>LR991087.1:2660000-7660000 GCA_905163515.2 Lymantria monacha
AGGCGATGAGCCTGGCCACTCTCGGCACCGAAGAGATGATCAGGCGAATCAAGGCGCTGGGACTCAGGGTGGCCCTAAATAAGTCGCAGGCCCTTTTGTTGCATGAGCCCCGCATGGGGCCGCCTGTCAACGCCTCGATAGTCGTCAACTCCATCCCTATAAGTATCCGAGCCCATATGAAGTATTTGGGTACTCGACGGGCGTTAGTGGTTCCGGGAGCATTTCCGCAGACTTGCTCCCCGGCTGGTTGGCACGGCGTCCGTCCAATCACAGCTCATGCGGAACGTGGGTGGACCCAGCTTTGAAGGCCGACGGCTGTACGCGGGTTGATACGATCGATGGCGATGTACGGCGCAGCCGTGTGGGCAAGGTCTCTGACCCTCCGGCTGAGGGCTTTTCTGTGGCGCCCTCAGATAATCATGACGGTCAGAGCCATCCGCGGATACCGCACGGTGTTGACCGAGGCGGCAGGCGTGTTGGCCGGGACACCCCCGTGGGACATAGAGGCAGAGATGCTCTCCGACCTCCACCGGCGGGTGACCTCAGTGCGCGACGCAGTTGGCTCCCCATCGCTTAGCGAGATAGCCACCTTGCGCGAGGACGCCCGCCGAGACGTCATCGTTCGCTGGGCTACGCGGCTGGAGAGGCCTAGGCACGGTGTTCTTACCGTAGAGGCTCTCCGGCCCGTATTGACGGAGTGGATGGAGCGGCGGCACGGAGTCCTCTCTTTCCGGTTGGTGCAGGTGTTGTCGGGGCACGGGTGCTTCGGCAAATACCTGCACAAGATTGCAAGGAGGGAGTCGACTCCGTCCTGCCACCAGTGCGGCAGTGACGAGGACACGGCGCAACACACGCTGGAGGTCTGCGTGACCTGGGCCCGGCAACGCTGTGACCTCGTCGCTGTCATCGGTACCGACCTGACGCTGCCGGCTGTCGCGAAAGCGATGGTCAACAGCATCAGGAACTGGGACGCGGTCGCTGCCTTCTGCGAGGCTGTCATCTCGCAGAAGGAGGCCGCGGAACGGGTCCGGGTAGATACCCGGGACCCGGGCTGCCGCCAGCGGCCGGGGCGGCGCAGGTGCGAGTATCTGCGCCTGATGCCACCCTAATCGAGGCTTCGGGTGATCGGACCGAGGAATTGTCCGGTCACCCGACGTGAGGCCACCGCGGGACGGACGAAAGCTGTCGGGGCATCGACAAGAGAGGAACCCGCAAGGCTATACCGCCGGGCGGGCCACCGAAGTCAAAGATCGGGTACCGGTGGCCCGCTCGCACGGCGAAGAGAGGTGTTTGCAGGGTGGGTCCATGGGGTTGCGTGCCGCCTCTTCCGTCGCCCCGGGCCGATTTGCCGGGGCGCGACCACATCCATGGTCCCACCTTGCTAAAAAAAAAAAAGGTTCGAGTTCAGTATGCGACAAATACTTGCGTGATCTAAGGACAATTAATTTAAATCAAGGTGGATAATAATTACCTGAATGATAGTCAGTTGAGTTTTAAAGTCACAGTAAAGCTTTCAGTGTAATATTAAGTACACGCGAATTTAAAATTGTAAAAATATAATAATAAAAGAATACTATCCTTACTAATATTATAAATGCGAAAGTAACACTGTCTGTCGTTCTTTCATGCCTAAACTACTGAACCGATCTAAATGAAATTTGGTACACAGATAGTCTAGAGCCTGATAAAGGACATAGGCTACTTTTTAATGCTAAAAAAGCGTTGTAAAGTGGGATGAAAAGTTGTAAGGAAGTATCGTCATTTTTAAAGCCAGAAGCTTGAAACTTATTTTTAGGCTATTAATTATATTTAAATAAATATGACATTAAAATTTTGTAAAAAAATACCCTTAAGGGGTGAAATAAAAATAGGGAATAAAAACTTTAGGAAAGTATCCTTTACGCGGGTGAAGCCGCGGGCAGAAGCTAGTAAAAAAATAAGTGTTGAAAAAAAAAACGTAGAAGAGAAAGTCTAAAAGTTGTGACAGTGACTAATAAGCTAAAGAGTGAACGCTTGACGTGGTATAGACATTTGATGGGAAGGAATGAAAGTGATGTTGTGATGAAAGTTCTAGGTATGAATGTTGTTTTAGGGGTAAGGGAAGACCAAAGAAAAGATGCATGGACTGCGTGAATCATGACATGGATAGACAAGGAATGACACAGAGAATAACGACTGATAGGGTTTTATGTAAGAAGAGGACATATTGCGTCGACTCTAAATAAATTGGGATAAGAGCAGGATGACGATGTTGTATTTTTTTTGAGACACCACCCTTCACTCAGGAAATAATCCTTATATTGCGGGGGACTTTACAAATCCAGACTCAGAGCCACACTTTGTGGATCACACAATATATTGTCCTGTGTAGGAATCGAACCTTTTTTTTTTTGGACTAACCCCACCACACATTCCCACCACTGTAACTCCTGTAAGCCAGGATCCACAATGGTCTCCATAAAAGACACTGAGGTTTGACCCTCAGGAAGTCCCGGGAAACGCTTTTAATTGTCTTGGGACCCGCAACAAATTTAATTAGAAAAGAAAAACAGGAGGAGTTGAAGAATTTCCACTTCCCTCCTATGCAAAGCGGGAGACATGAAGCAAAATTGGCTAATAGGCCAATAGATAGAAGGATGTACTGACACGTGAAGCGTAGCAGTACAGCACCACGGATATGACAGAGCTTAAGGGGCCTATATGTGAGCCTTAAATTTGATTACAATAGTAGGTATGGCAGAAGCGCCTGAACGCACGGAAATTTTCTCGAGTTGCTACAAGGTCCGTATAATATATAACCCCCGACACGACTTGCAGACTGTCTAACATAAGATCGCGCTCGTTTTGCCAGAGACTGCACTCCCAGAGGATGTGATGGGCTGTTTGTTCAAAAGTGCAATTTGGTGTGGAGCATCGACAAAATGGTGAATCTACTAGTTTAAAAAAGAATAATTTACTTTTAAAATTACCATGGCCTGTGAGGAATTGTGCTACATAGTGGTCAATTTCTAGCCAAACCTTCTCTAAACGCTCTCGAATAGATGGAAAGAATAGATATAGATGACGGCCCTTCGTTGATGAGTTCCACCTTTCCTGCCATTCGGTCAGGAGCTCCTCGTACACAACGCATTGCGGCGCAAAAAGTCTAGTAATTTTAATACGATCGCGCGGTAAAAGAAAATTGGTGTTCATATTTTCCCTTGTGGAATAATACAATGACGCGCGCCTTTGTATCTCTAAGTCGACCGGAAGTACACCTGCAAGTACTGGTAAGGCTTCGGTACTAACTGTTCTATATGCTTTACATAGGAATATTAATGCTAATCGTTGACTTTGGAGTAATTTACGCCGTGCCGCGCCTATCGTAGTTCTGTCAGCCCAGGCTGGGGCACCGTAACATATACACCCCAGATATGTGGCTGTATATATGATTTTAAGTGTATTAAAACAGATGCCCCAGGTAGACGTTGAAATTCTAGTAAGAGCATAAAAGTTTCGTTTTGCCTTTTCACCCACAGTTTTAATATGTTCAATGAATGAGAAGTTTTTTTCTAAGACTAGGCCAAGATAACAAACTGACTCTTTCCTTTTAACTGTCGCATTATTAAATCTTATGCGTGGCGTTGACTGCAAATTACCCTTTAATAAAAGATGATAAGTTTTATGAGGAGCGAAATTTAGCCGATTTCGTGCGCCCCATTTAACTATTAAATTAAGACATGTATTCGCCAATTTCTCAAGTCCGTCTCTAGTGTTCGATTGTATGAGTAGAAGACCGTCGTCAGCGTAGCCGATCAATGAGCAATTTTGAGGTAGAGGGAGCTCAAGAAAGTCATCGAACCCTAAATTCCACAGATATGGGCTTAACACAGATCCTTGAGGACAGCCCATCGTTAATGATTTAGACACAGCATGGTGACCGAGTCTCAGTGTGGTTGAACCTTGAAGAAAGTAAGACTGTATAAGTTGGTAGATGTTTTTGAAGCATCCACGAGCCTTTAGTTTAAGTAGTAACATCGGCCACCAGGCGTTGTCGAAAGCACCTGAGATATCTAGGAAGATGCCTAATACATATTTAAAAACTGATGCCGTAACAGTTTTTCTAACGGCAATAATCGCATCAACAGTTGATTTCCCCGGGGTAAATCCAAATTGTCTAAGATTGAATGTGGGGCCACCTGGTAACAGACGAGGAACAACCAGGCGTTCTAAGAGCTTACCTAGTGATGGCAGTAGAGTAATTGGCCGATATGACTTCGGGTCGTCCGGCGGTTTATCACCGTGTTTCGGTATTATACGTATGAAGCCGCGACGCCATAAACGAGGAAAGATTCCTTCGGCTATACAACGATTGTATACTAGTAACATTGAGTCGGCTGATGTTCGACAAGCTTCTTTAATCATTTTATTTGAGATTTTATCTTCTCCGGAGGCTTTATTTAGAGGAAGAGCTTTTACAGTATTCAAAAATTCAGCTAGGGAGGGGAGATCAGACGTAGAGGATAGTGGTGGCAATGTAGCCCAAGCTCTTATTTGCGCATGATGTTCGGTATCAATTGCCACGTTGTCATCTGGTATTAACGTATTTATTAAAACCTCGGTGGTCTCCTCTATGCCCGCGGTGTGCTTATTATTTATTTTAATATTTTGTATGAAAGCTAGGTCAACCGATCGATTGGCTTTAAATTCGTGATATAATGGAGACCACGGACCCTGGTTTTCTAGTTTTTCCACTACTCTATTTAACAACGCATCTTTAGACTTTTCAACCGCAATCCGGTAACAAGACCTTGCAGTTCTGAGTGCAAGTGAGGACTCATCAAACGCTATTCCCGTTTTTCGTGACTTTTTGAGTTTATTATATTTCCTGCGTGCTCTTCGAAAACGTCTACGAAGTTCAACCAGTTCATTGTTCCACCAGTCACACCTTTTAGTATTGGGCAGAGATGTACGGCCCAGAGCTATATCGGCACAATATATTAAAGAGTGTGACATTATTTCCGCACTTTCTTCCGCGTTTAATTCTTTGCGAGTAAAATCCCTGGCACACGAGGCAAATAGAGAACTAAAGAATTCCCAGTTTGCTCCTTTACATTTATATCTAAAATTGTGACACTGATTGGGAGGATCCTGTATCAATCCCGGTTTAAATTCGTACGCGATTAGGCGATGATCACTACACGACGCGTCCGGGAGGACGCGCCACCTATACAAGCAAACGTCTGCGCTTGAAAGCGTGACGTCAATAGAAGATTCGCCCATAGGGCTGCAAAATGTTGGTGGTGCATCGGGTGTATTGTGGATGGATAAGTTCATCTCAGCGATGAAATCTTCTATAGCACACCGTCGATCAGTATCGGTGTATCTCACCTTGCCATACCATAGAGTAGATGACGCATTAACATCAGCGCCTACTATCGTTTTCCGACCCATAAGGGATCGCAAGACATGGCGAAGATGGTGTAAGTGTGGACTAACTGGATCAGAATATTGAAAATAATAGCTCACAACGAAAACCCTACAGGATGGGGACGTGACCTCTGCGACAGCACAGTGTGACGTCATGAGATTTTGTAGTGACGTGACAGTAAATTTGGAACTTGCAACATAGATGCCGGCTCGTGCTTTGTTGTCAAATTGTACAACCCTATTACGCAAGCGAGTGCTGTTGTATTGCTCTTGTATAAGTACGATATCTAAATTAAATTCTATAACTAGACGGTCTAGCTCTGAGGCCGCCACCCTATCGTTATGGAGGTTTAATTGCCCAATATTCAAACTATCCATTTCTAATAGTTAGTATTGAGCACCAGTTGTTCTAGCTTCAGTTTGTAAGTGGGGCAATCTGACGCACCACAAGGATGATCATATGGTTTTTTAAATCGTTTGCAAGACGCACATTTAGGCTTAAAATCTTGTTTGTCCTTATTTGTGCAGGACTTCGTAATATGTCCTTCTGTGCAGTGACCACACGTAGGTGTCTTTTCCGTACAATATTTCGCGACATGTCCGTGTACCTGACAGTTTGAGCAGCGTACTACTTCTAAATCATCGTAGAAGCGGCAGCTGGCCCAGTCTATAAATAATTTCTCCTTGGTGGTTAGTAAATGAACGCGCACTTCGGGATCAAGTTCGATACCGATCCATTTACGACCGTTTTGTAATTTTCGGTTACGAATAATTTTTGTGGCTTTAATAAAATCGTCTTCCTTAAGTGACATTTCGTCTTTGATGTTTTGACGGTAAAGTGCGACAAGGAACGCATTATCTTCCATAGAATTAGGAACGTCCTTGATTAGTAAGCGCGGTCGTCTACCTTTCGGTTTTTCTAAACGTAGGCCAGCGGCTTTAATGGCATCGACAGATTCTAATTTTTTAATTTGTCTCTCATTTGTGACGCGAAGGACGACACCCGAATTCGCGGCTTTTTTGACGCCTACTATTTGGAAACCATCGTCTATGGGTTTGATTGCCTTCAGTAATGCCTGTTTGGTAGCCGAGGATGACGCGTAATCAGCTGAACGCTCGGCCGTGGGATATGCGATTACACAGGGCGCGCGCGACGACCGAACCTCCACCTGTGGCACGACATTAGATAATTTCAATTTTTCAGCATACGATGGTTTCTTAATATTATTGAAAGGCTGTGTAGTTTTGGTTTGGTTCAATTCCCGTTCAATATTTGCCAGTTTGGTCTCATTGCAAGATGATTTTAACGCTAATAATGATACGATGGCAGTAATGCGTTGAGTATAATCCATTATCGCCGCTTTATTCGCGTTATTCATACGCGAACCCTGATCATTGACGAGCTCGTTTATTTTGCACAGAAATGTAGAAGCTTCTGAAACTAACTCACAATAATCAGGTTGTCCTACGTCGCTGACACTAAATGGTGACGAATTATTAGCACTAGGTACCGGTAAAGGTTTCGTCTCGGGTGTAATGTATGCCGGCGACGGCTCATTATAAAGGGCACGTCTGCTGTTACCGGCTGGCGGCGAGCGAGGTGTTAGTTGACTTAAACGAAATACGTCAGCGCCACGATCAGGCGGTTCGCTATCATTGAAACATTTAGGCATTTTAAAATTATGTATAAAAATAATAATAGAAGTAAACAAAACAGAAAATAACGAACTCAATAATAATTTTAATCTACCCACTACTTAGGAATATAGAAAAACTTACCGATTTTAGTAGTATTTAAGTATAAATAAGAACAAATACTTATCGTAATTTACGTAAACACGGGCTAAACACAATAAAACACGATTGAAAACACAGCACGAGTCGATAGAATATCCTTAAAAGGACAAAACTATTTTTTAATTCGCACTCGAATCAACTTCACACTGTACCGAATGGAGGCAGGGAGGGGAGGAATCGAACCTATAGAACTGACACGGAAGGTCGATATCTTAATCACTACGCCATCTGTGTAGTCTATTTGAAAAAATAGAGAGTTATTTGGGCGGCCCCAAATAACTCTCTTTTTTTTAATGGCAAATTTGTGAAGTGGTGCGACAAAAGGAATTATTACCTAAAAAAAAGTTCCCTCCGTGGGAGCGTGTGTTAAAAACATAAAAGTAAATGTATATAATGAAATATTTTATACATACATACATACATATCATCACGCCATATCCCTTGCAGGGTAGGCAGAGAGAACAGAGTGCCAGAGAACTCTATCTCTGCATACTTCACTCGCTTCCTCAACATTCATAATTCTCTTCATACACGCTCGCCGGTTTCGGAGATTCTTGACTCCACCTTCCTTCAGAACATGACCGATCTGGTCTAGGTTGGTTAGTCTCGGTCTCCCCCGGTACCTACATCCTTCCAAACCTACAAATATTTTCCTACAAATCCCTACTAATATATAAATGTGAATGTAAGTTTGTTTGTTACGCTTTCACGCTAAAACTACTCAACCGATCATCATGAAATATTGTACACATACTCTTGGAGGTATTAAAAGTAACATAGGATACTTTTTATTAAAAAAAATCAAAATTTTTATATGAAAAATAAAAAAATTGTTTGTCAATAAATCTCAAAATCTAGCTTCTTCAACGCCATATAGCAGTCCAGTAATGAAGTTCCAACCCTGAGTATTGTAATACCGTTGCACTGTATTACCGACGGTCAAAAATAAAAATAGGGGATCAAAAACAAAAAAGGAAAGTAACCTTTTACGCGGGCGAAGCCGCGGGCAGAAGCTAGTATTTTATAAATAAATTAAATGAATGGCTCGATGGCCCGTTCGAACGGCGTTGAGAGGTACTTGATGGGCGGGTTATGGAATCGCGCGCCGTTCTTTCTGTTGCCCCGGTTGGATCGGGTGGGGTATGATCAAACTATAGCCCGCCACCAAAAAAAAGCTACTCTCGGCTCCTGCGACGCCCAAAATACGTTTTTCTGGCTATATACACGATTAATAGATTATTAGAATTTACAATAAATTCAGCCAGTTTATTAGTAGGATTACACATGTTACAGCGATATAGAAGCTGATTGCGCGAGGACGACGCCCGGATAAACTATTTTGCTGAGGTATCGACAGGAGATAGTAGCTGAAAGGGTAATCCACCGATCGGACTACCGATAGTCCGCTCATATGCTAATAAAGAAGTACAGGATGGCAGGTTTGAGCAGGGTGTGTTCGGAAAACACCTGTGCAAAAAAAAAAAAACAAGCGCTGTAGATATTTTTCTGTTTACAGCAATAACTGGCCAGACTTGTCCGAAGTGGTGTCACACTTTAACAGGCGACGAACATCTAAGTAGTAGGAATTTTCGTTCTATTCGGTATGTAAGAGCTGAAGGCTCAAACACCCATATCTTTTTAATGTTTTCCTGTCCTCATCACAGCCTAGGAATATTTGTCATTCTTCCTTTGTCTTCCAATGTCATAAGAGATGATATAGGGACGTAAGTTAGTAATGTAATAAATGAAATCACCTCTGGATTGATGAAGTAAGTGTTGGGCGGGTGCGTATCATATATGTATCATCATTATCATCTTCTTCCTCTTTTCCAACTACTTGCAGTCGACGCAAAATATACTTTTATTCCATCGTATATATTGCAATAGTTATTGGCAATAGTTTTATGATCGGCCACCTGCCTAACATCGATCCTCCTTGGGAATATAATTGTTGACTAAACGGCATCAGGTGGAGTTGGTCCAGGTCGATATAAGGCTCTTAGTCGTCTTTTACGACATCCAGGAGCAAGGTAATGATTGGTAGTATTCGTAGCCGCTACCACACAGGAATATATATAGGTATGTATACAGAATCGTAAAAATAGTATATTTTTTTAATGAAATCAATTATAATATCTTTACAGGACTTAAGTTAATGCGATATTATAAGTAACTAGGTATATGAATTATAAAATTATTAATAATATGTCAAAGCAAATAATAATAACATTAAATTAAGACAAATAAGTGTACAATAACAACAAAATAATAATAATAATTTAACATTATATTTTATCATATTAAAATTTATTTTTTTTATTTTTTTTTGGCGGCGGGCTATGGCGTGGTCACGTCCCGCTAAATCCGTCCGGGGTGACAGAAGAAGCGGCGCACTAACGCAAGAAGTGGCGCACTAACAGACGAAGCGGCGCACATATTAAAATGTCTACGTTGTAATTGACTATATTTATCAATTTAATAACACGTTTCAGAGGAGGGGCGTAATTGAGCATGTTAGTCATGGTCGCCAGCACGCTTAGTGTGGGCCTACCTTAAGCCCATACCATACATAAAATACCCGCATATAAAAATAACGATCTGAAGTAGAAGCTCCTCCTTTTTTTTTTCCGTTTATTTTTATTTTTATCTAATTAATATTGAAATATTAAGAGGCTGAAAAAGATGTTAAATTTCTACTTAGAGCAAAGTTACTTTGCCAGTAGATATACATCTATAAATGGAAAAAAAATATGCGTGCATACAAAGTACACATATCAGAAGTGAAACTTTGGCAAACTATTTTTAAATCTATTTTACATACATCAACCAATACTCTCTCTCTATCTCTATCTCTCTCTCTCTCTCTCTCTCTCTCTCTCTCTCTGGGTCGCACAAAGAGGAGACCGAGAACGTCTAATGTGTTCTATCTCATTCTCTCGCCGGCTGAATCCTATACATTTATGTGCTTGTGTCTCTATGGACTTATTTTTTCGTTTCATCGAGTTTGAAATCACAACAATTCTAAAGAAGTTTCACTTCAACAAAGATTGATAGGTTACCTGAGTTAGCAGTGCCACTGGAGGTATGGTTTCGTGCGAAGGCCACGGCTGTGTAGGAACTTCTCTTAGGGACAGGCCTATCACCCGATTGACAGCACTGGGTCATTGTATTCTGTAATACAAGTTTAACAAAACCTTTATTAATTTGAACTTTCCTCCGAGGTTTATTTATGTTTAAAATACAATGCACTTTTGGATTTCGGAAAAAACCAGCTTATGAATCATAAAGAGAATGGACAGATTTATTCTCTTGGAAAATCATAAGTCCAACTGCGGCCCAATTTTAATTATGACCAAAACCAAAGTTAGTATTTTTATCTGTACCCCGCTAGACGTCCAGGGTCCCGAGAGCAAAGAAAACGAGACCGCGATGAAGCGATGACATCTCAAAAGTAGATGGACAGCCGGGAGCTCAAATTTATTATTGTGTTTTTATTGTTAGGCACCGGCTTAGCTAAACCCCTGGTATTGAAAAGGTCCATTAGCAGTAGTACCACCATATTTTTTTTTCCCCGCAAGGTGGACCATGCATGTGGTCGCGCCCCGACAAATCGGTCCGGGGTGACAGAAAAGGCGGCGCGCAACCCCATGGGCTCACCCTGCAAGCACCTCTCTTCGCCGTGCGAGCTGGCCACTGGTACCCGATCTTTGTCTTCGGTGGCCCGCCCGGCGGTTTACCCTTGCGGGTTCCTCACATGCTGACGCCCCAACAGCTTTCGCCGTCGGGGTGCCGCCCTCACGCGGTGGCCTCACGTCGGGTGACCGGACAATTCCCCGGTCCGATCACCTGAAGCCTCGGTTAGGGCGGCATCAGGCGCAGATATTCGCGCCTGCGCCGCCCCGGCCGCTGACGGCGGCCCGGGTCACGGGAATCCTCCCGGATTCGTTCCGCCGCCTCCTTCTGCGAGATGACAGCCTCGCAGAAGGCGGCGACCGCGTCCCAGTTCCTAACGTTGTCGACCATCGCTTTCGCGACAGCCGGCAGCGTCAGGTCGGCACCGATAACAGCGACGAGGTCACGGCACTGCCCGTCCCAGCTCGGACATAGCTCGAGCGTATGTTGCGCCGTGTCCTCGTCACTACTGCAATGGTAGCAGGACGGAGTCCACTCCCTATACGCGACCGTGTGCAGGTACAAGCCGAAGCAACCGTGCCCCGACAATACCTACACCAGCCGGGAGGAGAGGACTCCGTGCCGCCGCTCCATCTACTCCATCATTACGGGCCGGAGGGCCTCAACGGTAACAACATCGTGTCTAGGCCTCTCCAGCCGCGTAACCCAACGGGCGATGACGTCTCGGTGGGCATCCTCGTGCCAGGTGGCTATTTTCGTTATCCTGCTCATAGGTATCTAAGTGACAACTAAGGGATATAATATCTATGAAAAGAAGGAAAACTGTGAATAAAAGCCTATACCAATCCCTCTGATCAGCGTGGTACATTAAGTCAATTACCCTTTTAATGTGAATGAGACTTGAGCCCAGTATAGAGTTGTGTATGAACTGAGATAATGATGACATTAATAAAACTTATTGTTCGCGCTAAAGACCGCGATGAATGAAGTTCGTTCAATTTTGTTAAACCTTCGCTCGGCTCACACAGTCTACCTAAGAGTTCGTTATGAACTACACCTATGCAATCTCGTGCGCATGTGTACGTTGAGTCACGTAAACAACGCCAACAACAACACATACATACATACATATCATCATGCCATATCCCTTGCAGGGTAGGCAGAGTGAACAGAGTGCCAGAGAACTCTATCCTTGCATACTTCACTCGCTTCCTCAACATTCATAATTCTCTTCATACACGCTCGCCGGTTTCGGAGACTCTTGACTCCACCTTCCTTCAGTACATGACCAATCTGGTCTAGGTAGGTGAGTAAACAACAACAACACAAGTCTGAGATAATGATGAATTTAGTTGATTTAGTTACCTTTATCCGTGTGGTGATGGAGTAAGAATACAATTCTTCACTCCCTGTCTTACCCGTGGGTGATCGTACGAAACGATTAAGGGATATAAAGCACATATAACATCTATGCGAGAGAAAGAAAACTCGAAACAAAACCCTATACCAACACGTCTGACCAGCGCGGTATAGCAGGTTAACGTCCCATTACGGAGGAGGCCCGAGCCCAACAGTGGGACATATATGGGCTGTGATGACGATGATGATGATGATGATGATGATAGTTACCTTAAATGCGTCTCTAAACTTATTTGACATAATATTGTAGAATATCGGGTTGATACACGTAGACATATAGTAGAAAACACCAGATGTATAAGTTAAGAAGTAGTAAACGGATACGAAGATGGGTGCCTTCCCTTCGTGATCCGCGTTCGTTCCATGTATAGCAACCAAGCGCTGCGCGTGGAATGGGGCCCAACAGATAAAAAATGCGACCACAACGGCAACTGTAAAAAAAAAATATATATTAAAGATTCATTCAACTCAAAATTAACATTAAAACTGAGAATAAAAAAATATTTCACGACACAGTGGTTTAGCTCTTTTTTGTATTAAAATGCGCCATGATGAGACTGACTAATTGTTAGGTACAATACCATCAGCCACCGAAGACAAAGACCAGGTACTGGTGGCCCGCTCGCACTGCGAAAAGAGGAGTTCTTGCAGGGTGGGTCTATGGGGTTGCGCGCCGCCTCTTCCGTCGCCCCGGACTAATTTGGCGGGGCGCGACCACACCCATAGTCTACCGCAAGAAAAAAAAATAGATACAATACAATCGCTAGGGATAAAATTCCTGGTGTAATCATATACTCATCACCGAGTAGGACACTCATCCAAATTACTTAAGGGCGACGCAATGTGTCTAACAACCTATTCTTACTTTTAATAATGCTTCTATAACCAGCATCATATTTTTTATTGCTTTTGGTGGCAAATGAGCAAGCAGCACACTTGATGGCAAGTGTCACTGCTGTGCATAGACCTTTGCAGTACCAAGGGTATAGCTAGGCCGCTGTCTACCAATATAAACCCAAACCCACCCAGTTGGGCTTCCGGCTCTCTCGCTCACCGAACGAAGTACAACAGCACATTGCCATTACTCAGATGTCGATCTCCTGCGCGAGTGTGGTACTACCCCGGACGGACCGGCCCGCGGCTGTAGACAGAGAACTGTCACCAGCGTGGTCGTACCACTACTAAATACTGCCTGACTTAACTTCGTAATCGTCTGTAATTATAGAATAGAAGGCATCAGATGAAATTGGTTTAGATTGTTTTAAAACTATCTAACTATTTAATATTTTACGACATTCACTGGCAATGTAATGGTTGGTAGTATTCATAATTACTACCACACTGCAAATAATAATTTTATATATTACTAGCTGTTTACCACGGCTTCGCCCGTGTGGATTTATTAAAATATGGCTAGTTGTTTGAATGGTCAAAATCTAATTAGTATAATATGTTAAATTAATAAAGAACTAATAAGTAAAAAAAATAATATAACATCCGATTACGAAATGAAAAATGATGTCGCAAGCGGGATTCGAACCCGCGCCTATTGGGATTCCGGCCCAATCGTGCTGCCACTACACTACCGCGACTAATTGTAGGACATGCAAATTTCATTTCGTATTGTATTTACGTCTTAAGGTGACGGTATGCTATCTACCCGACAATGTTTACACATTGTTATAGGCTTAATACTTCAAACTTTACAGTTAGAATTGTATTAAACGATGACACAACCTTATTATTTAAATTACTGAAATTTAGCATTTAATATGCTTAATTATAATAATAATTATTATTAATTATTAAATTATTATAATAATTAAGCATATTAAATGCTAAATTTCAGTAATTTAAATAACAAGGTTGTGTCATCGTTTAATACAATTCTAACTGTAAAGTTTGAAGTATTAAGCCTATAACAATGTGTAAACATTGTCGGGTAGATAGCATACCGTCACCTTAAGACGTAAATATAATACGAAGTGAAATTTGCTAGTCCTACAATTAGTCGCGGTGGTGTAATGGCAGCACGATTGGGCCGGAATCCCAATAGGCGCGGGTTCGAATCCCGCTTGCGACATCATTTTTCATTTCGTAATCGGATTTTATAAATAATATAACACTTTTATTTTGATAATAGATTGTTCTTAATTTTATGATTTTTTAACTAAATATAAGTTTATTTTATTTTTTTATATTATTTACCAATTATTCGGGGAGGATGTAATATGAACTTATCGTCCTACATATTGCAAAAGTTATTGGCAATAGCTTTATGACCAGCTGTCTGTCTAACGTCAAAACGTCGTCTAACCATCCTTATGAATTTATTTATACTTAAGCATCGATGTACTAAGTTCTACAGATTTAATTTCAAAAGTGACAATTTCCATACAACTATAACCTCTAGTTTAGTCCCCCTAGGGGTATATTTTCTTAAATCCTTGAAACACGCCTTTACTTATTTTTACATAATATAACAACATTTTTTTTTGGATTTGTTAAGGACCTCTCTTTAAAATTGACGCATTTTACTACAAACTTTAATATCATATTTTACTTTCTCTAGGGATGATTAAAAACAACTGTAGTACGTGTTTTTCATTTTTAAATAAATATTTGTATTTGGTTAAACTACAGTCGCTCTGTAGTAGTGGTTATGAATACTACCAACCCTTACTTTGCTCATGGATGTCGTAAAAGACGACTAAGAGCTTTATATCGGCCTGGGCTAACACCACCTGATGCCGTCTGGTTAATATATAGTTACATTCCCAAGGAGGGATGACTTCAGGCAGGTGGCAGTTCATAGAACTATTGTCAATAACTTTCGCAATATGTAGGAAGAGGATTACGTATTGCGTCGACCACAAGTAATTGGGATAAGAGCAAGAGTACCTATAATGAATTGTGGTTAAATTACAAATTTCAGTATTTAAAAAAAAGCAAAACAAAGTTCCATACTTGTTTATCTCTTTAGGGAATGATTTTAAAAACTGGTGAATTACGTATTTGTTATTTAATATCAAGTAGCCAAATGTGCAACCCCTATTTTACATATTTAATGGGCATTTTTCCAAAAATGTTGAAATTATGTATTTATTAATTTAATATCAAATAGTCAAATAAATATTTTCAAGGTACTAATTTTAAAACTTTCTGTGTGGTGACGGAGTAAGAATACAATCCAACACCCCATCTTATCCGTGGGTGATCGTAAGAGACAACTGAGGGATATAAAACGCATATAACGTCTATGCGAGAGAAGGAAAACTCGAAACAAAACCCTACACCAACACGCTTGACCAGCGTGGTATAGTAGATCAATTCGTAGGGGAGGAAGGGGAAGTCGTAAGGGGAGGGATCCCCTTGCGGAGGAGGTTCGAGCCCAACAGTGGGACATATATGAGCTGAGACGATCATGATGAACTTTAAAACTGATGAAGTTTCTAATAAATTTGCAACCCCTGTTTGACATTGACATGATTTGTTGACATGACATCCTTATGAGAAAATATCCAAAAAACAAAAATAGCCAAACAAAAAGCCTCACAAATGTGACTTAAAAACTGTTAAAATTTCATAAAAACCTTGCAACCCGTATTTTACAGCCTGCTCATAGAAATTTCCAAAAATGATGAAACACATATTTTTATCATTTAATACTAAATAGCTAAATACTAAAATGATCACGGATCGAACTTCAAATTTGACGAAGTTTCGTACAAACTTGCGATCCCTATTTTGGGAAGAAATTTCAAAAAATGTTGGAACACGTACTTTTTAATTTAGTACTAAATACTTAAATATAAATTTTCACTAATATACATATATTTTTATTTTAATACTGGCAGTTTTATAAAAAACTTGAAATCCCTATTTTACAGCCATAAGGAAAAATTTCCAAAAATGCTAAAACTCGTATTGTTTTTATTTAATATTAAATAGAAAATACAAATTTTCACTGATCTAAGTTCAAAGTCGAAAGGTCGAAGTTTAATACAAAATTGCAATCCTCATTTTACGTCCTTAGCCGAGAAATTTCTAAAAATGCTAAAACGCGTATTTATTTTAGTACTAAAGAGCTAAATAAACGTTTTCATGAATGTACCTTAAAAACTGATAAAATCTCATAAAAAAATTTAGCCCCTTATTTTAGACTCATAAGAGAGAAATTTGCAAAAAAATGCTAAAACACGTATTAGGTATTTGTCTAATATTAAATCGCTAAAAATAAACTTTCAGGGATCTTAGTTCAAAATTGACGTAGTTTCATACAAATTTGCAATCCCAGGGGAGAAATTTACAAAATGCTGAAACAGGTATTCCTTTATTTAACATTAAATAGCTAAAAACGAAATTGTAGTTATCTCATTTTAAATCTGACAAAGTTTTTTAAATTTCATACAAACTCATAACCCCCTATTTTACACTCTTAGGGCAGAAATTTCCAAAAAGGCTGAAACACGAATCTCTTTGTTTATTGTTACATAGCTAAAACAAATTTCAAGGATCTTACTTCCAAACTGATGACGTTTTAAACAAACTTGCAATCCCTATTTTACATAGTTAGGGGAGAAATTTCCAAAAACGCTGCAACAACTATTTATTTATTTAATATTAAATAGGCAAATACAAATTTTCAGGTTTCTAACTTCACTCACAAAGTTTCATAGAAAACTTGCTAACCATATTCTACACCCCTAGGGAAGAAATTTCCAAAAATGAAGAAAAAGGTATTTCCTAATTTAACATTTAATGGCTAAAAACTAATTTACAGGGATTTAACTTTAGAACTGACGAAGGTTCATACAAACTTGGAACTCCTTATTTTTCACCATTAGGGAAAAAAATCCAAAAGTGATGAAATACGTGTTTATTTATTTAATATTAAATAGGCAAATACAACTTTTAACGGTTCTAACTCAAAAATTGACAAAGTTTCATAAAAAATCTTGTAAGCTCTATTCTACTTGCTTAGGAGAGAATTTCCAAAAATGCTGAAACAGTTTTTTTTTATATAATATTATATAGCTAATAGCAAAATTTTTAATTTATCTGACTACAAAAGTGACGAAGTCATACAAACTTGCAACTCCTTATTTATCAACCTTCTTTTTTTTTTGCGGTGGGCTATGGACGTCGCACCCCGCCAAATCGGTCCAGGGTGACGGAAACACATTGTTATTTATTTAATATTAAATAGACGAATACAAAGTTTCACGAGTCTATCTTCAAAATTGACGAAGTTAGATACAAACTTGCAACCCCTATTTTCCACCCTTAGAGTAGGAATTTCCAAAAATCCTTTCTTAGTGAGCGCCTACAATATAAAAGGCAACACTGTCAAAATTTCATGTAATTACCTCCAGCGGTTTAGGCTATGCGATGATGAATCAGTCAATCAGGACAAGCTCTTTTATATATATATAGATAATCTATATATATATGTATATATATATATATATATATATATATATATATATATATATATATATATATATATAAGAGATTTCCACCTATGTATTGACTCATCACGATTTCTCTGGAACCATAAGGCCTACAGACTTTAAATTTAGTACGAATACTCCTTTCGCCGTAGAGGTCAGCTAAGAACGTAATTTACGAAATTCCACCCGCAAGGGGGTTGCTGGAGTGTAAAAATCACATTTTTTAAATATAGCTCCTAGACTTGATATTTGGTATGAATATTTTTTCTGTCCTGTAGAGGTCAGATTATTACAGATTAAAAAAAAATCGCACACTTACACAAATGAACTAATGTAATCGAAGCGAAGCGAAGGCGGGTCGCTAGTTATATATATTTAAACGGTTTTTATTGCACAAGTCATATAAAATCACACTGTATTCTAGTTACAAATGAAACTTAGAATATAATGAAAATATAATCCTGAATCATAAACTAGATTTAAGTCTTTATGTTTTAGGATACAGTATTCAGGCGTCAAAAATATGAAAGTGTATTGCTTAGAATTTGATGTTATTTATACTAATATGTCACCACAGCAAAAAATAATCATCATTCTCCTACTCTTATCCCAATTACTTGGGGTCGATACAATATGTACTCTTCTTTCATAGTACATATTGTAAAAGTTATTGGCAATAGTTTTATGACCGGCCGGAATATAATTGTTGACCAAACGGCATCAGATGGAGTTGACCCAGGTCGATATAAGGCTTTTAGTCGTTTTTTACGACATCCACGAGCAAAGTAAGGGTTGGTAGTATTCGTAGCCGCTACCACAAAGCAAAAATTAATACACGAACAAAATGTGTTATACAAATTATCTCAAAATTTTATTTGAATAAATCTATTTTTACGGATTCTATCGCGTTTGTATTTGATTTTTAATTTCCCGACGTATCGAAAACTTTACAGCGATGATCACTGTCACGGGAGGACTAAGGTGTCCCACACCCAATAAGCCCTCGTTATTACAGAGATTTATATCTTCCCGCTACAGCAATTAAAATTTTACCTACATTTTTTAATACAAATTAATAAATAAATAAAAAGAAATAAATATAAAAAGTAATAAATAAAACATTAAGAGATTAAATAAAATTGGATGTATTCATATACATCCAATTTTATTTTAGACATGTGAGTGATTGCAGAAGTAAAACAATCAATTGAAGTGTGATGCGCGAGTGAATCAGTAAATAAAACTACTAGAAAGAAGTGTTAGAGTGCGTAATGAGTTTCACACTAGTATAAATGGCTGATTCTCAAAAAAAGTCGAAAATGGCGTTATCGAGTTCATCAGTTTTTTTTAACTCGTGATCGATTTTTTTTTTGCTCAAGACGTAATATACCTATGTCTTCTTTGAGGAAAATATTATAAGTGGTCCCCAACTGTTTTGAGTTTGAATTGAATATAAAAAAAATTAAAGGTTTGAAAATGAGGGAAAGACAGTTTCGTGAGGGAATGATTCTTAATATGATTCTACAATAATTAAAAACTTTATAATGCACCAATCATTTGTTTTATTGCAAAAATATAATAATTACATACTGTAACAATTTAATTGTTACAAACTTTTTTTTCGCTTCGCTTTCTGTCATACTCCTTTTTTTTAGCTTTGCTTCGGCAGCGGTTGATTTTTTACTTCTCGACATTATAGACGTTCAAGGTACTAAAACCAATCAAACAAACATAAGTATTCTATATTTATTAGAAAATAAATCATTCCTTCATTGAGATCATTCCCTCTAAAAAATTGTGAGGGAATGACGATGAGGGAATGACAAAATGAAACAAAATTGCTACAAACTTAGGAAAATAACCTTACTTTCTTACGAATTGTAAACATTACTTTATTACTACCGAAAACATTTAAAAATATGCTATGATTATTAAATAAAAAAATGCTTACCTTTTGATAATATTACATGAGGGAATGACATTAAAAAATGTAATACTCAAAAAACTTTTTGTCAAATTGATTTTAGGAAAATATCCTTTCGTCAATTGTCCACTCTAGTGTATGTTCTCAAGGGCAATGTTGCCAACTATAAAAAAAAATAAGGTGGGACTTGGTAGGCCTTGAAGTATTGCTCCAATCACATTGTTACAAAACGGTGAGGGAATGATACTTTTTTTATGGACAAAATTTGAATTATATTTCAAAATATTTCCATTCGCATTTATGAAACTATGGGCTCATATACATAGGTATAGTCAATACTATCCTATATAAGTAAAAAATATGATAATAAACAATTGTTAGGAATTTTACGTTTTAAGTTAATGATTATCTTCAAATTTAGCGCTTGGGACATAGTGAGGGAATGATTTTCAGGGTACTTTCTTGGACATATCTTTGTTGTTTATCATATAAAAAATAAATTTGTTTCATAGATTTGTAGATCTAGTACAGTCGTTTTATTAAAAAAAAACCTTTCATAATTGACGATTCTGGTTTATAAAAATGATCACGGACATCAATTTCGATTTTTTTTGAGAATCAGCCAAATATTATTTTTCATGTGTGCGTTTCTATTTGTTCTAGTTGTTGTATTCTTGGCATACTAGCATTCATGGTCAGGGGAGAACTATGATATTTCACTTCCAATAAGATATCGTTATTACACAGGTTATTATATATATATATATATATATATATATATATATATATATATATATATATATATATATATATATATATATATAGATATATATATATATATATATAAACTCATTTGCAAAAAAAACGGGCGGTTTTGATTTTCATTCATATTTAAAAAGATACAATACCAAAAAGTTTTCAATCGTTTGTACACGTTACTGGCTGGTTTTAAAAATGCTGTGGTATTTAAAAAAGTACGTTCTAAATTCAATTTTTCATTTGATGTTCATTTTTACAGAAAACCCTTTTTTATCCTACATTTTTGGCGCGAAGTTCCAGAAGTTAACATCGACTTTCATAACTTTTATTCAATTTTTATCGATTAATTTCATATCCTTGACTGTCAAAGCTTTATTTAATGCTGTTTGGCTGTATCAAAAATGGTAGATAAAGTGGTAAAAGCTACCAAAATTATCGCGCTGCTTGAAGAGGGTTGCAGCCAATGTTTCGTGGCTAGGAGGCTAAATGTTAGTCGCTCGACAGTCCAAAGGACCTGGCAGCGATATCAGGAGACTGGTTCCGTCGAGAGAAGGCCTGGTTCTGGAAGAAAACCATGTACCCAACCACGGGATGATCGTTTTCTTGTGAGTCGCGCATTGAGAAATCGCAAATCTTCGTATGTGGATCTTAAGAACAACCTCCAAGAAGTAAGAAATGTGCATATTAGTCTATGGACGGTCAGGAGGAGGCTTCTCGCTGCCAATATACGCAGTCACCGCCCGGCCCGCGGCCCCAAATTACTCGGTGAGCACAGAGTTCACAGGCTTAGGTTCGCTAGAAATTGTGAATCATGGACTCAAGACGATTGGAATAGGGTTTTGTTCTCTGATGAAGCCAGGATATCTCTGTTCGGTGAAGATCGACGTCGGCGAGTGCTAAGAAGACAAGGAGAACGCTTTGCAGAGGCATGTTTCGAAGAAATCACACCTTATGGTGGGAGCTCTGTTATGTTTTGGGCAGGAATAAATTCAATGGATCGTACAGAGTTAGTCTTCATTAAAAACGGCTCACTGACTGGGCATCGATACATAACGGAAGTTCTAATTTCTCATGCACAACCCGCATTGGCCGCTCTAGGTGAAGACTCGATTTTTATGGACGACAATGCTTGCGCCCACCGATCCCGCGATGTTAATGCGTATGTGCAAGAGGTCGGCATTCGTCGTTTGGATTGGCCAGCTCGAAGTCCCGACCTCAATCCCATAGAGCATGTCTGGGACGTTCTGAAACGGCGTGTGAGATCAGTACACCCGGCTCCGCAGACCATCAGAGAGCTGAAGAATGTGATTACTGCGGAGTGGGAACGTATTCCGCAAGCAAGTATCCGGGATATACTCGCTAGCATGCCCAGACGAATTCAAGCTGTGATTTTAGCTAGAGGGGGTCACACTCGATACTAAACATTTATCTGCTTTTACTTTATTAAAGAAAAACAAACAAAAAAACTTTTTTATTTTTACTTCATGAGCATATGCACTACTAGCGAATATACACTACTAGCGAGGTTTAGCATTATTTCCCATAAATTGTATCTAAATTTTATGAAATACTGATGAAAACGATTATTTTCTTATTAATTTACCAAATTGTGTGGATAAAACTACCTATAATTATCAAACAAAGAAATATTAACATTTGAAATGGTTCATTGCTTAGGTGCCCGTTTTTTTTTGCAAATGAGTGTATATATATATATATATACTATAGAATACTATTCTTCTTCTTCTTCTTCCTTGCCTTGTCCCATTATCTGGGGTCAGCCCTCCTCGTTTTTAGGCGCCAGGACGTCCTGTTCTGGGTTGTCTGCGGATTTAATTGAGCCCGTTCCAGGTCTCTGGAAACGGTTGTCCACCACGTGGCCAAGGGTTGCCCTTTGCTCTTCTTCTTTTCTGGAATGGTCAGAGCTTTTTTAACGGCGTATGTATCATCTTTCCTCATGACATGTCCGAACCACCTCATACGGTTTGCAACCATTTTTTCTACAATAGGAGCTACTTTGAAAGAACCTCTGATGTGCTCATTTCGCACTTTATCGAGTCTCGTCATTCCCGCTGCCCATCGCAGCATCTTCATTTCATTCACATGCATCATTTGCTCATGCACTTTTTTGGCGGGCCAACACTCGGAGCCATATAGCATCACAGGTCTAACTGCAGTTTTGTAGATCTTACCCTTAAACTGTATTGGCATTCGTTTGTCACAGAGGACTCCCGTTAGGGTTCTCCATTTTAACCACGCTGCGTTTATTCTATGGGTTACATCTGTGCCTATATCTGCATTGACAGTTAACATTGACCCAAGATATTTAAATTCGTCGACTTTGTGTAGCGGTTGTCCGTCAATACTTATCTTTGAATGAAATGCAGACTGGTTGCTGAAGCTGCAATGTAGATATTTGGTCTTACTTCGACTGATGCGTAATCCATTATGCTCAAGCGCTTGTTGCCATCGCTGGAGATTGATACTTAAATTGTTTGCGCATTTGTCTATGAGAACAACATCGTCCGCGTATAGTATCGTCCATGGCAGAGGGGACTGAATGTCTTTTGTAAGATAGTCTATAGACAGATTAAACAGAAACGGACTAAGCGCGGATCCCTGATGGACACCTACTTTGACTTAGAAAGGTTCACTTAGACCTGCCAAGCTTCTCACTTGCGTGCTAATGCAGTCATACATATCCTGCACCAAGGTAATGTAGTATTCTGGAATTTGTTGTGCTCTCATAGCCTGCCACACTAGAATTCGAGGAATTCTATCAAAGGCTTTCTCAAGGTCTATGAACACTAAATGTAAGTCTTCCCTATTACTCTTATATTTTTCCATGAGTATTCTAATGGTTTGTATTGCATCTGTAGTAGATTTTCATGGCGCAAAACCAAACTGGTTATCAGATATTGAGATAAATTGGGCTAAACGAAGTTGTAGCACCCGTTCCCAGATTTTCAGCGCATGAGAAGTAAGTTTAAAACCTCTGTAATTGCAGCAATCGCTGACATCGCCTTTATTTTTATAGAAAGGTACCAAATAACTTTGACGCCAAGAACTTGGGATCTTCTTGGAGATGATGATTAAGTTAAAAAGTTTTGTTAGCCAGTTTACAGCAGTGGTTCCAAGCAGTTTCCACAGGTCTACAGGAATGCAGTCCGGTCCCACCGCTTTGTGGTTTTTCATTTTTG
This sequence comes from Lymantria monacha, assembly GCA_905163515.2. Taxonomy (NCBI): domain Eukaryota; kingdom Metazoa; phylum Arthropoda; class Insecta; order Lepidoptera; family Erebidae; genus Lymantria; species Lymantria monacha. The sequence continues at coordinate 2,683,595 of LR991087.1, forward strand.
TGAGTGCTCTTAAAACCTCATCGGTGGTAATATTGTCGGTAGGACCAGATATTTTAGGCACATCCTTTAAGGGCTTACTCGAAAATTCCTCATTCAGTAGATGTTTGTAGTATTGAGACCACCTGCTATTAATATTACTGTTATCGGTTAGAAGTAGTCCGTTTTCATCTTTGACATATTTGTTAATTTTAATATCCTGGCTTGAAATATGGCGTTGTTTCGTAAGTTTGAAAATTTCTTTGTCATTATTTGTACTTTCAAGCTTAAAATATAAATCATCTCTCGACCGTGCCTTGCTCTGTGCAACTTTGCGTTTAGCTATCTTTTTGGCGTCTTTATATTGCATGTAATCACTGTCCAGTTCTGAGTCCTGCCATTGCTTAAATAGCTGTTTTTTATTCTTTAAAGAGTTCCTTACATCTTCATCCCACCATGTAGGGTCTTTGTTGTTACTTAATTCGCCCTTTGACATTCCAAGTGTTAGTTCAGCTTCTTGATGGCAGAATTTCTCAAAAGCAGACCACATTGCTTCCGCTGTGGTAATGTTGTTCTCCTCTATATCTTCTATCAGTTTTTCCTGCAGTGTAATAAGTAATCTGCCCCCTCTTTCGGTATTTAGCAAGTGCCACTTAATTTTTGGCATTTTGTTCTTAGTATATTTTAAGGGTCTTGGTAGCTTTACTGTGCCCACCAAAAGCCTATGCTGCGATGTAAGAGCCTCACCAGGAATGACCTTACTGTCTTTAAAATTCTTAAGGAAGTGCCTATCTGTAAGAATGAAATCTATTTGCGATTGATTTTTACCGCTTTTATATGTAATTAAGTGTTCCGGTTTCTTCATAAAGTATGTATTAACTATTGCTAGACTATGTCTCATACAAAAATTTAAAATCTGTGCCCCATCCCTGTTCAGTGTGCCATATCCAGATTCTCCCCGTATCTTACTGTAAATTGAGCTATTTTCACCTACATGACCGTTTAAGTCACCACCAATAAATTTAACTTCTCCAGGAGCTATTGAGTTAATCAGGTCGTCGAACTCTTCCCAAAACAGATCCTTGTCATTATCGGTGCACCCAGTTTGTGGTGCATATGCTGAAATGATATTTAGAGGCGATTGTCCATCCATTGCCAATTTGACTGCTATAAGCCGATCACTTTTTCTGTTTATGTTAATGATACGCTGTTTTAATTTAGTATCCAGCACAATAGCAACTCCATTTCGTTTATTAGCGGTGCCATGATATATGAGCTGATAGCCTAGCCCTAGATCTCTTGATTTTGAGCCTTTCCATTTAGTTTCTTGTATGCAGCATACATTAATTTTTCGGGCTTGCAATATTTTTGCTAGCTCTTGGCTCTTACCTGTGAGTGACCCCAAGTTCCACGTGGCTAGTCTAATTTGTGTCTGCATCGTAAGCTTATACGAATTGGCATCATTGTCATTTCTAACGTCGCTTACGGGGAACGCCCTAGCATAATCTTCACAGTTCACATTATTCGCATCATTCTCACCGTCGTCGTCGCTTATGGGGTACGCCCTAGCCATATTCGCTATTTTATTTTTGCCTTTATTCATGTTAACGAGGAGGAGGTATTTGACTATATAGTTTTACGGCCGGTTGTCACCTGACGCCAAGACTGTATCTTACTCTAAGATATGGACGCTGCCGTTGATTCTTATTAGAATTCTTCCGCCACCATTCCTTCTGAGCGCTTCAGCCTAAGCACTCAGCACCGCATAGACCTCGCCTTCACATACGCCAAAGAAGCTCTATGCAGGGGTTTATTGATGGAGTATCCATCTCCAACCTTTTGGTCCGCGAAAGGTATTTTATTTCCCTCCTACCTGGCATATCTGCCGGGCATTCCCCCATCCGCCACCTGGGGACGCGTTCTCTAGGGTGAGGCTCCCCCGAGAATACTATATACTATAGTAATATAATATATATATATATATATATATATATATATATAATAAACTAATACTATATACCATAGAATACTATAGAATATAATATATACTATAAGACTACAGAATTTTGAGCGATGTTATTGAGACAAATTAATTAGCAGTTAGTTTTAGTAACTTCGATCGGTAATACCCAAATCTTTATGCCCGTTACCCGTGTGGCGACGGGAATAGAATACAAAGGTCGTCACCCCTTACTTGCCCGTGGGAGTCGTAAAAATCGGCTAAGGGTCTCACCGGGAGATTGGGCAGCGGCTATCTCCCGGGAAACTTAATAACATCTACCGCGATCGCCAATCCGCTCGCCAAGCGTGGCGATTATGGCATTATTACCCCCCCAAAATAAATATGGATGCACAAAAAGTCACGGCCCCCAGTCACGGCAGTTCCGCTGTTCCACGGGCTCATTTTGGTAGCGGGCCTGTTGGTGGCGGGGTAGGGGGTGCTAGGAATCTCCGGCCGCGATCCGGCTACCAAAAAAATCGACCCTAGGCCCTGGTAACACACAACGTTCGGACGCTTAGGACCGACGAGAGGGTCATCGAACTGGAAGAGGAATTGAGCAAAATCCGATGGGACATTGTAGGATTATCAGAAGTGCGAAGAGAGGGGGAGGGCACGATAATCCTCCGGTCTGGAAATTTGCTCTTCTACCGGGAGGGAGATCACCCATCCCAAGGCGGTGTAGGGTTTATCGTTCGTAAGTCTCTCGTAGAGAACGTGGAGAGGATCGAAAGTGTGTCAACAAGGGTAGCGTACCTTATACTCAGAATTACCAAACGGTATTCGTTGAAGGTCATACAGGTTTACGCACTGACTTCGACATACTCCGACGACGTAGTGGAGGCCTTATACGAGGATATCTCGAAAGCCATCCACACGTCCAAAACCCACTTCACGGTAGTTATGGGAGACTTCAACGCAAAACTAGGCAAAAGGACAGACGATGAGTTGATAGTGGGGCAATATGGATTTGGACAGAGAAACCAAAGGGGCCAAAAACTGGCCGACTTTTTGGAGAAGGAAGGCCTCTTCATGATGAATTCCTTCTTCAAGAAACGGCCACAAAGGAAGTGGACCTGGATTAGCCCTGAGATCCACCACTAAGAGTGGATCCACCACTAAAAATGAGATAGACTTCATCTTGACGGACAAACGACAAATATTCAATGATGTCTCTGTGATCAGCAGGATTAAAACTGGGAGTGATCACCGCATGGTTCGAGGCACATTGAATCTTCGTACGAAAGTCGAGCGGTCCCGCTTGATGAAGTCTACACTCCGACCTACACCTGTCCAATACCAGAACCCCGATAGCTTTCAACTCGAATTACATAATCGCTTCCAATGCCTGGAAGAGTGCGAATCTTCGAACGATATGAACAACAGGTTCGTGGAAACTGTCCACGCGGTCGGGTCAAAATTCTTTAAGGCCCATCGCGCTACTAGAACAAAAAAGCTTTCTGACCAGACTCTTCAACTCATGGAGAGGAGAAAGAAAATGACGGTACAGTCTTCAGCCGATTGGTCCGAACTCAGGCAGCTTAATAGACAAATCTCTAAATCTATGCGACGCGATATTCGCCGATTCAATACACTGCGTATTGAAGAGGCGATAGAGCGAAATCGAGGCTCCAAAGTGTTCGCACGAGATTTGTCTATTGGGCAGAGCCAAATGACTAAGCTGAAGACCGATGACGGTACTGTCATTTCATCCCAGAGTGAGATCTTGGGAGAGGTCGAAAGGTTCTATGGGCAGTTGTACAAATCATCCCTGAATCCTGTTGTCAGCTTGGTCCAAGACCCCAGATCCAAGCTAACTCGGCACTATACCGAAGAAATCCCGGACGTCAGCTTGTACGAGATCAGAATGGCTCTAAAACAATTAAAGAACGGAAAGGCACCGGGAGATGACGGAATTACCACAGAGCTCCTGAGGGCAGGCGGCAAGCCAGTTTTAAAAGCCCTACAGAAGCTGTTTAATTCTGTCATTCTCGGGGGCGACGTTCCAGAGTCGTGGACCAGGAGTGTGGTGGTGCTGTTTTTCAAGAAGGGCGATAAAACGCTCTTAAAGAATTACAGACCCATCTCACTCCTGAGCCACGTGTACAAATTGTTTTCAAGAGTCATTACGAACCGACTCGCGCGCAAGCTAGACGACTTCCAGCCGCCCGAACAAGCCGGTTTCCGAAAAGGTTATAGTACCATAGACCACATCCACACGCTACGCCAGATTATACAGAAGACCGAGGAGTATAATCGGCCTCTGTGTCTAGCGTTTGTGGACTATGAGAAAGCCTTTGATTCTGTCGAAACTTGGGCAGTGCTGCAGTCCTTTCAGAGGTGCCAAATTGACTATCGATATATCGAAGTACTGAAGTGTTTGTATAAAGACGCTACTATGTCAGTCCGCATCCAGGATAAGAGTATGAAACCGATCCAGCTGCAGAAAGGCGTGAGACAGGGAGACGTTATCTCTCCGAAACTGTTCACCACTGCGCTGGAAGATGTCTTCAAGCTCTTAGACTGGACCGGACTCGGCATCAACATCAATGGCGAATACATCACTCACCTTCGATTCGCAGATGATATCGTAGTCATGGCAGAATCCCTGGAGGACCTTAGCACCATGCTCAATGACCTCAGCAAGGTCTCCCAACTAGTAGGGCTGCAAATGAACATGGACAAGACGAAAATCATGTCTAATGCCCATGTCATTTCTGTACCGGTCCTGGTTGGGAATGCGATTCTCGAAGTTGTCGATCACTATGTTTACCTAGGACAAACAGTTCAATTAGGTAGATCCAATTTCGAGAAAGAGGTCAGCCGACGAATCCAACTCGGCTGGGCAGCGTTCGGGAAACTTAGGAGGATCTTCTCGTCTAATATGCCGCAGTGTCTGAAAACAAAGGTTTATAACCAGTGTGTGTTACCAGCGATGACTTACGGCACTGAAACGTGGTCTCTAAATGTCGGCCTCATAACAAGGCTCAAAGTCGCTCAGCGTGCTATGGAGAGGGCTATGCTCGGTATTTCTCTACGTGATAAAATCCGAAATACGGAAATCCGTAGAAGAACGGGTGTAACCGACATAGCCCTAAGGATTAGCACGTTGAAGTGGCAATGGGCAGGCCACATCGCTCGACGAACCGACAACCGTTGGGGAAAAAAGGTTCTCGAGTGGCGACCACGAATCGGACGACGCAGCGTAGGACGACCTTCCACTCGGTGGACTGATGACCTCATCAAGGTCGCAGGAAACCGCTGGATGCAGGTGGCACAGGACCGTTATAGATGGCATTCTCGTGGGGAGGCCTATGTCCAACAGTGAACGTTTACAGGCTGATGGATGGATGGATGGATATACCATAGAATACTATAGAATATAATATATACTATAAGACTACAGAATTTTGAGCGATGTTATTGAGACAAATTAATTAGCAGTTAGTTTTAGTAACTTCGATCGATAATACCCAAATCTTTATGGTTTTGGTCTACTTCAGCCCATATCATTATCATCATTTCAGCTCATATAAGCGCCACTGTTGGACTCTAGCCTCCTCCATCATAATGAGAGGGATTTTGCATGCATTGTATATCCCTTAGTCGTCTCTTACGATCATCCACGGGTAAGATAGGTGGTGGCGAATTGTATTCTTACTCCGTTACCGCATGGATTCAGCTCATGTGCTATCTAATATTGGGGTCAGGCCTCCTTTATAATAGAAGGGAAAATGACCTGCTATCCCACGCTGATCGGACTAATTGGCATAAGGTTTTATGTCGAGTAATTCTTCTCTTGCATCGATATTATGTGCATACGATGCGTTGTCTTTTACGGCATCCACAGCAAGAAAGGGCATCGAAAATTTTGTTCTTACTTCGTCACTATATATATAAATTTAAATAATAATTTTAAAGAAATAAATAGGACTTTCTTACCTAACATTTTGATGACTCTTCTTGTTGATTGGCTGTGTTTCCTTCTTAATCTGCGGCTATTTTTCAGACTTATCTCAAAATCTTTTTGGTTTTGCTCTTTGGTTATACTCGTTTCTCTCAGTTTTATTCCAATAAATGCATATAGAACTGTTATTACTATCATTGGTGCAAGAAAAAATAATGAAGTCGATATTTCAAAGGAATGTTCTATTATAATTCGTGTTTGTAAACACATTGCTACGCCTTTGTGCACCCTGATCCCAAACTGCAGAGCTTGTGGCAATGCCAAGCCTAGTGCCACTATCCACAATAATATTATATGCTTCGTTGCTCTTGATAATTTGGACATCTTATGCGATACAAATGGATGACATATAGCTAAATATCTCTCAATAGTGAATAAAGTTATCGTCAATATACTTGCATTAGTCGATGTTTCCGCGGCGAGGCCTCTTATAACACAAAAACTATGTCCAAATATGTATGGCCATTTTGACCATATCGAATACATCTCCTGAGGCATACCACTTACAAGTAAAAGGAGATCTGATATAGCCAAACTAAACAAATAGTAATTGGTAGCTGTATGCATACTTTTATTTCTTACAATAACTATACATGTAAATATATTACCCAGTATCCCGGTTAAAAATATTAAAGTATATATTACAGTTATTGGTATCACTATAGATAGTGAATCTCTTTGAGGTCCAAAACTATTTAAATGGATATCTGAATTATTCGATGCTGTGGAATTCATTGCATCATTAAAGACAGTCATTTTGAGAAATTCAAATTTTTGTTCTTCTCTTTGCTTAATTATTTGACTCCAACATCTGAAAAGAGGACAAAAGCAATTTAAAGATATTAAAAAAATCAATACCACGCCACCTAATAATACTTTATTTTGTGATAAGGGTCATAAGAGCAATAACTTACATAAATGCCATTACTACAATACAAGGAAGCTCAAGAGAAAAAGAGGTTTAGTAGATCCAGTTTCTTTCTTATTGTGGAGGCTCTTTTTCGACTGACGATGGTCTTATGATATAATCACGTTATTGCTCAGGTGCCAGATTTGATACTTGAAATAATTATTAAGTGAAATATTCTTAATGATAATTACATCAATTAAAAACGGGTTCATGACAATAAATTAATAAAATAAATAATATGTGCAAAAATATTTCCCAGTATAAAAATGGATATCTGTTTGAAATAATACTAATTTTACGGCTTCTATCGCGTTTGTATTTGATTTTTAATTTCCCGATGTTTCGAACACTTTACAGTGATCCTGGTCACGGAAGGACCCAGGAGGTCCAAGCAGTTTTATTTCAAATGTGTAATACTCGCGTAAACATTAGATATCATTACGGATATCTGTTTTCGTTGTTTAATTAAAATATTATGAGCATAAATATTATAAATAAAGAATGTTAAAGTTTGGCCTTACATTTAATGTTAATAAATTATCATCAAAAATATTCTCAGCAGACTATACATTATAGAACCTGTAATACTTAAAAATTGTTTTAAAAATTATTCTCACGAATAATTAATAGATTATATTTGAGATAAATAAATTAATAATTCATCATCACTATTCTCCTCACTCTTATCCCAATTATTTGAGGTCGACGCAACATGTACTTCTCTTCCATCGCACATACTGAAAAACTTATTGGCACTAGTTTTAGGACCGGCCACCTGCTTGATATCAACGCTCCTTGGGAATGTAACTGTTGACCAAACGGCATCAGGAGGGGACCCAGGTAAATAAAAAACTCTTATTCGTCTTTAACGACATCCACGAGGAAATTAAGAGTTATAAATAAATTACATACATACATACATATCATCACGCCATATCCCTTGCAGGGTAGGCAGAGAGAACAGAGTGCCAGAGAACTCTATCTCTGCATACTTCACTCGCTTCCTCAACATTCATAATTCTCTTCATACACGCTCGCCGGTTTCGGAGACTCTTGACTCCACCTTCCTTCAGTACCTGACCGATCTGGTCTAGGTAGGTTAGTCTCGGTCTCCCTCGGTACCTCCATCCTTCCACTTTCGCATTGTATATCTTCTTAACCAGACGTTCGTTCGGCATTCGTTCCACATGTCCAAACCATCGGAGCATTCCCTTTCGCATCTTTACACCAATACTCTCTTTCATACCTACTCGCTCTCTTACGTCGTCGTTACGAATGCGGTCGGTCAGCCTAACTCCACAGATTTTCCGAAGAGATCGCAAAAAAATATATAAATAAATTAATAATAAACTATTAATAATAAAATAAGTAATATTTTTTAACGGCTGAAATACTATTTGCAGTGGCAATTACTGAATAAAATAAATCCATAAAAGGACGAGGCGCCAGGAAACAAATTTTCAACGTCAGATTAATTATTCAAAACATGAGATAAATCAACATGCCTTTGCTTATATAATTCGTAGATTATTCTAATACATTTGATTGCTTGCAACGTCACAGTTTGTTGAATATTTTGAGAGAAATAGCAGTCTTGGTACACCTTTATACAGTTTATTTCTATTATATATATATATATCTGAATGAAGAAATAGTAGTTAAAGTAAACGACTCCATTATTCAACTATTTCATTTCGAAAAGGGTGTTCGACAGGTATCAATTCTGTCACCTCTGCTATTTAATACATACAGATAGTATATTATGAGACAAGTTCTTGATAACTGTGTTGAAAAGTCGCCCAACTTTTCAATATACGGACACAAGATCATTTAGTATGCGGACGACACTACTTCGCATCGTAGGAAGAAAAGGTGAGTGAACTAATAAAAAAGTCGAAAAGAAAACTACATTTAAACACAAATACAATAAATTTGCTATTTGGATGCAGTGTATTGTCCTTAAGTGGACACAGTTATAAATTCCAAACTTGCTCGCAGCAGGTTAGTTTGCCTGACAAAAAAACCCTAACATCAAATAAATCAACAGAAAACTCTAATAACATGTCATTTTGGCTTGGATTCGACTCCATGAGCTGAAGAGTGCAATAGCAAACCTATGCTAATCACCTAAGAAACACACACAAATTCTATTTTTATACTATATCTTAAGCAAAATTACTCTCACATATAGGCCCTTTAAGCTTTGTCATATCCATGATACTGTACTGCTGCGTTTATCTTGGCTATTAATTAATTAATAGCTAAGATAAACGCAGCAGTACAGCACAATTCTCTAGTATCTATTCTTTTGTAGTAGTACCACAAAATCGACTTCTGACTAGTTATTAGGTGAGCGAGAAAAGCCCAACTAGAATGGGTTGTCATTGGTAGGCAGTGGTCTAGCTATACCCCTGGTATTGCAAAGGTCCATGGACGGTAATAACACTTATCACAAAACACCTAATGTGTTTTGCTTACTTTCGTATGCCACCATCATCATTCTCCTACTCTTATCCCAATTACTTGGGGTCGATACAATATGTACACTTCTTTCATAGTACATATTGTAAAAGTTATTGGCAATAGTTTTATGACCGGCCGCCTGCCAGCCGTCAACCCTCCTTGGAAATGTAATTGTTAACCAAACGGCATCAAAGGGAGTTGGCTCAGGTCATTATAAGGCTCTTAGTCGTCTTCCACGAGCAAGGTAAGGGTTGGTAGTATCCGTAGCCGCTACCACACAGCTAGTGTTGCCACCATAAGGAACAAAAAATATTTGTTTAATGTCCCCAGACTTTTCATAGGAGGGAATTGGAATTGTCAAACTCTTCCAAGTTGTACTTTTCTAATTAAAGTTGCGGGTCCTAAGATGATTAAAGCCTTGCTGGGGACTTTTTAAAGATCAAACGGTGGTATCATTTATGAAGACCCCTGTGGCTCCTGGTTTACAGGACTTACAGTGATGGGAGTGTTTTGTAGGATTAGTCTCAAAAAATGTTTTTAATAAAATTTAAGAGGGTCTGGCAAAGAGCGACGATATTTCTAATATTCTTCTTTCGAAGAAAATGTTTTTCTTTTTTTTGTCTATATGTTTTAATAAATGTAGGTTGACTTTTTTTGCCTTCAAACATCCGCTGACAAACTTTCAGCCTTTATAAATTGACAAGGGTCTGGCTTTCACTGGCTTTTGTTTTGTATTTATTTTAACATTTGTTATCATTAGCTCTACATAAATCGCCACTATACTTTAAATAATAAATATTTACTTCATAGGCAAGAAATAAGTCTCTATGTTACTTTAAGATACATTAAATTGCAATGGAGAGCTATTAGCCTCCAATATCCAAACGGGATACTTCCCGTTATCGGCGATTAGATGTCAGATGTTTTATAAAAAATGATATACTACCAAATTGGTATAAACTAGAAAATTAAATCCAATAAAATAATTCATAATAAAGACTAAGGTAAATAGCTATATATTGTTAGTAAATCTCTTTCGGACCCAAACAAAACATCGTTTACGTAACGACATTTAATTATAATTGTAAATGTATTAGATTTGGGGATAAACAAAGTAATATCGTGAGGGGTTGCATTTAAATAACCGATGTGTATTTGGTCTGTAATTGGATTGCGCCCATATCTTTCGCGCCAATGTGGAAAATTTCATCATTGAGAAATGTATGTTAATCTTTTGTGGATTTCGAGGTTCGTCGGTGACATAAATTGTACGTTTTGTTTATCTTATCACTTCAAAATAATTTTGAACGTCTTATTGTGATTTCTTCCTTTCTCATTTCCCCTATTTTTATAATACAATACAGTATGTTTTATCTTTTGGAGAATTAAGGTTTTGAATAGCAATCTCAATATTAGTTTTGTCTTTATATTATCAGCTATCTACAAATGTGACTCGATAAAATCGTTGCAACTTTTTTAGAGATGACAAATTTACGACATACTAGTGTAGATAGACAAACACTTTAAAAATAGTTTTTTCTCAAACATGCTTGGAAATTAGAGCATTATTTTGACAACCTTCTTCGAGATAAATCGAAATTGCTGTACTGAGCGAGCAGTGGCCGGCAAAACATGTATGAAAATCCATATCTGTCGTGTTTTAGCGGCCAATTAAATATATATGTAAATTCATATCTATCGTGTATTTTAAAAGTGGAACGATTTGTTACTTCAAATTCTAGTAACCATATAGGCAAAACTTATCAGTTTAATTAAATTTCAAACTGGCTTGAAAAAGAAAGCTGTTTAATAATGAAAAAAAGAAACAATCCATTTGTTTCTTTTTTTCATTATAGTAGCACATGAAAAATGTTGTTCGTTGTTCGTCATGTTCTACTAAATACTAATATAATAATGATTTGAGAAAAGCACTATACAAGCCTTGGCCACAACTAGGAATTGATGGACTTACGTACCTGTGCCTCGGCTACGCCTCGGCCCACATTTATAAGTTCGTCCATCAATACCTGTTTTGCTGGCCGCTGCAGTAATGTACTATTTTTACTATAAGTAGGTATCGTAGTGGTATGCATATAGTTGTTACACTTTTACATTTTTGGGGACTAATCCCACCATACATTTCCACCATTGTAACTGCTGTAAGCCAGGATTTACAATGGTTTCCATAAATAATATCGAGGTTTGACTCTCAGGTAGTCTCGGGAGATGATTTTAATTGTCTCGGAACCCGCAACAAATTTAATAAAAAAAGGTTAAATAGGAGGGGTTGTAAAGAATGATTCCACTTCCCTTCTAGGCAAAGTGTAAGAGTAACTGTAAATTCTCTCGGACTTTACAGTTACAAAATCGTAATATTTTTTAATTTAGTAGTGGTAGGACCACGCTGTCGACAGTTCTCTGTCTACCGCCGCCGTGGGCCGGTCCGTCCAGGGTAGTACCACACTCTCGCAGAAGATCGAGGTCTGAGCAATAGCGATATGTTGTTGTACTTCGTTCGGTGAACGAGAGAGCCGGAAGCCCAACTGGGTGGGTTTGGGATATATATTTGGAGGCAGTGGCCTAGCTATACTCCTAGTATTCTCCGGCTGTTGCGCGAGCGATGATCGACAGCGTCAGGAATTGGGACGCGGTCGCCGCCTTCTGCGAGGCTGTCATCTCGCAGAAGGAGGCGGCGGAACTGGCCCGGGAGGATTGCCGTGACCCGGGTCGCCGCCCGCGGCCGGGGCGGCGCAGGCGCGAATACCTACGCCTGATGCCGCCCTAACCGAGGCTTCGGGTGATCGGACCGGGGAATTGTCCAGTCACCCGACGTGAGGCCACCGCGTGAGGGCGACGCCTCGACGGCGAAAGCGTCGACGAGAGAAGAACCCGAGAGGGCATACCGCCGGGCGGGCTACCGAAGACAAAGATCGGGTACCAGTGGTCCGCTCGCATGGCGAAGAAGAGATGCTTGCCCACCCTGGGTTAATGGGGTTGCGCGCCGCCTCTTCCGTCACCCTGGACCGATTTGGCGGGGTGCGACGTCCATAGCCCACCGCAAAAAAAAAAGGGTAGTACCACACTGAGCAGAAGATCAACGCCTGAGTAATGGCAATATGCTGTTGTGCTTCATTCGGTAGCGAGAGAGCTGTAAGCCAAACTGGGTGGGTTTGGGATATGATTGGCAGGCAGTAGTAGCAAGTTTCATTAATGTGTACAAACTTATAAACAGATACACTAATTTAAATTTTGTTTTGGTTTTTATTGCTTTTAAAACACTTTCATATTATTTTTTTTTAATCTTTATAATATAGAGACGTCAATGTACCATTTTATTATACGTATAATTGTTTGTTATTTTCAGAATTCTAATTGTAGTTTAAACTTGTTCTCGAAATATATTTGTGTTAAAATATATTAAGATTTAAATAATTAAGAAGTTACTTTGTGTTCATAATTTTGTTGATACTATTCATATTTCATTCACAAAATGAATTATTTTGACGATAATTATTCGTAAAAAACATTTAATTGCTTAAAATATGCGCGCCATTTTTTGTGAGGTTTCATTCTTATTTAAATTTATTTTAGGTACATTAAATTAATTTCTATGTGGGTTTAGAATATAACATGTTACTCTTTTATATTCACGTGGGAGTTATAATAACCGCCTAATGGCGTTATATCCTGGGAACAATGCTCACAACGACCACCAATCTTCTTGACAAGGGTGTCGGGTATAAACACTCTTGAGTAACCTGAAACTCGGACCTGTCTCTAAAACTCGGAGTCGCTGTACTGAATGCTGGATTGATATTGGATAACCATAACGTGATCCTTACATGTCAGCCTCATAACTAAGCTGGGGGCCAGTGTGAGAAAAATATTGTCATTTTTAGTTTTCAAAAGTCCTTGATTTTCATATATCGGGAGTAGAGCATCACCTCAACGCTTCGCTTATGAGGCGTGCAATAGGAATAAATATTTAAGATTTGTTAGTGCAACTTTAGTTTATAAGATTTTGCTAGTACAATTTTAGTTGCAGTTGAAATGAAGGAATTGCGAAATGCTTTCAGATATGCTGCAGGAGCGAATATTTTGTGACTAACGTTTTGAATTACCCACATGGCAACAGGGAAAGAATACAAATGTCGTCACTCCTTGCTGCTTGCCCGTGGGAGTCGTAAAAATTCGCCAAGGGTCTCACCGAGAGAGTGGATACCGCCTATTTCCCGGAAAACTTAATAATTTCCAACGCGATCGCCAATCCGACTGCTAAAAAAAAATAATGTAAAGCAAGTCACGACCCCCAGTCACAGCAGTTCTGCTTTTCCACTGTCTCATTTTGGTAGCGGGCCCGTTGCTGGCAGGTAGTGCTAGGAATTTCCGGCCGCGACATGGCTACCAAAAAAATCGAACCTTGGCCCTGATAATACACAACATTCGGACGCTTAGGATCAACGAGAGGGTCACCAAGCTGAAAGAGGAATTGAGCAAAATCCAAGTGCTATTGTAAGATTATCAGAAGTGCGAAGAGAGGGAGAGGGCACGATAATCCTCCGATCTGGAAATCTGCTTTTCTACTGGAAGGGAGATCATACGTCCCAAAGTGGTGTAGGGTTTATCGTTCGTAAGTCTCTCGTAGAAAACGTGGAGAGGATCGAAAGTATGTCAACAAGGTTACATACATACATACATACATATCATCACGCCATATCCCTTGCAGGGTAGGCAGAGAGAACAGAGTGCCAGAGAACTCTATCTCTGCATACTTCACTCGCTTCCTCAACATTCATAATTCTCTTCATACACGCTCGCCGGTTTCGGAGACTCTTGACTCCACTTTCCTTGAGTACATGACCGATCTGGTCTAGGTAGGTTAGTCTCGGTCTCCCTCGGTACCTACATCCTTCCACTTTCGCATTGTATATCTTCTTAACCAGGCGTTCGTTCGGCATTCTGTGCATTCATTCATTCTCATATGTCAACAAGGGTAGCGTACCTTATACTCAGAATTACCAAACGGTATTCGTTGAAGGTCATGCAGGTTTACGCACCGACTTCGACATATTCCGACTACGTAGTTGAGGCCTCATACGAGGAGTCGGCTTGGTCCAAGACCTCCAGATTCAAGCTATTTTGGCACTATACCGAAGAAATCCTGGACGTTAGCTTGTACTAGATCAGAATATCTCTGCAAGAATTAGAGAACGAAAAGCGGCAGGCAGATGTCGGCATTACCACAGTCCTCCTGAGGGCAGGCGGCAAGCTGGTTTTAAAAGTCATACATGCTATAATTATAACGATGCTTGACATATATGAATAATATTAATAATTATTATGAAACTTGACATGTGCCACAATTTATTATTTCAGATGATATTTCGATTATTGCCTTTGCCTCTTATATATAAGACATGCATGTTAAAATATATAATAAATTTATATACTTGTAAATCTTGTTAAAAGTGTAAGCCAACTGGCAGATTTTGGAGGATCTTATATGTAATTTAATAATAAGTCCATTTGTACCTATTATCACACTAATACAAATTCTAATTCTACAGAAATTGTTTAATTTTGTCATTCTCGGGGGCGACGTTGCAGAGTTGTGGACCAGGAGTGTGGTGGTGCTATTTTTTTTTTAAGAAGGGCATCCCCCCTTTACTCTTCTTTATTTACATAAATTCTATCTCTAAAAAACTTAGTTCTTCCTATGATGTTTATGTCGATAATTTGCAAATAGTACTATCGAGAATTTATAGAAAATTTAATTTACCCCAAGCTCTTTTTAACATTAATAAAAACTTGCGTTAGATGGAAAGGCTTAAATTGAATCCCGTTAAGACTCGAGCAATTGTAATTGATAGTTCTCGACTTACGGCTAAAGTTAATTTATTGGTGATTTCTCCAAGTAACAATTAATGTTGTATAATTTACTGTCGTTGACAATTCAGATTCAAAATGTTAGTCACAATATATTCGCTTCTGCAGCATCTCTTCCAACTGCAACTATAATTGTACTAGCACAATCTTATAAACTAAAACTGCACTAGCAAATGTTAAATATTTATTCCTATTTACGACTACGCCGACGTCAGCTATCTTAATTTAACTGAAGATCTACTTAACAACCTTGAACGACATGCTTCATAATGTTGGAATTAGATTTGTAAAACAATTCCGCGGATATGATCATATACGAATTTCGCAATAAACTTAAATAACTTCCAATCCGCCTTCGACGGCATACTTACATTTTATGTCTTCTTTACATCATGTTTTTATCTTTATGATCTCTTTAATTCCACTTCACCCCTGTATCTTATAAAACACTTTGCGTTTCTCTTTTTTAAAACAACAATTTGTGAATTTGAAATTAAACTACTTTTTTTCGAGCGTATGCTGCGCCGTATCCTCGTCGCAATCGCAGTGGTGGCAGGACGGCGTACTCTCCCTCCTGACGACCGTGTGCAGGTACTTGGCGAAGCATCCATACCCTGTCAAAACCTGCACCAGTCGGAAGGAGAGCACCCCGTGCCGCCGTTTCAACCACTGCATCAGCACCGGCCAGAAGGCCTCCACGGTCCGCACACTGAATCGAGGCCTCTCCAGCCGGACTGCCCAGTCGACGCGCCAGGCGATGCGCTCCTTCAATGAGACCACACCGCCCTCCGCTCGCATCCCCGACACCTGCCGATAGAAATCGGCGAGCATTTCCGCCTCCAGGTCCCACGGGAGAGTCCCGGCCAATAGGCATGCTGCCGCCGTCGCCACCGTGCGGTACTCGCGTATGGCCCTGACCACCATGGCCCTCTGTGGTCGCCACAGGAGAGCCCTGAGTCGGATGGTCAGGGACCCCGCTCACACCGGTGCGCCGTACAAGGCCATCGACCGGACAAATAAAACTACTTTTACGGATTCTATTGCGTTTTATATCATTTTTAATTTACCGACGTTTCGAACACTTTACAGTGATGGTCACGGGAGGACTAAGGTATCTTACGTCCAATATTTCATTACCAATAATAAAAAAAAAATCAAATGCAAACGCGATAGAATCCGTAAAAGTAGTTTTATTTCAAATGTGTAGCGCTCGCGTAAACATCAGAAATCAATTTGTGAATTACATAAAGTGTTGTCCTACGTAAGAACTGAACTCACGACGCTGGTACGGTAGGTGGGTAAGTTTTACAACATGAAGTTTCGTTGAAATTTTCAAATAAAAATGTCTAGGAATTCTTATAAAAATAGTTTAACCAAAAAGAAATTTCATGTAGATAAAGATTGTTTTTAGAGCACGCTAGTTGACGCAATATTTTAGTTGGTAGATCCGTAATGTCGTTATATATTTAGGATAAGAGCTTATATAAATATACTAGCAGAACCGGCCACGCGTTGCTGTGGCTCAGGTAGCCTCAGTTACACGTGGTGATTATGCTAATATAAGCTACAATTGTAGCTTATATGAAACGTTTGTACGTTTAACACAGTGCCATCTATTAAATACTTACCCAATCTAGTCAACGGATATCGCCATCTGTTAGAATCGTTAGGAGATAACCGATAATTGTGACTGTCAAATAATACACAAATAATTAGCAATAAAATAATATTGCGACTATAAATTGAGATGGAAGCTATCCTATCTTTTAAGTTGGATCCAATATATAATATATATAATATATAAATAATATATAAATATATATAATATATATAATCCAATATATATATATATAAATTACGTTTGTTTGATTTTGATTTGATTTACGCTCACGTCATGGTAAGAGGTAATGTGTTTCCACGGCAGTCGGAACACACGCCCCCGGTCATGGCTCCGCCAGATCAGGACCGGGAGGCCGACGACGACGAGAGTGTTCCGCCCGTGACGGAGTCGGAAGTGGGGGCGGCCGTGGCGAAGATTCGTTCCGCCACCACGGCCCCCGGCCCGGACGGAATTCCAGTCCGGGTGCTGACGTCGCTCCTCGAGCACTTCGAGCCTCGCCTCAGGCAGCTGTTCAACGCCTGTCTGACGTCTGGACGGTTCCCTGAGTGCTGGAAGGAAGGGAGGTTGGTTCTCCTGCCAAAGCCGGGACGGTCCCCGGATTTGCCGTCGGCCTACAGGCCCATCGTGCTCCTCGACGATGTGGGTAAGCTGCTGGAGCGTGTGCTCGCTGCCCGCATCGTCCGACACCTGGAGGAGGTGGGGCCCGATCTGTCGGACGCTCAGTATGGGTTTCGGAGGGGGCGTTCGACCATCGGGGCCCTATTACGCCTGAGGCAGGCGGCCGCGGAGGCCGTCGCCGGGAAGGGAGTGCTGTTGGCGGTGTCGTTGGACATCGCCAACGCATTCAATAGTCTGCCATTCGGCTGCATCAGGGAGGCACTCCGGTTCCATGGAGTGCCCCTGTACCTCAGGCGGCTGGTGGCAGACTATTTGGAGGGCCGCAGTATCCTCTGCGCGGGTCCCGCAGGGGACATTGTGCGGACGCCCATGTCGTGCGGCGTTCCACAGGGGTCGGTTCTGGGGCCGACTCTGTGGGACATCGGGTACGACTGGGCGTTGAGAGGGAGTCTCCCCCCCGGGCTGGGCTTGGTGTGCTACGCTGACGACACGCTCGTCACAGCCCGGGGCAGGACACTCGAAGAGGCGGCGAGCCTGGCCACTCTCGGCACCGAGGAGATGGTCAGGCGGATCGAGGCGCTGGGGCTCAGGGTGGCCCTAAACAAGACGGAGGCCCTACTATTCCATGGGCCCCGTGTGAGGCTGCCCATCGGCGCCTCGATAGTGGTAAACTCCATCCACATCAGCATCCAGGCCCATATGAGGTACTTGGGTCTGGTGCTCGACGGGCGATGGTGGTTCCGGGAGCATTTCCGACAGATTGCTCCCCGGCTTGTCGGCGCGGCGTCCGCCCTTTCTCGACTCATGCCGAATGTGGGCGGACCCAGTTTTGAGGCCCGACGGCTGTATGCGGGGGTCATCCGCTCGATGGCCATGTACGGCGCACCCGTGTGGGCGAGGGCTCTGAACGCCCAGCTCAGGGCGGTTCTGTGGAGGCCACAGAGAGCCATGGCGGTCAGAGCCATTCGTGGGTACCGCACGGTGTCGACAGAGGCGGCGTGCCTGTTGGCCGGGACACCCCCGTGGGACCTAGAGGCGGAGATGCTCTCCGACCTCTACCGGCGGGTTATCACAGCGCGCGAGGAAGGTGGCTCCCCATCGTTGAGCGAGATAGCCACCTGGCGCGTGGATGCCCGCCGAGACGTCATCGCCCGTTGGGCTACGCGGCTGGAGAGGCCTAGGCACGGTGTGGAGACCGTTGAGGCCCTCCGGCCCGTATTGATAGAGTGGATGGAGCGGCGGCACGGAGTCCTCACCTTTCGGCTGGTGCAGGTATTGACGGGGCACGGGTGTTTCGGGTTGTACCTGCACAGGGTCGTGTATAGGGAGTGGACTCCGGCCTGCCACCACTGCAGGAGTGACGAGGACACGGCGCAACACACGCTGGAGGTGTGTCCGGGATGGGAGCGGCAGCGCCGTGACCTCGTCGCTGTCATCGGTGCCGACCTGACGCTGCCGGCCGTCGCGAGAGCGATGGTCGACAGCATCAGGAACTGGGACGCGGTCGCCGCCTTCTGCGAGGCTGTCATCTCGCAGAAGGAAGCGGCGGAACGGGCAAGGGAGGATTCCCGCGCCCCGGGCCGCCGCCAGCGGCCGGGGCGGCGCAGGCGCGAATACCTGCGCCTGATGCCGCCCTAACCGAGGCTTCGGGTGATCGGACCGGGGAATTGTCCGGTCACCCGACGTGAGGCCACCGCGTGAGGGCGACGCCCCGACGGCGAAATCTGTCGGGGCGTCGACGAGAGGAACCCGCGAGGGTGAACCGCCGGGCGGGCCACCGAAGTTAAAAATCGGGTCCCGGTGACCCGCTCGCACGGCGAAGAGAGAGGAGTTTTTACGGTGGGTCTATGGGGTCACGCGCCGCCTTTTCCGTCACCCCGGACCGATTTGGCGGGGCGAGACTAATCCATAGTCCACCTAAAAAAAAAAAAAAAAAAAAAAAAAATGGTAAGAGGTAATGTGATGAATTAGATAATCTACAATATTAACTTTAAACACATATGACAACTTTGGTTAGCAGCCGGCAGAGGGTTCGTGTCATGAGGGTGCCCCCCTCTATCTATATAATTAATGATGTATTATCAAGTAACGAGTTGAGGGGTTTATAGTTGCTTATGATGGCAAACGAGCAAGCAGCACATCTGATGGTAAGTGTTATTCGTGAACTTTTACAATATCAGAGGTACAGCTAGACCGCTACCTAACAAGCAAAACATACCCATTGGCTTTCGCCTGTCTCACACCGAACGAAGCGCAATAGGACATTGCCAATGCTTAGATATTTTTCTGCAAGAGTATAGTATTACCCTGGACGGACCGGCCCGTGGTTGTAGACACAAACTATCAACAGTGTGAAGTACGACACTATATAATGTAAATTACTGTACTGGTATTGCAAAGGTCCAGTAAGCGGCAGTAACACTTATCATTAGGTGTACTGCTTGCTCGATTGCCACCATAAGAAATAAAAAAGTGTTGGGAATTGGATAGACTATTGAACGACAACAACATCCTTCTGTCAATCAATATCTAAATCTATGAATGGTGAGTAAAGCGAGCCTTTTTCCGTCAACATAAGTAAACTTTATTAATAAATAAATAGAGTTTTTAACTAAGTTTTACGACTTACAGTTTAGCTGATGTCAACTCTTTTTGAGAATGCAATCATTCACACGGCACTCAATGAAGTCCTCCCAAAGGGGTTTCTGTGTAAACAATGAACTTCAAAATGAACTATCAAGCTTCATGTGAAATCTGCTTATATCAATACAAATTATGCCATTCCATACGAACAATATAAATTTTCCATGAATACATATAACAACCTTTTCTTTTTCTTTTTTTGGGTGGGCTACGGTCGGCGCTCTCCTCGCACCACTCTGTCCGGGGTGACAGAGGGGCGAAAGTACGTACACCCGTAACCCACCTGTGACACCTCGCCTTCGTCGTTGGACCGACCACCGAAGCAGCGTGAACTTGACGTCAGTGGCCGGCCCGACGGAATATCCCCTAAGGGGTACCCTCTCCTTGACCGACGTCAGCTTCTCAGCGGGTGACGGACTAATTCCTCGGTCCAGTCACCCACATATAACAACCTGGGCCAACTCCACTTGATACCGTTTGGTCAACAATTACATTCCTAAGGAGGGTTGACGTTAGGCAGGTAGCCGGTTATAAAACTGTTGCCAATAATTTTTGCAATATGTACGATGGAAAAGGAGTACATTTGCGTCGGTCCCAAGTATTTTGGATAAGAGCAGGAGAATGATGATACAAATACTTATTTAAATAATGCCACTATTTATTGGTTTTATTTCGAATTTTCCGTCTCGATATTATCTACATATCACGGGTAAGAAAAGAGTTGGTGAGTTGTACTCTTACTCCGCCATCATCATCATCATCATAGCCCATTAATGTCCCACTGTTGGGCTCGGGCCTCCTCCGTAATGGGAGGGAAATTAACCTACTATACCGCGCTGGTCAGACGTGTTGGTATAGGGTTTTATTTCGAGTTTTCTTTCTCTCGCATAGATGTTATATGTGCTTTATATCCCTTAGTCGTCTCGTACGATCACCCACGGGTAAGATATGGGGTGGTGAATACGTGGGTAAGATATGGGGTGGTGAATACTAATAAGAAACAACCCGCATATAATTAGTAATTGAATATAATAGATTTATGAAACCTACTAAGTTTATGAGTGAGTTTTGTAGGAGCTCTTTTCATCACAAAGATAGATTTTTAATGTGTATAAATATCTATAATCATATTTCTCAACAATTTAGAGAATTTCGTTTGCAAAGTTTGAATTTAAACTAGAAAAATTGGCTGCTTGAAAATAACTTCTACACAATTAATGTTTTCTTTTTTAATATTAAACATATAAAACGATTTAACTTAAGATAATTAATTCACTTGATAAATCAAAAACGTATTTTATAATATTTGAACGCCTTAAAAGGGTGGATGTGTTAAACTTAAAACTTATTATATATGCATACATATGTAATAACGAACACTGTACGATATCTTGAGCAAATAAACTTTAATAAATCACACGGTAATTGGGCAGATCTGTGTAGAGCATAAAGTTAGTTTTCGCAAAATCTTCAGATATGATGTGTAAAAAGTACTTAAATCTATTAAGTAACACGTTACATCTGAAGTCTTCTTCACTATTGCTACCTATGTTCAAACAAGAGACAAATTGGTCTAACCTAACCTTTATAGCTAACCTGAATAGATAGGTTGTACGCCAACCTATCTATTCATTTAGATTATTATTAGCGTTTCATTTAGTCCACGGGAAAGGAAGGTGTAGTAACACATTTCAAACTAACTATACCATACAATAGAGTATTTCATCATCATCACAGCCCATATATGTCCCACTGTTGGGCTCGGGCCTCCTCCACAGTGGGAGGGCAATATAACCTACTATACCGCGCTGGTCAGACGTGTTAGCGTAGTGTTTTGTTTCGAGTTTTCCTTCTCTCGCATAGATTTTATATGCATTCCATATCCCTTAGTCGTCTCGTACCATCACCCACGGGTAAGATATGGAGTGGTGAATAGTATTCTTACTCCGTTACCACTCGGATAGAGTATTTATGGAATGATTATCATAAAAATCTTAGTAAAGTTTTATATACTCATAAAAATCGGTCTCTTTGATCATAAATATGTTTTAAAGGAAGAGATTAAATTCTCTTTTTATGTTGTTTTTGTAGGTAGAATATGGCCTCGTTTAACGATCTTCAGCCTCGAACCTTGAAGCAGGCTAGAGATGCCGGCGCCAACTTATTATCTACTCGCTCTTCTTTGTGGAAGAGAAGACAAGGTTTTGCATCTATAATCCTGGGCCAGAGGTGAGGATGTTCTATGCGATTAGCACATCTCTCATCTTGCACTTAAGTAGAGTAAAGGGACTCCATAAGGTTCTAACAAGTACAGTGTTGCCATAAATGGTTTCTATACCTAAATGGACCACTTGAACAGAGTTTTATTTCGAGATTTTCCTCTCTTGCATAGATCGATGTTATATGCATATTATAACCCATTTTTTAGCGGCATTGGGCGGACCATTGGTACTAACTTCTTGATTTTCATGGCCAGCTCGGTGAGTTACTTTTTCAGATACCGTCTCCCGTCGACGCCTCGGCAACGAACAACAATGTTGCCAAGGCACTGCCAACATACGGCCAACCTCTCTGCGGGGGACGGACTAATCCCCAGTCTGATCACTTGATTTATATTCCTTAATCATCTTTTTACGACACCAATAAGCAAAAATGAGGGTAATGAATTGTATTCTTACACCGTCACCACGTGGCTTACATATGGGGGCGATTGTACCATACTTGTCACGTTTGACAGGCGTTTCGTCGATCGCAATTGGTGTTTTTAATTTCATAGAAAACTGCTACTGCCTTTTGTTTGATAATCCTCCATGTTAAGATGGGTTGATGGTGATACATATTCTTTTTAATCCAACACCGCCCTAAAAATATCGCCTTATCTTCTTTTTCTTATTTGTAGACCATATACGTTCTATTGATGAGTTCAAGCCTTCCCCATAATGAAAGGGAAATTGACCTACTATGTTACGCTGGTCAAAACCTTTGGTGTTGAGTTCTATATAGATACAGCTTTCCTTCTCTTGAATTAATATCTGCATATTTTTTAGTAGTGGTAGGAACATGCTGTTGACAGGTTTTTGTTTATAGCCGCGGGTTGGTCCGTCCGGGGTAGTACCACACTTTTGCAGAAGATCGACGTCTGACTAATGGCAATGTGCTGTTGTGCTTCGTTAGGTGAGTGAGAGAGCCAGAAGCCCAACTACCAAGGTTTTATATTGGTAGGCAGCGGCCTAGCTATACCCTTGTATTGCAAAGGTTCATTGGCGGCAGTGACATTTAACATCAGGTGTGCTTCTAGCTTGCTTGCCACCAAAAGCAATAAAAAAAGTCTTATACGTCGTCTATGAGTAAAAAAACGAGTGAGTTGTTGGAGATAGGCGGCATAGAATCGCACTTTGTGGCGAAGTATGAGGGAGGCTTACGTTCAGCAGTGTACAGCAAGAGGCTGAATGATAATTTAAATTACGATTGTGCATAGTAGTATATGACATAATTTTCTTTTTAATGCTAGTAGTTTTTTGTTTAGTGACGCAATAGGTATAATAATACTTATAATACTTTTTAGTAATATAAAATTATTTGACAAAATATTCAATATATGTTCTACTAACTAGCTTCTGTCCGCGGTTTCGCCCGCGTAAAAGGTTACTTTCCTAAAATTTTTCGTCCCCTATTTTTATTTTACCCCTTAAGTGTAAATTTTTTACGAAATTTTAATGTCATATTTATTTATATCTAATCAATAGCCTAAAAATAAGTTTCAAGCTTCTGGTTTTAAAAATGACGATACTTCCTTACAACTTTTTATCCCCCTTTACAACCCTTTTTTTGCATTAAAAAGTAGCCTATGTCCTTTATCAGACTTTATCTTACTTTAGAACCAATTTTTTTTGCATTAAAAAGTAGCCTATGTCCTTTGTCAGGGTCTAGACTATCTGTATACCAAATTTCATTTAGATCGGTTCAGTAGTTTTGGCGTGAAAGAGCGACAGATAGACAGAGTTACTTTCGCATTTATAATATTAGTAAGAATATGGAAATATTATGCAGCATTATTTAGGTATAAGAATAATATATAGTTCTTGTAACAAAATTAATTACCCATATAGACGTAAATAAGATATTAAATGTTGTATTTAGTGACTGAGTACTTCATTAGAATGTGTAACAAAATGGCAATATGTATTTCTTAACTGGTGTCACTAATGATAATTAATCTAACATAGAGTTTGGCGCCAATACGACAATTTTATATGGCGTTCTTAATTTAAGAACGCCATATAAAATTTTCATATTGGCGCCAAATTCTATGTTAAATTAATTATATATATTCAATATTTTAGAGTTTTATAAAATATTAAATTACTAAAGAATTTTGCTGGTATTTATTTATAAATATTGTAAAGCAGAGAAAGTGCTAAAGTACTATACTTTTTTTTTAAATTTAATATGACAGTGTTTCACGTCTATTTAATCTGTTTAAATAAATTTTAATTTGTTTTAACCACAGCGTCTAATGAAGTACTTTATATTTAATATTTCTGTATATGCCATCTAAGGGAACTTATACATATTTGTGGCGTATTTTTTATAACTTTTAACGTCCGATGAACATAAATGTATGTATCAAGACTCAATTTTGTTCCAGACAAAATTCCCTCCACCCGCTGAACTGCCATTCGAGTATCGTGACTACCGTCTGCACGTACGCATTTTATTTTTTTTATTTATCAATCAGACTGATACAATGTCTCTAGTAAGACAAAAATCTATATTAATCTATTTTTATATTAACTAATGAGTTATATAAAAAGTCATGTGGCAATGTAAAAAACAAGAAAAATATAATTAATCAATAAGAAAATTAAAAGATTCGTGGGAACATTTAGTTTCTTTAATGTTTATATTTTTTGATAATTTTATATTCATTGATACACCCCGTCCGAAGAAGTCCGGAAGGGTGACATGCGGCCCATAATCAACCTTATCTTTTGCTCATCGCCATTGGGTTGAACACCAATATCGATTTCTCGACTCCAGTGGGGTTTAAACTAACAGGCTTTTAAACTGAGTTTTTAATGAAAACTTTCATTTTAATATAATTACGAAGAATAATCTTCGGCATTATAAAGGAAAATAATCCTAAAAAATGGGAGAAAATAACCTATCAAACATTAAAGATGACGGACCATTAGACCATTATTATGGAAGACCTTTCAGAAATAATATATAAATATGATTCCTATTTTATTTAGTATAAAAAAAAACTATTATAAACAAAATTCAGTGCTGTATGGTGTCAGCTACAAACAGTACCTACTCTTAATTTGCACGTGGATAACATAAAACTAGTGATTGCAATCCGCCGTCATTTTCAATCCGGCCGGATCCGGTCGGATTGATCAAATCAGAATGATTTTTACTTTTTGGCTCAAAATTAATTGTTACTAAGTTAGTCAAGTGTCATTGTAGTCAATAGAGGTAGGTTATTAAAAATAAAACATAATATAAATTTTATTTTCAATCCAGAGTTAAGATTAGACAACGAACAAACAAATAAAATCTGGTAGTAGGTAGTCTAGTAGGTAACTATTAATATTTTAACTTGTAACGAGTAGCTCAGTCTTCCTAGATTTCACTTTTACAGATAGATCAATTATTTTAGTAACTTTATAAATGTGTGGAATATACGGATATATACGAATCCGAGATGCGGGGGAGCGGTGTGGCACTGGCGCAGTTTAGTGGGCTAGGGCGACTCAGCGTCGAACGACTACTACGCATGAACACCATGCGCAAAGCATTTAAAGTGCCTACTCATGCAACGGATCTATTAATTTGCCAAGAATTGCTAACACCGGTACCGGATACTGGTATACTGGATTTGGTGAACGTTTGATGACGCCGGATCCGCCTCATTGCTGGATCCGGATCGGATTAGAAATTCTAAAATACTTCTGTCGTTTCCTATAAACGTTATTATGAAAATTATTTATTTATTTTTCTCAAATTTTATTTTACAATTCAAAATGTGTATACAATCGGTAGCCATTTTAAAATGTTGTTATTCAATTTATTGTCTGTTAAATTATGTCCAACGGAACTGTTTCTGTACAATATATTATTAAATAATTATGAAGTAGTTAAACAAACATAAATAAATAAATTTTAATATCGTTACAGCACCAAAATCATTTTGAAACTATTTATTATGTTTATTATTATAATTATAAAGCTTATCTATGCATTAATGTAATGAATTCTAGACTTTATACGTCTTTGGTAATGAGTATGTAATTATTTTGCTTGAAACATGATAATACTTAAATTATTCAGCCACAATCCTGTTTATATCTTAACTTATATATTAATTGTAATAGTCGTATGAGTTAAGAAGAATATGTTGAATCACACATACATACATAGCTTCACGCCTATTTCGCAGAGGGGTAGGCAGAGACTACGGAATGCCACACAATCCTGACATACCTCCATCGCATCATAGACACTCATCACAGTCTTCATGCATGCTCTATGATTACGCATCCTCTTAATCTGTCCTTTCGCCAACACATCTCAAATTTGACCCGGAAAAGTATGACGTGGTAACCCTTGTAATCGTCCCATTCACACTCCTTCACTCATTCTTTCTACGTGTCCAAACCACCTCAGTATAACCTTTTTTATTTTTGTCGCTACTTCTTCATTCACATCACAACGCTCTCTTCCTAATTTTATCTTTCATACTTACACCACACATCTGCTAAGAGCTCTACAGCTTTTATTCTACTTTCATGTCTTCCCTGCCAAAGCCAAGTTTCTCTGCCATACGTGAGGGTGGCCACTAATACAGGGAGTATCTACAGCTAGGCACAGAATTGGATGAGAAGGGGCCCCAGGATGTCACGAGTGTAGTGCGCCAGTAGAGGATACGCGTCACATTCTGGACGTCCGCCCCACCTGGGGGCCCCAGGATGTCACGAGTGTGGCGCGCCAGTAGACGATGCGCGTCATATTCCGCAGGTATGCCCCGCCTGGGGGCCCCAGCGCCACGTCCTGTCGGCGGTCGTTAGGAGAGACCTATCGTTGTCGACCATCATCTCGGAGATGCTTGACAGCGACAGGGGCTGGTTGTCGATGGCCTCCTTTTGTGAGGTCGTCATGAAAAAGAAGGCTGCGGAGCGGGAACGCGAAGCGCTTGCATCCGCTGACTCGCTCCGCCGCCGGCGACTACCCGACTAGAATTTTTTTCGTCTTCCTTAGCAGGACCGGACCGGGCATGCTCGATCTGGACCAGATAAGGTATGTAACGCAGAAGATATATCTGGACCCGACCAGGAAAACCTTATCGGGTCCAGATCAGGCATTACTGATCGGGTCCAGATGAAATTTTACTGATCGGAACCAAATCAATCATCTGCGTTATATATCTTGAATCTTGCCTGATCCAAAACGAGTATGCCCAGTCCGGTCCTTTTAAAAAACATGAATATCTTAAAGAACATGTTTAATAGGTAAAAATATAAATTAATATATGACGTAGGCACCGAATGCAGTGCTATATTCTTATCATAGAGTCCCAGTGAGCCGTTCCGATTAGGACGCAACCACCAGATGCTAACGACTGCAACTGTCGCCTGAATTTCTCATTCATGACCTGATCGATCTGTTTTAATCTAATTCGATAACAACTAATTTAATATTAGGCCATGTCATTACGCTTCGGAGAATCTTAACACCGCGAATCAAATAATGACGTCATTTTACTAACGCCATCTATTTATTATGACCCAAAACATTAAATGTTAGAATGGTTGTTACAATATTATAATATTTCTATCTATCTATGTTTTCAAATGTTATACCGGGTTGAGAGCCCTCAGCGCTCACCCATAGACCAGGTTAAGCTGTGACAGCCATAATAGCTAAAAGACAGACAAAAAAAAAAAATCATATGTTAGGTACATTTATATATATATATTATTTATTTTTGTTTTTTACTTTAAATACAAATTATTTTTATATTATTAATTAAACATTATTATTATTATTAAATACATATGAATAATTAAAGATTTCAGATTAATCTCCTCTGATGCAAATACAATTTTGCCGTGGCATAAATATGACAATCATGATATGATACTTTTTTGAATTTTGATTGATATTTTTTTTGTGTTACGAAAACTGTTTCTTGTCCTGATATACTACATGCCTACCCTTTTTCTTGATTATGTTTTACATCAGGCTATCCTTATTTGGTCCTGATCTGGTCCTGATCCGGTATGCCTTACCATACTTGATGTTATTTTACATCAGGCTATCCTGGTTAGGACCAGACCTGGTCCTGATAGGGTTTGCCGGATCCGGCATGCCTCATTCTATCCTGATCGGGTCCTGATCCGGTATGCCTTACCATACTTGATGATATTACACATCAGACTATCCTTATTTGGTCCTGACCTGGTCCTGATCCGGTATGCCTTACCATACTTGATGATATTTCACATCAGGATATCCCTATTTGGTCCTGACCTGGTCCTGATCCGGTATGCCTTACCATACTTAATGATATTTCACATCAGTCTATCCTTATTTGGTCCTGATCCGGTATGCCTTACCATACTTAATAATATTTCACATCAGGCTATCCTTATTTGGTCCTGATCCGGTATGCCTTACCATACTTAATGATATTTCACATCAGGCTATCCTAATCAGGACCAGACCTGGTCCTGATCGGGTTTGCCGGATCCGGCATGCCTCATTCTATCCTGATCGGGTCCAGATACATGATCTGGTTGAACCATACTTTTTTTCTAGTCGGGTAGCACCGCCTTGAGGGATGATAGGACGTGGCCAGAAGGCCAAGCGTTGGGGTGCCGGAGATCGAATGACAGTAGACGATCTCTCCGGCGCCTCGTTAAAGCGTGAAAGGGGCCGCTGTGATTTTAGTGGGTATTCCGGTCGGGCTTCAACTAGCCGGTGAGTCCTACACTCCCCCCTGTCTGTCACCGACGGGGAAAAGTGCACAAATGCGTTTCCACAGCGATAAGAACAAAAAAAGGCTCTTCCAATTACTTAGAGTCGAGTCGACCATTGTCCTGATGATGATGATTGTTATTCCTATCAGTTTCAGCATTAAATTAATAAATAAAACTGTTATGTGTGTAGTGTATGCACATTTAATATAATTCGTTAATGCGGGTAGATCGAATAATATGGGTATAAGAGCTCGGTAGAGACTTGTCGCGGGGCATTTGTGCGTTGCGGATCGTTGAGTACAGTTGTGCAATAGTGTGAAACGTGTCTAGAAGTTAAGCGTGTAATTCTAATATTACACGCATACACTACAAATGGCGACGAGGATAAACGTGAGTACACTGTAAAAAATATTAAAATTAAGGAAGGAATAGGTAATGATTGCCTGTCGGTGGTTTACGTATAGCCACGTTTCTAATAGCGTATTAGAAATTGTGGTATTATAATAAAATAAATATTGATTTAAAATTAATGAATGCTCATTATACAATGAATTATAAATAGCTTTTGACACAAAGATGATACGTAAACAATTGTTTCTGACAAGCAAATTCTTACTACTATCCTTTCTTACTAAGGGCCATGCTTTGTATCAAAAATAAGTTCATGTAAAACTATGGTTGTTTAACTACCCATAAGAAATTAAAAAAAAAAAATACGAACGTAATATGTTGTCGTTGTATACGTAATAGTTGGCATTTTGAGCACCTAAATTTTAAATTTTATTTTAATGCCATATTTATTATTCTATTATTAAACGCGTCATTTAGATAATGACAGTTAAATTATTATTGAATTATTATTCGATTTTGTCTAGACGCGAATACAATTCTATTCGCATGTTAGCTCAATTTAAGTGAATCAAAATAGCTTTACTTAAAAACTATCCAATGTGTAAAAAAAAAGGGCCACGCATATCAATCAATAACCTTAAGGGACTGTATTATATACAAGTCCAAGCCATAAGCACTTTTAAATTATAAGAGCGACGAATTATAATAAGTCACGCAAAGCCAATTAAGTAACAATTTTAAGGACTATATACGTTTAACATAATTACCAAATTATATTAGGTCTACCCCATAAATATTTGCTTACCGAAATGTAACACGGTCAAATTTCAATAAAAGCCACGTAGATCAATTGACTATGTTAAGAACAATGCTCGCACATTAACTTTTATAATTCATTAAATAAGACGTTTATCTAACATAAACACAAAATTATAATTAAGTCCACGCAATGAGTACTTATAAACATATAAATATAATGCAATTGTAAGACCATTGTTGGTTTCGTTCTTTGACAATAGTCACGTCAAAACCGGAAAATAAAGTCAATATATTTAAATCCGGTATTATAAAAATATCATATAGCTATGCAGTTAATATACTTATTGGTTTTAAGTTAAAAAGCCACGCAAAAATAAGAGTCTATATATTTGACTCGCGCATTAAACATATAATATGGCTATGCAGTTAAAATAATATTATTGATTTTAAGTAAAAAGCCACGCAAGACTAAGAGTCTATATATTTGACTCGCGCATTATAAACACGTAATATGGCTATGCATTTAAAATAATATTATTGATTTTAAGTAAAAAGCCACGCAAGAATAAGAGTCTATATATTTGACTCACGCATTAAACATATAATATGGCT
Source organism: Lymantria monacha (assembly GCA_905163515.2). Lineage (NCBI taxonomy): Eukaryota > Metazoa > Arthropoda > Insecta > Lepidoptera > Erebidae > Lymantria > Lymantria monacha. Next base: position 2,714,384 of record LR991087.1, read on the forward strand.
ATGCAGTTAAAATAATATTATTGATTTTAAGTGAAAAGCCACGCAAGAATATGAGTCTTTATATTTGACTCACGCATTAAACATATAATATGGCTATGCAGTTGAAAATAATATTATTGATTTCAAGTAAAAGCCACGCAAGAATAAGAGTCTATATATTCGACTTACGCATTATAAAAATATAATATGGCTTTGCAGTTAAAATACTGTTGTTGATATTCGGTAAAAGTCATTCAAAAATATGAGACAATATATTTGACTCGTTCATTTTATAAAAGTATTATTCATTTTCAGTAAAAACTATGTCAAATTACCAAAATATAAAATTAGGGCTATGCTGTTGTAATACGGTTACTTATTTTCAGTAAAAGCCACGCAAACAAATATTTGATTTTAGTATCATTCATATTTACCAACTAATAGCCAGGAATAAAATATCGAAATATGATGTAAAAACGTTTACTGGCAGATGCGAGTGTGGAATTTAGAGCAGTTAAATCAATATTTGAATGTATTAAACAGAATAAAATAAATTACACATGAAACTCGCATGCGCACAAATACCTAAATAATATGTAGTCTCTGTACGTTAAACAGTTATAATTTTATTGGTTAAAGTTTTTTAAAATAACAATAATAAGTATTGAAATAAATAAATACAAATAATCCGTTGGAATTCAGTTTCTGTTGTGCTGGTCGGCCAGAATGCCATAAAGAAAAAACGATTTAGGTGGTAATTAATTGCACATATTTCTGTAGCTAAAGCCAAGATATGAGTACAGACTCCTAAAACAGTGGTTTTATACTGTGGTCGATCGACAATGACGCGCACGTGTTTACAGTTGTAGACAGGTTGTCGTTGGATATGAACATTATTTTACATGGAAAAATAAATATATATATATTTCTAAATTTCTGGCATAAAGTATCATTAAACTGTACAATTTTTATACCTACGTCTTGATTGTTTAAAGTTCAAATAAGCTTAAAATCGGGTTGTAGGTTAATACGTTGCTTTTTTTATTGCTACGCTGTTATCAATAAGAAAATTGATTGAAAAATTAATAAATAAATAACTATGATTTGAATATAAATGTATTCGATAAAAAAAAAGCCGTTATGTGACATAGAGATTTAACAAAATAAAAATAATAACTCTCTATTATTTTGACAAAAATTAAGGTTGATGTTGAAAGTTGACGGGCAGTTTGGCTCGCCAAATATTACTTGGAGGACCATTTGTATAACACTAATAAAAGCAAAATTAAAACCAAGACAAACGAGTAGTTCGATAATAATCGAAACCATACATATAAAATTTCATTAAGTGACTCTATGAATACTAGAACGTTACTTACAAAACTATCAATTTAGTTGTTTATGGATAGTCCCAAATATAAATTTACTTAAAACTGTAAGGGTTGAGCCAGTTATATTCATGGCAACAAACTGAACTACACCAAAAAAAAATATAGCAGATTGTTGACCATGTCAACAGTGTGATTCGTTCACACTACGGACAGTGTATTGTTTCAATAAATTGCTGACTATATATTGTTGCAGTATGTTGAGGCCAATATATGTAAGAACTCTAATGCAGCCAATATATCTAATTGTAGACCATTTTATAATAAGGCAAAGTTCAAATGCACAGCATATTTAAATTTTGTACAACATCCTCTATACGAGTTTTGTCTTTACAACTTTCAAAAGAAAAATAAGCATGCGATGTATATTGCGAAATCTCAAATTCTTTGAAGAAAGTATTGCTTATGAATTGTTAATACCTCTATTCGTCCACCGATTTTCGTTACATTCTAAGATAGTGGCAAAGTTCCACAGCCGCACTTTCAGATATATAGTGCCAAGAGTATATAATTAGAAAAATGTAATTAATACGCCCTCATCCTTAGAAGTAAACACGTTAAAATTCTACAGCAGCATGGTGGTTGAAAGAATTAGACTTGAATGATGAAGCTGTAATTTGTATGAAATTCAGCTACCATATTTTGTGTATAGCAGTAAACGGAGGAAGAGCCTAATAATTCTTTGAAAGAATGTAGAATAGAAAAAGAAACCTGAAAAAAGAATGTTTAAATAATAATTTCTAATTCCTTGCATTAATAGGCGAGGGCAATTCTATTTTTTAGTTTTCCTGATAAGTGCAAATTCGGGGTCATTGGTATGCAGATGCTGGAGTCTTCGGTTGGTGAGACTTCATAATATTGTTTCACGTTTTCACAACTTTGTGAACTATGTTCAATTGGCCAGAGGTGTGGAGCATGATGTATTATGCACATCGTGTATACATATTTATTGAAATTTCCCTATTTTATTATATCTAGTCGTATATCAAGTTGTCTTTGCACAACAGTTGACTGGTGCTATGGTTCGGCACACGTTCTGCCCTCGCGTTATACTTCATCGCGTGAGAGTCGCAGGTTATAAAGTACATCATTCCATAATAAGGCGAATGGAGGAGGAGTACAACGCGCTAAAAGTACCTCTAATCTAGAAATTAAAGAAACTGAATCCACGGTGTCATTACATAGCCTAGCGATTTGAAGCTTTCTTTAAAAATGATTGTGATGTGTGTGGTTACAATGTATGCGTAGATGACGTTTTTGATGAGTCGGTGATCTGTAAGTCTTCTGTTAAATCAAAAAGATAATTGAGACTACAAATTATAAGACCATCTAGATACTGCAGAGCAGCATTAGATTCTAGATTTAATCTACTTTTGCATCTAATTATAAGACCGAACAGATTTCACAGCGCTGGTGTACAGTCTAGAAGGTCCTGGATTCGATACCTGCGAGTGGTCTTCCAGAAACAATCTATTTGATTCTTAATTTGAGGTTTTGTATTATTTAATGTATTATTCAAATGTGGTATGTATCTCTCACACAAACTTCTTTAAGAGTAAACTAAAGGGAGAGGGCTATGTCGTAAAATAGAGGATAGTGAACCAGAGCTGGCATCGTACGTCTTTACAGTATTTAGTTTCATGATGTGGTAATTCTCTCTAAAGAGCTGTATCTGTCAATCTAGTAATCGTAGTAAACTAGTCTAGTAATCGTAGTACAGATATTGCAACCATCGGAGAAGATTGATCAAGTTCTTTCTTAGCAAATTTAATTTTAAATAGAATATTCATTTAAATTTAAAATCAAATAGTAAATGTAGATTTTAAACAAAAGTAATATTGGAAAAAGTATAATGTATTTAAATGGGATGTCTGCTTCCTTACACGGTAATTAATAACTTCGACTAACATAACAAAAACAAATTAAAACAAGGGGGAGATGTAGTGTATGCACATTTAATATAATTCGTTAATGCGGGTAGATCGAATAATATGGGTATAAGAGCTCGGTAGAGACTTGTCGCGGGGCATTTGTGCGTTGCGGATCGTTGAGTACAGTTGTGCAATAGTGTGAAACGTGTCTAGAAGTTAAGCGTGTAATTCTAATATTACACGCATACACTACAATGTGTAATACTTTTATGAACATCAGATGTCAGTGCTCCCTCAAAGTAATTTCTATTATGGGCTTTACAATTTAAAGGTTTAATTATACTAATATGTATTGCTATAATAATAGATAAGACTAATTCGTGTTACAACTGTTCTATTCGTGTGACACCATATAAATTTCCTTCGAAGATTTTACAAGACTATAAATATAGAATATATAGACCTTTAAGGGGTTAAATACGTGTAAAAGGACGTTTTCATGATGATTTTCATAAATTTTGTTAAGGTATCATCATCATCATCACAGGCCATAAATGTCCCACTGTTGGGTTCGGGCCTCCTCCGTAATGGGAGGGAAATTAACCTACTATACCGCGCTGGTCAAACGTGTTGGTATAGGGTTTTGTTTCGAGGTTTCCTTCTCTCGCATAGATGTTATATGTATTTTATATCCCTTAGTCGTCTCGTACGATCACCCACGGGTAAGATATGGGGTGGTAAATAGTATTCTTACTCCGTCACCACTCGGAAAAAGGTTACGGTATAAAAAATGAATATTATTTATTGAAACTATTATGTTATTTTATACATATATTGATTAGTTTTTTTTTTTCATATGTTACAAAAATATAATTTAAAAAGTAATAGAGATATCAGCTGATACACATCGTAGGTTGTCATCCGACTTAGCAGTTGATGTACACGATGAAAGCCACATTTTTTATCTGAAATCAATGGCATAGAAAAAATACTGTTTTTTATGTGTATCTTCTATATAAACCTCAATTTAAAAACAAAAAATTTCATTTTTTAGATGGCCGTTAAAATAAGTCATGATTTTTAACCATTTTTCATATTTAATTTACTATAAAAAAATAGTTAAAATAAAAATATCACTTATAATTGAGGTTCATTGCAGTAAAAATCACAAAATTGCTCATAATGGTGATTTTTGCAAAAACAAAGAATTTGAAGCTTCGGGGCACAATGAAAAAAAAATCGCAGCGCTTTGAATTTTTGAGGGATTTTAGGCGCCACTTTGAGGTTAAAAAATTACCGACGATATCCTTCGTTCATCCATTTTATCCAAAGTTATACCAAGTTATCCAAATATCCTTAATTATGCGAATTTTTGTCTTTTTTTCAGTCCGAGTTTTCAATTCAAAGATTTTTTTTTCTCAAAGATATTTGCATTTTCTTATAGAGAATATCGTGCAGTTTTCAAAACCCTCCTTCAATTTTCTATACAATCATTATTTCCGGAGTTATTGATTATCAAAGTTAAAAAGATCTTTTTTGCTTTGATTGACGATAACTCCGCGGCAAATCATTGTACAGGCTTTTTGAATACGTCAAATTAAAGAGTATTAAATTCTCTAAAAGAGCTTTTGAACGAAACAATCAAAAGAATTTTTTTGAAGCCCGTGGACCCTTTTTTAGACGAGAAAAATTTGAAAAATTTTTTTTGGTAGTTTTCTTAGGATTTCTCCAGACCTGGACATGACAAAATTTGTTTATAGTCATATCTGAAAACTAGACACTTAGAGCTACAATTTGCTTTTATTTATTTTTTCTGTACGATCATTTTACTCGGAGTTACAGCTCGTTGAAAATCACCCAAAAATTTGGATTTTTTTTTATATCCCTTAATTTTTGTGACTAGTTTACATACATACATACATAGCTTCACGCCTGTTTCCCAGAGGGGTAGGCAGAGACTATGGATTGCCACAAACCACGATCCTGGCATACTTCCATCGCTTCATTCACACTCATAACAGTCTTCATGCATACTCTACGATTACGCATACTCTTAATATGACCTCTCGTCAATACATCGCTAATTTGATCCAGAAAATTATGACGAGGTCTTCCCCTTGTATTCGTCCCACTCACGCTTGCTTTATATATTTTCTTCGTCAACCTCTCTTCACTCATTCTTTCTAAGTGTCCAAACCACCTCAGCATACTCTTTTTGATCTTTGTCACTACTTCTTCATTCACACCACAGCGCTCTCTTATAACACTATTCCTAATTTTATCTTTCAGGCTCACATCACACATACTACGAAGAGCTCTCATCTCTACAGCATTTATTCTACTTTCATGTCTTCTCTGCCAAATCCAACTTTCACTACCATACATGAGGGTAGGTACTAATACTCCCTTATGCACAGCTAGACGTGCCTTTTTGGACACATTTCTGCTTCTCATAAAGGTGTACAGTGCCCCATTCTTCCTATTACCAGCATTTACTCTTCTTTCAACATCATTATCATTTTTACCATCTCGAGTAAATAATACACCCAAATACAAAAATTCTTTCACCTGTTCCAATTCCTCACCATTTATACTAATTTTACATTCCGTCATACATTTATCCTTTTCAAAAACCATTATTTTCGTCTTACGTACATTTACTTTCATGCCTTTTCTTTCAAAAGCTTCATGCATAGTAGTTACCATCGCCTGTAAATCCTCAGCCGACGATGCAAGTAACACCTGATCATCGGCATAAAGAAGACATTTGATAAGTAACTCATTCATTCTTAAACCACAATCATTATTTTTCAGATCTTTCAGACAACTATCCATGAATAGGTTAAACAGCCACGGTGATGCTACACATCCCTGTCTAACACCTTTATCAATATTAAACCATTCCGTGTAGGATCCGTTTATTCTTACGCACGCCCTGGAGTCCTTATAAATGGATTTCAGAGCGTGAATAAGATGGCTGTCCACCCCATACATAGACAGTACCGACCACAGTTCATTCCTCCTCACTTTGTCATAAGCCTTCTCCAAATCAATAAATGCGCAAAAGATTTGACTAGTTTATATATATATATATATATATTTTGGGGGGCATAGTCCGGAGCGTGCTCGTTCGCGTCCCCTGCCAGTCTAATTAGACTGCTAATCCGGCTCGAAATGCGTACCGCAATGCGGGTTAGGGCGTCCCCCGGAGGCGACGCGTACCGACCCGCCCCCGTCGGTACGAACATCGGCAGTTGCGGCGATGGGGGCCGCCACCCATCACGCCTTGCCCAGTTAGGCGAGTCGAGGAGAACGGAGTGCCGGGTGGGCACGTGGAATGTAAGAGGTTGTGTGGAAGGTAAGTTGCACGAGCTGATATCCGTCATGGCGGACAAACAGCTAGACGTGCTCTGTGTAACAGAGACCAAGCGAAGGGGCAGCGACACCTGCGATCTTCCTGGTGGCGGGATGGCTCTGTGGTCTGGTGTACCACAGAGCGATCGAGCCAGCATGGGGGTAGGAGTGCTGTTGTCCTCTCGCTTGGCCTCAGGTGTGAAGGATTACGGAATGTATGATCCCAGACTTCTCTGGGTCCGTATAAAACTAGGTGTCACCAAGGTATTCATGGTTGTAGCATATGCTCCCGTAGGATCCTCGGTGGCATCAGACCTAGAGAAGTTTTGGGACAATGTTAGGGAAGTTCTGGATATGGCAGAAACCAGTGAACGCGTGATTGTATGCGGAGATTTGAACGGATGGGTGGGGACCAAGCGTCCCGACTATGAGGACGTACTTGGTCCATTTGGTGATAAGAGAGTGAACGACGCAGGTAGGCTCATAGCGGATCTATGCATGGAGAGAAACCTTATTGTGTCAAACACATTTTTCCAACATAAGGACATCCATATGTACACATGGAGAAGGAATGAACAGAAAAGCATAATAGATTTAATTTTGGTAGACAGTCGCCTCCGAAGCAAAATATTGGACGCAAGAGCCTACAGGGGCCCCACAGTCGACACGGACCACTATCTCGTTATTGCGAGATTTAGTGGTCTGTTCAGAAAGTGGAGGCACTGGCGAGAGCGTGTCCACTTCGGAGGGCTTGAAAGAATAAAGGTTGAAAGGTTGCAAGAAGAGTGTGTAAGAGAAAAGTATGCAGAGGGTGTCCGAGAACGGCTGACGATGGCAAGCCAGCCGCAATCGGACATTGAAGAATGCTGGAGAGTATTGAAAGAGAGTATGGTAGATACAGCGAAAGAAGTATGTGGAAGTTCAAAGAAGCATAGAAAAACAAATGGTGATGCATGGTGGGATGCGGAAGTGGCAGCTTCCGTAGAGCAAAAGAAGAAAGCGTGGCTGGACTATGTCTCTTCTTTGAATCTGAATGACAGTATGACTGAACAGAAGAAAGAAATATATCGGCAATGTAAGAATGACACCAAGGCCTTAGTGAAAGAGAAACGTGATAGAGCAAGTATGAGTGCAGAAGATAGGCTGACTAAAAACTTCGAGGGTAACACCAAACTCTTTTGGAGGGAGGTGAAGAAGTCTCGGGGTGGTTGGTCAGCCTTCAGAATGAATAAAATAAGGTCTAAAGGTGGAGACATTCTTACACAAACACAAGACGTGTTAAGCCGATGGAGTGAATATTTTGGCGATATGTATGCGGATGCTACGGTTGGCGCCGGTGTTGGATGTGGTTTAGTGGATCAGCATTCGACAACGGCGTCCTCCGATGGCATCAGTATGGATGAAGTTGAATGGGCGATAAGAAGTTTGAAAAATGGTAAGGCAGCGGGCATTGATATGGTGTCTGCCGAGATGATCAAGCTCGGTGGCTCTTGTGTCTGGGAGGCGTTCCTGTTGCTCCTCAATTTATGTTGGAGCTCGGGAATGGTTCCCAGGGACTGGAATAGCGCAGTCATCGTGCCTTTGTTTAAAAACAAGGGTTCACGTTATGACTGCGCAAATTACAGAGCCATAAGCTTGACCAGTTTGGCAGCAAAAGTGTATGGAAAAATTATTGAAAGGAGAATGAGGATGGTGTCCGATGGTTTACTGTGTGAGACACAAGGAGGTTTCAGGAGTGGAAGGGGATGCATGGATCAAGTGTTCTCTCTACGCAACATTGTGGAGAAGCATCTGGCTCTAGGTCAGAGGGTTTTCTGCAGTTTTGTGGATCTGGAGAGAGCATTTGACACGGTTGTACGAAAGGAACTTTGGGACATTTTACCGGAGTATGGTATTAACGGTAAACTGCTACAGGCTGTGCAGTCCAGTTACATGGGCTGTAGAGCCTGTGTGCGGCTGGATGATGGAATGTCGCCTTGGTTTGACGTCAATATCGGCGTTAAGCAGGGGTGCGTTCTGTCAGCCAGGCTGTTTATCATATATCTGGATAAATGTCTCCAAAGGTTGAACGATATGAATGTGGGAGTCCAGATGGGCGACTCAGTGGTCACTGCTCTGCTTTATGCAGATGATGCAGTCCTGCTGGCACAGTCAGCGATTGACCTGCAGACCCTAGTCGACACAATGACAGAAGATTGTAAGAAAAGGGGTCTACGCGTGAATGTGAGCAAAACCAAAATAATGGTCTTTGAAAGAGATAAAACCAGAACAGATGTAAGAGTAACAATAGGTAATGATGTACTAGAGCAAGTGGATGAATTTGTATATCTTGGATGTGGATTTAGCCGAGATGGAAGGTACACCACTGATATAGAGCGAAGAGTGAATGCGGGAAATAGAGTGAACGGAGCGTTGGGGCAACTTCTCGGCAGCCACCACCTCAGCCAGAAGGCACGTGTAGCAATACATAACGCAGTGCTTGTCCCAACATTACTGTATGGAAGCGAGAGTTGGGTATGCAGAAAAGAGTATGATAGTAAAATTAATGCGGTCGAAATGCGATCTCTGCGGAAAATCTGTGGAGTTAGGCTGACCGACCGCATTCGTAACGACGACGTAAGAGAGCGAGTAGGTATGAAAGAGAGTATTGGTGTAAAGATGCGAAAGGGAATGCTCCGATGGTTCGGACATGTGGAAAGAATGCCGAACGAACGCCTGGTTAAGAAGATATACAATGCGAAAGTGGAAGGATGTAGGTACCGAGGGAGACCGAGACTTACCTACCTAGACCAGATCGGTCATGTACTGAAGGAAGGTGGAGTCAAGAGTCTCCGAAACCGGCGAGCGTGTATGAAGAGAATTATGAATGTTGAGGAAGCGAGTGAAGTATGCAGAGATAGAGTTCTCTGGCACTCTGTTCTCTCTGCCTACCCTGCAAGGGATATGGCGTGATGATATGTATGTATGTGTATATATATATATATAAAGTTGTGTTAGTTACAATACTTATAACTCGAGAACGGCTGAACTAATTTTTATGTTTTTGAGTTTGTTGTCGGTCGTCGGGAATATATAATGTATTAAAATATGATATTAATAAACAAAAAAAATCATTAAAAAAACACTAGTTCTAAATGATCATTTGTTGATAATGTAACAAAACGCAACTGACACCTCACGTAATGGTTTGCTTGGCAAATACCGCGAGAAGTTGAAATTAAATTTGACCGGTCAGTGCTCGTTTTGTGCGAGTGTTACGAATTTTTACGAATGTTGTTATAATAAATCATATTGTCTCTACATCGTCATCAACAATGCCGTGACCAATAAGATCAAATATTTCCCAACAAAGTCGTAATGCAATTAGAATTCGAAACATTACGAATGTAACCACGGCAGAAGAACAAGATATTGCACGGGAAAACCGCCGCGTGAATATGGCCCGACTTCGTTCTTCTCAAACACAAGAGCAAACCGAGGCAGCCCGTGAATCGCCTCGGTCGACAATGCGAAATCATCGAGCATCTCAGAGATCAACAATAAGATAATTTTCAATGCACATGAAGAAAAATGTCGTATATAGTATGTAAGGCACTTCTTCGTCTTGCTGGCGCGTTATTAAAATACTTGATTTTATAAATAATTCATATTTTATTAACATAACAAAAAAAAAAAACTTAATAATATTGAATTAATCAAAATTTGCTTATTCATTAACTGTTAGGTGGAACGAAGTGTGCCGGGTCAGCTAGTAATTTATAAATAAAAGCTTTTAGTAGCTAAAAAGGTATGTAATTTTAAACTCGCATCATCATTTGCCTGCCCTCATCCCACGCTAAGTGGGGTCGGCACAACACGTTCTTGCCTTCCACAATCTTCTATCAGCCGTCATATCTGCACTCACAACTTTCATACTCATATCCTCGTTTACACAATCCATCCATCTTTTTTTGGGTCTCCCACGACTCTTACGCCCATCCACAAGCATATTGGTAACCCTACTTGTCACATGCCTTTCATCCCTCCTCATCACATGTCCATACCAAGACAATCTCGCGCTCCTACACTTCTCTAGGTAATTTTAAACTCACAATGTGAAATAATAATAATAATTTATGACGAAAGCTGTCTGTATGAGCTTTGATCCTTTTACTTGTCCAAACGAACAAAAAGAATCTAAAAAGTATCATTGGATTTCAAAGAGTAGATAAATAGACTTTGGCGAGAATAGAGAATTTGGCGAGAACTTGAAAGTGTCATGTGATGGCCTTTTATTATTTTTATTATTTTAACGTGTACGAATATTTTTATAGCATTTTATGTTATGTGATGCAGAGAAAGTGCTGGGCTGTACTGAATGTAATATAAAAGTGGTTTTCAAATATTTTCGTTTGCCACCAAAATTGCCAAATGATATTATTACTAATGTGACTATAGTCGTCGCTTTCAGTAATAGCTGAAGAGGAAGACTGACATGATTGACAACTAAAATGTAAATGTACTATTTTTTTTAAATTATTTTACTATTACATTGTCGAAGTGAAGTCTGACTGCACAGATGGCGTAGTGGTTAAGATACCGACCTTCCGTACCAGTGCCGTGGGTTCGATTCCTACGCAGGACAATACTTTGTGCGATCCACAAAGTGTTGTTCTGAGTCTGGGTGTAATTTGTCTGCGTTAATTGCATGTTTGTAAAGTCCCCCGCAATACAAGGTTTATTTCCTTAGTGCAGGGTGGTGTAAAAAAAAAAGAAAAAAAAAAAAAAAAAAAAAAAAGAAGTTGTGGTGAATCACTAACAGAAGCCATTTATCAGGAAGAAGAAGAAGAAGCAATAGCTGAAGGGGATGATTTGACTTACTACCGAACAATTACTATTTTGAAGAAACAAAAGATGTGAAGAATCTGATAAACTGTGAAGGAAATTATAATTCGACACTGGCAACGATATACTCTTCTCTCTCTCTCTTGGTACTTGATTGCCAATATAATATAGAAGAAGAATAGGTAATATATGTATCAATAAAATTTAAGCGTAAATGTACAAAACAATATTGCTATAATGACAGTTTTCACATACTTTTTTTCCTGCACTACGGAAATAATCCTTATATGTCGGAGCACTTTGAAAACATACAATTAATGCAGAAAAATTACACCCAGACTCAGAACAACACTTTGTGGATCATACAAAGTATTGTCCTGCGTGGGAATCGAACCCATAGCAATGGCACGGAAGGTCGGTATCTTAACCACTACGCCATCTGTGTGTAGCCAAATTACTAGCATGCAAGCTATTAAATTCTTATTTAAATGTTGACCATCTTAATAAATAGTGTACGATGCAAATTCATTCTTATAAAAAAAAATAATTAAATCAAATAACTCACACTAAGGGTACTGAGATACTGAATAAAGAATTCAATATATTTTTATTTTTTCTATATGCTATGTGATAGCGGCTACGAATACTACGAACCCTTGCTTTGCTCGTAGATGTCGTAAAAGACAACTGAGGGCCCTTATAACGACCTGGGTCAACTTCATCTGATGCCGTTTGATCAACAATTACATTCCCAAGGAGGATTGACGTCTGGCAGGCGGCCGATCATAAAACTATTGCCAATAACTTTTACATTATGTACTATGAAAGAAGAGTACATATTGTATCGACCCCAAGTAATTGGGATAGGAGCAGGAGAATGATGATGATGATCCATTATTTCATTCCTTGTTTGTTGACAAATTAAAAATACGCTATAATTGGGCAAACTACATCTGATCATAAAGTTATTACTATTTTTTTATATTGTATCTAAATGTAAGAAGCATGTTGAAATAACGATTTATATAAGTCTATTAGAAACGATATAATCTACCCCTTTACAGCAAAACTATGTTTGTTTAGAACAAACGCAGTTTAGTATGAAAATTGCAACTATGATGTCATATTTCAATATAGCTTTCTCTGTCTAATTATTAAAAGCTAAATTATTATTATTAGCTCAATACGAAAATGAACGTAGAAAAAATATTTTCATATTGATTTAATCTAGCTAAGAATACATTACATAAAAATAAAAAATATTTTTCTCTAATATTTGTTTTCCGCGTGGTGACGGAGTAAGAATACAATTCACCACCCCCAATCTTACTCGTGAGTGATCGTAAGAGACGATTAAGGGATACAAAACGCATATAACATCTATGCAAGAGAAGGAAAACTTGAAACAAACCCCCATACCAACACATCTGACCAGCGTGGTATAGTAGGTTAATATCCCTCCCGTTTGGAGGAGGCTCGACCCCTACAGTGGGACGAGTGTGTCTCATTAAAGACGATAATATAATACGATGCGAGAATTGAATGTCCTACAATAGTTCACGGTGGTGTAAGTGGCAGCACGATTAGGACGGATTTCCAATAGATGTGAGTTCGAATCCCACTTGTGACAATCATTTTTCGCTTGTAATCGGGTTTTTATAAATAATCAAGCATATTAAATGCTTAATTTTAGTAATTTAAGCTTTAGTGATTCATATAATTATACTAATAAAAAAATAAAAGTTTTCTGTTCCTTCTCTGTCCAACCTAAGAACCATCTATCAATCGGCTTATCGGCTTCCACTAATGTTCATAAGCCTCTTTGATAGATAATACTATAATGGCCACGCTTGGCAAGGTTTGGCATTTTCAGTTATTATTACATATTTATTTATATATTCTCTAGGGGAATACTTCTGAACGTGGTCCCGGTGATTCTATTGGTTTTTAGTTCTTCCATGGGAATTGAAAAGTATGAATTAATGACACATTGTAGCATTAATTTTTCACTACACTTGTATTATCAATTACTATACCAGAGTGTTTAATCTGTAATAATGCTGGTCTTGTTACTATACTAGAGTGTGGGTTGGTTATTGCACGCCTCATAAGCGAAGCATTGAGGTCTTGCTCTACTCTCGATATGAAAATCAAGCACTTTTCAAACCTAAAAATGATTGTATTTTTCTCACATTGCACTTATAGGATAATATTATCATACATATGTCAAGAAAAACATTCGTGTAAACGTATTTGATATTATTAAAAAGCAATTATTTTATTTAAAGTAAGAAAACAGTTGATTAAAAAAATATTCGAGGACGTCGGATAAAATATTTTAGATCTGGCAGAATCACGACCGTAAAAATTAATGTATCAAAATATTTATATTTTTAAAAGCTTCATAATCGCAACGCGCTGTTTCCTTTCGAAAATGGCTTGGTAATTCCTTGTCGTTTAATTGCAATTAATAAAAAAATAAACTACTTAGTCGCTATAGTCCTTAAATTGCTTGATCTCTGTGACAGATAGCTACAAAATCGATGAAGTAATTTTGAATACGCGTCATGTTTACAATTTTATTTTGTATCGACTATATTTTCATTCTTTACATGCCAGTTATATCTCATGAATATTAACACCAAAACTTGTACCTTATATGTTTTAAAATACTTATTAACCATTTTATAAAAAAATATGATGCTTACGCAAGTACAAGGTCATGCTACACTGAGAATAAGATAGAGGTGGGACAATCGATAAACGTAAATCAATAACATTGTTATTAATTATTTATAAAACTAGTAATACCCATATATTACCTATATAAACCACATGGTTACGCTATAAAATAAGTAAATTGTGTTAATTTAATATTCAGACATCAGTTATGATATTAATAAGATCAATTCTTTTATATTAAAATCTTTTATAAAATAAACATGATTATTCATGAAATAATTTGTAACCAAGAAGTGATGATGACATCAACCTCCAGGAATGCCCCAGCGATGATGATAATAGTGACGATGAACTTGGATGTACTACTTTCGAATAATAAAAAGAATTAATTAACAGCTTTAGTTTAAATTAAATAAAATCCATTGATTTAAATTCAATAAGATTTTCATAAATTGTTTTATATTAGATTTTTAGACATTGTTTTTCAAAGATTTATATCGGCAAAAAATACGGGCTACATCGTATGCGTAGAGAACTAGTAACAACTGTCACAGAGATCAAGCTATATTTTATAAACTATAGTTTATGTATACTTTATGAAAATTGGGTTCGTTTACATTTTTTTGTTCGTCCATTCGGACAGGCAAAGGATGTAGATCCTATACAGCCTATTGTAAACGAACAGCTATGTTTAGTAGGTACTACGTCGAGAATGGCTCGAAATTTTTCTTTCATTTTTATTTGTAGCATTGGCTAATAGTAAATAATTGGGGGGCATAGTCCGGAGCGTGCTCGTCGCGTCCCCTGCCAGTCTAGTTAGACTGCTAATCCGGCTCGATATGCGTACCGCAGTGCGGGTTAGGGCGTCCCTCGAACATCGGCAGATGCGGCGATGGGGGCCGCCACCCATCAAGCCTTGCCCAGTCAGGCGAGATGATACATAGCCGTGATACGCCGCCAGAGCAGCTTATCTGGAAACTGTAGACCTCAATTTCCTTAAAGCAAACACAAACTGGTCCAATTTATTGCAAATGTTTTCAATGTGTGGTTGCTAATTTAATTCCTTATCTATTGTTATGCCAAGAAATAAAGCTGTCTTTATTGCTTGTATCGCTGTTTTATTTATCCTTATCATCGGTAGTGGTATGTTATATTTACTATTACACGTCTGAAACTGAACAAATTTAGTCTTCTCAATATTTAGTTGTAGATTATTGTCTGTTAGCCAGTTCAATATATTTTGTAATTCGTTGTTGGTTTCTGCCTTTATTTGCAGTTTATTCTTACATTTGACTATGAGTGTAGTATCATCAGCAAATAATATACAGTTATGCTTAAGAGAACTAGTGATGTCGTTTATACACAACAAAAACAGCAACGGTCCCAATATACTGTCCTGTGGTACTCCGCATTTATTTATTTGTTTATTTGACGTATCCGTTATTTCTGAATTATTAACAATTTGTGTTATAATTGTACTTTGTTGACGCTCTACGAGATAACTATTTAACCAATCATAAGCATTGCCTCGTATTCCATAATTTTCTAATTTGCAGAGCAGCCGCTTATGATTAACAAAATCAAAAGCTTTGCTCATATCTAAGAATACGCCTAAAACAGCATTTTTTTATCTAATGCTTCAGTTACCTGTTTTATTAATGAGAAGTTGGCCAAAGATGTAGATTTATTCTCCCTAAAGCCAAATTGATTATCAATCAATATATTGTTTCTAGTAATGAAACTCTCTATCTTTTGTGCCATCGCCTTTTCGAATATCTTGGATATTACCGGAATCAAAGTCACTGGTCTATAATTACTCATGAGAGCACGGTCACCTTTTTAGAACAAAGGTTTTACTAATGAAATTTTATAAAACGCATATAACATCTCTGTAAGAGAAGGAAAACTAGAAACAAAACCCTATACCAATACGTCTGACCAGAGACAGCCATGCCATCAGCCATACAGCCATGGCTGTATGGGATCTGTTTCCTTCATTTATAACATTGACTAACAGTAAATGATAAATACTTGGGGGGCATAGTCCGGAGCGTGCTCGTTCGCGTCCCCTGCCAGTCTAATTAGACTGCTAATCCGGCTCGAAATGTGTACCGCAATGCGGGTTAGGGCGTCCCCCGGAGGCGACGCGTACCGACCCGCCCCCGTCGGTACGAACTTCGGCAGTTGCGGCGATGGGGGCCGCCACCCATCACGCCTTGCCCAGTCAGGCGAGTCGAGGAGAGCAGAGTGCCGGGTGGGCACGTGGAATGTAAGAGGTTGTGTGGAAGGTAAGTTGCACGAGCTGATATCCGTCATGGCGGACAAACAGCTAGACGTGCTCTGTGTAACAGAGACCAAGCGAAGGGGCAGCGACGCCTGTGATCTTCCTGGTGGCGGGATGGCTCTGTGGTCTGGTGTACCACAGAGCGATTGAGCCAGCATGGGGGTAGGAGTACTGCTGTCCTCTCACTTGGCCTCAGGTGTGAAGGATTACGGAATGTATGATCCCAGACTTCTTTGGGTCCGTATAAAACTTGGTGTCACCAAGGTATTCATGGTTGTAGCATATGCTCCCGTAGGATCCTCGGTGGCATCAGACCTAGAGAAGTTTTGGGATAATGTTAGGGAAGTTCTGGATATGGCAGAAACCAGTGAACGCGTGATTGTATGCGGAGATTTGAACGGATGGGTGGGGACCAAGCATCCCGACTATGAGGACGTACTTGGTCCATTTGGTGATAAGAGAGTGAACGACGCAGGTAGGCTCATAGCGGATGTATGCATGGAGAGAAACCTTATTGTGTCAAACACATTTTTCCAACATAAGGACATCCATATGTATACATGGAGAAGGAATGAACAGAAAAGTATAATAGATTTAACTTTGGTAGACAGTCGCCTCCGAAGCAAAATATTGGACGCAAGAGCCTACAGGGGCCCCACAGTCGATACGGACCACTATCTCGTTATTGCGAGATTTAGTGGTCTGTTCAGAAAGTGGAGGCACTGGCGAGAGCGTGTCCACTTCGGAGGGCTTGAAAGAATAATGGTTGAAAGGTTGCAAGAAGGTTGTGTAAGAGAAAAGTATAGAGAGGGTGTCCGAGAACGGCTGACGATGGCAAGCCAGCCGCAATCGGACATTGAAGAATGCTGGAGAGTATTGAAAGAGAGTATGGTAGACACAGCGAAAGAAGTATGTGGAAGTTCAAAGAAGCATAGAAACACAAATGGTGATGCATGGTGGGATGCGGAAGTGGCAGCTTCCGTAGAGCAAAAGAAGAACGCGTGGCTGGACTATGTCTCTTCTTTGAATCTGAATGACAGTATGACTGAACAGAAGAAAGAAATATATCGGCAATGTAAGAATGACACCAAGGCCTTAGTGAAAGAGAAACGTGATAGAGCAAGTATGAGTGCAGAAGATAGGCTGACTAAAAACTTCGAGAGTAACACCAAACTCTTTTGGAGGGAGGTGAAGAAGTCTCGGGGTGGTTGGTCAGCCTTCAGAATGAATAAAATAAGGTCTAAAGGTGGAGACATTCTTACACAAACACAAGACGTGTTAAGCCGATGGAGTGAATATTTTGGCGATATGTATGCGGATGCTACGGCTGGCGCCGGTGTCGCATGTGGTCTAGTAGATCAACATTCGGCGACGGCGTCCTCCGATGGCATCAGTATGGATGAAGTTGAATGGGCGATAAGAAGTTTGAAAAATTGTAAGGCAGCGGGCATTGATATGGTGTCTGCTGAGATGATCAAGCTTGGTGGCTCCTGTGTCCGGGAGGCGTTCCTGTTGCTCCTCAATTTATGTTGGAGCTCGGGAATGGTTCCCGGGGACTGGAATAGCGCAGTCATCGTGCCTTTGTTTAAAAACAAGGGTTCACGTTATGACTACGCAAATTACAGAGCCATAAGCTTGACCAGTTTGGCAGCAAAAGTGTATGGTAAAATTATTGAAAGGAGAATGAGGATGGTATCCGATGGTTTACTGTGTGAGACACAAGGAGGTTTCAGGAGTGGATGGGGATGCATGGATCAAGTGTTCTCTCTGCGCAACATTGTGGAGAAGCATCTGGCCCTAGGTCAGAGGGTTTTCTGCAGTTTTGTGGATCTGGAGAGAGCATTTGACACGGTTGTACGAAAGGAACTTTGGGACATTTTACCGGAGTATGGTATTAACGGTAAACTGCTGCAGGCTGTGCAATCCAGTTACTCGGGCTGTAGAGCCTGTGTGCGGCTGGATGATGGAATGTCGCCTTGGTTTGACGTCAATATCGGCGTTAAGCAGGGCTGCGTTCTATCAGCCAGACTGTTTATCATATATCTGGATAAATGTCTCCAAAGGTTGAACGATATGAATGTGGGAGTCCAGATGGGTGACTCAGTGGTCTCTGCTCTGCTTTATGCAAATGATGCAGTCCTGTTGGCACAGTCAGCGACTGACCTGCAGACCCTAGTCGACACAATGACAGAAGATTGTAAGAAAAGGGGTCTACGCGTGAATGTGAGCAAAACCAAAATAATGGTCTTTGAAAGAGATGAAGCCAGAACAGATGTAAGAGTAACAATAGGTAATGATGTACTGGAGCAAGTGGATGAATTTTTATATCTTGGATGTGGATTTAGCCGAGATGGACGGTACACCACTGATATAGAGCGAAGAGTGAATGCGGGAAATAGAGTGAACGGAGCGTTGGGGCAACTTCTCGGCAGCCACCACCTCAGCCAGAAGGCACGTGTAGCAATACATAACGCAGTGCTTGTCCCAACATTACTGTATGGAAGCGAGAGTTGGGTATGCAGAAAAGAGTATGAAAGTAAAATTAATGCGGTCGAAATGCGATCTCTTTTTTTTTTTTTTTTTTTTTTTTTTGGGGGCGGGTTACGGTCGGCACACTCCTCGCACCACTCCGTCCGGGGTGACAGAGGGGCGTAAGCATGCACACCCGTAACCCACCCGTGACGTCGCCTTCGTCGTTGGGTCCACCCTGGGAAATGCGATCTCTTCGGAAAATCTGTGGAGTTAGGCTGACCGATCGCATTCGTAACGACGACGTAAGAGAGCGAGTAGGTATGAAAGAGGAGAGTATTGGTGTAAAGATGCGAAAGGGAATGCTCCGATGGTTCGGACATGTGGCAAGAATGCCGAACGAACGTCTGGTTAAGAAGATATACAATGCGAAAGTGGAAGGATGTAGGTACCGAGGGACACCGAGACTAACCTACCTAGACCAGATCGGTCAGGTACTGAAGGAAGGTGGAGTCAAGAGTCTCCGAAACCGGCAAGCGTGTATGAAGAGAATTTTGAATGTTGAGGAAGCGAGTGAAGTATGCAGAGATAGAGTTCTCTGGCACTCTGTTCTCTCTGCCTACCCTGCTAGGGATATGGTGTGATTATATGTATGTATGTGTATGTAAATGATAAATAATATAAAAATTATAAGGCGTGCGCTTTTAGATTTGCCAAATTATTTTGTATTCTCCTTGCCTTGTCATCTTTTTTCTAATCGCATCGCATCGATAAATAAACATCATCATTCTCCTACTCTTATCTCAATTACTTGAAGTCGATACAATATGTACTCTTCTTTCATAGTATCTACACAAAGTTATTGGCATTAGTTTTATGACCGGCAGCCTGCTAGACGTCTACACTTTTTTTTTATTTTTTCCTCTCAAGGTGGACCATGGATGTGGTCGCGCCCCGGCAAATCGGCCCGGGGCGACAGAAGAGGTGGCGCGCAGCCCCATGGACCCACCCTGCAGACACCTCTCTTCGCCGTGCGAGCGGGTACCTGATCTTTGTCACCGGTGGCTGCCAGACGTCAACCCTCCTTGGGAATGTTATTGTTGACCAAACGGCATCCGATGTAGTTGCCCCAGGTCGTTATAAGGCTCTTAGTCGTCTTTTACGACAACCACGAGCAAAGTAAGAGTTGGTAAGAAAGTAAGAGTTGGTAAAGAGTTGGTTGGTAAGAAAGTAAGAGTTGGTAAAGAGTTGGTAAGAGCGGCTACGCATACCATGCGTAGCCGCTACCACACAGCTTACATATTGTCATCGATAGATAAACGACATTGTAAAACTATTGTATAAAAATATACCTTTGTTTCATGGTCACATCCCCTTCTAATTATAAAATTAATTAAAAAAAAGAATTATGATAATTTTGATTTAAAACGATGATAAATGTTTAAGCATTTTTTTTTCTAGGAAACACGTAGATTGTTATATTGTATTTTAGTCATGAATAAATAATAAGAACTTTACTTGTTAAATAATTATTTTATATATAATTCATTCCCTCGTTTAATTTAAAAAAAAATGTTTAATCTTAATGATTTTAGCAAGATATAAGAGTATACGAATTTAATTAAAAAAATACTTACCTAGTATACTGACTTAATTAATTTAAATACCTACTATGAATTTAACAATAGATACAAGGCTATTCATTGAGAATAAGATACCTAACTACTTACTATTTTCTATACATATGAAAATAAAGTAATATCTTGGCTCATATCATAATCCTTGTCCCACTGCTGGTCTGAACTTCTTCCACAACAAGAGGAAAATTGACTAACTACGCCGGTCAGACGTGTTTGTATAGGGTTTTTCGAAATTTCCCTCCCTTGCATAAACATTATCAACCATGGATACGGTAGGTGAATTGTATTTTTACTTCGTTAACACATGGAAAGGAGAAAATAAAATAGATAAAGGTTTACTTTATACATAGTTATGCTCAGTGATAACCCTTACTTTGGTCGTGGATGTCGTAAAAGACGACTAAGAGCCTTATAACGGCCTGGGCCAACTCCATCTGATACCGTTTGGTCAACGATTCCCAAGGAGGGTTGACGTCTGGCAGGCGGCCGGTCATAAAACTAATACCAATAGCTTTTACAATATGAAAGAAGAGTACCCGTGGCCATGATCACTGTAAAGTGTTCAGGAAATTAAAACCCAAAAAATCAAATACAAACGCGATAGAACTCGTAAAAGTAATTTTATTTCAGAAGAGTACATATTGTATCGACCTCAAGTAACTGGAATAAGAGTAGGAGAATGATGATGTTGATGAGCTATGCTCAGTGACTATCTTTATATAGTAAAACGCAGTTATTTTTCAGTTTAGTACATCTTTTATGAATTGAAAAGTAATTCTATTTCAATTTGAGAATACTTGAGAAGGCGAATATAAATGATTGATAATAGCTTGAGTGTTTAATTTGTGAAAGTGTATTACGAAAAATTCCATTCACTTTTACAATATTAGTCGATATTTTGCTGTTTTTCGTCCACATCACATCTCTCATATAGAATGTGCATTATAGAAAACAGTTACCGTCCACTCCCTTAGTTATCACTAGTTACATACATACATATCATCATGCCATTTGCCCTGCCCTTGCAGGGTAGGCAGATAGAACAGAGTGCCAGAGAACTCTATCCTTGCATATTTCACTCGCTTCCTCAACATTCGTAATTCTTTTCATACACGCTCGCCGGTTTCGGAGACTCTTGACTCCACCTTCTTTCAGTACGTGACCAATCTGGTCTAGTTGAGTCTCGGTCTCCCCCGGTACCTACATCCTACCACTTTCGCATTGTATATCTTCTTAACCAGACGTTCGATCGGCATTCTTTCCACATGTCCAAACCATCAGAGCATTCCCTTTCGCATCTTTACACCAATACTCTCTTTCATAACTACTCGCTCTCTTACGTCGTCGTTGCGAATGCGGTCGGTCCGCCTAACTCCACAGATTTTTCGTAGAGATCGCATTTCGACCGCATTAATTTTATTTTCATGCTCTTTTCTGCATACCCAACTCTCGCTTCCATATAGTAGTGTTGGGACAAGCACTGCGTTATGTATTGCTACACGTGCCTTCTGGCTGAGGTGGTGGCTACCGGGAAGTTGTCCCAACGCTCCGTTCACTCTATTGCCCGCATTTACTCTTCGCTCTATATCAATGGTGTACCTTCCATCTCGGCTAAATCCACATCCAAGATATACAAATTCATCCACTTGCTCTAGTACATCATTACCTATTGTTACTCTTACATCTGTTCTGGCTTCATCTCTTTCAAAGACCATTATTTTGGTTTGGCTCACATTCACGCGTAGCCCCTTTTTCTTACAATCTTCTGTCATTGTATCAACTATGGTCTGCAGGTCAGTCGCTGACTGTTACTACGCATCAGTTACTGTGTACAAAATTCTTTAGTTACCTTATCTGATTTCTCAAATTACCACAAGCAAGCAAATGGTAGCGATACATTTAAATTCAAAACATTTCATCATCATTACCCTGCTCTTATCCCAATTACTTGGGGTCGACGCAATATGTCCTTTTCTTCCACACAATGCTATCCGATGTCATATGTGCGTTCACGCCTTTTCTATATAGGTATATCGTGCTTCACGCAATCCATCCATCTTTTCTTCGGTCTTGTCTTACCTCTAAAGCCTTCAACATTCATACCTAAAACTTTTCTCCAGCATTGCTTTCGTCCCATCTCATCACATGTCCATACCAAGTCGGGTGTTCACTTTTCAACTTTTCCGTCACTGGCGCCACTTTCTGACTATCTCTTTTCTTTCTCTTTTAAAACACATAACATTTATAATGCATAGAAGCTGCGTAACCACTTACATATTGTCATTCAAAATAACAGAAATAATTACCATCGTATCAGAACGCGTCCGTATTGAAAAGATCCGGCAAGAAACACAATGGATTTATTTATTTTTTTTTATTTTTTACTAACTTGTTTTGTATAAAATCGCATATAATATGCTTAAAAAGTGTTAGTTTCGCCGTTATGCGATGCAATATCATTTTCAAATATAACACAAAAGATTATGGCTGGGCCTGATCTCACAAGGACAAAAGTCGCAGGAAACACTTAGATGAATCGTTCTAGCAATCATGAATCATCTACAATGGTATTCTCGCACGGAAGCTTACTACCTACAACATTGGATGTCTACGTGCTGATGGATGAATAGCATAGACCTCGCAAGCAGATCCCTGCAAGAAGTGAGAGATCTGTCAATATTTTTATGGGCTGGCCATGCTTTGAACACTCTGTGTCCGTTCCGTCCGAGACGAAGGCAAGGTGGACCCATAACCGATCTTGTTGTCTCCATACTGTCGTTGGGTTGACCGTTAATACCAATTTATTAACATCCGTGGCAAACCTGGTCCATAGCTGGCTTAACAAAGCAATAGGTAACATTCACTTCCGTACCATCAATGAATATTGGCCTCCCCAAAGCTGATGATAATCAAATCTAAATTGGCTTTGAATATCTCTATCAATTTTGTTGTAATCAGCTAACAAACAGATAAAAATTCTTATTTGAGGTATCATTTCGTTTCTGATTACACTACCGCCCCGTTCTGTACCCACTTTATGAGGTCTAGACACTTTATGTATCATTCCAGCAAAGAAAATAATGGTATTATCGCGTGAACAACAAGTATTATTAGTTCTATTGCTGTTAGATTGCTATTATACACCAACGTAGATTCTTGAAATAGGCCTTCATTGTGTTATTATCTGAATAATAATTGTAATACCACAAATGTAATAAAAACGTTAGAAATAAGTTTAAATATATAGATGTGAATTTTGATGATAAATTCGAATGAGCTGTTTGTAATTCAATGTCAATGTGAATTGTGTTTCAAGGTACTTTGTAGTTAATTAAAAGTACATTATTTATTTATAATAAAACTACATCGCTCTTTTAATACCTAGTTTATATTGCTGAAACTGAGTTTTTTTTTATTATGTTACTTAGGTCAGCAAGTGCTATTAGGTATTATTTTTATTGCCGATGATGGCAAACGAGCAAGCAGCAAGCACACCAGGGGTATAGTTAGGTCGCTGCCTACCAATGAAAACTCCAAACTAATCCAGAAAGACTCTCTCGCTCACTGAATTAAGTGCAACAGCATATTGCCACTGGTCAGGCGTCGATTTTCTGTGTGGTATTACCCGGAACGGACCGGCCTGCGGCTGTAAATAGTAAACTGTTTTCTGCGAGAGTGTGGTATTACCCCGGACGGACCAGCACGCGGTTGTAAATAGTAAACTGTCAATAGCCTTGTAGCCTTCCACAATAGAGTTTTGTTAAGAAATTTTGAGTAATTGGCTCGTGTTATATTAAATTATGTATAGTTTGTATTCTGATGAACTAAAAATTGAAAAATATAAAAGTAACAACAGTAATGGCAACGTGCTATTAACGAATGAAGCGTCGTTCGGTGCCTATTAGTGGCTTGCTCAATAGGCAGATAGGCGAAATACACCAGGTCTTGTGTGACCAGATCATAGTTAGGTTAAAAACAACAGGCATGACCAGGTCATAGTCGGCTTAAATAAAGTGAATTAAGTCGAGTAAGTTCATTTACTCCATAATTAGAATTAATTTATAATTTCTGATTAACTATCCAAGGACACAAATGTCGTTGATAGTCGTTTCGGATCAGTACCAATTTCGTACATGTATTAGATTTTTTTTTTAATATAACAATAAATTTTGTATTTTATTGGTTTACGGTTTTCTCTCTTATCTGTAGTGACGAATGAAGAATCCTTTTCACACTCTTTCGTGTCTGTTGTTTTCGTAAAAATGATATATAATGATAAGCAGATAATATTTATACAAGTGAAGGACTCGAAATAAAACTATATCAAGCCGTCTGATCGTGATATAAGTCAATTCCTCGCCTATTGTGGATGAGACGTAGACTCCAGCAGTCAAGCGTATATGAACTGAGAAGATAGTGTGTTTCTCGTGTGTCCTCACACCTAAGTCTTCAAGCCTAAACATATTGCAAAAGTTATTGTCAATAGTTTAATAACCGGTCACCTGCCTGACGTCAGCCCTCCTTGGGGATGTAATTGTTAACCAAACGGTGAAGCTAGACTTATCCCAGGACGATATAAAGCTGCAACGACGAAGGCGACGTGCCACGGGTGAGTTACGGTTGTGCGTGCTTACGCCACTCTGTCGCCCCGGACTGATTGGTGCGAGCAGAGCGCCGACCGTAACCCACCCCAAAAAAAAGGACGATATAAAGCTCTTAATCGTCTTTTACGACATCCACGTGCGAAGTAAGAGTTGGTAGTATTCGTAGCTCCTACCACACAGCATTTTCTAGTCTAAATAGTGGTAGGACCACGCTGTTGACAGTTTTTTGCCTACAGCGCGGGCCGGTTCGTCCGGGATAGTACTACACTCTTGCTTTATATTTCTTGATTTGGATAGGGATTTATTTCTAATATTTCTCTTCTGTCATCATCATTTTCCTACCCTTTTACCAATTACTTGGGGTCGATACAATATATACTCTTCTTTCATAGTACAATATGTATTATGAAAGAAGTATAAAAGAAGTAGTAAAGTTATTGGCAATAATTTTATGACCGGCCGCTTGCCAGACGTCAACCCTCCTTGGTAATGTAATTGTAGACCAAACGGCATCAGATGGAGTTAGCCCAGGTCGTTATAAGGCTCTTAGTCGTCTTTAACGATGTCTTTAGCAAAGTAAGGGTTGGTAGTATTCGTAGCCGCTACCACACAGTCTTTTTTCTCTTCATTATGTCTTATAATTAAAGTAGTTGAAATATGTGGTGAAATTAGTCCTAACAAGAAAAATATAAAAACAGTTTGAAATTTCTAGCTTGCTATTAAAATTTTGGCAGCACAATCGAGAATATCTTATAATTTAGAAGACCAGTAAACATTTTATATGATGTAGTAAATCAAAACTGTTAGTTGCATACCAAATAATTTCCTTTATATATTATATATACATAAGTGTATTTAGTTTTAACGAATACGTGGATTTATATCGCGAGCGTGATGTCAGGGGGACCTTGTCTTTCAGCAACATTCATTTTATGGACAATAAAACGTAATGGCTTTTAGAATGGTGACTCGCAACGCGTTAGGTCAATTACAAGACGTTTTTGTTACAAAACGTCGCCTAATATTTACCCAACTGGTGGATTTGCCGTGATAAAGTTCATCTTTATCCGATCTGAGTATATAAAATGCTACGTATGAGAACAATCAACATTGAAAGCAAGGTATATAAAATTTGGGACGTTATTTAATTTATTATATAGACGTTAATAAACAAATTGTAATATGGCAGTGAAACGAAATTTTCCGTTGTGAGTGAGTCAGAAAATAATTTGCCTTCCTTTTCTTTTATGCGGGTATCGTAAGGATTACGTAAGATATCATATAATTCATCCATCCAGCAGCCCGTAGACGTCACTCGACAGCGTCAGAAACTGAGACGCGGTCACCACCTTCGACGTTTGAGCAATGGCAATATGCTGTTACGCTTCGTTCGATGAGCGAGAGAGCCGGAAGCCCAATTTTATGGGTGTGTTTATGTGAGGTGGGTTCAGGTGGTGCCTGAACAGTACAGGTAGACCCGGTGGGAATGGTCACCGCCGGCCACCTGCCGCTGAGCAAGGGACCCAAACTCAGGATTATACGAAGGCTGTCCCGCGCTCGCCGCTCAGCCAAAAGCTTCTTGTTTGCAGCCGAAGTTTTTCGAAATTCGATCCTCTTCGGCTTTTGGGCCTCTTTGGTCGGCGCCGGGCCCTCGGCGGACGCCTCCAGTCCTAAGGACGAGGCATCGTTTGTTTGTTTTCTGTTGGCTTAGCAAGGCCGTAGAGTGGGAATCCTTTGGATCCCTGTCTTGTGTTTATGTTTGTGAAGTAAGCTAATCCATATCGTTTTCCACGATTACGAGAGAAATTGACGGTCGACCTGGGCAGAGATCCCTGTACCCGGGCAAGTCTACATTTACTCATTAACCAGGGGGTCGGCCGGTACTCTGGCTGGAGCGTGCTAAGAACTGAATACTCCATCAACCATGCATCCTCTCGCCGTACGCCAGAACTTAAGATTCTGGGTATTTTTTTATAGAGGTTTGTCTTCCTCGCGGTCCGGGCGGTTAAGCCAAGACCCTCGCTCCTGAAACTACGCCTCACGACATGATGTCTTGAAGCAAGATACCAGATTTACGACATGTCAGCGGTGGCCTAAGCCTAAGGTGGTGTAAGCCTGCCCAGCCCCTTTCGCGTCCTGCACCCTCTACAATTAGAGCGCCAAGAGCGAATTGGGGCTCAACCCAAATGGGGACCGCCCCTCGAGCCAGATATTCGCTACGAGCGACAATTCACCAGAAGGATCTGAGGGACTGTCACTCACACCCAGGGTACACCACGCGGAGGTTTCTGGCATCATACCCCCTCAGTTTGAGACATCATTGAATATTTGTCGTTTGTCCGTCAAGATGAAATCTATCTTATTTTTAGCGGGTCCATCCGGGCTAATCCAGCTCCATTTCCTTTGTGGCCGCTTCTTGAAGTAGGAATTCATCATAAAGAGGTCTTCCCTCTCCAAAAAGTCGGCCAGTTTTTGGCTCCTTTGGTTTCTTTGTCCACTCTCAACTCATCGTCTGTCCTTTTGCCTAGTTTTGCGTTGAAGTCTCCCATCACTACCGTGAAGTGGGTCTTGTACGTGTGGATGGCTTTCGAGATATTCTCGTATAAGGCCTCCACTACGTTGTCTGAGTATGTCGAGGTCGGTGCGTAAACCTGTATGACCTTCAACGAATACCGTTTGGTAATTCTGAGTATAAGGTATGCTACCCTTGTTGACACACTCTCGATCCTCTCCACGTTGTCTACGAGAGATTTACGAACGACAAACCCTACACAGCCTTGGGATGGGTGATCTCCCTCCCGGTAGAAGAGTAGGTTTCCAGACCGGAGGATTATAATACCCTCCCCCTCTCTTCGCACTTCTGATAATCCTACAATGTCCCATCAGATTTTGCTCAATTCCTCTTCCAGATCGAGGATGACCTTCTCATCGGTCCTAAGCATCCGAATGTTGTGTTGCCAGGGCCAAGCGGTGATTTTTTTGGTAGCTGAATCGCGACCGGAGATTCTTTGTACACCCTGTCCTGCCACCAACGGGCCCGCTACCAAGATGAGCCTGTGGCACAGCGGAACTACCGTGACTGGTTCTGAAAATGCCATATGCATATATAATGCATATACTGGTTCCGTACTGAAAATGCCATAATCTCCACGCTTGGCAGGTGGATAGGCGATCGCGGTAGATGGTATTAAGTTTCCCGGGAGATAGCCGCTGCCCACTCTTCCGGTGTGACCCTTAGCCGATTTTTACGACTCGCACGTGCAAGTAAGGGGTGACGACATCTATATTCTTACCCGTCGCCACACGGGGAAGCTATTCTTATTGACAACGTAAAAATTGACCTTCATATTTTATTAGTTTTCTGCCTATGAAAAATATTTTTTCGTTGACAGTCTGTTGTCCTGAATGATGGAACAACGTACAGCCTAAACCACTGACCGTAGAGACCTGAAACTTCGAGGGTATATTCTTTGTGGGACGTAGGCATCCGATAAAAAAGGATTTTTCAAAATTCTATACCTAAGAGGGTGAAAAAGCGGGCCAAAGTTTGTATGGGATAATGTTATTCCTTTGTCAAACCTATTTCAAGTTTTGCATAAACATTCTCTAACAGAATTGATGAAAGATGTGTTTCATGTTTTATTGAAATTCTTCTTCTAACAGGGTATAAAAGGGTTAGAAGGTTATTTTGGGGTTGATTTGATTCAAAACTGATATCTTCTTCTTCTCTTTGTATAATGGCAATCAGCTACTTATACGAGCTATTGGTGCCAGTGTCAAGTTATTATGATTTTATGTTTATAGTCTTGTCAGGTTAGTCATTGTCTAAGTCAAATCGTCACCTTCAACAGTGCAATGGCCACACTGTTAATGGTATCTTGTTGGAATTTTGATGGAAAACGAAAACGTTGTAAAACACTTTTATATGATATTCACTACATCCCAGTAGTTCCGCGCATCACATTACATAAAATGGCCATCAAAATTATCTAATATAACACGTTAAAACACTAAAATATCGAATATAATACAAGAGCACCACATGACGTTTTCAAATTCCCGTCAAAAGTCCCCAAAAACTGATATCAATACTCCTTAGAATTTTTGATTTAAAATTATGACATTTGATTTTGACACATGTTTGAAAACTGAATTCGATTTTATTCAAAAAACCGGACACGTGCGAGTCAGTGTCGCGCACGAGGGGTTGGGTACGTCTATAAAACGGCAAAAAAAATACGTGTGGCACTCGGGGACTGCCGCGGTAAAGCTATTGCATAGCATTTTTATGAAATTATGCAATTATAATTATTTATTTATTTTTTATATGTGCTATTATATATTATTTTTTATATCATTTTTTTTAATTATTAATTCAAGTTTCTTTTTCTTTGATATTAATTCAAGTTACACCTATTTATTAAAACATTTAAAGTACACGTTTTTAAACTGTTTTATTTATAATATTATTAAATTATTATAAATAAATTTTGCAAAAATAAATTGCAAAAAGAGTTTGACGGCGATGAGATTCGAACCCACGCCTAAGGTGCCTTAAACCAGCGCCTTAGGCTACTCGGTCACGCTGCTTGCGTATAATTAGTGCAAAATTAACTGCTGCTTTTCAACCATACAATCTTAGCTTTTATTTTCGTTACGGAATTTCTTGATTCGGTTGCCGCGCTCAAAGCCCGCGATAAAAGCTATGCAATAGCTTAAAAATGTCAAATATATGCAGCCAATAAAAAAAAAGAGAATATAGAGATAAATTAGAAGAGTTTATTAGATAATTAAAAGAGAGTTTATAGAGAATTAAAAGAGTGTGCGCTTAAGACCGCACGGCAGAAGTGAAAACTTCATCGGCCAATCAATTTATATATATATATATATATAGTAAATAGTATTATGTATTATGTAGTATTATTAGGGATCGTGTTCGTAGATTGAATGAGAAACAAGCCAGAAATTAAAGTTAATATTTATTAAATTCTATATAAATCAAATTATTTATTTTCGTTATCGTATTCTACAAATGATACAATCGGTTTGTGATAACTAAAATAAGAAAATATGGCAAAGTAAAAGTTCACAGAAAATAAAAGTTAGGTTAACTTTTAATTATATTCCACATACATACATTTATATATACGCATATAATATAAACATCAGGTGACTTACCTATACGATCGAATCCCTTTATATAATATCAATAACAATAATTATGATTTGTGTAATGGTTATTGTTTATATTTTTTTTATCAATATATATTATTTTTCCAAAATTTATTATTTTTCAATATTACCAAACCGCTAAATACACACACTAACCTCACAATGTAAAATAGATAGTTGATAAAATAATAATAATTATCATTACGTATCAATTATAACTATCTATACTAATGTTATAAAGCGGAAGAGTTTGTTTGTTTGTTTGTTTAAACGCGCTAATCTCAGGAACTACTGGTTCGATTTGAAAAATTCTTTTTTTGTTGGATAGTCCATTTATAGAGGAAGGCTTTAGGCTATACAACATTACGCTGCGACCAATAGGAGCAGAGCAACAATGATGAATGTGTAAAAATCGGGTTTGTGTTTCCTTTTGAGAGCTTCCGCTGCGTAAACGGTTAAAGTTGCGCAAAAATTATGTACTACATAATTGTTCCCCTTTCAAAGTTCTAAATAAAAGTCCGCGACACCATATGTCTATCTTTTAAGATTGGCTCACTATAACCTTTTTTATGCTAATCAAATTTGTTTTAAAATAATATGATATTTTCGAAGGTGTTTTTATAAACATAATATTAATCCTTATCCAAATAAATGAGTTATTCATCACAAGTATTTAATTTAAAACAAAATTGCTCTTTACATTATTTGATTTCAATGAATATCTTAGGAAATATCGCAGTTTAAAAATAACATCGCAGCAAAATAATGATCAAGTACTGGGCGCGCATTTACGATAAAAATATTGGGTCTTATAATCTTATATTAAAAAAAAACTCAAACTAATGTTATTTCAAAGTACTTCTGCACACACTACATTTTTAGT
The DNA here is from genome assembly GCA_905163515.2 of Lymantria monacha. Lineage (NCBI taxonomy): Eukaryota > Metazoa > Arthropoda > Insecta > Lepidoptera > Erebidae > Lymantria > Lymantria monacha. Next base: position 2,745,534 of record LR991087.1, read on the forward strand.
TTTGTTTTCTTCTCATGACCTTCCGTCGGCTTTACACATCCTAAATAATAATAATAAGTATAGGAAGTATTAGTGCCTGCCCTCATGTATGGCAGTGAAAGTTAGATTTGGCGGAGAAGACATGAAAATAGAATAAATGCTGTAGAGCTGACAGCTCTTCGTAACGTGTGTGATGTAAGTCTGAAAGATAAAATTAGGTATAATGTTATAAAAGAGCGCTGGTATGCTGAGGTGGGTTGGACACGAAGTGGAAGAAATAATGAGTGGGCAGAGGTTGACGAAGCAAACATATAAAGCAATCGTGAATGGGACGAATACAAGGGGAAGACCACGTCATACTTTTCTGGACCAAATTGGAGATTTGTTCACGAGAGGTCATCATCATCATCATTCTCCTACTCTTATCCCAATTACTTGGGGTCGATACAATAAGTACTCTTCATTCATAGTACATATTATAAAAGTTATTGGCAATAGTTTTATTACCGGCCGCCTGCCAGACGTCAACCCTCCATGGGAATGTAATTGTTGACCAAACGGCATCAGATGGAGTTGGCCCAAGTCGTTATAAGGCTCTTAGTCGTCTTTTACGACATCCACAAGCAAAGTGAGGATTGGTAGTATTCGTAGCCGCTACCACACAGCGATTTCATACACATTAAAAGTATGTGTAATCGTAAATAGGCGTAAGTGTATGTATGTATATATGTATAATATACATACATTGTATATGGTATATCTATAGAAAGTATAGATAAGACCCAATACTTTTACTTAAAGTTTAATGTTCTACTCTTACTAATAAAAGGGTCATGTAGGTACCTAAAACAGCTTTAACGTATGTATTATTTAAAAATATTTCCACCTTTTACGTAAACGAATTCGCGAGTTGAAGTTAACGTTAGCCCAAAGTAACCATTCCACGCGGACGAAGTCGCGGGCGAAAGCTAGTTAATTTAATAAAGACAATTAAGACGTAAGAATTGATCGTACGAAATACAGCGATACAACTGCGAAGAGTAGCTGACTGTATCTTTCTCGCTCGGGTACACTCGGTGGTCTCGAGTTCACCCGATCGAGCGTTTCACCTCAGAGCATGACGGATCAGCCTAACTTACTACCCACGAAAAAAACTGTGTGCGGTTGCGCCTAAAGAAGTTTTCACTTCAAAAACATGTCTGTTGAATACGAACCGATCTTAAATATTTATATATTTATTTCTTATTTAATATAATTATTTATTACTAAAGTGAATATATAACTAAATATTCTGTAAACATTTCAAGCGTCCACCTGTTGCCGTTATCAATGTCGAGTAAAACGGAGCAAAAAATCACGTTTGTTGTATGGGACCTAATTATTTTTTTTTAATTTTATTTTTAATATTTCGTCGTCATAGCGGCAATAGAAATACATACATCATCTGCGAAATTTTCAACTAATTATCATGGTTCATGAGTTACTACAACCTGATGAACGACGGAGGGACGGACAGCGGCGTTTTACTTGACCTTTGGGTACCTACGGAACCCTAAAAAGATTGAACTCACATAAAAGCTTGGTACAATGCAAATACTCTTTAAAATTAGAATGTCTCGAAAACCACCGCACTGTATTAGTACGACATTTGAAGGTTTAGAATTAGAAGAAAGAGAGAAAGAGACCTTCAAATGTCATACTAATACAAAAAGTACTAATAAAGAAAGGTTGAATTATATTAGGAACAATCAGTAAGATGCGATAGGAAGATAGGACGTTGATACTGATCAGCTGAGTCCCAAGACGCCGTGACGCCCTATAGTTGTCTCGAATTTTTAAAACCATTTACTTGCAAATATTCGAGGTAATTTGATGGGCTCGAATATCAAAATAAATCTTTCGAGTATGTGATAAACACCGAGTGAGATAACCAGTCGAGTTTTTGAATACACTGCAGTTTGCCGTATATATATATATATATATATCTATACTAATATTATAAAGCGGAAGAGTTTGTTTGTTTGTTTGTTTGTTTGTTTGTTTAAACGCGCTAATCTCAGGAACTACTGGTCCGATTTAAAAAATTCTTTTTTTGTTGGATAGTCCATTTATAGAGGAAGGTTTTAGGCTATATAACATTACGCTGCGACCAATAGGAGCAGAGCAACAATGATGAATGTGTAAAAATCGGGTTTATGTTTCCTTTTGAGAGCTTCCGCTGCGTAAACGGTTAAAGTTGCGCAAAAATTATGTACTACATAATTGTTGCCCTTTCAAAGTTCTAAATAAAAGTCCGCAACAGCATATGTCTATCTTTTAAGATTGGCTCACTATAACCTTTTTTATGCTAATCAAATTTGTTTTAAAATAATGTGATATTTTCGAAGGTGTTTTTATAAACATAATATTAATCCTTATCCAAATAAATGAGTTATTCATCACAAGTATTTAATTTAAAACAAAATTGCTCTTTACATTATTTGATTTCAATGAATATCTTAGGAAATATCGCAGTTTAAAAATAACATCGCAGCAAAATAATGATCAAGTACTGGGCGCGCATTTACGATAAAAATACTGGATCTTATAATTTTATATTAAAAAAAAAAAACTCAAACTAATGTTATTTCAAAGTACTTCTGCACACACTACATTTTTAGTTTTGTTTTCTTCTCATGACCTTCCGTCGGCTTTACACATCCTAAATAATAATAATAAGTATAGGAAGTATTAGTGCCTGCCCTCATGTATGGCAGTGAAAGTTAGATTTGGCGGGGAAGGCATGAAAATAGAATAAATGCTGTTGAGCTGACAGCTCTTCGTAACGTGTGTGATGTAAGTCTGAAAGATAAAATTAGGTATAATGTTATAAAAGAGCGCTGGTATGCTGAGGTGGGTTGGACACGAAGTGGAAGAAATAACCCCACTCAGGGCAGAGGTTGACGAAGCAAACATATAAAGCAATCGTGAATGGGACGAATACAAGGGGAAGACCACGTCATACTTTTCTGGACCAAATTGGCGATTTGTTCACGAGAGGTCATCATCATCATCATTCTCCTACTCTTATCCCAATTACTTGGGGTCGATACAATAAGTACTCTTCATTCATAGTACATATTGTAAAAGTTATTGGCAATAGTTTTATGACCGGCCGCCTGCCAGACGTCAACTCTAATTGGGAATGTAATTGTTGACCAAACGGCATCAGCTGGAGTTGGCCCAAGTCGTTATAAGGCTCTTAGTCGTCTTTTACGACATCCACAAGCAAAGTGAGGATTGGTAGTATTCATAGCCGCTACCACACAGCGATTTCATATACATTAAAAGTATGTGTAATCGTAAATAGGCGTAAGTGTATCTATGTATGTATAATATACATACATTGTATATATCTATAGAAAGTATAGATAAGACCCAATACTTTTACTTGCATTACTTTATATGGTACTACATTGCATTATATGGATTACGTCAAACTTGAATCACTTTTAAATACTTATTTCGCGTAACTACAAATACACACAAAAAAAAAGAAATACATACATGCACGCACAATACATCACAAACACACGCACACCACACACACACACACACACACATACACACATGCACACACACACACACACACACAAACACACACACACAAACACACACACACACACACACACACACACGCACACCACACACACACACACAAACAAACGCACAACACACACATACACACGCACACACACACACAACGTGTGAGCGCGCTCACTAACACGTTAATTCTCACTCATTCATTTATTATAGATTTCTTTATCATTAGTCTTTATTACGTAAGATATATATATTCATTATTTATAATGTATGTTACTGTAAAATAATTTGATGTTCAAGATTTATGTATTTCGGGAAGGAACTGTCTCTTGAAACACAGGTATTACCTAATTCAAGAGGCAAAGACATCTATGTCAACTGTCATATGTATTTAGTTTTCAATAAAGATTATTATTATTATTTTACTTAAGGTTAAATGTTCTACTCTTACTAATAAAAGGGTCATGTAGGTACCTAAAACAGCTTTAACGTATGTATTATTTAAAAATATTTCCACCTTTATATAAACGAATTCGCGAGTTGAAGTTAACGTTAGCCCAAAGTAACCATTCCACGCGGACGAAGTCGCGGGCAGAAGCTAGTATATATATATATATATATATATATATATATATATATATATATATATATATATATATATATATATATATATATATATATATAACTTATATATATATATATAAACTTATATATATATATATATAACTTATGTATATATATATATATATATATATATATATAAGTTTATAGAAACCCGATTACGAAACGAAAAATGATGTCACAAGCGGGATTTGAACCCGCGCCTATTGGGAGTCCGGCCCAATCATGCTGCCACTACACCACTACAACATTACACATTTAGGTCTTTAAGGTGACGTGCCCCATCTACCCGACAATGTTTACACATTGTAGGCTTACTACTTCAAACTTTGCAGTTAGAATTGTATTAAACGATGACACCACCTTGTTTTTCAAATTACTGAAATTTAGCATTTAATATGCTGAATTATTGCCACTTACCCCTGTGCTGTAAGTGGCAGCATGATTGGGCCGGACTTCCAATAGGTGCGGGTTCGAATCCCGCTTGTGACATCATTTTTCGCTTCGTAATTGGGTTTTTATAAATAATTCAGCATATTAAATGCTAAATTTCAGTAATTAGTTGTTAGAACAACAGATGTTACTGTCGCCGATGTTATCGCTATGACTGCTATGAGCGATCTAAAGTCTAAACCAGTAATCTACACTAGCAAAAAATAATTACATTAGTTTTAAATGTTTATGTCGTTTTTATAACATGGCCTATTTTTTTATAATCAAGACTTATATAGAATACAGTTTTTAATAATACAGTTTTAACAAACTGTAATTTATACAAAAACAATCTTAGTTTACATAAATTATAACAGATAACTAACGTATTTTGAAGTAAAATTTCTTTAGGGTCGACATAATGGATAACTCAGATCTTTTTGGAACGGAAGTAACGTTATCAAACATATGGTCATGGTCTGTAAATATAATTTGATATAATAAATAATGCGTAATAAATAAAATAGCTTAAACATAATTTTATTACAACCAAAAATAATATATAAAGTGATATAAAAATTCATCAACATCATCGTTCTGCCAACGGACATGATATATTTACACTTTAAAGTAGGAACAACACTTAGTTATGCAACAAACATATACAACATTACACATATGTACATGCAAAAAAAAATCTTCCGTGTGGTGACGGAGTAAGAATACTATTCACCACCCCATATCTGACCCGTGGGTGATCGTACGAGACGACTAAGGGATATAAAACGCATATAACATCTATGCAAGAGAAGGAAAACTCGAAACAAAACCCTATACCAACACGTCTGACCAGCGCGGTATAGTAGGTTAATTTCCCTCCCATTAAGGAGGAAAAGAATGAAACAAGAAAATATTCAGTGTTTAGTTGTGATTGTATTCCACCAGTGGCGGCGTAAGGCGTGGGCGACGTGGGCCACCGGCCACCGCCTATAGCCTCGCGACCCAGGGGGCCTCGCAACCCGAAAATGTATGCATTACTCAAAAGCTGCGAACGCGCAAAAAACTTTTTTTGCCAAAAATTTCAAATTTCTGTTTATTTAATATTTTTGGAAAGGTTTTTTTTGTGTGTTGGTACTAATGGTACCTACTTAGTTGACCTTTATTATTTGGTGTTGGTTTTGTACGAATAAAAATTTCTCAATGACAAGTGTCATTTCTTTTTTTTTTTTCATTTTATACAATCCGTCTTCTTGCACTAGCAGAGGGCCCCGCAAAATGAATCTTGCCCACAACAAATTTAAGTCTTGCGCCGCCACTGTATGCCACTTTAACTTACTCGTGTCGCTTATTGCGGTTTACCGACAGAGGTGTTGCAGGTTCGCTATTGGATAGCAATTGCTGAGATAACAGAGAAGCATAAAGTAAGCGAAGACGCAGCATACCTAGTAATGTGATAATATTATATTTTCTCCTCCCAAATTACTGAGAACCATTTGACGTGAAAGGCTATTTGAAAAATGATGACCAAACTTTCTTGAACTCATATTACAATATTTATTTACAGTTCCTTAAATTCTTACACATAATAATTCTTTGATGCTGACGAACATAAGACGAGAAGACATCCATAGGCATTATTATATACTCAATTACGATTATATTAATATAAGAAAAGATAAAAATCAATATTAACAAACTTGTTTGATGGCCACGAGTGTTAAGGAAGCGGTACCAGTGGCCGGCCCAATGGCGATGGGGAGGGTTATGGGGCCACGCGCCGTATTTCCATGGCCCCGGACGGTGTAGACGGCGTATTGCCAGATCATAACCTACCAAAAAAAAAATAGACTCGTTTGATATTATCATCTCAGCTCCTACAAGTCCCTGCTGAGCTCGAGCCTCCCTCACAATAGAAGAAAATTAACCTACTATACCACGCTGGCCAAACATTACGCTGGTAGATGTTGTTTTGTTTGGAATTTCACTTGTATTAATGTTATTTTTGTGTGGTTTTCATTTCATTTCATTTCCGAATAAGGGATATACTATGCATGTAACATTTATGCAAGAGAAGGATGACTCGACATAAAATCCTAAACTAACCCGTCTGAGCCGCGTGGTACAGTAAGACAATTTCCCTTGTATTGTGGAGGAGGCTCGAGCAGCAGTGGGATATAAATCGGGCGTGTTGATGATAATGATGATAAAATATTATTAACATATCATATCCGTTAGTCGCCTTTTAAAACATCCACGGACAAAAATGAAGGTGGTGAATATTATTCTCACTCCGTCACTACAGGAATATTGGTGTGTCGACACAGAATAGTTATAGTTAGGACAAAAGTTTTCGTTACATGACAACTGGTTAGATAACAAAATTTGTGATTTTTGTAGTTATTATTATTGCGTATGGTGGCAAACGAGCAAGCAGCGTTCCTGATGGTAAGTCTTACTGCCGCTCATAAACCTTTGCAATAACAGTGGTACAACTAGGCTATTACCCACCAACGTAAACCCCAAACCCACCTAGAAAGTTAGGCAGCCGGTTCTCTCACTCACCGAATGAAAAAGCACATTGCTACTGCTCAGACGTCGATTTTCTGCGAGAATGTGGTTACTACCCCAGACGTGCTGGCTCGCGGCTGAAGACAGAAAACTGTTAACAGTGTTGACTCTTTTTTGTTTTGCAGGCTATAGTCTGGACACACTCCGGCCCTTCCATTCGAGGAGACGGAAGGGCGGCCATTGGTACTGCTTCATTGACATGCGTGGCAGACCCGGCAACAGTGTGGCCTACCACTAATAAATACCACAATTATTATTAATGCTGATATTCAAATTACTGAAATTTAGCATTTAATATGCTTAATTATTTATAAAAACCCGATTACGAAGCGAAAAATGATGTCACAAGCGGGATTCGAACCCGCGCCTATTGGGATTCCGGCCCAATTATTATATATATAAATATATATATATATATATATATATATATATATATATAAATATATATATATATATATATATAAATAAATATATATATATATATATATATATATCATCATCATCAACCTGCTCTTATCCCAATTTATTTGGGGTCGACGCAATATGTCTTCTCCTTCCATACAACTCTATCAGACGTCATCTCTGTGGTCACTCCTTGTCTATCCATGTCATGTTTCACGTAGTTCATCCATCTTTTCTTCGGTCTTCCCTTACCCCTTATGCCTTCAACATTCATGCTTAAAGCTTTCCTCACAACATTACTTTCATCCCTTCTCATCACATGTCCATACCATGTCAATCTTTCACTCCTTAATTTTTCCGTCACTGGCGCTACTTTCAAACTTCCTCTTATATGTTCATTCCTTATTTTATCCATTCTTGTCACACCACACATCCATCTCAACATTCGCATCTCCGCTACATGCAGTCGTCTCTCATCCGTCGCTTTTATCGCCCAACATGCTAATCCATACAGTACAGCAGGTCTTATTAGGCTTTTATATATTTGACCCTTTAATTTAAGGGGTACTTTGGGGTCGCATGTTGTACCCGTGACCTGCCGCCATTTCATCCATCCCACATCAATTCTGTGCTTCACCGCACGATCCAGGTCGCCATCGCTTTGGATAGGAGAACCGAGGTATCGAAAGTTCGAGCATACTGGGATAGGTACTCCATCTAGAGTTATGGGTGTAAAATTGGAGAGACCGCCGAAATCGCAGAACATGTATTCTGTTTTTGGTCTGCTGATTTTCAAGCCTACATTCTCCAATTTACAGCGCCACTTTTCCAGCATGCTCTGTACCTCAAGGCCCTCTTTCCCGACGAGAACAATGTCATCTGCGAATAGCATGCACCAGGGTGCCTCTTCCTGTATCTCCGATGTTAATGCATCCATTATCAACAGGAAGAGGTAAGGACTTAACGCCGCCCCCTGGTGCAGACCTACTTCGACACTGAACTCGTCGGAGTCTCCAGCCGCTGATTTCACATACGACCTAGATTGTCGGTACATGGCACAGATTAACCTAACATACTTCACAGGCACACCTTTCTCTTTCAGTACCCACCACAAAACTGTTCTCGGTATTCTGTCATAGGCCTTCTCGAGGTCAACGAATACCATGTGCAAGTTTTTATGTACACCACGATATTTTTCGCACAGTTGGCGCAGTGCAAACATGGCATCCGTTGCCCCGCGGCCCGACATAAATCCGAACTGGTTTTGGGTGATCTCATTTTCTTCTTGCAATCGTTTCTCAATCACTTTTTCCCACAATTTCATACTGTGTGACATAAGCTTTATTCCTCGATAACTACCGCAGTCCTGAACATCCCCTTTATTTTTAAAAATGGGCACTAGCGTACTATTGCACCATTCATTGGGGATTACTTCGTCGCGCAGCAGCTTATCGAAGAATAAAGTTAACCACATATACCCATCCTCTTCCAAAATCTTCCATACTTCAACTGGTATACCATCGGGCCCTACAGCCTTTCCATTTTTCATACTTCTCACTGCTTCTCTTACCTCATCTATTGTAATTTCCCTTACTAGGCCGACGTTCTCTGATACATCTTTTAACACTCCACTCCATGAATTCTCTTCGTTCATTAACCTTTCAAAGTACTGCTTCCAACGCTCTTTTATTTCCTCTTCTTTTATCAACACTTTACCTGCTTCATCTTTTATACACCTGACATGCTTAATATCTTTTGCTCTTTCTTCTCGGGCTTTAGTTATGCGGTATAGCATCTTTTGACCTCGAGGCCCATGTATCGATTTAAAAATCATGTCTTCGGCCTGTGCTCTCGCAATAGCTATTACCCGTCTAGCTTTTTTCTTGCATTCCTTGTATTCAAGCTATTTTGCTTCCTTCAATCTTTCATTATGTTCATTCTGCCATTCCTTAAATACATTCTTCTTTTCTTTCACGATCTTTTGCACATCTTCATTCCACCACCACGTAGCCCTATCAATTATATCTTTTCCTTTCGTTTCTCCTAATATTCCTTTAGCTGTATTTCTAATACAACTAGCCATTTCATTCCAACATTCATTCACAGATTTATCATTCATATCATTCATTTCAATCATTTTATCCATCACATTTTCTTTAAATCTACTTGCATACTCTTTCCTTTCAAGCATACTCCATTTTACCTTAGGAGGGGGTCGGTTTCTGGTCTTAATAGAGGGTGTTCTTTGCTCCATCACTAGTATTAACGGACAGTGCTGGGATACTAGTGCTTCACCTGGTAGCACCTTACAATCTTTTACGCAGACCAACTTACTTCTCTTAATAAGAAAGTAGTCGATCTGCGTACAGTGGTTGCTACTTTTATAGGTAATAAGGTGCTCATCTCTTTTCTGGAACCACGTATTACCGATGGCCAGGTGAAACGACGAAGCCGCTTGAAGTAGCGTCTCCCCACCAGCGTTTCGCATGCCGTACCCCCATCCTCCATGCACTGTTTCATAACTTTCATTTCCCGCTCCTACGTGTCCATTAAAGTCACCTCCTATACATATCTCTTCACTTTCTGGTATACCTATCATAATTTCATCAAAATCCTGCCAAAACTTTTCTTTCACTTCATCTTTACATCCGGCTTGGGGTGCATACGCGCTAATGACATTCAGGATGACGTTCTCCCACACTATTTTCACAACTATTAATCTATCATTCATTCTTATTACATTCGTCACACATTCTTTCAAATTCTTATCTAAGACTATTTCTACACCATTCCTTTTTCCATCGCTACCACTATAATATAACTTGTATGCTTCACCAATTTCTCGAGCTCTCGTTCCCTTCCATTTTGTTTCTTGCAGACATGCAATATTCACTCTTCTCCTTTTTAAGAAATCTGCCAATTCCCTTCCTCTTCCAGTCATCGTTCCAACATTCCAACTTGCATACCTCATTCTTATCCCTTTCATACCAAGAGCTTGCTTCTTACGTTGCACCCGCCCGTGGTGCAACAAACCTTGTCCATTTTTCGCAGGGACCGGGTGCTGCCCCTGCGCGTCGCTTGCAGGGTACGCCCTAGCCCTAGCGTCATCTAATTTATTCCCAGACATATTGCAATTTGTTTTGGCTATGGTTTTATGACCGGCCGCCTGCCTGACGTCAACCCTCCTTGGGAATGCAATCGTTGACCAGACGGCACCAGATGGGGTTGGCCCAGGTCGATTAAGAGCTCTTAGTCGTCTTTTACGACATCCACGAGCGATGTAAGGGTTGGTAGTATTCGTAGCCGCTACCACACAGCATATATATATATATATATATATATATATATATATATATATATATATATATATATATATATATATATATATATATATATATATATATATATATATAAATATAAATATATATATATATATATATAAATATATATATATATATATATAAATATATATATATATATATATATATATATATATATATATTTATATATATATATATATATATTTATATATATATATATATATATATATATATAAATATATATATATATATATATAAATATATAATGTTACCTACATTCGGGTTCTACATCGGGTTTTTATAAATGTTGATATTATTATTAATGTACGGTAAAGTACAATTTGAAATAGATACTCATTCCATGGAAACGAGGCTACTATCACAGCTATAAATATAGCTATATAATTTATATCATGTTACTGCTAGTTAGCAAAAAATGCATTTCATATTAAAATTTATTACAATGACAGCGTATTTTGTCATGCAAAACATGTCAATTAGGGATGTGACGGATATGGAGTTTCGGATCTTTATACGGATATTATTATAATATTATACCAGTTATCGACACGGTGTAGTCATATGAAATTATTACGCGTTATTCGTTATTTTCGTATAGTTCCGATTAAGGTTATTGGAATTTTGGGGCGTTGTAAATGAGAAATACTAAATATGGTTATTATCATTCAGAATGAATAAAATAAGGTCTAAAGGTGGAGACATTCTTACACAAACACAAGACGTGTTAAGCCGATGGAGTGAATATTTTGGCGATATGTATGCGGATGCTACGGTTGGCGCCGGTGTTGGATGTGGTTTAGTAGATCAACATTCGACAACGGCGTCCTCCGATGGCATCAGTATGGATGAAGTTGAATGGGCGATAAGAAGTTTGAAAAATGGTAAGGCAGCGGGCATTGATATGGTGTCTGCCGAGATGATCAAGCTTGGTGGCTCTTGTGTCTGGGAGGCGTTCCTGTTGCTCCTCAATTTATGTTGGAGCTCGGGAATGGTTCCCAGGGACTGGAATAGCGCAGTCATCGTGCCTTTGTTTAAAAACAAGGGTTCACGTTATGACTGCGCAAATTACAGAGCCATAAGCTTGACCAGTTTGGCAGCAAAAGTGTATGGAAAAATTATTGAAAGGAGAATGAGGATGGTGTCCGATGGTTTACTGTGTGAGACACAAGGAGGTTTCAGGAGTGGAAGGGGATGCATGGATCAAGTGTTCTCTCTGCGCAACATTGTGGAGAAGCATCTGGCTCTAGGTCAGAGGGTTTTCTGCAGTTTTGTGGATCTGGAGAGAGCATTTGACACGGTTGTACGAAAGGAACTTTGGGACATTTTACCGGAGTATGGTATTAACGGTAAACTGCTACAGGCTGTGCAGTCCAGTTACATGGGCTGTAGAGCCTGTGTGCGGCTGGATGATGGAATGTCGCCTTGGTTTGACGTCAATATCGGCGTTAAGCAGGGGTGCGTTCTGTCAGCCAGGCTGTTTATCATATATCTGGATAAATGTCTCCAAAGGTTGAACGATATGAATGTGGGAGTCCAGATGGGCGACTCAGTGGTCACTGCTCTGCTTTATGCAGATGATGCAGTCCTGCTGGCACAGTCAGCGATTGACCTGCAGACCCTAGTCGACACAATGACAGAAGATTGTAAGAAAAGGGGTCTACGCGTGAATGTGAGCAAAACCAAAATAATGGTCTTTGAAAGAGATAAAACCAGAACAGATGTAAGAGTAACAATAGGTAATGATGTACTAGAGCAAGTGGATGAATTTGTATATCTTGGATGTGGATTTAGCCGAGATGGAAGGTACACCACTGATATAGAGCGAAGAGTGAATGCGGGAAATAGAGTGAACGGAGCGTTGGGGCAACTTCTCGGCAGCCACCACCTCAGCCAGAAGGCACGTGTAGCAATACATAACGCAGTGCTTGTCCCAACATTACTGTATGGAAGCGAGAGTTGGGTATGCAGAAAAGAGTATGATAGTAAAATTAATGCGGTCGAAATGCGATCTCTGCGGAAAATCTGTGGAGTTAGGCTGACCGACCGCATTCGTAACGACGACGTAAGAGAGCGAGTAGGTATGAAAGAGAGTATTGGTGTAAAGATGCGAAAGGGAATGCTCCGATGGTTCGGACATGTGGAAAGAATGCCGAACGAACGCCTGGTTAAGAAGATATACAATGCGAAAGTGGAAGGATGTAGGTACCGAGGGAGACCGAGACTAACCTACCTAGACCAGATCGGTCATGTACTGAAGGAAGGTGGAGTCAAGAGTCTCCGAAACCGGCGAGCGTGTATGAAGAGAATTATGAATGTTGAGGAAGCGAGTGAAGTATGCAGAGATAGAGTTCTCTGGCACTCTGTTCTCTCTGCCTACCCTGCAAGGGATATGGCGTGATGATATGTATGTATGTATGTATGGTTATTATCATATTATTTCATATTATTATTTGGAGGGAGGAGTATCATATTATTTCATATTATATTCATATTATTATTTGGAGTTGCTTGCCTTTAGGATGTTAATTACGGACGATTGAAATAAAACCTGTGTTAATCTATCTCATAATACATCGACCCTATCCGGAATTATTCAAAACTTTTTTATCGGTTTTTGTTTCGGATATACACCGTGGAATCTAATTGGCTGTTTTCTTGAAACGTATGTACTCAGTTAATCATTCTTAATATCCCCACATAACTAAAAACATAATATATTGAAAAAAAAAGTCTGATAAATAGACGTTCGAAGTTTTTTTTTTTTTATTTATTTTGGCACATACAGTCATACAGAAAAATATTACAAGTTTATACAATATTTAAAGTTATAGACAATGAGTGCCTAATAATAGTTCTAAATATTACTTAAGCATCTATTTGACAAACAAGGCCATAGTGACCATAAAAACAGCAATACATTTATTAACCCAAGACAGGGCTAAATTACACATTACTATTTATATGAGTTTTTCAAAAATTATTTTTTTAAACGTATATATTGAGTTAGAAAATAAATCCAAATCAGAAAAATTTTTGTTATAGTTATTCAGACAGCGTGAGTAAAAATTATTAAGACAATAGTTCTTATGATGAAGCAGTGGTACAAACATATTAAATGAAAAAGTTTGTGTGATATGCAACGGTATTGTTCCCAACATGCCTACGACATAGCTTTCGAATTAAATCGCAATAATAGGTAAAACAAATATTTAGGCATTGTAGCTCGTAGCCCGCCTGCGTCCCGCACGCACCCCTTGCTTTTGATGCGCCCGAGCCGCGCGACCTTGGTCTATGTTTTAATAGGTCAGTTTTCAATTTTTTGCCAAACGGCTTAGGCGTATATCATATGTTTATAACAAATCCCGAACGCGAGTGCTAGTAAGTGCGAAAAAATGACAAGTCATTACCAGTATTCTGACGTAGAGTGGTTAGACATGGTTCGTTTTTATGCGATTGCTGGAGACAACTTGGCGAAGGCTAGATACCTGTACGCTCAGCCAGAACACCTGGATTCGTTACGCAGATGTGGCATTATAAATCCGCCTGTGCCTACAACAGCGATAATTTTATCAGCCACATAACGTCTACTAACCCACAGGCATCGATATATATGTACTACGTACTAGATTTCGCGTTTCGAACACTTGCTTTGTTCGACTAAACTGTACTGCAATCCGTACACCTCACTTTAGTGTGACTGCGACCATCATGGACTGTAGGTGTATACAGAGCAGCGTTGTTAATACGATAATTCGAATAATACCAATCAAAACTTGCACATGTGGATGTGAATAAAAATTCTTTATTTAACCAAGTAAAATGTTTTGTTGTTAAAGTGTACAAATAGGTAATAATATCGAATTAGCACAATAAACAAAAATATTCTACATTTAAATGTCACACCATCTTTGATAAAAGACTAAAGCCCGCAGATGTTCAATTACCACATTACATTGTCCACTTCGGAGGGCTTGAAAGAATAAAGGTTGAAAGGTTGCAAGAAGAGTGTGTAAGAGAAAAGTATGCAGAGGGTGTCCGAGAACGGCTAACGATGGCAAGCCAGCCGCAATCGAACATTGAAGAATGCTGGAGAGTATTGAAAGAGAGTATGGTAGATACAGCGAAAGAAGTATGTGGAAGTTCAAAGAAGCATAGAAAAACAAATGGTGATGCATGGTGGGATGCGGAAGTGGCAGCTTTCGTAGAGCAAAAGAAGAAAGCGTGGCTGGACTATGTCTCTTCTTTGAATCTGAATGACAATATGACTGAACAGAAGAAAGAAATATATCGGCAATGTAAGAATGACACCAAGGCCTTGGTGAAAGAGAAACGTGATAGAGCAAGTATGAGTGCAGAAGATAGGCTAACTAAAAACTTCGAGGGTAACACCAAACTCTTTTGGAGGGAGGTGAAGAAGTCTCGGGGTGGTTGGTCAGCCTTCAGAATGAATAAAATAAGGTCTAAAGGTGGAGACATTCTTACACAAACACAAGACGTGTTAAGCCGATGGAGTGAATATTTTGGCGATATGTATGCGGATGCTACGGTTGGCGCCGGTGTTGGATGTGGTTTAGTAGATCAACATTCGACAACGGCGTCCTCCGATGGCATCAGTATGGATGAAGTTGAATGGGCGATAAGAAGTTTGAAAAATGGTAAGGCAGCGGGCATTGATATGGTGTCTGCCGAGATGATCAAGCTTGTTGGCTCTTTCTTGTGTCTGGGAGGCGTTCCTGTTGCTCCTCAATTTATGTTGGAGCTCGGGAATGGTTCCCAGGGACTGGAATAGCGCAGTCATCGTGCCTTTGTTTAAAAACAAGGGTTCACGTTGTGACTGCGCAAATTACAGAGCCATAGGCTTGACCAGTTTGGCAGCAAAAGTGTATGGTAAAATTATTGAAAGGAGAATGAGGATGGTGTCCGATGGTTTACTGTGTGAGACGCAAGAAGGTTTCAGGAGTGGAAGGGGATGCATGGATCAAGTGTTCTCTCTGCGCAACATTGTGGAGAAGCATCTGGCTCTAGGTCAGAGGGTTTTCGGCAGTTTTGTGGATCTGGAGAGAGCATTTGACACGGTTGTACGAAATTAACTTTGGGACATTTGATCATTTTGATCATTGTATATCTTGGATGTGGATTTAGCCGAGATGGAAGGTACACCACTGATATAGAGCGAAGAGTGAATGCGGGAAATAGAGTGAACGGAGCGTTGGGGCAACTTCTCGGCAGCCACCACCTCAGCCAGAAGGCACGTGTAGCAATACATAACGCAGTGCTTGTCCCAACATTACTGTATGGAAGCGAGAGTTGGGTATGCAGAAAAGAGTATGATAGTAAAATTAATGCGGTCGAAATGCGATCTCTGCGGAAAATCTGTGGAGTTAGGCTGACCGACCGCATTCGTAACGACGACGTAAGAGAGTGAGTAGGTATGAAAGAGAGTATTGGTGTAAGGATGCGAAAGGGAATGCTCCGATGGTTCGGACATGTGGAAAGAATGCCGAACGAACGCCTTGTTAAGAAGATATACAATGCGAAAGTGGAAGGATGTAGGCACCGAGGGAGACCGAGACTAGCCTACCTAGACCAGATCGGTCATGTACTGAAGGAAGGTGGAGTCAAGAGTCTCCGAAACCGGCGAGCGTGTATGAAGAGAATTATGAATGTTGAGGAAGCGAGTGAAGTATGCAGAGATAGAGTTCTCTGGCACTCTGTACTCTCTGCCTACCCTGCAAGGGATATGGCGTGATGATATGTATGTATGTATGTATGTATGTTCAATTACACTGGTTGGAGGTAAAAATGTGTGACTAAACACAGACTTGACGTAGTGTCTAGAAAGTATTTTGATTATTTATATTCTTTTTCCTTTAGTATATATTATCAGTTAATACTTATTTGTCAAAGATCAGAAAATAGAAAATCTTCAAGTGAATACACGTGTCTTCCTACTAAATATTCGTTTATCCGTTATACATACACACTTTCAAGCTACTGATGTTTGTACAACTAAAGCTGTAAAGCAATTTCTTAAGAAGTCAGCAAATATTGAAAATATTAGAAGAGAACCTTATTTATTATATTTTCCGAATAAAAAATATTAGATTTTTATTTAATTTCATTTCAAACTATTCATCACCATCATCATATCAGCTCATATACGTAATACGGCTGCGCTCAAGCCTTCTTTATAGTAGGAAGGAAATTTACCTACTATACCATGCTGATCAAACAGGTTGGTATAGGGTTCTGTTTCGGGTTTTCCTTCTCTTGATAGATGTTATATGCATATTTAATCGTTTAGTCGCCTTTTACGATATCCACGACCAAGACAGGTAGTGCAGAATTGTATTCTTATTCCGTCATCACACGGATATCCAAAACTATTGTCGTATGCCAAAGCAAAGTTTATATAAACATATAATAGTTCATTTTCTTTTATAATTTACAATTATTTTTATTTACTTAACTACTTAATAATTCACTTTGAAATAGAGTATGCTGTATGAGTTCTAATGAATGTTTGTAGGTACAAAAACTGTGTCACTTCTGCGTTGTAAAATCTATAGTAACCTAACTTTGTTACATAACGTTGAACGAAACGCGTAAGTGCGCATGAAATGCCTACATCTTACGACGTTTTGGTCGCGAGAAAATTACAACTATAAAGCGATCTAGCGCTGTGTGCTTCAATGTTCGCGTTAGATTACCTATTTATTCTTTTAGCGCTGCAGCGGACTTTAGGTTAACTGTTACCAAAATGGAACAAAATATTTATTCGGGATAGCTTCTCTATACATATAACTCTATGCCCACAGGCAGTTTTGAGTGCTTACACGTGCTCAGGCTAGAGGTAGGTGTCGCCGACATTCTGCTCGATTAGAAGAAGAAATTCTTGAGAAAATGGAGGCATGGTTTTAAAGTAATTAAAGAAAGTAGGTAACCAAGGTAAGAGCATTGACCGTAGGTTGATAGCTACGGTCGATGCTCTCAAACGACCGTAGGTATAACAAAATTATTAGACAAAACATGTTACAGTTATGCAAAAATGATATTTTAAGGAAACGTCCGGGATTGCAAATGTAATATAAATTGTAAATGGGAAATATAAATTTCCCATTTACGATTCCCTAAATATCCAATAATAAACAATAACGAGACTATAGGATAACTGATGTGAAAATATATACACCGTGGAATCTAATTGGCTGTTTTCCCGAAACGTATATACTCAGTTAATGATATAGAACCATAATATAGCATTTATTCAATAAAATAAAAACATAAATTCTAGTCATTTGCAATCCCGGACGTTTCCTTAAAATATCATTTTTGCATAACTGTAACATGTTTTGTCTAATAATTTTGTTATACCTACGTTCGTTTGAGAGCATCGACCGCAGCTATCAACCTACGGTCAATGCTCTTACCTTGGTTACCTACTTTCTTTAATTACTTTAAAACCATGCTTCCATTTTCTCAAGAATTTCTTCTTCTAATCGAGCAGAATGTCGGCGACACCTACCTCTAGCCTGAGCACGTGTAAGCGCTCAAAACTGCCTGTGGGCATAGAGTTATATGTATAGAGAAGCTATCCCGAATAAATATTTTGTTCCATTTTGGTAACAGTTAACCTAAAGTCCGCTGCAGCGCTAAAAGAATAAATAGGTAATCTAACGCGAACATTGAAGCACACAGCGCTAGATCGCTTTATAGATGTAATTTTCTCGCGACCAAAACGTCGTAAGATGTAGGCATTTCATGCGCACTTACGCGTTTCGTTCAACGTTATGTAACAAAGTTAGGTTACTATAGATTTTACAACGCAGAAGTGACACAGTTTTTGTACCTACAAACATTCATTAGAACTCATACAGCATACTCTATTTCAAAGTGAATTGTTAAGTAGTTAAGTAAATAAAAATAATAGTAAATTATAAAAGAAAATGAACTATTATATGTTTATATAAACTTTGCTTTAACATACGACAATAGTTTTGGATATCCGTGTGATGACGGAATAAGCTGTATAGGCTGAATGGGATTTATTTCCTTTGCCTGTCAGAATGGACGAACAAAAAATGTAAACCAACCCAATTCTCATAAAGTATACATACACTAATGACTAAGCAGTTTAGTTTTTTATTAATTGCAATTAAACGACAAAGAATTACCAAGCCATTTTCGAAAGGAAACCGCGCGTTGCGATTATTAAGCTTTTAATAAAAGAATAACATCGGTACATTCATTTTTACGGTCGTGATAATGCCAGATACTTACGGTAACATCCGGATAGCCTCGAATATCTTTTTTAATCAACTTTTTTCTTACTTTAAACAAAATAATTGCTTTTTAAAAATATCAAATACGTTTAGACGAATGTTTTTTCTTGACATGTGTATAATAATATTATCCTATAAGGGCAATGTGAGAAAAATACAATCATTTTTAGGTTTGAAAAGTGCTTGATTTTCATATACCGAGAGTAGAGCAAGACCTCAACGCTTCGCTTATGAGGCGTGCAAAAAAGAAAAAAACTAAGAAGTGAACTCAAATCTTGGGCCATCTATTTGGCTAACGTGGTTAATAGACCGATAGTTTATATCAGCATGAGCCTCATAACTTACAGTGGGAGATAGGTGGATTGAAAGGGAAATGAGAATATAATGATTCAGGCCGGTTAAACTTTTAACTCGAGATGGTGGATGATTGGGTAAAAACATTAAGTGTTCAGTATAATATGGTTGAATACAAACCCAGACCTCTTTAAAACTTTTCTTTTCTGAAAGGCGAAATTGATGGTCCTTTGAATTTTATGAACGCATTTTTCCATTACAAACTCAAATTCAAACGAAACCATTACACCGCCGCTGATAATATTGACTCAGAGTAAATATTTGATTACATATATAGTTGCGATCGGAATCTCATTACTGGATACATTCAAACTATTAATGGGTTTGCAAATAGTTCTAAGGGTAACATCTATAGTAAGTACAAGCTTTGGGATTATTCCCAATGTACAGAAACAAATTTGTCGTTGCTGTAGAACTGAAGTTCATCATCATCTCAGCTAATATATGTCCCACTGTTGGGCGCGAGCCTCCTCCATAATGGAAGGGAAATCGACCTACTATACCACGCTGGTCAGATGTGTTGTTATAGGGTTTTGTTTCGAGTTTTCCTTCTCTTGCATAGATGTTGTATGCATTTTATATCCCTTAGTCGTCTCTTACGATCACCCACGGGTAAGGTAGGGGGTGGTGAATTGTATTTTTACTCCGTCACCATACGGATGTGGAGTTACGCAACTGAAGTTACAACATGATATATGGCTGTAAAACACTTGTTTTATACTTACAGTAGAATAAAAAAAAATAAAACAAATTAAAAATTAAATATTTTATTTATAATGTTAACGCGAATATTACAAGTACAAAAATATTTTTACAAATTTTATTACATTAGTATTTGATTTTCACTGCTCCAACTTTACGATAAATTTTCAGCATTCATAGTTAGGGGAGGGTTAAGGTGTCTCCAACGTAGGGTGGCCACCAAAGGACCAGCCAAGCGGTAGATAAGGTGCATACCTTATGGCTCGCTCAGGTTAGGTCCCAGATCTAGTGACTAAAATGTAAATTAGATCAAAGAGTTCGTTCATACAATTAAAGAAATGAAATAGGGAATTTGTAAATGCTTGTATCTGAGCAGGCCATCCCTGCTCATTGAAGTTAGTATTAAAATTTTTGAACAGCGCTGATCGAATTAATATCCAGTCTCAGATTCTGGGTTTGTGGGGAGTCATTCGTGTCATTCCGGCCCAGGCTGACCCTGAGTGTCTTAGGTCTAAAAAGTCATTGTTATAACAACAAGAGCTTTTTATCTACCTGCTAGGATATTGTATCACCATGAATGCTGAGAAATTGTTAGAAATGCAGAGATGCGATTTATTTGAAATACTTCTATTTAAAATGCAAATACAAAATGCAAAATACCTATTTTGTATTTTGCATTTAAATGCCTTTTAGTAAAAAGTATTTTGTATTTTATTTGAAATACCTTTCGAGAGGTATTTTGCATTTTTAATATTCATTTCAAAATGCAAAATACTTTGTGATTAAGTTTACCAACAATATCAGTCAAACAAAATGAAATGAACAAATGACGCTTGTATTGCCGACTTTGACCGATAGAGGCACCTGCTAGCCATGCGCGCCCTTTTTTATTTGATTTGATTACCTACTTTTATGATATTGAAGTGTTGTTGTTATCCCTACAATAATGAAACGGCTATGTACTGTACTACAACAAGATAAGAGAAAAGAAAAGTGAACCGAAATAAATGGCCACACAATTCACAAAATGGAGCCATGGTTCTCTTTTCGTTAGTCTAGTTTTTTACATTATTTTAAGTGAGTATTATTATTATTAATAACATAACAGAATTTATTGATATGCGTATCAGTATAAATATGACCAAAATGTCATGCATAAAGTGCCATGTTATTAGACGTTTTTGTTTGGCTCGGCATTGTGTCTCTATTTCTAATGCTAGGGCCGCACCTGCGTGTATCGTCCCGAAGTAATTTGTGGCGAAGCTTCGTACGTTTGGTACACTAAAAATTATCGCGATAAAACTGTGGTCACATTAGCGACTTCGGTATTTTACACGAAGTATCGTGCAATAATTAAAGATGGCCGAAATCATTTTCATGCATTTAACTATGGATGACGAATTGCTTTACTATTACAGCTATATTAAGATAATAATTACATAATGATATTTTTGGATCCCTTCATGGGTTCCGCTTCATAATGGTGTATAAATTCTAACACCATTTCATCACCCCACTCCATACAGGGTGGAAGGGGACCGCTCCCGAAAACAAAGACAGGTGAATCTCCTAGTCCTACTTGTAATGATAGGCTAGAAAAGAAATCGATTAGGATGAAAAAATTTTTTTTTTCCATTTTCTACACTCTATCATATTAAGACAGTGCTTAAAGATAATTCCTTGAAAAATACGTAAATTTACTCAGATGAGAAAATACGCAATGTATTCAAATTTCAATATCACATGTGAGAGAGTTCAATAAACCCGCGCCCCGCTAGACGTTTGTAGGTATCATGCGTCTAGGTACGCGCCTTACACACCTGCGAACTCCTTCCATGTATGTATATCAATACTGATTAACGTTACAATAATTATTAACGTAATCGGTTCTAATAACAATAAAATTCACTATAATTTCAATATTAAAAAAATACCTATTCGTTCAGAACTAATTTAATAAAAAGTACGACTAAACTAACTATCTACTTACCTAAATCCTCCGCGGCCTTATGAGATGTGGCTCAAATTGTGCCCCATTCATTTCGAGGCAGATTTGTGCTTGCCGTTGCGTCTCCTCATGCAGGAAAGTCGTCATTGTGGGGTCTTCGATACAGTCCGCACGTAATTTGTCAAAAACATCCACGATCCTTTGTCGCATTTCGTTAGCATTATTACACTCACTATTAAAAACCCTTTCTTTGACATATCCCCATAGAAAGAAGTCCATCGGGGTGAGGTCGGGCGAGCGAGGGGGCCAAGCGTGAGGTCCTAGTCTACCCATCCAGCGATTATCAAAGAGCTCGGTGAGACGCTCACGGACAGATCTCGCCCATACGTTAGCTGACCATCGGGTTTGATGCCCGGTCACACGAACCGCATGCGGATTCATCTCGGCATAAATGTGTGTATTCCTTCTGATCCACAGTCAGTTTCTGGTAAATGTCGACTCGTCCGTCCAGATCACGTGCTCAATGAAACCAGGCAAATTTTATTGCTGTTCTAATATCCAGCGGCAGAACGCTCGCCGGCGGTCGTGATATCCGACTACTAAAGCTTGTACTTTGTGCAGTTTGTATGGGCGTATTCGATTACGCTTTAGTACCTTATGTACTGTCCAGTGTGACACACTTGTTCTATCCCGATGCGGTAACAGCATAGCGACACTTCGTGTGCCTAGGTTTGGATTCTGGTGAGCGACATCTAAAATGCGCTCCTCAGACTAAAAACTCGTTGGATTTCCGCCTCCCGATGCTATTGGTCGATTTTCTAAAACTTTTTGAAATGCTGCCGTTATCAAATGGGAGTCAGTTGGATGTCGAGCGGTCGGAAATCGCTCTCGGTAAATTTGGAATGCACACGAGGCATTCCCGCGAGCTTCTCCAAGGCACATTAGCATATTGCCGTATTCATGAGCACTATAAACGTATGCATTAGGTATTATTATAATAAAAAGAACACAAAATTAAGAAGAAAAACAAAACGTTACAATACAACAGTTTAATTAGTAAACCGATTAAACAAATATCTGTCAGTCACGGACACGTGACAGTCAATACGAGACTGGTTCATAATTTCATATTTTAGAAATAAATAATTAATACCTAATAATAAATCCCGCCAAAATAACTGCCTACCGTCCCGCTGGCGCCCAGCAACTAGGTATAATATATATATTGTACCTACCTATGTATATTGTACCTACTTTGAAGTTTTACGCAGACCGATAGACCGTAATACAAGTAGGTAGGTATTGAAGCTATCATATTTTACAAGAGTGAAAAATTTAATTGTATTGAATAATTTAATTCATTCATTCATTGCAACTATGTACCATGGTCAGTGGCGTAGCTAGCATGGGTGGCACCCGGGGCGGATATTGTAGGTGACACCCTTTTTTAGGTGGCACTCCTATTTTTAGGTGACACCCCTATTTTTTAGGTGACACTCCATTTTTTTATATATCACCCCCTTTTTTTTGGGGATGGGCTACGGTCGGCGCACTCCTCGCACCACTCCGTCCGGGGCGACAAAGGGGCGTAAGCACGCACACCCCTTAACCCACCCGTGAACCTCACTTTCGTCGTTGGATCGGCCATCGAGCAGCGTGAACTTGTCGTCAGTGGCCGGCGCTACGAAATACCGCCTTAGGGGTACCCTCTCCTTGAGCAACGTACCCCGTTTTAGGCACCGTAGGCGTAGGTTCAAATCTCACCACCGTCACACTCTTTTTGCAATTTATTTTTGCAAAATTTATTTATAATAACTTAATAATATTATAAATAAAACAGTTTAAAAACGTGTACTTTAAATGTTTTAATAAAGTAGTAGTTTTAATAAATAGGTGTAACTTGAATTAATATCAAAGAAAAAAAACTTGATTCATATAAAAAAAATACTGCATAAATAAAAAATAAATAAATAATTATAATTGCATAAGTTGATAAAAAATGCTATGCAATAGCTTTACCGCGGCAGTCCCCGAGTGCGACACGTATTTTTAACTACTAACCCTCGCAACCTAGAGACCACTGTGGAAACACTGTGTTTGTGGAAACACCGTGTAATCTGTGCAGTTTCCACGGTATTTCCACGGTGGATTTGTTCCATTTTTCCACCGTGTGTCCACAGTAGTTTTTCGCTGCACCCACGGCGTTTACATCAAAACATAATAATACAATATAATAGATAATATATAATAGATAATGAAACAAGTTAGTTTGAAAAGAAAATCTGAGTGAACGTCCCGTGACAATTAAAAACTACGTATAAACAATATAACTTAACGTGTACAATGAAATAACAAATAAAACCAAAAAATCTTAAACAGTTAAAATATAGACATAATTCATCAATATTTCTGTACAACAAAATAATAAAGTGAAAAAGTGATGCCAACCAAATTCTAATACATAACGGTCAAAACAATAACATCTTACTCACTTTATAGGTACTAAAAATTTATTTGCATCTAATAGTCACTAATTTCGTTTTCTTACATAATGTTCCTGTGGCGTTAGGGTAGACGAATCTAATTTTGATTACCCGTTAAAATGAACGGTCGTGGTTTCGAATCCTGGCTCTCTGAGACAACGTAATTTTTAGAAATTTGTTTACAAAGATATAGAAGAAATTGTTCCATTTTGCCACCGTGTTTCCACAGTACAAGTAGTGGTAACATGCGGATCCATCGTGTACAAATGGAACAAGTCCATGGTGATTCCACGGAGGTCTCAAGGTTGCGAGGGAAGTGAGTAAAAAAATACTTCACTCAAATATCTCGTTTTTTTTTTCAAGAATCGGCTATATTATCTCTTTTGAAACCATTTTTTTATACCAAAATTATGGTTTATAATAACTAAATAATAAATACTTTGCATTAAATACACGGTCACGAAAGAAAAAGAAATGTGGAAATGAATGCGGTCGGAAACAAAAGAAATTCCCCAAGCCCACAGGTGACGAGCAATCTCTATATCTCTGCAATCCAGGGAATCCCCTGACTCCTGACTAGCGACAGTTATGCGTGAAGCGTGGATATATATACTTATATATTGGGGGAATCACCGATTGTGTGTACACTGAAAGTAGGCATCTACATAATTTATATATAAATTACATTATTTTTTTTTTTTTTTCATTACATACGCAAACCACCCGTGACACCTCCCCTTCGTCGTTGGACAAACAGCGCAACTGATGGTAAGTAGTACTGTTGCTCATAGATCTTTGCAATACTAGGGCATAGCTAAACCGCTGTCTACTTTAAAGAAATTGCTCTTCTTAAACCCCGTTTAAATAAGGACATGTCATAGCGTTCGGGAAAGAAAGCAGCAGGTAGTTCATTCCAGATCCTGCACGTACGTGGAAAAATGATTGCTGAAAATGTACAGTTGACGATCATAACATTTCCAGGTGAAATTGATGAACTCTGCTACGGTACGGATAGAACGGTGACAGTGGTAGTAAGTCATACAGTTCCTCAGAGCACTCCCCGTGAAAGAGTCGGTAGAGTATACAGAGTGACCCAAAGTCTCTCTACTCTAGTCTGATAGTGATAATGGGCTCAACGATGATTTGAACAGCACGTTTTTGTAGGTAATCAAGTGAGTCTAACTGATATTTAAGCGCACCTACCCAGATATGTGAGCAGAAGTTACTTCATGTGAGGACGAACTAGTGCTTTGTACAGCACAAGAAGAGGCTTCAATGTGAAGTATCACCAATCTCTATTCAGGACACCAATTTGGATTTGTCCTCCAAATTACTCTCAAACTGGACTTTGCTTCGAATAGTTCGACGCCATCGATATTACGATAATGAAATTTAACTTTTATCTATGTATTTATATTACGGTAATGGTTATGAATAATGATAAGCACAAATGTGTAATGTATTGACGTACTAAATGAATATTATTACGGGTATAGAATGGAATAATGTATTAATTCTATAATGTAATAAGTAGGTACTAATATTACTGTACTAATATTATCTACAGAACTAATGCTGATGTGTGGTGACGGAGTCAGAATACAATTCACCACCTCCTATCTTACCTGTGGGTGATCGTAAGAGACAACTAA
Source organism: Lymantria monacha (assembly GCA_905163515.2). NCBI lineage: Eukaryota > Metazoa > Arthropoda > Insecta > Lepidoptera > Erebidae > Lymantria > Lymantria monacha. The sequence continues at coordinate 2,771,880 of LR991087.1, forward strand.
GGGATATAAAATGCATATAACATCTATGCAAGAGAAGAAGAACTCCAAACCAACACGTTTGACCAGTGTGGTAATTTCTTCATTTTTCAATTTCTCTCCCATTATGGAGGAGGCTCGAACGCAACAGTGGGACATGCGAGTATATGAGCTGAGATGATGATGCTCCAATAATCTAATACAATAAAAAGAAAACTACTGTAATGGAAAGATTAAACGGAATGTAACATGTAATATGTGTAGGTATTGCGATGGTTAGAAGTGGAAAGGTCTCACGAAAGTCCGTTGGCTGAGTGTCCGATACGCTGTATTTGAAATCTTGATGGATGACGATGTTTTCAGGCTGTTTTAGGTTGCTAATTGGCGATGACCCAGTAACAATGACCATTTTTCTAATTAATAATAACCATTTTCCTTATTCATCCCGCCTGTTTTCGAAGAAGGAAGGACCACATACTGATATCCTAAAACTGATCCTACCACACATTCTCACCACTGTAACGCCTATAAACCAAGTTCCACAATGGTCTCTATAAATGACACCATGATTTGACTTCCTAATTATCTTGGCATCCGCAATAAAAATTAAAAAATTTAAAGAGGAGAAGTTTGAAAAGAGTGTTTTCACTTCCCTCCTAGGCAATGCGGGAGTCAGGAAGCAAAACTGACTAGTTAGTCAATAAGTGAAGGGGTGTACAGCTACGATATGCGTAGCAGTACGGCACCACGGATACGGGCGAACTTAACGGGGCCCATGTGTGAACCTTGATTGATTTCAGTAGAAGGTATGACAAAAAAAGGATATGCAATTTATAACGCGAGTAGTTAATATAACAAACGATGGCGTAGTCTGGTGTGTAGGGCCGCGGGTGTGGGCGCCGTTGTCTCTCCCAGTACCACGCGCCTCTCCCCCACAGTCACCCAGGGTGTGCTGATATTCCATAACAAAGTCAATAAATGGATATTGTAGGTATTTAAAATCGGACAGTACTCTAACAACCAGTACAGTAAAAACCGCCATAAGTTGGTGTGTACAGACGGCAACAAAGCCGGTCTTAACAATCAATTTGACCAGTATCGATTGCGTTCTCCGTACCCTCATTTATGTTACAAATGACAGTTGAATCGGTTTATTACAACACATTTTCCTTTCCTTTTCGTGCTTTTTATCGAAAAATTCCATTAATGTTTTATTTACGCAAGCTTTTTTATGTAGGAGTAATAGAAAATATTGTTTACGAAATTGTATGGTTAAGAATTTATATATCGTCTTACTTTAATATTATTTACCATCAAAAATATGTGTGAGTCTTAAGCTGATATCAGACGAGTCATTTTTTGTTCATTTTTCTCTTTCATTTTACATCTTTCACTCGTAGTGACGCCTCTAAACACAAAATGAAACATTAATGCCCAATGAATTCATTAGTGAACCGATCCAACAGTGTTAGATATTGGCATCCGGCATTTTTCACTCGCACTCCGAATGAACGAGAAATGATCGGTCTGTACATTGAGAGAACGTTCATTTGGGTTCGGCCATTTGGTTTCGAGTTTTGTAGCCGAAGGACGTCCCGTGTTGATATTTTTTCTGCGTTGCGTTGCACTCGGCAGTGGGCTCGGAGTCGCACACGGCAAAATGGTGTTTAAGTTGAACGATTAAAATACATTATTTTTTTGGAGAACTTTAAAAAGAATGATAACAACATGAATCAGAATCTTCAACTGCTAATTCTCTCAACAATTTATTTGATGCTCCTAATAAATTTCATGGTTGCCCATGGATTGATAGATAGGTGCAAACGCATCACCGTCGACGTTTTCTTTTCTCCTTTCTGTCAACTCTATGATTTATTTTAGTGCTCTTGGTGACAAACAAGCAAGCAGCACACCTGATCTTAACTGTTACTGCCACCCATGGATCTTTGCAATACCAGAGGTATAGCTAGGAAGCTGCCTACTAATAATCCCAAAACCAACCAGAATTTAATTACACAGATTAACAGAATTATCTGCGAGACTGTGGTACTACCCCGGATGGACCGGCCCGCGGCTATAGACATAAAACTGTCAACAGCGTGGTCCTACCACTAAAAATTGATTAAATGATCACAAACTACAGTAATTTCATTAATTCGATGACATATCGAAAGAAAACATTAGTGAATGTTTTTTTTTTAATCATTCCCTCTTAGCCGTGTGAACATAGAATATTGAAAAATGAACCATCACTCGAGTGAACAATCACTATATTAGTTGCTAATGTCAGTGTACACAGGATCCATAGAATAAAAATAGTACAGAATGTATTTATGTTTATTTTACGAATGCAACGTGGTTCATACGTAACGTCGATCTCCACATCGATATGTACCTGCCAACTATCAGGCAGTATATAAGATGGAGTTGTGAAATATATTGTTATGCCGTCACCATACTGAAAAGAATTTGCATACCATTTTAAAAATATATACATACATACATACATACATATCATCACGCCACATCCCTTGCAGGGTAGGCAGAGAGAACAGAGTGCCAGAGAACTCTATCTCTGCATACTTCACTCGCTTCCTCAACATTCATAATTCTCTTCATACACGCTCGCCGGTTTCGGAGACTCTTGACTCCACCTTCCTTCAGTACATGACCGATCTGGTCTAGGTAGGTTAGTCTCGGTCTCCCTCGGTACCTACATCCTTCCACTTTCGCATTGTATATCTTCTTAACCAGGCGTTCGTTCGGCATTCTTTCCACATGTCCGAACCATCGGAGCATTCCCTTTCGCATCTTTACACCAATACTCTCTTTCATACCTACTCGCTCTCTTACGTCGTCGTTACGAATGCGGTCGGTCAGCCTAACTCCACAGATTTTCCGCAGAGATCGCATTTCGACCGCATTAATTTTACTATCATACTCTTTTCTGCATACCCAACTCTCGCTTCCATACAGTAATGTTGGGACAAGCACTGCGTTATGTATTGCTACACGTGCCTTCTGGCTGAGGTGGTGGCTGCCGAGAAGTTGCCCCAACGCTCCGTTCACTCTATTTCCCGCATTCACTCTTCGCTCTATATCAGTGGTGTACCTTCCATCTCGGCTAAATCCACATCCAAGATATACAAATTCATCCACTTGCTCTAGCACATCATTACCTATTGTTACTCTTACATCTGTTCTGGTTTTATCTCTTTCAAAGACCATTATTTTGGTTTTGCCCACATTCACGCCTAGACCCCTTTTTTAAAATAAATTTTAAAATAATCTTAAAGTGGAGGAAAGGAAAGGAGATACACAATTTTCCCACGGTCAATCAATATACTGCCTACCTTTAACATTAGTGAAGCTAATAGTAATGAGAGATTAAACATTAGTAGTATGTAAAAGTAGGTATTAAGAGATGAAAGAATTAACAAACGTTAAACATTATAAGAAATAAAATAACTTAAAAAGGCAATATTAAAAATTAATTATACTAAGAGAGAAGTAATAAAGTAGTTAAAATGTAAAAGAGGAAATTAATAGCATTTAAGCGAATAATGAAACTATTTAGATATATAAAAAAACAAGTAATAAGTATCAGGGAAGTTAGATGAGGTAATTAATAAACAATATGTGTACATTTGGTTTTAGTAAAGGAAAAAACAATTGTGCTAGTGACATCAGTCAATCTTTACTGATTATCTAATCAGTAAAGAGATAGAAAGCATTAGTAATATATAAAAGTAGGTATTAAGAGAGGAAGAAGATAAGAAAAGTAAGAGAAGTTAGAGAGAATTCATAGTGACATTATTGGGATGGGGTAACAATAGTAAAAACCATAAGTTTAACTACGAATTACCTAAAGTAATTATACAAAGAAGTAAAAAGTAGCTAAGATATAAAAGAGGAAGTTAACAGCATAGATTTAAATAAATCTATGGTTAACAGTACTTAAAATAATAATAAAGCTATACTAAACTAAAACATATAGGCAACTCATTTTGTAAATATAGGTTGTTATTAAAAGAAACATTATATGTATATACATATATATATAGTATATATATATATATATATATATATATATATATATATATATATATATATATATATATATATATAGAAGAAGAAGAAGATAAGAAAAGTAAGAGAAGTTAGAGAGAATTCATAGTGACATTATTGGGATGGGGTAACAATAGTAAAAACCATAAGTTTAACTACGAATTACCTAAAGTAATTATACAAAGAAGTAAAAAGTAGCTAAGATATAAAAGAGGAAGTTAACAGCATAGATTTAAATAAATCTATGGTTAACAGTACTTAAAATAATAATAAAGCTATACTAAACTAAAACATATAGGCAACTCATTTTGTAAATATAGGTTGTTATTAAAAGAAACATTATATGTATATACATATATATATAGTATATATAATATATATATATATATATATATATATATATATATAGAAGAAGAAGAAGATAAGAAAAGTAAGAGAAGTTAGAGAGAATTCATAGTGACATTATTGGGATGGGGTAACAATAGTAAAAACCATAAGTTTAACTACGAATTACCTAAAGTAATTATACAAAGAAGTAAAAAGTAGCTAAGATATAAAAGAGGAAGTTAACAGCATAGATTTAAATAAATCTATGGTTAACAGTACTTAAAATAATAATAAAGCTATACTAAACTAAAACATATAGGCAACTCATTTTGTAAATATAGGTTGTTATTAAAAGAAACATTATATGTATATACATATATATATAGTATATATATATACAGGGTGTCCCAAAATTCAACGATAAGCTGGCACCAGCAGGTGGACCTACATATGACTACTCGAGAACAGAAAAGAAAAAAATTCTACCTTGTTTTTTTTTTTCATTACGACAAAAAAACCAAAATCTTTAAAAATGGACATCCTTTATTATATTATTAAGTGCTATTGCTACAGTTTTACAAGTAATTCTGTGATTTTTTTTGTATTGGCAAGGTAAGTAGCACTACTATCGATCACAACCATTAAAAATTCCAGAATATCTATAGTTTTTACACAAAAATCAATCAAAATTATGTTTTTTTCATAAATTATGTAAGATTTTGACTTTCAGCTCACTTTCACTCATCATAGTGAAAAAAAAAAGTATGGACACTACTGTGGCAAATAGTATTAAAAATTGGCGCAACTAACTACAATTCTAAAATGGTATAACATTCAAGGCAAACTAGCCACAAAAATATACTTAGGTGTACTATTTCAAAATAACAACCATATTTCGAAAATTGTTAGTGTTGATAGTAATCACTTTTACTATGTAGCCAAAATGTTTTTGTAGCAAGTTCTCAGAATTTGAATGAGACATGTGCGTAGTCCGTAGATCCACAGTCTGAATTATTTTATGGCGAAGCTCGTCCAAGGTTGCAATCGGTTTTGTGCAGACTCTGTCCTTTAGACAACCCCAATAGAAAAAGTCCAGGGGATTTAGATCGGGTGAACGGGGTGGCCACAAGATAGGACCAAGTCGCCCGATCCAACGCCCTGGGTACTCTTGGTCTAAGTACTCTCGCACAGGACGGGCATAGTGAGCTGGGCAACCATCGTTTTGAAACCACATGGTTTGCAAATCACTTAAGGGCACATCTTCTAATAATCCTGGCAACTCATTTTGTAAGAAGTTTAAATAACTATTGCCATCTATGTTTCCTTGTAACTCAAAGGGCCCTATCACTTTGCCATTTATTATGCCAGTCCATAGGTTAACCTTAAATTGGTATTGGGATTGTCTTCTCTCACCAGGTGCAGATTTTCATTGTTCCAGCTATGAAGATTGTGAAGATTTAAATATCCATCTTTCTTGCAGGTTGTTTCATCACGACGACGTGACGTTTTAAAATTCTATGTGCAGTACTTTTTGGGATTCCCGTTGCTGCTTGTACAGCACGTACAGAGGTAGTTGAATCGTTTTCTATTTCATTGAGAACTTCTTCATCGTGTTCCGATTTAGGTTTTCCAGCGTTTCGCCTGTCAGATGGTATACGACCCTCCGAAAAAGCTTGATACACGTTAATAAATACGCGATAATCCGGATACCTTTGAAGATTAGGGTACCTTGTTCGATATAATCTGCTAGCAGCGTTGGCATTGCATCGGCATTCTCCATAAATTAGGTGCATATTAGTGTATTCTAACGCTGTGTATGGTAGCGGCATGATGAATGCTAAACACTTGAAAATAAGGCAAAACTTCTTTAAAAAAAACACAAAATCACAGTCTAAAATAATGCCAAGTCAGGTCAATTTCCAGGTCACTTAATTCAATCCAAAAGTCGTCAGTACCAGAGCCACTTTAATTAAAACAGAACGGTGTGCAGTAAACAAAGAAGTAGAGCATACTGACTTGCTGTGCTGCTGAGGACATTAATTACTTCTCCACCTGCATTAATGTTACTAAACAATTAGCATCTATCTATCTCCCTCTAACGTATAATCTCTCTATCTCTGTCTAACTTATTTTATGGACTTATGGACTACGCACATGTCTCATTAAAATTCTGAGAACTTGCTACAAAAACATTTTGGCTACATAGTAAAAGTGATTACTATCAACACTAACAATTTTCGAAATATGGTTGTTATTTTGAAATAGTACACCTAAGTATATTTTTGTGGCTAGTTTGTCTAGAATGTTATACCATTTTAGAATTGTAGTTAGATGCGCCAATTTTTAATACTATTTGCCACAGTAGTGTCCATACTTTTTTTTTTCCCATTCCCTTTCACATCTTTACACCTCATACTCTCTTTCATACCTACTCGCTCTCTTATGTCGTCGTTGCGAATGCGGTTGGTCAGCCTAACTCCACAGATTTTCCGCAGAGATCGCATTTCGACCGCATTAATTTTGCTTTCATGCTCGTTTCTGTATACCCAACTCTCGCTTCCATATAGTAATGTTGGGACAAGCACTGCGTTATGTATCACTATACGTGCCTTCTGGCTGAGGTGGTGGCTACCGAGAAGTTGTCCCAACGCTCCGTTCCCTCTATTTCCCGCATTCACTCTTCGCTCTATATCAGTGGTGTATCTTCCATCTCGGCTAAATCCACATTCAAAATATACAAATTCATCCACTTACTCTAGTACATCATTACCTATTGTTACTCTTACATCTGTTCTGGCTTCATCTCTTTCAAAGACCATTATTTTGGTTTTGCTCACATTCACGCGTAGACCCCTTTTCTTACAATCTTCTGTCATTGTGTCGACTAGGGTCTGCAGGTCAGTCGCTGACTGTACCAGCAGGACTACATCATATACATAGAGCAGAGCAGTGACCACTGAGTCGTCCATCTGGACTCCCACATTCATATCGTTCAACCTTTGGAAACATTTATCCAGATATATGATAAACAGCCTGGCTGATAGAACGCACCCCTACTTAATGCCGATATTAACGTCAAACCAAGGCGACATTCTATCATCCAGCCGCACACAGGCTCTACAGCCCATGTAACTGGACTGCACAGCCTGTAGCAGTTTACCGTTAATACCATACTCCGGTAAAATGTCCCAAAGTTCCTTTCGTACAACCGTGTCAAATGCTCTCTCCAGATCCACAAAACTGCAGAAAACCCTCTGACCTAGAGCCAGATGCTTCTCCACAATGTTGCGCAGAGAGAACACTTAATCCATGCATCCCCTTCCACTCCTGAAACCTCCTTGTGTCTCACACAGTAAACCATCGGACACAATCCTCATTCTCCTTTCAATAATTTTAGCATATACTTTTGCTGCCAAACTGGTCAAGCTTATGGCTCTGTAATTTGCGCAGTCATAACGTGAACCCTTGTTTTTAAACAAAGGCACGATGACTGCGCTACTCCAGTCCCTGGGAACCATTCTCGAGCTCTAACATAAATCGAGGAGCAACAGGAACGCCTCCCAGACACAGGAGCCACCAAGCTTGATCATCTCGGCAGACACCATATCAATGCCCGCTGCTTTACCATTTTTCAAACTTCTTATCGCCCATTCAACTTCATCCATACTGATGACATCGGAGGACGCCGGTGCTGAATGTTGATCTACTAAACCACATGCGACACCGGCGCCAACTCGATCCTCCTATCCAGTTATACATATATCGATCCAGTGCAATAAAGCAGTGACGAGCCAACCACCAAAAACTGAAAAGACAAGGAAAATACAAGCTAAAACGAAAGTTATCACACTTTAAGCATCAAGGACTCTCTCAACCTAACCTTGTGTAATATCAAAAATTGAATCGCGAAAAATCCTTTAAAACACAATAACTGCTACCCCTCTGGAACCAACCCTCACCCAGCAGTTTACAAAAAACTATCAATTGTGGAAAAATAGGAATCTGTAACCATAGTGACATATAATCAGTTCAGCGCGTTTGCTCTACCTTACCTTATCTTTCCTTTAGCTTATTTTACCTTAGCTCACCTTATTTTACCTTACATTACTTTACCTTTATCTTACCTCATCTTACCTTCGTCTTTATCGTACCTTACTTAACCACCTTAATTTATCTTTACCTTACTCTACTCTTAAGTACGCTTCTTGCCTCCTAACATCCTTCATTATCTCTAATAAATCTAATACCTTATTAATTACCGTTACTTTAATCTGAACCTATAATCCGTAGCTGATTTAACTATTTATCATGATTCGCATTTCAACCAAAGATAAACCAATAATGAACACTCCATCAACCTCTAAACATATAACAACATATGATACTAAAATAAAAACAAAACACTCAGACTCCACCACAAATTTGAACCAAACAACCTACGCAGAAGCTAAAGATTACTTAAATCAAGCCAAAATAAGCCTTAATACATCAAGAAATCTAAAAACTGTAGTTAAAACTGAAGTCACCTTAATATTTGAAAGAACACTTCACCTCATCAAGAATCTAGAACTAGAAAATAACATACTCAAAAAAGTAACTAAGATACAGACAAATGATACTCAAGATAACAGTCCTTTTCAAAGTCGTACTACTCAATAAGACATAAAAATATTTAAATCCATATTAGAATCACATAAAATGCAACTAAAAGAAAATACCAAATACCTACCTTGAAAAACTTGATAACTCTTTTAAAAAGCAAGTAGACATCGTAATCAATACAACTAAAAACCAAAAACTTGCAGCCTTTGATTCAATAGAAGAAATTAAAACCGACACAAGAGAAAATATGAGTTATTTGCAAGAAGAATTTGGTTATAAAAGAAATTAATGTCAGGCGTTCACCTTTTTGCGAAAATTGCACTATTTTGGATCGCGGTTTATTTGCATTAAAATCGGGGTTTTGATGTAAAATTATAACATTGGTATGATTTGAATGCCTGTATTTTTGCGCATTCACACACATATATATATATATATATATCACTTAAATATTTGTAATAATTTAATCACTTCGATTATTTTTCAAAATTGTTTTGAACGCACAGCTTCGCGTGGCGATAACTATTCTATCTATTGTGTGGTATATTGAATAATGGTGAGAAAATGGTATGTTGCCGTTCCTTTTTGAATTAATATTCGAAACTCTGTGGCAAATTGCAAGTTGAAAATATGAAAGCTGCTCATGACAAGTACAAGTACACCTACTGGCAAGAGAGGAGGTGATAAATGATACAAAAATACTGTGAAATATTTAATATATATATATATATATATATATATATATATATATATATATCTATTATAAAAGAGGATGTTTGTATAGATATATGACATCAGTAAATTATTTGACCGACCGACCGACATGTATTTTTTCACAGAGAAGGTTTATTTTGCTTTCCCTATTGATATAACTCGCCACCAGGCGGCGCTGCGATGTATCGACTTCTACTAACAAACCAACAGGCTGGGTTAGCTACATATTTAACTAACTAACTCTAACATTATTATATTAATAATAGGGTTTAAATATGAAATTACCGTTTTAACGTACTAGCCACTTTGAATTAAAATTAAACCTGCTTGGTGTCATATATCAAAGTGAAACTGTTTTCAAACGAAAACTCTAAAAAAAATTGGATTCTTTATGATAATCGCAAGCAAACAACGATAAAAAAAATACCTACACGAAGTTTGTGGGGTTCAGGACCCCAGAGTTCTATCGCAAAGGTTTAAATGATCTTCCAATAAGAAATGTATAGATAACGAGGGTAAATGTTTTGAGTAAAGAAATCTGTTTTATAACCAAAAACAAAATGGTTTCAATTTGTCAGTACGAAACGGCAATTTCATATTTTAACACGTAATAATTTTTTTTTGCGGTGGACTATGGATGCGTCTCGCCCCGCCAAATCGGTCCGGGGTGACAGAAGAGACGGCGCGTGACCCCATAGACCCACCATGCAAACTCCTCCCTTCGCCGTGCGAGCGGGCCACCGGTACCCGACCTTTGTCTTCGGTGGCAACATGTAATACATATATACAAAATAATCACGAATTATTCAAGTGATAAATAAAAAAAAGCAAATATGAATTTCGTGATTTTTATCAATTAACAATATATTTCAAAACAGAATGAACGGAAGTATTAATACTATTTAATTGCGATAATATTCAAACAATAAGAAGTATTACTTGTTTTAATTTTGCGTTGCATATTTCAAAAATTCACGTCAAGGTTAGACATTCATTTATATTTATAAATTGTGGGAAATACTACAAAATAAAAAAAAGTGTGTGTGTCAGCTCCAACGCACGACTGGAGTTTACTCCTTAAGTACGATTATCAAAACAGGCGCAAAAAAAGCTCATTTGACTAAAAATAATATATATATTTCTAATTACATTTATTAAAACTGTTCAGTGAAGTATTATCTCACGTCAGAAAGTGAAAGATGCGTAGAATAGGTTGCGCACCAAAAACGTAACGAGGTCATTCGATCTTTTCGATCGAGATTTTACTCCTCAAATTTTTCTCATACCGGGCGCCTTATATGAAAATCGCATAGCGATAGGGAGCCACCCTCGTCGCGTACTAATGAAACCCGCTGGTCTGGCCTAGCCTCCAGGTCCCACAGGGGTGTTCCGGTCAATGCACATGCCGCTTCGGTCGCCACTTTGCGATATCCGTGGATGGCTCTGACCGCCATGACTCTCTGTGGGCGCCACAGAAAAATTCTGAGTTGGACGGTCAGAGATCTCGCCAACACGGGTGCGCCGTACATGGCCATCGAGTGGATCACCCTCGCATACAACCATCGGCCTTCAAAGCTGGGTCCGCCCACGTTCGGCAGGAGCCATGATAGGGCAGACGCCGCGCCGACCATCCAGGTAGCAAGTTTGCGGAAATACTCCCGAAACCACCAACGCCCGTCGAGCACTAGGCCCAAATACTTCATATGGGCCTGGATACTGATAGGGATGGAGTAGACGACTATCGAAGTGCTGACATGCGGCTTTATGCGAGGCCCACGGAACAAAAAGGCCTCCGACTTATTTAGGGCCACCCTAAGTCCCAGCACCTCGATTCGTCTGACCATCTCCTCAGTGCCGAGAGTGGCCAGGCTCGTCGCCTCTTTGAGTGTCTTGCCCCGGGCTGTGACGTCCGCGTCGTCAAAATATCATATCAAGCTCAGCCCGGAGGCGCAGCAGAGTCCCGATGGTCGAACGCCCCCTTCGAAAGCCGAATTGAGCGTCCGACTGGAGCGTTGCGCGCGAGGGGCAGGGGGGTCTGCGGAGGTGTGTGGGTCTAGCGATCGTGAGAGATTGGTAGGTCTTGATTCCTTCTCTCCGTTTAAAATATTAATGGATTACTATTATGTATCGCCTAATTGAATCAATTACGACTTAAAATTATTATTTTTTTAAGTCACCACCACTGCACGAAGGAAATTATCCTTATATTGCGGGAAACTTTACAAAAATGTAATTAAACGGACACAAATTACACCCACAATCAGAATAATAATTTGTGGATCGCACAAAGTATTGTCCCGCGTGGGAATCGTACCCACGTAGGTCGGTACCTTAACCACTACGCCATTTGTGCAGTTTAGTCATATTTGTGATTTTTAAACATCAACTCTATAATAAGAGTACAACCCTTATACTTTGGAGGACTTTTACAATCATAATTAACAAAATTACCCACAGAGTTAGGTTCGCATAAAGTATTACTCTCCTTAGGAATCAAACCTCACACTTATCATGCTAGATCTGTATTTTAATCACTAAACCATATATTTAATCAAAATTTCTCTATTCATGTCATAAATTTTCGCTATAACACCAAAACATATGTAAACATTGCCCTTTTTACTTCTAAATATGTGCATTGTGATAACTTTAAGAATACATTCATTTAATATTTATAGAAGATTTTACAACGTAGCAACAAACATGGCATCGTTTATATGCGAGAAAGAGACAGAATACAGTTCGTGTACTAGTTACACAATATTTCTTGTTAAATGCAATTGAGCTATCATATATCGACGGCTTTATATTTCTTTGCCATGATATGTCAGCTTAAAATATGTCGATTTGTTGGTTTAAACATTTTATATGAATATGAATTTTCATTCTATTATTATGTTTGTTGTTTTAAAATGGTGCTTATTTTATTTTGACACGGTTCAATTTATCATATTTAATATAAAATAGTGGGTGTTCTGCGACTTTGTAATTTATTATACACGGGCTCTGTATCACAAAATGTGTTCTAGCAAAAAGAAGGTTTTTCTATTTGAATTAAAATTGTTATACATTTAGCATAAGTTATTACTTGCTTTTTAAAGCTAAGTTAGATAAATATTTAAATCACAGATACTTTTTTTGCCAGGCAATGTAAGTTTTAAGCGCTTCCGTGACTATGAACGCTTGAAACGTCGGGCAATTAAATATCAAATAGAAACAGGATAGACTCCGTAAATATAGATTTATTTCAAATTTATATATATATATATATACATACATACATATCATCACGCCATATCCCTTGCAGGGTAGGCAGAGAGAACAGAGTGCCAGAGAACTCTATCTCTGCATACTTCACTCGCTTCCTCAACATTCATAATTCTCTTCATACACGCTCGCCGGTTTCGGAGCCTCTTGACTCCACCTTCCTTCAGTACATGACCGATCTGGTCTAGGTAGGTTAGTCTCGGTCTCCCTCGGTACCTACATCCTTCCACTTTCGCATTGTATATCTTCTTAACCAGGCGTTCGTTCGGCATTCTTTCCACATGTCCGAACCATCGGAGCATTCCCTTTCGCATCTTTACACCAATACTCTCTTTCATACCTACTCGCTCTCTTACGTCGTCGTTACGAATGCGGTCGGTCAGCCTAACTCCACAGATTTTCCGCAGAGATCGCATTTCGACCGCATTAATTTTACTATCATACTCTTTTCTGCATACCCAACTCTCGCTTCCATACAGTAATGTTGGGACAAGCACTGCGTTATGTATTGCTACACGTGCCTTCTGGCTGAGGTGGTGGCTGCCGAGAAGTTGCCCCAACGCTCCGTTCACTCTATTTCCCGCATTCACTCTTCGTTCTATATCAGTGGTGTACCTTCCATCTCGGCTAAATCCTCATCCAAGATATACAAATTCATCCACTTGCTCTAGTACATCATTACCTATTGTTACTCTTACATCTGTTCTGGTTTTATCTCTTTCAAAGACCATTATTTTGGTTTTGCTCACATTCACGCGTAGACCCCTTTTCTTACAATCTTCTGTCATTGTGTCGACTAGGGTCTGCAGGTCAATCGCTGACTGTGCCAGCAGGACTGCATCATCTGCATAAAGCAGAGCAGTGACCACTGAGTCGCCCATCTGGACTCCCACATTCATATCGTTCAATCTTTGGAGACATTTATCCAGATATATGATAAACAGCCTGGCTGACAGAACGCACCCCTGCTTAACGCCGATATTGACGTCAAACCAAGGCGACATTCCATCATCCAGCCGCACACAGGCTCTACAGCCCATGTAACTGGACTGCACAGCCTGTAGCAGTTTACCGTTAATACCATACTCCGGTAAAATGTCCCAAAGTTCCTTTCGTACAACCGTGTCAAATGCTCTCTCCAGATCCACAAAACTGCAGAAAACCCTCTGACCTAGAGCCAGATGCTTCTCCACAATGTTGCGCAGAGAGAACACTTGATCCATGCATCCCCTTCCACTCCTGAAACCTCCTTGTGTCTCACACAGTAAACCGTCGGACACCATCCTCATTCTCCTTTCAATAATTTTTCCATACACTTTTGCTGCCAAACTGGTCAAGCTTATGGCTCTGTAATTTGCGCAGTCATAACGTGAACCCTTGTTTTTAAACAAAGGCACGATGACTGCGCTATTCCAGTCCCTGGGAACCATTCCCGAGCTCTAACATAAATTGAGGAGCAACAGGAACGCCTCCCAGACACAAGAGCCACCAAGCTTGATCATCTCGGCAGACACCATATCAATGCCCGCTGCCTTACCATTTTTCAAACTTCTTATCGCCCATTCAACTTCATCTATACTGATGCCATCGGAGGACGCCGTTGTCGAATGTTGATCTACTAAACCACATCCAACACCGGCGCCAACCGTAGCATCCGCATACATATCGCCAAAATATTCACTCCATCGGCTTAACACGTCTTGTGTATATTTCTTTCTTCTGTTCAGTCATACTGTCAGTAGTAGATTCAAAGAAGAGACATAGTCCAGCCACGCTTTCTTCTTTTGCTCTACGGAAGCTGCCATTTCCGCATCCCACCATGCATCACCATTTGTTTTTCTATGCTTCTTTGAACTTCCACATACTTCTTTCGCTGTATCTACCATACTCTCTTTCAATACTCTCCAGCATTCTTCAATGTCCGATTGCGGCTGGCTTGCCATCGTCAGCCGTTCTCGGACACCCTCTGCATACTTTTCTCTTACACACTCTTCTTGCAACCTTTCAACCTTTATTCTTTCAAGCCCTCCGAAGTGGACACGCTCTCGCCAGTGCCTCCACTTTCTGAACAGACCACTAAATCTCGCAATAACGAGATAGTGGTCCGTGTCGACTGTGGGGCCCCTGTAGGCTCTTGCGTCCAATATTTTGCTTCGGAGGCGACTGTCTACCAAAATTAAATCTATTATGCTTTTCTGTTCATTCCTTCTCCATGTATACATATGGATGTCCTTATGTTGGAAAAATGTGTTTGACACAATAAGGTTTCTCTCCATGCATACATCCGCTATGAGCCTACCTGCGTCGTTCACTCTCTTATCACCAAATGGACCAAGTACGTCCTCATAGTCGGGACGCTTGGTCCCCACCCATCCGTTCAAATCTCCGCATACAATCACGCGTTCACTGGTTTCTGCCATATCCAGAACTTCCCTAACATTGTCCCAAAACTTCTCTAGGTCTGATGCCACCGAGGATCCTACGGGAGCATATGCTACAACCATGAATACCTTGGTGACACCTAGTTTTATACGGACCCAGAGAAGTCTGGGATCATACATTCCGTAATCCTTCACACCTGAGGCCAAGCGAGAGGACAACAGCACTCCTACCCCCATGCTGGCTCGATCGCTCTGTGGTACACCAGACCACAGAGCCATCCCGCCACCAGGAAGATCGCAGGCGTCGCTGCCCCTTCGCTTGGTCTCTGTTACACAGAGCACGTCTAGCTGTTTGTCCGCCATGACGGATATCAGCTCGTGCAACTTACCTTCCACACAACCTCTTACATTCCACGTGCCCACCCGGCACTCCGTTCTCCTCGACTCGCCTAACTGGGCAAGGCGTGATGGGTGGCGGCCCCCATCGCCGCAACTGCCGATGTTCGTACCGACGGGGGCGGGTCGGTACGCGTCGCCTCCGGGGGACGCCCTAACCCGCATTGCGGTACGCATTTCGAGCCGGATTAGCAGTCTAATTAGACTGGCAGGGGACGCGAACGAGCACGCTCCGGACTATGCCCCCCAAAAATATATATATATATATATATATATAAAAGATTTCTGGGGTGTAAAATCACATTTTTTTTTTTTAATATACATAGCAGCTCCTAGAGACTTGAATTTCGGTAGGCATATTTGTGTTCCAGCTGGCGCGAGGACGCCCGCCGGGACGTTATCGCCCGTTGGGTTACGCGGCTGGAGAGGCTTAGATACGGTGTTGTTACCGTTGAGGCCCTCCGGCCCCTACTGATGGAATGGATGGAGCGGCGGCACGGATGGGTCGGGGTACGGTTGCTTCGGCAAATACCAGCACACGGTCGCGAGGAGGGAGTTGACTCCGTCCTGGCACCAGTGCGGTAGTGACGAAGACATGGCGTAAAATACGCTCGAAGTCTGTACGAGCTGGGACGGGCAGCGCCGTGACCTCGTTGCTGTCATCGGTGCCAACCGTCAGCTGCTAGCTGTCGAATGTGAATCAAGATGTGGAAATTAAAGTAGTGAGTGCAGGTATGCCGACTGACAGGCGTTTAGAGAAGTTAAGGATTCATTTTTTTGACTCCACTTAGCATATAAATGAAAGTTAACATCTGAGCAATGGCAATATGCTGTTGCACTTCATTCGCTGAGTGAGAGAGCTGGCACAATAACTTTCGGGGCGGGTTTGGAGTTTACATTGGTAGGCAGCGGCCTAGCTATATTGCACCGCAACCACTGGAATTGAAAAGGTCCTTGGGCGACAGTAGCACTTACCATCATGCTGCTTGCTCATTTGCCACCATATGCAATAAAAATAAATGTAATGACGGCAATCTAAAGATAATGAAAAGATTTTTAAAGCATTTAAATCTATAAATATTTTGTTATGAATATTATCGCGCTTGTATATGATCCTTTCCATGTGATGAAGGAGTAAGAATACAATTCATCTTACAATTTTTTTCTTATTTAATAAGCCTTTTTTCTTATTAAATAATATTTAATAATTTATCTCACAATTACCCACGGGTAGGATAGAGGGTAGCCTATCCTACCCGTGGGTAATCGTAAGTTACGACTATGGGATATAAAATGCATATAACATCAATGCAAGAGAAGAAAATCTCGAAACAAAACCCTATACTAAAATCTCTCCCTTACCAGCGTAGTATAGTAGCTCAATTTCCCTCCCATTCTAGAGGAGGTTCGAGCCCAACAGTGGGACATATATGAGCTGAGATGTTATAATACTTTTTATTTTATTATTTTTAGCCACCACGGGCACGAATATCAGATATTGTTGCATTTAAATCAATTATCATTGCATTTTAATAGGGCATCTAACAAGACATTAAAGTGTTATTATCTTATAAGCGGTAGACTTTAACAAGTCGTTTCAAAGCACATATATAATGCATGTATTTATCGCAATAGTTACCTAGAATTGACCTTCACGTACATTACATTATAATCATAGGAATGAGAATAATTTAATTGTACATAATGAAACCAGTCTGAGATGCATTTAATTTGTCTAGTTAGTTATTGTATAAAAGGTACAGGTTTGGGTTTTTCTGTATATTAGTAAATTCATTTTCTCTTGTTGGCGATTCTGTATTATTCATACTGGTATCTATAAAAGAGGATGTCTGTATATGATATCGCTAAACTTAGAAACTATTTGACCGATCATTAAAAAAATTATATATATTTTTTTTCACGAAGAAGTTTTATATGCTATCTCCATTGACTCACCAGGTGGAGTTGCGATATATCGACTTTTACAAACAAACCATACATATCATCACGCCATATCCCTTGCAGGGTAGGCAGAGAGAACAGAGTGCCAGAGAACTCTATCCTTGCATACTTCACTCGCTTCCTCAACATTCATAATTCTCTTCATACACGCTCGCCGGTTTCGGAGACTCTTGACTCCACCTTACTTCAGTACGTGACCAATCTGGTCTAGGTAGGTTAGTCTCGGTCTCCCCTGTAGCTACATCCTTTCACTATCGCATGGTATATCTTCTTAACCAGACGTTCGGTCGGCATTCTTTCCACATGTCCGAACCATCGGAGTCCGAACCAACCATTTCTATTTAGATTTATTTAATAGCAATAATTTAGGCAATAAATCGTGCCGGGAAATAAGTTAGCACTTTGAGAAAGTAATACGTGGAAGCATCAAATTTTGAATATTAATATGCCTACAGCTGTTTCTCTCAACTTTGTTACTGAGGAAAGAAGATTGATTTGATTAAAAATATTTTGTACAACTTGAAATACGCTAAGAAGTGAAACTTTGACTATAAAATGAATATTTTAATCGCTTTTTTTTGCGGGTGTCATATGGAATGAGTAAATACATAACAGTAAAAAAATACAATTCGTTGTATAGATATATTAAAGTCCGTATTGCAGAATTGTCAACACTGGCCACTGCCATAAAAAAAAATTAATTGAATTAAAATCCATATGGTCGCCATAGTATGACAAGCCATTTTCCATTTCACTGTAAGTGGTCCATAGCACTTACTTATATGATCTATAAATAATAAAAAAACAGAAAAATAGTTTAATTATTTTTTATTGCTTATGGTGGGAAACGAGCAAGCAGCACACCTGATGGTAAATGTTACTGCCGCCCATAGATCTTTGACCTTTTTTTTTCAATACTAGGGGTATAGCTAGGCCCCATACCTACTCATTTGGGCTTCCGACTCTTTCGCTCACCGAACAAAGCGCAACAGCATATTTCCATTGGTCAGACATCGATCTTCTGCGAGAGAGTGGTACTACCCCGGACGGACCGGCCCACGGCGGTGGCCAGAAAACTGTCAACAGCGTGGTCCTACCACTTAAAACTTACAGTCGTATAATGAAAAGTATTTAATGACAAGTTAAGAAAAAATAAAGATAAATAATAAGAGCAGTAAGAAAGGCAGCAGCTACGCTTTTGATAAGTCAAAAAATATTGAAAGCGTAAAAACCTAGAGTAATGAAACAGACAGTTTATTTAAGAAGTAAAAAGTTAATACTTTATCTGTACTTACGTATACCAAAAAAGTTTATGATTTATTATAATTATTAATTATTTTGTAGATATTCATAGCTTTTTGTTTGTTATGTTTATATATTTTTTATAAAAAAAAAGTGTGTGTGTCAGCTCCGACGCACGACTGGAGTTTACTCCTTAAGATCCTCCGATTATCAAAACAGGCGCAAAAAAAGCTCATTTGACTAAAAATAATATACAGGATGTATCAGAGAATGGAGCAGTTGGTCAGAAGGGTGGTAGGTAATGATGGTAGGAACCCATAACAAAAATTTGAAGGGAAAATTTCAAGGTCATTGACTCGTCAGCTGTTTGTAAAGGTGACGTTTGTTATACTGTAGCAAACGTAATCATTGATTTATTTAGGTACTAATGAATATTTAAGAAAGTATGAGTATGTAGCATACTATTTATCATTTACTTGGTACATTTCATTCAGTTTTAAAGAAAAAGCGATGACAAAATTGAAAACTTTAAATGCTTGTAATTTATTAACGAATCGACATTTTCTCTTCAAATTTTTATTATGGGTTCCTAGCATCATTACCTACCATTCTGCTGACCAGCTGCTCCATTCTCTGATACATTCTGTATATATATATTTATTTACATTTATTAAAACTGTTCAGTGAAGTATTATCTCACGTCAGAAAGTGAAAGCCGCGCAGAATAGGTTGCGCACCAAAAACGTAACGAGGTCATTCGATCACTAGATTTTACTCTTCAAATTTTTCTCATACCGGGCGCCTTATATGAAAATCGATTCTTAAGGAGTAAACTCCAAAAATATTGATTATTATTTTTATCTCTAAAGCATCCTGCTTTCCTTTGTATATATGACATAGCTAAACTTTTTTTTTTGGGTAGGCTATGGTCCGGATACACGCCGCCCGTTCCATCCGGGGCGACGGAAGGGCAGCGCGTGGTCCCATAACCAACCGTATTCCCTCCCCATCGCCATTGGGCCGACTACTGGTACCGCTTCCTTGCCATTCGTGGCCAGCCCGGCGGGATACCATCCCCCGTTGACGCCACCGCTAACTGCTGGGGCATCGCCCTCAGGCGGTCAGCCTCTCTGCGGGTGACGGACTATTCCCCAGTCCAGTCACCCGCGGCCTCGACTAGGGATAACATCGCTAAACTTAGAAACTATTTGATCGATCATTATGAAAAATGGTATGTATGTATATGTATTTTTTTCACGGAGAAAGTTTATATGCTATCCCCATTGATAAAACTCGCCACCAGGAGGCGCTGCAGTATATCGACTTCTATAAACAAACCAACGGACTGGGTTTGCTAATAGGATCATCATCATCTCAGCACATATATGTGGGTTCGTTTTTAAGTAAAAACGGGATGAATATAGCAAAATTCTTTATTTTCCTCAGGGTAACTTCGTACGGCCACCGAAGACAGAGATCGGGTACCGCTGGCCCGCTCGCACGGCGAAGAGAGGTGTTTGCAGGGTGGGTCCGTGGGTTCTGTCGCCCCGGACCAATTTGCCCGGGGCGCGACCACATCCATGGTCCCCCCTTGCGAGGAAAAAAAAAAAAGAATGCGTAACTTCGTACACGTCTTTGTCAACTTTTTTCCTTCTCTCTCTAACCTTAAAATAGTATCTCTGTCATAACGTAATATAATGTTGCCACTACAACAAACTTAAACAATATTAATGCGAAAACAAACTAAAAAGAACATAATAAAAATAACATTATCCACATATATGGCCCACTATTGAGTTCGAGCCTCCTCCATAACAGTAAGAAATTTGACCTAGTTTACCACGCTGGTCAGTCGTGTTGGTATAGCTTACATGTTGTATTAATGTTATATCCCTTATTCGTCTTTTAGGATCACCTACAGGTAAGGGTGGTGAATTGTATTCTTACTCCGTCACCACAGGAATACACACTTATGATATAAAGTAAAAATTATGTCAATTGTAGTTTTATATTGCACGCCTCATAAGCGAAACGTTGGGGTGATGTCGTTTAAATTTAAACGTACCTATTTGATATTTTTAAAAAGAAATTATTTTGTTTAAAGTGGGAAAAGACTTGATTAAAAAAATATTCGAGGACGTCCAGATATCTGTCTGTATGGATCTGGCACTCTCACGACCGTAAAAATTAATGTATCGAAGTATTTTTTTTTTAAAAGCTCCATAATCGCAATACACTGTTTCTTTTTTTTTTTTTTTTTTTTTTTTTTTTTTTTTTTTTTTTTAAAAGACACCACCCCGCACTAAGGAAATAATCCTTGTATTGCGGGGGACTTTACAAACATGCAATTAACGCAGACAAATTACACCCAGACTCAGAACAACACCTTGTGGATCACACAAAGTAATGTCCTGCGTGGGAATCGAACCCACGGCACTGGCACGGAAGGTCGGTATCTTAACCATTACGCCATCTGTGCAGTCGTCTTTTTAAAAATGGTGTGTTCTTTGTCGTTTAATTGCAATTAATAAAAACTAAACTGCTTAGTCTTTAGTGTATGTATACCTTATGAAAATTTGGTAACGTTTACAATGTTTGTAAGCTATGTTTTGCACTACGTCGAATGGCACGAAATTTCAAAAGTATTTTTTTTTTTATTACATTTATGGCAAATGATAAATAATAAAAACTTTTGGATATTCCAAACTATTTATTAATATTTCTTATCGTTTTTATAAATGCTGTAATGTCGTTGTCAATATATCTGAGAAATACCTTTGCAACAACCTACTAAATAAATTTACTCTGACATTGTCATGTTGAGTTTTGGCGGGAATGTAAACGGTAGTAAACAAGGCAAGCTAAAGTGTACCACTGAATATGAAATGAAAGTGTTTTACATGTTACCATATTTCATCAAAATTTCCTGAGAACATTTTTAATGAAGCTACTCATCCTTTACCAAGGTACGATTTATATAATTTAAGTGAAGTAGCGTGTGATTAATAACGACTTGCTTAATGGCGTTCGTGTTGCAAATGGCAAATATAATATTCATATTATTTAATCTATGGTAAAATTTAACTGTCACGATAAAGAATCGCAATCATAGACAAAATTGTCAATTTTCTTTTTACTATCTCATTCCATCAAACAATAAGGCCATTAAGAATAATTATTCTTTAATCAAAAAAGTCGAATAATTATTAGAATTTTTAAATGATATAGGTAATAGGAATGTATACCAACAATAACTTTATTTGAAGGGTATATTAAGTACTAGTAACAGTGATATTCATCATTCAGAATTTGCTGTCCACTGCTGGTTGTAAGCCTTCCTCATAGTTCTCCATAAGGTGCGGTCTTGTACCACTTGTATCCAATAGTTCTTAACAACTTGCACTAAGCCGTTGGTCCACCTGGTGGAGGAGTTCTACAACTTTCACTAAGCCGTTGGTCCACCTGGTGGAGGAGTTCTACAACGAGCTATCCAAAACGCGAATGCCACTTGAAAAGCTTTCTTCCCCAGCGCTTTTCGGTTCGTCGAACGATGTGGTCTGCCTACTTCAACGCACTAATTCTTCGTCCTACGTCGGTCACACCCGTTCTTCTATGGATTTCTGCATCTCAAATCCTATCTTGCATAGAAATCGTTAGCATAATCCACTCCAAAGCACGCTGAGCAACTTCGAGTTATTTATGGGGCCTTTTTTTTGTTTTTTTTTTCACGCTGTGGAAACGTATTTACGCGCTATCCCCCGCCGGTGACAGACGAGGGCGGGTGTGGGACTCGCTGGCCAGCTGCCTGACCGGAATACCCACTAAAACCACAGCGGCCCCTTCCGCGCTTTTACGGGGTGCCACAAAGATCGTCTACTAACATTCGATCACCGACATCCCAACGCTTGGCCATTGTCCACGCCCTGTCGTCATTCAAGGCGGTGGGAGGAGCGGCGCATATCGGCGCCTCCTCCTCCCTGGCCGCCGGCGGCGGAGCGAATTTGCAAATGCAATTGCCCTCCTCGCAAAAGGAGGCCATCGACGACCAGCACCCGTCGCTGTTAAGCATCTTCGAGATGATGATCGACAGCGACAGGTCCCATCTAATCACCGCCGATAGGACGTGGCGTTAGGGCCCCCAGGACATACCTCCCGTGTGTGGCGCGCATCTTTTCTCCGAATTCTGTGCAGATACTTACCGAAGACCCCGTGTCCGGTAAGCACCTAAGTTATTTATGAGGCCTACATTTACGGACGTATGTTTCTGTGTCATGAATTATCACTGGTAGCACACACATACTGATCATAGACCTGTGCTTCCGACACTAGCATTTGTTGGACAAGACACCCAACCGTATTGGATTCGTCGGTTGACCTCTTTCTCCTAGACCTAAGGTTGCCATCCGTCCAGTTTGCCCGGATTTTCCTAGTTTAGAGGGCATCTGGGGAGTGTCTGGGCGGGGTTGCATTTGCAATTCGGGTTTAAAAATTTGGAGCTTTGCGTCGCCCGCGTTTTACGTACTGAGCCTGCACGCCACGATCAACCGAGGAACCGAAAAAACCTGGAAACCTAATGTCCGCATTCTGGGCTCTAAAGGGTTTTCACTCCTCTTGTCCTGGTTGCCAAATTTTAGAGATGGCAAACCTACCCAGACCTCACACAGCGATATTATTTTTAAATATTCATAATTCCAATAAACGGTAACTAATTCTTTGAAATATAATTTTAGTTAAAAGTATTTCAATAAAATTTATAATTTAAATATATACTTAACTAGTTAATATAACTAATTAATTTTAATTCAATTGAATTTGTTAACTTTAATAATAAAAGGATTTGAGTAGACAAATAAAACATCTACTTGTAAAAAGTCATGTACATATTTTTTGTTCGGTAACGTTTTAGTTTTAACTTTATTTTTCTTCACTTTATTTAATTATTTTTTTGGTATATCCATCTTGTTTTTGCGAATATTGTTTTTAATACCTAGTTATTTTTGTACGTTCTAAATCATCATTCTCATGCTCTTATCCCAATTACTTGTGGTCGACGTAATATGTAATCGTACACATTGCAAAAGGTAGTTTTATGAACAACCACCTACCTGACGTCAACCCTCCTTGGAAATGTAATTGTTGACCAAACGGCATCAGGTGGAATTGGTCCAGGTCGATATAAAGCTCTTAGTCGTCTTTTTTACGACCAAAGTAAAGATTGGTGATATACGTAGCCGCTATCACACAGCAAATATTAATGTATACAATTATATATCTGCGTACTAAATATCAAAGTATAAAATTTAATTATTATACTAATTATAATTATAATATCCCCTAATGCAATTTATAATGCAATTAATTTATTTAGTGGTAGGATCACGCTGTTGACAAGCTTTCTGTCTACAGCCGCGGACCGGTCCGTCCGGGGTAGTATCACACTCTCGCAGAAGATCGACGTCTGAGTAATGGCCATGTGCTATTGCGCTTCGTTCGGTGAGCGAGAGAGCCGAAGATTCAACTGGGTGGGTTTGGAGTTTATATTGGTAGGCAGTAGTCTAATTATACCCTTAGTATTGCAAAGGTCCATGGGCGGCAGTGACACTTACCATCACGTGTGCTGCATGCTAGTTTGCGATTGTAAGCAACAAAAAAAAAAGAGAAAATTATATTGTTGCTATACGCTCGTGAGAGTAATAAATGTGGACAAAGGTTGTCCAGGGTTTTTTTTGGTATTTTTATTGCTTTTAGAGACAAACGAGCACACCTGATGGTAAGTGTTACTGCCGCCCACGGGCATTTGCAATATCAAGAGTATAGCAAGGCCGCTGTATACCAATATAAACCCCAAACCCACCCAGTTGGGCTTCCGGCTCATTCAGTCACCGAACGAAGCACAGCAGCACATTGCCACTGCTCAGGCGTAAATTTTCTGGCCGTGATGGACCGGCCCGCGGTTGTAGACAGGAAGCTGTCAACTGTGTTTTTAATGCTATTTTGTTTTGTACTTTTGGAATGTTTTGATATTATTTTTTTTATTTTGTTTATATTTTTATTTTAATGTACTATTTTAAGAATTCTATTTTAACGTGACAGATACAATGTCCTTCTAATATGTCATTATTGTTTTACGTAGTCTCCGGTTAATGAATGTGTTAAGGAGTATGTACACAAAACTTTTTATTTTATATTTTTTCTGTTTGTCATTTTCCATATATTCAAAGCGCACCTTGCTTTTTGAGTCTGCTGTCAATCGCCACATCCTACAGGACGCTACGGAAGAACAGCGTTATGGTTTCTCATATGAGCTACCACAACATTATGCTGAGTAGCGATCCTTTTCACTTGCTCGCGGTCGGGACACTAGCTCTTATGTGTTGTGTTTTACATATCTCTCGTGTTATCTACTATTAATACCAACTATGTTATATACTTATGTGTCCCTCTGCGAGGGAGAAATAAATCATTTTTCTTTCTTTCTTTCTTTTCTTTTCAGTTTACTCCTACCACTAACAAAAAGGTCGTGAGTGGACTTACTGATAATTGCTTTACGACTGCTATGCTCTAGTATCTTCTAGGAGGGTAATTGTCCTACTAAACCACGCCAGTCAGACGTGTTGTTATTGTTTTATTTCGACTTTTCCTCCTCTTGTATAGATGTTATATGCATATTTTTTGACTGCACAGATGGCGTAGTGGTTAAGATACCGACGACCTTCCGTGCCAATGCCGTGGGTTCGATTCTTATGCAGGACAATGCTTTGTGTGATCCACAAAGTGTTGTTTTGAGTCTGGATGTAATTTTTCTGCGTTAATTGCATGTTTGTAAAGTCCCCCGCAATACAAGGATTATTTACTTAGTGCAGGGTGTTTTTTTTTTTTAATTTTAATTTTAATATTTTATCCCTTAATCGTATTTTACAATCACCTGCAGGTTAGATAAGGGGTGGTGAATGGAAATTCTTACTCCGTCACCACATGGAAATTCTTTTTTGTTAACAACTGAACTTAATCGTATTCTACATAATTTAGATTAGCATTAACAATTTATTGATTGAGTTCGCAGATACAGCTAATATATTCTCGTAAATATGATAATTATAATTGTAGATATCTAATAACACTTGCAAATTGTAATAATATATATCTTTTTTCTTGTACTGCGGGGTTTTACTGCAGGAATTAAACTTACAATTAGACTGAGAATAACAATTTGTAGAACAGACGAACTATTGTTTTGCATGGAATCGAACCGACCCTTGGCACGGTAGGAATAGTAGGTACTTTTTTTTTAATTAAACGGTTACCTATTATTTTAATTGTTAATACTTTATTCGCGAGGTCTTCGCGTGATCCGAGCATTCTCCACTATAAAAGTGATCTACTTATACCACGCTTGTTATACGACTTGATGTAGAGTTTTGTGTAGAGTTTTCCGTCTCTTGCATATATATTATATGCATTTTTTTTTGTTTATGAGGTAAAATCACCACCCTGCAATAAGGAAATAATTCTTGTATTGCGGGGGACTTTACAAACACACAATTAACGAAAACAAATTACACCTAGACTCAGAACAACACATTGTGGATCGCACAAAGTATTGTCCTGCATAGGAATCGAAACCATGGCACTTGCACGGAAAGTCCCGGTATCTTAACTACTAAGCCATCTGTGCAGTTGATTATATCTCCAAAGCGGTCTGTAACAGAAACTCATGGGTAAGATAAAGGGTATTCTTATTATATTATACATGAATATCTCATCTGCCACTAAGTCTACATAAAGAAAACACATATAACAAAGTAACAAAACAACTTTTATGTAATATATAAAATAATTATATATCTATACTAAAATATTTGCTTAGAATCACGTAAATGCTTTTATGGAAGTGAAGTATTATTTAATAGGGATATTGCAGCTATGAAGTTTCGTATCTGAATATGGATATTAGAATATTAATATGCACAGACGGCGCAGTGGTTAAGCTATTGACCGATGTCTGAGCGATTCCATATATGTATTACTAAAATCCTCTTTACTTAGTCTGGCCATAAATACTATTACAATTAAAAATAAACAAAAGATTACATTTGAATTTGGAATCTGTCATTTTTATACATTATGAATGTTCATTGTTTTCTAATTTTGGCGCCAATACATTGTACGATATTTTGCGATGTTAAAATTGAGTGGAGTGATAGAGAGAACCGCTGTGATTGCATTACACAAAGTAGGTATAGAGCCAAATGCAATTTTTAAAACTCTCCATACGCTTGGTATTAGTAAAATGTTTGTGTACCGGGCGATTAATAGGTACAATGAGACCTCCTCTGTTTGTGACAGAAAAAGGTCTGGCCGCCCACGTATGTAGTGTTTGTACAAAAAAGGTGGTCAAAGCAGTAAGAAATAGAATTCGAAGAAATCCTGTCCGAAGGCAAAAGATTTTGTCTTTGGAGATGAAGATAGCATTTAGAACTATGTCGCGTATTTTAAAATATGACTTAGGACTTGCAGCATATAAGAGACCTACTGGTAATTTCTTTACTGATAATTTAAAAAAAATAGGGTGGTAAAATTTAAGCAACTACTGAAGTGGTACGTAAATGGAAGTCACAGAAATTTTTTGTTTACAAATGAGAAAATTTTTACAACTAAGCAACATTTTTACAAACAAATTGACCGTATTTATGCCCAAAGCTCTAAGGAAGCATCCCAATTGATGCCGCCCTAGCTGAGGCCGCGGGTGACTGGACCGGGGACTACCCATGTTCAATAATCAAGAATGGTCCTTCCAGCAAGACTCGGTGCCGGGTCATAAAGCTCAGTCTACGCAGTCTTGGTTGGAAACGAACGTTTCGGACTTCATCAGAGCTTAAGACTGGCCGTCGCCGTCGTCTAGTCCAGATCTTAATCCGCTGGATTATGATTTATGGTCAGTTTTAGAGAATACGACTAACGCCATGAGAATTTGGAGTCCCTAAAACAATCCATACGATTGGCAGTGAAGAATTTTTCCATGGAATGAGTGCGTGCTTCTATTGACAACTGGCCTCAACATTTAAAGGACTATATTGCAGCCAATGGAGACCGCTTCGAATAAGCTTTTCATATTTTAAATTGTTTTATATTATATATTAAACTAACGCACTGTACAAGTAATAAATGCTATTTGCAATAGATTTTTTTTTCTTTGTTACAGTATTTATGACAAAACTAGGTAGATATAGATGGGAATTCTTACTTACGCCTGTATGTGAACCTTCTAAAAGGCTGCACTGATTTTGATGATATTTTTATGTGTTCAGATGGATTAAAAATGTTTTAGATTAATGATTGGACGGACCTCTTTAAGTGTCGCTACTATCGACGTTAAGGCATCTATTTTTAAATAATTCCCCTTCCCTCCTACTACTAGGCTCGGATCTCCTGCGTAGTAGAAGGAAATTTAGACCACACCATGCACTAAGGAAGTAATCCTTGTATTGCGATGGTATTTACAGACATATTATTTATATTATTTACGGACACAAATTATACCCAAACTCAGAACAATAGGTAATTTGAATATCGCATAAAGTATTTGATCTGCATGGGAATCGAATATCCACTGGTATTTTAGACTACTCAAGGACAAGAAGGGGGTGGTGAATTGTAGATATCTGAATAGAATCATCATTCTCCTACTCTTATCCCAATTACTTGGGGTCGATACAATATGTACTCTTCTTTCATAGTACATATAATAATGTATGTCCTAACTGATGACAATACAAGTTGTTCAAGGTTAATAACCTCTGTTGTACTTGCATTGTATTACTTACAAAATTTAACATTTTATTGTAACGTCTGCCATTTTAAATTACTTATTGTTAATTTTTAATAAAATATTTTTTAAAGATTAGTATAATGTAATTAATAAATATAGGGGGGCATAGTCCGGAGCGTGCTCGTTCGCGTCCCCTGCCAGTCTAATTAGACTGCTAATCCGGCTCGAAATGCGTACCGCAATGCGGGTTAGGGCGTCCCCCGGAGGCGACGCGTACCGACCCGCCCCCGTCGGTACGAACATCGGCAGTTGCGGCGATGGGGGCCGCCACCCATCACGCCTTGCCCAGTTAGGCGAGTCGAGGAGAACGGAGTGCCGGGTGGGCACGTGGAATGTAAGAGGTTGTGTGGAAGGTAAGTTGCACGAGCTGATATCCGTCATGGCGGACAAACAGCTAGACGTGCTCTGTGTAACAGAGACCAAGCGAAGGGGCAGCGACGCCTGCGATCTTCCTGGTGGCGGGATGGCTCTGTGGCCTGGTGTACCACAGAGCGATCGAGCCAGCATGGGGGTAGGAGTGCTGTTGTCCTCTCGCTTGGCCTCAGGTGTGAAGGATTACGGAATGTATGATCCCAGACTTCTCTGGGTCCGTATAAAACTAGGTGTCACCAAGGTATTCATGGTTGTAGCATATGCTCCCGTAGGATCCTCGGTGGCATCAGACCTAAAGAAGTTTTGGGATAATGTTAGGGAAGTTCTGGATATGGCAGAAACCAGTGAACGCGTGATTGTATGCGGAGATTTGAACGGATGGGTGGGGACCAAGCGTCCCGACTATGAGGACGTACTTGGTCCATTTGGTGATAAGAGAGTGAACGACGCAGGTAGGCTCATAGCGGATGTATGCATGGAGAGAAACCTTATTGTGTCAAACACATTTTTCCAACATAAGGACATCCATATGTATACATGGAGAAGGAATGAACAGAAAAGCATAATAGATTTAATTTTGGTAGACAGTCGCCTCCGAAGCAAAATATTGGACGCAAGAGCCTACAGGGACCCCACAGTCGACACGGACCACTATCTCGTTATTGCGAGATTTCGTGGTCTGTTCAGAAAGTGGAGGCACTGGCGAGAGCGTGTCCACTTCGGAGGGCTTGAAAGAATAAAGGTTGAAAGGTTGCAAGAAGAGTGTGTAAGAGAAAAGTATGCAGAGGGTGTCCGAGAACGGCTGACGATGGCAAGCCAGCCGCAATCGGACATTGACGAATGCTGGAGAGTATTGAAAGAGAGTATGGTAGATACAGCGAAAGAAGTATGTGGAAGTTCAAAGAAGCATAGAAAAACAAATGGTGATGCATGGTGGGATGCGGAAGTGGCAGCTTCCGTAGAGCAAAAGAAGAAAGCGTGGCTGGACTATGTCTCTTCTTTGAATCTGAATGACAGTATGACTGAACAGAAGAAAGAAATATATCGGCAATGTAAGAATGACACCAAGGCCTTAGTGAAAGAGAAACGTGATAGAGCAAGTATGAGTGCAGAAGATAGGCTGACTAAAAACTTCGAGGGTAACACCAAACTCTTTTGGAGGGAGGTGAAGAAGTCTCGGGGTGGTTGGTCAGCCTTCAGAATGAATAAAATAAGGTCTAAAGGTGGAGACATTCTTACACAAACACAAGACGTGTTAAGCCGATGGAGTGAATATTTTGGCGATATGTATGCGGATGCTACGGTTGGCGCCGGTGTTGGATGTGGTTTAGTAGATCAACATTCGACGACGGCGTCCTCCGATGGCATCAGTATGGATGAAGTTGAATGGGCGATAAGAAGTTTGAAAAATGGTAAGGCAGCGGGCATTGATATGGTGTCTGCCGAGATGATCAAGCTCGGCGGCTCTTGTGTCTGGGAGGCGTTCCTGTTGCTCCTCAATTTATGTTGGAGCTCGGGAATGGTTCCCAAGGACTGGAATAGCGCAGTCATCGTGCCTTTGTTTAAAAACAAGGGTTCACGTTATGACTGCGCAAATTACAGAGCCATAAGCTTGACCAGTTTGGCAGCAAAAGTGTATGGAAAAATTATTGAAAGGAGAATGAGGATGGTGTCCGATGGTTTACTGTGTGAGACACAAGGAGGTTTCAGGAGTGGAAGGGGATGCATGGATCAAGTGTTCTCTCTGCGCAACATTGTGGAGAAGCATCTGGCTCTAGGTCAGAGGGTTTTCTGCAGTTTTGTGGATCTGGAGAGAGCATTTGACACGGTTGTACGAAAGGAACTTTGGGACATTTTACCGGAGTATGGTATTAACGGTAAACTGCTACAGGCTGTGCAGTCCAGTTACATGGGCTGTAGAGCCTGTGTGCGGCTGGATGATGGAATGTCGCCTTGGTTTGACGTCAATATCGGCGTGCGCATATAAAGCAGGGGTGCGTTCTGTCAGCCAGGCTGTTTATCATATATCTGGATAAATGTCTCCAAAGGTTGAACGATATGAATGTGGGAGTCCAGATGGGCGACTCAGTGGTCACTGCTCTGCTTTATGCAGATAATGCAGTCCTGCTGGCACAGTCAGCGACTGACCTGCAGACCCTAGTCGACACAATGACAGAAGATTGTAAGAAAAGGGGTCTTCGCGTGAATGTAAGCAAAACCAAAATAATGGTCTTTGAAAGAGATAAAACCAGAACAGATGTAAGAGTAAAAATAGGTAATGATGTACTAGAGCAAGTGGATGAATTTGTATATCTTGGATGTGGTTTTAGTCGAGATGGAAGGTACACCACTGATATAGAGCGAAGAGTGAATGCGGGAAAGAGAGTGAACGGAGCGTTGGGGCAACTTTTCGGCAGCCACCACCTCAGCCAGAAGGCACGTGTAGCAATACATAACGCAGTGCTTGTCCCAACATTACTGTATGGAAGCGAGAGTTGGGTATGCAGAAAAGAGTATGATAGTAAAATTAATGCGGTCGAAATGCGATCTCTGCGGAAAATCTGTGGAGTTAGGCTGACCGACCGCATTCGTAACGACGACGTAAGAGAGCGAGTAGGTATGAAAGAGAGTATTGGTGTAAAGATGCGAAAGGGAATGCTCCGATGGTTCGGACATGTGGAAAGAATGCCGAACGAACGCCTGGTTAAGAAGATATACAATGCGAAAGTGGAAGGATGTAGGTACCGAGGGAGACCGAGACTAACCTACCTAGACCAGATCGGTCATGTACTGAAGGAAGGTGGAGTCAAGAGTCGCCGAAACCGGCGAGCGTGTATGAAGAGAATTATGAATGTTGAGGAAGCGAGTGAAGTATGCAGAGATAGAGTTCTCTGGCACTCTGTTCTCTCTGCCTACCCTGCAAGGGATATGGCGTGATGATATGTATGTATGTATGTAATAAATATATCACCAGGGTCATCACCACACAGAGAAAAACAAATTAAAGAGCAGTGTATAGTAATTCTAAAGCTATGCTCGATGAGTGGAAATTTACTCGTTTTAATTTAACTCGTTTTAACTTAAATAGTGTATTAGCTATGTACATAATTATTTTTATACAACTTTCTCAAACATGCTTGGAAATTTGAGCATTAGTTTGACAACCTTCTTCGAGATAAATCAAAATTGCTGTACTGACCAAATACATGCGAGCAGCGGCCGACAAAAAATGTATGAAAACCCATGTCTGTCGTGTTTTAGCGCCCAAATAAATATATATGTAAATTCATATCTATCGTGTATTTTAAAAATGGAACGACTTGTTACTACAAAATATGGTAACCGAATAGGAAACTTATCAGAGTCTTATTTAAATTTCGAACTGGCTTGAAAGAGAAACCTGTTTGATAAAATGAAACAAAAAACAAATGAACCCTATAGCACGTGATAAATGCTGTTCGTTTTTCATCATATATACAGTTCTACTAGCTTTAATTCATGTATACAGTTCTACTAGTACAGTTCTAATACTACTTAGTTTTAATTTCCGCGCATTATTTGAGAAAAGCACTATACAAGCCTTGGCCACAACTAGGAATTGATGTACTTACATATGTGTTTACTCTTCTTTCATAGTACATATTGTAAAAGTTATAGGCAATAGCGCCTGCCAGACGTCAGGTAGTATTGGTAGCCGCTACCACACAGCAAATATGGTAGGTATTTGTACAGAATATGTAACTAAAATTTATTTAAATGCATTTATCAAAATGTATTGTCTCGGTGACATGATGTGTATTATCGAAGATCCCTGTTAGGATCACTAAGTGGGGGTGAAGGAAAGCCGTCTCTAAGGTTAGATACCCTAATGTATAGCCAAACTATGATCTAGTCAAAATAAATAATGCCTAGTTTAAAAAAAACCTGTTTTGTATATAATTAAACTAAAAATGATAAATAATGTTCTAAAAATTTTAATTAAGAATGCACTTTTGGCGGGAATCTGAAAAGATCATGCAGTACTCCTGTATTATATTCAATATCTTAGTGTTTAACCGTGTTATATTAGATAATTTTGATGGCATTTTATGTAATGTAATGTAATAGAACTGCTGGGATGTAGTGAATATTATTTAAAAGTGCTTTACAACGTTTTCGTTTTCCATCAAAATGTCCACAAGAAACCATTAACAGTGTGGCCGTCGCACTGTTGATGGCGACGATTTGACTTACTGACGGACAATGACTAACCTGAAGAGACCAAGACAGTGAAGATAATTATAACCTAACACTGGCAATAATGGCTGGTATAAGTGGCTGATTGTCAATTAAAATTTTATTTTTAAAAAGAGCGGGGTACTCGATGTGTATTGTTATAAATACTTTATTCATAAACTTTAACATTAGAGACATTTAAAAAATATCCGTGACGCGGAAAAGGTGCGACATTTAGCTTTTTTAAACTATCATTAATTTTTTTTTTATGTGTCTGTCTTTTAGCTGTTAGCCGCAGATGGCTATCACAGCTTAACCCGAACCTGGGGGGCACAGTTAAAACATTACATATTTTTACTGATTGTCGCGCTGCTTACAGATTGGGTGTATAAACTTAGCTGCCATTTTGTCCTGTTTGTCAAAAGTCTGATAAATGACAACTGAAAACTATTATTTTTTGTTTATTTATTTATTTATTTATTTATTTAAGGAAATTCAACAGCTTTTTAACAAAAACAGTTTCACATATATAATTTGTTCTTAGCATATTGTCAAAATATATTTTCGGTTATTGATTCGGTGCTTTCTAATTTTTTTTATATTTCAGAGTAGGTTTCATAGTAAAAGAAAATCCTATATAATTACACACATGCACACACATGTAGATACGTATATCACACAGACAGACGTATACATATATGTATACACTTTAACTTTAGTTCATCGCCTAAGCTTTAGATAGCAGCACTTTCCATGCATGCATATTTTACCATCGAGTTGCCACTATTTTACAGTTGATATAACTTTACTCTTTGACCCGGACTATGAGTGAGTGCTGAGAGCTCTCAACCCGGATTTGATTTTTAGTTCAATTTCAACTCAATTTAGATACTTAATCGATTTTCTTCAAGCCTTATTAGTTAACTAGTATTATTACACTATCATGGATTATAAAACTAAATTAATTTACCCAAAAAAATTTAGTTGTATAAAATAAAAAATATGTACATAGCTAATACACTATTTAAGTTAAAATTAAAACGAGTAAATTTCCACTCACCGAGCATAGCTTTAGAATTACTAGACACTGCTCTTTAATTTGTTTTTCTCTGTGTGGTAATGACCCTGGAACTATCTTTAAAAAATAAATTTATTAAAAATTAACAATAAGTAATTTAAATGGCAGACGTTACAATAAAATGTTAAATTTTGTAAGTAATATAATGCAAGTACAACAGAGGTTATTAACCTTGAACAACTTGTATTGTCATCAGTTAGGGAATAATGATGATACGATAACTTGTAACTTAATTTGCATAGCCGATAACAAATTAATTTAAAATTATACATGTTTTTGTAAAGTCAAATTGTTTGTAGTATTCTATTTGTAGCCATAAACATGCCAGCTTGTCCGGACTAGTATCGTCCGAGGCGCCCGAGGGGACAGTTAGTGACTATTTTGGGTGCGTTACCGGTTCTTTTCATGGGTGGTCAGTCCGTAAATATACCTTTTCAGGTACATGCTCCAGCAACTCTCGCTACCACTGTATGATTATTGATTATGTCATCTATACAGTCGTCCTACTGCGCTTAGAATTCCAAACCCCATCTTACGTTAAGCAGAGATTTGATTGTACCAATAGTATTGCAGAGGTCCAAGATTCAGTTCTAAATTATCATTTAAGCTGTTTGTTAATCTATCAGTAATGATAATAAAAATAAACAAAAATATATTTATCATCTTAGCACATATATATCCCACTGTTGGGTTCGATCCTCTTCCACAACAAGAAGGACATTGACCTACTATAGCACGCTAGCCAGAGGGATCGGTTTAAGTTTCTATACACAAATTACATCTAGATTCAAAACAATACATTGTGAAAGGATTGTGTTACGTAGGCAATCGAATCCACTACACTTGGCGCGGTAAGTAAATGAATTTCTAAGTCATTTATACAATAAAAGCATATTATTATATTGTCAAATTATTATTATTAGTGGTAGGACCACGCTGTTGACAGTTCTCTGTCTACAGCCGCGGGCCGGTCCATCCGGGGTAGTACCACACTCTCGCAGAAGATCGACGTCTGAATTATAGCAATGTGCTATTGCGCTTCGTTCGGTAAGCGAGAGAGCCGGAAGCCTAACTGGGTGGGTTTGAGATTTGTATTGGTAGGCAGTGGCTTTTACAAAAATATATTTAACGCAGACAAATTACACCTAGGCTCAGAACAACACTTTGTGGATCCCACAAATTATTGTCTTGCGTAGTAAACGAATTCACGACACTGGCACAGAAGGTCCGTATCTTAACCATTACGGATTTTTGTGCAGTCATTTATATAAAAATAATATGCAGTAGTTATTTATATGAAGATAGTATGCAATTTTAGTGTTTAACTGCTTTTAAGGTATAGATAAATAAATCTGTCAACTCAGTAAGAAATAAATATGCTATGAATAAATATATTTCGTAATCTGTCAATAAATATTGATATATTAGCATGACGAAAAACGCTGTCGCTGTAATTATTGTTAATATTAAATGCATTCTTGCTAATCAACGGTAACATGATATAAATTATACATTTATATTATGGTTTTTGATGTATACGCAAGAATCATACATTTGAAATAAAACTATTTTTATTACCGATTATATCGCGTTTGTATTTGATTTTGAATTTCACGACGTTTCGAACACTTTACAACATTTGTGGCCACGAGAGGAATATTTAAAAACATGATTTGCTATAAAAAAATCAATACAAACGCGATAGAATCCCCAAAAATAGTTTTATTAGATTAGTATTAGATAGTTTCATATTTTAACACTTAAGAATTTATGGTCAATTTTTATACTGTACTCGTATATTTTATTGTGAGTTTATAAAAAATATCTACAAGCAAAAAGTCACATGTAGGGCTCGCTACATCGGTTCCAATCATCCTACCACTTAGACTCTTAGACAAATGTAAGCTGTCGTATGACAATCAAATTGTGGCTCATATTATTTTGTCACCTTTATGTAAGATGTGTGCCATCTATCGGACTTACATCTACGAATTACAAATTGTACCGGATTACGATTACGCATTGTACTTACGAGTTTTCGATATTTCGGCACTGTTGGAAGTGTCGACCAACATTGCGCCGTATGATACGCAGTCGCCACTCGCGAACCTTTCTTCTCCAAAGGTTGTCGGTTCGTCGTTGCGTTGCATTTCTTTTTTGTAATAAAATTTTAAAATGTGTCGAATTTCTTCATTAGATTCCTTCATTTTAACAGAATGAAAACCAAAAGAAAAACGGCGAGAAACAACATTTTACTAAATTGTTTCTTTTTTTTTGAAATGTAAACTTTTTAATGGTATCAAAATCAGCCAGATACAACTAATACAGCGAATGAGATTTTATTACAAGTTTACAGACTATATGCGAATACGATTTATTATATAAAACAGAAGGAAAACTAAATAAAACTATATCAATCTGTTTAAACGGCCTGGTGTAGTAGGTTAATTATCCTCCATTATGGAGGCTTTAATGTAATAGTGGAATGTATATGAACTGATATGAATGAATGAAATGCGACTTCATGTATGGAATATTAAAGTGTATGTGTAGATGCAAACTTAAGGAACTGTGTCGTAAGAAACGAGAGAGTTACGTGAGCAGATAACATCAATGCAAGAGAAGATAAGCTTGAAATAAAGGCCTATGGAGACCTATCTGGCTTGCATACGGTCATACAATATTCCTCTAACCCCCTATCGTCGCTAATTAAACCGTTATGGCATTTGAAAAATCAAAATTTATATAATAAAATCTATTATCAAATAGTTTGTTTATCGAGAAAGATTACATGTAATACATAACGCTACGGGAGATAGAAGCGCAGGAAAGTATGAAAAAGTTGTAAACAGTAAAAATAGCCCTCGAGCGTTCTGCGCAGTCGCTGTAGTGATGACAACTACTGCGGTGATATTAAAAATGATGATTGATGTATTATGGATATTATTAATATTGATGACAATAGTAATATGACTACCGACTTGGGATTGGGTGGGTGTTTCAATAAAAAAAATAGCATTAAATATGCAAGTAATATTGTATATATATACTTCTTTTGGTAGGCTATATAGTCTGAACACACGCCGTCCGTTTTATCCGGGACGATAAAAGGTCGGCGCGTGGCCCCATATTTCACCATATTACTCCCCATCGCCATTGGACCGGCCACTGGTACTGAATCATTAACGTCCGTGGCCAGCCTGGAAGTAATATATACTAGCACGTCATTCGTGTGATGACGGAGTAAGAATACTATTCACTACCCTTATCCTTCGTGTAGGTATAACACATGACTAAGGTATATAATAAGCATAGAAGGAAGGCTTAAAATGAATCCCTAAGCTGTCTGACCAAGTTAATATAGCAGGTCAATGTTCCTTCTATTTTGGAGGACGTAAATGAGCTGAGATGATAATAATAATATACTAGCGAAGATGTTATGAATAAAATAATGGTGTCTGAACTTTACAAAACTTTACAAATTGCATAGTCATGAGTGAGGATGCCCGTGACTTCAAAAGCCGTGTTTGAAACTTACGAGGACAGTGAACTTTAAATACAAACGTGATAACATTCATAAAAAATAGTAGTATATTTAAAATAAGTAGCCATTAATAAATTTACTATTTCCAATTAAATTTTCAAAGTTGATGTTCATTGGTAGTATCTGATGTATTTACAATTAGTAGTCATTAATAAATTTACTATCTCGAATTAAATTTTCAAAGTTGATGTTCATTGGTAGTATCTGATATATTTACAATTAGTAGTCATTAATAAATTTACTATTTCGAATTAAATTTCCAAATTTGATGTTCATTAATAGTATCTGATATATTTACAATTAGTAGTCATTAATAAATTTACTATTTGGAATTAAATTTCCAAATTTGATGTTCATTAATAGTATCTGATATATTTACAATTAGTAGTCATTAATAAATTTATTATTCTGAAATAATTTTCCAAATTTCATCATCATCGTCATATCCATATCGACCTAAGCTGACACCATCCGATCCGCTTGGTCAACAATTACATTCCCAAGGAGGGTTGATGTCAGGCAGGCGGCTGGTCATAAAACTATTGCCAATAACTTTTGTAATTTGTAGGAAGTAGTGCATATTGCATCGACCCCAAGTAATTGGAATAAGAGTAGAAGAATGATGATGAATGATGATTTCGAAATAAATTTCCAAATTTGATGTTCATTAATAGGATCTGATATATTTATAATCAGTAGTCATTAATATATTTACTATTTCGAATTAAATTTCGAAATTTCATGTAAATCTTTATATGTAGTAATATAAAATAATTATAGTAATACTACTAATATTATAAATGTGAAAGTTTGTGAAGACATTGGATGGATTGGATTAGATGTTTGTTATTTATTCACGAGTAAACTGTTCAACAGATTGAATGAAAATTGGTTCATAAATCATTACCTGAGTTAAGGCATTAGATACTTTTT
This sequence comes from Lymantria monacha, assembly GCA_905163515.2. NCBI lineage: Eukaryota > Metazoa > Arthropoda > Insecta > Lepidoptera > Erebidae > Lymantria > Lymantria monacha. The sequence continues at coordinate 2,810,786 of LR991087.1, forward strand.
ATCCTGGTAATGTATTCTATTTTTTTTTGGTAACAAAAAACATGGTGTCCGGGGTGACGGAGAGGACGGTGAGTGACCCTTTAGCCGTGTACATATATACCTATCTAGTGCTATGTGGGTGAGTCAACGATGTGTTTCCTTGGGATCTACTTTGGGCAATTTACTTTACTTAAGAAGCCACGGGCAAGCTAGTATAATTTTTTTTTTTTAATTTAATTTACTTAAAGGAAACAACAAAGTTTACTTTAATATAAAATAAAATGTACCTTTGATATTCCTTTAATTTAGATAAAAAATATATTTTAATTAAATGAAAAATCAAAGAATAAAATAATGAAACATTAGAGGAAAATTATTTCGGTATCAAACTATTATGTCTGAACCGCTCCATCATCTCTGGCATTCTATGACACCGTAACTCTGCACGTCTGACAAAAAAGCCGATTCTCCATTATGAAAAAATATATATATATAGAATCAATAACTTTTTTAACTGGCAATGAATTTGTACTAAAAATTTGGGTAAAAATTTAATAACTGATACTGAAGCGGGTAGATAAAAATCTTTGTAACAACGATGACTTGTTGCACGTGAGACATCCTAGTCCTCTCGTGACCATGAACGCTGTACAGTGTTCTAAATGTCAAGCAATTAAAAATAAAAAGCAAACGCGATAGTATAGTTTTATTTCAAACGTGTAATACTTGCATAAACATAAGAAATCATAATGAAAGATATGTTTGTATTGCCGCTTACGGAATGTGTTAAATATTATTAAGCTTTTTTTTTATTGCATATGGTGGTACACCAGCAAGCAGTACACCTGATGGTAAGTGTTACTGCCGCCCATGGAACTTAGCAAAAACCAATGTTACAGCTAGGCCACCGCCTACCAATACCAAAAAAAAAATCCAAACACCCTGAAAGTTGGGCTACTGCCTCTCTCGCTCACTGAACGAAGCGCAAAAGCACATTGCCACGGCTCAAACGTTGATCTTCTGCGAGAGTGTGGTACTACCATATGAGTAAATAAACATACAGAGACCAAGCTTCTAAGGAGCGAGCAATATTGTTACCTATTCTGATAGGGTTGGCACATGAGGATGAAAATAAATACACAAAACGTTTGTCAGCTTTTTTATGTATGGATATTTTTTTACAAATTGCTTACTCTAAATTGGTTTTTTTTTGTAATTTTTGATTTTTAATAATTTGTTATATCTCTTAATCGAATGATAATTTCTAAATCTAATAATTTTTTTTTTAAATAATCAATGGGTAAGCACTTGCATGACATATCAAATTTACAATCTTGTATACGTTTTAGTATATCACTACCTATATTAACAATATTTATTACTAGATCGAAATATTCTCGAAATTTCTTCTCAAGCAATTCAACAAATGCGATGAAGTTGTCAGGAGGTATTATTAAAAAAACAATTGTATACTGCTTTCGTTAAAGTCAAGTAAGGGCTGAAAAAAAAGTCTTTCCCCATGTTTATAGGTTGTTCAGATCTATTAACATACAATGTCATTTTCAAAAATATATATGTTTTTATTTTTTCGATTGTTGTTCATGCACACAGTACAACAAACCATATTTACACTCTTTCTAATTAATTGAAATTTCAAATTTATACAAACACGCACGACGCGATGCACAGCGAGCGGTGAGTGAGCCCTTCGTTTGAGCACTGGCCGAAACAGCCTAAACAAGTTTCGTTCCGTACGTGACGAGCCGCCAGTGCTCACACACACACGCGCATCATATTTGTAGTGATGTACCTACCGTGGCGCGGTTGTTTGAAGCTTTGTCTCTGTACGTTTATTTACTCATGTGGTACTACCACGAACGGACCGGCCCGCGACTGTAGACAGTCAACGGTGTGGCCCTACCACTATTAAAGCTAAAGATGAAATGATAAAATTATTGCAATTACATTACTACATACTATTTTGGAGTATGTATTATTTACAATGTAGAAATACCTTGTCACTATGCCTTCCTTTCACGTGGAGGATTGCAATACACGAAAGAGACGCAAATAGATAACATCACACACCAAAAGAAGGAAAACCCAAAATATTAGAAAGTATAAATGAATTTGACAAAAAAAAACAGAGACTCTATGTTTTATTCAATAAATATTACGATGCATCGAATAGAATGAATATTTATCAAAACATCATATCAATCCGATATTCATTCATTCATTCATTCCCCTGCTCTTATCCCAATTACTTGTGGTCGACGCAAGATTTATTCGTACATATTGTAAAAGTTATTGGCAATAGTTTTATGACAGGCCGCCTGCCTGACGTCCTCCTTGGGAATACAACTGCTGATCAAACAGCATCAGGTGAAACTGGTTTAGGTCAATATAAAGCTCTTAGTCGCCTTTTACGACATCCGCGAGCAAAGTAGAGGTTGGTAGTTTTCGTAGACCTTCCCACAGAGCATAATACCAATCTGATATATTTCATAGAAAATATCGAAGAAATTCCATATCTCGGTTTTGAACACTTTACAGTGATCATGGTCATTATACTATCATTTGTATGTGCTATCTATTGATAGATTTGAAATCGGTGCCAAGCCTTAAACAAAATTGTAAACAACTTACTTACTGTAATGAAATTCCTACACTAAAGATACCGATACCGGCACCGACTTCAAACCTATCAATAGATAGCACATACAAATGATAGAATTTTAAGTTATCTTGTACTTTTCAGTTTTTGAACTCGGTTTTTTTAAACGTAGTTTTTTTTTATTTTTTACGTTTTAGTGTTACAGACACACATAGGTTGTTCTATTAGTAGCGGGGCTTGAGTTACTCATTCATTTGTCGCACACATACTTAATGCTAATTTTAGACTTATATGGTTTTCTCATGGGTGTCATTGTCAGAACTGAACCAAATTAAAATGAGACCACACGGGAAGCACCAGCTTTCAAATAAAAAAAGAATCATTAAAATCGCTTTGCCCAGCCGAAAGTTATGAGGTAACAAACATAAAAAAAAATTACAGACGAATTGAGAACCTACTCCTTTTTTGAAGTCGGTTAATAATTCAAATTCAAATGCATTTATTCTATTTTCTTTTTCTTTTTTTTTGAGATGGACTATGGACGTGGTCGTGCCCCGCCAAATCGGTCCAGGGTGACGGAAGAGGCGGCGCGTGATCCCATAGACCCACCATGCAAAACTCCTCTCTCCGCTGTGCGAGCGGGCCACCAGTACCCAATCTTTGTCTTCGGTGGCCATTCTATATAATCCTGCAAGAGCATTTACATCATACATGCTCTTACCCTAATTATTTGGATCTCGACGTTTTTTTTTGTGTGTCTTAGTTGTTAGCCTCAGATGACTATGACAACTTTACCCGGACTGTGGGTGAGCGCTGAGGACTCTCAACCCGTGCGATCTCGACGCATTGTGTATACATACTTATTGCAAAGGTTATTCGCAATAGTTTTATGACCGACAGCCTGTTTGACGTCAACCCACGCTTTTTTTTTATCGCTGTGGAAACGCATTTGCGCGCTATCCCCCGCCGGTGACAGACGAGGGGGAGTGTAGAACTCACCGGCCAGCTGCAACCGACCGGAATACCCACTAAAACCACAGCGGCCCCTTCCGCGCTTTTACGGGGAGCCGGAGAGATCGTCTACTGACATTCGATCCCCGGCATTGCTTGGCCTTCTGGCCACGTCCTATCGTCCCTCAAGGCGGTGGGAGGAGGTGCGCATAACGGCGCCTCCTCCTCCCCGGTCGCCGGCGGCGAAGCGAGTCAGCTGACGCAAGCGCCTCGCGTTCCCGCTCCGCGGCCTCCTTCCTTTTCATGATGGCCTCACAAAAGGAGGCCATCGACGACCAGCACCTGTCGCTGTCAAGCATCTTCGAGATGATAGTCGACAACGACAGGTCTCTCCCAACCGCCGATAGGACGTGGCGCTGGGGCCCCCAGGCAGGGCATACCTCCAGATGACGTCGACCCACCTTGGGAATGTAATTATTGACCAAACGGCATCAGATGGTAATGATTCAGGTCAATATAAGGCTCTTATTCACCTTTTACGACATCCAAGATAAAGTAAGGGTTGGTTGTATTTATAGACGCTACCACACTGCGGGGGTACTTATTATCAATATCAAAGGGGTATGCCTACCTATGGTTTCGTTTAGAATATCAACCAAATTATTATCAAAAATCAATTTTTTAATTATCATGTCACTCTTTATAATCCATCCATCCATCCATCAGCCTGTAAACGTCCACTGTTGGACATAGGCCTCCCCACGAGAATGCCATCTATAACGGTCCTGTGCCACCTGCATCCAGCGGTTTCCTGCGACCTTGATGAGGACATCAGTCCACCGAGTGGGGGGTCGTCCTACGCTGCGTCGTCCGATTCGTGGTCGCCACTCGAGAACCTTTTTTCCCCAACGGTTGTCGGTTCGTCGAGCGATGTGGCCTGCCCATTGCCACTTCAACGTGCTAATCCTTAGGGCTATGTCGGTTACACCCGTTCTTCTACGGATTTCCGTATTTCGGATTTTATCACGTAGAGAAATACCGAGCATAGCCCTCTCCATAGCACGCTGAGCGACTTTGAGCCTTGTTATGAGGCCGACATTTAGAGACCACGTTTCAGTGCCGTAAGTCATCGCTGGTAACACACACTGGTTATAAACCTTTGTTTTCAGACACTGCGGAATATTAGACGAGAAGATCCTCCTAAGTTTCCCGAACGCTGCCCAGCCGAGTTGGATTCGTCGGCTGACCTCTTTCTCGAAATTGGATCTACCTAATTGAACTGTTTGTCCTAGGTAAACATAGTGATCGACAACTTCGAGAATCGCATTCCCAACCAGGACCGGTACAGAAATGACATGGGCATTAGACATGATTTTCGTCTTGTCCATGTTCATTTGCAGCCCTACTAGTTGGGAGACCTTGCTGAGGTCATTGAGCATGGTGCTAAGGTCCTCCAGGGATTCTGCCATGACTACGATATCATCTGCGAATCGAAGGTGAGTGATGTATTCGCCATTGATGTTGATGCCGAGTCCGGTCCAGTCTAAGAGCTTGAAGACATCTTCCAGCGCAGTGGTGAACAGTTTCGGAGAGATAACGTCTCCCTGTCTCACGCCTTTCTGCAGCTGGATCGGTTTCGTACTCTTATCCTGGATGCGGACTGACATAGTAGCGTCTTTATACAAACACTTCAGCACTTCGATATATCGATAGTCAATTTGGCACCTCTGAAGGGACTGCAGCACTGCCCAAGTTTCGACAGAATCAAAGGCTTTCTCATAGTCCACAAACGCTAGACACAGAGGCCGATTATACTCCTCGGTCTTCTGTATAATCTGGCGTAGCGTGTGGATGTGGTCTATGGTACTATAACCTTTTCGGAAACCGGCTTGTTCGGGCGGCTGGAAGTCGTCTAGCTTGCGCGCGAGTCGGTTCGTAATGACTCTTGAAAACAATTTGTACACGTGGCTCAGGAGTGAGATGGGTCTGTAATTCTTTAAGAGCGTTTTATCGCCCTTCTTGAAAAACAGCACCACCACACTCCTGGTCCACGACTCTGGAACGTCGCCCCCGAGAATGACAGAATTAAACAGCCTCTGTAGGGCTTTTAAAACTGGCTTGCCGCCTGCCCTCAGGAGCTCTGTGGTAATTCCGTCATCTCCCGGTGCCTTTCCGTTCTTTAATTGTTTTAGAGCCATTCTGATCTCGTACAAGCTGACGTCCGGGATTTCTTCGGTATAGTGCCGAGTTAGCTTGGATCTGGGGTCTTGGACCAAGCTGACAACAGGATTCAGGGATGATTTGTACAACTGCCCATAGAACCTTTCGACCTCTCCCAAGATCTCACTCTGGGATGAAATGACAGTACCGTCATCGGTCTTCAGCTTAGTCATTTGGCTCTGCCCAATAGACAAATCTCGTGCGAACACTTTGGAGCCTCGATTTCGCTCTATCGCCTCTTCAATACGCAGTGTATTGAATCGGCGAATATCGCGTCGCATAGATTTAGAGATTTGTCTATTAAGCTGCCTGAGTTCGGACCAATCGGCTGAAGACTGTACCGTCATTTCCTTTCTCCTCTCCATGAGTTGAAGAGTCTGGTCAGAAAGCTTTTTTGTTCTAGTAGCGCGATGGGCCTTAAAGAATTTTGACCCGACCGCGTGGACAGTTTCTAATATGAAGTCTCTTTATAATATGAAGTCATAATAACGCCGGATATAATATGCTAAACAATTAAAAAGATGTTTTACGTTTGTGCCATTTTTTAATATATTGTTCTGCATAGTTGCCAGTATTTTAAAACTGTATTAGTCGATTTTAGGGTCTGTGTTGGTTTTGCGTTTTTATTTTATTTATTTTTATTTATTAAACTTCATGCAACAAGTACAATGGCGTACTTAATGCCGGAGGCATACTCTACCAGTCAACCAAAGGTGAAGCAGAAATGGTAGAAGGTAGGGCATGTTCCAAGGTATTAACTTAATGCTGAAAGAGCGTTTGTACACTATATACTACAAACTTATAATAATACACTTTACAAACAAAGGTAGATACATACAAGAATATATACTACATATCAAAAATACATATATACGCATGTATATAATATATACAATATATATACTACATATACATAATTACGTGAAATTATATAGGTCATGATGATTCAGCTAATTCATTCAAGAGATTGTAGACGAACTCTCTTCTTGAACGTGAGTCGACTGTTAGACATCCTGATATCGAGAGGTAGCGAATTCCAGAGGAGAACTGCTTGGACAAGAAAGGAAGAATGAATACAATTCGAATTATGAGAAGGACAATGTAAGCGCAAATTGGTGGAAGAACGTAGGTTTCTGTCGTGATTGGTGGAGAGGTATTGAAAGCGACAAGACAAATAATTAGGAGAATTAGGTGACTTGAGGATAGAATATAGAAAATTGAGAACACGTAAACTCCGACGTTGGCGAATAGTTAGAAAATTTAGTTGAGATCGAAAGACAGAAACATGGTCATACTTGCGAAGATTATATATGAATCGAATGCAGTTATTAAGAAGACGGTCTAGTTTATTAAGAAGATCTGCATTCAGGTCAGAATAACACACATCACCATAGTCGATTAGAGGAAAGATTAGGGTTTGGACAAGCGTCGTTTTAGTTCCAACCGGTAAAAAGTGTCTCAACCGATTGAGAGCACGCAAGCTGCTGGTGACTCGCTGACTAATTTTGGTTACTTGAGTTCTACAATTAAGAGTAGAATTTATATACAAGCCAAGGTCTTTGACACAGGAGGATAGAGGTACAACAGAACCGTTGTAAGATAGTAAAGGGAGAGATTGGACGTCTACTCGGTTTATCATACGCTAGCTACCCACAATTATCGCTTGACACTTGGCTGGGTTTATAATCAAACCGAACTGATCACACCAACTTTTTACATTTTCCGAATCCCTATTCATCTTGGCAATTGCTGACGATATGTCTTCTACGTTAGCTTGGCAGTATAGCTGCAATTCGTCGGCATAAAGATGATACGAACACTGAAGATTATATATAATGAAATTGATAAATATGGAGAATAACAAAGGAGAGAGAATACCGCCTTGGGGGACGCCAGCGTCGAGGTAGCACCAATTCGAGGAACTGTTTCCAATACGAACACACTGCTGACGTCCCTGAAGATAAGAAGAGAACCAATCCAGTGCGTTAGACGAGATAAAGTTATGGGATAGGATAGCGAGAAGGATATCGTGACTGACGGTATTGAAGGCGTTTGAAAAATCTATTAAAGTTAAAACAGTAACATTGGCATTCTCAATACCAGCCCTAATATCGCCAGTGACTTTAAGAAGAGCGGATGTGGTACTATGGCCAGGTCAAAAGCCAGACTGAAACTGGCTCAACAAATTGTTTTTGAAAACGAAATGAGATAACTGTTTATGCACACAAGCTTCCAACACCTTGGAAAGAAAAGAAAGGATAGAAATAGGGCGAAAATGGTTAGGAAGAAAACGAGTAGAAATTTTAGGCAATGGAATCAGATAATGGAATAAAATTATTTATTGCTACAAATCTATTTTCCTAACCTTAGAATAATGACATACAGTTACCATATATAGATTCTCAATAAAATAGATTATAGTAGGTATATTAGTTATAAACATATTTTTTAAACATTAAGTTATTTTTCAAGAAATATTCTTGGATGCCAAATATATTGCTATTGGAGACATCATTCTATGGCTACAAGACTCTTAAATGACACTGATCAACCGAAAAAAGAAACAATCAAGTCGGCAAACTGTAAATAATAAACTAATTTAATGTGAAAAGATACCCAATTTAATTAGCTTCATAGGCCTTTTATGCAGTAACCCGGCGATGTAGGGACATTTATATTTTTTTTATAATAGAATATACATTTAAAGCCCAACAAAACAAGGTGTCTTTCATTAATGTACAACCGTACTCCATATTTCAATGGACATTCCCCATTTATCTTAATGCAATAGACTATCACGACAGGAACGCGGGTGTAACTGAAAAAAATCAGCAAGAAAATTAGTAACGATTTTTAAATAAAACCAGCTTCAACCCTCGGCTTCACTTGCATAAAAAGGGGCTTAAAGTTCTTTCCGAACTATTATTCCAAGGAAACATTACCGTGATAAAAATCCTATATGTTATGCCAGGAAATAGTATTTTTTATAGCTTATGGTGCCAAAGGAGCAAGCAGCACGACTGATGGTAAGTGTTACTGCCGCTCATGGACTTTTGCAATACCAGGGGTATAGCTAGGCCGCTAGTTAGCAATGAAAACCCCAAAGCTACCTAAGAAGTTGGGGTTCCGGCTCTCTCGCTCACCGAATGCAGCGTAATAACACATTGCCACTGCTTACGTCGATTTTCTACGACCATTGTACTATCTCGGACGGAGCGGCTCGCGGCTATAGACAAAAAACTGTCAAGTATTGCCCTACTACAAAGTGTCTATCTTCGTCTGGTCCAGCCATAATCTTTACTTTATATTTAAATAGTATAATAACTTCTAATATTTACGCGAGTATTACACATTTGAAATAAAACTACTTTTACGGATTCTATCGCGTTTGTATTTGATTTTTAATTTCCCGACGTTTCGAACCATTTACAGTTATCATGGTCACGGGAGGACTCCTAATACAAACGCGATAGAATCCGCAAAAGTAGTTTTATTTCAAATTTGAATAGTAGTTTCATGCCTCCGGCACCCTATCACCGAGCGAAGCACAGTAGCGACATTGCTACTGAGCAGACGTCGTTTTTCTGCCAGAGTGTGGCATTTATACTGATAAATATGTTTACTGACATTAAAAATAAAAATATTGATCATTAATATGTAAAACTTGTTTTACATAGTCTAAAAATTGTCTTGAAGATTTATGACTGACGATACGCCATAATTTTTATATGTATTTTTTTTAAATATGATAAACTGATATTTAAAATATACGTATATATTGCACGCCTCATAAGTGAAGCGTTGAGGTGATGCTCTGCTCCCGATATATGAAAATCAAGGACTTTTCAAAACTATATAATGACTATATTTTTCTCACACTGCACTTAAAGGATAAAATTATCATACATATGTCAAGAAAAAACATTCGTATAAACGTATTTAATATTTTTAAAACGCAATTATTTTGTTTAAAGGAAGAAAAAAGTTGATTAAAAAAATATTCGAGGACGTCCGGATATCTGTTCGTATGGATCTAGAACTCTCACAACCGTAAAAATTAATGTATGGAAGTATTGTTTTTTTAAAGCTTCATAATCGCAACGCGCTGTTTGCTTTCAAAACTGACTTGATAATTCTTTGTCGTTTAATTGCAATTAATAAAAAACTAAACTTACTTAGTCTTTAGAGTATGTATACCTTATGAAAATTGGTTCGTTGACAATGCTTGCAAGCTATGTTTTGCGCTACGTCGAGAATGGCGCGAAATTTCAAAAGTAATTTTTTCCTTCATTCATGGCTTTGATTAATAGTAAATGATAAATAATATAAAAAATATGAGGCGTGCACTTTTGGATTTTCCAAAATATTAATTCATTATTTGACATGAATTTTAATGATTGATGTGAATGTTTTATTAAAATTATTGTGATAGATTGATTATTATATTTTATATTTTATTAACATTTCTAACTTTTTATACATTTCAAAAAATAATATATTTAAAAATAAAAAAGGTTGTTTACCCACCAAAAATACGTCAAGCAATATGAAATCTCACACATCTTTATCGTCGCTTAATCTACTCCGCTGGAAATAGTAAACGCGTAACCGAAAAATGGGCCGGTAATTTTTTTTTCCAATGCCGTTAAAGAAGTTTCACTTAAAAAAAACCATTTAAGAAGCCTACGGCTATGGACCGAAGTTATTGTAATTTCATAGTTCGTATTTCACAATAAGTATTTCTTCGTAAACCTTAATAACATTTTTAAATGATCCGGAATTTGCTGGTCAACGAGTTTAATATACAATAATAGATATAACTAGTTATTGAATGTAGAATAAATACCATTTTATTTGTTATAAGATCCTTACGATATTGTATTATTCATTGTTTGCTATAGATGAAAACTCATTTCGCGCTTCCAGAGTAGGTACTAGTAACTTTTTGAACGTGACACACATTAGCACACCCGTGACCACGAGTGCTGAAGTGTTTCAAACGTTGGAAAAGCGGGATAAACTCCGTAAAATTGTTTTATTTAATACGTGTAATACTAGCTTAAATATGAAAAAATATGACAGCTATGTGCAATCCTTACTTTGCTCGTGGATGTCGTAAAAGACGACTAAGAGCCTTATACCGATCTGGGCCAACTCCATCTGATGCCCTTTGGTTAACAATTACATTCCCAACGGTTGACGTCTGGCAAGCGACCGGTCATAAAACTATTGCCAATAACTTCTACAATATGTACTATGAAAGATGAGTACATATTGTATCGACCCCTAAGTAATTGGGATAAGAATAAGAGAATGATAACTCGCTTAAATATGAGAAATTATTATGTATACTTAATAACTTCCAATTAATCCTATATCTATAAAAGAGGATGTTTGTATATAAAATAGGTATATGACATCGCTAAACTCTGGAACTATTTGACCGATCATTATGAAATTTGAACGTATATATATATTTTTTCATGGAGATGGTTTATATGATATTTAATCCCATTGACGTAACGTCACCAGATGGAATTGCGATATATCGACTTCTACAATCAAACCAACGGACTGAGTTTTGCTAGTTTATTGTATTTTTACTAAACAATTAGCAACTAATAATTTTATAAAATTTGCTGCCAAATAATCTTAGGTATAACGAAATAAGTGCGGGGTTTTTATTTGATTGATAATGGCGTAATAATATATAAAAATAGATTCTTCTGCTTGACCGGCTATATATTCGTCTCAGCTCATGTACATCCCAGTGTTGGACTAGACCTACTCATACATAATAAGAGGGTAATTGACCTATACCACGCTGGTCAGACGTGTTGGTATAGGGTTTCGTTTCGAGTTTCCCTTCCCGCGTACAGATGTTATATGCGCTCCACATCCCCTAGTCGTCTCGTAACGATCACCCATGGGCAAGATATATTGGGTGGTGAATTGTATTCATACTCAGTCACCACACAGAAAATATAATTCACCAACCTCCATCCCACCCGTGGGTCATAAGAGACGACTAAGGGACACAAAATCCATACAACATCCATGCAAGAGAAGGAAAACTTGTAACCAAATATATAAGTCCGGCCATATATAGAAATCACGATACAGTTTATTCTTAGCCTGTGACCACATAACTTTTAGGGTGCCCTTCCCGTAAGGGTAAAACCCTGCTACTAAGACTCCGCTGTCCGTCCATCTGTCTGTCACCAGGCTGTATCTGAACCGTGATAGTAAGATAGTTAAAATTTTCACAGATGATATATTTCTGTTGTCGCTGTAACAACAAATACTAAATAACCATACACGTTCATTCAGGTGAAAAGGGGTAGTGAGCTTAAAATGATTAAAAATATTTTTTTTTATATGATGTAATCAAAAATGTACAGTTTTCACAATTTTTCCTTAATCTGTGCTATAAGACGTTGCTTCGTTCCAAATTTCAAGATTATGAGTTCACGGGTAGACCTGAGTATTTGATATAAATTTCAGCTTGATACCTACACGCGTTCCTGAGAAAAAGAGTCTTGACAGACAGACAGACGGACGGACGGAAAACAAAGTGATCCTATAAGGGTTCCGTTTTTTCCTTTCGAGGTACGGAACCCTAAAATCAAAATAAGCGACGCCCCGGCAGTTAGCTGGGGCGTCGACGGGGGATGGTACCCGAAAGGGTAACCCGCCGGGCTGGCCACAGATGGCAAGGAAGCGGTACCAGTGGCTAGCCCAATGGCGATGGGGAGGGAATACGGTGGGTTATGGGACCACGCGCTGCCCTTCCGTCGCCCCGGACGAAATGGACGACATGTGTCCGGGCCATAACCTACCCAAAAGAAAAAAAAAGGTGGCTCCCATACAATAAATGTGATTGTTTTGTCGTTTTCATAGACAATAGTACAGAAACCACGCGAATCCGACTCGTACTTGACCGGTTTTATAAATTACCATTAAATTTTGAAGAAGTTGATCTTGAATAGATGTACAATAAAAAAAGATTTATTTATGTAATAGGGTGCCTTGAAAAATATGAAAAAAGAATCTTCATTAAAGTGGACTTTGTTTCATGAATTTTAATACAATTAACCTTGACAAGACGTCAATATTTAATTATTAATTATATTCTCAATTACTATAACAATATAATATTTTTATGTATTTTTATATGTATTGTATCAATAGATAAAATATCTGAAAGCTTAGTAGCCAGTGCTAGCCAAGGAAGACGAAGAATCGGTACTGTTAGCCCGCCCATATGGAGTGGTGTGTGGTGTAGAGGTACGTGTATGGCAAGTTATGGGGTTGCACGCGGTTCCTTCCGCTACTCCGTGTGTTTGGGTGAGATGTGACCATCCATAGCGGGCCACCAAAATAATTCTGGTAGTGTAAACATCTAAACTCATTCATCATTCCCCTCCTCTTATCCCAATTACTTGGGGTCGATACAATATGTACTCTACTTTCATAGTAGGTACATATTGTAAAAGTTATTGGCAACACTTCTATGATATTTCCGTGTGGTAACGGAGTAAGAATACAATTCACCACCCCCTATCTTACCCGTGGGTGATCGTACGAGACGACTAAGTTATATGAAACGCATATAACATCTATGCAAGAGAAGGAAACACTCGAAATAAAATCCTATACCAACACGTCTGACTAGCGTGGTATAGTAGGTTAATTTCCCTCCCAATGTGGAGGAGGCCGAGCCCAACAGTGGGACATATATGGTCTGTGATGATGATGATGATGAACAGTTCTATGACCGGCCGCCTGCCAGACGTCAACCGTTCTCAGGAATGTAAATTGTTGACCAAACGGCATCAGACGGAATTGACCCAGGTCGTTATAAGGCTCTTAGTCGTCTTTTGCGACATCCACGAACAAAGTAAGGGTTGGCAGTATTCATAGTCGCTGCCACACATGTAAACATTTAAACATCAGGTAAATGTTTCGAGTTAGTTTGGAAGTTTCTAGTGATATTCACTAAAAAGTACTCACTAATAAGTACTGAAACTTTTCTAGATTTCCTAATAAACAATAACGGACTCGTTCTATAACAAAAAATAGACATTTGTGTGTTTCTAGTTTAATCTATACTTAATCCTTGAAATTCTCTAAGCGTTGCAATATAAAAGAAATTAAATGTTATTTTATCGACTTGAGTAAGCAATACTACATTCCTTGTAATTCTGTTATTTCCCTTTGCCAATCCTTCTCATCATAGTGGTATTGTAAGTCAATTTCCCTCCTCAGAGGAGGTTTGTGCCAGACACATAATCCTCTAAATAAATAAAATAAGGAATAATATTTTAACATAAAAAAGGAAAACGCTAGGTTCGTTCTGTGCCCTATATTTCTGATATTTTTTATATACTAAACTATCTTAACACTATGATTCCGTGTGGTGACGAAGTAGAATACAATTCACCACCCCATATCTTACCCGTGGGTGATCGTACGAGACAACTAAGGGATATAAAACGCATTTAACATCTATGCGAGTGAAGGAAAACTCGAAACAAAACCCTATACCAACACGTCTGACCAGCGCGGTATATTAGGTTAATTTCCCTCCCACTACGGAGGAGGCCCGAGCCCAACAGTGGGACATTTATGGACTGTGATGATGATGATGATGATAATCTTAACACCATAGCATAGTAAAGTATATTTCAGTGAAATAATTACGTAGAAGTTTGTAGTCAAAAGCCGTTTCATGAAATATTGAGAAGAAAAACGAAACCCGTTGAAATACCAACAGATATCGAGTTCAAATTAAATACATAAACTACTTTATACGTAAAATAAAATTATAACAAAAAAAACGTAATAATAATACTAATTAATGAATATATATAAAAAATAATAATAATAAAAATTAGATCACTTACCACAGTTATTATATCCGTAGATCCTAAACACAGATTATATAGAAAATAAACACTAGTTATATAACTAATTCACATGTTTATTGTTTTTTTTTTAAAACTTCACAATATTAAAGTTTCCGTGTTTATTGGACATATTTAACGAACACGCACGTGCGACAACCTTAAAACAATACAGTTGACTGACTTGATTTAATAAGAGCTCGTGCTATCATTCGTCGCGTTTGTATCGTACTCGTGAAAATGTTACCTCAATGTCAAGTTTTCTTTGCATCGGTGCCGGCAACAATACGAATAGATTAAATTCATTAATTAAATGCTGTTACGAATTTATTATTAGTAATTGTTATAAGGTGTTAAATATCTGTCATATATTTTGAAATAAAACGGCTTATAAATGTGTTAAAGTTCAGATTTTTCTGTTAGAAAAAGACCTCATAGATTTATATCGATAATTTTTGAAGCAAAAATAAAATTAATAGTAGGATGAAATTCATTGGAAAAGGAAGAGGATATAACAAAAATGAAAGGAAAAGTAATTTACGGCCGATCTAAGGTCAGGAAGGAATTACGCCCCGACGGCGAAATCTGTCGGGGCGTCGACGAGAGGAACCCGCGAGGGTGAACCGCCGGGCGGGCCACCGAAGTTAAAAATCGGGTCCCGGTGACCCGCTCGCACGGCGAAGAGAGAGGAGTTTTTACGGTGGGTCTATGGGGTCGCGCCGCCTTCTCCGTCACCTCGGACCGATTTGGCGGGGCGAGACGCATCCATAGTCCACCAAAAAAAAAAAAAAAAAGGTCAGGAAGGAATGAGTTTTTAAGGGTAAAACACTGTAAGTAAAACTACAAGAACCTCCTCCTTTTTGAAGTCGGTTAAAAAAGTCGTAGGTAGTAAAAAGACTTTTGTATTTATTTACACTTTTTTCACAAAACCTCAAAACTTATGTGAAAAATTCAGAAAACCAAGTTTCAAAGTTGGCTGAAAACTTACTTTTTACCCGACTGCAACGGAGTGGTATTGTGTTTAACAGTCTATGTATGTATGTATGTATGTTTGTATGTTCCTTTGAAGCAATATATATACCAAACGCCTGGGCCGATTTTTATGATTCGCACGTCAATCGATTCCTCTTAATCCGGCGAGTGTCACTAAAGATATGACGTTATTGAAAATTCAATATGGCGACTACTGGACGCCATATTGTGTAAATTAAAAAAAATAAAGTCAACAAACTATATCGAGTGGGGTATCGTTAAATAGGTATTTAAAAATCATTATTAGTTTTCTTTCAATATTTTTCGATTTGACTGACCGTTTAGGATCTATATCGATTTAAAGTTTCGTAACAACCTTTCTCACATATAGGTTTTTTAGACAGTAGAAATTTACAATGAAAAGACGAAAAATTCATATAACTGGATGTGGATGGACATATACTGAAGTATCTATTAGGTATATTGTCCAATATACCATAGGTAGTCCTACCTAAACTATCTAATGTCTGACGCGGTCGCCCATCTCCAATTTCTAACGATATAGTACTTTACTTCAGTCGAAAAACTATATATAGTTAGGTACTCACCCACTTATCAATAAATAAGATAACTATAGCTACCTAGGTATTTATAACTAAAAAGTATAAAATAAAAAAAATATTAAAAAAATCAAAAAACCCGACTGCGTAAAAAGTCACCAAAAGAAAATGAAAGGAAAAATAATTTATGGGCGATCTGAGGTCGGGAAGTGGAAGGGAGTGAATTTTTAAGGGTAAAACCCGGTTTCCGGCAAAACTACAAGTCCTATGGAAAAAAGTTAAACGGCAAAGTTGTAGGTAATAAAAAATCTACAATTTTTTTGTTAACACTTTTTTATGTACCTAAAATTTTTTTTACGCAATTCAGTGACCATTAACCCACCCTTTTTATGTTCCAAATGTACTGTAATTTTTTTGATTTAAAATATTTATTTTCACCTTATTTTGACTAAATATCAAAACGCATCCTAATTTTCAATCGTAGTCTCACGTCAAAATTTCTACTTTTTTTAAAACTTTGTAGGCTTTTTCTTCTATGAAATATCTACTTTCTAATGATATAAAAAAAAACTGTGCATTACTATGGTAATTTTTTATTTTCTAATTTACATTTGCTACGAAATACCAGATAATAAGTAAGTAAGACCTGGACGGTCTTCCTAACCCCTTCCCCAGTTCTCTATGAAATATCTTTTGATGGACTGAAATTCTCCGTAGTAGTGTAGGGATCCATTGAAAAGTTAGATTTGCAGTCGAATAAAGGATCCCGACTGTTCAGTTGTCATGTTCTATTATTAAAATATATTTCATTTTCTGCAATAGTATTTATTCAATAATATATTATGGAATTCTGGACCACCGGACATCTAAGTGCTTGTTTTTTTCTTTTCAGTTTTTTTTATTATTTACGTAGTTTTGGTGACTTTTTACGCAGTCGGGTTTTTTGATTTTTTTAATATTTTTTTTTATTTATGTTCCAAACACGCTGTATTTTTTAATTAAAATATTTATTTTTCCACCTTCTTATGACTAAATATCGAAAAAGAAGCAAAATTTCAATCGAGAAGTCTCACGTCAAATTATCTATTTTTTTTTTAAAGTTTGTGAGTTTTTGTTCGTTAAAATTTCTACTTTCCGATGATGTAAAAAAAATATACATTACTATGGTAATATTTTTTTAGAAAATGCAAAGAAACGACAAAACCTCGAATCCGAACTTTTTTCAAACATTTAGGAATTTTGAGCTATTTATTAAAATTTATGCTTTAATTACTCGAAAAAAGTAAGATTCCATATCACATTGATAAACAAAAAAAAACTACTATAATTAACAATCAAATAAATTAATAAAGTTAAGATTTAATATTTTCCGTATGGTGACGGAGTAAGAATACAATTCACCACCCCTATCTCACCCGTGGGTGATCGTAAGAGACGACTAAGGGATATAAAGGATATAAAACGCATATAACATTTATGCAAGAGAAGGAAAACTCGAAACAAAACCCTATACCAATACGTCTGACCAGCGTGGTATAGTAGGTCAGTTTCCCTCCTAGTGTGGAGGAGGCTCGACCCCAACAGTGGGACATATACGAGTATGAGCTGAGATGATGATGATGAATATTTAATAAGATATCTACAATATTTTAATAAAATCGTAAAATCTTCTTTAAATTATATGCGTAGATGGCTATTTATTGGTATTTTAAAATAATTTATGTACCTCTAGGTCACTACTACGGAGAATTTCAGTCCATCAAAAGATATTTCATAGAGAACTGGGGAAGGGGTTAGGAAGACCGTCCAGGTCTTACTTACTCATTATCTGTTATTTCGTAGCAAATGTAAATTAGAAAATAAAAAATTACCATAGTAATGCATAGTTTTTTTTTTATATCATCAGAAAGTAGATATTTCATAGAACAAAAAGCCTACAAAGTTTTTAAAAAAAGTAGAAATTTTGACGTGAGACTACGATTGAAAATTAGGATGCGTTTTGATATTTAGTCAAAATAAGGTGAAAATAAATATTTTAAATCAAAAAATTACAGTACATTTGGAACATAAAAAGGGTGGGTTAATGGTCACTGAATTGCGTAAAAAAAATTTTAGGTACATAAAACAGTGTTAGCAAAAAAATTGTAGATTTTTTATTACCTACAACTTTCCCGTTTAACTTTTTTCCATAGGACTTGTAGTTTTGCCGGAAACCGGGTTTTACCCTTAAAAATTCACTCCCTTCCACTTCCCGACCTCAGATCGCCCATAAATTATTTTTCCTTTCATTTTTGTTATATTCTTTTCTTTTTCTAATGAGTTTCACCCTACTATTATTTTTTCACTTTCTACCATTTTTAAAGGCTTTGCTCTGGTCTATTAAGCTTCAGCACTATTTCTTAAACGTATTCGCGATCACTCTTCACGTATGAACTTGAAAAGAGTAAGACGTACTGTCTTCTCGTTTTCACAATTTTATGTAAACAAATGAAAAATAAACACATTACTTATATGCTATTCAAAAGGTGATTGATGAAATATTAAAATGTAACTTTGTAATATTAGATTCACTTTTATAGTATATATTTACGACACACTGTTTAATTAAAAAAAAAGTTAACACCCTTCACTAAGGAAATTAATCTTGTATTGCGGGGCACAAATTATAATCAGACCCTGAACAACAGTTTGTGGACCACACAAAGTATTGTAATGCGTGGAAAATGAACCTGCGACACTGGACCTTATCAAAGTATCATTTAATAAATTACTTTTAGTAATAACTTACATTTTAATAGATCACATAAAACCGTAACGGTTACTTTTCATGATAAAAAGTGATTAAGGTCCATAGACATAAGTCTTTTCAAGGGGGCTAATACCATAATCGAAATTTTGCCAAACGTGCTGGCGAATGAACTACATTCGTTTCCCGTAAAAACCACAATACGAGCGAAAATTTGGTTGTTATATGTAGGCCCATTCTCGTCTAATTGATAAGACGAATGAAAAAGATTTTCAATAGACGTGAGTCCAAATCCCATTTATGGTTAATCATTTTTTGTTCGCAAAATAAGTTTTTATAAATAACCCAGCGTGTTAAATGTTTAAACTCAATGATTTGGATAATTGGGTCATCATCGTTTGATACAATTCTAACTAAGAAGTTATAGTATTGAATTAAAACAATTTTCAAATGTATTCAGATAGATGGTGTGTAGAACATCTCCCGAGTATACAATACGAGTGAGCATTTGGTTATTGTGAGCAGGCTCATGCTCGTCTAATTGGTAAGAGGATTATAATGGATTTTTAATAGATGGGAGTTCAAATCCCGCGTGTAGTAATAATTTTTCGCTCGCAAAACAAGTTTTTATGAACGCAATTGGTATTTCAAGTTTCTGTAGAGAGTACTGCTTCCTAGTCTTTTAGTGACCACTTAGGCGCTTTTTACAATTGTTAGGGGACAGAAAGGGTTAGAGATACACTGTATTCCTAACATATTACTACTACTACTATGCACCATCTACTGAAAAAAGGCTAATAATACCGTATAGTCTTACTATATAAATCAAAAGGAAACAGGTTTTATATTATAGAACATGGAATTTGGGAACTAAATTCTATATGAATTTATTACATTTAAATAACTACTAAATTACTATTTTAATCTTAAATTAAAGCTAAGTTTTAAATTAAAATATTTACAGAAAAATAGAAGAAAATAGAATAAGGAATAAAAAATAAATAAATAAAAGAAGAAACAAAAGGCGCAATCAATCAATCAATCAATCAATTCTATATTAACTTCTTGTTAATAATTTTGCAGTTTAGTGGTTGCTACAAATATTACTAACTCTTAGATTGCTTGTTGGTGTTGTACAAGACGATTCAAAGCTTTCCATCGACCTGGGTCAACTCCATCTGATGACTGCTCAATAATTACATTGCCAAGGAAAGTTGACTTCAGGCATGCGGCCAGTCTCCGCCCGTGACGGAGTCGGAAGTGGGGGCGGCCGTGGCGAAGATTCGTTCCGCCACCACGGCCCCCGGCCCGGACGGAATACCAGTCCGGGTGTTGACGTCGCTCCTCGAGCACTTCGAGCCTCGCCTCAGGCAGCTGTTCAACGCCTGTCTGACGTCTGGACGATTCCCTGAGTGCTGGAAGGAAGGGAGGTTGGTTCTCCTGCCAAAGCCGGGACGGTCCCCGGATTTGCCGTCGGCCTACAGGCCCAGCGTGCTCCTCGACGATGTGGGTAAGCTGCTGGAGCGTGTCCTCGCTGCCCGCATCGTCCGACATCTGGAGGAGGTGGGGCCCGATCTGTCGGACGCTCAGTATGGGTTTCGGAGGGGGCGTTCGACCATCGGGGCCCTACTACGCCTGAGGCAGACGGCCGCGGAGGGCGTCGCCGGGAAGGGAGTGGTGTTGGTGGTATCGTTGGACATCGCCAACGCATTCAATAGTCTGCCATTCGGCTGCATCAGGGAGGCGCTCCGGTTCCATGGAGTGCCCCTGTACCTCAGGCGGCTGGTGGCAGACTATTTGGAGGGCCGCAGTATCCTCTGCGCGGGTCCCGCAGGGGACATTGTGCGGACGCCCACGTCGTGCGGCATTCCACAGGGGTCGGTTCTGGGGCCGACTCTGTGGGACATCGGGTACGACTGGGCGTTGAGAGGGAGTCTCCCCCCGGGCTGAGCTTGGTGTGCTACACAAACGACACGCTCGTCACAGCCCGGGGCAGGCCACTCGAAGAGGCGGCGAGCCTGGCCACTCTCGGCCCCGAGGAGATGGTCAGGCGGATCAAGGCGCTGGGGCTCAGGGTGGCCCTAAACAAGACGGAGGCCCTACTTTTTCATGGGCCCCGTGTGAGGCTACCCATCGGCGCCTCGATAGTGGTAAACTCCATCCACATCAGCATCCAGGCCCATATGAGGTACTTGGTTCTGGTGCGATGGTGGTTCCGGGAGCATTTCCGACAGATTGCTCTCCGGCTGGTCGACGCGGCGTCCGCCCTTTCTCGACTCATGCCGAACGTGGGCGGACCCAGTTTCGAGTGCCGACGGTTGTATGCGGGGGTGATCCGCTCGATGGCCATGTACGGTGCACCTGTGTGGGCGAGGGCTCTGAACGCCCAGTTCAGGGCGTTCTGTGGGAGCCACAGAGAGCCATGGCGGTCAGAGCCATTCGCGGGTACCGCACGGTGTCGACAGAGGTGGCGTGCCTATTGGCCGGGACACCCCCGTGGGACCTATAGGCGGAGATGCTCTCCGACCTCTACCGGCGGGTTATCACAGCGCGCGATGAAGGTGGCTCCCCATCGTTGAGCGAGATAGCCACCTGGCGCGTGGATGCCCGCCGAGACGTCATAGCCGGTTGGGCTACGCGGCTGGAGAGGCCTAGGCACGGTGTGGAGACCATTCAGGCCCTCCGGCTCGTATTGATAGAGTGGATGGAGCGGCGGCACGGAGTCCTCACCTTTCGGCTGGTGCAGGTATTGACGGGGCACGGGTGCTTCGGTTTGTACCTGCACAGGGTTGTGTATAGGGAGTGGACTCCGTATACACAACTGCACGAGTGACGAGGACACGGCGCAACACACGCTGGAGGTGTGTCCGGGATGGGAGCGGCAGCGCCGTGACCTCGTCGCTGTTATCGGTGCCGACCTGACGCTGCCGGCCGTCGCGAGGGCGATGGTCGACAGCATCAGGAACTGGGACGTGGTCGCCGCCTTTTGCGAGGCTGTCATCGCGCAGAAGGAAGCGGCGGAATGAGTCAGGGAGGATTCCCGCGACCCGGGCCGCCGCCAGCGGCCGGTGCGGCGCAGGCGCGAATACCTGCAGCTGATGCCGCCCTAACCGAGGCTTCGGGTGATCGGACCGGGGAATTGTCCGGTCACCCGACGTGAGGGTGACGCCCCGACGGCGAAATCTGTCGGGGCGTCAACAAGAGGACCCGCGAGGGTGAACCGCCGGGCAGGCCACCGAAGTTAGAAATCGGGTCCCGGTGACCCCGCTCGCACGGCGAAGAGAGAGGAGTTTTACGGGGGGTCTATGGGGTCACGCGCCGCCTTCTCCGTCACCCCGGACCGATTTGGCGGAACGAGGCGAATCCATAGTCCAGCAAAAAAAAAAAAAGGCATGCGGCCAGTCATAAAACTACTTTTTTTGGGGACTGGCTACGGTACAGTCACATCCCACCCCATGCATCTGGGGAGACGGAAGGGGTAATCTGCCGTACAAGTACCTTTCTACGCCATGCAGACGAGCTATTCATAAAATTACTGCCAATCACTTTTGTAAGATTTACGATAGAAGAATTTAGTGGCAGCACAAATACAATGTTGACAGTTTGCTGTCTACAGCCGTGGGCCGGTCCATCCGGAGTAGTACCATACTCTCGCAGTAAATAACGCCTGAGCAGTGGCAATGTGGTGTTGTGCTTCATCCGGTGAGCGAAAGAGCTGGAAACCCAAATTGGATGAGTTTTGGTTAGTAGGCTGCGGCCTACCCTGGTATTGCAAAGATATATTTGCAGCAGTAACACTTACCATCAGGTGTGCTGCTTGCTGGTTTACCACCAATGAGTAATAAAAAAAGTGGAGTAGATATTGTATATATAATTCGTGAACCCATTAAGTAATTGGGATAAGAGCAGTAAGATTGATATAATGATCTTAAAATCGATTAAATTAACTTGTTCTTCCTTTTACAGAACTTTATTATTGATTGCATACGGATTGAATCTGCGACAGTCTTTATTTTCTTTTTTTATTGCTTATTTTCTTTTTTTATGCTCTCTCCCTCACCGAACGAAGCACAGCAGCACACTGCCACTGCTCAGATCTCGATTTTCTGCGTGAGTGTGGTACTATCCCGGATGGACCGGCCCGCGGTTGTAGTGATCCCTAGTGAGATCCTACCACATTCGGTACAAGAGCTTGATACTAAGACCACTCAACCATATATATTGTTGATCTTTCTATATTATCAAATGGAACATTGTCAATGTTTTACAAATCTTGCCAATATTTTATTAAATAAATACAAACGATACACAAATACTTACAAATATTTAATTACCAATAATATTAGCACACCCTGCGTCAGCATAGTCACGTGGACATACTTTATAACATAATACTAAGCATGAATAATTAAAGAAACTTTATGAAATTATTCTATTATCTCAGTTCATATATGTCCCACTGCTGGGCTCGAACCACCTGCCCAATACGAAGGTGATCAGACGAGTTGGTATAAGGTTCTGTTTAGAGTATTTTTTCTCTTGCATATGTAGGCCACCTATATATATAATACACATAAACCTATATAATACACCTATATATATAGAATACACATAAACATACATAATACACATATACATATATAATATATATTTCCATAAACATATATATTATACATTCACGAATTATTAGTACTATCTACAGACTACATTTATATACTTAAAACAATAACACAACTGTCGATGTCGCGTACGGCTGCATAACATTCTCATCACTAGCGGTGCAACAGTTTGTTGCATACCGCCGCGCCGGCGCAACGATCGATCGACTGAAGTGAGTCGATATACCTCAGTGACGCGAAGCGCATGTCGCCTATCTATTCATCCGCCACGACGCGTAATGTTATTGTTTGTTACTGTGCTATCCTATGTGTACAAAGTTCTTCCACTACCTAAACTGTACGTACTTTCTTTCTCACTAAGTTTCATCTACTGTGCCTTCGTAAACTATTTACTCTATTGTGCCTTCTGATAAATTATTTATTTAATATACAAACTGTGGACAGTGGCTTTGTTTTTGTTTGGTATATACCGCTGAACCTATACTAATACAAACGCCACCAAACAACCATACTGGTGACCCCATTTCGAGCATGGAAAAGAGTACGATTAATATACCCACAAATACACAAGATGCAAACGCGTCATCATTACCCGGCACTAGTGATGGGACAGTGTCGATAAATCGATCCGATATTTTTAAAGTCGGAGTTCGAGTACCACCATTTTGGCCAGAAGAGCCGGAAATTTGGTTTGCACAAATAGAAGGACAGTTTGCTATTTCTGGAATAACAAATGATGCCACAAAATTCAATTATGTTATTGGTCATCTCGACAACCAGTATTCTAAAGAAGTCAAAGATATCATAGTGAATCCACCAGCTGTAAATAAATATGACAAATTAAAGACTGAGCTTATCAGGAGACTCACTGCGTCTAATGAAAAGAAGATTAAGCAACTATTGATGCACGAAGAACTCGGAGATCGCAAACCTTCTCAATTTCTTCGTCATCTTAAAGGTTTAGCGGGTGCAGACGTACCAGACGATTTTTTGAAGACTATCTGGATCAGCCGCCTTCCACACGGCATCCAGACGGTACTGGCAGGCCAACCAACGGCAGCTTCACTCGAGAACCTAGCAGACTTAGCAGATAGAGTGAACAACCTTGCATCTTCAACACCGAGGGTCGCTTCAGTTAGCGACGCAATCCCTAGCTCACTCCTCAGTGATCTCTCTAGGGAGATAGCCGAACTCCGGAAGCAGGTTCAACAGATGACATCAACGAGAAGCAGCAGATCTCATACTCGTTCTACTCAACGAGACCGCAATTCGTCAGGGCAGAGATCCCAATCCAGCTATAGAAAATTTCCACTGTGCTGGTACCATAGCAAGTTCGGAGATAAAGCCCAGAAATGCGTGCGTCCCTGCGACTTCAAGTCGGAAAACTTAAAAGGCGGTCGGTAATGGCGACAACCGATTGCCCCTCTACAGCTACAGGTCGCTTGTTCGTTACCGATCGATCCTCAAAAATACGATTTCTAATCGACACGGGCAGCGATCTATGTGTTTATCCACGATCAGCACTGCACGACCGTCGTACTCCCACCGAATACAGCTTGTGTGCTGCAAATGGCTCTAATATAGCTACTTATGGTTTTTTAAATTTAGATTTAGATTTTGGCTTACGCAGAACGTTCACATGGCGTTTCGTGGTGGCGGATGTGACTAAACCGATAATAGGTGTCGATTTTTTAAACTATTATAATCTAGTAGTAGACTGCCGACATAAGCGCTTAATAGATAACCTTACCTCTGTTACAGCTTCTGCTGCACTGGCTAATTGTAAGCATGTTTCTTCAGTAAAAGTTGTTACCGGGGAGACAAGGTATCACAAAATTCTCGCCGAATTTCCTGAAATAACACGACCCGCCGGCAGACATCACACCACACCACACAACACAGTTCATTACATACGCACTACCCCAGGACCTCCAGTTTCATCTCCTCCTCGTCGTTTAGCGCCGGATAAACTTCAAATCGCCAAGAAAGAATTTCAGTCTATGCTGACCAACGGTACAGCTAGACCGTCAGAGAGCCCTTGGTCGTCGCCCCTACATTTGGCACCGAAGAAAAACAACGGCTGGCGTCCTTGTGGTGATTACCGCAAGTTAAACGCTCGCACTATCCCCGATAAGTATCCGATCAGACATATTCAAGATTTCACTTATAGTATTTCAGGTTGTAAGATATTTAGCACACTAGATCTTGAAAAAGCCTATAATCAGATTCCAATTAATCCTGAGGATATCCCGAAAACCAGCATCACCACACCGTTTGGAATGTTTGAATTCCCGTACATGACCTTTGGTCTTAGAAATGCGGGACAAACATTTCAACGATTTGTGGACGAAATGATGAGGGGATTAGATTTCGTATATACATATTTAGATGACTATTTAATATTTTCAAGAAGCGAATCAGAACATGAACAACATCTACGTCAAGTTTTCCAACGCCTAAAACAATATGGTATGTTGCTTAATACGTCTAAATGTATTTTCGGTGTCGAAGAGGTAACTTTTCTAGGTTATTCCATATCCGAAAAGGGTGCAAAACCACTAGATGCGAAGGTGCAAGCGGTACGAGATTTCCCTACCCCCACCAACGTACGCCAACTCAGAGGCTTCTTGGGCATGCTTAATTTTTATAGAAGATTTCTTCCTCAGGCAGCTCAAATTCAAGCGCCCCTACATGCTTTCCTAACGGGTTCAACAAAAGCTTCGCAACCTATTACACTTACTGGGGAGGCTTTATCGGCTTTTGAGGCTTGTAAGGAGAGCTTATCCAACGCTACCTTATTGGCTCATCCCGATTGCACAGCAAAGCTCGCTGTAGTAACTGATGCGTCTGATAAAGCTATCGGCGCTGTTTTACAACAATTTAAAAACAGCTCGTGGCAACCATTAGGATTTTTTTCGCGTAAGCTGAGTCCTGCACAAATGAAATACTCACCCTATGACAGGGAACTATTGGCCATATACGAGGCCATCAAACATTTTCGGCACATGCTTGAAGCTAGGCATTTTATTGTGTACACTGATCATAAACCGATTAGTTTTGCCTTCCATGAAAGGAAGAATAACTGCTCGCCAAGACAATATAGGTATCTGGACTTCATTGCTCAGTTCACAACGGACATTCGACATATATCTGGCAAAGACAACGTTGTAGCGGATACCTTGTCGCGCATCGAAGAACTGAGCGTGCCAGTTAGCCTCGAGGCATTAGCCCATAGTCAAGCCACTGACGCTGAACTCGAAAAGCTTCTGAGTGAAGGATCTGCACTACAACTCCAGAAGTGGCATGTTCCTGGCAATAAAGTACCCCTATATTGTGACATAAGTACCTCAGTTTCCAGACCTTTTGTTACAAAAAACTTTCGCAGGCAAGTTTTTGAAAGTCTGCACTCTCTCAGCCATCCTGGTGCTAACGCGTCGGTCAAATTAATTGCCGAGCGTTTTGTTTGGCCAGGCATGAGAAAAGACTGCAGAGACTGGTCCCGTGCTTGTATGTCGTGTCAACGGGCAAAAGTTAATCGTCACGTGACCGCACCACTAGGCACTTTCAACTTGCCACGTGCTCGCTTCCAACAAATTCATATCGATTTGATCGGCCCACTCCCTATCTCAGAAGGATATCGCTATTGTTTAACCGCTGTTGATCGGTTCACACGGTGGCCAGAGGCAACTCCTATCGAGAATATTACAGCAGAAACAGTCGCAAAGGCCTTACTATCAACATGGATAGCACGATTTGGCTGCCCAACAGTCATAACAACCGATCGTGGCCGCCAATTCGAATCAGCTTTGTTCCAACGTCTATCAGAACTAGCTGGGTTCGAACACAAGCGGACTACGTCCTATCATCCGGCCTGCAACGGCCTTGTTGAACGTTTCCATCGTCAGCTTAAAGCGGCGATAATATGTCACGCTAACGAGAAATGGACAGAATCGTTGCCATGGGTCCTTTTAGGCATAAGAACTTCCTTTAAGGAGGAATTGCAATCTTCGTCTGCCGAGTTGGTCTACGGAGAGTCGTTAAGACTTCCTGGCGAATTTTTCGAGCCCACCATAGGCGGCACAACTGATAATACAGAATTTGCCACCAGGCTCAAAGATTTCGCTGAGAAGTTACGACCGATACCTACTTCCCATCATTGTAAGCCGAAGGTATTCGTTTACAAAGAACTAGAAACCTGCGGCCACGTTTTCCTTCGTGAAGACGCAACGCGAGGTTCCCTTCAACCAGCGTATTCAGGTCCGCATAAGGTAGTGAGTAGAGACGACAAAGTATTTAAAATCATTTTTAAAAATAAAGAGATGACGGTTTCAATCGACCGACTAAAACCAGCATTCGTACTGGATGTTATGAATGATGAGTCCACACCAGAGGTCCCGCAAAATTATGTAACCCGTTCCGGTCGGCAAGTTAGACTCCCTAATTTTTATCGCCCTTGACGGTCTCTGGAGGGGGGTGGTGTAGGCCACCTATATATATATAATACACATAAACCTATATAATACACCTATATATATAGAATACACATAAACATACATAATACACATATACATATATAATATATATTTCCATAAACATATATATTATACATTCACGAATTATTAGTACTATCTACAGACTACATTTATATACTTAAAACAATAACACAACTGTCGATGTCGCGTACGGCTGCATAACATTCTCATCACTAGCGGTGCAACAGTTTGTTGCATACCGCCGCGCCGGCGCAACGATCGATCGACTGAAGTGAGTCGATATACCTCAGTGACGCGAAGCGCATGTCGCCTATCTATTCATCCGCCACGACGCGTAATGTTATTGTTTGTTACTGTGCTATCCTATGTGTACAAAGTTCTTCCACTACCTAAACTGTACGTACTTTCTTTCTCACTAAGTTTCATCTACTGTGCCTTCGTAAACTATTTACTCTATTGTGCCTTCTGATAAATTATTTATTTAATATACAAACTGTGGACAGTGGCTTTGTTTTTGTTTGGTATATACCGCTGAACCTATACTAATACAAACGCCACCAAACAACCATACATAGATTTTTTTCAATTCTTACTAATATTATAAATGCGAAAGTAACTCTGTCTGTCTGTCGCTCTTTCACACCAAAACTACTGAACCGATATAAATGAAATTTAGTACACAGATAGTCAAGAGCCTGATAAAAGACATAGGTTACTTTTTAATGTAAAAAAGGGTTGTAAAGGGGGATGAAAAGTTGTAAGAAAGTATCGTCATTTTTAAAGCCAGAAGATTGAATCTTATTTTTAGGCTATGGATTAGAAGGCTACGAATACTACCAACCCTTACTTTGCTCGTGGATGTCGTAAAAGACGACTGTGAGCTTTATAATGACCTAGTCCAACTCCATCTGATGCCGTTTGATCAACAATTACATTCCCAAGGAGGGTTGACGTCTGGCAGGCGGCCGGTCATAAAACTATTGCCAATAACTCTTACGATATGTACTATGAAAGAAGAATACATATGGTATCGACCCCAAGTAATTGGGATAAGAGTAGGAAAATGATTATGATTAAATAAATATGACATTAAAATTTTGTAAAAAATATACCCTTAAGGGGTAATAAAAATAGGCGATGAAAAACTTTAGGAAGTAACCTCTTATGCGGATGACGCCGCGGGCAGAAGCTAGTACAAAATAATTTATTAGCGTTACTTATGTCCGGATTGCGCATATATGGGTAGGAAATAATTATCGATTCACGTAATAGATGGCGCTTTATTTTGACATTAGTGGTAACAAAAAAACTCGAGAGTGCGCTCTCTATTTCTAACATATTATTTTACTGTATGGTAGGTTTTTTTTTATGGCGCGAATATGGAAATGTCATCTCACGCTCTTGTATTATATTCATTTCTTTAGTGTTTTGTAGTGTTATATTGAATAATTTTGCTGGTATTTTATGGAATATCATACAGTTAAAGTGCTGAAGTGTAGTGAATATGGTATAATAGTGGTTTTCGTGTATTTTCGTGTTCACCCAAAATTCCCAACGAAACTATAAAATTGGTTATCCAAATTATGATATAAATTTGGCGCCAAATTGATAGTAACGACTTGACTTACTGATGGACAGTGACTATCAAGGACTAATTACAATTTGAAGAAGTGGTAAACAATATATGAAGAAAATTAATACGGAAGACAAGGCACTAAGTGTCTAAACTATGAATATATGTATGGTGACTGTTAGTGGCTCCGACCGTCTGTATACTTGTAAAATTCGTGTATGTAAAGTGTTTATAATATGGAAATTGAAAAAAGTGCATTGATTGTTATTATAAATTATTATCAATTATTCAATTGCTATAAAATCCGGCATACGGAAATCCGTAGAAGAACGGGTGTAACTGACATAGCCCGAAGAATTAGCACGTTGAAGTGGCAATGAGTAGGCCACATCGCTCGACGAACCGACAACCGTTGGGGAAGAAAGGTTCTCGAGTGGCGACCACAAATCGGACGACGCAACGTGGGACGACCCCTACTAGGTGGACTGACGACATTACGTTAGTGTTGAATGGCATTCTCGTGGGGAGGCCTATATCCAACAGTGGACGTTTACGGGCTAATGAATGAATGGATGGATTCAATTGCTTTTTTTGTTTTAGGTTTAAGTTTTTACTTTTGTCGGCAGTCCTCGTGACTGCTTTGTGTTTTTTTTTAAAGACAGTTTGCATATTATACCTTACTCGTCTTTTACAGCACCCATGGATAGGATAGGGGGTGTTGAATTGCATTCTTATTCCATCACCATACGAAATATTTATTAAATATTCGTATTATTTAATTATTATTTTATTAAATATTCTTAATGAGGTTATTATTTGATTAGCTACTACTCACGTAGATGAACATTAGCTTCATACGTAGCTAATTGAAGATTTTAATGAAATAATAAAATACTTACTAAACATGTATTTTGCAATTTCATGTTAAAATGGAGCTTTTGAACTGAGCAGATTTTATATACTCGTATGTTTGTCGTCTACAGCGTCACATAGTATTAATTAACAATATCTGGATGACCGAGTTTAGCTCGGTATTTTCGATTTAGTGTTTTTGAGAAATATATTCAGATATTAAAAATCAACTGAGTTCCTTATCAGATCTTCTCATTAGCGATCTCGTTCGTTAACAGTCCCAATACAAAATAGTCAGACAACCCGACAAGTCCAAAGCAATTAATAAATAATTACAGTTCTCTATAATGGACTTATTATTAGAAACATGACTCTTCGTCATAATGTTTTTCCATTTTCCTTGATTTGCCTATGTGACCCCAATGCGATGCCACGAACTTGTGAAGAAAAATTGACATGACCAACTTCACTTCTTTCTATCTTTCTATCAGCTCTGCTCCATCTACCACCTCTTCTCAACCCACCAATTCAGCTTCGAGACATTCAGTTCATTTAGTGTTTTTTTTATTGCTTATGGTGACAAACGAGCATGCAGCATAGTTGTTACTGCCGCCAATGGACCTTTTCAATACCAGAGGTACAGCTAGGCCGCTGCCTACTAATACAAACCCCAAACCCACCCAGTTGGACTTCCGGCTCACTCGCTTACCGAACGAAGGGCAATAGCACATGGCCATTACTCAGACGTAGATCGTCTGCAAGAGTGTGGTACTACCCCGAACGGACCGCCCCGTGGCTGTAGACAGAAAACTGTCAACATCGTGGTCTTACCACTAAAAATGTTGTGTCAATGTATCAACAAAATGCATTTTGATCAATCAAATAAAGTCATTCAATCACGCTACGGAATCAAATTTATACATAGAGTTATGAGTTTTATTTACATTAATTATATTAAATGTTGATTTCTGTTGAATCGTAATATTACCTACCAAAAAAGTGCCACATTTGGTTATATGCCACTATTAAATTAAAACAGTGACATATGGTTCCCAGATAAGAGCTTATTTCATACAAAGGTCTTCACACGTATTAAATATAATATTAATTTTCTTTTCTTTTCTTACCGCAATGTTACCCAACTTAAATTCCTTAGCTGTATTTTATGACTATCGAGGGAAAGAAAATAGGGGGGATGAAGTGTGTACTATATACAATATAGGAGATGTTTACGTGAGTAATACACATTTGAAATAAAACTACTTTTACGGAGTCTATCGCGTTTTACGTTAGTACAGAGATCTCTGTAACAACGATGACTTATTGGACGTGAGACACCTGAGTCCTCTTATGACCACGAACGCTGTAAAATATTCGATATGTCGGAAAATTAAAAATCAAATGCAAACTATAGAATCTGTAAAAGTACTTTTATTTCAAATATAGGTGCTAGTAAAAATCTGTATAATTCCAAAGGTTTTTTTTTTAATGTATATATAATTATATATCGATTACTCACAAAATACCACGTGGCAACTGTCTAAAGGACCTTTATATGTCTATATATTATACGATGTATTTGCTGTGTGGTAGCGGCTATGAATACTCCCAACCCTTAATTTGCTCGTGGATGTTTGTGTCGACCAGAGCCAGCTCCACCTGATATCGTTTGGTCATCAATTACATTCTCTATGAGAGTTAACGTCAGACAGGTGGCCAGTGATAAAACTATTTGCCCATAACTTTTGCAATATGTACAATGGTAGAGCAGAGCGTCCACCCCAAGTAATTGGGTAAGAGCAGGAGAATGATGATGAGATATTAAACAATGTATTCACTTTTATACTTTTCATCATCTTCAGGCTTTTACCGTCCTTTGTTAGGCATAGGCCCCCCTCATAGAACGTCACAAAATGTGGTCATGTGCCTTTCACATTCAACGACTGCGTTTGTTTCATCCTGCATTGCGTCGTCCAATACGTAGTCACAAATGAGGATAGAGGAATGTAAGATTCTCAAGAACCTTTCATTCCTAAAGCAATACTTTTGTCGAGCGATGTGGTCTACCCATTGCCACTTCAGCGTACTAATTCTTTGTGCTATGTCGGTTATACCCGTTTCTCTGCGAATTTTTGTAATCAGAAATATCTTGAGCGTAATTCGCTTGATAGTAGGCTGAGCGAATGACCTTAATTATGAAATCGACATTTAGGGACCACATTTCATATTCTAGGTCGTCTGTCCACTAGGTGGACAGACGACCTAGTGAAGGTTGCTGGGCGTCGTTGGATACAGGCGGCATAGGACCGCACTCTGTGGCGTAAAATGAGGGAGGCCTACGTTCAGCAGTGGACGGCAATAGGCTGAAATGATGATAATGATGATTTCATATTTACACTAAATAAAAGAATTTGCAATGAGGAAATACTTTTATTAAGAAGAATTTTTGAAAGTTTTGATACATAAAGCCTTAGCAACGTAATTATATTATAGAAAAATAATATTGCTAATATAAAAATATGTACAGTTGTCCCTTAACAATTTTATTAGATATGGATACACTACAAAATGTATTCTTACTACATTTGTACACGAAATAAAAGTATTTGAAATAAAACTATTTTTACGGATTCTATCGCGTTTGTATTTGATTTTTAATTGCCCGACGTTTCGAACACTTTACAGCGTTCATGGTTACGGGAGGACTCCTGTGACCTTGAACACTGTATACTGTTTGAACCGTCGGGCAATTAAATATCAAATACAAACGCAATAGAATCCGTAAAAATAGTTTTATTTCGAACGTGTAATACTCGCATAAACATCAGAAATAAAAGTATTTACAAGCTGCAGCTTACGTGGGTAAGTGTGAAATGAAAAAAAGTAGCCATAGAGTAAAATAATATAGGCACTGGAAAGTATCAGAGTAAAATGCATGTTACTTGTACCTAGCCAGTTACACCGGCACTTACACAGTAGTCTGCATAGCTAACTAGTTGTTTGTAGGCGCTTTCTCGCGTGGCGATAAGAATACAATTGTGGCAATACTATATTTTCATGTAGGATATCAAGAACCGTAACAAGTATTTTTTTATTTTCAGAACCAAGAATAACTCTGATGGTGGCACCACACTTCGCTATGTGTTATTCGTTATGCGCATTATTGGCCGCATGCGACGAAGTGTGGCGGTCTCATTCGTCTATATTTGCTTTACGCGTACACATAACGCATAAGCACGAATAGCAAATACGCGTATCCATCCACTTGTCGGTTTTTCACACACTTCAAAGGACACAAATAAGCCAAATATGTGTGTCGACTGCCTACACTTCGTTCATTCATTCGTTATGTTTACTCGCTACGGCGCGGTCATGTCTCGACGTGTACAGCGTAGGTACTCTGGTCACAGAGTACACGTCGAGACATAACTAAAGTCTAGTGTGAGAAAATAGAGTGGACGAACGATAAGGTTATGCAGTTTCTAGAGTTGTATCAGATGCAACCTTGCATTTGGGACCCAAAAAATGCTTGCCATAAGGTAAAAGTAAAGATAAACGATGCCTGGATTGAAATAAAAAATAATATGGGAGAACCCACATGTACAGTGAAAGGCGTGCCAAATATTTGGCATGATGGCATGATGGCACGAAGTGTGGAGTAGCATGTTCGTCATAAAGTGTTTGTCAAATATTTGGGCAAATAAATAGTAGCCGCATAACAAATAACGCATAACGAAGTGTGGTACCACCATGACAATATTTCTATGAAGCCTTTACTCCACAGATCGTCTTAGAATTTTGCATTCACTTTGTCAGGAAAATAGAAAATGATACAGTGTAGTTTTCATCCATAATAAATAGTACATGGATAAAAAAGGAAGGATAAAAAAAATATTAACAAAAACTAAATTAACTTAAGTTTAACTAAATTCACTTGAAGTGGTAGGACCACGCTGTTGACAGTTTTTTGTTTACAGAAGCAAGCCGGTCCGTCTGGGGTAGTTCCACACTCTCGCAGAAAATCTACGCCTGAGCACTGGCAATGTGCTAATGTGCTTCGTTCGGTGAGCGAGAGAACCGAAAGCCCAACTTTTTGTGTGAGTTTTGAATTTGCATTGGTAGACAGCGGCCTTGCTGTACCCCTGGTATTGCAAAGGTACATAAGCGGCTGTAACACTTACCATCAGGTGTGCTGCTTACTCGTTTACCACCAAAAGCAATAAAATAAAAAGAATACTTCAAACAAAATAAAAAGCTTAGTTTCAAATGACTTTATTTCTAATCTTCTTTATGAACACGAATTATATTACACTAGGTACAGTTTGTTATTATGCTATATATTACATTTCCGTGTGGTGATGAAATAAGAATACAATTCAACACTTATCTTACCCGTGGGTGATCGTTAAAGTCGATTAATTGATATAATATGTATATGGCATATGTGCAAGAGAAGAAAAACTTGAAATAAAACCCTAAAACAACACGTCTGACCAGCGCAATATAGTAGATCAATTTCCCTCACAATATAGAGAAGGCCCGAGCCCAACAGTGGGACATATATAGACTGAGATGGTGAATATATTACAATAAATTAGTCGTCGTCATCATGATCACCTCAGCTTATATACGTCTCACTCCTGGGCTCGAGATTCCTCCATAGTAGTCGTTCTATTGCTGGCCTCCAACCTTCCTTACAGTGCGAGATCTTATTTGCACCCTTAAGTCATACATTATAGCAACCACAGCTAATATACTTTTAAACAATGTCTTTCAAGAAACTAATGCTTATGTAGCAGGGGACTTTACAAATATATAACATAACGGTCACAAATTACATCCAAAATGGGATGGTGAATTGTATTCTTACTTCGTCATAATACATAAAAATTACTAATTTCTGATGTTTACGCGAGTGTTACACATTTGAAATAAAACTATTTTTACGAATTTTATCACGTTTGATATTGAAAATCAAATACAAACGTGATAGAATCCGTAACAATAGTTTTATTTTAAACACTGAAAAAAATCTTATATTATAAAAAAAAAACTATTTTTACGGCTTTTATCACGTTACTTCTTTTTATTTTCTTTTTTTTTTGTATTGACAATCAGCTACATAAACCAGTCCATTGTTGCCAGTGTCGAGTTACAATTTTCTTCACAAATTATAAGATTATTTATATCTTTATAGTTTCTATAAATTAGTCATTGTCGGTCACTATTATTGGTATCTTCTGGAAATTATGGTGGAAACTGAAAACATTTGCAAAACATTTTTATATCATATTTTCTACACCTCTGCACTCTTTCGCATCACGTTACATAAAATATCATCAAAATGATTAAGGTTTCAAGTGCCCGCCAAAAGTACATGTATCGCATTTGTATACGTTTTTTTTTAGTGGCTACTAGCCACTAATAACATAGTAGTCCCATAACAGAATGATTATAAGAGGAAATACTTATCATATACCTTCACAATGAATCCGTAAAAACAGTTTTATTTAATTTGCGTAATATTCGCGTAAACATCAGAAATCATTATTTAATCGAAATTTAATCGAATATCAAGAAAATTCTTCTCGATCCAAGACTGTAAAATTTTTTTATTAAAATAATTGCATTTTTTTTGCGATTTTTGCCATTTTAAGGGTTTTTTACAATTTTCTCAGATTTGAAACAGCTTATCACTTAAGCACCCTTAAAATTAGTATTCACGAGATCAAAATATCTATATGAAAATTGAGCTTGTCTTAGATCCCCAATTCTTTTTTACCAAAACATCCAATTTTCGCTATTTTTCACGGTTTTTCGCAATTTACTCGAAACTGGAAGGTGGACGGCTAAAACTGACTTGAAATTCATATTCCGCAGGTCGAGAAACATGCCCGTAGATAAGTGGCGTCCAATGTATAGACCACTTTGTTTTTTTGTGTGCCGGTGTTTTTTTTTTTTTTTTTGTGTGTCTTAGTTGTTAGCCTTAGATGGCTTTTTTTTTTTTTTTTTGGGAGGGTGGGTTACGGTCGGCACACTCCTCGCACCACTCCGTCCGGGGTGACAGAGGGGCGTAAGCGCGCACACCCGTAACCCACCCGTGACGTCGCCTTCGTCGTTGGGCCAACCACCGGAGCAGAGTGACTTGACGTCAGTGGTTGGCCCGACGGAATACCCCTGAGGAGTACCCTCTCCTCGACCGACGTCCCCCCCTCGGGTAGGATGTCGGTCTTTCCTCACGCGGTCGGCCTCTCGGCGGGTGACGGACTAATTCCCCGATCCAGTCACCCGCGGCCTCGGCTAGGGCGGCATCAGGCGCAAGTAATCGCGCCTGCGCCGCCCCAGTCGCCGGCGGCGGCTCGCGTCGTCGAGGAGACGCTCCTCGCGCACGCGCTCCGCCACCTCCTTCCGCGAGACTACTGCCTCGCAGAAGGATGCGACCGCGTCCCAGTTCCTGACGCTGTCGAGCATCGCCCTGGCGATGGTCGGCAGCGTCAGGTCAGCACCGATGATTGCGACGAGTTCACGACGCTGCTCTGCCCAAGCGGCACAAACCTCGAGCGTATGCTGCGCCGTGTCCTCGTCGCAATCGCAGTGGTGGCAGGACGGTGTACTCTCCCTTCTTACGACCGTGTGCAGGTATATGGATGCTTCGCCAAACTCGTCGCAATCATCGGTGCTGACCTGACGCTGCCGACCATCGCCAGGGCGATGCTCGACAGCGTCAGGAACTGGGACGCGGTCGCATCCTTATGCGAGGCAGTAGTCTCGCGGAAGGAGGTGGCGGAGCGCGTGCGCGAGGAGCGTCTCCTCGACGACGCGAGCCGCCGCCGGCGACTGGGGCGGCGCAGGCGCGATTACTTGCGCCTGATGCCGCCCTAGCCGAGGCCGCGGGTGACTGGATCGGGGAATTAGTCCGTCAACCGCCGAGAGGCCGACCGCGTGAG
Organism: Lymantria monacha; assembly: GCA_905163515.2. Lineage (NCBI taxonomy): Eukaryota > Metazoa > Arthropoda > Insecta > Lepidoptera > Erebidae > Lymantria > Lymantria monacha. Next base: position 2,848,221 of record LR991087.1, read on the forward strand.
GAAAGACCGACATCCTACCCGAGGGGGGGACGTCGGTCGAGGAGAGGGTACTCCTCAGGGGTATTCCGTCGGGCCAACCACTGACGTCAAATCACTCTGCTCCGGTGGTTGGCCCAACGACGAAGGCGACGTCACGGGTGGGTTACGGGTGTGCGCGCTTACGCCCCTCTGTCACCCCGGACGGAGTGGTGCGAGGAGTGTGCCGACCGTAACCCACCCTCCCAAAAAAAAAAAAAAAAAAAAAGCCATCTAAGGCTAACAACTAAGACACACAAAAAAAAAAAAAAAAAAAAAAAACACCGGCACACAAAAAAACAAAGTGGTCTATACATTGGACGCCACTTATCTACGGGCATGTTTCTCGACCTGCGGAATATGAATTTCAAGTCAGTTTTAGCCGTCCACCTTCCAGTTTCGAGTAAATTGCGAAAAACCGTGAAAAATAGCGAAAATTGGAAGTTTTGGTAAAAAAGAATTGGGGATCTAAGACAAGCTCAATTTTTATATAGATATTTTGATCTCGTGAATACTAATTTTAAGGGTGCTTAAGTGATAAGCTGTTTCAAATCGGAGAAAATTGTAAAAAAAACCCTTAAAATGGCAAAAATCGCAAAAAAAATGCAATTATTTTGATAAAAAAATCTTACAGTCTTGGATCGAGAAAAGGCTATGACAACTTTACCCGGACTGTGGGTGAGCGCTGAGGGCTCTCAACCCGTACAAGACCGCACATTGCTGCGAAATATGAGGAAGGCTTACATCCAACAATGGACGACTGAGATGCATTTTTGTCATTATTTCCACTCTTGAAATAAAACTATTTTACGGATTCTATTGCGTTTGTATTTGATTATTAATTACTTGACGTTTCAAAAACTTTACAGCGTTTATGGTCACGGGACGTTCATGCATCACGACGGGGAACGTTCTGTAGTATTCGAAGCGTCGGAACATTAAAAATCAAACACAAACGTGATCGCGTAAATATCAGAAATCATTAATTTGCACTTTTTCTTGAATATTTTCAGGTAAGTTCAGCTGTGAAACTATTATTTCAAGAGATACAGTTATCGTTTCGGTCGTACTGCAGTGGTTTCTACAGTAATCTGAAGAACAGATCTCACATTTATCACACATATGATGATTTTAAATGAACGTTTTTATAATTTAAAATTATTTCTTGTTGGCTGTTGGACGTGATCAATAAGATTAGATTTTTGAACTTGTACAGGCTCTGTAATGATGTTTCTTTCGCTGTAACACACATGTATCGTGGGATTGTTTCCTATTCTTATGCCATATGCACTCGTGTTTGATTGTAGGTTCTGGCTGTTGTCTAGTAGAACGTTTTGACTTCCTGTGAAATAAACTTAATTTGTAATTTATTCTCCAAAAGAAATTCCTTAATAATAAACAAAAAAACTGCATTTTGTATTCTCAATTTGGACTTTACACAGCGCATTATTAATGATAAAAATGTTACAATTTTACTTTCTTCACTTTATTTTTCTGTTACGTCATATTCTCAACATTTAAGTGAATGTGTATTTTGTTCATCTAACTTTTCTTTCCATTTATTCATTAACTTATCCACATAATAGATATCGATTATTCGATATAGGCCGCTGAATGAAAAGAGGATAATGCATTGAATCCTTAGGACTCCTACGAAAAAGTAACGGAGAGTAACACACTTCTTTCATCAGAAATTCTTCACCCGTACGTGCAAGATCTGGTATGAACTACCTGCTGATGTAATTTCCGAGTGTTATGACATGTCCTTCTTTAAGTGAGGTTTGAGAAGAGCACTTTCTTTACGGTAGGCAGCAGTGTAGTTATGTCCTGGTATTGCACAGGTGGGTGCTATGAGCGGCCGTATCACTTACCATCAGGTGTGCTGCTTGCTCGTTTGCTAACACTGGCAATTAAAAAAAATCCCGTCACCACACAGGGAATATAAATTACATAGTAGCTAATATAATTTACAAAGCAGTTAATGTAACTTATAAAGTAGCTAATATAACTTATAAAGAAACTAATATCATTTAATATGCTAGGTTATTTATAAAAAAAAACTTGTTTACAAGTGAAAAATAAATGTTCACACGTGGGTCTCGAACCTACGCCTATTAGGAATCCGTTCCAATCGTGCTCCCACTTTGACAAATGTGAGCTGTCATACGATAATCAAATTGTGGCTCGTTATTTGACCGACCGCATTCGCAACGACGACGTAAGAGAGCGAGTAGGTATGAAAGAGAGTATTGGTGTAAAGATGCGAAAGGGAGTGCTCCGATGGTTCGGACATGTGGAAAGAATGCCGAACGAACGTCTGGTTAAGAAGATATACAATGCGAAAGTGGAAGGATGTAGGTACCGGGGGAGACCGAGACTCACCTACCTAGACCAGATCGGTCATGTACTGAAGGAAGGTGGAGTTAAGAGTCTCCGAAACCGGCAAGCGTGTATGAAGAGAATTATGAATGTTGAGGAAGCGAGTGAAGTATGCAAGGATAGAGTTCTCTGGCACTCTGTTCTCTCTGCCTACCCTGCAAGGGATATGGCGTGATGATATGTATGTATGTATGTAATTTATTTATAACTCTTAATTGCCTCGTGGATGTCGTTAAAGACGAATAAGAGTTTTTTATTTATATGTATGTATGTATTATTTTATCGTCTTTATGAAAGACGTGTGCCATTTATCGGACAATGATTACATATTGTATTGATTTACTTATTCTTTACTCGTAAACAAGATTTTAGCTAAGGTAACTTACAAAGTAGCTAATGTAACTTATAAGGCACCTGATTACTTCTTACTGCATTTGATTGCTTTACTCCTGTAGTCAAATATTATAACGTAGACGTATGCGACAGGTTCTAGAGATTATTGCTGTATATTAATTTACCTGATTTGGCCATTACAATTGATGTGGGGTTCCGTTCTAAGGCGTTGCCAACGTCCAAACAGAGATTAGCAGTGGTTCTCTCTTCAGATCGGCAAGACCATTGGATCATAGTATTCTAGAACATGTACCCTTCTTTCAATATTAATGATGTTTTTATAAGTCTATGGTCATGATTCGATATGTCACCGTTTTTTTAAATAATGCAAATTAATCATAGCGAATACCATTCCCTTTTTATTCCTTGTGGTGACGGAGTAAGAATACAATTCACCACCCCTTATCTTGCCCGCGGATGATCGTAAGAGACGGCTAAGGAATATATGTAATATCTATGCAAGAAAAGGAAAACTCGAAACTAAACCCTATATCAACACGCCTCACCAGCATGGTATAGTAGGTCAATATCCTCTGACTATGGAGGAGGCTCAAAGCCAACAGTGGGACATTTATGAGCTGAGATGATGATGGTGATGAATACCATTCCGTATCGATTCCACGCAAATATCCAATTGTAACCACATTATTTGTTTAATATAGCAAAAATGGTCTAGGTAATTGAAAGCCATGCCACTGAAGACAAAGATCCTCCGCCTCATGCCGCCCTAGCCGAGGCAGCGGTGACCGGACCGGGGATTAGTCTGGTCGCCCTGGGAGCGAGGCCACCGCGTGAGGACGACGCCCCGACGGTGCAAACTGTCCGGGCGTCGACATTAGCGAGGATACCCGTGAGGGTAGACCGCCGGGTGGGCCGCTGAAGAAAAAGACCGCGTACCAGTGACCCACCCGCACGGCGTCGAGAGATATATTGTGGGGCGAGTCCACGGGGTCTTGCGTCTCTATTCCTGTCGCCCCTGACGGATTAAGCGGGGTTTGAGGTTACTGTAGCCCGCCGCCAAAAAAAAAAGAAACCGGTGACCCGCTCGCACGGCGAAAAGAGGCATTTTGCGCGGTGGGTCTATGGGGTCGCGCGCCGCCACTTCCGTAGCTCCGGACCGATTTTGCGGGGCGTGACCACCTCCATAGTCCACCGCAAATAAAAGGTAACTGAAAGAAGCCAGGATATTTTTAATACATTTAAACATAGCCTAGGAAATCCAAAACCAATATTAAGATGGAGTAAAAATGCATACTGCTACCAAAACCTTGATACTAGGAAAACAACCAGAGAGTTAAAACTATCAGAAAAGCAATAATCGAAATAAAATTCAATGTTAACGAGTTTAATACAGTAAAGTTGGACAGATGGCGTAGTGGTTAAAATAGCAACCTTCCGTGTCAGTGCCGCGGGTTCGATTCCCACGCGAGAGAATATTCTGAACGATCCACGATGTGTTGTTATGAGTCTGGGTGTAATTTGTCTACGTTAATTGCGTGTTTGTAAAGTCCCCCGTAATACAAGTGTTATTTCCTATGTGGATATTTCATTGCATGGAAGGTGATATATTTATTTAAAAACAGCTTGTACCCACTAATACAATTTTCATCATCATCATCATCACAGCCCATAAATATAATACAATTTTAATGGTCTAAAAATAAATATCAGTTTCATTCAGACCATATTCTTTTTAACCGACTTAAAAAAGGGAGGAGGCTCTCAATTCGTTTGTATTGTTTGTTATATGTTCTCTTTGCCCCATATCCTCTATGATCACACAAACAAATAATAATATTCGTGTAAGATTGGTGAGCAATGGTTTCGCTATGAAAGCCTTTAATATATTTATTTTTTATTTAAAATACAATAAGTTATAAAACCCTACGTTATCAGCGTGTTATTTCCCGTGACATGGTGAGTAAAGACCTTGATTTGTTTATTGTGAGCTCTTTAATATTTACCGCAAAAGCATCTTTGAATTTATTTGACATAATGTGGTAGAATATTGGGTTGATACACGTGGACATGTAGTAGAATATTCCAGAAATGTATGTAAGGAATGAATATACAGTGGCGAGAATTGGGACCTTAGGTTTGTGGTGTTCATTCGTCCCGTATATAGCTACCAGGCGTTGTGCGTGAAAGGGAGCCCAACATATAAAAAACGCAGCCACCACTGCAACTGCAAAATAAAAAATCAGATCATTAAAATCAACGAACAAATGGTTTATTTTATGATTGCGATAAGTAACTAAACTTGGCAACGAGAATCGAAAGTATTTTTTTTAGTGGTAGGCTGTTGTCTACAGCCGCGGGCTGGTCCGTACGGTGTAGTACCACATTCTCGCAGAAGATCGACGCGCGACGTTGAGTAATGGTAATTTGCTGTTGCGCTTCGTTCGGTGAGCGAGAGAGCCGGAAGCCCAACTGGGTGGGTTTGGGATTTGTATTGGTAGGCAGCGGCCTAGCTATACCCTTGGTATTGCAAAGGTCTATAGGCAGCAGTGACACTTACCGTCAGGTGTGCTGCATGCTCGTTCGCCACCATAAGCAAAAAAAAAATGTCGTAAAACATAAATATTTTTCTAGTGGCACTCTCAAGTTTACGGCAAAACTCAATATATATAACAATTCGAGGAACTAGGAAAATAAATTTTATACTCGTCTCACTAGATAGAATAGGACAACATAAAACTTTGGAGAATGTATATGTACCTATCATATATTTCTCTAATACTTTGTGTAAGTACTAGAAAATTGTATGACAATTATACAAGGATTTTTATGATATAATTACAAAACAAATTAATTCTATCTTGGCAAGACTTAAATTATTAATTGAGTATGATTTCATTTAAAATAATTATCTAGCAATAAGACATGATATAAGTATAAAGTTTTCATATTCTTCGAACAGTGCCATGACTATGCTGTTAACGGTATCTTCTGGGAAATTTGTAAGGAAAGAAAACATATGTAAAGCACTGCTGTATTATACACACTGCACTGTAGTACTTTCTCTGCATTACATTATATAAAGTATCATCAAAATTATTTAATACGGAATGTAATATATCTAATATAAAACAGCCACGTGACACTTTCACATTTTCTCCAAATCTCCTGTTAATTATAATATAAAGAAACCTCCAAACTCATTACAAGTGAACTTGAACAAAAACTCTATGGCTACATACATTTCCCGTATGGTAAATTAAATTTCCTTAAATATTGCAAATGAGGTTCGAGCTAACATTTTCACATAAATAGAATGATTTAAAACTAAAGAAGAAATATAGGTATGAAAAGTTCTTTCTTTGTTTCAAATTTCATACTCATTTCAAAATTTATATCTTGCACCATTTTTTACGCCGATCTATGGTATAGTCACGCCTACCCGATCCGTCCGGGGCAACGGAGGAAGCGGCGACCGACTCTATAACCTGCCCTGCAACGTACCTCTACGCCGTACGGGCGGGGCACTGAACTCGGTTTTTTTCGTTAGTGGCTCATCCGGAGTACCCTTTCGGGTATCGTCTTTAACGCCCACGTGGTTGGATTTCCCTCGAGGTACAGACTAAATAATCCCCAGTTTAATCAATATCTGGCACCATATGATTTTATTTAATGATAATGGTACCTATATATTTGTTGCCAAATTGTTTAGCCAAAGTGTTATTGCTAGACATATCGTAACGAGTTAAGAATATAATGTGTTAGCAACCGTATCGCAGCCATTTAATGCGTCAGCACCATTAATATTCAAAAGTTCTCAAGGCACTCTCCAGGCATCGGATACGGGTGGCCCGCTGGCACGACGAATAGAGGTGTTTGCACGGTCGGTCTATGGGGTTGCGCGCCGCCTCTTCTGTCGCCCTGGACCGATTTGGCGGGGCGCAAACACCTCCATAGTCCACCGCAAAAAAAAAGGTAATCTCCACTCAAATTGTCAACAGAGTTCTCTCGGCAAATAGTGCAATCAAATCAGACCTAAAATAAGAGTAAAGCTACATAAATTCCCAACAAGCTGCAAATCTGTAAGATTGTTTAAAATATGATTAAAAATAAAATTTGAAAGTTCCCCATCTTTCCCCTGTAAGGAAAAAAATATTCAAGGTCAAAGGTCAAAAAATGAGTTTTTCACGATTTTCAGCAAAACGGTAAGTTTTATCATAAAATACTTCAGACAAAAATTGTAGATCATAAAATTATCTACGAAAATGTACCAATACTTTTTTTCCTACGATTAAGATTGTTTTGAAAAGGTAGATTTCGATTTTAACAACTCAGTTACTGCTCATCAACATCTTTTTCGGGTATATTACCAAGTTCAAGAGTGGCTTGGTTATCAGCTAGACCCCAGCCTCAGCCAGACGGGGATTGGAAGTTGGTCATATTCTTATAGTTATAACTTATGTATATTTTATATTATAGGTGTAAGTTACAATGACCGATAGAAACATATTTTAACGTATATTACAACTGTAGAAATGTACTCGTATATACGTGGCGTACTCGTGCATATTATGACGATTACAACTTTTTGAATCGTTATATCTCAAAAATGATGGCTCGTAGGAAAAAAGTATTAATACATTTTTGTAGATAATTTTATGATCTATAATTTTTGTTTTGAAGTATTTTATGATAAAACTTACCGTTTTGTTGAAAATCGCGTAAAACTCATTTTTTAACCTTTGATCTTGAATATATTTTTTTCCATACTGGGGATTGATGAGGAACTTTCAAATTTCATTTTTAATCATATTTTAAACAATCTTACTGATTTTCAGCTTATTGGGGATTTATGTAGCTTCGAATGTCTAAATTGACCGGACTAAAATTAACATAATCAAACTGTATTTACGGATTTTTTCACGTTTATATTTGATTTTCAGTTTTTCCGTGGCCATAAACGCGTGTTCAAAATATCGTGAAATTAAAAATAAAATATAAACGCGAAGTAATCAGTAAAAATATTTTAATTAAAAAAATAATCAAATATGATAGCCAATCTGTCTGTTTCTTTTTTGGATTTTATTCTTTATTTATTTAAAAATGCAACACAACAATAAGGACTAAAACCTAATCCAAAATCCTTATTTTGCTTACTAGACTTTGTGCTTGTTAGACTTTACAAACATAAAAAACGGACATAAATTATATCTAAACTAATTACAACCATTTATGAATCGTACAAAGGATTATCCTGCTTGGGATTCGAACCCATGATCATCGGTGAGAGGTCAGTACTTAGATTATTTCGTTTTCTGTACAATCATGAAATTACCGCCCTTTTGAGGAAAAGTATAATCAACAATGGAAGTTGGTAACTTATACAGTATAATACACTCTAATAAATTATGCATTATTTAATACTACCACTTATTTATTAAGTAATCTGTGCTACTACTTCCTAATAAAATACGACAATAATAGGTATTGTATATATTTAAATAGTCACTTACGTAGACTTATTCTTACCTAACATTTTTATAACCTTTCTTGATTGGCTAGGTTGTCGTCGCATCCTGTAGGGGTACTTCATATTTAGACCAATTTCTTTCTTGCTCTTTTGTCCATTCATATTAGTCGATCTCAGTTTCAAGCCGATTAATACATACAACACAGTTATTAGAATCATCGGTGCAAAGAAGAAAATGAATGTCGATAGTTCAAATGAATGTTCTATTATAACTCGTATTTGTAAACACATTGCTACACCTTTGTGCAATCTAATTCCAAACTGCAGAGCTTGTGGCAGAGCTAAGCCTATTGATACAATCCACAATAATATTATATGCTTCGTCGCTCTTGATAATTTGGACATCTTATGTGATACAAATGGATGACATATAGCTAAATATCTCTCTACAGTGAATAAAGTTATCGTCAATATACTTGCATTAGTTGAAGTTTCCGCGGCTAGGCCTCTTAAAACACAAAAGCTATGTCCAAATACGTATGGCCATTTTGACCATATCGAATACATCTCCTGAGGCATACCACTTACAAGTAATAGAAGATCTGATATAGCCAAACTAAATAAATAATAATTAGTAGCTGTATGCATATTTTTATTACGAATTATGACTATACATGTTAGAATATCTCCCAATACTCCTGTTATAAATATTAGGGAATAAATAAGAGTAATAGGCAAAACTATGTAAAGAGAATCCCTCTGTGGCCCAAATACAGCTACCGGATCGACTGGTGATAAAATATTCATTGCTGTACTGTTCTCGGTTTTAAAATCGCTCATTTTAATTAATTCTATTATTAAATTGAGTTGATTCAATACCTGAAAATAAATAGAAATATGATATGAATTAGGCAGCAATAAAATAATTGTTCTAATATGTTTGCAAGTAGTTATCTTAATGTTAAAAAAACTCATTTCATTCTTAGTGGTATCTAATTATTAGCCTAATTACTACACATTATTTTTTATTAACGTAGTTGATCGATTTTGGTAGTTGAAATGAATTTCTAATAGTTAATTTTGATAGTTGAAATGAATTTCTAATAGTTGATTTTGGTAGTTGAAATGAATTTCTAATAATTGATTTTGGTAGTTGAAATGAATTTCTAATAGATGATTTGGTAGTTGAAATAAATTTCTAATAGTTGATTTTGGTAGTGGAAATGAATTTCTAATAGATGATTTGGTAGTTGAAATGAATTTCTAATAGATGATTTGGTAGTTGAAATAAATATCTAATAGAGGATTTGGTAGTTGAAATGAATTTCTAATAGATGATTTGGTAGTTGAAATGAATATCTAATAGATGATTTGGTAGTTGAAATGAATATCTAATAGATGATTTGGTAGTTGAAACCAATTTCTAATAGATGATTTAGTAGTTGAAATGAATTTCTAAGAGTTCGAATCCCACGTATAGTAATCATTTTTACTTGCATATAAGTTTTTATAAACAGTTTAGAAAATCCCTTAGTAGGTAATTGAGGTCTAGTTTATTTCTTTAATACATTGTATATATTCAAGAGCTTTATATTTTAATACAATCAAAAGCTTAATATCGACTTAGATCTACTTCACCTGATGCTATTTCATCATCACAGCTCACATACGTCCCACTGTTGGGCTCAAGCCTCCTCCATAATGCGAGGGAAATTAAGCTACTATATCATGCTGGTCAAACGTGTTGGTATAGGGTTTTTTTCAAGTTTTCTTTCTCTTGCATATATGATGTATGCGTTTTATATCCGTTATTTGTCTCATACGATATAGGGAGTGGTGAATTGTATTCTTACTCCATCACCACGCATAATTGAAAACGCTATTTGGTCAACAATTATTGAAAGTTGACATTAGGCAGGCAGCTGGTCTCTGGCGTAACGAGGGCGACCTTATGTTAGACAGTTTGCAAGTCACATCTGGAGTAGTATACTATACGGATCTTGTAGCAACTCGAGAAAATTTCCGTGTGTTTAGGCGTTTCTGCCATACCTACTACTGCAACCAATCTTAAGGCTCACATATAGGCCCCGTTAAGTTATCCCGTATCCGTGGTGCCGTACTGCTGCGCTTATCGTAGCTGTACAACCCTTTACTTATTGGCTGACTATTCAATATTGCTTTCTGTCTCCCGCTTTGCCTGGGAGGGAAGTGGAATCACTCTTTTCCAACTCCTCCTGTTTAACTTTTCTAATTAAATTTGTTGCGGGTTCCAAGACAATTAAAATCATTTCACGGGACTGCCTGAGGGTCAAACCTCGGTGTCATTTATAGTGACCATTGTGGATCCTGGCTTACAGGAGTTACAATGGTGGGAATGTGTGGTGGGATTAGTCCCAAATAAAAACAAAGGCAGCTGGTCATAAAATTATTGCCAATAACTTTTGCAATATGCACGAATAGGAGAATATATTGCATTGACCTAAGTAATTGAGACAAGAGCAGGAGAATAATGATGAATAAGTTCGTGAGTATATAAGCTTTAAAGAAAACAGCTATAACAAAGGAGTACGCTTAATCTGCTATTATAAATAAGTATTATAAATTGGACAGGTATCCAATTTCATGCTTTCGGAATGTAGTAGTTTGATAAATTAAAAGGATCGATGATGATAACAGAACAATTTTTTCTATTAAAGGCTTTTTTTATTTTTATTGCTTATAGTGGCAAACGAGCAAGTAGTACATATGATGGTAAGAGTTACAACAACTCATTTGTAATATCAAGGTTACAGCTAGGCCACTGCTTATTAACCAAAACCCACTCAGAAGGTTGGGCTCTTAGCTCTTTCGTTCGCTGAAGGAGGCGCAACAGCACATTCCTGCTGCGAAGCATTCAATTCCTTGCGAGAGTGTTGTTCTAACCCTAACAGACAAGCCCGCAGCTGTAGACAGAAAACTGTCAACAGCATAGCCCTATCACTACTTAGAAAGTACACCACTCAGAATTATTATGTACTAGGGTTTACGTGTCAGAGTATCATAGGTTTTAAGTGGAAGATGGATTTGTTTTAGGATTATTTATTTACTTTTTTTGTGTGGATCTTTTCCTATTAGTTTGTAAGCGTTTATTAGTTGGCTGGAGACACTGTATATCCCAATTCCTCACTGGCCATGAGAATTTTAGAAGTATAAATATCTATTATATTATATAAATTCTATTTCTATAATATTATATAAATTCTATTTCTATAATATTATATAAATTCTATTTCAAATTATCTCATCTCTTTTTTACCCGACTGCGCAACGCAAAGGAGTGGTATTGTGTTTAACAGTCTATGTATGTATGTATGTTTGTATGTTCCTTTGAAGCACTATATAGACCAAACGCCTGGACCGATTTTTATGATTCACACGTCAATCCATTCATCTTAGTCCGGCGAGTGTCACTAAAGACATGACGTTAGTGAAAATTTAATATGGCGACTATTGGACGCCATATTGTGAAAATGTAAAAAAATAAAGTCAACAAACTATATCAAGTGGGGTATCGTTGAATAGGTATTTAAAAATCATTTTTAGTTTTCTCTCAACATTTTTCGATTTGACTGACCGTTTAAGATCTATATTGATTTAAAGTTTCGTAACAACCTTTTTCACATACAGGTTTTTATACAGTAGAAATTTACGATAAAAAGACGAAAAAATTGTATGACTGTGCGTGTGAATGTGGATGAACATATACTAAAGTATCTAGTAGGTATATTGGACTACCTAAAGTATCTAATGTCTGACGCGGTCGCCCATCTACAACTTCTAACGATTTAGTACTCAACTTCAGTCGAAAAACTATATATAGTTAGATACTTACTTATTAATAAATAAAATAACTATAGCCACCTAGGTATTCATAACTAAAAAGTATGAAATAAATAAAATAATTAAAAAAATCAAAAAACCCAACTGCGTAAAAAGTGAACCAAATTACATACACAATAAAAAAAACTGAAAAGAAAAAAACAAGCACTTAGATGTCCGGTGGTCTAGAATTCTACAATATATTATTGAATGAATACTATTGCAAAAAATAAAATATATTTTAATAATGGAACACAACAACCGAACGGTCGGGATCCATTATTCGAGAGCAAATCTAATTTTTCAATGGATCCCGACCGTTCGGTTGTTGTGTTCCATTATTAAAATATATTTTATTTTTTGCAATAGTATTCATTCAATAATATATTGTAGAATTCTAGACCACCGGACATCTAAGTGCTTGTTTTTTTCTTTTCAGATTTTTTTATTGTGTACGTAATTTGGTTCACTTTTTACGCTGTTGGGTTTTTTGATTTTTTTAATTATTTTATTTTTCTTTCTTTTTTTTCAAATGTTCATCTTACTATGATTTTGAACAAGCAATTAATTTTCGAATGTTTCCGTATTATTCGTCATTAGCAGGCAAAATAATCAAAATTACGCATAAATGCATGAATTAATTATAGGAGATATTTCATAGCTACAATAAAAAAACTTCATGCTACTTATAATTTAACAAAAGAGGAAAATTTCTTGTCAATTTTGCCGAGAAATTTGAAACGGTCCAACAGATTTTTACGAGACTTTCAAGAAGTCACTTAAGTAACTTTTATTAAAAAAAAGAGTGATTACCTACGCGTTCAAAAAAAAACTAATGAAATTATAAGCAATTCGTGTTCAGATATAGAAACAATAATATTTTTAATGACAATATATAAATATGTTTAATTTCGATTTACATTTAATATATGTATCCTTTTTTAATAACACAGGATATAAATAAATACGAAGGCACATAAATGACCTTTTTTTTTACAGCGGGCTATGGTCCGGTTACACCCCGAGAACTCCGTCCGGGGCGACAGATGAAATGGCGCGCGACCCCATAAACCTGACTCGCAATGTACCTCTCCGCGCCGTGCGAGTGGGCCACCGGAACCTGGTCTTTATCGTCGGTGGCCCACCCGGCGGTCTATCTTCGCGGGTGTCCTCTTGAGTCGACACTCTATCATCTCGACGTCAGGCGTCATCCTCACGCCGTGGCCTCACTCTAGGCGACCGGACTTATCCCCGATCCATTCACCTGATGTCTTGGCTAGGGCAGCATTAAGCGCAGGTATAGTTACTTACCGAAGCAACCGTGCCCCGACAAGACCTGCACCAAACGGAAAGAGAGGACTCCGTGCCACCGCTCCCTCCACTCTAGCAGTACGGGCTGGAGGGCCTCAATGCTCCGAACATTGTATCTAGACCTCTCTAGCCAAGGAACCGAATGGGCACTGAGGTCCCGGCGGGCGTCGCCGAACTAGGTGGCCCGCTCCCTGCGCGATAAAAAGCCACCCTCGTCGCGTACTGAAGACACCTGTTGCTAGAGATTGGAAAGCATCTCTGCCGCTAGGTGCGACGAGGGAGTTCCGGCCAATGCACACGCGCACTGTAGTGGCCGAAGCGCACTACTGTGCGGTAACTGCGGATGACCCTGACCGCCATGACTCTCTGTAGACGCCACAGAAGAGCTCTGTCTCGGACGATCAGAGACCTCGCCCACACGGGTGCGCCGTACAGCGCCACTGAGCGGATCACCCCCACGTATAGCTGTTGGCCTTCCACGCCGGATCCGCCTTCGACAGGCATGAGAGGGCTGACGCCTCGCCTACGAGCTGGGGAGTAAGTCTGCGAAAATGCTCCCGGAACCACCAAAGGCCGTCGAGTACCAGGCCAAATACTTCATATGAGCCCGGTTACTGATAGGGATGGAGTTGACGATTATCGAGACGCCGACAGGCGGCCCCATACGGCTCCATGGAAAAGGGCCTCTGACTTATCAAAGCCACCCTGAGTCCCAACGCCTCGATTCACCCGACCATCACTTCGGTGCCGAGAGTGGCCTGACTCACCGCCGCCTCCTGCCCCGTGCTGTGACGAGCGTGTCGTCAGAATAGCATATTGAGCCCAGCCCGGGGAGAGAGTTCCTCTCAACTCGCGATGTCCCACAGAGTCAGCCCCAACGAACGACCCTTATGGGACACCGCACGTCATGAGCGTTCGCACCGCACAATGTCCCCTGTCCACCCAGGTCGTCATTCCCTCCCCACTACTCAAACTTGTTTTAAGTCACGTATAAATATAAAAATAAAAGAAAGCAGGCGAGCTCTATCGGGTTGAGAGCCTTCAACGCTCACCCATAGTCCGGGTAAAGTTGTCATAGCCATCTGCAGCTAACAACTAAGTCACAGTGCACTTGTCGTATATCGCTTACTGACTTACGCTAGCCATATCATTTATTTGTTTGTCAATCTATTTTAATCGATTAAAATCGAACACTTCCCAGCCTGACAATATCCGGGCTGGCCACGGAGGTCATGGAAGCGGTACCAGTGGCCGGCCCAATGGTGATGGGGAGGGAATACGGTTGGTTAGGGGGCCACGCGCTGCCCTTCCGTCGCCCCGGATGGAATGGACGGCGTGTGTCCAGACCATAGCCTGACAAAAAAAAAGCCTGACAACATAATAATATGAGCTTTCATAATCTAGTTTTATCTCTCTTCCTCTTGAACGGACACTTATAGTGCGGTTACTCAATGTAGCCCGCCTTTGTTTTGATGTTGTGGAAACGCATTTATGCGATTTTTTATGTCGAGACGGGGGGAGTGTAGGACTGGCCGGTTGGCTGTTTCACCGGAATACCCACTAAAACCACAGTGGCCCCCTTCCGCGCTTTTACGGGACACCGGAGAAATCGTCTACTGATATTCGATCCACGATGCCCCAACGTTTGACCTTTTGGCCACGTCCAGTCGGAATGTAGCCCGCCTAGAATCTTACCTTTCCAAGTAGACTCACACTTACGTGTACCACGTAGGTGTGAGATTATATTATGGGTGAATAACTATCATCATTCAACCTGTTGCCGTCCACTGCTGGATGTAGGCCTCTATCATACTGTCACTCATATGAGAGAATAGTGTCGTGGTTGCTACACTTGGTAGGATGGGCTGGCGGTAGCAGTGGGTTTTATACGTTTCCCAGGCGAGAGCTGCCGCTCGTTCTCTTGGTGAACCCTTAGCCGATTTAGCTGAAGACTTCCACGGGCAAGTAAAGGGGTGGCGACAATTGTAATCTTGTCCCGTAGTCACACGGGGAAGACTATCCCGTGTCATCCTATAGTTATTTGTACTACTATATAGTTGACTAGCTTCTGCCCGCGGCTTCGTCCGCGTAAAAGGTTACTTTCCTAAAGTTTTTCATCCCCTATTTTTATTTTACCCCTTAAGGGTATTTTTTTTTTTTGCGAAATTGCATTAAAAAGCCTAGCCTATGTCCTTTATCAGGCTCTAGACTAACTGTGTACCAGATTTCATTTAGATCGGTTTAGTAGTTTTAGCGTGAAAGAGCGACAGACAGACTGACAGAGTTACTTTCACATTTATAATATTAGTAAGGATTGTACAAAAACGACTATCTGAGTTTATGCTGTGGGCTCACTTAAGAGTGTGAACTGTGATTGGCATATGGCTGTGAATGTAATTTTTATTGGGATTTCTTGCGTTGCGGGCATTTACAACTTTGTATACGCATTTTTATTCCTCATGTCTGACTCATTGCCTATATATGTATAGACAATGAGTCAGAATTCTTGCGCTGTGTGGTAGCGAATACGATACTACCAGCCCTTACTTAGCTCGTGAATGTACTACTCTGAACCGCAAAAACTCGATCTCCAACTGTTGTTGAATATATCGACGCCTGAATATAAAGAATACTTTCATATTCCCATTTTAATAATAACCATTTATTTATTTATTTTTTTCGTACATATGAAAGCCACGTTGAAATTAACTTTGTTAATTACGAAATTTCTATATGACTACGTAGTTTTAGTTATGTAATACCTATTTCACTAGTATCTATAACTAGGGTTGCCACCTGTACTTTATTATAAAGTATTGTACGTTATTTCAGATAAATGTACTCTATACTTTATGAGAACAATAAAGTATACGAAAATACTTTATTTCGTATGATATGCAAAAACTTTGAGATTTTGTAAAGTTACGTCGTAGGTATTTTTTCATTAAGGAAATTAATCGTCAGCGCCACATCACTTAAGCACTCGTTTTTAATGTTTTCTGAGTGCAATTTAACCTCAAATGTCAATTTTCTTGTGTTTCTGTGCGAAACGGTTTGAGTGCTCGATAGTACGACTCGAGAATAAGATTTAAAATTTCATTATGCCATTTTATCATGGACAAGATTTCTCCTCATGCACCTTTAAACACAACTTTGATAGTGAAATGGAGCAAATAAATAGTGAATAGGTTACACCGAAAAAATGTTTAAAAAAATTAAACAAAACAAAAAATAAACTATTGCAGAAGTATAAAAATCAGTGGGAAATCGAACATAGTGATTGGTTAATTAATGATCCACACAACAAATATAAAGGCAAGCTGTAAAAAGCAATAAAAATATGATTTTAAGCATAATAATAAATGTAAATAAATTGTACTTTATTTTGATACTGTGTACTTTTTTTCTTACCCATAATAACCAATCTATCTATCTATCTAATCTAATATCTTTAAACGAGCAATTCTTGTATATATAATTTTTCTGGATCTCGTAAACGGCACCAACAATTTTCATGAAATTTAGCATGTAGGTGGTTTCGGGGGCGACTAATCGATCTAGCTAGGTTTCATTTCTAGAAAATATTCTTTTTTAAATTACTGAAATTTAGCACTTAATATGCTTAATTATTTATAAAATCCGATTACGAAATGAAAAATGTTTGATTGTTGTTGTTGAAAATGAAATTTTTCATTTCGTAATCGGAAAATATTCTTTTGTCTGTATTTTCAGCCAGTAAAAAATATAATTTTTCATTGCCTGAAAACTATTAACATATGAAGCCAAGTTGCGATGATGATGACGCTGTCATTAAGAATAGACATAGCTCAGTTGGAACATTAAGTAGTTTAATCCAAACAAACCAGAGCACGGTTCGGGTCCTTAGTTTGACTTTTTTCATTTTTTGCCTTCTTTTTTATTATTTACTAACATTTGCCCGCGTCTTCGTCTGCGTAGAAGTCGAAAATGGTTCTAATAGATATTTCTTTTTTTTGTATTTTTTACGTTATTAATTTTATTATGTTTAAATATTTGTATACTTATAAAATATGACACTCTTTATTATAGTGTAGGGTATTTGAAGATGTAATAAACATGACAATAAAATGAAATTTTGTTATATTATATATTATGGACACGAGGCTTTTTTCTTAGGAGGCTACGTTTTGAACAGCTGCGCCCACTGACGAGGCGTCGGAAGGGCAGAGTGCGGCCCCATAACCCACCGTGTTTTGCATCGAAATCAGGCCGACCTCTGGTATCGCTTCCTTGAAATCCGTGGCCAGCCTGGCGGGTTATCCTTTCGGGTATTAACACCATAGCCGCCCCGGCAACAAACAACTGTGATGCTGAGGCGTCGCCCTCACGAGGCTGACCTTTCTGCGGGTGACGGACTAATACCCGGTCGATGCACCCGCGATACTACACCACAGTATTTATTTGTATATACAGTACAATATCTTTTGTTTTTCTTTCGCATTGAAATGAAAATTACCAGGCTACTCTGTGAGCTTACTCTGAAGCATGTCACATACAACTGCCCATGTGAGAAGCAGCTTTCTCTCAAGTCTACTCCCGCTGCCTTAAGAATTTGACCTCGAGCTTTGTTTATAGTCATTGCGAAGTAGACTTTGATGGCAAACTGCACTCTCTGAAATTCGAAGAGGTAATTTGATGGTATTTGGAGAATATTAGAATTTTTCTTCTTGCAAACTTGCAAACATTGTATAACTTTGGCGCGCCAGCTCTCAATTTTAAGATGTGAGCTGGGATACCGGGAGGCTTCGGTGTATTCAGGAACTCGACCGGTTGTTTAAAGCGGGGTTTATCACTTATTCAAAGGATTTATTTTATATATATATAATATTTGACCCCTTCGAATGTTTTTAAATATTTGCAAGTAAATGGTTTAAAGAAATCGAAACGACCGTAGTAACGCACATAGGTAGGTACGTCATGGCGTCTTGCGACCAATCTAATCAGCTATGCTGTCTCCATATCGTATCATATTGATTGTTTCTAATATAACTCAACCTTTCCGTCTCGATTTTTGCAAATATGTTGATTAAGAGCTGACTAAACAGCGAACAAAAATATAGCAAATGACTATCTTCTCCTTTTCTAATCATTATACGGTAAAAATACCCTCACCAGAGTCAAATAAAAACGATTGACTGACTGAATGACTTATGACTTATGAGCTATGAATTTCAGTTATTCGATCCAATGTGTTATCATGGCTCTGAATTACAATATTCGGCTTAGAAAATTGCTGTCCAACAATTTTAAATTTTAAACTCCACGTTCCTCTGACACCGTGTCCGAAAAGTGGATGACCTCTTTAAAGCTTAGAAACCTTCAAATTCCGTATTAATACAGTATTGTGACTTTCGAGACATTCCAATTTTAAAGAGTATTTCCATTGTACCAAGCTTTTATGGGAGTTCAACCTTTTCAGGGTTCCGTACCCAAAGCGTAAAACAGAACCCTATAACTAAAACTTCGCTGCCGTCCGTCTCTCTGTCACCAGGCCGTATTTCATGAAATATGATAATTAGACAGTTGCCATTTTCATAAAGGATGTATTTCTGTTGCCGCTATAACGACAAGTACTAAAAAACGAAATAAAATAAATACTTACCCATACAACAAATATGATTTTTGCTTCTTTTTGCTCGATATTTTTTTAGTTTCTATTTTTCTTTTTTGCCTCTTTGATCTGTTTTTTTTTCATTATTTTTATTATATTTAAATATATCTTCTAAAACACATTAAAAAGAAAATACCGAGCAAGTCTCTGTCATCCAGATATTGTACTTTATTTGCAAAGAAAAAAGGTGGCAACCCTACATATATTATGATTAATTGTCTGTACAATACATATCTTTTGATTAGGGGATGGAAAATATGTTTAGCTACAGGTAAATATTATATTTTATAGCATAACTTAATTGATATACAAAATAAGAATTAGTACTTCATTATTGTTAATTTTTTTTGGATCTACACAATTTTCTTCACTAATGCTGACCTGAGAACTAGATCTTTCTTTATGAAGTCTGACCCGACTAGAAATTTTTTCGTCTTCCTTAGCAGGACCGGGGACCGGGCATGCCCGATCTGGACCAGATAAGGTATGTAACGCAGAAGATATATCTGGACCCGATCAGTAAAACCTTATCGGGTGCAGATCAGGCATTCCTGATCGGGTCCAGATCAGGCATTCCTGATCGGGTCCAGATCAGGCGTTCCTGATCGGGTCCGGATAACATTTTACTGATCGGAACCAAATCAATCATCTGCGTTATATATCTTGCCTGATCCAAAACGATTATGCCCAGTCCGGTACTTTTAAAAAACATGTTTAATAGGTAAAAATATAAATTAATATATGACGTAGACACCGAATGCAGAGCTATATTCTTATCATAGAGAGTCCCAGTGAGCCGTTCCGATTATGGCGCAACCACCAGATGCTAACGACTGCAAATGTCGCCTGAATTTCTCATTCATGACCTGATCGATCTGTTTTAATCTGATTCGATAACAACTAATTTAATATTAGGCCATGTCATTACGCTTCGGAGAATCTTAACACCGAGATTAACACATTATAACATATTTCTATCTCTGAGTCTACCTATAATGTAGTCATACAAAATATTAGAAGTTTAAATCATAATTTTGAAGATTTTATGATTTTGTTAGATAGATTAAAGATGAATGAGGATATGATAATTTTGACTGAATGTTGGCTTTCAAAAGTTGATAAATTGCCCCAAATACCAAATTTCTACTCATATTACACACTGCAAAATTTTAACCAAAACGATGGCGTAGTTATCTATGTTAAAAAAAATCTTCAAGTTAAAGTTTATGAACCAACTAACGTTAAAGAAGTTAACTGTCTAGTAATCACACATAAAATGGATTATGCATTTATCTGTCTTTATAGACCTCCATCATTTGTGAATTTGGACTTATTTCTAGATTCAATTAACAACGTTCTGAACGACTTAAAAGTATTCCAGCAAGTTTTTTTGATAGGAGATATAAATATCGATATCGGAAATGCAAACAATGAATATAGGAATTCAGATTATATGAACTTACTCGCTTCACATGGTCTCTTACCTTCACATATTTTACCTACACGCGGATCTAATTGTTTAGACCACTGTTTTTTGAAAGTTAAACATCCTAGTACTACCATTGTTTGTAATACTACAGTAACAGATCATTCTACTATTATTCTTTCATTAAATTTAGGTAACCACAAAGATAAGGTAAATCATAAAGTATTTAAAAGAATTGACTATGTTTCTGTAATTGATGAAATATCTAATATCGACTGGGTAACCTTACTTAATGGAAGCGATCCGAACACAGCCACAGATATTTTTATCTCCACCCTTAGACATATCGTAGCGAAATTTACTAGGTTAATTAAAGTCTCTCGTAATAAAAGAAATATTAAACCTTGGGTAACTGAAGGACTATTAAGGTGTATTAGAAATAGAGATAGGCTACATAAAAAACTAAAAAATGATCCTAAAAACGTAATACTCAAAATCACCTATTTACGCTATAGAAACACCTGCAATAGAATATTGAAAAATTTAAAAAATAGATACTATAGATCAGAAATGAATAAAAATAGATTTAATTTAAAAAAACAATGGAGTTGTATTAAAACCTTGTGTCATATAGATAAAAATAATGAATCTAGTCATGAATTGTTACGTTTAAAACCCTCGCCCTCGGATTCCATTAATACAGTTAATAATTACTTTGTTAACATTGGCAATAAATTGGCTAACAAGGTAAATGAGAGAAGGAGAAATTATAAATACCAAAATAGGAAAGAATTTAATATAATAGATACACCAAACTCATTCGTACTGCTACCGACAGATGAATCGGAGGTAGGCATGATAATAAAAAAATTAAAAAACACATCCAGTACAGGTTGGGAAGAAATTCCCTCTACTATTTTTAAAATGGGTAGTAATACTTTAGTCACTCCAATAACAATCATTTGTAATATGTGTTTTGAACAGGGCTGTTTTCCAAATTCTCTCAAGAAGTCTTTAGTTATACCAATACACAAATCAGGACACAGAGACAATATATCAAATTATAGACCTATTTCACTTTTGCCAACACTATCAAAAATTTTGGAAAAACTTATAAACATAAGATTAAAAACATACTTAGAAAAATATAACATATTATCCAAAAATCAATTTGGCTTCCGTCATAAAATTTCCACGTCGGATGCAGTACAAACGTTAATTAATTCAGTAGTGACTAGCTTAGATAACAATAAAAAATGCCTAGCCATATTTTTGGACCTTGCAAAAGCCTTTGATACTGTGTCCATTCCATTATTATTAAAAAAGTTAAACAAGATTGGCATAAGAGGGATACAACATAAGCTTTTTGCAGACTATTTATCTAATAGACATCAAATTACAAAAATAAACTCCATTACGAGTGACGCAGCTAAAATTGAATATGGTGTACCACAAGGTAGCATATTGGGCCCTACACTGTTCTTAATCTATATTAATGATATGTGCAATCTTAATCTTATACATGGTAATATTGTGAGCTTTGCAGATGATACAGCCATTATTTTTTCTGGTGACTCTTGGCTTGACACGAGTCTCAAAGCTGAAGACGGCTTTAAGATGGTAATAAAGTGGTTAGAAAATCATTTCCTTACACTCAATATCCTTAAAACCAAATATATAACCTTTAGTATGAGAAATAGCGGTCAGCCACCGCCTTCTACAGTTCGAATTAAAGCCCATTATTGTGATGACCAGATCCCCTGTACTTGTTCTGAGATAGCTTCTACCACTGACATAAAATATTTAGGTATACACATAGATTATAATCTGAATTGGAATACACATATAACCACCTTGGCAGGTCGTATAAGAAAACTTATGTACATTTTTAAAACACTTAGACATGTTTGTGATGCTACACAAATAATTACTGTTTACTATGCCCTATGTCATTCTGTCATGACATACTGTATAAAATCCTGGGGAGGATGCTCAAAATCTATTATTCTATCGCTTGAAAGAGGCCAAAGGGCCTTACTGAAAGTGATATTATTTAAGTCGTTTCGTTACCCAACTAATGAACTGTACAGAGAAACTTCAATTCTCACCGTGAGGCAAAGTTACATAAAGAAATTAATCAAAGATCAACATACGTATCCCACAGATTTAAAATTAGGTATACGAAGGAGGGACAGGGTTTATAAAGTGCCCAAATGTAGAACAACGTTTGCTCAGCACTTTTTTAACTTTTTAGGGCCTTATATATACAACAATATCAATAAAAAACTAAATATAAAAAACTTAAATAACTGGAATTGTGATAAATTACTAAATAGATATTTTAAAACTTTAAATTATACAGAAACTGAGGATCTAATAAAAACCATTGAGTAATTCAAACTATTATTAGGGCAATATCACTGGAATGCACACAGTCACGCACACACACGCTCGAGCACACAGCGTGCCCATGTACACTCTCATACACACGCACACCCATGCGCGCATGCACACTTAAACACACACGCACACATACATACGCAGACATTCATGCACATACGTACGCACACGTTTACATACTCACACATTCATGCACATACACAACACACACAAAACACGCAAAATTTACTCAAACATACAACATATATTGATTTTGCATAATAATGAAGAGAAAGAAATAAAAATTGTAATTTCATGTAATCTATTACAGCGCCACCTATCGAGTCCAATCATAAATCTACATCATTCTTCAAATCAGCTAATAATGTACAAAATTTCATCAAAATTGGTCCAGCCGTTAAGATATATTCTAAAGAAAATCATGTGTATGTGTGTATACGTACATTTGTTCAGGTATTGTACCTACACATGTGCAGTGCAGTGCCCACACATACAACATTTTGTATTTTATAATTTTAAGCTTAATCTAGTTTTTCATAAAAGGAACAGTGTTTTACGTGACAAACTATTTTTTAATTTTATTTAATTGTCTATTTATTCACCATGTCTATTTATTCATCATGAATTGTACCCAAGTGCATATTATGCTTCATTGTTATTTAAACTGCAATTTAAGATATATAAAAAAAGTAAAATCACACCAACATTTATGTAATATTCTTGCATATGCTACAATGTAAGAAAGTAATGATCATATCATGCGTCTCTGTCTTAAGTAAGTCGTATTTTGTTACTGTGCAATTGGAGGAACACTGCCCTCTGAGATACAGTTTATAACTAGTTCGGAGGGTAGGGCAAATCTTCATTACATAATAGCAAAAAATTAACTGTTTATTAAAGAAGTTATGTTTGTTATACATATTGTGAGCTAAAACTATATAAGGTGTAAATTAGTGATGTGAAAAATTTGATCGGTAAGTGCTAATATATACACTTCATTAGTAAAAATAAAAAATAAGATTAAGATTTAAGAATTGTAACTAAGTATAAATATGTTAATAACTAATCTTGTAAACATAGTCAACAATAATTTTTATAACAAAGTATAGCAATATGTGGGTATTATAATAACTAATTCTAAAATAAGTTAAGTTAAACAAATAAATATTATTATTATTATTATTATTATAGATTCAAATAATGACGTCATTTTACTAACGCCATCTATTTATTATGACCCAAAACATTAAATGTTAGAATGGTTGTTACAATTTAATATTTCTATCTATCTATGTTTTCAAATGTTAGGTACATTTATATATATATATATATATTATTTATTTTTGTTTTTTACTTTAAATATAAATTATTTTTATATTATTAATTAAACATTATTATTATTATTATTAAATACATATGATTAATTAAAGATTTCAGATTAATCTCCTCTGATGCAAATACAATTTCGCCGTGGCATAAATATGACAATCATGTCACTTTTTTGAATTTTGATTGATATTTATTTTGTGTTACGAAAACTGTTTCTGGTTCTGATATACTACAAGCCTTACTATATACTTGATGATATTTCACATCAGGCTATCCTTATTTGGTCCTGATCCGGTATGCCTTACCATACTTGATGTTATTTCACATCAGGCTATCCTGATCAGGACCAGACCTGGTCCTGATAGGGTTTGCCGGATTCGGCATGCCTCATTCTGTCCTGATCGGGTCCTGATCCGGTATGCCTTACCATACTTGATGATATTACACATCAGGCTATCCTTATTTGGTCCTGACCTGGTCCTGATCCGGTATGCCTTACCATACTTAATGATATTTCACATCAGGCTATCCTTATTTGGTCCTGATCTGGTCCTGATCCGGTATGCCTTACCATACTTAATGATATTTCACATCAGGCTATCCTTATTTGGTCCTGATCTGGTCCTGATCCGGTATGCCTTACCATACTTAATGATATTTCACATCAGGCTATCCTTATTTGGTCCTGATCTGGTCCTGATCCGATATGCCTTACCATACTTGATGTTATTTCACATCAGGCTATCCTGATCAGGACCAAACCTGGTCCTGATAGGGTTTGCCGGATCCGGCATGCCTCATTCTGTCCTGATTGGGTCCTGATCCGGTATGCCTTACCATACTTGATGATATTACACATCAGGCTATCCTTATTTGGTCCTGACCTGGTCCTGATCCGGTATGCCTTACCATACTTGATGATATTTCACATCAGGCTATCCTTATTTGGTCCTGACCTGGTTATGATCCGGTATGCCTTACCATACTTAATGATATTTCACATCAGGCTATCCTTATTTGGTCCTGATCTGGTCCTGATCCGGTATGCCTTACCATACTTAATGATATTGCACATCAGGCTATCCTTATTTGGTCCTGATCTGGTCCTGATCCGGTATGCCTTACCATACTTAATGATATTTCACATCAGGCTATCCTTATTTGGTCCTGATCTGGTCCTGATCCGGCATGCCTTACCATACTTGATGTTATTTCACATCAGGCTAGCCTGATCAGGACCAGACCTGGTCCTGATCGGGTTTGCCGGATCCGGCATGCCTCATTCTATCCTGATCCGGTCCAGATACATGATCTGGTTGAACCATACTTGTTTTCTAGTCGGGGAACTTGAGTCAATATGTCCATATAAAGTAATAGCGTTATTCCAATAATTTACATTGTCTTGCAATGAAATTATCTATCTAATGCATATGAATAAGACTATTTTCATAAATTTTTCAGCGTTTATGATCACAAGAGGACTATAACGACTTCTAATTCTAAAAAAAAAGCTAACTGTATTCAAAAGGATTCTTTGTCATTTTTAGATGGATGTTGTTGACTTAGATGGTTGTGATGTTCGTAACATATTTTTTATTTGTTTTTTTTTTGTTTAAAATGACTTCATTCCAATATTATCATATTAGAACTACGTAAAGATCTGGTGATGAATTTCAATGATAGACCAAGAAGTTCTTAAATAAATATCAGCAAATCGACCGCAACTATCGTTGTCGCATATTGTATCTGTTAAACATATTGTTTTTTTTTTTATTAATAATTTTTAATGGCTGGCACATGAGACAAATATGTATGTACAATACACTCGTTTTAAAAAAAATAAACGTAATGTTACTGGCCATCTACTATATTATATTTTATACAATATCATCTTAGGTCCTCCTCTATATGAAGAAAATGGACCTGCTTTATACTCGTAGCATAGCAGGTCAATTTTACTGGTCGTAGAAGGGCTTTTTGTTCGAGTTAACCTTCTTTTTATAGAATCTATATTTCCGTGTGATGACGGAGTAAGAATACAATTCACCACTCCTATCTTACCCGTGGATGATCGTAAGAGACGACTAAGGGATTTAAAATGCATATGACACCTATGCAAGAGAAGGAAAACTCGAAACAAAACCCTATTTGGTATAGGGTTTTGTTCACGGATGATCGTAAGGGGCGATTAAGAGATATAAAACTATGCAAGACAAGGAAAGCTCTAAACAAAACCTTATACCAATACGTCTTGTTACGGATGTCTCAGTAGCAGTGGCCGGCCCAATGGCGATCGGGAGGAAATACCGTGGGTTATGGGACTACGCGCCGCCCTTGAGTCGCTCCGCACGGAATGGATGGCGTGTGTCCAGACCATAGCCTGCTAAAACAAAAATCCAACACGTCTGACCAGCGTGGTGTAGTAGGTCAATTTCCCTCCCATTATGGAGGAAGCTCGAACCCAGTAGTGGAACATATATGAGCTGAAATGATGATGATGATATGAATATTATATCCCTTAGTTTAATTTTTTACGATATCCACGAGTAAAATGTAAATGATTAATTTCATACTTCGTCATCACACGGATATATTTTACACAGGTAAAATAATAAGGTAACAAGAAATAAATAGTAGATACATAATAATCTAGAAATAAATTAAAATAATATTAATCTACAGTACAATTTTATAAGACAATGACCGCAAATTAAATTTGAAATGTGGTGAAAACTTACCTAACGATTATTAATCCTTCACTTTATTTACTCAAATAGATAATGTAATATTCACAAATTAATTATTACACATTTTATTTAGCAACAATATCTAAATATTTGGGAGCCATTTTCGTTAAATTTCCTTTGCGATATTCATTTGAATACGCAGCTTTAAGATTGCAATATTCACGTGCGGCTCTCGCCGTGAAATCCAAATGACTGGTACAAGAAGATACTCGTAGTACTAACTTGTATGTAGATTCTTGAAATTACAGTTTCCGGGGATGCTGTAAAATTCCAAACGTCCTATCTTTACAAAATAAAATGTAATATTTAAATTTAAATTACTGAAATTTAGCATTTAACATGCTTCATTATTTATAAAAATTAAATTACGAGCGATAAATTCCTATCCATATCCCATGTGTGACAATAATTTTTCGCTCGTTATCAAGTTTTTGTAATATTTAAATATTAAAATAATTTGAAAATAAATTCTTAAAATCTGTAATCATCTCAGCTCATATTCGTCCCACTGTTGGGCTTACGCCTACTCTACAATGGGAGGGAAATTAACCTAGTATACCACGCTGGTTTGACGTGTTGGTATAGGGTTTTGGTTCGAGTTTTCATTCTCTTACATAGATGTTATATATGCTTTGTATCCCTTAGTCGTCTCTTACGATCACCAACAGTATTTTACATAGGGGGTGGTGAATTGTATTCTTATTCCGTCACCACACTGATAGAAATCTGTAATACGATAATACGTTCGTAAATCTGTATTATGTGTTAGTACTCAATTAAGATTCAATGGCCCAAGTATATAACACCTCTATATATATTATAATAACTTTTTTTTGCCATAGGCTGTGGAGGTGGTCACGCCCCGCCAAATAAATCCGGGGTGACGGAAGAGACGGCGCGTGACCCCATAGACCCACTATGCAAACTCCTCTCGTCGCCATGCGAGCGGGCCACCGGCACTCGATCTTTGTCTTCGGTGGCCCGCCCAAGGGATTACCCTCGCGGGATCCTCTCGAGTCGACGCCCCGACAGCTTTCGCCGTCGGGGCATCGTAACCCATAGACCCACCCTGTAAAGCGCCTATCTTCACCGTGCGAGCGGGCTACCGGAACCCGATCTTTGTCTTCGATGGTCCGCCTGGCTTACAATACCTTGACGAAAACTTTTTTAGTAAGTACCCATTTGTCACATCATTTTAAATTTTAATACTTACATGATTAATCATTTTAACAAAAGAATTTTAGGTACCTATTATTTTCTTTTATTTCAAGATTGTAAAAGAAAAAAAATAATCAAAAAATATCTGATCCTATAGTTAACAGTGGCACCTTTAAAAATTTGTCGACCTAAGTCCGGGCGTCGCGAATCTTTTTGTTTATTTTTTTTTTTGCAGCGGGCTATGGTCGTGGCGTCAAATGAAGCAGCACGCGACCCCATAAACGTGGCGCGTTTATGGGGTCGCGCCGTGCGAGTGGACCACCGGAACCCGGTCTTTGTCGTCGGTGGCCAGGCTTCGCGTACCTACATAACACTAAATTCTTCATTGGTAGTACTCGTAAATCCGTAATATTTATTTAACCAATATAGCCAATAAATAATGTTATAAAATATTAACTTTTGCCCGTGATCAAATGTTGATGTCTTCGTTAAATATGATGTTCGTTATTTTCACTGTAGGTTGAAAAATATCAAAGCTTATTATTTTACATATATTACTTAGGGAATTTTCCGTGTGGTGACGGAATAAGAATACTATTCACCACCCCATATCTTACCCGCGGGTGATCGTACGAGAAGACTAAGGGATATAAAACGCATATAACATCTATGCGAGAGAAGGCAAACTCGAAACAAAATCCTATACCAACACGTCTGACCAGCGCGGTATAGTAGATTAATTTCCCTCCCATTACGGAGGAGGACCGAGCCCAACAGTGGGAGGCTTATGGGTTGTGATGATGATGATGACTTAGGGAAGGATGTATGATGACTGTGTGGTAGCGACTACGAATACTACCAACCCTTACTTTGCTCGTGGATGTCGTAAAAGTCGATTAAAAGCCTTATAACGACCTGGGCCAACTCCATCTGATGCCGTTTGGTCAACATATACATTCCCAAGGCGTCCGGCAGGCGGCCGGTCATAAAACTATTGTAAACTTATAATAACTTTTACAATATGTACTATGAAAGAAGAGTACATATTATATCGACCCCAAGTAATTGGGATAAGAGTAGGAGAATGATGATTACTCAGGAAAGGGTATATCGTCTGAGGGGCTGATTTTAAGAGTAGGTATGTATTCCTTTCTAGTGAGTATTAACTTTACATTATGAAAGACGCTGAGCTCTTGAAAAAAAACTTTAAAAAATATAAACATTGGATAATCAAATAGGGTAAAGTAATAGAAAATAAATATTATATATTACTTTTATATGATAGATCATTAAAAGCATCTACCGTTTGTTTCAATGTTAATCCAATAGAAATTTGAAAATATAAATACAAGGCAGTAAGCTGAACAGACGGTTTCTATTGCTTGTTGTTAGCTCTCAAGTTTTAATAGAACATAAGTTCTTTGCTTTATGAAAACAATTCGATTATGAGGATTTATAAAGTCATAATAAATAAAACATATCTGTATTGGTAAGAAAAAAACAGGATAGGTTTTGAATTTACTCAAGAATGTTATACCTACGTTCTTTTAATAATAATAGTAATAAATTTATTAATTATTATTATTTTAATAATATTAATTTCAGAATTATTCTTTTCAACCTTCTTCTCTCCTGGACCACGAAAGTGCTTAGACGTGTATACACGTAATAATACAATTTAAATTCACTAATTAAAAATCAAATAACTCTTAACAATTAAATTGCAAGTACCAGGCGCTCAGAAAGTGAAGTAGGAGTACACTTAGTGCGTATGTAATAGCGACGTTAGTGTGGAAGCAGGACAAATCAACTTTAGTATCGACGACCACACAGTGTGAGAACTTCGGCATATTTTGACTTTATATATAGGTATTTTTTTTTTTTGTTTTTCTTATAATATGCCTAAAGTTACGCGCTCACCACCTATTGGTGTACAGCATACTCACTCAGACTCTGATGTGCCTAATATTGCTCCTAACGTTTCTTCAACCTTGTTCAAAACACAGCGGCAAAAACGACAGCGTGAATCAAGTGAAGAAAAGCTCTCCGATTTAAAGGATGAGATTAAAATTATGCTAGACGAGTGGAAGGAAAGTCAAAACTCCCTCCTAAACAAACTTATCTCTGAAGTTGCAAGTATTAAAAATCAAAATTCAGAAATAAAGAAAGCAAACGAAGAGATTCAAAAGAGTCTAGCCTTTCTAAATAGTCAGTATGAAGACATGAATATAAAGATTCAGGCATTTGAAAGAGAACGTAAACAACACCTATTGCAAATAGCTTCACTAGAAATGAAGATGGAAGCTATAGAGAGGAACACTAAATTATCTACCGTTGAGTTCAGAAATATTCCAAAATCCAGTGGTACCGAAACGAAAAATTTCCTCTACAATATTGTTCAAAATACATGTAAGGCGCTTCAAGTCAATATCGGACAGACCGAGATCAGAGATGTATATCGAATCACTAACAAATCAGGAAACGGTACAATAGTTGCTGAATTAACGTCGGTACTACAAAAAAATAATATTATACAAGGGATCAAATCCCACAGGAAAGCAAATCCTAACCAAACTCTTACTTCTACACATATTGGCATACCAGGTGCTCCCAGTGCAATTTACATATCTGAATCACTCACAGAGAGAGGACGGAGGCTGTTCTATTTGGCTAGAGACCTGGCTAAAACACAGGGTTACAAGTTTTGTTGGACAAGTTATGGAAGAATATATCTTCGTAAAGACGCAAACGGACCGCACATTGAAATTAGGGATGAAGCACAACTCAACTCTCTCAAAAATCAAATATGACTAGTTTTAATTCAATATCCGGCTTACTATTGTCTTTGTTACTTCACTTTGTGCTCAGGATTATGTGTACTTATATGTTGTTTTGCCAATCTGTTTTATAAATTCTACTCCATAAATGTATCTCTTATATACAGATGTATTTGTTTAAAACAATTAGAAATCAAAATGACGGGTATATTGAGTCTAATACATCTTTAATCTACTAAAAAATTCGATTCTATTAATAATATCATATTGAATAAAAATATTGATAAAATAATAGCAGGGCCATCTTTTCTATCTAATCCAGAATCTTGCAAGTCCCTTCTCTCATCAAAACTAACATCTGATAAAAGCCTCACAATTCTTACACAAAATATAAGAAGTATTAATAGAAACTTCAACGATTTTGAAATTTTATTGTCTAGACTAAGTATAAAATGTAACATTTACATCCTTACAGAAACCTGGAATGCAAAAGTTTTCGATTTCCCTTCTTTGCAAAATTTTGACGTTTACTTTAGTAAAAATAATATTAACCAAAATGATGGTGTTGTAGTATATACGAGACAAGGATTGGGTTGTTCAGTAGAAGAATTATCCATCTCGGATTCTACTTGTATTTTAATAAAAATTGATCTGCACACAGCAATTTTAGGTATTTACAGATCCCCATCGCATAAAAATATAGACAGTTTTCTATTTTCCCTAGATAATTTTCTAAGAGTCTCAAGTAGTTACACTAATATTGTTATTACAGGTGACTTAAATATAGACATTAAGAGCAACAATAATGATCACAATTCATGTGAATACTTAAACTTGATGGCTAGTCATGGTCTCTTAACTGGTCACCAATTTCCTACTAGGAATAATAATTGTATCGACCACGCAATGATTAAAACAAAATATCCGAGTATTACCATTGTTATACAATCTATGATAACTGATCATTTACCGGTTCTTACATGCATTGATCTAGAACAAAAAATACAAAAACCCACAAAATCGGCTATGCATAAATTAAACTATGATTTACTACTTGATGAGCTTAAATCCACTAATTTTGATAACATTATAAAATCGCGCGATGCAAATTGGTCTGCTGAACAGTTTACAAATACAATAAATAGCCTAATTTTAAAGAATACTATAACACTCAAAACACCAAGAAAATTACGTAATATAAAACCATGGATTACCGCGAGTTTACTCCGTTGTATACAAAATCGAGACCGTATGCACTTAAAATGTAAAAAGGAACCACGAAATCTCACTCTTAATCTAACTTATAATCGGTATAAAAACTATTGCAATAATTTGCTAAAACGTTTAAAAAGAAATTTTGAAAAAAATAAAATTACTGAATATGCAAATAATCCTAAAATGAAATGGAAGGTCATAAATACGATTGCAAATAGGAATAGTATAAAAACTTCACCAGATAACCTCCTTAAATTAGAAGATACTCCAGAAAAGGCCTTGGATGTAGTGAACAATTATTTTGTGAATGTTGCAGAAGGACTTGCTAAAGAAATTAAAAGTGTAAATGGACGTAATAAGAATTACAATCTTGGGACTGAAACGAAATCAATTAATTCTATGGGGTTTCTTGAAACTAATGAGCATGAAGTTGACAGTGCATCTGGATGGGACAAGATACCAACCAAATTAATAAAAATTGCCAAGGAAATCATTGTGCCGCCTATGACTCATATTGCCAATCTTTGTATACGAAATGGAGTATTTCCTATGGTATATAAAATATCTATTGTTCACCCCATTTTTAAAGCAGGGAATAGAGACTGTGTCAGTAACTATAGACCAATATCAGTATTACCAGTACTATCTAAGATCTTGGAAAAATTATGAATATAAGATTAGTGTCATTTCTTAAAAAATATAACATACTAGCTAAAAATCAATATGGTTTCAGGAAAGATAGATCTACAGCACAAGCTGTGTCCGACCTTACTAACTTTTTAGCTGCACGTGTTGACAATTTGCCAAAAATTCCAAAAAATATATTGATTTGGTAATCAGCGCCCAATTAATGGCAACAACTTGACTTATTAACGGACAGTCACTATTAAGGCTACTCAATATAAAGAAGTGATAAAATTATTTATCACTTCTTTCTTCTTTTTATATTAATATGAAGAAAATTAATAGGTACGTAAGACTTGGCACTATGGTCGACTGACTATAGCATGCCCAGAAAAGCGAATAAATTAAAAAAAAAATATTTATCATAATATATATTTTATTTTGCCAAAGATATGAAAATATACGTCAACCATTATTATATTCACTACACGTCAAAACTTTAACTGTATAATATTACATAAAATACCAGTAAAAATATTCAATATACTACAAAAGAATTGAATATAATACAAGAGCGTGACATAAGATTTCCATATTCGCGTCAAAACTCGATATTAAACTTGGTTCCCATTTTCACATTCGAGTTCTGATGGGATACAGTAATAACTTAGTCTTTTATTTAAATAATGGTGTTTCGTTTTGTTTTATCATTGCATTCTTAAACTGGAGATACTGTTCATTTGAATGTGTCATCATCATCATCATTCCCCTCCTCTTATCCCAATTACTTGGGGTCGATACAATATGTACTCTTCTTTCATAGTACATATTGTAAAAGTTATTGGCAATAGTTTTATGACCGGCCGCCTACCAGACATCAAACCTCCTTGGGAATGTAATTGTTGACCAAACGGCATCAGATAGAGTTGGCCTAGGTCGTTATAAGACTCATAGTCGTCCTTTACGACATCCACGAGCAAAGTAAGGGTTGGTAGTATTCGCAGTCGATACCACCCATTTGAATGTGTATGTGTCGAAAAAACAATGTCCAATAATAGTACATTACTGCAGCGGCCAGCAAAAGAGGCATTGATGGACGAACGTATAAATACTGAAACACAATGTTGTTCATTGTTCGTCATGTATACAGTTCTACTTAGTACTACTTAGTTAATTTCCGCGCATTATTTGAGAAAAGCACTATAAAGGCCTTGGCCACAACTAGCAATTGATGGACTTACGTACGTGTGCCTCGGCTACGCCTCGGCCCACATTTGCACGTTCGTCCATCAAGGCCTCTTTTGCTGGCCGCTGCAGTAATGTACTATTTCTTCAACATAAAATATATTAAGAAGACCTTCCACCTCATTCAATATTTTAACTTATCCTACACTAGATCGTGTTCCGCTCAGAGTTCTGAATAATATTGACTTAATTAAACTGAGGTAGCTAAAAGGTAATTGAATTGAAATTTCAAGTTAAGAATGAAAATATCTTCAACAATTTTCTATAAAGAATTTCATTTGTACGATTTTCGTTTTGTTTTATAATATCCTTTAATAGCAGACGTGCAAGCGGTAAATTTGATGGTAAGTGGTAAGTAGAATAAAATTCCGCTCAACGAATTTAGCATTCTAAATGGAAGAGGAAAATAATTGCCTACCTTAACAGAAAAAGGATTGCAAGGAACTGATTCACAACATCAAAGGGCGTCCTGTTTGGGTCTCTCATTAATATCTTTAGATAAATATCAAAGGGAATTCATAATAGCTTATTGTGGCGAGCTATTGAGAACTCTTGCTGTGTATTTATTAGATTATTTATTTTTGTACCTTCAATGAATTAAAACATGATAATTGAATTCAAAAAATGGAAAAGTTTTATTGCAATGTTGTCATATGTAATTTTAGTTGTTATGTTAAATACATAGATGGCGTTATTCTAAAGATACTTACTGAGTCTAGTTCAAAGATTAAAGTTATACATACATACATACATATCATAACGCCATATCCCTTGCAGAGTAGGCAGAGAGAACAGAGTGCCAGAGAACTCTATCCTTGCATACTTCACTCGCTTCCTCAACATTCATAACTCTCTTCATACACACTCGCCGGTTTCGGAGACTCTTGACTCCACCTTACTTCAGTACGTGACCAATCTGGTCTAGGTAGGTGAGTCTCGGTCTCCCCCGGTACCTACATCCTTCCACTTTCGCATTGTATATTATATCAATTGGAAAGGAGTGGCAACTCGATGGTAAAATAAGAATGTATGGAAAGTGCTGCTACATAGAGCTTAGGCGATTAACTAAAGTTGAAGTGATATACGTAACGTATATATGTGTGTGTAATATACGTATCTACATGTGTTCGTGTGTGTAATTACATATATAGGATTTTCTTTTACTATGAAACCCACCCTGAAATATAAAAAAAAAACATATCAGCCGTTAACGAAACAACAATAATATAAGCTAAACAATGAAAATTGAGATAATTTTCAGAAAGCACATCAATAAATGAAAATAATTTTTGAATAAGTACATAAGTACCTACGCTAAGAACAAAAAATAAAAATTCTCAGTTGTCAGACTTTTGAGAAACAGGACTAAATGGCAACTAAGTTTGTACAACTGATCTGTAGGTGGCGCGACAATCAGTACAAATAAGTAATGTTTTAACAGTTAACTGGTCCCGCAATACAGAATTGTTTATTTAGTGAGGGGGTTGTCTTTCTAAAATAAAAATGTAATATATTTCTCCACGTGGTAAGCATACAGTTCATCATCATCATCATCACAGCCCATAAATGTTCCACTATTGGGCTCGGGCCTCCTCCGTAATGCGAGGGAAATTAAACCTACTATACCGCGCTGGTCAGACGTGTTGGTATAGGGTTTTGTTTCCAGTTTTCCTTCTCTCGCATAGATGTTATATGCGTTTTATAGTCCCTTAGAGGTCTCATACGATCACCCACGGGTAAAATATGGGGTGGTGAATAATATTCTTACTCCGTCATTATACGCAAATTTAATAATACTCTACTTATTTCAGTACCTACGTTAATTTTTTTTAAGCTTATATGTTTCATTAGTTTGTAATAATGATAATGCTGTTTATAATATTTTCATCCATATGTAATGCAGTTTTTAAATAATTTTGGTCGTATAATGAAATAAGTGTAGTATATTGTAATTGTAACTAGGTGGAGGGTATTAAAATAATAAATCAGTATTGAACCAACTTGCGTATGTTTCACTACATGGTGACAGCGGTGTGTATTTTAAAGGGTTTACAAGTGATAAAAAGATTATAAAAAAATATGTAAACGTTCTAGTAAGGAATGGGTTGAAATTATAAAGTGTAACGGCAAAATTATTTCACTAAAAATAGATACCGGCTCAATGATAAATGTTATTTCTAAAGCAGAATATGTAAACTTAGGGTTTTCAATTGACAACCTTATGCCGTTTACTAAACGTGTACAATCCTTTACAGGTGACAGGTTGCCTATTGTAGGTACAAATCAACTATCTTTTGTATTTAACGGTAAAGAGTATTGTTTATCATTTGTTGTTGCTAATATAAACTGTCAGAATGTACTGGGCCTAGAAGGATGTATTACTTTAGGATTAATTAATCAGATTAATACAATAAAAATTGATGAATATTCTGACTTGTTTAAAGGACTGGGACGGTTACCGGGTAAATATAAGATTATTTTAAATAAAAATGTGCAGCCGGTTATATGCCCAACTCGAAAAATTCCTTTAGGTCTTAAAGATAAGTTGTTGCATGAGTTACGTAGAATGGAAGGGTTAGGCGTAGTAAGGAAGGTTAACCATCCGACGGATTGGGTTAATGCTATAGTTTTAGTCGCGAAAAAGGATGGCAGTATTCGTGTGTGTTTAGATCCTCGACCTTTGAACCGCGCAGTGCGGCGCGCACATTATACGTTGCCGACGGTGGGCGAACTGGCGGCGCGACTGCGTGGTGCCGCCGTGTTCAGCGTGCTGGACGCGCGCTGCGGCTTTTGGATGGTGATGATCGATGACGCCAGTGCTGATCTCTGCACATTTAGCACACCCTTTGGTCGTTATCAATTTTTACGTTTGCCTTACGGAATTAATTGTGCCCCAGAGGTTTTTCATGCGAAACTTAGGCAACACTTAGAAGATTTAGATGGTGTTGAGTCCTTCATCGACGATATTATCGTGTGGGGATGCAATAGGGACGAGCATGATCGTCGACTTGAAAATCTCTTACGGCGGGCTAGAGATGTAGGCATAAAATTCAATCGTGCAAAATGTAAATTTGGTGTACCCGAAATTACTTATTTAGGTCACAAATTTAACGCGTCAGGAATGCGAGCTGATGATTCGAAAGTAAAGGCAATCATAGACATGCCGTACCCATCGGATAGGAAGAGCCTCGAAAGATTTTTAGGTATGGTTAATTATTTATCTAAGTTCATCCCTAACTATTCTGAAAGTGTGAATGTGCTAAGGTCACTATTAAAAAAGAATTCTGAGTGGTTATGGGATTGTCAACATTCTGAAGCAGTGGATAAGTTAAAAAGCAAGCTAGGCAGCTCGCCAGTCCTGGCGTTGTACAGCGACAGATTGCCACTCGTGGTGTCAGTGGACGCGTCAAGCGTGGCTGTAGGCGCGGTGTTGCTGCAGGGCGGTCGTCCAGTCGAGTTCGCCTCGCTCACACTCACTGATATGCAAGCTAGATACGCGCATATTGAGAAGGAGATGTTGGCCATTGTTTTTGGGGTGGAACGTTTCAGGCAATACATTTACGGCAGGTCTGACGTCACCGTGCATACGGACCATAAACCCCTAGAAAGTTTGTTTTGCAAGCCATTAGTTTCGGTCCCGGCTAGGTTGCAAAGAATGATGATGAGAGTGCAAGGGTACGAATTTAAAGTATTATATACTCCGGGGAAATACATGTACATAGCAGATACGCTGTCGCGGGCCCCTTTGAGTGATAAGATGTCTGATTGTCTTGCTGATGAGGTCGAAGTACAATCGTGTTTCATGATAGAACATGTGTCGTATAGTGATCAGAAACTAAATATTATTAGAAAAGAAACGGAGATAGATAACGATTGTAAATTGCTAATAAGATTAATAAAAAATGGTTGGCCGAGGAGTAGGCGCGATATTGACAATACGGCAAATGTTTTTTGGCCTTATCGCGGGGAGCTGCACTGCGTCGATGGTATTATCTTCAAAGCGGAGCGTGTGTTCATACCGCGCGCTTTACGTAACTAATAGCGCGGGTACACGAGGGTCATTTGGGTATAGAGAGGTGCAAGCGGCGCGCGCGTGACGTCATGTTCTGGCCGGGCATGAGCGCTGACGTGGAGCGCACGGTACGCGACTGCGCTGCATGCGCACTACACGCACCGCGTCCGCGCCGCCTACCGTTGCTACAGCATGAGGTGCCCGCGTTGCCATGGCACAAACTAGCCTCAGATATATTTGAATACAAAAAAAAGAAATACATTATTTTGGTAGACTACTTTTCTAATTATATTGAGGTCGGACAATTGACGGGTATTACCTCTAGACATGTTATTGATTTCATGATAGATCAGTTCACGCGTCACGGTATACCGGCGATATTGATAACAGACAATGGGCCGGCCTATAGTTCGCTAGAATTTAAGAAATTCTTGCGTGAGTGGGAAATAGAACAAGAGACTTCCTCCCCACTCTACGCGCAATCAAATGGAAAGAGTGAGAGAACCGTTCAATCTGTAAAAAATATGTTAAAACGATGTGTTGATTCTGGTCAGGATTATCGTTTGTCTCTCTTGAATTTTAGGGCAACGCCACGAAATGGTTTAGACTCACCTGCACAAATTCTTATGGGTAGACGCTTAAATACAAGGCTACCTGTTACTCCCGGACTATTGACAGAGAAGGTAGACAATGAACGCAATTACAAGGTGTTAATGACATATAGGAAAAATATTAAAAAACATTACGATAGGTCGGCAAAGTCAGTTAAACCATTTTCGTTAGGAGACAATGCGACTTTAATTGATAATGGTGTTAGGAAGTCGGTTTCTATTGTCGGTCACGCATCTCAACCTCGGTCTTATCTTGTAGAAGATGAATACGGTAATCGCTTCCGTCGTACACAAAGTCAATTAGTTGTCCGAAAAACGGGCTCTGGCACGAGCAGAAGCTATAATTTATCGCAACCGGGTGTATACCAGGCCGCAACTACCAATGATCTGTTTCAGAGTTCCGGGGTTAATCGTAGGCGTAGGCAAGCACGAATAACTAAGGGACAACAGACAATTATTGCAAACGGCGAAAATAGTTCGTCGTTACAAGAACTTAAACAGCCTACAGATAGTTTGTCACCAGATACTGTTACCAATGCTGATGAGACAGAGATACTTAATGACAGTACTGACAAATTTGAAAGTTCTCGAAGCGAGGACGATCTGTTGGCTACGTGGTCATCGCCGTCTCCACCTGCGGTACCTATTACTAGGTCAAAGGAAAGAACTGCACGAATGTTGGCCAATTTAGAATTCGATTAGATTGTTTTTGTCAATATTTACATCTATTTATATAGGTCATAACTATTATGTTTGTAACTATCTATGTAATTAAATATTTATACAAAAAAAAATGTAATTAGCAGACAAATAACTAGGTATATTAATAGATATCTATTGTAAGCTTACGTTTAAATTAATAATATTAACAATAAGTTTTCCTTATATTATTTTATTTTTCTTCAGAAAGAAGGAGATGTAGTCAGTGACGGGTTAACCCTTAATCAAATTAAGCAATTGCCTAGGGCATCACGTCTGCGGGGGCACCAGAAGAAGCACAAAAAAAAACCGTCCTTAGGGCATCACGTCTCACTCTCACGTCACCAAAAACCACACCAAAAAAGTTTCTACGACTAATTTGAAAATTCGCGCGTTTTAAGTTGACATTAGCTGCCCGCTAGTGCATTCGGCAATTTGAATGCACCGGAATTGCGATCAGCCAATCACAAACCACCCCTTCCCCGCGGGCCCCACTCCTGTCGC
Organism: Lymantria monacha; assembly: GCA_905163515.2. Taxonomy (NCBI): domain Eukaryota; kingdom Metazoa; phylum Arthropoda; class Insecta; order Lepidoptera; family Erebidae; genus Lymantria; species Lymantria monacha. Next base: position 2,888,002 of record LR991087.1, read on the forward strand.
CCCCGCAAATCTGTAAATGTTTGTTTTTTGAGTAATTGTGCCGGCCGGCTTCTATGCATACGTAATACAATTAATTTGATAATTAATAAGTACGTTAATAGTTTCAGTATCCTAAAAATCTACGGTGCTGTCCTGTGTGAGTCACACAGCTCACATTAGTGTGAGTGTATTTGTCGACAATTAATTCAAGATCTGTTCATAATATTGTGTTCGCTTAGGTACGTAAAGTTTTATTTTGTTTTGTTTTGATAATGTCCAAAGTCAAAATATCTAAAGTTAAGTATGTTAATTTTCCTTCGGTTATGTTAATTTTCTCAAATCAGTCGAAGCTGAAGGTTTCTGCAAGCTCCGATATCTAGCGGTCGGGGTGTTTCTTTAGTTTAAAAGCTAATAGGTATTGTTACAAGCTTTTACTACACTTGACGTCAAGTAAGTTTATAAGTTTGTACGGGCGGAATATTGCGATCGATTTTTGAGCGACTTCCAACGGTCCGATTGAGCTGAAACTTGAAATTAGGTATGAAGGACAATAAATACTCAAAGGTATTAAACTGTATAATGTATTCCCTCCGCTCGGTGACAATGGATTCTATCAGGAGTTGGTATTGATCTGATGATCAGGTCCACAGAAGGGGCTGCATTTACCCGATTCGTCAATTATTTTTACCCGACTACGGGAGGGTAATGTGTTTGTCAGTCTATGTTTGTATGTATGTTTATTCCTTTGTACCATTGTAGAGACCAAACGCGTTTACCTTTTTTGATGATTCCTACGTCAATCGATTTATCTTAACCTTAAGAGTGTCACTAAGGATATGAAAATAATCAAAACTCATCACAGCGACATCCAGACGCCATAATGTCAAAATTAAAAAAAATTTGACTAATTATTTCATGGGGGTTCACGTTAAATAGCTATTTTAAAAATCATTGTTTCTCTCTTCTTTAACCATTTTTCAGTTGAAATAATATTTTAGGATAAAAAGCGATTTAAAGTTTTTTAATTTGGGTTCTCACTATTCATATTCGTTATTAACTAAAAAGTTGGAATAAAATTATTATTATTAAAACAAAAAACCCGACTGCTTAAAATTAATGAACTGAAAAGGAAAAAACAAGTTAAAATTGCTTTACATTACACGCAGTCGGAGGCACGGCATTGCCTCCGACTGCCCGACCAGAGTCTCGGGTTCGATTCCCGGGTGAATGCATTTGCTTCTGTTCAACTTTTTTTAACAATATTTATGTTTTGTCAAATTTTATTAAATTTTGTTAAAATTGTACACTTAAGTAAAAGTTTGCGACCTACATTGTTTTTAGATAATTACTTGTTTTAAGATAATAATCATTAGGATGATGAATAGGGAAGTTCTTGCCGCTACTGTTTGTTTCTTTGGAATGGAATTTTTGGATGTCGCTAAGGTAAACATCGAATGTTTTTCGTTTGCAAAATAATAGGCAATAATACATAGGAAACAAAAAACACTAGGTATACCTAATTATTCAATTTTAGTTTGAATTGAATTGAATTTATAAGGGCTTTGAAGCCTTCGGCTTCGGAGTAATTAGATTCCAATTTACAGCGTTTAGGTACTCTTTTTAATTATTTATTTCTTTACATACCCCTAGATCCTAAATCATGAAGCGTTCGCAATTGAGTGGTGCACAAAAACGAAAACACGCAGAAGAGAATAAAAGAAAAACAGCCGAAACAATAAGTAAAACAAAAAAGTTAACAAGTTTTTTTCGTCCCCCTCAATCTGAATCACCACCATCAGTTGATATTCCAATTCCAGGGACGTCAAAAAACAGTGAAGAAAATTTTACTATTCAAGAACCTTCTGATTCTAAATTTGAAACCTTAAATAATACTGAAGATATAATAGATGAAACTGAAATGAACAGAGCACCAAATCAGAAAAATGACCCAGGGCTATGGCGTGAATTTTCAAACGTTGACGTGGAATATTGGCTAACTTGCGGACCAAATGACTGTCAAAATCATAATAGTCCATTTGAAAAATCCCGTCGAACTTATGGTTCAACATTGCGTTACTGCCATGAAAAAGTATTTACTGGCCGAAAGCCTAATGGCGAAAACTACAAAAGAGAGTGGCTACTTTATTCACCGTCTACAGGATCACTTTACTGTTTTGTATGTAAGCTTTTTTGTTCAAATAAAACTTCAATTTTTGTTAGTTCAACAGGTTTTAGTGACTGGAGGAATACCAAAGTAATGATTGAAGGTCACGAAAAGAGTTCTAGTCACAGAGATTGTCTATTAACATATTTAACACGCAGGCAAGGCTTAAGCTTGCATCAAGGTTTTGATAAGCAAATTCGTGAAGAGAATGTTTACTGGGAGCACGTATTACAGCGAGTTATAGCTGTTATTTGCACATTGGCAGAAAGAGGCCTTCCTTTTCGCGGTGCAGTAGAGAAATTTGGATCTCCTCAGAATGGAAATTTTCTAGCGTTGCTGGAACTTATAAGTCAATTTGATCCCTTTTTAGCGGCACACATAACCAAATATGGAAACACCGGAAAAGGAAACGTCTCTTATTTATCTAAAACGATCTACGAAGAGTTGATTATGATAATGGCCCAAGAAGTGCATGGTAAAATTATATCGCAGATAAAAGATTCTAGATATTATAGTCTTTCAGTAGATTCTACGCCAGATTTGACGCACATGGACCAGCTCAGCGTAGTTATTCGCTATATAAAAGATGGGCAGCCAGTAGAGCGATTTCTTACATTTATTGAGTTGGAAACGCATCACACAGGAGATGAACTGGCAAAGCAGACTCTTCAATACCTTGTAGAACATTGTGGATTAGATTTTTCAAAATGCAGAGGCCAGTCTTATGACAATGCTTCAAATATGTCTCGGCGTTACAATGGCATGCAGCAGAAAATTCTAGAAGTGAATCCATTTGCAATATATATCCCATGCGCAGCCCATTATCTCAATTTAGTAGGTCGAAGCGCCGTGGATTGTTGCCTAGCAGCTGTAAATTTTTTTTCGTTAGTCCAAAATCTATACAATTTTTTTTCTGGTTCAACCATAAGGTGGCGCATATTAAAAGATCATTTGGATAACGAAAGTGTTTTGAAATCTTTATCAGAAACGAGATGGGAAGCACACGCTAAAGCGACATCAGCTATTTCACAGACATATAATAAAATTATAGATGCATTAGATGTCATTTCTGTGGATGACATGCAAAAAGGAGAAACCAAAAGAGAAGCAGCTAATTTGTCAAATAAACTACAAGAATTGGAGTTCGTACTCATGTTGGTCATATGGGACGAAATTTTGCAAACCTTCCGAAAAGTCAGCAAGGTATTACAAGACCCAGAAGTTACTCTAGAGACTTGCGCTAATCTGTACAAATCACTCGTAGATTTTCTAGAAAAAATGCGGTGCGACTATGATTCTTTAGAAGCCCGCGCAAAAGAAAAGCTACCAGATGTGGAATACAAAGACACCCGTCAAAGACGAAGAAAGAAAATGCCCAATGATGGTTCAGCTCCTGAAGTAAGTTTCAGCCCAAGAGAACAATTCAAAATAACGTGTTATTATAGCATCATTAATAAATTAAATGCAGAGATGCGAAAAAGAGGAGAGATATACAAAGAAACAGCAGACAAATTCTCATTCTTGAATAAAATACCCGATGCCGATAAAATTATGTGTCCCGATCAAACTGCAGAATACAGTCAGCACAGTACAAACCTAGTAAACACATATCCAGAAGACCTTAACAACGAATTAATAATAGAAATTCAACAGTTTCATTCATATGTCATAAGTAAAATAAGTTCCAGACCCAGTGATTTGGCTCGCACAAGTTTACATCAAACTCACGCACAATTGTATAAAATAATACATGATGATAAAATTGCATCCGCTTTCCCTAATGTGGAAACAGCCCTGCGTATATTTTTATCGCTTATGATTACAAATTGCTCAGCGGAACGTTCTTTTTCAAAATTAAAAATATTAAAAAATGAAAAAAGAACAAAGATGATACAAGAAAGGCTCGATAATTTATCGATATTGTACATAGAGTCCGATATGTTAAAAACGTTAGATGTTAATACCATCTTACGTGAATTCAATGCCCGGAAAAGCCGCAAGGCGCATTTCAATAAATAAATAAATTATACTTTGGTTTTTATTGTTGTCGCACCTACTCCACTTCTAAGGTATGTTGTATGTACAAAAAAACTAATGTTTTTAAGCGGTAAAGGTTTAAAGATAGTTGACATACGGATATGGGGGCCCACAGGCGTGGATTGCTTAGGGCATCAAGTAGTCTTAATCCGTCACTGGATGTAGTATATTGTAATTGTAACTAGGTGGAGGGTATTAAAATAATAAATCAGTATTGATTTTTTTTTTTTTGGTTCTGTTCGTCCATTCGGACAGGCAAAGGGATCAAAGCCCATACAGCCAAGTCTTATTTAATTATTTTTCATATATTGTTCATCATTTCTTCATATTATGTAGCCTTAATAGTCATTGTCTGTCAGTAAGTCAAGTCGTTACCATTAATCGGGCGCTGATAACCTAATCAATGATTTTCTTTGGGAATTTTGGGCAAATATGAAAATACACGTAAACCACTATTATACCATATTCACTACACTTCAGTACTTTAACTGTACCATATTGCATAAAATACCAGCAAAATTATTCAATATAACACCACAAAACACTAAAGAAATGAATACAATACAAGAGCGTGACATGACATTTCCACATTCGCGCCAAAACTCCAAATCAGTATTGAACCAACTTGCGTATGTTTCACTACAATAAGTACCTACATTTAATTTTATTAAGAAGGACTTCACTTATTTCAAAACGGCCAAAGTATTTCAATAACAACAATATTACATTTTATTTTTATTATTTTAAATTTTCAATAACAAAAACGTGGTTCTTAATACTTTGGTTCAGGTATGTATTGAATTTCCGGAGGCCTGCTCGCTCGGCGAAGAGAGGCGCATTGCAGGGTGGATTTATGGGGTCGCGCGCCGCCTCTTCTATCGCCCCGATCGTATACCGTATCGATCTGGCGGGGTGTGATCTATAGCCGGCCGTAAAAAAAATGTATGAATTAAGACTAATAAAAACAATTGTACCCGCTTAAACATTGAGTGAAGTACACTCAATATCTTGTACTTATACTCAATATCTCAATAAATTGTCTTACACAAGATAGTATTACGTTCAAAGTTCTGAATAATATTGACTTATATTAAAGTAAGTTATTTAAGTAAGTAAGTTATTCTAAAGTTAATATTGATTAATCAGACATAACTAAAAGGTTTCACTTACCTTTGAGATATCAAGTTTACAATTAATACTTTGTCAACAATTTTCTACAAGTAATTTCATCATCATTATTCATTATCATTTAGCCTTTTGTCATCCACTGCTAGACGTAGGCCTCCCTCATATTTTGTCTCAAAGAGCAGTCTTGTGGCGCCCGCATCCAACGACTTCCAGCAACCTTTACCAGGTCGTCGATACACCTAGTAGGGGGCGACCAACACTGCGACATCCGATACGCGGCCGTCACTCGAGAACCTCTCTTCCCTAACGGTTCGTCAAGCATTTTGGCTTGGCCATTGCCACTTAGCGTGCTAATTCTTCGTAATATGTCGGTTACAACCGTTTTTCTGCGGATTTCCGTATTACGGATTCTGTCTCGCAGATAAATCCTAAGCCCGCGTCATAGCACGCTGAGCGACATTGAACTTGGTCATGAGGCCTACATTTAAGAACCACGTTTCCTTGCCATAAATCATCACTGGTAACATACACTGCTCACGGAGCTACGTTTCCAGACCCTGAGGAATTTCATTTACGCGAGATTCGTCTTATTTTTTTTTTAATGATTTTTGTTTTTGTTTATTTCCTTTAATAGCAGATGAGTAAGCGGTAAATTTGACAGTGATGATAAATGCCGCTAAAACGCACATAAACAACTTCATCAATAATGTCAATGGCAGAGATAAATAACTGCGGTATAGTTATATATACTTACGGGTTGAGAGCCCTCAGCGCTCACCCACAGTCGGGGTAAAGTTGTCATAGCCATCTGAGGCTAACAACTAAGTCACACAAAAAAATATATATATATATATACCTTCAGTCCATCCGGGGTAGTACCACACTCGCAACACGAAATACTGTTGTGCTTCATTTGGTGAGTGAGACAGCCGGCAGCCCAACCTTTCTGGGTGTGTTTGGGGTTTTTATTGGTAGGCAGTGTCCTAGCTATACCCTTGGTATTGCAAAGTTTCATGTGCGGCAGTAACACTTACCACCAGGTGTGCTGTTTGCACGTTTGCCACCAAAAGCAATTAAAAAAAATTGCCTACCGTCACAGGAAAAGGTGTGGAAGGAATTAAATCAGAACATCGAAGGATCATTCTGTTTGGTTTAATGTCTTGACATAAATATCAAATTAACTTATAAATGCTTATAGTGAGCGCTATTTAGAATTCAAACTGTGTATTAATTATATTGTTTATTTATTTGTAACTTCATTGAATTTAATTATAATATTCCGGACATTATATATTGTATTCCCAAATTGAAAAAGTTTTATTCCAACTTTGTCAAATATAATATTAGTTAGTTGTTATGTTGAATCATCATCGTTATCCTACTCTTATCCTAATTACTTAAATACGTAGATACAATATGTACTATTTTTTTTCTTTTTTTATCGCTCTTGGTGGCAAACAAGCAAGCAGTACACCTGATGGAAAGTGTTACTGCCGCCCATGGACCTTTGCAACACGAAGGGTACAGCTAGGCCTTTTTCACAGCAAGAAGGAAATTTACCTGCAATACTACGTTGGTTGTTGTTACGGTTGGCGTAGTGATTAAGATACTGACCTAACGTACCAGCGTCGGTTCGATTCCTATGTAGGACAATGCTATGTGCGATCCATATATTGTTGTTCTAAGTCTAGTTGTAATTTGTGTCCGTTAGACTACGTATGTATGTACGTCTATGTACGTATGTACTCATACGTAATTAGTTATGTTTGTAAACTCACTTGCAATACAAATATTATTTCCCTAGTGCTGGGAGTTGCCTTTGAAAAAATGTATAGTTTATCTTTTCTTGTATATACACTCATTTGCAAAAAAAACGGGCACCTAAGCAATGAACCATTTCAAATGTTAATATTTCTTTGTTTGATAATTATAGGTAGTTTTATCCACACAATTTGGTAAATTAATAAGAAAATAATCGTTTTCATCAGTATTTCATAAAATTTAGATACAATTTATGGGAAATAATGCTAAACCTCGCTAGTAGTGTATATTCGCTAGTAGTGCATATGCTCATGAAGTAAAAATAAAAAAGTTTTTTTGTTTGTTTTTCTTTAATAAAGTAAAAGCAGATAAATGTTTAGTATCGAGTGTGACCCCCTCTAGCTAAAATCACAGCTTGAATTCGTCTGGGCATGCTAGCGAGTATATCCCGGATACTTGCTTGCGGAATACGTTCCCACTCCGCAGTAATCACATTCTTCAGCTCTCTGATGGTCTGCGGAGCCGGGTGTACTGATCTCACACGCCGTTTCAGAACGTCCCAGACATGCTCTATGGGATTGAGGTCGGGACTTCGAGCTGGCCAATCCAAACGACGAATGCCGACCTCTTGCACATACGCATTAACATCGCGGGATCGGTGGGCGCGAGCTTTGTCGTCCATAAAAATCGAGTCTTCACCTAGAGCGGCCAATGCGGGTTGTGCATGAGAAATTAGAACTTCCGTTATGTATCGATGCCCAGTCAGTGAGCCGTTTTCAATGAAGACTAACTCTGTACGATCCATTGAATTTATTCCTGCCCAAAACATAACAGAGCCCCCACCATAAGGTGTGATTTCTTCGAAACATGCCTCTGCAAAGCGTTCTCCTTGTCTTCTTAGCACTCGCCGACGTCGATCTTCACCGAACAGAGATATCCTGGCTTCATCAGAGAACAAAACCCTATTCCAATCGTCTTGGGTCCATGATTCACAATTTCTAGCGAACCTAAGCCTGTGAACTCTGTGCTCACGGAGTAATTTGGGGCCGCGGGCCGGGCGGTGACTGCGTATATTGGCAGCGAGAAGCCTCCTCCTGACCGTCCATAGACTAATATGCACATTTCTTACTTCTTGGAGGTTGTTCTTAAGATCCACATACGAAGATTTGCGATTTCTCAATGCGCGACTCACAAGAAAACGATCATCCCGTGGTTGGGTACATGGTTTTCTTCCAGAACCAGGCCTTCTCTCGACGGAACCAGTCTCCTGATATCGCTGCCAGGTCCTTTGGACTGTCGAGCGACTAACATTTAGCCTCCTAGCCACGAAACATTGGCTGCAACCCTCTTCAAGCAGCGCGATAATTTTGGTAGCTTTTACCACTTTATCTACCATTTTTGATACAGCCAAACAGCATTAAATAAAGCTTTGACAGTCAAGGATATGAAATTAATCGATAAAAATTGAATAAAAGTTATGAAAGTCGATGTTAACTTCTGGAACTTCGCGCCAAAAATGTAGGATAAAAAGGGGTTTTCTGTAAAAATGAACATCAAATGAAAAATTGAATTTAGAACGTACTTTTTTAAATACCACAGCATTTTTAAAACCGGCCAGTAACGTGTACAAACGATTGAAACCTTTTTGGTATTGTATCTTTTTAAATATGAATGAAAATCAAAACCGCCCGTTTTTTTTGCAAATGAGTGTATATTAGCTGTAAATTAACCCATTAGTAAAAATATTAGCAAAATACAAAGTTATTCCGTGTGGTGACGGAGTAAGAATACATACAATACACCACCCCCTATCTTTCCCGTGGGTGATCGTACGAGACGACTAGAATATAAAACGCATTAATATCTATTTGAGAGAAGGAAAACTCGAAAGAGAAACCTATACCAAGACGTCTGACCAGCGTGGTATAGTCTATTTCCCTCCCGCTATAGAGGAGGCTCGAGTCCAACAGTGGGAAATATATGAGCAGAGATGATGATAATGAACCCATTAGTCGTCTTTTACGATAACCACGGACAAGAAGGGAAGTGGTGAATTGTATTCTCACTCCGTCACCACACGGATTATGTTTGTACTTTGCTAATATTTTTCAACAGGCAATGCATAATGTTTTTCGGTTTTAAAAGCCCTACAGAAGCTGTTTAATTCTGTCATTCTCGGGGGCGACGTTCCAGAGTCGTGGACCAGGCGCGTGGTGGTGCTGTTTTTCAAGAAGGGCGATAAAACGCTCTTAAAGAATTACAGACCCATCTCACTCCTGAGCCACGTATGCAAACTGTTTTCAAGAGTCATTACGAACCGACTTGCGCGCAAGCTAGACGACTTCCGCCCGAACAAGCCGGTTTCCGAAAAGGTTATAGTACCATAGACCACATCCACACGCTACGCCAGATTATACAGAAGTCCGAGGATTATAATCGGCCTCTGTGTCTAGCGTTTGTGGACTATGAGAAAGCCTTTGGTTCTGTCGAAACTTGGGCAGTGCTGCAGTCCCTTCAGAAGTGCCAAATTGACTATCGATATATCGAAGTGTTGAAGTGTTTGTATAAAAACGCTCCGCATCCAGAATAAGAGTACGAAACCGATCCAGCTGCAGAAAGGCGTGAGACAGGGAGACGTTATCTCTCCGAAACTGTTCACCACTGCGCTGGAAGATGTCTTCAAGCTCTTAGACTGGACCGGACTCGGCATCAACATCAATGGCGAATACATCACTCACCTTCGATTCGCAGATGATATCGTAGTCATGGCAGAATCCCTGGAGGACCTTGGCACCCTGCTCAATGACCTCAGCAAGGCCTTCCAACTAGTAGGGCTGCAAATGAACATGGACAAGACGAAAGTCATGTCTAATGCCCATGTCATTTTTGTACCGGTCCTGGTTGGGAATGCGATTCTCGAAGTTGTTTACCTAGGACAAACAGTCCAATTAGGTAGATCTAATTTCGAGAAAGACGTCAGCCGACGAATCCAACTCGGCGGGCAGCGTTCGGAAAACTTAGGAGGATCTTCTCGTCTAATATTCCGCAGTGTCTGAAAACAAAGGTTTATAACCAGTGTGTGTTACCAGCGATGACTTACGGAACTGAAACGTGGTCTCTAAATGTTGGTCTCATCAAAAGGCTCATAGTTGTTCAACGTGCTATGGAAAGGGCTATGCTCGGTATTTCTCTACGTTATAGGATCCGAAATACGGAAATCCGTAGAAGAACGGGTGTAACTGATATAGCCCGAAGAATTAATGCGTTGAAGTGGCAATGGACGGGCCTCATCGCTCGACGAACCGACAACCGTTGGGGAAGAAAGGTTGTCGAGTGGAGACCACGAATCGGACGGCGCCGCGTAGGACGACCCCCCACTAGGTGGACTGACGACATTATCAAGGTCACAGGCAACCGCTGGATGCAGGTGGCGCGGGACCGTGTTGAATGGCATTCTCCTATGTCCAACAGTGGACGTTTACGGGCTGATGGATGGATGGATGGATGGAATGCATAATGTAATATATTTATTGTTAGTAATGCGCCATATTTTTTTCACCTCTATCGAGCTTTCGATGTTCGGCGGAGGATAATTCCTTTCCTGATTCTTATGACTTCCATAGGAAAGGGCCGCCTTATTTGCTTAACCGGTCACCATACGGGAATATTTCTTGCTGGCTATAAATAAAAATTGTTAATGTCTTCTGCATGTTGTGCGGTATGATCCTCGTCGAGACTTAAAGCGGACAACATAGGCCTTGTTTTTTGTTTGCGGCGGGCTTTGGTCACTCCACTAAATCCGTTCAGGGCGACAGATAAAGCGGCGTCCGACCCCACAGACCAGCCCCGCAACGTACCTCTCCACGCCGTGCGAGTGGGCCACGGGAACAATGTCTTCGTCGTCGCTGGCCCAGGACAATATAGGCCTAGGATATGTATTACGGCTCGTAGTATTAGAGTACCTACTTCATAATAAAATCAAGTCTGTGGTCAAGATATATGATTTTTTTATATCTCGTTAACGTTAGCCACACTGCGCCCATATCATGATTTCTGTAGAAGAAGCCCTCTCTGAACTATCTACCCTTCCGATATTTATTTTTAATCAATTTATTCTAGCATTTAAAAACAATACTCTATCATCGTCATGATTTCAACTCGTTTACAGCCCACTGCTGGACTCCAGTCTCTTCTATAATAACAGAGAAAATTACTTACTGTACCACGCTGGTCAGACGTGTTCGTATAGGGTTTTATTTCGAATTTTCCTTCTCTTGTATAGATGTGATATGCATATTATATTCCTTAGTCGACTTTTACAACATCCAAGGGCGAAAAGTGGTGAATTGTATTCTCACTCCGTCACCATATAGATTTACTTTATACTGGATAAAAATTATTACACATATAGACTTTTCAATTGAGATTCGTTCGATTGAGTAGTTATAGAGTGAAAGCACAACAAAGAAATAAAGTTTGTCCAGTTTTCCTTTTTAAATGATGGCGCGCATCCCCATAGACCCACCCTGCAAACACCTTTCTTCGCCGTGCGAGCGGGCCACCGATACGCGATCTTTGTCATCGGTGGCCCGCCCGGCGGTTTACCCTCGCGGGTTCCTCTCGTTTCGACGCCCCGACAGCTTTCGCCTTCTGGGCGTCGTCCTCACGCGGTGGCCTCGCGTCGGGTGACCGGACTATTTAAATGACTCTACCCTGCACTACGGAAATAATCCTTGTATTGCAGACTTTACAAATGTATAATTAACGCAAACAAATCACACCCAGTTTATAGATTGCGATTATAGAGTCCTGCTTAGGAATTGGACCCAGGGCTCTGGCTCGGCATCTTAACAATTACGCCATCTGTGCAATCAATTTTCATCGTCTACTGCAACATGTATCCTCCACAGAATGCTATATGGCGTGAACATTTACTGGAAAGGTTACTACCATATTCGCTATGCTCGATAATCGGGATTACAAGATAGCAGTAAGGTGAGCTCAACTTTCTGGGTAGCTTTTGGTTGGTAGCCGGTGGCCTAGCTGCCACTGCAAAAGTCTATAAGCGGCAGTAACACTTACCATCAGTTGCGCTGCTTATTTCTTTGCCACCGTAAGCACTATGAATACGTCTCCCAGGAGAGCGATGCTGCCCACGTACAAGTAAGGGAACGAACGTAAGATACGTGACTAATTTTTTAAAGTTTTTAACCAACTCTCTCCTTTGATGACCATCCGTAATATAGGACTAAAAACAGGACGAAGACCTAATTTTGACTGTGTGTTATTTTTGAAGGCCTTCTCTCCCTAAACAGGCCATATATTTATGGGTTGACGAATATTGTATTCTTATTCTATCGTTTCATGGAAAATGTATGACATGGAATACATATATTAGTAAAGAGACCTGAGGAGATGAATTTGTAATTTTTATTTCACTTTCGTCACTTTTATCCCATCCAACAGCTGCAGTAGATATTAAATTACTATAGGACTATAGGACCTATGTCTTAAAGTCTCCAAAATATGTGACAATATCATAATCAACAGATATGAATATTCGTAAGTAAGAAAAATTCAATAAAACAATAAATTATTTATGAATCATATTTAATTATTATAAACTCTAGTTAACGAAAAACAAAACAATGTTAAAAATAATGGGGTTGAAATAAAAGTGTATCCGTTGAACTTTCGATCCGAGCCGTGTGTTATTTAAAGAAAAAATTGTTTTAGTACTTAGAACTGGTGTTATACGAAAATCTTTATAACAATTTTATCTGGACTGACGGGTGATCGCTGAGAGCTCACAACCCGAACTGACTCAATGCCACTCTCCCCTAATGCTCGGTTCGAAAAATCATCTTTCACTTATTTCCATACAGCCTAATGTATTTAAAAAATAACAATATTTCATTTGTTTGTAATAACAAAAATGTTAACCATATTTATTTTTCATAATATATTAATTAGAATGCAATCGAAATAATAATACTACTTATTTCAATACGGCTAGTTTTTTTTAAGCTTATAAGTTTCATTAATTTGTAATAATAAAAATGTAGTTTATAATATTTTTATTCGTATGTAATGCAGTTTTTAAATAATTTTGGCCGTATAATGAAATAAGTATATATAATTCTATTAAGAAGGACTTCACTTATTTTAAAACGGCCAAAAGTATTTCAATAACAACAATATTATATTTTATTTTTATTATTTTAAGTTTTCAACAACAAAATTATGGTTCTTAATACTTTAATTCAGGTATGTATTGAATTAATCCTAATAAAAACAATTTTAGAATAAATTATTATTCAAGTACGATCGTATTAACATTTACAACGATATCGAAAATATTTAGAATTTTATTGATAGAGTTATAACTACTTTACATTCCCCAGACGGATTCAGACGGAATGTCTTCAAATAATGTTTACATAAAAACATAACACTTTTAGTGTTTCTTTAAATAAAAACATAATTACAATTTTGAATTTTTGTTCAACTTATTATTTATTTAATAGTAAATAAAGGTATGCAAATTATTCAAATTTTTAGCTTGTAAGATGCTTAATTATTTTATAAAAATAATCGGGTTTTTATAAAATAAAGGGTTTTTTATAAAATAAAGGTTTGTTTTTAAAATAAAGGTATGTATAATTATTTTGATGGCATCGTATAAAATAATACCTACATATTAGAATATATGGACAATGATTTATTGCCAATTAGATCTAATATAAATAAAACTAATATTATTGATTAATATGCCGTATAATTCAAATTTTGATTAAATACTGTTCACCTAATTCTGTAACATGTAAGTATCAGTTCGTTGGTGTCTGTTAACTATTTTCTATGAGCAAGATTTTTTACGATTCGCTCATAAAGCTAAGTATTGACGATACTTAGAATAATTATTTGGCATGTATAGCAATAATTACTATATATGCATTGGATCTCCAGCGTTGGTATAAATAATAAAAAAAAAGCATGTTTGCGAATTTTATTGAATTTAATCTTATATGTTATGCAAAAATGTTTTGCGGGGAATTTCATCTTCTCGTAAACGTCGTATTGAATCTTTTTTAAAATACTAAAATAGATTATTTTAATATTCATTCAGAAAAAATACTTCGACACAAACATATGTTTGTCGATTCGAATATTTGTCAAGCAAACAAAAGTGTTTATGATTTTTTTTGCAACATGTATGAAGTTTGGTATTATGAATTGCATTTTAATAACGAGAATAGCTTATCTCGTAATATATGCCGAAAATGCCTCTGATTTATATCTTTCGTCAATCCCTAAGGGATAAAGTCACGAAAACCATATAAAAAAATACTAAATAAAATTTTTATATAAAATAATAAATCATTAAATTACGAAATTTAGAAAATATTATCTAGTCCCATATTCAATAACAATATTTTTTTTGTTTCGTCTCGCACCCCGATGAATTCATTACATTACATTAAAGGAATGTGTTGACTACATAAATTTGAACAATTTATTGGGTAAATCAAACATCGCAACAATAGCATAGCTTAAGTTGTTATCTATATACTTTCATTTAGATTTTGCAAGTATTTAAAAGATTTTAAGTTGTAATTTTACAAAAAAAAATATTTTAATAAAATGTATATAGATTTTATCAAAATCTTTTTTTTTGAATAATATATGATTGATATCAATTATTTTGTAATTTTTACAGAAAATTCTTGTGTTACCTAGTATGTGTGTGTGTGTATTAGTTTAACTTCTCATTTTATCAGCCTTCCCATGATTAAAAAATAAAACATAACCTCCACCAGTCTCAACATAGAAGATTTATTGATAAATACGCTGAATTATTTGGAATTAGTATTTTATTAACTTAACAACGTTAAATTGCAGCCAAGGTAACTTTTCTTTTTTTTTGTAATTACCCTCAGACAGGCGGTAGGTGGAAATCTTTATGATAACTTCCATAATTCTAAAAATGTAAAATTTAAAAATATTACATAAATATACAAGTACTATTAATATTAAATATCAGATTAAATACTTAAAAATATGATTTTAGGAATATCAAAAATAGATTGAAAATGTATATAAATTTACAATTAGTGTTCTATATCATGAATCGATTTAAAATTCTGTATAATTATTGAAAATGAAACTATTTTTATTGATTTCCCAACATTTTGAATACTTTTCATGATTTAAAATAAAGTCGTCCTTGAAATAGTCCTCCCGTGACCATGAACGCTGTAAAGTATTCCAAACGTTGGGCAATTAAAAATTCAAATACAAACGCGATAGAATCCGTAAAAATAGTTTTATATCAAATGTGTAATAATCGCGTAAACATCAGAAATCATTATACTTTTCATGATCACGGGAGAGAGTTCTCCCGTATATTCATAGTTTCATTTAAAATGCGTAATCCTCGCGTAAATATCAGTATTCATATTATTTATATATAATTATATATTATTCATATTATATTTATATTCAGTATTCGTTCTATATAATTATTTAAATAAATCGTTTTATATACTTAATAAATAGACAATCAAGGCCTGTGATTATAGGTAGCATATAATATTTATAACTAGCTTATGCACATGACATCACTCGCATTTCTGTAATTATGCGAATCAAATCTATCTATGGCTGACGTTCATTTCGTTGTGATAAAAAAATATTTAGTGTAGCCGTGATAAAGTGATTGTGTAATGAATATCCATTCAAACTTTCATATTTGTAATATTTGTAAGATGACATAAATGGCAGTTACCACTCACCGTGAAACGAGCTGCTAACTCAACTGCCATTGATAATAAAAAGCGATTACTATTAATGCGTGCTCCCATTGATTTAATTGCAAACATTCGCTTGCTAACTGTTAACTTAATTAAATGAAGCATAGAAAACAAAATGTTTTTTCCGTAAGACGGTTCTCAGTAGAAGCTGAAACCCTAGTACAGCACAATCGAGATAAAAAGATTTACTCTCCACAAAATGGTACTAAAATAACGCGATAAAATGTAAGTTTTGGTACACCATTGTAAGGCGTGAAACTTAAAAAAAAAATATAAAATAAATAAATTTATAATTTTGAATCTTTTACTCCAATTCATTTAATATAAGTATTTGTTCATTGGTTTAGGAATATAAGCATGAGACTTTATATATTGAATTGCGATAACTAATTTAAAATTTATAATTCTGTAGTTTTTATTAAGGATATTATTATAGAGGTCCGAAACCGTAACCGAAACTTTGGCATATCTGAAATACACATATATCCGAAAAAGATATAAAAAATTTAAATAATTTCGGATAAGATCGCATCGGTGACAGTATGAGACAAGTTACGTCATGTTTTCTTTCAACAAGCCGAAGACAGACTACAGGTAAACCTCTCCAAAGGGAAATAATGCGATAATCAACACAAAAATTCAATATACATAACCGAAAATATTGAATAATAAAAAATAATTTCATATTATCTTATCTGAAACTGGTATAATGTTGTGCTAATATTCGTATCTGCATCCAGATCCGAACTTCATATCCATATCCTTAATTTTTTCCTCAATTAATTTAAATTAACTTCAATAAAACAGTTCCTTATAATTCCCAATGTTATCGATGCCGGTTTTCCATTCTTATCAATTTCTGTAGAATATTATTTTTCTAAGAATTTACTCTGATTCAAAACAATATCAGGATATTTTACATGTCTAAATATCCCTATATAATTAAGTAAAAAAAAAAAATTTAAAAAAAAAACACCCTCAAGGACCACATACACATTGTATCATATTCGAACATGTTCTCTGAACTGATATTTCATATATCTCCAAAAAACATGTTTTAAGATTTCCTAGGCATTAAGAAAATCATCAATATTCACCTTTATATTAACGTATAATTATATATGATCATAATTAATAATAGAATATATAATATTAACGATGAAATATACTAAAAACAGCAAATACATTAATAAAAGATTCAATTTATTACTTTTATCATTTTTATCAAATTAAATCGTCTATGTGAGATACTGTTAAATATTGTTATGTCTTCTTTTATCATATTTAATTATTTTGAGTCGGTTTAATATTGAAATCACAAACTATTTGTTCGAGATGTTTCTATTCGACGATTTTTGTATTACATTGGTCATAATATTTCATAAAAGAATATTTAATCAGAATGTGACTTTAATGATGGATCCGGTTCTTCATTATCACCAAAAGTGCCATCTCCGCTTCGTTTCGCTCTATTGATTATCATGGCATTTGTGGCTGCTTTTACTGAAAAAGAAAAAAAAAGGTTTAAATTTTTGTTAATGTAGTCTTTTTTTTTATTGTTTATGGTGGTGAACGAGCAAGCAGCACAGCTGATGGTAAGTGTTACTGCCCTTCATTGATGATTTTTGTTCACCCAAAAAGTGCTTAACGCGCCTAAAGAAGTTTTTATTAAAAAAAAAGAAAATATAAAAGAAATGTAAGAGAAGTAAAATTCAAATTATAAAGCTATAAAAATGCCCAAATTATAACACGTCTGACCAGCGAGGTACAGTACGTCAATTTCCCTCGTATACTGAAGCAAGCTCGAGTCTAGCGTGGGACGCGTGGGACGCGTATGAGCTGTGTATGATTATAAAATCATCGACTTTATCGAGATGTCATGAAAAAAAAATATATAAATATTTTGTGAAGAGATGATGAGTTCTACAGTCGAATACATTATTAAGTTAGCAATTATTAATTAACTAAATTTAATTATTTTCTTAATTAATTAATAAAATATTGAACTTTCATTATATAGAGTAGCATACTCGTATGATGTACATATACGAGTATGCTATCTATCACTATCACTCAGCAAGTCAAATCGATTCAGCACTGACAACCCAATTGAAGATCCCACAAGGGATTTTGGTAGAACATTAAAACACATATAAAGCACTATTATATTCAATTTACTACACTTTAACATTTTCTCCGCATTACATTACATAAAAAAAAACAGAAAAGATTCAATATGACACAATAAAATACCAAAGAATCGAGAGTAATTAAAAATATTATAAAGTAAAGTGAAATGTTTGTGTTCCTGCCAAAACTCTTATAAAATACTTTCATAAAGTAGATACCTATTTCCAAATTATAATATCAAAATTAACTTAAAAAATATATACGAGTATATAAATATGTTTTAATAATTATTTCTCTTAAATGTTTTCTCACAAACATAGATGAAAGCAAAAGTTTTAAATCAGTCCCGAGGGGCTATGCTTTGTAAATACAAAGTAAATACCAAGAAAATCTTTTAATTAAATATCGTAAGAAAATATTTTAAACTTATTTTTTGCTATCTACTCTTAAGCTTATTGAGAGCTACTGTTGAACTTAAGGCTTCTACTAGTGTAGATGATACTAAAATGGTCAAGCAATTTGGGTAATGATAGTAGCCAAATTGAATATTAAGCCCATCTATCCATCCATTAGCCCGTAAACGTCCACTGTTGGAAATAAGCCTCCCCACAAGAATGCCACTCAAAGCGTTCCTGTGTCACCTGCATCCAATGGTTTCCTTCAACCTTCATAATGTCGTCAATCCATATAGTGGGCGGTTGTCTTACGCTGCGTCATCCGATTCGTAGTCGCTACTCGAGAACCTTTCTTCCCCAACGTTTGTCGACGACTCGACGAGCGATATGGCCAGGCCATTGGCATTTCAACGTGCTTAATTCTTCAGACTATGTCGATTACACTCTTTCGTATACGGATTCCGTATATAAGATTTTATCACGTAGAGAAATACGGAGCATAGCCCTCTCCAGAGCACGCCGAGCGAATTTGTACCTTTTTATGAGGCCGACATTTAGAGACCACGTTTCAATGCCGTGAATTATCGCTGGTAACACACACACTGGTTATAAACCCGTGTTTTCTGACACTGCGGAATATTAGACGAGAAGATCGTCCTAAATTTCCGAACGCTGCCCAGTCGAGTTGGATTCGTCGGCTGACCTCTTTTTCCAAATTGGATCTACCTAATTGGATAGTTTGTCCTAGGTAAACATAGTGATCGACAACCTCGAGAATCGTGTTCCCAACCAGTACTGGTACAGAAATGACAGGGGCATTAGACATGACTTTAGTCTTGTCCATGCTGATTTGCAAACCTACTGGTTGAGAAACCTTGCTGAGGTCCTTGAGCATGGTGCCAAGGGCCTCCAGGGATTCGGCCGTGACTACGATATCATCTGCAAATTGAAGGTGAGTGATGTATTCATCATCGATGTTGATGCTGAGTCCGGTTCAGTCTAAGGGCTTGAAGACATCTTTTAGCGCAGTGGTGAAAAGTTTCGGAGAGATAATGAGCGGTGTGAATAAAAACGAGTAGGACAAGTAAATACTTGAACATATCAAAATAACAAGTAAACGCCGAAATTGAAGTGAATAAAACAAGTATTTACTCTTACTCGCGAGTAAATACTTGAGAGGCTAGTAAAACCCGGAAAAATACCAATTTTGGTGTGAATAAACGCAAGTAAATACTTCTGTAGCAACTAAATACTCGTCTATTCGCAAGTCAACCCGACCCCAGACTTGCAGTCGTACTTGTACATGAAAGATGGCTGCATTTATGAACCTGCGTGGTGTGAAACGTTATAGAGACCGGCGTGATATAAGTCCCGATCTATCTAAGGGACATTACGGTTTGAGAGCGAAAACGTAGATTTTCTCACTTCGCACTTTCTTGATGAAAACACTGATGCAAGGGGTGGAGGATTAACTGCACGGAAAAAGATGGAAATTTTTCTGAGATACGTTAGTGATCCAGGATTCCAAAGTGGTGTTGCCAACGACATGAGGGTTGAAAGAAGTACCGTCAGCAGAACATTTTCAAGTGTATTGGATAAAATAGTGTCGAAGTCTGAAGATTGGATTAAATTTCCACGCACTATTGAAGATATGGATCAGGCCAAGGCAGATTGGGCTTCAAAATTTCGCATTCCGACTGTCATTGGTGCTATAGATTGCACTCACGTGCATATTATGAAACCGTCGGAATTCGGCGACGAGTATGTGAACAGAAAAGGAAAAACAACAATAAACATTCAGATGACTTGTGACGCTAATGAAAAAATTACAAGTGTGGACGCTCAATGGCCAGGGAGTGTACATGATGGCAGGATTTGGCGAGTGAGTGGAATTCAGGACGTGGTGCGCCGATATGATGGTGATGTTTGTCTCCTTGGTGATAGCGGATATGGAATTACTCTTTGGTTACTGACTCCTTTTGACGAACCAAGAAATGCTCGTGAGCGGAATTACAATTCGACCCATGCTCAGGAAACAGTAATAATTGAACGAGTTTTTGGCCAGATGAAACGTCGTTTTCCCATACTCTCGAGCCAAGTTAGAATAGCAGTTAAAAATGTTCCCAATTTAGTAATAAGTTGTGCAGTGCTTCACAATGTAGCAAAACATTTGAATGATGCTTGGGAAGTGGAAGACGGAATCGAAAATGGTGTGTCTGAAGAAAATGTACCTCTATATAATTTAGATCGGAATGAAGTTATAAATAGACGACGTGGTCAGCAAAAACGATTAGAAATTAGTAATAATCTGATGATGTAAATACACATTTTTGACATGGAACTTTACTCCAATTGCAATCGCATATGTGAAAAAATAAAATAAAGAAGTACATACATATACATACATACATATCATCACGCCATATCCCTTGCAGGGTAGGCAGAGAGAACAGAGTGCCAGAGAACTCTATCTCTGCATACTTCACTCGCTTCCTCAACATTCATAATTCTCTTCATACACGCTCGCCGGTTTCGGAGACTCTTGACTCCACCTTCCTTCAGTACATGACCGATCTGGTCTAGGTAGGTTAGTCTCGGTCTCCCTCGGTACCTACATCCTTCCACTTTCGCATTGTATATCTTCTTAACCAGGCGTTCGTTCGGCATTCTTTCCACATGTCCGAACCATCGGAGCATTCCCTTTCGCATCTTTACACCAATACTCTCTTTCATACCTACTCGCTCTCTTACGTCGTCGTTACGAATGCGGTCGGTCAGCCTGACTCCACAGATTTTCCGCAGAGATCGCATTTCGACCGCATTAATTTTACTATCATACTCTTTTCTGCATACCCAACTCTCGCTTCCATACAGTAATGTTGGGACAAGCACTGCGTTATGTATTGCTACACGTGCCTTCTGGCTGAGGTGGTGGCTGCCGAGAAGTTGCCCCAACGCTCCGTTCACTCTATTTCCCGCATTCACTCTTCGCTCTATATCAGTGGTGTACCTTCCATCTCGGCTAAATCCACATCCAAGATATACAAATTCATCCACTTGCTCTAGTACATCATTACCTATTGTTACTCTTACATCTGTTCTGGTTTTATCTCTTTCAAAGACCATTATTTTGGTTTTGCTCACATTCACGCGTAGACCCCTTTTCTTACAATCTTCTGTCATTGTGTCGACTAGGGTCTGCAGGTCAATCGCTGACTGTGCCAGCAGGACTGCATCATCTGCATAAAGCAGAGCAGTGACCACTGAGTCGCCCATCTGGACTCCCACATTCATATCGTTCAACCTTTGGAGACATTTATCCAGATATATGATAAACAGCCTGGCTGACAGAACGCACCCCTGCTTAACGCCGATATTGACGTCAAACCAAGGCGACATTCCATCATCCAGCCGCACACAGGCTCTACAGCCCATGTAACTGGACTGCACAGCCTGTAGCAGTTTACCGTTAATACCATACTCCGGTAAAATGTCCCAAAGTTCCTTTCGTACAACCGTGTCAAATGCTCTCTCCAGATCCACAAAACTGCAGAAAACCCTCTGACCTAGAGCCAGATGCTTCTCCACAATGTTGCGCAGAGAGAACACTTGATCCATGCATCCCCTTCCACTCCTGAAACCTCCTTGTGTCTCACACAGTAAACCATCGGACACCATCCTCATTCTCCTTTCAATAATTTTTCCATACACTTTTGCTGCCAAACTGGTCAAGCTTATGGCTCTGTAATTTGCGCAGTCATAACGTGAACCCTTGTTTTTAAACAAAGGCACGATGACTGCGCTATTCCAGTCCCTGGGAACCATTCCCGAGCTCCAACATAAATTGAGGAGCAACAGGAACGCCTCCCAGACACAAGAGCCACCAAGCTTGATCATCTCGGCAGACACCATATCAATGCCCGCTGCCTTACCATTTTTCAAACTTCTTATCGCCCATTCAACTTCATCCATACTGATGCCATCGGAGGACGCCGTTGTCGAATGTTGATCTACTAAACCACATCCAACACCGGCGCCAACCGTAGCATCCGCATACATATCGCCAAAATATTCACTCCATCGGCTTAACACGTCTTGTGTTTGTGTAAGAATGTCTCCACCTTTAGACCTTATTTTATTCATTCTGAAGGCTGACCAACCACCCCGAGACTTCTTCACCTCCCTCCAAAAGAGTTTGGTGTTACCCTCGAAGTTTTTAGTCAGCCTATCTTCTGCACTCATACTTGCTCTATCACGTTTCTCTTTCACTAAGGCCTTGGTGTCATTCTTACATTGCCGATATATTTCTTTCTTCTGTTCAGTCATACTGTCATTCAGATTCAAAGAAGAGACATAGTCCAGCCACGCTTTCTTCTTTTGCTCTACGGAAGCTGCCACTTCCGCATCCCACCATGCATCACCATTTGTTTTTCTATGCTTCTTTGAACTTCCACATACTTCTTTCGCTGTATCTACCATACTCTCTTTCAATACTCTCCAGCATTCTTCAATGTCCGATTGCGGCTGGCTTGCCATCGTCAGCCGTTCTCGGACACCCTCTGCATACTTTTCTCTTACACACTCTTCTTGCAACCTTTCAACCTTTATTCTTTCAAGCCCTCCGAAGTGGACACGCTCTCGCCAGTGCCTCCACTTTCTGAACAGACCACTAAATCTCGCAATAACGAGATAGTGGTCCGTGTCGACTGTGGGGCCCCTGTAGGCTCTTGCGTCCAATATTTTGCTTCGGAGGCGACTGTCTACCAAAATTAAATCTATTATGCTTTTCTGTTCATTCCTTCTCCATGTATACATATGGATGTCCTTATGTTGGAAAAATGTGTTTGACACAATAAGGTTTTTCTCCATGCATACATCCGCTATGAGCCTACCTGCGTCGTTCACTCTCTTATCACCAAATGGACCAAGTACGTCCTCATAGTCGGGACGCTTGGTCCCCACCCATCCGTTCAAATCTCCGCATACAATCACGCGTTCACTGGTTTCTGCCATTTCCAGAACTTCCCTAACATTGTCCCAAAACTTCTCTAGGTCTGATGCCACCGAGGATCCTACGGGAGCATATGCTACAACCATGAATACCTTGGTGACACCTAGTTTTATACGGACCCAGAGAAGTCTGGGATCATACATTCCGTAATCCTTCACACCTGAGGCCAAGCGAGAGGACAACAGCACTCCTACCCCCATGCTGGCTCGATCGCTCTGTGGTACACCAGACCACAGAGCCATCCCGCCACCAGGAAGATCGCAGGCGTCGCTGCCCCCTCGCTTGGTCTCTGTTACACAGAGCACGTCTAGCTGTTTGTCCGCCATGACGGATATCAGCTCGTGCAACTTACCTTCCACACAACCTCTTACATTCCACGTGCCCACCCGGCACTCCGTTCTCCTCGACTCGCCTAACTGGGCAAGGCGTGATGGGTGGCGGCCCCCATCGCCGCAACTGCCGATGTTCGTACCGACGGGGGCGGGTCGGTACGCGTCGCCTCCGGGGGACGCCCTAACCCGCATTGCGGTACGCATTTCGAGAAATAAAGAAGTAATAAAAAATATATAAAAAAACAAAAATATATCTTTTTAAATAAGTATGTCACATGTGCGCATGTGTGTGCATAGGCCTACAGTATGTCAGGTTTAACATGGCCTGCTGGAAAAGCAAATGGGCATATACCACCAGCCTATGAGCCCTCCACCGGTCATGCCATACCCGACAAACTGTGTACAGCTGTGTACGTGACGTATATTATATACTTATTTCATTTTTTATTTTTGTTTTTTATTTATTTTATTATTATTTTTATTTTTTATTTTATTTTTTTCGAGACAAGGAATATTTCGGGAAAGGAAACAGGATACAATTTATCTCAACAACAAAAATTCTTTTAAGACATCGTCTTCTTCAACCACAACGCGTTGTTCAACGGACTCCGTTCGTCTGTGTTGTGCAGCTCTTAGGTTCAACTCCGTTATCATCAGTTGTTCACGTTCAGCCTGAAGTCTTGTTAGCTTAATTTGTTCAAGTAATAATAAACGCTGCAGCTCACCAGTTGTCAACTTTGACGTCTCTTCAGTTTCAGCTGAGAGTTTCAATTTCTTATCTTTTTTCAACTTCGTCGCATCGCTCTTACGTATGCAAGTCACTGGTGTGATGGGCTGGTTTGATGCTAACATGTCAACGGGGTCATCTTCGTCTTCCCTATTCTCATTCTCCTCATTGAGTTCAGACGTAGAACTTGCTCCCAATCCAACGCATGAAGCCCCAGGTATTTTGCAATAAACTGGGTTCTCGTTTGAATCGTAAATTTTTAGGAAATCTGCCTCCCATGACAACAATGTTATTGGTTTATTTCCAGTTGCGTTGACATCAGTTTTTTTCTTGACTGCGGTTTTCATATTGTTCAATAGCTTTTTTAACTGTCCAACACTAGTTTGCTTCCCAACGTTTTTCGAAAACTGGTCGGCTAAACATCCCCATGCCTTCTCTTTAGCAGATGCAACTTTAGGCAACATGGATTTATTTAGCACAACACTTTCAGCAGTCTTTCAATAACGCTACAAAAATAGCTCTATTGTCACAACCGGAAGTCACACTACTTTCATCCATAGCTGCAAGAGGACAAAAACAAACGGGAACGACAACTGACTTGTGAGTAATGACGGGGAGTCAAGTTAGTTTAGCAGCGAAAACAGAACAAGTCACAACAGGAAATGATGCGTAGTCTGTGTGGCGCTACAAGTATTTACTTGCCTTTTTTTGTGAATTCAGTTGTCTCGCGAGTAAATACTTGCTAGTATACCCTTGGGTTGACGAGTACACGGTCACAAGTAAACTCGACGCTTTATTCACATCGGTTTACTTGGAGTTTAAATACTCGTTACACTTTACTTGTAAGTAAATACTCGTCGTACTCGTTTTTATTCACACCGCTCAACATCTGCCTGTTTCATACGTTTCTGCAACTGGATCGGTTTTCTACTCTTATCCCGGTTGCGGACCGACATAGTAGCGTTTTTAAATAAACACCATCACTTCGATATATCGATAGTCAGTTTGGCATCATTGAAGGGAGTCCAGCACCACTCCAATTTCAACAGAATCAAAGGCTCTTTAATAGTCCACAAACAGTAGACACAAAGGTCGATTATACTCCTCGTTATTAAGAATCTTATTGATATTATCTTTTAGTTTGAGACATATGACCGTATATACATATACCAGAATACCATTCAAAACTTCCTAAGTAAGAAGATAAAGGAAGTTCACCAAGGAGTTTCTGACAATTCTATAATGAAAGGTTTAAACCATACTTACAGTCGTAAGCCCATCCAATTTTGGCGAAAGTGTCGATGAAATTGGTAGATATATTTAGTCTTCCTAATTCCGATGTCCTGTAGTCCCAAGGGAAGACGTGGTGGTAGTTGTGCCAGCCTTCGCCGAGCGCTGCCAAACTCACCATGCTGTTTTCTACGGATTTTATAAATCTGGACAAGAGAAAAATGTTATAATTACCTACATTTGAAAATCATATTAATTAGTCTGGCCTATTGTCGTATAGTAGTATAGGTAGTAGTTATTATGTATAATGGGGAAAGTTTAGGTGGTGGGATGTTTATCACGATAAACGGCTCAATGAAATTTTGCCCAAATCAAAGATTGATTAATCTGTCATTCAATATAATACGTTAGGAGTTACCTAACATTTAGGGAAAGATGGTGTAAACGGGCAAAATATATATGTTGCGAAATATGAGTGTGACCTCTGTTTAATCCTTCAGGAATAAACAAGTGAAACTATAAAAAGATGGAAACGCCAATTGTCTATACAATAGCGTAGTGTTTGGTGTAAGTATGGGTCCGATTCCCAAACAAGACAATACTTTGTGCGATACACAAATTTTTGTTCTAAGTCTAGATGTAATTTTTGTCCATTAAATTGAATGTTTGTGAAGTACCCTGCAATACAAGAATTTTACCAGATGCTGTATTTTTCAATAAAATACCTTTGTAAACAAAGGAGTGGAACTATAAAAGATAAAAATTATCCCTTCGAAGATAAAACAGCGAGATTTAGAAAAAGATATCCATAAAACATATTGAGATTTTTTGTGAAAAGACTTAATCAAATCAATTCATCCGTAACATATTACCTGTCATAAGGCTTATTCCCGCACAAGTGAGCGAAGCTGTTCACACAGAATGCGATGTTCAATGTGATGGTGAACCTTGTGACGAAGCTTACGATGAAGGCATTCACCAGGGTCTCGTTCCAAAAGTACCAAGGTATCCATATAGGTAAGATCACGTTCAGAAGTGCGAACATTGGGATGAAGAATCTAGAATGAAATAGAAAAATATTTATTATACAAGTTTAAACAAAATCATATGTCGTGCCGTCTCACTAGTGTAATATAATCGACTAATATAGTTCTTATAGTAGTGCTATAGTAGTGAAAAAAACTATAACTCGTTGATATATGTACTTCAAAGATAAAAAGGTTTTTGCTCTACAAATTTGTTAATATTTTTTAAAGTATTTTATCATCGTCATCATCTCAACTCATATACGTTCCACTGTTGTGCTCGAGCCTCCTCTATAATGGCTGGGAAATTGATCTACTATACCACGCTGGTCAGACGCGGTGGATTTTTGTTTTGGCAGGCTATGGTCTGGACACATGCCATCCATTCCTTCCGGAGACATCCGTAACAAGACGTATTGGTATAAGGTTTTGTTTAGAGCTTCCCTTCTCTTGCATAGTTTTATATCTCTTAGTCGCCCCTTACGATCATCCGTGGGTAAGATAGTTACTTACTCCGTCACTACCCAGAAAAGTATTTATCTATCTAATATTTTTAAACGAACGATTCTTGTATTCTGAATCTCAGAAACGGCTCCAATAAGTTTCTGTTCCGGAGGCGATTAATCGTTCTAGCTAGGTTACATTTATAGAAAATATTGTTTCGTCAGTATTTTCAGGCAACAAAAAATATAACTTTTCATCGGCTGAGAACTATTAAAATATGAGCAAATTTTGACGCTGTCATTAAAAATGGACATAACACAATTTGAAAATCAAGCAGTCTAATCGAGACCGGTTCGAATTCTTAGTTTTTTTTCATTTTTATAATTTTTTGGCATTTTATTTCTTGTTGTCATTATTTTATTAATTATTTTTATTATATTTAAATATATCTTCCAAAAAAAAAAAACGAAAATACCGGACGAATCTCGGTAATCCAGATATTTAGAATATACTTAAAACTGAAATATAACTTTGATTTATTTTGTTTTTTTTTTAAACATAAAATAGCGCGACCTGCTCTCCCTTCGTTACGGTTTCGGTCGCTCTAATGTTACGCTGTAAATCTCTGGCACCTTCTAAGAAGATTATTTTAATGATATGCTCTAAATCAACATTAAATGCACCATGCCTAGTGTAATTAATTAAATTAAAAAATTATGCTGTATTTTTTTAAAATAACTTCCTAAGTAACTTGTTATTTTTAAGTAATATATACATACATACCATCACACCAGGGTAGGCAGATAGAACAGAGTGCCAGAGAACTCTATCCTTGCATACTTCACTCGCTTCCTCAACATTCATAATTCTCTTCATACACGCTCGCCGGTTTCGGAGACTCTTGACACCACCTTCCTTTAGTACATGACCGATCTGGTCTAGGTAGATTAGTCTCAGTCTCCCCCGGCACCTACATCCTTCCACTTTCGCATTGTATATCTTCTTAACCAGACGTTCGTTCGGCATTCTTTCCACATGTCCGAACCATCGGAGCATTCCCTTTCGCATCTTTACACCAATACTCTCTTTCATACCTACTCGCTCTCTTACGTCGTCGTTACGAATGCGATCGATCAGGCTAACTCCACAGATTTTCCGTAGAGATCGCATTTTGACCGCATTAAATTTTACTTTCATACTCTTTTCTGCATACCCAACTTTCGCTTCCATACAGTAATGTTGTAAAGTAATATATAAAAGATAAAAAGGTAACTGCGGATTATTCTCAGACATATACAATTGCGAACTTTTTAGATATTTTTAAGAAATACAATTTCTTATTACATTAATTTGATCTATATCATAAGGTTTAGACGCGTAGCTCACTTATACAACACTGCTCCCTTCCGGCAAAATACTGTTCATCTTTTAAATTCACAGTTTTTCTTTACTATAATATGAATGAATTATATTTATAAACCTTCCTCGTTAAATATTTTGATTGTTAACAAAAACCGCATTAAAATCTGTTGTGTAGTTCAAACGATCTAAGCGTACAAATTTCGTTTTATATTATGTAAAGATAGAGATAAAGAAAAAGAAATGGAAACTTTTTATTAATGTGGTGGTCACGCTAGTTCTAAATTTTTCCACTATCCCAAAATATATGTCGCTAGAACAAGTTTTCATTTCAAAAAATAAAATCTTGTAACCGTGACCTAATTGTCTAAAATAATTGCAAAACAAGATCATTGCAAAATCAAATATATTTTTAAAACATTAATATAATTTTACTATGTAGCTAATACGATCGGTTTCAAAATTGTACATACATACATACATATCATCACGCCATATCCCTTGCAGGGTAGGCAGAGAGGACAGAGTGCCAGAGAACTCTATCTCTGCATACTTCACTCGCTTCTTCAACATTCATAATTCTCTTCATACACGCTCGCCGGTTTCGGAGACTCTTAACTCCACCTTCCTTCAGTACATGACCGATCTGGTCTAGGTAGGTTAGTGTCGGTCTCCCTCGGTACCTACATCCTTCCACTTTCGCATTGTATATCTTCTTAACCAGACGTTCGTTCGGCATTCTTTCCACATGTCCGAACCATCGGAGCATTCCCTTTCGCATCTTTACACCAATACTCTCTTTCATACCTACTCGCTCTCTTACGTCGTCGTTACGAATGCGGTCGGTCAGCCTAACTCCACAGATTTTCCGAAGAGATCGCATTTCGACCGCATTAATTTTACTTTCATACTCTTTTCTGCATACCCAACTCTCGCTTCCATACAGTAATGTTGGGACAAGCACTGCGTTATGTATTGCTACACGTGCCTTCTGGCTGAGGTGGTGGCTGCCGAGAAGTTGCCCCAACGCTCCGTTCACTCTATTTCCCGCATTCACTCTTCGCTCTATATCAGTGGTGTACCGTCCATCTCGGCTAAATCCACATCCAAGATATACAAATTCATCCACTTGCTCTAGTACATCATTACCTATTGTTACTCTTACATCTGTTCTGGCTTCATCTCTTTCAAAGACCATTATTTTGGTTTTGCTCACATTCACGCGTAGACCCCTTTTCTTACAATCTTCTGTCATTGTGTCGACTAGGGTCTGCAGGTCAGTCGCTGACTGTGCCAGCAGGACTGCATCATCTGCATAAAGCAGAGCAGAGACCACTGAGTCACCCATCTGGACTCCCACATTCATATCGTTCAAACTTTGGAGACATTTATCCAGATATATGATAAACAGCCTGGCTGATAGAACGCAGCCCTGCCTAAAGCCGATATTGACGTCAAACCAAGGCGACATTCCATCATCCAGCCGCACACAGGCTCTACAGCCCATGTAACTGGATTGCACAGCCTGCAGCAGTTTACCGTTAATACCATACTCCGGTAAAATGTCCCAAAGTTCCTTTCGTACAACCGTGTCAAATGCTCTCTCCAGATCCACAAAACTGCAGAAAACTCTCTGACCTAGGGCCAGATTCTCCACAATGTTGCGCAGAGAGAACACTTGATCCATGCATCCCCTTCTACTCCTGAAACCTCCTTGTGTCTCACACAGTAAACCATCGGACACCATCCTCATTCTCCTTTCAATAATTTTACCATACACTTTTGCTGCCAAACTGGTCAAGCTTATGGCTCTGTAATTTGCGCAGTCATAACGTGAAACCTTGTTTTTAAACAAAGGCACGATGACTGCGCTATTCCAGTCCCCGGGAACCATTCCCGAGCTCCAACATAAATTGAGGAGCAACAGGAACGCCTCCCGTACACAGGAGCCACCAAGCTTGATCATCTCGGCAGACACCATATCAATGCCCGCTGCCTTACCATTTTTCAAGCTTCTTATCGCCCATTCAACTTCATCCATACTGATGCCATCGGAGGACGCAGTCGCCGAATGTTGATCTACTAGACCACATGCGACACCGGCGCCAACCGTAGCATCCGCATACATATCGCCAAAATATTCACTCCATCGGCTTAACACGTCTTGTGTTTGTGTAAGAATGTCTCCACATTTAGACCTTATTTTATTCATTCTGAAGGCTGACCAACCACCCCGAGACTTCTTCACCTCCCTCCAAAAGAGTTTGGTGTTACCCTTGAAGTTTTTAGTCAGCCTATCTTCTGCACTCATACTTGCTCTATCACGTTTCTCTTTCACTAAAGCCTTGGTGTCATTCTTACATTGCCGATATATTTCTTTCTTCTGTTCAGTCATACTGTCATTCAGATTCAAAGAAGAGACATAGTCTAGCCACGCTTTCTTCTTTTGCTCTACGGAAGCTGCCACTTCCGCATCCCACCATGCATCACCATTTGTGTTTCTATGCTTCTTTGAACTTCCACATACTTCTTTCGCTGTGTCTACCATACTCTCTTTCAATACTCACCAGCATTCTTCAATGTCCGATTGCGGCTGGCTTGCCATCGTCAGCCGTTCTCGGACACCCTCTGCATACTTTTCTCTTACACACTCTTCTTGCAACCTTTCAACCTTTATTCTTTCAAGCCCTCCGAAGTGGACACGCTCTCGCCAGTGCCTCCACTTTCTGAACAGACCACTAAATCTCGCAATAACGAGTGGTCCGTATCGACTGTGGGACCCCTGTAGGCTCTTGCGTCCAATATTTTGCTTCGGAGGCGACTGTCTACCAAAATTAAATCTATTATACTTTTCTGTTCATTCCTTCTCCATGTATACATATGGATGTCCTTATGTTGGAAAAATGTGTTTGACACAATAAGGTTTCTCTCCATGCATACATCCGCTATGAGCCTACCTGCGTCGTTCACTCTCTTATCATCAAATGGACCAAGTACGTCCTCATAGTCGGGACGCTTGGTCCCCACCCATCCGTTCAAATCTCCGCATACAATCACGCGTTCACTGGTTTCTGCCATATCCAGAACTTCCCTAACATTATCCCAAAACTTTTCTAGGTCTGATGCCACCGAGGATCCTACGGGAGCATATGCTACAACCATGAATACCTTGGTGACACCAAGTTTTATACGGACCCAAAGAAGTCTGGGATCATACACTCCGTAATCTTTCACACCTGAGACCAAGCGAGAGGACAGCAGTACTCCTACCCCCATGCTGGCTCGATCGCTCTGTGGTACACCAGACCACAGAGCCATCCCGCCGCCAGGAAGATCGCAGGCGTCGCTGCCCCTTCGCTTGGTCTCTGTTACACAGAGCACGTCTAGCTGTTTGTCCGCCATGACGGATATCAGCTCGTGCAACTTACCTTCCACACAACCTCTTACATTCCACGTGCCCACCCGGCACTCTGCTCTCCTCGACTCGCCTAACTAGGCAAGGCGTGATGGGTGGCGGCCCCCATCGCCGCAACTGCCGAAGTTCGTACCGACGGGGGCGGGTCGGTACGCGTCGCCTCCGGGGGACGCCCTAACCCGCATTGCGGTACGCATTTCGAGCCGGATTAGCAGTCTAATTAGACTGGCAGGGGACGCGAACGAGCACGCTCCGGACTATGCCCCCCTAAAAAAAATTGTATGTTTCTTTTATTTTTATTTAAAGACAACTCTTTGCACTAAGGACTTTCTTTTGTGGGGGACTTTACAAACATGCAATTAACTAACACAAATTATACCTAGACCCTTTTTTTTTTTTTTTTTGCGCTGGGCTATGGACGTCGCGACGTACGTGGACGTATTATACCTAGACCTAGAACAACAATTTGTGGATTGCACAAAGTGTTGTCCCACGTAGGGTTCGAACCACGACACTTGGCACGGTACATCGCTATCTTAATCACTACGCCAACAATATTTATAAATATCTATTTTATTCTCAATGATCTAGATACTACACTAATAACGGAAATATAAAAATATGAAGCATGGATTTTTCAAAGCATTACGTGGATAGAAAGGGAGTGAATATATCTACATTCACTCATCTCAATCATCACTCATAAGGGAGTGAATATATGTATATTCAATCATATCTATGATTATGTAAGAAAATTTGAAATAAAACTATTTTATGGATTCTATCGCGTATTTGATTTTTAATTTCTCGACATTTCGAACACTTTACAGCGTTCAAAGGTCACGGGGGGACTGCCCTCCCGTGACCATGAACTCTGTAAGGTGTAATAATACAAACGCGATAGAATCCGTAAAAATAATTTTAAAAAAACTTAAAAATAATTTTAAACATCAGAAATCATTACATAAATAAATACATAAATCTGATATGGAATGTTTGGAAAAGAGGACATATTGCATTGACTCTAAAGTGACAATGACAGTAGCAAAAAAAAAAAACAATCAATCAACGCCATATATTTTCGTGTTCATTCTCAGGGGTTGTATGACATAATTTGTTACACTATCGTCATATTGGTTCTGAATTTTTGTTGGAATACATTTGTCATTTATAAAATCTAATTTTTACTATTTTCATTTCCTTTTCTTTTCTTTTTTCTTATATTCTCTCCTAATTACACATTTTGAATTATGAATGTAACTAAATTTCAAATAGATCGCATTTACTTATATTCTTATTATTTTCGCTAATTATTATTAAACGGAATTTCTGGACGACTAAACTACAATTGACTTAATAATTTCTATGCTATAATCATCGGAAATAGAGACTGCTGCTGACTTGCTGCATGGTAGCGGCTACGAATATTACCAACCCTTACTTTGCTCGTGGTTGTCGTAAAAGACGACTAAGAGCCTTATTACGACCTGGGCTAACTCCATCTGATACCGTTTGGTCAACAATTATATTCCCAAGGAGGATTGACGTCTGGTAGGCGATCATAAAACTATTGCTAATAACTTTTACAATATGTACTATGAAAGAAGAGTACATATTGTATCGACCAAAAATAATTGGGATAAGAGTAAGAGAATGATGAATCATCGGAAATAGAGACTACAAGTTTTTAACGTGTTTTTTTTTCGTGGTACAGTTATGATATAGTCAGGAGCGGCTCTAGCACATGTAGCGCCCGGGTGCAATCAATCACCTGGCGCCCTCTTGTATCAAAATGCGTGTACAATATAGAATAGGTTGACAGTTACAACACGTTCGACTAAACTCCGAATCTCGCTGGAATGCGTTGTCGCATGCTTAGTCTCGTTGTTTTGAGACGAAACCAGGTAAACGCGATCCGATTATGAAGTTACAGTGAGCATGGCGACAAAGCAACCTACCCAAACCTCTCAAATAACCCACCCACTACGTTTATAAATGGTTAGGCACTCGCTGCGTACGGTGCGCCCGCTCCGTGCGGCAAGTTACAGTGGAGGCTCTGTGTCCCGAGTGGTTCTCGGCGCCCCCTTACACCCGGCGCCCGGGTGCACTGCGTCCTCTGCATTATAGGTAAAGCCGCCCCTGGGTATAGTGAGACTCCGTCTAATTCCTTTGGGGCGGCGTACGATCTCATATCCTACTGTATCTCGCTTCTCTACGGGCGAACCATCGAAACCTGGTATATGTCATCGATGGCCCGTTTGGCAAGTGTTGAACGTTTGAACGTATAAATACGCAATATAACAGTCAAACGTCTACAATATCACGTACTTACTCGTAAAAACGTTTGGTTTAACCTTATTCCTTGTGGTGACGGAGTAAGAATATATTTTACCACCCTATCTTACCAGTAGGTGATCGTAATATACGGCTAAGGAATATAAAATGCATATAACATCAAGACATGAAAATTTCGAAATAAAACCCTATACCAACACGTCTGACCGGCGTGGTATAGTAAGTCAATTTAACTCCCATTATGGAGGAAGCTCGAGACCAACAGTGGGACATATATGAGCTGAGATGATGAGATGATGAAGCTTAAATGCTTAAGTTTTTTATCTTGCGAACTTTTGAGGCGTGTATGATATACATACCTACTTCTCGCTTATTAAATCATTTTTAAATAAATTAATGATTAAACACAATCTAATCAAAAAATATTAAAAAGCAATTAAAATATTTCACTATAACGGGATAATATGATGGAATAAAAGTAATGTTGACAGAAAAGTTTTAAGTATGAATGTGGAAGGCTTTAGGGGTAAGGGAAGACCGAAGAAAATATGGATGGATTGGGTGAAGCATGATATGAATAAAAAGAGAGTGAACGCAGAGATGACATCGGATAGAATTGAGTGGAAGAAAAGGACATAATTGGCGTCGACCTCAAGTAATTGGGACAAGAGCAGGGTAATGAGGATTTCATTATAACACAATTTTCACTTCTATCGTGTCTTTACAGAACAGCCTATTTAATTTTCTTAAAAAAAATATTGTGGGCTATTGTAGGTACTTTAGAATGGGACTATGCGATCGCGCGCCGTTACTTCTGTTACCCCGGACGGATCATACCATAGCTCGCCGCTAAAAAAACAGAAAGAAAGTTATGGACGGACTATTGTGAGGGAGTTTTGGCGCGAATATGGAAATGTCATTTACGCTCTTGTATTATATTAATTTCTTTAGTGTTTTGTAATGTTATATTGAATAATTTTGCTGGTATTTTATGGAATATGATACAGTTAAAATGCTGAAGTGTAGTGTATATGGTATAATAGTGGTTTACGTGTATTTTCATATTTTGCCAAAATTCCCAAAAACATTATTGATTTGGTTATCAGCGCCCGATTAATAGTAACGACTTGACTTACTGACCGACAATGACTATTAAGGCTACACAATATGATTAAGTGATAAATTATATACGAAAACAAAATAAGACTTGGCTGTATGTGCTATGCTCCCTTTGCCTGTCCAAACGGACGAACAAAACCAAAAAAGGGCTATTATTGAATTCTATATATTTATTAAAAAAAAACATAATAATCGGATACGTAATCGGATTTTATAAAAAAAAAAAAAAAACATATTTTATGTAAATTTTAAAATCATTTGCTTTCACTAAAGCGTAGTCATGTTTAATTAAAATTACGCGATGGTATTATCCTTTAAGCGTGAAGAGGTATAAAGAACTTATACAAATATATATTGTGGTACCTTTTGAGACTTGAATTAAAGAGGATCATCTAAATTAAATTTAGTAAGCTAAGCCTGGGATATCACATCGTTATTTTAAAAGAAAACGTTATTTAAAAATACAGAATAATCACAGGAAAATACAGAGTAGTTACTATGATATTATTATTATACATTATTTTATTATAGTTATTATGATACCAAATCGTTTTCATTGTAGTTAGAAAGCTAAACAGATCTATATATAAGAGGAACTACATACATACATACATATCATCACGCCATATACCTTGCAGGGTAGGCAGAGAGAACAGAGTTCCAGAGAACTCTATCTTTGCATACTTCACTCGCTTCCTCAACATTCATAATTCTCTTCATACACGCTCGCTAGTTTCGGAGACTCTTGACTCCACCTTCCTTCAGTACGTGACCAATCTGGTCCAGGTAGGTTAGTCGGTCTCCCCCGGTACCTACATCCTTCCACTTTCGCATCCCATATAAGAAGAACTAATATTAGGAAACGAATCAATCATATACAATATGGCTAATTCTGTGTTTGACAAGTTTTAAATAGCTCTTCTCTGAAGGTAATGATTACGCATATGTAACTTTATTCTACGGATAGGTCGATATATTTAGACACTGAAGCAGTATACATACTAAATGCTCTTAAAAAATCAAAGTCCATTATCAGACATAACCCTCCTCAACTATCATCATCATCATAGCTAATTTACCACCCACAGCTGAGTCCGACCGTTCGCTGCAATGTAAGGGAAATTGACCTACACACTAAGCTGGTCAGACGTTTTTTATAGCGTTTTATTTCCAGTTTTCCTTCACTCGCATAGATTTAATATACATATCATATACCCTAATAATGTTTTACAACAACCACGGACTAGAAAGGGGTGATGTATGTTTTTTTAATGTGTTTTATTAAGACACCATCCTTTTTTTTTGCGGTGGGCTATGGATGTCTCGCCCCGCCAAATCGGTCCGGGGTGACGAAAGAGGCGGCGCGTGACCTCATAGACCCACCGTGCAAACTCCTCTCTTCGCCGTGCGAGCGGGCCACCGGTACCTGATCTTTGTCTTCAGTATTAAGACACCACCCTTTTTTTTTTTTTATTGGTAGGCTATGGGTGCGTCTCGCCCCGCCGAATCGGTCCGGGGTGACGGAGAAGGCGGCGCGTGACCCCATAGACCCACCGTAAAATCCTCTCTCTTCGCCGTGCGAGCGGACCACCGGTACCCGATCTTTGTCTTCGATACTTCGAAATACGTGCTAGGCGTTTTCCTGGATATCTCAGGCGCCTTCGACAACGCCTGGTGGCCAATGCTACTTCTTAAATTAAAGACTCGTGGGTGCTATAGGAACATCTACCTAATTATACAGTCATACTTTTCACAAAGCTCGACTAAACTGAAACTTGGTCACCATGCTGTGTCGAAGCCACTGACGATGGGCTGCCCCCAAGGTTCGGTGCTAAGTCCATATCTATGGAATTTAGGTTTTGACGATTTCCTCGAATTACCTCTGCCGAAACACTGTCAATTGATCGGCTATGCCGACGACGGTCTTCTACTCGTAGAATCCAACACTAGAGACGGTTTAGAGAAATTAGCAGAAATTTGTCTCAATAATATACTCGAATGGGGCACACGAAATCGGCTTACATTTGCCCCACAAAAAACGTATCACCTTTTATTAAAAGGAAATTTACAATCGTTGCCGCGTATAAAATTCAATAAAATGACAGTCAAAAAGAAAGATTCAGTTTGCTATCTTGGTCTACTCTTAGAAAAAAAATTTTCATTTGTCGAGCATATTAAAACTGTAGGTGAAAAAGCGAAACGAAATTTCTATGCGCTTACTAGAATATCAACGTCTACCTGGGGCCTTCGTTTAAATACACTGAAAACTATATATATGGCCACATATTTGGGGTGTATTTGTTACGCTGCACCCGTTTGGGCTGATAGGGCTACCATAGGGGCAGCTCGCCTTAAATTATTACAAAGCCAACGATTGGCCTTAATATTCTTGTGTAAAGCCTACAGGACGGTCAGTACCGAGGCTTTGCCGGTACTCGCGGGTGTACTTCCGGTTGATTTGGAGATTCAGAGACGGGCATCAATGTATTACACGACAAGGGAAAATATGAACACAGATTTCCTTCTACCGCGCGACCGTAATAAAATCGCTCGATTGTTTGCACCGCAGTCCGTTGTCTATGAAAAACTTTTAATTGAATGGCAAGAAAGATGGGATTCATCATCGAAGGGCCGTCACCTCTATCTATTTTTCCCATGCGTCCGCGAGCGCCTAGAGAGAGTGTGGCTGGAGGTTGACCATTTTGTAGCTCAATTTCTAACTGGACATGGCAACTTTAAAAGTAAATTATTTTCTTTTAAACTCGTACCTTCACCACTATGTCAATGTTCTACAAATAACCGCGAGTATGAACAATCAGCACATCACATTCTCTGGGAGTGCGATCTCTGGCGTAACGAGCGCGACCTTATGTTAGACAGTTTGCAAGTAACATCTGGAGTAGTATACTACACGGATCTTGTAGCAACTCGAGAAAATTTCCGTGCGTTTAGGCGTTTCTGCCATACCTACTACTGCAACCAATCTTAAGGCTCACATATAGGCCCCGTTAAGTTATCCCATATCCGTGGTGCCGTACTGCTGCGCTTATCGTAGCTGTACAACCCTTTACTTATTGGCTGACTAGTCAATATTGCTTTCTGTCTCCCGCTTTGCCTGGGAGGGAAGTGGAATCACTCTTTTCCAACTCCTCCTCTTTAACTTTTCTAATTAAATTTGTTGCGGGTTCCAAGACAATTAAAATCATTTCCCGGGACTGCCTGAGGGTCAAACCTCGGTGTCATTTATAGTGACCATTGTGGATCCTGGCTTACAGGAGTTACAATGGTGGGAATGTGCGGTGGGATTAGTCCCATAAAAAAAAAGATCTTTGTCTTCGGTGGTATTAAGACACCACCCTGCACTAAGGAAATAATCCTTGTATTGCGGGGGACTTTACAAACATGCAATTAACGCACACAAATTCTTACTTCATCACCACATGGAAAAACCAAATTCACGTAAACATCAGAAACCATTAAACCCTAAGAAGTCAATTATTATCATCATCCTGCTCTTATCCCAATTACTAGGGGTCGACGCAATATATATATGATTTCCATCATACATATTGCAAAAGTTACTGGCAATAGTTTTATGACCGGCCGCCTGCCTGACGTCAACCCTCCTTGAGAATGTAATTGTTAACCAAAGGGCATCAGGTGGAGTTGGCCCAAGTCGATAAAAGATCTTAATCGTCTTTTAAAACATCCACGAATGTAAGGGTTGATAATATTCGTGGCCGCTACCACACATTAGAGCCTACCTGTTAATATTTAGGCTTATATTCAAGAGCTTATATTCTTCTTATAGTCCCAGTTTTGGTTATAAATTTACATACTACAGGTCTGGTTCTCCTCGTGATGATTCGACCTGTTTTCAAGACTCACAGACACTATTTCTGACGCTTATACTATAAAAAATAATGATAATTTCATAAATTACTTACTGTTTCTGTAATCTTACAACAGGATCTTCTAAAAGATCTATGGAGGTCTTCCTCAGTGCTACTCTACGGTCTTCGACGGCTGGATGAGGTGTAAGGACGAGCCAGCCGACGTGTGCGAACCAAAAACCTCTTCGTACATCGTGAGGGTCGGCCACCGTCTCCGAATATTTATGATGTACCCGATGATCCAATGCCCAAGTGTATATGTCGCGCTAAAAATACAATTTTTATTAAATTTTTCCATAATTTAAAGATTTCTAATTTATAAAATAAGCATACAAAGGGGAATGCCCATTGAAGTATGGAGTACAGTATCACGTTGTGCATTAATGAAAGATAACTTGTTTTGTTGGGCTTTAAATGTATATTCTATTACAAAAAAAATCCCTACTTCGCCGGGTTATTGCACAAAAGACCTGAAGGTCATTAAATTAGGTTATTTTTTGCACGTTAAGTTATTTTTTACAGTTTGCCGACTTAATCGTGTTTTTGGTTGATCATTTAAGAATTTTGTAGCCACAGAATGGTGTCTCCGATAGCAATATATTTGGCACCCAAAAAATATTGCTTGGAAAAAAAAGCTTCACGTTTAAAAAAACATGTTTATGACCAATAATCTATAATCTATTATATTTTGTGTAGAACCTATATATGGTAACTTTATGTCATTATTCTAAGGTTAGGAAAATAGGTTTGTAGCAATAAATAAAAACGCAAAACCCAACCCAGACTCTTAAATCGATTATTACAGTTTTAATATACATAACGCAGTGCTTGTCCCAACATTACTGTATGGAAGCGAGAGTTGGGTATGCAGAAAAGAGTATGAAAGTAAAATTAATGCGGTCGAAATGCGATCTCTTCGGCAAATCTGTGGAGATAGGCTGACCGACCGCATTCGTAACGACGACGTAAGACAGCGAGTAGGTATGAAAGAGAGTATTGGTGTAAAGATGCGAAAGGGAATGCTCCGATGGTTCGGACATGTGGAAAGAATGCCGAACGAACGTCTGGTTAAGAAGATATACAATGCGAAAGTGGAAGGATGTAGGTACCGAGGGAGACCGAGACTAACCTACCTAGACCAGATCGGTCAGGTACTGAAGGAAGGTGGAGTCAAGAGTCTCCGAAACCGGCGAGCGTGTATGAAGAGAATTATGAATGTTGACGAAGCGAGTGAAGTATGCAGAGATAGAGTTCTCTGGCACTCTGTGCTCTCTGCCTACCCTGCAAGGGATATGGAGTGATGATATGTATGTATGCATGTAATATACTGGCAACTATGCAGAACAATACATTAAAAAATGGCCAATACATTAAAATCCGGCGATATTAGTTGCTTTCCATTTACAACACAGAGGGACTCTGCGGTACATTGTGAAACACTGCCAAACACTGTGTAAAAGAAAAGAAACAGCTAGCTGTTTCATTTAAACTTTTACACAGTGTTTCACAATGTACCGCAGAGTCCCTCTGTGTTAACTAAATGGAAAGCAGCCATTATGACTTGATATTATAAAGGGTGGTGTACTCAGGGCTCTTTTGTGACATGATAATTGAAAACTTGACATACATACATACATACATATCATCACGCCATATCCCTTGCAGGGTAGGCAGAGAGAACAGAGTGCCAGAGAACTCTATCTCTGCATACTTCACTCGCTTCCTCAACATTCATAAAACTTGACCTTTGATAATAATTTAGTTGATATTCTTAACGAAACCATAAATGGGCATACACATACCCCATTGACTGCATTCGTATTTGATTTTCAATTGACTTCGTAAAATAATGATATTATTATTTTTTTACTTTAAAACTTTGGCCTTTTGCTTTTGCCCTTTGGCCATTTTCATTATACTTTTTTTAAATTGAAATCTAGTTATGCCGATGTGGTCCTATTAAAATTTGATTAAGATCTGATTATTAGTTTTTTAATTTAGTCTCAATAATGAATATTTGAATGACCTCGGACTGACTTCATAATTTGAAATTATTTTCTTTTTATTTGTTTTAATTTTATATTTTTTAATTTTACGACGTCTTCCCGTGACCATGAATGCTGAATATTCGAAACATCGATAAAATTAATATCAAATACAAACGCGATAAAATGCCGTATAAACTCTTTTAATTTATATCTAATATCTTTAAACTAGCAATTCTTGTATAAATATTTTGCATTTGTAGAAAATATTGTTTTGTCAATATTTTCAGGCAATGAAAAA
Organism: Lymantria monacha; assembly: GCA_905163515.2. Lineage (NCBI taxonomy): Eukaryota > Metazoa > Arthropoda > Insecta > Lepidoptera > Erebidae > Lymantria > Lymantria monacha. Next base: position 2,929,545 of record LR991087.1, read on the forward strand.
ATATAATTTTGCGTTGGCTGACAACTATTAAAATATGAAGGCAAATTTTGACGCAGCCATTAACACCTCAGTTGGATAATCGAGCAGTCTAATCGAGGCCGGTTCGGATCCTGTCTCTCTTTTTTATTACTTTTTGACTTTTTTTTTTTATAATTAGGTATTTAATTAATTATTTTTACTATATTTAAATATATCTTCAAAACACACTAAAAATAAAACACCGAGGGAAAGCTCCGTCATCCAGATATTTATGATAATAGTGACAATAGCAAGCCAGGCGTTTAAATTATACTATCATTGCAGAAAATAGGTTCCGATTAGAGATCACAAAGCAAATAACAAATTATAGAGGCCGCACCAGGTATACTATATTCTATAAAATATAGCTTGATCTCTGTGACAGTTCTCACCAGTCCCGCACGCTTACGATGCAATCCGTATTTTTGTCGATATAATTCCTTATTTATTGAAGTTATTTGCTACTGCAATTGAAAAGCAATACATGAAAATCTTATTTAACTTCAATCAAATGGATGGATGAATCGATTATAAATTTAAAATAATTTATGAAAATCTTATTGAATTTAAATTAATGGATTTTATTTAAACTAAAGCTGTTAATTAATTATTTTTATTATTCGAAAGGAGTCCATCCAAGTTCATCGTCACTATTATCATTATCGCTGGGGCATTTCTGTAGGTTGATGATGAGTTCTTGGTCGCAGATTATTCCATTAATAATCATGTTTATTTTATAAAAGAAATTATCATTTTAATATAAAAGAAATGGTCTTATTAATATTATAACTGATGTCTGAATACTAAATTAACACAATTTACTTATTTTATAGAGTAACTATGTGGTTTATATAGAAAATGTATTGGTTTTACTTGTTTTATAAATAATTAATAAGAATGTTATCGATTTACGTTTATCGATTGCCCCATCTCTATCTTATTCTCAGTTCAGTATGATCTTGTACTTGCGTAAGCACCATACTTTTACAAAATGGTTACTACATACATACATACATATCATCACGCCATAACCCTTGCAGGTTAGGCAGAGAGAACAGAGTGCCAGAGAACTCTATCTCTGCATACTTCACTCGCTTCCTCAACATTCATAATTGTTTTCATACACGCTCGCCGGTTTCGGAGACTCTTGACTCCACCTTCCTTCAGTACCTGACCGATCTGGTCTAGGTAGGTTAGTCTCGGTCTCCCTCGGTACCTACATCCCTCCACTTTCGCATTGTATATCTTCTTAACCAGACGTTCGTTCGGCATTCTTTCCACATGTCCGAACCATCGGAGCATTCCCTTTCGCATCTTTACACCAATACTCTCTTTCATACCTACTCGCTCTCTTACGTCGTCGTTACGAATGCGGTCGGTCAGCCTAACTCCACAGATTTTCCGCCGAGATCGCATTTCGACCGCATTAATTTTACTTTCATACTCTTTTCTGCATACCCAACTCTCGCTTCCATACAGTAATGTTGGGACAAGCACTGCGTTATGTATTGCTACACGTGCCTTCTGGCTGAGGTGGTGGCTGCCGAGAAGTTGCCCCAACGCTCCGTTCACTCTATTTCCCGCATTCACTCTTCGCTCTATATCAGTGGTGTACCGTCCATCTCGGCTAAATCCACATCCAAGATATACAAATTCATCCACTTGCTCTAGTACATCATTACCTATTGTTACTCTTACATCTGTTCTGGCTTCATCTCTTTCAAAGACCATTATTTTGGTTTTGCTCACATTCACGCGTACAAAATGGTTACTAATTATTTAAAAACATATGAGGTACTAGTTTTGGTGTAAATATTCATATTTTTATATTCATAATTCAGATGAAATATAACTGGCACCTAAAGAATGAAAATATAGGCGATATAATCAATTGTGACCACGCTGTTGACAGTTTTCTGTCTACAGCTGCGGGCCGGTCCGTCCGGGGTAGTACCACACTCTCGCAGAAGATCGACGTCTGAGTAGTGGCAATATGCTATTGCGCTTCGTTCGGTGAGCGAGAGAGCCGGAAGCCCAATTGGGTGGGTTTGGGGATTTTATTGGTAGGCAGCGGCCCAAGCTATACCCTTGGTATTGCAAAGGTTCATGGGCGGCAGTGACACTTACCATCAGGTGTGCTGCTTGCTCGTTTGCCACCGTAAGCAATAAAAAAAATACAAATTAAAATTGTAATAATGACGCGTATTCATAATTACTTCATCGGTTTTGTCGCTATCTGTCACAGAGATCAAGCTATATTTTAAGGAATATAGAAATACTCTTAAGGTCAAATGTAAACGTAAGAATCTTCTACGTAATATTTTCTGGAGAGGGTTCTTATTTTCAATTGTAATAGTACATTACTGCAGCGGCCAGTTGGAACTGTATACATGACGAACAACGAACAACATTTTTCACGTGATAAAGGGTTAATTTGCTTTTTTTCATCATCAAACAGGTTTCTTTTTCAAGCCAGTTCGAAATTTAATTAAAACTCTGATAAGTTTCCTATTTGGAGTTGGCCCACGGGTAAGATAACGGGGTGGCGAATTGTATTCTTACTCCGTCACCACACGGGTAATTATAATTATATTATTCTTTATTTATTGAAACTTATCATGAATATCTTAAAGAAGAACTGTAAAAGTAAATTTTCGTTGAACGCAATACTAATCAGTAAGGTCAATGAGTACAATTGACACCATTTACCCGCTAGCTCTACAGAACGTGAATAATTTATTACTGTTGATGGACAAAACAGTTAAAATAAATTCATCCATTGGTTTCTAGTAATTTAAAAAATATATAAAGTACCTACTTGTGATAGTAGGTTTAGAAAATAATGTGTTGGCGCTTATTTTAAACTGACGAGGTGTAACTATACTTAAATAATTATATTTTCATCAACCAACCTAAGAGGAGGGACGGCGATGCCAGCGCCACGAAAAAAAGAAACATTTTCATATTATTAATACATGCGCACCGTCAATAACATTGTAATAATATACTCGTTCAATTGCATTGTAATAATTATTTAGTAAATGCTTCAATATTTAAACGACTTTTTCTCTAGTCTGAACAGATATTCGCAACAGAAAGTATCCTTTGCTTCTCAAATTCAATTTTGCATTTAATATGCTTAATTATTTATAAAAACCCGATTACGAATCTAAAAATGATGTCACAAGTGGGGGTTCAAACCCACACCTATTGGGAGTCCGGCCCAATCGTGCTGCCATTTACACCACCGTGAACTATTGTAGGACATTCAAATCTCGCTTCGTATCATATTTACGTCTTTAAGGAGACCAATGTACAATATGTATCCTTTACTTGCCCGTAAAAGTTGTTAAAACTATAGCTGGTGAGTCACTGACAATGGGATCGTTTTTTGATAGGCTATGGTTAGAATATATCCTGTCTGAATCAGGAGTAGTATAGTAGGACCACACTTGATAGTTTCCTGTCTATGGTCCGTCCGAGATAGTACCGCACTCACAGAAAATAGACGTCTAAGCAGTGGTAATATGCTTTTGTGCTTCGTTTGGTAAGCGAGAGAGTCTGAGCCCGTTTTATGAGTATGCTTGGGTTAGTAGACAACTGACTGTAGAGTGACTACCGTCCATGGACCTTTAGAAACCTTTTAGAATTTACTGAAATTTTAGCATTTAATATGCTTAATTTATAAAATCCGATTACGAAATGAAAAATTGATGTCGCAAGCGGGATTCGAACCCGCGCCTATTGGGATTCCGGCCCAATCGTGCTGCCACTACACTACCGCGACCAATTGTAGGACATGCAAATTTTCATCTCGTATTGTATTTACGTCTTAAGGTGACGGTGTGCTATCTACCCGACAATGTTTACACAATGTTATAGGCTTAATACTTCAAACTTTACAGTTAGAATTGTATTAAACGATGACACAACCTTGTTATTTAAATTTACTGAAATTTTAGCATTTAATATGCTTAATTTATAAAATCCGATTACGAAATGAAAAATTGATGTCGCAAGCGGGATTCGAACCCGCGCCTATTGGGATTCCGGCCCAATCGTGCTGCCACTACACTACCGCGACCAATTGTAGGACATGCAAATTTTCATCTCGTATTGTATTTACGTCTTAAGGTGACGGTGTGCTATCTACCCGACAATGTTTACACAATGTTATAGGCTTAATACTTCAAACTTTACAGTTAGAATTGTATTAAACGATGACACAACCTTGTTATTTAAATTTACTGAAATTTTAGCATTTAATATGCTTAATTTATAAAATCCGATTACGAAATGAAAAATTGATGTCGCAAGCGGGATTCGAACCCGCGCCTATTGGGATTCCGGCCCAATCGTGCTGCCACTACACTACCGCGACCAATTGTAGGACATGCAAATTTTCATCTCGTATTGTATTTACGTCTTAAGGTGACGGTGTGCTATCTACCCGACAATGTTTACACAATGTTATAGGCTTAATACTTCAAACTTTACAGTTAGAATTGTATTAAACGATGACACAACCTTGTTATTTAAATTTACTGAAATTTTAGCATTTAATATGCTTAATTTATAAAATCCGATTACGAAATGAAAAATTGATGTCGCAAGCGGGATTCGAACCCGCGCCTATTGGGATTCCGGCCCAATCGTGCTGCCACTACACTACCGCGACCAATTGTAGGACATGCAAATTTTCATCTCGTATTGTATTTACGTCTTAAGGTGACGGTGTGCTATCTACCCGACAATGTTTACACAATGTTATAGGCTTAATACTTCAAACTTTACAGTTAGAATTGTATTAAACGATGACACAACCTTGTTATTTAAATTTACTGAAATTTTAGCATTTAATATGCTTAATTTATAAAATCCGATTACGAAATGAAAAATTGATGTCGCAAGCGGGATTCGAACCCGCGCCTATTGGGATTCCGGCCCAATCGTGCTGCCACTACACTACCGCGACCAATTGTAGGACATGCAAATTTTCATCTCGTATTGTATTTACGTCTTAAGGTGACGGTGTGCTATCTACCCGACAATGTTTACACAATGTTATAGGCTTAATACTTCAAACTTTACAGTTAGAATTGTATTAAACGATGACACAACCTTGTTATTTAAATTTACTGAAATTTTAGCATTTAATATGCTTATAACATTGTGTAAACATTGTCGGGTAGATAGCACACCGTCACCTTAAGACGTAAATACAATACGAGATGAAAATTTGCATGTCCTACAATTGGTCGCGGTAGTGTAGTGGCAGCACGATTGGGCCGGAATCCCAATAGGCGCGGGTTCGAATCCCGCTTGCGACATCAATTTTTCATTTCGTAATCGGATTTTATAAATTAAGCATATTAAATGCTAAAATTTCAGTAAATTTAAATAACAAGGTTGTGTCATCGTTTAATACAATTCTAACTGTAAAGTTTGAAGTATTAAGCCTATAACATTGTGTAAACATTGTCGGGTAGATAGCACACCGTCACCTTAAGACGTAAATACAATACGAGATGAAAATTTGCATGTCCTACAATTGGTCGCGGTAGTGTAGTGGCAGCACGATTGGGCCGGAATCCCAATAGGCGCGGGTTCGAATCCCGCTTGCGACATCAATTTTTCATTTCGTAATCGGATTTTATAACCTTTTAGAACTTACGGTCAGGTTTGATGCTTGCTCATTTACCACCTTATTAATTTAAAAAAAAAAGTCATCCTGGGCGACAGAAAGGCAATATGGAGCTATATAACTAGTCTTATTAATACCCAATTGCCGTTTGGGCTGACCACAAGTATCAATTCCTTGACAACGATGGCTCGTCCGAAGACAGCAGCACGTTTTTGGGCAACTAAAGTAATTGTAATCACCAACCGGTTTGCTAAACGTGACCAAGTGTTATTAATTGCTGTTTGGAAGGCTCCTATGTCCAACAGTGAACATCTTAGATGCTTCTGAATGAAACGAGAAGAAGTCTCACGCCTTTATATACATAGGAATAAGTGGTTTCAACAGATATGTTTAAATTGCTTAGCAGTAAAACACAATATGTCAGCCCTCTCTGGGAATGTAACCGTTAACCAAATAGCCCTAGATGAAATTCGCACAAGTTTTAACACTCTTATGCCCGTTTCCATCAACGGCTCCTAAAATTTAAGTAGCGCTAAGGCTATAAAGTAACACATAATATTAATATTATATGTCATTTAATCACCCTCTGTTGATTATCCTACTCTTATCCCAATTACTTAGGGTCGATACAATATGTACTCTTCTTTCATAGTACATATTGTAAAAGTTATTGGCTATAGTTGTATGACCGGCCGTCTGCCAGACATCAACCCGCCTTAGGAATATAATTATTGACCAAACGGCATCAGAGGGTATTGGCCCAGGTTATAAGGTTTCAGGTTATAAGGTTGCTTCGGCAAGTACCTGCACACGGTCGTGAGGAGGGAGTAGACTCCGTCCTGCCACCATTGCAGTAGCGACAAGGACACGGCGCAACATACGCTCGAGGTATGTTTGGGCTGGGACGGGCAGCGCCGTGACCTCGTCGCTGTCATCGGTGCCGACCTGACGCTGCCGGCTGTTGTGAAAGCGATGGTCGACAGCGTCAGGAACTGGGACGCGGTCGCCGCCTTCTGCGAGGCTGTCATCTCGCAGAAGGAGGCGGCGGAACGAGTCCGGGAGGATTCCCGTGATCCGGGCCGCCGCCAGCGGCCGGGGCGGCGCAGGCGTGAATACCTGCGCCTGACGCCGCCCTAACCGAGGCTTCGGGTGATCGGGCCGGGGTATTGTCCGGTCACCCGACGTGAGGCCGCCGCGTGAGGGCGAAAGCTATCGGGGCGTCGACACGGAAGGAACCCGTAAGGGTAAACCGCCGGGCGGGCCACCGAAGACAAAGATCGGGTACCGGTGGCCCGCTCGCACGGCGCAGAGAGGTGTTTGCAGGGTGGATCCATGGGGTTGCGCGCCGCTTCTTTTGTCGCCCCGGATCGATTTGTCGGGGCGCGACCACAGCCATGGTACACCCTGCTGCAGGGGAAAAAAAAAAAAAAAGGTTATAAGGCTCTTAGTCGTCTCTTACGACATCCACGAGTAGAGTAAGAATTGGTAGTATTGGTAGCCGCCTTGTGTGTTACATAAAAAAAAAATTAACATGACCTAACAAACAAAAACCAAAATTATTAAACCTTGTATGTTATGTGCCATTTAAATAATATAAATTTAGGAATCATTGTCGAAAATTGTCATTAGTCAGCTTTTACAACACTCATTATCCATAATAAGTACCTATGTTTATATATGTTATACTGTTCGTGATCGATACCAATATTTCTGAACATCACGACAAATATTTTATGACTATAGTAAGTAAATTAACTAAAGTACTTATGGTATAATATTACTAATGCATTTCCATAATAAAAGAATGATTACTAACAAGTCTATTAGTTTTATAAAAGAAAACTGGCTAGTGGGGTTATTGGTGGTTGCGAATAACGGCGAATTACTTAAACCCAGGCACCTACTTATACACAAATTCAATAACAAAACGGGCCCTCTGCGACCAATTTCAAGTCAAGTTGATACTCCAATTTATTAATTACTTAGCCAAATGAATAACAATTTTCAAAACTATATAATTACGAAGCTATATGAGTAGTGCGTTGAACATGTGTATAAAGGAAACTCTAACGATATATTATTATTTTCATATTATTTCCTCAACATTAATGTTTTCCTGGTACTGACTGATTTTATAAAATATATAACGTGTTTTTTTAAATCGATTAAGTGGCAAACTAACAAGAGGCCTTTGGGGAACTTAAAAGGACCATCTCGTCTAATATTCTGCAATATCTGAAAACAAAATTTTACAGCCTGTGAGTGTTACTAGTGATGACTTGTGGCACTGAAACGTGGTCTTTGAATGTCGGCCTTATAAAAAGGTTCCAAAATCGCTCAGCGTGCTATGGAGAGGGCTATGCTTGGTATTTTTAATCGTGGTAAAATCCTGAATAAGAACAGGTGTAACCGATATAGTCGAAAGAATTAGTACGATGTGATGGGCAGGCCAAGCCACTCGTTGAACCGACGACCGTTGGGGAAGAAACGTTCTCGAGGGATGACCACGAATCAGATGTCTCAGAGTAGAACAATAAATGGCCGACTATCCACCGAGCACTACAGTGATAAAAAAATTCCTTCCTTCTCAGTACATATAAGTGTAACTGTTAGGTCCAAGCCACTTTCACAATGAAAGGAAAGATTTAACTACCCCCTTCTTACCCGTTAGTGATCGCAAAAGATGACTAAAGGCCACAAACAGATTAAAACACTACGAGAGAAAAAGCTGTCAAAGCCATCTGCGGCTACCAGCTAAAAACACACACAAAAAAAAACTACGAGAGAAAAAAAATCGAAATAAAATTGTATACCAAGCCGTGTAACCAGCATGGTATAGTAGTTCAATTTCACTCACTGTGGAAGAGGATCGAACCACCCATCGGTACCACGCTGGCCTAACAGTTTGGTATATGATTTTAGATATAAAATCCTATGCAACTTATGCTAATTCCTTTCAAATAGAGTAAAACAGTGTCCATAAATGAAATGTACATAGGTTAAGAAGAAGAATTGGGGCATATAGGTATATTAAAATTTAATATGAAAAAATATACTAATATAATAATGCTTATTTAATTTTTGTTATTCTACAAAAGTTTAATTTCAATTAAATTATCAAAGGTGGTCTGAAGGATATTTGAGGGCTTTGCGTAATCCATGTTGTTGGGTGGTTCTGGTGAGGTGGGTAGATGGGGGTGGACAAAGGTCAGTCTATGAGGCAACACTATGGCGTGATATACTCGTAAAATAGTGGTATAAACACGCAATGCACTAATCGATACGGCTGTTTATCATTAACATTTAAATTACTTTTTTTGCTTTTCTTTCTATATTAGACAAAAGCAACATTACGCTAAACATCCATCAGACTATCAATCTTTACTATTGGACAGAGGTCTTCCAAGGTGGTATAAGGCCTCGAAGTCAAGTTTGTACCGATGGTGAGCTCAATGTCCCGATGCCGATGGGGAATTGAACGTACAGTGGTTATTTGGATCGTACGCCGCTCCTCCGTCGCCCCTGATGGGTCGGATAGTGTACCTGAACTATAATAGCCTTTTACATTTTTTTTAATTCAAAATAAATAAATAAAAAAAGGCCTATAGCCTTCTACAAAAAGGAGGGTATAGGGTCTCATATAAATACTGATAGACGACTTAATAAATAGTAATAGAGCAGAGCCAGCGCACTATTTGTTCTTTATAAAAATCCATACCAGTACTAACGAATATTTTCGTGTGGTGACGGGAGAAGAATATAATGCCACTATCTCTTTCCTTTGTGGATCATCAGGAGATGATGATGATGATGATCATCAGGAGATGATCATATTGAATGAGCTGTCGTTTGACATTCAATTTACGGCTCGTATTATTATACGCTCGTATTAGTATACGATAAAATTATCGTGGTTGTAGGATAAATAAATATAGATTTATTTTATTAAGTTACAAAAGCATGTTTTTAAAATGCTGTGTCCTCTATCTTTATAAAAGATTTTAAACATTACGAGATGTCTTAAAAAACAGGACAAACTCAGTCCTGAAATAGTGTAAATTAAGCTCAAATTTTTGAATAAGCTTATTATAATAAAAATAAAGTAATAAATAAAATTATGATTTTTTTTTTGTAAAATTAATATATTTTTTTTATTTTAAAGACATTTTAATTTTTTCATAAAACAAATGTCATTGTATTTGTACTTAATTATTTACGTGCGTAATTATTACATTTATGATTATTATTACATTTATGATATGTATGTATGTATGTATTATGATATGTATGTCTTAATTTCAAGCCTTTATATATTTTTATCAGAACTCATGGCCAATATCAACTTAAATAGGAATTAATTTGTAAATTATTAAAGCGTGATTGCTTTTTGACACGGTTCATTGATTTGATTGGTTGTTGATGCACTTGATCGGATTTCTTTTTTTTAGTTTGTATAGCGGTCATAACAGAATACGTCATCTTAATTTTTTTTTCCCTTCAACACCAATGATGTTATAATAAAGGAGGTAGATATCGCATTACCGCTCGCAAACTGTTGCGGACAAATTCAGACAATTGTTGTAATTCCATTTAGTCGGCTAATAGCTGCGAGTGAAACAATACGTCTTGCGGTCTGTCATCATTATATTAATTTAATCAAAATGCCGAGTTGTGTGTTCAGGAAATGTAAAAACTATGGTGCCAAAAGAAATAAAAACGAAGGCATTTCATATCACACGTAAGTAATCTCATAATATTATATCTTGTCATAGTTTTTCTTCATATTTACGTAAATTTATTATTCAAATATGAAAGTTATAATGAGTTGTTGAAAAGGGACAGATAGTATGACGATAACTGTAGTGTGACAAGGACAAATGCGTGCTGCATCTTACGTTCATCATAGATTAATGAAACAGAAGCGCAATTATGGGCACAATACTTATTGTCCGCCTTGTGCATACTAGGTAATCACATTTTATTGTTCGTTACTGAGCGTTTCTATAATAATAATATAATATAACAATTACAACATATTATCGGTTTTAATAATTAAGGTGATAATTATATTGATCACTAATATATTATAAAATTGTTTCTAATTTGAGAATGTATTGCATGTAATGTATACTTAGACGAAATAAGTCTCTACTTTTATTATTTTGTAGATTCCCGAGTGATGATCTCATGAAACATAAATGGGTGCGCATTGTCCAGGAGGAAAGACGCGAACAAGATTGGATGCCTACAAAATGTAGCACAATTTGTTCTACACATTTTAAAACAGAAGACAAACATACAACTACGAAGGGGTATATACGTTTGAAAAAAACTGCGGTACCTGTAATAATCAAGGTAAAATAGTGTGACTTCTGTAATATATAAAAAAGTTTCAGTTTTCAATATTAATTAAAAAGTTGTGTATTGTTTTCTTAATTGTTTTAAATAAATGTTTCGCTTTTTATATGTTATGTCCATCTGTCGTATTTATGTGATATTTTTATTTCAGGATAATGATGGAGTTCCAAAATTTGGCTCACCAACCAGTCTGAACCAAGTAAATATATCTGACGAGGATTCTATATTCGATACCCCCAGAAAAGCAACACTTAAGACCCGAGTTCATAAATTAATTATTGAAAAAAAAAATATTACAGAAAAAAAATAATATCCTAAAAATTCAAAACAATAGGCTTAAGAAAAATATAACAAGTATGAAAAATATTTTGAAGGTTTTAAAGAAGAAAAATTTCCTCACAGAACAGCAATTTTCAGAACTCAACTTAAAAGCTGAACCATTAAATTTATTTAACAGAATAATTCAAATCAAGAAGTCCAAGAAACAATTTAGAAAGAAATACCCAGCAGCTCTCCGCAAATTTGCATTGACATTAAATTACTACTCTTCAGCGGCGTACAAATACGTAAGGCGAGTATTCCATACTGCCACATCCACGCGTTCTAGCTAAATGGTACCAAAATAGTTCCATGTCGTCAGGTTTTACAAAACAAGCATTTGACATTCTAAAACGAAAAAGTGATTTGTCCGGAAAAAGAATTATTTGTGGCTTGATTGTAGATGAAATGGCTCTCAGGCATCAAACACAATGGACTGGTAAAACTACAGAGGGTTTAGTTGATTATGGTTCAGGACCTTCGGAAAACCATGAAATTGCAACAGAAGCATATGTTTTTATTTTAGTATGCTTAAGTGAAAGTTGGAAAATTCCTGTAGCATACTTTTTTGTCAAAGGATTGTCATCAGAGACAAGGGCTACTCTAATTATGGATTGCTTAAGACATAGTCATGAAGCAGGCGTTGACATAGTGAGTTTGACGTTTGATGGCTGTGCTGCTAACTTGAGTACTGCAACACTCCTTGGCTGTGCGCTGAATGACGCGAATAATTTAAAAACAACCTTTAAACATCCTGAGACAGATAGGGAAGTTGCAGTTTTTTTAGATCCTTGCCACATGATTAAGTTGGTACGCAATACGTTTGAAGCAAAGTCAGTGATTTTTAATAATGACAATGAAGAGGTACGGTGGCAGCTATTAAGAAACTTAAACAAGCTTCAGGTTAACCAGGGATTAAATTTCGCCAATCGACTCACACAAAGACATTTAAATTTTCGCAATGAAATTATGAAAGTGAAGTTGGCTACACAACTTTTAAGCAGAAGCGTCGCAAATGCTTTGCAACTTTGTGAACATACACTTAGGTCAACACTTTTTAAGCAATCAAAACCCACTAAGGAGTTTATAATCTTATTCAACGATTTATTTGATATTTTTAATTCAAGAGCTCGAGATAACTTCGGTTTTAAGAAACCATTTAGTCCAGGCAATGCTCAAGAAGTAAATGCTTTTCTAGAAAGGGCTAAAAAATATATACTGGAATTGCGCATATATAATAAAACTAGAATTACCCGACGGGGACATGTATTCATGAAAATTACGAAAAAAAGACTCGTGAATTGTAAAGCCAAAACGGGTTTTTTGGGATTTCTCATTTGTATCGAAAGTCTTAGACATTTATTTTCTTTCTATTACTTTAATATCATTGTTCAACACTGAACACGCATATTTACAATCGTGATTGAATTTTTCATCGATTTGTATGCTTAGTATTTTAAATTCATCACTTTTTTTTTTGTATTTTGATGTACTTAAATTTCTGAGATTTGGCTTTCGAAATGTTAGGCTGTTTATGAAAACTAATCTGCGAATGAACAATTACTACCACACCCGGAACTTGGTTTAACCTGGTTTTGATCCAAGTGTTAGAAATCAGTTCGAATCGTATTTCTAATTACACTAATGTGGGTGGCTACGTTGATAACCAAAGACGGTAGGAACATGAAGTGTTTTTATAAGCATTGGAAATACATACCAAATTGCAGAGGCATAAGAGTATGAGGAGGGTTAAAAACGTTGATTTTGAAATTGATAGCATTCATTCTTTAATGGCTACCAACGTCTATTTATTAGACATAGCCAACTAAAGAGTCTATATTATTATAATAAAATACTTCGATACATTAATTTTTACGGTCGTGAGAGTGCCAGATCCATACGAATAGACATCGGGATGTCCTCGAAAATTTTTTTAATCAACTTTCTTCTTACTTTAAACAAAATGATTGCTTTTTAAATATATTATATTATACGTTTAAACGAATATTTTTTCTTGACATATGTATGATAATATTATCCTATATGTGCAGTGTGAGAAAAATACAGTCGTTTTTATTTTTGAAAATTCATTGATTTTCATATATCGAGAGTAGAGCATCAACTCAACGCTTCGCTTATGAGGCGTGCAATTATTACGCATGACAGGCAAGCTTAAGTATGTAGTTTTTATTCTAAAGCCACAGCGACTCCGCGTCCTAACCGGTTGTGTAACACCATTTTGAACACTTGGCGATGTTCATAGTTACGGGAAAAGAGACCATGGACGCTGTAAAGTATCCAAAACGTCCTCACGTGACCATGAAAAATTATTTTATTTCAATTATTTATTACTTATAAAGCAGACATTTTTATATTGCCATTTTTATATTTCAGAAAAGCCGGCGAGTAATTGAGCAAGTGTGTACTGTCATTAATTTTCCAGTACATTGCTGAAAATCTATTCTTCCATTAATATAATATCCTATTTCCTGTTGATTAGGCGGTTTTTACGATTCAGGAAAATAATTCGCTGGTGACTCTTTATATTTTAAATATGAGACACTACGGGAAATAGGAATATTATAATCACCATTCAGCTAGTCGTAGTCCACTTCTGAACTTAGATATCTCCCATAAATGAATGAATATTGCCATAATCGCCACGCATAGCAAGCGGGTTGGCGATCGCAGTGAAGTTTGAGAGAGCTGCCGTCTACTCGCCTCGTGCAACTCTTACCTTATTTTCAAAAGTACCACGGGTTAATTACCCGTGGTACTTTTGGAACTACCTTTTATAAAAAAAAATGTTACGCTGTCGCTACACGTGATAATAAATATTGTAAAATAAAATGAAAAGTTATAAATATAATCATAATTATATGGAAGAGAGTATTGGTGTAAAGATGGGAAAGGGAATGCACCGATGGTTCGGACATGTGGAAAGAATGCCGAACGAACGTCTGGTTAAGAAGATATACAATGCGAAAGTAGAAAGATGTAGGTACCGGGGGAGACCGAAACAGACCTACCTAGACCAGATTGGTCACGTACTAAAGGAAGGTGGAGTCAAGAGTCTCCGAAACCGGCGAGCGTGTATGAAGAGAATTATGAATGTTGAGGAAGCGAGTAAAGTATGCAAGGATAGAGTTCTCTGACGCTCTGTTCTCTCTGCCTACCCTGTGTGAGATATGGCGTGATGATATGATATGTATGTATGTATAAATATAATTTACCTGTCCAGTAATAGTGAAGAGTATTGCCAATATTATTCGCAGCGGTAACCGCGCTCTATATGCGCGATGTGACCACAGCCTGTGCACTCCGGCCGTTATACCGAAGCCCGACGTGTATATTGTTCCTATCACTGTAAATAAAACATCCATTATATATCTAATTCAAATTTAAAATAAATATATGTAAATACAGTACTATATATTCACTCCACGGGCTACATACAATACAATTAGTCTTTAAATGGCTCTTTATTCTGTATTCTTTGTATACTGTAATTTGTCCAGACAATTTTTGGATGGATGATTAATTTCTTTTTTTTAATAATTGTACTTTTGAGGTGTACTATATAAAAGGCAAAATGGGACTTTTGGCGGGAATCTAATACGTCATGTAGTGCTCTTGTATTATATTCGATATCTTAGTGTTTTAACGTGTTATATTAGATAATTTTGATGATATTTTATGTAATGTGATGTGACATAACTGCTAGGATGTAGTGAATATCATATAAAAGTGTTTTACAACGTTTTCGTTTCCCATCAAAATTCCTACAATATAGCATTAACAGTGTGGCCATAGCACTGTTGATGGCGACAATTGAAGAAGACTGAAGAGATTAAGAACGTGAAGATAATTATAACTCGTCACTGGCAAAAACGACTTGTATAAGTAGCTGATTGCCAGTACATAAAAAGAAGAAGAAGAAGAAAAGACAAAATAATATAAACATATTATACGATTAAAAGCTTTACATAGATTTGGGCTACCTCCATCTGATATCGTCTTATTCACAATTACATCCCCATGGAGGATTGACGCCAAGCAGGCGGCCGGTCTTAAAACTATTGCGAAAATTTTTGCAGTAAGTATTATGGTAGAAAAATTTATATTGCGTCGACCACAAGTAATTTGGATAAAAACCAGGATGAATATAGATGCTTTAATGATTACCATTCATCATTATGATCACTATTATCCCTTTTTTTTTGCGGTGCGCTATGTAGTGGCCACGCTCCACCAAATCGGTCCGGGGCGACGAAAGAGGCGACGCGCGACCCCATAGACCCACCCTGCAAGCACCTCTCTTCGCCGTGCGAGCGGGCCACCGATACCCGATCTTTGTCTTCGATGGCATCACTACTATCCCTGGTCTATTTTGTCGTATGAGACACATGACTAATTATTATACATTATGTCTTGGCGTACACTACGAATGTTCACCGAAGTGAGTGAGAGGATTAAAAATTGAAAAAAAACTAGGCACGTGTTATGGTACATTCTCTAATCACCTTTTACTGATTATATCATCATCCATCTATCGCCCCATAGACGTCCACTGTTAGAGATAGGCTGTCTCACGAGCATGCCATTCACAACAGTCTTTTACTATTTGCATGCAACGGCTTCCTGTGACTTTAGACATGTCGTCAGTCCACTTACTGGGGACTCATTCTGCGTTCCGTCGTACGACACGTGTTCGCCACTAGAGAATCTTTCTTTCCCAACTTCTAGGTACTAATGCTGATCATTTTCATCATCATCATCTCAGCTCACATATGTCACAATTGCCACACTATTGGGCTCGAGCCTCCTTCATAAGAAGAGGGAAATTGACCTACTGTACCACGCTGGTCAGACGTGTTGGTATAGGGTTTTGTTTCGAGTTTTTCTTCTCTTGCATAGATGTTATATGCGTTTATATACTTTAGTCGCCTTTTATAATCACTCACGGGCAAGATAGGGAGTGGTGAATTGTATTCTTACTCCGTCACTATACGGATAATCCGTACAAAAGTTTTATTTAATACGTGTAATACTCGCTTATGTTAATTAACCTATTTTTCTTAAAAGCTTTAAAAATTATCCACCAGAGGCAGCAGTAGTAGGTAGTAAATATGTTTTGCCCTATTAACCCATCTTTACCCATCGTTGCGCGAGCGCAACATTTCAAATTTGATTTTTTTTTGTTTTATAAATAAGAAAATAAATCTATGGCATGTAAGCCAGTCCTGAGAAGAAGAACTAAGAGAAAGATTAATTTTTTTTTTAATGGTTTTTTTAAATACAAATACATATTATTTTTATTTTCAATAACGGCTTATTGAGCCATCTGAATATCGACCGATTCATCCAATCGTAAAAAATAATGATTGAAATATAGCTATGCATTTTACACTCTATAAAGCTTTAGCAATATCTTATTTATGATATAAGCCCTTTTGTTGAACAAAACCACTTATGTGTACACTACTATACACACTACTATACGTGTTGTTTTTTTAAAAGTTCCATGAAGCGTTGCGTATGCGCAACGTTGGGAGAAATAATGGTCACTTGTTATTGTCACACGGCTTGCCGTTGATGTTAGAGATTTATTATAAATAATGGGATCTCGGTATTTCTAAGTATCGAGATCCCATTGTTTATAATAAATGGCTGATTCTCAAAAAAAATCGGAATTGATGTCCTTGATCATTTTTATAAACCAGAATCGTGAATTATGAAGTTTTTTTTTTTAATAAAACGACGTACTATATCTACGAATGTATGAAACAAATTTATTTTTTATATGATAAACAACAAAGACATGTTCAAGAAAGTACCCTGAAAATCATTCCCTCACTATGTCCCAAGCGCTAAATTTGAAGATAATCATTAACTTAAAACATAAAATTCCTAACAAATTGTTTATTATCATATTTTTTATTTATATAGGATAGTATTGACTATACCTATATGAGTTCATAGTTTCGTAAATGCGAATGGAAATATTTTTAAATATAATTCAAAATTTGTCCATAAAAAAAGTATCATTCCCTCACCGTTTTATAACAGTGTGATTGGAGCAATACTCCAAAGCCTACCAAGTCCCACCTTATTTTTTTTTGTAGTTGGCAACACTGCCCTTGAGAACATACACTAGAGTGGACAATTGAAGAAAGGATGTTTTCTTAAAATCAATTTGACAAAAAGTTTTTTGATTATTACATTTTTAATGTCATTTCCTCATGTAATGTTATCAAAAGATAAGCATTTTTTTTTAATAATCATAACATATTTTTATATGTTTTCGGTAGTAATAAAGTAATGTACTATATACAATTCGTAAGAAAGTAAGGTTATTTTCCTAAGTTTGTAGCAATTTTGTTTCGTTTAGTCATTCCCTCATCGTCATTCCCTCATAAAAATTTTTAATGAGGGAATGAATTATTTTCCAATAAATATAGAATACTTTGACAAAAAGTTTGTTGAATATTACATTTTTAATGTCATTATCTCATGTAATGTTATTAAAAGGTAAGCATTTTTTTATTTAATAATCATAGCATGTTTTTATATTCTATATATATTTTTTATATTCAATTCAAACTCAAAACAGTTGGGGACCACTATAATATTTTCCTCAAACAAGACATATACTACAACTTGAGCAAAAAAAAATCAATCACGAGTTAAATAAAAACTGATCAACTCGATAAAGCCATTTTCGACTTTTTTTGAGAATCAGCCAAATATGACTACAAGCACTTTTGTTTTATTAGTTATTCGATTATTACATGTCAAGCTAACCGAGTCGCACAGTCATTCTCAAAAAACGATAAGTGAGTTTACACATATGAATGAATAAAAAGTAAAAAGTTGAAACATTATGGCTTGGCAAGGAGCATTATCTTGTCAAGAAATTCTTAGAAGATACCTATCAAATTGATGCCGTGTACATCCCCCTCACGGTTGACAATATTACAGACGAGAAAGACCTAGATGATGACGCGCTTGGTGATTACAACAATACTATGTACATATACACTTATATCGCTGGAACGTATGAAACTCACAGCGATTTACCCACATAGCCTGAAACTATGCAAGGTGAGCCCGATTCTTCGGCCTCGAAAAGGCCCGGACTGCCGAAGAAGTCACTAAAATGCGTTCCAAACTGGAAAAAGAACGTCCAACTTATACACTTTTTCCTACAAGTGACGAAAAGGCAATGATACAGAATATTGAAGAAGGCACGTGTAGGCGTTAGGAAGCATTTTCCTTATATTTAGTGATACATTTTGGGAACAGATTGTAGGTTTTCAAAAAAATATCTTTGTGACCATAATCGTCACTTATCCTCACAATAGCAGAGAACTCAAAAGATTTTTTGGTATATTATTACTGACTGGATATCATTCTTTGCCTGCTGCGAAATTATACTGTTCAAAAGGTGAAGACAAAAATGTATTAACTGTAAAAAAAATGTACGAGTATGAGTCGTAACCAATTCGACTCTATATAGAAAAAAAAAATTCATTTATGTGATAATACTGACCTAGATCAAATGATATATTTGCTAAATTGCATCCCATTTTCAATATAATAAACCAAAATATATTCAGTTTGCATATTTTCACACAACTTGTCAATTGACTAATTCCAATGTTCGATACGATAATATTGGTCATGTCATAGAAGAAAGAGCACGAAAATAAACGTCGAAGAAGATGTCGACAGTGTAGCAGTACCACATTTTATATATGTAAAAAATGTCAAGTACATCTTGATGCTGATTTTTTCAAAATATTTCACTCACGGTAATACTCTAGCGTTGTTAGACTAACAAGTAAAATTGAGGTGCAGTAATCCCAACGTTGCTTAGACGCAACATTTTGCGGAATGTAAACTAATTAATCAATTTTTTTTTCCATTATTTTCTATTTTTAGATGTATTTATAAACGTAATAAACAATAAAACCAACAAATATGCTTTTATTTTTACCCTTGGGAATTAATGGGTTAAGAGTAACGTTAAACTTACATTATAGAAAAAAAGAATTAATACTAAAGAGTGTAATGTCTGGGTTAAATTAATTCTAAATCAAATTAATTTTGCAAAAAAAAAATCCATCTTGATAATAAAAGCTTCATACAAAATCTAATTTAAGGTTAGTTAGTAGTAGTGTTAGTCTAATTGATTTTAGTTTGTGTATTTTTTAACTAGTTATAAAATTAATATTATTAATTAATTTGTTTGTTTTGATATCTGAGAGTAGCGATAGTCAAATAAGAGATTGATAGGCTGTTGCTACGTATAAATCTTGGGTTCCATATCATCACACACAGGTGCAACATAATTGTCAGGTGGGCCAACGATGCTAAAGACCGGGTTTGCTGACGGGGCGGCGTCGAGATGTACGTGGTTCGACGGGTCTATGGGGTCGTGCGCCGCTTCTTCCGTCGCCCCAGACGGATTAGCGGGCCGTGACCACACCGAAGCCCGTCGGCAAAAAAAAGGTGCAACATAATTATATGACTTTCGAAATTATATGTTTATTGAATAGTGAATCATTAATTATCATTTACTTATATGATTGTAAAAAAACATTATGAGAAACTCGCATATCTATACATACATATATCGCAAAAAAGGTATGCTTTTTTAGTAGATTACATACACATACATACATACATATCATCACGCCATATCCCTTGCAGGGTAGGCAGAGAGAACAGAGTGCCAGAGAACTCTATCTCTGCATACTTCACTCGCTTCCTCAACATTCATAATTCTCTTCATACACGCTCGCCGGTTTCGGAGACTCTTGACTCCACCTTCCTTCAGTACATGACCGATCTGGTCTAGGTAGGTTAGTCTCGGTCTCCCTCGGTACCTACATCCTTCCACTTTCGCATTGTATATCTTCTTAACCAGGCGTTCGTTCGGCATTCTTTCCACATGTCCGAACCATCGGAGCATTCCCTTTCGCATCTTTACACCAATACTCTCTTTCATACCTACTCGCTCTCTTACGTCGTCGTTACGAATGCGGTCGGTCAGCCTAACTCCACAGATTTTCCGCAGAGATCGCATTTCGACCGCATTAATTTTACTATCATACTCTTTTCTGCATACCCAACTCTCGCTTCCATACAGTAATGTTGGGACAAGCACTGCGTTATGTATTGCTACACGTGCCTTCTGGCTGAGGTGGTGGCTGCCGAGAAGTTGCCCCAACGCTCCGTTCACTCTATTTCCCGCATTCACTCTTCGCTCTATATCAGTGGTGTACCTTCCATCTCGGCTAAATCCACATCCAAGATATACAAATTCATCCACTTGCTCTAGTACATCATTACCTATTGTTACTCTTACATCTGTTCTGGTTTTATCTCTTTCAAAGACCATTATTTTGGTTTTGCTCACATTCACGCGTAGACCCCTTTTCTTACAATCTTCTGTCATTGTGTCGACTAGGGTCTGCAGGTCAATCGCTGACTGTGCCAGCAGGACTGCATCATCTGCATAAAGCAGAGCAGTGACCACTGAGTCGCCCATCTGGACTCCCACATTCATATCGTTCAACCTTTGGAGACATTTATCCAGATATATGATAAACAGCCTGGCTGACAGAACGCACCCCTGCTTAACGCCGATATTGACGTCAAACCAAGGCGACATTCCATCATCCAGCCGCACACAGGCTCTACAGCCCATGTAACTGGACTGCACAGCCTGTAGCAGTTTACCGTTAATACCATACTCCGGTAAAATGTCCCAAAGTTCCTTTCGTACAACCGTGTCAAATGCTCTCTCCAGATCCACAAAACTGCAGAAAACCCTCTGACCTAGAGCCAGATGCTTCTCCACAATGTTGCGCAGAGAGAACACTTGATCCATGCATCCCCTTCCACTCCTGAAACCTCCTTGTGTCTCACACAGTAAACCATCGGACACCATCCTCATTCTCCTTTCAATAATTTTTCCATACACTTTTGCTGCCAAACTGGTCAAGCTTATGGCTCTGTAATTTGCGCAGTCATAACGTGAACCCTTGTTTTTAAACAAAGGCACGATGACTGCGCTATTCCAGTCCCTGGGAACCATTCCCGAGCTCCAACATAAATTGAGGAGCAACAGGAACGCCTCCCAGACACAAGAGCCACCAAGCTTGATCATCTCGGCAGACACCATATCAATGCCCGCTGCCTTACCATTTTTCAAACTTCTTATCGCCCATTCAACTTCATCCATACTGATGCCATCGGAGGACGCCGTTGTCGAATGTTGATCTACTAAACCACATCCAACACCGGCGCCAACCGTAGCATCCGCATACATATCGCCAAAATATTCACTCCACCGGCTTAACACGTCTTGTGTTTGTGTAAGAATGTCTCCACCTTTAGACCTTATTTTATTCATTCTGAAGGCTGACCAACCACCCCGAGACTTCTTCACCTCCCTCCAAAAGAGTTTGGTGTTACCCTCGAAGTTTTTAGTCAGCCTATCTTCTGCACTCATACTTGCTCTATCACGTTTCTCTTTCACTAAGGCCTTGGTGTCATTCTTACATTGCCGATATATTTCTTTCTTCTGTTCAGTCATACTGTCATTCAGATTCAAAGAAGAGACATAGTCCAGCCACGCTTTCTTCTTTTGCTCTACGGAAGCTGCCACTTCCGCATCCCACCATGCATCACCATTTGTTTTTCTATGCTTCTTTGAACTTCCACATACTTCTTTCGCTGTATCTACCATACTCTCTTTCAATACTCTCCAGCATTCTTCAATGTCCGATTGCGGCTGGCTTGCCATCGTCAGCCGTTCTCGGACACCCTCTGCATACTTTTCTCTTACACACTCTTCTTGCAACCTTTCAACCTTTATTCTTTCAAGCCCTCCGAAGTGGACACGCTCTCGCCAGTGCCTCCACTTTCTGAACAGACCACTAAATCTCGCAATAACGAGATAGTGGTCCGTGTCGACTGTGGGGCCCCTGTAGGCTCTTGCGTCCAATATTTTGCTTCGGAGGCGACTGTCTACCAAAATTAAATCTATTATGCTTTTCTGTTCATTCCTTCTCCATGTATACATATGGATGTCCTTATGTTGGAAAAATGTGTTTGACACAATAAGGTTTTTCTCCATGCATACATCCGCTATGAGCCTACCTGCGTCGTTCACTCTCTTATCACCAAATGGACCAAGTACGTCCTCATAGTCGGGACGCTTGGTCCCCACCCATCCGTTCAAATCTCCGCATACAATCACGCGTTCACTGGTTTCTGCCATATCCAGAACTTCCCTAACATTGTCCCAAAACTTCTCTAGGTCTGATGCCACCGAGGATCCTACGGGAGCATATGCTACAACCATGAATACCTTGGTGACACCTAGTTTTATACGGACCCAGAGAAGTCTGGGATCATACATTCCGTAATCCTTCACACCTGAGGCCAAGCGAGAGGACAACAGCACTCCTACCCCCATGCTGGCTCGATCGCTCTGTGGTACACCAGACCACAGAGCCATCCCGCCACCAGGAAGATCGCAGGCGTCGCTGCCCCTTCGCTTGGTCTCTGTTACACAGAGCACGTCTAGCTGTTTGTCCGCCATGACGGATATCAGCTCGTGCAACTTACCTTCCACACAACCTCTTACATTCCACGTGCCCACCCGGCACTCCGTTCTCCTCGACTCGCCTAACTGGGCAAGGCGTGATGGGTGGCGGCCCCCATCGCCGCAACTGCCGATGTTCGTACCGACGGGGGCGGGTCGGTACGCGTCGCCTCCGGGGGACGCCCTAACCCGCATTGCGGTACGCATTTCGAGCCGGATTAGCAGTCTAATTAGACTGGCAGGGGACGCGAACGAGCACGCTCCGGACTATGCCCCCCAAGATTTAGTAGATTACTTTAGTAGATTACTACATATAATTTAATTTCAAACAATTCGGCTCATTGGTTTTAGCGTAATTAACGAAAAGATTATCAAGTAGACAATCTGATATATTAAAAAAAACGTGGCTCATCATTATCTCGATATCTATTATTTTTAAAATAGTAGAAAATATATTGATAAATCCTTATATTACGGAGTACATTTTTTTTTTTTTTTTTTTTTGCGGTGGGCTATGGACGTCGCACCCCGCCAAATCGGTCCGGGGTGACGAAAGAGGCGGCGCGCGACCCCATTGACCCACCCTGCAAGCACCTCTTCTTCGCCGTACGAGCGGGCCACCGGTACCCGATCTTTGTCTTCGGTGGCCCGCTCGGCGGTATGCCCTCTTGGGCTCCTCTCCTGTCGACGCCCCGACAGCTTTCGCCGTCGAGGCGTCGTCCTCACGCGGTGGCCTCACGTGGGTAACCGGACAATTCCCCGGTCCGATCACCCGAAGCCTCGGTTAGGGCGGCATCAGGCGCAGGTACTCGCGCCTGCGACGCCCCGGCCGCAGGCAGCGGCCCGGGTCACGGGAATCCTCCCGGGCCCGTTCCGCCGCCTCCTTCTGCGAGATGACAGCCTCGCAGAAGGCGGCGACCGCGTCCCAATTCCTGACGCTGTCGACCATCGCTCGCGCAACAGCCGGCAGCGTCAGGTCGGCACCGATGACAGCGACGAGGTCACGGCGCTGCCCGTCCCAGCCCGAACATACCTCGAGCGTATGTTGCGCTGTGTCCTCGTCGCTACTGCAATGGTGGCAGGACGGAGTCCACTCCCTCCGCACGACCGTGTGCAGGTACTTGCCGAAGCAACCATGCCCCGACAAGACCTGCACCAACCGGAAAGAGAGGACTCCGTGCCGCCGCTCCATCCACTCCATCAGTACGGGCCGGAGGGCCTCAACGGTAATAACACCGTACCTAGGCCTCTCCAGCCGCGTAGCCCAACGGGCGATGACTTCTCGGCGGGCGTCCTCGCGCCAGGTGGCTATCTCGTTGAACGATGGGGAGCCACCCTCTTCGCGTATTGAGGTAACCCGCCGGTAGAGGTCGGAGAGCATCTCCGCCTCTAGGTCCCACGGGGGTGTCCCGGCCAATAGGCACGCCGCCTCTGTCGACACCGTGCGGTACCCGCGAATGGCTCTGACCGCCATGACTCTCTGTGGCCTCCACAGAACCGCCCTGAGTTGGGCGTTCAGAGCCCTCGCCCACACGGGTGCGCCGTACATGGCCATTGAGCGGATCACCCCCGCATACAGCCGTCGGCCCTGAAAACTGGGTCCGCCCACGTTCGGCATGAGCCGAGAAAGGGCGGACGCCGCGCCGACCAGCCGGGGAGCAATTTGACGAAAATGCTCCCGGAACCACCATCGCCCGTCGAGCACCAGACCCAAGTACCTCATATGGGCCTGGATACTGATGTGGATAGAGTTGACGACTAACGAGGCGCCGATGGGCAGCCTCACACGGGGCCCATGGAATAAAAGGGCCTCCGTCTTGTTTAGGGCCACCCTGAGCCCCAGCGCCTCGATTCGCCTGACCATCTCCTCGGTGCCGAGAGTGGCCAGGCTCGCCGCCTCTTCGAGTGTCCTGCCCCGGGCTGTGACGAGCGTGTCGTCAGCATAGCAAATAACGCTCAGCCCGGGGGGGAGACTCCCTCTCAACGCCCAGTCGTAACCGATGTCCCACAGAGTCGGCCCCAGAACCGACCCCTGCGGAACACCGCACGACATGGGCGTCCGCACAATGTCCCCTGCGGGGCTCGCGTAGAGAACACTGCGCCCCTCCAAATAGTCTGCCACCAGCCGCCTGAGGTACAGGGGCACTCCGTGGAACCGGAGCGCCTCCCTGATGCAGCTGAATGGCAGACTATTGAAGGCGTTGGCGATGTCCAACGACACCGCCAACAGCACTCCTTTGCCGGCGACAGCCTCCGCGGCCGTCTGCCTCAGGCGTAGCAGGGCCCCGATGGTCGAACGCCCCCTTCGAAACCCAAATTGAGCGTCCGACAGATCGGGCCCTACCTCTTCCAGGTGCTGGACGATGCGGGCAGCGAGGACACGCTCCAGCAGCTTACCCACATCGTCCAGAAGAGCAATGGGCCTGTAGGCCGACGGCGAATCCGGGGGCCGTCCCGGCTTTGGCAGGAGAACCAACCTCCCTTCCTTCCAGCACTCAGGGAACTGTCCAGACGTCAGACAGGCGTTGAACAGTCGCCTGAGGCGAGGTTCGAGATGCTCGAGGAGCAACGTCAATACCCGGACTGGGATTCCGTCCGGGCCGGGGGCCGTGGTGGCGGAACGAATCTTCGCCACGGCTGCCCCCACTTCCGACTCCGTCACGGGCGGAACACTCTCGACGGCCTTCCGGTCGTGATCTGGCGAAGCCATGACCGGGGGCGTGTGCTCCGACTGCCGCGGGAACAGCTCCTCGACCACTCTACGAAGGAGGTCGGGCTGGAGGGTCTCGGTGAGGGGGGGGGCCTGCGCGCGAAGCTTATTCAACGACGCGCGATACGGGCGACCCCAGGGGTCACGGTCAAGACCGTCCAGCATCTCCTGCCAACTCGCATCCTTGGCGGACCGGATGGCCAGCCGAAAGGCGGTACGCGCACTGCGGTACGCCTCGTACAGCTGGCCCTCCCGCTCAACATCGCGGCGACGCCGCCGACTGCGGGTGTAGGACCTTCGGGCACTAATGCACGCCGCACGAAGGTCCGCCAGTCTTGGGGACCACCAGTAGACCCCCTGCCTCGGAGGTAGACGCCGCACCCTGGGCATGGCCGCATCGCAGACTTGCGTTAACGCATCGCGGATGCGGGCAGCCTCAGTGTCCACTCCGTCCGCTGGGGGTGGTGAGGACAGCCACGTGTTCACGATGGCCGCCTCCGCCAGTAGGTCCCTATCCAGCCGCCCCACAGCCCACCGCGGAAATGCGGGAGCTCGGTCCGCCCTGTGACCCCTGCTGGGGTCCCGGAGAGGGGAGACCTCCATCCGGATGTAACGGTGATCCGACAGGGTCTCCGCCTCCTCCAGGACACGCCAGTTCCTCACTCGTGGTGCGACAGCGGGGCTAGCGAACGACAAGTCCACTATCGACCCACCGTGCTGTCGCACACACGTGTTCACTGAGCCTCTGTTTAGGACACAGAGGCCCAGTGACGCCGCCCACTCCACGATCGCCCGCCCGCGATCGTCCGTCATCGGGGACCCCCACGCCGTGGATTTGGCGTTGAAGTCCCCCAGGACCAGGACGAGGCCCAGTGCCAGTCGCCGTATCGAAGCCTCCAAGGTGGTGAGGGAGGCCCCGAAATCGTCCATTCTCCTGTTAGGGGAGAGGTAAACGCTGTACAGTGTGACCCCTCCCCAATCCGCCGCGACAAATTCCTCGCCCCTATCCAAGAGGGATAAGGACGGGAAGTGCCGCTGCGTGGAGGTGACGATTGCCGCGGTTCCGTTCCGGCTGACCACCCAATTGGGACGATCAGGCACGACGTACGGTTCCGCGACTACGGCTGCACCGATCGACCACTCCGCCATGGATTGCAGGAGGAGATCCTGCGCACCGGCGGAGTGGTTGGTGTTGGCCTGCAGGAGGTGAGTGGACTGGGCAGCCATTAATGGGCCGTGTCCATTATCACCTCCTGGCTTGCGGCGGGCGATCGGGCCGCGCTAGGAGCGGGAGCGGCCGGAGTCGAAGGGCCGCTCCGCCCCTTTGGAGCCGAAGCCGGAGGTCTGCACGCCCCAGAGCCTCCTGCCTCCTCCGGCTCCTGCCTGGGGGGCGACGACCTCAGCGGCGCGCTTGGCCGCCGCTCTCCTCCTCTGCCCGCGACTCTTTCTGCCGCGCTCAGCCACCTGCCAACCCTGTTCGGGCGCAGCGGGCGTGCCAGGCGCGGAAGGCGCAGTCGGGGGTGCGCGGGTCGTCGCCGGCGGTGTCGGTGCGGGCGGCGACTGCGGTCCGGCAGGAGCCGGTGCCGTCTTCCTCTTTGGAGCGGGCCCCTTGGGCTTGGGCCCAGCCGCGGCTGCGGCGTAGCTCCCCCCCACGCGGCCACCCTGACAGGGTAGCGGGGCGGGGGTTGGTGCCGCATATGGCCGCTTGTCCGCGGCGAGAGGCGGCCGAACACGTGGTTCCGGAGGCAGCCTTGCCTCCAGAATGGCCAAGCGCGCATTGACCATATTACCGACGGTGTCGATAATGGCGCGCAAGGCCTCGTCCGACACGCCCCCCACCGCAGGCAGTGGGATCGGTGTTGCCGGCTGGACCTCTGCCGGGGCCTGCTCCACGACGGCGACATTTGGCGTGCTGGCACTGGTGTTGGTCGGCGGCGCACGCTCCGCGGTCGGAGGCTTCTTCGGCGCGGTTGGAACCACTGGCCTGCCAGCTCCTCGGGGCGGCTTGGCTGCGGCGACGTCTCGGCAGCCGGCATTGGCCGGCGACGCAGGTGGCGCAGGCGGCATGAGCCACGCCATTTGCGCCTTGAGTTCGGCCACGTCCTTGGTGAGGATCCGGTTTTCCCTCCTCACCGCGCCCAGCTCCGATTCTAGGCGGCGGTTCTGGGCCCGCTGACACCTCGCCACCTAGGCGGGCGTTTTCGGCCTGCAGGGCCTCCATGTCTAGGGCGTCACCGCTCGCGCGGGCACCAGCGGTCGCCACTTCTGTGGGAGGGATGCCGGACAACACCTCCAGCACCCTCGCGGCGGCCGCCTCGTCGTCGGCCCGCTTACGAGCCTCCGCCCCTCCACTTGCTCTGCCGGCTGGGGAGTGGGTCGCCCGACCCGACGCCACGGCCCCTCGCCCTCTGCGAGAGGCCGGCACCTTGGGAGGAGGCATGATGACAACACTCCCCTCGGAATCGGCGCCCGAGCTGCCATCCCTGTTCAGGGGGCGCTTTCGCACCTTCGAGGGGAGGGCCTCCTCCCTTGCCGTCAGTATTACGGAGTACATTGCAAGTAATATTATATTAACAGATTACCCTTTCCGTGTGGTGACGAAGTAAGAATACAATTCACCACCCCCTATCTTACCCGTGGGTAAGAGACGATTAAGGGATATAAAACGCATATAACGTCTATAGAGAGAAGGAAAACTCGAACCAAACCCTATACCAGGGATCGGCAACCTGCGGCTCGCGAGCCACATGCGACTCTTTGGATGTGAAGTTGAGACTCTTTAGTTCTATATGCAAAAAAATATTTTATAAAGAAAACCTTTAAAAATGGTTTATTATTAGGCATTAGGCACAAATTATTGTTGCCCAAAAAAAAATGTGGCTCTATAAAAACTTAAAACTTTTATAAATTCTAATTTTTGGCACTTCCGACTCCAAAGGTACCGACCCCTGCCCTATACCAACACGTCTGACCACCGTGGTATAGTAGGTCAATTTCCTTTCCATTATGGAAGAGGCTCGAGCCCAACAGTGGGACATATATGAGCTGAGATGATGATAATGATGATGATGAGATTACCCAGACTCAGGATCGCACAAAGAATTGTACTGGAGAAAATGAACCCGCGATGCTTGATATGGAATGTGAATTGTTAAATCACTACGCTACCCAATGTACTTTTTAAAAATGGGTGATTATCACTTTGGCGATTATCATAGATATTGTCTCGTAAGATAATAACGTCTTGTCTACTATTATTGGCACACATTGTATGTCAAATCGGCTATTTGTCTTTACATAACGACATGCTGAGATGCTTTACGGCTACATGAAAGCGACTGGTAAAAAAATATTTAAAAAGTCTAGTAACAATTATATAGCTTATTACCTGTTTAGCTATTTCTTTGAAATTTCTCACAATATTTTTATTTATACATCGACGATATTAAATTCGTTATGATAATATGTATTTTTATTCGTCACTATCCAGAAAAAATATATCTATAACACAATTAACAACTAGATCTCTTTTCAAAATTAATAATAGATATATAATTCTATATTTTTTTTATCAATGCTATTTAGATTTAAAAACTAATAAGAAATATAAAAGCGCGCTAAAATAGGAATGTAAGATATTAAAAAAAAACTCACCAAATAGTGTTGTGAAGATTCTAACTTGATTACTAACGATCAAGAACAATCCCACAATTGAAACTAAATGCAATGATATTTGAACTATAAGGTCCGGCCACCTGAACCGCGGCGTGAATTCCATCGCCTCATATTTGCTAATATCAAAGTCTGTATCACTTTTCACTTTATCACTATCACTGTTCGGTAATACTGTGTTATTATTCTCGCAAACAACATCACCATAGTTCGTTGGTCCATTTTTTACATTCGGATGCATTTCTTCTGTACACATTTCGACGTTTTGTTGAGCGGGAGCCATACTGCAAAAAAAAAGTAGTTTTAAAAATAGAATAAACCTCATAACATTCTTAGCTCATTGAAACGTAACGTTTTGAAATGAGAATACTTGAATAGTGACGTCCAAGATCTTAATATTTCACGTGGAAATATTATTTTTCCTTTCGTTTATATTTTTCTTTAATTAATAAATGTAAATTAAATATATTTTCAATTTACATTAATTTAAATATAATTGATTCACATATCCTTATATTATTTTTGTATTCATTATTATAATCGACTGATGACGAAAATGAATAAATCATTTTTATATTATAGTAGTTCTCATGATTCATAAATTAATGGTAATTTTTTTAAAGGCCTCCGAATATATGATAATTATTTGGTTGATATGTCTAAGATTGTTTCTTATACTTGAATTTAAACTATTAATTATAGTTAATTATTATTAGTTATATACTAAATTAGTATTTTAATACTATAAGTATAAAAGAAAATTATAACTAATAAAAAAAACAATATTTTGAAGATGCCAACTTTTACATTGCCGAATCTTAAAACCAAATGAAGAATTACCAGGAGAATGGAACACCAATTAACACTTAATACAATTTTTCAAACAAATTAACACTTAATATAATTTTTCAATATCACAAGTTTAGTTTAAAAAGTAACCCACATTACAATTCCAATGGATATTTACCAATACGCTCCGAAAACTATTAAGCATTATTATATATATATAAGACTCGACCCTTACTGCTTCACTATCAAATTGATTGATAAGGTTATGACAAACTAAGATATGAACACTTCTACAGCTAATAAGAAAAATTATTGATCCATATATTTTTTTTATTGCTTATGGTGGCAAACGAGCAATCAGCACACCTGATGGTATGTGTCACTGCTGCACATTGACCTTTGCAATACCAAGGGGGTATAGCTTAGGCCGCCACCTACCAATAAAATCCCAAAGCCACCCAGTTGGGCTTCCGGCTCTCTCGCTCACCGAACGAAGCGCAATATGACATTGCCATTACTCAGACGTCGATCTTCTGCGAGAGTGTGGTACTACCCCGGATGGACTGGCACGCGGCTGTAGACAGAGAACTGTCAACAGCGTGGTCCTAACACTACAATCTTATGTCTAATGTCAAAAGTCTTATGTATACCCCGGTGGAATTAAACTTTGTCTGGGTAATGGCAATGTACTCATCTCGGCTCATATATATCCCACCGTTGGGTTTGAGCCTCATCCAAAATAGAAGGGAAATAAACCTATTATATCACGCTGGTCAAACGAGTTCCTATAGGGTTTTATTTAGAGTTCTCCTTCTCTTGCTTTAGTCGTCTTTTACGACACCCATTGGTAAGAGACGAGGTAGTGAATTGTATTCTTATTCTATCACCGTACGGAAAATAAGAACCCTGAGAAATTAAGTAACATAAATCATACCAAGACTCAGAATAACAAATTTGTAGAGCGTATAAAGTATTGTCCTGCTTGGACATCGATCCCACGATACTTGGTAGTTATCTGTACATTATAATTATTCTTAACAAAATGATTTTTTTAACGAGAATATAAAAAATAATGAATGAGCGTATAACAAAAAAATAGAAATGACGCCAATAATGAAATAGTTAAGGAATGAACGCTTGACATGGTATAGACATGTGATGAAATGGAATGAAAATGATGTTTGAGGCAAATTTTAAGTATGAATGTTGTAGGGTTTAGGGGTAAAGGAAGACCAAGGAAAAGATGGATGGACTGCGTGAAACATGACATGAATAGACAAGGAGTGACCACAGAGATGACTTTTGATAGAGTTATATGGATGGAAGAAGATATATTGCGTCAACCCCAAATAAATTGGCAAAAGAGCAAGATGATGATGATATGACCCGAGCCACGACTACCTGTGATATTAGTTAAGATACTTTATTTCATCATCATCATCTCAGGTCATATATGTCCTACTGTTGGGCTCGAGCCTCCTCCACAATGGAAGGGAAATTGATCTACTATACCACGTTGGTCAGGCGTGTTGGTATTGGGTTTCGTTTTGAGTTTTCCTTCTTTTGAATAGATGTTATATGCGTTTTATATCACTTAGTCGTCTCTTACGATCACCCACGGGTAAGATAAAGGGTGGTGAATTGTATTCTTACTCCGTCACCACACGTAAAACACATTATGTGTCAATAACTAAAATATTTTTTATTACATGTATACTCGCGTAAATATAAGAATTCATTCTTATTTGCCTTCTTTAGAGATAAGAGTTTGCTTCGCCAAATACCTGCATACGGTCGTCAGGAGGGAGAGTACACCGTCCTGCTACCACTACGATTGCGACGAAGACACGGCGCAGCATACGCTCGAGGTTTGTGCCGCTTGGGCAGAGCAGCGTCGTGAATTCGTCGCAATCATCGGTGCTGACCTGACGCTGCCGACCATCGCCAGGGCGATGCTCGACAGCGTCAGGAACTGGGACGCGGTCGCAACCTTCTGCGAGGCAGTAGTCTCGCGGAAGGAGGCGGCGGAGCGCGTGCGCGAGGAGCGTCTCCTCGACGGCGCGAGCCGCCGCCGGCGACTGAGGCGGCACAGGCGCGACTACCTGCGCCTGATGCCGCCCTAGCCGAGGCCGCGGGTGACTGGATCGGGGAATTAGTCCGTCACCCGCCGAGAGGCCGACCGCGTGAGGAAAGACCGACATCCTACCCGAGGGGAGGGACGTCGGTCGAGGAGATGGTACTCCTCAGGGGTATTCCGTCGGGCCGACCACTGACGTCAAGTCACTCTGCTCCGGTGGTCGGCCCAACGACGAAGGCGACATCACAGGTGGGTTACGGGTGTGCGTGCTTACGCCCCTCTGTCACCCCGGATGGAGTGGTGCGAGGAGTGCGCCGACCGTAGCCCACCCCAAAAACAAAAACAAAAAAAAAGAGATAAGAGTTTCCTAATAATTCATTTTTGTATGAAATATTTTCAACATAAAGAATCTATTATATTAAAGTATTTATTGCCTATAATAATTGGACATGTAACATTCAAATAAGTTATAATAAACCATATAATCATTCTCTTGCTCCTATCGCAATTATTTGTGATCGATATAATATGTATTCGTACATATTGTAAAAGTTATTGGCAATAGTTTTGTGACGAGCTGCTTTCCTAACGTCAACCCTTCTCAGGAATGTAATTGTGCATTAAACGAAATCAAGTGAGTTGACCCAGGTCGATATAAAGCCTTTAGTTGTCTTTCACAACATCCACCAAATTAAGGTTTGGTGGTATTAACAGCCGCTACTATACAGCATTCAAATTACACTATACATAACTGTATTTATAAATTACTAGTAAATGCCCGTGGTACCCGCTACCCCCTTTCATGCCAGTGGGTAGCGTAAATGGACTTAATGTATGCAAGAAATAGAACCTTAATATATGCAAGAGATAGAACCTTAATATATGCAAGAGATAAAACCTTAATATATACAAGAGATAGGACCTTAATATATGCAAGAGATAAAACTTTAATGTAAGGAAGAGATAAAATCTTAATATATGCAAGATATAAAACCTTAATATATGCAAGAAATAAAACTTTAATAGGTATATGCAAGAGATAGAATCCAATTTTTTTTATTTTATGCATAAAAACAATTATAAACCTTCATCTTGAGTCACTCTGTTTATTAAAGAAAACCGCATTAAAATCCATTGCGTTTAAAAGATCTAATCGTACAGACATTATATCTTTATTTTATACTATGTATAGATAAATTTCTGACATTTCTGTACCGGATATATTTTCAATTCTGTAATAGTTAGACAATTTTTGCTTCATGTCTTCTGCTTTGCATAGGAGGGAAGTTTTGCCAACTCCACCTGTTTTTCTTCTCTAATTAAATTTGTTGCGGTTCCCAAGACAATTAAAATCATTTTTCTGGACTTCCTGAGGGTCAAACCTCGGTGTCTTATACGAAGACTATTGTGGATCCTGGCTTACAGAAGTTCATCATCATCATCACAGCCCATATATGTCCCATGTTGGGCCCGGGCCTCCTCCGTAATGGGAGGGAAAATTACTAGGATTTTGTTTCGAGTTTTCCTTCCCTTGCATTGATGCTATATGCGTTTTATATCCCTTAGTCGGCTTTTACGATCACCCACGGGTAAGATAGGGTGTGGTGAATTGTATTCTTACTCCGTCACCACACGGAAATACAGAAGTTACAGTGGTGGCAATAATTCCAATAAAAAAATATATACTTTCTATTCAGCCTGTTTTTGGTAATCGACACTTTAATATTATTTATCTATAGACAGATAGGAATATATTTATGTATACAGACAAACTATACTTACACTGAGTCATTCACTGTTTAGCGCTATGAATAAACAAAAAATTATCATATCTCTTCGACGAGTATACACTATTTATCGATAGGAGTGGGTTGTTATCGTAATATTAGTAATAATCAACACCTGGTCACCTAATCTTCAGGGGATATGACTCACTGTGAAGTATTTATTATTCGACGTAGCCGTTTAAATACTTGGAATACGAATTTAATGGGAATAGGGCGATTTGATGGTAGGCGACCACCTCAATGATTTTGATGGTCGTTAAATTTATTAATCTCTCTTGCAGTGTGCTGTATGCTTTTTTTTTCATAAAATTTTATGGCATGGTTACTAAGATATACCAATTCTTTATTAATTTATTACTATCGTTTCCTTTAGTGAAATCAGCAAATCAAATCGTCACCTTGAATATGGCCACGTTATTAATCTTCTGAGAATTTTAATGGAATACGTAAACAGAGCATTGTTTAATTATGTTCACTGCATTTTATCACTTTCTCTGCACATGCATATGTAGTAAATTATATAAAGTGGCATTAAAATTATTTAATATATGCCTACACTACTAAAATATTGAAAATACAAGACCGTCACATATTTTTTTTTGGCGGTGTATAGTCTGGACACACGCCATCCGTTCCATCCGGGGCGACGGAAGGGCGGTGTGTGGCCCCATAACCTACCGTATTACCTCCCCATCAACATTGGGCCGGCCATTGGTACCGCTTCCATTCCATCCATGGCCAGCCAGAAAGACCGTCACATGAAAATTTCTCCTCCCCATCGCCATTGGACTGACTACTGGCAGCAATGTGACTTCTATAGCCCGACCGGTGTTTTTTTTAATTCTTTATTGCATATATTGGCAAACGAACAAGCAGCACATCTGATGGTAAGTGTTACTGCCGCTCATGGACCTTTGTAATACCAATACAGCTAGGCCGCTGCCTGCCAATACAAACCCCAAACCCACCCAGTTTGGCCTCCGGCTCTCTACCCACCGAACGAAGCGCAATAGCACCTTGCCATTACTCAGACGTCGATCTTCTGCGAGAGTGTGGTACTACCCCCGACGGACGGGCCCGCAGCTGTAGACAGAAAACTGTCAACAGCGTGGTCCTACCACTAAAGTTGGACTACCATTTCGAGTACCAACAGCTGTAAACAACCCCTGCAACAAATAACAGGCATCGCTCTCACACGCCCACTCTATGAATAATGTATTAATTTAAACCACCCAATTGTTAAAACACTCTGCCTATCTTTCCCGTGATCAACGCGAGAAGATAAAAATTAAAAAAAAAAAACATAAACGACAGAACAATACACTATTAGTAAATGTCCTTGTCAAATGTGTCATTGTTTTGACAATTACATATACACAGCAAGTACTTCACACCTCTAACTTCATATGACACAATTAGATATGAATCATTGGTCATTATTACATCACTTGTGGAGTCATAGACGCAGTTATATTATTTCCATGACATAATGATATTATTTTGCCGTGTGATGACAGTAAGAATACAATTCTACATCTATCTCGTCCGTGCTTGTCGTAAAATACGACTGAGAGATATTCGTTTAGCATGTCGCGCCGGATGGAATTGACGAAGTGTTGCCAGACCAGAAAGCGTGAGGTTTACCCGAAAAAAAGGCGCTACTAACTACTCTTCTGGTTACTCCCTTGGACAGTTTTTACAATTCCCAAGGGAAAGTAATTCATTGTATTCTTTATTACTCTAAATAACGGACAGCCGCACTCCCTTGGGAACCTTATATTACCAGTCATGGTTTCCACTCCGTCATGGTTTCACTGCCAAGCATAGTGATTAAGCATTATCCCTATTTAGAGAGACGTCGTCGATTGGATTCAATAAAGAACTTTTTTATGAATTTAAGTGTTTATTCTAGAAGTTTCTACGTTGTGACGTAGTAAGAATTAAAGTGCCTTATGTATGTGTGTGTAAAAGTATCCGCGTGGGTAATCATAAAAGACAGATTAAGGAGATAAATTAGATAATTATACTGTGAGAGTAGGAAAACTCAAATAAAACCTTCGACCAACCCGCTTGATCCATGTGATAGATCACCTCCTATTTTGGAAGAGCCTCGAGCTCATTAGCGACTACTCATGAAGAGGTTCAGTAAACACATATTTCTAATCCAACTAATAGATAATGCATATAGAGGCGCATGTTGACATAGTTTCCGACTGCATAACGTGTTGACTCTCGACACTCACAAGGCAATGCATCAACGAGACAATCTGATACCAGAATACTTATTCTTAAGGAAGAAAGGAAGCTAGAAGTCTCCCTTTTTATATTGACAATTAGCTACGTGTAATAAAGAATTGCCAGTGTCAAGTTACAATTTTATTTAAAAATTACCAGATTCTTTATATTTTTAGTTGCTTCAAATAAATAAATAGTGTAGTAACCAGTGTAAGTCAGTAAGTCAAATAATTCCTTTGAAAAGTGCTATGGTCACATTATTGCACGCCTTATAAGGGAAGTGTTGAGGTCTTGTTCTACTCTCGATATATGAAAATCAAGCACTTTTCAAACCTAAAAATGATTGTATTTTTCTCACATTGCACTTATAGGATAATATTATAATACATATGTCAAGAAAAAACATTCGTTTAAACGTATTTGATATTTTAAAATACAATTATTTGGTTTAAAGTAAGAAAATTGTTAATTTAAAAAAATATTCGAGGATGTCGGATAAAATATTTTGGACCTGGCAGGATCACGACCGTAAAAATTAATGAATCAAACTATTTATTTTTTTAAAAGACAGAGAGAGAGAGAGAGAGAGAGAGAGAGAGATTAGTCAGCCCATGTAAACTCATGGCTGTATGGGATTTGTTTCCTTCATTCAATGATAAATAATATAAAAATTATGAGGCGTGCGCTTTTGTATTTTCCAAATTATCAATGTTATCTTCTGGAAGTTTTACTTGTATATTGTATTCATTACATCCCAGTTGTTCTTCTGTATCTCATTACATATAATTTCATCAAAACTATTCCATATAACACGTTAAAATACTTAAGTACTGAATATAATACACGACCACGAGATGCTTTCCTCGCTAAAACTTTCTTAAGTGTTCGATAAGAACAACAATCTCATTTAACAACATGCCTGGCTATAAAATGTAAAGAAAATATCTTTTTAACTCTACTGACCATGATAATTTAAAAGCTTAGGTACCTTTTTTTTTTTTTTTTTTTTTTTTTTTTTTTTTTTTTTTTTTTTTTTGCGGTGGGCTATGGACGTCGCACCCCGCCAAATCGGTCCGGGGTGACGGAAGAGGCGGCGCGCAACCCCATTGACCCACCCTGCAAGCACCTCTTCTTCGCCGTACGAGCGGGCCACCGGTACCCGATCTTTGTCTTCGGTGGCCCGCTCGGCGGTATGCCCTCTTGGGCTCCTCTCCTGTCGACGCCCCGACAGCTTTCGCCGTCGAGGCGTCGTCCTCACGCGGTGGCCTCACGTCGGGTAACCGGACAATTCCCCGGTCCGATCACCCGAAGCCTCGGTTAGGGCGGCATCAGGCGCAGGTACTCGCGCCTGCGCCGCCCCGGCCGCGGGCGGCGGCCCGGGTCACGGGAATCCTCCCGGGCCCGTTCCGCCGCCTCCTTCTGCGAGATGACAGCCTCGCAGAAGGCGGCGACCGCGTCCCAATTCCTGACGCTGTCGACCATCGCTCGCGCAACAGCCGGCAGCGTCAGGTCGGCACCGATGACAGCGACGAGGTCACGGCGCTGCCCGTCCCAGCCCGAACATACCTCGAGCGTATGTTGCGCCGTGTCCTCGTCGCTACTGCAATGGTGGCAGGACGGAGTCCACTCCCTCCGCACGACCGTGTGCAGGTACTTGCCGAAGCAACCATGCCCCGACAAGACCTGCACCAACCGGAAAGAGAGGACTCCGTGCTGCCGCTCCATCCACTCCATCAGTACGGGCCGGAGGGCCTCAGCGGTAATAACACCGTATCTAGGCCTCTCCAGCCGCGTAGCCCAACGGGCGATGACTTCTCGGCGGGCGTCCTAGCGCCAGGTGGCTATCTCGTTGAACGATGGGGAGCCACCCTCTTCGCGCATTGAGGTAACCCGCCGGTAGAGGTCGGAGAGCATCTCCGCCTCTAGGTCCCACGGGGGTGTCCCGGCCAATAGGCACGCCGCCTCTGTCGACACCGTGCGGTACCCGCGAATGGCTCTGACCGCCATGACTCTCTGTGGCCTCCACAGAACCGCCCTGAGTTGGGCGTTCAGAGCCCTCGCCCACACGGGTGCGCCGTACATGGCCATTGAGCGGATCACCCCCGCATACAGCCGTCGGCCCTGAAAACTGGGTCCGCCCACGTTCGGCATGAGCCGAGAAAGGGCGGACGCCGCGCCGACCAGCCGGGGAGCAATTTGACGAAAATGCTCCCGGAACCACCATCGCCCGTCGAGCACCAGACCCAAGTACCTCATATGGGCCTGGATACTGATGTGGATGGAGTTGACGACTAACGAGGCGCCGATGGGCAGCCTCACACGGGGCCCATGGAATAAAAGGGCCTCCGTCTTGTTTAGGGCCACCCTGAGCCCCAGCGCCTCGATTCGCCTGACCATCTCCTCGGTGCCGAGAGTGGCCAGGCTCGCCGCCTCTTCGAATGTCCTGCCCCGGGCTGTGACGAGCGTGTCGTCAGCATAGCAAATAACGCTCAGCCCGGGGGGGAGACTCCCTCTCAACGCCCAGTCGTAACCGATGTCCCACAGAGTCGGCCCCAGAACCGACCCCTGCGGAACACCGCACGACATGGGCGTCCGCACAATGTCCCCTGCGGGGCTCGCGTAGAGAACACTGCGCCCCTCCAAATAGTCTGCCACCAGCCGCCTGAGGTACAGGGGCACTCCGTGGAACCGGAGCGCCTCCCTGATGCAGCTGAATGGCAGACTATTGAAGGCGTTGGCGATGTCCAACGACACCGCCAACAGCACTCCTTTGCCGGCGACAGCCTCCGCGGCCGTCTGCCTCAGGCGTAGCAGGGCCCCGATGGTCGAACGCCCCCTTCGAAACCCAAATTGAGCGTCCGACAGATCGGGCCCCACCTCTTCCAGGTGTTGGACGATGCGGGCAGCGAGGACACGCTCCAGCAACTTACCCACATCGTCCAGAAGCACAATGGGCCTGTAGGCCGACGGCGAATCCGGGGGCCGTCCCGGCTTTGGCAGGAGAACCAACCTCCCTTCCTTCCAGCACTCAGGGAACTGTCCAGACGTCAGACAGGCGTTGAACAGTCGCCTGAGGCGAGGTTCGAGATGCTCGAGGAGCAACGTCAACACCCGGACTGGGATTCCGTCCGGGCCGGGGGCCGTGGTGGCGGAACGAATCTTCGCCACTGCTGCCCCTACTTCCGACTCCGTCACGGGCGGAACACTCTCGACGGCCTCCCGGTCGTGATCTGGCGAAGCCATGACCGGGGGCGTGTGCTCCGACTGCCGCGGGAACAGCTCCTCGACCACTCTACGAAGGAGGTCGGGCTGAAGGGTCTCGGTGAGGGGGGGGGCCCTGCGCGCGAAGCTTATTCAGCGACGCGCGATACGGGCGACCCCAGGGGTCACGGTCAAGACCGTCCAGCATCTCCTGCCAACTCGCGTCCTTGGCGGACCGGATGGCCAGCCGAAAGGCGGTACGCGCACTGCGGTACGCCTCGT
Source organism: Lymantria monacha (assembly GCA_905163515.2). NCBI lineage: Eukaryota > Metazoa > Arthropoda > Insecta > Lepidoptera > Erebidae > Lymantria > Lymantria monacha. Next base: position 2,969,256 of record LR991087.1, read on the forward strand.
ACAGCTGGCCCTCCCGCTCAACATCGCGGCGGCGCCGCCGACTGCGGGTGTAGGACCTTCGGGCACTAATGCACGCCGCACGAAGGTCCGCCAGTCTTGGGGACCACCAGTAGACCCCCTGCCTCGGAGGTAGACGCCGCACCCTGGGCATGGCCGCATCGCAGACCTGCGTTAACGCACTGCGGATGCGGACAGCCTCAACGTCCACTCCGTCCGCTAGGGGTGGTGAGGACAGCCACGTGTTCACGATGGCCGCCTCCGCCAGTAGGTCCCTATCCAGCCGCCCCACAGCCCACCGCGGAAATGCGGGCGCTCGGTCCGCCCTGTGACCCCTGCTGGGGTCCCGGAGAGGGGAGACCTCCATCCGGATGTAACGGTGATCCGACAGGGTCTCCGCCTCCTCCAAGACACGCCAGTTCCTCACTCGTGGTGCGACAGCGGGGCTAGCGAACGACAAGTCCACTATCGACCCACCCTGCTGTCGCACACACGTGTTCACTGAGCCTCTGTTTAGGACACAGAGGCCCAGTGACGCCGCCCACTCCACGATCGCCCGCCCGCGATCGTCCGTCATCGGGGACCCCCACGCCGTGGATTTGGCGTTGAAGTCCCCCAGAACCAGGACGAGGCCCGGTGCCAGTCGCCGTATCGAAGCCTCCAAGGTGGTGAGGGAGGCCCCGAAATCGTCCATTCTCCTGTTAGGGGAGAGGTAAACGCTGTACAGTGTGACCCCTCCCCAATCCGCCGCGACAAATTCCTCGCCCCTATCCAAGAGGGATAAGGACGGGAAGTGCCGCTGCGTGGAGGTGACGATTGCCGCGGTTCCGTTCCGGCTGACCACCCAATTGGGGCGATCAGGCACGACGTACGGTTCCGCGACTACGGCTGCACCGATCGACCACTCCGCCATGGATTGCAGGAGGAGATCCTGCGCACCGGCGGAGTGGTTGGTGTTGGCCTGCAGGAGGTGAGTGGAATGGGCAGCCATTAATGGGCTGTGTCCATTATCACCTCCTGGCTTGCGGCGGGCGATCGGGCCGCGCTAGGAGCGGGAGCGGCCGGAGTCGAAGGGCCGCTCCGCCCCTTTGGAGCCGAAGCCGGAGGTCTGCATGCCCCAGAGCCCATGCGGTGCTTGGCAGGCTTATTGCCCGCCGCACACGCGGGGCAGTGGGGCGGGGCGGCGCAAGATGCCGCCATATGCCCAGTCTGACCGCAGCGGAAACAGAGTCCGCCGCAGTCAAAGCAATTAGTGCATGTTGGCCGGGTGTGCCCGACCGCCATGCACTTGAAACACCTCGCAGGCCGGTGCTCCAGCACGGTGACTCGCGCTGAGCTCCAGCCCACGAGGAGCCTGCCTGAGTCGGCCAGTTGCCTGACCGACTCCACTGGACACTGCACCCAGGCGGCACCTACGCCGCCCGGACCGGGCCGGATGGCGCCAACCCGGACGGTGTCTATGGGACACCCGGTTTTCGAGGCAATGGCCTCCCGGATGTCTTCCACCGTCACGGAGTCATCCAAACCCGCGATGCGCATTTCGGCGCACTTTACGGGTCTGGCGATTTTGACGCCACCCTCCTCGGCGAACAGACCTCGCAGCTTCGACGCCACGCTATCGGCCGTTCTGGTGCCCTCGGCCCCAGGGAACTCCAAAATCCGAGCCCCTGTCCGGGCCTTGCGGGTCCGGGCTTCGACGCCTCCTATGTCGGAGACGTCGAGCTCCTGCCGGGCTTTCCTCAGAACGGCCTCATAGCTGAGGCCCCTTTCTGCCGCCTCAGGCAGCACAGTGATCACCACTGCGGCTGTCTTCGGCGGCCGGAGCCTCTTGCGCGGCCTCTTCCTCTTCGACCTGCTGCTGCCTCCTCCGGCTCCTGCCTGGGGGGCGACGACCTCAGCGACGCGCTTGGCCGCCGCTCTCCTCCTCTGCCCGCGACTCTTTCTGCCGCGCTCGGCCACCTGCCAACCCTGTTCGGGCGCAGCGGGCGTGCCAGGCGCGGAAGGCGCAGTCGCGGGTGCGCGGGTCGTCGCCGGCGGTGTCGGTGCGGGCGACGACTGCGGTCCGGCAGGAGCCGGTGCCGTCTTCCTCTTTGGAGCGGGCCCCTTGGGCTTGGGCCCAGCCGCGGCTGCAGCGTAGCTCCCCCCCACGCGGCCACCCTGACAGGGTAGCGGGGCGGGGGTTGGTGCCGCATATGGCCGCTTGTCCGCGGCGAGAGGCGGCCGAACACGTGGTTCCGGAGGCAGCCTTGCCTCCAGAACGGCCAAGCGCGCATTGACCATATTACCGACGGTGTCGATAATGGCGTGCAAGGCCTCGTCCGACACGCCCCCCATTGCAGGCAGTGGGATCGGTGTTGCCGGCTGGACCTCTGCCGGGGCCTGCTCCACGACGGCGACATTTGGCGTGCTGGCACTGGTGTTGGTCGGCGGCGCACGCTCCGCGGTCGGAGGCTTCTTCGGCGCGGTGGGAACCACTGGCCTGCCAGCTCCTCGGGGCGGCTTGGCTGCGGCGACGTCTCGGCGGCCGGCATTGGCCGACGACGCAGGTGGCGCAGGCGGCATGAGCCGCGCCATTTGCGCCTTTAGGTCGGCCACGTCCTTGGTGAGGATCCGGTTTTCCCTCCTCACCGCGCCCAGCTCCGATTCTAGGCGGCGATTCTGGGCCCGCAGGCCTGACACCTCGCCACCTAGGCGGGCGTTTTCGGCCTGCAGGGCCTCCATGTCCAGGGCGTCACAGCACGCGCGGGCGCCAGCGGTCGCCACTAAAAGCTTAGGTACCTACAAGATATCTGCTCTTATAACAAGGTCGCTTGCATGCGGGTTGAAAAATCAACAAAAAAACTACTAATAGGCGCCCTTGAGAAGAGTAAATCGTACACATACTAACAACTAACGTTAAAACCTCTTAAAAATATTAATAGTAATATATTTTTTAAATGTTCTAGAGTTCTAGACCAATAGAATTTTAAGTAATATAGATATATTAGTTTCAAGGATTTGGTTTTTTTTTGTGTTTATGAAATATCTCGTATTACTACGTATTTTTATTTTTTAATAGCTTCTGCCCGCGGCTTCGCCCGCGTAAAAGGTTACTTGCCTAAAGTTTTTCATCCTCTATTTTTATTTTACCCCTTAAGGATAATTTTTTTACAAAATTTTAATGTCATATTTATTTATATCTAATCAATAGCCTAAAAATAAGTTTTAAGCTTCTGGCTTTAAAAATGACGATACTTCCTTACAACTTTTCATCCCCATTTACAACCCCTTTTTTGCATTAAAAAGTAGCCTATGTCCTTTGTCAGGCTCTAGACTATCTGTGTAGCAAATTTCATTTAGATCAGTTCAGAAGTTTAGGCGTGAAAGAGCGACAAACAAACAGAGTTACTTTCGCATTTATAATTTTAGTAAGGATTATTACTATGTACTTGTATATTAACGCTTGGTACGCCATTTTGAAAATTAATTTCCTCTCTAATGATGAAATTACTTCATGAGTAGTCATCATCACCAAAAGAGGTAATGAACTCTGAATTTCTAGAAAGACCACTAAGAGATATATGCAAATAACATCTATCGTAAATATTGCAAAAGTTATTGGTAATAGTTTTATTCCCAGCCGCCTGCCTGACGTCAACCTTCCTTGGGAATGTAATTATTGATCAGACGACACCAGTTTCATATTATTCAGGAAGTAGATAGTTTCATAATTCAAGAAAATATAAATTAATTTGAGTTATAAGTGCGTCTAGATCGAGAAATTAATTGTTTTATTTTTTAATAAAACCATGCACTAAGGAATTAATCCTTGTATTGTGAAGGAATTTTCAAACACGTAATTAATAGACACAAAATACATCCAGACGTGGATCATGTAAAGTATTGTCTTACAGGGCAATCGAACCCAATACACCTGTCATGGAAGATCGGTATCTTAAGCACTACCGCCACCTGTGCAGTCGAAAGAAATTAATTACTTAATGTGATACTGACTTGAAATTTAAATTTAAATCAAAATAGTTTGAATAGGTAAAAAAATACTAGCATTTTTCACTGATTAGGACAACAAATAAAATCCATTTCAGTTTTGAGATAGAGATTAGAACAGTCACCTAGACTTTACAGCACCCAAATAACGGACACAAACTACACTCGATGCGGAATTTTGCATTATAAGGGGCAGTCCTTGACGCCGTCGACAACGGGTTGAGAGCCCTCAGCGCTCACCCACAGTCCGGGTAAAGTTGTCATAGCCATCTGAGGCTAACAACTAAGACACACAAAAACAAAAAAAAAAACGCCGTCGACTAATATCCCGGGAAGGCATGTTTCGCCCTACTCTTTTTAATGGAGATTTAGATAAGTGCCTGAGATAATACTTCGTACTTAAATTAACCCAAAACCAGATGGAGTATTCCATTCGTTGCTAAAAGGAGTGTGTACTGTAGCGTATTTACATTGTTGACAGTTTTATGTCTACAGCTGATGGCCGGTCCTTTTGAGGTAGTACCACAATTTCGCATACAATCGGCGTCTGAATATTGGCAATGTGCTGTTACTATCTATCCCCCGTCGGTGACAGACGAGGGGGAATATGGGACTCACCGGCCAGCTGAAGCCCAACCGGAATACACACTAAAATCACAGCGGCCCCTTCCGCGCTTTTACGGGGCGCCGGAGAGGTCGTCTACTGACATTCGATCCCCGGCACCCCACGATGGGCCTTCTGGCCGCGTCCTATCGTACCTCAAGGTGGCGGGAGAAGGTGCGCATAACGGCGGCTCCTCCTCCCCGGTCGCCGACGGCGGAGCGAGTCGGTGGACGCAAAGCGCCTCGCGTGCCCGCTCCGCGGCCTCCTTCCTTTTCGTGATGGCTTCACATAAGGAAGCCATCGACGACCAGCACCTGTCGTTGTCAAGCATCTTCGAGATGATGGTCGACAACGACAGGTCTCTCCCAACAACCGCCGATAGAACGTGGTGCTGGGCCCCCCAGGCGGAGCATGCCTCCAGAGTGTGATACGCATCGTCTTCTGGCGCACCACACTCCTGACATCCTTGAGGCCCTTTCTCTTCCAATCCTGTGCAGGTACTTACCAAAGACCCCGTGTCCGGTAAGCACCTGCTCCATCCTAAAGCTTAGGCTGCCGTGCCTTCTATTAATCCATCGGTTGAGATGTGGCACAACCGCCTCCACAGTCCCCCGCCCTGCTACGGGGAACTCCAGATCTTTTCTCCACCGCTAGGTGATTCCGGGCAGAGCACTGGAAGTGGTACTTCGGACCACTTCCAGTGCTCCTTACGGAGACTTGCTCGTCGTCGACCCGCACCGGTAGACCTCAACCAGAGCCTCGGTCACAATTGACCAAGAAGGGTCGCCCGCCAGCAATGGCGTTGCGGTCCATGACACCGTACGATAGCCCCTGATAGCCCTCACCGCCATGGCCGTCTGCGGGTGTCGCAGAAGGGCCCTGTTGCGGGCAGTGAGGGAGTCTGCCCAAATAGCCTTATAACGACCTGGGCCAGCTCTATCTGATTTGGTCAACAATTACATTCTCAAGGAGGGTTGGCGCCTGGCAGGCGGCCGGTCTTAAAACTATTGCCAATAACTTTTACAATATGTATTATGAAAGAAGAGTACATATTGTATCGACCCCAAGTAATTGGGATAAGAGTAGGGAATGATGAGTAGACAAAATAAAAACAACGAAGCTATTAAAATAGCGCATTAAATATTGGTAAGATGTTCCGTGACGGAGTAAGAATGCAATTCACCACCCCCTATCTTATCCGTTGGTGATGGTAAATAACGACTAATGGTTAAATTAATATAATTTCTATGCAAGAGAAGGAAAACTCGAAATAAAACCAACATATCTGACCAGCGTGGTATATATAGTACATCAATTTCCCTCCAAATGTGGAGTAGGCTCGAGCGCAGCTGTGGGATATATATAAGCTGAGGTGATGATGATGATGATTGGTAACAAGTTTTAAACATTATTTAAAAATACTTTTGATTTTGAAATTGAAAAGGGTAATTTAATATGAAGAAATTATTTGGTTTGGTAATCCAGTCAAAATCAATTTCATTTATTATTCCATCAACTCATTTTTACAAGCATTTTTCGAGTGAAATCTTACAACTCAATTATGTAGCAGACATCTTCAACTGATTGAGCTGAAATTTTGTATTCACCATCCAAACTGAATGGATTAAAATGAATGGTTACGTCATTCTAAATCCAACATGGCGGCACACCCAAAATGGCGGACCCGTTTAATTCTTTGCTATATATGGGATCAATTGTAAGGACTTCTTAAGAATAAATCGAAAAATAAAGTGACTTCATTCTATAACTAATATGGCGGACTTTTAACGTTCAAAACTCAATTTTGAAATAGATATCTTGAACCGATTGAGTTGAATTTTTGTATACAAATTTAGTTTGAATGACAAAGTTAACCAAACTTTATGACATTATTCTAAATGGAACATGGCGGCACACCCAAAACGTCAGACTGATTACTTTTAACGCTTTTCTACAATACGGGTATCAAATGAAAAGGCTTATTAAGAATAACTCGAAAAATAAAGTGACGTCCCTCTGAATCCAATATGGTGGACTTCTAAAGCTTGAAAATCACAACTCAGTTCACACACATACTTAGCACACACGCATTTAAATTTTATTTCTTTGCTTGTTTTTAAAAAAAAAAGTTTTTATTCTTTTAATTTATTCTCTATATCTACCTCTTTTCCTTTTTTTTTTTTATTAGTCAATTGGTTATTATCCGTGTCCGTTTTTTATATCCATACGTACATGTTGCCCATTATCACAATAATAAAATTAACAAACATAATTTGCAGCTAGACTCAAAATATAATTTGTGCATGGTTATCAAACCTGCGACACTTGATAGTTTGGTATCTTAACCACTACGTCATCTGTACAATACTTAGGTATATATAAAATGTTTATGAAAGATTAAGTAAATATTTATATTTTTTATTTCGTAATACTACTTTGATGTTAAAAACCAAGGCTCGCTTCGCTCGTGCGCGACATTGTCTGTTAAGGCATCTGTTTTTATCGTTTCCATTGATGCGTAACTTCTTACGACATTAAAACAAAAATATCATTTAAATTCTCAGTTATAGACAAGTATTATCTTCATCATAATCATCATCATCATCACAGCCCATATATGTTCCACTGTTGGGCTCAGGCCTCCTCCGTCATTGGAGGGAGATTAACCTACTATACTACGCTGGTCAGACGTGTTGGTGTGGTTTTGTTTCGAGTTTTTCTTCTCTTGCATTGATGTTATATGCGTTTTATATCCCTTAGTCGTCTCTTAACATCACCCACGGGTAAAATAGGGGGTGGTGAGTTGTATTCTTACACCGTCATCACACGGATAGTAGTCTATCTTAAATACATATAATTTAAGAGGCGTTTGTTGGAATAACATATTTATTGTATAAACAAAATAAAATCCTATGCATCGCTGTCCACTGATAACACAGGTCTTTTTTTTTGTAATCTCCGAAACCGGCGAGCGTGTATGAAGAGAATTATGAATGTTGAGGAAAGGAGTGAAGTATGCAAGGATAGAGTTCTCCGGCACTCTGTCCTCACTGCCCACCCTGCAAGGGACATGGCGTGATGATATGTAATTATGTATGTATGTACTACATATAGTAATCCAGAAATTTCAGATGTAAAAAAGAACGAGAAGTAACGATTTTGCAATACCTCATTTGATTTTTCTGTAGATCGAGAGAGCCGGCAGCCCAACTGGGTGGGTTTGGGGATTGTAATGGTAGGCAGCGGCCTAGCTATAGCCTTGGTGTAGCAAAGGTCCATGGACAGCAGTGACACTTGCCATCAGGTGTGCTGCTTGCTCGTATACCACAATAAGCAATAAAAAAAGTGAAGACTGTAAGTCCTTATTCAAGATTTTATCTTTCGCCGGACCGGCCATAGATGTCAAGGAATCGGTACCTAAGGTCAGCCCAATGGCAATGGGGCAAAAACATAATATGTTATGAAGCCGCACGCCCCATACAATGGGCAGAGTGTGTCCACAGCTCCACACCATAACCAGCCCAAAAAGAAATTATGTTATTTTTGAAAGAAAAAAAAATACACATAAACAGAACAAATATTTGTAACTACTAATAGCTGCTACTAATGCATTCTAATACCGTACTTAATTGAATGCAATTTAAAATTCAATTCACGTTAAAACTTTATAACCTGATTTTTTATCGCATTCAATACGACGAAACTGATAACGTTTAACGTTAAAGTCTGAGTAAATAAGATTACAACATATATAACAGCCAGTAAGTATATACATATATACTTATTACACAGTATTTATAATGATTCCTAGGTTGTGCGGTAGCGGCTACGAATACTACCAACCCTTACTTTGCTCGTGGATGTCGTAAAAGACGACTAAGTTTGGTCAACAATTACATTACCAAGGAGTTGACGTCTGGCAGGTGGCCGGTCATAAAACTATTGCCAATAACTTTTACAATATGTACTATGAAAGAAGATATTGTATCAACCCCAAGTAATTGGGATAACATTTGCAATATGTACGAAAAGGAGTACATATTGCGCCGACCCCAAGTAATTGAAATAACAGCAGGCGAATGATGATCTAGAATGATTCCTTTGGAGATTTCGTGGTAACGAAGTAAGAATACCAAGCGCGAATTTTCCTTTTCTGTGAGATCGTAAAAAACTAGAGGATACAAACGAGGGTATACTCGAAATAAAACTCTATAGCAATCACAATTTTTTTACCGTTATGGAAGAATTTGAAACTTAGTGGAACATATACGAGTATGAACTGAAATGATAATAAATGGCGGCGTGCGACCCCATAGACCCACCCTGCAAAGCGCCTGTTTTCGCCGTGCGAGTGGGCCACTGCTTGACATCAACCCTTATGAATGTAATTGTTAACCAGATGGCGTCAAATGGAGTTGGCCCAAGTCGATCGTTCTTAGTCGTCTTTTAGCAAAGTTAGGATTGGTAGTATTCGTAATCGCTACTACATTGCTTGTTTGTATAAAGCTTTAAGCGTTTATATAATATCTTTAAACGAGAAATTCTTGTGTATTTCTATATACACATAATCTCGGAAACAGTTCCAACTATCCATGAACCCGATTACGAAACGAAAAATGATGTCACAACCGGCATTCGAACCCGCACCTATTGGGAGTCCAGCCTGATCGTGCTGCCACTTACACCACCGTGAACTATTGTAGGACATGCAAATCTTTTTTATAAAATCTCTTTTATAAATAATTCAGCATATTTAATGCTAAATTTCAGTAATTTGAATAACAAGGTTGTGTCATCGTTTAATACAATTCTAACTGCAAAGTTTGAAGTATTAAGCCTACAATGTGTAAACATTGTCGGGTAGATGGCGCACGTCACCTTAAAGACGTAACTATGATACGAAGCGAGATTTGCATGTCCTAGAATAGTTCACGGTGGTGTAAGTGGCAGCACAATTGGGCCGGACTCCCAATAGGTACGGTTTCGAATCCCGGTTGTGATGATGACATCATTTTTCGTTTCGAAATCGGGTTTTTATAAATAATTCAGCATATTAAATGTTAAATTTCAGTAATTTGGATTGCCATAAAATTTACTATACTGGAAATTTCGGCAACGATAAATAGAGAATTCTTTTATAGGAAATCTCAGATCTTTTAATCTACGCAACGGATTTTAATGCAGTATTCCATAGATAGAGTGATTCAAGAGAAATGTTTATATACATAATACATGCACAATATACTAAAGAAAATTAAAAAAAAAATATTTAAATCTTTATAATGTGATGTCATAAAAACAAATTTTGTACGCTTATATTGCGAACGCTGGTTAAACCTTGTGATATAGATCAAAATAATATACTACGTAAGTAATTGTGTATCTTAATAAGATCTACAAAAAAAGTTCAATTATAGTCATATCTATCTACTAAGGATACACACAGTAACTAGGTTTATTCGAAATAAAACAATTTTTATAAATTCTATCACGTTTGTATTTAATTTTTAATTTCCCGACGTTTCGAACGCCGTTCTCCCATGACCACGAATGCTGTAAAGTGTTCGAAATGCCGGGAAATTAAAAATCAACCGTGTACGGACCACGCTGTTGACAGTTCTCTGTCTACAATGGCGATGTGCTATTGCGCTTCGTTTGATGAGCGAGAGAGCCGAAAGCCCAACTGGGTGGGTTTGGGGTTTGTATTGGTAGGCAATGGCCTAGCTATACTTTTCGTATTACAAAAGTCCATGGGTGGCAGTAACAGTTTCTCACCATAAACAATAAAAAAAACAAGCATAAACGCGATAATATCCGTAAAAATAATTTTATTTCAAATGTGTAACAGGTCAACATCAGAAATCATTATGTTAACCATACTTCATCATCATCATCTCAGCTTATATTGTATATGTCCCACTATTGGACTCGAGCATCCTCCATAACAGGAGAGAAATTGACCTACTATGCCACGCTGATCAAACGTGTTGATATAGGGTTTGTTTTCCTTCTCTTACATAGATGTTATATGCTTTTTATATCCCTTTGCCGTCTCTTACGATCAACCACGGGTGAGATAGGGTGGTGAATTGTATTCTTACTCCGTCACCACACGGATAATGTTAACCATACTTATCTTTGACATATTACTATAGAACAACGAGTCATCATTCTCCTACTCTTATCCCAATTACTTGGGGTCGATACAGTATTTACTCTTCTTTCATAGTACATATTGTAAAAGTTATTGGCAATAGTTTTATGACCAGCCGCTTGTCAGACGTTAGCCCTCTTTGGGAATGTAATTGTTGACCAAACGGCATCAGACGGAGTTGGCGCAGGTCGTTATAAGGCCTTCTTCTTCTTCTCTTTCTCTTAGTCGTCTTTTACGACATCCACGAGCAAAGTAAGGGTTGGTAGTATTCGTAGCTACCACACAGCTCCTATAGAACAACGAGTTTAAAGCTATTTTAAACAATACAGTATTATTTCCTTTTTTTTGTTATCCGATTGAAACCGAAACGAAGCGAGGACAGTTCGCTAGTAAATTATAATTAATTTTAGTGTATGTAAATTGATATAAATATTCTTTGTGAATTGTGACAGCTACTTTAATTTAGGACAGAGCACAATTCAATACTTTATTACGCTGACATATGTAGTTGCTTAAGTAAATAAGGATTTGGAAGCCGACCCTCTGTAAATGGATAAGGGTTGAATATCGTAAATGGCGACATGTCTGAATACTCAACGCTTACGTCATACCATATATACTTCTGTTATAATCGTATTTTATTGTCTGTTATATGTTTATAGATATGGGACGTGGAAATCGAGGCAGATAATAAATAGTTAATGTTGATGGAATACGAATACAATTCACCACCCCTTCCCTTCCTATCTTGACATTCTAGGCTTTTTAAAAAACCAGTCTGTGAACTCGAATAGAAACACAGATTCAATAATTTTGTTTACAGATTTTTTATATTTTCCGTATGGTGACGGAGATTTTTTTTTTTTTTGGCGGCGGGCTATGGAGTGGTCAATGGTGACGGAGTAAGAATACAATTCACCACCCCCTATCTTGCCCGTGGGTATCGTACAAGACGATTAAGGGATATAATATGCATATGGCATCTGTGCAAGAGAAGGAAAACTCGAAGTCAAACTTTATATCAACACGTCTGACCAGCGTGGTATAATAGGTCAATATCCTCGCGTTATGGAGGAGGCCCGAGTCCAACAGTGGGACATATATGGGTTGAGAGGAGAGCAAAAAGGAAGATTTTTTATAACGCATTAAGGAATAAAACCTAGCATTGCGAGGGACTTTACAAACACAATTAATGGACACAAATTACATCCAGATTCAGAACAATAAATAATGTATGATACGCTCAAAGAATTGTCCTTTTTTTTCCTGCAAGGTGAACCATGGATGTGGTCGCGCCCCGACAAATCGGTCCGGGGCAACAGAAGAGGCGGCGCGCAACCCCATGCACCCACCCTGCAAACACCTCTCTTCGCCGTGCGAGCGGGCCACCGGTACCCGATCTTTGTCTTCGGTGGCCCTCAAAGAATTGTCCTAGTAATATGAATATAAACACAGATTCAGAAATAATACCACGGCCTAGATTTTTAAAAATTTAAAACTATTATCACGCACTTAGGATTTATAGTTTATCCTCCTGCGGGATTATTCACTATTCTACAATTCATCGCCATCATTTCAGCTCATGTTCGTCCCACTATTGGGCTCGCGTTCTACATAATGTTAAGGACATTGACCTACTATACCACGCTGGTTAGGTATGTATAGAGTTTTGTCTCAAGTTTTCCTTATCATTAAATATATTTTCTACAATTTATATGTACATATAAATGTAGTATGTATATGTAATACCCAACATGATATTCAACGTGAAAGGTAGATATTTAATCCGCTCCTCCGTATGTTCAGTCTGGTCAATCATATTTTAATCCCATTGGAAAACTCCTGTGAATACTTCGCATAATTAGCAGAGGATTTATAATATATAACTTTAAAAAACCGTGTTCATACGCTTTGATAAGCTAACATTCTAAAAAAAATGGTATATACATTTTTGTTTCCGGATTAAACTAATTAATTTGAAAATTTTAATTATTTTTCTTCATTAGCAGAGTAGATAATCTTCAAAATGGCGTACGAGGTATTAAAATTGATAATGTATTATGGATGGATGTTACATAATAACAAAAAAAAACAGTCTTTGTAAACTAATATGTAGGGATGTATTTCGTCACCGAAGTTAAAGAGAGATGGTTTTACGGTGGGTCTATGGGGTCACGCGCCGCCTTTTCCGTCACCCCGGACCGATTCGGCGGGGCGAGACGCATCCATAGCCCACCAATAAAAAAAAAAAAAAAGGATGTATTTCTTGATGGTTTTAATTTACTTTGATGGTCACAGCATCAAAGTAAATTAAAACCATCTGTTGATGTTTTGAATACATTATATATATTTTCTACATTTATATGTACATATATTATTTTCAATTAACTGCCTCGTTGATCTAGTGACGTAACTATTACAAATGTGTGGTCCTCCGTTGGAATTATGAGTTAAATAAAAAAATATTTTTGGTGGTTTTTTTTATTAACAAAGCTGTGTGGTAGCGGCTACAAATACTACTAACCCTTATTTTGCTCGTGGATGTCGTAAAAGACGACTAAGAGCCTTATTTCGACCTAGGCCAACACCACCTGATGCCGTTGGACCTTCCCAAAGGCTATGGGTTTTAAAAACATACACAGGCACCAATTACACGCAGACAAATAATTTGTGGATCGAACAAAATATTGTTCTGCGTGGGTATAAGGCTACTGGCACGGTAAGTGGGTATTTTAACCACTACGCCATCTGTGCAGTCAACGGTACAACCGTACCTGAACACAATATGTAGATATAATCATGGTTTTTAAATAATGTTTACTTGTTTCAATTTATTAAATGTTTACGTAGCCTTCTTTATTTGAAACAAAACTATTTTTATGGACTCTTATCGCGTTTATATTTGATATTTAATTGCCCGACATTTCGAGCACTTTACAGCGTTCATGGTCACGGGAGGAAAGGGTCTCACGTCCAACAAGTCATCGTTATTACAGAGATTTATATCTAGCCACTACAGTATTAGTTACTAAATTATATCAAAAATGTTAGTCAAAATTTGGGCATTTAAAAATCAAATATAAACGCGATAGAATCCGTTAAAATATTTTTATTTTACCCCTTAAATGTATTTTTTTTTGAGATATTTTAATATCATATTTGTTTATATCTAATCAATAGGCTAAAAATAAGTTTCAAGCTTCTGGCTTTAAAAATGACGATAATTTCTTACAACTTTTCATCGCCCTTAATGCTAAAAAGGTTGTAAACCTTTTTTTGCATTAAAATATTACTTATACCTTTTATCAGGCTCTAGACTATTTGTGTACCAAATTTCATTTAGATCGGTTCAGTAATTTTGGCGTCAAAGAGCGACAGACACTTGTCAGTGTGAGACAGACAGAGTTACTTTCGCATTTATAATATTAGTAAGGATTATAAATTTATTAAACTGATAGATAGATAGTTAAATAATAATAATATGACGAAATGTTACAACATTCTTAGATTCAATCAACTTGTAATCCTCGTGCCCTTGGGAAACTATACGCTATTGGATACATACTATCGACTATAAAGTCACCCACATTATAACCGAAGTGGAACAGTAACGTATGCAAATTAGTATGTTTCATTTAGTTAACTAATTTGCATACTAAATAAGTCCAATGACTCTTGTTACTTTATTTTTGATAATATTATAGTTTTAGGCTGTGTGTGGCTACGAATATTAACAAATTTTATATTGCTGTTGGGTGGAATAAAAGACTTATATATACTGCCTGGGCCAACTCCATTTGATACCGTTTGGTCAATACTTACATTCCTAAGGAGGGTTGACGTCGTGCTGGCGACCGGTCATAAAACTATTGCCAATAACTTTTACAATACCTATGCAATATAAAAGAAGAGTACATATTGTATCGACCCCAAGTAATTGGGATAAGAGTAGGAGAATGATGATGATGATGGGTGGAATAATATACGACTAAGAGCTACACATTGATCTAAATCAACTTCATGTGATAACATCTCGTTAATAATTACATTCTCAAAGATAATCAATGTCAGGCAGATCATTTTTTTTTTTTTTTTGGTGGACTATGGATGCGTCTCGCCCCGCCAAATCGGTCCGGGGTGACGGAAAGGCGGCGCGTGAACCCATATACCCACCGTAAAACTCCTCTCTCTTCGCCGTGCGAGCGGACCACCGGTACCCAATTTTTGACTTCGGTGATGTCAGGCAGATCATAGAATTGTTGTAAAAAAAAAAAAACTTGCAATATCTACAATGATAAAAGAGTACCTACATGTTGCGTCGACTACAAGTAATTGGGATAAAAGCAGGATAATGGTGATTATAAACTCAAACCTTCGAAGGATAATAAACCAAAGTGTATAAAGTTCACATTTTTTCCATATTTTTTTTTAAGATAACATTCCGTGCTAAGCACATAATCCTTGTATTGCGATGACTCTCGGAACAATTACGTTTGGATCACACAAAATATATGCCTGCACGGGAATCTATCGAACTTATAGCATTGGTAAGGATCGATATCTTAACCGTATAAGTCATCCATGTGGGACGGAGTAAGAATACAAATCACCACCCCATATCTTAACCGTGGTTGATCGTACGAGACGACTAAGGGATACAAAAGCCATATGACATTTATGCAAGAGAAGGAAAACTCGAAACAAAAGCCTATACCAACACGTCTGACCATTGTGGTATAGTAGGTCAATTTTCCTCCCGTTATGGAGGAGGCTTGAGCCCAACAGCGGGACATATATGAGATGATATGATGATATCTTAACTACTCCATCACATGTGTAGTCAATTATATCTATTACTAGCCATAGTAGCTATGTTCCAACATTTTTAATGTAGATTTTTCTTAAAAATAAAATTTTGTATAATTATATTGAATATTTTATGATATCATTGCTCGTAATTAAATTTTAAATTAATATAATTATGTATTTCATACGTCATATAAAAACTAAAAAGATAGTAGGTATTATTTTATAAATTAATTGTAATATAATAATATGTTTATTGTACTCTATTTAAATTACTCTGTTGTCATCATCATAGCCCATATATGTCCCAGTGTTGGGCTCGGGCCTCCTCCGCAATGGGAGGGAAATTAACCTACTATACCGCGCTGGTCAGACGTGTTGGTATAGGGTTTTGTTTCGAGTTTTTCTTCTCTTGCATAGATGTTATATGCGTTTTATATCTCTTAGTCGTCTCTTACGATCACCCACGGGTAAGCTATGGGGTGGTGAATTGTATTCTTACTCCGTCACCACACGGAGAAGTCTTAGTGTTGGGCTTGAACTTTCTTCATTATAGGAGGGCAATCAACCTGCTATATCATGCTAGCCAGACAGGTTAATATAAGATTTTAATTTAGAATTTTCACTCTTTGTTTGTCATCGACCGCCGGCCTATTGACCTTCCTTGGAAATGTAATTATCGACCAGTGGTGACAGAGTAAGAATACAATTCGTTACCCCCTATCTTACCCGTGGGTAATCGTAAGAGAAGACTAAAGGATATGAAATGCATATAACATACAATATACACACAAAAAGAAAAGGAAAACTCGAAACGAAACCCTATACCAACACGTCTGACCAGCGTGGTATAGTAGATCAATTACCCTCCCATTACGGAAAAAGCCCAACAGTGGCACATATATGAGCTGAGGTGATGATAGTAATGACCAAGTAGCTTGTATATAATCAGAATAATACTGATTGATAGAATGATATCATTACGCCGCTTTCAACTATCTGTGATTAAGAAATAACTATACGTCCATTTATCCCACTATCTTGTCACTTTATAAAATATTTTTTTACAATCATTGTGTATTAATATAATACATACATACATACATATCATCACGCCATATCCCTTGCAGGGTAGGCAGAGAGAACAGGGTGCCAGAGAACTCTATCTCTGCATACTTCACTCGCTTCCTCAACATTCATAATTCTCTTCATACACGCTCGCCGGTTTCGGAGACTCTTGACTCCACCTTCCTTCAGTACCATATTAGTATAATATATGTATTAATTGCTGGCAAACGAGCAAGCAACACCTCTGATGATAAGTATTGCTTATCTATCGCTCACTGAACGTAGCGTAACAGCAATTTACCAATTCTCAGATGTCGATTATAATAATGTGGTAATATCCCACAGAGGCAACGTCGTGCCTGTAAAGAAAACTATCAACAGGGTGGTCCTACCACTCCTAGCCGAGACCGGACTATTCCCCGGTCCGGTCACCCGACAGCAGTTAGAGCGTCAACGAGAGGTTAAACCGCCGGGTGGGCCACCGGTGGCAAAGGTCGGGTGCCGGTGGCCCACCCGCACGGCGAAGAGAGGAAAGTCTGGCCGTTTGGAAAACATCTTTGAATAGTTGACCAAGTAACATATATAAAACTCAGATTTTATATTATGACGTAAGTAGAATTATTATTTATTAAACTTTGAAGGCGTCTGGCAGGGGGTTGCCACCCTACAAAGTGTCTGGCAACGGATGGTATGATATTCTAAAAGTATCCTGTGGAACATACTAAAAAAATTGCTATATATTATATGCACTAAGCAAATAATCCTTGTATTGCGGAGGACTTTACAAACATGTAACGCAAACAAATTACACCCAAACTCAGAACAACACTTTGTGGATCACACAAAGTGTTGTCCAGCGTGAGAATCGAACCTGCGACACTGGCACAGTAGCTCGGTGCCTTAACCACTAAGCCATCTATGCATCAAACAGTCAGTCAAGCAGATTGACTTTAGTAATTACTATTTCATCATTATTTTGCTATTATCGCAATTACTTGGGTTCGACAATTACTTGAATTCTACAATTACTTGGGTTCGACAATTACTTGCATTCGATAATTAGTTGAATTCTACAATTACTTGGGTTCGACAAATACTTGGGTTCGATACATACATACATACATACATACATATCATCACGCCATATCCCTTGCAGGGTAGGCAGAGAGAACAGAGTGCCAGAGAACTCTATCTCTGCATACTTCACTCGCTTCCTCAACATTCATAATTCTCTTCATACACGCTCGCCGGTTTCGGAGACTCTTGACTTCACCTTCCTTCAGTACATGACCGATCTGGTCTAGGTAGGTTAGTCTCGGTCTCCCTCGATACCTACATCCTTCCACTTTCGCATTGTATATCTTCTTAACCAGGCGTTCGTTCGGCATTCTTTCCACATGTCCGAACCATCGGAGCATTCCCTTTCGCATCTTTACACCAATACTCTCTTTCATACCTACTCGCTCTCTTACGTCGTCGTTACGAATGCGGTCGGTCAGCCTAACTCCACAGATTTTCCGCAGAGATCGCATTTCGACCGCATTAATTTTACTATCATACTCTTTTCTGCATACCCAACTCTCGCTTCCATACAGTAATGTTGGGACAAGCACTGCGTTATGTATTGCTACACGTGCCTTCTGGCTGAGGTGGTGGCTGCCGAAAAGTTGCCCCAACGCTCCGTTCACTCTATTTCCCGCATTCACTCTTCGCTCTATATCAGTGGTGTACCTTCCATCTCGGCTAAATCCACATCCAAGATATACAAATTCATCCACTTGCTCTAGTACATCATTACCTATTGTTACTCTTACATCTGTTCTGGTTTTATCTCTTTCAAAGACCATTATTTTGGTTTTGCTCACATTCACGCGTAGACCCCTTTTCTTACAATCTTCTGTCATTGTGTCGACTAGGGTCTGCAGGTCAGTCGCTGACTGTGCCAGCAGGACTGCATCATCTGCATAAAGCAGAGCAGTGACCACTGAGTCGCCCATCTGGACTCCCACATTCATATCGTTCAACCTTTGAAGACATTTATCCAGATATATGATAAACAGCCTGGCTGACAGAACGCACCCCTGCTTAACGCCGATATTGACGTCAAACCAAGGCGACATTCCATCATCCAGCCGCACACAGGCTCTACAGCCCATGTAACTGGACTGCACAGCCTGTAGCAGTTTACCGTTAATACCATACTCCGGTAAAATGTCCCAAAGTTCCTTTCGTACAACCGTGTCAAATGCTCTCTCCAGATCCACAAAACTGCAGAAAACCCTCTGACCTAGAGCCAGATGCTTCTCCACAATGTTGCGCAGAGAGAACACTTGATCCATGCATCCCCTTCCACTCCTGAAACCTCCTTGTGTCTCACACAGTAAACCATCGGACACCATCCTCATTCTCCTTTCAATAACTTTTCCATACACTTTTGCTGCCAAACTGGTCAAGCTTATGGCTCTGTAATTTGCGCAGTCATAACGTGAACCCTTGTTTTTAAACAAAGGCACGATGACTGCGCTATTCCAGTCCCTGGGAACCATTCCCGAGCTCCAACATAAATTGAGGAGCAACAGGAACGCCTCCCAGACACAAGAGCCACCGAGCTTGATCATCTCGGCAGACACCATATCAATGCCCGCTGCCTTACCATTTTTCAAACTTCTTATCGCCCATTCAACTTCATCCATACTGATGCCATCGGAGGACGCCGTTGTCGAATGTTGATCTACTAAACCATATCCAACACCGGCGCCAACCGTAGCATCCGCATACATATCGCCAAAATATTCACTCCATCGGCTTAACACGTCTTGTGTTTGTGTAAGAATGTCTCCACCTTTAGACCTTATTTTATTCATTCTGAAGGCTGACCAACCACCCCGAGACTTCTTCACCTCCCTCCAAAAGAGTTTGGTGTTACCCTCGAAGTTTTTAGTCAGCCTATCTTCTGCACTCATACTTGCTCTATCACGTTTCTCTTTCACTAAGGCCTTGGTGTCATTCTTACATTGCCGATATATTTCTTTCTTCTGTTCAGTCATACTGTCATTCAGATTCAAAGAAGAGACATAGTCCAGCCACGCTTTCTTCTTTTGCTCTACGGAAGCTGCCACTTCCGCATCCCACCATGCATCACCATTTGTTTTTCTATGCTTCTTTGAACTTCCACATACTTCTTTCGCTGTATCTACCATGCTCTCTTTCAATACTCTCCAGCATTCTTCAATGTCCGATTGCGGCTGGCTTGCCATCGTCAGCCGTTCTCGGACACCCTCTGCATACTTTTCTCTTACACACTCTTCTTGCAACCTTTCAACCTTTATTCTTTCAAGCCCTCCGAAGTGGACACGCTCTCGCCAGTGCCTCCACTTTCTGAACAGACCACTAAATCTCGCAATAACGAGATAGTGGTCCGTGTCGACTGTGGGGCCCCTGTAGGCTCTTGCGTCCAATATTTTGCTTCGGAGGCGACTGTCTACCAAAATTAAATCTATTATGCTTTTCTGTTCATTCCTTCTCCATGTATACATATGGATGTCCTTATGTTGGAAAAATGTGTTTGACACAATAAGGTTTCTCTCCATGCATACATCCGCTATGAGCCTACCTGCGTCGTTCACTCTCTTATCACCAAATGGACCAAGTACGTCCTCATAGTCGGGACGCTTGGTCCCCACCCATCCGTTCAAATCTCCGCATACAATCACGCGTTCACTGGTTTCTGCCATATCCAGAACTTCCCTAACATTATCCCAAAACTTCTCTAGGTCTGATGCCACCGAGGATCCTACGGGAGCATATGCTACAACCATGAATACCTTGGTGACACCTAGTTTTATACGGACCCAGAGAAGTCTGGGATCATACATTCCGTAATCCTTCACACCTGAGGCCAAGCGAGAGGACAACAGCACTCCTACCCCCATGCTGGCTCGATCGCTCTGTGGTACACCAGACCACAGAGCCATCCCGCCACCAGGAAGATCGCAGGCGTCGCTGCCCCTTCGCTTGGTCTCTGTTACACAGAGCACGTCTAGCTGTTTGTCCGCCATGACGGATATTAGCTCGTGCAACTTACCTTCCACACAACCTCTTACATTCCACGTGCCCACCCGGCACTCCGTTCTCCTCGACTCGCCTAACTGGGCAAGGCGTGATGGGTGGCGGCCCCCATCGCCGCAACTGCCGATGTTCGTACCGACGGGGGCGGGTCGGTACGCGTCGCCTCCGGGGGACGCCCTAACCCGCATTGCGGTACGCATTTCGAGCCGGATTAGCAGTCTAATTAGACTGGCAGGGGACGCGAACGAGCACGCTCCGGACTATGTCCCCCAACCCCATTGGGTTCGATAATTAGTTGAATTCTACAATTACTTGGGTTCGACAATTACTTGGGTTCGATAATTAGTTGAATTCTACAATTACTTGGGTTCGACAATTACTTGGGTTCGACAATTACTTATGTTCGACACAATATGTGATCTTCTACCTTAGTACATATTGTAAAAGATTATACAATAGTTGTATAAGCAGGCCTGACATCTAATCTACTTGAGAATGTAATTATTGACCATACGGCATCAAATTATTAAGTCTATGTAAAACTCTTAGTAATTTTTAAGTACATACATTAGCAATATAAAAGTTGTATTCATAGCCAGACTTGTATTGCTACATTCTTCGATGATAACAATCGAGTACCAGTGGCCTATCCACATGACGTTCGAGAAGCGAATGTATATTAGGTAATAGGATCACACGTCGTCCCTTCCACTGCCGGAGGGCTATCTGATTTCTCTGATTCTATAAAAAAATAAACAACACCGTTTCTGGCTAATAACTGTAGCTAATACTTATATCACCTTACAAATTTACGCCTTACAAATTTACACCTTATAATTTTTATCCAAGACCGATTATTTATGAATCTTACTAAGAATTGCATTTCTTTGAAATCGAATCGAATCGACGTGACAGCAAACCATTTCATTTTACGTCACCTACTCGTATTTAATCAATGTACGTAAATTTTCTATATCCATTTAAATGATCCATATCCATATTTAATTCGGACTAACAGAATATTTAAAACCTGAACCAACATGGTTTTATATTATGACCCGTGGTTATAATTGTTACCACCTCCTAATTAGCCGTAGGAGGCGTTGATATCACCAGTAGTGCGGGCAGCAGTACTTGCCTGAGAACTGTCATAATATCTTACAGAGTCAACTCACCTACAAAGCGAATTATGGCTGTATACCCTGATTTGTTGTATGAAGCTGTGTGGTAGCGGCTACGAATACTACCAAGCCTTACTTTGCTCGTGGATCTCGTAAAAGACGACTAAGAGCCTTATAACGACCTGGGCCAACACAATCTGATGCCGTTTGGTCAACAATTACATTCCCAAGGAGGGTTGACGTCTGGCAGGCGGTCATAAAACTATTGCCAATAACTTTTACAATATGTACTATGTAAGAAGAGTACATATTGTTTCGACCCCAAGTAATTGGAATAAGAGTAGGAGAATGATGATGACCCTGATTTTGGCATGTCCAGCAGTGAACAGCAACAAGCTAAATGATGATAATGAGTTTAAATAATCAATAAATTTGAATAGATATATTATTAAAACGAGATGTTTTTGTTTATATTATTCGTCCGTATGGTGACGGAGTAAGAATACAAGTCACCACCTTTCTTAGTCGCGATAATCGTAAAAGCCGATTAAAGGCTCAATATGCAGTTAACATCTATGCAAGAGAAGGCAACTCGAAATGGAATATTATACCAAGCCGTCTGATCAGCGTGGTATAAGTAAATTTCCCTCCCACTGTGGAGGAGTCCTCAACCTAGCAATGGGACTTATATGAGCTGAGATGATTATTATTTATAATGTGAAACGCATTTCTCAAGAAGATTTAATTAAAAGTTAATTTATTAAAAGACACCAGCCATTAAATTAGAAGTGTGCGAAATGGATTAAAACTTGAGACTTCTAATAGAAAATTTGTCAAACACCTTACAATGTTCATCATTGTTTTTTGTTATTTAATTATATATCGTATATAATTGATATTGAACAATGCATACATTGCGTCAGTGTGTCATGTGTCTTCTGAGGTATGACATCATACAGTAGATTGTGTCAGAAATTAATATGGTGTCCCAAGGCCGGTCGTTGAAATCAGTCCGCGAGGAAAACATCTATACATAGGTTTTTATAATAGTTTGTATATATTTGTATGTATGTATGTATGTGTTTATATACATATATATATATATATATATATATATATATATATATAAATAAATAAATTTGTAATTAAATTAGTAAATTTTGTCGAATATTGCTTGATATATATATATATATATATATATCAAGCAATATTCGACAAAATTTATGAGTTAGAGAAAACCTTCAAAATACAAAAAAAAAAGAAAGGCGGCCGATCATAAAACTATTGCTAATAACTTTTGCAATAATGTACGATGTAAAAGGCATACATTTCCTCTAAAGTCATTGTCAATAATTCAAAATATCATAACAAATTATATATAAATGTAGCCACTATTAATTGTACCTACCTGCTGAATTTTTTTATAAATTAAACATAGAACCTCTTCCTCTTTGAAGTCGGTTAAAAACGAAAACCAAAGTAAAGCACTGTTCATATTTATCACAGCAGATCATATTTTCACCCAGCACATCCTTCGCATCGCAGACTATATAAAATATCAACAAAATTATATAATATAACACGTTAAAACATTAAGACATTGAATATAATACAAGACACATGAAGCTTTTACGTTGCCGCCAAAACTATTAGTTCTACTCTTTAGTGTATGCATATCTAATAGAATATGTTTTAGTGTAAATATAGACACATCGAACAATGTGTGGTTATAAGAAGGTCTTAGAAGTTTTTGCAACTCATTTGTGTGCCGTGTACGCCATTGTAATGAACACGTAATTAACTAAGTGTTTGGAAGTATGTAGTATTTTATAGCAATGTTACAAATGTTACAATGCATATATAAGTGTAATGGAAACATTTATACAATATTATTGACCTTCCATCCATCCATTCATCAGCCCGTAAAAGTCCACTGTTGGACATAGGCCTCTCCACGAAAATGCCATTCGCAACGGTCCTGTGCCACCTGCATCCAATGGTTTCCTGCGACCTTCATAATGTCATCAGTCCACCTAGTGGGGGATCGTCATACGCTGCGTCGTCCAATTCGTGGTGGCCACTCGAGAACCTTTCTTCCCCAACGGTTGTCGGTTCGTCAAGCGATGTGGCCTGCCCATTACCACTTCAACGTGTTAATTCTTCGGGCTATGTCGTTTACACCCGTTCTTCTACGGATTTCCGTATTCCGGTTTTTATCACGTAGAGAAATACCGAGCATAGCCCTCTCCATAGCACGCTGAATGACTGAGCCTTTTTATGAGGCCGACATTTAGAGACCACGTTTCAGTGCCGTGAGTTATCGTCATCGGGATATGGCGTGATGATATGTATACATGTATGTAAGTCATCGTATTATTGACCAAATAACTTTATTATCAATAGTATTAAGGAAGGTAAACTCGAAATAAAATACTATATCAAACCGTCTGACCGGCGTAGTATAGTAAGCCAATTTCCTTCCTATTTGCGTTCACGATTATAATTAATTAAAATTGTGAAAAACAAAAAACTATGTTGTTGTTTACGAAATAATATTATTTATTTTATTATTGGAGTTTACTCCTTAAGAATCGATTTTCATATAAGGCGCCCGGTATGAGAAAAATTTGAGGAGTAAAATCTAGTGATCGAATGACCCCGTTACGTTTTTGGTGCGCAACCTATTCTGCGCACCTTTCACTTTCTGACGTGAGATAATACTTCACTGAACAGTTTTAATAAATGTAAATAAAAATATATATATTATTTTTAGTCAAATGAGCTTTTTTTGCGCCTGTTTTGATAATCGTACTTAAGGAGTAAACTCCAGTCGTGCGTCGGAGCTGACACACACACTTTTTTTTTAAATTTATTATAATTATGAATATATTTTTGCAGCAACACTAGCAATATATCAGAGACATTTTATTATATAAAGTAAGATTCACTCAATGAAAAAGTTGCAACAGTGACGGAATAGTTAAGAGATAAAAGATTGACATGGTATGGACATGTGATGAGACGGGATGAAAGTAATAATGTGAGGAAAGTTTTAAGCATGAATGTTGAAGGCTTTAGAGGTAAGGGAAGACCGAAGAAAAGATGGATGGACTGCGTGAAACATGACATGGATGACCAAAGAGTGACCGCAGAGATGACGTCTGATAGGTTTGTATGAAAGGAGAAGATATATTTCGTCGACCCCAACTAAATAGGGATAAGATCAAGTTGATGATGATGATTTTTCACTCAATAATGACTAGGTTAAATTATTTTACCACCATTAAAGTGATCAGAATCTACAGTGCTAGTGACTTGTTCAAAAGACGGGTTACAGCCTACTGTCAAACAGAACAACCAATCAGATTGCATTAAAATAGCAACATGACAAAAAATATAAACTGATTAATAGATATAACAAGATTTTTTTCCGATCAATACTTTAAAGATGGTTTTAATCATGACACAAAAATAGCAGAGTTATGATAATTGACTTTTTGGACATTCAAACCGTTAAAAAAGCAAACCAAGAAACCGGTTTGATGAATAGACACAGCTAAGCCTATTCTAAAATCGGGTTTAACAGGTACTAAAACTATATTTTTTAAACTCTTGACTTATATTGATATTTAAATATGAAAACTTTTACGAGAGAATCTTTTAGTCATCTCATCTCAATTCAGCTTATATATGTCCCACTGTTGATCTCGATTGCCATTGCTCGCCTCCTCCATAATGGAAGGGAAATTGACCTACTATACTACGTTGATCACACGTGTTGGTATCGAGTTTTATTTCGAGTTGCCCTTCTCTTGCATAGATGTTATATGCGTTCTATATCCATAGCCAGCTATGGATGGATTTTATATATATTATAATAATTAATATTTGTAATTGACATGTAACAATCTGCTTTATTGATGAACAAAAATTTAACATTTTATTTGGTTTATTTTAAATTTAGTTTTATTTTTTAATTTGTACCTGTAATAGTTAAGTTTTTATATGGATATAATTATGAAATCTGAAATAAATGGAATTATTATTATTATATCCTAAAATTACTGCGCAATATATAAAAAGATAGATGTATTAAAATCCTAAAATCAACATTGGCACAGTTGGCGATCGTAGTTGATGATAT
This sequence comes from Lymantria monacha, assembly GCA_905163515.2. Lineage (NCBI taxonomy): Eukaryota > Metazoa > Arthropoda > Insecta > Lepidoptera > Erebidae > Lymantria > Lymantria monacha. Next base: position 2,995,205 of record LR991087.1, read on the forward strand.
ATTTTCAAGGAGAATACTGCTATCCATTTTATTAAAGAATCCTCAGGTAGTCTTTATTTCCACGGCAAATTAAAGCGTATAAGTTTTTAAAGACGCACCAATTTTTCAAACACACAGAAAATAGACACAAATTACACCCAAACTCGAGAAAAATCATTAGGGATTGCACAAAGTATTGTACTGCGTCATGATTGAACCTTGAACATTAAGCATAAGAGGTCAGTACTTAGCTCACTTCACACTGTGTAGTCAACATTCCATTTTTAGCTCATTATCACGTGGAGAAGTTATCATTTAAACAAAAAAAAACAATTTTAATATTTGTACCCAAGACCCGCATTTCTACCTTTTAGAAAGAACGTGTGAATATTGTATAAAAAAATATCAGTAATGAAATAATTATTTGCTTAAGCTATTTTCACTGTCCTTCACGTAGAGTCGTAAGAAGTCAGCCCGCCAATACTAGGTCACTGTTGCAATAAGGGTCTGATTTCCTTTCATTGTGAAATAAATATCATAGTTTAAAAATGCATTCAAGCTTTACTACAAAACTATGGGCACGTTACTTTGAATTACGTTATTATATGATGTTTTAGCCTTTTGAAAATCCGAATAGGTTTCTATATTATTCTGGAATTACATAATTAATTTCCCGTGCAGTGACGGAGTAAGAATACTATTCACCACCCCATATCTTACCCGTGGGTGATCGTACGAGACGATTAAGGGATATAAAACGCATATAACATCTATGCGATAGAAGGAAAACTCGAAACAAAACCCTATACCAAAACGTCTGACCAGCGGGGTATAGTAGGTTAATTTCCTTCCCATTACGGGGGCGCCATGGGCCCAACAGTGGGACATTTATGGGCTGTGATGATGATGATGACATAATTCAGAAGTTAGAATAAAAAATAGATCTATGGTTGCTGACCATACTTTATATTATAAATTATTTCAATGTCATATTATTAAGTTTAATAGTAGCTTCTAAAACTAGAAAAGAAGTGGTAGGATCACACTTTCGCAGAAAATCGACGTCTAAGCATTGGGGCAATTCACTGTTGCATTTCGTTCAATAAGCGAAAGAGCCGGTAGCCTAATTGGAGTAAGTTTTGCTTGGTGGACATTGTCCCAGCCTTTTAAAGGGGTATACCCCTGGCATTGCAAAAGTCCATGGGCCGCAGTAACACATCAGGTATGCTTGCAATAAAAAAAGAAGCTGAGGATTTTCAAGACGCTAAGCTCAAGAGTCACTACTACTATTTTACTAAGATTTATAGGCTATAACGCTGCGATAAACAGAAGCAAGGCAGTCTATGTATGTATAATACATAACGCTGCGATAAACAGAAGCAAGGCAGTCTATGTATGTATAATACATAACGCTGCGATAAACAGAAGCAAGGCAGTCTATATTGTCTATGTTTGGTGAAGTACTAAGAATACAATTCACAACACCGTCTCTTGACTGTGAGTGCCGAAAAGACGACATCGGGGGACTTTTGGCGAGAATCTAAATCTAATCGCTTGTCCGCTCGTATGGTTTAGGTGGGATTTGACCAGACAGTGGAATTGAATATAGACTTTGCCTTGTTTTTTTTTTTTTGACAGAAATATGAAATTGTCATGTAGTGGTTTTGTATAACATTCAATATATTAGTGTTTAAACGTTTAGTAAATACATACATACATATCATCACGCCATATCCCTTGCAGGGTAGGCAGAGAGAACAGAGTGCCAGAGAACTCTATCTCTGCATACTTCACTCGCTTCCTCAACATTCATAATTCTCTTCATACACGCTCGCCGGTTTCGGAGACTCTTGACTCCACCTTCCTTCAGTACGTGACCGATCTGGTCTAGGTAGGTTAGTCTCGGTCTCCCTCGGTACCTACATCCTTCCACTTTCGCATTGTATATCTTCTTAACCGGACGTTCGTTCGGCATTCTTTCCACATGTCCGAACCATCGGAGCATTCCCTTTCGCATCTTTACACCAATACTCTCTTTCATACCTAACATGAACCTGAACATGATATAAAAGTGGTAAAGCACTTTTATATATATATATATAATATATTATAAATGTTTTTGTTTACCATCAAAATTCCTGGCAGATACAATTAACAGTGTGACCATAACACTGTTGAAGGCGAAGATTTAACTTATTGACAGTCTATAAAAACCCGATTACGAAGCGAAAAATGATGTCACAAGCGGTATTCGAACCCAATCGTGCTGCCACTACACCACCGTGACTTATTGATTCGATTGGGCCGGAATCCCAATAGGCGCGGGTTCGAATCCCGCTTGTGACATCATTTTGCGCTTCGTAATCGGGTTTTATAAATAATTAAGCATATTAAATGCTAATTTTCAGTAATTTACTGACAGTCAATAACTAATACTATAAATAAAACTAAAAATAAGGAAAAAAAGAGAAAATTATAACTCAACGATATCAATAATAACAATAATGGGACCGATCTATTATTACTGATTGAACTATTGTGGCTAATAAACCAGACATCCTGGTGATAGATCGGCTAGAGCGCCGTGCAATGATTGTTGATATTATTGTTCCTCATGACGGGCATCTCGTGAAGGCTGAGAAGGATAAACAAATAAAATATCAAGATTTAGCTCACAAAATTGTCGACATGTGGGATATAGATACAGCAATCGTTGCACCGATAGTAATTTCGACCAATGGTCTAATCGTCAAAAGCTTTGCTCAACACCTAAAGATGCTCGCGTTAGATAATTGGATTGGGGGTTTGATGCAGAAGGCGATGTTCCTGAACACGGTACTACTACTAGTAAGAAAGTTTCTTGGAGCCCTAACCACCGGCGCGCGGCGGCGGCTTGGTCCTTGTATTCGCTGCCGGTGGATTTTTATATTTTTAAATATACTATTTTTTTATATTATAGGTATTTGGCAATGTATTCAGTAGTTGTAATTTTAATAAAGATATTAATAATATTTATTACCAAAATAACTTAAATACATATAAATTTACAGTTTGCGGTGATCATGGACTTGTATTGGTAACGGATTGCCAATTTAAAGAAGAAGAGTTCCCCAAATACCAAATACATTTTAGTTTGGTTGGCGATCGTAATTGGTGTTAAAAGTTTCCTATAAGAATACTCCTGCATATTCTCTTGATGATTCCTTTAACGATTTTTAAGACCTCCAAAGGTAATAAAGTTGATGAAGCATTGTATTCATGCTTCGGCACTACCCGAGGTATATATTATTAATCTCTAATTAATATACAAGTTTGATGAAAATTTAAATGTTTACAAGATACTTAGCTTTCCAAACAGATACTTTTTTATATCTTAATTGTATATAAATTACGCGTCACGTTGTTTGTCCGCGATGGACTCCTAAAGTACTAAACCGATTTTAATCTTTGCACAGTATGTGTAGTTTGATCCAACTTAAAAGATAGGCTAGCTTCCATCTCAATTTATAGTCGCAATATTATTTATTGCAAATTATTTGTCTTTATTTGACATTCACAATTATCTGTCATCTCCAAACGATTCTAACAGATGGCGGTACATGTTGACTGGATTGAGTAAGTATTTAATAGATGGCGCTATGTTAAACGTTTCATATAAGCTACAATTTATTACCACTAGGCGTTACTAAGGCTACCTGAGCCACAGCAACGCGTGGCCGGGTCTGCTAGTAAAACTATAAAATATCATCATCCTACTCCCAATTATCGTCATCCATCGTATATATTGTAAAAGTTATTGCCAATAGTTTTATGACCGACCGCCTGTCTGACATCAAGCCTCTTTGGGAAGTGTATAGGTATTGTTGTTTATCTAATAAACTATACAACAAAAAATGAAAACAAAATACATTGTAATATATCGCAGCGACACCTAAATCTAAGTCCTAATGTAGACCGTCTTTTTTAAGATATTATCTAGCACTAAGGGAATAATCCTTGTATGTAGGGGTCTTTACAAATATAATTAACGGGCATAAATTACACTCAGACACAATCGAACAATTTGTGGATCGTAGGTACAATACATTATTTTGCGTGGGAATTCAACCCATGAGACGGGCACCGTAAGTAGATATTTAAAAAACTACGCCATATATATCATGTCATTCTTAAATCTATATTTTTATCAAAATCAATGTAGACGTATAAAACTTACACACATACGTAAAGAACAATTATATATATATATATATATATATATATATATATATATATATCATAAAACGTATAAACATATAAAATGTTTTGAGATGGCTATGTATTACACAACTAATGAATACTGTGAGGCCGATAGAAAAAAACACCATGTCACTGCCCTCTTTGTAGCAACGCCTACCAAACCGCTCGTATTACGAAATAGAGAAAGCTTATCAAATATCTGTTTTGTACGCGTATCCCAGCGATGGCGATTCAAGGCATCCCGTTATCAAGCACCTTTTTAAACTGACGAAACATTTTGATGTAAAACTCTTCAAAACTCTGACCGGCAATCACTTTGTGGAACGAAATATTAGCGAGAAAAGGATTTTATGCATCAGTGTGCTGAGTGTGAGTTTTGTCGTTAACATTACGCGCTCGACGACGTGCGCGTAAGCATGCCATTTGTATGAAGAAATGTAGTTTCAAAAACGCGCCACTAGTGGCGCTGTATATTTCTTCATACAAATGGCATGCTTACGCGCACGTCGTCGAGCGCGTAATGTTAACGACAAAACTCACACTCAGCACACAGCTATGTACATCAATTACTTACGCGTGTTCTTCATACAATTTTAAATAGTGTTTTATATTCTCGCTTGCTTTCGAGTAACGTAGAAAAACGGGGTAGGTATACGCTATTTCTGTTTTCATCATTTTATATAAGTAAATTAATGATAAGCACAAGTAAATGAATGATAAACAAAGATATACTAAGGTGGCTTGAATCTTTTTAATAGCTTTTAGTGGCAAAAGAGCAAGCGGCACCTGATGGTAAGTGTCACTGCCGCGCATGGACTTTTACAATACCATATGTAGAAATAATGAGCAAAGAGATATTTTGGACGAAGCAAATATGCGGAGCCATTGTGAATGGGACGATTGCAAGGTAAACATTATGATAGTATTTCTACTGAATCAAATTGGTGACGCACTTGCGAAAGATCAGATTAAAATTATAACTAACCGTAGAACAAACTAGAAGATTGGGACTGTGAAGAGTGAGAAATAAGAGAAGTAAGTATGACAGAATTACGGCTTTTAGATATCCGTAGTCTTTGCCTAACTCTCTGTGAAATAAGCGTGAGTTTGTATAAGATTTTTTTTTTAATTTGTGTTAGTAAACAATATTTTTACACCAGATGGCACTCAAGATTCACATTTAATTTTAAAATATTTCAAGTTATGGGCGGTCGTAATGATATTTTATCATTTTGTAAATATAGTAACACTATTTGAACGACAAAATACAAGATAATTTTTAAGTTTTTAAACAAAAAAGAAACGACTTCCAACAGTCGCGCTTGATTTGCTGACATTTCAATAATGATCGCCGTAGTTTCTCTCTCGAGTTATTTTTATTAAATTTAATTTATACGATTTCGTAATAAACCTATTTGTCAAATATGTGTACAATTTCGTCTGTAGGTATTACGGTATTATTTCTTAAACATACATAAAAATATAAACATCCAAATTGAATTCGTTTAAAAGGTTATCACGAATAGTCACGATGTGAACAGTTAAACAAATATTTAAACGTGTCCGAGTTATAGGTAATATTTACAGATAAAAGAAAACTAGAGATCATATCTAGCGTAAAACATTGTACAAATAACGTCCTTGACACGATAAGTACCTGAAAAGCGTCACCGTCGTACTATTCACATTCACTTGTGGCAGAAAACAGTATATAATAAACACAAATGCTTCATACACGTTCTGTAACACAGATAACACAAAATTAAATATGGAGGACCTTGAAGATTTTCGCGCGAATTTAATCTATTGAAATTAACGCTTGACAACGGTTGATATTTTTCCGTTAGTGAACGCGTGACTGTGATGGAATTCGGTTCGATACAGGCAGCGCGCGCGGCGTTCTATGGTGGACTGGTGTCGCTACACTCTACAGTACCACGCTGATGGGATGGGGTCGGTCCGTCCAAATACTGCTCTACCTATTATAAACTAGTACGTCTCCATAATATAGTAAATGACGGACTCAAATGTTCAATTACATGATGTAACGATAAATAGAAACTGAATATTATTTGAGATATATATATATATATATATATATACATACATATGTTTTATTTAATGAAATAATAATTATTTATTAATCTTATTTGCTAAATAGATGATGAGTAACTTTCTTTGGATGTTACAAGTTCACAGATGCCGCCGCCTGCGCTCTATGATGACGACAAGCTTCGGATACTACCGAAATCCTAAATGTGTGCTGTTTATTTACTAAATATCTATAGCTTCTTACGTCCATTGATATTCGCATTCGACTACCATTTGTGAGACATCGCCATGGTATTCAGAACTAAAAAAAATTATACCCTTTTAATATAGATTTTTCTTAAAAAAAACTGAATAAAGATTATGAATTTTATAACTTTAGTCTATAGGCAAAAGGCTTACTTTTGAAAGATAAAAATTTGGATGATTTATTCTGCAATAGGTTGCGCACCAAAAACGTAACGAGGTCATTCGATCACTAGATTTTACTCCTCAATTTTTTCTCATACCATACATACATATCATCACGCCATATTCCTTGCAGGGTAGGCAGAGAAAATAGAGTGCCAGAGAACTCTATCTTTGCATACTTCACTCGCTTCCTCAACATTCATAATTCTCTTCATACACGCTCGTCGGTTTCGGAGACTCTTGAGATGATTCGTTGATGAATAGATGAAAGGCTAATAAATTCAAGGATGCTATGCCAAGTTAAAGAGTTCTGATATTGCATTGACCAGTAAACCCCCGGCAAGAAGGAAAAAACAGTATATTTGCAATCCGTTAGGCCTGATTACATAGTCACGTTTAATTGAGTCATGGTTTCCACCACAATATGTCTGAAGTTTGTTCCTTAAGTGGCGGCGTAAAATAAGTTTAATTATCTTAGAACCCGCAACAAATTTAATTGACAAAGGTAAACAAGACTTTAAAAAGTAGTTTACACTTCCCTCCATGTTTGTTTCTTTTCCAGAGAAAAAGTTGTCTGATCAGTGAATAAATAAGATGTACATTTCTATGATAATCGCGCAGATACAGCGCCATTAATAAAACATCATCTTCACCATCTCAGCTCATATATGTCCCTCTATTGGGCTCGAGCCTCCTCTGCAATGGGATGGAAATTAACCTACTATACCACGCTGGTCAGACGTGTTGGTATGGTAACTGTACAACGCCTGTTTGACGTCTGGACAGTTCCCTGAGTGCTGGAAGGAGGGGAGGTTGGTTCTCCTACCAAAGCCGGAACGGCCCCCAGATTCACCGTCGGCCTACAGGCCCATAGTGCTTCTGGAAGATGTGGGTAAGCTGCTGGAGCGTATCCTCGCTGCCCGCATCGTCCGGCACCTGGAAGAGGTGGGGCCCGATCTGTCGGACGCTCAATTCGGCTTTTGAAGGGGGCGTTCCACCATCGGTGCCCTGCTACGCCTGAGACAGACGGCCGCGGCGGCTGTCGCCGGCAAAAGGAGTGCTGTTGGCGGTGTCGTTAGACATCGCCAACGCATTCAATAGTCTGCCATTCAGCTGCATCAGGGAGGCGCTCCGATTCCATGGAGTGCCCTTGTATCTGAGGCGGCTGGTGGCAGACTATTTGGAGGAGCGCAGTGTCCTCTGCGCGAGTCCCGCAGGGGACATTGTGCGGACGCCCATGTCATGCGGTGTTCCGCAGGGGTCGGTGTTGGGGCCGACTCTGTGGAGCATCGGTTACGACTGGCGTTGAGAGGGAGTCTCCACCCCGGGCTGAGCGTGATATGCTATGCTGACGACACGCTCGTCACAGCCCGGGGCAGGACACTCGAAGAGGCGGCGAGCCTGGCCACTCTCGGCACCGAGGAGATGGTCAGGCGAATCGAGGCGCTGGGGCTCAGAGTGGCCCTAAATAAGATGGAGGCCCTTCTATTCCATGGGCCCCGCGTAAGACTGGCTATCGGCGCCTCGTTAGACGTCAACTCCATCCACATCAGTATCCAGGCCCATATGAAGTATTTGGGTCTGGTGCTCGACGGGCGTTGGTGGTTCCGGGAGCATTTCCGCAGGATTGCTCCCCGGCTGGTCGGCGCGGCGTCTGCCCTATCGTGGCTCATGCCGAACGTGGGCGGACCCAGTTTCGAGGGCCGACGGCTGTATGCGGGGATGATCCGCTCAATGGCCATGTACGGCGCACCCGTGTGGGCGAGGGCTCTGAACGCCAAGCTCAGGGCTGTTCTGTAGAGGTCACAGAGGGTCATGGCGGTCAGAGCCATTCGCGGGTACCGCACGGTTTCAACCGAGGCGGCATGCCTATTGGCCGGGACACCCCTCTGGGAACTAGAGGCGGAGATGCTCTCCGACCTCTACCGGCGGGTAACCTCAGTGCGCGACGAAGGTGGCTCCCCATCGTCAAACGAAATAGCCACCTGGCGCGAGGACGCCCGCCGAGACGTCATCGTCCGTTGTCTTACGCGGCTGGAGAGGCCTAGACACGGTGTTGTTACCGTTGAGGCCCTCCGACCCGTACTGATGGAGTGGATGGAGCGGTGGCACGGAGTCCTCTCCTTCCGGCTGGTGCAGGTATTGTCGGGGCACGGTTGCTTTGGCTTGTACCTGCACACGCGTATAGGGAGTGGGCTCCATTCTGCCACCATTACAGTAGTAACGAGGACACGGCGTAACATACGCTCGAGGAATGTTTGAGCTGGGACGGGCAGCGCCGCGACCTCGTCGCTATCATCGCTGCCGACCTGACGCTACCGGCTGTCGCGAAAGCGATGGTCGACAGCGTCAAGAACGGACGCGGTCGCCGCCTTCTGCGAGGCTGTCATCTCGCAGAAGGAGGCGGCGGAACGAGTCCGGGATGATTCCCGTGACCCGGGCCGCCGTCAGCGGCCGGGGCGGCGCAGGCGCGAATATCTGCGCTTGATGCCGCCCTAACCGAGGCTTCGGGTGATCGGACCAGGAAATTATCCGGTCACCCAACGTGAGGCCACCGCACCGTTGTTGGGGCGCGACCACATCCATGGTCCACACTGCAGGAGAAAAAAAAAAGACGTGTTGGTATAGTGTTTTGTTTCCAGTTTTCCTTCTCTTGCATAGATATTATACGCGTTTATATCCCTTAGTCGTCTCTTACGATCACCCACGGGTAAGATAGGGGGTGGTGAATTGTATTCTTACTCCGTCCCCACACGGATAAATATCACATCACCACCACACGGATAATAAAACATAACTTAATGTAATCGAATATGTACTGAGAAGAATAATGTCCAATAGCAAATTTGTTTATATTAAATAAACAAATTCGCTTTATTACGAGACACAATTATCGTGATAGATGGTCACATTCGAACGAACGATGCGTCATCGTGGCGGCAGCGGGGCGCGGCGACAACCCACGCTTCGAGCACGGAGCTCAGCGAAGCAACAACTATACAGGCTGATACGTATTTACAGAGCAGGTGCTCTATGGCTCTATAAAAAATAACCACTGGACACCAAGCAAATATAAAATAAATAACATAACAAAAATAAAAAAGAATTAAATGTATTTATATTATTTTACAATTAAGCGCTACTATTGAAATGGAGAGGAAAAAGATAAAGCTATAAAAAGTAAGGTTGGCAGGCGAATTGAGTTGCTGTTAGGCATTGATGAAATAAAAAAAAAACAGTATTGATGAAATACATTTTATAGACGCGTGCTTATATAAGAAAATGGATGAGAATGACGCAAAGTAGACGACAGTGTTGTACATCATCGTTGTCGTGACATCATAGGGGACGTCCATTAATCACGTGATCTTTTTTTTAGCATTTTTAACTTCCTCTCCCCTTGCTGATACGTGGTGAGGTTTAAGACTATGAATCCCCCGTCTCCCACCAACATCACGTGAATTATTAGTACCTACAAAGAAGTAACCCACAGCTCATATTCTCGGTTTTTCGTTTTTTTATACTTCACAATAAGGTCTTTATACAGATCATTTACTTTAAATTTCGTTCGTCGCCAAGCAACGGCAATTCAATGTCACACTACACGCCACTCTTCAGCTTAGAAATCGCAGCGTTTGACGAAAAAATAAATACACTTGATATCTTACTACACCAAATCCCTTGTGATATTTCGTGATTTTTGTCAAACCCCTGATGATGATTAATGGACGGCCCCATACGTCTCAGTTTTATTGCCAAGACTAACCAATAGACATTTCACACATTTTGAGTAATATATCCATACATCCATATAATGATAGATTAAAAATACAGTAAACTACAAGAATGTCACTTGAAGCTGTCCCATATCATCTATATCTATGGTACGATAACGGTTCTTTACTTTTCTAATGTTAGTTCCACTTAACTAGGATCCTAGTTAAGTGGAACTAACATTAGAAAAGAATGATCATTCTACGGCATCGGTAACATGCGTTCTTGTACGGATTGCCGTATTAGGAATTCAATGAAGGGATAAAATCTCGCTAGAAGCTCTCATTCTAACAATATAAGTTTCCAAAAATCTTTTATAATCAACCTATATATATCATCATATTTCACTATACAACGAACGCTACGTAATTTTCCTGACACGTGTTTGACACACTTATAACTAGGGTTGCCATACAATATCGAAGTCAAGACAGCAATCATTAGCACTGTCATCTAGTCATTACTCTACACTAGCCTTTACTCATCATTATTTTACATTTTATAAAAAAAATCACCAAATTTTTCTAAGTGAACATATTACCTGGATAAAAGTACCATATATGTTAATCTAGGAAATGATGTATTTGTGTGTCAAATTTCATCCAAATCTGTTCTTTAGTTTATGCGTAATTGGCTAACAAACATCCAAACATATTCATAAATTTTTACATTTATAATACTAGCTTTTGAAAGTGTAGGACGCCAACTAGGTGGACAGACGACCTTGTGAAGGTTGCTGGGCGTCGTTGGATGCAGGCGGCACAGAACCGCACTCTGTGGTGTCACATGAGGGCGGCTTACGTCCAGCAGTGGACGGGAATAGGCTGAGATGACATGTATGACGAAAGAAATTACATTCATACACATAACCTATATATATACATTACTTTAAGACTAAGATCAGAAACGATCTAAGTACACAAATAACTATCCCGGGAATCGAACCCGTGCCATTAGATCCTGAAGCGCAACACTTAGATAATAACTCAATTTTCTCGTTCACTTAAACGGCGCTGTTTTCTTGATAAAAAGGATAATGTAAAAAATTTCTTGTCTTGACGTAGTAAGAATAGAATTCAACAGCCTCACAGGACTCGGGACTTTTGACAGAAATAAAACTACTTTTATGGATTCTATTACGTTTGTATTTGATTTTTAACTGCCCGACGTTTCGAACATATTACAGTGATCATGGTCACGGGAGGGAAAATTTTATATAAAAATTTTATATATCATTTTCTTTTTGTACTGGCAATGAATTTGTATTAATTTATATTAAAAATGTGGGTCAAAATTTAATATCTTATAGGATAGATATAAATTTCTGTAATAACAATGACATATTGGACGTAGGACACCTCAGTTCTCCCGTGACCGTGATCACTGTAAAGTGTTCGAAACGTCGAGAAATTAAAAATCAAATACAAACGCGATAGAATCCGTAAAAATAGTTTTATTTCCTATTTTGACAGGAATCTGAAAGCGTCATGTGGTGGTCTTGTATTATATTCGATATCTTAGTGTTTTAACGTGTTATATTAGATAATTTTGATGGCATTTTATATAATTGTGATGTATGTATAGAGGTTTTATAGTTTTATGTTTCATCGAGCAGTATCTTTGGTTTTTGTTTGTTGCTTAGCAATAAAATATACGATAAAATATAATGTGGACTTTTGACGGGAATTTGAAAACGTCATGTGGTGCTCTTGTATTATATTCGATATTTTAGTGTTTTAACGTGTTATATTAGATAATTTTGACGGCATTTTATGTAATGTGATGCGCGGAACTACTGGGATGTAGTGATATCATATAAAAGTGTTTTACAACGTTTTCGTTTTCCATCAAAATTCCAACAAGATACCATTAACAGTGTGGCCATTGCACTGTTGAAGGTGACGATTTGACTTAGACAATGACTAACCTGACAAGACTATAAACATAAAATAATAATAGCTTGACACTGGCACCAATAGCTCGTATAAGTAGCTGATTGCCATTATACAAAGAGAAGAAGAAGAAAATATAATGTAATATTCATTAATATTCCTAAATATGGAATAATTGGCGACGAGGATAAAAAGCCAGACGTGTGAATATGAAGATCACATCGTGTGAATGTGAAAATAATTAAAATTTGGAATTCGTTGTAAAACTTTGGAAATGGGCAGTACGGTGTTTGGCGGAAGCCTTACTTTTGACCACCGGGCGCAAGAGTGGAGTATTTTTAGTAGTCGTTTTATGCAGTATTGTACAGCGAATAATATTAATGACGAGACGGATAAATCTGCTACAAAGCGACGAGCTATACTGCTTACGACTTTTGTAGAAGAAACATATAGGGTGGCAAAGGATCTAATATTTCCGGAGGTGTTGGACAGCGGGAATTTTCACAAACTGGTAGAAATATTAACTAAGCACTTTTTACCAAAAAGATGTACTTTCTCAGAGAGGTTCAATTTCTATAAGGCGGAGCAGCGTGCAGGAGAAGATTTAGTAGAATGGGCAGCGAGAGTACGTCATCTAGCACAGTTCTGCGGTTTCGGATCGGAATTAGAGACAGCACTTCGTGACAGGTTTGTTTTGGGACTAGAAAACGTTAAAGAGAAAGAGAAGCTTTTTGCTGAGGATATAGCGACTTTAAGCTTTAGTAAAGCTTTAGAGTTGGCGCAAAGCGTACACTGTGCGCATATTGCACTCAAATCTACACGAGAAGTTAATACCAGGGGAGAGATGGCTGAACTTCGAGAGACGTCGACACATCCTTGTTTTGCGATGAAAACTAACATGGTTAGTAATAAAACGGCTATTATAACCAAATTTTGTGAAGTGTGTGGTTATAGAAATCATACGAAAGATAACTGTCGTTTCATTAACGCAACATGTAAGAAGTGCAATAAAAAAGGCCATTTAATTAGAATGTGTAAAGTTAAAGCACATAGCAATAATTTTTTAAACACGGATGACATAGAAAACCTGGAAGGTAATTATAATTTATTTAATATTGAGAAACCATGTAAGGATAAGCCGATACTACGGAGTGTTTTATTAGGTGGTAAACATATCAAGTGCGAGATAGATTGCGGCAGTGCCGTATCTGTTTTACCTAGTAGAGTTTATAAAGATTTTTTTGATAATAGTAACTATTGTTTACAATCTTGTAATGATGTATTTAAGTTTTATACGGGTGTTGAAATATTGCCTGAAGGATGTTTGTCATTACCTGTGACGTTTGAGGGGCGCACTATGACTATTAAATTTTTTGTGATTACGACAAAAGTTAAACGATCGCCTTTATTAGGACGTGATTTTATGAAATTGTTTAATTTACAGGTATCTAGCTGGGAATGTAATAATATAAAGGTTAGTGAGAGCGATGGTGAAATGTTAATGAAAAAGTATTATCAACTATTAAGTGATGAGTTAGGTACATTTAACAAATATAAAGTGAGTCTTAAAATTAAGCCCGATGCTCAATTAAGATTTTTTAAAGCGCGCCCAGTGCCTTTAGCTTTAAAACCTAAAGTAGAGCAAGAATTAAATAAAATGGTTGATTTAGGTATTTTAGAGAAAATTGATTATTCGGATGTAGCCACACCGATTGTCCCGGTTTTAAAACCAGACGGTAGTGTTAGAATATGCGGTGATTTCTCTGTGACACTTAACAAAGTGCTATACTTAGATAATTATACACTTCCACGAATAGAAGAATTATTTGCAAAACTTCATGGGGGCATATCTTTTTCAAAACTTGACATTCAAGAGCATACTCACAGCTTGAATTGGACGAGTCAAAAAAATTGGCATGTATAAACACACAAGGGATTATATAGATACAATAGATTAGTTTTCGGTCTAGCAAATGCTCCGTTCATTTTTCAACGTACTATGGAACAGTTATTGGGAGACATTGAGGGGGTGTGTATATATTTGGATGACATTTTAGTGACAGCATCTGATAATAAAACTCATTTGAACCGGCTAGATATAGTGTTGAGAAGGTTACAAGAAGCAGGTTTACGATTAAAAAGGGATAAGTGCGAATTATTTAAAAGTTCGGTGGAATATCTAGGATTTGTTATTGATAAAGATGGGCTACACAAATCTAAAAAAAAGGTTGAAGCTATATTGCAATGTAATTCACCAAAAAATGTAACTGAATTAAAGTCATTTTTAGGTATGGTGAATTATTATAGATGTTTTGTACCAGAGACGTCGTCAGTTCTGAGTCCGTTACATTCACTTTTGAAAAAAGATATTAAATGGACATGGGGTAGAGAACAAGATAGTGCTTTTAAAAAAATTAAATTAGAATTAGCTTCAAATCGTGTACTAGCACATTATAGTCCTGAGTATCCCACCATTGTAACTTGCGATGCAGGTCCAGTAGGGTTGGGTGCTGTATTGTCACAACGGCAGCCGGATGGCAGTGAGCGTGTGGTTGCTTACGCTTGCACGCACGCTCTTTATCGAAGGCTGAGCTTAATTACGCTCAAATTCAAAAAGAAGCTACTTCTATTGTTTTCGGCATTAAGAAATTTCATCATTACCTGTACGGCAGGATCGTACCATTTATTTTACGAACTGATCATAAGCCTCTTTTATCAATCTTTGGTAAAAAAAACAGGGCGTTCCTGTGTTAGCTGCTAATAGGCTACAGCGGTACGCATTATTTTTAACAGCATATAATTTTCATATTGAATATGTCAAAAGTGAAGATAATGTAGCAGATTTTTTGTCACGTACTGTAGATTCGTCGTATGAAACTACCAATGATTGTAAGGATGAAACGTTGTATATCAATTTTATTGGAGATTCATTATTACCTCCAATAACTGTAAATGATATAAAACAAGAAACTCAGAACGACGAACAGTTAAAGGTTGTTAGCGAATTCATTAGAAAGGGTTGGCCTTCTAAAATATACAATGAAATTTTTAAACCATATTTTCTATGCCGCCACGAATTATCTTTAGAAGATGGTTGTATTTTGCGTGGCCATAAAATAGTAATTCCTTCACAATTTAGAGAAAGAATCTTAAATGAATTACATAACTCTCATTTTGGAGTAGTGAGAACTAAAACAGAAGCACGATCTCGCATGTGGTGGCCAAATATAGATAGAGACATTGAAGAGAAAATAGGCTCCTGTAGTATTTGTAATACATCACGTCACAATCCACCACAGGCACCGCTAGCAAGTTGGCCAAATCCCGAGAGTGCTTGGGAGCGCGTACACTTAGACATGTTTATGTTGTGTGGGCAACAGTACTTAATCGCTGTGGATGCTTATTCTAAATGGCTCGAATGTTTTTTAATGCAGAAATATGATACTGCAGCAATCATCAGTAAACTAAGCGAAATGTTTAGTAGATTTGGGCTAGTACATACCTTAGTAACTGATAATGCATCAAATTTTTGTTCCAATGATTTCGAATCATTTTGTCGTTTAAATGGAATAAAACATTTAACCATTGCTCCCTATCACCCAGCATCTAATTAATGGTCAGGCTGAGAATAGTGTTAAGACTGTTAAAAAAAGTCTTCAGGCAATAGTAACAGGTAATAATAATCCAAATGTAATCACAGCTAAGTTAAATAAATTTTTATTCGATTATAGGAATTGTGTTCATTTGACAACAGGATTTTCGCCAGCTCAAATGATGCTAGGACGACCTCTGCGGTGTCGGCTTGACTTATTACGTGTACCAGAATATACAAATATGTCACTGATGTCAAACGCAGCTAAATATAATGTTATTCAAAAACAAAATTTGCAGAGTAAACAGTTTGGAGGAACAAGGAATCTTAATTTTAGAGTTGGAGATAGAGTTTTAGTTAAATATTATTTTAACAACGGTAACAAGTTTACGTGGAAACTTGGTACTTTGGAAAGACATATAGGATCGCGGATGTTTGCTGTTTTTATACCTGAAATATGTAGAGTGGTTAAAATCATGTTGATCAGATTCTGGCGTACAAAGGGAATCTTGTAGTGGAATCAAACGATAATATTAGTTTTGATGAGGACTATGGAGATGTGACACCCACTTTTGAGATAAGGGACAATGATGTGGCACCACCTGTGAGACCAGATATATCTCTTACAATCCAGAACGAGGCACAGGTAGATGAGACGGGTGAAATAAACGCATCAACCTCATCAGAAGCTGTTGATACACGTCCATTCTCTCAGGAGATAGAGGTGGGACCAAATATAGCTTTAACCACCCAGAGCTAGGCACAGGTAGATGAGACAGGTGAAATAAACGCATCTACCTCATCAGAAGCTGCTGATACACGTCCATTCTCTGAGGAGATGGAGGAATATGTATCAGAATCCGAAGATGAATTCTTAGACTCTAATACTCATCAAAAATCAGATGATGAACAGAATCCGCAAGAATCAGAACGCCGCTTTCCTATTAGAAAAACTAGGAATATAGTTAACTATAAGTATTAGTTATAGTTTTTCAGTATATTTTATATTTAGTTTGGGAGGAATGTGATGTATGTATAGAGGTTTTATAGTTTTATGTTTCATCGAGCAGTATCTTTGGTTTTTGTTTGTTGCTTAGCAATAAAATATACGATAAAATATAATGTAATATTTATTAATATTCCTAAATATGAAATAATAATGTTATGCAAAGGAACTGCTGGGAGGTAGTGAATATGATATAAAAGTGCTTTACATCAGCATCATCATCACAGCCCATATATGTCCTACTGTTGGGCTCGGGCCTCCTCCGTAATGCGAGAGAAATTAACCTACTATACCGCGCTGGTCAGACGTGTTGGTATAGGGTTTTGTTTCGAGTTTTCCTTCTCTTGCATAGATATTATATGCGTTTTATATCCCTTAGTCGTCTCGTACGATCACCCACGGGTAAGATAGGGGGTGGTGAATTGTATTCTTACTCCGTCCACACGGATAAAAAGTGCTTTACAACGTTTTCGTTTGCCATCAAAATCATTAACAGTGTGGCCACAACACTCTTGATGGAAACGATTTGACTTACTGACGGTCAATGACTAACATGAAGAGACTAAAGACGTGAAGAAAACTATAACTCGACTCTGGCAACAATGGCTCTTATAAGTAACTGATTGCCAATATAGAAAAAGAACGAGAAAGACATCTCATCATCATTATCCAGCTCTTATCCCAATTATTTGAGGTCGACGCAATATGTCCTCTGTTTTCATTGTACGAGTACATATTTCAAAAGTTATCACATTTAAATTTCGTATTTTATTTTCTTTCAATACGAAAGTGGAAGGATACCTACCTAGACTAGATTGGTCACGTACTGGAGGAAGGTGGAGTCAAGAGTCTTCGAAACCGGCGAGCGTGTATGAAGAGAATTATGAATGTTGAGGAAGCGAGTGAAGTATGCAAGGATAGAGTTCTCTGGCACTCTGCTCTCTCTGCCTACCCTGCAAGGGATATGGCGTGATGATATGTATGTATGTATGTATTGCATTTAGTTTTATGACCGGCGGCCTGCTTGACGTCAACAATTCTTAGGAATGGAAATGTTAACCAGATGGCAACATATGGAGTTGATGTATGTAAATCGTTATAATATAATAATCGTTATAATCTTTTAGACGTGCTTTACGACAGCCACGAGCAAAGTGTTGGTAGTATTCGTAGCCGCTACAACACAGCACTGATTGTCGTATAAAACTTGAACTAAATTTCCTATACCAACCCGTCTGATTAGTTTTGAAATAATTGGATTTATTGCAATATTTTCAAAAATACTCGTATAATAATAATCTTATAAGCCTTTCAGCAGTTGATATTCTGTTTTCCACTAAATTATTACCATTTAAATCCTCTGATTCAAAAAGCTAATAATGTTCTTGGAATAGATTCAAATTTAAATTTATTTATTATGTATAAACCTGGGGGGGCACACTTAAAACATTACTTATTTTTACTGACCGTCGCGCCGCCTACAGATTGGTTGTACAAACTTAACTGCTGCCATTTTGTCCTGCCTGTCAAACGTTTGACAACTAAGAATTGTTATTTTTTGTTCCTAGCGTAGGTACTTATTGTCATCGATCTATTTTCGGTTATTGATATTTTGCTGAAAATTATCTCAAGTTTCAATGTTAGGCTGATATTATTATTGTTTAATTATCAGCTGATATGGTTTTTTTATATTTCAGGGTAGCTTTCATAGTAAAAGAAAATTCTATGTAATTACACATACACATGTAGATATGTAGGTATATATATTACTTCAACTTTAGTTCACCGCCTAAACTCTGGGTGGCAGCACTTTCCATACATGCATATTTTATCATCGAGTTGCCACTCTTTTTCAATTTAATAACTTTACTCTTTGGTATAAACCCTGCGAGGCCACTTAAATATTATCAATTTTAACTAATCAAATAAACTGCCACGAATCGGAACATAACCGCTACTGAGAAGATCAAGCAAGAAATTCAGCGGGTTTGTCTATTATTATTATTTCTTTACTGATTTTTGGAGTTTACTCTCTAAGAATCGATTTTCATATAAGGCGCCCGGTATGAGAAAAAATTGAGGAGTAAAATCTAGTGATCGAATGACCTCGTTACGTTTTTGGTGCGCAACCTATTCTGCGCACCTTTCACTTTCTGACGTGAGATAATACTTCACTGGTGTAATAAATGTAAATATATATATATATATATATATATATATATATATATATATATATATATATATATATATATATATATATATTTATATTTTACTTTTAGTCAAATGAGCTTTTTTTGCGTCTGTTACGATAATCGTACTTAAGGAGTAAACTCCAGTCGTGCGTCGGAGCTGACACACACACTTTTTTTTTATTAAAGATTGTACATGTTTGCCTTTCGAACCACGATGTAATATAAAATTAAAATACAATGTAAAAGTTTAGTCTGGAACAGATCCCACAAGCTGCACTCGATAGAGATAAAGAAGGATATTCACGGATTACTCATATCAGTTATCATACATGTTCTCGACAGCCAGTACTAGTGATTAAAGGTCCTTTTCAGGCATGAATTTCACTCACCTAAGGGCCTGTGCACACCACGTTTTTTAAACGCGCCGTCGACGCGCGTCTTAGAAACGCGCGTCGATGGCGCGCTTTTATCCTACAGAGCAGTTTGTTGTCGTTTGTATCGATACAAACGCGATGCTAACGCGCGTTTGTATCGATTCAAACGCGCGACACCAATGCGACCGCTAGCGCGCGCCTTCCCTACGGGCGGGGTTTCCCCCGCAACGAGGGAAGTGTGAATCAGTGAAAAAAGTGAGTTGTTGTATAATGTCCACACAATCTTCTCTCGCTTGTAAATGGGTGTACCCAAAAAGGACGACAATTTTTCATCTTTCTCTTTTTAAAAATTAATAACAAAGCGCATGCAATCAATGCTGTCTCGACCGACGCCACCTTGCTACTGTTGACGAGGTTTTGCTTAAAATCGCAAAATGCCAGCGCGTTTGTATCACGTCTGTATCGCTACACATGCGCGTTTGCATCGCGTTTGTATCGATCCAAACGCGTATATGAATTTATACAGGTGTGCAAAGATCTACAGGCTGCGTCTGACTTGCGCGCGTATCGCTACAAACGCGCGTCGACGGCGCATTTAAAAAACGTGGTGTGCACAGGCCCTAAGAGAGCATCTTTCGGAACTCCTTGGTATGTCTGAATAGGTAGGTCAATTTCCCTCATATTATGGAAAAGGCTTGAACTCAGCAATGGCACGTATATGAACTGAGATGATGATGATGAATGTAAAATAAATAATATCTAACCGCATTGTTATTACGTACCTTGGAGGATTTATCGCCATTTGAATTTTATCTCGATTACGTAATTCATATTTTTCTCAAATGGAACTGGTTCATTCTCTATAAGACTTTGAGACCAGATATCTCAATTTTGTGATTTATTCGTATGACGATAATTGGCTCCCTGCGCGTCTATATAAGCTATTAAGATTTACATTTACTAATAAATCATCTCATCTCATCTCAGCTCATATATGTCCCACTATTGGCTTGGAGGAGACTCCATAATGCAAGGGAAAATTATCTACTATAGGTACCACGTTGGTCAGACGTGTTGGTATAGGGTTTTGTTTCGAGTTTTCCTTCTCTCGCATAGATATTATATGCGTTTTATATCCCTTAGTCGTCTCGTACGATAACCCACGGGTAAGATAGGGAAGACAACAACTAATAAATATTTACCTACTAATATTTAAACTTATATAATTCTTCTATAGATACGATCGTACATGTGTACGAGACAGTAATCTTCTTAAAATGATGAAACATTTTGTTTGTATTCAGGTGGATTCAAGATTGGTTTAGATTGACAATTACTCTCGCTAAACGGCTACGATTGCTTTTAAGGAATTGATTTTTTTAGGTTAATACAGACAAGGTCTGTTGTGTTAGCTAGTATATAAAAAAAATGGTGTCTGAAAACAAATGTGTGTTACCAGCTGTGACTTACGGCACTGAAACGTGGTCTCTAAATGTCGCCTTTATAAAAAGGCTCAAAATCCCTCGGCGTGAGCTATGACCCATATATACCGTATTTCTCTACGTGATAGAATCCGAAACACGGAAATCCGTAGAAAAACGGGTGTAACCGATATAGCCCGAAGAATTAGCACGTTGAAGTGGAGATTTGCAGCCCGCATCGTTCGTCAAACTGACGATCGGGACAAGGTTCTCGAGTGGCGACCACGAAACAGACGACCCAGCATAGGACGACTTCCCATTAGGTAGACTGACAACATCTTAAGAGTCGCAGAAAGCCGTTGAATGCAAATGGTGCAGGACAATTCTGAGTAGCATTCTCGTGGAGAGGCCTATGTCCAACTATAGACGTTTACGGATTGATGAATGAATATATTAAATAACTAATTATTGAACTAATTAACTAATTAACTAATTATTTAACTAATTAACTAATTATTTAACTAATTAACTAATTATTTAACTAATTAACTAATTATTTCTGATGGTTCGGACAGATGGAAAGAATGCCGAACGAACGTCTGGTTAAGAAGATATACAATGCTAAAGTTAAAGGATGTAGGTATCGGGGGAGACCGAGACTAACCTACCTAGACCAGATCGGTCATGTACTGAAGGAAGGTGGAGTCAAGAGTCTCTGCAACCGGCGAGCGTGTATGAAGAGAATTATGAATGTTGAGGAAGCGAGTGAAGTATGCAAGGATAGAGTTCTCTGGCACTCTGTTCTCTCTGACTACCCTGCAAGGGAGATGGCGTGATGGTATGTATGTATGTACTAATTATTGAAGTTATTCAGTATAATTAGATAACGTTTGCTCATTGCTCGGTCATCTACATAAATATAGATAAATTTATCAAGGCGATAAGAATTAAGTAAACAGAACCAACAAAAAAAGGTTTGCGTCTTTATATTTGTGATTCTGTATACCTGTGTCTGTATGTATATACTTATCTTTAAAACTACTAAACATATATTTTCGTATATTTTTTTAAATAGATTAATTTCAGCTTTAGTTAATAGATTAAGTTCCACGTGGTGACGGTGTAAGAATACAATTCACCACCTCCTATCTTACAAGTGGGTGATCGTAAGAGACGACTAAGGCATGTAAAACGCATATAACGTCTATGCAAGAGAAGAAAAAATCGAAACAAAACCCTATACCAACACGTCTGACCAGCGTGGTTTATAGTACGTCATTTTCCCACCAATTTTGGAGGAGGCTTGAGCCCAATAGTGGGACATATATGAGCTGAGATGATGATGAAATTCAGTTTAAAGCGTCATTGAAATCTGACTTTATCGGAACAATTTTTTTTTTATTATTGCTTATTGTGGCAAACGGGCAGACAACACACCTGATGGTAAGTGTCACTGCCACCCATAGACCTTTGCAATACCAAGGCTATAGCTAGGCTGCTGCCTACCACTACAAACCCCAAACCCATTCAGTTGGGCTTCCGGCTCTCTCGCTCACCGAATGAAGCGCAATAGCACATTACCATTACTCAGACGTCGATCTTCTGCGAGAATGTGGTACTACCCCGGACGGACCGACCCGCAGCTGTAGACAGAGAACTATTCTGAACTGTCTTACCACTATTCTAATTATTGTCATTTAAGGATAATAAAATTATCAAGCAGAGATACATAGTGAAACTGAATTTGACGCGGACGGTATTGCGTGCACCAGTTAGTTGGCGATAAAAAGAAGTAAAAATGAAACAATTAAAAATATCTATATATCTTTACGACGCGTGCAAAACACAGATAAAATATTATTTAGTATTTTTAATGATTTTATTGTGGTTGTATTTGGTTTTTATTCTTATGTTATTTCGAACACTTCACAGCGTTGTTGTTGTAAGCTGGTCCCGGGAGGAATGAAGTGTCTCACGTCCAACAAGTCATTCTTAATTCAGAGGTTTTAATCTACCCGCTACAGTATTACTTGTTAAATTTTATAAAAGGAAATGATTGCATATTAAAAAAAAATACTGTTATTGTTTTTGGTTGGTTATTATTAAACATTAAATTATGACAATTTATTCATGTAAGCCTGAAAAATCTAATAAGCTTTTAAGAATCTAATAGCAATAAGAAAACTCAGAGGGTATAATATTAATTATTAACTTTTAAAAGGTGGTTTATTTACCACACTATAAATTTTGTAAAATAATTTTATATTTGATGTTTACGCGAGTACTACACATTAGAAATAAAACTATCTTTACAGATTCTATTGCGTCTGTATTTGATTATTAATTTACCGACGTTTTGAATACTTTACAGCGTTCATGGTTGGCCCCGGATGTCAAGGAAGCGGTATGTACCAGTGGCCGGCCTGATGGCGATGGCGAAGGAATACGGTGGGCTATGGGGCCACACGCCGGCCTTTAGTCGCTCCGGACGAAGTGCACGGTATTTGTCTAGACCGCGTTCTTGGTCACCGGCGGCGTAAAAATAATTGTATTTCTAATAATTTTTGAACTGTTATTATGTATTAAATCTATTGATATAAAATGAGTGCTCACAGTGTCTTGTAGTATTTTGTAGTGGATGATTTTCTTGGTTCTATTTTTAATTAGCATAAACGCATGAATAATATAAGCAAATTAAAAATAATACTGTTTTAATATTATATTACCTATACCACTTACAGTTTCCGTGTGGCGATAGAGAAAGAATATAATTCACCACCCCCTATTTTACCTATGCTTGGTCGTAAAAGACGACTAAGGGATACAAAATGCATATAGGTAACATTTATATATTTTTTTTTTGCTTTTTTTTGTTCTCGTTAAAAGCTAATGAAAATAAACAGAACTAAAGAAAACAACTTCTGGTATAAAATGACATTAACGAGAAACAAAAAAGGCTATTGGCTCAGCTTTACATCTATGCAAGTGAAGGAAATTCGATACAAAATCCTATACAAACACGTCTGACCAGCGTAGTATAGTGGATCAATTTCCCTCCCAATACGGAGGAGGGTCGAACCCAATAGTGGAGCATATACGAGCAATAATAAAACCACAGTTAAACCACTACATTCAATGAAGAGCTAAAACTAAATAGAGAATTAAAGTGAGAAAAATACATACAACGAAACATAGAACCGCCTCCTTTTTGAAGTCGGTTAAATATATTAGCTAGAACCATAGTGTATAATAATAAAGGCCAGAATTCTCATTATTAATGTTTATTCCTATTGTTAATATCTTTATGGATCTTTTTTTTCATTTTTGTTCCCATTCTACCCGTAAAAGAGCTCAGCGTTATATATCTGTTCTTAATTAAACATCATTTAGATTTCTTCTTTTCGAGCAGAAACGTATCACTGGGTTCGAGTCTCCACAAAAGAGAAATTGAGGTATTTGTCCCCTTTTTATTCTCTTACAGCGACGTTATTCGCTTAATCTTTTTTTTCTTCCTCTGAGTTTATTTACGTCTAATTGTTAGCAACGGATCTCTTCTAGAAGATAGCACACTGACCAGACTCGTCGGCGTAATGCTTTACTTCAAATTTTAATCCCTTTGCTTGTGCAAAAAAGAGCTATTTACCTTTGTATTCTAACTGCGTCACCATACGAATGAAATTATCAAGAATATTTTCTACAATATTCTTTCCGAAACAAAAAAATAATGGCCAGCCCTACTATATTTCCACTAACATGGACACGCGTTACTGAGCGTATGTATTCAGAAGTTCACGGCGTTCACGCTTCTAAGAGTGAACGCCTTGAGAATAATACTAAGCTCCAAATGTATGGAATATTTCGGATAAAATATTCAAATAGAGGTTAGAGTAATCTTATGATCCCATCGATAGACAATACATATATTTTATTTTAGAAGAACTCAGTACATGCAGATAACATATAGTTTTCTTATACGAGGCATTGTTGGGACAATGGTTCGTATAAGTTGATATGTAGAAGTGTAGAGTTATAAATTCTTTTCACATCTTTAGTTGCTTTATATTATTCTTTGCCTCGTAATATTATAGTAGGTAAATCAAATCGTCGTCATCAACAGTGCTATGGTGTGTTAATGGTATCTTCAGGAAATTTTGGTGGAAAACGAAAATAGTTGTTAAGCACTTTTACATCATATTCACTTCATCCCAGCGGTCCCTTTGCTTCACATTATATAAAATGCAATCAAGATCCAAATAACATGGCATAAAATGGCATCAAACTTACGTATTCAAAACACATAAAACACTAAGTTTTGTATCCAAGATCACTACGTCATAATTTTATAATCCCGCCAAAAAGTCTTCTTCTTCTTCTCTTTGTGTATTGGCAATCAGCTACTTTTACGAACTATTGGTGGTGTCAAATTATAATTATTTTTACGTTTATAGTCTTTTCAGGTTAGTCATTGTCTAAGTCAAATCGTCACCTTCAACAGTGCTATGGCCACACTGTTAACGGTATCTTGTGGGAATTTTGATGGCAAATAAAAAAGTTTGAAAAACACTTTTAAATGATATTCACTACATCCCAGCACTTCTGTCGCATCACATTACATAAAATACCATCAAAATTATCTAATATAACACGTTAAAACACTAAGATATCGAATATAATACAAGAGCACCACATGACGTTTTCAGATTCCCGTCAAAATTCCCGCCAAAAAGTCACCAATGTCAAGTATATGTTTTTTTTCTGTTCAATCATCCGCTGGCACAAGTCTCGTATAAGGTATAAACTGATTGGCATTAGAAAAAAAAGGAAGAGAAAACATTGGTATATTTAAAATATTAATACAAAATAATGAATTTTATGAACATTTATGTCAACTTATTGATTTTGTCAAATTTTAATTCACGTTATTAAGGATATAAAATCTATTACTATAGATTTTATCGCATTATCTACCCAACACGTAGGTAGATAAACACCTCTGTAATGACGATGACTTGTTGAATGTGAAATAATCTTGTTACTCCTGTGACCATGAACTTTAGAAAGTACCTATTCGAAACTTCGAGAAAATAAAAATCAGAAACAAACGTTATAAAATACTTTGATATCATATAAATACATTTATAAATATGCTTTAAGTTTTATAAGTACTTCCTATCCCGCTTGTAGTGTACATAGCTACAGAATTAATGGTTAGGTAGGTTATTAAAGCGTAATTATTATTTTTAGAGTAAACTTTTCCTTATAACTTTTAATAATATTACTACCTCGTGTGGACGCTTAAGTCATTACACGTTATTAACTATCCTCTATTAAATACGCAAACGTAATGCATTTTTTATTTAATTATATCCATGATGTAACCGCACCATTTTTCCTTATGATTACGTAGTAAGAAAACAATTCACCACCCCCTTTCTTGCCCGTGGGTGTCGTAAAACGGCTAAGGGATATAATATATATCATTCATGCAAGAGTCTAGGCAGTCTTCCCGTGACCATGAACACTGTAGTGTTCGAAACGTCAGACAACTAAAAATCAAATACAAACGCGATGGAATTTGTAATAGTAGTTTTATTTCATATATGTAACACTTAATGCGTAATCATCAGAAATCATTGTCTATGCAAAAGAAAGAAAACTGAATTAAAATCGATACCAACACGTCTGGAACGTGGTATAGGAGGTCAATTTCCTTCCTGTTGTGGAGGAGGTTTGAGTCTGACAGTGGAACGTATATGAGTTGAGATGATGAGGTTAATATATCAGCAGTTTGGCACTGTTTGATATATTAAAGGCGCCAGATGTGACAGGCCCGTCAATGACCACAGCCTTATTTTACCAAGTGCTGCTAAAGTCTAATGGTATTTCCTAAAGAATTGTTCCCAACATTGGCTAAGAAAGTATTGAAAGAAAGAACACATTTTACGTAATATACACACCTCACATAATAATTTATTATACAGAAAAAGAAATAAACATTAAGAACAAATTCCATCGTCATCCTGCTCTTATTTGAGGTCGACGCAATATGTACTCTTCTAGCATCAATTACATTGTAAAAATTATTGGTTATAGGCTAGCCGCACACATGCAATAATATTGTCAATCCAAGATTGTCAATAATGTTCTTCAATATATGGTCCCGCATACTACGCAATATTATTGTCAATATTTTGTGGTACAATCTGACATAGTCGCTCGGCAGCTAGACGCGTGTGCGAACGTTTTATATAATGGATAGAAAGAAAAAAGTCGTTGCACTTAGTATTGCATTAATTTTATCTACTAAAAAAGGCAATCAAGAAAGAAACGATGGATTAGGGACTGGATGAGAAAAAAAAGCTAAAGTTGAATCATTTTCATCAGTTTTATAACCGGTGACATGTCTGACGTCAACACTTTTAGGAATGTAATTGTTGACCAAACATCAGATGGAGTTGGCTCAGGTTAATGTAAAGCTCTTAATCGTCTTTACCGACACCCTTATTGTGGTAGGACCACGCTGTGGACAGTTCTCTGTCTACAGCCGCGGGCCGGTCCGTCCGGGGTAGTACCACACTCTCGCAGAAGATCGACGTCTGAGTAATAGCAATGTGCTATTGCGCTTCGTTCGGTGAGTGAGAGAGCCGGAAGCCTAACCATTGGCAAAGGTCCATGGGCGGCAGTGACACTTACCATCAGGTGTGCTGTCTGCTCGTTTGCCGCCATAAGCAATAAAAAAAAAAAAAAAAAAACCCCTGAGAAATGTAGGAGTAGGTAATATTCGTATCCGCTACCCCACAGCACTCGCACATAAATTTATTATACAGGAAAGTAAATAAGGGGACGTCCATTAATCACGTGATCTTTTTTTAGCATTCACCACCAACATCACGTGAGATTTTAGTATCTACAAAGAAGTAGCCCACAGCTCATTATATCTATTCTCGGTTTTAGCTTTTTTATTATACTTTGCAAAAAGGTCTTTATACGTATAGATCACCTACTTTAAACGACTTCATTCGTTGCCTGGCAACAGTAAGTGAGTCACACTACACGCCGCTTTTCTGTTTAGAAATCGCAGCGTTTGACGAAAAATAAATACACGTGACATCTTACTACAAAAGACACCCATCCTTGTGTTTCGTGATTTTTGTCAAACCCTTCCCCCCCTTTTCAAACCTCACGTGATTAATGGACAGCCCCTAAGCAGCTAATAAGTGTAGACTAGACTCCTAATAAGTGTTCTGTGTTAGTAGTAACAGACAGATCGAAAATGCGCGGTGATATAATATAGCGCCCATCTCAGCTTATAATAATCAGGAGGCCCGTATAATGAAGTACAGCCAAGCAAGAAGCCAGCAACAATTAACATATGCACGAAAAGAAAAATGAAGCAAGAGCAAGTAAGAGGAAGCGACAACTGTATTATTATCCCATCGTCGCGTAAAAAAAAAATAATTAGCGCCTGCTTTACTAAGTAGGTACTTAGGCGCTTGAACATTTAAAAAAATATTTTTACAGGCACATACCATTTTTATTTATTAAATACATACATACATACATACCATCACGCCATGTACTTTGTAGGGTAGGCAGAGAGAACAGAGTGCCAGAGAAATCTATCCTTGCATACTTCACTCGCTTTCTCAACATTCATAATTCTCTTCATACACGATCGCCGGTTTCGGAGACTCTTGACTCCACCTTCCTTCAGTACATGACCGATCTGGTCTAGGTAGGTTAGTCTCGGTCTCCCCCGGTACCTACATCCTTCCACTTTCGCATTGTATATCTTCTTAACCAGACGTTCGTTCGGCATTCTTTCCACATGTCCGAACCATCGGAGCATTCCCTTTCGTATATGTAGGAATTTCTTTATTAAATACATTTGTTTAAATTACTAAACATTTTACATATATATTACATAAAAAAAATGATTGCCGTATGTGAGACTTGAATGCAAATCCATTGTAAAATCTGTTCCAATCGATAACTAAAAAGTTAGAGTATTAAATTGGACCAATGTATACGTTTACGATAGATGGCGCGTGGAAATTCTCCCTCAAAGATGAAAATGTGAGCGAGAATTTGGTCATCGTAAGTAGTCTAATTGGTAGGACGATTCGAAAGTATTTCCAATATATGTACCTATATGAGTTCAAACCCCACGTGTGCATATCAACATAGCAACGCCTGTGATATCCATCTTAACGATGGCTCAACTATTTTGTGAGTATAAGCTCTCGGATTGTTCCTGTAAATATTCACCCACGATAATATCAGTCACTATTCAAAAATGACTGATTCAAAATCCTCTCTTTACACGACGTAACATGTACTCGTACATATTGCAAAAGTTATTAACAATAGTTTTTATACCGGCTGCCTGCCTGACGTTTAGCTTTTCTTTTTTTTTGAGATGGACTATGGATGTGGTCGCGCCCCGCCAAATCAGTCCCGGGTGACGAAAGAGGTGGCGCGTGACTCCACCCTGCACAAGCGCCTCTTTTCGCTGTGCGGGCGGGCCACCGGTACCCGATCTTTTTCTTCGGTGGCCCACCCGGCGGTTTACTCTCACAGGTTCCTGCAACGTCCTCACGCGGTGGAATCACTTCAGGTGACCGGACTAGTCCTCGGTCCGATCACCCGATGTCTTGACTAGGGCGGCATCAGGCGCAGGTATACGCGCCTGCGCCACCCAAGGCGCCGGCGGCGGCGGTGGTCCAGCTCGTACAGACCTCGAGCGTATGCTGCGCCATGTCCTCGTCACTGCCGCATTGTTGGCAGGACGGAGTCAACTCCTTCCTTGCGACCGTGTGCAGGTACTTGCCGAAGCAATCATGCCCCGACAAGACCTGCACCAGCCAGAAAGAGAGGACTCCGTGCCGCCGCTCCACCCATTCTATCAATACGGGCCGGAGGGCCTCAATGGTAACAACACCGTGTCTAGGCCGCTCCAGCCGCGTAACCCAATGGGCAATGACGTCCCGGCGGGCGTCCTCGCTGCGTTTCCCTTACCCTCCTTGGAAATGTAAATGTTGACCATACGGCTTCAAGTGGTGTAGGCTCAGGTCAATATAAAGCTTTAAAGGTTGGTAATATATATTTTTTAACCTACAACAGAAATAATAATAATAATCATATTCAATAAGTGCGTCAAATATGAGTTCTAAGCGAACGAAGTCGCGGGCAAAAGCTAGTTATATAAACACAATTCTGTTGAAGTATTATTGAGTGAGTTTACATTTCCACTCGTCGACACACAGAGCGAGTGTCTGGTGCGCGCTGCAAAATGTATAATTGAATATATGTAAATACACTCGCAGGATTTGTTACATAAAATAATGAAATTGCTATCTGTCAATATTGTCATACTCGGAGATTGCGTTTGAAAAAGTAAAATGAGATTATAATGACTTCGGAAAAACCATTTAAGTAGATGAAATTAAAAAAAAACTTAGCTATTATCAATTAAATTTATTTATAGTGAAATAAATTATACAGGGTGGAAGTGGACCGCTCCCGAAAACAAACACAGGTGATCCTACTGGTTTTACTTGTAATGATAGGCTATAAAAAATCGATTCGAAAGAAAAAAAATATTTTCATAACGAATTTTAAGTTGTTTTCAAATTCCGTCGTATTAGTACGGTGCCATGTAACAATAATTCCATAAAAAAACGTAACTTTACTAAGATGAGAAAAGACGCAATCTATTCAAAAGTCACGATCATATGTTAAAGAGTTCAACGACCTCGCGTGGTGAAAAAAATTTTTTTTTTCATCCGAATCGATTTTTTTCTAGCCTATCATTACAAGTAGTGGGGTTACCTGTCTTTGTTTTCGGGAGCGGTCCCCTTCCACTCTGTATAGTAAACTAGCGCACCCGGTCGACTTCATCCTACCCGGGCAGCACCATCACAATAAATATTTTTAAATTATCATTCGAATTCTTTTTTATTTTGCGTTTCCTTAATTCTAATGAATCTGCGGTTGAGTCAACATTTTTTTAATATCTCACTTTTTGTTACTGTATTTATTGCACGAAAAATATGAGTATTTTATGAAAATAAAATAATAACAATTAGAATACGGTAGAAAATTATAAATGTTTTTATTACTTATAATTAGGCAATAAAGAATAACGCTCAAAATTATCTAATGTTATCAAATTAGGGGTGCACCACCTGCCAGATAAAATTGTGTTTTGAAACCATCCAGGAATCCAAACAAAAAAATAGTCAAATTTATTCAGGCTTTCTGAGATTTACCAAGGAAACTACAGCTTTATAACAATAAGTATCGATATGTAATGTACGTAATACGTAAAATGTACGTAAATATCAAGTCATTGTACGGTACCCGAAAGGGCTGGCCACAGATGTCAAGGATACGATACCAGTAGCCAGCCCAATGGCATTAAGGAGAGGATACGGTGTGTTATGGAGCCACGCGCCGCCCTTCTGTCGCCCCGGACGGAATGAACGGCGTACGTATAAACCATAACCTACCAACCAAAAAAAGGTTTTTATGAAGAGTTAGGTAACAAATACACGTAATAAAGATTTATATAAGTATATAAAAATATATTTATTATATCACAAATATAAATAGGTATAAAAGTAAAAATACAATACATTTTATTTATTGTATTAATTTACAAACGTTTTGGAGTATTTGCCATTATGATATTCTTAATAACACATAAAACTAATAATAATACGAATAAGAATAATACATTCTTTTTTTACACACCTAATCATCTACCAATGGCATGGATCCACAGCTCCGTTCCATTTTCGAGAGTTAATGTAATGACAGTTCTGTCATTACGGTGACAGATTAAAATTCCAATATGGCACCACCCTCCAACATTTCTCGCGGGTGTCATCAGTCTTTGAATTAAATTTATCTATGGTTGCTTTCCATTTACAACACAGAGGGACTCTGCGGTGCATTGTGAGGCACTGCCAAACACTGTGTAAAAGAAACAGCTAGCTGTTTCATTTAAACTTTTACACAGTGTTTGGCAGTGTTTCGCAGTGTGCCGCAGAGTCCCTCTGTGTTAACTAAATGGAAAGCAACCTATATATAGCTAACTATAATGAGGCTTAAAAAAATTAACACAAAAATAATTTATGCAATGTGCAATAAGCCAGTGTTGTGACTATGCAATGATATTGGCTCACTCCGTCAGGACCATTTTTAAAACTATATTGAGGCCAGAAAGTATAAACGTAGTAGCCCACAAAATTAAAATTGCACACTATGACTAGAAAAACCCTCGAGAGGATACCCGTGAGGGTAAAGCGCCGGGTGGGCCACCGAAGACAGATCGGATTCCGGTGTCACTCGCACGGCGACTGATAGCCGTTTTTTCCGTCGCCCCGGACGAAATTAACGGATGTGACCACACTATAGCTAGCCGCAAAAATACGAGAAAAACCCTTTTAAATTGTATTTAATTTTTGTTTTTATTTTATAAATTCACAGATCGATGTGAATCTAGAGTTGTCAACTCAACAATTTTTTTTTTCATTTATGCACGGGCGTAGGCTGTAGTCAATCGACCATACTCCCTTGTCTTACCATTAATTTTCTTCATATATTATTTATCACTTCGTCATATTGCGTAGCCTTAATAGTCACTGTCCGTCAGTAGGTGAAATCTTTACCATTAATTGCGCGCTTCTTTGAGAATTTTAGGAAAACACGAAAATACACGTGAATCACTATTATACCATATTCACTCCACTTCAGCACTTTAACTGTATCATATTCCATGAAATACCAGCAAAATTATTTAATATACCACTACAAAACACAAAAAATGAATATAATAGTAATACATGAGCGTACCATGACATTGCCATATTCCCGCCAATACTCCTTCAACTCAACAACTTTGGAATCAATTTTTTTTTTTCACTTTTTTATATTTTGTGGGTTAGGTACTACTTTTATGCTTTCTAGCGTTGATATATATGTGTAACCCCACGGAGCGAAGGAATTTATAACTAATATTAGGGGATTATAAAAAAAACCATCTGAGATTCATGCTCGCAATAATATTCAAATTAATAAACTATGCTGTGAATTTTAAATTTCATTATAAATCCACAGGTAAAACCTTACCATGTTAACTGGCGGCCTTCGAAACTTAACGTAATATACAATTTAACTAATTAATTAAAGCAGATTTCACCGGTAGCTTGACAGTTTAGTCTAAATTAATTGTTTACCTTTTAAGATCCCGTTTGCTTTGCCAAGAACAATTTTTAACCGACTTCAAAAAAGGAGGAAGTTCTCAATTCGATTTCAAACCTATCAATGGATAGCACATACAAATGATAGTATTTTAAGTTATTTTGTGCTTTTCCGTTTTTGAAGTAGGTTTTTTAATCGTAGTTTTATTTTTTTATGTTTATTCATTCTGAATACGCAACTTACAAACTTTACAAGCTAATTTTAACCAGTCACTAGGGTCATAACTAAAAAAAATTGTGTAACAAAAGATTTCAGAAGATCTATAAATAAGTATAGAATTATTCATTGAGAAGATTTCATTATTAATAGTAACCAAAGAGAGAAGAAGAGAGAAAAGAAATTTAGTATTTAATATGCTTGATTATTTATAAAAACCCGATTACGAGCGAAATATTATTGTCACAAGTGGAATTCGAACCCACACCTATTGGAAATCCGTTCCAATCGTGCTGCCACGTACACCACCGTGAACTATTGTAGATCATTCAATTCTCGCATCGTATTATATTTTCGTCTTTAAGGAGACGTGTGCCATCTACCCGACATTGTTTACACATTGTACAGGCTCAATACTCAAACTTTACAGTTAGAATTGTATTAAACGATGACAAAACACTGTTAATCAAATTACTGAAATTTAGCATTTAATATGCTTGATTATTTATAAATTTTGGTAAAGTAACATACCTATAATACGTAATATTTTTTTGCTATTTTTTTACCACCTCCTCTACCCTTGGTGATCATCCGTAGTATACGCCAAGACCGTTCCCGTGTGACGACGGGATAAGAATTATGTTAACGTCTTATGTTAATTGGAGTCATTAAATCAACTAATTGCTTCGCCAGGAGAGTGGGCCGCAGCTACCTTAAGAAACCTTAATGCAGGCACCAACCTACCCGCTAAGCGTGACGATTATGGCACAATCCCCTCATTCATTAAAAAAAATCAGTATTTCACAGTTGACAGCGAAATTCTGAATGATGAAAATATTTCCTTAAACAAAAATAATGTATATACAATTTAAAACATTTGTATAAAATAGCTTGTTAAAATAAAAGTATTCAAAATAGATATTATAGATATCTAGTAACTAATTCTTAATAGGTATATCACATATAAATATGTCTACGTTATCAACGGCTCCATTTCGTCATGTGGATCCTCGTACCTGTCAAGTATGCTCTTTGCTTCCTGTAACAGAAACACATACTTATATTTAAAACAAAATGATTAATATTTTTAATGTAGGTATTAATTAGTCATGCGCAATATGTATCACTGCGCTCAAAAGAGTGATACATATCTTTTCACTGTAAAGATACATATCACTCATTTAGCTCACTTAGCTCAGAAGTCAACCACATTCTTAAATCACTCCTCTAGCTCACTTTAAATCTATCGATCACTTTAAATCTATCGCTCACTTTAAATCTATCGCTCAAACGAATCTATCACTCATTTTTCCCATGATGGGCTTCACTTTTTATTGAAATTCTCATTGTCGATAATAAAACTTATTTTTTAATATATTATAATATTCTACAAAACACTTAAGCATACAGAGAATTCTATTTCCATTTCTTTTATTAGTGAAGAAGGTTCTAGGGCGAACAATTTAGTGTATTTACAGTTCCAATAATAATAACTAAAAGCTAATAATTATTAAAATCTATATAAACATTTATCTATGTGGTGACGGAGTAAGAATACATTTCACCACCTCTCATCTTACTCGTGGGTGAGTAGTAAGAGAGTAGTACGTAAGAGACGACTGAGGGATATAAAATGCATTTTATATCTATGCAAGAGAAGGAAAACTCGAAACAAAACCTATACCAACTCGTCTGACCAGCGTGGTACAGTAGGTCAATTTCCCTCTATTATGAAGAAGGTTCGAGCCCAACAGTGGGACTTAAATTGAGCTGAGATGGTGGTGATGATGATGATATGAACACTTGCGCAATTAAATATACAGTTTTATTACTAAAACGTCTATAAAAGTAAGTTTTATTCAACACTCGGTCACATATTTACGAGATACCCCGAGAGCAACTAATTACCCATAAAAAAGAACTTACACAAAATACATTATCGCTCTAGTATCATAATATCAAAAAAGCATTACTAGCTGGTTATAATAAAACAAATACAAATCTATTTTCTAATAATAAATATTAATTATTAAAGTTCATTTCTAGGGTAATAGAGTGTATTCTCTTTTGACAACTTAATTACATCGATACGAAAACAGTGTGAAATATCATTATCGTCGGCGGGCTACGCAGCGCACCTATCTCGCTCATTTTTCGTTACCTTGTGAGAGACGAGCGTGAAACATTTTGCGATGCGAAGTGAGCGATGAGCTAGTGAGCTACTGATATATTCGGCGCTCAAGTGAGCGAGTGATAGATTGTGTCTATGTGAGTGATATAGCTCTTTTATATCACTCGCTCAGGAGCTACACAACTTTAGTATTAATACAATTTAAATCAACAAATAGTCCGTCTGATAACGGAGTAAGAATACAATTTACCACCCCCTATCTTACCCGTGGGTGATCATAAGAGACGACTAAGGGATATAAAACGCGTATAACAGCAGCAAGAGATGGAAAACTCGAAACAAAACCCTATACCAACACGTTTGACCAGCGTGATATAGTAGGTCAATTTCCCTCCCATTATGAAGAAGGCTCGGGCCCAGCAGTAGGACATATATGAGCTGAGATGGTGATGATGAAATCAATAACATCTTAGCTCATATAGGTAGGTCCCAATGCTGACGCTCCTCCACAATAGAAAAGAAATTGCATGCTGCTTAGATGGCTTGGTTTACTTTTATTTCAAGTTTTCCGTGCCTTACACAGATGTTATGTGCATATTATATCCCTTAATCGTCTTTTACGGCAACCATGGGCAACATAGGGGTAGTAAATTGTATTCTTACTCCGTCACCACACGGAAAATATGAAATTTACATAATGTTCGAATTACTAATAAAATTTGGCTACATTTCGTAATAACCGACTGTATCGCGAAATCGTGAAAACTTAATAAACAAATAAGTCATAATCGTATTTATAATAATCATATAATAATTAATTGCTTGATAAAACAATAAATACAATTTAGAAGAGACCTTCTTAATGAATCTGCAGACATCTTTAATGGTAGGGCAATGCTGCCGAAAGTTTTCCACCTACAATTCATGGAGACTAGAACAATCTTATATGGGAGAAAAATTGAAAAAGTGTCCAGCTGTATGCTATAAATAACAGTTCAAAAACCATCCACAATCGCGCTGGTGTAGCGAAAAGTATGGTATGAATAGCTATATTCACAATTGCTAAATTGTAGATGAGCTGAAGTATGCAGAGTTAAAAAAAATAAAATCATTTATAACCTTCAATAATTATTACAAGAAAACGTACACGTAGAGTGATTTTATTTCGTAAACTGTGAATAGTAAGCTTATTGACTTATTAGTTTAGAGTGATTTTATTTCGTAAACTGTGAATAGTAAGCTTATTGACTTATTAGTTAAGAGTGATTTTATTTCGTAAACTGTGAATAGTAAGCTTATTGATTTATTAGTTTCGAGTGATTTTATTTCGTAAACTGTGAATAGTAGGCTTATTCATTTATTAGTTTAGAGTGATTTTATTTCGTAAACTGTGAATAGTAAGCTTATTGACTTAAGTTAAGAGTGATTTTATTTCGTAAACTGTGAATAGTAAGCTTATTGATTTATTAGTTTCGAGTGATTTTATTTCGTAAACTATGAATAGTAGACTTATTCATTTATTAGTTTAGAGTGATTTTATTTCGTAAACTGTGAATAGTAAGCTTATTGATCTATTAGTTTCGAGTGATTTTATTTCGTAAACTGTGAATAGTAGGCTTATTGATTTATTAGTTTAGAGTGATTTTATTTCGTAAATTGTGAATAGTAAGCATATTGATTTATTAGTTTCGAGTGATTTTATTTCGTAAACTGTGAATAGTAAGCTTATTGATTTATTAGTTTAGAGTGATTCTATTTCGTAAACTGTGAATAGTAAGCTTATTTATTTATTAGTTCCCTTTTCCTCTTCTTTCAAATTTACCATAATGCTAATGTGGTGCCACCGTTATTTAATACATTTCGACGGACATTTTTCATATACAGAGATATATGAGTATAAGGAGAATCCCTTACACTCTAGTGTCCGTTCTACAATTATAAATATCTGTAAAAAATCAAAGTGAGTGTTAGTAATTTACTACTACACTTCATTCAGCGTGAGCATCGATGTATGTATTCTTATTCTCATTCTTTCCAACACTCTGTTATGGTATGCGAATGGATTCTACTCTTGTACTTACAATCAAGCGGGTAGCTAACTTGCTACCTCTTTTGCTACCAAAGGCAATAAAAAAATCATATACTTACCATATAAACTACCGTATTTCGAATCTCATCTAATTTTATTCTCTTCTCTGATCTGATCTCGTTAAGCTTAATTTTACTTTTTTCAAGTCTCCAATTATAATACTCGCTGACTATGTATTTTAGGAAATATAAAAACCTGCAAAAAAAATATTGTTATATAAATTTTATTCTTCTTTTCATGTGTCTGACCTAACTTCTAAACGACTGGGCCGATATTGAAGAATTTTGTGTGGTGAGGTAGATTGAAAAATTATGATAATGAAATGTGGATGGTGCTCGATTTTAAAAGAAATGTAGTGACGGAGGAAGAATTCGATTCAAAGTGCCACGTCAAATCAAATGTTTTGTAAAAATTTACTAAGGGCTAGCATATCATATTCCTTAGTCATTTTGTTATATACTTTAGTCACATTTCCCTTAGTGCAAGAGAAGAAAAACTCAAAATAAAACCTTATGACAAATCATCTGAACAGAGTGGTATAGAAGGTCAATTTTATTCCTATTGTGGAAGCAACTCGAGGTGATAATTTTTTATTTTATTCAGATTTTATTGTTTCGTTTGCATTTGAATAAAAATTGACCATGTGGTCATATGTTAAGAATACAAAGAAAGCGTTTTGAATTTTTTTTCCCTGTGTGAGCAGTATAAGCTCGTTTAAACATCATCAGGACCAACAGCACTCAGAAAGCTGAGCTTCTATAAAATCGTCTAAGAGGATATAAGCCAGCAGCACTTTCTTGAATAACACGTCAATGCGATCGCCAGCCCGCCTGCCAAGAGCGGTTATTATGGCACTATCCACTCATTTCTGAGCGAGGCTTAAATTCAGCAACAGATTGAATGATCTCAAATGATATTTATATACTAAATACTCACATTAAAGGAACTCCTACAATTGGTATGGTAAGTAGCAGTTCCTCATTCCATTGCCAACTGAATACAGATGTCAGATACCAGATCAGAAGACCTATTATAAATACTATCATAACTATATTGAAACGTCTGAAGGTTTTCTTTTTATTTCGGATATCAAGTTCAAGCTCCTTTATATTTGATTCCAAGCGATCAAGAATATCCGTAACAGGCTCCTGCTTCTGTAACAAGATTTAATGTTTAAAGTCCAATGACTTTATGTACTTTTACATATTGCAAAAGTTATTGGTAGGTAATAGTTTTATGACCAGCAGCCGGCCTGATGTCAATCCTCACTGGGAATGTAATTGTTGACCAAATGGCATCAGTTGGAGATCGTCCAGGTAGATATAAAGCTCTTAGTCATCTTTTACAACGTCACAAGCAAAATAAATGTTGGTAGTATTTATAGCCGTTACCACACAGCACGACTACCCATTATTGTTTATTAAACGAAAAGTGACTATAAATAAAGATTTGGCTTAAAGAACCTAGTAAAAATACTATAAAATTCCTTAATAAACCAAAATCAGTAACTAATATAAGTTTATGCATAACACATATCTGAATGACTAAATTGTGTTTTTCTTTTGCAGTATAGTCATGTATATCAATATAGTCACACTGTAATTTATTAATAAACACTAACCCATTCACCAGTACATTTATAACAAACATAAAGTAGGACTCAATATATTGAGTAGGTACTTACAGAAATTTACACATAGGAAACTGAGCATAGCTACTCAATGCACAATTAGCCCAAAGCCCTCCGTTATAAAAGCTAGTACTAAAAACATTCAGCTTGATGGTATAATGAGGTCCTTAGGTTGAGTTTTGAATTTTAGGTTTCACATATATGCTCTAATACAATAAAATACAAGGACATCATTTTACAAGTTCTGAATTAACTAACCTATGATTGAAGTCTATCCCTGGGACAATTCAGGCACAATCATGGTGCTATAACATCTTTACAAATTATATGTTGTATAAGATAAGCTATATTACTGAAAAGCTTATTTATGCTATGTGACTACAAATATGACCAGCTCTTACATTGTTTGTGAGTGGCCTGCAAGTAAGAACTTTACATTCATCTGGACTAATTCTATATGATGCTGCCTGATTAATTATTATTACGTTTTTTCACTCACATTTCATTCTCACAATCAATTGAAATCATAATATCACATAATAAGGCTTTATGTTGAATATTTTTCAATTACTAATACCCAAATTATGTCCCACTGTTGGGTTCCTCCACAATGGGAAGGAAATTGACCTACTATACCTCGCTCTGGCCAAATGTGTTGGTATAGGGTTTCGAGATTTCCTTCTCTTGAACAGCCATTTGCATATTACATCCTATAATCGTCTTTTAGGCTGTGTGGTAGCAGCTATGAATACTACCAACCCTTACTTTGCTCGTGGATGTCGTAAAAGACGACTAAGAGCCTTACAATGACCTGGGCCAACTCCATCTGATGCCATTTGGTAAATAATTACATTCCCAAGGAGGGTTGACGTCTGGCAGGCCGGTCATAAAACTATTGCCAATGACTTTTACAATGTGTACTATGAAAGAAAAAGACATATTGTATCGACCCCAAGTAATTCGGATAAGAGAAGGAGAATGATGATGATCCTTCAATCGTCTTTATGATCACCCACTGGCAAGAGAGGGGGTGGTGAATTGTATTCTTTCTCCGTCACCACACGGCAAGATATTCTCACAATCATTTGGAATCATAATATCACTTAATAAGTCAGGCTTTATGTTGATTATTTTCCAATGACTAACATTATTTTTATTGTAATGCTATATCATCTCATAAGATTAATTGATCTAAATATAGCTAATATAAAACTGATTAATACTTAATGTAGCAGTTTCAATCAAATAGTTGAATCTCATGACTTAATTTTAATAAATATATGACAGACTCGGCATTAAGTCAGTAGAATTAGTATTGATAATTTTTTGTATTATTACGATAAGCATGGACAGTTTGTGAGGAACTTGTAATAAAATTTATATAAAAATATGTGAATTATCTTCATTTATCAAGAAATTCTATGAGCCTAAAAAATCTTGGCTTATTTTGAAACATGAACTTACTATAAAAACTTGATAATTTATAGCCGAAGAACTTAATTTCTAAGCGATTTGTTTCTATTTAAATAGTATTATGTATCAAAATGAAATAAGCAAAGAAAACTATTATACAATGAGTTTGGAATTATGTTGTTGGTCCATTATTTGACATAAGCCCACGCACAAACAATTTTTATAACACATACTGGAGCTTTCACACTTGCTTTAATAATATTAAGCCACTGACCTAAAGGATATTCAATGGGTATATTGTTTAGAATAAAATTGCCTCATTATATGTTGCACTATCTGCTTGATGTACAATCAAACATTCATGGAGTACAATGAAACCTTGAAAGTATGCAAGAAAATTATCAGTAATTGATAATGAGGCAGCCAATGATATATGCCTGTCACATACACTTTATTAGTCGAAAATATGTTTCGGTGGAAATGTATATTTTCTATCATACTGTTGAGTTAATTCACAAGGACCACATTATATATTTTCTGTTACAGAAATAACTCTAATACATGATGATGACAATGACTTATTTTTTTTTATCAAGCTATTTATTTAGGCAAAATACTGTAGGTAATGATAAGTGTATGTATGATAAATGAATTTTATAAACCAACAATGTTGATGTATTAAACTTTAGATTAAAGGGATTTAATAAGGAATTGCTCATTGTTATCTTTCTCTTATATAGAAAGTCTTGTGATTATTGAATATCAACTTGCTGAATAACACCATTTATTGAAGCAATTAAGTTAATTGCAAAACCCACAACAGTTTCACATGTATCAAATCAACGTTGAAATGATCATAAATGCAATGAATCATAGTTGATCATTGCAACTCATATACCTACGTCCCATGGCTGAGCTAGAGCCTCTACCGTACTGATCTATGATACAACGTTGGTTGGTATAGTCAGGTACTTTATCTTGCAGGGTATAGCTTGTTCAGGAGCTCAGAAGGTATAGAACATAATGCAGGATGCCTCTGTCCAAAAATAAAGAATTCGAGCTGAAGAACAACAAAACAAAGCCATAATTTAAATTGAAATACACTTACGGATATGATTTGCCCCATGTTTTAATTATATATTCCTGTATAAAACAGCTATACATAAATACTATGTTCCTGTATGCATAAATTTTAAAACTGATAAAAAGAGCGTAGAGTTAATAGGTACACATAAAACACTATAAAGTTAAATAAATATATATTGATTGACAGTCCATATAACACAAGCACAGGTTGCGAAACTTCGCAACACTTTAAACAATTTTTCCATTC
This sequence comes from Lymantria monacha, assembly GCA_905163515.2. Classification (NCBI taxonomy): domain Eukaryota; kingdom Metazoa; phylum Arthropoda; class Insecta; order Lepidoptera; family Erebidae; genus Lymantria; species Lymantria monacha. The sequence goes on from LR991087.1 coordinate 3,037,153, forward strand.
TACGAGCGTTGTTATATCAAGAAAAAAGATATCTGAATAAATAATAAATATAGACAATAAGGTACTTTTTTATTTTCAGTGCACAATTAAAGGGAGTTCTCGGAAAAAATACAAATGTTGGTGTTGCCAAATATAATATCGTATGAAATCCTATATTACAATTTTTAACCCCCTTTCTGGCTTCCTCAATTTACATGTAACCAGATGGTATACGTTACACATCGCAAAGTTTACATAACGAGAATGTTTTAAAGAAATCAGCCAGCGGCAAACAACTTTATAGCCTTAAAATTAGGATAAAATGTAATATGAAATAGCCATAATTACTGATAAAAAACGCAAAAAAAAAAATATAATAAGTGCGTTTTTAATAAGACGGGAAAAAAATCGATACTGGCAATAATGACTCATTTAAGTAGGTGATGGCTGATACAAAAAAGAGAAAGTGAAACAACGAACTTTTGGCGGGAATATGAACGTGTCATGTGGTGGTCTTATATTATATATTTTAGTGTTTTAACGTGTTATATCAAATAATTTTGATAACATTTTATGTAATGTAATGCGAAAGAACTGCTGGGGCGTAGTGAATATGATATAAAAGTGTTTTATAAGGTTTTCCTTTTCCACCAAAATTCCCAGATGATACCACAATGTGGCTATAGCACTGTTAATGGTGACGATTTGACTTACTGACAGATAACGACTAACATGAAGAGACTAAACTCGTGAAGAAAATTGTGACTTGACACTGGCAATAATGGCTCATTTAAGTAATTGATTGCCAAAAAAAAGAAGTGACTTGCATGATATAAGCAAAATTAGCTCAAATATACTTTTTTTTTGCTATAAAACTCCTTGCCTTCTCACCGTGTAAGTTAAATTTCAGAACGATCAGTCAAATAGCGAAATATATTTCATATTTTTGCATTAGGTAGGTACTCGTTTTTTGATATCCTCTATGCGCCACAAATTTCTTTGTCTACTCGAAGACTTGAAAGCTTTGTCGATCTTGGCAATCAAGCGAGATTAATTGTTCAGATGTGTCTGAAGGTTCTTAGCCATTTCCAATGCTGATGGTTCATATTTCGGTAAAATGCTGAAACTATATTTATTTTAAAACATAATATAAAATCAAAAGGTACGTAATAAAACTAATCTTCCTGTTGACCGTAAGTCTGTTTGTAATTATGTTTGTTAACAACACTTCAACACCATTAGCTTAGGTGCTCTGATCTCCATCTACTGGAACCAAGCAAGGGTTCAAACGAAAAAAGTCTCAATTCTGTTCCACTTATTGAATATTATAAATATAAGTCAAGAAAAACACTCCTTTAAACACTTGATATTTTTAAAAGATAATTATTTTATTTCGTATTAAAAATCTGAGACTAGAAAGTACTGTAGATGTCCGGATATCATGCGTGGATCTAGGACGACTACGCCTGTAAAACTTATTGAGGCATTTTCTTAACTGTAAATATGATTTCTTAATTGTTCATAATCGAATTACGTAAAGTAAATATCAGAACCTATACTTTATTGAATCTCAACATTCAGCCAAGCCGATCACATGAGGATAACAACACAGTGCCAGCGCCATATTGTCGGAACGTCGTGACCACGAAGTATACAAGGAGTTCGAATGATATAGGCTTTTCCATAGTATTCACAATGCTAGGGCCGCACCTGCGTGTATCGTCCCGAAGTAATATGTGGCGAAGCTTCGTAAGTTTTGTACATTAGAAAGTTATCGCGATAAAACTGTGGTCACATTAGCGACTTCGGTATTTTACACGAAGTATTGTGTAATAATTGAAGATGGCTGAAATCATTTTCATGCGTTTAACTATGGATGACGAATAGCTTGACTATTACAGCTATATTATGCTAATAATTACATAATGATTAGTTTGGATCCCTTCATGGGTTCCGCTTCATAATGGTGTAAAAATTCTTACACCATTTCATCACTCTTCTCCATATTTATTGATTAACTGGAGATCCTCGAACGCGTCTAAACACATAGAAAATTTCCGCCGAAATAAAAAACGCTAGTCTGACCACACAGCGCGCTAAAACCCTTTGACTTATCGCCACCCAAGCGATAACGCACAGATAGCCAATAATGACCGGTCAAATCAGCGTATATCGTCTCATTGCACGAAGCTTCGTCACGATACACGCAGGTGCGGCCCTAGCATTAGACACAATAATAAACCCAGATCGTAGTTCTCTTCTGCCACTGGCTGCGCTAGAGTTTAGGACGTACCGATGCTATTATTATTACACGTAAACACGCGTTGGCTCGCGAATGTTAAATTTAATTTAAAAATATAATTCCAGAGCTGTGCAATGTTATTAGATATTACTTTTAAAATTAGCCATCGATAACGAATTGAATAAAGATAATTAAAAATAAAACAATAAAAAACGAGTAAATATATTGAGTCCCGTAAAAATCTTATATCTAAAATACATTGTATACAAATTACATAAGATAAAATATAGCTAATTTCAAAATATAATTCCAATTGCTAATTTGAAAGAAATCTGTAAAGACCTAAAATATATTTTTTTTAACTAGAGACAATATGTATATGCATATATACACTTGATATGGTAGATTTCCTTTGGAATAATAAAATTGCATGGGGTAATTACGGCATTTTTAACATAAGATTATTTTTAAAAACGACAACACAAGAGTATTTTTATTTCAGATACCCAATAGGACGCTCTAGAATAAAAGCGTTGTGGTATCAGTTTAAAATAGATACTACAAAATTAAGCCGAGCAGCCATCCTTTTTCTCATTTGAGGAAGGAACGCTTTTGTCAATATATATATACAGGATGCCGATTTTATTACTAGAATAACTTAAACTAGGTGTAGGAATGACGTCAAAAAAAAACATTAAAGTTATTCCTAGCTCTGCCCAATCCCGAGATAAAGTGATTTGTTTCTTATCAAAACAGTAGGTCAGCGTACATTGTCCTGTAGGTACACTTCGACCAGCTGTGCGGCGGTGAGCGCAGCGAGAGCCGGACTATTTGCCTACTAGTTGAATGTCACAGGCATGAGTATATGCCTACATCGAATTTTTATAGTACAAGTGTATTGACCGGTCAATATGGCAATTTAATGAAAAGTTAGGTACTATTTTTTTTACTGATTTGGATAGTGTATCATGGTCGGATACACCCTCTTCAAGGATTTTACTAATTAAATCGGCAACCTATATTATTATTTTTCTTTTCGTTTTCGAATTGTATTGTTTTTTTTTTTATTAACGCCTAATTTTTAATGCTTTTATGTTTTATATGCATTTATTTATTTTATTACAGTTGTTAAAATATTATTACTAAACACACTGTCTTGCTTGAGAGATTAGCAATCTCTAATCTTAAGCGACTAAGCAATCATAAAGGGAAAATACTCCAGTATCCATGATTCGTGACTAAATTTGCCCAACTTTATAACCTTTTCCCTTCTATCAGTGACCAAACCAAAGAGTAAAGTTATTAAATTGAAAAAGAGTGGCAACTCGATGATAAAATATGCATGTATGGAAAGTGCTGCCACCCAGAGTTTAGGCGGTGAACTAAAGTTGAAGTAATATATATACATATCTGCATGTGTATGTGTAATTACATAGAATTTTCTCTTACTATGAAAGCTACCCTGAAATATAAAAAAAACATATCAGCTGATAATTAAACAATAATAATATCAGCCTAACATTGAAACTTGAGATAATTTTCAGAAAAATATCAATAACCGAAAATAGATCGATGACAATAAGTACCTACGCTAGGAACAAAAAATAACAATTCTCAGTTGTCAAACGTTTGACAGGCAGGACAAAATGGCAGCAGCTAAGTTTGTACAACCAATCTCTAGGCGGCGCGACGGTCAGTAAAAATAAGTAATGTTTTAAGTGTGCCCCCCCAGGACCAAACATAGTAAGCGGAAACCCAACTTTGTCTAAGCGTAGTATTTTTAAGATCCCCAAATAGATCTCATTCATTAAACAGTCCTAATGTATGCAAATCAACTCACATCTTATATTTTATAGTGTATACAAATTAGTTATTAAACTACATAGTAAATCAATATAAAAACCTGTCTTTATTTCCCCCCTAACTTCTGGTCGTCTACAAATGTAATAAGTTCCTTTTTTCTACACACTCTTATCACAAGAGATCTGATCTCTATCTATATCACGCTTAATATAATCTGACTTTTCTTTGGTCTTCTTTACTCCATATAACAAGAGTTCAACATTAATACTTATAAACCTTATTTTGAAATGGAGGTAAAGAAGAGAAATAAAATTATATATTACTATCAGGTAACTAAATTACTGTTCATTGAATTTCATTAATTTTGTCATTTTCATAAAATTTGATCGATTTACGCATAATTTTGGTTGTGCTGCCTTTAGCTACCAACGGTGGCAACGATGCATACAGTGATAAAAGTAGCTGTCAGATGGCTGAATTACTCTGTGGAGGATAGGTTACTTGATGGTGTTGAATTTTGGTGCGATAGTTTGAGTCAGTGTTTAGAGTTTTTTGGCGGGAATGTGAAAATGTCATGTCACGCTCTTGTATTACATTCATTTCTTGAGTGTTTTGTGGTGTTATATTGAATAATTTTAGTTTTTGTGGATTGTGATATTTTATGTAATATGATAAAGTTAAAGTGCTGAAGTGTAATGAATATGGTATAGGTATAATAGTGGTTTAAGGGTATTTTCATGTTTTGTCAAAATTCCTAATAAAATAATCATTAACTTGGTTATCAGCGCCCAAGTAATGGTAACGACTTGAGTTGGTGACGGACAATGACTTAAGGCAACACAATATGAAAAAGTGATAAATAATATATGAAGAAAATTGAATAAGATTGGCTGTATGGATTTGTTCCCTTTGTCCGAATGGACGAACAAAGCCAATAAAAAAATAGTCTGTTTATATAAAATACTTCTAAATAATTATACAAATAGTACTACTTCCTTTCCTCCATTTCAAAATATTAATATTTTCAGCCATACATCGCCTAAATTCAATCTTAGATTATTGTCATAATTACATTTCCCATACGATATTAATTTCACCCTGTCCCATCACATGACAACGTATTAATATTAACATTCGAATAAAGTACAAGTATTTTCCTAATTTCAATTTAAAAACCCACCAGTGTTTTCTATGATTCTCCATTTTAATGTCACGAGAATGATTACTATAAATACTAAAAGTTTCACGAGGTTTGCACGCCTCTTAAACTTGGCGGCGTTTGGCGGGAGTGTGCATTTAGTGTCAAATTACTGATATGCCAGAATTATTCAACATGAACGTTTTCCATTATCGGAATATTCATTAAAAATATGGAAAAAAAACAGATGGTTGCTGTAAAATCAGTTTACGGACGATAATTTTACTCTATAACGTCACAAGAAAACATTGATGAAAAATTGCATACTTTTATAAATTAAACAAAAAAAATGGATACACCATAACTTTTCACTTCACTTTATACACGGTTGACAAAACAGTTCACGTCAAATTCTTAAAATGCAAGAACGTTTAGGCCGATTGTGCCTATCGCTTGTTCCGCGATTTAGCTTGCACGCTCGGCTCAAGCTGAATGTGAATTCTTCGTGCGTGTAGCCGGCGTTCTTCGATTTACTATATAAGACGTTAGCACGTCAAAATATTGTCCCGGATTGAGAGCGCTCACCCATAGTCCGATTTTTTTTTATATAAATGGCGTTCACAAGATTTCGCCAATAGCTCAATTTAAATTAACAGTTATAGGAGTTAAGAAAGTAAATTCTAAGTAAATTAACGAGTTAAATTTTGTTGGCTTTCGAATTTTCGTTAATTGGATTATCCTAAAAAGCTATTATATGGAATGATTTATTCTTTGAAATTACTAAACGTGAATGACAAACTACAACTGAAAAAAAAAAAGAATAACAAAATAGTCCGAGTTAAGCTGTGACAGCCATCTGCGGTTAACAGCTAAAAGCAAAAAAAAAAAAATTGACGCGTCACGTTTTTTCAGTGTCACTTTTCGATATTTTTCGATTTGACAATCTTCCATTTTTGATTTGAGTGTTTTTTTTATTTCACTGTAGACCGGTCATGGAAACCAGAAGTAAAGATAGATCAAATGTCGCAATATTGAGTATTATTCACAATAATTTCTTGCTCTTTTTCACATGTATTGTTCTTATTACTCTAAGTAACACTAATTCAAGCTAATATTAACGTTACACTAAGTAATTTAGTGAGATAACATATTAAAAACATTGACGGTAGATAGATTTAATACAAATTTGTTATAAGAGCAGTATTCGCAAACCAACTTAAAATAAATATCGATAAATTAATTTTATTTACAAATTAATACGTCATTAAAATTTGTTTAGTAAAATAAATATATTCTAACGAATTTTTGCATTTTTAATATTAACAGGCGAACTGCCTGTTAAGTAAGTCCTGTTGGAAAGGCACTAGACAGGTTCAGTCGAAATAATATTAAATAACACTCGTCACTGTATAAACGAAGTATTTACGGTCAACCTTTTTTTCTTTACCTACCGCGAGAGAAGAATCATAGAAAACGGTGTAATAGCTACAGATATTTAAGTTATAATTAATACATCTATAGAGTAGCTAGAAAAAAAAAGCATTAAATGGATTAGAATAACAAAAAAAAAACAATACTATAACTAAAAAACAAAACGTACCTATTGTTTTTATGGAAAAAGATATGAAAGAAATGTACGTTTCGTATTTCAGGAATAGAATATATCGTAAGAATGGGATCTGTCTATGATAGATATTTTTTTTTGTTAAAGCTACATACACCTATTTTTTAATCTAAATTTGTAGCGCACTAAATCAACGGTTGAAGGTCGTCCTCGGGTCCCTCATATCTATCCAGAATATTCTTTGCTACCTGTAATTTAAATAAGTAAGATAATTAATACAATGAAACAATAAAGACATTTTACAGAGTACAATCAGAATTTATCACTGTCTCTCTGTGGGTGGTACGGGACTTTCATAGATAATATCAGTGCAGAAGATGAAAAATTCAGAATAAAATTATGCAAATCCAATATGGCCCCATATTGTGGTAGTTACATACTTGAATGACTTGTTTGAAGGAAGCTCAAAAGGAGTTTACCATTTTCTTTTAGCTGGCAAACGAGCAAGTAACACACCGTTTGTTTTTTGGGGGTGGGCTACGGTCGGCGCACTCCTCGCACCATTCCATCCAGGGCGACAGAGGGGCACGCACACCCGTAACCCACCCGTGAACCTCGCCTTCGTCGTTAGACCGGTCACCGACCGGAGTAGCGTGAACTTGTCGTCAGTGGTCGGCCCGACGGAATACCCCCTGAAGGGTACCCTTTCCTCGAGCGACGTCCCCACCGGGGAGGTCGTCGGTCCTTTCTCGCGCGGTCAGCCTCTCGGCGGGTGACGGAGTAATTCCCCGGTCCAGTCACTCGCGGCCTCGGCTAGTGCGGCATCAGGCGCACGCAATCACGCCTACGCCGCCCCAGTCGCTGGCGGCGGCTCGCGTCGTCGAGGAGACGCTGCTCGCGCACGCACTCTGCCGCATCCTTCCGCGAGACTACTGCCTCGCAGAAGGCTGCGACCACGTCCCAGTTCCTGACACTGTCGAGCATCGTCCTGGCGGTGGTCGGCAGCAATTATTGCGACGAGTTCATGGTGCTGCTCTGCCCAAGCGGCACAAGCCTCGAGCGTATGCTGGATTGTCATCTTTATCGCCCCACGTAATTCTTCGCCAGAAAATGTTTGTTTATAGCACTACTTGTCCGTTCGACGAAAATAATGCAATATAAAAAAAAATATATAAATTAAATAGTCAAATGTACCGAATAAACTGCTGTATTCCTGACGTCCTCTAATTTCTGTCTCTTCTCTACTTTCCTCTCGTTGAGCTTAATTCTGGTCATTTTGAGCTGCCAATTGTAATACTTAGTAATACCATATCTTATTAGTACAAATCTGTAAAAAAACAAACATATTGTAATAAAAAACTTAACAATTACCTCGTTCAACTATCAACGTTTTGAGCATACTCAATAAGGTCTCTGCTTGTGGTAATAGCGTGGAATGAATCTTTTACTTCCCTCCAAAGTTAGGCTAATGCTAGAGCCGCACCTGCGTGTATCGTCACGAAGCTTCGTGCAATGAGACGATATACGCAGATGTGACCGGTCATTATTGGCTATTGTCGCGAACATTCGGGCTTCGTGTGCGTTATCGCTTGGGTGGCAATAAGTCAAAGGGTTTTAGCGCGCTAATATATCGCGCTCTGTGGTCAGACTAGCGTTTTTTATTTCGGCGGAAATTTTCGATGTGTTTAGACGCGTTCGAGGATCTCCAGTTAATCTATAAATATGGAGTGGAGTGATGAAATGGTGTTAGAATTTTTACACCATTATGAAGCGGAACCAATGAAGGGAGCCAAAAAAACCATTATGTAATTATTAGTATAATATAGCTGTAATAGTAAAGCAATTCGTTACCTATAGTTAAACGCATGAAAATGATTTCGGCCATCTTTAATTATTGCACGATACTTCGTGTAAAACACCGAAGTCGCTAATGTGACCACAGTTTTATCGCGATAACTTTCTAGCGTACAAAACGTACGACGCTTCGCCACACATTACTTCGGGACGATACACGCAGGTGCGGCCCTAGCATAAGGAGAATGATCGCTTCTAATGGCCCGTCCGTTCAGCGAAGAGAGGTACTTTTAGGGCGGGTCTATGGGGTCGCGCGCCGTTTCTTCTGTCACCCCGGACAGATTTAACGGGGTGTGACCACTCAATAGCCCGCCGTCAAACAAAAAAAGGGAGAATGATCCCTACTATAGTAGTTAACTCGTGTTCGGATGTCCTTTGTGAATCTAAGTGTAATTTCTGTTCGTTATTACATGTTTGTAAGGTTTCTCAGCAATACAAGGATTTAGTCTTTAGTGGCATGGTGATGTGGTCCCCAAATGTCGACCTCATAACTACGCTTTATGTTATCAAGTCGCAATATCTTACGACGCAGTGTAGGACGCCCCACATGACGTGGACCGACGAGTTGGCGAAGATTACTGGAAATCGTTGAATACGGACTGCACAAGAATCGCATTATGTGGTGTTTTATGAAGGAGCCTGACATCCAGCAGTGGACGGTTATAGCTGAATGAAGATGATGGCAAAAATTCGTTCATGTGGGACGTTATTATTTATTTTTAACTGCGCCAGATGCCAACCTAGCCGTGGTAGCAGGTGACTGGACCCGGGATTACTTACCCGGAGCCAGGTCACATCGCGTGAGGAGATCCGTGCATATAAACCGCCCAGTGGACCACGGCAAGGACCATGTTCTGGAGGCCCACTCGCGCAGCGAAGGAGAGGTATATGTAGGGCGAGTCTATGGAGTCGCACGCCACTTTGTCGTCTGTCGCCCCGAACGATTTTAACCGGGTGGACCACTCCATAGCCCACCGCCAAAAAAAAACAAATTGCAGGTGTTGTTTTTTAATAAAATTGAGTAATTCTATGGAATATTATTGTCATGACAAAGAAGCTAATTTATAAGTTCGTTTATTTGTAAGTTATTAATTATGTATAATTATAATTACTGCAAACTATTTTGCCTGTTAAATTTAGGAATAGGGTGTCATATAAAATTTAATGTGTGGCTATATAATTTTTGGTATTCATATCATCGAATTGTTATATCCGATATTCATAATATGGAAATGCTTTAAAACAACCGCCGCTGTATTTGCATCGAGAGTATGCCATATTCAATTTAGAGTGACGTATTAACTACACACAGCGCATATGTATCTATTAGTTATCGAAATGAATTGCGTATGTAAAATAATTTCAAAATAATCTTTTAAAAAAAAATCATAAGCAGATTTTGACTCATAAAAAAAAAGAAAAAGGTGAAAGTAAAAGCATGTAAGCGAAATACTTAAGTCTGTAAATACTGCCGTTATGAAAGCAAATCAAAATTCATCCGTTTTTTTCCCCTCGCAAGGTGGACCATGGATATGGTCGCGCCCCGACAAATCGGTCTGGGGCGACAGAAGAGGCGGCGCGCAACCCCATGGACCCACCCTGCAAACACCTCTCTTCGCCTTGCGAGCGGGCCAGCGGTACCCGATCTTTGTCTTCGGTGGCCGATCAAAATTCATCCTGAAGCAAATTGTCATTTATGTCATTTTAAAAATAAGTTACAGATGTTTCTAAAGGATTGTTTATAAAATTCATATGTTAAAAAGGCTGGCAAGAACTGACGGAGTTTCGAGGTCGTTCAATGAAACCTCCAGAATTTTCGATTAGGATCTCCCATTTTTGGGGGACACAATATGGTATGATCACATTCCGCCCAAGTCGTCTAGGGCGACAAAAGGGAAGACGCGGATAGTCTGCCGTATGTATATCCCTACGCCATGTGGGCGGGCTACCGGTACCTGGTTTTTGTCACTTATGACAGATAGGTCTCTCTATAGGACGGTCTCCATGCGGCTTGCTTTTTTATTGCTTATGGTGGCAAACGAGCAGACAGCACACCTGATGGTAAGTGTCACTGCTGCCCATGGACCTTTGCAATACCAAGGCATATTGTAAAAGTTACTGGCAATAGTTCTATGACCGGCCGCCTGCCAGACGTCAACCCTCTTTGGGAATGTAATTGTTGACCAAACGGCATCAGATGGAGTTGGATAAGGCTCTTAGTAGTCTTTTACGACATCCACGAGCAAAGTAATGGTTGGTAGTATTCGTAGCCGCTACCACACAGCTAACATGGATAACATAAATATACTTACAATATAGGGATAACTATCATTGGTAAGATATATAGCACTTTCTTATTCCAATTCCAGTTGGATACAGAAGTTCCGTACCAAATGGCAAGTGCCGCTAAAACCAGCACGATAACTATTATAACACCTCTCCTGCAACATTTCAATCTATGCTCTTTTTGTCGGATATCACGTTCAAGTTCCTTTATATTTGCCTCCAGTCGATCAAGGACGTCCGTGACGGGCTCCTCATCCTGTAGGAGAAATTTACATTTAAAAAATTGTAGTGGCAGAGTCTGGTTAATTTTTCGGGTAGTTATTGTGGCAATAAATCACAGGGAATGCATCCCACGTGGATGACCTCACTGCAGGTGGTGGCAGTTCGACCACCCGCGGCACGGTTAGGACGCAAATTAGGGGACGTCCATTATGCACGTGATCTTTTTTTAGCATTTTTTTAACCCCCCCTCCCTCTTGGTGATGCATGGTGAGGTAAGACTATGACCCCCCTCTCCCCCACCAACATCACGTGAATTTTAGTACCTACAAAGATGTAAGCCCACAACTCATTATATTCTCGATTTTTGCTTTTTACATACATACATACATATCATCACGCCATATCCCTTGCAGGGTAGGCAGAGGGAACAGAGTGCCAGAGAACTCTATCTCTGCATACTTCACTCGCTTCCTCAACATTCATAATTCTCTTCATACACGCTCGCCGGTTTCGGAGACTCTTGACTCCACCTTCCTTCAGTACCTGACCGATCTGGTCTAGGTAGGTTAGTCTCGATCTCCCTCGGTACCTACATCCTTCCACTTTCGCATTGTATATCTTCTTAACCAGACGTTCGTTCGGCATTGTTTCCACACGTCCGAACCATCGGAGCATTCCCTTTCGCATCTTTACACCAATACTCTCTTTCATACCTACTCGCTCTCTTACGTCGTCGTTACGAATGCGGTCGGTCAGCCTAACTCCACAGATTTTCCGAAGAGATCGCATTTCGACCGCATTAATTAATGCTTTTTATATTTCGCAAAAAGTCCTTTAAACAGATCACCTACTTGAAACTTCGTTCGTTGCCTAGCAACGGCAAGTCAAAGTCACATTACATGCCGCTTTTCAGTTTAGAAATCGCAGCATTTGACTAAAAAATAAATACACGTGATATCTTACTACACCTCCCACTCCCCCTTGTGATATTTCGTGATTTTTGTCAAACCCCTCCCCCTGATTTCAAACCTCACGTGATTTATGGACGGCCTCTTAGAGTAGACAAATTAATATGTATAACTATTTATTAAAAAAAATATATGGGTATTTGAAAGTGAGATCCTTACGCAATTTATGCGACTTCCACGGGTAAATAAGAGGCGACGAGCATTGCATTTTTATCCTGGAAAGAAACCTATAATACCTAAATATTATTTAGCATTATTTTAATGACAGAATTTATAAAATCATATGAGTATTTCCGGATATTAACAGCTACGAATAAATATGACTAAAGTAATTATCAGTCAACGAATTTCCTGTCTCGGGTGTAGTATTTGAATATAAATATGTTTGTAGGTATATGTGTTGAAACATTGCGTTTGTTAAACAGCTATCTTGTTGTCTGAGTCACTATAGGTCATCAGGCACTTTATCGTTCCATATAATTGCTTTAAGCTACATATGCAACGCAAGTTACTATAGGTTATTACATTGGGCTCTTGTACTTTGAACGCGTCGATTGCAATATGAAATCATGTGTTCGCAAAATATAATCATCATCATCTCAGCTCTTACATGTCACACTACTGGGCTCGAACCTTCTCCTATTAAGGAGTATTAATCCCTCCAATTATGGAGGGACATTGACCTACTATATCACGGTGGCCAGATGTGTTGGTATAGGGTTTAGTTTTGAGTTTCCTTCTCTTGCATAGATGTTATATGCGTTTTATATCCCTTAGTCGTTTTTCACGATCACCCACGGGTTAAGATAGGGGGTGGTGAATTGTATTCCTACTCCGTCACCACACGGAAAATATAATATAATCCAAAATTATCATCATCATCATCATTGCTCTGTAGTTGCGACTGAGAACACAACCAACTCTTATATTGCTCGTGGTAAAAGATAACTAAGAGTTTTACATCAACCTGGGCCTATCCTGTCTTGAATACTTTTTTCCATGTGGTGATGGAGTAAGAATACAATTCAACACTCCCTATCTTACCCGTGGGTGATCGTAGGAGACGACTAAGGAATACAAAACGCATATAACATCTATGCAAAAGAAAAACTCGAAACAAAACCCTATACCAACACGTCTGACCAACGTGGTATTGTAGGTCAAATTCCCTCCCATTCTGGAGGAGGCTCAAGCCCAAGAGTGGAACATATGAGTTGAGATCAAGTTGGTTCTAAATTAATATTAAAAAAAAAATGTACCTATACATTATAATTCTCTCAAAGTTTAAAAAAAATAATTATCAAATCATCCGTGTGGTGACAGAGTAAAAATACTATTCACCACCCCTTATCATACCCGTGGGTGATCGTAAGAGACGACTAAGGAATATAAAACGCATATAACATCTTTGCGGGAAAAGGAAAACTCGAAACTAAACCCTATGTCAACACGTCTGACCAACGGGGTATAGTAGGTTAATTTCCCTCCCATTACGGAGGAGGCTCGAGCCTAACAGTGGGACATATATGGGCTGTGATGATGATGATGATTGATAGGCAGCAGCCCAGCTATACTGTTGGTATTGCAAAAGTCCATGGGTGGCAGTAACACTTACCATCAGGTGTGGTGCCTGCTTGTTTGCCACCATAAGCAATAAAAAAAAAGTGTATGAATAGCTGTAATGTTACTTCTTTTAACTCCTTTTGGTTCTTATTTATTCTACTTTTGAGCATTCACCTCCGTTAAAACAGTGAGATGAAACTACATTTTCAGCCAGATTGTTCATTAATTTCTTGCACACATATGGCAGCCCGTCTGGCCAGCATGGTATAGTAGAATAATGCTCCTCATCATAGATACCCTACAGTTCCATATTTGGGCTTGTAAGAAGGGTTATTGCTTGAACAACCATTGCTTGATTGATTATCTTGATTACTATGTTTGGTTAAAATTGGATATTTATATCATTGGCCACATATTACAAATGGTCACCATTATGTCCTTTAAAACAATGATTAGATAATATTGTTTAATTGAGTAAACTTGTACTAGGTAGCACACATGACATAGAACTAACGACAAGACATTTTTCTTTGTGTGTGTGACATAGTTGTTAGCCTCAGATGGCTATGACAACTTTACCCGGACTGTGGGTGAGCGCTGAGGGCTCTCAACCCGAATGACAAGACATGAAAACACATCTTATATAAGTGAGTACTTTATATCAAAGTACATGCAATGTTTATACCCAACAGTCACTAGTTAGGGGTACAGGGTAAAATATCATAAAAAATGGGTCAGTATTGGTTAGTTTCCTTGTATTCCTTAATCAGTATGCCTCCAGGAATGGAAGGGATGTTGAATGTTGTATTGCCACAATAAGATACTGTGTTTCTTTAGAATCTGTCATAAAAAATATTACTCCAAACATCAGTTCTCTTAAATGTTATTTATAAGCTTGCCGACTTTGACCTGACTTATTAAGTGCTCACTGGTTGGAGATTATACTCCTCATTAGACATCCATGAAGGTTTTGACAGAAAATCATAATATTCCCTACTTCCAAATGATGTGTTATGTTATGGCAAACATTTTTTTTTGTATTGTTTGTCTTAGTTGTTAGACTGAGATGGCTATGACAACTTTACCCAGACTGTGGGTAAGCGCTGAGGGCTCTTAACCGGAATGGCAAACATAGATTTGACTGCCATTATAACTTAGAATAAACTTAACAGTTGGTTAGAGGATATCATATTAAAGTGAGAATATAAAGTATCAAACATTTCAACAACTCTAACATATAACTAATAACTTCTTGAAGATTACAAGTATTTTGAAGTAGCAAATTAAATACGTAAGTATACTTTTTAAATGTTATATCTGTGGTGCTGTACTGCTGTGATTCATGTATCAGTACCTACATCTTCTCATCTATTGGCCTTTTAGCCAATTTTTGCTTCATGTCTCTTGCTTTGCATAGGAAAGTTCTTTTTATTGCTTAAAGTGGCAAATGAGAGACAGCACACATGATGGTAAGCGTTACTGCCGCCCATGGACCTTTGCAATACCAAGGGTATAGCTAAGTCGAGGTCTACCAATACAAACCTCAAACCCACCCCAGTTCAGCTTCCGGCTCTCTTGCTCACCGAACTAAGCGCAATAGCACATTGCCATTACTCTGAAGTCAATCTTCTGCGAGAGTGTGGTACTACCCCAGGCGGCCCGCGGCTGTACACAGAGAACTGTCCACAGCGTGGTCCTATCACTATTAAAAATGGATGTGGAAATTTTTCCATAATTAAATTTAATGTGGGTCTTAAGACAAAAGCATTTTCTGGGACTTCCTGAGGGTCAAACCTCAGAAACTTTTACGATAACCATTGTAGATCCTTGCTTACAGGAGTTACAGAAGTAGGATTATTTAAAAAAAATACCCTTTCAAACAATATACATAAATAGATTTTTCCTTTTAAAAGTTGGCAATAAGTAATATTTTGACAAGCCACAAAAACCACACCCTTCTTATAAATAATATGTAGGTAGGTACTAACTATAACAGACTAGTCTTTCATGTTCTGAAATAGCTTTAACTACAACATACCACTTTAGCTTTAACTACAAAAATATAGGACGTAGGTAGCATTCATAAAAACATGTGCAAGTTTGCCGGCATACATATGCCGGCAAACTTGGAATAATAATTGCGCATGCGTTGAATTTATAAGCATATTCTTTGTTATGAGTTAAAAGTACTTACACGAAATCTGGAAGCAAGTAATCCCATATTTTCTTCGAAGTATACTTATACTTGAGCTTTTATTCTTTTATGGAGATTCACACAAACACCTAGATATCTAATTCTGAAGCTACGCTATACTTTCAAGTAGTTTCAAGTGCTTAGCGTCTACTTGATCAAACAAGCGCGGAGCGCCTATACCATAGAGACACTTAAACATACAATGTACTTATCTATAACACACACATGTGCAACGCATGTGCTAAATAAATATTGCAAAGCTTGACGCAAAGGACACCACCAAGCTTGCAAAAAGTTCGCGTAGCTATAAAAAGTTTATTGATCGAATAAAACAACTTTTACTTTTTATAAATTTAGGGAATCCCCAAAATTCACTATAAATAATAGTGTTGCCTAATGTTAATAATACAAATAAGTGAGAGAATTCGTCCTCCGATTGTGATGCCGTCTGGTGGCACTAATATATAAACTGTTAAATTTGTGATGGCTCTGATCGCTTGAAATAAATTAATTGTCAAAATATAAGACAATATATCTTTGTACGCAATATTTGCAAATAATTATAACAATTTCTTTATATTTTTATTCGGAATATACATGAGTTCTCAAAAATTTAAACATAAATAATCTGCTTATAGTACCTAAATCGTCTGAATTAGTATAACTGTGTTAAGAGCAGATCAAAATGATAACATATTTTGACTTGTTTAGTTAGCTTAGAGAAGAATAATAGTGAACAGTTTGACTAGTATGTTCCTCTATATATTTTTACAATTATTAATATAGTTACATAGTTCTATTTAGATCTTTGAGAAAAATAACATGAGTATACAAAACATTACATTTGAAGTGTCAGCTTTAATAGAAGGTCAAAGAAATTTCCATATCCGGTGCGCTTACACTAATTATGTAGTGGCAACATCGCGTGATACATTAAGAACTTGACGCCACGATAATGCGAACTGCGAAGCCAAGGTTATTTAACATAATAGGTTTATGGCTCGTTTATAGTGTCGAATAGCTTCTTCATTAGTAACAAAGCGCCTAATAAAAAATACATACTTTCGTTTCAACGTGGAACACGTAAAACAGTACTATGTACATAATTAGTAGGCGCTTAGGTAATTTATTTTTGCAATAATTTTTTTATGGGAGGGTTTTGAACTGCTGATAATTTTTCTATTATGAAAAGCCCGCGAGAAAGAGAGCTTAAACAATTATTGTAGCGCTTGCTTACGAGTATACGCCACATATTTTTAGACAATGATAGAGTGACGGTATAGATTCTTAATGCTTTTTGTAGATAGGTACAGTCACATTGCATTATAAATTACTATCTTTTGGCGCACTTTCGCACGCGTAAAAATATATATATATATATAATCTGAATCTCGGCAACGGCTCCAACGATTTTCTTGAAATTTAGCATACAAGGGGTTCCGGGGGCCAGCTAGGTTTCATTTATAGAAAATATTGTTTTGTCAGTATTTTTCGGCAACAAAAAATATAATTTTTCGTTGTATTGAAACTATTAGAATATGAAAGTTTCAAATTTTGACGCTGTCATTAAGAATATACATTTAGCTCAGTTGGAAAATCAAGTGGTCTAATCTAAACAAACCGGAGCTCGGTTCGGATCCTTACTTTTTCTTATTTACTTTTTGGCCTTTTTTATAATATTTTATTAATTATTATCATTCGCCCGCCTCTTTGTCTGCGTAAAAGTTAAAAATGATTCTAATAGGATTTTTGTTTATTTTTTACGTTATTAATTTTATTGTTATTTATAAATTATTATGTATAAATGTTTGTATACTTATATAGTATAACAATCTTATCCATGTGGTAATGGAGTAAGAATACAATTCACCACCCCCTATCTCACCTGTGGGTGATCGTAAGACACGACTAAGGTATATAAAATGCATATAACATCTATGAAAGAGAAGGAAAACTCGAAACAAAACCCTATACCAACACGTCTGACCAGCGCGGTATAGTAGGTTAACTTCCCTCCCATTATGAAGTATATAGTGGACGTATATGGGCTATGCTGGTGATGATGATGATGATAACAATCTTTATTATAGCGTAGGGAAGGTTGAATAAATATGAAAATCAAATGAAATTTTGTTATATATTATGGACACGAGGCTTAACAGGCCATGTTTTGAATACACCGCGCTCATTCCGACCGAGGCGACGGAAGAGTAGTGCGCAGCCACGTAACCCTTTTCCATTGAAATTAGGCCGACCACTGGTACCGCTTCTTTGACATCCACCCGCGATTATATATTTCTTTGTAAACAATATCTTTTGTTTTTCTTTTTCGATGTTAGAATTATCAGGTGCTACTATTACAGTATTTCTTTATAAACAATATATTTTGTTTATCTTTTTGGATGCTAGAATTACCAGGCTACTCTATGAGCTTACTCTGAAGCATGTCACATACAACTGCCCATGAGAGAAGCAGTTTTCTCTCAAGTCTTCTCCCGCTACCTTAAGAATTTGACCCCGAGCTAATGAAACAAAGATTTATGGTTATTGCTAAGCAGACTTTAATAGCAAACTACACTCTCTGAATTTCGAAGGAGTAATTTGATGGTATTTAGAGAATCCTAGGAATAAATACAGCCGCTGCTCGAGAACAACCGGTCAGTATAGTTGACTCGATTACATTGCAATGCAATAATTTTTCATGCAAACTGGGGGCGTTGTATAATTTTGGCGCACCAGCTCTCATGTCTATCTCTGTCTCATTTTAAGATGTAAGTTGGGAGACCGGGAGCCTTCAGAGTATTCAGGAACTCGACCGGCTGACGGACTCGGGGTTTATCGCTTATTCGAAGGATTTATTTTAATATTCGGCCCTTCGAATGATTTAAAATATTATTAAATGGTATTAAGAAATCGAAACGACCGTAGTAGCGCACATTGGTAGATCATGGCGTCTTGCGATCAATATGATCAGCATTAACATCCTGTCTTCCTATCATATCTTCCTAATTATTCCTAACATAACTCAGCCTTTCCGTCTCGATTTTTACAAATATGTTAATTAAACGCTGGCTAAACGGCGATCAAAAATATAGCAAATTACTATCTCTCTTTCCTAATCATTATGTCAAACAATAAACGTGATTGCGTTGGCTCTTTTGATTGGCTCCTTTTAGCTTGATTTTTTGTTTCTTTTTTTTACTTTTTGCCTTTTTACTTTATATTTACACTATTTTTATTATATTTAAATATATCTTCCAAAACACACTAACTAGAAAATACCGAGCAAGGCTCGGTCATCCAGATATTAGGTACTTTTAATTGTTTAATTTTTATTTGTAATGCGATAGAATCTGTAAAATAAAAATCGTTCTATTTCAAACATCCTGTTCGTATTTTTTGTTTTATAAAACGAGTAGGTAACAGGTAACCATTTGTTAACATTGGCAGGCTTACACGTTAAATTAGTGCCATTTGATTCTTTATTATACTATTCCTCTCTTAGAATTACTACATACTGAAATTTATAAATTTAGTTCCATCATTGTACATTGTTATCCTACTCAATCCCAATTACTTGGGGTCGATGCTATATGTATTCTCTTCCAACTTCAAAACTTATTGGCAGTAGTTTTATGATCCTGCCTTTTTTTCGGCAGGCTATGGTCTGGATAGACGCCGTCCATGGTTGCATGGTCTTTCGGGTATCATCTCCCGTTGACATCCCGGCTTGTTGCCCGGGCGTCGCTCTCACGCGGTTAGTCTGTAGACGGACTATTCCCCAGTTCAATCAGCGGCACCACGTCACAGTTCCTGACGCTGTCGAGCATCGTCTTAGCGACGGTCGCCAGCGTTAGGTCGGCACCCATGATTGCGACGAGTTCACGATGCTGCTCTGCCTAAGCCACATAGACCTCGAGCGTGTGCAGGGCCGTGTCCTCGTCACAATCGCAGTGGTGGCAGGACGGTGTCCTCTACCTCCTCACGACCGTGTACTTTTTTTTTGGGACTAATCCCACCACACATTCCCACCATTGTAACTCCTGTAAGCCAGGATCCACAATGGTCACTATAAATGACACCAAGGTTTGACCCTCAGGCAGTCCCGGGATATGATTTTAATTGTCTTGGAACCCGCAACAAATTTAATTAGAAAAGGTTAAAGAGGAGGAGTTGGAAAGAGTGATTCCACTTCCCTCCTAGGCAAAGCGGGAGACAGGAAAACAAAATGACTAGTCAGCCAATAATTAAAGAGGTGTACGGCTACGATAAGCGCAGCCGTACGGCACCACGGATACGGAAGAGCTTAACGGGGCCTATATGTGAGCGTTAAGATTGATTGCTACAGTAGGTATGGCAGAAACGCATGAACGCACGGAAATTTTCTCGAGTTGCCACAAGGTCCGTATAGTATACTACTTCACAGGTGACTTGCCAAAGCAACCATGGCCTTTAATACCAGCATCAGTCAGAAGGAAAGGACTCCGTGCTGTTGCCCCACCAACCGTATTACACCACGCTAGTCAGACGTATTGGTGTAGGGTTTTGTTTCGAGTATTCCTTCTCTTGCATAGATGTTATATACGTTTATATCGCTTAGTCGTCTCTTACGATCACCCATGGGTAAGATAGGGGGTGTTGAATTGTATTCTTACTCCGTCACCCCACGGATGACTGTGTGATAGATAGCCTTGTAATAAATTATAAATTTAACTTTAACCTACTATTTTTATGGGTAGGCAGCGATCTAGCTGTACCTCTGGTATTGCAAATCGTCTATGGGCGACAATAATAGTTACCATTAAGCGTGCTGTTTGCTCGTTTGTTACCAAGAGCAATAAAAAAAATGCATAATTGTATAAGGATTAATATTGTAATATTAAAAATAGTTTCCTAAATAACCTTGCACTAAGAAAATGGTATTTTTACTTCGTAAGTAATACGTATATTAAAATAGTACGACGTATATGTAATTGCAATAATTTAATCACTTCATCTTTAGCTGTTTTTTTAAACTACTCTTCACTAAGAAAATAATCCTTGTATTGCGGGGGACTTAACAAACTTTTTAATAACGCAGACAAATTACACCTAGACTCGGAACAACACTTCGGGGATCACAGAAAATATTATCCTGCGTAGGAATCAAACCCATGGCACTGGCACGGAAGGTCGGTATCTTAACCACTACGCCATCTGTGTAGTTTTTATAGAACTACTTAATTAATTTACAGGAAGCAAAAAAATAATATTGACATGATTAAAGATTCTAATAATCATTAATGGACTCCACAACTTATAATAGATGCAGTTTATATTGCAGTTTAAAAATTGCTAATAATTATAAACGTTATATACAATCGCTTTCGTTCAAAATTACATTATTCGTTGACTAGTGCTGTGATTGACAGGGATAAGAAATGATAATAAAAAATATTGTAAGTTCAATTAAATAAATATAACGCAAGTCATCACACTTGACTAAAGTGAAATTGCAATAACATGTACTATGTTATTATGATTATGGTATGGCGTATGGCTGAAACGTGAAAGCGTCATTTGAGAGTCTTATATTATTTAAAATATAATGTTTTAAAATCATCATGATTCTTCTACTCTTATCCCTATATATAATGTTTTAAAATATTATATTAAATATTTGTTTATTTGTGATGTGATGCGGAACAAGTGCTGGGGTGTATTGTATATGGTGTAATAGTGCTTTACATATGTTTTTGTTTCCCACCAACATTCCTAGAAGACACCGTTAGTTAACAACGTGGGCATGGCATCGTTGAAGGCAATGACTACTTACTGACAATAATTTTATATGAAGTTATAATTATAAGAAAAGACCGCATAAAGGTGTGTAGAAACTGAAAAAATGTAAAAAAATATAGTATACTAATTGGCTGCAAGGCTATATGTTCTTTGCCTGTCGAAATGGATGAACTAAACAAAAAATAACTAATATTTAAGATTATTATTTTAAAAGTTTTGACGGAAGATTTGAAAAATCGTGAAGAAAATTGTACAAGTCTTGGCTGTAAGGCTTTGTGCCCTTTGCCAATTGGAGTGAATAAAAAAACAACTGCTCTGATTATTATTACATAAAAAGTTTTGATGGAAGATTTGGGTCATGATTCATTAAATGCAGTCTCAGTTTATTTGGCCATCACCGAACCGCACATTACATAATTGAAATAAAACTACTTTTACAGAATCTATTGCATTTGTATTTGATTTTTAATTTCCCGACGTTTCAAACACTTTACAGTGATCATGGTCACGGGAGGATTAAGGTCAAAAACGAAAACGTCAGGTAATTAAAAATCAAATACAAACGCGATAGAATCCTTATATGTAGTTTTATTTCAAATGTGTAACACTCGCGTAAATATTAAAATTATTACGCACATTACACGTCAAAAATGTAAAAAGAATAGATTAAACGCCTCATCATCTGAACACAAAGACGTTCCACTCATCGACCTAAGCAGTAGCGTGTTAACCAGGTTCAAGAACTAGCTAGTCACGCTAAGTATATATTTACACGAACAACTTCAAGCCACTTTTAAACCCTTTATAATTTGAAAACTATTCAACATAAACGCATCAAATTAAAATTTTTATCTTTATATGAAATCATCATTTGCCTGCCCTCATCCCACGCTAAGTGAGATCGGCACAACACGTTCTTGCCCTCCACAAACTTCTATCAGTCGTTATATCTGCATTTTCATACACTTATCCTCGTTTACACAATCTATCCATCTCTTTTTGGGTCACCTATTATTCTTACGCCCGTCCACAAGCATATTGATAACCCTCCTTGTCACATGCCTTTCATCCCTCCTCATCACATGTGTATACCAAGACAATCTCGCGCTCATAATCTTCTCTATCACTGGTGCTACTTTCAAACTTACCCTAATATATTCTTCTAAATATTTAATATGAATAATATCTGTATATCATATATTTATAAGAATAGAACCATTATTCTCCTGCTCTTATCCCAATTATTTGGGGTCGACGTAATATGTATTTATGTTCGTACACATTGCAAAAGTTATTAGCATTAGTTTTATGACGGATCACCTGACGTCAACCCTCTTTGAAAATGTGTGATCAAATGGCATCAGGTAGGTAGAGTTGGTCCAGGTCGATATAAAAGTCTTAGTTTACTTTCACGACATCCACGAGCAAAATAAGGGTTTAATTTGTAGCCGCTACCACACAGATAAATATTTTGGAAGAATAGAACCTTATAACATAAATAATAACATTTCTGTAATAATGATGACTTATTGGACGTGAGACACTTTGGTCCTCCCGTGACCATGAACGCTGTAAAGTGTTCGAAACTTTGGGCAATTTAAAATCAAATACAAACGCGATAGAATCTGTAAAAGTAATTTTATTTCAAATAAACAGTAACTGCCATTTAATATAAAGAATAATTATAATTTATTAAAATTACTGAAATTTAGCATTTAATATGCTTAATTATTTATAAAACCCGATTACGAAGCGAAAAATGATGTCACAAGCGGGATTCGAACCCGCGCCTATTGGGATTCCGGCCCAATCGTGCTGCCACTACACCACCGTGAACTATTGTAGGACATGCAAATTTCGCTTCGTACCATATTTACGTCTTTAAGGTGACATATGCCATCTACTCGACAATGCTTACACATTGTTATAGGCTTAATACTTCAAACTTTGCAGTTAGAATTGTATTAAATGATGACACAACCTTGTTATTCAAATTACTGAAATTTAGCATTTAATCATCATCATCATCATCAACCTGCTCTTATCCCAATTTATTTGGGGTCGACGCAATATGTCTTCTCCTTCCATACAACTCTATCAGACGTCATCTCTGTGGTCACTCCTTGTCTATCCATGTCATGTTTCACGCAGTTCATCCATCTTTTCTTCGGTCTTCCCTTACCCTTTAAGCCTTCAATATTCATGCTTAAAGCTTTCCTCACAACATTACTTTCATCCCTTCTCATCACATGTCCATACCATGTCAATCTTTCACTCCTTAATTTTTCCGTCACTGGCGCATCTTTCAAACTTCCTCTTATATGTTCATTCCTTATTTTATCCATTCTTGTCACACCACACATCCATCTCAACATTCGCATCTCCGCTACATGCAGTCGTCTCTCATCCGTCGCTTTTATCACCCAACATGCTGATCCATACAGTACAGCAGGTCTTATTAGGCTTTTATATATTTGGCCCTTTAATTTAAGGGGTACTTTGGGGTCGCATGTTGTACCCGTGACCTGCCGCCACTTCATCCATCCCACATCAATTCTGTGCTTCACCGCACGATCCAGGTCGCCATCGCTTTGGATAAGAGAACCGAGGTATCGAAAGTTCGAGCATACTGGGATAGGTACTCCATCTAAAGTTATGGGTGTAAAATTGGAGAGACCGCCGAAATCGCAGAACATGTATTCTGTAAATTTAGCATTTAATATGCTTAATTATTTATAAAACCCGTTTACGAAGCGAAAAATGATGTCACAAGCGGGATTCGAACCCGGGCCTATTGGGATTCCGACCCAATCGTGCTGCCACTACACCACCGTGAACTATTGTAGGACATGCAAACACATACAACATGTAATCGGGTTTTATATAACTATAATTTATTAGCTAAATATAGAATAATTTGTATTTGAAAGCTAGTCAAGTCAAATGTCCTCACCATCATCATCATTCATCATTCATTTTATAAATAAAAAATATTTTTGCTATGAAAAATAAACGAGAAATTATGTTAATATATTTTTTTAATACAACACCCTGCATTAAGGAAATAATCCTTGTATTGCGGGGGACTTTACAAATATTCAATTTAACGGACACAAATTACAAACAGAATAACAATTTGTGGATGCGATCCACAAAGTATATGTCATACGTAGGAATCGAACGCACGACCACTATTATACAAATTTAACTATGAATATATTATTTTTATAAGTTTCAAGATTAACCCCTTATTGCATGAATTATGAAGGAGAAGATGAAAAATTTTTTTTTTACTGAAAACTTCTTTTAGTTTTTATCTACAACCAGTCTGAATAGGGAAAACAATTTTTGGATTTATCTTAGAAATTACTACACGAAGCTATATATGGCATCGTATGCATTCTAGTGGAAGTATACTAATCCATATATGGCTTCGTATGCATTAATTAAAAAATGAAATTAGGTTTTATGAAAATCTTTAAAACAATTTCTTTAAATAAATTTTACACTTTCCACATTTGGTAAATGAACGAAATTTCAAACAGTTTTAAGTGTAATTTAGTCCACTCGAACAAATGGTCCACGTTATCTGAACGTACAGAATCTAGTGATAGGTCTTGATGCCTTTTTTTTTTTTTATTTTTTTTTTTATTGGTGGGCTATGGGTGCGTCTCGCCCCGCCAAATCGGTCCGGGGTGACGGAGAAGGCGGCGCGTGACCCCATAGACCCACCGTAAAACCTCTCTCTTCGCCGTGCGAGCGGACCACCGGTACCCGATCTTTGTCTTCGGTGGAAGGTCTTGATGCCTGGCTGGAGTTTTTCGTGTTTTTTTAATAGGTGCGGGCGAGTCCAGCAAGCTGGTTAGAGTGGCGCCTCAGGTTGTTGAGATATCGACTTCGCATTTTTTTTTCGACGAGCATGGAGTGAGTATGGTTCATAGCCAGGAGCAGAGTCAGAAGCCAGATCATCGTCACTCAAGAAACCATCACCCGGAATAAGATTTACATGCTTGGGAGTACCATAAAAGCGCGAAGGGTTCATTGCTACAAAGAAAAGAAAAAGCGTCTGAATGCATACGAAGCCAAATATGGCAATATCAAAAAAAAAAGCTCAAAAACAAACAAAAGATACGAAAAATGCCGAAATGATAACTATTTCTTATAAAGGTATATGTAAACATTGTATTTTGAAATTCTAAGGATTTTTACTTACCGTTTTATTATTATTTTCGCATTTATAAAATTAGCACTAATTAATTACACTCCAATGGTCGGACACGTTGTACATAACCACCAATATTTTGACCGATTGCACTTATCATAGACAACAAAAAATACGGTCCATTAAACGAAGAAATTATGTATACGGATTCAACGTTGGTTGCGAAAAAATAATATTTTAATAAATTGAAAAAAAAAAATTAACTTTTAAAGCCATATATGGCGTTGTATGCGGTAAGGGGTTAAGAAGTTAGCATCTATTTATACATTAATTCTTTTGTCGGTAAGGTCGATAACCACATCATAATTATTATAATTGATAAAGATAATAATGAATTTGGCTCCCATTTTAACATTTATTCTTTTCGGCAAATGAATTTAGTAAAAACTGACATCACACACAGACGTTACAATCTATTTTTATCTGTACACGTTTTATCTGTAAGTAGGTTGGTCTAGGTCTTAAAACTTTATCTTCTAATGCGACTAACTTTCGCGGCCAAAGAGAGTGCGAACTTAAATTTTTGCTCTTTATTGTGTCTATGAGTTATTTCTGAAAGTTCATTTATTTCGTGTTAATGCCATCATTTGATTAATGTTAATAAAGTATTATAAGATGGTTTACTGTGTGAGACACAAGGAGGTTTCAGGAGTGGAAGGGGATGCATGTAACAAGTGTTCTCTCTGCGCAACATTGTGGAGAAGCATCTGGCCCTAGGTCAGAGGGTTTTCTGCAGTTTTGTGGATCTGGAGAGAGCATTTGACACGGTTGTACGAAAGGAACTTTGGGACATTTTACCGGAGTATGGTATTAACGGTAAACTGCTGCAGGCTGTGCAATCCAGTTACTCGGGCTGTAGAGCCTGTGTGCGGCTGGATGATGGAATGTCGCCTTGGTTTGACGTCAATATCGGCGTTAAGCAGGGCTGCGTTCTATCAGCCAGGCTGTTTATCGTATATCTGGATAAATGTCTCCAAAGGTTGAACGATATGAATGTGGGAGTCCAGATGGGTGATTTTGAGTGAACAGAGCGTTGGGGCAACTTCTCGGCAGCCACCACCTCAGCCAGAAGGCACGTGTAGCAATACATAACGCAGTGCTTGTCCCAACATTACTGTATGGAAGCGAGAGTTGGGTATGCAGAAAAGAGTATGAAAGTAAAATTAATGCGGTCGAAATGCGATCTCTTCGGAAAATCTGTGGAGTTAGGCTGACCGATCGCATTCGTAACGACGACGTAAGAGAGCGAGTAGGTATGAAAGAGAGTATTGGTGTAAAGATGCGAAAGGGAATGCTCCGATGGTTTGGACATGTGGAAAGAATGCTGAACGAAAGCCTGGTTAAGAAGATATAAAATGCGAAAGTGGAAGGATGTAGGTACCGAGGGAGACCGAGACTAACCTACCTAGACCAGATCGGTCAGGTACTGAAGGAAGGTGGAGTCAAGAGTCTCCGAAACCGGCGAACGTGTATGAAGAGAATTATGAATGTTGAGGAAGCGAGTGAAGTATGCAGAGATAGAGTTCTCTGGCACTCTGTTTTCTCTGCCTACCCTGCAAGGGATATGGCGTGATGATATGTACATACATATCATCACACACATATACATATCATAATACTTACATACATATGTAGGTAAGTATTATAATACATCAATATTAATGTTTGCTGCACCATTTTCAAGATTATTAATGTTCTGCTTATGACGAACTTTAAGTCAACATCATCATCATTCTCCTACTCTTATCCCAATAGCTTGGGGTCGATACAATATGTACTCTTCTTTCATAGTACATATTGTAAAAGTTATTGGCAATAGTTTTATGACCGGCCTCCTGCCAGACGTCAAACCTCCTTGGGAATGTAATTGTTGACCAAACAGTATCAGATGGCGTTGGCCCAGGTCGTTATAAGGCTCTTAGTCGTCTTTTACAACATCCACGAGCAAAGTAAAGATTGGTAGTATTCGTAGCAGCTACCACACAGCTTGTTATATATAGGTATACTTAAGACGAACTTTAAGTAAATATACAAAAATGAATGTTTTCATGAATCATTTCATCATATACAAAAATGAATGCTGGAAAGACATATGGTGACGGACTAAGAACACAATTCACCACCCCCTATCTTGCCCGAGGGTGATCGTAAGAGATGACTAAGGGATATAAAACGCATATAACATCTATGCAAGAGAAGGAAAACACGAAACTAAATCCTATACCAACACGTCTGACCAGCGTGGTACAGTAGGTCCATTTCCCTCTCATTGTGGAGGAGGCTCGAACTGTGGGACATATATGAGCTGAGATGATGATGATAAATGTTTGCATAGAAAAATACAGTTTAACATTTTTTTTTGTTTAGTTGTTGGTAACATTTAGTAAAAATTATATTCTTACTAATAAATTTTGTCATGTGCGGCAATTTGTAATAAAAATAAATTTATAATAATATCAGTGATAGGACCACGCCGTTAACAGTTCTCTGTCTACAGCCGCGGGTCGGTCCGTCCGGGGTAGTATCACATTCTCGCAGAAAATTGACATCTGAGCAATGGCAATGAGCTGGTGTGCTTCGTTCGGTGAGCGAGAGAGCTGGAAGCCCAACTGGGTGGGTTTGGGATTTGTATCAGTAGGCAGTGGCCTAGCTGTACCCTGGTATTGCAAAGGTCCATGGGCGGCAGTAACACTTACCATCAGCTATGCTGTTTGCTTATTTGCCACCAGAAGCAATAAAATAAAATGCTATTGACTTACCAATAAAAAATAACACTAATAGCAAAATGAAATAGTTGCAAGTAAAAGATGAAAACCCTTTTTTTAAAGACAACATTCTGCATTAAGGAAATATTTATTGTAATGTTACAAACAAAATTAAAAAATACAAATCATGCCCCGCTACAGAACAGCAACTTTTGGAGCGTTCTACTTGAACTACTAAGTAGGACTCGAACCCGTAGGTCGATACCTTCATCTGGCCCACCCAAGAATGTTAGGAATCGGTGCCAGTGGTCAACATTAAGGAGATAATCCTTGTATTGCGGGGAACTTTACTAATATTCAATTAAACGGACACAAATTACACTCAGACTTAGAATAACAATTTGTATAACGATGGATAGAGAACACGGTTGGTTGCGGTACCAAACGCCGCTCTTCCGTCGTTTCGGTCGGAATGAGCGGGGTGTTTAAAAGCCATAACCTGCCAATGGTATCTTAGTCTTGTGAAAATATGTATGTATTAGCCATAGAGTTATATGTATAGAAAAGCTATTCCGAATAAATATTTTGTTCCATTTTGGTAACAGTTAAACTAAAGTCCGCTGCAGCGCTAATAAATAGATAATCTAACGCGAACATTGACGCACACAGCGCTAGATCGCTTTATAGTTGTAATTTTCTCGCGACCAAAACGTCGTAAGATGTAGGCATTTCATGCGCACTTACGCGTTTCGTTCAACGTTATGTAACAAAGTGTAGTCACTATAGATTTTACACCGCAGAAGTGACACAGTTTTTGTACCTACAAACAATCATTCGAACTCATACAGCATACTCTATTTCAAAGTGTATTATTAAGTAGTTAAATAAATAAAAATAATAGTAAATTATAAAAGAAAATGAACTATTATGTTTATATAAACTTTACTTTAACATACGACAATAGTTATGAATATCCGTGAGATGACGGAATAAGAATACAATTCATCACTACCTATCTTTGTCGTGGATATCGTAAAAGGCGACTAAACGATATAATATGCATCTATCAAGAGAAGGAAAACTCGAAACAGAACCGTATACCAACCTGTTTGATCTTTGACAAATAAATATTAACTGATAATATATACTAAAGGAAAAGGAATATAAACACTCAAAATACTTTCTAGACACTACGTCAAGTCTGTGTATAGTCACACATTTTTACCTCCAACCAGTGTAATTGAACATCTGCGGGCTTTAGTCTATTATCAAAGATGGTGTGACATTTAAATGTATAATATTTTTTTTATTGTGTTAATTCGATATTATTACCTATTTGTACACTTTAACATTTTACTTAGTTAATAAAGAATTTTTATTCCCATCCACATGTCAAGTTTTGATTGGCATTATTCGAATTATCGTATTAACAACGCTGCTCTGTATACACCTACAGTCCATGATGGTCGCAGTCACACTAAAGTAAGGTGTACGGATTGCAGTACAGCTTAGTTGAACAAAGCAAGTGTTCGGAACGCGATATCTAGTACGTAGTACATATATATCGATGGTATTAGCTTTATTTGCTATTTTTTATGAACACAATAACGCAGATAGTCACAGTACATTAGGGTGTCCGTTATTTCCCAAATTGGGTTTTGTTCTGCAAACGCCCGTCAAATTTTTAGGTTATGACCTAAAAAAAAATATCAGACCCAAATCAGCCCCTAATATTTACATTAACCCGTGCCTAAATCATAATACATTTCCCATTTAAATAACATGGGATTTTCGCACTTTATGCAGTTAATTTTTTTCCACTGAAACAAATGTAGCTAAAAATATTCAAACAGCTATTTCTTGTAGGAAATTTAACGCTCTACAAAAAAGATCTGAATGCTTTTTTCGATAAAATTTACCGTTTAAAAGTTATTCAACAATAAACTTGTATTCATATTTTAATTCATCGTTTTTTTATAATTTTCACTATAATTTTTATTTATATCAAACTAAATGCATACAGATAGATAATAAAATAAATAAATACAAGATTTAGATCTAAAATAAAGTATATTATTGCTTTTAAATAATATCGATACTTATTATACAGTTTCTCGACTTTTTTCACACATCTTGAAACAATTTGTATTTCAATTCCAGCTCTATACCAGAATTTAGTCACTTCTCCTATAACGAATTGACAACTTGCTGGAAGTGTTTATTTTGCTTCTCTTGTTTGATAAAATAACAATTGTAGTACTTGTTTGTTAGTTGGTAATTTATTGCCACTGATT
Source organism: Lymantria monacha (assembly GCA_905163515.2). Lineage (NCBI taxonomy): Eukaryota > Metazoa > Arthropoda > Insecta > Lepidoptera > Erebidae > Lymantria > Lymantria monacha. The sequence continues at coordinate 3,067,968 of LR991087.1, forward strand.
GTTTCAGTTGGTTCTCCCAAAACATTAGATTTCTCAGGCTCACAGAAGTGTTCATTTTTTTTTTTTGAAAATTATATTAAACAGTATTTCTGCTGAATGAGTTCGCAATAATAACACATACATATCATCACGCCATATCCCTTGCAGGGTAGGCAGAGAGAACAGAGTGCCAGAGAACTCTATCTGTGCATACTTCACTCGCTTCCTCAACATTCATAATTCTCTTCATACACGCTCGCCGGTTTCGGAGACTCTTGACTCCACCTTCCTTCAGTACATGACCGATCTGGTCTAGGTAGGTTAGTCTCGGTCTCCCTCGATACCTACATCCTTCCACTTTCGCATTGTATATCTTCTTAACCAGGCGTTCGTTCGGCATTCTTTCCACATGTCCGAACCATCGGAGCATTCCCTTTCGCATCTTTACACCAATACTCTCTTTCATACCTACTCGCTCTCTTACGTCGTCGTTACGAATGCGGTCGGTCAGCCTAACTCCACAGATTTTCCGCAGAGATCGCATTTCGACCGCATTAATTTTACTATCATACTCTTTTCTGCATACCCAACTCTCGCTTCCATACAGTAATGTTGGGACAAGCACTGCGTTATGTATTGCTACACGTGCCTTCTGGCTGAGGTGGTGGCTGCCGAAAAGTTGCCCCAACGCTCCGTTCACTCTATTTCCCGCATTCACTCTTCGCTCTATATCAGTGGTGTACCTTCCATCTCGGCTAAATCCACATCCAAGATATACAAATTCATCCACTTGCTCTAGTACATCATTACCTATTGTTACTCTTACATCTGTTCTGGTTTTATCTCTTTCAAAGACCATTATTTTGGTTTTGCTCACATTCACGCGTAGACCACGCAATAATAAAGTTTATTAAATAAACACTTCACCGAGAGGTTATAGACTCAAATGACATGAAGTTCTCACATGTTGCTCACAGATGGTGTTAGATTGGGACGGGCAGCGCCGTGACCTCGTCGCTGTTATCGGTGCCGACCTGACGCTGCCGGCTGTCGCGAGGGCGATGGTCGACAGCGTCAGGAACTGGGACGCGGTCGCCGCCTTCTGCGAGGCTGTCATCTCGCAGAAGGAGACGGCGGAACGAGTCCGGGAGGATTCCCGTGACCCGTGGCGGCGCAGGCGCGAATACCTGCGCCTGATGCCGCCCTAACCGAGGCTTCGGGTGATCGGACCGGGGAATTGTCCGGTCACCCGACGTGAGGCCACCGCGTGAGGACGACGCCTCGACGGCGAAAGCTGTCGGGGCATCGACAGGAGAGGAGCCCGAGAGGGCATACCGCCGAGCGGGCCACCGAAGACAAAAATCGGGTACCGGTGGCCCGCTCGCACGGCGAAGAAGAGGTGCTTGGAGGGTGGGTCAATGGGGTTGCGCGCCGCCTCTTCCGTCACCCCGGACCGACTTGGCGGAGTGCGACGTCCATGGCCCACCTCAAAAAAAAAAAAAAAAAGATGGTGTTAGATTATAAGACGAATAAATTTAAAACGTGATTGCGTTTAGCTTTTTGCTTAATTGCCTTAAATTCAAAAATTTTAAACAAAAGAAAATTATTTAAATACTTCAATTTATGTTTTAATAAACACTTTTTTTCTATATAATCAGTTTTATTTTATAGTCTATGGCTTATATATTTAATCTATTAGTCAGTTTTATTTTAGTACTTATACTACTATGGGCCATACTCTATGGCTTAAAATTAAAATAATTAAAAAAATAAATTTAATTAAAATTAAATTAGAACACTATGACATCACTATGGGCACAAACAATACGCTGTCAATGTCAGTCCGCCATATTTGTTTACATGATTGTTGGATTCTATTGCAAACGACTTTAAGGTCTCAAACAAGAGACATACACACTTACATACACAGTACACTAAATATCGATGAATCGAGTCCATTCGATATTTATTTAACAGACAATTTACATCAGCGTTCGGTATGGCAAATATATTATCGAATCGATGTATCGATCATTTTTTTAAAAATATAATATCAATGGAAAATTCACTAAATAATAAAAATAATAAACTTTTCTAAAAGGCTTGCATTATTTCATGTTGATCTATGCATCGTTAATAGTAGAATAAAAGCTTATCATTTTTTTTTGTAGGTACCTACTTAGCAGTTTTATTGTTATAAAGTTATAATTTACACGCTTATCGTTTAATTTTTCTAAGGCGACTTAGAAGAGGTTCGAGTCCAGCATTGAGATATATATGAGATACGTATATGATGATGCTGAGATTTTAATAATGATTCATCATTTCAGCTCATACCTATATTTCACATTGATGGGCTCGAGTCTCCTCCATAATAGGAGTTTTATTGACCTACTATACCACGATGGTCAGACGTGTTGGTATAGGGTTTTGTTTCGAGTTTTACTTCTCCTGCATAGATGTTATATGCGTTTTGTAACCCTTTGTCGTCTCTTACGATCACGCACGGGTAAGATATGGGATGGTGAATTGTATTCTTACCCTGTCACCACACGGAAGAAGATGATGATGATAATTACGATGATGAATATAGCCTAATACTGACTATCCAGTTGTAAGTACTCTAGATCGATCGTAATTGTAATTTGAGATTTTCTGATTTTGTGAGCTTAAATTCCTTTTTTAACATAAATATCTCTAGCCTGAATATAAAAATAATTAAGCTAAGTTAATATAACCAATGCACTCATTAAATACAAAACATTAACAATACGTTCTGGTATCGCAATCTTCATAATTGTATTTTTGATTCGACAGAAGCATAATCGATACATATGTCAATCTCTATTATTTTATAAATACAACAACAACAATCTGACCAATATGGCGTTGAAGCTAAAATGACTATTAATTTTTTATTGCAAGAATAGTACCTACGAATTCAACTGAAATATTAAATATGTTTAACTAGGAACTTAGGAAATTCAGATTATGTTTTTATAAAGATAAGTTAAATCTAAACACGTTTTAATTCTTTTGTTAGATATTTTCGGACATCCGGCCACCTCCTTCTATTCTATTGAAATATTTTATGTTATTTAAATTCTATATTTAAACAAAATAAAATTTGTATAAACATTAAATTTAAAAAATATATCTTTAAGTTTTTAATATAAATACTTATTTGCCGTCGCTCATCTACTTAAATAATTATGAACCTAGAAGGTCAATTATATTGATACTTGTTTAGGTACATTAAAATGAAATACATTTTCGATGTACGTATTGAATTTCGAACAGTATTTTATCCTTTTTCACAATAAACTAATTTCATAACACCAACATCTATTGACGGAGTGGGGAATTCAAAGATTTCTTTTCTTAGATTTTCTATAGTACCATAAACAGTAGATGATGAATATAGTCTTGAAAAGGCTCGGACCACCATCGAATAGCCGAGCCTCGGCTGTTCAAGACTGGCCCAAGCTCGGGCTAGCATCGAATAGCCGACGCTCGGCTGATTAAGGTCTGGCCCAAGCTCGGTTCAGCACCGAGTAGCCGAGCCTCGGCTGTTCAAGACTGGCCCAAGCTTGGGCCAGCATCGAATAGCCAAGCCTCAGCTGTTCAAGGCTGGCCCAAGCTCGGACCAGCATCGAATAGCCGAGGCTTCGTTGCTCGTGACTGGCCCGAGCTTGGGCCAAGATAAAAAAAGTTACGGCTCAATTGCACAAGGTCGGTCCAGGCTTGGGCCAGCATTGGACAGCCGAGGCTTGTTGCCCAGAATTGGCAGAAGCTCCGGCCAGTCTTCAACGATGGGGCCAACCCCATCGTTGAAGACTGGCAGTTCCTACATGGGTAAAGGCATTCATAGATGGAATAGTGGTTAAGATACCGACCCACTGTGTGAAGTGATACAGAATGTCTTACCGTGATTTTTAACCGACTTCAAAAAAGGAGGAGGTTCTATGTTAACTAGTACGAAGGACAATGTATAGTTAATGGGCATTTTCATAAAAATGTGCAAGGGCGTTTTCAGGCTTGTCCCTCTAAAACATTTTTTTTTTAAACAATTAATTCTATTTGAAACTAGAACAAAATTTTACATTGGGTTTATTCTACATTTAACTAATATTTTATAATATTATTAAAGCCAATCATAGTATAACTTTTTTATTAAAAAATAATAAAACAACAGAATGCTATCATTTTACCGTGTCCCTTTGCAACCAGACGATATTTCAACATCGAATTTAAGTATTAGATGTTAAGATTTGCTATGAGTGCAGTATTTTATTTTTCTAGTGATAATGTAGGGTCATTTTAAGAAAAATATATAGTATCACAACGCAAAATAAAAAAAATAAATAGAATTTAATTACTGGAGTGTATTTTAAAAATCCTGACACAGTCAGTTTTGTTACCACATTTTTTTCTAAAATACTACACTTTTTGTATGTTTTATGTAATAACAACAATAACAGTCTTTTATTTGGTGCCTATTTTGTAAACATTGTTTAGTTTCTTCCAAAATTTCATGTGAGGAGCACATTATGATTCAGTGCTTCGTGTGGGCGTACTTTTTTTGTCAAGGTGTGTTACCAATATTTCTTGACGCATTAATTAGTAAACATATTTTGTGGTTATTTTCATAATATTTATCATCTAATACAACTTATAAAACTGTTGATGAGACGTCACCACAATCGTATATTTTTTAAATAATTAATAATCATGCGAGGGTAAGGTAACGTTACGTCAGTTTTGTATGGTAACATATAGTATGACCTAAAAAGTAACAAAACTGACTATAAAGGAGACTGGCCATTACACTTGTTACCAACTTACCAAAAAGAGCTATGTATGCCTCCCATGTTTTATTAAAATTCGTTCAGCTCTTAAAGTTGTTGTTAGGTAACAAAAGTGACAGATGGACAGACAGATATGATGAAACCGGATTGTCGATGACATATTTTTAATAAACAGACTTTTTGATATTTACAATTTTACTAGAGTATCGATATAATGCCTGTCTGACGTCTGGACGGTTCCCTGAGTGCTGGAAGGAAGGGAGGTTGGTTCTCCTGCCAAAGCCAGGACGGTCCCCGGATTTGCCGTCGGCCTACAGGCCCATCGTGCTCCTCGACGATGTGGGTAAGCTGCTGGAGCGTGTGCTCGCTGCCCGCATCGTCCGACACCTGGAGGAGGTGGGGCCCGATCTGTCGGACGCTCAGTATGGGTTTCGGAGGGGGCGTTCGACCATCGGGGCCCTACTACGCCTGAGGCAGGCGGCCGCGGAGGCCATCGCCGGGAAGGGAGTGCTGTTGGCGGTGTCGTTGGACATCGCCAACGCATTCAATAGTCTGCCATTCGGCTGCATCAGGGAGGCGCTCCGGTTCCATGGAGTGCCCCTGTACCTCAGGCTGCTGGTGGCAGACTATTTGGAGGGCCGCAGTATCCTCTGCGCGGGTCCCGCAGGGGACATTGTGCGGACGCCTATGTCGTGCGGCGTTCCCCAGGGGTCGGTTCTGGGGCCGACCCTGTGGGACATCGGGTACGACTGGGCGTTGAGAGGGAGTCTCCCCCCCGGGCTGAGCTTGGTGTGCTACGCTGACGACACGCTCGTCACAGCCCGGGGCAGGACACTCGAAGAGGCAGCGAGCCTGGCCACTCTCGGCACCGAGGAGATGGTCAGGCGGATCGAGGCGCTGGGGCTCAGGGTGGCCCTAAACAAGACGGAGGCCCTACTTTTCCATGGGCCCCGTGTGAGGCTACCCATCGGCGCCTCGATAGTGGTAAACTCCATCCACATCAGCATCCAGGCCCATATGAGGTACTTGGGTCTGGTGCTCGACGGGCGATGGTGGTTCCGGGAGCATTTCCGACAGATTGCTCCCCGGCTTGTCGGCGCGGCGTCCGCCCTTTCTCGACTCATGCCGAACGTGGGCGGACCCAGTTTCGAGGGCCGACGGCTGTATGTGGGGGTCATCCGCTCGATGGCCATGTACGGCGTGCCCGTGTGGGCGAGGGCTCTGAACGCCCAGCTCAGGGCGGTTCTGTGGAGGCCACAGAGAGCCATGGCGGTCAGAGCCATTCGCGGGTACCGCACGGTGTCGACAGAGGCGGCGTGCCTGTTGGCCGGGACACCCCCGTGGGACCTAGAGGCGGAGATGCTCTCCGACCTCTACCGGCGGGTTATCACAACGTGCGAGGAGGGTGGCTCCCCATCGTTGAGCGAGATAGCCACCTGGCGCGTGGATGCCCGCCGAGACGTCATCGCGCGTTGGGCTACGCGGCTGGAGAGGCCTAGGCACGGTGTGGAGACCGTTGAGGCCCTCCGGCCCGTATTGATAGAGTGGATGGAGCGGCGGCACGGAGTCCTCACCTTTCGGCTGGTGCAGGTATTGACGGGGCACGGGTGTTTCGGGTTGTACCTGCACAGGGTCGTGTATAGGGAGTGGACTCCGGCCTGCCACCACTGCAGGAGTGATGAGGACACGGCGCAACACACGCTGGAGGTGTGTCCGGGATGGGAGCGGCAGCGCCGTGACCTCGTCGCTGTCATCGGTGCCGACCTGACGCTGCCGGCCGTCGCGAGGGCGATGGTCGTCGATGGCAGAAGGAAGCGGCGAAACGGGCAAGGGAGGATTCCCGCGCCCCGGGCCGCCGCCAGCGGCCGGGGCGGCGCAGGCGCGAATACCTGCGCCCTAACCGAGGCTTCGGGTGATCGGACCGGGGAATTGTCCGGTCACCCGACGTGAGGCCACCGCGTGAGGGCGACGCCCCGACGGCGAAATCTGTCGGGGCGTCGACGAGAGGAACCCGCGAGGGTGAACCGCCGGGCGGGCCACCGAAGTTAAAAATCGGGTCCCGGTGACCCGCTCGCACGGCGAAGAGAGAGGAGTTTTTACGGTGGGTCTATGGGGTCACGCGCCGCCTTCTCCGTCACCCCGGACCGATTTGGCGGGGCGAGACTAATCCATAGTCCACCAAAAAAAAAAAAAAGAGTATCGATATAATATGAAAAAAAAACATAATTCATCCTTTTACACACATTTTATTTTGTCGAAATACTGTTTTGGATGCAAAAAGAAAAGATCCTAGCTTCAGATTTATGATTATTATACTTCTTTCTGCCAATGAGTCGACAGAACATCAAATTCTTAATAAAGACACCTTATTTTTGGTGGTATTGTGATTTTAGTGTCTATGATCATTATCCGGCAGACGAATGCCAGCAATGTTTGATATTTTAATTTATTAAATATTTTTATTTTAATGACGAAGAGTAATATATATTATACTGTTGTGCGATTTAGTATGTTTAATAACATACTAATTCGCAACACATATTTTAAAAAGACTGAACATAATTTTAATGTAAACAATTTAAAAACGCCAAAAAGTAACTGTATAATTTATTTTACTATGTGTATTACCGTAATATAAGTACAATAATATTTCGTAATTTCGTAATTAAACTTTTTATAAAAAAATGTAAACCGACTTCAAAATAGGTTCAGCCAAAAACCATACTTATTTAAAACACTAAAACCCGAAAAATAAGATGAACTATTTAATTCTTGTCTAATTCTAATTATGTATTAATTTTTATAAAATATAATTACAATGTATGCTAGAAATCCACTAACACGATTTGAAGTCAAGTAATAATTTTAACTAGTTCATATAAATTAAATTATTTATTAAATATAGCACTGAGTTGATCGACTAAAAAAATGCACATGGTACGAGGAAGAGTAGAAGTAGGGTATCAAAATAAAAAAATAAAGAACGTATTTCGAAAAAATGGAAACGAAATGCTGTATCTCGTTGCCAATGGTTTAAATTTCACTGTTTCAATCAATTCGCGTATAACACCATATGTGCTATCGATACGTCACGTGAGGTAATAACTTAGGTATGAGATACTACCAACATCCAAGTGATGTAAATAATTGTGACGGTTTGATGCAATTGTTAAAACTAGACATAGACTCCAGAATCATGGTAGGATGCAATATCTCTGTCATTAAGGGCTTGGTAAGCGGGCAATAGGGATAATATCCAAACTTGTAGGCTTCCCCTTCGTTGTGACCAAATTGAAACAGGCTAGTTACTTGATTTGGTTATTATAAAATTTAATGACGACACTATTGGCACGAAAGTGAAAGACAGTGACGGGTTAGTTGCCATAGCGCATGTGTCAACCATATATCAGGCAACGAAAGGTTACGGGATAATGAATGGAAAATGCTTCCGCTAATCCTCTGTTGGGCGGTTACGGTATATAAACTCTAGGGTACTTTACAAAGTATTAAACAAAGCTGTCATTGATTTAGCCAAAAATAAATTGGCAATGATCAGTTTTATATTGCACTGAGTTGTGTAAAGACTCTAGAGGGACAGCTTTTTGCGACTTAGGGTCTAATAAACTACTCAAATCAAAAGGCTATACTACGAGAAAGCGTAAGCCAAAGAATAAGACGGTTCTAAATAGGTACGATACAATTATCCAATACGGCTGGATCTGATCATCTTACCTAATATATCTCAGTGTCTGAAGGCACAAGTCTATGAACAGTGATGATTAATGACAGGAAAATGTGGTCCCTAAATGTGGGTCTCGTAACAAAGATCATATATCGGCAACATAAATAATTACCTAACTCCTAATCGTTATGGAGTACCTTACATTATCAGCTTACGTGATTAACTTGAAAGAATACAGTTAAAGGTGTATGCGTGCATATGATATTGAAAGAATTATCCTCCAACTCCTAACCGCTAAGGAGATGTATCTTCCATCACCAGCTCATCTAAATGAGATTATCACTGTATTCCATATTTAGGAATATTAATAAATATTATATATTATTAGGGGGGCATAGTCCGGAGCGTGCTCGTTCGCGTCCCCTGCCAGCCTAATTAGACTACTAATCCGGCTCGAAATGCGTACCGCAATGCGGGTTAGGGCGTCCCCCGGAGGTGACGCGTACCGACCGCCCCCGTCGGTACGAACTTCGGCAGTTGCGGCGATGTGGGCCGCCACCCATCACGCCTTGCCCAGTCAGGCGAGTCGAGGAGAGCAGCAGTCGAGGTGGGCACGTGGAATGTAAGAGGTTGTGTGGAAGGTAAGTTGCACGAGCTGATATCCGTCATGGCGGACAAACAGCTAGACGTGCTCTGTGTAACAGAGACCAAGCGAAGAGGCAGCGACGCCTGCGATCTTCCTGGTGGCGGGATGGCTCTGTGGTCTGGTGTACCACAGAGCGATCGAGCCAGCATGGGGGTAGGAGTACTGCTGTCCTCTCGCTTGGCCTCAGGTGTGAAAGATTACGGAATGTATGATCCCAGACTTCTTTGGGTCCGTATAAAACTTGGTGTCACCAAGGTATTCATGGTTGTAGCATATGCTACGGTAGGATCCTCGGTGGCATCAGACCTAGAGAAGTTTTGGGATAATGTTAGGGAAGTTCTGGATATGGCAGAAACCAGTGAACGCGTGATTGTATGCGGAGATTTGAACGGATGGGTCACCAAATGGACCAAATGGACCAAGCGTCCCGACTACGAGGACGTACTTGGTCCATTTGGTGATAAGAGAGTGAACGACGCAGGTAGGCTCATAGCGGATGTATGTATGGAGAGAAACCTTATTGTGTCAAACACATTTTTCCAACATAAGGACATCCATATGTATACATGGAGAAGGAATGAACAGAAAAGTATAATAGATTTAATTTTGGTAGACAGTCGCCTCCGAAGCAAAATATTGGACGCAAGAGCCTACAGGGGCCCTACAGTCGATACGGACCACTATCTCGTTATTGCGAGATTTAGTGGTCTGGCCAGAAAGTGGAGGCACTGGCGAGAGCGTGTCCACTTCGGAGGGCTTGAAAGAATAAAGGTTGAAAGGTTGCAAGAAGAGTGTGTAAGAGAAAAGTATGCAAAGGGTGTCCGAGAACGGCTGACGATGGCAAGCCAGCCGCAATCGGACATTGAAGAATGCTGGAGAGTATTGAAAGAGAGTATGGTAGACACAGCGAAAGAAGTATGTGGAAGTTCAAAGAAGCATAGAAACACAAATGGTGATGCATGGTGGGATGCGGAAGTGGCAGCTTTCGTAGAGCAAAAGAAGAAAGCGTGGCTGGACTATGTCTCTTCTTTGAATCTGAATGACAGTATGACTGAACAGAAGAAAGAAATATATCGGCAATGTAAGAATGACACCAAGGCCTTAGTGAAAGAGAAACGTGATAGAGCAAGTATGAGTGCAGAAGATAGGCTGACTAAAAACTTCGAGAGTAACACCAAACTCTTTTGGAGGGTGGTGAAGAAGTCTCGGGGTGGTTGGTCAGCCTTCAGAATGAATAAAATAAGGTCTAAAGGTGGAGACAATCTTACACAAACACAAGACGTGTTAAGCCGATGGAGTGAATATTTTGGCGATATGTATGCGGATACTACGGTTGGCGCCGGTGTCGCATGTGGTCTAGTAGATAAACATTCGGCGACGGCGTTCTCCGATGGCATCAGTATGGATGAAGTTGAATGGGCGATAAGAAGCTTGAAAAATGGTAAGGCAGCGGGCATTGATATGGTGTCTGCCGAGATGATCAAGCTTGGTGGCTCCTGTGTCCGGGAGGCGTTCCTGTTGCTCCTCAATTTATGTTGGAGCTCGGGAATGGTTCCCGGGGACTGGAATAGCGCAGTCATCGTGCCTTTGTTTAAAAACAGGGGTTCACGTTATGACTGCGCAAATTACAGAGCCATAAGCTTGACCAGTTTGGCAGCAAAAGTGTATGGTAAAATTATTGAAAGGAGAATGAGGATGGTGTCCGATGGTTTACTGTGTGAGACACAAGGAGGTTTCAGGAGTGGAAGGGGATGCATGGATCAAGTGTTCTCTCTGCGCAACATTGTGGAGAAGCATCTGGCCCTAGGTCAGAGGGTTTTCTGCAGTTTTGTGGAGGGACCTTGGGACATTTTACCGGAATATGGTATTAACGGTAAACTGCTGCAGTCTGTGCAATCCAGTTACATGGGCTGTAGAGCCTGTGTGCGGCTGGATGATGGAATGTCGCCTTGGTTTGACGTCAATATCGGCGTTAAGCAGGGCTGCGTTCTATCAGCCAGGCTGTTTATCATATATCTGGATAAATGTCTCCAAAGGTTGAACGATATGAATGTGGGAGTCCAGATGGGTGACTCAGTGGTCTCTGCTCTGCTTTATGCAGATGACGCAGTCCTGCTGGCACAGTCAGCGACTGACCTGCAGACCCTAGTCGACACAATGACAGAAGATTGTAAGAAAATGGGTCTACGCGTGAATGTGAGCAAAACCAAAATAATGGCCTTTGAAAGAGATGAAGCCAGAACAGATGTAAGAGTAACAATAGGTAATGATGTACTAGAGCAAGTGGATGAATTTGTATATCTTGGATGTGGATTTAGCCGAGATGGACGGTACACCACTGATATAGAGCGAAGAGTGAATGCGGGAAATAGAGTGAACGGAGCGTTGGGGCAACTTCTCGGCAGCCACCACCTCAGCCAGAAGGCACGTGTAGCAATACATAACGCAGCGCTTGTCCCAACATTACTGTATGGAAGCGAGAGTTGGGTATGCAAAAAGAGTATGAAAGTAAAATTAATGCGGTCGAAATGCGATCTCTTCGGAAAATCTGTGGAGTTAGGCTGACCGACCGCATTCTTAACGACGACGTAAGAGAGCGAGTAGGTATGAAAGAGAGTATTGGTGTAAAGATGCGAAAGGGAATGTTCCGTTGGTTCGGACATGTGGAAAGAATGCCGAACGAATGTCTGGTTAAGAAGATATACAATGCGAAAGTGGAAGGATGTAGGTACCGAGGGAGACCGAGACTAACCTACCTAGACCAGATCGGTCAGGTACTGAAGGAAGGTGGAGTCAAGAGTCTCCGAAACCGGCGAGCGTGTATGAAGAGAATTATGAATGTTGAGGAAGCGAGTGAAGTATGCAGAGATAGAGTTCTCTGGCACTCTGTTCTCTCTGCCTACCCTGCAAGGGATATGGCGTGATGATATGATGATGATGATGAATAAATATTACATTATATGTTATCGTATATTTTATTGCTAAGCAACAAACAAAAACCAAAGATACTGCTTGATGAAACATAAAACTATAAAATCTCTATACATACATCACATTCCTCCCAAACTAAATATAAAATATACTGAAAAACTATAACTAATACTTATAGTTAACTATATTCCTAGTTTTTCTAATAGGAAAACGGCGTTCTGATTCTTGCGGATTCTGTTCATCATCTGATTTTTGATGAGTATTAGAGTCTAAGAACTCATCTTAGGATTCTGATACATATTCCTCCATCTCCTCAGAGAATGGACGTGTACCAGCAGCTTCTGATGAGGTAGATGCGTTTATTTCACCCGTCTCATCTACCTGTGCCTCGCTCTGGGTGGTTAAAGCTATATTTGGTCCCACCTCTATCTCCTGAGAGAATGGACGTGTATCAACAGCTTCTGATGATGTTGATGCGTTTATTTCACCCGTCTCATCTACCTGTGCCTCGTTCTGGATTGTAAGAGATATATCTGGTCTCACAGGTGGTGCCACATCATTGTCCCTTATCTCTACAGTGGGTGTCACATCTCCATAGTCCTCATCAAAACTAATATTATCGTTTGATTCCACTACAAGATTCCTTTTGTACGCCAGAATCTGATCAACATGTTTTTAACCACTCTACATATTTCAGGTATAAAAACAGCAAACATCCGCGATCCTATACGTCTTTCCAAAGTACCAAGTTTCCACGTAAACTTGTTACCGTTGTTAAAATAATATTTAACTAAAACTCTATCTTCAACTCTAAAATTAAGATTCCTTGTTCCTCCAAACTGTTTACTCTGCAAATTTTGTTTTTGAATAACATTATATTTAGCTGCGTTTGACATCAGTGACATATTTGTATATTCTGGTACACGTAATAAGTCAAGCCGACACCGCAGAGGTCGTCCTAGCATCATTTGAGCTGGCGAAAATCCTGTTGTCAAATGAACACAATTCCTATAATCGAATAAAAATTTATTTAACTTAGCTGTGATTACATTTGGATTATTATTACCTGATACTATTGCCTGAAGACCTTTTTTAACAGTCTTAACACTATTCTCAGCCTGACCATTAGATGCTGGGTGATAGGGAGTAATGGTTAAATGTTTTATTCCATTTAAACGACAAAATGATTCGAAATCATTGGAACAAAAATTTGATGCATTATCAGTTACTAAGGTATGTACTAGCCCAAATCTACTAAACGTTTCGCTTAGTTTACTGATGATTGCTGCAGTATCATATTACTGCATTAAAAAACATTCAAGCCATTTAGAACAAGCATCCACAGTGATTAAGTACTGTTGCCCACACAACATAAACATATCTAAGTGTACGCGCTCCCAAGCACTCTCGGGATATGGCCAACTTGCTAGCGGCGCCTGTGGTGGATTGTGACGTAATGTATTACTATACGTATTTGATTTATTTTTAAAAAATTGTTTATACTTTTTATCTTAAAATTATACATTTAAATTATAGAATTGTAATGGCTCACTACACGTATTGGGAAACTGTAAGTGTAGTGAGCAGTTGAATAAAATAAATAAATAAATAAATTACAAATACTACAGGAGCCTATTTTCTCTTCAATGTCTCTATCTATATTTGGCCACCACATGCGAGATCGTGCTTCTGATTTAGTTCTCACTACTCCAAAATGAGAGTTATGTAATTCATTTAAGATTCTTTCTCTAAATTGTGAAGGAATTATTATTTTATGGCCACGCAAAACACAACCATCTTCTAAAGATAATTCGTGGCGGCATAGAAAATATGGTTTAAAAATTTCATTGTATATTTTAGAAGGCCAACCCTTTCTAATGAATTCGCTAACAACCTTTAACTGTTCGTCGTTCTGAGTTTCTTGTTTTATATCATTTACAGTTATTGGAGGTAATAATGAATCGCCAATAAAATTGATATACAACGTTTCATCCTTACAATCATTGGTAGTTTCATTCGACGAATCTACAGAACGTGACAAAAAATCTCCTACATTATCTTCACTTTTGACATATTCACTATGAAAATTATATGCTGTTAAAAATAACGCGTACCGCTGTAGCCTATTAGCAGCTAACGCAGGAACGCCCTGTTTTTTTACCAAAGATTGATAAAAGAGGCTTATGATCAGTTCGTAAAATAAATGGTACGGTCCTGCCGTACCGGTAATGATGAAATTTCTTAATGCCGACAACAATAGAAGTAGCTTCTTTTTGAATTTGAGCGTAATTAAGCTCAGCCTTCGATAGGGAGCGTGAAGCGTAAGCAACCACACGCTCACTGCCATCCGGCTGCCGTTGTGACAATACAGCACCCAACCCTACCGGACCTGCATCGCAAGTTACAATGGTGGGATACTCAGGACTATAATGTGCTAGTACACGATCTGAAGCTAATTCTAATTTAATTTTTTTAAAAGCACTATCTTGTTCTCTACCCCATGTCTATTTAATATCTTTTTTCAAAAGTGAATGTAACGGACTCAGAACTGACGACGTCTCTGGTACAAAACATCTATAGTAATTCACCATACCTAAAAATGACTTTAATTCAGTTACATTTTTTGGTGAATTACATTGCAATATAGCTTCAACCTTTTTTTTAGATTTGTGTAGCCCATCTTTATCAATAACAAATCCTAGATATTCCACCGAACTTTTAAATAATTCGCACTTATCCCTTTTTAATCGTAAACCTGCTTCTTGTAACATTCTCAACACTATATCTAGCCGGTTCAAATGAGTTTTATTATCAGATGCTGTCACTAAAATGTCATCCAAATATATACACACTCCCTACATGTCAATTTTTTTGACTCGTCGTCGTCTGGTTTTAAAACCGGGACAATCGGTGTGGCTACATCCGAATAATCAATTTTCTCTAAAATACCTAAATCAACCATTTTATTTAATTCTTGCTCTACTTTAGGTTTTAAAGCTAAAAGCACTGGGCGCGCTTTAAAAAATCTTAATTGAGCATCGGTCTTAATTTTAAGACTCACTTTATATTTGTTAAATGTACCTAACTCATCATTTAATAGTTGATAATACTTTTTCATTAACATTTCACCATCGTTCTCACTAACCTTTATATTATTACATTCCCAGCTAGATACCTGTATATTAAACAATTTCATAAAATCACGTACTAATAAAGGCGATCGTTTAACTTTTGTCGTAATGACAAAAAATTTAATAGTCATAGTGCGCCCCTCAAACGTCACAGGTAATGACAAACATCCTTCAGGCAATATTTCAACACCCGTATAAAACTTAAATACATCATTACAAGATTGTAAACAATAGTTACTATTATCAAAAAAATCTTTATAAACTCTAGTAGGTAAGACAGATACGGCACTGCCGCAATCTATCTCGCACTTGATATGTTTACCACCTAATAAAACACTCCGTAGTATCGGCTTATCTTTACATGGTTTCTCAATATTAAATAAATTATAATTACCTTCCAGGTTTTCTATGTCATCCGTGTTTAAATAATTATTGCTATGTGCTTTAACTTTACACATTCTAATTAAATGGCCTTTTTTATTGCACTTCTTACATGTTGCGTTAATGAAACGACAGTTATCTTTCGTATGATTTCTATAACCACACACTTCACAAAATTTGGTTATAATAGCCATTTTATTACTAACCATGTTAGTTTCCATAGCAAAACAAGGATGTGTCGACGTCTCTCGAAGTTCAGCCATCTCTCCCCTGGTATTACCTACTCGTGTAGATTTGAGTGCAATATACGCACAGTGTACGCTTTGCGCCAATTCTAAAGCTTTACTAAAGCTTAAAGTCACTATATCCTCAGCAAAAAGCTTCTCTTTCTCTTTAACGTTTTCTAGTCCCAAAACAAACCTGTCACGAAGTGCTGTCTCTAATTCCGATCCAAAACCGCAGAACTGTGCTAGATGACGCACTCGCGCTGCCCATTCTACTAAATCTTCTCCTGCACGCTGCTCCGCCTTATAGAAATTGAACCTCTCTGAGAAAAATCTTTTTGGTAAAAAGTGCTTAGTTAATATTTCTACCAGTTTGTGAAATTCCACGTTGTCCAACACCTCCGGAAATATTAGATCCTTTGCCACCCTATATGTTTCTTCTACAAAAGTCGTAAGCAGTATAGCTCGTCGGTTTGTAGCAGATTTATCTGTCTCGTCATTAATATTATTCGCTGTACAATACTGCATAAAACGACTACTAAAAATACTCCACTCTTGCGCCCGGTGGTCAAAAGTAAGGCTGCCGCCAAACACCGTGCTGCCCATTTCCAAAATTTTACAACGAATTCCAAATTTTAATTATTTTCACATTCACACGATGTGATCTTCACATTCAAACGTCTGGCTTTTTATCCTCGTCGCCAATTATTCCATATTTAGGAATATTAATAAATATTACATTATATTTTATCGTATATTTTATTGCTAAGCAACAAACAAAAACCAAAGATACTGCTTGATGAAACATAAAACTATAAAACCTCTATACATACATCACACACTTTTTTTTTTTTTTCGCATGGTGGGACCACGGATGCGGTCGCGCCCCGGCAAATCGGCCCGGGGCGACGGAAGAGGCGGCGCGCTACCCCATGGACCCACCCTGCAAACACCTCTCTTCGCCGTGCGAGCGGACCACCGGTACCCGATCTTTGTCTTCGGTGGCCCGCCCGGCGATATACCCTCTCGGGTTCCTCTCTCGTCGACGCCCCGACAGCTTTCGCCGTCGAGGCGTCGTCCTCACGCGGTGGCCTCGCGTCGGGTGACCGGACAATTCCCCGGTCCGATCACCCGAAGCCTCGGTTAGGGCGGCATCAGATGCAGATACTCGCGCATGCGCCGCCCCGGCCGCGGGCGGCGGCCCGGGTCACGGGAATCCTCCCGGACTCGTTCCGCCGCCTCCTTCTGCGAGATGACAGCCTCGCAGAAGGCGGAGACCGCGTCCCAATTCCTGACGCTGTCGACCATCGCTTTCACGACAGCCGGCAGTGTCAGGTCGGCACCGATGACAGCGACGAGGTCACGGCGCTGCCCGTCCCAGCCCAAACATACCTCAAGCGTATGTTGCGCCGTGTCCTCGTCGCTACTGCAATGGTGGCAGGACGGAGTCCACTCCCTCCGCACGACCGTGTGCAGGTACTTGCCGATACATACATCACACACTGCCAGATGCAAATATTTGAATAGCTTTGAAAAATACATGAGACACGTAATATGTGCCTATAAATTTTAAGGGTTGCTCTTTATTTCCAAGAAATCCCATCATCAGATCATGATTTGGTGACAGTGGAACCACCTCGGGAGTTAACTTGAAAGAATACAGCTAAGGGTCTATGTGTGCGTATAATATTGAAAGAATTATCCTCCAACTCCTAATCGTTAAGGAGATGTACCTTACATCATCAGCTTACCTAAATGAGTTTATCACTGCCATATGCAAATATTTGAAGAGCTTTTGAAAATATATGAGACACGTAATGTGCCTATAAAATTTGAGGGTTGCCCTCGATTTCCAGGAATTGCCATCATCAGATCATGATTTGGTGACAATGGGACAACCTCGGGAGTTAACTTAAAAGAAGACAGCTAAAGGTCTATGCGTGCGTATGATATTAAAAGAATTATCCTCCAACTCCTAACCGTTCAGGAGATGTACCTTCCATCACCAGCTCACCTAAATGAAATGATCACTGCCAGATGCAATTATTTGAATAGCTTTGAAAAATAAATGAGTTTATCACTGTCAGATGCAAATATTTGAAGAGCTTTTGAAAATATATGAGACACATAATATGTGCCTATAAAATTTGAGGGTTGACCTCGATTTCCATGACTTCCCATCTTCAGATCATGACTTGGTGACAATGGGACTTACTCTGGAGTATACCCTTTAGAAAGAAAAAAGAATTTTGAAAATCGGCCCACCATAGACAAAAATATCGCTGAACATACATAAAAAAAAAATACATACAATGAAACATAGAACCTCCTCCTTTTTGAAGTCGGTTAATAAATTGTGCAAAAAGTATTCATATTTTAATATTATTTTATGATTGAATATAAAAGACTACTCTGTACTGTACTACCGTTACATTAGTGAATTTAATAGAAATTAGGTAATTACATTTCTCACCTTGCAAACATAATCTCTGTATAACCATACACGCAACATACTTTTTTAACAAGTCACTTTGTAGAATGCAGGTTTGTGTCCATGTATATGATTAAAAATTTAAACGGATGTTAAGCAACATATTTGATATAATTTATTTTGATTATTATTTGTCTAATTGATTTTGTTGGTTTTATCAAAGTAATTATTTAGTTTCAATTAGAGATTTTAGAACTTATTATTGGATTCTGATGATAATGTAAATGGTTCTTTATAATTTTGTTACCATCAGTTTTGTTACTGTCCCCCAAATTTTTCAATTTAATTTCTGTCTATTTTTTATATTTCAGCTTATATACCGTAATTTAATACCGTAATTTAATTTAATTTAAGTTAAGATATATGATAACTGTTTTATTATTATAATTATATTAAAAGAAACTTAGTTTTACATAAAAAAAATATAAAAAATAAGTGTTTCTTCTGTTATCAACAGTAACAAAACTTGCTAATTATTGTTATATTTTTAGTATTTTTTCAAGCTTGTTTGACGAAGTTACATCATTAGGTAGTTCAACCATGTTCTTTTTGGTTTTTTATTAAAAAAAAAGAGGTATTTCATTTATATTTTCATTTTAATCATGTTATACAAAAGTAACAAACCTGACATCCTTTTTTTCTGACTACGCCTACGTTTTTGCTTATTTTTAATAAATTATGCAATCACTCCAAGTAAAAAACTGAAATTCGATAAATATGTAAATTAGACTATTACTAACAAATATAATATCACCTTAAAATGAAAGTTTAAAAAAATCTTGTGTTTTTTTGGTACTGCTACTTTTTGGTATTTTTGTGAAAATGCCCTAATGCAACAACCAAGTTTTTCAATAATGTATGTAATTATGTGAGTTAAAACGTTCATTTTATATATTTGGCAATATATATATATATATATATATATATATATATATATATATATATATATATATATATATATATATGTATGTGTAATATACTGAAATAAATAAAGATAATATAACAGTTTTCCGTGTGGTTACGGAGTAAGAATACTATTCACCACCCCTTATCTTACCCGTGGATGATCGTACGAGACGACTAAGGGATATAAAACGCATATAACATCTATGCGTGAGAAGGAAAATTCGAAGCAAAACCCTATACCAACAACACGTCTGACTAGCGCGGTATAGTAGGTTAATTTCCCTCCCATAACGGAGGAGGCCCGAGCCCAACAGTGGGATGTTTATGGGCTGTGATGATGATAATGATGATGATGATGAATATAACAGTGTCTGAAATAAAACAATTTTTACGGATTCTATCGCATTGTTATTTGATATTTAATCTCCCGACGTTTCGTACACTAAACCGTTCATGGTCACGGGAGGACTCCGTGACCCGTGACGTGAACACTGTAAAGTGTTCTAAAAATTCAAAATCAAATACAAACGCGATAGAATCCGTAAAAAATGTTTTATTTCAATGTATAATAATCGCATAAACATCAGAAATCATTATAATAAAGTCTTTTTTTTGGTATAAACCTTCATTATAATGTTAAAGGAATTAATTCACAATAAAACGCTACGCAAATACCAGATGCTTTGACAATGACTTTTAAAGATTTCTTTGGGTTAGGTACAGAGGCCATCTACGGAAGTGGGACGTTATAATTTTTGTTATTTTTCATTGTATTTTTAGTTCTATATATTAGATAATTTTGTCTTATATTAATTTAAATTTCATTTTTAATTATAATTTTCCCACGTTCACTTGTCTGTATAATTCACTTGTTTACATTGCGGTTATTATTTTGTATGAAATATAATAAATATTATATTAGACGCTGTTATATTTTATATTTATTTTTTATAATTATTAGTTATGTTTTATTTTTAATTTGTGGCGATGAGGTAAGAAAACAAATGTCGTAAGTTCGTGTTTTCTTTATTTTAGGCGGCGTTCTGTGGAGGGGTCATACCTCGTTACATCCGTCCGGTGCGAGAGAAGTAACGGTGCGCAATCACACACCGACCTTATATAGCTACATACTACTACGTCGTGAGAATGGGATACCGGTACACGCTTCTAGTCTACGGTGGTCCATTCAGCAGGTTACCCTCACGGGTATCATCTGGAGTTAATGCTCCGGCATTATGCAGTGACCTCTCCTCAGACAATTAAACTAATCCCCGGTCCATTCATCTGTTATCTTAGCTAGCGCGATACCCTAATTGCCTGGATCTACGCCTTACTTAATTAGCAATCCGATTGTTAAGCATAAAGATTGCGACGTTATTCCCCCATGAATGTGTGACCATGTATTGTGCCGTTCTATTACGTAGGCTTACGTCCAATAGCGGATGGTGAAGGGTTGAATGACGATAATAATTAACCCAAATAATGTGATCTGTTCATGATTTTCAAAGTTTTCATGTTTGGTTACAAGGGTGGAGGTGGGCTTTAGGTGTTCCTCAACTTGACTATTCAAGCTAAATTGATTTATCGTTATAGTACATTACTGCAGCGACCAGCAAAAGTGGAATTGATGGACGAACGTATAAATGTGGGCCGAGGCGTAGCCGAGGCACATATACGTAAGTCCATCAATTCCTAGTTGTGGGTCTTGGCCACAGTATAGTTGTATAGTGCTTTTCTCAAAAAATGCGCAGAAATTAAAACTAAGTAGTACTAAGTAGAACTGTATTCATGACGAACAACGAACAACATTTTTTCACGTGTTAAAGGGTTCATATGTTTTTTTTTTCCCTTAACAAACAGGTTTCTTCTTCATAATCCAAGCGCCGTAGCAAAAAAAGTAGGTTTGTAATGCAACGTACGGGACCTGGTATTTTTTTTTTTAATATGTTCAAGGTTGTCCCCTGATTGTAAATCCAAGTGGGCGCGGCGGGGGGGTGGTTCACTTCAGCCGCCATCTTGGAAAACACGTTTTATTGAATATCTCGCGAACCGCGCATCCTACGACAAAATTGTAGAGATCATTATTGTAGATAATAATATTTTCCATCTTTTTTATTTGAAACTTTTTTTTGTATAACACATAGGTTTTTAATTATAGCGAATCAAACTTTTTACAATATGGTTTTTACTAAATATTTATTTAATGGTCAATGATAAATTAAAAATAAGGGTAACTGAATTGTAGAGCATAAAATTACCTATAAATTTTAAACGAAACATTTTCTCGTAGCAATTACAGTTTAAGAGCTATAACGCTGTAAATGAGATTATAATGCTGTATATTCAATTATGTCCCTATAAGTTGTAGTATATATTTCGAGTCGTTCGGCATTTCTCCCTCTTAATATTCCAACAGTATTCAGGTATAAATCCCAACCGTTTTACAAAATCGGAAGTCTCTATTAAATCGCTTCGCTACAAATGCTTCGGGAAATTGGCGAGTAAGACAAGGTTGAATTTATCACTTCTACCTCCAACACAAGATACGGTATGCTACCATTCTTTCATAGTGTACCACCAGGTTCAAACTTGGCTTGGATTTTATCACGACGCTGAAAAATGGGGTTGGAAGCGAACTGCACAAGGGCTTGAACCAATTCGAACTGCTATGGCTCCTGCACCGTCGAGTTTGTTGCAAATAATATCGTGCAAATGCACCAAAAATTGCGGAGCTGCCTGCGGATGCCGAAAAGCTGTTCTCAAATGTTTGATTATTTGCTCCAATTGCAGCGGCCAAACATGCGACAACGTGCCAGACATATTAGATGCCATCCCAACCGAAGACCCAACCTTTGATTCGTCTCCTTCGTATATGGCGGAGGCAGAAGAGATAGATCCACAAGACGATGAGTATCTTCCCTCAACATCGAAAAAAATAAGACTCGCCTCGTAAAATAATGCGCCACTTTTTGTTTGTGTAAACAAATGTTTTTCCGTTTTTTTGAAGTAACATTCGTAAAATTCTTTTCATTTTAGTAATTTCGATAACAATTGGAGATACATAATAATAAAAATAATAACTATTACAATTCTTACGATGTAGCGGGATGTACTATTGTTTTTTGCTACATAGACAATCTTTTATGATGATATCGTTTTAAGTAATAATAAAGATCGACAAATTATTAGTTGTTCTCCACATTATTTATAATTTTAATTGATTTGCTGCACAGCTGTATTGACATTTTTTTGAACACTTTATGCCATTTTATGCGTTATGAAATGATTTTCGTATACAGCGAGCAATATTGCCACTGATAATGTACGAGGTGCAAGTTTTACTAAGCTGCAGCTCTTAGACTATAAATGCTACGAGAAAAAGTTTCTTATAAAATTTATAGGTAATTTTATGCTCTACAATTCAGTTACCATTATTTTTAATTTATCATTGACCATTAAATAAATATTTAGTAAAAACCATATTGTAAAAAGTTTGATTCGCTATAATTAAAAACCTATGCGTTATAAAAAAAAGTTTCAAGTAAAAAAGATGGCAAATATTATTATCTACAATAATGATCTCTACAATTTTTGTCGTAGGATGCGCGGTTCGCGAGATATTCAATAAAACGTGTTTTCCAAGATGGCGGCTGAAGTGAACCCTCCCCCGCCGCGCCAACTTGGATTTACATTCAGGGGACGACCTTGAACATATTCCCAAAAAAAAAATACCAGGTCCCGTACGTTGCAAAAAAAAAAGACCCGGCGCTTAGCCTATCAAGCCAGTTCGAAATTTAAATAAAACTCTAATAAGTTGCCTATATGGTTATCATGTTCTGAAGTAACAAATCGTTCCATTTTTAAACATACACGACAGATATGAATTGACATATATATTTATATGGCCGCTAAAACACGACAGATATGGATTTTCATACATACATTTTTTGCCGGCCGCTGCTCGTTCAGTACAGTTATTTCGATTTATCTTGAAGAAGGTTGTCAAAATAATGCTCAAATTTCCAAGCATGTTTGAGAAAAGTACAATTTAGGCAATGTAGTACTTTTTCAACTAACAGGTGGGGACTAATGTTAATATACCTTAGCTGATATAAAACTGATTTAAGTGTAATTACAGGTATCTAAGTAATACCTGTAACTACACTTATCTCATCATCATCAACTCAGCCCATATTTGTCCCACTCTTGGGCTCAGGCCTCCTCCAAAATAGAAGGGTAATTAACTTAACATGCTGATCAAACGTGTTGGTATAGGGTTTTGTTTCGAGCTTTCCTTCTCTTGAATAGATGTTATATGCGTTTTATATCCCTTAGTCGTCTCTTACGATCACCCACGGGTAAGACAGGGGGTGGTGAATTGTATTCTTACTCCGTCACCACACAGAAAACTACCTAAGTAATACCTAAGTACTTAAATATACACGCACTCTTGGCGTTACGCGGAATATACCATTAAAGACAGATTTAAACCACATTGCACAATGCTAGAAATAAAACTATTTTTACTAATTCTATCGCGTTTGTGTTTGATTTTTAAATTCTGGGTATTTCGAATACTTTACAGTGTTTATGGTCAAGGGAGGATGTTCTATGGTCCAATCAATTACAAATGCGATAGTATCTGTAAAATTAGTTATTTTTTTTACATGCTTTTTATTAGCTTGATCTGTATGTTTGTAACCGACTCCTTTGGACTTGATTTTGACCCACTTCGAACGGTCAGATTTCATTTAAATTTGGTAGACTTATCGAGGACCGATGACAATGCAATAATTTAATAAGATTACACCATTATCCTAATCAGTTATTGGGATAGTCAGGATTAAATTGTTGAATTTAAGTTTCCAATTTCGAATTACGCGCCTAGAGGGCGCTACCGCAAAACAATGTCCTTCTATTTCGTGACATCAAGGTCATCTGTCAAGCCACTGTATGTTTTTCTTGTTAATTTCATATTAAATAGTTAATAAAACTCGAGCTACGTCGTTAAATTCATCAGGTTAAGGGCCCAAAAAAGCTCAGAAATAAAGACAGTTGTGTCTAATGGTAAAATCAGTGATCAAAGACATTGAAGTGAACATTAAAAACAAAACGTAGTTCGTGTAAAAGTTTTCTTGTTAGGTCTTTGCGAAGCATTTAAGTATTTGAATTGAGATATCTATTTGAAAATGGCATTAAATAATACTCTCGCATTTATCGAAAACCTGTCTGGCCATATAAATTATGCAACCTGGCGTTTAGCAATGCACACTTACAACATGAGGAACTCTGGAATTGCATAGAAGACTTCTCAGAAAGAGTAGATAAGAATCGAGACGCTAAAGCTAAGACTCTCAGTCAATCCAACAAATTGTTGCCAAAGAAATATGGGAGAAATTGACAGGAATTATCTGTGCAGTCCTCAGGACAAGTAAGCTTAGCCACTTATATATTATAAAGGTCATGACAAAAAGGTGTAAACATATTGAAATTAAATATAACTTTATTAAAGAAAAGTAGTATAAAAAGATAATTGTATTACAGTTTGTTGGTAGTGATTGACAATTTGCAGATATACTTACAAGAGCATTGTTTAAAGATAAATTTCAATATTTAAGATCAAAGCTTGGAATGTTATGATATAACATAGTTTTCAACTGATTTAGTGCTTATTTGTGAAGTTAAAAACTGAAGTTAAAAATGGTATTATATAACTTACTTTTGTATTATTATAATATTTAAGATCTAAGCTTGGCATGTTATTATAAAACATATGTAGTTACTAATGCAGGAATAATGTAAAACTTAGTTTTTTAATTGTTCATTGTGAGTTATTGTCTAATTTAAAAAAAGTACTGGTTTCGGCCATCTTAGTACCATTTGTGACTACTTCAAATTTTAATTGATTGTTAAATACAGTCAAAATTATATTTTTATATAATTTCAAAACATTAACATTTATATGAATTTAAATTTATAAATATTTGCACTTATTACATTTTTATGTAGTAGGTAAGTTGGATAGAAAATAGCCAAATATGGAACTGCTGAGAGACGAATGTTGCCATTGACAACTCAGAAAGTTGGGCATCGAGCATCCACAAGATTCAAGGCTGTACAGTTGATCATGCAGTCATTTATCTAGGCTCTCGACTGTTTGCTTGGGTGTTTTCTGAAAAGATTTCGCAGCATACCCACAGTACCTACTTACCCACATGCCTCTATCAATGGAATGTTAACATCAGGCACCCCACGCTTTTTTACACTAAAATAATTTCTTTTATTTCTCACTCTACCTTAACTTGAATGATTGAAAACGTTATTTTCTACTTTTTAGTTTAGTTTATATATAAAAGCATGTTTTTTAGTTTTTTAAACTATTATTTTTTTAAATATGTAATACTCGCCTAAACATCGGTAATCTAATTAAATGTTTTTTTTAACTTCTCAATCATTATACCGCTCTTATCCTAATTATTTTTATCAATGCAATATGTACTTCCTTTTCATCGTACATATAAAAGTTATAACAATAGTATTATGACCGCCAAAGCCGGGATGGGCCCCGGACTCGTTGTCGGCCTACAGGCCTATCGTGCTGCTGGATGTTGCGGGTAAACTGCTGCCCGCATCGTCCGGCACCTGACCGAGGTGGTGCCCGATCTGTCAGACGCTCAATTCGGCTTTCGAAGGGGGCGTTGGACCATCGCGGCTCTGCTGCGCGTAAGGCAGATAGTGACGGAGGCCGTCACTGGCAGAGGGGTGCTGTTGGAAGAATATTCATCTATACAGTCACGATATTTTCTCCCTACATAGATTT
The DNA here is from genome assembly GCA_905163515.2 of Lymantria monacha. Lineage (NCBI taxonomy): Eukaryota > Metazoa > Arthropoda > Insecta > Lepidoptera > Erebidae > Lymantria > Lymantria monacha. Next base: position 3,093,967 of record LR991087.1, read on the forward strand.
ACCAAACCCTATAATTGGTATTATAAGTAACTCGAAAACCTGTATTATTTGTGACAAAATGTAAATTCGTCATCGAAGCTAGTTAAAATTATTTAAAATATATACTAATTAATTATCCGCTAGGTCATAGACCTGCGGGTCACACATCTAATACATAATCAATTTACACAATATTAGATAATTTTTGTATAATAATTCATGATATTTAATATTTTAAAGCACTACTGTTAGAAATAAAAGGCAGATTGAGTAGCATAAGTATTTATTTTGGAGTTCTCTATTTCTATTTCCACCATACAAGGGGAAATTTTATCTAAAGCATTAATTTAGTACTAACAAAATAACCTACCGAATAAATAAACTAGGGTTAAAATCTTTACCTGAAAGGGTAACCCGCTGGGCTGGCCACGGATGGCAAAAAAGCGGTACCAGTGGCTGGCCCAATGGCGATGACTAAATGTGACGGTGGGTTATGAGGCAACGCGCTGCCCTTCCTTCGCCCCGGACGGAACGGGTAGCGTGTGTCCGCACCATAGCCTAACCAAAAAAAAAAAAGAAATAAAAAAGGGTTAAAATCTTGTACAATCGATAATATGAGATTCGTTAACTTATATCTTTCTATAAATTTGAATCGAGTATCTTGTTTTAAATATCTCGCACTCTCATAATATTGTTACAGAAGATTAAAAAGATAATCGGCTTTTTTTTGTGTATGGTGGCAAATGAACAAACAGCACACCTGATGGTAAGTGTCACTGCTGCCCATGGACCTTTGCTATACCAAGGGTATAGCTAAACCGCTGCCTACCATTACAATCCCTAAACCCAGGTGGGTTTAGTTTAAAGTTAAAGCCCAACTAGGTAGTTGGGCTTCCGGCTCTCTTGCTCACCGAACGAAGCGCAATAATAGCACATTGCCATTACTCAGACGTCGATCTTCTGCGAGAGTGTGGTACTACCCCGGACGGACCGGCACGCGGCTGTAGACAGAGAACTGTCAACAGCATGGTCGTGCCACAATGTTGTGAAGAAGAAAAGTAGGGAGTTGTCTGTCCAATGTAATAAGGTAAATAGCTTGTGGGTTTGGTTGGTGTTCACAAGAAGATAAGATAACGTTTTTAAAGAATTTTGTCAATCGGTTTTTATTTTCAACCTGAAAATACATATAGACGGAGGCAAGAACGGATCTAGGGAAGTCATGGTGACTATAGCCCTGGGCGATATGAATGAACTTGCAGTTTATATTTCAGTTTTTCTTCTAATGTTAGATGACTTCTTTTCATGGTGACCAGGTTGGTTGGCTCTAGGTCAGAGGGTATTCTGCAGATTTGTGGATCTGGAGAGAGCGTTTGACACGGTTGTATGAAAGGAACTTTGGGACATTTTACCGGAGTATGGTATTAACGGTAAACTGCTACAGGCTGTGCAGTCCAGTTACATGGGCTGTAGAGCCTGTGTGTGGCTGGATGATGGAATGTTGCCCTGGTTTGACGTCAATATCGGAGTTAAGGAGGGGTGCGTTCTATCAGCCAGGCTGTTCATCATATATCTGGTTAAATGTCTCCAAAGGTTGAATGATATGAATGTGGGAGTCCAGATGGGCGACTCAGTGGTCACTGGTCTACTTTATGCAGATGATGCAGTCCTGCTGGCACAGTCAACGACTGACCTGCAGACCCTAGTCGACACAATGACAGAAGGTTGTAAGAAAAGAGGTCTACGCGTGAATATGAGCAAAACCAAAATAATGGTCTTTGAAAGAGATGAAGTCAGAACAGATGTAAGAGTAAAAATAGGTAATGATATACTAGAGCAAGTGGATGAATTAGTATATCTTGGATGTGGTTTTAGCCGAGATGGAAGGTACACCACTGATATAGAACGAAGAGTGAATGCGGAAAATAGAGTGAACGGAGCGTTGGGACAATTTCTCGGTAGCCACCACTTCAGCCAGATGGCACGTATAGCAATACATAACGCAGTGCTTGTCCCAACATTACTATATGGAAGCGAGAGTTGGGTATGCAGAAAAGAGCATGAAAGCAAAATTAATGCGGTCGAAATGCGATCTCTACGGAAAATCTGGAGTTAGGCTGACCGACCACATTCGCAACGACGACGTAAGAGAGCGAGTAGGTATGAAAGAGAGTATTGGTGTAAAGATGCGAAAGGGAATGCTTCGAGGGTTCGGACATGTAGAAAGAATGCCGAACGAACGTCTGGTTAAGAAGATATACAATGCGAAAGTGGAAGGATGTAGGTACCGAGGGAGACCGAGACTCACCTACCTAGACCAGATTGGTCACGTATTGAAAGAAGGTGGAGTCAAGAGTCTCCGAAACCGGCGAGCGTGTATGAAATTATGAATATTGAAGAAGCGAGTGAAGTATGCAAGGATAGAGTTCTCTGGCACTCTGTTCTCTCTGTCTACCCTGCAAGGGATATGGCGTGATGATATGTATGTATATATGTACTTCTTTTCAGGTTGCATTACTATCACAAATTTATTTGATAATTGCTCATCATCATCATCTCAGCTCATATATGTCCCACTATTGGGCTCGAGCCTTTTCCATAATGGGAGAGTAATTGACCTACTATACCACGCTGGTCAGACGTGTTGGTATAGGGTTTTGTTTCGAGGTTCCCTTCTCTAGTATAGATGTTATATGCGTTTTATATCCCTTAGTCGTCTCGTACGATCACCCACAGGTAATATATGGAGTGGTGAATTGTATTCTTACTCCGTCACCTCACGGAAAGATGATGATGATTGCTCATTCACTAGAAAATTAGAGGTAATTTTTTTAAAATGATTATTGCTGAATAATTATAGAAATATTAAATGTCTCTCATACTAGTTTTTCTTCTGTCACTCAGCATTATCCCAACTCGGAGTCGACGCAATATGTACTTGTACCCGTTGAAAAAGTTATTGGCTTGACCGCCCACCTAACGTCTACCTTCGTTGGTAGATTAATTAAAATTAATTTAAAAAAAATAATGTAAAATTAACAATATTATAAGTATGGGGCTTATGCATAATAAATGATTTGATTTGATTTGGGAATGTAATTTTTGACCAATGGGCATCAGGTGGAGTTAGATCAAGTCAATATTAAAACTTTTACTAGTGGTTTACGACATCCACGAGCAAAGTAAGGGTTGGTAATATTCGTAGCCACACAACAAAACCACCTCAAACACTATTGGTTTAAGGCGTCTTTTAAACTAATGATTAAGAATGATGGTTAAGAAGATATACAATGCAAAAGTAGAAGGATGTAGGTACCGGGGGAGACCGAGACTAACCTACCTAGACCAGATCGGTCATGTATTGAAGGAAGGTGGAGTCAAGAGTCTCTGAAATCGGCGAGCGTGTATGAAGAGAACTATGAATATTGAGGAAGCTAGTGAAGTATGCAAAGATAGAGTTCTCTCGCACTCTGTTCTCTCTGCCTACCCTGCAAGGCATATGGCGTGATGATATGTATGTATGTATGTGTTAAACTTATGATATTTTTTTTTTATAATCCCAAATCATAGAGAGTTGGCTATTTGATTATTTAAAAAGTTAAAACTAACATCCGTCATCTGTAGCTTGTGTGAATTACTTAAATATTTAATGAATAATGTATGAGGAATATTCGTCCGTATCGAAGACATCGATTCGTTACATTAGTACTTCGTCACATTAGAAATTAATATTCATAATACATCTATCACAAATTCTGTTATCTCACTAGTTACCGTGACAACGGTGACCGCGAAGAACACTTGACATCTCGTGAACCAACTCATCAAAATATTGGTAACAAATATTTAAAAGAAAATAAAATATTGCGATTAATGCGTTCGCTACCAAATTTCATAGGATTACTGTCTAGGCTAATCTGGAGATTCTCTGAAAATGTTATCAAAATCAGCCTAGCCGTTTTGAAGTATATAGGGAAAATACATACACACACATCGACTTTTGCACGCCTCTTGCCACGAGGTGATGCTCTACTCCCGATATATGAAAATTAAAGACTTTTCAAAACTAAAAATGACTATATTTTTCTCTCACTGCACTTATAGGCTAATATTGTCACACATATGTCAAGAAAAACATTCATTTAAACGTATTTTATGTTTTTAAAAAGAATTATTTTGTTTAAAGGTAGAAAAAAAAGTTCATTAAAAATATATTCTAGGACGTCCGGATGTCTGCCGTATAGATCTGGCATTCTCACGACCTTAAAAATGAATGTATAGAAGTATTTATTTTTTAAAAGCTTCACAAACGCAACGCACTGTTTCTTTTCGAAAATGGCTCGGTAATTCTTTGTCGTTTAATTGCTATTAATAAAAAACTAAACTGCTTAGTTTTTAGTGTATTCATTTATGGCATTGACTTGTAAATGATAAATAATAATAAAAAAAATGAGGCGTGTACTTTTTGATTTTCCAAACTATTATATATTTGTCCGATTCTGCGAATCTATTTGTCGCGTTATTTACAACCTCATTTTACCTCTCTCGATGTTAAAAATCAGATAGATTTTTTGAATTCAGCTGCTAATGCCTAACTGAAAAAAAACTGGTATTTTAATTAATTTTTAAACAATTATTTTTTATTATACAATGAAGTAATTAATTTTGAATGCATTGTTTATTAATTAAATTTTGAATTAATATTTTTTTGCAATAAGTTTTTTCCATAAATATTTTATAAATAAATCTTATGTGCACTGTGCGTGTATAAGTGCGTCACAATTGAAGAATATTAAAGAAATATACGAATATTAGGAATTAGATATAATCATTGTCTAAGATTTAATTTAAAAATTAATAACGTATTATTGCCTGCTTTTTATAATGATATACTAGTCAATGATTTTCTTAATTGAATATTTTTTTTCAAATACCCTGCAATATGGCAATAATCCTAATTTTGTGGAGGACATTACAAATATAAAATTAATTAACTCAAATTATACCCACACTCAAAACAAATTTCTGGGCTGTACAAAGTATTGTCTTGCGTAGCAATCTAATTCACCGGCACTAAAACGGGGTTTTTAACCATTACGCCATCAGTGCAGTCGAGCCAATTGAAGTATTATACATATATAAATTAATGACTTTTTATACTTAGTATTCAAAAGGCTTAAATTTCGATGACAATGAATTCATGGTCAGTTTTGATGTCAAAGGCTAATGAAATCTGCTTGCTTATGAAAGATTGTATCACAAGCGTAATTAAGAAATTATCTTACAATAATATGACTTTTTATTTTGGCATAACTACGGTGTGTCCTCGTCTTTGTATATGCAACGTATAGTTCTTCTATACACCGCTGACGAAAGAGATATCCCGGTATTACCAACCGCGGCCTCGGCTAAGCATAAGGCGCAAGTAATCGTACTCACACGCCGTTGAAAAATTAGGTCATTGTGGGTAAAGTTCTCCTCTTATTGATCTTCCGCCATCTTCTGTTCCAAGATAGCTACCTCGTAGAAGGTGGTGACCCCGTCCCAGTTTGTGATGATACTAATAATTGGTGCGAACTTACGGTGCTGTTCTGTTTAGACAAAACAGAACTCGAACTTAATATTTGCATTAGGTAGTCAGACAACCCGAAGTCATGGGGCACATTTCGCATCGTCTAGTAAAAAAATGAGCTTGAGCCCGTGCCGGCTTCAGCAGGAGGGCTGGCTTCTTTTCAGCACTCGGAGCGCCTCTTAGAAATGACATACCTTTTTTTCTAATGGTGGGAAACGAGCAAATAGTATACCTTTTTTTTGTAAGTGTTACTACCGCTTATGACCTTTAACAATAACAGTGGAACAGACAGGCTGCAGCCTACCAATTAAAATTCAGCCAGAAAGAATTTCCAGCTCTCTTGCTCACTGAACGAAGCGTAATAGCACATGCCGCTGCTCAGACGTTGATTTTCTGCGAGTGTGGTACTATCACGGACCGTCAATATTGTGGCCCTACTAAACTTTTCTGAGTTAATTATATATTTGTAAAGTCCCCCGTAATACAAGTGTTATTTGCTTAACACACGGTATCCAAAAAAAAAACCAAATATTCAATAACACATAATGCAGTGTCATCATCATCCCTTTGCCTTTTATTGCACTTATTACATAAAATGTCTGTCTGACTGTTACATAGATTTTAGATATTGGAAACTAATACCTATTAATTGTAAATTCTAGTACCAATAAATTATAATTAACACTTTGACTTAAGCCTGCTCTATACCAGAAGAGAAATTAAAGTACGCCGGTAAAATGGAGTTTTATACAGTTTTAGTTCGAGATTTTGCTCTCTTGCGTAGATGTTATATGTAAATTATATTTCTTAGTCATCGTTTACGACGACGAATTTGTGTATTCTTATTCCTTGTAAAATTATAGTACTTGTAATACAAAATAATGTTATTTGTACTTTGTTATTTGTTCCTGACATATAAGCAGTAACTACGTGACCGTCAAAGGCTTCCTGTGATCATAGCAAATAAACAAAGTATTCTAAATGAGATAATACGAAACTGAATATAACACTTTACTGCATTTCTTATTGTTTTACGATATACATCTGAAATAAGAAGAAGAAACGTGCGGCTGCATATTGCGATCTCTCAGCGAGTAAATATGATTCCTACGAAAAAGTAAGACTTATAAATTCATCCAGACGTCTTACTTGATTTTAAATAAATCATTCTCTTATTTGAAATTATTGCTGTGTGGTAGCGGCTGCGAATACTACCAATCCTTACTTAGCTCGTGGATGTCGTAAAAGACGACTAAGAGCCTTATAACGACCTGGGGCAACTCCATCTGATGCCATTTGGTCAACAATTACATTCCCAAGGATGTTTTACGTCTGGCAGGCGGCCGGTCATAAAACTATTGCCAATAACTTTTACAATAAGTAAGTACTATGAAAAAAGAGTACATATTGTATCGACCCCAAGTAATTGGGATAAGACTAGGAGAATGATGATTACCTTATTTGAAATTACTTGGGGTTGACGCAATATGTACAACCTTTCCATCGTATACATTGCAAAAGTTATTAGCGATAGTTTTATGTCCGGCCACTTGCCTGACGTCAATCCTCATTAAGAATGTAATTGTTGACCAAATGGCATCAGTTGCAGTTGGCCAAGGTCGATATAAAGTTCTTAGTCGTCTTGTACATCCACGAGCAAAGTCAGGGTTGGTAGTATTCGTATCCTCTATCACACAGCATTTGGATGTGAATTTAAATAAAATTTAAATATAATTTCATCCATCCGTCCATCAGCCCATAAACGTCCACTGTTGGACATAGGCCTTCCCACGAGAATGCCATTCGCAACGGTCCTGTGCCACCTGCATCCAACGGTTTCCTGCAACCTTGGTAATATCATCAGTCCACCTAGTGGAGGGTCGTCCTACGCTGCGTCGTCCAATTCGTGGTCGCCACTTTATAACCTTTCTTCTCAAACGGTTGTCGGTTCGTCAAGCGATGTGGCCTGCCTTGGAAGTTCAACGTGCTAATTCTTCGGGCTATGTCGGTTACACCCATTCTTCTACGGTATGCCGTATTCCGGATTTTATCACGTAGGGAAATACCGAGCATAGCCCTCTCCATAGCGCGCTGAGTGACTTTAAGCCTTTTTATGAGGCCGACATTTACAGACCACGTTTCAGTGCCGTAAGTAAATATAATTTAATATAGTCTTATAAATAAATCCTGACTCGTAAACAAAAGATTATTTAATTAAACTAAGCAATGTAATGGTTCGTACTTAGCAATGCTTAGGTTTTATTAGTAGAAAGTAACAAGCTTTCTACTATTACTGTTAATAGCTTAGTACTTACTTTTCTACTAATTCTCTCATAGTTGTGTACGAGTATGTCTCCGCCATTTACTAAAGCTATTAGAACCCTACAAATTTAAACAATATTATATAAATAAATATTATTGGCAATAGTTTTATGACCGGCCGCCTGCCTGAAGTCTATCTTTCTTGGTAATGTAATTGTTGACTAAACAGCATCTGGTGGAGCTGGCTCCGATCGATATAAAGCTCTCAAACCGTTTTATACGACATATACCATCAAAGTAAGGGTTGGTATTATTCGTAGCCGCTACTAGTGCTGTGCGCAGCGCCTAACCAAGTATAATCATATAGTTCATGATACTAGTTTAAAATAAACTCAATTAAATGATGAAAACTGGAGTTTTTACAGAAATAGTTATACGATTTATCAATAATTTGATTGCACAGACAGCATTGTATAGTGGTTAAGATATCGTCCTCCCATGCCAGTGCTCTGGGTTCTATTCTCACGCAGGATAATACTTTGTGTTTCGTTCTTAGTCTAGATGTAATTTGTGTCGGTTCATTATATATTTGTAAAGTCCCCCGCGATACAATAATTATTTCCTTAGTGCAGGGTATTGTCTTTAAATAAAAATATCTGCCAACAAATGATGGTTTTATAGATAAAACAAGTTTCTACGATCAATTAACATCACTTAATACATTATGTATTTAAAATAACTTGTTTTAAATATTCGCAAGCAAACAATTATTTTACCCTTGATGTTTATTCTGAACAAGTTCGCCGAAGGTAAAAGTATATATGTAAATAAAGCGACGACATATAGATACTATTTGAAGTTTCCGCTTTAAGCGATTGGGGGCCGATGAATCTCTTTTTGTTTTTTTTTTCGGTAGGCTATAGTCTCGACACACGTCATCCGCTCCTGGACGACGAAAAGGTGGTACGTGGTCCACAGTAATCCCTCCCTATTGCCATTGGGCCGGCCACTGGTACCAAATCCTTGACGTCCGTGGCCAGCCCGGTGGGTTAACCTTTCGGGTACCATACCCCGTCGATGCCTCGGCTTACTTCCGAGGCGTCACCTTCACATAGTCAGTCTCTACGGGCGACGGACTATTCTTCGTTCCAGTCACCCGCGGCTAACCGATGAATCTCTATTAGTTCTTTCTTTAATAATTATTTTCTAATATATATATGTGAGTATTACACATTTGAAATAAAACTATTTTTCTCAAACATGCTTGGAAATTTAAGTATTATTTTGACAACCTTCTTCGAGATAAATCGAAATTGCTGTACTGACCAAATATATGCGAGCAGCGGCCGGTAAAAAATGTAAGAAAATTCATATCTGTCGTGTTTTAGCGGCCAAATAAATATACATGTAAATTCATATCTGTCGTGTATTTTAAAAATGGAACGATTTGTTACTTCAAAATATTGTAACTAAATAGACAACTTATCAGACTTTTATTTAAATTTCGAACTGGCTTGAAGAAAAAACCTGTTTGATAATGAAAAAAAAATGGAACCCTTAGCACGTGAAAAATGTTGTTCGTTGTTCGTCATGTATACAGTTCTACTTAGATCTACTTAGTTTTAATTGCCGCGCATTATTTGAGAAAAGCACTATACAAGCCTTGGCCACAACTAAAAATTGATGGACTTACGTATGTGTGCCTCGGCTACACCTCAGCCCACGTTTACACGTTCGTCCATCAATGTCTCTTTTCCTGGCCGATGCAGTAATGTACTATTTATGAATTTTATCGTTTGTATTTGATTTTCCATTTCAACATAGAATCATATGATGAACTCTTCCGTACTTATCAGGAATTTAAAAATCAAATATAAACGCAATGAAAACCTTAAAAAAGATTTTTTTAATTGATCTTCTAAGCCTATTTAAATTCAAATGTTGGGGCAAGCCGTGAACGAATGTTAACCATTAATTGCCTCCGAGCGAGCTAACGAAGTCAAAGAAATCCGTACTGATGGTCAGCCCAATTGAGTGATACGGTAGGTTGTTTTGCCGCAAGCTACCCTTTCATCGGATTGAATGTGGCGGGTCAAGAGTGGATACGTCTCGAGGCTTTGAATCCTTGTTTTTTTTTTTTTTTTTTTTTTTTTTTTTGTGGTGGGCCATGGACGTCGCACCCCGCCAAATCGGTCCGGGGTGACGGAAGAGGCGGCGCGCAACCCCATTGACCCACCCTGCAAGCACCTCTTCTTCGCCGTGCGAGCGGGCCACCGGTACCCGATCTTTGTCTTCGGTGGCCCGCTCGGCGGTATGCCCTCTCGGGTACCTCTCCTGTCGACGCCCCGACAGATTTCGCCGTCGAGGCGTCGTCCTCACGCGGTGGCCTCGCGTCGGGTGACCGGACAATTCCCCGGTCCGATCACCCGAAGCCTCGGTTAGGGCGGCATCAGGCGCAGGTATTCGCGCCTGCGCCGCCCCGGCCGCGGGCGGCGGCCCGGGTCACGGGAATCCTCCCGGGCCCGTTCCGCCGCCTCCTTCTGCGAGATGACAGCCTCGCAGAAGGCGGCGACCGCGTCCCAGTTCCTGACGCTGTCGACCATCGCCCTCGCGACAGCCGGCAGCGTCAGGTCGGCACCGATAATAGCGACGAGGTCGCGGCGCTGCCCGTCCCAGCCCGAGCATTCCTCGAGCGTATGTTGCGCCGTGTCCTCGTCACTACTGCAATGATGGCAGCCCGGAGTCCATTCCCTGTACACGACCGTGTGCAGGTATTTCCCGAAACACCCGTGCCCCGTTAACACCTGCACCAGTCGGAAGGTGAGGACCCCGTGCCGCCGCTCCATCCATTGCATCAGTACGGGCCGGAGGGCCTCGACGGTAGTGACACCATGTCTAGGCCTCTCCAGCCGCGTAGCCCAACGGGCGATGACTTCTCGGCGGGCGTCCTCGCGCCAGGTGGCTATCTCGTTAAACGATGGGGAGCCACCCTCTTCGCGCATTGAGGTAACCCGCCGGTAGAGGTCGGAGAGCATCTCCGCCTCTAGGTCCCACGGGGGTGTCCCGGCCAATAGGCACGCCGCCTCTGTCGACACCGTGCGGTACCCGCGAATGGCTCTGACCGCCATGGCTCGCTGTGGCCTCCACAGCACCGCCCTGAGCTGGGCGTTTAGAGCCCTCGCCCACACGGGTGCGCCGTACATGGCCATTGAGCGGATCACCCCCGCATACAGCCGTCGGCCCTCGAAACTGGGTCCGCCCACATTCGGCATGAGCCGAGAAAGGGCGGACGCCGCGCCGACCAGCCGGGGAGCAATTTGGCGAAAATGCTCCCGGAACCACCATCGCCCGTCGAGCACCAGACCCAAGTACCTCATATGGGCCTGGATACTGATGTGGATGGAGTTGACGACTAACGAGGCGCCGATGGGCAGCCTCACACGGGGCCCATGGAATAGCAGGGCCTCCGTCTTGTTTAGGGCCACCCTGAGCCCCAGCGCCTCGATTCGCCTGACCATCTCCTCGGTGCCGAGAGTGGCCAGGCTCGCCGCCTCTTCAAATGTCCTGCCCCGGGCTGTGACGAGCGTGTCGTCAGCATAGCAAATAACGCTCAGCCCGGGGGAGAGACTCCCTCTCAACGCCCAGTCGTACCCGATGTCCCACAGAGTCGGCCCCAGAACCGACCCCTGCGGAACACCGCACGACATGGGCGTCCGCACAATGTCCCCTGCGGGGCTCGCGTAGAGAACACTGCGCCCCTCCAAATAGTCTGCCACCAGCCGCCTGAGGTACAGGGGCACTCCATGGAACCGGAGCGCCTCCCTGATGCAGCTGAATGGCAGACTATTGAAGGCGTTGGCGATGTCCAACGACACCGCCAACAGCACTCCTTTGCCGGCGACAGCCTCCGCGGCCGTCTGCCTCAGGCGTAGCAGGGCCCCGATGGTCGAACGCCCCCTCCGAAACCCAAATTGAGCGTCCGACAGATCGGGCCACACCTCCTCCAGGTGCTGGACGATGCGGGCAGCGAGGACACGCTCCAGCAGTTTACCCACATCGTCCAGAAGCACAATGGGCCTGTAGGCCGACGGCGAATCCGGGGGCCGTCCCGGCTTTGGCAGGAGAACCAACCTCCCTTCCTTCCAGCACTCAGGGAACTGTCCAGACGTCAGACAAGCGTTGAACAGTCGCCTGAGGCGAGGTTCGAGATGCTCAGGCTTTGAATCCTGCCACATAAATAATAACACCCCTCTTTTTGCATTTGGGTTAAAAACAAATATTAACACAAAGAATTATTAGCTACGATATACAGGCCACGGACGTCAAGGTACCAGTGGCTGGTCCAATAGCGATTGGATTACGGTAGGTTATGGGGCTACGCGCCACTCTTTTTTTTCAGATCGGACAGAACAGACAGCGTGTGTCCAGTCCATAGCCTGTCAAAAAAAAATTACGATTATACGATATGATTATTAGATACGTTAGAGAGAGAGAGAGAGAGAGTTTCGTAGATATCTATAACTTTATGTTGTTCTGAGTCTAGGTGTAATTTGTGTTCGTTAATTATATTTGAAAAGTCCCCTGTCCAACAAAAAGATTATTTTCATAGTGCAGGTTGTTGCATTTTATTAAAAAATAAATACTATACGGATCAAGTCTATAAATGAACATATTACTTCAATTATTTATATGATGGCATCTTGTTGTAATTGTCTAGACTAGAATATTTTGCAATTCAATTACAATACAGTAATACTACAATTTATAGCATATTAATTATTTATAAGAAATAATTGTTAAGGCAATTTTAAAATTACTGTGTTTATATATGTGTTTGTTTGTTTTGGTTTAGATTAACATAATTATCATCAGCCGCAATTGGATGATGGCCCACGTTAAAAGTGGTAGATGGTGGAAGTGCAATGGGGCTGTGCGTAGTACAGAAAATCTTCTTACGTTACTCGATGAAAACCGGATGAGAAATAACTAAAGAATAACTTATTAGCATTCTTCTGACAGAATTACGACACAACGATAGCGAGGTGTTCATAGTATTATTTCCTAATAGTAAAGTTTAAATATTTCAATTATGATCGATTGGTTATTTTTGACAGGCAATGAATTGTGCACATCTCCATATAAAAAGTATGAAGGAGTGCGTTCTCACAACCTACCGTACTCCCTTCCAATTATGATTTCAATCTTAAATTAGCAAGAGTTTACTTTAGGAATATATGACTCAAAAAATATTATCCCAGAGTCTACATATAATTTGTATCCTTAAATTATGTACATATTTGTAAAGTCCTCCACACAATAATTATTTCTTTAATGCAGACCATTGTTTTGAAAAAAAAAATTTAAGATCCAGTTTACAGTGTTTATGACGTATCAAATTCGTAAATAACCTAATATAGGCTTTTGTCGTATATGGTGATCGTATATTATCTGACCTTTTCAAGGTCTTCAAATATACTAAAGAAAATTGACCGCTTACTACGGTAGTGGCAGGATCACGCTGTTGAAGGTTTTCTCTGACTACAGCCGCGGGGCGGTCCGTCAGGGGTAGTACCACACTCACGCAAAAGATCAACGTCTTAGTAGTGGCAATGTGCAGTTGCGCTTCGTTTGGTGAGCGAGAGAGCCGAAAGCCCAACTGGGTGGGTTTGGGGATTGTAATTATAGGCCGCGGCCTAACTATACCCAAGATATAGTAACGGGCCATGGGCGGCAGTGACACTTACCATCATGTGTGCTGCTTGCTCGTTTGCCACCATAAGCAATAAAAAAAATGACCTACTATACCACGTTGGTCAAACGAATTCGTATAGGGTTTTATTTCGGGTTAGCCATCTCTTGCACAGATGTTATTTACATATTGCATCTTTTAGCCGTCTTTTACGAAATCTAAGAGCGTGAAAGGTGATGGTGAATTATATGTATGGACATATTGTTCACAAGAATATAAAGATTCATATGCTGTATGAATACTATAAAACATTATGATCGCAATAGACCTGCGTGTTAAAGTTAGTTAATTTGCAAGGAAAACGTGTCAATTATTAACCTAAGACCTACTAAGCTGTTATACATTTTATAACAGAACACGTGAGGACTACATCTAATCTACGGTGGTTTGTGTTATTAAAAAGCAATTCTCGCATAGTTAATCAGTAAATCGCTGTATTATAAGTAACAGCTTAGTGATAAAGATATAAATAGATTGGTAGCGGAAAGTTTCATAAAAAAAGAAACAGAAAATAAAAAAAAACCGGAGGTGTCAAGGGACACCCGGATGGAACGAAGTTCTATTTTAATTGTATAAATTTTTTCTGCCTTAAGCGATTTTTATCGTTATATTTTAGCCAATTTGCAAAATATCTTTATAATTATAGTCACGGGCGAAAATAATTTCGTTGCGCATTATTTTGATTTTGCTATATCTCTTAAGGTAAAAAAATTGAAGAATTCATCTACAAATAAAAATAACAACAAAAAAAGAAATCTGTCAAAATCTCCAGAGAATAAAACAAATAATTATGTTGACCAACCATCCCAGATTTACAAAAAGAATAAAACCTTGACCACCCATACAGTACACAGGTCCTCAAGTTTTTCCGAAGGAGTAGTAAAACCGGGCATGTTAAATTTTCTAATAGATAAAAGCAAAAATAACAAGACTAACACACAAAACAATATCACAAGCACATAGCAACGAATATGCCAGCCTCTCCCAGAGAACCACAAACAAACTGAAAAAGCTACAATAGCAAACAGACCACATCTTCCAAGCCGGCTGGTCACCGTGGAAGAATATGACCACAACCCTCCAGGAAAATCACAAAAACATAACACCACCATACTGGATAAAGAAAATAAGACCAGTATAAAAATTGGAACATATAATGTCAGGTCCCTAGGATCAACATACCGATACTTAGAACTCACTAATGCACTTGAAAATATAAACTGCGACATACTAGGTCTTTCAGAAACAAGGAGAATGGGATGCCACATAGAAGAATACTCAGATTACATCTTCTGCTATATGGGAGAAACAAAGGGCTTATACGGTGTTGGATTTCTAATAAAAAAGAGATGGAAAAATAGTATTATTAATTTTACTGGCATTTCAGAGAGAGTAGCAATATCACAAATGAAATTTGGAAAACTACACATTTCGGTAATTCAGGCATATGCACCCACAGAAAGATCAAGCGATACTGAAATCCAAAAATTCTACACTCATCTGAAAAGAGCTCATACACTGGCCGATGAGAAAATCATAGTATTAGGGGATTTTAATGCCAAAATAGGGCAACCCAGAAAAGAAGAAAAACTTATCATGGGAAATTATGGCCTAGGTCAAAGAAACGAAAGAGGAGAACGACTAATAGAATATGCATTTGAATATAGACTAGCAATAATCAATACTTACTTTAAAAAAAGGCCCTGCAGAAGATGGACTTGGAAGTCACCAAATGAAAGTATCAAAAATGAAATCGACTACATCATGACAAATGTTCCAAAGCTAATTCAGAATTATGAAGTTCTTAATAACGTGAAGTACCGAACAGACCACAGAATGCTAAGAGCAACATTTCTATTGAGTCCATCCAAAAAAGGTAGAAAACACTTCAAATTACTTCCAAAAATTCCTATAACTGAAGAAGAATTAAAACATTACACAAATAGTCTCAAATTGTGCATCGAAAACAGACTAGTAGGTATCAGAAGCGTGCAATCTTATTATGATGTGCTGGAAGAAGCTATAACAAATAGTTTAACCAATAAAAATAATGCTAGAAAAGAAAAACGACACAAAATATTTAGCGAAGAAACATTAGCATTAATCAACAAACGTAGTGAACTATCAATAAAAAAGAATAAAGATATAAATACAAAAAAAGAACTAAGCGAATTATTTAAAAAAACTAATAAAGCGATAAAAAGAGATTATAGCAAGCACAGGCAAGGCATAATAACTAAAAGTCTAAACAAATTCAGAAGCACAAAAAGAGCATTTAAAGAATTAAATTTACGTAAAACTTGGATACAAAAACTAGAAGGCCAACATAAGGAAATGAAAACAAGGCAAGAGATCATAGATCAGGCAACCTCTTTCTATCAAGAACTGTACAAAAGTAAAGAAGACAGCACCAAGGAAGTCAAAGATATATACTATTCTAATAGCACAGGAACAATCAGACCAATAGATGAGAAAGATGTATATGTACAGTTGAAACAATTAAAATCTTTCATTTCATTTCATTTCATTTCAATGAAGCCTTGCAATTAGGTGCACCAGTTTTACTTGGTCCTTTCACAGAATTATTCAACCTAATACTAGAAACAGAAATCGTACCAATTCAATGGTGTACGTCAGATATCATTCTACTATATAAAAAAGGAAACCCACTGGACATCAACAACTACAGACCAATTAGTCTACTGGCAAATATATACAAAGTTTTCTCATCTTTAATTCTAAAACGTATAACACAGGAGATTGATAATGCACAACCAATAGAACAAGCCGGTTTTCGCTCTGGCTTTAGTACAATAGACCATATACAGGCACTGGAGCAAGTCATAGAAAAATATGAAGAGTTTAACAAGCCACTGTATTTAGGTTTTATTGATTACAGCAAAGCATTTGACAGCATAAGCCACAGTTACATATGGACATCATTAAAAAATCTAAAAATCAACTCAAAATATATAAATATCATAAAATATATATATAACCACAGCACAAGTTATATCAGACTGGAATCCAGAGGCGACGCAATAAATATTGAAAGAGGAGTCAGACAAGGTGACCCCCTGTCACCTAAATTGTTTATTGCTGTATTGGAAAATATATTTCAAAACATAGACTGGAAAACTAGAGGCATAAAAATAAACAATAGCTATTTAAGTCATCTCAGATTCGCTGATGACATAGTTATATTATCTGAAACAGCAAAAGATCTACAAGACATGCTCTGCTCACTTGATCAAGCAAGCTCGAAAGTAGGATTAGAAATGAATGCTACAAAAACTAAATTAATGACAAACAGCATCAAGAGGCCCATCAACGTAAAAGAAAATTCAATAGAATATGTCAACAGCTATGTCTACCTAGGTAAACAAGTGTCGTTTATGAAAACACACAACGAAGATGAAGTTGAAAGAAGAACTATTATAACCTGGAAGAAATTTTGGTCACTCAAAGAAATCCTAAAAGGAGACTACTCGATAAACCTGAAAAAAATTATATTAGACACTTGTATATTGCCCTGCCTTCTGTATGGTTGTCAAACGTGGATATTCACGACAAGAACAAAACAAAAGATCAGAGTAACACAAAGAGCCATGGAGAGAAGTATTCTTAACATAAGAAAAATAAACAAAGTCAGAAGTGAAATTATTAGACACAAAACAAAGGTAACGGATGCCCTCACACAAGCCCTAAAATTAAAATGGCAATGGGCTGGCCATGTATCACGATTTATAGACCACAGGTGGACAATTAAAACTACAGGGTGGAAAGGGCCAATGGGAAAAAGAAGAGTAGGCAGGCCGAAAAGAAGATGGGCTAACGATATAATAGACATAGCAGGAGATGAATGGCAAACTATTAGTAGGGACAGAGACGAGTGGAAAAGACTGGAGGAGGCCTTCACCCGAGGAGGGGTCCATATCCAACAAATGAACTAACCCGTACTAACATTAAATTAACAAACGTAATACTAACAACCAAATACTAACAACATTTGAAATGTAAATTTAAGGATAAGGAAATAAAAGGCTTTTTTATTTTTTTTTTTTATTTTATTTATTTATTTATTATATATCTCTTAAGGTATTGATTTAATTTGCATGGTCTGAAGGAAAAAAATTATCTTCATGAAATGCTCAAGCCAACTAATGTATTTAAAATGATAAGGATTAATACAGTATTTGTGTAAATAGCTTTTCAATTATCGTTTTATAATAGAACATTTTTTAAAGTATTAAAATGGATATAACTAGTATGTTATCCTTAAGAGATAGATATATACCATCGCGGACTTTTTTGCAGGCCTTTTTAAGCTGTCTAATATTGTAGTACTTTATTTTGATCTATTTCGTAGGGTTCAGCCAGCGTTTGCAATGTAAGCGCAAAATAATGTGTTTATTTACGACATCACATTAGAAACCTCTAAAATTATCAGTGTTTCTCTACTACATTATGCATATATTATACATATAAACCTTCCTCTTGAATCACTCTATCTATAAAAAAAAAACCGCATCAATATCCGTTGCGTAGTTTTAAAGATTTAAGCATAAATAGGGATATAGGGACAGAAAAAGCGACTTTGTTTAATGATGTGTCGTTACAACTTTGGTGTGTCGGTAGTAATTTTTTCCGTCTAGCCCCCTTTCGCAACGCGCGATAAGGAACTTTGTTCCAAAAAAGAAAAGCTAAAATGAAAAATTAACAAAGAAGTTGATATCTACCCGAAGCCAAGGAGATTGTAGCGGTGATTAGCCTAAATAGGATTGAGAGACGTCTCTCAATACTAATATATATATCGCATACACGTGTATACGATAGGATGTGGGGCTGCATGCCGTATTTATAATCACCCTGGAAAATTGGGGCAGGTCACGGATTGGAATGGCTTGTCAAAAAGAGGGGTACATTTAAATTCAAGGCTAACAATCTGCTTGATTCTGATAGAGAACGAATTTAAAGTGATCATGGAGCCTATGATTAGACTAGTGCGGAGTTTACGAATAAAATTCAATTCCAACCCATGGATGATCTTAAAAGACAACAAGGGGAGGCAAGTAAATAACAACACTATTTCGTGGTGTTGTTATAGTTGCGTTGCGTTGTGGAAAGACAACTTGAACAAAAACCTTATACCAACCTGTTTGACTAGCATGGTACAATTTCCCTCTCGCTGTAGAGGAGAATCGAGTGGATGTACATGAGCTGAGATGGTATGAGAGTTCAGGCAATGTTCATGGTGATATCCAGTAGTAGTAGTCATATTTTTCTATGCCCGCAGAAACAAATGAGATGGTGGTATTCATTTGCATTCTCGTACACAAAAGATACACATTTTTTTTTAAATACTATATTCTGTGCTAAGTAATAAATCTTTGTGTCAGAGGACTTCACAAATATTCAATTAATGAACTCAGATTGCACTCAAATTTAGAACAATCATTTATGGATGGCACTTAACACTATCCGCCGTTGGGATCGTACTCGTGGCAATCGGCACAAGGTGTTGGTACATACATACATGGTTGGGTTTAGAACATGCCACCATTTGTTGCAATTATTTGTATATATCATTAAGGGAACGTACTCATATCTCGTGATCCATATTTTACAAGTTTTAACCCTCGGTCACCATACTTAGTATACGTCAAAATCCCTAACCATTTCCTCCCTGAACAGGTCACGTAATTAAGGTAAGTTCTTATACTTAAATCGATTTTTTCTAAAAACGTTTTATTCTCCAATAATAGAAAAGTAAATTTTGAAATATAATGAGCGGCTAAGATGCAAAGGAAACCACGAATATTGCTAGTAATAGCACTAAATATTATTAAAAAATACTTATCATATCATCAACGCCTAAATATTTATCCGATAAGCAAAAACAATTCCGCGTTTAGAAAATTAAAAAGAAACCTTGAAAATCCTTAGATATTGTGCGAAAAAAATAAATAGAATAAACTGGAATGATTATTAAGATAATTGCATTAGCAAATTGATTTAAATAAATTATTAATTTGTATAATAAATAAATTAAAAAAGTAAGTAGTATAGTTAAAACCAAGGTTATTGATAAGTTTATTGATTTAAGATAAACTTACTTCAAAATAGCTTCTTAAAGATTTAATTCAGCTTTTATCGCTGACGGGGTTGACTTACAATATGCCGGTATTTGGAAGTAATTATTTAATTCAGCTTTTATCGCTGACGGGGTTGACTTACAATATGCCGGTATTTGGAAGTAATTATTTAATTCAGCTTTTATCGCTGACGGGGTTGACTTACAATATGCCGGTATTTGGAAGTAATTATTTAATTCAGCTTTTATCGCTGACGGGGTTGACTTACAATATGCCGGTATTTGGAAGTAATTATTTAATTCAGCTTTTATCGCTGACGGGGTTGACTTACAATATGCCGGTATTTGGAAGTAATTATTTAATTCAGCTTTTATCGCTGACGGGGTTGACTTACAATATGCCGGTATTTGGAAGTAATTATTTAATTCAGCTTTTATCGCTGACGGGGTTGACTTACAATATGCCGGTATTTGGAAGTAATTATTTAATTCAGCTTTTATCGCTGACGGGGTTGACTTACAATATGCCGGTATTTGGAAGTAATTATTTAATTCAGCTTTTATCGCTGACGGGGTTGACTTACAATATGCCGGTATTTGGAAGTAATTATTTAGTTCAGCTTTTATCGCTGACGGGGTTGACTTACAATATGCCGGTATTTGGAAGTAATTATTTAATTCAGCTTTTATCGCTGACGGGGTTGACTTACAATATGCCGGTATTTGGAAGTAATTATTTAGTTCAGCTTTTATCGCTGACGGGGTTGACTTACAATATGCCGGTATTTGGAAGTAATTATTTAATTCAGCTTTTATCGCTGACGGGGTTGACTTACAATATGCCGGTATTTGGAAGTAATTATTTAATTCAGCTTTTATCGCTGACGGGGTTGACTTACAATATGCCGGTATTTGGAAGTAATTATTTAATTCAGCTTTTATCGCTGACGGGGTTGACTTACAATATGCCGGTATTTGGAAGTAATTATTTAATTCAGCTTTTATCGCTGACGGGGTTGACTTACAATATGCCGGTATTTGGAAGTAATTATTTAATTCAGCTTTTATCGCTGACGGGGTTGACTTACAATATGCCGGTATTTGGAAGTAATTATTTAATTCAGCTTTTATCGCTGACGGGGTTGACTTACAATATGCCGGTATTTGGAAGTAATTATTTAATTCAGCTTTTATCGCTGACGGGGTTGACTTACAATATGCCGGTATTTGGAAGTAATTATTTAATTCAGCTTTTATCGCTGACGGGGTTGACTTACAATATGCCGGTATTTGGAAGTAATTATTTAATTCAGCTTTTATCGCTGACGGGGTTGACTTACAATATGCCGGTATTTGGAAGTAATTATTTAATTCAGCTTTTATCGCTGACGGGGTTGACTTACAATATGCCGGTATTTGGAAGTAATTATTTAATTCAGCTTTTATCGCTGACGGGGTTGACTTACAATATGCCGGTATTTGGAAGTAATTATTTAATTCAGCTTTTATCGCTGACGGGGTTGACTTACAATATGCCGGTATTTGGAAGTAATTATTTAATTCAGCTTTTATCGCTGACGGGGTTGACTTACAATATGCCGGTATTTGGAAGTAATTATTTAATTCAGCTTTTATCGCTGACGGGGTTGACTTACAATATGCCGGTATTTGGAAGTAATTATTTAATTCAGCTTTTATCGCTGACGGGGTTGACTTACAATATGCCGGTATTTGGAAGTAATTATTTAATTCAGCTTTTATCGCTGACGGGGTTGACTTACAATATGCCGGTATTTGGAAGTAATTATTTAATTCAGCTTTTATCGCTGACGGGGTTGACTTACAATATGCCGGTATTTGGAAGTAATTATTTAATTCAGCTTTTATCGCTGACGGGGTTGACTTACAATATGCCGGTATTTGGAAGTAATTATTTAATTCAGCTTTTATCGCTGACGGGGTTGACTTACAATATGCCGGTATTTGGAAGTAATTATTTAATTCAGCTTTTATCGCTGACGGGGTTGACTTACAATATGCCGGTATTTGGAAGTAATTATTTAATTCAGCTTTTATCGCTGACGGGGTTGACTTACAATATGCCGGTATTTGGAAGTAATTATTTAATTCAGCTTTTATCGCTGACGGGGTTGACTTACAATATGCCGGTATTTGGAAGTAATTATTTAATTCAGCTTTTATCGCTGACGGGGTTGACTTACAATATGCCGGTATTTGGAAGTAATTATTTAATTCAGCTTTTATCGCTGACGGGGTTGACTTACAATATGCCGGTATTTGGAAGTAATTATTTAATTCAGCTTTTATCGCTGACGGGGTTGACTTACAATATGCCGGTATTTGGAAGTAATTATTTAATTCAGCTTTTATCGCTGACGGGGTTGACTTACAATATGCCGGTATTTGGAAGTAATTATTTAATTCAGCTTTTATCGCTGACGGGGTTGACTTACAATATGCCGGTATTTGGAAGTAATTATTTAATTCAGCTTTTATCGCTGACGGGGTTGACTTACAATATGCCGGTATTTGGAAGTAATTATTTAATTCAGCTTTTATCGCTGACGGGGTTGACTTACAATATGCCGGTATTTGGAAGTAATTATTTAATTCAGCTTTTATCGCTGACGGGGTTGACTTACAATATGCCGGTATTTGGAAGTAATTATTTAATTCAGCTTTTATCGCTGACGGGGTTGACTTACAATATGCCGGTATTTGGAAGTAATTATTTAATTCAGCTTTTATCGCTGACGGGGTTGACTTACAATATGCCGGTATTTGGAAGTAATTATTTAATTCAGCTTTTATCGCTGACGGGGTTGACTTACAATATGCCGGTATTTGGAAGTAATTATTTAATTCAGCTTTTATCGCTGACGGGGTTGACTTACAATATGCCGGTATTTGGAAGTAATTATTTAATTCAGCTTTTATCGCTGACGGGGTTGACTTACAATATGCCGGTATTTGGAAGTAATTATTTAATTCAGCTTTTATCGCTGACGGGGTTGACTTACAATATGCCGGTATTTGGAAGTAATTATTTAATTCAGCTTTTATCGCTGACGGGGTTGACTTACAATATGCCGGTATTTGGAAGTAATTATTTAATTCAGCTTTTATCGCTGACGGGGTTGACTTACAATATGCCGGTATTTGGAAGTAATTATTTAATTCAGCTTTTATCGCTGACGGGGTTGACTTACAATATGCCGGTATTTGGAAGTAATTATTTAATTCAGCTTTTATCGCTGACGGGGTTGACTTACAATATGCCGGTATTTGGAAGTAATTATTTAATTCAGCTTTTATCGCTGACGGGGTTGACTTACAATATGCCGGTATTTGGAAGTAATTATTTAATTCAGCTTTTATCGCTGACGGGGTTGACTTACAATATGCCGGTATTTGGAAGTAATTATTTAATTCAGCTTTTATCGCTGACGGGGTTGACTTACAATATGCCGGTATTTGGAAGTAATTATTTAATTCAGCTTTTATCGCTGACGGGGTTGACTTACAATATGCCGGTATTTGGAAGTAATTATTTAATTCAGCTTTTATCGCTGACGGGGTTGACTTACAATATGCCGGTATTTGGAAGTAATTATTTAATTCAGCTTTTATCGCTGACGGGGTTGACTTACAATATGCCGGTATTTGGAAGTAATTATTTAATTCAGCTTTTATCGCTGACGGGGTTGACTTACAATATGCCGGTATTTGGAAGTAATTATTTAATTCAGCTTTTATCGCTGACGGGGTTGACTTACAATATGCCGGTATTTGGAAGTAATTATTTAATTCAGCTTTTATCGCTGACGGGGTTGACTTACAATATGCCGGTATTTGGAAGTAATTATTTAATTCAGCTTTTATCGCTGACGGGGTTGACTTACAATATGCCGGTATTTGGAAGTAATTATTTAATTCAGCTTTTATCGCTGACGGGGTTGACTTACAATATGCCGGTATTTGGAAGTAATTATTTAATTCAGCTTTTATCGCTGACGGGGTTGACTTACAATATGCCGGTATTTGGAAGTAATTATTTAATTCAGCTTTTATCGCTGACGGGGTTGACTTACAATATGCCGGTATTTGGAAGTAATTATTTAATTCAGCTTTTATCGCTGACGGGGTTGACTTACAATATGCCGGTATTTGGAAGTAATTATTTAATTCAGCTTTTATCGCTGACGGGGTTGACTTACAATATGCCGGTATTTGGAAGTAATTATTTAATTCAGCTTTTATCGCTGACGGGGTTGACTTACAATATGCCGGTATTTGGAAGTAATTATTTAATTCAGCTTTTATCGCTGACGGGGTTGACTTACAATATGCCGGTATTTGGAAGTAATTATTTAATTCAGCTTTTATCGCTGACGGGGTTGACTTACAATATGCCGGTATTTGGAAGTAATTATTTAATTCAGCTTTTATCGCTGACGGGGTTGACTTACAATATGCCGGTATTTGGAAGTAATTATTTAATTCAGCTTTTATCGCTGACGGGGTTGACTTACAATATGCCGGTATTTGGAAGTAATTATTTAATTCAGCTTTTATCGCTGACGGGGTTGACTTACAATATGCCGGTATTTGGAAGTAATTATTTAATTCAGCTTTTATCGCTGACGGGGTTGACTTACAATATGCCGGTATTTGGAAGTAATTATTTAATTCAGCTTTTATCGCTGACGGGGTTGACTTACAATATGCCGGTATTTGGAAGTAATTATTTAATTCAGCTTTTATCGCTGACGGGGTTGACTTACAATATGCCGGTATTTGGAAGTAATTATTTAATTCAGCTTTTATCGCTGACGGGGTTGACTTACAATATGCCGGTATTTGGAAGTAATTATTTAATTCAGCTTTTATCGCTGACGGGGTTGACTTACAATATGCCGGTATTTGGAAGTAATTATTTAATTCAGCTTTTATCGCTGACGGGGTTGACTTACAATATGCCGGTATTTGGAAGTAATTATTTAATTCAGCTTTTATCGCTGACGGGGTTGACTTACAATATGCCGGTATTTGGAAGTAATTATTTAATTCAGCTTTTATCGCTGACGGGGTTGACTTACAATATGCCGGTATTTGGAAGTAATTATTTAATTCAGCTTTTATCGCTGACGGGGTTGACTTACAATATGCCGGTATTTGGAAGTAATTATTTAATTCAGCTTTTATCGCTGACGGGGTTGACTTACAATATGCCGGTATTTGGAAGTAATTATTTAATTCAGCTTTTATCGCTGACGGGGTTGACTTACAATATGCCGGTATTTGGAAGTAATTATTTAATTCAGCTTTTATCGCTGACGGGGTTGACTTACAATATGCCGGTATTTGGAAGTAATTATTTAATTCAGCTTTTATCGCTGACGGGGTTGACTTACAATATGCCGGTATTTGGAAGTAATTATTATTCTCAGTAGTAGAATATAAACTTGTGTAATATATTCGACAACTGAAATTTTATTTACAAATAATCCAAAAAAAAAATCAGTCATGAATTTATGGCATATACGATGAAAAAGTAATTGTTTTTTAGCCCATTTCAGTAGAGGCTGGGCAGTTTTATCTTCAGATATTGTAGGGACTTATAGGACTAGTTTTCACCTTACTAGACTACCTAAATATATCTACTAACTCTCCTACTATCAAAATTTAATTAGTTTGTATATAGGGAAGTAATTAATTCTGATATAGATATAATTATTAACACCTTACTACATATTATTACATATTAATATTAGAACCAATTTAGAAATTATAATTAATATAATTAAATTTTACCATAATGCATTGTTTGTACCTATATAAAGTGATGGTTACAGGAAACGCAATTATTTAAAATAGTCGTATATTTTTCACATTTTCGTATCATGTCCTTGAATTTTTAATTCTATTTATTAAACTATATATTAACACTTGTCTGTTGTTATAAATAAGTAATTGAGGAAATAAACTGCGCACAATTATAGACATTCCCACGATGCAATGTTTGTTTAGTTAAATTTAAAAAATATAATTATGTTAAATGCTCGAACTGTCTAAGGAGGGCAATTTTCACTCATAGAAATATATATAAAATTAAAAACTATTTGAATTTGGACTTATCCTTTTTTTTTTTTTTTTGGGGGGTGGGCTCCGGTCGGCGCACTCCTCGCACCACTCCATCCGGGGTGACAGAGGGGCGTAAGCGCGCACACCCGTAACCCACCCGTGACGTCGCCTTCGTCGTTGGGCCGACCACCGGAGCAGAGTGACTTGACGTCAGTACCCTCTACTCGACCGACATTCCCCCCTCGGGTAGGATGTAGGTCTTTCCTCACGCGGTCGGCCTCTCGGGGGGTGACGGACTAATTCCCCGATCCAGTCACCCGCGGCCTTGGCTAGGGCGGCATCAGGCGCAGGTAATCGCGCCTGCGCCTGCAAACCTAAATCGTACTATACTTAAGTAGGAACCTATTTAGCTGTTCTTCAAGACAATATCCAATTTGAGTTTCGTATAAAACTTATATTAGGTACTATCAAGTAAACAAAATAAAACTTCTAAAAACGACTTCGAAAAGTGAAAAATAATTCGTCGCTATTTTCTAGTTATCGGAAATATACATATATGAAACTAGCTTTTGCTCACGACTTCGTCCACGCAGAAGTCATCTCTGACAGAGTTAAATAGAAAAAGCAATGCAAGGTGTTGAAGGTTTGTCGCTAGGATGATAATCAACAGCGTCAGAAACTGGGATGCGTTGAGGTGTTGATTCTGCGAGTTAGTTGTCTAACGGAATTAGGCAATAGGGTGGGTCCGAGAGAAAATACTCTACGTTGACACGCTCTACCGTCGGTGCTTTGGGCGGCACAAGCGTGAGTACCTGTATTTAGGTTCACTGCATGAGGGCTTCGACTCGAGATGATACCCGATTGCGGTGGCCCGCCCGCACAACGTAGATGTACGTGTACGGCATGCGTATGTCTATATACCATAGCCGGTCACTAAAGAAAACGGTTGTTCAAAGTTCTATTCATTCTACAAATGATTAAAAAAATCAAAAAACCCGACTGCGTAAAAAGTCACCAAAACTACGTACATAATAAAAAAACTGAAAAGAAAAAAACAAGCACTTAGATGTCCGGTGGTCTAGAATTCCATAATATATTATTGAATAAATACTATTGCAGAAAATGAAATATATTTTAATAATAGAACATGACAACTGAACAGTCGCGATCCTTTATTCGACTGCAAATCTAATTTTTCAATAGATCCCGACTGTTCAGTTGTCATGTTCTATTATTAAAATATATTTCATTTTCTGCAATAGTATTTATTCAATAATATATTATGGAATTTTGAAAAATTTGATTTGCAGTCGAATAAAGGATCGCGACTGTTCAGTTGTCATGTTCTATTATTAAAATATATTTCATTTTCTGCAATAGTATTTATTCAATAATATATTATGGAATTCTAGACCACCGGACATCTAAGTGCTTGTTTTTTTTCTTTTCTTTTTTTTTATTATGTACGTAGTTTTGGTGACTTGTTACGCAGTCGGGTTTTTTGATTTTTTTAATCATTTTTTTTATTTTACACATTTTAGTTATAAATACCTAGGTAGCTATAGTTATCTTATTTATTAATAAGTAGGTAAGTACCTAACTATATATAGTTTTTCGACTGAAGTTGAGTACTAAATCGTTAGAAATTGGAGATGGGCGACCGCGTCAGACATTAGATACTTTAGGTAGGACTACCTATGGTATATTGGACAATATACCTACTAGATACTTCAGTATATGTCCGTCCACATCCAGTTATATGAATTTTTCGTCTTTTCATCGTAAATTTCTACTGTCTAAAAAAACTATATGTGAGAAAGGTTGTTACGAAACTTTAAATCGATATAGATCCAAAAGGCCAGTGAAATCGAAAAATATTGAGAGAAAACTAAAAATTATTTTTAAATACCTATTTAACGATACCCCATAAAAATCGGCCCAGGCGTTTGGTATATATAGTGCTTCAAAGGAACATACAAACATACATACATACATAGACTGTTAAACACAATACCACTCCCTTGCAGTCGGGTAAAATATATTGCCATTAATATACTATTTACGGTATGACCATGGGATAAAAATATAATTATCGCTACCCTTTATTTGACTGTTTTGTTTCACCAGCAGAGTTGCGACCTCGTTAGATATGATTTATTATTTATTTTTTTAGTGAACATTTTTGAAGCTAAACTTAACCTGAATCTTAAACTATTAGGCAAGAACCTATTGTCGTCTACTATGTGCATCGTGTGAGCTCTCACGCCGGAACTGGTCGCCACAACGGCACTGGTGCGGGATTGATGGAGAGGGAGAGAAAAACACGTGTTTATTTATTTTTTGTGAAGCGGGTTGAACGACTCATTACCATGAGTCGATCAACCCGCTTCACAGGCCTAATTTACACAACCAGAGGGTGAAAATTGATAAATGC
Source organism: Lymantria monacha (assembly GCA_905163515.2). Taxonomy (NCBI): domain Eukaryota; kingdom Metazoa; phylum Arthropoda; class Insecta; order Lepidoptera; family Erebidae; genus Lymantria; species Lymantria monacha. The sequence goes on from LR991087.1 coordinate 3,122,159, forward strand.
CGGATATTACCCTAGAATATTTGATTCGACTCGTAATTTGAAAAGAATCAATGAAGATTTTTTTCTCTTCATACAAACTTTGCCACTCTGCTCCACCCCCTTAGGGGTATAATTTCGTAAAATCCTTTCTTAGTGAATCTCTACGTCATATAAAAAAAACCACTGTCAACATTTCAAGTTGCCAGCTTCAATAATATCGGCTTGGCGCTAATGATTTAATGAGTCGTCCAACCCGCTTTGCAGGCCTAATTTACACCCCCAGAGGGTGAAAATCAACAAATGCTGAAACACGTGTTTATTTATTTTTATTGAAGATAATTTGTACGTAATTTAAAAAAAAATCGATGAAGGTTTTTTTCTCCGAACATTTTTTAAATTGACATAACTTTTTTTTTTATATACCAATTGACATAAAATAAAGCCTAAATGTTAAGTGAAGCTTACCACAATATATAAGTGAAAACCGCGTCTAAATCGGATAAGCCGTTTCTGAGATTAGCGTGCACAAACACACAGACAAACAGATAAACAGACAAAAATTTTAAAAATTATTGTTTTGGGTTCTATTAGTGTTGATAAAGGTCCCAGTAATATTTTTTTTCATATATCTGCCATGTACAGACAGCGACCCGTTACATTTTTATTATATGTATAGATATAACTACTTTTACGGATTCTATCGCGTTTGTATTTGATTTTTAATTTCTCGGAAATATATATACAAATTCGGAGTGAGAATTTTAATTAGACAGAACTCTAATTAAATAACGAAAAAAATGAGAATTTGGTTTTCTTTTTTTTTTGCGGTGGGCTATGCAGTGACCACGGCCCGCCAAATCGGTCCGGGGTTGAGGGAAGAGGCGGCGCGCAAACCCATAGATCCACCCTGTAAAGCGCCTGTCTTCGCCGTGCGAGCGGGCCACCGGTACCCAATTTATGTCTTCGGTGGCCCGCCCGGCGATACCTAGAAAGTTGGGCTGCCGAATTTATCACTCACCAAAAGATGCACTACCACACATTGCTATTGCTCGCACGTCCATTTTCTGCGAGAGTATGGTACTATTCGGTAGATAGAAAATAGTCAACAGTGCGGTCCTACCATTATTAGGGTCTGCGTGCAACCTTATATTGCCGTACTGTGTCGCTATCGATATTTGGGCAGACCACCGGTCCAGAATCCTTGTCATCGATGAGTGTACCAACCCTACGTCAACCGTAAGTCTAAGTTAATTAATCCTGTTTTTTTATATTATTATAATTTTTAATTGTGAATTTTAATACACCTGAAATAAACTGGCGCAATAATGTATAAGTATGCTTCATTAAAAGTTTCATGAAATACCGAATTCTTTTTAATCATTCTCCTATTCTTATTCCACTTACTTGGGGTCTATCCAATATGTACTCTTCTATTATAGTACATATTGTAAAAGTTATTGGTAATAGTTTTGTGACCAGCCGCCTGCCAGACGTCAACCCTCCTCGGGAATGTAATTGTTGGCCAAACGGCATCAGATGAAGTTGGCTCAGGTCGTTATAAGGCTTATCTTAGTCGTCTTTTACGACATCCACGAGCAAAGTAAGGGTTGGTAGTATTCTTAGCCGGTACCACACAGCTGAATTCTTTTATTAAAAGGAAATAATTTGAATGCAATTATTTGAACTATATATAATTTCTTCGAGTATTTAATCAAGTTTATTATGCGCACCGTTATATATGCTAATTTAACGCATAAATAAAGACAAATTAGATAGTTATATTTATAGAAAATCAAGTTATAGTAAGCATGGTTATTTGTTTACAATCTTTCGCGGAATGATCTTGACGACATTTGGTTACAATATCTAGATAATTAAAATAAGTTCTGCGCGTAGAGTTAATTGGAATTCACGTGGATATAATATTGTATTTACCAATGATTCATCTTAAGATATTTTGATATTGTATTCAATTATGGAGCAAAAGTGCGATATTAATAATAGAATTCAGGAAGACCTGAATTCTAGCTTGTTACATATCCGCTTTATTGTTTTTTCTTTCAAAATTAATTTAAATTGTATGTTAAAAGAAAGAAATCGTAATAATTGTTTTTTTTTTTACTGGAACTTAAACTCATTAATAAGTCTTCGATGTCTACGCGATTATACGGCGTAATAAAATAATTACACTTGCGTGAAGCAAAATTTTGGATCGATTTTTAAGAAAATTACTGGAATGTAAGATGTGTAAAATTTGGCTCACTTAAAGTATACATCATCAACTTGCTCTTATTCCAATTTATTTGGGATCGACGCAATATGTCATCTTCTTCCGTACAGTCCTATCAGACGTCATCTCTATAGACACTCTCTGTCTATTCATGATCTGCCTCACGCTGACCATCAATCTTTTTAGGGTTCCGTACTTCAAAAGGAAAAAGCGGAACCCTTATAGGATCACTTTGTTGTCCGTCCGTCCGTCTGTCCGTCTGTCTGTCTGTCAAGGCCCTTTTTCTCAGGAATGCGTGGAGGTATCAAATTTAAATTATATCAAATACTTATCAGTCTACTGTCCCATGAAGCGGTGAAAAAATCAAACTTCTAAGTTAACGCAATCAAAAGATACAGCTGTTTATGTCGCAAATTTCTGCAAATTTACAACGCTCGCAAGGGTATCAAAACCTACAAGATACTTCCCGTAAACTCAGAATCTTGAAATTTAGTACGAAGCAATGCCTTATAGCACACACAAAGAAAAAATTGTGAAAACCGTAAATTTTTAACTTTAAACTCCTTAACTTTTCCGTCACTGGCGCAACTTCTAAACTTCCTCTTATATGTTCATACCTTATTTTATCCATTCTCGTCATACCACACATCCATCTCAATATTCGCATTTCCGCTACAAGCAGACGTCTCTCATCTGCCACCTTTGTCACCAAACATGCTGATCCATACAGTACAGCAGGTCTTATTAGGGTTTTCTATATTTTGCTCTTTAATTTAAGAGATACTTTGGGGTCGCATGTTGTACGCGTGACCTGCCGCTATTTCATTCATTCCACATCAATTCTGTGCTTCACCGCACGATCCAGGTCGTCATCGCTTTGGATAAGTGAAACGAGGTATCAAAAGTTCGAGCATACTGGGATAGGTACTCTATCTAGAGTTATGGGTTTAAAATTGAACAGACCGCCGAAATCCAGAACATGTATTCTGTTTTTGGTCTGCTGATTTTCAAGCCTATATTATCCAATTTACAGCGCCACTTTTACTGCATGCTCTGGACCTCAAGTCCATCTTCTCCGACGACAACGCTAGTATTAGAGAATAGCATGCACCAGGTTGCCTCTTCCTGTATTTTCGATGTTAAAGCATTCATTATCAGCAGGAAGAGGTAAGGACTTAATGCCGATCCCTGGTGCAGACTCACCTTCACACTAAACCCGTCGGCGACTCCAGCAGCTGATCTTATGTACGACCTAGATCTCCGATACATAGCATAGGTTAACCTAATATATTGGAAGTATATATACGGCAAGTATATATACAATGCAAAAGTGGAAGTATGTAGGTACCGGGGGAGACCGAGACTAACCTACCTAGACCAGATCAGTCATGTACTGAAGGAAGGTGCAGTCAAGAGTCTCTGAAACCGGCGAGCGTGTATGAAGAGAATTATGAATGTTGAGGAAGCGAGTGAAGTATGCAAGGATAGAGTTCTCTTGCACTTTGTTCTCTCTGCCTACCCTGCAAAGGACATGGCGTGATGGTATGTATGTATGTATATATACGGCAAGCTTATTTTTTTAATTAAACAAATAAATTAAAATAGATATTACATATGTTGCTCCTATACGGCACTATTACATAAATATTGTAAGAAATTTAATTGATTAAATAAATAAAATATTTATTCTATTAAATGTATTTATTGTTCGTGTCAAACTCTACTTCATGGTCGTTATAAGAACTTACAATTTTATCATAATTTTAAACATTTATGATATAATAAATTACATTAATTATCATGAATTAAATATTAATTAATAAAACATTATCTTTTTAAATAAATCAATTTTAACGGATTCTATCAATCACGTTTGTATTTGACTTCTAATATCCCAACATTTTGAACATTTTACAGCGTTCAAGGTCACGGAAGGACTGACCATACACAATATAGTGTTCGAAAATTAGAAATCAAATACAAACCTTATAGAATCATTTGAAAATAAAACTATTTTTACGGATTCTATCACGTTTGTATTTGATTATTAATTGTCCGACGTTTCGAACATTTTGCAGTGATCATGGTCACGGGAGGACTGCAAAGTGTTCGAAACGTCGGGAAATTAAAAATCAAATACAAACGCGATAGATTCCGTAAAAGTAGTTTTATTTTCAAATGTGTAACACACGCGTAAACATCAGAAATCATTACGTTATAGAATCCTTAAAAATAGTTTAATTACAAATATGTAATACTCGCATAAAGATCAGTTATCATTATAATATTTTGTAATTAACGTTAATTCAAGTCAATCATCATCACATCATCACAGCCCATATATGTCCCACTGTCGAGCTCGGGCCTTCTCCGTAATGAGAGGGAAATGAACCTACTATACCGCGCTGGTCAGACGAGTTGGTATAGGGTTTTGTTTCGAGATTTCCTTCTCTTGCATAGATGTTATATACGTTTTACATCTCTTATTCGTCACTTATGATTATCTTACCCGTGGGTGATCATAAGGCGTGATGAATTGTATTCTTATTCCTTCACCACACGGATAATTCAAGCCAATCATGGCGTTAATTACTTTAATACATTTGTGGGCTACGTTTAACAATAGACGATATTAAAAACAAACACATGCCTATATATTAAAAAAAAAGATATAAATAAGAAAAAAATAAATAAAGACGTTTTTCAAAATAGGAACATTATTATTTTTCATCATCATCATTTCAGCCTATCGCCGTCCACTGCTGGACGTAGGCCTCCCTCATGGTACGCCACAGAGTCCTGTGCCACCTGCATCCAACCATATTATTTTTTAGGGTAGTAAAACTTTTATTTTCAAAGTCGTAAAACTAGATGTCTTTAGAACCAGCAGTGCAAAATATGTAGTGGAAACACCTCTACATATGCCATGCGTTTTTTCCATAATAATAAATATAAATTCTTATAACACAAACGTTTCTAAGAAGTTGAATGCATGGACTTCATGTTGAATAAAACTATTTATAAATAAATAATGCCAAGTTCAACATCAACAAGGTAATTGACGTCACACTTAATACATCAAAATAACTTAATTTAATGACTTTTACGTTGAAATTTATAATACAGTCACTTATTTTGACTCGCTTACGGAAAAACCAAGGAAGGCTGACGCTGTGTCGACATTTTTAGATATGTGAGTCGCATGATAGGCGGGGCGTGATTCGTGAAGTACCGTAACCCACCGCCAAAAAAAAATGTCGCATAAAATCAAATCCGGAAATCTATACTTCTCGCATAGAATTAATGATTTTTTTTCAGGCAGGCTATGGTTTGGACACACTCTGCCTATTCCATCCAGAGGAGCGACGTGCAGCCGCTATAACTCAGCATTTTCCCTCACTATCGCCTTTTGCCATTGGACTGACCAATGTTACCGAAATAATATTACTGAAAACAATGAATAAAAACAACATTAATTAGCCCTCGACCTAAACAAGGCAACTAATGAATACAACTAGTTAAAACGAATCAAATAAGTTTAAATATGATATGTTCACTAATTGACTATCCACGATTTTATCTTTTACTTCAGCTTAATCAGAGTAGCTTAGTACCATCATACATGGGTATTTCAAATTTTTTACGGCTAACAAAAGAGTTGATGGACTTCAATCGCCTGAACAGATTATACAGACATCGTAGCTAAGAACCATCTTGATCACGTCAGCTTTCAAACAAAAGAGCCTGATCGTAATATATCCATTCCTTTAGGAGCAGCGCTGACCCAGACAGACACACAGACATGGCAAAATAACACCTATCTTTTATGTCAGGGGGTTTGAAAAAACCTGCCGTCATTCTTTCTCGTAGTATTTCAGCCGGTTCGGTTCCTACAACTTTATGTTCACTTCGTCAGATGTCACCTCTAGTAAGCAATATACATTCAGACTTGGGTCGCATTGGGCATTACTAGAATTCAGCGTCGCTATGTTGAAATTATTCCAGTATAGAAAGACTTCCAAATACAACTAAATTCGCTAAACTATTTGAAAAAATTTATGAATTCCGAGAAAAAAAACATATACCTAACAATTTTAAAAGTCTCATTAAATGATTTCGTTAAAATTCTTTCAAAATATATTTTTTTCGAACAGGAAATCAAATTTTATTTACTTTTTTTTTTACTGAACAACACATGTGCCTAGAGAGTTCTTTGTCTTGAAACACACAAAAGATTACTCTGAATTTGGGTATTATTTATGTAGATATTTGTATATTTCTACAGTTCTTTGGTACACAAAGTTTATTTTTCTTAACATCATCTTTAAAAAAATCCACAGTATCATACATACATACATATCATCACGCCATATCCCTTGCAGGGTAGGCAGAGAGAACAGAGTGCCAGAGTACTCTATCCTTGCATACTTCATTCCCTTCTTCAACATTCATAATTCTCTTCCTACACGCTCGCCGGTTTCGGAGACTCGACTCCACCTTCTTTCAACACGTGACCAATCTGGTCTAGGTAGGTGAGTCTCGGTCTCCCCCGGTACCTATATCCTTCCACTTTCGCATTGTATATCTTCTTAACCAGACGTTCGTTCGGCATTCTTTCCACATGTCCGAAACATCGGAGCATTCCCTTTCGCATCTTTACATCAATACTCTCTTTCATACCTACTCGCTCTCTTACGTCGTCGTTACGAATGCGGTCGGTTTCCGTAGAGATCGCATTTCGACCGCATTAATTTTGCTTTCATGCTCTTTTCTGCATACCCAGCTCTCGCTTCCATATAGTAATGTTGGGACAAGCACAGCGTTATGTATTGCTACACGTGCCTTCTGGCTGAGGTGGTGGCTACCGAGAAGTTGTCCCAACGCTCCGTTCACTCTATTCCCCGCATTCACTCTTCGCTCTATATCAGTGGTATACCTTCCATCTCGGCTAAAACCACATCCAAGATATACAAATTCATCCACTTGCTCTAGTACATCATAACCAATTTTTGCTCTTACATCTTACATCAGTATCATAATTTTGGTATTGATACTTTTAGTTTTTAGTTGATATTTTTAGGTAGTTCAATTGACTTTCGCGAAAAAAACGTTGCCCGTGGGCATCATAGAAGACGACTAAGGAGTTTGATAAGTATATCACCATGCAAGTGAAGGCAAATTCGTAATAGTGCTTACTATACAAAACTCATCTGTCAAGCGCGTATTATATCAATTTCCCTTCTATTGTAGAGGAGGCTTGAGCCCAGCAATAGGATATATGTGAGCCGAGATGATGATTAAGATGACTACTTATGGTGGCAAATAAGCAAGCAGCCCACATGATGGTAAGTAGTAGTTATAGTTTTGTATTTAAGATTTATCAAAGGCACACCTAACTGTTTTTGTAAAAATATTCGTTTTTCATATCAAATTCATTTATTATGTATAAACCCTGTGAGGGCACTTACATATTGTCAGTATTAACATTTTAATTTTAATCTAATAAACTACCACCGGATCGGAACTAGACCACTACTGAGAAGATCCGGCAAGAAACTCAGCGGGTTTGTCTTTTATTATTTCTTTTCATTTTTTTATATATATATAAAAAGAATGGTACATGAAAGAAATAGCTCCAGTGTGATGCCCTTCGAACCTAATAGTTTAAATACAATGTAAAATAGCCAATGGCTGGACCAGATCCCACAAGCGGCACCCGATCACGAGTTAACTACTAGAGCAGCCATCACTCCCCTCAACCACCTTGAAGGGAAGGGAGGGACCCGCTCGACGCAGCTACCGCAGGTAGACCTTTCAGTGAGCATGACCAATACCATGTATTATTAACGCTAACCAAAGTCAAAATTCGTTAGGCAAAACACGCTACGCTTCACAGGTATGTAAGATCATTATAAAAAAAACATAAGACAAACAGTTTACAAAGACAAGGTAATTGCTGAATGAGGAGCTGCTCATAGCCAGTCTGTCAATATTACAATATTAATGATCTTTCGTCCGTTGTTTGGCATAAGAATGCAAGTAGCGATAGTTAGAGTCTAAATTCCAATACTGGGTTGGATAAATACAACATTTTTTTGGGACCCCAAATATCCTCATAAAATTTTCAATTGCAAACTCGAATTTTGGAACAGTGCCTGTTGTGCATTAGGCTTGATATCGCTGCTGTGGCTTGATAACACTGTTGAATGAGATTAAGATTTTTGGCGGGAATGTGAATCCATCATGATGCGTGTAATGGTCTTGTATTATATTCAATATCTTAGTGTTTTAACATTTTATGTTAAATAATTTTGATGACATTTTATGTAATTTGATGCAAAGGAAATGCTAGAGTGTAGTTAATATTATAAAAGTATTTCCATTAAAATTATCAAGAGATACTATTAACAGTGTGGCCATCGCACTATTCGAGGCAATGGTTTAACTTACTCACAAACAATGACTAATTTGAAGAAACTGAAGATGTGAAGAAACTGATGATTTGTAAAAAAAAACTTGACACTCGGCTCTTATTATAAAGTGATTGCTAATACTAAGAAAGAAGAAGAAGAAGTGAAATTAAAAATCGTTATGAGAAGCAAAACCTGACTTTAGAATTCATCTGGTCAGAGTGGTATAAGTAAGCTAATTAACTTCTAAAGATAGCCCGTGATGGACAATGGGATATTTAGGCAGGGGCAGTCCTCTCAGACAAGATAACAAGGACTTGGCAGCGGAGGTCCGCCCAAATAGCATATAGCCATAGGGAGATAGTTTACGGTAGGTAATAAAGCAACACGGTGTCCCAGTGTGAAAGTAAAAATAAGTTACAGAATAACATGTTGGTATAGGGTATAAAACGCATATAACATCTATGCAAGAGAAGGAAAACTCGAAACAAAACCCTATACCAACACGTCTGACCAGCGCGGTATAGTAGGTTTATTTCCCTCCCATTACGGAAGAGGCCCGAGCCCAATAGTGGGACATATATGGGCTGTGATGATGATAGGGTTTTGAAGTAAACCTCGAAACAAAACCCTATACCAACACGTCTGACCAGCGCGGTATAGTAGGCCCTCCCCCTGCTGTATAATTGTCCTCCCATTATGTAGGAGGAGGCTTGAGCCCAACAGAGGACGTGTATAAGCTGAGATGATGATGATAGGGGTTTGTTTAGAGTTTTCCTTCTCTTACAAAGATGTTATATGCGTTTTATATCCCGTAGTCGTCTTTTACGAACAGCCACGGGTAAGAAGGGGGTGGTGCATTGTATTTTTATTCCATTACTACGCGGAAAAAAAAAATATATTTAAATATTTTTTATAACATACATACATACATATCATCACGCCATATCCCTTGCAGGGTGGGCAGAGAGAACAGAGTGCCAGAGAACTCTATCCTTGCATACTTCACTCGCTTCCTCAACATTCATAATTCTCTTCATACACGCTCGCCGGTTTTGGAGACTCTTGACTCCACCTTCCTTCAGTATGTGACCAATCTGGTCTAGGTAGGTTAGTCTCGATCTCCCCCAGTACCTACATCCTTCCACTTTCGCATTGTATATCTAATTGTATATCTATTTTTTTATAACCTTGTTATAAATGTATAAAACAATATAGAATCTTTACATTCGAAGAGGGCGCACAAAAAATATCAGACGTTCCAAAAAATTTGAAGAGAAATTCAAATGATTTTTCTAAAGTTAGTGAAGAGATGAAGATGGTGGGGAAAGTGTTACGACTGAAACTATAAGTAAGAGGCGGGTGCTAACGCGTTGCTCAAAGCGCCAACCGTCGGCGCAGTGTTGCGGACGATTATAATTATTAGAACTAAACGATTATTCAATATAACTACTCAGTTACAGTGCAATCTATGTAACAGTGTGTGTTAATTATTGGATACAAATCATCGTTCCGTTCTTAGAAATAAAAAAACGTAAGTAATTTTTTTTTTCATTATAGAACTTAAATTTAAATTTGAAAAATAACTTGAATTTTTTTTCCTGGTTTTAATTATAGAAATTAAATTATTACCAGGATCAAAAATTTACAATTCTTTTTCAGTAATAAATTTAATAATGTTCAAAATTTTTATTATTATATATAGATTAAGAATATAATTTAAAAATATTTGTAAAACCAGTTGAGTTATAAGTAAATAATATAAGCAAAAAACTTTAAAAGAGTCGTAATATTTCTCTATCCCATTTTTTTAAAGACACATTTTGTGCGGAGGATTAAATCCGCAGGGGACTAAGTAATCATACAATTGTATGATTGTATGATTACTTAGTCCCCTGGTGTAATTTAATTAAATTGCACTCATTTTATATTTCTTTTACCCCAAAGGGGTTAAAAACAAGTGAATAGATGTACTTCATGTAATTTTCGAAGATAATAGGCGACCCCACTTTAGTATACCAGTCACAGTATCTAGAAAATGCGTTACTTTTGAAATATTCGTGATGGAAAACACATAACCTTAATACTCGTTCCACAATCCGCACTTATGCTACTAAATCTACTACAGTAGTTTGTAGTATCAAAGTTATTGATTATACTTAGAATAGTAATATTTACTTAGAATAGAATATTATACTTATTTAAATTATAACAGCTAATTAATGTTTCCGTGTGGTGACAGGGTCAAATTCAAATTCAAAAATTTCAAGAATTTGCCTGCTCTCACAATGATATTATTTGTTTGAGTCCCATGGTCCTCCTTTACGACCAGGTATGACAAGAGGCAGAGAATTCTTTCTCCGTAGTAGTAGAAAAATATAAACTAAAAGAATTTTATGGATAATAACTAAACATTTATATTTTTAAAGCAAAGGGGAATTTGGAATTTAGCATTCATTTGTTTGCAATTATTCATGCGAAGTGACTGCAGATATGACTCGAAATTTTAATTGGCGATAATAAATTAAATGTTACGTGATTCATAATTTTTTATGCCGGGTCTGAATATAGCTTGTCCTTTAATAGTAAGTTTGTATATCATTGTGGTTTTTTTTTTTTAATTTTATATGTCAAGCTTTCGATTTAAGAAGTAAATCCTTCTATTACAAGGGGCTTAGCAAATATTTAATTAACAGACATAAATTACACCCTTTGTCTGCAGTTAAAGTCCTATGAATCAATAACGAATACGAAAAGTATTCATTATTACCGAATGTTTTTTAACGAATATAAAGTGCTTTGAAACTTCTCATAACATAGGTATCAAATTATACAAAATTTGGTGAGGTTTTTAGTGAAAAAAAAAGAGAGTTGGAAGCTGGAAAATCTGTTTGTAGTAATATAATGTCGCTATATTACCGTTACGAATTACGAAAAATGTGTCGCTATCTTTGAGTTTAAAATATTCTCTATTTATAAAAAAATAAGTGAAAATAAAGTATAGCTTTTAAAATATTCTTCATAGGCTATAAAAAAATGACATAGGTACGCCTTTATAATATTAAAAAAAAAAAAATTAAACATGAATTAATATTAATAATTAATTAAGTAAACTACTGTTATATACGAATTATATAATTTTTATAATGAAAAGAAAATTTAACAATTAATATATTTAGAGTTACATGATAAAATACAAAACCACTTTTACGGATTCCATCGCGTTCGGTCACGTGAGGTCCTCCCATGAACGCTGTAAAGTGCTCAAAACGTCGGGAAATTCAAAATCAAATACAAAAGCTATGGAAAAGGGGTTTTATTTCAAATACAAAACCTCTTTATTTTAATTAGGGTGTCGTACAAATTCGATAAATGATTAATTTAAAAGGCCAACAACACTTCTCTGAAACTTACAACAATACATTCATTCAAATTTATTGTACATACATATCATCACGCCATATCCCTTGCAGGGTAGGCAGAGAGAACAGAGTGCCAGAGAACTCTATCCTTGCATACTTCACTCGCTTCCTCAACATTCATAATTCTCTTAATACACGCTCGCCGGTTTCGGCGACTCTTGACTCCACCTTCCTTCAGTACGTGACCAATCTAGTCTAGGTAGGTGAGTCTCGGTCTCCCCCGGCACCTACATCCATCCACTTTCGCATTGTATATCTTCTTAACCAAACGTTCGTTCGGCATTCTTTCCACATGTCAAATTATTGTATTTGTTCAAAAAGTCAGTTGATTCTCTCACGTATCATTATCATCTTACTCTTATCCTAATTTCTTGGGCTCCACGCAATATGTACTTTTCAGTCATCGTACATATCGTAAATCGTCAACCTTCCTTAGGAATGTAATTGTTGACCAGACTTCATCAAATAAAGTTAGCCCATGTCGATATAAAACCCTTGGTCGCCTTTTACACCCACTGGCAATGTATGGGTGGTAGTTATCCTAGCCGCCACCACGCAATTAATGCTCTTCATCATCTCAACTCATATATGTCCCACTGTTGGCCTCGAGCCTCCTCCATGATGGGAGGGAAATTGATCTACTATACCACGCTGGTCAGACGTGTTGATATAGGGTTTTATTTCGAGTTTTCCTTGTCTTGCATAGATGTTGTATGCGTTTTATATCCTATAGTCGTCTCTTATAATCACCCACGAGTGAGATAGAGACTGGTGAATTGTATTTTTCACACGGAAAAAGTATAGTATAGTATATATATGTATATATATACATACGCTATAGATTCTCAATTAACGGTTTTATTCCTTGAACATAATAATTTATCTAGTGAAGTGTTATCGTTACTATAACTAATATCATAAATAATTACCAAGATTAGCTATTTAATTCGCCTTGTTGTTTGCTTTACTAAGATTGTGAAGGGCAGTAATTATTAATCATGTACGAAGCGGCTCACCCCGGTTGTGTTGATAGCTATAGTAAGCGGACTCAAACCGACTAAGATGCAACTAAATAAGATCAATGTCATGGTATAATGCACCGCAAGCATAACGTTGAATGCGTCACTAACGCGTTATTATAGTACGCTATATAGTTGTGATACTTTAATAAATATTACCTTTTTTAGGAAACACACACACACACACACACACACACATATATATATATATATATATATATATATATATATATATATATATATATATATGTGTGTGTGTGTGTGTGTCACAATCTGTGCAGTCAAATGCATTAATATTGTTAATATAGGATCTATCAGCGGCAGTAACACTTAACATCAGATGTACTGCTTGCTCGTTTGCGATCGTAAGCAATAAAAAAAATAAGAATAAAATAAAACCATTGCCAAAGCTTTTGGAAATATGGTAATTGGGATAAGACTAAGATGATAATGATGAAGATTAATATAAGATTAAAATAGAAGGTAGAACATTTGACGTTTTAAAACTAGTGGCTATTAGTTTATAGTATCTGACTTCAAGTGAGTTACCATTAAAAAACCCCTGGCCGAAATATAAAATATTTAAAAAAAAAAACAACCGTTTGATGACGGAGTAAAAATACAATTCACCTCATACAACAATACATACATTGTATTTTATTTTTAAAAACATCAGTAAAGAAATAATCATCATCTCAGCTGCTATATGTCCCAGTGTTGGGCTCGAGCCTCCTCCTTAATACAAGGGAAATTGACCTACCAATACCGCGCTGGTCAGACATGTTGGTATAGAGTTTTGTTTCGAGTTTTCGTTCTCTTGCTTTGATATTATATGCGTTTTATATCCCTTAATCGTCTCTTACGATCACCCACGAGTAATTGTGGAATGTATTCTTACTCCGTCACCACGCGGATAAAGAAGAAATAGTGATAGTTGACAAATCCTCTAAGTTTCTTGCCGGATCTTCTTAGTAGCGGTTACGTTCCGATCCGGTCATATTCGATTAATTTAAAATGTTAAAACTGACAACATGTAATTGTCCTCGCATGGTTTTATACACAATAAATGAATTTGAATCATCATTCTCCTACTTTTCTCCCAATTACTTGGGGTCGAAACAATATGTACTCTTCTTTCATAGTACATATTGTAAAAGTTATAGTTTTATGACCGGCCGCCTACCAGACGTCAACGCTACTTGGGAATGTAATTGTTGACCAAACGGCATCAGATGGAGTTGGCCCAGGTCGTTATAAAGCTTTTAGTCGTCTTTTACGACATCCACGAGCAAAGCAAGGGTTGGTAGTATTCGTAGCTTCTACCACACAGCTGTATAAATGAATTTGAATATTCAATTGTAAACGAATCAACGATACAGTATATTTCTTAATAGTTATTGTTGACTTTTTACATGTTGAAACTAGACATCTTTACGTGAAAAGGCTAAACCAAGATTGGCAAATTTACATCGCAGATGAGTGGCTGTTACTTTTAGTTTATTATTGCATAGTTGTTATCATATGTATATGAATTTATGATGTTTATTTAAATTTTAAATTTACGGAATTTAAACATGGTTGCAGTGCTTAGTCTAGTATATGAAGTATCATCATAATTCTTCTACTCTTATCCCAATTATTTGGGGTCGATACAATTTGAGCCCGGGAGGATTCTCTCCATGCCGACTCGGGCCGCCGCCGGCGCCATTGGCGCCGCAGGCGCGAATATCTGTGCCTGATGCCGTCCTAGCCGAGGCATCGGGTGATCGGACCAGGGAATAGTCCGGGCACCCGAAGTGAGGCCACCGCGTGAGGATGACAGCTTTCGCCGTCGGGGCATCGACTCCGGGTACCAGTGGCCCGCTCGCACAGCGAAGAGAGCTGTTCCTGCAGGGTGGGTCTATGGCACTGCGCACCGCCTCTTACGTCGCCCCAGACCGATATGGCGGGGCGCGACCACATCCATAGTCTACCGTAAGAAAAAAGGTCCGATACAATATGTACTCTTCTTACATAGTACATATTGTAAAAGTTATTGGTATTAGTTTTATGACCGGCCGCCTGCCAGACGTCAACGCTCCTTGGAAATATAATTATTGATCAAATGGCATCAGATAGAGTTGAGCCAGCTCGTTATAAGGCTCTTAGTCGTCTTTTACGATATCCACGAGCAAAATAAGGATTAGAGTAGTATTCGTAGCCGCTACCACAGAGCTTATGGTCTGTAAAATTATTTATAATGCTAAGTATCTTTAAGTACATACTACTTTCTTCTTTCTTTCTATCTTTAAGTATCACGGACGTCAAGGATTCGATAACAGTGGCCGGCCTATTGACGATGGGGAGGGAATACGGTGGGAAAAAAAGGTCTGGTAAAACATGTATTGTGTAAAATTGTGTTATATATGAGATATTAAATCAAGACGATAATTCTTTTGCAGATATAACTTTAATTATCCATTTTTATTTTAATTAATATTTTTAAAAAAATATTTCAAAACAAATATGTACATAAGGGCAATTCTAATTAGAGTTTATATATTACATTTTTTTAACCAACGTTTAATTTGTTAGCCTTCAATATTTAAACATAATTCTTTTAAATAAAAAACAAAAAGATATCCCGCGTCAATGTCATAAGAATTTGAAATAAAAATATTTTTGTAATTATCGTAGATCACGATTACGTTAAAAATAAGTAATTCAAAATAAAAAAAAAATTAAATATAAAGGGTAATTATTTTATTACCGACTATTGTTATTCATTTCGAGCTGAGTTAATATTCCCATAGTTAGATATATATCTTTAGTTAAATTTTTCAGATATTTATATTATCCTGTTTCATTAATAAATCTCTTCTTATACTTAAGAATGAATTTAAAAAACAGACGATTGCTAAACTAACTATTAACTGAAACAGAAGCAATAACTAATTACAATATGCACTTAACTATAGTCAATCGCATTGCTAATTAATGAGGTAGGTACCAATAAGAAAACTAAAATATTGATTATATATTTGCAACTTGTTATTAATTAATAAGTGAAAAATGTTGTTATTACATTTATTTCTACATATTACTTATAAGACTACATATTAAGCTAAAATATAATGTAATATCGTTTGTTTTCCCAAATAAAATACATACATACATATCATCACGCCATATCCCTTGCAGGGTAGGCAGAGATAACAGAGTGCCAGAGAACTCAATCCTTGCATACTTCACTCGCTTCCTCAACATTCATAATTCTCTTCATACACGCTCGCCGGTTTCGGAGACTTTTGACTCCACCTTCCTTCAGTACATGACCAATCTGGTCTAGGTAGGTACTCGGTCTCCCTCGGTACCTATGTACATACTTTCACTTTCGCATTGTATATCTTCTTAACCAGACGTTCGTTTGGCATTCTTTCTACATGACCGAACCATCGCAGCATTCCCTTTCGCATCTTTACATTAAAATAAAATAAATCTCATTAACCGTATGTTTAATTCCGTGTGTCGAAAAAAAAATATATGAAAAAAAAAGCAAATACAAAAAAAATGGATGTGACCATACCATATCCAGCCGTCAAAAAAAAATATTTTGGAATGGTTAGGGAATAATTTTGCACGAATTGGTTTATTTATCACTATAAATTCTGGTGATCTGTCATACACGTTTTGTACATACTACAGATACCAGCTCTTCTTAAGGCTATCTAAAATAAGATAAAAAACTTGTAACATGTATTGTAACCTTAAAAGAGAAATAAATAAATAAATTCAAATTGAAACGTCATTTAAGTGAATTACTGAAATTTTTAGCATTTAATATGCTTAATTATTTATAAATACCCGATACGAAACGAAAAATGATGTCACAAGCGGGGTTCGAACCCGCACCTATTGGGAAGCCGGCCCAACCGTGCTGCCACTTACACCATCGTGAACTATTTTAGGACATGCAAATTTCGAATCATATTATATCTTACGTCTTCAAGGTGACGTATGCCATCTATCGGACAATGTTTACACATTGTACAGACTTAATACTTCAAACTTTACAGTTAGAATTGTATTAAACGATGACACAACCTTGTTATTCAAATTACTGAAATTTTTAGCATTTAATATGCTTAATTATTTATAAATACCCGATACGAAACGAAAAATGATGTCACAAGCGGGGTTCGAACCCGCACCTATTGGGAATCCGGCCCAACCGTGCTGCCACTTACACCATCGTGAACTATTTTAGGACATGCAAATTTCGAATCATATTATATCTTACGTCTTCAAAGGTGACGTATGCCATCTATCGGACAATGTTTACACATTGTATAGACTTAATACTTCAAACTTTACAGTTAGAATTGTATTAAACGATGACACAACCTTGTTATTCAAATTACTGAAATTTTTAGCATTTAATATGCTTAATTATTTATAAATACCCGATACGAAACGAAAAATGATGTCACAAGCGGGGTTCGAACCCGCACCTATTGGGAATCCGGCCCAACCGTGCTGCCACTTACACCATCGTGAACTATTTTAGGACATGCAAATTTCGAATCATATTATATCTTACGTCTTCAAGGTGACGTATGCCATCTATCGGACAATAATATGATTCGAAATTTGCATGTCCTAAAATAGTTCACGATGGTGTAAGTGACAGCACGGTTGGGCCGGATTCCCAATAGGTGCGGGTTCGAACCCCGCTTGTGACATCATTTTTCGTTTCGTATCGGATAGTCATTTAAGTGGTTAAATACAATATTCTCCTTAGGTGTACTCTCTCTCCGTCTTACGAATTTTCGATCAGGTCACTTGTTCTGACGCGAGTTTGACATTTTTTATCCATCTCAAAAAAGTGCACAACGCCGCTAAAGAATTTTTCTCCTCAAAAATGATATAAATATTGATAATAGTATATTTGCCGTGTGATGACAAAATAAGAGTATAATTCACCAACCCCTTCCCCCCTCCTTGCCCCATGAGTGTCGTTGAAGACGACCTAAGGATAGGTATAATATGCAAACAACATTTATGCAAGTTTAAAGATCGTAATAAAATCATATACCAACTCGCTTGACCGGTGTGGTATAGTAGGACAATTGCCCTCTTATTGTTTTATTGAGCAACATACACAGTTCTCAACAAGGTACGCTTTCATTTATAATTTACCAGCAGTCAAGTGTTTGCTGTACGAAGACCCTCATACTGATTTACTGTCAATCCGCCTGCCATTAAACGTAATAAAACGAAACACATTTTGGCAAATCGCTATAAGTGCCTCGCAAAAATATGCATTTGACAGCTGGTATTTTGTTACTATAACTTGCATCCTGAATACGGTTATTACTTACGGTTGTTACTTACGCACGATGAATAGATATTCATCGTGCGTAAGAGTTATATTTCGAAAAAAATCATGTTCACAATTTGGAAAACTATTCTATATACCGGGTGTAACAGAGAATGGAGCAGCTGATCAGAAGGGTGGTAGGTAATGATAGTAGAAACCCATAACAAAAATTTGAAGAGAAAATGTCGATTCGTTAATGGATTAGAAGCATTTAAAGTTTTTAATTTTGTCATCGCTTTTTATTTGAAACTGAATGAAATGTACCAGGTAAGTGATAAATAATCTGCTACATACTCATACTTTCTTAAATATTCATTAGAACCTAAATATATCAATGATTACGTTAGCTACAGTATGACATGACGGCTGACGAGTCAATGACCTTGACATTTTCCCTTCAAATTTTTGTTATGAGTTCCTACCATCATTACCTACCACCCTTCTGACCAGCTGTTCCATCCTCTGTTACACCCGGTATATATATTAATCACAATGTACAAAACTATTTGTTTAGAAAACAATATAAGATCATAGGATTACTAATTCTATGAATACAAATTTCTAATCAATTTCAAATTTCTAACACAAAATTAGGTAAACAAATTAAGCCAACTAAATCGATAGCCTTTACTATTAAATCATATACTTTATAACTCAAAACTTTTATTCGAATTGCTTAGAGCTAGCTTTATTTAGATAACCTTGAAGTTTGTTTTACAGAGATTCTACGAAATTATTATTTCCTAAGATGGAATTTGTTGACATTTATGATTACTGCTTGGCTTATAAGAATTTTAACTGTTATATACGCTACGGATACAAGTATTACTAGTGACAGTAATAGATTTAGTATTTATTTAAATAATTTATACATATTTGGTTATTTACATATAGATATAAGAAATTGCGAACAAGGTCGATGTTTTCAGAAGTTTCGCGTAAAGGAGAATAACGATCACGCTTTTTTTTTTTTTTTTTGGGGTGGGCTACGGTCGGCGCACTCCTCGCACCACTCCGTCCGGGGTGACAGAGGGGCGTAAGCACGCACACCCGTAACCCACCCGTGACGTCGCCTTCGTCGTTGGGCCGACCACTGGAGCAGAGTGACTTGATGTCAGTGGTCGGCCCGACGGAATACCCCTGAGGAATACCCTCTCCTCGACCGACCCCCTTCCCCTCGGGTAGGATGTCGGTCTTTCCTCACGCAGTCGGCCTCTCGGCGGGTGACGAACTAATTCCCCGATCCAGAGCCACCCGCGGCCTCGGCTAGGGCGGCATCAGGCGCAGGTAATCGCACCTGCGCCACCCCAGTCGCCGGCGGCGGCTCGTGTCGTCGAGAGAGCGTCGAGAGAGACGCTCCTCGCGCACGCGCTCCACCGCCTCCTTCCGCGAGACTACTGTCTCGCAGAAGGTTGCGACCGCGTCCCAGTTCCTGACGCTGTCGAGCATCGCCCTGGCGATGGTCGGCAGCGTCAGATCGGCACCGATGATTGCAAAGAGTTCACGATGCTGCTCTGCCGAAGCGGCACAAACCTCGAGCGTATGCTGCGCCGTGTACTGAATAGTACGACCCTCCTGACGACCGTGTGCAGGTATTTGGCGAAGCATCCATGCCCCGTCAAAACCTGCACCAGTCGGAAGGAGAGCACCCCGTGCCGCCGTTCCAACCACTGCATCAGCACCGACCGGAAGGCCTCCACGGTCCGCACACCGAATCGAGGCCTCTCCAGCCGGACTGCCCAACGGGCAATGACATCTAAGCGGGCGTCGACGCGCCAGGCGGTGAGTTCCCTCAAAGAGACCACACCACCCTCCGCGCGCACCCCCGACATCCGCCGATACAAATCGGCGAGCATTTCCGCCTCCAGGTCCCACGGGGGACTCCCAGCTCCTCCCTGACCGCCATGGCCCTCTGTGGTCGCCACAGAAGAGCCCTGAGTCAGACGGTCAGGGAACCCGCCCACACCGGTGCGCCGTACAGGGCCATCGATCGGACGACCCTCGCGTAAAGCTGTCGGCACGTAGCGCTCGGTCCACCCACATTCGGCATAAGCCATGAAAGGGCGGACGCCGCGCCAATAACGATCACGCTCACTTGCACTGCTCCTAATGTCTGAAGTGCTGCAGCCGTGATTATCTAGGTCTGATATTGCCTCTGTCGAGATCACTGTTAGAATAGACAATAGTTCACTATCCGCACAAAGGTCGACCTTGTAAGAGTGATATTCCTTGTCGTCCCAGTAGAACGTCAATCTACTAGAGTGGCCAACACACTCAAAGGACTGATGCCGTTCGCAAACTCAATAGGCCTAGAGAGTAAATATGATATATTAGGTCCTTAGTCCTTACATATGATATTGGCGTTTTGTACGGGAGGAATAAAAAGTTTTTTTTTTTTGTAAAATATATTTAATTAATCAAAGTATGCACCGTTATTGTCTATGCACTTTTGCCATCTTATAGGTAGTTCATTGATCCCTTTATTAAAAAACCATTGGGCGAGAATTAATAAACTCTTTGAAGGCGGTTTGGACTGTCGCATCGGAGTTGAATTTTTTTCTTTGTAAGAAGTTCTCCAAATTCCGGAAAAAATGGTAATCTGTTGGAGCAAGGTCTGTGGAGTACGGTGGATGTCGCAGACATTCCAATTGTAGCTCATCTAACTTAGTGGTTGTTTGTTGGGCAGTGTGTGTTCTTGCGTTGTCGTGAAGCAGCAGGCCTAGAGCGATTCGGCTCGGTTGTTTAGCAGCTAGTTTTTCCTTCATGGTTTGCAGTTGCTGATAATGTAATATAATATATATATATATATATATATATATATATATATATATATATATATATATATATATATATACGCGACGGAATGGGTGGATTTTAACCCTATAATCCGCTGTATTGTAACTCTCTACTGTCGTTTCGGCTGATCATCGGTACCGCGACGTTGTCTTCGCTGACCTTTCGGGTACCATTCACGTCGTTACTGCCGAACATTGTTTGCTGCTGGAGCATAGCCTTCGCTTGGTATAATGGCAGGACTGTAGTGTTTCAGATTGGTGGATATATATATATATGTTAATAATTAATAACTGCAAAATGTATCGTTTCATTTCATTCATTTTAGCTCATATAAGTCCCACTGCTGGGCTCAAGCCTCCGTCACAATAGTAGGGAAATCTACCTACTATACGCTAGTCAGATGTGTTGGCATAGGGCTTCATTTCAAGTTTTCCTTCTTTTGTATAGATGTTATATGCATCTTATATCTTTTGGTCTTCTTTTACAAAATCCGAAGGCCAGATAAGGGGGGGGTACTATCCCAGAAACCTCCACGCGGTGTACCCTGGGTGCGGGCGGCGGTCCCCAGTTCTTCTGTTGTACTGTCGTCCGTAGCGAATATCTGCGCGATTTCGCTCCTTACTCTACTACAGTCGTAGTAGAGGGTATAGGACGCGAAATATTGGGACGGGCTCAGTCACTCATTCATTTGAGGGCTGGGCAGGCACATGCCACCGCCCACACATCGTAAACCTGGTATCTTGCTTCAAGACACGTTGTCTTGAGGCGTAGTATCAGGAGCGAGGGTCTTGGCTTAACCGCCCGGACCGCGAGGAAGACAACCTCTATAAAGAGTTCGAAGTAACATTCGGACTCAGAAATCACCCAGAATCTTAAGTTCTGGCGTGCGGCGAGAAGATGCATGGCAGATGGGTTGTTCTGTCGTTAGCACGCTCCAGCCAGGGCACCGGCTGACCCCCTGGTTGGTAAATGTAGGCTTGCCCGGGTATAGGGATCTCTGCCCGGGTCGACGAAATGTATCTCCCATTCTCGTGGGAATCTAATGGATACTGCAAATTTAAAAAAAACCGACGGGAATCCTAGCGATTCTCACCCCAAGGCCCAGTCATGCCAACGCAAAACTGACCAAGACGACGCCTCGTCCTCAGGACTTGAGGCGTCCGCCGAGGGCCCGGCACAAATCGTGGAGGCCCAGAAGAAGAAGAGGAGGTCGCCTCGAAAGTCTCGGGGCAACGGCCTGAGCCATAAAAGGCGGCTGGAGGAGCGGCGAGCGCGCAGGGAGGCTGCCGCCGCTGAAGAGAGGAAGGACGGTAGACTCGCAGCAGAGCCGTCGACGGACGAGGGCGACAGCGATGTCGCAGAGCCGTCCGAAGACGAGGGCGGCGGATCTACCGTCAGAATGGACGAGGGCGGTGATATTCCCGCAGGGCCGTCCAAAAAGGACAGTGGGTCGGCTGGTGAAGGCCCCACTAGGTCGTCGGCGCGTCTAGCAGCAAAGACGCCGCCGGCGACCGCGACTAAGAAGGAGGAGGCCCTCCCCTCGCAGGTGCGAAAGCGCCCCCTGAGCAAGGGAGGCAGCTCGAGCGCCGAAACCGAGGGGAGCGTGGCCAACATGCCTCCACCCAAGATCCAGGCCTCCCGAAGAGGGCGAGGGACCTCGGTCATGGAAAGGGCGGCGGCGGTCGCTGTCCGCGCCGGCGAGGCCACGGATCTGCAGGCCGAAAATGTCCGCCTTAGAGGCGAGATGTCAGGCCTGCGGACCCGAAACCGGAACCTGGGCGACATGCTGGCGGAAATGCGTCGCGCAAACCGCCAGCTGTTGATAGACGTGGCCGACCTCAAGGCGTGGGTGGCGCTGTTCGTGTCACCCGCGCCAGCCGCGCTATCGGCCAGGGCCGGATACTCGGCGGCCGCTGCGGCGCCAAAGCCGCCTCGCGCTGCGGCGCCGACGACGTTGGGTGATGGCGTCAGCGTCACACCCGTCCCCGCGGCGAGGAAGACGCCTGCCGCCGCGAAGCGCGCGCCGCCGGCTGACGCTGGCGCGGTCACCGCGGTGAAACTCCCTGTTCCCGTGGTGAGGCTGACGCCTCTCCCCGCGGACCGCTTGCCGCCGGCTAGCGCCCCTGCGGCGCCAAACCCGCTAGGCGCCGTAGAACGGGCCCCTAAGGAGGCTCAGCCGACCCCGTTTGAGGTGGGAGGCATATCCGACGAGGCCCTCGCCAAAATCATCGGCGCAGTGGGCAAGCTCGTCGATGCGCGCTTCGCCGTTCTGGAGGCGAGGTTGCCTCCAGAACCACGTGTCCGACCACCTCTCGCCGCGGACAAGCGGCCGCATGTGGCACCAGCCCCCGCCCCGCTGCCTTGTCAGGGTGGCCGCGTGGGGAGCTACGCCGCGGCCGCGGCCGGGCCTAAGCCCAAAGGCCCCGGCCCAGCTCCGAAGGGACCCGCCCTGAGGAGGAAGATGGCTCCGGCCCCTGCCGGACCGCTGAAGTCGCCCGCAACAACACCGCCGGCGACGACCAGCGAGGCCGCGACGAGACCTTCCGCGTCTGGCACGACTGCCGTACCCGAACAGGGTTGGCAGGTAGCCGAACGCGACAGAAGGAGTCGCGGCCAAAGGAGGAGAGCGGAGGCCAAGCGCGCCGCTGAGGTCCCCGCTCTTCAGGCAGGAGCCGGACAGAAGAAGAGACCACGCAAGGGGCTCAAGTCGCCGAAGACGGCCGCAGTGGTGATCACTGTGCTGCCCGAGGCGGCCGAGAAGGGCCTCAGCTATGAGGCCGTCTTGAGGAAGGCCCGGCGGGAGCTAGACGTCTCCGATATTGGAGGCGTCGAAGCCAGGACCCGCAAGGCCCGGACGGGGGCTCGAATTCTCGAGTTCCCAGGGGCCGAGGGCGCCAAGACGGCCGACAGCGTGGCCGAGAAGCTGAGAGGTTTGTTCGCCGAGGAGGGTGGCATCAAGATCGCCAGGCCCGTCAAGTGCGCCGAAATGCGCATTTCGGGTTTGGACGATTCAGTGACGGTGGAAGACATCCGGGAGGCTATTGCCTCGAAAACCGGGTGTCCCATAGACACCGTCCGGGTCGGTGCCATTCGTCCCGGTCCGGGTGGCGTAGGTGCTGCCTGGGCGCAGTGCCCGGTGGAGTCGGTCAGGCAACTGGCCGGCTCAGGCAGGCTCCTCGTGGGCTGGAGCTCGGCGCGGGTAACCGTGCTTGAGCGCCGGCCTGCGAGGTGCTACAAGTGCATGGCGGTCGGACACACTCGACCGACGTGCACTAATTGCTTCGACTGCGGCGGATTGTGTTTCCGCTGCGGTCAGACCGGGCACGTGGCGGCATCTTGCGCCGCCCCGCCCCACTGCCCCACGTGTGCGGCGGGCAATAAGCCCGCCAAGCACCGCATGGGCTCTGGGGCGTGCAGACCTCCAGCTTCGGCCCCAAAGGCGCGGGGCGGCCCTACGACCACGGCCGCTCCCGCTCCTAGCGCGGTCCGATCGCCCGCTGGCGAGGAGGTCATGGACATAACCCGATAATGGGTACACCAGCCATGCACCTCCTCCTGCAGGCCAACACCAACCACTCCGCCGGAGCGCAGGATCTCCTCCTGCAATCCATGGCGGAGTGGTCGATTGGTGCAGCCGTAGTCGCGGAACCGTACGCCGTGCCTGATCGCCCCAATTGGGTGGTCAGTCGAAACGGTACCGCGGCAATCGTCGTCTCAACGCAGCGGCACTTCCCGTCCTTGTCCCTTTTGGATAGGGGCGAGGAATTTGTCGCGGCGGAGTGGGGAGGGGTCACGCTCTACAGCGTATACCTCTCCCCCACTAGGAGGATGGACGATTTCGGGGCCTCACTCACCACCTTGGAGGCCTCGATACGGCGACTGGCACCGGGCCTCGTCCTGGTTCTGGGGGACTTTAACGCCAAATCCACGGCGTGGGGGTCCCCTACGACGGACGACCGCGGGCGGGCGGTCAACGAGTGGGCGGCTTCACTGGGCCTCTGTGTTCTGAACAGAGGCTCGGTGAACACGTGTGTGCGGCGGCAGGGCGGGTCGATAGTGGACTTGTCGTTCGCTAGCCCCGCTGTCGCGCCACGGGTGAGGAACTGGAGTGTCCTGGAGGAGGCGGAGACCCTGTCGGACCACCGGTACATCCGGATGGAGGTCTCCCCCCGGGAACCCGGTAGGGGTCACAGGGCGGACGGAGCTCCCGCGTTTCCGCGGTGGGCTGTGGGTCGTCTTGACAGGGATCTACTGGCGGAGGCGGCCATTGTCAGCACGTGGCTGTCCTCACCACCCCCAGCGGACGGAGTGGACGCTGAGGCTGTCCGCATTCGCAGTGCGTTAACGCAGATCTGCGATGCGGCCATGCCCAGAGTGCGGCGGCGTCCACCTCCGAGGCAGGGGGTCTACTGGTGGTCCCCAAGACTGGCGGACCTTCGTGCGGCGTGTATCAGTGCCCGAAGGTCCTACACCCGCAGCCGGCGGCGTCACCGCGACGTCGAGCGGGAGGGCCAGCTGTACGAGGCGTACCGCAGTGCGCGGACTGCCTTTCGGCTGGCCATCCGTGCCGCCAAGGGCGCGAGTTGGCAGGAGATGCTGGACGGTCTCGACCGTGACCCCTGGGGTCGCCCATATCGCGCGGCGCTGAACAAGCTTCGCGCGCGGGCCCCCCCCCTCACCGAGACCCTCCAGCCCGACTTCCTTCGTAGGGTGGTCGAGGAGCTGTTTCCACGGCAGTCGGAACACACGCCCCCGGTCATGGCTCCGCCAGATCAGGACCGGGAGGACGACGACGACGAGAGTGTTCCGCCCGTGACGGAGTCGGAAGTGGGGGCGGCCGTGGCGAAGATTCGTTCCGCCACCACGGCCCCCGGCCCGGACGGAATTCCAGTCCGGGTGCTGACGTCGCTCCTCGAGCACTTCGAGCCTCGCCTCAGGCAGCTGTTCAACGCCTGTCTGACGTCTGGACGGTTCCCTGAGTGCTGGAAGGAAGGGAGGTTGGTTCTCCTGCCAAAGCCGGGACGGTCCCCGGATTTGCCGTCGGCCTACAGGCCCATCGTGCTCCTCGACGATGTGGGTAAGCTGCTGGAGCGTGTGCTCGCTGCCCGCATCGTCCGACACCTGGAGGAGGTGGGGCCCGATCTGTCGGACGCTCAGTATGGGTTTCGGAGGGGGCGTTCGACCATCGGGGCCCTATTACGCCTGAGGCAGGCGGCCGCGGAGGCCGTCGCCGGGAAGGGAGTGCTGTTGGCGGTGTCGTTGGACATCGCCAACGCATTCAATAGTCTGCCATTCGGCTGCATCAGGGAGGCGCTCCGGTTCCATGGAGTGCCCCTGTACCTCAGGCGGCTGGTGGCAGACTATTTGGAGGGCCGCAGTATCCTCTGCGCGGGTCCCGCAGGGGACATTGTGCGGACGCCCATGTCGTGCGGCGTTCCACAGGGGTCGGTTCTGGGGCCGACTCTGTGGGACATCGGGTACGACTGGGCGTTGAGAGGGAGTCTCCCCCCTGGGCTGAGCTTGGTGTGCTATGCTGACGACACGCTCGTCACAGCCCGGGGCAGGACACTCGAAGAGGCGGCGAGCCTGGCCACTCTCGGCACCGAGGAGATGGTCAGGCGGATCGAGGCGCTGGGGCTCAGGGTGGCCCTAAACAAGACGGAGGCCCTACTTTTCCATGGGCCCCGTGTGAGGCTGCCCATCGGCGCCTCGATAGTGGTAAACTCCATCCACATCAGCATCCAGGCCCATATGAGGTACTTGGGTCTGGTGCTCGACGGGCGATGGTGGTTCCGGGAGCATTTCCGACAGATTGCTCCCCGGCTTGTCGGCGCGGCGTCCGCCCTTTCTCGACTCATGCCGAATGTGGGCGGACCCAGTTTTGAGGCCCGACGGCTGTATGCGGGGGTCATCCGCTCGATGGCCATGTACGGCGCACCCGTGTGGGCGAGGGCTCTGAACGCCCAGCTCAGGGCGGTTCTGTGGAGGCCACAGAGAGCCATGGCGGTCAGAGCCATTCGCGGGTACCGCACGGTGTCGACAGAGGCGGCGTGCCTGTTGGCCGGGACACCCCCGTGGGACCTAGAGGCGGAGATGCTCTCCGACCTCTACCGGCGGGTTATCACAGCGCGCGAGGAAGGTGGCTCCCCATCGTTGAGCGAGATAGCCACCTGGCGCGTGGATGCCCGCCGAGACGTCATCGCCCGTTGGGCTACGCGGCTGGAGAGGCCTAGGCACGGTGTGGAGACCGTTGAGGCCCTCCGGCCCGTATTGATAGAGTGGATGGAGCGGCGGCACGGAGTCCTCACCTTTCGGCTGGTGCAGGTATTGACGGGGCACGGGTGTTTCGGGTTGTACCTGCACAGGGTCGTGTATAGGGAGTGGACTCCGGCCTGCCACCACTGCAGGAGTGACGAGGACACGGCGCAACACACGCTGGAGGTGTGTCCGGGATGGGAGCGGCAGCGCCGTGACCTCGTCGCTGTCATCGGTGCCGACCTGACGCTGCCGGCCGTCGCGAGAGCGATGGTCGACAGCATCAGGAACTGGGACGCGGTCGCCGCCTTCTGCGAGGCTGTCATCTCGCAGAAGGAAGCGGCGGAACGGGCAAGGGAGGATTCCCGCGCCCCGGGCCGCCGCCAGCGGCCAGGGCGGCGCAGGCGCGAATACCTGCGCCTGATGCCGCCCTAACCGAGGCTTCGGGTGATCGGACCGGGGAATTGTCCGGTCACCCGACGTGAGGCCACCGCGTGAGGGCGACGCCCCGACGGCGAAATCTGTCGGGGCGTCGACGAGAGGAGCCCGCGAGGGTGAACCGCCGGGCGGGCCACCGAAGTTAAAAATCGGGTTCCGGTGACCCGCTCGCACGGCGAAGAGAGAGGAGTTTTACGGTGGGTCTATGGGGTCACGCGCCGCCTTTTCCGTCACCCCGGACCGATTTGGCGGGGCGAGACTAATCCATAGTCCACCAAAAAAAAAAAAAAAAAAAAAAAAAAAAAAAAAAGGCCAGATAAGGGGTTAATTGTAAATTTACTTTGTCACATATCATAAAATATTTACGAGCAAAATATTTACAAGGTTATATTACTTTTTTTGCAATTTTGGATGACAGAAATACTTGATCTGCCTAAGGATCGAATCTGCGACATCTGACACCATGGGTTTGACCACTATGCTACTGAAAAAAATTCCGGTTTTAAAGTATGGAAGTATACAAGTATGTATTTCAAATGAAACGAAACATTGCAATGATCAAAGACAAGGTTACCTACTCGGCCTTAGTAGAGGTCTGACTAGATAATAGATACTCATTATAATTAATGTAACTTAATTGTATAATAGAATTAATGTTCGTTAACTTAATAATATACGAATGTACTCATTTTTTATTCTTTTACGCCTTCACTAAGACACCACACTTTTTTTTGCGGTGGGTTATGGAGATGGTCGCGTTCCGCCAAATCGGTCTAGGGTTACGGAAGAGGTGGTGTGCAACCCCATAGACCCACCATGCAAACACCTCTCTTCGCCGTTCGAGCGGGCCAACGGTACCCGATCTTTTTCTTCGGTGGCATAATGACACCATCCTTTTTATTTTTTTTTTATTTTTTTATTGGTGGACTATGGATGCGTCTCGCCCCGCCAAATCGGTCCGGGGTGACGGAAAGGCGGCGCGTGACCCCATAGACCCACCGTAAAACTCCTCTCTCTTCGCCGTGCGAGCGGACCACCGGTACCCGATCTTTGTCTTCGGTGGTCATAATGACACCACCCTGCACTAAGGAAATAATCCTTGCGTTGCGGAGGACTTTACAAACATTTAATTAACGCAGATAAATTACACCCAAATTCGAAACAATACTTTGTCGATCGTACATAGTATTGTTCTGCATAGGAATCGAAGCCACGGCTCTGGCATGGAAGGTTATTTTATTAGTATCTTAACTACTACCGAGCTTTATCTTAAAAAAATTGCATACGTGTATGTCAAACGTGTGAGTCAGGATTACAGAAAACTAGTTTGGTAGATACCATTTGTAAGGGATAGAAAATCGTTGACTAGGCAAAGTTTTAATCATCGTGCTGCTGCTAAGAATTTCTAGCACAAAAACTATTTTTTTTTCTAATTTAATCACCAATAAAACCGTTCCCCTACTCTTGTCGTTATTACTTGGGTTTGAAGCAATATTTAAACCTCCTCGTACATATTGTAAAAATTATTGGCAATAGTTTTAACCAGCCACCCGTCACGTCAAGTATCCTTGGCAATGTAATTGATTTTTATTTTTATTTTTGTACAATATTTGTTTGCCGTTTTTTGTGAATATTATTTAATTATATAGTGTAGTTACGTTCATTTTATTGTATGTATATATTATAATTATAGTTTTTATAGTTTTTGTTGCCTTTCTCTTTTATTGTTATTTTAGTTCAGTGGTATTACATTATTTTATTTTAATTGTTGATCAGACGGTATAAAGTAGAAGTTGACCCAATCTATATAAATCTCTTAGTCGTATAAATAGTGGTAGGACCGTGCTGTTGACAGTTCTCTGTCTACAGCCGCGGGCCGGTCCGTCCGGGGTAGTACCACACTCTCGCAAAAGATCGACGTCTGAGTAATGGCAATTTGCTATTGCGCTTCGTACGGTAAGCGAGAGAGCCGGAAGCCCAACTGGGTGGGTTTGGGGATTTTATTAGTAGGCAGTGCCCTAAGCTATACCTTTGGTATTGCAAAGGCCCATGGGCGGCAGTGACACTTACCATCAGGTGCGCAGCATGCTCGTATGCCACCATAAGCAATAAAAAAAATATGACATCCACGAACAAAGAAAGGTTTGATAATATTCGTATCCGCTATCACACAGCAGTAAATTACAAAACTGATAAAGTATCAAAATTAAACGATCCACATTCAACTAAATATAATAGCGACGGGCGTGCTAAATTTCAAAATACTTTCGTAGTGCAACCGCAAAGTTTTAAACTAGAGAACAGCACGTCCGCCGCGTGTTGTAGGGCCTCGTTTTGAGTTCTTTTTTTGCTATTCGAATATTATGCTTAGTTACTGTTTTGAACAGATAACAGTGAGGGCATCCGGTATGTATGTTAATGCCATTCATAATCTGTTTTAAATTACACATTCGTTACTTTTATGACGAAGAAAGTTAAAATGTACTTTTTATATTTTACGGTTATAAATTATTTCTTTATTTAAAAAAAAAAATAACGAACAATTTTGAGGTTTTGAAGAAGTTTAAGTAAGCTTACTAGTAATCATATGTATATGAATTATGCTCGTTCAAATATGGAATTATTGAATAATTTAAAAGATGGATATCATCATCATCGTCATCATGCTTATATCTCAATTAAATTGTTTCTTTTTTCAAATGTGTGCTCGCGTAAACATCAGAAATATTTACTTCATGTGACATCAGAAATATTTACTTCATATAAGCTAACGAAATTAAGAAATAAATTTATCTTCCCTTTAATAGTCTTCAAACTTCTTCAGCGTTCTCCGTGAAATACCATCGACGCCCCTGTAGTTAGCTGGGGCGTCGACGGGAGATGGTACCCGAAAGGGTAACCCGCCGGGCTGGCCACGGATGCCAAGGAAGCGGTACCAGTGGCCGACGCAATGGCGATGGGGGGAGAATACGGTGGGTTATGGGGCCACGCGCTGCCCTGCCGTCCGCCCCGGACGGAACGGGTGACGTGTGTCCGGGCCATAGCCTACAAAAAAAAGCCTTCTTACTAGAAACTTCTAAAAAATGAGTACAAATGTCAAAAAGGGTTTTTATTATCCAATGTATTAATTACTGTCACAATATTCTGACCATTATACATACATATCATCACGCCGTATCCCTTGCAGGGTAGACAGAGAGAACAGAGTGCCAGAGAACTCTATCCTTGCATACTTCACTCGCTTCCCATTATGCGCATTAATATTTTCTTTTTGTTCAAATTAAAAATTGCACAGGCTTTGCTTCGCAGATATCATATCGCCAAACCTCAAATAAGCATGACGAACACCTTTCTATCTCGTGTAACATAAATTATAAGAAAAGTGAACAGTGAAAGCGATGTAGATTATCTATATAATCTACCTAGTCGAGTCATAAGTTCTATTACAAAGAAAAATATATATAATACAAATATTTTTTTATAAAGCATTTTAATCTTAAATGTATGTATTGAATTTTCAACAATAAATAAAATGGCATTTTATTCGAATTAAATGCCTTTGACTTTAATTAATGTCTTTTATGGATGCCTTTTATTTGTCTGACCATGAGTCTATGGCTTTTCGCTCTGTTTACATGGGAAATATATTATCTGCAATACATAAATTTAACCATGCAATTTGCACAATTGTTTGTTCTAGAGACGTCTTAAGTGCGTCAATGTCGGCGCGTTATTTAGAGTAGGTTATGTTTTCTAAAACTGACAATAATTTGTAATTCTATGGGCTTAGATCTGGGCTGGATGAGGATTAGTTTTAAGTTCTTATAAAGTCCGAAACGTTGATTAATATCTCGTTATAAGACCAGGTGCAAAATTTTGCTAGGAAGATTAAGTTAAAAAGTGTATAGCAAAGAGGTTTCATATTACGATCTAAAACAATCTCTTGATACACTATAGTTGAAATGTTCACTCTTTTTTCATAAAAATGGAGATTTGTGACTCCTTAATAACACTCCCCTAAAGAAACATGATTGAGGCAGGATGACCGCGTTGCATTTTGCCAAAACTTCTTTGTAATTTTGTCATTTTGCGATTTAATTGCGATTTTTTTTTCATCAGTGAAAAGTATATTTTTATGATTTTTACCCAAATACCACGTCTTACAATCATTTTGATAGTGCCACTCCCTTTAGCAGCAGGCATTTCTTTAGGTCATGTTGTGTATGATATATGCGCTTGATGCCGCCCTAGTCGAGGCATCGGGTAGTTTGACCGGGGACTAGTCCGGCCACCCGAAGTGAGGCCACCGCGTGAGGACGATACCCCGGACCGTTTTGGAGGGCGCGACCACCTCCATAGTCCACCGCAAAAAAAAAGAAAAAAAAAGAAAGGCCATGTTGTGTATATCAATGATAAGTTTCCGTTCATGTTTGATGATATGGGCAATAATCCTAACGGAAATTTTCATTTCTCGCTAAGCACGCGCGTATTAGATAAAGGATGTAATGATATATCTATAGTACGATGTGCACGAACATAACAGTAATACTTAGCTTTTAAAGTATCTTTAAAATGAACGATGGCAATCACTGCAATTATAATCACCTTGAACAAAATATATGAAATGGCGGGAAATGATCCAAGTTTCTAACATAATAGACACGTTCTGAATTTAAATAAAAAAGAAAAAATAAATGCCAAAAGCTTTGAACTTATAACAATAAAGAAAAAAGGTTTCTATTCATAAACGGCCTATGAATGAATAGAATACACATATCGGTGTTCAGTATTGGACATATGCCTTCCTGTTTTTCCTTATATTATGCACCAGGGCTGCCCTGGTGCATAATATAAGTGCACATTGTAGGATGGATTTGTAGTCGCCACTCAAGTAACTTTCAGCCTGAATAACCTTGTCCAGCCTTGTCCGAATATTTCGGGTTATGTCTTATTTATTTCTACGAAATGTGCGACTATCGAATTTTATCACGTAAGGAAAACCCAAGTTTAGCCTTCTTAGAACACATGTGGTGTAGTGATTTTAGAACCGGCCACTCGTATCGAGTGTTATTAGTCCAAATTCCACATAAACTTTATGCGATTTACAAATAGTTATTTTAATTGTTTTATAATTTTATTGCCTTAATTTTATTGCTTGCAACAACATTTTTTGTGACGTTCTTCTCTGTTGATCTGTGTAGCTGATATTTCTTTCTCTACTGAGTATGAATATCTTTACCGATCTGGGAGATGAAGAGGGATATTTTTTTCAGATGTTTGGAAATAATTATTAGTTACATTCTACTTCTGTGAGTCAAATTGAGAAGTGGGTTTTCACTAAAATACTTTAACTTTTTTTATTTTTTTTTATATATTTAAATAGTTACTGCTGATATAAATATCTAGTCTTAAACGCAGAATTATTTAATTTTTAATGTCTTTTTTCCTTAAAGTCCATGTATTTTTTCTATTATCTGTGTGTGTATGTGTATGTCTACATAAATGCTATGCATGTATCTAGATAGATGCTATGCCTATAGCCTAGGTACCTAGACTAGGTATTGTGTGAATCTTGCTAAACCATGAGTCGTTATGACCTCGATATGATGGTTGAATAGGCTTTACAACTGACAGTTTCTAGGACACAAGATATTAAATTGTCGGAAACAAAGCTATGCCTTCAACTCAATATTATTAACACATATGTATATATTAGACCTTAAAATGTTATTTTAGACTAAATTGAACAGTACGGCAAGTAAGAGGCTTATCTGTAGATGTCGAAAAAATCGGCTAAAGGGCCACCAGGAGAGTGGACAGCGAATCTTTCTCAGAATCCTAACTCACTCATGGTATTCGCCAACCCGTCTACCAAGGCTGACGACTATGAAAAACACTCTTGATATGAGTAACAAAGCACAGGTTAATACTTTGTTAAAAACTATGTGGGATGCTTACGTCCAGCAGTGATGGCAAAAGGCAATTATAGAATAGCACGTAGAATACAATTGTTTGCTATGTAAATGATTACACGCAGTTTAATCTAATTTGTGTCCTAAGGACTCCTATTTCTTATGCGAGGGTTACACATTTTGATCAAAATCTATTTTTACGGGTTTTTTTCGCTTTTGAATTTTTAATTACCCGAAATTTCGAATAATTTACAGTGTTCATGATTACGAGATGATCATTTTTCCGTGTGGTGACGGAGTATGAATACAATTCACCACCCCCTATCTTAACCGTGGGTGATCCTACGAGACGACTAAAGGATATAAAATGCATTCATATCCATGTGAGAGAAGAAAAACTCGAAACAAAACCCTATACCAACACGTCTGACCAGCGTGGTGTAGTAGGTCAATTACCCTCCCATTATGAAGGAGGCTCGAGCCCAACAGTGGGACATATATGAGTGGGACATATGTACTCTTCTTACATAGTACATATTGTAAAAGTTATCGGCAATAGTTTTATGACCGGCCGCCTGCCAGACGTCAATCCTCCTTTTTTTTTTTTTGCGGTGGGCTATGGACGTCGCACCCCGCCAAATCGGTCCGGGGTGACGGAAGAGGCGGCGCGCAACCCCATTGACCCACCCTGCAAGCACCTCTTCTTCGCCGTGCGAGCGGGCCACCGGTACCCGATCTTTGTCTTCGGTGGCCCGCTCGGCGGTATGCCCTCTCGGGCTCCTCTCCTGTCGACGCCCCGACAGCTTTCGCCGTCGAGGCGTCGTCCTCGCGCGGTGGCCTCACGTCGGGTGACTGGACAATTCCCCGGTCCGATCACCCGAAGCCTCGGTTAGGGCGGCATCAGGCGCAGGTATTCGCGCCTGCGCCGCCCCGGCCGCGGGCGGCGGCCCGGGTCACGGGAATCCTCCCGGGCCCGTTCCGCCGCCTCCTTCTGCGAGATGACAGCCTCACAGAAGGCGGCGTGACGTCAACCCTCCTTGGGAATGTAATTTTTGACCAAACGGCATCAGATGGAGTTGGCGCAGGTAGTTATAAGGCTCTTAGTCGTCTTTTACGACATCCACGAGCAAAGTAAGGGTTGGTAGTATTCGTAGCCGTTACCACACAGCACTAAGTTGTAAGTTGCAGTATCTATCAAATATTAACTTTTTTTTTGATGTTCGGTTATCGTATAGTCACTACGTCCGGGATGATGGAAGGGGTTGCGCACAACCCTATACATACCGCTCTATGGCGAGTGGATGGGCCATCGGAACCCGATGTTTGTCATCGGTAGAGCTAGTGTTACTTTCCTTTTTTTTGGCAGGCTGTGGTCTGGACACACTTCGTCCATTCCATCCCGGACGAAGGAAGGGCGTGTGGCTATATATTACCGTATTCCCTCCCCATTGCCATTAGGCCGGGTACTTGTACCGAGTCCTTGACATCCGTGGCCAGTCCAATCAAATGTTAATCTAGAATTTTTTTTTTTGTTTGATATAGACATCACGCTGCAGTAAGGCAATAATTCTTGTATCGCGGGGGACTTTACAAACATATAATTGAAAGGACACAAATTACACAAGTATTGACACAATTTGAATTTAATGGAGTACGGGTTTTAATTGTATTTAAATTTTAATGTAATTTATTACCTAATAATATAATGACTGTTAGCGCTTCCTCTCAAATTTGTACGCCTTAGCATGAGGCCTGAAGATGACAGGACCATTGTACGCTATTTGGTATCTTGCATTTATATGTATACTATGTTCAAACAAATAAATGATTATTCTATTCTATTCTACACCCAGTGTCAGTATAAGAATTTGTGGAGCGCACAAAATATTATCTCGCGTCGGAATTGAACTCACGGCACTGGTACGGTAGCTAACTTTAACCACTACGCCATCTGTGCAGTCAACAGTCTTTATACAGATATGAAACTTTGTACTACGTATCGTTGTGTCAGCGATATACCTAACGTAAAGTACACAGCGTATGATTTAGTAATATTTACTTGACCAGTAAACACTTGCACTTAAATTTATAATGGCCGCACATTGTACAAAAGCTTTTAAACGGTAAATTCCATACTCATTCTGAGAGCTGTGTGGTAGCGGCTACGAATACAACCAACCCCTTACTTTGCTCGTGGATGTCGTAAAAGACGCCAACTCCATCTGATGCCGTTTGGTCAACAATTACATTCCCAAGGAGAGTTGACGTATGGTAGGCGGCCGGTCATAAAATTAATGCTAATAAATTTTACAATATGTACGAGTACTATGGAAGAGGAGTACAAATTTAACGACCCCAGGTAATTGGGATAAGAGTAGGAGAATGATGACTCATTCTAAATCATTATCGCAACTGGTATATCTCTAAGTTAGTCTTCTCCACAATATCTCGACTGTTATCAAGTTTTTAGGTTGACCTAGGAAATAAACAAATTTATTAAGCTACCACCGGATCGGAATGCGGCCACGCTGAGAATGATCCGGCAAGAAATTTTGGAGGACATTATTCTAATTACTGACTTTTAAGAGGCGGTGTATTTTATCCTAAGATATACTTACGGCGGGTTACTTTAGCTGCAAGTATTTATATTATCTTAACTTTGATGTTTAATAATAACTGACCATAAATAAAATAATAAATTATTTTTGTACTGGCAATGAATTTTCATTAAAAATTATGGGTTAAAATTTTATAACTAATATTGTAGCGGGTAGATATAAATCTCTGTAATAACGATTATATTATAGACATATATTTTCAGAACATGTAAAAATTATGATTATGTCTATTATTTTCAAAATAACGGTTTTTTTTAAACATATACCTTCAATAAAATTGGCTAATTGGTTACTTAGAAATATGCCGGTTAATGCTCTTGCATTGTTAACGGTGAAAACGCAGTATTATTACGGTTTATTTGAAAAAAATATAACATACGAAGATAACTTATTAGAATTCACATACTTTTTACATTTAATTACATTACTAGGCCAAGAAGAATAATTTTATCTTTTGAAAAATAAGACTACACTTTTCAAAGTTTGAATCTGATTATATTAGCGATCATTTGTTGAGATAGATTTAAAGACTTTATGGTTTTTGTTCAAAATATCTTTTCGATGAAAGTTTTGCACGTTTTAGATAAGCGATTCTGAGAATTTCTGTGGAATTTAGAACCTCTGTACTCAACATTGTATCTTTTCTTCTTTAAGGATATATAATTTGAGATATTTGAGCGCAGTTACCATTTTTAAGTTATGGAGTTATGAAATTAAACTACTTTTACGGATACGAACACTTTACATGATCATGATCACTGCAAAGTGGTGCGAAATGTCGGGTAATTAAAAATCAAATACAAACGCGATAGAATCCGTAAAAGTAGTTTTATTTCAAATGTGTAACACTCGCGTAAACATTAGAAATCATTATTGACTTCTTTTTTTACTGTGTGCTAAATATGGACTCAGATAACGATGAGTTAGTGTTTTGGGCAACGAAATATCTTTTGCTATGCTTTTTTGACCACATCTCTAGACTAAGTCTTATTAGACGTATGATGATATCTGGCAAAACGAGCGCGATCTTATGTTAGACAGTCTGCAAGTCGTGTCGGGGGTTATATATTATACGGACCTTGTAGCAACTCGAGAAAATTTCCGTGCGTTCAGGCGCTTCTGCCATACCTACTATTGTAATCAAATTTAAGGCTCACATATAGGCCCCTTAAGCTCTGTCATATCCGTGGTGCTGTACTGCTACGCTTCACGTGTCAGTACATCCTTCTATCTATTGGCCTATTAGCCAATTTTGCTTCATGTCTCCCGCTTTGCATAGGAGGGAAGTGGAAATTCTTCAACTCCTCCTGTTTTTCTTTTCTAATTAAATTTGTTGCGGGTCCCAAGACAATTAAAAGCGTTTCCCGGGACTTCCTGAGGGTCAAACCTCAGTGCCTTTTATGGAGACCATTGTGGATCCTGGCTTACAGGAGTTACAGTGGTGGGAATGTGTGGTGGGATTAGTCCCAATACAAAAAAAAAGACGTATGATGATACCATGAAACTATAAGGTTTTGCATTCGGTGATTAATTTTGAACGTTATTTTTTGGGGTAAACTTATCATAAGCGACGTCTTGGTGCACTCTAGCACATTGCCCTTATGTGGTAGAAACGGCTTATGAATTGAGAGACGCCATAATTTTTATATATTTTTAGTGTATCTAAACAATAATATTCTCTATACAATTTACATCTTTTATTTTAGCTATTTTCCGTGTGGTGACGGAGTAAGAATACAATGCACCACTTCCTATCTTACCCGTGGGTGATAGTAAGAGACGACTAAGGGACTACCCCTTAGTCGTCTCGACGTCGACCACGCTATTGACAGTTCTCTATCTACAGCCGCGGGCTGGTCTGTCCGGGGTAGTACCACACTCTCGTAGAAGATCGACGTCTGAGTAATGGCAATGTGCTATTGCGCTTCGTTCGGTGAGCGAGAGAGCCGGCAGTCCAACTGGGTTGGGTTTGGGGATTGTAATGGTAGGCAGTGGCCTAGCTATACCCTTGGTACAGTAAAGTCCATGGGCAGCAGTAACACTTACCATCAGGTGTGCTGCTTGCTCATTTGCCACCATAAGCAATAAAAAAAAACTTTTTTAATGATAATATTGTAATAAATTTTTTGATAAGAACAGTTAAATAAAAACAAATGTAAAAGCGAAGATTTATTTAATACAAGAGTAGCGTGAAGAAAAAACTGTTCATATTTTACACACAACTCATATTTCTTATCTCTATCAAATACAAGGCTATTTCCAAATACAAAATAGAATTGAATTCTTGCATGAAAGAATTGGCATAATCTTTTATATTTGCTTTCTTTCTTGCAGCGATATTAAGGACTTATCTACTTTAGTTCTTTTATATGATACTCATAGGAAAGGAGCCGGTGATTTTTGTATTTACAACTTATTTTTTATTATCTCAGTTTTATTACAAATCAGAGGGACATTGACCAGATTCATAGTTATAAAGCTACATAATACATTGGTCAGATAGATTAGCAAGGGTTTATGTTGAGTTTGTTGTTTCTTATCTATATATCTTTTCCTCAAACATGCTTGGAAATTTAAACATTATTTTGACAACCTTCTTCGAAATAAATCGATATTGCTGTATCTACTGACCAAATACATGCGAGCAGCGGCCGGCAAAAATGTATGAAAATCCATATCTGTCGTGTTTTAGCGGCCAAATAAATATAAACCATGGTAAACAAATAGGTAACTTATCAGAATTTTATTTAAATTTCGAACTTGCTTGAAAAAGAAACCTGTTTGATAATGAAAAAAAAACAAAACAAATCAATCCTTTCATCATCTCAGCCTGTATATGTCCCACTGTTGGGCTCGGGCCTCCTCGACAATGGAAGGGTACTTGACCTACTATACCACGCTGGTCAGACGTGTTGGTATAGGGTTTTATTTCGAGTTTTCCTTCTCTCGCATAGATGTTATATGCGTTTTTTTATCTCTAAGTCGTCTCGTACGATCACCCACGGGTAAGATAGAGGGTGGTGAATTGTATTCTTACTCTGTCACCACACGGATAAATGAATCCTTTAGCACGTGAAAAATGTTGTTCGTTGTTCATGTATACTATACAGTTCTACTTAGTACTACTTAGTTTTAATTTCCGCGCATTATTTCAGAGAATACAAGCCTTGGCCACAACTAGGAATTGATGGACTTACCTATGTGTACCTTGGCTACGCCTCGGCCCACCATAGTTATCCATCGTTATATACGAAATGTTCGACAACGATACGTTCATCCATCAATGTCTCTTTTGCTGGCCGCTGTAGTAATGTACTATTCTTATCCTTAGTCTTTAATTACTACACTGCAAGAAATGGGGCGTTGAATTTTACTCCGTTATGACACGGAAATATTTCTTTACTATACGAATACATTGCAATAATTAAAGCAGTACAACGACACATAACGATATCTGCACAAAAATAGCGAGTAGTTAATTACTTCTTAGAGGAATGCACTAAGTCATTAGCGTTCAGGTGCGAAGTGAAAACATTAATAGCTCGCTATTGACTAAGAGAAACGTAAGCTCTGATGAAAAATATGACTATATTCTATAATTTTCTTTATATTTGTGATGTTAATTGTCTGGTGTGAGGTTTAGAATACAGTTTGTAATTATTTACTTTCGTATTGTATTGTTTCGTTTGGTGACGGAGTCAGAATACAAGAAAAGGAGAACTCGCGAATAAAACTGTATATCAACCAGTCTGATCAATGTGATATAGAAAGTCACTTTCCCTCTAGTTGTGAAGAAGCTTCGACACTAATAGTGGGGTATATATGAGCTAATATAATGATGATTCACTATAAGTAATTAAAGTCGACAAAGTGACAGAAACTTTAACGGCAATTTCTCGCCTGATAACTATGATGATTTTGGATTATACTTCGGGAAGTTCATATTCAATAGTGGATGATAGGATATTTAACTTCATTAACTAGTCCAGTATTAATCGCGCACCATACATTGTTAAGGATACGTTCACGCTGTACTGTACTTTATTTTATTGGCTTACTATACGCTATAAATTGGTGCGATGTGCTGAGTTCATGCTGTGCTATATCACGCACCGCTTTCTTCTTCCGGTATATATAGGAATATATATCTCTACACAGAATAGTGATGAGTGTAAAGGCAAAGGCCTTTCAACAGAAAATATTTAAGCAATGACGTTCCAAGGGCATAGCATAACTGGGACCTCGACGTCATTTGTATGTTTACAGGTAAAACCACTCTGATTAATACTAAGCTGGTATTGAAATAATACATCTCCTTGGTTCGACGAGCACGTCTTAATAAACCTTTTTTTTTAATTTTCATATAGGTATCATGCTCATACGATGATAATAAAAATTATAAAAAACATATCTTATTGTTATGCCGTGCTTCTAATTAAAATTCAGTGTTTTAAAATCGTGTGCGCTATGCCTGCGCGAAATTATAACTTTATCTGCCATCGTGAATATTTTTTCTTTTTAATCTCAAGAAGTTATTATACAGTACCTACCACAGAGTATTTAACAAGAAGCTTAGTTCGACTTAAGCGTCGAACTCGTCTCAATAATTTTAAAAACGTATGTTCACTCTGTACAGGTTCAATGACAATTTGCAGGTAGGGTTGTCAATTAAGTGATTTTTATATACTGTGTATATGATAGAGATATAATGAATTAAGAGTTTTAGCGAGAAAGGAAAAGTGTCATGTGGTGCTCTTGTATAAAATTTAATATCATAGTGTTTTAACGTGTTATATTAATTAATGTTGATGGCATT
Source organism: Lymantria monacha (assembly GCA_905163515.2). Lineage (NCBI taxonomy): Eukaryota > Metazoa > Arthropoda > Insecta > Lepidoptera > Erebidae > Lymantria > Lymantria monacha. Next base: position 3,163,413 of record LR991087.1, read on the forward strand.
TTACGTCATCTGATGCGCATATACATACATATATATATATATATATATATATATATATATATATATATATATATATATATAAACTTTTAGCAGTGTGCACGTTCCATGAAGGTTAGCAAATCAGGCAATTTTTGCTAACAATAAGATATGCCACATCGGGCGTTTTTACCTACTCCCGTGACAAAAATATCGTATTAATGTTTTTTTTTTAAATTTAATTATGTATTTGGAAAACAAACATTTGTACAGTAAGTTGTCTACGCTAATAACAATACTATGGATAAAAAATAATAAAAGTACAACTAACGACGTTTTCACAGCTTACAATAAATTATTTAATCATCATTATCATTATCATCATCACAGCCCATAAATGTCGCACTATTGGGCTCGGGCCTCCTCCATAATGGGAGGGAAATTAACCTACTAGGCCGCGCTGGTCAGTCGTGTTGGTATAGGGTCTTGTTTCGAGTTTTCCTTCTCACGCATAGATGCTACATGCGTTTTATATCCCTTAGTCGTCTCGTACGATCACCCATGGGTAAGATATGGGGCGGTAAATAGTATTCTTACTCGTCACTATACGGCAGATCACAATAATTCCCACAATTATTTAATTTAAACATTAAATATATTTTGGTGTATCAATAACGGTAGGAATAACTTTTCAATACAAAATATGTATGTGTAACATTATAGTTCATATAAAATTAAACAACTTTTATATTTTTTTTAATTAATGTAAATTTAGGTTATACATATCAATATTAAAAACATCAATGTTAATATTATTATTAATAACACTAAATAACGTATTGATGAAAAAAAAATAACATTAAATCTCTAAATACTTCTTCCATACAAGCGAAGCTGCTTACATAAATAGTATAATTTTATCAGCGATATTTTAAATACGTTTGACAACCCTACCTGTAGGTTCGTTGTTTCACTAGAGTGAAAGTGGCCGCGATCCCAATGCAGTTTTATTGACTTTATCTGTAAGTTGAGGTCATTCGTACAACAAGTTTCATTCATTATTTACATCTCTTCACGAGGAAGTAAAAGTTATTAGTGTATTGCAAGTATTTTAACTGGTTAATAACTGGTAGATGGTTTGACTACGATATGACGTCGCTTATTTACTATTATTAAATACATATTAACTTGAAATTCAGTTTATTAAAAAAATTACAAATAGCATAGAAAAGTTAACATTAAAATTTAACTCATCATATTTATTAGCGCTCAGATCCTTAGTGCCTCAAACTTTTTTTTATTGCTTATGGTGTCAAATGAGCACCTAACGATAAGTGTTATTGCTCCCAAGGACCTTCGCAATACCAGAGGTATAACTAAAGCCGCTGCCTACCAACCAAAACTCACTCAAATTGGGCTTCCGGCTGTCTCGCTCACTGAACAAAGCGCAACAGCACATGACCCTGGCTCAGACGTTAATTTTGTCCTAGATTGTGGTACTATCAAAGAGAGTATTGGTATGAAAGAGAGTATTGGTGTAAAGATGCGAAAGGGAATGCTCCGATGGTTCGGACATGTGGAAAGAATGACGAACGAACGTCTGGTTAAGAAGATATACAATGCAAAAGTGGAAAGATGTAGGTACCGGGGGAGACCGAGACTCACCTACCTAGACCAGATTGGTCACGTACTGAAGGAAGGTGGAGTCAAGAGTCTCCGAAACCGGCGAGCGTGTATGAAGAGAATTATAAATGTTGAGGAAACGAGTGAAGTATGGAAGGATAGAGTACTCTCTGCCTACCTTGCAAGGGATATGGCGTGATGATTTGTATGTATGTATTGTGGTACTATTCTCGACGGATCCTCGTTTGTTGCCCCACCACCGCTGAACTGTTATATATATATATATATTCTTTTTTTTTATTATGGTAGCATCCCACCTATTAGCAAATGGCAACAGCCACTCATACTCTTCAGCAATACCAGAGGTACAGCTAACACGTTAAATGTAAGGTGCAGGCTTTGAAATGATGATAAGAATAAACAGGGAAAACTTTGATCCACTTGTTTTCTTGCGTATTGAATCAAGGGCAGAAGCAAATTACTAAAATTTTATTACCCCAGTATCCTGCATTAAGGTATAATAAATAATGATAAAAAAAAATAGGTGCGTGTGTTTAAGTACGTGCGTGAGAAGTTACACTTCTTTGGCATGATCAAAACAGTTTTCCATTGTATGCAAATAATTAATTACAATAAAATAATAAAAGGACTGGAAAAGGATAGGATATTTTTCTCACTAATATTTATGAATAGTATATTAATCAAAATATTCAAATTAACTAAAACACGTGTTGTGAATGTAGAAGTAATGCGCAGCGTATCTTATTTGTGGCCAAATTCAACCTGTTAATTTTATGTTACAGTGATGGGTGTCTTAAAATTTCACTCTCCTAATTTTTTCATAACGCGACTAAAGATTTAGACAAAAAATGCAATCATACATTTGAAATAATACTCTTTCTCTTTCCGTGTGGTGACGGAGTAAGAATACAATTCACTACCCCCTATCTTACCCGTGGGTGATCGTACGAGACGACTAAGGGATATAAAATGCATAAAGCATCTATGCGAGAGAAGGAAACCTCGACACAAAACCCTATACCAACACGTCTGACCAGCGTGGTATAGTAGGTCAATTACCCTTCCATTATAGAGGAGGCCCGAGCCCAACAGTGCGACATATATAGGTTGAAATGATGAATACTACTCTTACGGATTCTATCACGTTTGTATTTGATTTTTAATTTCCGACGCTCCGAACTCTTAACAGTGATCATGGTCCCGGGAGGACTATGGTGTATCACGTCCAATAAGTCATAGTTATTACAGAAATTTATATCTATCCGCTACAGTATCAGTTATTAAGTTCCTGTGACCACGATCACTGTGATATGTGCGAAACGTCGGGAAATTAAAAATCAAATACAAACGCGATAGAATCCGTAAAAGTAGTTTTATTTCAAATATATTATTGCATTTTTTATCTAAATGTTTTTTTTTTCATCGTATGAGGAGGAAGTGGTAGTAAAAGATTATGTTACCTCGTTGTTTCACGCGAGATGACATCTGGCTGTACTTATTTACTGCCTGCGTGAGACCGGGTCGCGACTCGTTTTATTCAATATTTTAACGTATTAAACTATACAGGGTGGAAGGGGACCGCTCCCAAAAACAAAGACAGGTAACCCTACTAGTCCTACTTGTGGAATAACTCTTTCCAACTCCTCCTCTTTAACCTTTTCTAATTAAATTTGTTGCGGGTTCCAAGACAATTAAAATCATATCCCGGGACTGCCTAAGGGTCAAACCTTGGTGTCATTCATGGAGACCATTGTGGATCCTGGCTTATAGGAGTTACAATGGTGGGAATGTGTGGTGGGATGTAACGATAGGCTAAAAAAAAAATAGAATCGGATGAAAAAAAAATTTTTTTTCACCACGCGAGGTCGTTAAACTCTTGAACACAATAACATGAATAACATCGTGAATTTTGAATAGATTGCGTCTCTTCTCATCTGAGTAAAGTTACGTATTTTTTTTAATTATCCTTACATGGCACTGTCCTAATACGATGGAATGTGAAAAAAAATTAAAATCCGTTGTGAAAAATATTTTTTTTTTATACGAATTGATATTTTTTCTAGCCTATCATTACAAGTAGGACTAGTAGGGTCACCTGTCTTTGTTTTCGGGAGCGGTCCCCTTCCATCCTGTATATTAAAATGTATTAAACTATAGTAAAAGTATTAAATTATAATAAATAATTTTGTTAATATTTTATGTTTTAATAATGGTAGTTTTTTAATAGTGGTAGGACCACGCTGTTGACAGTTTTCTGTCTACACGGACAGTTTTTCTGTCTGACGGATCGGCTTGCGCGCAGGCCGATCCATCCGGGGTAGTACCACACTCTCGCAGAAGATCGACGTATAAGTAATAGCAATGTACTATTGCGCTTCGTTCGGTGAGCGAGAGAGCCGGAAGCCCAATTGGATGGGTTTGGGGTTTATATTGGTAGGCAGCGGTCTAGTTATACCCTTGGTATTGCAAAGATCCATGGGCGGCAGTGAAACTTACCATCAGGTGTGCTGCTTGCTTGCTTGCCACCATTAGCAATAAAAAAAAGAGAGTGTGCGCTTAAGACCGCACGGCAGAAGTGAAAACTTCAACATCATAGGCCAATCCCAATAAAGGTATATATATATATATATATATATATATATATATATATATATATATATATATATATATATATATATTGTAGTAAATAATATTATGTATTTTGTAGTATTATTAGGGATCGTGTTAATAGATTGAATGAGAAACAAGTCAGAAATTAAAGTTAATATTTATTAAATTCTATATAAACCAAATTATTTATTTTCGTCATCGTATTCTAAAAATGATACAATCTGTTTCTGATAACTAAAATAAGAAAATATGGCAAAGTAAAAGTTCACAGAAAATAAAAGTTAGGTTAACTTTTAATTTTATTACACATACATTTATATATACGCATATAATATAAACATCAGGTGACTTACCTATACGATGGAATCCCTTTATATAATATCAATAACAATAATTATGATTTGTGTAACGGTTATTGTTTATAATTTTTTTTCAATATATATTATTATTCCAAAATGTATTATTTTTCAATATTACCTTACCAAACCGCTAAATACACACACTAACCTCACAATGTAAAACAGATAGTTGTTAAAATAATAATAATTATCATTACGTATCAATTATAACTATTAATTTAATAAAGAATGAATAAAATAAGGTCTAAAGGTGGAGACATTCTTACACAAACACAAGACATGTTAAGCCGATGGAGTGAATATTTTTGCGATATGTATGCGGATGCCACGGTTGGCGCCGGTGTTGAATGTGGTTTAGTAGATCAACATTCGACAACGGCGTCCTCCGATGGCATCAGTATGGATGAAGTTGAATGGGCGATAAGAAGTTTGAAAAATGGTAAGGCAGCGGGCATTGATATGGTGTCTGCCGAGATGAACAAGCTTGGTGGCTCCTATGTCTGGGAGGCGTTCCTGTTGCTCCTCAATTTATGTTGGAGCTTGGGAATGGTTCCCGGGGACTGGAATAGCGCAGTCATCGTGCCTTTGTTTAAAAACAAGGGTTCACGTTATGACTGCGCAAATTACAGAGCCATAAGCTTGACCAGTTTGGCAGCAAAAGTGTATGGTAAAATTATTGAAAGGAGAATGAGGATGGTGTCCGATGGTTTACTGTGTGAGACACAAGGAGGTTTCAGATGTGGAAGGGGATGCATGGATCAAGTGTTCTCTCTGCGCAACATTGTGGAGAAGCATCTGGCTCTAGGTCAGAGGGTTTTCTGCAGTTTTGTGGATCTGGAGAGAGCATTTGACACGGTTGTACGAAAGGAACTTTGGGACATTTTACCGGAGTATGGTATTAACGGTAAACTGCTACAGGCTGTGTAGTCCAGTTACATGGGCTGTAGAGCCTGTGTGCGGCTGGATGATGGAATGTCGCCTTGGTTTGACGTCAATATCGGCGTTAAGCAGGGGTGCGTTCTGTCAGCCAGGCTGTTTATCATATATCTGGATAAATGTCTCCAAAGGTTGAACGATATGAATGTGGGAGTCCAGATGGGCGACTCAGTGGTCATTGCTCTGATTTATGCAGATGATGCAGTCCTGCTGGCACAGTCAGCGACTGACCTGCAGACCCTAGTCGACACAATGACAGAAGATTGTAAAAAAAGGGGTCTACGCGTGAATGTGAGCAAAACCAAAATAATGGTCTTTGAAAGAGATGAAACCAGAACAGATGTAAGAGTAACAATAGGTAATGATGTACTAGAGCAAGTGGATGAATTTGTATATCTTGGATGTGGATTTAGCTGAGATGGAAGGTACACCACTGATATAGAGCGAAGAGTGAACGGAGCGTTGGGGCAACTTCTCGGCAGCCACCACCTCAGCCAGAAGGCACGTGTAGCAATACATAACGCAGTGCTTGTCCCAACATTACTGTATGGAAGCGAGAGTTGGGTATGCAGAAAAGAGTATGCAAGTAAAATTAATGCGGTCGAAATGCGATCTCTGCAGAAAATCTGTGGAGTTAGGCTGACCGACCGCATTCGTAACGACGACGTAAGAGAGCGAGTAGGTATGAAAGAGAGTATTGGTGTAAAGATGCGAAAAGGAATGCTCCGATGGTTCGGACATATGGAAAGATTGCCGAACGAACGTCTCGTTAAGAAGATATATAATGCGAAAGTGGAAGGATGTAGGTACCGAGGGAAACCGAGACTAACCTACCTAGACCAGATCGGTCATGTACTGAAGGAAGGTGGAGTCAAGAGTCTCCGAAACCGGCGAGCGTGTATGAAGAGAATTATGAATGTTGAGGAAGCGGGTGAAGTATGCAAAGATAGAGTTCTCTGGCACTCTGTTCTCTCTGCCTACCCTGCAAGGGATATGGCGTGATGATATGTATGTATGTAATTTAATAAAGACAATTAAGACGTCAGAATTGATCATACGAAATACAGCGATACAATTGCGAAGAGTAGCTGACTGTATCTTTCTCGCTCGGGTACACTCGGCGGTCTCGAGTTCACCCGATCGAGCGTTTCACCTCAGAGCATGACGGATCAGCCTAACTTTTCACTTCAAAAAAAATGTAATATAAAACAGAGAAAGTGCTAAAGCGCAATTAATATAATATAATCGTGTTTTACGTATGTATGGTCAACCAAAATTGCTAGAATAACTATAGCTATCGTATTATTGAAAGCAATTTGGCTTACGATGTGATCAGTAATATATAAAAACTGGGCATAAAGGTCTTTGTACTATGTCATTATATTATTTAAAAACGTTTTTCTTGTAGCATATAGAAACTAATTGTCATATTAGACAGATGTGCACATTTGTAAGTACGTATGTGTGTGTGGGCCTTTATAAATGACAGTGCCAATTTTACTGTTTCTTTCTATGAGATTCTATTATTCGTAACTTTCACATTCATTACCCGTTGTATAAATACAATAGTATTTTATTGTATACACCGCTTGAGGCGGATAAAAACCGTCTGGCCTTTGGTCAAGAAAGGTTATAACTTATGTTTGATTTAGCAATGAGCTAATAAATTTTCTATGACACAGAATATTATAAGTTTCTAGGCAGTATTATCATCATGTTCATCTTCATCTCTCTCTCTTATTTTAATTACTTGAAGTCGACGCAATATATACTCCCCTATCGTTATATTATACTCGGGTTGAGAGCCCTCAGCGCTCACCCACAGTCTGGGTAAAGTTGTCATAGCCATCTGAGGCAAACAAAAAAAAAATATTATATACAAGTTATTGGCAATAGTTTTATGACCAGCCGTCTAGTGAAAAGAACGGTGCTATAACGATAATATCGTCTGCAAATCAAAGGCGAGTAATCTATTCGACGTTGATGTTGATGCCGAGTCATTCAAAAGTTCTGTACTAATTCCGTCGCGTGAACTGACTACTCAAGTACTCATAGCACAGTGGTAAGGTAACTATCGTGTTTATCATCTCATCATCATCTCAGCTCATATATGTCCCACTGTTGGGCTCGAGCCTCCTCCATAATGGGAGGGTAATTGACCTATATACCACGCTGGTCAGACGTGTTGGTATAGAGTTTTGTTTCGAGGTTTCCTACTCTCGCATAGAGGTTATATGCGTTTTATGTCCCTTAGTCGTCTCGTACGATCACCCACGGGTAAGATAGGGGGTGGTGAATTATATTCTTACTCCATCACCACACGGAAATACTACCGTGTTACTTTGTAGGATTCATGCTTGTAAAATCCCCTGAAGGACTTAAAAAAGAAAAGATAAAATAATTTAAGATAAAATAATTAAATTTCAGTCTGTATATTATACTGTATAAACTTATACAGATAGATGAAAAAGGTAAGTTAGTTTACCTTACCTTATTACCCTCAATTACGTCAAAATAAAGTTAAATATATAATTAATTGAAGAATAAAAATGTAAATTATATTTTAAAACATTGTTTTAGATTTTATCGTAAGTAACACAAAATCCTGTTCCTACATTTGCTGACGTCAATGAATGATGTTTTAGTTTTAACTTTTAATCCTTTATTTAATTTAACTTCTCTTCATCAAATTACTGAAATTTAGCATTTAATTTGCTTAATTATTTTTAAAAACCCGATTACGAAGTGAAAAATGATATCAAGTGGAATTCGAACCCACACCTATTGGAAATCCGTCCCAATTGTGCTGGCACTTACACCACCGTGAACTATTGTAGGACATTCAAATCTCGCTTCGTATTGTATTTACGTCTTTAAGGAGACGTGTGCCATCTACCCGACAATGTTTACACATTGTATGGGCTTAATACTTTAAACTTTGCAGTTAGAATTGTATGTCTACATCATTTCAACTCGTTCAAGTATGATTGGGTGCAAGCCTCCGCCGCAATAGAAGGGAAATTGGTTTGCTATATCACGCTGGTTTTATTTTCAGTTTGCCTTCTCTTAAACAGCTGTTATAGCCATATTATATTTCTTAGTCGTTTCTCACGACATCCATAGGTAAGATAGTGGATGGTGAATTGTATTACTACTCCATCATCATATCTTTATATATATATATATATATAATTCTTCTGTACGTGTGTTGACAGTGAACTCCTCCTCAACGGCTGGACGAATTCTCTTGAAATTTTTGTGTGTGTTCGAGGGGATTCGAGGATGGTTTAGATTCGTATTTGGACCCGGTAGGTGGCGCCCTTGTTGGTATAATAAATGACTGGACCGATTAGGATGAAATTTACTAAGTATATCCCAATGGGTCAATCACACAATTGGACCCGTTAGGTGGCGCTGCGATCGAGTTGTGGTATTTTTACTTTTCGTACATTGACTGTTAAGCGGAACGAAGTTTGCTGGGTCCGCTTGTGGAAATATATAAATCTTTCTACAATAATTACTATATTCGACTCTATAGTAATTCATAGCAGATTACAAAGTGTAAAAGAATTAAAAAAAACAAAAAACCCAACTGCGTAAAAAGTGAACCAAATTACATACATAATAAAAAAAAACTGAAAAGAAAAAAACAAGCACTTAGATGTCCGGTGGTCTAGAATTCTATAATATATTATTGAATGAATACTATTGCAGAAAATAATATATATTTTAATAATGGAACATAACAACCGAACAGTCGGGATCCATTATTCGACAGTACCTAAATCTAATTTTTCAATGTTTTAAATTCACTTTTTACGCAGTTGGGTTTTTGTTTTTTTTTATTTTTTTTTATTTCATACTTTTTAGTTATGAATACCTAGGAGGTTATAGTTATTTTATTTATTAATAAGTAGGTATCTGACTATATATAGTTTTTCGACTGAAGTTGAGTACTAAATCGTTAGAAGTTGAAGATGGGCGATCGCGTCAGACATTAGATACTTTAGTAGGTAGTCCAATATACCTACTAGATACTTTAGTATATGTCCATCCACATTCACACGCACAGTCATACGATTTTTTCGTCTCTTCATCGTAAAGTAAAAAATCGTAAATATGAAACTTTAAATCAATATAGATCCTAAACGGTCAGACAAATCAAAAAATATTGAGAGAAAACCAAAAATGATTTTTAAATACCTATTCAACGATACCCCACTTGATATAGTTTGTTGACTTTAATTTTTTTCATTTTCACAATATGGCGTCCAGTAGTCGCCATTTTGAATTTTCACTAACGTCATGTCTTTAGTGACACTCGCCGGACTAATAGGAATGGATTGACGTATGAATCATAAGAATCGGCCCAGGCGTTTGGTCTATATAATGCTTCAAAGGAACATACAAACATACATACATACATAGACTGTTAAACACAATACCATATATAATAAAAAGGCCTCCTCCAAAGACTGCCAGTGGTATTTAGACTACTATCGTGTATTTCAAAAATGGAACGATTTGTTACTTCAAAATATTGTAACTAAATAGGCAACTTATCAGAGTTTTATTTAAATTTCGAACTGGCTTGAAAAATAAACCTGTTTGAAAATGAAAATAAAACAAATGAAGCCTTTAACACGTGAAAAAAAATGTTGTTCGTTGTTTGTCATGTATACAATTCTACTTAGAACTACTTAGTTTTAATTTCCACGCATTATTTAAGAAAAGCACTATACAAGCCTTGGCCACAACTATGATTTAATGGACTTACGTATGTGTACCTCGGCTACGCCTCGGCCCACATTTACACATTCGTCCATCAATGCCTCTTTTGCTGCTCGCTGCAGTAATGTACTATAAATAAATGATACTTATTCATTAAATTATCCTACAAGGTTTCCATGAAATTTAATTTACACTTCTTGTTATGTAGTTACAAATACAATATGTCACTGTTTATTTATCGTTATGCACTTACCGCGAATATTACCGTATTTGCTCATGGAAATAATAAATGACTGAAGAATCTTCTGAATATTAAGTTGACTTTTCTTGTTTTACTTTTTTATTTTCTATTTTTGAAAATATGTTCTCATACTATTAGTATGTCGACGATTAGTAAAATAAGATCTATCAAGCGTATCATAGACTTACTCATGAAGAATCATCTCAGCTCTTATACGAGTATTCCCACTATTGGGCTCGAGCCTCTTCCGCAATGGGAGGGAAATTGACCTACTATACCACGCTGGTCAGACGTGTTGGTATAGGGTTTTATTTCGAGTTTTTCTTCTCTTGCATAGATGTTATATACGTTTTATATCCCTTAGTCGTCTCTTGCGATCACCTACGGGTAAGATAAGGGGGTGATAATTTATATTCCTACTCCGTCACAACACGGAAAGATATAGAATAAACATAAAAGTAGCAAAAAAAAAATTCATTTTGTTATTATTTTTGAGATTGAGACGTAAATGTTTGTTTTTCACATGGACATTACCTTACCGTATTGACTAAGATGGTCTTCTATTGTACTATCCTTTACCTTCTCTTGAGTGATAAATAAAAAAAAAATACAAAAAAAAAAAAACTGTATCATTGGATGGAGATTGAGCGGCAGCAATTTCTTGGGAAAATTATAACACTAATTTCAACGATCAACCTGCTTGCTTAGCGATTATGTTTTCATATTTGGGAGTTTTTTATCCAATATTAGACATAGTCGATGCCACGGATGTCAAGGAAGCGGTACCAGTGGCCGCCCCAATGGCGATGGCGATGGGGAGGGAAGAATACGGTGGGTTATAGAGCCACGCGCTGCTCTTCCGTCGCCCCGGACGCAACGGGCGCGGTGTATTCGGACCATAGCCTACCCCAAAAAAAAAAATAAAGACAGTCGATAGTATATTTCTTTTATAAATATAACCAACAGTTGCGTGACAGAAGAAAGGTAAGAAGAAGGTTCTGGTTAAGAAGATATACAATGCGAAAGTGGAAAGATGTAGGTACCGAGGGAGACCGAGACTCACCTACCTAGACCAGATTGGTCACGTACTGAAAGAAGGTGGAGTCAAGAGTCTCCGAAACCGGCGAGCGTGTATGAAGAGAACTATGAATGTTAAAGAAGCTAGTGAAGTATGCAAGGATAGAGTTCTCTGGCACTCTGTTCTCTCTGCCTACCCTGCAAGGGATATGGCGTGATGATATGTATGTATGTAGTTGCGTGACAAAGTTTAATTGACAAATTAAATCACATTGGTCGTGCATCAATATGTTTTACGTGCAAACAACGATCTAACGTAGGTACTGATCCATCTTGAATCCAAAAGAATTAGGTATTAAAATGAAATATCAGCTACAACTTTGATATAAATTGAGAACTATAAATTATACAAAATAATCAAAATATAATAAACAAAACAAAGTAAAATAAAACCACTAAGCAATTCATTTAAATTAATGTTTAGTGAAAAATAAATAATATGCAATAATTTGCATAAATCATTGAAAAGGATGTACTTTAAACCGAAAATTTTGCAATGAGTCCATACCATCGGATCTCATGAGGAAGTAGAAACACTTTTTCGCTCGTAATCGAGTTTTTATAAATAATCAAGCATATTAAATGCTAAATTTCAGTAATTTGAAGTAGAAGCCGTTTTTAAATGAATATTTAGAATCTATTTTTATTTATATAATGAATAACAAGCTTATATTTACTATTTTGGTAAAAAACCATGATCTATTAACTTGTAATATATATTAATTTAGTAAAAGTTCGAGTTAAACTTTTAAATTACACGAAAATTACAACAGACTCGTCATAAATATGGACGCTTTTGGTAGGCTGTTGTCTAGACATACGCCGTCTTCTCCATTTGGGACGATGAAAGGGCGGCGCGTGGCCCAACAATCTACCTTATTCGCTTCCCATCGCTATTAGGTTGGCCACTAGTATGAATGTGAAAAAAAAAAAGAAATAATTACAACATAAATATTGTTACAGTAACAAATATTGATTTTTGTCAGCCGTGACCGTTATCGTCGACTCTCAAAAGTATGTTGAATGATAGATTAGTCAATAGCGAAGTATATACATATGTACATTGTACATACTTGAAAAAGTGCAAAGCTTACCAGCAATAAGTGGCCACTTGCTTTATGGCAGTTGTGAAAGTCCGCTCTTGTCGCATTCCCTCACTTTTCTCAATGATAGAACTTTCGAATAACACTTAACGTTTAAACATAATGGTATATATTTTTCATACTCAATTTTACTTAAACTACAATTCAAATTCTCATCTCGGTAATGGTTTGAGAATACTAATACTTTCTTTTGGTATTCGAATGAAACGGCTGAGGGATAACAAAGAGAAGCAGCCTCTTCATATCATCATCATCATTCTGCTCTTATCCCAATTGGGGTCAACGAAATATGGAATCTGCTTCCATCGTACATATCGTAAACGTTTTGGTAATAGTTTTATGACCGGCTGCCTGCTTGACGTCAACCCTCCGTGGGAATGTAATTGTTGATCAGACGCCATCAGATGGATTTGGTTCAAACTCTTAGTCATCTTTTACGAGTGGTATATGGGTTGGTAATATTCATAGTCGCCGTCACAAAGCGAGTAGGTGTCGAGTCTCTTCATATTGGTAGTGAAATTTATTTATTATACTACGCTGGTTAGATGGATTGATATGGTTTATTTCGAATTTAAATTCTCATGCGTCTGTTGTTATTATATACGCTTGAGTTTCTTAGTCGTCTGTATTAGTTACCTATTGAAAACTAAGGAGGGATGACACTGTATTATTACTCCGCAATTACATAAATAAGGATTAGTTTATAAAACCCGATTACGAAGCGAGAAATGATGTCACAAGCGGGATTCGAACCCGCGCCTATTGGGATTCCGGCCCAATCGTGCTGCCACTACACCACCGTGAACTATTGTAGGACATACAAAATTGGGCCGGAATCCCAATAGGCGTGGGTTCGAATCCCGCTTGTGACATCATTTTTAGCTTCGTAATCGGGTTTTATAAATAATTAAGCATATTAAATGCTAAATTTCAGTAATTTGAAGGTTTAGTTTGATGGCATTTTAATAAGAGGGACTCAATATTATTATAGAAAATCTGTAGTAACTAGCAGTTTATAATTATTATTTTAACCCTGTAAGGTGACGGGGTAAAAATACAACTCTGCCAAGCATATTTTTTGCCTGCGGGTGTTTTAAAAAGTAACTAAATGATCCCGCCCATTTGTGGATAAGGCTCGTGTATAGCAATGGCACGTATATAACTTGAGATGATGAGGATCGTTTTGATGACGATCATCAATTTTTTTTGCCAAGAGTGTCTATCATGCCACCGATGACAAAGACCGGGTTCCGGTGGCACGCTCACACGGCAAAGAGGTACATGTAGGTCAGGTCTATGGGGTCCTGCGCCGTTCTTTCGGTCGCCCCGGACGGAATTAACAAAAAAAAAAGAGTGATTATTACAAATCAATTTTCCGTGTGGTAACGGAGTAAGAATACTATTCACCACGACGACTAAGGGATATTAAACGCGTATAACATCTATGCGAGAGAAGGAAAACTCGAAACAAAACCCTATACCAATACATCTGACCAGCGCGGTATAGTAGGTTAATTTGACTCCCATTACGGAGGAGGCCCGAGCCCAACATTGGGACATTTATGGGCTGTGATGATGATGATTTCAAATCAATCATTTTATGGGATATCAATAGATGGTCGGATGGATTTTAATGCTGCGAAATGACAAAAAATAATGTCGTGATCCATCGACCTTGACATCAAGTACCTATCAATTATAATTATCATGTGAATAGATGTTGCAAAAAAAAACTTATGAATACGTTGACCTAAAAACACATTTTCGCACACACAATACTTATAGAATCAGCAACTTTATCGACACTTAAATTTTTACCTAAGGTAGTGGATTCTAATGTTTACGCGAGTATTATGCATCCTACTTCCTACTAATATTATAAACGCGAAAGTTTGTAATAATGTATGGATATGAACATCTTTGTTGCTCTTTCACGCAAAAACTACAGAATGGATTTTGATGAAACTTTATAGTAATATAGCTTACACATCAGAATAACACAAAGGCTATAATTTATAAAGATATTTTGTAAATTGGCTAAAATATAACGATAAAAATTGCTTGAGACAGAAAAAATCGCCCATCTGCGAGCTATTTTTGCATACGCTGCAAAGATCTTGAAACTCAGGCGAATGTTATGTATTGTGGAAATGCACCTCTTAAATAGTTCTACAAAAAAGTCCGCGACAGCATATATCTATTTTTAATATGTAAGCATTTATCGTTAAAATAGTACATTAAAAATACAAAATAATTTGGTATTTATTGCCGATGCACATTTTATAGTAACTAATTGATTCTTATGCAAACAAATGCTTTTATTGCTTTAGATATTTAAAGTACATATTTTTTGCCTTTTACCGTGTGTTGTTTGGTACAATATTTCAAAAGTTAGGACAATGAGAATGCGCAGTGCTGTGGTCAAGCAGCAACCGGGCGCACTACAGAAATATGGCTAGAAATCTATGATCGCCGATTGTGCAACCCGAACACAAGTAAAGGTGTGAGGGCAGTCATCGTTCCGGCAGCCATCGTTCGAGGGTAAACCGTCGGGCGGGCCACCGAAGTCAAAAATCGGGTACCGGTGGCCCGCTCGCACGGCGAAGAGAGAAGGTTTTACGGTGGGTCTATGGGGTCACGCGCCGCCTTTTCCGTCACCCCGGACCGATTTGGCGGGGCGAGACGCATCCATAGTCCACCAAAAAAAAAAAAACACAAAAAAAGGGCAGTCATCGTTGATGATTGCTGTATTTTTGACACCACTATCGATTTATTAATAACATACTATACCTGTATATATATAGATAGGTAGTGAAAGTTTGTGAAACATCTTTTTGTGCGCCTTGGCAGTAAAATTGTGTCGACTACAGGAAATGATAGATTAGGTAGGTACTAAGGTAAATGTGTCATGCCGCCATTAAATATTAATCTTAAATTAAATTCACTCTTTTTTATATGCAAAATGTCAATTATAATAATAAACAGAAATAACAAGTTACTTTAGAGACCGGCTTTATGTTTTCTTTTTAGTATTTACAATAATACCTATATGTTATTAAGCAATATAATATAATTCTTTCCATTTGAATTACATTGGCGAGCGTTACCTAAACTGTAGAATTCACACGAAGATAACGTATAGTTTAACTTAAAAAGTTCTGAACAAAAAATAGGGACAGTTTACTCTTTATGTGGAAGCCAATATTTACTAAATTATAAGCTAATACATGTCCCTTTATTGGGCTCGAGCCTCCTTTACACTAGAAGAGAAATTGGCCTACTACACCACGCTGGTTAGATGTGTTGGTAAAAGGTTTTATTTGAGTTTTCCTTCTCTTGCATAGATGTTATATGCATTTTTATCCCTTAGTCATCTTTTATGATCTCCCACAGGTACAGGGGGTGGTGAATTGTATTCTTACTCCGTTACCACGCGGCATTAAAGCATTTAGTTAATTCTTATCTAAATAGTGATATTTGTTGCTTTCAATATTTAATGTAGATTTCAATATTTGGGAAAATATCACGATAAGATGGGAAGGGCGTATTGTGGGCCTAAGCAATGACGTTTCAACATCGAATGCGCGACTGAGGCCTGGAGAAGGTGTGTCCTTCCTTTATCAAAAATCACGCGGGCGAAAGCTAGTTTAAAATAAAACTACATTTACGGATTCTATCGCGTTTATATTTGATTTTTAATTTCCCGATGTTTTGAATACTTTACAGTGATTAGTCCTCTATCAGTCCTCCCGTGACCATGGTCACTGTAAAGTGTTCGAAACGTCGGGAAATTAAAAATCAAATACATGTTACGTGGTAGGACCATGCTGTTGACAGTTTTCTGTCTACAGCTGCGGGCCGGTCCGTCCGGGGTAGTACCACTCTCTCGCAGAAGATCGACGTCTGAGTAATGGCAATGTGCTGTTGCGTTTCATTCCGTCAGCGAAGGAGCCGAAAGCCCAACTGGGTGGGTTTGGGGTTTGTATTGATAGGCAGCGGCCTATACTCTTTGTATTGGAAAGGTCGGTGGGCGGCAGTAACACTTACCATCAGGTCTGTTGCTTGCTCGTTTGCCACCATCAGCGATAAAAAAAGCAAACACGATAGAATTCTTAAAAGTTTTATTTCAAACCTAAAGTATGTTCTATGTTGAATAACAGGTCATTAATCAAATAATCCACCTCATATGCGTCCCACTAGTGAGGTCGACCCCATTCTACACTGGGAGAGAAGGTGATTTACTCTTCTAAGCCGTGTTCGTATAAGGTTTTTCTACGATGGCCACGGTTGAGATAGGAGGTGGTCATTTGTATTTTCATTCAATTATTATACGGAATACAAAACATTATATTATACAAAACATTATATTATACAAAACAAAAACCAAAATAATGGTCTTCGAAAGAGATGAAGCCAGAGCAGATGTAAGAGTAACAATAGGTAATGATGTACTAGAGCAAGTGGATGAATTTGTATACAAAAATTATCGCTCAGATTGGTGAGCATTATTACAATAGTATCTCATCTCAGCTCAAATACAACCATTACTGGGGTTGAGTCTACTCTACAATAGAAGAAGTATTTAGAGGGCTATATTGAGGCTTTAGTGCTCTCCTGAGAAACTTAGAAATATCACCAACGCGCTAGTCAAGGTGATTATTTTAGTAACGACCTCTTTAATGATCGCCTCATATTTCATCCTATGAAAGCGGCCAACGTCCAACAATGGACGGTGAAAGTATGAATAATGATAATGATGAGACAAATATAAATCCTGCATTTATTTTTTAAAAAGTGACGAATGTCTATTTGGTCAAACGACTCCTACTTTTTAAATAACACCTAACGCAATCTATGTAATACATAGGGTCCATTCATAAATTATGTAAGGCGTTTATGATTATAACTTCTAACTATATTTATATTCATACTTGGCAAGGGGGGAAGGTAATGAACCTGAGATTACGTTAGTTATTAAATTAAAAAATTACAAATTTTGGTCAAAACTGTAATAGATTATTAATAAGATTAATGCTATTGCAGTGTTAATGATGCTTGTAGTAAGAAGATTGTAATAAAAAATATTTTCAGAATAAACGGAATTATATTTCCTTAATATTTTCTTGCAAAAATTCTTATTAAGGGGCAGGAGGGAGTAGTTGCAATCTTATGATGTCTTAGGGGGCAAATCATTCTTCATAATCTCTTACGTAATTTATGAACGGCCCCATAGTATAATATAATACATACATATCATCATGCCACATCCCTTGCAGGTTAGGCAGAGAGAACAGAGTGCCAGAGAACTCTATCCTTGCATACTTCACTCGCTTCCTCAACATTCATAATTCTCTTCCGGTTTCGGAGACTCTTGACTCCACCTTCCTTCAGTACGTGACCAATCTGGTCTAGGTAGGTTAGACTCGGTCTCCCTCGGTACCTACATATTAACAATATTATTTTTTTTAAATGACTAACGACGCCCCTTGTAAGTATATATTTGTATTGCGGGGGACTTTAGAAATATGCAAATAACGCAGACAAATTACACCCAGACTCAGAACAAGACTTTGTGGATTGTACAACGTATGTTCTGCGAGGGAATCTAACCTTCAGCATTTTTACTGAAGGTTGGTGTCTTACTAACTACGTCAATTGCTAATTCTAGTTAAAACCTCGTTTTATATCTAACAGTTATTATAATAAAATTTATTCATTTTATTACATTGTTATATAAAAAGGAACTCGATCATTATCATATTGTACTTCATTTATTCTCAATTATATTGTTCGCATGAACTACAAAAGTTTTAAATCATCTATTATTTCTTTATGTTTCATGCAATAATATAACCATTATATTACTGTATTAAAAGCAATGAGATTAATTAAAGGCAACACAATAAAAACTAATG
This sequence comes from Lymantria monacha, assembly GCA_905163515.2. NCBI lineage: Eukaryota > Metazoa > Arthropoda > Insecta > Lepidoptera > Erebidae > Lymantria > Lymantria monacha. The sequence continues at coordinate 3,182,005 of LR991087.1, forward strand.
TGGAACAAGAAAAGAAATAGACTGAATGTAATTTTTGATTTGATTATAACTCGATTGAGAATGGTTCGGAGTTTCATCTAGTTACATCTCAGCTCATATATGTCCCACTGTTGGCCCCGAGCCTCTTCTGTACCACGCTGGTCACACGTGTTGGTATAGAGTTTTGTTTAGAGTTTTCCTTCCCTTGCATAGATGTTATACGCGTTTTAAATCCTTTACTCACCTCTTACCATCACCCACGAGTAAGATAGAGGGTGGTGAATTGTATTCTTACTCCATCACCACACAGATAGGTTCACAGTTTCTTTTTTAATATTTTTATAGCAGGCCTTTCGCTGTGTGATAACGGATACGAATACTACCAACCCTTACTTAGCTCGTGGATGTCATAAAAGAGGACTAAAACTTAGGGCAACTCCATCTGATACCGTTTGGTCAATAATTACATTACCAAGGAGCGCGTTAGCGGCCGGTCATAATACTATTGCCAATAACTTTTGCAATATGTACGAGTACGAAGGAAGAATACATATTACGTTGACCCCAAGTAATTGGGATAAGATCAGAATAATGATGATCATCATCATCCTCCTACTCTTATCCCTATTACTTGGGGTCGATACAATATGTACTCTTCTTTCATAGTACTTATTGTAAAAGTTATTGACAACAGTTTTATGACCGGTCGCCTACCAGACGTCAAGCCTCCTTGGGAATGTAATTGTTGACCAAATGGCATTAGATGGTGTTGGCCCAGGTCGTTATAAGGCTCTTAGTCATCTTTTACGACATCCACGAGCAAAGTAAGGGTTGGTAGTATTCGTAGCCGCTACCACACAGCTATTATTTCGTAATCATAAGGGCAAATAATATATAGAAAGGTTCTCGAGTGGGATATTATAAGGGTTTTAGGAAACCGTTGGATGCAGGTGGCACATGACCGTTTTGAGTAGCATTCTCGCGGGGAGGCCTATGTACAACAGTAGACATTTACGGGCTGATGGAAGAATGGAAGGGCAAATAATATTATGTTAATTTTAATCTATATTTATTGGACAAAATATACTATCATAGTTTGATCATGATTCGTATTGTTTTCAGATTACCAATATGACAATGATGTCGGGGACATCTTTAATTGCAGCCAACATGACCATAAACACTAAACTACAAGACACCGATATGAATTACCAACCACGACAAAAAGAAAATAGAGATTACGAGTAAGTAAATCGAAAACTCATATTTTTGGAGTTTACTCCTTAAGAATCGATTTTAATATAAGGCGCCCGGTATGAGAAAAATTTGAGAAGTAAAATCTAGTGATCGAATGACCTCGTTACGTTTTTGGTGCGCAACCTATTCTGCGCACCTTTCACTTTCTGACGTGAGATAATACTTCACTGAACAGTTTAAATAAATGTAAATAAATATATATATTATTATTAGTCAAATGAGCTTTTTTTGCGCCTGTTTGGATAATCGTACTTAAGGAGTAAACTCCAGTCGTGCGTCGGAGCTGACACACACACTTTTTTTTTCTATGCGGTGACAAATTAGTTGTTTAGCAGTTCAATTTTCCTTCTACTTAGCAGTGGCTAGCTCACCAGTGGGACGTATAATAGCTCACATATGAAGAAATAAGTTTCTGTATAGTGAGGGAGTACTAATAGATTACATACTTCTTTTATCCGTGTGGTGACGGAATAAGAATACAATTCCCCACTCACTATCTTACCCATGGGTGATCGTAAGAGATTACTAAGGGATATAAAACGCATTTACTACAACTATGCCAGAGAAGGAACACTCGAAACAAAACCCTATACGAAAACGTCTGACCAGCTTTTGTGTTTTTAGCTGTTAGCCGCAGATGGCTTTGACAGATTTACGCGGACCATGGGTGAGCGCTGAGGGCTCTCAACCCGAACGTCTGACCAGCGTGGTAGGTCAATTTCCCTCCTATTATGGAGGAGGCTCGAACCCAACAGTGGCTCTTATATGAGCTGGGATGATAATGATTTCTTTTGCCGCCAGGGTTTTAAACAACGACTGAAAGTTGTAGACAAATCAGTGAATAGAAGGTCTTGTTTCCGCTGGTCACCCATAATAACTTTATAAACTCCTAATAATTTACTGCATAGATGGTGTAGTGGTTATGATACCTTTCCTGCCAGTATCGTAGTCGATTTCTACTCGGGATAACACTTTATGCACAAAGTATAGTTCTGAGTCTGGGTGTAATTTGGCTGCATTAATTATATATTTGTACAGTCCCCCGTAGTACAAGGATTATTTACTTAGTGCGGGTTTAAAATGCCGGGCGGGCCACCGAAGACAAAGATCGGGTACCGGTGGCCTGCCCGCACGGTGAAGAGAGGAGTTTGTATGGTGGGTCTATAGGGTCACGCGCCGCCTCCTCCGTCACCCCGGACCGATTTGGCGGGGCGAGACGCATCCATAGTTCAAGGCAAAAAAAAAGGGTGGTGAAAAAAAAACGGCTGTGAGGTACAATAGTTCAGATTATAGGGCTGTATGCGGTCTATTTTATTTTTCGGCGCTTGCGACCGTGTTCCGGTGATATATAATTAGATTAATAGCAAACGAAATATAAAATTTAAAAATATGTAAATGGGGCCTTATGTTGTTTGATTTGATTTTAATCGTCCCAAATCATTTGTTATACTTAAAAATCTATAACGATTATGGATAAACAGACTAACTAATAATAAAAAAGATTTTTGTGAAAAACTTATTCACGAGCGAAAAATGATTGTCACACGTGGGACTCGAACTCACATGTATTAGAAATTTGTTACAATCGCCCTACCACTTAGACAAGTGTGAGCTGTCGCATGACATTCAATTTGCGGCTCGTATTACTTTATCATCCTTATGGGAGACGTGTTATTTACAAGTTTTTTCAAACACAACAGATTCTCAGATTAGTTCATTCAAATCTATCTTCTCAGCTACATTTATGCGCGGTTTCTCTCGAGTAGTGCCCGTTTGTGTGGCAATACGAATATAAAGTAAAACCTCTGTTACTTGCTGATAATGTAGCTCTCCATTGGTGAAAGAATTTTTAAAATTGATTCAGTGGTTTAGGCGTGAAAGTGTAACAAACATACAAACAAACACATCGCATCTATACCTAATATTAGTTAGATTTAGGATAATTAATAAACTTATTTGAGTTGATGACTTTTTATGATGGAAATTTAGCATCTAACATGTTAGGATATTTATAAATATTTGATTACGAGCGAAAAATGAATGTCACACTTGGGACTCGAACCTGGTGTGGGTTTGTTTGGTTGTTGTATTGAAATGGATTTCCAATAGGTGTGGGTTCGAGTCATACGCGTGACATTCATTTTTCGCTCAAAACCAAGTTTTTATAAATGACTTTTGACGACTTCTTAAGTTCGTTTTTACAAATATGTATATATATTTATCTTCTTGTAAATTACAGGTGGCAGGTGGTTTGGAGAAACGTCCTTGCCTTCGTCTACCTTCACGCTGCGGCATTTTACGGCATCTACCTGGTGTTTAGTGGTAGAGCAAAAATGTGGACTACAGTATTTAGTAAGTTGTTTCTTTCTTTTAAAAAAATACAACATTCTATACAAAAGAAAATAAAATACAAAAAGAAAGGACTTTAGAGGCATACAATTAATGGATAAAAAGTCTGGATATTATCCAGACTTACAACAGTGACTTGTGAATCTGAAATTGGTGTGCGTGTGGATTGATCGTATTAAAATAAAAAAATCAAATTCAGTCAAAATCGTCTTACGAATTTTCGATCAGGTCACGTGTCCTGACGCGAGTTTAACATTATTTACCTCATCCCAAAAAAGTGCACAACGTTAAAAATTTCACTTCAAATAGTGAAAAATTACCTATTATGCATTTTGAGTTATCATTCTCTTACTCTTATCCCAATTATTTGCGGTCGATACAATATGTACTCTTCTTTCATAGTACATATTATAAAAGTTATTGCCAATAGTTTTATGACCGGCCGCCTGCTAGACGTCAACCCTCCTTGGGAATGTAATTGTTGACCAAACGGCATCAGATGGTGTTGGCCCAGGTCGTTATAAGGTAGTTTTAGTCGTCTTTTACGACATCCACGAGCAAAGTAAGGGTTGGTAGTATTCGTAGCCGTTACCACACAGCACAATTATCCATTTTGAGTTTAGTACCAATTCGAAATGAGTAATAGGTCATTTTCACTTTTTTTTCAGTCATCCTCGTTTTTTCATACTACTTATTAGGGATCATCTAATATCATAAACTACTTTTCAAGTCTAATGTATTATTTATTATTGTTTTTTTTTTGATTAGGCAGTGGTCCGAAATGCACCCCCCAGTGGAACGCCCTAACATTGTGTATAACAGTTCTCGGAGTGTGGGACTCGCTAGCCTCGGGGCTATAAGACTCACTAAAACGTATCCACTGCGATCGCTGTTAGCCGAGAGGGCTTTGACAGCTTAACCGGACTATGGGTGAGCGTTGAGGGCTCTCAACCCGGTCAATGTATTAACATTCATCTGTTCTTATATTCTCTTAGTCTACCAGCGTCGTTTGGGTGTATTAGAAAGAGAGAAACATCACTTAATTCTATAGTTTTGTTGCCCACCTACGAAATAACATTAATCCACTCTCATGACGTTGGTCATAATATCAACATTGACAAAGTCCTATAATTTTTTGTATGGTGACGGCGTAAGAATACAATTCACCACCTCCATCTTACCCGTGGGTGATCGTAAGAGACGACTAAGGGATATAAAACGCATATAACATTTATATAAGAGAAGAAAAACTTGAAACAGAACACGTCTGACCAGAGTGGTATAGATATGTTAATTTCCCTAACATTGTGGAGGAAGTTTCAGTCCAGCAGTGGGACATATATGAGTTGAGATGATCATGATGATGATGAATGTCTATATTACAATAACTATATTTTTTGTTATCTCAACAGTTATGATAACGGCAACTGTACAAACCGCTAGATGTGACCATCTAAAATATTTTTTTCGGATTTACCAATAACTATATACAGGGTGGAAGGGGACCGCTCCCGAAAACAAAGACAGGTAACCCTACTTATAATGATAGGCTAGAAAAAAAAACGATTCAGATGAAAAAAATTTTTTTTTTTCACCACGCGAGGTCGTTGAACTCTTGAACATATGATCGTGAGTTCTGAATAAATTGCGTCTTTTCTCATCTGAATAAAGTTACGTATTTTTTATGAAATTATCGTTACATGGCACTGTCCTAATACGAGTACGATAGAACGTGAAAAAACTTAAAATTTGTTGTGAAAAAAATTTTTTTTTTCATCCGAATCGATTTTTTTCCTAGCCTATCATTACAAGTAGGGTTACCTGTCTTTGTTTTCCGGAGCGGTTCACTTCCATCCTGTATACAGTTTCGTTTATATTTGTGAGATTAGTTAATTTTATAACTATAGTCTTTGAAAGATGGCGTAGTGGTTAAGATACCGACCTTCCGTGCCAATGCTGTGGGTTTGATTGTCACGCAGGACATTACTTTGTGCGATCCACAAAGTGTTGTTCTGAGTCTAGATGTAATTTGTCTGCGTTAATTGCATGTTTGTAAAGTCCCCCGCAATACAAGAATCATCATTCTCCTACTCTTATCCCAATTACTTGGGGTCGATACAATATGTACTCTTCTTTGAAAGTACATATTGTAACAGTTATTGGCAATAGTTTCATGACCGGCCACCTGCCTGACGCCAACCCTCCTTGGGAATGTAACTGTTGACCAAATGGCATCAGATGGAGTTGGCCCAGGTCGTTATAAGGCTCTTAGTCGTCTTTTACGACTTCCACGAGCAAAGTAAGGGTCGCTAGTATTCGTAGCCGCTACCACACAGCTCTGCAATACAAGAATTAGTGCAGGGTCGTGCCTTAAAAAAAAAGACGATTTTAAAAGATTATCGTGATAAATGGGTAATTCAATAATTTTTTTTATGGCAAATTTTAAAGTTTACTTGCATGTTTTTTTTTCAGCTGTTACCTTCGCAATAATGTCCGGGATGGGTGTCACAGCTGGCGCACATAGACTTTGGGCACATAGAGCTTATAAAGCTCGATGGCCCCTACGCTTGTACCTTGCGATTATGCAAACTATGGCTTTCCAAAATCATATTTACGAATGGGTGCGAGATCATAGGTTTGTATTTTTTTACAGCTATATGTTGTATCACATTACGCCCAAAGTAATGTAATGCGTTGCAATTCTTATCATTATGCCTCAACGCTAATTTAGTGTCCCTTTCAAACCGATTTCTTAACTTTGATATTTAGTTCCATTAATTTTGAAATAACTATCTTTAAGTTCCTCATTAAATGATGGAAATCTGCTTAATAAACCACGTTGTCTACATAAATTTATTTGCAGGCGAAATATGAGTATTGGGACTTGAACTCACGTATTGGGAATGAATTCCAACAATTCCAATCGCCTTTCAATTTTTTATCTGTTCTACGTATAGGAATATTTTTTTCTTTCTTGTAAAAGTTAGGCTCTTGGCTGAATAATAATAAAAAATTTGTAAAAATAATAATGTTGCAGGGTACATCACAAATTCACGGAGACAGATGCTGACCCTCACAACGCTAAACGAGGCTTCTTCTTCTCCCATATGGGCTGGTTAATGGTCCGTAAGCACAAGGATGTGTTCGAGAAAGGAGCCACCGTGGACATGTCAGACCTGGAGAAAGATCCTATAGTCATGTTCCAAAAGAAGTAAGTTTTTATTTGCATTATTTACTACAAAAATAGTTGTGTCTAGTTGTATCATTAGTTCATTTGCTGAAAATTGAAGCTATATACAATATCAACATTAATAATATTAAAAATACATCACTAACCATTTTTGTTATTTTAATAGTTGTGACAAAAGTGATTGAGCAGAGCCCTGAATGTGCATTGTTAAATTGTTATTTGCCCGGTTTGTTCATTTAGATTCTGCTTTGTTCCTATTTATCGTAGCCTATACTCTGTCTAGATAATAGTGCGTTGAAACAAACCTTTTAGTTTTACAATAATAATAATTTATTTAGTCACCATATTACATATATTAGAAATTAAAACAATGATTTTTCACACTGTAGGAGAAATTTAAAAACATATTGTATATATTATACAGGATGGAAGGGGACCGCTCCCGAAAACAAAGACAGGTAACCCTACTAGTCCTACTTGTAATGATAGGCTAGAAAAAAAATCGATTCGGATGGAAAAAATATTTTTTTTAACTTTACTTAAATTGCCTTGCCTATGTAAAATTAAAGAATACAAATTATCTGTAAACAACCATTGTAAACAACAGCTTGGTAAAATAAACTATTATTATTTATTATTATATTACGCGTAAGGCTGATGTCTAAACTAAGCTTGAAGCCTGTATTTCAATTCAACAGGTCTCCATGAACATCAACAAAATGTTTATTATTTAGATAAAAAATCAACTATCAAAATATATATCACAAAAGCAGTTGCAATATTCTCCACATCTTTATTTTCTTCAAATTGTCATCTGATAGTAAGACAAACCGTTGCTTCCAACAGTGCAATTGGAAACCAAAAATATTTATATGGAAACCAATAAAAATATAATTTTAATGGAAACCAAAAATATTTCTAAAGCACCTTTATCTCATATTGAAAAACGTTAAAACACTAAATATCATCATCATTCTCCTACTCTTATCCTAATTACTTGGGGTCGATACAAAATGTACTCTTCTTTCATAGTATGTACATATTGTAAAAGTAATTGGCAATAGTTTTATGACCGGCCGCCTACCAGACGTCAACCCCTCCTTGGGAATATAATTGTTGACCAAGCGGCATCAGATGGAGTTGGCCCAGGTCTTTATATGGCTCTTAGTCGTCTTCAACGACCTCCACGAGCAAAGTAAGGGTAGGTAGTATTCGCAGCCACTACCACAAAGCACAGTGTGTGTGTTAAAACACTAAACATATTAAAACTCTAAACACAATGAAATACTAAACACGTTAAACACAGATATTAAATATAATACAAGACTACATATGTATGTACTACCACAGATAGCTTTGATTTTCCGGCCAAATATCCCCGGCAAATAAACCTCAGCAGCTAATTAATGTAGTGCAATTGGAAGTTGTAGAAACGGTAGCACCAGGAGTTTTTTTTTTTTTTTTTTTTTTATTGTTCTAAGTCATCATGAACTTAGTCTAAATTACCCCTGACTTGATCAGGGACCTAAATTAGTTGTAATAATTTATTATCAGTTACAATAAAAGGTAGAAAACAAATTGAAAGAATACATAGTAACATTACAAGAATTAAAATAAATTTAACAAGGAAATATGAAAAATAATTATGCTAAGAGAGAAGTAATAAAGTAGTTAAAATTAACAGCACTTAATAGGATAATGAAACTATTTAGATATAGAAAAAACAAGTACTACTTGTTGATACTTATTATTAGGAATCTTAGTTAGTTGAGGAAATGAATTAACAATATGTGTACATTTGGTTTTAGAAAAGGATAGTGCTAGTGACATAAGAAAGGTATGAGAAGTTAGAGAGAATACATAGTGACATTATAAGGATGGGGTAACAAAAGTAAAAACTATAAGTTTAATCATGAAACACTTAAAGTAATTATACAAAGGAAGTAAAAGGTAGCTAATTGTAAGATATAAAAGAGGAAGTTAAACAGTACTTGAAATTATAATAAACTACATATAACATATAGAAAAACAATAACAGGTTATTACTAAAAGAAATACATATACATATGTATGTATATATATATACATACACATATATACACATTCATATATATACATATACATACATATATATATACATACATATACATATATATATAAACACATACACACATATATACACACATATACATACACATACATCTCCCCAATAATAATAACTAAAATAAGGTAAGAATTATAATCCAATAAGCAGATATAATAAGGTAATAATCCAATAAGAATTATAAAATTATAAACAGCATCATCTGTTGAGAATATATTATGTTAGATAGAAATGAAATAAGAAATAGGTAATTTATACAATATGGTCTATCCTAATTAATCTAATCTAAGAAGAATAATATATAGAAAAAGTAAAGAAGGAAAGAAAGAGAGAATAGGAAATTTATAATTGTAGTAAGTGTATATTTATGTAGTAAGTACATTTAGTTTAGGGAAATAAGTAAGTGAGATTGAGGATTTTAGAAATAATAGTACTAATATTAAATTGTAAATAAATCTAAGATATAAAAATTGTTTTTAGGAAAGGTAAGTAAGTGAGTAAAAAGATTAGTAATTAATTTTTATTTCTATTGATGACTATTTTCGCAATTTTTGTACAGTAGTCTAAAAAGGGGTCCCGTGTATCATTATCGGCAATGATTGTAGGTATAGTGTCTATTGTAATCTGTGTATCTATTGCATTTTCTATGTTGTGTCTGTCAATAGTGTGGATCGGGCATTCGGCAATGATGTGAATTATGGATTCATCTGATGATGTGTCACAGGGGCACAGTGGGCTCTCCTTGCATTTGAATCTGGCGAAATATGCAGAAAACCCACCATGTCCTGTGAACACTTGTGTTAGAATGTAATTGATCTTTATTTGTTTAATGATTTGGTGTGAAGTGATTGTATCGGGGAAGAAAATTTTGGTGACTTGAGCAGTTGTTTGGGATGTGTAACGTTTGTTCCATTCTATAGCTGATTTCTTGCGGATGATTTGTTTGGCATATGATAGTGGCAATTTGTCATATGCCGGCTTAACTTTATTGCATAGGGTTGCAGATTTGGCTAGTTGGTCAGCCCTTTCATTGCCCTCGATGCCAATATGGGCTTTAATCCATGATATAGAGACTGATTTGTTTTGGGTGGCTATAGTTACGAGATGATTACGGATGGCAGTGGCGAGTGGGTGGGAGGAGTGATGATCAATTATTGTGTTCAGGGCGGCTTTTGAGTCAGACAAAATAATGGATTTGGAATAGTTGTTGTTCATTATTATGTATGTGGCGTGGTATATGGCTAATAGTTCGGCTTGAAATACTGTACAATAGGGTGCTAAGTGTAATTTGCGTGTTTTAATTTCGGCGGCGTTTTTCCAGACAGATACGGCGGCGCCAACGCCGTGATCAATTTTGCTGCCGTCTGTATACAGCACGACAGCATTATTTGTTAAGGCGGTTATATCGGTGTTGTCAGGGAGAAGTTTTAAGTGGGGTTCTTTAGCAGGGTGTGGTTTGCTGGTGAATGGTGTAGGTGCTTCAAATTGGCTGTCTGCTATTAGCTGGCAGTGACCCCTCTTGATACTGTATAGAGTGCTAACTTCTCTGATACAAATGTCAAGAGGGAGCAATCCGGCCAGTAGCAGTGAGGAGTTAAGCACCAGGAGTTTGGGCAGAAATGCTGCTCTGAAATATGTAACAATATCTGTGATCACCCACTTGTCTCCCAAGTATGGCAATTATGGTATCATATTAATTGGCTGCACAGGTGGTGGAGTCATTATAGTACTGACCTTCTAGTGCCAAATTCTATTTCAATCCCCATGCAGGACAATGCTTTATGTGACCCATAAAGAATTGTTCCGGAACTGCATGTAATTTGTGTCTGATAATTACATGTTTCAAAAATCTCATCATAGTGAAAAAACTTTAAAACTAATTGAAGACAGAAGAAATCTAATATTGAAAAAGGACAAGAAAGAAACCCAAAATGAAATAAATAACCTTAGCAAACATATCCGCGAAAGTATTAGGAAGGACAGGAAAAACAGAAGAATGAAAACTCTAGAGTACCACATCAGTAAAACGGAAGGCACGAGAAAAGCACTCAAGCAACTTCGAGAACAGGGAAAAGAATGGATACCCAAGTTAACGCACAAAAATCGGTCAACCACTTCTCGCAGCAAAATCCAAAATGTCACAAGTCACAGTCCAAATCAGTTGAAAATAGAACAGTCTGATAGAGAACATTATAACATACCCAACTATAAGACAGAAGACACAGAACTTATACCAGACATTTTATTATCTGAGGTAGAAAAATCTATAAAAAGTCAAAAAATGGAAAAAGCCCCTGGTCCAGATACAATCACAAACGATCTTATGAGAGGGACAATAGAAGATCTAAGCCCAATACTAACAAAGGTCTTAAATGAGAGTCTATATACCGGCAGTATCCCAAGCCAATGGGCAGAATCCCACATAATACTTCTACACAAGAAAGGTCCAAAAGACGATATAGGAAACTATAGACCCATTTCTCTCATCTCAAATGTATATAAAGTTTTTGCTAAAGTGATTCTGGATAGAATATCACCTACACTCGACGAAAATCAAACTGGGGGACAGGCAGGCTACAGAAAAGACTTTAGTACAATTGATCATATTCATACAGTCAAACAGCTCATACAAAAATACAATGAATATAACAAAACCATCTACCTAGCTTTTATAGATTATTCTAAGGCTTTTGATAGTCTCGAACATAAATCGGTATGGCAAAGTCTAAAAGAACAGGGGATTCAAAATGCTTACATTAATATCATCAAAAATATCTACAGTGAAAGCAAAGCTAGAATCAGGCTAGAATCTACAGGAGATGCTTTTCCAATCGAAAGGGGCGTCAGACAAGGTGACCGACTCGCACCAAAGCTGTTTACTGCAGTGCTTGAACAAATGTTCAGAAAGTTGGATTGGGAACACCTGGGGCTAAATATAAATGGAGCACGACTAAATCACCTAAGATTTGCCGACGACCTAGTCATAATGGAAGAGGACCCACTGATACTGGAATCCATGATACAAACCTTAGTAGATAAAAGTAGAGAAGTAGGGCTAGAAATCAACACAAACAAAACTAAAATGATGACCAACGCAATACTTATAGACATCACCATAAACGGACAGAAACTCGAATATGTAGAAGAATATGTGTACCTGGGCCAGATAATAGCACCAAACGACCAAATGTCCAAAGAAATAGACAAAAGAATTGCGACAGGATGGAAAAAGTATTGGGCATTGAAGGAAATCATGAAAAGCAAGGAACTGAGCATGTCGATAAAGAAGAAGACATTTGATACCTGTGTCCTACCCTGCATTACATACGGCTGTGAAACCTGGGCTTTGACTAAACGTCACAGGGAAAAATTAGCGAGGTGTCAGAGAAGCATGGAAAGAAGCATGCTAGGTCTGAAACTAATAGACAAAGTTACAAGTAACGACATCAGGCACAAAACTAAATTAACAGACATATTGTCACGTATTGACCAACTCAAATGGCGGTGGACAGGTCATATGCTCCGCTGCAAGAAGTAAAAGTGGAGCAAACTGGTGACAGTATGGCACCCAAGGGGTAGCACTAGGAGCCGAGGTCGTAAGGCAATAAGATGGGAGGATGACCTAAAAATGACCTTAGGACCACTTTGGATGAGATTAGCGGCAGACAGAATACAATGGAGAGAGTTGGAGGAGGCCTATGCTGTAAGGCACACCGAATTAAGAGATATCTTATAATTAAACATAGTCTTAGTCTTTTTAATGTTAAACTTTTCTTTGTTAAGTTATCTTTATATAGTTTCTACTTATCTAAAAATTCACTAAGATAAAAAATGTAAGAATGTAAACATTTTCGGAAATAAAGGCTTTATTATAATTACATGTTTGTAAAGTCCCCGTGACACAAGGATTTATTCCTTGGTGTGAAACCCTGACTTTAAAAAGAAAATGTTCATTCCAGCGATTAAAATATAATAATAATTTTAGATATTAAAATATTCCCATCCTCATCTTTCTGAGTTGTGACAGAGTAGGAATACAATTTACCATACCTATCTTGCCTGCCGATCTCGTAAAAGACGGGAAGAGATGTAACATGCCTGTAATTTAAGTACATACATAAGTTGCACATCTAAAAGAAGGAAAATTCGAAATAAAACCCTGTAACAATCCGTCTGACCAGCGTAGTATAAGTAGGTCAATTTGCCGACTACAAATGAGGCTCGAACCAAATAGTGGACGATATATGATTTAAGATGACGATGATAATGGTGAATCTTATCCTGGTCTAATGCCCCACAGTTAAGCATGATCTTACTCCAAAATAAAAAGTCAAATATTATTATCATGCCGCAATGAAGGTCAGACGGATTAGCATAGCCATTTATTCCAACTTTTCCTTCTCTTCCAATGACTTTATCTGCGTACTTCTCTTAGTTATCTTTTATATCACTATCGGAAAAGAAAAAGCTTAAGATATTAAGGAATTCCAAAATTTAATTTTTCAGAACCTATTTGGTGTTGATGCCAATCCTGTGCTTTTTAATTCCCGCGTGGATACCAGTCCACTTCTGGGGAGAGACTCCTTGGAATTCGTGGTACGTGGCTGCCGTTGGTAGATATACCATAACGCTTCACTTCACGTGGCTGGTCAACTCAGCAGCTCATATCTGGGGAAATAGGCCCTTTGATAAGTAAGTGAATTTTTTTTTATTTGCAAACTTCCTATTTCATCCTTCCATACATTCATCACACACACACCCATATATACATACATATATATATATATATATATATATATATATATAGACATAATAATTGCCCGTTTAATGATATATTAGATATTTAGATACACTCACTATATTCGCCCGCGTAGTTCTCGTTGCTGCTGGAATGCTAGCCTATGTTACTCGCTGATAATGTGGTTTTCCATTGGTGAAAGAACTTTTTAAAGTGATTTTGTGGTTTTGGCGTGAAAGCGTAACAAACAAATTAATTCACATTCGCATTTATCTTAATAGTTGCGATTAGGAAGGTATGAGTTCTAGGTCGGCCACGAATTCGAGGTGACGGGGCGTCGACTTGAGAGGGTACCCGCCAGGGCAGACCGCCAGGTGGGCCATCGAAGGAAAAGACCGCGTTCCGGTGACCCACCAACAAAGCGTCGAGAGATATATTGTAGGGCGGGTCTGCAGAGTCATACGCCGCTTTTTCTAGGCGCTCCGAACGGATTAGCGGGGCGTGGCCGCACCGTAGTTCGCCGCTTAAAAAAAACTAGCGTCGGCCACGAATGTTATGGAGAGGGAATACGATGGGTTACGGGGCCGTGTGCCACCCTTCCGTCCATTTTAACACGTTACCATAGAGGTTAATGGAATATTAATCCGTCCATCCATGAGGCTATCGACATCCAAGACTGGATATTTTTATCCAATGATGTCTTCTCAAAAAATAAGAAAAAAAGTGTGTGTGTCAGCTCCGACGCACGACTGGAGTTTACTCCTTAAGTACGATTATCAAAACAGGCGCAAAAAAAGCTCATTTGACTAAAAAAATATATATATGTATTTATTTACATTTATTAAAACTGTTCAGTGAAGTATTATCTCACGTCAGAAAGTGAAAGGTGCGCAGAATAGGTTGCGCACCAAAACGTAACGAGGTCATTCGATCACTAGATTTTACTCCCCAAATTTTTCTCATACCGGGCGCCTTATATGAAAATCGATTCTTAAGGAGTAAACTCCAAAAATATTAATTCGGTAACTTTTTACTTTTTACCCGACTGCAAAGGAGTGGTATATTTATTCCTTTATTCGACAGCAAATCTAATTTTTCAACGGGATCCTTTATTCGACAGCAAATCTAATTTTTCAATGGATCCCGACTGTTCAGTTGTCATGTTCTATTATTAAAATATATTTCATTTTCTGCAATAGTATTTATTCATAATATATTATGGAATTCTAGACCACCGGACATCTAAGTGCTTGTTTTTTTCTTTTCAGTTTTTTTATTATGTACATAGTTTTGGTGACTTTTTACGCAGTCGGGTTTTTGTTTTTTTTAATCATTTTTTTTTTGAACTTATATCTCTAATGTGATTGCTAATTTATCTGCTAGCTGTGGTGATTATGGTATTATCCCCATCCCACTTTCTGAAGCCCTATTTCTAACATAGGGCGTCAATCAGAGGGAACCAGCATTTGTCAGTTATAATTAGATCGCTAGATTAACTGTTCGTCATATGATACGTTTCACTTTTGCTGCGCTTCGATATCTTCAAGTGCCGAGAACATTAAGGGAAAGTTTGTAGCTAAATGGCTAGCGGATACTTGACCCAGTTGCTGTACAGTTAACTTAAGATTAGAGTGTAGATACGCCTCTTTATCAATTCATTATAGAAATATTTAAGGGCCAAAATCTTTTATTATAACCGTTGTATATCTATAGACATACATAGTCTGGCCATAAATACTGTTACAATTAAAAATAAACAAAATGTTACATTTGAATTTGGAATCTGTCATTTTTATATGATTGTTTATAAAAACTGCATATATCTTTTGACGGGAATTTGAAAACGTCATGTGGTGCTCTTGTATTATATTCGATATTTTAGTGTTTTAACGTGTTATATTAGATAATTTTGATGGCATTTTATGTAATGTGATGCGGCGGAACTACTGGGATGTAGTGAATATCATATGAAAGTGTTTTACAACGTTTCTGTTTGCCATCAAAATTCCCACAAGATACCATTAACACTGTGGCCATAGCACTGTTGATGGTAACAATTTGACTTGGACAATGACTAACCTGAAAGACTAAAAATGTGAAGATATTCATAACTCGACATTGGCACCAATAGCTTCTATAAGTAGCTGATTGCCAATATATAAGAAGAAGAAGAAAAACTGCATATATTTAGTATGTTTATAAAAACTGCATATATTTAGTACGTTTATAAAAACTGCATATATTTAGTATGTTTATAAAAACTGCTTATATGCATAATTTCAGTAATTTTTTATATGATTGTTCATTGTGTTTTCTCATTTTGGCGCCAATACATTGTACAATATTTTGTGATATTAAAATGGAGTGGGATGATAAAGAGAACCAAATCGCTGTGATTGCATTACACAAAGTAGTGATCGAGCCAAATACAATTTTATAACTCTCCATACGCTTGGTATTAGTAAAATGTTTGTGTACTTGGCTATTATTAGGTACAATGAGATCTCCTCTATTTGTGACAGAAAAAGATCTGGCCGTCCATGTAGTGTTCGTACGAAAAAGGTGGTCAAAGCAATAAGGGAAAGAATTCGAAGAAATCCTGTCCAAAAGCAAAAGATTTTATCTCGGGAGATGAAGATAGCACCTAGAACCATGTCACGTATTTTATAAGATGACTTAGGACTTAGAGCCTATAAGAGACTTACTGGTTATTTCTTAACTGATAATTTAAAAAAGGATAGGGTGGTAAAATCGAAGCAGCTACTGAAGCGGTACGCAAAGGGAGGTCACAGAAAAATTTTGTTTATGGATGAGAATTTTTTTACAATTGAGCAACATTTTAACAAACATAATGACCGTATTTATGGCCTAAACTTTGAGGAAGCTTCCTAATTAGTCGATAGAGTGCAATGTGGGCATTATCCGACTTCAGTGATGGAAAGAGTTTTAGACATTTAAATTATCTAGGCACTGTAAAAATACCTTTTGCTGATATTTCGTTTAATTCTATTGCAGAAATATAGGTGCGACTGATAATGTTTTTGTAGCCATGGGTGCCTTCGGTGAGGGATGGCATAACTACCACCATGTGTTCCCATGGGATTATAAGGCGGCGGAGCTAGGAAACTATAGAACTAACTTAACAACCGGACTGATCGACTGGGCAGCTAAGCACGGTATGTATTTCTTTTTTTTTTAATGATAATGGTGGCAAACGAGCAAGTAGCACACCTGATGGTAAAAGTTATTGCCGCTCATGGACTTTAGCAATACCAGAGGTACGACTAGGCCACTGGCTATCAACTAAAACTCACCCAGAAAGCTGGGCGTCTGAATCTCTCGCTCACCGAACGAAACGCAAAAGCACATTGCCATTGCTCAGACTTTTCCAGTAATTGGAGGGATGTTGACTTACTACACCACGTTGGTAGGTCGTGTCGTCTTACATAGATGTTATATGCATATCATTTCCTATAGACGTCTTTTGCGATACCCACTGACAGGTTAGGGGGTGGTGAATTGAATACGTACTCCATCACCACACAGGAATAGCTTTATTATTAGTAAATGAAGATCCAGCACGCGCTACTATGCGAAGGAAGAAGTAATAAATTTGATTTATTTGTCGTCATTATCAAAAAAAATGGAAATTTTGTTTATCTATGAACTTTTTTATTTTAATGCTAGCGGATAAACAATATTTTGTGTTTCCTCTGTTTTTTTTTTTAAAGACACCACTGTGCGCTAAGGAAATAGTGCTTGTATTGCTGGTGACTTTACAAACATGCAATTAACGCTGATAAATTACACCCAGACTCATAACAACATGCTTGGGAGTCGAACCCGCGACACTAGCACGGAAGGTTGGTATCTTAACCACTACGCCATCTGTGCAGTATGTAAACTTTTTTTTTCTCCTTAATGCATAGTTTTAGTGGTCTAACACTACGCGTTATTACCTTTATTTTAATGAAATCTGTTCAAGGCACATCGGTCATATAGTTTTAAAGTTTGTAACGGTATATTTTTGTGTAGATATAAGCAAACTACAAGGTATAAATTCAAATTTATATTCAATTACAGGATTGGCTTATGACTTAAAGACAGTCTCAGCTGATATGATTAGGCAAAGAGTGAATAGAACAGGTGACGGCACACACCCTTGGTCAAAAAGAGACTTAGAAACTGATGAAGATCACCATCATCCTGAAAACCCAGTGTGGGGTTGGGACGACAACGATATGACGGAGGAGGAACGACAATTAGCAGAAATAGCACATAAGAAAACTGAATAATTTCCCAAAGCAGTTATTATTAAATTTTTACCTTACAGCGGTGAAGTACAAAAGAAGGGTTATGTGTTTGATTTGTGTGTATGTATATCCGCTCCTATGTCCGTTCCTACCTATTCAACGGCTCAATCGATTTTATTAAAATACATCAAAAAATTTTAATGTGACGGTGCGAGTAATTAAAATCGTGCATTTTAGGCGTTTTAATTTACGCTCTAAAACATTTTTTTTTTGCAAGACCGGGAAGGCGTATCAAAATTTAGTTCTTGAAAAGGCGGTTATGTAAATTGTTTTTACATATATGGTTTTTATATCGCAGTCGAGTTTGTGTTTGTTGATAGATATTTTTATTATTTATTAATTAAAGATGGTAGCAGTTGAACTAGCAAAGATAATGTTAAGAGCCACCCTTGGACTTGTTCGCTACCCGCTCAAAACTTATATTGCGAAAAAAAAACACCAATTATTATTTATAAAAAAATCTACATCTCTTTACGATAGACTCAGGAGTAGAGTGTAAAAAGTTTCTGTTTCACTCTACAAAGGAAAAAATGTTACTTCTTTAATCCAATAAGACAATGAACGAATTAAGTATGAAGTGATTTTATCTGGTTGCCAAAAATGTGTCAGCTAAAACTATTTTGAAGAAAATTGTTATGATGAATTTCAAGTTCATCGAATCCTAATTTAACCCATTTATATGTATATGTGACTAAGTAGAATAACATATATTTTTTACAAGATATCCTATCTTGTAAAAAAATGTCAAGTAAAGTATAAAAATGTCTGATTTAATCCATTTTTATGTATATTGGACTAAGTAGAATAATATATATTTTTTACAAAATACCCTATCTTGTAAAAATTTGACAAGTAAAATATAAAAATATCTGATTTAACCCATTAAAATGTATATGGGTCCTAGTAGAATAATATATATTTTTTACAAAATACCCTATCTTGTAAAAATTTGACAAGTAAAATATAAAAATGTCTGATTTAACCCATTAATATGTACATGGGACCTAGTAGAATAATATATATTTTTTACAAAATACCCTATCTTGTAAAAATTTGACAAGTAAAATATAAAAATATCTGATTTAACCCATTAAAATGTATATGGGTCCTAGTAGAATAATATATATTTTTTACAAAATACCCTATCTTGTAAAAATTTGACAAGTAAAATATAAAAATATCTGATTTAACCCATTAATATGTATATGGGTCCTAGTAGAATAATATATATTTTTTACAAAATACCCTATCTTGTAAAAATTTGACAAGTAAAATATAAAAATATCTGATTTAACCCATTAATATGTACATGGGACCTAGTAGAATAATATATATTTTTTACAAAATACCCTATCTTGTAAAAATTTGACAAGTAAAATATAAAAATATCTGATTTAACCCATTAATATGTATATGGGTCCTAGTAGAATAATATATATTTTTTACAAAATACCCTATCTTGTAAAAATTTGACAAGTAAAATATAAAAATATCTGATTTAACCCATTAATATGTACATGGGACCTAGTAGAATAATATATATTTTTTACAAAATACCCTATCTTGTAAAAATTTGACAAGTAAAATATAAAAATATCTGATTTAACCCATTAATATGTATATGGGTCCTAGTAGAATAATATATATTTTTTACAAAATACCCTATCTTGTAAAAATTTGACAAGTAAAATATAAAAATATCTGATTTAACCCATTAATATGTATATGGGTCCTAGTAGAATAATATATATTTTTTACAAAATACCCTATCTTGTAAAAATTTGACAAGTAAAATATAAAAATATCTGATTTAACCCATTAATATGTACATGGGACCTAGTAGAATAATATATATTTTTTACAAAATACCCTATCTTGTAAAAATTTGACAAGTAAAATATAAAAATATCTGATTTAACCCATTAATATGTATATGGGTCCTAGTAGAATAATATATATTTTTTACAAAATACCCTATCTTGTAAAAATTTGACAAGTAAAATATAAAAATATCTGATTTAACCCATTAATATGTACATGGGACCTAGTAGAATAATATATATTTTTTACAAAATACCCTATCTTGTAAAAATTTGACAAGTAAAATATAAAAATATCTGATTTAACCCATTAAAATGTATATGGGTCCTAGTAGAATAATATATATTTTTTACAAAATACCCTATCTTGTAAAAATTTGACAAGTAAAATATAAAAATATCCGATTTAACCCATTAATATGTATATGGGTCCTAGTAGAATAATATATATTTTTTACAAAATACCCTATCTTGTAAAAATTTGACAAGTAAAATATAAAAATATCTGATTTAACCCATTAATATGTATATGGGTCCTAGTAGAATAATATATATTTTTTACAAAATACCCTATCTTGTAAAAATTTGACAAGTAAAATATAAAAATATCTGATTTAACCCATTAATATGTACATGGGACCTAGTAGAATAATATATATTTTTTACAAAATACCCTATCTTGTAAAAATTTGGCAAATAAAGTATAAAAATGTGTGCTCATAGGTTTTAATATTAGATTTTATTTTTATAATGTAAAATAAATATGGGTACTATCATTAAGTGACTGAATAATTAAATTCTATAATTTAGTTTAAGATATTTTAATTATAATTGTTTTGTGTGTGATATTTTTTTTTGGTAATATTTGTCTCTCTGCCTACCCTGCAAGGGATATGGCGTGATGATATGTATGTATGTAATATTTGTGGTGACTGTTAGATGGGTAGATATATTTTTAATTTATAATTATTGTAAAGGTTCTGAAATTGTATTTTTGAAATTTGATATTCGGAATAGTAGAACTTAATGTTGTTTAATACAGGTAAAAAGAATGCTCTTTAAAATACAAAACTCTGCACAAGGCTTGAAAAGTTTTTTAATGTGCTAATAATTTGTTTTTCCTATAGCGGGGTTTTGATAAAAGAAAAGTTTTCACAAAAACATTTTTTCGTTGAATGAACAATATTAATAATAACGAGGAAATATTCAAGTTTAGTCCAGGTTAAAGTACTCAAAGAACTCGTGGATATTAAACAAATTATAACTTCTAAAAAAAATGTGATGAAGGAATATTTATATAAAAGACCAAGTTTTAGTAAAACTTTATAAATATGTAAAGAACGGTTTTATTAAATTTATTAAAAGAAAAATGTTTCTATTGCGTTAGTATTTCTCTTATTTTTTTTTATTTGAATAATCGTAGGATAAGATCCTTTCAGTTAAATACTATTTTATTCAGGCTATACTGTTGTTAAAATTGAATTGTCTGATAAATATATAAGAGCAATGTTGTTCTTAAATAATCTAAAAACAATTTTTACGAATTCCATCGCTTTTGTATTTGATTTTTAATTTGTCGACATTTCTAACATTTTACAATGTTTATGGTCACGAGAACACTGCAAACGGGAACACTATGTTCCCGTAACGGTACATTCGGGACATAATGTTTACGGAGTACCAAGAGTAGGTACAGTGTAATAAATCAAAAATAAAAAAAAAACAATACCAATGCGATAGAAACCGTAAAAATAGTTTTATTTCAAAATGCGTAATTCTCGCGTAAAGGTCAGAAATAGTAAACTGTAAATTTAAAGTTTAATTAGTAAAAGTTAGTTTTCAACGTATGTTTTTTTAAAATTATAGTTATTTGAAAACGTAAAATTAACCTTAGATCAAATCTAGAGTGACCTTCTCGTACAAAAATACCTATATTTGTTATTGTTTTAATTATTTGATGATGAATTTTCATTCATCACATTTGTAGTAAAAAAATGCATGATTTTGAATTACCGATATCGTAATTTTTTTTTGACTTATTTATTGACGCCAAACAATTCTTGCTTGCTTGATGGTAATAGAACGTCTCTTATCAAAAAATATATAGCAAAATGTGAGCTTATACTTCTTAAGGAGTGGCGTGATATAAAAATCTGGCTTGCAAGACATCCTTTAATCTTATTTAATTATATTGTAGGCTATTATGTCTGCTGTGAATAGTAATTGTATGGTTGAATATAAGCTTTTTATAATATTTAGTTTATCAAACAGTTGTTTTATTCATCACCTCATCTCAGCTCACATATGTCCCACTGTTGGGCTCGAGCCTCCTCCATAATGGAAGGGAAATTGACCGACTATACCACGTTCGTCAGGCGTGTTAGTAAAGGGTTTTTTTCGAGTTTTCCTTCTCCTGCATAGATGTTATATGCATTTTATATCCCTTAGTCGTCTCTTACGATCACCCACGGGTAAGATATGAGGTAGTGAATTGTATTCTTACTCCGTCACCACACAGATGATTATGAATATCGAATATTAATTGATTACTTTTAGTGTTAATTAATACATATAATATACTAGCTGATGCCCGCGACTTCGTCCGCGTGATATTCACTTTTATTATGCACCCCTATTTGAAACTTAAAAATCAAACTCGACCAAGTATGTCCGGCAGCCACTTGACCATTTTCATCAAGGACGCTTTCTCCAATTTTCTTTAAAACATCGGTAAATTCTTAAGCATGTGAATTAGTGTTGCACAAATGCAAGACTCTTGCGAGGCTCGCAAATCTTGGAACCTTTGCTTTTAGAATAACACGAAGTCACTTGTTTTGATAGAAATAATAAATCCCCATAGACATTAAAAATCCAACTAAATTAATAAAATTCTATTCATCTAGTGGCAGTAACTGTACAACTATCAATAATTAGGTACATACCACTAAACGGAAGTGGGGCTATTATTCTTCCGTGTACTGGTATTACTCGTAAGAATACGAAATGTTGACAATCCTTTCTTTGCTAAGAAAATCGTAAAGCAAATCTAGGTCTTGCATTTGGGCAACACTAATGTGAATGGTGACCTTGGCTTTGCTTGCATGTTGATTGTTAGGGTCAGCTTTCCTACTTGGGGCCACAGATAAGAATACTTCAGTGAAGAATTCATCTCATCAGTTCTATTTCCTCGAGTTTTAACAGGAAGAAAATCTCCAAAGAAAAACACCATTGACTTTTCATTACGATCTCGTAGTGCTCGATCTACGGCCTCTACATTTTTTTTATTTACCATTGTCCAATCAACGCAAACGATTAGACAGAAATCCTTAATGAAAACACTAATAGTGGTAAAGCCACAGTTGACAGTATTCTTTCTACAGCCACGGGCCGGTCCGACCCCCAGTCGGACCTAGTACCCCACTCTTGCAGAAAAGCAACGTCTGAACAGTGGCAATGTGTTATTTCCGCTTCATTTGTAAGAGGCGGCGGGACGGTGCATGCGCGATTACCTGCGTCTACTTGCCTTAGCCGAAGCCGCGGGTAACTGGAACGGGGAATAGTCCGCGGAGAGGCTGACCACGCGAGGGTAAAGCCCGATGGCTCGGGGTGTCATCGGAGATGGTACTCGAAAGGCCCAATGGTGATGGGGAGGGAAA
The DNA here is from genome assembly GCA_905163515.2 of Lymantria monacha. Taxonomy (NCBI): domain Eukaryota; kingdom Metazoa; phylum Arthropoda; class Insecta; order Lepidoptera; family Erebidae; genus Lymantria; species Lymantria monacha. Next base: position 3,205,411 of record LR991087.1, read on the forward strand.
ACGGTGGGTTATGGGGCCACGCGGACAGAATGCAAGACGTGTGTCCAGACCATGGCCGGCCAAAAAAATAAGTGCATGCTGCTTGCTCGTTTACCACCGTACGCAATAAAACAAACAACACTTTGAATGTGTCGCAGTTTCGTGTTATTGAACATCCGAGATGTTTCATTGCTTTATAAATCTATCGGGTTTATAAACAATGTACATAAATCTATCGGGTTTTTAAACAAAGCTGTTTTACCACCAAGAAGTAATGCAGCTGCAGTTTCTGACATAGTTAATTCCAAAGTTATATTACGCTGTCTCCTCATTTTGGTAAGATTGCTCTGCTCAGAGAAATCTTTTCAGGGCTACCCGGGGACATGAACATCTATCATCTCAGCTTATATACATCCCACTAATGGGCTCAAGCTTCGTCCGTATTGGGAGGGAAATTGACCTACTATATCACGCTGGTTAGACGTGTTAGTATAGGATTTTGTTTCGAGTTTTCCTTTTCTTCCATAGATGTATGTTAGGTATGATGTCCTTTAGTCGTCTCGTGGGTGATCGACCCATGGGTAAGAAAGCAGTTGGTGAATTGTATTCTAACTGCGCAACCGCACGGATAAATATATAATAAATGGCTTTCATTACGAAAGAATTAATAAAAATGAATTTCTTGGTTCATGTCGCGTTTTAGTAGTGTAGAATATCTTCAGATGGATATCTTTTTCTATTTTATAATAATGTCAAAGGATTTGAAAGACTGTAAAACAATAGCATCATTAAAAGCAAAAGACTCAAACGAATGGGGCTATTACTATTACAGGCCTACTATTGGGAGGGAAATTGACCTACTATATCATGCTGGTCAGACGTGTTGGTATAAGATTTTGTTTCGAGTTTTCCTTTTCTTCCATAGATGTATGTTCGGTATGATGTCCTTTAGTCGTCTCGTGGGTGATCGACCCATGGGTAAGAAAGCCTTTGGTGAATTGTATTCTAACTGCGCAACCGCACGGATAAATTTATAATAAATGGCTTTCATTACGAAAGAATTAATAAAAATGAATTTCTTGGTTCGTGTCGCATTTTAGTAGTATATAATATCTTCAGATGGATATCTTTTCTATTTTATAATAATGTCAAAAGATTTGAAAGACTGTAAAACAATAGCATTATTAAAAGCAAAAGACTCAAACGAATGGGGCTATAGCTATTACAGGCCTACTCAAGGGTGTCATCTCAGCGCTGATCACCTTCAAGTGCTCTGCAATCTGCTTGAAACGTACCTTTACTAAGTTCAAGAAGTTAATGTAGTAGCTTTTGAAAATATAACGAAAAAAATATTTAAAGTTATAAACTAAATTATAGCGCCATCTATTGCTCATTTAACAAACTAAATAAATTTTGCATTTTATTAATTTATACCTAAATTATATATTATTAACTAATTAAAACATTATTTTCTATCACAAATAGTTTTAATAGTTATTTTGACTACCTGACTAATGTTATGTATTACGTCAACTTCCCTTCAACTTTGGAGGAGGTTTGAGCCCAGCAGTGGGATTTATATGAGCTGAATTGATGAAACTACTATATATTAAGTAATATAAATACTTTCCTTACACTATAGATAAATTAAATAATTATTTTGAATTGAACCTTCTAGTGACATAAAAGGCGAGCGGTGATTTTAAAAACTTAAATGACCATAACTTTTTTTACAGACATCAGATTTCAATGAAACAAAGACTAAATGTTGCTCTGAATTGGGCTTAATCTTTTTATCAAAACTGCGAAACAATCCGTTCAGTAACTTCGGAGATTAGCGATTACAGACATACAGACAGACAATAAATTCCAAAAAATGTTTTTCGTTTTCTGTTAGTGTTTTCTTACTGCCTAGATTCATTTTTTAATAAATTTATCAAATGTACAGACACGGGATTTCTACTGATTTATTATATGTATAGATATCTTTGCAATCATTTAAATATTATTCAATTTTCAAATCTTTACCAACAAATATCACTCTCACTCACTCATTCAAATATTAGTCGGGTAAGAAATTAACCTCATTGAATTTATTAGTCAGTAAATATTATGTTAAAGTCGTAAAAATTGGTTAAGGAATCAAACTAAATCATATTTTGTTATACATAAGCCCCCATAAAGGCACTTATATATTGTCGATTTTATATTTTGTTTAAATCCTAATAATTTGTACCTAATAGTTTACCACCGGATCGGAACGCAGCTACAAACTGATAAGACTCTGCAAGAGATAATTTAGCAAGTATTAGCTTTAGTATGATGCTCTTCGAACTAGGATACATTTATTTATACATATAATACAAAAATAAAATATAAAAAATATGGCTGGACCAGATTTTACAAGCGGCACCAGAGCCAAGAGACCAAAACACCAGGAGGTACGGGTAACATTTTCTTGGTAAACTTTAACGTTAATTTTGATCGCCAAGCTGTCTGTCAACTCCATTATGGTTATAATGTGAAGTGTTTGTAATTCGTCTGCCTACCAATACTTTTGGATTAAAAACGTGAGTCAAAATTTAATATACTGTAACGAGTAGATATAAATTTCTGTAATAACGATTACTTTTTGGACGTAAGGCACCTCAATCCTCCCGTGACCATGAACACTAGTGTTCGAGACATTTAAAAATCAAACGCGATAGAATCCGTAAAAATAGTTTTATTTCAAATGTGTAATACTCGCGCAAACATGGGAAATCATTACATTAGGTACGTGGTGAATTTAATATAGATTAAAATCATCTTTTACAGCACATCTTTAAAATAAATGTTTTAGAAGTTTTAGAGATTTAAAATGCGTAGTCAGAACGGGCTAAAACCGAAAGGAAGACAGGGTGGATCGCTGGTACTTTTATAAGTCTTTAACGATATAAGATTAGAGCAAAGTACAATTATTTTTAATTGTTACATATTATATTATTACTTAATTGTGATAGGACCACGCTGTTGACAGTTCTCTGTCTACAGTCGCGGGCCGCTCCGTCCGGGATAGTACCACTCTCTCGCAGAAGATCGACGTCTGAGTAATGGCAATGTACTATTGCGCTTCGTTCGGTGAGCGAGAGAGCCGGCAGTCCAACTGGGTGGGTTTGGGATTTGTAATGGTAGGCAGCGGCCTAGTTATACCTTTGGTATAGCAAAGGTCCATGGGCAGCAGTGACACTTACCATCAGATGTGCTACGAAAGAGTGTTAACTGATAAAAAATAATGATTCACTCAAATTCTTTGAGCAAGCTATATTATGTATTATTGCGAAGTATATTACAGTAGGCGCTTAAGCTTTATACCTTAATAATAACATATAATCCATTCGTCTGCTTATTTAGTTTTACTAATGTACATAGGCCTTCTGAACAGTAATACCATAATTATCATATTCGGTACGATGGCTGATTAATGAAAACCAAATTCAAGGAATACCAATGGTCGGTCCAATGCTGATAGGGAGGGTATATTTTTTTTTTGGCGGCATAGCTCTATGGATTGGTCGCACCCGAGCTAATCCGTTCGGAGCGATGAAAGAAGCGACGCGTGACCTCATAGACCTGCTCTACAACATATCTCACGACGCTGTGTGGATGGGTCACCGAAACGCGGTCTTTTCCAAAATCCGCATAAGAAAGGCTGTAACCGACATAACATGAAGAATTAGCTCGCTGAAATGGCAATGGGCAGACTACATCGCTCGACGAAGCGGTAACCGCTGATGAAGAAAGGTTCTCGAGTGGCGACCACATATTTGAAGACACAGACCGAAACCAGGTGCAGCTACGATTTGGTTAAGGTGGCAGGGAGTTGTTTGATGCGGGTAGCACAGGACTGCACTTTGTGGCGAAACATGAGGCCTACGTATAGCTGTGCAGTCCAGTAGGAGGGTAATATATAGTAATATACCACATTGGTTAGAAGGGTTTGTATAGGATTTTATTTCGAGTTTGCTTTCTCTTGTTGTTCTATGTTGCATACATTCGTCAATCAGTCTTGATTAATCAATTTCTTCTTAATTTAGATTTATAGACATTATTTATTAATCAAATCTATTCTTAATTTAAATTTATTGAAAACACCGAAATTTGTTAATCATTCTTTATTAATCAAATCTATTCTTAATTTAAATTTATTGAAAACGCCGAAATTCGTTAATCATTCTTTATTAATCAAATCTATTCTTAATTTAAATATATAGAAAATAATCTTTTACCTACTTTTTAAATTGGTTAACTATAGTCTGTCTAATCTAAGAAGTGTCTGAGTAAGTTGTCTAGGTATGTGAACCAAATAATCGCTATCGAAAATATCCGATTTTACTGAGAAATTGATATTAATTCTTTATAATTAATAATCGGTTTAATTTTTATTTTTCAAAATGGTGAATAAATTAAGTGCTAAATTAGTAGATACTAAACAAATTTAATTATTTCAGTATAGAATCTATTCATCATATTTAGTAGGATTAGGTTAATTAAAAACAAAAACTGGATTTGAAAATGGCTATTTATTAAGAATTACTACTATTACTTGAATTATCAGCGTCGCGAACATTAATAATAATTATTGCCTTATCAATCAAAGTGTCGAAATGTACATCTCTGTCAAAATCTCTATTCGATTAATTGTATTATTCTAATATTTTTACCGATTATTTAGATATTCGTGAATTAGAAGTTGTCAAGCACTACTGTATAGAACGTGATGACGTGACATTGTTAGGTCGTGAATAACAATTACTATTTATCATGTTATTTTTATTTTAAATTATTTTTACGAGTTTCAATATTAGATTAATGGTCTTTCAAAGAGATGAAGCCAGAACTGATGTAAGAGTAACAATAGGTAATTATGTACTGGAGCAAGTGGATGAATTTGTATATCTTGGATGTGGATTTAGCCGAAATGGAAGGTACACCACTGATATAGAGCGAAGAGTGAATGCGGGAAATAGAGTGAACGAAGCGTTGGGGCAACTTCTCGGTAGCCACTACCTCAGCCAGAAGGCACGTGTAGTAATACATAACGCAGTGCTTGTCCCAACATTACTGTATGGAAGCGAGAGTTGGGTATGCAGAAAAGAATATGAAAGTTTAACCGCATTAATTTTATGCGGTCGAAATGCGATCTCTACGGAAAATCTGTGGAGTTAGGCTGACCGATCGCATTCGTAACGACGACGTAATCGAGCGAGTAGGTATGAAAGAGAGTATTGGTGTAAAGATGCGAAAGGGAATGCTCCGATGGTTCGGACATGTGGAAAGAATGCCGAACGAACGTCTGGTTAAGAAGATATACAATGCGAAAGTGAAAGGATGTAGGTACCGGTGAAGACCGAGACTAACCTACCTAGACCAGATCGGTTATGTACTGAAGGAAGGTGGAGTCAAGAGTCTCCGAAACCGCCGAGCGTGTATGAAGAGAATTATGAATGTTGAGGAAGCGAGTGAAGTATGCAAGGATAGAGTTCTCTGGCACTCTGTTCTCTCTGCCTACACTACAAGGGACATGACGTGATGGTATGTATACATGTATTATTGTACAAGAAAGTCACCCGCAATGTTAATTATGTAAATAACTTAATAGTTGTTTAAAATTTCAGATTTAGTATTTACAATCATATGTATACGTTTGACCGAGGTTATTGTGTATTAAAAAATGCAAAACGTCAAAATGCAGTTCTTAGATTAGATGAACTTTAAAAAGAAGTGTTTGTTAGTTTTTTAAACTATCATTTACTTTTTAGTTCAATTTACACTCAAAACAGATAATCGATCGACAGTGGTTGCGATGCAGAAAATAAGGATAGTGACATCTATCGAGTCACACCAAAATCACAGTGACGTTTATAAAACATCGCTTATCCTGAGAGGATAATAAAACAAAATGTTTAAATTATAGCATTGTCATTGATCCTTGATAAATGTACAAAGTTTCAAATTAATTCGACATTCGAATTCATTCGAATTTCTTTTAGCCGCCTTTTACGACAAGCACGGCCAAGGGAAGGGCCAGTGAACTGTATTCTAACTCTATCAGCAGACGGAAGGTATATATTAACCATTTACTTACTTATAATATGATATCTATGGCATTTATTAGCCTGTTAAAAATTGACTTCTCATTAGGATGGCTAATGCTATATATAATCATCAAACTTTGCAGGCGATTGGCGATCGCAGTTGGCGTTACAAGTTTTCCAGGAAAGTGTCGCCATTTTTTTTTCCTGGTATTTACTTAGTAGATTCTTACGAAATCCGCGGAAACGTAGATAGGCTGTCGCTATCTTTTCCTCTGGTATTTACTCAGTAAGTTCGTACTAAATCCGCGACAAAGTAGATGGATGTGATGTCAGCAAATAAAACAAACAAGTCATTTTTAAAAATCTACTATTTCCGGCTAATGTTTTGTATTAGCGCTATCGTCCTTGAATCTACAGACTTTTAACTAGCTATTATCTATTCAATTCCCATTTTAGGATTTGAGTATAAAAGCATTACTTAAATCAAGTAAAATTACGTGCTAAGTATACGCATAATAAATAAAACTATTATTATTTATATCATTATATATTTAACGTTTAAAAAGCTCTGGAGAATCCAAAAATCAACACACAATAGTCAAACATCAACATATTAATAACAATTTAAAAAATATGTCTAAAGATGGTGGCAGAAAATAACAATAGCAGCGAAAATAAGAGACGCTTTAAAATTAAAAAAATATTAACATTCTAGTAGTATTTATAATATCGTACTAAAATTTTATCGTTATTCTCAATAAGGAAGTTTAACTTCGTTTTTAACTAAATATTGAATACAAAACAAACTTCTAGAATAAATAATAGTACAGATAAGGCAACGATACAATACAAATTATTGAATAAATTCAACAATTCAATAGTAACGCTGTTACAATCAGGTAACTCGGACGTTTTAAGAAATCTTAAAATATTAATAATAAATAACTTATAGTAAAAATAACAATTAATAAGAATTATATGAAATAGAACTACGATCTGACCATAGACGGCCTCCAGTGACTATGAACGATGAAAGTATTCAAAATGGCGGTAAAGTGAAAATCAAATATAAACGTGACAAAATCCGTAAAAAAAAATGTTTTTCTTCAAGATAACATCTATTTTACTTTACTTTAAAAGGCTTCTTCATCAGCTCTCTCCAGATGAAGGGAAACTTACTATACGCTTTATTTGGGAGTTTTTGCATCAATTTATCTGACATGCTTTAATTGATTTTCTAGGTATCCACGCCAAAGATTGTGAACATTATATTCTTACTCCGTCACCATACGAATGAGCTAGTGGTTGTTAAAATGATGGTAAGTGATAATAAAATCTATATTTAGATGGTATTAATAAAAATTGAATTGATTTATTTGGCAAGCTAATCTCAGGAATATTTTTTTATAGCGTACGCAGGACGCGTATCGGATTGTTCGGCAATCTTTCTACCATAAATGGAGGCTAATTAAGAGAAGCGTTGACTCTTACTAAGGGAAGACCTGTTTATTAAAAAAAAATATTTAAAATATCTAACAGCGATCGGTTGTGAACCGATTGTGAACTGATCGTAAATTAATTATGGGTACGAGGCTAAGCTGTAGCAATACAATAGTTTGAAATAAAACGAAATATACTAATTGTTAGATTTGATATCTAAAATAGCTATTTAGAAAACAAATACACAACATTCCATCGTCAGAATAGTTATAATATTGGAAAACTTCATGAAGATACACTTCAAACAATAGAACAATAAAAGGAAATGTACAAATTTAAATCGCTCTACTTTCTAATACAAAAATACTGTTGTATTCAATATATTACAAGAAACAATGATTTTAATTTAATTACTTAACATTCTTTCACATAAGACAGTTATAAAATAATAGATTAAATCTATTACGCAATTTAATTACAAGAGTTAATTGGCAAATCTTAAAGCGGAGTCTCTCAAAGTTATTTACGGGCCAGAACCAATCTAAAATAAAAGTGACGTATGTACATAATTAAAAACTACACATTCATTAAGTTTATATACAATTTATCTAACATTAAAAGTACTAGAAATGAAAAAAAGACTCCTTTTCGAAGAAACATATTTAGGACTTTATGACAATCCAATATTTAAACCTATGTATCAAGACACTCATTATCTTTAAATCAACTAATTTTGAATTTGTCTTGATATAAATCTGTTATAGTTCAGGTGCCAAAGGTAGTTGAATATGCAAAATGTGAGGACCAGCAACTACGCTCAAATTCTTTTACCTGAGACCCTAAAAAATAGAAAATCACAAGTTGCCAGTATCTGTGCTGGTCCCTTTCCCTTTTCCCCACCTTTATGCTCGATCGGCAGTTTGCTGAGTCAAAGTGCTTGGAATAGTCAGTAGAAAATTTTTCGTAGCCTATAACAGTCGGGTGACTGCACCGAGGAATAGCTAATCACCCGCCGAGGGGATGACCGCGTGGTGGTGACGCCTTGGCAGTAAGCCGGGGCTTCGACGGGCTAAGGTATCTGAAAGGGTACGAGTAACTCACTGGACTAGCCACGGATTTCATGGATTCGGTACCAGTGGCCAACTCAATAGCGATGGAATACGGTAAGTTATGGGGCCACGCGTCGCCTTTTCGGAACAGGCAGCGTGTGTCCAGACCAAAAAGCTTGCAAAAAAAGCCTATAACGGTTCATTTTTGCATTTCTAAGTAATATTATTGTAGTTTTTTACAGTCGGGTGTTTTATAGGTTTTTATTTAAATAAAAGCGCTGACAATGTCACTACAAGTGATAAATGTTAAGAAATGAAAACTAAACGAATTGTCGTGTTCGTTATGTGGTAAAACGACTGATTTAGTGAAAAACCCAAAACCACAAACATTTATTAGTATTCAAAGAGCAGCAAAACGCAGAAAAGATGACATTAGTAAGAAAATAGAACGTGATACAGACTTTGTTGCACAGAATTGTTTATTTCAACCTCCTCTACGGAAGCAATTATTTCAGGTAGCCAACGTGTTCGTCGATCATCGAAGTGAATTAAAATTTGATACAAATAAAAAATGTTTAATTTGTGATAAACACACAAGAAATAAGAACAAAAGTTTTTAACACTTGTGGTGATGAAATATTTATGGTATTTTGTCAGCATTATACGCTCTGAGTGGTTGCCATTCGACTAGCAGATTGGGCTGCATCGTTAGATTCTGTACAAAAAGTCAAAAAAAGATTGATTATTATTACCTTTTTTTATGACATGTTCAAATGTGCTCCTTTGTATTAAATATATTTTTTATCAATATTTTTTGTTGTTTTTTCACTTGACAAACTATAATTATCTTTAATCACAAAAAATGGATTAAGCCACTAAAATAATCATTATAATGATACCAAAGCATCTGTTCAGTCTATTAAATTGATGTCTAAAGGACCAACCACCAATAGAATGGACAACCCACCTGGCAACATTCAGAATAATAATGCATGCATGAATGTCTTTCAGAGTTCAAAACCATAAACCGAATACGGTCCTCACATTTTGCACACTTAACTCCGTCCAACACCTGATCTAATATGCTTTTTGAGGAGTCTAGAAGATTATATGATGCGCCATACATTTCTATTACAGTTCCTAAATAACAAACTTCCAAAAATTTAAGTAGAATATTAAATTGATTGGACATCAAAATTAGTGGATCAGTTAAAATATCAGCCTAGACTACTACAATCTCTGAACTCTTATATAAATTACCAAATGACCCACAGGTTCTGTGAATAACTTTGAGAAAAACAATATTAATAGTACTTTTGCACTTCTAATTTATCATACTTGCCGTAATTTTTCATTATGATAATTATTGTCATTCGTTTCTTTTCTCCGCATTGATATCATTTTTCGATCGGTATATTCTTTTATCCAATCAGGACTAACAGATAGTGTAGGTAACTCTTCTATATCACCATAATTATCTACGAAATTCGCACCAGATTTTTCTGGAAAATGCGGCTGGTCTTCATATAAAATCCCTACATGATCTGTGTGGAAATGTTCCTCATTATGTGATGAACCTGATTTAAATTTTTCATTCTTGTAACCATTGTTCGAGTAAATAACTTTGTGTTCATATCTGTCATTGAATGCATTATTTCTAAGTAACGTGAATATGGCGCTCATTAAAGCCATATTATTCATCATACCAACCATCATTACCATCATCTTGATACTGGGCAACGCGAATGGCAAGATCGCTGATATCAATAGACCAGGTGCCATTAGGAATGGAACATATTTGTAAAATTTCTTATGTAGTTTTTTCATGCTGCCGCGGCCTTCGACTTCATCGGCTGGAAAAAAAAGGTTGAATTAAAAAGTGAATGTACATTTGTAGGCGTTCCACTTTCATATTAATGATTTTGATGGCCAAATAAAAGGCCTAAATATTTAGGGGAAAAGGTTTTTGTTTCTTGCCTCGTTTGTTTTTTCATTACATCAAAAACTATTCAGCTACTACTACTTTGTTAGCTTTGTAAAAATTGTAAAATTGCCACAATAATAATTATCATAAATGAAATACCTTAATAATAACAAATCATAAACAACATAAATTTTATATATAGAATCATTCTCTTTTTGTACTGGCAATGAATTGTATTAATTTTGTATAAAAATGTGGGTCAAAATTTAATATCTTATAGGGTAGATATAAATAAATTTCTGTAATAACAATGACATATTGGACGTAAGACACCTCAGTCCTCCCGTGACCATGATCACTGTAAAGTGTTCGAAACGTCGGGAAATTATAAATCAAATAAGTACAAACGCGATAGAATCCGTAAAAGTAGTTTTATTTCAAATGTGTTATACTCGCGTAAACATTAGAAGTCATAAATCACATATGTTCAATGTAAACCTGATGTCACACATGGGTATATACCCAAAGCATTAACCAGACGGACCCATGAAGCTAAATCTAATATCAATAGTATACAGGCTGTATCAGAGCATGGAGCAGCTGGTCAGAAGGGTGGTAGGTAATAATGGTAGGAACCCATAACAAAAATTTGAAGGGAAAATTTCAAGGTCATTGACTCCTCAGCTGTTTGTAAAGGTGACGTTTGTTATACTGTAGCAAACGTAATCATTGATTTATTTAGGTACTAATGAATATTTAAGAAAGTATGAGTATGTAGCAGACTATTTATCATTTACTTGGTATATTTCATTCAGTTTTAAAGAAAAAGCGATGACAAAATTGAAAACTTTAAATACTTGTAATTTATTAACGAATCGACATTTTCCCTTCAAATTTTTGTTATGGGTTCCTAGTATCATTACCTACCATCCTTCTGACCAGCTGCTCCATTCTCTGATACACCCTGTATATAGTTCATTCAAAAGACGGAAAGAGTTCATAGTTCATTTCATATGACATGCAGGACAATCTTTTCAGTTTTATAATAGTAACGTTGTTAAAGAAAGAAACAAAAGAAAAAATTTTCTTACAATGTATCACAATAGCCTTAATATGATCAGCAGGAAGCGTATCGTGTCATCACAAATCTTATTCATTAGGGCTGAAGAGAGAGAGAGAATGCCGGGCTGGCCACGGAAGGCAAGGAAGCGGTACCAGTGGCCGGCCCAATGGCGATGGTGAGGGAATACGGTGGGTTATGGGGCCACGCGCTGCCCTTCCGTCGCCCCGAACGGTACGGGCGACGTGTGCCCGGGCCATAGCCTACCAAAAAAAAAAAAAAAAAAAAAAGGGCTGAAGAGAGTATTGCCAAAAATACTTTTAAATCAGTTTTTCCGTGTGGTGACGCAGTAAGAATACAATTCAGCATCCCCTATCTTACCCGTGGATGATCGTACGAGACGACTAAAGGATATAATGTATTATAATATAATATAATATAATATATGCGTTATATAATATCTATGTGAGAGAAGGAAAACTCGACACAAAACCCTATACTAGCACGTCTAACCAGCGTAGTATAGTAGGTCGATTTCCCTCCCATTATGGAGGAGGCTCGAACCCAACAGTGGGACATAAATAACGTGACCATTTATTCTTTGACTCAAAACAGGACATTTTAGTCGGGTAGTCAATTAAAAAACACTTTTTAAAGGTATTCAGAAAAAGTTAGTTAACTTAAATGTTACGAATAAAAAATATATGCAAAATGTTTAATTACCATATTTATCAGAGGAAAAAATTACTTTAATATAACTGGTGAAGATTTTAAGTAAGAATAAAACTCTTGGCACGTTTTTAAATTACTCAAATCCAACCTTTGCGCAGTTGCCGAAAACGGGATAATCCCATAGTTCGTTACGGGGCACCGGGACTCGTTATTATAAAAAGGGACAGTCCCGTTCAAAACGGGACGTCTGGTCACATTAGACATACATGAGCTGAGATGATAATGATGATGTCATCACAGTTTATAAGTAAACCAACAATCAAATCGATTCTTGTTGATATTATCAGGTTCCCTGTCCCATGAATCATATGTGATTCATGACGTCTTTACTACGTCCATGTATCAAATATGAGCAAATTCATAGGTGATTGCAAAAGCTTTTTTTCCATGGACATAGTAGAATATATTAGATTGTTAGTACATGGACGTGTGGGGTACACTGTCTATATTAAAATAAAGGAAAAAACTGTTATGATTTACTCATGTTTTTTTTTGATATATCAAATTTAGAAAACTAAAAGTAGGTAGTTAACAGTTTGGCAGTTTTTCGTCATAAAATATAAATATGTAAATCAAATGTCATAAATTACTTTTGATTCTCTTTTGGCACAGATAAGAAAAAAAAATACTCTACTGTCAAAATATATAATAGACAATAAATTAGTCATACCATATATGATACACGGGACGTATGGAATTAAAAATGAAACGGCACGCTCATGTATCACATGTGATGTATTTTTTTTAACTATTTTTCGTAGTCCAAATGTATATGGGTACATTCAAAATTAATAAATAATATACAAAAACACTAAACATAACTATAACTCGAAAAAAAAAAAACAAAACGTGTTACATAGAAAATTCACAATTGTATGGGGACAGGGAACATGTTAAGTTACTTTTATGGTAATACATTCGCCATATTCATTTCACCTTTGCTAAAAAAAAAGGTATATAAGTTACGCAATATCGAAAGTAGTCTTTCGTCGATTATTATCATTAATGTAAAAGTTACTATTACTAGTTTCTACTGACCGCCATTATATCTACGGAGAGAATTAATTACCAATTAGATTATGACGTATTGGCATCAGGATCTGCTACCTGTTCCCACAGATACTATCCTTGTTATGGTAGATTACTAGATTATATAGACTTCCATGTGGTGACGGAGTAAGAATACTATTCACCACCCCATATCTTACTCGTGGGTGATCGTACGAGACGACTAAGGGATATAAAACGCATATAACATCTATGCAAGAGAAGAAAAACTCGAAACAAAACCCTATACCAGGGGTCGGCAATCTGCGGCTCTTTGGATGTGAAGTTGCGGCTCTTTAGTACTATACGCAAAAAAATATTTTATAAAAAAAAAACATTTAAAAATAGTTCTGAATTGATTAACAAGCATTAGGAACAAATTATTATCGGCAAAAAAAAAATTGTGGCTCTTTAAAAACTTTAAACTTTTATAAATTATAATTTTTGGCTCTTCCAACTCAAAGGGTGGCCGACCCCTGCCCTGTGTGCCTATATCAACACGTTTGACCAGCGCGGTAAGTTAATTTTCCTCCTATTATAGATGAGGCCAGAGCTCAACAGTGGGACATATATGGGCTGTGATGATGATGTACGTTACAATAATGATATTCCGTTATACAAGAAATGTATGAGTGAGCATAACTGTTTCATGTGTATAGCTGTATTAGCCAAAATATAAGATTTTGAAGTTTATAGTTGCAACCAACCAGGGCAACCAAGGGTACCTGAATGCTTTGGAACTAAAATGCGTTACGCTGAAAATAACGGTCAGTTTTTCGAACCAAAATTTCGTTTTATTTCTTTGGATAGATGTTCGGATAGATGTACGCACTTTTTATACCTACACTAAGTTAACACAACGTCTTAAACGTACAAAAGATGAAGATGAATAGTAATGAAATATAATTAGTAAGTCAGCACGAACGTCTCGTTTTACCGTCGGGCTAGGCACGAACATCAAGAATTCGGTACGAATGGCTGGTTTAATGGCGATGGGGAGGGGATACGGTGAGTTATTGGGCTTCGCACCGCTCATTCATCGCCACAGATGGCGTGTGTCCTTTTTTTCGTTTCGTTCTATCGTCATCTGTAATAATATCAAAGATATTTCACCAAAAGCGCATGTGACAGTTATACGTACTTTTATATATTTAAAGTGCTGGCAGTCTGGCTTTCTGTGTGGGTTTGGGGGTTTCTTTGGTGCGCAGCAGCCTTGCAGCCTTTTTTTTTTTTTTTCGCAAGGTGGACCATGGATGTGGTCGCGCCCCGGCAAATCGGCCCGGGGCGACGGAAGAGTCGGCGCGCAACCCCATGGTCCACCCTGCAAATACCTCTCTTCGCCGTGCGAGCGGACCACCGGTACCCGATCTTTGTCTTCGGTGGCCCGCCCGGCGATATACCCTCTCGGGTTCCCCTCTCGTCGACGCCCCGACAGCTTTCGCCGTCGAGGCGTCGCCCTTACGCGGTGGCCTCACGTCGGGTGACCAGACAATTCCCCGGTCCGATCACCCGAAGCCTCGGTTAGGGCGGCATCAGGCGCAGATACTCGCGCATGCGCCGCCCTGGCCGCGGGCGGCAGCCCGGGTCACGGGAATCCTCCCGGACTCGTTCCGCCGCCTCCTTTTGCGAGATGACAGCCTCGCAGAAGGCGGCGACCGCGTCCCAATTCCTGACGCTGTCGACCATCGCTTTCACGACAGCCGGCAGCGTCAGGTCGGCACCGATGACAGCGACGAGGTCACGGCGTTGCCCTTCCCAGCCCGAACATACCTCAAGCGTATGTTGCGCCGTGTCCTCGTCGCTACTGCAATGGTGGCAGGACGGAGTCCACTCCCTCCGCACGACCGTGTGCAGGTACTTGCCGAAGCAACCGTGCCCCGACAAGACCTGCACCAACCGGAAGGAGAGCACTCCGTGCCGCTGCTCCATCCACTCCATCAGTACGGGCCGGAGGGCCTCAACGGTAACAATACCGTGTCTAGGCCTCTCCAGCCGCGTAGCCCAATGGGCGATGACTTCTCGGCGGGCGTCCTCGCGCCAGGTGGCTATATCGTTGAACGATGGGGAGCCACCCTCGTCGCGCATTGTGGTAACCCGCCGGTAGAGGTCGGAGAGCATCTCCGCCTCTAGGTCCCACGGGGGTGCCCCGGCCAATAGGCATGCCGCCTCGGTAGACACCGTGCGGTACCCTCGAATGGCTCTGACTGCCATGGCTCGCTGTGGCCTCCACAGTATTGCGCCGAGCTGGGCCTTCAGAGCCCTCGCCCACACGGGTGCGCCGTACATGACCATTGAGCGGATCACCCCCGCATACAGCCGTCGGCCCTCGAAACTGGGTCCGCCCACGTTCGGCATGAGCCGAGAAAGGGCGGACGCCGCGCCGACCAGCCGGGGAGTAATTTGACGGAAATGCTCCCGGAACCACCATCGCCCGTCGGGAACCAGACCCAAGTACCTCATATGGGCCTGGATACTGATGTGGATGGAGTTGACGACTAACGAGGCGCCAATGGGCAGCCTCACACGGGGCCCATGGAATAAAAGGGCCTCCGTCTTGTTTAGGGCCACCCTGAGCCCCAGCGCCTCGATTCGCCTGACCATCTCCTCGGTGCCGAGAGTGGCCAGGCTCGCCGCCTCTTCGAGTGTCCTGCCCCGGGCTGTGACGAGCGTGTCGTCAGCATAGCATATAACGCTCAGCCCGGGGGGGAGACTCCCTCTCAACGCTCAGTCGTAACCGATGTCCCACAGAGTCGGCCCCAGAACCGACCCCTGCGGAACACCGCACGACATGGGCGTGGTGCGCAGCAGCTTAGCTGCGCACCTGGAATTGTAAGTGTCCATGAGCGGCAGTAACAATTGCAATCGGGCGTGCTGTTTGCCACCAAGAGTAATAAAAAAATACCGATAATATACAGACTTTTCATTCATGTGTATGCAATACAAGCACGATTTCATTTTAAAATGTCTATATCATATTTCAGATTTATTTATTATTTCAACAGTCGTTATGACGATGGTGATTGATTTTTAATGTATACATATATATTATATTTACCGAGTTATCAATTTTCTAATATTCATGGATGCTGCTTAGCTCCAAATTTTTATTTTTTTATTTTGGTTAGGCTATGGTCCGCACACACGCCGCCCGTTCCATCCGGGGCGATGGTAGGACAGCGCATGGCCCCATAACCCACCGTATTTCCTTCCCATCGCCATTGGGTCAGCCACTGGTACCGCTTCCTTGACATACGTGGCAGCCCGGCGGCTTACCCTTTCGGGTACCATTCGCCGTCGACGCCCCAGCTAACTGCAGGGGCGTCGCCCTCCCGCGGTTTGCCTCTTTGTGGGTGACGGACTGTTCCCCGGTCCTGTCACCCGAGCTTAGCTCCAGTCTATCGCAACATTATCTTTTACTGCTTATAAGTTTTCTGGTTATACAGGCTATCTTAATGAGGTTTTTCCAATCAATCACTTAACCATGCAAAGTTTTCCTGTAACTTGAGATCACAAATCTTTATTTAAGATTTCTTTGCTTCAACCAATTAATTTCTTGATATTCATTGCTGAATCTCTTTTTACTTTTTGGCAGGTTATAGTCTGGACATATTCCGCCCATTTCATCCGGAGCGACAGTAGAGCGGCGTGTGGGCATATGACCCACCGCGTTACGACTGCTGGTACCACATTCTTTGACATTCGTGGTCGTTCGAACATAGGCCTCCCTAATGGATAAAGGATTATTACATTAAGTTATTTGATTGGATTTGATTTTTTTTTTATTTCTAATTGTAAGCCTCCTTATATGAGCACCGTACTCATAATTAATTGTTACACTCGTTTTTATAACATCTTCCTCTTTTGATACCAGTAAAAAAAAGTGTAGTTAATTAAGGTTAAAGTTAAAAAAATAAGTGTTTCAGAATTTCATATTATAAAAATTATAGATCATAAAATTTGCTGCAAATATTGGCTTATTGTAATTTAGCGAAAATATAGGAAATGTTTGGCCTGTATATATGTGTCATCATCATTCTCCTACTCTTATCCCAATTACTTGGGGTCGACGACGGATCCAACGGCATCAGATAGAGTTGGCTCAGGTCGTTATAAGGCTCTTAGTCGTCTTTCACGACATCCACGACTAAAGTAAGGGTTGGTAGTATTCGTAGGCGCTATCTCACAGCACCCTGTCTAGGTATATGTTTATCCATTTCTATTTTTCATAACTAATCAACGGTTCAAATAATTGCAATAATACGTAATAAATCATTAGAATCATCTTCATGGCGCGAGTTGTTGGTGCATAAATTACTTAACAGTCGAAACGAAAATGTTTCTTGTATTAATTATTAGAAATTTTTTTTTCATGTGCCGTGCAGAATATGGAGCAGAAATATTTTTTTATGTTTAAATGGTAGGATCACACTGTCGACAGTTATCTGCCTACAGCCGTGGGCCGGTCCGCGTGCGGTAGTACCACATACTCGCAGAAAACCGACGCCCGAGCTGTAACAATGTGCTGCTGTGCTTCGTTTGGTGAGCGAGAGAGCCAGAAGCCCAACAATCTGGGTGGGTTTGAGATTTTTATTAGTCTAGCTGTACCCTTGGTATTGCAAAAGTCCATGGGCAGTGACACTTACTATCAAGTGTACTGCTTGCTCGTTTGCAACCATGATAAATAAGGAATGTGGTTAACCGTTTTTGAAAGAGAGGGCATAAATATATATTGTAATACCAGGTAGTGATTGAATTGAATTGTTTGATCTTTGTGGTCTCTATTGACATTTTAAAATTCGCAGGGACCTGTAGCATGCAAGTGGAACAGGAATTATTTATTTTATCTTATCACATACTCGCTTAAAATATGCATAACCACTAGAAAGAGATTGATACAAAAACTAAAAGATAACTACGAAAAAATGGCGCACTAAAAAGCAGAAAATAAATAAATATTCCACACAGTCATTTTCAGAATGGAAGCCTTAGTTTATGAACTTATTTTTTAATAAAATAATTTTAAAATTTTATATTTTAAAAATAAATATTTTAAATATATTAATTATTTGAGCCTTTTCTTTTGATAATCAACACGGAACTGTTTATAAAAGTACTTTCATTTCAAAAATTTTTGTCGTATATTTATATCGTACAGATTATGATATTGAATTTATTTATCTCTGTTCTCTCTGCCTACCCTGCAAGGGATATGGCGTGATGATATGTATGAACGAAATTTATTTATTATGCGTAAGATAGGCTCCAGCGGAAGATCAAGAAGATTCCATTGACATTTTATGTCTCAAAATATATCCAGCAGTTTAGAAGTTATAACGAAATATAATATTATCATCATTCTCCTACTCTTATCCCAATTACTTGGGGTCGATACAATATGTACTCTTCTTTCAAGATACATATTGTAAAAGTTATTGGCAATATGTAGTTTTATAACCGGCCGCCTGCCAGACGTCAACCCTCCTTGGGAATGTAATTGTTGACCAAACGGCATCAGATGGAATTGGCCTAGGTCGTTAAAAGGCTCTTAGTCGTCTTTTATGACATCCACGAGCAAAGTAAGTGTTGGTAGTATTCGTAGCCGCTACCACACAGCTATATATTTTTATAACGAAATATATGACCATATATACACACCAGTGAAACTTTTAATATACCATTTGACATTAACATAGCCGCGAAAAAAGTATACCTACTAAAACAGCAAATTGCTACAAAATAATTATTGCAATCTTTTTGGTGCGGACTTTCGCTTTTCTTAATGCTTATATAACCTCAGTTGCTTTTCATAAATTTATGCTGAATTTATTTACTCTCTCTCAAGTAAACGCATATACTACAAAAGTCCCATCCAAATTATTTTAGTCTTACAAAAAAATATTTTATTTAAGTCACACCTTTCTCTATTAGACACTTGCTTAAAGAGACTTCTTTCTCTTCACTAAGGTAATTATTATTTATTGAATTAATTCGCATTTAATAAGAAAAGGAAGATTTATTATTAGTTTATTAAATAATAAAAAAATAATTACCACTCCAAAATTATACGACAGAAGTCGTACATCAATTGTGTTTCAATCCTATCTTAAGTTATATATAAACAGTATATTAAGTTATTAATCTTATCTTAAGTTATACTGATACACAAAATTTATTTAGCATCATAAACCATTATAGTAATAAATCAAAAATACAATCTTCCTTTTACGCGGGGTTTCGAATCCGAGACGCAAGTTATAACCGTAAGAGAGAGGATAAACTGGAAATAAAAGGCTACACCAAACATTTTTTATACTAAATTATGTAAATATAATATAATATAAGTAATATTATTATGTAAATATTATGCATATATTTTAGAAGAATGTTATTAACAATAATAGAATATTTAAAGATTGATTAAAGAAGAATAGAACTTGATTTATTTTTAACGTGTCTTTATCCTTTACTACTTATTATATTTTACAAACGAGTCATAAAAACTGATTAAAACAACGTAACATGCGGAGTTTGGTAACGTTCTTAAGAAACTCATATCAATCTATGTTAAATCAGCCTGACAATCGTTTGTATAGCATTATCCTTTATGAGAAAGTTAATAGTGAACGCTGATAAATCAATATGGGTGGATGGGTGGATTATCCTTTCTTAAAGTTATTGAAAGGTGACTCAGTACATCATAATATCTCAAAGGCAGTATCAAGTGCCGTCCTCTATTGTGAAGGCGGTTTAAAGCTGAGGAGTAGCTGCTTGTTATTTTCTTATATTAGACTACATATACCAGAAGATGGCGACCGTAATCTAGATCTGGTAGTTGTCAACCATTGTATCACAGGTAGCAACAGAATGCTTTCAAACACGCCTATAGCTTTAAAATGACAAGCAGAGGTAAACACAACGTTCATTACATAACAACGTTCATTACATAATTTTTATTTCTACGTATTATTTAAGTAGCCAGCAAATTGCTATTATTTGACTATAATTCTAAACTTCAACCAATAAAAATTGCCCAAAAGAATTCTTGAAAATTAACGATTAGGAGAAAATCGTAACATTAGTTTTTTGTTCTATCCAGATCGGAATCCAGGTTTCCACGGTCGCAAACAATAAGCATGTTTTACTGGACTAATGAGGCAGACAGACTTCTTGAAGTTTAAAATTTTAAGGAAAATCAAAGTGACTGATATATCTTAATAATTTATCTGTCCGAATCAGGATTCTATGGACGCGACGCATACAAACGTACTACTTAATTAACGTAGCAACAAAATTGTAGGAGAAAATAAAACAGTTACCTTTTTGTATGTCGATGCTCATTGAACTATTTCCTTTGGATTGTAACTTCGCCGAATATCCCGACACATCAAATGTCAACGGCCGATATTGTAATAATTTCTGAGTGCAATCAAGTAACTGTGTCTGAAGATCTTCGTTGGTGACATTCACAAATTCTCCCCATGGAAATTTCTCTACATCCTCCGTTAAATTGAAACGGAATATTGAATTTTTGTTGAGAACATTCAAAGCACGTTCCGCTCTCCATACAGCGAGTGCACTGAAACATTTTGACAGCCCTAATGTTTCTGTACAAGAAACGATTCGGCTCACTGGTTTACTCTTTTCACCGAGTAGCGTGTCTATAGTTTCTTTTATTATTTGTCGCGGCGTGTGCGAATGGTCGTATGCAAGTATACACTGGCACGCCGCCAGTAGAACGGTGAAACGGAGAGCGGTGATTGTTCGCATTGCTACGGCTGGACTGACGATGTTCAATGTTCCCTCACCACTCGCAATCGTAATGCTAACCACATCGCCCCCAGCGAAAGCTTTATTCGAACGTAACGAAATGAAAATAACGCCACAATTCGAATTATTGATTCGATGTTCTCAAACATCCTTATATCGTTATTACGTAAATAAATATAATTAATTTGTTTCTTAAAATATAATTTGTTGTATTTGGTTGATTTATAGGGTTGGTGAAAATTGTTTTTTTGTTTATTATATCCGATCTTAATAACAGTGAAATAAGAATCGAAATTGCTGCATGAATGGTTGAGTATCGGTTTAAAAATACGATATATATTTATAAATACTTTCATAGGACATATCTTACCACCAGGCGAGTGAACAATAGTGCTGTTCTAGGTAACCTATAACACCAATAGCGATCTCCAGCCCACTTGCCAAGTATAGAGATTATGCTAATATCCCCCTTTGTGGAGCGGCCTATATTCTTCAATTAACATTAAGAGGCAGACGAATGAAAATAGAATAAGAAAAGATGCTATAACAATATATATGCAAAAATTCTAAATTTTTTTCGTAAAATTTTAATTAAATAAGTAAAATAAAATTTATATTATTTTTTTGCCATTTTTAAAACATGCTCTGTTTCGCTAAAATCATTTATTTGTATGATCCCGCGTTTTGAATTTTAAACTATTTTTTTTTATTAGTATTTACAAGGACAATGGAAATCCCTTCTGTACACAGGGGGGTTTATTTTAAAATGCCACCTGTATTCTATTATTACTCAGATAGTAGCCCGTATCAGATATATGGACAGACGGTCACATAAGGGACTTAATAATACGTTGGCGTTGATAGCCTTTTCCGTATAGTAACGAGTAAGAATATAATTCAACATTTATCTTACCCGTGGATGTCATAAAAGACGACTAAGAGATATAATACATATAACATCTAAGCAAGAGAAGGATAACTCGAAATAAAACTCTATACCAAGACGTCTGACCAGCGTGGTATAGTAAGGTTAATTTCTCTCCTCTTGTGGAAAAAGCTTGAGCTCAGGAGTATATATATGAACTTTGGCCACCGAAGACAAAGATATCAGTGGCCCGCTCACACGGCGAAGAGAGGAGAGTTGCATGGTGGGTCTATGGGGTCACGCGCCGCCTCTTCCGTCACCCCGGACCGACTTGGCGGGAGGAGACTACGTCCATAGTCCACCGCAACAAAAAAAAGGAGTTTATATATGGACTGAACTGATGATGATGATGAGTTAAGAATAAGATGTATTACCACCTCTTACTTCCCTTTCGGAGTTGTAATAACCAAGTGAGATTAATTACCAGAAGAATAATATATTTAAATTTAAACCATTTATTTTTGTATAAGCCCTGCTGTGTGATTTATTTACATATAATATATCAATGCTGCATGTCATTTTAATCATAACCAGTAATTTATCACTGAATTGAAATAAACCACCACTGAGAAGATCCGGTAAGAAATTCGGGCTTGGCTTGTTATTATTATTTGAAATAGAAATATTTCTACAGATTCTATCGCGTTTGTATTTGATTTTTAATTTCCCGACGTTTCGAAAACTTTACAGTGTTCATGGTCACGGGAAGGCTCAGTCCTCCCGTAACCATGAATGCTATTTCAAATGTCTACTTTAAACCTGTAAAATAATACTTGCGTAAACATCAAATTTCATTATTACTTATTTATTTACAAAAACGCAAGAGTATTACAATACAATTAATGAGATTAAATTTAATTTAAATTTTATATTTTTATACAAAATTGTATTCAACATGTTCAATAAGTAATTGATCCAGTTTGATTGATGACCTTTGAATTATAAGGTTTCTTCTAGATTAAATTGTATATATTTTTTAGTAAACAGAATTCCTGAAGCGGCATTCAATTATGAGTTTAATTACTAATTGACTTTTGGCGGGCATCTGAAAACATCATGTGGTGGTCTTGTATTATATTTAATATCTTAGTGTTATATTAAATAGTTTTGATGTCATTTTATATAATGTGATGCGAAGAAACTTTTTTTTTTTGTTATCGCTGTGGAAATGCTTTTACGCACTATCCCCCGCCAGTGACAGACGGGGTGGTGTGTGGGACTCGCCGGCCATAGATGTTGGCGGCCGGAATACCCACTAAAACGAACAGCGGTCCCTTCCGCGCTTTTACGGGATGCCGGAGAGATGGTCTATTGACATTCTATCCCCGACACCCCTACGCTTAGCCATCTGGCCACGACCAGTCAGCCGTCAAGGCGGTGGCAGGAGGTGCACGTAGCGGCACCTCCCTCTCCCTGGTCGCCGCCGTCGGAGCGAGTTCGTAGACGCGAGTGCATCGCGTTCCCGCTCCGTGGCCTCCTTTGCAGAGATGACTTCCTCGCAAAAGGAGGCCATCGACGTCCAGTACCTGTCACTGTCAAGCATCTTGTTGATGACAGTCGACAACGACAGGTCCCCGCCTATGACCGCCGCCGCAGGTCGTGGCGCTGAGGCCCCCAGGTGGGACATACTTCCAGGGTGTGACGCGCGTCATCAATTTGCGCGCCACACTCATGGCATCCAGGGGTCTCTTCACGTCCAATTCGTTGCAGGTACTTACCGAAGACCCCGTGTCCGGTAAGTACCTGCGTCATCCTGAATGACAGGTTGCCGTGCCATCGTTTCATCCAGCGGTTAAAGTGGGGCGCTACCGCCTCAACGGTCCCCCGTCCTGCTACGGGGGACTCCAGTTCCTCCCTCCACCGCCGGACTACTGCCCTTCGAGCCGCTTCCTCCGCCCTACTCAGTCCCCTCACGGTGACGCGTTCCCCATTCACCCGCGCCGCAGCGCAGAACTGGTAGACTTCCGCCTGTGCGGTGGATGATGCGAAGAAACTGCTGGATTGGATTGTATATGATATATAAAAAAAAATGCTTTACAGCGTTTTCCACTAAACTTCGCAGAAGATTCCAATAACAGCGCGGCCATAGCACTGTTGATGGCGATGATTTGACTTACTGACGGACAATGACTAACACGAAGAGACTAAAGACGTGCTGGCAACAATAGCTCGTAAAGTAGCTTATTGCCAATATAAAAAAAAATATGCGTGCGTTCAAAGTACACATATTAGAAGTGAAACTTCGGCAAACTAATTTTTAAATCTCTCTCTCTCTCTCTCTCTCTCTCTCTCTATCTCTCTCGTGCCGAGTTTCTCGTGTCGCGATTTATCTGTAAAAAAATTACTGTCATGCGCGAAAAGAAGTTTCACTTGAACAATATGTGACTTAATGTTAGAAATAAAGATGGCGCCGTAACCGAAAAAGTTACAATTTTTTTTCTCCCATACGTCGATAAAGAAGTTTCACTTCAAAAAAAAGAAGAAGAATTACTAGTTTTATAACTAGCAACACTCACTTAATTAACTTATATCCTGCTTAATTACACGCTTAATTGATATGTTGATAGGCCGGCTGGCGAATAAATCTTTGAGTATAGAACTATAATAACTGCCTAACTTAAACGGATGTAATTTCAGTTTCAAATTTAGACAACGCTTGATTACTTTCTAATATGATTTTTGATTTAATATATATAACCTGGGCCACCATGTACTCTTTGGTAGCAAGTTAATGATGTACCGACGAGACCATTAAGATGTGTGAAGAACTTTGTTTCCTTAGGAGGGAAGGTTTGTGTTAGATCATTTAAGTTATTTCAGAAGGTTAATTTCTCCACGTTGCTGCATCAACTGCAATTATGTTCATGCATGGGTACATATCAAGTGTATTTTATAGCTGTAATGCGTATAACTCCCATAGTGCGTACTTGGACGTGTTTAAAGTAGGTTTTCAGAATAACGCAGTGCAACGTAATATAAGTCGGTTGAACCACATTTTACCGTGTGTAGTAAGAATACAATTCACCACCCCCTATCTTACCCGTGGGTGATCGTAAGAAACGGCTAAGGGGTACAAAACGCATATAACATCTATGCAAGAGAAGGAAAACTTGAAACAAAA
The DNA here is from genome assembly GCA_905163515.2 of Lymantria monacha. Taxonomy (NCBI): domain Eukaryota; kingdom Metazoa; phylum Arthropoda; class Insecta; order Lepidoptera; family Erebidae; genus Lymantria; species Lymantria monacha. Next base: position 3,230,532 of record LR991087.1, read on the forward strand.
TCCTATACTAACACATCTGACTAGCGTGGTATAGTAGGTATAGGTTAATTGCCCTACCATAATGAAGGAGGCCCGAGCCCAACAGTGGGACATATATGGGTTGTGATGATAAAGTCTTAACTACATAATAATTATATACAGGATGTAAGGGGACCGCTCCCGAAAACAGAGACAGCTAACTCTACTAGTCCTACTTGTAATGATAGGCTAGAAAAAAAATCGATTCTGACGAAAAAAAAATCTTTTTTTTCACCACGCGAGGTCGTTGAACTCTTGAAAATATGGTCATGAGTTTTGAATAGATTGCGTCTTTTCTTATCTGAGTAAAGTTACGTAGTTTTTTTGCAATTATTTTTTTTATGCAATTATTACAAGGTACTGTCCCAATACGATGGAATGTGGAAAAACTTAAAATTACATACATACATACATCACGCCATATCCCTTGCAGGGTAGGCAGAGAGAACAGAGTGCCAGAGAACTCTATCCTTGCATACTTCACTCGCTTCCTCAACATTCATAATTCTCTTCATACACGCTCGCCGGTTTCAGAGACTCTTGACTCCACCTTCCTTCAGTACATGACCGATCTGGTCTAGGTAAGTTAGTCTCGGTCTCCCCCGGTACCTACATCCTTCCACTTTCGCATTGTATATCTTCTTAACCAAACGTTCGTTCGGCATTCTTTCCACATGTCCGAACCATCGGAGCATTCCCTTTCGCATCTTTACACCAATACTCTCTTTCATACCTACTCGCTCTCTTACGTCGTCGTTACGAATGCGGTCGGTCAGCCTAACCCCACAGATTTGCCGTAGAGATCGCATTTCGACCGCATTAATTTTACTTTCATACTCTTTTCTGCATACCCAACTCTCGCTTCCATACAGTAATGTTGGGACAAGCACTGCGTTATGTATTGTTACACGTGCCTTCTGCCTGTGGTGGTGGCTACCGAGAAATTGTCCCAACGCTCCGTTCACTCTATTTCCCGCATTCACTCTTCGCTCTATATCAGTGGTGTACCTTCCATCTCGGTTAAATCCACATCCAATATATACAAATTTATCCACTTGCTCTAGTACATCATTACCTATTGTTACTCTTACATCTGTTCTGGTTTCATCTCTTTCAAAGACCATTATATTGGTTTTGCTCACATTCACGCGTAGACCCCTTTTCTTACAATCTTTTGTCATTGTGTCGACTAGGGTCTGCAGGTCAGTCGCTGACTGTGCCAGCAGGACTGCATCATCTGCATAGAGTAGAGCAGTGACCACTGAGTCGCCCATCTGGACTCCCACATTCATATCGTTCAACCTTTAGAGACATTTATCCAGATATATGATAAACAGCCTGGCTGACAGAACGCACCCCTGCTTAACGCCGATATTAACGTCAAACCAAGACGACATTCCATCATCCAGCCGCACACAGGCTCTACAGCCCATGTAACTGGACAGCACAGCCTGTAGCTGTTTACCGTTAATACCCTACTCCGGTAAAACTTAAAATACGTTGTGAAAAAAAAAAATTCTTTTCATCCGAATCGATTTTTTGCCTATCATTACAAGTAGGACTAGTAGGGTCACTTGTCTTTGTTTTCGGAAGCTGTCCACTTCCACCCTGTATATGTAAGTCTCGTCTCTCCTCCTTTCTTGTTCATACAACGATTTATATAATAAGTCAATGTACACAAGATTATGCCATGACTTGATTCGGACATTAAACAAGTCGGGCAAGTTTATAACCTGTGTTAATATCTAAAGTGCAACAATGTGAACATATTACATTCGTTTTCAAGTATGAGTTTTCAGTGGTATTAATACTGATATCAATAATGTGTTTGATTTATATGCGGTATTTATTTGAAATAAAACTACTTTTACGGATTAAGGAGGAACGTCGGGCAATCAAAAATCAAATACAAACGCGATAGAATCCGTAAAAGTAGTTTTATTTCTAATGTGTAATACTCGCGTAAACATTAGAAATCATTACGGTATTTATTTGCATTGGTCATCAATGTCGTTTCAGCTCATATACGAGTATATCCATCCCACAGTACACTGTTAAAAATTTCTGCAATTTTTTTTACAAATAAACGTTGGGAGTTTTTACGCACAACAAGAAAGTAATACTATAATTCCGTTTTATAAATTTAATATACAATACGTGTAAGCTTATTACAAAAATATATTAAAATTACAACTCACTATAGTAAGTTTCTTTCATTCCTTCACATGTCTTGTAAATTTACTCGAATTGTATTATGTTTTGTATTAGTATACGTTTATTTGGAATTATGCTCTTATTTGTTTTATAAAAGAATTGTAATTTAACAAAAAAAAAATTAACAGTGTAGGACTCGAGCCTCTTTCAAACGGGAGTTATTTTACCCTATTATACCACGCTGGTCAGACATGTTGGTATAGGGTTTTGAGTTTTCCTTCTATTCGATTGATGTTATATATGCGTTTTATATCCCTTAGTCGTCTCTTACGATCACCCACGGGTAAGAAAGTAGGTGGTGAATTGTATCCTTACTCCATCCCCATATGGAAAATTATTTACATTAGATTAGATAATAATGTGCAGCTGCTATGTGGTAGCGGCTACGAATACTACCAACCCTTGCTTTGCTCGTGGATGTCGTAAAAGACGACTAAGAGCCTTATAACGATCTAGGTGAACTCCATCTGATACCGTTTGGTCGGCGATTATATATACCCAAGAAGGATTGACGTCTGGCAGGCGGCCGGTCATAAAGCTATTGCCAATAACTTTTACGATATGTACTATGAAGTAAGAGTACACATTGTATCGACCCCAAGTAATTGGGATAAGAGTAGGAGAATGATGACATTAGATAATAATGTAAATATTTTTTATAGCATAACTATAGAAGTGGTCGTTACCGTTCGGGTAATCGGGATCTCCATCTTGGTGCAATAATAGAATCACAATACTTTACCGGGGGAGACCGAGACTAACCTACCTAGACCAGATTGGTCATGTACTGAAGGAAGGTGGAGTCGAGAGTTTCCAAAACCGGCGAGTGTGTATGAAGAGAATTATGAATGTTGAGGAAGCGAGTGAAGTATGCAAGGATAGAGTTCTCTGGCACTCTGTTCTCTCTGCCTACCCTGCAAGGGATATGGCGTGATGATATGTATGTATGTACAACTCTTTACAAACCTGGTTTATTTTTTTATTTAAGTCATACAGTACAATATGATACAATTCCAATAGAGTAAAAAAGCTTTTGTAGATATCGAACGACTGACCGCCTTCGTAATGCTCTCCACCCTGTATAGGGTGGGAATGGCAGTTTCAGAGCAGGTGCCCTCTGACTGCGGCTGCTGTCTCCATAATTTTTGAATGGTCTACAACCTCTATCGTTCTGCTAAAGATATACCAATTTTCACCAATATCTATAGTACACAAACATAGGCTTGTTAATAAGATATGATGTGACTGCATAGCTATCTGTTAGTAGTTAAGATAGTGACCTTTCAAGCCAGTACCGTGTTCGATTCCCTAGCGGCATAACACTTTATGCGATTTAAAAACCATTGTTCTGAAACTGGGTATAATTTGTGTCTGTTAATTATATGTTCATAAAGTCCTTTGTAATACAAGGATTATTTACTTAGTGCAAGGTTTTAATAAAAAAAAAATCCTTAATATATATTTCATCATCATTATCTCAGCCCACATATGTCCCACTGTTGGGCTTGAGCCTTCTTCCATAATGAGAAGGAAATTGACCTACTATACCGCGCTGGTCAAACGTATTGGTATAGGGTTTTATTTCGAGTTTTCCTTCTCTTGCATAGATGATATATGCATATTATATCCCTTATGAATGTTGAGGAAGAGAGTAAAGTATGCAAGGATAGAGTTCTCTGGCACTCTGTTCTCTCTGCCTACCCTACAAGAGATATGGCGTGATGATATGTATGTATGTAGGTATATATCCCTTAATCGTCTTTTACGATTACCCACGAGTTAGAGAGGGGGTGGTTAACTGTATTCTTACTCCGTCATCACACGGTATATTTATTAAAAATATGTCCTTAATATAAGAATGTAAAAGTTGATTATTATAAATGAATCAATTCTAGTCATCGCATGTTCCATTGTACGCGTCAATATCGTGAAAGTGCTGTCTGTAATATGTGCCGGAGGGAGATATAAAAGTGATTCGTAACATTACGTGTTTTAGTTTTAAATTAATAAACCGGACAATTAATATTAAGTTAAGTTCTGAGTTAAGTTTAAGTTCTGAGATTTGTAACTTCTTTTAAAGGCTCCATATCAGGCTTTACAATCTTGTAAAAGACTTTAATAGTACATTACTGCAGCGGCCAGCAAAACAGGGATTGATGGACGAACGTATAAATGTGGGCCGAGGCGTGGCCGAGGCACACATACGAAAGTCCATTAATTCCTAGTTGTGGCCAAGGCTTGTATAGTGCTTTTCTGAAATAATGCGAGGAAATTAAAACTAAGTAGTACTAAGTAGACATACGAATACATGACGAACAACGAACAATATTTTTCACGCGCTAAAGGGTTCATTTGTTTTTTTTTCATCATCAAACAGGTTTCTTTTTCAAGCCAGTTTGAAATTTAAATAAAATTCTGATAAGTTGCCTATTTGGTTGCAATATTTTGAAGTAACAAATCGTTTCATTCTTAAAATACACTATAGATATAAATTTACATATATATTTATTTGGCCGCAAAAACACGACAGATATGGGTTTTCATACATTTTTTGCCGGCCGCTGCTCGCATGTATTTGGTCTGTACAGCAATATCGATTTATCTCAAAGAAGGTTGTCAAAATAATGCTCAAATTTCCAAGCATGTTTGAGAAAAAATATTAACAGATATAAATTTTTGGGATCGAACTATATTTGACGTATGAGGTGGCTACTTAGATAACTGCGCCATGTTTGCAAATAATATTAGATGAGACATATTGGCATTTTTTTTAAGTCATCATCATCATCATCATCATTACAGTCTATAAATGTCCCACTGTTGGGCTTGGGCCTCCTCCGTAATGGGAGGGAAATTAACCTACTATACCGCGCTAGTCAGACGTGTTGGTATAGGGTTTTGTTTCGAGTTGTCCTTCTCTCGCATATATGTTATATGAGTCCCGCAGGAGACATTGTGCGGACGCCCATGTCGTGCGGTGTTCCGCAGGGGTCGGTTCTAGGGCCGACTCTGTGGGACATCGGGTACGACTAGGCACTGAGAGGGAGTCACCCCCCCGGGCTGAGTTTGATATGCTATGTTGACGATACGCTCTTCACAGCCCGGGGCAGGACACTCGAAGAGGCGACGAGCCTGGCCACTCTCGGCACCGAGGAGATGGTGAGGCGAATCGAGGCGCTGGGCCTCAGGGTGGCCCTAAATAAGATGGAGGCCCTTTTATTCCATGGGCCCCGCGTAAGGCTGCCTATCGGCGCCTCGTTAGTCGTCAACTCCATCCACATCAGTATCCAGGCCCATATGAAGTACTTGGGCCTGGTGCTCGACGGGCGATGGGCGTTCCGGAAGCATTTCTGCTGAATTGTTCCCCGGCTGGTCAGCGTGGCGTCCGCCCTATCATAGCTCATGCTGAACGTGGACGGACCCAGCTTCGAGGGCCGACGGCTGTATGCGAGGGTGATCCGCTCAATGGTTATGTACGGCGCACCCGTGTGGGCGAGGTCTCTGACCGCCCAGCTCAGGGCTTTTCTATGGCGCCCACTGAGAGTCATGGCGGTTAGAGCCATCTGCGGATTCCGCACGGTGTCGACCGAGGCGGCATGCCTATTGGCCGACACACCCCCGTGGGACCTAGAGGCGGAGATGCTCTCAGACCTCTACCGGTGGGTTATCTCAGTGCGCGACAAAGGTGGCTCCCCATCGCTTAGCGAGATAGCCACCTGGCGCGAGGACAACCGCCGAGACCTCATCGCCCGTTGGGTTACGCGGCTGGAGAGGCCTAGGCAAGGTGTTTTTACCGTTGAGGCCCTCCGGCCTGTACTGACGGAGTGGATGGAGTGGCGGCACGGAGTCCTCTCTTTCCAGCTGGTGCAGGTGTTGTCGGGGCACAGCTGCTTCGGCAAAACCTTGCACATGGTCGTAAGGAAGGAGTCGTCTCCGTCGTGCCACCAGTGCGGCAGTGGCGAGGACACAGCGCAGCATACGCTGGAGGTCTGCGTGACCTGGGCCCAGCAGTGCTTAACAGCACTGCTGGGCCTAGGTCATGCAGACCTCGTCGCTGTCATCGATGCCGACCTGATGCTGCCGGCTGTCGCAAAAGCGATGGTCGACAGCATCAGGAACTGGGACGCGGTCGCCGCCTTCTGCGAGACCCTCACAGAAGGAGGCGACGGAACGAGCCCAGGAGGAGTCCCTCCATGTGGACTCGGGCCGCCGCCGGCGCCTCGGGCAGCGCAGGCGTAAATACATGCGCCTGATGCCACCCTAGTCGAGGCCTCGGGTGATCGGACTGGGGAATAGTCCGGTCACCCGACGTGAGGCCACCGCGTGAGGACGACGCCCCGACGGCGAAAGTTGTCAGGGCGTTGACTAGAGAGGAACTCACTAGGGTAAACCGCCGGGCGGGCCACCGAAGACAAAGATCGGGTACCGGTGGCCCGCTCGCACGGCGAAGAAACACCTCTGTTTTTGCAGGGTAGGTCTATGGGGTTGCGCGCCGCCTCGGACCCGGACCGATTGGCGGGGCGCGACCACGTCCATAGCCACCCGCAAACAACAAAAAAAAAATGTTATATGTGTTTTATTTCCCTTAGTCGTCTCGTACGATCACCCACGGGTAAGATATGGAGTGGTGAATAGTATTCTTACTCCGTCATCGCACGGGAATTTTTAAGTACTAAGGAATAATTCCACAAATATTACACCCAGAGAAAATTGATTTGTAGATCGCTCTCACTATATCATTCACTACATGAATAATAATATCCACGAAGAATGTAAAAAAAAAAATACAAGGAAACGTTATACGCGTGAAAGCACTGACTTTTAGTGCACGAATTCTAGGTGATACGGTTCAAATTTTTTTTCGGTATTCCGTGTTGACAGGAAATGGCCTGTATCGACGAACATGGTGAGCGATTAGCATATGCATGGTCACGTTCAAGGCCCAAGCGCATTGACCGCAGGGTTGGCACATTTTTCAATTAATTTTAATTCTAATAATAAATTAATAATTTGCTGTGCTTGGATCCAATATTCCGTAGGAATAAAATATTAGAAAAATCATTAATCAGGTAGTTATATATTTTTTTTTTATATAAAATATGGTGATGGCCTCTTTCATATTTACTACGATTTAATATTTTTCTTGCTTTTCTTTACATTACATATAAATTACATTCCATTAAATTTTATTAAATTATTAAATATAATACGTTAAAATATTATAATAATGATATTATTATGATTTAAGACAGTATTACGTTTATACGTTCCTGCCAAAACTGAAATTTTGATAATTATTTCAAATTCTACATTTCTTTTTTCTAAAAGTCTAAATGTCTCAATACGACTTTTATATTTTAGTCACTAATTATTTTTTACTTCACAATGCTCTAAACAATTTTTTATATATATATATTTTTTTTTTTTATAAGGGTCATCTACACTAAGGAAATATTCTTTGAAATGCAAGGGGGACTTTACAATGTCATTAACAAACACAAATTACACCCAGATTCAGAGGATCATTCATTCAAATCATTCGCACAGTTTTACGTAAAAATCGAATCATGTCATTGAAGATTGAAAATATTTCAACCACTATGACATCTGTGCAATCAAAAAGTCAAAAATATTTATTGTTAATCATCGTCTGTCACAATATCAAATAAGTTTTGCTTCAGTGGTGCGACGACAATTAAAAGCTTTTTTATTATTTTTTTAAATAATTTTATTGTTAACCCTAATTTGTTAGAGACAGCGTCGCACTCCACCGCACCCCGATCGACGGTTTCTCCATCATATACGTGCAAAAATTACCAATATATCACTTCAATTATAATGTTCCACGCAAATTATAATTTCGCTAATTATTATTTCATGACTTTGACAATAAAATGAAAGTATCTAATTGGTACAATAAAAAAGAATAGACAACAATATATGCACGTGATAATTAAATACTAATTTATGATTATTTAGCAATCATATTATGGTATTGTTTCTTATAATAAGTGCTGTGTGGTAGCGGCTACGAATACTTTTTTTTTTTTTTATTGTTCACGCTGTGGAAATGCATTTGCGCACTAGCCCTCGCCGGTGACAGACGAGGGGGTGTGTGGGACTCGCCGGTCAGCTGGTTCGACCGAAATACCCACTAAAACCACAGCGGTCCCTTCCGCGCTTTTACGGGATGCCGGAGAGATCGTCTATTGACATTCTATCCCCGACACCCCAACGCTAGGCCATCTGGCCACGTCCAGTCGACAGTCAAGGCGGCGGGAGGAGATGCGCGTAACGGCGCCTCCGCCTTCCTGGCCGCCGCCTACGGAGCGAGTCTGCAGAAGCAAATGCCTCACGTATCCGCTCCGCGGCCTCCTTCGAAGAGATGACCTCCTCACAGAAGGAGGCCATCGACGACCAGCACCTGTCGCTGTCAAGCATCTTAGATATGATGGTCAACAACGACAGGTCTATTCCTATCACCGCCGACAGGTCGTGGCGCTGAGGCCCCCAGGCGGGACATACCTCTAAGGTGTGACGCGCATCATCAGTTAGCGCGCCACACTCATGGCATCCAGGGGCCTCTTCCCGTCCGATTCTGTGCAGGTACTTACCGAAGACCCCGTGTCCGGTAAGTACCTGCGTCATCCTGAAGGACAAGTTGCCGTGCCTTCTCTTCATCCAGCGGTGGAGGTGGGGCGCAATTGCCTCAACGGTCCCCCGACCTGCTACAGGGGACTCTAATTCCTCCCTCCACCGCCGTATAATTGCCGCTTGAGCCGCTTCTCTTGCCCTAATCAATTCCCCCACGGTAATATGCTCGCCGCTTTCCCGCGCCGCAGCGCAAAATCGGTAGACCTCCGCTTGTGCCCTAGCCTGGAGCAGCCAGGGTGGATCACCTGCCAGCAATGTGGCTGCGGTCCAGGATACCGTTCGGTAGCCCCTTATAGTCCTCACCGCCATGGTTCTTTGTGCTTTACGCAGCAAAGCCTTATTAGGGGCGGTGAGAGACTCCGACCAAATTGGGGCACCGTACAATGCCATGGACCGCAAAATACCCGCATATAGACGCCGGCAGGACGATCCGGGACCACCAGTATTTGGCAGAAGCCTACCCAGCGCCGCAGCTGCTCCGACGAGCCTGGGGACTAAATGGGCAAAGTGCGGCCCGAAGCTCCATTTACTATCTAGGTGCAGACCCAGGTACTTCATCCGGGTCTGCACCGGCACGGCAACTCCAGACACCCTGATCTGTGCTCCTCGGGGGAGACCTTGGCACCGGCCATAGAATAGGAGGGCCTCCGTCTTCTCGAGAGAGACTCTGAGACCCAGCTTGCCTATCCGGTCCACGACGAGCGCTACACCAACCTCTGCCACTCGGGCGGCCTCCCGGAAGTCAGCCCTCTCCACCGTGATGAGAGTGTCATCTGCATAACAAATAACTCCCATCCCGGGAAGGAGCTGGCCCCGTAAAAGCCAGTCGAACCCAACGTTCCACAGGGTCGGACCGAGGACCGAGCCCTGTGGAACGCCGCATTCCACCCTGTGGTAACGTATGCGCCCGTCGTCCCCCTCCCAGAGCACGTGCCTTCCCTCGAGGTATGCCTCCAACAGCCTCCGGAGGTACAGAGGCACTCCATGATATTGGAGTGCCTCCTTCAATGTCTCGTGTGGGAGACTATTGAAGGCATTCTTAATGTCGAGCGAGACTGCCAGTAACACTCCTTTCCTGGCCACCGCTTCAGTAGCCAGGGTCTTTAGGGCGGCCAGTGAGCGGCTACGAATACTACCAACCCTTACTTTGCCCGTGGATGCCGTAAAAAACGACTAAGAACCTTATAACGACTTGGGCCAACTCCATCTGATGCCGTTTGGTCAACAATTACATTCCCAAGGAGGGTTGACGTCTGGCAGGCGGCTGGTCATAAAACTATTGCCAATAACTTTTACAATATGTTCTATGAAAGAAGAGTACATATTGTATCGACCCCAAGTAATTGGGATAAGAGTAGGAGAATGATGATGATTATTCTTTCTAATATTATACTTTTAATACTACCAGTTCTTATCTTACTCATGGATGTCTTAAAAGACTATTTAAAGCTTCATATCGACTTGGACGAACTCCATCTGATGCTGTCTGGTCAACAATTACATTCTCCGGAAGGGTTGATGTCAGACAAGCGACCGGTTATAAAACTATTGCCAAAATGTTTGCAATATGGACTATAAAAGAAGAGAACATATTGCATCTATCCCAAGTAATTAGGATGAGAAGAGGATGATTTTAATTATTCTTGGTGAAATTTGGGTCTGGGTTTAGACTTCAGATGTCAATTTTCTGCAGAACTGTGGTTCTATGGACTGTGACTACGGATGAGCCTTTTTGTTACAGCAGGTAATAGTCTAGAGCGACTTCATCCAATCCATCCAGGGCGACGGAAAAGCGCCATGTGGCGACATAACCGTCTGTATGTTATCCACATCGCCATTGGATTGACCTCGATGGTATCGCTGTTCGTGTGACCGGGCCATAGCCTACCAAAAAAAAAAAAAATGGTATCGCTGTTGAATCTTATCATATATGTTTGAAGACAGAAAAGTATTAATAATTTGACTCTACCTGACGGGGGGGCTACCGAAGACAAGAACCGGTTTCTGGTAGTCCGCACGGCGAAGAGAGGTATATATAGGGCGGGTCTATGGGATCATGCACCGTTCTTGCCGTTACTACGGACGAAAGTAATGGGGCGTGATAACACCATAGCTCGACGTCAAAAAAAAAAAGAAAAACAGATTGACTCTACCTAAATAATATACAAATACAATTAGAAATGGGTAAAATTATATTGAAGTAATAAGAGATTTTAATCTCCTTTTCTAAGTTGCGGTAGCATTTCGTGGCTATGCGTATATTAAATTCACCAAAGCAAAGATTGACTAATAGAAGACAGTATTAGAATGTAGCTCATCAGTCATTCATTGGGGTCATTCGTGTTTAAGTAATGATCTTTTCCGTGTGGTGACGGAGTAAGAATACTATTCACCACCCCATATCTTACCCGTGGGTGATCGTACGAGACGACTAAGGGATATAAAACGCATATAACACCCATGCGAGAGAAGGAAAACTTAAAACAAAATCCTATACCAACACGTCTGGTCAGCGCGGTATACTAGGTTAATTTCCTTCCCATTGCGGAGGAGGCCTGAACCCAACAGTGGGACATTTATGGGATGTGAAATAATGATAAAGTAATAATCTTATGGAATATACAAATAAGTTGAAGAAGAAAGTTGAAGAATAAGAATATTGGGCTATTCATCTGTTATTTTTACTATGCCTTTTTCTATTTTATCCCCATTAAAAAGTATAATATATCTCATCATCGTCATCTTGCTCTTATTCCAATTACATACATACATATCATCACGCCATATCCCTTGCAGGGTAGGCAGAGAGAACAGAGTGCCAGAGAACTCTATCCTTGCATACTTCACTCGCTTCCTCAACATTCATAATTCTCTTCATACACGCTCACCGGCTTCGGAGACTCTTGACTCCACCTTCCTTCAGTACGTATTGCAATTATTCCATTTACTTGTTTTAAAAATAATAATTACTCTTCTGTCGTACAGTCTTATCAGATATCATCTAGTCCCTATCTATCTATGTCATGCCTCACGCAGTCCATCCATATTTTCTTTGATCTTCCCTTACTTCTAAAGTCTTCAACATTCTTACTTTAAACTGTTCTCACATTACTTTCATCCCGTCTCATGACGTAACCCATTACCGTTCACTCCTTAACTTTTACGTCACTGGCGCAACTTTCAAACTTTCTCTAATACATCTCTATAACTTAATTTCCTTAATCACACTGCATTTTCCCAACATTGTAACTAAAATGACTGCGTAAATAGTAATTCTGTAGGTATCGTGTCCAACAGCTAATACAAGAAAAAAAATCGGCCAAGTGCGAGTTGTACTCGCGCACGAAGGATTCCGTAAAACTAAAAAAAAAATGTGATGTAACTAAAAATTTAAGGTTATTGGAATTTTTCCTTTATATATGCTATAAATCGTTGCTTCATGCGAAATTTCAAGATTCTAGGTCGACTGGAAGGGGAGGACCTTTAGGTTTTAATTCCCTTGCGGGTAGTTGCGTGTTTGAAAATATGCGGCTTAAATTGCTGTTTATTTTGATTGCGTTGACATAGAAGTTTGATTTTGTTACAGCTTAAAGGCCTTATAGATCTGAGTATTTGATATAAATTTCAATTTAATACCTCTACGCGTTCATGGGGAAAGGGGTAGTAAGTTTAAAATTATTAAAATATTTTTATTATATGATGTAATTAAAAATATACGGTTTTCGCAATACTTCCGTTATCTGTGCTATAAGACGTTGCTTCGTTCCAAATTTCAAGATTCTGAGTTCACGGGAAGTAGTACCCTGTAGGTTTTGATTCCCTTGCGACTGTCGAAAATTTGCGCTATAAACGCCTGTATCTTTTGATTGCATTGGCTTAGAAGTTTAATTTTTCACAGCTTTAAGGGACAGTAGATTTGAGTTTTTGATATAAATTTCAGCTTGATACCTCCTCCACGCGTTCCTGAGAAAAAGGGTCTTGATAGACAGACAGACGGTCAGACGGATGGACGGACGGACAGACGGACGGACGGACGGACAACAAAATGATCCTATAAGGGTCCCGCTTTTTCCTTTTGAGGTACGGAACCCTAAAAACAATCAGCGGTTAGTGGGTCACAAATTTTATTAATGCAAATTGCTCATGGATGCTTTAAAATCTGATTACAAACAACCGATATTGAGGCTCAATTTTGATTGCTTTTTTTTACGACGAAAACTAAATAGAATTACTAATACTTCCAATTATGTATAAATAATCTCTCAACCGATACTTTACTGTCCAAATTAAGTTTATATTATACTAGCAAACGCAGTCCGTTGGTTTGCTTGTAGAAGTCGATAGAGTCGATGATATATCGCAGCGCTACTTGGTGGCGAATTACATTAATGGGTATAGCATTTTCTGTGAAAAATACACGTAGATACTAATTTTCATAATAATCGATCAAATAGTTTCTGAGTTTAGCGATGTCATATATACAAATATCCTCTTTTATAGATATAGATTTGTTGTTATAAGTTCGTATCTGCAACTCCTTTCTTGCCCGTGGGCGTCGTAAAAGACTAATAAGGGTTATGCAGATGAAATGCTAAAGAAGGAAAACTCAATATGAAACCATATACCAACCTGAGCAGGATGGTTTAGTGGGTCAATTTCCTTTATTCTAGAGGAGGCACGAGATTAGCAGTGCAGCCATTCACGTATAAGAGCATTGGCTCATATACGTGAATAAGTTAATGAAGTATTATGACTTTAGTGAGAATTTCCTAATGGACTTAATTTTCCAAATTAGTTTCTAGAATCTCTTTTTTGTCAGTCATAAAATTAGGAAACGAATTTAGCAATAATAGCTGGTTTAGAATAACCATATATGTCTTGAACTAGTGCCGTATAATGCAGCGTAACTAGTCCACCAATCAATATATCGGCATCCACATGGGCCATATACCTCCTTAAGGGAGATAATATCAGTCGCTACTATATCATAATAGCCAAGAGATAGGCACCTGGCTGCTGGACATCGCAGATGAAATCATCAGTTTCTTAGGATAGTACTGCAACACATTCTCTTGGTAACACCTCAGTCATATAGTACCACTCCCATGTGAAATCAATAAGTGGTGATACATACTTAACACGCCACCACATGGGGCAAAAACTCATCTAATTCATCCATCCATGTAATTCATAGTTGGCTATAAGAACTCTTCAAGGAGGATTGGTACTTCACTACTTTTAAAGCCATGCTGTTGATAGTTTTCTGAATATAGTCATAAGTTTATCCGTAGTACCACATTTTCCGTGTGGTGACGGAGCAAGAATACAATTTACCACCCCCTATCTTACTGGTGGGTGATCGTAAGAGACGACTAAGGAAAATAAAACGCATACAACATCTATGCAAGAGAAGGAAAACTCAAAACAAAACCATATACCAACACGTCTGACCAGCGCGGTATAGTAGGTTAATTTCCCTCCTATTACGGAGGAGGCCCGAGCCCAACAGTGGGACATATATGGGCTGTGATGATGATGATGATGATGATGACCACATTTTTACACAAAATCGATGTATGAGTGGTAGTCGGCCGCTCCCGCTCCTAGCGCGGTCCGATCGCCCGCTGGCGAGGAGGTCATGGACACAACCCGATAATGGGTACACCAGCCATGCACCTCCTCCTGCAGGCCAACACCAACCACTCCGCTGGAGCGCAGGATCTCCTCCTGCAATCCATGGCGGAGTGGTCGATTGGTGCAGCCGTAGTCGCGGAACCGTACGCCGTGCCTGATCGCCCCAATTGGGTGGTCAGTCGAAACGGTACCGCGGCAATCGTCGTCTCAACGCAGCGGCACTTCCCGTCCTTGTCCCTTTTGGATAGGGGCGAGGAATTTGTCGCGGCGGAGTGGGGAGGGGTCACGCTTTACAGCGTATACCTCTCCCCCACTAGGAGGATGGACGATTTCGGGGCCTCACTCACCACCTTGGAGGCCTCGATACGGCGACTGGCACCGGGCCTCGTCCTGGTTCTGGGGGACTTTAACGCCAAATCCACGGCGTGGGGGTCCCCTATGACGGACGACCGCGGGCGGGCGGTCAACGAGTGGGCGGCTTCACTGGGCCTCTGTGTTCTGAACAGAGGCTCGGTGAACACGTGTGTGCGGCGGCAGGGCGGGTCGATAGTGGACTTGTCGTTCGCTAGCCCCGCTGTCGCGCCACGGGTGAGGAACTGGAGTGTCCTGGAGGAGGCGGAGACCCTGTCGGACCACCGGTACATCCGGATGGAGGTCTCCCCCCGGGAACCCGGTAGGGGTCACAGGGCGGACGGAGCTCCCGCGTTTCCGCGGTGGGCTGTGGGTCGTCTTGACAGGGATCTACTGGCGGAGGCGGCCATTGTCAGCACGTGGCTGTCCTCACCACCCCCAGCGGACGGAGTGGACGCTGAGGCTGTCCGCATTCGCAGTGCGTTAACGCAGATCTGCGATGCGGCCATGCCCAGAGTGCGGCGGCGTCCACCTCCGAGGCAGGGGGTCTACTGGTGGTCCCCAAGACTGGCGGACCTTCGTGCGGCATGTATCAGTGCCCGAAGGTCCTACACCCGCAGCCGGCGGCGTCACCGCGACGTCGAGCGGGAGGGCCAGCTGTACGAGGCGTACCGCAGTGCGCGGACTGCCTTTCGGCTGGCCATCCGTGCCGCCAAGGGCGCGAGTTGGCAGGAGATGCTGGACGGTCTCGACCGTGACCCCTGGGGTCGCCCATATCGCGCGGCGCTGAACAAGCTTCGCGCGCGGGCCCCCCCCCTCACCGAGACCCTCCAGCCCGACTTCCTTCGTAGGGTGGTCGAGGAGCTGTTTCCACGGCAGTCGGAACACACGCCCCCGGTCATGGCTCCGCCAGATCAGGACCGGGAGGCCGACGACGACGAGAGTGTTCCGCCCGTGACGGAGTCGGAAGTGACGGCGGCCGTGGCGAAGATTCGTTCCGCCACCACGGCCCCCGGCCCGGACGGAATTCCAGTCCGGGTGCTGACGTCGCTCCTCGAGCACTTCGAGCCTCGCCTCAGGCAGCTGTTCAACGCCTGTCTGACGTCTGGACGGTTCCCTGAGTGCTGGAAGGAAGGGAGGTTGGTTCTCCTGCCAAAGCCGGGACGGTCCCCGGATTTGCCGTCGGCCTACAGGCCCATCGTGCTCCTCGACGATGTGGGTAAGCTGCTGGAGCGTGTGCTCGCTGCCCGCATCGTCCGACACCTGGAGGAGGTGGGGCCCGATCTGTCGGACGCTCAGTATGGGTTTCGGAGGGGGCGTTCGACCATCGGGGCCCTATTACGCCTGAGGCAGGCGGCCGCGGAGGCCGTCGCCGGGAAGGGAGTGCTGTTGGCGGTGTCGTTGGACATCGCCAACGCATTCAATAGTCTGCCATTCGGCTGCATCAGGGAGGCGCTCCGGTTCCATGGAGTGCCCCTGTACCTCAGGCGGCTGGTGGCAGACTATTTGGAGGGCCGCAGTATCCTCTGCGCGGGTCCCGCAGGGGACATTGTGCGGACGCCCATGTCGTGCGGCGTTCCACAGGGGTCGGTTCTGGGGCCGACTCTGTGGGACATCGGGTACGACTGGGCGTTGAGAGGGAGTCTCCCCCCCGGGCTGAGCTTGGTGTGCTACGCTGACGACACGCTCGTCACAGCCCGGGGCAGGACACTCGAAGAGGCGGCGAGCCTGGCCACTCTCGGCACCGAGGAGATGGTCAGGCGGATCGAGGCGCTGGGGCTCAGGGTGGCCCTAAACAAGACGGAGGCCCTACTTTTCCATGGGCCCCGTGTGAGGCTGCCCATCGGCGCCTCGATAGTGGTAAACTCCATCCACATCAGCATCCAGGCCCATATGAGGTACTTGGGTCTGGTGCTCGACGGGCGATGGTGGTTCCGGGAGCATTTCCGACAGATTGCTCCCCGGCTTGTCGGCGCGGCGTCCGCCCTTTCTCGACTCATGCCGAATGTGGGCGGACCCAGTTTTGAGGCCCGACGGCTGTATGCGGGGGTCATCCGCTCGATGGCCATGTACGGCGCACCCGTGTGGGCGAGGGCTCTGAACGCCCAGCTCAGGGCGGTTCTGTGGAGGCCACAGAGAGCCATGGCGGTCAGAGCCATTCGCGGGTACCGCACGGTGTCGACAGAGGCGGCGTGCCTGTTGGCCGGGACACCCCCGTGGGACCTAGAGGCGGAGATGCTCTCCGACCTCTACCGGCGGGTTATCACAGCGCGCGAGGAAGGTGGCTCCCCATCGTTGAACGAGATAGCCACCTGGCGCGTGGATGCCCGCCGAGACGTCATCGCCCGTTGGGCTACGCGGCTGGAGAGGCCTAGGCACGGTGTGGAGACCGTTGAGGCCCTCCGGCCCGTATTGATAGAGTGGATGGAGCGGCGGCACGGAGTCCTCACCTTTCGGCTGGTGCAGGTATTGACGGGGCACGGGTGTTTCGGGTTGTACCTGCACAGGGTCGTGTATAGGGAGTGGACTCCGGCCTGCCACCACTGCAGGAGTGACGAGGACACGGCGCAACACACGCTGGAGGTGTGTCCGGGATGGGAGCGGCAGCGCCGTGACCTCGTCGCTGTCATCGGTGCCGACCTGACGCTGCCGGCCGTCGCGAGAGCGATGGTCGACAGCATCAGGAACTGGGACGCGGTCGCCGCCTTCTGCGAGGCTGTCATCTCGCAGAAGGAGGCGGCGGAACGGGCCCGGGAGGATTCCCGTGACCCGGGCCGCTGCCCGCGGCCGGGGCGGCGCAGGCGCGAGTACCTGCGCCTGATGCCGCCCTAACCGAGGCTTCGGGTGATCGGACCGGGGAATTGTCCGGTCACCCGACGTGAGGCCACCGCGTGAGGGCGACGCCCCGACGGCGAAATCTGTCGGGGCGTCGACGAGAGGAACCCGCGAGGGTGAACCGCCGGGCGGGCCACCGAAGTTAAAAATCGGGTCCCGGTGACCCGCTCGCACGGCGAAGAGAGAGGAAATTTTACGGTGGGTCTATGGGGTCACGCGCCGCCTTTTCCGTCACCCCGGACCGATTTGGCGGGGCGAGACTAATCCATAGTCCACCAAAAAAAAAAAAAAAAAAAAAATGTATGAGTGGTAGTAATTTACTACTGAGCTTCGTTGGCTGGGTGAGAAAGACGAAGCCCAAAGTTTTTTCGGTAGGCGCTTGGCATCATGAAGGTCCATGAGCGGCTGCTACCACTTAATAACTTTTTTATTTCTTATGGTGGTAAACGAGCACCTGATGGTAAGTGTCACTGGATCACCGCCCATGGATCTTTGCAATACCCAGGGTATAGCTAGGCCGCTGCCTACCAATACAAACCCCAAACCCATTCCAGTTGGGCTTTCGGCTTAATGGGTTGCTTAATTGTCTGCTAACTTTTGGTGACAATAAAAAATATTTTATAATCTCTAGGTACTGATGGTTGCGACCTCGTCGCTATTATCGGTGCCGGCCTGACGCTGCCGGCTGTCGCGAGGGCGATGGTCGACAGCGTCAGGAATTGGGACGCGGTCGCCGCCTTCTGCGAGGCTGTCATCTCGCAGAAGGAGGCGGCGGAACGGGCCCGGGAGGATTCCCGTGACCCGGGCCGCTGCCCGCGGCCGGGGCGGCGCAGGCGCGAGTACCTGCGCCTGATGCCGCCCTAACCGAGGCTTCGGGTGATCGGACCGGGGAATTGTCCGGTCACCCGACGCGAGGCCACCGCCTGAGGACGACGCCTCGACGGCGAAATCTGTCGGGGCGTCGACAGGAGAGGAGCCCGTGAGGGCATACCGCCGAGCGGGCCACCGAAGACAAAGATCGGGTACCGGTGGCCCGCTCGCACGGCGAAGAAGAGGTGCTTGCAGGGTGGGTCAATGGGGTTGCGCGCCGCCTCTTCCGTCACCCCGGACCGATTTGGCGGGGTGCGACGTTCATGGCCCACCGCAAAAAAAAAAAAAAAAAAGGTACTGATGGTTGCATAAATGGCTTAGTGCTTTATTTTTTGGTAGGTTCATGGTCTAAATCTGGTCGTCTATATCTGGATACATTTCGTCCATTCCTTTAGAGGTGACGAAAGGGCAGCGCACGGTACCTTAACACACCGTATTCCCTCGCCATTGGGCCGACCATTGGTACCGAATTCTTGACCTCCGCGGCCAGTCCGGAAGGAAATGGCGTAACGGTTAAGATGTTGACTTACCAAGTGTCAAGGTCCTAACCTGTTGACTTACCAAGTGTCAAGGTCTAAACCTAAGTGTCAAGGTCGGGCTCGATTCCGAAAATACTTAGAACACAAATTATTGTTTTGAATATGAGTGTAATTTTATCAGACAATTATATATTTGTAAAATCCCCCATAACACAAGGATTAATTCTTTAGTGAAGGATGGTATCTATAAAAAAATGACAGACAGACAGACGGACGGACGGACAACAAAGTGATCCTATAAGGGTACCGCTTTTTCCTTTCGAGGTACGGAACCCTAAAAAAATGGTCATAATCATCATCACTCTCCTACTCTTATCCCAATTCCTTGGGGTCAATACAATATGTACTCTTATTTCATAGTACATATTGTAAAAGTTATTGGCAATAGTTTTATGACCGGCCGCTTGCAAGACGTCAACCCTCCTTGGGAATGTAATTGTTGACCAAATGGCATCAGATGGAGTTGGTCCAGGTCGTTATAAGGCTCTCAGTCGTCTTTTACGACATCCACGAGCAAAGTAATGGTTGTAAAGGGTTGGTAGTATTATTAGCCGCTACCACACAGAAAAAGAAATACTATGGTGTGATACCTAACCACCGAAGACAAAGATCGGGTACCGGTGGTTCGCTCGCACGGCGAAGAGAGAGGATTTTACGGTGGGTCTATGGGATCACGCGCCGCCTTCTCCGTCACCCCGGACCGATTTGGCGGGGCGAGACGCACCCATAGCCCACCAATAAAAAAAAAAAAAAAAATAAAAAAAAAAATGGTGTGATACCTAATTGACCTTGTATCTATTAATTATTACTTTCACCGCATAGTATCGATCGATAAGGATCTATGGAATGTCCATTGGGAGTATTCATACCTTTTACGATTCAACATTAGTCCTTAAACATTGTTGATATTGAGGACGACATTACCATCGCTCAGTCACGTTACAGTGAACTTTCTTTTGTCAACATTGTTTAATATCACCGACCATTGTCTTTATGAAGAGACTTTATATCCTGGCATACGGGCACAAAAGTAATCAGTCAACAATTGGCAGGCAGTCAGTCGATAACCAATTAATTTTGACTGTTGATTCTTTTTTTTTTGAAAAACAAAATGTGCCGCAAATTTGTTCTTTCGACTTTGATGTATGTCGTTATATTCGTTTCGGTAGTGAATTGTGATAGTGAGGAATCCAAGGATGTCTTGAGTGAAGGTAATAGTATTGCTTTTTTAAAAGTAAAAATATAATGTACAAGGCCTTCCCCGCCTGAGGATATTGTATGGGACTTCAACTTATGCATTCTTTGAAAGAAGCCCTCTAAATAAGACTGAGCTACCAGAATTGGCACAGAGGAAGAATGAGTCCATGAAACATAACTTTCTTCTACTATTTAATTTTAGTAATATGTAAGTGAGAAGAAATTTGCAACGTGGAATTTCACGCCATCGAGGTTAAGAAGTTAATGCCAATGGGTAGTCCAAGCGGGCAGGGTGTGTCCAGCCTATCAAAAAAGGGCGGAACGTCATGAAAACCCACCCGAAAGACTTAGCTGTCAGGCGAACAATTCAAATCAAAGAATATTTTCGCTACACATACATACATACATATCATCACGCCATATCCCTTGCAGGGTAGGCAGAGAGAACAGAGTCTGTAAATTCCGTCTGTTCAACAATCATTACAATTTTCATTACAATTATCATTACATTTACAATTACAATAGGTTCAGCTTTTCATTATTTACAATTACAATAGGTTCAGCTCCTCAGGGGTATTCCGTCGGGCCGACCACTGACGTCAAGTCACTCTGCTCCCTGTGGTCGGCCCAACGACGAAGGCGACGTCACGGGTGGGTTACGGGTGTGCGTGCTTACGCCCCACTGTCGCCCCGGACGGAGTGGTGCGAGGAGTGTGCCGACCGTAACCCACACCAAAAAAAAAAAAAGTGTAATATATATCCTTGAAGTCAACCATCTGAAATCTACAACTGGGTAACGATATTCTAGAATTTGGCCATAGATTTTGTGTAATACCTATATCTACAATTGTAGTTATTCATTAAAGTACCTACATATTTTGAGTTTCATAAACGTTTGCATAGCATTCTTTTGTCTACCACTTAGCTATAGCTGCTCTGAGTGGGAAAAAGAGTTAAATATAATGGCGCCAATCTTCAATACATATATGTTTACAAATAAAATCCATTTAGAAATATGCATTCAGCAAGCAAAGAGCTCTTTTAAAAAGGAATCTCTGAATATATCAACTCATACGCTTAATAATAAATAAAAATAAAGTAATATATAAAATAAAAATATATAAAAAGAAATGCTTAGAGGCTATGCTTCATATTTTTTTTTAAATACCTCTCAATGTCAAGCATGTGCATAAAATGCTGCTACCTATGCCATGAATTATACAACTCAAAAAGGTTTCTTTTTTTTTAATATTCATAAAATTTACGTAAGCAAGAAAATTGTTGATAACTTAAACTTTATTTTTATAAATTACCATATTTTTAAATTAATTGAAATGTACAATAATAATATGGATTATTATTATTATTTTTATCGTACATACGTAATCTGTTTGTCTGTGCGTTTGTATGCAATTAACATTAACGTCAACACACAATTTATTCGCAAAAATATTTTAAAATAAACTTTTATTTATCATTAACACTTGCCGTGAGTTAGAATACAATTCACCACCCCCTATTTTAACCGTGGGTGATCGTACGACACGACTATCTATGCGAGAAAAGGAAAACTCGAAACAAAACTATATACCAACACGTCTGAACAGCGTGGTAAAGTAGGTCAATTACCCTCCCGTTATGGAGGAGGCTCGAGCCCAACAGTGGGACATATATGATATCATTAAAATATTTTTGCGATCTCATCACCATTTAAATGATATTTCTTTACGTGTTTTATACATTTAAAAAATAGTCGTGGAAGTCGATAAATATGACTTTTCTGGAGAATTCTTAAAAGTCAACTGTCATTGTCAACCGCCCTGATTAGCATGAAGATTTAAACAATATTTACCTTAGTAAGAAGGTCTTTATCAACCAGGGGTCATCATAATTCAGACTTACTGATTAGTATTGCCCAAATGCAAGACCAAGACATGCAGGCAGAGTCTACAAATCTTGCAACTCTCGCTGTGAGAATAACATAAAGTCTAGAGTATAGAATTTAAAAAGCCAACTAAATTAATGAAATTTTATGCATCTAGCGGCGCTAACTGTACTGCTATCTGTAATTAGGTACATAGTACTTAACGGGAGTGAGGTTATAATCACAACTATCTATTATGAGACTGTTTAGAATAACATCAGATTATTCCCCCATAAGTGTTAAGTGTATGAAGCTATGTGGTAGCGGCTACGAATACTACCAACCCTTACTTTGCTCGTGGATATTGTATAAGACGACTAAGAGCCTTATAACGACCTCGGTCAACTCCATCTGATGCCGTTTGGTCAACAATTACATTCCCAAGGAGGGTTGACGTCTGGCAGGCGGCCGGTCATAAAACTATTACCAATAACTTTTACAATATGTACTATGAAAGAAGAGTACATATTGTATCGACCCCGTGTAATTGGAATAAGAGTAGGAGAATGACGATGATGATACTGGTATTAAGAATACAAAGTGTTAACAACTGTTTCTTTGCCAAAGGAGTAGTAAAATACTGTCTAAGGGAGCACTGCGAGACTATTGCTGCAAGTCTTGGTCATGCATTTCAGCGATACTATTACTGATGGAATTTACGAATAATTTATTTGTTATCTGATTTCAGACGCAATCGTCGGCCGTACGTTTGGTCATAATGCTCTCAAAAGGTTATCCTTCATTTTTCTACCCGTGATGTTTACATTGGGTGTCATCTCCACATTGCTGATGGCGTTGGCTGTCATCTCAGTGAAGAACTTGGCTATTGGAGTCCTGTTACTTATAGTTTCAGTCAGCCAGGTATGTATATAATTCTTGTGAAGTAATATCGTTTATAGAGATATTGTCAAAATACATTTTGACTCTCCAGACTAATAATAGACGTACAATAACCGGGTATAAACAAAAATCTATTGATGTTTTACTAAAGAAGAAAGTGTTAGATGATATGGTTGGTGAATGACTAAGGCTCGCAATCGAATAACATTAATACAGAAGAAGAAAAACTCTATACCAACTCATCTAGCTGGCGTAGTATATT
This sequence comes from Lymantria monacha, assembly GCA_905163515.2. NCBI lineage: Eukaryota > Metazoa > Arthropoda > Insecta > Lepidoptera > Erebidae > Lymantria > Lymantria monacha. Next base: position 3,253,870 of record LR991087.1, read on the forward strand.
AGGTCAATTTTCTTCCCATTATGTAGGAGGCTCGAGCCCAAGAGTGGGACATATATGAGCTGAAATGAATCTGATTGTGTCTGCACAGATGGAATAGCGATTAAGATACCGACCTTCCGTGCCAGTGCCATGGGTTCGATTCCCATGCAGGGCAATACTTAGTGCTATTCACAAAGTATTGTAGTTTGGATGTCATTTGTCTGCGTTAATTGCATGTTTGTAAAGTCCCCCACAATACAAGAATTATTTCCTTAGCGCAGGATCTTTAAAAAAAAATATCGTTCTATTAAATCAAAATTGTTTTTAATTTGTTATTCAACAGGCTGTGTCCAGACTATTCTTCGCTGCAGCGTCCCCATCACCACTACTCCATTTGCATCCTCGCGCTGAGCTTCTGCCAGCACCCGCCGTACCCGCTCCTTGGCCTCCATCAGGACCTCTCTTGTCACCCTGGGGTAGAGCTGATAATGACGCTACAATTTCCGACTAAAACTTTCAAAATGCATTTAAAACTGGATAAAATTGCTATCGAAAACCCACCAACGAGGTTCAAACTACCTCAATGATTGAAACCAATTAATTGATACTGCATTTATTTATATATTAGCTAATTTATTTATTTGCGAAAGAATTGTATTTCTATAGAGACTATATTATCTAGTTTATAAGGTTTTCTTAAAATAATGTTTTTCATGCGTATTTACCTAGATATATCTACATAAATGTGGGTATTATTAAAAATGCCTAAATATTCTGTGCTTACCATGATTAATGGTCATCTGAGTCATGTATCAATTCCTAATTTTCATTAAATGGAATGTTGATTTTGCGTTTTTATGGTATATGTATCTAAAAAAGACTAAAAACCATATCGATTTATGAAAACAACAGAATATTTATTTTAATATTTGAGCTAATTTTAAGCATTTCGATCTTATTAGACAGAGAGAACAATACAAATAATATGACGTCAACGCTGCAATCTCCTTATAAAACTATACCCGTCCTAAAGAAATACTGATGTGCGAAAAAAGGGATAGAATATGCCACTTCAAAAGCTTTGTAAGTTCTTTAGTTGTGTAAATTTTTGTTTTTCATATATTCTTAAATGCACGTGCATTAAAAAATATAATAATAATTTGATATTAGACAGTTAGTAATCAAGCAACTATTAGTAGATATAATTAGCAGAAATTCTCTCTCTACTTTGTACCTGCGCAAATTCAATATAAATTCTTTCTTGATTCTCAGTTAATATGAAGAAAATTTATAATAACTATAGTTAAGTAAAGATTGCATCGAACAACATTGTAATGGAATTGATAAAAATAGTTAGAAAATGTCACGTGTAATTCACACACGCGACATTTATTTTTATTTTTCTTAAGGTCTGCAAATCAAAGTCTTATATCGTGTAGTAATATAGTCTTAAATGGTAAAACATATACGTTTCGTGTTTAGGTTTCTCTTGAAATCGGGATACGTCTTGCATCATTTGGTAGCATGCATCAGTAATTAGGTGGTTCTTTTTAAATACTGTCCATATAACCATCCTTCAACGGAAGATACTTATTATTAAAAAAAATATACGATTTACTTAATGTATCCCATATTAGTTGCAAATTTGATTCACAAATATTAATCTCATAGATATTACGTTATTAATGATTTTAAAAGATCGCAAAATCGACTTAATTCGTCTTAAATTATTTTCACTTCAAAAATATTTTTTCGTCTGGCTCTCGCGAAAATTGTGAGATTTTGTGAAAGTTAGACGATCAAGTTTATTCATAAGTATTTATTAATAAATAAAATATGTACATAAAATAATTTGTTTTTTTTTCTATTATATCATAATTGATTTATTAAATTTTATGTAAAACTGTCTTCTTAAATACGAGAACCGAGCGAAAATTTGATTACCAAATGTAATAACAACACTAGCTAAATTATTATAGTTATTGGAACGAATTTTTAGCAGCAGTGGGTTAAAATTGCACGGGTAATAATTATTTTTCGATTCTGTGATTATTCTCACATGTCCAGTTATAAATCAACAAAATCTAATCAATAATTAAATTTTTATGTAATCTAGATCTTCTGTGTGGTATTCATAATCATCATCGTGATCATCATTTTGCCTTTTGCCGTCCACTGCTGGGGATAAGTAAGCATTGCCACTCTTTTTTGTTATTATTTGGCACAACTCTAACTTTGTCAAGTAAGAAGTGTTAAATCGGAGTAATGTGTGAAATATATTCAATAGATGGCGTGATAAAATACTCATGTATACGAGAGTTAAAGGAGAAATTGAAATTACAGGTGGATATCAATATTATTTTTTGGTAAAAGTACTCTTTATAATATTTTCATATATCAGGTGGTACATACACGGATTAACTTAGGTGTGACGTCATGGCTATACGCCTAGGTAATCCAGTCGACGGCTCTGTACGGCGCACCCATGTAGGCGAGATGTGTGACTGTTCGACTCAGAACTCTCTTCTGGCGCTCACAGAGAGCCATGACGGTCAGTGCCATACGCTGATATCGCAGGATGGCGGTTTCAGTATTCCTAATTTATTAAAAAAAATTTTAATCTCAACGTTTCTAATAAAACTAGTTTCATTAAGCCAACGTAATTTATCTGAGAGGCCATTTCCCCTTTTTTTGATTAATAATCAACATATTTCATCATCATCATCTCAGCTCATATATGTCCCACTGTTAGGCTCGAGTCTCCTCAATAATAGGAGGGAAATTGACCTACTATACCACGCTGGTCAGACGTGTTGGTATAAAGTTTTGTTTCGAGTTTTCCTTCTCTTGCATACATGTTATATGCGTTTTATATCTCTTAGTCGTCTCTTACGATCACCCACGGGTAAGATAAGGGGTGGTGAATCAACATACTTATTGATATCCAATAAATGTATGATCCAATATCACTTACGAGAAGTTTTATTAAGTTGAAAAATTGCTTTAGTGTTTGTGATATATTCTTTTGCTCTACTAGATAGAGCACACATCACACATCACACTTTCTACGCATAGTAACGTATAATAAAATAAAAACGATAAAACGACAATCTAATGCTTTTTTTTTTGCCTTTCACACGCGATATCAAAATTTCATAACATTAATACGAATATTCGCATGTAATATAAAGATTGGCAATCAATTACGTAATTAATTCATTCTTGCTTTTTATTTTTTTTTAAACAACACCTGCACTACTGTTTTGTATCACGGTAGACTTTAAAAAAGTGACAATGAATGGATATAAATCTAGGTTGAGCAGAGAATCTACCGGGCCGGCCACGCACGTCAAGAATTTGATACCAGAAGTCGGCCTAACAGCGATGGCGAGGGAATACGTTTGGTTATACGGTCACGCGCCGCTCTTCGGTTATTCGGTATTTCGGTTATCAGACGGCACGGATGGCGCGTGTCCATAACCTACAAAAAAAGTTCAGCAGTGGACGAAAAAAAGGTGAATGATAAACCATTTTAACCATAAAATTCTTAAAATTTCTTATGCAACTGTTACCAATATTATATTTAGAAAGTGATAATGGAATTCAAAAAGATATGTTAAGTTAATTGTTTTTGGAAGTCAGAATTAAATTTTTCTTATCACAATTTCATCTTCATCTCAGCTCTTATACTTTCTATTGATGGACTCCAGACTCCTCCGCGATAATAGCGAAATTTACCTATTACTTATATATCGCATTGATCAGATAGGTTCGTATATTAGTACATTACTGCAGCGGCCAGCAAAAGAGGCATTGATGGACGAACGTATAAATACGTAAGTCCATCAATTCCTAGTTATGGCCAAGGCTTGTATAGTGCTTTTCTCAAATAATGCGCGGAAATTAAAACTAAGTAGTACTAAGTAGAACTGTATACATGACGAACAACGAACAACATTTTTCACGTGTTAAAGGGTTCATTTGTTTTTTTTTTCATTATTAAACAGGTTTCTTTTTCAAACCAGTGCGAAATTTAAATACAACTCTGATAAGTTGCCTATTTGGTTACAATATTTTGTAGTAACAAATCGTTCCATTTTTAAAATACCTCCACGATAGATATGAATTTACATATATATTTATTTGGGCGCTAAAACACGACAAATATGGATTTTCATACAATTCTTGCCGGCCGCTGCTCGCATGTATTTGGTCAGTACAGCAATTTCGATTTATCTCGAAGAAGGTTGTCAAAATAATGCTCAAATTTCCAAGCATGTTTGAGAAACAGTATTATTTCTTCTTATCATTCAATAATGTTATCTGCATATTATGATATATTGACTGCATAGATTGCGTAATAGCCAAGATACATACCTTCCGTGCCAGCCGTGGGTTCAATTCCCACGCGGGACAATACTTCGTGTACAAAGTTTTTTTCTGTGTCTGGGTGTGATTTTTCTGCGTTAATTGTACCTTTGTAAAGTCCCCCGCAATACAAGGATTATTCCCTTAGTGCGCGGTGGGTTAAACAAACAAATATATATCTATTACTATTATTTCAAGACACCCACGGTCAAGACAGAGGGTTTCTAATTGTATTTGGCCGGAATATGAAAGTGTCATGTGGTGGTCTTGTATTGTATTCAATATTTTAGTGTTTTAATGTGTTATATTAAATAACTTTTGATGACATTTTATATAATGTGATGCAAAGGAATTGCTAGGATGCAGTCAATATGATAGAAAATACTTTACAACGTTTTCGTTTGCCACTAAAATTCTCAGAAGATACCATTTACAGTAGGGTTGTCAACCGTACTATAATATATAGTATTGTACTATATTTCGGGTCTGTGTACCATATACTGTTGCAGAAATATATAGTACGCAAAAATACTATATTTTCAACACCGAACGAAATTTAATTTTTTTTTTTCAGTTATGATTTCGAAGAAGTTTCGAGAAGTGAGTAATAGTAGTAGTATAACATTATTAAAAAAATCTAAAAATTGAATGTAATAAAGCATATGAAGCTTTCCGTGTGCTGACGGAGTAAGAATACGTGGGTGATCGTAAGAGACGACTAAGGGATAAAGAATGCATATAACATCTATGCAAGAGAAGGAAAACTTGAAACAAAACCCTATACCAACACGTTTGACCAGCGCGGTACAATAGGTCAATGTCCCACCAGTTATGGAGGAGGCCCGAGCCCAGCAGTAGCACGTATATGAGCTGAGATAAAAGCATATGACACTTTTTACAAAAGCATATTACAGACAAAATACTGCTAAAAAATGCAAGTGGTGAAAAGCAAAATAGATTTTTTAAAAATAAATAAATAACAAAATAAATAATTGTTTATTTTAAATTTGCCATAAAATACTCTATTTTGTAGAAGTATACTATATTTTTTATAGCTTTTTTTTTAAATACTGTATTTCGTTGAAAAAATGTTGGCAACACTTTTTTTTTTTTTTGGTTCTGTTCGTCCATTCGGACAGGCAAAGGGATCAAAGCCCATACAGCCAAGTCTTATTTAATTATTTTTCATACATTATTCATCATTTCTTCATATTATGTAGCCTTAATAGTCATTGTCTGTCAGTAAGTCAAGTCGTTACCATTAATCGGGCGCTGATAACCTAATCAATGATTTTCTTTGGGAATTTTGGACAAATATGAACATACATACATACATACATATCATCACGCCATATCCCTTGCAGGGTAGGCAGAGAGAACAGAGTGCCAGAGAACTCTATCTCTGCATACTTCACTCGCTTCCTCAACATTCATAATTCTCTTCATACACGCTCGCCGGTTTCGGAGACTCTTGACTCCACCTTCCTTCAGTACATGACCGATCTGGTCTAGGTTGGTTAGTCTCGGTCTCCCTCGGTACCTACATCCTTCCACTTTCGCATTGTATATCTTCTTAACCAGGCGTTCGTTCGGCATTCTTTCCACATGTCCGAACCATCGGAGCATTCCCTTTCGCATCTTTACACCAATACTCTCTTTCATTCCTACTCGCTCTCTTACGTCGTCGTTACGAATGCGGTCGGTCAGCCTAACTCCACAGATTTTCCGCAGAGATCGCATTTCGACCGCATTAATTTTACTATCATACTCTTTTCTGCATACCCAACTCTCGCTTCCATACAGTAATGTTGGGACAAGCACTGCGTTATGTATTGCTACACGTGCTTTCTGGCTGAGGTGGTGGCTGCCGAGAAGTTGCCCCAACGCTCCGTTCACTCTATTTCCCGCATTCACTCTTCGCTCTATATCAGTGGTGTACCTTCCATCTCGGCTAAATCCACATCCAAGATATACAAATTCATCCACTTGCTCTAGTACATCATTACCTATTGTTACTCTTACATCTGTTCTGGTTTTATCTCTTTCAAAGACCATTATTTTGGTTTTGCTCACATTCACGCGTAGACCCCTTTTCTTACAATCTTCTGTCATTGTGTCGACTAGGGTCTGCAGGTCAGTCGCTGACTGTGCCAGCAGGACTGCATCATCTGCATAACGCAGAGCAGTGACCACTGAGTCGCCCATCTGGACTCCCACATTCATATCGTTCAACCTTTGGAGACATTTATCCAGATATATGATAAACAGCCTGGCTGACAGAACGCACCCCTGCTTAACGCCGATATTGACGTCAAACCAAGGTGTCATTCCATCATCCAGCCGCACACAGGCTCTACAGCCCATGTAACTGGACTGCACAGCCTGCAGCAGTTTACCGTTAATACCATACTCCGGTAAAATGTCCCAAAGTTCCTTTCGTACAACCGTGTCAAATGCTCTCACCAGATCCACAAAACTGCAGAAAACCCTCTGACCTAGAGCCAGATGCTTCTCCACAATGTTGCGCATAGAGAACACTTGATCTATGCATCCCCTTCCACTCTTGAAACCTCCTTGTGTCTCACACAGTAAACCATCGGACACCATCCTCATTCTCCTTTCAATAATTTTTCCATACACTTTTGCTGCCAAACTGGTCAAGCTTATGGCTCTGTAATTTGCGCAGTCATAACGTGAACCCTTGTTTTTAAACAAAGGCACGATGACTGCGCTATTCTAGTCCCTGGGAACCATTCCCGAGCTCCAACATAAATTGAGGAGCAACAGGAACGCCTCCCAGACACAAGAGCCACCAAGCTTGATCATCTCGGCAGACACCATATCAATGCCCGCTGCCTTACCATTTTTCAAACTTCTTATCGCCCATTCAACTTCATCCATACTGATGCCATCAGAGGACGCCGTTGTCGAATGTTGATCTACTAAACCACATCCAACACCGGCGCCAACCGTAGCATCCGCATACATATCGCCAAAATATTCACTCCATCGGCTTAACACGTCTTGTGTTTGTGTAAGAATGTCTCCACCTTTAGACCTTATTTTATTCATTCTGAAGGCTGACCAACCACCCCGAGACTTCTTCACCTCCCTCCAAAAGAGTTTGGTGTTACCCTCGAAGTTTTTAGTCAGCCTATCTTCTGCACTCATACTTGCTCTATCACGTTTCTCTTTCACTAAGGCCTTGGTGTCATTCTTACATTGCCGATATATTTCTTTCTTCTGTTCAGTCATACTGTCATTCAGATTCAAAGAAGAGACATAGTCCAGCCACGCTTTCTTCTTTTGCTCTACGGAAGCTGCCACTTCCGCATCCCACCATGCATCACCATTTGTTTTTCTATGCTTCTTTGAACTTCCACATACTTCTTTCGCTGTATCTACCATACTCTCTTTCAATACTCTCCAGCATTCTTCAATGTCCGATTGCGGCTGGCTTGCCATCGTCAGCCGTTCTCGGACACCCTCTGCATACTTTTCTCTTACACACTCTTCTTGCAACCTTTCAACCTTTCAACCTTTATTCTTTCAAGCCCTCCGAAGTGAACACGCTCTCGCCAGTGCCTCCACTTTCTGAACAGACCACTAAATCTCGCAATAACGAGATAGTGGTCCGTATCGACTGTGGGGCCCTTGTAGGCTCTTGCGTCCAATATTTTGCTTCGGAGGCGACTGTCTACCAAAATTAAATCTATTATGCTTTTCTGTTCATTCCTTCTCCATGTATACATATGGATGTCCTTATGTTGGAAAAATGTGTTTGACACAATAAGGTTTCTCTCCATGCATACATCCGCTATGAGCCTACCTGCGTCGTTCACTCTCTTATCACCAAATGGACCAAGTACGTCCTCATAGTCGGGACGCTTGGTTCCCACCCATCCGTTCAAATCTCCGCATACAATCACGCGTTCACTGGTTTCTGCCATATCCAGAACTTCCCTAACATTGTCCCAAAACTTCTCTAGGTCTGATGCCACCGAGGATCCTACGGGAGCATATGCTACAACCATGAATACCTTGGTGACACCTAGTTTTATACGGACCCAGAGAAGTCTGGGATCATACATTCCGTAATCCTTCACACCTGAGGCCAAGCGAGAGGACAACAGCACTCCTACCCCCATGCTGGCTCGATCGCTCTGTGGTACACCAGACCACAGAGCCATCCCGCCACCAGGAAGATCGCAGGCGTCGCTGCCTCTTCGCTTGGTCTCTGTTACACAGAGCACGTCTAGCTGTTTGTCCGCCATGACGGATATCAGCTCGTGCAACTTACCTTCCACACAACCTCTTACATTCCACGTGCCCACCCGGCACTCCGTTCTCCTCGACTCGCCTAACTGGGCAAGGCGTGATGGGTGGCGGCCCCCATCGCCGCAACTGCCGATGTTCGTACCGACGGGGGCGGGTCGGTACGCGTCGCCTCCGGGGGACGCCCTAACCCGCATTGCGGTACGCATTTCGAGCCGGATTAGCAGTCTAATTAGACTGGCAGGGGACGCGAACGAGCACGCTCCGGACTATGCCCCCCTAATATGAAAATATACGTAAACCACTATTATACCATATTCACTACACTTCAGCACTTTAACTGTACCATATTGCATAAAATACCAGCAAAATTATTCAATATAACACCACAAAACACTAAAGAAATGAATATAATACAAGAGCGTGACATGACATTTCCACATTCGCGCCAAAACTCCTGTTGGCAACCCTAATTAACAGTGTGGCCATAGCACTGTTGATGGCGACGATTTAACTTACTCACGGACAACGACTTACATAAAGACACTACGTCATCATCATTCTCCTGCTGTTATCTCAATTACTTGGGGTTGACCCAATATGTATATGTACATATTGCAAAAGATATTGGCAACAACTTTTGCAATATGTAGGTGGCACACGTCTCCTTTAAAGACGTAAATATAATACGAGCCGAGAATCGAATGTCATATGACAGCTCACGCTGGTGTAAGTGGTAGCACGATTAGAACGGATCTTCAATAGGTGTACGTTCAAATCCCATCTGTTACAATAATTTTTCGCTCGTAATCATGTTTTTATAAATTTATGACCGGCCTGACTTTTTTTTTTTTGGGGTGGGTTACGGTCGGCGCACTCCTCGCACCACTCCGTCCGGGGTAACAGAGGGGCGTAAGCACGCACACCCGTAACTCACCCATGACGTCGCCTTCGTCGTTGGGCCGACCACCGGAGCAGAGTGACTTGACGTCAGTGGTCGGCCTGACGGAATACTCCTGAGGAGTACCCTCTCCTCGACCGACGTCCCCCCCTCGGGTAAGATGTCGGTCTTCCCTCACGCGGTCGGCCTCTCGGCGGGTGACGGACTAATTCCCCGATCCAGCCACCCGTGACCTTGGCTAGGACGGCATCAGGCGCAGGTAATCGCGCCTGCGCCGCCCCAGTCGCCGGCGGCGGCTCGCGTCGTCGGTGACCGGCCTGCCTGACGTTAATCCTCCTTGGGAATGTAATTGTTGACCAAAAGGCATCAGGTGGAGTTGGCTCAGGTCGATATAAAGCTCTTAGTTGTCTTTTACGACGTCCACGAGCAAAGTAAGGATTGGTAGTTTTCGTAACCGCTACGGCACAGCAAAACATATGAAGGTTAATGTTATAAAATAAATAATATTATGATAATGATTTTATAATTCACGCTTTATACTTACCATATACGGTAATGTTGTTAAAACGAGAATATTTTAATACTAAGTAATGTTGTGGAAAGTGTTGAGGTTAAAAGGCCGAAAGGTCTGCTGTTGCGTACTGAGTTATATACAGGATAAACATCATCATAAATGAGAAATCCTGGTCATAATAAAATTGCCACTACTCGATCAGTTCTTAAAGCGACATGACTAGGGGAATTTTAAAAGAAATATCTGCGAAATTATTTATGAATTGCCGTTTTATTTACCACGTTTCGAAGGACAGTCGTAATGAATTATTTTTAAGACATGAAAGTGAAAACATTTAGTACATCTGTGGCCACGAACACACTCCTATTTTTTTATTTTATTTTTTTTTTATTGGTGGACTATGGATGCGTCTCGCCCCGCCAAATCGGTCCGGGGTGACGGAAAGGCGGCGCGTGACCCCATAGACCCACCGTAAAACTCCTCTCTCTTCGCCGTGCGAGCGGACCACCGGTACCCGATCTTTGTCTTCGGTGGTCCACGAACACACGCCTGCCCTATAATGAGTTTACTGCAATGTGTATTGACAAAAATCAACGTAATCAAAATTCACGATGCATATTTTCATTGTGACATTTCAATCGTATTGGTTTTGAATATAAATATCAGTATTTGTAAATAAAAGTAAGTTTTTTAACTAGTGGTAAGACCACGTTGTTGACAGTTTTCTGTCTCCAGCCGCGGGCCGGTTCGTCCGGGGTGCCACACTCTTGCAGAAGATCGACGTCTGAGTAATGGCAATATGCTGTTGTGCTTCGTTCGATGAGCGAGTGAGCCGGAAGACCGACTGGGTGGGTTTGGGATATGTATTGGTAGGCAGCGGCCTAGCTATACCTCTGGTTATGCAAAAGTCCATGGGCGGCAGTAACACTTACCAGGTGTGCTACTTGCTGGGCCACCGAAGACAAAGATCGGGTACCGGTGGCCCGCTCGCACGGCGAAGAAGAGGTGCTTGCAGGATCGGTTAATGGGGTTGCGCGCCGCCTCTTCCGTCACCCCGGACCGATTTGGCGGGGTGCAACGTCCATAGCCCACCACAATAAAAAAAATAAAAAAAAAAAAAGGTGTGCTACTTGCTCGTTTGCCACCAAAACCAATAAAAAAAAAGTTATATAATTTCTTTGAAATTCCATCGTAATTTTAACAGAGCTAATTTTAACAGACATTTTAATAAAAAAATCACACACGTTATTTATTGCCTTAAGCTGTATTAATCACAAATTTAGTATAGGAATTTCTAGTTTAATCGAAAGTTATATGAACTAAAGCTCACCATTTCTCTCTATAGGGCGGGTTAGTAGGCGTAAAAGAGAAACGTATATTAATCAACATCAAAACATCAAAAATATTATTATTACATTAACATTATAATAGTATTAGTTTACATAATAACTTTATTACTTTCTATAATGGTAATAAGACATGTTTGCGTCATATTAAAGAGTGTTATGCTTTATTTTGAACTAAATATGTAAATTTATACTAGAAAAAGTGATTGCATATTTTTGTTTTAAACCGGCTGTGCCCGTTGTATGGTGCGCTAGAGATACGCTATTATTACCTTTTTTTTTACATCAAGCGTTGTGACCGTGACCCTCTCCTTTCACTAGACAGAATTCGAGCAGAAAATATTGTGAGAAGTGTTATTTTATTCTTACTCTCATTATTATATCAACGTATATTCGAGCCTACTCTAAAATAGGAAGGAAATTGCTCTACTCTACCACGCTAGTTGAGCTCTGTAGGGGTATTTAGAGGTTTCCTTCGCTTGCATAGATGTTATATATATATATATATATATATTATTATATATATATATATATATATATATATATATATATTATATCTCTGTAGTCGTCTTATACAATACCCACAGGTGGTGAATTGTATTCTTACTTCATCAACGCACATATATTCTTATCTTAATAACTATTAATTTATATGACACTTAATTTAAATGTCATTATACTATCTAATAATGTAATTTTGTTTTAAAATTCTTTTTATTTTTTTGGTGGATATGAAAAATGTAAATTTTACGACTGGCTGGTTACGTGATATCTATATTCGTGATCATCATAACGTTACACGAGAATATTAGGCACTAAAATATTTAAAAAAAAGTGTGTGTGTCAGCTAGGACGCACTTACTCCTTAAGTACGATTATCAAAACAGGCGCAAAAAAAGCTCATTTGACTAAAAATAATATATATATATATATATATATATTTTTATTTACATTTATTAAAACTGTTCAGTGAAGTATTATCTCACGTCAGAAAGTGAAAAGTGCGCAGAATAGGTAGCGCACCAAAAACGTAACGAGGTCATTCGATCACTAGATTTTACTCCTCAAATTTTTCTCATACCGGGCGCCTTATATGAGAATCGATTCTTAAGGAGTAAACTCTAAGAAACTTTTTTTTGATATTTGTTTAGGTACTATATATTCGGTTGTAGTTTTTCGTAACGCAATATTTGGAACGAAATCTAATTGATTTTATAATAAAACATAAATATTGATTTGATTGAAACTTATCGAATTTTTATTGGTGTATGTAATTTTTAACGGGTCAATAAACTTGCAAGTTTAGTGGCCAGTAGTCACGATACACAAATTACGAGGCATTTTTTTATATACAATAGCTTAATCTTGATTTAAAGAATTTTGACTTTAATAAATGCAATGAAAATGTATATATTTTTATTCGACTTAAAGTTGCTGTCAATTTTTTTAGAAAATTGTGCAAATAGTGACGCTGGTCATCTGGAGCAAGCTCCAAGCAATTCTGCGGAAATGCTCCTGGAACCGCCAACACCTGTCGAGCACAGGCCCAAATATTTCATATGGACTGGATACTGATGTGGATGGAGTTGACGACTATCGAGGCGCCGACAGGCGGCCTTATGCGGGGCCCATGGAACATATGGGGCTTCGACTTATATAGGGCCACCCTGAGCTCCAGAGCCTCGATTCGCCTCACCATTACACACACCTTTAATAGTGGTAGGACCACGCTGTGGATAGTTCTCTGTCTACAGCCGCGGGCCGGTCCGTCCGGGGTTACCATTAGGTGTACTGTCTGCTCGTTTGCCACGATAAACAATAAATAAAAATGAAAAAAACACCTAGAAATTTGTGGATTACACAAAGTATTGTACTTCGGGAATCGACAGCACAATCCTAGCACGGCAGATTGGTACAATAACCTCTACACCTGTGCAATAAAATTTACATGGTCGTAGGAGAACTGGTGGTCAATCTGCATAAATAGGTTAATTTCAAATATTTAATACTCGCGTAATCATCAAAAATAATCATAATACTTATAAGTTAAAGTTATTCAGAATTTTTGTTTAAGTTAAGATATGAGAGTAATATTTTATTAAAAATTTCAACACTGAGAAAAAAAAAGAGTGTGCGCTTAAGACCGCACGGTAGAAGTGAAAACTTCATTGGCCAATCCCAATCAATTTATATATATATAGTAAATAGTATTATGTATTATGTAGTATTATTAGGGATCGTGTTCGTAGATTAAATGAGAAACAAGTCAGAAATTAAAGTTAATATTTATTAAATTCTATACAAACCAAATTATTTATTTTCGTCATCGTATTCTAAAAATGATACAATCGGTTTCTGATACCTAAAATAAGAAAATATGGCAAGGTAAAAGTTCACAGAAAATAAAAGTTAGGCTAACTTTTAATTATATTCCACATACGTTTATATATACGCATATAATATAAACATCAGGTGACTTACCTATACGATGGAATCCCTTTATATAATATCAATAATAATGATTGACGCAGTGCTTGTCCCAACATTACTGTATGGAAGCGAGAGTTGGGTATGCAGAAAAGAGTATGAAAGTAAAATTAATGCGGTCGAAATGCGATCTCTGCGGAAAATCTGTGGAGTTAGGCTGACCGACCGCATTCGTAACGACGACGTAAGAGACCGAGTAGGTATGAAAGAGAGTATTGGTGTAAAGATGCGAAAGGGAATGCTCCGATGGTTCGGACATGTGGAAAGAATGCCGAACGAACGCCTGGTTAAGAAGATATACAATGCGAAAGTCGAAGGATGTAGGTACCGAGGGAGACCGAGACTAACCTACCTAGACCAGATCGGTCATGTACTGAAGGAAGGTGGAGTCAAGAGTCTCCGAAACCGGCGAGCGTGTATGAAGAGAATTATGAATGTTGAGGAAGCGAGTGAAGTATGCAGAGATAGAGTTCTCTGGCACTCTGTTCTCTCTGCCTACTCTGCAAGGGATATGGCGTGATGATATGTATGTATGTATGTAATAATAATGATTGTGATTTGTGTAACGGTTATTGTTTATAATTTTTTTCAAATATATATTATTTTTCCAAAATGTTCAATATTAACAAACCGCTAAATACACACACTAACCACACAATGTAAAACAGATAGTTGTTAAAATAATAATAATTATCATTACGTATCAATTATAACTATTAATTTAATAAAGACAATTAAGACGTAAGAATTGATCATACGAAATACAGCGATACAACTGCGAAGAGCAGCTGACTGTATCTTTCTCGCTCGGGTGCATTCGGCGGTCTCGAGTTCACCCGATCGAGCGTTTCACCTCAGAGCATGACGGATCAGGCTAACTTACTACCCACGAAAAAATCTGTGTGCGGTGCGCCTAAAGAAGTTTTCACTTCAATTAGAAACTGCCTAAATTGATGTAGATATTTTATTTTGTAACAAAAATCTTAATTGTATTACAGCTCTTAATAAATACCAGACTATTAGTGCTTGCCGGGCGGGCCACCGAAGACAAAGATCGGGTACCGGTGGCCCGCCACAGTACCAGTACCAGACAATTAGTGCTTCGTGCTACGCAGTTTGCGACAGGGACAACGCTCTACGATGGCAAATTTAATCAATTATCTCTTTCCAATAGCCGATATGCAATAATAATTATCGTCGGGTACTGCATATTATGCGAGAATTCAGAAGCGTTAAAAGTATTATATCAATGAGCTTGATGCGAGCAAACTATTGTCTCAGTCCAGTGGAGTGAGTCGTGACGATCTGCTCCAATTACACCGTTACATACCATTCATTGTAGATATCTTTTACTATAGCCTCATGATTACAACTATGAGGAAGTAAGCAGAGGTGTGACATACATTTCCATCATCCAATTATTTATCAATCATCGTACAGCACGTAAATGTGGTCCCTAAATATTTAAGTTCAAAATTGCTTAGCGTGCTATGGAGCAAGCTGTGCTCGGAATTTAATTTTTTCTTTTCGTGTGAGAAAATGTTTTTTTTTTTTTACACAGGGCTACCTGTCAGGAAAGATTATTCTCACATTGTAAAATTTACACGCTGTTCCTATATCTCGTTGAGCAAGAAGTCACGGGATCATTTCGGTACGCACCGCAACAGTACTCGTACTCGCACCAGGTAACACCATGCTTTAACTTAGTTTGGGTCTAACTAATTTCATAGAGAACGCCCGAAATATAAAATTTTCTAGATAAACAGGTATAATAGACAAAAATTCTCGAGTGGCAATCATGTCTTAGTGATAAGGTTTCTCACCAGGCAAACTGATGACTTGATCAAAGTTGCTGCGATGGCGTGCAATCCCAAAATCTGTAGTACACGCACGATGAGGAGGTTTTTATCGCCATTTGTACGGACTATTAGTCCCAATCCTTGTTTGCAATTTATCTTAACTTTTGCTCGTGAATGTCGTAAAAGATGACCAAGAGCTTTATATCGACACCGACCGACAGTGAAGATTCAATAACGATCGCTCAAGGATCGCCGCGCGGGCCGTGTATGCTCTATACACGGCCCGCGCGGCCGTAACACATAAATATCCACGCTTCCGCCCCCGCTGCCGGGGACGTAAGACGCGACGCGTAATAGTCAAGAACTCAAACGTGGGCACGTCCACTTTGCTATCAGTGACGCCCCGAGCCAAGTTCCGTTCCCCACAGGGGGAGCCCTCGGGCGTTGTCGCTTAAAATTTTTACCGGGTTGAGAGCCCTCAGCGCTCACCCATAGTCCGGGTTAAGCTGTGACAGCCATCTGCGGCTAACAGCTAAAAGACAGAAACAAAAAAAATTGTATCGACCTAGGCCGTTTGGTCAAGAATTACATTCCCAAGATGTGACGTTAGACATAAAACTATAGGCAATAAATTCTGCATGTTGACCCCAAGTAATTGGGATAAGAGCAGTTGAACATTGATGATGAGTACGGGAATAAAATTATAATTGCAACTAACACTAATTTAATAAACTAATTATGTTGCAAAATTAATTCACGAAAGTTTGAAATGTATAATATATACCCACTATATAATGACCACTATTCTTTCACGACTTCACAAAGCGAAAGTTTTTTTAACGTATTATTTTTATGTTTTATTTTGAAACTAGTAGTGATATAGTTTTGCGGACGAACAAGAAGCGTGAATGCTTGACTTATATATACTATACTCATTTTTTTCTATTTCAATCTACCTGCTTTCTTGACCGTGGGTTTTGTAAATGACAACTAAAGTAATTGATATGCCGATAACATCTGCTGAAAAGGAAAAGTTGATATTAAACCTTGTTATCAACCTGTCTGACTAGTGAGGTATAAAAGGTATTTTCCATTGTGATGGAAGCCTAAGCTAAAATGGAATGTAAACTATTTTCCGCGTGATGACGGAATAAGAATACAATTCACCGCCCCTTACCTTACCCGTGGGTGATCGTAAGAGACGACTAAGGGATATGAAACGCATATAACATCTATGCGAGAGAAGGAAAACTTGAAACAAAACCTTATAACAACATGTCTGACCAGCGTGGTATAGTAGGTCAATTAGCCTCCCATTATAGAGGAGGCTCGAGCCCTCCAGTGGAACATATATGAGCTGAGATGATGATGAAACTATTTTATCGATATTATCACATTTAATCACGAAAATGGTGTATACACTATTCTGTACATTGTCACCGTGTAATGACGGGTTAGGAATACAATTGCCATCGACCCTTGCTTACACCTGGGAGTGGTAAAATTTATATCAATTAAAAATCTCACCAGAATAGTGGGCAAAAGTTATCCTCTAAGAAACGCAAAACACCTCACTGTGACGAATAGCCCGGTTTTTTTTATTATTTGGCAGACTATAGTTTGAACACTCCGCTCTATCTGAAGCGACGAAAGGGTAGAGTGCAATCTCATAACCCACCTTGTTCCAACCTCATAACCATTGAACCCACCATTGGCACCGATTTTTGGACATCCGTGACCACCCCCGATTGATATCCCGCCTGCCAATGTGGCGATTATGGCACTATCCCTTCATTTGTGGAGGAGACTTATGTTCAGTAGCGGATGGCAAAAGACTAAACGACGATGAGGTATACATTATAGGATGGAAATTGACTTACCGCGCTGATCAGACGGATCGCTATATGCTTTTAATTTTGAGTTTTCCTTCTCTTACATACATTTTATAAGTATATTACCCAGGGCAGTGCGTGGTGAATTGTACTCTTACTCCATCATTTCACGGTCTCCTTCTATTTACAGTGCAACTGGTAAAACCAGTTAAGAGATCTGGACAATGAGCACTAGAGCTCTCCTCTGGGAATTAGTTTACCAACAGCAATCGTCAACTCTTATTCCTTCTTAGGAAGGTTTAGGTCTACAAAAAGACGTAGGCTCATATATGGAGGACTTGATAGATATATATTTCTAAAAAAAGAAATAAAGTTCATATAATTCAATCGCAGTATCACCTATTGTAATGGCATAATTCAATCGCAGTATACCTTAAGCATTTGAAACACACTGAATATAACGATCTTTTGGAGTTTACTCCTTAAGGATCGATTTTTATATAAGGCGATCGGTATGAGAAAAATATGAGGAGTTTTACTCCTCATATTTTTCTAGTTCTAGTGATCGAATGACCTCGTTACGTTTTTGGTGCGCAGCCTATTCTGCGCACCTTTCACTTTCTGACGTGAGATAATACTTCGCTAAACAGTTTTAATAAATGTAAATAAATATATATATATTATTTTTCGTCAAATGAGCTTTCTTTGCGCCTGTTTTGATAATCGTACTTAAAGAGTAAACTCCAGTCGTGCGTCGGAGCTGACACACACTTTTTTTCAATCATTGTCGGCCTTATTATTAATACAAGTAATATTATAGTGGCAAACAAGTAAGCAGCACACTTTTTAGCAAGTGTTGCCCATGAACTTTTGCAAGGTACAGCTAGGCCGCTGCCCACCAATTGACACTCCAAATCAGCATATTGCCACTATTCTCATGTCTATTTTCTGCGAGTGTGGTAGGAGTAGTAACTCCAGACGGAACGGCCGTAGACAGAAAACTCGTACGTACCACCACTAAAGTTAAGTCGAATATACCTGAATTATGTATATAAAGATTAACATTTATTATAATTGTTACTACTTGAAAATAATATCACTAAAAAATTACTAAAAAAATATACAGCCCTATAACCCACAGAAAAAATATTCAAACTTCAAAAGAATAAAAAAAAATAGGAACCCAATTACCATTTTTTCCGTCAACGGAGAAATTTATGAATAAAACTTTCTACTCCATAATATTCCTTATGTCACAGACCAGAAATATAATTATGAAATATTCGAGTGAAATTGATAATGAACGAGATTGTAAAATCGGCGCGAAACACGCTCGACTAAAACCGAATTAATGTTGCGAGCACTTGGTGGGGAGCGTTCACTATTCGACACTGCCCTAACGGACAGCGCAATGAACGCACTACAAATGAAATCAATCTATCTGTGTATTTTCGCGCTTTTATTAGCGACGTGTGTTGCTACAGTGCAAAATGACAACACAGATAATGTGTTGGAAGACCAAAAGGAGCAGAAGGAGCAAAAACTGGAGTTATTTGACGGTGTATATATGAAATTTCCGCGTGAAAATGATACCGATAATTTGTTTTCTCTTGAATTGGATACTAAGAACGGACTATCTGAAGGTAAGGATAACATTTAATAATATTATTATAAATATACTGTGCTTATAACGTAGTGGTTGATATACCGGCCGACAGTGCTAAGTGTTGCATGTTCGATTTATAAGCAGGACTTCAGTTTATGCGATTTCCAAATTGTTATTTTGTTTCTAGACATAATTTGTGTCTGTAATTTATTTGTAAAAGCCGCAATACAAAGACTAATTTCTTGGTGCAGTATTTTGTTTTGTTTTATTTACAAAATATACTCTTTATGTAAGGGGGAAGAGATTAAAAATACAATAACAAGTCTATGCAGCTATTGTAATTAACAAAACTCGAAATAAAATTCTATGTCAAACTATATGGAAAGCGTAAACAGGCTAATTTCACTAAAATTGAGAAAAAAATAATGTTTAAATGTCAGACTTGTTCTGTCTGTAAACTACATTTTTCATGGACTTTTGACGGGAATCTGAAAACATCATGTGGTGCTCTTGTATTATATTCGATATCTTAGTGTTTTAACGTGTTATAGTAGATAATCTTGATGGCATTTTATGTAATTTGATGCGACAGAAGTACTGGGATGTAATGAATATCATATAAAAGTGCTTTACAACGCTTTCGTCTTCCATCAAAATTCCTACAAGATACCATTAACAGCGTGGCCATTGCACTGTTAATGGCGACAATTTGACTTAGACTATGACTAACCTGAAAGACTAAAAACGTGAAATTATTTATAACTTGACACTGGCACCAATAGCTCGTATAGTTAGCTGATTGCCAATATATAAGAAGAAGAAGAAACGTTTTTCATTTTATTCATGCCAAATATTTATGCCTATATTATTAGTTTATCCAATAGTTTAAATAATATGAACGTGTTACTATTAATAGATCACAGTTTTCTACCTGAATCGAGTTATATTGAGTTTTTTTAACACGTAATTAAACAATAATAACATGACAATTTCTAATGTTTACGCGAGTATTACATATTTAAACTAAAACTATTTTTACGGCTTCTATCGCGTTTGTATTTGATTTTTAATTTGCCGAAGCAGGGGCGGCTCTAGCATATGTAGCGCCCGAGTGCAATCAATCACCTGGCGCCCTCTTGTATCAAAACAAAATGAAATAGGTCAATAGTTACACGTTCGACTAAACTCCGAATCTCGCTGGAATGCGTTGTTCCATGCTTAGTCTTGTTGTTTTGACACAAAACCAGGTTAACGCAATCGGATTATGAAGTTACAGTGAGCATGGCGACAAAGCAATCTACCCAAACCTGTCAAATAACGCATCCACTACGTTTATAAATGGTTGGGCACACGCTGCGTACGGTGCGCCTGCTCCGTGCGGAACGTTACAGTGGAGGTTCTTCTACTCGTATATGTCCCGAGCGGCTCTCGGCGCCCCCTAACACCCGGCGCCCGGATGCACCGCACCCTCTGCACTATAGGTTAAGCCGCCCCTGTGCTGACGTTTCGAATACTTTACAGGGTTCATGGTCACGGAAGGACTCCCGTGAGGTCTGTTTTATTTCAAATAGTAATATGATATTTTGAACTGTAAAAACTAGGGATATTGTATAAGTTTCATATGGATATTAGAATATTGTTATACCGGTTTTAGATACGTTTTTTCCATTCATTCATCTCAGCTCATATATGTCGCACTGTTGCGCTCGAGCCTCCTCCATAACGGGAGGGAAATTGATCTACAATACCACGCTGGTCAGACGTGTTGGTACAAGGTTTAGTTTCAAGTTTTCCGTCTGGTGCATAGATGTTATATGCGTTTACATCCCTTAGTCATCTCTTATGGCCCCCACGGGAAAGATGTGAATTATATTTTTCTCCGTCACCACATGGAAATCAAATACGTTTACTGACACGAACTTATTTTGGATTATTCGATAGTTTCGGACGCGGATATTGAATATTTAATGAATTCTATAAAGGAAAAGCTAAATGTGGTGATTATCGTATTATTCCCATTTGTAAAAGATTACGTTGAGACTGTCAGTTAGGTTGGTTGAAAGAAAACATGTCGTAATCTGTCTTATAAACACCCAATCTATACTAAATTATTCGAAAATTATATGTCTGTTTCGGATATATTTTTATTTCGGCTATCCGATAATTTCGGTTATGGGGTTTCAGATTTATTTTTATTTCAGATATCCAATAATTTTGGTTGTGGGGTTCCGTAACATCCCTAGTAATACATTACATTTAAGACATTTCATATTACTATTTCATTAGAATATTAAAATAACAAAATAGAGAGTTTTTCTATGTTTAAGTATAACCTATTACACTAGATATATTATATCAAATTGCTGACTAAGCAGGTTAAGTAATAGTTGAAATTGCGATGGAATCGAGTCTCATTAGTTGATTTCGATAATTGTATCTTTCGAATTCATTTCGTACACATCTATATTTTAGTTACTGCTAAAAAATTCTTATGTAATAGGTATAACAAATGATCGTTTTGTCTCTTTGCAAAAGCTTTTGTTTTGGTTGGGGATAACGGAATGGACAGCCTGAAAGTGGGACGCTTCCATCAAGAGTAAGGACCTATAATCAAGTTATATATATTTTAATGGAAAACTTCTTGTAATCAGGTTGATTGTGTAAATTGTTATTTTTAATAAAGAGCTTAAACATATATGCAACTATATTAAAATAAATATTGAGTTTTAAATATTAAAATATATTTTAAAAATGAAGGGGAAAGAAGGGAAATTGCCACTTTCCCACGTATAATGAATATAGAACACACCTCAACAAAAGAAGGAATTATCATTCTCCTACTTTTATCCTAATTAATTACTTGGAGTCGATACAATATGTACTCTTCTTTATAGCACATATTGTAGAAGTTATTGACGATAGTTTTATGACCGGTCGCATGCCAGACTGACGTCTCTCCTTGGGAATATGATTGTTGACCAAACAGCATCAGATGGAGTTGGCTTAGGTCGTATAAGGCTCTTAGTTGTCTTTTACGACATCCACGAGCAAAGTAAGGGTTGGTAGTATTCGAAGCCGCTACCACACAGCTAAAAGAAGGACTATAGGATAAGATTACTTCGTAATAGCATATTAGGAAATCTCCTTACTCCTAGGTGATGATTAACCTCCTATACTTCAACTTGCAATTCTCTATGGTACGTTTAATATTAATTCGACACATGTTGTGGCTCTGAATGAGGCATCTAACTGGACGAATCGGTGTTAAAGAATCTTTTATGAAACTAAACCTTCGCGTCGGGAAAAATATAATCTGTGTAAATGTACTTTTAAAGGCGGGTAATTTATAGTGAAATTTAGATTAATAATAAAAGATTCAGATCTAAATGGTGAAGGAAACTATGTATGGTCAACCATTATTTGCCCGTGTGAGTCGTGAAAGCTGTCTGAGGGATCACCAAGCAAATGGCCAACAACAATTATATGGAAAACTCATAACACCAAATGCGATCGTCAATCCATCTAGTAAGCATGGCGATTATGATAATATTTCATGAGGCCTATGTTCTATAATTGATATGCTTAAGAAGTGAAAGATTAACTTTTTGTAAATGATTTTCCTTTATATGATCCGCAACATTATTGTTTTAAGTCTTGTTATCATTAGGAAACTCAATTTAAATAAATAAGATTTATTTTATCCGTGTGGATTTATCCGTGTGGTGATGGAGTAAGAATTTACCACTCCCTTTCTTACCCGTGGATATTGTAAAAGACGATTAAGGGTATCAATTATATGCATATCATCTGCAAGGGAAGGAAAATTGAAAATATAGCCCTATACCAACATGTCTGACCAGCGCGGTATAATAAGGTTAATTTCCCTACCATTGTGGAGCAGGCTCGGGCACAATAATGAATGATGATGAATATTTATTTATCATTAAGATCAAAATTATTATTTAAACACGATTGAAATGAATTTATGAATTGAAATGTCATTCATGTTCAGCAAATTTAAGTAATCGGTTAATTAGGACATCAAAATTTGTAATCTCTCTTTATTGAGATGCGTCTTACGCATTAAAATCACTTTAATTGCTGCTGTAAAGTAATTAAATTTATTTTAACATAACATAATTTCAATATTCTAAATCAAAATACTGGCTAACTTTCGATATAATAATTAAAATGTTGGATAGGTATTATAATTATAATTAAGACAAGGAAAACGCGAAATAAAATTTAATATTAACTCATTTGAACACCGTGGTATAGTAAGTCATACACCCATTCTGGAGGAAGTTCGCGGCCAATAATGGGATATATATGAGCCGAGCTGTTAATGATGATGAATTAATTTTTCTATTCTTTATCGTGTGGGTCTTGATAAATATAAAGACGGACACACACACACATATATATAGATATATATATATATAGTACAATATCATGATTGTCCTACTCTTATCCTAATTACTTGGGGTCGATACAATATGTACTCCTCTTTCATAGTACATATTGTAAAGGTTATTGGCAATAATTTTATGACCGGCCGCCTTTTTTTTTTTTTTTTTTTTTTTTTTTTTTTTTTTTTTTTTTTACGCTGTGGAAACGCATTTACGCGCTAACCCCTTCCCGCCGATGTCGTGACGGGAGGGAGTGTGGGACTCGCCGGCCGGCTAGTCAAACCGGAATACCCACTAAAACCACAGCGGCCCCCTTCCGCGCTTTTACGGGACGCCGGAGAGATCGTCTGCTGACATTCGATCCCCGACGCCCCAACGCTTGGCTTTCTGGCCACGCCCAGTCGGTCCTCAAGGCGGTGGGAGGAGATGCGCATAACGGCGCCTCGCCCTACCCAGCCGCCGGCGGCGGAGCGATTCAGCGGGCGCAAGCCTCTCGCGTTCCCGCTCCGCAGCCTCCTTTCTCTCCATGACGGCCTCACAGAAGGAGGCCATCGACTCCCAGCACCTGTCGCTGTCGAGCATCTTTGAGATGATGGTCGACAGCGACAGGTCTCCTCCAACGACCGACGTCAGGACGTGGCGCTGGGGCCCCCAGGCGGGGCATACTTCCAGAGTGTGACGCGCATCATCTACTGGCGCGCCACACTCGTGACATCCTGGGGCCCCTTCTCTTCCAATTTTATGCAGGTACTTACCGAAGACCCCGTGTCCGGTAAGCACCTGCACCACCCTGAAGGTTAGGCTGCCGTGCCCCCTACTAATCCAGCGGTGGAGATGCGGCGCGACCGCTTCCACAGTTCCCCGCCCTGCTACGGGGGACTCCAGATCCTCCCGCCACCGCCGGATGACTCCACTTCGGGCCACTTCCAAAGCTCTGCCCAGTCTCCTTGCGGAGATTTGCTCGCCGCCGGCGCGCGCCACAACGCGCAGCCGGTAGGCCTCCGCCAAGGCCTTGGCCATATGTGGGTCGCCCGCCAACAGTGTCGCTGCAGTCCAAGACACCGTACGGTAGCCCCTAATGGCCCTCACCGCCATGACCCTCTGCGGACGTCGCAGGAGGGCTCTATTACGGGCAGTGAGAGACTCCGACCAAATAGGGGCACCATAGAGTGCCATAGATCGCACAATTCCGGCGTACAATCGCCGGCAGGACGATCCTGGACCGCCAGTGTTCGGCAGAAGTCTACCTAGAGCCGCGGCCGCCTTCACGAGCCGCGGGACGAGCTGGGCAAAGTGTGGCCCAAAATTCCATGTAGGGTCTAGGTGCAGACCCAGATATTTCATCTGGGGCCGCACCGGCACGGCAACCCCCGACACACTGATTTGTGCTCCTCGGGGGGGACCTCGACGCGGGCCATGAAATAGGAGGGCCTCGGTTTTCTCCACTGAGACCCTCAGGCCCAACATACCGATCCGGCCTACGACGAGCGCGACTCCCTCGCGTGCCAATCGGGCAGCCCCCAGGAAGTCGGGCCTCCTTGCCGTGATGAGGGTATCATCCGCGTAGCAGATGACCCCCATCCCGGAAAGAAGCCGACCCCGTAGGAGCCAGTCGAATCCGACGTTCCACAGAACCGGACCGAGGACCGATCCCTGTGGAACGCCGCACTCCACCCGATGGCGATATATGCGCCCGTCGCCCCCCTCCCAGAGCACGTGCCTTCCCTCGAGGTACGCCTCCAACAGCCTCCGGAGATACGGAGGCACTCCATGATAGCGAAGCGCCTCCTTCAACGTCTCGTGCGGGAGACTGTTAAAGGCGTTCTTGATGTCGAGCGAGACCGCCAGAAGTACTTCCTTTTGGGCCACCGCTTCGGTGGCCAGGGACTTCAGGGCGGCTAGTGCGTCAATTGTTGACCGGCCGCTCCTGAATCCGTACTGACTTTCCGACAGTCCCGGCCCGACTTCCTCGAGGTGCTGGACGAGACGGTCCGCGAGCACCTTCTCGAACAATTTGGCCGTCTCGTCCAGCAGCACCAGTGGCCTGTATGCGGAAGGGGAGTCGATTGGGCGACCCTCCTTCCGCAGCAAACATAACCTTCCACACTTCCACCGCTCCGGGAACTGCTCGGACCTCAAACATACATTGAGCAGCTCCCGGAGTCCGCCCCCGAGGTATTCTGCGGCAATGCCAAGCACAAGTCCCGGGACGCCATCCGGACCGGGCAATTTCCGCTTTCCGCGGAGTCGAGAGAGGGCCACTTCCATTTCTCGGTCGGTGATGTGTGGAATGGAAGTCTCCACTTCCACCACCGACCGAGAAGCCATTCTAGGGGGAACATGTCCCATAGACCGCGGGAACAGTTCCCCCATTAGCCCCGACAGAAGATCCGAGTCCATCGTCTCGATGATGGGGGCGCCACAGGGTCGGAGCTTGTTCCGAGCCCGTTGATATGGGCGCCCCCACGGATCCCCGTCGAGGTCCGCGAGCATCTCCTCACGGGCCCTCTCCTTCGCCCGGCTGATGGCCAGCTGCAGATTCTTCTTCCTTGACTTATATTCCGTCCGCAGCTGACCCTCTAGGAGGTCATCCCGGCTGGCCCGTTGACGACACCGGACGTAAGCACGCCGCGCCCGATTGGAGGCCACCCGGAGATTGGCAATCTCGGGTGACCACCAATACACCTGTCGACGCGGCGGCCTCCGCCGTGCCCTCGGCATCGCCGCATCACATACTGCCTCGAGGGCGTTTCTGAACTGGCTTGCGAGCCCCTCTACGTTCGTAGGCAGTCGTCCTGTCATGCCCCAGCGCTGTACTATGGCAGACTCCCGGGCCATATCCATGTCGAGCTGGCCTATAGCCCATTTTGGGAGTCCGCCTCTTCTTCCGCGCCGGGGACCTTGGGGTCCCCTGGGAGTGGAGATCTCGAACCGTATGTAACGATGGTCCGAGAGAGTCTCCACCCCTTCTTCCACTCTCCAGTCACTTACCTCACGAGCGACACCGGGGGAGGCGAAAGATAGGTCCACCACGGACCCACCCCGGTGTCGCACGCAAGTGTGAACCGTCCCTCTATTAAGGAGAGACAGACCGGAGAGCAGGGACCACCTCTCAACGGCCGTGCCCTTGACGTTTGTGGCGGGGTTCCCCCACGCACGAGACTTCGCGTTGAAGTCACCGAGGACAACAATTCTCCTCGGCGACTGACGACGAACCGCGGAACTGACGGAATCCAAGAATATCTGGAACTCCGCCAGTCCGCGGTTGGGGGAAAAGTAAACGCCAATAATAGCAAAGTCTCGCCACCCCACCACAACATAACCATTGCCCCTCTCGAGTGTAGAGAGGGGAGGGCCGGCACCTCGCAACAGGACTGCTACAACTTCCATATTATCCCCCACCCAATTGGGTGAGTGGGGGACAAAGTAGGGCTCGCTGGCCACACACAAGTCTATATCCCACTCCGCCATGGACTGCAGTAGCAGGTCCTGAGCCCCGGCGCAGTGGTTCAAATTCGCCTGGAGGAAGCGTACTCTGTCTCCCATTTAGGTTGACATTTCGGCTTCCTCCTGGCCTTTACGGCCATTCACTGATGTGGTGGCCTGAGGTCCATGGGCCACCTTTCCTTTACTTTTCGATGGGCGGGCTCGACAGAGTCTCCCCCCCATCGTGTGCTCCTCTGGTTTTCCAGCGGTTGAGCACACCGCGCAACGCGGTGTGGCCATGCATGCGGCCGATTTGTGCCCGTTGCCGCCGCACCTGTAACAAAGTGCAGAGCGGTCAACAGCAGACAAACACAGCGGTGCCGTATGCCCCAACTCCAGGCACCGGTAACACCTCAGTGGGAGGGTCTCCAGTACCTGGACGCCAGCCGAGCTCCAGCCGACCAGCAGTCTCCCGGCGTCGGCGAGCACCTTCGCAGCGGCAACAGGGCATCGCACCTTTGCCATGCCCATGCCGCGGGGCCCACGCTGGACTGGTCCGACCTGGACCTCTGCGGCATCACAACCACATGCACGAACGACCGCTGCACGGATTTTCTCCTCAGTGGCGGAGTCGTCCATTCCGGTCACCCGGATATCAGTCCGTTTAACAGGGCGGACGACATCCGCCACACCCGCAAGTGCCATGCGGAGATTTTCCGCCAGCTTGTCCGCAGCCTCCGCTGACTGGGACTTGGGCAACTGTAGGACTCTAGCCTCAGTCACCGAGCGCCTTACCTTGAGGCCCTCCTTGATTCCCATCCCCTGGAGATCTACTCCTTGCTCGGCGCGAAGCATCGCGTCGGCGTATGTCACTCCCTTCTTTTCCGCTTCCGGCTGTAGTTTTAGAATTACAACCGGTGAGCGCGGGGGAGCGAGCGCCGACTTCAGCTTCCTTTGCGCCATAGCAATCGGATTGAGAGCCATGGAGGGCGCAGCAGCCGCCGAGGGCACTGCAGGAGGGGAAGACTTCTTCCCCTTTCCCTTTTTGACTACTGTAACCCAGCTGTCTGCGAGTGCAGGCTGGGCCAACGGAGCCAACCCTGAGGGGCCAGGAACCGGCTCAACAAGGGGCGCCGGTGCTGCTGTACGGGCAGTGGCAGTATTCTTCGCGGACTCCGCAGTTTTCTTCTTGTCCGCAGCCAGCGGCGGACGTACAGACTTGGCCGGGAGAAGGCGGTCCTCAATGCCCGCAAATCGTGCCGCCATCATTTCCCCGAGGGACTTAATTAGAGAGGACTTTAAGTCCTCTATCACGTCCACCTCTGGCGCGAACAAAGGTGCAGACTTCACCGGCTTCGAGGCCCGTATCTCTTCAAACTGCCTTCTATGGGCCTTGATCTCCGATTTTAGAGACTCGTTCTCCTTCCGAAGCCGGGTGACATCCTTGCGGAGCGAGAGCAGGTCGTCTGCTCCGGGACGCACCAAGAGAGCATTGATACAGGCCATCATGGCCTCCGCGCTCTCTTTCAGAATTTTCTGGTGCGACCCTTTGAGATGCCCAGAACTTCTAACTGCCCGTTGTATTTCAGCCATCTTGCCGTATCCGTAGCCCTGGATGGCTGCCGGCTCCAGCGTGGCCAGCTCATCTTCTTTAAAATTGCCACCAGTTGCTGAGACCATTGAGCAGACACTACCAGTATCGGAGTGACTATCATCACCGTCCTCCGCTGCCTGATCTTTACGGGCTAACTTCTTACGGGCCCGGGAGAGGCCAGCTTCATGGCCCTTGGCCTTCCCTTTTCCTCTCTGTGCCGTGCTTATTTTTGGCCTGGGCTCCGAATCACCATCGGAGACAGACCCAAAAAACTGCAGACTCAGAGAACTACTAGTTCTTTTGCCGGAGCGTAAGACACGACTATTCTCATGCAGATGGTGCGTGGGCTGGGCCATGATCACACCAGATGCTTCACTTTCACTCCCTATCGGCCTCGACTCCGCGCTAAGCGCCTCCTTTGCATCCACGCTAAGCGCCTCCTTCACATCCGCGCTAAGCGCCTCCTTCACGTCTTTTTTATTAAGGGGGGGGTTTTTTAAGTTTAAAGATTCCATAAGAGATCCCACGAGTACGGGGTAAATAAAAGTCCACCTGAGCAGGTACCCCTTTGCCCAGGTAACCCGATTTAGTATACCACGGAGGTCGGGAGGTATCCGTGGTTTGACCTCTAGCGGGTTGAGTAACTCCCCAACCACCCACAAGGGGGGCGCCCCAAGGCGGTTGGTCGACGCCTTGGGACTTTGAGGTTTTTTTAGAGTGGTGTACTCCACGCGGGCCGGCCAATTAAGGCAAGCCCCTCACCTTCCGGCGAGTTCGCCGACGGTGGCCGAAGCCTGGCCGACTGGACGTGTCTCCACGAACAGTCATCCCCGCCGCCTGAGACCTGCGTCGCCACTACTCGGAATAAGTCCAAGATGCCGACCAGGCCCTACCGCCATTTCTGGCTCCTTCCCTATGCCTACGGCTTCTGTCAAAAGACACTCGTAGACCCTAACTCCATGTCAGTTATCTGCCACCAGCGAACGCTCCCGAAGCAATTGGTCCAGGGGCGATCGCTGGGCCCAGGGTGCACCACGGGGAGGTTACTGACGTCGCACCCCATGACCGGCCGCCTGCCAGACATCAACCTTCCTTGAAAATGTGATTGTTGACGAAACGGACCAAACAAACGGACGGAAACAGATGAAGTTGGCTCAGGTCGTTATAAGGTTCTTAGTCGTCTTTTACGATATCCACGAGCAAAGCAATGGTTGGTACCGTTCGGTCGGTCGTTTTGAACCGATCTACGATGCCAGCGTTGTGTCGATTCTCCCGCAAGACAATAATTTGTCGGGTGACTGGACTGGAGAATTAGTCCGTCACCCGCCGAGAGGCTGACCGCGTGAGGAGGGACCGACGTCCCCCCTTCCTTACGTCGCTCAAGGAGAGGGTACCTCTCAGGGGGTATTCCGTCGGGCCGGCCACTGATGACAAGTTCACGCTGCTCCGGCGGCCGGTCCAACGACGAAGGCGAGGTACACGGGTGGGTTGCGGGTGTGCGTGCTTACGCCCCTCTGTCACCCCGGATGGAGTGGTGCGAGGAGGGCGCCGACCGTAACCCACCCCAAAAAAAAAAGACAATAATTTGTGCGATCCACTTTGGCATTCTGAGTCTAGGTGTTTCTGTTTAGTACAGGATGTTGTGTTTTAAAACAAATATATATCGTGCATTGCATCCAATAAATTATATTTTAAAATTACTATAGATGAAACTTTTATTAATAAGAGAGATTAATCATTGTTTTTGTCTCCTGAGTGAATAAGAACATAGTTCAACGCTGTTCTCTCTCCCGAGTTTTTTTTTTAATACGACTAAATAATGTAAGAAGATAAAATCATTGCAACAATATTTCGACCCGATTGGTCGGTCTAGGATATTCGGTGAATTTACCACCGATCGTAAAGCAGCCTCAAACTCTAATAGCATATAATGTTATCCCAATTACTTCAAATCGAAACAATATGTAATTTTCTTATATCGTACATATTTGATTGAAGAAAATTACATATTGTTTCGAAGCCAAGTAATTGGGATAAAACGATATGCTATTAAGGTCGGGGCTCCTCCTCCATATTTGGTAAATTACCTGAATTCTAAACTGGCGAATAAATAATATATGATATTAACTAAAATTACATGTATTTTTAAAATGTAATTGACTTGATAAAAAAAGAGAGAAGAAAACACTTAACAATTATAACAATAAATCATAGACATATAATCATCATTCTGCTCTTATCCCAATTACTTGGGGTCGATACAATATGTACTCCTCTTCCATACTATATATTGCAAAGGTTTTATGACAGGCCACCTGCTTGATGTCTATGCTTGTTAGGAATACATGATGAATATAGAATGGAGATGGTCCAGGTTTATGTAAAGCTGTTGTTTGTTTTTTACAACACAAGCAATGAAGGGTTGGTAGTATTCCTAGCTGCACAGCATATAGCCAGACGCCCAATAGTCAAGCTCATATTAATTGAAAAAGGAGAAAATATAATTTATAAAAATTGTTATTACAATTAATTATAAATGGAATGTTGGTTTGCAGCTTAAACTTACGAATGTTGATTATGAGATTATATGTCTGAACTCACTAGATTTCTCGTGTAGTAAGTACTACTAGATTTCACGCATTAGTATGTCGATATTAATCTATCGATGTTCACTCATCATTTTGATCATGGATGTAGTAAAAGACGACTAAGAGCCTTATAACGACCTGGGCCAACACCATCTGATGCTGTTTGGTCAACAGTTACATTCCCAAGGAGGGTTAACGTCTGGCAGGCGGCCGAACATAAAATTATTGCCAATAACTTTTACAACATGTACTACGAAAGAAGAGTACATATTGTATCGACCCCAAGCAATTGGTATAAGAATAGAAGAATGATGATGATTCTCACTCATCATTTTGCTCTTATCACAATTACTTGGGGTCGACGCAATATGTCATCTTCTTCTATCCAAACTTATCAGATATCAGCTCTGTAGTCACTCTCTGACTATCCATATCATGCCTCACGCAGTCCATTCATCTTTTCTTCGGTCTTCCTTTACCCCTACTTCAACATTCAAACTTAAAACGTTCCTCACAACATTACTTTTATCCCGCGTCATCACATGTCCATACCATGTCAGCCGTTCACTTCTTAACTTTACCGTCACTAGCACAACTTTCAAACTTCTTCTAATAAGACTGTCGTACATTCACTGATAGACATAAAACTCTCCAAGGCAGAAAATACCAAAATCATTAAGTTTTGTAACCAGTTTATCAATATTACTGCTGTCTCGCTTCTCCAAGAGCAAATTAACCAGTTATTTAAGGCTCCAAACGAAAAGTAAAGGCGTAGATTGTATTTTTAAACTCTCACCAAACGGACGAGGTAGCTTTCTTCGTCATTATCTCAACTCATATAGGTCCAACTGTTGGGTTTTACCCTCCTCCATAATGGGAAGGTAGTTTACCTTCTATACCACGCTAGTCAAAAAAGCTGGTACAAGATTTTATTACAAATTCGTAATATATAACATATATATAAACAATATAAAAGAAAATGAAATAGAATCATTTTCTTTCTGTACTGATAATGAATTTACATCAAAAGTGTGGGTCAAAAATTAATAACCGATACTGTAGAGAATAGATATAAAGTTCTGTAATAACGATGACTTGTTGGACGTGAAATACCTTAATCCTCCCGTGGTCATGAACGCTGTAAAGTGTTCGAAACGTTGAATAATTAAAAATCAATTAAAAACGCTGGAATAGAATCCATAATAAAAAAATGTTTTATTTCAAATACTCGCGTAAACATCAGTAATCATTATTAACCGACTTCAAAAAGGAGGAGGTTCAATGTTTCATTTTATTTCACGTTTTCTATCTTTTTCACAATTTTTATATACATATAATGTTATTTTGTCGTCTTTTGCGACATCCACGGGCAAAAAATTTAGTGCTGAATTATATTTGTACTCCGTCACCACATGGACAATACTCTACATAGCTTTCTTAATCACGTATATACAGTATGCATCGATTTTTAAAAGTCAAAATTCATCATCTTTTCATCATATTAGCTCATATTTGTCCCACTGTTGGGCTCGAGACTCCTCCATAATGGAATGTAAATTGATCTACGCCGACCACGCCGGTCAGACATGTTGGTATAGGGTTTCGTTTCGAGTTTTCCTTCTCTTGCATAGATGTTATTTATATGCGTTTTATATCCCCTAGTCGTCTTTTACGATCACCCACGGGTAAGATAAGGGGTGGTGAATTGTATTATTACTCCGTAACCACACGGAAAAAAATTAACATCAAGTTTTTAATATCCGGACTATATAATAACATTGTAATATCAGAGCCTTCTCACGGTTATCAAACAAGGCAGGTAGAAGCTATTATAATAATAAGTACACATGTTATATAAAAGGCAATATCAACAGAAAGCTTTATACAAACTTGCAAGTATAAAACCATTATGCCTATTTTAAATATGAGTATATGTTCCTAGAAAGTAGTTCATTTACTACGCGTACAACTTGAATAATCAGAGCGATGGACGCTATTAACAATTGTTCATTGAATGATGAGAATATTAATGATTTATTCGTTTTTTTTTACATCACTACTTTGTAAGCATGCAACTTTCTAGATACTTAAAGTAGTTACTTTCTAGATTCTTAGTGGTGGTAGTAAATTGTGGTTGTTGGCCCCACTGCTAACGGTTGTCTGTCTACATTGTTAAATGGGTTGGCTCGTCCAGAATAGCAG
This sequence comes from Lymantria monacha, assembly GCA_905163515.2. Classification (NCBI taxonomy): domain Eukaryota; kingdom Metazoa; phylum Arthropoda; class Insecta; order Lepidoptera; family Erebidae; genus Lymantria; species Lymantria monacha. The sequence continues at coordinate 3,287,196 of LR991087.1, forward strand.
GTATTATAGTAGCACAAAATTGACGAGTAGTAACATTTTTTTGTGATTCATTCAGATATTAACAGAGACGGAAGTCGTTTTCTTTTTTGTGTACGTTAGCTTATGTTCTGGATACACTCCGTTCCGTTTGAGGCGACGACCGTGCGGTGTGGGTCGTGCGGCCGTCCATTAATCACGTGAAGTTTGAAAGGGGGGAGGGGTTTGACAAAAATCACGAAATATCGCAAGGGGAAGAGGGGGTGTAGTAAGATATCACGTGCATTTATTATTTTCGTCAAACGCTGAGATATCTGAACTGAAAAGCCGTTGCCAGACAACGAACGTAGTCGTTTAACGTAGTCGTGGTGATCTGTATAAAGACCTTTTTGCGAAGCATAAAAAAGCAAAAAATCGAGAATATTTGAGCTATGGGTTACTTCTTTGTAGGTACTAAAAATACACGTGATGTTGGTAGGGGAGAGGGGTCATAGTCTTAAACCTCACCACGTATCACCAATGCGATAAAAATGCTAAAAAAAAAGATCACGTAATTAATGGACGTCCCCTAACCTATCGTGTGCCTTCTCCGTCGTTATTTTATTGAACATATTATATTAGTGGTAGGATCACACTATTTTTGACGGTCGCGGGCTGGTCCATCACCGGTAGTACCACACCCTCGAAGAAAATCGACATCTAAGCAGAGGTATTATGCTGCAGTGCTTCGTTCGGTGAGCGAGAGAGCCGGAAGCCCAATTTTCTGGGTGGGTTGGGATTCTTATTGGTAGGCAGCAGCCTAACTGTTCCCTTGGCATTCATACCATCAGGTACGCTGCTTGTTCGTCTGCATCCAAAGGCAATAAAAAAACACCAGTACCTTTATTTCGGTGGTCAGTTGGAAGCCGAAACGGTACTGTACATAGCGATGTAACTATTCCCTTGTTACCATTGACTATTTAACTGGCTGCTTTCAGTCTGCCATTAAAAGTTAAAAAAGAAAAATAGTTTTATATTTTATGCGAAGAGTCTGAAGAAGATTTTTTGGCGGGAATCTAATACGTCATGTGGTGCTCTTGTATTATATTCGATATCTTAGTGTTTTAACGTGTTATATTAGATAATTTTGATGGCATTTTATGTAATGTGATGTGACGGAACTGCTAAGATGTAGTGAATATCATATAAAAGTGCTTTACAATGTTTTCGTTTTTCATCAAAATTCTAACAAGATACCATTAACAGTGTGGCCAAAGCACTGTTGATGGCGACAATTTGACTTACTGACGGACAATGACTAATCTGAAGACCCTAAAAACTTACGAACGATAAACGAAACGAAGATAATTATAACTCGACACTGGCAACAATGGCTCATTTAAGTAGCTGATTGCCAATACATAAAAATAAGAAGAAGAAGAAGAGTCTGAAGAAATTAATACCAGTTTAATTAGTGAAGAGAGATATGCTAAAATATATCTATCTTAAGACCTTGGCATTAGTTTACCATTGTTTTTTATTAAATTTCACATTAAAATATAAAAGATTTCTCTGAAAATATAAATGTTTAGTGAAAAAAATGTGGCTATAAAACATTATCTATTTTATTTTATATTCAGCGACAATGCGATACGGAGTAGTAAGTATAATTAAATTTAAATTTTAGAAAGTGACGTTTCTATTATAAATTAAATAAGTTTTGTGATATATTTATTATAAATTTTAAAGTAGCAACAACAGAAAAGTAAATGTGGAGATTCCAATGGCTGCATCGTAGCACAATATAACTTCACAGTTAAGTGAGGTGATAGAATTCAAGTTTATTCGACCATAACGATTTTCAATGGTTATTATTTATACATTACTGACTTAACTTGATTGCACAGATGGTGTAGTAATTAAAATACCGATCTTCCGTGCTAGTGTCGAGGGTTCGATTCTCAAGACAATACTTTGTGCGATCCACGAAGTCTTGTTCTAAATTTGGGTGTAATTTGTCTGCGATAATTGCATGCTTTTCCGTGTGGTGAAGGAGTAAGAATATAATTCACCACCCCATATCATACCCATGGGTAATCGTACGAGACAACTAAGGGATATAAAATCTAGTCGAGAGAAGCAAAATTCGAAACAAAACCCTATACCAATATGTCTGACCAGCGCGGAGTAGGTCAATTGCCCTCCCGTTATGGAGGAGGCTAAAGCCCAACAATAGAACGTGTATGAGTTGAGATGATGATGATGATGAATTGCATGTTTGTAAGGTCCCCCGGAATTACAAGGATTATGTCCCTAGAGCAGAGTGATTTTTATATTTTCGAAATAAGTATGGTTGTGTTTCCTAAAATAATAATAATAATAATTTCTAATTCACTTTAGAACAGATGGTTAGAATATTAGATATGTTGTTACTTTAATATAATAAATTACTATGTGTATTGCGAGCGTATATGAAGAGAATTATGAATGTTGAGGAAGCGAGTGAAGTATGCAAGGATAGAGTTCTCTGGCACTCTGTTCTCTCTGCCTACCCTGCAGGGGACAAGGCGTGATGGTATGTATGTATGTATATACTATGTGTATTGGTGGGGTAAGAATACAAAACTGCTGATTGGTGCTTTGTTTTTTTTATGTTAGGGAAAGAATTTCGATATTGATCAACGTGGTTTTTATGACCGGCCACCTGCCAGACGTCAACCCTTCTTGTGAATTATGAAGTTCCCTTCTGCACAAATATTTTTTGCATATAATTTAGATGTACATTTATAATATATTACAATATCATTACAATATTTATGTGTGATAGTGGCTACGGTTACTACCAAACCCTTACTCCGCTTGTGGATGTCGTAAGAGACGACTAAGAGCATTACAGCGATCTGGGTCAACACCATTTTTTTTTTTTTTTATTTATTGATGGGCTATGGATGCGTCTCGCCCCGCCGAATCGGTCCGGGGTGACAGAAAAGGCGGCGCGTGACCCCATAGACCCACCGTAAAACCATCTCTCTTCGCCGTGCGAGCGGACCACCGGTACTCGATTTTAACTTCGGTGGCTCGCCCGGCGGTTTACCCTCGCGGGTTCCTCTCGTCGACGCCCCGACAGATTTCGCCGTCGGGGCGTCGCCCTCACGTGATAGCCTCACGTCGGGTGACCGGACAATTCCCCGGTCCGATCACCCGAGGCCTCGGTTAGGGCGGCATCAGGCGCAGGTATTCGCGCCTGCGCCGCCCCGGCCGCTGACGGCGGCCCGGGTCGTGGGAATCCTCCCGGACTCATTCCGCCGCCTCCTTCTGCGAGATGACAGCCTCGCAGTAGGCGGCGACCGCGTCCCAGTTCCTGACGCTGTCGACCATCGCCCTCGCGACAGCCGGCAGCGTCAGGTCGGCACCGATAACAGCGACGAGGTCACGGCGATGCCGGTCGAAGCCCGGACACACCTCCAGCGTGTGTTGCGCCGTGTCCTCGTCACTGCTGCAATGGTGGCAGGCCGGAGTCCATTCCCTGTACGCGACCGTGTGCAGGTACAAGCCGAAGCATCCGTGCCCCGACAGCACCTGCACCAGTCGAAAGGAGAGGACTCCGTGCCGCCGCTCCATCCACTCCATCAGTACGGGCCGGAGAGCCTCGACGGTGACGACACCGTGTCTAGGCCTCTCCAGCCGCGTAGCCCAACCGGCGATGACATCTCGGCGGGCGTCCTCGTGCCAGGTGGCTATCTCGCTCAGCGATGGGGAGCCACCTTCGTCGCGCAGTGAGGTCACCCGCCGGTAGAGGTCGGAGAGCATCTCCGCCTCTAGGTCCCACAGGGGTGTCCCGGCCAGTAGGCATGCCGCCTCGGTCGATACCGTGCGGTACCCGCGAATGGCTCTGACCGCCATGACTCTCTGGGGTCTCCACAGAACAGCCCTGAGCTGGGAGTTCAGAGCCCTCGCCCACACGGGTGCGCCGTACATGGCCATCGAACGGATCACCCCCGCATACAGCCGTCGGCCCTCGAAGCTGGGTCCGCCCACGTTCGGCATGAGCTGCGAAAGGGCGGACGCCACGCCGACCAGCCGGGGAGCAATTCAGCGAAAATGCTCCCGGAACCACCATCGCCCGTCGAGCACCAGACCCAAGTACTTCATATGGGCCTGGATGCTGATGTGGACGGAGTTGACGACTAGCGAGGCGCCGATTGGCGGCCTTACGCGTGGCCCATGAAATAATAAGGCCTCCGTCTTATTTAGGGCCACCCTGAGCCCCAGCGCTTCGATTCGCCCGACCATCTCCTCGGTGCCGAGAGTGGCCAGGCTCGCCGCCTCTTCGAGTGTCCTGCCCCGGGCTGTGACGAGCGTATCGTCAGCGTAGCATATCACGCTCAGCCCGGGGGGGAGACTCCCTCTCAACGCCCAGTCGTACCCGATGTCCCACAGTGTCGGCCCCAGAACCGACCCCTGTGGAACGCCGCACGACATGGACGTCCGCACAATGTCTCCTGCGGGACTCGCGCAGAGGACACTGCGCCCCTCCAAATAGTCCGCCACCAGCCGCCTCAGGTACAAGGGCACCCCATGAAATCGGAGCGCCTCCCTGATGCAGCTGAATGGCAGACTATTGAATGCGTTGGCGATGTCCAGTGACACCGCCAACAGCACTCCCCCGCCGGTGACAGCCTCCGCGGCCGTCTGCCTCAGTCATAGCAGGGCCCTGATGGTCGAACGCCCCCTTCTAAAACCGAATTGAGCGTCCGACAGATCGGGCCCCACCTCCTCCAGGTGCTGGACGATGCGGGCAGCGAGGATGCGCTCCAGCAGCTTACCCACATCGTCGAGGAGCACGATGGGCCTGTAGGCCGACGGCGAATCCGGAGGTCGTCCCGGCTTTGGCAGGAGAACCAACCTCCCCTCCTTCCAGCACTCAGGGAACCGCCCAGACGCCAAACAGGCGTTGTACAGCTGCCTGAGGCGAGGCTCGAGGTGCTCGAGGAGCGACGTCAGCACCCGGACTGGTATTCCGTCCGGGCCGGGGGCCGTGGTCGCGGAACGAATCCGCGCCACAGCTGCTCCCACTTCCGTCTCCGATCTGGGTCAACACCACCTGATGCCGTAAAAAAGTTTAAACTCTATGGTAGGTATTTTTTTCTACAAAGATAATCAACATCATTCTTCTGCTTCTATCCCAATTACTTTGCATCGATATGTATTCTTACATATTGCAAAAGTTATTGGCATTAGTTTTATGACTGAAGTCTACCCTCCTTGGTAATATTATTGTTGATCATACGCATCAGGTGGTACTGGCTCTGATCGATATAAAGTTCTTAGTCATCATCATCATCATCACAGCCCATAAATGTCCCACTGTTGGGCTCGGGCCTCCTCCGTAATGGGAGGGAAATTAACTTACTATACCGCGCTGGTCAGAGGTGTTGGTATAGGGTTTTGTTTCGAGTTTTCTTTCTCTCGCATAGATGTTATATGCGTTTTATATCCCTTAGTCGTCTCGTACGATCACCCACGGGTAAGAAATGGGGTGGTGAATAGTATTCTTACTCCGTCACCACACGGAAAAGTTCTTAGTCATCTTTTACGATATCCACCAGCACAGTAAAGACTGGTAGAAATAGAGAAAATATAGAATCATTTTGTTTTTGTACTGGCAATGAATTTGTATTAATTTTGTATTAAAAATGTGGGTCAAAATTTAATATGTTATAGGGTAGATATAATTTTTTTGTAATAACAATGACATATTGGACGTAAGACACCTTACTCATCCCGTGACCATGATCACTGTGAAGTGTTCCGAATCCGTAAAAGTAGTTTTATTTCAAAAGGATTGGCAGTATTTGTAGCAGCTACCACACAGCGTTTTCTACAAAGATAATGAAATCAAATTATTTATAAATATTTTTGATTTGAAGCTCAAAAATTTTACTTTCTAAAAGACTAGTTTTGATCTCTTTAAGGTTTCATTGATCAGTAAAATATTTTTTGCCGCACTTTTTTGCTAACATTCAAATAAGTAGATCAATTGAAAGCGCTACAAACCGGTCTAAATAATACATTCACCATCTTACAACATTTTAAAATATACAAGTTATTTAATATGTGTTATAGTAGTAATTATCTTTACAGCGATTTCTAAATGTATGTGTACCTTGTTTTATACTAATACCACCAAATAGTGCATAAAGACTTATTAAGTATCTTTCTCAAACATGCCTGGAAATTAGAGCATTATTTTAACAACCTTCTTCGAGATAAATCGATATTGCTGTACTGACCAAATACATGCGAGCAGCGGCCGGCAAAAAATGTATGAAAATCCATATCTGTCGCGTTTTAGCGGCCAAATAAATATATATGTAAATTCATATCTATCGTGTATTTTAAAAATGGAACGTTTTGTTACTTCAAAATATTGTAACTAAATAGGCAACTTATCAGAATTTTATTTAAATTTCAAACGGGCTTGAATAAGAAACCTGTTTGATAATGAAAATAGAACAAATGAACCCTTTAGCACGTGGAAAATGTTGTTCGTTGTTCGTCATGAATACAGTTCTGCTTAGTTTTAATTTCCGCGCATTGTTTGAGAAAAGCACTATACAAGCCACAACTAGGAATTAATGGACTTACGTATGTGTGCCTCGGCTACGCCTCACCCCACATTTATACGTTCGTCTATCAGTACTTCTTTTGCTGGCCGCTGCAGTAATGTACTATTAGACTCTTATATACTTAAGATCTGGATGACCGAATTGACCTTAAAATAAAATATTGTAAAAATGGCGTCAAGCATACTGCGCTGTCACAGTTTTCATCACAGCTGTTGAGATAACATAGTTGCATAGATAAACTGGAATAAATAGATAAACATTTAAAAAATATTTCATTAATATCAGTAAGTACCGCATTAATTGTCTTATGCATTTAATAGAACTATTATTTTGACAATAAAAACAGGCGGGTAAATATTATATATTGGTTTATATGGCATATTTCATTTGTCATAATAATCATTTGCCTGATCTATGCTAGTGGTAGGACCACGCTGTTGACAGTTCTCTGGCTACAGCTGGGGGCTGGTTCGTATGGGGTAGTACCACACTCTCGCAGACGATCGTCTGAGTAATGGCAATGTGCTATTGCGCTTCGTTTGGTGAGCGAGAGAGCCGGAAGCCCAACTGGGTGGGTTTGGGGATTGTAATGGTAGGTAGTGGCCTAGCTATACCCTTGGTATGGCCAAGGTCCATGCGTGGCAGTAACACTTACCATCAGGTGTGCTGCTTGTTCGTTTACCACTATAAGCAATCAAAAAAAAAATTAACATTTAAAATTTATTTCTTTATTATCAATAAAAACTATATATATATATTCTTACATACATGTCTTCTTCTTCTTCTTCTTATGTATTGGCAATCAGCTACTTATACGATATATTGGTGCCAGTGTCGAGTTATGAATATCTTCACGTTTTTAGTCTTTCAGGTTAGTCATTGTCTAAGTCAAATTGTCGCCATCAGTGCTATGGCCACACTGTTAATGGTATCTTGTAGGAATTTTAATGGCAAACGTTGTAAAGTACTTTTATATGATGTTTACTACATCCCAGTAGTTCCGCCGCATCACATTACATAAAATGCCATCAAAATTATCTAATATAACACATTAAAACACTAAGATATCGAATATAATACAAGAGCACCACATGGCGTTTTCAAATGCATTCAATAAAACTGTTATTTTGACGTTAAAAACAGGCGGGTAAATATTATATGTATATTGGTATATATGACATATTTCATAAAAACCCAATTACAAAGCGAAAAATGATGTCACAAGCGGGATTCGAACCCGCGCCTATTGGGATTCCGGCTCAATCGTGCTGCCACTACACCACCGTGAACTATTGTATGACATGCATATCTCGCTTCGTATCATATTTACGCCTTAAGGTGACGTGCGCCATCTCCCCGACAATGTTTACACATTGTTATAGGCTTAATACTTCAAACTTTGCAGTTAGAATTGTATTAAACGATGACACAACCTTGTTATTCAAATTACTGAAATTTAGCATTTAATATGCTTAATTATTTATACAAACCCGATTACGAAGCGAAAAATAATGTCACAAGCGGGTGTAGTGGCAGCACGATTGGGCCGGAATCCCAATAGGCGCGGGTTCGAATCCCGCTTGTGACATCATTTTTCGCTTCGTAATCGGGTTTTTATAAATAATTAAGCATATTAAATGCTAAATTTCAGTAATTTGAATGACATATTTCATTTGTCAAAATAATAATTTCCTGATCTAATCTTGAAATCTTTCTTATTTCGTTCACTTAACATAACGCTGTGTAATTTGTCAACATTAATTAAATGAAGTAAATTATATTTACTTTTCTATAATGATGTTTCTGTTATATTAATTAAGAATATATGTCCTTAGGAGGGTTGATTGTCAGGCAGGCAGCCGGTGAAAAAACTATTGCTAATAACTTTTTGAAGATCTAAGAGGAGTACATATTGCATCGACCTCAAATAATTGGGATAATAGCAGGATTATGATTCCATACGGGGCGACGGAAGGGAGGCGTGCGGCCATATAACCCACGGTGTTTATTCTCCATCAAAGTCCATGGCCGGCCCGGGACATAAAAGCCCTACACGATATATAACAATTAAACAGATAAAAAAGTGTATGTGTACTTATGTACACGCGTTAGAAGTAATACTTATTTGAAGTAACAAGATAAAAATCCTTTCAAAAATTTAACTTTCGCCTTATTCTACGTTTGTATAAAAAACTACACTAATAATAGAAAAAAGGTATTTAATACATTGAAAGTTTTATTGTAACGCATTATCTAGTTAAATAAAGTTTATTTAAATATCACAAAAAAACTTGTTGACTATAGCTAACTTCAGGGTGTCGGTTTTTCGTGACGATGTGCGCGCGCATCGTAAATATTTACTCTCATCATTTTTCCCTAGCGCGCCAAATGAAGTATAACTTCAAAAAACAACAACATTAAAATGGGTGAAAATAAGCATTATTGTATATTTAATTACGTATCTAATTACCTATGTAAACTGTGCAACAAAGTTAAAGAGAATAATTTTATGCTGAGATCAGAGATACTTGATTTGGCACCGACTTCAAAAATAGTAATTTTTTTTTATAATTTAGGTAGCTTAGGTTAGATTTTCAAGTGATTTCTGATGTTTACGCGACTATTAAACATTTGAAATAGAGCTATTTTTACGGATTCTATCACGTTAATGTATCTATTATATAGCGTTCATGGACTGTATATTTGGGAGGATAGTCCTCCCATGAACACGAACGCTGTAAAGTATTCGAAACATCAGGAAATATATAAATAGAAACATGATAGAATACAATAATTTAATAAAATAATTTCATCTAAATCGATTTTTTTTTCTAGCCTATTATTACAAGTAGGACTAGTAGGGTTACCTGTCTTTGTTTCGGGAGCGGTCCCCTTCCACCTTGTATATTTTAAGACCCAATAAAAATTATCTAGATTGATCAAAGATAGGACAGACTATGTGACTTCTAAAGCCCGGTTTTCACAAACTTTCGAGAAGCTTTCCTTTCTATAAAATTCTCAGATCTTTATCGTTGCGGACAGCTACAATATATTAATTTTAATACCCGTTTATGGCTGCTAAATAAGCAGCTCACTTGATGGTAAGTGGTAAATACCATTCATGATTGATTTATTTGTAGAAGTGGATATATCACAACTCCGCGTTAGTAGCGAAGTACCTACATAAATGGGAAGAGCATATTATAAACCTTCTCCGTGAAAAAATACATATACATACCAATTTTCATAGTGATCGATAAAATAGTGTCTGAGTTTAGCGATATCATATATACAAACATCCTCTTTTATAGATATACGTTGCAAACGAGCAAGCAGGATACCTAATAATATGTGTTACTACAGCCCATGGACCTTTGCAATATCACCATCAGCAGAAAAAAAGTGTGTGTGTGTGTGTGTGTACTTATGTACACGCGTTAAAAGTTATACTTCTTTGACGTAACAAGATAAAAATCTTTTGAAATATTTTATCTTTCGCCTTATTTTAAGTTTGTAGAAAAAACGACACTAGCAATAGGAAAAAAAGGTATTTAATACATTGAAAGTTTTATTATAACGCATTATCTAGTTAAAAAACTAAAATGTTGACTATGACTAACTTCAGGGTGTCGATTTTTCGTGACGGTGTGCGCGCGCATCGTAAAAATTTACTCTCATCATTTTTCCCTAACGCGCCAAAAGAAGTATAACTTCAAAAATATTATGACCATAAAGTTAGAAAAGCCACTCAAAATGACAATTCGTTTATCTCTACATCAGATAATAAGGTGCTTGTATGCTCATAAATATAGGCATTGTCTGTTGCAAAATTGAATTCACATTATCGCCATATTTGTAAATGTTACGAAAGTATGGACGCGAGAAATTTCATTTTAACTAAAACGTCCATAATGACCTTAAGAGCAGGTGTTTAAAAATCGCTTACCAACTTACGTGTCATCCATAAAATGGTCGGCAATTATCTGTTATTTTTAAATTAAACTGGGTAGAACAAGTTTTTTTTTAATAACCGCATTTCATAGGAAGGAAGAGTGAACTTTTTTATCAACTTTTTTTGATATTCTCACTTATAACAATTAAAAGCGATGCCCGAGACTTCCTCAGTGTTATTTTTGGATTGATTTATGAACATTATTGTGGATTATCCGTGTGACGTGGTGACGGAGTAAGAATACATTTCAACATCCCCTCATCTTAACCATGGGTGATCGTAAGAGACAACTAAGGGATATAAAACGCATATAACATCTATGCAAGAGATGAAAACTCTAAAATAAAACCCTATACCAGCACGCCTGATTAGCGTGGTATCATCATCAGGTCAATTTCCCTTGCATTATAGAGGAGGCTCAAGCCCAATAGTGGGACATATATGAGCTGAGATGATATGAGAAACGAAGCAGCAATTTATTTATAATGTGCTCTAGTTTCTGTATCCACGAAAGTCATTTTGTTTTGTGATCCAAAAATTATTGTTCGGGCACCGTGTCCTCCTATTCATCTATTTATCAGGCTTATCGTATAAGACGACTAAGAGCTTTATATCTACCTTGGCCAACTTCACCTGATGCCGTTTAGTCAATAATTATATGCCCAAAGAGGGTTGACATCAGGTTCTCTGTGACTTTAAACAAGTCCACCTGATGAGGAGTGGTCTAAAATTACCAAATAGCAACGGAAGCACTTTGAATTAATTCCGTTATAATATCTCTCTCCGGCAAATTAAATAGCATACCTTTCTGTGTGTTTGATCTTTGTCATAAAATTTAAAAAAAAAAGAAATCAAATTTATATGTAATTTTATTTTTATTCCAGGTCGAGGCAAGTCGAAAAAACTTATGCAACGGATTCTACCTATGTTCATCATGCCTTTTGTCATACAATCAGCGTTAACACCTTTCGTCTTAGGCATGCTCAAGTTTATGCTTGTCAAGGCCTTTTTAGTGGGAAAATTAGCATTAACCCTTATTATGCTCAACGCGTTCAAAAATCACAACTCTTTTAAAGGCAGAGACGCGGAAGTGGCAAGCGCACATTATGGTTATAATGGCGTTGAAAGTTATGCTTCATATTTTAATAAATAAATTTAAGAATATGGAAATACTACAGATGGACACTGATTGCAAATCTGTAAAAGCATGTCACAAATAATTGCCAATAGCAAACTACAAGCTGATATCTAAAATATCTCAATTTCAAATAGCAACAGATCTATAAATAGAAACTATAAGTTGGAAACTTCAATCTACAAAATTATCATTAACTTAATACAAGTTGTAAAATATGAGTAATCTGTAAACTACACACTGTTAAAAGTACATTAGCGTACTCGGAGATAAGTATTGCACATCGACCGTTGGAAAGAGACAGTTGAGTAGAGCGATGTCCCTGTTGCTTACTACATATGTGTCATCACGCGTAGTATTTGTTACTAAATCAAATATACCTATTCCACATTTTTTTTGTCTAAATTGTAGCAGTTTTATCAACTCCATAATTATAACTTTATTTGACTGGATGCAAGTACAATTTATTGCATTTGTACAACGTTTGACAAATATCACACAGATAGTGCATGTAGCGACAGAGACAACGCTCTACGAAACCGAAATAAACCGATTGCCTCTTTCCAAGAATCGACGTGCAATATTATTAACCTAGTACTGTACAAAGTCTTAAACTTATAGACTAAAAACTCTGACCAAGTACTGCATAGTACCACGAACTGCAGTATTCATAATATGTAATTTTGTACTGAAACTCCGCAATCATTTTTAGTGTCAGGTTAAGTTTTAAATAAAATTCAGACTGATTACATTATCACTATAATAATTGTACAGCTATAAAATACAATTTAAATTGTTTTATATAGTTTATTTTTCAAATTAGTGTCCATTAAATTTTGTAAATATTTTAATATGAATAGTATCACAGATGTATTGAATATTTTAAAGTGAAATTGTCTCTTTATTACCTACTCACGTACGTGGAGTAATTAGCATAATCACTGTTAAAAGTACGTCTTGAAAGAAATTTTACTATATTATATAAAGTATTTAAGATATTTGCCAGCTTAATATAACTTGTGTTAATACTAGAAAGTCGTAAAACACTTAAGTAAAAGTATTTTAGAATGTTTAAAGTAAACCTTTGATGTCATCGAAGAAAATAAAATGCGTTGAGAAATATGAATTTAGTAGAAATGAAAAAAACATAAAACATATTACAATAATTGAATTTAACATAAATAATTTAAGATTCAAATCCCTAGTAATTATTTTACTACATATAAAATGTTGTACAGAATGTGTGAGTAACTAGTATTAATTTCGTTCGTAAATCGAGTGACAAGGATTTACAAATTAATATGAAATTAATTTTGTATAAAAAAATAAATACGCATATACTATTTGTAAAATAAGCAAAATTATTAATTAATAATATCGCAACCTTAAACTTTTTTATTGCCTATAGTGGCAAACGACGGCGTTATATTTATATAAGACCAAGTATGTGTGGAGTTAAGAATTGAATAATAACATTTTCCAACGCAATGTATTTTCTTCCTACTGCTCACTTATATTATTTTATGAGTTTTAATATAGTGCAGTATTGTTCTTTCTTCTTTCATAAGAATAAATATTAAGAAAGATAAAACGAATTTCAGTGTACACAACATTTACACTCGCTTATTTAAAATGATTCATTATAAGTATATTAAATAACCGGCAATAACTATTTTTGACTCCCTTTGCCTGTGGTAAACTTAAGAGATAGAGTCGCACGTCGCTTTATAGTGACCTATGGCGTTTAAAACTAGTTGGATTACGGTTAGATTTAAACCCATCACCAAACAAAAATCCATCACAGATCTCTATAAAATAAAATAACAAAAAAGACAATAGATTCGTAATTAATTTAACACAATTTAATAATTATAATATTATTAAATTTGTAATATTTATGAATAGAAAAAATAACAAATTTAATAGTGTACATGTACACAAACAAAATGGACGAGCTGTGACGTAAAGAGGACATAACGGCAAAAAAAATTGTCACAACGTTTATAGTGATGGCATGCGAGCCGGTTTAAAAATTGTTGAATGAAATTTCAATACCAAAAGTCATTTGCTTTTTGGTTATTTAATAAATGTTCAATATGGATTATATTCATATATGAAATACAATGACAGTTTTAAATGCGAGTGTAAATAAAATAAAACTTATAAACCCTTTTATAAATAATAAAAAAAAATATTATTGAAAATCTTACTCTATAATTGAGATAAATAGAAATTGTTCGATATGTTCATATTTTAACATAGTACCATAAATACTCAATTAACAGATAATAAACATAATCTAGATAAATTATTTAATTGTAATAAAAATAACTTAGATAATAATCTGCCCTCGTGAAACATTAATTATTTATTACATAGACTTCAAATATTACGTTAGCAGACTAATAATTAAAAAAGAAATTGTTATAAAACTGATTGATTTAAATCAAACAATCTTACTTAAGTAAAATTGATTGATTTAAGTCATTATTATAATTGAAGCGGTAATTTATAAATATAATCAGAAAAACAGATTATTGGTTTATTTTTAAACTGTTTTATTTTTTTGTTATAAACAAGACAAGCTAGCGAGCTAATAAAAAAAAAACATTCTGTAAAGATGTTTATTGTTTAGGATTTTTAAAATTAATTTGCAATTTTATGCACCTACTTTCGTTTTTTTTTAACCTGTCTAAGTTTGCTTACGCAATATTTGAACGTCTTCTAACTCGAACTCTAAGTCATTAATGTTATGTCAGATCTGACACACCTTTGCTTTAAAATATTTATACAAAAAAAAAACTATTTATTTTTCATAAAATGTAAATGGCATTCTAACTCGATTTACATAAATCTCGTGGTTTATAATTTAAGTTGTACTTTCTAAATATTTTATTATTTATATAATACAATAAATTAAAATAGAAAAAACCTGTTCAGTTATTCTTGTTACGTAATTATTTATTCATGAATTGTATTTATTAATAAAATCTAAACTATAAATTACAGATGAAATTAATTAGAGTTAGTTTAAAATTTACCAAAATCAACTATTGTGTGATGAAATCACAAAATATATACCTACTATGCAATGATTAATAATTCATTTAAGTAAATAATTAAGCTAGATATATTATTAAGAATATTGTTTTAATCATAATGTCAAAAATAATTAAATTCGTTAAATCTATATACCTATATATGAGATTTCCACCTATGTATTGACTCATCACGATATCTCTGGAACCATAAGACTTTAAATTTGGTAGGATATTCCTTTCACCGAGTAGAGGTCAGGTAAGAAAGGATTTTACAAAATTCCGCTCGCAAGGGAGGTTGCTGGGTGTAAAAATCACATTTATTAAATATAGCTCCTATAGACTTGAAATATGGTATGAACATTTTTTCTGTCTTGTAAAGTTTAGGTGAAGTAGGATTTTAAGAAATTCCTTCTCCGAAAGGAATTCTATGTAACAATAGAAACTACACAACTGAACTGATGTAACCGAAACGAAACGAGGGCGGGTCGCTAGTATTTTATAAATATGTTATTTAGGCTCGAGAAAAGAATATTTTATTAAAATATGTATATAATCAATAATCAAGCCATTCAGTTACAGAAGAAAATTTTCTCTACGAATGTTTATAGATTTATACAAGGAGTTTTCGTATAAATTGTTAATTATAGATATACGCTAACAGGGTAAATATTTTTGTGATTCACAATTTGTTGGTCATTGTGCGTTATTTTCTTAGTATGATCTGTGCCCACCAATTATTTACCAAAGCTCCTCGCGATATAAGGATTAATTCTAGAACATTTTCTTATAACATTGGTTCATTTAAAATTAAAAAAGAACTGAAGAGTATCTAAATAAAAATAGATCTCGCACGTAATATGTTCAAAAAATAATATTAATAACTCTATACTTTATATTTAATACACAAAATTAATTACGTTTTCGTTATTTTGAAAGTGAAATCTGCAAAAAAAAAAACAATTTACATTTTTTACATAACTGAAACATCTTGTTAAATAACGTAAAATTTTTCATTATTATTACAAGGATTACAACCAAACGAAACAAAATTATAATACTTAGTAATTAAATACATACTTAATTAAAAGCGAAAAAAAACACGCACATAATTAGATTATCATTGAATTATGTTATAAAATTTTAAATTTAATTTAATTTAACTGTACTAGAATATAATTATATCTAAAGTTGTCCGATAAATAAATAAGCGTTGGGAAAATTTTCTTTTGTAACATCCATGCACTTTTATTGCTACGTTTAATGAGTTCGCGGTTAATATTATTTCGTTATACCGATATTTAATATTTTTGCCACCCTTATAGGTAGGGTAACTGCATATAACACAGGTAGCACAGGTCTGAATAAAATAATGGCTGGCCATACCATCTCTAACATTTCTCAGGCTTACAGACCTTGATACCATCAAATTGGTGAGGAAGTACCGTAAGCCGCGTTGCTAAGACCTTCTGTTGTTTGTAAGCCCTCCTTGAAGGTAAAGGATGGCACAGAAGCTTCATGAAGCTCTCTTTTTATAAAATGGCCTGACCTTGCAACTACAAATAATTATGCCTGCAAATACAGGCTTACTTGACTCTGCACCTCCATTACTCCGAAATACGTTCTTATTTTTTGAATTCGAAAACCTATGCTGTATGTATTCATGGCAATAAAAAACGGATACGCAGCGCTGGGTTTGATGAATCGCCTACCAAATGTTCATTCAGCCTAGTGGCTCCTTGCGGTGGCTTTGCCACCTACGGTCTCCACTGTGGCCTCTGCTGGTTCAGAGGGACACGCGGAGCCGACTATTCAGCCGGCAATTTGTCCCCAGCGACAACTCCGAAAGTAAATTCTATAAGGAGTCGCTCATGCTTAAATTGCAATCATGGGGAGATTTCTGGAATAGTAGGTACGTTATATTTAGATTTCACCCAGTATCACAACCTAATAGCGTCATGTCACAGGTTGGCTTTACTTGGTGAATTTCTTCTAACAAGTACTGCATGAAAGAATCCAATTTTATAGTCAAACTTTACGAAATCCACAATAGTTAATTTGGAACTGCTTAAAAGCAGATATTCCTAATCCAACATCATGCTACTACTAAAGACAAGAACCTGGTGCCGGTAGTCTACCTAAATTGTCATAAAAAGGTAGCAGTTTATAAGATTGCACACCGTGCCTTTTTGCCACCCCGGGCGGCTTGTGTGGAGTATGACTAGGCCATAACTTGTCTCAAAAATAAAGACAAAGAAAGCCCCTATCATACAGAGAAATAGAAGATAATTGAAGAGATGGTTCAAATCTGGTAAAGGTGATGTGGATTTTGAAACATGCAGCAGAATAAAGACTGCCAAGCATTACTTAACAGTGTTGATAGCTGTTGATAACATGTGGTAGTGGAGAAGAATATAGTTCTCCACACCTTTTCTTGCCTATGGGTGTCGTAAAAGCTGACTATGGGATACAATATCTTTGTATGAGAAGAAAAACTCAAAATAAAATTTTATACCAATTCGTCTGACTAGCGTGGTTATAGTAGGTCAATTTCCCTCCTATTTTGGAGGAGGCTCGAGCTCAGCAGGGGGACATATATGAACAAATTTTAATTTCTAAAAGTAGATTTCTTTACAAAAACCCTGATACTTATATACAATAGCATTGAATTAATGATATAGAAAGATGAGGAACCAAAATACATTGGTCAATACATGTAATATGTATAAGTGTAAATGTATAACATTTTTACCTGTAAATACTTTAATTTATAAATTTAATTTATTTAAAATTAATTTATTTAATTATTTATTACAATATTAAGCGTTAATAAAATTTGTATATTTGTGTTTTACTTTTATTAATCATACAATAGAATCTCGATTATCCCGATCAATTAAAACTAGGGGTAGTCCGGATATACGAAAATTTGGATAATGTATTTCAATGTCAAATTAAATTATATTTGAATTTTAGTTGATTTTTAATATATAATAGATTTTATTGTTGTTTGACGTAATGAATTACATCTTTTCATTGCGGCCAAGTCTCTAATACGCTTCAGTTGTAACAATTATAACAATTGTAATAATTGGATACGATTCGTCCTGCTCGTGTCAAAATTTAAATAAAAATAAATCAACCTATCAGCTGAAAGTTAGTATAGAAAATAAAGTAAAACCGAACACTATTACGAAAACAATTAGAGTGGTATTATACAGCCATAGTGGTGGCGATAAGCTTGTCTTAACGTATCTTGTTGCGCGGTGAAACATTTTTAAATCAATAAGTAGGTAAAGACGTGACGCGAGTCCGGATAATCGGATAATCGAGATTCGGATAATTGGAATTCTACTGTACCTCTTTATTGAACCCCGACCATTTAACTTAGTTACTGACGGACTATGACTAATATGAAGAGACTAAAGACGTGAAGATAATTATAACTCGATACTGGCAGCAATGTCTCGTATAAGAAGCTGATTGCTAATACATAAAAAGAAGAAGAAGAAGCAATATAAGGGTTATTTCTCTAGTACAGATTGTTGTTCTTTAAAAAGAGAGAAAAAAATCTAATTAGGCTGTCTGACCAGAGTAATATAGTAGGTCAATTTTTCTTCTGTGTTGGAGGTGGTTCTAGCCCAGCAGTGAGCCGTATATGAGCTGAGATTACGATGATGAGTTATATAATACTACCTATACCAGAATCTTCGCTCACGTATGTTAAGTAGCTAGTTAATTAATATTATTATATTCTTTGACCATCATATCTGTGTGGTAGCGGCTACGAATACCTACTACCAACCCTTACTTTACTCGTGGATGTCGTAAAAGACGACTAAGAGTATTAAAACAACCTGGGCCAACTCTATCTGCTGCCGTTTGGATGCGGAGATGCTCGCTGGACTGTACCGGCGGGTGTCGGGGACGCAGGCAGGTGGCGGCACCGTCTCACTCAGCGAGATGGCCGCCTGTTGGGGTGATGCCCGCCGCATCGTCATTGCCTATTGGGCAATCTAGCTGGAGAGGCCTCGGTTCGGTGTCCGGACCGTCGAGGCCTTGTGACTGGTGCTGACAGAGTGGTTGGGTCGGCAGCACGAGGTCTTTTCCTTCCGACTCGTGCAGATCTTGACGGAAGGGATGGCTGCTTCGGCAAGTACCTGTACACGGTCGTGAGGAGGGAGAGGACACTGTCCTGGCACCGCTCCGACTGTAACGAGGACACAGCCCAAACGCTTGAGGTCTGTGTGTCCTGGGCAGAACAACGCCGTGAACTTGTCGCAGCGCCTGGGACAGCACAGGCGCGAGTACCTGCGGCTAATGCCGCCCTAGCCGAGACCGCGGGTGACCGGACCGGGGAATAGTCCATCACCCGCAAACAGGCGGACCGCATAAGGGCGACGCCTTGGTAGTAAGCTAGGGCGTCTACGAGGGATGGTACCTGAAAGGGTAACCCACCGGGCTGGCTACGGATGTTAAGGAAGCGGTCCCAGTAGCTGGCCCAATGTCGATGGGGAGAGAAAACGGTGAATAATGAAGCCACGCGCTGCCTTTCCGTCACCCCGGATGGAACGAACGGTGTATGCCCAGACCCTATGGTCTGGGCACACACCGTCTGTTCCATAGGCTATCCTAATAAAAAAAAGAAAAGCGATACTTATGAGTACCAAAAGGTTTGAAATGTTTAAAAAAAAACCTCCGCCACCAAGCAGAAAGGTTTATTTCAACGAAGACAATCCTCGTTGACCTTATAAGTCCAGTTATACAAGTGACCAACCAGCAAGGCTTTATGTAACAATATGCAAATTTCTTTCCTCGTTTATACAACAATTTTATTACTAAGACTCAACTCGCATGGAATGAATAATGATTTAGTGACTTTATCGCTAAGACTTCATTTGAATGGAACTAATAATAATTGTATAGATTTTATTGAAAATCAATGATACATTTCGTATTTAGATATTATAGGTACGTAAGAATATAATATGGGTTTCATTTCTACCTGGAGAATACCACTGAGGTAGGTACTTGAAATAAAACTATTTTTACAGATTCTATTGCGTCTGTATTTGATTTTTAATTTCCCGACGTTTCGAACACTTTACAGTGGACTATTAACATACATACATATCATCACGCCATATCTCTTGCAGGGTAGGCAGAGAGAACAGAGTGCCAGAGAACTCTATCTCTGCATACTTCACTCACTTCCTCAACATTCATAATTCTCTTCATACACGCTCGTCGGTTTCGGAGACTCTTGACTCCACCTTCCTTCAGTACATGACCGATCTGGTCTAGGTAGGTTAGTCTCGGTCTCCCTCGGTACCTACATCCTTCCACTTTCGCATTGCATATCTTCTTAACCAGACGTTCGTTCGGCATACTTTCCACATGTCCGAACCATCGGAGCATTCCCTTTCGCATCTTTACACCAATACTCTCTTTCATACCTACTCGCATTTTCTCTCTCTCACTCTCTTTTATACGACTATTAACACGAATCTGTAAAAATAGTTTTATTCCAAATGTGGTAATACTCACATAAACATCAGACATTATTATATCACTGAGGTATACAGGGTGGAAGTGGACCGCTCCCGAAAACAAAGACAGGTGACCCTACTATTCCTAAGTGTAATGATAGGCTAGAAAAAAATCGATTCGGATGAAAATAATTTTTTTTTTCACCACGCGAGGTCGTTGAACTCTTGAACATATGATCGTGAGTTTTGTATAGATTGCGTCTTTTCTCATCTGAGTAAAGTGACGTATTTTTATGGAATTATCGTTACATGGCACTGTCCTAATATGATGGAATGTGAAAAAAACTTAAAATTCGTTGTAAATAATTTTTCTTTTTTCATCCGAATCGACTTTTTTCTAGCCTATACTACCTACAAGTAGGACTAGTAGGGTTACCTGTCTTTGTTTTAGGTAGCGGTCCACTTCCATCCTGTATAAGCAAATAACTTCACAACAAAAGAGGTAGTCGTATGAAGCTATTAGACGCAAGTAATTCTGATTGGTATTCTCATGGGTATATGTCCAACAGTTGATTTCTCCTGGCTGATTGATAGATAGCAAAAAAGAAAACTCGAAATTAAATTACATCAACCAAAGCATCAACTTATTAAAGTTTGTTAGGTTAAATTTTCTCGTAATGTGAATCAGTCTAGCCTAGTCGGATATATATAATCTGAAGAGGAAGTTAGAAATGACATATATCTTTTGCCATTTAAGTAGATAATCCAAAAGCATTTTCCGATCTTTTAGTAGTAGGACCACGCTGTTGACAGTTTACAGCTGCGGGCCGGTCTATCCGGGGTAGTACCACACTCTCGCAGAAGATCAATGTCTCAGCAATGTTATTGTACTGTTGCGCCTCGTTCGGTAAGCAAGAGCCGGAAATCCAACTAATTGGGTTTGAGGTTTGTATTGGTAGACCGCGGCCTAGCTATACCCTTGGTATTGCAAAGATCCATGGGCGGCAGTAACACTTACCATCAGGTGTGCTGCTTGTACGTTTGCTACCATAAGCAATAAAAATTAATTAGTCATTTATCACCATGGTCACACGAAGGTATAAAACCTTACCTTACGTAATAAAATATATATTACCTATAATTTATTCAGATAACAAAAGCCATGATTTAAAAATGTATTTAAATCGGTTAAATAGTTCTTGCGTGGAACGATAAGAACGGATAAAGAGACGTTAGATTTTATAATGTGCAGAAATTTCAATTTAATCAATCTTTTTATTACAAACTATGTATATCTGTTTTCCTTTAAGAATATTCAAATGCTGAAATTTAGTATTTTATTATCTAATTATTTGATTGCTGTATGGTAGTGGCTACGAATACTACCAACCCTTACTTTGCTCGTGGATGTCGTAAAAAAACGACTAAGAGTCTTATAACGCCCTGGGCCAACTCTAACTCATGCCGCTTGGTCAACAATTTCAGTCATAAAACTATTGCCAATAACTTTTACAATATGTACTATGAAAGAAGAGTATATATTGTATCGACCCCAAGCAATTGGGATAGGAGTAGGAGAATAATGATGTCTAATTATTACATTATAAGTTAAGGAAACTTATATCAATATACATACATACACATACATATCATCACGCCATATCCCTTGCAGGGTAGGCAGAGAGAACAGAGTGCCAGAGAACTCTATCTCTGCATACTTCACTCGCTTCCTCAACATTCATAATTCTCTTCATACACGCTCGCCGGTTTCGGAGACTCTTGACTCCACCTTCCTTCAGTACATGACCAATCTGGTCTAGGTAGGTTAGTCTCGGTCTCCCTCGGTACCTACATCCTTCCACTTTCGCATTGTATATCTTCTTATCCAGACGTTCGTTCGGCATTCTTTCCACATGTCCGAACCATCGAAGCATTCCCTTTCGCATCTTTACACCAATACTCTCTTTCATACCTACTCGCTCTCTTACGTCGTCGTTACGACGTTTATATCAATATTGAATTCGATATTATTGTTTATTATTGAGTTTCACTTACTCAATGCAAATAAATAAAATACAATATTTCTCTATTCAAAAAAATATCTCCGTTTATCTCTAGTTACGGAGGAGGCTTGTGAATCGATAGAGAAAGAAAAATGAATGAATTTCAATCACGTGTCGCCTTATTAAATTCATTACCTATCATAAGTATAAGTAATTTATGTCTATTCAGAAAATTATGGCAGGCGCCCTTGACTAAATTTACGCAAAAAGAAACCTTAGTCACGATCTGTATGAACACCACTGATTTAATTTACCAATATATTCCAATCAATTGTTTCTAGAACCTCATAAATAAAAAAATAAACCTCATTAAAAAAATAGACTTGTTACGATAATTTAAAATATATTGAAAACCATAGAGTAATAAAACTTTGTTTCCTTTTTTAAACTGGTTTCGTAATATCGTCGTAATATTTTGTTTAAAGTATTGCAAATACTTAGATCAGAGCGACAACTACTGTTGCTACTACGTGTAATAGAGAAACTTACTTATGTCGTAACTGAGAACTGTACAGAATTTTTATTGTGGCAGTTACCTAGTATACACTAACACTTTCTGTGTTGTACCAGTAAAATATTAAAACAACTTGTATTAGGCGCAGTGTTCCAAATTTAAAAAGGATAAGAGCAAATACAAGGTTAGTGTTTTTTTTTCTCATTTATGTACACAATTTATCTTTGGTATTATTTTTACTTTTAGAACATAATAATATTTAATTGTGTTTTGCATCGACTATTTGTTATTAATTAAAAATAGCTAAGCTTAAAATAACTAATTAATAACTTAATAAAGTTTGTAACTTATTAAAATTGTGAACAATTTATAATAGAGCTATTGGTAATAGATGAAGGTCAAATGTAAATGAAATATGAAAGAATTAAACACATTTAAGTAAAAGAAATTAACAAGCAAATATTTAAAATAATAAGATTAAAATGATTTAAAGAAAACAACCGACTCTGTGAAATAATACAGGCATCTGTAAGCCTTTTTTTTTTTTTTTTTTTTTGTGTGTCTTAGTTGTTAGCCTCAGATGGCTATGACAACTTTACCCGGACTGTGGGTGAGCGCTGAGGGCTCTCAACCCGGCATCTGTAAGCAGATTTCCGGGAGTTTAATAGGCAGGCCCCCTCTTGCGCTAGATTTAACTGCTTGGCGGTATGACGCCCGCCAGGATGTAATAACCCATTGAGCAATCTGAAGTAGATATGGAGGCAGCTTGGACGTGCCCTTCTTCAGTTAATTAATGACAGGTTCTCGTTGCTTTGAATAAAACGAGGACGCGGCACAATATATTTCTATTCTGCCTGGGTATACTGAATAGACTTCGAGGATATGCAGGGCTGTGAATTCTCCATGTCAGTGCTATGAATTTTCTACAATTATTGTCGCTAATCAGATCGTGGGATAAAGCTGGCTTGAGAACTTGCTCTTGATGCTACATTAGACGAGGTCATGCATAAAAAGACCGTGAATAATCGGTGATAATTGTTGAGAGGCCTATATCCAATACTGGATTTCACGGGCTGATAGATGGATCATAGACCAGCGTAGTATATTAAGTCATTTGCCTTCCTACAATAGTGTAGTCTAAGCCCAATAGTGGCTGAGATGAAACATGCTTTATACTTTTAATGCCCCCTCTGATGAAGATTTAAAAATATAAACTGTCATCACCGTTTATTTTTCTTGAAAGTCGTAAAAACATGGTGAACACTTAGAAGGTAATCAGCAGTGCTCACTTGGGTAACCCATAAGACCAAAAGCGCTCACCGAACTACATAACAAGCTTGGCGATTAAAAGATAATACTTCTACGTGTCTATAATTGACTGCACAGATGGCGTAGGTAGTGGTAAAGATACCGACCTACAGTGACAGTTCCGTGGGTTTGATTCCTAAGCAGGGCAATAATTTGTGCGATCTACAAACGGTTGTTCCGAATCTAAGTGTAACAGTCCCCCGCAATACTAGGATTATTTCCTTACCCAAAATACTGAAATTTAGCATTTAATATGCTTGATTATTTATAAAAACCCGATTAAGAGCGAAAAATGATTGTCATCAATTCTCACATCGTATTATATTTACGTCTTTTAATAAGAGAGTTGAATGTCCTACAATAGCTCATGGTGGTGTAAGTGGCAACACGATTGGAACGGATTTCCACTTGTGACAATCATTTTTCGCTTGTAATAGGGTTTTTATAAATAATCAAGCATATTAAATGCTAAATTTCAGTCATTTGAATAACAGGGTTGTGTCTTCGTTTAATACAATTCCAACTGCAACGTTTGAAGTATTAAGCCTGTACAATGTGTAAACATTATTTCCTTAGTTAAAACAAAAAAAGTAATAATAATTAAAACATACATAAGAAATAATTCATTAAGTATAATATTCATATATCTACACCTATATCTAGTTGTATCCAATTTTGATATTTAAAAAAAAAATCAGACATAGTTCTCAAATTTGGGTTAACAGCGAGAAAGTTTGTCTTACCAAAGTTAGTTAGTAAAACATTTCAAAATAAATTTTAATGGCGAAGGCAAATATTTTGAAGAAACTAATATATACTAAGATAATAAGAACTTCTATTCACGACAATGTGTGAAATACATGCTTTGGAGAATACATTAAGTAGTTCACATTATGATGATCACGTTTATATGTGATCATAAAACATATATATATATATATATAATTGTAAGAAAAGGGGTCTACGCGTGAATGTGAGCAAAACCAAAATAATGGTCTTTGAAAGAGATGAAGCCAGAACAGATGTAAGAGTAACAATAGGTAATGATGTACTAGAGCAAGTGAATGAATTTGTATATCTTGGATGTGGATTTAGCCGAGATGGAAGGTACACCACTGATATAGAGCGAAGAGTGAATGCGGGAAATAGAGTGAACGGAGCTTTGGGACAACTTCTCGGTAGCCACCACCTCAGCCAGGAGGCACGTGTAGCAATACATAACGCAGTGCTTGTCCCAACATTACTGTATGGAAGCGAGAGTTGAGTATGCAGAAAAGAGTATGAAAGTAAAATTAATGCGGTCGAAATGTGACCCCTACAGCAAATCTGTGGAGTTAGGCTGACCGACCGCATTCATAACGACGACGTAAGAGAGCGAGTAGGTATGAAAGAGAGTATTGGAGTAAAGATGCGACAGGGAATGCTCCGATGGTTCGGACATGTGGAAAGAATGCCGAACGAACATCTGCTTAAGAAGATATACAATGCGAAAGTAGAAAGATGTAGGTACCGGGGGAGACCGAGACTCACCTACCTAGACCAGATCAGTCATGTACTGAAGGAACCTTCCTTCACCTGGACTCCACCTGGAGTCAAGAGTCTCCGAAACCGGCGAGCGTGTATGAAGAGAATTATAAATGTTGAGGAAGCGAGTGAAGTATGCAAGGATAGAGTTCTCTGGCACTCTGTTCTCTCTGCCTACCCTGCAAGGGCTACGGCGTGATGATATGTATGTAATATTATAAATGCGAAAGTAAATCTGTCTGTCTGTCTGTCTGTCACTCTTTCACGCCAAAACTACAGAACCGATCTAAATGAAATACTTTTTAATACAAAAAAAGGGTTGTGTAAAAAAAGGGTTGGGGGGCATAGTCCGGAGCGTGCTCGTTCGCGTCCCCTGCCAGTCTAATTAGACTGCTAATCCGGCTCGAAATGCGTACCGCAATGCGGGTTAGGGCGTCCCCCGGAGGCGACGAGTACCGACCCGCCCCCGTCGGTACGAACTTCGGCAGTTGCGGCGATGGGGGCCGCCACCCATCACGCCTTGCCCAGTCAGGCGAGTCGAGGAGAGCAGAGTGCCGGGTGGCCACGTGGAATGTAAGAGGTTGTGTGGAAGGTACTTACCTTCCACACAACCTGATATCCGTCATGGCAGACAAACAGCTAGACGTGCTCTGTGTAACAGAGACCAAGCGAAGGGGCAGTGACGCCTGCGATCTTCCTGGTGGCGGGATGGCTCTGTGGTCTGGTGTACCACAGAGCGATCGAGCCAGCATGGGGGTAGGAGTGCTGTTGTCCTCTCGCTTGGCCTCAGGTGTGAAGGATTACGGAATGTATGATCCCAGACTTCTTTAGGTCCGTATAAAACTTGGTGTCACCAAGGTATTCATGGTTGTAGCATATGCTCCCGTAGGATCCTCGGTGGCATCAGACCTAGAGAAGTTTTGGGATAATGTTAGGGAAGTTCTGGATATGGCAGAAACCAGTGAACGCGTGATTGTATGCGGTGATTTGAACGGATGGGTGGGGACCAAGCGTCCCGACTATGAGGACGTACTCTGTCCATTTGGTGATAAGAGAGTGAACGACGCAGGTAGGCTCATAGCGGATGTATGCATGGAGAGAAACCTTATTGTGTCAAACACATTTTTCCAACATAAGGACATCCATATGTATACATGGAGAAGGAATAAACAGAAAAGTATAATAGATTAAATTTTGGTAGACAGTGGCCTCCGAAGCAAAATATTGGACGCAAGAGCCTACAGGGGCCCCACAGTCGATACGGACCACTATCTCGTTATTGCGAGATTTAGTGGTCTGTTCAGAAAGTGGAGGCACTGGCGAGAGCGTGTCCACTTCGGAGGGCTTGAAAGAATAAAGGTTGAAAGGTTGCAAGAGGAGTGTGTAAGAGAAAAGTATGCAGAGGGTGTCCGAGAACGGCTGACGATGGCAAGCCAGCCGCAATCGGGCATTGAAGAATGCTGGAGAGTATTGAAAGAGAGTATGGTAGACACAGCGAAAGAAGTATGTGGAAGTTCAAAGAAGCATAGAAACACAAATGGTGATGCATGGTGGGATGCGGAAGTGGCAGCTTCCGTAGAGCAAAAGAAGAAAGCGTGTCTGGACTATGTCTCTTCTTTGAATCTGAATGACAGTATGACTGAACAGAAGAAAGAAATATATCGGCAATGTAAGAATGACATCAAGGCCTTAGTGAAAGAGAAACGTGATAGAGCAAGTATGAGTGCAGAAGATAGGCTGACTAAAAACTTCGAGGGTAACACCAAACTCTTTTGGAGGGAGGTGAAGAAGTCTCGGGGTGGTTGGTCAGCCTTCAGAATGAATAAAATAAGGTCTAAAGGTGGAGACATTCTTACACAAACACAAGACGTGTTAAGCCGATGGAGTGAATATTTTGGCGATATGCATGCGGATGCTACGGCTGGCGCCGGTGCCGCATGTGGTCTAGTAGATCAACATTCGGCGACGGCGTCCTCCGATGGCATCAGTATGGATGAAGTTGAATGGGCGATAAGAGGTTTGAGAAATGGTAAGGCAGCGGGCATTGATATGGTGTCTGCCGAGATGATCAAGCTTGGTGGCTCCTGTGTCCGGGAGGCGTTCCTGTTGCTCCTCAATTTATGTTGGAGCTCGGGAATGGTTCCCGGGGACTGGAATAGCGCAGTCATCGTGCCTTTGTTTAAAAACAAGGGTTCACGTTATGACTGCGCAAATTACAGAGCCATAAGCTTGACCAGTTTGGCAGCAAAAGTGTATGGTAAAATTATTGAAAGGAGAATGAGGATGGTGTCCGATGGTTTACTGTGTGAGACACAAGGAGGTTTCAGGAGTGGAAGGGGATGCATGGATCAAGTGTTCTCTCTGCGCAACATTGTGGAGAAGCATCTGGCCCTAGGTCAGAGGGTTTTCTGCAGTTTTGTGGATCTGGAGAGAGCATTTGACGCGGTTGTACGAAAGGAACTTTGGGACATTTTACCGGAGTATGGTATTAACGGTAAACTGCTGCAGGCTGTGCAATCCAGTTACATGGGCTGTAGAGCCTGTGTGCGGCTGGATGATGGAATGTCGCCTTGGTTTGACGTCAATATCGGTGTTAAGCAGGGCTGCGTTCTATCGGCCAGGCTGTTTATCATATATCTGGATAAATGTCTCCAAAGGTTGAACGATATGAATGTGGGAGTCCAGATGGGTGACTCAGTGGTCTCTGCTCTGCTTTATGCAGATGATGCAGTCCTGCTGGCACAGTCAGCGACTGACCTGCAGACCCTAGTCGACACAATGACAGAAGATTGTAAGAAAAGGGGTCTACGCGTGAATGTGAGCAAAACCAAAATAATGGTCTTTGAAAGAGATGAAACCAGAACGGATGTAAGAGTAACAATAGGTAATGATGTACTAGAGCAAGTGGATGAATTTGTATATCTTGGATGTGGATTTAGCCGAGATGGACGGTACATCACTGATATAGAGCGAAGAGTGAATGCGGGAAATAGAGTGAACGGAGCGTTGGGGCAACTTCTCGGCAGCCACCACCTCAGCCAGAAGGCACGTGTAGCAATACATAACGCAGTGCTTGTACAAGCACATTGATTTGACTTGTAAATAAATATGACATTAAAATTTCGTAGAAATATTACCCTTAAGGGGTAAAATAAATATAGGGGATGAAATACTTTAGGATAGTAACATTTTACGCGGGCGAAGCCGCGGGCAGAAGCTATTTTATATAATTAACCTTATAATGACGTAGTGAGAATACAATTCACCACACCATATCATACCCGTGGGTAATCGTAAAAGACGACTAAGGAATATAAACCGCAAATAACAAGCAAGAGAAGGAAAACTCGACTCAAAACCTTATACTAACACGTCCCATCAGCGTGGTATAGTAGGTCAATTTCCCCATTACGGAAGAGGCTCGAGCCCAACAGTGGGATATATGAGCTGAGATGATGATAATATGATAGAAAACCAAAAACTATATAATTAGCAAAACTAAAGCTAAAAAGATAATATATTTGCATGTTTTTTTTTTTGGGGGTGGGCTACGGTCGGCGCACTCCTCGCACCACTCCATCCGGGGCGACAGAGGGGCGTAAGCGCGCACACCCGTAACCCACCCGTGACGTCGCCTTCGTCGTTGGGCCGACCACCGGAGCAGAGTGACTTGACGTCAGTGGTCGGCCCGACGGAATACCCTTGAGGAGTACCCTCTCCACGACCGACATCCCCCTCTGAGGTAGGATGTCGGTCTTTCCTCACGCGGTCGGCCTCTCGGCGGGTGACGGACTAATTCCCCGATCCAGTCACCCGCGGCCTTGGATAGGGCGGCATCAGGCGCAAGTAATCGCGCCTGCGGCGCCCCATTCGCCGGCGGCGGCTCGCGCCGTCGAGGCGCGTCCGCGTCCCAGTTCCTGACGCTGTCGAGCATCGCCCTGGCGATGGTCGGCAGCGTCAGGTCGGCACCGATGATTGCGACGAGTTCACGACGCTGCTCTGCCCAAGCGGCACAAACCTCGAGCGTATGCTGCGCCGTGTCTTCGTCGCAATCGCAGTGGTGGCAGGACGGTGTACTCTCCCTCCTGACGACCTTGTGCAGGTATTTGGCGAAGCATCCATGCCCCGTCAAAACCTGCACCAGTCGGAAGGAGAGCACCCCGTGCCGCCGTTCCAACCACTGCATCAGCACCGGCCGGAAGGCCTCTACGGTCCGCACACCGAACCGAGGCCTCTCCAGCCGGACTCCCAACGGGCAATGACATCTAGGCGGGCGTCAACGCGCCAGGCGGTGAGTTCCCTCAAAGAGACCACACCGCCCTCCGCGCGCACCCCCGACACCCGCCGATACAAATCGGCGAGCATTTCCGCCTCCAGGTATAATATATTTGCATGTGAATAACTTATGGGTGTCGTACGAATTGGTTAGCCCAAACAGCATATGCATACGACCTTTTAGCATAGCATACGTCAAATCCCAGATTAGTCAATTAGTGCTAGACTTGTGTATAGCCACGGACCGGTCCATCCGGGATAGTACCACACTCTAGCAGAAGATAGACGTCTGAGTAATGGCAATGGCTTTGTTGCGCTTCATTCGGTGAGCGAGAGAGCCGGAAGGCCAGCTTTTCGAATGAGATAGGCAGATACAGAGCTGTACCTTTGGTATTAAGGCCACGAGCGCCAGTAACACCTACCATCAGGTGTTATGTATGCTTATTTGCCATTTATTTTTATACATAATTCCTATAACGTATATACCTACATATAATCATCATCACAGCCCATAAATGTCCCACTGTTGGGCTCGGGCCTCCTGCGTAATGGGAGGGAAATTAACCTACTATATCACGCTGGTCAGATGTGTTGGTATAGGATTTTGTTTCGAGTCTTACTTCTCATGCATAGATGTTTTTTTTTTATTAGCTATTAATTTATGGGGGTTTTTGTCCACATGGACACGTCAACCCCATTGTATCAAGGCTCATGCATAGATGTTATACGCGTTTTATATCCCTTAGTCATCTCGTACGATCACCCACGGGTAAGATATGGGGTGGTGAATAGTATTCTTACTCCGTCACCACACGGAAAAACCTACCCCTACATATAAACCTACCTCTTAAATCATTATGTCCAAATTTTTATACATAATCCTTATAATGTCGGTATAAACATATAAACCTACTTCTTAAATCACTGTCTATTGAGGAAAACCGTATTGAAATCCTATGTGTAGTTTAAAAGATCTAAGCGTACAGAGAACGACGGTGGGACTTTATTTTCTACTATGTATATTATAGATATTGTTTCGAAGCTCATCACACTGGATCTAATATTTAGTCTGGCCTTAAATATTATTACAATTAAAATTAAACAAAATATTACATTTGAATTTGGAATCTGTCATTTTTATATGATTGTTCATTGTTTTTTTCTCATTTTGGCTCCAATACATTGTACAATATTTTTGGATATTAAAATGGAGTGGGGTGATAAAGAGAACCGAATCGCTGTGATTGCATTACATAAAGTAGATATAGAGCCAAATGCAATTTTTAAAACTCTCCATACGCTTAGTATTAGTAAAATGTGTGTGTACCGGGCTATTAATAGGTACAGTGAGACCTCGTCTGTTTGTGTCAGAAAAGATCAGGCCGTCCATGTAGTCTTCGTACGAAAAAGGTGATCAAAGCAGTAAGGAAAAAAATTCGAAGAAATCCTGTCCGAAAGCAAAAGATTATCTCGGGCAATCATATCACGTATTTTAAAAGATGACTTAGGACTTGCAGCCTATAAGAGGTGGCCTATAACTAGTCATTTCTTAACTGATAATTTAAAAAAGAATAGGGTGATAAAATCGAAACAACTACTGATGCGGTACGCAAAGGGAAGGTAGCAGTAAAAAATGTTTACGGATGAGAATTTTTTTACAATTGAACAACGTTTTAACAAACAATATGACCGTATGCATACCGAAAGCTCTAAGGGAGCTTCCTAATTAGTCGACGGAGTGCAACGTAGGCATTGTCCGACTTCAGTGATGGTTTGTTGAGGTATTAGCTATGAAGGAGTGACTGAGCCATACTTTTGTGAAAAAGGTATCAAAACATCGGCACAAGTATATCAAAGTACCATTCTTGAGAAGGTAGTGAAGCTCCTTAAGAACACCATGTTCAATAACCAAGAATGGTCCTTCCAGCAAGACTCGGCACCGGGTCATATAGCTCGATCTACTCAGTCTTCGTTGGAAATGAACGTTTCAGACTTCATCAGAGCTGAAGACTAGTCGTTGTCTAGTCCCGATCTTAAACCGCTGGATTATGATTTATGGTATGGTTTCTAAACGCCATTATAATTTGAAGTCCCTAAAACAATCCATACGATTGGCAGTGAAGAATATTCCCATGAAAAGAGTGCGTGCTTCTATTGACAACTGGCGTCAACGTTTAAGGGACTGTATTGCAGCCACTTCGAATAAGCATTTTATATTTTAAATTGTTTTATATTTATGTTTTAGTGTATAGTTACACACTGTAAAAGTAGTAAATGTTATTTGCAATAGAAACTTTTTTTTGTCTTTGTTACAGTATTTTTGGCAAGACTAGGAATTTACTTAACACTTATAAATTTTATTTAAAAAGAAATTAGTAAAATGTATTAAAAAACACGGATAAACCTTTGTATTTTTGTAACGGATTTTCTCAGTAGCAGTCTCGTTTCGCTCCGGTGTTAGTTTATTAGATTAATATTAGTGAATATAATATACAATTCGAAAGTGGAAGGATGTAGGTACCGGGGGAGACCGAGACTAACCTACCTAGACCAGATTTGTCATGTACTGAAGGAAGGTGGAGTCAAGAGTCTCCGAAACCGGCGTGCGTGTATGAAGAGAATTATGAATGTTGAGGAAGCGAGTGAAGTATGCTAGGATAGAGTTCTCTGGCACTCTGTTCTCTCTGCCTACCCTGCAAGGGTTATGGCGTGATGACATGTAAGCAATATTAGTGAATTTTAAAATTGACGATATATTAGTGTTTGATGGGGTTTCTGCATAATAAATCACTTTCAATTCGAATCTGACCATAAATTGTAATCAGCGCACTATAACAAGCAAAATTTTTATCATCTAAAAAAAGACCTGTATCTGGGAGAAGAAGAAACTGAATTGTGTAAATTAAAAAAAAACACATCATGAAATTGTGCAAAAGATAAAATCATCTCGTAAATGTATAACCATTTATGATTAAATGTTTCGTGTATGTTATTGCGTAATATTTCTACTAATTGCAATTACCTAACTTAATTTTGCGACCTACATTGCAATTGATTATTTTTTTTTACAATCTATGTTTAATTATATAATCTAAACTCAAAAGATTTATTATTTAAAAAGGATATGTAAACATTAGTCAATACGGTGGCAGAGTAAGAATACTACTCACCACCCCCCTTTCTTGTTTATGGATTTCGTAAAAGAAAAACTAATAACCAAAGTTTTTTATCATCTGTATATCCATTTTGGTGTATTTATTCGACTATCCATTTCCGTGTGGTGACGGAGTAAGAATACTATTCACCACCCCATATCTTACCCGTGGGTGATCGTACGAGACGACTAAGGGATATAAAACGCATATAATATCTATGCGAAAAAAGGAAAACTTGAAACAAAACCCTATACCAACACGTCTGACCAGCGCGGTATAGTAGGTTAATTTCCCTCCCATTACGGAGGAGGCCTGAGCCCAACAGTGGGACATTTATGGGCTGTGATGATGATGATGATTCGACCATCTGGAATGATGTGGCATTTATTATTAGATGGAGCTTTATATTTATGCCTTCAAGATAAGAATGAAACTTTTTTGATTGATATAAATAAATAAAAAACATGCAAAAGGTTTTGCCGTGTGGTGACAGAGTAGGAATGCAATTTCCCATCCGGTTTCTTGCTTGTGGATGTCGTAAGAGACGAGTAAAGATGGAAGGAGATATACTATACGACTGTACAAATAGCGTAGTGGTAATGATACCGACGTACCACACCAGTGGCGCAGGGTTCGATTCCTGCGCAATACAATACTTTGTGCGAGCTAGAAATTGTAGTTCAGGGTCTGTGTAAAGTCCCCCACAATACAAGAAATATTTCCTTAGTGCCGGGTATTGTCTTTATAAAATAAAATGCATATAACATCTATACAAGAGACGAAACACTCGAAATAATTTTTTTTACGAACCTTATGGACCACAGTTTAATAGTAGATTTATTTCTCTCCCACTTTGGAGGAGACTTGAGTGGGACGTACGAGTATATAAGCTGAGATGATTTGCTTATGTTTTTTTTATATTTTACAGATGAAAACTAGCAAGCTGAAGCATTGGGCAAATAATAATAGAACTACATTATTTTTTATGGCCGTTTCTTTATCTTTACTCATTTCAACAATTGGATTGATTGTGGCTAATAAGAATAAGACTTCTAAGGTAAATAATCATATGTATTAAAACCATTTTGACCATGTGGTGACGGAGTAAGAATACATTTCACCACCCTCTATCTTACTCGTGGGTGGTCGTAATAAACAACTAAGGGATATAAAACGCATGTTATATCTATCCAAGAGAAGAAAAACTCGAAACAAAACCCTATACCAACACGTCTGATCAGCGTGGTATAGTAGGTCAATTTCCCTTCTATAACGGAGGAGGCTCGAGCCCAACAGTGGGACTTAAATTGAGCTGAGATGATGAGATGAAATGATTAAAACTATCTTTATGGATTTTATTGCGTTCGTATTGCACGGGAGTTCTCCCGTGTTTTTTTTTCTCCCGTGGGAAAGTAAAAATCAAATACAAACACGATAAAATCTTTTAAAATATGTTAAAATACTCAATATCGAATATTGTTAATCAATATGTTAATTTTGTAAGTAGCACTATTCTAATGAGGAGATTGTTAAACTACCACGCAGGTTTGTTGGGTTCAAATCCGTGGTTTCAATCTGTCTACTCGATGTTATATTATGTGGAATACAATGTATGTATAAATACAAACCCTTTCCGGTGTGGCGACGGAATAAAAATACAATTATCGACAAATCTTACTCGCCTGTAGAAGACATAAAAATCGGCTAAGGTTCTCATCAGGAGAATTGGCAGCAGATAACTGCGAAGGAAAACCCTACTATAGAAATTACGCCAACGTTCCCTCATATTTGGGAGAAGCATTGGACGGTTTAAAGTCTGAAATGACGATGACGAAGTTATGAGCAATCAATTTTTAAATACTATTTGTTATGACCGTGGAAAAGCAATCCGAATGAAATATGATAACGATGTACTTATTTGTTTATAGGTAGTAATAGAGTCTTGTCGGTAGGGTATTAGTGCTAATTAATTTACACGTGATATACAGTTTTAATAGTGGTAGGACCAAACTGTGGAGTTTTCTGTCTACAGTCGCGGGCCGGTCCGTCCGGGGTAGTACCACACTCTTGCAAAAGCGACGCCTGAGCAGTGGCAGTATGCTGCTGTGCGTCGTTCGGTGAGCGATAGAGCCGGAAGCCCAACATTCTGGGTGGGTTTGGGAATATTGGTAGGCAGCGGCCTAGCGATACCTCTGGTATTGCAAGGTCCATTTTTTTTTTTGCGGTTGACTATGGACGTTGTCTCGCCCCGCCAAATCGGTCCGGGGCGACGAAAGAGGTGGCGCGCAACCCCATAGACCCACACTGCAAGCACCTCTCTTCGCCATGCGAACGGGCCACCGGTACCCGATCTTTGTCTTCGGTGGCAGTATTGCAAGGTCCATGGGCGGCAGTAACACTTACCATCAGGTGTGCTGCATGCTCGTCTGCCACCAAGAGCAATAAAAAAAAAATACAGGCTTTAGCCTAGTAATGAAAACTATAACGTAGCAACCTCGAGTAAAGGAGTATGTACCCCTCTGTATTTTTATGAGGCTGCAGCGTGAAAAGTGCGTGAGCCTGTTAATTTTAAGAGAGTTGAGCTCAGAATGAAGTTCAAATATAATATTTCATTTGGACCAGGATCCAGGTCCGAATCCCACAAGTATCTGGTGGAAATCGAATTGATCGAAAAGTCAGTGAGAGCCGAGAAATAAAATGACATTCATCTTATTCATGATAATCCTAATCTCCAGTGCCTCGAGCTTGGTGACTGAACGTTCTTGGTACTAGTTGGCTAGGTATGGCGCTCGTTCAAGCGTCCCACCTGGGTTATTACGAGCATGCTGTAGGTCCAACCCAAGTGCAGGCTACCTTAACACCCAGTCGTAGTCGATGTGTCACAAAGCTGGTCCCAAAACCAATCCCTGTGGGACACCACACAACCAGTGAACTTTAGGTATAAAATAATAATCAGGTAATTTTTCTGTTGCTCTTATATCGATATATTGTCTCTATCACGATACACCGTATCTATTATGCTAGAGTAGAATAAGCAATCAATGCTTCTATAATAATTATATGGCATTTAAAAAAATATGTTCTGTTTTCAGCCTGATGAAGGATTCTACAGACTACCTAGAAACGTTAAACCAAGAAATTATAATTTAACATTGATACCGAATATAGAACAGAAATTTTTTCAAGGCAATGTAGCAATAACAATTGATGTCATTGAACCAACTTCAAGTATAATAATGCATTCAAATAAACAACAAATAAACAATGTAAATTTAAAAAACAATGACAACACAGAAGTATCTTTGCTTACACATAAAAAAAGTAAAGATAAAAGAGAATTTTTAATTATTGAATTGGAAAGTGAAATAAGCAAAGGTGAATACAAAATTATGATATCATTTTCTGGCCGATTGGATGGAGGTTTAATAGGACTCTATGCGAGCAATTTTAGCGATGGAAGGTAAGTTTATATTTATAGAATATACTATAGTCCGGCGGCTCAGAGATTGCGTTTCTGACAGGTCGTGATCGAATAGGCGATGCAGTTTTGAACTGGCGTACCATTTACGGTACAATTTTAAATATCTTTTATTTACCTTCTTATGCCTGCCTACCCCTCTGGGAAACAGGCGTGAGGCTATGTACCCATGTATGTACCTTATTAACTATAGTTTTCTTCTTCTTATATATTGGCAATCAGCTACATTATACGAGCTATTGGTGCCAGTGTCAAGTTATAATTATTATTACGTTTATAGTCTTGTCAGGTTATTCATTTGTCTAAGTCAAATTGTCGCCATTAACAGTGCAATGGCCACACTGTTAATGGTGTCTTGTGGGAATTTTGATGGAAAACGAAAACGTTGTGAAGCACTTTTATATGATATTCACTATATCCCAGTACTGCCCCATCACATTACATAAAATGCCATCAAAATTATCTAATATAACACGTTAAAACACTAAGATATCGAATATAATACAAGAGCACCACGTGACGTTTTCAAATTCCCGTCAAAAGTCCTACTATAGTCTGTGATAGTCTGTTTTTTAATCTCAGACTAAATTGACATTACATGTGTTACCAGTTTTTTTCAAAACTTAAATAGGTAGTTACCTACGTGTCACTTTCGGTCTATATGCCACACGTCTTTTTTTTTTTTTTTTTTTTTTTTTTTTTTTTTTGCTAATGGCGGCAAACGAGCAGACAGCACACCTGATGGTAAGTGTCACTGCCGCCCATGGACCTTTGCCAATGGTATAGCTAGGCCGCTGCCTACCAATACAACCCTGAACCCACCCCAGTTAGGCTTCCGGCTCTCTCGCTCACCGAACGAAGCGCAATAGCACAATGCTATTACTCAGACGTCGATCTTCTGCGAGAGTGTGGTACTACCCCGGACGGACCGGCCCGCGGCTGTAGACAGAGAACTGTCCACAACGTGGTCCTACCACAATACAAATTTTAATTTGCGTTAATATAAACAAATATCGTTTTTTTTTTAAAGTAACAAGTTTTTTAAATATCTAGCTATTTATTATCAAATAACAAAAGTCTATATTAAAATATCTATATTATATATTATCTCTATATTATATATTATCTCAGAGACCAAATTGACACATGCAAACGTCGAACTTACAAATAATGCTGCTAGCTTTTTTTGTGAAGTGGTGTACCTACGATACTGGTATATCGAAACATAAGAATTTATACACCGTGGAATCTAATTGGCTGTTTTCCTGAAACGTATGTACCTACTCAGTTAATCATTCTTAATATCCCCACATAACTAAAAACATAATACATTGAAAAAAAAGTCTGATAAATAGACGTTCTTAAGTTTGTCTGATATGCAACGGTATTGTTCCCAACATGCCTACGACATAGCATTCGAATTAAATCGCAATAATAGGTAAAAAAATATTTAGGCATTGTAGCTCGTAGCCCGCCCGCGTCCCGCACGCACCCCTTGCTTTTGATGCGCCCGAGCCGCGCGACTTTGGTCTATGCTTTAATAGGTCAGTTTGCAATTTTTTGCCAAACGGCTTAGACGTATATCATATGTTTATAACAAATCCCGAACGCGAGTGCTAGTAAGTGCGAAAAAATGACAAGTCATTACCAGTATTCTGACGTAGAGTGGTTAGACATAGTTCGTTTTTATGCGATTGCTGGAGATAACTTGGCGAAGGCTAAATGCCTGTACGCTCAGCCAGAACACTTGGATTCGTTACGCAGATGTGGCATTATAAATCCGCCTGTGCCTACAACAGCGATAATTTTATCAGCCACATAACGCCTACTAACCCACAGGCAGTTTTGAGTGCTTACACGTGCTCAGGCTAGAGGTAGGTGTCGCCGACATTCTGCTCGATTAGAAGAAGAAATTCTTGAGAAAATGGAGGTATGGTTTTAAAGTAATTAAAGAAAGTAGGTAACCAAGGTAAGAGCATTGACCGTAGGTTGATAGCTACGGTCGATGCTCTCAAACGACCGTAGGTATAACAAAATTATTAGACAAAACATGTTACAGTTATGCAAAAATGATATTTTAAGGAAACGTCCGGGATTGCAAGTGACTAGAATTTATGTTTTTATTTTATTGAATAAATGCTATATTATGGTTCTATATCATTAACTGAGTATATACGTTTCGCCAAAACAGCCAATTAGATTCCACGGTGTATTTATTGGACGATTAACTTTAAAGTTTTCTATTCCAAAGCGTATCTTTAAATATCACGTAAATATACATGGTCACACAAGGCGCTATATACTAGTATAACGTGACGTACCTTACATACTCAGGTGTTTCAATGTCTTTAAATCAAACAAAAAAGAATTAATGGACGCTATCAGTGCTCTTTCTTTACACGTTAAAACGGCAATCTAAACCCATTTCTCTTAGAAAGTAGTGGAACTTTTATAATTACAATTATTAGAATTTGACAAGATTTACAATTTTAAAACAAATTATATATGCTATATTACCATATACTACGGCAGTTATTGTGTGTTTTACTGAATAATGCGGCAATTATATATTTTTAATACAGGGTGGAAGGGGACCGCTCCCGAAAACAAAGACAGGTAACCCTACTAGTCCTACTTGTAATGATAGGCTAGAAAAAAATCAATTCGGATGAAAAAAGTTTTTTTTTTCACCACACGAGGTCGTTGAACTCTTGAAAATATAATGGTAAGTTTTGAATAGATTGCGTCTTTTCTCATTTGAGTAAAGTTACGTATTTTTTATGGAATTATCGTTACATGGCATTTCTGTCCATTAGGACAGTGCCATGTAATTTAATTACAAGTACTAACCACCATTTATAGATTCGTTTTTTTATTGGCACGGTTTATAAAGAAAATGACATTTAGTGTATAGGTCCTATAAAATTTAGGAATTGTATATATATAACTGCCGCATTATTCAGTAAAACACACAATAACTGCCATAGTATATGGTAAATTTATTTTAAAATTGTATATCAAATTCTAATAGTTGTCGTAATTTTGAAAGTTCCACTACTTTCTAAGAGAAATGGGTTTAGATTGCCATTTTAGCGTGTACAGAAAGAACATGATCGTGTTTATTAATTCTTTTTGTTTGATTTAAAGACATTGAAACACTTGAGTATGTAAGTTCATACATCGTGTTATACTAGTGTATAGCGCCTTGTGTGGCCATGTATATTTATGTGATTTTTAATGATACGCTTGGGAATAGAGAACTTTAAAGTTAATCGTCCAATAAATATAAATTCTTACGTTTGGACATACCGGTATCACCGGTACACCACTTCACAAAAAAACTGGCAGCAATTATTTGTAAGTTTGACATTTGCATGTGTCAATTTGGTCTCTGAGTTAAAATACAGGCTATATAGTATTTTTGTATCACAACGGTATATCTATACAAATTTAAAGATTATAAATATCAATCAACTAGGAAAAGAAAATAAACATAATATAGAGATTTTTTAAAACAAAAGTTTATTAAAAGAGTATCGACCATTAATATTTAGTTTGGAATATCGAACTATCGATATATTGTATAAAAATGTTAATGTCAATATTAATGTCGATATATCATCAACAGTTTTAATTCTATCCCTAAAATTAGTATTGATCATAGAGTATTTTAAATATATAGGTATAGAGGCAACAGCAAAGCTCAGGTACAGACTCCATCTGTCGATAAGTGGTGTAAATGGAGAGCGGCCTCCTGGGCTAGGGAGGATTCAATTATTCATTAAAATTAATATAAATTTTCTAAGTAATTTTCAGAAGTAAAATCTTTATAGAATTGATTTCACAACTGAAGATTATTAAAAGACTCTTAAAGAAAAACAAATAAAACAACAGTTCACCTTATTATAGTGCTTTCTTTTATTATAATACAACATTTAACTACATACAACATTTTAACTATATCACTGGTCTCCGTGGGTATTACACATGGGTCAGGTTAGTAAAACAAGCGTCGATCGGTATCTAGGAAACAAAAAATAGTCATCGGTGATAACAAAAAATACTCACACAACAAATCACGAAGTATAGATACACAGGAGTCCGAACGTA
Source organism: Lymantria monacha (assembly GCA_905163515.2). NCBI lineage: Eukaryota > Metazoa > Arthropoda > Insecta > Lepidoptera > Erebidae > Lymantria > Lymantria monacha. The sequence continues at coordinate 3,327,761 of LR991087.1, forward strand.
ATGTTAAAAGAATGGTCTCAATTTAGGGGACAGAACTTTTTGCCGGTAGAGCGCGCCACTTTTCAAGATTTACGTGGGAAGTTTTGTTGCTATTAACAGCTCTGAAAAGTATTCTATAAACGATAAAGCATCATTGCTGTGTATTTGGATGTAGGAAAACAGGGAACCATTCATTTCCAAAAGAAAAAAGCTAGAAAACTATGAGAAGCAGCAACTCGTAAAGACTTTCAACCAAAAGAACATTTTAAAATATGTTCAGCATATTTTAAATCCGAAGATTTCATTCAAATTGGAAAGCATTCAGGTGATTTAATCTCATTTATAGAATAACATTTACTTTTATCACCTAAAACAAGTATTTATGATTTTATTCCTAACATAACCTAAAATCTTAATTATTATTTCCAGGACTGAATAATACCAGGCACATTTTAAAGAAAGGAATGGTGTCTTCAGTAATTCCATGGACTAAAATTGAAGATATAAAGTCTAAACAAAGGCGAGAACGTGATCAGCGCGTGATTCTAAACGAAATTTGTGTTTTTCATATATTGAAAAGTGTGATGGCTTAGCTCATACACCAAGTATTGCTACAGCTACATGCAATACTTCATCCAAGGCGACAGCATTGGACATTGGCGTCGATTGTGTTGAAGAAATTGTGATCCAAGAAAATAGTGTATATAACTCGGAAAATGTGCAAAATGATATTGGTATTGTTAGTGAATGAGCAACTCAAAAAAATTACCAATTCTACACAATAGAATCTTTTAAGAATTATGATAAAGGTATTGGCTCTTTATACTGGATTTGAATCATATAGCAAATTTATGTTTGTGTTTTATATTTTGTGCCCTGAAGCCTATTCAATAACTTATAAAAGAAGTTGTCTTAGGTCTGAGTGTTGAAGACCAGTTCTTTTTGACATTAATGAAGTTGAGGAGAAATAAGGAAGACTATGAGCTATGCCGTTTTTTTGATGCAAGTCCCTGTATTGTATCAAACATATTTATTACATGGATTAACTTTTTGCATCAAATGTTGTCAATGTTGAATATTTGATAGCCTGACAGGGAATTAGTGGATTTCTACATGCCTGAAGGATTTAAAAAATATTACCCTTCTACTATAGTCATTATAGATTGTACGGAAATACCTATACAACGACTTGTTAATCCAGCTACACAAAGAGCCGCATAGAGTTTATACAAGAATCGTTCTACTGGTAAGTATGAAGTAGGTGATGCTCACCAGTGATAGACAAATTGTAGAAAGAAGTGAACTTTATCGAAAATGTGAAAAAGGAGACAGTATTACGGCTGACCAAGGGTTTAACGTGCAAGACTTATTTGTTCATAAAGGTGTTGTTGCTGTAAATGTACCTTCATTTTTTAAGGGAAAAAGTCAGTTGCCTGGTATGACCGTTGTAGCAGATCGGAAACTTTCTTCAAAGAGAACACACATTGTACATGTTATAGATTTAACTAAAACCTATTGTATATTGCACAATCCTGTGAATATTATGTTCCTCTCTTGTCAAAAATATATTTTGTATGTGTTATGACATGTAACTTCCATGAAAATATTGTTAAAAGTACAGCATAGCTTCTTCCACTCTCTAGTTTTTAACTTTAATAAAGTTTTCATTTACTATTTTTGTATTTTTATTTAAAACAATTTTTAAAAAGTAAATAAACTCATTTATCAAAGTAAACTCATTTATTAATCAATAATTTAACAATCACATGTGGGTATTGCTTAACATTTAAATTATTTATAGAAAAATTTGAGATACTTTAAACTTTAACAAACAGATGTAAATATCGCTTAATATTAAAATTATTTAAAGAAACATTTGGCATACATTTTACTTTAAAAACCACATTATAAGTATTGCTTATTATTAAAATAATAATTATTTGTAGAATCATTTGGCATAGTTTTTACAGAGTACTTTTTCTAGTAATGCTGGTCGGAAATAGGCTTCCTAAAACATATCTAATTTGTTTTCAATCTCCTTTATAAACGTGTCATTCTAGGGTACATCAATTATGATCCATTCTACAAATGTGTAAATGAATAAACTAGCATACTTTCTACCGGTAACCATCAACTGGCCTTGTATTCGATAGTAATATGGATGTGTCTTTTCTAGACACAAATTGACATATTTATTTTCCACAAGTAAGGAATTGTTTCATCACTAATTGCATAATTACTTTGATTGTAAGGGCACTTTACCTCTAAAATCGTTTCTTTGCCAATAAGTCCATCAGGAGACGCCCCCAAATATGGCTTATTTTTAGATAAAAACAATCCACATTTCTGCACCTTCATTGCAGTATATTCTTCATAAAAATGTATAGACCCTGACTCACAGTCTTTTCCATGTAGTGATTGTTTGCTTTTGAACTCTAATGTATTCAAAATTCTTTGGGCTACATTATTTTTTGCTTTTATAGAAACTGCTTTGCAACATGTAGGTATGGAAGTAACTAGCTGTTATATGATTTCTGCGAATTTTATGCCATTCAAAGTTATCAGCCTGATTTCTCGTCAATTGTTCAATATCTCTTATAACGCTGTCTGTTATGTCACCAGATTGGTCACATATTGAAGTAAGGTGGAGTCAAGAATGTCCGAAACCGGCGAGCGTGTATGAAGAGAATTATGAATGTTAAGGAAGCGACAGAGTGCCAGAGAACTCTATCCTTGCATACTTCACTCGCTTCCTCAACATTCAGAATTCTCTTCATACAATATTATATCACAATGATGTAAGTTTAGCAAAATTTCTTTTTCCAGGTTTGCAGCATAACTATGGTCATTTACAACACCATAAATATTTGCTGGATAAATCATATGCTTAAATGGCATTGTGCTGTGGAAATGGCTGATATAATTTATAGCCATATTTTGAATTTTTTACTTGTTTTTATCAGCATTTAGTTTAGTGGGATGTATAGGAAGATACATCCGTGTGGTGACGGAGTAAGAATACAATTCACCACCCCCTATCTTACCCGTGGGTGATCGTAAGAGATGACTAAGGGATATAAAACGCATATAACATCTATTGCAAGAGAAGGAAAACTCGAAACAAAACCCTATACCAACACATCTGACCAGCGCGGTATAGTAGGTTAAGTTCCCTCCCATTACGGAGGAGGCCCGAGCTTAACAGTCGGACATACATGGGCTGTGATGACAATGATGATGGGAAGATAATTAGGTACTATTTTCGATTTTTTCTTTTTCTTGAAGGTAATTTGTCAGCTTTAAGAGGAGTCCCAAAATAGTTTAAAGGCTTATGAAAACTTTGCAGATGTTGTGTACATGAAACATTTACAATAATTTTTCTTTTCGTCAACTAACACAACCATGAACAGCACAACACCGTCCCATTTCTTTTTATTATTATTTTATATTTAAATTAATTAAATTCAACATTCACTAGCCAATGCGCGTTCACGTGTAATAATAATAATAGCATCGGTACGTCCACGAAGTATGGATACATACATATTTATATATATTCATGTGTATATATAGATATATGTATCTATACTTCGTGGGTGCAACCTAAACCCTAGCGCAGCCAGTGGCAGAAAAAAGAACTAAGATCTGGGTTTATTTTTGTGACCAAAAATACTATGGAAAAGTCTATACCGTTCGGACTCCTGTGTATCTATACTTCGTGCAACAAATAAACAGAACAGAATAACCACAGACTAATATAAGCTTACGCATAGAATAATGTCAAACTCACGTACAGTGTGGCCAGATTTAAATTGATCATTATGCTAGCTACTCATTTAATTTCTGCTAAAAATTTGATATTATTTTTGGAATAAATGTTAAAATTCTGCTAATAGATAAATTTTAATGTGTACTAGAGAAAAACGCAACTCAATATTTTCAAATAAAAAAAATTCTAAGTTCTATCCACATTTTTATATAGAACTATAGAGTTTTGAACTATCTTAACCATATTTTTTGATGGCGTAAAATTTATGGATCCAGACTGTTCTTTAACTGCTTGTTTGACATGTAGAATTGCAGCAACATGTTCATTTTTAAATTTTTTTCGCACGTCATTTTTTATATTGTTCATTTGAAAAAATATGCGCTCACAAGATGTACATGTATAATCATAGATAAAATCATAATAGCTTTTGCGAAATATGTACTTGGAGAGTGTGGGTACAATTAATTCCATCTGCCTTCGTGATTTTTGAAATGTGGTGGATATCGGTACTTTCATCAATGACAACTGAAGAAACAAGGTTTTCTGGCACACACTGCATGTTGAATTAGCTTTTTGTTTAAATATATGTATTAAACAAGAAGCCAATTCAGCATGCAATTCTTTTCCAACTCCAGGTTTGAGAACATTATATGTCAATGCAGCAGCTTTAGTGCGTGTACATAAAAATGATCTTGCAATTACTGAATCATGCAAACATTTTTCAAGTAACTCGTTCAAATGATCCATAATTCTAAATGATAAATTATGTTTTGCCAGAAACATACACATTTTAATTTCAGCTTTTTTTACCTCTTCAGTTATAGACGTTTGTCTTATGTTACATACAGATGTGAATTGTTTACTAACTACATTACAAGTATTTTTAGAGCAACATAAGTAAAAAGAGTCTCTTACCGAGGACTGTCCAGAATAATCACATTTTTTTTATGTTTCACTGAGTTTACATGTTATTTAAAAACAGAAAGTCATGAAACTACTGTTACACATACATACTTTACAAAAAGCGGCATTGCTCTCATTTTTGGATCTTCATAAGCAAGATGAAAACATTGGATCCTTCTCCCATTCAACACGATAGTTCTGGTCATATTTTCTGACGCGGACGAAACAATTGACTAACGATATCTGCGCATAAAATGTATATTACATGCAATTTCAAAGCAAAATATAGGTACATTTAAGGGGTATTTTCCCCAAGAATGAAAGGTGCCTTCAGAAGAAAAAAAAATACGTTCTTTAAGAAAGACCGGTTTTTTAAATATGTTTTCGCAACTACCGAATGGTAATTCATTAATGTCTAATCCCGCTAGTTTCCTGCGGAAATTTTTCAATATTATGCCAAAATCTGCCTAATTTTAAAGTCTGCGACACAATCTACTGTCATAAATTTGAGATTGAATTCTGCTAAAATCGCAGAATTCTGCTAAATTTGGTCACAGTGCTCGCAAGGTATTTTTTTAAATGGCTGCCATGGCGCCAGCACGTTTCTTTTTATGCAAAATACAATAAAATGTATAAAAATTAACATGTGATTTATAAAAATAAAACGAGTTAAAATGAATGTTTTACTCAAATACAAATAAGTTCATATAATATAAATTAATTTTATATTATTTTTATCGTAACAAAGCTTAATATTGGCGCCATCTAACGCAACAGGGTGGAATTAAAAATCTCATACAAAATCTCTATAGGCGACCTTAGGGGTGTCCACTTTGAAAAAACATCGATGTTTTTATCGATTCGATAAATCGAAATTATACATCGATGCATTTCGATGTATCGGATGAAAACATCGATGTTTTGTAAACATCGAGTACTTTTTCTAAAATATATTACAAAGCTAAAGTCATATCAAAAGTGATACTTCTAAAAAAAAGGTCTTTTTTGTGGCATTTATACCAATTCCAATCCCTTATAAAACTGACTTCTACAAAAAAAAAGGTCTTTTTTGTGGCATTTATACCTATCCAAAACCCACTTCACGGTGGTTATGGGAGACTTTTTAAGCGAAACTGGGCAAAGGGAGTGATGATGAGTTGAGAGTGGGGAAACATGGATATGGACAGAGAAACCAGAGGGGCCAGAAACTGGCTGAATTTCTGGAGAAGGAAAGCCTCTTTATGATGAATTCCTTCTTCAGAAAGCAGCCATAAAGGAATTGGACCTGGATTAGCCCCGATGGTTCAACAAAAAACGAGATAGACTTCATCTTGTCGGACAAACGACATATATTTAATGATGTCTCAGTGATCAGCAGGATTAAAACTGGGAGCGATCACCGAATAGTACGAGGCACATTAAATATCCACACAAAAGTGGAACGGTCACGCTTGATGAAGTCTACCCTCCGACCTACACCTGTCCAATACCAGAACCTCGAAAGCTTTCAACTCGAACTACACAATCGCTTCCAATGTCTAGACGAGTGCGAATCTCCGAACGATATGAACAACAGGTTCGTGGAAACTGTCCACGCGGTTGGGTCGAACTTTTTCAAGGCTCACCACGCCTATAGACCTAAAAAACTTTCTGACCAGACCCTCAGGCTCATGGAGCGGAGAAAAGAAATGACAGTACAGTCTTCAGGTGATTGGTCCGAATACAGACAGCTAAATAGGCAGATCTCCAGGTCTGTGCGTCGCGATATTCGCCAATTTAATACGCTCCGTATTAAAGAAGCGATAGAGCGGAATCGTGGCTCAAAAGTATTCGGACAAGATCTGTCCATTGGGCAAAGCCAAATGACTAAGCTGAAGACCGATGACGGCACTGTCATTTCATCCCAAAGTGAGATCTTGGGGGAGGTCGAAAGGTTCTATGGACAGTTATATAAATCATCCCGAAATCCTATTGTCGGCTTGGTCCAAGATCACAGATCCAAGCTAACTCGGCACTATACCCGGACATTAGCTTGTGCGAGATCAGAATGGCTCTCGAACAATTAAGAAACGGTAAGGCACCGGGAGATGACGGCATTACGGCAGAGCTCCTGAAGGCAGGCGGCAAGCCGGTCTTAAAAGCCCTTCAGAAGCTATTTAGTTCCGTTATCCTCGGGGGCGACGTTCCAGAGTCGTGGACCAGGAGTGTGGTGGTGCTGTTCTTCAAGAAGGGCGACAAAGCTCTTCTAAAGAACTACAGACCCATCTCACTCTTGACCCACGTCTACAAGTTGTTTTCGAGGGTCATTACCAATCGACTCACGTGCAAGCTTGATGACTTCCAGCCGCCCGAACAAGCTGGCTTTCGAAAAGGCTATAGCACCATAGACCATATCCTCACGCTTCGGCAGATTATCCAGAAGACCGAGGAGTACAATTGGCCTCTGTGTATAGCGTTTGTGGACTATGAGAAAGCTTTTGATTCAGTCGAAACTTGGGCGGTGCTGCAGTCCCATCAGCGGTGCCAAATCGACCATCGTTATATCGAAGTGCTAAAGTGTTTGTATAGGAACGCCACAATGTCAGTCCGTATTCGGGATAAGAGTACGAAACCGATCCAGTTGCAGAAAGGCGTGAGACAGGGAGATGTCATCTCTCCGAAACTGTTCACCACTGCACTGGAAGATGTCTTCAAGCTCTTAGACTGGACCGGACTTGGCATCAATATCAATGGTGAATACATCACTCACCTTCGATTCGCAGACGATATTGTCGTCATGGCAGAATCCATGGAGGACCTGGGCACCATGCTCAACGATCTCAGCAGGGTATCCCAACTAGTGGGTTTACGAATGATCATGGACAAGACGATAGTCATGTCAAATGCCCATGTCATTCCTGTACCGGTCCTAGTTGGCAATGCGATTCTCGAAATTGTCGATCATTACGTTTACCTTGGACAAACAGTCCAGTTAGGTAGATCCAATTTCGAGAAAGAGGTCAGCCGACGAATCCAGCTCAGTTGGGCAGCGTTCGGGAAACTTAAGAGGATCTTCTCATCCAACATACCTCAGTGTCTGAAAACACAGGTCTATGATCAGTGTGTGTTACCAGTGATGACTTACAACACGGAAACGTGGTCCCTAAATGTAGGCCTCATAACCAGGCTCAAAGTCGCTCAGCGTGCTATGGAGCGGGCTATGCTCGGGATTTCTCTGCGAGATAGAATCCGAAATACGGAAATCCGCAGACGAACGGGTGTAACCGACATAGCACGAAGAATTAGCATGCTGAAGTGGCAATGGGCAGGCCACATCGCTCGAAGAACCGACAACCGCTGGGGAAGAAAGGTTCTAGAGTGGCAACCACGTACCGGACGACGCAGTGTGGGACGCCCCCCCACTAGGTGGACAGACGACCTAGTGAAGGTTGCTGGGCGTCGTTGGATACAGGCGGCACAGGACCGCACTCTGTGGCGTAAAATGAGGGAGGCCTACGTTCAGCAGTGGACGGCAATAGGCTGAAATGATGATGATGATGATACCTATTCCAATCACTTTGAAATATTATTGAATCATTTATTTAAACATAAACTTGAGTTTTTGTGACATTAACTGGTTATCATCGATTCGATGTTTTATGAAAAAACATCGATACATCGAGTAAATCGATAGCTTTTCAAAACATCGGATCGATTCGATGTATCGCATTGTAAACATCGATGTTTTCGATGCATCGATGTATATCGAATATCCCTAGGCGAACTGTTAATACACTGGTATTGTTTCGTATCAAACAATGGCTTATTATGCGTAATAAGATATAAAATAAAAAAAATATTATATACATACCAATTATCATTATTGAGTGCAAGATATTTATATTTCGTCTTCATAAACGCTTAAGTCATTTAAATTTCTCGTAACTGAAATGTACTGTATGTTGTGACGAAGAAGCCGGTTTTTCTCCTGAACTGTTTAAAATATTATGGAAGAAGATATGCGTATCAATCTGAAATTGGCCGAAAGGCTTTCACAGCAAATTCGTCCTCTGAATTATAAGCTTGAATTACGCCCGAACACAGTATCGGGCACGTTCCAAGGGAATGTAGAGATAGAAATTAATGTACAACAAGTTAGGAGCTACATAAATTTGCATTCAAAATATCTCGATATCTCTGAAATAAAAGTATTTAGAGGCGGTGAAGAATTAACTGTCTCTAAGTATTTGGAAGTGAAGCAGGTAGAGCAGATTTTTGTATATTTGGAGAATGGATTTAGTCCAGGTGTTTATAAAATGCGATTGAATTATTACGGAGACTTATCTCGTAACATCGTTGGATTTTATTCATCCCGTCTACAGAATGGAAGGTAAATTATATAAACTTTTTTAAATTTATAATCTCATGCCTTTACCTGAGCAAAAAACATTTTGCGCTGTATTTTTAATCTCATATATTTAAAACATTAGCATTTTCAATAGACGCAATTACAAACTTGTGCATACAATTAATATTCTTTGAAATTACAATAGCAGCAGCATACCTGATTGTAAGTTTTACTCCTGCCCTTCATGGGCAATATCAGAGGCTTTGCAATATCAGAGGTGTAACTAGGCTGTTGCCTACCAATAAAAGCCTGCCCAGAAAGTTAGGGTACCGGCTCTCTCGTCCACCGAACGCAACACAACACAACAGCAGAATGACACTGCTTAGATGTAATTTTTTTACGAGTGTGGTACTATTCTAGATGAAAACTGTTCACAGTGTACACCTACCACTATTAAAGTGAGCTATGACCTCACAAGTGATAGTCTTATATATGCTTATAACATTGGATCAATAAGACAATCAATAATTTATATTTTGATCTATTTTTTTTTTTGCATAGGTATTGTGAAAGGAAAAATTGGGATTGCTCAATGTTGGCAATGGATCTCCTTCAACATTATACATACATAAACTTAAAATATTTTTTTGAAAAATATTTTATATTAACCTTCCTCGGTTCTTCGGGTCATATTGACCCGAAACTGAAATTTAACTGGCAATAAAAGTGGTAATTATTATTATAATTTATTACGACTTCATGACAATTATTAATTATGCATTCACTATATATTAGTATTGTAAAATTATGGTGAAGTCTTTTATTTTAAGAAAATTACGCTTTTTCCTTCTTAGGTTCCTCGGGTCAATAATACCCGAGTATGCAAAAGATCCTCGGGTCAGAAAAGCCCGTGTTCTACAAACAATAATGCTTTGTTGCATTCTAAGAATATACTTACAATTTATAAATGCTAGTCATATCTCAATCACTTAGCGTGTTATTGTTGAAGGTAGTTTGAGAAAATTTGTATATTTACATCTAGTATGCGGTTAGATTACAATACTTATATGGGACGGTTACTTTTATTTGATTCATTTGTTGTTTGGACTTGACGTGTTCCGCTGGTTTTTGAAATGGCTTACAATTTGTCTGAAGCTATGCTTTCGCAAATCCTAAACTACGATATAAATGCCGAAGATGAAATAATTAGTGAAAAAGAGAATAGTTAGGATGAAATCCTACCGACAATATTCAACCCAGTTTAGACAATGAAAGCAGTAGTGCCGTAACAAATAGCGATAAAGAGCCTCTTGCAAGATACATTACATTGGTAATATTATATATATTGGTTTTCATTAGCACTGGTATTGACCAGTGCTAATGAAAACCAAATGTTATCAAAAAATGGTGAATTTCTGTGGTCAAGAACCCCATTGGAAGTCAGAGTTCCTTTGAGAAGTGCAAACCTAATAAAACTTACACCGGGCATTACCAGGTAAGCTTCTAATTGCATAAATACATTTAGAAGTTCTTTTGATTTATTTTATTTATAAATAAGCGTATAAAATCTATAATTTTGATACAAACAAATATGGAAGGTTCTTCACATTTCGGAAATGAATGCGAAGCGTTAGATAAAACGGAGTTAGATGCATATCTAGGTATTCTTATTTTCGCTAGAGTTTTCAAGTCTAAAGATGAAAGTTTAGAAAGTTTATGGTCCATAGTTTATGAACGAACTATATTTCGGGCAACAATGTCCCTGAAACGTTTCAAACAAATTTCAGTAATTTTGCTATTATACTGTGACACCCAATCAGACTGGAAACAGAAGAGAACAGTACAAAAACTGTTGTTTCTAGAGAAATTAGGCATGGAATTGGTAAACGATTACATCGAGCGTAGGAAACCTGTTCCTCGGACAAATGCTTCACGGGAATTAGTACGAGTGCAGTTAGGTGTTATTGAGACAACGAATACTTCCACTACTCGGAGTTCTAATAAAAGAAAAAGGTGTAGTGTATGTCCATCGTCAAAAGATGTAAAATCTTTAAAAAGTTGTAAAAAAATTAAGAAACATATATGTCTGAAACATTCTGAAATTTTGTGTTTTTCCTGTTGCCAAGAAAATGAGTAATATATATATGTACGTATAGTCGTATAATGTTTCTTTATTTTTATTTAATCAATTTGTCTTAGAAATATATAGATTTTGTCTTTAATTTAAAACATTACTTTATATTTTTGAAATCGGGTCAATTTGACCCAAAGACCTCAAGTGTACATAGTATTTGAAGAACCGAGGAAGGTTAAATAATTCCTATATTTCCTGCTAATATCTCAGTTTTTATTATTTTTAATGAAATGAATATTCTTTTTCTTGATATAAAGTTTTAAAAATCATATATAATATTGCCATAGAGTGACCTCCATTAACATTACAACGTTCACATAGTGGTTATGATGCTGAAGTACAGTACCAAGTGTTGTGAGCTTGATTCCCAGGCAGAAATACTATATAACTTTGTCGGATCCACTACCTGCTGTTCGGATTCTGGGGTTTTTGTATCTGTTTATTGTATGTTCGTAAAGTTGTCTGCAATATAAAGGTTGTTAAGACCTAATCCAGTGCAGAATTTTATCTTTTTTAGAAGAAATAAATATGAAAATTCAATTGTCAGAGAGATTCCATAGAAATTGAAGGGAAAATAACATATTTTTCTATACTTACTATTTAGAAAACAGTGTGCCAACTTTTTCTGGCACTAAGGAATAAATCCTTGTATTGCAGGAGACTTTACAAACGTACAATTAAAGGATATAAATGGCATCCACATTTAGAACACTCACTTGTGTTACATCATAAATCCTGCATGGGGATCAAACCAATGACACTTGGCCCACTGTGCCATTTCTGCAGTTGATTTCAAGAATTTTTCTCTTAAAGTGTTATTAATAGCTTATATATTTTCCTAAAGTGTTGCTGGAAAGTTGGATCACTCCCAAAATTGCAAATTTTAAATTTCAATTAAATTACTAAATATATAACATGAAATGTCATTATTTTTGGTTCTTTATTATTATAACTAGCAACCCTCACTTCACTTTGCATTTGGTCGCTCTGATGCCGCATTTTAAATCTTTGATACTTTTTATAGGATATCATAATAACCCAGATACAGTGTAAATTCTCTATAATGTCATTTGTCATAATGAAAAACTCTCTATAACATAGAAATTAGTTCAATTTGGTTGTTTTACCACAAAACCCATATATTAATTCACTCTTTATAATGCAACAGCTATTCTCTATTATGAAGAAATATCTACATATTTAGACATCAACAACAGTTAACAGTGTAATTGTTTTTGTAACCAGCTTATAGAAGTAATCTTTTGAGGTGCCGAAATTTCTAAGAAAGACTGAAGTCATAAATAGCCATATCGCTTTTGTCATTATAATTTTATTGCTGTATTGTTTTTTTCTTATGTTTCATGAAGATTGTTCCACCACATATCAAGACATGCATAAAATACTTAAAAAAATATCCTACAAATACTGGCAAAGTTAACAGAATATACATATGCTTAGAATAGTTTACCTATTGATAGTAATATAATTAGAAATTATTGTAAATGGTTAAATTTAGTTTTATTTTCTTTACTCTCCGTATAATGAAAACTCTTTATAACGAATCAAAATGCTCGGTCCCTTGAAATTCGTTATAAAGATTTTACACTGTATTTATTTTAATGATGTGCGATAAAAGGTTATTTTGATCTACATTAAATGCATCACACGACTAATGTAATTGATTGGATAAAAAATAAATGCATTATTCAAAATTTCTCAAATAACTTATTATTTTTTAGCAATATGTAAAATATATAAATATAATAAAAATGATTAGTGCGGATTATTTTTAAAAGGTAGAAATACCATTGTGTACTTTTCCCTAGATATTTTTAAAATATGTTATTTTGTACTACATTATTTTTATATTATGTAAAGATTAATTTGACTTAGTTAATTCTGACATTTTGTATATTCATAGTGTTGATGGTCACAGTTGGACCAAGTATTTAATGGTTATGTTGACAATTAATTATTTAATTTTGGATTATTCAAATTTTACTTCTCTAAGTGAGTGATTTTATCTAATTTTTTTTTTTTACCCATGTGAACTATATCTATTAGAACGAAAGGAGGGAGTATTGCATATGAAATAAATCTATTTTTACGACAATTTTATCACAAGAGGACGAAGGTGTTAACCTTTTTATGTCAACCATAATCGTGATATGTTTAATAACAATTTTAATATTAATTTATAATTACAGAACCATGGTGGCCAGTAAATTCCAGCCGACTTATGCTCGTCAGGCTTATCCATGCTTCGACGAGCCATATTTTAAAGCGACATATGATATCACTCTTGCGAAACCCGTAAACTCTGTGGCGCTGTCCAATATGAATGTAAGCGTTTAATGATAAATATAATAAAAAAAAAGATCCCTAAACATTTCAGGAGTGCCTTTTAGAAAATATCATAAACTATATACATATACTAATAATATCATAAATTATATACTGTACTATATACATCTTTAGATAAAAAAACAGTACGTCCGCTCGGCCATTGGAGATGATCGAAGCTACGTTTTATCATGACAGAACAAAAAATAATTATTTGTTTTATTTCTTAAATAGACATTTTGTTTTAAATTGCTTTGAATCCGTCAATATGTTTATTTAATCATTTGAACATATACGAAAATATACAACGCCCTTGTCAACGTAATGGCAAAAAAGTTATGACAACAATAGCCAATCGACAGCACAGGTGTCATTGATTCTATTTACTCCTACTCCTATTTTTCTGGTAGTCCATCAGCCGTTTTTAACTACTCCCACATGAAGTAAGGGGTAACACGCAACGTTATCGAGTTCAGGGGCGGTTCTAGCACATGTAGCGCCCGGGTCCAATCAACTACCTGGCGCCCTCTTGTATCAAAATGCGTGAAAAAAATGGAAAAGGTTGATAGTTACAACACGTTCGACTAAACTCCGAACCTCGCTGTAATGCGTTGTCGCATGCTTAGTCTCGTTGTTTTGACACGAAACTAGGTAAACGCGATCGGATTATAAAGTTACAGTGAGCATGGCGACAAAGCAACCTATCCAAACCTGTCAAATGACGCACCCACTAGCACTACGTTTATAGATGTTAGGCACTCGCTGCGTTCGGTGTGCCCGCTTCGTGCGGAGCGTTACAGTTACTCTATGTTCCCCGAGCGGCTCTCGGCGCCCCCTAACACCCGGCGCCCGGGTGCACCGCACCCTCTGCACTATAGGTAAAGCCGCCCCTGATCGTGTTCTCAACTTGTGCCAATATGTGGCACAGTGCGTAAAAGATTTATCTAAAAAAATAAGTGGTCTACATAATTTTTTGTCGGCTTTTTAATCTTGTCCGTTCTCTCAAACGTCCGTGGCGCGAGAGAAAACACCTACCGTGTTACCCTTCCAGCAATTGAGAAATTGAATTGATTTTTTCCAGTTTAAGGCAAGGTTTGAAGACAAGCTATTCGAATGCAAGGTTCAATGTCTAAATATTTGAAATTTTCAGGAAATAAGTAAAGTACATGATGCAGAAACCAATATGGATCTGGTTACTTTCGCGACGAGCGTGCCAATGTCCACGTATTTGGCATGTTTTGTCGTCTGTGACTTTCAGAGCAAGTCTGTTATTATTGATCCTGGCAATATAGGCAGCAAATTTACGCTACGTGCATTTGCACAAAAGCACGAATTGGAGAAAATCAATTTTGCACTCGATATAGCGACAAAAGCGACTAAATTTTACATCACGTACTACGAGGTGCCATTCCCTTTGCCTAAATTGGGTATGTTTAATTTTTTAATACATTAGGTATTATTTTTATTTATCGATATATATACAAAAGAAGCTAAAAATACAATATGATATATTAATTGTAAGACAAAGTGACAATAAAGCAGATATGTGGCGATAAAACTATGCAACCATAAGCACATCAAATGTCAAGGACTAGACTTAGTCCAAGGGGTTCTAATAGGTATGATAACTGAATGAATTAAAAATTAAATGGCTTATGGGAGAAATGGTAAAGGGATTAAAAATACCCAGCTTTATTCCAAACATTCAGATTAATAAGATTTTGAGCAAATTAAGAGTACAAAATTACGCAATTGCCCATGTTAATTGAAACGTCAATCAGAGCTAAACTAAGCTGTGACGTTACACATTTAAATAAAAAAATTAAACTAGTAAATTCACCGCGCTGATTGCACTTTTGTTGAAATAACACGTTTAAAATGTTTTTGCGGCATTGTATTAAAAAATATTAGTTTCATAATTATTATCTTAGCATTATAGGTACATCCCACTGCTGGGCTCGACTCTCCTTCAGGAGGGAAATTCACCTACTGTACCACGCTGGTTAGACGGGTTGGTATAGTTTTAGGTTTTATTTCGAGTATTCCTACTTGTGCATAGATTTTACTTGCATTTTCAATCCCGTGATAAGGTGTATTGAATTATATTCTTAGAGCGTCACCAAAGGGGGAAATATATGATGAGCGAATAACTAGTTTATTTATTGTTTATAAATAAATTGTAAATCCAACTAGCCCATTCCATGAAGCAAGTATTACAACTTTTTCAATACTAAGTCAACTAAACCTACACAGGCCTTTTAACTACCATGTACCATAGGTTGTTTGCTATTGAGGAGCCTGCATACACACAGCAGTACCATCACGTGTAGGATTTACGATTTATTTTTATTACATCATCATCATTACAGCCCCTATATGTCCCACTGTTGGGCTCGGGCCTCCTCCGTAATGGGAGGGCAATTAACTTACTATACCACGCTGGTCAGATGTGTTGGTATAGGGTTTTGTTTCGAGTTTTCCTTCTCTTGCATAGATGTTATATGCGTTTTATATCCCTTAGTCGTCTTTTACGATCACCCACGGGTGGTGAATTGTATTCTTATTCCGTCACCACACGGAAATGGTTTTTTTTTTATAGGAAGACTAGCTTCTGCCCGCGGCTTCGCCTGCGTAAAAGGTTACTTTTCTGAAGTTTTTCATTGCCTATTTTTATTTTACCCCTTAAGGGTAAATTGTTTACAAAATGTTAATTTCATATTTATTTATATTTAATCAATAGTCTAAAAATAAATGTCAAGCTTCTGGCTTTAAAAATGATAATACTTCCTTACAACTTTTCACCCCCCTTTACAACCCTTTTTTTTTGCATTAAAGAGTAGCCTATGTCCTTTATCAGGCTCTAGACTATCTGTGTACCAAATTTCATTTAGATCGGTTCAGCAGTTTTGGCGTGAAAGAGCAACAGACAGACAGACAGAGTTACTTTCGCATTTATAATATTAGTAAGGATTTATTACACAAAATACTTATTATTTGGATGATTTGGTTCTTCGTGTATGCTATGTTTGCTGATAATACTGTGGCGTGACGTCACAGCAGATGCCATAATACCTGACTGCTTTTGCGCGTAATACAAAGTAGTTAAATTCAAAATAATATTTATTTCATAAGTGACTGCATAGATAGCGTAGTGGTTAATATACCGACCCACCGCGCCAGTGTCGTGGGTTCGATTCATCATGCCTTCATTATAAATGAAATAATACTTTGTGCGATCTCTAAATTGTTAGTCTGAGTATAATTTGTGATGATGAGTATATGTTTGTAAAGTCCCCCGTAATTAAGATTATTGCCTTAATGCAGGGTGTTGTGTTTTATAAAAAATAAAATAAATAAGACGCGTAGCTATTATTATAGAACAGAAATTGAAATTTGTCATCACTCCTATTTGAATTGTAAGTTAGGGAGACTCCCGGTGGTCCACTCAAGTGGTAGATAGATATAATACGTCAGAGTATGAAGAATAACGCCGCCATTCCGTCACCCTAAACGATTTGTAAGAGATGTACACGAACCATAAGACCATAACCCATCGAAAAAGGCAATGTTTTCGGTTCAAGCAAAATGGTATTTCTATTTCAGATATGATCGCCATACCAGATTACGTATCTGGCGCCACTGAGCATTGGGGTCTAATTACCTACAGGGAAACATCGTTCCTAATCGACGAGGAGCACTCCTCGGCAACGAACAAGATCAGCGTAGCTAACACGATAGCTCATGAGCTGGCTCACATGTGGTTCGGCAATTTAGGTAACACATTTTTTTTTATTAATATTTCATTATTGCTATGGTGATAGTATCTGGTTTTTGTAAACTGTAATTCTGACTTGGTCGTGACTTTAAGACGTATAATTAGAAGAAATTATCCAGTTTGGCCACATCGCTCATGCGATTTAACGTAGTTTTGTTTTTATTGGTGAACATATTTTTATCTCGCTCACCCAACATTGCCACTTCTCAGACGTCCATTTTCTGCGAAATTGTGGTATTACCCTGGACTGATCGGCTTGTGACTGTAGATAGAAAACTGTCAACAGCGTGGTCCCACCACTACTGAATAAATATTTGGGGACTCAAAAACAATGCCGAGTATAGAATTACCAACAATAGCCGATATATGAAATTTACTCTCATCTCAGCTCATATATGTCTCCACTGTTGGGCTCGATCCTCCTCCATTATGGGAGGGAAATTGACCTATTATCAATGGTCAGATGGTATAGGATTTTGTTTCGAGATTTTCTTCTCTTGCGTAGATGTTATATGCGTTTCCCTTAATTGTCTCTTACAATCATCCACGGGCAATATAGGGGGTAGTGCATTGTAGTAGTAATTATATTCTCACTCTATCATGACCATTCGGACAAAAAAAAAGAAATTGACTGCTGTGAATCAGTCTAAAATGTGCTAACGGTATGAAATGTTTTTTTTTTTTTCACCAATTTTATCGCGTCTTGATTTAGTTAGTCATTATATTATTTTAAATATTCACTTTTAATGTATACATGCTGGTCTATCCGTAATTGGCAACTGTATCAGCCTATATGCCTAAATTGTAATTTTTTTGTGATGTTTTAATACTTTTGCTGTGGATGAACCTAAATAAATAAATAAATAAATTTGATTTTTACTGCACACGAAGTTTCGAACATAATCTAGATAAAATTCTTAAAAAAGAAAGGTTATTTCACATGTATAATACTCTCTTAAATATCATCATCATCTTTATCCCGCTCTTATCTCAGTTCCTTGAGGTCGACCCAATCTTCTTACATAGTATATGTTCCAAAAGTTATTGGCAATAGTTTTATGACCGACCGTCTGCCTGACGTCAATATTCCTTGGGAATGTAGTTATTGATCAGACGGCATCACATCGATGCCTTTTTTTTTTTGCTGTGGACTATGGATCCGTCTCGCCCCGCCAAATCGGTCCGGGGTGACGGAAGAGACGGCGTGTGACCCCACAGACCCACCATGCAAACTCCTCTATTCGCCGTGCGAGCGGGCTACCGGTACCCGATCTTTGTCTTCGCTGGCCATCAGATCGATGCCTAGGTCGATGTTACGCTTTTAGTCATATTTTTTCAATATCTACGGGCAAAGTAGATATTGGTAGTATTTGAAACCTGTTAACAGCAGTGGTCAATAGAGTATGTTTTATTTTTTTTCATTATATAACTTTATTGATTATAGTGACAATGAAATGGTGGGATGAGGTTTGGCTGAATGAAGGCTTTGCATCTTACATGCAAGTGAAGGCCCTGGACAGCATTGAACCGACTTGGAAAATTGTAAGATACTTTTTTTTATTTTTTTAAATGTACAACCTTCTCTGTAATGTATTCTATTTATTTTAACTAGATGTTAGCAAAATTGATTGTCAGATGGTTAAAACCTTACCCGATCTAGTGGTGAGCGCAAATGGCTCTCAATCCACAAAAATAAGTTGCTCCTTTATCATCATGTGATGGAAATTGTCCTATTATGCTAGACCAGTCAGACCATAGGGTTTTTGAGGTTTGCCTTCTCTGTTAGTGATCTCTTTATAATTTATCCGTTTCCTATGACACCAGTATTGTTAACATTTATCATCATCATTATTATAATGATGATGGTGAATGATGTTTTACAATGGGCATTGGCAGATGGATGAATGGATGGAAATAAAATAAATAATAAGCTACTTCTTTTTACAGTTGGATCATTTCTTGACTAAAACGATGCACTCAGTATTGGCGTTGGATGCCAAGCTCTCAACTCATCCTATAGTTCAAAATGTGGTCACACCTGATCAGATCACAGCCATATTTGACAGCATTTCCTATAATAAGGTGAGTGTAATGACAGTTTTCATCAACCACCACTAAATTTTTGGTAACCACCTTAGCGAATGAAGTGATGAATTACCGTTATATATCAAATATGTCACCTTAATCTTGGCCACCGATGACAATGGTCAATGACCGGTGGTACGCCTACATGCCGTAAGAGAGGTGTACGGCAGGTTATAGGGTTTAATTAACATAAATGTTTATTGTAAAAAATTTAATTAACATAAATGTTGTGTATAAAACCCGATTACGAAGCGAAATATTTCGCTTCGTAATCGAGTTTTATAAATAATTAAGTATATTAAATTTCAGTAATTTGAATAAATGTTGTGTATCATTTATATTCTTTTAGGTTTCACCTAAAATTTGGGGGTTTGTCATATAAGTTGTGAAAATTTAAATGCATTCTGATTAAAAATATTATTATATCAATTCTTCCTGTGTGGTGACGAAGTAAGAATACAATTGACCATCCCTCAATTCCCCTTGGGTGATCATTAAAGGTGACTGAGGGACACAAGCAGATAACATATCCTCAACAAGAGAGAGAAGACTTTGTATACAGGGTGGAAGGGGACCGCTCCCGAAAACAAAGACAGGTAACTCTACTAGTCCTACTTGTAATGATAGGCGGAAAAAAAAATCGATTCGGATGAAAAAAAAAATTTTTCACCACGCGAGGTCGTTGAACTCTTGAACTTATGATCGTGAGTTTTGAATAGATTGCGTCTTTTCTCATCTGAGTACAGTAACGTATTTTTTATGGTATTATCGTTATATGGCACTGTCTGAATACGATGGAATGTAAAAAAAAAAAAAATTCGTTGTGAAAAAAAAATTTTTTTCTTCAGAATAGATTTTTTTTCTAGCCTATCATTACAAGTAGGACTAGTGGGGTCACCTGTCTTTGTTTTCGGGAGCGGTCCACTTCCACCCTGTATAACGCCCTATATCAATTAGTGTGACCAGTTTGTATATTAGGTCAATTTCCTTTTTATTATGGGGGAGGAACGGGCCCGGCTGTGGGACATGTATGAGCTGTGTGATAACTATATCAAGTACTAGCTTCTGCCTGCGCCTTCGCCCGCGTAAAAGGTTACTTTCCTAAAGTTGTTCATCCCCTATTTTTATTTTACCCCTTAAGGGTAAATTTTTACAACATGTTAATGTCGTAATTATTTACATCTAATCAATAGCCTCAAAATGAGTTTCTAGCTTCTGGCTTTAAAAATGACGATAATTCTCTACAACTTTTCATACCCTTTTACAGTCCCTTTTTTGCATTAAAAAGTAGCCTATATCCTTTATCAGGCTCTAGACTACCTGTGTATCAAATTTCATTTAGATCGGTTCAATAGTTTTGGCGTGAAAGTGGGACAGACAGATAGAGTTACTTTCGCATTTATAATATTAGTAAGGATAAAGTATATCATAAGGTGACATAGTAAGTACCTATACAATTCACCATTCCATCCCTTTCCCATGGGCGTCGAAAACCGGGCCGACGACGGATGTCAAATAATTCCCCCGACTATAAAAAAAAGATAAAAACAAATTGGAGAATTTATCTGATTAGTGATTTAATAAAGAAAACTTCTGTGGTTTTTAGGGTGCTTCGATTCTAAGAATGTTGGAAGGTTTTATTGGTCCGGAGAAATTCCGTCTTGGTGTGAAAGATTATTTGGAGAAGTATAAGTATGGCACCACAGTCACTAAGGATTTATTGTCTTCTCTGGAGCCATACTTCAAAGAGGAGCATCCAGATATGAATCTTATGTACATGACATTTTTTTATATAATTTTTATTAACTTTTAAAATGTGCAGTTATCAATCTATTCTATATATCTTAATTTTAATTATATATAAATTACGCGACATGTTGTTTGTCCGCGATGGACTCCTAAAGTACTAACTGATTTTAATCAAATTTGCACAGCATGTGTAGTTTCATCCAACTTAAAAGATAGGATAGCTTCCATCTCAATTTATAGTCGCAATATTATTTTATTGCAAATTATTTGTTTATCATTTGACAGTCACAATTATCTGTTATCTCCAAACGATTCTAACAGATGGCGGTATCTGTTGACTGGATTGACTAAGTATTTAATAGATGGCGCTATATTAAACGTACAAACGTTTCATACGATTTATTAGCATAACCACCACATGTTACTGAGGCTACCTTAGCCATAGCAACGCGTGGCCGAGTCTGCTAGTATATTTATAAATAATGTTCTATTGATACTTAGATAAAATAAGAAAAACTAAAATCAACATAGTTTTCTTATTATGGTTAAGAGACTCATTAAGAAAGGGCTTTATGAAATTCAACTCTAAAAATAGTGAAATGCAGTGGTAAAGTTTGTATGAGGAATAAGTCCACAGTCTTCAAACTAAGCTCAAATATTATTTTAATAAATATGAATAAGAATGTTTGTGAAAGTTTATTTCTCTTAGTGTAAAAGACATCTGTAAGTTCTTGTCATTGTTTTTTAAATGGTACCGAGTACCAACGCTTATCGATCTAAGGACAATTCTATCTCTTAAATTGTACCAAATCACACTGCAAAAATCATTAAGTTGTTGATTAATATTGGAGTTTAATGCGGACAAACATTGCAACATGGACCTTTCATTTATTTTGAGATAAAATTATAGGAATATGCCATAAGAGTGTGTTGTTTTCCCCAGGGAGATAATGGAAACTTGGACTAGACATATGGGTTATCCCGTGGTGACCGTGAAGCCAACAGATGAATCCAACACGTTCATATTGTCGCAAAGAAGATTCCTGTACGACCACTCTGCTGGAAATGGAAACTCGACTGAGTTGAGGTGAGTTATCTCTAGTTGTGCCTCGCTCTAATGACGCCAAGCGGGTGCACAGTGATTAATGAACCCGAGTTTGCCATACTACCACTTCGCTCTCTGGTTAAGGGTTAAAAATATATATTTCTTTTAAGCAAATTATAAGTTTAAGTTATTCATTTAATTATTTTATCAACAACGTAATCTTCTTTATATACATATATAATGTTTGTGTACGTGTGTATGTCGCTGAACTCTTCCTAAACGGTTGTACGGATTTGTTGAAATTTATTGTGTGTTCAAGTGGATTCGAGAATGGTTTAGATTCGCAAATGAACCCGGTAGGTGGCGCTGCGATTAAGGTGTAGGATTTTTACTTTCAAACATTGACTTTTAGGCGGAGCGACATTTGCCGGGTTCGTTAGTATAATAATAAAATATATTCTCAGCTAACGATCATTTATGCTGTATTATTAAATAAAGGTATATTATATACCATAATCTTTTATATTGTATTTAAATTTTATATTTTATCCTTGTACCTGTTTCATGAAGTTTATAAATAAAATAAATATCGTGGTCCGAAAGGGCATTACACTGGAGCTAATTCTTATTAAACATGTTCTATTTTTTCATAAGAGAGTCGGTAAAGAAATAATAATAATAGACAAACCCGCTGAGTTTTTTGCTGGATCTTTTCAGTATCAGTTATGTTCCCATTCAGTGGTGGTTTAGTGAATTCATTTAGAATGATAAAATTGACATACTAAATTATATATTTTTCTTTACAGTAATCTTTGGTATGTGCCAATCACATACAGAACTACTAAAGGACCTAAAGAGAATATAATCTGGATGCCTGATAGGGATGAGAAAAGTAAGTATTGTATCGTTAATAGAACTTATCATAGTCATCATCCTCTTGGTCTTTGTGTGTTTTTGTTGATGGGATAGCATCTTATAAATCGATAACGCTAATCGAAACGCTAGCTGCACGCATGAAAATGTCTCATCATATTCCGCCTGCGCCGAGCGTGTAAGCTAGAGCGCGGAACAAGCGTTAGAGATGCACGATCGGCCTTAGCGTTCGGCTAGGTAATTAATTCTTGCATTTTAAGTATTTGAAGTTGTTTATAGAGTGAAGTGAAAAGTTAATATGGTTTCTATTGTTTATGTTTGTCCAATTCATAAGTATCCAATTTTTCATTAAGGTTTTCTTGTAACGTTATCACATAAAGATATCGTCTGCAAACCGACTTTACAGGCATCCATCTGTTTTTTTAAAAGAAGAATATTTTACGTTATCTAGACGGACCACCTGTACCCGGTTCTTGTCATAAGTGGCCCGTCCGCTGGGTGCTTAGCAAAAGGTTTAGCGACTGTAGTTCGTTTTACATGTTCACCAGTAGTATTTTCCAATATATGATTCTTTTGCCACTTTTTTCTAGTCCCACGTAAATCCCCAGAGAGTGTTAATGGACCTGGCCAAGATTCGCCCCGGATCTACGAAAATACCTAATAATAGAATTAAAACGTACAGATTCGACTTATCGTTATAAAAAATTGATTTGTATTTCCTGTTATTAACCATTTTTCTATTTTGATATTAACCTAGCAGAAACTATTCTTGCAATAAAAACATTAGTCAATTTATTCATTTTAGCTTCATCACCATTTTATTTGGACGATAGTATTAATAGAGATTGACCTGTGTATCGATTATGCTTCTATCGATTCAAAAATGCAGTTATGAATATTACGAAATATGGAAAGTAATGTTAATGTTTTGTATTTGTGCGTTGATTACGTTAACTTAAGCTTATTTATTTTTTTATTGACGCTGGCAATATTTATTTTAAAGAACTAATTTAAGCTCATAGAAACAACCAGTCAATTATTTTGTTAGTTAGGTAGCTACAATAAACTCTGTTGGTTGCGTAATTATAGTAAAAAAAATCAAACAGTTAAACCGGTACGCCTATATTTATTAGATTCGTTGAACTGATCACAACTGTCTGATAAAATTCTAAAAGAGTATTCTGAACGATTTTCTAGACATCTTATCGTGCTTCGATGCTATCGTATTCGTGTTTTTATATCTAGATAACATTTCAGGACATCTTTACTCTCGAAAATTGCTTTAGAAATACTTATACTCATAACAGTAAACCTGCTATGTATAAAAATTAATGATTGACTTTTATTGTTTTACTATTAATGATACCATAAATCAGAATAAATTAATTGAAAATGTCTTGAATGTAATTGTTGACCAAACGGTATCAAATGGACTTGGCCCAGGTCGTTATAAGGCTCTTAGTCGTCTTTTACGACATCCACGAGCAAAGTAAGGGTTGGTAGTATCCGTAGCCGCTACCACACAGCATCTCATTCTTTTAGTATATCGTATGGTATAGATATTCCACAAAATTCAAATGATAGGTATTTATTGCTTCGTGTAGTTTAATAGAGATTGCAAATTGACTGCTTTGCATGAGTAGACATATTGAGCAAGGCATAACTCGAAAATAACTAGGCAGGCACTAAGAAATACGTTCTGGCTATACCTATTTATAATAGTATTATTGTTGAAAGCGCCTGATATTTGTGTCATAGCAATAAAGTAAAAACTTATTTAAAAAAAAAAACTGCAACGTTTAGAGACATTTTTCTTTTAGATTTGTAATCTAGAGACCAAGTACTATGTAATAATACCAATCTTATGTACGTAAGTGAATATTAACAAGTGGGGCAAATGTCCATACAATGTTGGCCAGCTCCTTTACTTATTAAGATCAGATATACTTATTTGCGATCGATAAGTGATTACGATATCTGTGACATAATCATTTTTCGCTCACATTTTTTTTTATTGAATCTGGAAGGGCTAAATTTCAATAATTTAAATTAGATATTTTATGTGAAATATGTTTCTTTTTTTTTTGTTTCAGTTACAATCAAATTATCCGATGATGAAACTTGGCTGAAGATTAATAATAACCAAGTTGGTTATTACAGAGTCAATTACGATCTGGTTATGTGGCAAAATTTGATTCAACAATTGAAAAGTAATCATATGCAGGTATATTTATGTCCATAAATCAGCTTATCAAAGTCCACTATTAGATATAAATCTCTATTTAATGATAATGAAATTTCCAAGTTTAGCAGGCGGCATAGTGTTATGAGTGATGCTGTTGCCCTGTGACCTCATACTGGTAGGACCACGCTGTTGATAGTTCTCTATCTATAGCCGCGGGCCGGTCCGTCCGGGGTAGTACCACACTTTCGCAGAAGATCAATGTCTGAGTAATGGCAATGTGCTATTGCGCTTCGTTCTGTGAGCGAGAGAGCCGTAAGCACACTGGGGTGGGTTCGGGGTTTGTATTGGTAGGCAGCGGCCTAGCTGTACCTCTGGTTTTGCAAAGGTCCATTGGCGGCAGTGACACTTGCCATAAGGCGTGCTGCCCGCTCGTTCGTCACCATAAGCAATAAAAAAAATACTTTTCGGGAGGTGATGATATATTGCTTGTGATATAGTACATTACTGCAGCGGCCAGCAAAAGAGGCATTGATGGACGAACATATAAATGTGGGCCGAGGCACATATGTGCCTACGTATATACGTAAGTCCATCAATTCCTAGTTGTGGCCAAGGCTTGTATAGTGATTTTCTCAAATAATGCGCGGAAATTAAAACTAAGTAGGTAGTACTAAGTAGAACTGTATACATGACGAACAACGAACAACATTATTCACGTGCTAATGGGGTCATTTGTTTTTTTTTTCATTATTAAACAGCTTTCTTTTTCAAGCCAGTTCGAAATCTAAATAAAACTCTGATAAGTTGCCTATATGGTTACTAGAATTTGAAGTAACAAATCGTTCCATTTTTAAAATACACGATAGATATGAATTTACATATATATTTATTTGGCCGATAAAACACGACAGATATGGATTTTCATACATTTTTTGCCGGCTGCTATTTGGTCAGTACAGCAATTTCGATTTATCTCGAAGAAGGTTGTCAAAATAATGCTCAAATTTCCAAGCATGTTTGAGAAAAAAGTATAAGCAACAAAATACGATTTTAAAACAATGTAGTTGATGATAAAGGACGATTTGGTTGACCAAGTACGTATTATTGAGTACAACTCAAAAACTACTAGTCCTATCATGATCAAATTTAAATGAGACTACATGTGAAGCACCAGCTTTAGGTTAAAAAAAATAATCGTAATAATCGGTACTCCTAGAAAAAAAGACTGACGTAATATAACTATGAAAATGATACTCAAAAGGGCATCTCGCCGAGCGGGCCATGGATGTTAAGGAATTGGTACCGGTGGTCGGTCCGCAGGCCGCCCTGCCGTCGCCCTGGACGGAATAGGCTGGGGTGTCTAGACCATGTTAAAAAAATGTCAGCCTGCCTTTTTGAGGTTGTTAAAAATAATAAAAAAAGTAAAATAGATAATGATTTTTTGTTGCCTTTGGTGGCGGAATAGTAAGAAAGTCCAGGGGCATCCATTAATTACGTGAGGTATTCAAGGAGGGAGTTCGTCGAGCCGAACCTTACAAAATCTCACTTACGGGACAGTTTCTTGGCAAATTATCCCGTAATCTTTTTAGCGGAAAATAGGGTAAAACTGTTAAAGTTAAGTTAAATGAAAGTAAAAAACCTTTATACCCAAGTATAAGTTTTGAAAAATCACACTTGAGATTGATTGATCGAGATAAATGTTACGATATCTCACCTAGGGGGGAGCGGGGTTCAAAGAATCATCAAAAATGCGTCACGTAATTAATGGATGCCCCCCAATTGATGGTAAGCGATTACTTCTAGTTATCGACCTCCGACAAACCAGATGCCAGTTGGCTGTGGCCAGAAAACCGCTAGCAGTGTGGCTTTACTACTAAATAAAATGGATTAATATAAATGAATTTAATCCTTACTATCCTTACTTCCTTACTAATATTATAAATGCAAAAGTAACTCTGTCTGTCTGTCGCTCTTTCACGCCAAAACTACTGAACCGATCTAAATGAAATTTGGTACACAGATGGTCTAGAGCCTGACAAAGGACATAGGCTACTTTTTAATGCAAAAAAGGGTTGTAAAGAGGGATGAAAAGTTGTAATGATATATCGTCATTTTTAAAGCCAGAAGCTTGAAACTTAGTTTTAAGCTATTGATTAGATATAAATATGACGTAAAAAATTGTAAAAAAATACCCTTAAGGGCTAAAATAGGGGAAAAAACCTTTAGGAAAGTAAACTTTTACGCGGACAGAAGCTAGTTAAATATATAAGAAAGGGTCATATTAAGAGATAGGATTGTGGCTTGAGCATTCATAGTCTCTGGCTAACTCTTTGGGAAACAAACTTGAGTCTATGTATTTATAATAAAAACATTTTCAGTTTTCAATAGCCGATCGGTCGCATTTGCTGGACGACGTGTTCGCTTTGGCTGAGGCACGAATGCTAACATACCATTTAGCTCTAAACCTCACCATATACCTGCCAGAGGAGAATGATCTTGTACCATGGGAGACCGCTACCGCCATCTACCGTAGTCTGGAGAAAAAGCTTCAGAATTCCTTGGCATATGACTACCTTCAGGTAAGAAATACTCTTTATGCGACTGTATAATGCAAGTAGGGTAATTGGCTTATCAGTACTGCCTTCCTCCCTTTGTCCTTCGTCCTTTAATCTTATTTTATCCTTCTTTCCTATTCCTCCTTCCATACACCGCCCTCATTCCTCCCTTCCCTCATTTCTCCCCAACCTCCTTCCTTCTCCACCACCTTCTTCCCCTACCTCCTTCCATCTTTCCTTCCTTCTTCCTTATCCCTTCCTCTTTTCCTACTTTATCCCTGCTTCGATTAATAATTTGTGCTTTGATGCTCAAAAATGTCCTGTGGGAAAAAACAGCACTTCACTAAATACCAGAGGCAGTAACATAGCTACCACTATTAGACACTGCTGTACAGTTGGAATCTAATTCTATCTGCTCTTTTATTTTTACAGAAATATTTTCAACGGATAATCCATGCGATTTACTTTCAACAAAAATTGGAAGAGAAGTCATTGTCGGTCATGGACAGGTAATTTATATGTATTACTCTTTTTTTTAACAGAAGAGAATTTAATCTGCTATCTGCTTGTTGCCCTTAGTCGTCTTTTACAACACCCACGGATAAGAAAGGGGGTGTTGAATTGTATTCTTACTCTATTGCCACGCAGAAAACTGTGAACTAAATAAATAATTTTATACGTCATTCTTGTGGTGAGCTTAAAATTTAAAAAAGAAAAGGAAATATTTCCTTTAGTTCCTATTTCATATACGTCCCAAAGCTGGATTCAAACCTTCTCTAAAATAGGAGGGAAATTGTTCTACTATATCACGCTGATCAAGCGTATTAGTATAGGATTTTATTTTCAGTTTGCCTTGTCTTACGATCACCCAGGGATAAATAAGGAAGGGGAGGTGACATTTTCAATTCTTTTTGTTACATTTCTATTATTATAAAATGTATATGTAATAATTATCTTTACAGCTTATTACGCTCAACAATCTTATCTCTAGCAGCGCGTTGCCGATTGCCAGACGCTGAGGAGGAAATTAAAACTATGTTCATAAATTGGTTGCAGAAGAAAGGCACTAAAGATGAGTTTAATATCCATCCGGATCTTAGAGATATTGTTTATTTCTACGGTAAAAGAAATTCTATCATCTATATCTCTAGATATTAATTCATCATTTTCATTATTCTCCTACTCTTATCGCAATTATTTGGGGTCGATACAATAAGTACTCTTCTTTCATAGTATATATTGTAAAAATTATTGGCAATAGTTTTATGACCGGCCGCCTGCCAGACGTCAACCCTCCTCGGAAATGTAATTGTTGACCAAACGGCATCAGATGGAGTTGGCCCAGGTTGTTATAGCAAAGTAAGGGTTTGTAGTATTCGCAGCCGCCACCACACAGCTTATCTCTAGATATTAATTTTCTCTAGATATCATATTGGAGCATCTAATTTTAATATCAGAATCATAATATCAGCTGATATCCCACTGCTGGCCTCAAGTATCCTCCATGTTGAGAGTGAAATTGACTTACTATAGCACCGCTGGTCAGATGGGTTTTCCTTCTGCTTGTATCTCTTAATCGCCTTTTAAAATCACCCATAGAAAATGAAGGTGACTGCTATATTATTCCGTCACCACACGGATATCAAAATACTTTTTCCTAAATTTATTTGATTATGTATTTATCTATATAATATTTATAAACAGTTTTCTGTTTGTTACGGTTAATATACGAAACGGTTGGACCATTTTTTTTTACGTCGTAGCTTTCAAATTAATGAAACAATTTTTATTGGGTTCTCTTTATGTGAAAGACGCTGTAGTAATTTTAGGACTTATTATGTGATAAATTATTTAAAATAAACGTGGCAGGCCTACATTATTCTAGCTGTGCAAAACTTGCTTACGTGGATTTAGATACTTTTAGTTATATACTTTTAGTTTCTTCATCTTACGGCATTAATAATAATATCATAATAATTAATATTCGTATTATTTCAAGTATTTTTAAGCTATTGCATAGCTTTTATCGCGGGCTTTGAGCGCGGCAACCGAATCAAGAAATTCCGCAACGAAAATAAAACCGTGTGGTTGAAAAGCAGCAGTTAATTTTGCACTAATTATACGCAGGAGCGTGACCGAGTGGTGTAAGGCACCGGTTTTAGTCACCGTAGGGGTGGATTCAAATCTCAACGCCGTCAAACTCTTTTTGCAAAATTTATTTATATTAATTTAATAATTTAGTAGTTTTAATAAATAGGTGTAACTTGAATTAATATCAAAGAAAAAAACTTGAATTAATATAAAAAAAAATACTGCATAAATAAAAACTAAATAAATAATTATAATTGCATAAGTTGATAAAAAATGTTGTGAAATAGCTTTTTTTTGTTATCCTAGCAGTTGTCATAACAACAGTGATATTAGATTTAATGAAATCAAGATTAGTGCTCAAAATTAATAAATTATAATAAATCATTTATATTTTCAAGGAATGAAGTCAGCCGCTGTAAGCGAATGGGAGCGCCTATTCGAAATATACAAGAAAGAAGATGATGTCCAAGAGAAGTTGAAACTCCGCAACGCTTTGGCTGCACCTCGCGATACCACACTGCTTAGGAAGTAAGTCACTGACTATTTTAGACATTAAGTTTCAAACCACTGATCCTTAAGCCTAACTATGGTTGAACTGTATGAGACGACAAATAGACGCCGTGGAGCTTCATATAGTATTACAACCTTTATGCCAATTTTTTTTTTTTATTTATTTATTTATTCAGCATATTACATTTCATTACATACCTTAGCGATAACAACATAAACATGAGAGTAGGAGACTGGAATCAATTTCTTCCAATGAGTCCTCAATTTTTCGTAAGAATACAATTCATTCACTTTGTTATTTATGCAAGAGAAGGAAAAGTTGGAATAAAACCTTGTACCAACTTTTAACCAGTGTGGTACAGAAGTTCGAATTCTTGAGGAGACTCGAGCCCAGCATTGGGACATAAGTCGAGATGATGATGATTATCATCCCTCAGCGGATTTTCTAAACTCGGAGGAACAAATACAAAGAATTGCTGTGTGGTAGCGGCTACGAATACTACCAACCCTTACTTTGCTCGCGGATGTCGTAAAAAAAGACTAAGAGCCTTTATATCGACCTGGGCTAACACTATCTGATACCATTTGCTCAGCAATTGCATTCCTAAGGAAGGTTGACGTCAGGCAGGCGGCCGGTGATAAAACTATTGCCTTTGCAATATGTAGGAAGAGTACACATTGCGTCGACCCCAAGTAATTGGGACAAGAACAGGAAAATGATGATGAATGATGACAAAAGATCAGTAATCATAAGATGCGTTTTCTTATCATACTTGTAACACCAACTACGATCAAAAACCCGCCTGCCAAGATTATGGGATTAATCCTCCATGGTGAGGTCGATGTAGGCTGATAGGGGATTAAAGGGTAAATGTAATGCCTTTCTATATGTATTACAGTTAATGATAATTAGTCTTAATTGACATACAGACGGACTGACGCGTGGACTACGCAAACTTTGTAATATCTTTTCGTTGACATTTTTTGCATACGTAAAGTATTGTCAGTATAGAAAATTATACTGCACAGACGGCGTAGTGGTTAAGATACCGGCCCTCCGTGCAAGTGTCATGGGTTTGATTTCCATGCAGGACAATACTTGTCCTGAGTCTGAGTACAATTTGTCTGCGTTAGTTATATGTTTGCAATCCCTGCAATACAAGGATTATTTGCTTAGTATAGGTGATTTATAAAAAAAAGAAAAAGAATAGGCACATGAATTAGTTCGATCGCCCTCCCATTTTTGAAGAACTTTCCTTATGTCTAATAGTGGTTTGTGAAGATTCAGATTTCAATTCTGTTTATTTCCAGATTCCTATTGCTAGCATGGGAGGAGAAGAACGTTCGCAGTCAGGACTACTTAAACGTGCTGATGCAGATCAGTGCCAATCCATCGGGCACGGCCCTCGTATGGGATGACGTCAGAGCACGCTGGCCAAAACTAGTCGAGCGTTTCACACTCAACAGCAGATACTTAGCCAACATGATACCAAGTATCACCAGCTCTTTTAACACCGAAATTAAATACAAAGAGGTAAGTATGCCATCATCATCATAATCATCATCATTTCAGCTCATATATGTTCCACTGTTGGGCTCGGGCTTCCTCCGTAATGGGAGGGAAATTGATCTATACCACGCTGGTCAGACGTGTTGGTATAGGGTTTCGTTTCGTATTTTCCTTCTTATTTTCCTCTGCATAGATTTTATATGCGTTTTATATCTCTTAGTCGTAACTTTAGGTCACCCACGGGTAAGATAGGTGGTGGTGAATTGTATTCTTACTCCGTCACCACACGGGAAGGTGAGTTTGTACTGTTTTATTTTGATCCATGTGGTGATATAGTAAGAATACATGTACGGGTACATTATAGTTGACGACATAGCAATAAGTGGAAATCGCACTGGTTGGTGAAGAGATCTTACTCTGCTATTACATTATCATCATTTCTGCTCATAATTGTCCCACTCTTAGTCTTGAGCTATGTCTAGTGGTAGGACTACGCTGTTCACAGTTCTCTGTCTACAGCCGCAGGCCGGTCTGTCCGGGGTAGTACCACACTCGCGCAGAAGATCGACGTCTGAGTAATGGCAATGTGCTGTTGCGCTTCGTTCGGTGAGCGAGAGAGCCGGAAGCCCAACTGGGTGGGTTTGGGGTTTTTATTGGTAGGCAGTGGCCTAGATATACCCTTGCTATTGCAAAGGCTATGGACGACAGTAACACTTGCCATCGGGTGTGCTGCTTGCTCGTTTGCCAGTAACCACGCTGATCAAACGGGTTGATACATGGTTTTATTTCGACTTTTCCTTCTCTCGCATAGATTTTCTGCATATTATATTCCTTAGTCGTCTTTTACGACACCCACGGCAAGATAGGGGATGCTGAATTTTATTTTCACTATAAAGCAAATGCTAAAACACCAATTAAAAATCTTGCTTGGGGTAGAGTATTCGTGGTTTCTGCTCAAAAATTACTTCTTGTTACAGCTGGAGGCGTTCTTCAACAATTACCCTGAAGCGGGAGCTGGGGAGCTGGCGCGTCGCAGAGCCCTCGAGACCATCAGGAACAACGTTCGCTGGAACACGTATAACCTCTCCGCTGTCAGCAAATGGCTCTACGTTAACTATAGAGCAGCTGACATCAAGCGTTCTCGCTAATTCTTCTAAGAATAGACAGATAGATTTGCTTTCCTTTTTGGGATCATTTGCGTCAGTTTTTTATATACATTTTTTTAACAGTTCCACACCCAAATACGTCCCATTATTGGACACGTTTTTGGGATAATTTTCGTCAGTTTTATATATATATATATATTTTACCAGTCCCACACCCAAATACGTCCCATTTGGACACGGATAAATACTAATACTATAAAAGATAAATTTATCCGTTTGTTGACGGAGTAAGAATACAATCGGGTTGAGAGCCCTCAGCGCTCACCCACAGTCTGGGTAAAGTTGTCTTAGCCATCTGAGCCTAACAACTAAGTTACACAAAAAAAAGACCTTTTCTATGAGTATCGTAAAAATTGGTTAAGGTATGTAAACGGGGAGCTGGTGGAGGTGAGTGGTGTGTATATGTGCTCGGAGGTCCTTCATCCGCAGTTGGCACAGTTACCACAATGTCCAACCAAAGGACCAGCTTTACGAGGCTTACCATAATGTGCGGTCTGCCTTTAGACTGACCATTCGTCGTGCCAAAAACGTGAATCGGCAGATGCTGGACAGTCTCAAGCGTGACCCCTAAGGGTGGCCCTATTGTGACTGAGATTGTTAAGCCTGTCTCCTCACTAGGATTGTTGAAGACCTGTTCCTAACAGCGTGCGTAGTACACCCCTCTAGTCATGGCTTTGCCGACGAAAGTGTCCGCTCATCACGGAGACAGAGATGGGGGCGGCGTTAGCGTGAATGTATGCCAAAATCGCGGATAGTATTCGAACTGGTGCCGGATCTGTTCAATAAGCACCCGGAACTATGCCTCAGGAGACTGTACAACACTTGTCTAGCATCTGAATAGTTACCTGGTGGATGGTAGGAGAGGAGGCTGGTGCTCTTGTCAAAGCCAGTGCGGTCTCCGGACTCGGCTGCATACATCACACAGCACATTAGCGTGGTCGGCACCGATCTGTCGGACGCCCAGTGCGGTTTCCCGCAAGGGGCGTTCAATGTTCGCGACCTTGCTGCGTCTGAACACCGTGGCCGTGGTCACGGAGGCGATCTTTGGCGCAGAGGGGCTGTTGGCGGTGTTCTTGGATATCGCTAACACATTTAATACTACTCCTATTCATCTACATCGAGGAGGAGCTCCATTATCTCAGAGTGGCTTCCTATAATCAAGGCGGCTAGTGGTTGACTATTTGGAAGGGCGCAACGTTCTCTACGTGGCCCGGAGCAGAACACGTTGTGCAAACGCCCAAATCGTGCAATGTTCGGCAGGGATCGATCTTGTGGAATATCGGCTACAATTGGACGTTGTGACCTCCCACCCGGGCTAGGTTTAATTTGCTACGCTGACGACACATCCGTCACAGCCCAGTGTGGGACGCGAAGTCGACCAGCTTGGCACCGAGGACATGCTTAGGCATATCGAGGCGCTAGGGCTCAATGTGGCTCTGGATAAAACGGGAATGCTACTATTGGCCCCCTATCTGTTCGCCCATGGGCGTCTAGATCACCATGAATTTGGTGACCATCAGTATCCAAGCTCATATGAAGTACTCGGGCTTGGTGCTCGACGAGCATTTGTAGTTCCGAGAGCATTTTTGCCAATTTCTCCTTATCTTATGCCGAGAGTGAGCAGATCTGCGCTATGTGCCGTCGTCTGTACGGGGGCTGTTCGATTCATAACCGATAACATCCTGTACGGTGTTCTGGTTTGGGCAGGGTTCCTGACCGCATATCCTACGACTCTTCACCACAGATATTGGTCAGGGCCATACGCGGATACCGTACCATAGCCGCGGTGAAAGCGTGGCATTCTCCTATGAGACTTGGAGGTAAAAATGCTCATCGGACTTAACCGGCTACAGGCGGCGAGTACTTAAGTGTGTTAATTATTATACGTATTAAGTGACGAGGATGTTAACTGAATTTTTCACAAGCAAAGCAGCGAGAACCGTTAGTATAACAATATAATCTGAAATACGGGTAGTTCTTAGAAGAACAGGTTTAGCTTGAAGTATATGTACAATGAATTTTCAATGGGAACAAGTCGCATCGCTCGACGAATCGATAATGGGCGAATTGAGAAATTATAAAACGGCAGCCATAAATTAAATGCTATAGTATAAAATGACCGATCATGTAATGGAACTTATCAATTCAAGAGGAATTGGGGTCTTCGAAAATAGCACCCTTGGTTTTTATAAATTAAGCGCGCCCCTGTGAGCAGATCTAAGTTCATTCTTCATCGAGCTCAATTCACTTAATGTTACCGTTTACACTTAAACGTGGCAATATTGACAAACGCATGCAGAGACATCAGCTGATTTAAAATTGATTTAATTGTAATTATAGATATACCCACACTCGGCTTCACTTGACAAAGGGTTATATTAATAAAGATTAATTTGATCCAAATTAATTCTTGCTTTAGCTCTTTTATATAAAAAAAAAAAATTAAAAACATTAAATTTGATATATATTTAGTGTGGTCACCCCAAGTGAAAAAAATTGACCGCCGTATGGGTAAGTTCCCAAAACTT
The DNA here is from genome assembly GCA_905163515.2 of Lymantria monacha. Lineage (NCBI taxonomy): Eukaryota > Metazoa > Arthropoda > Insecta > Lepidoptera > Erebidae > Lymantria > Lymantria monacha. The sequence goes on from LR991087.1 coordinate 3,363,288, forward strand.
ATGCCTAAAAATTGCAGGCGATTGTTGGATGTATTCGGCATAAGTCTGTACTACTTGGTTGGTGGATTAGCTCCAGTGATGATGACGATAATTTAACTTAAAATTCAGTTAAAATTTACTAAATAACTTGTTCACTTAATACGTGTAAATGGGCTGTATGGCATATTAAAGTATTTGTTGTTGTTCGTCTTTAGATTCGTTGTTTAATGTATTTTGACTGCACAGTGGGACATAAATATATTTTATTTAAGTAATGTTGTTATAAAAATATTAAATATGAATGTAGAAGGCTTTAGGGGTAAGTAAAGACCAAAGAAACGATAGACACGGATAGACATGATAACAGAATCTGGATAGATAGGAAGTGATCACAGATATGACGTTTTGATATGGTTGTATGGAAGGAGAGGTCATATTGCATTGGGATAAGGGCTAGATGATGATTGGGCATAAATATATTTGTGTCCCGTGTTGTGGGTTCAACTCCCACACGGAACAAATATTTTTGCCATTTATATATATTTTTTCTGAGTCGGGTGTACTATATGTAATTTTTATTATATGTTTATAAAATACGCTAAGGCAAGTAATTTTACTTCAAGGACTTGTCTGGCGTTTGAAAATTGAAAAAAAAAAAACTTAGTAATAAGATATGATGTGATAAGATAAATGACAGTATGGAATTTACAGGTTTATATTGCATATATTAATTATACTTTTTGATACTTATACTTATATTATTCGTATAAATAAATAAAATTTACAGTTATAACTTTTTTGACGTGCTAGCTATCTAGTTCTGGTCATACCTCGCTCAAATCTTATATTCCATTGAAATGGTGTTGTGGGCCGCCATAATCTATATTACCCATATCCGTCATCGGGCCCTCAATTTCTTGTCTCTAGTGCCAAAATCCCATAGGACTAGAATGTAAAACAATAACGGAAAAAATCTTGGCGACGTATCTCCTTTCTGTTCTTGTATTTTTTTGCTTTTCCGTGGCATGCAAAAATTAAATTCGTCAGTGCAATGTTACTAGACGAGAGTAGCCCAAGATTGACTGTCGCTCTCGCTTGAAACGCTTATTTTTTTTTATATAGTAACATTGACAAAGGAGTCGTTTAGTTTACTCGAACCTATCGTCAGATATTTTGCGTTACGTGCTATCTTTGTTGATATTAACTCACATTCAAGTTTTTATTTATAAAATGAAGAAAAAAAAATTAAGCCAATAGTTACCATAAGATCAAAGTGCAGCCGCCACTGAGAAGATCCGAAAAAACACTCATTGATTTAGAGCGATTCAGGCAATTGTCTATCTTTATACCAAATTTCATCCAAATCTGTGCAACAGTTTACACATTTGAGTTACAAACATTCAAACATATTCACAAACTTTCACATTTATAATATTAGTTAGTTAAGCCTACTGGAGCTAATAGTCTAGTGTGTGCTAAAATATTTTGACTGGATCCATTCTCATAGGTTTAACTATCAATCATTTTTTTTTAGTTCCCTACTCCATTTTTATGAGAACTGCCGACATTTCAATGTTCGCTCTAGTACGTATGTAAAATAAAACTTTATTTATGGCTTTTATTCTAAAATAACATAGATGCTGTATGGGCAGATAGTAAACCTTTTGTAATAAACGGGGACACGTTGAACGCTAAATAAGTCTTCTCGTGACGATGAATGATGAAATGCATGTTTTCCTAACTCCGTTATAATAAAATAGAAATATTCTATTTCATAGGTAATTTTAATAAAAACAAATCTATAATCATGGTATATAGTGTTTTATCATTTTGGGCAGTTTTCACAAGAATTGTTAAATGCTCGACATAAAAGAAAATCGCACAACACGAGCTACAGTCTCTCGTAACGAAATAATAATTTTTTCTCGTGCTACCGTAGCACATAAAGCGTTTATAGCTGTGAATCTCGATACTATTAGTGACAACCACTCGCGCTTTGATGTCGCTCAATAAATTATCACTTCTAGTACTTGAAATTATCCTGCCCTCGTCCACGCTAAGTGGGGGTTGGCACATGTTCTTACCATCCATAGATCCCTGGTAGATATCTGTAGTTCATAGCCATATCTTCATTTATATAATCCATCCATCTCTTTGGGTCATCCACGGTCATATTGATAACTCTCCTTGTTACATTTCTTTTACACATATCCATGTCAAGACAATTTCCTTTAATATTTTCTATCACCGATGCCACTTTCAGACTTGTCCTAATTTGTATTTGATTATAATTCTGTTCATAATTTTATTATATATAAAGAAAAAAAAGAGTAAAATTAAAAAAATCTAAACAGTTATTCAAATAAACCGCTGCCAGTGGGCAACGTGCCTAGAATGCTGGCAGCATTGCCACGTTGCATGGCAATTCTTAACCTCTGTGCCAAGTAAAGGCCAGCATTTCGGTCACGTATCGCTTCATTAAGGCGCTTATTTAAGTTCCTCCTATTTTATGATATTGACGATAAATCGGTGTACTCGAATCATTTTGATAATTTTGTGGTTTTGCCATTTTTTTATATATTTATAGAATGATATTATATTATCGTTGTTGTTTAATTGTTAGATGAATGTGATTAAATTTAAATAAAATATCCGCTATTTTTAGTGAATATTGATATTGTATCCAAAACGTTTTGTTAAAGTAATTAATTATTGCACATATGGAGTAGTGGTTAAGATATCGACCTTCCGTGTCAGTGCCGTAGGTTCGATTCCCACGCAAGACAACACTTTGTGCGATCCACAGTGTTGTAGAACAACACTGGAGTCTGGATGTAATTTGTTTGCGTTAATTATATGTTTTGTAAAGTTCCCCGCAATACAAGGATTATTTCCGTAGTGCAGGGTGGTGTCTTTATTTTTTTTTGTTTTAATATATTGTTATTAAACTGCGCCTGTTAGTAATCAGGTTTTGAAATAAAACTATTTTTACTATTTCTATCGCTTTTGTATTTGATTTCTAATTATCCAACGTTTCGAACACTATAGTACTGTAAAGTTTTCGAAATGTCGGGTAATTAAAAATTAAATACAAACGCGATAGAATCCTTAAAAAATAGTTTTATTTTAAATGTCTAATACTCACGTACTATACTTGATAGTATTACCTGATATTTGAATATCCTGATGTATTCACGAATAAGATCACAAGCGTTTGAATAGGAAGCAGCGTCACGTCGGTAATTTTACTTATTTTTTTTTTATCTATCTCTACAGGTGCAATGACATTTTTTTTATATGATCAATTTTAGTACCGTACATAGCTTGGATTTCTAGCGTTCTATTAAGATAGTCATGAGAAAATCCTCAACAGTTGTGAAGATCCAGTTTTATAATAATAATCTTTGTTTTTTATATTTTTACGTATAAAACATTGAAAATAAATTCTGGTTCAAATTGAAAATGGGTTCTTTATATGCACTATTTTCTTGGATTGTGTCATTAATTCACAGCAAAGGGCCGTCCATTAATTACGTGAGGCTTTTTTGACCCTCCCCTCCTCCTTGGTGACATGTTGTAAGATTTTTCTCGACCCCTTCTCGCCTTCTCCAATCTCACGTAAGATTTTCAAAATTTATATTTGGGCTATAAAAGTATTGGATGGATCAAAAAGATGGCTGGAATCGAAGGGTTACTATGCTGCTCTGTGGCGTTCGAACAAATATAATAACCATAATTGTGTCAGATTTAGCCACATTTTATTCAAGACATGTTTTTTATTTTCCATCCATCCATCCATTCATCAGCCCGTAAACGTCCACTGTTGGACATAGGCCTCCCCACGAGAATGCGATTCAAAACGGTCTTTTATTTTCATTTAACTTTAATGTAATCTAACTTTCACACAGTTTTACGCCGTTTTCTGAAAACTACGTGATATTTGCCAAGACCCCCCTCTCCTCCAAGTGAGATTTAGTAAGAACCGGCTCGATCAACATCTCACGTAATTAATGGACGACTCCAAAGATCTATAAACGATACGTCGATGTTGTCGTAGTTAAACGAATTTATTGTTAAATGTATTGATGTATTTTGATGTTTTGTCTCAATTAATAAAGGTGTTGTCAAATAAAATTATATATTTTCATTTTATAAACCATTCTTGTAATAAGTTTATTTATCTTCTCGTACTGTATCGATGGTTACGGATTATAATAAAACTTACATTGTGCGTCGTAAAAAACTACTAATTAAGAATTACTCATCTGTTTGGCAAAATCCGAGGTCCTCGGCACTTGATCGACGAAGACGACGACGCCATCACACTCTCTCAACTTAAGAACTTACACGGTCCGCGAGGCTATAAGACATTACCGAAGTTAAAATCGAGTACCGATGGTCCGCTCGCACGGCGAAGAGAGATGGTTTTACGGTGGGTCTATGGGGTCACGCGCCGCCTTTTCCGTCACCCCGGACCGATTCGGCGGGGCGAGACGCATCCATAGCCCACCAATAAAAAAAGAAAAAAAAAGGCTATAACACAAATGCCCGCGGTTTCGTCCTCGCCGTCGAGGTGCGAAATCGCGACGCGCAAAAATCATCAATCCAAATGTGGGCACGCCCACTTTGCTGCCAGCGACACCCGAAGCCGAGGTCCATTCCCCATAGGGGAACCCTTGAGCGTTGTCGCTTAGCTTACTTTATTCGGGTTGTGAGCTCAGGAGCGAGACGAGAGAATTTATTTATGCAACCTTTTATAATACCTATATGAGATTATTTAAAAGAAAAAAAATATTTGATCGTGAATTGTTGTTTATGAAGTCCCCCCGTGAAAAAAAAAGTATCTGTTAAGAATTTGGGAATGGAATCTTGATTCTCGATCTTTGTAGTTATATCATTAATTGTTTTTTGCATTACGTTTCAAAAACCTATATCATTTTATTCATTAGTATTAGTATCATTTTATTTTTCAAAATTTGTTATAGGTGTAGTAATTAATATAACTTTCATTTCTAGGTTGTTTCGATATTATAATTTGCTTATAATAGTGACTCTCAGTTTAAGCCTTGAGGTACACCTACTTAACTACTGCTTTTCAATATTTAGTCTACTAATGCGGCGGATTCTTTAATTTTAAAACTGTGACGACATTAGTTTCCAAATAATTCATAGTAGTACTATAATAAGATATGATGTTGAAGTGTAGGTCACGGTAGTCAGACTATCAAACGCCGAAAAACCGAAGACGAAAATTTTCTCCAGTGCTTTCCCAATTTCATCACACGTCCAAATAGTGGGTCTATTCAATCTTAGATTGTTGAGTTTTAAAGCTAATTAATGGTTAGGAATTGTAGTCGAGTTAGTTGCACTTTGTTTAGTAGAACATTTTCTAATAGGTACTAGGAAGGAACTAGGAAAATATTTGAGACTTTATCGACTAGATTACTGTTTTTTTTTTAAAAGCAATCGCCTTTCTTAGTATTTGTAAAAAAAATCTATTTTCAATTTATTATTCATCTATCATTTCAATAGTGACAAAAATAAATTTAAATACACAATGCGTTTCTATTTCTGTACTATAACGGCGTAGTAGCTGTAAGCGGTACGAACAATCTGTAACAAAATATAAATGCAGTTTTTATTACATAAAATTACATAATCTATTGTGCTTTTGCACGGTTACCGCCGTAGTAGGAGGTTGTATCCTACATTGTTCATGTGTAAGATGTAGGTAATCCTATGTGGATATTAGCGTTTTTAAGGAATTATATAACTAATCTTAACTATAAAAATATAGGTATATTACGTCATATATGGCTAGCCCCAATAACATAATAAAAGGTTTAGCTAATTGGTTCTCCGATTTTCAGCTTATATCAATATTACTAACACTAGTTTTTACGCTTTCTTTATTAATACTAACAAAATATGGAGTTCAATAATACATTAATTGTATCGCCGCTTCTGTTTCCGGGATTTTTCACAAGAAAGGTGTCCGGTTCTATTGGAGGCTTACATGGGGACATAGAGTCCAACAAGCAGAGGCCTTTGGAGAAATTTAATCTAATAATGCGATAGGGGCACCAATGATACTCCACGTCTGTACTTACCACTCGTGGACTGCCAACGGTAGGTGTAAAACTATTGTGTGATGGTATCTAATATTTGACTATGGGGTGGAGAGTTTGGTGGACTAGTTTAAAACTTAAATTTTAATCTATGGTCTGCTGCGTTCAATACCATAAATTGTGTTGTTCCAAAGTGGGCCTTCTAAACAGTCACCATAGTCTCACCAAGATATATACAGTCGACACTCCATACAGGCAACAGGAGGCAACATTGGTGTAAGGGGGTGTGTCGAGCAGTGCGGTACCGGTTTCACCAACGACAGTGAGCAAATGAACAAAGACTCGGAGCTGGTTCTCCGTAATTACGCCATTAAAATAACACTTCCACCACCGAGCATATAGCTCTGGTGACCCCTCTCTAACCAGCCATTTAAAGCAAGTCAGGGTTGCGAGTCCTGCGTGCACTCTTTGGCTCCCACTCCAGCCAGCAAATGAAAACGAGACCGATTATTTTTTCGTGTGTTATTTCATAAAAAAAAGTATATAGGTATTGCTATAATTGAAAAAATTCGAAGGTAACAGACATAAAAAGACAAGAATTGCGAACTTCTTTCTTTTTGAAGTTGATTAAGAAGTTAATACAGAGGGGTACCTTTGTACCGTAATGCCGAATTTATCTGAAAAACAATATCGTCCTCAACTGTACGTTTTAGCTATAATTTGTGGCATATAGGTACAGACTCTGAAATGAGCAAAAGGCTGAGGTCATGAGGTGTACCTTGAGAGCTATGATATATCGTTCTTTAAACGAGGTTTAAGATTAGCACTTTTCTCACGACAGGTACAATTTGGCTGTGCTCTTGATAATACTGAGGTTTATGAGTGACAGTTATCAAGGTAAAGTTTTTTCTTACCTGTATAAACGAGGGTAAAGTCAGATAATTAAACGGCCCGGCGCGTAGATGTCTTGATTTCATCATGCTAATTCCGAGCAGTAATATATCCCGACGTACTCGCGATCCGAGACACCAGTATGCTGCACCAAATGGACCCTGACCCATACCGACTGAACTCTATAAAATGTTAATATACTAAAAGCAAGTAGGTATTATACTATATTATATCCATCATTCCCAATACTAAGCATATTGAAAGCAATCCCAGAAAGACTATAAGGACATTAACACTGCCCCAGTCATTATCATCGTCATCATCTTGCTTTTATCCCAATTACTTGGGCTCAACGCAATATGTCCTCTTTGTCCATGCAGTCCTATCAGACATCATGTCTGTGATTACTGTCTATCCGTGTCATGCTTTACGTAGTCCATCAATTTTTTTCTTTGGTCTTCTTTTACCCCTAAACCCTTCAATATTCATAAAAACTTTCCTCACATCATTACTTTCATCCCGTCTCATCACATGTCCATACCGTGTCAAGCGTTCACTCCTTACCTTTTACTTTTTATAGGGAAAATTAAAAAGGTCAATCATTGTAGGTCACTCTTACCGAGTTTTCTCGCGAGTTATCGATGCTTTAAGTATGTTCTAGTTTATGTTAAAATAATTCTTAAGACTAATGCCGTCCCGCTAGGCTGGCTACCGCGGTCAAAGAATCGGTACCAGTCATCAGTCTAATGGCGATGGGGAGGGTACACGGTGCGTTATGGGGCCTCACATCCTCCGTCCCACCTCTTCCGACGTTCGAACGAATTGGGCGTGGTATATCCAAACAATAGGTTACCGCAAAAATTAGTAAACACACCGGAAGTCAATGAATTGGATCTGTAGGCTTACTCTTGAATACAGTTTTGATTTCGATTCCGATTCAATTCCAATCTCACCAAATTTATATTTGGTACTCTTGAACCAAATCGAAAATGAAATTGAAATCGTAAACACGATCGACTCGGAATATTAAGAAGCATTGCGATCAACACTATCGAGTGTGGCCATGTAAAATTAAACTTAACCCACCATTAATAAAATTATAAAAAAAATAATATTTCTTGGAAAATCTTTACGATTATTCACAAAATTAATTATTATTAAATATAATATAGCATTATACTAGTTTATGACATTTAAACACAACTCAATCGCCAAAAAGATGCTTTGGTGGGATCGTGAAATTTTTACGATTCCAACGCAAATGTTTACGTCAAAATCGCGTCAAGAGTAGCAAATATTTGACTCAATCGAGTGAAGTCGATTTCATTTAGTTTCAAAAAATTTCACCCAATTTGAATCCGATCCTGCGCTAGTGTCGCTTTCAAGAATACCAAATTGCTTAAATTCGAGCCAGAATCGGATTTAGGATTGGAATCGAGATTCAAGGGTAGCCCTACTGGTGGTTCATTTAATAGGCGTAGAGGAGTAAAAAGCAGGTTAAATAATCCTAAACCAGCCAATCATCTTCTCGTATGGCCTAATTATAAAATTCAAAGAAGTTGTAAAAAACATTCGAATTTTGTTTCGTATGTATGATGAATTTAAAATGGCATATTTCATCATGCATTATTGGCACATCGACGCTAAAAATTCAAGTATTATCTAACATTATAACGACAATAGGGACTATACATGCATTTTTTAATTTTCTATTCATTCATTACATCGTTATACCTTAAAAAATATGGGTAAATATTAACTCTCAACAATATACAAATTAGTTTTAAAAATATCACTGAATTAATTGAAAAAAATTGATGTGTTTGAACACCGCCATATTTCGTGTGCTTTTAATGACGTCATATACCACGCTGTGTTTGTTTATTTTAAATGTTGCAATAATTCCATACCGATTATTAGTAATTTTTCTTGTTCAATAAAACATTTTTCTGTTTCCAATAAGAACATTAAATTTGCACTAGTTAATGAAAAAAAAACAAGCACACAAATAAAAACTCTTTTTCCGCAACACGCTGTAGCACACAGTATGAATATCGGCGCTAATAAATGAGAGAACGTGGAACGTGACGTCCCGTTTTGTTTCTCGTAATGGTTTTTTGTTAAGTTTAACTTCCCTCCTTTATTTAAATATTTCTCCCTGTTAAAAATGTTAATTAAAATATGCAATTTAATTAACAATTTTTGCAATTAAAGACCAACTAAACAAGAAAATTGTTTAGACATATTATCACCGCAATAAAAATTCAAGGGCAAATGAGTACTAAGCATTCCCATTAGCCCACGGGAGGCACCGACGGACATGGATCAACCGTAAAGTATGCGCGTGTTCTCTTTACCATTTCGTTATACGTATTCCTTATATCATTAAAAGTTTACCTCATTTAACACTGCATCCCCGTAACGACAAAATAGAAAGAGCTGCGTAAGAGTAGCGCACATGTACTGCAGCAAAGATACCAATTGCATAATGGTCATATCTACCTGAAATTTATAATCTTCTATAATATATGACGTAGAGCATGTACATATTATTTTTTCTGGCAAAGCAATGCTAGAATGTTGAAAAGCATATATTGTATCTAGCGACACTATAAAAAATTTACGTAACTACAGCTACTAACCGACTTAAGACGTACGGCAACTGAACACAAAGTTAAAGTAGCCAGGAAAAAATACACTCCAATAATATTTTTCAATAATTTATCCAGCTCCTTGATTGAACTGCAAAGAGAATAGAAAACAAAAATAACTTTCTTCTAAATAAAAGAAAATAGGTAAACATGAATTCGTTAAAAAATAACTTACTTTACGAGAAGAATATTAATACGATGAGAAACTTTAATCCTGAAACGTGCTCGGTTGTCCCTTTTTTTACAGAGGTTGCATATTCTTCCCCTTCCACCAATGTGCTCGCTATAATTACGTAAAAGAGAAAATTGTCCACATACGAAGATCATAATACCAATAGCAGTCAAATCGAATGCTATATGAACAGAAACGCAATAAATTGCTGATACAAATTCGCATAACACGGTTATAATATAACCAATGATACTATATTGATCAAGGGGAGTCCATCCTGGTAATATATGCGGATACATTAGATATTTCTTGCCATTTATCCTACGAAATAAATATTCTAAAAACGGTGATAACACAAAAATCACTGCCGTAGATGTGTACATTTTGCGTAAAATATCTGATGTAGTTTTAAATTTATTTGTATAGTTATACACGTAAGTTGAAAAATTATTTGCATCTTCATCACCTGATTCGTAATCTATATCAGATGTAAAACCTTTTAATTGCGTATCTTCTAATTTACTTATTTTCTCTAGAAGAGATCGCCAGCGATTTGAGTAGTTTACTAATGAAATCAATTTTAAGATACCCATTCCGGTAAAAGCAAGGACGCTAAAGCATTCAAAGAGTTTATCAGGGTCGTCTTTCGCTAAGAAAAGACCAATGATTTGTAAGGAGCAGCTTACTATGAAACAAAAAGTTGCCATTTTATACACTAAGCGCATATTGCACGATATTTTATTTATATAAAGTCCTACATTGTTGTAGAATAGAAAGGAAATTAGCGTGACTATGTTGCTTTTCATTTTGTTTGGGGTTTTCGTCTTTCTTGTATATTTTATTAAGTTCCTTAGCTGAAATAAAAAAAATCAATTTTAAGATAAGTTGAATTTTAAAACTTAGCAAGTGAAATCTATCAGCTTTATCTATATTTGATAATATCACACTCCTCAGAAATGCAAGAAAGTTAAAACGGGCAACGGACGAGAGGGCAATTTGCGGCACTATTTAAAGATGAGCAAACAAAAAAGAGAGGCTACCTTCGGCCACATGTCGTAAACAGATTATGAAGTAATAGTGCCGCCAAACAAGTCATATAAAAGCTGTATGGAAATATAGAAATTATAAACTTACTTATTCTACGAACTTCAACGATAATTGAGTCTATTATTTATGTTGCAGTCAAACTAAAAAATATCTAGAATATATTTTAGTGTATTTATAGAAATATGCACAATTCATTTTTAGCCTATATATGTAAAAGAGTTTCAACATTTCATACTTTCCGTGTGGTGACAGTGTAAGAATACATTTCACCACTCCTTATCTTACCCGTGGGTGATCGTAAGAGAGGACTAAGGTATATAAAATGCATATAATATCTATGCAAGAGTAGGCAAACTCGAAGCAAAATCCTATACCAACACGTCTGACCAGCGTGGTATAGTAGGTCAATTTCCCTCTCATTGTGGAGGAGGCTTCAGCCCAACAGTAGGACATATATGAGGGGAGATGATGATTTCATACATAAAATTGTTCTCCTCCGCAATGGCTGGGGAAATGTCTTCTTAACCGTTGATTGCCAGGTAAACATAGGGTTGTTTCGGGTTTTCTTTTTGTGAAGTCCCAAGTGACACAAAGATTGTTGCCTTTGTGTAGGCGCTGTCAAAAAAATGGAGGATTAACTTGAGCCAGGCGATCGGCTGTGAAACTTCTAACCACCTAAATCTTTGCAGCATATTTTATTCTTCTTCAACTTATATTAGATTGAGCTAATACTTTTTTTACACATGCCCACCTCCCAGAGGAGAGATGGGATAATTCACTGTCAACTACCTGCTATCACACGCTACGCCTGCCTTTCGGTTATGGCGAAGTCGCGGGCTCATTTTCACACTTACTGCAGCTCCACAGGGACCAGCTTTACATCAACTTGGATCAATTTCATCTTAAGCCGTCTGGTCAACTATAATATTCCTAAGGAGAATTGGCGTCAGGCAAGCGGTTGATAATAAAACTATTGCCAAAGCTTTTGTAATGTGTACTGTGGAAGAATAGTTGACGTTGCGTCACCCTAAGTTATTCGGATAACAACAGGATGATACCGACGATGGAAGTTATAGGCTGGTAGATAGATGCATAAAAAAAATAAACAGGGTGGTGACATTTTGGTTTTTTTGCCTTTGGCCTCAAATATTGCTATCCATTCATTACATAAAATTTGATTTTAATTATCTACCTTTTTATCAAATTATTTACTAACAAAATTATGGCATAATCAAAACTTTTTCCATGTCATCAAATTATGATGGATAATTGAAAAAATAAGTATGATTAGTGTGTTTCATAATACATATACTGCCAGCATTATGGTTTATTGAGACGTGGTCTTTTTTTGGTCAGGCTATGGTCTTTTTTTTTTTTTTTTTTTTTTGCGGTGGGCCATGGACGTTGCACCCCGCCAAGTCGGTCCGGGGTGACGGAAGAGGCGGCGCGCAACCCCATTGACCCACCCTCCAAGCACCTCTTCTTCGCCGTGCGAGCGGGCCACCGGTACCCGATTTTTGTCTTCGGTGGCCCGCTCGGCGGTATGCCCTCTCGGGCTCCTCTCCTGTCGACGCTCCGACAGCTTTCGCCGTCGAGGCGTCGTCCTCACGCGGTGGCCTCACGTCGGATGACCGGACAATTCCCCGGTCCGATCACCCGAAGCCTCGGTTAGGGCGGCATCAGGCGCAGGTTTTCGCGCCTGCGCCGCCCCGGCCGCTGACGGCGGCCCGGGTCACGGGAATCGTCCCGGACTCGTTCCGCCGTCTCCTTCTGCGAGATGACAGCCTCGCAGAAGGCGGCGATCGCGTCCCAGTTCCTGACGCTGTCGACCATCGCCCTCGCGACAGCCGGCAGCGTCAGGTCGGCACCGATAACAGCAACGAGGTCACGGCGCTGCCCGTCCCAACTCGGACACACCTCCAGCGTGTGTTGCGCCGTGTCCTCGTCACTGCTGCAATGGTGGCAGGCCGGAGTCCACTCCCTATACGCGACCGTGTGCAGGTACAAACCGAAACACCCGTGCCCCGATAATACCTGCACCAGCCGAAAGGAGAGGAATCCGTGCCGCCGCTCCATCCATTCCATCAGTACGGGCCGGAGGGCCTCGACGGTAACGACACCGTGTCTTGGCCTCTCCAGCCGCGTAACCCAACGGGCGATGACGTCTCGGCGGGCGTCCTCGCGCCAGGTGGCTATCTCGCTCAACGATGGGGAGCCACCTTCGTCGCGCACTGAGGTAACCCGCCGGTAGAGGTCGGAGAGCATCTCCGCCTCTAGGTCCCACGGGGGTGTCCCGGCCAATAGGCATGCCGCCTCGGTAGACACCGTGCGGTACCCGCGAATGGCTCTGACCGCCATGGCTCGCTGTGGTTTCCACAGCACCGCCCTGCTATGGTCTGGACACGCCGTCCATTCCGTCCAAGGAGACGAAAGGGCGAGGCGTGGTCCCATAACCCATCGTAATCCTTCCCCATCGCCGTTGGGCCGGCCATCTGATTCTTAATGTGGCCTATTTATTCTGTCACCAATATCCATCAGCTCATCAAAGTTCACTGTTGGACATAGTTTATCCCAAAGGTATACTACCTCAATCGCCGAAAATTTTCAGAACAGTTTTCAGAAAAAAATCTTGAAAAAGCATTAAAAGTAAATAAAATCATGTTTGGTTTTAACTGTCGCAGTATTGTGGCTAATTTCGTAACTGTTATTGATATTACCTAAGTGTTAATTGGCCAATATACGCCCTTTCCATGCACAGACGGATATAAACATTACGTCCCTATTATTAACCCCTTTAATTTTATAAAGACTTAGAAATCTTTATTTATGTGGTATTAAGAATATATTAAACCATCACCACATTTTTCCCGCGGATCATGGAAAAGAACTAAGTTTGTAATTTTTGATATGTTCATTAGGATCCCATGGCTAATTTTCTCTTAGGTGGTTCCACAATATTAATTAAGGCATAATAGTCTTTTTCTCTTATCCGTGTGGTGATGGAGAAAGAATACAATTCACCACCCCATATCTTGCCCGTTGTTGGTGGTAAGAGACGACTAAGGGATATAAAATGCATATAACATCTATGCAAGAGAAGATAAACTCGAAACGAAACCCTATACCAACACGTCTGACCAGCGCGGCATAGTAGGTTAATTTCTCTCCCATTAGGGAGGAGGCCTGAGCCCAACAGTGGGACATATATGGGCTGTGATGATGATGATGATGAATAGTCTTCTCTTGCATCAATGATATCTATATGTTATATCCCTTTCTTTCTCTTGCATCGAAGTTATTTGCAAGTCTTGAGGATATATTTCTTAAAGAGTTGATACGCACATGCTAAACAACAATATTCTCATACTCTCGCCACACGAATAATATTTTTCACTTAAAATTAACAAAAAATCAAAAATAAACACATCTTCAAATAAGATATCAATTTATATTTTACCAAAACATATTAATTTTTTTCGACAATAAATTTGCTTAATATTAAAAAACTGAATTCAATACCACAATAAGAATGAAATACTGACATAGGATACTTCAAATTTACCACGAAGAAGACCAACCACCATCATTGGACCAACCGGTATTTCCCCACCCGTTAGCATTATCTTCCTGATTTGCGAAGCGTGATAACCCAGATGATTGTCCTCTAGCGCTTCGACCTGCAGCCCATCCTCCTTGATTAGAGTCAGCGGGATTTCCTGTGCGCCATCCGTTGCTTGCAGATCGACCAGATCCAGTTCCAATGCCAGACCAGCCATTGATTGAAGACCGTTGTCCACTAAAACCGTCACTTCCTTGCCATCCGCCACCACCTGAAAAATACAAATTATTTTTTGATGGTTATGACTTGTTGTTTAGTGGCGGCTACGAATACTAACAACCTTTACATTGCTCGTGGGTGTCGTAAAACACGACTAAGTTATTTACATTAACCTGGGCCAGCCTCCATCTGATGTCGTCTGGTCAACAATTACATTCCCAAGGAGGGTTAACGTCAAGTAGTCGATCATAAAACTATTAACACATTTCTTTGGCATATTGATTGAATTTCCACCGGATTTCTGCAGAGATCTCTCGATTTTCGAATATTTCTAAAGAATCTATATATATGTATATACATATATACGAGATTTCCACCTATATATTGACTCATCACGATATCTCAGGAACCATAAGGCCTACAAACTTTAAATTTGGTAAGAATATTCCTTTCGCCGAGTAGAGGTTAGCTAAGAACGGATTTTACGAAATTCTACCCGCAAGGGGGGTTGCTGGGTTGTAAATATCATATTTTTTAAATATAGGTCCTACATACTTGAATTTCGGTAGGCGTATTTGTGTTATGATACAGAGGTAAACTAAGATCGGCTTTTTAAAAATTCCACCCTAAAGGGGATTACGTAGGTGTTAACCCAAAAAATCCACATTTTCCAATACTGCCCCTACACGACTTGGTGTTTGGTGTGGCCTTTCTTTCTGCCAAGGTCAAATGAAGTAGGATTTTAAGAAATTCCTTCTCCGAAAGAAATTTTATGTCGCGAAAGTAAACTACACAACTGAACTAACGTAACCGAAGCGAAGCGAGGGCGGGTCGCTAGTAATCTTAAAAACGCTTCAGTAGTAATTTGCAACTGAGCTTACTTTGGCGAGTGAAAGAGTTGGAGGCCCAAACCATTTCCCTTTTTCATCTCTCTAATCTTTTCTATAGTTAGCGATCTGATTGTTTAAATTACTGAAATTTAGCATTTAATATGCTTAATTATTTATAAAATCCGATTACGAAATGAAAAATGATGTCGCAAGCGGGATTCGAACCCGCGCCTATTGGGATTCCGGCCCAATCGTGCTGCCACTACACTACCGCGACTAATTGTAGGACATGCAAATTTCATTTCGTATTGTATTTACGTCTTAAGGTGACGGTATGCTATCTACCCGACAATGTTTACACATTGTTATAGGCTTAATACTTCAAACTTTACAGTTAGAATTGTATTAAACGATGACACAACCTTGTTATTTAAATTACTGAAATTTAGCATTTAATATGCTTAATTATTTATAAAATCCGAATACGAAATGAAAAATGATGTCGCAAGCGGGATTCGAACCCGCGCCGCGTGTAGTGGCAGCACGATTGGGCCGGAATCCCAATAGGCGCGGGTTCGAATCCCGCTTGCGACATCATTTTTCATTTCGTAATCGGATTTCATAAACGATCTGATTGTGTTCCTAGTATTGCTGCAGTCAATGATAGGCAGTTACAATTTATCTTCATTTTGGCTGTTGCTTGTCTAGTAAGTAATCAATTGCGGCAGTGAGATTATACTCATCCTTTTGCTTTCAAAGCTTTAAGTGGTAGGGTAACACAGCCATTTATTCTATATTAGGGGCCAGCCTAAAGTAGTTAACCTCGGCTCGAAATTCGAACTCGCTATTGAGGGTTTTAAATAAAAATCTTCGAGAAATGACAAAATTTCTAAACGACTTTAAGACGAAGTACCAAATTCCTTTTTCTGCCTGACTCAGGATACAATTACAGTGCCTCATAATTGGCAGTTGCAAATGTATACCACGGGGCCAGTGAGGTATTGTCTATATACAGAAAATAGTGATGTTATGGAATTACCTGATGAGCGAACGTTATGGCCGGCAAGTGCTCCAGCTATGGCAGCTACAAAAAACAGAATCAGAGTCTTCATCTGAAATTAAAACAAGGATCTTACAAATAGTTTACTAGCAATTTAGAAATTATAATTAACTAGTTAATTCCTGTGGTTTCATCCGCGTAGTACCCGTTGCCGTGGGAATACGGGGATAAAATTAAGCCTATGTTACTCGTTGAAAATGTAGCCATTAGAGAGAAAAAAAAATCGGTTTAGTGGTTTAGGCGTAAGAGCCTAACAACCAAAAGAAAAAACTTACTTAACTTAATATTTATATTATTAGTTAGAATATATTTTAAGTTTCGGTGAATGAATAAGAGATGGCGTTATATTTAAAAGATGATAACATACTAAAATAAATAATATGAGACTTTTTTTATGGCAATGTAATAAAAACCCAAAAAAAAGCAAAGGTACATGAGCGTCGTTTGCTGCCAATAAAAAAGAGATTATGGAGCCTCAAGTTACTAGGCGTAAAAGTACTATAAAATCACTTACCATGCCTTCAAGCAGTCACCAATTCTTTGCCAAAACATCAACCATGTGTTCCTATTTATACTCTCAATTCTCATATTGGTTAGTTTTTGTTAATAAAATAATTTATTAAAGGCACGACAAATTTCAATAGAAATATTTTTAATGTCACGTTTTTATAATTAGTTTAATGTAACATATGACTTGTTGATTACAAGGATGGCGTGATCTTAGTGACATTTTCATCGTTTATACAAGGTTATAAAGATGGAGTAGTATAGTACATGATGGGTAGTAGCGGCTAAATGATATAAACCTTTAACTTGTTTGATAGATGTTGGAGACGACTAAGGGTCGTAGCCGACTTATACAGCACCGCTCCAAATCAAATTAAAACAAATCAAATCATTTATTATGCATAAGCCCCATAAAGGCACTTACATATTGTCAATTTTACATATATTAATTTTAAATTAATCTACCACCGGATCGGCATGCGGTCATAAACTGAGAAGATCTATCAAGAAATTCAGCGGGCTCGTCATTTTTTAAATTATATTATATCCTACAAGGCAAAATACTGTTCATTGAAATGTGAACTTTTGAGCGTCCTTCTTCTTCTTCTTCTTATATATTGGCAATCAGCTACTTATACAAGCTATTGGTGCCAGTGTCGAGTTATGAATATCTTCACGTTTTTAGTCTTTCAGTTTAGTCATTGTCTAAGTCAAATTGTCACCATCAACAGTGCTATGGTCACACTGTTAATGGTATCTTGTGGGAATTTTGATGGAAAACGAAAACATTGTAAAGCACTTTTGTATGATATTCACTATATATATCCCAACAGTTCCGCCGCATCACATTAAATAAAATGACATCAAAATTATCTAATATAACACGTTAAAACACTAAGATATCGAATATAATACAAGAGCACCACATGACGTTTTCAAATTCCCGTCAAAAGTCCTTTTGAGCGTCCGCTATAGACAATTTACATTGACAACATAAATTAGCAGCTAAGTGAGCTGTCTGGTAATTGTATTGTCAATGTAAAGTGTGTCTACAGCGGACGTTCAAAAGTTCACATTTCAATGATCAGTATTTTGCCGGGTGGGAGCAGTGTTGTATAAGTCAGCTACGACCTTAAGAGCTTTATATCGACATGGACCTCAACCTAACGTCGTTTGGTTAACAATTATATTTACAATGAGGGTTGATGTCAGATCGGCAGTCAATATGCCAATAACTTTTGCAATATGTTTTACATATTACAAAAGTACGACACCAATTAATTGTGATAAGAGCAGGATATTGATGATGACAACATAGATGGAGTTGTGGTCAAGTAGCGATTTACTATGCTGGGTGTTGGACGTTCCATTGACATATGGACAATTAGTTTGGCTACTCAAATCAAATCATTGTTATTCGTATATATAAGCCTCATAAGGCCACTTACATATATTAATATTTGTATTAATTTTAGCAGAATGTTGAACAAGCTGAGAAGATCCAGTCAGAATATCCAGACAAGTTTTAAGTTTCTTTAAATAAAATTATACACAATATCTTTAGAAAGTATCAGCTTCAGTATCTTGACCTCGGAACCATGATATATACATATATATATATATATTTTACATTTCAAAGTGTAATACAAAAAACAAATTATGCCAGGACCAGATCCCACAAGCGGCACTTGATCAAGATCACTACTAGAGCGGTTATTATTCTTCTTAACCACATTTGAGGAAAGAGAAAGTGTAAAGGGAAATGATGATGAATGATGACTGAAGATTCACAGATGGCGTAATGGTTAAGATACCGTCATACCATGTCAGTGTCGTGGCTTCGATTCCCTCGCTGAACCATACTATGTGCGATTCATAAATTGTTGTTCTGCGTCTTTGTGTAAATTGTATGTTTGTAAATTTCAGTGTGGTGACGGAGTAAGAATACTATTCACCACCCCATATCTTACCCGTGGTTGATCGTACGAGACGACTAAGGGATATAAAACGCATATAACATCTATGCGAGTGAAGGAAAACTCGAAACAAAACACTATACCAACACGTCTGACCAGCGCGGTATAGTAGATTAATTTCCCTCCCATTACGAAGGAGGCCCGAGCCCAACAGTGGGACATTTATGAGCTATGATGATGATGATGATGATGAAAGTGTTACACAATATAAAGTTTAATAGTTAACTAACTAGTGATGGAGTGCCGTTTTTGGGATCTAGTCCAGCCATAATCTTTTACATTGTATTTGAATTTGACGTTTCTTTTTATTGCTGATGATGGCAGACGAGCAGACGGCAAACCTGATAGTATGTGTCATTTCCGCCCATGGACCTTTGCAATACTAAGGGTATAACTAGGCCGCTGCCTACCAATACAAAACCCCTAACCCACCCCAGTTGGGCTTCCGGCTCTCTTGCTCACCGAACGAAACGCAATAGCATATTGCTATTACTCTGACGTCGATATTCTGCGAGAGTGTGGTACTACCCAATACAGACCGGCCCGTGGCTGTAGACAGAGAACTGTCAACAGCGTGATCCTACCACTATTGAATTATATCATAGTTATATCAAGGTTCTGGAGCTAATTTTTACCAAATACGTTGTACTCTTTTTTATAAAAAGTCTGTTAAGAAATAACAATAACAGACAAACCCGCTGGGTTTCTTGCCGGATCTTCTCTGTATCGGTTACGTTCCGATCCGGTGTTAGTTTATTGGATTAATTTAAAATTGATAATATGTAAGTGCCCTCACAGGGTCTATACATAATAAATTAATTTAAATTTGAAAAAGAAAGTGTGTGTGTCAGCTCCGACGCACGACTGGAGTTTACTCCTTAAGTACGATTATCAAAACAGGCGCAAAAAAGCTCATTTGACTAAAAATAATATATATATTTTTATTTACATTTATTAAAACTGTTCAGTGAAGTATTATATCACGTCAGAAAGTGAAAGGTGCGCAGAATAGGTTGCGCACCAAAAACGTAACGAGGTAATACGATCACTAGATTTTACTCCTCAAATTTTTCTCATACCGGGCGCTTTATATGAAAATCGATTCTTAAGGAGTAAACTCCAAAAAGGCAGTGTTGCATTAAAAAGAAAAGTGTGTGTGTACTTATGTACACGCGTTAAAATTTATACTTCTTTGGCGTAACAAGATAAAAATCTTTTCAAAAATTTTTACTTTCGCCTTATTTTACGTTTGTAGAAAAAACGACACTAACAATAGAAAAAATGTATTTAATACATTGAAAGTATTATTATAACTCATTATCTAGTTAAAAAACTAAAATGTTGAGTATAGCTAATTTCAGGGTGTCGGTTTTTCATGGCGGTGTACGCGCGCATAACAAATATTTACTCTCATCATTTCTCCCTAACGCACCAAAAAAAGTATAACCTCAAAAATAATAAAGATTATTGTCAATTTCATTTATTGCACGCCTCATAAGCAAAGCGTTGAGGTAATACTCTACTCTCGATATATGAAAATCGAGGACTTTTCAACACTAAAAATAACTGTAATTTTCTCACACACATATAGGATAATGTTATCATACATATGTCTAGAAAAAACATTCGTTTAAACGTATTTGATATTTTTAAAAAGCAATTATTTTGTTTAAAGTAAGAAAAAAGTTGATTAAAACAAATATTCGTGGACGTCCAGATGTTTCCGTAAGGATCTGGCATTCTCACGAGCGTAAAAATTAATATATCGAAGCTTTTCTGTTATTAAAAGCTTCATAATCTCAACGCACTGTTTCCTTTCGAAAATGGCTTGGTAATTCTTTGTCGTTTAGTTGCAATTAATAAAAAACTAAACTGCTTAGTCTTTAGTCTATGTATACCTTAAGAAAAATGGGCTCGTTTACATTTTTTTGTCCTACCACAAGTTTTCCTGTTTTATCATAGATGTTATTATTGTCGTTATTGAAAACATGCAACATCTGACTGCAATCGCTAACACGCTAGCCAAGCGTAGCGATTACGGCAGTATCCCCTATATTTGTAAACGACACCTACGTCCAACAGTTAATGGCGAAAGGTTGAATGACGATGAGTTATGAAGCAAAGTACTCCTTTATGTACAAATTGGTTTTAATCAAGTGTTTAATATTACGAAATGTTCGTGCTAATTTACTATAATATGTTTCACTTTATCATTTTTTATGTACTTTCAAATTCGAAGGATGTAGGTACCGGGGGAGACCGAGACTCACCTGCCTAGACCAGATTGGTCACGTACTAAAGGAAAGTGGAGTCAAGAGTCTCCGAAACCGGCGAGCGTGTATGAAGAGAATTATGAATATTGAAGAAGCGAGTGAAGTATGCAAGGATAGAGTTCTCTGGCACTTACACTATGTGGCATGATGATATGTATGTATGTATGTTCAAATTCATCATTCATTTGCCTACTCTTATCCCAATTACTTGTGGTTGATACAATATGTACTCTTCATTCATTGCACATATTGTAAAAGTTATTGGCAATAGTTTTATGACCGGCCGCCTGCCGACGTCAACCCACCTTGGGAATGTAATTCTTGACCAAACGGCATCAAATAGAGTTGGCCCAGGTCGTTATAAGGCTCTTAGTTGTCTTTTACGACATCCACGAACAAAGTAAGGGTTGGTAGTATTCGTAGCCACTACCACACAGCTTATAGACTTTTCAATGTGTACAAAAATGATGTACTTTCAAATTATTTTTTTAATTGCAGATGGATCCAAAGTACAGATGTTCTTTTGACGAACATATATGCACCTGTGAATGTATCTACCCACCAATCTATCTAAACGCCCATCCATATATCATGAGAAAGTAAGAAAAAAAGGAAAATCTTTTTTTTGACACACGGATTATGTGTATTTTTGATGGGACTAATCCCACCACACATTCCCACCACTGTAACTCCTGTAAGCCAGGATCCACAATGGTCTCCATAAAAGACACTGAGGTTTGACCCTCAGGAAGTCCCGGGAAACGCTTTTAATTGTCTTGGGACCCGCAACAAATTTAATTAGAAAAGAAAAACAGGAGGAGTTGAAGAATTTCCACTTCCCTCCTATGCAAAGCGGGAGACATGAAGCAAAATTGGCTAATAGGCCAATAGATAGAAGGATGTACTGACACGTGAAGCGTAGCAGTACAGCACCACGGATATGACAGAGCTTAAGGGGCCTATATGTGAGCCTTAAATTTGATTACAATAGTAGGTATGGCAGAAGCGCCTGAACGCACGGAAATTTTCTCGAGTTGCTACAAGGTCCGTATAATATATAACCCCCGACACGACTTGCAGACTGTCTAACATAAGATCGCGCTCGTTTTGCCAGAGACTGCACTCCCAGAGGATGTGATGGGCTGTTTGTTCAAACGTGCAATTTGGTGTGGAACATCGACAAAATGGTGAATCTACTAGTTTAAAAAAGAATAATTTACTTTTAAAATTACCATGGCCTGTGAGGAATTGTGCTACATAGTGGTCAATTTCTAGCCAAACCTTCTCTAAACGCTCTCGAATAGATGGAAAGAATAGATATAGATGACGGCCCTTCGTTGATGAGTTCCACCTTTCCTGCCATTCGGTCAGGAGCTCCTCGTACACAACGCATTGCGGCGCAAAAAGTCTAGTAATTTTAATACGATCGCGCGGTAAAAGAAAATTGGTGTTCATATTTTCCCTGGTGGAATAATACAATGACGCGCGCCTTTGTATCTCTAAGTCGACCGGAAGTACACCTGCAAGTACTGGTAAGGCTTCGGTACTAACTGTTCTATATGCTTTACATAGGAATATTAATGCTAATCGTTGACTTTGGAGTAATTTACGCCGTGCCGCGCCTATCGTAGTTCTGTCAGCCCAGGCTGGGGCACCGTAACATATACACCCCAGATATGTGGCTGTATATATGATTTTAAGTGTATTAAAACAGATGCCCCAGGTAGACGTTGAAATTCTAGTAAGAGCATAAAAGTTTCGTTTTGCCTTTTCACCCACAGTTTTAATATGTTCAATGAATGAGAAGTTTTTTTCTAAGACTAGGCCAAGATAACAAACTGACTCTTTCCTTTTAACTGTCGCATTATTAAATCTTATGCGTGGCGTTGACTGCAAATTACCCTTTAATAAAAGATGATAAGTTTTATGAGGAGCGAAATTTAGCCGATTTCGTGCGCCCCATTTAACTATTAAATTAAGACATGTATTCGCCAATTTCTCAAGTCCGTCTCTAGTGTTCGATTGTATGAGTAGAAGACCGTCGTCAGCGTAGCCGATCAATGAGCAATTTTGAGGTAGAGGGAGCTCAAGAAAGTCATCGAACCCTAAATTCCACAGATATGGGCTTAACACAGATCCTTGAGGACAGCCCATCGTTAATGATTTAGACACAGCATGGTGACCGAGTCTCAGTGTGGTTGAACCTTGAAGAAAGTAAGACTGTATAAGTTGGTAGATGTTTTTGAAGCATCCACGAGACTTTAGTTTAAGTAGTAACATCGGCCACCAGGCGTTGTCGAAAGCACCTGAGATATCTAGGAAGATGCCTAATACATATTTAAAAACTGATGCCGTAACAGTTTTTCTAACGGCAATAACCGCATCAACAGTTGATTTCCCCGGGGTAAATCCAAATTGTCTATGATTGAATGTGGGGCCACCTGGTAACAGACGAGGAACAACCAGGAGTTCTAAGAGCTTACCTAGTGATGGCAGTAGAGTAATTGGCCGATATGACTTCGGGTCGTCCGGCGGTTTATCACCGTGTTTCGGTATTATACGTATGAAGCCGCGACGCCATAAACGAGGAAAGATTCCTTCGGCTATACAACGATTGTATACTAGTAACATTGAGTCGGCTGATGTTCGACAAGCTTCTTTAATCATTTTATTTGAGATTTTATCTTCTCCGGAGGCTTTATTTAGAGGAAGAGCTTTTACAGTATTCAAAAATTCAGCTAGGGAGGTGAGATCAGACGTAGAGGATAGTGGTGGCAATGTAGCCCAAGCTCTTATTTGCGCATGATGGTCGGTATCAATTGCCACGTTGTCATCTGGTATTAACGTATTTATTAAAACCTCGGTGGTCTCCTCTATGCCCGCGGTGTGCTTATTATTTATTTTAATATTTTGTATGAAAGCTAGGTCAACCGATCGATTGGCTTTAAATTCGTGATATAATGGAGACCACGGACCCTGGTTTTCTAGTTTTTCCACTACTCTATTTAACAACGCATCTTTAGACTTTTCAACCGCAATCCGGTAACAAGACCTTGCAGTTCTGAGTGCAAGTGAGGACTCATCAAACGCTATTCCCGTTTTTCGTGACTTTTTGAGTTTATTATATTTCCTGCGTGCTCTTCGAAAACGTCTACGAAGTTCAACCAGTTCATTGTTCCACCAGTCACACCTTTTAGTATTGGGCAGAGATGTACGGCCCAGAGCTATATCGGCACAATATATTAAAGAGTGTGACATTATTTCCGCACTTTCTTCCGCGTTTAATTCTTTGCGAGTGAAATCCCTGGCACACGAGGCAAATAGAGAACTAAAGAATTCCCAGTTTGCTCCTTTACATTTATATCTAAAATTGTGACACTGATTGGGAGGATCCTGTATCAATCCCGGTTTAAATTCGTACGCGATCAGGCGATGATCACTACACGACGCGTCCGGGAGGACGCGCCACCTATACAAGCAAACGTCTGCGCTTGAAAGCGTGACGTCAATAGAAGATTCGCCCATAGGGCTGCAAAATGTTGGTGGTGCATCGGGTGTATTGTGGATGGATAAGTTCATCTCAGCGATGAAATCTTCTATAGCACACCGTCGATCAGTATCGGTGTATCTCACCTTGCCATACCATAGAGTAGATGACGCATTAACATCAGCGCCTACTATCGTTTTCCGACCCATAAGGGATCGCAAGACATGGCGAAGATGGTGTAAGTGTGGACTAACTGGATCAGAATATTGAAAATAATAGCTCACAACGAAAACCCTACAGGATGGGGACGTGACCTCTGCGACAGCACAGTGTGACGTCATGAGATTTTGTAGTGACGTGACAGTAAATTTGGAACTTGCAACATAGATGCCGGCTCGTGCTTTGTTGTCAAATTGTACAACCCTATTACGCAAGCGAGTGCTGTTGTATTGCTCTTGTATAAGTACGATATCTAAATTAAATTCTATAACTAGACGGTCTAGCTCTGAGGTCGCCACCCTATCGTTATGGAGGTTTAATTGCCCAATATTCAAACTATCCATTTCTAATAGTTAGTATTGAGCACCAGTTGTTCTAGCTTCAGTTTGTAAGTGGGGCAATCTGACGCACCACAAGGATGATCATATGGTTTTTTAAATCGTTTGCAAGACGCACATTTAGGCTTAAAATCTTGTTTGTCCTTATTTGTGCAGGACTTCGTAATATGTCCTTCTGTGCAGTGACCACACGTAGGTGTCTTTTCCGTACAATATTTCGCGACATGTCCGTGTACCTGACAGTTTGAGCAGCGTACTACTTCTAAATCATCGTAGAAGCGGCAGCTGGCCCAGTCTATAAATAATTTCTCCTTGGTGGTTAGTAAATGAACGCGCACTTCGGGATCAAGTTCGATACCGATCCATTTACGACCGTTTTGTAATTTTCGGTTACGAATAATTTTTGTGGCTTTAATAAAATCGTCTTCCTTAAGTGACATTTCGTCTTTGATGTTTTGACGGTAAAGTGCGACAAGGAACGCATTATCTTCCATAGAATTAGGAACGTCCTTGATTAGTAAGCGATAAGGATTATGTGTATATGAAAAATATGAGAAAAGAAAAATTAACAATATTCTCATCATCATTATCATTTCAGCTCATATATGCTCCATTATTGGGCGCCTCCTCTATAAAGGTTGTGAAAAGGGAGAAGGCGGCAAACATATTGTGTAAATCTCAAAAACTAAAGCGAGTAAACAAATGCGATAAAAATTATAAGAATAAGTTTACTTGAAATGTGTGTCAATATTATTAAAATTATATGGTCGAATGGCAATACTGAT
Source organism: Lymantria monacha (assembly GCA_905163515.2). Taxonomy (NCBI): domain Eukaryota; kingdom Metazoa; phylum Arthropoda; class Insecta; order Lepidoptera; family Erebidae; genus Lymantria; species Lymantria monacha. The sequence goes on from LR991087.1 coordinate 3,389,349, forward strand.
TTTCAGCTACAAATCACAAGTGCTTATCATACAATAGAAAAACAATGTCTTTATTTATCCATCCATCCATTCATTCATTATCCTCTACAGTGGAAGCCCACTGTTGGACATAGGTGCCGTTATTTGCATTTAACGGCTTTCTGCAATTATTAAGATGTCATCAGTCCATCTAATGAGGTCTTTGTTACGATATTATACTAGCAAATCCAGTCCATTGGTTTGTTTGTAGAAGTGATATATCGCAGCGCCGCCTACATCAATAGGGATAGTATATATATATATACTATCCCTATTGATATATCTTCTCCGTGAAAAAATACATATGTATATAGATACTAAAAATACATATGTATATACTACTAATTTTCATAATGATCGGTCAAGTAGTTTCTGATTTTAGCAATGATATACATATAAACATCCTGTTTTAAATGTATCCATAGATTTATTGGGACTAATCCCACCACACATTCCCACCACTGTAACTCCTGTAAGCCAGGATCCACAATGGTCTCCATAAAAGACACTGAGGTTTGACCCTCAGGAAGTCCCGGGAAACGCTTTTAATTGTCTTGGGACCCGCAACAAATTTAATTAGAAAAGAAAAACAGGAGGAGTTGAAGAATTTCCACTTCCCTCCTATGCAAAGCGGGAGACATGAAGCAAAATTGGCTAATAGGCCAATAGATAGAAGGATGTACTGACACGTGAAGCGTAGCAGTACAGCACCACGGATATGACAGAGCTTAAGGGGCCTATATGTGAGCCTTAATCCGTGTATCCATAGATATAGATTATTTTAGTTTTTTACATTATGTTTTTTTTACAGTGAGTTTTTGCTCGATTTGTTTTAAATCCAAACTCTAAAAATCTCCCTACCTGAGACTCTTAGGGAAGAGAAACTCTGGATTTCTTTGAATTTAAAAATACTGTATCTCCTAAAACTTTACTTATTATAGAAGTGTGTATGGCTACTTGTTTTTGTATTATATGTACGTATATATTAACTTCTAGTTTATTTATTTATGTGTTATTATTATATTGTTATTATAATATAATATATTATTCTTATAGGTATTATATTCATCATTTCATTTCTCCACACTAGGAGGGAAATTGACCGACTATAGTTCGCTGGTCAGACGTGTCGGTATAGGGTTTTATTTCGAGTTTACCTTCTCTGGTATAGATGTTATATGCATATTTTATCCCTTTGTCGTCTTTTATGATCACCTACCGGTAAGATAGAGAATGGTGAATTGTATTCTTACTCCGTCACCACACGGAAAATATATGTTATATTATTAAATAGTATTCGTATTGGAGAACTTGAAGACCAAATTGTGCAACACTTAACTAATGGCTATCCCATTGTATGTATTACGGCCAATTGATCAATTTATCAATTTGTATACAATGATAGCTATACGTATAAAGCGTCTATTACACGCCTCACAAGCGAAGCGTAGGGGTGATGCTAGTTTTTTTATTTTGGCGGCGATCTATGGAGGTGTTCACGCCCCGCTAACCCGTCCGTGGCGACAGAAGAAGCGGCGCGCGACCCCATAGACCGACTCTACATGTGCTTCTCTATGCCGAGCGGGCCACCGGAACGCGGTCTCTTTCTTCGGTGGCCCGATTTACCCTGGCAGGTATCCTCTCGAGTCCATACCACGGCAGCTTTCGCCATCGGGGGCAGTGTTGACAGGTGGCCTCGCTTCGAGCCGACCGAGGTGATGCTCTACTCCCAATATACGAAAATCAAGGACTTTTCAAAACTAAAAATTACTATATTTTTCTCACACTGCACTTATGGGATAACATTAACATATATATATGTAAAAAAAAACATTCGTTTGAACGTATTTGATATTTTTAAAAATAAATTAGTTTGCTAAAAGTAAAAAAAAGTTGATTAAAAAAAATATTGGAGGACGTCCGGGTTCTGTCCATATGGATATGGCACTCTCACGACCGTAAAAATTAATGTATCGAAGTACTTTTATTTTTAAAAGCTTCACAATCGCAAAATGGCTTGGTAATTCTTTGTCGTTTAATTGCAATTAATAAAAAACCTAAACTGCATAGTCTTTAGTGTATGTATACCTTATGAAAACTGGGTTCGTTTATAGTGCTTACAAGCTATGTTTTACGCTATGTCGAGAATGGCGCGAAATTTCAAAAGTATTTCTTTCATTTATGGCATTGACTAATAGTAAATGATAAATAATAAAAAAATTATGAGACGTGCACTTTTGGATTTTCCACGCCGAAAGTGCACGCCTCATAATTTTTTCATGTTTTTTTTTCTTTTTATGTTTTAATTTAATTCTTCTATCATTAACCTTATATGTATTCCCTGTCTAGTAATAGATTAAGATTGTATCACCACTCATTTTTATATGGGAGTGGTAACAAGAGAACGGACAGTAGGAATATCCTTTTTATTGACAGGCTATGATTTGGGAACACCATGTCCGATTGTTCAGCACGTCCTAAAATCGCACGGACCCCATAATCTTTTGCGTTCTTTTCATCACTGTTTGGTGCCGATGCCTTTTTTTTTTAAAGACACTACCTTGCACTATGGATATTTGTATTGTGGGGGACTTTACAAACATATAATTAACGCGTACAAATACCAAAGGCCTTGGTATCGGTAGTAGCTCTTCTAGGTTTATAATGTTAACTATGATCGCCAATCGCTAAAGTAGCAATTACGAAATAATCCTGGTAGGGTGTCCTTTGAAATATTTAACATGTACAATATTTATTTCCGTGTGATGATGAAGAAAAGAATATAATAATGTAATGAAATTAAAAGGAATTAATAGCTTATTCTGTAAAGAGTGACTGCACAAATGCGAGTGCGATTCACGAATTGTTGTTTTGAGTTTGGGTATACTCGTAATTCGTAACCGTTAATTTATTAGCACATGCTGTTGTTGAAATAACTGAACAAATATATAGTGAGATATTTAAAACACACTAAAAAGAAAACACCGAGCGAAAGCTCGGTCATCCAGATATTTAGTCATTATTCGTGAGTAAGTCAAATCGTCGGTTTCAACAATATGATAACCACACTGTAAACGGTATCTTCTCGGTATTTTGGTGGAATACAAAAACATTTTTAAAGCACTTTATATTAGAAATAGGACCTCACTCTTGACAGTTTTGTATCTATAGCCGCGGGCCGGTCCGTCCGGGGTAGTACCACACTCTCGCAGAAAATCGACGCCTGAGCAGTAGCAAGGTGCTGTTGCGCTTCGTTCGGTGAGCGAGAGAGCTGGAAGTCCAAGTTTCTGGGTGGTTTTGGGAATTTTATTGGTAGGCAACGGCCTAGCTGTACCCCTGGTGTTGCAAAGGTCTATGGGCGGCAGTAACACTTACCAGCAGGTGTGCTGCTTGCTCGTCTGCCACCAAGAGCATTAACAAAAATGTTTATATTATATTCACTATACCTCAGCAATTTCCCCGTATCACATTATATAAAATGCCATCAAAATTATTTAATATAACACGTTAAAACACCGTGATATCAAATATAATATAAGACAATCACATGACGCTTATACATTCCCGCCAAAAGTTCACCATTGTATTTTTGATTCGTCATCGCATAGAGTAATGCAGGAATTATGGTAAATAATGTCACGTGTTACACGATTTGCCCTAGTGTACGTGATTTATGTATGTATTGATAACCTCCGTCAATGATTTGACTTTGCAACTAAATAAATACTTAAGTAATAATATTATTTGTTAATTTGATTAATTATCTTGGCTTGATAGTTTGCTATCTATAGTATATATATATATATATATATATATATATATATATATATATATATATATATATATATGTATATTTATATATTGGAAGGTTCTTTTTTTAATTTTTCTCCCTAATCCAAAGGAGGCGTATTAAAAAAATGTTTCGCTATTTAATAGGGAATAATGAAATGACTAATTGCAACTTGTACATATCATCATCATGTTTGAAACGTAGTCATGTTATAGAAATATTTAGAATTATTTTTAAAAAAGAACTAATTTCGCGCCATTTAAAAACAAAAGAAAAAATTGATGCTTTAAAAATTAAAAAAAAAAAATGGATTAGAAGCAAAAAGAAAATCGAGTCGAGGTTATTGCGCTATATTTCTGCGGTTAGACACCAAAGGAGATTTTTAAACTCTTACAAAAAGGATTGTTTATCGTAGTAAACGATTCAGTAAATATTAATGCGGCAGAGACTCTGAAAGGGGTGGTTAACCACGCACAGCGGTTATCAAAACAGTACCGGCCCGAATTTAACAAAACCTTGTCTGCAAACTAAAAATCTTATCCATACATTTGGGGTTAATTAAAACTACAGCCAAAAGAATGCTTAATGAAGACTTGCAACTTCGAGCCTGTTTTAGAAAAACAGAATATTTTCTTAATAATTGTCTGAAGAAGTTAAGTTATCCCGTATCCGTGGTGCCGTACTGCTGCGCTTATCGTAGCTGTACAACCCTTTACTTATTGGCTGACTAGTCAATATTGCTTTCTGTCTCCCGCTTTGCCTGGGAAGGAAGTGGAATCACTCTTTTCCATCTCCTCCTCTTTAACTTTTCTAATTAAATTTGTTGCGGATTCCAAGACCATTAAAATCATTTCCCGGGACTGCCTGAGGGTTAAACCTCGGTGTCATTTATAGTGACCATTGTGGATCCTGGCTTACAGGAGTTACAATGGTGGGAATGTGTGGTGGGATTAGTCCCAAATAAAAAAAAAATCTGAAGAAGTAGAGATTCGGCAATATCAAATTTTGTTAGGGATACGCAGGAAATAAAAATTTCCACGGAGTCGTTTTTTGTGACAAAACATTTTTAACATTAATAATAATATGAAGAATCAAGCCAGCGTATGCTGAGAATCCAACGTAGATATTACCCTTCATCTATTATGATTTAGCTTAGAGTATCATATTCGGGCCTGACAGATGTGTGTGTTTTCTGTATAAAGAGGAGTGAAAACTAATGCCTATTGTGTATCAGAATACCATTCTTTAAAACACTGTGAAAATTTTTTTCTCAAACGATGTTAAACACTGTGTACTGCAAAGAAAATTTTGCATCGACTCATCGTCAACAAGTATGCAAAACTGCCTGACCCTCCTCCTTCTCTCCGCTCATATACGTTCCACTGCTGGGTTCGAGCGTCCTCCACACTAGGGAGAAATTGACCTACCACGCCACGCTGATCACACGTATTTGTATAGTGTTTTATTTCGAATTTTCCTTCTCTTGCATAGATGTTATATGAATATTGTAACCCTTACTCGTCTTTTACGATCACCCACTGGCAAGATAGGGGATAGTGAATTGTATTTTACTCCGTCACCACACGGCAAACTACCTGATCACGCATGGAAGTTACTAATTTACCTAGACTTGAACCCGTAGAATTACAAAGTATTGTAACATCATCGTCATCCGGCTCTCATCCCCATTTTCAGCTTCAGCCATTAGTATCCAATAAAAGAAATTAATTTTGCGCATGCTGTGATTGGCGAAGTTTGAAAGCCTGCATCCAAAGTCAGGAACGAAATTTCGGATAAGTTGAATTAAATTTTAATTTATTTTCAATTTCATTTATCCCTGTGATGATGGAGTAAGAATAACACTTGTAGATCTCACAAAATATTGCTCTGCGTAGGAATCAAACCAGTGGCACTGGCACGGAAGGTCGGTGTCTTAACCACTATGCCATCTGTGCAGACAAAATCTGTGCATCTATTTTTTACGAAAAGAACAGAATATCTTCCGGTCGTTATGAAATAAAGTACGCGGTGAAAACGGGATCAGAAAGAAATCATATTATATTATAAGTCAAGCTGATGGTATAGAAGACTTTGAAGTCGAGGTAACGACTTCTATTTGAAGTCATTGCGATTATCCCCGCACGTGATTAACACACATCACATGTACGTGTACACATAACAAGAACAAAATAGAACTCCGTATGATAACTTAAGAACCCTATTATCTTAAATTACCTGATCATGTTAAGAGTTCATAAATTGCACGTGATATTTTCTTTAAATAATCTAAACGTATTTTTTATAAATATTTTAATCGTATTTATAGCTCTTATTTCTTTTCTAAGTAGGACAAAAGTAAAATCGTTTAATAAAATTCTAACTGCAAAGATGGGAGTATTAAATCTGTATAATGTGTAAACATTGTCGGGTAGATGGCACACGTCTCCTTTAAAGACAAAATATAATACGAAGTGAAAATTAATTGTCATACGACAGCACACGCTAGTGTAAGTGGAAGCACCAGTATCAACAAGTCGATTCTCGGCAAATTTGAGCTATTTGCTTTAATAAATCCTGGAACCATCGCTAAAGATTGTATATTATAGCATAGAAGTATATCCTTAATTACTGTTTACCACAAAATATCTGGTAAAAGTAAAATAATAATACGAGTGTAGTAGTAGGACTACGCTGTCGACAGTTTTCTATATACAGCCACGGGCCGGTCCGTCCGGGGTAGTACCACACTCTCGCAGAAGATCGACATCTGAGTAATGACAATGTGTTATTGCGTTTCGTTTGGTGAGCGAGAGAGCCGGAAGCCCAACTGGGTGGGTTTGAGGTTTCCATTGGTAAGCAGCGGCCCAGCTATACCTTTGGTATTTCATGAGCGGCAGTAACACTTATCATCAGGTATGCTGCTTGCTCGTTTGACACCATAAGCAAAAAAAAAAAAAAATAACGAGCTCAGTTCGAACTACAACGCTTTTTTTTTGGGTGGGCTATGGTCCGCACACACGTCGTCGCCTGTTCCGTCCGGGACGATGAAAGGGTATCGCATGGCTACATAACCCACCGTATTACTTCCCCATCGCCATTGGGCCGGCCACTGTTACCGCTTCCTCGCCGTCCGTGGCCAGCCCGGCTCACGAACTACGATGTTAGCAAAATTTACTAATAAACGAAAGCATGACGTCACTTTCTTCTGATTGGTGTTTGACCTAATATATAGCGAAATAATATATTTTGAATTTTCATTTTTAATCTTCATTTTTAATATTTTTAATATTTTGAATTTTAATTTTTAATCTTTGCGGAAAATCTGTGGAGTTAGGCTGACCGACCGCATTCGTAACGACGACGTAAGAGAGCGAGTAGGTATGAAAGAGAGTATTGGTGTAAAGATGCGAAAGGGAATGCTCCGATGGTTCGGACATGTGGAAAGAATGCCGAACGAACGTCTGGTTAAGAAGATATACAATGCAAAAGTGGAAGGATGTAGGTACCGAGGGAGACCGAGACTAACCTACCTAGACCAGATCGGTCATGTACTGAAGGAAGGTGGAGTCAAGAGTCTCCGAAACCGGCGAGCGTGTATGAAGAGAATTATGAATGTTGAGGAAGCGAGTGAGAGTATGCAGAGATACAGTTCTCTGGTACTCAGTTCTGTCTGCCTATCCTGCAAGAGATATGGCGTGATGATATGTATGTATGTATGTTCATTTTTAATATTTTAAATTTCATCATCATCATCATCACAGCCCAAAATTGTCCCACTATTGGGCTCGGGCCTCTTCCGTAATGGGAAGGAAATTAACCTACTATACCACGCTGGTCAGACGTGTTGGTATAGGGTTTTCTTTCAAGTTTTCCTTCTCTCGCATAGATGTTATATGCGTTTTATATCTCTTAGTCGTCTCGTACGATCACCCACAGGTAAGATATGGGGTGGTGAATAGTATTCTTACTCCGTCACCACACGAAAAGTATTAAATTTAAGTTTTAAATTTATTCGCGCTTTATTTTTTCAAAACAAGAGCATTTTTACATTCTTTATATCCTATATTATTAAATTAAATCACTATTTTAGTGATTCTTAGTAACTGTCATCATAACTATTAGTGGAAACATTAATCAAAGAACCCCACGTATATTTAGTTTCGCTTTTTAATAAACATACGATAATGATGAATGTATTGATGATGACAGATCATGACCTAAGCCACGAGGCTATTACTTTATTTCATCATACGTAATTATCGTATGTAATCTTACAACGCTATCTATAAAACTTTATAGTGTCAAAGATCCAAAGTATTGTTCACAACACTCTTACAGTCATGCAAAATCATTCGGTACAGAGTTCAATTAATTATAATTAATATAAACAATATCGATCACGTATACTAGCGATTTAGAATTGTAATAAAATAATAATAACTGTAATCGGATTATCACATCATTAGATTCGTATACCTTCTATTGTTTACGCGAATTTTATATGCTAGATATGACTACTTTTACGGATTCTATCACGTTTGTCTTAGATTTTTAATTTCCCGACGTTTCGAACACTTTACAGTGATCATGATCACGGGAGGAATAAGGTGTCTCACATCCAATAAGTCATCTTTATTACAGAAATTTGTATATACGCGCTACAGTATCAGTTATTAAAGTTTTACATACATACATACATACATATCAACAAGCCATATCCCTTGCAGAAAAGGATATTACAGCATTTCGGATTATCTAAATGATAATACGGAATCGTTATGAGCAGCTCCTCTCTCAGCAATTGCCCTTTTAATGTTTATCTCTTACAGCGTTCTGACGCTGATCCTCACTGTCGTCTGATACTCTTGTATTATTTGTATTGTCTTAATTGTACAGCGTGTTTTGCCTAACGAGTTATGTATTTATTTATCCAAGCTATCTGTTTCAAATTTATAGATTATGGTGTGGTCATGCTCACTGAAAAGGTCTTTGCTTGCGGTAGCTACGTGGAGCGGGTCTCTCCCTTCCCTCCAATGTGGTTGAGGGGCGTGATGGCTGCTCTAATAGTTAACTCGTGATCGGGTGCCGCTTGTGGGATCTGGTCCAGCCATTTTTCTTTCTTTTTTGTTTTATAAATATTCTTAGTTTAATTTTGTATTATATACAACATTTAAAAAAATGAGTCTTTACTCGAAGGGCATATCACTGGAGCTAACATAAATTAAACATATAACCAAACACTTTCGTGAAAAAATATAATAAAAAAAAATGACGAGCCCACTGAGTTTCTTGCCGGATCTTCTCAGTATGTGGCTGCTTTCCGATCAGGTGGTAGATTAATTAAATTTAATTTAAAAAACAATGTAAAATTGACAATATGTAAGTGCCCATATGGGGCTTATGCAAAATAAATGATTTGATTTGATTTGCAGGGTAGGCAGAGAGAACAGAGTGCCAGAGAACTCTATCCTTGCATATTTCACTCGCTTTCTCAACATTCGTAATTCTCTTCGTACACGCTCGCCGGTTTCGGAGACTCTTGACTCCACCTTCCTTCAGTACGTGACCAGTCTGGTCAAGGTAGGTTAGTCTTGATCTCCCCCGGTACCTACATCCTTTCACTTTCGCATTGTATATCTTCTTAACCAGTGGTTCATTCGGCAATCTTTCCACATGTCCGAACCATCGGTGCATTCTCTTTCGCAGCTTTACACCAATATTCTCTTTCATACCTACTCGCTCTCTTACATCGTCGTTACGAATGCGATCGGTTAGCCTTACTCCACAGATTTGCCGTAGATTTTACATTTCTACCGCATTAATTTTACTTTCATGCTCTTTTCTGCATACCCAACTCTCGATTCCATACAGTAATATTGGGACAAGCACTGCGTTATATATTGCTACACGTGCCTTCTGGCTGAGGTGGTGGCTACCGAGAAGTTGTCCCAACGCTCCGTTCACTCTATTTCCCGCATTCATTTTTCGATCTATATCAGTGGTGTACCTTCCATCTCGGCTAAATCCACATCCGATATATACAAATTCATCCACTTGCTCTAGTACATCATTACCTATTGTTACTCTTACATCTGTTCTGGCTTCATCTCTTTCGAAGACCATTATTTTGGTTTTGCTCACATTCACGCGTAGTCCCCTTTTCTTACAATCTTCTGTCATTGTGTCGACTAGAGTCTGCAGGTCAGTCGCTGACTGCGCCAGTTAGACTGTATCATCTGCATAGAGCAGAGCACTGACCGCTGAGTCGCCCATCTGGACTCCCACATTCATATCGTTTAACCTTTGGAGACATTTATCCAGATATATGATCAGCCTGGCTGAGACAACGCACTCCTGCTTAACGCCGATATTTACGTCAAACCAAGGCGACATTCCATCATCTAGCCGCACACAGGCTCTGCAGCCCATGTAACTGGACTGCACAGCCTGTAGCAGTTTACTGTTAATACCATACTGCGGTAAAATGTCCCAAAGTTCCTTTCGTACAACCGTGTCAAATGCTCTCTCCAGATCCACAAAACTGCACAAAACCCTCTGACCTAGAGCCAGATGCTTCTCCACAATGTTGCGCAGAGAGAACACTTGATTCATGCATCCCCTTTCACTCCTGAAACCTTCTTGTGCCTCACACAGTAAACCATCGGACACCATCCTCATTCTCCTTTCAATCATTTTACCATACACTTTTGCTGCCAAACTGATCAAGCTTATGGCTCTGTAATTTGCGCAGTCATAACGTGAACCTTTGTTTTTAAGTATCTACCATACTCTCTTTTAATATTCGCCAGCATTCTTCTATGTCCGATTGTGGCTGGCTTGCCATCGTCAGCCGTTCTCGGACATCCTCTGCATACTTTTCTCTTACACACTCTTCTTGCAACTTTTCAACGTTTACTCTTTTAAGCCCTCCGAAGTGGACACGCTCTCGCCAATGCCTCCACTTTCTGAACAGACCACTAAATCTTGCAATAACGAGATAGTGGTCCGTATCGACTGGGGGGCCCCTGTAGGCGTCCAATATGTTGCATCGGAGGCGACTGTCTAACAAAATTACAAAATTAAACCTCTCAGCTCATATATGTCCCACCGCTGGGTTCGAGCCTCCTCCATAATGCAAGGGTTATTGACCTACTACACCACGCTGGTCAAACTTGTTGGTATAAGGTTTTGTTTCGAGTTTTCCTTCTCTTACATAGATATTAATGCGTTTCATATCCCTATATGTGTACATTATTGTCCCTACAGTGTACATTAGACAGTCGTTCTGGCATAACGTATTACATCGTACTTTATTAAATTGAGAGATTGTCAACCTTTTCTAGAATACTTAAATATAAAAACAGCAATTATGAAGAAGTGTGCAATGTGTAAATCGAATTTCACTGATGGCGCTCAATGTTCTGCATGTGGACATGAACTAGATTTCAGCTGTGCTGGCATCTCAGAATCGGGCTGGAAGAAGTTGGGTGTCGAACGTAGGGCAACCTGGAAGTGCTCTTCATGTAGATCTAACTCGCCGGGCCCTTCAAATATCAAGGATCATGCATCTTTAGAGGGAATACTAAAAGAGATTCGCGAAATTAAACTCGCGCTGGCCAAGCTCCCTGTGATGGTAGAGGACATTAAGCATATTAAAGAGGAAATTCAAGATTTAAAAGCATCATCTGAATTTATAAACGAACGATTTGAAGAATTCACTAGTAAAATGGGCTATTTAGAAAAAAACGTCTCGGAAATGCAACAGAAATAATCATTATTGGATACAAGAATAATAGAATTGAAAACTCAAGTAACCAACAGTGAGCAACGTACTCATCTTAACAATATCGCGATTAAGGGCGTTCCCCAGAGAAAAGATGAAAATTTATTCCAAATTGTTGAAAAAATTAGCACTAAAATAGGATACGCTCTCCCTAAAACTCAAATTAATTATATTTCTAGAATTCCTACCTACAACGCAAAAGAAAAAACTATTATTGTGGCCTTTATTAATAGATACATCAAAGAGGAATTTATATCATCGGCGCGAGCTTTGAAAACATTACAACCTGGTGATTTGGGTTTTGAAAACTCTGCAGGGAGAATATTTGTAAACGATCATCTGACTACTGAAACCAAACTTTTACTCAACAAAGCGAGGCAAGTCGCAAAAGATAAAAAATACTGTTATATATGGGTGAAGTTTGGTAAGATTCATGTTCGCAAAAATGAAACAACCAAATCTTTTATTATTAGCAACATTTCGGATTTAAACAAAATTATCTAATGGGATGCAATATTAATGTTACTTCTTTTTTGTTTGTACTCTATGATCAGCGAATCATATTTTTATGTCTTGTACTTATTATACAAAGAATGGCTACTGACCATATTATGTATAAAATGTTTAATACCTCTGGCTTAGTAAGTACGTCAACACCTCGCTTTTGTTCTCAATCGGTACCTATCTTTTGTATTGCTTATCGCACCGTTCAATTTAAAGAGAAAAATAATTCTATATCTGTCTTTCTTACTCTGCTTCATTTCGCTATTTATGTTTCATGTATGCAAATGCATTTGTGTCTTTTCTTGGTAAGCCTATTGACTATAAAATTTCTAACTTACCCACTTTATTGTAATATAATTATATTAAATGGACACTATAATATTGTGGTTCATTACTTACCTCGTTTATGGAGTATTGGTTTTATTATTCGATGGTTTATTAAGTTGTTAGATTTAATCCAATACTATGGTTCTTTGTAATTTTAAAGAAAGAAAGAAAGAAAGAAAAGCATTTATTTTGCTCTCATACATTACATCTAAAACATTTGGAAGAAAACAGGAAAGTAAAAACAATGATAACTTATGTACTAGTAAAACTAAAAGCTAATATAATCTGAGAGACAAAAAAGGATCTTAGCTCAGCTTATGCTACTTCATTTCGTTGAAGCAACGCTGGTATTCTGCTAAGACCTAGAGTGGAATCACGGACAGTTACAATCACAATGAAATACTAAATACAGTTACAAGTGGTGGGATCTATATATAATAACTGAGTGTATATTGTTACAATCATCAGTGGACACATACATATATCTATTTAATTATCTTGTACATGCTATAAACCTGCGTACATACATATATACAAATACATAAAGACACATACACACACACACGCAACTACACACATACGAATATAATAAGGAATTTTAGTCTAATTACTGTGCATCAATGGATTGGGTTATGAAAATGAATTTGAGCATTAAGCAGATGTTGTTTAAATTTTTTATTAAACACAACTGTCGACTTTAGGGCTCGCAATGGTGGAGGCAGATCATTCCAGCAATGGGTGGCAGAAAATTTTAAACTACCACGAAATGCAGCAGTGCGGTGTCCAGGGGTACTTAAAAGATATAAAGAGGCTCGAGTTCTATATTTATTAAAGTCACTTGTCCAAAAAAGTTTCTCATACAAATATGCAGGTTTTTTGTACAAAATGACACCGAATAACAAACTCGCTAGATGAAGCTTTCTGCGTGAAGCCATTTTCAGCATCTGTCCCGTGTTTAAAAATGGTGTAATATGTGAACGCGGAGGAATTGTAAAACAGAACCGAGCACAAGCATTCTGCACTCGTTGAATGAGTCTGTCAGTTCTATTGAGAAGGCAAGGTCCATAAACCACGTCACCATAGTTGAGTTTGGATAGTACGAGGGACTCGCAGAGCAATATTCGTAAGTCCAGATTAATGTAGGGTCGAATTAAGTACAGAAGCCTAAGACGGTAGAAGCAATTGCGTACGGCTTCAGTTATGTGAGTTTCAAATCTTAATAAACCATCAAAAACTACCCCAAGATTACGAGTTTCTGATACTTGTTTGACTATCTGTCCATCAATGTTAATACTAGGGTTATTGCTTTGAATTTTTCGTATCATATCAGCAGATCCGATGATTAAAAAGTTTTATTTCGAAGGGTTGAGCTCTAGAGAATTTTTTTTGGCCCAATTTGATACTCTGCTTAATTCCTCGCTTATTATTTTCACACATTTGGAAGTATCCTGTGGGTGTAAAGATATGTATAACTGAAGATCATCCGCGTATAAGTGAAATTTACAATTAAGTAAAATATTGGTTATGTCTGCCGTATACAAGATGAAAAGCAAAGGGCCGAGTATGGATCCCTGCGGGACGCCTCTAGTAACGTTCCGAGGAGGCGACACTAAACTACTGCCATCTTTACTACACACCTGAACGAACTGTTTCCGGTTACTCAGATAGCTATTAAACCAGAGCACAGTTTCAGTATCGCAGCCATAGTATGAAAGTTTAGAGAGAAGGAAGGTGATATTGATAGAATCAAATGCGCGAGAAAAATCAAGAAGGGTTAGCAATGATCCCATGCCTTTTTCTTTAGCTTCTAATAAATTGTCAACAACGTCGATCAAGGCGGTGGTGGTACTATGACCTACTCGAAATCCAGATTGATATTTCGGCAAGATATTAATATCCTCTATAAATTTTCCAAGCTGATTATAAACCACCCTTTCCAGAATTTTGGATAAACAAGGAAGGAGGCTAATAGGGCGTAAATCTCCGATACGAGCCGGATTCGATTTTTTTGGAATAGGTTTAACTATTGCCGTCTTCCATAAAACTGGAAAAGAGGAAGAGCTTATAGATTTGTTAATTATTCCAGTAATAGCTGTGAGGGTGTGAGGGAGCGTCATGATTAACATGTCGAGCGAGATATTATCAACACCCAAGGCGTTCGATTTCAAATCCTGGATGATGTTTAGCACTTTTTCTTCATTAGTTGGCCGGATATGAAATCGATGTTGGCTAAATAGATATTAAACTCAAAGTAGGTCAGATCAGAAATAGTAATTTTGTCGCTGCTAGGAACGTCCAAAAAGTAATTATTTATGGTTGTTGGGTCATTGAGAAAAGAAGGTAGATCAATTTTTTTTTGTTTTTATGATTAATGACTGATTTAATATTATGCCACAACTTTTTAGGGTGTTTTATATTTCTATTTATTTTGTATGTAAAATATGCTTTCTTCTCACTCTCAATCGCGGCCTTAACTAATTGTCTAAGATTGTTATATGATTTGTGATGTGACTCCAAACCGCTTACTTTGTATCGACGGTGAAATTTATCCCTCAGTTTGATCATGTCTTTGACTGTTTCTGTTATCCAAGGACAGCTTTCTGCTCTAATTAAAACTTTCTTCAGTGGTGCATGGAGATCAAATAAGTTTAAAATATATGTGTTAAATGTGTGAACCATGATGTTAACATCATCAAGACTTACTATATGATTCCAATCTATTTTACTCAAATCCCTAATAAAAATGTCATGCAATATATCCTTTAGGGGCCTGTAAATAACCCAGTAAGGAGTAAATTTCTCAATTTTGTAATTTATTTCCACTGATAACATTGCGTGCTGGCCCAGCTCGGGTCTATACAGTACATTTGTGCTACACACACGCGCATCTGTGCAAACAATGTCTATGAGTGTTTCACTGTGATTAGTGAAATGGGTAGGCTCTGAAACTACATTCTGCAAACTAATACAACGTAGAAAATTATTCAGAAGCTTAGTTTTACTATCATTTTCATCTAAAATATTTATGTTGAAGTCACCCAAGAGAACGATTCCATCAGCTCTAGAGAAAGAAGAGATGGTGTCAGTAATAGCATCAAGAAAGATATTAACATCCAGCCAAGGCGGCCTATAGGCCGTGCCAATAATTATCGCCTGAGAATTTATTGTAACTCTAATCCATAACTGCTCCACCGTAGGCGCGGGAGGGTGTGGGACAGTTCGTGCGTTAATATCCCGACGAATGTAAAATCCAACACCGCCTCCGCGGCCTCGGTGGACGCTTGTCGGTCGCGGCGCATGACGCAATCGATAATTAGGCACCATGGGCGCGCGGCCTTCTTCACCATCTCTAAGCCAAGTCTCATTAATTGCCATAATGTCAACTGCGACCTGCTCCATAGCCAACAAGAATTCGTCCTGACGCGATCCAAGAGATCCTGCATTGAAAAGTCCAACTCGAAGTAGCTTATCTTTATTCATGGTAATACTTAATAAATAATACATTAAAAACAGTGTTATACGTGCATAGGAGGAAAAGATAAAAATAAACACATAATAAAAAAATTAAAATATATATCGATAAATGTAACTAAAAACATCATTAAATAGCGTTGTGTGTATTCAAAATAAATATATATACTCAGTATGTATCTCATTGTGACCGCAATTCTTCTAAATATTTGTACTATCCCATATTGATTCATAATAATAATGATATAACAATTATAAACTAAAAAAAACATAAACGAAACAGAAAATATTGTATCCAATATTAAATACAAAATAATTTGTTAACATGCTAGTGATAATGTCAACAAAGTTATGAACTTCACTTTTTATTATTTTCCTGAATGACCTTGCCAAAAACACGCTGAAGGTCTGCTTCTGAGCGTATACTGAACGTAAGTTTTCCGTCTCCTTGTTTGGTAAGTATTCTACCACGCTTAGTCCATGTGTATCGCCACCCATGACAGGCGGCAGTTTGACGCGTACTATAGAAGAGCTGTCGGTTAAGGTGAGTTAGCCTTTCATTAAGGTAGAAGCGTTGTGAAGGAGCAGCAAACCCGAGGTCGGCCGACGTAGCACCACGGTGCACGCGCGCGCTTTGGAGCAGCTCGTCGCGCAAACAGCAGCGTGCAAAGCGCACCACTATGCGGCGCGCGCGGACGCCCCTCGCCCCCGCTGTCTCAGTCGCCTCTGCACGTTCAGACTCACACTCAGCACGGGAGATTTTGGGCTTGGGACCTACGCGCTCAGCGTAAACAATATCACGAGTTTCAAGTGTTATGCCAAGCTTCTTAGCCACGAGTCCCACCGTATGGAGGACGTTTTCTCCACTGTTCTCAGGGAGATTCGTAATTTCTAGATCGGAGGAAAGTAATTCCTGCTCACAATCATTCAGCTCCATCTTGAGATGTGCCACCGTCTGTTCGAGTTTACTTTGTAAACCCTCAGAGATGGCACCATCCTGACGATTCTCAATGGCGTCGATTCTAATTTCCAAACTATCGACTCGCTTTGTGCATGCACAGACAGTCTGTCGGAGATCCGTCACCTCACGTCGAAGTTCGAGCAGCTCACTCTTGAGTTCTTTTTTCATTTCAAGGAGTTCACTTCTAAACAGTCTGATCTCCTGCACAATATCCGTAGAAGGCGATAGTGCGTCCACCGATTGAAGCTTGTCTGTCGCCTCGGCATCTTCAAATGAGGTCAAAGTGTCCGATGAGCTGGTGGATTGATACACGGCGTCATCACCAGGTATGTTTTGTGTAGTCACAGTTGGCTTATTATTTACGACTTTTTTTTTGCAGTCCTGACATCGCCAGTCGCTGTTCGTTTTTGGTGATTCTTTGACTTTTGACGACACAACCAATATGATATTTATTACTACAGCTGTTGCATGCAGCGACCCCTTTTGAGCCAACGAACTTACCACAGGTAGCACACTTGACCATTATGCTAATTAGTTAAAGTAAATTTTGCAGATGGCGTTGTTGATTTTCGTACGAACTCAGTAAAGTTATTATAAGCGGATAAATAACTCTATATGCACATATAACTTTATATGATGGTAATTTTAATTTTGAGCAAGACAATAAATGTGTAAATTATTATTTATGCAACTCAGTTACCACAGTGATTATTAGTGGGTACACTGTAAGAAATTCACTCGCGATATTCAAGTGACCGTTCGACAAGGAAGTGAAATTAAGTGAACTTTTTATTTAGATAGTTTTGCACTGTATTAATGACTGTTCAACTAGTGATAACAATAACACAAGTAAGTTATAGGTTTAAGTACACTTTAAATCAGTTTTTACTCACAATTTGAGCGTCCAAGTATTTTATTAACGTTAGATACCGAACAGCTGATCTGTGTTGATAACTGACCGTGACGTCACGTCACTAATTTGAAAGTGTATTACCAAAATGTTCGGGGATTACGTTAGAAAACAGCACAGTTCTATCGTAATTTAACTCTCGCTTCTTATGATATTTTAATATTGACTGAAACTTGGTTATTGCCTAGTGTGAGTGATGCAGAGTTATTTGATAATCGCTATATAGTATTCCGTCGTGACAGGGATTATACTGCTACTAGACAGACGAGAGGGGGAGGAGTGCTCATTGCAGTTCGAAACGAATTATGCGTTATACCCCAACCGTGCTATAGTTCTACTACGGAAGACCTATGGTTAACGTTAAATTTGAAACAGTGTAATATTAAAACAAAAATGGATTTTAAACTTAACTTGTGTGCTGTCTACATGTGTAAACAAAGTAAGGCGGTATCATTTTCAGACCAATTAAATAACTTTCTTCATAAGGTAGACGAGATTTTAGTTAACAAGCCCACAGAAAAATATTTAATAATTGGTGACTTCAATATGAGTGGAATATCGTGATCAACGAGTGTCGGTGAGTTATGTTTATGCCCTATTAATATTAACAGCGTAGATGAACATTCTTTAATTGACTTATTATGCATTCATGACTTGAACCAATATAACGGAATATTAAATCGTTATGGAAGAATACTAGATCTTGTGTTATCAAATGATGTAGTCACCGTCTCTGAGTGCCGGGATGCTTTGGTGCATGTTGACCCACATCAGAATGCACTTAATATATCTGTTAACTTTTTAGAATTTACCTACCTACTACCAGCTATTCAAAATAAATTTATGTTCTACAAGGGTGATTACGAAAAAATTAATAAGGAAATATCGAAAATCGATTGGGATTGTAAACTCATAAATAAATCAATTGAAATTGCCGTGCAATGCTTTTATTCAATTTTAAATAAGGTTATTGTTAAATATGTACCAAACAAAATAAGTAAAAAAGACTGCTATCCTATATGGTTCACTTTGGGTTTAAAGAAAGCCATAAAAGAAAAATATAAGTATTTTAAAAAATATAAAAATTATGGTAATACATCAGACAAAGTTACTTATCAGTTGTTGCGAGTTAGAGTGAAAAAATTAGAAGCAGAATGTTATCAAAATTATATCACTTCTGTTGAAAATTCTATAAAAACAAATCCTAAAAATTTTTGGCGGTACATAAAATCAAGATCCAGTACTTCTCATGTTCCCAATACCGTGAGATATGGCGAAATAGTAGCTACTGGTGGTAAAGATATTTGCAACATATTTTCCCAATATTTTTATTCTACTTTTCTACAGACTTCACACAGTTCAATATTATCTAACTCCGATTCTCACTGTGACTCGTCTACTCATATTTCAAGTATAACAATAAGCATTAACGAATTGGTAAAATTATTAAAGGGGCTTGATCTTAATAAATCTGTTGGGCCCGACCAAGTACCTGCTATCTTATTGGTCAATTGTGCAGAAACTATTGCTCTACCTATTTCTATACTTTTTAAACTATCGTTACAGGAGGGTGTTATGCCTTCTATGTAGAAGTCTGCATTTATAACCCCTGTACATAAGAAGGGTTCTAAAATTGATGTAACTAATTATCGTCCCATATCAAAAATATGCCTAATAGCGAAATTGTTTGTAAAAATTATGCATAACCAATTATATTTTAGTATAGAGAGCTCACTCAGTGATTTCCAACATGGTTTTATAAAAGGAAGATATACAACATCTAACTTAATTCTTCTAGATGATTATATAACCGATAATCTATCGCGGGGTAAACAAATTGATGTGGTGTACACAGATTACACGAAATGTTTTGATAGAATTGATCATAATATCTTAATTCTCAAACTGAGGTCTATAGGTATACATGGTGACTTATTAAGATGGTTTATATCTTATATATCAAATAGATCTCAAGCAGTAGCTACAAAAATTTCATATCTAGCTGGATATTTATCCCCAGTGGCGTGCCCCAAGGCTCGCTTTTGGGGCCTTTATTGTTTATAATCTTTATAAATGATGTCAGCCGGTGTTTTCATACTTCTAGAGTACTGTGTTTTGCAGACGACATGAAAATTTTTAGCTCTATATCATCGTATAGTGATGTCCAAGCTTTGCAATCTGACTTGTCGCGCCTTGAAGACTATTGTCACAAAAACAACCTGGAACTTAACCCACTAAAATGCTCTGTTGTCACTTACACTAGAAAGAAACATATTATTCTTTCGAATTATACTTTAAGTGGACATATAATTAATAGGTATAATGAGATTCGTGATCTTGGTGTTATTTATGACTCCAAACTAATTTTCGACGTTCAAATAGATAATATTGTCAAAAAAGCTTTGAAAACATTAGGGTTTGTGATGAGAGTTTCGAATTCTTTTAAGGAGATTAAAACTCTTAAAATACTTTATTGTACGTTCGTTAGGAGCATATTGGAATATGGTTCGGAAATATGGAATCCTAGGTATGGTAAATACATTATCAAAATTGAAAATATTCAAAAGCGGTTTATCAAATATTTATGCTATCGTACTAATATTATATTTAGATCTAAGGATTATTCAAAATTATGTGCTAAATTTCACCTTCTCCCACTGTCTAATCGACGAGAAATTAGCGATATTACATACACTTTAAAAATCATGCGTAATAATATAGATAGCCCCGAGCTTTTATCAAAAATTAATATTAATGTTCCAACCAAATCTACGCGGCATCATACTCCATTGAATTTAAACGTGGTGTCCACCAATTACAGGCAGAATAGTTTCTTGTGGCAAGCAGGAAAGACTCTTAATGTAAAATGCAAGTTGTACGACGTTGATTTATTTAATACAAGCTTAACAACAGTAAGACGACTACTAAGCCAGGAATTCTTTTTCAATTATAACTTATTGTAATCCTTGAAATTATATTATATATTATCTGTCTTCATTAGCCTAATATGAAACATATTAGTGGAGACCTATAATTAGCTATATGATGTATATTATGTGTTTTAATATTGTAATTATGCTGTTGGTCTTCCAAATAAAAATAAATAAATAAATATATATATGTATATAGATATATATATATATATATATATATATATATATATATATATATATATATATATATATATATATATATATATATATATATACCTACCCTGCAAGGGATATGGCGTGATGATATGTATGTGTGTATGTATGTATGTTGTTTGTTTTTTACGTTATTATTTTTATTGTTATTTATAGATAATTATGTATAAATGTTTGTATTCTTATATAGTATAATAATCTTATCCGTGTGGTGACGGAGTAAGAATACAATTCACCACCCCCTATCTTACCCGTGGGTGATCGTAAGAGATAACTAAGGGATATAAAATGCATATAACATCTATGCAAGAGAAGGAAAACTCAAAACAAAACCCTATACCAACACGTCTGACCAGCACGGTATAGTAGGTTAACTTCCCTCCTATTATGGAGGAGGCCTGAGCCCAACATTGGGACGTATATGGGCTGTGATTATGATGATGATAACAATTTTTGTTATAGTGTAGTGCAGGTTTAATAAACATAAAAATCAAATGAAATTTTGTTATATATAGGGTAGTGTACGGCCCCATAACCTACCTTCTTTTCCATCGAAATTAAGCCGACCACTGGTACCGCTTCTTTGACATCCCCGCCCACCCGCGATTCTACACCTATTATAGTATTTCTTTGTAAACAATATCTTTTGTTTTCCTTTCGGATGCTAGAGTTACCAGGCTACTCTGTGAGCTTACTCTGAAGCATGTCACATATAACTGCCCATGGAGAAGCAGCTTTCTCTCAAGTCTATCCCACTACCTTAAGAATATGACCTCTAGCTTTGTTTATGGTTATTGTGAAGCAGACTTTAATGGCAAACTGCACTCTCTGAAATTCGAAGGAGTAATTTGATGGTATTTGGAGAATCCTAGGAATAAATACTCTGCTCAAGAACATCCGATCAGTATAGTTGACCCGATTACATTGCAGTGCAATGTTTTTCTTGCAAACTGGTGGCATTGTATAATTTTGGCGCGCCAGCTCTCAATTTTAAGATGTAAGTTGGTAGACCGGGAGCCTTCAGAGTATTCAGGAACTCGACCGGTTGTCGGACTCGGAGTTTATAACTTATTCGAAAGATTTATTTTAATGTTCGACCCCTTCGAATTATTTAAAATATTTGCAAGTAAATAGTATAAAGAAATCGAAACGACCATAGTAGCGCACATAGGCAGGTCATGTCGTCTTGCGACCCATCTGATCAGCATTAACATCCTGTCTCCCTATCGTATCTTACTGATTGTTCCTAATATAACTTAGCCTTTCCGTCTCAATTGTTACAAATATGTAAATTAAACCCTGACTAAACAGCGAAAAAAATATACAAAATGACTATCTCTCTTTACTAATCATTATACGGTAAAAATACCCTCGCCAGAGTAAAATCAAAATGAGTAATATATCTTATGAGCGATGGATTTCAGTTATACCATGCAATGTGTTATCATGGCTCTCAATTACAATATTCGGCTAACAAACAACAACAAACAACAATTTAAAATTTCAAACTCTACGTTCCTATGACGCCGTGACCTAAAAGTGTATGACCTCTTTATAGCTTAGAAACTTTCAAATGCCGTGTTAATACAGTATTGTGAATTTTGAGACATTCCAATTTTAAAGAGTATTTCCATTGTATCAAGTTTTTATGTGAGTTCAGGGTTCTGTGCTAAAAGCGTAAAACGGCACCCTATAACTAAGACTTCGCCTTCCGTCCATCCATCTGTCTATCACCAGACTGTATCTCATGCACCATGATAGTTAGACAGCAGTCAGACAGAAATTTTCACAGATGATGTGTTTCTGTTGCCGCTATAACGTCAAATACTAAAAAACAAAATAAAATAAATATTTAAGGGGTGCTCCCATACGACAAACGTGATTTTGGGTCCTTTTTGCTCCATACATTTTTTTTATTTTCTATTTTTGTACTTTTGCCTTTTTAATTTATATTTTCATTATTTTAATTATATTTAAATATATCTTCCAAAACACACTAATAAGAAAATACCGAGCAAGGCTCGGTCTTCCAGATATTATATATATATATATATATATATATATATATATATATATATATATATATATATATATATATATATATATATATATATATATATATATACTAGTCACAAAAATTAAGGGATATAAAAAAAATTCCAAATTTTTGGGTTATTTTTAACGAGCTGTAACTCCGAAGAAAATGGTCGTACAGAAAAAATAAAAAAAGTAAATTGTAGCTCCAAGTGTCTAGTTTTCAGATATGACTATAAAAAAATTTTGTCATGTCCAGGTCTGGAGAAATCCTAAGAAAACAACCAAAAAAAAATTTTTCAAATTTATTCTCGTCTAAAAAAAGGTCCACGGGCTTCAAAAAATTTTTTTTGATTGTTTCGTTCAAAAACTCTTTTAGAGAATTTAATACTCTTTAATTTGACGTATTCAAAAAGCTTGTACAACGATTTGTCGCGGAGTTATCGTCAATCAAAGCAAAAAAGATCTTTTTAACTTTGATAATCAATATCTCTTGAAATAATGACTGATCTTTTTTTTTTTAAACTTCTTAAACAGTTAATCTTTTTGATAAAAAACATAAAGATTTTAGAGAGAAAAAAAATTTTCCATTGAAAAAATTAATAAAAATCACAAAATTGCTCATAATGGTGATTTTTGCAAAAACAAAGAATTTGAAGCTTCGGGGCACAATGAAAAAAAAATCGCAGCGCTTTGAATTTTTGAGGGATTTTAGGGGACACTTTGAGGTTAAAAAATTACCGACGATATCTTTCGTTCATCCATTTTATCCAAAGTTATACCAAGTTATCCAAATATCCTTAATTATGCGAATTTTTGTCTTTTTTTCAGTCCGAGTTTGCAATTCAAAAATTTTTTTTTCTAAAAGATGTTTCCATTTTCTTATAGAGAATATTGTGCAGTTTTCAAAACCTTCCTTCAATTTTCTATACAATCGTTATTTCCGGAGTTATTGATTATCAAAGTTAAAAAGATCTTTTTTGCTTTGATGGACGATAACTCCGCGGCAAATCATTGTACAGGCTTTTTGAATACGTCAAATTAAAGAGTATTAAATTCTCTAAAAGAGCTTTTGAACGAAACACTCAAAAAAATTTTTTTGAAGCCCGTGGACCTTTTTTTAGACGAAAAAAAAATTTGAAAAATTTTTTTTAGGTTGTTTTCTTAGAATTTCTCCAGACCTGGACATGATAAAAAAAAATTATAGTCATATCTGAAAACTAGACACTTAGAGCTACAATTTGCTTTTTTATTTTTTCTGTACAACTATTTTCCTCGGAGTTACAGCTCGTTGAAAATCACCCAAAAATTTGGATTTTTTTTTATATCCTTTAATTTTTGTGACTAGTATATATAAATACACAGGCTAGATATGTATGCGTACCAAATTTCTAACTAATCGCTCCGGTAGATTCAAAATGGCTATGAGACATGGACAAGCAAACACATATGTTCTTATAGGGATACCTTTTCCCCTTTGAACGTTTTAACGCCTAAAAAGGGAAAGGGGAACAGTAGTTTTAACTGTATTTATACTTATAGCTTGCAAATTTATATATACGAAGTATAAGAACATTATATAGTGCTCTTATTTTGTAGTACCACACTGTTTTAATAGGACGTGACCACACCGTAGTATACTACGGTACACTATTGAATATTACGGTGGTATATATACCACCGTAATATTCAATAGTGGTAGGACCACGCTGTTGATAGTTCTTTGTCTACAGCCTCGGGCCGGTCTGTGCAGGGTAGTATCACACTCTCACAGAAGATCGACGTCTGAGTAATGGCAATGTGCTATTGCGCTTCGTTCAGTGAGTGATAGAGCCGGAAGCCCAACTAGGTGAGTTTGGAGTTTGTATTGGTAGTCAGCGGCCTAGCTATCTATATAAATCTTGGGTACTGTAAAGGTGGCAGTAACACTTACCATCTTGGTGCTCGTGTGCCACACATAAGCAATAAAAAAAATAAGTCACTGCCAAAAAATTTACAGTTCCATAAAAGTTTTCTATCTACAGACGCGGACCAGTCTGTCTGGCATAGTACTACACTCTCGCAGAAAATTGTCGTCTCAGCAGTGTCAATGTGCTATTGCGCTTTGTTCGGTGAGCGTGATGAACGGAAGGCCAATTTTCTTTGTAGGTCTTGGTTGATAGTCAACAACTGCCTATCAACAGGTTGTACAGAGTAATTAAGCTGTGCCCTTGGTATTGCAAAGGTCTATAAGCGGTAATAACACTTACCAACAGGTGTAATGCTTGCTCGTTTGCCACCAGAATTAATAAAAACCTTTGCATTAAATAAAATTTTCAATCTAATCTAGAATAAATAATCATAAAAGACGACTAAGAGCCTTATAACGACCTGGGCCAACTCCATCTGATTTCCAAGGAATTCCATTCCCAAGGAGAGTTGATGTCTGGCAGGCGGCCGGTCATAAAACTATTGCAAATAACTTTTACAATATGTACTATGAAACAAGAGTACATATTGTATCGACACCAAGTAATTGGGATAAGAGTAGGAGAATGATGAATCTAATCTAGAACAAAGTCAAGATATTATTAACCAGCATTATAAATCTTCATAACACATGATTCATGCAATTAAGAACAAAAACTGCTCAGATTTACTACGTAAATAATGTTTAAATGATAACATTTTGTAGGAAACATAACAATTTAAACGCTTATCTTCTAAGATTATAAGATAGATGATATGATTTACGTCATAACTTTGTTGACGTAAAAAGTGTATCTAAATGAACAACGTATTGGTCAACATTTCTTATATATGAAACGTAAAACAAATGTGATTTTTTTTTTAAAACAATAATCCTGCATTAAGGTTATGATTCTTGTATTACAAAACCTACGATTAACGCAGACTCAGAATTAAACTTAGAATAAAAATTAGTGCATCGCACAAAGTCTTGCTTGGAAATCGATGAAATTTTGAGCACTCTACAGCGTCCATGGTTACGGGAGTACTGTTCATGGTTCTCCCGTGAACATGAACCCTTTAAAGTATTCGTAACGTCGGGAAAATAAAAGTGAAATACAAACTAGCGATATTAAAATAGTTTTATTTCATAATTCTTATTTCATTAACTTTATGATAAATTATCATTATCCCATTCTTATACCAGTTCCTTAGGGTCGAAGCAGGATCTCTTCTTGTTTCTTTACAACCATATCTAACTGCATCATTGATGTATTAAAAAACCTGCATATATGGCGTAGTGATTAAGATCCTTTCGTGCCACTGCCGTGATTTTCCCACGCAGGACAATAGGTACTATATGCGGTCCACCAAGTGTTGTTCTGAGCCGGGGAGTCATTTGTCTGCGTTAATTGCGTGTTTGTAAAGTCACCCGCAATATAAGTAATATTAGTGCAAGATTTTGTCCTTAATAAAAGTATCAGTCTATCTCTGTGTTCATTTCCTGTTTAAAATTGGCAATTGGAAAAACTTGCCTCATAAGCTTATTTTCATCCAGTTTCTCTACATATCTAAATCAAATCAGGCGCATATTAACTTCGTGATTGTAAAGAATCAAATCAAATCATTTATTATGCATAAGCCGCATAGGGGCACTTACATATTGTCAATTTTACATTATTTTTTTAAAATTAATTTTAATTAATCTACCACCGGATCGGAAAGCAGTCACAAACTGAGAAGATCCAGCAAGAAACTCATTGGGCTCGTCATTTTTTTTTTAATTATATATTTTCACGAAAGTGATTGGTTACATGTTTAATTTATATTAGCTCCAGTGAGATGGACTTCGAGTAAGAAATATATATACACATGCATACACACAAGCATACACATACACAAAAGAATAATATACAAATACAAAGGTATTTAAGTAATAAATAATACAGTGTTTATTTTTACTTTTTTAATAAGAACTGCATTATGTTTTCAAATTATTATAATTTAGGTATCAGAGATTTAAATACAATGAGTTTCAAATATAATGGAGCTTCACCTTGTCTAAAAATGTTGTAAATTCTAGTTATTTTTTGCAATAAAGTATATTAACAAATATAATATAACAATTATATTACGTCAATGTTTAAAATTTATTTGCGAAATTATTATAAGAATAAAAAAATCCTTTTTATATTCGCTTTGTTTATAATTTTGTTAATTTATTTATATATTTTCATGTAATCCTTATTTTTATTTAACAAATACTACTAAATATATTTAAAAATTCATCCATCTAACAGCCTATTGATGTAAATTGTAGTCTTCAGAATGATTTCTGATATTCGCGTTACATTACATATTTGAAATAAAGATGCGAAAGGCAATGCGCCGATGGTTCGGACATGTGGAAAGAATGCCGAACGAACGTCTGGTTAAGAAGATATACAATGCGATTTTAACCTTACGAAAATAGAAAACAACATACACGATCATCATAATACTGGGGTCACGTAGTAAGGTGAAGGAGCTGAAGAAGGACGTCCACCCGATGGATAAATCCTGGAGTCCTTCAACAGCGATACCTAGGGACTTGTTCAAATCGCTCAAACCTAAAGCGCTTGGAAACCCCTGCTACTATTTAATTATAACCCACAGCTATGAAGATACGACTAAGAAGAAGATCATCATCATTATTATAGCTAATATATATCCTCACAGCTTGGCTCGAGCCTCCTCTACAATGAAAGAGAAATCCACCAACTATACCACGCTAATCAAATAGATTGGTATAAATACAGAATTATACGTCTAGTATATATAGAGAATTATATGTCTAGAATTATACGTCTACTATATATAGTTTCTTTTAAATTATAAGAGGGCTTATGATAAAGAGAGGAGGAAGAACTCTGGTCTCTAGATCAACTGATCCTACATTCATTTAATACTGAAAATTACACGAGTAAAGCTATTGTAGTGGTAGGATCACGCTCTACGGTCCGTCCAAGGTACTACACTCTCGCAGAAAATTGATGCCTGAGCAGTGGCAATGCGCTACTTTGCGATGAGTGAGAGAGCCGACAGCCCAACTTTCTGGGAGGTTTTGGGATTTTCATGAGTAGGTAGCGGCCTAGCTGTACCTCTAGCGTTGCAAAGGTCCATGAGCGGCAGTAACACTTACCATCAGGTGTGCCGCATGATCATTTGCCAGCAATAACAATAAAAAAAAAGAAAAGGATGTTAGTATCCCCGTGGCTGTGTAAGCTATTCATTGAGAGTTATTTGCAAGATATGAAAAATTATGTGTTATAAAAATTAACGAGTTACTTATCAAATGGCTTCTTTACTTGTACAATCAAACATTAGTTGCTTCGTCGGTTAAGGAATTACAAGCGATGGTAACTTAACTTACTTTTAAGCCTTATGCATAGTAATGCATAAGGCTTTTGAAAGAAAATATATAAAAGTAAATATAAGTAAGACCAAAATAATGGTCTTTGAAAAGGATAAATGTATAATAGAATGTAATATTACAATGAATGATGAGATTGCGGAACAGGTGAAAGAATTTGTATACTTGGGCGTGCTGTAAGATGGTAAAAGTGATGATGACATTGAAAGAAGAGTAGATGCTGATAATAAAGTAATTAGAGTATTGGCAGAGAAGACATTAAACGTAGAATAAATGCTATAGAAATTAGAGCTCTTCGAAGTATGTGTGGTGTGAATTGAAAAATAAAATTTGGAAAATCCAAAATTGCACGCCTCATAATGTTTATATTATTTATCATTTACTATTAGTCAATGCCATAAATGAAAACAAAAGAAAACAAATACTTTTGAAAATTCGTGCCATTCTCGACGTAGTGCTAAATATAGCTGTATAGGCTGTATGGGATTGGTTTTTTCTTTGCTTGTCCGAATGGACGAACAAAAAAATGTAAACGAACCCAATTTACCTACACTAAAGACTAAGCAGTTTGGTTTTTTATTATTAATTGCAATTAAATGACAAAGAATTACCAAGCCATTTTCGAAAATAAACAGCGCGTTGCGATTATGAAGATTTTAATAAAAGAAAAACTTCGATACATTAAAGAAAGAAAGAAAGAAAGAAAGAAAAACATTTATTTTGTTCCCGTTAAAAACTAATGAAAATAAACATAACTAAGGAAAACAACTTCTGGTATAAAATGACATTAACGAGAAACAAAAAAGGCTATTGGCTCAGCTTAGGCTATTTTATTTTATAAAATAGCACTGATATTCTGCCAATACCTGGTACATTTTAAATAAATTATTAAAAACAT
Source organism: Lymantria monacha (assembly GCA_905163515.2). NCBI lineage: Eukaryota > Metazoa > Arthropoda > Insecta > Lepidoptera > Erebidae > Lymantria > Lymantria monacha. The sequence continues at coordinate 3,418,550 of LR991087.1, forward strand.
AACTAGTATAAAAGTGTCAGAGTGTGTGTGTGTGTGTGTGTGTGTGTGTGTGTGTGTAAAGATGTATGAATAACTTTAACATAAGTATAACAACATTAATGTTTACGGTCATGAGAATGCTAGATCCTTACGGAAACATCCGGACGTCCTCGAATATTTTTTTATGATATTTTTTCTTACTTTAAACAAAACAATTGATTATTAAAAATATCAAATACACGAATTTTTTTTCTTGACATATGTATGATAATATTATCCTAAAAGTGCAGTGTGAGAAAAATACAGTCATTTTTAGTTTTGAAAAGTCCTTGATTTTCATATATCGAGAGTAGAGCATCACCTCAACGCTTCGCTTATGAGGCGTGCAATAGAATTTGGAACAGGATAAGAGTTCTGTGGTGTGAAAGGAGAATTAGTGGAAAGGTAGACAGTATACTAAGGTAGTTTAGAAACATCCAAAAACATAAATAAACAGAGGCTGACACAACAAATATACAAAGTAACTTTGAGCGAGAAGATTACAAGGGGATACGACCACGTCATAACGAAAGGTCATATTATGAGTATACGTAACCCTAGAGCGTGTATGAAGAGTGTCAATAAAGCGATGGACGTATACCAGGATTGTGGCAATCCGTACTCTCTGCTTACCTCTCTGGGAAACAGTCGTGAATCGTGAATATTATATATGAAATCGTGAACATTATATATGTTCCTTTAGTTGGTTCTTATAAATTGCAAGAAAAATAAAGTAATGCGGTTGACTTTATTATTCGTTCATTATCACATGAATAAATTGAACAGCTCACGTGATAATGTTTTTAGTATTATTGCTTAGTACTTATTTAACGTTTAGCCAAATCGTTGCGTATTCGTAAATGTTCGTAAAGTGTGTAATTATCAATTAAATGAAATTGCCATTTTTGTTTATAAACGAACGTGTATCAATATAATTCGCAGTCTTCTTTTGCGCGTCAGTCTTTATACATATCTGAAGTGATAGAATAACGGTGATATTGCTATTAATATTTATTTATATTTTCGTCATTCTTTGGAACATTTTGCCGGTATGTAGATATATTTTTAAATTTATTTTTTAATTATTAAGGAATGAAATTTTCGTTATTGTATTTTTAATTAATTTGAATACAATGCATTAATTAAAATTTTGAATTTATTATAATAAATTTGAAAATATTTTTCTATTAAAATTTATTATGTATAAAAAAAACTTTTTATTTAGAAAATTTAAAAGTTTAATAAATTGTAGAACACTTTTCAATATTTGAGTTTTAACAATAATATATTTTAATTAAACTAATCGAATAAATTAATAATGTAAAAATTACAAAACAATAGCCTGACGGTTCTTTAAAAACAAAAACTCAATCCTTCACCTTAATATTAAATAAATCCATTGTTAATGCAGCTTAACTAAATTCTTGGGCTAATTAGTCTCCTACAAGATACTTAGGTACTTAGGTTGTGCCACCGAAGACAAAGATCGGGTACCGGTGGCCGGCACGCACGGCGATAAGAATTCTTGTAGGGTGGGTCTATGGGGTTGCGCGCCACCTCTTCACCCCGGACCGATTTCGCGGAGCGCGACCACATCCATAGTCCACCGCAAGAAAAAAAAAAGTACTTAGGTTGTAAGAGTTCTAGTCAATCTATAAGACGTTATTTTGTAAAATAAAATAGAATACATTATATTCTAAACCACAGTCTCCTACCAAGTTCAAATGTGAATTTCTGACGTTTAAATCACAAGCTCACGTTATCTCACGAAAGTTGATGTCAGTTCAGTTAAAAAAATGCTTTATTATTTCATAAACTTTTTTTTATTGCTTATGGTGGCAAACGAACAAGTAGCACACCTGATGGTAAGTGTCACTGCCACTCATGGACCTTTACAATACCAAGGGTATAGCTTAGGCCGATGCCTACCAACACAAACCCCAAACCCACCCAGTTGGGCTACCGGCTTTCTCGCTCACCGAACGATTAATCATAATACCATTACTCAGACGTCCATCTTATGCCAGAGTGTGGTCCTACCCCGGACGGACCGGCCCGCGACTGTAGACAGAAAACTGTCAACAGCGTGATACTATCACTATTTTATTAAAAAGAAATATTAAAGAATAATATCATCATTATCCACACTGCTCTTATCCCAATTGCTTGGGGCCGATACAATATGTACTATATTTCCATGGTACATATTGCAAAAGTTATTAGCAATAGTGTTGTGTTTATATAGTATATAAGAATACTGACTCTGCATATCGGATGCTTTCTTCTGTGTGGTGACGGAGTAAGAATACAATGCACCACCCCCTATCTTCCCCGTGGGTGATCGCCAGAGACGACTAAGGGATATAAAACGCATATAACATCTATGCGAGAGATGGAACACTCGAAACAAAACCCTATACCAACACGCTTGACCAGCGTGGTATAGTAGGTCATTTTCCCTCCCATTACGGAGGAGGCTGATATCGAATGCTTGCGTATTTGTCGTTGTTGTTGTTGAAATCTACAGCTTAACGTACGTTGTGCATTCCTCTTGCCACATATTCGAGAATATGTTCTATGGTCTCAAATAACCATGTAAATTTGTCTTAATGCATTTCATAGTCGTTTCAGCTCAGCTCATATATGTCCCACTGTTGGGCTCGAGCCTCTTCCATAATAGGAGGGAAATTGACCTACTATACCACGCTGGTCAGACGTGTTGGTATAGGGTTATGTTTCGAGTGCTAATTAGTAGTTTATCTTTTTTTGTAGTAATTTTTTAGGGAATTTTGGATGATGGGGCATTTTATTGTTGGGAAAATTGGATAATATGTATCTATTATATCGATAAGTAAGAATTCTATATGTAAATATGAATTTATTTCGTAGAAATTATTCATTTAGGACATTTCTAGACAGTATTCATTTATTTTTTTAGGATATTTCCCGATTATAAACAATTGAAGATCTTTTAAGGAATTGCTTTAATGAGGAGAATAAAAAAACAGATATTTTTAATATATGGGTATATATTTATTAATTATTTCCTTTAATAATATTTATTTCCTTACAAAAAAAATTACAACATTGAAATATTGCATAATTAATATAATAATTGGTCTATTTATTTTAGTTTTGGTTATATAAGTCATCATCAACATCATTCTCCTGCTCTTATCCCAATTTACAGTCTACGCAACATGTACTCGTACATATCATTATCATCATCATCACAGCTCATAAATGTCCCACTGTTGGCTCGGGCCTCCTCCGTAATGGGAGGGAAATTAATCTACAATACCACGCGGTCAGACGTGTTGGTACAGGGTTTTGTTTCGAGTTTTCCTTCTCTTGCATAGATGTTATATGCGTGTTATATCCCTTAGTCGTCTCTTACGATCACCCACGGGTAAGATAGGGGGTGGTGAATTGCATTCTTACTCCGTCACCACACGGATAACTCGTACATATATGGCAATAGTTTTATGACCGGCCGCCTACCTGACATCAACCCTTATAATTGTTGATCAAACGGCATCAGGTGGAGTTTGCCCTGGTTGATATGAAGCTCTTAGGTGTCTTTTACGACGTCCACGAGCAAAGTAAGGGTTGATAGTATTCGTAGCCGCTACCCACAGAGCGCTTTCGTTATATTAGTCATTCTCTGGTACCCGAGACTTAGTTCGCGTAAATTTTATCTACTTTACATACCAAAAATGATAAACTTATTTATTTTAAAGAAATCAATTGAATGCTATAATAAATGCTATGTAAATGTATCCATTTCTGACTATTTTTGTCTATAATGGATTCCATGTGAATGGAATTTTATTTAAATCTATCTACGTAGAACAATTCCACTGTACATCATATTTACGTAACTATTACAGTTCCCGTAGCGCACGCCCAAATAGCACTCAGAGGTCAGGTATTTGACAGACTTATTCGATATAATGCCGCCCCACTGTTTCACCCGCGTTATCAATATAGCTTAGTTTACGCGCTGATAACATACCTTTATATAAGTGAAAGAATTTTTTAAATCGCTTCAGCCGTTTTGAAGATTATCCGAAACAAGTAGACAGACAGACAAAAAAATATATAAAGTGATTTCTAGGCATGTGTATTGTGGCGATCGAAGACAAAGATCCGGGTACCGGTGGCCCACTCGCACAGCGAAGAGAGGTGCTTGCAGGGTGGGTCTATGGAATTGCGCGCCGCCTCTTCCATCGGCCCGGACCGATTTGATGACATTATTGACACTCCAATTTTATTTATTGGTATTTATATGTAATAAATAGTACTGTAACTAATTTATTATTAATAAAAGGTAAGGTTAATGTAACTTAAGGTGGCTAGGACGATCTTTTTGTCATTCCCAAACACGTATAAATTATAATAGTAATAATATCGTTTTAATAAATTATTTTTTTTCCATGTGGTGACGGATTAAGAATACAATTCACCATCCCCTAGAGATAAAATATGCAGCAACTATGTAAGAGAAGGAATACTTGTAACAAAACCCTATACCAACACGTCTGATCAGCGTGGTGTAGTAGGTCAATTTCCCTCCCATTATGGAGGAAGCTCGAGCCCAACAGTGGGACATATATGAGCTGAGATGATGATGAAATTAAATTGTTTCCATGTGGTGACTGAGTAAGAATACAATTCATCATCCCCTATCTTACCCGTGGGTAATCTTAAAAGACGACTAAGAGATAAAATATGCATATAACACTTATGCAAGAGAAGGAAAACACGAAATAAAAACCTATACCAACACGACTGACCTGCCCGATGTAGTAAATCAATTTCCCTCCTAGTTTTGAGGAGACTCGAGCCCCGCAGTGAGACATATATGAGCTGATGATGATGAATGAAATTAAATTGTAGAACTACCTTTTACTGTATAAGTCAGCGTTAGGTCATAAAAAAAGTTGAATGACAGACAACTGCATATGCAACAATCTCCATTCACAAATATTGAAACTAAATTATGTATAGAGGCATCAGAAACAGTATGTTTGCTCTACATTTTGAGGAATTCCCCTCGGTTTCTTCAGATGCCAGCATCAGATCCTGATATCCTGAATATGGGACCATCCTTGAAGTATCCTCTTTCTAACAAAAAAAGAATTATAAAAATCCATCCATAATTGGCGTTGCTGTCGCGTAACACACATACAAAAAAAATAGCGGTCGAATTGAGAACCTCCTCCTTTTTGGAAGTCGGTTAAAAAGAAATGTATGTGTAGACAGGGAACTGTCAACGGCGTGGTCCTACCACTAAATAGATCATTATTTTAGTTATAGTTACGAGTTTATTTGAAATTGTTTTGCACGTTTAATAGTATTAGCTACAGGAGGGTGAGAAATTGAATAACTTTTTATTCTCATTAATTGTACATGCTAAATACTGAAAAGGGTGTTCTACACCATAGTCTCTACATATCATCATCATCATCATCACAGCCCATAAATGTCCCACTGTTGGGCTCGGGCCTCCTCCGTATTGGGAAGGAAATTAACCTACTATACCGCGCTGGTCAGACGTGTTGGTATAGGGTTTTGTTTCAAGTTTTCCATCTCTCGCATAGATGTTATATGCGTTTTATATCCTTTAGTCGTCTGGTACGATCACCCACAGGTAAGATAGGGGGTGGTGAATAGTATTCTTACTCCGTCACCACACGGAAAGTCTCTACATATATTGTATTTTATTTAATGATATCTGATGTTTATGCAAGTATTATGTATTTGAAAAGATTTTTAATTGCCTGACGATTCGATCATTACAGCGTAACAATTTCATCGTCCTCTCGTGACCATGAACATTGTAGTTCTCGAAAAGACTGATAACTAAAAAAAAATCATATATTAACGCGGTAGAATTCCTAATAATACTTTATATTGCAAATATTTTATTTATATCTATATTATAATGTTAAAATATTTTGAATGTATTTTCGCTGTTTTCTTTTAGACACTAGAATAATTAATGTAACTTTACATACATACATACATATCATCACGCCATATCCCTTGCAGGGTAGGCAGAGAGAACAGAGTGCCAGAGAACTCTATCCTTGCATACTTAACTCGCTTCCTCAACATTCATAATTCTCTTCATACACGTTCGCCGGTTTCGGAGACTCTTGACTTCACCTTTCTTCAGTACGTGACCAATCTGGTCTAGGTAGGTTAGTCTCGGTCTCCCCCGGTACCTAAATCCTTCCACTTTTGCATTGTATATCTTCTTAATCAGACGTTCGTTCGGCATTCTTTCCACATGTCCAAACCATCGGAGCATTGCCTTTGTCATCTTTACACCAATACTCTCTTTCATACCTACTCGCTCTCTTACATCGTCGTTACGAATGCGATTGATCAGGTCAATAATGTAACTTAAATTAGTACAAAGTACAACAACGAACATATTCAAAAACATAGAACATGCATTTCTACAGCTCACAAATAATAGCCATTCATGGGAACATACTGTCTGCTCAATTTTATTTATTAATTTATATTTTTTTCTTTATTTTATAAATATTAATAACAATGTAATTGAAATTTAACTATACACAGTACACACCTTTAATAATTAACGCTTTAATTATTATAATGGCAATCATAATGGTCATTATTTTATTCAAAATCTATTAACTAATCAATTCAATTCAATAAATTTAATTTATTCATAACAATTTAGTGCAATTCAGTGTATTTAAATGTACTGAATTTAATTGACTGTACACAACCCAATCAATCGAATTATTATAGCAATAATTTTGCTAATTCTTTTATCTAATTTAAATTGTTCAGTTGATGGCATTTATTATGTTAATATTACCTAATTCAATATTATTAGGTATCACGATTGTAACTATATTCTTACCTAGGTAGATATTTAAGTAAAAATTACCAGCATATGCAATTAACGAATGTCAAGTTTGCACGAAATACCATCGAAATATCTTATAAAATTAATTATTATAAGCGAATCGTATGTAGCTATGCAAAACATAAAACAAAAATGTTAATATTGCCAAATTTAAATTAATGCATGAAATAAAAGGCTTTTTATTTTATTATTATATTTACATACATACATACATATCATCACGCCATATCCCTTGCAGGGTAGGCAGAGAGAACAGAGTGCCAGATAACTCTATCTCTGCATACTTCACTCGCTTCCTCAACATTCATAATTCTCTTCATACACGCTCGCCGGTTTCGGAGACTCTTGACTCCACCTTCCTTCAGTACATGACCGATCTGGTCTAGGTAGGTTAGTCTCGGTCTCCCTCGGTACCTACATCCTTCCACTTTCGCATTGTATATCTTCTTAACCAGGCGTTCGTTCGGCATTCTTTCCACATGTCCGAACCATCGGAGCATTCCCTTTCGCATCTTTACACCAATACTCTCTTTCATACCTACTCGCTCTCTTACGTCGTCGTTACGAATGCGGTCGGTCAGCCTAACTCCACAGATTTTCCGCAGAGATCGCATTTCGACCGCATTAATTTTACTATCATACTCTTTTCTGCATACCCAACTCTCGCTTCCATACAGTAATGTTGGGACAAGCACTGCGTTATGTATTGCTACACGTGCCTTCTGGCTGAGGTGGTGGCTGCCGAGAAGTTGCCCCAACGCTCCGTTCATTCTATTTCCCGCATTCACTCTTCGCTCTATATCAGTGGTGTACCTTCCATCTCGGCTAAATCCACATCCAAGATATACAAATTCATCCACTTGCTCTAGCACATCATTACCTATTGTTACTCTTACATCTGTTCTGGTTTTATCTCTTTCAAAGACCATTATTTTGGTTTTGCTCACATTCACGCGTAGACCCCTTTTCTTACAATCTTCTGTCATTGTGTCGACTAGGGTCTGCAGGTCAGTCGCTGACTGTGCCAGCAGGACTGCATCATCTGCGTAAAGCAGAGCAGTGACCACTGAGTCGCCCATCTGGACTCCCACATTCATATCGTTCAACCTTTGGAGACATTTATCCAGATATATGATAAACAGCCTGGCTGACAGAACGCACCCCTGCTTAACGCCGATATTGACGTCAAACCAAGGCGACATTCCATCATCCAGCCGCACACAGGCTCTACAGCCCATGTAACTGGACTGCACAGCCTGTAGCAGTTTACCGCTAATACCATACTCCGGTAAAATGTCCCAAAGTTCCTTTCGTACAACCGTGTCAAATGCTCTCTCCAGATCCACAAAACTGCAGAAAACCCTCTGACCTAGAGCCAGATGCTTCTCCACAATGTTGCGCAGAGAGAACACTTGATCCATGCATCCCCTTCCACTCCTGAAACCTCCTTGTGTCTCACACAGTAAACCATCGGACACCATCCTCATTCTCCTTTCAATAATTTTTCCATACACTTTTGCTGCCAAACTGGTCAAGCTTATGGCTCTGTAATTTGCGCAGTCATAACGTGAACCCTTGTTTTTAAACAAAGGCACGATGACTGCGCCATTCCAGTCCCTGGGAACCATTCCCGAGCTCCAACATAAATTGAGAAGCAACAGGAACGCCTCCCAGACACAAGAGCCACCAAGCTTGATCATCTCGGCAGACACCATATCAATGCCCGCTGCCTTACCATTTTTCAAACTTCTTATCGCCCATTCAACTTCATCCATACTGATGCCATCGGAGGACGCCGTTGTCAAATGTTGATCTACTAAACCACATCCAACACCGGCGCCAACCGTAGCATCCGCATACATATCGCCAAAATATTCACTCCATCGGCTTAACACGTCTTGTGTTTGTGTAAGAATGTCTCCACCTTTAGACCTTATTTTATTCATTCTGAAGGCTGACCAACCACCCCGAGACTTCTTCACCTCCCTCCAAAAGAGTTTGGTGTTACCCTCGAAGTTTTTAGTCAGCCTATCTTCTGCACTCATACTTGCTCTATCACGTTTCTCTTTCACTAAGGCCTTGGTGTCATTCTTACATTGCCGATATATTTCTTTCTTCTGTTCAGTCATACTGTCATTCAGATTCAAAGAAGAGACATAGTCCAGCCACGCTTTCTTCTTTTGCTCTACGGAAGCTGCCACTTCCGCATCCCACCATGCATCACCATTTGTTTTTCTATGCTTCTTTGAACTTCCACATACTTCTTTCGCTGTATCTACCATACTCTCTTTCAATACTCTCCAGCATTCTTCAATGTCCGATTGCGGCTGGCTTGCCATCGTCAGCCGTTCTCGGACACCCTCTGCATACTTTTCTCTTACACACTCTTCTTGCAATCTTTCAACCTTTATTCTTTCAAGCCCTCCGAAGTGGACACGCTCTCGCCAGTGCCTCCACTTTCTGAACAGACCACTAAATCTCGCAATAACGAGATAGTGGTCCGTGTCGACTGTGGGGCCCCTGTAGGCTCTTGCGTCCAATATTTTGCTTCGGAGGCGACTGTCTACCAAAATTAAATCTATTATGCTTTTCTGTTCATTCCTTCTCCATGTATACATATGGATGTCCTTATGTTGGAAAAATGTGTTTGACACAATAAGGTTTCTCTCCATGCATACATCCGCTATGAGCCTACCTGCGTCATTCACTCTCTTATCACCAAATGGACCAAGTACGTCCTCATAGTCGGGACGCTTGGTCCCCACCCATCCGTTCAAATCTCCGCATACAATCACGCGTTCACTGGTTTCTGCCATATCCAGAACTTCCCTAACATTGTCCCAAAACTTCTCTAGGTCTGATGCCACCGAGGATCCTACGGGAGCATATGCTACAACCATGAATACCTTGGTGACACCTAGTTTTATACGGACCCAGAGAAGTCTGGGATCATACATTCCGTAATCCTTCACACCTGAGGCTAAGCGAGAGGACAACAGCACTCCTACCCCCATGCTGGCTCGATCGCTCTGTGGTACATCAGACCACAGAGCCATCCCGCCACCAGGAAGATCGCAGGCGTCGCTGCCCCTTCGCTTGGTCTCTGTTACACAGAGCACGTCTAGCTGTTTGTCCGCCATGACGGATATCAGCTCGTGCAACTTACCTTCCACACAACCTCTTACATTCCACGTGCCCACCCGGCACTCCGTTCTCCTCGACACGCCTAACTGGGCAAGGCGTGATGGGTGGCGGCCCCCATCGCCGCAACTGCCGATGTTCGTACCGACGGGGGCGGGTCGGTACGCGTCGCCTCCGGGGGACGCCCTAACCCGCATTGCGGTACGCATATCGAGCCGGTTTAGCAGTCTAATTAGACTGGCAGGGGACGCGAACGAGCACGCCCCGGACTATGCCCCCCAATTTTTTATTTATTATTTTATTTATTTATTTATATATTTATTTATTTATTTATATATTTATTATTTATATTTTTTTTCAGGCAACAACAACAACTTTTATACTTTAAGAAATAAATTTTTGTAGCGCGGATGATAGCAACATACAATGGAATATAATAGACCTAAATTACACCCACACTCAGAACAATAATTTCCGAATCGCCAAATAATTGTATTTTTTTTTAATACATTTATCCATTGCATTGTCATTTCGACCTAATTTTTATCTTGGCTCATATAAATTTTTGGTGCCCTTAAGCCTCCTCTGCAATAGGAGCCAAATAGACCTACTATATGGCTGGTTAGATATCGTTTTACTTAAATACAAGACCAAGGCTTGCAGCAAAAGTCTTGCAAGGGTTGTAGCTCTCGCAGAATAACAGTGTCATTTGTTTTTAGCACATGTCATAGAAATGAAAAATTAAACTAATGAAATTCCAATCATCTAGCGGCGCTAACTGTACAACTATCTATAATTAGGTACATACCACTTACTGGGAGGGGGGGATGTAATTACACCTATCTATTATGAGATTGTTTAAAATAACATCAAATATTCTTCCGTGTTCAGCAACACTAGTTAGAAAGGGTTTAATTTCAAGTTTTTATTTCTCCTTCTCTTGCATAACTGTATCTGGATGTTATCATTTAATTGTTTTTTGCAGCCAAGGGCAAGACAAATAGGTGAAAATTTAACAACGCCTGAATGTGAATCATCATTATCCTACTCTTATCCCAATTACTTGAGGTCGATACAATATGTACTCTTCTTTCATAATACATATTGTAAAAGTTATTAGCAAAAGTTTTATGACCAGCCGCCTGCAACACGTCAACCCTCTTTGGGAATGTAATTGTTGACCAAATATCATCAGATGGAGTTGGCCCAGGTTATAAGGCTCTTAGTCGTCTTTTACGACGTCCACGAGCAAAGTAAGGGTTGGTAGTATTCTTAGCCACTACCACACAGCATAACCCCTGAATGTGAATGTGGTAATTATATTCTTACTTCATCACTTATAGCTGTTGGTCTTCCAAATAAAATACACATACATACATACATATCATCACGCCATATCCCTTGCAGGGTAGGCAGAGAGAACAGAGTGCCAGAGAACTCTATCTCTGCATACTTCACTCGCTTCCTCAACATTCATAATTCTCTTCATACACGCTCGCCGGTTTCGGAGACTCTTGACTCCACCTTCCTTCAGTACCTGACCGATCTGGTCTAGGTGGGTTAGTCTCGGTCTCCCTCGGTACCTACATCCTTCCACTTTCGCATTGTATATCTTCTTAACCAGACGTTCGTTCGCCAAATAATATAAAATAAAAAAATAATTATCTACACAGTATTGTTATTCACAGGTACCTATATAATTCAAATACATATATAATTTTAAATACTCGAATAATTATTATTTTTTATTTAAAATTTATAAATAAAAGTGCTTACATGAATAACCTTGTTGAATATGTATATTTATATAAATTACGATATTAAAATTATAATTTATTAGCATATTAACGTACTTTGGACTGCAACTTACCATTATACTGAATAGTATTATATCATATCGTCTTCTTTTTTTGATAAGTATGGGTGAACAATACTTGAAAACTTTAAGACGGTGGTACCAGGGGCGGCTTTACCTATAGTGCAGAGGATGCGGTGCACCCGGGCGACGGGTGTTAGGGGGCGCCGAGAGCCGCTTGGGACACATAGAGCCTCCACTGTAACGCTCCGCACGGAGCAGGCACACCGGACGCAGCGAGTGCCTAACCATCTATAAACGTAGTGGGTGCGTTATTTGACAGGTTTGGGTGGGTTGCTTTGTCGCCATGCTCTCTGTAATTTCATAATCCGACCGCGTTTACCTGGTTCCGTGTCAAAACAACGAGACTAAGCATGCGACAACGCATTCCAGTGAGGTTCGGGGTTTTGATACAAGAGGGCGCCAGGTTATTGATTGCAGCCGGGCGCTACATATAGTAGAGCCGCCCCTGGGTAGTACTATATTAACTTAGCGATCTCTTTATTTGCAGTACATTACTAATATTTAGTGACCTGCGTTTTGGCGTTAGAAATCGCCGATAAATTCTAACATATGCATTTTAATGGTATGCTGTATATGGAAATTTTAATCTATATTAAAACTAGTATACTGGGTATGGTTGAAACCTTTTAGCGTTTATCATGTATTGGTTTATTGTATCGGTATTAGTTAAGCTAGAGATAAAGGAAATGCGCCGCTTCTTCTGTCGCTCCAGACAGATTTAGCGGGGCGTGAACAAAAAAAAAGATAAAGGAAATATATTAAATAAAAGACCGTATATCTGTCTACTAATGGGCAATGTTATTTGAGATAACTTGTATTCTATTTTCTGTGTAAAATCATATTAAAAAAAAAAATATAATTTGTTTCAAACGTCCCCATGCCAGGATCGGTTGAAACAGTCCCTGGCATTGAAACATATGCAAATAATACAAAATATAATGAATTATCATGTTTTACTAATCAAGTTAAGGAGTTTTACGTATTGAAATACATACACATATTTTAAAACATATAAATCGTTGAATTTACTAAAATAAAATTAATGTTTTAGAGAAAGCCTGTTGGGACCATCATCATTCTCCTACTCTTATTCCAACCACTTGGGGTCGATACAATATGTACCTACTCTTCTTTCATAGTACATATTGTAAAAGTTTTTGGCAATAGTTTTATGACCGGCCACCTGCCAGACGTCAACCCTCCTTGGAAATGTAATTGTTGACCAAACGGCATCAGATCGAGTTGGCCCAGGTCGTTATAAGGCTCTTAGTCGTTTTTTACGTCATCCACGAGCAAAGTAAGGGTTGGTTGTATTCGTAGTTGGTACCACACAGCCTCCATTATTCATTAGTAATGAGATCATTGCTCATACTACTTATTAATATCTTTGAAATTTAATGTTATCTTTTGCACCAAGTGACGCCATATTTTTATTTAGACTTTTAATTTTATATCGATGAAAACTGCTGCCATGCAATAGTTTTTACGTAATGCATGTCCCAACGCACTGATAACTATCATTTCTTTTTGCTTCACTATATCTAATAACAGTGGTTTAGTGGTTAAGATATGTTAATGTTATGCATTCGATTTTCATGCAAGACAATACTTTGAGCCACCGAAGACAAAAACCGGGGTCCTGTGGCCCGCTTGTTTCGCGAAGCGAGGTAAATTGCAGGGCGGGTCTATGGAGTCACGCGCCGCTTCTTCTGTCGCCCTGTGCGGATTAAATGGGGTGTGACCAGAGACCAGCCCATCACAAAAAAATTACAATACTTTGCGCTTGCCACATACTGTTTTTCCGAGTCTGGCTGTAATTTCTAATTTGCATGTGTTTGTAAAGTCCTCGCAATACAAGGATTATTTCCTTAGTGCTGAGTGTTGTCTTAAAAAAATAAATAAAGACCCTATATTAGTTTTCCTTCAATATATGTGATGAACAGACATCGGTCCGTTATAATTTTATTATGTGTATATATATTGAGTCACTCTATTAGGCCTCACCTCCATTCAAGCATTTCATCAATAAAAAAAGTTTCATTAAATATTTTTTTTTTTGATGGATTGCGTGTAAATCATTTCCCGTAAAGACATTAATGCGAATTATAATTTGATAACCATATGTACATAACCACACTGGCCTAATTGTTAAAGCGGTTGGAACGGATTTCCAATACACATGTAATCAATTTCACTTTGTTTTTTATATATATTTTTATATATAATAGTGGTCTTACCATGTTGTGAACAGTTCTCTGTCTACAGCCGCGGGCCGGTCCGTCCAGGGTAGTACCACACTCTCGTAGAAGACCGACGTCCAAGTAATGGCAATGTGCTATTGCGCTTCGTTCGGTGAGCGAGAGAGCTGGAAGCCCAACTGGGGTGGGTTTGGGGTTTGTAATGGTAGGCTGCGACCTAGTTATACCCTTGATATTACAAAGGTCCATGGGCTGACAGTGTTTTTTTTTTTTTTGGTGGGCTATGGATGCGTCTCGCCCCGCCAAATCGGTCCGGGGTGACGGAAAGGCGGCGCGTGACCCCATAGACCCACCGTAAAACTCCTCTCTTCGCCGTGCGAGCGGGCCACCGGTACCCGATCTTTGACTTCAGTGACCCGCCCGGCGGTTTACCCTTGCGGGTTCCTTTCGTCGACGCCCCGAAGAAAGCCTATGCTTCAAATGCTAATCTCAGTATTACAATACATTCGATTTCTGATTTAGTTTGAAAAGATTGGTAGTTTTCAAGTAGGCTTTCGAATCATAATCGTAAGAATTCCGAAACTTCACTGGAGTAAAGATACTCTTACTGAATAATAGTTTATAAATAATTTTAAAATAATATCAAATTTTATTACTGGATCATAAGGTAACTTGAAATTTTATATCATCATCATCTCAGCTCATATATATCCCACTGTTGGGCTCAACAGTGGGATGTGTATGGGCTGAGATGATGATGAGATGATGTTGGGCTCGAGCCTCCTCCACAACGGGAAGGATATTGACCTGCTATACCTCGCTAATCAGACGTGTAAATATAGGGTTTTGTTTTGAGTTTTCCTTCTTTTACAAATGCTTTTTATATCCCTTAGTCGTCTCTAACGATCACTCATGGACAAGATATTGAATGAGTTGTATTCTTCCTTCGTCACGACACGGAAATTTTATATAGTCTAGTGTATTATACACAAAAGAATACGTCCACAACTGAATAAAGGCTTCACTCATACGCATGTCACAAAATGCAGTCATGTACGTCCCGCATCTAACGACTCTTAACAATTGTCATGAAGTTTTCGGTCCATCTGGGATTGGGTAGTCCCATACTGTATCCCATCATTCGATTCGTTGTCTCCATTTGAGAAATATTTTTCTTCAACGGTTATTCGAGCTCTTCGAGCGATATAGTCTCTCACTCTTTAACAATTTAGCATGCTAATTTTTTATGATATATATGTCCATTTTCTACGGTTTTCCGTATTTCTATACCTATTTTGTAGAGAATTCTGAATATAAACCTCTCGATAGAGCCCTGAGTGACTTTTTTTGAATCTAGACATATAGTTTATATTTAGAGATTAAGTTTAGTTTTTGTCTGATCGAGAAAAATCAGTTTTTTTACAAATTTCATATAAAAAAGTGCCTTGTATAAATTATGTAAATCACCTTTTGTCCTGCTGGCACAGTCAGCGACTGACCTGCAGACCCTAGTCGACACAATGACAGAAGATTGTAAGAAAAGGGAACTACGCGTGAATGTGAGCAAAACCAAAATAATGGTCTTTGAAAGAAATGAAGCCAGAACAGATGTAAGAGTAACAATAGGTAATGATATACTAGAGCAAGTGGATGAATTTGTATATGTTGGATGTGGATTTAGCCGAGATGGAAGGTACACCACTGATATAGAGCGAAGAGTGAATGCGGGAAATAGAGTGAACGGAGCGTTGGGGCAACTTTTCGGCAACCACCACCTCAGCCAGAAGGCACGTGTAGCAATACATAACGCAGTGCTTGTCCCAACATTACTGTATGGAAGCGAGAGTTGGGTATGCAGAAAAGAGTATGAAAATAAAATTAATGCGGTCGAAATGCGATCTCTGCGGAAAATCTGTGGAGTTAGGCTGACCGACCGCATTCGTAACGACGACGTAAGAGAGCGAGTAGGTATGAAAGAGAGTATTGGTGTAAAGATGCGAAAGGGAATGCTCCGATGGTTCGGACATGTGGAAAGAATGCCGAACGAACGTCTGGTTAAGAAGATATACAATGCGAAAGTGGAAGGATGTAGGTACCGAGGGAGACCGAGACTAACCTACCTAGACCAGATCGGTCATGTACTGAAGGAAGGTGGAGTCAAGAGTCTCCGAAACCGGCGAGCGTGTATGAAGAGAATTATGATGGTGAGGAAGCGAGTGAAGTATGCAGAGATAGAGTTCTCTGGCACTCTGTTCTCTCTGCCTACCCTGCAAGGGATATGGCGTGATGATATGTATGTATGTATGTACCTTTTTTTAATAGACAAAAATAACTTATGTAAATCACCTTTTTTGAAAATAACTGTGTCAAAAAATTGAGGTTATCGTGTTTATCTATTTGTTAATAATAATTCGGTTCATTATAATTATACTATAGAATAACAAATATAATATTAGGATTATAATCTATTATAATTGATTATAAGTTTATCTGAGATTTTGGTATCGAATGCCAAGCTGTCCGGATTTCTTTCCAATCATTTTTTTTTAAAGAAAGATTTTAACCTTGGAATCGTATTATACGTGATAAGAAAAACATATTAAAACTTTTTACTTGTCTTTCTTATGTCTTAATTTATATTAAATATTTTAATGTTTTTACTTCTCCTATATTAATAATAGCGACCCACCCTCTAGTCCGGTCAAATTAAACCAAAAAATAAGAGTTTAAATACGTGGCGTACTCATGCATATTATGACGATTTCAAACTTTTTGAATCGTTATATCTCAAAAATGGTGGCTCTTAGGAAAAAAGTATTGATACATTTTTGTAGATAATTTTATGATCTACAATTTTTGTCTGAAGTATTTTATGATAAAACTTACCGTTTTGCTAAAAATCGCGAAAAACCTATTTTTTTGACGTTTGACCTTGAATATTTTTCTTCCATACAGGGGAAAGATGGGGAACTTTTAAATTTTATTTTTAATCACATTTTAAACAATATTACTGATTTTCAGCTTGTTGGGAATTTACGTAGCTTCGAATGTCTAAATTGACCGGACTACTCGCTTCGCTTCGGTTACATTAGTTCATTTGTGTATGTGTGTGTGAATTTTGTAAAATCTGTAATAATCTGACCTCTACAGGACAGAAAAAAAGTTCATACCAAATTTCAAGTCTGGGAGCTATATTTAAAAAATGAGATTTTTACACTCCTGCAACTCCCCTTGCGGGTGGAATTTCGTAAAATCCGTTCTTAGCTGCCCTCTTCTTGGCGAAAGGAATATTCCTACCAAATTTAAAGTCTGTAGGCCTTATAGTTCCAGGGATATCGTGATGAGTCAATACATAGGTGGAAATCTCTTATATATATCATTTCATCATTCATCCTCCATTCTCCTATTCATCATCTCATCATTCTCCTACTCTTATCCTAATTACTTGGGGTCGATACTATATGTACTCCTCTTTCATAGTACATATTGTAGAAGTTATTGGCAATAGTTTTATGACCGGCCGCCTGCCAGACGTCAACCCTCCTTGGGAATGCAATTGTTGACTAAACGCCATCAGATGGAGTTGGCCTAGGTCGTTATAAGGGCTCTTAGTCGTCTTCTACGACATCCACGAATAACGTAAGGGTTGGTAGTATTCGTAGCTGCTACCACACACCACACAGCCAGAAATCTCTTATATATATATATATATATATATATATATATATATATATATATATATATATATATATATATATATATATATATATATATATATATATATATATATATATATATATATATATATATATATATATATATATATATATAGATAATATAATGCGTTTTAATATGCGTTTTATATAATGTAATGCAGAAAAAGTGATAAAGTGTATTGAATATAAATTAATAGTTCTTATGTTTTCGTTATCCGCCAAAATTCGAAAGAAAATACTATCGATAGTGTGATCATTGAATTATTGATTAGCTGATATAACTTACTGATATAAAAAATACTTTAAATATAGGATAAATGAAGTATTGGCATAAATATATTTATTACTATACATTAAAACTCATAAAAACGTCGAAATAGTAAAAAAGACAAATGAAAACTTACCGAAATCTATTGATTTGAAATAAAACTATTTTTACGGATTCTATCGCGTTTGTATTTGCTTTTTAATTTCCCTACATTTACTGGGATTGATGATTTACAGCGTTCTTGAGGACTGGCCCTTCCGTGACCATAAACACTGTAAGGTGTTTGAAATGTTGAGTATTTCAAAATCAAATACAAACGCAATATAATCCGTAAAATTAGTTTTAATTCAAATGCGTAATGCTCGCGTAAACATGGCGAGAAAAATGTTTCGAATATTATACAGCCGTTCATAGTACTCCCGTGACCGTGACGTGAAATTAAAAATCAAATACAAACACGATAGAATCTGTAAAAACAGTTTTATTTCAAATGTGTTATATACGCACGTAAACATTTGAAAGATATCTATTGATTTTTATAACTTCAATAATATAAGTAACGGTTTAATTTTTGTTAATTTATCATTAAATAGTTAGTAACATCATTTAAATACGATAAATGGATATTTTTTTTTGTATTATTATTTGCATGCATGATAGCTCCAAAAAGTTTTTTATCACTTGCATATATGTCTTGGAGATAACCTGAGTTATTATTATGCATTCGTCTGTATAGAAACGTGACTTTATGAACTATCGCCTCTTTTATTCTTTATAATTCGAGACCTATCTCGTGAGTGCCGAACAATTGCGTTCGTATTATAAACGGATCACGCCATGCCCGCTCAATCGTCAACCGACGCTCAAATAAACATACAACGATCTTATGGCATAATACGGTGATCGCAAAATTTATATGTTTCTTATTCAAAGCTGATTTTATTTGTATACAATTTGGTAATATATTTTTATTTTATAGTGCCAAGGAATTATAGAGTCATTTTATTATTAAAATGTTAACTTTCGCGTGACATATTATTTAATTTCGATTCATTGAATGAAACTGTGGTTTAAAAAAATATGTAATATTGAATGTTTAACAAGTTAATAGAGTTGCTTGAAGCTTAAGAATTATTTTCTTGCAGTTTGATTACTCAAGAAAATAATTGATTTATGTAACGAATGATATTAACTCACATACATGTAAACTATAATTGGTATGATAAAGAATAAATTGGCACGATAAAGAAATTTTTTTTTTTAAATGCTCATATGTACGCTTGTTTACCGATTACTGAAAATGTGTACAATTATTTTATGAAATAAAAATATTTTCGCTACACGTAATAAACCTTGATATTTTGTAATTTTTAACTGATTAATGTAGTTGTTGAAAACGATTATTCAATGAAATAATTAACTTACGGAACTAGTGATATAGAAGCAAAATATAATTAGAATAATAAAAAAAGTAAATAAAAGAAAATACTAAACAAATACAACACTAAAATCATGTTCCTGCTCTTATTCCAATTACTTGGGGTCGACGTAATATGTACTCCTCTTCCATAGTACATTTTGAAAAGTTATTGGCAATAGTTTTATGACCAGCCGCCTGCCTGACGTCAGACTTACAAATTACACTCAGACTCGGAACAACAATTTGTGAATTGTAGAAAATATTATCTTTTTTTTTTGGGCAGGCATGATCTGGTTACACGCCGTTTTATTCGGGGTGACGAAAGGGTGATGCGTGGCCCCATAAATCACCGCATTTCTTCCCCATTGCCATTGGGTCGGTCACTTGTACTGGATCCTTGACGTCCGGATGTCACCCTCACGTAGCAAAGTATTGCCTTTCGTAGGAATCAAGCCCACGACATTGGCACGATAGATTGGTATCTTAACTACTACGCCATCTATACCTTTATATAAAACGAAAACGAGATGAGCAATGTCTCAACTGTCTCACTCTTCGCCGATAGACGAAGGTAAGCGAGACATTGCGTCCACTCTATCCAACATTGTTTATCTCCATTATTATTCGACACAAAAAGGTTACAAATCAAAATGTCAAAGCTTTTCCATAAAAAGTATCATTCCAATATATAAAATTTCAGATGTTTACGTGAGTACACATACTTTACGGAATCTATAGCATTTGTATTTAATTTTTAATTTACCAACGTTTTTAGTATTTTACAACGTTCATGATTATGTAATCCCGTTTTGAAATTAAAAATCAAATGCAAACGAAATATAATTCAATATTTAAATTTGATAAATATACAAAAAAATTGATAAATATACAAATAAATCCTTTGCGACACTATGCTTTGTAAGTGTCTTAACATATGCGTTTATTGTATTAGACGCTATTGCAATAATAAATTTTAGTAGTATAAGAGTCTGCGAAGGTTTCTCATATGTACAACAGTTCATCACTTCTATAACTTCATTGTGTAAATAGTTATTTTTCTATTTAATCAACGTGAGTTTCTTTTTAATTATTTATATTTTAATTATAATTTAAGATGTATTCTTATTGTTCTCAAAAAGAATACATCGTAAATTATTTAAAAGAAAAAAAAGAGATTTTTGTTTCAGTTGAAAAATTCGCGTGTTTAATTATATTTTTATATAAATTAATAAAATTTAATATACAAATTAGAGAATATTCGTAGCTATTTCTTTAGCTATTTAATTGATGTTAATATATGCATCATCATCATCAACATTTCAGCTCATATATGTCCCACTATTGAGCTCGAGCCTCCTCCATAAGGAAAACCAACTGGGTGGGTTTGGGGATTGTAATGGTAGGCAGCGGCCTAGCTATAGCCTTGTTTATAGCAAGGTCCATGAGTGGCAGTGACACTTACCATCAGGTGTGCTGCTAGCTCGTTTGCCACCATAAGTAATAAAAAAAAAGGAGGGAAATTAACCTACTATACCGAGCTGATCAGACGTATTGATATAGGGTTTTGTTTCAAGTTTTTCTTCTCTTGCATAGATGTTATATGCGTTTTATATCCCTTAGTCGTCGCGTACGATCACCCACGGTTAAGATAGGAAGTGGTGAATTGTATTCTTACTCCGTCACCACACGGAAATTATTATATCATGTTTTTATTATTAGTTATAGACTATTCTTAGTTATAGTTCGTAATTTGTATTTAGATTGTTTTAATTTGGCAATATTTTTTATTACTTTTTTTCGCATGTCTCAGATACATCTATAGAGACAAAATTAAATTATGTTTAATATATCAAAATAGTTATAGAGCTGTATGGTAGCGGCTTATAATACTACCAACTCTTACTTTGCTCGTGGATGTCGCAAAAGACGACTAAGAGCCTTATAACGACCTGGGCCAACTTCACCTGATGCTGTTTGGTCAATAATTACATTCCCAAGGAGGGTTGACGTCTGGCAATCGGCCGGTTATAAAACTATTACCAATAACTTTTACAATATGTACTATGATAGAAGAATACATATTGTATCGACCCCAAATAATTGGGATAAGAGTAGAAGAATGATGATGTTAAAATAGTAATTTAAAAAGATAGAATGGGAATACTTACTGAATATGATTAAAGATCTTCGTGTAGTGATGATATAAGAAAAATTAAAAATATCACCATTTCCTTTCTAAAAGTTGTAAAGGATATTCAAGTTCTGTAAGTAGATTATCCGCGACTGATGTTGTCATAACCGAGGTCGCGGGTAATCGTGTTAAACCGAAAATACAAACTTTTGGGTGGACCACGGAATTCCAGAATCGGTTTCAATAAAACGCTAAATTTTTTATTGCCTGTAGTGGGAAACGAGCAAGCAGCACACCTGATGGTGTTAACTTCCACCCATGGACCTTTGCAATACCAAGGGTATAGCTAGGCTGCTACCTAATAATAATAACCCAAACCCACCCAGTTGGGCTGCCGGTTCTCTCGCTCACCGAACGTAGCGCAATAGCACATTGCCATTACTCAGACGTCGATCTTCTGCGAGAGTGTGGTACTACCCTGGACGGACCGGCTCGCAGCTGCAGATAGAGAATGACAGTTCTCTCACAGTGTGGTCTTACCACTATTAAATTAAGTGTGAGCGGAAATTTTCGGAATTTTCTCTGGCACTCTGTTCTCTCTGCCTACCCCTGCAAGGGATATGGTGTAATATGTATGTATATTATAGGTTATATGGCTTCACATGCTATTCTTTCATCACTTCGGACTTTGGAAGATCCGTGTACCATAGCTAGATAACAAATTCAAATCTAATCAGAACTTCAGCGTTCCACTAAATTTCCCCATAAGAAGATTGATAATATTATGAATTGAAGATGCAATGACGTATCAGATAACTAAAGTATTTAGCGATAATTATCGATACGAACAGAGCGTTGTATGAAGTCACGTAAGTAATGGAAGTCTTTGTGATTCAGAAATGTTAGTACATATAAGTTTGCTACGAAGATTTCTCTAAGAGCTGAGTGAATAAAAAAGATTAATGTTTTGTCTATAAAATTAATCTATAATTCTTTCGCGAGTAAATCTGCGTGCGTAAATATATATAGTGATTATATGGTATTTTAATAGTGAACAGTTTGAAAGTGTTTCTAGTCTGAAATTGTTTATATCAAGGTAATATCTATCTATCTAATCTAATATCTTTAAACGAGCAATTCTTGTACATACATAATCAGAATCTCGAAAACGGCTGCAATGATTTTCATAAAATTGTATGCAGAGAGTTCTGGGGACGATCAATCGATCTAGCTAGGTTTTATTTATAGAAAGTATTGTTTTGTTAATATTTTTAGGTAAGAAAAAATATATTTTTTTTTGCTAGAAAATATTGGAATGCTTGAAATTTTGAGGTTGTCATTAAGAATATATAGCTCAGTTGGAAAATGGATTAATCTAATCGAGATAAACAGTGGCTCGGTTCAGATACTTAGTTTCCTTTTTTTATTATTTTATTAATTATTTTTATTATTTTTAAATTTATCTTTTAAAACACACTAAAAAAGAAATATCGAAGAAAGCTCTGTTATCCAGATATTATGTTGCCTATATGCCGCAAAAATCTTTTCAAATTAGTAATTTATCATAATAATCCTTTAATTATCCGGTTAAATTCAATTATTATTACTGATAAATTTATTTTGACAATAACAATGGATATTGCCAAAATTTCTTATCTGTGTCTCGTTCAAAGTTTGTGCACGTGCTTAGTCATTATTCTATATATTTGTTTACAGTATTATAAGTTTTAATAATATTCAGCCACGTCAAAATAAGATATTTTTGATAATTTTCTATCATATCATAAATAAACAATATTTTAATATGATAAGCTATCAATTACTTATTTGATTTAATGGCTGTCAAAAGTATATATATTAATCACGGCAAAGCATTAGTATTAACTATGATAATAGATTAGAGGTGCGTTGCAAATTATCTAAGCTCAAGTTGAAATTAAAAATATATATCTTTTTAATTCAAAATTTTTCAGTATTTTTTTAAATTTATTTCTTGGCGTAGGCCTATACCACAGAATGCCATAAACAACGGTTATTCATTCAAAGGGTTATTGTCATTATCGCCACACTTGTCAAGCGGGTTGGCGATCGTTGTAAGGTGTTATACGTACAGGAGAGCGCTGCCGTTCATTTCATTGTAGTCTATTAAACATAGTTTAATACCGTTGACAGCTAGAAGCAGATCCAACGACATAAATTTGAATCGACGTCTTAATGCTAATTTCACAAAGCCAGCAATTTCAATTTTTCGCAATCAATAGTATACTAGAAAAGGCGAAGTAGATTTTATTTCTAAATACTACCTGGTTTATGCCTAATGAAGAAACATAAACTTATTGAATAGAAACAATTTTTACGGATTTTGTCGCATTTGTATCTTGATATGAATTTTATTTTCCCGACGTTTCTAATACATTTAGAGTTCATGGTCATGGGACGACTGAGGTGTCTCACGTCAAATGAGTCATCGTTATTACAGAGATTTATATATCCCCGGTACAGTTTATAGTCTATAAAATATAGCATTATCTCTGTGATGGTTCTCACTAGTGCCGCACGCTTACGATGCAGTCCGTATTTTTGTCGATATAATTCCTTATTTTTTAAAGTTATTTGCTACTGCAATTGAAAAACAATGTATGAAAATCAATTAGTGAATTTCAATCAAATGGATGGATGAATTGATTATAAATTTAAAACAATCTATGAAAATCTTATTGAATTTAAATTAATGGATTTTATTTAATTTCAACTAAAGCTGTTATTTAATTCTTTTTATTATTCGAAAAGAATACATCCAAGTTCATCGTCACTATTATCATCATCGCTGGCGTATTCCTGTAGATTGATGATGAGTTCTTGGTCACAGATTATTTCATGAATAATCATGTTTATTTTATAAAAGAAATTATCTTTGTAATATAAAAGAAATGTTCTTATTAATATTATAACTGATGTCTGAATATTAAATTAACAAAATTTACTTATTTTATAGAGTAACCATGTGGTTTATATAGGTAATGTATTGGTTTTACTTATTTTATAAATAATTTATAAGAATGTTATCGATTTACGTTTATCGATTGCCCCATCTCTATCTTATTATAAGTCCAGTATGACCTTGTACTTGAATAAGCATCACATTTTTATTAAATGGTTACTAATTTTTTTAAAACATATTAGGTACAAGTTTTGGTATAAATATTCATATTTTTATATTCATAATTCAGTTGAGATATAACTGGCACGTAAAGAATAAAAATATAGGCGATACAAAGTAAAATTGCAAGCATGACGCGTATTCATAATTACTTCATCGGTTTTGTCGCTATCTGTCACAGAGATCAAGCTATATTTTAAGGACTATAGTTATTAAATTTTGATCCACATTTTTGATACAAATTTATTACCAGTACCAAAAAAAAAATTGATGATATCAGAAATCATTATAAAACTTACAAGGTTATGTCGATTGTACAAAAATAACTAGGGATAAGATGAATCGATTATCTTGCTTCAATTGAATCTCTCGACTCGATTGTCTTGTATGATTATTTCAGCGACGACGGCTCAGTATATTATCAAAAAGATATGGTTTGTATGAATTAAGAAAAATAAATTTAAAATATTTATTATATACCTTTTTTTTTGGGGGGTGGGCTACGGTCGGCGCACTCCTCGTACCACTCCGTCCGGAGCGACAGAGGGGCGTAAGCACGCACACCCGTAACCCACACGTGAATCTCGCCTTCTTCGTTGGACCGGCCACCGGAGCAGCGTGAACTTGTCATCAGTGGCCGGCTCGACGAAATACCCGCTGAGGGGTACTCGCACCTTGAGCGACGTAAAATTTTCACAGACAAATTGACAAATCAGTTATGACAGAAGCAGGGCAGTTCTGACCTGACTGGTCGTGGCCAGATGGCCAAGCGTAGGGGTGTCGGGGATAGAATGTCATTAGACGATCTCTCCGGCATCCCGTAAAATCGCGGAGCACACACACACACAGAGTAAACAAAAAAAAGGGCAGTTCTGACAGAAATATGACACGTACACACAGTTATGAGAGAAGCAGATCACTTATGACAGATGTGTGACACGCACACAGTTATGACAGAAGCAGGGCAGTTATGACAGAAGCAGAGCAGTTATGACAGATGTATGACACGCACACAGATATGACAGAAGCAGGGCAGTTATGACAGATGTATGACACGCATACAGTTATGACAGAAGCATGACACATCGATATGACAGAATGCATTATATTAGATGTGTATTACAGGGAATTTATGCGCATACAAATTTATTTATACCTTATTATTGATGATTTTAGTATTCATCATGTCGATTCATCATTCATTTATGTCGATAATAATAGATCATTAGTATTACCATATAATTAGATGTATTTGTATATTTAACATATTTGTTGACTTAGAATACAATACAAATTGTTATCATTGAACTTTTACTCTACCGTGAGAGACGCTGAGAATACTACTTATAATAATACTTACCATATAAAGAGTGTTTTATCGACCCAGGCCAACTTTTTCGGATGTCGTCGGATCGACAATTACATTCCCAAGCAGGCTTAGTCAGTGAGGTGGTCGGACATAAAACTATTGCCAATAGCTTTTGCAATATACATATTGTAAGATCGATGACGAGTACATATTGCGTCGAAAATTCTTTAGTCGGAACCCCAAGTTTTTGGGTGGGTTTTAGTTGGTAGATATTGACCTAGCTGTATAGATTATATTGCCATGGACCGTAAGCGACAATAACACTTACCGTCAGCTATACTGGTTGATCATTTGCCAAGATAAGCTGCCAAAAATTTTTTTTTTTTTAAATTAGATGACGTGAAGTTTATTTTTCAAAATCATCGAAATATTACTGGACAGTGTTTTAATTTTAAAAGGTTTAACCTTTGCCTCGACTAGGTATAATTAAAATCGTGAAAAACGTGTCATTTTTCACAAACTTGTTTTATTCATATCATTACAGATTTTTTGAATAGCATCACCGTTAATCACTGTTAATGATTTTTTTTTTTATTTGACAACGTATAAGTTATTTTTATTATTTATTTTCCGTGTGGTGACGGAGTAAGAAAACTGTTCACCACCCCATATCTTACCCGTGGGTGATCGTACGAGACGACTAAGGGATATAAAACACATATAACATCTATCCCAGAGAAGGAAAACTCGAAACAAAACCCTATACCAAAACGTCTGACCAGCGCGGTATAATAGGTTAATTTCCCTCCCATTACGGAGGAGGCTCGAGCCCAACAGTAGGACATTTATGGGCTGTGATGATGATGATGATGATGAATATTTATTTAATTTAAATTATACAAATATCTATCACATATATTAAGGTAATTTATTTTTATAATTTATTTAATTTTTATCATACAAATGCTTTAGTACTTATATCATCATTGTCCAATCTTTTTTTTCTATACGTTTGATACATACTTGTGTTACAGGACTTTCAAACATATATATAGGTGTACCCAAACATAAAAAAATTTTCCTCAATAGGTAATATGCACGTGACTCCAAAATGAACAAAATATTTTTATTTGTAATCTTTATTGCTTAAAAACATACCTATACAATTATTTTTGAAATTCATCATTATTTAATAGTCACATTTAATTATCAAAAATCGGCTTTTTTGAAATTCGCTCGCAAATTTCTAAAACGCGATACAATTGGTTGTTCAAAACGTGACGTCATCGTACACGAGTCTTCTGGTATCAAGGTGTTTCTAGTGATTATGTTGTATCGTTACCCAGTTATTTCATAAGTTATTAGTTTTCTGTGTTCAAGTATTAATCCTTGTGAATGAGAGACTTAACAAACGTTACTTTTTGTCCCTGTTCTAATGCCATTATTTTGTATTGCATATAATTCTTTGTATTTGAAACCCAATAGAAAGATAAATAATAAATAATTTCGAACTTTTCTCTTACTCTAATAAGTATATATGTTTTCATCCATAGGTATCATAGTTAACTATATATATACATTACTTTTATGGATAAAGACCCATGTACCTATTAGATATTGATAATATATCTTTAAGAACTTTACGTAAACTAGGTAGGTATGTGTACGTGGAAGTTTGTAAACAATACAAATATGTGCATGTACTCGTAATTAAGGAAAAAAATATTCTTTTATGTACTTCATCACTTCTCTAATGTGTTTACTTACGTTAAAATGATCTTACCAACAGTATAAACTGCTCAAACACGACACATTGTCTCTTTTCATCGCCTTGCATCATTTTTTTCTTATTTATTACATTTCTCGGCATAAGGAAATAGACTTTGTTAGGTGCAGTTTTGATAATATTTTGGCACATAGGAACGACACAATATTTATAATACGGTTTTCTGTTCTTTTCCATGGTAATAAGTTGACTTTACACTCATTTTTTTAATTTTCAATAACTTCGTGAACCAAACATTTCGTTGTTGACATCCAACTTGTGTGTGTATTCTGACGTCACAGAAGCGCGCCATAATATCCGCGTTTAAATCGCCCAAAAATGATAGTGATTTTAATATATTTTTTTTAGCTTAATGGTTTATATTTTCGATGTGTTATATTTATTTTTGGTAATGTCATAACTAGTAGAAACGTTTAAAAAAATAAAAAATAATCGTGCATATTCCCCATTGTCGACCCAACGACGACACTGAAATAACGCCACTTAGTCATCAATGAAATCATAGTATTATTTGATGAAAAATAAGAAATATTTATCATGATATAATAATATTCTTTCAACAATAATAAACACAAAAATATCACGCAATTATGTAATTAATCATTCAACAAAAAATATTGTACAATATATATTACGGAATATATAATTTTCATAGCTGACAATTTTTATTACTTTAGTCATTAATAAAATGACACCAAAGATGGCGTTGTACAATGTTTGATTGCATTTAATATCGCAATAACTCATGATGCAATTGTTAATATCAACGGGTATTTGTAGAAACCCGATTACGAGCGAAAAATTATTGTGTGTATGTGTGGGATTTGACGCCACACCTATTGGTAATCCGTCCCAATTGTGCTGCCACTTAGAGACGTAAATACGTAAATTTAAAGACGTAAATATAATACGATGCGAGAGGTGAATGTCCTACAATAGTTCACGGTGGTGTAAGTGGCAGTACGATTGGGACGGATTTCCATTAGCTGTGGGTTCGAATCCCACTTGTGACATTCATTTTTCACTCGTAATCGGGTTTTATAAATAATCAAGCATATTTAATGCTAAATTTCAGTAATTTGATCAACGAGTATGTATATTAAAAACTCATTAATTTTCTCTATGTGGTGTCGGAGTAAGAATACTACTCACCACCCCCACCATCTTACCCGTGAGTGATTGTAAGAGACGACTAAGGGATATAAAAACACATATAACATCTATGCAAGAGAAGGAAAACTCGAAATAAAACCCTATACCAACACGTCTGACGAGGGTGGTGTAGTAGGTCATTTTCCCTCCCATTACGGAGAAGGCTCGAGCCCAACACTGGGACATACATATATGAGCTGAGATGATATGATATCCAAAAAAAGGTTAAGGACTTCTGATATTTTTCTTAATGGCAGTTTATGGTCTGGATATACGCCGTCCTTTCCGTTAGGGGCGTTGATAGGGCGACGCGTGACCCCATAGCCCACTGGGGAGGGAATATCCTCATCGCCATTGAACCAGCCACTAGTATTTAATCCTTAACGTCCTTGGTTAACCCAGCGGGTTACCCATTCGGATACCGTACAATGACTTCTGGTATTTACGCGTATTACACTATACTTAATAAAGCTGTAGAGGTTTTTGGTTTGTACACGCTAATCTCAGAAACTATTGGTTCGAATTGAAAAACTCCTTTAGTGTTGGATGGCCTATTTATCGAGAAAGGTTATAGGCAGAACTGTTGACGAAAAACATTACAAAAACTAGGTAAATCTTAGTCATATTGATAGCTTTCTTTGCGTGTCTTGTACGGTATAGATATCTATGCGCCACTCAGTACAACTTTATACGCAACGAAATTATGTGAGTTAGCAGAGTTAAGAAATTTTATCGCGTTCGCAGTTGATATTTAATTTCCTGATACTTCGAACACTTTGATAGTTATGAAAGGACTCCTTGGTGAAATTCGTTAAAATAGTTTAATTTTATATCCTACCAGGTGTTGTGATTAAATGTCAAGTGTTGCGGGTTTGGTTTCCAGGTAGAATAACAATTTGTGCGATTTTTTTTATTGCTTTTGATGGCATACGAGCAAGCAGTACACCTGATGGTAAGTGTTACTGCCACCCATGGATCTTTAGGACCGTTGCCTACCAATACAAACCCCAAACCCACCCAGTTGGGCTATCGGCTCTATCGTTCACCGAACGAAGCGCAATAGGAGATTGCCACTACTCAGATGTCAATCTTCTGTGAGAGTTTGATACTACCCCAGAAGGAGCGGCCCGCGGCTGTAGACAGAGAACTGTCAACAGAGTGGTCCTACCACTATTAAATTTCATGCGATTCACGAATCGTTTTTGGTGGTCTGAGTGTATTTGTGTTCAGTATATATGTATTTATATAAACTACCACATATATTTGTAAACTCTCCCGCAGTATAAGGATTATTTCCTTCGTAGAGAGTCACCATTGTCTTGCCCTTATCCCAATTATTTGGGTTCGACCTAATATGCCCTTTCCTTCCAAACAATCTTATCAGGCTTCATCACTGTGTTCACTCCTTCTTAATCCATGTAATACCTCACGCAGTCCATCCATATTTTTTTTCTTCCCCCTTTACCCCTAAACACTTCAACAATCATATTTAAAACTTTCCTCACAACAATACTTTCACCCCATCTCAAGATATATCTAGACCATATCTAGCGTTTGCTCCTTAACTTTTCCGTCACTGGAACTTTCAAACTTCCACTAATATGTTCATTCATTATTTTATCCATTCTCATTCATTAAATTGTATTCTTAACTTTTCCGTCACTGGAACTTCCATACTTCATTATTTTATCCATTCTCATTCAATAAATTACATACATACATACATAGCCTCACGCCTGTTTCCCAGAGGGGTAGGCAGAGACTACGGATTGCCACAAACCACGATCCTGGCATACTTCCATCGCTTCATTCACACTCATAATAGTCTTCATGCATGCTCTACGATTACGCATACTCTTAATAAGACCTCTCGTCAACACATCTCCAACTTGGTGCAGAAAAGTATGACGTGGTCTTCCCTTTGTATTCGTCCCATTCACGCTTGCTTTATATATTTGCTTCGTCAACCTCTCGTCACTCATTCTTTCTAAATGTCCGAACCACCTCAGCATACTCTTTTTGATCTTTGTCACTATTTCTTCATTCACACCACAGCGCTCTCTTATAGCACTTTATCTGTCATACTTACATCACACATACTACGAAGAGCTCTCATCTCTACAGCATTTATTCTACTTTAATGTCTTCTCTGCCAAATCCAACTTTCACTACCATACATGAGAATAGGTACTAATACTCCCTTATATACAGCTAAACGTGCCTTTTTGGACACGTTTCAGCTTTTCATAAAGGTGTATAGCGCCCCATTCACTCTATTACCAGCATTTACTCTTCTTTCAACATTATCATCATTTTTACCATCTCTAGTAAACAATATTCAGTACAATATTCAGTATTCAATAAATTGTGTTCTTAAAACCCGCACGCGAATTTTTTAAAATAAAACTAGTAAAATTGAAGCTAATACTCATAGTCCGCGGAACAGCGTGCTTGATTATTCAGCAATAAGCCATTTAAGTACCTACTTTAATAACACCAATTTTATTGTTTTTGTATAAACGCTTCGAATGTGGTAACAATATATATATTTTATAGTTATACTCGCGACTTCTCTCGCCTTAATGATTGTCAAGTAATTGTTTTGTACTTCTTGCCTTTTCTATCTGATAACACCTTTCATCATCAGCATCATTATCCCACTCTTATCCTAATTATTTGAGGTAATATGTACTTTTCTTTCATAGAATTTTGTAAAATTTATTTGCGACAGTTTTATGACCGGCCGCCTACCCTTCGTGGGAATGTAATTGTTGACCAAACGGCATCAGATGGAGTTGGTCCAGGTCGCTATAAGGCTCTTAGTCGTTTTTTACGACATCCACGAGTAAAGTAAGGGTTGGTAGTATTCGTAGCCGCTACCACACAGCTTTATTTGCCAACACCATCGTCCTGCTATTATACCGATTACATGAGGTTGATGTAGTGCTTTTTTCCATTATACATAATGAAAAAGTTTTAACAATAGTTTTATAAATGGTTATTTGCCTGACTAAGAGAAGGAAAACATAAAACAAAACCCCCAACACGTCTGACCAGCGTGGTATAGTAGATCAATTTCACTCCCATTATGGAGGAGTCGCGAGCCCTACAGTGGGACATATATGAGCTGAGATGATGATTTGCCTGACGTCAACCATCTTTAGGAATGTTATTGTGGACCAGACGGCATAAGATAGAGTTGGTTCAGGTTGATTTTAAAGTTATTTATTATGTTTTTTTTTTTTTTTTTCTTCTGTTTGATGACAGACTAAGAATACAATTCACCAATCGATTTCTTGCCCGTGGGTGATTGTAAAAGACGACTAAATGATATAATGTGCATATAACATCTATGGAAGAGAAGGTAAACTCGAAATAAAACTCTATACCAACCCAGACCAGAGTGCTGATACTGCACAGACGGCGTAGTGGTTAATATATCGACCTTTCGTGCCAGTGCCATGGGTTTGATTCCTACGTAGAACAGTACTTTGTGCGATCAATAAATTGTTGTTCTGAGTCTGGGTGTAATTTATCTGCGTTAATTGCATGTTTGTAAAGTCCCCCGCAATACAAGGATTATTTCCTCAGTGCAGGGTGGTGTCTTTAAAAAAGAAGTGGTTATATTAGGTTAATCTTTCTCCTTCTTCCTCCTTCTAGGGGGCATAGTCCGGAGCGTGCTCGTTCGCGTCTCCTGCCAGTCTAATTAGACTGCTAATCCGGCTCGAAATGCGTACCGCAATGCGGGTTAGGGCGTCCCCCGGAGGCGACGCGTACCGACCCGCCCCCGTCGGTACGAACTTCGGCAGTTGCGGCGATGGGGGCCGCCACCCATCACGCCTTGCCCAGTCAGGCGAGTCGAGGAGAGCAGAGTGCCGGGTGGGCACGTGGAATGTAAGAGGTTGTGTGGAAGGTAAGTTGCACGAGCTGATATCCGTCATGGCGGACAAACAGCTAGACGTGCTCTGTGTAACAGAGACCAAGCGAAGGGGCAGCGACGCCTGCGATCATCCTGGTGGCGGGATGGCTCTGTGGTCTGGTGTACCACAGAGCGATCGAGCCAGCATGGGGGTAGAAGTACTGCTGTCCTCTCGCTTGGCCTCAGGTGTGAAGGATTACGGAATGTATGATCCCAGACTTCTCTGGGTCCGTATAAAACTTGGTGTCACCAAGGTATTCATGGTTGTAGCATATGCTCCCGTAGGATCCTCGGTGGCATCAGACCTAGAGAAGTTTTGGGATAATGTTAGGGAAGTTCTGGATATGGCAGAAACCAGTGAACGCGTGATTGTATGCGGAGATCTGAACGGATGGGTGGGGACCAAGCGTCCTGACTATGAGGACGTACTTGGTCCATTTGGTGATAAGAGAGTGAACGACGCAGGTAGGCTCATAGCTGATGTATGCATGGAGAGAAACCTTATTGTGTCAAACACATTTTTCCAACATAAGGACATCCATATGTATACATGGAGAAGAAATGAACAGAAAAGTATAATAGATTTAATTTTGGTAGACAGTCGCCTCCGAAGCAAAATATTGGACGCAAGAGCCTACAGGGGCCCCACAGTCGACACGGACCACTATCTCGTTATTGCGAGATTTAGTGGTCTGTTCAGAAAGTGGAGGCACTGGCGAGAGCGTGTCCACTTCGGAGGGCTTGAAAGAATAAAGGTTGAAAGGTTGCAAGAAGAGTGTGTAAGAGAAAAGTATGCAGAGGGTGTCCGAGAACGGCTGACGATGGCAAGCCAGCCGCAATCGGACATTGAAGAATGCTGGAGAGTATTGAACGAGAGTATGGTAGATACAGCGAAAGAAGTATGTGGAAGTTCAAAGAAGCATAGGAAAACAAATGGTGATGCATGGTGGGATGCGGAAGTGGCAGCTTCCGTAGAGCAAAAGAAGAAAGCGTGGCTGGACTATGTCTCTTCTTTGAATCTGAATGACAGTATGACTGAACAGAAGAAAGAAATATATCGGCAATGTAAGAATGACATCAAGGCCTTAGTGAAAGAGAAACGTGATAGAGCAAGTATGAGTGCAGAAGATAGGCTGACTAAAAACTTCGAGGGTAACACCAAACTCTTTTGGAGGGAGGTGAAGAAGTTACGGGGTGGTTGGTCAGCCTTCAAAATGAATAAAATAAGGTTTAAAGGTGGAGACATTCTTACACAAACACAAGACGTGTTAAGCCGATGGAGTGAATATTTTGGCGATATGTATGCGGATGCTACGGTTGGCGCCGGTGTTGGATGTGGTTTAGTAGATCAACATTCGACAACGGCGTCCTCCGATGGCATCAGTATGGATGAAGTTGAATGGGCGATAAGAAGTTTGAAAAATGGTAAGGCAGCGGGCATTGATATGGTGTCTGCCGAGATGATCAAGCTTGGTGGCTCTTGTGTCTGGGAGGCGTTCCTGTTGCTCCTCAATTTATGTTGGAGCTCGGGAATGGTTCCCAGGGACTGGAATAGCGCAGTCATCGTGCCTTTGTTTAAAAACAAGGGTTCACGTTATGACTGCGCAAATTACAGAGCCATAAGCTTGACCAGTTTGGCAGCAAAAGTGTATGGTAAAATTATTGAAAGGAGAATGAGGATGGTGTCCGATGGTTTACTGTGTGAGACACAAGGAGGTTTCAGGAGTGGAAGGGGATGCATGGATCAAGTGTTCTCTCTGCGCAACATTGCGGAGAAGCATCTGGCTCTAGGTCAGAGGGTTTTCTGCAGTTTTGTGGATCTGGAGAGAGCATTTGACACGGTTGTACGAAAGGAACTTTGGGACATTTTACCGGAGTATGGTATTAGCGGTAAACTGCTACAGGCTGTGCAGTCCAGTTACATGGGCTGTAGAGCGTGTGTGCGGCTGGATGATGGAATGTCGCCTTGGTTTGACGTTAATATCGGCGTTAAGCAGGGGTGCGTTCTGTCAGCCAGGCTGTTTATCATATATCTGGATAAATGTCTCCAAAGGTTGAACAATATGAATGTGGGAGTCCAGATGGGCGACTCAGTGGTCACTGCTCTGCTTTATGCAGATGATGCAGTCCTGCTGGCACAGTCAGCGACTGACCTGCAGACCCTAGTCGACACAATGACAGAAGATTGTAAGAAAAGGGGTCTACGTGTGAATGTGAGCAAAACCAAAATAATGGTCTTTGAAAGAGATAAAACCAGAACAGATGTAAGAGTAACAATAGGTAATGATGTACTAGAGCAAGTGGATGAATTTATATATCTTGGATGTGGATTTAGCCGAGATGGAAGGTACACCACTGATATAGAGCGAAGAGTGAATGCGGGAAATAGAGTGAACGGAGCGTTGGGGCAACTTCTCGGCAGCAACCACCTCAGCCAGAAGGCACGTGTAGCAATACATAATGCAGTGCTTGTCCCAACATTACTGTATGGAAGCGAGAGTTGGGTATGCAGAAAAGAGTATGATAGTAAAATTAATGCGGTCGAAATGCGATCTCTGCGGAAAATCTGTGGAGTTAGGCTGACCGACCGCATTCGTAACGACGACGTAAGAGAGCGAGTAGGTATGAAAGAGAGTATTGGTGTAAAGATGAGAAAGGGAATGCTCCGATGGTTCGGACATGTGGAAAGAATGCCGAACGAACGCCTGGTTAAGAAGATATACAATGCGAAAGTGGAAGGATGTAGGTACCGAGGGAGACCGAGACTAACCTACCTAGACCAGATCGGTCATGTACTGAAGGAAGGTGGAGTCAAGAGTCTCCGAAACCGGCGAGCGTGTATGAAGAGAATTATGAATGTTGAGGAAGCGAGTGAAGTATGCAGAGATAGAGTTCTCTGGCACTCTGTTCTCTCTGCCTACCCTGCAAGGGATATGGCGTGATGATATGTATGTATGTGTATCTTTCTCCTTTATTGAAGGAGGTTAGTGTCCAGTAGGAGGACGAATATAAATTCAGATGAATTGTCTTTTACGATATCCACGAGCGTTAAGCGTTAGTAATATACATAGCTATCAACAAATATCTTTTTAATCTGACAAGTTTTATGTGAAATTTCACGACAATCGGTTGAGTAGATAAGGCATGAAATAATAACAAACAAAACGAACTTTGTATTAGATAAGATTATTTCTTTATTATTACAAGTATACACGCGAATACAATCGTATCAGCTAATGACTCCAATATAATTCATGTTCGTATTTCTCTCGAAGTGACAAACTTATACCCGTTTTCATCAACGATTCTTGAATTTTAAGTAACACCTAAGTCATTATAACACTCATGAATGTTTCATGTGATTTTTTTTTTAATATTTATTCATCATGACGATCATTCAGCTTTTTGTCATCCACTGCTGGACGTAGGTCTCCTCATATTAGGAGTTAAAGCTGTAATCGCCACGCTTGGCAGGCGGATGGATCATCGCAGTGTGGTGTTACACGCTTCCCAGTAGAGAGCTGCTGTCCCCTCTCCTGGTGGACTTTAAGCCGATCTTTACGACGCCCACGGGTAGTTAATGGGTGACGACAATTGTTTTCTTCTCCCGTCGCCACAAAGGGTTAGCCATATTAGTTGATTTATAATAAAAATTAAAAAAATGGCTAAAACCTTAGGCCATTGCATTAAGGAAATAATCCTTGTTATTTATATATACAGGGTGTATCAGAGAATGGAGCAGCTGGTCAGAAGGGTGGTAGGTAATGATGGTAGGAACCCATAACAAAATTTGAAGGGAAAATTTCAAGGTCATTGACTCGTCAGCTGTTTGTAAAGGTGACGTTTGTTATACTGTAGCAAACGTAATCTTTGATTTATTTAGGTACTAATGAATATTTAAGAAAGTATGAGTATGTAGCAGACTATTTATCATTTACTTGGTACATTTCATTCAGTTTTAAAGAAAAAGCGATGACAAAATTGAAAACTTTAAATGCTTGTAATTTATTAACGAATCGACATTTTCCCTTCATATTTTTGTTATGGGTTCCTAGCATCATTACCTACCATCCTTCTGACCAGCTGCTCCATTCTCTGATACATCCTGTATATATATATATATATATATATATATATATATATATATTACGGGGGACTTTACAAACATATAATTAAATAAATTACACTCAGATTCAAAACAATATATTTTGGTGTTGGCGTGGTAATCGAACCCACTACACTAGTACGGCAGGCCGATATTTTAGAAGTTACATTATCTTTGCAATAACTTGAAATAATTGTTTGTTAATTGAAATAATTGTCTGTTGCAGTAAAAATGCCTCCACAAGGACAGACAAAAGGTTCTTGGGTATTATACGAATCTGATGCTGTGAATAACGAGGATGAAGCAGCACCAACAACTGTTGTACCACCTTCAGCTGGGAAGAGAAAGTTGAAGATAGTGTGGAGAAATGCAATTTTATTTGCAATGTTACACGTGGCAGCCGTGTATGGTGCATATCTTTTCTTATTAAAAGCTATGTGGTCTACAAGTTTGTTTGGTAAGTTATTTATTTGAATTAAATACTTGTAAGTGATGATAGATAATGCTGATTGCTATGTTGTAGCGGCTACGAATACTACCAACCCTTACTTTGCTCGTGGATGTCGTAAAAGACGACTAAGAGCCAACTCCATCTGATGCCGTTTGGTCAACAATTATATTTCTAACGAGGGTTGACGTCTATCAGGCGGCTGGTCATAAAACTATAGCCAATTTGCAATAACTTTTACAATATGTACTATGAAAGCAGAGTACATATTGTAACCCCGAGTAATTGGGATACATATATACATATATATCATCACGCCATATCCCTTGCACGGTAAGCAGAGAGAACAGAGGGCCAGAGAACTCTATCTTTGCATACTTCACTCGCTTCCTCAACATTGATAATTCTCTTCATACACGCTCGCCGGTTTCGGAGACTCTTGACTCCACTTTCCTTCAGTACGTGACCAATCTGGTCTAGGTACGTGCGTCTCGGTCTCCCCCGGTACCTACATCCTATCATCATCTTAATTGGGATAAGAGTTGGAGAATGATGAAGTGATAGATAATATCTATCTATCTATCCAATACCTTTAAACGAGTAATTCTTGATCGGTGAGCGAGAGAGCCGGAAGCCCAACTGGGGTGGGTTTGTAATGGTAGGCAACGGCCTAGCTAGCCCTTGGTATTGTAAAGGTACATGAGTGGCAGTAACACCATCAAGCGTGCTGCTTGCTCGTTTGCCACCATAAGTAAAAAAAATAATTGCGGTGACCTCCCGGGCTTATATATAACCCCCCGACGGCGAAATCTGTCGGGGCGTCGACGAGAGGAACCCGCGAGGGTAAACCGCCGAGCGGACCACCGAAGACAAAGATCGGGTACCGGTGGTCCGCTCGCACGGCGAAGAGGGAGGATTTTACGGTGGGTCTATGGGATCACGCGCCGCCTTCTCCGTCACCCCGGGCCGATTTGGCGGGGCGAGACGCACCCATAGCCCACCAATAAAAAAAAAAAAAAAAAAAAAAAAAAAAAAAAAGGGCTTATATATAACAAATGGATTTGAATTTGAACCAAAACCAGTCGCCCTAAAAGTAGTTATTATCAAATTTGACCCAGAAATGTAAACAGATCACATCACAAGAAGAGAAATAAATCACATAATAATCGTTACTTCTGTACTAATATTATAAATGCGAAAGTAACTCTGTTTGTCTGTCGCTCTTTCACGCCAAAACTACGGCACCGATCTAAATGAAATTTGGTACACGGACAGTCTAGAACCTGCCAAAGGAGGCTACATTTGAATGCAAAAAAAAAAAACAATGTAAAAGGGGAAGAAAAGTTATAAAGAATTATCGTCATTTTTAAAGCCAGAAGCTTGAAACTTATTTTTAGGCTATTTATTACATATAAATAAATATGACATTAAAATTTCGTAAAAAAAATTACCCTTAAGGTGTAAAATAAAAATAGGTAATGAAAAACTTTAGGAAAGTAACCTTTTACGCGGGCGAAGCCGCGGGCAGATGCTAGTGTAAAAATAAAAATATTTTACATTTAATACGTTATTTTATTTATAAAAACAATATATGCTATTTATTATTAAAATAAAACTATTTGTTATTTTTATTAATTGTTATAACGTAATTGATTTATATTGCGTGGGAACAATTTCTTTTTGTTATGTCTATCAAATAGTTTGATAATATAGAATTTAAACTTTGACCTTGAACTGTGCCTTTGCTGTTTATTATATATGATTACATGACTATTTCTTTTACTGGGAAATAGATAGATCAGGGGTAGAGATTAGTCATTCCCTACTCCATATATTGCAAAGAAGGCAATTAAATAAGGATAGGAAGGAAGAGGGAACAGTTTAGACCTCTCCCTGTTTCGCTCACCGAACGAAGCGCATTGCCAATAGCTCAGAGATCGGTTTTCTGTGGGAGTATGGGGCTCTACCCTTTTTTTTTTTTTTGGCGGCGGGCTACGGATCGGTCACGCCCCGCTAATCCGTCCGGGGCGACGGGAGAAGCGGCGCACGACCCCGTAGACCCGCCCTACAATGTACCTCTCTACGCATTGCGGGTGGGCCACTGGTACGCGTTCTTTTCTTCAGTGGCCCATCCGGTCTACCCGTGAGGGTATCCTCTCGGGTCGACGCCCTGCCATCTCGACTAAAATTATGTCTCGATGTCAGGGCGTCGTCTTCACGCGGTGGCCTCTCTCCAAGGGTGACCAGACTAATCCCCGGTCCGGTCACCCGCTGCCTCGGCTAGGGCGGCATAAAGCGGAGGTATTCTCGCCTTCGCCGCCCCAGTCGCCGGCGGCGGCGCGAATCCTCGAAGAGGAGATCCTCCCGGATTCGCCCCGCCGCTTCCTTCTGCAAGATGACGCTCTCGCAGAAGGCGGCGACCGCTTCCCAATTGCTCTCACTGTCGACCATCGCTTTCACGACGGCCGGCAGCGAGAGGTCAGCACCGATGGCGGCGACGAGGCTAGGCTACGTGAGAGATTTGTCTAGGCTCTACCCTAGACAAATCTCTCACTTATCATCATTCAGTCTTTTTTCCGTCCAATTTTGGATACAAGGCTCTTTTGTATTTCGCTCATATTATGAGATAAATCCGTAATCGTCACGCTTTACAGGCGGGCAGACACAAACGTAATTAAGTATTATAAATTTTCCAGGGGAGAGCTGGTTCCCTTTCTCCTGGTCTGCTCGGCATTATTGTCTCTTATATTTCTATAAAATACTCAACAATTGTTTCTCTCATCATTATCATTTTAGCTTGTATACGATCCCCTACTCGATACAGGTAGTATTGCCCAAATGCAAGACCAAGACTGGTAGCAAGAGATTTATACATACATACATATCATCACGCCATATCCCTTGCAGGGTAGGCAGAGAGAACAGAGTGACAGAGAACTCTATCTCTGCATACTTCACTCGCTTCCTCAACATTCATAATTCTCTTCATACACGAGATTTATAAATACAAGATATTTATAAATCTTGCAACTCTCGCATTCAACATTCGCAACGACGACGTAAGAGAGCGAGTAGGTATGAAAGGGAGTATTGGTGTAAAGATGCGAAAGAGAATGCTCCGATGGTTCGGACATGTGGAAAGAATGGAAACGAACGTCTGGTTAAGATGATATACAATGCGAAAGTGGAAGGATGTAGGTACCGGGTAGACTGAGACTCACCTACCTAGACCAGATTGGTCACGTACTGAAGGAAGGTGGAGTCAAGAGTCTCCGAAACCGGCGAGCGTAAATGAAGAGAATTATGAATGTTGAGGAAGCGAGTGAAGTATGCAAGTATAGAGTTCTCTGGCACTCTGTTCTCTCTGCCTACCCTGCAAGGGATATGGCGTGATGATATGTATGTTGCAACTCTTGCGGTTATGGCATGCCATAGAAATGAAAAAACTAACTAACGTAATGTATTTCCATTCATCTAGTGGCACTAACTGTACAACTATTTATAATTAGATACATATCACTTATCGAAAGGGTGGATATAATAATACCTATCTATTATGAGACAGTTTAAAATAACATCAAATTATTGTGTGTTAGTATTAAGGATACCAAATGTTGACCACTCTTCCTTTTCCAAAGGAGTCGTAAATTACTGTCTAAGGGCAACTACTACTCTACTACTACTCTACTACTCTTGCTACAAATCTTGGTCTTGCATTTGGGCAACACTAGATACCAGCCTCCACAAAAATGGGAAGGAAATTAATGTACTATACCACGCTGGTCAGATGTGTTGGTACAGGGTTTTGTTTCGAGATTACCTTGTATAGATATTATTTTCATTAAAATGTAAGAAGTAAGAAGTGTTGAATCATCACCACACGAGAAAAGCCACTCTACTGATGATATATCATAAAAATTTTTTTTCTTTTTCAGCATTTGCTTTGTATTTATGCTCTGGACTTGGCATCACAGCTGGAGCTCATAGACTATGGGCCCACAAATCGTACAAAGCACGTCTTCCTTTGAGAATTCTCCTTTGTATCTTCAACACAATGGCGTTCCAAGTAAGTCTCTATTATATGTTTTTAGTCCAGATAGTATTACAAAATAACTAATACTAGCCTACTATGCAAGACTACGGACGGCGTAAGGCTCCATAAGCTACCGTATTCCCTCTCCATCACCATTGGGCTGACTACTGGTGCCGATGCCTTGACATCTGTGGTCGATCTGGCGGGTTACACTTTTGGATGCTATCCTCATCAAGGCTCCGGCAACCAACAACAGAAGTGCTGGGGTGCCTTTGAATGGTCGCCCTTTCTGCGTGTAACGAACCAATCTTTGGGCCCATCCACCCGCATTTCTAGTGAGACTTAACGCATGGTTACGATGTCTCAGAGCTGAACTACTAGTGACTCAATAAAAAGTTAAAGAAATTCAGTCACTTTACTCGCGCCTTAACATCTGGAAGAGGAACTGGCAAATCATAGCATGCTACAAAGTCACGTAGACAAAACTCTTTTTTTCACCTTGGATGGTGGCGTTCGAGATCACGGTACCAGGTATCAGAACTCCATCGCAGGCGACGCATCCTTTGCTTGGTCCTCACCTCGAAAAGGAATCATTCCTTCTTGAGAAATATCCAGGAACACAGTCATTGAAAACACATTGGGGCACTCAGTATAGAATATCTGTCGATGTAAGCAAAGTCCTATGCCAAACCGACTAAGCATCCTTTTTTTTTAGCAAATTGCCATTACTAAGATTTCGATCTTCGCAGAGAGTGTGGTACTACTCCGGATGGACCAGCCCACGGCTGTAGACTGAGAACTGTCCGCAGCGTGGTCCTACCACTAAAGTCCATATAGGGCATCATTCACCTGCTTTTATCCCCATCATTCTCTTGCTTTTATCCCACCCATTTATTTGTGGTTGACTCAATATATACTCGTGCATATTGTAAAAGTTATTGGCAATAGTTTTATGATCAGCTGCCTGCCTAACGTCAGTTTTCCTTGGGAATGTAATTATTGACCAAACAGCATCTGACAGAGTTGGCGTAGATCTACAGAGGTAAAGCTTTCAGTCTTCTTTTACGATATCCAAGAGCAAAATTAA
This sequence comes from Lymantria monacha, assembly GCA_905163515.2. Taxonomy (NCBI): domain Eukaryota; kingdom Metazoa; phylum Arthropoda; class Insecta; order Lepidoptera; family Erebidae; genus Lymantria; species Lymantria monacha. The sequence goes on from LR991087.1 coordinate 3,461,230, forward strand.
GTATTAGTAGTTACTATCGTACAGCATAAGGGGAGTAGTATACCTATATCTCAAAAATATTTAGTTAGTGATAATAAAAAAAAAAAATCAATAAATGTGATAAAATTAAATCGTTAAAACTGTCTGTGTGTGATAATCACGTGTGAGAAATGATGATTATATCAGTAATTAACCTTTTAACATCTCAGTGATTAAATCGTGACCCGTAATTGACTTATCAATAAGTTTAATATACCAATTTCATTGATCGAATATTTTGTGCAAGATTTATTATCTGTAAAGGTTGCAAATTCTTTTGTTTTTATAAAATATTATTAAAACTCTTAAGCCGACTTTTGACTATGGGATAAAATATAAAATATATTACATCTTGAGATATAATATTTTATCGCTCGTCATACATTTTGTACGAGATCGTTCACACTGTGCTATGATATATATTACATTTCAAACTATAAATATATTTTCGACCAAATAAGCGATATTTTGATGTAGTATATTTTACCTCACATCTCCAGACATCGCGCCTCCTCCTGCCTCGCCCTCAGTTCGAATAGTGACCGAAGCTAAACTGTTCCAAAATATATATTTTACAGTGTGAACAGCAATCGTTGGATATAATATATAGCTCAAGATGTGATATATATTACATCCCATAGTAAAAAGCCGGCTTTATTTTTTTTTTATTATTTTTTTATTACATTCGTATTTGTGACTAGATTCATAATAATTTTCTCCGTGATAAAATACAGTATATACTAATTTTCACGATAATCGGTTGAACGATGTAAAGTCGATATAATGCAGCGCCGCCTGGTGGCGAGTTACATCAACAGGGATAAAATATAAACCTTCTCAGTTAAATATGTATATACATAGCAAATTTTCATATTGATCGGTCAAATAGTTTCTGAATTTAGCGATAGCATATATACAAATATATTTTATAGATATGGAAGATTAGCGACTCACCCTTCGCTTAGTTTTGCTATTTAGACGTTCGGTGCTTGCATTTTAAATCTTTGATAACTGCTACTGCTAGGATATTCAATTATTATGATAAAGTGCAATTTTGTAATTTACATTAAATGCACCACGTATCTAATATATTTGACGGTTGACGTCACGCAGGCGGCTGGTCATAAAACTGTTGCCAATAACTTTTACAATATGTACTATGAAAGAAGTGTACATTTGGTATCGAACCCAAATAATTGGTATAAGAGTAAGAGAATGATGTATCAACTTCAAATTAATATTCAACAAATGATTTCTACTTACATATTTTATTTCAGGACGCCGCAGTAGATTGGGCCCGTGATCATCGCATGCATCACAAATATTCAGAGACTGACGCTGACCCTCACAATGCCACACGAGGATTTTTCTTCTCACATATTGGTTGGCTCCTCGTTAAAAAACACCCCCAAATCAAAGCGAAAGGACACACAATCGACATGAGCGATTTAAAATCTGATCCAGTACTTCGGTTTCAGAAAAAGTAATTAATATTTCTTTTAATATTTTAATTATTTGTCTTTATACTACTCGAGTGGTGATTAGTTAGAATAGAATGCGTCACCATCTCTAATAATGGGAGTCGTACAAACCGGGTGAAGAATCCCCCGAAATGAGCAGCAGTGCCACCAACCAACCAGTCTATCAAGCGTGACGAATATGTCATTAATTCTCTTAGAAGGAGGCCTATATCTACCAGTGGACATCGACAGACTGATCAAGAAGATGAAGAAGATTTTTTTATGTTATTATTAAAACTAACTAAATAAAATACACGAGCATCGTGAGATGAAGGTTTTAAAATAGAATACACAGATGGTGTAGCGGTTAAGATACCGACCTGCCATACCAGTGCCGTGCCTCGTGTTCCACGTAGAATAATACCTTGTATGATCCATAAATTGTTGTTCTGAGTCTGGATGTAATTTGTGTCCATTAATTATATGTTTATGAAGTCCCCCGCAATACAAAGATTATTTTCTTAATGCGCGGTGGCCTCTTAAAAAGAGAGGTACAAGAATAGCACCATTCAAGGCATTAACATTCTAGTGGAAGGTGCATAACACCAAGTATGAAAAAAAAAACTTACTATCCTGCAAGGGTGCATTTTCTTTATTGCTTATGGTAGCAAAAGAGCAAGCAACACACTCGATGGTAAGTGTTACTGGTGTTTATGGACTTTTATAAAACCGAAAGTATGGCTGAGCCGCTGCTTACTAAACAAAACGAACCCAAAAAGTTGAGGCTAACCTCAACTTTTTGGGAAAGTAGGCCTAAGCCTACTAATGCTATCATGAAAAAAATCTATAAATCCGGACAGATTACAGACTAGTAAAAGTATCGACCTCTAAAGACGAGTGTTGTGGTGTTGATCACTACGCAGGACAATTCTTTGTCAAATCCATAAATAATTATTTTGAGTCTGGATAGAAATTAATTCCATTAATTTTATTCTTCTGAAGTCTCTTGAGATTTATAAAAACCCGACTGCTCTCTCCTGAGTCTCTTGAGATTTAAGAATATATTATTTATTAGTCTTTAAAAGAAAAACTTATGGCTTAACAAATGTGGATTAATTTTTGTTTTTCTTTTTTGCAGACACTACCTAATTCTAATGCCTTTGGCCTGTTTTATACTGCCTACATATATACCTACGTTATGGGGAGAATCACTGTGGAATGCATATTTCGTATGTGCAGTATTCCGCTACGTATGGGTCCTGAATGTAACTTGGATGGTGAACTCCGTTGCTCACCTTTGGGGCAATAAACCTTATGATAGAAACATTAATCCAGTAGAAGTTAAACCAGTATCGTTTGTTGTTTTTGGTGAAGGTTTCCACAATTATCATCATACATTTCCTTGGGACTATAAAACTGCAGAACTCGGCGGTTATTCGCTAAATTTAACTAAAATGTTTATCGATTTTATGGCAAAAATTGGTTGGGCATATGATCTAAAGACTGTATCGACTGATGTTATTCATAAACGAGCGATGAGGACTGGTGATGGTAGCCACCCTGTTTGGGGTTGGGACGATAGAGAAGTTCACTCCGAAGATAAGGCTGCCGCCGCAATAATTAGTCCAGAAAAGATTGAATAATCGAACGAAAATTATTGAAAATATTAGTACAGTAAGTAGAAGGTTTATGCCAGTTTTCACTAACAACCCCTAAAGTTTGAATAAAATCTGTGATCTATATCACCTTGGGTGTTCTATAAAATTAAAATTTTATTTAATACTAAGAAAATATAGTCAATAATTTTTATTACTGTGTCATTTATTTTATTACCTATAGGAACCTATAGGTAACCTATGTAATTTAGAGTTCGTTGGTGTAAAGCGGCATTGAGGTAATAGTGAGGGAATTGTAATAAAACTATTATTTATTAATTTATTGCTTAGCTTTGTGATTTATTTCTTTCATGTTTTATGGTAAAAATAAATAAATATGAAACTATTGTCTATGATTTTTTTTATCTATATTACTACTAAATTTCCACTGACATTTTATGATTTTATTAATATTGTAATAAATCTAACAGAATATATATTTTGGCCGGTCTAGCCACGGACGGGAAGAATTTGGTACCAGTGGCTAGCCCAATAGGCAGGGAATACGGTGGGTTATGGCGCCACGCGTCGCCTATTTGTTGCCCTGTATGGAACGAACGGTGCGTGCCCAGACTATAGCCTGCCAAAAAAAAATATTTTAGTAATTTAGGTTTAAAGAAGTGAATATCGCTGTCATGACAGTAGCAAATGTAAGTAATTAGGGGGATTATGCTGGGAAAATTAATGCAATGGAAAAAAATTCAACAACACTAAGTATTAATAACTTTGGTCTTTAGAGAATTCCACCTGATTTTAAATGGGCCCTCATCCTACGTGACCTAACCCATCAGGTGGTTTGATCAAATGGCGTGGCGGTGTAAAGCGTTAGTGTATGTGACGTCACGCCAGATGATTCGAAAGTAGAGTTGCAGACCATACCTAGGCTTACACCCAACTTTTGCTAAAGTTTCACCGTTGGCCGTTTTATTCTAACCCAAAGAGTAAAGTTATTAAATTGAAAAAGAGTGGCAACTCGATGATGAAATATGCATGTATGGAAAGTGCTGCTACCCAGAGTTTAGGCGGTGAACTAAAGTTGAAGTAATATATATACATATCTACATGTGTATGTGTAATTACATAGAATTTTCTTTTACTATGAAAGCTACCCTGAAATATAAAAAAAACATATCAGCTGATAACTAAACAATAATAATATCAGCTTAACAATGAAACTTGAGAAAATTTTCAGAAAGAATATCAATAACCGAAATAGATCGATGACAATAAGTACCTACGCTAGGAACAAAAAATAACAATTCTCAGTTGTCAAACGTTTGACAGGCAGGACAAAATGGCAGCAGTAAAGTTTGTACAACCAATCTGTAGGCGGCGCGACGGTCAGTAAAAATAAGTAATGTTTTAAGTGTGCCCCCCCAGTTCTAACCTTAAAAAAATATTACTCAATTTCATATGATGTTATCAAAATGTGATATTGTCTGAATATCAAGATGGCTTGAATCATATAAATAACTCAATGATCTATGAGAAATTTAATAGGGGTAGGACCACGCGGTTGACAGTTCTCTGTCTATAGCCGCGGGCCGGTCCGTCCGGGGTAGTACCTCACTTTCAAAGAAGATCGACGTTTGAGTAATGGCAATATCCTATTGCGCTTCGTTCGGTGAGCGAGAGAGCCGGGAGCCCAATCTAGTGGGTTTGGGGATTGTAATGCTAACCAGCGGTCTAGCTACAGCCTTGGTTATAGCAAAGGTCCATTGGTGGCAGTGACACTTACTATCAGGTGTGCTGTTTGCTCGTTTGCCACCATAAGCAATAAAAAAAAAGAAACAGAGACGAATTTAAATTTCATATTGCATTTATACCTCTATCCGTGTGGTGGTGTTCACTACTCCCTATCTTGTTCGTGGATGTCGTAAAAGACGACTAAGGGATATAATATGCATATAACATCTATGCAAGAGAAGGAAAACTCGAAACAAAACCCTATACCAACCCGCCTGGCCAGCATGGTATTGTAGGTCAATTTCCCTCATATTGTGGAGAAGACTCGAGCCCAGTAGTGGTACGTATATGAGCTGAGATGATGATGATGATGATTTATACCTCTATCTCGTTTCCTCAAGAATGAATTGTTTCAAACTACATTACAAAAACTGCTTTTTAGTTTAGATAACAAAATTGTGATACTGAAATGAGAATCCGATTCCGTTGCGATATAAAATGAGTTTTCCTTCGTCCCATGATATAAAATTTCATTTGTAATACTGGAATATGACTCCGTTGCAATGATAAATAGATTGTACTTTAGTCACATAGTACAAAATTGTATTGTAATATTTAAATAATCCGTTGCGTTATTAAAATAAGTTTACTTTAGTCACATAGCACGAAATTGAATATGAAATACTGGAAAGACTCGGTTGCGGTAATAAAATCAGTTTCCGTTAGTCACATGGTACAAAATTTTATTGTAATATTAGAATAGGATTCCGTTGCGATAAAAAAATGCGTTTACTTTTGTAACATAGTACGAAAATGTCGAGTTTGCCTTCTCTCGTAGATATTATAATCATATCAAATTCCTTAATTTTATTGTCTTCATGACACCCCATGGATAAAACATTTGGTATTGAATGTGTATTCTTACTCCGTCACCAGACGATTATCTTTTGTAATACTGGAAATAGAATTCCGTTGTGATAGTAAAATACACTTTCTATGTAATGAAAATGCACAGATTGCCTAGTAGTTAAGGTCCCGACTTACCGCATCAAGTGTTTAGCTTTAATTTCTACGCAGGACAATGATTTATGTGATTCACAAAATGTTATTCCGAGTCTGGGTGTAATTTCTATCTGTTAAATTGTATGTTCAAAAAGGCTCTCGCGATAAAAGGTTTATTTCCTTAATGCTAGCATTAAAAAAAGTACATGGTAATAGTTTTCAGTCATATACTTTATTGTCATATAGATTTCTTTCGATTTCTCTTACAAACGACTCACTTTTACAACTACAGTCTTTTCTTATTGTATTCTTATTTCATATAGGTACACTAGTTCTTATCGTATGCTAATAGGAGAAGTATACAATGGATAATCACCCCTTACTATCCTGTGCGAGTCTTAAAGAACGCCTGGAGGACTACCAAGTGAATCGTTAGAAGTACTCATTTGGCAAACTTATAGCGCTAACGTTATAGGTATCATCTTTTTTGTCAAGAGCCCTATATCCGACAGAGAACGTTTGATAGATAATAAAACGAAAATCAGAAAAGGAAAATGTTTATTCTACTCTCGTCAAATTTAAAATATAAAAAGGTAATTTAAAACAAGTAAAACAACAAAAAAAAAAAATAACTTGCCGATATAATCTAAATTTAACGAAAAACTAAATCAAAAATCTTTCCGTGTGGTGACGGAGTAAGAATAAAATTCACCATCCCCTATCTTACCCGTGGGTGATCGTACGAGACGACTAAGGGATATAAAACGCATATAACATCTATGCGAGAGAAGGAAAACTCGAACCAAACCCTATACCAACACGTCAGACCAGCGTGGCATAGTAGGTCAATTACCCTTCCATTATGGAGGAGGCCCGAGCCCAATAGTGGGACGTATATGGGCCGAGATGAAATCAAAAATGGCTTTATGGTAAGCTTGTGGGTATTTACTCTAAATAAAATAGTGTTAATATTCTGCTAAGATTCACACCTGTTTCCCAGAGATAGGCAGAGACGACGGATTGCCACAAACCACAATCCTGGCATACCTCCATCGCTTTATTGACACTTATAACAGTATTGATGCATGCTCTACTATTACGCATACGCTCAATAGGGCTTCTCGTCAACACATCTCCAATTTGGTCCAGAAAACTACGACGTAATCTTCCCCTTGTATTCGTTCTATTCACGCTACATACTCACATATTTATAACATGGTTATCAAAATTAAGAAGTGATGGGAGTGTATATGTATAACTGTAATTACGAATAAAGGTTTCTAATGTTTACGCGAGTATTACACATTTAAAATAAAACTACTTTTACGGATTCTATCGCGTTTGTATTTGATTTTTGATTTCCCGACGTTTCGAACACTATACAGTGATCATCGTAAGAGAAGGAAAACTCGAAACAAAACCCTATACCAATACGTCTGACCAGCGTGGTATAGTAGGTTAATTTCCCTCCCATGTAGGTACGAAGGAGGCCCGAGCCCAACAGTGGGACATATATGGGCTGTGATGATGATGATGATGACAGTGATCATGGTCACGTGAAGACTCCTCCTCCCGTGGTCCTCCCGTAAATCCGTAAAAGTAGTTTTATTTCAAATGTGTGATTACGTATTTAATTCTGACGTAGGTATTATACATATATATTACAATACTAGCTTTCGCTCGCGACTTTGTCCACGCAGAAGTCATCTCTGACAGAGTTAAATAGAAAAAGCAATACAAGCTGTTGAAGGTTTGTCGCTAGGACGATGATCAACAGCGTCAGACACTGGGATGCGGGATTGCCTAAATGTTAAGTGAAGCTTACCACAATATATTAGCGAAAACCGCTTCTAAATCGGATAAGCCGTTTCTGAGATCAGCGTGCACAAACGCACAGACAAACAGATAAACAGACAAAAATTTTAACAATCATTGTTTTGGGTTCTATTTGTATTGATAAAGGTCTCAGTAATCTTTTTTTCTCATATATCTTCCATGTACAGACAGCGATCCGTTACATTTTTATTATATGTATAGATAGATAAAATTATAATGTTTAAGAAATATAAAGATTTTTGATATTTAGGCTAGTATCAAATAAAGTAGTAAATTAATCCACGAAAATAGTTTCATTAAAAAAAAATCTTTTATATATTTAAAAGTATTTTTTGAAATACAACTATTTTTAAGAATTCTATTGCGTTTATATTTGATTTTTTTGTTTGCCAACGTAGGTGGGTCTGGTCCTTTACAGCATTCTTCGTCTCTCGTCTTAAGGTGAACGTATTTCCTGTAATATAAGATATAATAAACTAATCAATTATAATTTTGACAACGATATGTAGGCGTGTAATAATGTTGATAGAACCTATTGTTATATTCGACGTAGCTAAAGTAATTTAACATATTAAGCTGTCAAATGTCTATACAGTATAATTTGGAACATGTGTACACAATATGTTTATATTATAATTAATTTTTCGATAAAGTGACGGAATGAAAATACATATTATCCAACCTGTTTCTTGGCCATAAGTGTTGTAAATTTCAAGAGAAGGAAAACTTGACATCATACGCTATGCAAATCTATCTGAGTAGCATGGTATAGTAATTTAATTTTCTCGTATTATGGCGAATGCTCAAATGTTGATGACATTCACGACGCCTTGTATTAAAAAAATGTTTATTAAAGAGGATGTTTGTATATGATGTAGGTACCGGGGGAGACCGAGACTAACCTACCTAGATCAGATTGGTCACGTACTGAAGGAAGGTGCAGTCAAGACTCTCCGAAACCGGCGAGCGTGTATGAAGAGAATTATGAATGTTGAGGAAGCGAGTGAAGTATGCTCTCTGCCTATCCTGCAAGGGATATGGCGTGATGATATGTATGTGTGTATGTTTGTATATATGACATCGCTAAACTCAGAAACTATTTGACCGATCATTATAAAAATTGGTATGTATATGTATTTTTTTTCACGAAGAAGGTTTATATGCTACCCCTATTGATGTAACTCGCCACCAGGCGGCGCTGCGATATATAGACTTCTACAAACAAATCAACGTGCTGGGTTTGCAAGTTTTCTGTAAAATCTAACTATATTTCCACGTTTTTGCCGGCAAATTCTCAATAGCAAGATCAGAGGTTGAGAAATTTATAATAAGAATAAATTAAAACGCCATTTACTTTCACCCACTGGAGATGATTTTAATAGGAATATGTAGCTATTGCCCCATTTCAGGACGGAGTAAAAATATAACTCCCCAGTCTTTTTCTTACCCATAAGTTTCGTAAAATATGACTGACGGATATAATATGCATATGACATCTATGCAAGAGAAGGAAAACTCAAAACAAAATCCTATGCCAACCCGTTTCCTTGCGGGCCACCGAAGACAAAGACCGGGTTCCGGTGGCCCGCTCGCACGGCGTGGAGAGGTACACGTAGGGCGGGTCTATGGGGTCGTGCGCCGCTTCTTCTGTTGCCCCGGATGGATTTAGCGGGGCGTGACCACTCCATAACCCGCCGCCAAAAAAAATGCCAACCCGTTTGATCAGCAAGGTATGATAGATCCATTTCGCATCTGTTATAGAGAAGGTCCGAGTCCAGCAGTGGCTTATCCCAATTACTTGGGCTCAACGCAATTTGTACTCCTCCTTCATCGTGTATATTGCAAAAGTTTTGGTAAAAGTCATACGACCGGCCGTCTGAAGTCAAACTTCCTTGGAAATTTGGATCAGACGGCATCAGATGGAATTGGCCCGTACCTATGTTAAATCCTTAGTCATCGTTTATGACATCCACGTAAGCAGCAGGTTCGTAGTATTCATAGAATCCACCACTCAGGAAAATCCACACAGTAATATTCAGTTCGCTCTCCATGTGGCGACGGGATAATAATACAATTATCTTCACACCTTACCTGCTGTGGGAGTCCAGGATGTGGAGAGTAGCTATCTCCAGGGACATCTATAAAAACTCACTGCGATCGCAAATCCGCCTGCCAAGCGTGGTGAGTACGCCTTTATGGCAATATAAGTAATATGGGGGAGGCATACGTCTAGCAATAGTTGGCAAAAGACTGAATGATGGTGATGATGATTTTTTTGTATTGCTTTTGGTGGCACACGAGCAAGCAGCGCACGTGATGGTAGGTGTGACTGCTGCTCATGGACCTTTGTTATACCAGGAGTATAGCTAGACCGTTGCCTACCAATATAAATCCTAAACCCCTCAGTTGGGCTTCCGGCTCTCTCGCTCACCAAACGAAGCGCAATAAGCACATTGCCATTACTCAGACGTCAATCTTTTCCAACAGTGTGGTACTACCCCGGACGGACCGGCCCGTGGCTGTAGACAGAAAACTGTCAACAGCGTGGTCCTACCACTATGAAAATGTGATGATGATGAATATTCAGGTATGACAGATCAAAATAAAATCATCATAACCGCTTATTTTCCCATGGGAGTCGTAAAAGCTTACTAGACTTTGCGGTTATGGTGTTATATTACTTTAAGGAGACTTATGTACAAGAATCCGTGTGGTGACGGAGTAAGAATACGGTTCACCACCCCCTACCTTACCCATGGTTGATCGGAAGAGACGACTAAGGGATATAAAACTCATATAACATCTATGCAAGAGAAGGAAAACTCGAAACAAAACCCTATACCAACACGTCTGAACATCGCGGTATAGTACGTTAACTGCCCTCCCATCACGGAGGAGGCTCGAGCCCAACAGTGGGACATATATGAGCTGTGATGATGATGATGATGATAATGATGATGATGATGTACAAGAATAGACATTCAGGAGCTGATAGATGGATAGATGAAGCTATAAATAATACTATTTGAAGTTAAAAAGATTCCAAGTCAAGCATATAGTAGTAACAACTTGAACACAAGCTGTAATTTCAATTAGGGAGTGCACAATATGGTTGCTATCAATTTGGTGACTTATTTAGATGGGCTCAATTACTTTTTTATACAGGCTGTGCCTTTTATTACGACAAATATTTTTTTTATATACACCGTGACATTTATATCGTCTTACAAAAGAAGTGCCATAAAAGTATCCGACCAAAAAACATATCTAACATATTTAATTGTTCAATAGTGGTAGTGATAAAAGAAATAACAAAATAAAATAATTTAAAGTTAATATTTTGTAACAACCTGGTTATATTGTTTACATTTTAAAGAAAAGAAATCATATGGCATTCCGCATGATAATGATTGGCTAACGTAATCACGTTAGCCAATCATAGCTACGAAGTCCACGTAGACCGCTATTCCAAAGCATAACTACGCCTAGCTAGTACCTACATAGTACGTAGGTTATGTCAAGTAGGTAGCCTACCGCTCGCTACATACTGTTCTCTTACTATTTTAATTAGTAATTATTTATAATAATTTTTATTAAAAAATATTCCAGTAAATATATTTTTTACCCTTTAATTGTACGAATGAATAGTAGATAGATTACCCGAACTGCTTTTGTAAGACGACATAAATGTCATCGTGTGTTTTAAGTCCATATGTTTATTAATCATAGCTGTGCGGTAGTGGCTAAGAATACTGCCAACTCTTACTTTGGCCGTGGATGTCGTAAAAGACGACTGCCTTATGACGACCTGGGCCCATTCTTTGATCTCCATCTGCCGTTTGGTCAACAATTACATTCCCAACGAGGGTTGACGTCTGGCAGGCGGCAGGTCATAACACTATTGTCAATAACTTTTACAATATGTGTTATAAAAGAAGGGTACATATTGTATCAACCACAAGTAATTAGGACAAGAGTAAGAGAATGATGACGCTTGTTAATCTTTACTGGATATCATCATTATCTAAGCTCCTATACATCTCACTACTGGAAGCGAGCCTCGTCAACGATAGGAAGAAAATTGAGCAACTATTAAATGTTGGTCGGAATAGTTGGTGCAGTTTTATTTTGAGTTCGATTTATCGTGCGTGTTATATTTATCAATCAATCAATCAGTTTATTTATTGCGAATAAGGGTACATAGGATATTACAGAAAATAATACATACATACATACATATCATCACGCCATATCCCTTGCAGGGTAGGCAGAGAGAACAGAGTGCCAGAGAACTCTGTCTCTGCATACTTCACTCGCTTCCTCAACATTCATAATTCTCTTCATACACGCTCGCCGGTTTTGGAGACTCTTGACTCCACCTTCCTTCAGTACATGACCGATCTGGTCTAGGTAGGTTAGTCTCGGTCTCCCTCGGTACCTACATCCTTCCACTTTCGCATTGTATATCTTCTTAACCAGACGTTCGTTCGGCATTCTTTCCACATGTCCGAACCATCGGAGCATTCCCTTTCGCATCTTTACACCAATACTCTCTTTCATACCTATTCGCTCTCTTACGTCGTCGTTACGAATGCGGTCGGTCAGCCTAACTCCACAGATTTTCCGCAGAGATCGCATTTCGACCGCATTAATTTTACTTTCATACTCTTTTCTGCATACCCAACTCTCGCTTCCATACAGTAATGTTGGGACAAGCACTGCCGTTATGTATTGCTACACGTGCCTTCTTGCTGAGGTGGTGGCTGCCGAGAAGTTGCCCCAACGCTCCGTTCACTCTATTTCCCGCATTCACTCTTCGCTCTATATCAGTGGTGTACCTTCCATCTCGGCTAAATCCACATCCAAGATATACAAATTCATCCACTTGCTCTAGTACATCATTACCTATTGTTACTCTTACATCTGTTCTGGCTTCATCTCTTTCAAAGACCATTATTTTGGTTTTGCTCACATTCACGCGTAGACCCCTTTTCTTACAATCTTCTGTCATTGTGTCGACTAGGGTCTGCAGGTCAGTCGCTGACTGTGCCAGCAGGACTGCATCATCTGCATAAAGCAGAGCAGTGACCACTGAGTCGCCCATCTGGACTCCCACATTCATATCGTTCAACCTATGGAGACATTTATCCAGATATATGATAAACAGCCTGGCTGACAGAACGCACCCCTGTTTAATGCCGATATTGACGTCAAACCAAGGCGACATTCCATCATCCAGCCGCACACAGGCTCTACAGCCCATGCAACTGGACTGCACAGCCTGTAGCAGTTTACCGTTAATACCATACTCCGGTAAAATGTCCCAAAGTACCTTTCGTACAACCGTGTCAAATGCTCTCTCCAGATCCACAAAACTGCAGAAAACCCTCTGACCTAGAGCCAGATGCTTCTCCACAATGTTGCGCAGAGAGAACACTTGATCCATGCATCCCCGTCCACTCCTGAAATCTCCTTGTGTCTCACACAGTAAACCATCGGACACCATCCTCATTCTCCTTTCAATAATTTTACCATACACTTTTGCTGCCAAACTGGTCAAGCTTATGCTGCTGCCTTACCATTTTTCAAACTTCTTATCGCCCATTCAACTTCATCCATACTGATGCCATCGGAGGACGCCGTCGCCGAATGTTGATCTACTAGACCACCTGTGACATCGGCGCCAACCGTAGCATCCGCATACATATCGCCAAAATATTCACTCCATCGGCTTAACACGTCTTGTGTTTGTGTAAGAATGTCTCCACCTTTAGACCTTATTTTATTCATTCTGAAGGCTGACCAACCACCCCGAGACTTCTTCACCTCCCTCCAAAAGAGTTTGGTGTTACCCTCGAAGTTTTTAGTCAGCCTATCTTCTGCACTCATACTTGCTCTATCACGTTTCTCTTTCACTAAGGCCTTGGTGTCATTCTTACATTGCCGATATATTTCTTTCTTCTGTTCAGTCATAGTGTCATTCAGATTCAAAGAAGAGACATAGTCCAGCCACGCTTTCTTCTTTTGCTCTACGGAAGCTGCCACTTCCGCATCCCACCATGCATAACCATTTGTTTTTCTATGCTTCTTTGTACTTCCACATACTTCTTTCGCTGTATCTACCATACTCTCTTTCAATACTCTCCAGCATTCTTCAATGTCCGATTGCGGCTGGCTTGCCATCGTCAGCCGTTCTCGGACACCCTCTGCATACTTTTCTCTTACACACTCTTCTTGCAACCTTTCAACCTTTATTCTTTCAAGCCCTCTGAAGTGGACACACTCTCGCCAGTGCCTCCACTTTCTGAACAGACCACTAAATCTCGCAATAACGAGATAGTGGTCCGTATCGACTGTGGGGCCCCTGTAGGCTCTTGCGTCCAATATTTTGCTTCGGAGGCGACTGCCTAAGTTCGTACCGACGCGGGCGGGTCGGTATGCGTCGCCTCCGGGGGACGCCCTAACCCGCATTGCGGTACGCATATTAAGCCGGATTAGCAGTCTAATTAGACTGGCAGGGGACGCGAACGAGCACGCTCCGGACTATGCCCCCCAGAAATAATGGTCTCACCATAGTCGACCTTACGGCATGCAATTATATAACAATAAGAAAAAATAAAAACATAATAATTATTAACAATCAATGAAATACAATCAAACAAATATAATCAAATAAAATGTAAAAATTTATATTATATTTTTATTATATTTATATTATATTATAACCGTTTTTTCATCATCCAGCCATTGATTTGTTTGTAGAAGAAGATGTATTGCAGCGTCACCTGGTGGCGAGTTACTTCAATGGGCGTATAAAACTTCTCCGTGCGAAAATTCATATCCTAATGTTTATAATGATCGGTCAAATAGTTTCTAAGTTTAGCGATGTCATATATACAAACATCCTCTTTTATTCATGTAGATCCTCTTTTATTAATAGATAGATCTATTCGACGAGACAAATTCCATAATCACCTAGTAGGCAGAATGGCGATTGAATTTAGTTTAAGAAGTGGCTTAAGAAAGAACCTACTGCTATTCATTCTTCAGGTGCTCATTCTTTTATTATTCTTACGTGAAAGTAAGGGATAATAACAAATTGTCTTTTTAAATTGTCATTGGGAAGTGAAGAAAAATAATATTGCAATCAATACATATAATACATGACATATTGTCAGCAGGCAAAAGTTTGCTACTCTAAAGAGTTTGGTAGTGGTAGGACCACGCTGTTGACAGTTTTCGGTAGTACCACACTCGGGGTAGTACCACACGCTCGCAGAAGATCGACGTCTGAGCAATGGCAATATGCTATTGTGCTTCGTTCAGTGAGCGAGAGAGCTGGAACCCCAACTGAGTAGGTTTGGGATATGTATTGGTAGGCAGCGGCCTAGCTATACCCCTGGTCTTACCATCAGGTGTGTTGCTTGCTCGTTTGCCATCAAAAGCAATAAAAAAGAAAATTTTGCTTTTTAGTCTTTTTTTATTGCATATGGTGGTAAACGAGCAAGTAATACACCTGAGGGTAAATGATGTTGCCGCTCATAGACCTTTGTAATAACAAGGGTACAGCTAGGCCACTGCCTACCAACTGCGTTTTATATCCCTTAGTCGTCTCGTACGATCACTCACGGGTAAGATATGGGGTGGTGAAAAGTATTCTTACTCCGTCACCACACGGAGATTTTATATTCAGTAACAATTAAAAAAAAAAAAAAAAAATTTTTTTTCTGTTCTTTGTGGTAGCGATTACGTGTACTACCAACCCTTACTTTGCTCGTAGATGTCGTAAAGGACGACTAAAACTTTATATAGAGTTGGGGCAATTCCACCTGATGGCGTTTGGTCAAGAATTACATTCCCAAAAAGGGTTGATTGATTGTCCGGTAATAGAACTAAAACGAATTAATATGTGCGAAGGAAGAGGAGTACATACTGTGTCGACCGCTTCTTTTTTTTTGCGTTGGTCTATAGAATGCCCGCACCCCCGCCAATTCCCGCGCCAAATCGATACGGAGCGATGGAAGAGGCGGCGCGCAACCCCATAGATCCATCCTGCAAAGCGCCTCTCTTCGCCGTGCGAGTGGGCTACCGGTACTCGATCTTTGTCTTCGGTGGTCATACTGCGTTGACCTTAAAGTAATCAGAATAAAAGCAAAAGGATGATAATTCACAACTTAGATAATCATAGAATCGTGTTAAGTTTAAGTTAAAACTCAAATTATGTTGTTCGTTTAAAATAATTAGTTATATACTTAATATAAATAATTAATTTATTTTTTAACATAAATTAAATACGTGAGAAAAATACTTGGAATTTGTAATTGTTATATTACTGTTTAAGTAATTTATTACAAGAATATAATAAGCGATGCATAAAAATAATTTTCATTTTAATTTGACGAATTCAAGTAAACAAAAAAATCCATATAGAGACGCAATAATAATACAATTCACTTTGCATTGTCCTTGGGACTCATGAAATACAACTAACAGATAGCACATGCAAATAAAATTTATACAAGAGAAGGAAAACTCGAAATACAATCCTATACAAATTCGTCTGAACAGCTTTATGTGGTAGATCAATTTAACTCTTATTATGGAGTGGTTTGTATCCAGTGGGAAAGACGCATATGAGCTGAAATGTTGATAACAAAAAGGAAAGAAAATAAAGAAGATTTTCCTTTAAACATAAAACCAATATTTATGTTGAAAGGCCTTGCAACGTAAATATTGATTTTACATAAATATTGGCTATTTATATTATTATATAAACTAAGTATGTTTTACGAGGCATTTGTCATATATTTATACGAGAACGCCTTAATTTTTTCGAAGGCAATATGATTTCTCAACAGTTTGTCGACTAGCTGTCTATCTCCATGCATAAAAAATATAATATTTTATGATCAGAATTCTGGCATTAAGGAATTTATGGTTCGGTATTTTTTTTTTATTGCTCTGTCGCTGCCGCCCATGGACCATTGCAATACCAGAGGTATAGCTAGGCCGCTGCCTACCAATAATTCCAAACCTACCCAGAAAGTTGGGCTTCCGGCTCGCTCGCTCACTGAACGAAGCACAGCAGCATACTGCCACTGCTCAGGCGTCGATTTTCTGCGAGAGTGTGGTACTACCACGGACGAACTGGCCCGCAGTTGTAGTCAGAAGACTGTCTGCAGTGTGGTCCTGTCACTATTAAATTTACCACTATAAAAATCGGTGCTGCATTGTATGTGAAAATAAAATAGATAAAAATAAATTAGTTTAAATGGTTTTTTCTAGAAAGAAACTCTTGGTCTCTAAGTGTAGACTTCATGAAAAGACTCACAGTCACTCAGATTGCAATGGAGAGGACTACATTCGTCATTTCTCTAATGATAAAATCCATAGAAGAAAGGATGTAATTTACATAACTCGAAGAATCAGCACGTTGACGGGCAGGCCGCATCGCTCGTTCAGTACGTACTGGACAACGCAAGTATCAGAAGACGCTGCATAGGACGATGAAATTTCAAATTTCGCAGGAAACCGTTGGATGCAAGTAGCACAAGTCTGTTTTGAGTGGCATTCTTGTGGGGAGGCATACGTCCAACAGTGGACGTCATCGAGCTGATGGATGAATGACTGGAAAGAAATATAAAATAATTAGCTAGATCATAGGGACCATTCCCCATTAGATTTTAAGTTTCATATTATGAGTTTTATTTTTAAAAACCCGAATGCTTTAATAGTGGCAGGATCACGCTGTGGACAGTTCTCTGTCTACAGCCGCGTGCCGGTCCCTCGGGTAGTACCACACTCTCACAGAAGATCGACGTCTGAGTAATGGCAATGTGCTATTGCGCTTCGTTCGGTGAGCGAGAGAGCCGGAAGTCCACCTGGAGTGGGTTTAGGGTTTGATTTGGTAGGCAGCGGCCTAGCTATACCCTTAATATTACGAAGGTCCATGGACGGCAGTGACACTTACAATCAGGTGTGCTGTCTGCTCGTTTGCTACCGTCAGTAATAAAAAATAATCAGTAATTTGAATGAGTTTTATTTTAAATATTTATTACTATTATCATCTCTCTTGCACGTAGCACTGCTGCGCTCGAGCTTATCCCATAATGCATAGGTAAATGATCTACTATACTACGCTAATCAGACGGGTTGGTACAGGATTTTATTCTTAGTCGTACACAACACTCACAACCAAGAAAGGGAAATGATGAAATTTCACTCCGACACCTTTTCTTTTTTATTGCTTATGGTGGCAAACTTGATGGTAAGTGTCACTGCCGCCCATGGACCTTTACAATACCAAGGGTATAGCTTAGGCCGCTGCCTACCAATAAAATCCCTAAACCCACCCAGTTGGGCTTTCAGCTCTCTCGCTCACTCAAACACCGTAAAACCGAATGAAGCGTAATAGCACATTGCCATTACTTGGAGGTGAATGTGGTACTACCTTGGATGGACCGGCCCGCGGCTGTAGACAGAAAACTGTCAACAGCGTGGTCTTACCACTATACACTGTGATAAATTATATATAGTAATTTCAAAGTATCATAATTATTTCGTCTGTCTTAATTTAGCTTATTAAAGAAAATACATAACACATGTGTACACCACGCACGGAGCAAATATATTTGCTCCGTGACACCACGTTCCCAATGTCAAATATATATATAGTTATGCGAAATTATTATGCAAAAATATAGAAACATTATAACCACAGTACACAACACCATCGATTGATTAAGCATATTATTTTAAAGTAGAGGATAGGAAGACATACACCACTTTTAAAGAAAGAGAAAAAAAGAAAGCAACAAACTAATTTAATTTTGTAAACCTCGCACATTAATAAAGAGACCAACGAAAGAAATAAATATTAATTGAAAACTATGTGTTTTCTAACTATGTGTAGTCAGACATGATATTATACCACTGATATTTTGGGCCCGCACAATGAAGTCGCGAGTATAAAAAGCAACAATAAATATATGCATAAAAAATAAAACAGTTTTACACGCTTACTTAATATATTCCAGACTAGATCGGTTATGTACTGAAGGAAGGTGGAGTCAAGAGTCTCCGAAACCGGCGAGCGTGTATGAAGAGAATTATGAATGTTGAGGAAGCGAGTGAAGTATGCAGAGATAGAGTTCTCTGGCACTCTGTTCTCTTTGCCTACCCTGCAAGGGATATGGCGTGATGATATGTATGTATGTATGTGTACTTAATATATTCACACGCAAACACAATTTAAGAAACAAACAAACACTAAATTGTATCAAGATGGAATAGAATATAAAGGAACTTCTTACTTCAATGTGATAAACAGCCTTCAGAACTTCAAAATACGCATTGATGCCGAATCGTCCTGAAGATGCCTTATTCAGAGGTTAAACAAGTGTTGAATCCATATTCAAAGTTCTGCGGAAATTACAAGTTGGACTTTAGGAAGCTGCTCATCACATATGAGTCAAAATTTTCCTTAAATCCTAATTCACCTTGAGCATATCTTGTAATCCCTTTTTGAGGTACGCAGTGAGACTGCGTACCTCAAAAAGTTGATTCGTTCTCCTACTCTTATCCCAATTACCTACTTGGAGTCGATACAGTATGTACTCCTATTTTATAGTACATATTGTAAAAATTATTGGCAATAGTTTTATGACCGGCCGCCTGCCAGGCGTCAACCCTCCTTGGGAATATAATTGTTAAATAAATAGCATCAGATGGAGTTGGCCCAGGTCGGTATAAGGCTCTTAGTCGTTTTTTACGACATCCACGAGCAAAGCAAGGTTTGGTAGTATTCTTAGCCGCTATAACACAGTGAGGGTATGGTATGGTATGTAGTTTAACCCTGTTAAAGTAATAGGTTTAGAGAAGGCCACGGCAGAGAAACCTCTTTCGTGGTTTTATGAACAGAACAATATCATAAAAAAAAATATATTTTATTGACTACATAGATGGCTTAACGGTTAAGACTGTTGCTGTTTCTTCAACTTCTTATTGTTGTTAAGTTCAGTTCTATTCCGTTGCAGGATAATGTTTTGTGTGATCTACAAATTGTTAATGTGAATCTAGGTGTAATTTGTGTTAGTTAAATTGTGTTTGCAAAGTCCCCCACAATACAAATATTATTTCCTTAATTCCAGGTGCGATATTACAAATAAAAAAAAAATGTTTACACTAGGTATATTTTTGTAGGGTTTCAGAGAAAGTAACTGAAGTATCTTATATTATGGCTGCAGAATAATAAATAACAAAAATACCACAAAGTAAGAAATACGCCAAAGTTTTTTTTGCATATGAACTTATTTGTCAATTGAAAATAAAATAATGTAAAGTATAATAATTTTTGATGTATAGGTATACTCGTATAAACGAATGAACTCGTGAATATTCCCAGTATTACACATTTAAAATAAAACTAATTTTACGGATTCTATCGCATTTAAATTTGACTTTTAATTTCTTGAAACTTCGAACACTTTACAGCATTCATGGTCACGGGAGGCCACCATTGCGTAAACATTAACGCTGTAAACGCAAGAGAAGCCATAAAAACAATTTTATTTCTAATATAAGATATATTAATATTAATTAATGTGTTTAGTTTAAATACTCACATCAAAATTATTCAATTAACTTCACTTGAAATGCAACGTGAAAAAAATATAAAAAGATTTTTGGATCACATTGTATAAGGGCGCGGCGAGGCCTCTACAAAAAAAACATTCTTATCAGTATTTCTCTGACGTTAGTGAGAGCGACAGTGTTTTTTCGCAATAAGCATATTGACCTATCATTTGATTCTAATGTGAAAAAAAAATATTAATTTAAAATTTGACGTTATATTGTGATTTTAATAATAAAAAATGAAAAACGATACCGGAAAAAAAGGTTCACTTGCACTATTCGGTCCATTCGGTATAGTGTTCTATAATAATGACGACGGAAATATAACGGACGATATAACTTATACGGTCAAGATTATTCTTAGCATTATCTTGGTAATCTTTATGATCTTAAGCGTTATCGGCAATGTTTGTACTTGCACTGTTATTATTCAGAATCGGTCTATGAGAACCCCTACTAACTGCTACCTCGCTAACATCGCAATCACAGATTTATTAATGTCTCTCTTCATTCCAATGGAAATTTATTTTATTTGGATACCAGATTATTATCCTTTTAGTGAGATTGGGTGTCGATTGCATTTCATTATATTAGACAGTCTTAGTAACTGTAATCTTTTATCAATAACAGCTTTTACAGTTGAAAGGTACATCGTTGTAACAAAACCATTTCTTCGTCAAAAAATGTTAAAGAAAGCTAGAGTATTCAAGATTATTAGTATAAGTTGGGCCATACCTGTAATCTTTTGTCTGCCGGATATATTTTATATAGATTTATTGGAAAGAAAGAAATACGTTTATTGTTATTACTCGTTAAGGGACTTCCCAAGTATTATGATAGGCATTGAATTATTAATATTTTTTATTATACCAATGACAACAATTACTATATTGTATGCACTAATCACTTGCGAATTAAGGTCAGCGCAGAATAAGCTACGACATAGTCCGGTGAATGCGAAACAGAATCGTGACAAAGCAGTAACGATGCTTGGTAAGTAAAAATATATTATATTTACAATTGTCGAATAACCTTTTCTTGTAGGCTTAAGTCCAATTGTTGCTTATCGGCTATCCAGCGAGATAGCACTGTTATATGGGTATCCGTAAATTGCTATACGATTTCTTTCCACACTAAATTGTTTTTTCTTTTAATGGATCATAGGCAATGTGGGGTTTTCTAATCTTGTGTAGCATTCTCGACAGGTTCCTATATCGGGGTACCTGGCTTACGTAATATGAAATAAATCCAATTAAATCATTTATTATATACATATAAGCCCCCATAAGACCACAAAATGTAAAATTGATAATATGTAAATTTTCGAGTAGGTATGAAAGAGAGTATTGGTGTAAAGATGCGAAAGGGAATACACCGATGGTTCGGACATGTGGAAAGAATGCCGAACGAACGTCTGATTAAGAAGATATACAATGCGAAAGTGGAAGGATGTAGGTATACCGGGGGAGACCGAGACTAACCTACCTAGACCACGTGGTCATCTACTGAAGGAAGATGGAGTCAAGAATATCCGAAACCGGCGAGCGTGTATGAAGAGAATTATGAATGTTGAGGAAGCGAGTGAAGTATGCAAGGATAGAGTTCTCTGGCACTCTGTTCTCTCTGCCTACTGATATGGCGTGATGATATGTATGTATGTAATTTTATCAAATTTGCATTTTGTTTGAAATTAATCATTAGTAGTAGGACCACGCTGTTGACAGTTTTCTGTCTACAGCCGCGGGTCGGTCCGTCTGGGGTAGTGTCACACTCTCGCAGAGGATCGACGTTTGAGTAATGGCAATGCACTATCCCGCTTCGTTCGGTGAGTGAGAGAGCCAGAAGCTCAAATGGGTGGGTTTGGTAGTGGCCTAGCTATACTTGATATTGCAAAGGTTCACGTGGAGTAGTGGCATTTACCATCGAGTGTGCTGCTTACTCGTTTGCCACCATAAGCAATACAAAAAAAAATCTACCGCTGGATCGGAATATAGCCATGCTGAGAAAAACTGAAGAAAAACTGAAGGAGCTCGTCGTTTTAAACACGATAAAATTCGTAACGAAAGTTTTATTTAGTTATTTAAAGTTTTTACTTTAAATTCAGTTAAATTATAGCCTACTTAATAATGATTTTTTTTTTTGTTGTGTGTCTTAGTTGTTAGCCTCAGATGGCTATGACAACTTTACCCGGACTGTGGGTGAGCGCTGGGGGCTCTCAACCCGTGTTAATAATGATCATCATCATCCTGCTTTTATCTCAATTTCTTAGTGTCGACGCAATATCTACATTTTCATCCATCCATTCATCCTATATATTGTATTCTTTGCCGCCTGCCTGACGTCAACTGTCCTTAGAAATTCGTCATTCGCCTCACGCTGTATACTCGCCTTTTAGACGGAGTAAAACTAGCTTTATCAGGATTATAATAAAATTATAGTTTGCTTAATGAAAGGCTGATAATCGATGGTTTTTTTTATTGCTTATGGTGGCAAACGAGCTAGCAGCGCACCTGATGATAAGTGTTACTGCTGCCCATTTTTTTTTTTTTTTTTTTTTTTTTTTTTTGCGGTGGGCTATGGACGTCGCACCCCGCCAAATCGGTCCGGGGTGACGGAAGAGGCGACGCGCAACCCCATTGACCCACCCTGCAAGCACCTCTTCATTGCCGTGCGAGCGGGCCACCGTTACCCGATCTTTGTTTTCGGTGGCCCGCTCGGCGGTATGCCCTCTCGGGCTCCTCTCCTGTCGACGCCTCGACAGCTTTCGCCGTCGAGGCGTCGTCCTCACGTGGTGGCCTCACGTCGGGTGACCGGACAATTCCCCGGTCCGATCACCCGAAGCCTCGGTTAGGGCGGCATCAGGCGCAGGTACTCGCGCCTGCGCCGCCCCGGCCGCGGGCGGCGGCCCGGGTCACGGGAATCCTCCCGGGCCCGTTCCGCCGCCTCCTTCTGCGAGATGACAGCCTCGCAGAAGGCGGCGACCGCGGCCCAATTCCTGACGCTGTCGACCATCGCTCGCGCAACAGCCGGCAGCGTTAGGTCGGCACCGATGACAGCGACGAGGTCACGGCGCTGCCCGTCCCAGCCCGAACATACCTCGAGCGTATGTTGCGCCGTGTCCTCGTCGCTACTGCAATGGTGGCAGGACGGAGTCCACTCCCTCCGCACGACCGTGTGCAGGTACTTGCCGAAGCAACCATGCCCCGACAAGACCTGCACCAACCGGAAAGAGAGGACTCAGTGCCGCCGCTCCGTCCACTCCATCAGTACGGGCCGGAGGGCCTCAACGGTAATAACACCGTGTCTAGGCCTCTCCAGCCGCGTAGCCCAACGGGCGATGACTTCTCAGCGGGCGTCCTCGCGCCAGGTGGCTATCTCGTTGAACGATGGGGAGCCACCCTCTTCGCGCATTGAGATAACCCGCCGGTAGAGGTCGGAGAGCATCTCCGCCTCTAGGTCCCACGGGGGTGTCCCGGCCAATAGGCATGCCGCCTCGGTAGACACCGTGCGGTACCCGCGAATGGCTCTGACCGCCATGGCTCGCTGTGGCCTCCACAGCACCGCCCTGAGCTGAGCGTTCAGAGCCCTCGCCCACACGGGTGCGCCGTACATGGCCATTGAGCGGATCACCCCCGCATACAGCCGTCGGCCCTCGAAACTGGGTCCGCCCACGTTCAGCATGAGCCGAGAAAGGGCAAGGGCGCCTCAATTCGCCTGACCATCTCACTGCTGCCCATGGACCTTTGCTATAACCAAGGCTATAGATAGGCCGTTGCCTACCATTATAATACCCAAACCCACCCAGTTGGGCTTCCGGCTCTCTCGCTCACCGAACTAAGTGCAATAGCACATTGCCATTACTCAGACGTCGATCTTCTGCGAAAGTGTGGTACTACCCCGTGGCTGTAGACAGAGAACTGTCAACAGCGTGGTCCTGCCACTGTTGAATGGTGCATTATACTCTTTACCTTACAACAATGGTCTTCTTCCGTATTATCCGGTAAGATGTGACAGTTGTTAGTAAACTCAGTGGCGGGTAACTATGTTCTCTTTCCAAAACCCTTCACCGCAAAAGTCATTAATAATAGAGTATGTTAAAATTAATTAGCTAGGTGTTATCGCTTTGATGACGGTGTTCAGTTTCATCATACACAATGAATGTCAACATATAATTCATTTAATGAAAGATCATTATGTGATAGTTAGCCTGACTAACTAATGGTTCCGTATCATATGTGAAAAGTTTTAAACTACTATATATTTTGATTTTATTCTTTAAAGATGAAAAAAATAAACTAGTGACATAAAAATAAAGAAAAAACACGAGAGCTGAGCCTCTAGCTCTAGTAAAGATGAGAGTTCTTCGATCTGTGTGTAGTATAAATTAGAATGAAATAAGAGTCGTATTATAAGAGAGATATGTGGTGTGAATTAAGAAATAGTGACAAAAATAAGAACGAATGCAGCGATATTGAAGAAGAATATACATAGCAAGTGTGAATGGAAACGATTACAAGGTGGGCTCATATCAAGAGTACTTGTAACCGTGAAACACCATTGAAGAATTTGATGAGTGTGAAACGATAAAGATACGCGTGGATCATGATTTGTGGCAAGCCGTACTCATTGCCTACACCAAAGTTTAAATGTACAATATTTATATGAGAATGCTCGATATGAGTCGATTGAAATTTTTGCCTTCTATAAAACGTATCTTATAGCCTTTTCTACATCTCTGTTATGTCTCTGTCTTCTACATCTCTGTCTGTTATATCATCTCTGATGATCATGATAATGTGTGCAACAGATGGGTCATGGATGGCAGGCTTGGTAGCGAAGGCCCGCCCAAATGGCGATAAAAGGTAGTATACAGCAGAAATTTAAAAATACACGGCATCCGTTCCGACGTTCCGAGGTGTGATCGAGATGAACTGGTACGGAGCTGGGTGGACAGCCAAAGTGTAACATGTTGGCACTATTTAATTACGGAATCCTAAAACAGCTTCAACTAATTTACTATAGAGAGTAGCGTTAATTTCTCTTCTTATCAGTCTAAGGGTTTAATAGGAGAATTAATGCAAGCAACTCCACATACCAGAATTCTAGATAATAATACTACCAGATAATCCTTACATTACCAGCATTTCTCTGGTAAACTTATAATTATCGGTAATGCTCAACTCACTGACCAATATTAGTGATATGCATCATTTAATAATGGTCATGACAGAACTGTTAACAGTGTGGTCCTACACTGTTGACAGTTCTGTCTACAGCCGTGGGCCGGTATATCTGGAGTGGTACCACACTCTCGCAGAAAATCGACGCCTGAGTAGTGGTGATATGCTACTGTGCTTCGTTCGGTGAGTGAGAGAGCCGGAAGCCCATCTTTCGGGGTGGGTTTGGGATTATTGGTTGGCAGCGGCCTAACTGTACTCTTGGTACTGCAAGGAAAACTGCAAAAAAACACAATTATCTCTCTTTTAGGTAGGCCTGTCCAACATTAGAAGTTGATACGCTGATGGATGGATGGTTATTTACTAATATTACATATATATCTTCAGCCGCGGGAAATAGTGTAGTAATTAATTGTATTTCTTTACGGTCACCACTTGGATCGATATAATTAATTTGCTTCTTTTTTATTTCAGCTCTTGTGGCGGCTTCATTCTTCTTTTTTTGGTCACCGTATAGCGTATTACGTATGATGATGATTTACCCTAATTTTAAATATGAAGACAATCCAACAGTAAGTTCTTATTATTCCAGATGTATATATATTTTTTCTAGTAGTAAGACCATGCTGGTGACAGTTTTCTACCTGTAGTTATAAATGTATTAGATTGGCCATGGTAGTATCCCACTCGTGCAAACAATATTACTTTTAATTTCATATATGTCCTAAAACATTTAATATTTCACCTAGAAAATGGATAACAGCAATCTTCTGGGCAATTAAAAGCACCAATGTATGGATGGTGGCAACCACATCATTTCTACTACAAGTACCATAGCCATAGTATTTCGTAGCTATCAGGGCCATTTTTCATTTTCATTCATCCACAGAAGATGTACCTATTTACAAAATTGGTTGACTATGCAATAAATAAAATAGATACATACATACATATCATCACGCCATATCCCTTGCAGGGTAGGCAGAGAGAACAGAGTGCCAGAGAACTCTATCTCTGCATACTTCACTCGCTTCCTCAACATTCATAATTCTCTTCATACACGCTCGCCGGTTTCGGAGACTCTTGACTCCACCTTCCTTCAGTACATGACCGATCTGGTCTAGGTAGGTTAGTCTCGGTCTCCCTCGGTACCTACATCCTTCCACTTTCGCATTGTATATCTTCTTAACCAGGCGTTCGTTCGGCATTCTTTCCACATGTCCGAACCATCGGAGCATTCCCTTTCGCATCTTTACACCAATACTCTCTTTCATACCTGCTCGCTCTCTTACGTCGTCGTTACGAATGCGTTCGGTCAGCCTAACTCCACAGATTTTCCGCAGAGATCGCATTTCGACCGCATTAATTTTACTATCATACTCTTTTCTGCATACCCAACTCTCGCTTCCATACAGTAATGTTGGGATAAGTACTGCGTTATGTATTGCTACACGTGCCTTCTGGCTGAGGTGGTGGCTGCCGAGAAGTTGCCTCAACGCTCCGTTCACTCTATTTCCCGCATTCACTCTTCGCTCTATATCAGTGGTGTACCTTCCATCTCGGCTAAATCCACATCCAAGATATACAAATTCATCCACTTGCTCTAGTACATCATTACCTATTGTTACTCTTACATATCTCATCTCTTCATCCATCTCTCTCTCATAAAATAGATGGTGGCCAATAATGCTTTTTTTTTGTTATACTTGAAATTTGCTAAGTATTTAATACGGTATCACGGCCAATGTTGCTCTAAAAACTAGAGACTACTGGCGTAAGAGGTTTGGCATTAAAATAGTTTAAAGCATACCTGGAAGAAAGAAAACAGCAACTATGTATAGGAGGAAACAAAAAAAAATATATGTTAAATATATTAAAAATTATTATTATTATTATAATTCAATAATATATACTTTTTGTTTCAGGCTTGGAAGATTGTTAACTATTTATGTTATAACGGTTATATATCAACTGCAGTAAATCCAATAATTTATAGTCTAATGTCCCGAAAATTCCGTCAAGCCTTTAAAGTAAGTTCCCATATTACAACTAAAAGACAGGTAGGGATACTTTATAACAACATATTAAAAAAATATTACATTCATAACTGCGAGATAGCAATGATATATACATAAACAATTACCCGCGTCTGAGCCCGATGAGGTGATGCTCTACTCCCGATATACTAAAAACAAGAACTTTTTAAAACTAAAAATGATATTTTTCTCATACTGCATTTTTAGTATAATATTATCATACATACGTCAAGAAAAAACATTCGTTTAAACGTATTTGATATTTTTAAAAGCAATTATTTTAATTAAAGTAAGAAAAAAATTAATTAAAAAAAATATTCGAGGACGTCTGGATATGTGTTCGTATGGATCTGGCACTCTCACAACCATAAAAAATAATGTACCTATCGAAGTATTTTATTTTTTAAAAGCTTCATAATCGCAACGCGCTGTTTCCTTTCGGAAATGGCTTGGTAAATCTTTGTCGTTTAATTGCAATTAATAAAAAACTGCTTACCTTATGAAAATTGGGTTCGTTAACAATGCTTGCAAGATATGTTTTGCGCTACGTCAAGAATGGCGCGAAATTTCAAAAGTATTTTTTTTCTTTCATTTATGGCATTGACTAATAGTAAATGATAAATAATAAAAAAAATATGGGGCGTACACTTTTGGATTTTCCAAACTATTTAATAAATATATGTTCTAATCCTAAAAAAATAATTTCGAATGAACTGTTACATTGTAAATAATATAAATGTTGATTTAGTAGTTCAGTAGTGGCATGGCCACACTGTTGACAGTCATCTGTCTATAGCCGCAGGCCATTTCGTCCGGGGCAGTACCACACTCTAGCAGAAAATCGACGTCTGAGCAGTGGCATTGTGCTGTTGTGGTCCATTCGGTGAGAGAGCCAGCAGCTCCACTATATGGGTAGCAGTAACACTTATCATTACGTTTGTTACTTATTCGTTAACCACCAAAAGCAATGAAAAAAGTTGTTTTTAATGAAAAAAAAAATATTTCGAGATTTTATATTATTTTATATCATTAAAATAAAAAATAATCTTCAAAATCACGTATTAAATATAAATATACAAAAAACTTATATGAGAAATAATATACAATATACATATATTAGCTAATAGTAGTAACTCTACGTTGTGTGGTGGCGTCGGTAGTTATTGAAAGTATCCAAGTCTTCAAATTATTAGTCTTTAGCTTTAAAGTATGAAATAACATTTTGCTACGAAATTTCTATTCCAACACCGTTATGACAACAAACGTTAGTCCGCGTATGTAGCAATCTTTAATCAACATCTTGCGAATTTTGACGAATTTGCTAATTGAGTGTAGTCAGACCAGTAAAATAATACCTATTGAATATATTCATTTACGTAATCTTTTCTTCTTTTTTATTTTTCAGGATTACCTAAAAAGATGCCGTCTATTGCGCAGAAACGAAACGAAAAGAAATACTACGCAACAATATAAATTAGATAATATTATACT
Organism: Lymantria monacha; assembly: GCA_905163515.2. NCBI lineage: Eukaryota > Metazoa > Arthropoda > Insecta > Lepidoptera > Erebidae > Lymantria > Lymantria monacha. The sequence goes on from LR991087.1 coordinate 3,490,224, forward strand.
GTAATTAAGATTCATGAAACATTTGATATATTCTATTTTTTTTTTTATAATTAAATATCTGTAATAAACTATTGTTTTTTTTAAGAGATAACACACCGCGTTAAGGAATAAAAACTTATGGCGCAGAGGACTTGACATACCTTTTTTTTTTTTTTTGCGGTGGGCTATGGACGTCGCACCCCGCCAAATCGGTCCGGGGTAACGGAAGAGGCGGCGCGCAACCCCATTGACCCACCAAGCACCTCTTCTTCGCCGTGCGAGCGGGCCACCGGTACCCGATCTTTGTCTTCGGTAGGACTTGACATACCTTTTTTTTTTTTTTTTTTTTTTATTATTTTTTTTTTTTTTTTTTTTTTTTATTGGTAGGCTATGGGTGCGTCTCGCCCCGCCGAATCGGTCCGGGGTGACGGAGAAGGCGGCGCGTGACCCCATAGACCCACCGTAAAATCCTCTCTCTTCGCCGTGCGAGCGGACCACCGGTACCCGATCTTTGTCTTCGGTGGTCCGCTCGGCGGTTTACCCTCGCGGGTTCAGGACTTGACATACCTAGGATTAATGAACAGAAATTTGACCAAGTATTTATAATTAAAATATTATGTATATTTAAAATTTCTCCTTATAGTCAAGGAATATGATATGAGATGATGATAAACTATGTGGTAGCGGCTACGAATACTACCAACCCTTACTTTGCTCGTGGATGTCGTAAAATACGACAAAGAGCCTTATAAAGACCTAGGCCAACTCCATCGGATGCTGTTTGGTCAACAATTACATTCCCAAGGAGGGTTGACGTCTGGCAGGCGGCCGGTCATAAAACTATTGCCAATAACTTTTACAGTATGTACTATGAAATAAGAGTACATATTGTATCGACCCCAAGTAATTGGGATAAGAGTAGGAGAATGATGATCTGTAGGAATCATAGGGATTCGTGGCAGCAATACATTTTCGCCTCTGAACTTGCCATTCAAAATGTTGGCTTCAATAACGTTTTCCATTATTTTTTTAATGACTGACTTATGTCATTGCAAAGCAAAAGGGTTTTTAATTTTGAAACAAAATAACTGGAGATCGAATCTTTAATTGTGAACAGTGCGCCGGCATACCTGGCAGATCCAACGAATTCTGATCACCGGAGACCTACCTATTACTTGACATCCATTATCACATTAAAGCTGAATAACTCTATAATGAAGTAGCTCTATCCAATGTTTCTAGCCGACAGATATTAAAACTTAGAACTATGAAAAACAAAATGAAATAAAAATATAAAATAATAAAAGGACATATTTACAGTGGGCTCAGCGCAATAATTTGTACTTATAGCCACAGATTGTCCGTGTGGTGACGGAGTAAGAATACGATTCACTACATCCTATCTTACCCGTGGGTGATCACAAGAGACGACTAAGGGATATAAAACGTATATAACATCTATGCAAGAGAAGAAAAACTCGAAATAAACCTTATATATTTCGAGTTTTGAGTAACGCGTCTGATCAGTGGCCAACATATATGAGCTGAAATTATGATGGCGATTGCTACAGATAGTGTAAGCGTTAACACGTTACGTGACATGTCAATGACAACAACGAATTTATGCTATATAAGTTTGCACTATAGAATTGTTTCATTATATGCCCATAGAAGTTTTCACTTCAATAAAAAAATTAAAATAATCATAATGATATAATTACATTGATTCGTAAGCTTATATTCAAAATAATTAGCTAAAAGCTTTATATAAATTTTACAAAAGGAGCGGTATGCCATTCGGTAATTAATGATCTAATTAGAAGATTAATTTATTGTGAGCTCAATGTCGCACTTATCAGTAATCTTTTTACACGATTAAATCACTTTAAAATGGAATATTTTCCATACAATTACGATTATCAAAACGAGATTTATATTAATAAACACGAAATTCACTGTATAGATGAATAAATACGGATTATAGATTAATAAACATGGAATTCACTGCATAGATTCATAAACACGGATTTTGCAAAAATATATCTGACACACATTCATGCCAAATGTCGCAAGTATAGAACTTGCGACATCCACGCAGTTAACGTATACAATAATAATAATATTGAGAGTCTGATGCAGAAGGCGGCGTTACTCGACACGGCACGCATTTTGAGAAAGTTCCTCTCTTTGGAGCCCTAACCACCGGCGGCTTGGCCCCTGTATTGGCTGCCGGTGGGTCAACACGCTTTTTGAAGTGAAAACTTCTTATGAAGCACCGCACACAGATTATTTCGTAGGCTGTAAGTGAAGCTGATCCGTCACGCTCTGAGATGAAAGACTAGATCGGGTGAACTCGGGGCCGCCGAATGTATCAGAGCAAGAAATATACAGTCAGCTGTTCTTCACTGTTGTGTCGCTGTGTTTACTATATTCAATTTATATGTAATAATAATAATTATTAATTATTATCAATTATGCAAGTTTTTAATCAATAGTTTTTAATAGTTATTATAGATAAGTGATAATAATTATTTTAACAATAATTTTTTGGTTTACATTGTGAGGTTAGTGAATGTAGTTAGTGGTTTATCGTGCTTATATTATATAGTGAAAAAAACATTATACATTATAAAAAACATAATTATTTTGTTCATTTTAAGTTGTCACTTGTGTCGGCAGTCCTCATGCCTGCTTTGTTTTTTTATTATATTTTGAAATATATTATTTTTTATATTATATATTTAGAAATGTATTAAGTAGTTGTAAGTTTTAATAAAGATAATAATAATAAATCTATATTTGTTCAAACATGTGTATACATAAAAAGCATGCAGGATGAATTATTTTAGATTCCAATCATGTTGGGCCGTTTGTATCGGCATACAAATATTTCACTAAAAAGTCTACATCAATCTAGAAATGTCATTATCGTTATTAATACACAAGTAGTTCAAATTAGTAATTTCTCAACAACTTGAAATAAGAAAATAGAAGATATTATCTATGTCAAAGTTATACAAATTAGAAGTTAAATGTCATATATTTATAAAATTTATGTCAGAATTATATTTTTTATTAAATTAAAACACTACCTTGAGGTACGCCAAATAGTACAGGATATTAATTCGACAAATATATCTCTCTCCTTTTGAATTTAGTAAAGTTACAAATATGTCTAGTATTTTTTTATCAGTAACTAATTCAATTCTGTCCAGTCTTTTTCTTCTAAATATTCAGCAAGATTGTAGCATGCTTTATGGGTTAAAACTTAATGATAGAAGTTTGAAGGTCTTGTTGTTCAATTCCCTTCAATGTTTAGGGAGTTTATTATAGATATTCGGAGCTATATATATATATAACACTTTTGCGCATGAGTGCAGTTTTTGAAGGGTGTACACAGATTCTATTAACATCACGTCTATTACGCGGGACGGCGTTTTGTGTTCGAGGAAATAAATTAGAGTTATTATTAACGAACACTGCTGTTGCCAAAATATAAATACAGAGCAGAATCAATATTTTTTTTAAATATGGTTTACCCTTGTATATTATTTTCAACCTGAACATAGATCCAATGCATCTTTTTTGGGATTTAAATGCGATGTTAACATCTGTAGAATTACCCCAAAAGGCGATGCCCTACGTTAAGTGTGTCACTGCTAGTCCGTGATACGCAATGATTTTAAGCTATCTATGTTGACAGTTCAGTCAGTATCTATGTTGGCAGCTCTGAGGGAGTGCAACGTATAAGCTAACTTACTAACTTTTTTACTAAGGGTATCTATATGTGAGGGCTCTATAAGTGATTTCCAGTTAAGTTTTTTGTCAATTATTAATCCATGGAATTAATTGTTATCTGCATTTTCAATACTTTTGTTATATAAATTAATGTCTATATCATTTGTCATTGAACGTTGGTTAAAGCGCATTATCCTAGTTTTATCCAAATTAATTTTCAATTATTGTTATCTACCCAAAGAATTATCCTTTTTATGCAATTGTGAATGTCAGATTTATAATGAATTATGTTATTATCGTCATTTGCAATAGTCATAGTACTATCGCCCGCGAATAGTCTCATAGGATATTTACACAGTTTTGGTAGATCATTAATGTATAAATTAAATAAAAGAGTACCTAAAACACTATCTTGAGGTACGCCAAATAGTACAGGGTATTCATTCGACAAATATATCTCTTCCTTTTTTGTAGCTGTATTAATACTAGTAATTATTGTCATTTGATTAAATTCAGTACATTACTTCTTATACGACATGCGTCAAGTTTATTAGTTAGAATGTCATGTTTTCGTAATCAAGTAGGGACATTGTAGTAGTAGGACCACACTGTTGACTGTTTGCTGTCTACAGCCGAGAACCAGTCCGTCTGAGGTAGTACCACACTTTGGCGGAAAATCGACGCCTGAGCAGGGGCAAATTGCTGCTCTGCTTCGTTTGGTGAGCGAGAGAGCTGGAAGTCCAACTTTTCGGGTGGGTTTGGGATTTTCATTGGTAAGCAGTGATCTAGCTGTACCCGTAGTATTGCAAAGGTCCACTAAGGCGGTAGTAACACTTATCTTCAGGTGCGCTGCTTGCTCTTTAGCCACCAAGAGTAATAAAAAAAAAAAAAAATGCAATACTGGATCTGTGGATCATACGAAGTATTTTCGTTCTAATCTTTATTCAGGACCATACTTTAAAAAAAAAAAAAAAAAAAAACTCTAATTCAAACCAATAACTTTAATTGCACAGATGGCGCAATGGTTAAGATTCCCAAAGATTACCGACCTTCTGTGCCAGTGCCGTAAGTTTGTTTCCTGCGCAGTATAGAAAAGTTAATACATGAATTATTTCCTTAATTAAAAGAAAAAAACTAGAGTGAGATAGTTTCAGTTAAGAAAACTGTCCCAAACTGAATACAGTATCAAATATGTTTTATTATATTAGAAGAACTAATAAAATAATAATAATAATAATAAATTGATTAGGTACTGAGGGAGACCGAGACTAACCTACCTAGACCAGATCGGTCATGTACTGAAGGAAGGTGGAGTCAAGAGTCTCAGAAACCGGCGAGCGTGTATGAAGAGAATTATGAATGTTGAGGAAGCGAGTGAAGTATGCAAAGATAGAGTTCTCTGGCACTCTGTTCTCTCTGCCTACCCTGCAAGGGATATGGCGTGATGATAAATTGTAATATGTATAAATTGATTTATTTCTCACCATAACACTTTACAGTACACAATACCACTTTCTCTAAATTTACAAATATGATTATGGATTGCTGGTGCTTGTGTTAGGTAAAAAGACTACCTGTAATACAAGTCACCAGGAAATCCACGGGGACCATATACAATTGAACTGGGTGTCAATAGAAATATGTATAAGCGCTTGTATGGTGAGTATTAGATACTGTATGGAAGCGAGAGTTGGGTATGCAGAAAAGAGTATGAAAGTAAAATTAATGCGGTCGAAATGCGATCTCTGCGGAAAATCTGTGGAGTTAGGCTGACCGACCGCATTCGTAACGACGACGTAAGAGAGCGAGTAGGTATGAAAGAGAGTATTGGTGTAAAGATGCGAAAGGGAATGCTCCGATGGTTCGGACATGTGGAAAGAATGCCGAACGAACGTCTGGTTAAGAAGATATACAATGCGAAAGTGGAAGGATGTAGGTACCGAGGGAGACCGAGACTAACCTACCTAGACCAGATCGGTCATGTACTGAAGGAAGGTGGAGTCAAGAGTCTCCGAAACCGGCGAGCGTGTATGAAGAGAATTATGAATGTTGAGGAAGCGAGTGAAGTATGCAGAGATAGAGTTCTCTGGCACTCTGTTCTCTCTACCTACCCTGCAAGGGATATGGCGTGATGATATGTATGTATGTATATGTGTGTGTGTGTGTGTGTGTGTGTGTGTGTGTGTGTGTGTGTGTGTGTGTGTGCATGTGTGTGTGTGTGTGTACGCGTGTGCGTGTATGTGTGTGCGTGTATGTGTGTGCGTGTATGTGTGTGTGTGTGTGTGCATGTCTGTGTGTGTGTGTATTTGTGTTTGCGTGTGTGTGCGCGTGCATGTGTGTGTGTGTGTGTGTGATAAGGTCCGACGATGCCTTTCTAAGACTTTGATGACTTAGCAGCAAACGAAACATATCTGACCAGAAATCAATAACAATCAAAATTAATTAAATCTAGTAAGAATACCAGATAGATTGAATTGCATTTGAATCCATAACGAAACTTCAAAAGTTGAAGTGATATTTCATGAATCATTGTTATACTTAAGAAGAGGTAGCTTATTAAATTTGATTAGGTTTAAATTAATAAATTCTCATAATATAATACGTCTTCATTCACCTATTCTTATTTTTGTACTGCTTATGGTGGCAAACGAGCAAGCAGCCCACCTGATGGTATGTTTCACTACCGCCTACGGACCAACCAAGGCTATAGCTAGGCCGCTGCCTACCGTTACAATCCCCAAACCTACCCAGTTGGGCTTCCGGCTCACCGAACGAAGTGCAATAGCACATTGTCATTACTCAGACGTCGATCTTCTGCGAGAGTGTGGTTCTACCCCGGACGGACTGGTCCGCGGCTGTAGACAGAACTGTCAACAGTATCAACGCAATATGTACTCATACATATCACAAAGATAATTGGTAATAATTTTATGACCGACCGGCCAGATTTCAATCCTGTTTGGTAATGTAATTAATGACCAAGGGCGAGGGCCTTCTGTAATAAGATTGGGTTCCTTAGCCATATGCGAGCGCATTATCGAAAATTACAGGGGAGTTGAAGCAGCCGCTAGGGCCAAAATTACAGGAGAGTTGAAGCAGTCGCCATGGCCAAAATTATAGGGGAGTTGAAGCAGTCACCATGGCCAAAATTACAGGGGAGTTGAAGCAGTTGCCATGGTCAACAATACAGGGGAGTTGAAGCAGTCGCCATGGCTAAAATTACAGGGGAGTTGAAGCAGTTGCCATGGCCAAAATTACAAGGGAGTTGAAGCAATCGCCATGGCCAAAATCGGTGGGATCATCATCATTGACCAAATGGCATCATATGGAATTTGGCCAGGTAGACCAGGTGAATTTGTTTTTTATTATGCTATGTGGCAACGGCTACGAATACTATCAATCCTTATATTTCTCTGGATGTCATTAAATACGACTAAGAGCTCAATATCGACCTAGGCCCAACCACCTGATGCCAACTGGTCAACAATTACATTCTCTAAAAGGTTTGATGTCAGGTTGGTCATATAACTACTGTCAATAACTATTGCAATATGTGCGATGGAAGAGGAGTACATGTTGCATAAATCCCAAGTAATTAACATAAGAGGTTTATCAAAGGCCGCTCAACTATTTCAAATTTAGTTATTTTTAATGCATTTCTAACTGACGCGATGGATAATGGTAAACAGGTTGACGTAGTTTACACAGACTATAGGCAAGGCGTTTGACCGTATTAATCATAATATGCTCTTAAGGAGATTAGACTGCATTGGGATTAAAGGCGACCTCCTTAGATGGTTCACATCTTATCTTACTAATAGGTCACAAGCCGTAGCCATCAATAACTACGTCTCTGGCTGGATACATGTACCTAGTGGTGTTCCACAGGGATCTTTGCTAGGTCCATTGCTTTTTTATATCTTCATTACCGATATTGACAAATGTTTCAAGTATGCGCAACTTCTGTGTTTTGCAGACGACATGAAAATATTTGCTACCATTAGCTCAACCAATGATGTTAATGCATTACAATCTGACTTGAATCACCTCACGGATTACTGTATTCAAAATCAACTTGACCTAAATCCATCTAAGTGCGCCCTATTGACATTTACAAGAAAAAGTAATATAATAGAATCTAAGTACGTCATTAAAGGGGAAGAACTTTGTAAAGTTGATAATATATGCGACTTGGGTGTTGTTCATGATACTAAGTTACTATTCGATGAACATATTAATAATATAATAAATAAAGCATCAAAATCTCTAGGCTTCGTATTGCGCAACTCAAAAGCCTTTACTAGGATTAAAACAATAAAAATAATTTATTGTACGTATGTAAGAAACAATCTAGAATATGCGTCCCAGATATGGAATCCTAGGTACAATACATATAAAAATAGAATTGAAAATAAACAGAAAAAAATTCTCAGATACATTAATTTTAGGCTTGGTGTCAATTATAATTCTTGTGACTACAAGAGAACTTGCATTAAACATCACTTATTACCATTATACGTTCGTCGTGACATATTTGATATAGTTTACCTATTTAAAATAGCTCAGAATTGTGTCGACTGCGCAGAGTTAGTATCGAAGCTGTCATTACAAGTTCCATATAGAACTCTGAGAAAGAATCGTCCGCTTCATGTACCGTTAGTTTCAACCAATTATCGGCAGAACTGGTATCTGTGGAGGGTGTGCAGTAGCTTCAATGAACTATCGGATGTTCACGATTTTGATTTGTTTAATACGAGTATTACTTCTGTAAAGTCTACACTAAGTGAGCATTTCTCTGTTTATGGGGGTGTCAGTGGTAGCATTCTTTAGTATAAGTATTCTGTCTTTCTTTCTTTTTAATTTCTTCAATCTTTGCGCTTGAATAGGCGCGTGGTTTCTCCTCACTGTCGACTGATGAGCTTTCTAATGTAATAAGATATCTATCTGTAAGAACCTATAATTGGCTATCTGTTATTATTTTGCTGTTAAATATTATATGTAAGCTGTTGGTTCTTTTTAAATAAATAAATAAAACAGCAGGATAATGATGATCAATCAAACAAAAGTTTCATTCCAATCTTGAAGAAATTACTACAGGATTCCATATAAAATTGGTATTAAATGCCCCATCATTCCAGAAGGTCAGACTGATAAACTAATACCAATATACAAACGAAATCAAAACGGAATATATAGATGATAAACAAACAGTAGTTCATATTAATTAGTCGATATGATGTTTGGTCACGCTCTCCAGTGATTTCATCGGATTAGCCACTACGTCTAAGATTTACTAATGAATATTCTATGTAACAGTTTCTCACCCTCTACTTTATATCATCCAATTAAATTATTTATTAATTACCTATTTGGTTTAAAGATATAATAAAACATTGTACTAAAATAAATCGGTACATAAAATATTATCAGATATAACATGAGCGATGGCTGCTCTAGTAATTAATTCATGATTGTGCGACGATTATGGAATCTGACACAACTATAATCTTTTGCATTATATTTAATATCGTGTTTCGAAGGGTATCATACCGAAGTTAATATTTAAATTCAATGAAAAAAATAGACAGACCTGCTGAGTTTCCAGCTGGATTTTCTCAGTGGTGGTCGCGTTTCGGTCCGGTGGTAGCTTATCATATTAATTCCAGGTAAATTGTTAAATATAATGATTTCTGATGTTTACGCAAGTGTTACACATTTGAAATAAAACTACTTTTACTGATTCTATCACGTTTGTATCTGATTTTTCGAACACTTCCCGACGTTTCGAACACTTTGCAGTGAAGGACTAAGGTGTCTTACGTCCAATATGTCATTGTCAATTGTTTTACAGTAGATTTGAGTATTTGATATAAATTTCAGTTTGATACCTCGTGTGTTCCTGAGAAAAAGGATCTTGACAGAGAGACAGACGCAAAGACGGACGGACGGACAACAAAGTGATTCTATAAGGGTTCCGCTTTTTCCTTTTGAGGCACGAAACCCTAATAAGTATTCTAAATCTATTTAGTGTGTAATGATGCATTTTAGTAGCAATTTGATGTAGTGGCTATGGGCTGACCAGTCTTTCTCGTTGTTGCTTACATATTTATGAAAGACTTCGAGGTGGTTGCCCTAGAAGCTCGCCTGTTGCACCTAGGTTGTACAAGCGGTACGTAGATGGCTCATTCTCAATATTATTATTAGCCAAAATAACTATATTCCTAAACCATCTTAACTCCATTAATTCAGTATGGAACTGGAGTCTAATAACTCTCTAGATTTCTTAGATATTTTAGTTATTCGCAAACTTAAGAAAATATTGAGTTACGCAGTGTAACGTAAAGCAACCCAAGCAGGTAAATACTTGAACGGATTCTCACTAAACCCCTTCACCGATATCTACTATTTCCAACTCTTTATTCCAGTGAACATGAGGAATCTGTGATGAGCGGCTGCGGAGCTACAGCATGTCAAGCAGCTTTTACGTGCAAACAAGTTGCAAATTACTCGCCCCCGTTACAATGATCGTGTGAAATCACTAGCAGTCGAACGTCTCCCTGCTGTCATATCTTATGTTAAAGGAGTCACTGACAATATTGGCTATAAAACTTGATCAATTAAAAATAGGAAATAACATAAGCAAAGAAACAATAAACAAAAAAGAAAACACCAACCAAATAGACACGTACATAAAACAATACACCAACACAATAGTCAATTTATGTGAAGAGCTGATGTCAAAAAAGAAACCTGTTCAAAAACTGCAAGTCCCGTGGTGGTCCAGTGAGCTGGCGCAGCTGAAGCGGGTTGTCACTATCAGAAAGCGCAGAATTAGGTGTGCGGCTCCTATACATAGGGTTGTTGCAGTCGAGGAGTACCTGAGGGCCAAAGAAATATATGAGAGCAGGGCAAAAGAAGCTCAAATAGCGAGCTGGAAAGAGTTCTGCGCAAAGCAGAAAAAGGAAGGACTCTGGGAGGGCATTTACCGTGTAATAAAAAATATGAATGAAGAAGTAGAGGACCTACCGCTGGTGAAGGACGGAATCCAACTGGGTCATGCAGAGTCAGCCAAGTTGCTAACAGAAACCTCCTACCCGGAGGACAGGGCTGAGGATGATAATTCAGACCACAGCCGAACCAGAGTGATAGCCGGAAACACAGTATACGAAGACCATGATGATCATAAACCTGACTATACAGAGACAGAGCTAAGGTCAGCTGTGGCGGATTTTAATCCGAAAAAAGCTCCCGATTCTGATGGCCTAACGGCAGATATCTGCTCCCAAATTATTCTCCGGGACGTCAAAACAAACCTGGCGCTAATACATAAGTGCTGGTGCATGGCCTATTTCCCTAAGAGCTGGAAGGAGGCCACAGTGATAGTGTTGCGGAAACCGGATAAGGAGGACTATACGCACCCCAAATCGTACAGACCCATAGGCTTACTGCCAGTGATGGGGAAGATATGTGAAAAGATGTTGGTCCGAAAATTGACCCACCATCTGGTGCCAAGACTTAGTTCCTGCCAATATGGCTTGATGCCCCAACGCTCAACCGAAGACGCCCTCTATGAGCTCATGTCCCATGTGAGAGAGGAACTTTGTAAGAAGAAACCATCACATTGGTGTTACTGTATATAGAGGGCGCCTTCGACAGCGCTTGGTGGACCAAAATTAAAGTCAGGCTGGCTGAGGAGCGATGCCCAAATAGGTTGCGGAGGACAATGACCAGCTACCTAACAGATAGATCGGTACGGCTGAGGTATGCTGGCCATGAACATGTCCGAACGACCAGCATGGGGTGCGTGCAGGGCTCCATAGGGGGCCCCATTCTGTGAAATCTCCTTTTGGACCCTCTGCTGCAGAGTCTCACGAGAGGAGGAGACCACTGTCAGGCATTTGCGGACGACGTGCTTCTCGTCTTCTCAGGGGATACGGCAGAGGAAATCCAAAGACGTGCCAATCTCACCCTCGAACGTGTGCGGCGGTGGGGTGTCGAAAATAAGCTTAAATTTGCACCACATAAAACATTAGCTATGGTGCTAACCAAAAAGCTCAAGTACAACACTTCGCGGCTGACTATGGGCGGGGTGGGTGTTGTCATGTCTAAAGAGGTAAAAACCCTGGGGCTAACGATAGACTGAGGACTGACGTTCGGCGTTCACGTGGCTAATGTCTGAAAGAAAGCGCTGAACGTCTATAAACAGCTATTGAAAGCCGCCAGGGCCAGTTGCGGCCTCCATCCGGAAGTAGTGCGCACTATATATGACGCTGTGGTTGAGCCAATTATAACCTACACAGCCAGCGCGTGGGCTCCTGCAACAAATAAAAAATGTGTCAAGAAACACCTCAATATGGTGCAGCGCCTCTTTGCACAGAGATCAGTCAGAGCATATTGGACGGTATCTCTCAACGCCGCCTCGATGCTGGCTGGAGTTCTCCCGCTCGATATCCGCGTGAGGGAAAATGCCTCCCTCTACGAGATTAGGACGGGCGTGCGCCGGCCGGTACCGGGCGGAGATGTAGAGATGCCATTGCCTTACATCGAGCGGCCGCACCCAGCGGAGCATATGGATAACAGTTTTATAGAACTTTATAACGAACAAGAAATTGAGGACCGGGTAGACAGTGCAGTACAATTATATACAGATGGATCGAAAATAGATGCCAAGGTAGGAGCGGCCATATACATGTGGGAAAGAGCCACTGAAACTAAAAATCTAAAAATCAAATTGCCGTCGTACTGCACTGTTTATCAGGCGGAACTGCTGACCATATATTATGCGAGGCTGCCAAGGTGCTGGTAGAAGGTAAACACAGCTCTGGAGCAATCATAAGTGACTCAAGGGCTGCCCTGGAGACAGTGGTCAACAACGGCGCCACGCACAGACTGGCTGCACTAACAAGAAAATACATTATAGAGGCTACACAAAAACAAAAAAGAATTGACTTGTTCTGGGTAAAAGCCCATGTGGGAGTTCGGGGTAATGAGCGAGCGGACCACCTAGCCAAAGAAGCCGCACTACGCCTAAAGAAGATTCCAACATACGACTGTTGTCCGATCTCATTCGCCAAGCGCGAAATTCGTTGTGATGGGCGCTTGATGAATGAGACAAAAGATACACAGAGGGAGTGTCCGCTGGGGTCACCAAGATATTCTTGCCTAATATCATAGAGGCGTACCAAATTGTGAGAAAATTAGATAGTAACATGACACTGACACAAATACTGACAGGTCATGGTGGATTCTCCCAGTACCTGCACCGTTTTGGGTGCAAGGAGAGTCCATCATGTGCCTGTGACCCTGAGGTGGATACTCGACTGCCCTATACACACGAGAGACAGATGCAATATTGAACACATAATAAACACACAGATAAGGTACCATAATGTCAGGATAATAATGCAAGACAAATATAAAAAAACATATTTCTAGAATATTGTAAAAAGCTAGCCCAAATAGTTATTAATAGGAATAAAACATAAAATGCACAACTTAATTTATTAAATTAATTAATTACAGTTCGCAAAGTAAAATTAATTGCATGTTTTTACTGAAACTGTATAATCATCAGAAGTGAAAAATTAACAAAATTGGATCAGTAGTTTCAATTAGACTAGACAAAATAAATATCTATTTATTGTTTCTAATATAAAAATACTAATATGAATAATTATTCTAATATAAAAAATTGACTTTAAAAAAGCAAAAAATGACAATTTGGTTTTCAATGTTGGTTACATTATTATTGCGTCATATTAAAACTGATTTGTATTTTTTTATTTGTACGGATTGGTGATTCCTCTATAATTGAAACAATAAGTATCTAGAAATTTCTATCTTATTATAAAAACAAGCTTAATATACACTGTAAACGGTTAACGGTTACAAACTATATGTATATATGCACTGTAAAAGGTTACAAACATATCTGTATGTATTAAATTTAAAATCCGAAAAAATAAGTATTAGACATATTTTCGGTAAACAGATATCGAATTAATATTGATTAATATATCGACCACGGTAAGCACTAGCGTACATGAAATTTTTTCGTAGGTAATATACGTCGCTATTAGAGATGCGAGAAACGGCTCACTGAAAAGAAAAGAGAGATATAGCTCTTTTGATCAAAAGAGCTATATCACTCTTTTAGCTCTTTAGTTCATTTAGCTCATATATATCCTGAGTTCATTTAGCTCATCAAGAGAGCTAGCTCTCTTATTGAGTTAGCTCATTTCATTTCAACTCGTTCACGGCTCTAACTCTTTTGAATAGTTCAAACTCTGAACTACGCGATCATTAAACGATAGGCTTGATATGCATGAGCGTGTAAATTTTGATTGGTAATCGCAGGATGAGATATAAAATATATTTATATAAAAGAATAAATAAAATTGAAAGGTCTGTTTGTAATTCATTTTTTTAAAAACAGCTCTTCACTAAATGCATATGGGCTGACAGAATCGACTGCGTCCAGTGACAGCTTGCACTGATAACTATTATTATTATTGAATATTGTTATTCAAAGATGAATATTATTTTTTAAACATAACTTTTTAATTTTCAAACATATTTTCTTTGTTGAATATATAACTTGTACGTTTAGTGCTCGCAATAGTCACAATGCATATCGGAACATGCTCAATACTTTTACTGCTCAGCGGTGATCGGCATATATCGGGCACTTTCGGTCGTCGACTGCTCGCACGACATGACGACGCGAGTAAAAGAGCCGATTGAGCCGTTGAACTACTAACTGAGCTACTGAGCTAATGTGAGCTAGATTGAAATCAAAGAGCTAGTTCATTTGTATCTCTCATTCAGGAGCTACCCAAGTCTAGTTGCTATTGAAGATTTTGCTAATGTGTGTGTATGAATTGAAGCATCGTGAATTGCGGCGCCAAGATGTGTGTGTGTGATGTGTTTGTGTGCGAAATAGTTGTAAGCATAGTCTTGCGTATATGTTAACATTAACTAGAGGGAATAAAGCGCCGACACTGGTTTTAGTACAAAATAAGACCGATGGCCCTTCTAAGGTAATTAATATTTCTGTGAGCTTCACGCCTGTTTCCCAGAGGGATAGGCAGAGACTACGGATTGCCACAAACCACGATCCTGGCATACTTCCATCGCTTCATTCACACTCATAATAGTCTTCATGTATGCTCTACGATTACGCATTCTCTTAATAAGACCTCTCGTCAACACATCTCCAGCTTGGTGCAGAAAAGTATGACGTGGTCTTCCACTTGTATTCGTCCCATTCACGCTTGCTTTATATATTTGCTTCGTCAACCTCTCGTCACTCATTCTTTCTAAATGTCCAAACCATCTCAGCATATCCTTTTTGATCTTTGTCACTACTTCTTCATTCACACCACAGCGCTCTCTTATAACATTATTCCTAATTTTATCTTTCATACTTACATCACATATACTACGAAGAGCTCTCATCTCTACAGCATTTATTCTACTTTCATGTCTTCCCTGCTAAATCCCACTTTCACTACCATACATGAGAGTAGGTACTAATACTCCCTTATGTACAGCTAAACGTGCCTTTTTGGACACGTTTCTTCTTTTCATAATATAATGATACAATAGTATATAAATTATGTAATATAAATGATGTAATAGTGTGTAATTATATGAAAAATTTGAAACAAAATATAAAAAAATATGTGTAATATAAATGGTGTAATATAAAAATACCAAAACAATGTAACACACTGTAATAGATAAGTATAGCTAAATAAAGATAAGCAATCCCTAAACAGGGACATGAATAAATACTGTCCCCGTAGTTAATAAGATTGGAATAGTAAATCTCTGATCACGTCAGAGGCGTTCGCGGTCCGGGTCAAGCACCAGGTCAAAAAAAAAAAAGAAATATTGGCTATATATATATCCTGAAACGTATTTCTGTAAAAATCTTACTTTAAGCCACTTAAGAAGTTTAGTCACATTTCACCACCTGTCAAGTGCCATATCCACATACAGTAGGCTAGGAAGGTTTATAAACTAGACTGTGACTGTGGTCTCTCTTATATTGGCCAAACAGATCTATAAGAACTCAGATCAAGGAACATATAGCTTATGTGAATTCACCACCGTCATACTAAATCTGCAGTCTGTAAGGACAGTCAAGACCGTGCCCGTCATTACATCAAGTTTGACAAACCACAAAATCTCGCAAAAGAACACCTATACCTAACTGGAATCATTCGCGAGGCTATTGAAATTAAAAATACACCAAAGTTTCAATATAGGAAATTGACGTGAGCAACTGTAGTCCTTCCGTGACTATGAACGCTGTAAGGTGTCGAAACATAATGAACAAATACATACAAACGCGGTAGAACCCGCAAAAATAGTTTTATTTCTAGTATTCTAAAATCATAATATCTAAATCAAAATACTTCATACTATTAATAGATAATATCTGGATGACCGAGCCTTGCTCGGTATTTTCTTGTTAGTGTGTTTTGGAAGATGTATTTAAATATAATAAAAATTATTAAAAAATAAATTAAAAAGGGAAAAAGTAAAAATAGAAACTAAGAAAATGTATCGAGTAAAAAGGAGCCAAAATCATGTTTATGGTTTGGGAGCACCCCTTAAATATTTATTTTATTTTGTTTTATAGTATTTGTCGTTATAGCGGCAACAAAAATACATCATCTGTGAACATTTCTGTCTGACTGCTGTCTAACTATCATTGTTCATGAGATACAGCCTGGTGATAGATAGATGGACGGACGGACGGACAGCGAGGTCTTAGTTATAGGGTCCCGGTTCACGCTTTGGGTATGGAACCCTGAAACCGTTGAACTCACATAAAAGCTTGGTACAATGGAAATACTTTTTAAAATTGGTATATCTCAATACTGTATTAATACGGCATTTTAAAGTTTCTAAGCTATAAATACATATTTAAGACACGGCGTCATAGGTACATACGTAGAGTTTGAAACTTTTAATTGTTGGACATCAATTTTCTAAGCCGAATATTGTAATTGAGAGCTATGATAACACATTGCACCGAATAACTGAAATGCATCGCTGCTCATAAGATGTATTACCCGTTTTAATTTTACTCTGGCTCTTTTGCTCTCTGAGGGTATTTTTACCACGTAATGATTAGAATCAACGCGTTTAATCAACATATTTATAAGAATCAAGACGGAAGGGCTGAGTTATACTAGGAACAATCAGGAAGATATGATAGGGAGACAGGATGTTAATGATGATCAGAGTGGTCGCAAGACGCCATGATCTAGCTATGTGTGCTACTACGGTCGTTTCAATTTCTTAATACCATTTTGCTTGCAAATATATTAAATCATTCGAAGGGGTCGAATATTAAAATAAATCCTTCGAATAAGCGATAAACCCCGAGTCCGACAACCGGTCGAGTTCCTGAATACTCTGAAGGCTCCCGGTCTCCTAACTCACGTCTTAATTGAGAGCTGGCGCGCCAAAATTATACAATGCCCCCAGTTTGCAAGAAAAAACATTGCATTGCAATGTAATCGGGTCAACTACACTGACCGGTTGTTCTCGAGCAGCGGCTGTATTTATTCCTAGGATTCTCCAAATACCATCAAATTACTCCTTCGAAATTTAGAGAGTGCAGTTTGCTATTAAAGTCTGCTTCGCAATAACCATATTTGTATCGTTAGCTCGAGGGCAAATTCTTAAGGTAGCGGGAGTAGACTTAAGAGAAAGCTGCTTCTCCCATGGGCAGTTGTATGTGACATGCTTCAGAGTAAGCTCACAGTGTAGCCTGCTATTCTAGCATCCGAAAAGAAAAACAAAAGATATTGTTTACAAAGAAATACTGTAA
This sequence comes from Lymantria monacha, assembly GCA_905163515.2. Lineage (NCBI taxonomy): Eukaryota > Metazoa > Arthropoda > Insecta > Lepidoptera > Erebidae > Lymantria > Lymantria monacha. Next base: position 3,507,790 of record LR991087.1, read on the forward strand.
TAGGTCCTTTTTTTTTTATCTTTTGCGGTGGGCCATGGACGTCGCCCCCGCCAAGTCGGTCCGGGGTGACGGAAGAGGCGGCGCGCAACCCCATTGACCCACCCTCCAAGCACCTCTTCTTCGCCGTGCGAGCGGGCCACCGGTACCCGATTTTTGTCTTCGGTGGCCCGCTCGGCATACTGTAATAGGTCTACACCTATTATAGTATCGCGGGTGGACGTCAAAGAAGCGGTACCAGTGGTCGGCCTAATTTCAATGGAAAAGACAGTGGGTTATGGAGCCGCGCACTACCCTTCCGTTGCCTCGGTCGGAATGAGCGCGGTGTATTCAAAACATGGCCTGTTAAGCCTTGTGTTCATAATATATAACAAAATTTCATTTGATTTTCATGTTTATTGAACCTTCGCTACACTATAATAAAGATTGTTATCATCCTCATCATCACCAGCACAGCCCATATACGTCCACTGTTAGGCTCCGGTTTCCTTCATAATGGGAGGGAAGTTAACCTACTATACCGCGCTGGTCAGACGTGTTGGTATAGCGTTTTGTTTCGAGTATTTCTTCTCTTGCATAGATGTTATATGCATTTTATATACCTTATCTTACGATCACACACGGGTGAGATAGGGTAGGGATAGGGGTGGTTAATTGTATTCTTACTCCGTTACCACATGGATAAGATTGTTATGCCATATAAGAATACAAACATTTATACATAATAATTTATAAATAATAATAAAGTTAATAACGTAAAAAACAAACAAAAATCCTATTAAAACATTATCGACTTCTACACAGACAAAAATACGGGCAAATGATAATAATTAATAAAATAATAAAAAATAAGGCCAAAAAGTAAATAAGAAAAAGCAAGGATCTGAACCGAGCTCCGGTTTGTTTGGATTAGAACACTCGATTTTCCAACTGAGCCAAATGTCTATTCTTAATGACAGCGTCAAAATTTGAAAACCTTCATATTGTAATAGTTTTAGTACAACGAAAAATTATATTTTTGTTGCCGAAATATACTGACAAAATAATAATTCTATAAATGAAACCTAGCTAGATCGATTAATCACCCCCGGAAACCCTTGTATGCTAAATTTCAAGAAAATCGTTGAAGCCGTTTCCGAGATTCAGATTACATATATACATATATATAATATCTGGAGGACCGAGCCTTGCTCGGTATTTTCTTATTAGTGTGTTTTGGAAGATATAATTAAAATAATGAAAAAATTAATTAAAAAGGCAAAAGTACAAAAATAGAAGATAAAAAAATGTATCGAGCAAAAAGGAGCCAAAATTACGTTTGTCGTATGGGAGCACTCCTTAAATATTTATTTTATTTTGTTTTTTAGTATTTGACGTTATAGCGGCAACAGAAACACATCATCTGTGAAAATTTCTGTCTGACTGCTGTCTAACTATCATGGTTCATGAGATACAGCCTGGTGATAGACAGATGGACGGACGGACGAACGGTGAACTCTTAGTTATAGGGTGCCGTTTTACGCTTTTGGTACGGAACCCTGAAAAAGTTGAACTCACATAAAAGCTTGGTACAATGGAAATACTCTTTAAAATTGGAATGTCTCAAAAGTCACAATACTGTATTAACACGACATTTGAAAGTTTCTAAGCTATAAAGAGGTCACTTTTAGGACACGGCGTCATAGGAACGTAGAGTTTGACATTTTAAATTGTTGGACAGCAATTTTCTAAGCCGAATATTGTAATTGAGAGCCATGATAACACATTGCATCGTATAACTGAAATCCATCGCTCATAAGATATATTACACATTTTAATTTTACTCTGGCTAGGGTATTTTTACCGCATAATGATTAGTAAAGAGAGATGGTCATTTTCTATCTTTTTTTCGCTCTTTAGTCAGGGTTTAATCAACATATTTGTAAAAATTGAGACGGAAAGGTTGAGTTATATTAGGAACATTCAGTAACATACGATAGGGAGACAGGATGTTAATGCTGATCAGATTGGTCGCATGACGACATGACCACCTATATGCGCTACTATGCCGTGCGCTAATATTTTAAATAATTCGAAGGGGTCGAATATTAAAATAAATCTTTCGAATAAGTTATAAACCCCGAGTCCGACAACCGGTCGAGTTCCTGAATACTCTGAAGGCTCCCGGTCTCCCAACTCACATCTTAAAATTGAGAGCTGGCGCGCCAAAATCATACAATGCTACCAGTTTGCGAGAAAAAACATTGCATTGCAATGTAATCGGGTCAACTATATTGAACAGTTGTTCTTGAGCAGAGTCTGTATTTATTCCTAGGTTTCTCCAAATAGCATCAAATTACTCCTTCGAATTTCAAAGAGTGCAGTTTGCCATTAAAGTCTGCTTCGCAATAACCATAAACAAAGCTCGAGGTCATATTCTTAAGGTAGCGGGAGTAGACTTGAGAGAAAGCTGCTTCTCCCATGGGCAGTTGTATGTGACATGCTTCAGAGTAAGCTCACAAAGTAGCCTGGTAACTCTAGCATCCGAAAGGAAAACAAAAGATATTGTTTACAAAGAAATACTGTAATAGGTGTAGAATCGTAGGTGGGCGGGGATGTCAAAGAAGCGGTACCAGTGGTTGGCTTAATTTCGATGGAAAGACGGTGGGTTATTAGGCCGCACACTACCCTTCCGTCGCCTCGGTCGCAATGAGCGCGTTGTGTTAATAACATGGCCTGCTAAGAAAAAGCCTGGTCCATAATATATAACAAAATTTCATTTGATTTTTATGTTTATAAAACCTTCCCTACACTATAACAAAGATTGTTATCATCATCATCATCATCATCATCACAGCCCATATACATCCCACTGTTGTGCTCAGGCCTCCTCCATAATAGGAGGGAAATTAATCTACTATACCGTGCTGGTTAGACGTGTTGGTATAGGGTTTTGTTTTGAGTTTTCCTTCTCTTGCATAGTATTATATGCATTTTATATCCCTTAGTTGTCTCTTACGATCACCCACGCGTAAGATAGGGGGTGGTGAATTGTATTCTTACTCCGTCAACACACGGATAAGATTGTTATACTATAATAAGAATACACACACTTATATATAACTATCTATAAATAAAAATATAAATAATAACGTAAAAAACAAACAAAAATCCTATTAAAACATTATCAATTTCAACGCAGACAAAAACGCGGGCAAATGATAATAATTAATAAAATAATAAAAAATAATGCCAAAAAGTAAATAAGAAAAAGTAAGGATCCGAACCGAGCTGCGGTTTATTTGGATTAGACCACTTGATTTTCCAACTGAGCTAAATGTCTATTCTTAATGACAGCGTCAAAATTTGAAACCTTCATATTCTAATAGTTTTATTACAACGAAAAATTATATTTTTGTTGCCGAAATATACCTACTGACAAAATAATATTTTCTATAAATGAAACCTAGCTAGATCGATTAATCGCCCCCGGAACCCCTTGTATGCTAAATTTCAAGAAAATCGTTGGAGCCGTTTCCGAGATTCAGATTACATATATATATATATATATATATATATATATATATATATATATATATATATATAAGAATTGCTCGTTTAAAGATATAGTGAGATAGTGAGATAAGAGAGCGCTGTGGTGTGAATGAAGAAGTAGTGACAAAGATAAAAAAAGGGTATGTTGAGGTGGTTTGGACACGTGGAAAGAATGTGTGAAGAAAGGTTGACTAAACAAGTATACAAAGCGAGTGTGAGTGGTACGATTACAAGGGGAAGACCACGTCGTACTTTTCTGGATCAAATTGAAGATGTGTTAGTGAAAGGTCAGATTAAGAGTACGCGTAATCGTAGCGCATGCATGAAGACTGTGATGAGTGTGAATGAAGGGATGGAGGTATGTCAGGATCGTGGTTTGTGGCAATCCGTAGCCTCTGCCTATCCTTCTGGGAAACAGGCGTGAGGCTATGTATGTATGTATGTATTAACAGATGATTTATTACGTATATAAATGTAACTTAACAAATTATACATGTAGGTATACATTGATAAACAAACGTTTTTAAAAGTTAATATGACCGAAAGTATTAGTTACCATTTTATGGCGTGTTAAAAAGTAAGTTGAAATGAATTTCCTTTTTTATGAACATTTTGCTTATTTTTGATTAGGTATTAAGAAAATATCGCACGGCGAAGAGAGGTGTTTGCAGGGTGGGTCCATGGTCCGCCCCGCTGCCTTGTCAGGGTGGCCGTGTGGGGGGAAGCTACGCCGCGGCCGCGGCTGGGCCTAAAAATAAGGGGCCCGCTCCGACCCAAAAGAAGACGGCACCGGCTCCTGCCGGACTGCAGTCGTCGCCAGCACCAACACCGCCAGCGACGACTAGCGCAGCCGCGACTACGCCCTCAGCGCCCGGCACGCCCGCTACGCCCGAACAGGGTTGGCAGGTGGCCGAGCGCGGCAGAAAGAGTCGCGGCCAGAGGAGGAGAGCGGCGGCCAAGCGCGCCGCTGAGGTCGTCGCCCCCCAGGCAGGAGCCGGAGGAGGCGGCACGACGAAGAAGAAGAGGCCGCGCAAGAGGCTCCGGCCGCCGAAGACAGCCGCAGTGGTGATCACTGTGCTGCCTGAGGCGGCAGAAAGGGGCCTCAGCTATGAGGCCGTTCTGAGGAAAGCCCGGCGGGAGCTCGACGTCTCCGACATAGGAGGCGTCGAAGCCAGGACCCGCAAGGCCCGGACAGGGGCTCGGATTCTAGAGTTCCCTGGGGCTGAGGGCACCAGGACGGCCGATAGCGTGGCGTCGAAGTTGAGAGGTCTGTTCGCCGAGGAGGGTGGCGTTAAAATCGCCAGACCCGTGAAGTGCGCCGAAATGCGCATTGCGGGTCTGGACGACTCCGTGACGTTGGAAGACATCCGGGAGGCCATTGCCTCGAAAACCGGGTGTCCCATGGACACCGTCCGGGTTGGCGCCATCTGGCCCGGTCCGGGCGGCGTAGGTGCTGCCTAGGTGCAGTGCCCAGTGGAGTCGGTCAGGCAACTGGCCGACTCAGGCAGGCTCCTCGTGGGCTGGAGCTCAGCGCGAGTCACCGTGCTGGAGCACCGGCCTGCGAGGTGTTTCAAGTGCATGGCGGTCGAGCACACCCGGCCAACATGCACTAATTGCTTTAACTGCGGCGGACTCTGTTTCCGCTGCGGTCAGACTGGGCATATGGCGGCATCTTGCGCCGCCCCGCCCCACTGCCCCGCGTGTGCGGCGGGCAGTAAGCCCGCCAAGCACCCCATGGGCTCTGGGGCGTGCAGACCTCCGGCTTCGGCTCCAAAGGGGCGGAGCGGCCCTTCGACTCCGGCCGCTCCCGCTCCTAGCGCGGCCCGATCGCCCGCAGCAAGCCAGAAGGTAATGATGGACACGGCCCATTAATGGCTGCCCAGTCCACTCACCTCCAGCAGGCCAACATCAACCACTCCGCCGGTGCGTAGGATCTCCTCCTGCAATCCATGGCGGAGTGGTCGATCGGTGCAGCCGTAGTCGCGGAACCGTACGTCGTGCCTGATCACCCCAATTGGGTGGTCAGCCGAAACGGAACCGCGGCAATCGTCACCTCCACGCAGCGGCACTTCCCGTCCTTATCCCTCTTGGATAGGGGCGAGGAGTTTGTCGCGGCGGATTGGGGAGGGGTCACGCTCTACAGTGCGGGTGCGGCGTCTACCTCCGAGGCAGGGGGACTACTGGTGGTCCCCAAGACTGGCGGACCTTCGTGCGGCGTGCATTAGTGCCCGAAGGTCCTACACCCGCAGTCGGCGGCGTCGCCGCGATGTTGAGCGGGAGGGCCAGCTGTACGAGGCGTACCGCAGTGCGCGTACCGCCTTTCGGCTGGCCATCCGGTCCGCCAAGGATGCAAGTTGGCAGGAGATGCTGGACGGTCTCGACCGTGACCTCTGGGGTCGCCCGTATCGCGCGTCGCTGAATAAGCTTCGTGCGCAGGGCCCCCCCCCTCACCGAGACCCTCCAGCCCGACCTCCTTCGTAGAGTGGTCGAGTAGCTGTTCCCGCGGCAGTCGGAGCACACGCCCCCGGTCATGGTTTCGCCAGATCACGACCGGGAGGCCGTCGAGAGTGTACCGCCCGTGACGGAGTCGGAAGTGGGGGCAGCCGTGGCGAAGATTCGATCCGCCACCACGGCCCCCGGCCCGGACGGAGTCCCAGTCCGGGTGTTGACGTTGCTCCTCGAGCATCTCGAACCTCGCCTCTGGCGACTGTTCAACGCCTGTCTGACGTCTGGACAGTTCCCTGAGTGCTGGAAGGAAGGGAGGTTGGTTCTCCTGCCAAAGCCGGGACGGCCCCGGGACCTAGAGGCGGAGATGCTCTCCGACCTCTACCGGCGGGTTACCTCAATGCGTGAAGAGGGTGGCTCCCTATCGTTTAACGAGATAGCCACCTGGCGCGAGGATGCCCGCCGAGAAGTCATCGCCCGTTGGGCTACGCGGCTGGAGAGGCCTAGACACGGTGTCATTACCTTTGAGGTCCTCCGGCCCGTACTGATGGAATGGATGGAGTGGCGGCACGGGGTCCTCACCTTCCGACTGGTGCAGGTGTTAACGGGGCACGGGTGTTTCGGGAAATACCTGCACACGGTCGTGCACAGGGAATGGACTCCGGGCTGCCATCATTGCAGTAGTGACGAGGACACGGCGCAACATACGCTCGAGGAATACTCGGGCTGGGACGGGCAGCGCTGCGACCTCGTCGCTATTATCGGTGCCGACCTGACGCTGCCGGCTGTCGCGAGGGCGATGGTCGACAGAGTCAGGAATTGGGACGCGGTTGCCACCTTCTGCGAGGCTGTCATCTCGCAGAAGGAGGCGGCGGAACGGGACCGGGAGGATTCCCGTGACCCGGGCCGCCGCCCGCGGCCGGGGCGGCGCAGGCGCGAATACCTGCGCCTGATGCCGCCCTAACCGAGGCTTCGGGTGATCGGACCGGGGAATTGACCGGGGAATTGGACGCGAGGCCACCGCGTGAGGACGACGCCTCGACGGCGAAATCTGTCGGGGCGTCAACAGTAGAGGAGCCCGAGAGGGCATACCGCCGAGCGGGCCACCGAAGACAAAGATCGGGTACCGGTGGCCCGCTCGCTTGGCGAAGAAGAGGTGCTTGCAGGGTGGGTCAATGGGGTTGCGCGCCGCCTCTTCCGTCACCCCGGACCGATTTGGCGGGGTGCGACGTCCATGACCCACCACAAAAAAAAAAAAAAAAAAAAAAAAAGGGTGGGTCCATGGGGTTGCGCGCCGCCTCTTCCGTCGCCCCGGGCCGATTTGCCGGGGCGCGACGACATCCATGGTCCCACCTTGCGAAAAAAAAAAAAAAAAGGTATTAAGAAAATATAAACTTCGAAATGGCTTATCATAAATTAAAATTTTTGAAATATTTTAAGAAATATTTCAATGTTTATAGAATACAAAAATTTATTGTAATTACCTTTATGATTTGCCCGAAATAAGTGTCATTAGAAAGGCAATAATCGTGTTATTATATTACTCTCTATAATACCTACCTTGTCTGTATAACCGCAGCTAAACATTACTCAGTACAGATTATACTAAATAATAACAAACTGTTAGAGCGAGATTATCTTCGAATATTATGGGATCTTATTACTGCTCTTCGTATCATAAGTTGACCTTATTTACTATTGTTTATTTTGTTATCGGTTATCTTTAGGGCGCGACTCGTGGGTTGTATAAATTGTTATTAAAGTATCTCATTACTCATCACAAAATAACTGGTATTATTATTTTGTTTTAAGGTTATGATTTAAATGATAAAAAAAATATAACTAGGGTATTTGAATATTTTGCAGTATTGTGAATATTATGCACTATTACAGTTACACATAATTATTTACTGTGTGGTATCGGCTACAAACACTACCAACCCTTAGAGCGGTTCCGCACTACATCCGATCCGAATCCGTGAAAATATGGTCCGTCGTGGCCGTAGAACTATTTCTATGGTAACTTACGCACTACATCCGATCTCCGTCATCCGATTTCTTTCCGTCATTCTAGAATCTCCATGCCAGAGAAGATTTTTGACGGACCAATGTAGCCATAGAATTATTTGTATGAACGTACGTTTATGTTCTTCGTACATACAATAGCATTGCTAGAAGTTGACGTCGATTTAAAGGACTCATGATCAACGACGTGAACACTCGCGTAAAATCACGTAATTCGGTCCGAGTTTTCTAGACCCATAATTTTACAGATTCGGATCGGACTAGTGCGTAACCACTCTTACTTTGCTCGTGGATGTCGTAAAAGACGACTAGGAGCATTATAACGACCTTTTTTTTTTTTTTTGTTTACGCTGTGGAAATGCTTTTGCGCACATCCCCCGCCAGTGACAGACGGGGGGGTGTGTGGGACTCGCCGGCCATGAGATTGACGGCCGGAATACCCACTAAAACCTAACAGCGGTCCCTTCCGTGCTTTTACGGGATGCCGGAGAGATGGTCTATTGACATTCTATCCCCGACACCCCTACGCTTAGCCATCTGGCCACGACCAGTCAGCCGTCAAGGCGGTGGGAGGAGGTGCGCGTAGCAGCGCCTCCCTCTCCCTGGTCGCCGCCGGCGGAGCGAGTTCGCAGACGCGAGTGCTTCGCGTTCTCGCTCCGCGGCCTCCTTTGCAGAGATGACTTCCTCGCAAAAGGAGGCCATCGACGTCCAGTGCCTGTCGCTGTCAAGCATCTTGTTGATGACGGTTGACAACGACAGGTCCGCTCCAATGACCGCCGACAGGTCGCGGCACTGAGGCCCCCAGGCGGGACAACCCTCCAGGGTGTGACGCGCGTCATCGATTTGCGCGCCACACTCATGGCATCCAGGGGCCTCTTCACGTCCAATTCGGTGCAGGTACTTACCGAAGACCCCGTGTCCGGTAAGTACCTGCGTCAGCCTGAAGGACAGGTTGCCGTGCCTTCGTGTCGTCCAGCGGTGAAGGTGGGGCGCTACCGCTTCAACGGTCCCCCGTCCTGCTACGGGGGACTCTAGTTCCTCCCTCCACCGCTGGACTAGTGCCCTTTGAGCCGCTTCATTCGCCCTGCTCAGTCCCCTCGTGGTGATGCGTTCACCATTTGCCCGCGCCGCAGCGCAGAACTGGTAGGCTTCCGCCTGAGCCCTAGCCTGAAGTGACCAGGGCGGATCGCCCGCCAACAATGTAGCTGCAGTCCAGGACACCGTACGGTACCCCCGTATTGTCCTCACCGCCATGGCCTTCTGCGCCTTGCGTAGTAAGGCTTTATTGGAGGCGGTGAGTGACTGCGACCAGATCGGGGCACCATACAGCGCCATAGACCGCAAGATACCGGCATAAAGCCGCCGGCAAGACGATCCGGAACCTCCAGTATTGGGCAGAAGCCTACCCAGCGCCGCGGCCGACTTTGAAAGCCTAGGGACGAGCTGGGCAAAATGCGGCCCAAAATTCCACTTACTGTTTAGGTGCAGACCCAGGTACTTCATCCGGGTCTGCACCGGCACGGCAACCCCAGACACACTGAGTTGTGCCCCTCGGGGAAGACCTTGGCTGGGACCATAAAATAGGAGGGCCTCTGTCTTCTCCAATGAGACCCTCAGGCCCAACTTGCCAATCCGGTCAACAACGAGCGCTCCTCCGACTCTTGCCAGTCGGGCGGCGCTGCGGAAATCAGCCTCCCTCACCGTGATGAGGGTGTCATCTGCGTAACAAATAACCCCCATCCCGGGGAGAAGCTGGCCCCGCAACATCCAATCAAATCCGACGTTCCACAAAGTCGGACCAAGGACCGAACCCTGTGCAACGCCACATTCTACCCTATGACGATGCATGCGCCCGTTGTCCCCCTCCCAGAGCACGTGCCTTCCCTCGAGGTACGCCTCCAACAGCCTCCGGAGATACAGAGGCACCCCATGATATCGGAGTGCCTCCTAAGTCTCGTGTGGGAGACTATTGAAGGCGTTTTTAATATCGAGCGAGACTGCCAGGACCACATCCTTTTTTGCCACCGCTTCGGTGGCCAGGGTCTTCAGGGCGGCCAAAACGTCGATCGTTGACCGGCCGCACCTGAACCCGAACTGATTTGCCGACAGTCCCGGCCCGATAGCCTCGAGGTGCCGGACAAGACGGTCCGCAAGCACCTTTTCGAATAATTTTGCCGTCTCGTCCAGCAGCACCAGTGGTCTGTATGCAGAAGGAGAGTCGATTGGGCGACCCTCCTTCTGCAGCAAACAAAGCCTTCCGCTCTTCTATTGTTCCGGGAACTGCCCAGACCTCAAACATTCATTGAGCAGTTCCCGGAGTACATCCATGCAGTATTCTGCGACGACGCCGAGTACGAGCCCCGGGACACCGTCCGGGCCAGGCGCTTTCCTTTTCCCTTTAAGTCGGGAGAGGGCCACTTCCAATTCATCGTCGGTGATGGGGGGAATAGGTGTTTCCTCTTCCACCACCGACCGAGGAGCCATCCTGGGGGGAACATGTCCCGTGGAGTGTGGGAATAGTTCCCCAATTAGCCCCGATAGGAAAGCCGCGTCCAGTGTTTCAATCATGGGGGCGCCGCAGGCACGGAGCTTGTTCCGTGCCCTTTGGTATGGGCGCCCCCAGGGATCCCTATCGAGACCCGCAAGAAGCTCCTCGCGGGCCCTCTCTTTCGCCTGGCTGATGGCCAGCTGCAGAGTCTGGGCCAACTTCATCTGATGCCGTTTGGTCAACAATTACATTCCCAAGGAGGGTTGACGTCAGGCAGGCGGCCGATCGTAAAACTATTGCCAATAACTTTTACAATATGTACTAGAAAGAAGAGTACAAATTGTATTGACCCCAAATAATTGGGATAAGAGTAGGAGAATGATGATGAGTTACACATAATTATAACTGAGTAAAGGTACTTGCCACCCCCTAATTTGAGCGTGGGGACGTCACCCAATGAAGACTGAGAGATATAATATGCATATAATAGCTGTGCAAGAAAGGATAACCCAAAATAAGATCCTATACCTACTAATTCATCTGACCGGAGTGATAGGTACATTAGGTTAATTTTCATCCCCCAATATGGAGAAGGTTTGAGCCCATAGATTCTCCATAATGAGATTTTCCATAATGACAGAAAATGTCTTTAATGAATAATATACAATGAGTATGTCAATGCTTGATGTATGTTTTAATTGGTTAAAAGAGGCCATCATTTTTAAAAAACTTTTTTTATAAGTTTAATTGTGGTAGAACCACGCTGTTGACAGTCCTCTGTCTACAGCCGCGGGCCGGTCCGTCCGGGGTAGCACCACACTCTCGCAGAAGATCGACGTCTGAGTAATGACAATATACTATTGCGCTTCGTTCGGTGAGCGAGAGAGCTGGAAGCCCAACAAGGTGAGTTTGGGGTTTGCATTGGTAGGCAGCGACCTAGCTATGGTATTGCAAAGGTCCATGAGCAGCAGTGACACTTACCATCAGGTGTGCTGCTTGCTCGTTCACCACCACACAAGCAATAAAAAATAAATGAAATGACTGCCAGACGTTGAATTTGAACACATCTACTGGATCTTGTTTCAGCCTTGATTATTACCTACCTAGCCTTTCACCATCAGTACTGGTAGATCTATACCTTACCCATAAATGAATGTAAACTGCCACGAGAAGGCCGCTGCCTACTCTTCTAGTAGCCTTGGCTATTTTCTACGACTTCAACGGGAAAGTAAGGGGTGGTGACAATTCTATTCTCATTCATCAGCCTATCTATCTGGCGCGGTCATAATTGTTTCCCTTATATTTGAGAATTATATTGTTTCTCAAAAGCTGCTCAGCTGAATGAGATTATTTAGCTAGCATCTCACGTGGTAGTAGGTCCCTCAGAATTTATCTACGTATGCGCTTCCAAAACAGTCATTTTTTGTTAAACATGTTTTATGATCTCGTCTTTTTTTTTTTTTTTTCTGAGGGTTACGGTCGGCACACTCATCGCACCACTCCGTCCGGGGTGACAGAGGGGCGTAAGCACGCACACCCGTAACCCACCCGTGACGTCGCCTTCGTCGTTGGGCCAACCACCGGAGCAGAGTGACTTGACGTCAGTGGTTGGCCCGACGGAATACCCCTGAGGAGTACCCTCTCCTCGACCGACGTCCCGCCCTCGGGTAGGATGTCGGTCTTTCCTCATGCGGTCGGCCTCTCGGCGGGTGACGGACTAATTCCCCGATCCAGTCACCCGCGGCCTCGGCTAGGGCGGCATCAGGCGCAGGTAATCGCGCCTGCGCCGCCCCAGTCGCCGGCGGCGGCTCGCGTCGTCGAGGAGACGCTCCTCGCGCACGCGCTCCGCCGCCTCCTTCCGCGAGACTACTGCCTCGCAGAAGGATGCGACCGCGTCCCAGTTCCTGACGCTGTCGAGCATCGCCCTGGCGATGGTCGGCAGCGTCAGGTCAGCACCGATGATTGTGACGAGTTCACGACGCTGCTCTGCCCAAGCGGCACAAACCTCGAGCGTATGCTGCGCCGTGTCCTCGTCGCAATCGCAGTGGTGGCAGGACGGTGTACTCTCCCTCCTTACGACCGTGTGCAGGTATTTGGCGAAGCATCCATGCCCCGTTAAAACCTGCACCAGTCGGAAGGAGAGCACTCCGTGCCGCCGTTTTAGCCACTGCATCAGCACCGGCCGGAAGGCCTCCACGGTCCGCACACCGAACCGAGGCCTCTCCAGCCGGACTGCCCAACGGGCAATGACGTCGCGACGGGCGTCGACGCGCCAGGCAGTGTGGTCCCTCAACGAGACCACACCGCCCTCCGCTCGCACCCCCAACATCCGCCGATACAAACCGGCGAGCATTTCCGCTTCCAGGTCCCATGGAGGGGTCCCGGCCAACAGACACGCTGCCTCCGTCGACACCGTGCGGTACCCGCGTATGGCCCTGACCGCCATGGCCCTCTGTGGTCGCCACAGAAGAGCCCTGAGTCGGACGGTCAGGGATCTCGCCCACACCGGTGCGCCGTACAGGGCCATCGACCGGATGACCCCTGCGTACAGCTGTCGGCAGGTAGCGCTCGGTCCGCCCACATTCGGCATAAGCCATGATAGGGCGGACGCCGCGCCGACGAGCCGTGGAGCGAGTCTGCGGAAATGCTCCCGGAACCACCATCGCCCGTCGAGCACCAGGCCCAAATACCTCATATGGGCCCGGATGCTGATATCAACCGAATTGACGGTGATCGAGACGCCGATGGGAGGGCCCATGCGGGGCCCATGGAACAAGAGGGCCTCCGTCTTGTCCAGGGCCACCCTCAACCCCAGCGCCCCGATCCGCCTGACGATCTCCTCGGTGCCGAGAGTCGCCAGGCTTGCCGCCTCCTCCAGCGTCCCACCACGGGCTGTGACGAGCGTGTCGTCGGCGTAACATATCACGCCCAGCCCGGGCGGGAGGCTCCCCCTCAACGCCCAGTCGTAGCCAATGTTCCACAGGGCGGGTCCGAGGACCGACCCCTGCGGAACACCGCACGTCATGGGCGTTCGCACAACGTCCCCTACTCGGTTGGTGTAGAGGACGCTGCGCCCCTCCAAATAGTCTGCCACTAGCCGCCTCAGGTAAACTGGCACTCCGTGATATCGGAGCGCCTCCCTGACGCAGCTAAATGGCAGACTATTGAATGCGTTGGCGATGTCCAGGGACACCACCAACAGCACTCCCCCGCCGGTGACGGCCTCAGTCGCCACGGCCCTCAGGCGCAACAGAGCCGCGATCGTCGAACGACCCCTCCTAAACCCAAACTGGGCATCCGACAGATCGGGCCCCGTGCCGACGAGGTGCCGCTCGATGCGGGCAGCCAGCACCCTCTCCAATAGCTTGCCCGCATCGTCGAGCAGCACGATGGGCCTGTAGGCCGAGGCCGACTCTGGAGACCGTCCCGGCTTCGGCAGGAGCACCAGCCTCCCCTCCTTCCAACACCCAGGGAACCGCCCGGACGCTAAGCACGCGTCGAACAGCCCCCTGAGGCGGAGACCCAGGTGGTCGAGGACCAGGGCCAGCACGCGGTTGGGAACACCGTCGGGCCCGGGGGCGGTGGATTTTCCGCGCATGCGCGCCACCGCCGCCCCCATCTCGGTTTCCGTGATGGGCGGAACACTGTCATCGTCGGCCTCCCGGTCGGTGTCTGGCGGAGGCATGACCGGGGGCGTGTGTTCCGCCCGTCGCGGGAACAGATCCTCGACGACCCTGGTGAGGAGGCCGGGCTGGAGAGTCTCGGTGAGGGGAGGGCCCCGCGCGCGGAGCTTACTCAGCGCTGCGCGATAGGGGCGACCCCAGGGGTCACGATCGAGACCATCCAACATCTCCTGCCGACTGACGTCCTTGGCGGTACGGACGGCCAGCCTGAAGGCCGACCGCGTATTGCGGTAGCCCTCGTAAAGCCGGCTCTCCCGCTCCTCGTCGCGATGGTGCCGCCGGCTGCGGTTGTAGGCCCTTCGGGCGCGTATACACGCGACCCGAAGATCCGCCAGCTCCCGGGACCACCAGTGGACAGCCCTCTTCGGGGGCAGACACCGCACACGGGGCATGGCCGCATCGCAAATCTGCGTCAAAGCATTGCGGATGCGGCCAGCCTCGGCGTCCACCCCGTCCAACTGGTGGGCAGAGGACAGCCACGAGTGAACGATGGCTGCCTCCGCCAGCAGGTCTCGGTCCAAACGACCCACAGCCCATCGCGGGAACGCGGAACGTCCGTCCGCCCCGTGACCCCTGCTGGGCGTCGGGAGGGTCTGGGAGACCTCAATCCGGATATATCGGTGGTCCGATAGGGTCTCAACCTCCTCAGCGACGCGCCAGCTCCTCACGCGTGCGGCGACAATGGGGCTAGCGAACGACAAGTCCACTATCGACCCGCCCCGCTGACGCACGCACGTTTGCACCGAGCCCCTGTTCAACAAAGAGAGGCCCAGTGCCGCCGCCCACAATTCGACCGCCCGTCCTCGGTCGTCCGTCGCGGGGGACCCCCATTTATGATCTCGTCTGAGAGTAGTTTACGTTAATTTGTATCTATAGGGAATATATTTGACTGCAATAGTTCTGATGCTTCATTAATCCAGCATATTTAACGACCCGCAGAGGCTGTGCTTTCACAGCTTTTCTTGTAAAAGATGACGAATATAAATGACATTGCTGCAAAAAAAATAACGTTGAAAGAAAACCCTATAATCAACATATGTGACCAAAAAGGTATATAAGATCAAATTCTATTTCATTCCATAGAGAGCACTGGTACCCCAGAACGAAACTGAAAAGGAAGGATAAAGAAAAAAATGACGAAACTAAACATTATCTACTGCTAATAAGTTTATTTCTGTTTATAATCACAACATCCAGTTACTATAACTACCGTCACCACTCTTTTGTGCACGTTTACTAATGAGGTTCTTAGATACACATTTTAAGTCGTACGCCCATCCAATTGCCGCCATAGCGTCGATAGATACCTTAGTTAAATTAAAACTGTAGGCACCGATTTCTCCTGTTCGATTATCCCAGGGAAAAGTATGATGAAAATTGTGGAAGCCCTCTCCAAACGCAAACAAACTGGTGGCTTTATTGTCAGTCGCAGCTATGCTCTTATCGTACGGTCTGAAGGCTCCAACGGTGGGCAACAGAATTTATCATGGCAGACAAATTCACTACATAAATATAACGAAAGCAGGCTGCGAAGAATGAATTACACAAGGTTTCACCCCACAAGGTAGGAATGTATGTAGGTATTACAAAACAGGCTAGCGGTGCAATTATTAGGTAGTATCTGAAAAGAAGAGTTGGTAATAAGGTAGTCATGACATATTGCAGTGGTAAGTTTCTAACTTGATGGTAAGTAGTTTAGCATATACTCGTGGACTCGATTAGATTACTGAATAGCTGCCTAGCTGTCACATTGTGGAACTTAATGATACTGATTTTCTCTGTGATAATGGTTCAACGATATCAATTATGCGACTTGTTCTCATAAAGTATCGGGTTTAATTCCTGAATATTATTAAGTTTTTAAGCTATTGCATGGCTTTTATCGCGGGCTTTGCGAGAGTTAGCCGTCACCCGCAATAGTAATGCGGGTGACGGCTAGCGCGCCTTTGACTGCACCTCTCGCGCCTGGCACGCCTGTTGCGCTCGAACATAACTGGCAGTTGGCTGAGCGTGGCGGGAGGAGTCGCGGCCAAAGGAGGAGAGCGGAGGCCAAGCGCGCCGCTGAGGTCTTCACTCCTCAGGCAGTAGCCGGAGAAAAGAAGAAAAAGAGGCCGCGCAGCAGTAAAAGTCGCGGCTAAAGACGCAGGGCAGAGGCCAAAAGCATCGCTGAACCACCACCCCTGAGGTAGGAGCCGAAAGGGGCAGAAAGCGATCGCGCAGGCTCCGGCCGCCGAAGACAGCCGCAGTGGTGATCACTGTGCTGCCTGAGACGGTTGAGAAGGGCCTCAGCTACGAGGCCGTCTTGAGGAAAGCCCGGCGGAAACTAGACGTCCCCGATATTGGAGGCGTCGAAGCCAGGACCCGCAAGGCCCGGACAGGGGCTCGAATTCGCGAGTTCCCTGGGGCCAAGGGATCGATCGTAACGATCGATCGTACGATCAATACCTTTTTTATGCTAACCAAATTTATTATAAAATAATGTAATATTTGAGAAACTGTTCTTATGAAAATGAAATTAATTGTTATTCAAATAAATACGTCATTGATCACAAGTATTTAATTTAAAAATAAAATTGGCTTTTACATAACTTTTTTTTTCACTGAACGTCTTAGGAGATATCGCAGTTTTAAAATAACATCACAGAAAAATAATAATCAAGTACTGTGTACGTATTTATGACCAGCTTCCGTTTGCGACTTCGTGCACATGGAATAGTTACGTTGAGCTAACGCTAACTTTAACTCCCGACTATACCACGCAGACGAAATTGCGGGCAAAATCCTTCTTGTCATCTAGCAGGCAGCCGTTCAAAAAACTATTGTCAATAACTTTTGATGCTTTACTGTGTGAGACAAGGAGGTTTCAGGAGTGGAAAGGGATGGATTCTCTCTGCGCAACATTGTGGAGAAGCATCTGGCTCTAGGTCAGAGGGTTCTGCAGTTTTGTGAAACTGGAGAGAGCATTTATCACGGTTGTACGAAAGGAACTTTGTGAAATTTTACCGGAGTATGGTATTAACGGTAAACTGCTACAGGCTGTGCAGTCCAGTTACATGGGCTGTAGAGCCTGTGTGCGGCTGGATGATCGAATGTCGCCTTGGTTTGACGTCAATATCGGGGTTATGCAGGGGTGCGTTCTGTCAGCCAGACTGTTTATCATATATCTGGATAAATGTCTCCAAAGGTTGAACGATATGAATGTGGGAGTCCAGATCGGTGACTCAGTGATCACTGCTCTTCTCTATGCAGATGATGCAGTCCTGCTGGCGCAGTCAGCGACTGACCTGCAGACCCTAGTCGACACAATGACAGAAGATTGTAAGAAAAGGGGTCTACGCGTGAATGTGAGCAAAACCAAAATAATGGTCTTTGAAAGAGATGAAGCCATACATGTAAGAGTAACAATAGGTAATGATGTACTAGAGCAAGTGGATGAATTTGTATATCTTGGATGTGGATTTGGCCGAGATGGAAGGTACACCACTGATATAGAGCGAAGAGTGAATGCGGGAAATAGAGTGAACGGAACGTTGGGGCAACTTCTCGGTAGCCACCACCTCAGCCAGAAGGCACGTGTAGCAATACATAACGCAGTGCTTGTCCCAACATTACTGTATGGAAGCGAGAGTTGGGTATTCAGAAAAGAGTGTGAAAGTAAAATTAATGCGGTCGAAATGCGATCTCTACGGAAAATCTGTGGCGTTAGGCTGATCGATCGCATTCGTAACGACGACGTAAGAGAACGAGTAGGTATGAAATAGAGTATTGGTGTAAAGATGCGAAAGTGAATGCTCCTATGGTTCGGACATGTGGAAATAATGCCGAACGAACGCCTGGTTAAGAAGATATACAATGCGAAAGTGGAAGGATGTAGGTACCGGGGGAGGCCGTGACTAACCCACCTAGACCAGATCGGTCATGTACTGAAGGAAGGTGGAGTCAAGAGTCTCCAAAACCGGCGAGCGTGTATGAAGAGAATTATGAATGTTGAGGAAGCGAGTGAAGTATGCAAGGATAGAGATAGATAGATATATATATATATATATATATATATATATATATATATATATATATATATATATATATATATATATATATATATATATATATATATATATATATATATAATATCTGGATGACCGAGCCTTGCTCGGTATTTTCTTATTAGGCTCCACGCGCACTAGGCAGGCTGGGGCGGCCAAAATATTTTAGCAGCCAGTTATAGCAGCCAATCGAATTATTTATATTCAAATTGTATTGCCCGAATAAATTTCTCTGTATTGAAAGTCATTTTGTGAAAAAGTTTCGGAACAAAAATCGTCTGGCTGCTACAACAAGTGCGTGGAGACCACAGAGCAAATACAAAGAGGAGACGGCCTAAGTTACTGTGCACTGTGATTCTCAAGTAGGCCTTGACGTCATCACGTTAACATCAATAGTAGGCGTGGCCTATTAGTCTGCTGTCGTCGCTGCCGGTGTTCGTACGGTGCATACAGTTATATTTTTGGTGTATTTTTATGTTATTACGAAGAAAACCATGAAGTGTTGTGTTTTATCATGTAAAAACTACCCCGATAAACGTTCGGATGCTATGGAAAGAATCACATTTCATTTGCAAATATATTTATTCATAATTTATCAAAATAATTTCTAGAAAAATCTTTTGACGGTATCATGTTCAAAAATACTTTGACTCAACGTTAGATGGCATCACTTTGCGTAATAGGACCTAGAACTATAAAAGCACATAGAGTTCAAACTATTAAGATTATTGTAATAACTAATAACCATGAGTATTAAAATTTATATCCAAAGACTTTTACCTCGACAAAAATATGAGTTTTATATGTAATTAATAATTATTTTGTAAGCAATACGCCAGCTGTCGTTAACTATGAAGAACCATAAGTGTCAAAATTCCAGGTTTGTAATTAGAATATAATTATAACATTCGGATTTTTCATTAAAGAAAAATATTTGTTACACTACTTTAAATGAAACTATTATAATTAAACTGTAAATTTTGTATGTTTTAGAATACCGTCCAATGATAATGTTAAGAAGCAATGGATTTCAAAAATTAATAGACAAAACTGGACTCCTACGAAATATATAAAGATTTGTTCTTCTCATTTTAACAATGATGATTTCGTAGTAACAAGCAAAGGCTTTAAAAAACTAAAGAAGGGAACAGTATCTTGTTCAAATGTACCTAGATTCATGTGTTAGTTCCTTTGCAGTTTGTATTATCAGTTACTGTTATGTGTAGAGGCTGCTAACTTATTATAGAATATATTATAGAGTTAGTCCGTCACCCGCCGAGAGGCCGACCGCGTGAGGAAAGACCGACGTCCTCCCCGAGGGGAGGGGGGGACGTCGGTCGAGGAGAGGGTGCTCCTCAGGGGGTATTCCGTCAGGCCGACCACTGACGTCAAGACATTCTGCTCCGGTGGTCGGCCTAACGACGAAGGCGACGTGCCAGGGGTGGGTTAAGGGTGTGCGTCTTACACCTCTCTGTCGCCCCGGACGGAGTGGTGCAAGGAGTGCGCCGACCGTGACCCACCCCCAAAAAAAAAGAGGTTGCTAATTTCATATTTTTTATTATTTATGTTGTAGCTTAGAAAGAAGTTACCGAAGCCCACACTGTCATTATCTGAGACAACAATATGCTCACCAACGCCTACCACTACAATAACCAAGAATGGTCCTTCCAGCAAGACTCGACGCCGGGTTATAAAGCTCGGTCTACATAGTCTTGGTTAGAAACAAATGTTTCGGATTTCATCAGAACTGAAGACTGGCCATGGTCTATAAAAAAAGCCATCGTCTAGTCCCAATCTTAATCCGCTGGATTATGATTTATGGTCAGTTTTAGAGAGTACGTTTTGCACTAAATGCCATGATAATTTGGAGTCCCTAAAACAATCCATACGATTGGCAGTGAAGAAATTTCCCATTGAAAAAGTGCGTGTTTCTATTGACAACTGGCCTCTACGTTTAAAGGACTGTATTGCAGCCAATGGAAACCACTTCGAACAAGCTTTTTATATTTTAAATTGTTTTATATTTATGTATTAAACTAACTCTGTAAAAGTAATAAATATTTTTTGCAATAGAAAAAAGTTTCTCTTTGTTACAGTATTTAGCGCAAGACTAGGTATAGCTCAAGAAATATATGATGCAAAAGAGTATTTCATTTTTATTATTGGAACCAATGTCTCCCTTTCTCCTTTATTTATTAATAATTACATTATGCACTTGATGTAATTTCTTGATAAGATTAACGAGGTTGAGCACGTCACAAAAATATTAAAAATGGTGGTGGCGTCGGAGACCGGTTCTTCAAGTTACCTTTGGCATGCCAAAGGTAACTTGTATCTAACATCTAAAACTTAGCCATGGCTAAGTTTTAGATGGCCCGTGCGTTAATCAAACGGTTGCTACCATCTGGTCTGCTCGCCTGAAATACTCTTTTACATGTCTTGGTCATTGACACTATTGTTGCATTATCGATTGTATAAAGCATTATTTTAATATAGTGGTTTGATTCCTTTTATATGGAGAAGACAAAAAGGAAGGAAATAATACCGTGTAACTAACATATTTACTAAAAGTCCAACTAGAGCTTACATTCGACAATTTGTTAGAAACCCAAACAAATAATTGTATTATTTGGTCGTATGAAAAGGACACAAATATGAAGAAAAAAAAGGTTTCTAAACTACTGAGTTGATCAGAATGACAGTAAAGAAAAGATGGATTTTTCATAAAATATTAACATTATGAACAATGCTGACAAGCCTTATAAAGAAATTTGCGGTTAAAAACAGTGGTCATTCACCTATTCGCTATGCAGAATTATTTGATTATAAACATTTATATTTGAATAGAGCAAACAGCTAATAAGATTTGTTTGTTTCTTTAAAATAAAAAAAAATAGCACTCCTTGATACAGGTAAATTCTGAGTACGTCCCTGTTACACCATACACTTACTGACATCTAATGCAAGATAGCTCAACTGCATAAAATATACGAAATTAGTAGTTGTCCTAATAGCCGGTAGATGGACATAAAGGAGGGAGTGAGACAAGTACTATTACTTGTCTCACTCTCTCCATTAGCAGCGATGCCCTCAACCCTGTAAATGACACGCATTGTTTCATAGAAAATATTCATTATAACAGCTCCTCTTTGTATTTGCTCTGTGGTGGAGACTGACGGCAGCCACATACATTCACCAACACTGGCTCTGGCTGCACGCAACCAATGGGGTGCTGTGCAAATAGGCGCGTTTGTATGGCTGCCGCAGCCAGGAGTTGGGGGCTGTTATGTGCGCGGGCTGCCATAGAACGTCATATGCTCGTTTGGCCGCCGGAGCCTGGCTGCGCAGCCAGGCTGCCTAGTGTGCGGGGAGCCTTAGTGTGTTTTGGAAGCTATATTTAAATATAATAAAAATAATGAAAAAATAAATTAAAAGGCAAAAAGTAAAAATAGAAACTAAAAAATGTATTGAGCAAAAAGGAGCTAAAATCACGTTTGTTGTATGGAAGTACCCCTTAAATATTTGACGGTACTTTCGTTTATCGTACGTGCTAAACGGAAACATGTTAACAAAGTATTCACTAATCGCGCCACTTAGCGCAAACTTATTTAAGAGACGAATAAAACTAAACGACCGTCCTCCATTCGGCAGGCTGAGCCCGAGTGGCACGGTGCACTGGTCGCATATCGTATTCAAATCAAATCAAATCAAATCATTTATTTTGCATAAGCCCCATAGGGGCACTTACATATTGTCAATTTGACATTGTTTTTTAAATTAAATTTAATTAATCTACCACCGGATCAGAAAGCATCCACATACTGAGAAGATCCGGCAAGAAACTCTGTGGGCTCCTCATTTTTTTTTTATTATATTTTTCACAAAAGAGTTTGGTTACATGTATAATTTATGTTAGCTCCAGTGATATGCCCTTCGAGTAAAGATTCATTTTTTCAAATTTTGTATATAATACAAAATTAAACTAAGAATATTTATAAAACAAAAAAGAAAGAAAAATGGCTGGACCAGATCCCACAAGCGGCACCCGATCACGAGTTAACTATTAGAGCAGCCATCATGCCCCTCAACCACATTGGAGGGAAGGGAGAGACCCGCTCCACGTAGCTACCGCAATTTACAAATTCTCGCTTACGTTAGTTTTGTGGACCTCTCTCATGAGGTCACTTGTGAGAGAGTAGTGTCATGATTGCTGCGCTTGGCAGGTGGGCTGGTGGTAGCGATGGATGTTGTACGTTTCCCGGGGAAGAGCTGTTGCTTGTTCTCTTGGTGAACCTTTTGGTGATTTGGCTGAGGAATCCGGGCAGGTAAATGGGTGGCGCCGGTTGTAGTCTTGTCTCGTGATTACACGGCAAGGACTGTCCTGTGTCATCCATCCATACCATACAGTTATTTGTACAAAGACGATTACTTAGGTCTGCTCTGTGAGGTCACTTAAGATGTAAGCTGTGATTGGTATATAGGTGTGAAGATAATCGTAATTACTTGCAGTACGGGCATTTGCAACTTTATATCCGCATTTATATTCCTCATGACTGACTCATTCCTCTACATATTTATTTTATTTTGTTTTTTAGTATTTGCCGTTATAGCGGCAACAGAAATACATCATCTGTGAAAATTTCTGTCTGACTGCTGTTATAGATATATGATAGTTGACTATCATGGTTTATGAGATACAGCCTGGTGATAGACAGATGGATGGACGGACGGACAGAGAAGTCTTAGTTATAGGATCCCGTTTTACGATTTGGGTACGGAACTCTGAAAAGGTTGAACTCACATAAAAGCTTAGTAGAATGGAAATACTCTTTAAAATTGGAATGTCTCGAAAGTTATTATACTGTATTAATACGGCTTTCGAAAGTTTTTAAGCTATAAAGAGGTCATACACTTTTAGGACACAGCGTCATAGGAACGTAGAGTTTGAAATTTTAAATTGTTGAACAGCAATTTTTAAGCCGAATATTGTAATTGAAAGCCATGATAGCACATTGCACCGAATAACTGAAATCCATCGCTCATCAGATGTATAACCCATTTTAGTTTTACTCTGGTGAGGGTATTTTTACAGTATAATGATTAGGATGAATTTGTATATCTTGGATGTGGATTTAGCCGAGATGGAAGGTACACCACTGATATAGAGCGAAGAGTGAATGCGGGAAATAGAGTGAACGGAGCGTTGGGGCAACTTCTCGCTAGCCACCACCTCAGCCGGAAGGCACGTGTAGCAATACATAACGCAGTGCTTGTCCCAACATTACTGTATGGAAGCGAGAGTTGGGTATGCAGAAAAGAGTATGAAAGTAAAATTAATGCGGTCAAAATGCGATCTCTGCGGAAAATCTGTGGAGTTAGGCTGACCGACCGCATTCGTAACGACGACGTAAGAGAGCGAGTAGGTATGAAAGAGAATATTGGTGTAAAGATGCGAAAGGGAATGCTCCGATGGTTCGGACATGTGGAAAGAATGCCGAACGAACGTCTGGTTAAGAAGATATACAATGCGAAAGTGGAAGGATGTAGGTACCGGGGGAGACCGAGACTAACCTACCTAGACCAGATCGGTCACGTACTGAAGGAAGGTGGAGTCAAGAGTCTCCGAAACCGGCGAGCATGTATGAAGAGAATTATGAATGTTGAGGAAGCGAGTGAAGTATGCAAGGATAGAGTTCTCTGGCATTCTGTTCTCGCTGCCTACCCTGCAAGGGACATGGCGTGATGTTATGTATGTATGTATGTACTTTTTATTCCCCTTTACAATCCTCTTTTGAATTAAAAAGTAGCCTATGTCCTTTATCAGATTCTAGACTATATGTGTACCAAATTTCATTTAGATCGGTTTAGTAGTTTTGGTGTGAAAGGGCGACAGACAGACAGAGTTACTTTCGCATTTATAATATTAGTAAGGATTTGACAGAATATTAAAACGTCGAGTTCAATAAAGTTGACTTTTTAATATTTTGTCAAATTTAAATCGCTCTATATGTATTTCTGTCTGTACATTTGGTCTTACTCCAGTTATTTTAGTTTACACCATATCTAAGTTATTATTTTCATTAAATAATCAAGTTTACCACGTACAATAGGGCAGCCTTAGTTCAAATAATGTTGCTTATCACGTTTTCGTTTTCCTTTAAAAAATGCTTTCGAGCCTGCTCTATATTACTCGATAGTACAATTACGGCGTTTTAACATTCTGTAAAAATATTTCAAAATGTCGTAGTCAACAAAATTTTGACAAATAATTTTTAGAATGAGATTTGAGGGCTAGAATTATATTTAGAAAAAGTAATAAGTCTAATATCCAAAAATTGTGAGTCTAAGTTATAAACACGCTGACTGCGATTTTTTTAAAAAAAGTGTAAAGGTTGTTGGCTCTGGTGAACATTTTCATTTCAATGGATGACTACTTTTTCGCTTTTTGCCCTCGATATAATTATATAATTATAAAACTCGAGTTTTATGGCTACCATCACCGGTTCTTTGTACGCGTTTATAAACAATATCATCCGATACGAACTTCAAATCATATGCCCATCCAATGGCTGCCATGAGCTCTATAAATGATTTAGTTATATTCGGACTGTAATGCCCGAGCTCTGCTGCTTTGTAATCCCATGGAAAAGTGTGGTGAAAATTGTGATATCCTTCGCCCCAAGTTATCCAAGTAACTGTGCTATTTTCTACCGGTTCTATGTTCTTATCGTATGGCTTGATGCCCCACATGTGAGCTGCAGAGTTTACCAACCAAGTCCCGTTCAATACAGAAACGTAACGAAATATTGAGCATACAAAGAACGCGTTCCATAAGGTTTCCCCCCATAACGTTGCGATGTATGTGGGAAAAACTAAACATGCCAATGGAGCAAGTATTATGTAGTATCTGAAAAAATATTTATAAATATATTATTGACCGCCAGAATTGCAATGCTTTTTAAATATTCAATAATTATAGTCTATAAAATATAGCATGATCTCTGTGACAGTTCTCACTAGCGCCGCACGCTTACGATGCAGTCCGAATTTTTGTCGATATAATTCCTTATTTTTAAAGTTATTTGCTACTGTAATTGAAAAACAATGTCTGAAAATCTTATTGAATTTCAATCAAATGGATGGATGAATCGATTATAAATTTAAAACAATCTATGAAAATCTTGTTGAATTTAAATTAATGGATTTTATTTAATTTAAACTAAAGCTGTTAATAAATTCTTCTTCGAACAGAGTACATTCAAGTTCATCGTCAATATTATCATCATCGCTGGCGCATTCCTGTAGGTTGATGATGAGTTCTTGGTCACAGATTATTTCATGAATAATCATGTTTATTTTATAAAAGAAATTATCTTTGTAATATAAAATAAATGTTCTTATAAATATTATAACTGATGTCTGAATATTAAATGAACACGATTTACTTATTTTATAGAGTAACCATGTGGTTTATATAGGTAATGTATTACTTTTACATGTTTTATAAATAATTAATAAAAATGTTATCGATTTACGTTTATCGACTGTCCCATCTCTATCTTATTCTCAGTCCAGTATGACCTTATATTTGCGTAACCATCATATTTTTATAAAATGGTTACTAAGTATTTAAAAACATATGAGGTACAAATTTTTGTGTAAATATTCATATTTTTATATTCATAATTCAGTTGTATCTCAACTGAATTAAGTGGCATGTAAATAATGAAAATATAGGCGATACAAAATAAAATTGTGAACATGACGCGTATTCATAATTACTTCATCGGTTTTGTCGCTATCTGTCACAGAGATCAAGCTATATTTTAAGGAGTATAGGCAGAGTCATAATCAGACATGCAGAATGAGTAGTTTTCGTGTGGTGATGAAGTAAGAATACAATTCACCACTCCTTCTCTTGCCCCCGAGTGTCGTAAGAGATCACTTATCACATACAGTTAACATCTATACAAGACAAGGTGCTGTGTGATAGCTGCTACGAATACTGCCAACCTTTACTATGCTGGTGGGTGTCGTAAAAGACGACTAAAAGTTTTTTTATCTACCTGGGCAAATTCCTCCTGATGCTGTACAGTTATCAATGATATTCCCAAGGAGAGTTGACATGAGCGGGCGGCCGGCCATAAAATTATTCGAAAAATGTACGATGGAGGAGTACGTTTTGCGTCGAAACAATATAGTTGGGAGCAGGAGAATGAAGATGATGATCACAAAAGACTAGAAAAACTCGAAATAAAATCCCTATAACAATACATTTGACTAGAGTGGTATATTAACTCAATTTTCCTTCTATTGTGGACGTGGCTCGTTTTCAATAGTGAGACGATGTGAAATAGATGACGATAATGGTGATGGTGATAAAAATGGGCAGACCAATAAATTACTTTGCGAACTTCTACGCTGTAAGTCGAAAATTTAAGTAAGTTGTTAAGAGCTATATGCATATTTGAAATAAAATAAAACAACTTTTACGGATTCTATCACGTTTGTATTTGATTTTTCATTGCCTGACGTTTCGAACATTTTACAGTGATGATGGTCACGGGAGGACTAAGGTGCCTTACGTCCAAAAGTCACCGTTATTATAGAAATTTATATCTACCCGCTACAGTATCAGTTATTAAAAGTTTGACCCACATTTTAATACAAATTCATTGCCAGTACAAAAAGAAAATGATTCTATATTTAATTTTTTTCATGTTGTTTATGATCAGTTATATTTATTAAACATTTAATTTATGATAATTATTATATTGTGGCAATTTACTAGTTTAAAAATCTAACAAAAACTAATAAGCTACTACCGGATCGGATCGCGGTCACTCTGAGAAAGATCCAGCAAGAAAACTCAGAAGGCATACATAAACATAACATATTTTATTTCAAATGTGTAATAGGTACTCGCGTAAACATCAGACGACATTAAGATATATGCATACTTATATATTTATTTATGAATGATGATGATGACTGATGGTCATAAAAGATTTTTATAGGAGAACTCCCCTGAAGATGAACGCTGAGAACTTGTAGAAACTTCGGGATGACAAAGGAATTAACATAAATAGTTTTATTTGTTGTGTGTAATACTTGCATCATCATCCAGCTTATATATGTACGATTAGAGAAAGTCTCCTCCGTAAAGAGACGGAAATTGACTAACTATACTACGCTGGTCAGACGTGTTGGATTTTTTCAAGTTTTCCTTCTCTTGCATAGATGTTATATGCGTTTTATATCGATTAGTCGTTTTTTACAATTACCTACGGGTAAGAGGTGGTGAATTGTATTCTTAGTCCGTCACCACATGGAAAATATTTGCATAAGCAATAGAGATCATTATGTTAATCATGAATCAGATTTAAACGTTGGTAGCATCCGATGTGACTTTAAAATATGTTCTCCTTTGGATTTCAGAGGTTAGATCGTAGTTACATCAGCTTTAGATCTCTTATATCTTAATGCTACTGGGAAACTGACTAACTAATAAGGATTTCTCTATGATATTTACCTGTGCTGAAATTTAAGAACGGGGTCTTCCTTGAGATCGCTGATATCAATAGTTTTACCTTTGATTTTAATATCTGGATGTTTTTTAACGAGCAACCAGCCAATATGAGAGAAAAAGAATCCTCGTCTTGAGTTATAGGGGTCAGCATTAGTGTCGGAATATTTGTGGTGCAAGCGATGGTCTCTAGCCCAATGTATTATTGAGTCCTTGAAATAAAATAGACTATATACTAAAGGTAGAGTCAAACTGTTGACAAGTAGAGGTAGGGCCACACTGTTAACAGTCTTCTGTCTACAGTCGTGGGCCGATCCGTCCGGGCTACTACCACAATCTAGCAGAAAGTCGACGTCCGAGCAGTGGCAATGAATGAGCGAAAGCGTCGAAAGTCTAATTTGGGTGAGTTTTAGTTAATAGGTTGCGGCCTAGCTATATCTCTGGTATTGTAAAATTTCAAGGGCAGTAATAACACTTACCATATCATCAGGTTTACTATTTTCTTGTTCGCCACCAAAAGCATTTAAAAAAGACAAGGTGTGCCATAAATAAACACATAGAAGTAAAACTTTTGTATTATGAGGAAACATTCTTTACATAAAATTTTAAAGCGAGAAGAGCATAAGTCTCGCTTTTCAACGAGAGGCAACTCCACTATACCCAACTTTATCTAGAAAAAGGCTGCAGGCCAGAATTTTAAAGTCCTCCCGTAAAAAATACTCATTTCAAAATACAAATTATTTAGTAACTAGATAATAGTATCTAGTTACTTTTTTGAATTTTTATTGCCTATGGTGGTAAACAAGCAAGTAGCACATCTGATGGTAAGTAATACTGCTGCACATGGACCTTAGCAACACCACAGCCAGGCCGTTGCCTACCTTGAAGAAAATGCTCTTCTTAAACCTCGTTTGAAGAAGGACATGTCATAGCGTTAGGGAAACAGCAGCAGTTCATTTCAGATCTTACACGTACGTGGGAGAATTGATAGCTGAAAACATAGAATTGAAGACCGTATCGTTTTCAATTAAAATGGATGAAGCCTTCTAAGGTGTCAAGTGATACGGTCGTAAAACGGTGACGGTGGTACCAAGTCAATTCAAGAATCACTGACGATTCAAGCAGCATACTTTTCCAGGGAGTCAAGTACATCTAGATGATATTTAGGGGCGCATGCTCAGGGATGAGAGCTATACTTCTCGTGAGGATGAACTTGTTCTTTGTATAGAACAAGACATTGTCTCAGCTTGAAGTACCGCCTAGCTCTGCTCAGCACGCCTAGCTTTTTGCTTGCCATTTTGGCTTTATTCTCCAAATGACTCACGCACTGAACTTTGTTTAATAGTTTGACGTCGATGATCCCAACATCCTCGGCAATTTGAAGAGTTACTCTTTGAAACTGAAGAACTGAAACGGGACAGGCAAACTTGTGTCTTAATGGGATTGAACTGGACTAAGCTCCGTTCACCTCATAAAACTTGACCTTAGTCTTTCCTGTAATTGTACGTTTTTCCTGCATTTCTATCTAATATTGTATTAGTTTTCTACTGTAATATAACAAAAACATATATTTTATATGCAATATTTCAATTGATTCCTTATGACATCCTATAGAAAACAAGTTTTCACAGGAGTACTCCATACTTTTCACCAAGGCTGTAAATATTATATAACGACAGATAAAACAATTACCTGTAAAGCCATTGTATTACACAGTACTAGCAGAATCTTCAAAGGTAATCGTGCTTTGTATGATTTGTGTGCCCAAAGTCTGTGTGCACCTCCCGTTATACCCAATCCAGAGAAGAAATATAAAAAACATGCTGAAAACATAAAATTAATTTATTAATGGAAGAATAAGGTATAACTAACTAGAGAAATCAGAATAGTATATAACTGTAATTTGGCAAACAGTTTCATAAATACAAGTTATTAAAGGTTGCTATAAATGTGTAGTGGCAGGACAAATCAAATTTATAGTGGTAGGACAAATCAAATTTATAGTGATAGGGCAAATCAAATTTGTAGTGGTAGGACAAATCAAATTTGTATTGGTAGGATAAATCAAATTTATAGTGGTAGGACAAATCAAATTTGTAGTGGTAGGACAAATCAAATTTATGGTGGTAGGGCAAATCAAGTTTGTAATGGTAAGGTCACAATGTTGACAGTTTTCTCAAATTCAAAGTCATTTATTATGTATAAACCCTGCAAGGGC
This sequence comes from Lymantria monacha, assembly GCA_905163515.2. Classification (NCBI taxonomy): domain Eukaryota; kingdom Metazoa; phylum Arthropoda; class Insecta; order Lepidoptera; family Erebidae; genus Lymantria; species Lymantria monacha. The sequence goes on from LR991087.1 coordinate 3,537,749, forward strand.
ACTTACATATTGTCAGTATTAACATTTTAATTTAATCTAATAAACTACCACCGGATCGGAACTAGACCACTACTGAGAAGATCCGGCAAGAAACTCAGTGGGTTTGTCTATTATTGTTATTTCTCTTCATTTTTTTTATATATATAAAAATAATGGTACATGAAAGAAATAGTTCCAGTGTGATGCCCTTCGAACCTAATAGTTAAATACAATGTAAAATAGCCAATGGCTGGACCAGATCACACAAGCGGCACCCGATCACGAGTTAACTACTAGAGCAGCCATCACTCCCCTCAACCACCTTGGAGGGAAGGGAGAGACCCGCTCCACGCAGCTACCGCAAGTAGACCTTTCAGTGAGCATGACCAATACCATGTACTACTAACGCTAACCAAAGTCAAAAGTCGTTAGGCAAAACACGCTACTCTTTACAGGTATGTAAAATCATTATATAAAAAACCAAACAGTTTACAAAGACAAGGTAATGGCTGAATGAGGACCTGTTCATAGCCAGTCTATACTATCGCTTAGATAAGCCGAGATTTTATAATAACCTTTCTTACAGAGTCTGTTCTTGACAGCCTTTTTAAATTTATTCACAAGCATGTCTCGGATATCTTTTGGTAGTTTATTATAGAAGCGTATACATTGCCCCATGAATGACCTATTAATTTTTTCGAGACGAGGCGTGCGTACTTTGTCCTTATTCCGAGTATTAACACAATTAATGTCACAATACCTTTCAAAATTATTGATATTTCTTTTTACATACAATACGGTTTCGTAAATATATTGCGATACAACAGTCAGAATATTTACTTCTTTAAATTTTTCTCTAAATGAAACTCTTGGGTCTAGTTTATAAACTGCGCGGACAGCCCTTTTTTGGAGAACAAAGATACTACTAAGATCCGCGGAGCATCCCCACAGTAATATGCCGTATGACATGAGACTATGAAAATAAGCGAAATAAACTATTTTAGCCGCTTCAATATCGGTCAATACTCGAATTTTTTTTGACCGCATAAGCCGCTGAGCTAAGCCTGCTTGACAATTTTTTAATATGAAGGCCCTATTGCATGCAGTCTAGCATTTATAGTAATACCTAAAAAACGGTTGATTCGACAACGTCCAGAGCCACACCATTCATTTGAACATTGGTTCCCACTTGTCCTTTACCACACCTAATGTGAGCATTAGGTGTGGTAAATTTAATACATACATACATATACATATCATCACGCCATATCCCCTGCAGGGTAGGCAGAGAGAATAGAGTGCCAGAGAACTCTATCTTTGCACACTTCACTCGCTTCCTCAACATTCATAATTCTCTTCAAACACGCTCGCCGGTTTCGGAGACTCTTGACTCCACCTTCCTTCAGTACATGACCGATCTGGTCTAGGTAGGTGAGTCTCGGTCTAAATAATAAATAAATTTAATACACTTTGTTTTATTCTCATTAAGAGCTAAGTTATTTGTGTTGAACCAATGAACAACATTAGACAGAGCGTTGTTCACATTGTGATAATTAAGCTGTTGTCTTTTAATTTTAAATAACAAAGATGTGTCATCTGCGAACAACACAATGTTTTGATTGTCTCCTATATAGTAGGTTAAGTCATTAATTTCTCCCTCACGGACTGTGAAAGCGATAAGACGTGTGTACAAAGTTATTTATTTAAATAAAATCATTTAATATTGTGTGCATTTCTACTTGTGTATAGAACAAAAGACTAGTTCGACCACGTAAACTGCGAAGTGCGAACTATTATTATTTACTATGGCTACGCAGAGAACACCTCCAAAATTAGGTGCTCCAAGGCTAAGTGTGACTTACCATGTGTCATCAGAAAGTGACATTTCAAATATGGATCCCGATAATCCTTTAACTTACTTAGAAAGGAGATCTAAACGACCACGTAATGATGAAGAAGGCCAGTTTGATAATGTATCCCTGAAGGAGGATTTATGGGAGATGCTCTCAAGCTGGAGAAAAGGTCAGAACATTATACTGAATAAGCTATGCCTTGATATGATGGAACTAAAACAACAAAATGCTAGTATAAAAGCTACCAGCGAGGAGCTTGAGAAATCCATAAAATTTATGTCGTTACAATACGAGGACATGAAACTAAAGCTTTAAAATATGGAACAAGAAAGAAAAGAACACTTTAGTTTTATAACCACTTTAGAGAACAAAATAGACGAGATGAAAAAAAAGAGTGAAGTTCACAGTTGTTGAGTTTCGCAATGTGCCTCAAAACATAAAGCAGGAGCCACAACAAGACCTATGCGAAGTAGTGCAAAAAATCTGCGAACCTATTAATAGTCATGTGCAACAATCTTATATAAAAGATATATTTAAGATCACATCCAAGTCAGGTGCTTCCACAATTGTGGCCGACTTTACATCAATATTAACCAAAAATAAAATTTTGAATGGCATAAAGGAGTACAATAAGATTAACGCAAATAATAAATTGTACTCATCAACAATCGGACTACCAGGTGCTGCTAAGCCTATTTATATTGCGGAGAGCCTGACTAGTAAAGATCGGAAACTGTTTGCCGTGACTCGAGAGACCGCTAAATCCTTGGCTTACAAGTTCTGCTGGATCAAAAACGGTAACATTTATTTGAGAAAAGATGTCAACGATATACGGCTAGAAATTAAAAATGAATCAGATTTATCAAAATTAAGGAACCAGTGACTATTTATTTTGTCTTTTGTGAGTTGCGTTATAGTAATAATCTCTCAGTGTACCACTTACTTATATTTATTTTAAATGTTGCATGTTATTTTAAATGTACCTTCATATTTCTTTGATCAAAATTATTATAATCTAAGTAAACATATAATACACTTTTATAAACAACACAAACTACACACACAATTAACATTAGTTACACACATATTATTCACTGATTGTAATTATTCTAACACTAATTTATACAGATTTATTGTGCGCAAACATTTTATGGACTACTCAATTTTAAAGTATATTGATATTAGAGGTGTAGTGATAGTGTTCTTTTATTGGTTGGTTTTACGTATTAATACTAGTAGTTTATTAACTATTTTAGAATCTAACACTGACTATCTGTACTGTATATTACTTTTGAATTCGCGGCGATTAATGAATTAATAACCGATATCGATAATACTACTTTTTGTGATGCGATAACATGTAGCCCCGAAGATTGTGCTTTCTTCTTACCCGCAAATAACTATTGTCTTACTATTTTATCGCAGAATATACGCAGTATTAAAGCTAACTTTTGTGATCTTGCAACCCTTTTAGAAAGAATTAAAGTTCAGTGTGATATCATAGCGCTATCTGAATGTTGGCTCTCTATCAACCCTATTATTCCCATCTTGGATGGGTATAATTTCCATAATACTATGAGAACACACAATCAAAATGATGGCGTTCGCCTGTATATCAGAGCTGAACTGTCTAACGTGAGAGTTACTGAACCAGATATCCTTGACTCAAGTTGCCTTTTGGTAACCATAGGCAAAGAATTTGCTATTATTACTATTTACAGGCCCTGCGCTTCCAAGGATCACTCAGTTTTCTTGAAATCCCTTGATAACCTCCTCTCGAAACTTAAGTTGTACAAAATGTGATTCTTATTGGAGATATAAATATAGATATCGTCCATGGTCATTCTACCATTAGCTCAAAAGATTACCTAGACTTGATGGCTTATCATGGACTGTTTCTTGGTCATACATTTCCAACACATGGCTCGACTTGTCTCGACCATTCTAACTTGAAAACCTTACTCCCAACAAAAATTTTAGTTATGGATTCTACTATTACTGATCATTATGCGGTTATGGTTGCTGTTTCTCCAAGACAACCTTTAGTATATAATCAATCATCTGTGACTCACGTTAATGAGGATAAACTTGCAATTGATCTGAGCAATACCGACTTCAAACCAGTTTACACTGCTATGGACCCTAATACTGCGACAAATATTTTTATTGAGCTGATTTCACACGCCATCTCTATAAACACCACAATATTCAAGGTTTCTCGGAGACGTAGAGCCATTAAGCCATGGATCACACCGGGCATACTGAGGTGTATGCGTCACAGGGACAACTTACATAGACTAAGAAAGAACCATCTAATGTGGTACTATCTTTATCTTATAAAAGATATCGAAATTTTTGTACTGCTGTTTTGCGTAAAAATAAAAGAGATTATGACAAATCACAGTTCGTTAAAGCTGGTAAAAATTCGAGGTTACTATGGAATGTTATTAAAACAATTACTGGTACAAAAAGTCTTCATCTTCGGCGGAAGTACTTTTGAATCCTAGTATTAGCCAGGATCATGGCACACACACACACACACACACATATCATCACGCCATATCCCTTGCAGGGTAGGCAGAGAGAACAGAGTGCCAGAGAACTCTATCTCTGCATACTTCATTTTCTTCCTCAACATTCATAACTCTCTTCATACACGCTCGCCGGTTTCGGAGACTCTTGACTCCACCTTCCTTCAGCACCTGACCGATCTGGTCTAGGTAGGTTAGTCTCGGTCTCCCTCGGTACCTACATCCTTCCACTTTCGCATTGTATATCTTCTTAACCAGACGTTCGTTCGGCATTCTTTCCACATGTCCGAACCATCGGAGCATTCCCTTTCGCATCTTTACACCAATACTCTCTCTTATACCTACTCGCTCTCTTACGTCGTCGTTACGAATGCGGTCGGTCAGCCTAACTCCACAGATTTTCCGAAGAGATCGCATTTCGACCGCATTAATTTTACTTTCATACTCTTTTCTGCATACCCAACTCTCGCTTCCATACAGTAATGTTGGGACAAGCACTGCGTTATGTATTGCTACACGTGTCTTCTGGCTGAGGTGGTGGCTGCCGAGAAGTTGCCCCAACGCTCCGTTCACTCTATTTCCCGCATTCACTCTTCGCTCTATATCAGTGGTGTACCTTTCATCTCGACTAAATCCACATCCAAGATATACAAATTCATCCACTTGCTCTAGTACATCATTACCTATTGTTACTCTTACATCTGTTCTGGCTTCATCTCTTTCAAAGACCATTATTTTGGTTTTGCTCACATTCACGCGTAGACCCCTTTTCTTACAATATTCTGTCATTGTGTCGACTAGGGTCTGCAGGTCAGTCGCTGACTGTGCCAGCAGGACTGCATCATCTGTATAAAGCAAAGCAGAGACCACTGAGTCACCCATCTGGACTCCCACATTCATATCGTTCAACCTTTGGAGACATTTATCCAGATATATGATAAACCTGGCTGATAGAACGCAGCCCTGCTTAACGCCGATATTGACGTCAAACCAAGGCGACATTCCATCATCCAGCCGCACACAGGCTCTACAGCCCATGTAACTGGATTGCACAGCCTGCAGCAGTTTACCGTTAATACCATACTCCGGTAAAATGTCCCAAAGTTCCTTTCGTAATCATGTCATGGCATTAATGACATAAATAGTTACTTTGTTAATGTGGGCTGAAACGTCATGATTGATAGAGATATTTACCATGTTACTACATCTCACGGATGTCCTCATCCGTCTTCTTTCGTTTTACTAGATACTGATGAATCTGAGGTGGACAGTCTTATAATGTCCTTAAAAAATAACTGTACTCCGGGATGGGCCATCCCATATATCATATGGTATTTCATCTACTTTTCTATTTCATTCATTTCATCCCATATGGTATTTCATCTACTTTTCTAAAAACACATAGAAAAGTTATTATCCCACCTCTTACTTACATATGTAACTTAAGTATAAAAACTGGCATATTTCCTGTCGTTTTCAAAAGAGCTATCGTTCACCCTATTTTTAAGTCAGGAGATCAAATTACTGAAATTTTTAGCATTTAATATGCTTAATTATTTATAAATACCCGATACGAAACGAAAAATGAGGAGATCAAACCAATGTTGAAAATTATAGGCCCATATCTATTCTTCCGGCTTTGTCTAAAATACTTGAAAAATTCTGAATTCTAGGCTAATTGCATACTTGGAAACATATAACCTATTGTCTGCAAACCAGTTCGGTTTTAGAAAAACCTTATCTACTGCTGATGCTGTCCACAACTTAGTTGATCATGTAGCAAAAAAACTTGACAAACGTCATAAATGTGTCGCACTTTTTCTTGACCTCGCAAAAGCGTTTAATACTATTTCTACCAGTATCCTATTATCTAAGCTTGAATCTTTAGGGATAAGGGGCATTCAGCTTTCACTGTTCCATAGTTATTTAACAGGTCGGTCACAAAGACTCAAAATTGGATCGTATTTAAGTTCTGCGTTGCCTTTAGTTCACGGTGTCCCCCAGAGCAGTATTTTGGTTCCTAGTTTGTTTTTAGTGTATGTAAATGGCCTATGTAATCTCTGTCTTGATCATGGAGTGACGATTTCATATGCAGACGATACAGTATTAATTTTTACATCTGCAACTTGGGCCGACACCTATCGTTATGCGCAAAAAGGATTTAATACAATTAACAAATGGCTCAAAGATAATTCACTTACCTTAATTATTCTAAAACTAAACTAGTCGAATTTACCATACGCAATCCTAAGGCTTCTTTAAAGTCAAATGATCATTATATTACTGCTAAATCAGTTGATGATGTCTCTGATAACGAAACTTGTGTCCACATAGAAAAAGTAAATTCAGTTAGTTATCTTGGTGTAGTGATTGACCATAAACTATCATTTAAAGACCACATTGACAGTTTGTCTAGCAGGGTGCGTAAACTTATTTATATATTTAACCGATTACGACAAGTTGCCGATGGATGGACTATGAAAATGGTTTATAAAGCGTTATGCCAATCAATTTTATCGTACTGTATAACCACTTGGGGAGGTAGTGCGAAGGCACATTTTATACATATTGAACGAGCTCAAAGAGCTGTGCTTAAAGTATGCTGTTCTAAGCCTTGACTGTATCCTACAATGAAACTTTATGAATACTCTCAAGTGCTCACAGTAAGACAACTTTTCATCTTAGCCACTACTTTAAAGCAACATTCTCTTACCAGGTTTAATCGAGAACTTTGTCGTCGCAACCATCTTGTCGCTCCTTCAGCTACTATAAAAACCTCCTTCAGTCGCAAATTTTTCTTTTTTCTAGGGCCGTATTTATATAACGAATTACACAAAATTTTATCACTGTACCCCCTAAACAAACACACATGTAGATACACTCTGCAAGAATGGCTGCTTAAGCAGTCTTACGACAGCACGGAGGGTTTAATTAATGTTTTAACTTGATACTAGTTGCATATAAGACATACGTTAGACTTATATATATACCTACATACACCCACATATAAACGCGCATACACACATACACACTACACGTACGTATGGAATACACACACACACACACACATACACGCACACACGCGCTCACACGCGTGCACACGCACACACACACACAAACATGCACACACACACGCGCACACACACACGCACACACACACACGCACACACACACGCACACACACACGCACACACACACGCAAACACACACACAAACACACACACAAACACACACGCACACAAACACACACACAAACACACCCATACACACAAACACACACACATACATACAAACACACACACACACACACACAAACACACACACACACACACAGAAACACACACACACACACACACAAACACACACACTCACAAACACACACACTCACAAACACACACACACACACACACAAACACACACACAAACACACACAAACACACACAAACACACACGCACACAAACACACAAACACACACACACACACACACACAAACACACACACACACATAAGCGCGCACGCGTGCATATAACTCTCACTCTTAGTGTTTGTAACTGTATCCGAGTTGTCTGAGTGGAGACCTGGTGACTTGTAACACAGGTATTTTTAATGCCCACCACAGGCACCAGCGATCCACAACTTAGCTTATTTACTTCTTGTTTTATGTTGTTAAACCTATATATTGTTTTAAATTAAGTTGTGGTGAGAAATTAAAGAAATTTATTATTATTATTAATGTAAACAAGGAACAGAAATGGCCCCAGAATGGATCCTTGTGAAACGCCTATTTTAATAACAGAACCAGATGATCGTGCACTATGAACATCGACCCTCTGAATTCTGTTTCTTAAGTAAGAAGTTAAAAGCTCAAGGGCGTTATCCCTGATCCCATAGTGGTATAATTTTCTGATGAGGGTTTCGTGGTGCACACAATCAAATGCCTTTGACAAATCACAAAATATACTCAAGGCCTCATGCGATTCCTCCCAGGCTGCGAAGATGTTCTTTAACAATTCTACACCTGCATCAGTAGTAGGGCAATTCTTAGTACAACCAAATTGGCTTTTATGAAATATACTATGCTTGTTTTCAACAAACTCAACATCTGATTAAGCAAAATTTTCTCGAATACTTTACTAAGTGTTGGTAGTATGGAAATAGGACGAAAATTATTAACATCTGACATACTACCAGATTTGTGCAAAGCAATTACTCTACTAATTTTTATGAGTTCAGGAAATACACCCCGAGCAATACAGCCATTAAAAACAGATGCCAGGTGGGGAGCAATAATAGGTATTATAAAATTGTTAAAGTTTTGGGTTTAAATACTGTATTGAATTCAGTATCAATTATGCGGAATAAAGATGTATATAAATCATTAGGATTATCATGAATAGGCAACAGCGGTAACTTCATAGTCAAGTGGTATGTAAAATGCTCTAAGCGGCTAGCGGTCATAGGAACAAAGGTAATACTTTTAGGTTGAATCCTACTAGTTCCTGGAAGTACAACAAGTTGACCAAAGTGATCTGATTCTAAAGCACTTATAATAGATTTATTTATGAGCTTGACATTTGTAAATATATTATCTATACAAGTTGCACTCCCAGCAGCTATCCTAGTAGGTTCTAAGAAGACATTATGTAAACTGTATGATCTCATTAATGTTATAAATTTTTGTGTAACGTTATTATTGTCTAATAAATTTATATTAAAATCTCCACATATTGCAACATTTTTATTAGAAGTGGAGATTTTGAATAAAACATCCTCTATGCATTTTTCAAAAACATCAAATAGTCATGGAGGTCTGTATATACACATGACTATGAGCTGCTCACACTCGATACAGGCAATATAAATTAGACGTTCAATAGAGAGTCTCACAATATCATTTCTTTCTTTAAATTGAATGGTATTATTTAAAATTATCAATGAACCAGCTCGTATCATACTGGTTCTATTGAACGAGCTAGCAACGTGGTGATTTGGAAAATTAAACATTAGTTGATTATTCTTGAGCCAGTGTTCAGTAATACAAAAAATATCTTCAAGAATAATTCAATTTCCAAATCTTTACCTAACATACCCTGAATATTTTGATGTACCAGGTTGATACACTTAGAACTAGAACTATTCTTAAGACTTAAATTTTTAGTAAAGCAAGAGCAGTCCTCTATTGTCTTAATGGCTAATTTAAATTATAATCTAAATTGATGTCATTATTTCCATTAGTGGAAATTAAATTTAAATTATTTATGTCAACATTACATTGCTCAATAGAAGCAATTTTGTTAGCCAAATTCTTGGCTGATGTAAAAAAAAATAATATAGCGAATCAGCTAACATATTTTTATAATATTTAAATAGGTAGGACTCTGTCAACCTGTCCTGTGTCTGAAAGGTACCTGTCCGTCCGGGTTAGTATGATACGCTCGCAGATAATAAACGCCTGAACAGTGGCAGTGTGCTGTTGCGCTTCGTTCGGTGAGTGAGAGAGGCCAACTTGGGTGGTTGGGTGGTTTTGTTTGGTAGGTTTATGTTAGCTTTGCTGCATAGCTGCTATTACACAGTTGAGTTGCTTTCTCGTTTTCCACCATAAGTAATAAAAAAAGATGAGATGATGAGAGATGCTAGATATTCAAAAGTGCCATAGAATCTCTATAATGTACACACACTTATATATGCATGTAAAATAATATACTCATACATACACACTCAGCCACGCACAAACACACACGCTAACACATCCACATGCGCATACGCATACACACGCACACATAAGTATACACTCACGCACACATGAACACACGCACGCGCGCACATGCACACACACGCACACATACATACGCACACACAAACACACACGCATAAACGCGTGCGCACATACACATAAGCACACACGTACCTACACTTTTTTAACTTTATAATTACTTTTCTTTTTGTTTAATATTATTGTTAAGTTTTCTTACTGTTTTATTTAATTTTTGATGTAACAATAATGTCAATGTTTAAGGGGGAAGATACTAACACCTGCAACACAGTCTTTACTAGCGCAGGTGTTAGGGAATCCTATTAATTATAATGTACATTTTACGTCAATAAATATTTATTATTATTATTATTGTATCTCCTTTTAATTCACGGGATCTTCCATAGGGAAGATGCCCGGTCCTTTGGGAGGCTTACATGGGGATATGGATCCAACACGCAGAGGCCTTTGGAGAAATTTAATCTAAATATTGGGATGGGACACCTACCGATGACATTCCACGTCTGCACTTAACATACATTATTATTATTATTATTATTATTCAAAAATAATAAAAAACCTCTTTGGAATTTAATTTATATACATTTATTTCCCCATTCTACTTGTAAGAACTGCCTGATTGTTATAGACAATCAGTCAGACAGTTTTTTGTAACGTCACGACCGAATCTCGTTAAGGGACGACGGTCATTAATATCTATCTAGTCTAGTTGTTTTATTTACATTTTGTTTGATAGAAAAATGTGTTTTACACAATAAGGTTTCTCTCCATGCATACATCCGCAATGAGCCTTTTTTTTTTCCCTTGCAGGGTGGACCATGGATGTGGTCGCGCCCCGACAAATCGATCCGGGGTGACAAAAGAGGCGGCGCGCAACCCCATGGACCCACCCTGCAAACACCTTTCTTCGCCGTGCGAGCGGGCCACCGGTATCCGATCTTTGTCTTCGGTGGCCCGCCCGGCGGTTTACCCTTACGGGTTACTCCCGTGTCGACGCCCCGATAGCTTTCGCTCTCGGGGCGTCACCCTCACGCGGTGGCTTCACGTCGGGTGACCGGACAATTCCCCGGTCCGATCACCCGAAGCCTCGGTTAGGGCGGCATCAGGTGCAGATATTCACGCCTGCACCGCCCCGGCCGCTGGCGGCGGCCCGGGTCACGGGAATCCTCCCGGACTCGTTCCGCCGCCTCGCTCTCGTTCGTGGAAGGCGGCGACCGCGTCCCAGTTCCTGACGCTGTCGACCATCACTTTCATGACAGCCGGCAGCGTCAGGTTGGCACTGATGACAGCGACGAGGTCACGGCGCTGCCCGTCCCAGCCCGAACAAACCTCGAGCGTATGTTGCGCCGTGTCCTCGTCGCTACTGCAATGGTGACAGGACGGAGTCCCCTCCCTCCACACGACCGTGTGCAGCTACTTGCTGAAGCAACCGTGCCCCGACTAGACCTGCACCAACCGGAAGGAGAGCACTCCGTGCCATCTCGCTCAGCGATGGGGAGCCACCTTCGTCGCGCAGTGAGGTCACCCGCCGGTAGAGGTCGGAGAGCATCTCCGCCTCTAGGTCCCACGGGGGTGTTCCGGCCAGTAGGCATGCCGCCTCGGTCGATACCGTGCGGTACCCGCAAATGGCTCTGACCGCCATGACTCTCTGGGGTCTCCACAGAACAGCCCTGAGCTGGGCGTTCAGAGCCCTCGCCCACACGGGTGCGCCGTACATGGCCATCGAACGAATCACTCCCGCATACAGCCGTCGGCCCTCGAAGCTGGGTCCGCCCACGTTCGGCATGAGCCGCGAAAGGGCGGACGCCGCGCTGACCAGCCGGGGAGCAATTCGGCGAAAATGCTCCCGGAACCACCATCGCCCGTCGAGCACCAGAACCAAGTACTTCATATGGGCCTGGATGCTGATGTGGACGGAATTGACGACTAGCGAGGCGCCGATTGGCGGCCTTACGCGTGGCCCATGGAATAATAGGGCCTCCGTCTTATTTAGGGCCACCGTGAGCCCCAGCGCCTCGATTCGCCCGACCATCTCTTCGGTGCCGAGAGTGACCAGGCTCGCCGCCTCTTCGAGTGTCCTGCCCCGGGCTGTGACGAGCGTATCGTCAGCGTAGCATATCACGCTCAGCCCGGGGGGGAGACTCCCTCTCAACGCCCAGTCGTACCCGATGTCCCACAGAGTCGGCCCCAGAACCGACCCCTGTGGAACGCCGCACGACATGGACGTCCGCACAATGTCCCCTGCGGGATTCGCGGAGAGGACACTGCGCCCCTCCAAATAGTCGCCAGCCACCAGCCGCCTCAGGTACAAGGGGGATCCCTGCGCGCGAAGCTTGTTCAGCGACGCGCGATACGGGCAACCCCAGGGGTCACGGTGGAGACCGTCCAGCATCTCTTGCCAACTCGCAACCTTGGCGGCTCGGATGGCCAGCCGAAAGGCCGTCCGCGCATTGCAGTACGCTTCGTACAGCTGGCCCTCCCGCTCAACGTCGCGGTGACGCCGCCGGCTGCGGGTGTAGGACCTTCGGGCTCTGATACATGCCGCACGAAGGTCCGCCTGTCTTGGGGACCACCAGTAGACCTCCTCCCTCGGAGGTAGACGCCGCCGCACTCTGGGCATGGCCGCATCGCAGATCTGCGTTAACGCACTGCGGATGCGGACAGCCTCGGCGTCCACCCCGTCTGCTGGGGGCGGTGAGGACAGCCACGTGTTAACGATGGCCGCCTCCACCAGTAGGTCCCTGTCAAGATGACCCACAGCCCACCGCGGAAACGCGGGAGCTTCGTCCGCCCTGTGACCCCTACTGGGGTCCCGGAGAGGGGAGACCTCCATCCGGATGTACCGGTGGTCCGTCTCCGCCTCCTCCGGGTCTCCGCCTCCTCCAAGACACTCCAGTTCCTCACCCGTGGCGCGACAGCGGGGCTAGCGAACGACAAGTCCACTATCGACCCGCCCTGCTGCCGCACACACGTGTTCACTGAGCCCCTGTTAAGAACACTGAGGCCCAGTGAAGCCGCCCACTCGATGACCGCCCGCCCGCGGTCGTCCGTCATAGGGGACCCCCACGCCGTGGATTTGGCGTTGAAGTCCCCCAGAACCAGGACGAGGCCCGGTGCCAGTCGCCGTATCGAGGCCTCCAGGTTGGTGAGGGAGGCCCCAAAATCGTCCATTCTCCTGGTAGGGGAGAGGTATACGCTGTAGAGCGTGACCCCTCCCCACTCCGCCGCGACAAATTCCTCGCCCCTATCCAAAGGGCGGGTAATGCCGCTGCGTAGCGACGACGATTGCCGCAGTACCGTTTCGGCTGACCACCCAATTGGGGCGATCAGGCACGCAGTACGGTTCCGCGACTACGGCTGCACCAATCGACCACTCCGCCATAGATTGCAGGAGTAAATCCTGCGCACCGGCGGAGTGGTTGGTGTTGTCTTGCAAGAGGTGGTGCATGGATTGTGTAGCCATTAACGGGCTGTATCCATGACCTCCCCCTCGCCGGCGGGCGATCGGACCGCGCTAGGAGCGGGAGCGGCCGTGGTCGGAGGGCCGCCCCGCCCCTTTGGGGCCGAAGCTGGAGGTTTGCACGCCCCAGAGCCCATGCGGTGCTTGGCGGGCTTATTGCCCGCCGCACACGCGGGACAGTGGGGCGGGGCGGCGCAAGATGCCGCCACGTGCCCGGTCTGACCGCAGCGGAAACACAATCCGCCGCAGTCGAAGCAATTAGTGCACGTCGGTCGAGTATGTCCGACCGCCATGCACTTATAGCACCTCGCAGGCCGGTGTTCAAGCACGGTCACCCGCGCCGAGCTCCAGCCCACGAGGAGCCTGCCTGAGCCGGCCAGTTGACTGACCGACTCCACCGGGCACTGCGCCCAGGCGGCACCTACGCCGCCTGGACCGGGGCGAATGGCACCAACCCGGACGGTGTCATTGGGATACCCGGTTCTCGAAGCAATAGCTTCCCGGATGTTTTCCACCGTCACGGAGTCGTCCAGGCCCGCGATGCGCATTTCGGCGCATTTGACGGGCCTGGCGATCCTGATGCCACCCTCCTCGGCAAACAAACCTCGCAGCTTGTCCGCTACGCTGTTGGCCGTCTTGGAGCCCTCGGCCCCGGGGAACTCGAGGACTCGAGCCCCTGTCCGGCCCTTGCGGGTCCTGGCTTCGACGTCTCCAATATCGGAGACGTCTAGCTCCCGCCGGGCCTTCCTCAAGACGGCCTCGTAGCTGAGGCCCTTCTCAGCCGCCTCAGGCAGCACAGTGATCACCACTGCGGCTGTCTTCGGCGACTTGAGCCCTTTGCGCGGCCTCTTCTTTTTACCGACTCCTGCCTGTGGAGCGGGAGCGGGGACCTCAGCGGCGCGCTTGGCCTCCGCTCTCCTCTTCTGACCGCGACTCTTCCGGTCGCGCTAGGCCACCTGCCAACCCTCGGGCGCAGCAGGCGCGACAGGCGCGGAAGGCGCAGTCGTTGACGCGCTAGTCGTCGCCGGCGGTGTTGTTGCCGACGATGACTGCGGTCCGGCAGGAGCCGGTACCGTCCTCTTCTTTGGCTTTGGCGCGGGCCCCTTGGGCTTGGGCGCACCCGCGGCCGCGGCGTAGCTGCCACCCACGCGGCCACCCTGACAAGGCAGCGGGGCGGGGGCTGATGCCACATGCGACCGCTTGTCCGCGGCGAGAGGCGGCCGAACACGTGGTTCTGGAGGCAACCTTGCCTCCAGAACGGCCACGCGCGCATCGACGAGTTTTCCGACTGCGTCGATAATTTGGCGCAGGGCCTCGTCCGGTAAGCCTCCCACCGCAAGTATCGGGGTCGGCTGGGCCTCCTCAGGGGCCCGTTCCGCGGCGCCTGGCGACTTTGGCGCCGCAGGGGCGCTAGCCGGCGGCATGCGGTCCGCAGCGAGAGGCGTCATCCTCACCACTGGGACCAATTTCGCCGCGGCGGCTGCGCCAGCGCCAGCCAGCGACGCGCACTTCGCAGCGGCTGCTCAAAAAAAAAAAAAAATAATAAAAAAACAGGGTACCCCACTTTCGCCGGACGGCTCTGCGACATCGCTGTCACCCTCGACCGTCGACGCCTCAAAAAAAATTGATTCGGAAGAAAAAAAAATTGTCTTTTACCACGCGAGGTCGTTGAACTCTTCAACATATGATCGTGAGTTTTGAATAGATTGCGTCTTTTCTCATCTGAGTAAAGCGATTTTTTATGGATTTATCGTGACATGGCACTGTCCTAATACGATGGAATGTGAAAAAACTTAAAATTCGTTGTGAAAAAAAATTTTTTTTTTCATCCGAATAGATTTTTTTCTAGCCACAAGTAGGACTAGTAAGATCACCTGTCTTTGTTTTCGGGAGCGGTACACTTTCACCCTGTATATATATATATTATATAATTACCTTCTTTTCCCCGTGTGGCGACGGGAATAGAATACAAACGTAGTTACCCCTTACTTGCCCGTAGGAGTTGTAAGAATCGGCTAAGGGTCTCAACGGAAGATTAGGCAGCGCCTATCTTTTTTTTTTTTTTTTTTTTTTTTTTTATTGCTTATGACGGCAAACGAGCAGACAGCACACCTGATGGCAAGTGTCACTGCCGCCCATGGACCTTTGCCAATGGTATAGCTAGGCCGCTGCCTACAAATACAACCCTGAACCCACCCCAGTTAGGCTTCCGGCTCTCTCGCTCACCGAACGAAGCGCAATAGCACATTGCTATTACTCAGACGTCGATCTTCTGCGAGAGTGTGGTACTACCCCGGACGGACCGGCCCGCGGCTGTAGACAGAGAACTGTCCACAGCGTGGTCCTACCACAATAGAATCTCCCGGGAAACTTAATAACATCTACCGCGATCGCCAATCCGCTCGCCAAGTGTGGCGATTATGGCATTACTATACCCCCAAAACAAATATCCATCCATCCATCAGCCCGTAAACGTCCACTGTTCGATATAGGCCTCCCCACGAGAATGCCATCTATAACGGTCCTGTGCCACCTGCATCTAACGGTTTCCTGCGACCTTGATGAGGTCATCAGTCCACCGAGTGGGGTGTCGTTCTACTCTGCGTCGTCCGATTCGTGGTCGCCACTCGAGAACCTTTTTTCCCCAACGGTTGTCGGTTCGTCGAGCGATGTGGCCTGCCGATTGCCACTTCAACGTGCTAATTCTTCGGGCTATGTCGTTGGTATTGTCGTCGTTGTCGTTGGTGGCGGGGCAGGGGGTGCTAGGAATCTCTGGCCGCGATCCGGCTACCAAAAAAATCGACCCTTGGCCCTGGTAACACATAACGTTCGGACGCTTAGGACCGACGAGAGGGTCATCGAGCTGGAAGAGGAATTGAGCAAAATCCGATGGGACATTGTAGGATTATCAGAAGTGCGAAGAGAGGGGGAGGGCACGATAATCCTCCAGTCTGGAAATTTGCTCTTCTATCGGGAGGGAGATCACCCATCCCGAAGCGGTGTAGGGTTTATAGTTCGTAAGTCTCTCGTAAAGAACGTGGAGAGGATCGAAAGAGTGTCTGCAAGATACTCAGAATTACCAAACGGTATTCGTTGAAGGTCATACAGGTTTACGCACAGACTTCGACATACTCCGACGACGTAGTGGAGGCCTTATACGAGGATATCTCAAAAGCCATCCACACGTCGAAAACCCACTTCACGGTAGTTATGGGAGACTTCAACGCAAAACTAGGCAAGAGGACAGACGATGAGTTGAGAATGGGGCAATATGGATTTGGACAGAGAAACCAAAGGGGCCAAAAACTGGCCGACTTTTTGGAGAAAGAAGTCCTCTTCATGATGAATACCTTCTTCAAGAAGCGGCCACAAAGAAAGTGGACCTGGATTAGCCCTGATGGATCCACTAAAAACGAGATACTCTTTATTTTAACGGACAAACGACAAATATTCAATGATGTCTCTATGATCGGCAGGATTAAAACTGGGAGTGATCACCGGATGGTTCGAGGCACATTGAATCTTCGTACGAAAGTCGAGCGGTCCCGTATGATGAAGTCTACACTCCGACCTACACCTGTCCAATACCAGATCCCCGATAGCTTTCAACTCGAATTACATAATCGCTTAAAATGCCTGGAATTGTGCGAATCTTCGAACGATGTGAACAACAGGTTCATGGAAACTGTCCACGCGGTCGGGTTAAAATTCTTTAAGGCCAGCCGCACTACTAGAACAAAAAAGCTTATTGACCACTCTTCAACTCATGGAGAGGAGAAAGGAAATGACGGTACAGTCTTCAGCTGATTGGCCCGAACTCAGGCAGTTTAATAGACAAATCCCTAAATCTATGCGACGCGATATTCGGCGACTCAATACACTGCGTATTGAAGAGGCGATAGAGTGAAATCGAGGCTCCAAAGTGTTCGCACGAGATTTGTCTATTGGAGCCAAATGACTAAGCTGAAGACCGATAACGGTACTGTCATTTCATCCCAGAGTGAGATCTTGGGAGAGGTCGAAAGGTTCTATGGGCAGTTGTACAAATCATCCCTGAATCTTGTTGTCGGCTTGGTCCAAGACCCCAGATCCAAGCTAACTTGGCACGATACCGAAGAAATGCCGGACGTTAGCTTGTACGAGATCAGAATGGCTCTAAAACAATTTAAGAACGGAAAGGCACCGTGAGGTGACGGAATTACCACAGAGCTCCTGAGGGCAGGCGGCAAGCCGGTTTTAAAAGCCCTACAGAAGCTGTTTAATTCTGTCATTCTCGGGGGCGTCGTTCAAGAGTCGTGGACCAGGAGTGTGGTGGTGCTGTTTTTCAAGAAGGGCGATAAAACGCTCTTAAAGAATTACAGACCCATCTCACTCCTGAGCCACGTGTACAAATTGTTTTCAAGAGTCACTACGAACAAGCCGGTTTCCGAAAAGGTTATAGTACCATAGACCACATCCATACGCTACGCCAGATTATACAGAAGACTGAGGAGTATAATCGGCCTCTGTGTCTAGCGTTTGTGGACTATGAGAAAGCCTTTGATTCTGCCGAAACTTGGGCAGTGCTGTAATCCCTTCAGAGGTGCCAAATTGACTGCTGATATATCGAAGTGCAGAAAGGTGTGAGACAGGGAGACGTTATCTCTCCGAAACTGTTCACCACTGCGCTGGAAGATGTCTTCAAGCTCTTAGACTGGACCGGACTCGGCATCAACATCAATGGCGAATACATCACTCACCTATGATTCGCAGATGATATCGTAGTCATGACAGAATTCCTGGAGGACCTTGGCACCATGCTCAATGACCTCAGCAAGGTCTCCCAACTAGTAGGGCTACAAATGAACATGGACAAGACGAAAATCATGTCTAATAACCATGTCATTTCTGTATCGGTCCTGGTTGGGAATGCGATTCTCGAAGTTGTCGATCACTATGTTTACCTAGGACAAACAGCCCAATTAGGTAGATCCAATTTCGAGAAAGAGGTCAGCCGACGAATCTATCTCGGCTGGGCAGCGTTCGAGAAACTTAGGACGATCTTCTCGTCTAATATTCCGCAGTGTCTGAAAACAAAGGTTTATAACCAGTGTGTGTTACTAGCGATGACTTACGGCATTGAAACGTGGTCTCTAAATGTCAGCCTCATAAAAAGGCTCAAAGTCGCTCAGCATGCTATGGAGAGGGCTATGTTCGGTGTTTCTCTACATGATAAAATCCGGAATACGGAAATCCGTAGAAGAACGGGTGTAACCGACATAGCCCGAAGAATTAGCACGTTGAAGAAGCAATGGGTAGGCCACATGATGGATGGATTAATTACCTAGTTTTATACGGACCCAAAGAAGTCTGGGATCATACATTCCGTAATCCTTCGCACCTGCGGCCAAGCGCGAGGACAATAGCACTCCTACTCCCATGCTGACTCGACCGCTCTGTGGAACACCAGAAAACAGAGCCATCCCGCCACCAGGAAGATCGCAGGCGTCGTTGCCCCTTCGGTTGGTCTCTGTTACAAAGACCATGTCTAGCTGTTTGTCCGCCATGACGGTTATCAGCTCGTGCAACTTACCTTCCACACAACCTCTTACATTCCACGTGCCCATCCGGCACCCTCTCCTCGACAAGCCTGACTGGGCAAGGCATGATGGGTGGCGGCCCCTATCGCCGCATCTGCCGATATTCCTACCGATGGCGGCGGGTCGTTATGCGTTGCCTTCGGGGCACATCCTTTTTTTTTTTTTTTTTTTTTGTGGTGGGCCATGGACGTCGCACCCCACCAAATCGGCCCGGGGTGACGGAAGAGGCGGCGCGCAACCCCCTGCAAGCACCTCTTCTTCGCCGTGCGAGCGGGCCACCGGTACCCGATCTTTGTCTTCGGTGGCCCGCTCGCCGGTATGCCCTCTCGGGCTCCTCTCCTGTCGACGCCCCGACAGATTTCGCCGTCGAGGCGTCGTCCTCACGCGGTGGCCTCGCGTCGGGTGACCGGACAATTCTCCGGGGCACACCCTTTTTTTTTTTTTTTTTTTTTTTTTTTAGTGGTGGGCTATGGGTGCGTCTCGCCCCGCCAAATCGGTCCGGGGTGACGGAGAAGGCGGCGCGTGATCCCATAGACCCACCGTAAAATCCTCTCTCTTCGCCGTGCGAGCGGACCACCGGTACCCGATCTTTGTCTTCGGTGGTCCGCTCGGCGGTTTACCCTCGCGGGTTCCTCTCGTCGACGCCCCGACAGATTTCGCCGTCGGGGCGTCGCCCTCACGCGGTGGCCTCGCGTCGGGTGACCGGACAATTCCCCGGTCCGATCACCCGAGGCCTGGGTTAGGGCGGCATCAGGCGCAGGTATTCGCGCCTGCGCCGCCCCGGCCGCTGGCGGCGGCCCGGGTCGCGGGAGTCCTCCCTGACTCGTTCCGCCGCCTCCTTCTGCGAGATGACAGCCTCGCAGAAGGCGGCGACCGCGTCCCAATTCCTGACGCTGTCGACCATCGCCCTTGCGACAGCCGGCAGTGACAGGTCGGCACCGATAATAGCGACGAGGTCGCGGCGCTGCCCGTCCCAGCCCGAGCATTCCTCGAGCGTATGTTGCGCCGTGTCCTCGTCACTACTGCAATGATGGCAGCCCGGAGTCCACTCCCTGTACACGACCGTGTGCAGGTATTTCCCGAAGCACCCGTGCCCCGTCAACACCTGCACCAGTCGGAAGGCGAGGACCCCGTGCCGCCGCTCCATCCATTTCATCAATACGGGCCGGAAGGCTTCGACGGTCACGATACCGTGTCTAGGCCTCTCCAGCCGCGTAACCCAACGGGCGATGACGTCTCGGCGGGCGTCCTCGCGCCAGGTGGCTATCTCACTCAACGATGGGGAGCCACCCTCCTCGCGCACTGAGGTAACCCGCCGGTAGAGGTCGGAGAGCATCTCCGCCTCTAGGTCCCACGGGGGTGTCCCGGCCAATAGGCACGCCGCCTCTGTCGACACCGTGCGGTACCCGCGAATGGCTCTGACCGCCATGGCTCGCTGTGGCCTCCACAGAACCGCCCTGAGCTGGGCGTTCAGAGCCCTCGCCCACACGGGTGCGCCGTACATGGCCATCGAGCGGATGACCCCCGCATACAGCCGTCGGCCCTCGAAACTGGGTCCGCCCACATTCGGCATGAGCCGAGAAAGGGCGGACGCCGCGCCGACCAGCCGGGGAGCAATCTGTCGGAAATGCTCCCGGAACCACCATCGCCCGTCGAGCACCAGACCCAAGTACTTCATATGGGCCTGGATGTTGATCTGGATGGAGTTGACGACTAACGAGGCGCCGGCTGGCAGCCTTACGCGTGGCCCATGGAATAATAGGGCCTCCGTCTTATTTAAGGCCACCCTAAGCCCCAGCGCCTCGATTCGCCTGACCATCTCCTCGGTGCCGAGAGTGGCCAGGCTCGCCGCCTCTTCGAGTGTCCTGCCCCGGGCTGTGACGAGCGTGTCGTCAGCATAGCACACCAAGCTCAGCCCGGGGGGGAGACTCCCTCTCAACGCCCAGTCGTACCCGATGTCCCACAGAGTCGGCCCCAGAACCGACCCCTGTGGAACACCGCACGACATGGGCGTCCGCACAATGTCCCCTGCGGGACCCGCGCAGAGGATACTGCGCCCCTCCAAATAGTCTGCCACCAGCCGCCTGAGGTACAGGGGCACTCCATGGAACCGGAGCGCCTCCTTGATGCAGCTGAATGGCAGACTATTGAATGCGTTGGCGATGTCCAGCGACACCGCCAACAGCACTCCCTTGCCGGCGACAGCCTCCGCGGCCGTCTGCCTCAGGCGTAGCAGGGCCCCGATGGTCGAACGCCCCCTCCTAAACCCATATTGAGCGTCCGACAGATCGGGCCCCACCTCCTCCAAGTGTCGGACGATGCGGGCAGCGAGGACACGCTCCAGCAACTTACCCACATCGTCGAGAAGCACGATGGGCCTGTAGGCCGACGGCAAATCCGGGGGCCGTCCCGGCTTTGGCAGGAGAACCAACCTCCCCTCCTTCCAGCACTCAGGGAACCGTCCAGACGTCAGACAGGCGTTGAACAGTTGCCTGAGGCGAGGCTCGAAGTGCTCGAGGAGCGACGTCAACACCCGGACTGGTATTCCGTCCGGGCCGGGGGCCGTGGTGGCGGAGCGAATCCGCGCCACTGCCGCCCCCACTTCCGACTCCGTCACGGGTGGAACACTCTCGTCGTCGGCCTCCCGGTCTTGATCTGGCGAAGCCATGACCGGGGGCGTGTGTCCCGACTGCCGTGGAAATAGCTCCTCGATCACCCTACAAAGGAAGTCGGGCTGGAGGGTCTCGGTGAGGGGGGGGCCCTGCGCGCGAAGCTTGTTCAGCGACGCGCGATACGGGCGACCCCAGGGGTCACGGTCGAGACCGTCCAACATCTCCTGCCAACTCGCATCCTTGGCGGCTCGGATGGCCAGCCGAAAGGCAGTACGCGCACTGCGGTACGCCTCGTACAGCTGGCCCTCCCGCTCAGCGTCGCGGTGACGCCGCCGGCTGCGGGTGTAGGACCTTCGGGCACTGATACACGCCGCGCGAAGGTCCGCCAGTCTTGGGGACCACCAGTAGACCCCCTGCCTCGGAGGTAGACGCCGCACCCTGGGCATGGCCGCATCGCAGATCTGCGTTAACGCACTGCGGATGCGGACAGCCTCAGCGTCTACTCCGTCCGCTGGGGGCGGTGAGGACAGCCACGTGTGAACGATGGCCGCCTCCGCCAGTAGGTCCCTATCAAGACGACCCACAGCCCACCGCGGAAACGCGGGAGCTCCGTCCGCCCTGTGACCCCTACCGGGTTCCCGGGGGGAGACCTCCATCCGGATGTACCGGTGGTCCGATAGGGTCTCCGCCTCCTCCAGGACACTCCAGTTCCTCACCCGTGGCGCGACAGCGGGGCTAGCGAACGACAAGTCCACTATCGACCCGCCCTGCTGCCGCACACACGTGTTCACTGAGCCCCTGTTAACAACACAGAGGCCCAGTGAAGCCGCCCACTCAACGACCGCCCGTCCGCGGTCGTCCGTCATAGGGGACCCCCATGCCGTGGATTTGGCGTTGAAGTCCCCCAGGACCAGGACGAGGCCCGGTGCCAGTCGCCGTATCGAAGCCTCCAAGGTGGTGAGGGAGGCCCTGAAATCGTCCATTCTCCTGTTAGGGGAGAGGTAAACGCTGTAGAGTGTGACCCCTCCCCATTCCGCAGCGACAAATTCTTCGCCCCTATCCAAAAGGGATAAGGACGGGAAGTGCCGCTGCGTTGAGACGACGATTGCCGCAGTTCCGTTTCGGCTGACCACCCAATTGGGGCGATCAGGCACGACGTACGGTTCCGCGACTACGGCTGCACCAATCGACCACTCCGCCATAGATTGCAGGAGGAGATCCTGCGCTCCGGCGGAGTGGTTGGTGTTGGCCTGCAGGAGGTGAATGGATTCTGCAGCCATTAGTGGGCCGTATCCATCACCTCCGCCTCGCCAGTGGGCGATCGGGCCGCGCTAGGAGCGGGAGCGGCCCTGGTCGAAAGGCCGCCCCGCCCCTTTGGGGCCGAAGCAGGAGGTCTGCACGCCCCAGAACCCATGCGGTGCTTGGCGGGCTTATTGCCCGCCGCACACGCGGGGCAGTGGGGCGGGGCGGCGCAAGATGCCGCCACGTGCCCGGTCTGACCGCAGCGGAAACACAATCCGCCGCAGTCGAAGCAATTGGTGCACGTCGGTCGAGTGTGTCCGACCGCCATGCACTTATAGCACCTCGCAGGCCGGTGCTCAAGCACGGTTACCCGCGCCGAGCTCCAGCCCACGAGGAGCCTGCCTGAGCCGGCCAGTTGCCTGACCGACTCCACCGGGCACTGCGCCCAGGCAGCACCTACGCCACCCGGACCGGGACGAATGGCACCGACCCGGACGGTGTCTATGGGACACCCGGTTTTCGAGGCAATAGCCTCCCGGATGTCTTCCACCGTCACGGAGTCGTCCAGACCCGAAATGCGCATTTCGGCGCACTTGACGGGCCTGGCGATCCTGATGCCACCCTCCTCGGCGAACAGACCTCGCAGCTTCTCAGCTACGCTGTCAGCCGTCTTGGCGCCCTCGGCCCCTGGGAACTCGAGGATTCGAGCCCCCGTCCGGGCCTTACGGGTCCTGGCTTCGACGCCTCCAATATCGGAGACGTCTAGCTCCCGCCGGGCCTTCCTCAAGACGGCCTCGTAGCTGAGGCCCTTCTCGGCCGCCTCAGGCAGCACAGTGATCACCACTGCGGCTGTCTTTGGCGGCTTGAGCCCCTTGCGCGACCTCTTCTTCTTGTCGCCAGCTCCTGCCTTGGGAGCGGAGACCTCAGCGGCGCGCTTGGCCTCCGCTCTCCTTCTTTGGCCGCGACTCCTTCTATCGCGCTCGGCCACCTGCCAACCCTCTTCGGGTACGGCAGTCGTGCCAGACGCGGAAGGCCTTGTCGCAGCCTCGCTGGTCGTCGCCGGCGGTTTCGTTGCGGGCGGCTTCAGCGGTCCGGCAGGAGCCAGCGCCGTCTTCCTCCTCAGGGCAGGTCCCTTCGGAGCGGGGCCGGGGCCTTTGGGCTTAGGCCCGGCCGCGGCCGCAGCGTAGCTCCCCACGCGGCCACCCTGACAAGGCAGCGGGGCGGGGGCTGGTGCCGTATGTGGCCGCTTATCTGCGGCAAGAGGCGGCCGGACACGTGGTTCTGGAGGCAGCCTTGCCTCCAGAACGGCGAAGCGCGCATCGACAATTTTGCCCACTGCGTCGATTATCGCGCGCAGGGACTCATCCGGCAATCCCCCCACCGCAGGCAGCGGGGTTGGCAGCGGGGTTGGCATCGGGGTCGGCAGCGGGGTCGGCGCCTCCGGTTGAGCCTCCACCGGGGCCCGCTCCGAGACGCATGGCGACTTCTTCGCCGCGGCGCGAGTCGTCCTCCTCGCTACCGGGACAGGTGTCGGCTCGGTGGCCGTGACGGCTTCAGCCGGCGGTGTGCCCTCCGCAGCGGGGGGCGTCCTCCTCGCCGCAGGGACGGGTTTCACCGCGGCAGCTGTTTTGCGCGCCTTGGCCGACGGCTTTGGCGCAGGCGGTAGGAGCTGCGCCATCTGGGCCCGCAGGTCGGCCATGTCTTTGGCCAACATGCGGTTTACCTGACGCAGCGACTCCAGCTCGGACTCCAACTGGCGGTTCAGGTCCCGCAGGCCTGAGACCTCGCCACTAAGGCGGGCATTTTCAGCCTGCAGGTCCAGGGGGCCGTCGCTCGCAGCAGGCGCCGCCTCACGCCGAGGAGTCACCGACCTTCTTCCTGCTACTGCGGCCCCTCGCCCCCTGCGAGAAGCCGGCACCTTCGGTGGAGGCATGATGGTCCCGCTCCCCTCGGAGTCGGCGCCCGAGCTGCCTCCCTTGCTCAGGGGGCGCTTTCGCACCTGCGAGGGGAGGGCCTCCTCCCTGGTCTTCTCAGCCGCCGCCACAGGACGCGGCGACGACTTAGCGGGGGCTTTAGCGTCCGACCCGCTATCTCCTCTGGACGGCCCTGCGGATATACCGCCCTCGTCCATCTTAGCGGCAGATCTGCTGCCCTCATCCACGGACGGCTCTGCGACGTCACTGTCGCCCTCATCCGTAGACGGCTCTGCAGCATTTCTGCCACTGTCCTCCTTTTCAGCGGCGGCAGCCTCTCTCCGCGCACGCCGCTCCTCCATCCTCCTCTTGTAGCTGGAAGCCTGCCCCCGGCTCTTCCTGGGCGACTTCCGCTTCACTTTTTGGGCCTCCACGATTTGTGCCGGGCCCTTGGCGGACGCCTCAAGTCCTGAGGACGAGGCGTCGTTGTCAGTTTTTCTTTGGCTTGACAAGGCCGTGGTGTGAGAATCACACAGATCGTCGGTGAAAAAGGTTTTTTTTAAGTTGGTATCCATATGATTCCCACGAGTAGGGGAGATACACTACGTCAACCCGGGCAGAGATCCCTTTACCCGGGCAAGCCTACATTTACCAACCAGGGGGGCAGCCGGTGCCCTGGCTGGAGCGTGCTAACGACAGAACAACCCATCTGCCATGCATCTTCTCGCCGCACGCCAGAACTTAAGATTCTGGGTGATTTCCGAGTCCGAATGTTACTTCGAACTCTTTATAGAGGTTGTCTTCCTCGCGGTCCGGGCGGTTAAGCCAAGACCCTCGCTCCTGAAACTAAGACAAGCAAAGAATCAGGTTTACGATGTGTGGGCGGTGGCAAGTGCCTGCCCAGCCCTCAAATGAATGAGTGACTGAGCCCGTCCCGATATTTCGCGTCCTATAACCTCTACTACGACTGTAGTAGAGTAAGGAGCGAAATCGCGCAGATATTCGCTACGGACGACAGTACAACAGAAGAACTGGGGACCGCCGCCCGCACCCAGGGTACACCGCGTGGAGGTTTCTGGGATAGTACCCCTCCGGGGCACACCCTGCGGTACGCATTCGAGCCGGAATGCAGTCTAACTAGACTGGCAGGGAACGCGACGTGCACGCTCCGGACTATGCCCCCCAAGCTTTATTAGTTTAACAAGTGCTTATAATTCGTTTTTTGGTTGGTTTTATGGAAAATGAAAGTGATTGCGATAATTGATATTTTAGTGTTACACATTAGAAACCATTTAGTTAAATTACTGAAATTTAGCATTTAATATGCTTAATTATTTATAAAATTCGATTACGAAATGAAAAATGATGTCGCAAGCGGGATTCGAACCCGCACCTATTGGGATTCCGGCCCAATCGTGCGGCCACTACACCACCGCGACTAATTGTAGGACATGCAAATTTCACTTCGTATTATATTTACGTCTTAAGGTGACGGTATGCTATCTACCCGACAATGTTTACACATTGTTATAGGCTTAATACTTCAAACTTTACAGTTAGAATTGTATTAAACGATGACACAACCTTGTTATTTAAATTACTGAAATTTAGCATTTAATATGCTTAATTATTTATAAAATCTGATTACGAAATGAAAAATGATGTCGCAAGCGGGATTCGAACCCGCGCCTATTGGGATTCCGGCCCAATCGTGCTGCCACTACACCACCGCGACTAATTGTAGGACATGCAAATTTCACTTTGTATTATATTTACGTCTTAAGGTGATGGTATGCTATCTACCCGACAATGTTTACACATTGTTATAGGCTTAATACTTCAAACTTTACAGTTAGAATTGTATTAAACGATGACACAACCTTGTTATTTAAATTACTGAAATTTAGCATTTAATATGCTTAATTATTTATAAAATCCGATTACGAAATGAAAAATGATGTCGCAAGCGGGATTCGAACCCGCGCCTATTGGGATTCCGGTCCAACCGTGCTGCCACTACACCACCGCGACTAATTGTAGGACATGCAAATTTCACTTCGTATTATATTTACGTCTTAAGGTGACGGTATGCTATCTACCCGACAATGTTTACACATTGTTATAGGCTTAATACTTCAAACTTTACAGTTAGAATTGTATTAAACGATGACACAACCTTGTTATTTAAATTACTGAAATTTAGCATTTCATATGCTTAATTATTTATAAAATCCGATTACGAAATGAAAAATGATGGCGCAAGCGGGATTCGAACCCGCGCCTATTGGGATTCCGGCCCAATCGTACTGCCACTACACCACCGAGACTAATTGTAGGACATGCAAATTTCACTTCGTATTATATTTACGTCTTAAGGTGACGGTATGCTATCTACCCGACAATGTTTACACATTGTTATAGGCTTAATACTACAACTTTACAGTTAGAATTGTATTAAACGATGACACAACCTTGTTATTTAAATTACTGAAATTTAGCATTTAATATGCTTAATTATTTATAAAATCCGATTACGAAATGAAAAATGATGTCGCAAGCGGGATTCGAACCCGCGCCTTTTGGGATGCCGGTCCAATCGTGCTGCACACATCATTTTTCATTTCGTATTCGGATTTTATAAATAATTAAGCATATTAAATGCTAAATTTCAGTAATTTAAATAACAAGGTTGTGTCATCGTTTAATACAATTCTAACTGTAAAGTTTGAAGTATTAAGCCTATAACAATGTGTAAACATTGTCGGGTAGATAGCATACCGTCACCTTAAGACGTAAATATAATACGAAGTGAAATTTGCATGTCCTACAATTAGTAGCGGTGGTGTAGTGGCAGCACGATTGGGCCGGAATCCCAATAGGTGCGGGTTCGAATCCCGCTTGCGACATCATTTTTCAATTCGTAATCGGATTTTATAAATAATTAAGCATATTAAATGCTAAATTTCAGTAATTTAAATAACAAGGTTGTGTCATCGTTTAATACAATTCTAACTGTAAAGTTTGAAGTATTAAGCCTATAACAATGTGTAAACATTATCGGGTAGATAGCATACCGTCACCTTAAGACGTAAATATAATACGAAGTGAAAATTGCATGTCCTACAATTAGTCGCGGTGGTGTAGTGGCAGCACGATTGGGCCGGAATCCCAATAGGCGCGGGTTCGAATCCCACTTGCACCATCATTTTTCATTTCGTAATCGGATTTTATAAATAATTAAGCATATTAAATGCTAAATTTCAGTAATTTAAATAACAAGGTTGTGTCATCGTTTAATAAAATTCTAACTGTAAAGTTTGAAGTATTAAACCTATAACAATGTGTAAACATTGTCGGGTAGATAGCATACCGTCACCTTAAGACGTAAATATAATACGAAGTGAAATTTGCATGTCCTACAATTAGTCGCGGTGGTGTAGTGGCAGCACGATTGGACCGGAATCCCAATAGGCGCGGGTTCGAATCCCGCTTGCGACATCATTTTTCATTGCGTAATCGGATTTTATAAATAATTAAGCATATTAAATGCTAAATTTCAGTAATTTAAATAACAAGGTTGTGTCATCGTTTAATACAACTCTAACTGTAAAGTTTGAAGTATTAAGCCTATAACAATGTGTAAACATTGTCGGGTAGATAGCATACCATCACCTTAAGACGTAAATATAATACGAAGTGAAATTTGCATGTCCTACAATTAGTCGCGGTGGTGTAGTGGCAGCACGATTGGGCCGAAATCCCAATAGGCGCGGGTTCGAATCCCGCTTGCGACATCATTTTTCATTTCGTAATCGGATTTTATAAATAATTAAGCATATTAAATGCTAAATTTCAGTAATTTAAATAACAAGGTTGTGTCATCGTTTAATACAATTCTAACTGTAAAGTTTGAAGTATTAAGCCTATAACAATGTGTAAACATTGTCGGGTAGATAGCATACCGTCACCTTAAGATGTAAATATAATACGAAGTGAAATTTGCATATCCTACAATTAGTCGCGGTGGTGTAGTGGCAGCACGATTGGGCCGGAATCCCATTAGGCGCGGGTTCAAATCCCACTTGCGACATCATTTTACATTTCGTAATCGGATTTTATAAATAATTTAGCATATTAAATGCTAAATTTCAGTAATTTAAATAACAAGGTTGTATCCTCGTTTAATACAATTCTAACTGTAAAGTTTGAAGTATTAAGCCTATAATAATGTGTAAACATTGTCGGGTAGATAGCATACTGTCACCTTAAGACGTAAATATAATACGAAGTGAAATTTGCATGTCCTGCAATTAGTCGCGGTGGTGTAGTGGCAGCACGATTGGGCTGGAATCCCAATAGGCGCGGGTTCGAATCCCGCTTGCGACATCATTTTTCATTTCGTAATCGGATTTTATAAATAATTAAGCATATTAAATGCTAAATTTCAGTAATTTAAATAACAAGGCTGTGTCACCGTCTAATACAATTCTAACTGTAAAGTGTGAAGTGTTAAGCCTTGATTTTTTTTTTTTTTTTTTTTTTTTTTATTGGTGGGCTATGGGTGCGTCTCGCCCCGCTGAATCGGTCCGGGGTGACGGAAAGGCGGCGCGTGACCCCATAGACCCACCGTAAAACCTTCTCTCTTCGCCGTGCGAGCGGACCACCGGTACTCGATTTTAACTTCGGTGGCCCACCCGGCGGTTTACCCTCGCGGGTTCCTCTCGTCGACGCCTCGACAGATTTCGCCGTCGGGGCGTCGCACTCACGCGGTGGCCTCACGTCGGGTGACCGGACAATTCCCCGGTCCGATCACCCGAGGCCTCGGTTAGGGCGGCATCAGGCGCAGGTATTCGCGCCTGCGCCGCCCCGGCCGCTGACGGCGGCCCGGGTCGCGGGACTCCTCCCGGACTCGTTCCGCCGCCTCCTTCTGCGAGATGACAGCCTCGCAGAAGGCGGCGACCGCGTCCCAGTTCCTGACGCTGTCGACCATCGCTCTCGCGACAGCCGGCAGCGCCAGGTCGGCACCGATAACAGCGACGAGGTCACGGCGCTGCCGGTCAAAGCCCGGACACGCCTCTAGCGTGTGTTGCGCCGTGTCCTCGTCACTGCTGCAATGGTGGCAGAACGAAGTCCACTCCCTATGTGCGACCGTGTGCAGGTACGAGCCGAAGCATCCGTGCCCCGACAACACCTGCACCAGTCGAAAGGAGAGGACTCCGTGCCGCAGCTCCATCCACTCCGTCAGTACGGGCCGGAGAGCCTCAACGGTGACGACACCGTGTCTAGGCCTCTCCAGCCGCGTAGCCCAACGGGCGATGACGTCTTGGCGGGCGTCCTCGCGCCAGGTGGCTATCTCGCTCAGCGATGGGGAGCCACCTTCGTCGCGCAGTGAGGTCACCCGCCGGTAGAGGTCGGAGAGCATCTCCGCCTCTAGGTCCCACGGGGGTGTCCCGGCCATTAGGCATGCCGCCTCGGTTGATACCGTGCGGTACCCGCGAATGGCTCTGACCGCCATGACTCTCTGGGGTCTCCACAGAACAGCCCTGAGCTGGGCGTTCAGAGCCCTCGCCCACACGGGTGCGCCGTACATGGCCATAGAACGGATCACCCCCGCATACAGCCGTCGGCCCTCGAAGCTGGGTCCGCCCACGTTCGGCATGAGCTGCGAAAGGGCGGACGCCGCGCCGACCAGCCGGGGAGCAATTTGGCGAAAATGCTCCCGGAACCACCATCGCCCGTCGAGCACCAGACCCAAGTACTTCATATGGGCCTGGATGCTGATGTGGACGGAGTTGACGACTAGCGAGACGCCGATTGGCGGCCTTACGCGTGGCCCATGAAACAATAGGGCCTCCGTCTTATTTAGGGCCACCCTGAGCCCCAGCGCCTCGATTCGCCCGACCATCTCCTCAGTGCCGAGAGTGGCCAGGCTCGCCGCCTCTTCGAGTGTCCTGCCCCGGGCTGTGACGAGCGTATCGTCAGCGTAGCATATCACGCTCAGCCCGGGGGGGAGACTCCCTCTCAACGCCCAGTCGTACCCGATGTCCCACAGAGTCGGCCCCAGAACCGACCCCTGTGGAACGCCGCACGACATGGACGTCCTCACAATGTCCCCTGCGGGACTCGCGCAGAGGACACTGCGCCCCTCCAAATAGTCCGCCACCAGCCGCCTCAGGTACAAGGGCACCCCATGAAATCGGAGCGCCTCCCTGATGCAGCTGAATGGCAGACTATTGAATGCGTTGGCGATGTCCAGCGACACCGCCAACAGCACTCCCCCGCCGGTGACAGCCTCCGCGGCCATCTGCCTCAGTCGTAGCAGGGACCCGATGGTCGAACGCCCCCTTCTAAAACCGAATTGAGCGTCCGACAGATCGGGCCCCACCTCCTCCAGGTGCTGAACGATGCGGGCAGCGAGGATGCGCTCCAGCAGCTTACCCACATCGTCGAGGAGCACGATGGGCCTGTAGGCCGACGGCGAATCTGGGGGCCATCCCGGCTTTGGCAGGAGAACCAACCTCCCCTCCTTCCAGCACTCAGGGAACCGTCCAGACGCCAAACAGGCGTTGTACAGCTGCCTGAGGCGAGGCTCAAGGTGCTCGAGGAGCGACGTCAGCACCCGGACTGGTATTCCGTCCGGGCCGGGGGCCGTGGTCGCGGAACGAATCCGCGCCACAGCTGCTCCCATTTCCGTGTCCGTCACGGGCGGAACATTCTCGTCGTCAGCCTCCCGGTCTTGTTCTGGCGAGGCCATGACCGGGGGCGTGTGTTCCGACTGCCGTGGAAACAGCTCCTCGACCACCCTACAGAGGAAGTCGGGCTGGAGGGTCTCGGTGAGGGGGGGCCCTGCGCGCGAAGCTTGTTCAGCGACGCGCGATACGGGCAACCCCAGAGGTCACGGTCGAGACCGTCCAGCATCTCCTGCCAACTCGCACCCTTGGCGGCTCGGATGGCCAGCCGAAAGGCCGTCCGCGCATTGCGGTACGCCTCGTACAGCTGGCCCTCCCGCTCAGCGTCGCGGTGACGCCGCCGGCTGCGGGTGTAGGACCTTCGGGCTCTGATACATGCCGCACGAAGGTCCGCCAATCTTGGGGACCACCAGTAGACCCCCTGCCTCGGAGGTAGACGCCGCCGCACTCTGGGCATGGCCGCATCGCAGATCTGCGTTAACGCACTGCGGATGCGTACAGCCTCGGCGTCCACCCCGTCCGCTGGGTTAAGTATTAAGCCTATAACAATGTGTAAACATTGTCGGGTAGATAGCATACACTCACCTTAAGACGTAAATATAATACGAAGTGAAATTTGCATGTCCTACAATTAGTCGCGGTGGTGTAGTGGCAGCACGATTGGGCCGGAATCCCAATAGGCGCGGGTTCGAATCCCGCTTGCGACATCATTTTTCATTTCGTAATCGGATTTTATAAATAATTAAGCATATTAAATGATAAATTTCAGTAATTTAAATAACAAGGTTGTGTCATCGTTTAATACAATTCTAACTGTAAAGTTTGAAGTATTAAGCCTATAACAATGTGTAAACATTGTCGGGTAGATAGCATACCGTCACCTTAAGACGTAAATATAATACGAAGTGAAATTTGCATGTCCTACAATTAGTCGCGGTGGTGTAGTGGCAGCACGATTGGGCCGAAATCCCAATAGGCGCGGGTTCGAATCCCGCTTGCGACATCATTTTTCATTTCGTAATCGGATTTTATAAACCATTTAGTTGTTTCTTCTTTATATTAAAAATCCTTCGACTGCCAAAACTATAGTCAATTTGACACCGCTCAAGAGACTGCAGCACTGCCCAAGTTTGAGCAGAATCAAAGACTTTCTCATAGTCCACAAACATTAGACACCGAGGCTGATTATAAACTTCGGTCTTTTCTATAATCCGGTGTAGCGTGTGGATGTGGTCTATGGTACTATAACCTCTTCGAAAACCTGCTTATGGCGACGGCTGAAAGTCGTCTAGTGAAGTGGGTTTTGGACAAGTGGATGGCTTTCGAGATGTTCTCGTATAAGGCCTTCACTACGTTGTCGGAGTATGTCGAAGTCGGTGCGTAAAACTTTAACAAAATACCTTCAACTTATACCGTTTGGTAATTTTCATTTTAAGGTGTGCTCTGGTTGAAACAATTTCGATCTTCTCCACGTTGTCTACGAAAGACTTACGAACGATCAAATCTACACCGCCTTCTTTTTTTTTTTGCGGTGGGCTATGGACGTCGCATCACGCCAAATCAGTCCGGGGTGACGGAAGAGGTGGCGCGCAACCCCATTGACCCACCCTGCGAGCACCTCTTCTTCGCCGTGCGAGCGGGCCACCGGTACCAGATCTTTGTCTTCGGTGGCCCGCTCGGCGGTATGCCCTCTCGGGCTCCTCTCCTGTCGACGCCCCGACAGCTTTCGCCGTCGAGGCGTCGTCCTCACGCGGTGCCCTCACGTCGGGTGACCGTACAATTCCCCGGTCTTGTTGAAACAATTTTGATATTCTCCACGTTGTCTACGAAAGACTTACGAACCATCAAATCTACACCGCCTTCGGACAGGTGATCTCCCTCCCGGTAGAAGAACAGTTTTCAAAACTGGAGGGCTATCGTACCTTCCCCTCTCTCTTCGCACTTTTGACACTCTTACAATGTTCTATCAGATTTTGCTCAATTCCTCTATCAGCTAGCAAAGACCCTCTCGCCGGGCCTAAACGTCTGAAAGTTGTGTGTTGCCAAGGATCTATTTTTTTTGGAAACCAGATCGCGCCCGGATTTTCTTAGCACCCCCTGCCCCGCCACCAACAGGCCGGCTACAAAATGAGCCCATGGAATAGCAGAACTGTCGTGGCTGGGGGCCATGACTTGGGGGCAAATAATACCATAATCGCCTAGTTTGGCAGGCGGATTGGCGATCGTGGTGGATGTTATTAAGTTTCCCGGTTGATAGCCGCTGCCCACTCTCCCGGTGAGACCCTTAGCCGATTTTTAGAAAGAAAGAAATTTCATTTTGTAAACAACACAATATAGACACAAACAAAAGAAATAAATTTTATACTAACTAAAAAGACAAGTAGTCGAAAATGTGAGGCCAAAATATGGTGCCCGTCTCAGCTTATGGTATAGTAAACTGATACTACACTGCTGATATTCTGACGGGCCCGCAAAATGAATACTTTTTTCTGAAATTAAATTATGTTATTCTGAAGAATAACATAATATAACTATACTAGATCATAAGAATATATATATATATATATATATATATATATATATATATATATATATATATATATATATCTATATATATATATATACTATAATATATATATATATATATATACTATAACTATACTATATCATATTCTATTTTGTAAAAAATATCATATTTATCACATTGAATATTTTAAGAAAAAGAAACAAATTATTTCGCAAGGACATATAGAAATAAAGATTAATAGTAAAAAAAAGAAACCGAAAGTATATAAATCTTGTGGTTAGCCAGAAGGAGTCCGTGATGAAATATAACTAGAAATAACTACAGTAAATTTATGGTCTATATACAGAATATTAAGTTATCAATTTTTGATTTTCAAGTAATATTTGTTTAAGCCTTTTTTTGAAAATTCTTGAAGTTTTTAAAAGCAATAAAGGAGGTTGAAGTACATTCCAGCAAAGAGTGGCAGCAAACGTAAAGCTACCTCGGAAGGCAGCAGTTCGATGTTTCTAAGTATTCATCGGGTATATTGATGCACTAGTTTTGTAATCTATTATTTTCTCGAGACCAGCATATCTTCGTATTCCAGCTTATCTTTTTACGACTCCCACGAGCAAGCAAGGTGTGAGGACAATTGTATTCTTTTCCCGTCACCACACGGAATAAACATATAGTTAACACAGACTCAGAACAACAGTATTTAGATAGCACAATATATTGTCCTGCGTAGAAATCGAACCCGCGGCACTGACATGGATGGTGGGGGACATAGCGGTTAAGATAATCGCTATCTCATGTGTGCAGTCAAGTTATTCTATTTTTACTCTGCAAATAAATTGATAGGAGTAGGTATTTTTGTAAATTATTAACTTGTAAATTGCCAACAACAACAATGTTGTAAACTACCAACTTACCGAACAAATTCGTATACCATAAAGCTTTGAAAAAAAATAAATAAAGTCCATAAATCGCTGCCATATGTAGATATGCAAATATGATCACGTTTCTCCACACTATGTCCAATTTTGGTCTATCAGCAGTCGGTATTGTAGTTTCTGTTTCATTAATCTCAGCCGCATATTCCTTCAGCATTGCCGAACTATTTGTTTCAGAGAATGGAGGCATAATACCTACAAATTAAAATACATACAAGTGTTAATATTTCAGTACAGAATAAAAAAATGTGCTATGTAGTAGCGGCTACAAATACTATCAACTCTTTCTTTGCTCGTGGATATTGTTAAAGACTACTAACGACTTCATAATGAACTGGGTCAACTGTACCTGATGCCGTTAGGTCAACAATTACATTCCCAAGGAGGCTTGACGTCTGTCGGGTGGCCGTTCATAAAACTATTGCCCATAACTTGTGCAATATGTACGAGTACATATGGCGACGACCCCAAGTTATTGGGATAAGAGCAGGAGAATGGTGATGATGACAGAATAAAATAATAGACTATTTTCACTGTACGTCTTAATAAATGAATAAAAATTATATTTTAATTGAAAAAAAAAATGTATTTTATCTTATAGTCATTATTCATCGTGATTGGTCCATCTAGTTCTGGATGGGTTGGTCTGGAAGGATAGTGCATCTATCCTTACACAACCGTACAGAAAATTAGAGACGGGGGAAGAGGGCGGCGATACCGCAGGTCCGTCCGAGATGGAGGAGGGCAGCTCGTTGGCTGCCGAGACCGCAGCTGGGTCATTGTCGCAGCCTGCGGCACTGACCGTTGATGGATACGTCACGGCGGACTGGGTAGAGGTAACGCTCTACGGCGTGCACTTCTCCCCTAACAGGACTGTGGCAGGTTTCGGGGCCGCCCTCACCAACTTGGAGGCCTCGATACGGCGACTGGCACCGCGCCAAATCTTCGTAATGGGGACTTCAACGCCAAGTCTATGGCGTGGGGGGTATACAATTGCATACAATTTCATGATGTTATATATAAATTGCAGGAAAAAATAATTAATTTCAATGTTGTGCAAAAACTTTTTCTCCTCATACAAACTTTGCCACTCTGTTCCACCCTATAGAGGGGTAATTTCGTAAAATCATTTCTTAGTAAATCTCTACATCATAGAAAGAAACCACTGTCAAAATTTCAAGTTGCCAGCTTCAATAATATCTGCTTGGCGCTAATGACTTAATGAGTCGTCCAACCCGCTTCGCAGGCCTAATTTACACCCCCAGAGGGTGAAAATTAATAAATGCGTGTTTATTTATTTTTACTGAAGATAATTTGTACGTAATTGAAAAGAATCGATAAAGATTTTTTTCTCCCAGCATTCTTTAAATTGGCATAACTTTTTTATTTATAAACCAATTGACATGAAATAAAGCCTAAATGTTAAGTGAAGCTTACCGCAATATATTAACGAACCCCGTCTAAATCGGATAAGCCGTTTCTGAGATTAGCGTGCACAAACGCACAGACAAACAGATAAACAGACAAAAATTTTAAAAATCATTGTTTTGGATTCTATTTGTGTTGATAAAGGTCCCAGTAATATTTTTTCTCATATATCTTCCATGTACAGACAGCGATCCGTTACATTTTTATTATATGTATAGATTATTTACACAATGTTTACCGAACCTTTCTTAGGTCATCAGGTTTATTTATTTACCTATTCGTACAAAATGACTAATATATTTCAAATCTTCTAGCCCTACAAGAAAGTATTTCGTAGACTCAGTAACAAGTATTATATGTTTTACCGTTGCTTTAGTCTTTAAAAGTTATTGGCAATAGTTTTATGACCAGTTGCCTGACTGACGTCAATCCTCCTTGGGAATGTAGTTGTTGACCAATAGGCATCAGATGGAGGTGGCCCAGGTCGTTATAAGATGTATGTATGTATACATATGCAAACATCTAATCATCAAGTACAATCGCCTTTATCCCTCAAAAAGAATCTTATCGATCCATCGATAGATAAATACATCGACTACTAGATATAATTAAACTTTAAAAAAAAAATGTAAACATACATACATACATACATATCATCACGCCTTATCCCTTGCAGGGTAGGCAGAGAGAACAGAGTGCCAGAGAACTCTATCCTTGCATACTTCACTCG
This sequence comes from Lymantria monacha, assembly GCA_905163515.2. Lineage (NCBI taxonomy): Eukaryota > Metazoa > Arthropoda > Insecta > Lepidoptera > Erebidae > Lymantria > Lymantria monacha. The sequence continues at coordinate 3,574,998 of LR991087.1, forward strand.
CTTCTTCAACATTCATAGTTCTCTTCATACACGCTCGCCGGTTTCGGAGACTCTTGACTCCACCTTCTTTCAGCACGTGACCAATCTGGTCTAGGTAGGTGAGTCTCGGTCTCCCCCGGTACCTACATCCTTCCACTTTTGCATTGTATATCTTCTTAACCAGACGTTCGTTTGGCATTCTTTCCACATGTTCGAACCATTGGAGCATTCCCTTTCGCCGACCGAACCGACATCAAAATAAGATCAGCCAAAAACCATACTTACTTAAAACACTAAAAACCGAAAAATAAGATGAACTATTTAATTCTTGTCTAATTCTAATCATGTATTAATTTTTATAAAATATAATTACAATGTATGCTAGAAATCCACTAACACGATTTGAAGTCGGTGCCAAAATATCAGAATAACACTAAGGGTGAGGCCAAACGAGTCATACAAAAGTCCAGTTCGTGACACACGGCGACGCAAAATGAGTTGTGTGCCGACTCACACGTATAATCCGGCCGAATTGAGCTCGCGGTGGGTAGGCTATGTAGTGGCAGGGGTACGATGTCAGAAACCTCCGCATGGGTGCGGGCGGCAATCCCGCAGATCATTCTGATGGATTGTCTCCCGTAGCGAATATCTGGCGCTAGGGGGGTCCCCTTGTTTGGGAAGCCCAGTTTCGTAGCTAGCCCAGCCTTCTACTCGTAGAGGGTGACCGGACGCGAATTTTCGACGGGCTCAGCCACTCATTCATTTGAGAGCTGGGCAGGCATATGCCACCGTCGACATATCGTAAACCTGATTCTTTGCTTGTCTTAGTTTCAGGAGCAAGGGTCTTGGCTTAATCGCCTGGACCGCGAGGAAGACAACCTCTATAAAGAATTCGAATCGACATTCGAATTCGGAAATCAACCAGAATCTTAAGTTGTGGCGTGCGGCGAGAAGATGCATGGCAGATGGGTTGTTCTGTCGTTAGCACACTCCAGCCAGGGTAACGGCTGCCCCCCTGGTTGGTAAATGTAGGCTTGCCCGAGTACAGGAATCTCTGCTCGGGTCGACGTTGTGTATCTTCCTTACTCGTGGGAATCATATGGATACCTTAAATTTAAAACCTTCTTTAAAAACCGACGGGAATCCCTGTGATTCTCACACTACGGCCTTGTCAAGCCAAAGAAAAACTGACAAGGACGCCTCGTCCTCGGGAGGCTTGAGGCGTCCGCTGAGGGCCCGGCACAAATCGTACACACACATACACACATATCATCACGCCATATCCCTTGCAGGGTAGGCAGAGAGAACAGAGTGCCAGAGAACTCTATCTCTGCATACTTCACTCGCTTCCTCAACATTCATAATTCTCTTCATACATGCTCGCCGGTTTCGGAGACTCTTGACTCCACCTTCCTTCAGTACATGACCGATCTGGTCTAGGTAGGTTAGTCTCGGTCTCCCTCGGTACCTACATCCTTCCACTTTCGCATTGTATATCTTCTTAACCAGGCGTTCGTTCGGCATTCTTTCCACATGTCCGAACCATCGGAGCATTCCCTTTCGCATCTTTACACCAATAATCTCTTTCATACCTACTCGCTCTCTTACGTCGTCGTTACGAATGTGGTCGGTCAGCCTAACTCCACAGATTTTCCGCAGAGATCGCATTTCGACCGCATTAATTTTACTATCATACTCTTTTCTGCATACCCAACTCTCGCTTCCATACAGTAATGTTGGGACAAGCACTGCGTTATGTATTGCTACACGTGCCTTCTGGCTGAGGTGGTGGCTGCCGAGAAGTTGCCTCAACGCTCCATTCACTCTATTTCCCGCATTCACTCTTCGCTCTATATCAGTGGTGTACCTTCCATCTCGGCTAAATCCACATCCAAGATATACAAATTCATCCACTTGCTGCACAAATCGTGGAGGCCCAAAAAGTGAAGCGGAAGTCGCCCAGGAAGAGTAGGGGGAAGCCTTCCAGCTACAAGAGGCAGATGGAAGAGCGGCGTGCGCGCAGAGAGGCTGCCGCTGCTGAATAGGAGGACGGTGGCAGAATTGCTGCAGAGCCGTCTACGGACGAGGGCGACAGTGACGTCGCAGAGCCGTCCAGAGACGAGGGCAGCGGATCTGCCGCTAAGATGTACGAGGGTGGTGTATCCGTAGGGCCGTCCAAGGAAGATAGCGGGCCGGATGCTAAAGCCTCCGCCAGGTCATCGCCGCGTCCTGCGGCATCGGCCCTGGCGGCGGCTGTGACGACCAGGAGGCCCTCCCCTCGAAGGTGCGGAAGCGAGCGAGAGCAAGGGAGGTAGCTCGGGCGCCGACTCCGAGGGGAGCGTGACCATCATGCCTCCACCGAAGGTGCCGCTTCTCGCAGAGGGCGAGGGGCCGCAGTAGCAGGAGGAAGGTCGGTGACTCCTCGGCGTGAGGCGGCGCCTGCTGCCCGCGTGCGCGACGGGCCCCCGGACCTGCAGGCTGAAAATGCCCGCCTTAGTGGCGAGGTCTCAGACCTGCGGGACCTGAAACGCCAGTTGGGGGCCGAGCTGGCGGCGGTGCGGCGGGTAAACCGTTTGTTGGCCAAAGACATGGCCGACCTACGGGCCCAAGTGGCGCAGTTGTTGCTGCCTGCGTCAAAGCCGTCGACCAGGGCGCGCTCAGCTGCTGTTGCGGCGAAACCCATCCCCGGGGCGATGAAGACGCCTCCCGCTGCGGAGGGCACGCCGCCGGCTGAAGCCGTCATGGCCACCAAGCCGACACCCGTTCCTGTGGCGAGGAAGACGCCTCCCGCCGCGGCGTCGAAGTCACCAAGCGTCCCGGAGCGGGCCCCGGTAGAGGCTCAACCGGAGGCGCTGACCCCGCTACCGACCCCGCTGCCTGCGGTGGGGGGATTGCCGGACGAGTCCTGCGCGCCATAATCGACGCAGTGGGCAAAATCGCCGATGCGCGCATCGCCGTTCTGGAGGCAAGGCCCCAGAACCACGTGTTCAGCCGCCTCTTGCCGCAGACAAGAGGCCACATACGGCATCAGACCCCGCCCCGCTGTCTTGTCAGGGTGGCCGCGTGGGGAGCTACGCCGCGGCCGCGGCTGGGCCTAAGCCCAAAGCCCCGCTCCGAAGGGACCTGCCCTGAGGAGGAAGACGGCGCCGGCTCCTGCCGGACCGCAGACGTCGCCCACAACGACACCGCCGGCGACGACTAGCGAGGTTGCGACTAGGCCTTCCGCGTCTGGCACGACTGCCGCTCAAACAGGGTTGGCAGGTAGCCGAGCGCGACAGGAGGAGTCGCGGCCAAAGAAGGAGAGCGGAGGCCAAGTGCGCCGCTGAGGTCTCCGCTCCCAAGGCAAGAGCTGGCGACAAGAAGAAGAGGCCGCGCAAGGGGCTCAAGCCGCCGAAGACAGCCGCAGTGGTGATCACTGTGCTGCCTGAGGCGGCCGAGAAGGGCCTCAGCTACGAGGCCGTCTTGAGGAAGGCCCGGCGGGAGCTAGACGTCTCCGATATTAGAGGCGTCGAAGCCAGGACCCGCAAGGCTCGGACAGGGGCTCGAATCCTCGAGTTCCCTGGCGCCGAGGGCGCCAAGACGGCCGACAGCGTAGCGGAGAAGCTGCGAGGTTTATTCGCCGAGGAGGGTGGCATCAAGATCGCCAGGCCCGTTAAGTGCGCCGAAATGCGCATCGCGCTCTACAGCGTCTACCTCTTCCCTACTAGGAGAGTGGCCGGTTTCGGGGCCTCCCTCACCAACTTGGAGGCTTCGATACGGCGACTGGCACCGGGCCTCGTCCTGGTCCTGGAGGACTTCAACGCCAAATCCACGGCGTGGGGGTCCCCTATGACGAACCCTCGCGGGCGGGCGGCCGTTGAGTGAGCGGCTTCACTGGGCCTCTGTGTCCTTAACAGGGGCACACGTGTGTGCGGCAGCAGGGCAGGTCGATAGTGGACTTGTCGTTCGCTAGCCCTGCTCTCGCATCACGGGTGAGGAATTGGAGTATCCTGGAGGAGGCGGAGACCCTTTCCGATCACCGGTACATCCGAATGGAGGTCTCCCCCCGGGCCCCCAGTAGGGGTCACACAGGGCGGACGGAGCTCCCACGTTTCCGCGGTGGGCTGTGGGTCGTCTTGATAGGGACCTACTGGTGGAGGCGGCCATCCTTTACACGTGACTGTCCTCACCACCCCCCAGCGGTGCGGCGTCTACCTCCGAGGCAGGGGTCTACTGGTGGTCCCCAAGACTAGCGGACCTTCGTGCGGAGTGCATTAGTGCCCGAAGGTCCTTCACCAGCAGCCGGCGGCGTCACCGCGACGCTGAGCGGGAGGGCCAGCTGTACGAGGCGTACCGCAGTGCGCGGACTACCTTTCGGCTGGCTATCCGATCCGCCAAGGGTGCGAGTTGGCAGGAGATGCTGGACGGTCTCCACCGTGACCCCTGGGGTCGCTTCGTATTCGCTTCACGTGTCGCTGAACAAGCTTCGCGCGCAGCGTCTGGACGGTTCCCTGAGTGCTGGTAGGAGGGGAGGTTGGTTCTCCTGCCAAAGCCGGGACGGCCCCCGGATTCGCCATCGGCCTACAGGCTCATCGTGCTCCTTGACGATGTGGGCAAGCTGCTGGAGCGCATCCTCGCTGGCCGCATCGTCCAGCACCTGGGCCTCGCCCAGGTGCTGGAGCCCGATTTGACGGACATTCAATTCGGCTTCAGAAGGGGGCGTTCAACCATCGGGGCCCTGCTACGATTGAGGAAGATGGCCGCAGAGGCTGTCACCGGCGGATGAGTGCTGTTGGCGGTGTCGTTGGACATCGCCAATGCATTCAATAGTCTGCCATTCAGCTGCATCAGGGTGGCGCTCCGATTTCATGGGGTGCCCTTGTACCTAAGGCGGCTGGTGACGGACTATTTGGAGGGGCGCAGTGTCCTCTCACGGCACAGGGCACGGGTCCCGCAGGGCACGGGTCCCGCAGGGGACACTGTGCGCACGCCCATGCCGTGCGGTGTTCTGCAGGGGCCGTTTCTGGGGCCGACTCTGTGGGACATCGGGTACGACTGGGCGTTGCGAGGGAGTCTCCCCCGCGCTGAGCTTGATATGCTATACTGACGATACGCTCGTCACAGCCACCGAGCACCACAGGCACCGAGGTGATGGTCAGGCGAATCGAGGCGCTGGGGCTCAGGGTGGCCCTAAACAAGACGGAGGCCCTCTTATTCCATGGGCCCCGTGTAAGGCCGCCTATCGGTGCCTCGATAGTCGTCAACTCCATCCACATCAGTATCCAGGCCCATATGAAGTACTTGGGCCTGGTGCTGGACGGGCGATGGGAGTTCTGGGAGAATTTTCGCTGAATTGCTCCCCAGCTGGTCTCCTCCCTCTCCGACCTCTACCGGCGGGTGACCTCAGTGCGCGACGAGGGTGGCTCCCCATCGCTTAGCGAGATAGCCACCTGGCGCGAGGACGCCCGCCGAGACGTCATCGCTCGCTGAGCTACGCGGCTGGTGAGGCCTAGACACGGTGTTCTCACCGTAGAAGCTCTCCGGCCCGTATTGACGGAGTAGGGGTGGGGAACGGTGGTGGGACTCTTTCCGGTTGGTGCAGGTGTTGTCGGGGCACGGGTGCTTCAGCAAATACCTGTACACGATCGCACGGAGGGAGTCGACTCCGTCCTGCCACCAGTGCGGCAGTGACGAGGACACGGCGCAACACCCGCTGGAGGTCTGCGTGACTTGGGCCCGGCAACGCTGTGACCTCGTCGCTGTCATCGGTGCCGACCTGACGCTGCCGGCTGTCGCGAAAGCGATGGTCGACAGCATCAGGAACTGGGACGCGGTCGCCGCATTCTGCGAGGCTGTCATCTCGCAGAAGGAGGCGCGGAACGAGTCCGGGTGGATTCCCGTAACCCGGGCCGCCGCCAGCGGCCGGGGCAGCGCAGGCGCGAATATCTGCGCCTGATGCCGCCCTAACCGAGGCTTCGGGTGATCGGACCGGGGAATTGTCCGGTCACCCGACGTGAGGCCACCGCGTGAGGGCGACGCCCCGACGGCGACAGAACCCGCAAGGGTACACCGCCGGGCCGGCCACCGAAGACAAAGATCGGGTACCGGTGGCCTGCTCGCAAAGCGAAGAGAGGTGTTTGCAGGGTGGGTCCATGGGGTGGCGTGCCGCCTCTTCTGTCGCCCAGGAAGATTTGTCGGGGCGCGACCACATCCATGGTCCACCTTGCGGAAAAAAAAAATAAGACTATGTAGTGGCAAATGATAGTAATTTTGAAATATATTTGGATTTGCGAATAAACGTTCATACAAGGTGTCTAACTGTTCAAGCATCAGTCTTTCACTATTAAGTAGATTTACCCAGCTACTTTTTCTGACATTTTCTTCCGTGTCTTCTAGATATGCTTCACAAAATTTGCAAATGAATAAAGTGCGTCCGACAGCTCAACAGAATTTCTGCGACCGAATTTACGCGACTCACAACTCAAAAAAATACGTTCGTTTCGCCTCACCCATAGGCTATAATTTAGAAAGATATTTTGTAAATTAGCTAATACATAACGACAAATATCACTTAAGGCAGGAAAAATCTCTATTCTGCGAGCTATTCATGCATACGCATACGATAGGTAAGTGACGACTAAGGGATATAAAATGCACATAACATCTTAGCAAGAGAAGGAAAACTCGAAATAAAACCCTATACCAACACGTATGACCAGCCCGGTATAGTAGGTTAATTTCCCTTCCATTACGGAGAAGGCCCGAGCCCAGCAGTGGGGCATATATGGAGTGTGATGATGTTGATGATGAATGTTATTTTGAAGTACTTATGTGCACACTACATTTTTAGTTTCGTTTTCTTCTCATGACCGCTCGTCGGCCTTACATATCCCAAGTCTATACTAATAATAAAGAGCTGAAGAGTTTATTTGTTTGTTTGAACGCACAACTATCAGTCCGATTTGATTCTTTTTAAGTGTTAGATAGTTCATTTATCGTGAAAAGCTATAGGCTGTATATCATCACGCTAAGACTAATAGGAGCAGAGCACCAATGAAGAATGTATCAAAATCTTTCTTTTCCTTTTAAGAGCTTCCGCTGTTTAAACGGTTAAAGGTTCGCGAATATATGTACTACATAATAGTCCCACTTTTAAAGTTCTGAATAAAAATCCGCGACAGCATATCTTTAAGGTTGGCTCACTGTAACCTTTTTTATCCTAATCAAATTTGTTTTAAATGGATAATTTCAAAGATTTTTTTATAAACATAATATTAATTCTTATCTAAATAAATACGCTATTCATCATAAGTATTTAAAACAAAATTGCCCTTTACATTATTTGATTTCAATAAATATCTTAGGAAATATCGCAGTTCAAGAATAACAACAGAGCAAAACAATGTTCAGTACCGCGCGCGTATTTATGGCAAAAATACTGGGGCTTATAATCTTATACCATGTAGATTATAAGTTAGTCTCAAAAAAAAACTCAAAGCTAATGTTATTTTGAAGTACTTATGCGCACACAACATTTTTAGTTTTTGATGTGCATATAAGTGCATGCACATGATACGCATATGAGTACATGTCACACAAGTCTGTATGTCTATGCGCATAGATACAGGCATATAAGTGAGCATGTATGGTATGTATAGAAAATAGTAATAATAACAGTTATTAAATATGTTACGGTGGTGTAAAGGAGTGCTTGACATTATCATATAAAAATATTATTATGTACAAACTTAAAATTAGATAAAAACAATATATAATAATACAAACTTAATGTTAATACAAGAAGCAAAAATTTAGGTGAAGACAAGTTATACAAATTATGCTAAAAGAGAGTAAATAATAATAGAGATAACAAGTTAAGAAGAGAGAAATAACAGATTAAGGAAATAGTAATTAGAAAATAGAATTGAGGAGAGCTAAAGTTAAGGAAAAATAAAGTTAGTTACAATTTTTATTATGTTGAAATAGGAGACATAATATAGATTCGGTAAGTACCTCGTTGTTAGTAGTGCCATCTGTTAAATAGTTATATAATAAGAATACTATAGAACCTGACTTAATTGATTACATTAATATTAATATTTTTGTTTATAAAATAGTAGATTAAGATATATAAATCATTATTAGTTCCTAAAAATATGGTAATAGAATTCACAATCAATTAGAGATGTAAGAAATGTGTAGAAAATGATGTATGTATAATGTATTATAAAAATAAGTTTAGTTATATATATATATATATATATATATATATATACATATATACAGAGTGGAGACGTCAATACGACAATAAATGAAAACACCGTCAATACTAGTGTATAGGAGTATTTTGAAACTATTAAAAAAGTCCTCGCATGCATATTTAAAAAACAATTTTTTCAAACAAACTTTTTATCATAAATATTGAAACAAAATAGAACACCGTTTGTAAATATTAGTTCACTAACCTGTGGTCGGCACGCGAGTGACCTTGTGGTATCATATGTTACAACTTCGAAACGTAGGTAAATACATACACTTAATGTTTGGGCGCTATTCATTCTTACTCGATTATTTTATTAAAATAATCACGATAACTTTAATAATTCACTTGGTCGTTAAACTTTTAAATTTTCGATATGTGCGCCATGGACCCGAACGCACAAATTATATCGTTTTAAAATATTATTTCGAACTCTTGTTAACAGGTCGCCATTGACGGCGATGTATTTTAACTTGTCGAAAGATCGTACAATTCCTTTTTTTAAGTTCTCCACATTATCAACCTCTGTCAAATTTGCGAGAAAATAATTTAAAATTTGTTCATCTAGGGTGACTCTTACACGCGAAGGAGCACTATCCATATGAGGCAGTAAGGATTGATTATCCCGTAACCTCTGGACAGCTTGCACAATAGTCCGGCCATTGGTAGTACAAACACGTGTGTTTCCATATCTCTTTCGGTACGTACGTATGGTTAAAGCTGCATTTCCGTGATATTCTCCATAAATTAAAATCATATCTGTATAACCGAAGCTGTGTAATTATAACGAGGCATTGTAAATGAGAAAGAAATACTATTCTAACACAAAGTAAGCGTCTAATTACGCACATTCACGTCACAGGATCACGGTGGCACACTGACCTACAGACCTATTATAATAGTTTTGAACGTGAGACCGAGGTCTTCTTCCATTAAGCCGCATTAGGTAGTTTTAAATTTCTCATCTAAGTCTGATGACACGGTTTATATGTATCTTAAGACTTAGGAATAAGGTATAATATGCATTGATTTGTATTACGTTTGGGGAAGACTTGAACTGGTAAACATGGCGATATGTAGGTACTAGTTTCATATTAGTTTATACCGATGCGGCGCGGGAGCTCATTTGATAGGCGAATAATTTTAATTTTTATACAGAGTGTGGAAATTGTTAATAATACAAAATAATGTGCTGCGGCTAAACTATACGACATATTGTATTCAAAGTTTGTATACAGGCTGGGCAAGTCATCAGATACACTAGATTAAAATTATTGTCGTATGGTCGTCTCCACCTTGTATATATATATATATATATATATATATATATATATACGTCTGGCAGGCGGCCGGTCATAAAACTATTGCCAATAACTTTTACAATATGTACTATGAAAGAGAAGTACATATTGTATCGACCCCAAGTAATTGGGATAAGAGTAGGAGAATGATGATGATTATATATATATATATACATATATATAACTAAACTATATATACATACATATGCACATATACATACACACATACATATATATATATATATATATATATATACATACAAGATATTACATAAATAAGATATAACAAGATAGATTGTGGAATATAATGGTGTGTTGTAAATTATTTACTATAGGTACGTTGTTGAACAGTGAACCAAGCTTTTTTCTAAGTCTTATAACTTGCTAGAAAACAAAGCTAACAATCTCATTTATGTGCCATCTCTTAGATAATTTCATATGGTTTATTAAAATTAGGTTTCTAGAAGGTCAGAGAAGCAAACAAGGCCATAAAAAAAGTTTAAAAAGAAAATGAAATTTGGCTCACTGTGTACTATGGGTAGTTTACACTGAACCACGCGTATTTCAACAGTGAACCATAATTTTACTATTAGTTTATTATTATTTTCATTACATTTTTCTATTTCACTCGTTTCACTGTCTCCGTCTAGTATAACTTTTTTTTATTCTTCCTCATATTTTGCGTTTTTCGATTCTTACTTGTTGATGAAAGTATTCCATTTCCACAATCCTGTAGAACTTTTCTCTTATACCTTTTCTTTTTCTGGCGCATCTGTATTCTTGCTTTTTCTGGCGTATCCGTTGCTGTGATGCTTTTGCCTAGTCCATTTGTTGGAACGAGGACCAGCCTTAAGTTGGGGCCGAAACATTAGTGGAGTGATGATATACTTCTTGGGTTTAGGATTTATGATTTTCATCACATGCTTCATCTGGCTTCTTTGACGTTGTCACGTTTTGGTAGTAACTATGATGTTCTTCTGATAATATAGATGGACTGATGATGTTCTGATAATATAGATGGATGGACTGATAATATAGATGGATGGATGGATGGATAATATGGATGGATAGATGGATTCTGATAATATAGATAATTCTCGATCAGCAATAACAACGGCATTATAGCTTGAATAACGTGTTTCTATCGGAGTCGAGTCCTGGGGCTGTTGATTACAGTTTCTATTAATCTGAAGAATTGCATAATCTTCAGTATCAGGCAGTTTTGGCGACACCGCAGGAACGGGGCGGTCTGTCACGCTACTTGGCATAAAGTCTTCATTGGAGAATATATCCTTATTATAGAAGAAAATTCCACATTTGGCAAAATCTGTTGATATATTTAGTGGACTCATGGATCAGCGATGAGCATAGTCAATAAATCTTGCTATCTCGTAGATTGTGACTGGTCTTCCTGAGTTTTATAGCATCCATGACTCAAGCGCAGAATAATAATAGGTCTTTAAAGGGCCCATTAAGTCCCACATCTAAAAGTTGCAATTTGTTCGTAGTGTGAGGATGAAATATGAGAACCACAACATCAGACTTTTTCGCTAAATCTAGAACTTTAATGGATAAATGTGACTTATGATAGCTGACCTCCGTGGCCAGCCCGGTGGTTACCTTTGTCATACCTAGGTACAAGTGATATAATATCACCATGTTCGTGTTTATATTTAACATAACGGCGCAAAGTATGGTAGGTACGGTATTTTGTAGGCTTTTGCTGCCATCGTAATAGAATCACAATTTTCTGTTATTTGTAAAGTTAAACCATATCGTCTTTCTTATGTTACACTATTTTTCTTTCTTATTTTTTTGGACTTGGCATCCTTAAAAAACATAAATATTATTGATTTGCAGCAGTACACCATCAAAGAACAGAGAACCATATCGTAAGGTACACAATGAACCGGTTCACTGTGTACTATGCGGACCTGGTTCACTGTTCAATACACATACTATTCAACTTATAACATAAAAAAAAATAGGTTATACACTGAATTGGTACGATGCAATAAGCTCATAAAATAACAAAAACCACGAAAAATTTAACACCATACGGCTTTTGTTGTTATAATTAATAGCAAAATATACAAAAATTGAGACACTTATGTGAAAATACTATGTATTTTGAGCGGAAAATAAACAAACGGCTGGCATACATTACGCTCTAGCTGCGGCCGCCGGTTCACTACGGGAGAGGAGAAAGGTGCCTACGAAGCATGTTTTAAGATGATCGGTCAAATCGCCAACTTCTCAATTTTCTCAATATAGCGCTGGTTCAGTGTATCTGGTTGGTTCACTGTTCAACTACGTACCTACCTATATACTATACTAATATATTGTAGAAAATTAATTTAATTATTTATACTTCAAAAGTTTATATATTATAATTTATACTGTAACAATATATTAATTTATTTTGCATATTAATATATTCGTTTCTAGTTAATATATTGTAATGTATGTCCTTAATGGTTAGGAGTTGGAGGATAATTCTTTCAATATCATACGCAGGCATAGACCTTTAGCTGTATTCTTTCCAGTTAACTCCCAAGGTGGTCCCATTGTCATCAAATCATGATCTGATGATGGGAATTCATGGAAATCGAGAGCAAACTTTTAAATTTTATAGGCACATATTACGTGTTTCATATATTTTCCAAAGATATTCAAATATTTGCATCTGGCAGTGATAATCATTTACGTGAGCTGGTGATGGAAGGTACATCTCCTTAGCGGTTAGAAGTTGGAGGACAATTATTTCAATATCATATGCACGTATAGATCTTTAGCTGTATTCTTTCAAGTTAATCACGTAAACTGATAATGTAAGGTACTAACTCCATAGCGATTAGGAGTTAGGTAATTGTTTATGTTGCCGATATAGTAATCTTTGTTACGTAGGTAGAAAATAACATACCAAGCTGGAAGGATGGACCTTTTTCAATTCACCTTTCTCAAAGTCGAACTGTTGTAAATATGTATCATCATCTGGACTTAGTTTCTCTCATATTTCGCCATAAAATGCCAAACTTTTATTCTCCTGCAGTTATTGGTTCGTCGAGCGATGTGGCCCGTCTATTTCCTCTTAGTGTGCTAATTCTTCATGATATGTCGATTACACCCGTTATTCTATGGATTAGCGTATTTCGAATCCTATCTCTCACAGAAACGAGCGAGCATACCCCGCTCCATAGTACGCTGAGCGGCTTTAAGTTTTGTTACGAGACTCACATTTAGAGACCACATTTTCATGTCATAAATCATCACTGGTCATAGACTTGTGCCTTCAGACACTGAGATATGTTAAATGAGAAGATCATCTTAAGTTTCCTAAACGCTGTCTAGCCGTATTGGATAATTGTATAAAAATTTTCTAATTTAAATACGTACCTATTTAGGACCGCCTTATTCTTTCGCTTACGCTTTCGCCTGATATAGTCTTTTGAGTAGTTTATTAGATTCTAATTCGCGAAAAGCTGTCCCCCTAGAGTAATCTGTATTGTATTGTTTTTTTGTTAATTTAAGCTTGGCACCGACTTTAAATCATGTTAGTGGATTTCTAGCATACATTGTAATTATATTTTATAAAAATTAATACATTATTAGAATTAGACAAGAATTAAATAGTTCATCTTATTTTTCGGTTTTTAGTGTTTTGAATAAGTATGAATTAGACAAGAATTGTCATATTATTTTTGTCTAATAATTTTGTTATACCTACGGTCGTTTGAGAGCATCGACCGTAGCTATCAACCTACGGTCAATACTCTTACCTTGATTACCTACTTTCTTTAATTACTTTAAAACCATGCCTTCATTTTCTTAAGAATTTCTTCTTCTAATCGAGCAGAATGTCGGCGACACCTACCTCTAGCCTGAGCACGTGTAAACACTCAAAACTGCCTGTGGGTTAGTAGGCATTATGTGGCTGATAAAATTATCGCTGTTGTAGGCACAGGCGGATATATAATGCCACATCTGCGTAACGAATCCAGGTGTTCTGGCTGAGCGTACAGGCATCTAGCCTTCGCCAAGTTGTCTCTAGCAATCGCATAAAAACGAACCATGTCTAACCATTCTACGTCAGAATACTGGTAATGACTTGTCATTTTTTCGCACTTACTAGCACTCGCGTTCGGGATTTATTATAAACATATGATATACGTCTAAGCCGTTTGGCAAAAAATTGCAAACTGACCTATTAAAATATAGACCAAGGTCGCGCGGCTCGGGTGCATCAAAAGCAAGTGGTGCGTGCGGGACGCGGGCGGGCTACAATGCCTAAATATTTTTTTTACCTATTATTGCGATTTAATTGGAATGCTATGTCGTAGGCATGTTGGGAACAATACCGTTGCATATCAGACAAACTTAAGAACGTCTATTTATCAGACTTTTTTTTTCAATGTATTATGTTTTTAGTTATGTGGGTATATTAAGAATGATTAACTGAGTACATACGTTTCAGGAAAACAGCCAATTAGATTCCACGGTGTATATATATAGCTGTGTGTACTACCAACCCTTACTTTGTTTGTGGATGTCGTAAAAGACGACTAACAGCCTTATAACGACCTGGGCCAAATCCATCTGATGCCGTTGGGTCAACAATTGCATTCCCAAGGAGGGTTGACGTCTGGCAGGCGGCCGGTCATAAAACTATTGCCAATAACTTTTACAATATATACTATGAAAGAAGAGTACACATTGTATCGACCCCAAGTAATTGGGATAAGAGTAGGAGAATGATGATATATATATATATATATATATATATATATATATATATATATATATATACTATATAAATATATATATATATATATACTAAATAAATATATATATATATATATATATGTATGTATATAATTTTATATAAAATCTTTTTTTATCAAGCGTGTTAACGGTAACATTCGACAACGGCGTCCTCCGATGACATCCGTATGGATGAAGTTGAATGGGCGATAAGAAGTTTGAAAAATGGTAAGGCGGGCATTGATATGGTGTCTGCCGAGATAATCAAGCTTGGTGGCTCCTGTGTCTGGGAGGCGTTCCTGTTGCTCCTCAATTTATGTTGGAGCTCGGGAATGGTTCCCGGGGACTGGAATAGCGCAGTCATCGTGCCTTTGTTTAAAAACAAGGATTCACGTTATGACTGCGCAAATTACAGAGCCATAAGCTTGACGAGTTTGGCAGCAAAAGTGTATGGTACAATTATTGAAAGGAGAATGAGGATGGTGTCCGATCGTTTACTGTGTGAGACACAAGGAGGTTTCAGGAGTGGAAGGGGATGCATGGATCAAGTGTTCTCTCTGCGCAACATTGTAGAGAAGCATCTGGCTCTAGGTCAGAGGGTTTTTTGCAGTTTTGTTTTAAAGGTTGAACGATATGAATGTGGGAGTCCAGATGGGCGACTCAGTAGTCACTGCTCTGCTTTATGCAGATGATGCAGTCCTGCTGGCACAGTCAGCGATTGACCTGCAGACCCTAGTCGACACAATGACAGAAGGTTGTAAGAAAAGGGGTATACGCGTGAATGTGAGCAAAACCAAAATAATGGTCTTTGAAAGAGATGAAGCCAGAACAGATGTAAGAGTAATAATAGGTAATGATGTACTAGAGTAAGTGGATGAAGTTGTATATCTTGGATGTGGATATAGCCGAGATGGAAGATACACCACTGATATAGAGCGAAGAGTGAATGCGGGCAATAGAGTGAATGGAGCGTTGGGACAACTTCTCGGTAGCCACCACCTCAGCCAGAAGGCACGTGTAGCAATACATAACGCAGTGCTTGACCCAACATTACTGTATGGAAGCGAGAGTTGGGTATGCAGAAAAGAGTATGAAAGTCAAATTAAAGCGGTCGAAATGCGATCTCTGCGGAAAATCTGTGGAGTTAGGCTGACCGACCGCATTCGTAACGACGACGTAAGAGAGCGAGTAGGTATGAAAGAGAGTATTGGTGTAAAGATGCGAAAGGGAATGCTCCGATGGTTCGGACATGTGGAAAGAATTCCGAACGAACGTCTGGTTAAGATATACAATGCGAAAGTGGAAGGATGTAGGTACCGGGGGAGACCGAGACTTACCTACCTCGACCAGATCGGTCATGTACTGAAGGAAGGTGGAGTCAAGAGTCTCCAAAACCGGCGAGCGTGTAGGAAGAGAATTATGAATGTTGAGGAAGCGAGTGAAGTATGCAAAGATAGAGTTCTCTGGCACTCTGTTCTCTCTGCCTACCCTGCAAGGGATATGGCGTGATGATATGTATGTGTATGTACTTTTTTTTATCATGAATTATATAGCATTGAACACTATACCCATATCAGGTATGCAATAATAAAAGTATTTTATATACATTTATATAGCCCTGAACAGTATACCCATATCAGGTATGCAATAATAAAAGTATTTATTATACAATTATATAGCACTGAAAAGTATACCCATAACAGGTATGTAACAATAAAAGTATTTACGGTTATATAGTACAGAAAAGTATGCCTATTTCAGGTATGCAATAATAATATACATTTTGTTATTAAAATCCCACATAGTGCAAGATCTGGAATGAACGACTTACTGCTGTCTTTCCCGAGCGCTATAACATGTCCTTCTTTAAATGAGGTTTGATAAGAGCATTAGTTTTCAGTGTAGACAGCCACCTAGCTATAACTTGGTACTGCAAAGGTCCATGGGTGGCAGTATCAATTACCATCAGGTACTTTTTTGCTTGCTTGTTTTTTTTGTTTGCTCGTTGTAACCACCGGCAATAAAAAAGAAAATACTATAGTTTTCATGACTTCTATGTACATGCAGTCATCTAATTATGTATTTAATGCAGTATTAGAAGTCACAAATAGTAGAAAATAAATTAAAATTTACGTACCTTGATTCAATGTAAGTGCTCTTTATAAAATGGTTCGAACTAATTTATTTTGCAAATACATTAGTATTTATACTGTCTTAACTATTTATCATATAACTAATGCATATTTAAATTATTATAAACTAGATGACCCGGTGAACTAGGGACTAAAGTATTTAGGTGATTTTTGCTTTTGTTATTACCTACGCTGGCAAATGAGTTAGCAGCACATCTGATGATGATAAGTGATACTGTTGCACATGGACCTAACAACACAAGGAACCAGGCTGCCTACAGTGCAGAATTATCTCTTTTGAAACCTCATTTGAAGAAGGACATATCACAGTGCTTGGGAAACATAGCAGCAGGTAGTTGATTCTAGATCTTGCACGTATGGGGAAGAAATGATGGCTGAAAACGTACCTCGAAACAAGACCTCTCTTTCCGGCTGGTGCAGGTCTTGTTAGGGCATGGATGTTTCGGCAAGTGCCTGTATACAGTCGCAAGGAGGGAGTAGACTCTAGCAGCTCTCTCTTTAGCAGGACTAAGAGTGCGGCAGCGACGAGGACACGGCGCAGCATACGCTAGAGGTTTGTACGACCTGGGCTCAGCAGCGCCGTTATCTTGTCGCTGCCTTGAACGAGTCCGGGAGGATATCCTTCAGGGAGACTCGGGCCACCGCCGGCGACTGGGGCAGCATAGGCGCGAGTACCTTCACCTGATGCCGCTTTAGCCGAGGCACCGGGTGACCAGACCGGGGATTACTCTGGTCACCCTGAGTAAGGGTTGTTTTCTAAGGGTACTCATATTTACACAGGAGGTTCAGGATCAATAGTTGAATTGATTATTGAAATAAAAACATGTTTTTATTAAAAAAAGTAACAAATAAGCAGTCACGTGACTACTTGCAGATGTGAAAAGTCGAAATTATTTTCTACGCGTGATAGGCATAAAAGTACAGATTATGACAGAAACTAAATATGGCATGATGAAAAAATACAACATTACGAATTTTCTCCCGAAAATGATGACAGTTTATGTAATAAACATTTATTTTCTTTATATGCAAAAATGTTTAATCCAAAAATTTCTTTAGAATCATGACAGCTCAATTATTCTCATTAGTAACTTCTGTAACAGTTATATTCGATGTTGTCTCTGACGGTATTACTGTGACAATTGGTGGATAATGACTGAAGTAAGTATATTACAAAAGTATTAGACAACAAATTAATAAATTAAAATTAATATAAATTAAATTATTGAAATAAAATAAATCTAAATTATTAATAAAAAAAGTGTGTGTGTCAGCTCCGACGCACGACTGGAGTTTACTCCTTAAGTACGATTATCAAAACAGGCGCAAAAAAAGCTCATTTGACTAAAAATAATATAGGTACCTATGTATATATTTATATTTACATTTATTAAAACTGTTCAGTGAAGTATTATCTCATGTCAGAAAGTGAAAGGTGCGCAGAATAGGTTGCGCACCAAAAACGTGACGAGGTCATTCGATCACTAGATTTACTCCTCAAAATTTTCTCATACCGGGCGCCTTATATGAAAATCGATTCTTAAGGAATAAACTCCAATAAACTCCAATAAGACAATTATTATTTAATAAATAGTAACGTTATTTTAATACAACAATAATAACATTAGTTTACAGTGTAGGTACCTGTTGCCGATAAAATGTTTGTTGTTGCTGACTACGTATTATATGCTGGTTACAAATATATAAGTAGTTTTTTTCATCAGCTCTAGTTTATGAGTTTCGAGTTACTACGGTGAAAAATTAAAATGCACGTATTTTCTAAGAAAAATGTCTTTTTGTCATTAATTATGACCATTGTGTTTCCAAAAAATGCGCTTTAAAGCTCTTCATTTGTGTGTGGATTTAGAAGAATGGCATATAAGGCTCCAGCAATAGTCAGACATCATATTTTTATTCAAGAAACCCTGATAACGCTCCTCCATGATGCATAAACATTGATGCATTCGCTCTCCTTGTTCTTTGCTCTCTATCTCCTAAATTTTCTGAAAACTTGTCTTTGTGACTATGGTGAAACTGGAGTTTTATACTCATACTGCATCGCAGAGTTTTTAATTGCAAGAGGAAGTTTTCTACAAATTCTTTATAATTTTCTGATTTTCTGTTTCCGAGTAAGTTTTGCATGACCGATACTAAAGCTGTCCATGCTTTTAATTCAAGCTCGGTCATTGAAATTTTAAATTCAGTATCTTTCGTAAGTTGTTTAATTTGGAGTCCGTCAAAAATACTGGCTTTCAATCAATCTTTTCAGTAGTAAGTTGAGGAAACTTTTTACAAATGTATTGTATTGTATTATTTAAGTTACAAGTCGTTACTTAAATACTAATTCAAAGTGATCTAATTATTTTAAAATTTAATTTCACTTAAACTAATTTACAATAATTGAATTTAATTACATTTTATGTAAATAATATAAAAATAGAAATCTTAATATATTTTTTATTTGCAACTACAGGTATGTCATACTACAGGTAATAATTAAAATTAGTCAATAGAATAAAATGAATGCTCTAACAACCAGACTTTCAGTCTAGATTTAAATATATCTATTGTAGGCGCAGCGACTATCCGTGCTGGCAGCCTGTTGTACACTGATGGTCCCATAACGTAAATGGACCTCTCTGTTACACAGAGCACGCCTAGCTCTTTGTTCGCCATGACGGTTATCAGCTCGTGCAACTTACCTTCCACACAACCTCTTATATTACACGTGCCCACCCGGCACTCTGCTTTCCGCGACTAGCCTGACTGGGCAAGGCGTAATGGGTAGCGGCTCCCATCGCCGCATCTGCCGATGTTCCTACCGTCGGGGGCCGGTTGGTACGCGTCGTCCCCGGGGCACGCCCTAAACCGCACTGCGGTACGCATTCAAGCCGGATTGCAGTCTAACTAGACTGGCAGGGGACGCGACGTGCACGCTCCGGACTATGCTCCCCTATATATTGTATATATATATATATATATATATATATATATATATATATATATATATATATATATATATTGTTAGGTGTCAAATTAATATTAACGAAAAGCGGGTAGAGAGGACGGCGGGGAGAGACCCGCTCCACGCAGCTACCGCAAGCGAACTTTTCAGTGAGCATGACCAATACCATGTACTATAAATGCAAAAAAGTCAAAATTCGTCAGGCAACACACACTACGTTTTACAAGTATGTATAATTATTAAAAAGATATAGTAACTAAACAGTTTAAAAAAAATAATGTAATTGCTGAAAGAGGAGCTGCTCATAGCCAGTCTGAACTATCGCTTACATAATCCGAGATTTTATAATAACCTTTTTTACAGAGTCTGTTCTTGACAGCCCTTTTAAACTTGTTTACAGTCATATCTCAGATATCTTTTGGTAATTTATTATAGAAGCGTATACATTGCCCCATGAATAACCTATTAATTCTTTCAAGACGCGTACTGTGTACAACTAGTTTGTCCTTATTCCGAGTATTCACACAATGAATGTCACAATATCTTTCAAGTTTCTGAAATTTCTTTTTACATACAAAACATTTTCGTATATATATTGTGATACAACAGTCAGAATATTCACCTCTTTGAATTGCTCTCGAAGTGAAACTCTTGGGCCTAGATTATAAATTGCGCGGACAGCCCTTTTTACCATTACCATTTGTTTTTATATCACTGAAGTGTTAGGATTAACTATTAGTTTAACGAGTGCTTATAATTCGCTTATTGGTTGGTTTTATGGAATATGAAAGTGATTGTAATATTTAATATTTTAGTGTTAGACATTAAAACCATTAGCACCCATTAACACCCACCATTAACAACCACAAACATTAGTTGTTTCTTCTTTATATTAAAAATCCTTCGTCTGTCAAAATCAGGCGTGGGATAAATTACCCAAGCCTACAACCACCTTACTCATTTTGGTCATCTAAATTTAAAATGTTTTTGTTTTTATAAAACAAACTAATCTACCGTACGTTTAAGTCTAATTTTGGTGCGCGTGTGAAGTGATACAAATATGCTGACGCCTTGTGGATCACGTAGTCATGTATATGATATTTCAATTTGAAAGTAGTCGTATATAAATTTGTAGTAGTCAAATATAAATTTGTAATGATTTACAGAGATATATGATCTGACATCACGTTTCCTAAGGGTTCTCTTTATCTTTACAGTAGGGCTACTAGCTTAAGAGATATTTGAGATTAAAAAAAGTGTTTGAAAATATGACTGTATGGAACGAAGTGATCACTCTTTTATACCTACCCTCTCGAAATATTTATATTACTTACCTTAAATAAATTTCCTATGTTTTTTCATGAGCCTGGATGTCACATTCAGACGTAATAGTCGAAGCACCCGATCCTGCAGAAAAGTGAAACGGAAGTCTAGTGAGGAGCTGTAATACTCAACTGCGCAGTCCTTATCGCTGCCAGGAAAGAGTGGCGTTCTGCCGTGAACCAGCTGCACCCACCATAATCAGCGAAACCGTGAGTCGGAACGTGAACAGCGCTCTGATCATCGAGCCGAGCAACGTAGCTTCGCGGGATATTTCGAAAGGTTACGTAATCTCTAACAAAGAAATTTATTTTTGGTATTTTAAATGTTTAAAAGATACTAATTGATTCATGACGTTTGATGATTTGAAAAGGTTGATCACCTAAACATGACTTTCATTTCATGGAATAAGAATTTAAGCTGATGCGTGTGATTACTGACGCATGCGACCGCGGGCACGGGTGACAACGAACGCGGGTGGCTGCAGGCGCGGTCGACTGCCGATGCTAGCGACTGTAGACGCAGGCGACTGACGATGCACGTAAGGTCTGCAGTATGGCTGGATCCTGGGATGTATGATCCAAAGATCGGTATCCTTCGATGCGGTCGCTGTGAGCATGTTATGGCAGCAATATGCAGGCGTACGAGGTCCATAGCCGATCATCAAGTGTTCTGTAAGCGCTTGTTATGGTTATCACATTCGTGTGCCTGCATGGTACATTGTTGATGGTGATTTAAGATTGCCACTGTAACGATTTTCTGGGTGATGCTGGCTCTGCGGTGCCTGAGCTGTGATGCTGGCTCTGCGGTGCCTGAGCTATAATGCTGGCTCTACGGTGCCTAAGCTGTGATGCTGGCTCTGCAGTGCCTGAGCTGTAATGCTGGTTCTGCGGTGCCTGAGCTGTGTTGCTGGATCTGCGGTGCCTGAGCTGTGATGCTGGCTCTGCGCTGCCTGAGCTGTGATGCTGGCGCTGCGGTGCTTGAGCTGTGATGGTAGTACTGCGGTGCCAACACTGAAGGAACCTGTGTTACGGTTCATGGTTCACCAGGACGTGAGTGCGTACGCAGTACCACAGTCTTGGAGGATCTGGAAAATACACTGTGGTGTGTTTTGCCCTGCAATGAGGACGTGTACTGTTGGGGTACGATGCCAGAAAGCTCCAAGTGGTGTACCCTGGGTGCGGGCGACAGTCCCCCAGATCCTTCTGCCGAATTGTCGCCCGTAGCGAATCTCTGGCGCGAGGGTTCCCCAGCAATGGGTTGAGCCCCAATTCGCTCCTGACCCTCTAGTTGTAGAGGGTACAGGAGGCGAAATTTCGGACGGGCCCGGTCACTCATTAATTTGAGGACTGGGCAGGCTTATGCCACCGCCGACATATCGTAAACCTGATATCTTGCTTCAAGACATATTGTCGTGAGGCGTAGTATCAGGAACGAGGGTCTTGGCCTAACCGCCCGGACCGCGAGGAAGACAACCTCTATAACACATCCACATTCGAATTCGGAAATCACTCAGAATCCTAAGTTCTGGCGTGCGGCGAGAGGATGCATGGCAGATGGGCTGTTATGTTCCTAGCACGCTCCAGCCAGGGTACCGGCTGACCCCCTGGTTGGCAAATGTAGGCTTGCCCGGGTACAGGGATCTCTGCCCGGGTTGACGGTTTTTATCCCATACTCGTGCGAACCAGATGGATTCACCTAATTTACTACAAAAAGACGGGAATCCCACGGATTCCCACATAACGGCCTCGTCAAGCCAATGTAAAACTGACCAAAACGACGCCTCGTCCTCAGGACTTGAGGCGTCCGCCGAGGGCCCAGCACAGACCACGGAGGCCCAAAAAAAGACGAAGAAGCGACGGAAGCCGCTGAATTGGGGGACAGGAAAGACTTCCTCACTAGAAAGGAAGCGTATGGCGGAGCGGAAGGTGAAGGAGGCCGCTGCCGCCAAACTGGAAAAAGACGGCGGCAGATCCACTGCAGAGCCGTCAATGGACGAGGGCGACAGTAGTGTCGCAGAGCCGTCTAAAGATGAGGGCATCTGCCGAAAAAATGGACGAGGGCGGTAGTTCCGCAGAGCCGTCCAAGAAGGTCAGCGGGTCGGCTGAGGAAACCGCCGCCGCCAGGTCATCGCCGCGTCTTGCGGCGGCGGCCCTGACTGTTAGGGAGGAGGCCCTCCCCTCGAAGGTGCGGAAGCGCGCCCTGAACAAGGAGGGCAGCTCAGGCGCCGATTCCGAGGGGAGCGTGTCGATCATGCCTCCCCCAAAGTGCCAGCCGTCTTGCAGAGAGAGAGAGCGACGACGGGCAGGACGACCCACTCCCTGGCCGGTGGAGTGCGTGGAGGGGCGGAGGCTGGTAGGCGGGCCGACAACGAGGCGGCCGCCACAAGATGCTGGGTGTCTTTTCCGGCATCCCTCCCACCGAAGTGGTGGGCGCTGGTGCCCGCGCGAGCGTCCCAGCCGCAAATATGGAGGCCCTGCAGGCCGAAAACGCCCGCCTTGGTGGCGAGGTGTCAGGCCTGCGGGCCCAGAACCGCCGTTTGGACTCAGAGTTGGCCGCGGTACGGAGGGACAACCGCCTCCTTAACAAGGACGTGGCCGACCTAAATCCCCAAACGGCGCGGCTCGTGCCGCCTGCGCCACCTGCGCCGCCGGTCAATGCTGGCCGCCGAGGAACCGTCGCCGTCGATGCCACCCTGAAGCCGCCCCGAGGCGCTGGCCGTCCATCGGTTGCCGCCGCGCCGAAGACGCCGCCGATCAGCACCAGTCCGCCGAATTTCGTCGTCGTGGAGCAGGCCCCGACAGAAGTCCAGCCGGTAACACCAATCCCGCTGCCCGCAGTGGGGGCGTGTCGGACGAGGCCTTGCGCGCCATTATCGACACGATCGGTAATATGGTCAATGCGCGCTTGGCCGTTCTGGAGGCAAGGCTGCCTCCAGAACCACGTGTTCGACCGCCTCTCGCCTCGGACAAGCGGCCATATGCGACGGCGTCGAAGGCAGGACCCGCAAGGCCCGGACAGGGGCTCGGATTTTAGAGTTCCCTGAGGCCGAAGGCACCAGGACGGCCGATAGCGTGGCGTCGAAGTTGAGAGGTCTGTTCCCCGAGGAGGGTGGCGTTAGAATCGCCAGACCCGTGAAGTGCGCCGAAATGCGCATCACGGGTCTGGACGACTCCGTGACGGTGGAAGACATCCGGGAGGCCATTGCCTCGAAAACCGGGTATCCCTTGGACACCGTCCGGGTTGGCGCTATCCGGCCCGGTCCGGGCGGCGTAGGTGCCGCCTGGGTGCAGTGCCCAGTGGAGTCGGTCAGGCAACTGGCCGGCTTCCCTACGACGGACGATCGCGGGCGGGCGGTCATGGAATGGGCGGCGTCACTGAGCCTCTGTGTCCTAAACAGAGGCTCAGTGAATACGTGTGTGCGACAGCAGGGTGGGTTGATAGTGGACTTGTCGTTCGCTAGCCCCGCTGTCGCACCACGAGTGAGGAACTAGCGTGTCCTGGAGGAGGCGGAGACCCTATCGGACCACCGGTATATTCGGATGGAGATCTCCCCCTTCCAGGATGCCAGCAGGGTCACAGGGCTGCCCGAGCTCCCACGTTTCCGCGGTGGGCTGCGGGGCGTCTGGACAGACACCTACTGCCGGAAGCGTCCATCGTGGCCGCTGAGGCTGGCCACATTCGCGATGCGTTAACACAGATATGCGATGCGGCCATGCCCAGGGTACGGCGTCTACCTCCGAGGCAGGGGGTCTACTGGTGGTCCCCAAGATTGGCGGACCTTCGTGCGGCGTGCATTAGTGCCCGAAGGTCCTACACCCGCAGCTGGTGGCGTTGCCGCGATGATGAGCGGGACGGCCAGCTGTTTGAGGCGTACCGCAGTGCGCGGACTGCCTTTCGGCTGGCCATCCGGTCCGCCAAGGACGCGAGTTGGCAGGAGATGCTGGACGGTCTCGACCGTGACCCCTGGGGTCGCCCGCATCGCGCGTCGCTGAATAAGCTTCGCACGCAGGGTCCCCCCCTCACCGAGACCCTCCAGCCCGACCTCCTTCGTAGGGTGGTCGAGGAGCTGCTCCCGCGGCAGTCGGAACACACGCCCCCGGTCATGGCTTTGCCAGATCACGACCGGGAGGCCGACGAGAGTGTTCCGCCCGTGACGGAATCAGAAGTGGGGGCGTCTGTGGCGAAGATTCGTCCCGCCACCACGGCCCCCGGCCCGGACGGATTACCACTTCGGGTGTTGACGTTGCTCCTTGAGCACCTCGAACCTCGCCTCAGGCGACTGTACAACGCCTGTCTGACGTCTGGACAGTTCCCTGAGTGCTGGAAGGGAGGTTGGTTCTCCTGCTAAAGTCGGGACGGTCCCCGGATTCGCCGTCGGCCTACAGGCCCATTGTCCTTCTCCACGATGTGGGTAAACTGTTGGATCGTGTCCTCGCTGCCCGCATTGTCCGACGTCTAGAAGAGGTGGGGCCCGATCTGTCGGACGCTCAATTCGACTTTCGAAGGGAGCGTTCGACCGTCGGGGCCTGCTACGCCTGAGGCAGACGGCCGCGGAGGCTGTCACCGGCAGAGGAGTGCTGTTGGCGGTGTCGTTGGACATCGCCAACGCATTCAATAGTCTGCCATTCAGCTGCATCAGGGAGGCGAGACAACCGCTGGTGAAGAACGGTTCTAGAGTGGCGACCACGTACCGGACGACGCAGTGTAGGACGATCTAGGTGGACAGACGACCTGGTGAAGGGTGCTGGGCGTCATTGGATACGAGCGGCACAGGACCGCACTCTGTGACATAACATGAGGGAGGCGTATGTCCAGCAGCAGACGGCAATAGGCTGAAATGATAATGATGATGATGATGATGAATCGTCACTCATTAGTAATAGTTTGCTCGTAGAACCATGATATATGAGTGCGAGTGAGTTACGACTGAGTGAATTTACAAATCCTACATTTTATTTGTTTATTTGTTCCAGAAAAGTTATACAGTACAATTTAATATACATACATACATACATACTTATCATCACGCCATTTCCCTTGCAGGGTAGGCAGAGAGAACAGAGTGCCAGAGAACTCTATCTCTGCATACTTTACTCGCTTCCTCAACATTCATAATTCTCTTCATACATGCTCGCCGGTTTCGGAGACTCTTGACTCCACCTTCCTTCAGTACATGACCGATCTGGTCTAGGTAGGTTAGTCTCGGTCTCCCTCGGTACCTACATCCTTCCACTTTCGCATTGTATATCTTCTTAACCAGGCGTTCGTTCGGCATTCTTTCCACATGTCCGAACCATCGGAGCATTCCCTTTCGCATCTTTACACCAATACTCTCTTTCATACCTACTCGCTTTCTTACAATTTAATATAATAATAGTAATATTAATAATTAAGAATACAATGCAAATTTTATTAAAATATATAACGAATTGAATATTAATGAATGTTCCAAGAACAACAACATATTACCTATGTAAAATATTTATTGAAAATCCAAGTTAAAAATACATTAAGTATCGAAGTCCAAGGCTTATGTTAAATATCAGTGTCAGTGTGGTCAGTGTCTGTTGCGATGCAGTATTCGCCACAATTGCGGGGGTGCGGTCTACGCGGGGAGAACGCGCGCGGGCGCAGTATCAGCGCAGCGACGACGGGCACTCGCACTAAACGTTCACCGTAGACGGACCTATACTTACTATTATTTAATTATATTTTAATTCTGCATCAATTTGTAATAACAAATTAGAGAGAAATAAACCAGCCATAAGAAATACAGTCCACGTCTTATTTAAACGTCCACAGGACCCTAACAATGGTCCTTTAGGATTCTCGCCGTTTTGGATTGCACTTATTGATAGCAGAAGAAGAAATACCATTTGAGGCTCTTCAGTGTGGACTTCAGCAGTGCAAATATTCATCTCATCACCCTGAAGAGAATTTTGCATAGCATCTGCACGCGCCGCGACAGAAATTGCTTAGAGGTCACAACTGTGCGGACTTTGAACTTTGCGAGTCACCTCATTAATTACGGACATATAAAGGACAACAAAAATATGAACATCGGATGGATGGATATACATTTGTGAGTTCGTTCCAATTTATTCCTTGATGTACCTTTCCTATTCTTCGTCTTACTTATCTTCATAAATTTAAAATTGCCTTTATTTAGTGAGCTTTGCATATTTATTACTTAATCATACAGATTCCATATTATTTAACCGCTTAATTTCTTAAATACACGCTTCTGACGAGCTATATTAATTTTTATATTTCAATTTGTGCATTTGCTAACTAATATCGCGCGATGCACTTGAGCATACTCGCTCGCTAGCAATTTACCGTTAGAAACAGCTGATCGACCGCACGCAGGTGTTCGCTAATCTTTTGTTCTCGCAACATTTTATTCTTATCGCTACTTTTTATATTTTTATAAATACTTTACTTGTGTGCTTTACTTTTTCTTTAACTTCACTATCTCATCAAGTATGGATAAATTAATTAAAAAACGCGGTTGCATCAAATCTAAACTAACTATTTTTGGTAATTATATAAATTTGCTTAAAAGTTCTAAAGAACTTAGCCATTTACAACGGTTAGATTTAGAAAGCCGATTTAATAAATTCAATGCCTTATATGCTGATTTCGATCAATTACAGTGTGACATTGAAATGACCTCAGAGGATTTAGATGATGAATGTAAAGAGCGCGAACAATTTGAAAATTTATACCACAAGCTAGTGGCCGAAGCCCGGAACCTGCTTGGTGAGCGACCCACTCAGCAGCGGGAGCTTCGCGATGTCTCCCTGACAAGTTTCGAGGATGCTCAGCCAGGTGGTTCTAAATATAATTGCGTTAGATTGCCAAAAATTGAATTACCCACTTTTAAAGGTCACTATCAACACTGGCTTGAATATCGGGACACTTTTATTTCTCTAATACACTCGAGAACTGATATAGATGACATTAATAAATTGCATTATCTTCGTGCATCATTGAAAGGCAGTGCTTTGTTAATTATTGATAGTTTAGATGTAAAGAGTGATAATTATGCTAACGCGTGGCGGTTGTTATGCAACAGGTATTACAACAAAAGGTTGCTTGTGAATAATCACGTCCAAGCCTTATTTAATGTTGACCAAATACAGAAGGAGTCTTCTCGAGCTATTCGCTATCTCATAGACATAACAAATAAAAATCTACGTGCTTTGTCCACGTTAGACCAGCCTACCGAGCATTGGGACACCTTAATTATACATATGATGGCAGAGAAGCTCGATGCCACTACTCGCAGGGAGTGGGAAACACATAGGAATACCCTCAGTGATCCTCCTTCACTTGAAGTATTTATAACATTTCTTAGCAACAGAGCAGATTTATTAGAAACACTACAGGAAAGTAAAATAATAAAGTTAAATAAACATGAAAACAAACTTAATTCTAATTTTCTTACAGATATAAAACAAAATCAATATGCTAATAATATAACTAAAAAATCTAATATTATTTATAAAAAACCTCTAAGTTGTCCTATGTGCAATCAAAATCATTTTTTATTTAATTGTGAATCTTTTAGATCCCTTTCTGTTGATGACCGATTAAAAAAGGCCGAAGAGACCAAGGTCTGTCTTAACTGTTTACGGCCAGGTCACACGGAGAATAAATGTAATTTAGTTTCTTGCAAATATTGTAGGAAAAGACAACACACTTTTACACTCACCTACAGTAGAGGCTGCTGAGCCTACACTTCCCATAAATAACTTCGCCAACTCCACTCATCAGTTTACTACTCCTCCACACGTCTTGCTGTCCACAGCGCGTGTGAAGGTGGTTGACAGCAAGGGCGACACACACATTGCTAGGGTGTTGTTGGATAACGGTAGCACCGCCAACTTCATCACCTCGTCTTTATGTGACAAGCTTGGCTTGTCACGACGGAATGAGACTGCCACCGTGACAGGCATAAATAACAATACCGCAGTAAGTTCTCAAATGTGTACTCTTACTTTAAAGTCACTTCATAACGGCTACAAAGCAAAGTTAGACTGTCTTGCCTCAATTGACTAAAAGTTTGCCGTCTTCACATATAAACATAAAAAATATTCCCATACCTTTGGGATTGTGTTTAGCCGACTCTTTCTTTAACGAACCCTCAACTATAGACATATTAGTCGGGGCTCACATATTCTGATCGGTCTTAGGCAAAAATTCCATAGATTTAGGTAAGAATTTGCCTAAACTATACGAAACCAAATTGGGATGGTTGGTATCTGGTTATGTCGCCCGTCCTAACCAACGCAATTCCACTTCGATATGTAATTTTTTAAATCAGGAATCGAACCCAGACCTCTCACGTTTCTGGGACTTAGATACCATAGCAGCTAAGCATTCTTTATCGCCAGAAGTGCGTGAATGTGAACAGCATTTTTTAAGGAGTACTTCTCGTAATAATGATGGTCGATTTGTAGTATCTATGCCACTGAAAAAAGATCCCTCAGTCTTAGGTGAGTCTTACCATAAGGCAAAATATCGTTTCTTGTCATTGGAACGTAAATTTTCAAGAGACCCTATCTTCAAAGGTATGTACATTGATTTTATGAAAGAATATGAACGTTTGGGTCATATGACTCAAAATATAGATTTTTCGCCTAGTACTATTA
Organism: Lymantria monacha; assembly: GCA_905163515.2. NCBI lineage: Eukaryota > Metazoa > Arthropoda > Insecta > Lepidoptera > Erebidae > Lymantria > Lymantria monacha. Next base: position 3,604,376 of record LR991087.1, read on the forward strand.
AATCCGTCAGTTATTTTTTACCTCACCACGGTATTATCCGTGAGTCGAGCCTTACGACTAAGCTTCGTACAGTCTTCGATGCTTCCGCGATCACTTCCTCTGGTTTATCACTCAATGATATCCAGATGATCGGTCCAACTGTAAAAGAAGATCTTTATTCTATTTTATTACGTTTCCGTCAGCATAAGTATGTCGTCACAGGAGATGTAGAAAAAATGTATAGAGCTATTGAACTTAATCCATCTCAACGCTCTCTTCAACAAATAATTTTTCGTTACAATTCAAACGAACCTTTAAAAACTTACACTTTAAATACTCTGACTTATGGCACGGCATCAGCACCATACTCAGCCACTAAGTGTTTAGTCAGTTTAGCAAATAGCGCGTCTAACAATGAGGTGAAACAGTCTATACAAAGAGATTTTTATGTAGATGATTATTTGGGGGGTTCCTCCACGCTATCTGAAACCATTACTTTGTGTAAAGGTAATATTTACTTTAAAATCAGCAAAATTAAATTTAAGAAAATTTAGATCCAATAGTCAATTAATTATAAAAGAATTATCTTCTCATGATAAAATGAATAATATATTAAATTTTTCTGATACTTCAGATAACCTTCCGTCAAAAACCTTAGGTCTTAGCTGGATATGTGATACGGACGTTCTTTCATATTCCATTAATATTCCAATTCCTAAAAAGGTTACAAAACGTGATATCCTTTCTGTCATAAGTCAAATTTTCGATCCACTAGGTCTTGTAGGTAAGGACCTACTACTAACGCAAGGGCGTTATCGAAGCTAAAATGATAATGCAGAGGTTATGGATTGATCAATATGCATGGGATGACGAAGTGTCAACTGAAATTAAAAACCTCTGGTTAGATTTTGTAAATGTTTTACCATCTCTAAATGAATTAAAAATTTCCCGTTGGGTTCTTAGTGATGGCTGTGATAATTATGAAATTCATGTTTTTTCAGATGCTTCACAACGAGCATACGGTGCTTGTTTGTATATACGTTCTATACATAAATCAGGGCTAATATCCGTACATCTCTTAACCTCTAAGAATAAAGTAGCACCGCTAAAGCCTACGACGATGCCTCGCCTTGAGCTTTGCGGCGCTTTGCTAGGCACAAGGTTATGTAATAAGGTACTGAGTTCATTAACTTTGAACATTACCAGGTGTAGATTTTGGTGCGATTCGACAATCGTCTTAGGATGGTTGAAATTATCACCAATTCAGTTAAAAAGTTTTATTCGAAACCGTGTTCATGAAATTCGAGAAAGCACGGAGGGGCACACGTGGGGTTACGTTGGGTCGAGAGACAATCCGGCGGATCTTGTTTCCCGCGGGGTGAAGGCTGATTCCATCAGTGGTAATACTCTGTGGTGGTCAGGCCCCTCATTTCTGTTACAACCTGACGATCAGTGACCAAAAATGCCAAATATTAGCGGAAGGCATGATCTACCTGAATTAATTTCTTGTTCACTTACATTTAATAATACACCATGTGACTTAATAACTAACTTAATTAATAACACATCAAAACTTACACTCTTACAAAGATCAGTAGCATATTTACAAAGATTTATTTACAATTGTAGGAATGAGGTAAAATTGAAAGGATATTTATCGCCATTAGAACTTAAAAATGCCATGAATTTAATTATATGTAAGGTTCAACTAGACATGTTTCCTGAAGAATATAACATTTTATCTGCGGGAAGAACACTGCCGACCAAAAATCGACTAACATGTTTATCTCCATTTCTAGATTCAAATAAAATTATTCGTGTTGGTGGCAGACTTAGTAATTCCCCATATAGTTATGATATTAAATATCCAATCTTAACCCTTAAAGTGACATTGTATAGTATAATATACGTCTAACTTTAAAAAAATATTGTCCATTTTCATTCCATTTTATCTGTAATATTTCATCATAAATCAAATTTCTTAAGTCAATATGACAATACTCTTTTAAACTATGGTAAATTTAAATCAGTTGTGAAAATTAACGAACGAGTCGCTACCCGATATTATTATCAAGGTGAGTTCTGCTTATTTTCGTGTCTTTATTGCTAATTATGCATTGAAAATGCATAAAATGTAAAGGTGAAATGTTATTCTAATAGTTTTGCTGTATAAATAACTTGGAAAGTATGCTGTTTGTATTATTTTGACTTGTTAATGTATATGTATGGTATACTATACAATGCTACAAATGCTAACATTTGCTACATTTTTTGTTTGTATAGTATACTATACAACGCCACAATCGCTGTTATGTGATGAAACTAACAATTGTTTGATATTTTGATACGATACTAGTCATATAGGGTGCAGAAATAACGTCTTGGCTTTTTGGGTGGTAGTTGACTTGCATGTTTGCTTCATATTGTTTTAGATCACAATGAATGGAAGAGCCAGACGAATATTGTCTTTGGTGCCTGCGCTAAATGCTCATTCTGATGCTAGTGATGAATCGAGCACTGGTGATGAAGCGAGAACAGTTGGGAGTTCACCCGCACCGTCACTAGAATCATCATTTGAAAGGCTGAACATTCTAGGGAGCTCCGTTTCGTCAGCCAACCCTTCAGAGGACGAGGAAGAATCAAATATTTCTGATGTTGAAGTTGAAACTACTCAAGTTCCCCTCACACCAATCCTGAACGCTGTATTTCCGAGCTCTACGCAATGCAACTATGATGCAATCCCTTCAATTTCTTCCATTAGTTCTGTGTCATCTATTCAACCTTCTACTTCTATGGCACCTGACACACCTTTGAGGACACGTGGACAAAAAAAACGTACTGGGCCTTCTATTACTATTAACACAATAAAAAGACGTTGTATAAAAAAACTAAACTTACGTTTTCGTTGGAAGAAAGTGTCATTTCAACACAAGACTAACATATCTAATCCTACTTTTGAAGATGCAGTACCTACTGATTGGTCACCCTTAGACTATTTTTATCGTTTTTCCCCAGAGGTGAGCGATATAATGATGAATACCAACTTGTACAGCGTTCAAGAAAAGGGCAAATCGATCAAAACTACAGAAGAGGAAATATTAGATTTTTTGGCCATCAACATTCTTATGGGTATAATAGTTTTACCTTCTTACAAAGACTACTGGAAAGCATCGTTTAGATATCCAAAAATTGCAGATGTCATGTCCTTGAAGCGTTTTCAACAACTAAGAAGATATTTACATTTCACTGATAATACCCAAGCTGATGTTTCTGACAGGTATTATAAACTGCGACCCTTAATTGAATGCATTCGGTCTCAATGTTTATCCATTGAAGAAGAAAATGCTTTCAGTATAGATGAGATGGTTATACCATATAAGGGTAAAAAAGCGGGCAGTCGTCGTCAGTATAACCCAAACAAGCCAAGTAAGTGGGGTTTTAAAAATTTGGTTCGAGCTGGTGTTTCTGGAATCATCTACGATTTCATACTCTACGCTGGCGATGATACGTTTAGAGGTGTAAAATTTACCGATGAAGAAGAATCTTTGGGTGTTGGAGGAAAAATTGTTTTAGCGTTATGTAAATCCATAAGAAAACAAGCATGTAGTGTTGTTTACTTTGATAATTATTTCACCTCTTTAGAGCTAATATATATCTTACGAGAAAACTATGGTATATTCAGTTTAGGCACCGTTAGGAAAAATAGATTGAAGGATGCAGAGTGTAAAATGGTTGACGATAAATCGTTACAGAAAAAAGGAAGAGGAGCTTTTACCCAAGTGGTCTGTAATGAAAACAAACTGAGTGTGGTCAAGTGGTTTGATAATAAGCATGTAAGGTTAGTAAGCTCTTATGTTGACGCTTTTCCCCTTGAGAATATCAAACGTTTCAGCAAAGAGACAAAAAGTCACGTAAATGTAGAATGTCCACAAATTGTGAAACATTATAATCGCCACATGGGAGGTGTGGATTTGGCAGATATGCTAATAGCATTATACCGCACGGGCATAAAATCTCGCAGATGGTACATGAATATTTTTTCCCAGCTTCTAGATATATGTGTAAATAATGCTTGGCTCTTACGTCGTAGACATGACAAACAAATAAATAAGAAAAGGAAGCAAGATCATTTGAAAGACTTTCGTTACGAAATCTACGCTGGACTTCTGAGGCGTGATAGAACTGTGGCTGTAAAGGACATTGAATCTGTACCTGAGAGGCGAAAGATAAAGAAACCAATGACCGAGAGACCCCTTGAAGATGTGAGGTTTGATAAATATGATCATTGGCCTCAGCTAACGGGGTATCAGAGATGTAAATATTGTAAAGGAGGTCAAGCAAGTACAATGTGCACAAAATGCAAAGTACATTTATGCTATGTCAAAGGCAGAAACTGTTTTTTGGCTTACCACTTGAAGCACTAATATAGCGCAACGTCTAGTATGCTATACGTTGTCGATTCCTTCTTGTTACGAGCAAAAGTGGCAACGTATAGTATATTATACATAGGTTTTTCCAAAAAATATAAACTTAAGATTTTTTAAAATATTTTTTGTATCTTTTTTATATGCCTAATAAACCATTAAAATTCAGTTTACTAGTTTTTATTAGCAAGAAACATCATGCGACTTTAAGGGTTAATATGTAGCAAGCATCATTTTAGTAAAATTTTATTTCATTATTTTCATGTAAAATATTTACACGCCGGCCCACAACTACTTTTAGCGAATGTTAGACAAATTTATTGGTCTTTAGGCGGTAGAAACCTATCTAAAGCTACTGTTAAAAAATGTGTAACATGTTGCAGATATAAAGCCGAAACCATTCAGCCTATCATGGGGCAATTACCTGCCTCTCGGACTAATTTAGAGTTTCCCTTCTTACACTGTTCTGTGGACTATGCGGGGCCAGTGATGATAGCAGACCGAAAGGGGAGAGGTTGTAAGCTCATTAAGTCTTATTTGGCCATCTTTATCTGCAATTCCGTAAAGGCCTGTCACATCGAGCTTGTCACGGCGCTATCGACAGAAGCATATATAGCTGCATTGAATCGGTTTGTGTCACGTCGCGGTAAACCTGCGAGTATCACTTCCGATAATGACACTAACTTTGTTGGCACCTTTAATGAACTTACAAAATTTCTCTGCCAATCTGATCTTGAAGGTCACATTGCCCAGCAAGGCATTGAATTCAAGTTCGTGCCAGCGTATTCTCCACATTTTAATGGGTTAGCGGAGGCCGCAGTTCGATCTACTAAACATCATTTGCGTAGATTACTGCAACTGACTAATTTTACGTATGAGGAGTTAACCACTTGTCTTACGCAAATAGAGGCGGTTTTGAATTCTCGTCCCCTCACTCCGCTCTCCTCGGATCCTCTTGATTTTTCTCCACTTACTCCCGCTCATTTCTTGATTGGACGACCACTAATGTTTGTTCCACAGCCAGCAGTATCAGCAGCTAACATCAATACCCTTAAACGCTATAAAAGGGTAGAGCTCATAAAGCAGCATTTCTGGCAACGATTTAGCTTGGAGTACGTTTCGCTGTTGCAGATGAAGACGAAATGGAAGTCTACAATTACAAACTTGAAACGTGGATCTCTTGTCCTTATAAAGGATAAGGCTCTTCCGCCTCTTCTGTGGTCATTGGGTAGAGTGACAGAGCTGTACCCAGGCAGTGATGGCATCGTTAGGGTAGCGGATATCAAAACGAAAGGAGGCGTAATTCGTAGAGCATATAATAATATATGTCCTCTTCCAGCATTTGAAGATTGAGATACTTCAACCCGGGGAGCATGTTGCGATGCAGTATTCGCCACAATTGCGGGGGTGCGGTCTACGCGGGGAGAACGCGCGCGGGCGCAGTATCAGCGCAGCGACGACGGGCACTCGCACTAAACGTTCACCGTAGACGGACCTATACTTACTATTATTTAATTATATTTTAATTCTACATCAATTTGTAATAACAAATTAGAGAGAAATAAACCAGCCATAAGAAATACAGTCCACGTCTTATTTAAACGTCCACAGGACCCTAACAGTGTCATTTGTGGATACTGCACGGTGGTGACCGAAGCAGCGTGCGTATTGGACGGAACATCCCTGTTCTTGAATGTTTCATTGAAATTGGAGGCGGAGATGTATCGGCGGGTGTCTGCAATACGAGACGAAGGCGGCGTCATTTCTAGCAAACTGGCTGCCTGGCGTGAGGACGCCCGCCAGGACGTTATTTTCCGTTGGGTAACGCGACTAAAGAGGCTTCGTGTAAGCCGTGTATCTACCGTTGAGGCCCTCCACCCGCACAGTTGGAATGAATGGAGCGGCGGCACGGAGAACTTTCTTTCCGGCTGATGCAGGTCTTGTCAGCGCCGCGACAAATTCCTCGCCCCTATCCCTAAGAGACAAGGGCAGGGAATGCTGCAGCGTGAAGGCGACGATTGCTGCGGTTCCGTCCCGGTTGAGTACCCAATTGAGGCGATCAGGCCCACAGTATGGTGCCGCGGCTACTGCTGCACCGATCGACCTCTCCCCCATGGGTTGCAGGAAGAGATCCTACGCAACGGCGGAGTGGTTGATGTTGGCCTGCAGGAGGTGACTGAATCCATTAACGGACCGGATCCATCACCTCCTCTACGCCGGCGGGCGATTAGGCCGCGCCAGGAGCGGGAGCGGCTGTGGTCGAAAGTCCATCACGCCCCTTTAGGGCCGAAGTCAGAGGTCTGCACGCCCTAAATCCCTTGCGATGCTTAGCGGGATTATTGCCCGCCACACACGCGGGGCAGTGGGGCGGGGCGGTGCAAGATGCCGTCATGTGCCCAGTCTGACCGCAGTGGAAGCAAAGTCCACCGCAGTCAAAGCAATTAGTCAATGTTGGCCGGTTATGCCCGATCGCAATGCACTGGAAACACCTTGCCAGCGGGAGCTCCATTTTTTTTTTTTTTTCGTGGACTATGGATGCGTCTCGCCCCGCCAAATCGGTCCGGGGTGACGGAGAAGACGGCGCGTGACCCCATAGACCCACCGTAAAAACTCCTCTCTCTTCGCCGTGCGAGCGGGTCACCGGGACCCGATTTGCGGGAGCAATCTGTCGGAAATGCTCCCGGAACCACCATCGCCCGTCGAGCACCAGACCCAAGTACCTCATATGGGCCTGGATGCTGATGTGGATGGAGTTTACCACTATCGAGGCGCCGATGGGCAGCCTCACACGGGGCCCATGGAAAAGTAGGGCCTCCGTCTTGTGTAGGGCCACCCTGAGCCCCAGCGCCTCGATCCGACTGACAATCTCCTCGGTGCCGAGAGTGGCCAGGCTCGCCGCCTCTTCGAGTGTCCTGCCCCGGGCTGTGACGAGCGTGTCATCAGCGTAGCACACAAAGCTCAGCCCGGGAGGAGACTCCCTTTCAACGCCCAGTCGTACCCGATGTCCCACAGAGTCGGCCCCAGAACCGACCCCTGTGGAACGTCGCACGACATGGGCGTCCGCACAATGTCCCCTGCGGGACCCGCGCAGAGGATACTGCGGCCCTCCAAATAGTCTGCCACCAGCTGCCTGAGGTACAGGGGCACTCCATGGAACCGGAGCGCCTCCCTGATGCAGCCGAATGGCAGACTATTGAATGCGTTGGCGATGTCCAACGACACCGCCAACAGCACTGCCTACCCGGCGACGGCCTCCGCGGCCGCCTGCCTCAGGCGTAATAGGGCCCCGATGGTCGAACGCCCCCTCCGAAACCCATACTGAGCGTCCGACAGATCGGGCCCCACCTCCTCCAGGTGTCGGACGATGCGGGCAGCGAGCACACGCTCCAGCAACTTACCCATATCGTCGAGGAGCACGATGGGCCTGTAGGCCAACGGCAAATCCGGTGACCGTCCCGGCTTTGGCAGGCGAACCAACCTCCCTTCCTTCCAGCACTCAGGGAACCGTCTAGACGTCAGACAGGCGTTGAACAGCTGCCTGAGGCGAGGCTCGAAGTGCTCGAGGAGCGACGTCAGCACCCGGACTGGAATTCCGTCCGGGCCGGGGGCCGTGGTGGCGGAACGAATCTTCGCCACGGCCGCCCCCACTTCCGACTCCGTCACGGGCGGAACACTGTCGTCGTCGTCGGCCTCCCGGTCCTGATCTGGCGGAGCCATGACCGGGGGCGTGTGTTCCGACTGCCGTGAAAACAGCTCCTCGACCACCCTACGAAGGAAATCGAGCTGGAGGGTCTCGGTGAGGGGGGGGGCCCGCGCGCGAAGCTTGTTCAGCGCCGCGCGATATGGGCGACCCCAGGGGTCACGGTCGAGACCGTCCAGCATCTCCTGCCAACTCGCGCCCTTGGCGGCTCGGATGGCCAGCCGAAAGGCAGTCCGCGCACTGCGGTACGCCTCGTACAGCTGGCCCTCCCGCTCGACGTCGCGGTGACGCCGCCGGCTGCGGGTGTAGGACCTTCGGGCACTGATACACGCCGCACGAAGGTCCGCCAGTCTTGGGGACCACCAGTAGACCCCCTGCCTCGGAGGTGGACGCCGCCGCACTCTGGGCATGGCCGCATCGCAGATCTGCGTTAACGCACTGCGAATGCGGACAGCCTCAGCGTCCACTCCGTCCGCTGGGGGTGATGAGGACAGCCACGTGCTGACAATGGCCGCCTCCGCCAGTAGATCCCTGTCAAGACCACCCACAGCCCACCGCGGAAACGCGGGAGCTCCGTCCGCCCTGTCACCCCTACCGGGTTCCCGGGGAGAGACCTCCATCCGGATGTACCGGTGGTCCGACAGGGTCTCCGCCTCCTCCAGGACACTCCAGTTCCTCACCCGTGGCGCGACAGCGGGGCTAGCGAACGACAAGTCCACTATCGACCCGCCTTGCCACCGCATGCACGTGTTCACCGAGCCTCTGTTCATAACACAGAGGCCCAGTGAAGCCGCCCACTCGTTGACCGCCCGCCCGTGGTCGTGCGTCGTAGGGGACCCCCACGCCGTGGATTTGGCGTTAAAGTCCCCCAGAACCAGGACGAGGCCCGGTGCCAGTCGCCGTATCGAGGCCTCCAAGGTGGTGAGTGAGGCCCCGAAATCGTCCATCCTCCTAGTGGGGGAGAGGTATACGCTGTAGAGCGTGACCCCTCCCCACTCCGCCGCGACAAATTCCTCGCCCTACCCAGAAGGGACAAGGACGGGAAGTGCCGCTGCGTTGAGACGACGATTGCCGCGGTACCGTTTCGACTGACCACCCAATTGGGGCGATCAGGCACGGCGTACGGTTCCGCGAATACGGCTGCACCAATCGACCACTCCGCCATGGATTGCAGGAGGAGATCCTGCGCTCCGGCGGAGTGGTTGGTGTTGGCCTGCAGGAGGAGGTGATCCGTGGCCTCGCCGGCGCGGACAGCGGCCGCCGCCGCCCTTTCCATAGCCGAGGTCCCTCGCCCTCTTCGGGAGGCCTGGATCTTGGGTGGGGGCATGTTGGCCACGCTCCCCTCGATTTCGGCGCTCGAGCTGCCTCCCTTGCTCAGGGGGCGCTTTCGCACCTGCGAGGGGAGGGCCCCCTTCTTCTTAGTCGCGGTCGCCGGCGGCGTCTTTGCTGCTAGACGCGCCGACGACCTAGTGGGGCCTTCACCAGCCGACCCGCTGTCCTCTTTGGACGGCCCTGCGGGCATATCACCGCCCTCGTCCATTCTGACGGTAGATCCGCCGCCCTCGTCTTCGGACGGCTCTGCGACATCGCTGTCGCCCTCGTCCGTCGACGGCTCTGCTACGAGTCTACCGTCCTTCTTCTCTTCAGCGGCGGCAGCCTCACTGAGCGCTCGCCACTCCTCCAGCCGCCTTTTGTGGCTCAGGCCGTTGCCCCGAGTCTTTCTGGGCGACCTCCGCTTTGCTTTTGGGGCCTCCACGATTTGTGCCGGGCCCTCGGCAGACGCCTCAAGTCCAGAGGACGAGGCGTCGTTTTGGTCAGATTTACGTTGGCATGACCGGGCCTTGGGGTGAGAATCACTTAGATTCCCGTCGGTTTTTAGTAAATTTTGAGTATCCATTTGATTCCCACGAGAATGGGAGATACATTGCGTCGACCCGGGCAGAGATCCCTATACCCGGGCAAGCCTACATTTACCAACCAGGGGGTCAGCCGGTGCCCTGGCTGGAGCGTGCTAACGACAGAACAACCCATCTGCCATGCATCTTCTCGCCGCACGCCAGAACTTAAGATTCTGGGTGATTTCCGAGTCCGAATGTTACTTCGGACTCTTTATAGAGGTTGTCTTCCTCGCGGTCCGGGCGGTTAAGCCAAGACCCTCGCTCCTGAAACTAAGACAAGCAAAGAATCAGGTTTACGATGTGTGGGCGGTGGCATGTGCCTGCCCAGCCCTCAAATGAATGAGTGACTGAGCCCGTCCCGATATTCCGCGTCCTATACCCTCTACTACCACTGTAGTAGAGTAAGGAGCGAAATCGCGCAGATATTCGCTACGGACGACAGTACAACAGAAGAAATGGGGACCGCTGCCCGCACCCAGGGTACACCGCGTGGAGGTTTCTGGGGCGAGGGGAGGGCCTCCTCCTTCTTAGTCGCGGTCGCCGGCGGCGTCTTTGCTGCTAGACGCGCCGACGACCTAGTGTGGCCTTCACCAGCCGGCCCGCTTTCCTCTTTGGACGGCCCTGCGGGAATATCACCGCCCTCGTCCATTCTGACGGTAGATCCGCCGCCCTCGTCTTCGGACGGCTCTGCGACATCGCTGTCGCTCTCGTCCGTCGACGGCTCTGCTGCGAGTCTACCGTCGTCCTTCTCCTCTTCAGCGGCGGCAGCCTCCCTGCGCGCTCGCCGCTCCTCCAGCCGCCTTTTGTGGCTCAGGCCGTTGCCCGAGTCTTTCTGGGCGACCTCCGCTTTGCTTTTGGGGCCTCCACGATTTGTGCTGGGCCCTCGGCAGACGTCTCAAGTCCAGAGGACGAGGCGTCGTTTTGTTCAGTTTTTGATCGGCTTGACCGGGCCTTGGGGTAATAATAATAATAATTTATTTATTACTCAAAAACAAAACATTACAAAATACTCAAAGTCACAATAAAAATCCAGTGGTACAAGAGAAATACAATAGAAATTGATTCACAGATGTTTGACGAGTTACAATTTTGAGTTGTAAAACCCTGTCTCCTAAACTAGGCCAAGAGGCTTGTATCTTAGGAAACAGTGTTCGGCCTAATCATAATAGATGTGATTTATAAATAATCGTGCAAGTGTGTCGATCCATTGTAACTTATCCAAATTACTAAATTAATTAATTAAATTGTTAAATTAATGCATCTTTAAATATATTATTGAAATATGTAACTATGTTGTTTTAATTATGTGTGTGTGTGTGCGTGTGTGTGTGTGTATGTTGATGTGCATGTGCGTGTGCGTATGTGTGGGTGTGTAGATATATATATATACTAGCTTTCGCCCGCGACTTCGTCCGCGTGGAATGGTTACTTTGGGCTAACGTTAACTTCAACTCGCGAATTCGTTTACGTAAAAGGTGGAAATATTTTTAAATAATACATACGTTAAAGCTGTTTTAGGTACCTACATGACCCTTTTATTAGTAAGAGTAGAACATTAAACCTTAAGTAAAAGTATTGGGTCTTATCTATACTTTCTATAGATATACCATATACAATGTATGCATATTATACATATATACATACATACACTTACGCCTATTTACGATTACACATACTTTTAATGTGTATGAAATCGCTGTGTGGTAGCGGCTACGAATACTACCAATTCTCACTTTGCTTGTGGATGTCGTAAAAGACGACTAAGAGCCTTATAACGACTTGGGCCAACTCCATCTGATGCCGTTTGGTCAACAATTACATTCCCATGGAGGGTTGACGTCTGGCAGGCGGCCGGTAATAAAACTATTGCCAATAACTTTTATAATATGTACTATGAATGAAGAGTACTTATTGTATCGACCCCAAGTAATTGGGATAAGAGTAGGAGAATGATGATGATGATGACCTCTCGTGAACAAATCTCCAATTTGGTCCAGAAAAGTATGACGTGGTCTTCCCCTTGTATTCGTCCCATTCACGATTGCTTTATATGTTTGCTTCGTCAACCTCTGCCCACTCATTATTTCTTCCACTTCGTGTCCAACCCACCTCAGCATACCAGCGCTCTTTTATAACATTATACCTAATTTTATCTTTCAGACTTACATCACACACGTTACGAAGAGCTCTCAGCTCTACAGCATTTATTCTATTTTCATGTCTTCTCCGCCAAATCTAACTTTCACTGCCATACATGAGGGCAGGCACTAATACTTCCTATACTTATTATTATTATTATTTAGGATGTGTAAAGCCGACGGAAGGTCATGAGAAGAAAACAAAACTAAAAATGTAGTGTGTGTAGAAGTACTTTGAAATAACATTAGTTTGAGTTTTTTTTTAATATAAGATTATAAGACCCAGTATTTTTATCGTAAATGCGCGCCCAGTACTTGATCATTATTTTGCTGCGATGTTATTTTTAAACTGCGATATTTCCTAAGATATTCATTGAAATCAAATAATGTAAAGAGCAATTTTGTTTTAAATTAAATACTTGTGATGAATAACTAATTTATTTGGATAAGGATTAATATTATGTTTATAAAAACACCTTCGAAAATATCATATTATTTTAAAACAAATTTGATTAGCATAAAAAAGGTTATAGTGAGCCAATCTTAAAAGATAGACATATGCTGTCGCGGACTTTTATTTAGAACTTTGAAAGGGGAACAATTATATAGTACATAATTTTTGCGCAACTTTAACCGTTTACGCAGCGGAAGCTCTCAAAAGGAAACAAAAACCCGATTTTTACACATTCATCATTGTTGCTCTGCTCCTATTGGTCGCAGCGTAATGTTGTATAGCCTAAAGCCTTCCTCTATAAATGGACTATCCAACAAAAAAAGAATTTTTCAAATCGAACCAGTAGTTCCTGAGATTAGCGCGTTTAAACAAACAAACAAACAAACAAACAAACTCTTCCGCTTTATAATATTAGTATAGATATATATATATATATATATATATATATGTATATATATATATATATATATATATATATAGTTTTTTTTATGAGATGTAGACTAGTAAAGATTCTGTTATAGTGTAGTCCTGGAGTAGTAACCATTCCCTGATTATCGTTTTGATTTTAAATTTACATAAATTTCTTATATTAAGTGCTCTTTGTACTCCCTTGTAAATATGGACACTTAAAACAAAAAACTGATGCTCGGCAAAACTAGTTTTGTGTTTGACTCCTCGCGGTATATTTCTACGTTTGCTTGGGTCAGATAGGGGTATTTTGCCGTGTATCTTAAGTATTGATAAGTTAACATACAATTAACGTACCGTTAAAATTTGACACTCTCTATAGAGTTGACTTGTAGGGTACAGGTATGGTTTTCTCGTTATTATTTTGAGAACTGCCCTCTGTGCTCTCTCTACTCTCAAAAGATGCGTTTTAGCAGCTCCACCCCACACAGTTATGCAATACCTGATTATGGATTGACATAATGCGAGGTAGACCATTTTTAATGTGTTGGGGTTTGCAGATTCCCTGAGAGCCTTGAAGACATGAATAAGACGGAGTACTCTCGCAGTAATGTTGTCGACTTGATGATCCCATCTCAACCCATCATCTATTTGTATTCCCAGATGTTTGACAGTTTTAGATCTAATTATACCCATGCATGAACATGGTGAAACGGAGTTAGAACAGGAATAGGAATGGGCTATTATAGAGAAGGAGTTTGGAGGTTTGGTAGTGTGACTGATTGGGGGTGCGAGGCTGAACCACCTCCACGTGGTGCACCCTGGAAACGTCAGACCCTTTTTCCCCATCTGACGGCCAAGAGTTCAGCGATCGGGTCTCGGCGCGTTCTGCGCCGTCTGAGCGCGTACGATTTGACCCTGTAGGAAGGGATGGCATTCCCCGTCGTCCCCTCTCCAAAGGGCATGGGGTCTCTCTCGAGATGTCCCTCATGTCCGGCCCGTGTCCCTGAGTTTAGGATATCCTAAATTTAGGGCCGGGATTTAGGGTGCGGAGATAGATAACCCTCCAAAGAAAAAACAATCCCGAATCCTAAGTTTCACCGCTCGGCGAGAGGATGCATGGTTACTCCGGAGGAGTCAGCCGTTAGAGCGGTACCCAGTCACCCGGGGGGACTTAAAACCCCAAACACCATGGCAGAAGTTAATACGTGTATGAATCCTCCTGAGGGTCCCGACGATGTCGGGGAGTCCCTTGCTGAGAGCTCAGTCTGCTCCAATTCGTATAGGGGGGGGGCACCTTCTGTTTTAGCCGCGGGGGGCCCAGCTGTCAACTCGGCCCCAAAATTTCGACTTAAAGCACTAGAGGTGCGACTGGAAGACCTCTCTCTGAGGGCTCGGAAGCGTCTCCATGTAGAGGGGAGCTCGGAATCCGACCTCGGAGAGGGGTCTTCAAAACTCCCCCCGCCGAAGGTGGCGACATCGCGCCGCGGTAGGGGGAAGGCGACGGCAACCAGGGCGGCGGCTCCGACGCCAGCTGGTTCGGCTGGGGGCGCTGCGACTCGCAAGTCCAAAGCGGTCGCCGCGTCGGTGGTGAGGGCGTCGGAAAGACCCCTCCCTGCTGACGAGGTGACCGGGGACATGGCGGGCAGCGGCCCTCCCCAGCCCAAGATGGAGGCCCTGCAGGCCGAAAACGCCCGCCTTAGTGGCGAGGTGTCAGCCCTGCGGGGTCAGAATCTCCAGCTCGGGAAGGAGCTGGCGGCGGTGCAGCGGGCGCACCGTGAGTTGGCCAGAAAATGGCCGACTTGCGGGCCCAATATGCGCCGCCGGCTAGCGCCGGCTCGGGTGCCGTCGCTAAGGGAGGGAAGAGGGAGCCGCCTCGCGTTGTGGAGCGTGCCCCCAAGACGGTTCGGCCCGTAGAGCCGATCCCGCTGCCCGCGGTGGAGGGTGTGCCGGATGAAACCGTGCGCGCCATAATTGAGTCGGTCGGGAAACTGGTCGACGCGCGCATGGCGGCTCTGGAGGCAAGGCTGCCTCCGGAGCCTCGACTTCGGCCACCACTCGCCGCGGACAAGCGGCCGTACGTGGCGACAGTCCCCGCCCCGCTACCCTGCCAGGGTGGCCGCGTGGGGAGCTTCGCCGCGGCCGTGGCCGGGCCCAAGCCGAATGGGCCCGCTCCGCAAGGCCAAAAGAGGACGGCACTGGCTCCTGCCAAGGCCGGGCCGCAGTCGTCTCCCGCAGCTGCGCCGCGGGTGGCGACCAGTGCGCCCGTGACTGCGCCTCCCGCGTCCGGCACATCTGTCCCGCCCGAACAGGGTTGGCAGGTGGCCGAGCGTGGCAGGAAGAGTCGCGGCCAACGGAGACGGACGGAGGCCAAGCGCGCCGCTGAGGCATCCGTTCCCCAGGCAGGAGCCGGGGGGAGGGAGAGAGGGAGGCCACACAGGAGGCTCCGGCCGCCGAAGACAGCCGCAGTAGTGATTACTGTGCTGCCTGAGGCCGCCGAAAAGGGCCTCAACTATGAGGCCGTTTTGAGAAAAGCCCGGCGGGAGCTAGACGTCACCGATATTGGTGGCGTCGAAGCCACGACCCGCAAGGCCCGGACAGGGGCTCGAGTACTCGAGTTCCCTGGGGCCAAGGGCGCCAAAACGGCCGATAGTATTGCGGCCAAGTTGAGGGGCCTGTTCGCCGAGGAGGGCGGCATTAAAATCGCCAGGCCTGTGAAGTGCGCAGAAATGCGCGTCACGGGCTTGGACGATTCCGTGACAGCAGAGGACATCCGGGAGGCCATTGCCTCGAGAACCGGGTGTACCCTTGATGTTGTCCGGGTTGGTGCCATCCGCCCTGGCCCAGGCGTGGCGTGGGTGCTGCATGGGTGCAGTGCCCGGTGGAGTCGGTCAGGCAACTGGCCGACTCGGGCAGGCTCCTCGTGGGCTGGAGTTCGGCGCGGGTGACCGTGCTGGATAACCGGCCCGCGAGGTGCTACATGTGCATGGCGATCGGGCATACCCGACCGACGTGCACTAACTGCTTTGACTGCGGCGGATTGTGTTTCCGCTGCGGTCAACCCGGGCACATGGCAGCATTCTGCGCTGCCCCGCCCCACTGCCCCGCGTGTGCGGCGGACAATAAGCCTGCTAAGCACCGCATGGGCTCTGGGGCCTGTAGGCCTCCAGCTTCGGCCCCAAAGGGGCGGAGTGGCCGTTCGACCACGGCTGCTTCCGCTCCTAGTGCGGCCCGATTGCCCGCTGGCATAGAGGAGGGCATGGACACGGCCAATTAATGGCGGCCGAGTCCATCCACCTCCTGCAGGCCAACATCAACCACTCCCCTGGTGCGCAGGATCTTCTCCTGCAATCCATGGCGGAGTGGACGATTGGTGCAGCCGTAGTCGCGGAGCCGTACTGCGTGCCTGATCGCCCCAATTGGGTGATCAGCCAGGACGAGACCGCGGTAATCGTCACCTCCACGCTGCGGCATTGCCCGCTCTTATCCCTTAAGGATAGGGGCGAAGGGTTTGTCGCAGCGGAATGGGGGGAGGTCACGCTTTACGGCGTGTACTTCTCCCCTAATAGGAGTGCGGCTGATTTCGGGGCCTTCCTTACCAACTTGGAGGCTTCGATACGGCGACTGGCACCGCGCCTCGTCCTTGTCCTGGGGGACTTCAACGCCAAATCTGTGGCGTGGGGGTCCCCTACGACGGACGATCGCGGGCGGGCAGTCGTGGAGTGGGTTGCTTCGCTGGGCCTCTGTATTCTCAACAGGGGCTCAGTGGACACGTGCGTGCGGCCGCAGGGCGGGTCGATAGTGGACTTATCGTTCGCTAGCCCTGCGCTCGCACAACGAGTGAGGAACTGGCGTGTCCTGGAGGATGCTGAGACTCTGTCTGACCATTTATATATTCGGATGGAGATCTCACCCCGGGACCGGGCCGGTAGGGGTCACAGGGCGAACGGAGCTCCCGCGTTTCCGCGGTGGGCTGTGGGGCACCTGGATGGGGACCTGCTGGCGGAGGCGGCCATTGTGCATTCATGGCTGTCCTCACCGCCCCCAGCGGACGGAGGAGTGGACGCTGAGGCTGGCCGCATTCGCAGTGCGATGACGCAGATTTGCGATGCGGCCATGCCCCGTGCACGGCGTCTACCTCCGAGGCAGGGGGTTTACTGGTGGTCCCCGAGGCTGGCGGATCTTCGTGCGGCTTGCATATGTGCCCGAAGAGCCTACACCCGCAGTCGGCGGCGTCGCCGCGATGATGAGCGGGAGGGTCAGCTGTACGAGGCTTACCGCAGTGCGCGGTCTGCCTTCAGGCTGGCCATCCGTTTCGCCAAAGACGAGAGTTGGCGGGAGTTGTTGAACGGTCTCGACCGTGATCCCTGGGGTCGCCCGTATCATGCGGTGCTGAGTAAGCTCCGCGCGCAGGGCCCCCCCCTCACCGAGGCCCTTCAACCCGACCTCCTCCGCAGGGTGGTCGAGGGACTGTTTCCGCAACAGCCGGAGCACACGCCCCCGGTCATGGCTTCATGGCCAGATGATGACCGGGAGGCCGATGAACATAGTGTTCCGCCTGTGACGGAATCAGAGGTGGGGGCGGTGGGGGCGAAGATTCGTTCCGCCAATACCGCCCCCGGCCCGGACGGAGTACCCGTCCGGGTGTTGATGATGTTCCTCGAACACCTGGAGCCACGCCTTAGGCAACTGTATAACGCCTGCCTAGCGGCGGGACGGTTTCCTGAGTGCTGGAAAGAGGGGAGGCTGGTTCTCCTGCCAAAGCCGGGACGGTCTCCGGATTTGCCGTCGGCCTATAGGCCTATCGTGCTGCTGGACGATGTGGGCAAGCTGTTGGAGCGTATCCTCGCTGCCCGCATCGTCCAGCACCTTGACGAGGTGGGGCCCAACCTGTCGGACGTTCAATTCGGTTTTCGAAGGGGGCGTTCGACCGTTGCGGCTCTACTGCGCTTGAGGCAGACGGCGGCGGAGGGGTGCTGTTGGCGGTGTCTTTGGACATCGCCAACGCATTTAATAGTCTGCCATTCAGCTGCATCAGGGAGGCGCTCCGGTATCACGGAGTGCCCTTATACCTGAAGCGGCTAGTGGCAGACTATTTGCACGGGCGCAGTCACAGTTGCGTCGTCTGCGCGAATCGCGCAGGGGACATTGTGCGCACGCCCATGTCGTGCGGTGTCCCACAGGGGTCGGTCTTGGGGCCGACTCTGTGGGACATCGGTTACGACTGGGCGTTGAGAGGGAGTCTCTCCCCCGGGCTGGGCTTAATTTGCTATGCTGACGACACGCTCGTCACAGCCCGGGGCAGGACACTGCAAGAGGCGATGAGCCTGGCCACTCTCGGCACCGAGGAGATGGTCAGGCGAATCGAGGCGCTGGGACTTAGGGTGGCTCTAGATAAGACGGAGGCCATCTTGTTTCATGGGCCCCGCACGGGGCCACCTGCCGGCGCCTCGATAGTCGTCAACTCCGTCCCCATCGGTATCCAGGCCCATATGAAGTATTTGGGCCTGGTGCTCGACGGGCGGTGGTTCTTCCGGGAGCATTTCCGAAGACTTGCTCCCCGGCTGCGTGGCGTGGCGTCCGCCCTTTCACGGCTTATGCCGAATCTGGGTGGACCCAGCTTTGAAAGTCGACGGCTATACGCGGGGGTGGTCCGGTCAATGGCATTGTACGGCGCACCCGTGTGGGCGAGGGCTCTGACCGTCCGCCTTAGGACTATCTGCGGCGACCGCAGAGAGCCATGGCGATCAGGGCTATCCGCGGATACCGCACGGTGGCGACCGAGTCAGCATGCGTATTGGCCGGAACGCCCCCTTGGGACTTGGAGGCGGAAATGCTCGCCGGAATATATCGGCGGGTGTCTTCCACTCGCGAGGAAGGTGGCGAGGTTTCGCCTAAGGAATTGGCCACCTGGCGCGAAGGCGCCCGCCGGGAAGTACTTGCCTGTTGGGCGACGCGGCTGGAGAGGCCTCGATTCGGACTTCGTGTCATCGAGGCCGTTCGGCCCGTACTGATGGAGTGGCTGGAGAGGCGGCACGGAGTCCTCTCTTTCCGGCTGGTGCAGGTCTTGTCGGGGCATGGTTGTTTCGGCAAGTACCTGTACACGGTCGCAAGGAGGGAGACGACTCCGTCCTGCCAGCAGTGCGGCAACGACGAGGACACAGCGCAGCATACGCTCGAGGTCTGCGTGACCTGGGCTTCGCAGCGCTCTGCCCTCGTCGCCGCCATCGGTGCTGACCTCTCGCTGCCGGCCGTCGTGAAAGCGATGGTCGACAGTGAGAGCAATTGGGACGCGGTCGCCGCCTTCTGCGAGAGCGTCATCTTGCAGGAGGAAGCGGCGGGGCGAATCCGGGAGGATCTCCTCTTCGAGGATTCGCGCCGCCGTCGGCGACTGGGGCGGCGGAGGCGAGAATACCTCCGCCTTATGCCGCCCTAGCCGAGGCAGCGGGTGACCGGACCGGGGATTAGTCTGGTCACCCTTGGAGAGAGGCCACCGCGTGAAGACGACGCCCTGACATCGAGACATAATATTAGGGCCACCTGCCGGCGCCTCGATAGTCGTCAACTCCGTCCCCATCGGTATCCAGGCCCATATGAAGTATTTGGGCCTGGTGCTCGACGGGCGGTGGTTCTTCCGGGAGCATTTCCGAAGACTTGCTCCCCGGCTGCGTGGCGTGGCGTCCGCCCTTTCACGGCTTATGCCGAATCTGGGTGGACCCAGCTTTGAAAGTCGACGGCTATACGCGGGGGTGGTCCGGTCAATGGCATTGTACGGCGCACCCGTGTGGGCGAGGGCTCTGACCGTCCGCCTTAGGACTATCTGCGGCGACCGCAGAGAGCCATGGCGATCAGGGCTATCCGCGGATACCGCACGGTGGCGACCGAGTCAGCATGCGTATTGGCCGGAACGCCCCCTTGGGACTTGGAGGCGGAAATGCTCGCCGGAATATATCGGAGGGTGTCTTCCACTCGCGAGGAAGGTGGCGAGGTTTCGCCTAAGGAATTGGCCACCTGGCGCGAAGACGCCCGCCGGGAAGTCCTTGCCTGTTGGGCGACGCGGCTGGAGAGGCCTCGATTCGGACTTCGTGTCATCGAGGCCGTTCGGCCCGTACTGATGGAGTGGCTGGAGAGGCGGCACGGAGTCCTCTCTTTCCGGCTGGTGCAGGTCTTGTCGGGGCATGGTTGTTTCGGCAAGTACCTGTACACGGTCGCAAGGAGGGAGACGACTCCGTCCTGCCAGCAGTGCGGCAACGACGAGGACACAGCGCAGCATACGCTCGAGGTCTGCGTGACCTGGGCTTCGCAGCGCTCTGCCCTCGTCGCCGCCATCGGTGCTGACCTCTCGCTGCCGGCCGTCGTGAAAGCGATGGTCGACAGTGAGAGCAATTGGGACGCGGTCGCCGCCTTCTGCGAGAGCGTCATCTTGCAGGAGGAAGCGGCGGGGCGAATCCGGGAGGATCTCCTCTTCGAGGATTCGCGCCGCCGTCGGCGACTGGGGCGGCGGAGGCGAGAATACCTCCGCCTTATGCCGCCCTAGCCGAGGCAGCGGGTGACCGGACCGGGGATTAGTCTGGTCACCCTTGGAGAGAGGCCACCGCGTGAAGACGACGCCCTGACATCGAGACATAATATTAGTCGAGATGGCAGGGCGTCGACCCGAGAGGATACCCGTGAGGGTAGACCGGATGGGCCACTGAAGAAAAGAACGCGTACCAGTGGCCCACCCGCAATGCGTAGAGAGGTACATTGTAGGGCGGGTCTACGGGGTCGTGCGCCGCTTCTCCCGTCGCCCCGGACGGATTAGCGGGGCGTGACCGATCCGTAGCCCGCCGCCAAAAAAAAAAAAAAGTGTGACTGATTGAGAATGGGATGTAACAAGTTTTTTTCAAATTCAGGGTAAGCAAATTTTTGTTGAGCCATTTCATGATAGAGGACAATGCGAATTCCGCCCTTGACTTGACACTTTGCCAGGTATTTCCATCGATTAAAATCGCTGTATCATCGGCATAGGCATAAACCTTGCAATGCGAAATGGTAATTTTGCAGAGATCGTTCATATATATCTGAAAGAGTGTAGGCCCCAAGATACTACCCTGTGGGATGCCACATGACACACACTCCTCATCGCTGTATGTATTATCTATTTTTATTTGTTGGGAGCGATCTCTGAGGTAATCCTTAAAGATTTCTAGTGCTATGCCACGAACTCCGACAAACTCCATCTTTGTTATTAGTTTAGCAGCAGAAACTGTGTCAAAAGCTCTGGACAAGTCTAGAAAGATGCCTAGACATTTAGTGCCATTATCCAGTGCCATTGCCACAGCTTGTGTGAGGTCCAGTACGGCATCCTCTGTCGAGACACCATTTCGGAAACCGTACTGGTTATCGGCCAGGATGCCGCAACTGGGGTACGATGCCAGAAACCTCCGCGTGGTGTACCCTGGGTGCGGGCGACAGTCCCCCAGATCCTTCTGTCGAATTGTCGCCTGTAGCGAATCTCTGGCGCGAGGGGGGGTTCCCCAGCAATGGGTTGAGCCCCAATTCGCTCCTGACCCTCTAGTTGTAGAGGGTACAGGAGGCGAAATTTCGGACGGGCCCGGTCACTCATTAATTTGAGGGCTGGGCAGGCTTATGCCACCGCCGACATATCGTAAACCTGATATCTTGCTTCAAGACAAGTTGTCGTGAGGCGTAGTATCAGGAACGAGGGTCTTGGCTTAACCGCCCGGACTGCGAGGAAGACAACCTCTATAAAGAATTCGACCTTCGAATTCGGAAATTACCCAGAATCCTAAGTTCTGGCGTGCGGCGAGAGGATGCATGGCAGATGGGCTGTTCTGTTCCTAGCACGCTCCAGCCAGGGTACCGGCTGACCCCCTGGTTGGTAAATGTAGGCTTGCCCGGGTACAGGGATCTCTGCCCGGGTCGACGGTTTTTCTCCCATACTCGTGGGAATCAACATGGATTTTCTTTTACCTACACCAACACAAGACGGGAATCCAGAGGATTCCCACATCACGGCCTTGTCAAGCCAACGTAAAACTGACAACGACGCCTCGTCCTCAGGACTTGAGGCGTCCACCGAGGGCCCGGCACAGACGAAAGAGGCCCACAAAAAGAAGACGAAGAAGCGGCGGAAGGCGCATAACTGGTCAGGCAAGGGTGCCTCACGGGACCGTCAGCGTTTGGCGGAGCGGAAGGCGAAGGAGGAGGCTGCTACCGCCAAACTGGAGGAAGACGGCGGCAGATCCACTGCAGAGCCGTCAATGGACGAGGGCGACAGTAGTGTCGCAGAGCCGTCCAGAGACGAGGGCAATGGATCTGCCGATATAATGGACGAGGGCGGTAGTTCCGCAGAGCCGTCCAAGGAGGCTAGCGGGTCGGCGGAGAAAACCGCCGCCACCAGGTCGTCGCCGCGTCTTGCGGCTGCGGCCCCGACGACAAGGGAGGAGGTCCTCCCCTCGGAGGTGCGGAAGCGCCCCCTGAACAGGGATGGCAGCTCGGGCGCTGACTCCGAGGGGAGTGCTATCATCATGCCTCCTCCCAAAGTTCCGGCCTCTCGCAGAGGGCGAGGGGCCGCGGCGTCAGGTCGGACGACCCATTCCCCAGCCGGTGGAGTACGCAGAGGGGCGGAGGCTCGCAAGCGGACCGACGACGAGGCGGCCGCCGCGAGGGTGCTGGAGGTGTTGTCCGGCATCCCTCCCACCGAAGTGGCGGCCGCTGGTGCCCGCGCGAGCGGTAGCGCCCCGGACGCGAAGGCCCTGCAGGCCGAAAACGCCCGCCTTGGTGGCGAGGTGTCAGGCCTGCGGGCCCAGAACCGCCGCCTAGAGTCGGAGCTGGCCGAGGTGAGGAGGGAAAACCGCCTCCTCGCCAAGGACGTGGCCGAGTTAAAGGCGCAGATGGCGCGACTTATGCCGACTGCGCCACCAGCGTCACCGGCCAGCGCTGGCCGCCGAGGAGCTGGCCGCCCAACGGTTGCCGCTGCGACGAAGACGGCTCCGACTGCGGAGCGCGCACCGCCGACAGTCGCCAGCCCACCAAACGTCGTGGAGCAGGCCCCGATAGAGGCCCAGCCGTTAACACCGACCCCGCTGCCCGCGGTGGGAGGCGTGCCGGACGAGGCCTTGCGCGCCATCATCGACTCGGTGGTCAAACTGGTCAAAAGAAGAAGGTGGCACCGGCTCCTGCCGGACTGCAGTCGTCGTCAGCATCAACACCGCCAGCGACCGCCAGCGCCGCTGAGGTCGCCGCTCCCCAGGCAGGAGCCAGAGGAGGCGAGAAGAAGAGGAAAAGGCCGCGCAAGGGGCTCCGGCCGCCGAAGACAGCCGCAGTGGTGATCACTGTGCTGCCTGAGGCGGCAGAAAGGGGCCTCAGCTATGAGGCCGTTCTGCGGAAAGCCCGGCGGGAGCTCGACGTCTCCGACATAGGAGGCGTTGAAGCCAGGACCCGCAAGGCCCGGACAGGGGCTCGAATTTTAGAGTTCCCTGGGGCCGAGGGCACCAGGACGGCCGATAGCGTGGCGTCGAAGTTGAGAGGTCTGTTCGCCGAGGAGGGTGGCGTCAAAATCGCCAGACCCGTGAAGTGCGCTGAAATGCGTATTTCGGGTCTGGACGACTCCGTGACGGCGGAAGACATCCGGGAGGCCATTGCCTCGAAAACCGGGTGTCCCCTGGACACCGTCCGGGTTGGCGTCATCCGGCCCGGTCTGGGCGGCGTAGGTGCCGCCTGGGTGCAGTGCCCAGTGGAGTCGGTCAGGCAACTGGCCGACTCAGGCAGGCTCCTCGTGGGCTGGAGCTCAGCGCGAGTCATCGTGCTGGAGCACCGGCCTGCCAGGTGTTTCAAGTGCATGGCGGTCGGGCATACCCGGCCAACATGCACTAATTGCTTTGACTGCGGCGGACTCTGTTTCCGCTGCGGTCAGACTGGGCATATGGCGGCATCCTGCGCCGCCCCGCCCCACTGCCCCGCGTGTGCGGCGGGCAATAAGCCTGCCAAGCACCGCATGGGCTCTGGGGCGTGCAGACCTCCGGCTTCGGCTCCAAAGGGGCGGAGCGGCCCTTCGACTCCGGCCGCTCCAGCTCCTAGCGCGGCCCGATCGCCCGCCGCAAGCCAGGAGGTGATGATGGACACGGCCCATTAATGGCTGCCCAGTCCACTCACCTCCTGCAGGCCAACACCAACCACTCCGCCGGTGCGCAGGATCTCCTCCTGCAATCCATGGCGAAGTGGTCGATCAGTGCAGCCGTAGTCGCGGAACCGTACGTCGTGCCTGATCGCCCCAATTGGGTGGTCAGCCGGAACGGAACCGCGGCAATCGTCACCTCCACGCAGCGGCACTTCCCGTCCTTATCCCTCTTGGATAGGGGCGAGGAATTTGTCGCGGCGGATTGGGGAGGGGTCACGCTCTACAGTGTATACCTCTCCCCTAACAGGAGAATGGACGATTTCGGGGCCTCCCTCACCACCTTGGAGGCTTCGATACGGCGACTGGCACCGGGCCTCGTCCTGGTCCTGGGGGACTTCAACGCCAAATCCACGGCGTGGGGGTCCCCGATGACGGACGATCGCGGGCGGGCGATCGTGGAGTGGGCGGCGTCACTGGGCCTCTGTGTCCTAAACAGAGGCTCAGTGAACACGTGTGTGCGACATCAGGGTGGGTCGATAGTGGACTTGTCGTTCGCTAGCCCCGCTGTCGCACCACGAGTGAGGAACTGGCGTGTCCTGGAGGAGGCGGAGACCCTGTCGGATCACCGTTACATACGGATCTCCCCTCTCCGGGACCCCAGCAGGGGTCACAGGGCGGACCGGGCTCCCGCATTTCCGCGGTGGGCTGTGGGGCGGCTGGATAGGGACCTACTGGCGGAGGCGGCCATCGTGAACACGTGGCTGTCCTCACCACCCCCAGCGGACGGAGTGGACGTTGAGGCTGTCCGCATCCGCAGTGCGCTAACGCAGGTCTGCGATGCGGCCATGCCCAGGGTGCGGCGTCTACCTCCGAGGCAGGGGGTCTACTGGTGGTCCCCAAGACTGGCGGACCTTCGTCCGGCGTGCATTAGTGCCCGAAGGTCCTACACCCGCAGTCGGCGGCGTCGCCGCGATGTTGAGCGGGAGGGCCAGCTTTACGAGGCGTACCGCAGTGCGCGTACCGCCTTTCGGCTAGCCATCCGGTCCGCTAAGGACGCAAGTTGGCAGGAGATGCTGGACGGTCTCGACCGTGACCCCTGGGGTCGCCCGTATCGCGCGTCGCTGAATAAGCTTCGCGCGCAGGCCCCCCCCCCCCCCCTCACCGAGACCCTCCAGCCCGACCTCCTTCGTAGAGTGGTCGAGGAGCTGTTCCCGCGGCAGTCGGAGCACACGCCCCCGGTCATGGCTTCGCCAGATCACGACCGGGAGGCCGTCGAGAGTGTTCCGCCCGTGACGGAGTCGGAAGTGGGGGCAGCCGTGGCAAAGATTCGTTCCGCCACCACGGCCCCCGGCCCGGACGGAGTCCCAATCCGGGTGTTGACGTTGCTCCTCGAGCATCTCGAACCTCGCCTCAGGCGACTGTTCAACGCTTGTCTGACGTCTGGACAGTTCCCTGAGTGCTGGAAGGAAGGGAGGTTGGTTCTCCTGCCAAAGCCGGGACGGCCCCTGGATTCGCCGTCGGCCTACAGGCCCATTGTGCTTCTGGACGATGTGGGTAAGCTGCTGGAGCGTGTCCTCGCTGCCCGCATCGTCCGGCACCTGGAGGAGGTGGGGCCCGATCTGTCGGACGCTCAATTTGGGTTTCGGATGGGGCGTTCGACCATCGGGGCCCTACTACGCCTGAGGCAGACGGCCGCGGAGGTTGTCGCCGGCAAAGGAGTGCTGTTGGCGGTGTCGTTGGACATCGCCAACGCCTTCAATAGTCTGCCATTCAGCTGCATCAGGGAGGCGCTCCGGTTCCATGGAGTGCCCCTGTACCTCAGGCGGCTGGTGGCAGACTATTTGGAGGGGCGCAGTGTTCTCTACGCGAGCCCCGCAGGGGACATTGTGCGGACGCCCATGTCGTGCGGTGTTCCGCAGGGGTCGGTTCTGGGGCCGACTCTGTGGGACATCGGGTACGACTGGGCGTTGAGAGGGAGTCTCCCCCCCGGGCTGAGCGTTATTTGCTATGCTGACGACACGCTCGTCACAGCCCGGGGCAGGACATTCGAAGAGGCGGCGAGCCTGGCCACTCTCGGCACCGAGGAGATGGTCAGGCGCATCGAGGCGCTGGGGCTCAGGGTGGCCCTAAACAAGACGGAGGCCCTGCTATTCCATGGGCCCCGTGTGAGGCTGCCCATCGGCGCCTCGTTAGTCGTCAACTCCATCCACATCAGTATCCAGGCCCATATGAGGTACTTGGGTCTGGTGCTCGACGGGCGATGGTGGTTCCGGGAGCATTTTCGCCAAATTGCTCCCCGGCTGGTCGGCGCGGCGTCCGCCCTTTCTCGGCTCATGCCGAATGTGGGCGGACCCAGTTTCGAGGGCCGACGGCTGTATGCGGGGGTGATCCTCTCAATGGCCATGTACGGCGCACCCGTGTGGGCGAGGGCTCTGAACGCCCAGCTCAGGGCGGTGCTGTGGAGGCCACAGCGAGCCATGGCGGTCAGAGCCATTCGTGGGTACCGCACGGTGTCGACAGAGGCGGCGTGCCTATTGGCAGGGACACCCCCGTGGGACCTAGAGGCGGAGATGCTCTCTGACCTCTACCGGCGGGTTGCCTCAATGCGCGAGGAGGGTGGCTCCCCATCGTTTAACGAGATAGCCACCTGGCGCGAGGACGCCCGCCGAGAAGTCATCGCCCGTTGGGCTACGCGGCTGGAGAGGCCTAGACACGGTGTCACTACCGTCGAGGCCCTCCGGCTCGTACTGATGGAATGGATGGAGCGGCGGCACGGGGTCCTCACCTTCCGACTGGTGCAGGTGTTAACGGGGCACGGGTGTTTCGGGAAATACCTGCACACGGTCGTGTACAGGGAATGGACTCCGGGCTGCCATCATTGCAGTAGTGACGAGGACACGGCGCAACATACGCTCGAGGAATGCTCGGGCTGGGACGGGCAGCACCGCGACCTCGTCGCTATTATCGGTGCCGGCCTGACGCTGCCGGCTGTCGCTAGGGCGATGGTCGACAGCGTCAGGAATTGGGACGCGGTCGCCACCTTCTGCGAGGCTGTCATCTCGCAGAAGGAGGCGGCGGAACGGGCCCGGGAGGATTCCCGTGACCCGGGCCGCCGCCCGCGGCCGGGGCGGCGCAGGCGCGAATACCTGCGCCTGATGCCGCCCTAACCGAGGCTTCGGTTGATCGGACCGGGGAATTGTCCGGTCACCCGACGCGAGGCCACCGCGTGAGGACGACGCCTCGACGGCGAAATCTGTCGGGACGTTGACAAGAGAGATCGGGTACCGGTGGCCCGCTCGCACGGCGAAGAAGAGGTGCTTGCAGGGTGGGTCAATGGGGTTGCGCGCCGCCTCTTCCGTCACCCCGGACCGATTTGGCGGGGTGCGACGTTCATGGCCCACCGCAAAAAAAAAAAAAAAAAAAAAAAGGATGCCGCAACTGCATAGGAAACTCTTGAGGTTATTGTTTAAAATCCGTTGGAGTATTTTAGATAGCGATGATAACACTGATATAGGCCTATAATTTTCGATACAGCTTTTAGTCCCTCCCTTATGAACCGGGTGGACAATAGCTCTCTTTAGACAGTCTGGGAAGATTCCCTTGTCTATACAGAGATTACATATGTACGTTATTGGGGGCACTAATACATGGCTACCTATTTTAAGTAGCTTGGAAGATATCCCGTCCCAGCCCACAGCGGCATCACTGCGTAGTTGTTGTATGATAGCTTGTACCTCATTTTCATTCACATTTTGTATAACAAGGGAGTTTACCGGAGATAAATGGGTGTTAACGTCATCTATGCGGTCTGTGTTACATTCAGGAGAATTTTTCTTTGTGTCTTCTAGTATTATCTTTGCCATATTATTGCCTACATTAGCGAAATAGGAACAAATTTGGTTCACTGAAGCTATTGGGGTATCACATAATTTGAGGAGTTCAGTAGGACTAGAACGCGGTTTGCTGGTGTTTGCTATTTGTTTTATAGTATGCCATAGGGCTTTAGGATTGTTTTTGGACTTTTCCAACTCACTCTTTTCATAGTTTCTCTTTAGTTTCCTCAGTAGGGAGTTAAAGAAGTTTCTATATCGCGTGTAGATTAGCTTTTGTGTTACATTATCAGATGATTTTTTAGATTTTGCATGTAGTTTATCGCGGTGTCCCATGCATCTTATAAGGCCTGGGGTTATCCAAGGTTTTAGTGTTCTTTGCTTCCTATTTAATTTGACTTCCGTTGTGTGCTTATTTAATATATTTGATATTATCACTATTAGTGTAGACATCGCTTCGTTAGGGTCATCTATGTTATAAATGTCTGTAAAGTTTGTGCTTTCTAACTCAACTCTGATAGCTTCAAAATTCTGACGAAAGATTGTAAAGGTCTTTGTGCGCACGGGGTTAGCATTTGATATACTGAGAATAATCGGGTTATGGTCAGTTATGTTAGATTTGAGTACTAAGGTAGTAGCAGGTAATTTAGTTTAATGAAAATGTGGTCTAGATAATTGCCCATCCTGGTAGGCATTAGATGCGTAGGTATTAATCCATGGGATGCGTTTAATACAAGGTACTCCATAGTACGGTCATTTCTATTATTTGGATGAATATTTATATTCAAATCACCCACAAGAATAATATTAGGATAGTTAGATAGATCACTATATGTATTGTTTAAGCTGTTACAAAATAAATCAAAGTGGTCTTTCGTGGAATATGATGGAGACCGATAGACCGCTATAACAGAAAACTTTTTATCTATGTTGCATACAAGACAATTAGAGTACATAATGTTTGGTTCTCGTATCGATACTTCTAGACCTACTCTGGTATAAATAATAATACCGTCGTCGGCCTGCAAACCGTAATCGTTTTTGGTCGAATGTGATTGGTAACCATTTAAATAAGGCTAGTTATGGACTTTACTCAACCAACACTCGGTGACCACAAGTATATCAAAGATAAGTTTGGTTGACTGAATTAATGTTACGAGACTATCAAAGTTTTTATTTACACTGCGTATATTTACGTGCAGAAGTTTTATGTTGCGACTTGACATATTTATATATTTTGTGCATTCATGTGGGTCACAACAAAAAGAGTGATCAAGGTTTAAGATATCCAGTTCTTTATTTATATTATTAATTATATTAGCCATTTGTGTTTAAGGTAACGCTCAAGCGGTAGAACATATAATGTAAATTGTGGTAATAATAACATATAATATGAAATGGTATAGCTACATTGGTATAGTAAAGGTATGTGGTGTACGTGATGTGAAATTGTATATGTGAGTGTTAACGTTATAGTATATTTGGTTACAAAATTAGAATGAATAATCAAATTTAACAAAAGTAACACAAAAAAATAAACATGCATATCTATAAAATAAAATAATTTATATAATTTATATAGTCACATTCTTATATTCTTATTGGCCAGTTCACTTAAGCATCTCTCGGAATCCACACGCAGTGGCTTATCACCCTCTTTCTTGCGCAGAAAAATGTTCCCGTTACTTATCCAACAGAAGGTATACTGGTTATTTTTGGCGAATTCTCTGGCTAAGAAGAACAGCTTTTTGGAGCTTGGGGGAAGCTGCTCCGCAACATAAACCGCCCGCTGCTGTCCAGAAAAACCAAGCAATTTTGTGTTTAATTTTTTATCCTTTGGTTTATTATTATTATAAGTCCGGACAGCTGTTAAAACGTTTTGTTTGGCTCGCACTGTTGTAAACTCCGCTATAATCGAGCGTGGAGACATTTCGGTTGGCCTCCCGGGAAGACGATATACATCCCGCAACTCTGCTTCAGACACAGTCACTCCAACCAAGCCAGTGATGCTACAAACTGTTTTTATTAGACCAGTAGTAGACTCATTATCTAACTGCGGTATATTCCTAATTTCAATTCGTGACGAACAAGATTTCAACTGTAGGTCTAAGATCTTCCTTTCAAGAGACTCTATGTAAATAAACTGTTCCTTACGCTCCTTCTTTAGGTCCTCTACCTCCTTCTTTAGCTCATCAAATTTTTGATTCATAAATGACACAGATTTTTCTATCTCTTCACTTGTTTTGCAAATTTCTTTGTTTGATGCCTGTATTTTATTATTTTGCGCCTTTATTTCACTAACATCTGTTACTAGTTTCGTGATCAATGCTGTCTGCTCCTCAAGCATTTTAGACATTCTAGTGTCCTGTTCTTGTCTCCAGTCAGATAGGAGATCATTTAGTTCCAGACAATTTACATTGTCTTTTGGAGAATGTTCTGGTCTGGGTCGCTTGTTTCTGTTTGTTAAGCTGCTACTCATAGTGATTGCCGGACTTATGTCTGGTTCAGACTGCGTTTGACTCAGAGATTTATTTTGTGATTTGGTAGGAGTGCGCTGGACACCCGCCATAATTATTAATTAGGTAATTTGTACGTATTTATAAAGTTCTATGTATTTTACTTTATGTTATTGCACCCACCTGAGTACGAGTAAACGATAAAGCGATATTGTGTAAAGGTGTAGTTCGAGTTTGTAGGCTCAAAACGTAGATGATGCAGTTATCGTAGCGCGCATCTCCCGTAGCAGCCGGCGCCCGTAGCACATACAGGTGACATCAGCCGCACGAACCGACCGGCTAATACGTCGCGCGCCGTAACTCACTCGGTGGCGCGATGGCTCGCTCGAGTCACACACTACGTCACTCCTGTCGCCAGTTCGAACCTCACATATCACGTTCACTTTTATCGTTTGTGTTAAGACGGAAATGTCATTAATATTGATATCCTATTCTAGGACCGCCCACTAAGCGTGTTATTTAGGTTTACACACCACAAGAGCAACAAGGAATTAAAATTTACTTAAAATGACCAATCACGGAATTTAGAGGAGCAAATTGTGCACACAATCCGACACACGTCCTCTTTCAATAACGGAAACCGACCGAATGAGGGGGTGAGGATCACTACGATCCCCGTCGTTAATTAATTTTAAATTTGCAGTATCCATTATTGATCCCACGATTATGGGAGATACAATACGTCGACCCGGGCAGAGATCCCTTTACCCGGGCAAGCCTACATTTACCAACCAGGGGGTCAGCCGGTACCCTGGCTGGAGCGTGCTAACGACAAAACAATCTATCTGCCATGCATCTTCTCGCCGCACGCCACAACTTAAGATTCTGGGTGATTTCCGAGTCCGAATGTTAATTCGAACTCTTTATAGAGGTTGTCTTCCTCGCGGTCCGGGCGGTTAAGCCAAGACCCTCGCTCCTGATACTACGCCTCAAGACAACGTGTCTTGAAGCAAGATATCAGGTTTACGATGTGTGGGCGGTGGCATGTGCCTGCCCAGCCCTCAAATGAATGAGTGACTGAGCCCGTCCCAATATTTCGCGTCCTATAACCTCTACTACGACTGTAGTAGAGTAAGGAGCGAAATCGCGCAGATATTCGCTACGGACGACAGTACAACAGAAGAACTGGGGACCGCCGCCCGCACCCAGGGTACACCGCGTGGAGGTTTCTGGGATAGTACCCCATTCAACATCGCTTCGACCTTAGTAAGAACTGTATAGAACTCCTCATAAGTAAGAACTTGAGATCCTATCGTTCTTTTTAAGTGATATTTGGTAGAATGAATACTGCGTTCGAAGATTTCACCGAAGTGTGCTCCCGATGCTGGATTAAATTTCCACGTTATGTTACGAAAGGCTAATTGTCGGTCTATTGAATCGCGTTCTGTATGAAGCATATTAGTAATTTCCGATAGGTACCGCCTATCACCAACAAAATTTGCACCGCCATAAGTAATAATGACTTGGCATAAGCCTCTTCTGGATATGAAACGATCGAAGGCTGCAATAAATGCTTGAGTAGTTAGTTCAGCAACTAATTCAAGATGAATGGCTTTAGTCGTATGACAAATAATAAGGCATAGATAAGCCTTATAAGTTCTTGCGCTGTGACGTCGGCTTTCTTTTATTATGAAAGGACCTCCAAAGTCGATACCAACGGTCTCAAAACAATGACCTGGTTTCAGACGAGACCGTGGTAGGTCACCCATTACTGGTTGTAAATGTTTAGGCTTAGCTTTGAAGCATATGACGCATTTCGATAAACAAGATCTAATGAGATTTCGTAGGCCGAGAATCCGAGACGAGGTCCGACAAGAGACGAGGTCCACAGTGTAAATAAAGTACATGATAATTGTCAATAAGAAGTTGACTCAATCTCTAGTTTTTAGGTAAAAGATATGGGTATGCTTAGTGTTGTACGATAAGTTAATCTGTTTAAGTCGTTCCCCGACACAAATGAATCCACTGGAGTCGACAAACAGTGACAATTTTGCAATATGTCGCGGTACCAGTTTGTTGTTCTCCAAGAGTAATGGAACATCACTAAAACTTTGTTTTTGAACATATTTTACCAAACGAATGATTGATAGGTTACGCTCGATGATGGTGATAAAGGGAGATAAATTTCAGTCAGAGCGTTTGCGTCGGGTATTGTGGATAAACCGGTATACCCATGCTACAACTCTCTTACACATGAGATAGGCTGGATGAACGTTCTAGTTGAGTATATATTACATCGAGTTCTTGGGTTACTAAATGGACACTATTTGAGCATGGTTTGAGCTCTGGAAGGTTATCTCACTGTGGTGTAAATACTCTTTGTTTAACTTTAGAATTTATATACTTAAAAACTATATTGACACTTGTTATTATATTACAATGATTTTATTGGAATAAAACCAAATTACATTGGTTTTGTCTTTATTTCAAATATATATCAATTTATTCCATTAATAATCAATTTATTCCAATAATCGTATCGTATCCAAATATGGATCCTATAATGCTTCTACTACGTCCGGACAAACTTGAGGCCGATCCGGGTTCACCTACAGCAAGTCTAATTTACCAACATTGGAAAGTTACATTAGATAATTATATTGCCAAGAGTACTTCTGCAATTACCGAAGATATCAAATTAAAGGTATTATTAAATAATATACCTGCAAGTTTATTTGTACATGTAAGGGAAGCGCCAGATTATTTATCAGCTTTAAAGATGTTGGATAAACTTTATCTGAAACAGAAAAATGAAGTCCATGCCAGATATATCTTAATGTCCACAAAACAGAAACCTAATGAAACTGTTTCCGATTATGTTCGCAAATTAGAACTATTATCATACGATTGTAGTTTCAGTGCAGTCAATGCTAATGAACACAAGAAGGAATATATTCGGGACGCACTTATAGCTGGTATATTTTCTATTGAAATACGGCAGGTTATTAGAAAACTTCGAAATAACGTTGGAACAGGCTGTAAATCAAGCAATTTTCCTTGAAATGCCCAAAGATCATTCTAAAGATTTTGTTAACAAGTCACCAATGGAGTTAAGTCATATTGATACTCAAGAGCAAAATTCTTCTAATTTAGCTGCTATCCTGTCACGTGACTCATCTACTTTAATTCCGACGCCACCATGCCGGCGATGTTTCTTTTGTGGTGGAAATATTCACCAACGAGTTAAATGCCCTGCATTTCACGCCACTTGCCAAAAATGTAATAAAAAAGGCCACATTAGCAACGCTATAGCTAGAGGGGGTTTGGCAACACCGAGCTGACAGCTGCGTCTTAGTCTGTTCTCGTATTTTAAATTGGTTTTATATTTAATTTTATTGATTTTAATCACCCTTTTGCCAATTTCTCGCTAATTTAAAGGTGTGACTTAATATTTAATTGTTTTTCAAACACCAAATTAGCTTCTATAATTGTTTTTTGTTCAATTAGTGTCAGTGACAGTGTATTTCTTTACCGGTGTTTTGGATTTGAAATATCATTGCTGTTGTCGTTGTTATCTCACAATAAGGTACATTATCTTTATGTTATAATCATCTATTATATATAACTCGTTGCTCTTTTGTTTATTAAGCACGGAATTTCTTGGCAAATACCTACATATATTTAGAAAACAAAAAAAAAATATTACCGTTCAGTTTAACTTTATCTCTCTGCTTTTGCTACGCTTTTCATTTGCTTTTAACGGAATTTCATATTAGTTTATTACATTATGCTGACTCGCAAAGCCTTCGCTCGCCAGGAGGAAACTAAACTCCATTTGGCCTTGAAAGAATTGAAGGCAGCAAAGGAAATGTGTAGTGTTTTGAGCGGAGAGAGAGATGACAGCGAAAAGGAACTGTTAGATCTGCTTGAAGTAAATAAAAATTTAAAATTAGAAATGACTCAGCTTCATACGGAACTCAGTGAGGCTGTACAAGCACGAGACAACTTCCAAACTATTGTGGATGGGCTTCAAGAGTGCAGCCTTGAGTATGTAAACTCCCTTAATCGGATAAGCACTCTGGAACACCAACTGCAGGAGGCTCATAACCAAATAACTGAGCTAGAAAATGCTAAATATAATGTAACGGCCTCACTGAACCAAAGTTTGTTTGACGAGCTGGTTAGCAGTGCCCCAAGCTTGGTTCCTGTTGCACCTGATATATCCTCTACATATCTTAATACAACTGAATTATTACCATCTTGTACAGGGGAGAAAACCGGGTGCAGTAGGACCAAAGCATTTAAAAAATTTAAAAAGTTTGTGAACATAAATAAATATATTAAGAAAACTCAGAAACTTATTAAAAAGCATAGTTTCTTTATTAAAAATGTTAAATCAAAAAGAGAGAGAATACAACTGATTGACAAGCTTGATTTTTATGTTAATAAGTTGGAAAATAAAAGTAAACAACATGAAAATGATGTAAATAACTTTAAAATAAAAATTGATTGTCTTCAATTAAAATTAGAATCCATGACTACTAAATACTTAAATTCAGAAAAGCGAATACAGGAGTGTTTATTAGAAGTGGATAAATTAAAACAAAATGAATCTAACTGTTGTGATAGTCAATCTGTTAATAATATATATAGTCAATTATCAACAGAGTGTTCTCATTTAAGCATCTCCGAGACAAAATGCTCTGATGTAAGCTCGCACAACGTTCAATCTTGTACTAGCAGTTCCCTGTTAACAGCTATTGATGTTGGTATATCTCGACCTACAACTAACATTAATGTAAATGATAAAAATAAAATTGTTATGTTTAGTGATGAGATTGGCAAAAATATGGGTGTTCTGCTGTCAGAAAAAGGGCATTCAATTGTTAATTACTGCTTGCCGGGTTTGTCATACCATAATATAATGGACAAAATATTTGAATACAATTTTGAGACTGGTAGTATATTATTGATATTTATTGGCAATATGCGAAGTGTGAGCAAAAAACAATTGCAAGAATATAATCTTAAACTTTGTAAATTAAATATTGACAAAATTGTAATGTTCACATTTCCTTATAAAACATATTTGACACAGATGGAAAATGAATCCATCTATAATTTAAACTTGACATTGCATAATATGAGATCAATATCGAATTATACTACTAGAAATAAAATCCATGTAATTGACATTAACAATTATGTAAAAAAAAAACATTTTTTGACAAAAGATAGTTCTTATCTATCTAAATATTATAAAAATATGTTAGCTGATTCGCTATCTTATTTTTTTTTTACATCAGCCAAGAATTTGGCTAACAAAATTGCTTCTATTGAGCAATGTAATGTTGACATAAATAATTTAATTTTAATTTCCACTAATGGAAATAATGACATCAATTCAAATTATAATTTAAATTAGCCATTAAGACAATAGAGGACTACTCTTGCTTTGCAAAGAATTTAAGTCTTAAGAATAGTTCTAAGTGTATTAACCTGGTACATCAAAATATTCAGGGTATGTTATGTAAAGATTTGGAAATTGAATTATTTTTGAATGATTACCAGATAGATATTCTTTGTATTACTGAACACTGGCTCAAAAATAATCAACAAGTGTTTAATTTTCCAAATCACCATGTTGCTAGTTCATTCAATAGAGTCAGTATGATACGAGGTGGTTCATTAATAATTTTAAATAATACCATTAAATTTAAAGAAAGAAATGATATTGTGAGACTCTCTATTGAACATGCAATTGAAATTTCCTGTATTGAGTGTGAGCAGCTCATAGTCGTGTGCATATACAGACCTCCATGTTCACCATATGGTGTTTTTGAAAAATACCTAGAGGATGTCTTATTCAAAACCTCCAGTTCTAATAAAAATGTTGCGATATGTGGGGATTTTAATATAAATTTATTAGACAATAATAACATTACACAAAAATTTATAACATTAATGAAATCATACAATTTATATAATGTCTTTTTAGAACCTACTAGGATAGCTGCTGGGAGTGCAACTTGTATAGATAATATATTCATAAATCTCAAGCCCATAAATAAATCTATTATAAGTGCTTTAGAATCAGATCATTGTGGGCAACTTGTTGTACTTCCTGGAACTAGTAGGATTCAACCTGAAAGTATTACCTTTGTTCCTATGACCGCTAACCGCTTAGAGCATTTTAGATACAATTTGACTATGAAGTTACCGCTGTTGCCTATTCATGATAATCCTAATGAATTATATACATCCCTATTCCGCGTAATTGATACTGAATTTAATACAATATTTAAACCCAAAACTTTAAAAGTTGGAGTACCTGCTGGATTTAGTGAATGGGCTACATGTGGTATCTTCAAGAGTAGAAAAAGGTTATATGAACTCTATAATGAAAAATCTTATAACCTTAACCCAGTATTTTTAGAATATGTCAAAAATTATTCTAAAATATTTAAACGTGCCTGTTCCTGTGCTAAATCTATTTATCTGAGAAGCAAAATTACACAATCTAGTGATATTATTAAAATGACATGGAAAGTGATAAATAGTGAAACCGGTAGGAACATTGTACGGAAAAGGGATTTCAACTTAAAGATAGGTGATAAAAATGTGAAAGCGGATAAAGAAGTGGCGACAGTATTTGAAAACTATTTTACAAATGTGCCTGTACTAACAACAAAATATTTAGCGTCGTCCCCTATTTTAGCTGAATCGCTCCTTAAACAATGTATTGTGAAATGTAACACTTCCTTTAAATTTTCAGATGTCAGTGTGAATGACATCTTAAAGTCTTTTAAAACCCTTAATATAAAAAAAACAGCAGATCTGTGGGGCTTATCTGTAAAGACTGTAAATTTTATAGTATCTATTATTGCTCCCCACCTGGCATTTGTGTTTAATGGTTGTGTTGCTCGAGGTGTATTTCCTGAACTCATGAAAATTAGTAGAGTAATTCCTTTGCACAAATCTGGTAGTATGTCAGATGTTAACAATTTTCGCCCTATTTCCATACTACCAACACTTAGTAAAGTATTTGAGAAAATTTTACTCAATCAGATGTTAAGTCATTTTAATAAATATAGTATTTTTCATAAAAATCAATTTGGTTTCACAAAGAATTGCTCTACTACTGATGCGGGTGTAGAATTGTTAAAGAATATATTTGCAGCCTGGGAGGAATCGCATGAAGCATTGGGTATATTTTGCGATTTGTCTAAGGCATTTGATTGTGTGCACCACGAAACCCTTATCAAAAAACTATACCACTATGGGATCAGGAATAACGCTCTTGAGCTTTTAACTTCCTACCTAAACAACAGAATTCAGAGGGTCGATGTTAATGGTGCACGATCATCTGGTTCTGTCATCAAAATAGGCGTTCCACAAGGGTCCATTCTGGGGCCATTTCTGTTTCTTGTTTACATGAATGACTTACCCTACTATATAGGAGAAAGTCAAAACATTGTGTTGTTCGCAGATGACACATCTTTGCTATTTAAAATCAAAAGACAAAAGCTTAATTATGACGATGTGAACAACGCACTGTCAAACGTTGTTCATTGGTTCAGTACAAATAATCTAGTTCTTAATGAGAAGAAAACAAAATGTATTAAGTT
Source organism: Lymantria monacha (assembly GCA_905163515.2). Classification (NCBI taxonomy): domain Eukaryota; kingdom Metazoa; phylum Arthropoda; class Insecta; order Lepidoptera; family Erebidae; genus Lymantria; species Lymantria monacha. The sequence goes on from LR991087.1 coordinate 3,642,416, forward strand.
TACCACACCTAATGTGAGACAAGTGGGAACCAATGTTCAAATGAATGGTGTGGCTCTAGACCTTGTGGAATCAACTGTATTTTTAGGTATCACTATAGATGCTAGACTCCAATGGGGCCTTCATATTGATAAATTGTCAAACAGACTTAGCTCAGCGGCTTATGCGGTCAAAAAAATTCGAGTATTGACTGATATTGAAACAGCTAGAATAGTTTATTTCGCTTATTTTCATAGTCTTATGTCATACGGCATATTACTGTGGGGATGTTCCGCGGATCTGAGTAGTATCTTTGTTCTCCAAAAAAGGGCTGTCCGCGCAATTTATAATCTAGGCCCAAGAGTTTCACTTCGAGAGAAATTCAAAGAAGTAAATATTCTGACTGTTGTATCACAATATATATACGAGAATGTATTGTATGTAAAAAGAAATATCAGTAATTTTGAAAGATATTGTGACATTCATTGTGTTAATACTCGGAATAAGGACAAATTAGTTGTACACACTACTCGTCTGGAAAGAATTAATAGGTCATTCATGGGGCAATGTATACGCTTTTATAATAAATTACCAAGAGATATCCGAGACATGCCTGTGAATAAATTTAAAAGGGCAGTCAAAAACAGACTCTGTAAAAGAGGTTATTATAAAATCGAGGATTATCTAAGCGATACTACAGACTGGCTATGAGCAGCTCCTCATTCAGCAATTACTATATATTTGTAAACTGTTCGTTTTTATTTTATAATATTTTTACATACTTGTAAAGCGTAGCGTGTTTTGCCCAACGAATTTTGACTTTGGTTAGTGTTTGTAGCTCATGGTATTGGTCATGCTCACTGAAAGGTCTTCTTGCGGTAGCTGCGTGGGGCGGGTCTCTCCCTTCCCTCCAAGGTGGTTGAGGGGAGTGATGGCTGCCCTAGTAGTTAACTCGTGATCGGGTGCCGCCTGTGGGATCTGGTCCAGCCGTGGTTATTTTTACATTCTATTTGAACTATTGGGTTCGCAGGGCATCACACTGGAGCTATTTCTTATTACATATGTTGTACCATTTTTTGTATAAAAAAGATTTAAAAGAAAAAACAACAGACTAACCCGCTGAGTTTCTTGCCGGATCTTCTCAGTAGTGGTCTACTTCCGATCCGGTGGTAGTTAATTGAATTAATATATGTTAAAACTGACAATATGTAAGTGCCCTCGCAGGGCCTATGCATAATAAATGAATTTGAATTTGCTATATCTGAACCAGAAGACCAACAATTGGGAGCAATATTAGCACCATCTCCTGCAAGTTTGCAGAAAGCTACAGTTTCTAATAGTTTTTTTCTAATAGTAGTTTTCTAATAGTAATTATTAATAGTTATAAAGCTGATGCTCTGATTGATAGTGGAAGTTCTACTAGTTTTATTGACAAAAATTTCGCCAATCTAATAAATATGAAGATCTATCCTCGTTATGAAAATGTAACTTTAGCTTCTAAAAATAATATCTCATCAGTAACTGGGTTTTGCTATGCAACTATACAGATCAACGAGCATGTCTATAATCGTAAAAACTTATATATAATGGATATTATAATGGATTAAATTGTCATTCATCTCTTGAATTAAAATTTGGTGGTCATATGAAACCTCTTAAAATATGCAATGTTATGGTCTCATCTGTGCCTGCAGTCTCATTATTCACAAATTTAACAATGTAAAACCAATTGCTATCAAATCGAGAAAATTCTCTGAAATTGATAATCAATTTATCAGAGAAGAGATTAGCAAACTTCTGCAAGACAAAGTAATTGAACCTAGTAATTCACCGTGGAGAGCTCAAGTTTTAATCACTAATGGTACACATCGCAAACGTCTTGTTGTAGATTACTCATTAACTATAAACAGATTTACTGAATTAGATGCGTATCCGTTACCTAATATAGAATCAATTGTATCAAACGTAGCAAAACATAACATATTCAGTCATATTGATTTACGTAGCGCTTACCATCAAGTGCCGATTTTGAAAAATGAGAGAGTTTATACTGCATTTGAAGCTTGTGGAAATTTATACCAATTTACTCGTATACCATTTGGAGTAACTAATGGAGTCGCTGCTTTTCAGAGAACCTTACATTATATAATAGCTAAAGAGGGACTAAAAGGCACCTACGCATACCTTGATGACGTCACTATACGTGGCACAACAGATGAAGAGCATAACCTAAATCTAAAACGGTTTAAAGCAGCTGTTACTAAATATAACTTAACATTGAATGAAGAAAAATGCATATACAAGCAAAACTCTATAAAATTACTTGGATACAGAATTAAAAATAATTCTATACAACCAGATGAAGACCGTCTTAATCCTCTAATAAATTTGCCTATACCAGTTGACTCTCAATCTCTCAAAAGAGCCTTGGGTATGTTTGCACATTATACTAAATGGATAAGAACGTTCTCTGAGAAGATTAATCCTCTCACGTCAGTATCAAATTTTCCACTTAACAAATACGAGATTGACTCCTTTCAACAGATAAAGTCTGACATCGCAAAGTCAGCTTTGAGTGTAATTGATCCACATGAGACATTTACATTAGAAACCGATGGCTCAGAACATATAGCTATAGCAGCTTCTCTTTCGCAGAATGGTCGACCTGTAGCTTTTTTCTCTCGGACTCTAAACGATTCAGAACGGCGATATTCATATATAGAAAAAGAAGCAAGTGCTATTGTTGAATCTTTAAGAAAATGGCGACACTATCTTATTTCACGACGCTTTCTATTAATAACAGATCAACGTTCTGTTTCATTTATGTTTACTCAGCATCATAATAGTAAGATAAAAAACGAGAATATTGAAAGATGGCGACTTGAATTGTCAAGCTTTAAATATGATATAGTTTATCGCCCTGGGAAAGAAAATGTTACTGCTGACACTCTGTCACGAGTTTGCTCTACCATACATACTATCGACAAATTGAATGAATTTCATAATATAATGGGGCATCCTGGTATCGTACGAATGACACACTGGATCCGATCTAAAAATTTACCTTATTCATCAGATCAAATAGGACTTTAAAGGACCTCTGCCTACTAACACTCGAAACTGCTATATACTAACCATAATAAATGAATATTCACGTTTTCCTTTTGCATATGCCTGTAAAGATTTGTCCGCAGGATCTGTAATCAAATGTTTAACTGATCTATTTGCGACCTATGGTGCTCCGCAATATATTCACACGGACCGAGGAACTGCGTTTTTGTCAGATGCTGAGCAGAGCTTAAACGATTTTTACTTTCTAATGGGGTTGCGTGTAGTAGAACTACCCCATATAACCCACAGGGAAATGGCCAAGCAGAACGTCTTAATGGAACTCTTTGGAAGACCATCCGATTATTTCTTCGTGCGCGAGATATGGACACTGTTCATTGGGAACAAGTGTTACCGTCTGCTCTCCATTCGATTCGATCATTATTGTGTACGGCCACTAATGCAACACCTCACGAGAGATTCTTCAATCATCCACGTCGAACTGCAAATGGAGAATCTTTGCCGGTATGGCTCATGGAACCAGGTCCTATATTAATGAAAAATAACAACAAACGCTCGAAATATGATGTTGATGTAGAAGAAGTTGAGCTATTGGAGGCCAATCCATCCTATTCATACGTTAGACTACAAGATGGCCGTATAACCACTGTGTCAAATAGGCATTTAGCTCCTCTGCCATCCAATGAGTTAGAAGACGAATTTCAAGATGCCGAAGGTGAAAATGATACTGTTTCTGGAAACAAAAACATTTCAACTCAACCTGAAGTATCGTCTGAACCTGAAAACACTCTAGTCACTAACAGTGAATCACCGGTACTTCGACGGTCGTCTAGAATTAGGCAACCTCCAATGCGTTTCCAATTTCCAAACTTGTAATTAGTATATTCATCCCTAACGGGGGGTGTATTTAACCCTAATGTGGTGTAAATACTCTTTGTTTAACTTTAGAATTTATATACTTAAAAACTATATTGACACTTGTCATTAGATTACAATGATTTTATTGGAATAAAACCAAATTACATTGGTTTTGTCTTTATTTATATCACTCACCTTTGGATTACAGGCCAGTCGCTTCGTATACTAGTCAACCACTTCGGGCCTGACCACCACGACTTACAATAGGTACGCTATTTGAGAGCATGGTAACCCACGGCTACAAAAATCGGCGGGGTTATGTTGCGTATACACATGACACCACACGAACTGTTAGTAGCATCGGTGATTTGTACTACACGATGAGCTACAAATGTTTTAAGTTTGTGTGGTTCAGTATTTAACCAGGCAAGTACGGTCGAGCTATCGGTATATAGATAAGATTGTGTTATATATATTTTTTTAAATAAGAAATATATTCTACTGGCTACACGGGACAGTAGAACAGCACCACAAAGCTCCAAACGGTTGACCGTAACGATCTTTAACGGTGCTACCTTGGACTTAGCGATAATCAGGTGTACCTGAACCTTATGGTCAGCGACTGCATGGAGATAAACGGAACAACCATAGGCCTTTGTGGATCCGTCACAAAATCCTATGATTTGAAATTCCGTTGCTTGTGAAAGAATAACATGACGTGGTATTTTTTATTAAATTTAAATTGTTAAGATCTGATATGAAAGCACACCAGTCTTAGGACTTATCCTAAATAAGGAAGACAGATATCCTAAATAAGGAGACTTATCTCTGGGAATTTGCTCATCCCACGAGAGCTTTGATCGCCACAAATCTTGAAGAAGTAATTTAGCCTTAAGTATAACGGGAGTAAGCCAACTGAGTGGGTCGAATATACGAGCTACATTTGATAAAATGGAACGTTTAGTATTTACGGTGTCTGTCATCGGTAAATATGTATAGGTGAAGTGGTTTGGACCCTTTGTGGGTTATATTGAACGCCTAAGATTTTAAGCACTGAATTATTGTTTTCATCAGAAAATATTTTGGGTGATTGACAGTCGTCTACTGGCAGAGTTTGCAAAAATAAAGTAAAATTACTACTGCATTGCCGTAGTTCAAGTTGACCGTGTCTTAAAAGTTTACATAAACTATGTTTAAGCTCAAGAGCTTCTCGTACCGAGGGAGCACTGGTCGTGACGTCATCCGTAAATGTTTCTACTAAGGGCCATCCATTAATCACGTGAGGTTTGAAAGTGGGGGAGGGGTTTGACAAAAATCACGAAGTCCTAAACTTTCATAGTCTTAAACATCACCAAAGGGAATGGTGTGGGCTGTTTAAAAAATGTTAAAAAAAAGATCACGTGATTAATGGACGTCCCCTAATGATTCTACACCTCTTCACTTGTTCGTCGAGTGTGCATGTAGCAGCTAGTCACGAACTGATAGCAGAAGTGGGAGTTGGTATTTCGGTATCGAGTGCGGCGGTAAGTATCCAACCGAATACGCTATGTAGGGCGGTAGGCAAACCGCGATCGAATGCGTTAACCATTACAGACCTCATAAAACAACTCAGCACCGATTAATAAATCGATCGCCCCGCTCTTATTGAAGTCGTGATCTCCAAGAACTAAATATTGATAAGAATTCCGAACGACTGACAGCACTGGGGCGTTAGGCATCTGTGTTGTTATGTGGTCTAGGACTATCGGTTTTATTGTATACTAGCTGATGACCGCGACTTCGTCCGCGTGACATTCAGTTTTACTACGCACCCCTGTTTGTAAATTAAAAACATGCGGCCAAGTATTTCCGGCAGTTTCTTTGCCATTTTCATCATGGGTCCCCCTTTCCATCTCCAATTTTCATTAAAATGGCACATTCTTGAGCATGTGAATGGTTGCTATGGCTCTGCTCGCATGTTGATGGTTAAGCGCAGCTTTTCTACTTGGGGCCACAGATAAGAATGCTTCAGTGGAACATTGATCTCATCGACTCTAGTTCCTTGAGCTTTAACAGGAAGGATTTGCCGAAAATCCCTAAAGAAAAGCACCATTGGCTTTTCATTACGATGAAATATCTCGTGGTGCATCCACGGCCTCTACGACTTTTTTTACTTAACCATTGTCTATAAATCCCAAAGGAATAGACAGCAATCCTAAAACACGAATAGTAAAAGAAAGACACTGTTGACAGCAGCACATTCTGTCTGCAGCTACGGGCCGGTCTGACTGGGGTAGTACCCACTTTCGCAGAAAATCAATATCTCAGCAGTGGCAATGTGTTATTTTTGCTTCGTTTGGAAGTAAGAGAGCCGGTAACTCAACTTGGGTGGGTTTTGGTTGGTAGACAACCATTTAGTTGTACTCTTGGTATTACAAAATTTCATGAACGGCAGTAACACACACCATCAGTTGTTGCTTGCTCGTTTACCACCGTAAACAATAAAAAAACCGACTTCAAAAATTAAAAAGTACAAAATAACTTAAAATACCTACTATCATTTGTATGTGCGTGTATTGATAGAAATCGTTGCCAAGCCCTAAACAAAATTATAAACAGCTTACTTACTGTAATGAAATTCCTACACTAAAGATACCGACACCGCCACTGACTTCAAACCTATCAATAGATAGCACATATAGATGATAGCATTTTAAGTTATTTTGTACTTTTAGTTTTTGAAATCGGTTTTTTAGGGTTCCGTACCTCGAAAGGAAAAAACGGAACCCTTATAGGATCACTTTGTTGTCCGTCCGTCCGTCTGTCCGTCTGTCTGTCAAGACTCTTTTTCTCAGGAACGCGTGGAGGTATCAAGCCGAAATTTATATCAAATACTCAGGTCCCTTGGAGCTGTGAAAATAATTCTAAGCTAACGCAATCAAAACATACAGATGTTTATGTCACAAATTTCTGAAAATTTTCGACACTCGCAAGGCAATTAAAACCTACAGGGTACTTCCTGTGAACTTAGAATCTTGAAATTTAGAACGAAGCAATGTCTTATAGCACAGATAAAGGGAAAATTGTGAAAACTGTAAATTTTTGATTACATCATACAGGGTGTCCCAAAATTCAACGATAAGCTGGCACCAGCAGGTGGACCTACATATGACTACTCGAGAACAGAAAAGAAAAAAATTCTACCTTGATTTTTTTTTTCATTACGACAAAAAAACCAAAATCTCTAAAAATGGACATCCTTTATTATATTATTAAGTGCTATTGCTACAGTTTTACAAGTAATTCTGTGATTTTTTTTGTATTGGCAAGGTAAGTAGCACTACTATCGATCACAACCATTAAAAATTCCAGAATATCTATAGTTTTTACACAAAAATCAATCAAAACTATGTTTTTTTCATAAATTATGTAAGATTTTGACTTTCAGCTCACTTTCACTCATCATAGTGAAAAAAAAAAGTATGGACGCTACTGTGGCAAATAGTATTAAAAATTGGCGCACCTAACTACAATTCTAAAATGGTATAACATTCTAGACAAACTAGCCACAAAAATATACTTAGGTGTACTATTTCAAAATAACAACCATATTTCGAAAATTGTTAGTGTTGATAGTAATCACTTTTACTATGTAGCCAAAATGTTTTTTTAGCAAGTTCTCAGAATTTTAATGAGACATGTGCGTAGTCCATAAGTCCATAAAATAAGTTAGACAGAGATAGAGAGATTATACGTTAGAGGGAGATAGATAGATGCTAATTGTTTAGTAACATTAATGCAGGTGGAGAAGTAATTAATGTCCTCAGCAGCACAGCAAGTCAGTATGCTCTACTTCTTTGTTTACTGCACACCGTTCTGTTTTAATTAAAGTGGCTCTGGTACTGACGACTTTTGGATTGAATTAAGTGACCTGGAAATTGACCTGACTTGGCATTATTTTAGACTGTGATTTTGTGTTTTTTTTAAAGAAGTTTTGCCTTATTTTCAAGTGTTTAGCATTCATCATGCCGCTACCATACACAGCGTTAGAATACGCTAATATGCACCTAATTTATGGAGAATGCCGATGCAATGCCAACACTGCTAGCAGATTATATCGAGCAAGTTACCCTAATCTTCAAAGGTATCCGGATTATCGCGTATTTATTAACGTGTATCAAGCTTTTTCGGAGGGTCGTATACCATCTGACAGGCGAAACGCTGGAAAACCTAGATCAGAACACGATGAAGAAGTTCTCAATGAAATAGAAAACGATTCAACTACCTCTGTACGTGCTGTACAAGCAGCAACGGGAATCCCAAAAAGTACTGCACATAGAATTTTAAAACGTCACGTCGTCGTGATGAAACAACCTGCAAGAAAGATGGATATTTAAATCTTCACAATCTTCATAGCTGGAACAATGAAAATCTGCACCTGGTGAGAGAAGACAATCCCAATACCAATTTAAGGTTAACCTATGGACTGGCATAATAAATGGCAAAGTGATAGGGCCCTTTGAGTTACAAGGAAACATAGATGGCAATAGTTATTTAAACTTCTTACAAAATGAGTTGCCAGGATTATTAGAAGATGTGCCCTTAAGTGATTTGCAAACCATGTGGTTTCAAAACGATGGTTGCCCAGCTCACTATGCCCGTCCTGTGCGAGAGTACTTAGACCAAGAGTACCCAGGGCGTTTGATCGGGCGACTTGGTCCTATCTTGTGGCCACCCCGTTCACCCGATCTAAATCCCCTGGACTTTTTCTATTGGGGTTGTCTAAAGGACAGAGTCTGCACAAAACCGATTGCAACCTTGGACGAGCTTCGCCATAAAATAATTCAGACTGTGGATCTACGGACTACGCACATGTCTCATTCAAATTCTGGGAACTTGCTACAAAAACATTTTGGCTACTTAGTAAGAGTGATTACTATCAACACTAACAATTTTCGAAATATGGTTGTTATTTTGAAATAGTACACCTAAGTATATTTTTGTGGCTAGTTTGCCTTGAATGTTATACCATTTTAGAATTGTAGTTAGTTGCGCCAATTTTTGATACTATTTGCCACAGTAGTGTCCATACTTTTTTTTTTCACTATGATGAGTGAAAGTGAACTGAAAGTCAAAATCTTACATAATTTATGAAAAAAACATAGTTTTGATTGATTTTTGTGTAAAAACTATAGATATTCTGGAATTTTTAATGGTTGTGATCGATAGTAGTGCTACTTACCTTGTCAATACAAAAAAAATCACAGAATTACTTGTAAAACTGTAGCAATAGCACTTAATAATATAATAAAGGATGTCCATTTTTAAATATTTTGGTTTTTTTGTCGTAATGAAAAAAAAAATCAAGGTAGAATTTTTTTCTTTTCTGTTCTCGAGTAGTCATATGTAGGTCCACCTGCTGGTGCCAGCTTATCGTTGAATTTTGGGACACCCTGTATATAAAAAATGTTTTTAATAATTTTAAACTCACTACCACTTTTCACCTGAACGTGTAGAGGTATTAAATTGCAATTCGTATCAAATACTCAGGTCTATAATACCTTTAAGTTGTAACAAAATTAAACTTCTTTGTCAACGCAACCAAAAGAAATAGCAATTTAAGTCGCATATTTTCAAACTCGCAACTACTTGCAAGGGAATCAAAACCTAAAGGTACATCCAATCGACCTAGAATCTTGAAATTTGGCATGAAGCAATGTTTTATAGCACATATAAAGGAAAAATTCAGAAAACCTTAAATTTTTAGTTACATCACATATTTTTAAGCTATTACATATTACTAAGCGACCGAATCAAGAAATTCCGTAAAGAAAATAAAACCTAAGAAATATAATATATATTATTAACCTAAGAAAAAATAATATATAAAATTAACTGCTGGTTGTCAACCATACAATGGTTGACAACCAGCAGTTAATTTTGCACTGAAGCAGGTAGCGTGACCGAGTGGTCGAAGGCGCTGGTTTTAAACACCGTAGGCGTGGGTTCGAATCTCGCCGCCGTCGAACTCTTTTTGCTATTTATTTTTGCAAAATTTATTTATAATAATTAATAATATTATAAATAAAACAGTTTAAAAATGTGTACTTTAAATGTTTTAATAAATTAGTAGTTTTAATAGCGGCGATGGGGGCCGCCACCCATCACGCCTTGCTCAGTCAGGCGAGTCGAGGAGAGCAGAGTGCCGGGTGGGCACGTGGAATGTAAGAGGTTGTGTGGAAGGGAAGTTGGACGAGCTGATATCCGTCATGGCGGACAAACAGCTAGACGTGATCTGTGTAACAGAGACCAAGCGAAGGGGCAGCGACGCCTGCGATCTTCCTGGTGGCGGGATGGCTCTGTGGTCTGGTGTACCACAGAGCGATCGAGCCAGCATGGGGTAGGAGTGCTGTTGTCCTCTCGCTTGGCCTCAGGTGTGAAGGATTACGGAATGTATGATCCCAGACTTCTTTGGATCCGTATAAAACTAGGTGTCACCAAGGTATTCATGGTTGTAGCATATGCTCCCGTAGGATCCTCGGTGGCATCAGACCTAGAGAAGTTTTGGCATAATGTTAGGGAAGTTCTGGATATGGCAGAAACCAGTGAACGCGTGATTGTATGCGGAGATTTGAACGGATGGGTGGGGACCAAGTGTCCCGACTATGAGGACGTACTTGGTCCATTTGGTGATAAGAGAGTGAACGACGCAGGTAGGCTCATAGCTGATGTATGCATGGAGAGAAACCTTATTGTGTTAAACACATTTTTCCAACATAAGGACATCCATATGTATACATGGAGAAGGAATGAACAGAAAAGTATAATAGATTTAATTTTGGTAGACAGTCGCCTCCGAAGCAAAATATTGAACGCAAGAGCCTACAGGGGCCCCACAGTTGATACGGACCACTATCTCGTTATTGCGAAATTTAGTGGTCTGTTCAGAGGGTGGAGGCACTGGCGAGAGCGTGTCCACTTCGGAGGGCTTGAAAGAATAAAGGTTGAAAGGTTGCAAGAAGAGTGTGTAAGAGAAAAGTATGCTGAGGGTGTCCGAGAACGGCTGACGATGGCAAGCCAGCCGCAATCGGACATTGAAGAATACTGGAGAATATTGAAAGAGAGTATGGTAGACACAGCGAAAGAAGTATGTGGAAGTTCAAAGAAGTATAGAAACACAAATGGTGATGCATGGTGGGATGCGGAAGTGGCAGCTTCCGTAGAGCAAAAGAAGAAAGCGTGGCTGGACTATGTCTCTTCTTTGAATCTGAATGACAGTATGACTGAACAGAAGAAAGAAATATATCGGCAATGTAAGAATGACACCAAGGCCTTAGTGAAAGAAAAACGTGATAGAGCAAGTATGAGTGCAGAAGATAGGCTAACTAAAAACTTCGAGGGTAACACTAAACTCTTTTGGAGGGAGGTGAAGAAGTCTCGGGGTGGTTGGTCAGCCTTCAGAATGAATAAAATAAGGTCTAAAGGTGGAGACATTCTTACACAAACACAAGACGTGTTAAGCCGATGGAGTGAATATTTTTGCGATATGTATGCGGATGTTACGATTGGCACCGGTGTCGCATGTGGTATAGTAGATCAACATTCGGCGACGGCGTCCTCCGATGGCATCAGTATGGATGAAGTTGAATGGGCGATAAGAAGTTTGAAAAATGGTAAGGCAGCGGGCATTGATATGGTGTCTGCCGAGATGATCAAGCTTGGTGGCTCCTGTGTCCGGGAGGCGTTCCTGTTGTTCCTCAATTTATGTTGGAGCTCGGGAATGGTTCCCGGGACTGGAATAGCGCAGTCATCGTGCCTTTGTTTAAAAACAAGGGTTCACGTTATGACTGCGCAAATTACAGAGCCATAAGCTTGACCAGTTTGGCAGCAAAAGTGTATGGTAAAATTATTGAAAGAATGAGGATGGTGTCCGATGGTTTACTGTGTGAGACACAAGGAGGTTTCAGGAGTAGAAAGGGATGCATGGATCAAGTGTTCTCTCTGCGCAACATTGTGGAGAAGCATCTGGCCCTAGCTCAGAGGGTTTTCTGCAGTTTTGTGGCTCTGGAGAGAGCATTTGATACGGTTGTACGAAAGGAACTTTGAGACATTTTACCGGAGTATGGTATTAACGGTAAACTGCTGCAGGCTGTGCAATCCAGTTACATGGGCTGTAGAGCCTGTGTGCGGCTGGATGATGGAATGTCGCCTTGGTTTGACGTAAATATCGGCGTTAAGCAGGGCTGCGTTCTATCAGCCAGGCTGTTTATCATATATCTGGATAAATGTCTCCAAAGGTTGAATGATATGAATGTGGGAGTCCAGATGGGTGACTCAGTGGTCTCTGCTCTGCTTTATGCAGATGATGCAGTCCTGCTGGCACAGTCAGCGACTAACCTGCAGACCCTAGTCGACACAATGACAGAATATTGTAAGAAAAGGGGTCTACGCGTGATTGTGAGCAAAACCAAAATGATGGTCTTTGAAAGAGATGAAGCCAGAACAGATGTAAGAGTAACAATAGGTAATGATGTACTAGAGCAAGTGGATGAATTTGTATATCTTGGATGTGGATTTAGCCGAGATGGAAGGTACACCACTGATATAGAGCGAAGAGTGCATGCGGGAAATAGAGTGAACGAAGCGTTGGGGCAACTTCTCGGCAGCCACCACCTCAGCCAGAAGGCACGTGTACATAACGCAGTGCTGGTCCCAACATTACTGTATGGAAGCGAGAGTTGAGTATGCAGAAAAGAGTATGAAAGTAAAATTAATGCGGTCGAAATGCGATCTCTTCGGAAAATCTGTGGAGTTAGGCTGACCGACCGCATTCGTAACAACGACATTAGAGAGCGAGTAGGTATGAAAGAGAGTATTGGTGTAAAGATGCGAAAGGGAATGCTCCGATGGTTCGGCCATGTGGAAAGAATGCCGAATGAACGTCTGGTTAAGAAGATATACAATGCGAAAGTGGAAGGATGTAGGTACCGAGGGAGATCGAGACTAACCTACCTAGACCAGATCAGTCAGGTACTGAAGGAAGGTGGAGTCAAGATTCTCCGAAACCGGCGAGCGTGTATGAAGAGAATTATGAATGTTGAGGAAGCGAGTAAAGTATGCAGAGATAGAGTTCTCTGGCACTCTGTTCTCTCTGCCTACCCTGCAAGGGATATGGCGTGATAATATGTATGTATGTATGTAGTAGTTTTAATAAATAGGTGTAACTTGAATTAATATACAAAAAAGCTACTGCATAATTATTTTTTTAGTTTGACGGAACCCTTCGTGCGCGAGTACAACTCGCACCTTTTTTTTTTTTTTTTTTTTTTTTTTTTTTTTTTTTTTTTTTTTATTGGTGGGCTATGGGTGCGTCTCGCCCCGCCAAATCGGTCCGGGGTGACGGAGAAGGCGGCGCGTGACCCCATAGACCCACCGTAAAATCCTCTTTCTTCGCCGTGCGAGCGGACCACCGGTACCCGATCTTTGTCTTCGGTGGTCCGCTCGGCGGTTTACCCTCGCGGGTTCCTCTCGTCGACGCCCCGACAGATTTCGCCGTCGGGGCGTCGCCCTCACGCGATGGCCTCGCGTCGGGTGACCGGACAATTCCCCGGTCCGATCACCCGAGGCCTGGGTTAGGGCGGCATCAGGCGCAGGTATTCGCGCCTGCGCCGCCCCGGCCGCTGGCGGCGGCCCGGGTCGCGGGAGTCCTCCCTGACTCGTTCCGCCGCCTCCTTCCGCGAGATGACAGCCTCGCAGAAGGCGGCGACCGCGTCCCAATTCCTGACGCTTTCGACCATCGCCCTCGCGACAGCCGGCAGCGTCAGGTCGGCACCGATAATAGCGACGAGGTCGCGGCGCTGCCCGTCCCAGCCCGAGCATCCCTCGAGCGTATGTTGCGCCGTGTCCTCGTCACTACTGCAATGATGGCAGCCCGGAGTCCACTCCCTGTACACGACCGTGTGCAGGTATTTCCCGAAGCACCCGTGCCCCGTCAACACCTGCACCAGTCGGAAGGTGAGGACCCCGTGCCGCCGCTCCATCCATTTCATCAATACGGGCCGGAAGGCCTCGACGGTCACGACACCGTGTCTAGGCCTCTCCAGCCGCGTAACCCAACGGGCGATGACGTCTCGGCGGGCGTCCTCGCGCCAGGTGGCTATCTCGCTCAACGATGGGGAGCCACCCTCCTCGCGCACTGAGGTAACCCGCCGGTAGAGGTCGGAGAGCATCTCCGCCTCTAGGTCCCACGGGGGTGTCCCGGCCAATAGGCACGCCGCCTCTGTCGACACCGTGCGGTACCCGCGAATGGCTCTGACCGCCATGGCTCTCTGTGGCCTCCACAGAACCGCCCTGAGCTGGGCGTTCAGAGCTCTCGCCCACACGGGTGCGCCGTACATGGCCATCGAGCGGATGACCCCCGCATACAGCCGTCGGCCCTCGAAACTGGGTCCGCCCACATTCGGCATGAGCCGAGAAAGGGCGGACGCCGCGCCGACCAGCCGGGGAGCAATCTGTCGGAAATGCTCCCGGAACCACCATCGCCCGTCGAGCACCAGACCCAAGTACTTCATATGGGCCTGGATGTTGATCTGGATGGAGTTGACGACTAACGAGGCGCCGGTTGGCAGCCTTACGCGTGGCCCATGGAATAATAGGGCCTCCGTCTTATTTAAGGCCACCCTGAGCCCCAGCGCCTCGATTCGCCTGACCATCTCCTCGGTGCCGAGAGTGGCCAGGCTCGCCGCCTCTTCGAGTGTCCTGCCCCGGGCTGTGACGAGCGTATCGTCAGCATAGCACACCAAGCTCAGCCCAGGGGGGAGACTCCCTCTCAACGCCCAGTCATACCCGATGTCCCACAGAGTCGGCCCCAGAACCGACCCCTGTGGAACACCGCACGACATGGGCGTCCGCACAATGTCCCCTGCGGGACCCGCGCAGAGGATACTGCGCCCCTCCAAATAGTCCGCCACCAGCCGCCTGAGGTACAGGGGCACTCCATGGAACCGGAGCGCCTCCCTGATGCAGCTGAATGGCAGACTATTGAATGCGTTGGCGATGTCCAGCGACACCGCCAACAGCACTCCCTTGCCGGCGACAGCCTCCGTGGCCGTCTGCCTCAGGCGTAGCAGGGCCCCGATGGTCGAACGCCCCCTCCTAAACCCATATTGAGCGTCCGACAGATCGGGCCCCACTTCCTCCAAGTGTCGGACGATGCGGGCAGCGAGGACACGCTCCAACAGCTTACCCACATCGTCGAGAAGCACGATGGGCCTGTAGGCCGACGGCAAATCCGGGGGCCGTCCCGGCTTTGGCAGGAGAACCAACCTCCCCTCCTTCCAGCACTCAGGGAACCGTCCAGACGTCAGACAGGCGTTGAACAGTTGCCTGAGGCGAGGCTCGAAGTGCTCGAGGAGCGACGTCAACACCCGGACTGGTATTCCGTCCGGGCCGGGGGCCGTGGTGGCGGAGCGAATCCGCGCCACTGCCGCCCCCACTTCCGACTCCGTCACGGGTGGAACACTCTCGTCGTCGGCCTCCCGGTCTTGATCTGGCGAAGCCATGACCGGGGGCGTGTGTCCCGACTGCCGTGGAAATAGCTCCTCGATCACCCTACAGAGGAAGTCGGGCTGGAGGGTCTCGGTGAGGGGGGGGCCCTGCGCGCGAAGCTTATTCAGCGACGCGCGATACGGGCGACCCCAGGGGTCACGGTCGAGACCGTCCAACATGTCCTGCCAACTCGCATCCTTGGCGGCTCGGATGGCCAGCCGAAAGGCAGTCCGCGCACTGCGGTACGCCTCGTACAGCTGGCCCTCCCGCTCAGCGTCGCGGTGACGCCGCCGGCTGCGGGTGTAGGACCTTCGGGCACTGATACACGCCGCGCGAAGGTCCGCCAGTCTTGGGGACCACCAGTAGACCCCCTGCCTCGGAGGTAGACGCCGCACTCTGGGCATGGCCGCATCGCAGATCTGCGTTAACGCACTGCGGATGCGGACAGCCTCAGCGTCCACTCCGTCCGCTGGGGGTGGTGAGGACAGCCACGTGCTGACAATGGCCGCCTCCGCCAGTAGGTCCCTATCAAGACGACCCACAGCCCACCGCGGAAACACGGGAGCTCCGTCCGCCCTGTGACCCCTACCGGGTTCCCGGGGGGAGACCTCCATCCGGATGTACCGGTGGTCCGACAGGGTCTCCACCTCCTCCAGGACACTCCAGTTCCTCACCCGTGGCGCGACAGCGGGGCTAGCGAACGACAAGTCCACTATCGACCCGCCCTGCTGCCGCACACACGTGTTCACTGAGCCCCTGTTAACAACACAGAGGCCCAGTGAAGCCGCCCACTCAACGACCGCCCGCCCGCGGTCGTCCGTCATAGGGGACCCCCACGCCGTGGATTTGGCGTTGAAGTCCCCCAGGACCAGGACGAGGCCCGGTGCCAGTCGCCGTATCGAAGCCTCCAAGGTGGTGAGGGAGGCCCTGAAATCGTCCATTCTCCTGTTAGGGGAGAGGTAAACGCTGTACAGTGTGACCCCTCCCCATTTAGCAGCGACAAAATCTTCGCCCCTATCCAAAAGGGATAAGGACGGGAAGTGCCGCTGCGTTGAGACGACGATTGCCGCAGTTCCGTTTCGGCTGACCACCCAATTGGGGCGATCAGGAACGACGTACGGTTCCGCGACTACGGCTGCACCAATCGACCACTCCGCCATGGATTGCAGGAGGAGATCCTGCGCACCGGCGGAGTGGTTGGTGTTGGCCTGCAGGAGGTGAATGGATTCTGCAGCCATTAGTGGGCCGTATCCATCACCTCCGCCTCGCCAGTGGGCGATTGGGCCGCGCTAGAAGCGGGAGCGGCCGTGGTCGAAAGGCCGCCCCGCCCCTTTGGAGCCGAAGCTGGAGGTCTGCACGCCCCAGAGCCCATGCGATGCTTGGCGGGCTTATTGCCCGCCGCACACGCGGGGCAGTGGGGCGGGGCGGCGCAAGATGCCGCCACATGCCCGGTCTGACCGCAGCGGAAACACAATCCGCCGCAGTCGAAGCAATTAGTGCACGTTGGTCGAGTATGTCCGACCGCCATGCACTTATAGCACCTCGCAGGCCGGTGCTCAAGCAGGGTTACCCGCGCCGAGCTCCAGCCCACAAGGAGCCTGCCTGAGCCGGCCAGTTGCCTGACCGACTCCACCGGGCACTGCGCCCAGGCAGCACCTACGCCACCCGGACCGGGACGAATGGCACCAACCCGGACGGTGTCTATGGGACACCCGGTTTTCGAGGCAATAGCCTCCCGGATGTCTTCCACCGTCACAGAGTCGTCCAGACCCGAAATGCGCATTTCGGCGCACTTGACGGGCCTGGCGATCCTGATGCCACCCTCCCCAGCGAACAAACCTCGCAGCTTCTCAGCTACGCTGTCAGCCGTCTTGACGCCCTCGGCCCCTGGGAACTCAAGGATTCGAGCCCCCGTCCGGGCCTTGCGGGTCCTGGCTTCGACGCCTCCAATATCGGAGACGTCTAGCTCCCGCCGGGCTTTCCTCAAGACGGCCTCGTAGCTGAGGCCCTTCTCGGCCGCCTCAGGCAGCACAGTGATCACCACTGCGGCTGTCTTCGGCGACTTGAGCCCCTTGCGCGGCCTCTTCTTCTTGTCGCCAGCTCCTGCCTTGGGAGCGGAGACCTCAGCGGCGCGCTTGGCCTCCGCTCTCCTTCTTTGGCCGCGACTCCTTCTGTCACGCTCGGCTACCTGCCAACCCTGTTCGGGTGCGGCAGTCATGCCAGACGCGGAAGGCCTCGTCGCAGCCTCGCTGGTCGTCGCCGGCGGTGTTGGTGCGGGCGACTTCAGCAGTCCGGCAGGAGCCGGCGCCGTCTTCCTCCTCAGGGCAGGTCCCTTCGGAGCAGGGCCGGGGCCTTTGGGCTTAGGCCCAGCCGCGGCCGCGGCGTAGCTCCCCACGCGGCCACCCTGACAAGGCAGCGGGGCGGGGGCTGGTGCCGTATGTGGCCGCTTATCTGCGGCAAGAGGTGGCCGGACACGTGGTTCTGGAGGTAGCCTTGCCTCCAGAACGGCGAAGCGCGCATCGACGATTTTGCCCACTGCGTCGATTATTGCGCGCAGGGACTCGTCCGGCAATCCCCCCACCGCAGGCAGCGGGGTTGGCAGCGGGGTCGGCGCCTCCGGTTGAGTCTCCACCAGGGCCCGCTCCGAGACGCTTGGCGACTTCGTCACCGCGGCGGGAGGCGTCCTCCTCGCCACAGGGACGGGTGTCGGTTCGGTGGCCGCGACGACTTCAGTCGGCGGCGTGCCCTCCGCAGCGGGAGGCGTCCTCCTCGCCGCAGGGACGGGTTTCGCCGCAGTAGCCTTTTTCGTGCGCGCCCTGATCGTCGGCTGTGGCGCAGGCGGCAGGCAGTGGTCCACTTGGGCCCGCAGGTCGGCCATATCCTTGGCCAACAAGCTGTTCACCCGCCGCACCGCCCCCAGCTCGGACGCCAACTGGCGGTTCAGGTCCTGCAGGCCTGAGACCTCGCCACTAAGGCGAGCATTTTCGGCCCGCAGGTCCAGGGGGTCATCGCTCACGCGAGCAGCAGGCGCTGCCTCACGCCGAGGAGTCGTCGACCGTCCTCCTGCTACTGCGGCCCCTCGCCCTCTGCGAGAGGCCGGCACCTTCGGTGGAGGCATGATGGTCACGCTCCCCTCGGAGTCGGTGCCCGAGCTGCCTCCCTTGCTCAGGGGGCGCTTTCGCACCTGCGAGGGGAGGGCCTCCTCCCTGGTCGTCACAGCCGCCGCCGCAGGACGCAGCAATGACCTAGCGGCTTCCGACCCGCTGTCTTCTTCTCTGGACGGCTCTGCGGATACACCGCCCTCGTCCATCTTAGCGGCAGATCCGCTGCCCTCGCCTACGGACGGCTCTGCGACGTCACTGTCGCCCTCGTCCGTACACGGCTCTGCAGCAATTTTGCCACCGTCCTCCTTTTCAGCAGCGGCAGCCTCTCTGCGCGCTCGCCGCTCCTCCATCCGCCTTTTGTGGCTCAGGCCGTTGCCCCGAGTCTTTCGAGGCGACTTCCTCTTCTTCTTTTGGGCCTCCACGATTTGTGCCGGGCCCTCGGCGGACGCCTCAAGTCCTGAGGACGAGGCGTCGTTGTCAGTTTTTCTTTGGCTTGACAAGGCCGTGGTGTGAGAATCACAGGGATTCCCGTCGGTTTTTAAAAATGTTTTTAAATTTAAGGTATCCATATGATTCCCACGAGTAGGGGAGATACACAACGTCGACCCGGGCAGAGATCCCTTTACCCGGGCAAGCCTACATTTACCAACCAGGGGGGCAGCCGGTGCCCTGGCTGGAGCGTGCTAACGACAGAACAACCCATCTGCCATGCATCTTCTCGCCGCACGCCAGAACTTAAGATTCTGGGTGATTTCCGAGTTCGAATGTTACTTCGAACTCTTTATAGAGGTTGTCTTCCTCGCGGTCCGGGCAGTTAAGCCAAGACCCTCGCTCCTGATACTACGCCTCAAGACAACGTGTCTTGAAGCAAGATATCAGGTTTACGATGTGTGGGCGGTGGCATGTGCCTGCCCAGCCCTCAAATGAATGAGTGACTGAGCCCGTCCCAATATTTCGCGTCCTATAACCTCTACTACGACTGTAGTAGAGTAAGGAGCGAAATCGCGCAGATATTCGCTACGGACGACAGTACAACAGAAGAACTGGGGACCGCCGCCCGCACCCAGGGTACACCGCGTGGAGGTTTCTGGGATAGTACCCCGTACAACTCGCACCTGGCCGATTTATAAACATGCTTTTTATTTTTTACTTTCTAGTGTCTGTAATAGGTTGTTCTATAAACTACATTAAGACTTTTCTAGATTACATCAGATAACTGTAACATTATTTGCTCTTTATTGTCATATATTAAATACTTAGTAATTTTTTTAAGTAGCTATGGGTAGGCTTACGAAAAATGTACGCTATTGCAGTAAGTTTAATGAATTAATAAAACAAGGTTACATAAAAAAGTACATGATATGGCATTTTAATTTGTAGCAGGGTAAATCTCACTTGTCGCGACATCTTGCTGTCTAGTTTTACATAGTCGTTTCCGACACCATAAATAAAAAAAGGTTCATAAAATGAAAACTACCGGATCAAACTATGTTAAATTTTTATGGGACCAAATGGCAGCTATTCCGCATCAAACTAAAGAAGCATCACGTATATCGGATTATAAATCTCGGTGTAATCAGTGTACATACATAAAAAATACTAATCGTATTGAGAACCTTTTAGAAGTCGGTTAAAAACAAAAAAATACTTTAAATAACATCAATGGGGCTATTACTGTTACATGCCTCCTCAAGGGTATCGTCCCAGCGCTGACCACTCTCAAGTGCTCTGTAAGCTACTTGAATCATATTATGCAATCAACAGTGTATAAAAATGTAAAAAGTAGGCCCTCGCACAATATGCAGCAATAAGCGGAAGTAATAGCATTTGCTATTGATAGGGTGTACTGTCGGGAGGGCTGAAGAGACCATGGTGCGGTGTTTAGATCATGGAGGCTTGTGGACCGATGCTGATGAAGTGGTTGGGTCAGCGGCATGAGGTCCTCTACTTTCGACTGATGCAAGTATTGATGGAGCATGATTACTTTAGCATATAGCACACGGCATGTGCACACAGTAGCGAGGAAGGACACCACACCATCCTACTACTACTGCGATTGCGAGGTGGATACGCGGCAGTTGACGCTCGAAGTTTACGTGGCCATGATAGATTAGCGGCCTTTTCCGAGGTCACGGGTGAATGGATCAGGGATTAATCAGCCACCTGCAGAGAGACCGATCGCGTGAGGGCGATGCAACACAGTTGTTTGCCGGGGTGACGGACACGATACCTGAAGGAATAACTCGCTTGGCTGACCACGGATATCACGAAAGCGATGTGAGAGGCCGGTCTGATGGCGATCGGAAGAGAACATGGTGGGTTATGCGGCCATACGATGTCCTTCTACTGCCCCGGATGGAATGGGCGGGGTGTGTCCAAACCATAGGCTACCAAACAAAAACACAAAAAAAAGAGAGTGTATTGTGATACACGATCCAAAGTACCGTTTTACCTTTTTTTTGGTTGGCTACATTTTATTACTTTATAGTCAAACTATATTAATAAATGGTAATCCATCCAAAAAAAATGCATCACAAATAGTTTTAATAGTTATTTGGAACACCTGACCAACGTTATATAGCATGTCAACTTCCCCTCTACTTTGGGAGAGGCTTGAGCCTAGCAGTGGGATGTATATTAGCTGAACTGATGAAACTACTATATATTAAGTAATACAAATATTTTTCTTACATCACAGATAAATTAAATAATTATTTTGAATTAACCCTTCTAGAGACATAAAGGCGAGCGTTGGTTTTAAAATCTTTAATGACCATAACTTTTTTTACTGACATCAGATTTTAATGAAATAAAGACTAAATGTTGCTTTGAGTAGGGCTTAATCTACTTGTGAAAACTGCACAACAATTCGTTTAGTAACTTTGGAGATTAGCGAATACACACATACAGACAGACAAAAAAAAAACAAAAATTGTTTTTTTTTGTTCTGTTAGTGTTGTCTTACTGGCTATATTTATTTTTTAATAAATTTATTAAATGTACAGACACATGGTTTCTACTCATTTATTATATGTATAGATTGCGGAGTCTCTGAAGGAAGAGGACGCAGAACTGATTCGGTAATACCCTTGACTTGAAACACGACATTTTGACCTAGTCCAGCTACAGTAAAGTTGCAGCGTTGAAGCTTAAGGCCCAATTTCCGTGCGCACATCGAGGTTATGAAGGAATCCTGTGCGCCATTATCGATAAGAGCTCTCACAGCTTGGTATGTATTATAAGCTGTGTTGTATACGCGTAGCTTACATTTACCCAATAACACCATACGCTGACTAGAACCGACGTGGGTACTTGTACTAGTTTGTACGGTAGCATTCATTCGCCTTTTCAGTCGCATTAATGTGAAGTAAGGTATGATGACGTAATTCACAACGTACTTTTTTCTAAATAAGTAATGGCTAGTATACGTTTGTTTTGATACCGTTCAATTAGAGCAACAAAAGCTACCCTATAATTGTCCGCAGTGATTGGTACACCCTTTCCTAATGTTAAAGCGGGACCCGATAAACACGAGATAAGATAATGGAATTTTTCGATATTCGAAATCGAATCGTTGACATGTACATGCATTGAATGTATCAAAAAATGTTTGAAAATCTTCTATTTGACCAGAAAAGCGAGGTAACTCAAGCTTCGGTAGGCGAACATTCCCGGTTAACCTGCCTACCCCTTTAATTGAAGTGTTAGCGCTCTGTGGTACAGTTAACTCGTCAGCGGCGTTTATAACTGCATAATATAATCCGTCAAACGCATTAAGTGCAGATTGATTTGTCTTGATCAGGTTTTAACTTTAATTGTATTGTATGAATTTGTTATTATTCATAGTCCGGAGCGTGCTCGTTCGCGTTCCCTGCCAGTCTAATAAGACTGCTAATACGGCTCGATATGCGTATCGCAGTGCGGGTTAGGGCGCCCCCGGAGGCAACGCGTACCGACCCGCCCCCGTCGGTACGAACTTCGGCAGTTGCGGCGATGGGGGCCGCCACCCATCACGCCTTGCCCAGTCAGGCGAGTCGAGGAGAGCAGAGTGCCGGGTGGGCACGTGGAATGTAAGAGGTTGAGTGGAAGGTAAGTTGCACGAGCTGATATCCGTCATGGCGGACAAACAGCTAGACGTGCTCTGTGTAACAGAGACCAAGCGAAGGCACGTGTAGTAATACATAACGCAGTGCTTGTCCCAACATTACTGTATGGAAGCGAGAGTTGAGTATGCAGAAACGAGTATGAAAGTAAAATTAATGCGGTAAAAATGCGATCTCTGCGGAAAATCTGTGGAGTTAGGCTGACCGACCGCATTCGTAACGGCGACGTAAGAGAGCGAGTAGGTATGAAAGAGAGTATCGGTGTAAAGATGCGAAAGGGAATGCTCCGATGGTTCAGACATGTGGAAAGAATGTCGAACGAACGTCTGGTTAAGAAGATATACAATGCGAAAGTGGAAGAATGTAGGTACCGGGGGAGACCGAGACTCACCTACCTAGACCAGATCGGTCATATACTGAAGGAAGGTGGAGTCAAGAGTCTCCGAAACCGGCGAGCGTGTATGAAGAGAATTATGAATGTTGAGGAAGCGAGTGAAGTATGCAAGGATAGAGTTCTCTGGCACTCTGTTCTCTCTGCCTGCCCTGCAAGGGATATGGCGTGATGATATGTATGTGTGTATTATCAATGATACAAGTTTTTAATCAATAGTTTTTAATAGTTATTATTGATACGTGATAATAATTATTTTAACAATCATTTTTACATTGTGGGGTTAGTGAATGTAGTTAGTGGTTTATCGTGCTTATATTATACTAGCTGATGCCCGCGACTTCGTCCGCGTGACATTCAGTTTAACTACGCACCCCTGTTTGAAACTTAAAACATTCAAATTCTATCAAGTACTTCTGGCAGCCACTTCACCATTTTTATTAAAACATAGGCAAATTCTTAAGCGTGAATTAGTGTTGCAACTTTCGCTGTTGAAATAACACAGACGTTTTTTTTTCATAGAAATAAAAAATCCTCATTACTGTATGGAAGCGAGAGTTGGGTATGCAGAAAAGAGTATGAAAGTAAAATTAATGCGGTCGAAATGCGATCTCTTCGGAAAATCTGTGGAGTTAGTCTGACCGACCGCATTCGTAACGACGACGTAAGAGAGCGAGTAGATATGAAAGAGAGTATTGGTGTAAAGATGCGAAATAGAATGCTCCGATGGTTCGGACATGTGGAAAGAATGCCGAACGAACGTCTGGTTAAGAGATATACAATGTGAAAGTGGAAGGATGTAGGTACCGAGGGAGACCGAGACTAACCTACCTAGACCAGATCGGTCAGGTACTGAAGGAAGGTGGAGTCAAGAGTCTCCGAAACCGGCGAGCGTGTATGAAGAGAATTATGAATGTTCAGGAAGCGATTGAAGTATGCAGAGATAGAGTTCTCTGGCACTATGTTCTCTCTGCCTACCCTTTTTTTTTTTTTTTTTTTTTTGCGTTGGCCTATGGACGTCGCACCCCGCCAAATCGGTCCGGGGTGACGGAAGAGGCGGCGCGAGACCCCATTGACTCACCCTGCAAGCACCTCTTCCTCGCCGTGCGAGCGGGCCACCGGTACCCGATCTTTGTCTTCGGTGGCCCGCTCGGCGGTATGCCCTCTCGGGCTCCTCTCCTGTCGACGCCCCGACAGCTTTCGCCGTCGGGGCGTCGTCCTCACGCGGTGGCCTCACGTCGGGTGACCGGACAATTCCCCGGTCCGATCACCCGAAGCCTCGGTTAGGGCGGCATCAGGCGCAGGTACTCGCGCCTGCGCCGCCCCGGCCGCGGGCGGCGGCCCGGGTCACGGGAATCCTCCCGGGCCCGTTCCGCCGCCTCCTTCTGCGAGATGACAGCCTCGCAGAAGGCGGCGACCGCGTCCCATTTCCTGACGCTGTCGACCATCGGTCGCGCAACAGCCGGCAGCGTCAGGTCGGCACCGATGACAGCGACGAGGTCACGGCGCTGGCCGTCCCAGCCCGAACATACCTCGAGCGTATGTTGCGCCGTGTCCTCGTCGCTACTGCAATGGTGGCAGGACGGAGTCCACTCCCTCCGCACGACCGTGTGCAGGTACTTGCCGAAGCAACCATGTCCCGACAAGACCTGCACCAACCGGAAAGAGAGGACTCCGTGCCGCCGCTCCATCCACTCCATCAGTACGGGCCGGAGGGCCTCAACGGTAAAAACACCGTGTCTAGCCTCTCCAGCCGCGTAGCCCAACGGGCGATGACTTCTCGGCGGGCGTCCTCGCGCCAGGTGGCTATCTCGTTGTACGATGGGGAGCCACTCTCTTCGCGCATTGAGGTAATCCGCCGGTAGGGGTTGGAGAGCATCTCCGCCTCTAGGTCCCACGGGGGTGTCCCGGCCAATAGGCATGCCGCCTTGGTAGACACTGTGCAGTACCCGCGAATGGCTCTGACCGCCATGGCTCGCTGTGGCCTCCACAGCACCGCCCTGAGCTGGGCGTTCAGAGCCCTTGCCCACACGGGTGCGCCATACATGGCCATTGAGCGGATCACCCCCGCATATAGCCGTCGGCCCTCGAAACTGGGTCCGCCCACGTTCGGCATGAGCCGAGTAAGGGCGGAAGCCGCGCCGACAAGTCGGGGAGCAATTTGACGAAAATACTCCCGGAACCACCATCGCCCGTCGAGCACCAGACCCAAGTACCACATATGGGCCTGGATACTGATGTGGATGGAGTTGACGACTAACGAGGCGCCGATGGGCAGCCTCACACGGGGCCCATGGAATAGTAGGGCCTCCGTCTTGTTTAGGGCCACCCTGAGCCCCAGCGCCTCAATTCGCCTGACCATCTCCTCGGTGCCGAGAGTGGCCAGGCTCGCCGCCTCTTCGAGTGTCCTGCCCCGGGCTGTGACGAGCGTGTCGTCAGCATAGCAAATAACGCTCAGCCCGGGGGGGAGACTCCCTCTCAACGCCCAGTCGTAACCGATGTCCCACAGAGTCGGCCCCAGAACCGATCCCTGCGGAACACCGCACGACATGGGCGTCCGCACAATGTCCCCTGCGGGGCTCGCGTAGGGAACACTGCGCCCCTCCAAATAGTCTGCCACCAGCCGCCTGAGGTATAGGGGTACTCCATGGAACCGGAGCGCCTCTCTGATGCAGCTGAATGGCAGACTATTGAAGGCGTTGGCGATGTCCAACGACACCGCCAACAGCACTCCTTTACCGGCGACAGCCTCCGCGGCCGTCTGCCTCAGGCGTAGCAGGGCCCCGATGGTCGAACGCCCCCTCCGAAACCCAAATTGAGCGTCCGACAGATCGGGCCCCACCTCCTCCAGGTGCTGGACGATGCGGGCAGCGAGGACACGCTCCAGCAGCTTACCCACATCGTCCAGAAGCACAATGGGCCTGTAGACCGACGGCGGAAATGCGGGAGCTCGGTCCGCCCTGTGACCCCTGCTGGGGTCCCGGAGAGGGGAGACCTCCATCCGGATGTAACGGTAATCCGACAGGGTCTCTGCCTCCTCCAGGACACGCCAGTTCCTCACTCGTGGTGCGACAGCGGGGCTAGCGAACGACAAGTCCACTATCGACCCACCCTGCTGTCGCACACACGTATTCACTGAGCCTCTGTTTAGGATACAGAGGCCCAGTGACGCCGCCAACTCCACGATCACCCGCCCGCGATCGTCCGTCATCGGGGACCCCCACGCCGTGGATTTGGCGTTGAAGTCCCTCAGGACCAGGACGAGGCCCGGTGCCAGTCGCCGTATCGAAGACTCCAAGGTGGTGAGGGAGGCCCCGAAATCGTCCATTCTCCTGTTAGGGGAGAGGTAAACGCTGTAGAGTGTGACCCCTCCCCATTCCGTAGCGACAAATTCCTCGCCCCTATCCAAAAGGGACAAGGACGGGAAGTGCCGCTGCGTGGAGACGACGATTGCCGCGGTTCCGTTCCGGCTGACCACCCAATTGGGGCGATCAGGCACACAGTACGGTTCCGCGACTACGGCTGCACCGATCGACCACTCCGCCATGGATTGCAGGAGATCCTGCGCACCGGCGGAGTGGTTGGTGTTGGCCTGCAGGAGGTGAGTGGACTGGGTAGCCATTAATGGGCCGTGTTCATTATCACCTCCTGGCTTGCGGCGGCCGATCGGGCCGCGCTAGGAGCGGGTGCGGCCGGAGTCGAAGGGCCGCTCCGCCCCTTTGGAGCCGAAGCCGGAGGTCTACACGCCCCAGAGCCCATGCGGTGCTTGGCAGGCTTATTGCCCGCCGCACACGCGGGTCAGCGGGGCGAGGCGGCGCAGGATGCCGCCATGTGCCCAGTCTGACCGCAGCGGAAACAGAGTCCGCCGCAGTCAAAGCAATTAGTGCATGTCGGCCGGGTATGCCCGACCGCCATGCACTTGAAGCACCTCGCAGGCCGGTGCTCCAGTACGGTTAGTCGCGCTGAGCTCCAGCCCACGAGGAGCCTACCACTGCCTGAGCCGGCCAGTTGTTTGACTGACTCTACTGGGCACTGCACCCAGGTGGCACCTACGCCGCCCGGACCGGGCCGGATGGCGCCAACCCGGACGGTGTCCAGGGGACACCCGGTTTTCGAGGCAATGGCCTCCCGGATGTCTTCCACCGTCACGGAGTCGTCCAGACCCGCAATGCGCATTTCAGCGCACTTTACAGGTCTGGCGATTTTGACGCAACCCCCTTCGGCGAATAGACCTCGCAGCTTCGACGCCACGCTATCGGCCGTTCTGGTGCCCTCGGCCCCAGGGAACTCCAAAATCCGAGCCCCTGTCCGGGCCTTGCGGGTCCGGGCTTCGACGCCTCCTATGTCGGAGACGTCGAGCTCCTGCCGGGCTTTCCTCAGAACGGCCTCATAGCTGAGGCCCCTTTCTGCCGCCTCAGGCCGCACAGTGATCACCACTGCGGCTGTCTTCGGCGGCCGGGGCCCCTTGCGCGGCCTCTTCCTCTTCGTGCCGCCTCCTCCGGCTCCTGCCTGGGGGGCGACGACCTCAGCGGCGCGCTTGGCCGCCGCTCTCCTCCTCTGGCCGCGACTCTTTCTGCCGCGCTCGGCCACCTGCCAACCCTGTTCGGGCGCAGCGGGCGTGCCGGGCGCAGTCGCGGCCGCGCTGGTCGTCGCTGGCGGTGTTGGTGCTGGCGACGACTGCGGTCCGGCAGGAGCCGGTGCCGTCTTCTTTCTTGGAGCGGGCCCCTTTTATTTGGGCCCAGCCGCGGCTGCGGCGTAGCTCCCTCCCACGCGGCCACCCTGACAAGGTAGCGGGGCGGGGGCTGGTGCCGCATGTGGCCGCTTATCCGCGGCGAGGGGCGGCCGAACACGTGGTTCTGGAGGCAGCCTTGCCTCCAGAACGGCCAAGCGCGCATTGACCATATTGCCTACGGTGTCTATTATGGCGCGCAAGGCCTCGTCCGACACGCCCCCTACCGTGTGCAGCGGGGTCGGCGTTACTGGCAGGGCCGCTGTTGGAACCCGCTCCGCGACGTTTGACGGCTTCGTCGCCGCAGCATTTGGGCTAGCTCCGGCTGGCGGCGGCGCACGGCCTGCAGTCGGCGGCGTCTTCTTCGGGTCGGCGACCACTCCTTGGCGGCCGGCGCTGGTCGGCGGCACGGTTGGCGCAGGCTGCATGAGCCGCGCCATTTGGGCCTTCAGGTCAGCCACGTCTTTGGTGAGGAGGCGGTTGGCCCTCCGCACCGCGGCCAGCTCCGCCTCGAGATGGCAGTTTTGGGCCCGTAGGCCTGACACCTCGCCACCTAGGCGGGTGTTTTTGGCCTGCAGGGCCTCCATGTCCAGGGCGTCACCGCTCGCGCGGGCACCAGCGGCCGCCACTTCTGTGGGAGGGATGCCGGACAACACCTCCAGCACCCTCGCGGCGGCCGCCTCGTCGTCGGCCCGCTTACGAGCCTCCGCCCCTCCACGTGCTCCGCCAGCTGGGGAGTGGGTCGCCCGACCCGAAGCCGCGGCCCTTCGCCCTCTGCGAGAGGCTGGAACTTTGGGAGGAGGCATGATGACCACGCTCCCCTCGGAATCGGCGCCTGAGCTGCCCTCCTTATTTAGGGGGCGCTTCCGCACCTTCGAGGGGAGGGCCTCCTCCCTTGCCGTCAGTATTTCGCCGACCTCCTTGGACGGCTCCGCGGAACTACCGCACTCGTCCATTTTATCGGCAGATCCACTGCCCTCATCTTTGGACGGCTCTGCGACACTACTGTCGCCCTCGTCCATTGACGGCTCTGCAGTGGATCTGCCGCCGTCTTCCTCCAGTTTGGCGGCAGCGGCCTCCTTCTGCGCCCTCCGCTCCGCCAAACGCTTCCTCGCTGTCAGGGAAGCCTTTCCCGTCGACCAGTTTGTCCGTTTCCGGTACTTCCTCGGCTTCTTCTTTTTGGCCTCCGTGGTTTGTGCCGGGCCCTTGGCAGACGCCTCCAGTCCTGAGGACGAGGCGTCGGTTTGGTCAGTTTTGCATTGACTTGACGAGGCCGTGATGTGGGAATCCTCTGGATTCCCGTCTTGTGTTGGTGGTTGAGGTGTTTGTAAGAATTCCATAGCAATTCCCACGATTACGGGAGAAATAGACGGTCGACCCGGGCAGAGATCCCTGTACCCGGGCAAGCCTACATTTACCAACCAGGAGATCGGCCGGTACCCTGGCTGGAGCGTGCTAACGACAGAACAACCCATCTGCCATGCATCTTCTCGCCGCACGCCAGAACTTAAGATTCTGGGTGATTTCCGAATTCGAATGTTAATTCGAACTCTTTATAGAGGTTGTCTTCCTCGCGGTCCGGGCGGTTAAGCCAAGACCCTCGTTCCTAATACTACGCCTCACGACAACTTGTCTTGAAGCAAGATATCAGGTTTACGATATGTCGGCGATGGCATAAGCCTGCCCAGCCCTCAAATGAATGAGTGACCGGGCCCGTCCGAAATTTCGCCTCCTGTACCCTCTACAACTAGAGGGTCAGGAGCGAATTGGGGCTCAACCCATTGCTGGGGAACCCCCCCTCGCGCCAGAGATTCGCTACGGGCGACAATTCGACAGAGGGATCTGGGGGACTGTCGCCCGCACCCAGGGTACACCACGCGGAGGTTTCTGGCATCGTTCCCCGGTTCTCTCTGCCTACCCTGCAAGGGATATGGCGTGATGATATGTATGTATGTATGTAAAAAATCCTCATAGAAATGAAAAACCCATTTAAATTAATGAAATTCTATTCATCTAGTGGCAGTAACTGTACAACTATCAATAATTAGGTACATACCACTTAACGGGAGTGGGGCTATTATTTCTCCATGTACTGGTATTAAGAATACAAAATGTTGACAATCGTTTCTTTGCCAAGGAAATCGTAAAATGCTGTCTAAGGGAGCACTGCGGAACTCTTGCAGCAAGTCTTGGTCTTGCACTTGTGCAACATGAATGTGAATGGCCACCTTGGCTTTGCTTCCTTGTTGATGGTTAGGGTCAGCTTTTCTACTTGGGCCACAGATAAGAATACTTCAGTGAAGCATTGATCTCATCGGTTCTATTTCCTCGGGTTTAAACTGGAAGGATTTGGCAAAAATCTCAAAGAAAAAGCACCATTGGCTTTTCATTACGATCAATATTTCGTAGTGCTCGATCGGCGTCTACGACTTTTTTTTTATCCAATTATCGCAAACGATTAGACAGCAATCTTAAATAAAAAAACACTAATAGTGTAAAAGCCACAGTTGATAGTATTCTGTCTACAGCTACAGGCCGGTCCGACCCCCCAGACGGACCTAGTACCCCACTCTTGCAGAAAAGCAATGTCTGAACAGTGGCAATTTGAAGGAGGCGGCGGGGCAGCGCAGGTGCGATTATCTGCCTCTAATGCTGCCTTAGCCAAAGCCGCGGGTAATTGGAACGCGGAATAGTCCGTTACTCGCAGAGAGGCTGACCATGTGAGAGCGACGCCCGGCCGATGGCGTCAACGGGGGATGGTATTCGAAAGGCACAATGGCGATGGGGAGAGAAAACGTTGTGTTATGGGGCCACGTGTACGAAATGGACGGCGTGTGTCCAGACCATGGCCTGCCAAAAAAAGAAGTGGGTGCAGGTGCTCGTTTACCACCATACACAATAAAACAAAAAACAATTTAAATGTGTCGCGTGTTATTGATATTGCTCTATAAATCTATCGGGTTTTTAAACAATGTGTGAGCTGTTTTATCACCAAGAAGTAATGTAGCTGCAGTTTCTGACATAGCCACTGCCAAAGTTATTTTACGCTGTCTCCTCATTTTATACCTTTTTTTTTTTTTTTTATTGGTGGGCTATGGGTGCGTCTCGCCCCGCCAAATCGGTCCGGGGTGACGGAGAAGGCGGCGCGTGATCCCATAGACCCACCGTAAAATCCTCTCTCTTCGCCGTGCGAGCGGACCACCGGTACCCGATCTTTGTCTTCGGTGGTCCGCTCGGCGGTTTACCCTCGCGGGTTCCTCTCGTCGATGCCCCGACAGATTTCGCCGTCGGGGCGTCGCCCTCACGCGGTGGCCTCGCGTCGGGTGACCGGACAATTCCCCGGTCCGATCACCCGAGGCCTGGGTTAGGGCGGCATCAGGCGCAGGTATTCGCGCCTGCGCCGCCCCGGCCGCTGGCGGCGGCCCGGGTCGCGGGAGTCCTTCCTGACTCGTTCCGCCGCCTCCTTCCGCGAGATGACAGCCTCGCAGAAGGCGGCGAGCGCATCCCAATTCCTGACGCTGTCGACCATCGCCCTCGCGACAGCCGGCAGTGACAGGTCGGCACCGATAATAGCGACGAGGTCGCGGCGCTGCTCGTCCCAGCCCGAGCATTCCTCGAGCGTATGTTGCGCCGTGTCCTCATCACTACTGCAATGATGGCAGCCCGGAGTCCACTCCTTGTACACGACCGTGTGCAGGTATTTCCCGAAGCACCCGTGCCCCGTCAACACCTGCACCAGTCGGAAGGTGAGGACCCCGTGCCACCGCTCCATCCATTTCATCAATACGGGCCGGAAGGCTTCGACGGTCACGATACCGTGTCTAGGCCTCTCCAGCCGCGTAACCCAACGGGCGATGACGTCTCGGCGGGCGTCCTCGCGCCAGGTGGCTATCTCGCTCACCGATGGGGAGCCACCCTCCTCGCGTACTGAGGTAACCCGCCGGTAGAGGTCGGAGAGCATCTCCGCCTCTAGGTCCCACGGGGGTGTCCCGGCCAATAGGCACGCCGCCTCTGTCGACACCGTGCGGTACCCGCGAATGGCTCTGACCGCCATGGCTCGCTGTGGCCTCCACAAAACCGCCCTGAGCTGGGCGTTCAGAGCCCTCGCCCACACGGGTGCGCCGTACATGGCCATCGAGCAGATGACCCCCGCATACAGCCGTCGGCCCTCGAAACAGGGTCCGCCCACATTCGGCATGAGCCGAGAAAGGGCGGACGCCGCGCCGACCAGCCGGGGAGCAATCTGTCGGAAATGCTCCCGGAACCACCATCGCCCGTCGAGCACCAGACCCAAATCAAATCAAATCATTTATTATGCATAAGCCCTAAAAGGGCACTTACATATTGTCAATATTACATTTTTTTTTTTAATTAATCTACTACCGGATCGGAAAGCCGCCACAAACTGAGAAGATCCGGCAAGAAACTCAGTGGGCTCGTCATTTTTTTTTTAAATTATATGTTTTCTAATATTATTGGATACATGTTTAATCCCCATTAGCTCCAGTGAGATGCCCTTCGAGTAAAGATTTATTTTTTAAAAGTTAAATACACCATTAACAAAAAACACAAAAAAGAACAGAAATGGTTGGACCAGATTCCACAAGCGGCACTCGATCACGAGTTAACTACTAAAGCAGCCATCACGCCCCTCAACCACATTCGAGGGAAGGGAGAGACCCGCTCACGTAGCTACCGCAGGCAGAGAACTTTTTAGTAAGCATGACCACACCAAGATCTATAAATTACAATCAAATCGCTCAATTAAATCAATAAATAACTCGTTAGGCAAAACACGCTACACTGTACAATTTGTGACAATGATAAATATACAGAGTTCAGACAACAGTGAGGATCAGCACTAAAACAACGTAAAAGTTAAAATTATATAAAGTAATTGCTGAGAGAGGAGCAACTCATAACCATTCCGTATTATCATTTAGATAATCCGAAATGTTGTAATATCCTTTTTTACAAAGTCTAGTTTTGATAGCCTTTTTAAACTTATTTATGGGCATATCTCGGATATCTTTAGGTAGTTTATTGTAAAAGCGTATACATTGCGCCATGAAAGACCTACTAATTTTTTGTAGGCGAGTATGATGTATAACTAGATTATCCTTATTCCTAGTATTCACGTGATGAATGTCACTATATTTATCAAATTTATCAATATTTTTTTTTACATATAATATGTTTTCAAATATAAATTGTGATACAACAGTTAGAATGTTTATTTACCTAAATTTTTCGCGCAGTGATGCTCTTGGGCCTAAATTATAAATCGCGCGGACAGCCCGTTTTTGGAGAACAAAGATATTATTCAAATCTGCAGAGCATCCCCAAAGTAGTATTTTTTTTTTTTTTTTTGGCGGCGGGCTACGGTACGTCAAACCCCGCTAATCCGTCCGGGGCGACAGGAAAAGCGGCGCAAGACCCCGTAGACCCGCCCTACAATATACCTCTCGACGCCGTGCGGGTGGGTCACTGGTACGCGGTCTTTTACTTCAGTGGCCCACCCGGCGGTCTACCCTCACGGGTATCCTCGCTGTAATGTCGACGCCCGGACAGTTTGCACCGTCGGGGCGTCGTCCTCACGTGGTGGCCTCGCTCCCAGGGCGACCAGACTAATCCCCGGTCCGGTCACCCGCTGCCTCGGCTAGGGCGGCATGAGGCGGAGGTATTCACGCCTCCGCCGCCCCAGTCGCCGGTGGCGGCGCGAATCCTCGAAGAGAAGTTCCTCTCGGATTCGCCCCGCCGCTTCCTTCTGCGAGATGACGTCCTCGCAGAAGGAGGCGACCGCGTCCCAATTCCTCTCGCTGTCGACCATCGCTTTCACGACGGCCGGCAGCGAGAGGTCGGCACCGATAGCGGCGACAAGGGCACGGCGCTGCTGAGCCCAGGTCACGCAGACCTCGAGCGTATGCTGCGCCGTGTCCCGGTCGCCGCCGCACTGTTGGCAGGACGGAGTCGTCTCCACCCTTGCGACTGTGTACAGGTACTTGCCGAAGCAACCGTGCCCCGTCAAGACCTGCACCAGCCGGAAAGAGAGGACTCCGTGCCGCCTCTCCAGCCACTCCATCAGTACGGGCCGGACGGCCTCGATGACTCGTAATCCGAATCGAGGCCGCTCCAGCCGCGTGGCCCAACGGGAAAGAACCTCCCGGCGAGCGTCCTCACGCCAGGTGGCCAATTCGCTAGGCGAAACATCGCCACCTTCTTCGCGAGTTGAAGACACCCGCCGATATATTTCGGCGAGCATTTCCGCCTCCAAGTCCCAAGGGGGCGTTCCGGCCAATACGCATGCAGACTCGGTCGCAACCGTGCGGTATCCGCGGATAGCCCTGACCGCCATGACTCTCTGCGGTCTCCGCAGAATAGCCCTAAGACGGACGGTCAGAGCCCTCGCCCACACGGGAGCGCCGTACAATGCCATTGAACGGATCACCCCCGCATATAGCCGTCGACTCTCGAAGCTCGGTCCGCCCAAGTTCGGCATCAGCCGAGATAGGGCGAACGCCGAGCCGACTAGCCGGGGAACAAGTCTACGGAAATGCTCCCGAAACCACCACTTCCCGTCGAGCACCAGACCCAAATACTTCATATGGGCCTGGATACTGATGGGGACGGAGTTGACGACGATCGAGACGCCGACGGGCGGCCCCATGAGGCGCCCATGAAACAGGAGCGCCTCTGTCTTCTCCAGGGCTACCCTAAGCCCCAGCGCCTCGATACGCCTGACCATCTCCTCAGTGCCGAGAGTGGCCAGGCTCATCGCCTCTTCCAGTGTCCTGCCCCGGGCTGTGACGAGCGTGTCGTCAGCGTAGCATATAAGCCCCAGCCCGGGGGGGAGACTCCCTCGCAACGCCCAGTCGTAACCGATGTCCCACAAAGTCGGCCCCAAGACCGACCCCTGTGGGACACCGCACGACATGGGCGTGCGTACAATGTCCCCCGCGCTATTCGCGCAGAGGACACTGCGCCCCTGCAAATAGTCTGCCACTAGCCGCCTCAGGTATAAGGGCACTCCGTGATACCGGAGCGCCTCCCTGATGCAGCTGAATGGCAGACTATTGAATGCGTTGGCGATGTCCAAAGACACCGCCAACAGCACTCCCCCGCCAGTGACGGCCTCCCTCGCCGTCTGCCTCAGGCGCAGTATAGCCGCAATAGTCGAACGCCCCCTTCGAAAACCGAATTGAGCGTCCGACAAATTGGGCCCCACCTCGTCTAGGTGCTGGACGATGCGGCCAGCGAGGATACGCTCCAGCAGCTTGCCCACATCGTCCAGCAGCACGATAGGCCTGTAGGCCGACGGCGAGTCCGGGGACCGCCCCGGCTTTGGCAGGAGCACCAACCTCCCCTCTTTCCAGCACCTAGGGAACTGTCCAGCCGCTAGACAGGCGTTGTACAGTTGCCTAAGGCGTGGCTCCAGGTGTTCGAGGAACATCATCAACACCCGGACGGGTACTCCGTCCGGGCCGGGGGCGGTGTTGGCGGAACGAATCTTCGCCACTACCGCCCCCACCTCTGATTCCGTCACAGGCGGAACACTATGTTCATCGGCCTCCCGGTCATCGTCTGACCATGAAGCCATAACCGGAGGCGTGTGTTCCGGCTGTTGCGGAAAGAGTCCCTCGACCACCCTGCGGAGGAGGTCGGGTTGAAGGGTCTCGGTGAGGGGGGGGCCCTGCGCGCGGAGCTTACTCAGCGCCGCAAGATACGGGCGACCCCAGGGATCACGGTCGAGACCGTTCAACAACTCCCGCCAACTCTCGTCCTTGGCGAAACGGATGGCCACTCTGAAGGCAGACCGCGCACTGCGATAAGCCTCATACAGTTGGCCCTCCCACTCAACATCGCGGCGACGCCGCCGACTGCGGGTGTAGGCTCTTCGGGCACTGTTACAGGCCGCACGAAGATCCGCCAGCCTCGGGGACCACCAGTAAACCCCCTGCCTCGGAGGCAGACGCCGTGCTCGGGGCATGGCCGCATCGCAAATCTGCGTCATCGCACTGCGAATGCGGACAGCCTCGGCGTCCACTCCTCCGTCCGCTGGGGGCGGTGAGGACAGCCATGAATGCACAATGGCCGCCTCCGCCAGCAGGTCCCCATCCAGGCGTCCCACAGCCCACCGCGGAAACGCGGGAGCTCCGTTCGCCCTGTGACCCCTACCGGCGCCCAGGGGTGAGATCTCCATCCGAATGTAAAGATGGTCGGACAGAGTCTCAGCCTCCTCGAGGACATGCCAGTTCCTCACTCGTTGTGCGAGCGCAGGGCTAGCGAACGATAAGTCCACTATCGACCTGCCCTGCGGCCGCACACACGTGTTCACTGAGCCCCTGTTGAGAATGCAGAGGCCCAGTGAAGCTGCCCAGTCAACAACCGCCTGCCCGCGATGGTCCGTCGTAGGGGACCCCCACGCAGTGGAATGTGCGTTGAAGTCCCCCAGGACAAGGACGAGGCGCGGTGCCAGTCGCCGTATCGAGGCCCCCAAGTTGTTAAGGGAGACCCCGAGATCGATCAGACTCCTATTAGGGGAGAGATACACGCCGTAAAGCGTGACCTCCCCCCACTCCGCCGCGACAAATCCGTCACCCCTCTCCCTAAGGGATAAGAGCGGGGAGTGTCGCAGCGTGGAGACGACGATTGCCGCGGTTCCGTCCTGGTTGATCACCCAATTAGGGCGATCAGGCACACAGTACGGCTCCGCGACTACGGCTGCACCAATCGACCACTCCACCATGGATTGCAGAAGAAGATCCTGCGCACCAGGGGAGTGATTGACGTTGGCCTGCAGGAGGTGGATGGACTCAGCCGCCATTAATGGGCCGTGTCCATGCCCTCCCCCTCGCCAGCAGGCGGTTGGGCCACGCTAGGAGCGAGAGCAGCCGCGGTCGAACGGCCGCTCCGCCCCTTTGGGGCCGAAGCTGGAGGCCTACAGGCCCCAGAGCCCATGCGGTGCTTCGCGGGCTTATTGCCCGCCGCACACGCGGGGCAGTGGGGCGGGGCAGCGCAGAATGCCGCCATGTGCCCGGGTTGACCGCAGCGGAAGCACAATCCGCCGCAGTCAAAGCAATTCGTGCACGTCGGTCGGGTGTGCCCGACCGCCATGCACTTATAGCACCTCGAAGGCCGGCTATCCAGCACGGTTACTCGCGCCGAACTCCAGCCCACGAGGAGCCTGCCTGAGTCGGCCAGTTTCCTGACCGACTCCACCGGGCACCGCACCCATGCAGCACCCACGCCACCTGGGCCAGGGCGGATGGCACCAACCCGGACAGCATCGAGGGTGCACCCGGTTCTCGAGGCAATGGCCTCCCGGATGTCCTCTACCGTCACGGAATCGTCCAAGCCCGTGACGCGCATTTCTGCGCACTTCACGGGCCTGGCGATTTTAATGCCGCCCTCCTCGGCGAACAGGCCCCTCAGCTTGGCCGCAATGCTGTCGGCCGTCTTGGCGCCCTCGGCCCCAGGGAACTCGAGCACTCGAGCCCCTGTCCGGGCCTTGCGGGTCCTGGCTTCGACGCCACCGATATCGGTGACGTCTAGCTCCCGCCGGGCTTTCCGAAGAACGGCCTCATAGCTGAGGCCCCTGTCGGCGGCCTCAGGCAGCACAGTAATGACTACTGCAGCTGTCTTTGGCGCCCGGAGCCCCTTGCGCGGCCTCCCTCTCTCCTTCCCTCCGGCTCCTGCCTGGGGAACGGAGGCCTCAGCGGCGCGCTTGGCCTCCGTCCGTCTCCTTTGGCCGCGACTCTTCCTGCCACGCTCGGCCACCCGCCAACCCTGTTCGGGCAGAGCAGATGTGCCGGGCGCGGGAGGCGCAGTCGCGGGCGCACTGGTCGCCACCCGCGGCGCAGCTGCGGGCGACGACTGCGGCCCGGCCTTGGCAGGAGCCGGTGCCGTCCTCTTTTGGCCTTGCGGAGCGGGCCCTTTCGGCTTGGGCCCGGCCACGGCCGCGGCGTAGCTCCCCACGCGGCCACCCTGGCAGGGTAGCGGGGCGGGGGCTGCCGCCACGTACGGCCGCTTGTCCGCGGCGAGTGGTGGCCGGACTCGAGGCTCCGGAGGCAGCCTTGCCTCCAGAGCGGCCATGCGCGCGTCGACCAGTTTCCCGACCGACTCGATTATGGCGCGCACGGTTTCATCCGGCAC
Source organism: Lymantria monacha (assembly GCA_905163515.2). Lineage (NCBI taxonomy): Eukaryota > Metazoa > Arthropoda > Insecta > Lepidoptera > Erebidae > Lymantria > Lymantria monacha. Next base: position 3,680,325 of record LR991087.1, read on the forward strand.
ACCCTCCACCGCGGGCAGCGGGATCGGCTCTACGGGCCGAACCGTCTCGGGGGCACGCTCCGCAACGCGAGGCGGCTCCCTCTTTCCACGTCCCTTGGGGACGACGGCACCCGGGCCGGCACTGGTCGATGGCGCAATTTGGGCACGCAAGTCGGCCATTTGCTTGGCCAACTCGCGGTACGCCCGCTGCACCGCCGCCAGCTCCTTGCCCATCCGGAGATTTTGACCCCGCAGTCCTGACACCTCGCCACTAAGGCGGGCGTTTTCGGCCTGCAGGGCCTCCATCTTGGGCTGGGGAGGGCCGCTGCCCGCAATGTCCCCGGTCGCCTCGTCAGCAGGGAGGGGTCTTTCCGACGCCCTCACCACCGACGCGGCGACCGCTTTGGACTTGCGAGCCGCAACTCCCCCAGTCGAACCAGCCGGCGTCGGAGCCGCCGCCCTGGTTGTCGTCGCCTTCCCCCCCCTACCGCGGCGCGATGTCGCCACCTTCGGCGGGGGGAGTTTTGAAGACCCCTCTCCGAGGTCGGATTCCGAGCTCCCCTCTACATGAGGACGCTTCCGAGCCCTCAGAGAGAGGTCTTCCAGTCGTACCTCCAGTACCTTCGTCAGGCTCACCGCGGCAGAACGCGTCGAGGCGGTGGCCCGGAGGTCTGTGGCAGGTAAATTGCCGCTTCCATCGCTATCTATGTTTAGGCCTATGTACCTGTTTGTGGTTTTTAGGTGTCCATCATTAGGCGCAGGAGACGCAGATGGGCGCGTCTCCCGGTCTCTAGGCGGAGAGATACGTTGGTCCGCTATCTCTTCCAGCGCCTTTCGTTTCTCCTTCCTCTCTCTTTGACGCCGCTTAGCCTCCGCGTCCACTATGCGCCTGTACGCTGTGCTTATCAGGCCTCTGGGCGTCCTCTTCCTCTTCTTCCTTTTCATCACTAATGGGGCCGAGTTGACGGCCGGGCCCCCCGCGGCCAAAACAGAAGGTGCTCCCCCCCTATACGAACTGGAGCTGACTGAGCTGTCATCGGAGCGCGTTCCCGGAACGCGCCCCGATGACAACTCAGCAAGGGACTCCCCGACATCGTCGGGACCCTCAGGAGGAATATACGTCGTATTAGCTTCTGTCATTGTTTATGGGGGTTTAAAGTCCCCCCGGGTGACTGGGTACCGCTCTAACGGCTGACTCCTCCGGAGTAACCATGCATCCTCTCGCCGAGCGGTGAAACTTAGGATTCGGGATTGTTTTTTCTTTGGAGGGTTATCTATCTCCGCACCCTAAATCCCGGCCCTAAATTTAGGATATCCTAAACTCAGGGACACGGGCCGGACATGAGGGACATCTCGAGAGAGACCCCATGCCCTTTGGAGAGGGGACGGCGGGGAATGCCATCCCTTCCTACAGGGTCAAATCGTACGCGCTCAGACGGCGCAGAACGCGCCGAGACCCGATCGCTGAACTCTTGGCCGTCAGATGGGGAAAAAGGGTCTGACGTTTCCAGGGTGCACCACGTGGAGGTGGTTCAGCCTCGCACCCCATACCACTACCAAAGTAGTATGCCATAAGACTGTGGAAGTAAGCGAAATAAACAATTCTAGCCGTTTCAATATTGGTTAACATTCGAATTTTTTTTACCGCATAAGCCGCTGAGCTTAGCCTACTTGATAATTTCTCAATATGAGGGCCCCAATGGAGTTTAGCATCAATAGTAATACCTAAGAATGTAGTGGACTCCACAATTTCTAGGGCCACACCATTCATTTGAACATTGGTTTCCACTAGTCTCACATTAGGTGTGGTAAATTTAATACATTTGGTTTTCTTTTCATTAAGAACCAAGTTATTTGTACTGAACCAATGAACAACATTTGACAGAGCATTGTTCACATCGTCATAATTAAGCATTTGTCTTTTAATTTTGAACAATAAAGAGGTATCATCTGCGAACAACACTATGTTTTGGTTATCCCCTATATAATAAGGTAAGTCATTAATATATACAAGGAACAGAAATGGCCCCAGAATAGATCCTTGTGGAACGCCCATTCTTGCAACAGAACCAGGTGATCGTACACCATTAACATCGACCTTCTGAATTCTGTTGCCTAAATACGATGTTAAAAGTTCGAGAGCCTTATTTCCGATCCCATAATGGTATAATTTCTTGATGAGAGTTTCGTGGTGTACGCAATCAAACGCTTTGGATAAATCGCAAAATATACCCAAAGCATCATGCGATTCCTCCCAAGCTCCAAAGATATTTTTTAATAATTCCACACCCGCATCAGTAGTAGAGCAATTCTTAGTGAATCCAAATTGATTTTTGTGAAAGATATTATGTCTATTAAAATGATTTAACATTTGACTAAGCATCAGTTTTTCAAAAACTTTACTAAGTGTAGGCAGTATGGAAATCGGTCGATAATTATTAAGATCTGACATACTACCCGCTTTAAACAAAGGAATCACTCTACTAATTTTCATGAGATCAGGAAATACGCCCCGAGCAACACAACCATTAAATACAGATGCCAGATGGGGGGCAATAATATCAATTATAGAACTAACTGCCTTTACAGACAAGCCCCACAGATCTGCCGTCTTCTTAACATTAAGATTTTTAAAAGAGTTTATGATATCATTCTTACTGACATCTAAAAATTTAAAGGATGTGTCGCATTTTAAAATACACTGTTTCATGAGTGATTCAGCTAGAATAGGAGACGACATCAACGATTTAGTTGTTAATAAAGGTATATTACTAAAATAATTTACAAATTCGCTTGCTACTTCACTGTTTCCACATATATTTTTATCACCTATTATTAAATTGAAGTCCTTCTTCCGTACAGCATTCCTACCAGTTTCACTGTTTATCACATTCCAAGTCATTTTTATTATGTCACTGGATTGTTTAATTTTATTTTTCAGATAAATTGCTTTAGCAGAGGAACAGGCACGTTTGAATATTTTGGAATATTTTTTTACATATTCCAAAAACACTGGATTATGGTTATAAGATTTTTGGTCATAAAGATCATATAACCTTCGTCAACTCTTGTAGATACCACAAGTTGCCCATTCACTAAAACCAGCAGGTACTCCAATTGTTACTGTTTTAGGTTTAAATATGTTACTAAACTCATCATCAATGATGTGAAATAGTGACGTATACAATTCATTGGGGTTGTCATGAAAAGGCAATAGTGGTACTTTCATACTCAAATTATATTTAAAGTGCTCTAAGCGGCTGACATTCATAGGAACAAAGGTAATGCTCTCTCGTGGAATCCTATTAGTTCTAGGAAGTACAACAAGCTGTCCGCAATGATCTGATTCTAATGTGTTTATAATTGTATTACTAATCAGTTTAGCATTTATAAAAATATTATCTATACAAGTTGCACTTCCAGCAGTTATCCTAGTAGGTTCCAAGAAAGCATTATATAAGTTATAAGAATACATTAAATTTTTAAATTTTTGTGTTGTATTATTATTATCTAATAAGTTAATATTAAAATCCCCACAAATAGCAATTGTTTTATTTGAGGCTGAGGTTATGAATAAGACATCTTCCATTAATCTCTCAAATTCTTCATATGGGGAGCATGGGGGTCTGTATACGCATACAACTATGAACTGCTCAGACTCAACACAAGCAATTTCAATAACACGTTCAACAGACAACTTTACAATATCTTTTCTTTCCTTAGTTTTAATTAATTTGTTTGAAATTATCAAAGAGCCACCTCGTATCATGTTGGTTCTGTTGAACGAGCTAATAACCTGGTGATTGGGAAAATTGAACATTAATTGGTTACTTTTAAGCCAGTGTTCAGTAATGCAGAGAAAATATATCTGGCAACCATTCAAAAATAATTCAATCTCCAAATCCTTACCTAACATTCCTTGAATATTTTGATGTACCAGGTTGATTGAATTATATGTATTCTTAAGGCTATTTTTAAAGCAAGAGGAATTCTCTATTGTCTTATTGTGTAATTTAAATGAATGTCTTTATTTCCACAATTGGAAATGTTATAATTTAAATTAGTAATGTCAATATTACATTGCTCAATAAAAGCAACTTTTTTAGCCAAATTCTTGGCTGATGTAAAAAAAAAATAAGATAGCGAATCAGCTATCAGGTCCTTAAAATACTTTGAAAGATAACAACTATCTTTTGTCATAAAATATTTCTTATTAACATAACCGTTAATGTCAATAATATGCATTTTATTTTCTAAAATATAATTTGTTTTTGTTTTAATATTATGTAATGTCAAATTTAAACTATAGATGGATTCATTTTCCATCTGTGTCAAACATGTCCTGTAAGGAAATGTGAACATAACAATTTTATCTACATTTAATAAATTACAAAGTTTACTGTTATATTGTATTAATTGCTTTTTGCTCACATTTTCTTTATTACCTACAAGTATTACTAATGTACTACCAGGACTAAACTTATAATTAAATATTTTTTGCATTATTTTATGGTAAGACAACCCCGCGAACAGTTATTGACAATTGAATGTCCTTTATGGGATAGAAGAACACCCATATTTTTACCAATTTCATCACTGAACATGACAGTTGTGCTTTTAACACTTATATTTTGTAATTCAGTTAAAGGTAGGTGTGTAGTGGCTGTCCGCAGGGAACCGTTAGAGAAAGATGTAGTATCTGAGCTTACAATAGTTTGCTCAGTTTCTGACATACATACATTAGAGGAATGTCCTAACAATAAACAATTACTTTCATTACTAGCTGATTCATGATTAGATTTGTTAGATACTAAATTATTCATTGTTAGTACATATTCTTTTATTTGTTTCTCTGAACTAGAATATTTAATTGTCATAGTTTCCAACTTTTCTTGAAGTAAATTAATTTTTAATTGGAAGTTATGAACCTCAATTTTGTGTTGTGATGTTTTATCTTCTAACTTATTTACATAAAAATCAAGTTTGTCAACCAGCTGTAAGCGCTCTCTATTAATTTTAACATTTCTAATGCAAAATTTGTGCTTCTTAACAAGTTTTTGAGTTTTCCTTATATATTTATTTAATCTGACAAATTTCTTAAACTTTTTTAATGAAAAGTTCCTACCGCACTCAGTTACCCCCTCATTACAAGATGGTAAAAAATGTGAATGTGAAAGTGAAAAAGTGTCAGTTTGTATTGAGGAAATATCAGGTGCAGCAGAAACCAAGTTTGGGGCACTGGTAACCAACTCATCAAAGAGGCTTTGATTTAGTGAGGCTGTCATATTATATTTGGCATTTTCAAACTCTTTTATTTGATTATTAGCCTCTTGTAGTTGGTGTTCTAGTGTACTTATGCGATTAAGATTGTTTACATACTCTAGACTACACTCTTGAAAACCATCCATAATAATTTGGAGGCTATCCCGGGCTTGTACAACCTCACTAAGTTCAGTATGCAGCTGTGACATTTCTATTTTTAAATTCTTGTTAGATTCCAGTAACTCTAACAGTTCCCTCTCGCTGTCATCTCGTTCACTGCTTAGTTCACTGCATAATTCCTTTGCTGCCTTCAATTCACTCAAAGCCAAATGGAGCTTAGTCTCCTCTTGGCGAGCGAAGGCCTTGCGGGTCAACATTATGTAATGATGTTATTCTCTTAAAAGCAAATGAGAAATGCAGCAAACACAGAAAGTTAAGGTTGAGATTAACGGTTAAGTCTTAAATTTTGCTAATTATGTCAATATACGTATACTACCGTAATACTATAATATAACTACTATGATATCTAATTTAGTAATAGAATAAGGTACCTTATTACGAGACAACAACGACAGCAGCTTTACAAATTTAAAACACCGGTAAAAACAGCACTGTCACTGACACTATCGAAACAAAAGAAAAATACAGTTTTGGTAACTAAATGATGTTGAAAATGAAATTAAACATTAATTCAGTTCTCCAAGATTGCGAAATTGGTAAATAATTACTAAGAATAAGCTAATTTTAAAATAAAATCAAAATTAAATACAAGAGCAAAAACAGACACAGCTGTTCGCTCGGTGTTGCCAATGCCGGCGGGATTCTGTTGTGATATCTGTACTTCATATGGGCCTGGATGTTGATCTGGATGGAGTTGACGACTAACGAGGCGCCGGTTGACAGCCTTACGCGTGGCCCATGGAATAATAGGGCCTCCGTCTTATTTAAGGCCACCCTGAGCCCCAGCGCCTCGATTCGCCTGACCATCTCCTCGGTGCCGAGAGTGGCCAGGCTCGCCGCCTCTTCGAGTGTCCTGCCCCGGGCTGTGACGAGCGTGTCGTCAGCATAGCACACCAATCTCAGCCTGGGGGGGAGACTCCCTCTCAACGCCCAGTCGTACCCGATGTCCCACAGAGTCGGCCCCAGAACCGACCCCTATGGAACACCGCACGACATGGGCGTCCGCACAATGTCCCCTGCGGGACCCGCGCAGAGGATACTGCGCCCCTCCAAATAGTCTGCCACCAGCCGCCTGAGGTACAGGGGCACTCCATGGAACCGGAGCGCCTCCTTGATGCAGCTGAATGGCAGACTATTGAATGCGTTGGCGATGTCCAGCGACACCGCCAACAGCACTCCCTTGCCGGCGACAGCCTCCGCGGCCGTCTGCTTCAGGCGTAGCAGGGCCCCGATGGTCGAACGCCCCCTCCTAAACCCATATTGAGCGTTCGACAGATCGGGCCCCACCTCCTCCAAGTGTCGGACGATGCGGGCAGCAAGGACACGCTCCAGCAACTTACCCACATCGTCGAGAAGCACGATGGGCCTGTAGGCCGACGGCAAATCCGGGGGCCGTCCCGGCTTTGGCAGGAGAACCAACCTCCCCTCCTTCCAGCACTCAGGGAACCGTCCAGACGTCAGACAGGCGTTGAACAGTTGCCTGAGGCGAGGCTCGAAGTGCTCGAGGAGCGACGTCAACACCCGGACTGGTATTCCGTCCGGGCCCGGGGCCGTGGTGGCGGAGCGAATCCTCGCCACTGCCGCCCCCACTTCCGACTCCGTCACGGGTGGAACACTCTCGTCGTCAGCCTCCCGGTCTTGATCTGGCGAAGCCATGACCGGGGGCGTGTGTCCCGACTGCCGTGGAAATAGCTCCTCGATCACCCTACAGAGGAAGTCGGGCTGGAGGGTCTCGGTGAGGGGGGGGCCCTGCGCGCGAAGCTTGTTCAGCGACGCGCGATACGGGCGACCCCAGGGGTCACGGTCGAGACCGTCCAGCATCTCCTGCCAACTCGCGCCCTTGGCGGCTCGGATGGCCAGCCGAAAGGCAGTCCGCGCACTGCGGTACGCCTCGTACAGCTGGCCCTCCCGCTCAGCGTCGCGGTGACGCCGCCGGCTGCGGGTGTAGGACCTTCGGGCACTGATACACGCCACGAGAAGGTCCGCCAGTCTTGGGGACCACCAGTAGACCCCCTGCTTCGGAGGTAGACGCCGCACCCTGGGCATGGCCGCAACGCAGATCTGCGTTAACGCACTGCGGATGCGGACAGCCTCAACGTCCACTCCGTCCGCTGGGGGTGGTGAGGACAGCCACGTGTTCACGATGGCCGCCTCCGCCAGTAGGTCCCTATCCAGACGCCCCACAGCCCACCGCGGAAATGCGGGAGCCCGGTCCGCCCTGTGACCCCTGCTGGGGTCCCGGAGAGGGGAGACCTCCATCCGGATGTATCGGTGATCCGACAGGGTCTCCGCCTCCTCCAGGACACGCCAGTTCCTCACTCGTGGTGTGACAGCGGGGCTAGCGAACGACAAGTCCACTATCGACCCACCCTGCTGTCGCACACACGTGTTCACTGAGCCTCTGTTTAGGACACAGAGGCCCAGTGACGCCGCCCACTCCACGATCGCCCGCCCGCGATCGTCCGTCATCGGGGACCCCCACGCCGTGGATTTGGCGTTGAAGTCCCCCAGGACCAGGACGAGGCCCGGTGCCAGTCGCCGTATCGAAGCCTCCAAGGTGGTGAGGGAGGCCCCGAAATCGTCCATTCTTCTGTTAGGGGAGAGGTAAACGCTGTAGAGTGTGACCCCTCCCCATTCCGCAGCGACAAATTCCTCGCCCCTATCCAAAAGGGATAAGGACGGGAAGCGCCGCTGCGTGGAGGTGACGATTGCCGCGGTTCCGTTCCGGCTGACCACCCAATTGGGGCGATCAGGCACGACGTACGGTTCCGCGACTACGGCTGCACCGATCGACCACTCCGCCATGGATTGCAGGAGGAGATCCTGCGCACCGGTGGAGTGGTTGGTGTTGGCCTGCAGGAGGTGAGTGGACTGGGCAGCCATTAATGGGCCGTGTCCATCATCACCTCCTGGCTTGCGGCGGGCGATCGGGCCGCGCTAGGAGTGGGAGCGGCCGGAGTCGAAGGGCCGCTCCGCCCCTTTGGAGCCGAAGCCGGAGGTCTGCACGCCCCAGAGCCCATGCGGTGCTTGGCAGGCTTATTGCCCGCCGCACACGCGGGGCAGTGGGGCGGGGCGGCGCAGGATGCCGCCATATGCCCAGTCTGACCGCAGTGGAAACAGAGTCCGCCGCAGTCAAAGCAATTAGTGCATGTTGGCCGAGTGTGCCCGACCGCCATGCACTTGAAACACCTCGCAGGCCGGTGCTCCAGCACGGTGACTCGCGCTGAGCTCCAGCCCACGAGGAGCCTGCCTGAGTCAGCTAGTTGCCTGACCGACTCCACTGGGCACTGCACCCAGGCGGCACCTACGCCGCCCGGACCGGGCCGGATGGCGCCAACCCGGACGGTGTCCATGGGACACCCGGTTTTCGAGGCAATGGCCTCCCGGATGTCTTCCACCGTCACGGAGTCGTCCAAACCCGCGATGCGCATTTCGGCACACTTTACGGGTCTGGCGATTTTGACGCCACCCTCCTCGGCGAACAGACCTCGCAACTTCGACGCCACGCTATCGGCCGTCCTGGTGCCCTCGGCTCCAGGGAACTCTAAGATCCGAGCCCCTGTACGGGCCTTGCGGGTCCTGGCTTCGACGCCTCCTATGTCGGAGACGTCGAGCTCCCGCCGGGCTTGCCTCAGAACGGCCTCATAGCTGAGGCCCCTTTCTGCCGCCTCAGGCAGCACAGTGATCACCACTGCGGCTGTCTTCGGCGGCCGGAGCCCCTTGCGCGGCCTCTTCCTCTTCGTGCCGCCTCCTCCGGCTCCTGCCTGGGGGGCGACGACCTCAGCGGCGCGCTTGGCCGCCGCTCTCCTCCTCTGGCAGCGACTCTTTCTGCCACGCTCGGCCACCTGCCAACCCTGTTCGGGCGTAGCGGGCGTGCCGGGCGCTGGGGGCGTAGTCGCGGCCGCGCTAGTCCTCGCTGGTGGTGTTGGTGCTGGCGACGACTGCAGTCCGGCAGGAGCCGGTGCCGTCTTCTTTTTTGTCGGAGCGGGCCCCTTCTTTTTTGGCCCAGCCGCGGCCGCGGCGTAGCTTCCCCCCACACGGCCACCCTGACAAGGCAGCGGGGCGGGAGCTGGTGCCGCATATAGCCGTTTATCCGCGGCGAGAGGCGGTCGAACACGTGGTTCTGGAGGCAGCCTTGCCTCCAGAACGGCCAAGCGCGCATTGACCATATTACCGACGGTGTCGATAATGGCGCGCAAGGCCTCATCCGACACACCCCCTACTGCGGGCAGCGGGGTCGGTGTCACCGGCTGGACCTCTGCCGTGGCCTGCTCTACGACGTTTCGCGGGCTGACGCTGGTCGGCGGCACACGCTCCGTGGACGGAGGCGTCTTCGGCGCGGCGGCGATCGCAGGGCGGCCAGCGCCTTGGGGCGGTTTTGGAGCGGCGACAGCTCCTCGAGGGCCAGGACTGGCCGGCGGCGCAGGTGGCGCGGGCGGCACGAGCCGCGCCATTTGGGCCCTCAGCTCGCCCACATCCTTTGCGAGGACGCGGTTGGCCCTCCGCACCGCGGCCAGCTCCGACTCCAGCCGGCGGTTCTGGGCCCGCAGGCCTGACACCTCGCCACCAAGGCGGGCGTTTTCGGCCTGCAGGGCCTCTATATTTGCGGCTGGGGCGCTCGCGCGGGCACCAGCGGCCGCCACTTCGGTGGGAGGGATGCCAGACAACACCCCCAGCACCCTCGCGGCGGCCGCCTCGTTATCAGCCCGCCTGCCAGCCTCAGCCCCTCCACGCACTCCGCCGGCCGGGGGCCAACCCCGCTGCCTGCGGTGGGGGGATTGCCGGATGAGTCCCTGCGCGCGATAATCGACGCAGTGGGCAAAATTGTCGATGCGCGCTTCGCCGTTCTGGAGGCAAAGCTGCCTCCAGAACCACGTGTCCGGCCGCCTCTTGCCGCAGATAAGCGGCCACATACGGCACCAGCCCCCGCCCCGCTGCCTTGTCAGGGTGGCCGCGTGGGGAGCTACGCTGCGGCCGCGGCCGGGCCTAAGCCCAAAGGCCCCGGCCCCGCTCCGAAGGGACCTGCCCTGAGGAGGAAGACGGCGCTGGCTCCTGCCGGACCGCTGAAGCCGCCCGCAACGAAACCGCCGGCGACGACCAGCGAGGCTGCGACAAGGCCTTCCGCGTCTGGCACGACTGCCGTACCCGAAGAGGGTTGGCAGGTGGCCGAGCGCGATAGAAAGAGTCGCGGCCAAAGAAGGAGAGCGGAGGCCAAGCGCGCCGCTGAGGTCTCCGCTCCCAAGGCAGGAGCTGGCGACAAGAAGAAGAGGTCGCGCAAGGGGCTCAAGCCAGCCGCAGTGGTGATCACTGTGCTGCCTGAGGCGGCCGAGAAGGGCCTCAGCTACGAGGCCGTCTTGAGGAAGGCCCGGCGGGAGCTAGACGTCTCCGATATTGGAGGCGTCGAAGCCAGGACCCGCAAGGCCCGGACGGGGGCTCGAATCCTCGAGTTCAGCCATGTACGGTGCACCCGTGTGGGCGAGGGCTCTGAACGCCCAACTCAGGGCGGTTCTGTGGAGGCCACAGAGAGTCATGGCGGTCAGAGCCATTCGCGGGTACCGCACGGTGTCGACAGAGGCGGCGTGCCTGTTGGCCGGGACACCCCCGTGGGACCTAGAGGCGGAGATGCTCTCCGACCTCTACCGGCGGGTTACCTCAATGCGCGAAGAGGGTGGCTCCCCATCGTTCAACGAGATAGCCACCTGGCGCGAGGACGCCCGCCGAGAAGTCATCGCCCGTTGGGCTACGCGGCTGGAGAGGCCTACATACGGTATTATTACACCGAGTGGATGGAGCGGCGGCACGGAGTCCTCTCTTTCCGGTTGGTGCAGGTCTTGTCGGGGCATGGTTGCTTCGGCAAGTACCTGCACACGGTCGTGCGGAGGGAGTGGACTCCGTCCTGCCACCATTGCAGTAGCGACGAGGACACGGCGCAACATACGCTCGAGGTATGTTCGGGCTGGGACGGGCAGCGCCGTGACCTCGTCGCTGTCATCGGTGCCGACCTGACGCTGCCGGCTGTTGCGCGAGCGATGGTCGACAGCGTCAGGAATTGGGACGCGGTCGCCGCCTTCTGCGAGGCTGTCATCTCGCAGAAGGAGGCGGCGGAACGGGCCCGGGAGGATTCCCGTGACCCGGGCCGCCGCCCGCGGCCGGGGCGGCGCAGTCGCGAATACCTGCGCCTGATGCCGCCCTAATAGAGGCTTTGGGTGATCGGACCGGGGAATTGTCCGGTCACCCGACGTGAGGCCACCGCGTGAGGACGACGCCTCGACGGCGAAAGCTGTCGGGGCGTCGACAGGAGAGGAGCCCAAGAGGGCATACCGCCGAGCGGGCCACCGAAGACAAAGATCGGGTACCGGTGGCCCGCTCGTACGGCGAAGAAGAGGTGCTTGCAGGGTGGGTGAATGGGGTTGCGCGCCGCCTCTTCCGTCACCCCGGACCGATTTGGCGGGGTGCTACGTCCATAGCCCACCGCAAAAAAAAAAAAAAGGCAGCGGGGTTGGCAGCGGGGTTGGCATCGGGGTCGGCAGCGGGGTTGGCGCCTCCAGTTGAGCCTCCACCGGGGCCCGCTCGGAGAAGCTTGGCGACTTCTTCGCCGCGGCGCGGGTCGTCCTCCTCGCTACCGGGACAGGTGTCGGCTCGGTGGCCGTGACGGCTTCAGCCGGCGGCGTGCCCTCCGCAGCGGGGGGCGTCCTCCTCGCCACAGGGACGGGTTTCACCGCGGCAGCTGTTTTGCGCGCCTTGGCCGACGGCTTTGGCGCAGGCGGTAGGAACTGCGCCATCTGGGCCCGCAGGTCGGCCATGTCTTTGGCCAACATGCGGTTTACCTGACGCAGCGACTCCAGCTCGGACCCCAACTGGCGGTTCAGGTCCCGCAGGCCTGAGACCTCGCCACTAAGGCGGGCATTTTCAGCCTGCAGGTCCAGGGGGCCGTCGCTCGCAGCGGGCGCCGCCTCACGCCGAGGAGTCACCGACCTTCTTCCTGCTACTGCGGCCCCTCGCCCCCTGCGAGAAGCCGGCACCTTCGGTGGAGGCATGATGGTCCCGCTCCCCTCGGAGTCGGCGCCCGAGCTGCCTCCCTTGCTCAGGGGGCGCTTTCGCACCTGCGAGGGGAGGGCCTCCTCCCTGGTCTTCTCAGCCGCCGCCACAGGACGCGGCGACGACTTAGCGGGGGCTTTAGCGTCCGACCCGCTATCTCCTCTGGACGGCCCTGCGGATATACCGCCCTCGTCCATCTTAGCGGCAGATCTGCTGCCCTCATCCACGGACGGCTCTGCGACGTCACTGTCGCCCTCGTCCGTAGACGGCTCTGCAGCATTTCTGCCACCGTCCTCCTTTTCAGCGGCGGCAGCCTCTCTCCGCGCACGCCGCTCCTCCATCCTCCTCTTGTAGCTGGAAGCCTGCCCCCGGCTCTTCCTGGGCGACTTCCGCTTCACTTTTTGGGCCTCCACGATTTGTGCCGGGCCCTTGGCGGACGCCTCAAGTCCTGAGGACGAGGCGTCGTTGTCAGTTTTTCTTTGGCTTGACAAGGCCGTGGTGTGAGAATTACACAGATCGTCGGTGAAAAAGGTTTTTTTTAAGTTGGTATCCATATGATTCCCACGAGTAGGGGAGATACACTACGTCAACCCGGGCAGAGATCCCTTTACCCGGGCAAGCCTACATTTACCAACCAGGGGGGCAGCCGGTGCCCTGGCTGGAGCGTGCTAACGACAGAACAACCCATCTGCCATGCATCTTCTCGCCGCACGCCAGAACTTAAGATTCTGGGTGATTTCCGAGTCCGAATGTTACTTCGAACTCTTTATAGAGGTTGTCTTCCTCGCGGTCCGGGCGGTTAAGCCAAGACCCTCGCTCCTGAAACTAAGACAAGCAAAGAATCAGGTTTACGATGTGTGGGCGGTGGCAAGTGCCTGCCCAGCCCTCAAATGAATGAGTGACTGAGCCCGTCCCGATATTTCGCGTCCTATAACCTCTACTACGACTGTAGTAGAGTAAGGAGCGAAATCGCGCAGATATTCGCTACGGACGACAGTACAACAGAAGAACTGGGGACCGCCGCCCGCACCCAGGGTACACCGCGTGGAGGTTTCTGGGATAGTACCCCTCCTCATTTTATACCTGGGGTATCTAGGAAAAATGGCTTTCTATCATCTATCATCTAAGTTTATATACGTCTCACTATTAGGCTCAAGCCTCGTCCGTAATGGGAGCGAAATTGACCTAATATACCACGCTGGTCAAATGTGTTGGTATAGGGTTTGGTTTCAATTTTACCTTTTCTTCCATATATGTAATATATATTTAGATCCTTTAGTCATCTTGTGGGTGATTGACCCACGGGTAAGAAAGGAGGTGGTGAAATATATTCTAACTGCGTAACCGCACGGATAAATATATAATAAATTGCTTTCATTACGAAAGAATTAATAAAAGTGAATTTCTTGGTCCATGTCGCGCTTTAGTAGCGTAGAATATCTACAGATGGATATTTTTATTATAATGTCAAAGGATTTGAAAGACTGCAAAACAATAACATCATTAATAGCAAAAGACTCAAACGAATGGGGGTAAGGCTCTTACAGGCTTCCTCAAGGGTGTCATCTCAGCACTGATCACCTTCAACTGCTCTGCAAGCTGCTTGAAACGTACTCTATGCTATCAACAGTGTATAAAAATCTAAAAAAGTAGGCCCTCGTTGTGCGAGGCACAATATGCAGCAACAGGCGCGCTGTGTGGTAGCGGCTACGAATACTACCAACCCTCCAACCCTTACTTTGCTCGTGGATGTCGTAAAAGACGACTTAGAGCCTTATAACGACCTGGGCCAACTACATCTGATGCCGATTGGTCAACTATTACATTCCCGAGCATGGTTGACGTCTGGCAGGCGGCCGGTGATAAAACTATTGCCAATAAATTTTACAATATGTACTATGAAAGAAGAGTACATATTGTATCTACCCCAAGTAATTCGCATAAGTGTAGGAGAATGATGAGGCGGCAGTAATAGTATTCACTATTGCTAAGGTGACTGGTGTAGTGATGGGTCATGGTTGCTTCGGCATGTATCTGCTAAAGGTCGCAAGGAGGGAGAGCATACCATCCAACCACTACTGCGATTGAGAGGTGGACACGGCGCTGCATATGCTCAAATTTTGTGTGGCCTGGGCAGATTAGCGTCTTGAACTCATCGCAATCATCGATGCCAAACTGGCACTGTCGACCATCGCTAAGACGATGTTCGATAGCGTCAGGAACTGGTACTCGGTTGCCGCCGACAGTCGTCCCACAGAAGAAACAGCGGGGCGTGTCACAGAGGAGACTCTCCATGCTGACACACTTTACCTCGGCGCATAGGACGTTATAGGCGCGAGAACTTTTTTTTTTTTTTTTGTGTGTCTTAGTTGTTAGCCTCAGATGGCTATGACAACTTTTCCCGGACTGTGGGTGAGCGCTGAGGGCTCTCAACCCGTATGCGCGAGTACCTGCATCTGTTGCCATCCTAACTGAGGTCACGGGTATATGGACCATGAGAATTAATCTACCACTCGCAAAGACACTGACGACGTGAGAGCGATACAACGCTGTTGTTTGCTGGGGAGTCGACGGCGGTGATACCTGAAAGGGTAAACCCCGGACCAGCCACGGATGTCAAGTAAACGGTACCAGAGGCCAGCCTGATGGCGATGGGGAGAGAACGCGATCAGTTATGGAGCCACACCACGCCCTTCTGTTGCCTCGGAAGGAATGATCAAACAATAACAAAAAGGGTGCACTTTGCATACTCGCCCCAAAGTAGCATCTTAACTAAGAATGTACGTTTTGTACGCTCTATGATGTAGTAACTTTTGAAAATATAACGAAAGATTTAAACTTAATTTTCAGCGCCATCTATTGTTCATTTAATTAACTAAATAAATCATGCATTTTATTAATTTATAGCTAAACTAGCTTCCGCCCGCGACTTCGTCCGCGTGGAATGGTTACTTTGGGCTAACGTTAACTTCAACTCGCGAATTCGTTTACGTAAAAGGTGGAAATATTTTTAAATAATACATACGTTAAAGCTGTTTTAGGTACCTACATGACCCTTTTATTAGTAAGAGTAGAACATTAAACCTTAAGTAAAAGTATTGGGTCTTATCTATACTTTCTATAGATATATACAATGTATGTATATTATACATACATAGGGTAGGGGTGTGCATGAGCGCGCAGCGTACAAGAGTACGCATAGGCATTAGCCAATCACAGAAAAGGAATTGGCGTCCATATTTAGTTGTCAACTGATCTGTGACAAGTTTCGTGCGTGTATGTTAAAAACAATCAGTTTTTATTGAATTTTGACAGATTTATGAGACGAAGTGTATTTTTTCATGCTGTGATCTATTATGTGAAGATTTTCAAACTACAGTTGCAAAAAAATTGCTAAGGTAAGGCTTATTTGTGATATTTTAAGTCATTTATTTTGTTATCCAAATATTTACAAGCTTACTCATTTGTCTGACGCTGCTCATAGATGGCGTGAATACTCGCAGAAAATGAATCTGGCCGAGGTGTGCAAAAGTGCGCATGGCCGATGTGGACAAGAGTGCGCGCGCACTCTTGCACATTGTTTTAATTTATTTATAGATAATAAGTTGGTTTCTTGATTTTTTTATTTTTCCAGAACGTCTAGAAGGCCGAGAAAAACGGAAAGGAAGATCGTCGACGGTAGTGTTATCGAAGAAGCTCGACGTTTAATAGCAGATGGAGGGAGTCAACGACAAGTTGCTGAAAAACTTGGGATGCCCGAATCTACTTTAAGAAAAAGGTTAAAAAATGTTGCCGTACCTCAATCTTTAGGTAGATACAGATGTACTATCAGCGCTGAAGTTGAACTAGAACTGCTTGAGTACATTCTTAACCTCGATGCGATGTTTTATGGACTTACTCCTAAAAAACTTAGAGTTTTGGCTTATGATTTTGCTGAACGAAATAATATATCACACCAGTTCAACAGAGAAAAGAAGATGGCTGGGCGAGAGTGGTTGCGGTGTTTTATTAAGAGACATCCTTCTTTGGCTTTAAGGCAACCAACATCTACTAGTCTGGCAAGAGCAATGGGGTTCAACAAACCTCAGGTAGATCGGTTCTATTCAAACTTATCTAATCTTTATGATAGGTATAAATATCCTCCGCACAAAATTTTTAACATGGATGAGTCCGGTTTGTCTACAGTGCCCAATAAACCACCAAAAATCATTTCGACTAAAGGTAAACGCTGTGTAAACAAGATCTCCAGCGCTGAAAGAGGTCAGAATGTTACAGTGATTTGCGCCATGAGTGCCAGTGGCCAGTTCATCTCACCGGCATTCATATTTAAACGCAAGAGAATGAAGCCTGAACTTCTTGACAACGCTCCTCCATCTTCAATTGGAATGATTTCTGATAGTAGCTTTATAACCAGTGACTTATTCCTTAACTGGTTAGAGCATTTTAAGAATCACGCAATGCCAACCAAAGATCAACGAGTGCTTTTAATCCTAGACAACCACTCATCACATTGTACACTTGCTGCTATTGATTACTGTCGCAAAAACTACATAGACCTTCTTTCTCTACCACCCCATAGCAGTCATAGAATGCAGCCGCTTGATAGATGCTTTTTTGCTCCCTTAAAAAAATATTATTCAGCTGAATGTGAAAATTGGTTGCGGAATCATCCTGGACGAACAATAACCACATTCCAAATAGCAACAATATTTACACCTGCTTATGCAAAAACAGCAACAGTTGCTAACGCTATTGAAGGATTTAGAGTGACTGGGATATGGCCATTTAGTAACGAAATTTTTACAGATGCTGATTTCATAGCCAGTAGCGTTACAGATAGGCCACCAGAAACTGCATCTTCAGCTACAAATCTTTCTCTGGGTCAACAAACACCAGATGCTTTCACGCCAACGATTCCAGCTAAATCACCTCAAAAGCAAGTAAGGGAATTACTGCCAATTGAAACCGATATTTTGGAGATCGCTAGAAGTATTTCTCAGCAACGCCAGAACTTACCTGCAGATCCAACACCATCAACCTCTACTTTAGTTAAAATTTCGCAACTTTTACCATACCCCAAATCATCTGTGCAACGTCCATACAGTAAAAAAGGTAAAAGGTCTGAAATATTAAGTAGTTCTCCTCATAAAAAACAACTTGAAGAAAGCGCTGCAAAAAAGACAGGACCCGTCCCGAAGAAAGCAAAGCGTGGTAACTGTAAAAAAGACAAAAAGTATATATGTCCAGGCTGTTCTCAAGCGTACGTAGAACCTTTGGTAGAAGACTGGATCCAGTGCTTTTCATGTGAAAATTGGTGGCATGAAAGCTGTACATCCTATTTGCGCCTGGGAAATTTTCATTGTAATCTTTGTAAATAATGTGTACTGCGTATTCTTGCACACATATATGCGCATTCTTGTCCACTACGTAATACAAGAGTGCGCAAACTACTTGCTCATAATTTTCTTTATTTTTGTCTCTTATATCTAATGTTCGTTAATTTTTTATTATTTTATTAGTAGCCATTGACATAAGTGGTTAATATATTGTAATAACTATAACCTGATGTGTTTTACTTAATTTTCATAATTTGAAATAGAAAAAGTGCGCACTCCTGCATACCCCTACCCTACATACATACACTTACGCCTATTTACAATTACACATACTTTTAATGTGTATGACATCGCTGTGTGGTAGCGGCTACGAATATTACCAATCCTCACTTTGTTTGTGGATGTCGTAAAAGACGACTAAGAGCCTTATAACGACTTGGGCCAACTCCATCTGATGCCGTTTGGTCCACAATTACATTCCCAATGAGGGTTGACGTCTGGCAGGCGGCCGGTCATAAAACTATTGCCAATAACTTTTATAATATGTACTATGAATGAAGAGTACTTATTGTATCGACCCCAAGTAATTGGTATAAGAGTAGGAGAATGATGATGATGATGACCTCTCGTGAACAAATCTCCAATTTGGTCCAGAAAAGTATGACGTGGTCTTCCCCTTGTATTCGTCCCATTCACGATTGCTTTATATGTTTGCTTCGTCAACCTCTGCCCACTCATTATTTCTTCCACTTCTTGTCCAACCCACCTCAGCATACCAGCGCTCTTTTATAACATTATACCTAATTTTATCTTTCATACTTACATCACACACGTTACGAAGAGCTGTCAGCTCTACAGCATTTATTCTATTTTCATGTCTTCTCCGCCAAATCTAACTTTCACTGCCATACATGAGGGCAGGCACTAATACTTCCTATACTTATTATTATTATTTAGGGTGTGTAACGCCGACGGAAGGTCATGAGAAGAAAACAAAACTAAAAATGTAGTGTGTGCAGAAGTACTTTGAAATAACATTAGTTTGAGTTTTTTTAATATAAGATTATAAGACCCAGTATTTTAATCGTAAATGCGCGCCCAGTACTTGATCATTATTTTGCTGCGATGTTATTTTTAAACTGCGATATTTCCTAAGATATTCATTGAAGTCAAATAATATAAAGAGCAATTTTGTTTTAAATTAAATACTTGTGATGAATAACTCATTTATTTGGATAAGGATTAATATTATGTTTATAAAAACATCTTCGAAAATATCACATTATTTTAAAACAAATTTGATTAGCATAAAAAAGGTTATAGTGAGCCAATCTTAAAAGATAGACATATGCTGTCGCGGACTTTTATTTAGAACTTTGAAAGGGGAACAATTATATAGTACATAATTTTTGCGTAACTTTAACCGTTTACGCAGCGGAAGCTCTCAAAAGGAAACAAAAACCCGATTTTTACACATTCATCATTGTTGCTCTGCTCCTATTGGTCGCAGCGTAATGTTGTATAGCCTAAAGCCTTCCTCTATAAATGGACTATCCAACAAAAAAATAATTTTTCAAATCGGACCAGTAGTTCCTGAGATTAGCGCGTTTAAACAAACAAACTCTGCCGCTTTATAATATTAGTATAGATTATATACTATTAACTAATTAAAACATTATTTTTCATCACAAATAGTTTTAATATTCATTTTGACTACTTGACCAACGTTATATAGTATGTCAACTTCCGTTCAACACTGCAGGAGGTTTGAGCCCAGCAGTGGGATGTATATGAGCTGAATTCATGAAACTACTACATATTAAGTAATACAAATATTTTCCTTACGTTATAGATAGATTAAATAATTATTTTGAATTGAACCTTTTTTTTTTTTTTTTTTTTTTTTTTTTTTGGTGGACTATGGATTAGCCTCGCCCCGCCAAATCGGCCCGGGGTGACGGAGAAGGCGGCGCGTGACCCCATAGACCCACCGTAAAACTCCTCTCTCTTCGCCGTGCGAGCGGGTCACCGGGACCCGATTTTTAACTTCGGTGGCCCGCCCGGCGGTTCACCCTCGCGGGTTCCTCTCGTCGACGCCCCGACAGATTTCGCCGTCGGGGCGTCGCCCTCACGCGGTGGCCTCACGTCGGGTGACCGGACAATTCCCCGGTCCGATCACCCGAAGCCTCGGTTAGGGCGGCATCAGGCGCAGGTATTCGCGCCTGCGCCGCCCCGGCCGCTGGCGGCGGCCCGGGGCGCGGGAATCCTCCCTTGCCCGTTCCGCCGCTTCCTTCTGCGAGATGACAGCCTCGCAGAAGGCGGCGACCGCGTCCCAGTTCCTGATGCTGTCGACCATCGCCCTCGCGACGGCCGGCAGCGTCAGGTCGGCACCGATGACAGCGACGAGGTCACGGCGCTGCCGCTCCCATCCCGGACACACCTCCAGCGTGTGTTGCGCCGTGTCCTCGTCACTCCTGCAGTGGTGGCAGGCCGGAGTCCACTCCCTATACACGACCCTGTGCAGGTACAACCCGAAACACCCGTGCCCCGTCAATACCTGCACCAGCCGAAAGGTGAGGACTCCGTGCCGCCGCTCCATCCACTCTATCAATACGGGCCGGAGGGCCTCAACGGTCTCCACACCGTGCCTAGGCCTCTCCAGCCGCGTAGCCCAACGGGCGATGACGTCTCGGCGGGCATCCACGCGCCAGGTGGCTATCTCGCTCAACGATGGGGAGCCACCTTCTTCGCGCGCTGTGATAACCCGCCGGTAGAGGTCGGAGAGCATCTCTGCCTCTAGGTCCCACGGGGGTGTCCCGGCCAACAGGCACGCCGCCTCTGTCGACACCGTGCGGTACCCGCGAATGGCTCTGACCGCCATGGCTCTCTGTGGCCTCCACAGAACCGCCCTGAGCTGGGCGTTCAGAGCCCTCGCCCACACGGGTGCGCCGTACATGGCCATTGAACGGATGACCCCCGCATACAGCCGTCGGCCCTCGAAACTGGGTCCGCCCACGTTCGGCATGAGTCGAGAAAGGGCGGACGCCGCGCCGACAAGCCGGGGAGCAATCTGTCGGAAATGCTCCCGGAACCACCATCGCCCGTCGAGCACCAGACCCAAGTACCTCATATGGGCCTGGATGCTGATGTGGATGGAGTTTACCACTATCGAGGCGCCGATGGGTAGCCTCACACGGGGCCCATGGAAAAGTAGGGCCTCCGTCTTGTTTAGGGCCACCCTGAGCCCCAGCGCCTCGATCCGCCTGACCATCTCCTCGGTGCCGAGAGTGGCCAGGCTCGCCGCCTCTTCGAGTGTCCTGCCCCGGGCTGTGACGAGCGTGTCGTCAGCGTAGCACACCAAGCTCAGCCCGGGGGGGAGACTCCCTCTCAACGCCCAGTCGTACCCGATGTCCCACAGGGTCGGCCCCAGAACCGACCCCTGTGGAACGCCGCACGACATGGGCGTCCGCACAATGTCCCCTGCGGGACCCGCGCAGAGGATACTGCGGCCCTCCAAATAGTCTGCCACCAGCCGCCTGAGGTACAGGGGCACTCCATGGAACCGGAGCGCCTCCCTGATGCAGCCGAATGGCAGACTATTGAATGCGTTGGCGATGTCCAACGACACCGCCAACAGCACTCCCTTCCCGGCGACGGCCTCCGCGGCCGCCTGCCTCAGGCGTAATAGGGCCCCGATGGTCGAACGCCCCCTCCGAAACCCATACTGAGCGTCCGACAGATCGGGCCCCACCTCCTCCAGGTGTCGGACGATGCGGGCAGCGAGCACACACGGAGGCTCGCAAGCGGACCGACGACGAGGCGGCCGCCGCGAGGGTGCTGGAGGTGTTGTCCGGCATCCCTCCCACCGAAGTGGCGGCCGCTGGTGCCCGCGCGAGCGGTAGCGCCCCGGACGCGAAGGCTCTGCAGGCCGAAAACGCCCGCCTTGGTGGCGAGGTGTCAGGCCTGCGGGCCCAGAACCGCCGCCTAGAGTCGGAGCTGGCCGAGGTGAGGAGGGAAAACCGCCTCCTCGCCAAGGACGTGGCCGAGTTAAAGGCGCAGATGGCGCGACTTATGCCGACTGCGCCACCCGCGTCACCGGCCAGCGCTGGCCGCCGAGGAGCTGGCCGCCCAACGGTTGCCGCTGCGCCGAAGACGGCTCCGACTGCGGAGCGCGCGCCGCCGACAGTCGCCAGCCCACCAAACGCCGTGGAGCAGGCTCCGATAGCGGCCCAGCCGTTAACACCGACCCCGCTGCCCGCGGTGGGAGGCGTGCCGGACGAGGCCTTGCGCGCCATCATCGACTCGGTAGTCAAACTGGTCGATGCGCGCTTGGTCGTTCTGGAGGCAAGGCTGCCTCCGGAACCACGTGTCCGGCCGCCTCTGGCCGCGGACAAACGGCCATATGCGGCACCAGCCCCCGCCCCGCTGCCTTGTCAGGGTGGCCGCGTGGGGGGTAGCTACGCCGCGGCCGCGGCTGGGCCCAAGTCCAAGGGGCCCGCTCCCGCGATGAAGAAGAAGAAGGTGGCACCGGCTCCTGCCGGACTGCAGTCGTCGTCAGCATCAACACCGCCAGCGACGACCAGCGCGCCCGCGACTGCGCCTTCCGCGCCTGGCACGCCCGCTGCGCCCGAACAGGGTTGGCAGGTGGCTGAGCGCGGCAGGAAAAGTCGCGGTCAGAGGAGGAGAGCGGCGACCAAGCACGCCGCTGAGGTCGCCGCTCCCCAGGCAGGAGCCGGAGGAGGCGAGAAGAAGAGGAAAAGGCCGCGCAAGGGGCTCCGGCCGCCGAAGACAGCCGCAGTGGTGATCACTGTGCTGCCTGAGGCGGCAGAAAGGGGCCTCAGCTATGAGGCCGTTCTGCGGAAAGCCCGGCGGGAGCTCGACGTCTCCGACATAGGAAGCGTTGAAGCCAGGACCCGCAAGGCCCGGACAGGGGCTCGAATTTTAGAGTTCCCTGGGGCCGAGGGCACCAGGACGGCCGATAGCGTGGCGTCGAAGTTGAGAGGTCTGCTCGCCGAGGAGGGTGGCGTCAAAATCGCCAGACCCGTGAAGTGCGCTGAAATGCGCATTTCGGGTCTGGACGACTCCGTGACGGTGGAAGACATCCGGGAGGCCATTGCCTTGAAAACCGGGTGTCCCCTGGACACCGTCCGGGTTGGCGTCATCCGGCCCGGTCCGGGCGGCGTAGGTGCCGCCTGGGTGCAGTGCCCAGTGGAGTCGGTCAGGCAACTGGCCGACTCAGGCAGGCTCCTCGTGGGCTGGAGCTCAGCGCGAGTTATCGTGCTGGAGCACCGGCCTGCCAGGTGTTTCAAGTGCATGGCGGTCGGGCACACCCGGCCAACATGCACTAATTGCTTTGACTGCGGCGGACTCTGTTTCCGCTGCGGTCAGACTGGGCACATGGCGGCATCCTGCGCCGCCCCGCCCCACTGCCCCGCGTGTGCGGCGGGCAATAAGCCTGCCAAGCACCGCATGGGCTCTGGAGCGTGCAGACCTCCGGCTTCGGCTCCAAAGGGGCGGAGCGGCCCTTCGACTCCGGCCGCCCCAGCTCCTAGCGCGGCCCGATCGCCCGCCGCAAGCCAGGAGGTGATGATGGACACGGCCCATTAATGGCTGCCCAGTCCACTCACCTCCTGCAGGCCAACACCAACCACTCCGCCGGTGCGCAGGATCTCCTCCTGCAATCCATGGCGGAGTGGTCGATCGGTGCAGCCGTAGTCGCGGAACCGTACGTCGTGCCTGATCGCCCCAATTGGGTGGTCAGCCGGAACGGAACCGCGGCAATCGTCACCTCCACGCAGCGGCACTTCCCGTCCTTATCCCTCTTGGATAGGGGCGAGGAATTTGTCGCGGCGGATTGGGGAGGGGTCACGCTCTACAGTGTATACCTCTCCCCTAACAGGAGAATGGACGATTTCGGGGCCTCCCTCACCACCTTGGAGGCTTCGATACGGCGACTGGCACCGGGCCTCGTCCTGGTCCTGGGGGACTTCAACGCCAAATCCACGGCGTGGGGGTCCCCGATGACGGACGATCGCGGGCGGGCGATCGTGGAGTGGGCGGCGTCACTGGGCCTCTGTGTCCTAAACAGAGGCTCAGTGAACACGTGTGTGCGACAGCAGGGTGGGTCGATAGTGGACTTGTCGTTCGCTAGCCCCGCTGTTGCACCACGAGTGAGGAACTGGCGTGTCCTGGAGGAGGCGGAGACCCTGTCGGATCACCGATACATCCGGATGGAGGTCTCCCCTCTCCGGGACCCCAGCAGGGGTCACAGGGCGGACCGGGCTCCCGCATTTCCGCGGTGGGCTGTGGGGCGGCTGGATAGGGACCTACTGGCGGAGGCGGCCATCGTGAACACGTGGCTGTCCTCACCACCCCCAGCGGACGGAGTGGACGTTGAGGCTGTCCGCATCCGCAGTGCGCTAACGCAGGTCTGCGATGCGGCCATGCCCAGGGTGCGGCGTCTACCTCCGAGGCAGGGGGTCTACTGGTGGTCCCCAAGACTGGCGGACCTTCGTGCGGCGTGCATTAGTGCCCGAAGGTCGTACACCCGCAGTCGGCGGCGTCGCCGCGATGTTGAGCGGGAGGGCCAGCTTTACGAGGCGTACCGCAGTGCGCGTACCGCCTTTCGGCTGGCCATCCGGTCCGCTAAGGACGCAAGTTGGCAGGAGATGCTGGACGGTCTCGACCGTGACCCCTGGGGTCGCCCGTATCGCGCGTCGCTGAATAAGCTTCGCGCGCAGGGCCCCCCCCTCACCGAGACCCTCCAGCCCGACCTCCTTCGTAGAGTGGTCGAGGAGCTGTTCCCGCGGCAGTCGGAGCACACGCCCCCGGTCATGGCTTCGCCAGATCACGACCGGGAGGCCGTCGAGAGTGTTCCGCCCGTGACGGAGTCGGAAGTGGGGGCAGCCGTGGCGAAGATTCGTTCCGCCACCACGGCCCCCGGCCCGGACGGAGTCCCAGTCCGGGTGTTGACGTTGCTCCTCGAGCATCTCGAACCTCGCCTCAGGCGACTGTTCAACGCTTGTCTGACGTCTGGACAGTTCCCTGAGTGCTGGAAGGAAGGGAGGTTGGTTCTCCTGCCAAAGCCGGGACGGCCCCCGGATTCGCCGTCGGCCTACAGGCCCATTGTGCTTCTGGACGATGTGGGTAAGCTGCTGGAGCGTGTCCTCGCTGCCCGCATCGTCCGGCACCTGGAGGAGGTGGGGCCCGATCTGTCGGACGCTCAATTTGGGTTTCGGAGGGGGCGTTCGACCATCGGGGCCCTGCTACGCCTGAGGCAGACGGCCGCGGAGGTTGTCGCCGGCAAAGGAGTGCTGTTGGCGGTGTCGTTGGACATCGCCAACGCCTTCAATAGTCTGCCATTCAGCTGCATTAGGGAGGCGCTCCGGTTCCATGGAGTGCCCCTGTACCTCAGGCGGCTGGTGGCAGACTATTTGGAGGGGCGCAGTGTCCTCTACGCGAGCCCCGCAGGGGACATTGTGCGGACGCCCATGTCGTGCGGTGTTCCGCAGGGGTCGGTTCTGGGGCCGACTCTGTGGGACATCGGGTACGACTGGGCGTTGAGAGGGAGTCTCCCCCCCGGGCTGAGCGTTATTTGCTATGCTGACGACACGCTCGTCACAGCCCGGGGCAGGACATTCGAAGAGGCGGCGAGCCTGGCCACTCTCGGCACCGAGGAGATGGTCAGGCGAATCGAGGCGCTGGGGCTCAGGGTGGCCCTAAACAAGACGGAGGCCCTGCTATTCCATGGGCCCCGTGTGAGGCTGCCCATCGGCGCCTCGTTAGTCGTCAACTCCATCCACATCAGTATCCAGGCCCATATGAGGTACTTGGGTCTGGTGCTCGACGGGCGATGGTGGTTCCGGGAGCATTTTCGCCAAATTGCTCCCCGGCTGGTCGGCGCGGCGTCCGCCCTTTCTCGGCTCATGCCGAATGTGGGCGGACCCAGTTTCGAGGGCCGACGGCTGTATGCGGGGGTGATCCGCTCAATGGCCATGTACGGCGCACCCGTGTGGGCGAGGGCTCTGAACGCCCAGCTCAGGGCGGTGCTGTGGAGGCCACAGCGAGCCATGGCGGTCAGAGCCATTCGCGGGTACCGCACGGTGTCGACAGAAGCGGCGTGCCTATTGGCTGGGACACCCCCGTGGGACCTAGAGGCGGAGATGCTCTCCGACCTCTACCGGCGGGTTGCCTCAATGCGCGAAGAGGGTGGCTCCCCATCGTTTAACGAGATAGCCACCTGGCGCGAGGACGCCCGCCGAGAAGTCATCGCCCGTTGGGCTACGCGGCTGGAGAGGCCTAGACACGGTGTCACTACCGTCGAGGCCCTCCGGCCCGTACTGATGGAATGGATGGAGCGGCGGCACGGGGTCCTCACCTTCCGACTGGTGCAGGTGTTAACGGGGCATGGGTGTTTCGGGAGATACCTGCACACGGTCGTGTACAGGGAATGGACTCCGGGCTGCCATCATTGCAGTAGTGACGAGGACACGGCGCAACATACGCTCGAGGAATGCTCGGGCTGGGACGGGCAGCGCCGCGACCTCGTCGCTATTATCGGTGCCGACCTGACGCTGCCGGCTGTCGCAAGGGCGATGGTCGACAGCGTCAGGAATTGGGACGCGGTCGCCGCCTTCTGCGAGGCTGTCATCTCGCAGAAGGAGGCGGCGGAACGGGCCCGGGAGGATTCCCGTGACCCGGGCCGCCGCCCGCGGCCGGGGCGGCGCAGGCGCGAATACCTGCGCCTGATGCCGCCCTAACCGAGGCTTCGGGTGATCGGACCGGGGAATTGTCCGGTCACCCGACGCGAGGCCACCGCGTGAGGACGACGCCTCGACGGCGAAATCTGTCGGGGCGTCGACAGGAGAAGGAGAGGAGCCCGAGAGGGCATACCGCCGAGCGGGCCACCGAAGACAAAGATCGGGTACCGGTGGCCCGCTCGCACGGCGAAGTAGAGGTGCTTGCAGGGTGGGTCAATGGGGTTGCGCGCCGCCTCTTCTGTCACCCCGGACCGATTTGGCGGGGTGCGACGTCCATGGCCCACCACAAAAAAAAAAAAAAAAAAAAAAAAAAAAAAAAAAAAAAAAAAAAAAAAAAAGGGGTCACGGTCGAGACCGTCCAGCATCTCCTGCCAACTCGCGCCCTTGGCGGCTCGGATGGCCAGCCGAAAGGCAGTCCGCGCACTGCGGTACGCCTCGTACAGCTGGCCCTCCCGCTCGACGTCGCGGTGACGCCGCCGGCTGCGGGTGTAGGACCTTCGGGCACTGATACACGCCGCACGAAGGTCCGCCAGTCTTGGGGACCACCAGTAGACCCCCTGCCTCGGAGGCGGACGCCGCCGCACTCTGGGCATGGCCGCATCGCAGATCTGCGTTAACGCACTGCGAATGCGGACAGCCTCAGCGTCCACTCCGTCCGCTGGGGGTGGTGAGGACAGCCACGTACTGACAATGGCCGCCTCCGCCAGTAGATCCCTGTCAAGACGACCCACAGCCCACCGCGGAAACGCGGGAGCTCCGTCCGCCCTGTGACCCCTACCGGGTTCCCGGGGGGAGACCTCCATCCGGATGTACCGGTGGTCCGACAGGGTCTCCGCCTCCTCCAGGACACTCCAGTTCCTCACCCGTGGCGCGACAGCGGGGCTAGCGAACGACAAGTCCACTATCGACCCGCCCTGCCGCCGCACACACGTGTTCACCGAGCCTCTGTTCAGAACACAGAGGCCCAGTGAAGCCGCCCACTCGTTGACCGCCCGCCCGCGGTCGTCCGTCGTAGGGGACCCCCACGCCGTGGATTTGGCGTTGAAGTCCCCCAGAACCAGGACGAGGCCCGGTGCCAGTCGCCGTATCGAGGCCTCCAAGGTGGTGAGTGAGGCCCCGAAATCGTCCATCCTCCTAGTGGGGGAGAGGTATACGCTGTAGAGCGTGACCCCTCCCCACTCCGCCGCGACAAATTCCTCGCCCCTATCCAAAAGGGACAAGGACGGGAAGTGCCGCTGCGTTGAGACGACGATTGCCGCAGTACCGTTTCGACTGACCACCCAATTGGGGCGATCAGGCACGGCGTACGGTTCCGCGACTACGGCTGCACCAATCGACCACTCCGCCATGGATTGCAGGAGGAGATCCTGCGCTCCGGCGGAGTGGTTGGTGTTGGCCTGCAGGAGGAGGTGCATGGCTGGTGTACCCATTATCGGGTTGTGTCCATGACCTCCTCGCCAGCGGGCGATCGGACCGCGCTAGGAGCGGGAGCGGCCGTGGTCGTAGGGCCGCCCCGCGCCTTTGGGGCCGAAGCTGGAGGTTTGCACGCCCCAGAGCCCATGCGGTGCTTGGCGGGCTTATTGCCCGCCGCACACGCGGGGCAGTGGGGCGGGGCGGCGCAAGATGCCGCCACGTGCCCGGTCTGACCGCAGCGGAAACACAATCCGCCGCAGTCGAAGCAATTAGTGCACGTCGGTCGAGTGTGTCCGACCGCCATGCACTTGTAGCACCTCGCGGGCCGGTGCTCAAGCACGGTTACCCGCGCCGAGCTCCAGCCCACGAGGAGCCTGCCTGAGCCGGCCAGTTGCCTGACCGACTCTACCGGGCACTGCGCCCAGGCAGCACCTACGCCACCCGGACCGGGACGAATGGCACCGACCCGGACGGTGTCTATGGGACACCCGGTTTTCGAGGCAATAGCCTCCCGGATGTCTTCCACCGTCACCGAATCGTCCAAACCCGAAATGCGCATTTCGGCGCACTTGACGGGCCTGGCGATCTTGATGCCACCCTCCACGGCGAATAAACCTCGCAGCTTCTCGGCCACGCTGTCGGCCGTCTTGGCGCCCTCGGCCCCTGGGAACTCGAGAATTCGAGCCCCCGTCCGGGCCTTGCGGGTCCTGGCTTCGACGCCTCCAATATCGGAGACGTCTAGCTCCCGCCGGGCCTTCCTCAAGACGGCCTCGTAGCTGAGGCCCTTCTCGGCCGCCTCGGGCAGCACAGTGATCACCACTGCGGCCGTCTTCGGTGACTTGAGCCCCTTGCGCGGTCTCTTCTTCCGTCCGGCTCCTGCCTGTGGAGCGGGGACCTCAGCGGCGCGCTTGGCCTCCGCTCTCCTTCTTTGGCCGCGACTCCTTCTGTCGCGCTCGGCCACCTGCCAACCCTGTTCGGGTACGGCAGTCGTGCCAGACGCGGAAGGTCTCGTCGCAGCCTCGCTGGTCGTCGCCGGCGGTGTTATTGCGGGCGACTTCAGCGGTCCGGCAGGAGCCGGAGCCGTCTTCCTCCTCAGGGCGGGTCCCTTCGGAGCTGGGCCAGGGCCTTTGGGCTTAGGCCCGGCCGCGGCCGCGGCGTAGCTCCCCACGCGGCCACCCTGACAAGGCAGCGGGGCGGGGGCTGGTGCCACATGCGGCCGCTTGTCCGCGGCGAGAGGTGGTCGGACACGTGGTTCTGGAGGCAACCTCGCCTCCAGAACGGCGAAGCGCGCATCGACGAGCTTGCCCACTGCGCCGATGATTTTTGCGAGGGCCTCGTCCGATATGCCTCCCACCTCAAACGGGGTCGGCTGAGCCTCCTCAGGGGCCCGTTGTACGGCGCCTGGCGGCTTTGGCGCCGCAGGGGCGCTAGCCGGCGGCAAGCGGTCCGCGGGGAGAGGCGTCAACCTCACCACCGGGACAGGGAGTCTCGCCGCGGCGACTGCGCCAGCGTCAGCCGGCGGCGCGCGCTTCGCGGCGGCAGGCGTCTTCCTCGCCGCGGGGACGGGTGTGACGGTGACGCCATCACCCAACGTCGTCGGCGCCGCAGCGCGAGGCGGCTTTGGCGCCGCAGCGGCCGCTGAGTAGCCAGTCTTGGCTGGTGGCGCAGCTGGCGCAGGCGACACGAACAGCGCCACCTGCGCCTTGAGGTCGGCCACGTCGATCAGCAACTGGCGGTTTGCCCGACGCATCTCCGCCAGCATGTCGCCCAGGTTCCTGTTTCGGGTCCGCAGGCCTGACATCTCGCCTCTAAGGCGGACATTTTCGGCCTGCAGATCCGTGGCGTCACCGGCGCGGACAGCGACCGCCGCCGCCCTTTCTACAGCCGAGGTCCCTCGCCCTCTTCGGGAGGCCATGATCTTAGGTGGAGGCATGTTGGCCACGCTCCCCTCGGTTTCGGCGCTCGAGCTGCCTCCCTTACTCAGGGGGCGCTTTCGCACCTGCGAGGGGAGGGCCTCCTCCTTCTTAGTCGCGGTCGCCGGCGGCGTCTTTGCTGCTAGACGCGCCGACGACCTAGTGGGGCCTTCACCAGCCGACCCGCTGCCCTCTTTGGACGGCCCTGCGGGAATATCACCGCCCTCGTCCATTCTGACGGTAGATCCGCCGCCCTCGTCTTCGGACGGCTCTGCGACATCGCTGTCGCCCTCGTCCGTCGACGGCTCTGCTGCGAGTCTACCGTCTTTCTTCTCTTCAGCGGCGGCAGCCTCCCTGCGCGCTCGCCGCTCCTCCAGCCGCCTTTTGTGGCTCAGGCCGTTGCCCCGGGTCTTTCTGGGCGACCTCCTCTTCTTCTTCTGGGCCTCCACGGTTTGTGCCGGGCCCTCGGCGGACGCCTCAAGTCCTGAGGACGAGGCGTCGTTGTCAGTTTTTCTTTGGCTTGACAAGGCCGTGGTGTGAGAATCACAGGGATTCCCGTCGGTAAATGTATTTAATTTTAAGGTATCCATATGATTCCCACGAGTAGGGGAGATACACAACGTCGACCCGGGCAGAGATCCCTTTACCCGGGCAAGCCTACATTTACCAACCAGGGGGTCAGCCGGTACCCTGGCTGGAGCGTGCTAACGACAGAACAACCCATCTGCCATGCATCT
Source organism: Lymantria monacha (assembly GCA_905163515.2). Classification (NCBI taxonomy): domain Eukaryota; kingdom Metazoa; phylum Arthropoda; class Insecta; order Lepidoptera; family Erebidae; genus Lymantria; species Lymantria monacha. The sequence goes on from LR991087.1 coordinate 3,710,942, forward strand.
TCTCGCCGCACGCCAGAACTTAAGATTCTGGGTGATTTCCGAGTCCGAATGTTACTTCGAACTCTTTATAGAGGTTGTCTTCCTCGCGGTCCGGGCGGTTAAGCCAAGACCCTCGCTCCTGAAACTAAGACAAGCAAAGAATCAGGTTTACGATGTGTGGGCGGTGGCATGTGCCTGCCCAGCCCTCAAATAAATGAGTGACTGAGCCCGTCCCAATATTTCGCGTCCTATACCCTCTACTACGACTGTAGTAGAGTAAGGAGCGAAATCGCGCAGATATTCGCTACGGACGACAGTACAACAGAAGAACTGGGGACCGCCGCCCGCACCCAGGGTACACCGCGTGGAGGTTTCTGGGATAGTACCCCATTTTGAATTGAACCTTCTAGTGACGTAAAAGGCGAGCGGTGATTTTAAAAACTTAAATGACCATAACTTTTTTTACAGACATCAGATTTCAATGAAACAAAGACTAAATGTTGCTCTGAATTGGGCTCAATCTTCTTATCAAAACTGCGAAACAATCCATTCAGTAACTTCGGAGATTAGCGATTACAGACATACAGACAGACAAAAAATTCCAAAAAAAGATTTTTGGTTTCTGTTAGTGTTTTCTTATTGCCTAGATTAATTTTTTAATAAATTTATCAAATGTACAGACACGGGTTTTCTACTCATTTATTATATGTATAGAACATAGTGAAAAAACATTAAACATTATAAAAAACATAATTATTTTGTTCATTTTAAGTTTTCACTTCTGTCGGCAGTGCTCATGCCTGCTTTGTTTTTTTTTATTATATTTTTAACTATATTATTTTTTATATTATATATTTAGAAATGTATTAAGTAGTTATAAGTTTTAATAAAGATAATAATAATAAATCTTTATTTGTTCAAACAAATACATAAAAATTATGCAGGATGGAATTATTTTGGACGGCCCCTGGATTCGCCGACGGCCTACAAAGCCCATCGTGCTTCTGGACGATGTGGGTAAACTGCTGGAGCGTGTCCTCACTGCCCGCATCGTCCGGCACCTGGAAGAGGTGGGGCCCGATCTGTCGGGCGCTCAATTGGGCTTTCGAAGGGGGCGTTCGACCATCGGGGCCCTGCTACCCCTGAGGGAGACGGCCGCGGCGGCTGTCGCCGGCGGAAGAATGCTGTTGGCGGTGTCGTTGGACATCGCCAACGCATTCAATAGTCTGGGATTCAGCTGCATCAGTGAGGCACTCCGATTCCATGGAGTGCCCCTGTACCTGAGGCGGCTGGTGGCAGACTATTTGGAGGGGCGCAGTGTCCTCTGCGCAAGTCCCGCAGAGGACATTGTGCGGACGCCTATGTCGTGCGGTGTTCCGCAGGGGTTGGTGTTGGGGGGGTACGATGCCAGAAACCTCCGCGTGGTGTACCCTGGGTGCGGGCGACAGTCCCCCAGATCCTTCTGTCGAATTGTCGCCCGTGGCGAATCTCTGGCGCGAGGGGGGATTCCCCAGCGATGGGTTGAGCCCCAATTCGCTCCTGACCCTCTAGTTGTAGAGGGTTCAGGAGGCGAAATTTCGGACGGGCCCGGTCACTCATTCATTTGAGGGCTGGGCAGGCTTATGCCACCGCCGACATATCGTAAACCTGATATCTTGCTTCAAGACAAGTTGTCGTGAGGCGTAGTATCAGGAACGAGGGTCTTGGCTTAACCGCCCGGATCGCGAGGAAGAAAACCTCTATAAAGAGTTCGAATCAACATTCGAATTCGGAAATCACCCAGAATCTTAAGTTCTGGCGTGCGGCGAGAAGATGCATGGCAGATGGGTTGTTCTGTCGTTAGCACGCTCCAGCCAGGGTACCGGCCGACCCCCTGGTTGGTAAATGTAGGCTTGCCCGGGTACAGGGATCTCTGCCCGGGTCGACCGTTAGTTCTCCCATACTCGTGGGAATCAAATGGATTTGCCTAATAATATTTTACCAGACGGGAATCCAGCGGATTCCCACATCACGGCCTCGTCAAGCCAATGCAAAACTGACCAAAACGACGCCTCGTCCTTAGGACTAGAGGCGTCTGCCGAGGGCCCGGCACCGACCAAGGAGGCCCCCCCCCTCTTGAAGACGAAGAAGCGTCGACAGGCGCGGTTCACATGGGGGAAAGCCGCGAAAGCGAACGCTCGCGAGAAGAAGCGGAATGCTGAAAACCGCGAGCGTTATGCGCGCGAGCGGGATAAGGACGGCGGCAGATCCACTGCAGAGCCGTCAACGGACGAGGGCGACAATTCTGTCGCAGAGTCGTCCAGAGACGAGGGCAGTGGATCTGCCGATGTGATGGACGAGGGCGGTAGTTCCGCAGAGCCGTCCAAGGAGTTCAGCGGATCGGCTGAGGAAGCCGCCGCCGCCAGGTCGTCACCGCGCCCTGCGGCGGCGGCCTTGACCGCGGCCCTGACGGTAAGGGAGGAGGCCCTCCCCTCGAAGGTGCGGAAGCGCCCCCTAAATAAGGAGGGCAGCTCAGGCGCAGATTCAGAGGGGAGCGTGGTCATCATGCCTCCTCCCAAAGTTCCGGCCTCTCGCAGAGGGCGAGGGGCCGCGGCGTCGGGAAGGACGACCCACTCCCCGGCCGGCGGAGTGCGTGGAGGGGTGGAGGCTGGCAGGCGGGCCGATAATGAGGCGGCCGCCGCGAGGGTGCTGGGGGTGTTGTCCGGCATCCCTCCCACCGAAGTGGCGGCCGCTGGTGCCCGCGCGAGCGCCCCAGCCACGAATATGGAGGCCCTGCAGGCCGAAAACGCCCGCCTTGGTGGCGAGGTGTCAGGCCTGCGGGCCCAGAACCGCCGGCTGGAGTCGGAGCTGGCCGCGGTACGGAGGGCCAACCGCCTCCTAACCAAGGACGTGACTGACCTGAAGGCCCAAATGGCGCGGCTCATGCAGCCTGCGCCAACCGCGCCACCGACCAGCGCTAGCCGCGATGGAGTCGAGGTCGCCGCCTTCAAGAAGAAGACGCCACCGACTGCAGGGCGTGCGCCGCCAGCCACCGATAGCCGGGCCGCCGCGGCAAAGAAGCCGTCAAACGTCGCGGAGCGGGCCCTGGTAGAGGTCCAGCCGGCGACACCAACCCCGCTGCCCGCGGTGGAGGGCGTGCCGGACGAGGCCTTGCGCGCCATTATTGACACCATCGGCAATCTGGTCGATGCGCGCTTGGCCGTTCTGGAGGCAAGGCTGCCTCCAGAACCACGTGTTCGGCCGCCTCTTGCCGCGGACAAGCGGCCATATGCGGCACCAGCCCCCGCCCCGCTACCCTGTCCGGGTGGCCGCGTGGGGGGGAGCTACGCCGCAGCCGCGGCAGGGCCCAAGCCCAGGGGGCCCGCTCCGAAGAAGAAGACGGCACCGGCTTCTGCCGGACCGCAGTTATCGCCCGCACCGACACCGCCGGCGACGACTAGCGCACCCGCAACTGCGCCTGCCGCGCCTGGCACGCCCGCTGCGCGTGAACAGGGTTGGCAGGTGGCCGAGCGCGGCAGGAAGAGTCGTGGCCAGAGAAGGAGAGCGGCGGCGAAGCGCGCCGCTGAGGTCGCCGCTCCCCAGGCAGGAGCCGGAGGCGAGAAGAAAAGGAAGAGGCCGCGCAAGGGGCTCCGGCCGCCGAAGACAGCTGCAGTGGTGATCACTGTGCTGCCTGAGGCGGCAGAAAGGGGCCTCAGCTATGAGGCCGTTCTGAGGAAAGCCCGGCGGGAGCTCGACGTCTCCGACATAGGAGGCGTCGAAGCCAGGACCCGCAAGGCCCGGACAGGGGCTCGGATCTTAGAGTTCCCTGGGGCCGAGGGCACCAGGACGGCCGATAGCGTGGCGTCGAAGCTGCGAGGTCTGTTCGCCGAGGAGGGTGGCGTCAAAATCGCCAGACCCGTAAAGTGCGCCGAAATGCGCATCGCGGGTTTGGACGACTCTGTGACGGTGGAAGACATCCGGGAGGCCATTGCCTCGAAAACCGGGTGTCCCATAGACACCGTCCGGGTTGGCGCCATCCGGCCCGGTCCGGGCGGCGTAGGTGCCGCCTGGGTGCAGTGCCCAGTGGAGTCGGTCAGGCAACTGGCCGGCTCAGGCAGGCTCCTCGTGGGCTGGAGCTCAGCGCGAGTCACCGTGCTGGAGCACCGGCCTGCGAGGTGTTTCAAGTGCATGGCGGTCGGGCACACCCGGCCAACATGCACTAATTGCTTTTACTGCGGCGGACTCTGTTTCCGCTGCGGTCAGACTGGGCATATGGCGGCATCTTGCGCCGCTCTGCCCCACTGCCCCGCGTGTGCGGCGGGCAATAAGCCTGCCAAGCACCGCATGGGCTCTGGGGCGTGCAGACCTCCGGCTTCGGCTCCAAAGGGGCGGGGCGGCCCTTCGACCCCGGCTGCTCCCGCTCCTAGCGCGGCCCGATCGCCCGCCGCAAGCCAGGAGGTGATGATGGACACAGCCCATTAATGGCTGCCCAGTCCACTCACCTCCTGCAGGCCAACACCAACCACTCCGCCGGTGCGCAGGACCTCCTCCTGCAATCCATGGCGGAGTGGTCGATCGGTGCAGCCGTAGTCGCGGAACCGTACGTCGTGCCTGATCGCCCCAATTGGGTGGTCAGCCGGAACGGAACCGCGGCAATCGTCACCTCCACGCAGCGGCACTTCCCGTCCTTATCCCTCTTGGATTGGGGCGAGGAATTTGTCGCGGCGGACTGGGGAGGGGTCACGCTCTACAGTGTATACCTCTCCCCTAATAGGAGGATGGACGATTTCGGGGCCTCCCTCACCACCTTGGAGGCTTCGATACGGCGACTGGCACCGGGCCTCGTCCTGGTCCTGGGGGACTTCAACGCCAAATCCACGGCGTGGGGGTCCCCGATGACGGACGATCGCGGGCGGGCGATCGTGGAGTGGGCGGCATCACTGGGCCTCTGTGTCCTAAACAGAGGCTCAGTGAACACGTGTGTGCGACAGCAGGGTGGGTCGATAGTGGACTTGTCATTCGCTAGCCCCGCTGTCGCACCACGAGTGAGGAACTGGCGTGTCCTGGAGGAGGCGGAGACCCTGTCGGATCACCGTTACATCCGGATGGAGGTCTCCCCTCTCCGGGACCCCAGCAGGGGTCACAGGGCGGACCGAGCTCCTGCATTTCCGCGGTGGGCTGTCGGGCGGCTGGATAGGGACCTACTGGCGGAGGCGGCCATCGTGAACACGTGGCTGTCCTCACCACCCCCAGCGGACGGAGTGGACGTTGAGGCTGTCCGCATCCGCAGTGCGTTAACGCAGGTCTGCGATGCGGCCATGCCCAGGGTGCGGCGTCTACCTCCGAGGCAGGGGGTCTACTGGTGGTCCCCAAGACTGGCGGACCTTCGTGCGGCGTGCATTAGTGCCCGAAGGTCCTACACCCGCAGTCGGCGGCGTCGCCGCGATGTTGAGCGGGAGGGCCAGCTGTACGAGGCGTACCGCAGTGCGCGTACCGCCTTTCGGCTGGCCATCCGGTCCGCCAAGGACGCGAGTTGGCAGGAGATGCTGGACGGTCTTGACCGTGACCCTTGGGGTCGCCCGTATCGCGCGTCGCTGAATAAGCTTCGCGCGCAGGGCCCCCCCCCTCACCGAGACCCTCCAGCCCGACCTCCTTCGTAGAGTGGTCGAGGAGCTGTTCCCGCGGCAGTCGGAGCACACGCCCCCGGTCATGGCTTCGCCAGATCACGACCGGGAGGCCGTCGAGAGTGTTCCGCCCGTGACGGAGTCGGAAGTGGGGGCAGCCGTGGCGAAGATTCGTTCCGCCACCACGGCCCCCGGCCCGGACGGAATCCCAGTCCGGGTGTTGACGTTGCTCCTCGAGCATCTCGAACCTCGCCTCAGGCGACTGTTCAACGCCTGTCTGACGTCTGGACAGTTCCCTGAGTGCTGGAAGGAAGGGAGGTTGGTTCTCCTGCCAAAGCCGGGACGGCCCCCGGATTCGCCGTCGGCCTACAGGCCCATTGTGCTTCTGGACGATGTGGGTAAGCTGCTGGAGCGTGTCCTCGCTGCCCGCAACGTCCAGCACCTGGAAGAGGTGGGGCCCGATCTGTCGGACGCTCAATTTGGGTTTCGAAGGGGGCGTTCGACCATCGGGGCCCTGCTACGCCTGAGGCAGACGGCCGCGGAGGCTGTCGCCGGCAAAGGAGTGCTGTTGGCGGTGTCGTTGGACATCGCCAACGCCTTCAATAGTCTGCCATTCAGCTGCATCAGGGAGGCGCTCCGGTTCCACGGAGTGCCCCTGTACCTCAGGCGGCTGGTGGCAGACTATTTGGAGGGGCGCAGTGTTCTCTACGCGAGCCCCGCAGGGGACATTGTGCGGACGCCCATGTCGTGCGGTGTTCCGCAGGGGTCGGTTCTGGGGCCGACTCTGTGGGACATCGGTTACGACTGGGCGTTGAGAGGGGAGTCTCTCCCCCGGGCTAAGCGTGATATGCTACGCTGATGACACGCTCGTCACAGCCCGGGCCAGGACACTCGAAAAGGCGGCGAGCCTGGCCACTCTCGGCACCGAGGAGATGGTCAGGCGAATCGAGGCGCTGGGGCTCAGGATGGCCCTAAATAAGACGGAGGCCCTTCTATTCCATGGGCCCCGTGTAAGGCTGCCTATCGGCGCCTCGTTAGTCGTTAACTCCATCCACATCAGTATTCAGGCCCATATGAAGTATTTGGGCCTGGTGCTCGACGGGCGTTGGTGGTTCTGGGAGCATTTCCGCTTCCCGGCTGGTCGGCGCGGCGTCCGCCCTATCGCGGCTCATGCCGAACGTGGGCGGACCCAGCTTTGAGGGCCGACGGCTGGTATGCGGGGGTGATCCGCTCAATGGCCATGTACGGCGCACCCGTGTGGGCGAGATCTCTGACCGTCCAGCTCAGGCTTTTCTGTGGCGCCCACAGAGAGCCATGGCGGTCACAGCCATCCGCGGATACCGCACGGTATCGACCGAGGCGGCATGTGCATTGGCCGGAACACCCACATGGGACCTAGAGGCGGAAATGATCTCCGACCTTTACCGGCGGGTTAATTTAGCACGCGACGAAGGTGGCTCCCTATCGCTTAGCGAGATAACCACCTGGCGCGAGGACACCCGCCGGGATGTAATCGCCCGTTGAGTTACGCGGCTGGAGAGGCCTAGACACGATGTTGATACCGTTGAGTCCCTCTGGCCCGTACTGATGGAATGGATGGAGCGGCGGCACAGAGTCCTCTCCTTCCAGTGCGGTGCAGGTCTTGTCGGGGCACGGTTGCTTCGGCAAGTACCTGCACACGGTCGTGAGGAGGGAGTCGACTCCGTCCTGCCACCAGTGCGGTAGTGACGAGGACACGGCGCAACATACGCTCGAGGTATGTACGAGCTGGGACGGGCAGCGCCGTGACCTCGTCGCTGTCATCGGTGCCGACCTGATGCTGTCGGCTGTCGTGAAAGCGATGGTCGACAGCGTCAGGAACTGAGACGCGGTCGCCGCCATCTGCGAGGCTGTCATCTCGCAGAAGGAGGCGGCGGAGCGAGTCCGGGAGGATTCCCTCCATGCGGACTCGATCCGCCACCGGCGCCTCGGGCGGCGCAGGCGCTAATATCTGCGCCTGATGCCGCTCTAACCGAGGCTTCGGGTGATCGGACCGGGGAATAGTCCAGTCACCCGACGAAAGGCCACCGCGTGAGGATGACGCCCCGAAGGCGAAAGCTATCGGAGCGTCGAAACGAGAGGAACCCGCGAGGGTAAACTTCCGGGCGGGCCACCGATGACAAAGAACGGGTACCGGTGGCCCGCTCGCACGGCGAAAAGAGGTGTTTGCAGGGTGGGTCCATGGGGTTGCGCGCCGCCTCTTCTGTCACCCCGGACGGATTTGCCGGGGCGCGACCACATCCATAGTCCACCTTGCGAGGAAAAAAAAAGGCCTAGAGGGAAAAAAAAAAGTCTACAACAATCTAGAAATGTCATTATCATCATTAATACACAAGTAGTTCAAATTAATAATTTCTCAACAAATTGAAATAAGAAAATAGAAGATATTATCTATGTCAAAGTTATACAAAATATCATGTCAGAATTATATTTTTTATTAAGTTTATAAAGTAAAATGATATCGAATTCAGTAAATTTACAAATATATTTAGTATTTTTATTATTAGTAACTAATTCAATTCTGTCCAGCCTTTTTCTTCTAAATGTTCAGGAAGATTGTAGTATGTTTTATGGGTTAAAACTTCCCCGTGGGACCTGGAGGCGGAGATGCTCGCCGAACTATATCAGCGGGTGTCGGGGATGCAAGCGGAGGGCAGTGCGGTCTCGCTGAGGGAGCTCACCGCTTGGCGCGTTGACGCCCTCAGAGACGTTATTGCCCGTTGGGCAGTCCGGCTGGAGAGGCTTTTTGTCAATTATTAAACCATGAAATTTATTGTTATCTGCATTTTCAATACTTTTGTTATTTATATTGATACGTACATACATATCATCACGCCATATCCCTTGCAGAGTAGGCAGAGAGAACAGAGTGCCAGAGAACTCTATGCTTGCATACTTCACTCGCTTCCTCAACATTCATAATTCTCTTCATACACGCTCGCCGGTTTCAGAGACTCTTGACTCCACCTTCCTTTAGTACGTGACCAATCTGGTCTAGGTAGGTGAGTCTCGGTCTCCCCCGGTACCTACATTGCATCCACTTTTGTATTGTATAACTTCTTAACCAGACGTTCGTTCGGCATTCTTTCCACATGTCCGAACCATCGGAGCAGTCCCTTTTGCATCTTTACACCAATACTCTCTTTCATACCTACTCGCTCTCTTATGTCGTCGTTGCCAATACGGTCGGTCAGCCTAACTCCACAGATTTGCTGTAGAGATCGCATTTCGACTGCATTAATTTTACTTTCATGCTCTTTTCTACATACCCAACTCTCGCTTCCATATAGTAATGTTGGGACAAGCACTGCGTTATGTATTGCTACATGTTTAGGATCAACGCCTGCTCAAATAAGTTCAGCAATGTGTTGTCTGCGCGCGTGTAAATTCTTGAGTCTTCGATACAGACTCATAAATTCAGTGCGTAATGAGCTACCGACTTGTTAACATTATATTTTGCAAACCTATTGTAAAACCAAGAATAAACCAATATTTAAGTATTTTGGAGCCTCATTTTCTAAGTCCTCGCCAAGAAGACCTGCGCATTCATTTGGTGACCCCGACGTGATCAACTTCGACTGGATTCAAAAGCGCCCAACGGTTGTCACGAAGTTCACATTTGTAACAAACGAAGCTATCCTTCAGGAACTCGCTAGCATTCAGCTAGCGAGTTCCTTGCTTGTTCCTTGCTTGCTTTAGCAGCAACATTTCCGAGGGAAGTGCATTCATGCTTTCTCCATTTAATCATCCTTTCCACTTCAATTTGCGTCAATTAAATCATTTTATACATCTAATCTACCTACCATTTCATCGTCAATTCAAAGTATTTTTTCTTATATTCTAGCTTAAATTCGCAATAAATCTTTATTTCTTCACAAGTAATACGCATTGTGGGGTGTTTTGAAATCATTTAATATATAAACTAGATATTTGTGAACGAATAAACTCAATAAAAACGTTCATTTCAATAGATAGTCGGTTTCATCGGACCGTTAATTAAGCCTAATAACTTTTGTTTACATTACTTGAAATATATTACGTTACTAAAACTTAATATTTAGGTTCCACCTACACTTACTTCTTTTTTTAACTTTGTTTAACATTCTATTTTAATATAATTACAGTTAATTTTTGGCAGCCCTCTTCAGGGAGTACCACTCAAATTAACTCAGGGCTAACTTAGAGCTTTAAACACAAGCAGACACGGTGTTTGTTCGTGTGTGCAACGATCGGTGCTTCGCTAGCGGCCCGGAAACCGGTTTGTTATCACATCGCTCGGCGGTGACTCACGTATTGTATTCACTTATTTACTTTTCATTCTTTTCATTAGTTAGTTATTGCATTTGTGTTTTGAAATATTTGCACCGACAAAATGAGTGAACTTAAGGATTTAATTAAACAAAGGGGACATATTAAAGCTCGATTAACAATATTTGAAAAATATTTAACGCCTTTATTAGATTGTAAAGAAACGGGGTACTATCCCAGAAACCTCCACGCGGTGTACCCTGGGTGCGGGCGGCGGTCCCCAGTTCTTCTGTTGTACTGTCGTCCGTAGCGAATATCTGCGCGATTTCGCTCCTTACTCTACTACAGTCGTAGTAGAGGGTATAGGACGCGAAATATTGGGACGGGCTCAGTCACTCATTCATTTGAGGGCTGGGCAGGCACATGCCACCGCCCACACATCGTAAACCTGGTATATTGCTTCAAGACACGTTGTCTTGAGGCGTAGTATCAGGAGCGAGGGTCTTGGCTTAACCGCCCGGACTGCGAGGAAGACAACCTCTATAAAGAGTTCGAAGTAACTTTCGGACTCGGAAATCACCCAGAATCTTAAGTTCTGGCGTGCGGCGAGAAGATGCATGGCAGATGGGTTGTTCTGTCATTAGCACGCTCCAGCCAGGGCACCGGCTGACCCCCTGGTTGGTAAATGTAGGCTTGCCCGGGTATAGGGATCTCTGCCCGGGTCGACGAAATGTATCTCCCATTCTCGTGGGAATCTAATGGATACTGCAAATTTAAAACAAAAAACCGACGGGAATCCTAGCGATTCTCACCCCAAGGCCCAGTCATGCCAACGCAAAACTGACCAAGACGACGCCTCGTCCTCAGGACTTGAGGCGTCCGCCGAGGGCCCGGCACAAATCGTGGAGGCCCAGAAGAAGAAGAGGAGGTCGCCTCGAAAGTCTCGGGGCAACGGCCTGAGCCACAAAAGGCGGCTGGAGGAGCGGCGAGCGCGCAGGGAGGCTGCCGCCGCTGAAGAGAAGAAGGACGGTAGACTCGCAGCAGAGCCGTCGACGGACGAGGGCGACAGCGATGTCGCAGAGCCGTCCGAAGACGAGGGCGGCGGATCTACCGTCAGAATGGACGAGGGCGGTGATATTCCCGCAGGGCCGTCCAGAAAAGACAGTGGGTCGGCTGGTGAAGGCCCCACTAGGTCGTCGGCGCGTCTAGCAGCAAAGACGCCGCCGGCGACCGCGACTAAGAAGGAGGAGGCCCTCCCCTCGCAGGTGCGAAAGCGCCTCCTGAGTAAGGGAGGCAGCTCGAGCGCTGAAACCGAGGGGAGCGCGGCCAACATGCCTCCACCAAAAATCCAGGCCTCCCGAAGAGGTCGAGGGACCTCGGCTATAGAAAGGGCGGCGGCGGTCGCTGTCCGCGCCGGTGACGCCACGGATCTGCAGGCCGAAAATGTCCGCCTTAGAGGCGAGATGTCAGGCCTGCGGACCCGAAACAGGAACCTGGGCGACATGCTGGCGGAGATGCGTCGGGCAAACCGCCAGTTGCTGATCGACGTGGCCGACCTCAAGGCGCAGGTGGCGCTGTTCGTGTCGCCTGCGCCAGCCGCGCCACCGGCCAAGACTGGCTACTCAGCGGCCGCTGCGGCGCCAAAGCCGCCTCGCGCTGCGGCGCCGACGACGTTCGGTGATGGCGTCACCGTCACACCCGTCCCCGCGGCGAGGAAGACGCCTGCCGCCGCGAAGCGCGCGCCGCCGGCTGACGCTGGCGCAGTCGCCGCGGCGAAGCTCCCTGTCCCGGTGGTGAGGTTGACGCCTCTCCCCGCGGACCGCTTGCCGCCGGCTAGCGCCCCTGCGGCGCCAAAGCCGCCAGGCGCCGTAGAACGGGCCCCTGAGGAGGCTCAGCCGACCCCGTTTGAGGTGGGAGGCATATCGGACGAGGCCCTCGCCAAAATCATCGGCGCAGTGGGCAAGCTCGTCGATGCGCGCTTCGCCGTTCTGGAGGCGAGGTTGCCTCCAGAACCACGCGTCCGACCACCTCTCGCCGCGGACAAGCGGCCGCATGGGGAGCTACGCCGCGGCCGCGGCCGGGCCTAAGCCCAAAGGCCCCGGCCCAGCTCCGAAGGGACCCGCCCTGAGGAGGAAGACGGCTCCGGCTCCTGCCGGACCGCTGAAGTCGCCCGCAACAACACCGCCGGCGACGACCAGCGAGGCCGCGACGAGGCCTTCCGCGTCCGGCACAGCTGCCGTACCCGAACAGGGTTGGCAGGTGGCCGAACGCGACAGAAGGAGTCGCGGCCAAAGGAGAAGAGCGGAGGCCAAGCGCGCCGCTGAGGTCCCCGCTCCTCAGGCAGGAGCCGGACGGAAGAAGAGACCGCGCAAGGGGCTCAAGTCGCCGAAGACGGCCGCAGTGGTGATCACTGTGCTGCCCGAGGCGGCCGAGAAGGGCCTCAGCTACGAGGCCGTCTTGAGGAAGGCCCGGCGGGAGCTAGACGTCTCCGATATTGGAGGCGTCGAAGCCAGGACCCGCAAGGCCCGGACGGGGGCTCGAATTCTCGAGTTCCCAGGGGCCGAGGGCGCCAAGACGGCCGACAGCGTGGCCGAGAAGCTGAGAGGTTTGTTCGCCGAGGAGGGTGGCATCAAGATCGCCAGGCCCGTCAAGTGCGCCGAAATGCGCATTTCGGGTTTGGACGATTCAGTGACGGTGGAAGACATCCGGGAGGCTATTGCCTCGAAAACCGGGTGTCCCATAGACACCGTCCGGGTCGGTGCCATTCGTCCCGGTCCGGGTGGCGTAGGTGCTGCCTGGGCGCAGTGCCCGGTGGAGTCGGTCAGGCAACTGGCCGGCTCAGGCAGGCTCCTCGTGGGCTGGAGCTCGGCGCGGGTAACCGTGCTTGAGCACCGGCCTGCGAGGTGCTACAAGTGCATGGCGGTCGGACACACTCGACCGACGTGCACTAATTGCTTCGACTGCGGCGGATTGTGTTTCCGCTGCGGTCAGACCGGGCACGTGGCGGCATCTTGCGCCGCCCCGCCCCACTGCCCCGCGTGTGCGGCGGGCAATAAGCCCGCCAAGCACCGCATGGGCTCTGGGGCGTGCAAACCTCCAGCTTCGGCCCCAAAGGCGCGGGGCGGCCCTACGACCACGGCCGCTCCCGCTCCTAGCGCGGTCCGATCGCCCGCTGGCGAGGAGGTCATGGATACAACCCGATAATGGGTACACCATCCATGCACCTCCTCCTGCAGGCCAACACCAACCACTCCGCCGGAGCGCAGGATCTCCTCCTGCAATCCATGGCAGAGTGGTCGATTGGTGCAGCCGTAGTCGCGGAACCGTACGCCGTGCCTGATCGCCCCAATTGGGTGGTCAGTCGAAACGGTACCGCGGCAATCGTCGTCTCAACGCAGCGGCACTTCCCGTCCTTGTCCCTTTTGGATAGGGGCAAGGAATTTGTCGCGGCGGAGTGGGGAGGGGTCACGCTCTACAGCGTATACCTCTCCCCCACTAGGAGGATGGACGATTTCGGGGCCTCACTCACCACCTTGGAGGCCTCGATACGGCGACTGGCACCGGGCCTCGTCCTGGTTCTAGGGGACTTTAACGCCAAATCCACGGCGTGGGGGTCCCCTACGACGGACGACCGCGGGCGGGCGGTCAACGAGTGGGCGGCTTCACTGGGCCTCTGTGTTCTGAACAGAGGCTCGGTGAACACGTGCGTGCGGCGGCAGGGCGGGTCGATAGTGGACTTATCGTTCGCTAGCCCCGCTGTCGCGCCACGGGTGAGGAACTGGAGTGTCCTGGAGGAGGCGGAGACCCTGTCGGACCACCGGTACATCCGGATGGAGGTCTCCCCCCGGGAACCCGGTAGGGGTCACAGGGCGGACGGAGCTCCCGCGTTTCCGCGGTGGGCTGTGGGTCGTCTTGATAGGGATCTACTGGCGGAGGCGGCCATTGTCAGCACGTGGCTGTCCTCACCACCCCCAGCGGACGGAGTGGACGCTGAGGCTGTCCGCATTTGCAGTGCGTTAACGCAGATCTGCGATGCGGCCATGCCCAGAGTGCGGCGGCGTCCACCTCCGAGGCAGGGGGTCTACTGGTGGTCCCCAAGACTGGCGGACCTTCGTGCGGCGTGTATCAGTGCCCGAAGGTCCTACACCCGCAGCCGGCGGCGTCACCGCGACGTCGAGCGGGAGGGCCAGCTGTACGAGGCGTACCGCGGTGCGCGGACTGCCTTTCGGCTGGCTATCCGTGCCGCCAAGGGCGCGAGTTGGCAGGAGATGCTGGACGGTCTCGACCGTGACCCCTGGGGTCGCCCATATCGCGCGGCGCTGAACAAGCTTCGCGCGCGGGCCCCCCCCTCACCGAGACCCTCCAGCCCGACTTCCTTCGTAGGGTAGTCGAGGAGCTGTTTCCACGGCAGTCGGAACACACGCCCCCGGTCATGGCTCCGCCAGATCAGGACCGGGCGGCCGACGACGACGAGAGTGTTCCGCCCGTGACGGAGTCGGAAGTGGGGGCGGCCGTGGCGAAGATTCATTCCGCCACCACGGCCCCCGGCCCGGACGGAATTCCAGTCCGGGTGCTGACATCGCTCCTCGAGCACTTCGAGCCTCGCCTCAGGCAGCTGTTCAACGCCTGTCTGACGTCTGGACGGTTCCCTGAGTGCTGGAAGGAAGGGAGGTTGGTTCTCCTGCCAAAGCCGGGACGGTCCCCGGATTTGCCGTCGGCCTACAGGCCCATCGTGCTCCTCGACGATGTGGGTAAGCTGCTGGAGCGTGTGCTCGCTGCCCGCATCGTCCGACATCTGGAGGAGGTGGGGCCCGATCTGTCGGACGTTAAGTATGGGTTTCGGAGGGGGCGTTCGACCATCGGGGCCCTACTACGCCTGAGGCAGGCGGCCGCGGAGGCCGTCGCCGGGAAGGGAGTGCTGTTGGCGGTGTCGTTGGACATCGCCAACGCATTCAATAGTCTGCCATTCGGCTGCATCAGGGAGGCGCTCCGGTTCCATGGAGTGCCCCTGTACCTCAGGCGGCTGGTGGCAGACTATTTGGAGGGCCGCAGCATCCTCTGCGCGGGTCCCGCAGGGGACATTGTGCGGACGCCCATGTCGTGCGGCGTTCCACAGGGGTCGGTTCTGGGGCCGACCCTGTGGGACATCGGGTACGACTGGGCGTTGAGAGGGAGTCTCCCCCCCGGGCTGAGCTTGATGTGCTACGCTGACGACACGCTCGTCACAGCCCGGGGCAGGACACTCGAAGAGGCGGCGAGCCTGGCCACTCTCGGCACCGAGGAGATGGTCAGGCGGATCGAGGCGCTGGGGCTCAGGGTGGCCCTAAACAAGACGGAGGCCCTACTTTTCCACGGGCCCCGTGTGAGGCTACCCATCGGCGCCTCGATAGTGGTAAACTCCATCCACATCAGCATCCAGGCCCATATGAGGTACTTGGGTCTGGTGCTCGACGGGCGATGGTGGTTCCGGGAGCATTTCCGACAGATTGCTCCCCGGCTTGTCGGCGCGGCGTCCGCCCTTTCTCGACTCATGCCGAACGTGGGCGGACCCAGTTTCGAGGGCCGACGGCTGTATGCGGGGGTCATCCGCTCGATGGCCATGTACGGCGCACCCGTGTGGGCGAGGGCTCTGAACGCCCAGCTCAGGGCGGTTCTGTGGAGGCCACAGAGAGCCATGGCGGTCAGAGCCATTCGCGGGTACCGCACGGTGTCGACAGAGGCGGCGTGCCTGTTGGCCGGGACACCCCCGTGGGACCTAGAGGCGGAGATGCTCTCCGACCTCTACCGGCGGGTTATCACAGCGCGCGAGGAAGGTGGCTCCCCATCGTTGAGCGAGATAGCCACCTGGCGCGTGGATGCCCGCCGAGACGTCATCGCCCGTTGGGCTACGCGGCTGGAGAGGCCTAGGCACGGTGTGGAGACCGTTGAGGCCCTCCGGCCCGTATTGATAGAGTGGATGGAGCGGCGGCACGGAGTCCTCACCTTTCGGCTGGTGCAGGTATTGACGGGGCACGGGTGTTTCGGGTTGTACCTGCACAGGGTCGTGTATAGGGAGTGGACTCCGGCCTGCCACCACTGCAGGAGTGGCGAGGACACGGCGCAACACACGCTGGAGGTGTGTCCGGGATGGGAGCGGCAGCGCCGTGACCTCGTCGCTGTCATCGGTGCCGACCTGACGCTGCCGGCCGTCGCGAGGGCGATGGTCGACAGCATCAGGAACTGGGACGCGGTCGCCGCCTTCTGCGAGGCTGTCATCTCGCAGAAGGAAGCGGCGGAACGGGCAAGGGAGGATTCCCGCGCCCTGGGCCGCCGCCAGCGGCCGGGGCGGCGCAGGCGCGAATACCTGCGCCTGATGCCGCCCTAACCGAGGCTTCGGGTGATCGGACCGGGGAATTGTCCGGTCACCCGTCGTGAGGCCACCGCGTGAGGGCGACGCCCCAACGGCGAAATCTGTTGGGGCGTCGACGAGAGGAACCCGCGAGGGTGAACCGCCGGGCGGGTCACCGAAGTTAAAAATCGGGTCCCGGTGACCCGCTCGCACGGCGAAGAGAGAGGAGTTTTTACGGTGGGTCTATGGGGTCACGCGCCGCCTTCTCCGTCACCCCGAACCGATTTGGCGGGGCGAGACTAACCCATAGTCCACCAAAAAAAAAAAAAAAAAAAAAAAAGATTGTAAAGAAACCAGTGCAGTAAAATCAAATGAGTTGCGTTTGCGCTTATGTAAGATACGCGATCTTTCGTGCCGCTTTGACGACATTCAATCCCAGATTGAAATGTTGGACGAAGATACCGTTAAACAAATGCAAGAACGTGAATCTACTGAAAATTTGTTTTTTCATTTATTAGCTGAGGCTCAATCTTTAGTAGAATTTTTCGAAATTACAAATAAATTGGAATCTTCATCCAACGCAACTCGTAAGGGCACTCATTTAAAATTACCTCCTTTAAAAATCTCTTCCTTTAATGGTGAGGCGAATAAATGGCTATCATTTAGAGATACATATTTATCGTTAATACATGAAAATGAAACAATTGATGATATAAACAAATTTCATTACCTTAAGACGTATTTAGAGGGTTCAGCTAGTGCTGTCATTAACTCCGTTACCGTATCGTCAGATAATTACATAATAGCATGGAACTTACTTTGCGAACGGTACGATAACAAGCGTCTTTTAATAAATGAACACATTAAGTGCTTATTCTCCATTGAATCGCTAAACAAAGAGTCTTATATTGGTATTCGCAATCTAATCGATACATTATCAAAAAATTTGAGCGCCTTGCGATCCTTGGGTGAACCAACTGATAAATGGGATACTATAATAATTTACATGGCATCTGCCAAGCTAGACCACACCACTTTCAGAAATTGGGAGGAACATAGAAGTGGTAAGGATTCGCCCACTCTAGAGGACTTCTACTCATTTCTTCGCGAACGAGCTGTTGTTTTAGAAACTATGAACGTTAGTAAAATAAACAAAATTGAAAAACGTCACAGTTTACCCAACAGTAAATCATTTCTTAGTTCGTCTGTCGAACCAACTTCACCGTCTTCTCAGTGTCCTGTCTGTAAGGGAAGTCATAGGTTATATGAGTGTACTGCCTTCAAATCATTACCAGTTTCTGATAGGATATCCAAACTAGCACAACTAAAACTATGCCATAATTGTCTTCGCAAGGGCCATCAGTCGTATCAGTGTAAAATGGGTGGTTGCAGAATTTGCCGGCGAAAACATAATACATTAATACACAAACAAAGTTCTGTACAACACATGTCTAATAGTCAGGAGTCAACCGTCGGGGTACGACGCCAGAAACCTCCGCGTGGTGTACCCTGAGTGCGGGCGACAGTGCCCCAGATCCCTCTGTCGAATTGTCGCCCGTAGCGAATCTCTGGCGCGAGGGGGGGTTCCCCAGCGATGGGTTGAGCCCCAATTCGCTCCTGACCCTCTATTTGTAGAGGATACAGGAGGCGAAATTTCGGACGGGCCCGGTCACTCATTCATTTGAGGGCTGGGCAGGCTTATGCCACCGCCGACATATTGTAAACCTGATATATTGCTTCAAGACAAGTTGTCGTGAGGCGTAGTATCAGGAACGAGGGTCTTGGCTTAACCGCCCGGACCGCGAGGAAGACAACCTCTATAAAGAGTTCGAATTAACATTCGAATTCGGAAATTACCCAGAATCCTAAGTTTTGGCGTGCGGCGAGAGGATGCATGGCAGATGGGCTGTTCTGTTCCTAGCACGCTCCAGCCAGGGTACCAGCCGACCCCCTGGTCGGTAAATGTAGGCTTGCCCGGGTACAGGGATCTCTGCCCGGGTCGACCGTTTATTTCTCCCATAATCGTGGGACCAAAATGGAAAATAATATAAAAAATAATGAAGACGGGGAAGCTTCGGATTTCCAACTTACGGCCTCGCCAAGGCAAAATAAAACTGGCACAAACGACGCCTCGTCCTCGGGACTTGAGGCGTCCGCCGAGGGCCCGGCACAGACTACGGAGGCCCAAAAGAAGAAGCCGAGGAAGTACCGGAAACGGGCCAACTGGACTACGGGAAAGGCTTCTACAGAAAGGAAGCGTATGGCGGAGCGGAGGGCGCAGAAGGAGGCCGCCGCTGCCGCCCAACTGGAGGTAGACGGCGGCAGATCCACTGCAGAGCCGTCAATGGACGAGGGCGACGGTAGTGTCGCAGAGCCGTCCAAAGACGAGGGCAGTGGATCTGCCGATATAATGGACGAGGGCGGTAGTTCCGCAGAGCCGTCCAAAGAGGCTAGCGGGTCGGCGCAGGAAACCGCCGCCGCCAGGTCGTCGCCGCGTCTTGCGGCTACGGCTCCGACGACAAGGGAGGAGGCCCTCCCCTCGAAGGTGCGGAAGCGCCCCCTGAACAGGGATGGCAGCTCGAGCGCCGATTCCGAGGGGAGTGTGACGATCATGCCTCCCCCCAAAGTGCCGGCCTCTCGCAGAGGGCGAGGGGCCGCGGTGTCGGGAAGGGCGACCCACTCCCCGGCCGGCGAAGTGCGTGGAGGGGCCGAGGCTGGCAGGCAGACCGACAACGAGGCGGCCGCCGCGAGGGTGCTGGGGGTGTTGTCCAGCATTCCTCCCACCGAAGTGGTGGCCGCTGGTGCCCGCGCGAGCGCCCCAGCCGCAAATATGGAGGCCCTGCAGGCCGAAAACGCCCGCCTTGGTGGCGAGGTGTCAGGTCTGCGGGCCCAGAACCGCCAGCTGGAGTCGGAGCTGGCCGCGGTGCGGAGGACCAATCGCGCCCTCGCCAAGGACGTGGCCGAGCTGAGGGCTCAAATGGGGCGGCTCGTGCCGCCTGCGCCAACTGCGCCAACTGCGCCAAAGAGGAAGAGGCCGCGCAAGGGGCTCCGGCCGCCGAAGACAGCCGCAGTGGTGATCACTGTGCTGCCTGAGGCGGCAGAAAGGGGCCTCAGCTATGAGGCCGTTCTGAGGAAAGCCCGGCGGGAGCTCGACGTCTCCGACATAGGAGGCGTCGAAGCCAGGACCCGCAAGGCCCGGACAGGGGCTCGGATTCTAGAGTTCCCTGGGGCCGAGGGCACCAGGACGGCCGATAGCGTGGCGTCGAAGTTGAGAGGTCTGTTCGCCGGGGAGGGTGGCGTTAAAATCGCCAGACCCGTGAAGTGCGCCGAAATGCGCATTGCGGGTCTGGACGACTCCGTGACGGTGGAAGACATCCGGGAGGCCATTGCCTCGAAAACCGGGTGTCCCATGGACACCGTCCGGGTTGGTGCCATCCGGCCCGGTCCGGGCGGCGTAGGTGCTGCCTGGGTGCAGTGCCCAGTGGAGCCGGTCAGGCAACTGGCCGACTCAGGCAGGCTCCTCGTGGGCTGGAGCTCAGCGCGAGTCACCGTGCTGGAGCACCGGCCTGCGAGGTGTTTCAAGTGCATGGCGGTCGGGCACACCCGGCCAACATGCACTAATTGCTTTGACTGCGGCGGACTCTGTTTCCGCTGCGGTCAGACTGGGCATATGGCGGCATCTTGCGCCGCCCCGCCCACTGCCCCGCGTGTGCGGCGGGCAATAAGCCCGCCAAGCACCCCATGGGCTCTGGGGCGTGCAGACCTCCGGCTTCGGCTCCAAAGGGGCGGAGCGGCCCTTCGACTCCGGCCGCTCCCGCTCCTAGCGCGGCCCGATCGCCCGCAGCAAGCCAGGAGGTGATGATGGACACGGCCCATTAATGGCTGCCCAGTCCACTCACCTTCTGCAGGCCAACATCAACCACTCCGCCGGTGCGCAGGATCTCCTCCTGCAATCCATGGCAGAGTGGTCGATCGGTGCAGCCGTAGTCGCGGAACCGTACGTCGTGCCTGATCGCCCCAATTGGGTGGTCAGCCGAAACGGAACCGCGGCAATCGTCACCTCCACGCAGCGGCACTTCCCGTCCTTATCCCTCTTGGATAGGGGCGAGGAATTTGTCGCGGCGGATTGGGGAGGGGTCACGCTCTACAGTGTATACCTCTCCCCTAATAGGAGGATGGACGATTTCGGGGCCTCCCTCACCACCTTGGAGGCTTCGATACGGCGACTGGCACCGGGCCTCGTCCTGGTCCTGGGGGACTTCAACGCCAAATCCACGGCGTGGGGGTCCCCGATGACGGACGATCGCGGGCGGGCGATCGTGGAGTGGGCGGCGTCACTGGGCCTCTGTGTCCTAAACAAAGGCTCAGTGAACACGTGTGTGCGACAGCAGGGTGGGTCGATAGTGGACTTGTCGTTCGCTAGCCCCGCTGTCGCACCACGAGTGAGGAACTGGCGTGTCTTGGAGGAGGCGGAGACCCTGTCGGATCACCGTTACATACGGATCTCCCCTCTCCGGGACCCCAGCAGGGGTCACAGGGCGGACCGGGCTCCCGCATTTCCGCGGTGGGCTGTGGGGCGTCTAGATAGGGACCTACTGGCGGAGGCGGCCATCGTGAACACGTGGCTGTCCTCACCACCCCCAGCGGACGGAGTGGACGTTGAGGCTGTCCGCATCCGCAGTGCGTTAACGCAGGTCTGCGATGCGGCCATGCCCAGGGTGCGGCGTCTACCTCCGAGGCAGGGGGTCTACTGGTGGTCCCCAAGACTGGCGGACCTTCGTGCGGCGTGCATTAGTGCCCGAAGGTCCTACACCCGCAGTCGGCGGCGTCGCCGCGATGTTGAGCGGGAGGGCCAGCTGTACGAGGCGTACCGCAGTGCGCGTACCGCCTTTCGGCTGGCCATCCGGTCCGCCAAGGACGCAAGTTGGCAGGAGATGCTGGACGGTCTCGACCGTGACCTCTGGGGTCGCCCGTATCGCGCGTCGCTG
The DNA here is from genome assembly GCA_905163515.2 of Lymantria monacha. NCBI lineage: Eukaryota > Metazoa > Arthropoda > Insecta > Lepidoptera > Erebidae > Lymantria > Lymantria monacha. The sequence goes on from LR991087.1 coordinate 3,732,127, forward strand.
AATAAGCTTCGCGCGCAGGGCCCCCCCCTCACCGAGACCCTCCAGCCCGACCTCCTTCGTAGAGTGGTCGAGGAGCTGTTCCCGCGGCAGTCGGAGCACACGCCCCCGGTCATGGCTTCGCCAGATCAGGACCGGGAGGCCGTCGAGAGTGTTCCGCCCGTGACGGAGTCGGAAGTGGAGGCAGCCGTGGCGAAGATTCGATCCGCCACCACGGCCCCCGGCCCGGACGGAGTCCCAGTCCGGGTGTTGACGTTGCTCCTCGAGCATCTCGAACCTCGCCTCAGGCGACTGTTCAACGCCTGTCTGACGTCTGGACAGTTCCCTGAGTGCTGGAAGGAAGAGAGGTTGGTACTCCTGCCAAAGCCGGGACGGCCCCCGGATTCGCCGTCGGCCTACAGGCCCATTGTGCTTCTGGATGATGTGGGTAAGCTGCTGGAGCGTGTCCTCGCTGCCCGCATCGTCCAGCACCTGGAGGAGGTGGGGCCCGATCTGTCGGACGCTCAATTTGGGTTTCGGAAGGGGCGTTCGACCATCGGGGCCCTGCTACGCCTGAGGCAGACGGCCGCGGAGGCTGTCGCCGGCAAAGGAGTGTTGTTGGCGGTGTCGCTGGACATCGCCAACGCCTTCAATAGTCTGCCATTCAGCTGCATCAGGGAGGCGCTCCGGTTCCATGGAGTGCCCCTGTACCTCAGGCGGCTGGTGGCAGACTATCTGGAGGGGCGCAGTGTTCTCTACGCGAGCCCCGCAGGGGACATTGTGCGGACGCCCATGTCGTGCGGTGTTCCACAGGGGTCGGTTCTGGGGCCGACTCTGTGGGACATCGGGTACGACTGGGCGTTGAGAGGGAGTCTCCCCCCCGGGCTGAGCGTTATTTGCTATGCTGACGACACGCTCGTCACAGCCCGAGGCAGGACACTCGAAGAGGCGGCGAGCCTGGCCACTCTTGGCACCGAGGAGATGGTCAAGCGAATCGAGGCGCTGGGGCTCAGGGTGGCCCTAAACAAGACGGAGGCCCTACTATTCCATGGGCCCCGTATGAGGCTGCCTATCGGCGCCTCGTTAGTCGTCAACTCCATCCGCATCAGTATCCAGGCCCATATGAGGTACTTGGGTCTGGTGCTCGACGGGCGATGGTGGTTCCGGGAGCATTTTCGCCAAATTGCTCCCCGGCTGGTCGGCGCGGCGTCCGCCCTTTCTCGGCTCATGCCGAACGTGGGCGGACCCAGTTTCGAGGGCCGACGGCTGTATGCGGTGATCCGCTCAATGGCCATGTACGGCGCACCCGTGTGGGCGAGGGCTCTGAACGCCCAGCTCAGGGCGGTGCTGTGGAGGCCACAGCGAGCCATGGCGGTCAGAGCCATTCGCGGGTACCGCACGGTGTCGACAGAGGCGGCGTGCCTATTGGCCGGGACACCCCCGTGGGACCTAGAGGCGGAGATGCTCTCCGACCTCTACCGGCGGGTTACCTCAATGCGCGAAGAGGGTGGCTCCCCATCGTTCAACGAGATAGCCACCTGGCGCGAGGACGCCCGCCGAGAAGTCATCGCCCGTTGGGCTACGCGGCTGGAGAGGCCTAGATAAGGTGTTATTACCGTTGAGGCCCTCTAGCCCGTACTGATGGAGTGGATGGAGCGGCGGCACGGAGTCCTCTCTTTCCGGTTGGTGCAGGTCTTGTCGGGGCATGGTTGCTTCGGCAAGTACCTGCACACGGTCGTGCGGAGGGAGTGGACTCCGTCCTGCCACCATTGCAGTAGCGACGAGGACACGGCGCAACATACGCTCGAGGTATGTTCGGGCTGGGACGGGCAGCGCCGTGACCTCGTCGCTGTCATCGGTGCCGACCTGACGCTGCCGGCTGTTGCGCGAGCGATGGTCGACAGCGTCAGGAATTGGGACGTGGTCGCCGCCTTCTGCAAGGCTGTCATCTCGCAGAAGGAGGCGGCGGAACGGGCCCGGGAGGATTCCCGTGACCCGGGCCGCCGCCCGCGGCCGGGGCGGCGCAGGCGCGAGTACCTGCGCCTGATGCCGCCCTAACCGAGGCTTCGGGTGATCGGACCGGGGAATTGACCGGTCACCCTACGTGAGGCCACCGCGTGAGGACGACGCCTCGACGGCGAAAGCTGTCGGGGCGTCGACAGGAGAGGAGCCCAAGAGGGCATACCGCCGAGCGGGCCACCGAAGACAAAGATCGGGTACCGGTGGCCCGCTCGTACGGCGAAGAAGAGGTGCTTGCAGGGTGGGTCAATGGGGTTGCGCGCCGCCTCTTCCGTCGCCCCGGACCGATTTGGCGGGGTGCGACGTCCATAGCCCACCGCAAAAAAAAAAACCGGAGGTGTCAAGGGACACCCGGATGGAACGAAGTTCTATTTTAATTATATAATTTTTTTCTGCCTTAAGCGATTTTTATCGTTATATTTTAGCCAATTTGCAAAATATCTTTATAAATTATAGCCTATGTGTTATTCTGATGTGCAAGCTATATTACTATAAATTTCATCAAAATCCATTCAGTTCAGTAGTTTTTATGTGAAAGAGCAACAAACATGTTCACATCCATACATTATTACAAACTTTCACGTTTATAATATTAATAATAGGATATACAATTCCACTAGACTACCAAAACTTTTCGGCCCCGAGCTCGAACGCGAGCCGGCCACGCGGCCCGGTCACGGGCGAAAATAATTTCGTTGCGCATTATTTTGATTTTGCTATATCTCTTAAGGTATTGATTTAATTTGCATGGTCTGAAGGAAAAAAAATATCTTCATGAAATGCTCAAGCCAACTAATGTATTTAAAATGATAAGGATTAATACAGTATTTGTGTAAATAGCTTTTCAATTACCGTTTTATAATAGAACATTTTTTAAAGTATTAAAATGGATATAGTATGTTATCCTTAAGAGATAGATATATACCATCGCGGACTTTTTTGTAGGCCTTTTTAAGCTGTATAATACTGTAGTACTTTATTTTGATCTATTTCGTAGGGTTCAGCCAGCGTTTGCAATGTAAGCGCAAAATAATGTGTTTATTTACGACATCACATTAGAAACCTCTAAAATTATCAGTGTTTCTCTAGTACATTATGCATATATTATACATATAAACCTTCCTCTTGAATCACTCTATCTATAAAAAAAATCGTCGCGAGACCACACTGTTCAATGCGAAATAGAAATGAAAATATCTGGCTTGCTTTCTATAAGAGAGCCGACGAGCGACGCCGCACAGCTTACAATAGCTTACTATAGCAAAAAGTGTCGTGACAACTTTTCGTAAGAATTTTTTCCGTCTAGCCCCCTTTCACAACGCGCGATAAGGAACTTCGTTCCAAAAAAAAAAAAAAAGGAGTCAACCGTCAACAAAGATGATCAGCAGTCACATAGTCCTGTTTCCATCCTCGAGGTGCCAAGTGGCTCGGATTCGATTTCCATGGCTGACACCTGTGGTAACAAAGCACTTCTTTCTACTGCTTTAGTTAAAGTGATGAATAATGGCAAAACTTTTACCCTTAGAGCTTTACTTGATTGCGGTAGCCAATCTTCCTTCATCTCCGAACGGGCTCAAAGAGAAATAGGCTTTCAAAAATATACTTGCGACTATCACTGTGTGTCGGGTATAGGCAGCAGTGTGTTGACGGTTACAGAACATTGTTACTTAGATATTAGTTCACAAAATAATTCATATAATTGTCGCGTTAAATGTTTTATTCTACCTCGTATTACCGACCGACTGCCTCATGTTGCCGTGCGTATACAAGACTTAGACATTCCACAAAACGTCCAACTTGCTGACTCAAGATTTTATGAACCTTCTCATATTGATCTACTATTAGGAGCTGATATTTTCTGGGACCTCGTGGGACCAGGCAGGATCAATTTAGGACCACAAAGGCCTATCCTGCAGGAAACTCATCTTGGATGGATTGTAGCGGGCCCCACTTTGATCTATAATAACAGTAACAAATACTCAAAATCACATTGTTATTTATCCTTAAATATAAATCAGCAGCTTTGTAGGTTTTGAGAACTCGAAGAAGTACCTCGTACTATTGTAACTAGCACTAACGATTATTGCGAAAATCTATTTACTAGTACCACTTATCGGGATGGCGAAGGTAGATTTTGTGTTCAAATTCCCCTGAAAGAATCCCCTCAAAGCTTAGGTGATTCTTATAATATAGCTGAAAAAAGGTTGTATCAATTAGAAAGAAAATTTAAAAACAACCCATCGCTCAAAAAAGGTTATTATCAATTTTTTCATGAATATGAATGTCTAGGTCATATGACTGAAATTTCTCGACCTGCGTTTGGGTGTTATTTGCCACATCATGCCGTCATTCGAGAATCTAGTGAGACCACGAAACTTCGTGTTGTCTTCGACGCTTCTTCTACTACTGGGGTTTCATTCAATGACATTCAATATGTCGGGCCCGTAGTCCAAGACGACATATTTTCAATTCTTGTACGGTATAGGCAACATCGATTCGTAGTTTCAGCAGATGTGGAGAAGATGTACCGCCAAATATTTATAGATCCAAAGCCACGGCATTTGCACTTAATTTTATGGCGCGATGAACCTTCTGATCCAATTAAAATATACCAATTAAATACCGTTACCTATGGGACAGCTTCAGCGCCATATCTCAGCACTAGATGTTTAATTCAGCTTTCGAATGAATGTCATGACAACAAGTTAGCAGAGATCATCAAAAACGACTTCTACGTCGATGATTTTCTCTCAGGTGCGGAAACCGAGAATGATTTGCGGGAGCTAATCGGATCTGTCACTTCTATTCTAAGTTCTGCTTGTCTTCCATTACGTAAATGGCGTACTAACTTACCATCAGTCTTGCAGGATGAATCTTGTATCTTGAAACCCAAGACTTTGGACCACATGTCCTATTCAACCATTTTAGGTCTCAATTGGGATCCGTCTAAGGATGTACTGCAATTTTTAGCCAACGTAGATCTAAATCAAACAGCTACTAAAAGAAGTATTCTGTCCAACTCAGCAAAGCTCTTTGATCCACTAGGATTACTTAGCCCATGTACTATTATTCCTAAAGTTATCTTGCAGCAGCTATGGTTGTCAAAGATAGACTGGGATGATCCAGTGGATAGCACTATACTAAAGCAATGGACAGGCTTCGTATCAAACTTAAATTCTATATCCAATTTTACTATACCACGATGTGCCCTAATACCAAGGGCAATTAAAATTGAACTTCATGCGTTTTCAGACGCATCACAGTTAGCTTATGCATCTGCTGTTTACCTCAGATCAGTGAATGATGCAGGACAAGTTTTAATTAGGCTACTCTGTGCTAAAACCAAGGTTTCTCCAGTAAAGACTACAACCATACCTCGACTAGAGCTTTGCGGTGCGCTATTGTCAGCTCGTCTCACTGCAAAGGTACTGAAAGCGCTTCGATGCAATATTGTAGCTAATTACTATTGGACCGACTCAACAATTGTATTGGGTTGGCTGTCTCATGAGCCTCGTGATTTAAAACCCTTTGTCGCTAACCGAATTGGTGAAATTCACGAACTGACAGCTAGGGGTATTTGGAGACACGTTTCAGGAGACATAAATCCAGCTGATCTAGCATCTCGAGGCGTCTCTCCCAAATCTATTCAGTCAGCCACCTTGTGGTGGAGTGGTCCCTCTTTTCTTGTTGAAGAGCCCCATTCTTGGCCTCGAAACATAGGAACACACAATTTTGATGACTTACCTGAAATAAAAAGCTCTAAAATTAAACCTATTTTTACTACAATGCATGTTACCACTACCTTTAAACCCATGGACATCATTAAATTTGATAGATTCTCAAGATTATTGCGTTTACAGAGATCCTTAGCTTACGCTATCCGATTTGTTTATAATTTACAAAATAAAAAAAATAGATTATCTGGTCCTTTAAGTGTTGATGAATTAAATAAATCTTTAATATTTTTAATAAAACAACATCAAAATGAATGTTTCTCTGATGAACTCAAGGTCTTGAGAGGAAATCAAACCTTATCATCTAAATCACGAATTTTGTCTTTGAGTCCATTCATCAATGAAGAAGGTATTCTCTGTGTTGGAGGAAGATTGCAGAATTCTAAAGAACCATATACAAAAAAACATCAATTTTTATTAGATAGTTCACATATATTTACTAAATTATTATTTACATATTTTCATTTAAAACTTTTACATTGCGGTCCTCAGTTTTTAATTAATGAGTTAAGAAATCAATTCTGGCCTATGAGAGGTAGACTATTAGCAAGAACTACAGTTAATAATATATAAATTAAAAATATTTGAAAAAAATGTTATTGCGAAGACTATCAACTCAATGTCGAAGGGTAAATCGCCCGGTCATGACAGTCTTAGCATTGAGCACCTACGATATGCTGATCCACATTTGATTTATTTGCTTTCTATGTTGTATACATTCTGTTTGAGCCACAGTTATATGCCAAGTGAAATGATGAGAACAATAGTGGTGCCCATAGCTAAGGATAAAAATGGTGATCTCGCGAATAGCAGTAACTATAGGCCCATATCACTGGCTACTGTGATTGCGAAGGTCTTTGACGGCATGCTTAATGTACATTTGAATACATTCATAAAAATTCATGATAACCAGTTTGGATTTCGTCCTGGGCTATCAACTGAAAGTGCGATTCTGTGTCTTAAGCATGCTGTTTCATACTATACTCAGCGTGATACGTCAGTCTATGCCTGCTTCTTGGACCTATCGAGGGCCTTTGACCTGGTTAGCTATGATAAATTGTGGCAGAAGTTAGAAAAGGAAAATGTACCGAAAGAAATAATAAATATCTTTAAGTTTTGGTATAGTAATCAGGTCAACATTGTTCGATGGGATGGGGCCTTTTCTAGTCCGTATAGGTTGGAGTGCGGGGTGAGACAAGGTGGTTTGAGCTCGCCAACGCTCTTCAACCTATACGTAAATGCATTGATTGGTGAGCTTAGTAAAACCAGAGTCGGTTGCTACGTGGATGGCATCTGCGTCAATAATATTAGTTACGCAGATGACATGGTTTTGCTGAGTGCGTCAGTCTGTGGCCTTAGAAAGCTAATCACACTGTGTGAAAATTACGCTCAAATACACGGTTTAATATACAATAGTAGAAAATCTAAGTTAATGGTATTTGAAGCAGGATGTAAACGTAGGTGTAGTATGCCCACCGTAACGCTGGGTGGGTCGCCTCTGAACAGAGAGGTAGAATTTAAATACCTCGGTCATATATTAACCCCCGACCTCAATGATGACCTCGATATTGAACGGGAGCGAAGGGCGCTGTCCGTAAGGGCGAATATGCTGGCCCGCAGGTTTGCACGTTGCTCCGCTTCAGTCAAAATAACTCTCTTCAGAGCATACTGTACAAATTTTTACACGTGTAATTTGTGGACCAGATATACGCAGAAGTCGTACAGCGCTCTTCGTGTTCAATATAATAATGCATTTAGGATGCTGATCGGGCTGCCCCGCTTTTGTAGCGCATCGGGAATGTTCGCGGATGCACGGGTAAATTGCTTTTACACTACAATACGCAAGCGGTGTGGTTCTCTGGTGTCCAGGGTGCGGGGCAGCCCCAACGATATCCTAAATATGATTGCTAGTCGTATGGATTGTATTTATATGAATCACTGCAGTGTTTTATCTCATGGGATGCCATTGCGGTGATGTCGAGTAAAATTTTAGTTGTTAGTTATGTATTTTCTTTTATTTTATTAGTAATGTATTGTAACATAGTTTTAAGTATACTAACACAATGAGTCTTGGTTACTCGAATAAATGAATTATATTATTATTATTATTATAATTGCAAAATATGTAGAATTATGAAAGCTAAATGTCAAAACCCTATAATGGGAAACTTACCTTCCAGTAGAGTAACTCCCGAACATCCATTTCATGTTAGTGGTGTTGACTTTGGTGGTCCATTTTACATCGCTGATCGCAAGGGTCGTGGGTGCCGAATTACAAAATGCTATATGTGTTTATTTATTTGCTTTGCTACAAAAGCTATAAGTACATCTAGAAGTAGTCAGTGATATGACCACGGATTGTTTTATTTTATGTTTGCGTCGCTTTATAGCTCGTAGAGGTAAACCTTTGGCATTGTACTGCGATAACGGTACCAATTTTGTCGGTGCAAATAATGAAATCAACAATCCTTTGCGAAATAGTGAAAACATAACGGTTTTTGCCGGCGAGGAAGGCATAAAATTTCATTTTTCACCTGCTTATTCTCCACACTTTGGGGGCTTATGGGAAGCAGGTATTAAATCCGCAAAACACCACATAACACGTATATTACGCGATAGACATTTTACGTTCGAGGAGTTATCAACTTTATTTTCACAAATTGAAGCGATCCTTAACTCCAGGCCTCTAACAGCTCTGTCATCTGATCCCAATGACCTAGATCCCTTGACTCCTGCGCACTTTCTGATCGGTAAATCGCTTACATCACTACCTTCGGAAAATTTGATAGATGTAAATCCTCACCATCTTGACCGATACAAACTCCTTGAAAGCATGCGACAACACTTTTGGAATCGATGGCGACATGAATATTTATGTGAACTGCAACAGAGGTCAAAATGGAGAATCCAGCAGGGCAAACTTCATGTAGGCGATTTGGTCATCATAAAGGAAGCAAACACTCCACCTCTAAAATGGCGAATGGGACGCATCCAGAAACTTTATCCTGGATCTGATGAAATTGCCAGAGTTGCTGACGTCTTCACTTCCAAGGGTGATGCCCTTGGAAGTGAAGAAGTTCGCAGAGCTGTACACAACTTCTGTTCGTTAGAAGACTCTACAGTTTCTCCTCGAAACTCCAAGGATTTCGAGTGGGGGGGAAGATGTTTAGGATCAACGCCTGCTCAAATAAGTTCAGCAATGTGTTGTCTGCGCGCGTGTAAATTCTTGAGTCTTCGATACAGACTCATAAATTCAGTGCGTAATGAGCTACCGACTTGTTAACATTATATTTTGCAAACCTATTGTAAAACCAAGAATAAACCAATATTTAAGTATTTTGGAGCCTCATTTTCTAAGTCCTCGCCAAGAAGACCTGCGCATTCACTACACGTGTCTTCTGGCTAAGGTGGTGGCTACCGAGAAGTTGTCCCAACACTTCGTTCACTCTATTTCCCGCATTCACCCTTCGCTCTATATCAGTGGTGTACCTTCCATCTCGGCTAAATCTACATTCAAGATATACAAATTCATTCACTTGTTCTAGTACATCAATACCTATTGTTACTCTTACATCTGTTCTGGCTTCATCTCTTTCAAAGACCATTATTTTAGTTTTGCTCACATTCATGCGTAGACACCTTTTCTTACAATCTTCTGTCATTGTGTCGACTAGAGTCTGCAGGTCAGTTGCTGACTACGCCACCAGGACTGCATCATCTGCATAGATCAGAGCACTGACCACTGAGTCGCCCATCTGGACTCCTACATTCATATCGTTTAACCTTTGGAGATATTTATCCAGATATATGGTAAACAGCATAACATTTATATTAATGTCTATATCATTTGTCATTGAACGTTGGTTAAAGCGCGTTATTATAGTTTTATCCAAATTAATTTTCAATTATTGTTATCTACCCAAAGAATCATCCTTTTTATGCAATTGTGAATGTCAGATTTATATTGAATTATATTATTATTGTCATTTGAAATAATCACAGCACTATCGTCCGCGAACAGCGTCATATGATATTTAGTTGGTTTTGGTAGATCATTAATGTATAAACTAAATGAAAGAGTACCTAAAACACTACCTTGAAGTACGCCAAATAGTGCAAGATATTCATTCGAAAAATATATCTCTTCCTTTTTTGTAGCTGTATTATTCCTAGTAATTGTTGTCATTTGATTAAATTCAGTACATTACTTCTTATACCATATGCGTCAAGTTTATTAGTTAAAATGTTTCGTAATCAAATGCTTGCTTCATGTCACAAAACATGGCACCAACGGGCGTTCTTTTCTCCATTTTTATCAACACTATGTGGAGAAAATCATAAATAGCCATGTTTATGGTTCTAGGTATTTTCACGTAATCCTTTTTGTTCGTGACATAATATTTTTTTAAATGTAATTGTTTCATTCATTTGTTGTACGAATATAATATACAAGATTTGAGCATTTGTAATAGTAGTAAACATTGTAGTAGTAGGACCACACTGTTGGTTGGCTACAGCCGAGGGCCGGTCCGTCCGGGGTAGTACCACACTCTCGCGGCAAATCGACGCCTGAGCAGTGGCAATTTGCTGCTGTGCTTCGTTTGGTGAGCGACAGAGCCGGAAGCCCAACTTTCCGGATGGGTTTGGGATTTTCATTGGTAGGCTAGCTGTACTCCTGGTATTGCAAATGTCCACTAAGGCAGCAGTAACATTTACCTTCAGGTGCGCTGCTTGCTTGTTGGCCACCAAGGAAAATAAAAAAATGCAATACTAGATCTGTCTATCATACGAAGAATTTTTTTATTTCTTATCTTTATTCAGGACTATACCTTCCAAGTTACCTACAATTAGCCGAGTAAAAAAAATTACCTTCCGATTATCCGTGTGGTGACAGAGTAAGAATACAATTCACCACCCCTTATCTTGCCCCATGGGTGATCGTAAGAGACGACTAAGGGATATAAAACGCATATAACATCTATGCAAGAGAAGGAAAACTCGAAACAAAACCCTATACCAACACGTCTGACCAGCGCGGTATAGTAGGTTAATTGCCCTCCCATTACGGAGGAGGCCCGAGCCCAACAGTGGGACATATATGGGCTGTGATGATGATGATGATACCTTCCAAAACTCTATTTCAAACCGATAACTTTGACTGCACTGATGGCATAGTGATTAAGATTCCCGAAGATTACAGACCTTCTGTGTCAGTGCCGTAGGTTTGTTTTCTGCAGTAGGTACAATACTTTTCAACTAATAGAAAAAAACTAGCGTGAGAGTGTTTCAATTAAAGAAACTGTCACAAACTGAATACAGAATCAAATAGGTTTTATTGTATTAGAAGAACTAATAAAATGTCTAAATAAAAATTAAAATAAACTTTTTATAATAAGGTCCAACGATGCCCTTCTAAGACTTTGATGACTTAGCAGCAAACGAAACGTATCTGACACACACAATTAATTAAATCTAGTAAGGATACCAGATAGATTGAATTTCATTTGAATCCATAATGAAACTTCAAAAGTTGAAGTGATATTTCATGAATCGTTGTTATACTTAAGAAGAGGTAGCTTATTAAATTTGATTAGGTTTAAATTAATAAATTCTCATAATATAATAAGTCTTCATTCTCCTATTCTTATTTTTTTTAGGCTTCCGTACCCAAAAGGTAAAACCGGGACCCTATTACTGAGACTTCGCTGTCCGTCCGTCCGTCTGTCACCGGGCTGTGTCTCAAGAACGATGATAGCTAGACAGTTGAAATTTTCACAGATGATGTATTTCTATTGCCGCTATAACAACAAATACTAAAAATAAAATATAATGAATATTTAAGGGAGCTCCCATACAAAAAACTTGATTTTTTTTTAGTTTTACGGAACCCTTCGTGTGCGAGTACAACTCGCACTAAGCCGATTTTTTTTATTACTCATGGTGGCAAACAAGCAAACAGCACACCTGATGGTAAGTGTCGCTACCGCCCAAGGACCTTTGCTATAACCAAGGCTATAGCTAGGCCGCTGCCTACTATTACAATACCCAAACCCACCCAGTTGTGCTTCCGGCTCTCTCCCTCACCGAACGAAGCGCAATAGCACATTGTCATTACTCAGACGTCGATCTTCTGCGAGAGTGTGGTTCTACCCCGGACGGACCGGCCCGCGGCTCTAGACAGAATTGTCAACAGTGTGGTCCTATGAATAATAAATGCCAATTACTAGGGGTCGACGCAATATGTAGTCATACATATCACAAAGATTATAGGCAATAATTTTATGACCAGACTTCAACACTCCTTGGTAATGTAATTAATGGCCAAGGACGAGGGCCTTCTGTAATAAGATTGGTTTCCTTAGCCATATGCGAGCGCATTATCGAAAATTACAGGGAAGTTGAAGCAGTCACCATGGCCAAAATTACAGAGGAGTTGACGCAGCCGCTAGGCCCAAAATTACAGGGGAGTTGAAGCAGTCGCCATGGCCAAAATTACAGGGGAGTTAAAGCAGTCACCATGGCCAAAATTACAGGGGAGTTGAAGCAGTCACTTTGGCCAAAATTACAGGGAGTTGAAGCAGCCGCTAGGGCCATAATTACAGTGGAGTTGAAGCAGTGGCCATAGCCAAAATCGGTCGGATTTTCATCATCATTGACCAAATGGCATCATATGGAATTGGCCCAAGTAGAAAATAAATCATAATATAATTACCTATCATAAATATTAATGTTTTTTGATAATGAATCAAAGGTAATATATATTTTTTTATAATAAAAGTAAATCTTTTTGCATTGGAGCATTGAATTTGTTTTTAATGCTGTTTATGCTGTTTGGTAGCGGCTACGAATACTATCAATCCTTATATTTCTCTGGATGTCATAAAATACGACTAAGAACTTTATATCGAACTGGATCCACCCACCTGATGCCAACTAGTCAACAATTACATTCTTTAAAAGGTTTGTTGTCGGGCTGGTCATACAACTACTGTCAATAACTTTTGCAATATGTGCGAAAATGTGTGGAAGATGAGTACATGTTGCGTAAATCCCAAGTAATTGAGATAAGAGCAGGATAAATTTGTACGCCTTAGCATGAGGCTGAACATGACAGGACCATTATACGCTATTTGATATCTTGCATTTATATGTATACTATGTTCTAACAAATAAATGATTATTCTATTCTATTCTATAATAATGATGAATCAAATAAAAGTTTTATTCCGATCTTGGGGACATTACTACAGAATTCGATCTAAAATTTGTATTAAATGCTCCATCATTCCAGAAGGTCAGACTGATAAACTAATACCAATATACAAACAAAATCAAAACGGAATATATAGATGATAAACAAACAGTAGTTCATATTAATTAGTCGATTTGATGTTTGGTCACGCTCTCCAGTGATTTCATCGGATTAGCCACTACGTCTAAGATTTAACAATGAATATTCTATGTAACAGTTTCTCAACCTCTAACTTGTATTATCTAATTCAATTATTTATTAATCATTGATTTGGCTTAAATATATGGTATAATAAAAATTTCTACTGAAACAGAAGAATATTTTATGAAATTTTCGTGTGATGACGGAGTAAGAATACAATTAACCACCCCGCTATCTTACCCGTGGGTGATAGTAAGAGACGACTATAAAACGCATATAACATCTATGCGAGAGAAGGTAAACTCCAAACAAAACCCTATACAAACACGTCTAACCAGCGTGGTATAAGAGGTCAATTGACCTCTGTTTATTGAGGAAACTCGAGCCCAACAGTGGGACATACATGAGCTGAGATGATGGTGATGATTCTATGTAAATCGGTATATAAAATGTTAGTAGATATAAGATAAGTGATGGCTGCTATAGTAGGTGACTCGTGATCGTAATCGAAGTTAATGTTGAAATACAATAAAAAAAAAAGATACAGATCCACAGAGTTTTCTGCCCGATCTTCCGAGTGGAGGTTGCATTTCGATCCGGTGGTAGCTTATTTTCATCAACATTTCAGCTCATATATATCCCACTGTTGGGCTCGAGCCTCTTTCGTATTGGGAAGGAAAATAATCTACTGTAGCACGCTGTTTAGACGTCATGGTACAGGATTTTGTTTCGAGTTTTCTTTCTCTTGCATAGATTTTATATGCGTTTTATATCCTTTACTCGGCTCTTACGATCACCCAACGATAAGATAGGGGGTGGTTAATTATATTCTTACTCCGTTACCACACGGAAAAGATTATTTGGATTAATTTAAGGTAAAAAGGTTAAAATTGACAATATGTAAGTGTAAAATGATTTTGAATATGAAAAATTGACCTTCGATAATAATAAGAGCAAACTTCCTTTAGAAAAAATAAGTATTTCTAAATTATTTTTACAGATTCTATTGCGTTTGTATTTGGTTTTTAATTTCCTTACGTTTTGAACACTTTACAGCGTTCATGGTCACGGCAGGACAAAAGTGTCTCGTGTCCAATAAGTCATCGTTATTACATAATAATAAAATTACGTTAAATTTGAAGATAGTTTAAGACTATTAAAATATGTACGTCAAGGATTCGGTACCAGTGGCCGGCCCAATACCATTGGGATGGGAATACGGTGGGTTATGGTGCCACGCGCCGCCTTTTCGTTGCCCCAAACGGAACGGGCAGCGTGTATCCAAACAATAGCTTGTCAAAAAAAAAGCTCATTAAGGCCCAATAGGTATCTAAGATCGACTTCAAAGAATTTCATTTTTAATTTTATTTTAATTTGTACAGACTCTGTGTTAGGTCTGCTAGGGCAACAGGTCATATATACAATAAAAAAAAATATTTCTCTCTATAATAGGTACCTTTTCTCTATAATCGCAACATTATTCAGCACAGATTATACTAAATAATAACAAACTGTCAGAAAGAGATTATCTCCGAATATTATGGGGTCTTATAACTGCTCTTCGTATCATAAGTTGACCTTATTTACTATTGTTTATTTTGTTATCGTTTATCTTTACGACGTGACCCGTGAGTTGTATAAATTGTTATTAAAGTAACTCATCACAAAACAATTGGTTTTATTATTTATTTTAAGCTGTTAAAGGATAAAAACAAATACATAGTAGAACTAGAGGATTCATGTGAATATTTTGTACTAATAGTGGCACATAATTGTAACCGAGTAACTTGCACGTGAGTACGTAACCCAAGAACAAAATACGACTAGGGGATATATTATGCATATGACAGTTGTGCAAGAAAGGAAAAATGTAAATAAAACCTTACACTAACTCGTCTGATCAGAGTGATGCACTAGGTCAATATCCCTCTTATTGTAAAGGAGACTTGAACTCAGCAGTAGGATGTATATGAGCTAAGATGATGAATATATGAAAGGACGGAACGCTACGGTCTACGCGTGAATGTGAGTAAAACCAAAATAATGGTCTTTGAAAGAGATGAAGCCAGAACAGATGTAAGAGTAACAATAAGTAATGATGTACTGGAGCAAGTGGATGAATTTGTATATCTTGGATGTGGATTTAACAGAGATGGAAGGTACACCACTGATATAGAGCGAAGAGTGAATGCGGGAAATAGAGTGAACGGAGCGTTGGGGCAACTTCTCGGCAGCCACCACCTCAGCCAGAAGGCACGTGTAGCAATACATAACGCAGTGCTTGTCCCAAAATTACTGTATGGAAGCGAGAGTTGGGTATGCAGAAAAGAATATGAAAGTAAAATTAATGCGGTCGTAATGCGATCTCTGCGGAAAATCTGTGGAGTTAGGCTGACCGACCGCATTCGTAACGACGACGTAAGAGAGCGAGTAGGTATGAAAGAGAGTCTTGGTGTAAAGATGCGAAAGGGAATGCTCCGATGGTTCGGACATGTAGAAAGAATGCCGAACGAACGTCTGGTGAAGAAGATATACAATGCGAAAGTGGAAGGATGTAGGTACCGGGGGAGACCGAGACTAACCTACCTAGACCAGATCGGTCATGTACTGAACTGGGGAGTAACTGTACTTTGACTGGAGCTCGGCGCGGGTGACCGTGCTTGAGCACCGGCCTGCGAGGTGCTATAAGTGCATGGCGGTCGGACATACTCGACCGACGTGCACTAATTGCTTCGACTGCGGCGGACTGTGTTTCCGCTGCGGTCAAACCGGGCACGTGGCAGCATCTTGCGCCGCCCCGCCCCACTGCCCCGCGTGTGCGGCGGGCAATAAGCCCGCCAAGCACCGCATGGGCTCTGGGGCGTGCAAACCTCCAGCTTCGGCCCCAAAGGGGCGGGGCGGCCCTCCGACCACGGCCGCTCCCGCTCCTAGCGCGGTCCGATCGCCCGCCGGCGAGGGGGAGGTCATGGATACAGCCCGTTAATGGCTACACCATCCATGCACCACCTCTTGCAAGCCAACACCAACCACTCCGCCGGTGCGCAGGATTTACTCCTGCAATCCATGGCGGAGTGGTCGATTGGTGCAGCCGTAGTCGCAGAACCGTACTGCTTGCCTGATCGCCCCAATTGGGTGGTCAGCCGAAACGGAACTGCGGCAATCGTCGTCTCAACGCAGCGGCACTTCCCGTCCTTGTCTCTTTTGGATAGGGGCGAGGAATTTGTCGCGGCGGAGTGGGGAGGGGTCACGCTCTACAGCGTATACCTCTCCCCTACCAGGAGAATGGACGATTTCGGGGCCTCCCTCACCAACCTGGAGGCCTCGATACGGCGACTAGCACCGGGCCTCGTCCTGGTTCTGGGGGACTTCAACGCCAAATCCACGGCGTGGGGGTCCCCTATGACGGACGACCGCGGGCGGGCGGTCATCGAGTGGGCGGCTTCACTGGGCCTCTGTGTTCTTAACAGGGGCTCAGTGAACACGTGTGTGCGGCAGCAGGGCGGGTCGATAGTGGACTTGTCGTTCGCTAGCCCCGCTGTCGCACCACGGGTGAGGAACTGGAGTGTCTTGGAGGAGGCGGAGACCCTATCGGACCACCGGTACATCCGGATGGAGGTCTCCCCTCTCCGGGACCCCGGTAGGGGTCACAGGGCGGACGGAGCTCCCGCGTTTCCGCGGTGGGCTGTGGGTCGTCTTGACAGGGACCTACTGGCGGAGGCGGCCATCGTTCACACGTGGCTGTCCTCACCGCCCCCAGCGGACGGGGTGGACGCCGAGGCTGTCCGCATCCGCAGTGCGTTAACGCAGATCTGCGATGCGGCCATGCCCAGGGTGCGGCGGCGTCTACCTCCGAGGCAGGGGGTCTACTGGTGGTCCCCAAGATTGGCGGACCTTCGTGCGGCATGTATCAGAGCCCGAAGGTCCTACACCCGCAGCCGGCGGCGTCACCGCGACGCTGAGCGGGAGGGCCAGCTGTACGAGGCGTACCGCGATGCGCGGACGGCCTTTCGGCTGGCCATCCGAGCCGCCAAGGGTGCGAGTTGGCAGGAGATGCTGGACGGTCTCGACCGTGACCTCTGGGGTCGCCCGTATCGCGCGTCGCTGAACAAGCTTCGCGCGCAGGGCCCCCCCCTCACCGAGACCCTCCAGCCCGACTTCCTCTGTAGGGTGGTCGAGGAGCTGTTTCCACGGCAGTCGGAACACACGCCCCCGGTCATGGCCTCGCCAGAACAAGACCGGGAGGCTGACGACGAGAGTGTTCCGCCCGTGACGGAGACGGAAGTGGGAGCAGCTGTGGCGCGGATTCGTTCCGCGACCACGGCCCCCGGCCCGGACGGAATACCAGTCCGGGTGCTGACGTCGCTCCTCGAGCACCTCGAGCCTCGCCTCAGGCAGCTGTACAACGCCTGTTTGGCGTCTGGGCGGTTCCCTGAGTGCTGGAAGGAGGGGAGGTTGGTTCTCCTGCCAAAGCCGGGACGGCCCCCGGATTCGCCGTCGGCCTACAGGCCCATCGTGCTCCTCGACGATGTGGGTAAGCTGCTGGAGCGCATCCTCGCTGCCCGCATCGTCCAACACCTGGAGGAGATGGGGCCCGATCTGTCGGACGCTCAATTCGGTTTTAGAAGGGGGCGTTCGACCATCGGGGCCCTGCTACGACTGAGGCAGACGGCCGCGGAGGCTGTCACTGGCGGGGGAGTGCTGTTGGCGGTGTCGCTGGACATCGCCAACGCATTCAATAGTCTGCCATTCAGCTGCATCAGGGAGGCGCTCCGATTCCATGGGGTGCCCTTGTACCTGAGGCGGCTGGTGGCGGACTATTTGGAGGGGCGCAGTGTCCTCTGCGCGAGTCCCGCAGGGGACATTGTGCGGACGTCCATGTCGTGCGGCGTTCCACAGGGATCGGTTCTGGGGCCGACTCTGTGGGACATCGGGTACGACTGGGCGTTGAGAGGGAGTCTTGCCCCCGGGCTGAGCGTGATATGCTACGCTGACGATACGCTCGTCACAGCCCGGGGCAGGACACTCGAAGAGGCGGCGAGCCTGGCCACTCTCGGCACCGAGGAGATGGTCGGGCGAATCGAGGCGCTGGGGCTCAGGGTGGCCCTAAATAAGACGGAGGCCCTATTGTTCCATGGGCCACGCGTAAGGCCGCCAATCGGCGTCTCGCTAGTCGTCAACTCCGTCCACATCAGCATCCAGGCCCATATGAAGTACTTGGGTCTGGTGCTCGACGGGCGATGGTGGTTCCGGGAGCATTTTCGCCGAATTGCTCCCCGGCTGGTCGGCGCGGCGTCCGCCCTTTCGCGGCTCATGCCGAACGTGGGCGGACCCAGCTTCGAGGGCCGACAGCTGTATGCGGGGGTGATCCGTTCTATGGCCATGTACGGCGCACCCGTGTGGGCGAGGGCTCTGAACGCCCAGCTCAGGGCTGTTCTGTGGAGACCCCAGAGAGTCATGGCGGTCAGAGCCATTCGCGGGTACCGCACGGTATCGACCGAGGCGGCATGCCTACTGGCCGGGACACCCCCGTGGGACCTAGAGGCGGAGATGCTCTCCGACCCCTACCGGCGGGTGACCTCACTGCGCGACGAAGGTGGCTCCCCATCGCTGAGCGAGATAGCCACCTGGCGCGAGGACGCCCGCCGAGACGTCATCGCCCGTTGGGCTACGCGGCTGGAGAGGCCTAGACACGGTGTCGTCACCGTCGAGGCTCTCCGGCCCGTATTGATGGAGTGGATGGAGCGGCGGCACGGAGTCCTCTCCTTTCGACTGGTGCAGGTGTTGTCGGGGCACGGATGCTTCGGCTTTTACCTGCACACGGTCGCGCAAAGGGAGTGGACTTCGTTCTGCCACCATTGCAGCAGTGACGAGGACACGGCGCAACACACGCTGGAGGCGTGTCCGGGCTTTGACCGGCAGCGCCGTGACCTCGTCGCTGTTATCGGTGCCGACCTGGCGCTGCCGGCTGTCGCGAGAGCGATGGTCGACAGCGTCAGGAACTGGGACGCGGTCGCCGCCTTCTGCGAGGCTGTCATCTCGCAGAAAGAGGCGGCGGAACGAGTCCGGGAGGAGTCCCGCGACCCGGGCCGCCGTCAGCGGCCGGGGCGGCGCAGGCGCGAATACCTGCGCCTGATGCCGCCCTAACCGAGGCCTCGGGTGATCGGACCGGGGAATTGTCCGGTCACCCGACGTGAGGCCACCGCGTGAGGGCGACGCCCCGACGGCGAAATCTGTCGGGGCGTCGACGAGAGGAACCCGCGAGGGTAAACCGCCGGGCGGGCCACCGAAGATAAAATCGAGTACCGGTGGTCCGCTCGCACGGCGAAGAGAGAAGGTTTTACGGTGGGTCTATGGGGTCACGCGCCGCCTTTCCGTCACCCCGGACCGATTCAGCGGGGCGAGACGCACCCATAGCCCACCAATAAAAAAAAAAAAAAAAAAAAAGGGGTTGGAACAGAGTGGCAAAGTTTGTGTGGGGAGAAAAAAAATCTATATTGATTGTTTTCAAATTACGAGTCGAATCAAATATTCTATGGTAATATCCGGTATTTGTCAATTTTCACCCTCTGGTTGTGTAAATTAGGCCTGTGAAGCGAGTTGAACGACTCATTACCGCCAAACCGAAACTATTAAAGCTAGAAACATTAAATTTTGACGCACGTTTCTTTTTATGACATAGAGATTCAATATGGAAGGATTTTATGAATTCCGCCTCTAAGAGGTTGTAACAAAGGGGGGGGTACTATCCCAGAAACCTCCACGCGGTGTACCCTGGGTGCGGGCGGCGGTCCCCAGTTCTTCTGTTGTACTGTCGTCCGTAGCGAATATCTGCGCGATTTCGCTCCTACTCTACTACAGTCGTAGTAGAGGATATAGGACGCGAAATATTGGGACGGGCTCAGTCACTCATTCATTTGAGGGCTGGGCAGGCACATGCCACCGCCCACACATCGTAAACCTGGTATCTTGCTTCAAGACACGTTGTCTTGAGGCGTAGTATCAGGAGCGAGGGTCTTGGCTTAACCGCCCGGACCGCGAGGAAGACAACCTCTATAAAGAGTTCGAAGTAACATTCGGACTCGGAAATCACCCAGAATCTTAAGTTCTGGCGTGCGGCGAGAAGATGCATGGCAGATGGGTTGTTCTGTCGTTAGCACGCTCCAGCCAGGGCACCGGCTGACCCCCTGGTTGGTAAATGTAGGCTTGCCCGGGTATAGGGATCTCTGCCCGGGTCGACGTCTTGTATCTCCCATTCTCGTGGGTATAAATATGGATACTACAAATTTAAAATTAAAAAACGACGGGGATCGCAGTGATCCTCACCCCAAGGCCCGGTCAAGCCGATCAAAAACTGACCAAGACGACGCCTCGTCCTCAGGACTTGAGGCGTCCGCCGAGGGCCCGGCACAAACCGTGGAGGCCCAGAAGAAGAAGAGGAGGTCGCCTCGAAAGTCTCGGGGCAACGGCCTGAGCCACAAAAGGCGGCTGGAGGAGCGGCGAGCGCGCAGGGAGGCTGTCGCCGTTGAAGAGAAGAAGGACGGTAGACTCGCAGCAGAGCCGTCGACGGACGAGGGCGACAGCGATGTCGCAGAGCCGTCCGAAGACGAGGGCGGCGGATCTACCGTCAGAATGGACGAGGGCGGTGATATTCCCGCAGGGCCGTCCAAAAAGGACAGTGGGTCGGCTGGTGAAGGCCCCACTAGGTCGTCGGCGCGTCTAGCAGCAAAGACGCCGCCGGCGACCGCGACTAAGAAGGAGGAGGCCCTCCCCTCGCAGGTGCGAAAGCGCCCCCTGAGTAAGGGAGGCAGCTCGAGCGCCGAAACCGAGGGGAGCGTGGCCAACATGCCTCCACCCAAGATCCAGGCCTCCCGAAGAGGGCGAGGGACCTCGGTCATGGAAAGGGCGGCGGCGGTCGCTGTCCGCGCCGGCGAGGCCACGGATCTGCAGGCCGAAAATGTCCGCCTTAGAGGCGAGATGTCAGGCCTTTTTTTTTTTTTTTTTTTTTTTTTTTTTGCGGTGGGCTATGGACGTCGCACCCCGCCAAATCGGTCCGGGGCGACGGAAGAGGCGGCGCGCAACCCCATTGACCCACCCTGCAAGCACCTCTTCTTCGCCGTGCGAGCGGGCCACCGGTACCCGATCTTTGTCTTCGGTGGCCCGCTCGGCGGTATGGCCTCTCGGGCTCCTCTCCTGTCGACGCCCCGGCAGCTTTCGCCGTCGAGGCGTCGTCCTCACGCGGTGGCCTCACGTCAGGTGACCGGACAATTCCCCGGTCCAATCACCCGAAGCCTCGGTTAGGGCGGCATCAGGCGCAGGTATTCGCGCCTGCGCCGCCCCGGCCGCGGGCGGCGGCCCGGGTCACGGGAATCCTCCCGGGCCCGTTCCGCCGCCTCCTTCTGCGAGATGACAGCCTCGCAGAAGGCGGCGACCGCGTCCCAATTCCTGACGCTGTCGACCATCGCTCGCGCAACAGCCGGCAGCGTCAGGTCGGCACCGATGACAGCGACGAGGTCACGGCGCTGCCCGTCCCAGCCCGAACATACCTCGAGCGTATGTTGCGCCGTGTCCTCGTCGCTATTGCAATGGTGGCAGGACGGAGTCCACTCCCTCCGCATGACCGTGTGCAGGTACTTGCCGAAGCAACCATGCCCCGACAAGACCTGCACCAACCGGAAAGAGAGAACTCCGTGCCGCCGCTCCATCCACTCCATCAGTACGGGCCGGAGGGCCTCAACGGTAAAAACACCGTGTCTAGGCCTCTCCAGCCGCGTAGCCCAACGGGCGATGACTTCTCGGCGGGCGTCCTCGCGCCAGGTGGCTATCTCGTTGAACGATGGGGAGCCACCCTCTTCGCGCATTGAGGTAACCCGCCGGTAGAGGTCGGAGAGCATCTCCGCCTCTAGGTCCCACGGGGGTGTCCCGGCCAATAGGCATGCCGCCTCGGTAGACACCGTGCGGTACCCGCGAATGGCTCTGACCGCCATGGCTCGCTGTGGCCTCCACAGCACCGCCCTGAGCTGGGCGTTCAGAGCCCTCGCCCACACGGGTGCGCCGTACATGGCCATTGAGCGGATCACCCCCGCATACAGCCGTCGGCCCTCGAAACTGGGTCCGCCCACGTTCGGCATGAGCCGAGAAAGGGCGGACGCCGCGCCGACCAGCCGGGGAGCAATTTGACGAAAATGCTCCCGGAACCACCATCGCCCGTCGAGCACCAGACCCAAGTACCTCATATGGGCCTGGATACTGATGTGGATGGAGTTGACGACTAACGAGGCGCCGATGGGCAGCCTCACACGGGGCCCATGGAATAGTAGAGCCTCCGTCTTGTTTAGGGCCACCCTGAGCCCCAGCGCCTCAATACGCCTGACCATCTCCTCGGTGCCGAGAGTGGCCAGGCTCGCCGCCTCTTCGAGTGTCCTGCCCCGGGCTGTGACGAGCGTGTCGTCAGCATAGCATATAACGCTCAGCCCGGGGGGGAGACTCCCTCTCAACGCCCAGTCGTAACCGATGTCCCACAGAGTCGGCCCCAGAACCGAACCCTGCAGAACACCGCACGACATGGGCGTCCACACAATGTCCCCTGCGGGGCTCGCGTAGAGAACACTGCGCCCCTCCAAATAGTCTGCCACCAGCCGCCTGAGGTACAGGGGCACTCCATGGAACCGGAGCGCCTCCCTGATGCAGCTGAATGGCAGACTATTGAAGGCGTTGGCGATGTCCAACGACACCGCCAACAGCACTCCTTTGCCGGCGACAGCCTCCGCGGCCGTCTGCCTCAGGCGTAGCAGGGCCCCGATGGTCGAACGCCCCCTCCGAAACCCAAATTGAGCGTCCGACAGATCGGGCCCCACCTCCTCCAGGTGCTGGACGATGCGGGCAGCGAGGACACGCTCCAGCAGCTTACCCACATCGTCCAGAAGCACAATGGGCCTGTAGGCCGACGGCGAATCCGGGGGCCGTCCCGGCTTTGGCAGGAGAACCAACCTCCCTTCCTTCCAGCACTCAGGGAACTGTCCAGACGTCAGACAGGCGTTGAACAGTCGCCTGAGGCGAGGTTCGAGATGCTCGAGGAGCAACGTCAACACCCGGACTGGGACTCCGTCCGGGCCGGGGGCCGTGGTGGCGGAACGAATCTTCGCCACGGCTGCCCCCACTTCCGACTCCGTCACGGGTGGAACACTCTCGACGGCCTCCCGGTTGTGATCTGGCGAAGCCATGACCGGGGGCGTGTGCTCCGACTGCCGCGGGAACAGCTCCTCGACCACTCTACGAAGGAGGTCGGGCTGGAGGGTCTCGGTGAGGGGGGGGCCCTGTGCGCGAAGCTTATTCAGCGACGCGCGATACGGGCGACCCCAGGGGTCACGGTCGAGACCGTCCAGCATCTCCTGCCAACTCGCGTCCTTGGCGGACCGGATGGCCAGCCGAAAGGCGGTACGCGCTCTGCGGTACGCCTCGTACAGCTGGCCCTCCCGCTCAACATCGCGGCGACGACGCCGACTGCGGGTGTAGGACCTTCGGGCACTAATGCACGCCGCACGAAGGTCCGCCAGTCTTGGGGACCACCAGTAGACCCCCTGCCCCGGAGGTAGACGCCGCACCCTGGGCATGGCCGCATCGCAGACCTGCGTTAACGCACTGCGGATGCGGACAGCCTCAACGTCCACTCCGTCCGCTGGGGGTGGTGAGGACAGCCACGTGTTCACGATGGCCGCCTCCACCAGTAGGTCCCTATCCAGACGCCCCACAGCCCACCGCGGAAATGCGGGAGCTCGGTCCGCCCTGTGACCCCTGCTGGGGTCCCGGAGAGGGGAGACCTCCATCCGGATGTAACGGTGATCCGACAGGGCCTCCGCCTCCTCCAGGACACGCCAGTTCCTCACTCGTGGTGCGACAGCAGGGCTAGCGAACGACAAGTCCACTATCGACCCACCCTGCTGTCGCACACACGTGTTCACTGAGCCTCTGTTTAGGACACAGAGGCCCAGTGACGCCGCCCACTCCACGATCGCCCGCCCGCGATCGTCCGTCATCGGGGACCCCCACGCCGTGGATTTGGCGTTGAAGTCCCCCAGGACCAGGACGAGGCCCGGTGCCAGTCGCCGTATCGAAGCCTCCAAGGTGGTGAGGGAGGCCCCGAAATCGTCCATTCTCCTATTAGGGGAGAGGTATACACTGTAGAGCGTGACCCCTCCCCAATCCGCAGCGACAAATTCCTCGCCCCTATCCAAGAGGGATAAGGACGGGAAGCGCCGCTGCGTGGAGGTGACGATTGCCGCGGTTCCGTTACGGCTGACCACCCAATTGGGGCGATCAGGCACACAGTACGGTTCCGCGACTACGGCTGCACCGATCGACCACTCCGCCATGGATTGCAGGAGGAGATCCTGCGCACCGGCGGAGTGGTTGGTGTTGGCCTGCAGGAGGTGAGTGGACTGGGCAGCCATTAATGGGCCGTGTCCATCATCACCTCCTGGCTTGCGCCGGGCGATCGGGCCGCGCTAGGAGCGGGAGCGGCCGGAGTCGAAGGGCCGCTCCGCCCCTTTGGAGCCGAAGCCGGAGGTCTACACGCCCCAGAGCCCATGCGGTGCTTGGCAGGTTTATTACCCGCCGCACACGCGGGGCAGTGGGGCGGGGCGGCGCAAGATGCCGCCATATGCCCAGTCTGACCGCAGCGGAAACAGAGTCCGCCGCAGTCAAAGCAATTAGTGCATGTTGGCCGGGTGTGCCCGACCGCCATGCACTTGAAACACCTCGCAGGCCGGTGCTCCAGCACGGTGACTCGCGCTGAGCTCCAGCCCACGAGGAGCCTGCCTGAGCCGGCCAGTTGCCTGACCGACTCCACTGGGCATTGCACCCAGGCGGCACCTACGCCGCCCGGACCGGGCCGGATGGCGCCAACCCGGACGGTGTCCAGGGGACACCCGGTTTTCGAGGCAATGGCCTCCCGGATGTCTTCCACCGTCACGGAGTCGTCCAGACCCGCGATGCGCATTTCGGCGCACTTTACAGGTCTGGCGATTTTGACGCCACCCTCCTCAGCGAATAGACCTCGCAGCTTCGACGCCACGCTATCGGCCGTTCTGGTGCCCTCGGCCCCAGGGAACTCCAAAATTCGAGCCCCTGTCCGAGCCTTGCGGGTCCGGGCTTCGACGCCTCCTATGTCGGAGACGTCGAGCTCCTGCCGGGCTTTCCTCAGAACGGCCTCATAGCTGAGGCCCCTTTCTGCCGCCTCAGGCAGCACAGTGATCACCACTGCGGCTGTCTTCGGCGGCCGGAGCCCCTTGCGCGGCCTCTTCCTCTTCGTGCCGCCTCCTCCGGCTCCTGCCTGGGGAGCGGCGACCTCAGCGGCGCGCTTGGCCGCCGCTCTCCTTCTCTTGCCGCGACTCTTTCTGCCGCGCTCGGCCACCTGCCAACCCTGTTCGGGCATAGCGGGCGTACCTGGCGCTGAGGGCGCAGTCGCGGTCGCGCTAGTCGTCGCTGGCGGTGTTGGTGCTGGCGACGACTGCGGTCCAGCAGGAGCCGGTGCCGCCTTCCGTTTCTTCGTCGTGGGAGCGGGGGCGGGCCCCTTGGACTTGGGCCCAGCCGCGGCCGCGGCGTAGCTGCCCCCCACGCGGCCACCCTGACAAGGCAGAGGGGCGGGGGCTGGTGCCGCATATGGTCTCTTATCCGCGGCGAGAGGTGGCCGAACTCGTGGTTCTGGAGGCAGCCTTGCCTCCAGAACGGCCAAGCGCGCATCGACCAGATTGCCGACTGTGTCAATGATGGCGCGCAAGGCCTCGTCCGGCACGCCCTCCACCGCGGGCAGCAGGGTTGTTGTCGCCGGCTGGACCTCTGCCGGGGCCCGCTCCGCGACGTTTGGCGGCTTCCTTGCCGCAGCGGCCCGGCTAGCGATGGCTGGCGTCCTCTTCTTAGGGGCGGCGGCGACCTCGACTTCTTGGCGGCTAGCGCTGGTCGACGACTCAGTTGGCGCAGTCTGCATGAGCCGCGCCATTTGGGCCCTAAGGTCGGTCACGTCCTTTGACAGCAGGCGGTTCGCTCGCCGCACCGCCGATAGCTCGGCTCCCAACTGTCGATTCTGGGCCCGCAGGTCCGACACCTCGCCACTGAGGCGGGCGTTATCGGCCTGCAGGGCCTCCATACTCGCGGCTGGGGCGCTCGCGCGGGCACCAGCGGCCGCCACTTCGGTGGGGGGGATGCCGGACAACACCTCCAGCACCCTCGCGGCGGCCGCCTCGTTATCGGCCTGCCTGCCTTCCACCACGCCACGCACTCCGCCGGCCGGGGAGTGGGTCGTTCTGCCCGTCATCGCGGCCCCTCGCCCTCTGCGCGACGCCGGCACTTTGGGGGGAGGCATGATTACCACGCTCCCTTCGGAATCGGCGCCAGAGCTGCCCTCCTTATTCAGGGGGCGCTTCCGCACCTTCGAAGGGAGGGCCTCCTCCCTTACCGTCAGGGCCGCCGCCGCAGGACGCGGTGACGACCTGGCAGTGGCGACTTCCTCATCCGACCCGCTGACCTCCTTGGACGGCTCTGCGGAACTAACGCCCTCGTCCATCACATCGGCAGATCCACTGCCCTCGTCTCTGGACGGCTCTGCGACAGAACTGTCGCCCTCGTCCGTTGACGGCTCTGCAGTGGATCTGCCGCCATCCTTGTCCCGCTCGCGCGCGTAACGCTCGCGGTTTTCAGAGTTCCGCTTCTTTTCGCGAGCGTTCGCTTTCGCAGCTTTCCCCCATGTGAACCGCGCCGTCCGGCGCTTCTTCTTCTTCGAGGGGGGGGCCTCTGTGGTCGGTGCCGGGCCCTCGGCGGACGCCTCCAGTCCTAAGGACGAGGCGTCGTTTGTGCCAGTTTTATGTTGGCTTAGCAAGGCCGTAGGGTGGGAATCCGTAGGATCCCCGTCTTTTTTTGGTAAATTAGGCAAATCCATGACTATTCCCACGAGAATGGGAGAAAAACCGTCGACCCGGGCAGAGATCCCTGTACCCGGGCAAGCCTACATTTACCAACCAGAGGGTCGGCCGGTACCCTGGCTGGAGCGTGCTAGGAACAGAACAGCCCATCTGCCATGCATCCTCTCGCCGCACGCCAGAACTTAGGATTCTGGGTAATTTCCGAATTCGAAGGTCGAATTCTTTATAGAGGTTGTCTTCCTCGCGGTCCGGGCGGTTAAGCCAAGACCCTCGTTCCTGATACTACGCCTCACGACAACTTGTCCTGAAGCAAGATATCAGGTTTACGATATGTCGGCGGTGGCATAAGCCTGCCCAGCCCTCAAATGAAAGAGTGACCGGGCCCGTCCGAAATTTCGCCTCCTGTACCCTCTACAACTAGAGGGTCAGGAGCGAATTGGGGCTCAACCCATTGGTGGGGAACCCGCCCTCTCGCCAGAAATTAGCTGCGGGCGACAATTCAGCAGAAGAACGATCTGGGGGACTGTCGCCCGCACCCAGGGTACACCACGTGGAGGTTTTCTGGCACCGTACCCCGAGATGTCAGGCCTGCGGACCCGAAACCGGAACCTGGGCGACATGCTGGCGGAAATGCGTCGAGCAAACCGCCAGCTATTGATAGACGTGGCCGACCTCAAGGCGCAGGTGGCGCTGTTCGTGTCACCCGCGCCAGCCGCGCTATCGGCCAGGGCCGGCTACTCGGCGGCCGCTGCGGCGCCAAAGCCGCCTCGCGCTGCGGCGCCGACGACGTTGGGTGATGGCGTCACGGTCACACCCGTCCCCGCGGCGAGGAAGACGCCTGCCGCCGCGAAGCGCGCGCCGCCGGCTGACGCTGGCGCGGTCGCCGCGGCGAAACTGCCTGTCCCGGTGGTGAGGTTGACGCCTCTCCCCGCGGACCGCTTGCCGCCGGCTAGCGCCCCTGCGGCGCCAAAGCCGCCAGGCGCCGCGGAGCGGGCCCCTGGAGGGGCTCAGCTGACCCCGACGCTGGAGGTGGGAGGCTTGTCGGACGAGGCCCTCGCCAAAATCATCAACGCAGTTGGCAAACTCGTTGATGCGCGTGTGGCCGTTCTGGAGGCAAGACTGCCTCCAGAACCACGTGTCCGGCCGCCCCTAGCCGCGGATAAGCGGCCGCATGTGGCACCAGCCCCCGCCCCGCTGCCTTGTCAGGGTGGCCGCGTGGGGAGCTACGCCGCGGCCGCGCCCGGGCCTAAGCCCAAAGGCCCCGGCCCAGCTCCGAAGGGACCCGCCCTGAGGAGGAAGACGGCTCCGGCTCCTGCCGGACCGCTGAAGTCGCCCGCAACAACACCGCCGGCGACGACCAGCGAGGCCGCGACGAGGCCTTCCGCGTCCGGCACGACTGCCGTACCCGAACAGGGTTGGCAGGTAGCCGAACGCGACAGAAGGAGTTGCGGCCAAAGGAGGAGAGCGGAGGCCAAGCGCGCCGCTGAGGTCCCCGCTCCTCAGGCAGGAGCCGGACGGAAGAAGAGACCGCGCAAGGGGCTCAAGTCGCCGAAGACGGCCGCAGTGGTGATCACTGTGCTGCCCGAGGCGGCCGAGAAGGGCCTCAGCTACGTGGCCGTCTTGAGGAAGGCCCGGCGGGAGCTAGACGTCTCCGATATTGGAGGCGTCGAAGCCAGGACCCGCAAGGCCCGGACGGGGGCTCGAATTCTCGAGTTCCCAGGGGCCGAGGGCGCCAAGACGGCTGACAGCGTGGCCGAGAAGCTGAGAGGTTTGTTCGCCGAGGAGGGTGGCATCAAGATCGCCAGGCCCGTCAAGTGCGCCGAAATGCGCATTTCGGGTTTGGACGATTCAGTGACGGTGGAAGACATCCGGGAGGCTATTGCCTCGAAAACCGGGTGCCCCATAGACACCGTCCGGGTCGGTGCCATTCATCCCGGTCAGGGTGGTGTAGGTGCTGCCTGGGCGCAGTGCCCGGTGGAGTCGGTCAGGCAACTGGCCGGCTCAGGCAGGCTCCTCGTGGGCTGGAGCTCGGCGCGGGTAACCGTGCTTGAGCACCGGCCTGCGAGGTGCTACAAGTGCATGGCGGTCGGACACACTCGACCGACGTGCACTAATTGCTTCGACTGCGGCGGATTGTGTTTCCGCTGCGGTCAGACCGGGCACGTGGCGGCATCTTGCGCCGCCCCGCCCCACTGCCCCGCGTGTGCGGCGGGCAATAAGCCCGCCAAGCACCGCATGGGCTCTGGGGCGTGCAAACCTCCAGCTTCGGCCCCAAAGGCGCGGGGCGGCCCTACGACCACGGCCGCTCCCGCTCCTAGCGCGGTCCGATCGCCCGCTGGCGAGGAGGTCATGGATACAACCCGATAATGGGTACACCATCCATGCACCTTCTCCTGCAGGCCAACACCAACCACTCCGCCGGAGCGCAGGATCTCCTCCTGCAATCCATGGCGGAGTGGTCGATTGGTGCAGCCGTAGTCGCGGAACCGTACGCCGTGCCTGATCGCCCCAATTGGGTGGTCAGTCGAAACGGTACTGCGGCAATCGTCGTCTCAACGCACCGGCACTTCCCGTCCTTGTCCCTTTTGGATAGGGGCGAGGAATTTGTCGCGGCGGAGTGGGGAGGGGTCACGCTCTACAGCGTATACCTCTCCCCCACTAGGAGGATGGACGATTTCGGGGCCTCACTCACCACCTTGGAGGCCTCGATACGGCGACTGGCACCGGGCCTCGTCCTGGTTCTGGGGGACTTTAACGCCAAATCCACGGCGTGGGGGTCCCCTACGACGGACGACCGCGGGCGGGCGGTTAACGAGTGGGCGGCTTCACTGGGCCTCTGTGTTCTGAACAGAGGCTCGGTGAACACGTGTGTGCGGCGGCAGGGCGGGTCGATAGTGGACTTGTCGTTCGCTAGCCCCGCTGTCGCGCCACGGGTGAGGAACTGGAGTGTCCTGGAGGTCCCTGTCGGACCACCGGTACATCCGGATGGAGGTCTCCCCCCGGGAACCCGGTAGGGGTCACAGGGCGGACGGAGCTCCCGCGTTTCCGCGGTGGGCTGTGGGTCGTCTTGACAGGGATCTACTGGCGGAGGCGGCCATTGTCAGCACGTGGCTGTCCCCACCACCCCCAGCGGACGGAGTGGACGCTGAGGCTGTCCGCATTCGCAGTGCGTTAACGCAGATCTGCGATGCGGCCATGCCCAGAGTGCGGCGGCGTCCACCTCCGAGGCAGGGGGTCTACTGGTGGTCCCCAAGACTGGCGGACCTTCGTGCGGCGTGTATCAGTGCCCGAAGGTCCTACACCCGCAGCCGGCGGCGTCACCGCGACGTCGAGCGGGAGGGCCAGCTGTACGAGGCGTACCGCAGTGCGCGGACTGCCTTTCGGCTGGCCATCCGAGCCGCCAAGGGCGCGAGTTGGCAGGAGATGCTGGACGGTCTCGACCGTGACCCCTGGGGTCGCCCATATCGCGCGGCGCTGAACAAGCTTCGCGCGCGGGCCCCCCCCCTCACCGAGACCCTCCAGCCCGACTTCCTTCGTAGGGTGGTCGAGGAGCTGTTTCCACGGCAGTCGGAACACACGCCCCCGGTCATGGCTCCGCCAGATCAGGACCGGGAGGCCGACGACGACGAGAGTGTTCCGCCCGTGACGGAGTCGGAAGTGGGGGCGGCCGTGGCGAAGATTCGTTCCGCCACCACGGCCCCCGGCCCGGACGGAATTCCAGTCCGGGTGCTGACGTCGCTCCTCGAGCACTTCGAGCCTCGCCTCAGGCAGCTGTTCAACGCCTGTCTGACGTCTGGACGGTTCCCTGAGTGCTGGAAGGAAGGGAGGTTGGTTCTCCTGCCAAAGCCGGGACGGTCCCCGGATTTGCCGTCGGCCTACAGGCCCATCGTGCTCCTCGACGATGTGGGTAAGCTGCTGGAGCGTGTGCTCGCTGCCCGCATCGTCCGACACCTGGAGGAGGTGGGGCCCGATCTGTCGGACGCTCAGTATGGGTTTCGGAGGGGGCGTTCGACCATCGGGGCCCTATTACGCCTGAGGCAGGCGGCCGCGGAGGCCGTCGCCGGGAAGGGAGTGCTGTTGGCGGTGTCGTTGGACATCGCCAACGCATTCAATAGTCTGCCATTCGGCTGCATCAGGGAGGCGCTCCGGTTCCATGGAGTGCCCCTGTACCTCAGGCAGCTGGTGGCAGACTATTTGGAGGGCCGCAGTATCCTCTGCGCGGGTCCCGCAGGGGACATTGTGCGGACGCCCATGTCGTGCGGCGTTCCACAGGGGTCGGTTCTGGGGCCGACTCTGTGGGACATCGGGTACGACTGGGCGTTGAGAGGGAGTCTCCCCCCCGGGCTGAGCTTGGTGTGCTACGCTGACGACACGCTCGTCACAGCCTGGGGCAGGACACTCGAAGAGGCGGCGAGCCTGGCCACTCTCGGCACCGAGGAGATGGTCAGGCGGATCGAGGCGCTGGGGCTCAGGGTGGCCCTAAACAAGACGGAGGCCCTACTTTTCCATGGGCCCCGTGTGAGGCTGCCCATCGGCGCCTCGATAGTGGTAAACTCCATCCACATCAGCATCCAGGCCCATATGAGGTACTTGGGTCTGGTGCTCGACGGGCGATGGTGGTTCCGGGAGCATTTCCGACAGATTGCTCCCCGGCTGGTCGGCGCGGCGTCCGCCCTTTCTCGACTCATGCCGAACGTGGGCGGACCCAGTTTCGAGGACCGACGGCTGTATGCGGGGGTCATCCGCTCGATGGCCATGTACGGCGCACCCGTGTGGGCGAGGGCTCTGAACGCCCAGCTCAGGGCGGTTCTGTGGAGGCCACAGAGAGTCATGGCGGTCAGAGCCATTCGCGGGTACCGCACGGTGTCGACAGAGGCGGCGTGCCTGTTGGCCGGGACACCCCCGTGGGACCTAGAGGCGGAGATGCTCTCCGACCTCTACCGGCGGGTTATCACAGCGCGCGAGGAAGGTGGCTCCCCATCGTTGAGCGAGATAGCCACCTGGCGCGTGGATGCCCGCCGAGACGTCATCGCCCGTTGGGCTACGCGGCTGGAGAGGCCTAGGCACGGTGTGGAGACCGTTGAGGCCCTCCGGCCCGTATTGATAGAGTGGATGGAGCGGCGGCACGGAGTCCTCACCTTTCGGCTGGTGCAGGTATTGACGGGGCACGGGTGTTTCGGGTTGTACCTGCACAGGGTCGTGTATAGGGAGTGGACTCCGGCCTGCCACCACTGCAGGAGTGACGAGGACACGGCGCAACACACGCTGGAGGTGTGTCCGGGATGGGAGCAGCAGCGCCGTGACCTCGTTGCTGCCATCGGTGCCGACCTGACGCTGCCGGCCGTCGCGAGGGCGATGGTCGACAGCATCAGGAACTGGGACGCGGTCGCCGCCTTCTGCGAGGCTGTCATCTCGCAGAAGGAAGCGGCGGAACGGGCAAGGGAGGATTCCCGCGCCCCGGGCCGCCGCCAGCGGCCGGGGCGGCGCAGGCGCGAATACCTGCGCCTGATGCCGCCCTAACCGAGGCTTCGGGTGCTCGGACCGGGGAATTGTCCGGTCACCCGACGTGAGGCCACCGCGTGAGGGCGACGCCCCGACGGCGAAATCTGTCGGGGCGTCGACGAGAGGAACCCGCGAGGGTGAACCGCCGGGCGGGCCACCGAAGTTAAAAATCGGGTCCCGGTGACCCGCTCGCACGGCGAAGAGAGAGGAGTTTTACGGTGGGTCTATGGGGTCACGCGCCGCCTTCTCCGTCACCCCGGACCGATTTGGCGGGGCGAGGCTAATCCATAGTCCACCAAAAAAAAAAAAAAAAAAAACAAAAAGGTTGTAACAAAGTGGCAAAGTGTGTATGGGCGTAAAAATTCTTTATCGATTCTTTTCAAATTACGTACAAATATTCTTCGGTAAAAATAAATAAACACGTGTTTCTCTCTCCCTCTCCATCAACTCTGCACCAGTGCCGTCGTGGCGACCAGTGCCGTCGTGGCGACCAGTGCCGTCGTGGCGACCAGTGCGGCGTGAGAGCTCACACGATACACATATTAGACGGTAATTAATAGATTCTTGCCTAAGGGTTACTTCTTCTTCTTCTTAGTGAATGGCCTCTGTGACTGATTAACCACAACTTCGCCAATGTCAAGTGAATAAGTTTAAAACATTATAATAGATTTATATTTTAGTCATCAGTTATGTCGGTTCATTGTCTCGTCCTAATCGCCAAAGGGTTTAAGATACAGGTTAAGTTTAACTTCAAAAATGTTCACTCTATAACTCAAATAATAAATCATATCTAACGAGGTCGCAACTCTGCTGGTGAAAAAAAAAACAGTCAAATAAAGGGTGGCGATAATTATATTTTTATTTCATGGTCATACCGTAAATAGTATATTAAAGGCAATATAATTTGTAGAATGAATAGAACTTTGAACAACCTTTTTCTTTAGTGACCTGCTATGGTATATAGACACACCGCGCCCAATCCGTTCGAGGTGACGCGTGACTTCATAGCGCGCCGTACACGTACATCTACGTTATGCGGGTGGGCCACCGCAACCGGGTATCATCTCGAGTCGAAGCCCTCATGCAGTGAACCTCAATACAGGTACTCACGCTTGTGCCACCCAATGCACCGATGGTAGAGCGTGTCAACGTAGAGTATTTTCTCTCGGACCCACCCTATTGACTTATTTCGTTAGACAACTAACTCGCAGAAGGCGGCGATCACATCCCAGTTTCTGACGCTGTTAATCATCGTCGTAGCGACAAACCTTCAACATCTTGCATTGCTATTTCTATTTAGCTTTATCAGAGATGACTTCTGCGTGGACGAAGTCGCGGGCAAAAGCCAGTGAATAATATGCAATGAGTATGTCAATGCTTGATGTATTTTTTAATTGGTTAAAAGAGGCCATAATTTTTAAAAACTTGTTTTATAAGTTTAATAGTGGTAGAACCACGCTGTTGACAATTCTCTGTCTGCAGCCGCGGGCTGGTCCGTCCGGGGTAGTACCACACTTTCGCAGAAAATCGGCGTCCAACTAATGGCAATGTGTTATTGCGCTTCGTTCGGTGAGCTAGAGAGCCGGAAGCCCAACTGGGTGAGTTTGGGGTTTGCATTGGTAGGCAGCGGCCTGGCTATACCTTTGGTATTGCAAAGGTACATGGGCAGCAGTGACACTTACCATCAGGTGTGCTGCTTGCTCGTTCACTACCACAAGCAATAAAAAAAAAGAAAATTCTGCCACATGTTGAATTTGAACTCATCTAAGTACTATAAAATCTTTCTAATCATCTTACTTAAACGAGAGCGGACTATGTGTAATAAGAAATTTTTTTTTGGGCAGACGCCATCTATTAAAGTACGTTTACAACATTGTGCCCATTAAATATTCTAAATGCTTATTTAAATTACTGAAATTTAGCATTTAATATGCTTAATTATTTATAAAAACCGATTACGAAGTGAAAAAATAAATATGATACAAAGTGAAATTTGCATGTCCTACAATTAGTCACGGTAGTGTAGTGGCAGCACGATTGGGCCGGAATCCCAATAGGCGCGGGTTCGAATCCCGCTTGTGACATCATTTTTCACTTCGTAATCGGTTTTTATAAATATTCTAAATGCTTTTAACTTAACGTAAACCAAATTATTCGTTCAGAATTAAAAGAAAATTGCTGGTATGTAGTGAATTTTAAGCCATTGTATAGCTTTTATCGCGGGCTTTGAGCGCGGCGGCCGAATCACGAAATTCCGTAACGAAAATAAAATGTGGCTGCTTTTAGGCACCAGTCCGAAAGGGCGTGGGTTCGAATCCCACCGCTGTCAAACCCTTTAGCAATTTAATTTTGCAAAATTTATTTATAACAATTTAATAATATTATAAATAAAACAGTTTAAAAACGTGTACTTTAAATATTTTAATAAATTAGTAGTTTTAATAAATAGTATTCTCCAATAGTACAAGAAATGATGCTAATAATTAGCTTTGCTAATTTGCTACCAGATTAGGGTAACAAACTGAAAAGGAAAAGATAAAGAAAATGAATGACAAAACTACACATTCATCATCATCACCATCATCATCTCAGCTCATATATAGAGGATTCGATCCCGGGATCCCGGTCATATTTTAGTCCCGAAATTTTCGGGATCAAATTTAATGAATCCCGGGATATTCGAGATTGATGATTTTTTTTAATTAGTCAATAAAAATGTGCGTGAGACGAAACGCACTTACCTTGATATAACGTTTTAACAGCCACCTTCTTTACATGGCTGATTTTACTTAGAATACACATATTATTAATTGATTAAAACTAAGTAATTTCATTTGTTTTTGTTAACGACCGGATTATGCGTAAAAATGTGTAAAAATTTCCGCTTCACTTCGTGTAAGTATTGATATTTTTCTGTTAATTAGTGATAATCATCATTTAATAGTGGTAGGACCACGCTGTTGACAGTTCTCTGTCTGCAGCCGCTGGCCGGTTCGTCCGGGGTAGTACCACACTCTCGCAGAAGATCGACGTAGAGTAATAGCAATGTGCTATTGCACTTCGTTCGGTGAGCAAGAGCACCGGAAGCCCAATTCGGTGGGTTTGGAGTTTATATTGGTAGGCAGCGCCCTAGTTATACATTTGGTATTGCAAAGGTCCATGGGCGGCAGTGACACTTACGATCAGGTGTGCTGCTTGCTCGTTTGCCACCATTAGCAATAAAAAAAAAATATTGAAAAGCAAAAATGCATTAATGATTTAATTTGCGTGGTTTAAATAAGTAATCTATAAAGTTTCTGGCCAATTTAATTTAAAATGTAAGTATCCATAAACATAAGCGGAAAGAAGTTGATTTTTTGAAGTTTATTGTTGGTTTCATAAATTATTTACCGAAGTGCCTAGTTTGTTTATTTTATAAGAAGAAAATTTATAAAATAAAAATGTATAATTTTGTTTAACCGCCTTATTGGAGATTTAAAACTTAAACATTCTACATACATACATACATACGTACCATCACGCCATGTCCCTTGCAGAGTAGGCAGAGAATAGAGTGCCAGAGAACTCTA
Source organism: Lymantria monacha (assembly GCA_905163515.2). Lineage (NCBI taxonomy): Eukaryota > Metazoa > Arthropoda > Insecta > Lepidoptera > Erebidae > Lymantria > Lymantria monacha. The sequence continues at coordinate 3,768,233 of LR991087.1, forward strand.
TCCTTGCAGACTTCACTCGCTTCCTCAACATTCATAATTCTCTTCATACACGCTCGCCGGTTTTGGAGACTCTTGACTCCACCTTCCTTCAGTACATGACCGATCTGGTCTAGGTAGGTTAGTCTCGGTCTCCCCCGGTACCTACATCCTTTCCCTTTCGCATTGTATATCTTCTGAACCAGACGTTCGTTCGGCATTCTTTCCACATGTCCGAACCATCGGAGCCTTTCGCATCTTTACACCAATACTCTCTTTCATACCTACTCGCTCTCTTACGTCGTCGTTACGAATGCGGTCGGTCAGCCTAACTCCACAGATTTTTCGTAGAGATCGCATTTCGACCGAATTAATTTTACTTTCATACTCTTTTCTGCATACCCAACTCTCACTTCCATACAGTAATGTTGGGACAAGCACTGCGTTATGTATTGTTACACGTGCCTTCTGGCTGAGGTGGTGGCTACCGAGAAGTTGCCCCAACACTTCGTTCACTCTATTTCCCGCATTCACTCTTCGCTCTATATCAGTGGTGTACCTTCCATCACGGCTAAATCCACATCCAAGATATACAAATTCATCCACTTGCTCTAGTACATTATTACCTATTGTTACTCTTACATCCATTTTCCGTATGGTGACGGAGTAAGAATACTATTCACCACCCCATATCTTGCCCGTGGGTGATCGTACGAGACGACTAAGGGATATAAAACGCGCATAACATCTATGCGAGAGAAGGAAAACTCGAAACAAAACCCTATACCAACACGTCTGACCAGCGTGGTATAGTAGGTTAATTTCCCTTCTATTACGGAGGAGGCCCGAGCCCAACAGTGGGACATTTATGGGCTGTGATGATGATGATGTTGATGACTCTTACATCTGTTCTGGTTTCATCTTCTAAACTAAATATTCTATGTCCTCAAAAATTGGTATTGATATGTTTACTGACTTTTTGTTACCATTTTCCATTACCAATACAATCCCGGGACTATCCCGGGATCCCGGGATTAACTGTAGATAATCCCGAAATCCCGAGATTAGAAAAATCGACCGGGATCGAATCCTCTACTCATATATGTCCCACTATTGGGCTCGAGCCTCCTCCATAATGAAAGGGTAATTGACCTACTATACCGCGCTAGTCAGACGTGTTGGTATAGATAGGGTTTTGTTTCGAGGTTTCCTTCTCTCGCATAGATGTTCTATGCATTTTATATCCCTTAGTCGTCTCGTACGAGCACCCACGGGTAAGACAGGGGGTGGTGAACTGTATTCTTACTCCGTCACCATACGGAATTTAAAAAAACTACACATTATCTGCTGCTAATAAGTTTATTTCTGTTTATAATCACAACATTCAGTTACTATAACTACCGTCACCACTCTTTTGTGCACGTTTACTAATGAGGTCGTTAGATACACATTTTAAGTCGTATGCCCATCCAATTGCCGCCATTGCTTCGATAAACATCTTAGTTAAATTAAAACTGTAGCCGCTGATTTCTCCTGTTCGATAATCCCAGGGAAAAGTATGATGCAAATTGTGGAAGCCCTCTCCAAACGTGAACAAACTGGTGGCTTTATTGTCAGTCGGAGCTATGCTCTTATCGTACGGTTTGAAGCCCCAACGGTGGGCAACAGAATTTATCATGGCAGACAAATTCACTACATAAATATAACGAAAGCAGGCTGCGAAGAATGAGTTCCACATGGTTTCACCCCACAAGGTAGGAATGTATGTAGGTATAACAAAACAGGCTAGCGGTGCAATTATTAGGTAGTATCTGAAAAGAAGAGTTGGTGATAAGGTTGTCATGATATATTGCAGTGGTAAGTTCCTAACTTGATGGTAAGTAGTGCAGCATATACTCAATTCAATTCAATTTATTTTATTTGCTCATGGACTCGATTAAATTACTGACTACCTAGGTGTCACATTGTTGAACTTAATGATGCTAATTTCATCTGCGATGATGGTTCAACGATATAAACATGCGACTTGTTCTCACGAAGTATCGGGTTTAATTTCTGAATATTTTTTTTTTTTTTTTGACAAGAAACTATGAGTATATAATGGTGTCTAAATTGGTGCCTAGTTGAAGCTATTAGTATTAAAAATAACTTATAAAGTTACTCAGATGGATTGGGGGTACGGTCTAATACTATTTTTGACAAAATGTAATGAAAGAAAGAAAGAAAGAAAAACATTTATTTTGTTCTCGTTAAAAACTAATGAAAATAAACAGAACTAAAGAAAACAACTTCTGGTATTAAATGACATTAACGAGAAACAAAGAAGGCTATTGGCTCAGCTATGGCTATTTTGTTTATAAAAATCGGCCAAGTGCGAGTTGTACTCGCGCACGAAGGGTTCCGTAAAACTAGAAAAATATTTATGCAGTAGTTTTTTTTTTATATTAGTTCAAGTATTTTTTCTTTGATATTAATTCAAGTTACACATATTTATTAAAAATACTAATTTATTAAAACATTTCAAGTACACGTTTTTAAACTGTTTTATTTATAATATTATTAAATTATTATAAATAAATTTTGCAAAAATAAATAGCAAAAAGAGTTCGGCGGCGGTGAGATTCGAACCCACGCCTACGGTGTTTAAAACTAGCGCCTTAGACCACTCGGTCACGCTGCCTGCGTATAAACAATGCAAAATTAACTGCTCCTTGTCAACCATACAATCTTCGCTTAGTAATATGTAATAGCTTAAAAATATGTGATGTAAATAAAAATTTAAGGTTTTCTGAATTTTTCCTTTATATGTGCTATAAAACATTGCTTCATGCCAAATTTCAAGATTCTAGGTCGACTGGAAGTACCCTTTAGGTTTTGATTCCCTTGCAAGTAGTTGCGAGTTTGAAAATATGCGGCTTAAATTGCTATTTCTTTTGATTGCGTTGATATAGAAGTTTGATTTTGTTACAACTTAAAGGTATTATAGACCTGAGTATTTGATACGAATTTCAATTTAATACCTCTACACGTTCAGGTGAAAAGAGGTAGTGAGTTTAAAATTATTAAAAATATTTTTTATATATGATGTAATCTAAAATTTACAGATTTCACAATTTTTCCTTTATCTGTGCTATAAGACGTTGCTTCGTACCAAATTTCAAGATTCTGAGTTTACGGGAAGTACCCTGTAGGTTTTGATTCCCTTGCGAGTGTCGAAAATTTGCAGAAATTTGCGACATAAACAGCTGTATTTTTTGATTACGTTAGTTTAGAAATTTGATTTTTTCACAGCTCTAATGTCCCTTATAGGCCAAGCGCCGGGTCTTTTTTTTTTGCAACGTACGGGACCTGGTATTTTTTTTTGGGAATATGTTCAAGGTCGTCCCCTGAATGTAAATCCAAGTTGGCGCGGCGGGGGAGGGTTCACTTCAGCCGCCATCTTGGAAAACACGTTTTATTGAATATCTCGCGAACTGCGCATCGTACGACAAAAATTGCAGAGACCATTATTGTAGATAATAGTATTTGCCATCTTTTTTATTTGAAACTTTTTTTTGTATAACGCATAGGTTTTTAATTATAGCGAATCAAACTTTTTACAATATGGTTTTTACTAAATATTTATTTAATAGTCAATGATAAATTAAAAATAATGGTGACTGAATTGTAGAGCATGAAATTACCTATAAATTTTATAAAAACTTTTTCTCGTAGCATTTATAGTCTAAGAGCTGCAGCTTAGTAAAACTTGCACCTCGTACATTATCAGTGGCAATATTGCTCGCTGTATACGAAAACCATTTCATAACGCATAAAATGGCATAAAGTGTTCAAAAAAATGTCAATACAGCTGTGCAGCAAATCAATTAAAATTATAAATAATGTGGAGTACAACTAATAATTTGTCGATCTTTATTGTTACTTAAAACGGTATCATCATAAAAGATTGTCTATGTAGCAAAAAACAATAGTACATCCCGCTACATCGTAAGAATTGTAATAGTAATTATTTTTATTATTATGTATCTCCAATTGTTATCGAAATCACAAAAATGAAAAGAATTTTACGAATGTTACTTCAAAAAAACGAAAAATCATTTGTAACACAAACAAAAAGTGGCGCATTATTTTACGGTGCGAGTCTTATTTTTTCGATGTCGAAGGAAGACACTCATCGTCTTGTGGATCTATCTCTTCTGCCTCCGCCATATCCGAAGGAGACGAATCAAAGGTTAGGTCTTCGGTTAGGATGGCATCTAATATGTCTGGCACGTTGTCGCATGTTTGGCCGCTGCAATTGGAGCAAATAATCGAACATTTGAGAACAGCTTTTCAGCATCCGCAGGCAGCTCCGCAATTTTTGGTGCATTTGCACGATATTATTTGCAACAAACTCGACGGTGCAGGAGCCATAGCAGTTCGAATTGGTTCAAGCCCTTGTGCAGTTCGCTTCCAACCCCATTTTTCAGCGTCGTGATAAAATCCAAGCCAAGTTTGAACCTGGTGGTACACTCTGAAAGAATGGTAGCGTGCCGTATCTTGTGTTGGAGATAGAAGTGATAAATTCAACCTTGTCTTACTCGCCAATTTCCCGAAGCATTTGTAGCGAAGCGAGTTAATAGAGACTTCCGATTTTGTAAAACGGTTGGGATTTATACCTGAATACTCTTGGAATGTTAAGAGGGAGAAATTCCGAACGACCCGAAATATATACTACAACTTATAGGGACATAATTGAATATACAGCATTATAATCTCATTTACAGCGTTATAGCTCTTAAACTATAAATGCTACGAGAAAAAGATTCTTATAGAATTTATAGGTAATTTTATGTCCTACAATTCAGTTACCATTATTTTTAATTTATCATTGACCATTAAATAAATATTTAGTAAAAACCATATTGTAAAATGTTTGATACTTTCATTCGCTATAATTAAAAACCTATGTGTTATACAAAAAAAAGTTTCAAATAAAAAAGATGGCAAATATTATTATCTACAATAATGGTCTCTGCAATTTTTGTCGTACGATGCGCAGTTCGCGAGATATTCAATAAAACGTGTTTTCCAAGATGGCGGCTGAAGTGAACCCTCCCCCGCCGCGCCAACTTGGATTTACATTCAGGGGACGACCTTGAACATATTCCCAAAAAAAAATAGCAGGTCCCGTACGTTGCATTACACACCTACTTTTTTTGCTACGGCGCTTGGAGTATTAGAGCTGTGAAAAAGAGACTTAGCTTAACCCTTAGACTTGACAGAGTATTTGATATAAATTTCAGCTTGATACCTCCACGCGTTCTCGAGAAAAAGAGTCTTGACAGACAGACAGACGGACGGACGGACAACAAAGTGATCCTATAAGGGTTCCGTTTTTTCCTTTCGAGGTACGGAACCCTAAAAATGACATGCTAATGAGAAATAAATTGATATGTGTTATGAGAATAAACACTGAATTTTACCTTCGTTGAAAATTTAGAATAGGATCATCTTTGATATCATTCATGTTAATAGTTTTCATTTTAGCTTTGACTTCTGGATGTTTTTTCATAATCAGCCATCCTATATGGGAGAAGAATAAACCTCGTCTTGCGTCGTGTGGATCAGCATCTGTATCGGAATACTTGTGGTGCAAGCGATGGATTTTAACCCAATGAAGCGCATCGTACTTGAAATAATATTAAAAATGAAATGTTAATCTGTCGTTATTCAATTTAACAAGTTATAGCATCAAATCAACAATTAAATATAGACAAATTCCAAATACACAAGCTGATTTGTAACTTCAAAATCAAAAATAGTAGGGCTTATAACCATTATAAAATAAAAGTAATGTTGTTGATTATTGTCTCTAGTAGTCTATATCCACTTCTACCGTTGGATTTAGACTACTTTAAGAATATTAATACCACGATCTTTCCTTATTAATTGATCATTTTATAGAATTTAAAAGTTATATTCGGCAACTTGCTGGTGAATATGGTGGTTTAATTGCTTGAAGAATAGAAATTCTATACTTGGACGTTTAAATGATAATCATTACCTATACTAGGTGCGTTATTAGTTGTTATACTACTACTTCCTGAACATATTTAAAATGTAAATTTTATGTAGTTGTTGCACCCCCTGATGACGGGATAAGAATACATTTATCATTCCGCCTTACCAGCGGGAGTCGTAAAAATCGGCTGAAGATCTCACCAGAATAGTGGGCAGCAAATATCTCTTTGGTAATACCTGTTGCGATCGTCACTCCGCCTGCCAAGCACAGTATGGTATTATACTTCCAAAAAAAAATATGCAAAAAAGTAGTCACGGCAGTTGCGTCATTCTATTGCCTCAATAATCGACCTTTTGGCCTGGTAACATACAATATTCAGACGCTGAGGACTGACGAGAGGGTCATCAAGCTGAAAGAGGATTTGCACAAAATACGATGAGACATATAAAAAAAATCGGCCAAGTGCGAGTTGTACTCGCGCACGAAGGGTTCCGTAAAACTAAAAATCTCGTTTGGTCAACAATTACATTCCCAAGGAGGGTTGACGTTTGGCAGGGGGCCGGTCATAAAACTATTGCCAATAACTTTTTACATTTATTTATTTTTTTATATAAGGCTCATCTACGACATAAACACTATATGCTCAGACCATTCCAGTACCTTAAAACTAGTGTTTATATCAATTACAGATGTGCACAACATTTAGGAATATATTACAATGCGTAAATTAAAATTACATTATGTACTATGAAAGAAGAGTACATATTGTATCGATCCCAAGTAATTGGGATTTTTTTTTTTAGTGGTGGGTTTTTGTTTTAGGGGTTGGTTATGGTCGGCGCTCTTCTCGCACCACTCCGTCCGGAGCGACAGAGGGGCGTTCGCACGCATACCCGTAACCCACCCACGAACCTCGCCTACGTCGTTGGACCAGCCACTGGAGCAGCGTGAACTTGTCGTCAGTGGCCGGCCCGACAGAATACCCCCTGAGAGGTACCCTCCCCTTGAGCGACGTCCCCCCCCCCCCGGGGTGGACGTCAGAAGTAATTGGGATAAGAGTAGGAGAATGATGATGATGATGAATTCAAGTTTCTTTTTTCTTTGATATTAATTCAAGTTACACCTAAATTAATAAATATTAAAACTACTAATTTTTAAAACATTTAATGAACACGTTTTTAAACTATTTTATTTATAATATTATATTATTAAATTAATTAAATAAATTTTGCAAAAATAAATAGCAAAAAGAGCTCGGCGGCGGTGAGATTCGAACTCATGCCTACGGAGTCTTAAACCAGCGCCTTAGACTACTCGGTCACGCTGCCTGTTCATTGTCAGTGCAAAATTAACTGCTGCTTGTTAACCATACACGTTCAGGTGAAAAGGGGTAGTGAGTTTAAAATGATTAAACATATTATTTTTATATGATGTAATCAAAAATTTACAGTTTTCACAATTTTTCCTTAATCTGTGCTATAAGACGTTGCTTCGTTCCAAATTTCAAGATTCTGAGTTCACGGGAAGTACCCTGTAGGTTTTGATTCCCGTGCGAGTGTCGAAAATTTGCAGAAATTTGCGACATAAATAGCTGTATCTTTTGATTGCGTTAGCTTAAAAGTTTAATTTTTTCACAGCTCTACGGGACAGTAGACCTGAGTATTTGATAAAAATTTCAGCTTGATACCTCCATGCGTTCCTGAGAAAAAGAGTCTTGACAGACAGACAGACAGACGGACAGACGGACGGACGGACAACAAAGTGATCCTATAAGGGTTCCGTTTTTTCCTTTCGAGGTAACCCTAATAAAATATAAAAGACATCAGAGGATTTCAAATAGACCCGAAGTACGAAAAGAGGGCGAGCGCACGAATCTTTTAGTCTTCAAACTTTATAGTCAGATATACCAAACGGTGGTCGTTGAACGTCATTCAAGTTTACGTAACGATCGAGACAAACTCTGATGACGTAGCGGAGGCCTCATACGAGGACATCTCAAACGATCCTATAGTACCCTCCGCGTTCAATATAATAATGCGTTCAGGGTACTGGTGGAGCTGCCTCGCTACTTTAGTGCATCGGGGATGTTCGCAGACGCGCATGTTGATTGTTTCTATTCAACAATGCGTAAGCGGTGTGCATCCCTGGTGTGCAGGGTGCGTGGCAGCGCCATTTCTTACGGGATGTTGTGGCGGTGACATGTCTATGTCTTGTAATGTGCCGTTTGTAATTTTATTTTTATGACTACCATCACCTACGTTAGACTTGTTCGTGACTTATCGTGACTTCATCCGCGTGGAATAGTTACTTTGGGCTAACGTTAACTTCAACTCGCGAATTCGTTTACGTAAAAGGTATAAGGTATTTATTTATATTAAAGGTATAAGGTATTCGTCAGATGTTAATTATCTGGGCCAACTCCACCTGATGCCGAGTATGCAGAGTATATCTAATCGTATAATCGTAGCATTTTTCATCATATCAGCAAAATATTCGTCAGATGTTACGTAGTTATCACCATTCCTGTCGTGGGTCATAATTGAAAACTTGCTCCAGTCATTAACCACATATCTGATAATTTCTGAACGCACCTCCATCGCTCTATCTTGTGTGCCGTACATTAAATAAGCGAGCACGAAACAAACATGCACCGTCACCAACAAGTAACACACAAATAGTACATTCTTTAACTTCTCCATTAACGTTCAGATTTTCTTTAGCCATTTTAAAAAAGTCTAACCGACAAAACCTACACTTAAACCAAACTAAAACTTATCTGACATATGACAGTATGACTGACATAGTGATCTATCAACGCATAGCCCAAAAATTTAAAAAATAATCTTAATTTATTACACACGCTAAACAAAAGTAAAGCCGCAAAAACTATACCTAAATTTCTTAACGCGAGCGAAGCCGCGGGCAAATGCTAGTCGTCAAATATAATCCGCTAGATATATTATCTATGCACTATGCACAAAAATGGTTAATTCAAAGTTCTCTCCAAAATAACTCAATGTAGATGGCGCGGCGCTAGCATACAGAAATTCGTATATTTTAAACTGAAAAGTTACTAATTTTATATAGCCTGCATCTCAAAATCCTTTCTTAGGGGATGCCTACGTCATAGTAGCTTTATGCATGCAAAGTCTCATTCCAATCGGTTTAAAATTGACAAAGTTTCATACAAACTTTCATCCCCTATTTTATCCCCTTGGGGATAGAATTAATCAAAATACTTTCTTAGAGGATGCCTACGTCATAACATATACCTGCATGCCAAATTTCAGCCCGATCCGTCCAGTGGTTTGGGCTGTGCGTTGATAGATCACTATGTCAGTCACCTTTGAGTTATATATATTTAGATTGGTATTAATTATAATAACGGAAATGAAAATGTGATTATCTTCCTTTTTATTTTTGGACTTGTTTCCACTGTTTTAATCGCAAATTTTTAATCGTGATTAACGATTAATAATCATAATCAACAATTTTTTCATAAAGATTAAATTAATTTCAATCGCAAAAGTCATGATTAACTTTTAAATCGTAATTTTTAATCGTTAATCAGATTAAATTTTTGAGAACACTGTTTTTTTTCGAAACTATGCAAAATGATATTTAAAATAAACTAGGCAAAAAGTAATCTGACAGTAGGGTTATATGTATATGGATATAGAAACCAGAGGATCTAGAAACTAGCGGGCTTTCTGGAGATGGAAGACCTGTTTACGATAAATCTCCTACTCCTTAAAAAAACGACTACAGCAAGGAGACCAAAGGAAAGGAAGCTAGGTTAGCCGTAATGGTTTAACTAAAGATGAGCTAAACTTTTTCTTAACATACATACATACATACATACCATCACGCCATGTCCCTTGCAGGGTAGGCAGAGAGAACAGAGTGCCAGAGAACTCTATTCTTGCATACTGCACTCGCTTCCTCAATATTCATAATTCTCTACATACACGCTCGCTGGTTTCGGAGACTCTTAACTCCACCTTCGTTCAGTACATGACCGATCTAGGTAGGTTAGTCTCGGTCTCCCCCGGTACCTACATCCTTCCACTTTTGCATTGTATATCTTCTTAACCAGACGTTCGTTCGACATTCTTTCCACATGTCCGAACCATCGGAGCATTCCCTTTCGCATCTTTACACCAATACTCTCTTTCATAGCTACTCGCTCTCTTACGTCGTCGTTACGAATGCGATCGATCAGCCTAACTCCACACACAGATTTTCCGTAGAGATCGCATTTCGACCGCATTAATTTTATTTTCATACTCTTTTCTGCATACCCAACTCTCGCTTCCATACAGTAATGTTGGGACAAGCACTGCGTTATGTATTGCTGCACGTGCCTTTTGGCTGAAGTGGTGGCTACCGAGAAGTTGCCCCAACGCTCCGTTCACTCTATTGCCCGCATTCACTCTACGCTCTATATCAGTGGTGTACCTTCCATCTCGGCTAAATCCACATCCAAGATATACAAATTCATCCACTTGCTCTAGTACATCATTACCTATTGTTACTCTTACATCTGTTCTGGCTTCATCTCTTTCAAAGACCATTATTTTGGTTTTGCTCACATTCACGCGTAGATCCCTTTTCTTACAATCTTCTGTCATTGTGTCGACTAGGGTCTGCAGGTCAGTTTTCTTAACGGTATACAGATACCAGACGGACAAACGATAAATGTTCTATTTTATCTCTGTAATCAGCAGGATTAAACTGGAAGAGAGCACCGGATGATACGAGGTAGATTAATTTTACGCATGAAAGTCGAGCGATCTAACTTGATAAAGTCTACACTCCGACCTACGTCAGTCCAACATTAGAACTTCGATTCAGCTTTTAGATCAGATTACGTATGTAATTGCTTCCAATACCTAGAAGAGTGCGAGTCCTTGAACAATATGAGCAACAGATTCGTGACAACTTTTCACGCTGTCGGATTATTTTTTTTCTAAAACTGTCTCGTAATTAGATCCAAATAATTTCTGACTAGTCTCTTGAAAGTCTTATTCTCAGTTTGAGGTCATGAAAGAAAATGATGGTGCCGTCTTCTGTCAATTGGTCCAAAGATAGGCAAACAAATAAAAAATCTTTAAATTTATCCGACGCGACATTCACCAATTCAATACACAGTGAATTGTCTATCTGCTCAAATGACTAATAACTACAACAACGGCACTGTTATTTCATCCCAGAGTGAAATCTTTGAAGAGATCGAAAGATTCTTTGGATAGTTATGTAAATCATCCCAGAACCCTGTTATCGCCTTGGTCCAAAACCCCAGATTCACACTTACTCGGCCACTAAGTAAATCCCAACGCTTTTTTTCAGTAATATAGAGCTAAGTTTAAATTTGTTTGTACATTATTTGTATGCGCTAATCTTATCCACTGCCCGCTAGTTTTCAAAAACCTCATTAAGTCATATAGCATGTGTATTGATAAAGATTGTCATTTAAGCTATACTAAATTATGATACAGGAAAAAGGAGCGACGTAGTATTTAAACATTTTGCCAATTAGCTAAATGAGCAAAATATAGATAAAAATGTTGGTTGGTGTATATATTAGTAAATATTACTATCGATTATATTATTGTCAGTTATATAAAATGCAATAAATATGTATGTATTCTACATAAGCTAAGTTTCTGATATAACTATTTATGAGTATAGTAACATACCTCCAAAGCAACCGTGTTCATACACATTAGAAGAATCTGTAACGGCAATTTTGCTTTATATGATTTGTGTGCCCAAAATCTATGTGCGCCTGCTGTTACACCTAATGCAGCGAAGATATACGAAGCATACACTACAAAGAAATAGTCAGTTCCAAAATAATGTGGTAACATCTTTTCCTTTCTTTTGGGAGTTGTAAAAATCGTCTGAAGGATCCCAGAAGAATGAAAAATTATAACAATGTCTGCGAATGCCAACGCGCCATTTTTGATTATCCATCAAAGTATATAGTGTTCTAATAAATAATTTTGTTAAATATTTATACTACGAGGCAGTGTATAAAACAGTAATAAGTATAAAAATGGTAAATACCAGATGGTAAACCAGTTGAAATATGGATGATTTTGGGAAAGTGTCGATACGAGTGGCTGACTTTGTTCTTCAATAACTTACTGAAGGAAGAAGAAATCCCCGATGAGTGGTGCAATAGTGCGTTAGCATCCAGTTATAAAAATAAAGAGGACGTTCAAGATTTCGGCACTTATTAAGGAATAAAGCTCATGTCACATGGTATAAAAGTATGAGCAAATTAGATGAGAAGTGATTGCATTCCTCTCGCAAGTGAGGTCACCCAAAACTAGTGCAGATTTATGCCGGGCCGTGGGACAGCGGATGTCATTTATACATTATGGCAACTCTTCGAAAAATGTCGTGGTGCACATAAAAAATAGCATGTGGTATTCGTTGTATGTTACTTGAAAAGGCATACGAAAGAATACAGAGAACAATTCTGTGGTGGGCATAGAAAGTGAACAATGTGCTTGTGAAGTATATAAGGTTAGTCTCTGCTATGTACCGACGATGTAATGTAGGTTTTACGTAAGATTAGCTTTTGGAAACTTCGATGAATTCAGTAATGAAGTGGACCTGTACGAGTATCAAGGTTCGGCGTTTAGTCCTTATCTCTTTCTGTTAATAATGGATGGCTTACCATCACATCAGAGATACAGAAAGGTGAATGCTATTCGCTGACGATATTGTTCTCATTGGAGAAGATAGACTTGAGGTCCAGAGCGTGATAGAAAAGTAGTAGTAGTACTTTCAATACCTGGGTTCGTTTATCCAGAGCAATGGCGACCTTGATTGTGCGGTGATTCGTCGTTGGACCGACCACCGGAGCAGCGCGAACTCGACGTCAGTATCCGGCCCGACGAAATACCCCCTGAGTGGTACCCTCTCCTTGACCGACGTACGCCCCAGTCGCCGGCGGCGGCCCGCGTCGTCGAGGAGACGCTCCTCGCGCACGCGCTCCGCCGCCCTCTTCCGCGAGACTACTGCCTCGCAGAAGGCTGCGATCGCGTCCCAGTTCTGACCTGACGCTGCGACAGCATCAGGTCAGCACTGATGATTGCGACGAGTTCACGGCGCTGCTCTGCCCAAGCGGCACAAGCCTCGAGCGTATGCTGCACCGTATCCTCGTCGCAATCGCAGTGGTGGCAGGATGGAGTACACCATCCTGCCCCGCCGCCGGCGACTGGGTCGTTCGTCGGTCAAGGAGAGGGTACCACTCAGGAGGTATTTCGTCGGGCCGGATACTGACGTCAAGTTCGCGCTGCTCCGGTGGTCGGTCCAACGACGAAGGCAAGGTGTCACGGGTGGGTTACGGGTGTGCATGCTTACGGCCCTCTGTCGCCCCGGACGGAGTGGTGTGAGGAGTGCGCCGACCGTAGCCCACCCCCAAAAAAAGAAAAAAAAAGGAGAGTGCTTTTAACCATTCTCTTAGTGATCTTCCAGCCGGTTCTCAGTTGCGGAAAAGGGGTAGTAACACTTTGTATTGTTAACCCTCGACCATGCAGGGTAATAGAAAAATATTTAGCATTAATTCGGCAAATATTTAGCATTAACTCAGAAAATAATTAGTATTTATTATCAATAACGGATATATACTTCCATCTTCTAATAACGAAATGTTATCATTTTTATGTATTGCTACTAACATTAACCGCTATCCCAGCGCCTTGTTAACGAATTTTTTCATCAAAATAAGCCGAACTTACCTCTATTTGCCTTACGGCATATGAATATAAAAATAGAATTTTGGTATTTTAATTTCATTTACTTATTACAATTTGCTTAGCCCTCATTCATTTCCAGAGGTTAAATAGATTAAATATGTTATAGGAATATAATTTGTGTTGAGTGACGAAGATTCGAGTTGTTGTAGTCGTAGTAATGGGAGTTTTAGTATATTTAAGAATTCTAAAAGTAAGTTTGCAGAATTATTTGACATTGCTCATGCCGAACGTGGGTGGACCCAGCTTCGAGGGCCGACGGCTGTATGCGGGGGTGATCCGCTCAATGGCCCTGTACGGCGCACCCGTGTGGGCGAGAGCTCTGAACGCCCAGCTGAGGGCTGTACTGTGGAGGCCACAGAGAGTCATGGCGGTCGGAGCCATTCGCGGGTACCGCACGGTGTCAACCGAAGCGGCATGCCTATTCGCCGGGACACCCCCCTGGGACCTAGAGACAGAGATGCTCTCCGACCTCTACCGGCGGGTAACCTCAGTGCGCGACGAGGGTGGCTCCCCATCGTCTAGCGAGATAGCCACCTGGCGCGAGGATGCCCGCCGAGACGTCATCGCCCGTTGGGTTACGCGGCTGGAGAATCCTAAACACGGTGTTGTTACCGTTGAGGCCCTCCGGCCCGTACTGATGGAGTGGATGGAGCGGCGGCACGGAATCCTCTCCTTTCGGCTGGTGCAGGTATTGTCGGGGTACGGTTGCTTCGGCTTGTACCTGCACACGATCGCGTATAGGGAGTGGACTCCGTCCTGCCACCATTGCAGTAGTGACGAGGACACGGCGCAACATACGCTCGAGGTATTTCCGAGCTGGGACGGGCAGCGCCGTGACCTCGAAGCTGTTATCGGTGCCGACCTGACGCTGCCGGCTGTCGCGAAAGCGATGGTCGACAGCGTCAGGAATTGAGACGCGGTCGCCGCCTTCTGCGAGGCTGTCATCTCGCAGAAGGAGGCGGCGGAACGAGTCCGGGAGGATTCCCGTGACCCGGGCCGTCATCAGCGGCCGGGGTGGCGCAGGCGCGAATATCTGCGCCTGATGCCGCCCTAACCGAGGCTTCGGGTGATCGGACCGGGGAATTGTCGGGTCACCCAACGCGAGGCCACCGGGTGAGGGCGACGCCCCGACGGCGAGAGCTGTCGGGGCGTCGACACAAGAGGAACCCGTAAGGGTAAACCGTCGGGCGGGCCACCGATGACAAAGATCAGGTACCGGGGGCCTGCTCGCACGGCGAAGAGAGGTGCTTGCAGGGTGGGCCCATGGGGTTGCGCGCCGCCTCTTCTTGTCGCCCCGGACCGATTTGTCGGGGTTCGACCACATCCATGGTCCACCTTGCAGTAAAAAAAAAAAAAAGCCGTGTAGGTATTTGCCAAAGCAACGATGCAAGGAAATTATGTCTTTTTTTTTGTGTTCGCCTTGCTAAGTTTCAAAAATTTCATGCGATGGGCAGCCATTCTCTACCTCCATCGTTGACACTCGCAGTAGTGCAATAAGTACCTTTCTATCTTCAAGTTTCATGGATGGTTAATTTATATGGATTCTTTAAATTAGAAAATTAAACTTGGAATTATTGTACATGTATGTTTTTGTTTAGATATCAACTTACCATAAAAATCCGTCAACCATAATGCTTTGAAAAGGCATATATATAGTCCATAGACAGCTGCAAAATGCATCAATGTCAAAACAAAGGCGTTTGGCCACAGTATCTCCAAGTTTTGTGACTTAGTTGTTGTTAATTTAGTGTCTGTCTCTTGAAGATCAGTAGCGTTTTCTTTGGGCACTCTTAAACTTATAGAGTGAGGAGGCATTATAAGGCTGCAACAAAGAATAAAGGTTAAAACTGCTAGCACACTCGTTACCTACATTGTCGGGATCAAGGTTAGTACTTATAATAATAATAGTAATATTTTTTAGTAAATGTTCGAGCGAAAAGGAGCTGCAGGAATTATTTACTTAGTTTGCCGAATTGTTGTGTAATGATATGCGTAATAGACTAGGCGTTAAGAGTACAACGCGACGGCAATATTTACTTGCTTCACTTAACCACAGAACTCGTAACTTGTAACAGGCAATTTTGTAATATACTAGATATTTAAACTTATTGGGACTTTTATTTGGCACCATTGTATTCTATAAAGATAGAACAGTAAATAAATAAAAAGATTTTTTGATAGATAAAAAGAAATCTCCTAAAATTTGAGCTTGATATCTTAAAAATTGAGCTGGCACATAGAAGGCGTCCCCTTTCTCATTTAATACATTGAAAAATCTTATATTTTCATTTTCAATGTTAATAGCCGGATTTATTTTTACACATACATACATACACATATCATCACGCCATATCCCTTGCAGGGTAGGCAGAGAGAACAGAGTGCCAGAGAACTCTATCTCTGCATACTTCACTCGCTTCCTCAACATTCATAATTCTCTTCATACACGCTCGCCGGTTTCGGAGACTCTTGACTCCACCTTCCTTCAGTACATGACCGATCTGGTCTAGGTAGGTTAGTCTCGGTCTCCCTCGGTACCTACATCCTTCCACTTTCGTATTGTATATCTTCTTAACCAGGCGTTCGTTCGGCATTCTTTCCACATGTCCGAACCATCGGAGCATTCCCTTTCGCATCTTTACACCAATACTCTCTTTCATACCTACTCGCTCTCTTACGTCGTCGTTACGAATGCGGTCGGTCAGCCTAACTCCACAGATTTTCCGCAGAGATCGCATTTCGACCGCATTAATTTTACTATCATACTCTTTTCTGCATACCCAACTCTCGCTTCCATACAGTAATGTTGGGACAAGCACTGCGTTATGTATTGTGCACATCCAAGATATACAAATTCATCCACTTGCTCTAGTACATCATTACCTATTGTTACTCTTACATCTGTTCTGGTTTTATCTCTTTCAAAGACCATTATTTTGGTTTTGCTCACATTCACGCGTAGACCCCTTTTCTTACAATCTTCTGTCATTGTGTCGACTAGGGTCTGCAGGTCAGTCGCTGACTGTGCCAGCAGGACTGCATCATCTGCATAAAGCAGAGCAGTGACCACTGAGTCGCCCATCTGGACTCCCACATTCATATCGTTCAACCTTTGGAGAAATTTATCCAGATATATGATAAACAGCCTAGCTGACAGAACGCACCCCTGCTTAACGCCGATATTGACGTCAAACCAAGGCGACATTCTATCATCCAGCCGCACACAGGCTCTACAGCCCATGTAACTGGACTGCACAGCCTGTAGCAGTTTACCGCTAATACCATACTCCGGTAAAATGTCCCAAAGTTCCTTTCGTACAACCATGTCAAATGCTCTCTCCAGATCCACAAAACTGCAGAAAACCCTCTGATCTAGAGCCAGATGCTTCTCCACAATGTTGCGCAGCGAGAACACTTGATCCATGCATCCCCTTCCACTCCTGAAACCTCCTTGTGTCTCACACAGTAAACCATTGGACAACATCCTCATTCTCCTTTCAATAATTTTACCATACACTTTTGCTGCCAAACTGGTCAAGCTTATGGCTCTCTAATTTGCGCAGTCATAACGTGAACCCTTGTTTTTAAACAAAGGCACGATGACTACGCTATTCCAGTCCCCGGGAACCATTCCCGAGCTCCAACATAAATTGAGGAGCAACAGGAACGCCTCCCAGACACAGGAGCCACCAAGCTTGATCATCTCGGCAGACACCATATCAATGCCCGCTGCCTTACCATTTTTCAAACTTCTTATCGCCCATTCAACTTCATCCATACTGATGCCATCGGAGGACGCCGTCGCCGAATGTTGATCTACTAGACCACATGCGACACCGGCGCCAACCGTAGCATCCGCATACATATCGCCAAAATATTCACTCCATCGGCTTAACACGTCTTGTGTTTTTGTAAGAATGTCTCTCCACCTTTAGACCTTATTTTATTCATTCTGAAGGCTGACCAACTACCCCGAGACTTCTTCATCTCCCTCCAAAAGAGTTTGGTGTTACCCTCGAAGTTTTTAGTCAGCCTATCTTCTGCACTCATACTTGCTCTATCACGTTTCTCTTTCACTAAGGCCTTGGTGTCATTCTTACATTGCCGATATATTTCTTTCTTCTGTTCAGTCATACTGTCATTCAGATTCAAAGAAGAGACATAGTCCAGCCACGCTTTCTTCTTTTGCTCTACGGAAGCTGCCACTTCCGCATCCCACCATGCATCACCATTTTTCTATGCTTCTTTGAACTTCCACATACTTCTTTCGCTGTATCTACCATACTCTCTTTCAATACTCTCCAGCATTCTTCAATATCCGATTGCGGCTGGCTTGCCATCGTCAGCCGTTCTCGGACACCCTCTGCATACTTTTCTCTTACACACTCTTCTTGCAACTTTTCAACCTTTATTCTTTCAAGCCCTCCGAAGTGGACACACTCTCGCCAGTGCCTCCACTTTCTGAACAGACCACTAAATCTCGCAATACCGAGATAGTGGTCCGTATCGACTGTGGGGCCCCTGTAGGCTCTTGCGTCCAATATTTTGCTTCGGAGGCGACTGTCTACCAAAATTAAATCTATTATTCATTCATTTATTCATTTATTTATTTATTCGACCAACTAGGATCATTATAAACATAAAATTCATACAAATATATAAATATTATTATAAAACAAATTAAAATTAAAATAAAATAAAATACAATGCTTTAAAATAAAAATTTTACATTAGTCCGTACATGAACCATGCCACAGTGGTTCAAGTACTGACAGTCATACCGTTCTGCGAATGCGCTCAGTATGCTGTTGCGGCTGGCTCGCACCCTGCGCACCAGGGATGTGCACCGCTTGCGTATGGTTGCGTTGAAACAATCCACACGCGCTTCGGCGAACATCCCCGACGCACTACAGAACCGAGGCAGCCCCAAAAGCACTCTAAACGCATTGTTGTACTGTATACGCAGTGCACTGTACTGTTCCCGCGAATAATTCACCCACAAACTGCAAGTATAGAAGGACGTACAAAAGGCTCTAAACAAAGTCATTTTGACGTCCCTCGAACAACGTGCAAATCTGCGAGCTATCATATTAGCACGAACAGACAATGCCCTACGCTCCCTCTCTATATCGGCATTGTCCTTCAGATCCGAAGTAAGTAGGTGACCTAGATATTTAAATGTTTCCACTCTATTTAGAGGACACCCTTTAAGTCTAATAGGTGGTGTATTACCTAGACACTTACCACGGGGCCGAAAAACCATGCTCACACTTTTCTTAACATTATAAGTTAACCCGTGACCATTCACATACATTTCACAAATGCCAAGAAGCCTCGATAATCCATCTACAGAAGCGCTCAGAAGCACCATATCATCAGCATAATTTATATTATTAAGGCATACGCCGCCAATATGACAACCAATATGTGTGCTGCTGAGGTCCTCTATCAAAGCATTTATATAGAAATTAAATAACTTTGGTGAGGTCAAAATTTATTATATTATTTATTATGCTTTTCTGTTCATTCCTTCTCCATGTATACATGTCTTTATGTTGGGAAAATGTGTTTGACACAATAAGGTTTCTCTCCATGCATACATCCGCTATGAGCCTACCTGCGTCGTTCACTCTCTTATCACCAAATGGACCAAGTACGTCCTCATAGTCGGGACGCTTGGTACCCACCCATCCGTTCAAATCTCCGCATACAATCACGCGTTCACTGGTTTCTGCCATATCCAGAACTTCCCTAACATTGTCCCAAAACTTCTCTAGGTCTGATGCCACCGAGGATCCTACGGGAGCATATGCTACAACCATGAATACCTTGGTGACACCTAGTTTTATACGGACCCAAAGAAGTCTGGGATCATACATTCCGTAATCCTTCACACCTGAGGCCAAGCGAGAGGACAACAGCACTCCTACCCCCATGCTGGCTCGATCGCTCTGTGGTACACCAGACCACAGAGCCATCCCGCCACCAGGAAGATCGCAGGCGTCGCTGCCCCTTCGCTTGGTCTCTGTTACACAGAGCACGTCTAGCTGTTTGTCCGCCATGACGGATATCAGCTCGTGCAACTTACCTTCCACACAACCTCTTACATTCCACGTGCCCACCCGGCACTCTGCTCTCCTCGACTCGCCTAACTGGGCAAGGCGTGATGGGTGGCGGCCCCCATCGCCGCAACTGCCGATGTTCGTACCGACGGGGGCGGGTCGGTACCCGTCGCCTCCGGGGGACTCCCTAACCCGCATTGCGGTACGCATACCGAGCCGGATTAGCAGTCTAAATAGACTGGCAGGGGACGCGAACGAGCACGCTCCGGACTATGCCCCCCCTCCGGACTATGCCCCCCTATTTATTTTTCATATTTTTATTTACATTATCTTATAGAAAATTAAATTCTCAACGAAAAAGTTTATATCATTTTTATGCTCAAGCTCATAGGAAGAAAGTAAAAAGTGAAAGAGAAACAAAAAGTGTATATAATTTTTTCCAACAAATAAAACGATATTATTTTTATATTAACTTTCATTTTTTTATCTTTTATTTATAATGCACAGCCTAAACTGCTGATCGAAGAGATCTGAAACTTCGAGGGTGTGTTCTTTATGGGATTTTTCGAAATAATGCTCCTAATACTTGTAAGGGTGTGATGGTGCGATGAGAAAAGGTGGGCCAAAATTTGTAAGACAACGTGATTCCTTCGTCCAATCTACTTCAAATTTTGCATAAACGTTATTTAATAGAATTGATGAAATATGTGTTTCATATTTTATTGAAATTCATCTCCTAACAGCGTTATAAAGGGGTAGAACAGAAGAGGTCCCGAACAGAATTTTTTTTTTGGATTAATCCCACCACACACCTTCCCACAACTGTAACTCCTGTAAGCTAGGAGCCACAATGATTTCCGTGAAGACAGGTTCCTCGGGATCCCCTGAGGTTTGACCCTCAGGAGATCCAGGGAAACACCTCTAATTATCTTGGGACCCGCAACAAATTTAATTAGAAAAGAAAAACAGGAATTGTAGAATTTCTACTTTTCTCCTATGCAAAGCGTGAGACATGAAGCAAAATTGGCTAATAAACCAATAGATAAGAGGATGTACTCATACGTGAAACGTAGCAGTACAGCACCACGGATATGACAGAGTTTATGGGGCCTATATGTAAGCCTTATGTTTGATTAGAATAGTAGGTATAGCAGAATCGCTTGAACGCACGGCAATTATCTCGATTTGGTACAAGGTCCATATAATATACTACCCCAGACATGACTTGCAGACTGTCTAACATAAGACCATCCTCGTTTTGCCAGAGACTGCACTCCCAGAGGATGTGATAACCTGTTTGTTCAAAATTTTTAACTAAAATTTCAACTGTCTAACTACCACGGTTCATGAGATATAGCCTGGTGACAGACAGACAGATGGATGGACGGACAGCGAAGTTAGTCTTAGTTATGGGGCTTCGTTTTACGCTTTGGGTACGGAACCTTAAAAAGATTAAAGTCACATAAAAGCTTGGTACAATGCAAATACTCTTTAAAAGTAGAATGTCTCGAAAGGCACCGTACTATATTAGTACAGCGTTTGAAGATTTCTAAACTTTAAAGAGGTCATACACTGTTAGGACACTGCGTTATGGGCTCTTCTGTGGCGACTACAGAGGGCCATACGCGGTTACGGCATGGTAGTGATGGAGGCGGCGTGCCTGTTGGCCGGGACTCCCCCGTGGGACCTGGAGGCGGAGATGCTTGCCGACTTGTATCGGCGGGTGTCGAAGGTGCGAGCGGAGGGCGGTGCGGTCTCGCTGAGGGAGCTCACCGCCTGGCGCGTTGACCCCCGCCGAGACGTCATTGCCCGTTGGGCAGTCCGGCTGGAGAGGCCTCGGTTCGGTGTGCGGACCGTGGAGGTTAGAACGGCGGCACGGGATGCTCTCCTTTCCATTGGTACAGGTTTTAACGGAGCATGGTTGCTTTGCCAAATACCTGCACACGGTCGTCCGGAGGGAGAGTACACCGTCCTGCCACCACTACGATTGCGACGAGGATACGGCGCAGCATACGCTCAAAGTTTGTGCCCCTTGGGCAGTGCAGCGCCGTGAACTCGTCGCAGTCATCGGTGCCGACCTGACGCTGCCAACCATCGCCAGGGTGATGCTCAACAGCGAACTGGGACGCGGTTGCAACCTTCTGCGAGGCAGTATTCTCGTGGAATGAGGCGGCGGAGCGCGTGCGCGAGGAACGTCTCCTCGGCGACGCGAGCCGCCGCCGGCGACTGGGGCGGCGCAGGCGCGATTATCTGCGCCTGATGCCACCCTAGCTGAGGCCGTGGGTGACTGGACCTGGAAATTAGTCTGTCACCCGTTGAGAGGCTGACCACGTGGGAAATACCGACGTCCTCTTCGAGGGGAGGGACGTCAGTCAAGGAGAGGGTACGCCTCAGGGGCTATTCCGTTGAGCCGGCCACTGACGTCAAGTTCACGCTGCTCCGGTGGTCGGTTCGACGACGAAGGCGAGATGTCACGGGTGGGTTACGGGTGTGCGTGCTTACGCCCCTCTGTTGCCCTGGACGGAGTGGTGCGAGAAGTGCGCCAACTGCAGCCCAACCCAAAAAAAGAGGACACTGCGTTATAAGAATGTAGAGTTTGAAATTTGAAATTGTTGGACAGCAATTTTCTAAACCGAATATTGTCATTGAGAGCCATGATAACACATTGCATCGAATAACTGAAATCTATCGCTCATAAGATGCATTATCCGTTTTTATTTTACTCTGATGAGGGTATTTTTGCTATATAATGATTAGGAAAGGAGAAGATAGTCATTTTCTATATTTTTGTTAGCTGTTTCCTTTTGATTAACATACTTGCAAAAATCGAGGCATAAAGGTTGAGTTATATTAGGAACAATAAATAAGATAAGATAGGGAGACAAGATGTTGATGCTGATCCGATGGGTCGCAAGACGTCATGATGTACCTATGTACGCTACTACGGTCGTTTCGATTTCTTTATACCATGTAATCAAGGTTGTTCCCGAGCAGAGTCTGTATTTATTCCTATGATTCTTCAAATAACATCAAATTACCCTTTCGAATTTCAGAGAGTGCAGTTTGCCATCAAAGTCTGCTCGCAATGACCATAGACAAAGCTCGAGGGCAAATTCTTAAGGTAGCGGGAGTAGACTTATGAGAAAGCTGCTTCTCTCATGGGTATTTGTACATGCTTCAGAGTAAGCTCACAGAGTAGCGAAGAAGAAAAACAAAACATATTTTGACGTGTGTGACTAATTATTATTTAAACAGTGAATGAAAAACGCTTCTATGTCAGTCCGCATCTAGGATGAGAGCACGAAACCGATCCAGTTGCAGAATGGTGTAAGACAGGGAGATGTTATCTCCCCGAAACCGTTCACAACTGCGCTGCAATATGTCTTCAAGCTCTTAGACTGGACTGGACTCGGCATCAACATTAATGGCTAACACATTGCAGATGATGATGATCCATTTACAGATGAAATCGTAGTCATGTTAGAATCCCTAGAAGACCTTGGCACCATGCTCAAGGACCTCGGCAAGGTTGCAACTAGTAGGTTAGCAAATGAGCACGGACTAGCAGAAATTCATGTCTAACGTGTATGTCATTTTTGTACCAGTTTTGTTTTTTGTACCTGTTTACGAATGCGTTTCTCGAAGTTGTTGAACACTATGTTTACCTAGGACAAAACAGTCCAAGTAGGTGAATTCAGTTTCGAGATCAAAAAGGTCAGTCGATGAATCCAACTCGGCTGGGCAGCGTTCAAGAAACTTAGGAGGATCTTCTCGTTCAATATTCCAAAGTGTCTGAAAACAAAAGTTTATAACCAGAGTGTGTCACCAGCGATGACTTACGGCGCTAAAATGTGATCTCTAAATGTCGGCCTCATAAAAAAGCTCAAAATCGCTCAAAGTAGAGAGGGGTATACTCAGTATTTCCCTACCTACGTGATAAAATCTGAAAAACGGAAATACGTAGAAGAACGGGTGTAACCGACATAGCCCGAAGAATTAGCATGTTGAAGTGGCTATGGGTAGGCCATATTGCTTGTCGAACCAAGAACCGTCGGGGAAGATAGGTTCTCGAATGGACACCACGAATCGGACGCCGCAGCGTAGGACGACTATGTGTAATGACGACATTATGAAGGTCGCAGGAAACCTTTGGATGTAGGCGGCACAGGGCCGTTATGAATGTCGTTCTCGTAGGGAGGGATATATTCAACAGTAGCCGTCTACGGGCTGGTGGATGGTTGCCGCATGTAGTATAGAAGTCACATATATACCAATAGCTCAGAAAATAAATTAAAAACATACGAGTACGTACCCTTATTCAACGTAAGTATTTTTGTAAAGGTTACAGCTATAACTAATTAATGCTAGAAACACATTTGTATTTATACTGTCTTTAGTATTTACCATATTTCTAATAAATATTTACAATAGTATACCTACCTACAATAGTGTACCTTTATTAGGGTTGACTATGTTTATATTATATTATATTATTATATCTTATTTATAACATAACTAGTGACTCACCCTCGCTTTGCTTCAGTTACGGTCGCTCTGACTCGCGTTTTCAATCTCTGATACCTTCAATAATATTTATTTAAAGATTAGCTCTGAAAAGTCATTTTGTTCTATGTTAAATGTATCACGCGCCTAATGTATTATACTGGATAAGAAGTAATACTATATTGTTTAAAATAGCTACGTAAATATCCCTTTATTTTTAGTACTATATAAACGATAACTTTCACCCGCGACTACGCCCCCGTAGAAATCATCTCTGACAGAGGTGAATAGAAAAAGCAGTGCAGGGTAGTGAAGGTCTGTCTCTAGGTCGATGGTCGACAGCGTCAGGAACCGGACGCACGCCTTCTGCGAAGTAATCGTCTCGCGGTAGGAGTCGGCAGGTTTGATCCATGAGGGAAATCTTAAACGGTGACACGGTTCACCGGTGGAGGCGTGAGTACCTGCGCTTGATGCCGCTCTAGCTGTGACCACAGGTGGTTGGACCAGGGATTAGTCCGCAGCCCGTAGTGAGGCCAACCGCGTGAAGCGACGCTTCAACAGCAAAAGCTGCTAGGGCTTTGACTCGAGATGGTACCGAACATAATAACCCACCAGACGGGCCTCCCATCGAGTCCACACGAGATAGATATGCGTACGGTAGGTACTGGGTCGTGTGACGCCGATTCCATCGTCCCGAACCGCTTGGTTCTAGTGTGACTATATACAACAGCCTGTCACCAAAATAAGAGGATATTAACACACACAGCTTTCGCCGTCGGGGCGTCGCCCTCACGCGGTGGCCTCACGTCGGGTGACCGGACTATTCCCCGGTCCGATCACCCGAAGCCTTGGTTAGGGCGGCATCAGGCACAGATATGCGCGCCTGCGCCGCCCTGGCCGCTGACGGCAGCCCGGGTCACGGGAATCCTCCCGGACTCGTTCCGCCGCCTCCTTCTGCGAGATGACAGCCTCGCAGAAGGCGGCGACCGAGTCCCAGTTCCTGGCGCTGTCGACCATCGCTTTCGCGACAGCCGACAGCATCAGGTCGGCACCGATAACAGCGACGAGGTCACGGCGCTGCCCGTCGCAGATCGGACATACCTCGAGCGTATGTTGCGCCGTGTCCTCGTCACTACTGCAATGATGGCAGGACGGAGTCCACTCCCTCCACGTGACCGTGTGCAGGTACAAGCCGAAGCAACCGTGCCCCGACAATACCTGCACCAGCCGGAAGGAGAGGACTCCGTGCCGCCGCTCCATCCATTCCATCAGTAGGGGCCGGAAGGCCTCAACGGTAACAACACTGCGTCTAGGGCTCTCCAGCCGTGTAACCCAACGGGCGATGACGTCTCGGCGGGCGTCCTTGCGCCAGGTGGCTCGTTAGACGATGGGGAGCCACCCTCGTCGCGCACTGAGGTTATCCGCCGGTAGAGGTCGGAGAGCATCTGCGCCTCTAGGTCCCAGGGGGGTGTCCCGGCCAATAGGCACGCCGCCTCGGTTGACACCGTGCGGTACCCGCGAATGGCTCTGACCGCCATGACCTTCTGTGGCCTCCACAGAACAGCCCTGAGCTGGGCGTTCAGAGCCCTCGCCCACACGGATGCGCCGTACATGGCCATTGAGTGGATCACGCCCGCATACAGCCGTCGGCCCTCGAAACTGGGTCCGCCCACGTTTGGCAGGAGCCGCGATAGGGCGGACACCGCGCCGACCAGCCGAGGAGTAATCCTGCGGAAATGCTCCCGGCACCACCAACGCACGTCAAGCACCAGACCCAAATACTTCATATGGGCCTGGATATTGATGTGGATGGAGTTGACGACTAACGAGGCGCCGATAGGCAGCCTTACGCGGGGCCCATGAAAAAGAAGGGCCGCAGTCTTGATCCCTAATTAGACCCTTTTTTTTTTTTTTTTTCGCAAGGCGGGACCATGGGTGTGGTCGCTCCCCGGCAAATCGGCCCGGGGCGACGGAAGAGGCGGCGCGCAACCCCATGGACCCACCCTGCAAACACCTCTCTTCGCCGTGCGAGCGGACTACCGGTACCCGATCTTTGTCTTCGGTGGCCCGCCCGGCGATATACCCTCTTGGGTTCCTCTCTCGTCGACGACCCTACAGCTTTCGCCGTCGAGGCGTTGCCCTCACGCGGTGGCCTCACGTCGGGTGACCGGACAATTCCCCGGTCCGATCACCCGAAGCCTCGGTTAGGGCGGCATCAGGCGCAGATACTCGCGCATGCGCCGCCCTGGCCGCGGGCGGCGGCCCGGGTCACGGGAATCCTCCCGGACTCGTTCCGCCGCCTCCTTCTGCGAGATGACAGCCTCGCAGAAGGCGGCGACCGCGTCTCAATTCCTGACGCTGTCGACCATCGCTTTCACGACAGCCGGCAGCGTCAGGTCGGCACCGATGACAGCGACGAGTTCACGGCGCTGCCCGTCCCAGCCCGAACATACCTCAAGCGTATGTTGCGCCGTGTCCTCGTCGCTACTGCAATGGTGGCAGGACGGAGTCCACTCCCTCCGCACGACCGTGTGCAGGTACTTGCCGAAGCAACCGTGCCCTGACAAGACCTGCACCAACCGGAAGGAGAGCACTCCGTGCCGCCGCTCCATCCACTCCATCAGTACGGGCCGGAGGGCCTCGACGGTAACAATACCGTGTCTAGGCCTCTCCAGCCGCGTAGCCCAATGGGCGATGACTTCTCGGCGGGCGTCCTCGCGCAAGGTGGCTATCTCGTTGAACGATGGGGAGCCACCCTCGTCGCGCATTGTGGTAAACCGCCGGTAGAGGTCGGAGAGCATCTCCGCCTCTAGGTCCCACGGGGGTGTCCCGGCCAATAGGCATGCCGCCTCGGTAGACACCGTGCGGTACCCTCGAATGGCTCTGACCGCCATGGCTCGCTGTGGCCTCCATAGTATAGCCCTTTTTGTTTTTTTTTTTTTGTGGTGGGCCATGGACGTCGCACCCCGCCAAATCGGTCCGGGGTGACGGAAGAGGCGGCGCGCAACCCCATTGACCCACCCTGCAAGCACCTCTTCTTCGCCGTGCGAGCGGGCCACCGGTACCCGATCATTGTCTTCGGTGGCCCGCTCGGCGGTACGCCCTCTCGGGCTCCTCTCCTGTCGACGCCCCGACAGCTTTCACCGTCGAGGCGTCGTCCTCACGCGGTGGCCTCGCGTCGGGTGACCGGACAATTCCCCGGTCCGATCACCCGAAGCCTCGGTTAGGGCGGCATCAGACGCAGGTATTCGCGCCTGCGCCGCCCCGGCCGCGGGCGGCGGCCCGGGTCACGGGAATCCTCCCGGGCCCGTTCCGCCGCCTCCTTCTGCGAGATGACAGCCTCGCAGAAGGCGGCAACCGCGTCCCAATTCCTGACGCTGTCGACCATCGCCCTCGCGACAGCCGGCAGCGTCAGGTCGGCACCGATAATAGCGACGAGGTGGCGGCGCTGCCCGTCCCAGCCCGAGCATTCCTCGAGCGTATGTTGCGCCGTGTCCTCGTCACTACTGCAATGATGGCAGCCCGGAGTCCATTCCCTGTACACGACCGTGTGCAGGTATTTCCCGAAACACCCGTGCCTCGTTAACACCTGCACCAGTCGGAAGGTGAAAACCCCGTGCCGCCGCTCCATCCATTCCATCAGTACGGGCCGGAGGGCCTCGACGGTAGTAACACCGTGTCTAGGCCTCTCCAGCCGCGTAGCCCAATGGGTTCCTCTCGTCGACGCCCGACAGATTCGCAGCCGTCGGGGCGTCGCCCTCACGCGGTGGCTTCACGTCGGGTGACCGGACAATTCCCCGGTCCGATCACCCGAAGCCTCGGTTAGGGCGGCATCAGGCGCAGGTATTCGCGCCTGCGCCGCCCCGGCCGCTGGCGGCGGCCCGGGCCGCGGGAATCCTCTCTTGCCCGTTACGCCGCTTCCTTCTGCGAGATGACAGCCTCGCAGAAGGCGGCGACCGCGTCCCAGTTCCTGATGCTGTCGACTATCGCCCTCGCGACGGCCGGCAGCGTCAGGTCGGCACCGATGACAGAGACGAGGTCACGGTGCTGCCGCTCCCATCCCGGACACACCTCCAGCGTGTGTTGCGCCGTGTCCTCGTCACTCCTGCAGTGGTGGCAGGCCGGAGTCCACTCCCTATACACGACCCTGTGCAGGTACAACCCGAAACACCCGTGCCCCGTCAATACCTGCACCAGCCGAAAGGTGAGGACTCCGTGCTGCCGCTCCATCCACTCTATCAATACGGGCCGGAGGGCCTCAACGGTCTCCACACCGTGCCTAGACCTCTCCAGCCGCGTAGCCCAACGGGCTATGACGTCTCGGCGGGCATCCACGCGCCAGGTGAATGGCTCTGACCGCCATGGCTCTCTGTGGCCTCCACAGAACCGCCCTGAGCTGGGCGTTCAGAGTCCTCGCCCACACGTGTGCGCCGTACATGGCCATCGAGCGGATGACCCCCGCATACAGCCGGCCCTCGAAACTGGGTCCACCCACGTTCGGCATGAGTCGAGAAAGGGCGGACGCCGCGCCGACAAGCCGGGGAGCAATCTGTCGGAAATGCTCCCAGAACCACCATCGCCCGTCGAGCACATGACCCAAGTACCTCATATGGGCCTGGATGCTGATGTGGATGGAGTTTACCACTATCGAGGCGCCGATGGGTAGCCTCACACGGGGCCCATGGAAAAGTAGGGCCTCCGTCTTGCTTAGGGCCACCCTGAGCCCCAGCGCCTCGATCCGCCTGACCATCTCCTCGGTGCCGAGAGTGGCCAGGCTCGCCGCCTCTTCGAGTGTCCTGCCCCGGGCTGTGACGAGCATATCGTCAGCGTGTGCTACACAAAGCTCAGCCCAGTGGGCAACTCCCTCTCAACGCCCAGTCGTACCCGATGTCCCACAGAGTCGGCCCCAGAACCGACCCCTGTGGAACGCCGCACGACATGGGCGTCCGCACAATGTCCCCTGCGGGACCCGCGCAGAGGATACTGCGGCCCTCCAAATAGTCTGCCACCAGCCGCCTGAGGTACAGGGGCACTTCATGGAACCGGAGCGCCTCCCTGATGCAGCCGAATGGCAGACTATTGAATGCGTTGGCGATGTCCAACGACGCCGCCAACAGCACTCCCTTCTCGGCGACGGCCTCCGCGGCCACCTGCCTCAGGCGTAGTAGGGCCCCGATGGTCGAACGCCCCCTCCGAAACCCATACTGAGCGTCCGACAGATCGGGCCCCACCTCCTCCAGGTGTCGGACGATGCGGGCAGCGAGCACACGCTCCAGCAGCTTACCCACATCGTCGAGAAGCACGATGGGCCTGTAGGCCGACGGCAAATCCGGGGACCGTCCCGGCTTTGGCAGGAGAACCAACCTCCCTTCCTTCCAGCACTCAGGGAACCGTCCAGACGTCAGACAGGCGTTAAACAGCTGCCTGAGGCGAGGCTCGAAGTGCTCGAGGAGCGACGTCAACACCCGGACTGCAATTCCGTCCGGGCCGGGGGCCATGGTGGCGGAACGAATCTTCGCCACGGCCGCCCCCACTTCCGACTCCGTCACGGGCGGAACACTCTCGTCGTCGTCGGCCTCCCGGTCCAGATCTGGCGGAGCCATGACCGGGGGCGTGTGTTCCGACTGCCGTGGAAACAGCTCCTCGACCACCCTACGAAGGAAGTCGGGCTGGAGGGTCTCGGTGAGGGAGAGGGCCCGCGCGCGAAGCTTGTTCAGCGCCGCGCGATACGGGCGACCCCAGGGGTCACGGTCGAGACCGTCCAGCATCTCCTGCCAACTCGCACCCTTGGCGGCTCGGACGGCCAGCCGAAAGGCAGTCCGCGCACTGCGGTACGCCTCGTACAGCTGGCCCTCCCGCTCGACGTCGCGGTGACGCCGCCGGCTGCGGGTGTAGGACCTTCGGGCACTGATACACGCCGCACGAAGGTCCGGGACAAGGACGGGAAGTGCCACTGCGTTGAGACGACGATTGCCGCAGTACCGTTTCGACTGACCACCCAATTGGGGCGTTCAGGCACGGCGTACGGTTCCGCGACTACGGCTGCACCAATCGACCACTCCGCCATGGATTACAGGAGGAGATTCTGCGCTCCGGCGGAGTGGTTGGTGTTGGCCTGCAGGAGGGGGTGCATGGATGGTGTACCCATTATCGGGTTGTATCCATGACCTCCTCGCCAGCGGGCGATCGGACCGCGCTAGGAGCGGGAGCGGCCGTGGTCGTAGGGCCGCCCCGCGCCTTTGGGGCCGAAGCTGGAGGTTTGCAGGCCCCAGAGCCCATGCGGTGCTTGGCGGGCTTATTGCCCGCCGCAGACGCGGAAGGCCTCGTTGCAGCCTCGCTGGTCGTCGCCGGCGGTGTTGGGGGTCAGCCGGTGCCCTGGCTGGAGCGTGCTAACGACAGAACAACCCATCTGCCATGCATCTTTTCGCCGCACGCCAGAACTTAAGATTCTGGGTGATTTCCGAGTCCGAATGTTACTTCGAACTCTTTATAGAGGTTGTCTTTGTCGCGGTTCGGGCGGTTAAGCCAAGACCCTCGCTCCTGAAACTAAGACAAGCAAAGAATCAGGTTTACGATGTGTGGGCGGTGGCATGTGCCTGCCCAGCCCTCAAATAAATGAGTGACTGAGCCCGTCCCAATATTTCGCGTCCTATACCCTCTACTACGACTTTAGTAGAGTAAGGAGCGAAATCGCACAGATATTCGCTACGGACGACAGTACAACAGAAGAACTGGGAACCGCCGTCCGCACCCAGGGTACACCGCGTGGAGGTTTCTGGGATAGTACCTTTAAGCATGAATATATTGCTGTTAACAATATATATCGCGTGAAGGCGTCGCCCCGGCGGCACTGTTGATTTTTGATGGTTTCGATGGCGACGGTACCCGAAAGGGAATCCCCCGGGACAGCCACGAATATTAACGAATCAGTATCAGTTTATGAGGAAGAGCTAACACGATGGGTTATAGGACCACATGTCGCCCTTCCGTCACCCTGAATAGAAAGCAAGTAGCGTGCCAGAATTTAAAAAGAATTGGGGTAGTCCTCTGGCTTCCAGAATAATCGTATTAGTGAGTCTCTAATAATAATTAAATAAAACTATCAACGTCAAATTTAATCCGTAGAGGATCTCTTACTGTTTTACTCCGCTTACTCCTAAAGGAGAAGAAAATTGATAGTGGTGAAAATATTTATTTACTTTTACCGAAGAGTATTTGTGCATAATTTGAAAAGATACGGTAAAGATTCTTTCCCCCTACATACAAACTTTACTACTCTGTTTCACCCTTTTATTGGCGGCATTTCGTAGAATCCTTAGTGTGTAAGTCTCCTCTCTCTCTCTCTCTCTCGCTCTCTCTCTCTCTCTCGCACAAAGAGTAGACCGAACGTCTAATGTGTTCTATCTCATTATCTCGACGGCTGAATCCTATACATTTATGTGTTTGTGTCTCTATGGACGAAAAAATAATTTTTCGTTTCATCGAGTTTGAAATCACAATGATTCTAAAGAAGTTTCACTTCAAAAATAAACTACTGTCAAAATTTTGTTTATCTAGCTTCAATAGTTTCGGCTAGGAGGGAATAGTCCGGAGCGTGCACGTCGCGTCCCCTGCCAGTCTAGTTAGACTTCAATCTGGCTCAAATGCGTACCGCAGTGCGGGTTAGGGCGTCCCCTGGAGGCGACGCGTACCGATCCGCCCCCGTCGGTACGAAAATCGGCAGATGCGGCATTGGGGGCCGCCACCCATCACGCCTTGCCCAGTCAGGCGAGTCGAGGAGAGCAGAGTGCCGGGTGGGCACGTGGAATGTAAGAGGTTGTGTGGAAGGTAAGTTGCATGAGCTGATATCCGTCATGGCGGAGAAACAGCTAGACGTGCTCTGTGTGACAGAGACCAAGCGAAGGGGCAGCGACGCCTGCGATCTTCCTGGTGGCGGGATGACTCTGTGGTCTGGTGTACTACAGAGCGATCGAACCAGCATGGGGGTAGGAGTGCTGTTGTCCTCTCGCTTGGCCCCAGGTGTGAAGGATTACGGAATGTATGATCCCAGACTTCTTGGGTCCGTATAAAACTAGGTGTCACCAAGGTAATCATGGTTGTAGCATATGCTCCCGTAGGATCCTCGGAGGCATCAGACCTGGAGAAGTTTTGGGATAATGTTAGGGAAGTTCTGGATATGGCAGAAACCAGTGAACGCGTGATTGTATACGGAGATTTGAACGGATGGGTGGGTCAAGCGACTATGAGGACGTACTTGGTCCATTTGGTGATAAGAGAGTGAAAGACGCAGGTAGGCTCATTGCGGATGTATGCATGGAGAGAAATCTTATTGTGTCAAACACATTTTTCCAACATAAGGACATCCATATGTATACATGGAGAAGGAATGAACAGAAAAGTATAATAGATTTAATTTTGGTAGATAGTTGCCTCCGAAGCAAAATATTGGACGCAAGAGCCTACAGGGGCCCCACAGTCGGTACGGACCACTATCTCGTTATTGCGAGATTTAGTGGTCTGTTCGGAAAGTAGAAGCACTGGCGAGCGCGTGTCCACTTCAGAGGGCTTGAAAGAATTAAGATTGAAAGTTTGCAAGAAGAGTGTGTAAGAGAAAAGTATGCAGAGGTTGTCCAAGAACGGCTAACGTTGGCAAGCCAGCCGCAATTGGACATAGAAAAATGCTGGAGAATATTGAAAGAGAGTATGGTAGATACAACGAAAGAAGTATGTGGAAGCTCAAAGAAGCCTAGGCAAGCAAATGGTGATGCTTGGTGGGATGTGGAAGTAGCAGCTTCCGTAGATCAAAAGAAGAAAGCGTGGCTGGACTATGTCTCTTCTTTGAATCTGAATGACAGTATGACTGTTCTGTTCACAGAAGAAAGAAATATATCGGCAATGTAAGAATGACACCAAGGCCTTAGTGAAAGAGAAACGTGATAAAGCAAATATGAGTGCAGAAGATAGGCTGACTAATAACTTTGAGGGTAACACCAAAGCCTTTTGGAAGGAGGTGAAGAAGTCTCGGGATGGTTGGTCAGCCTTCAGAATGAATAAAATAAGGTCTAAAGGTGAAGACATTCTTACACAAACACAAGACGTGTTAAGCCGATGGAGTGAATATTTTGGCGATATGTATGCGGATACTCGGGTTGTCGCCGGTGTTGCATGTAGTCTAGTAGATCAACATTCAGCACCGGCGTCCTCCGATGGCATCAGTATGTATGAAATTGAATGGGCGATAAGAAGTTTAAAAACCTGTTGCTTCTCAATTTATGTTGGAGCTCGGGCAAGGTTCCCAGGGACTGGAATAGCGCAGTCATCGTGCCTTATTACCTCTTGTTATTTTTACATCTGTTCTGGCTTAATTTCTTTCGAAGACCATTATTTTGGTTTTGCTCACATTCACTCGTAGACCTTTTCTTACAATCTTCTGTCATTGTATCGACTAGGGTCTGCAGGTCAGTCGCTGACTTCGCCAGCAGGACTACAACATCTGCATAGAGCAGAGCACGGACTACTGAGTCACCCAACTGGACTCCCACATTCATATCGTTCAACCTTTGGAGACATTTATCCAGATATATGATAAACAGCCTGGCTGATAGAACGCACCCCTGCTTAACGCCGATATTGACGTCAAACCAAGGCGACATTCCATCATCCAGCCGCACACAGGCTCTACAGCCCATGTAACTGGACTGCACAGCTTGCAGCAGTTTACCGCTAATAGCATTCTCCGGTAAAATGTC
This sequence comes from Lymantria monacha, assembly GCA_905163515.2. NCBI lineage: Eukaryota > Metazoa > Arthropoda > Insecta > Lepidoptera > Erebidae > Lymantria > Lymantria monacha. The sequence continues at coordinate 3,802,299 of LR991087.1, forward strand.
CCAAAGTTCCTTTCGTACAACCGTGTCAAATGCTCTCTTCAGATCTACAAAAGTGCAGAAAACCCTTTGACACAGAACCAGATTCTTCTCCACAATGTTGTGCAGAGAGAACACTTGATCCATGCATCCCCTTCCACTCCTGAAACCTCCTCGCGCCTCACACAGTAAACCATCGGACACCATCCTCATTCTCCTTTGAATAATTTTACCGTACACTTTTGCTGCCAAACTAGTCAAGCTTATGGCTCTGTAATTTGCGCAGTCATATCGTGAACCCTTGTTTTTAAACAAAGGCACGATGACTGCGCCATTCCAGTCCCTGGGAACCATTCCCAAGGCCCAAAATAAATTGAGGAGCAACAGAAACGCCTCCCAGACACAGGAGCCGCCAAGCTTGATCATCTCGGCAGACACCATATCAATGCTTGCTGCCTTACCATTTTTCAAACTTCTTATCGCCCATTCAACTTCATCTATACTAATGCCATCGAAGGACGCTGGTGCCGAATGTTGATCTACTAGACCACATGCAACACCGGCGCCAACCCGAGTATCCGCATAATTATCGCCAAAATATTCACTCCATTGGATTAACACGTCTTGTATTTGTGTAAGAATGTCTCCACCTTTAGACTTTATTTTATTCATTCTGAAGGCTGACCAACTACCCCGAGACTTCTTCACCTCCCTCCAAAAGAGTTTGGTGTTACTCTAGAAGTTTTTAGTTAGACTATCTTCTGCACTCATATTTGCTCTATCACGTTTCTCTTTCGATAAGGCCTTGGTGTCATTCTTACATTGCCGATATATTTCTTTCTTCTGTTCATTCATACTGTCATTCAGATTCAAATAAGAGACAGTCCAACCACGCCAGATAATATGTGAAAATATATATAGCCAGAGACATAGTCCTACCAAATTTCTTATATAGATAAACATCAGCTCGGTTCACATTCCAGTGCAGGCTCGAGTTTCCTCTACAATTGGAGAGAAATAGACCCACTACACCGTGCTGGACAGATGGGTTGGTATTGAGTTTTATTTAAAGAAAGCAAAACTCGAAAGTTTTCCTTCATTTTAAGTTATGCTTTTCATACAAGCTTCTTTTAATTTCACATGTCCAATGTCTATTTGTCAGTCTATCTATAATCGAAACTTGTATGTTAAATTTGTCTCAATTCCCCATGTCCAATTGAATTGAAATTTAGCATACACCTTTAAGTCTAAAGATACATACACCTTTAAGACAATATAAAGTGCAATCGGCAGATCTTCCAAGATGGCAAATTGCCAAATTAGAATGAGTTTACAAAGTGAAGTGCCGTCTCCTTTATATTGACGAAAAATCAGATCATAAAATTCAGATCAGTCAGGATATACATAGTTCAATTAACAGATATTAGTGTGTGAAAATATATACATCAGTGAATAGGTCAGTCAATACGCTATACGATTTTTTTTTTGAGATTTAACTCACCACATATTCTTGCCATTTTAATTCTTGTAAGCCAAGATACACAACGGTCTCTATAAATAACACCTTTTTTTTTTTTTGCCATGGGCTATGGACGTCGCACCCCGCCAAATCGGTCCGGGGTGACGAAAGAGGCGGCGCGTAACCCCATTGACCCACCCTGCAAGCACCTCTCCTTCGCCATGCGAGCGGACCGCCGGTACCCGATGATTGTCTTCGATGGCCCGCTCGGCAGTATGCCCTCTCGGGCTCTCTCCTGTCTCTCTCCTGTCGACGCCCCGACAGCTTTCGCCGTCGAGGCGTCGTCCTCACGCGGTGGCCTCACGTCGGGTGACCGGACAATTCCCCGGTCCGATCACCCGAAGCCTCGGTTTGGGCGGCATCAGGCGCAGGTACTCGCGCCTGCGCCGCCCCGGCCGCGGGCGGCGGCCCAGGTCACGGGCATCCTCCCGCGCCCGTTCCGCCGCCTTCTTCTGCGAGATGACAGCCTTGCAGAAGGCGGCGACCGCGTCCCAATTCCTGACGCTGTTGACCATCGCTCGCGCAACAGCCGGCAGCGTTAGGTCGGCACCGATGACAGCGACGAGGTCACGGCGCTGCCTGTCCCAGCCCGAACATACCTCGAGCGTATGTTGCGCCGTGTCCTCGTCGCTACTGCAATGGTGGCAGGACGGAGTCCACTCCCTCCGCAAAACCGTGTGCAGGTACTTGCCGAAGCAACCATGCCCCGACAAGACCTGCACCAACCGGAAAGAGAGGACTCCGTGCCGCCGCTCCATCCACTCCATCAGTACGGGCCGGAGGGCCTCAACGGTAAAAACACCGTGTCTAGGCCTCTCCAGCTGTATAGCCCAACGTGCGATGACTTCTCGGCGGGCGTCCTCGCGCCAGGTGGCTATCTCGTTGAACGATGGGGACTCTTTGCGCATTGAGGTAACCCGCCAGTAGAGGTCGGAGAGCATCTCCGCTTCTAGGTCCCACGGGGGTGTCCCGGCCAATAGGCATGCCGCCTCGGTAGACACCGTGCGATACCCGCGAATGGCTCTGACCGCCATGGCTCGCTGTGGCCTCCACAGCACCGCCCTGAGCTGGGCGTTCAGAGCCCTCGCCCACACGGGTGCGCCGTACATGGCCATTGAGCGGATCAGCCCCGCATACAGCCGTCGGCCCTCGAAACTGGGTCCGCCCACGTTCGGCATGAGCCGAGAAAGGGCGGAAGCCGCGCCGACCAGCCGGGGAGCAATTTGACGAAAATGCTCCCGGAACCACCATCGCCCGTCGAGCACCAGACCCAAGTACCTCATATGGGCCTGGATACTGATGTGGATGGAGTTGACGACTAACGAGGCGCCGATGGGCAGCCTCACACGGGGCCCATGGAATAGTAGGGCCTCCGTCTTGTTTAGGGCCACCCTGAGCCCCAGCGCCTCAATTTGCCTGACCATCTCCTCGGTGCCGAGAGTGGCCAGGCTCGCCGCCTCTTCGAGTGTCCTGCTCTGGGCTGTGTCGAGCGTGTCGTCAGCATAGCAAATAACGTTCAGCCCGGGGGGAGGGGGAGACTCCCTCTCAACGCCCAGTCGTAACCGATGTCCTACAGAGTCGGCCCCAGAACCGACCCCTGCGGAACACCGCACGACATGGGCGTCCGCACAATATCCCCTGCGGGGCTCGCGTTGAGAACATTGCGCCCCTCCAAATAGTCTACCACCAGCCGCCTGAGGTACAGGGGCACTCCATGGAACCGGAGCACCTCCCTGATGCAGCTGAATGGCAGAGTATTGAATGCGTTGGCGATGTCCAACGACACCGCCAACAGCACTCCTCTGCCGGTGACAGCCTCCGCAGCCGTCTGTCGACACGCTCCAACAGCTTACCCACATCGTCGAGAAGGACAATGGGCCTGTAGGCCGACGGCGAATCCGGGGGCCGTCCCGGCTTTGGCAGGAGAACCAACCTCCCTTCCTTCCAGCACTCAGGGAACTGTCCAGACGTCAGACAGGCGTTGAACAGTGCCTGAGGCGAGGCTCGAAGTGCTCGAGGAGCGACGTCAACACCCGGACTGGTATACCGTCCGGGCCGGGGGCCGTGGTGGCGGAACGAATCTTTGCCACAGCCGCCCCCACTTCCGACTCCGTCACGGGCGGAACACTCTCGTCGGCCTCCCGGTCGTGATCTGGCGAAGCCATGACCGGAGGCGTGTGTTCCGATAGCCGCGGGAACAGCTCCTCGACCACCCTACGAAGGAGGTCGGGCTGGACGGTCTCGGTGAGGGGGGGGGGGGCCCTGCGCGCGAAGCTTATTCAGCGACGCGCGATACGGGCGACCCCAGGGGTCACGGTCGAGACCGTCCAGCATCTCCTGCCAACTCGCGTCCTTGGCGGACCGGATGGCCAGCCGAAAGGCAGTCCGCGCACTGCGGTACGCTTCATACAGCTGGCCCTCCCGCTCAGCATCGCGGCGACACCGCCGGCTGCGGGTGTAGGACCTTCGGGCACTAATGCACGCCGCACGAAGGTCCGCCAGTCTTGGGGACCACCAGTAGATCCCCTGCCTCGGAGGCAGACGCCGTACCCTGGGCATGGCCGCATCGCATATCTGCGTTAACGCATCGCGAATGTGGCCAGCCACAGCGTCCACTCCATCCGCTGGGGGTGGTGAGGACAGCCACGTGTTCACGATGGCCGCCTCCGCCAGTAGGTCCCTATCTAGACGCCCCACAGCCCACCGCGGAAACGCGGGAGCTCGGTCCGCCCTGTGACCCCTGCTGGGGTCCTGGAGAGGACCGAGAGAGACCTCCATCCGAATATACCGGTGGTCCGACAGGGTCTCCGTCTATAAATAACACCTAGCTTTCACCCTCAGGCAGTCCCGGGAGATGTTTTTAATTTTCTGGGGACCCTCAACAAATTTTATAAAAAGGTTAAAGATAAGGAGTTGGAAAGCATGATTCTACTTCCCTCCTACGCTGTGCGGGAGACAAGAAGCAAAATTTTCTAGTCAGCCGTGATTTGATTTTCCCTAAGATCGATTGCTACAGTAGGTATGGCAGAAACGCCTGAACGCACCGCAATTTTCTAGAGTTGCTACAAGGTCCGTATATTATACTACTCCAGACGTACCTTGTTTGGCTATCTAATATAAGATCGCGCTCGTTACGCCAAAGATCGCACTCTCAGATAATATGATGTGCTGATTGTTCCATACTCGAGGTCAGATGTGGAACATTGACATAAATGCAAAGATACGAATTTAAAAGAAAACAATTTACTATTAAAGTTGTCATGGCCAGTTAGAAATCGGGTCACAAAGTGTTCAACCAGCTGAGGGCTTTCAGCCCAAAGAGAGCTCCGGAGGCCAGAACACTTACTTATATAAACAGCGGTAACGTAGTAGAGGGGCGTGTTGTTGACAATCTTGCACACAGATAAAAATCTGTTGTCTATGAAGAACTTTTTTTAATCGAGAGGCTAGAAAAAATTATAACTTTCTTGCCTTCTTCATGCAAAGGCTTTCTTCTCTATCTTTATCTATTTTTCTCGCAAGCGTCTAGAGAGAGTGTGGCGGATTAAATTAATAGCTCGGAGAGTAAAAAAAACAATAAAATTTGTCCCTCACAATAAAATCAATATGATCACTGCGCCAAGTAGGCGAAATGTATTTTCTTTTCAAATCCATATATATATAGGTATCAAATGAAAGGGCTTGTTATAATAGAAAACATTAAAATATTCACATCACAACAAATTGAATATGGCCACCACTCTAATATGACGGTTTTCATTTTCTTTTCAACTCTCTACAACTATATGAATATTCAACTAATGACAGGAATTGAAAAATATAAAAAGGTACGAAGTACCTACAGTTAGTGACTTCACATTAAATTTAATAAACTGTTGCGGCTTTGTAGTGGATTTGTTAAATTTATAAGATTACGTTAATCTGAATGTTGGTCCACCTGGCAATAAGTGAGGAATAGACAAGCTTTGAAAACGTCTCATTGAGAGGTTTTCAGAGTTTGTCTAGTGAGGACAGTCTGGTGATTGGTCGATATGACTTCGGATCGCCCGGTAGCTGATCACCACTTTTAGGAATTATACGTAGGTACCTATATCTGTGACGCCATAAATGAACATTATACAACGATTAAAAGCTATTAAAATTTAGTTACCCGACGCTCGACTAAGCTAGTCTTTGAGCAATTTATTTGATATTTTGTCTTCACCAGCAACTTTTTTTGAGGGCAAAACTCTAATGGTATTTATAATTTCGGTAAAAGACGGTCAGATACAGGTTGAGAAAGGTGGATTAAACGCTCATTTGTTTATAGCGTTCGCTGTCAACTGATATATAGGTAATCGTCTGGAACTTAAAGTATTTAATAAAATATCGTACTGCACATAATCGACTGCACAGATGGCGTAGTGGATAAGATACCGAACTTCCGTACCAGTGCCGAGGGTTCTATTCCTACGCAGGATAATACTTTGTGTGATTCACAAAGTATTGTTCTGAGTCTGGGTGTAATCTGTCTGCGTTAATTGCATGTTTGTAAAGTCCCCCGCAATACAAGGATTATTTCCTTAGTGCGAGGTGGTGTTTTAAAAAAAAAACTTGGTAGTCTCTTCAACATCTGTATTATGATTATCATTTACTTTAATATTTTGTACGTACATCAGGTCGACTGATCGATTTGCTATAAACTCGAGATATCTTCGACCTTCTTTGGAATAGAACAACCCTACAATTGTTACTAAAAATGTAATGTAATTTTATTTAAATATCAACTTAATTACAACAATGAATAATAATTAATAATTTAAAATTATTCCAAATGTAAATGCCACAAAATGTTAGGTAAATTATTTAGGTAACTAATTAAAAAAACCAACTAGAAATTACAATAAATACAAAAGTCCAAGGCAGTAGTAGGCAGCAGTATTTAAAAATTGAAGGTGTCAAATGGATAAGAAATACATTATTTATTTACTTTTACCTAAATGAAAATTATTGTAATCTATTGGCATAGATATATAAATAAAAATTACAAAGAATAGATTTCTATATCAAATCAAATCAAATCATTTATTATGCATAAGCCCCATGGGGGCACTTACATATTGTCAATTTTACATTATTGTTTTTTAAATTAAATTTAATTAATCTACCACCGGATCGGAAAGCAGCCACATACTGAGAAGATCCGGCAAGAAACTCAGTGGGCTCGATATATATATTTTTTTTAATTATATATTTTCACAAAAGAGTAGTGGTACATGTTTAATTTATGTTAGCTCCAGTGACATGCCCTTCGAGTAAAGACTTTTTTTTTATTTTGTATATAATACAAAATTAAACTAAGAATATTTATAAAACAAAAAAGAAACAAAAATGGCTGGACCAGATCCCACAAGCGGCACCCGATCACGAGTTAACTATTAGAGCAGCCATCGCGACCCTCAACCACATTGGAGGGAAGGGAGAGACCCGCTCCACGTAGCTACCGCAAGCAGAGACCTTTTCAGTGAGCATGACCACACCATAATCTATAAATTTGAAACAGTGTTCAGGAACGGGGGTCTTCGGGTCTACTCCAATAAAATGAATTCTTCGTTTAAGTACGTTTAATATTGATTTAAAAACAATGAATATATGAGAATAATATGAAGGTATAGATCGTAATAAAAATATAATATTCGATTAAATTGTTCACTCGTTTTTGTTCGTTTATCATTCGAATCTCACTCAATAATGTTGGAGTGCTTTCTTAAGATGCCACTAGATGGCGGAAGACGTATGTAGCGTCGACATGCCCTCGGCCTTGGAAGCTCCATCTTCCAAAGTTGGTAGGTGAGACGTCTTGGTCGCGTACTCTCTGTCTGTCAGTAATGGGCATATTTTGGAGAATGCCTTCCTGATGATGATACCATTCGCAGTAAGTATATCAGCAACTCGTGTGACACCATCAGCGCCCGGGTATATCTGGGTAACACGCCCCATTCGTCACTTAAGTGGTAAGTTGTCCTCTTTGACTAAGACCAAACTTCTCAAGGCAATATCGTTCGCCTGTGATTTCCACTTCGTCTTTTGTTGAAGTACCGACACATACTCTTTTGACCACCGCCGCCAGAAATGTTGACGTAATTGCTCAACGTATTGATATCTGGTGAGCCTCGACGCTGTAATGTGTGTCAAGTCTTCTACTGGTGGAGCAGTCAACGGTCGGCCTATGAGGAAATGACCAGGTGGGAGAGGAGTGAGATCGGTGGGATCAGGAGACAAGGGTGTCATAGGACGGGAATTAAGAACAGCCTCGATTTGTGTTAAAACAGTACTCAGTTCCTCGTACGTTAAATTAGCGTTACCCATGATACGTCTAAGGTGATGTTTACATGACCTGACCCCACTCTCCCATAAGCCTCCAAAATACCACATTTTAAAGGTGTAAATAAGGTGGTAAAGGGTAAAGGGTAAATAAGGTGGAATGAAATGAAATTTAATACCGTCGTTAGCGGTAGAATTGATTATATTTTTCGCATTATTTTATTATTAATGAACGTAGATAATTCATTTGAGGCACCAACAAAATTCTTACCATTATTTGAATAAATATCACTTGGTTTACCTCGCCGACTTATAAAACGCTTAAGTGTTAAAAGAAAGTCGCAAGTAGACAGACCGGTAACGAGCTCTAAATGTATGGCCCGTGTAACCAAATAAATAAAGAGACAAACGTAACATTTAGCCAACCGAGCGCCTCTGCCTTTGCGATTTAAAATCATAATAGGGCCAGCATAATCTACGCCCGTACGTATAAACGAAAACCCACAGTCCAAGCGTGCGAACAGGCTGAAATGATGATGATGATGATTAGTATGTGGTTTTAAATAATAAATTAGTATTTTAATGTATCTGTTTATTATAGCAGTTCTAAGCCCTTTAAATAGTATGAAAGAAAATTGGAATGGTAAACTTATTTACTATGTTACATGTGTTGGCAATGTAGGAAGTAGTAGGTAGATAGGTGTCCATGACTTCTAACATGAACTTGTGTGCGTTCGATAATTGCTTATTTATGAATGGCCGTGCGTAAAAAAAAAAGTTTGTCCATAAATCATGAATATTTTTAGATATTTTCAAATGTAAATAATTACGTAATTACTAATGATTTTAAATATTTTATATTTTTATATAACCTTATTTATATGTAGAATATCATAAAAAAAAATTGGGTACTCTTAGAAAAACAACCCGGTATATATATTAGTGGAGTTATCCTCTGGTAGTATGTCAGATGTTAACAATTTTCGCTCTATTTGCATACTACAAATACTTGATTCGTATTTGAGAAAATTTTACTCAATCAGATGTTGAATACTAGGCTGTGTAATAACGTCTTATTAAGCGGTTAGTCAATATAAGTGGCGTCATAGTAAACGGATACTACTGTATTTTTATATCAAATGTAGGTACTTGGACTTATCTGACAGATAACTTAAATTACTGAAATTTAGCATTTAATATGCTTAGTAATCGGGTTTTATAGATACTTAACTGACAGAATTTGATTGCATAGATAACGTTGAGGTTGAGACACAGACCTACCATGCCAGTGTGAACCCACAGCGGGTTCACTTCCCATGTAGGACAATACTTTGTGTGATCCAATAATTGTTGTTCTGTGTCTGAATGTAATTTTTATCCCTTAAATTATAAGATTGTAAAGTCCCTCATAATACAAAAATCCTTAGAGCCGGGTATTATTTAAAAAAAACTTACAAGTCATATAATGTTTATCATAGTTTTACGTTAGTCTCATGAGGATCTCTGATGACAGGCCCAGTACTATTATCTAAATGTTCCGTTATTAAGACCGAGCTGCCTGCACTATGGAAGGAAGACTGTGACACACTTACCCATAGTTTTTAGGACGCCTATTTGCCACATGTAGTATAGAAATCACATATATACTATTAGCGTAGAAAACCTATTAAAAATATACGTATATATATTACGTATATTATTTAACGTAAGTGTTCCTTGTAAAGGTTATAGTTCGAATTAATTTATTATAGAAATATATTTGTATTTATACTGTCTTAATTATTTACCAAATCTCTAATAAATATTTAACATATTATAAATACCTTTATTAGGGTTGACTATACCTTGTTTATGTAATAGTGGTAGACCCACACTGTTGTCTGATTTCTGTCTACAGTCGCAGGCAGGCTCGTCCGGAGTAGTACCATACTCTCGCAGAAAATCGATACCTAAGTAGTGGCAATGTACTGCTGTGCTTCGTACGGTGAACGAGATAGCCGGAAGCCCAGATTTCTGGATATCCGTCCATCGATACGGAATCTACCTAATTTCTACGCATTCAAGAAAAAACTAAGAAATGTTATCTATGCACATCAGAAATATGCTAAGCTTTTATGTTGTTCAAAAAAAACTAAAAGGGGAAAAATTTATTACCAAAATAAAAACGTGTATTTTTATTCTTCCTTCTCTATCAAAGAAATGTACTTTCGATATTTTTAAATGTTGAAAGAACAATAACTGGCCGACCGTCGCCATGTCGACTCATAACATATATATATATAGGTTCAAAAGGATGATCACCGGTACCGGACGACGTAGTGTTAGTCGCACCCCCACCAAGTGGAACGACTACTTGTTGAAGGTTGCTAGGAGTCGTTGGATACGGACAGCATGGGACCGCACTTTGTAGCAAAGTATGAGACCAAATAATAAGGCGCCTTGAATCCAGATTTTCAATGAATTGGGTTAAATGTTCATTCCTAATCACTAAAATAGGATATTGAAATTTGTAAATTCCCCTGTTCTTTAAAACGTTAAACAAGAGTCGAGAAATGGGGCTCGTCAGAATGCCTATGCGCATACTACGCACTGCTCTTTAATTTCAGCTACGAATTGTGGGTACTTTGTGACCAATTACCAACGACAATTGCAATTTGTATTACTGATCCACACGTCTGAGCATCTAACATCTATCGTGAGAATTTAAAAAAAAAATCAAAACTGGATTTTATACCAATGGGATTCAAGCTCTGTTCTTTTTGTAAAAATCTAGAACACAAAGTGGATACGTGTTTTGCAAAATTAATGTCGGTAGGATGTAGTTGTCACAAAGATTACTTGGTTTTGACTACATCAGTTATTCTATCAGTGCTGCTTTATTATTACATAAAATACTCGAGTTGTAGTACTACTTGTAGTTGGGTATGATCAAGTCAGTTTTACAAGTCTTTTAGGTATAGCATAATGATTAGAACGGAGCCAAACACCTTGTGACTTTAATTCCAACTCTTTAGTTTTTGCCAGAAAGCAAGTTTAATTAGCAGGTAGGACGAATTCCTCTTTGTGTAGACGGTGCATCGTGAGACGTTGACTTACAATGCACGTGACTGCAGCTGCGCGTAACCGTCAGTCTTTTTTTTTGTAGGTTATGGTCTGGATACACCTCGACCGTTCCGTCCGGGACGATAGAAGGGCAGCTCGTGGCCCCATACGCAGTGGCTTCTCTCCCCATCGCCATTGGGCTCGCCACTGGGAACCGTCGATCTGCTGAATGGCTATCTCCTGGTCCAGAGATCCGCATCTTTCGGCGCGGCTGCTGTAAGCTGAAGCTGCGTGTTAAATAGTCTACACGTACGAATATCGTCTGCGTGTTAGGCAGCTTACACGTACAAATATGGTATATATATATATATATTCTGAAGTCGCGGAGCTCAACGAGGGAGTCTCTTCTACCGAAGGGACATCCATGAAGAAAAAGGCCTAAAATTGGGTTTGGTTAATTTTAAGGACGTCTCTATTTTATTTAAGAACGATGGATGTGAGATGAATGCATGAACAACAGTTCAGTTCTGATAAACATATCAGATAGATACCTGAATCAAATCATTGAGAGAACGTTGCGTGACCCTGTGTTTTTACGTTTTCTGGATAGCTTTTGGTAGCTGATTAATGACAGCTGATGGTGACGAGGCTACTTCAATAGAATCGGCCCTAACGGCTGATCGATTCATGCTTCTGCTGGAAGGCAGCATGGAAGCTGATCACCTTTAATACAAGTTGCTACAATAGCTTAGCTGAGGTACCACTCTCCATATATGTAAGCGAACTCAGAAGACCTTTATAATGACTAACTAAAATATTTTTCTTTCTTTCATTCATCATCATCATCATTATCTTCATTTCAGCCCATCGCCGTCCACTGCTGGACGTAGGCCTCCCTCGTGGTACGCTACAGAGTGCGGTCCTGTGCCGTCTGCATCCATCGACGCCCAGCAGCTTTCACCAGGTCGTCTGTCCACCTAGTGGAGGGGCGTCCTACACTGCGTCGTCCGGTACGTGGTCGCCACTCTAGAACCTTTTTTACCCAGCGGTTATCGGTTCTTCGAGCGATGTGGCCTGCCCATTGCCACTTCAGCGTGCTAATTCTTCGTGCTATGTCGGTTACACCCGTTCTTCTGCGGATTTCCGTATTACGGATTCTATCACGCAGAAAAATCCCGAGCATAGCTCGCTCCATAGCACGCTGAGCGACTTTGAGCTTAGTTATGAGGCCTACATTTAGGGACCACGTTTCCGTGCCATAAGTCATCACTGGTAACACACACTGGTCGTAGACCTGTGTTTTCAGACACTAAGGTATGTTGGACGAGAAGATCCTCCTAAGTTTCCCGAACGCTGCCCAGCCGAGTTGGATTCGTCGGCTGACATCTTTCTCGAAATTGGATCTACCTAACTGGACTGTTTGTCCAAGGTAAATATAATGATCAACAATTTCGAGAATCGCATTGCCAACTTGGACCGGTACAGGAATGACATGGGTATTTGACATGACTTTCGTCTTGTCCATGTTCATTCGTAACCCCACCAGTTGGGATACCCTGCTGAGATCGTTGAGCATAGTGCCAAGGTCCTCCATGGATTCTGCCATAACGACGATATCGTCTGCAAATCGAAGGTGAGTGATGTATTCGCCGTTAATGTTAATACCGAGAAATGCGAGTAACTTATGAGTTTCTTATATTTTACATTTCCTATATTGTATTCATTCAAGAGCAGCCCAGCCAGTTGCTATTTGCTATTCGGCATCTAATGAAATTTTATTTTCACACTAAATATATTACAGCACAATGAATAATCACGATTGTTTTAAAAATAATTATACTAAGTTTTAAATAAACTAATTAAATTATAAATCCAATTAAAAAGCACCAAAGTCCAAGGTTGTGCATATAAATTGTGCGTGCGATTTCAAATATATAGATATAATATTTAACAACATCTTGTACTTTAAGTACACGTATTGCGTCAGATTATTCCTAGCGTTATGCGGCGATGTACGTAGTAGTTTTAGTTTAATATAATTTCGTAGATCAAAAATTATGTATTATTCTGTTAATTATTTACTTTTTTTAACCGACTTCAAAAAGGAGGAGGTTCTATGTTTCATTGTATGTATTTTTCATTTTTTTTTATGTATTTTCACCGATATTTCAGTTAACTGTGTGTGTAAATTTTCAAAATTCTTTTTTTATTCTAAAGGGTATACTGCCGAAGTGGTCCCGTTGTCACTAAGTCATAATCTGATGATGGGAATCCATGGAAATCGAGGGCAACCCTCAAATTTTATACGCACATATTACCTGTCTCATATATTTTCCTAATCAATTTTTTTCTAATTTTTGCATCTGGTAGTGATAATCTCATTTAGGTGAGCTGGTGATGGAAGGTACATCTCCTTAGCGGTTAGGAGTTGAAGGATAATTCTTTCAATATCTGATGATGTAAGGTACCTGCATAACAATTAAGAGTTAGGTAATACCTACTTTAAGTTAGCCAATATAGTAATATTTATTCTGTAGGTAAAAAAAAACATGCCAAGCTGGAAGGCTGGATATTTTTCAATTTATCTGCCTCAAAGTCGAGCTTAATCTTGAACTTTTGTAAATACGTATCATCATCATTCAGTCTTTTGCCGTCCACTACTGGACGTACGATGCCCACATATTTCACCACAATGCCAAAGCTTTCTTCCCCAGTAATTCTCGTTGGTTAAGCGATGTCACGTACCCATTGCCAGTTAATATGCTAATTCCTTGTGGTATGTAGATTGCATCCGTTCTTCTTTGGATTATTTATGGCGTATTTAGGATCCTATCTCGCACAGAAATCACGAGTATACCCCGCTAATGGATATGGAGCGCCATAATATAGTACACTGAGCAACTTTGAGCTTTGTTACGAAGCCTACATTTAGGGACCACATTTTCATGTCATAAATCATCACTGGTCATAGACCTGTCTTCAGACAATGATGTATATTGGATGAGAAGATCCTCTCAAATTTTCGTGCCCAGCTGAGTTGTAGAGTAAAAAGTATCAACATTTTCTAATTTAGATACGTACCTATTTACAACCACCTTAATCATTGCAATCCGCGCAACGCTTTGTTATCGTACGATCTTTTGAGTAGTTTATTAGGCTCTACGTCGCAAAGATCTAACTCTCTAGTGTCTTTACACACCTCAATGCAGCATAAATCTGACCTTTGACAATTTAATAGTGGTAGGACAACGCTGTTAGCTGTTTTCTATCTACAGCCGCAAGCCGGTCCGTCCGGAGTACCACACTCTCGCAGAAGATCGACGTCTGAGAAATGGTAATGTGCTATTGCGCTTCGTTCTGTGAGCGAGAGCGCCGGAAGTCCAACTGCGTGGGTTTGGGAATTTTATCGGTAAGCAGCAGCCTAAGCAGGGCGGCAGTGACACTTACCATCAGGTGTGCTGCTGGCTCGTTTACCATCATAAACAATAAAAAAATATATTACCTAAATTAATGACAACTTTGTGTAAGCCTTTAAAGTATGCCCTGGTGTTTATATACCGTAACCGCCCAAGTGAGGATTAGTGGAAGCATTCTCCGTTCAATGTGATTAACACAGGCGCTATGGCAACTAACGGGTTTTTATAATCTATACATATAATAAAAATGTAACGGGTCGCTGTCTGTACATGGAAGATATATGAAAAAAAATATTACTGGGACCTTTATCAACACTAATAGAACCCAAAACAATAATTTTTAAATTTTTTATCTGTTTATCTGTTTGTCTGTGTGTTTGTGCACGCTAATCTCAGAAACGGCTTATCCGATTTAGACGCGGTTTTCACAAATATATTGTGGTAAGCTTCACTTAACATTTAGGCTTTATTTTATGTCATTGGTTTATAAAAAAAAAGTTATGTCAATTTAAAAAATGTTCGGAGAAGAAAATCTTTATCGATTTTTTTCAAATTACGTACAAATATTTTTCAGTAAAAATAAATAAACACGTATTTCAGCAATTGTTGATTTTCACCCTCTGGGGGTGTAAATTAGGCCTGCAAAGCGGGTTGGACGACTCATTAAATCATTAGCACCAAGCCGATATTATTGAAGCTGGCAACTTGAAATGTTGACAGTGGTTTCTTTATATGACGTAGAGATTTACTAACAAAGGATTTTACGAAATTATACCCCTAAGGGGGTAGAGCAGAGTGGCAAAGTTTGTGTGAAGAGAAAAAATCTTTATTGATTCTTTTCAAATTACGAGTCGAATCAAATATTGTAGGGTAATAGCCGGCATTTGTCAATTTTCACCCCCTGGTTGTGTAAATTAGGCCTGTGAAGCGGGTTGAACGACTCATTACCGCCAAGCCGAAACTTGTGCGGGACGGGCCTCCCGACAAATGTGTTGTAGTTAGCTGACGTCCCGTTTGGTCGCTGGTTCGGTGGTAAAGTGGACTGTATTCTGTATCTCGCCGGGACCAGGAAATTATTGAAGAAATAAAATTCTTGAATGAAGTAACAAATGTACATCGGACGAATATTAGACCATTGCTGCCTAGCCCCGACGTACTATTGCTTGAAGTTCACTATTTCACTATATCTTCATACTAATATATTTGCGGCCACACAATGTCGATTTATTGTGTCGCTTAGGTACAACGAAACTTTACCGTAACGACAGCCGAGGCGAGCGGTGCGAATGGTGTTAATATTCATCCTTGTTTTGCACTTATCTTTATTAACATTTTTGCTTATAACTTTAAGACTATACTAGTTACAGTTACGATATATAGCTTATTTTTCGTGCAATTCAATTATCTATCTATTACAACTGTTACCTTAGCCCTAGATATCAATATAGGCTTCATTCAAGCACTAAATACCACAATTTTAACACTTTTTAGTACTGTTAATCTATTTTAAAATACTATATTTCCAAAACTATAATACCTAGGATGGTGGTTTTTACTGTGCTTGATGGGCCCTATCGTATGCTTTAATAAAACTCCAAAAAACATATATATTTATTACAAGTTCTACAAGATAAATAAGAAAATTGGGGCATAGTCAAGAACAATATTTTTTTGTACAAGTTATGTAAACAATAATAGTTGCAGCCTATTTTAACATTAATTGAATATTATTATATCTCTAATTAACCTATTTTAATGTTCTTTAATTATTGTCTTTGTTTTTTCCACTATTTACTCACTTAATATTCGCGAAATGTAGGCGCACTCTGATTGGTCGACACTCACGGTATGTTCCCGGCTGGTATCGCAAACTGTGTTATTTAACTTACACGGCACTAATACACTATGTTTTGAACACTATATTTTTCTTCCACTAGCACTGTTATTATCGCGAACAAAACTATTAAAGCTAGAAACATTAAATTTTGAAGCACGTTTTTATTTATGACATAGAGATTCAATATGAAAGGATTTTATGAATTCCGCCCCTAATGGGGTATAACAAAGCGGCAAAGTGTGTATGGGGAGAAAATTTCTTTATTGATTCTTTTCAAATTGCGTACAAATATTCTTCGGTAAAAATAAATAAACACGTGTTTCTCTCTCCCTCTCCATCAACCCCGCACCAGTGCCGTTGTGGCGACCAGTTCCGGCGTGAGAGCTCACACGGTACACATAGTAGACGACAATAAGTTCTTGCCTAATAGTTTAAGATACAGGTTAAGTTTAGCTTCAAAAATGTGCACTCTATAACTGAAATAATAAATCATATCTAACGAGGTCGCAACTCTGCTGGTAAAACAAAACAGTCAAATAAAGGGTGGCGATAATTATATTTTTATCCCATGGTCATACCGTAAATAGTATATTATTATTAATGGCAATATAATTTGTAGAATGAATAGAACTTTGAACCACCTTTATCTTTAGTGACCGGCTATGGTATATAGATACACGCACGCCGTACACGTACATCTAGGTTTTGCGGGCGGGCCACCGTAACCGGGTATCATCTCGAGTCGAAGCCCTCATGCAGTGAACCTAAATACAGGTACTCACGCTTGCGCCGCCCAAAGCACTACGGTGGAGCGTGTCAACCTAGAGTATTTTCTCTCGGACCCACCCTATTGCCTAATTCCGTTATATAACTAACTCGCAGAATTAATTAACACCTCAACACATCCCAGTTTCTGACGCTGTTGATTATCATCCTAGCGACAAACTTTCAACACCTTGCATTGCTTTTTCTATTTAACTCTGTCAGACATGATTTCTGCGTGGACGAAGTCGCGGGCAAAAGCTAGTATAATATAAAATCTTTCACTTTTGTGCCAATAAAGTCATCATAAAATTTTATAAAAACTAAATCTGGTATCGCCTGTTTCAATTTGGTCACGATGAAGGGGATGCCATTTAAGTTTTGTTATTATCCCCATTGCCCGTTTACAAAGTCCTTAATGATACAGATATTGTATCTTAACATGACTCTGAAGCCTATGCCTAGTTTTAACAATTGCATCAAACCGTCACAATTATTTACATCAATAGGAACGACATTAGATTTTGGTCGTTTCTTATAAGTTGCTGCCTCTCGTGATATATCGAAAGCACACAATATGTACACCATATTATGGGGTATACGCGACTTGTTTAAAATGGTGATTCTTGGGAAACTGCTATTCTACCTCATGCGAGCTGCAATTTTAATCGATCTACCGATAGTGCTCTCGTATATTTAAAAAAAAATATTTAATTTATATGAACTAGTTAAAATTATTACTTAACTATGATTTTTTACACTAAAAAATTCAAAATAATTAAAGTAACCGCCGTATTCCCTTCTTCGGCCGGCCCCTGGTACTGCTTTCTTGACACCTGGGGCCAACCCGATATACCTATATGGCTTGGCACCGACTTCAAATCGTGTCAGTGGAATGTGTGCCATGTGAAAATATGGACCTTTTCAATGCCAAAGGTAGGTATAGCCAGCTTGGCCGCTGCTTACCAATACAAACTTCGAACCACACACCACACTGTTGGACTTCCGGCTCTCTCACTCACCGAACGAAACGCAATAGCAAATCGCCATTACTCAGACGTCGATCTTCTGCGAGAGTGTGGTACTACCCCGGACGGACCAGCCTACGGCTGTAGACAGAAAACTCTCAACAGCGTGGTCCTACCACAAAAGTTTCATTTCTTTGCAAATTATGCAGGAATACTCTTTAATAAAAATAAATAAACACGTATTGCATTGGTCATAAGTATTGGTCAATTTTTATCCTATGGGGGATGAAAAATAGCCTAAAGAAGATGGTTGACAGACTTATCAACGCCGAGCTGAAAATACTGAATTTAGAAACATGAAATTTCGATAGTAATTTTTTGCGAAAAATTTGCGACTTATTAAGAAAGACTTTTACAAAATTATGGCTCAAAGCGAGTAAAACAGACTGCGAAGTTTGTATGGGGAAAAAATCTTTATCCCTTATTTTTCAAATTGCGCGTAAACACTTTTCAGCAAAAATAAATAAATACGTACTTTATCATTTGTTACTTTTCAGCCTCTGAATGTACGAAGTAGGCTAAAGAAACTTCAAAGATTTAGAAAACAACATCAAAACGACTTAAAACAAGCCGCCAAGACCATAATAAATAATAGTAACAAACTTACCACCACAATGGAATCAATAGAAGAAATTAAAATAGACACCAGGGATGCCATGGATGACTTACAAAATATCTTCGATTTAGTTAATAAAATCAACAGTGGTTCTAGTAAAAACAGCGAGGATATAATAATAACAGAACTAAAAGAAATCAAAGACAATAGTGAATTATTAATTAAAAGCTTAGAAATCACAAAAATCACAAAACGTACATACGCAGAAATTCTAGCTAAACGTCCCTTTTCCAAACTCAAATACTTAATCGTTGTACCATTTGATAAGAAATTAACTTCGCCGGAAACCTTAGAGCAAGTAAGAAACACTCTCAATGCTACATAAAGTGGCCTACAAATCAAAGGAATCGTAAAACACAGAAAACCGAATCACTAGAAAAATTAAAACGAATAACGCCAATTGGTCAAAATTTCAAATTAAACTTGAAAGCAGTATTAACATCAACGAAATAAAAAACATACACTCTTACATCACTTTAAGAAATTTCATTACCGAGTACACAAATACAATTATCGATGCTAGCAAAACTATATTTCCACCCAAAAAAGATACACAAAGACTTAGAATGCCGTGGGGGCCAGAAGAGTTGAGAAAGATGAAACATCAACTGGCAGTCAAAAAGAGACACATTAAAAATACTTGAGCTTCCAGAAAATAACATGTCATAAATGATTACCTATTATTTAAAGACCAATACCAACATAAAACTAAAACAACACTAATCAAGAGCTGGAAAACATTTTGTGAACAGCAAAATAAAGAAAATGCATGGGAAATATATCGACAGAGAGAAATATATCGAGTCATTAAATATACAAGTTTTGAAGATGATATGCCTTCCACTCACATGGCAAAACAAAAAATTAAGCAAAAAGAAGATTTCGCTGAACTCCTTGCAAACACCTTTTACCCATGTCAACTATGACCATTTCAAAACTCGTATTAAAACTATGTTCGATGACACTAACAACGAGAGATCCACCTCTACTCCCGAACACGATTTGACAGCCAATAAACTTAAAATAGCCACTAAAAACTTCAACCCAACAAAGACACCTGGCATTGACGGTTTAACAGCTGAAATATCATCATTATCATCTCAGCTCATATATGTCCTATTATTGGGCTCAAGGCTCCTCCATAAGGGGATAGTAATTGACCTACTATACCACGCTGGTCAGACGTGTTGGTATAGGATTTTGTCTCGAGTTTTCCTTCTCTCGCATAGATGATAATGCGTTTTATATTCCTTAGTCGTATCGTTCGATCACCCACGGGTAAGACAGGGGGTGGTGAATTGTATTCTTACTCCGTCACCACGCGGAATGATGACACATACCAAAATATTATTATCAATCCTATTATTTATCCTGATTTCCACCTTGCATTGTACAATAAATGTCTCAGCTTGTCTCATTTCCCAACACCGAAGAAGAGGAAGGAGAGACAGTTACGACAATCCCAAATTATACAGACCCATCGGCCTACTGCCTACATTTGGCAAAATTCTAGAAAAAGTGGTTGTGAGAAGGCTTACGTTGCATTTAGTGCCAAGGATCAGTAACCGCTAGTATGGTTTCAGGCCAAAACGCAGCATAGAGGATTCCCTCCATGATCTAATGGCACACGTGAAACACAGAATACACCAGAAAATCATGATTCACGATCACGGTCAATCAATATACCGCACACCTCAAGAAGGGAAGGAATACGGGATAGGATTAAGGTGAAATAGGATATAAGGAAAACTTACTTCCATGATGAGCACCTCCAGAACTTCTACTTGCAATTTTCCGCAGCAATGTTTCTAGCAGACTAATGTATTTCATTAGTTCTTTTACTTCTGTATTTTATTTTATTACTTCTTTTATTATCTTAAGTCCTATTATTAATACTATAAGCAAAAAAAAAAAATTGGTAAAAACAACTTGTAACTAATCACACCACACAATATTAACTTTATCATTGCTAACTAAAAGTCCCTGATTATGTCAGTGGAAACCGCATGCTCAAACTATGATAGTTTGGAAAACATAAATAAAAAATACCTATGTTAATTTTTTTTATTGCCTAGCACTTCTTTAATTAGAATGCCCAATACTGAGCAAAATATTCACGCACGTAGAGCATTTGTACTGCGTTTATGGATGTCACACTGATTTGAAGTAGATTTTGCAACTAGTTTCTAAATAAAAAAATATTATGGTTTTGTATTTATATATAGTTATAAAACTTTAGTTATATGGCTACCATCACCAGTTCTTTGTACGCGTTTATAAACAATATCATACGATACGAACTTCAAATCATATGCCCATCCAATAGCTGCCATTATGTCAATAAATAACTTAGTTAAATTCAGACTGTAACCTCCGAGTTCTGCTGTTTTGTAATCCCATGGAAATGTGTGGTGAAAATTGTGAAATCCTTCGCCAAAAGCTATCCAGGAAACTGTGTTATTTTCTACTGGATCTATATTCTTATCATATGGCTTGATGCCCCACATGTGAGCTGCAGAGTTTACCAACCAAGTCCCATTCAATGTATAAACGTAACGAAATATTGAGCATACGAAGAACGCGTTCCATAAGGTTTCACCCCATAACGTTGCGATGTATGTGGGAACAACAAAACATGCCAATGGTCCAAGTATTACGTAGTATCTGTAAAAATATTTATAAATATATTATTGACTGCAAAGATTCCGAAGGTTTTTTAATATTCAAAGATTAGGGCAGGAGAATGATGATGATGATCTATACAAAACAAGAAAAAAATTAAATAAAATCCCTATATCAACACGTTTGACCAGAATAGTATAGTCAATTCCACTCCCATTGTGGAGGTGACTCAAATTCGGTAGTGGGACGAATATGAGATCAGATGATGATAATGATGATGAAAATGGGCAGACCAATAAATTGTTTGCGGACTTCTAGGCTGTGAGCTCCACAATCTGTATTTTTGATTGTTGAAAGCTATATCCATACTTATATTTTTATTTACAGATGATGATGAACGAGGGTCTTATACTTTTTACAAGAGGACTCTCGTGAAGGTGAACACTGAGAACTTTTAGACACATCGAGAAGATTGTCTTCTCGACGTGGCTTAAAGTTAAAACGCGTTAACATCCGCAAAAATAGTTTTATTTATTGTGTGTAATACTTGCATCCTCATCTCAGCTTATATTTGTCCCATTGTTGGGCTCGAGCCTCCTCCGTAGTGGGAGGGAAATTGACCGACTATATGACGCTGATCAGGCGTGTTGGTAAAGGGTTTTGTTTCCAGTCTTCTTTCTCTTGCATAGATGTTATACCTATGCGTCTCTTAAAATAACACACGTTTAAGGGGGTGGTGAATTGTATTCTTACTTCGTCATCACACGGGAAATATATGCATAAGCAATAGAAATCATTATATCAATCACGAAGGAAAATTTAAATGTTGGTAACATCTGATCTGATTTTAAAATATTTTCTCCTTTGGATTTCGGAGGCTAGATCGTAGTTACGTAAGCTTAAGATCTCTTATATATTAATTCCGGTGTAAATGATACCGACAATTAATTAAGATAAATAATAAAGATTTTTTTATGCTCTTATTTACCTTTGCTGAAATTTAAGAATCGGGTCTTCCTTGAGATCGCTCATATCAATAGTTTTACCCTTGACTTTAATATCTGGATGTTTTCTAATCAGCAACCAGCCAATATGAGCGAAAAAGAATCCTCTTCTTGAGTTGTAAGGATCAGCATCGGTTTCGGAATATTTGTGGTGCAAGCGATGGTCACGAGCCCAATGAATTATTGAGTCCTTGAAATAAAATAGACTATATACTAGAGGCAGAGCCAAACTGTTGACAAGTAGTGGTAGGACTCCACTGTTAACAGTTTTCTGTCTACAGTCGCAGGATGGTCTGTTCGGGGTAGTACCATACTCGCGCATAAGATCGTCTGAACAATGGTAATTGTGTTGTTGCTCTTCGTTCGATGAGCGTGAGAACCGGAAGCCCAACTGAGTGGATTTGAGGTTTATAGTGGTAGGCCGCGGCCTAGCTATACCCTTGTTATTGCAAAGGTCCATAGGCGGCAGTAACACTTACCACCAGGTGTGCTGCTTGCTCGTTTCCATAAACAATAAAAAAAAAAGAAAATATGGAAACATAAATTACTGAAATTTAGCATTTAATATGCTTGATTATTTATAAAAACTTAATTACGAGCAAATAATGATTGTCATACGTGGGATTCGAACCCACGCCTATTGGAAATCCGTTCCAATCGTGCTGCTACTTACACCAACGTGAACTATTGCAGGACAATAAAGCGTCTAGCAGGATAAGATAGGGTCAGCAGCCCTAGAAAGATAATTTGAAAATAACTTTTGTGGTAACATTGACGAGGTACAAACTTATTGTTGGCACAATTTCAGCCTCTTATTTCGTTGCGTTCTGGAGATATATGATCATATAGGCGCTGGAAGGGGTATTTTTTTTTCAGAAACTATTGCAGCTGCATTAATGAAATAAAAACTATTCATTAGAAGAAATATTAGTCTACATTATATATTTTTTAAAGAATTTTCATATGGTATCTACTATTAATAAATAATAGTTTAAAAAACTAAAAAAAAACATGCTTTTATATATAAACCAACCTAAAAAGTATAAAATAACTTTTTTAATTATTCAAGTTAAGGTAGAGTTATAAATAAAAGAAATTATTTTAATGTAAAAAAAAACGGTGGGTGCCTGATATTAACATTCCATTGATAGTCATGTGGGTAAGTGTGCGCAATCCCATTCGCTTTGGACTGAAATACATGGATTTGCGTACACTTATCATACCGCACACTTGCCTCATATGACTAGATACTAGGAGTAGCGACATTATCGCAATATTTTCAGAAAGCACCCCACGCTTTTTTACATTAAAATAATTTCTTTTATTCATCGCTCTACCTTAACTTGAATAATTAAAAAAGTTATTTTATACTTTTTAGTTTGATTTATATATAAAAGCGTGTTTTTTTAGTTTTTTAAACTTTTATTTATTTTCTATTTTTTAGATCTGCTAAATACAGAAGCGCGATTTTAATTATTTTAATCTACTATGATTCCATGACTATTATCGGTAACTGTAGGTAATTATTTTCCAAAACATTAAATATGTACAGCTGTATTAATCGTGAAACCTCGATGTTTAAAATTCATTTAAACATTTTACATTATCGTCTTGTTACTTGATAATCGAATCATTTCATCAAATGCTATGTAACAGAGAAGCTTTAGATGAAATGATTCGATTACGAAGACTATGACTAAGTGCTACATAAGCTTATCCAGCAGCAAACAGTCGAGAGCCTAGATAAATGACTGCATGATCAACTGTACAGACTTGAATCTTGTGGGCGCTCGATGCCCAACTCAGAATGTCAATGGCAACATTCGTCTCTCAGCAGTTCCATATTTGACAATTTTCTATCCAACTTACCTACTGCATAAAAATGTAATAAGTACAAATATTTATAAATTTGAATTCATATAAATGTTAATGTTTTGAAATTATATGAAAATATAATTTTAATTGTATTTAACAATCGATTAAAATTTGAAGTATTCACAAACGGTACTAAGATGGCCGAAACCAGTACTTCTTTTAAATTAGACAAAAACTCACAAATGAACAATTAAAAAACTGAGTTTTACATTATTCCTGCATTAGTATCTACATATGTTTTATAATAACATTCCAAGCTTAGATCTTAAATATTATAATAATACAAAAGTAAGTTATATAATACCATTTTAATTTTTAACTTTACACATAAGCACTGAATCAGTTGAAAATTATGTTATATGATAACATTCCAAGCTTTGACCTTGAATATTGAAATTTATCTTTAAATAATGCTCTTGTAAGTATATATGCAAATTGTCAATCACTACCAACAAACTGTAATACAATTACCTTTTTATATTACTTTTCTTTAATAAAGTTATATTTAATTTCAATATGTTTACACTTCTTATGGAAATTAATATTTTTAATGACACTGTTAGTAGTTTTTTGGTTATCTAAATTAGGACAGAGTCCTCTTTACTTAAAAACTGTTTGATCCACATGGCCTCTTTTTAACAGCACAAGCTGCCATAAATTCAGCCTCTGTAGTAGATAGAGTCACAATTTGTTGTCTTTGGCAGTACCAAGCCACAGCCGCCCCGTTCTTGATGAAAACATAGCCAGTAAGTGAATGACTTGTATTCATGTTCAGCCGGTACATGTTATTGATTATAAATTAGCTGTTGTTATCTGATTTTTACTGTTCATAATAACAGCCAGTATTGTCACATCTTACTTGGCCACCACTTTGAATAACCTGATTCACATATATCAGCTTGCTAGTTTGAGATATTGTAAAACATTATTAAACAGGACCTTTTTGTCATGACCTATATAATATATAAGTGTCTAAGCTTACTTGTCCTGAGGACTGCACACATAATTACTGTCAATTTCTCCTATATTTCTTTGGCAACACACGAGATTTGAATGTGCACACAATTTGTTGGATTGACTGAGAGTATTATATTCGTCTTAGCTTTAGCGTCTCGTTTCTTATCTACACTTTCTGAGAAGTCTTCAATGCAATCCCAGAGTTCCTCATGTTGTAAGTATGCATTGAAAAACGCCAGGTTGCATAATTTATATGGCCAGACAGGTTTTCGATAAATGCGAGAGTATTTTTAATGCCATTTTCAAATAGATACCTCAATTCAAATACTTAAATACTTCGCAAAGACCTAACAAGAAAACTTTTACACAAACTACGTTTCGTTTTTAATATTCACTTCAATGTCTTTGATCACTGATTTTACCATTAGATATTACACTATCTTTATTTCTGAGTTTTTCTGGGCCCTTAACCTGATGAATTGAATGACGTAGCTCGAGTTTTATTAACTATTTAATATGAAACTAACAAGAAAAACACACAGTGGCTTAATATCACGAAATAGAGAGACATTGTTATTGTTAAAGGGCACTGCTTTACGGTAACGCCCCCTAGGTGCGTAATTCGAAATTGGAAACTTAAATTCGACAATTTACACATACATACATATCATCACGCCATATCCCTTGCAGGGTAGGCAGAGAGAACAGAGTGCCAGAGAACTCTATCTCTGCATACTTCACTCCCTTCCTCAACATTCATAATTCTCTTCATACACGCTCACCGGTTTCGGAGACTCTTGACTCCACCTTCCTTCAGTACATGACCGATCTGGTCTAGGTAGGTTAGTCTCGGTCTCCCTCGGTACCTACATCCTTCCACTTTCGCATTGTATATCTTCTTAACCAGACGTTCGTTCGGCATTCTTTCCACATGTCCGAACCATCGGAGCATGTCCTTTCGCATCTTTACACCAATACTCTCTTTCATACCTACTCGCTCTCTTACTCGTCGTTACAAATGCGGTCGGTCAGCCTAACTCCACAGATTTTCCGCAGAGATCGCATTTCGGCCGCATTAATTTTACTTTCATACTCTTTTCTGCATACCCAACTCTCGCTTCCATACAGTAATGTTGGGGCAAGCACTGCGTTATGTATTGCTACACGTGCCTTCTGGCTGAGGTGGTAGCTGCCGAGAAGTTGCCCCAACGTTCCGTTCACTCTATTGCCCGCATTCACTCTTCGCTCTATATCAGTGGTGTACCTTCCATCTCGGCTAAATCCACATCCAAGATATACAAATTCATCCACTTGCTCTAGTATATCATTACTTATTGTTACTCTTACATCTGTTCTGGCTTCGTCTCTTTCAAAGACAATTATTTTGGTTTTGCTCACATTCACGCGTAGACCCCTTTTCTTACAATCTTCTGTCATTGTGTCGACTAGGGTCTGCAGGTCAGTCGCTGACTGTGCCAGCAGGACTGCATTATCTGCATAGAGCAGAGCAGTGACCACTGAGTCGCCCATCTGGACTCCCACATTCATATCGTTCAATCGTTGGAGACATTTATCCAGATATATGATAAACAGCTTGGCTGACAGAACGCACCCCTGCTTAACGCCGATATTGACGTCAAACCAAGGTAACATGCCATCATCCAGCCGCACACAGGCTCTACAGCCCATGTAACTGGACTGCACAGCCTGTAGCAGTTTACCGCTAATACCATACTCCGGTAAAATGTCCCAAAGTTCCTTTCGTACAACCGTGTCAAATGCTCTCTCCAGATCCACAAAACTGCAGAAAACCCTCTGACCTAGAGCCAGATGCTTCTCCACAATGTTGCGCAGAGAGAACACTTGATCCATGCATCCCCTTCCACTCCTGAAACCTCCTTGTGTTTTACACAGTAAACCATCGGACACCATCCTCATTCTCTTTTCAATAATTTTACCATACACTTTAGCTGCCAAACTGGTCAAGCTTATGGCTCTGTAATTTGCGCAGTCATAACATGAACCCTTGTTTTTAAACAAAGGCACGATGACTGCGCTATTCCAGTCCCCGGGAACCATTCCCGAGCTCCAACATAAATTGAGGAGCAACAGGAACGCCTCCCAGACACAGGAGCCACCAAGCTTGATCATCTCGGCAGACACCATATCAATGCCCGCTGCCATACCATTTTTCAAACTTCTTATCGCCCATTCAACTTCATCCATACTGATGCCATCGGAGGACGCCGCTGTCGAATGTTGTTCTACTAAACCACATGCGACACTGGCGTCAACCGTAGCATCCGCATAGATATCGCCAAAATATTCACTTCATCGGCTTAACACGTCTTGTGTTTGTGTAAGAATGTCTCCACCTTTAGACCTTATTTTATTCATTCTGAAGGCTGACCAACCACCCCGAGACTTCTTCACCTCCCCCAAAAGAGCGTGGTGTTACTCTTGAAGTTTTTAGTCAGCCTATCTTCTGCACTCATACTTGCTCTATCACGTTTCTCATTCACTAAGGCCTTGGTGTCATTCTTACATTGCCGATATATTTCTTTCTTCTGTTCAGTCATACTGTCATTCAGATTCAAAGAAGAGACATAGTCCAGCCACGCTTTCTTCTTTTGCTCTACGGAAGCTGCCACTTCCGCATCCCACCATGCATCACCATTTGATTTTCTATGCTTCTTTGAACTTCCACATACTTCTTTCGCTGTATCTACCATACTCTCTTTCAATACTCTCCAGCATTCTTCAATGTCAGATTGCGGCTGGCTTGCCATCGTCAGCCGTTCTCGGACACCCTCTGCATACTTTTCTCTTACACACTCTTCTTGCAACCTTTCAACCTTTATTCTTTCAAGCCCTCCGAAGTGGACACACTCTCGCCAGTGCCTCCACTTTCTGAACAGACCACTAAATCTCGCAATAACGAGATAGTGGTCCGTATCGACTGTGGGGCCCCTGTAGGCTCTTGCGTCCAATATTTTGCTTCGGAGGCGACTGTCTACCAAAATTAAATCTATTATACTTTTCTGTTCATTCTTTCTCCATGTATACATGTGGATGTCCTTATGTTGGAAAAATGTGTTTGACACAATAAGTTTTCCTCCATGCATACATCCGCTATAGCCTACCTGCGTCGTTCACTCTCTTATCACCAAATGGACCAAGTACGTCCTCATAGTCGGGACGCTTGGTCCCCACCCATCCGTTCAGATCGCCGCATACAATCACGCGTTCACTGGTTTCTGCCATATCCAGAACTTCCCTAACATTATCCCAAAACTTCTCTAGGTCTGATGCCACCGAGGATCCTACGGGAGCATATGCTACAACCATGAATACCTTGGTGATACCTAGTTTTATACGGACCCAAAGAAGTCTGGGATCATACATTCCGTAATCCTTCACACCTGAGGCCAAGCGAGAGGACAACAGCACTCCTACCCCCATGCTGGCTCGATCGCTCTGTGGTACACCAGACCACAGAGCCATCCCGCCACCAGGAAGACCGCAGGCGTCGCTACCCCTTCGCTTGGTCTCTGTTACACAGAGCACGTCTAGCTGTTTGTCCGCCATGACGGATATCAGCTCGTGCAACTTACCTTCCACACAACCTCTTACATTCCACGTACCCACCCGGCACTCTGCTCTCCTCGACTCGCCTGACTGGGCAAGGCGTGATGGGTGGCGGCCCCCATCGCCGCAACTGCCTAAGTTCGTACCGACGGGGGCGGGTCGGTACGCGTCGCCTCCGGGGGACGCCCTAACCCGCATTGCGGTACGCATATCAAGCCGGATTAGCAGTCTAATTAGACTAGCAGAGGACGCGAACGAGCACGCTCCGGACTATGCCCCCCAACAATTTAATCCTGACTATCGCAATAACTGATTAGGATAATGGTGTAGTCTTATTAAATTATTGCATTGTCATCGGTCCTCGATAAGCCCACTAAATTTAAATGAAATCTGACCTTTTGAAGTGGGTCAAAATCAAGTTCAAAGGAGTCGGTTACAAACATACAGGTCAAGCTAATAAAAAGCGTGTAAAAAAAATAAAAATATTTTTTTACATGATTTTATTCAAAGTTCCTGCAGAGGTACAATCACAAAAAAATATATAATGTAGCTTATTATATCTAGTATTACTACCAAAAAGAGCAAAAATATGAAATGAGTGCAATTTTTTTTAAAAATAACCTCTCATGGCAGTCATGCACTAAGCAGCTGTTAGTTTCTTTTTGTTTTTTAAAATACGCTTTCAAGCGTCTATTTGATCAAATATCTCCAGAACTTAAAATAAGAGGCTGAAATTGTGCCAACAGTAAGTTTGTACCTCACCAATGTTACCACAAAAGCTGACCCTATCTTATCCTGCTAGACACATTTTGCATCGTATTATATTTTCGTCTAATCAAGTTTAAATAAATAATCAACGATATTAAATGCTAAATTTCAGTAATTTGAATAACAGGGTCGTGTCACCGTTTAATACAATTCTAACTACAAAGTTTGAGTATTAAGTCTATACAATGTGTAAACAATGTCAGGTAGATGGCATGTGTAAATAATGTCAATAGTTCACGCTGGTGTAAGTAGCAGCATTATTGATTTTTTTTGATTTTAAAATGATCTTTATTAAAATAAATAAAAGTGATACGCTCGCTATACATAAAATAATAAAAAGATTATGTTAACAACCATAACTTATAAGCTATTCTTTACAGGCGAAGTACATACGCCTTTATAGAATTTTAAACTAACAATGAATGTATTATATTTTTTATGCATGAATAAATATTATAAAGAAAATAAAATAAGGCGGACTAAATGTCAAGTTAGATACTTACACATTTTTAGTTACATAACAAAATATAAAATAAAAGTTATTTTAAATAAAAGTTATTACCTGATTATGTGCGTACCCACGATACGAAAGGTAACTTGGTAGCAACGAGTAACAACAACTTTAACACAATACACATCAATAAACACTTATCACAAGCGACTGTAATATTTTATCAAAATGAATATCAATATTCTGTGTAAATTCGGCAATTTGTTTGATAAAATTGCAACAATGAAAGTATATACCATAATATTTAAAATAATACATAGGTAGTAAGAGACTAATCGTTCGGCGAGTTGAATAGCCGATCATGCATTGGTATGCCGACGTCACGCGCTGCCGAGAAAATAGTGATGGG
Source organism: Lymantria monacha (assembly GCA_905163515.2). Taxonomy (NCBI): domain Eukaryota; kingdom Metazoa; phylum Arthropoda; class Insecta; order Lepidoptera; family Erebidae; genus Lymantria; species Lymantria monacha. The sequence goes on from LR991087.1 coordinate 3,832,472, forward strand.
GCAGACGATATCAACAATAAGATGTCATATATGTCGTATTTTGGTTGATGCTATGCCAGCAATTAAATGGTTTTCGTGATGACGATTTTTAAATAGATAGAACTTACGTGATATTTTTAAGATATAGTCCTTAAGTAGAGGGAAGTTAATACGTTCATGAAGTTTATATAAATTTGTGCGAAATGGTGTATTAAAAGATATTTTTATAGCCTTGTTTTGGATTATTTGTAGTTTGGCGTGATTACTATTACAAGTACTGCACCAAACTGGTGCTGCATAGCTTATACAAGGACGAACTAGGGTCAAATGTAAAATTTTGTTTTTGAGCTAAGATTTGTACGACGGTGCAGAATCGGAGTGAGCGCGTTCAAAGCTTTGATTCCTTTAGATTGAAAGGCTAAAGTGTTGCTTGTCCAGTTAATTTTACTATCAAAACTCAGACCAAGATATTTGACAAGGAATAACAAAATCAACTACCTTCAAACATCTAGTCGGAAGAGTGCGTTTACGACTAAACATAATTGCTTCCGTTTTGGAGGCATTTAATTTTAGTTTTGTGGATCTGGAGAGAGCATTTGACACGGTCGTACGAAAGGAACTTTGGGACATTTTACCGGAGTATGGTATTAACGGTAAACTGCTACAGGCTGTGCAGTCCAGTTGCATGGGCTGTAGAGCCTGTGTGCGGCTGGATGATGGAATGTCGCCTTGGTTTGACGTCAATATCGGCGTTAAGCAGGGGTGCGTTCTGTCAGCCAGGCTGTTTATCATATATCTGGATAAATGTCTCCAAAGGTTGAAAGATATGAATGTGGGAGTCCAGATGAGGGACTCAGTGGTCACTGCTCTGCTCTATGCAGATGATGCAGTCCTGATGGTACAGTCAGCGACTGACCTGCAGACCCTAGTCGACACAATGACAGAAGATTGTAAGAAAAGGGGTCTACGCGTGAATGTGAGCAAAACCAAAATAATGGTTTTTGAAAGAGATGAAGCCAGAACAGATGTAAGAGTAAAAATAGGTAATGATGTACTAGAGCAAGTGGATGAATTTGTATATCTTGGATGTGGCTTAGCCGAGATGGAAGGTACACCACTGATATAGAGCGAAGAGCGAATGCGGGAAATAGAGTGAACGGAGCGTTGGGGCAACTTCTCGGCAGCCACCACCTCAGCCAGAAGGCACGTGTAACAATACATAACGCAGTGCTTGTCCCAACATTACTGTATGGAAGCGAGAGTTGGGTATGCAGAAAAGAGTATGGAAGTAAAATTAATGCGGTCGAAATGCGATCTTTTCGGAAAATCTGTGGAGTTAGGCTGACCGACCGCATTCGCAACGACGACGTAAGAGAGCGAGTGGGTATGAAAGAGAGTATTGGTGTAAAGATGCTAAAGGGAATGCTCCGATAGTTCGGACATGTGGAAAGAATGCCCAACGAACGTCTGGTCAAGAAGATATACAATGCGAAAGTGGAAGGATGTAGGTACCGGGGGAGACACAGACTCACCTACCTAGACTAGATTGGTCACGTGCTGAAAGAAGGTGGAGTCAAGAGTTTTCGAAACCGGCGAGCGTGTATGAAGAGAATTATGAATGTTGAGGAAGCGAGTGAAGTATGCAAGGATAGAGTTCACTGGCACTCTGTACTCTCTGCCTACCCTGCAAGGGATATGGCGTGATGATATGTATGTATGTATGTAATTCATCTTCATCATCATCCTGATTTTATCCCAATTACTTCTTTTCGACCCGATATATATTCTTCTTCCATTGTATATATTGAAAAAGTTTCATGACCGATCGTCTGCCTCCTTCTTGGAATTGTAATTATTGACCACTTGGCATCAGATGGACTTGGCCGAGATCGATTTAAAGTTCCTAGTCGTCTTTTACGACATCCACGAGCAATGTAAATATTGATAATACATATTCGTAACCGCTACCACACAGCGTAGAAATAAGCAGTTCAAGAGCCTATTGTAAGCGGGTAATGATAATATCCAAGTCGTTGGATGATGTGAAACATGCAGTATCATCTGCAAAAACAGCAAGTTGGGTATGAGGTTGTTTAGGGATATCATTAAGATACACGAGGAATAAATAAGGACCCAAAATAGACCCTTGGGGTACACCAACTGGGATGGCTCATATTCTAGAATATATATTACCAATGTGAACAGCAAATTTGCGATCCTTGAGGTAAGATTTGTATAAGTTTAGTGAGACTCAAGGGGACATTGTTTAATAATAATTTGTGTAGTAAACCATAATGCCATACGGTATCGAAGGCTTTTTCAACATCTAACAAAATCATACCTGTAGAATGGCGAAGATTTAAATGGTGAGCAATATGCTCAACAAGCCTAGCCATTTGCTGAGTCGTGGAATGATGCTGCCTGAAGCCAAACTGTTCAGGGATTAGTTTATCGTTCGTTAAGTTTGACAATCGGGAGGTTATTAATTGTTCGAAAATCTTGGCCAAGGAGGGTAAAAGGCTTATCGGATGATAATTAGATGGGATAGTATCATCTTTGCCAGGTTTTTTAATTGTAATAATTTTAGCAGTTTTCCAGACCTTAGGAAAATATGTAAGCCTAAAGCAATCATTGAATATCCTCGTAAGATAGACGATGCATTTTACTGATAGATTTTTAATTAGTAAATTACCTATATTGTCAACACCGGGAACCTTGTGGTTTTTTAGTCTGGAAATATTTTTTTTAACTTGAAATGGGGTGACTGAAATAGAAAGATCGGTATTGGTAAATCCCTCCAATTTACCCATTGAAACCTTTACAGCATCTTCGGTTATCGAATTACTAATTCATTGGTCAGTGAGAGTCATATTCTCGAAGAACGCGTCAGTTAGAGCTTCTCACTGCTCCTGATTGCAGCATGATTGGAACGGATTTCCAATAGGTGTGGGTTCGAATCTCATGTGTGACAATCATTTTTCGCTCGAAATATAACTGTGCTGTGAAAAGGCTGTATATATAAATATAATTAAAACAATTACCTGTAACGCTATTGTATTAAACAGTACTAGCAGAATCTGCAAAGGTAAACGTGCTTTGTATGATTTATGTGCCCAAAGTCTATGCGCACCTGCCGTTATACCCAATCCAGAGAAGAAAATTAAAGAACATGCTGAAAACATAAAATGCAATTATTAATGGAAGAAGAGGCTATAACTGACCACAGAATATCGAGTAAGATATCACTGTAATATAGCAAAGAGGAAAATCTTTAGGATGTAATGTATATACATTATACATTTATACCCAGTCCACTTGTAAGCACTGCTTGATTATTATAGATAATCAGGCAGACAGTTCTTTGTAACGTCACGACCGAATCTCGATAAGGAACGACCGTCACTTGGTCTAGTTGAGCAGAACGCTCACATTTTTTTGCATAGTATACTACGATCACACTCCGCCTAGACCACTGAGGGCAGCGGAAAAGACGCCGCGTGATCCCATAACCTAACATTTACTACCACCTCTCTATCACTATTAGCCCTTATCACATTCAGCCTATCTAGGACTACCGACACCAAGCCTTTGTCTTAAGTGGATTTTGATCACAAAAGCAAAGATTTGCAATATAAGGGGAGTGAATTTATCCTGTTTAAGTATTACCAATTTGACTTGCCAAATCGGACCAGGCAACGGTAGAGCCGGTGCATGACCCCTTAGACACATCCTGCAAAGCGCCTCTCTTCGCCGTGCGAGCGGGTCACTGGTCTTCGGTGGCCCGCCCGGTGGTTTACCTTCGCTAGTTCCTCTCCGAGTTGATGCCCCGACAGCTTTCGCCGTCGGCCTCGGCTAGGGCGCTATCAGGCGCAGATATTCGCGCCTGCACTGCCGAGGCGCCGGCGGCGGCCCGAGTCCGCATGGAGGAAATCCTCCCGGACTCGTTCCGTAGCCTCCTTCTGCGAGATGACTGCCTCACAAAAGGCGACGACCGCATCCCAGTTCTTGATGCTGTTGACCATTGCTTTTACTACAACTGGCAGCGTCAGGTCGGCACCAATGACAGCGACGAGGTCACAGTGCTGCTATGTCCTCGTCACTGCCGCACTGTTGGAAGGACGGAGTCAACTCCCTCCTTGCGACCGTGTGCAGGTACTTGCCGAAGCAACGGTGCCCCGATAAGACCTGTAGCCGGGAAGAGAGGACTCCGTGCCACCGTTGCATCCACTCTATCAGTACGGGCCGGAGAGCCTCAACGGTACGAACACCGTATCGAGGCCTCTCTCGCCGCGTAACCCAACGGGCAACGACGTCCCGGTGGGCACCCTCGCGTCAGGTGGCTATCTCGCTGAGCGATAGTTAACCATCCTCGTCGCGTACTAATGAAACCCGCCGTTAGAGATCGGAGAGCATCTCCGTCTCCAGGTCCCACGGAGGTGTTCCGGCCAATGCACATGCCACCTCGGTCGACACAATGCGGTATCCGTGGATGGCTCTCTGTGGGCGCCACAGAAAAGCCCGGAGCCCGTCGGCCTTCAAAGCTGGGTCCACCCACGTTCGGCATAAACCGCGATAGGGCGGACGCAGGGGGTCATCCGACAAATCCGGCCGATCTGGCTAAATTGCTTGCCGATACGGGCATTCAAAATCCTCTTCAATAGCTTACCCGCAACGTCCAGCAACACGATCAGCCTGTCGGCCGCGGCCGAGTATGGAAGCTATCTCGGCTTCGGCAGGCGAACCAGCCTCCACTCCTTCCTACACCCAAAGAACGCGTCTCGGGCAAAATATTGTCCTGCATAGGAATCGAAACTATGACACTGGCATGGAAGGGTATCTTAACCATTACGCCATCTGTGCAGTCAAGTCATTCTATTCTTACTCTGCAAATAAACAGATTATTAAATATAATAATTTTATAAAATACCAACTTACCAAACAAAATCGTAAACCATAAAGTTTTGAACAAAAATAAATTAAGTCCATAAATCGCAGCCAAATGTAGATATGCAAATATAATCACGTTTCTCCATACTATGTCCAATTTTGGTCTATCCGTAGTCTGTATTTTAGTTTCTGTTTCATTAAGCTCAGTCGCATATTCCTTAACTATTGCAGAACTTTTTGTTTCGGAGTATGAAGACATTATGCCTGAAAATTAAAATACACAAAGTGATATTATTATTTCAATGCGGAATAAAAAATATGCTATGTAGTAGCAGCTATGAATCTTCACTTTGCTTGTGGACTAGACGACTAAGGACTTCATATCGACCTGGGTCAACTCTACCTGGTGCCGTTTGGTCAATAATTACATTTCCAAGGAGGGTTGATTTCAAGCAAACGGCTGGTCATAAAACTATTATCAATAACTTTTGCAATATGTACGAATACGAGTAACGAGTACATATTTCATCGACCCTAAGTTTCTGAGATAAGAACAGGATTATAATGATGATCCAGTTGTGGAAATAATGACATTCATTTAAATTATACAATAAGACAATAGAGAAATACTCTTCCTTTAAGAATAGTCTTAAGAATAAATATAATATAATCAACCTGGTACATCATAATATTCAAGGCATGTTAGGTAAGAATTTGGAGATTGAATTGTTTTTTAATGGTTGCCATATAGATTTTCTCTGCATTATTGAACACTGGCTTAAAGGCAATCAATTAATGTTCAATTTTCCCAATCATCAGGTTGTTAGCTCGTTCAACAGAACCAATATGATACGAGGTGGTTCTTTGATCGTTTTAAACAAATTAATTAAATCGAAGGAAAGAAAAGATATTGTAAGACTGTCTGTTGAACGTGTTATTGAAATTGCTTGTGTTGAGTCGGAGCAGTTCCTAGTTGTGTGCGTATACAGACCCCATGCTCCCCATATGATGACTTTGAGAGATTAATGGAAGATGTTTTATTCATAATATCAGCCTCAAATAAAACAGTTGCTATTTGTGGGGATTTAAATATCAACTTATTAGACAATAATAATATAACACGAAAATTTTAAAATTTAATGAATTCTTATAACTTATATAATACTTTCTTGGAACCTACTAGGACAACTGCTGGGAGTGCAACTTGTATAGATAATATTTTTATAAATGCTAAACTGATTAGTAAATAAACACATTAGAATCAGATCATTGCGGACAGCTTGTTGTACTACAATTTTTTTTTCCGGTGGACTATGGACGTCGCACCCCGCCAAATCAGTCCGGGGTGACGGAAGAGGCGGCGCGCAACCCCATTGACCCACCCTGCAAGCACCTCTTCTTCGCCATGCGAGCGGGCCACCGGTAACCGATCTTTGTCTTCGGTGGCTCGCTCGGCGGTATGCCCTCTCGGGCTCCTCTCCTGTCGACGTCCCGACAGCTTTCGCCGTCGAGGCGTCGTCCTCACTCGGTGGCCTCACGTCAGGTGACCGAACAATTCCCCGGTCCGATTACCCGAAGCCTCGGTTAGGGCGGCATCAGGCGCAGGTACTCGCTCCTGCGCCGCCTCGGCCGCGGGCGGCGGCCCGGGTCGCGGGAATCCTCCCGGGCCCGGTCCGCCGCCTCCTTCTGCGAGATGACATGGCAGCGTGGAGACGACGATTGCCGCGGTTCCGTTCCGGCTGACCACCCAATTGGGGCGATCAGGCACACAGTACGGTTCCGCGACTACGGCTGCACCGATCGACCACTCCGCCATGGATTGCAGGAGGAGATCCTGCGCACCAGCGGAGTGGTTGGTGTTGGCCTGCAGGAGGTGAGTGGACTGGACAGCCATTAATGGGCCGTGTCCATTATCACCTCCTGGCTTGCGGCAGGCGATCGAGCCGCGCTAGGAGCGGGAGCGGCCGTGGTCGAAAGACCGCTCCGCCCCTTTGGAGCCAAAGCTAGAGGTCTACACGCCCCAGAGCATGCGGTGCTTGGCAGGCTTATTGTCCGCCGCACATGCGGGGCAGTGGGGCGGGGCGGCGCAAGATGCCGCCATGTGCCCAGTCTGACCGCAGCGGAAACAGAGTCCGCCGCAGTCAAAGCAATTAGTGCATGTTGGCCGGGTATGCCCGACCGCCATGCACTTGAAACACCTCGCAGGCCGGTGCTCCAGCATGGTAACTCGCGCTGAGCTCCAGCCCACGAGGAGCCTGCCTGAGCCGGCCAGTTGCCTGACTGTCTCCACTGGGCACTGCACCCAGGCGGCACCTACGCCACCCGGGCCGGGCTGGATGGCGCCAACTCGGACGGTGTCCAGGGGACACCCGGTTTTCAAGGCAATGGCCTCCCGGATGTCTTCCACCGTCACGGAGTCGTCCAGACCCGCGATGCGCATTTCGGCGCACTTTACGGGTCTGGCGATTTTGACGCCACCCTCCTCGGCGAACAGACCTCGCAGCTTCGACGCCACGCTATCAGCCGTCCTGGTACCCTCGGCCCCAGGGAACTCTAAAATCCGAGCCCCTGTCCGGGCCTTGCGGGTCCTGGCTTCGACGCCTCCTATATCGGAGACGTCGAGCTCCCGCCGGGTTTTCCTCAGAACGGCCTCATAGCTGAGGCCCCTTTCTGCCGCCTCAGGCAGCACAGTGATCACCACTGCGGCTGTCTTCGGCGGCCGGCGCCCCTTGCGTGGCCTTTTCCTCTTCCTCCCGCGTCCTTCGGTTCCTGCCTGGGGAGCGGCGATCTCAGCGGCGCGCTTGGCCGCCGTTCTCCTTCTCTGGCCGCGACTCTTCCTACCGCGCTCAGCCACCTGCCAACCCTGTTGGGGCGCAGCGGGCGTGCCAGGCGCGGGCGGCGCGGTCGCGGGCGCGCTAGTCGTCGCTGGCAGTGTCGGTGCTGGCGACGACTGCGGTCCGGCAGGAGCCGGTGCTGTCTTCCTCTTCGGAGCAGGCCCCTTCTTCTTTGGCCTAGCCGCGGCTGCGGCGTAGCTCTCCCCCACGCGGCCACCTTGACAAGGTAGCGGGGCGGGGGCTGGTGCCGCATATGGCCGCTTGTTCGCGGTGAGAGGCGGGCGAACACGTGGTTCTGGAGGCAGCCTTGCCTCCAGAACGGCCAAGCGCGCATCCGCCAGATTACCGACGGTGTCGATAATGGCGCGCAAGGCCTCATCCGCCACGCCCCCCACCGCGGGCAGCGGGGTCGATGTTATCGGTTGGGCCGCTGTAGGGGCCTGCTCCACGGCGTTGGGTGGGCTGGCGCTGGTCGGCGGCGCACGCTCCGTGGTCGGAGGTGTTCGGCGCGGCGGCGACCACTGGGCGGCCAGCGCCTCGGGGCGGTTTCGGAGTGGCGACAGTTCGGCGGCCAGCACTGGCCGGCGGCGCAGGTGGCGTAGGCGGCACGAGCCGCGCGATTTGGGCCCTCAGATCGGCCACATCCTTTGAGAGGACGTGGTTGGCCCTCCTTACCGCGGCCAGCTCCGCCTCTAAGCGGCGGTTCTGGGCCCGCAGGCCTGACACCTCGCCACCAAGGCGGGCGTTTTCGGCCTGCAGGGCCTCCATGTCCGGGGCGTTACCGCTCGTGCGGGCACCAGCGGCAGCCACTTCCGTGGGAGGGATGCCGGACAACACCCCCAGCACCCTCGCGGTGACCGCCTCGTCGTCAGCCCGCTTGCGAGCCTCTGCCCCTCCACGCACTCCGCCGGCCGGGTAGTGGGTCGTCCTTCCCGACGCCGCGGCCCCTCGCCCTCTGCAAGAGGCCGGAACTTTGGGAGGAGGCATGATGACAGCACTCCCCTCGGAATCGGCGCCCGAGCTGTCCTCCCTGTTCAAGGGGCGCTTCCGCACCTTCGAGAGGAGGGCCTCCTCCCATACCATCAATGCCGCTGTTAGGGCCGCCGCCGCAGGACGCGGCTACGACCTGGCGGCGGCGGCTTCCTCAGCCGACCCGCTGGCCTCCTTGGACGGCTCTGCGGAATTACCGTCCTCGTCCATTAATTCGGCAGATCCACTGCCCTCGTCTCTGGACGGCTCTGCGACAGTACTGTCGCCCTCGTCCATTGACGGCTCTGCAGTGGATCTGCCACCATCCTTCTTCAGTTTGGCGGCATCCCGCTCCTGCTTTTTTACCGCCGTCCGCTGCCTCTCGTGAGAGTTCGCTTTCCCCCATGTGTACCGGGTCCGTCGCTTCTTCTTCTTCGAGAGGGGGGCCTCTGTGGTCGGTGCCGGGCCCTCGGCGGACGCCTCCAGTTCTAAAGACGAGGCGTCGTTTTGGTCAGTTTTACATTGGCTTGACGAGGCCATGATGTGGGAATCCGTAAGATTTTATTTTTTATTTTTTTTATTTTTATTTATTGATAAAGAAAAGGGCTTTGTCGCTTAGCGACTATATCGCCCAATACACATATTTAATTTATATCTAATTACATTATAAGTATATACTATCTTATAGCTAGTTTGTATAATTCTAAAGCCTTACTTGATAGTGGCAACGCGAGAATGGAGTTACAGTAGCCTATGTCATACTTTTTTTTTGACCCAAAAATCTTATTTCTGGTTTCCTCATTCCGAACGCATTCCATTAGAACATGGTAAAGATCATCGACAACATTACAATCTATACAATTAGGTGATTGGGTTTTCTTAATCAAATATGAAAATTTGTTGCTTGCAATGTGGCCAGATCGAAATCGTAAAGCTACTGTCGTAGTAAGTTTATTCAGGGTACAGTCAATCCATGGAGTTCGGGATACCTCTGGTTGGATAGTCCGATACCAAATTCCTTTTTCCTTTGATCTCTCATCAAAGTACTCCTGCCAATCATTTAAACACCACCCCTTAACCGCTCTAATGTGATCATAATAAAGAGGTGTGACCTCGAAATTAACTCCATCCACAATCGCCTCTTTGGCCAATGTGTCCACTCTATCATTATCATCTAGGTTAATGTGAGACGGTATCCACTGGAAGTATACAGTTTTTGACGTATGAAGTTTTAAAATTGATTCATATATCGTGTAGGCTATCGGTACACCTCGCCCATGCGAGGTGTGTCGAGCCAAGTGTTGCAGTGCGCTTTTAGAGTCAGTCAAAATAACAAAGTTATCATTATTTACTGATTGAATATATGACAAAGCTTCCGCTATGGCGATCAACTCAATATGCATTATCGAAATGTCTGAATCAATTTTAAACTTCATAGATGTCATAAGCGAAGGATCAAAAAACGCCGCACCACCCGACTTGTAGTCTTTTGAACCATCTGTAAATATTTTATGGTAATTTGTGTAACGTTCCTGAATATAAGTCAAACATAATTTTTTTAATTGCAACGTATTATAGTCTCGTTTAGATAGAGAAATAGTGGGTATATGATCAATTATCATGTGGGATATATTTATATTGCTTACCCACGTATTTAAAGAAAACATCTCAAGTTGCATACTTGAGTGTATTGATAACGAGTCAAGTTGAGGCAAGATATTAATTAACAATGGAAGTTTTTTGTTTAGCCAGAAATTACAATTTTTCGTTTCTAAAAGGTTGTTTAATAATATGATGGTTTTAGAATTCTGTAATGATTTTGATTTTAAAAGAAATTTGTAGCCTAAGTATTTCCTACGAATATGAAGTGGAGGAATACACAGTTCATTTTCCATTACGTGTATTGGGGTGCTCCTAATAAAACCGCCAATAACTCGTAAAGCCTGATTCTGAACTCTGTCTAATTTAAGAAGATTAGTTCGACAACTGTTATCATATAAGAAACTCGCGTAGTCCACCCTACTCCGAATTAATGCTATATATAGCCGTCTCAAATGTTTCTGGTGAATGCCCCACCCTGAGCCAGATAAAATTTTGAGCAAATTGATAAATTTCAATACTTTCTTTGCAGTTTCAGTTATGTGCTTACCCCATCGCAGTGAACTGTCTAGCCATAAACCCAAATACTTTACATGATTGACTACTCCAATTGACTTATTTTCTAGAGAAAAATCACAAAATCCTTTAAAGCAGCCCCTTTTAAAAACACAGATCTTAGTTTTGTTGATACTTACAGTTAAACCTAATTTCTTTAGTAATACATTGCATTTGTCTAAAGCTGATTGTAGTTCATCGAGAGCCCATTCTAGATTACAGTTTGATCTGTACAACACAAAGTCATCTGCGTACTGAGAGATATTGACTTGTCCCACCTGATTATGTATGTGTAGTGTAAATATGTTAAACAAAAGAGGTGCTAAAGGATCACCTTGTGCCAATCCTCGACTACAAGACCTGACAGTATCATCACCAGTTGAAGTTATTCTTAATTGTCTTCCCATTAAAAATGACCAGAGGTATGTACAAATTTTTGAACCAACAGCTAAGTGGTCCATAATGTTTAATAGACAGATAATATCAACATTATTATAGGCGTTCTCTATATCTACAAAACAAGCAGCTGTCATCAGATTTTTGGAGAATCCTAGTTGTATTGTTGTCACCAATTGCGTGAGGTTATCTAAGCTAGACCGCGCTTTACGAAAACCAATTGTATTTTCAGAAAAAAGGCGTTGTTTCTCAAAGAACCATTCAATTCGTTTACTTAAAATAACATGAAAAATTTTACAAATGCACGATATAAGCGAAATGGGGCGCAGAGATGTACTACTGTGTTTAGGAATTGGGATTATTGTGATCTCTCGCCATAGTGTTGGAACTCCACCCATAAAGAGACACTTATTGTATATCAAAAGTAATAGATTTTTACCTACGGTAGGGAGATGTTTTACCATAGAGTAGGACACTTGATCAAATCCTGGGCTAGTATCAGTATTCTTAATACTATTCTCTAATTCAGACATGGATATTGCAGCTTCAAGTTCTGGGTTATTTGAAGTGAAATGAGGTTGAGCAGGACAAACAAAATCTGGCGTAAGATCCTTTAATAAATCTTTAGCCTTTTCAGGGTCTATATTAGAGTTGAAGGATGGTCTCTGTCCTTTAATCCACCGCATTTTGCACCACATAGCAGCAGGACAAGTTGTTTCGTCTATGGTTGTGCAAAATGTTTGCCAGGATAAGCATTTTGCTTTACGGATAAGTCTTTGAGCAGCACTAATTTTTGTTTTAAGAATCACTAGATTATTAGGAGTGGGGCATCGTCTTAAATTAGCTAGGGCTAAACGCCGTTCTGCGACTGCTTTTGAAAGCTCCGTGGACCAGTAAGGCTTGGGTTTAAAGTTATTGTTTATGTTTTGCGCAGTTTTAATATAGGGAATATACTTATCGGCTGATGATTGCATAGTGTTATTTAATAATTTATATATAGCCTGAAAATCGGAGGGAATCACACAATTCTGTAATTGATTATCTATAAATTCTGTATAGGATGGCCAGTCTGCTTTCTTAAAATTTCTTTTATGTCGATATCCAGAGAATGAATGAATTACGTATTTAAGACTTATTATTAAGTGATCGCTACCGAGAGATTCATTCGTTGTTTGCCACCTGATCAACAACGATAAGTCCGTTGTAACAAAAGAGATATCAGGACTAGATTCTTGTAGGGCACCCTGAACCATTTTCAACCTAGTGGAACTTCCATCACTTAAATGAACAAAATTGCTATCAAGCATCGCGGCAAATATTTGAGAGCCCCGTCGATCAGTTCTAAGAGACCAATTGGAGTGATGAGCATTGAAATCACCCAAAATCATAGTTTTATTTGTAGCTATAGAAAATATGGCATCCCAATCTTCTTGAGACGTATGGATAGATGACGGACAGTACACTGAAATAATATTTTCAATTTGCTGACAGTTAAAAACTCGGATGTGTACTAATTCAATACCGCTATTTTGACTTTGCGTTGCACAGAGTACGGCCTTGACAGAGTGGTGAGTTAAGATGGCTACACCGCCATACCCATCACATCTGTCCAGTCTGTGAGTATTATAGTTGTTAATTTTAAAATTACTTCCGGGCACTAACCAGGTTTCACTAAGTACAGCAATATGAACTTTTTGTTGGCTTAAATAAGATTCAAATGACTGCAACTTACATCTAATACTTTGGCTATTCCACTGTATAATATTCATATTAATACGTTTGTCATCCATTGGTAATAAATAAATTAAACAGCGTGTCAATAGATAAGCTACTTACAATTTTGTGAGTCAACCATTCTGCAATCACAGACATTGATTGCTGGATTTTTATCTGATATGATTCTTCACTTAGAATAATATTTTTAATTTTCTTAAATAATTGAGCAAATGTCATATCGTTAGAATATTTAACTGTCTTATTGGGTTTGTCGTTAGTATACGAAATATTGTGCTGTGAGGAGTCCGATGCGTCTGTATCTTCTCTTTGGGACCATATTGTTCTTTCCTGAGGTGTAGGCGGGCGGAGATTCTTTTGTTTTTTAAGTATACGTTTGGGCAGTGTCCTGGAGCGTGAATCTTGTATTGTAACTTCTGGTTCCTTTGTTGGGGGGTTTGTCCATAATGTCCTGGTTGTTTATTGAACTGCTTTTTTGAGTGGCAGGAATCAAATCTGCTTCCATTGTGTCTAATGGCTTAGAATTTACTCGTGTCTCACATAAAGGAGATGGAGGGACGTACAAAGTGAGCGCTTTTCTGTATGTGCAATGAAATTCAGCCATTAATTCCCGTATTCTTTTTTCTTTCTTATAAACCGGACATATTCTGTTCAGTGCCATATGATCTCCACAGCAGTTCACACACTTAAATGAAGCTGGAATACAATTTTCATGATTTCTGGAGCACTTTGGACAAACAATCATTTTATTTGGGCACATTTTTTGCGTATGGCCGAACTTCCAGCAACGAGAGCATTGACTCACGGGAAATATATACGGTTCCACTCGAATACGTAGGCCGTAGATAAACACATATGGCGGCAACGAGGACCCTTTGAATCCAAGTCTAATTGTTTCACTCGGCACCCATACATTATCATTCGTGGTAGCTTCACCTCGTTTGTCCAGCCTCTTTACACATATAATATCTATATCGCTTGATAAGTTCTGCATAAGGTCTTCATCTGATATATCTAATTCTACCCCCTTTATAAGGCCATACGATAAACTCACCTCTGATGTCTTCTGACAGGTCCACTTCATGTCATCGATCAATTTGCATTTTAAAAATGTATCTGCATCAGTTTCTTTATCAAAAGTTATAAGAATTTTATATTTATGTATGTATTTGATTTTGTTGATACCACCACTTTTAATATTATATTCCTTGAACAAGCGTGCTAAGGTGAATTGTTTTGGCAGAGGGTCCTTACTTGTCATACATATCTGTGTTTTTTCTTCTACTATCTCAGTTTGGTTTTCTCTGCACATTACTTTACTACGTCTACTCGTTACGATACTCCATCCTTCTTCGGATGAGTTTTCTTCTCTGTACCTCTTTCTTCGTGTTACTTCATTACATTCCATTTGCGTATTTTGCACATCATCTATATTTGTACTCTCTAAATCTTCCACGCTTGAATATCTATTGATGCTTACATTGGATGTATTTGTTTCATTCATTCTAACACTTTATTCGTTATCGCGGCCGCCCGGCAATACCGGTTGGCGCGCGCTAAGTATATAAATATATGTGAGATGCACAATTCTATCGCTGTTTAATACTTACGACCGCTCAGAACGATAGGCCGCGCGCGAATGGAATCCGTAAGATTCCCGTCATTTTGTTGTGGTAATGTAAGTGAATCCATATGGTTCCCACGAGAATGGGAGAAGAACCGTCGACCCGGGCAGAGATCCCTGTACCCGGGCAAGCCTACATTTACCAACCAGGGGGTCGGCCGATACCCTGGCTGGTGCGTGCTAAGAACAGAACAGCCCATCTGCCATGCAACTTCTCGCCGCACGCCAGAACTTAAGATTCTGGGTGATTTCCGAGTTCGAATGTTAATTCGAACTCTTTATAGAGGTTGTCTTCCTCGCGGTCCAGGCGGTTAAGTCAAGACCCTCGTTCCTGATACTACGCCTCACGACAACTTGTCTTGAAGCAAGATATCAGGTTTACGATATGTCGGCGGTGGCATAAGTCTGCCCAGCCCTCAAATGAATGAGTGACCGGGCCCGTCCGAAATTTCGCCTCCTGTACCCTCTACAAATAGAGGGTCAGGAGCGAATTGGGGCTCAACCCATCGCTGAGGAACCCCCCCTCGCGCCAGAGATTCGCTACGGGCGACAATTCGACAGAGGGATCTGGGGGACTGTCGCCCGCACCCAGGGTACACCACGCGGAAGTTTCTGGCGTCGTACCCCTTGTTGTACTACCTAGAACTAATAGGATTCCACGAGAAAGCACCTTTGTTCCTATGAATGTCAGCCGCTTAGAGCACTTTAAGTATAATTTGAGTATGAAAGTACCACTATTGCCTTTTCATGACAACTCCAATGAATTGTATACGTCACTATTTCACATAATTGATGTTTTTTTTATGGCTTATGGTGGCAGACTAGCAAGCAGCACACCTGATGGTAAGTGTCACTGCCACCCATGGACCATTTCCATATCTAGAGTATAGCTAGGCCGCTGCCTACCACTACAATCCTCAAACCCACCTAGTTGGGCTTCCGGCTCCCTCGCTCACCGAACGAAGCGCAATAGCACATTGCCATTACTCAGACGTCGATCTTCTGCGAGAGTGTGGTACTACCCCGGACGGACTGGCCCGCGGCTGCAAACAAAAAACTGTCAACAGCGTAGTTCTACCACAATAGACATTCAATTCATTCATTCAATCAATTCATTGATGAGTTTAGTAACATATTTAAACCTAAAACAGTAACAATTGGTGTACCTGCTGGTTTTAGTGAATGGGCAACTTGTGGTATCTACAAGAGTAGACGAAGGTTATATGATCTGTATGACTAAAAATCTTATAACCATAATCCAGTGTTTTTGGAATATGTAAAAAATATTTTAAAATATTCAAACGTGCCTGATCCTCTGCTAAAGTAATTTATCTGAAAAATAAAATTAAACAATCTAGTGACGTAATTAAAATGACTTGGAATGTGATAAACAGTGAAACTGGTAGGAATGCTGTACGGAAGAAAGACTTCAATTTAATAATGGGTGATAAAAATATATGTGGAAACAGTGAAGTAGCAACCGAATTTGAAAAGTATTTCACTAATATTCCTTTATTAACAACTAAATTATTGATATCGTCTCCTATTTTAGCTGAATCACTCCTGAAACAGTGTATTTTAAAATGCGACACGTCCTTTAAATTTTCAGATGTCAGTAAGAATGTTATCATAAACTCTTTTAAAAATCTTAATGTTAAGAAGATGGCAGATCTGTGGGGCTTGTCTGTAAAGACAGTTAGTTCTATAATTGATATTATTGCCCCCTATTTGGCATCTATATTTAATGGTTGTGTTGCTCAGGGCGTACTTCCTGATTTCATGAAAATTGGTAGAGTGATTGATTTGTTCAAAGCGGGTAGTATATCACATCTCAATAATTATCGACCGATTTCCATACTGCCTACACTTAGTTAAATTTTTGAAAAACTTATGCTTAGTCAAATGTGAAATCATTAGAGACATAATATCTTTCACAGTGTGGAATTATTTAAAAATATCTTTAGAGCTTGGGAGGAATCGCATGATGCTTTGGGTATATTTTGCGATTTATCTAAGGCGATTGATTGACTCTCATCAAGAAATTATGTCATTATGGGATCAGGAATAAGGCTCTCGAACTTTTAACATCATATTTAGGCAACAGAATTCAAAGGAGGGGGAGGGGGGGGGGTGCTGGTTTATGGTGTACGATCACCTGGTTCTGTTGCAAGAATGGGCATTCCACAAGGATCCATTCTTGGGCCGTTTCTGTTCCTTGTATATATTAATGACTTACCTTATTATATAGGGGATAACCAAAACATAGTGTTGTTCGCAGATGATACCTCTTTATTGTTCAAAATTAAAAGACAAATGCTTAATTATGACCAATGTGCACAATGCTCTGTCAAATGTTGTTCATTGGTTCAGTACAAATAACTTGATTCTTAATGAAAAGAAAACCAAATGTATTAAATTTACCACACCTAATGTGAGACTAGTGGAAACCAATATTCAAATGAATGGTGTGGCCCTAGAAATCCACCACATTTTTAGGTATTACTATTGATGCTAAACTCCATTGGGGCCCTCATATTGAGAAATTATCAAGTAGGCTAAGCTCAGCGGCTTATGCGGTAAAAAAGATTCGAATGTTAACCAATATTGAAACGGCTAGAATTGTTTATTTCACTTACTTCCACAGTCTTATGTCTTATGGCATACTACTTTGGAGATGCTCTGCAGATTTGAATAATATCTTTGTTCTCCAAAAACAGGCTGTCCACGCGGTTTATAATTTAGCCCCAAGAGCGTCACTGCGCGAAAAATTTAGGGAAATAAACATTCTAACTGCTGTATCACAATTTATATTCGAAAACATATTATATGTAAAAAAAAATATTAATAAATTTGATAAATATAGTGAGATTCATCACGTGAATATTAGGAATAAGGATAATCTAGTTAAACATCATACTCGCCTACAAAAAATTAGTAGGTCTTTCATGGGGCAGTGTATACGCTTTTATGTCGTGCGGTGTTCCGCAGGGGTCGGTATTGGGGCCGACTCTGTGGGACATCGGTTACAACTGGACGTTGAGAGGGAGTCTCCCCCCCGGGCTGAGCGTGATATGTTATGCTGACGATACGCTAGTCACAGCCCGGGGCAGGACACTCGAAGAGGCGGCGAGCCTGGCCACTCTCGGCACCGAGGAGATGGTCAGGCGAATCGAGGCGCTTGGGCTCAGGGTGGCCCTAAACAAGACGGAGGCCCTTCTTTTTCATGGGCCCCGTGTAAGGCTGCCTATCGGCGCCTCGTTAGTCGTCAACTCCATCCACATCAGTATCCAGGCCCATATGAAGTATTTGGGTCTGGTGCTCGACGGGCGTTGGTGGTTCCCGGAGCATTTCCGCAGGATTGCTCCCCGGCTGGTCGGCGCGGCGTCCGCCCTATCGCGGCTCATGCCGAACGTGGGCGGACCCAGTTTCGAGGGCCGACGGCTGTATGCGGGGGTGATCCGCTCAATGGCCATGTATGGCGCACCCGTGTGGGCGAGGGCTCTGAACGCCCAGCTCAGGGCTATACTGTGGAGGTCACAGCGAGTCATGGCTGTCAGAGCCATTCGCGGGTACCGCACGGTGTCTACCGAGGCGGCATGCCTATTGGCCGGGACACCCCCGTGGGACCTAGAGGCGGAGATGCTCTCCGACCTCTATCGGCGGGTAACCTCAGTGCGTGACGAGGGTGGCTCCTCATCGTTTAACGAGATAGCCACCTGGCGCGAGGACGCCCGCCGAGACGTCATCGCCCGTTGGGTTACGCGGCTGGAGAGGCCTAGACACAGTGTTGTTACCGGTGAGGCCCTCCGGCCCGTACTGATTGAATGGATGGAGCGGCGGCACGGAGTCCTCTTCTTTCGGCTGGTGCAGGTATTGTCGGGGCACAGTTGCTTCGGCTTGTACCTATCGGTGCCGACCTGACGCTGCCGGCTTTCGCGAAAGCGATGGTCGACAGCGTCAGGAATTGGGACGCGGTCGCCGCCTTCTGCGAGGCTGTCATCTCGCAGAAGGAGGCGGCGGAACGAGTCCGGGCAAATTCCCGTGACCCGGGCCGCCATCAGCGGCCGGGGCGGCGCAGGCGCGAATACCTGCGCCTGATGCCGCCCTAACCGAGGCTTCGGGTGATCGGATCGGGGAATTGTCCGGTCACCCGACGTGAGGCCACTGCGTGAGGGCGACGCCCCGACGGCGAAAGTTGTCGGCGCGTCGACACGAGAGGAACCCGTAAGGGTAAACCGCCGGGCGGGCCACCGAAGGCAAAGATCGGGTACCGGTGGCCCGCTCGCACGGCGAAAAGAGGTGTTTGCAGGGTGGGTCCATGGGGTTGCGCGCCGCCTCTTTTGTTGCCCCGGATGGATTTGTCGGGGCGCGACCACATCCATGGTCTACCCTTTTTTTTAATTTTTTTTTATTGGTGGGCTATGGGTGCGTCTCGCCCCGCTAAATCGGTCCGGGGTGACGGAGAAGGCGGCGCGTGACTCCATAGACCCACCGTAAAATCCTCTCTCTTCGCCGTGCGAGCGGACCACTGGTACCCGATCTTTGTCTTCGGTGGGTCCATGGTCCACCCTGCGGAAAAAAAAAAAAGTGTATACGCTTTTACAATAAACTACCTAAAGATATTCAAGATATGCCCATAAATAAGTTTAAAAAAGGCTATCAAAAATAGACTTTGCAAAAAAGGATATTACAACATTTCGGATTATCTAAATGATAAGACGGAATGGTTATGAGTTGCTCCTCTCTCAGCAATTACTTTATATAATTTTTATAATTATAATAATTATAATTTTTATAATAATATCCGTTTATTTACGACGCAGTGTATTGCACCCCCTCACTAGGTGGACAGATAACCTGGTCAAGTTTGCTGGGACCGTCCAACGGGATGCAAGCGGCACAGGACCGCATTTTGTGGCGTAACATGAGGGAGGCTTACCTCCATAGCAGTGGACGGCAATAAGCTGAAATGATGACGATGACACCAAATTTTGTACCTCTATATAGGCTGGGACCCTCTAGATAAATTTGTATATTAAATTTTATAAACACAGCTTAAAGTTTATTATTAGCTTATAACGATCGATATTAATGTCCAAAAATTTTATAACTGACTCACATATAGTATAGATCACAATTCTAACCCCCTAGAAAGTTAAAATTTGGCATCCAGCTAGATAATGAGTCGAGAGTGGCGTCGTAGTGGGGGTATTACGGAATGACAGCGTTACATCATTTGACTTAGTACCCAATTTATCATTTGCAGTAGTCGAAATGATATTACTGCCAAGGCGTGCAAAAAGATGTTTCACAGCACAAAGTTCCTATACCTATCTATTATATTATATACAAGTATAGTGAGTTTGAAAAATACAACAATCATCAACGACGACTGCCCTCACGCCTCTACTTGTGTTCGGGTCGCACACTCGGCGATCATAGAATTCTTGCCCTACTCCCGTAGTGCGCCCGGTTACTGCCCGACCACACCATAGCACTACGCACTCACTTTATTATTATTCTAACTATTGAAATACTGTACCAAATGACACTGGATTAAGGGCAAAAAAGAATGTACTTTAAATATCGAAAGCGATAAAAGCATTTGTTTGCATAAGAATCAATGCTAACGCATGTAGTAACCTAGAAAATGTGCATTAGAAACAAATACAAAATTTTATTGTATTTTTAATTTACTATTTTAACGATAATGGCTTACATATAAAAAATAGATATATGCTGTCGCGGACTTTTTTGTAGAACTATTTAAGAGTTACAATTTCGTCATACATAACATTCATATAAATTTTAAGATCTTTGCTGTGGATGCAAGAATAACTCGCAAATGGGCGTTTTTTTGTTTTAAGTAACATGTATCATTATACTAGCTTCTGCCCGTGGCTTCACCGGCGTAAAAGGTACCCTTCTTAAAGTTTTTAACCTCCTTTTTTTATTTTACCCCTTAAGGGAGAAGCTTTCAAGAAATTTTAATGTCATATTTATTTATATCTAATCGCCTAATAGCCTAATAATTATTTACATACACATACATACATATCATCACGCCATATCCCTTGCAGGGTAGGCAGAGAGAACAGAGTGCCAGAGAACTCTATCTCTGCATACTTCACTCGCTTCCTCAACATTCATAATTCTCTTCATACACGCTCGCCGATTTCGGAGACTTGTGGGTTACCTGTCGGTGTTAGGTAGGCTAGTTAGGCAGAAAATGAAGTAGAAGAGATACACTGAGAAATAGTTTATTACGGATAGCACAATAGTTCAACACACAACAGATAGGCACATAAAATAATATAGAAGGAGTGAATGAGTGATAGTTCTAAGAGGTGAAGTACAGAAAACAGTTCTAGGTAGTAAAGCACAGAAAACAGCTGATAGGTACGTGCAAGCGCGATCTTATTTGTAAGCGTTCTAAAAGCAAGCGACACAAGCTACTATAGCAAATGCTCCGTATCGACTGGTGCTTGGTACCGGCGAACGCATAGATCATACGATCGGTCGTCGGGTAAACAAGATACCGTTATTTCTGCGCGTACACACTGCTATTTAAGTTTGCGGTTTATATATTAATATTGTAAATAATATTATATGTTTTTGTTTTGTTTAAATGTAAATATATATATGAAGAATGTAAATATATATATAATAGAGATAGATAATGTAAATAATGTGGATGTAATTTGAATATATAATATATATAAATATATATAAAATATGTTTGTGTATGTGTGTGAGCACGCCACATCACTCCCCCCCAGAGACCGTCCTACGGGCGATAATAATCCGGGAAGCGGACTGTGCGACCAGAACGCGTTCGTTTGATGTCGCCGTGAACGACTGGACCAGGAGATAGACCAGTGTTGGTCGTCGTAGTGGACGTCGGAGAAGTAGTCTGGTCGGGAGATGACAAGATGGGTGGTTGGATGGTGTTTGAAGGAGGTTCAAACATTATGTATGCTGGCTTGAGTCGGTTTATAGACACCGTTACGCTTTTCCCTTTGACCCGTATTTTGAAGGTCTTATCACCTCTTTCGAGAACTTCATAAGGGCCGGTTATAGGGAGGCTGTAAGGCGCCACGTAATGCATCATCTCTTAGAAAGACGTGTCTTGACGAAGACAGGTCTTTGTAAACAAAGATTTTGTCTTTGCTATGACGTGCTGCTGGTGCTGGATGTAGTTTGGACGATAATTGACGGAGACGTGTGGTAAAGTCCGTTATGTCAGTGCTATGGGGGACTGTACCTTCAAAAAATTCCCCAGGTAAACGTAATGGTTCACCATACACCAATTCGGCCGATGATGACTGTAGGTCTTCTTTAAAAGAACTCCTTATGCCCAACAGGACCAAGGGTAATGTGTCGACCCAATTGCAGTCGGCATGGCACATTATAGCCGACTTCAGCTGCCGATGGAATCGTTCGACTAAGCCGTTCGCGGATGGGTTGTATGCCGTAGTCCTGCGATGCTTGAATCCGATCACTTTTCCAAGATGCTGGAGAAGTGACGATTCAAACTGTCGACCGCGGTCGGTGACGATATCAGATGGACATCCAAATCTGGATATCCACGATATCAATGCCTTTCCAACCGTTTCCGCTGTGATATCCACCATAGGTGTGACTTCAGGCCAGCGAGTAAAACGATCTACAACCGTTAGGCAGTAGCGAAAGCCTTGTGAAATGGGCAAAGGGCCCACAATGTCGACATGGATGAAGGCAAATCGCGCTCGAGGAAGGTCAAATGTGCCCACTGGAGAAGACATATGGCGGTGAACCTTTGAGCGTTGGCATGGCAAGCATTGGCGTGACCACTTTCGGCAGTCTTTCCTTACACCAGGCCAGACAAAACGTTCGGCAATCAACTTGGCCGTTGCGTTCGCGCCTGGATGGCTAAGGCTGTGTAGGCTTTCAAAGACCTGCATCCTCAAAGGCTTTGTGATGAAAGGCCTTGGTGATGGTGTACTGACATCACAGTATAGCTCAGTTGAAGAGTTGGGTATTTTCAACTTCTGTAGGCGAAGTGAAGATTCTTCTGCCAGAAGATGAGCCAACTCTTCATCAGCAGTTTGTGATGAGGCCAGTATGTCCAGATCGATTGGCATCTCCGGTTCATCGACACGTGACAGAGGGTCAGCGACGACATTATCCTTCCCCTTTATATGTATTATGTCGGTGGTGAACTGGGAGATGTAGTCGAGATGACGAAATTGCCTTGGTGAGCAATTGGTCTTTCCCTCACTGAAGGCGTATGTAAGCGGTTTGTGATCTGTGTAAACCACTAAATGTCTTGCCTCCAGCATATGGCGAAAGTATTTGATGCTCTCGTAAATAGCCAATAGCTCGCGGTCATATGGCGAATATTTTTGTTGGCAAGGACTTAGCTTCCGAGAGAAGAACGCCGAGGGTTGCCAAAAATCGTCCTTGAGCTGTTGTAGGACGGCTCCCATAGCCAGGTCAGATGCGTCCGTTACAAGGGCGAGTTTGGCCTGACAATCTGGGTGTGCCAGCAATGCTGCATTAGCGAGGCTCTCCTTGCACCTGTCGAAGGCTGAGAGAGCCTCACCAGATAATTCGACGGGGTGAGAAGCTTTGACGTTCCCGGCGAGCAATGCGTTTAGAGGTGCTTGGATTGTAGCGGAGTGTGGTAAGAATCTCCTATAGAAATTGAGCATCCCTAAGAATCGCCTGAGTTGTCTTACCGTCTTCGGCGCTGAGAACTCCTTTATGGCCTGAACCTTGGAGTCCAATGGTTTGGTGCCAGATGCGGAGATATGGTAACCTAAAAATGCTATTTCGGCTACACCGAAGATACATTTAGAGGTGTTTACCAGTACACCATATTCCTTCATGCGGCTGAAAAGTTGGTGAAGGTGGGCTTCATGCTCATTCTCATCCCTTGAGAAGACCAGGAAATCATCAAGGTATGTGTAGCAGAAGTCTAGACCTCTGGTCATTTCGTCGACGAATCTTTGAAATGTCTGACCAGCATTTCTCAGACCGAAGGTCATGAATGGAAATTCGTATAGTCCGAAAGGTGTGGTGATGGCAGTTTTTTGTATGTCACCTTCAAAAACGGGAATCTGATTGTAGGCCTTCATCAGGTCTATGGTTGAGAAGACTTTACAACCAGAAATAGATTGGGCAAAGTCGTGTATGTGCTTGATGGGGTAGCTGTCAGGCACTGTACGTGCATTGAGGGCCCTATAGTCGCCACAGGGTCTCCAACCGTTGTCCTTTTTCGGAGCGAGGTGTAACGCTGAAGCCCAAGGGCTTTCCGAAGGACGGGTTGTCCCGTTATTGAGCATGACCTCAAATGCCCGTTTGGCAATTTTTAATTTGTCGGGTGCCAACCTACGGGGAGTACATGATACGGGCGGGCCGTGTGTAGTCCTTATGTGGTGTACCGTGTTGTGATTGGGTGATATAGGTGTGCCTGAAGGGCGTGTAATGTCCGGAAACTTACTTAGCAGGTTGTGATAGCGGGTGTCGCCTGTTGAAACCTTTACAGAAAAAATAGAGGTATTAGCTACACAAGCACTAGAATACAAAGTAGTGGTATTATCAATTAAGCGTTGATTACGACAATCTACAACTAAATTATAATAAGATAAAAAGTCAACACCTATTATTGGCTTTGTAACATTAGCCACAGTGAAACGCCATGGGAAATTGCGTCTTAAACCTAAATTTAAATTAAATTCTATAAGGCCGAAAGTGTCTATGGGTGATCCATTGGCCGCACATAATTGAAAGTCTGTCTTGGCGCGGGATTCTTGAAGCGCTGAACGAGGGTATACGCACAGATCACTACCAGTGTCCACCAAGAACTTCACATTTGCGCTGCGGTCAGTGACAAAGAGGCGACCTGTAGATGGAGGGCAATCGTCTGTCGCCATTAGCGACTGCCCGTGGAGTTTTCCGATGCGGAGTAGTCGCAGGGCTTTACGCATTTGAGTGCCTGAGTACCAAATTTGCTGTGGTACCAGCATGTAGGGTACCTGTGATGACTCGAGCTGGATCTACTTCGCTGCGGCGACGATGAACGCTCATAGCGATTGCGAGATCGTGAACGGTCGTTGGTATAGCAAGGACCCCTGGTATGCTCTTCTAGTCTGAGGGTCAATTGCTGTACCATTTTCTTGAGCTCTGTTATCTCACTCATATAGTGGGAGTCTTGTGTGCTAGTGGATGATGCTGCAGCCACGTTACATGGTGACGTCACCTCCTGGATACGATCTGCTAGATCTGCCAATTGCTCTAGAGAGTGAGTGGGCTGAGAAGCTAGCACGGTCTGGATGTTGTGTGGCATTCGGTTACTCCATATGGACCTAAGGAAGTCATCAGGGATGGAAGGTCCTGCTAAGTCCTGGAGGTGTCGTAAAAACTGCGAAGGTTTCCTGTTACCAAGCTCCTCGTGAATTAACAGCTGCTTCACTTTCTTCTCGTGTGATGCGGAGAGACGCTTAATAAGATCAGTCTTAATTTTGTCGTAACGGTTGTCGGCTGGAGGATTGATGATGATATCCTTGACGGCCTTAGCGTACTGTATTTCTAAATTGTTCGTCACGTTAGAAAATTTTATTGAGTCATCTATAATACCGTGTGTCACGGACTGGCTTTCTAGAAGCGCAAACCATAGTTCTGGCTCTTCAGATGAGAACGGTGGCACTTTAATTTTCAATTTACGCACATCAATGTCACATAAGTCTGTAGAAACGCGCACTTTGCGGGTACGTCGCGTTGTGACGTTACGCGAACCTACAGTTTTTACAGAGTCACTACTATCACTCATATTTAAAAAGTTTATGTCCTTACCGGGGTCACCAGATGTGGGTTACCTGTCGGTGTTAGGTAGGCTAGTTAGGCAGAAAATGAAGTAGAAGAGATACACTGAGAAATAGTTTATTACGGATAGCACAATAGTTCAACACACAACAGATAGGCACATAAAATAATATAGAAGGAGTGAATGAGTGATAGTTCTAAGAGGTGAAGTACAGAAAACAGTTCTAGGTAGTAAAGCACAGAAAACAGCTGATAGGTACGTGCAAGCGCGATCTTATTTGTAAGCGTTCTAAAAGCAAGCGACACAAGCTACTATAGCAAATGCTCCGTATCGACTGGTGCTTGGTACCGGCGAACGCATAGATCATACGATCGGTCGTCGGGTAAACAAGATACCGTTATTTCTGCGCGTACACACTGCTATTTAAATTTGCGGTTTATATATTAATATTGTAAATAATATTATATGTTTTTGTTTTGTTTAAATGTAAATACACTCATTTGCAAAAAAAAACGGGCACCTAAGCAATGAACCATTTCAAATGTTAATATTTCTTTGTTTGATAATTATAGGTAGTTTTATCCACAAAATTTGGTAAATTAATAAGAAAATAATCGTTTTCATCAGTATTTCATAAAATTTAGATACAATTTATGGGAAATAATGCTAAACCTCGCTAGTAGTGTATATTCGCTAGTAGTGCATATGCTCATGAAGTAAAAATAAAAAAGTTTTTTTGTTTGTTTTTCTTTAATAAAGTAAAAGCAGATAAATGTTTAGTATCGAGTGTGACCCCCTCTAGCTAAAATCACAGCTTGAATTCGTCTGGGCATGCTAGCGAATATATCCCGGATACTTGCTTGCGGAATACGTTCCCACTCCGCAGTAATCACATTCTTCAGCTCTCTGATGGTCTGCGGAGCCGGGTGTACTGATCTCACACGCCGTTTCAGAACGTCCCAGACATGCTCTATGGGATTGAGGTCGGGACTTCGAGCTGGCCAATCCAAACGACGAATGCCGACCTCTTGCACATACGCATTAACATCGCGGGATCGGTGGGCGCGAGCATTGTCGTCCATAAAAATCGAGTCTTCACCTAGAGCGGCCAATGCGGGTTGTGCATGAGAAATTAGAACTTCCGTTATGTATCGATGCCCAGTCAGTGAGCCGTTTTCAATGAAGACTAACTCTGTACGATCCATTGAATTTATTCCTGGCCAAAACATAACAGAGCCCCCACCATAAGGTGTGATTTCTTCGAAACATGCCTCTGCAAAGCGTTCTCCTTGTCTTCTTAGCACTCGCCGACGTCGATCTTCACCGAACAGAGATATCCTGGCTTCATCAGAGAACAAAACCCTATTCCAATCGTCTTGAGTCCATGATTCACAATTTCTAGCGAACCTAAGCCTGTGAACTCTGTGCTCACGGAGTAATTTGGGGCCACGGGCCGGGCGGTGACTGCGTATATTGGCAGCGAGAAGCCTCCTCCTGACCGTCCATAGACTAATATGCACATTTCTTACTTCTTGGAGGTTGTTCTTAAGATCCACATACGAAGATTTGCGATTTCTCAATGCGCGACTCACAAGAAAACGATCATCCCGTGGTTGGGTACATGGTTTTCTTCCAGAACCAGGCCTTCTCTCGACGAAACCAGTCTCCTGATATCGCTGCCAGGTCCTTTGGACTGTCGAGCGACTAACATTTAGCCTCCTAGCCACGAAACATTGGCTGCAACCCTCTTCAAGCAGCGCGATAATTTTGGTAGCTTTTACCACTTTATCTACCATTTTTGATACAGCCAAACAGCATTAAATAAAGCTTTGACAGTCAAGGATATGAAATTAATCGATAAAAATTGAATAAAAGTTATGAAAGTCGATGTTAACCTCTGGAACTTCGCGCCAAAAATGTAGGATAAAAAGGGGTTTTCTGTAAAAATGAACATCAAATGAAAAATTGAATTTAGAACGTACTTTTTTAAATACCACAGCATTTTTAAAACCGGCCAGTAACGTGTACAAACGATTGAAACCTTTTTGGTATTGTATCTTTTTAAATATGAATGAAAATCAAAACCGCCCGTTTTTTTTGCAAATGAGTTTATATATATGAAGAATGTAAATATATATATAATAGAGATAGATAATGTAAATAATGTGGATGTAATTTGAATATATAATATATATAAATATATATAAAATATGTTTGTGTATGTGTGTGAGCACGCCACAGACTCTTGACTCCACCTTCCTTCAGTACATGACCGATCTGGTCTAGGTAGGTTAGTCTCGGTCTCCCTCAGTACCTACATCCTTCCACTTTCGCATTGTATATCTTCTTAACCAGACGTTCGTTCGGCATTCTTTCCACATGTCCGAGCCATCGGAGCATTCCCTTTCGCATCTTTACACCAATACTCTCTTTCATACCTACTCGCTCTCTTACGTCGTCGTTACGAATGCGGTCGGTCAGCCTAACTCCACAGATTTTCCGAAGAGATCGCATTTCGACCGCATTAATTTTACTTTCATACTCTTTTCTGCATACCCAACTCTCGCTTCCATACAGTAATGTTGGGACAAGCACTGCGTTATGTATTGCTACACGTGCCTTCTAGCTGAGGTGGTGGCTGCCGAGAAGTTGCCCCAACGCTCTGTTCACTCTATTTCCCGCATTCACTCTTCGCTCTATATCAGTGGTATACCGTCCATCTCGGCTAAATCCACATCCAAGATATACAAATTCATCCACTTGCTCTAGTACATCATTACCTATTGTTACTCTTACATCTGTTCTGGCTTCGTCTCTTTCAAAGACCATTATTTTGGTTTTGCTCACATTCACGCGTAGACCCCTTTTCTTACAATCTTCTGTCATTGTGTCGACTAGGGTCTGCAGGTCAGTCGCTGACTGTGCCAGCAGAACTGCATCATCTGCATAAAGCAGAGCAGAGACCACTGAGTCACCCATCTGGACTCCCACATTCATATCGTTCAACCTTTGGAGACATTTATCCAGATATATGATAAACAGCCTGGCTGATAGAACGCAGCCCTACTTAACGCCGATATTGACGTCAAACCAAGGCGACATTCCATCATCCAGCCGCACACAGGCTCTACAGCCCATGTAACTGGACTGCACAGCCTGTAGCAGTTTACCGCTAATACCATACTCCGGTAAAATGTCCCAAAGTTCCTTTCGTACAACCGAGTCAAATGCTCTCTCCAGATCCACAAAACTGCAGAAAACCCTCTGACCTAGAGCCAGATGCTTCTCCACAATGTTGCGCAGAGAGAACACTTGATACATGCATACCCTTCCACTCCTGAAACCTCCTTGTGTCTCACACAGTAAACCATCGGACACCATCCTCATTCTCCTTTCAATAATTTTACCATACACTTTTGCTGCCAAACTGGTCAAGCTTATGGCTCTGTAATTTGCGCAGTCATGACGTGAACCCTTGTTTTTAAACAAAGGCACGATGACTGCGCTATTCCAGTACCCGGGAGCCATTCCCGAGCTCCAACATAAATTGAGGAGCAACAGGAACGCGCATCATCTCGGCAGACACCATATCAATGCCCGCTGCCTTACCATTTCTCAAACTTCTTATCGCCCATTCAACTTCATCCATACTGATGCCATCGGAGGACGCCGTCGCCGAATGTTGATCTACTAGACCACATGCGACACCGGCGCCAACCGTAGCATCCGCATACATATCGCCAAAATATTCACTCCATCGGCTTAACACGCCTTGTGTTTGTGTAAGAATGTCTCCACCTTTAGACCTTATTTTATTCATTCTGAAGGCTGACCAACCACCCTGAGACTTCTTCACCTCCCTCCAAAAGAGTTTGGTGTTACCCTCGAAGTTTTTAGCCAGCCTATCTTCTGCACTCATACTTGCTCTATCACGTTTCTCTTTCACTAAGGCCTTGGTGTCATTCTTACATTGCCGATATATTTCTTTCTTCTGTTCAGTCATACTGTCATTTAGATTCAAAGAAGAGACATAGTCCAGCCACGCTTTCTTCTTTTGCTCTACGGAAGCTGCAACTTCCGCATCCCACCATGCATCACCATTTGTTTTTCTATGCTTCTTTGAACTTCCACATACTTCTTTCGCTGTGTCTACCATACCCTCTTTCAATACTCTCCAGCATTCTTCAATGTCCGATTGCGCCTGGCTTGCCATTGTCAGCCGTTCTCGGACACCCTCTGCATACTTTTCTCTTACACACTCTTCTTGCAACCTTTCAACCTTTATTCTTTCAAGCCCTCCGAAGTGGACACGTTCTCGCTAGTGCCTCCACTTTCTGAACAGACCACTAAATCTCGCAATAACGAGATAGTGGTCTGTATCGACTGTGGGGCCACTGTGGGCTCTTGCGTCCAATATTTTGCTTCGGAGGCGACTGTCTATCAAAATTAAATCTATTATACTTTTCTGTTCATTCCTTCTCCATGTATACATATGGATGTCCTTATGTTGGAAAAATGTGTTTGACACAATAAGGTTTCTCTCCATGCATACATCCGCTATGAGCCTACCTGCGTCGTTCACTCTCTTATCACCAAATGGACCAAGTACGTCCTCATAGTCAGGACGCTTGGTCCCCACCCATCCGTTCAAATCTCCGCATACAATCACGCGTTCACTGGTTTCTGCCATATCCAGAACTTCCCTAACATTATCCCAAAACTTCTCTAGATCTGATGCCACCGAGGATCCTACGGGAGCATATGCTACAACCATGAATACCTTGGTGACACCAAGTTTTATACGGACCCAAAGAAGTCTGGGATCATACATTCCGTAATCCTTCACACCTGAGGCCAAGCGAGAGGACAGCAGTACTCCTACCCCCATGCTGGCTCGATCGCTCTGTGGTACATCAGACCGCAGAGCCATCCCACCACCAGGAAGATTGCAGGCGTAGCTGCCCCTTCGCTTGGTTTCTGTTACACAGAGCACGTCTAGCTGTTTGTCCGCCATGACGGATATCAGCTCGTGCAACTTACCTTCCACACAACCTCTTACATTCCACGTGCCTACCCGGCACTCTGCTCTCCTCGACTCGCCTGACTGGGCAAGGCGTGATGGTTGGCGGCCCCCATCGCCGCAACTGCCGAAGTTCGTACCGACGGGGGCGGGTCGGTACGCGTCGCCTCCGGGGGACGCCCTAACCCGCATTGCGGTACGCATTTCGAACCGGATTAGCAGTCTAATTAGACTGGCAGGGGACGCGAACGAGCACGCTTCGGACTATGCCCCCCTATATATAATAATATATATATATATATATAATAATTTACAAGCTTCTAAATTAAAATAGTAAAGTAAATTTTCGGTATGTTTAGACGCGTTCGAGGATCTCCAATTAATCAATAAATATGGAGTAATGGTGTTAGAATTTTTACACCATTATGAAGATGAACCCATGAAGGGATCCAAAAAAATCATTATGTAATTATTAGCATAATATAGCTGTAAAAGTAAAGCAATTTGTCATCCGTAGTTAAACGCATGAAAATTATTTCGGCAATCTTTAATTATTCCACGATGCTTCGTGTAAAATACCGAAGTCGCTAATATGACCACAGTACTATCGCGATAAGATTCTAGTGTACAAAACGTTCGAAGCTTCGCCGCACATTACTTCGGGACGATACACGCATATGCGGCCCTAGCATTACAAACATACATCTACACATCCATACATTCTTACAAACTTTCGCATTTATAATATTAGTAGGATAGGATTGGTTATCATCTCAGCTCATAAAATTCCCACTGCTAGGCCAGAGTCTCCTCTACTATATGAGGGAAATTGATCTACCAGAGGTCTGAGGGTTGCTATGGTTTTATTTCTAGTTTAACTTCTCTTGCTACAAGAGGTTACCGTACAGTATCGTGGATGCAGTACACTGCATCCATGATGCTAGCAGGTGACCCGCCTCGAGGTCGCCGAGTGGAGGTCCAGGCAGAGGCCTACCAGCTTCGAGTCAAGGCGCGGGCTCAGAGTGAGCAGATCTCAGAGAGAGATCTGGACAGAGTGATGGTAACAGACCGGAGAACCTTGATACAGCGATGAAGAGAGGATCTAGAATTCCCGTAGCAGGAAGAGAAGCAATGGAGTCTGTTGGCCCACATTTATATCGCTGGATCAATCGACGGAATCTTTTTAGGGTTCCGTACCTCGAAAGGAAAAAACGGAACCCTTATAGGATCACTTTGTTGTCCGTCCGTCCGTCTGTCCGTCTGTCTGTCTGTCTGTCAAGACTCATTTTCTCAGGAACGCGTAGAGGTATGAAGCTGAAATTTATATCAAATACTTTTAAGCTTACGCAATCAAAAGATACAGCTATTTATGTCGCAAATTTCTGCAAATTTTTAACACTCGCAAGGGAATCAAAACCTGGGGGTACTATCCCAGAAACCTCCACGCGGTGTACCCTGGGTGCGGACGGCGGTCCCCAGTTCTTTTGTTGTACTGTCGTCCGTAGCAAATATCTGCGCGATTTCGCTCCTTACTCTACTACAGTCGTAGTAGAGGGTATAGGACGCGAAATATTGGGACGGGCTCAGTCACTCATTCATTTGAGGGCTGGGCAGGCACATGCCACCGCCCACACATCGTAAACCTGATTCTTTGCTTGTCTTAGTTTCAGGAGCGAGGGTCTTGGCTTAACCGCCCGGACCGCGAGGAAGACAACCTCTATAAAGAGTTCGAAGTAACATTCGGACTCGGAAATCACCCAGAATCTTAAGTTCTGGCGTGCGGCGAGAAGATGCATGGCAGATGGGTTGTTCTGTCGTTAGCACGCTCCAGCCAGGGTACCGGCTGACCCCCTGGTTGGTAAATGTAGGCTTGCCCGGGTAAAGGGATCTCTGCCCGGGTCGACGTTGTGTATTTCCCCTACTCGTGGGAATCATATGGATACCTTAAAATTAAATACATTTACCGACGGGAATCCCTGTGATTCTCACACCACGGCCTTGTCAAGCCAAAGAAAAACTGACAACGACGCCTCGTCCTCAGGACTTGAGGCGTCCGCCGAGGGCCCGGCACAAATCGTGGAGGCCCAGAAGAAGAAGAGGAGGTCGCCTCGAAAGTCTCGGGGCAACGGCCTGAGCCACAAAAGGCGGCTGGAGGAGCGGCGAGCGCGCAGGGAGGCTGCCGCCGCTGAAGAGAAGAAGGACGGTAGACTCGCAGCAGAGCCGTCGACGGACGAGGGCGACAGCGATGTCGCAGAGCCGTCCGAAGACGAGGGCGGCGGATCTACCGTCAGAATGGACGAGGGCGGTGATATTCCCGCAGGGCCGTCCAAAAACGACAGCGGGTCGGGTGGTGAAGGCCTCACTAGGTCGTCGGCGCGTCTAGCAGCAAAGACGCCGCCGACGACCGCGACTAAGAAGGAGGAGGCCCTCCCCTCGCAGGTGCGAAAGCGCCCCCTGAGTAAGGGAGGCAGCTCGAGCGCCGAAACCGAGGGGAGCGTGGCCAATATGCCTCCACCCAAGATCCAGGCCTCCCGAGAGGGCGAGGGACCTCGGTCATGGAAAGGGCGGCGGCAGTCGCTGTCCGCGCCGGCGAGGCCACGGATCTGCAGGCTGAAAATGTCCGCCTTAGAGGCGAGATGTCAGGCCTGCGGACCCGAAACCGAAACCTGGGCGACATGCTGGCGGAAATGCGTCGGGCAAACCGCCAGCTGTTGATAGACGTGGCCGACCTCAAGGCGCAGGTGGCGCTGTTCGTGTCACCCGCGCCAGCCGCGCCATCGGCCAGGGCCGGCTACTCAGCGGCTGCTGCGGCGCCAAAGCCGCCTCGCACTGCGGCGCCGACGACGTTGGGTGATGGCGTCTCCGCCACACCCGTCCCCGCGGCGAGGAAGACGCCTGCAGCCGCGAAGCGCGCGTCGCCGGCTGACGCTGGCGCGGTCGCCGCGGCGAAACTCCCTGTCCCGGTGGTGAGGTTGACGCCTCTCCCCACGGACCGCTTGCCGCCGGCTAGCGCCCCTGCGGCGCCAAAGCCGCCAGGCGCCGTAGAACGGGCCCCTGAGGAGGCTCAGCCGACCCCGTTTGAGGTGGGAGGCATATCGGACGAGGCCCTCGCCAAAATCATCGGCGCAGTGGGTAAGCTCGTCGATGCGCGCTTCGCCGTTCTGGAGGCGAGGTTGCCTCCAGAACCACGTGTCCGACCGCCTCTCGCCGCGGACAAGCGGCCGCATGTGGCACCAGCCCCCGCCCCGCTGCCTTGTCAGGGTGGCCGCGTGGGGAGATACGCCGCGGCCGCGGCCGGGCCTAAGCCCAAAGGCCCCGGCCCAGCTCCGAAGGGACCCGCCCTGAGGAGGAAGACGGCTCCGGCTCCTGCCGGACCGCTGAAGTCGCCCGCAACAACACCGCCGGCGACGACCAGCGAGGCTGCGACGAGGCCTTCCGCGTCTGGCACGACTGCCGTACCCGAACAGGGTTGGCAGGTAGCCGAACGCGACAGAAGGAGTCGCGGCCAAAGGAGGAGAGCGGAGGCCAAGCGCGCCGCTGAGGTCCCCGCTCCACAGGCAGGAGCCGGACAGAGGAAGAGACCGCGCAAGGGGCTCAAGTCGCCGAAGACGGCCGCAGTGGTGATCACTGTGCTGCACGAGGCGGCCGAGAAGGGCCTCAGCTACGAGGCCGTCTTGAAGAAGGCCCGGCGGGAGCTAGACGTCTCCGATATTGGAGGCGTCGAAGCCAGGACCCGCAAGGCCCGGACGGGGGCTCGAATTCTCGAGTTCCCAGGGGCCGAGGGCGCCAAGACAGCCGAGAGCGTGGCCGAGAAGCTGAGAGGTTTGTTCGCCGAGGAGGGTGGCATCAAGATCGCCAGGCCCGTCAAGTGCGCCGAAATGCGCATTTCGGGTTTGGACGATTCGGTGACGGTGGAAGACATCCGGGAGGCTATTGCCTCGAAAACCGGGTGTCCCATGGACACCGTCCGGGTCGGTGCCATTCGTCCCGGTCCGGGTGGCGTAGGTGCTGCCTGGGCGCAGTGCCCGGTGGAGTCGGTCAGGCAACTGGCCGGCTCAGGCAGGCTCCTCGTGGGCTGAAGCTCGGCGCGGGTAACCGTGCTTGAGCACCGGCCTGCGAGGTGCTACAAGTGCATGGCGGTCGGACACACTCGACCGACGTGCACCAATTGCTTCGACTGTGGCGGATCGTGTTTCCGCTGCGGTCAGACCGGGCACGTGGTGGCATCTTGCGCCGCCCCGCCCCACTGCCCCGCGTGTGCGGCAGGCAATAAGCCTGCCAAGCACCGCATGGGCTCTGGGGCGTGCAAACCTCCAGCTTCGGCCCCAAAGGCGCGGAGCGGCCCTACGACCACGGCCGCTCCCGCTCCTAGCGCGGTCCGATCGCCCGCTGGCGAGGAGGTCATGGATACAACCCGATAATGGGTACACCATCCATGCACCTCCTCCTGCAGGCCAACACCAACCACTCCGCCGGAGCGCAGGATCTCCTCCTGCAATCCATGGCGGAGTGGTCGATTGGTGCAGCCGTAGTCGCGGAACCGTACTGTGTGCCTGATCGCCCCAATTGGGTAGTCAGCCGGAACGGAACCGCGGCAATCGTCGTCTCCACGCTGCCATGTCATCTCGCAGAAGGAGGCGGCGGACCGGGCCCGGGACCATTTCCGACAGATTGCTCCCCGGCTTGTCGGCGCGGCGTCCGCCCTTTCTCGACTCATGCCGAATGTGGGCGGACCCAGTTTTGAGGCCCGACGGCTGTATGCGGGGGTCATCCGCTCGATGGCCATGTACGGCGCACCCGTGTGGGCGAGGGCTCTGAACGCCCAGCTCAGGGCGGTTCTGTGGAGGCCACAGAGAGCCATGGCGGTCAGAGCCATTCGCGGGTACCGCACGGTGTCGACAGAGGCGGCGTGCCTGTTGGCCGGGACACCCCCGTGGGACCTAGAGGCGGAGATGCTCTCCGACCTCTACCGGCGGGTTATCACAGCGCGCGAGGAAGGTGGCTCCCCATCGTTGAGCGAGATAGCCACCTGGCGCGTGGATGCCCGCCGAGACGTCATCGCCCGTTGGGCTACGCGGCTGGAGAGGCCTAGGCACGGTGTGGAGACCGTTGAGGCCCTCCGGCCCGTATTGATAGAGTGGATGGAGCGGCGGCACGGAGTCCTCACCTTTCGGCTGGTGCAGGTATTGACGGGGCACGGGTGTTTCGGGTTGTACCTGCACAGGGTCGTGTATAGGGAGTGGACTCCGGCCTGCCACCACTGCAGGAGTGACGAGGACACGGCGCAACACACGCTGGAGGTGTGTCCGGGATGGGAGCGGCAGCGCCGTGACCTCGTCGCTGTCATCGGTGCCGACCTGACGCTGCCGGCCGTCGCGAGAGCGATGGTCGACAGCATCAGGAACTGGGACGCGGTCGCCGCCTTCTGCGAGGCTGTCATCTCGCAGAAGGAAGCGGCGGAACGGGCAAGGGAGGATTCCCGCGCCCCGGGCCGCCGCCAGCGGCCGGGGCGGCGCAGGCGCGAATACCTGCGCCTGATGCCGCCCTAACCGAGGCTTCGGGTGATCGGACCGGGGAATTGTCCGGTCACCCGACGTGAGGCCACCGCGTGAGGGCGACGCCCCGACGGCGAAATCTGTTGGGGCGTCGACGAGAGGAACCCGCGAGGGTGAACCGCCGGGCGGGCCACCGAAGTTAAAAATCGGGTCCCGGTGACCCGCTCGCACGGCGAAGAGAGAGGAGTTTTACGGTGGGTCTATGGGGTCACGCGCCGCCTTTTCCGTCACCCCGGACCGATTTGGCGGGGCGAGACTAATCCATAGTCCACCAAAAAAAAAAAAAAAAAAAAAGGCCCATATGAGGTACTTGGGTCTGGTGCTCGACGGGCGATGGTGGTTCCGGGAGCATTTCCGACAGATTGCTCCCCGGCTTGTCGGCGCGGCGTCCGCCCTTTCTCGACTCATGCCGAACGTGGGCGGACCCAGTTTCGAGGGCCGACGGCTGTATGCGGGGGTCATCCGCTCGATGGCCATGTACGGCGCACCCGTGTGGGCGAGGGCTCTGAACGCCCAGCTCAGGGCGGTTCTGTGGAGGCCACAGAGAGCCATGGCGGTCAGAGCCATTCGCGGGTACCGCACGGTGTCGACAGAGGCGGCGTGCCTGTTGGCCGGGACACCCCCGTGGGACCTAGAGGCGGAGATGCTCTCCGACCTCTACCGGCGGGTTATCACAGCGCGCGAGGAAGGTGGCTCCCCATCGTTGAGCGAGATAGCCACCTGGCGCGTGGATGCCCGCCGAGACGTCATCGCCCGTTGGGCTACGCGGCTGGAGAGGCCTAGGCACGGTGTGGAGACCGTTGAGGCCCTCCGGCCCGTATTGATAGAGTGGATGGAGCGGCGGCACGGAGTCCTCACCTTTCGGCTGGTGCAGGTATTGACGGGGCACGGGTGTTTCGGGTTGTACCTGCACAGGGTCGTGTATAGGGAGTGGACTCCGGCCTGCCACCACTGCAGGAG
Source organism: Lymantria monacha (assembly GCA_905163515.2). NCBI lineage: Eukaryota > Metazoa > Arthropoda > Insecta > Lepidoptera > Erebidae > Lymantria > Lymantria monacha. Next base: position 3,869,391 of record LR991087.1, read on the forward strand.
TGACGAGGACACGGCGCAACACACGCTGGAGGTGTGTCCGGGATGGGAGCGGCAGCGCCGTGACCTCGTCGCTGTCATCGGTGCCGACCTGACGCTGCCGGCCGTCGCGAGAGCGATGGTCGACAGCATCAGGAACTGGGACGCGGTCGCCGCCTTCTGCGAGGCTGTCATCTCGCAGAAGGAAGCGGCGGAACGGGCAAGGGAGGATTCCCGCGCCCCGGGCCGCCGCCAGCGGCCGGGGCGGCACAGGCGCGAATACCTGCGCCTGATGCCGCCCTAACCGAGGCTTCGGGTGATCGGACCGGGGAATTGTCCGGTCACCCGACGTGAGGCCACCGCGTGAGGGCGACGCCCCGACGGCGAAATCTGTTGGGGCGTCGACGAGAGGAACCCGCGAGGGTGAACCGCCGGGCGGGCCACCGAAGTTAAAAATCGGGTCCCGGTGACCCGCTCGCACGACGAAGAGAGAGGAGTTTTACGGTGGGTCTATGGGGTCACGCGCCGCCTTTTCCGTCACCCCGGACCGATTTGGCGGGGCGAGACTAATCCATAGTCCACCAAAAAAAAAAAAAAAAAAAAAGGCCCATATGAGGTACTTGGGTCTGGTGCTCGACGGGCGATGGTGGTTCCGGGAGCATTTCCGACAGATTGCTCCCCGGCTTGTCGGCGCGGCGTCCGCCCTTTCTCGACTCATGCCGAACGTGGGCGGACCCAGTTTCGAGGGCCGACGGCTGTATGCGGGGGTCATCCGCTCGATGGCCATGTACGGCGCACCCGTGTGGGCGAGGGCTCTGAACGCCCAGCTCAGGGCGGTTCTGTGGAGGCCACAGAGAGCCATGGCGGTCAGAGCCATTCGCGGGTACCGCACGGTGTCGACAGAGGCGGCGTGCCTGTTGGCCGGGACACCCCCGTGGGACCTAGAGGCGGAGATGCTCTCCGACCTCTACCGGCGGGTTATCACAGCGCGCGAGGAAGGTGGCTCCCCATCGTTGAGCGAGATAGCCACCTGGCGCGTGGATGCCCGCCGAGACGTCATCGCCCGTTGGGCTACGCGGCTGGAGAGGCCTAGGCACGGTGTGGAGACCGTTGAGGCCCTCCGGCCCGTATTGATAGAGTGGATGGAGCGGCGGCACGGAGTCCTCACCTTTCGGCTGGTGCAGGTATTGACGGGGCACGGGTGTTTCGGTTTGTACCTGCACAGGGTCGTGTATAGGGAGTGGACTACGGCCTGCCACTACTGCAGGAGTGACGAGGACACGGCGCAACACACGCTGGAGGTGTGTCCGGGATGGGAGCGGCAGCGCCGTGGCCTCGTCGCTGTCATCGGTGCCGACCTGACGCTGCCGGCCGTCGCGAGGGCGATGGTCGACAGCATCAGGAACTGGGACGCGGTCGCCGCCTTCTGCGAGGCTGTCATCTCGCAGAAGGAAGCGGCGGAACGGGCAAGGGAGGATTCCCGCGCCCCGGGCCGCCGCCAGCGGCCGGGGCGGCGCAGGCGCGAATACCTGCGCCTGATGCCACCCTAACCGAGGCTTCGGGTGATCGGACCGTGGAATTGTCCGGTCACCCGACGTGAGGCCACCGCGTGAGGGCGACGCCCCGACGGCGAAATCTGTCGGGGCGTCGACGAGAGGAACCCGCGAGGGTGAACCGCCGGGCGTGCCACCGAAGTTAAAAATCGGGTCCTGGTGACCCGCTCGCACGGCGAAGAGAGAGGAGTTTTTACGGTGGGTCTATGGGGTCACGCGTCGCCTTCTCCGTCACCCCGGACTGATTTGGCGTGGCGAGACTAACCCATAGTCCACCAAAAAAAAAAAAAAAAAAGGGAATCAAAACCTACAGGGCACTTCCCGTGAACTCAGAATCTTGAAATTTGGAACAAAGCAACGTCTTATAGCACAGATTAAGGAAAAATTGTGAAAACTGTAAATTTATGATTACATCAAATAAAAAAAATATTTTTAATAATTTTAAACTCACTACCCCTTTTCACCTGAAAATGTATGGTTAACAAGCAGTAGTTAATTTTGCACTGACAATGAACAGGCATCGCGACCGAGTGGTCTAAGGCGCTGGTTTTAGACACCGTAGGCATGAGTTCGAATCTCAGCGCCGCCGAGCTCTTTTTGTTATTATTTATTTTTGCAAAATTTATTTATAATAATTTAATAATATAATATTATAAATAAAACAGTTTAAAAACATGTACATTAAATGTTTTAAAAATTATTAGTTTTAATAAATAGGTGTAACTTAAATTAATATTAAAGAAAAAAAAACTTGAATTCATCATCATCATTCTCCTACTCTTATGCCAATTACTTGGGATCGATACAATATGTACTCTTCTTTCATTGTACATAATGTAAAAGTTATTGGCAATAGTTTTATGACCGGCCCCCTGCCAGACGTCAACTTGGGAATGTAATTGCTGACAAAACGACATCAGATGGAACTCCATCTTAACGACCTGGGCCAGTTGGCCCAGGTCGTTAAAAGCTCTTAGTCGTCTTTTACGACATCCACGAGCAAAGTAAGGGTTGGTAGTATTCGTAGCCGCTAGCACACAGCACAAAAAAAAACTTGAATTAATATCAACTAAAAAAACTACTGCATAAATATTTTTTAGTTTTACGGAACCCTTCGTGCACAACTCGCACTTGGTTGATTTTTTATCTCTGCGTTAGCATTTCGAGTGACGCAATTAAATCACTTATTAGAATTGATAAAAACTTTTTATTTCTATATAGAAGCAACATTATCGTATAACGTAAAGAAATCATCGAATAAACGCTTATTAATATAGATCATAAAAAAAAAATAAAAAAAGCAAATAACAGTAATCACGCAGTATCGAAATTTTTTTGCGAACTCCGCCCCCTCACTCCTGTAATCCCCGCGATGACCTTTGCACGATGCCATTTTGTGTGACGCAATTAAATTACTAATTAAAATCGATAAAAAATTTAATTTATATACAGGAGCAACTTTATCGACATAATGTCTGTAACCAAAATAGTGAATATACAAATACAAATAATACAAATAGCCAATAATATACGCCACGTTGTGGCGGCCTCCCGAACTTTCGTGGTATAGTGCGGAACTTAAAATGGCAAAAATCACTCCGGTGACAAAATGGAGTCCATCTACTATTTCACGCATGCATTAAATCATCCATTTGGCTGTCTCTGGCTGAATTTGAGAGCTGGGCAATCTTGCTTCCGTATAAATGACGCAACAAGTCATTTGGATGCAACATCATCGGTAAAAAGCGCCATGTATGACGCAACATCATTTTGGGGATGTACACACATATATATATATATATATATATATATATATATATATATATATATATATATATATATATATATATATATATATATATATATATATATATATTCGCATATATGTATATATATATATATAGCTTTCGCCCGCGACTTCGTCCACGCAGAAGTCATCTCTGACAGAGTTAGATAGAAAAAGCAATGCAAGGTGTTGAAGGCTATCTAATCGCTAGGACGATGATTAACAGTGTCAGAAACTGGAATGCGGTCGCCGCCTTCTGCGAGTTAGTTGTCTAACGGAATTAGGCAATAGGGTGGGTCCGAGAGAAAATACTCTACGTTGACACGCTCTACCGTCGGTGCTTTGGGTGGCGCAAGCGTGAGTATCTGTATTGAGGTTCACTGCATGAGGGCTTCGACTCGAGATGATACCCGGTGGCGGTGGCCCTCCCGCATAACGTAGATGTACATGTACGGCGCGCTACGGGGTCACGCGTCACCACGGACGGATTGGGCGCGGTGTGTCTATATACCATAGCCGGTCACTAAAGAAAAAGGCTGTTCAAAGTTCTATTCATTCTACAAATTATATTGCCTTTAATATTCTATTTACGGTATGACCATGGGATAGAAATATAATTATCGCCACCCTTTATTTGACTGTTTTGTTTCACCAGCAGAGTTGCAACCTCGTGATATGATTTATTATTTGAGTTATAGAGTGAATATTTTTGAAGCTAAACTTAACCTGTATCTTAAACCCATAGGCAAGAACCTATTGCCGTCTACTATGTGTATTGTGTAAGCTCTCACGCCGCAACCGGTCGCCACGACGGCACTGGTGCAGGGTTGATGGAGAGGGAGAGAGAAACACGTGTTTATTTATTTTACCGAAGAGTATTTGTACATAATTTGAAAAGAATCGATAAAGAAATTTTCTCACCATACACCCCCTTAGAGGTGGAATTCATAAAATCCTTTCATATTGAATCTCTATGTCCTAAAAAGAAACGTGCGTCAAAATTTAATATTTCTAGTTTTAATAGTTTCGGTTTGGCGGTAATGAGTCGTTCAACCCGCTTCACAGGCCTAATTTACACAACCAGAGGATGAAAATTGATATATTTCGGATATTATCATAGAATATTTGATTTGACTCGTAATTTGAAAAGAATCAATAAATTTTTTTTTTTCTGCCCATACAAACTTTGCCAGTTTAGGTAGCAGGCATTGATATGGTGCCTGCCGAGATGATCAAGATTAGCGGCTGCTGTGTCTGGGAGGCGTTCCTGTTGCTTCTCAATTTATGTTGGAGCTCGGGAATGGTTCTCAAGGACTAGAATAGCACAGTCATCGTGACATTGTTAAATTAAACTTAAAAAAAAATGTAAACCGACTTCAAATCGTGTTAGTGGATTTCTAGCATACATTGTAATTATATTTTATAAAAATTAATACATAATTAGAATTAGACAAGAATTAAATAGTTCATCTTATTTTTCGGTTTTTAGTGTTGTAAATAAGTATGGTTTTTGGCTAGTCCTATTTTGAAGTCGGTTTACATTTTTTTTTAAAAAGTTTAATTATTTTTGAATTTTTAGTGTAAATAATCGTAGTTAAGTAATAATTTTAAATATATAGTTAATATAAATTAAATTATTTATTAAATAAGCACTATGAGTTGATCGACTAAAAATGCACATGGCACGAGGAAGAATAGAAGTAGGAAATCAAAACAAAAAAATAAAGAACGTATTTCGCAAAAAATGGAAACGAAATGCTCGTTCGCTCGCTCTCGTTCTCGTTGCCAATGGTTTAAATTTCACTGTTTCAATCAATTCGCGTATACACCATATGTGCTATCGATATGTCACGTGAGGCAGCAACTTAGGTATGAGATACTACCAACATTTTTTTTTTTTTTTTTGTGGACTATGGATTCGTCTCGCCCCGCCAAATCGGTCCGGGGTGACGGAGAAGGCGGCGCGTGACCCCATAGACCCACCGTAAAACTCCTCTCTCTTCGCCGTGCGAGCGGGTCACCGGAACCCGATTTTTAACTTCGGTGGCGCGCCCAGCGGTTCACCCTCGCGGGTTCCTCTCGTCGACGCCCCGACAGATTTCGCCGTCGGGGCGTCGCCCTCACGCAGTGGCCTCACGTCGGGTGACCGGACAATTCCCCGGTCCGATCACCCGAAACCTCGGTTAGGGCGGCATCAGGCGCAGGTATTCGCGCCTGCGCCGCCCCGGCCGCTGGCGACGACCCGGGTCGCGGGAATCCTCCCTGACTCGTTCCGCCGCTTCCTTCTGCGAGATGACAGCCTCGCAGAAGGCGGCGACCGCGTCCCAGTTCCTGATGCTGTCGACCATCGCCCTCGCGACGGCCGGCAGCGTCAGGTCGGCACCGATAACAGCGACGAGGTCACGGCGCTGCCGCTCCCATCCCGGACACACCTCCAGCGTGTGTTGCGCTGTGTCCTCGTCACTCCTGCAGTGGTGGCAGGCCGGAGTCCACTCCCTATACACGACCCTGTGCAGGTACAAACAACCGTGCCCCGTCAATACCTGCACCAGCCGAAAGGTGAGGACTCCGTGCCGCCGCTCCATCCACTCTATCAATACGGACCGGAGGGCCTCAACGGTCTCCATACCGTGCCTAGGCCTCTCCAGCCGCGTAGCCCAACGGGCGATGACGTCTCGGCGGGCATCCACGCGCCAGGTGGCTATCTCGCTCAACGATGGGGAGCCACCTTCCTCGCGCGCTGTGATAACCCGCCGGTAGAGGTCGGAGAGCATCTCCGCCTCTAGGTCCCACGGGGGTGTCCCGGCCAATAGGCACGCCGCCTCTGTCGACACCGTGCGGTACCCGCGAATGGCTCTGACCGCCATGGCTCTCTGTAGCCTCCACAGAACCGCCCTGAGCTGGGCGTTCAGAGCCCTCGCCCACACGGGTGCGCCGTACATGGCCATCGAGCGGATCACCCCCGCATATAGCCGTCGGCCCTCGAAACCGGGTCCGCCCACGTTCGGCATGAGTCGTGAAAGGGCGGACGCCGCGCCGACCAGCCGGGGAGCAATCTGTCGGAAATGCTCCCGGAACCACCATCGCCCGTCGAGCACCAGACCCAAGTACCTCATACGGGCCTGGATGCTGATGTGGATGGAGTTTACCACTATCGAGGCGCCGATGGGCAGCCTCACACGGGGCCCATGGAAAAGTAGGGCCTCCGTCTTATTTAGGGCCACCCTGAGCCCCAGCGCCTCGATCCGCCTGACCATCTCCTCGGTGCCGAGAGTGGCCAGGCTCGCCGCCTCTTCGAGTGTCCTGCCCCGGGCCGCGACGAGCGTGTCATCAGCTTAGCACACCAAGCTCAGCCCGGGGGGGAGACTCCCTCTCAACGCCCAGTCGTACCCGATGTCCCACAGAGTCGGCCCCAGAACCGACCCCTGTGGAACGCCGCACGACGTGGGCGTCCGCACAATGTCCGCTGCGGGACCCGCGCAGAGGATACTGCAGCCCTCCAAATAGTCTGCCACCAGCCGCCTGAAGTACAGGGGCACTCCATGGAACCGGAGCGCCTCCCTGATGCAGCCGAATGGCAGACTATTGAATGCGTTGGCGATGTCCAACGACACCGCCAACAGCACTCTCTTCCCGGCAACGGCCTCCGCGGCCGCCTGCCTCAGGTGTAGTAGGGCCCCGATGGTCGAACACCCCCTCCGAAACCCATACTGAGCGTCACACCTGGAGGAGGTGGGGCCCCACCTCCTCCAGGTGTCGGACGATGCGGGCAGCGAGGACACGCTCCAGCAGCTTACCCACATCGTCGAGGAGCACGATGGGCCTGTAGGCCAACGGGAAATCCAGGGACCGTCCCGGCTTTGGCAGGAGAACCAACCTCCCTTCCTTCCAGCACTCAGGGAACCGTCCAGACGTCAGACAGGCGTTGAACAGCTGCCTGAAGCGAGGCTCGAAGTGCTCGAGGAGCGACGTCAACACCCAGACTGGTATTCCGTCCGGGCCGGGGGCCGTGGTGGCGGAACGAATCTTCGCCACAGCCGCCCCCACTTCCGACTCCGTCACGGGCGGAACACTCTCGGCGTCGGCCTCCCGGTCTTGATCTGGCGGAGCCATGACCGGGGGCGTGTGTTCCGACTGCCGTGGAAACAGCTCCTCGACCACCCTACGAAGGAAGTCGGGCTGGAGGGTCTCGGTGAGAGGGGGGGACTGCGCGCGAAGCTTGTTCAGCGCCGTGCGATACGGGCGACCCCAGGGGTCACGGTCGAGACCGTCCAGCATCTCCTGCCAACTCGCACCATTGGCGGCTCGGATGGCCAGCCGAAAGGCAGTCCGCGCACTGCGGTACGCCTCGTACAGCTGGCCCTCCCGCTCAGCGTCGCGGTGACGCCGCCGGCTGCGGGTGTAGGACCTTTGGGCACTGATACACGCCGCACGAAGGTGCGCCAGTCTTGGGGACCACCAGTAGACCCCCTGCCTCGGAGGCGGACGCCGCCGCACTCTGGGCATGGCCACATCGCAGATCTGCGTTAACGCACAAATGCGGACAGCCTCAGCGTCCACTCCGTCCGCTGGAGGTGTTGAGGACAGCCACGTGCTGACAATGGCCACCTCCGCCAGTAGATCCCTGTCATGACGACCCACAGCCCACCGCGGAAACGCGGGAGCTCCGTCCGCCCTGTGACCCCTACCGGGTTCCCGGGGGGAGACCTCCATCCGGATGTACCGGTGGTCCGACAGGGTCTCCGCCTCCTCCAGGACACTCCAGTTCCTCACCCGTGGCGCGACAGCGGGGTTAGCGAACGACAAGTCCACTATCGACCCGCCCTGCCGCCGCACACACGTGTTCACCGAGCCCCTGTTCAGAACACAGAGGCCCAGTGAAGCCGCCCACTCGTTGACCGCCCGCCCGCGGTCGTCCGTTGTAGGGGACCCCCACGCCGTGGATCTGGCGTTGAAGTCCCCCAGAACCAGGACGAGGCCCGGTGCCAGTCGCCGTATCGAGGCCTCCAAGGTGGTGGAGTGAGGCCCCGAAATCGTCCATCCTCCTAGTGGGTGAGAGGTATACGCTGTAGAGCGTGACCCCTCCCCACTCCGCCGCGACAAATTCCTCGCCCCTATCCAAAAGGGACAAGGACGGGAAGTGCCGCTGCGTTGAGACGACGATTGCCGCAGTACCGTTTCGACTGACCACCCAATTGGGGCGATCAGGCACGGCGTACGGTTCCGCGACTACGGCTGCACCAATCGACCACTCTGCCATGGATTGCAGGAGGAGATCCTGCGCTCCGGCGGAGTGGTTGGTGTTGGCCTGCAGGAGGAGGTGCATGGATGGTGTACCCATTATCGGGTTGTATCCATGACCTCCTCGCCAGCGGGCGATCGGACCGCGCTAGGAGCGGGAGCGGCCGTGGTCGTAGGGCCGCCTCGCGCCTTTGGGGCCGAAGCTGGAGGTTTGCAGGCCCCAGAGCCCATGCGGTGCTTGGCGGGCTTATTGCCCGCCGCACACGCGGGGCAGTGGGGCGGGGCGGCGCAAGATGCCGCCACGTGCCCGGTCTGACCGCAGCGGAAACACAATCCGCCGCAGTCGAAGCAATTAGTGCACGTCGGTCGAGTGTGTCCGACCGCCATGCACTTGTAGCACCTCGCAGGCCGGTGCTCAACCACGGTTACCCGCGCCGAGCTCCAGCCCACGAGGAGCCTGCCTCAGCCGGCCAGTTGCCTGACCGACTCCACCGGACACTGCGCCCAGGCAGCACCTACGCCACCCGGACCGGGACGAATGGCACCGACCCGGACGGTATCTATGGGACACCCGATTTTCGAGGCAATAGCCTCCCGGATGTCTTCCACCGTCACCGAATCGTCCAAACCCGAAATGCGCATTTCGGCGCACTTGACGGGCCTTGCGATCTTGATGCCACCCTCCTCGCCAAACAAACCTCGCAGCTTCTCGGCCACGCTGTCGGCCGTCTTGGCGCCCTCGGCCCCTGGGAACTCGAGAATTCGAGCCCCCGTCCGGGCCTTGCGGGTCCTGGCTTCAACGCCTCCAATATCGGAGACGTCTAGCTCCCGTCGGGCCTTCCTCAAGACGGCCTCGTAGCTGAAACCCTTCTCGGCCGCCTCGGGCAGCACAGTGATCACCACTGCGGCCGTCTTCGGCGACTTGAGCCCCTTGCGCGGTCTCTTCTTCTGTCCGGCTCCTGCCTGTGGAGCGGGGACCTCAGCGGCGCGCTTGGCCTTCGCTCTCCTTCTTTGGCCGCGACTCCTTCTGTCGCGCTCGGCCACCTGCCAACCCTGTTCGGGTACGGCAGTCGTGCCAGACGCGGAAGGCCTCGTCGCAGCCTCGCTGGTCGTTGCCGGCGGTGTTATTGCGGGCGACTTCAGCGGTCCGGCAGGAGCCGAAGCCGTCTTCCTCCTCAGGGCGGGTCCCTTCGGAGCTGGGCCGGGGCCTTTGGGCTTAGGCTCGGCCGCGGCCGCGGCGTAGCTCCCCACGCGGCCACCCTGACAAGGCAACGGGGCAGGGGCTGGTGCCACATGCGGCCGCTTGTCCGCGGCGAGAGGTGGTCGGACATGTGGTTCTGGAGGCAATCTTGCCTCCAGAACGGCGAAGCGCGCATCGACGAGCTTGCCCACTGCGCCGATGATTTTGGCGAGGGCCTCGTCCGATATGCCTCCCACCTCAAACGGGGTCGGCTGAGCCTCCTCAGGGGCCCGTTCTGCGGCGCCTGGCGACTATGGCGCCGCAGGGGCGCTAGCCTGCGGCAAGCGGTCCGCGGGGAGAGGCGTCAACCTCACCACGGGGACAGGGAGTTTCGCCGCGGCAACCGCGCCAGCGTCAGCCGGCGACGCGCGCTTCGCGGCGGCAGGCGTCTTCCTTGCCGCGGGGACGGGTGTGACGGTGACGCCATCACCCAACGTCATCGGCGCCGCAGCGCGAGGCGGCTTTGGCGCCGCAGCGGCCGCTGAGTAGCCGGTCTTGGCCGGTGGCACGGCTGGCGCAGGCGACACGAACAGCGCCACTTGCGCCTTGAAGTCGGCCACGTCCATCAGCAGCTGGCGGTTTGCCCGACGCATCTCCGCCAGCATGTCGCCCAGGAGATACTACCAACATCCAAGTGATGTAAATAATTGTGACGGTTTAATGCAATTGTTAAAACTAGACATAGGCTCCAGAGTCATGGTAAGATGCAATATCTCTGTCATTAAGGGCTTGGTAAGCGGGCAATAGGGATAATATCCAAACTTGTAGGCTTCCCCTTCGTTGTGACCAAATTTAAACAGGCTAGTTACCTGATTTGGTTTTTATTTAATGATGACACTATTGGCATAAAAGTGAAAGACAGTGACGGGTTAGTTGCCATAGCGCCTGTGGCAACCATATATCAGGCAACGAAAGGTTACGGGATAGTGAACGGAAAATGCTTCCGCTAATCCTGTTGGGCGGTTACGGTATATAAACTCCAGGGTACTTTACAAAGCCTTAAACAAAGCTGTCATTGATTTAGGCAAAAATAAATTGCCAATGATCAGTTTTATATTGCACTGAGTTGCGTAAAGACTCTAGAGGGACAGCTTTTTGCGACTTAGGGTCTAATAAACTACTCAAATCCAAAGACTATACCAGGAGAAAGCGTAAGCCAAAGAATAAGACGGTTCTAAATAGGTACGATACAATTATCCAATACGGCTGGACACCGTTTAGGAAACTTAAGAGGATCATCTCACCTAATATATCTCAGGGTCTGAAGGCACAAGTCTATGAACAGTGATGATTTATAACATGAAAATGTGTTCCCTAAATTCATTCATTCCTTCTATAAGTGTGTTGACGAACGGACTTGTGCTGTATTATCTGTAGAGATTAGTGCTACATTGTTATCTTACTATTTACTTTATACGCATATTCTTAAGACTGTATTTCCAGTGCCAATAATTTGAAATAATATCAGTGCAATCAACTGTAACCGCCCTTCACCCCCTCGAGTAAAAGAGACAATCTATATTTTTCTATCGTTTTACTCGAGTTTCATCCATTAACCATAATACAAATTATGGTTTAAATGACTTATTGTGGTTCTTTTGGTGATCTATTTTGACATTATTGACTGAAATAGTTAACATTTTAATATACGTCAATCATCATGAATCCTAAATCTCATACTCTTACGGGATCACAACCTAATCTCTTGGAATTTCAAGAAGATAACCCTATCAAACGGGCTCCTCAAAGAAAACGGAAGAACCCATATGAACTTCTGGAGTTCAAGGACGAGATCAATGAATCCTTAACAGGTACATTTAATGATTTCAAAAGTGATATATACGACACCTTGTCTAAATTTCGCGAAGATGTAACCATAATGTTTCAAGGTATGATTTCCACGCAGAACGAGACCATTATATTGTTATCTGAAAGCTTGCGTACCTATAAATCTCAAATTACTGAATTACAAGAGTCTAATAATAAACTATGCGACGACAATAAATGCCTCACTGGCTGTATGGATGGATGAACTGAGGACCAAAAATTCAAAGTTAAAATTAAAATTCTCATCTTTGGAGAATAGAATTACAGACGCAAACGACAAGTTTGCAAATTTTTCGAAACAATTATTATTTAAAGAACAGCAATGCCGTATGAATAATTTAGAGATAACTGGTATTCCTCAAACAAAATCTGCAAATCTTCTCACTATTTTACATAACATTACCACAAAAGTGGGTATTTCTATCATCCGATATTGACCATATTCATTCTCTCATCCGATATTGACCATATTCATCGTGTCAGGCGATTTCTTGTTCAAGAGAAAGGAGGTAATGCTCAGCACCAAATTCCTAATATAATAGTGAGATTCGCGTGTCGTCAGAAGATGGAATTACTTATGGCTACAAAGGCTAGACGTGGTCTTACCACTGCAGACATTAACATCGACGGCGCGGCCAAACCTATTTATTTAAATGAAGACTTGGCTCCTCATAACAAAATTTTATATATAATAAGACACGAAAATTGGGTAACGAGCTTGGGTACTCATATATATGGATCAGAGATTGCAAAATATTTGTGAGAAAGCACAATTTGGCCAAGTCAATTTTTATTGCCTCAGAAAATGATCTATCCAAAATAAAGTGACGGTATTTTTTATATACAATATTTCTGTGCGTAATTATCGTAAAACGTTATACATTACATATGTTTATATATTGCACATTACATTAATTATTCTTTTGCTCATATTTATTTTAAATGTTATTTTTTTTCTTAAAAATACTTATATTCTCCATGCAAGTATCCAATCTTCAAAAAAATATTGTATTAATTATTATCATACCTTTTCAAATGCAAGTAACGTGTATTAACCTAACATTTATGTTTATCTTTATAATTGTTAAGGATAAGACAAATCTATGTAAACGATTTAATAACATTAGTCTAATTATTAATGAACATGTGTATGTATATGCATGTGTGTATGTGTATGGGTATATATGTATGTATGTATGTGTGTATGGATGTGCTATATGTATGTTATTATGTATGTGTATTTGTTATTATTATTATTTTTTATTTGTACGACAGCAGTGGTGTATCTCTTCATATATTATTAGTCAATATTCTTTATAATTAATGATGTCTTCTAAAAACTTCTCCATATACTATCAAAACGTGAGAGGCCTGCGAACCAAATCTCATTATTTCCTATGTTAAGTTTTGAATAATAAGTACGATATTATATGTGTCACCGAATCTTGGTTTAACGAATCATTTTATAGTTCGGAATACTTCGACGCCCGTTATGATGTTTTTCGTTGTGATCGCGATTGTATTGCTAGCGGATGCTCGCGCGGTGGCGGTGTGGCTATTGCGGTGCGCCGCGAGCTTGGCGCGGCGGTACAGCTGACTCGAAGCGAGCCCGCGCCGAGCGCTGATGAGCTGTGGTTGAGCATACCGCTGCGCGGCCGTGGTTACCACTGCGCTACAACCGCTGCATCTGTTGTTGTGCACTTTCATATCGTGTGTACATATATTTCGCACGGTGTTTATCACGAGTCACAAATAACTTCTTTTTATGAACGGGTAACTAATTTAATGCAATCGAAACCTGAAGATGTATTTCTTGTTCTTGGAGATTTTAATATATCATATGCTCCTTGGTATTATGATAATGACACGGGTAGTATGCAATTACAAACGAGTAATCACTCATTAAGTAATCTTACATTAGATTTTATGAGCATTTCTTCTCTATACCAGTTCAATAGCCAATTCAATGTAAACAATCGACTTTTAGATTTGGTATTTTGTAATGAAATTTGTACCGTCACTACAGTTCGTACTCCTTTAGTTGCTGAGGATGCGCACCATAAAGCTCTTAATATTTGTCTCACTTTATGTAGGCCCATTGCACTTGAAAATAATAGTTCATTAAAGAGAATGTTTTTTAAATCGCATTTTGATGCCATTAGTCATGAACTTAACTTAATAAATTGGTATGAATTATATTCAACTACAGATGATGTTAATATTTTAGTCAAACTTTTCTATAGCACACTATCGAATTCTATTTCCAAGTATGTTCCTACTGTAACTTCTTAGAAAAATAGTGATAAATATCCACCCTGGTATACAAAACCATTAATTAAATTGAGTAATGAAAAGAGAAAATTTCATAGTAAATGGAAAAGATATGGTAGTAGAGTAGACTATAACATATTTTCATTATTGCGAAAAAGACTTCGCAAACTAGAACGTAAATGCTACCATAATTATCTTACATTATCTGAGGATCGAATTAATGAATGCCCAAACTATTTTTGGGCTTATGTAAAGTCTAAAAAACTATTAGGTGATATTCCTTATATTATGTATAATAATGGAAATACCCTCAGTACAGGCTCTGACATCTGTACTGCGTTTAATGAGTATTTTCAATCCGTCTTTGTTACCTCGAATATATCACCAACACTTAATTTTGATGACTTGCCATACACTGAAAACTCTCAAGTAAATATTTGCTCAATAAAATTGGACCCACAGATATTGCTTAGAGAGCTTAAAAGTGTAAACTTAAATAAAGGTGCCGGCTCAGACGGTAATCCTCCAATTTTGATTTTTAAGTGTGCTGAAGCTCTACTTAAACCTTTATTTTTTATATTCCTTTTATCCATGGTCAATTTCCTGACATTTAGAAAAAAACTCTCATTACACTAATACCTAAGAGCCATCAACGTGAATTAATCTGTGAGTACCGGCCTATTTCTAAACTTTGTTTAATAAGTAAGATTTTTAAAAAAATTGTTGTTGCTCAGCTTTCCTATGAAGTTAAGAATATCATATCTATAGATCAACGCGGTTTCCTTAAACATCGTAGCGTTGAGACAAATTTGGTAACTTTTGTAGACTATCTCTTAAATGCTATGGATAAAATACACAGGTTGACGTCGTATACACTGATTTTTCTAAAGCGTTCGATAGAATTAATTACAATTTGCTCATATTTAAACTTTATAATATTGGTATTCATGGTAACCTCCTCAGATGGATAGATTCTTATATTCGGAATCGTAGTCAAGCTGTTTGTGTCAAAGGTGTACTGTTCATCGTTTGTACCCATAACGTCCGGCGTGCCTCAGGGTTCACATTTAGGACCTTTACTCTTTTTGTTATACATCAATGATTTAGGTAAAGTTTTATATAACACAAGTGAACTATTTTATGCTGATGATACAAAACTATACAGGACAGTTACCAATATTACTGATTGTATAAAGCTATAGCAGGATTTAAATTCCCTGGAAATATATTGTAATGAAAACCAATTGTTTCTGAATATCAGTAAATGTCATATTATAACTTATACTCGTAAAAAATCGCCCATCATCTACAATTACCACTTGAATGACCAATCTCTGGGAAGAGTTAGTCTGGTTAGAGATTTAGGAATTTTAATGGATAGCCAGATAACATTTAAGCCTCACATCGATTCTATTGCTCAAAGAGCGTTTAGAAATTTGGGATTTATTAATAGAGTTACTGTACCTTTTAAAAGAAGTATCACTTTTAAAGTTCTTTATTACAGTTTTGTTAGATCACTCCTAGATTTCGGCTGTATCATTTAGTGCCCTTTTTATAAAGAGCCAAAGAGCCAGCTCTAACCTATCAATATGATAGGTTAGAGAAGGTCCAGAAAAGGTTTATTAAAATTCAAAATTTTCGCGAAAATGTAACACTAGAAACATATAAAGATTCCCTTCTTCATCATAGACTTCTATCTCTTAATAATCGCCGTATACAATTTGATCTTATATTTCTCTACAAAATTTTAAATAACCTTATTGACTCTGATGTAATCCTTTCTAAGATTAACTTTAACACTAAATTCAGGATACCCGCACGCCCCTCACGTTCATTTAATATGTTTGCACCACTGCTTCATCATAAGAACTATTGTCTTAATAATTTTTACTCACGCTGTCTGAATAACTATAACAATTTTTTTTCTGATTTGGGTTTATTTTCTAACTCAATATATACGTTTTAAAAATATTTTTTGAAAAACTCATATATAATAGTAATGTCTAATTTAGCCGTGCCTTGCGTTAATAAATGTATTGCTATTTTTATGGTCACTATGGCCTTGTTTGTCAAATAGATGCTTAAGTAATATTTAGAACTATTATTAGGCACTCATTGTCTATAACTTTAAATCATATATATATATATAAAAGAGATTTCCACCTATGTATTGACTCATCACGATATCTGTTGAACCATAAGGCCTACAAACCTCAAATTTGGTAGGAATATTTCTTTCGCCGAGTAGAGGTCAGCTAAGAACAGATTTTACGAAATTATATCCTTAAGGGGATGAAAAAGCAGGGCAAAGTTTGAATGGGACAACGTGATTCCTTGCTCCAATCTATTTCAAGTTTTGCATAAACATTCTTTAACAGAATTGATGAAAGATGTGATTCATATTTTATTGAGATTTATCTCCTAACTGGATTAAAAAGGAGTGGAAAGTTATTTTAGGGGTGATTTGCTTTAAAGTTGATATCAATACTTCTTAGTGATTTTGATTTAAAAGAAATTTTATTTTGACACATGTTTGAAAACTCAATTCGATTACATTAAAAAAACCGGCTAAGAGCGACTCGGAGTCGTGCATGAAGGGTTCCGTACCATTATCTATAAATGACAAAATAAACATGTTTGTTGTATGGAAGCTTAAATTCTCTATTTGTTTTATTTTAATTTAATTATTTATTTCTAAAGAAAATATATTACTAAATATTCTGTGAATATTTCAAACGTCTACCTATTTTTGTTATCAATATCAAGCAAATACGAGCAAAAAGATTACCTTTGTTGTGTGGGAGCCCCTTAAATATTTATTTTATTGTTTTTTAGTATTTGTCGTTGTAGCGGCAAAAGAAATTCATCATCTGTGAAAATTTCAACTGTCCAACTATCACGGTTCATGAGAGCAACCTGGTGACAGACAGATGAAGCAATGGATGGACAGCAGAGTCTTAGTAATAGGGTCCTGTTTTATCTTTTGGGTATGGCAGTCTAAAAAGGATGATGTCACATAAACGTTCTTCTTCTTCTCTTTGTGTATTGGCAATCAGCTACTTATACGAGCTATTGTTGCCAGTTTCAGGTTATAATTATATTTACGTTTTTAGTCTTTCAGGTTAGTCATTGTCTAAGTCAAATTGTCACCATCATCAACAGTGCTATGGCTACACTGTCAATGGTATCTTGTGGGAATTTTGATGGAAAACGAAAACGTTGTAAAGCACTTTTATACGATATTCACTATATCCCAGTAGTTCCGCCGCATCATCATCACAGCCCATATATCATCCATGCACTCTTAAAGTACTTAACCGATTTTAATCAAATTTGCATAACATGTGTAGTTTGATCCATCTTAAAAGATAGGATAGCTTCCATGTCAATTTATAGTCACAATATTATTTTATTGCAAATTATTTTTCTATTATTTGACAGTCACAATTATCTGTTATCTCCAAACGATTCTAACAGATGTTGACTGGATTGAGTAAGTATTTAATAGATGGCGCTATGTTAAACGTAGAAACGTTTCATATAAGCTACAATTTATTAGCATAACCACCACGTGTTACTAAGACTACCTTAGCCACAGCAACGCGTGGCCGCGTCTGCTAGTATTGTATAAACTTGTAATATTTTTCTGTATGACTGTATGTGCCAAAATAAACGAAAAAAAAAAAAAAAAAATGTGAATCTCGTAACAAAGATCATATATCGGCAGCATAAAGAATTACCTAACTCCTAATGGTCCGTGTGATGACGGAGTAAGAATACTATTCACCACCCCATGTCATACCCGTGGGTGATCGTACGAGACGACTAAGGGATATATAACGCACATAACATGTGTGCGAGAGAAGGAAAACTCGAAACAATACCCTATACCAACACGTCTGACCAGCGCGGTATAGTAGGTTAATTTTCCTTCCATTACGGAGGAGGCTCGAGTCTAATAGTGGGACATTTATGAGCTGTGATGATGATGATGATGATAAATGGTTATGGAGTAGTACCTTACATTATCAGCTTACGTGATTAACTTGAATGAATACAGTTAAAGGTCTATGCGTGCATATGATATTGAAAGAATTGTCCTCCAACTCCTAACCGCTAAGGAGATGTACCTTCCATCACCAGCTCATCTAAATGAGATTATCACTGCCAGATGCAAATATTTTAATAGCTTTGGCAAATATATGAGACACGTAATATGTGCCTATATAATTTGAAGGTTACCCTCGACTTCCATGAATTCCCATCATCAGATCATGATTTGGTCACAACGGGACCACCTTAGGAGTTAATTTGAAAGAATACAGCTAAAGGTCTATGCGTGCGTATGATATTAAAAGAATTATTTTCCAACTCCTAACCGTTAAGGAGATGTACTTTCCATCACCAGCCCACCTAAATGAAATGTTCACTGCCAGATGAAAATATTTGAATAGCTTTGAAAAATACATGAGACACGTAATATGTGCCTATAAAATTTAAGGGTTGCCCTCGATTTCCAGGAATTCCCATCATCAGATCATGATTTGGTGACAATGGAACCACCTCGGGAGTTAACTTGAAAGAATACAGCTAAAGGTCTATGCGTGCGTATGATATTGAAAGAATTATCCTCCAACTCCTAACCGTTCAGGAGATGTACCTTCCATCACCAGCTCACCTAAATGAAATGATCACTGCCAGATGCAAATATTTGAATAACTTTGAGAAGTACATGAGACACGTAATATGTGCCTATAAAATTTAAGGGTTGCCCTTTATTTCCAAGAATTCCCATCATCAGATCATGATTTGGTGACAATAGAACCACCTCGAGGTTTGTGGAGAACCAACAGGAGACCACATTGTGGAGAAGCATCTGGCTCTAGGTTAGAAGATTTTCTGCAGTTTTGTGGATCTGGAGAGAGCATTTGGCACGGTTGTACGAAAGGAACTTTAGGACATTTGAACGGAGTATGGTATTAACGGTAAACTTCTGCAAGCTGTGCAGTCCAGTTACATGGGCTGTAGAGCTTCTGTGCGGCTGGATGATGGAATGTCGCTTTGGTTGGACGTCAATACCGGCGTTAAGCAGGGGTGCGTTCTGTCAGCTAGGCTTATTATCATATATCTGGATAAATGTGTCCTAAGGTTGAACGATATGAATGTGGGCGTCCAGATGGACGACTCTGTGGTCACTGCTCTGCTTTATGCAGATGATGCAGTCCTGCTGGCGCAGTCAGTGACTGACCTGCAGACCCTTCGCGTCGCCCTCACGCGGTGGCCTCACGTCGGGTGACCGGACAATTCCCCGGTCCGATCACCCGAAGCCTCGGTTAGGGCGGCATCAGGCGCAGGTATTCGCGCCTGCGCCGCCCCGGCCGCTGGCGGCGGCCCGGGGCGCGGGAATCCTCCCTTGCCCGTTCCGCCGCTTCCTTCTGCGAGATGACAGCCTCGCAGAAGGCGGCGACCGCGTCCCAGTTCCTGATGCTGTCGACCATCGCCCTCGCGACGGCCGGCAGCGTCAGGTCGGCACCGATGACAGCGACGAGGTCACGGCGCTGCCGCTCCCATCCCGGACACACCTCCAGCGTGTGTTGCGCCGTGTCCTCGTCACTCCTGCAGTGGTGGCAGGCCGGAGTCCACTCCCTATACACGACCCTGTGCAGGTACAACCCGAAACACCCGTGCCCCGTCAATACCTGCACCAGCCGAAAGGTGAGGACTCCGTGCCGCCGCTCCATCCACTCTATCAATACGGGCCGGAGGGCCTCAACGGTCTCCACACCGTGCCTAGGCCTCTCCAGCCGCGTAGCCCAACGGGCGATGACGTCTCGGCGGGCATCCACGCGCCAGGTGGCTATCTCGCTCAACGATGGGGAGCCACCTTCCTCGCGCGCTGTGATAACCCGCCGGTAGAGGTCGGAGAGCATCTCCGCCTCTAGGTCCCACGGGGGTGTCCCGGCCAACAGGCACGCCGCCTCTGTCGACACCGTGCGGTACCCGCGAATGGCTCTGACCGCCATGGCTCTCTGTGGCCTCCACAGAACCGCCCTGAGCTGGGCGTTCAGAGCCCTCGCCCACACGGGTGCGCCGTACATGGCCATCGAGCGGATGACCCCCGCATACAGCCGTCGGGCCTCAAAACTGGGTCCGCCCACATTCGGCATGAGTCGAGAAAGGGCGGACGCCGCGCCGACAAGCCGGGGAGCAATCTGTCGGAAATGCTCCCGGAACCACCATCGCCCGTCGAGCACCAGACCCAAGTACCTCATATGGGCCTGGATGCTGATGTGGATGGAGTTTACCACTATCGAGGCGCCGATGGGCAGCCTCACACGGGGCCCATGGAAAAGTAGGGCCTCCGTCTTGTTTAGGGCCACCCTGAGCCCCAGCGCCTCGGTCCGCCTGACCATCTCCTCGGTGCCGAGAGTGGCCAGGCTCGCCGCCTCTTCGAGTGTCCTGCCCCGGGCTGTGACGAGCGTGTCGTCAGCGTAGCACACCAAGCTCAGCCCGGGGGGGAGACTCCCTCTCAACGCCCAGTCGTACCCGATGTCCCACAGAGTTGGCCCCAGAACCGACCCCTGTGGAACGCCGCACGACATGGGCGTCCGCACAATGTCCCCTGCGGGACCCGCGCAGAGAATACTGCGGCCCTCCAAATAGTCTGCCACCAGCCGCCTGAGGTACAGGGGCACTCCATAGGACCGGAATGCCTCCCTGATGCAGCCGAATGGCAGACTATTGAATGCGTTGGCGATGTCCAACGACACCGCCAACAGCACTCCCTTCCCGGCGACGGCCTCCGCGGCCGCCTGCCTCAGGCGTAATAGGGCCCCGATGGTCGAACGCCCCCTCCGAAACCCATACTGAGCGCCCGACAGATCGGGCCCCACCTCCTCCAGGTGTCGGACGATGCGGGCGGATGTGGGTAAGCTGCTGGAGCGTGTGCTCGCTGCACACGCTCCAGCAGCTTACCCACATCGTCGAGGAGCACGATGGGCCTGTAGGCCGACGGCAAATCCGGGGACCGTCCCGGCTTTGGCAGGAGAACCAACCTCCCTTCCTTCCAGCACTCAGGGAACCGTCCAGACGTCAGACAGGCGTTGAATTCCGTCCGGGCCGGGGGCCGTGGTGGCGGAACGAATCTTCGCCACGGCCGCCCCCACTTCCGACTCCGTCACGGGCGGAACACTCTCGTCGTCGTCGGCCTCCCGGTCCTGATCTGGCGGAGCCATGACCGGGGGCGTGTGTTCCGACTGCCGTGGAAACAGCTCCTCGACCACCCTACGAAGGAAGTCGGGCTGGAGGGTCTCGGTGAGGCTCCCCCCTCAGGCCCGCGCGCGAAGCTTGTTCAGCGCCGCGCGATATGGGCGACCCCAGGGGTCACGGTCGAGACCGTCCAGCATCTCCTGCCAACTCGCGCCCTTGGCGGCTCGGATGGCCAGCCGAAAGGCAGTCCGCGCACTGCGGTACGCCTCGTACAGCTGGCCCTCCCGCTCGACGTCGCGGTGACGCCGCCGGCTGCGGGTGTAGGACCTTCGGGCACTGATACACGCCGCACGAAGGTCCGCCAGTCTTGGGGACCACCAGTAGACCCCCTGCCTCGGAGGTGGACGCCGCCGCACTCTGGGCATGGCCACATCGCAGATCTGCGTTAACGCACTGCGAATGCGGACAGCCTCAGCGTCCACTCCGTCCGCTGGGGGTGGTGAGGACAGCCACGTGCTGACAATGGCCGCCTCCGCCAGTAGATCCCTGTCAAGACGACCCACAGCCCACCGCGGAAACGCGGGAGCTCCGTCCGCCCTGTGACCTGTGACCCCTACCGGGTTCCCGGGGGGAGACCTCCATCCGGATGTACCGGTGGTCCGACAGGGTCTCCGCCTCCTCCAGGACACTCCAGTTCCTCACCCGTGGCGTGACAGCGGGGCTAGCAAACGACAAGTCCACTATCGACCCGCCCTGCCGCCGCACACACGTGTTCACCGAGCCTCTGTTCAGAACACAGAGGCCCAGTGAAGCCGCCCACTCGTTGACGGCCCGCCCGCGGTCGTCCGTCGCAGGGGACCCCCACGCCGTGGATTTGGCGTTAAAGTCCCCCAGAACCAGGACGAGGCCCGGTGCCAGTCGCCGTATCGAGGCCTCCAAGGTGGTGAGTGAGGCCCCGAAATCGTCCATCCTCCTAGTGGGGGAGAGGTATACGCTGTAGAGCGTGACCCCTCCCCATTCCGCAGCGACAAATTCCTCGCCCCTATCCAAAAGGGACAAGGACGGGAAGTGCCGCTGCGTTGAGACGACGATTGCCGCAGTACCGTTTCGACTGACCACCCAATTGGGGTGATCAGGCACGGCGTACGGTTCCGCGACTACGGCTGCACCAATCGACCACTCCGCCATGGATTGCAGGAGGAGATCCTGCGCTCCGGCGGAGTGGTTGGTGTTGGCCTGCAGGAGGAGGTGCATGGATGGTGTACCCATTATCGGGTTGTATCCATGACCTCCTCGCCAGCGGGCGATCGGACCGCGCTAGGAGCGGGAGCGGCCGTGGTCGTAGGGCCGCCCCGCGCTTTTGGGGCCGAAGCTGGAGGTTTGCACGCCCCAGAGCCCATGCGGTGCTTGGCGGGCTTATTGCCCGCCGCACACGCGGGGCAGTGGGGCGGGGCGGCGCAAAATGCCGCCACGTGCCCGGTCTGACCGCAGCGGAAACACAATCCGCCGCAGTCGAAGCAATTAGTGCACGTCGGTCGAGTGTGTCCGACCGCCATGCACTTGTAGCACCTCGCAGGCCGGTGCTCAAGCACGGTTACCCGCGCCGAGCTCCAGCCCACGAGGAGCCTGCCTGAGCCGGCCAGTTGCCTGACCGACTCCACCGGGCACTGCGCCCAGGCAGCACCTACGCCACCCGGACCGGGACGAATGGCACCGACCCGGACGGTGTCTATGGGACACCCGGTTTTCGAGGCAATAGCCTCCCGGATGTCTTCCACCGTCACTGAATCGTCCAAACCCGAAATGCGCATTTCGGCGCACTTGACGGGCCTGGCGATCTTGATGCCACCCTCCTCGGCGAACAAACCTCTCAGCTTCTCGGCCACGCTGTCGGCCATCCTGGCGCCCTCGGCCCCTGGGAACTCGAGAATTCGAGCCCCCGTCCGGGCCTTGCGGGTCCTGGCTTCGACGCCTCCAATATCGGAGACGTCTAGCTCCCGCCGGGCCTTCCTCAAGACGGCCTCGTAGCTGAGGCCCTTCTCGGCCGCCTCGGGCAGCACAGTGATCACCACTGCGGCCGTCTTCGGCGACTTGAGCCCCTTGCGCGGTCTCTTCTTCCGTCCGGCTCCTGCCTGAGGAGCGGGGACCTCAGCGGCGCGCTTGGCCTCCGTTCTCCTCCTTTGGCCGCGACTCCTTCTGTCGCGTTCGGCTACCTGCCAACCCTGTTCGGGTACGGCAGTCGTGCCAGACGCGGAAGGCCTCGTCGCGGCCTCGCTGGTCGTCGCCGGCGGTGTTGTTGCGGGCGACTTCAGCGGTCCGGCAGGAGCCGGAGCCGTCTTCCTCCTCAGGGCGGGTCCCTTCGGAGCTGGGCCGGGGCCTTTGGGCTTAGGCCCGGCCGCGGCCGCGGCGTAGCTCCCCACGCGGCCACCCTGACAAGGCAGCGGGGCGGGGGCTGGTGCCACATGCGGCCGCTTGTCCGCGGCGAGAGGTGGTCGGACACGTGGTTCTGGAGGCAACCTCGCCTCCAGAACGGCGAAGCGCGCATCGACGAGCTTGCCCACTGCGCCGATGATTTTGGCGAGGGCCTCGTCCGATATGCCTCCCACCTCAAACGGGGTCGGCTGGGCCTCCTCAGGGGCCCGTTCTACGGCGCCTGGCGGCTTTGGCGCCGCAGGGGCGCTAGCCGGCGGCAAGCGGTCCGCGGGGAGAGGCGTCAACCTCACCACTGGGACAGGGAGTTTCGCCGCGGCGACCGCGCCAGCGTCAGCCGGCGACGCGCGCTTCGCGGCGGCAGGCGTCTTCCTCGCCGCGGGGACGGGTGTGACGGAGACGCCATCACCGAACGTCGTCGGCGCCGCAGCGCGAGGCGGCTTTGGCGCCGCAGCGGCCGCTGAGTAGCCGGCCCTGGCCGATGGCGCGGCTAGCGCGGGTGACACGAACAGCGCCACCTGCGCCTTGAGGTCGGCCACGTCTATCTATATAACAGCTGGCGGTTTGCCCGACGCATTTCCGCCAGCATGTCGCCCAGGTTCCGATTTCGGGTCCGCAGGCCTGACATCTCGCCTCTAAGGCGGACATTTTCGGCCTGCAGATCCGTGGCCTCGCCGGCGCGGACAGCGACCGCCGCCGCCCTTTCCTTTTCTTACTCAGGGGGCGCTTTCGCACCTGCGAGGGGAGGGCCTCCTCCTTCTTAGTCGCGGTCGCCGGCGGCGTCTTTGCTGCTAGACGCGCCGACGACCTAGTGGGGCCTTCACCAGCCGACCCGCTGTCGTTTTTGGACGGCCCTGCGGGAATATCACCGCCCTCGTCCATTCTGACGGTAGATCCGCCGCCCTCGTCTTCGGACGGCTCTGCGACATCGCTGTCGCCCTCGTCCGTCGACGGCTCTGCTGCGAGTCTACCGTCCTTCTTCTCTTCAGCGGCGGCAGCCTCCCTGCGCGCTCGCCGCTCCTCCAGCCGCCTTTTGTGGCTCAGGCCGTTGCCCCGAGACTTTCGAGGCGACCTCCTCTTCTTCTTCTGGGCCTCCACGATTTGTGCCGGGCCCTCGGCGGACGCCTCAAGTCCTGAGGACGAGGCGTCGTTGTCAGTTTTTCTTTGGCTTGACAAGGCCGTGGTGTGAGAATCACAGGGATTCCCGTCGGTAAATATATTTAATTTTAAGGTATCCATATGATTCCCACGAGTAGGGGAGATACACAACGTCGACCCGGGCAGAGATCCCTTTACCCGGGCAAGCCTACATTTACCAACCAGGGGGTCAGCCGGTACCCTGGCTGGAGCGTGCTAACGACAGAACAACCCATCTGCCATGCATCTTCTCGCCGCACGCCAGAACTTAAGATTCTGGGTGATTGCCGAGTTCGAATGTTACTTCGAACTCTTTATAGAGGTTGTCTTCCTCGCGGTCCCGGCGGTTAAGCCAAGACCCTCGCTCCTGATACTACGCCTCAAGACAACGTGTCTTGAAGCAAGATACCAGGTTTACGATGTGTGGGCGGTGGCATGTGCCTGCCCAGCCCTCAAATGAATGAGTGACTGAGCCCGTCCCAATATTTCGCGTCCTATACCCTCTACTACGACTGTAGTAGAGTAAGGAGCGAAATCGCGCAGATATTCGCTACGGACGACAGTACAACAGAAGAACTGGGGACCGCCGCCCGCACCCAGGGTACACCGCGTGGAGGTTTCTGGGATAGTACCCCGACCTGCAGACCCTAGTCGACACAATGACAGAAGATTGTGTTGAAAGGGGTCTACGCGTGAATGTGAGCAAAACCAAAATAATGATATTCGAAAGAGATGAAGCCAGAACAGATATAAGAGTAACAATAGGTAATAATGACCTACTAGAGCAAGTGGATGAATTTGTATATCTTGGGTGTGGATTTAGCTGAGATGGAAGGTGTACCACTGATATAGAGCGAATAGTGAATGCGGGAAATAGTGTGAACGGAGCGTTGCACTATGGGCCCAAACAGTATTTGCCATCTCATAAATGGTTTTGACAAAAGTCGTAAATCCATAGATCCTTTTATAGTTTTATACCCTCAAAGGATGCAACTTTCGAATTAATTCCAAAAAAAATTAAATAATTTAGTTTCATGTTTATAAAGTGAACCTCAAACATTGAGCATAAATATTTTCATGCCAATTAAATTACCGTTAAGGAAGTTCAACACAAAATTATTCGGATGTTTTCCATGGAAACATATTAGTGTAATACATCATTAGATAGATCAGAATGTACACTTTGTATCCACGTTCAGTTTTGTAAAAAAAAAAAATGATATATATTTTATTTTATTTTTTTTAGTAAAGTAAAGAAAATTTCGATTTTGTTTATTTCAATTGGACTTTTCTATGTTGCCGAAAGCTGCCGGTGTCAAGTTAATCACTCTATTTGAGACCTTACCTATTCAGTAATACGAGGATCAAAAAAAAAATTGCGCGTTTTCTGCGCGAATGGTGATTTCAAGGCAATATGTCAATCGGGGGCAAAAAAAAATCTCGAAACTTATGTTCGGTTCTTCTTTTTTACTTTATTATACTTAATTATATTTGATGTCTAACTTGTCTTTTTTTTTTCATTTCTATGATAGAAGCATACATTAACAAATAAATAGACTACAAGAATATTCACTTGCTACTTTCGATAGCGGTAATAAACCACAAGTATGATAAACTATATTGTTGCGGAAGTTCTATTTATCTGTTGCGGTAATTTATTACAACCAGTATCTACTGATTACACTATTTCGATGACAACTATCACAATCAATTACCCTGCGGTTTTTGCACAAGGCACCAAAATATTGGTCCTTTATATACGCGTGTTTTCAGCATACTATTCATCAAAGTATTCAGATACTTCTTTTCGATAACAATTAACAGAAATAAAACATGAGTGAATTCGTTTGTGTTCGACGCTATCTTTGTGATCAAATAATAAGAGGGAAGAGTACTTCAGACCTTAGACAATATTTGTTGAACAACTTTCAACTGTCGAAAACTGACGTTATCACTGTAATAGAAAGTATTCAAAAAAATTTAACATCAAGTTGCAACCAGAAATGGACGAAAGCTCAAAGAAAGCCAGACAGGTTCGAGAGTCTATACTCAAATTGGTTAAACGGTGAATTTAAAGTACCATTGAATTCTTGCAGTACCTCAACCTCTGAAATATCTGGCTTGAATACTTCTGGTGATCGTGGTAGACCAACAAAACCATACGACGAGTGTTCGGAAAACACAAAAAAACGAAAAAATATGGAACTGCTGTAGGAGTATGGAATGGGACATGTCCGTAACGCTTATGTGCAAGGTTTACGATCTATGGGTGAAAATGATGAAGTGTCAATTGTGTCTATTATCAGAAACAAGGAAAAAGACGAGAAGAAAGCAATTCTACAAACCATAATTAGTCCAGATAGTGCACGTTCTTTTACAAAAGAAGAGGCATTGAGTATGTGTATTGAAACGGATCTAACGAAAGCCCAATATGGGTACCTAAGAAAAAGGCTCGTTGATAAAAATTTAAGTTCTGTTTTACCTTCGTATCAAATACTAAGTGAAGCAAAAAAGGCTTGCTATCCGCCTGCATCTAGCATAACGGTGACAAATATAAGCGCAAAAATTAATCTGCAAGATCTGTTAGACCATACAGTCTGCCGTATTATAAAGATAAAGTCAGGTTCTACAAACTACAATCGTCTCAAGCTGTTCACTAAATGGGGGTGTGATGGATCTTCCGGGCAAAGTGAGTATAAACAAATTCTACCGGAAGAAAACGAACAAATATCGGATGCTAATTTGTTTATAGTGTCCCTTGTACCACTGCGACTAGTAGACAAAGAAACGTCTACAGTTATATGGCAGAATCCTACTTGCTCATCTGTTAGATATTGCAGACCAATTTCATTAGAATTTGCAAAAGAAACACCCGAAAAAACTACAGCGGTTGTCAGTGAAATTGAAGCCAAAATTAATCAATTGATTTCAACTCTTGTGTCTATAGACGACAAAGTCATCGAGGTTAAACATGAACTGTTTATGACAATGATTGATGGGAAAGTTGCTCAAGTGTTAACGAACACATCATACAGTGCTACCTGCACTGTTTGTGGAGCAACTCCCAGATAAATGAACGATCTTTTAAAAGTTACATCAAGAGTTGAAAATGAAGATGCATTTAAATACGGATTGTCGACACTACATGCATGGATAAGATTTATGGAGACGATCCTCCATATTTCTTATAATTTGGGTTTTGAGAAGTGGTCAGCAACAACTCCAGAAAACAAGCAACTTAAAGAAGACAAGAAAAAATATGTCCAAAAACGTTTCCGAGAAGTGCTTGGTTTGCACATTGATAAACCACGTCAAGGTTCCGGTAATAGCAATGACGGAAATACAGCAAGGCGATTTTTCCAAAATTACGAATGCTCTGCAGGGATAACTGGAATTGATGGAGAATTAATTAAGAGATTTTATGTAATTCTTCAAACCATGTCATCGGGATTCCCTATAAACGCAGAAAAATTTGGTCAGTATACATTGATAACCGCGCAATTATACGTAAGCAAATATAACTGGTATTACATGCCATCTTCGGTCCAAAAAGTACTTATACATGGTGCTAAAATAATAGAGCATTATGCAGTTCTGCCTATAGGACAATTATCCGAAGATGCTCAGGAAGCCAGGAATAAAGATTACAAAAAATATAGGTTACATCACGCTAGGAAGTGTTCCAGATCAGCAACAAACGAGGACGTTCTGCATATTTTGTTATATACATCTGATCCTTATATATCTAGTTTAAATAAACCCAGCTTTGTAATATCCAAAGAATTGTTTGACGAAGCTAAAGAATTATTGGAAATAGAAGGTTATGAATAGGATCGCAATTTTTTTTATGGTGTCATTTTTTAGCATGTTTGTTTGATAATAATAATAATAATTAAGTCTTAAACTTATTTTAAGTAAAAGTGTTACTTTTATTGTCATTTTATTATAACTGTATAATTTTTTGTATGTAATTTCGTATATCGTTATCTTTGTCATTTTTTTATGAAAATTATATTACTTTTAAAATAATGATGTTTAATTTATTTTATTGCCTATATATTCATTAATACATAAAAAAAAATTCAAGGGGAAACATCACAAAACAACAAAGTTATCGATTTTTGAGATGAAATATACCGATCGGTCCCACAGTGCGTTGGGACAACTTCTCGGTAGCCACCACCTCAGCCAGAATGCACGTATAGCAATACATAACGCAGTGCTTGTCACAACATTACTGTATGGAAGCGAGAGTTGGGTATGCAGAAAAGAGCATGAAAGTAAAATTAATGCGGTCGAAATGCGATCTCTATTGAAAATCTGTAGAATTAGGCTGACCGATCGCATTCGTAATGACGACGTAAGAGAGCGAGTAGGTATGAAAGAGAGTATTGGTGTAAAGATGCGAAAGGGAATGCTGCGATGGTTCGAACATGTGGAAAGAATGCCGAACGAACGTCTGGTTAAGAAGATATACAATGCGAAAGTGGAAGGATGTAGGTACCAGGGGAGACCGAGCCTAATCTACTTAGACCAGATTGGTCACGTACTGAAGGAAGGTGGAGTCAGGAGTCTCCGAAACCGGCGAGCGTGTATGAAGAGAATTATGAATGTTGAGGAAACGAGTGAAGTATGCAAGGATAGAGTTCTCTGGCACTCTGTTCTCTCTGCCTATCCTACAAGGGATATGGCGTGATGATATGTATGTGTCTGTGCGTGTGTGCCTTTTGATTGAGTTGACATTGTTTGTTGGTTTGATTTTGTTACAGCTTAAAGGTATTTGATATGAATTTCAATTTAATACCTCTACGCGTTCATGAGGAAAGGGGTAGGTAAGTTTAAAATTATTAAAAATATTTTCATTATATGATGTTATTAAAAATTTACGTTATTCGCAATTTTTCTTTTATCTGTGCTACAAGACGTTGCTTCGTGTCAAATTTCAAGTTTCTGAGTTCACAGGAAGTAGGTTTTACCCTGTAGGTTTGATTCCCTTTTTTTTTTTTTTTTTTTTTGGTGGACTATGGATTAGTCTCGCCCCGCCAAATCGGTCCGGGGTGACGGAGAAGGCGGCGCGTGACCCCATAGACCCACCGTAAAACTCCTCTCTCTTCGCCGTGCGAGCGGGTCACCGGGACCCGATTTTTAACTTCGGTGGCCCGCCCGGCGGTTCACCCTCGCGGGTTCCTCTCGTCGACGCCCCGACAGATTTCGCCGTCAGGGCGTCGCCCTCACGCGGTGGCCTCACGTCGGGTGACCGGACAATTCCCCGGTCCGATCACCCGAAGCCTCGGTTAGGGCGGCATCAGGCGCAGGTATTCGCGCCTGCGCCGCCCCGGCCGCTGGCGGCGGCCCGGAGCGCGGGAATCCTCCCTTGCCCGTTCCGCCGCTTCCTTCTGCGAGATGACAGCCTCGCAGAAGGCGGCGACCGCGTCCCAGTTCCTGATGCTGTCGACCATCGCCCTCGCGACGGCCGGCAGCGTCAGGTCGGCACCGATGACAGCGACGAGGTCACGGCGCTGCCGCTCCCATCCCGGACACACCTCCAGCGTGTGTTGCGCCGTGTCCTCGTCACTCCTGCAGTGGTGGCAGGCCGGAGTCCACTCCCTATACACGACCCTGTGCAGGTACAACCCGAAACACCCGTGCCCCGTCAATACCTGCACCAGCCGAAAGGTGAGGACTCCGTGCCGCCGCTCCATCCACTCTATCAATACGGGCCGGAGGGCCTCAACGGTCTCCACACCGTGCCTAGGCCTCTCCAGCCGCGTAGCCCAACGGGCGATGACGTCTCGGCGGGCATCCACGCGCCAGGTGGCTATCTCGCTCAACGATGGGGAGCCACCTTCCTCGCGCGCTGTGATAACCCGCCGGTAGAGGTCGGAGAGCATCTCCGCCTCTAGGTCCCACGGGGGTGTCCCGGCCAACAGGCACGCCGCCTCTGTCGACACCGTGCGGTACCCGCGAATGGCTCTGACCGCCATGGCTCTCTGTGGCCTCCACAGAACCGCCCTGAGCTGGGCGTTCAGAGCCCTCGCCCACACGGGTGCGCCGTACATGGCCATCGAGCGGATGACCCCCGCATACAGCCGTCGGGCCTCAAAACTGGGTCCGCCCACATTCGGCATGAGTCGAGAAAGGGCGGACGCCGCGCCGACAAGCCGGGGAGCAATCTGTCGGAAATGCTCCCGGAACCACCATCGCCCGTCGAGCACCAGACCCAAGTACCTCATATGGGCCTGGATGCTGATGTGGATGGAGTTTACCACTATCGAGGCGCCGATGGGCAGCCTCACACGGGGCCCATGGAAAAGTAGGGCCTCCGTCTTGTTTAGGGCCACCCTGAGCCCCAGCGCCTCGATCCGCCTGACCATCTCCTCGGTGCCGAGAGTGGCCAGGCTCGCCGCCTCTTCGAGTGTCCTGCCCCGGGCTGTGACGAGCGTGTCGTCAGCGTAGCACACCAAGCTCAGCCCGGGGGGGAGACTCCCTCTCAACGCCCAGTCGTACCCGATGTCCCACAGAGTCGGCCCCAGAACCGACCCCTGTGGAACGCCGCACGACATGGGCGTCCGCACAATGTCCCCTGCGGGACCCGCGCAGAGGATACTGCGGCCCTCCAAATAGTCTGCCACCAGCCGCCTGAGGTACAGGGGCACTCCATGGAACCGGAGCGCCTCCCTGATGCAGCCGAATGGCAGACTATTGAATGCGTTGGCGATGTCCAACGACACCGCCAACAGCACTCCCTTCCCGGCGACGGCCTCCGCGGCCGCCTGCCTCAGGCGTAATAGGGCCCCGATGGTCGAACGCCCCCTCCGAAACCCATACTGAGCGTCCGACAGATCGGGCCCCACCTCCTCCAGGTGTCGGACGATGCGGGCAGCGAGCACACGCTCCAGCAGCTTACCCACATCGTCGAGGAGCACGATGGGCCTGTAGGCCGACGGCAAATCCGGGGACCGTCCCGGCTTTGGCAGGAGAACCAACCTCCCTTCCTTCCAGCACTCAGGGAACCGTCCAGACGTCAGACAGGCGTTGAACAGCTGCCTGAGGCGAGGCTCGAAGTGCTCGAGGAGCGACGTCAGCACCCGGACTGGAATTCCGTCCGGGCCGGGGGCCGTGGTGGCGGAACGAATCTTCGCCACGGCCGCCCCCACTTCCGACTCCGTCACGGGCGGAACACTCTCGTCGTCGTCGGCCTCCCGGTCCTGATCTGGCGGAGCCATGACCGGGGGCGTGTGTTCCGACTGCCGTGGAAACAGCTCCTCGACCACCCTACGAAGGAAGTCGGGCTGGAGGGTCTCGGTGAGGGGGGGGGCCCGCGCGCGAAGCTTGTTCAGCGCCGCGCGATATGGGCGACCCCAGGGGTCACGGTCGAGACCGTCCAGCATCTCCTGCCAACTCGCGCCCTTGGCGGCACGGATGGCCAGCCGAAAGGCAGTCCGCGCACTGCGGTACGCCTCGTACAGCTGGCCCTCCCGCTCGACGTCGCGGTGACGCCGCCGGCTGCGGGTGTAGGACCTTCGGGCACTGATACACGCCGCACGAAGGTCCGCCAGTCTTGGGGACCACCAGTAGACCCCCTGCCTCGGAGGCGGACGCCGCCGCACTCTGGGCATGGCCGCATCGCAGATCTGCGTTAACGCACTGCGAATGCGGACAGCCTCAGCGTCCACTCCGTCCGCTGGGGGTGGTGAGGACAGCCACGTGCTGACAATGGCCGCCTCCGCCAGTAGATCCCTGTCAAGACGACCCACAGCCCACCGCGGAAACGCGGGAGCTCCGTCCGCCCTGTGACCCCTACCGGGTTCCCGGGGGGAGACCTCCATCCGGATGTACCGGTGGTCCGACAGGGTCTCCGCCTCCTCCAGGACACTCCAGTTCCTCACCCGTGGCGCGACAGCGGGGCTAGCGAACGACAAGTCCACTATCGACCCGCCCTGCCGCCGCACACACGTGTTCACCGAGCCTCTGTTCAAAACACAGAGGCCCAGTGAAGCCGCCCACTCGTTGACCGCCCGCCCGCGGTCGTCCGTCGCAGGGGACCCCCACGCCGTGGATTTGGCGTTAAAGTCCCCTAGAACCAGGACGAGGCCCGGTGCCAGTCGCCGTATCGAGGCCTCCAAGGTGGTGAGTGAGGCCCCGAAATCATCCATCCTCCTAGTGGGGGAGAGGTATACGCTGTAGAGCGTGACCCCTCCCCACTCCGCCGCGACAAATTCCTCGCCCCTATCCAAAAGGGACAAAGACGGGAAGTGCCGCTGCGTAGAGACGACGATTGCCGCAGTACCGTTTCGACTGACCACCCAATTGGGGCGATCAGGCACGGCGTACGGTTCCGCGACTACGGCTGCACCAATCGACCACTCCGCCATGGATTGCAGGAGGAGATCCTGCGCTCCGGCGGAGTGGTTGGTGTTGGCCTGCAGGAGGAGGTGCATAGATGGTGTACCCATTATCGGGTTGTATCCATGACCTCCTCGCCAGCGGGCGATCGGACCGCGCTAGGAGCGGGAGCGGCCGTGGTCGTAGGGCCGCCCCGCGCCTTTGGGGCCGAAGCTGGAGGTTTGCACGCCCCAGAGCCCATGCGGTGCTTGGCGGGCTTATTGCCCGCCGCACACGCGGGGCAGTGGGGCGGGGCGGCGCAGGATGCCGCCACGTGCCCGGTCTGACCGCAGCGGAAACACAATCCGCCGCAGTCGAAGCAATTAGTGCACGTCGGTCGAGTGTGTCCGACCGCCATGCACTTGTAGCACCTCGCAGGCCGGTGCTCAAGCACGGTTACCCGCGCCGAGCTCCAGCCCACGAGGAGCCTGCCTGAGCCGGCCAGTTGCCTGACCGACTCCACCGGGCACTGCGCCCAGGCAGCACCTACGCCACCCGGACCGGGACGAATGGCACCGACCCGGACGGTGTCTATGGGACACCCGGTTTTCGAGGCAATAGCCTCCCGGATGTCTTCCACCGTCACCGAATCGTCCAAACCCGAAATGCGCATTTCGGCGCACTTGACGGGCCTGGCGATCTTGATGCCACCCTCCTCGGCGAACAAACCTCGCAGCTTCTCGGCCACGCTGTCGGCCGTCTTGGCGCCCTCGGCCCCTGGGAACTCGAGAATTCGAGCCCCCGTCCGGGCCTTGCGGGTCCTGGCTTCGACGCCTCCAATATCGGAGACGTCTAGCTCCCGCCGGGCCTTCCTCAAGACGGCCTCGTAGCTGAGGCCCTTCTCGGCCGCCTCGGGCAGCACAGTGATCACCACTGCGGCCGTCTTCGGCGACTTGAGCCCCTTGCGCGGTCTCTTCTTCCGTCCGGCTCCTGCCTGTGGAGCGGGGACCTCAGCGGCGCGCTTGGCCTCCGCTCTCCTCCTTTGGCCGCGACTCCTTCTGTCGCGTTCGGCTACCTGCCAACCCTGTTCGGGTACGGCAGTCGTGCCAGACGCGGAAGGCCTCGTCGCAGCCTCGCTGGTCGTCGCCGGCGGTGTTGTTGCGTAGGTTTGATTCCCTTGCGAGTATCGAAAATTTGTGGAGATTTGCGCCATAAACGGCTGTATCTTTTGATTGCGTTGGGTTAGAAGTTTGATTTTAAAACAGCTTTAAGGGACAATAGATTTGAGTATTTGATATTAATTTCAGTTTGATACCTCCACGCGTTCCTGAGAAAAAGGGTCTTGACAGACAGACAGACAGATGGACGGACGGACAGACGGACGGACGGACGGACGTCAAGACGGACAGATGGATGGACGGACGGACGTCAAGACGGACAGATGGATGGACGGATGGATGGACGGACAGACGGACGGACGGACAACAAAATGATCCTATAAGAGTTCCGTTTTTTCTTTTCGAGGTACGGAACCCTATATATACCTAAAATACTTATAAAATATTCCTCCGAGCTTTACGTTATTATCATAATAATAATAATAATAATTTATTTATATCAGACATCAGAGATCCATAGTATTGTTAGTAACTAAACTTAACCTATGTTAGATCATGTTACAATCTTAAAAATAAGTCATAATTAAATAATAACAACAGTATTCGAAAACTGATAGAACAGTGTCCTATGCCATCAATATCCGAACACAGTGTTTAAAAAAAGGGCTGTCCCATTTAGAGGCTAGGGTCTTTAGAATGGTGTTGGTGCTCGCACAGGTTCTGCATAGCAGCGACGCAATTTTTTTTCGCATACAGGCATGAAACCCGTCAGTGCGCGCTTCGACGAACATACCAGATGCACTACAGAATCGCGGGAGCCTCAACAGTAACCTAAAGGCATTGTTATATTGGACGCGAAGGGTGTTGACCGATTTTTGAGTATATGTGGACCATAGACCACTCGTATAAAAAGTTTGGCAAAAAGACTTGAACAAAGTAATTTTGACTTCCCGCGAGCATCGATAAAACCTACGGACCAACATGTTAGCTCTCACGGTCAACGCCCTTCGTTCCCTCTCTATATCCAGCTCATCGCTAAGATTTTCAGAGACGACATGTCCCAAATACTTGAATTGGGTTACCCGTTTTAATGCAGTCCCACATAGCATCACTGACGGTACCTCTGCTAAGTTTTTGCCCCTAGGTACAAATACCATGAACTCACTTTTTTGCACATTATAATGTAACCCGTGGCTTTCAGCATACTTTTCACATATACTCAATAGTTTTCTAAGAGCACTAATAGATGGT
Source organism: Lymantria monacha (assembly GCA_905163515.2). NCBI lineage: Eukaryota > Metazoa > Arthropoda > Insecta > Lepidoptera > Erebidae > Lymantria > Lymantria monacha. Next base: position 3,904,755 of record LR991087.1, read on the forward strand.
GCCAGCAGCACCATATCGTCAGCATAACTAATATTATTGATACAAGTACCATCAATATAGCATCCAATCGGTTGTCTGCTGAGACCATCTATTAATTCATTGACGTAAAGGTTGAAGAGGTGGGGAGAGGTTACTCCCCCTTGCCTCACTCCACATTCCAACCCGTATGGATTAGAAAACTCCCCAGACCATTTTACAACATTAATTTGATTGGCGTACCAATACTCAAAAATAGAACATATCCCTTTGGGCAAACTTGTATCACGGAGCTTTCGCCACAGTATGTCATAACATACTGTGTCAAAAGCCCGCGAAAGATCTAAAAAACAAGCATAAACCGGTGTCTTTCTGTCCGTGTAATATCTAGTTGTATATTTAAAGCTCATTATAGCACTCTCGGTGGACAGACCCGGTCTGAAACCGAACTGCCCATCATGTATTTGTAGGTGCTTTGAGAGGTGTTTATCAAGAAGCCGGTCCAATACTTTAGCTATAATAGTAGCCAATGATATTGGCCTATAATTATTTTTATCTGAGATATCACCCGTTCTATTTTTGAGTACTGGCACCACTATAGTTTTTATCAAGTTTTGAGGCAGATAGGAATGACCAATACATAGTGAGTAGAACGTAGCTAATACTCTAGGCAAGTGAGGACCTGCATTCTGCAGATGCTCAACGCTGAGACCGTCGTGACCCGGAGATTTACCCCTGGTCATATGTTGAACTACATCGGTAACTTCTTTGGCAGATATAAAGATATTTTCCTTGTCACGACACTCCTCAGAATCGAACACCGGTACAAAATATTTAGTGGCAGACTTCACACAAAAGTGATTCTTAAACAAATTAGCTATACTTTTTTTTTCTGATTCACCAGCTACACTCACAGGGAGGCCCGACTTAAGGTTCAGTCTACCAACGCTCTTCCAGAATTCTACGAAATTCTTGGTAGATCTTTGACTCGCGATGATGTCCATTTTAACCTGATCTTGGTTATTTTGACACCATTTAAGTCGAGCCTTAAACTTTTTTCTACTCTCATACATATTATCATATATTTCCCCATGTACCGGTCTACCACTGGACACCCATACCTGAAACTTCAACCGAGCGTCCCTATGAGCAGAGCTTACATGTCTATTCCAACCAATTAAATTCCTACGTTTATTTAAATTTTTTTTTACAAAAGTCTGCATGGCACTCTCTCTTAAAATTGAAATAATGTTGCTGTACATTTTATCTAATTCTAATTTATGTTCGGCATTATTACAATTTTTGTTCACACATTGTGAAAATACCAAAGGTAAGTTAATTAATTTAAGTCTATTATTACAGTGCACAGAATATTCGTTAATATGTGGGATCTGACGTTCGCCCCATATAACAGACCCATTAATATTATTAGTTATCTTTTTACGGATAATTTTTAAGTCACAGTACACTTCTAATGGGTGGTGATCTGACCACATAACATCATAACGTACCTTTATGTCCATAATAGTCTCCAATGCCGATTGCGTCACTAGACAATGGTCTAGCCACCTCCGACACCCATGTGCATCACTTACAAACGTACATATATTCACTAGAACATAAACCAAACCTGTGTATATCTGCACATAACCACGATTGATCAACACAAAAACGCGATAATTCGATCTCAAATAACTCCGTGGGATGTGCATTAAAGTCTCCCAAAATAAAAACCGATTCAGTTTCATTATTGTCTATTATAGCACTAATTTCACTTAAACATTCCGTGAACTCGGGTAGATTATCTATTGACTGCGTAGGCATATACACGCTGAATACGATAAAGAACCGGTTTGCTATCTCGAACCGCACAGCTGTGACGCGATCGCTCGTACAGTTAATTATAGATACCGAGTTAAATGCATTTTTACGCCATAATATTGCTATTCCTCCGTATGGTCTCCCTCGTAGTACATTTATTGAAGTGTCGACTGACGATTTACCCGTGTACTCGAAGTCTGTGTGAATAGTTCCTAAGAAAGGTATATCTTGCTGCAGGAGCCAGGTTTCCTGTAACGCTATGATATCAGCGGTGTCACATAGCTGATTTATACACATAGCGGATCTTTTAACGGATTTACAGTTGAAACTTATTAATTTGCACACATCCATTATAGTTTTGTACGATTGCTCGCCACACCCTCGTCTCGCCTGAAGAAGCTGACGAAGCGCCTAAATGTAATACCATCTGGCCATAATTTCACATCCATAAATACAGGAAGTTGACTTCTAGGTACCATGATTTTATAGGCATCATAGTCGCGAACGTGTTTACATTTTAACTTTTCTGGGCATACCACAATATTGGTTTTCTGTAAAATGTAATTGGATATGTCTTCAGGTGATGTGTCCCTATCAACATTGTTTACAAATAATGGGACTTTTATATCCGCCGCCTTAAACTTTACATCTGGTTCAATTATTGCTTCTCCCTTAGCAGTCTCAAGTCTATTTCTGTATCGCCTTCGCTGGACAATCTTCCAATCCTCACTAGGCTTCCCGGTATTCCATTTCCCCTCCTCACCGGCCAATAAAGCATACGATTTACGCTGTGGTGATTGTCCATGAGGGAATACGAGGCTAGAGTCTGGTTGGGTACTAAAATGGGGTGCCACTTTTTGACCTACATGTACCCCAGTAACGGAGGACATTCTATTAGTAGTAAGAGATTCTTGATGGGGACTCTCTTCCGTGGTTTGTGAAATAACGCCCCGGGATGGTTTGCTCACAGCGGCAGGAGTCCTATTTAAACTGCAGTCAACGTTCTGTAACTGCAGTACTTCTTCTGGGCTAGCATCTTTAGTACCAGATGTTTGAGATCCTGGAATATGAAGTAATCCTATCGGACCACTATCGTATGTATCTAGTGTTGCATTGAAGCCACTCCGACGTAATGTATTCACATTAGTCATTTCAAAGTTGTTCACAATTGATGCTGTTTTTATGTTTTCCATATCATATTTCAATGCATTAAACTCTTCACTAGTTGCATAGTTTTGTTTTATATAGGAAACATCTTTTTGCAACACTAGTAAATCTTTTAATAATCTCGTAACGTCTATGTGATCAAAATGAATTGGGGGGTAGTTTATTAATATTTCGCACAACAAAAATTGGAAATTTATTAGGATCCAACTCCCGAAACACTCCTATGATATCCTCTAGATCCTTCTGCGTCTTACCATCTCTTTTGCGCTTAGATTTTTTATTTACAGAAATCACACATTCGTATAAAAGATTTTTAGCTTCAGTAATATCGTCAGCTGAGAAGGCACTCAAACAAAGCTGTATTAAGCTTATATGATCCATAACTTCTAGTTTATTTTGAATAAAAGCCAGAACTTCACTAATTACTACATCGCAACTATCACACTTTCTACTAGTCATTTTTCTTCACTACAAAAAGCGCAGCGACCTTAAAAACGCGTGCGTCACCGAAGTCGCGCAAACGCAAACTGACAAGCCCTTTTTTTTTCTCCGGAAAGTGGACCATGGATGTGGTCGCGCCCCGACAAATCGGTCCGGGGCGACAGAAGAGGCGGTGCGCAACACCATGGACCCACCCTGCAAGCACCTCTCTTCGCCGTGCGAGTGGGCCACCGGTACCCGATCTTTGTCTTCGGTGGCCCGCTCAGCGGTTTACCCTCGCGGGTTTCTCTCGTGTCGACGTCCCGAGAGCTTTCGCCGTCGGGGCGTCGCCCTCACGCAGTGGCCTCACGTCGAGTGACCGGACTATTTCCCGGTCCGATCACCCGAAGCCTCGGTTAGGGCGGCATCATGCGCAGATATTCGCGCCTGCGCCGCCCCGGCCGCTGACGGCGGCCCGGGTCACGGGAATCCTCCCGGACTCGTTCCGCCGCCTCCTTCTGCGAAATGACAGCCTCGCAGAAGGCGGCGACCGCGTCCCAGTTGACCATCGCTTTCGCGACAGCCGGCAGCGTCAGGTCAGCACCGATAACAGCGACGAGGTCACGGCGCTGCCCGTCCCAGCTCGGACACACCTCGAGCGTATGTTGCGCCGTGTCCTCGTCACTACTGCAATGGTGGCAGGACGGAGTCCACTCCCTATACGCGATCGTGTGCAGGTACAAGCCGAAGCAACCGTGCCCCGACAATACCGGCACCAGCCGGAAGAAGAGGACTCCGTGCCGCCGCTCCATCCACTCCATCAGTACGGGCCGGAGGGCCTCGACGGTAACAACATCGTGTCTAGGTCTCTTCAGCCGCGTAACCCAACAGGCGATGACGTCTCGGCGGGCGTCCTCGCGCCAGGTGGCTATTTCGTTAGACGATGGGGAGCCACTCTCGTCACGCACTGAGGTTACCCGCCGGTAGAGGTCGGAGAGCATCTCCGCCTCTAGGTCCTAAGGGGGTGGCATAATGACAAGCCCAGAATTACTATCTAAACGTCTCGTTATTGAATGCGAGCCGCCTCCATTATGGAAACAAGACCATGACGTGCTTTCCTATAGTTTTTATGACTTCTATATGCCACATGCAGTACAGAAGTCATATATATACTAATAACGTAGAAAAGGATTAAAAGTATACATACCTTTATTCAACGCTAGTGTTCTATGTGAAGGTTAAAGATAGAAACAATTTATTCTAAAAACACATTTGTATTTATACTGTCATAATTATTTACCATATCTCTAATAAATATTTAACATATTATAAATACCTTTATTAGGGTTGATTGTGTAACTATATTATGTATTATATAACATGTTTATTACATAGGATTCATCAGCTCCGTTCATATCCTATTACTAGCTCAAGCCGTCTCTACAATTGGAGGGAAATGGACCCACTATAACATGCTGGATAGGCGGATTGGTATAGGGTTTTATTTCGAGGTTTGCTTTCTTAAGTGACGCTTTTCATACAAGGTTTTAAGTAATTTCACCTGTCCCATTGTCTATTTGCTTGTCTGTCCATAATCAAAACTTGCACGTTAAATTTGTCTCACTTCCCCATGTCGAGATGAGTTGAAATTTTAAATCTAGCGGCAATATAAAGTACAACGGTATTGCAATAGTTTCAATACGGCCACCGTTCCAAATGACAGATTTTTTTATTAATGTATTTTTACGGATTCTAATGCATTTGTATATGATCTTCAATTTCACGGCGTTTTGAAACACTTTACAGCGTTCATGACAAAAATGATTATAGACTCTGTAAAAATAGTTTCATTTCAAATGTGTAACATTCGTGTAAACATCGGAAATCCTGAGATTATTTTTTTCTACGTAACCCTTGAATATGGGTATAAAAGTGATTAAAAAGCAAAAAACTATACGTGACCAGTCGACGCGCTGTTCCAAAGTGGCGGATTAAATTAAGAGCTCGGAGAGTAAAAACACAATAAAATTAGTCCCTCATAATAAAATCAATATGATCACTGTACCAAGTAGGCGAATTGTATTTTCTTTTCAAATTCATATATATGAGTATCAAATGAAAGGCCTTGTTATAACAAAGATCCTTAAAGTTATTCACATCACAACAATTTGTTTATGGCCTCGCTCTGATATGACGGTTTTCATTTTCTTTTCAACTCTCTTATATGGGTATCCAACCAATGACAGGAATTGAAAAATATAAAAAGGTACAAGGTACAGTTAGTGACATCACATTAAATTTAATAAAATCTTGCTTTGTTAAATTTATAAGATTACGTTAATCTGAATGTTTGCTTACCTTTTTTTTTTTTTTTTTTTTTTTTTTTTGGTGGACTATGGTTTAGTCTCGCCCCGCCAAATCGGTCCGGGGTGACGGCAAAGGCGGCGCGTGACCCCATAGACCCACCGTAAAAACTCCTCTCTCTTCGCCGTGCGAGCGGGTCACCGGGACCCGATTTTTAACTTCGGTGGCCCGCCCGGCGGTTCACCCTCGCGGGTTCCTCTCGTCGACGCCCCGACAGATTTCGCCGTCGGGGCGTCGCCCTCACGCGGTGGCCTCACGTCGGGTGACCGGACAATTCCCCGGTCCGATCACCCGAAGCCTCGGTTAGGGCGGCATCAGGCGCAGGTATTCGCGCCTGCGCCGCCCCGGCCGCTTTGCCCGTTCCGCCGCTTCCTTCTGCGAGATGACAGCCTCGCAGAAGGCGGCGACCGCGTCCCAGTTCCTGATGCTGTCGACCATCGCTCTCGCGACGGCCGGCAGCGTCAGGTCGGCACCGATGACAGCGACGAGGTCACGGCGCTGCCGCTCCCATCCCGGACACACCTCCAGCGTGTGTTGCGCCGTGTCCTCGTCACTCCTGCAGTGGTGGCAGGCCGGAGTCCACTCCCTATACACGACCCTGTGCAGGTACAACCCGAAACACCCGTGCCCCGTCAATACCTGCACCAGCCGAAAGGTGAGGACTCCGTGCCGCCGCTCCATCCACTCTATCAGTACGGGCCGGAGGGCCTCAACGGTCTCCACACCGTGCCTAGGCCTCTCCAGCCGCGTAGCCCAACGGGCGATGACGTCTCGGCGAGCATCCACGCGCCAGGTGGCTATCTCGCTCAACGATGGGGAGCCACCTTCCTCGCGCGCTGTGATAACCCGCCGGTAGAGGTCGGAGAGCATCTCCGCCTCTAGGTCCCACGGGGGTGTCCCGGCCAACAGGCACGCCGCCTCTGTCGACACCGTGCGGTACCCGCGAATGGCTCTGACCGCCATGGCTCTCTGTGGCCTCCACAGAACCGCCCTGAGCTGGGCGTTCAGAGGCCTCGCCCACACGGGTGCGCCGTACATGGCCATCGAGCGGATGACCCCCGCATACAGCCGTCGGGCCTCAAAACTGGGTCCGCCCACATTCGGCATGAGGCGAGAAAGGGCGGACGCCGCGCCGACAAGCCGGGGAGCAATCTGTCGGAAATGCTCCCGGAACCACCATCGCCCGTCGAGCACCAGACCCAAGTACCTCATATGGGCCTGGATGCTGATGTGGATGGAGTTTACCACTATCGAGGCGCCGATGGGCAGCCTCACACGGGGCCCATGGAAAAGTAGGGCCTCCGTCTTGTTTAGGGCCACCCTGAGCCCCAGCGCCTCGATCCGCCTGACCATCTCCTCGGTGCCGAGAGTGGCCAGGCTCGCCGCCTCTTCGAGTGTCCTGCCCCGGGCTGTGACGAGCGTGTCGTCAGCGTAGCACACCAAGCTCAGCCCGGGGGGGAGACTCCCTCTCAACGCCCAGTCGTACCCGATGTCCCACAGAGTCGGCCCCAGAACCGACCCCTGTGGAACGCCGCACGACATGGGCGTCCGCACAATGTCCCCTGCGGGACCCGCGCAGAGGATACTGCGGCCCTCCAAATAGTCTGCCACCAGCCGCCTGAGGTACAGGGGCACTCCATGGAACCGGAGCGCCTCCCTGATGCAGCCGAATGGCAGACTATTGAATGCGTTGGCGATGTCCAACGACACCGCCAACAGCACTCCCTTCCCGGCGACGGCCTCCGCGGCCGCCTGCCTCAGGCGTAATAGGGCCCCGATGGTCGAACGCCCCCTCCGAAACCCATACTGAGCGTCCGACAGATCGGGCCCCACCTCCTCCAGGTGTCGGACGATGCGGGCAGCGAGCACACGCTCCAGCAGCTTACCCACATCGTCGAGGAGCACGATGGGCCTGTAGGCCGACGGCAAATCCGGGGACCGTCCCGGCTTTGGCAGGAGAACCAACCTCCCTTCCTTCCAGCACTCAGGGAAGCGTCCAGACGTCAGACAGGCGTTGAACAGTTGCCTGAGGCGAGGCTCGAAGTGCTCGAGGAGCGACGTCAGCACCCGGACTGGAATTCCGTCCGGGCCGGGGGCCGTGGTGGCGGAACGAATCTTCGCCACGGCCGCCCCCACTTCCGACTCCGTCACGGGCGGAACACTCTCGTCGTCGTCGGCCTCCCGGTCCTGATCTGGCGGAGCCATGACCGGGGACGTGTGTTCCGACTGCCGTGGAAACAGCTCCTCGACCACCCTACGAAGGAAGTCGGGCTGGAGGGTCTCGGTGAGGGGGGGGGGGGGCCGCGCGCGAAGCTTGTTCAGCGCCGCGCGATATGGGCGACCCCAGGGGTCACGGTCGAGACCGTCCAGCATCTCCTGCCAACTCGCGCCCTTGGCGGCACGGATGGCCAGCCGAAAGGCAGTCCGCGCACTGCGGTACGCCTCGTACAGCTGGCCCTCCCGCTCGACGTCGCGGTGACGCCGCCGGCTGCGGGTGTAGGACCTTCGGGCACTGATACACGCCGCACGAAGGTCCGCCAGTCTTGGGGACCACCAGTAGACCCCCTGCCTCGGAGGTGGACGCCGCCGCACTCTGGGCATGGCCGCATCGCAGATCTGCGTTAACGCACTGCGAATGCGGACAGCCTCAGCGTCCACTCCGTCCGCTGGGGGTGGTGAGGACAGCCACGTGCTGACAATGGCCGCCTCCGCCAGTAGATCCCTGTCAAGACGACCCACAGCCCACCGCGGAAACGCGGGAGCTCCGTCCGCCCTGTGACCCCTACCGGGTTCCCGGGGGGAGACCTCCATCCGGATGTACCGGTGGTCTGACAGGGTCTCCGCCTCCTCCAGGACACTCCAGTTCCTCACCCGTGGCGCGACAGCGGGGCTAGCGAACGACAAGTCCACTATCGACCCGCCCTGCCGCCGCACACACGTGTTCACCGAGCCTCTGTTCAGAACACAGAGGCCCAGTGAAGCCGCCCACTCGTTGACCGCCCGCCCGCGGTCGTCCGTCGCAGGGGACCCCCACGCCGTGGATTTGGCGTTAAAGTCCCCCAGAACCAGGACGAGGCCCGGTGCCAGTCGCCGTATCGAGGCCTCCAAGGTGGTGAGTGAGGCCCCGAAATCGTCCATCCTCCTAGAGGGGGAGAGGTATACGCTGTAGAGCGTGACCCCTCCCCACTCCGCCGCGACAAATTCCTCGCCCCTATCCAAAAGGGACAAGGACGGGAAGTGCCGCTGCGTTGAGACGACGATTGCCGCAGTACCGTTTCGACTGACCACCCAATTGGGGCGATCAGGCACGGCGTACGGTTCCGCGACTACGGCTGCACCAATCGACCACTCCGCCATGGATTGCAGGAGGAGATCCTGCGCTCCGGCGGAGTGGTTGGTGTTGGCCTGCAGGAGGAGGTGCATGGATGGTGTACCCATTATCGGGTTGTATCCATGACCTCCTCGCCAGCGGGCGATCGGACCGCGCTAGGAGCGGGAGCGGCCGTGGTCGTAGGGCCGCCCCGCGCCTTTGGGGCCGAAGCTGGAGGTTTGCACGCCCCAGAGCCCATGCGGTGCTTGGCGGGCTTATTGCCCGCCGCACACGCGGGGCAGTGGGGCGGGGCGGCGCAAGATGCCGCCACGTGCCCGGTCTGACCGCAGCGGAAACACAATCCGCCGCAGTCGAAGCAATTAGTGCACGTCGGTCGAGTGTGTCCGACCGCCATGCACTTGTAGCACCTCGCAGGCCGGTGCTCAAGCACGGTTACCCGCGCCGAGCTCCAGCCCACGAGGAGCCTGCCTGAGCCGGCCAGTTGCCTGACCGACTCCACCGGGCACTGCGCCCAGGCAGCACCTACGCCACCCGGACCGGGACGAATGGCACCGACCCGGACGGAGTCTATGGGACACCCGGTTTTCGAGGTAATAGCCTCCCGGATGTCTTCCACCGTCACCGAATCGTCCAAACCCGAAATGCGCATTTCGGCGCACTTGACGGGCCTGGCGATCTTGATGCCACCCTCCTCGGCGAACAAACCTCTCAGCTTCTCGGCCACGCTGTCGGCCGTCTTGGCGCCCTCGGCCCCTGGGAACTCGAGAATTCGAGCCCCCGTCCGGGCCTTGCGGGTCCTGGCTTCGACGCCTCCAATATCGGAGACGTCTAGCTCCCGCCGGGCCTTCCTCAAGACGGCCTCGTAGCTGAGGCCCTTCTCGGCCGCCTCGGGCAGCACAGTGATCACCACTGCGGCCGTCTTCGGCGACTTGAGCCCCTTGCGCGGTCTCTTCTTCTGTCCGGCTCCTGCCTGTGGAGCGGGGACCTCAGCGGCGCGCTTGGCCTCCGCTCTCCTCCTTTGGCCGCGACTCCTTCTGTCGCGTTCGGCTACCTGCCAACCCTGTTCGGGTACGGCAGTCGTGCCAGACGCGGAAGGCCTCGTCGCAGCCTCGCTGGTCGTCGCCGGCGGTGTTGTTGCGGGCGACTTCAGCGGTCCGGCAGGAGCCGGAGCCGTCTTCCTCCTCAGGGCGGGTCCCTTCGGAGCTGGGCCGGGGCCTTTGGGCTTAGGCCCGGCCGCGGCCGCGGCGTAACTCCCCACGCGGCCACCCTGACAAGGCAGCGGGGCGGGGGCTGGTGCCACATGCGGCCGCTTATCCGCGGCTAGAGGCGGCCGGACACGTGGTTCTGGAGGCAGTCTTGCCTCCAGAACGGCCACACGCGCATCAACGAGTTTGCCAACTGCGTTGATGATTTTGGCGAGGGCCTCGTCCGACAAGCCTCCCACCTCCAGCGTCGGGGTCGGCTGAGCCTCTCCAGGGGCCCGCTCCGCGGCGCCTGGCGGCTTTGGCGCCGCAGGGGCGCTAGCTGGCGGCAAGCGGTCCGCGGGGAGAGGCGTCAACCTCACCACCGGGACAGGGAGTTTCGCCGCGGCGACCGCGCCAGCGTCAGCCGGCGACGCGCGCTTCGCGGCGGCAGGCGTCTTCCTCGCCGCGGGGACGGGTGTGACGGAGACGCCATCACCCAACGTCGTCGGCGCCGCAGCGCGAGGCGGCTCTGGCGCCGCAGCGGCCGCCGAGTAGCCGGCCCTGGCCGATGGCGCGGCTGTCGCGGGTGACACGAACAGCGCCACCTGCGCCTTGAGGTCGGCCACGTCTATCAACAGCTGGCGGTTTGCCCGACGCATTTCCGCCAGCATGTCGCCCAGGTTCCGATTTCGGGTCCGCAGGCCTGACATCTCGCCTCTAAGGCGGACATTTTCGGCCTGCAGATCCGTGGCCTCGCCGGCGCGGACAGCGACCGCCGCCGCCCTTTCCATGACCGAGGTCCCTCGCCCTCTTCGGGAGGCCTGGATCTTGGGTGGGGGCATGTTGGCCACGCTCCCCTCGGTTTCGGCGCTCGAGCTGCCTCCCTTATTCAGGGAGCGCTTTCGCACCTGCGAGGGGAGGGCCTCCTCCTTCTTAGTCGCGGTCGCCGGCGGCGTCTTTGCTGCTAGACGCGCCGACGACCTAGTGGGGCCTTCACCAGCCGACCCGCTGTCGTTTTTGGACGGCCCTGCGGGAATATCACCGCCCTCGTCTATTCTGACGGTAGACCCGCCGCCCTCGTCTTCGGACGGCTCTGCGACATCGCTGTCGCCCTCGTCCGTCGACGGCTCTGCTGCGAGTCTACCGTCCTTCTTATCTTCAGCGGCGGCAGCCTCCCTGCGCGCTCGCCGCTCCTCCCGCCGCCTTTTGTGGCTCAGGCCGTTGCCCCGAGACTTTCGAGGCGACCTCCTCTTCTTCTTCTGGGCCTCCACGATTTGTGCCGGGCCCTCGGCGGACGCCTCAAGTCCTGAGGACGAGGCGTCGTTGTCAGTTTTTCTTTGGCTTGACAAGGCCGTGGTGTGAGAATCGCACAGATTCCCGTCGGTGTTAAAAGGTATTTTTAAATTGGTATCCATGAGATTCCCACGAGTAGGGGAGATACACAACGTCGACCCGGGCAGAGATCCCTTTACCCGGGCAAGCCTACATTTACCAACCAGGGGGTCAGCCGGTACCCTGGCTGGAGCGTGCTAACGACAGAACAACCCATCTGCCATGCATCTTCTCGCCGCACGCCAGAACTTAAGATTCTGGGTGATTTCCGAGTTCGAATGTTACTTCGAACTCTTTATAGAGGTTGTCTTCCTCGCGGTCCGGGCGGTTAAGCCAAGACCCTCGCTCCTGATACTACGCCTCAAGACAACGTGTCTTGAAGCAAGATACCAGGTTTACGATGTGTGGGCGGTGGCATGTGCCTGCCCAGCCCTCAAATGAATGAGTGACTGAGCCCGTCCCAATATTTCGCGTCCTATACCCTCTACTACGACTGTAGTAGAGTAAGGAGCGAAATCGCGCAGATATTCGCTACGGACGACAGTACAACAGAAGAACTGGGGACCGCCGCCCGCACCCAGGGTACACCGCGTGGAGGTTTCTGGGATAGTACCCCAATGTTTGCTTGCCTGTGGAAGTCGTAAAAATCGGCTAGGGGTCACACCGGGAGAGTGGGCAGCGGCTATCTCCCGGGAAACTTAATATCATATACCGCGATCTCCAATCCGCCTGCCAAGCGTGGCGATTATGGCATTATTCCCCCCCCCAAAAATAAAAAAGTATGCACCAAAAGTGACAGCCCCCAGTCACGGCAGTTCCGCTGTGCCACGGGCTCATCTTAGTAGCGGGCTCGATGGTGGCGGGTCAGGGGGTGCGAAGAATCTCCGGTCGCGATCTGGCTACCAAAAACATCGACCCTTGGCCCTGGTAATACACAACATTCGGACACTTAGGACCGACGAGAGGGTCATCGAGATGGAAGAGGAATTTAGCAAAATCCGATGCGACATTGTAGGATTATCAGAAGTACGAAGAGAGGGAGAGAGCACGATAATCCTCCGGTCTGGGAACCTGCTCTTCTACCGGGAGGGAGATCACCTATCCCAAGGCGGGTTGCGGGTGTAGGGTTTATCGTTTGTAAGTCTCTCGTAGACAACGTGGAGAGGATCGAGAGTTTGTCGACAAGGGTAGCATACCTTATACTCAGAATTACCAAACGGTATTCGCTGAAGGTCATACAGGTTTATGCACCGACCTCGACATACTCCGACGATGTAGTGGAGGCCTTATACGAGGATATCTCGAGAGCCATCCACACTTCCAAAATCCACTTCACGGTAGTGATGGGAGACTTCAACGCAAAACTAGGCAAAAGGACAGACGATGAGTTGAGAGTGGGGAAATATGGATTTGGACAGAGAAACCAAAGGGGCCAAAAACTGGCCGACTTCTTGGAGAAGGAAGGCCTCTTTATGATGAATTCCTTCTTCGAGAAGCGGCCACAAAGGAAGTGGACCTGGATTAGCCCCCATGGATCCACTAAAAATGAGATAGATTTCATCTTGACGGATAAACGACAAATATTCAATGATGTCTCTGTGATCAGCAGGGTTAAAACTAGGAGTGATCACCGGATGGTACGAGGCACATTGAATCTTCGTACGAAAGTCGAGCGGTCTCGCTTGATAAAGTCTATACTCCGACCTACACCTGTCCAATACCATAACCCCGATAGCTTTCAACTCGAATTACATAATCGCTTCCAATGCCTCGAAGAGTGCGAATCGACGAACGATATGAGCAACAGGTTCGTGGCAACTGTACACGTGGTCGGGTCACAATTCTTTAAGACCCGTCGCGCAACTAGAACAAAAAAAGCTTTCTGATCAGACTCTCAAACTCATGGAGAGGAGAGAGGAAACGACGGTACAGTCTCCAGCCGATTGGTCCGAACTTAGGCAGCTTAATAGACAAATCTCCAAATCTATGCGCCGCGACATTCGCCGATTCTATACACTGCGTATTGAATCGGCGATAGAGCGAAATCGAGGCTCCAAAGTGTTTGCACGAGATTTGTCTATCGGGCAGAGCCAAATGACCAAGTTGAAGACCGATAACGGTACTGTCATTTCATTCCAGAGTGAGATCTTGGGAGAGGTGGAAAGGTTCTATGGGCAGTTGTACAAATCATCCTCGAATCCTGTTGTCGGCTTGGTCCAAGACCCCAGATCCAAGCTATCTCGGCACTACACTGCAGAAATCCCGGACGTCAGCTTATACGAGATCAGAATGGCTCTGAAACAGTTAAAGAACGGAAAGGCACCGGGAGATGACGGAATTACCATAGAGCTCCTGAGGGCAGGCGGCAAGCCGGTTTTAAAAGCCCTACAGAAGCTGTTTAATTCTGTCATTCTCGGGGGCGACGTTCCAAAGTCGTGGACCAGGAGCGTGGTGGTGCTGTTTTTCAAGAAGGGCAATAAAACGCTCTTAAAGAATTACAGACCCATCTCACTCCTGAGCCACGTATAGAAACTGTTTCAAGAGTCATTACAAACCGACTCGCGCGCAAGCTAGACGACTTCCAGCCGCCCGAACAAGCCGGTTTCCGAAAAGGTTATAGTACCATAGACCACATCCACACACTACGCCAGATTATACAGAAGACCGAGGAGTATAATCGGCCTCTGTGTCTAGCGTTTGTGGACTATGAGAAAGCCTTTGATTCTGTCGAAACTTGGGCAGTGCTGCAGTCCCTTCAGAGGTACCAAATTGACTATCGATATATCGAAGTGTTGGAAGTGTTTGTATAAAAACCACGAATCGGACGGCGCCGCGTAGGACGACCCCCCACTAGGTGGACTGACGACATTATCAAGGTCGCAGGAAACCGCTGGATGCAGGTGGCGCGGGACCGTGTTGAATGGCATTCTCGTGATGAGGCCTATGTCCATCAGTGAACGTTTACGGGCTGATGGATGGATGGATGGAACCTGAATGGTGGTCCACCTGGCAATAAGTGAGGAATAGACTAGCTCTGAAAACGTCTCAATGAGACGTTTTCAGAGCTTGTCTAGTGAGGACAGTATGGTGATTGGTCGATATGACTTCGAATCGGCCGTTGGCTGATCACCACTTTTAGGAATTATACGTAGGTATATCTGTGACGCCATAAATGAACATTAATTATACAACGATTAAAAGCTATTAAAATTCAGTTAACCGAAGCTCAACTAACTTTTTTAAGCAATTTATTTGATATTTTGTCTTCACCAGCAACTTTTTTTAGGGCAAAACTCTAATGGTATAAGTTTGGTAAAAAACGGTCAGATATAGATTGAAAAATGTGGATTTACCGCCCTCGCACGTATTTGTTTATGACGTTCGCTGTCGACTGATATACTATCGTCTGGAACTTAAAGTATTTAATAAAACCTCACTAGTCTCTTCAACATCTGTATTATGATTATCATTTACTTTAACCCTACAATGCATGATTTTTTATTTTCGTCTCAAAAAAATATACGTGATTCTATATAGGGCCTACACACCTACAAAAATAATTAAAAAAATTTAAATCCAATACATTACAAGATATTTATTTTTTAAATTCTGTTCCATATGTGGTACATTATGCAATACACTAATATTTGACTTTAAAAATTAACAAAATGAATTTTTAGTTATACACTAAAAAACCTCTATCTACTGATGAAATTTATAAAAACAATTGTTGTCTTTATTATAAAATAACTCAACACGACACTTTTCGCAAGATATGTATATCTTGCCTTTACACTGAGGATACTTACAGCGTTGTCTATTCTGATTCCATATAGGTAGGTGATCAAATCTATCAAGTCTTACATCTCGAGGGGGGAGGATTGCTGCATTTGATTATTTTTTACATACATACATATCATCACGCCATATCCCTTACAGGGTAGGCAGAGAGAACACTTTTCAATAATGTCATCTGTTGCAGAAGATGGTCTTCCTCTTTTTCTTTGTAACGATGGACCACACAGGCAAAGACTTTTAGCTATTTCTAGCTTAAAATCTTTTAACTTAGTTGGTGTTAGTTCATTCTTTTGTTCTCCTACCCTCTTGTGCAGTAGCCAACAATTTACGGCAATAATGTCGAGAAAATGGTAAAATATACCTACGTGCATACCATTTTTTAGTACGCATTTTTATTTTGTACTTCCCAAGAAATGAGTCCAATAAATCTACTCCCCCCATATGCTGATTATAGATTTTTACTATTTTAGGACAATCTACTTCAATGTATTTTTTTTTGTTTTTTACAATACGATCTAACTTTGTCAATAGGCTGTTGTCCAACAAAAGATGACGATAAAATTACGGGTTTGTTATCATACCACATTACTGTGCCAACTTCTGTTCCATCTACATCAGCTACCCATTCTTCTGAATAACCCCGTTCTGTTTTTGTACCCTTCAAATCTTTCAGCGATGGGATTTTTAAATCTTTGCCTAGTCGGCTTTTATTGACCGTCCCAAGTGACTGGATACCTTGCTTGGAAAGGTAAGAAATTAGTTCACCTGAAGTGTAGTAGTTGTCGAAGAATAATTTATACTCTTGATGTCGCGGAATAGTTCGTCCTAGGCGAACCACTATATTTCCACATGCACCCAAGTCAGGCTCATCAGCACGTCTCAGCTCAGAATTATTTTCCATTCCAGAATATATCTCGAAGTCATATGCCATACCCCTATCGTCGCATAGCACAAGGAACTTATATCCCCATTTGTGCGGTTTGTTAGGAAGATATTAGCGTAGGAAATTTGTAGCTTTTGTCACGCACATCTGTTCGTCCACTGATAACATCTCCCTCTTAGGTATACTTTGGCATTTCTTTTTGAGAAATTCTAGTATTGACCTTATTTTGTGTAGGCGATCATATCCTGGATGACTTGTGGGTACATATAAGGTGTTGTCATTGAAGTGTAAGAACTGTCTTATCTTCTCGAAATGCTTCACGGTCATCGTCTCTCTTACTGAACGTAAACCTAACTCAGATTCCCAGTACATCCGTATATTAGGCAATGAAGCAATGCTCATGAGTAAACATATACCTAAAAACTTTTTTAATTCGTAAGTGGTGAGGCAGAAGGGTTTTGATGGATCTTTTTGAATGCTAAATTTATGCATTTCTTCAACTATGTGGTTGAGCAGGTCCTCATCAAAAAAATGTAAAAAATATTGCAATGGAGTATCTAATTTTGTAATTGATGGATCTAAATTAATATTTCCGGAAACTTGAGGATGGTGGGCAGCTAAAGATTTTTTTTTCCATATTAAATTTCTTTTCTTTCTTCGGTTGCTAGTTACATTATTCGAAATTCGATTCCTTATAACTGGGAAAGTGATAGAACTTCTACTGTGGCGTGATGACCTACTTAGACTTGAAATACTGACTTGATGATCTGTTGGTTCTACATTTACATTTACAGCAAGGGTGGTATTTGAATTAATAGAGAAAGGTGCATCTGTGGCTGGCGAAATATCATTGTCAGACTCACTGATATCTTCATTCAATTGCTGTAAGTTTCGTCTTATTTTTGCTATGTCATCATCACTTTCCGCGTCCGAAAAGTCTTGGCCGTCTTCACTCTCTGATGGAATATATAAATACTGCTGGATCTGCGTATCAGACAAGTTCCTCTTCGCCATAATCTGTAATAAAATCCAATCGAAACAAAAGGTTAGATGTAAACTAACGCATGGTGTACCATATCCGGAACATTGAAACAAGTTGAAATTTTAGTACATAAAATAGTCATATTTAAAAAAATAACTTACCTTCGTATAATATACACTATTTCTGATATAAATATATTTTTTTTTACTTCCAAATATTCAAAAAACTATTTTTTTAGTAATTTTGAATTTACGTAAACTATGAGCTCGCGCCGATCGTCCAAATTGCATACTATTCAATATATCAATCGATAGCGAAAACCACCTGGTGACACTTACCATTACTAAATCGTTGCCAGGTGTGTAAAGATTCATCCGATAGTCAACAGATGATGCTAGAAGTCTTTAAACGAAAGCTAGACGACATTATTTTGGTTGTACCAGATATGACACCATATGCAATGTAGGGTTAATATTTTGTACGTACATCAGGTCGACTGATCGATTTGCTTCAAACTCAAGATATCTTCGACCTTCCTTTTCTATATCTTAGACTTTCATTCTTTTCTTGGAAGGAACCTTCACTTTCTAATTTTTCTGCTATCCTATTTAACAAAGCGTCTCTCTGTTTGATATCGCAGTACGGTACTGAGACCTAGCGTCTTTAGATCTGTTTCTAAAATTGTAATTCTGTCAAGGATACTATGACAGTCTCTATCCGAATTTGTACACGATCAAGCGAAGATCACTACATAACGCGTTAGGGAGGACGCGCCACCTATTCAAGTGAAAGCGTGACGTCAATAGAATACTCACCAATATGGCTGTAAAATGTTGGTGGTGCATCAGGTGTATTGTGGATTAACAAGTTTATCTCAGTGATGAAATCTTGTATCGCCCACCATCGAACATTATCTAATCTTACTATACCACATAGTAGATGATACGTTCACGGCTCTTTCGACGTCTATTACCTATTTTCCTGCTACCTAATTCACAGATTTCTCGACGTCTACTACCTTTCCGTGTGGTGACGGAGTAAGAATACTATTCACCACCCCATATCTTGCCCGTGGGTTATCGTACGAGACGACTAAGGAATATAAAACTGCATAAAACATCTATGCGAGAGAAGTAAAACTCGCAACAAAACCCTATACCAACACTTCTGACCAGCGTGGTATAGTAGGTTAATTTCCTTCCCATTAAGGAGGAGACTCGAGCCCAGCAGTGGGTCATTGTGGGCTGTGATGATGATGATGATGACTACCTATTTAAAACTATCGTCTGAAGTTAGGGCGACGGAAGGTCGGCGTGTGGCCCCATAACTCATCGTGTAACCTCCCCATCATCATTGAATCGATCACTGCTACCACTTCCTTAATATCCGTGGCCGGTCCAACAGCAAACACCCTGTAATTAAAAATTAAATTCATGTGTTCCACTGATTGCGATAAAAATACAATAAACGGACACAAATAAAAAGTAGTAGTTAGTACGACACAATTATATCAAACCCATAACACCGGTATGGGCAATCGTCAGTCATTGTTAATAGTTTATTTGTAGAACAATGAAACACGAGTGAGTTAAGACTTTAAGTGAATTTACATCTCTTATATTTTATTCGTTCAAGAACAATCCTACAATTATTTCTAAGAATGTAATGTAATGTTTTTTTTTAAATTTCAAATGCATTGCAACAATGAATAATAATTAATAATTTAATATTATTCCAAATGTAAATGCAACAAAATATTAGGTAAATTATTTAGGTAACTAATTAAAAAAACTAACTAGAAATTACAATAAATACCAAAGTCCAAGGCATGTGCATTTAAAAATTGAAGGTGTTAAATAGATAAGAAATACATTATTTATTTACTTTTTGACTAAATGAAATTTATTGTAATCTATTGGTATAGATATATAAATGAAAATTACAAAGAATAGATTTTTATATATATTTATATATAAGCTTATACTTACACGGTATATAACAATTTTGTGAGAACAGGTATTTTATATCCCTAAGCAATTTATTATATATATATATATACATATATATATATATATATATATATATATATATATATATATATATATATATATATATATATATATATATATATATATATAACTATACCCAACTTATTAAAAAACTTACTACTCATGAGTTTTTATATGTATATAGTATAATAAATATGCCATATAAACAAACACAATTACTGAACATAAAATAGGTTATATTTGACGGTACTTCCATTTATCGTACGTGCTAAGCGGTGTATTCACTGACCGCGCCACCTAACGCGTCATTCACTCCCTACCATACAAATTTGTTTTAAGAAAGAAAACGTATAAAAGAATACGAGCAAGCTCCGTTTGGCAGCCTGGGACCAGCCAGGGCCAGCCCGGAACCAGCCGGGGCTAGCCCGGAATCACCCGGGACCAGCCCGATGACATCCGGGGCCAGCCCGAGGACATCCGGGGCCAGCCCGAGGACATCCGGGGCCAGCCTGAGGATTTTGAAGGCCAGCACGGGACCAGCCGGGGTCTGCACGAAACCAGCCGGGTGCAGCCGAGGCCAGCCCGGGACCAGCTGGGGACGGCTTGGGGAAACCGGGACACCCCTGACCACAACACAACTTTGCCTTCACCATCACCACAAACCGCCACCACCATCTACACCCATCACACCTACCACCGACTCATTTACCACCCGGAAGGGGGTTTACACTAAACACAGAACTTACACTAAACTCATCTGCATCTCAAGGGGGCGGTGGCTACCGAGTCACCCTCAGGATGCGGGTCGCCTGGAGCGTGGCCTCCCCCGGGGCAACCTAGGGGTCTCACTCTGGTCGGGCAGACCGCCCAGGAGGTGTGAAGATCAGCCACACCTCAATTCAATTTAAATTAAAAGGCAAATTAAAAGGAAATTCTGCAATTCACCGTCGAATTGAAACCACAGGCGGGGGTCCACAGGCCCGAAACTGTATCGACGTCCCCCACCAAAAAACGGAGGACTGTGAAGACCATTGAGTCATTTGGCAGTCTAGGCCCACGAGTGGCACGGTGCACTTTGATATCGTATATCGCATACTAACTTACTAACTAAAAGTGAATAAAATAAGAATGAATGAATAAAATAAGGTCTAAAGGTTACATTCTTACACAAACACAAGAAATGTTAAGCCGATGGAGTGAATATTTTGGCGATATGTATGCGGATACTCGGGTTGGCGCCGGTGTTGCATGTGGTCTAGTAGATCAACATTCAGCACTGGCGTCCTCCGATGGCATCAGTATGGATGATGTTGAATGGGCGATAAGAAGCTTGAAAAATGGTAAGGCAGCGGGCATTGATATGGTGTCTGCCGAGATGATCAAGCTTGGCGGCTCCTGTGTCTGGGAGGCGTTCCTGTTGCTCCTCAATTTAAGTTGGAGCTCGGGAATGGTTCCCGGGGACTAGAATATCGCAGTCACTGCATACGTGGTCTATTTTTTTTTTTTTTTGGCGGCGGGCTACGGTACGTCAAACCCCGCTAATCCGTCCGGGGCGACAGGAAAAGCGGCGCAAGACCCCGTAGACCCGCCCTACAATATACCTCTCGACGCCATGCGGGTGGGTCAGTGGTACGCGGTCTTTTACTTCAGTGGCCCACCCGGCGGTCTACCCTCACGGGTATCCTCGCTGTAATGTCGACGCCCGGACAGTTTGCACCGTCGGGGCGTCGTCCTCACGTGGTGGCCTCGCTCCCAGGGCGACCAGACTAATCCCCGGTCCGGCCACCCGCTGCCTCGGCTAGGGCGGCATGAGGCGGAGGTATTCACGCCTCCGCCGCCCCAGTCGCCGGTGGCGGCGCGAATCCTCGAAGAGAAGTTCCTCTCGGATTCGCCCCGCCGCTTCCTTCTGCGAGATGACGTCCTCGCAGAAGGAGGCGACCGCGTCCCAATTCCTCTCGCTGTCGACCATCGCTTTCACGACGGCCGGCAGCGAGAGGTCGTCACCGATAGCGGCGACAAGGGCACGGCGCTGCTGAGCCCAGGTCACGCAGACCTCGAGCGTATGCTGCGCCGTGTCCCGGTCGCCGCCGCACTGTTGGCAGGACGGAGTCGTCTCCACCCTTGCGACTGTGTACAGGTACTTGCCGAAGCAACCGTGCCCCGTCAAGACCTGCACCAGCCGGAAAGAGAGGACTCCGTCCGGCCTCGATGACTCGTAATCCGAATCGAGGCCGCTCCAGCCGCGTGGCCCAACGGGAAAGAACCTCCCGGCGAGCGTCCTCACGCCAGGTGGCCAATTCGCTAGGCGAAACATCGCCACCTTCTTCGCGAGTTGAAGACACCCGCCGATATATTTCGGCGAGCATTTCCGCCTCCAAGTCCCAAGGGGGCGTTCCGGCCAATACGCATGCAGACTCGGTCGCAACCGTGCGGTATCCGCGGATAGCCCTGACCGCCATGACTCTCTGCGGTCTCCGCAGAATAGCCCTAAGACGGACGGTCAGAGCCCTCGCCCACACGGGAGCGCCGTACAATGCCATTGAACGGATCACCCCCGCATATAGCCGTCGACTCTCGAAGCTCGGTCCGCCCAAGTTCGGCATCAGCCGAGATAGGGCGAACGCCGAGCCGACTAGCCGGGGAACAAGTCTACGGAAATGCTCCCGAAACCACCAGTTCCCGTCGAGCACCAGACCCAAATACTTCATATGGGCCTGGATACTGATGGGGACGGAGTTGACGACGATCGAGACGCCGACGGGCGGCCCCATGAGGCGCCCATGAAACAGGAGCGCCTCTGTCTTCTCCAGGGCTACCCTAAGCCCCAGCGCCTCGATACGCCTGACCATCTCCTCAGTGCCGAGAGTGGCCAGGCTCGCCGCCTTTTCGAGTGTCCTGCCCCAGGCTATGAATTATTTAATTACGGGCCCCGCACGGGGCCACCTGCCGGCGCCTCGATAGTCGTCAACTCCGTCCCCATCGGTATCCAGGCCCATATGAAGTATTTGGGCCTGGTGCTCGACGGGCGTTGGTTCTTCCGGGAGCATTTCCGAAGACTTGCTCCCCGGCTGGTCGGCGTGGCGTCCGCCCTTTCACGGCTTATGCCGAATCTGGGTGGACCCAGCTTTGAAAGTCGACGGCTATACGCGGGGGTGGTCCGGTCAATGGCATTGTACGGCGCACCCGTGTGGGCGAGGGCTCTGACCGTCCGCCTTAGGGCTATTCTGCGGCGACCGCAGAGAGCCATGGCGATCAGGGCTACCCGCGGATACCGCACGGTGGCGACCGAGTCAGCATGCGTATTGGCCGGAACGCCCCCTTTCTTTTTTTTTTTTTTTTTTTTGGTGGACTATGGATTAGTCTCGCCCCGCCAAATCGGTCCGGGGTGACGGAAAAGGCGGCGCGTGACCCCATAGACCCACCGTAAAAACTCCTCTCTCTTCGCCGTGCGAGCGGGTCACCGGGACCCGATTTTTAACTTCGGTGGCCCGCCCGGCGGTTCACCCTCGCGGGTTCCTCTCGTCGACGCCCCGACAGATTTCGCCGTCGGGGCGTCGCCCTCACGCGGTGGCCTCACGTCGGGTGACCGGACAATTCCCCGGTCCGATCACCCGAAGCCTCGGTTAGGGCGGCATCAGGCGCAGGTATTCGCGCCTGCGCCGCCCCGGCCGCTGGCGGCGGCCCGGGGCACGGGAATCCTCCCTTGCCCGTTCCGCCGCTTCCTTCTGCGAGATGACAGCCTCGCAGAAGGCGGCGACCGCGTCCCAGTTCCTGATGCTGTCGACCATCGCTCTCGCGACGGCCGGCAGCGTCAGGTCGGCACCGATGACAGCGACGAGGTCACGGCGCTGCCGCTCCCATCCCGGACACACCTCCAGCGTGTGTTGAGCCGTGTCCTCGTCACTCCTGCAGTGGTGGCAGGCCGGAGTCCACTCCCTATACACGACCCTGTGCAGGTACAACCCGAAACACCCGTGCCCCGTCAATACCTGCACCAGCCGAAAGGTGAGGACTCCGTGCCGCCGCTCCATCCACTCTATCAATACGGGCCGGAGGGCCTCAACGGTCTCCACACCGTGCCTAGGCCTCTCCAGCCGCGTAGCCCAACGGGCGATGACGTCTCGGCGGGCATCCACGCGCCAGGTGGCTATCTCGCTCAACGATGGGGAGCCACCTTCCTCGCGCGCTGTGATAACCCGCCGGTAGAGGTCGGAGAGCATCTCCGCCTCTAGGTCCCACGGGGGTGTCCCGGCCAACAGGCACGCCGCCTCTGTCGACACCGTGCGGTACCCGCGAATGGCTCTGACCGCCATGGCTCTCTGTGGCCTCCACAGAACCGCCCTGAGCTGGGCGTTCAGAGCCCTCGCCCACACGGGTGCGCCGTACATGGCCATCGAGCGGATGACCCCCGCATACAGCCGTCGGGCCTCAAAACTGGGTCCGCCCACATTCGGCATGAGTCGAGAAAGGGCGGACGCCGCGCCGACAAGCCGGGGAGCAATCTGTCGGAAATGCTCCCGGAACCACCATCGCCCGTCGAGCACCAGACCCAAGTACCTCATATGGGCCTGGATGCTGATGTGGATGGAGTTTACCACTATCGAGGCGCCGATAGGCAGCCTCACACGGGGCCCATGGAAAAGTAGGGCCTCCGTCTTGTTTAGGGCCACCCTGAGCCCCAGCGCCTCGATCCGCCTGACCATCTCCTCGGTGCCGAGAGTGGCCAGGCTCGCCGCCTCTTCGAGTGTCCGCCCTGTGACCCCTACCGGGTTCCCGGGGGGAGACCTCCATCCGGATGTACCGGTGGTCCGACAGGATCTCCTCCTCCTCCAGGACACTCCAGTTCCTCACCCGTGGCGCGACAGCGGGGCTAGCGAACGACAAGTCCACTATCGACCCGCCCTGCCGCCGCACACACGTGTTCATCGAGCCTCTGTTCAGAACACAGAGGCCCAGTGAAGCCGCCCACTCGTTGACCGCCCGCCCGCGGTCGTCCGTCGTAGGGGACCCCCACGCCGTGGATTTGGCGTTGAAGTCCCCCAGAACCAGGACGAGGCCCGGTGCCAGTCGCCGTATCGAGGCCTCCAAGGTGGTGAGTGAGGCCCCGAAATCGTCCATCCTCCTAGTGGGGGAGAGGTATACGCTGTAGAGCGTGACCCCTCCCCACTCCGCCGCGACAAATTCCTCGCCCCTATCCAAAAGGGACAAGGACGGGAATTGCCGCTGCGTTGAGACGACGATTGCCGCGGTACCGTTTCGACTGACCACCCAATTGGGGCGATCAGGCACGGCGTACGGTTCCGCGACTACGGCTGCACCAATCGACCACTCCGCCATGGATTGCAGGAGGAGATCCTGCGCTCCGGCGGAGTGGTTGGTGTTGGCCTGCAGGAGGAGGTGCATGGCTGGTGTACCCATTATCGGGTTGTGTCCATGACCTCCTCGCCAGCGGGCGATCGGACCGCGCTAGGAGCTGGAGCGGCCGTGGTCGTAGGGCCGCCCCGCGCCTTTGGGGCCGAAGCTGGAGGTTTGCACGCCCCAGAGACCATGCGGTGCTTGGCGGGCTTATTGCCCGCCGCACACGCGGGGCAGTGGGGCGGGGCGGCGCAAGATGCCGCCACGTGCCCGGTCTGACCGCAGCGAAAACACAATCCGCCGCAGTCGAAGCAATTAGTGCACGTCGGTCGAGTGTGTCCGACCGCCCTGCACTTGTAGCACCTCGCAGGCCGGTGCTCAAGCACGGTTACCCGCGCCGAGCTCCAGCCCACGAGGAGCCTGCCTGAGCCGGCCAGTTGCCTGACCGACTCCACCGGGCACTGCGCCCAGGCAGCACCTACGCCACCCGGACCGGGACGAATGGCACCGACCCGGACGGTGTCTATGGGACACCCGGTTTTCGAGGCAATAGCCTCCCGGATGTCTTCCACCGTCACTGAATCGTCCAAATCCGAAATGCGCATTTCGGCGCACTTGACGGGCCTGGCGATCTTGATGCCACCCTCCTCGGCGAACAAACCTCTCAGCTTCTCGGCCACGCTGTCGGCCGTCTTGGCGCCCTCGGCCCCTGGGAACTCGAGAATTCGAGCCCCCGTCCGGGCTTTGCGGGTCCTGGCTTCGACGCCTCCAATATCGGAGACGTCTAGCTTCCGCCGGGCCTTCCTCAAGACGGCCTCGTAGCTGAGGCCCTTCTCGGCCGCCTCGGGCAGCACAGTGATCACCACTGCGGCCGTCTTCGGCGACTTGAGCCCCTTGCGCGGTCTCTTCTTCTGTCCGGCTCCTGCCTGAGGAGCGGGGACCTCAGCGGCGCGCTTGGCCTCCGCTCTCCTCCTTTGGCCGCGACTCCTTCTGTCGCGTTCGGCTACCTGCCAACCCTGTTCGGGTACGGCAGTCGTGCCAGACGCGGAAGGCCTCGTCGCGGCCTCGCTGGTCGTCGCCGGCGGTGTTGTTGCGGGCGACTTCAGCGGTCCGGCAGGAGCCGGAGCCGTCTTCCTCCTCAGGGCGGGTCCCTTCGGAGCTGGGCCGGGGCCTTTGGGCTTAGGCCCGGCCGCGGCCGCGGCGTAGCTCCCCACGCGGCCACCCTGACAAGGCAGCGGGGCGGGGGCTGGTGCCACATGCGGCCGCTTGTCCGCGGCGAGAGGTGGTCGGACACGTGGTTCTGGAGGCAACCTCGCCTCCAGAACGGCGAAGCGCGCATCGACGAGCTTGCCCACTGCGCCGATGATTTTGGCGAGGGCCTCGTCCGATATGCCTCCCACCTCAAACGGGGTCGGCTGAGCCTCCTTAGGGGCCCGTTCTACGGCGCCTGGCGGCTTTGGCGCCGCAGGGGCGCTAGCCGGCGGCAAGCGGTCCGCGGGGAGAGGCGTCAACCTCACCACGGGAACAGGGAGTTTCACCGCGGTGACCGCGCCAGCGTCAGCCGGCGGCGCGCGCTTCGCGGCGGCAGGCGTCTTCCTCGCCGCGGGGACGGGTGTGACGCTGACGCCATCACCCAACGTCGTCGGCGCCGCAGCGCGAGGCGGCTTTGGCGCCGCAGCGGCCGCCGAGTATCCGGCCCTGGCCGATAGCGCGGCTGGCGCGGGTGACACGAACAGCGCCACCTGCGCCTTGAGGTCGGCCACGTCTATCAACAGCTGGCGGTTTGCGCGACGCATTTCCGCCAGCATGTCGCCCAGGTTCCGGTTTCGGGTCCGCAGGCCTGACATCTCGCCTCTAAGGCGGACATTTTCGGCCTGCAGATCCGTGGCCTCGCCGGCGCGGACAGCGACCGCCGCCGCCCTTTCCATGACCGAGGTCCCTCGCCCTCTTCGGGAGGCCTGGATCTTGGGTGGAGGCATGTTGGCCACGCTCCCCTCGGTTTCGGCGCTCGAGCTGCCTCCCTTACTCAGGGGGCGCTTTCGCACCTGCGAGGGGAGGGCCTCCTCCTTCTTAGTCGCGGTCGCCGGCGGCGTCTTTGCTGCTAGACGCGCCGACGACCTAGTGGGGCCTTCACCAGCCGACCCACTGTCCTTTTTGGACGGCCCTGCGGGAATATCACCGCCCTCGTCCATTCTGACGGTAGATCCGCCGCCCTCGTCTTCGGAAGGCTCTGCGACATCGCTGTCGCCCTCGTCCGTCGACGGCTCTGCTGCGAGTCTACCGTCCTTCTTCTCTTCAGCGGCGGCAGCCTCCCTGCGCGCTCGCCGCTCCTCCAGCCGCCTTTTGTGGCTCAGGCCGTTGCCCCGAGACTTTCGAGGCGACCTCCTCTTCTTCTTCTGGGCCTCCACGGTTTGTGCCGGGCCCTCGGCGGACGCCTCAAGTCCTGAGGACGAGGCGTCGTCTTGGTCAGTTTTTGATCGGCTTGACCGGACCTTGGGGTGAGGATCGCTACAATCCCCGTCGGTTTTATTTAAATTTTGAGTATCCATTTGATTCCCACGAGAATGGGAGATACATTGCGTCGACCCGGGCAGAGATCCCTTTACCCGGGCAAGCCTACATTTACCAACCAGGGGGTCAGCCGGTACCCTGGCTGGAGCGTGCTAACGACAGAACAACCCATCTGCCATGCATCTTCTCGCCGCACGCCAGAACTTAAGATTCTGGGTGATTTCCGAGTCCGAATGTTACTTCGAACTCTTTATAGAGGTTGTCTTCCTCGCGGTCCGGGCGGTTAAGCCAAAACTCTCGCTCCTGAAACTAAGACAAGCAAAGAATCAGGTTTACGATGTGTGGGCGGTGGCATGTGCCTGCCCAGCCCTCAAATGAATGAGTGACTGAGCCCGTCCCAATATTTCGCGTCCTATACCCTCTACTACGACTGTAGTAGAGTAAGGAGCGAAATCGCGCAGATATTTGCTACGGACGACAGTACAACAGAAGAACTGGGGACCGCCGTCCGCACCCAGGGTACACCGCGTGGAGGTTTCTGGGATAGTACCCCGCCGGAACGCCCCCTTGGGACTTGACGGCGGAAATGCTCGCCGGAATATATCGGCGGGTGTCTTCCACTCGCGAGGAAGGTGGCGAGGTTTCGCCTAAGGAATTGGCCACCTGGCGCGAAGACGCCCGCCGGGAAGTCCTTGCCTGTTGGGCGACGCGGCTGGAGAGGCCTCGATTCGGACTTCGTGTCATCGAGGCCGTTCGGCCCGTACTGATGGAGTGGCTGGAGAGGCGGCACGGAGTCCTCTCTTTCCGGCTGGTGCAGGTCTTGTCGGGGCATGGTTGTTTCGGCAAGTACCTGTACACGGTCGCAAGGAGGGAGACGACTCCGTCCTGCCAGCAGTGCGGCAACGACGAGGACACAGCGCAGCATACGCTCGAGGTCTGCGTGACCTGGGCTTCGCAGCGCTCTGCCCTCGTCGCCGCCATCGGTGCTGACCTCTCGCTGCCGGCCGTCGTGAAAGCGATGGTCGACAGTGAGAGCAATTGGGACGCGGTCGCCGCCTTCTGCGAGAGCGTCATCTTGCAGAAGGAAGCGGCGGGGCGAATCCGGGAGGATCTCCTCTTCGAGGATTCGCGCCGCCGCCGGCGACTGGGGCGGCGGAGGCGAGAATACCTCCGCCTTATGCCGCCCTAGCCGAGGCAGCGGGTGACCGGACCGGGGATTAGT
This sequence comes from Lymantria monacha, assembly GCA_905163515.2. Classification (NCBI taxonomy): domain Eukaryota; kingdom Metazoa; phylum Arthropoda; class Insecta; order Lepidoptera; family Erebidae; genus Lymantria; species Lymantria monacha. Next base: position 3,933,110 of record LR991087.1, read on the forward strand.
CTGGTCACCCTTGGAGAGAGGCCACCGCGTGAAGACGACGCCCTGACATCGAGACATAATATTAGTCGAGATGGCAGGGCGTCGACCCGAGAGGATACCCGTGAGGGTAGACCGGATGGGCCACTGAAGAAAAGAACGCGTACCAGTGGCCCACCCGCAATGCGTAGAGAGGTACATTGTAGGGCGGGTCTACGGGGTCGTGCGCCGCTTCTCCCGTCGCCCCGGACGGATTAGTGGGGCGTGACCGATCCGTAGCCCGCCGTAAAAGAAAAAGCTCCATCAGCTGCAAACCTCCGGGCCGCCGCCTCGCCGCGTTTTGCCGCGGCGAGTCTGGCGGTGGCACTGGAGGTGCGACTGGAAGACTTCTCTCTGAGGGCTCGGAAGCGTCCCCATGTAGAGGGGAGCTCGGAATCCGACCTTGGAGAGGGGTCTTCAAAACTCCCCCCGCCGAAGGTGGCGACATCGCGCCGCGGTAGGGGGAAGGCGACGGCAACCAGGGCGGCGGCTCCGACGCCAGCTGGTTCGACTGGGGGCGCTGCGACTCGCAAGTCCAAAGCGGTCGCCGCGTCGATGGTGAGGGCGTCGAAAAGACCCCTCCCTGCTGACGAGGCGACTGAGGACATGGCGGGCAGCGGCACTCCCCAGCCCAAGATGGAGGCCCTGCAGGCCGAAAACGCCCGCCTTAGTGGCGAGGTGTCGGCTCTGCGGGGTCAGAATCTCCAGCTCGGGAAGGAGCTGGCGGCGGTGCAGCGGGCGCACCGTGAGTTGGCCAGACAAATGGCCGACTTGCGGGCCCAATATGCGCCGCCGGATAGCGCCGGCCCAGGTGCCGTCGCTAAGGGAGGGAAGAGGGAGCCGCCTAGCATTGCGGAGCGTGCCCCCGAGACGGTTCGGCCCGTAGAGCCGATCCCGCTGCCCGCGGTGGAGGGTGTGCCGGACGAAACCGTGCGCGCCATAATTGAGTCGGTCGGGAAACTGGTCGACGCGCGCATGGCGGCTCTGGAGGCAAGGCTGCCTCCGGAGCCTCGACTCCGGCCACCACTCGCTGCGGACAAGCGGCCGTACGTGGCGACAGCCCCCGCCCCGCTACCCTGCCAGGGTGGCCGCGTGGGGAGCTTCGCCGCGGCCGTGGCCGGGCCCAAGCCGAAAGGACCCGCTCCGCAAGGCCAAAAGAGGACGGCACTGGCTCCTGCCAAGGCCGGGCCGCAGTCTTCGCCCGCAGCTGCGCCGTGGGTGGCGACCAGTGTGCCCGCGACTGCGCCTCCCGCGCCCGGCATATCTGCCCCGCCCGAACAGGGTTGGCAGGTGGCCGAGCGTGGCAGGAAGAGTCGCGGCCAAAGGAGACGGACGGAGGCCAAGGGCGCCGCTGCGGCCTCCGTTCCCCAGGCAGGAGCTGGGGGGAGGGAGAGAGGGAGGCCGCACAGGAGGCTCCGGCCGCCGAAGACAGCCGCAGTAGTGATTACTGTGCTGCCTGAGGCCGCCGAAATGGACCTCAACTATGAGGCCATTTTGAGAAAAGCCCGGCGGGAGCTAGACGTCACCGATATTGGTGGCGTCGAAGCCACGACCCGCAAGGCCCGGACAGAGGCTCGAGTACTCGAGTTCCCTGGGGCCGAGAGCGCCAAAACGGCCGATAGTATTGCGGCCAAGTTGAGTGGCCTGTTCGCCGAGGAGGGCGGCATTTAAATCGCCAGGCCTGTGAAGTGCGCAGAAATGCGCGTCACGGGCTTGGACGATTCCGTGACAGCAGAGGACATCCGGGAGGCCATTGCCTCGAGAACCGGGTGTACCCTTGATGTTGTCCGGGTTGGTGCCATCCGCCCTGACCCAGGTGGCGTGGGTGCTGCATGGGTGCAGTTCCCGGTGGAGTCGGTCAGGAAACTGGCCGACTCGGGCAGGCTCCTCGTGGGCTGGAGTTCGGCGTGGGTGACCGTGCTGGATAACCGGCCCGCGAGGTGCTACAAGTGCATGGCGATCGGGCATACCCGACCGACGTGCACTAACTGCTTTGACTGCGGCGGATTGTGTTTCCGCTGCGGTCAACCCGGGCACATGGCAGCATTCTGCGCTGCCCCGCCCCACTGTCCCGCGTGTGCGGCGGGCAATAAGCCTGGTAAGCACCGCATGGGCTCTGGGGCCTGTAGGCCTCCAGCTTCGGCCCCAAAGGGGCGGAGCGGCCGTTCGACCACGGCTGCTTCCGCTCCTAGTGCGGCCCGATTGCCCACTGGCATAGAGGAGGGCATGGACACGGCCAATTAATGGCAGCCGAGTCCATCCACCTCCTGCAGGCCAACATCAACCACTCCCCTGGTGCGCAGGATCTTCTCCTGCAATCCATGGCGGAGTGGACGATTGGTGCAGCCGTAGTCGCGGAGCCGTACTGCGTGCCTGATCGCCCCAATTGGGTGATCAGCCAGGACGAGACCGCGGCAATCGTCACCTCCACGCTGCGGCATTGCCCGCTCTTATCCCTTAAGGATAGGGGCGAAGGGTTTGTCGCGGATGAATGGGGGGAGTTCACGCTTTACGGCGTGTACTTCTCCCCTAATAGGAGTGCGGCTGATTTCGGGGCCTTCCTTACCAACTGGGAGGCTTCGATACGGCGACTGGCACCGCGCCTAGTCCTTGTCCTGGGGGACTTCAACGCCAAATCTGTGGCGTGGGGGTCCCCTACAACGGAAGATCGCGGGCGGGCAGTCGTGGAGTGGGTTGCTTCGCTGGGCCTCTGTATTCTCAACAGGGGCTCAGTGGACACGTGTGTGCGGCCGCAGGGCGGGTCGATAGTGGACTTATCGTTCGCTAGCCCTGCGCTCGCACAACGAGTGAGGAACTGGCGTGTCCTGGAGGATGCTGAGACTCTGTCTGACCATTTAAATATTCGGATGGAGATCTCACCCCGGGACCGGGCCGGTAGGGGTCACAGGGCGAACGGAGCTCCCGCGTTATCGCGGTGAACTGTGGGGCGCCTGGATGGGGACCTGCTGGCGGAGGCGGCCATTGTGCATTCATGGCTGTCCTCACCGCCCCCAGCGGACGGAGGAGTGGACGCTGAGGCTGGCCGCATTCGCAGTGCGATGACGCAGATTTGCGATGCGGCCATGCCCCGTGCACGGCGTCTACCTCCGAGGGAGGGGGTTTACTGGCGGTCCCCGAGGCTGGCGGATCTTCGTGCGGCTTGCATATGTGCCCGAAGAGCCTACACCCGCAGTCGGCGGCGTCGCCGCGATGATGAGCGGGAGGGTCATTTGTACGAGGGTTACCGCAGTGCGCGGTCTGCCTTCAGGCTGGCCATCCGTTTCGCCAAAGACGAGAGTTGGCGGGAGTTGTTGAACGGTCTCGACCGTGATCCCTGGGGTCGCCCGTATCATGCGGTGCTGAGTAATCTCCGCGCGCAGCCCACCACCCCCTCCTCTCACTGAGACCCTTCAACCCGACCTCCTCTGCAGGGTGGTCGAGGCACTGTTGCCGCAACAGCCGGAACACACGCCCCCGGTCATGGCTTCGTGGCCAGATGATGACCGGGAGGCCGATGAACATAGTGTTCCGCCTCTGACGGAATCAGAGGTGGGGGCGGTGGTGGCGAAGATTCGTTCCGCCAATACCGCCCCCGGCCCGGACGGATTACCCATCCGGGTGTTGATGATGTTCCTCGAACACCTGGAGCCACGCCTCAGGTAACTGTATAACGCCTGCCTAGCGGCGGGACGGTTCCCTGAGTACTGGGAAGAGGGGAGGCTGGTTCTCCTGCCAAAGCCGGGACGGTCTCCGGATTTGCCGTCGGCCTATAGGCCTATCGTGCTGCTGGACGATATGGGCAAGCTGTTGGAGCGTATCCTCGCTGCTCGCATCGTCCGGCACCTTGACGAGGTGGGGCCCAACCTGTCGGACGTTCAATTCGGTTTTCGAAGGGGGCGTTCGACCGTTGCGGCTCTACTGCGCTTGAGGCAGGCGGCGGCGGAGGCCGTCACTGGCGGAGGGGTGCTGTTGGCGGTGTCTTTGGACATCGCCAACGCATTTAATAGTCTGCCATTCAGCTGCATCAGGGAGGCGCTCCGGTATCACGGAGTGCCCTTATACCTGAGGCGGCTAGTGGCAGACTATTTGCACGGGCGCAGTGTACTCTGCGCGAATCGCGCAGGGGACATTCTGCTCACGCCGATGTCGTGCGGTGTCCCACAGGGGTCGGTCTTGGGGCTGACTCTGTGGGACATCGGTTACGACTGGGCGTTGAGAGGGAGTCTCCCCCCCGGGCTGGGCTTAATTTGCTATGCTGACGACACGCTCGTCACAGCCCGGGGTAGGACACCGCAAGAGGCGATGAGCCTGGCCACTCTCGGCACCGAGGAGATGGTCGGGCGAATCGAGGCGCTGGGACTCAGGGTGGTTCTAGATAAGACGGAGGCCATCATGTTTCACGGGCCCCGCACGGGGCCACCCGTCGGCGCCTCGATAGTCGTCAACTCCGTCCCCATCGGTATCCAGGACCATATGAAGTATTTGGGCCTGGTGCTCGACGGGCGGTGGTTCTTTCGGGAGCATTTCCGAAGACTTGTTCCCCGGCTGGTCGCCGTGGCGTCCGCCCTTTCACGGCTTATGCCGAATCTGGGCGGACCCAGCTTTGAAAGTCGACGGCTATACGCGGGGGTGGTCCGGTCAATGGTATTGTACGGCGCACCCGTGTGGGCGAGGGCTCTGACCGTCCGCCTTAGGGCTATTCTGCGGCGACCGCAGAGAGCCATGGCGGTCAGGGCTATCCGCGGATACCGCACGGTGGCGACCGAGTCAGCATGCGTATTGGCCGGAACGCCCCCTTGGGACTTGGAGGCGGAAATGCTCGCCGGAATATATCGGCGGGTGTCTTCCACTCGCGAGGAAGGTGGCGAGGTTTCGCCTAGCGAATTGGCCACCTGGCGCGAAGACGCCCGCCGGAAAGTCCTTGCCTGTTGGACGTCTCGGCTGGAGAGGCCTCGATTCGGACTTCATGTCATCGAGGCCGTCCGGCCCGTACTGGTGGAGTGGCTGGAGAGGCGGCACGGAGTCCTCTCTTTTCGGCTGGTGCAGATCTTGTCGGGGCATGGTTGCTTCGGCAAGTACCTGAACACGGTCGCAAGGAGGGAGACGACTCCGTCCTGCCAGCAGTGCGGCGACGACGAGGACACAGCGCAGCATACGCTCGAGGTCTGCGTGACCTGGGCTTCGCAGCGCTCTGCCCTCGTCGCCGCCATCGGTGCCGACCTCTCGCTGCCGGCCGTCGTGAAAGCGATGGTCGACAGTGAGAGGAATTGGGACGCGGTCGCCGCCTTCTGCGAGAGCGTCATCTTGCAGAAGGAAGCGGTGGGGCGAATCCGGGAGGATCTCCTCTTCGAGGATTCGCGCCGCCGCCGGCGACTGGGGCGGCGAAGGCGAGAATACCTCCGCCTTATGCCGCCCTAGCCGAGGCAGCGGGTGACCGGACCGGGGATTAGTCTGGTCACCCTTGGAGAGAGGCCACCGCGTGAAGACGACGCACTATGGGCCCAAACAGTATTTGCCATCTCATAAATGGTTTTGACAAAAGTCGTAAATCCATAGATCCTTTTATAGTTTTATACCCTCAAAGGATGCAACTTTCGAATTAATTCCAAAAAAAATTAAATAATTTAGTTTCATGTTTATAAAGTGAACCTCAAACATTGAGCATAAATATTTTCATGCCAATTAAATTACCGTTAAGGAAGTTCAACACAAAATTATTCGGATGTTTTCCATGGAAACATATTAGTGTATAGATCATATGTATAGTGTATACATCATTAGATAGATCAGAATGTACACTTTGTATCCACGTTCAGTTTTGTAAAAAAAAATAATGATATATATTTTTTTTTTATTTTTTTTAGTAAAGTAAAGAAAATTTCGATTTTGTTTATTTCAATTGGACTTTTCTATGTTGCCGAAAGCTGCCGGTGTCAAGTTAATCACTCTATTTGAGACCTTACCTATTCAGTAATACGAGGATCAAAAAAAAAATTGCGCGTTTTTTGCGCGAATGGTGATTTCAAGGCAATATGTCAATCGGGGGCAAAAAAAAATCTCGAAACTTATGTTCGGTTCTTCTTTTTTACTGTGATATATTATATTTGATGTTTAACTTGTCTTTTTTTTTCATTTCTATGATAGAAGCATACATTAACAAATAAATAGACTACAAGAATATTCACTTGGTACTTTCGATAGCGGTAATAAACCACAAGTATGATAAACTATATTGTTGCAGAAGTTCTATTTATCTGTTGCGGTAATTTATTACAACCAGTATCTACTGATTACACTATTTCGATGACAACTATCACAATCAATTACCCTGCGGTTTTTGCACAAGGCACCAAAATATTGGTCCTTTATATACGCGTGTTTTCAGCATACTATTCATCAAAGTATTCAGATACTTCTTTTCGATAACAATTAACAGAAAAAAAACATGAGTGAATTCGTTTGTGTTCGACGCGATCTTTGTGATCAAATAATAAGAGGGAAGAGTACTTCAGACCTTAGACAATATTTGTTGAACAACTTTCAACTGTCGGAAACTGACGTTATCACTGTAATAGAAAGTATTCAAAACAATTTAACATCAAGTTGCAACCAGAAATGGACGAAAGCTCAAAGAAAGCCAGACAGGTTCGAGAGTCTATACTCAAATTGGTTAAACGGTGAATTTAAAGTACCATTGAATTCTTGCAGTACCTCAACCTCTGAAATATCTGGCTTGAATACTTCTGGTGATCGTGGTAGACCAACAAAACCATACGACGAGTGTTCGGAAAACACAAAAAAACGAAAAAAATATGGAACTGCTCCAGGAGTATGGAATGGGACATGTCCGTAACGCTTATGTGCAAGGTTTACGATCTATGGGTGAAAATGACGAAGCGTCAATTGTGTCTATTATCAGAAACAAGGAAAAAGACGAGAAGAAAGCAATTCTACAAACCATAATCAGTCCAGATAGTGCACTTTCTTTTACAAAAGAAGAGGCATTGAGCATGTGTATTGAAACGGATCTAACGAAAGCCCAATATGGGTACCTAAGAAAAAGGCTCGTTGATAAAAATTTAAGTTCTGTTTTACCTTCGTATCAAATACTAAGTGACGCAAAAAAGGCTTGCTACCCGCCTGCATCTAGCATAACGGTGACAAATATAAGCGCAAAAATTAATCTGCAAGATCTCTTAGACCATACAGTCTGCCGTATTATAAAGATAAAGTCAGGTTCGACAAACTACAATCGTCTCAAGCTGTTCACTAAATGGGGGTGTGATGGATCTTCCGGGCAAAGTGAGTATAAACAAATTCTACCGGAAGAAAACGAACAAATATCGGATGCTAATTTGTTTATAGTGTCCCTTGTACCACTGCGACTAGTAGACGAAGAAACGTCTACAGTTATATGGCAGAATCCTACTTGCTCATCTGTTAGATATTGCAGACCAATTTCATTAGAATTTGCAAAAGAAACACCTGAAAAAACTACAGCGGTTGTCAGTGAAATTGAAGCCAAAATTAATCAATTGATTTCAACTACTGTGTCTATAGACGACAAAGTCATCGAGGTTAAACATGAACTGTTTATGACAATGATTGATGGGAAAGTTGCTCAAGTGTTAACGAACACATCATCCAGTGCTACCTGCACTGTTTGTGGAGCAACTCCCAGACAAATGAACGATCTTTTAAAAGTTACATCAAGAGTTGAAAATGAAGATGCATTTAAATACGGATTGTCGACACTACATGCATGGATAAGATTTATGGAGAAAATCCTCCATATTTCTTATAATTTGGGTTTTGAGAAGTGGTCAGCAACAACTCCAGAAAACAAGCAACTTAAAGAAGACAAGAAAAAATATGTCCAAAAACGTTTCCGAGAAGTGCTTGGTTTGCACATTGATAAACCACGTCAAGGTTCCGGTAATAGCAATGACGGAAATACAGCAAGGCGATTTTTCCAAAATTACGAATGCTCTGCAGGGATAACTGGAATTGATGGAGAATTAATTAAGAGATTTTATGTAATTCTTCAAACCATGTCATCGGGATTCCCTATAAACGCAGAAAAATTTGGTCAGTATACATTGATAACTGCGCAATTATACGTAAGCAAATATAACTGGTATTACATGCCATCTTCGGTCCATAAAGTACTTATACATGGTGCTAAAATAATAGAGCATTATGCAGTTCTGCCTATAGGACAATTATCCGAAGATGCTCAGGAAGCCAGGAATAAAGATTACAAAAAATATAGGTTACATCACGCTAGGAAGTGTTCCAGATCAGCAACAAACGAGGACGTTCTGCATATTTTGCTATATACATCTGATCCTTATATATCTAGTTTAAATAAACCCAGTTTTGTAATATCCAAAGAATTGTTTGACGAAGCTAAAGAATTATTGGAAATAGAAGGTTATGAATAGGATCGCAATTTTTTTTATGGTGTCATTTTTTAGCATGTTTGTTTGATAATAATAATAATAATTAAGTCTTAAACTTATTTTAAGTAAAAGTGTTACTTTTATTGTCATTTTATTATAACTGTATAATTTTTTGTATGTAATTTCGTATATCGTTATCTTTGTCATTTTTTTATGAAAATTATATTACTTTTAAAATAATGATGTTTAATTTATTTTATTGCCTATATATTCATTAATACATAAAAAAAAATTCAAGGAGAAACATCACAAAACAACAAAGTTATCGATTTTTGAGATGAAATATACCGATCGGTCCCACAGTGCGACGCCCTGACATCGAGACATAATATTAGTCGAGATGGCAGGGCGTCGACCCGAGAGGATACCCGTGAGGGTAGACCGGATGGGCCACTGAAGAAAAGAACGCGTACCAGTGGCCCACCCGCAATGCGTAGAGAGGTATATTGTAGGGCGGGTCTACGGGGTCGTGCGCCGCTTCTCCCGTCGCCCCGGACGGATTAGCGGGGCGTGACCGTTCCGTAGCCCGCCGCCAAAAAAAAACAAAAAAAAAAAAAATACTGTGGGGTAATTCAGTATATGTCAATAGAGCATTTGTTTTACAAAAAAAAATGTATACGAGCTATGTTTGGGTTGCAGCAATCAGAGAGTTGTAAGGATCATTTTAAAAAATGGAATATTTTGCCTCTGCCGAGTATGTACATATATGAAATTTGTGTTTTTGTACGTAAACATCTGCATTTATTCTGCAAGCACAATGATGCTGTAACAAGACCAGGTAGACATACTCACAAACTGTTAGTACCCAAACAAAAGCTGAATATATTTAGTAGGAATGTATACTGCATGGCAATACTTATCTACAACTAGCTTCTGCCCGCGACTTCGTCCGCGTGGAATGGTTACTTTGGGCTAACGTTAACTTCAACTCGCGAATTCGTTTACGTAAAAGGTGGAAATATTTTTAAATAATACATACGTTAAAGCTGTTTTAGGTACCTACATGACCCTTTTATTAGTAAGAGTAGAACATTTAACCTTAAGTAAAATAATAATAATAATAATCTTTATTGAAAACTAAATACATATGACAGTTGACATAGATAGATGTCTTTGCCTCTTGAATTAGGTAATACCTGTGTTTCAAAAGACAGTTCCTTCCCGAAATACATAAATCTTGAACATCAAATTATTTTACAGTAACATACATTATAAATAATGAATATATATATCTTACGTAATAAAGACTAATGATAAAGAAATCTATAATAAATGAATGAGTGAGAATTAACGTGTTAGTGAGCGCGCTCACACGTTGTGTGTGTGTGTGTGCGTGTGTATGTGTGTGTTGTGCGTTTATGTGTGTGTGTGTTGTGCGTTTATGTGTGTGTGTGTGTGTGTGTGTGTTGTGCGTTTATGTGTGTGTGTGTATGTGTGTGTGGTGTGCGTGTGTTTGTGTGTGTGTGTGTGTTTGTGTGTGTGTGCGTGTGTGTATGTGTTTATGTGTGTGTGTATGTGTGTGTGTGTGATGTGCCTGTGTTTGTGATGTAGTGTGCGTGCATGTATGTATTTCTTGTTTTTTTGTGTGTATTTGTAGTTACGCGAAATAAGTATTTAAAAGTGATTCAAGTTTGACGTAATCCATATAATGCAATGTAGTACCATATAAAGTAATGCAAGTAAAATTATTGGGTCTTATCTATACTTTCTATAGATATATACAATGTATGTATATTATACATACATACACTTACGCCTATTTACGATTACACATACTTTTAATGTGTATGAAATCGCTGTGTGGTAGCGGCTATGAATACTACCAATCCTCACTTTGCTTGTGGATGTCTTAAAAGACAACTAAGAGCCTTATAACGACTTGGGCCAACTCCATCTGATGCCGTTTGGTCAACAATTACATTCCCAATTAGGGTTGACGTCTGGCAGGCGGCCGGTCATAAAACTATTGCCAATAACTTTTATAATATATACTATGAATGAAGAGTACTTATTGTATCGACCCCAAGTAATTGGGATAAGAGTAGGAGAATGATGATGATGATGACCTCTCGTGAACAAATCGCCAATTTGGTCCAGAAAAGGTCTTCCCCTTGTATTCGTCCCATTCACGATTGCTTTATATGTTTGCTTCGTCAACCTCTGCCCACTCATTATTTCTTCCACTTCGTGTCCAACCCACCTCAGCATAGCAGCGCTCTTTTATAACATTATACCTAATTTTATCTTTCATACTTACATCACACACAGCTTACGAAGAGCTCTACAGCATTTATTCTATTTTCATGTCTTCCCCGCCAAATCTAACTTTCACTGCCATACATGAGGGCAGGCACTAATACTTCCTATACTTATTATTATTATTTAGGATGTGTAAAGCCGACGGAAGGTCATGAGAAGAAAACAAAACTAAAAATGTAGTGTGTGCAGAAGTACTTTGAAATAACATTAGTTTGAGTTTTTTTTTAATATAAGATTATAAGATCCAGTATTTTTATCGTAAATGCGCGCCCAGTACTTGATCATTATTTTGCTGCGATGTTATTTTTAAACTGCGATATTTCCTAAGATATTCATTGAAATCAAATAATGTAAAGAGCAATTTTGTTTTAAATTAAATACTTGTGATGAATAACTCATTTATTTGGATAAGGATTAATATCATATTTATAAAAACACCTTCGAAAATATCACATTATTTTAAAACAAATTTGATTAGCATAAAAAAGGTTATAGTGAGCCAATCTTAAAAGATAGACATATGCTGTCGCGGACTTTTATTTAGAACTTTGAAAGGGGAACAATTATGTAGTACATAATTTTTGCGCAACTTTAACCGTTTACGCAGCGGAAGCTCTCAAAAGGAAACATAAACCCGATTTTTACACATTCATCATTGTTGCTCTGCTCCTATTGGTCGCAGCGTAATGTTATATAGCCTAAAGCCTTCCTCTATAAATGGACTATCTGACAAAAAAAGAATTTTTCAAATCGGACCAGTAGTTCCTGAGATTAGCGCGTTTAAACAAACAAACAAACAAACAAACAAACTCTTGCGCTTTATAATATTAGTATAGATTAGTATAGATAAGTTACCAAATAGATTTAAGGAAATAAATAAATTAAGAGCTTATAAAATACAACTGTTTAGATTTTTATTAGACAAATGTTATTATAATGTAAAGGATTTTTTAAATGATAAAAGAGTTGTGACTAATGAGGCATTTAATTTGGATTATATAATAATGATAGAATTGATTATTATTAATGTTAAAATGATTATAATGCTGTAAATAAATATTTTGTGCACCAGTTATTGGTAGAATGTGGCATGTGCTTAAAAATTTAAGAACAAAGAACTTGTATACCCATATTCCTACAAATAAATGTTTATTATTATTAAAAAATATGATACGAAGCCAGATTTGCGTGACAATAGTTCACGGTGGTGTAGTGGCAGCACGATTGGGCCGGAATCCCAATAGGCGCGGGTTGGAATCCCGCTTGTGACACCATTTTTCGCTTCGTAATCGGGTATTTATAAATAATTAACCATATTAAATGCTAAAAATTTCAGTAATTTGAAAAAAATACCTATGTTAAGAATTTTTATTTCCTGCAATTTCTTCAATTAGAATGCCCAATACTAAGCAAAATATTCACGTACGTAGAACATTTGTACTGCATTTATGGATGTCACACTGATTTGAAGTAGATTTTACAATATCTTTCTAAATAAAAAAATATTATGGTTTTGTATTTATATATAATTATAAAACTTTAGTTATATGGCTACCATCACCAGTTCTTTGTACGCGTTTATAAACAATATCATCCGATACGAACTTCAACTCATATGCCCATCCAATAGCTGCCATTATGTCAATAAATAACTTAGTTAAATTCAGACTGTAACCTCCGAGTTCTGCTGTTTTGTAATCCCATGGAAATGTGTGGTGAAAATTGTGAAATCCTTCGCCAAAAGCTATCCAGGAAACTGTGTTATTTTCTACTGGATCTATATTCTTATCATATGGCTTGATGCCCCACATGTGAGCTGCAGAGTTTACCAACCAAGTCCCGTTCAATGTATAAACGTAACGAAATATTGAGCATACGAAGAACGCGTTCCATAAGGTTTCACCCCATAACGTTGCGATGTATGTGGGTAAAATGAAACATGCCAATGGTCCAAGTATTACGTAGTATCTGTAAAAATATTTATAAATATATTATTGACTGCAAAGATTCCGAAGGTTTTTTAATATTCAGAGATTAGGGCAAGAGAATGATGATGATGATCTATACAAAACAAGAAAAAATTGAAATAAAATCCCTATATCAACACGTTTGACCAGAATAGTATAGTCAATTCCACTCCCATTGTAGAGATGACTCAAATTCGGTAGTGGGACGAATATGAGATCAGATGATGATAATGATGATGAAAATGGGCAGACCAATAAATTGTTTTGCGGACTTCTAGGCTGTGAGCTCCACAATCTGTATTTTTGATTGTTGAATGCTATATCCATACTTATATTTTTATTTACAGATGATGATGAACGATGGTCCTATAATTTTTACAAGAGGACTCTCGTGAAGGTGAACACTGAGAGCTTTTAGACACATCGAGAAGATTGTCTTCTCGACGTGGCTTAAAGTTAAAACGCGTTAACATCCGCAAAAAATGTTTTATTTATTGTGTGTAATACTTGCATCCTCATCTCAGCTTATATTTGTCCCATTGTTGGGCTCGAGCCTCCTCCGTAGTGGGAGGGAAATTGACCGACTATATGACGCTGATCAGGCGTGTTGGTAAAGGATTTTGTTTCCAGTCTTCTTTCTCTTGTATAGATGTTATACCTATGCGTCTCTTAAAATAACACACGTTTAAGGGGGTAGTGAATTGTATTCTTATCTCGTCATCACACGGAAAATATATGCATAAGCAATAGAAATCATTATATCAATCACGAAGGAAAATTTAAATGTTGGTAACATCTGATTTTAAAATATTTCCTCTTTTGGATTTCGGAGGCTAGATCGTAGTTACGTAGGCTTAAGATCTCTTATATGTTAATTTCGGTGTAAATGGTACCGACAATTAATTAAGATAAATAATAAAGATTTTTTTATTATCTTATTTACCTTTGCTGAAATTTAAGAATCGGGTCTTCCTTGAGATCGCTCATATCAATAGTTTTACCCTTGACTTTAATATCTGGATGTTTTCTAATTAGCAACCAGCCCATATGAGCGAAAAAGAATCCTCTTCTTGAGTTGTAAGGATCAGCATCGGTCTCGGAATATTTGTGGTGCAAGCGATGGTCACGAGCCCAATAAATTATTGAGTCCTTGAAATAAAATATACTATATACTAGAGGCAGAGCCAAACTGTTGACAAGTAATGGTAAGGCCACACTGTCAATAGTTTTCTGTCTACAGCCGCAGGCTTGTCTGTTCGGGATAGTACCACACTCTCGCAGAAGATCGACGTCTGAGTAATGGCAATGTGTTGTTGCACTTCGTTCGGTGAGCGTGAGAACCGGAAGCCCAAGTGAGTAGATTTGTGGTTTATAGTGGTAGGCCGCGGCCTAGCTATACCCTTGGTATTGCAAAGGTCCATAGACGGCAGTAACACTATAAGCAATAAAAAATATATATGAGGAAACATTATTTACATAAAATTATAAAATCGAGAAGAGCATATGTATCGCTTTTCTCCGAAATTCGAAGTCAGCGCGAGACAGCTCCACTTTAACCAAATATACTCAAGTAGACGGTTGTAGACCAGAATTTCAAAGTCCCATAAGAAGTTTAATTTCAAAAGTACTCATTATTTAATATTACACATTTCTATCTAATATTAGTTTAGCTACTGTGATAATAGCAAAAGGTGGCCCAAAGAAATATTGATGATATAACAATATTATATTATTGTTTCAATTGAATCCTTATAACAATTCCTATAAAAAATAAATTATCATAGTTTTAGCTAAGGCTGTATATATAACTATAGTTAAAACAATTACCTGTAACGCTATTGTATTAAACAGTACTAGCAGAATCTGCAAAGGTAAACGTGCTTTGTATGATTTATGTGCCCAAAGTCTATGCGCACCTGCCGTTATACCCAATCCAGAGAAGAAAATTAAAGAACATGCTGAAAACATAAAATGCAATTATTAATGGAAGAAGAAGGTATAATTGAACACAGAATATCCAATAAAATATAACTGCAATAAGAACAAACTCTTTGCTATATTACAGTTATATCTTATTCGATATCAAAGATAAACATAAGTTATTAAAAGTTGACACAAAGGATTCTCACTTAACTAGTCAAATAAAAACTCCAATTTTAAAATATAATATATTACCATTAGAGTGAAATATCTTCATAATAGCGAATCAATAAAATATTTTTTTTTAGTTGTAGGGCAAATTGAATTTTTAGTGGTATGGCAAATCAAATTTGTAGTGGTAGGGCAAATCAAATTTGTAGTGGTAGGGTCACACTGTTGACAGTTTTCTGTCTAAAGTCGCAGGCCGTCTGTCCAGGGTACCGCAGTCTCTCGCAGAAAATTGACGTCTTAATAGTGGCAATATGCTGCTGCTCTTCATTAGGTGAGCGAGAGAGCCGGATGCCCAACTTGGGTAGTTGGGTAGTTTTGGTTTGTAGGTTTAGTTTAGCCTTGTTGCACCACTGCTATTTCAAAGATCCATGGGTGGCAAGTGTCACTTACCATTAAGCGAGCTGCTTGCTCGTTTTCCACCATAAACAATAAAAAAAAAGAAATTAATCAAATGAACTCACTATTATGGTAGATTTTCGAAATAATAAAAAATAACATCTTTGAGATATAATTTATATATATTTATACCCATTCTACTTGTAAGCACTGCTCGATTGTTATAGACAATCAGGCAGAGAGTTTCTTGTAACGGCACAACCGAATCTCCTTAAGGAACGACAGTCACTAATGTCTATCCGGTCTTGTTGTTTTGTTCACATTATTTTGGATAGTATCACCTACGGTCACACTCTGCCCAAACCACTCAGGGCAGCAGAAAAGACGTTGCGTGATCCCATAACCTAACATTTACTACCACCTCTCTATCACACATCCAGGACTACCGACACCAAGCCTTTGTCTTAAGTGGATTTTGTTCACAATAGCAAAGATTTGCAATATAATGGACGTGAATTTATCCTGTTTAACTATTAACAATTTGACTTGGCTCCGACGTCGAACAAATTAGTAAGTCGCTATTGGTATTAAATTTGTCCTATTTTTCTTTTAGGCAGTGCCTTTTTATGTTTGATATCAGTTGACATTTTTCAAAGATCACACCATTCACGTACATACATACATACATATCATCACGCCATATCCCTTGCAGGGTAGGCAGAGAGAACAGAGTGCCAGAGAACTCTATCTCTGCATGCTTCACTCGCTTCCTCAACATTCATAATTCTCTTCATTCACGCTCGCCGGTTTCGGAGACTCTTGACTCCACCTTCCTTCAGTATATGACCGATCTGGTCTAGGTAGGTTAGTCTCGGTCTCCCTCGGTACCTACATCCTTCCACTTTCGCATTTTATATCTTCTTAACCAGACGTTCGTTCGGCATTCTTTCCACATGTCCGAACCATCGGAGCATTCCCTTTCGCATCTTTACACCAATACTCTCTTTCTTACCTACTCGCTCTCTTACGTCGTCGTTACGAATGCGGTCGGTCAGCCTAACTCCACAGATTTTCCGCAGAGATCGCATTTCGACCGCATTAATTTTACTTTCATACCATTCACGTCATACAATTAATAAAATAATTTTATGAAGATATTCATCATCATCGTCATCATTTCAGTTGATATATATCAAACTGCTGGGCTCGAGGCTCCTCCACAATAGAGGGAAAATTTACCTACTATATCACAATGGTTAAGTGAATTGGGTATGGGCTTTAATTTGATATTTGCGTCGTACTTATGAATAAGTCGTATAGAATCATAACCGACATTCTAAACTTTAAATGAATTTTGGCAATTACGAGAAATTCATACATACAAAATGATTGCCGGATTTTGATACGGAATAGCCATTTTAATTGGCTTTTCGATACCATGTTTTGACATGAAAGAAGAAATGTAGCACAGTTATTTATATTTTTTTCAGCGGTCCTAATAAAAATCTCATTTTTAACAAGGACAGATTGCTGGTTTTAATTCTATATGACTCATTCATAAGTATTGTTTATCTTGCAATTATATTATCTGTCTAAAGGCTACAAGCCTGTAACCGTCTTATATAATTACCCATGGAAAAGAAATGAGTGATTCATTATTCCTTTCTTTTTTTTATTTTAAAGACACCAACCCTGCTCTAAAGAAATAATCCATATATTGTGGGGGACTTTACAAACATATAAATAACGCATACAAATTACACCCAGACTCAGAACAATAGTTTGAGGATTGCACAAGGTATTGTTGCAGCGGCGACCATGTCCCAGTTCGGTCCAAGTTGGCAATATCCTCGGTGCCGAGAGTTGCCAGGCGTATCACCTCCTCTAGCGTCCCACCCCGGGCTGTGATGAGTGTATCGTTGGTGTAACAGATTACACCCAGCCCAAGGGGAGGCTACTTCTCAACGTCCAATCGTAGCCGATTGTTGGACACAAGACCGATTTCTCTGGAACACCGCATGATATGGGCGTTCGCCCAACGCCCCCTATTTGGTTCTTATAGAGGACGTTGCGCCTCTCCAAATAGTCTTCTACCAGCCGCCTCAGATATACGGGCACCTCGTGGTACCGGAGTGCCTCCCTAATGCAGCTAACTGGCTGACTATTGAATGGGTTAGCAATGTCTAGAGACACTGCCAACAACACTCCACCTCTGATGACAGCCTCCACGACCACGTCCCTCAGACCCAGCAACATCGCGATCGCCGAACGCCCCTTTCGTTAACCGAATTGGGCGTCCGAAAGATCAGACAGACAGAGAGAGTAAGGTGCTGGCCGATACGGGCATCCAAGATCCTCTCCAACAGCTTACACGCATCGTCCAGCAACACGATTGGCCTGTAAGCCGCGGCCGAGTACGAAAGCCAGGCTTTGGCAGGCGAATCAGCTTCCCCTCCTTCCTACACCCAGGGAACGCGTCGTCGACAAAGTATTATCCTGTGTAGGAATTGAACTCAAGGCATGGGCATGGAACGTAGGTATCTTAACCACTATGACGTGTGTACAGTCAAATCATTCTATTCTTACTCTCTAAATAAACAGATTACTAAATATAATCATCATCATCATTTCAGCCTACCGCCGTCCACTGCTGGACGTAGGCCTCCCTAATGGTGCGCCACAGAGTGCGGTCCTGTGCCGTCTGCATCCATCGATGCCCAGCAACTTTCACCAGGTCGTCTGTCCACCAGGTGGGGGGACGTCCTACACTGCGTCGTCCGGTAGTGGTCGCCACTCTAGAACCTTTTTTACCCAGCGGTTATCGGTTCTTCGAGCGATGTGGCCTGCCCACTGCCACTTCAGCGTGCTAATTCTTCATGCTATGTCGGTTACACCCGTTCTTCTGCGGATTTCCGTATTACGGATTCTATCACGCAGAGAAATCCCGAGCATAGCTCGCTCCATAGCACGCTGAGCGACTTTGAGTTTGGTTATGAGGCCTACATTTAGGGACCACGTTTCCGTGCCGTAAGTCATCACTGGTAACACACACTGGTCGTAGACCTGTGTTTTCAGACACTGAGGTATGTTGGACGAGAAGATCCTCCTAAGTTTCCCGAACGCTGCCCAGCCGAGTTGGATTCGTCGGCTGACCTCTTTCTCGAAATTGGATCTACCTAACTGAACTGTTTGTCCAAGGTAAACATAATGATCGACAATTTCGAGAATCGCATTGCCAACTAGGACCGGTACAGGAATGACATGGGCATTTGACATGACTTTCGTCTTATCCATGTTCATTCGTAACCCCACCAGTTGGGATCCCCTGCTGAGATCGTTAAGCATAGTGCCAAGGTCCTCCATGGATTCTGCCATAACGACGATATCGTCTGCAAATCGAAGGTGAGTGATGTATTCGCCGTTAATGTTAATACCGAGTCCGGTCCAGTCTAAGAGCTTGAAGACATCTTCCAGTGCAGTGGTGAACAGTTTCGGAGAGATGACATCTCCCTGTCTCACGCCTTTCTGCAACTGGATCGGTTTCGTACTCTTACTAAATATAATAAATTTGTAAAATACCAACTTACCAAACAAATTTGTAAACCATAAAGTTTTAAACAGAAATAAATAAAGTCCATAAATCGCTGCCAAATGTAGATATGCAAATATGATCACGTTTCTCCACACTATGTCCAATTTTGGTCTATCAGCAGTCGGTATTTTAGTTTTTGTTTCATTAATCTCAGCCGCATATTCCTTAAGTATTGCAGAACTTTTTGTTTCGGAGTGTGGAGGCATTATGTCTAAAAATTCAATAACATACAAGTAATATATATATTATTATTGAAATACGCAATGAAAAAAATTTGCTATTTAGTAGCAGCTATGAATACTATCAATCTTCACTTTGCTTGTGGATGTCGTAAAAGACAACTAAAGACTTTATATCGACCTAGGTCAACTCTACTGGATGTGGTTTGATCAAGAATTACATTTCCATGGAGGGTTGATGTCAGGCAAGTGGCCGGTCATAAAATTGATGAGTTATGGGGCTACACGCTATCCTTCCATCGTCCCGGATGGATTGGGTGGGGGTATGCCCAGAACATTGCCTGCCAAATAAAAGCAACTGTTCAAACGAAATTTAATATTAATTATAAGCTATATTTAATCATTATAATAATAACAGTTTATATTTACCAATGACTTCTAATGTTTACGCGAGTATTACACATTTGAAATAAAACTACTTTTACGGATTCTATCGCGTTTATATTTGATTTTTAATTTCCCGACGTTACGAACAGTTTTCAGTGATCATGGTCACGGGAGGATATTCCTCCCGTGAATCACTGAATGATCACTGAAAAGTGATAGAATCCGTAAAAGTAGTTTTTATTTCAAAAGTTTATTTACCAAGTTGTTGTTTAAAGTTATTGTTTACAGATGATTTATGTTTTTAAAATTTACGTATTAAAACAATTTGAATAAAACTAAGTTTCGACTCTCAAACTAGGCCATAGCCTGTATATTGAGTAACAGAGTTGCGTTTCCTTTTAGAAATAATAATCAATATACAGAAAAGTGGCTTATCTGAACTTGGTATAAATTTTGGGCAAAATATAAAAAAGTGTGTGAAGTTCTGGCTTGAGACTTGCTTGGATCCATGCGTGTGTATTTAATTAAAAAACTAGAAATTAAAACGTTTAAACTGGATAAAATTATCCGTGTGGTGACTGAGTAAGAATACAATTCACCACCCTTTATCTTACTCGTGGGAGATGGTAAGGAACAACTAAGGGATATGAAACGCAAGGAAAATTTGAAACAAAACCAACACGCCTGACCAGCGTGGAATAGTAGGTCAATTTCCCTCCCATTATAGAGGAGGCTTGAGCTCAACAGTGGGACATATATGAGCTGAGATGACGATGATAATGAAACTGGATAAATGGACTTTTCAAGGGTCCGTTACTTTTATAATTTATTATAATCAACCAACTATATTACAATGAAGTTTTCATGTTATCAAAAGCAAACAATAGTCATAATTATACAAACATTAGGGTTATACAACGCATAGAGATAATCTCTACTGACAGACATATAAATGGACTTTAGCTAATCTATGGGGTTAAGTGAAAACAGTAATAATTATCCCACTTGATATGGGAATAGTGACAGTTCATATAATCTTAGTTAAATATAGGGTCAGTAATACTTCGTGTATGTATTTCAAAGGGAGGCAAATAAAACGCAAACATTGCTGTAGAATAGAGGTGTTAATGAATTTAAAAGCATTTTAAATTAATGATGTATGATGTTTATACGAGTTTTATTTTTAATCAGATGCCACAATTCAACTGAGGCCCTAAATACTGAGTATTTGAAACACAGGGAAAATAATAATCAAATAGTTTGAAAATCCCGAAGAGCACGCCTCATAGTTTTTTGAGGTGAAACTTCTTTATCGGCGTTGGTAAAAAATTTAGCGTCACATTTTTCTGAGAGAGAGAGAGAGAGAGACCATTGTCAACTAGGACCACTGGTCCTAGTTGACCTAGTTGACAATGCAATTGACAATTTGATTCCCAAAGTTGTTAATCATTATGTTTACCTTGAATAAACAATTCAGTTAGATAGATCCAATTTCAAGCAAGAGATTAACAAACGAATCCAACTCGGCTGAGCAGCGTTCGGGAAACTTAAGAGGATTTAATATACCTCAGTACTTATATGAAACACAGATCTATGACCAGTGTGTGTTACCAGTGATGACTTACGGCACGGAAACGTGGTCCCCAAATGAAGGCCTCATGAACAAGCTTAAAGTTGCTCAGTGTGCTATGGAGCAGATAGATTCTGTAATACGAAAATCCGCAGAAGAACGGGTGTAACCGACATGGCACGAAGAATTAACGCGTTAAAGTGGCAATGGGCAGGCCACATCGATCATCCGACAACCGTTGAGAAAGAAGGGTCAAGAAGGGTCTCGAGTGGCCACCGCGTATCAGACGTCGTAGTGTTGGTCGCCCGACCAGATAAACCAACGACTTGAAGTTTGATGGGATTCGTTGGATGCCGGCGGTACAGGACCGCACTTTGTGGCGAAATATGAGGGAGTTGTCCAGTTGTGGATGATAAAAGGCTGAACGATGATGATGTTATCAATAAATCAATAAAAAATCATCCAACTTCTACGTACTATAATATTTATTTTATAACTCTTAAGGTATTAAATATTGGTATTACTTCACACAACATTGACTCGGGGGTAACTTTATTCATTTTGCGCGATCACGAGAAAATGTTTACAAAATAAACTTATTGTACTAGTAAACATAGTGACGTCACGCTCTGATTATCACAAATATAAGATTATGTGTTCAACTTGCGGCCATTTGTCAAATATATCCTTGAACGAACGGATTCGGTAACAGTTTGAAAGAAAATAATCGTAAAACACACTACTATATTTCCAAATTATTACTAACTTTAGTAGGTACTTTGACTGCATAGATTTTTTTTTATTGCTTATGGTGGCAAAAGAGCAAGTAGCACACCTGATGGTAAGTGTTACTGCCGCCATTGGACCTTTGCTATACCATGATATAGCTAGGCCGCTGCCTAACATTACAATCCCCAAACACACCCAGTTGAGCTGCCGGCTTTCTCGCTTACTGAAAGAAGCGCAATAGCATATTGCCATTACTCAGGCGTCGATCTTCTGCAAGAGTTACTACCCCGGACGGACCGGCCCGCAGCTGTAGACAGAGAACTGTCAACAGCGTGATCCTACTACGTATAAAACACAGATGGAGTAATAGTTAAAATATCGATCTACCGTGCCGGTGTCATCAGTTTGATTCCTACACGGGATAATATTGTGTGGGTGTAATTATTGACCGTTATATTTGTGAAGTAATACAACGATTATTTAATTAGTACAGAGTCAACGACCTCTTATTCTTATCCCAATTACTTGAGGTCGATGCTATATGTACTCTCTTTTCGTTGTACATATTGCAAATTTTGACAATAGTTTTATAAGCTAACGTTAATTGTTCTTGGAAATGCAATTATTGACTAGACGGCATCAGATGAAGTTATCTCAGGTCTATGTAATGCTTTCAATTGTATGTTACGACACCCACCAGAGATTTAAGTGTTATTAGATGCTACCACACAGAAGAGTTATTGTTTAAAAAAAATATTGAAGAGTAAGTAGGTTATTCGGTTGGTGACAGAGTAAGAATACAATTCATTACCCCTATCTTACCCGTGGGTGATCGTAAGAGACAACTAAGGGATATATAACGCAAATAACATCTCATCTCATCAAGAGAAGAAAAAATTGAAACAAAACCTTGTACCAACATGTCTGACCAGCGCGGTATAGTAGGTTGATTTTCCTCTCCCATTACGGAGGAGTCCCGAGCCGAACAGTGGGATATATATATTGGCTGTGATGAAGTAGGCACAATGTGTCAGCACTCGTTATTTGCTCTTAGGAATTTATGTCTGTATGTTTAAAAAGATAAATACTCTGCATTAAAAAATCTAATACTTTTGTTATAGGGGACTTTACGAAGATAAAATTAACGGAAATAAACTACATCTTTACTGTACTTTTAGGACAGACGGAAGCCCAACTGGGTGGGTTTGGGGATTGTAATGATAGGCAATGGCCCAGCTATACCCAGGTATAGCAAAGGTCCATGGGCGGCAGTGACACTTACCATCAGGTATGCTGCTTGTTCGTTTGCCACCATAAGCAATAAAAAAAAAGAAAAAAAAACATCCGCATTCAGACCATAATTTAGTGAATCTCACAAATTATTGTTCTACGTGGAAAACGAAACCACGGAACTATCAGAATAGACTGGTTTCTTAACTACTACGCTATCTGTATAGTCAATGGAATTGCAAAGACCAGCTGTGGGATAATAGTAGTAAATTATTAACCTAAACTTAATTGACGAATTTACTCGATAATACCAAGACATAACAGATATAAAACTATTTTTACGGATTTATTTATTTATTTGGACAACCAAGAATTGCTACAACCACATATACAAACTTAATAGAAATTATTATAAAAATAAACTATATCAATTGCACGATTTTTAAAGGTTTTTTTTTTTTTTTTTTTTTTTTGGGGTGTGTTATGGTCGGCACTGTTCTCGCACCACTCCGTCCGGGGCGACAGAGGGGCGTAAGCACGCATACCCGTAACCCACCCACGAACCTCGCCTACGTCGTTGGACCGGCCACTGGAGCAGCGTGAACTTGTCGTCAGTGGCCGGCCCGATGGAATACCCCCTGAGAGGTACCCTCCCCTTGAGCGACGTCCCCCCCCCCGGGGCGGACGTCGTTCCCTCCTCGCGCGGTCAGCCTCTCGGCGGGCGATTTTTAAAGGTGCCACGTCATCCACAATAAAAAGATAGGTACATTATTTCCATACTTTATGTTAAAACTTATCTAAGTATTTATAAAATTGATTACGAAGCGAAAAATGATGTCACAAGCGGATTCGAACCCGCGCCTATTGGGATTCCGGCCCAATCGTGCTGCCACTACACCACCGTGAACTATTCGCTTTGTAATCGGATTTTATAAATAGTTAGCATATTAAATGCTAAATTTCAGTAATTTGAATAACAAGGTTGTGTCATCGTTTAATACAATTCTAACTGCAAAGTTTGAAGTATTAACCCTATAACAATGTATAAATATTGTCGGGTAGATGGCGCATGTCATTTGTTTAAGGTGTAAAGACGTAAATATGATACGAAGCAAAATTTGCATGTCCTACAATAGTTCACGGTGGTGTAGTGGCAGCACGATTGGGCCGGAATCCCAATAGGCACGGGTTCGAATCCCGCTTGTGACATCATTTTTCGCTTCGTAATCGGGTTTTATAAATAATTAAGCATATTAAATGCTAAATTTCAGTAATTTATATAAATATTTAAATTTAATTGTAATGGGGGGCATAGTCCGGAGCGTGCTCGTTCGCGTCCCCTGCCAGTCTAATTAGACTGCTAATCCGGCTCGATATGCGTACCGCAATGCGGGTTAGGGCGTCCCCCGGAGGCGAGGCGTACCGACCCGCCCCCGTCGGTACGAACATCGGCAGTTACGGCGATGGGGGCCGCCACCCATCACGCCTTGCCCAGTCAGGCGAGTCGAGGAGAGCAGAGTGCCGAGTGGGCACGTGGAATGTAAGAGGTTGTGCGGAAGATAAGTTGCACGAGCTGATATCCGTCATGGCGGACAAACAGCTAGACGTGCTCTGTGTAACAGAGACCAAGCGAAGGGGCAGCGACGCCTGCGATCTTCCTGGTGGCGGGATGTCTCTGTGGTCTGGTGTACCACAGAGCGATCGAGCCAGCATGGGGGTAGGAGTGCTGTTGTCCTTTCGCTTGGCCTCAGGTGTGAAGGATTACGGAATGTATGATCCCAGACTTCTTTGGGTCCGTATAAAACTAGGTGTCACCAAGGTATTCATGGTTGTAGCATATGCTCCCGTAGGATCCTCGGTGGCATCAGACCAAGAGAAGTTTTGGGACAATGTTAGGGAAGTTCTGGATATGGCAGAAACCAGTGAACGCGTGATTGTATGCGGAGATTTGAATGGATGGGTGGGGACCAAGCGTCCCGACTATGAGGACGTACTTGGTCCATTTGGTGATAAGAGAGTGAACGACGCAGGTAGGCTCATAGCGGATGTATGCATGGAGAGAAACCTTATTGTGTCAAACACATTTTCCAACATAAGGACATCCATATGTATACATGGAGAAGGAATGAACAGAAAAGTATAATAGATTTAATTTTGGTAGACAGTCGCTTCCGAAGCAAAATATTGGACGCAAGAGCCTACAGGGGCCCCACAGTCGATACGGACCACTATCTCGTTATTGCGAGATTTAGTGGTCTGTTCAGAAAGTGGAGGCACTGGCGAGAGCGTGTCCACTTTGGAGGGCTTGAAAGAATAAAGGTTGAAAGGTTGCAAGAAGAGTGTGTAAGAGAAAAGTATGCAGAGGGTGTCCGAGAACGGCTGACGATGGCAAGCCAGCCGCAATCGGACATTGAAGAATGCTGGAGAGTATTGAAAGAGAGTATGGTAGACACAGCGAAAGAAGTATGTGGAAGTTCAAAGAAGCATAGAAAAACAAATGGTGATGCATGGTAGGATGCGGAAGTGGCAGCTTTTGTAGAGCAAACGAAGAAATCGTGGCTGGACTATGTCTCTTCTTTGAATTTAAATGACAGTATGACTGAACAGAAGAAAGAAATATATCGGCAATGTAAGAATGACACCAAGGCCTTAGTAAAAGAGAAACGTGATAGAGCAAGTATGAGTGCAGAAGATAGGCTGACTAAAAACTTCGAGGGTAACACCAAACTCTTTTGGTGGGAGGTGAATAGGTCTCGAGGTGGTTAGTCAGCCTTCAGAATGAATAAAATAAGGTTTAAAGGTGGAGACATTCTTACACAAACACAAGACGTGTTAAGCCGATGGAGTGAATATTTTGGCGATATGTATGCGGATGCTACGGTTGGCGCCGGTGTTGCATGTGGTTTAGTAGATCAACATTCGATAACGGCGTCCTCCGATGGCATCAGTATGGATGAAGTTGAATGGGCGATAAGAAGTTTGAAAAATGGTAAGGCAGCGGGCATTGATATGGTGTCTGCCGAGATGATCAAGCTTGGTGGCTCCTGTGTCTGGGAGGCGTTCCTGTTGCTCCTCAATTTATGTTGGAGCTCAGGAATGGTTCCCGGGGACTGGAATAGCGCAGTCATCGTGCCTTTGTTTAAAAACAAGGGTTCACGTTATGACTGCGCAAATTACAGAGCCATAAGCTTGACCAGTTTGGCAGCACAAGTGTATGGTAAAATTATTGAAAGGAGAATGAGTATGTTGTCCGATGGTTTACTGTGTGAGACACAGGGAGGTTTCAGGAGTGGAAAGGGATGCATGGATCAAGTGTTCTCTGTGCGCAACATTGTAGAGAAGCATCTGGCTCTAGGTCAGAGGGTTTTCTGTACTTTTGTGGATCTGGAGAGAGCATTTGACACGGTTGTACGAAAGGAACTTTGGGACATCCCGGCTGGATGATGGAATGTCACCTTGGTTTGACGTCAATATCGGCGTTAAGCAGAGGTGCGTTCTGTCAGCCAGGCTGTTTATCATATATCTGGATAAATGTCTCCAAAGGTTGAACGATATGAATGTGGGAGTCCAGATGGGCGACTCAGTGGTCACTGCTCTGCTTTACGCAGATGGTGCAGTCCTGCTGGCACAGTCAGCGACTGACCTGCAGACCCTAGTCGACACAATGACAGAAGATTGTAAGAAAAGGGGTCTACACGTGAATGTGAGCAAAACCAAAATAATGGTCTTTGAAAGAGATGAAGCCAGAACAGATGTAAGAGTAACAATAGATAATGATGTACTAGAGCAAGTGGATGAATTTGTATATCTTGGATGTGGATTTAGCTGAGATGGAAGGTACACCACTGATATAGAGCGAAGAGTGAATGTGGGAAATAGAGTGAACGGAGCGTTGGGGCAACTTCTCGGCAGCCACCACCTCAACCAGAAGGCACGTGTAGCAACATTACTGTATGGAAGCGAGAGTTGGGTATACAGAAAAGAGTATGAAAGTAAAATTAATGCGGTCGAAATGCGATCTCTGCGGAAAATCTGTGGAGTTAGGCTGACCGACCGCATTCGTAACGACGACGTAAGAGAGCGACTAGGTATGAAAGAGAGTATTGGTGTAAAGATGCGAAAGGGTATGCTCCGATGGTTCGGACATGTGGAAAGAATGCCGAACGAACGTCTGGTTAAGCAGATATACAATGCGAAAGTGGAAAGATGTAGGTACCGAGGGAGACCGAGACTAACCTACCTAGACCAGATCGGTCATGTACTGAAGGAAGGTGGAGTCAAGAGTCTCCGAAACCGGCGAGCGTGTATGAAGAGAATTATGAATGTTGAGGAAGCAAGTGAAGTATGCAGAGATAGAGTTCTCTGGCACTCTGCTCACTCTGCCTACCCTGCAAGGGATTTGGCGTGATGATATGTATGTATGTGTAATTGTAATGAAAAAAAGTAAATTTAATTAAAGTTGAAATATGGGGAGAAAAAGAAATAACTAAATTGAAAAATAATTAACACGTTTTTCTTCTTTTTTAGATAAAGACCAGTCGTACATGAACACACACATAATAATTACATAAATTACATATACATACACATCCTAATGCGCGTAATAAACAATTGATATTCGTATCGATAGATTCAATTACTTCCAGTACAGTTTTCGTAACGGTCTCAGTACTGTAATTTTTAATTTGGATAACTTATCTGCAAATACATCCACAATTAATTCAATTGATTTAATTGTGGATTGATTTGATTCACAATTGATTCAATTCCATTCCAGATTAAAATGACCATGAATGCCGTAAAGTATTCGAAATGCCGGTAATTAAAAATCAAATATATACGAGATAAAATCCGTAAAAAAAATGTTTTATTTCAAATGTATAGTACTTGCGTCAATACAAAATTTACTGTATTAACATCAAAATAAAAAAAAATATACTGTAGTTGATTGTCAAAATTAAAAAAAAAAATGAAGTAAATAACAAATATTAATATTAAAGTTATAAACACTTATTAAGTTTCCAATATTCTATCGTACGTTTTGCATTAAATTGAGTGCTCATTTTACTCGAATACAATCAGCGCTTAGAAGCGTAGACATTGTAGGCACGTCTCGTAGACGGTAAAATGTCACGTAGTATCCATGCTATGAATAAGTTTACGGAACTAAGGAACTACAAGTGATCAGATACTGGCTTCGTATGGTAGTTTAATGAATCTGGATTATAATTTCATAAATATAAAGTCCAATTTTATACATATCTTTTTAAAGGCAATCTTTTTATGGACAAAAGACTGTCGGTGCAAGTCACCACCTACCCAACAAAATCTGAAAGTATTCCTTCACCTACTTGTTGCTGAAGTAGAAAGTTACGTTTATCTTATTTTATCATCTCACTGTAGCAGGTATCAGTCTTATTTTTGATAGACCAATTATTTCTCAATTTGGAGCACCTAATCATCCCCCACGGGAACCGCGCACGGAATACGTGCCAGCCGCTATCTTTTGCCGGCTTCTGCTAGTTTTATTAGATTACATTTTCATATACCTACTTCATTATCTAAGTCACAGCATTATTCAGGGACAAGGACCCTAGATTATAGCGAATAGTGGGCTAATCGCTGGTTCGATCACCTTACTATCTGCTTCTCTTACAAACACTGAAAGAGTATTATGAATCTGAATCTCCACTTATATTACAGTATTAGGTATAATGTATTAGGGCATTAAAATTTTATTGATATTTTGATTGTTATATTAACTTTATATCAATTACAGTCACTAACTGCGATAGCATTTTATATAAAAAATGCGCTATGTAATAATTGTTTATTATCTAAGAATTATTATTTATTATTCTTAAAACTGAGAAAGATTTAAAAACAAAAATCAAAACTTAGAAGGAGGCCCGATCCCAACAGTGGGACATTTATGGGCTGCGATGATTATGATTCTTAAAACTGATAAATTATAATACGCAAACAAGGAAACTTACCTCGGAGTTTTTTTTTTATTAAACTAGGTGTAATTTAAAATTAAAATATGGAAATAATTTCCGAAATTCTCTATCAAAAATTCACATAACCAACATGTAACCACAAAAGATATAAAAATATAATAACTAATTAAAAAAGTAAATAAAATAAATAATTTTAAAGTCTGCTTTTATTCAAATGAGATTAAGAAAATGCCATTAGAATTGAAGAAAAAAAATCGTTATTTTTATATTTTAGGTATCACCTTAAATAAGTAGGCAGAGAGACACAGACTTTAGTATTCAAGTATGAGTATAAAGTCAAAGCTATTTGCCACTTTGAAGAAAATCTTTGTATATTAGATCTCGTATCATGAATACCTATTGCTTGTATATAATATACTTTCTAGCAATTTTTAATGCAATCTTTTAAATAGTATAAGTCCAATAGTTAAAATTAAAACTATCGACTTAAAATAATAAAAAAAATCATTTTTTTTGCCACTAAATATTCTCATCATTGTAATTCCTGTAAGCAATGATTCACAACTATTTCCATGTGACACAGAGGTTTGACCCTCAGACAGTCCCTGGAAGCGATTTTTATTGTCTTGAAATCTAGCAACAAATTTCATCATCATCATCATCACAGCCCATAAATGTCCCACTGTTGGGCTTGGGCCTCCTTCGTAATGAAAGGGAAATTAACCTACTATACCACGATGGTCAGACGTGTTGGTATAGGGGTTGGTTCCGAGTTTTCCTTCTCTCGCATAGATGTTATATGCATTTTATATCCCTTAGTCGTCTCGTACGATCACCCACAGGTAAGATATGGGGTGGTGAATAGTATTCTTACTCCGTCACCACACGGATAACAACAACAAACAAATTTAATTAGAATAAAATTAAAGA
The DNA here is from genome assembly GCA_905163515.2 of Lymantria monacha. NCBI lineage: Eukaryota > Metazoa > Arthropoda > Insecta > Lepidoptera > Erebidae > Lymantria > Lymantria monacha. The sequence goes on from LR991087.1 coordinate 3,962,877, forward strand.
AAGAAAAAAATAACATTTGAAGTAAAACTACTTTTACGGATTCAACTACATTTAAAGACTGTAATGACGAAGACTTTTAGGCGTAAGACACCTTAGTCCTCCCGTGACCATGGTCACTGTAAAGTGTTCGAAACGTCGGGAAATTAAAAATCAAATACAAACGCGATAGAATCCGTAAAAGTAGTTTTATTTCAAATGTTTAATACTCGCGTAAACATTAGAAATCATAAAGAAATAAGCCTTTTTTAAAAACAAGCTTTTATTATTTGTTAATAAAATGAACTAAAAAGTTAAAAATAATTTAAATCTAATAAGAAATATAACACTTTATAAGTTCATTGTAACCTTTTACGATAATAATTAAGCTTCTTCATCTACGACAAAATAATTCCATATCGTACATAATTATATATTTTTGACACTAAAACTTTACACCTTAATTATTAAATCTTCCCATTTTTATCACAGTTTAAATTTTATAAATAAAAGCGTGTTACACTGTGATAGCAAGAGGCAAGAGAAAAATTGAACAGAATGAGTTTGCAAGAGATTGATTTCACAACTTGTCTATGCAATTTAGGAGACAGGAAGCTACATTGACTAATTTGCCAATAAATAAAAGGAAGTACAGATACAATAAACGCAGCTGCACAGTATCATGTATAAGAGAAAGCTTAACGGGGCCTATATGTGAGCCTTCGCTTCGGTTGTTACTGTAGGTATGGTAGAAAAGTCTGAACGCACAAAAATGTTACTGAAATTTAGTATTTAATATGCTTGATTATATATAAAAACCCGATTACGAGCGAAAAATGATGTCACAAATGGGAATCGAACCCATACCTATTGGAAATCCGTTCCAATCGTGCTGCTTACACCACCCATGACATTCAATTCTCGCATCGTATTATATTTACGTCTTGTAAGGAGACGTGTGCCATCTACCCGACAATGTTTATACATTGTATAAGGCTTAATATGGTGTGTGTATTGTGTGTGTACTCGTGATCAGATGTTGTGTTCCATATATATTCCACATATGGATATAATGATGATGATTTGAGATTAAAAGAAAATAATTTAATTTTGAAGTTCTATGTGGCCATAGGGACAAAAATGGGGACAAAGAATGGAGCCACACAGTGGTCAACCTCCAGTCAGACTTTCTCCAAGCGCTTGCTAATACATGGAAAAAAGATAGAGGCGACCGCCTTTCCGTGATTAATCCCATATTTCCAGCCATTCGGTCAAAAAATTTGCATTGACAACGGACTCATTACAGCTCATATACGTTCCATTTGTGGATTCGAGCCTCCTCTAAAATAGGAGGGTAAATACCACGCTGGTCAGACGTGTTGGTAAAGGGTATTGTTTCGAGTTTTCCTTCTCTTGCATAGATGTTATATGCGTTTTATATATCTTAGTCGTCCCTTACGATCACCTACGGGTAAGATAGGGGGTGGTAAATTGTATTCTTACTCCTTACAGCACACGGAAGACAACGGATTGCGGCGCAAATAATTTAGTGATTTTATTATAGTATAGTTTCTCACAAGGGTAAGTATGAGCAGATGAAAATGCAGTTTTATCTGAACACCACTCGGGTTTAGGCAACAAAGTCCCCTATAAAATCATAAAGTCACGGTAATTGAACGATAGATATGAGATATGTATAAATGAGCGAGATGAATTGTAAAATATATGTGGGGAAGAAAGAGATAGAAATCAATGCGTTAAGTCGGAGAAAAGAAGAAAAATCTGTTGTTACATATACCGTTAATACTCTTGTCTATAATAGCGTGTAAAACCGTTATTATGTTCCGTAGAGGATATAAAACTCATGCCTAATAGATATGTAGTAATAAAAAAAGAAATTTCTCGTGTATTGACGGAGTAAGAATACAATTCACTATCCCCTACGTTACCTATGGGTGGTCATAAGAGACAACTAAGGGATATAAAACGCATCTATGCAAGAGTAAGAAAACTAAAAACAAAACCCTATACCAACACGTGCCAACCAGCGTGGTATAGTCGGTTAATAATCTTCACGTTTAGAGGAGACTCTTAATACGTGTGTATAAGCTGAGATGATGAATGAAAAAGACAAAAAAAACACGAAGCAGTTATGAGGACTGCTGAAAGAAGTGAGAGCTTAAATCTATAAAAAAAATCTATGAATAAAGTAAAAGTGTGCCCCAGGCAGTATGTATGCGTTTGGCCATACAATAAATACACATATCAAATAGACAGATAGACATACCATCACGCCATATCCCTTGCAGGGTAGGCAGAGAGAACAGAGTGCCAGAGAACTCTATCTCTGCATACTTCACTCGCTTCCTCAACATTCATAATAAATATTTAATTTATTTTATTTGCCATATCAAATATTTTATATTATATACTCTATCTATATTACATACTCTCCGTGTGGTGACGGAGTAAGAATATAATTCACCACCCCCTATCTAAAGAACCCATGGGTGATCGTAATAGATAACAAAGGGATATAAAACCCATATTATTGTCTATGAGGAGAAAACTCGAAACAAAACCCTATGCCAACACATCTGACTAGCGTTATAATAAGTCAGTTTCCCTCCCGTTGTAGAGGAGGCTTTAATAGTGGTAGGACCACGCTGTTGACAGTTCTCTGTCTGCAGCCGCGGGCCGGTCCGTCCGGGGTAGTACCACACTCTCGCAGAAGATCGACGTTTGAGCAATGGCAATATGCTGTTGCGCTTCGTTCGGTGAGTGAGAGAGCCGGAAGCCCAACTGGGAGGGTTTGGGGTTTATTTTGGTAGGCAACGGCTTAGCTATACTCCTGGTATGGTAAAGATCCATGGGCGACAGTAACACTTACCATCAGGTAGGGTTGTTTGCCACGGCCACCGAAGACAAAGATCGGGTACCGGTGGCCCGCTCGCACGGCGAAGAAGAGGTGCTTGCAGGGTGGGTCAATGGGGTTGCGCGCCGCCTCTTCCGTCACCCCGGACCGATTTGGCGGGGTGCGACGTCCATGGCCCACCACAGAAAAAAAAAAAAGGAAAAAGGGTCGTTTGCCACCAAAAGGAATAAAAAAAAAAGGCTCATGTCCAACAGTGGGATATATATGAGCTGAGATGATGATGCTATTATTTACATTATATTATTAGTTCCTCTCCTACGGTCTACTCTTCCTACGTCTTACAAATTTTTGATCAGGTCACGTGAGTTTAACAATTTTTACCCAACTCCAAAAAGGTGCACATCGGCGCTAAAGAAGTTTTCACTTAAAAAATTGAATCTTATATTATACAGACGAGAACCCTAGTCAGAAACAATGAACATATTTCAAGTACGGTACAGGTAAATACAACTCTAAGCTAATAAGCTAGATGAGCTGCAGTAAAATAACAATAATACTAGAACACCGTGTTCAATGGTGGATATAATGAAATCACAACTTTTGCCAATTACACTATCGATAGTTTGATATAAAACTACAACTTTAATTGCGTCCCTACCGTTGTTATATGTTTAAATATTTTTTCTCAATATAAGTTCAAGTTTTCTCTGTATGGTGATAGAATAATAATATAGCTATGGCTATCGCTTACTTGCTTTGAGTCGTAAAAATCGGGTAAATGTTTCAACCGTAAAATCTGGTCATATTACAATCGCGATCCCAGCCAAATGCCGATCCATACATCCGTCAATCCGTAGAAGTCTACTGTTAGACACAAGGCGCTCCACGAGAATGCCACTTTTTTGAAGTAATAATACCACATTGTACAGGACGCTACGGAAGAACTGCGTTGTGGTTCTCATGTGAGCTATCACAATATTTATGCTGAGTAGCGAACCTTTTACTTGCTCGTGGGTGGGACTCCAGAGCTTACGTGTTATATGTACATATCTCTCGGCACATCGATTAGTTCGTAATATTCACTATCATCATCATCATCACAGCTCATATATGTCCCACTGTTGGGCTCGGGCCTCCTCCGTAATGTATAGGAAATTAACCTACTATACCGCGCTGGTCAGACGTGTTGGTATAGGGTTTTGTTACGAGTTTTCCTTCTCTTGCATAGATGTTATATACGTTTTATATCCCATAGTCATCTCTAACGATGAGCCACGGGTAAGATATGGGGTGGTGAGTTGTATTCTTACTCCATCACCACACGGATAATATTCACTATATTGTATACATATGTGTCCCCTGCGAGGGAGAAATAAACTATTTTTTCTTTCTTTCTAGCATTCCTCTACACTACCACCCTTCGAAATAATTGTTCAACTAGTAAATTAAGAAGTAATAACAATACAATCAATACTACAAATTTAGGAATGAAATGAGTTCAATAACGCTATGTGCGATGAAGATTTATATGTGGTTTTACGGGTAGATTTACTAAATTTTGAGTGGTACTAAAAATATAACTCTAGAGTGTTCGACTTTAACTAGTAATATTATAACTATTAGTTGAAGTTTGTATTAATATTAACAGGCACGTAAAACATTTACCTTGTAGATAATAGTAAGATTTATGTTATTTATTTGAATCGTATCTTGTGAAAAATATCTCACTATATATTGACGGGAGTAGTCCTTCGTGAAAACTGTAGTTCGGAACGATTAAAAATCAAATAAAAACGCGATAGAATCCGTAAACATCATTAATCCTTACCAATATAATATTATAAATGCGAAAGTAACTCTGTCTGTCTGCCGCTATTTCACGCCCAAACTACTGAACCAATCTAAATAAAATTTGGTACACAAATAGTCTAGAGCCTGATAAAGGACATAGGTTACTTTTTAATGCAAAAAAAGGTTTGTAAAAGGGGATGAAAAGTTGTAAGCAAGTATCGTCATTTTTAAAGCCAGAAGCTTGAAACTTATTTTTAGGCTATTGATTAAATGTAAATAGATATGACATTAAAATTTTGTAATAAATTTATCCTTAAGGGGTAAAATAAAAATAGGGGATAAAAATTTTTAGTAAAGTAACCTCTTACGCGGGCGAAGCTAGTTATTAATAAAAAACAAATCTCTATACAAATATGAAGAATACTTTATTAATATTGAGTGAAAGGAACATGATATTTATTTTTCTTTACGATATTTTACTGATAAACACATATGATTCATTTTTTCTTTTCTTTCTTATTTCTGCTACGTCGACGCCCCGGTAACAAATTCAAATTCATTTATTATGCATAAACCCTGCGAGGGCACTTACATATTGTACTTTTTATACATTTAAATTCAATCTAATATACTACCACCGGATCGGAATGAGACCGCTACTGAGAAGATCCAGCAAGAAACTCAGAGGTTTGTCTAATTATATTTTATTTATGTTATTTTTTTTTTCATTTTTTATAAAAGAAAATAGTACATGTTTATTATTTAATTAGCTCCAGTGCGATGCCCTTCGAACGCAATAGTTTAAATACAATATAAAAGACCATGGCTGGACCGGATCACACAAGCGGGACCCGATCACGAGTTAACTGCTAGAGCAGCTATCACTCCCAAATAGTAACGAAACAGAAAGTAGATAAACAATGTAATTGCTGAAAGAGGAGCTGCTCATAGCCAGTCTGAACTATCGCTTAGATAATCCGAGATTTTATAATAACCTTTTTTACAGAGTCTGTTCTTGACAGCCCTTTTAAACTTGTTCACAGACATATCTCGGATATAATAATGAAAGTTATCAGGGCGACTAACCCCGGTGCAATCACACGAGTAAAAAAATCAAACGGTATAATTATGTACTCAAACTCTTTGTTAGTAAAATGCGCTAAGCCATATCAGGGGTAAGGCCAGCGTGCCAGAGATTTTATAGCAAACATTACGATTTCTATCTGCATTTTAAAGCAAAAGACTGCCATTATTGTTACTCGACTTAACTGACCCGCCAAAGAAGGTTCTTTTTCGGATACTTACTGAAAGACACGACGTGTTTCAATACTGTGCTCATTCATTTCCGATCTACTTACTTATTCAAATGAACTAGAAGCCAAATTCAGGGTCATTTGACCCTGAATTTGGCTTCGCAATATAATTAAACAATTGACTAAATAGGAATTTATTGTCGTTAAAAAGCAAATACAGTTAGTATCTAGATTAATTGTTACAGATAACATCTAAAATGCTTTAAATCCTGAAATACTACGACATAAATTACTGTGGAAAAATCCGAGAAAATCTCATTTATATCTAGAGCCAAGCGAATTTCAAAAGTTGGTAAGTACAGACAATTCCCACGAAATATACGCAGCGTAGAAGTTAACTGTACCCAGACCACTTCTGAAGTAGAAATGGTGTTTGCGGGTGATTTGTATTGGAGCCTGGGCGGAGATTCTTGTCGAGCCGTTAAAAAGAAAGTTACGATTGAGCCGTACTTTGTTCTTCAGTTAGTTTTCTTTGTTTAATTTCATCGGGTGATTTTCTTTCTTTACAATTTTGAAAAGAATTTAAATATATTAAAAAAATATTGTAAAATGCGTGAAATATAAAATGAATTATACAATATTCTAAGTCTTAATATGTCAAATGTTTTTCAATACCATTCGGTAATAAGCGTAATTATGATTATAAATTTATTATTTAACTCAAAGATTATTTAAAAAATAATAGGAATAGCAATCATAATTATAGATAATTCAAAAATCACAGCAAGCCGTAAATATAGATATATAATTAAATTGAATCTTATAAAATATACAATATATAGCGCCTACTAGCATTCACGATCATAAAATATATACTTAAATAAATTATTTCTTGTATCTTTTGTACTAAGAAAATTTAATCCTTGTATTACGGAATTAGAATCAAAATAATTTATTGCTTAATTAATACATTTTGTGCAGATGTTATTACAATTATATAACACCGAATAATATACCCATATCAGGTATGTAATAAACGTAATATACATTTTAAATACTCAGGTAATAACGGGACTTTATAAACATACAATTAAAGGAGACAGATTACACCCAGATTGAGAATCACAATTATTGGTCGCATAAAGTCTTATATTGACTGAGAATCAGATCCAATACAATGGCATGGTAAGTCGATTATTTTAAGTACCTAGCCTCTTATCCCAATTATTTTTGACGCAGTATAAACTCGTACATATTGCAAAAGTTATTGTCATTGTTCTATGACCGGCCGCCTGCCTCTTGCCAACCCTTCTTAGGAATGTATTAGATGACCATAAATCATCAGCTGCAGTTGACCCAGGTCGGCATAAAGCTTTTAGTCATCTTTTACGACATCCACAAGCAAAGTAAGAGTTTGTAGTATTCTTAGCTGCTATTACACAGTATTACCAATATATATCGTAAATATGAGTTATATAGAATATGTCATCAGCTCTTATTTCCTCGTGTTGAGTTGCCCGTGTGGTGACGGAGTAGAATAGGTACTATTCACCACCCCATATCTTACCCGTGGGTGATCGTACGAGACGACTAAGGGATATAACATCTATGCGAGAGAAGGAAAACTTGAAACAAAACCCTATACCAACACGTCTGACCAGCGCGGCATAGTAGGATAATTTCCCTCCCACTGCGGATGAGGCCCGAGCCCAACAGTGGGACATTTATGGGCTGTGATGATGATGATGAGTTGCAAAAGCAGTTAAGGGAACTAGGAGGAGAATGGATAGTAGCACCATCCTAAGAAATTGGTAACACCAATTGTGACCTGCGTTTATTACATTATCCCTCATTGGTAATCCAAAATAAATCCTCGTCCAAACCGTCCAAAGTACAGGACCGTCCCACAAGTTTCTCTTTAGGGCATTCCGATCGATATTCATTATTTTTTTCGGATGACTTCTTGGTAAGTAAAGAGTGTAATATTCGTTGGTATATTATATTTTGTGTAGCGACGCATTAAGAGAGTATATAGATATAAAGATTCCTTCACTTCATTTCATCTTAATCTTCTTATGGGTATCACAAAAGACAATTGGAAAAAAATTAAAATCACTCTAATCCAAGGCGACTTCGAAATCAAATTTTAATCTCTATTCGGCTAGAACGGTGTAGTATATACATATATGTGGCCCTTTATGAAATATTAAAATATTTCATGCTCATCCCACGATGAGAAGAAGAAAAAGAAACTGCTCATTTAAATTAATGATTATCTTTTTATGATGTTTTTATGATTTTCCAAATTTCTGCAAAACTACAAATTATGAGTTACTGCCTCGTTCATTCGTAAAAAAATATTTTTTTAAATATTTTATAATTTTCCATGTTTATGTTTAATACTTTCAGGTAGGCAGCTGAGGTACAGAGCAGACTCGTAAAACGGCAGGAGAGGTTGAAAAGAGTTAGCCTTAGGATCAGCCGCACTAAGACTGAACATTTGTTTTGTAACGTCGGTGGCTCTTCCCAATTCTCTTATATTGCGTTGGACGGAATATGCCTACCGGTCTGCTCCGACTTTAAGTACTTAGGCTCCCGTCTCCAGAACCACGACAATATTGTCCGGGAGGTTAGTAGTAGAATGAATGCAGGCTGGATGAAATGGCGACAAGTCTCGGGAACAATATGTGACGCACGGATGCCCCTTATATTTAAGAGGGAAATCTACAAATGTATTATTAGACCTGTTGCTATGCATAGATCAGAATGTTGGGCATTGAAAAAGACGGACAGATTTAATACTTTCGGGTCAAAAAAAACGATAAGAAAGTTCGTTCGTCTATTCGTCTATCCATCTGTCCTCTCAATAATACACATTAGCCATACAACCTATTAAATGTAACCCATTTTAAATGGAGTATTTACGAGGCAAAAAATGAAATTATGAAATTACAAGAATATATAAAAAAGAAACTGACTTACCTTATTAAAAAAAAGATTCCTGTAACTTTCACCTGCAAGCTTTTTTGAGAGCTTTTAATTTTAATTGGACGTGGATTATATTTCAGTTCAACGAAGTTTTAATTGTTAATAATTAAAATCATAAGATCTACCTGAAATTTACACTTTTATATGGCAGTGAACCAAGTGAAGCGTGTGCAAGTATTACACTGAATGTATTTTACTAATTGCTTAACAGAATAATTATAAAAAAAATATTATTAGCTATTCAAAACTAATTGCAATTTAATTGACTTGCTCAATACTCGCAAGTATGTTGTTAATGACTGCAATTACAATGTTCTAGAGAGCGAATTATTTTACACTTGAATGAACTAAACACAAAATATGTCCATTTCTTTATTTTTTCACTCGGGTATCCTAGCATCGCATATCCTAGGTCACGAAATAATTATAAACGTTGTTCGGGTCTTCCCGAAGGTCAAACTTCATTGTCGTCACACGAAAATCATTGTGAATCATGACTTTCAGGAGTGACAATGGTCTTTTCGTCATCTATTTACAATGGTGGTAATCTGTGTAAAATGGCGCTTTGTTTTACTAAATAACGAACTCTGGAATTAATTACAATTAAAAAAAAATCATGTCAATACGGAGTGAACTATTTTAAGAATTGATTTGTATTTACCGAATCAAATTACTGGGTTATCGGTAAAAAAAATATAATTGAGAAATTCATATCACAGGGGTAACTATGGAAATAATAAACCGCCATTTCGTGATGTAGAATTATTTTCCATATAGAATTTAGAATAAAATTTCATTACAATCATCTTCATCTCATGATCGTCATCTCATCTCACCATGGTTCATTTAACACACCCACAATAAAAGCAATAACTACCATTGTAAATAGATCTATAGCCACTAACAGTTTTCCTAATTCATGGTGTTGCGCAATTCTTCTTCCGTTACTGAAAAAAAGTAATCCAGTAAGTTTTAAAGATTGAAGACCCATTAACAATCTCCTGAGCGTATCAAAGATGCTAGAGAGGTTGTTCTACACTCAAGTTAGGGCCTACTTAGACGACAACAATATTTTATCTGATTTGAAATGGGGATTTAGGTCGGGCCGTAGCACAGCCACTGCTTTGGCTGACATAATGAATAATATCTTGGAAGCCCGTGATCCTGACGAAGGAACAATGCTTCACATTGCTCGATTGATCTAGGGCATTTGATGCAATATGTCTTTGTTATTGTCGAAGTTAGCATACTATGGTTTCAATGTAAATGCTATTAAATAGTTTGACATTTATGTGCAAGATAGAACGCAGTATGTGCAAATACACGCAGATGATGGTTCCAGCATATGTTCAACAATAGAGCCTGTAACTAGAGGTATTCCTCAAGGATCTTTGCTTGAGCCTTTATTATACATCTTTTATAGCGTGGATGTAGTTAACTGTATACTAGAGTACAAATATCACATGTATACAGATGATACACAGGTATATTTGTCTTTTAAGCCTAGTGAAAGACTGTCAGCTGTAAGTAAGATCAACGTTCATTGATCTTACTTACAGCTGACTGGAACTGGAAAAATTGTAACATAGTCTGAGCAGAACTCTATTGTCTTAAACCTTGATAAGAATAAATATCAGCAGACAAACATATATAGACAACCGGACGCGAAGTTCATCTTGCAACTTTGCTGTTTTGGTGTCATCATCATCATCATCACAGTTCCGTCGGATCGGCCACTGACGACAAGTTCAAGCTGCTCCGGTGGCCGGTCCAACGACGAAGGCGAGGTTCATGGGTGGGTTATGGGTGTGCGTGCTTACGCCCCTCTGTCACCCCGGATAGAGTGGTGCGAGGAGCGCGACGACCGTAGCCCAACCCACAAAAAAAAAATCATCATCATAGCCCATATATATCCTAGTGTTGGGCTTGGGCCTCCTCCGTAATGGGAGAGAAATTAACCTACTATACCGCGCTGGTCAGACGTGTTAGTATAGGGTTTTGTTTCGAGTTTTCCTTCTCTTGCATAGATGTTATATGCGTTTTATATCCCTTAGTCGTCTCTTACGATCACCCACGAGTAAGATAGGGTGTGGTGAATTGTATTCTTGCTCCGTCACCACACGAAAAAGTCTACACACACACACACACTATATTTCTCTCTTATTTCTCTACTATATTTCGTTCTTTATTCTATTTATTTGATAGTGAAAATTTTAAATCGGCATTTTATAATTATTTATGAAATTTATGAGAATATTACACATTTAAAATAAAACTCGACTTAAAATAAAATAACGACGACGTAAGACAGCGAGTAGGTATGAAAGAGAGTATTGGTGTAAAGATGCGAAAGGGAATGCTCCGATGGTTCGGACATGTGGAAAGAATGCCGAACGAACGTCCGGTTAAGAAGATATACAATGCGAAAGTGGAAGGATGTAGATACCGAGAGAGACCGAGACTAACCTACCTAGACCAGATCGGTCATGTACTGAAGGAAGGTGGAGTCAAGAGTCTCCGAAACCGCCGAGCGTGTATGAAGAGAATTATGAATGTTGAGGAAGCGAGTGAAGTATGCAAAGATAGAGTTCTCTGGCACTCTGTTCTCTCTGCCTACCCTGCAAGGGATATGGCGTGATGATATGTATGTATGTATGTAAAATAAAACTATTTTTACGGATACTATCGCGTTTTTATTTAATTTTTAACTCTCTGACGTTTCGTACCTACGTCAAAAATTTAAAAATATGAGATTTATAATAACATCATTCCTTTTATGGTGTAAGTAGCAACTTTTCGAGCACTTTCAGTTAATACCCATCTTAAGGAAATGACTATAAAAATTATAGATCTCCATTTTATGACGTCTATTGTATCTAAAATCATTTCATCATTCGCCTAACCTTATCACTATTACTTGGTGTCGATACAATATGTACTTTTCTTTCATACATATTGTAAAAGTTATTGGCAATAGTTTTATGACCGGCCGCCTGCCAGACGTCAATCCACCTTGGGAATGTAATTGTTGACCAAACGGTATCAGATGGATTTAACCCAGGTCGTTATAAGGCTCTTAGTCATCTTTTACGACATCCACGAGCAAAGTAAGGGTTGGTAGTATTCGTAGCCGCTACCACACAGCAATGAATATAAACCATGGCTGTAAAATAATGAATTTTGTTATTGTCTTTTAAACTATTCCATAAAACTCTTAATATCTTTGTAACGATAATTATTAATAGCAATACGCAAATAAAATGTATAAAATAATTCCAATAGACATTATGACCACAAATATGTTAATTAAATAGATCAGTAATATGTTTGATAAATAAAATATTTCACGATTAAATTCGTGAAAGTATAGTCAACCTGAATGGTCATCATCATCATCATCTCAGCTCATATATGTCCCACTGTTGGGCTCGAGCCTCCTCCATAATGGAAGGAATTAACCTACTATACCACGCTGGTCAAACGTGTTGGTATAGGGTTTTTTTCGAGTTTTCCTTCTCTCGCATAGATTTTATATGCATTTTATATCCCTTAGTCGTCTCTTACGATCACACACGGGTAAGATAGATGGGGTGGTAAATTGTATTCTTACTCCATCACCACACGGAAAACATTAATGGTAATGGGGTGATAATATAGCATGTTATCGGGTCGCAAGCGTCTCTTCCCTTACCCTGAAGGGTCCAGATTATAGTCAAGGATACAGTACCAGAGCCGAGAATTGCGATGGGAAGGGAATACGATGGATTATATGGCCACGCATCTTCCTTCCGTCGCCCCAAACGCAATAGACGGCTACACCCTAGCCTGTTAAAAAACCCTAGTCTGCCAAAAAAAAATATCGTTATTTATGTACTTCTGCGTACATAATATTTTCTAGTTTTTTCTTATGGTTGAAGAATATACTGGTTTTCTTTGCAACCTGATTTTGATAAAGCAACATAGAGTTGTCCGTGTAAAAAAGTCTGGATTTTAATGGATTAAGTACTATGTGCTTAAATATTTTGCCGGCCACTGACGACAAGTTCACGCTGCTCCGGTGGCCGGTCCAACGACGAAGGCAAGGTTCACGGTTGGGTTACGGGTATGCGTCCCTCTGTCGCCCCGGATGGAGTGGTGCGAAGAGTGCGCCGAACATAACCCACCCCAAAAAAAAATGTACTTAAATATTTGCCTCTGTGCTTTATTATTTGTTACAGCAAAATATATCTTAACGAAAAACTGTATATTTTCGAAGTTAAACAGCAAATCATTGGGTATAATTGGGATTTGAGGCATTAGCTTAATGTGATCAACTACTGGATCAGTCAAAACTATAGATTATTATGATGAAATTATTTTAGAGTCTGATTGTATTAGAAAAAGAGACGGCCGATATTAAATCGACGTTTGTCCTACTTATGAATATTCATGTATAGACAAAATCGATCACATCACATACCTAGTATTTAGTATCTAGATTATAAATTAATTAAATAGTGGCAGGACTACACTGTTGACAGTTCTCTGTCTACAGCCGCGGCCCGATCCATCCGGGGTAGTACCACACTCTCGCAGAAGATCGATGCCTGCGCAGTGGCAATATGCTGCTGTGCTTCGTTCGGTGAGCAAAAAAGCCGGAAGTCCAACTTTCTGGGTGGGTTTGGGATTATTGGTAAGCAGCGGCCTAGCTATACCTTTGTTATGGCAAAGGTCCATGGTCGGCAGTAACATACCATCAGGTGTGCTGCTTGCTTTTTTGCCATCAAGAGCAATAAAAAAAATAAGAGTAAGGTTGGTTTACTCTATACAAAAAATCACGACTTAAAACACAGTACAAACGTGTTATTTAATGATAGAGTTACGTTGTTGACAGTTTTTTGGTCTACAACTGCGAGCCGGTCCGTGCGGGGTAGTACCAAAGTTACAGAAAATCATCATAGACCAGCCATTACTCCCCTCAACCACTTTAGAGGGAAGGAAAAGAACCGTTTTACTTAGTTACCGAAAGTGGTATACTAAATAGTGGTAGGACCACGCTCTTGACAGTTCTCTGTCTACAGCCGTGGGCCGGTCCGTCCGGGGTAGTACCACACTCTCGCAGAAGATCGATGTCTGAGTAATGGCAATGTGCTATTGCACTTCGTTCGGTGAACGAGAGAGCCAGAAGCCCAACTGGGTGGGTTTGGGGATTGTAATGGTAGGCAGCGGCCTAGCTATAGCCTTGGTTATAGCAAAGGTCCATGGGTGGCAGCAACACTTACCATCAGGTGTGCTGCTTGCTCGTTTGCAACCATAAGCAATAAAAAAAATCGGCCAAGTGCGAGTTGTACTCACGCACGAAGGGTTCCGTAAAACTAAAAAAAGCTATTGCATAGCATTTTTATCAACTTATGCAATTATAATTCATCATCATCATCATCACAGTCCATAAATGTCCTACTGTTGGGCTCGGGCCTCCTCTGTAATGGGAGGGAAATTAACCTACTATACCGAGCTGGACAGACGTGTTGGTATAGGGGTTAGTTTCGAGTTTTCCTTCTCTCGCATAGATGTTATATGCATTTTATATCCCTTAGTCGTCTCGTACGATCAACCACGGGTAAGATATGGGGTGGTGAACAGTATTCTTGATTATATGTTCTTGATTCCAAGATATACAAATTCATCCACTTGCTCTAGTACATCATTACCTATTGTTACTTTTACATCTGTTCTGGCTTCATCTCTTTCAAAGACCATTATAACAGTAATATATCTGCCCTTTAATCTTTCACGCATCTCTGCTTGAATCAATTAATTACAGGATCTACAATAACACAAACTAGACGTGGTAGAAGTCATACTGTATTGCTTTCTTGTTATATAGTTATTTACTAATATTCAATATTTTAACAGCAATTTTGTTGAAATATTTACAGCCACTTATATCAAGCTCTTTAAAATATCCCACACATGCAAGTTATTGTAAATAAATTTATAATATTTAAATCACATATCCATTGTAAAATAATATTCCAAAGAGTATTCAAAGGGTAGAAAATTATGCCTTTCCTGAAACATTATAAACATATAAAATAACTTTACAAAGATTATATATGGGCCCACAAATTATAATAAACTAAAGATTTTATTACAATGGTATTTTAATTTGAAATTAAAAATTTAAGTTAACTAATATAACATCATCATCATTCTCCTACTCTTATCCCAATTACTTGGGGTCGATACAATATGTACTCTTATTTCATATTCATATTATAAAAGTTATTGGCAATAGTTTTATGACCGGCCGCCTGCCAGACGTCAACCCTTCTTGGGAATGCAATTGTTGACTAAACGGCATCAGATAGAATTGACCCAGATCATCATAAGGCTCTTAGTCATCTTTTACGACATCCACGGGCAAAGTAAGGGTTGGTAGTATTCACAGCCGCTACCACACAGCTACTTACTAATATAACAATCATATAATTAATTAACATTATCAGCTAAAAGTATCAAATATAAAATTCATTCAACTCTTACCATATTCTATCCATCTGTGTATTTGTTTTCTTTAGGACAGAATAATGGACCACTGCCTATTTCTAACCAACCTGGCGATTTTTTTAAATTTCATAGTAGCTTTAGTGATTCACGATTAAATATCTAGGCAAGCATGAGCATGCTATAGCAATAACAGTGGTGCCTGAAGCCTTTTCAATAGAAGGCAAAGCTTTAAATCTAATGATAAGCCAACAGTACAATCACAGCTGAAATCATATTTGTATCTATTAGTTAATATTCACTACTATTCATTATATATTAGATAGGCAAAGATGCATGTTAAGTAACCAATTATACAGCAGAACTCTTTTATGACAATACTAGCAGACCCGGCCACGCGTTGCTGTGGCTAAGGTAGTCTCAGTAACACGTGGTGGTTATGCTAATAAATTGTAGCTTATATGAAACGTTTCTACGTTTAACATAGTGCCATCTATTAAATACTTACTCAATCAAGTCAACCGATATCACCATCTGTTAGAATCGTTTGGAGATAACAGATAATTGTGACTGTCAAATAATAGACAAATAATTTGCAATAAAATAATATTGTGACTGTAAGTTGAGATGGAAGCTATCCTATCTTTTAAGTTGGATCAAACTACACATGTTATGCAAATTTGATTAAAATCGGTTAAGTACTTTAAGAGTGCATGGATGATATATGGGCTGTGATGATGATGCGGCGGAACTACTGGGATATTTTATTACTTAACTATATTCACTCGAGGCATATCATGTTAATGATAAGAAGACAAACACTAATAAGTTAATAAGAGTGCAATCTACCACGTCTAGTTTGTGTTATTGTAGATTCTGTAATTAATTGATTCAAGCAGAGATGCGTGAAAGATTAAAGGGCAGATATATTACTGTTATACTGGTCTTTGAAAGAGATGAAGCCAGAACAGATGTAAAAGTAACAATAGGTAATGATGTACTAGAGCAAGTGGATGAATTTGTATATCTTGGATACAAGAACATATAATCAAGAATACTGTTCACCACCCCATATCTTACCCGTGGGTGATCGTACGAGACGACTAAGGGATATAAAATGCATATAACATCTATGCGAGAGAAGGAAAACTCGAAACTAACCCCTATACCAACACGTCTGTCCAGCTCGGTATAGTAGGTTAATTTCCCTCCCATTACGGAGGAGGCCCGTGCCCAACAGTAGGACATTTATGGACTGTGATGATGATGATGATGAATTATAATTGCATAAGTTGATTAAAATGCTATGCAATAGCTTTTTTTAGTTTTACGGAACCCTACGTGCGCGAGTACAACTCGCACTTGGCCGATTTTTTTTATTGCTTATGGTTGCAAACGAGCAAGCAGCACACCTGATGGTAAGTGTTGCTGCCACCCATGGACCTTTGCTATAACCAAGGCTATAGCTAGGCCGCTGCCTACCAATACAATCCCCAAACCCACCCAGTTGGGCTTCCGGCTCTCTCGTTCACCGAACGAAGTGCAATAGCACATTGCCATTACTCAGACGTCGATCTTCTGCGAGAGTGTGGTACTACCCCGAACGGACCGGCCCGCGGCTGTAGACAGAGAACTGTCAACAGCGTGGTCCTACCACTATTTAGTATACCACTTGCGGTAACTAAGTAAAACGGTTCTTTTCCTTCCCTCTAAAGTGGTTGAGGGGAGTAATGGCTGGTCTATGATGATTTTCTGTAACTTTGGTACTACCCCGCACGGACCGGCTCGCAGCTGTAGACCAAAAAACTGTCAACAACGTAACTCTATCATTAAATAACACGTTTGTACTGTGTTTTAAGTCGTGATTTTTTGTATAGAGTAACATTAGAACCTTTATTTTATTAAAAAAACCGAAAAAATTGAAATAGATAATTATATTCTTTTACAAACAAAGATTAATTTTAGCTTAGCATAGTGTAGGTTAGGTTTATGCAAATGGCGGCAATACGGCAAATAATGTAAATCTACGAATGAGCTTCGGTGGACCCCATATTTAGGTATAAAACCCCCAAGGAGGAGTCAATATATTATAATTGGGTATTACTTGAAGCGGTTACAAAAGGGAATGATACCATTCCGAGATGAGACCGCGTGCAATGGATATGTTGTCATAGTGGAGTTGTGCTGCATGTAAAAACAATTCCTCGACTTCTGCGTAAACAAAAAAAAAATAAGAAGGGAGGAAAATAAGAAGAGGAGGAAAATAAGAAATAAGAAAAGGTTAGGTCCTTGTAATTATGAACATCGTCCTATAAAAATATTTCATCACCTGCCTTGTTATTGAACAAAGCAACAAAAATAACTTGTAAGGTGTACATACTACGAGTAAGTTTGAATATTTTCTACATAAAAATATGATATCAAATTAAAAACTTATATTTTGCCTTCAAAATGGCTCAACGGGGATATGAGAAAAGTTTACTGCGTTAGATAATATAAGGCTTGGTACAAGGTCATTGAAGGTCGGAAGCGGGAAAACCATTGTTTCCACAGTTAGTCTTGGAATTGTTTTTTTATTGGAGTCTTTGGAGGTAATCCTTAAAAATCGATTTTCATATAAGGCGCCCGGTATGAGAAAATTTGAGGAGTAAAATCTAGTGATCGAATGACCTCGTTACGTTTTTGGTGCGCAACCTATTCTGCGCACCTTTCACTTTCTGACGTGAGATAATACTTCACTGAAAAGTTTTAATAAATGTAAATAAAAATATATATATTATTTTTAGTGAAATGACCTTTTTTTTGCGCCTGTTTTGATAATCGTACTTAAGGAGTAAACTCCAGTCGTGCGTCGGAGCTGACACACACAATTATTTTTTTTTTTGACTGACATCTTTTCCTCATTTGTGGAGGGGGCGCCACTGCATTTATTTTTTATTATATTTTTATGTAGTTTACTATTTAAGCTTGTGTCCTTTTCATGAGTGGAGAAATAAATTATTTTTCTTTTTTTCTTTTTTTCTTTCTAGACATAATATCGTTATTTAATATCGTTTATTATGCTTATGTAATATTGATACGCTTATTAAAGCTGTGTGGTAGCGGCTTCGAATATTACAAACCCTTACTTTGCTCGTGTATGTCGTAAAAGACGACTAAGAGCCTTGTAACGAATTGGGCCAACTCCATCTAATGCCGTTTGGTTAACAATCACATTCCCGTAGTCGTCTGGCAGGTGGCTGGTCATAAAACTATTGCCTATGACTTCTACAATATGTACTATGAAAGATGAGTACATATTGTATCGACCCCAAGTAATTGGGATAAGAGTAGGAGAATGATGATGTTTATTATGCTTATGTGTAATACATTATTTTAATAAATAATATGACGAAGCTATTTATAACATATTGCCTATTCTAACATTTTACCTTAAATTAATCCAATAAACTACCATTGAATTAGTATGTGATCGCTACTGACATTTTTTTATAGCTGTTGTTCTCTACTAATTAGTTTTTAGTAGCGTAGCCATTGTTCTATTTAATTCGATGGTTTGACTTATTGACTTACTAGAACCAAAAAAAAAGCCGAATCATCATCATCATCATCTCAGCCTCTCCATGTCCCACAGTTGGGCTCGGGCCTCCTCCATAATGGAAGGGTAATTCAACTACTATACCACGCTGGTCAGACGTGTTGATACAGGGTTTTATTTCAAATTTTCCTTCTCTCGCACAGATGTCCTAGGTATGCGTTATATATCCCTTAGTCGTTTCGTACGATCACCCACGAGTAAGATAGGGGGTGGTGAATTGTATTCTTGCTTCGTCACCACACGGAAAAAAGATGAGTAAGAATGATATTTTTTCCGTGTGGTGACGGAATAAGAATACAAATCACTGCCCTCTTTCTTACCCGTGGGTGATCATAAGAGACGACTAAGGATATAAAACGCATATAACATCTATGCTAGAGAAGGAAAACTCGGAAAAAACTTCTATAACAACATGTCTAACCAGCGTGGTGCAGTAACTCAATCTCCCATTATGAAGGAATCTTGAGCCCAACAGTAAAACATAGGTATCTGAGCTGAGATGATGATGAAGGATGATAATTATCACAATCTTTTTGCACATTACTTACATCCTTTACAGTTAGATATCCATAATCCAATTATGATCTTGGTGGCCGGGCTGACCACAAAGATCAAGGACTCAATACCAGTGGCTAGTCCAATAGCAATGATGAGAGAATAGGGTTGGTTATAAGGTCGCACACCGTGTAACCATACACCGGTTTGAGTATATTTATATTAAGCGCGCGAAATATACAACATCGCTGAATTTCTTGAAGATATGTCGCGACCATGGTTTCATTCCTACGTGTGTGAGGATCTCTTGCAAGAAAAACATACGTGGAAGCGCTAAGATCTTAAAACAGTCGAGTAAAACTTAAATTTGACTTTAATTCACGAAACCTGATTCGATCCATAAAAAAATAACCGTGAAATTGAGCAAAAAGTCTACAAGATAGAATCTGTAAAAGTATTCAAATTACTGAAATTGAGCATTTAACATTCTTGATTGTTTATAAAAACTTGATTACGAGCGAAATATGATTGTCAAATATGGGGTTCGAACCCACACATATTGGAAATCCGTCCCAATCGTGCTGCCACTTACACCAACGTGAACTGTTATATGACATTCAATCTTCGCCTCGTATTATATTTTTTGTCTTTAAAGGAGATATGCGCCATCTACCCGACATTATTTACAAATTTATAGATTGTAATCAAGTTCTTATAAATCCGTAAAAGTAGTTTTATTTTAAAAGCTAAGATAGTATTGAATATTTATAAAACCCGATTACCCCCCCGATCAGTAATCGGGTTATATAAATAATTAAGCATATTAAATGCTAAATTTCAGTAATTTAAATAACAAGGTAGTGTCATCGTTTAATACAATTCTAACTGTAAAGTTTTAAGTATTAAGCCTATAATAATGTATAAACATTGTCGGGTAGATAGCATACCGTCACCTTAAGACGTAAATATGATACGAAGTGAAATTTGCATGTCCTACAATAAGTCACGGTGGTGTAGTGGCAGCACGATTGGGCCGGAATTCCAATAGGCGCGGGTTCGAATCCCGCTTGTGACATCATGTTTCGCTTCGTAATCGGGTTTTATAAATAATTAAGCATATTAAATGCTAAATTTCAATAATTTAGTATTGAATATATTAAGAAGCATTACTCTAAATATATTTAGACTCGATAATAGAATTACACATTGCATATCATTTACTATATAAAATACCTAATCTTTGTGTAGGACAAACACATTATTTATGTCGAACGATATACGTTTTACTGCTTATTATTTGTTTAGATTTAGGACTGTTCAGTAGGATGTTGGTTTAATACATTATTCATAATAGTCTAAGAGCTGATACAAATTAACCTTCATCCATCTTTTTTTATTATTATTAGATGAAAATATATATATTAATAATAATAATACTGTTGCCAGTGTGCCAGTTCTGTACTGTTGCCAGTGTCGTGAGTTCGATTCCTACGCGGAACAATACTTTGTATAATTCATAAACTTGTTCTGATTCTAGGTGTAATCTGTCTAAGTCAATTATATATTTGTAAAATCCTCCGCAATACAAGCATTATTTATTTAGTGCAGGGTCTTGTAATGAAAAAATATTTTCAGTGTGATGACAGAGTAAGAATACAGTTCAGTACCACCTTTAAAAGATATATATATGTATATAATATAATCGCAGCACACGCTCGAGGTCTATGTGGCCTGGGCAGAGCAGTGCCGTGAACTCGTCGCGATCATCGGTGCCGACCTGCCGCTGCCGACCATCGCTAAGGCGATGCTCGACAGCGTCAGGAACTGGGACGCGGTCGCAGCCTTCTTCTGCGAGACAGTTGTCTCGCGGAAGGAGGCGGCGTGGCGACTCCGAGAGGAAATTCTCTTCGGTGAGACGCTCCGCCGCCGGCGCCTGGGGCGGCATAGGCGCGAGTATCTGCGCCTAATGCCGCCCTAGCCGAGGTCGCGGATGACTGGACCGGGGAATAGTCCTTCACCCGCAGAGAGGCGGACCGCGTGAGGGCGACGCCCCGGCAGTTAGCTGGGGCGTCGACGGGGGATGGTACCCGAAAGGGTAACCCGCCGGGCTGGCCACAGAAGGCAAGGAAGCGGTACCAGTGGCCAGCCCAATGGCGATGGGGAAGGAATACGGTGGGTTATGGGGCCACGTGCTGCCCTTTCGTCGCCCCGTACGGTGCGGGCGGCGTGTGTCCAGGCCATAGCCTATCAAAAAAAAACCATTTAAAAGATGACCAAGAGATACATTATCTAGCAACATCTATGCGAATCAAGATAAACTAGAAATGAAATCTTATACCCACCTGTCTGACCAGCGTGGTATAGTAGATTCATTTCTCTCATATTTTGGAGGAGACTCGAACCCAGCATTGTTATGATATGAGATTATGTGGTAATGAAATATGTTTTTGAACGTATTCCACTAGTTCATAGCTATAACAAATTAAATTAGACTAAACTTGTTCCGGGCTGGCCATCGACGTTAATTCAGTACCAATGTCTGGTCAAAGGCGATGGGAAGGTTTTATAGTGAGTCACTTTCGTCATCCCGGTTCGGGTTGAGAGCCCTCAGCGCTCACCCACAGTCCAGGTAAAGTTTTCATAGCCATCTGAAACTAACAACTAAGTCACACAAAAAAATAATTGTACCGGATGGAACGGATAACGTGTGTCCAGAACATAGCCTGCAAGAAAAAATATACTAAAATTGTTCATGCATATCTACTATCTTTAAAATTGTAAAGATAAATTTAGCCACTGTTGAATATAATATATGTTAGTTCAGTTGAGAAATAGAGAAGTCGCCTTTTTTTTTTGTTGCGGTGAATTATGGATATGGCCTCGCTCCACCAAATCGGTCCGGGGTGACGGAAGAGGCGGTGCGTGACCCCATAGACTCACCATGCAACTCTCCTCTCTTCGCCAAGCGAGCGGGCCACCGGTACCCGATCTTTGTCTTCGGTGACCCGTAATAGAGAAGTCGCCCTCCCAATAGTTCAATCCTTGGTTTTCCCTTTTTTTTATTATTTTATTAATTATTTTTATTCATTTTTTATTAAAATAACCAGTTCATATACTTCTTATATCGATAGGATATAAGAACAATCATATTGTATCTGTACGAAATTTATATTTAAATATACTCCGAAACTCCATCATATCTGTTTAATATCTAAACATATTTGCCGGAAAAAGATAAATTACCAAAAAAATAATACCGGGCAAGGCTCGTTCACCCAAATACTAAACAATTAAACTGTAAAATATCATAATTTTTAGTCATTTACATATTTTTGAGGTAACCGTATTGGGTATTGTTTTTATGTATTTGGAATAAATATTTTTTTATAATACAAAGAATATTATATGGATATTGTAAACTAATTTATTTTATTTAAAAAATATTTAAATAATATTTGTATTTGTTAAAATTTTTATTTAATAATAGCCATAAACAAATATTTTACGATGACCTTGTTAAAATATGTTCAGAGACATATTTTATTGAATAAAATATGGTTTGGAATCATTATTTCCAACTCCTCTTTAACCTTTTCTTATTAAATTTGTTGCGGGTCCCAAGACAATTAAAATCATATCCCGGGACTGCCTGAGGGTCAAATCTCAATATTATTTAGAGAACATTGTGGGTTCTGGCTTACAGGAGTTACAACACTAAGAATGAGTGGTGGGATTAAACCAAAAAAAAAGAAATAGGTTTGTATATGTACGCACGTGAGAAATTATACTTCTTTGGCATTATTAAAAAATAGTTTTTAATTGCATGCAAATAATTAATTACAATAAAATAATAAAAGGACTGGTAAAGGATAGGATATTTTTTTCACTAATATTTACGAATAGTAAATAATTTTAATCAATATATTCAATTTATATCACTATTAAATATAATTTATTAGCACATATATAATTCGCACTTGTATGAAACTAAAATACGTGTTGTGAATATAGAAACTAGAAAGAGGCTATTTCTATTTTGTTCGTAGCTTTTTTTCGAAACTTAATGAGCGGTTCAGCGGCCAACTTCAACTTGCTACTTTTGTGTTACAGTGATGCGCGTCCATCTTAAATTTTCACTCTCATTATTTGCGCCTTAAGAAGTATAACTTCAATATGATTATCATTCAGTAAAAATATGAGTAAAAGTCGCACTTACTGACTCCTCTACTATAATAAACACTGTACTCTCCCATATTGTCGTCGGAGTTTAAAATAGGATATCTTTAATGTATGATAATATAGGCCTAATATCTTACCCATTAAAGTCGGAATTAAAACCCATAATTATTCTTAGGTAAACCATGTTATTACTATTTCTATTTTCTCATTGAAAGACTGGAATAAAAGTAATAAAAAATTGCAATCTGCATTTTCATTGATGATCGAGAGAATCGCCAACCAAAAGGTCTCCTGCCCAATGTTATGTCTGCATCCCTCAAGTTATAGGCAGAAATGTAAACTCACATGAAATAAACTAATTTCATGACATACTTCTTAGAGCCTCATAATAACATCTCATAATAAAGATAGTCATATCATCCATCATCGATTCGTCTAATAGATGTTCATTGTTCCTAAAAACCTCCACACGAAGATAATATAAGAGTACGGGTTTAGAGCCCTCAACGCTCACCCACAGTCCGGGTAAAGTTGTCATAGCCATCTGAGGCTAACAACTAAGACACACAAAACAAAAAAAAAGAAAAATAATATAAGATGAAAGGTTTTTAAGGAGATTGCTAGTGCCTATTCTGCTGATGATCGCTAAGTGGGTTTTTATTATCTCCAAGTTAAAGGCTAATGAATGGAGAGAACTAGACGCTAGAATATGCTTAACCTACTTAACTTATTATCACATGGCTCCTTCCTCCATGTTCGAGATTATTCATAGAGATTTTCAAAATTCTTAAAAAATTAAGAACGAAAGAAACAAGAAAGAAAGTTATTTATTTTGCTCTCATAAATTACACATAAAACATTTAGAAAGATAAACATAAAAGAAGAGAAACAATTATTTGTGCTAGATTTTTAACCGACTTCTGTACTAGTAAAACTAAAAACTAATATATAGTAAGAGATAAAAAGGATCTTAGCTCAACTTGTAATACTTTATTTCGTTGAAGCAACGCTGATAAATCAAATATTTTTTACTCGACTCAGTATTCGACCCAATTCTCATAGTCGATAAGAGTTTTTCTAAGCTTCTTGAATGTGTTAATTTATAACCAATATGATTTTATTCAAAGGAAAACAATTCGGTTCATTAAATTTGATATCAGTGGATCACGCTGTTGAAAGTTCTCTGTCTACAGCCGCGGGCCGGTCCGTCCGGAGTAGTACCACACTCTCGCAGAAGATCGACGTTTGAGTAATGGCAATGTGATATTGCGCTTCGTTCGGTGAGCGAGAGAGCCGGCAGCTTAAGTGGGTGGGTTTGGGTATTGTAATGGTAGGCACCGGCCTAGCTATAGCATAGGTACATGGGTGGCAATGACACTTACCATCAGGTGTGCTGCTTAATCGTTTGCCACAATAAGCAATAAAAACAAATCGTGTTTATTTTAACGACGATTCTCGTTTTAGGCAATTGTGAAAATCATAATATAAGCATAATATTTTTTTTCTGTATGGATGTTTTGACTATAAACCACAAAGGGGTATCGAAAATATATTGTTTTGAACGTCCCGTCGTTAACAGAGTGTGAATTATACCCCAAGGTCTGTAATAAATTCAAGCTATTATAGCAAGGATCAGGAATATTGTAGGGTTTCTCATAAAAAATATTATTAAATGGGATTCCAGTTTTACTCTTCAAAAAGTAATAACTAAGATTTCCCAATAAAATATTCAAGTTATAAAATATACATTAAATTTAAGACCCTTTTGTTGATAATAAGATATTTTTAGATAAAAATATAATGAAATTGTATCATTTTATTGGTAGTGGCTACCGAACGAAATGGCTACAAAAAACGACGAATAACTTTCAAATGTTTACACTTAAATTAAATTCTATATCTATAAATAGGGATTACGAAGATAATCGCTTTTCGCTTGAAAGATATTGGAATGATTTCAAAGAAACTAGTAGTTTAATTTAGTTATATATATAATATTACTAAATCTATTATAAACTGGATGGGATTTAATTTGAAATAAAACTATTTTTACGTAATTTATCGCGATTTTATTTGATTTTTAATTTTCATTATCATTTTACAGCGTTCATGGTCACGGGAGGAAAGATGGGACGATATAGGGATAAAGATAACCGCTGCAAAATATTCGAAACGTCGAGAAATTAACAATTAATTACAAAAGTGAGGAAATCCATAAAAATATCTTTATTACAAATGTGTAATACTCTTATTACATTTTTGTAATAAAGATATTTTTATGTAATACTCTTATTGTCCGTGTGGTGACTGAGTAAGAATACAATTCACCACCCCCTATCTTACCCGTGGATGATCGTAAGAGACGACTAAGGGATATAAAACGCATATAACATCTATATAAGAGAAGGAAAGCTCGAAACAAAACCCTATAACAATACGTCTGACCAGCGTGGTGTAGTAGGTTAAATTCCCTCCCATTACGGAGGACGCCCAAGCCCAACAGTGGGACATATATGGTAGCTGTAATGATGATGATGATGATGAATACTCTTATTTTCAAATTCAAATTAATTTATTATGCATAAACCCTATACTCACATATTGTCAGTTTTAATATTTTTAAATTAATCGAATAAACTACCGCCGGATCGGCACGTAACCTACTAGCTACTGAGAAAAGCCGCAAGAAACTCAGTGTGTTTGTCTATTATTATTATTATTTTCTTACTAATGAATTTTTACATAAAAATAGTACAACATGTTTAGTAAGAATTAGTTTCAATTTGATGCCTTTTATAAATATCAGAAATCATTTTACTTATAGGCTGTAAGAGTAGTGGTCTAAGAAACAAATTCTTTTTCTGAGATTTTATGGTTTCAATCCTTTTATAAAGAAATTTGTTGTTATGACATTCTTACTTTTTTTTATAAAGTATAGTATTCGTTAAAATCTAGATTTACACATTTCATTCTGTTTGTCCTATTTACTTTTTGAAGTTATACTTCATTTGGCGCGCTAGAGAAAAATGATGAGAGTAAATTTTTACGATGCGCGCGCACACCGTCACGAAAAACCGACACCCTGAAGTTAGCTATAAGAAGAAAAGACACCACCCTGTACTAAAGAAATAATCCTTGTATCGCGGGGGATTTTACAAAACATGCAATTAACGCAGACAAATTACACCCAGACTCAGAACAACACATTGTGGAGCGCACAAAGTATTGTCCCACGTGAGGCCACGTGGGAATCGAACCCACGGCACTGGCAAGGAACGTCGGTATCTTAACCATTGCGCCATCTGTGCAGTCAAGCTATAGTCAACATTTTAGTTTTTTAACTAGATAATGCATTACGAGAAAACTTTCAATGTATTAAATACCTTTTTGTTAGTATCGTTTTTTCTACAACTAAGCATCGTTTTTTCTACAACTAAGCTGAGGTCGCGGGTGACTGGACCGTGGAATAGTCCGTCACCCGCAAGGAGGCTAACCGCCCGGGCTGGCAATGGACGTCTAAGCAGCGATACCAGTGGCCGGCGACGGGGAGGTAGTACGGTGGGGTATGAGGCCACGCGGCGCCCTTCCATCGCCCTAGCCGGAACGAGCGGCGTGTATCCAGAGTACATGCTTACATACACTTATGTATAATGAAGATTTTAGCTCATATATGTTTTATTGCTGGGCTGGAGCCTTCTCCAAAATGGGAGAAAAGTGATTCCTGGCTATACGTGTTGAAATAGTTTTTCTTTCTCTAACATTGCTTCACTTTATAATACACGATTATAAAACCCGATTACGAAGCGAAAGATGATGCCACAAGCGGGATTCGAATCCGCGCCTGAGAGGATGCCGGCCCAATCGTGCTGCCACTACACCACCGTGAACTATTGTAGGACATACAAATCTCGTTTTGTATCATATTTACGTCTTTAAGGTGACGTGCGCCATCTACCCGACAATGTTTACACATTGTTATAGGCTTAATACTTCAAACTTTGCAGTTAGAATTGTATTAAACGATGACACAAACTTGTTATTCAAAATTAAGCATATTAAATGCTAAATTTCAGTCATTTGAATTGCTTCACTTTGTCAAACTTTACCGTTACCTTTTACGATTATCCACAGAAAAGTCAGGCGGAATTATATCACTAATACATTGTATTCTTACTTCCTTATCACATTAAAATTTGTTTAACAATAGTTACGAATACAGAGCGAGCTTTTGTAATCTTACAAAAGCTACATGTAATGTATATATATACATATATGTAATAGATAATATTGTTGTTTACTTATCCAGCTACTATCGATAAAGTTTTTGGTACATAATAATCTTCTAAGTTTCTTTCACTTGCCAAGCGACTCGGAAGAGGAAAAAAACAATTCAAAACGTAATAAAAACAAATGAAGTCACAGAGGGTAGATGTTTATTTTCTTTTATTCTACTATTTATATATTAAACTGATTGTCTATTATTGATTTTTTTTGGGTTTTCGCTAAGATATGGTCGCTGACCGCTTACCTGTCCGTGGGGAGAAATGGGTGGCGCAAAGTTATTGGTGTTTTTACACCAATAACTCTATACAAACCATTTTACTAACCAAATAACGTACAGTTGTTAACCATATGAAACCTGGTTTAAATCAATTTAAAACCAAAATTTAATTAATTTAATGAACTAGATTAAATTTAATGAAATAAAACTAAATTTAATGAACTAAATTAAATTTAATGAAATAAAACTAAATTTAATGAACTAATTGAATTTAAATAAACTCTACATCTATCTGTGGGACTTGATAACGGAACGTGCGACCTATCTTCACCTCTCGAGTGGACCACTACGAGAGGTTGTGCATTGCTTGACTTGGTAGAAGCACTAACTCTACGATGCGCTTCGCCAAATCTCGGCTTTCCTGTTACACCGTCCGCTTTTATCAAACCCAACACCTTCCAAGACTTACGAGAGAGTCGCAGCCAACATATACCCGCTTTCAATGCCGTGAGATATTTGTAATTAATCAAAATGATTCTCTATGGCCTTTACAAAAGAGCCTTCGCTATAAATATTTCCCAAATGAAAGTAAAAAAATATGTTATCTTATATTCTTCATATTTGGACTACAAGCATACACGAATGTTTTTTTATTATTTTTTTCTTAAAAAAAAAAGAACTCTCGTCTTCTAAGCGATTGCCGTAAATATTTACATCTAAAGCTATGCGAGAGACTTACAAATAAAATTTGACAGAAAAAAAACACATCCAATTATACACAAATAAACTATTTTTCTTTTTTTTCTTTCTTTCAATTCAAAATAACAATTTCTGGATTGTCGTACTTGAAAATCAGAATTTACCTCATCTAAAACTGTTACTTTTATCATTAAGCCATCTGTGCAGTAATAGGCACATGGACATCATTATATCCATTTTCAAGGTCCGTTTGACTCGGTTATTTTACCACAGAAAAGCTATTAACGCTCAGAACAATTTGTTCATTAAAACGAATTAAAGTAATTATGTTCCGTTAATTCAGTAAAAAGGATTGGTCAGTTCTAATTATATTCTCAATTAACTCTCTCACTCAATTGATGTTCTTACCTATAGGTAATGTATAAAAAGGACTAGGGGTTATGATATGCAGATATCATTGATGTAAGAGAAAAAAATCCACATAAAACCCTATCGCAACACTTTTGACCAGTATGATTAGCTTAATTTTTCTCTCATTATGGAGGAATCACGAGCTGAACAGTAAAACTTATGTAGGTGTTAGAGGTCGTCCATTAATCACGTAAGGCTCTAAAGGGTAGAGGGGATAGGTAGTTCGACAAAATGGAAAAAATATCACAAGGAAGCATTTTGTAGTAAGATATCAAGTGTATTTAATTTATATTTGAACAAACAATTTCCAAACAACTGAAAGTGGCTTGAGAGCTAGATTAGTCATTACCAGGCTCTTTATGGTAGTCGCTAGTTATAATTAAGCACAGTGCCAATAGCTGACTTAAACTTCTCAATGAATCACCGTGGGGAAGGAACGACTAAAAATGCTAAAAAAGAAATAACATGTGATAAATAAACGACTTCTTTTGTGCTTTTGATGAATGACAATGAAGATAGACAATGCGAAAGTAGAAGGATGTAGGTACAGGTGGAGACCGAGACTAACCTACCTAGACGAGATTGGTCACGTACTGAAGGAAGGTGGAGTCAAGAGTCTCCGAAACCAGCGAGCGTGTATGAAGAGAATTATGAATGTTGAGAAAGTTACTGAAGTATGCAAGGATAGAGTTCTCTGGCACTCTGTTCTCTCTGCCTACCCTGCAAGGGATATGGTGTGATGATATGTATGTATGTATGTGTATGTAGAATTAAGAGCATATTGAATTATTAATACAAATAATAAAAAGAAATAGATAGAGAAAGAAAAACAATCAGATATTATAATTTACGCGTGAAGCTGTACAGTGTTAAAATGTTTGAATCTCGGATCGCGCCAATATCTCGCGCGATCCGAGATACCGTGCCGACGACGGTCGAGCACTGTGCTTGGTCGCTGAAGTATGACGTACAATTCGTAATTCATTCATATATTGCGCTGAAATAATAATATAATGTAGGTGCGGCTCGCCAACAATGAGTTATGATGATAATGATGACGATTCCTTTGGCCCAGCCATAATTTTTCGTTTTATGATTGAGAATTATATTAAACCGTTGAGTGGATACCAGGATGACCCAAAAAAAAACGAAAATATTTTCTTTTCGAGTCTCGTATGAACATGCATACATACATATCATCACGCCATATCCCTTGCAGGGTAGGCAGAGAGAACAGAGTGCCAGAGAACTCTATCTCTGCATACTTCACTCGCTTCCTCAACATTCATAATTCTCTTCATACACGCTCGCCGGTTTCGGAGACTCTTGACTTCACCTTCCTTCAGTACATGACCGATCTGGTCTAGGTAGGTTAGTCTCGGTCTCCCTCGATACCTACATCCTTCCACTTTCGCATTGTATATCTTCTTAACCAGGCGTTCGTTCGGCATTCTTTCCACATGTCCGAACCATCGGAGCATTCCCTTTCGCATCTTTACACCAATACTCTCTTTCATACCTACTCGCTCTCTTACGTCGTCGTTACGAATGCGGTCGGTCAGCCTAACTCCACAGATTTTCCGCAGAGATCGCATTTCGACCGCATTAATTTTACTATCATACTCTTTTCTGCATACCCAACTCTCGCTTCCATACAGTAATGTTGGGACAAGCACTGCGTTATGTATTGCTGTTGTCTGGCTGAGGTGGTGGCTGCCGAAAAGTTGCCCCAACGCTCCGTTCACTCTATTTCCCGCATTCACTCTTCGCTCTATATCAGTGGTGTACCTTCCATCTCGGCTAAATCCACATCCAAGATATACAAATTCATCCACTTGCTCTAGTACATCATTACCTATTGTTACTCTTACATCTGTTCTGGTTTTATCTCTTTCAAAGACCATTATTTTGGTTTTGCTCACATTCACGCGTAGACCCCTTTTCTTACAATCTTCTGTCATTGTGTCGACTAGGGTCTGCAGGTCAGTCGCTGACTGTGCCAGCAGGACTGCATCATCTGCATAAAGCAGAGCAGTGACCACTGAGTCGCCCATCTGGACTCCCACATTCATATCGTTCAACCTTTGAAGACATTTATCCAGATATATGATAAACAGCCTGGCTGACAGAACGCACCCCTGCTTAACGCCGATATTGACGTCAAACCAAGGCGACATTCCATCATCCAGCCGCACACAGGCTCTACAGCCCATGTAACTGGACTGCACAGCCTGTAGCAGTTTACCGTTAATACCATACTCCGGTAAAATGTCCCAAAGTTCCTTTCGTACAACCGTGTCAAATGCTCTCTCCAGATCCACAAAACTGCAGAAAACCCTCTGACCTAGAGCCAGATGCTTCTCCACAATGTTGCGCAGAGAGAACACTTGATCCATGCATCCCCTTCCACTCCTGAAACCTCCTTGTGTCTCACACAGTAAACCATCGGACACCATCCTCATTCTCCTTTCAATAACTTTTCCATACACTTTTGCTGCCAAACTGGTCAAGCTTATGGCTCTGTAATTTGCGCAGTCATAACGTGAACCCTTGTTTTTAAACAAAGGCACGATGACTGCGCTATTCCAGTCCCTGGGAACCATTCCCGAGCTCCAACATAAATTGAGGAGCAACAGGAACGCCTCCCAGACACAAGAGCCACCGAACTTGATCATCTCGGCAGACACCATATCAATGCCCGCTGCCTTACCATTTTTCAAACTTCTTATCGCCCATTCAACTTGATCCATACTGATGCCATCGGAGGACGCCGTTGTCGAATGTTGATCTACTAAACCATATCCAACACCGGCGCCAACCGTAGCATCCGCATACATATCGCCAAAATATTCACTCCATCGGCTTAACACGTCTTGTGTTTGTGTAAGAATGTCTCCACCTTTAGACCTTATTTTATTCATTCTGAAGGCTGACCAACCACCCCGAGACTTCTTCACCTCCCTCCAAAAGAGTTTGGTGTTACCCTCGAAGTTTTTAGTCAGCCTATCTTCTGCACTCATACTTGCTCTATCACGTTTCTCTTTCACTAAGGCCTTGGTGTCATTCTTACATTGCCGATATATTTCTTTCTTCTGTTCAGTCATACTGTCATTCAGATTCAAAGAAGAGACATAGTCCAGCCACGCTTTCTTCTTTTGCTCTACGGAAGCTGCCACTTCCGCATCCCACCATGCATCACCATTTGTTTTTCTATGCTTCTTTGAACTTCCACATACTTCTTTCGCTGTATCTACCATACTCTCTTTCAATACTCTCCAGCATTCTTCAATGTCCGATTGCGGCTGGCTTGCCATCGTCAGCCGTTCTCGGACACCCTCTGCATACTTTTCTCTTACACACTCTTCTTGCAACCTTTCAACCTTTATTCTTTCAAGCCCTCCGA
Organism: Lymantria monacha; assembly: GCA_905163515.2. Taxonomy (NCBI): domain Eukaryota; kingdom Metazoa; phylum Arthropoda; class Insecta; order Lepidoptera; family Erebidae; genus Lymantria; species Lymantria monacha. The sequence goes on from LR991087.1 coordinate 3,995,532, forward strand.
AGTGGACACGCTCTCGCCAGTGCCTCCACTTTCTGAACAGACCACTAAATCTCGCAATAACGAGATAGTGGTCCGTGTCGACTGTGGGGCCCCTGTAGGCTCTTGCGTCCAATATTTTGCTTCGGAGGTGACTGTCTACCAAAATTAAATCTATTATGCTTTTCTGTTCATTCCTTCTCCATGTATACATATGGATGTCCTTAGTTTGGAAAAATGTGTTTGACACAATAAGGTTTCTCTCCATGCATACATCCGCTATGAGCCTACCTGCGTCGTTCACTCTCTTATCACCAAATGGACCAAGTACGTCCTCATAGTCGGGACGCTTGGTCCCCACCCATCCGTTCAAATCTCCGCATACAATCACGCGTTCACTGGTTTCTGCCATATCCAGAACTTCCCTAACATTATCCCAAAACTTCTCTAGGTCTGATGCCACCGAGGATCCTACGGGAGCATATGCTACAACCATGAATACCTTGGTGACACCTAGTTTTATACGGACCCAGAGAAGTCTGGGATCATACATTCCGTAATCCTTCACACCTGAGGCCAAGCGAGAGGACAACAGCACTCCTACCCCCATGCTGGCTCGATCGCTCTGTGGTACACCAGACCACAGAGCCATCCCGCCACCAGGAAGATCGCAGGCGTCGCTGCCCCTTCGCTTGGTCTCTGTTACACAGAGCACGTCTAGCTGTTTGTCCGCCATGACGGATATTAGCTCGTGCAACTTACCTTCCACACAACCTCTTACATTCCACGTGCCCACCCGGCACTCCGTTCTCCTCGACTCGCCTAACTGGGCAAGGCGTGATGGGTGGCGGCCCCCATCGCCGCAACTGCCGATGTTCGTACCGACGGGGGCGGGTCGGTACGCGTCGCCTCCGGGGGACGCCCTAACCCGCATTGCGGTACGCATTTCGAGCCGGATTAGCAGTCTAATTAGACTGGCAGGGGACGCGAACGAGCACGCTCCGGACTATGCCCCCCAAAATATATTTATATATTATGTTTTAAGTACATCTCCAAAGAACAGCTCAATAAAAAGTTAAGAAGTATAATGATTTCAAATGTTTACGCGAGTATTACACATTTGAAATAAAACTAATTTTACGGATTTTATCGCGTTTGTATTTGATTTTTAATTTTCCGACGTTTCGAACACTTTACAGTGATCATGGTCACGGGAAGACTAAGTATGACATGAGACATCCAATAAGTCATCGTTGTATAATAGTACAACAAACAAATGATATAGATATACTCGTACACTTAAACCTTTATAACTACATATAACTTATTAACAGACTTTCTACCACAGATTAGATATCACAACAGAATCCCGTCTACGCGTCTGTAACCGCTATTTATACCCGTTTTCGCCACGAAACCACTCAACCGTAACGCTAATGTTGCCAGAGCACACTCTTGGAATCGCCACCTTTCGATGGGCATAATGGGTAATAGTTGTTACAGAAATTTATATCTACCCACTACAGTATCAGTTATTAAATTTCGACCCACATTTTTAATACAAATTCATTCATTGCCAGTGCAAAATGAAAATGATTCTATAAATAAAATTTTTTTCATGATCATAAACAATATAAAATTTTAGAATAATGAAATAGAAACACGATAGAATCCGTAAAACTAGTTCAAATTAAGAAGTAGCTCAAAATTTTTAATATCTCTTTTTTATTTTTTATGTTTGTTTTATACTTGAAATAAAACTATTTTCACATTTTTTTATTAAAATAATAAAAATCCAGTAATATTTATGGCTTGCTGAAGAATTTTGAAATTGCCAAGTATATTATTTAACATCTTTTCAAGTGACATAAATATTACGATCTCGCACGACGCTCATTCTCTACCATAAGTGTCGTTGGTCCTAAATTATACCTTGAGGAAATCGTAGCAACAGTTTAAAAAAATACGCCTTCTAGAAGCATCACGGCAATTTGCATTGTGGAATATAAATGTATAGAGAGCTATTATGTCTACCACCAATAAAACTGCATTTAAATTTCTCATACATCCCACTGGACTCGAGTCTCCTCCGCAGTGTAAGGCAAATTGACCTATTTTACTGTACTGGTAAGATATGTTTCATATGCAGTTTTATTTTACGTCAGGCAAGCGGCCGGTCATAAAACTATTGCCAATAACTTTTGTAATATTTACGATAGAAGCAGAGCACATATTGCGTCGACTTCGACGTCGACGTCGACAAATTATTGGGATAAGAGCAGGCGAATGATAATGATGATACAGTTTTATTTAGAGTTTCCCTTCTCTAGATTTTTAAGATTACTAACAGGAAAGGAAGGATGTGAGACTATTGTATTCTTACTCTCTCATCATTCCGAAACAGAAAGCTATGTTAAATTAAATTATTGCTTACTTAATGGACGAAGACGTAGCTTTCAAAACAACTCACAATACAAAGGTAGTATAAATAATGCTATTTACATCGTATTATTAATGAAAGAACTTCGGCACCCTAATATAGAAACTAATAAACTAGCATATAAACATCTCGAACTAAAATTCCCTCTGAGTTTTTGAAGTGAAATAATAATATCACGTGGAGGCTGAGAAAAAAAAACATAATGACTTCTAATGTTTACGCGAGTATTACACATTTGAAATAAAACTACTTTTACGGATTCTATCGCGTTTGTATTTGATTTAAAAAAAAAAATATATATGTTAAATATCTAACTGCACTGATGTTGTAGTGGTTAAAGTGCCGATCTACCTTACCAGGTACTGTAGGTTCGATCCCATACAGGACAAAACTTTGTACGATCCATAAATTGTTGTTCTGTCTAGATGTAATTTGTGTCCGTCGAATTATGTTTGTAAAGTCCTTTGAAATACAAGATTGATACCTATTTTCTTAGTCGATATTGGTGATTTAAAAAAAAAGTATACCACACTGGTGGGGCGTGTTGGTATAAGGTTGCCTACTCTTGCGAAGATGTTATATGCGTTTTATATTCTTAATCGTCTCTTACGATCATCTACGGGTAAGATAGGGGATGAATTGTATTCTTACTCCGTCACCACACAGAAAGTACATTTTTAACGTACACAAATTACAATTTAATTCAGAGCAATTATTAGTGTATTGTACAATTAATTATCTTGTGTGGTAATCGAATCGTATGACAAGGTGCGTTCGGTACTTATATTACGCTATTTATGCAATATTACATAACATTTTAATAAAATACAATTTCCTTAAGATCAAAGTTATATATTTAATTAACTTACCAAAATTGTAACCATGCTTTACCACAAGATACTACTGGCATGACAAGTCACGATACGGTTAATTCCTTGTGTGTAATTAATTTATCCTTAACAAAGCTTGCAAATTGCGTATTTCATAGTGTGGTTTCAATGCGCCTTGAAGCCATTTACGTAGTTACCAAAAACAAAATTGTTTATGTAAATAACTTTACAGATATGTAAACAAAATTTGTTTCTGGAAACAATTTTAATTACTTAACCACGGGTTCGTTTTGAAATTGTTGAGAAAGTCATAAGTAGAATGTAATGCTAAATAGTTCCTGAAATATTGAAACTAAATTCGTATTTTCTACTTGTAAAGAATTCCTTTGACAAACTTAATTAATGTAGTAACATAAAACTTTATATTCTTTTTTATTAGGAAACGTGGATTCAATGTAAATTTTGACAATCAATTACATTAATTCAATTAAAAGCAAAAAAGGGATATTGTAAATTGAAAGACATTAAAATAAGATCTTGCAATCAACGTTGGACACGTTTTCATTTTTATTACCTATTCAAGCTATCCGATTACAAGTTTGTCATTTTATATATTTGTAGTAGCAATTTGTTTTTATAATAAGTATTGTTTTGCTAAAATTTTTTTTTTTTTTTTAAATGTGCTCCTTGATACATTCCCAAGGAGGGTTGACGTCTGGCAGGCGGCCGGTCATAAAACTATTGCCAGTAACTTTTACAATATGTGCTATGAAAGAAAAGTAGGTACATATTGTATCGACCCCAAGTAATTGGGATAAGAGTAGGAGAATGATGAATAAAATGACTTCTAATGTTTACGCGAGTATTACACATTTAAATTAAAACTACTTTTATGTATTCTATCGCGTTTATATTTAATTTTTAATATCCCAATGTTTCGAACACTTTTCAGTGATCATGGTCACGGGAGGACTAAGGTGTCTTACGTCCAATATGTCATTGTTGTTATAGAAATTTATATCTACTCTTTAAGATATTAAATTATCTGTGGAGTTAAGCTGACCGACCGCATTCGTAACGACGACGTAAGAGAGCGAGTAGGTATGAAAGAGAGTATTGGTGTAAAGATGCGAAAGGGAATGCTCCGATGGTTCGGACATGTGGAAAGAATGTCGAACGAAGAAGATATACAATGCGAAAGTGGAAGGATGTAGGTACCGGGGGAGACCGAGACTCATCTACCTAGACCAGATCGGTCATGTACTGAAGGAGGTGGAGTCAAGAGTCTCCGAAACCGGCGAGCGTGTATGAAGAGAATTATTAATGTTGAGGAAGCGAGTGAAGTGTGCAAAGATAGAGTTCTATGGCACTCTGTTCTCTCTGCCTACCCTGCAAGGGATATGGCGTGATGTATGTATGTAAGATATTAAATTTTGACCCAATTAATTTTGTATAAAAATTTGCGGGGAGATTTACGTAGTAGTTCCTTGTATGTTCATAAATGTCTTAAAGTTGTACGTGATAATAGGATTGATTTCTTAGTAATGTTCCTAAAAATAAACAAACATAAAATTTGAAATTTTTAAACAACCCACGACTGCTGCCCTTGGACCTTTGTAATACCGAGAGTATTGCTAGGCCGCTGTATACTAATACAAACCTCAAACCCACCCAGTTGGGCTTCCAGCTCCCTCGCTCACCAAACGAAGCGCAATAGCACATTGCCATTATTTAGACATCGATCTTCTGCGAGAGTGTGGTACTACCCCAGACGGACCGGCCCGCGGCTGTAGATAGAAAACTGTCAACAGCGTGGTCCTACCACTACAAGAATAAAGAGAACTAGTTAAGATCAATCCAATGAACCCATATGGGTCCTGTTCTGAGGTAAGGTAATCAAGAAATTCGTCTTCTACTTTCAAGCTTTATAATCAGAGAAGCACAGCGGTATCATTACAAATGGGTACATTCAAACATTAAGTTACAATTTACATTAAAATATTAAGTTAAAAGTAAAGTACATACATACATACATACATATCATCACGCCATATCCCTTGCAGGGTAGGCAGAGAGAACAGAGTGCCAGAGAACTCTATCTCTGCATACTTCACTCGCTTCCTCAACATTCATAATTCTCTTCATACACGCTCGCCGGTTTCGGAGACTCTTGACTCCACCTTCCTTCAGTACATGACCGATCTGGTCTAGGTAGGTTAGTCTCGGTCTCCCTCGGTACCTACATCCTTCCACTTTCGCATTGTATATCTTCTTAACCAGGCGTTCGTTCGGCATTCTTTCCACATGTCCGAACCATCGGAGCATTCCCTTTCGCATCTTTACACCAATACTCTCTTTCATACCTACTCGCTCTCTTACGTCGTCGTTACGAATGCGGTCGGTCAGCTTAACTCCACAAATTTTTCGCAGAGATCGCATTTCGACCGCATTAATTTTACTATCATACTCTTTTCTGCATACCCAACTCTCGCTTCCATACAGTAATGTTGGGACAAGCACTGCGTTATGTATTGCTACACGTGCCTTCTGGCTGAGGTGGTGGCTGCCGAAAAGTTGCCCCAACGCTCCGTTCACTCTATTTCCCGCATTCACTCTTCGCTCTATATCAGTGGTGTACCTTCCATCTCGGCTAAATCCACATCCAAGATATACAAATTCATCCACTTGCTCTAGTACATCATTACCTATTGTTACTCTTACATCTGTTCTGGTTTTATCTCTTTCAAAGACCATTATTTTGGTTTTGCTCACATTCACGCGTAGACCCCTTTTCTTACAATCTTCTGTCATTGTGTCGACTAGGGTCTGCAGGTCAGTCGCTGACTGTGCCAGCAGGACTGCATCATCAGCATAAAGCAGAGCATTGACCACTGAGTCGCCCATCTGGACTCCCACATTCATATCGTTCAACCTTTGGAGACATTTATCCAGATATATGATAAACAGCCTGGCTGACAGAACGCACCCCTGCTTAACGCCGATATTGACGTCAAACCAAGGCGACATTCCATCATCCAGCCGCACACAGGCTCTACAGCCCATGTAACTGGACTGCACAGCCTGTAGCAGTTTACCGTTAATACCATACTCCGGTAAAATGTCCCAAAGTTCCTTTCGTACAACCGTGTCAAATGCTCTCTCCAGATCCACAAAACTGCAGAAAACCCTCTGACCTAGAGCCAGATGCTTCTCCACAATGTTGCGCAGAGAGAACACTTGATCCATGCATCCCCTTCCACTCCTGAAACCTCCTTGTGTCTCACACAGTAAACCATCGGACACCATCCTCATTCTCCTTTCAATAATTTTTCCATACACTTTTGCTGCCAAACTGGTCAAGCTTATGGCTCTGTAATTTGCGCAGTCATAACGTGAACCCTTGTTTTTAAGCAAAGGCACGATGACTGCGCTATTCCAGTCCCTGGGAACCATTCCCGAGCTCCAACATAAATTGAGGAGCAACAGGAACGCCTCCCAGACACAAGAGCCACCGAGCTTGATCATCTCGGCAGACACCATATCAATGCCCGCTGCCTTACCATTTTTCAAACTTCTTATCGCCCATTCAACTTCATCCATACTGATGCCATCGGAGGACGCCGTTGTCGAATGTTGATCTACTAAACCACATCCAACACCGGCGCCAACCGTAGCACCCGCATACATATCGCCAAAATATTCACTCCATCGGCTTAACACGTCTTGTGTTTGTGTAAGAATGTCTCCACCTTTAGACCTTATTTTATTCATTCTGAAGGCTGACCAACCACCCCGAGACTTCTTCACCTCCCTCCAAAAGAGTTTGGTGTTACCCTCGAAGTTTTTAGTCAGCCTATCTTCTGCACTCATACTTGCTCTATCACGTTTCTCTTTCACTAAGGCCTTGGTGTCATTCTTACATTGCCGATATATTTCTTTCTTCTGTTCAGTCATACTGTCATTCAGATTCAAAGAAGAGACATAGTCCAGCCACGCTTTCTTCTTTTGCTCTACGGAAGCTGCCACTTCCGCATCCCACCATGCATCACCATTTGTTTTTCTATGCTTCTTTGAACTTCCACATACTTCTTTCGCTGTATCTACCATACTCTCTTTCAATACTCTCCAGCATTCTTCAATGTCCGATTGCGGCTGGCTTGCCATCGTCAGCCGTTCTCGGACACCCTCTGCATACTTTTCTCTTACACACTCTTCTTACAACCTTTCAACCTTTATTCTTTCAAGCCCTCCGAAGTGGACACGCTCTCGCCAGTGCCTCCACTTTCTGAACAGACCACTAAATCTCGCAATAACGAGATAGTGGTCCGTATCGACTGTGGGGCCCCTGTAGGCTCTTGCGTCCAATATTTTGCTTCGGAGGCGACTGTCTACCAAAATTAAATCTATTATGCTTTTCTGTTCATTCCTTCTCCATGTATACGTATAAAAGTAAAGTAAATTACCATTATACGTTTATTACGCACATACATATATGTTTCAGATTCCTACATCAGCTAACAAAAAATACTGACCATGCAATGTCTCATCTCAGCCCATACACGTCCCACTGTTGGGCTCAAGCCTCCTCCATAATGGGAGGGAAATTGACCTACTATACCACGTTGGTCAGAGGTGTTGGTATAGGGTTTTGTTTCGGGCTTTCCATCTCTGGCATAGATGTTATATGCGTTTTATATCCCTTAGTCTTCTCTTACGATCACCCACAGTTAAGATAGGGGGTGGTGAATTGTATTCTTACACCGTCACCACACGGAAATGCAATATCTGAACTTTCATTATTTGTAGCTATAAACCATTTCGTTCACGTCAGCTTTCAAACAATAAAAGCTGCATCATAATTAATCTATTCGTATCATAATTAATTATTTAGGGGTTGCAATGCCACAGGCAGGTTAACCTTACTCTCTTTTACGTCGTGGGTTAAAGGTCAGGAGCAATCACTGACCGTTGTTTAATTTATATGGTTGACGGTATAGTAGTAGAGGTTCACAATAATCTGCCTGTTGAGTAGCCCATGGCCGTCAGTGACCCACTCTCTGGCCTTAGCTCGTCACGCTCGTCACCCTCGACACAACAGTTATGAGACTTTTCCTTATCTATTTAAATATAGGAGACCTAGACTAACCTACCTAGACCAGATCGGTCATGTACTGAAGGAAGGTGGAGTCAAGAGTCTCCGAAACCGGCGAGCGTGTATGAAGAGAATTATGAATGTTGAGGAAGCGAGTGAAGTATGCAAGGATAGAGTTCTCTGGCACTCTGTTCTCTCTGCCTACCCTGCAAGGGACATGGCATGATGGTATGTATGTATGTATGTATTTAAATATAAAAGCTTAAGACTGTAAATATACTTTTGTCTTTTTAGTTATATATTAAGGCGTACGACACTTTCCATAACGTATAGAATTTTTATGAGTCATTATGACCTAACACATTATCCTAAACATAAAAGAAAAACACTTTGTTATTTTCTTTATATTTTCTTCTATTGTTTGTTTGCATATTATTCTTGTTTATGAGATCTATTCGAGCCACAAGCTTTTTAGCGTTATATTTTAAAATTAAGATATATATCGTAGTTCGAAGAGTATCACAGTGGAACTAATATTTACTAACTTTTTTTTATTGCTCTTGGTGGACAACGAGCAAGCAGCACACCTGATGGTAAGTGTTTCTGCCGCCCATGGATCTTTGTAATACCAAGGTTATCGCTAGGCCGCTGCCTACCAATACAAACCCCAAACCCACTCAGTTGGGCTTCGGGCTATTTTGCTGACCGAACGAAGCACAATAGCACATTGCCATTACTCAAACGTCGATTTTATGCGAGAGTGTGGGGTACTACCCCGGACGGACCGGCCCGCGGCTGTACCGACAGAAACAGTAAACTATCAATAGGGTAGTCCTACCACCACTTAATAAAATATGTAGTATATTTTATTATAGTTGAATCATCATCATTCATGATTCTCCTGTTATTATCCCAATTACTTGAGGTCGACTTAATATGTACTCGTACATATTGCAAAAACTATTAGCAATAAATCTATGACCAGCCGCCTAACTGACATCTACTCTCCTCGAGAATGTAATTGTTGACCAAACGGCATCAGATCTTTTACGACATGCACGAGCAAAGTAGTATTCGTAGCCGCTACCACACAGCGTTATTCTACATATTATTGTAATATATCTACATAATAGAGTAATAATTTATTTTTTAACTCATAGACCTCCCACTGGAAGCTTAGGCTTTGTCCACGTGCCACCGAAGTTAAAATCGAGTACCGGTGGTCCGCTCGCACGGCGAAGAGAGAAGGTTTTACGGTGGGTCTATGGGGTCACGCGCTGCCTTTTCCGTCACCCCGGACCGATTCGGCGGGGCGAGACGCACCCATAGCCCACCAATAAAAAAAAAAAAAAAAAAAAAAAGGCTTTGTCCACATCTATCCATAGTTCATAGTCCTTCCTTTCAAAAGGGATATATTTATTAGATTCTTGAAGCTTCACCTATGACATTGATTGACCAGCTTGACATTGATTGATATTCTTATAAAGATGAGTAAGAATATAGAGCCAGTAAAATTTAATATATCATTTAATTTAATATAATTAAATATACGTCCAATTAAATTATGAAAACATAAACTTAATATAATTTGAAAGTAGCACAAGCTGAACCATTTATATTTCTCGTGAAACTTAAATTAATTTAGTTGTTGGAATTTATTTGAAATAAAACTTTTACAGATTCTATTGCGTTTGTATTTGATTTTTAATTTCCCAACGTTTCGAACACTTTACAGTGATCATGGTTACAGTCAGTCAGGTCGATCAGTCGGTCAGTCCTTCCGTGACCATGATCACTGTAAAGTGTTCTGTTGTCAAATAGAAACGCGATAGAATCCGTAAAACTAGTTTTATTTCAAATGTGTTATACTCGGGTTAGAAATCATTATGTTAGAATTTATTTAGCCATTTGTTTTTAATTGCCTTTTGTCATATATATAAATTGTACAATGAGAGCAGACTATTTTCTTTCTTTATATCTACTAAAACATTAAAAAATAATAATATTAAATTGTTTTTTGTAAATACACACTACAGTTTTATTTGCCTTTGTTGGCAAACGAGCAAAGAGCCCACCTGATTTTAACTGCCAAATGTCGATCATGGATCTACTTTACTAAGAACACAGCTCATCTGACTGCGTAGTATAGTTCAATTTCCCTTCTATTATGGTGGGAGCTTTATTTAAATAGTGAGACGTATAAAAGCTGAAATTAATTTCAAATCTATGAAATGAAAATGAAGTAAAACATCTATGTAATTGTAGTATAATATTAATTAAATAAGTTTTTAGAGAGAAAATCTTATTGTTTCCTTACACAAGTAATAAAAAAATGTAAAAAGATTCAGCTTGCATGCACAGGTTCTAACCCTGAAAGGTATACCCATATATCATGTATAATAATGCTTAAAATTTCAGATTTGCCGATCATCTTCCGGAATATAAAGTACCCCATTTTTCGTAAATATTCAAAACGTGTTTTAAAATCAGGTGTTCTCTATAAAAAAAGAAAAATATCTATAGTAGTAAGTTTCAAATTTGCTGTGTGGTAGCGGCTACGAATACTACCAACTTACTACTACGAATACTACAACTATGCTCGTAGATGTCGTAAAAGACGACTAAGAGCTTTATAACGACCTGGGCCAAGTCCATCTGATGCCGTTTGGTCAACAATTACATTCGCAAGGACGATTGACGTCTGGCAGGCGGCCGGTCATAAAACTATTGCCAATAACTTTTACAATATGTACTATGAAAGAAGAGTATATATTGTATCGACCCCAAATAATTGGGATAAGAGAATGATGAGTAGTAAGTTTCAAATGTTGCTGGACTTATGGTTACTGATCCACGCATATAACTATACTATTTTATTGTATATCTATTATTTGTTTTATTATTTACTAGCTTCTGCCCGCAGCTTCGCCCGCGTTAAAGGTTACTTTCCTAAAGTTTTCCACCCCCTATTTTTATTTTACCCCTCAAGGGTATTTTTTTTTACAAAATTTTAATGTCATATTTATTAATCAATAGCCTAAAAATAAGTTTCAAGCTTTTGGCTTTAAAAATTACAATACTTCCTTACAACTTTTCATCCCCCTTTACAACCCTTTTTTGCATTAAAAAGTAGCCTATGTCCTTTGTCCGGCGCTAGACCATCTGTGTACCAAATTTTATTTAGATCCATTCAGTATTTTTGGTATGAAAGAGCGACAGACAGACAGAGTTACTTTCGCATTTTACATTTATAATATTAGTAAGGATAATGGAAAAAGAGTATGTAGCACACCTGATGGTAAGTGTCACAGCGTTCATGGACATTTACAATACCAGGGATACAGCCATTCCGCTGCCTATCTACCAAAACCTCTCAACTCTCTCTATCACCAAACGTAGTGCAATAGTACTAGCCACTGCTTAGATGTCAATTTTCGGCAAGATTGAGGCACTACTCCGGTTGAACTAGCTCACGGTTGTAGACAGAAAACTGTTAACAATAGAGCCCTATCACTACTAAAACTATTTTGTTCATTTTTTATTATTCCTGCGGCTTTAGTAGATTATTTATTTAAAGTGGAAGGATGTAGGTACCGGGGGAGACCGAGACTAACCTATCTCGACCAGATCGGTCATGTACTGAAGGAAGGTGGAGTCAAGAGTCTCCGAAACCGGCGAGCGTGTATGAAGAGAATTATGAATGTTGAGGAAGCGAGTGAAGTATGCAAATATAGAGTTGTCTGGCACTCTGTTCTCTCTGCCTACCCTGCAAGGGATATGGCGTGATGATATGTATGTATGTATGTTCATTTAAGTAATATTATTATTTTGTATTTTGCAACTACATTTTTATTTTAACTTTTTTAATCCCTTCGTGTATTGATAGAGTAAGAATACAATTTTCTATCCCATATCTTACCCGTGGGTGTCATAAAAGACGATTAAGTGATATTATATGGCTATATCATCAGTGCAAAAGAAGGGAAATTTCGAAACAAAATCCTATACCAAACCGTATAACTAACGTGCTATACGTAGGTTCATTTCCCTCTTATTGCGGCAGAGCCTTGAGCCCAGCAGTGGGACGTATATGAGCTGGGAAGATAATAATTTACATGCCTTATTTTAAAATATAGTTACATAATTTTTCGTTTCGTATTCGGGTATTTATAAATAAGTTTCAAGCTTCTGGCTTTAAAAATGACGATACTTCCTTACAATTTTTCATCCCCCTTTACAACCCTTTTTTTGCATTAAAAAATAGCCTATGTCCTTTATCAGGCTCTATACTATCTGTGTACTAAATTTCATTTAGATCGATACAGTAGTTTTGGCGTGAAAGAGCGACAGACAGACTTACTTTCGCATTTATTAAGGATTTCTAACTACATACACATATATTCTGACAGTGTGGTGGCGGAAAGAAATACTACCAACCATTACATTAATCTTTGTTATAAAATATGCTAACTTTATCTGATGCCGTCTGGTCAACAATTGCATTACCAAGTAGAGTTGACGTCAGGGAAGGCGGTCATAAAACTATTGTCAAAACTTTTGCAATATGTACGATTTAAAAAGCATACGTATTGGAATTAAAATATTGAGCCCAAGCAATTGGGATAAGATCAAGACCATGATGATGGTGATGATTTTATGTGTGACTCTGCATATGCTATTTCCCCACCATCTATAATTCTCTATCTGGTGGTAGAGTAAGAATACAACGTTTATCACCCCATATTTTCTATGATTATTGGAATAATAAAAAGGATAAGAGATGTAAGTAGGTTATATTATCATCAGTCAACACTTTGCCATCCGCTGGACGTAAGCCTCAGTCATAGAACACAAACAAAGTGTGATGCTGTACTGCCTACATCCAACGTTTTTCAGCAACCTTTACCTAAGAATCTTATTCATATTAGATGATTTTACTTCGTTAGATTATTTATTTGTTGTATGTGTTTATGATTATCTTTTTATATTACCCATAGTAAAAGGAGAACCGAATAAAAATTTCCTTTCGTGTTACTTACTTCTTTTACTTCTGTTCCATCACGGCAAGTCAAAAAAATTCGAAATGAAACCCTATTCCAATTTATCTGCCTAACGTGATATACGTGCTACGTCATGTTTATTACCTACTTGTAGTGGCAAACGAGCAAGCAGCGCACCTGATGGTAATCGTTATTGCCGCCCATAGATCTTTACAACAGCAGTGGTATAGCTAGGCTTCTGACAACTAACCAAAACCCACTCAAGTTGGACTTCTATCTCTTTTTCTCACCGAACAAAACGGAATTTCATATTGCCATTGCTTAGATGTAGATTTTCTGCGAGAGTTTGGTACTACCCCAGACGGATCGGCCCGTGGCTGTAGACAGCGACACAACAGCGTAGCCTTTTTGAGGCGGACTATAGAATGGTCACACCCCACGAATTTCATCTGAAGCGACAGAAGAAGTGGCGTGCGATCACATAGACCCGTCCCGCAATGTACCTCTCTTTGCCAAGCGAGCGGTCCACCGGAACCCGGTGTTTGCCTTCGGTGGCAAAAGTGTAGCTCTGCCACTACAGATATCAATATTACTAATATAAATAACTTTTTTGTTGTTGACATAACAACAGTGATTCTCTAGAACCCTAGAAGCTCCTGAGATTAAAACAATCAAATAATCAAACAATTTCTTTATATTTGTACACAGTACATTACAATTTACTCATATCTCAAGTTTAGGTGATACTTTGTGAAGTAAACAGGCACCGGGAGTCCTGTGAGAATTTTATCATTAGTATAAGAAGTTAATTTGGTCAGTTGATAAGCTGATAAATTATTTATTATGAATTATACTTATCTAAGAGATAATTAGGTTTTCGAATAATATATATTTCATATAGATTATGATTTCAAAGCTTTATTCCCTAATGCCTTTATGATTCTAATCTAATATTACTTTAATATTACTATTTGATATACAATCGCATGTTTTTTTTTAACTGAAAAGGTGACGTAGTGGTTTAAATACTAAACTACCGTGCAAAAGGTCACGAGCTCAATTCCTACTCATAATATTTTGTATAATTCTGGCTCCTGCAACACAGTTTGTAACTATCGTAGAAGTTGGAGACTCTCATATGTTTTTCTAATGTTCATATGGTAATTAATAAATTATTGTTATTATAAGCCACAATTTTTTGTGAGTCTGTTCAAGTGCCTTCTTGAATATCACCCGCAACAATACGCAGATAAAACTTCGGGTATTATAAATACTCAAGCGCATAATTATTTTCACTTACTCACTCTCATGGTCGGTAATGTGCTGTACAGTCGCAATATACGCAAATCAATTTACAAAGCTTTTTATTTAATTATACAAACTTAAAGACCCCAACATATGGTCCAGCGATCCGGATTAATTGCTATATATGAAGATTAGCGCAAATAATCAAGAATATTAGTAATTGTTGGCATTTTTCTGCAAGTTAACTGAAACGTGAAGAAGTTACCAGTGGACGCTGAAAAGTGGTTTGGCCATTGGATCTTATTATAATTAACTTGAAATTAACCCAACACTCTTTAAAGTTTGTATTTTAAGCTTTAAGTTATTAATAAGGTCAGTATATACACTTATATAACGTAATTAACTGTGAGCCATAGTGTCAATCTGCAAGTGACGGTGAATTTAAATAAAATTTATGTTCTAGTTACTATTTGTAATTATTATTTTAGTTAATTTAATTTGTAATTATTGCAGTTGTTATTTAGGCAACATAAATTAACTAACTTCCATAGTTTTATTTCGTCCTTGCTCATTTATATCTCGACAAATAGGCCCATGTAAGGTATTTGTTAATTACATTTATATTTTATTTTATCGAATCTTATTAATTTAATTGTGTTATTGCATTGTATTCATTAATTATTCAACGTAGATAAACTTAATATTTAATTAATTTAATTGTAATAGTTTCCATTTCGATTCCAACACACATTAGGTACCTGACGATTATTATATTATAATTATTACTCAATTGCTCCTGTATATAATTCCAGGATTTAGCAGTTGTCTCCCATAATGTCAACAAAAGATGAATTTGCAATGGAAGTGCTCAAGGAAATTACCGATCTCACTAAAAAACGCAGTAGCTTCAAAGGTCGTATTACAATATTTAGTAGTTATTTAAATTCATTAAATCTTTCGTCTTTAACGACTAAGGATATAAGCGAGTTACAGTTACGTATAAGGAAGCTTGAATCATTGTATGCTCAATTTGACGAACTACAAACTCGTCTGGAATGTTTATCAGATAATCTCGAGGCTCAAATGGCTCATAGGGAGGATTTTGAGTCCAAATATTATAAAATTGTCTGTCAGGCACAGGAGTTAGTGGATAGTCACAAACAACCTCTAAGTGCAGCACCCAGCCAGTGTAGTTCTCGTAGTGGTAATAAACCCGTCAAGTTACCTACCATACAGCTCCCTAAGTTTAGTGGATCTTATTCTAATTGGCTAGAATTTCGCGACACCTTTGATAGCCTAATACACTCTAATGAGGATATAGATGTAGTAAATAAGTATCACTACTTACGTGCCTCATTGGAGGGCTCAGCTGCTGTGGTAATTCAATCCATTCAGTTCTCTGCGGCTAATTACAACATAGCTTTGGCATTATTGTGCGATCGGTTTGATAATAAACGATTATTAATTCAAAATCACGTCACAGAATTATTTAACATTGAACCGATCGCCCGAGAATCTTCTATTAATTTAAAACGTCTATTGGACCAATTTAATAAAAATATTCGTGCACTGGAATCCTTAGGCGAACTTACTCATCACTGGGATACACTTCTAATTCATATCCTTACATATAAGCTGGACAACAAAACGTTCCGTGAGTGGGAAGAGTTTAAAGGTCGTTTAAACAAGCAAGAGTCCATTATTATTAAACACTTTATTGAGTTCATAAAGGTTCGCACTGACTTATTAGAAACTATTGAATTATCACGTTATACACAGCACAATAACATTACGTCAAATAGTAAACCGACAAAACATAAGACGATGGTTTCGTTGGACAATAATAACGCTTCTTTCAGTTCGAGTTCGACTAGTTCATGTCCTAAGTGTAATGGCGATCACAAACTTAACCATTGTCCTCAATTTCTTGATTTAAGTAATGAAGCACGACTTCAAATATTACCTAGTTTTAAGATTTGTTTTAATTGCTTTCGCAGTGGTCACTACGCGAATAAATGTAGGAAGTCTGGATGTAAATTATGTAAACGGCGTCATAATACTTTAATACATGTTGCAAATAATAAACAAACATCAGTAGTGCATAGCGAGCGAGCTGATAGCAGCGCGCTCCCCGCCACCATCGATACGAATTATTCTTTATCTCTGTCAGCGAGCGTCGCGGCCTCAGGTAACCCGGGACACGCTCATCGTGTAGACGTCCTGCTATCGACAGTATTAATTAAGTTATACGATTCTCATAATCGCGAGCATATAGCGCGCGCCCTTCTCGATAGTGGTAGCACATCTTGTATTATGACAGAAGATTTGTTCTGTCGTTTAGATTTGCCATGTATTCGTATAGATAAATCTATACTAGGCATCAATAATGTCATGTCACACATAAGTAAAATGTGTCATGTGCCTATGAAGTCATTAGACGAAACATTCACAACTAATTTGCGTTGTTTTGTTTTGCCGTCGATTGCAGGCGACTTACCGAGCAGTTCAGTTGATTTGTTGAACCTTAACATACCTAGTTATGTATGCTTGGCCGATCCCAACTTTCATACGCCCGCGTCAGTAGACATGATAATAGGCGCTGATATCTTTTGGGATATATTGGGATCGCAAAGGATTATATTAGGCACAAGTAAACCAATTTTACATGAAACTAGGTTAGGTTGGATAGTTTCTGGCCCTATATATAGTAATACTGCGCATTCTGTTAAATGTAATTATGTACATGTCGATTCATCGACTGATAACTTTAATGAGCAGATTCAGCAACAACTCTCACGGTTTTGGAGCTTAGAACAGGTGAATGATTGTTCTACTTATTCACCAGAACATAAATTATGTGAAAAACATTTTATAAATAATACTGAGCGTTTAAGTGATGGTCGTTTCTGTGTGAGGATTCCATTAAAAAATTCTCCTAGCGTATTAGGTGAATCTTTACATCGCGCTAAACAATGTTTTCTTTCTTTGGAACGTAGACTGATGGGTCAGCCACGTCTTCGCCAGTTGTATCGTGAATTCATGTGTGAATACAAGGCGTTAGGTCACATGTCAGACTGTGAGCTTAGTTCCAAGAATAATGATAATTTTATTCCTCATACATTTTGATGGCAGATATAGAGAAAATGTATAGGCAGATCCTCGTTCATCCTGATGATAGATATTTACAACGAATAATATGGCGGGATGATATAAAGAAATCATTAAGAGCATTTCAATTAAATACAGTTACTTATGGGACAGTTAGTGCCCCGTTGTTAGCCACTAGATGCCTTAAGCAATTAAGTCTTGAGTGTAAGAATAAAAGGATTGCCGAAATCATTCTCCATGATTATTACGTCGATAATTTGTTGAGTGGAGGGGATGATTTTTCTGAAGTTCAAGTCTTACGTAATAAGCTTACTTCAATTCTTGCTTTAGCTTGCTATCCAGTCAGAAAATGAAAGTCAAACGATCCTCGGCTAGTCTAAGACTCGTATCAATATCCTCTTGGTTCAAATATAAGTTGCGATGAGCATATTAAATCTTTAGGCTTAGGATGGCAGACCGTATCTGACAAGTGGTATTTTCCAATTAATACACATACTGATACCACATGTATTTCTAGCACAAAACTTTATTATTTTGAACGTCGTTATTAGTTATTAAGCTTTCAACAGTATGTCAAGTATTTCATCTCCTAGCTCTTGCTTCCCCTGTAGTCATTAAAAAAATATGGCTACACAAGTTATTCTGGAATGATTCGTTAACACCAGACATTGAATTGTTTGGGTATAATTCGTATAATAATTTACATTAATTTATTAAATATTATTATTAAAATATCTCAATTCGAATCATTTATGTAATATAATTTATTAATTAAAGGACAAAACTTACCAAGTAGATGTCCGTTGTTTAAATTTAATGTATTTTTAGATAATAAAAATATAATGTGGATAGGTGGTCGTCGTGAGAATTCCGCCTTTGCTTATGACAAAAAGCATACTATTATAATACAGTCCACACATCGATTTACTAAGTTGCTTTTTGAGTATGAGCATGCGAGACTCATGCACGTGTTAGATTAATAATAGAAGAAATGTATAGGTATATAACATTTAAAAAGGTAATAAGATTCTATTTTACGTCGATTTAAAAAATAATGATGAATTACGATATGATTTGTGTTATTAGGGTGAAAAGTGGATTAAAATGAAATAATATTCGCTGATTTGATATCAAAGTTGTGGGTTGTCGGTTGTTTGTGCAGTTTGTGGGTATTTAAGGAGCGATAGCGCGGTAAAACAGTCAGTTGCTGTTGGCTTTCGTACTGTTAACATCTAAGGTTGTATTTTTGTATCATTATGTAGTTGTGCATTTCATGGTAATACTTTTGCTTATTTTCATTGAATAGTATTATGATAAATTGATATGTAAATTAAATGTATTGTAATAAGGTTGTTTGCTTTACTATCTTATTTATCTGTGTATTATGATAAATTGATATGTTAAATTAAATGTATTGTAATAAGGTTGTTTGCTTACTATCTTATTTATCTGATATGATAATAACCTGATACCTATTACAGATAATATTGAGTATTAATAATACATATATCTAAATATAATACCTATATATATACAAAAAATATAATATATACAAAATTAATTTAACATCAGAAGTGGGATACACTACCTTAATTACTAATACACCTAATATCCGAGTTTCAGAATAGATCCCGCTGTCTTAGAAGTTCTCCAGGCAATCTAAGATGCTGTATCCGGCAATCATCATGCTGATGATGACATAGCAAATGCAGCCTTCGACCTAGCGAAAAGTGATGAGGGCCGTGATGCAGAAGGCTGAGGTCTCAACATCGAGGAACTGTCTTAAAGTATTGGGATCGCGCAGTATCGGTACCGTCGCAGGAGCTGGTAAGGCATTAAAGGGCTTCGCTCTGGTATATTTAGTCATAAAGACCATCTGAATGTCGACTTGGGTCACATTTTTGTACAGAACTCGTTGAGTTATTTTCCAAAAGAAAAAGTACAATAAATGGGACTCGAGTCTGATCGCGAGAGATTATGTTTTACATTAGGTATTTAGTGTCTAGACCTTCGCTATTGATTTTCGATCCTAGCTTACAAACTGAATTATATGACGTTACTAGTGATATTAGATATTTATTTTATTGCTAAAATTTAATAATTTTAGGGTGCCTATTTCAGTAAAAGAACAACACCTTTAAGTTGAAACATAGTTCATACGATCTAGAAACTTTAGCCATTTACAATGCTGTGAAACACATTACAGTTTATTTACTAGGAACTAACTTAAAATTATAACTGAATGTATGTATCAAATCAACCATGAATAAAATAATAACCCATTTAGCTCGCAGGTGGCTAAATATGCAGTTTGAAATTACTTTTTACATTTTACTAAAGGGACAATATATAAGCTATTTCGATTTCCTCGGTCGAAATCCTATTGAACTGCCTATAGCTATGCTTAATACTGTAAATTTAATAGATGACACCCAATCTCGGTTAGAATTTTCACATAGAGAACAAACGTGAGAATAGACTCAAAGCAATGTGTAGGTAGTTCGTAGTAATTTGCTATATTACAAGATTAATCCAAATAGACATATAAAGTTAAATATTGCAAATTATATTACGCCTATTTCACGAAAGAAATTGTCATATTGGTTTTGAGAATAACTAGCTAATTTAAAAAAATATATATATAGGTATGTAGCTGAATACATTTGTTAGTTTTATAAACTTATATATTGCCACAATATGATAATTATCATAAATTAAATGTTTAATAGTTATAACTCACCATAAACAATATAAAATTTTACACATAGAATCATTTTCTTATATGTGCTGGCAATTAATTTGTATTAAAAATGCGGGCCAAAATTTAATAACTGATCCTGTAGTAGATATATATAAATTTCTGTAATAACGATGACTTATTGGGCGTAAGACACCCTGGTCCTCCCGTGACTATGATCACTGTAAAGTGTTCGAAACGTCAAGGAATTAATTTTAGTAGTAGTCAAATCATGTTATTTTTTTGTTTGATGAACTACGTGTAGAACATTACTTAATTTCCATTGTACCCTCAGAAGTAAGGGGCAAGTAGAACGTTACGTATTTATTGTGACTATTGCTTAATACTATATGCTAGACAGTCAGATTGGCCGAACGTTTTATGGAAAATCCAACAATCTATTAACAGGAACATACAGAAGGTTTTACTATTTACGCTTACTTATTGGTGTAATTTGTCGCAAACGAAATACGATACTTAATTAAATTAGACACTGCTTGAGACATAGCTAAACTATATATTATACAAATAGCGGCATATTTAAAAAAAAAAAAAAAACGTTTTGACACTGTTCGTCGAATATGAAGTATATGTCTCACAGAATCATAGGTGTAAGGATAACTTAGCATCAAAATTTAAAGGCCCTTATGAAATTTCTTCTAACCTCCCTAATGATTGCTACAAATTGCAAGGAAAATGTAGCTTACGAATTATTATAAGTGTATAGTTGCTAATTTGTTTGTGGGTGGATTGTGATTGTTTAATAAATAAATTGTTTCCGCTGGCCGGTCATTTGCTTGGTGCAAGTCTATCCCACAAGCAGCGGGTGGAGGGGACTTGACACGTCTAGGCATTTGGCAAACAAAAATATATAAATTTTGTTTCCGCTGGTCGGTCTTTTGTTTGGTGCAAGTCTATCCCACAAGCAGCGGGTGGAGGGGGCTTGACATGTCTATGCAATTGGCAAACAAAAATATATAAATTTTGAAAAATCATGATTTGCAATACATATGTTGTTTCTGCTGGTCGGTCTTTTGCTTGGTGCAAGTTTATCCCACAAGCAGCGGGTGGAGGGGGCTTGACACGTCTAGGCAATTGGCAAACAAACATATGTAAGTTTTGAGCAGTCACTGTTTGCAAATATGTTAGCAATGATACAATAGTGTACTTCGAGAGCGAAGTACTTGTCAGTATGGCCGTGTTAGATTAATAATAGAAGAAATGTATAGGTATATAACATTTAAAAAGGTAATAAGATTCTATTTTACGTCGATTTAAAAAATAATGATGAATTACGATATGATTTGTGTTATTAGGGTGAAAAGTGGATTAAAATGAAATAATATTCGCTGATTTGATATCAAAGTTGTGGGTTGTCGGTTGTTTGTGCAGTTTGTGGGTATTTAAGGAGCGATAGCGCGGTAAAACAGTCAGTTTCTGTTGGCTTTCGTACTGTTAACATCTAAGGTTGTATTTTTGTATCATTATGTAGTTGTGCATTTCATGGTAATACTTTTGCTTATTTTCATTGAATAGTATTATGATAAATTGATATGTAAATTAAATGTATTGTAATAAGGTTGTTTGCTTTACTATCTTATTTATCTGTGTATTATGATAAATTGATATGTTAAATTAAATGTATTGTAATAAGGTTGTTTGCTTACTATCTTATTTATCTGATATGATAATAACCTGATACCTATTACAGATAATATTGAGTATTAATAATACATATATCTAAATATAATACCTATATATATACAAAAAATATAATATATACAAAATTAATTTAACACACGCTGGGCCACAATTGTTGTTAGCTTCAATTAGAGAAGTGTACTGGCCAATAGGAGGCCGTAATTTAGCGAAAGTTCGTTACCGTCACTGCATTAGATGTTTGCGGATAAAGCGAAAGGTTGTGACACCTTTGATGGGTAATTTACCACAGCAGCGGCTTAAGCCAGGTGGGTTTTCCCTTTGAGACCGTGGGTGTAGACTACGCGGGACCTATATCTTCTGTTAGTCGTCAAGGGCGTAGTCGTATTGTTAAGGTGCATACCGCATTATTTATTTGGTTCACTACCAAAGCGATATGTCTGGAGTTATTAGGTGATTTGACGAGCAATAGTTTTATATTAGCCTTAAGTAGGTTTAAGGCTCGTCGCGGTAAACCCACTGATATTTATTCCGATAACGGTACGACGTCTGTCGGGGCATACAATGATCTTACTAGGTTCTTAAAAAATAATTGTGACTCAATCTCTAGCGACCTTTCAAGTGATGGTATTAGATTCCATTTTATACCAGCATACTCTCCACACTTTGGTGGCATATGGGAGGCGGGTGTGAAATCCGTAAAATATCATTTCATATTGTCATTTGAGTTATGAAGAACTCAATTCCACCCTAGTACAGATTGAAGCCATTTTAAATTCCCGGCCACTTACACCACTGTCATCGCAGCCTGAAGATATAACACCGTTGACACCTGGTCATTTTTTAATTGGTCGTCATTTAAATTCATTGCCAACAAAGGACCTCCGGGACTACGACACTTCGCACATTAGCCGATTTCATAAAATCGAACTACTTCGACAATATTTCTGGACAAGGTGTATCTCCAGGTGGATCGCCAGCAAAGAAGTAAATCTCCAATGAGTCATTGAAGCTTGACACTCTTGTCCTGGTGAAGGAAGACTCATTGCCACCTCTTAAGTGGAAGCTTGGTCGTGTCGTCGCAATTTATCCTGGGCTAGATCAAATCGCTCGTGTTGCGGAAGTCAAAACTACGACTGGAGTCGTTCGACGGTCCTTCAATAAACTGTGTCTACTGCCTATTATTGAAGATTAATATACCTATATCTGGTTTGTTGAAAGGCAAGCATTCAACGCCCGGGGGCATGTTCAAGTGCCTTCTTGAATATCACCCGCAACAATACGCAGTTAAAACTTCGGGTATTATAAATACTCAAGCGCATAATTATTTTCACTTACTCACTCTCATTGTCGGTAATGTGCTGTACAGTCGCAATATACGCAAATCAATTTACAAAGCTTTTTTATTTAATTATACAAACTTAAAGACCCCAACAGAGTCTAAGCGTAATTTGTGGGGATTAGTCTGCCACCTATGGAGAGGCAGACTACGCGAGGGCGATGCCACTACAGTAAAAGTTGGTGGGGCGTCAACAAGAGATAGTGCCTGAAAAGGTAACGCACCGGACGAGTTACTGATGATAAGGAGTATACCCTATACTGATGATAAAGGTAGCTCACTCGTATGGCGTAAGAGAGGTACATGTACAGCAAATTGAAAAAGAGATATACACCGTTCCTTACGTCTTCTCAACGGACCAGACGGGGTATGAACTTACCAAAAATGGTATTTGACTGCTGAATTAGTTGTTTAAACCTCTATACTGTTTCTGTACAATATATTTCTTATTTTTCCTTAACCAACCTGCACTAAGAAAATAATCGTTGCAGAAAAAATTACAAACACATAATTGACACCCTCAAACTCAAAACGTATTACAAGGATCCATGGACGGCAGTAACACTTATCATCAGGTGTGCTTGCTCGTTTGCTACCAAGAGCAGTAAAAAAATATTGCTACTTATATAGCTGACATTTGTAAGCCTTTGTCCTTGATGTATATTTTGGTATAGGTTATATTCACTTAGTTGCAATTTCTAAAATTTGGCCGTATCACTGGTCTCAAAATTATTCAGTATACTGTTTAGGAGTAAGCCTGAAGAATTCTTTACGTGGTAAAATCCGAAATAGCTGCAGAAATAAATTTGCTGCCTCATCTCTTAGAAATGACGGATACATCCAAGTCGCTAGCGTAAGTTAGGTTTTGGGTTTCCAGCCTTTGTTTACGAATAAAAATGAAAAATACTACTACAGATTAGTGGGTTCACTGATAACTGAAGGCAGATAACTGTTAACTGTCAATACAGCTATTATATGTTCTATTAAACAGGTTCATGAATTAGAAAAAAGAGTATATAAGTCAAATTCAAATTCATTTATTATGCATAAACCACACTAAAAAAACCCTGCGAGGGCACTTAGCCCTCGCAGGGTTTACATTCATTTTGTCATTTTTTTTACATTTAAATTTAATCTAATAAACACCGGATCGGAATGAGAACGCTACTGAGAAGATCCGGCAATTAACTCAGCGGGTTTGTCTAATTATATTTTATCTATATTATTACAATTCTTTTCATTTTTTATATAAAAAAAATAGTACATGTTTATAATTTAATTAACTTTAGTGCGATTAAGTAAATATTAATATAGTTATACACGTAAATACGTGTATATATTTTAAATGAAACTAGTCTTGTCTTTTGTGATAGGATATGATCTGGAGATACCGCGCTCTTTTTACACGGGTTGACGAAAGGGTGGCGTGCGGCCTCATAACCTACCATATTTCTTCCATAAAAGTTCGAAAGACTACGCCTTGCGCTAAGCAAATAAAGTTTGTATTGTGGGTGACTTCACAAAAATTAATGAACGGACATAAATTAAAACAGTATTGTTTTACGTGGGAAAAAATATTGGCCTGCGTGGGACTCGAACCTGTGACACGCGAGGTAGATATCCTAACCAATACACTATTTTTACTATTTTTGACATCATAGTAGCTTATTACCTTTTTTATTGCTTATGGTGGCAAACGAGCAAGCAGCACACCTGATGGTAAGTGTCACTACCGCCCATGGAGCTTAGGCCGCTGCCTACCAATAAATTCCCCAAACCCACACAGTTGGCTTCCGGGCTCTCTCACTCACCGAACGAAGCGCAATAGCACATTGCCATTACTCAGACGTCGATCTTCTACGAGAATGTGGTACTACCCCGGACGGACCGGCCTACAGCTGTAGACAGAAATCTGTCAACAGCATGGTCCTACCACCTACCTTTTTTATTGACACAAATCCCATGACTGTATCTCCTGTAACCCAGGATCCACAATGGTCTAAATAACACCAAGATCCTCAAGAATTCCCATTAAATACTTTTATTCGTCTTATCCCCGCAATAAAAGTTGTAGTGTCTGTAATAAATTGAATTAGAAAAAATAAACAATGTAAGCTGGCAAGGTTTCATTTTATTTAAACCAAAAGCTGAAGTAGAATTTATTAATAGCGCATTGCCTTATAAGAATTATTTGACAGCAAAACTAGTGATTCGTTAGAGGTACTTTCCGTCTCATGTACCTTTACACTTATGTTTAAGTAGCGTAACCACACTCTGGCAAACTCATTACCCACATTTGTTCTCAGCTAAGAGCCATTTAGAAGAGTTACAGCCTACTAAAATAATCAAACAGTACGCTTACATAACGAGAAACTTTGGCTATGTAATAAAAGTGATAAGCTCTCACAAGATAATAAATTGCTTTGTTCAATTTATTAGCTAAACTTATTTATTTAGCGACGGTTTATTGCTGTAAAGATTTGTCAATGCTGACATGATGATTTGTGTAGGCATTTCTATTATTATGTATTTTTGGTGGTTGATATACAGGGTGAAAGTGGACTGCTCCCGAAAACAAATACAGGTAACCCTACTAGTCCTACTTATAATGATAGGCTAGGAAAAAAATCGATTCGGATGAAAAATAATTCGTTTTTTCACCACGCGAGGTAGTTGAACTCTTGAACATATGATCGTGAGTTTTGAATAGATTGCGTCTTTTCTCATCTGAGTAAAGTTACGTATTTTTATAGAATTATCGTTACATGGCACTGTCCCAATACGATGGAATGTGAAAAATACTTAAAAATTGGTTGTGAAAAAAAAAATTGTTTCATCCTAATCGATTTTTTTTCTAGCCTATCATTACAACTAGGACTAGTAGGGTCACCTGTCGTTATTTTCGGAAGCGGTCCACTTCCACCCTGTATAAGCAGTCGAACTAATAGCCGCTTTTGAATATCAATAATACTAGGTTCTCCGCCACTATTATTACCATTTCTTTCTCTGGATGAAAGAGAGATCCAGGGACTCTAAACTTTACGGTACTATTTGCCTAATTTTTAGCTGCTAATCAAATATTTAGAAGAATCGAACTAGTGCTAGTTATGTTAATAAAAACTATAATTTGTTTAGTAAAAATATCAGAAGTAGTAAGTATTGTGGTAAATGGACTTGTGCGCAAACTTGCCAAGTCAAGTATTGAAGTTTAAACTATCTACATCTATTGATGGTTTATATTCGCAATTGGACCCTATAGGTGGCGTCATTGTCGGTATGTCAAATGGCTGGACCGATTGGGATGAACTTTTCTATGTATATTTCAATGGGTCCCTGGATGATTTCAAAATGCAATTGGACCCGATAGACGGCGCTGCTGTCGGCATATTGCTTAAAGCTCTTCCAGGTAGGACGACGTTTGCCGGGACAGCTAGTATATCTACAAAAGAGGATGTTTATATATATGACATCGCTAAACTCTTAAACTATTTGACCGATCATTATGAAAATTGGTATGTAAATGTATTTTTTCACGGTGAAGGTTTATATGCTATCTTCATTAATGTAACTAGCCAGGCGGCGCTGTGATATATCATCTTCTATAAACAAACCAACGGGCTGGGTTTGCTTGCAGATTATAAGTTATTAGGTTTATATAAATAAATCAACTATGAAAAATTAAAAAAAAAAAACGTGTGGCCCTCGGGGACTGCCGCGGTAAAGCATAGCATTTTTTATCAACTTACGCAATTATAATTATTTATTTATTTTTTATTTATGCAGTATTTTTTTTTATATTAATTGAAGTTTTTTTTTCTTTGATATTAATTCAAGTTACACCTATTTATTAAAACTACTAATTCATTAAAACATTTAAAATACACGATGATAAACTGTTTTATTTATAATATTATTAAATTATGATTAATAAATTTTGTAAAAATAAATTGCAAAATGAGATTGACGGCGGTGAGATTCGAACCCACGCCTGCCACGATGCCTGCGTATAATCAGTGCAAAATTAACTGCTACTTTTCAACCATACAATCTTAGGTTTTATTTTCATTACGGAATTTCTTGATTCGGTCGCCACGCTCAAAGCGTAATGATATATGCTACGAAATAGCTTAAAAGTCATAAAAAAATTGAAAAATAAACAATAAATTATGTTTTAAAATTACTTATGAATGTTATAAGCTCTATTAAATAAATTTCAGGATTATCTATATCACTAGGGACTTACTTAAATCTCGAACTTTTATTGTGAACATCGACAATCCTACAATAATTTCACAGCCCCATAAAAAAAGTTAGCTGTGCGACGAATCAGACTATAATTTGCCGACATAGTTTGAGCTGCTAAATTGATATTCGAAATAAGAATTAAAATCCTGTGTACAATTTTTTAGATAAATTCAAAATTATATTATTCTCTTTTAGATTCAACTACATCGTTTTGTGAGAGTCTGCTTGCTTTATTTTACTTAAATATTCACATTTTGACAAAATGTTAGAATTTTTAAAATTAGAAAAATAAAAATAATGGATTCAAGCCCAACAGAAACCGAATATTTAGGGAAAACTATGTAAAAAAAAACTACATATTTTGCCCTCATTTTTATAACAGCAACAAGTTTAAAATACTTGATATTTTTAAAAACCCATTGACCTCTGAGACCTATATATTTGTAAAGATTTTAATTCTAACTTCGAATATCGATTCAGCAGCTCAAAATACGTCGCTAAAGAATAATCTGACTTGTCCCACAACCAATTTTCTTTTTGTGGGGCTGTGTACTATACCATTGGAATTCATTTTCTTATTTATGTTTCGATGGGCTTAAACTTTACAATAACCGGGAAGGTGCCAATTAAACTAAGATACCTCATTGTGATAAAAGAATTTTCAGGTGGGAATAGCGTGTAGAATACAATTCACCACCCCCTTTCTTGCCCGTGTGTATCCTAAAAGACGATTAAGGGATATAATATGCAGATAACATCTATGCAAGAGAAGGAAAACTCGGAATAAAATCAACGCATCTGACCAGCTCAATAGGTTAATATTCCTCCTATTAAGGTGAAGGCTCGAGCCCAGTACTAGGCCACCCTCGTGGCGCACTGAGGTCACCTGCCGGTATAGGTCGGAGAGCATCTTCGCCTCTATGTCCCACGGGGGGGGTGTCCCGGCCAACATGCATGCCGCCTCGGCCGACCCCGTGCGGTATCTGCGGATGGCTCTGACCGTCATGGCTCTCCCTGGGCGCCACAGAAAAGCCCTGAGCGGGACTGTCAGAGACCTCGCCCACACGGATGCGCTGTACATGGTAGTAAAAAAAAAAGAAAAGAAGTGATGTTCTTACTTATCCTGGTTAAGTGCTTTAGATGAAAAAAAAAAGTTGACGTAATGAATTATTATAATTTGTAATAAAATAAGAAAGAAAGCAGAAACAGGGTAATTTGCACGTTAAATTGTAAAGTCTTGGAAATATGAAATACGAAAATGGAATATAAAATAATAAATGCGAAAACAAAAGCGCGAACCGAGGTGTCGATTTGCAAGCGCGTTGATTGGTCGACAAGGTATGGCGTGTATTAGTTTTTTTTTGTATATTGCGCCATCTAGCTCTGGGTCGCGGAACATAGCAGGGCATCTTTAGAGAATTTATAGAAAACTAAATGGTAATTAATTATTCTCTTATTCCATCACCACACAGATAATTTAATCATATCATCTATAATAAATTATACTATATATATGTATTTTATATAATTATTAAGGCTGGATATAACACGTTTTCATTAAAAATAACCCAATAAATTCTTGTCGATTTTATATCCTTTCATATTCTTCGCATTCTTTACAAACTCCAACGTGCGTGGAATTTTTAAATCTATATCGTATCGTATGAACATTGTATCAAATTTTATTTAAGCTGTGGTTTTATAACATAAGTTTTCTTGTGATATTTATATTTATAATAAAACAATGGACACAATTTGAACATTAAAGATATTTGAGAATCGTAGATTTCAAACACATTTAGAAAATTGAAAAAAAAAATGCCTCTGCCTACTTATCTATTAATTTTGTCACGAATCGCATAAAAATAATTAGCCGTTACATATATATAGCCGATACAGTTTTATTGCAAATAGAGTTAAGAATTTCTAAAATTATGCATGTGGGCACGTTTTAAGAATAATGTAATGGATCATCACCTCTACTTATCATCTTTTTGTGGTATTGTGGTCACTTGTCCATGGCTATCGTGAATAATAACTGAAAAATATAACATACATATGACAATTGATGACAAACGCAGGCAAACCAGAAATAAAACCCTATATCAATGTGTCTGGATAGCACTAGTCTATTGGGATACCAATTTGTTAATAGGGCTTAACAGTGAGACGTACACACGCTGTAAAGATAGGGAGGAGAAGGATATTATCTGCAAATCGAAGGTTAGCAACATTATTCGCTGTTGGTGATGACCTATTTTAGATTAAAACAGCTCACGAGAATATGGGTAGGTATTTAAGTCATCATTCTCCTACTCTTATCCCAATTACTTGGAGTCGATACAATATGTACCTACTCTTCTTTCATAGCACATATATTGTGAAAGTTATGGCAATAGTTTAATGACCGGCCGCCTGCCAGACGTCAACCCTCCTTGGGAATGTAATTGTTGACAGATGGCGTTGGCAGGGCATACCGGGGGTGTTTAATCAATCTAGCTAGGTTTCATTTATAGAAAATATTATTTTGTCAA
Organism: Lymantria monacha; assembly: GCA_905163515.2. Taxonomy (NCBI): domain Eukaryota; kingdom Metazoa; phylum Arthropoda; class Insecta; order Lepidoptera; family Erebidae; genus Lymantria; species Lymantria monacha. Next base: position 4,025,737 of record LR991087.1, read on the forward strand.
CATTTTGACGCAGCCATTAACAGTAGACATATTTCAGTTGGAAAAGCAGTAGTATAATCCAGAAAGCGCCGGTTTGGATACTTAGCTTCCCTTTCTCTTTTATTATTGTTTGCTTTTTAATTTTATTAAATATTTTTATTATTTACTTATAAATATTTTTACCAAAACACAATAACAAAAATACCGAGCAAAGCTCTGTCATCCAGATACTGTGATAATTTATTGACCAACTTAGATAATGTTAGGGAACGCGCGTACACTAGATTTTTTAAATATAAATTTCATCATCATCATCAATCACAGCCCACACACTCCACACTCTCCACTCCCCACTCCACACTCGGGCCTCCTCCGTAATGGGAGGGCAATTAACCTACTATACCGCGCTGGTCAGACGTGTTGATATAGGGTTTTGTTTCGAGTTTTCCTTCTCTAGCATAGATGTTATATGCGTTTTATATCCCTTATTCGTCTCTTACGATCACCCACGGGTAAGATAGGGGGTGGTGAATTGTAATCTTACTCCGTCACGGATAAATATAAATTCAATAGAGTTAAATATGCTGAGAAAATTACATTTATTTTAAAATGTTGTTCTTTTTTAATTAATAGCTTGGATGCAACTATGATTATAATATAACGTCTTAAGTTTTTCAAATAGCAAATATGAAGCTTGAAATTAATGCCGATAGACATTAAAAGACATGCCTTTTACTGCAGGTTTAAAATTATTGTAGCGATTTGGCGAGGGCAGTTCAAGTTATTCCCCATGAGGGACTTTTATAATTTTTATAAATTGGCAATTAAAGAGTGGTTATAATTAAATTTTGAAACAGTCGCCCAAGGCGTGATTTTCAAGAAACCGGCGACCTAAAAAAGGAGAGTCATATTTTCTTTATTATACACGGTGACATTTATGTCGTCTTACAAAAGCAGTTCATTTAACGTATCCATTATCGAATTTTATTAGAAATTTAATTGTGCGAATGATGATGATGAACTATTCATTAAAAGGTTAAAAACATATTTACTGGAATATTTTTTACTAAAAATTATTATAAATAATTACTAATTAATATAGAGAGCAGCATGTAGCGAGCGGTAGGCTTCCTACTCGACATATCCTACGTACTGTGTAGGTACTACCTAGGCATAGGTACGCTTTGGAATAGTAGTCCACGTGGACTGGACAATCATTATCATGCGGAATGCCGCATGATTTCTTATGTTTAAAATGTAAATATTATAACCAGGTTGTTACAAAATATAAACTTTAATTAATTTTATTTTGTTATTTATTTATCACTACCATTATTGAACAATTAAATATGTTAGATATAAATATATCGCGGTGTATAAAGAAAAATATTCTCTTGTTAGAATCATGATATAGATATAAATATTAGAGTAAAGTAATATAATATTTATTCAAATAACTATACTAACTCAAATGTTCGATTACAAGAAATTCACATCAATATTCTCATTTCTTTTGTTGGCTTAAACTAGAATATATTTTCTTTAAGTTATAATCAATTTTCTCGAATACATTTTCTTTAAATTACTTAAAGTAGTGATATATAAAAACTCTCGCTACCGAATTGCCAACAAATTTCTTGAATCTGTTGGCAGTTAGGTCCAATTAGCCATGGGAAAGCAATACGATAGGTTAATTTAGCTAGTTAAGACATACTGAGAAAAACTAAAAAAAAAAAAAAAAAAAATATCTACCATAAGAGCATGCTCATTTTTATACAAAGATTTGTATTCTCCTTTTAATATGCAAACATTGAAGGCAAAATACAAATATATTTCCATACATAAAAAAAACTCTAATTACGATGTTGATAAAATTTATATAGAACATCCTTTTTTCGCAGCATTGAGTTTAAGAAACGGGTTTCTTTTTTTGTATTCGTAATTTAGCGGCACGTTTCCTACATAATTTAAGTATTTTTAAGTACGGAGGAGTTTAGAGGGCCCTAGGCTAATACTACTTAGGGGCCCACCCAATTACTTAAAGTATAGGAAAAACATAAAACAATAAAACATTTGATTTATATTATAATACATGTAGTATGCCTTAGTGTTTGTTAAATATATACTTAAATAAATTGACAAATTATAAAACAACCTTTCTGCCTTTGGCAAATTCTTTAAATCATTATCGTCTATTTTTGACTTTGACTTAACTTAGATGGGGGCCCTTGAATACACGGGGCCCTAGGCTGAAGACTTAAAGGCCATATGGTTGATCCGGCCCTGACTTTTAGATTGGCCACCTGTCAAATAATGTTTCTTTATATTTTCTTATCATGCAATACCAAATTGTGATCAGGTAGGTAAAAGAATTACACATTTGAAATAAAACTATTTTTAAGGATTCTATGACGTGTGTAAATGATTTTTAATTTTCGCCATTTCGAACACTTTACAGAGTTCATGATTACGGGAAAACTGAGTCCTCCCTTGAACATGAACGCTGTATAGTATTCTAATCGTCGGATAATAAAAGATTAATTACAAACGCAATACAATCCATAAAAATAGTTTTATTTCAAATAAATAAGAATAGTCATCAAGTATGTTTGTATTTTATTTCCGTTGCTATGTGGCTACAAATACCATCAACCTCTTTTGTGCCATAATGAACGACTAGATACTTTATATCAACCTGGTCCAAGTCCAGTAAAACCGTTTGGTCAACAATTACTTTCCCAAGTGTTGACATCAGGCAAGCGGTCGGACATAAAGCTATTGTCGAATCTTCTTCATTATGCAAGATGAAACAACATATTGCGTCGACTCCAACTGATTGGGATAAGAGCACGTTGATAAAGATGATTTCTATGTAATGTTAAAGTAACAATACGTATATGTGGGATGTTATCACCCTTTATTCACTGTGGAAGTTGTAAAAACTGAGTGGTCACTAAAAGATTCGACGACAGTGTTCTCCTGGAAAACTTAGAGCACTAACTGTAATTGCCAATTGTCTTACCAAGCGTGGCGTTTTGATATTATTTCTTCTATAGACTTAAATCTAACAATGGAAGTGGATAAAATGGTATGTAAATATATGTAGATAGACAGATAATATGTGGATAGATAATTAGTTTGACATTTCATCGATTTACAAGGACTTTCTCGTGAAATTGTTTATCCGGTTAGCGATGGTGGTCTTTCTATTACGTAAGACTAAACATCATGTGTAAAAATAAGGCATGTTTATATTTCCACCTAACCTTCATGGATAAAGACGCGAGACTATAAATAAGTTATAGGTCAAGATTCAAAGGAATTCTTCGAAACATATGTGATAGATTTCTTTTTATTATTACTAAGAAATAAATTGATTCTTTTAAAGAGATAGATTCAGCTTTTCCAAGTCAAACGCTTCACGAAGGTACAGAATGCAAAAATAAACAGCTTCGGCTAGCGGTTAATTTCATCAATTTATAAATTCATCAATATTTATCATCTTAAATATTTCTTAGGAGAATCCTAATTGGATGTGATATCATAAAGGATAACTGGCGAGGCCGGCCATGGATATCAAGGAATCGATACCAGTGGTCGGGCTAGTGGCGATTGTACACAGTAGTGCCGAAGGAGCAGGAAAACGGCGGGGCGTCGTCCTGGACGGAATGGACGAGGTGTATCTAGACCATAGCCTGCCAAAAATAAAAAGGAAAGTGCTAATGGTCATTTTTCTATCGGGTTGAGAGCTTTCAGCGCTCACCCACTGTTCGGGTAAAGTTTTTATAGCCATCTGAGGCTAACAACTAAGTCACACACAAAAAAGAGGTCATTTTTCTGTATATATTTGCCAGTTTTATAATTCCCACTGGAGGATAAGGATGGATGATATATTACGTACCCTATTATCAGCACAGGTATATAATTTATAAGTACGTAAAACTAACATGGTCTAATATAAATATCTACCTTTATAATACCAATACAAAAGATAGATTACAGTTACCCTTTGTAGTCATAAATGGTAAATATTATTTATGATAGTAATTTCCTGAACAGATTTTGACGGTCATCTACAATAGAAGTATTGTCTGGTAATTGGCTACTTAAAGGTCATTGAACTCTGATTTTATGTAACTATGAGCAGTGCTCGCAATTCTTTGTAATTTGTGTAATACATGCATTCAAAGATATCTGATTTTTGGTTTGGTAGTTAAGGAGGAAGAAATCTACTATTGACTGCACAGATGGCGTAGTGGTTAAGATACCGATCTTCCGTGCCAGGTTCGATTCCCACGCAGTACAATACTTTGTGCGATCCACAAACTATTGTTCTGAGTCTGGGTATAATTTGTCTGCATTAATTGTATGTCTGTAAAGTATGCTGTGTGGTAGCGGCTACGAATACTACCAACCCTTAATTTGCTCGTGGATATCGTAAAAGACGACTAAGAGCCTTATAACGACCTAGGCCAACTCCATCTGATGCTCTCATCTGAATCAGATGAGAGCACATCTGATAGATGTTATCTACATATCTCTTAATAATATTTTACGAAATCCATATCCAAAAAAAGTGGTGGCGAATTGTATTTCTAATTCGTCACTAAACTCAATATTCGTCGTGAAATTTATTCAATAATACATATTTCAGAACTTCTGTGTCTTCTTCTTCTTCTTAGCTCACACACGTCCCATATTAGGTGATATTCTTCACTAAATATTTTTTTATGTTTTTTATTTATTTTTTTAAAAAAGACACCACCCTGCACTAAGGAAATAAACCTTGTATTGCGGGGGACTTTACAAACATGCAATTAACGCAGACAAATTACACCCAGACTCAGAACAACACTTTGTGGATCACACAAAGTAATGTCCTGCGTGGGAATCGAACCCACGGCACTGGCACGGAAGGTCGGTATCTTAACCACTACGCCATCTGTGCAGTCAAATTATATAACTATGATATACGCAATAACACTAAATCTTACCATTTTTTCCGTGTGGCGAGGGAGTGAAAAACCAATCTCCTTTCTTACCCATGGATATCATAAAAGCATATATTACATACCATCATCACACAATAGTTTTACACTTACCGCTGGCAGTCCACGTATGTTATGTGCAGACGTGGAGTGTCATAAGTAGATGTCACATCCCAATATTTAGATTAAATTTCTCCAAAGGCCTCTGCGTGTTGGATCTATATGCCCATGTAAGCCTCCCAAAGGACCGGGTATCTTCCCTACGGAAGATTCCGTGATTAAAAAGAAGATATTAATAATACATCAATAACAATATTTATTTCAGCGGTTGTTATATTAACGGCCATTGCACTAATTCGATGATACTAGATATATGAATTTTAGAGAGCTCCCTTATATTCTTACAATTATAAACACTGTTCCATTCCTTCATTTATCAATTGTCAATATCAATCAATTAGATTTCTTTCAGTTCAACTTGTCATTCCTAAGATTAATGCGTTAATTGAAATATGCAAATAAACTCTTCAGATACATAATAGTATTAGATAAAAAATGTTGCTTAATTTTTACAACTCCCAAATATTAATAAGGGTCTGTAACATATTTGTAATGTATATACATACATACATAGCCTCACGCCTGTTTCCTAGATGTGTAGGCAGAGACTACGGATTGCCACAAACCACGATCCTGACATACCTCCATCGCTTCATTCACACTCATCATAGTCTTCACACATGCTCAGCGATTACGCATACTCTTAATATGATCTCTCGTCAACACATCTCCAACGTGGTCCAGAAAAGTATGACGTGGTCTTCCCCTTGTAGACATCCCATTCACGCTTCCTCTATATATTTGCTTCGTCAATGTCAGTGTAATGTATCTATTTCTATGTATTTAAAAGTATATTGTGAAGGACTTAACAAATATATTTGTAAAGTCCTCCACAATGTTTGGATTTATTTAATACATATATACATACATATTATCACGCCATATCACTTGCAGGGTAGGCAGTGAGAACAGAGTGCCAGAGAACTCTATCCTTGCATACTTCACTCGCTTCCTCAACATTCATAATTCTCTTCATACAAGCTCGCCAGTTTATATTATTATTTTTATTATTTTTTTTTTTTTATTCCGGTTTTTTTTGTTTTGTTTTTTTAATTATTTAATCATATTCAATTAACAAATAAACGAATCCGTTGTATACTTAGACTCGGAAAATTAATTTATTGATGGTACGATTTGGTATATGGGATAAATAAATACAGTAACATTACAGTACGAAACTTACATATGTCACTACGCATATCTGCCGAAAAGAAATTAATCTCTCTGAAAGACAGCAAACCATGCCCTATTCTTGTGACTTTTACTACAAACTGGAGAAAGAACGAAATACTTAAGAACAAAAAGAAATTGGATTCAGGAATTTACATCAAGGAAGATCTCAGCAAGGAAATCCTGGGGAAGAGGAAGGAGCTCATGCCTCAGTTAAAAGAAGAAAGGGCAAAGGGTAAAATTTGCTACTTCGTCAGGGACAAAATCGTTACTAAGGAGCCGAAGGATGATAAAAGAGATAAGAGGAAAAGAGACTGCATCGACTCGCCAAATAAATCACCCAACAACCAATGCACGTCGGCCCCAAAAAAGATTAACAAAACTAACATCCTAGACTACGGCGCACGAGGCAGATCGGCTTCACTATCTCCCACCCCCACAACCTCAAAAAACGACCAATAGACACCGACAATAGGAAACCGAAAACAACCAACAAAAACTATCAACCAAACAAAACTACCCATACACTCACCCCAAGACGGCTGGTCAACGTGGGGGAAGACGACCACTACCCTCCAAATACTACTCCTTCACCTAACAAGAATGCTTTCAAATACCAGAAACAACAAATTGGAAAACATATACATATAGCTACATACAACACACTATCACTCAGGACCGAAGAAAGCCTACAAGAACTTCTGCATTCTTTACGAGATATAAAATGGGACATAATCGGCTTAAGCGAAACTAGAAGATATGGCGAAGCTATTGAGGAACATGATCACTTCATATTATACCATAAAGGCGAAACACCAGAACGTCATGGAGTAGGATTCCTGATAAAGAAAACCCACGATCTCCTACAAAAAAGATCAAAATTAATTAGCAAAACAAGCAAAACAAAAACTATTAGAGAACAAATTGGCAAATTGAGCAAAAAAATAAAAATACAAATGAGAAAAGATAGAGAACATTCCAGACTTAACACTTTTGAAAAACATATCAAAAGGACTGGCGGTATAAAGAAGGCTCTTAAAGCCCTAACAGATAAAACCAACTGGATATCTAACATAAAAGACCAACACTGTAAAACAAAAACTAAAACATCACAAATCTTATCAATAGCCACAAATTTCTACAAAAACCTATACTCCAGCAAGAGCCAAATAATAAATACAGACTTAAACAACCATGACAATGTACCACCCATACTAGTAGAAGAAATACACAAGGCAATCATTACACAGAAGAACGACAAAGCTCCGGGTCCCGATGGTATTACAAACAAACTGCTTTTAGGCTGTAGAAATTATATTGCACCGGTACTAAAATATGTTTTCAACGATATTATAGACACAGAAACAATACCGACGCAGTGGACTACATCAACAATTATTGTCCTTCATAAAAAGGGTAAAAAGTCAGAAATAAATAACTACAGACCCATTAGCCTAATGTCTAATATTTATAATTTTTTTTTTCAAAAGTAATCTTAGGTCGGATAACAAAAACTCTAGACGACAACCAACCTCGGGAACAAGTTGGATTTAGGGCAGGCTATTCAACACTGGACCATATACATGCTGTGAGACAAATTTTTGAGAAGCACAAGGAATACAAAGTGCCGTTCTATTGTTGTTTCATCGACTATAACAAGGCATTTGATTCAATCGAACACGAGTACATCTGGACTTGCCTCAAGAACCAAGGAGTCGAACAAAAGTACATCAGAATCATAAAAAACATATACGCAAACAGTACAGCGAAAGTAAAATTAGAAAAAGAAGGGAAAGAAATAAAAATAAATAGAGGGGGGACAAGGAGATCCGCTATCGCCAAAATTATTTACAGCTGTTTTAGAGGGCATCTTTCGAAAACTAAATTGGAATCAGTACGGCTTAAACATGAACGGAGAAAAACTGTCCCACTTACGATTTGCTAATGACATTATATTATTCGCTGAAACAAAAGACCATATACAAAAAATGCTCATAGATCTGGAAAAAGGAAGCCGCGTGGTAGGTCTGACAATGAACACATCCAAAACCAAAGCACTAACAAATGCACTAGAAGACCCGATCATCATAAATGGAGAACTGATCGAGTATGTGACAGAATACACCTATCTAGGCCAACAAATTTCAAATACCAAAATACTGACGAAGGAAATAGACACAAGAATCGGAAAAGCATGGAATTGTTACTGGCGACTAAAAGAAGTTATGAAGAGCAAAGAAATTAAGATGTCCATTAAATCAAAACTCTACAATACCTGCGTCCTACCAGTTCTAACATATGGTTGCCAAACCTGGGCTCTCACCAAAGCGCAAAACAAAAAACTAGAAACTTGCCAGTCAGCAATGGAACGAAGCATGTTGAATATACGAAAATCTAACAAAATACGTAATCAAACTATCAGAAATCGCACTAGAATAGAAAACGTAACGACCAGAATTCGAAAACTTAAGTTGCAATGGACAGGTCATACAATAAGAGGCTTCGAAAAATGGAACAATAAAATAGTGTTTTGGTATCCTAGAAATAGAAAACGAGGCAGACAGTTTCGAAGATGGGAAGACGATATAAACGCAATAGCAGAAAAAACATGGACTAGGGCAGCGCTAAACTGAGCAGAGTGGAAAGAGATGGAGGAGGCCTTTGCCAAAGCTGGGCAAACAGACGAAGTTGTCGGTGTCAACGACTCATCAGAGTCACTAATTTAAATTATTTTATGTAACTATTTTTTGTCTGAATAAAGGCTTATATTATTATTATATTGTATCTCCTTTTAATTCACGGGATTTTCCATAGGGAAGATGCCCGGTCCTTTGGGAGGCTTACATGGGGATATGGATCCAATACGCAGAGGCCTTTGGAGAAATTTAATCTAAATATTGGGATGGGACACCTACCGATGACATTCCACGTCTGCACTTAACATACGTGGAATGCCAGCAGTAAGTGTAAAACTATTGTATGATGATGGTATCTAATATATGAAATATGGGAGTGGATGTTTAGTGGACTGGTTCATCTTAAATCTATGAATTTATAACTGTCGTCTGCCTTCAAACCCATGTTAAGAGCTGAACGGTGGCAGACGGTGACTCGACAACTCACTGAATGGGCCCCCTAAATAGTCGCCACAGACATACAAGTCATACGGGCAACAGAGGGCAACATTGATGTAAGTGGCTAGGGGTGTCGAGCGGTGCGGCGCCGGTTTCACCATTGAGTCTGCGATAAACAAACTCATGGTTTCCCCGTAATTATGCCCTTGAAAATGACACTTCCACCCCCGAGCATATAGCTCTGGCGACCCCTCTCTGATCAGCTGTTTAAGGCAAGCCAGAGCTGAGAGTCCTTCGGACACTCTTCGGTTTCCACTCTAGCCAGCCAATGAAGGCCAGCTGGAGACGAGTCCCTGATCGACTCTCTGGAGTATTCAGGACCGCAGTGTCGCCACTCACATTCAGCTCGCCACAAGGTGCCCTGCGGTTTATTGGCTTTCCCGTAAATCTTGTGATACATTTTTTTTTTATATCAAAAGATCTTAGGGAGCCAAATAATGTTCCTCCGAGTTTTGCGTTAGCCTCATGGTGAAGTAACGACTGGCCCGGAGGTTTTATTATTATTATTATCTCTGCCAAAACAAAAACTTATTGCCTTTTTCTTTAAATATTTTATTGCTGTATGTAACACTTGGAAGTTTTCTATCCCCGAGAGAAACTCATTGAAATTAATAGTGTATTCTCGTCTAGCATCCGTCACTTGTCATATGATGTTTAAGAAAAATGCTTTCAGTTTATTTTTACGTTTAGTCTTTCATATTTTCCCATTTTTGGGTATCACCGTATAATCTTCTTCTAAAAATAGTTGGCCTAATTTTTGTGTAAATGTATCTATGTATTGTTCTAATTTTCAACCTATCAGAGTTTCGTGAGTTTGATCTCCAGCCAGGTTTTGTTTTTGTGTGATTCAAAAATAATTGTTCTAAGTCTGGATATCATTTGTATCCGTTATTTATATATTTGTAAAGTCTTTAATATTGCTGGATTATATATTTTGTGATAGAAAACAAGTGTACTATTAAAATATGTTGAAGTTTCGGTAATCAGGAGCGTCTTCTGAATAGAGACGCCTCTATTTATATGATGATAACTGCCTGGCCAGATAGGGTGGAATGAATGTCTGTAAATTTTTTTCTCTCACAGAGAAATCATCTTCTCATATTTTACAAGAGCTGACCTTTTTTTTTTTGGTAGGCTATGCCCGGTCACACGTCACCCGCACCGTCCGGGGTGATGAAATGGCAGCGCGTGGCCCCATAACCCACCCTCGGGCGTCGCCCTCACGCGGTCAGCCTCTCTGCGGGTGAAGGACTATTCCCCGGTCCGGTCACCCGCGGCCTCGGCTAGGGCGCCATTAGGCGCAGATACTCGCGCCTACGCCACCCCAGGCGCGGGCGGCGGAGCGTCTCACCGAAGAGGATTTCCTCTCGGAGTCACCCCGCCGCCTCCTTCCGCGAGACGACTGCCTCGCAGAAGGCGGCGACCGCGTCCCAGTTCCTGACGCTGTCGAGCATCGCCTTAGCGATGGTCGGCAGCGTCAGGTCGGCACCGATGATCGCGACGAATTCACGGCGCTGCTCTGCCCAGGCCACACAGACCTCGAGCGTGTACTGCGCCGTGTCCTCGTCGCAATCGCAGTGGTGGCAGGACAGTGTCCTCTCCCTCCTCACAACCATGTGCAGGTACTTGCCGAAGCACCCATGCCCCGTCAAGACCTGCACCAGTCGGAAGGAAAGGACCCCGTGCTGTCGACCCAACCACTCCATCAGCACCAGCCGGAAGTGACCGGAAGCGACGTGAGGCCACCGTGTGAGGGCGACGCCCCGACGGCGAAAGCTGTCGGAGTATTGATGAGAGAGGAACCCGCAAGGGTATACCGCCGGGCGGGCCACCGAAAACAAAGATCGGGTACTGGTGGCCCGCTTATACGGCGAAGAGAGGTGCTTGCAGGGTGGGTCCATGGGGTTGCGCGCCGCCTCTTTTGTCACCCCGGATCGATTTGACGGGGCGCGACCACATCCATGGTCCACTTTGCAAAGAAAAAAAAAAAGGCGGCCATCTCACTAAGCGAGACGGTGCCGCCCCCTGCCCGCGTCAATGACACCCGCCGATACAGTCCGGCGAGCATCTCCGCCTCCAAGTCCCACGGGGGTGTTCCGACCAACAGGCATGCTGCCTCCGTCGCCACCGTGTGGTATCCGCGTATGGCCCTGACCGCCTTGGCCCGCTGTGGTCGCCACAGCAGAGACCTAAGTCGGATGGTCAGGGACCCCGCCCATACGGGTGCACCGTACAGGGCCATTGACCGGATCACCCCCGCGTACAGCAGTCGGCACGTAGCGCTGGGTCCGCCCACATTCGGCATAAGCCAGGATAGGGCGGACGCCGCGCCGACAAGCCGTGGAGCAAGCCGACGGAAATGCTCCCGGAACCACCATCGCCCGTCGAGCACCAGGCCCAAGTACCTCATATGGGCCCGGATGCTGATGGGAACCGAATTGACGGTGATCGAGGCGTCAGTGGGTGGACTGGTGCGGGGCCCATGGAATAATAAGGCCTCCGTCTTATCCAGGGCCACCCTTAGCCCCAGCGCCTCGATCCGCCTGACAATCTCCTCGGTCCTACCCCGAGCTGTGACGAGTGTATCGTCGGCGTAACAGATTACGCCCAGCCCGGGCGGGAGGCTCCCTCTCAACGCCCAGTCATAGCCGATGCTCCACAAAGTCGACCCCAAGACCGATCCCTGCGGAACACCATACGACATGGGCGTTCGCACATCATCTCCTACTCGGTTCTTATAGAGGACGCTGCGCCCCTCCAAATAGTCTTCCACCAGCCGCCTCAGGTATACAGGCACCCCGTGATACCGGAATGCCTCCCTGATGCAGCTGAATGGCAGACTATTGAATGCGTTGGCGATGTCTAGAGACACCGCCAACAGCACCCCACCGCCAGCGGAGCTTACTCAGCGCCGCACGATAGGGGCGACCCCTGGGGTCACGCTCGAGACTGTCCAGCATCTCCTGCCGACTAACGTCCTTGGCCTGACGGATGGCCAGCCTGAAGGCAGATCACGCACTGCGATAAGCCTCGTACAGCTGGCCCTCCCGCTCAGCGGCGCGGTGACGCCGCCGACTGCGGGTATACGATCTCCGAGCACGTATGCACGCAGCTCGGAGCTCTGACAACTCTCGGGACCACCAAGGAACCGCCCTCTTCGGGGGACAAGAGCTGACCTTGAATGGATAATGCTAGTCGATGCCCGCATACTAAAATTGAAGGTAATCAATGACTTTTTAATACACAAATATATTTTTTTGTTTTTTTTTTGTATTATTTTTGTCTTTTTCTTGATTTATATTAAATAAACGCCAACTATATTTTTGTACGTTATTTAAAAATTTATATAAGACCAGTTTCTTAATAAGCTAATTTTTAATGAAAAAATCATCTTAAACTAAAAATTTTCTTAACTTTGCCCAAACTCAACGACTTGAATTTTCTTTTGTATAAATTCCATCTTAATTGCGATTATCTTAAATGAAGATTGTGTGTCTTTAACGGTTCTAACCAAGTTAGCAGTTGAAACTAAAAGTTTTGTATACACGAAAAGTTAGAAAGGTTCCGAGGATAATGAATAGTACTAAGTGGTTCTATTACAAAAATAAAACCCTACAATACGGAACAAACGTTTGTCTCATAAGGGACTTTACAAATATACATTTGATGGACCCAAAATACAATTGAACTTAGTAAATCACTTATGAATTTTACAACCTTTTTTTTTTGCGGTGGGCTATGAAGGTGGTCACGCCACGCCAAATCGATCCGGAGCGACGGCAGAGACGGCGCGCGACACCATAGACCCACTCTGTGAAGCGCCTCTTTTCACCGAGCGAGCGGGCCACCAGAACCCGATCTTTGTCTTCGGTGGCAAAGTTTTTCTACCTGAGAATTACGATATGAGTTATTATTTATATTACTTCAACTGCAAAAAGAATTAGAAAATTACGATAGTTTTTTGACAACAATTAACCTTTTTACTTAATGCCTACCATAAATGCTGTAAAGTGTCACGGGATGACTATTTCCCATGACTATGAACGTTGTAAAATATTCGAAACGTCGGGAAATAAAAATCAAATATAAAAGCGAAAGAATCCATAAAAAATATTTTATTTTAAATTTTGAGGTCAATTCCACGGCCTCTTTCTGCAAAATATGAATACCGTACCGAGACATTTTTAGCTAAGGGTTTATTAGTTTGAGAGCAATTTCCATACAGTTTGAGAACCAATTCTTTGTGTGATTTACATGTTATGATTATTCTGAGTCAAGATGAAATTTTGTTTTTGTTAATTTGATGTATATTCATTTAATCATTGGTTATGTTTACATGAGTATTACACAATGGGCACGTCATCGTTCTCCCATGACCATGAAAGCTGTAAAGTATTCAAAACATGAATTAATAAAAAAAACTGCGTTTAAAAAAACCGACTTCAAAAACTAAAAGTATAAATTACTTAATAAAGATTTAATTTAATACACCTCTTATCCAAACCTAATAATTTTAATATTAATAATAAAATATTATTATTTATATGTGCTACCTATTGATAGGTTTGAAATCGGTGCCATACCTTAAACAAAATTATAAACAACTTACTTATTGCAATGAAATTCCTACACTAAAGATACCGACACTAGCACCAGACAGACAGCATTTATGGTGCTATATAGCAGCTATTCCGCATCAAACTAAGAAAAAATCAGGTAAATCGGTTTATAAATCTCAGTGTAATCGGTGTACATACATAAAAAAATACGGGAAATTAAAAATCAAATACAAACGCAATAGAATCTGTACCTATTAATAGTTTTATTTCAAATGTGTATTTTTTTTTGTATATTTTTTTTGTTATATATAAATAAATGTATAAATTACTGATAATAATACGGTTATTATTTCTACGTATTGTTCGACATTTCTATTGAATCAAATGATAGAAAATAGGAGAGTATTTTGCACATCTTTTTTCCTAAGTAGTTTTTCGTTGTTGGTAAATATTTGCCGAGTATCCTATTGCTATGAAATTTAATCGCAGAAACCACTTACGGAAATACGAGGATCTTGATATAGTCCTATAAAAATATCGAGTGAGACCATCTATTGAAACCATTTCAATGCTGTTGTAATAGTTATATTATCCTTACTTAAAAATATATTGATATATTATGGAGAAAATTTTTGATAAATATTCAGCTTTGACATATGATGATGCCGAAGAATACAATTCATCATCACCTTTCTTGCTTGTTACGTACATACATATCATCACACCATATCCCTTGCAAGGTAGGCGGAGAGAACAGAGTGCCAGAGAACTCTATCCTTGCATACTTCACTCGCTTCCTCAACATTCATAATTCTCTTCATACACGCTCGCTGGTTTCGGAGACTCTTGACTCCACCTTCCTTCAGTAACCAATCTGGTCTGGATAGGTTAGTCTCGGTTTTCCCCGGTACCTACATCCTTCCACTTTCGCATTGTATATATATATATATATATATATATATATATATATATATATATATACATATATATATATATATATATATATAAGCTGAGATGATAATATGATAATAATGTACCTAGGTTTAAAGGATAGGATGATATATTCAATCTTATTCCCGTGTAGTGACAGAGTAAGAATACAATTTATCACCTCTCTTTTACCTATGGTTGTCATAAAAGACGATTAAAGAATATAATATGCAGACAATATCGATACAAAAGAAAGGAAACTTGATATAAAACTCCATGCCATTATATCTAACCACCTTAGTATACAAATTTCCCTCTTATCACGGAGGATGCCGATGTAATAATGATAATTTAATATATCCTTTCCGGTCTTTGAAAGAGATGAAGCCACAACAGATGTAAGAGTAACAATAGGTAATGATGTACTAGAGCAAGTGGATGAATTTGTATATCTTGGATGTGGATTTAGCCGAGATGGACGGTACACCACTGATATAGAGCGAAGAGTGAATGCGGGAAATAGAGTGAACGGAGCGTTGGGGCAACTTCTCGGCAGCTACCACCTCAGCCAGAAGGCACGTGTAGCAATACATAACGCAGTGCTTGTCCCAACATTACTGTATGGAAGCGAGAGTTGGGTATGTAGAAAAGAGTATGAAAGTAAAATTAATGCGGTCGAAATGCGATCTCTTCGGAAAATCTGTGGAGTTAGGCTGACCGACTGCATTCGTAACGACGACGTAAGAGAGCGAGTAGATATGAAAGAGAGTATTGGTGTAAAGATGCGAAAGGGAATGCTCCGATGGTTCGGACATGTGGAAAGAATGCCGAACGAACGTCTGGTTAAGAAGATATACAATGCGAAAGTGGAAGGATGTAGGTACCGAGGGAGACCGAGACTAACCTATCTAGACCAGATCGGTCATGTACTGAAGGAAGGTGGAGTCAAGAGTCTCCGAAACCGGCGAGCGTGTATGAAGAGAATTATGAATGTTGAGGAAGCGAGTGAAGTATGCAGAGATAGAGTTCTCTGGCACTCTGTTCTCTCTGCCTACCCTGCAAGGGATATGGCGTGTCGATATGTATGTATGTGTAATATATCCTCTCACGCGTCGAACTTCGCGGCGCTCTCGAGTTTTGATTGGTTGATTTAAATAAAGTCCTGAAAACAATCGCTAATTGTTGACCGTTTAATTAGGTCAAACGTGTGTCCCAAAAGCCCGTTGAGCACATTTTTTTTGGTTAAACGGTGTCCCAATGTCGCGTGAGGGGATATTCTAAAGTTTCCTTAATGCATATTGTTGATATGATGTTAAACTATTTTTTACAGTTTCTAACTAGGACTAAGAAACTCTTATTTTATTGTACTGACATTGTAAATACTTTACTGCAATCATTATCACGATAGGGTGATGAAAAAATATTGGAAAATTCGTAGAAATAGTTTGATTTCCCATTTTTAATTACATAGTTGTCATTTAAGAACTTATACTATTCTTCTTCTTTTTATTTATTTATAAAAGAGGGTGTTTGTATATATGGCATCACTAAACTCGGAAACTATTTGATCGATCATCATGAAAATTGGTATGAATATGTATTTTTTCATGGAGAAGATTTATATGTATCGCCATTGATGAAACTCGTCACCAGGCGGCACTGCGGTATACTCGTGTCGACTTCTACAAACAGATTAACGGCTAGTTTTAAATATATCTTTAGCGAAACTATATTTAGCATTTTATTATTATAATATCTAGATGGCCAAACTTAACTTGGTAATTTATGGTAAATATATTTTAAATTAATATATAATTTATATACATAATTATTAAAATAATAAAAACAAACAACAAAGGCTAATTTCTTCTTGCAAAAGCGTTACCTGAATTATATTTCAGAACATGCTTACAAAACATGTAAATCGATACAAACGATCCATATTCAATATACAATATCCGTCATATTCCCTTTCGGATGCAAATATTTGTATTCAAATAATTTCCTGTACTGAATCTGATATAATATAATTCACTAATATCAAATTCGTTGTAATACATTATGTAATTGTTTGAAGACAATTGCGTATTAATATAAACTCATTTGCAAAAAAAACGGGCGGTTTTGATTTTCATTCATATTTAAAAAGATACAATACCAAAAAGGTTTCAATCGTTTGTACACGTTACTGGCCGGTTTTAAAAATGCTGTGGTATTTAAAAAAGTACGTTCTAAATTCAATTTTTCATTTGATGTTCATTTTTACAGAAAACCCCTTTTTATCCTACATTTTTGGCGCGAAGTTCCAGAAGTTAACATCGACTTTCATAACTTTTATTCAATTTTTATCGATTAATTTCATATCCTTGACTGTCAAAGCTTTATTTAATGCTGTTTGGCTGTATCAAAAATGGTAGATAAAGTGGTAAAAGCTACCAAAATTATCGCGCTGCTTGAAGAGGGTTGCAGCCAATGTTTCGTGGCTAGGAGGCTAAATGTTAGTCGCTCGACAGTCCAAAGGACCTGGCAGCGATATCAGGAGACTGGTTCCGTCGAGAGAAGGCCTGGTTCTGGAAGAAAACCATGTACCCAACCACGGGATGATCGTTTTCTTGTGAGTCGCGCATTGAGAAATCGCAAATCTTCGTATGTGGATCTTAAGAACAACCTCCAAGAAGTAAGAAATGTGCATATTAGTCTATGGACGGTCAGGAGGAGGCTTCTCGCTGCCAATATACGCAGTCACCGCCCGGCCCGCGGCCCCAAATTACTCCGTGAGCACAGAGTTCACAGGCTTAGGTTCGCTAGAAATTGTGAATCATGGACTCAAGACGATTGGAATAGGGTTTTGTTCTCTGATGAAGCCAGGATATCTCTGTTCGGTGAAGATCGACGTCGGCGAGTGCTAAGAAGACAAGGAGAACGCTTTGCAGAGGCATGTTTCGAAGAAATCACACCTTATGGTGGGGGCTCTGTTATGTTTTGGGCAGGAATAAATTCAATGGATCGTACAGAGTTAGTCTTCATTGAAAACGGCTCACTGACTGGGCATCGATACATAACGGAAGTTCTAATTTCTCATGCACAACCCGCATTGGCCGCTCTAGGTGAAGACTCGATTTTTATGGACGACAATGCTCGCGCCCACCGATCCCGCGATGTTAATGCGTATGTGCAAGAGGTCGGCATTCGTCGTTTGGATTGGCCAGCTCGAAGTCCCGACCTCAATCCCATAGAGCATGTCTGGGACGTTCTGAAACGGCGTGTGAGATCAGTACACCCGGCTCCGCAGACCATCAGAGAGCTGAAGAATGTGATTACTGCGGAGTGGGAACGTATTCCGCAAGCAAGTATCCGGGATATACTCGCTAGCATGCCCAGACGAATTCAAGCTGTGATTTTAGCTAGAGGGGGTCACACTCGATACTAAACATTTATCTGCTTTTACTTTATTAAAGAAAAACAAACAAAAAAACTTTTTTATTTTTACTTCATGAGCATATGCACTACTAGCGAATATACACTACTAGCGAGGTTTAGCATTATTTCCCATAAATTGTATCTAAATTTTATGAAATACTGATGAAAACGATTATTTTCTTATTAATTTACCAAATTGTGTGGATAAAACTACCTATAATTATCAAACAAAGAAATATTAACATTTGAAATGGTTCATTGCTTAGGTGCCCGTTTTTTTTGCAAATGAGTGTATTTTAGGAACGAAGTATCTTAAGGCGGCCCCTAGATGATCAATTATATATCCCTAGATGATAATATAATAATATAATTGTAAAATCTTTACGGAAAATCTATGTAGTTAGGCTGACCAACCGCATTCGCAACGACGAGGTAAGAGAGCGAATAGGTATGAAAGAGAGTATTGGTGTAAAGATGCGAAAGGGAATGCTCCGATGGTTCGGACCTGTGGAAAGAATGCCGAACGAACGTCTGGTTCAGAAGATATACAATGCGAAAGTGGAAGGATGTAGGTACCGGGGGAGACCAGATTGGTCACATACTGAAGGAAGGTGGAGTCAAGAGTCTCCGAAACCGGCGAGCGCGTATGAAGAGAATTATGAATGTTGAGGAAGCGAGTGAAGTATGCAAGGATAGAGTTCTCTGGCACTCTGTTCTCTCTGCCTATTCTGCAAGGGATTCGGCGTGGTGATATGTATGTATGTATGTATAATATAATTGAGGCTGCTAGAACCAGAGCAGCCTAACTACAAGAACCATGTTTTACAATTGCAATTTGTTTGGTTGCAATTTGTTTGGTTTGCATAAACCGAACAATGGTGGGAATTAAAATTAAATTAAATTCAATTTAATCGATTTGAACAAAAGCTGAAAATTTACTTGTACTGCCATCTATTGTTAAGAGCTTGTAAACAATTTTAGGCCGCTGTGGTTTTGTAGATTAATATTTTTAGATTATGAAATTGCAATTAGGTTAAAAGTTGCAAAAATGCAGTTAGGCCACTCTGGTTCTAGCAGCCTCCATTGATCATCTAGGGGCCTATATATGACGAATTGTGCAAATAATTGAACGATTAGGCTAAATATTAAAGATCGCGCAAACATTGAACAAAACTTTGAGCGAGTTTAATTTTTATTGTACAATATTTTTCCATTGCATACACAATGCTATGGGTCAATATTGCGCAATATTTTTTAGTCTGATTTTCATCTTGACATGGAGTACACGCAATAATACTGTGGTATACTGCTGCAGACACATCCGTTCGGAAATGTTGCTCCAACTGAACACGAAAACATGAGCAGTTCGTATTTTTGTGCAAAATAATTTATCGTTTGGATGCAAAGCACCTTTCAATGTTATTGTACAATTAAATAAATTGCACAGTGTTATTGTGGATCTAGGGGCCGTCTAACACGGCGCCGGTGAAGCGACTTGATAGAAAGCGTACTGGACGCTTGTGTGTGTGTGTGTGTGCGCGTGTGTTTGTGCATGTGCGTGTGTGCGTGTGCGTCTATGCGTGTGCGTGTGCGCGTGTACGTGTGCGCGTGTGCGTGTGCGCGTGTGCGTGTGCGCGTGTGCGTGTGTGCGTGTGCTCGTGGGCGCGTGTGCGAGTGTGCGTGCGCGTGCGCGAGTGCGTGTGCGTGCGCGTGCGCGTGTGCGTGTGCGTGTGGGCGTGCGTGTGGGCGTGCGTGAGCGTGTGCATGTGCGTGTGCGTGTCTGTGTGTGTGTATTTATATGTGTTATTACGCAAGCAATGATACAGGAACTTGCTTGAAGTAAAGTAAATTATTATATTTAAAAATATAAATGCATATATATGAATCATGATTTGCTTAACTTAAGCCAATCGTTTGGATTCTTAGAAATATATTTTTTTCATCACAAACTTCTGTAAGCCATAATAAAAATATTAATGAGTGAAATAAAACTGAAATGTTCTACTTATTTAAACAATTTTATTCCAATCGTTTCTTTTTTTTGGGTCAAATTTAATGAATAAAATTTTACGCTTTTCGTGTTGACAGATCTGATATTTGTTACAGGACTTTAGTTCCAATGATTCCTTTCCTTAGTGCAAGGTGATGTTTAAAAAAAAACGACTGAATACAATTGAATGCACTACAGGTTATATTACCTCTTTTAATTTGTGAATTTAATCATTGCGAAAAAAGGATTTTGTGATGACTTGTCCTTAGTATCTACTTAATTATTTTAGAACTACATACATACATACATACATATCATCACGCCATATCCCTTGCAGGGTAGGTAGAGAGAACAGAGTGCCAGAGAACTCTATCTCTGCATACTTCACTCGCTTCCTCAACATTCATAATTCTCTTCATACACGCTCGCCGGTTTCGGAGACTCTTGACTCCACCTTCCTTCAGTACATGACCGATCTGGTCTAGGTAGGTTAGTCTCGGTCTCCCTCGGTACCTACATCCTTCCACTTTCGCATTGTATATCTTCTTAACCAGGCGTTCGTTCGGCATTCTTTCCACATGTCCGAACCATCGGAGCATTCCCTTTCGCATCTTTACATCAATACTCTCTTTCATACCTACTCGCTCTCTTACGTCGTCGTTACGAATGGGGTCGGTCAGCCTAACTCCACAGATTTTCCGCAGAGATCGCATTTCGACCGCATTAATTTTACTATCATACTCTTTTCTGCATACCCAATATTTTAGAACTATTTAACATTAACTTTCAGAACATTCATTCATCCATTCGTCTCATCTCATATACCTCATTCAAAACAGGAGGGTAATTTAAAAACGTTATCTACATCGTAATATTTCTTTTCGTTAAACCCGTTTAAAGTAAAAAAAAAAAATTTCTAATTTTATTTATTAGTGACACCACCATGCACTAAGGAAATAATCCTTGTATTGTGGAGGACTTTACAAACATACAATTGAAGCAGACTAATTACATCTAAACTCAGTACAACACTACTGCTCTGCACAGGAATTGTAGCCACGGCACTAACACGGCAGTTCGGTATTTTAACTAATATCTGTGCATTTTGAAGTAATAACTTTTATTTCGACTTTATATCGAATTATATTAACTCTATATTATGCCGTCTGGTCAATAATTACATTCCCAAGAACGATTGACCTCAAGCATAAGGGGGGCAGCTGGTCATAAAAGTTTTACCAATGCTCTAGCAATATATTTTATTTAGTGGTAGGACCACGCTGTTGACAGTTTTCTGTCTACAGCCGCGAACCGGTCCGCCCGGGGTCCCACACTCTGGCAGAAGATTGACGTCTGAGTAATGGCCATGTGCTATTGCGCTTCGTTCGGTGTGCGAGATTGCCGGTAGTCTAACTGGGTGGGTTTGGGGTTTGTATTGGTACGCAGCAGCCTAGCTATATAGCCCCTAGTATTGCAAAGGTCCATGAGCGGCAGTAATTCTTACCATCAAGTGTGCTGAATGCTCGTTTGCCACCATAAGCATTAAATAAAAAAAATATTCGCGATGGAAGAAGAATATATAATGCGGCGATCGCAAATTATTAGGATAAATCCAGACTGATTACAAGGATGACCTTATTTTAGCATAGATTTAAACTGGCAACTATTATAGCTAGATGTTCGCGTGAGACGATAATAATGATATTAATGAACAAAACCACGAGTGCAACTAGTATATAACAAACACAATAATATGTGTTTTCATACATAAAAACATAATGTCACACGCGCCATCCAAGATCAATTTGATAAATTGTTATTATGTGTCCTAACTACCGAAGTTATCGTCACGAGGAAAGCTATCGAGTGTAGTAAATTTTACCTGTCAATGGGATAGGCCGAGGGGCAACCTTTGCGCCTATACAGAGTGTTTTATTTTTGTATATTTTTTTGTATAACGATTTAGTTTTTTTTTTATATATTTAATCGTCACACGAAAATTATTAAAATTAAAATAAAACACTATTTAATATAATTTTCATTTCTTTTTTATGCTTTCATTTTGTATTCGTTTACATATGGAAGTTTTAAACTGATCTAAAAGTAATCGAGTCTAAGTAATTTAAATATGAATAAAACCTAGAAATACGGTTTTGGTGTTTATGTACCACTTATCAGATAAGAGGCTCGCTTAGCCATAAACCCATTTATCCACATAATAAAAAGCTATCTGATTTGAATAGCAGAAAAATATATTCTATATACTAAATACATTTTTATAAACAATCGGACTGATATATTTATTATGCGATGGTAAAAATAGTCCGCGTTAAAAATAGGCCACTGTTGTATGAAAGTGGTAAAAAAATATAATCTATCAGCTTATTAACATCCATTGCACAGCGTCTCCATAAAGGGAGTATAGGGGCCATAATCACTACACTTGGCAGACAGGTATGTGATATAAGATTTCCAGAAAAGTGCTACGGTACATTATTCTAGTGATCCATTCGAATCTTAAGGGGTGGTGACACATTGTATTTAAAAATATCATCTAAGTCCATATATTTATGTCTCACTGCTAGGCTCGAGCCTCCACCACCGAAGACAAAGATCGGGTACCGGTGGTCCGCTCGCACGGCGAAGAAGAGGTGCTTGCAAGGTGGGTTAATAGGGTAGCGCGCCGCCTCTTCCGTCACCCCGGACCGATTTGGCTGGGTGCGACGTCCATAGCCCACCACAAAAAAAAAAAAAATAAAGGCTCGAGCCTCCTTCACAATATGAAAGAAATTGACCTACGCGCTGGTCAGATGGATTGACATAAGCGTCCATTTCCAGTTTTCTCCTCTTACATAGATGTTGTATGCATATTATATTCGTTAGTCGTCTTTTACGACTCCCAGGGGCAAAATAGGAGGTGGTGGATTGTATTTCTGTGTGTGTCTTTGCCTGTACACGGCAAATTCTTGTACGTGTAAAATTCTTAAAATGTTACTACATTAGTGGAAAAAAAATGTACTAATTTATTAATAGTTTTTTTTTTTTTTTTTTTTTTTGGGTGGGTTATGGTCGGCGCTCTTCTCGCACCACTCCGTCCGGGGCGACAGAGGGGCGTAAGCACGCATACCCGTAACCCACCCACGAACCTCGCCTACGTCGTTGGACCGGCCACTGGAGCAGCGTGAACTTGTCGTCAGTGGCCGGCCCGATGGAATACCCCCTGAGAGGTACCCTCCCCTTGAGCGACGTCCCCCCCCCCGGGGCGGACGTCGTTCCCACCTCGCGCGGTCAGCCTCTCGGCGGGTGACGGACTAATTCCCCGGTCCAGTCACCCGCGGCCTCGGCTAGGGCGGCATCAGGCGCAGGTAATCGCGCCTACGCCGCCCCAGTCGCCGGCGGCGGTTCGCGTCGTCGAGGAGACGCTCCTCGCGCACGCGCTCCGCCGCCTCCTTCCGCGAGACTACTGCCTCACAGAAGGCTGCGACCGCGTCCCAGTTCCTGACGCTGTCGAGCATCGCCCTGGCGATGGTCGGCAGCGTCAGGTCGGCACCGATGATTGCGACGAGTTCACGGCGCTGCTCTGCCCAAGCGGCACACGCCTCGAGCGTATGCTGCGCCGTATCCTCGTCGCAATCGCAGTGGTGGCAGGACGGTGTACTCTCCCTCCTGACGACCGTGTACAGGTATTTGGCGAAGCATCCATGCCCCGTCAAAACCTGCACCAGTCGAAAGGAGAGCACCCCGTGCCGCCGTTCCAACCACTGCATCAGCACCGGCCGGAAGGCCTCCACAGTCCGCACACCGAACCGAGGCCTCTCCAGCCGGACTGCCCAACGAGCAATGACGTCTCGGCGGGCGTCGACACGCCAGGCGGTGAGCTCCCTCAGTGAGACCACACCGCCCCCCGTTCGCACCCCCGACACCTGCCGATACAAATCGGCGAGCATTTCCGCCTCCAGGTCCCACGGGGGAGTCCCGGCCAACAGGCACGCTGCCTCCGTCGCCACCGTGCGGTACCCGCGTACGGCCCTGACCGCCATGGCCCTCTGTGGTCGCCACAGAAGAGCCCTGAGTCGGACGGTCAGGGATCCCGCCCACACCGGTGCGCCGTACAGGGCCATCGACCGGACGACCCCCGAGTACAGCTTTCGGCACGTAGCGCTCGGTCCGCCCACGTTCGGCATAAGCCACGAAAGGGCGGACGCCGCGCCGACGAGCCGCGGAGCGAGCCTGCGGAAATGCTCCCGAAACCACCAATGCCCGTCGAGCACCAGGCCCAAATACCTCATATGGGCCCGGATGCTGATGTCAACCGAATTGACGGTGATCGAGACGCCGATGGAAGGACTCATGCGGGGCCCATGGAACAAGAGGGCCTCCGTCTTGTCCAGGGCCACCCTCAACCCCAGCGCCCCGATCCGCCTGACGATCTCCTCGGTGCCGAGAGTCGCCAGGCTTGCCGCCTCCTCCAGCGTCCCACCGCGGGCTGTGACGAGCGTGTCGTCGGCGTAACAGATTACGCCCAGCCCGGGTGGGAGGCTCCCTCTCAACGCCCAGTCGTAGCCGATGTTCCACAGGGTGGGTCCGAGGACCGACCCCTGCGGGACACCGCACGTCATGGGCGTTCGCGCAACGTCCCCTACTCGGTTGGTGTAGAGGACACTGCGCCCCTCCAGATAGTCTGCCACTAGCCGCCTCAGGTAAACTGGCACTCCGTGGTATCGAAGCGCCTCCCTGATGCAGCTAAATGGCAGACTATTGAATGCGTTGGCAATGTCCAGGGACACCACCAACAGCACTCCTCCGCCAGCGACGGCCTCAGTCGCCACGGCCCTCAGGCGCAGCAGAGCCGCGATCGTCGAACGACCCCTCCTGAACCCAAACTGGGCGTCCGACAGATCGGGCCCCGTGCCAACGAGGTGCCGCTCGATGCGGGCAGCCAGCACCCTCTCCAATAGCTTGCCCACATCGTCGAGCAGCACGATAGGCCTGTAGGCCGAGGCCGACTCGCGAGACCGTCCCGGCTTCGACAGGAGCACCAGCCTCCCCTCCTTCCAGCACCCAGGGAACCGCCCGGACGCTAAACACGCATCGAACAGCCCCCTGAGGCGGGGTCCCAGGTGATCGAGGACCAGAGCCAGTACGCGGTTGGGAATACCGTCGGGCCCGGGAGCGGTGGATTTCCCGCGCATGCGCGCCACCGCCACCTCCATCTCGGTTTCCGTGATGGGCGAAACACTGTCATCGTCGGCCTCCCGGTCAATGTCTGGCGAAGTCATGACCGGGGGCGTGTGCTCCGCCCGTCGCGGGAACAGGTCCTCGATGACCCTGGTGAGGAGGCCGGGCTGGAGGGTCTCGGTGAGGGGGGGGGCCCGCGCGCGGAGCTTATTCAGCGCCGCGCGATAGGGGCGACCCCAGGGGTCATGATCGAGACCGTCCAGCATCTCCTGCCGACTGACGTCCTTGGCGGTACGGACGGCCAGCCTGAAGGCCGACCGCGCATTGCGGTAGCCCTCATAAAGCCGGCCCTCCCGCTCCTCATCGCGATGGTGCCGCCGGCTGCGGGTGTAGGCCCTCCGGGCGCGTATACATGCGGCCCGAAGATCCGCCAGCTCCCGGGACCACCAGTGGACAGCCCTTTTCGGGGGCAGACACCGTACACGGGGCATGGCCGCATCGCAGATCTGCGTCAACGCATTGCGGATGCGGCCAGCCTCGGCGTCCATCCCGTCCAACTGGCGGGCAGAAGACAGCCACGAGTGAATGATGGCTGCCTCCGTCAGCAGGTCCCGGTCTAGACGACTCACAGCCCATCGCCGGAACGCGGGACGTCCGTCCGCCTCATGACCCCTGCTGGGCGTCGGAAGGGTCCGGGAGACCTCCATCCGGATATACCGGTGGTCCGATAGGGTCTCAACCTCCTCCGCGACGCACCAGCTCCTCACGCGTGCGGCGACAATGGGGCTAGCGAACGACAAGTCCACTATCGACCCGCCCCGCTGCCGCACGCACGTATGCACTGAGCCCCTGTTCAGCAAACAGAGGCCCAGTGTCGCCGCCCACTCCTCGACCGCCCGTCCTCGGTCGTCCGTCCTGGGGGATCCCCACGCCATGGACTTGGCGTTGAAGTCCCCCATAACGAAGACTTGGCGCGGTGCCAGTCGCCGTAACGAGGCCCCCAAGATGGTGAGGGAGGCCCCGAAATCAGTCACGCTCCTGTTAGGGGAGAGATAGACTCCGAAAAGCGTAATCTCTCCCCAGTCCGCCGCGACGTATCCGATGCCCCTATCCCTAAGAGTCAGGGACGACGAAGGCCACGACGTGGAGGCGACGATTGCCACAGTGCCGTCGGCGCTACCCAGCCAGTTAGGCCGGTCGGGCACCACGTACGGCTCCGCGGCTACGGCTACTCCTATCAACCACTCCGCCATGGCTTGCAGGAAAACGTCCTGCGCACCAGCGGAGTGGTTGAGATTGGCTTGGAGGAGACGGATGGCTTCGTGGTCCATTAACGGGCCGTATCCATCGTCTCCTCCTCCGCGCTAACGGGCGATCGGGTCGCGCTCGGAGCGGGAGCGGGCCCGGTCGATGGGCCGCCCCGCCCCTTTGGGGCCGATGCCGGGGGTCTGCAGTCCCCAGAGCCCATGCGGTGCTTAGCAGGCCTATTGCCTGCCGCGCACGCGGGGCAGTGGGGCACCGCAGAGCACGATGCCGCCTGGTGTCCAGCCTGACCGCAGCGAAAGCAGAGACCGCCGCAGTCAAAGCAGTTACGACACGTCGGTCGGGTATGCCCGACCGCCATGCATTTGTAACACCTCGCGGGCCGGGGCTCCAGCACGGTAACTCGCGCCGAGCTCCAGCCCACGAGGAGCCTGCCTGAGTCGGCCAATTTCTTGACCGACTCCACCGGACACTGCACCCAGACAGCACCGACGCCGCCCGGACCAGGGCGGATGTTGCCAATCCGGACGGTGTCCGAGGCACATCCGGTGCGCACCATAATGGCCTCCCGGACGTCCTCCACCGTCACGGAATCGTCCAGACCCGCGAGGCGCATCTCTGCACACTTGACGGGCCTGGCGATTCGGACTCCATCCTCCGGCCCGAACAGCCCCCTCAGCTTCGAGGCCACACTATCAGCCGCCTTGACGCCCTCAGCCCCAGGGAACTCCAGAATGCGAGCCCCTGTCCGGGCCTTGCGGGTTCTCGCCTCGACGCCCCCGATGTCGGAGACGTCCAGCTCCCGCCGGGCGCGTCTTAGGACAGCCTCATAGTTGAGGCCCCTCTCGGCCGCTTCAGGCAGCACGGTGATGATTACCGCAGCTGTCTTTGGCGACCTGAGGCCCCTGCGCGACCTCTTGCTTCCTTTGCCGGCTCCCGCCTGGGAAGCGGCGACCGCAGCGGCACTCTTGGCCGCCGCTCTCCGCCTAATTTATTAATAGTTTGAAGTATTTATTACATTTTTTACTATAATAAAAAAAAATATTAGTGAAAAACGAAAATAAAACAGTTATGCGTCGACTAATATTTACTGTGTACAAGCAAGTGACGTCACTCCAGAATATCTTATCAAATCCCCTTTTAATCATAAAAAAAAATATTATTTTATGATGATCTCTTACAAAAATCTTGTATGAATTTAAATAATAATTAAGATAAAATGGTGAAATTAAAAATAAATGCTAGCATGCATCACGGAGGACTTTTCTTGACTTTTACATCCAGACTCAGAATCTCAGAATAATTATTTGTGAATTGAATGCCGCAAAATCGACCCCACGGCAAAGAACATTGAAGGCGACATAGACCTACACCATGCGGTCCTAGAATTTAAAAACTGAAAATAAGAAATGTTTAATCATAAATCGTCTAAAAAGAATTTAAGGAATTCCATTGACTGGAACTTAAAATAATTTTACTTATCCAAAAATAGCCCATTGTGCTTGCAGAAGTTTTACTTAAAAAACACGCTATGTATATACGTCTCCTTGGAATTAGCAATGAGCGGAAAAATTCCGTCAAGGTCCCGACCGTGAGCCAGCTGCCGACTTGAATTGTACAAATTCCGCAATGGGAGATCTCCCCAAAGGGGGGGAAACCCTCAGTATTACAGGCCTCATTTTACCAGAAATTTTTACAAATAATATATTACTTTTGTGACGTCAACAAGAGTAATAAATGAATAATATTTGTTATGGAAAATCAGTGTCGAAAATATGTCACCTCTGAAAAGTTTATGACGCCATTTATACGCTTAAAAAGTTTTAACAAAACTTTATTCTTTCAATAGATTATTTTTTTAAAGTATTTTCTGCGAGTTTTTTTAAGAACTATGGAAAATAATATCTGATGTTTACGCAAATATTATATGTTTGAAATAAAATTATTTTTTACTGACTTTTTTATTTTCACCGTTCATGTCCACCTTTTTTTTCCGGTGGACTATGGATGCGTCTCGCCCCGCCAAATCGGTCCGGGGTGACAGAAGAGAGGCCGCGTGACCCCATAGACCCACCATGTAAACTCCTCTCTTCGCCGTGCGAGCGGGCCACCGGTAGGCGATCTTCGTCTTCGGTGGCCAACCGTTCATGTCCACCTTGACTAGATGAAAAGACTAGATATCTTCACACTAAGTGAGCAAGATATATATATCTTGAAGACTATAGTCTATAGTCAGAAAGACTATAGTCTTTCCGTGACTATGAAAGTGTTTGAAATACCGGTTATTAAAATTGAAATAAAAAATCCATAAAATCTGAAATAAAACTACTTTTACGGATTTCATCGGATCACTTTACAGTGATCATGGTCATGGATAATGATCACTGTCAAGTATTCGAAACGTTGGGAAATTAAAAATCAAATACAAATGCGATAAAATCCGTAAAAGTAGTTTTATTTCAAATGTGTAATACTCGCGTAAATATCAGAAATCATTATGTTAACCATAGAGTCCATAAAAAAGTTAAGACGGAATAGGTTCACTAACTCTAGTTTTTTGAGTCCAAAGACGATTATATTTTCTTGCCAACATGCGAAAAATCGTAATCATTGTTCTATAGGTAGCAGTTTCTATATCAACTTCTAAACGTCGAACTTTTAAAAATAAATTGAATAAGTAATGGACCACTTAGCATTAATATTTCTTTGATGACCACTAAGTGGGATCCTGCTGAACTCGTTCAAGAAAAAAGCAATTACATTTTAACTACGTTTTTATCTCAATTCTGTTGGTATATTCTTATTTTTGGAATACCCACTCGCATGACTACTTTTTCTGTACTTCTTAACAATAAATCTACAATTCTTTTCGCGTAATGATATCATAACAGAGTTAGAATGTTCGCAGTCCTACTTATGCAAATATTTATGTGCACCAAAGGCTCGAGCCCGTTTCTGTTCTGGCGTCAGTTTGTGTAGGACCCAATGACAACAAAGTTTCTTAACTTTTAATTTGTTATGCAAAACTTTTTGAATTTGACTCGTACCAATTCGAAAATATTCTCGAATCATCTCATAGGTGATGCGTATTAATTTCTTTAATAAGGTGATTGAGAGTGATTATAATTTTGTTCTTCATGACTCTGGCCATTTAGTATAACATGCCTTCGGCTATAGATGACAAACCATCATCTTACGATAGTGGAATGAGGTAATTTCTCTCGAAAGCATTTTACAGTCAAGCGGTATACTTTTATAGTGAAATTTCATTTAAAATCTTAAAAAAATATCACTCTAAAAGCTTTTCTTATTAAATATTTTCTGCCTCTTCTAGTGGTTACTCCATCCATGTCCACTGCTTACGTAGTTTTGTAAAGAGGAAGCCCCTCTGAGACGTAATCATCCATTGAGTAGTCCAGATTGAAAGCTTTTGTATCAGCTTCGGAGCATAGAGACCATCCAGCAATTGCTACTGAAGTGAATTGCATGATAGCGCAGCGTTCCCTCTTTTCAACTGTTGCTTCGTCAAGTATCTATAAACGGTCGCAAGGATGAAGACAGCTCATAGCCGTTGTATATAATTCAAGGAAATGGTGTAGCATATTCTGTAAATATAAGTGTTCTGAAGATGACAGCATCGTAGAATCGTTAAAAGTATTGATGTCGATCGATGCGATGGTCAGCAACTTTAGGAACCGGCCACTGGAGCCACTTTTTGTGAAACAGTTACCTCACGGAAGGAATTGGCGTCATAAGTCAAGCAACTTTATGCTGACTTATTTTAAGTTACAACACAAAGGTCCGGTGCAGAAGCGATATATTAAAGCCCTAGCTAAAATATTGGATGGTTGGACTAAGGATTAGTCCATCAGCTATAAGGAGGTATACGAGGACACAGTGTAGGCCACAAAGCTACCTGTGCTGTATATAAATTAATATTACTTATAACAGTGGTAGGGCTAAACTGTGGACAGTTCTCTGTTTACAGCTGCAGGCCGGTCCGTCCAGGGTAGCACCACACTCTCGCAGAAGATCGACGCCTGAGTAATGGCGATGAGCTATTGCGCTCGGTGAGCGAGAGAGCCGGAAGCCCAACTGGGCTGGGTTTGGGGTTTGTGTTAGTAGGCAGTGGCCTGGCCATGCCCTTAGTATTGCAAAGGTCCATGGGCGGCAGTGACACTTACCATCAGGTGTGCTGTCTGCTCGTTTACCATTATAAGCAATAAAAAAATATAAATACACTTAAATAAATCTTACTATATTCTTTTATTATTTATTCTTTATAGATAGAATAATTGTTGACAGAATATGTTCAAAAGAAATCAGGCGACAATAGCGACAATAGCCACATCTTATATTTCACAGAGTATCATTACAGCACATCTGTTATCGATGTAACCACGATTTTCCGACCGGCAATTTTTGTTAACGCCCTCGGAAACAGGAAATTGCAGATTGTTTATGTCTTTTTAAGGGTACTGCCGTTGCCGAGCTGAATTATTTTGTATAAAATTTTATGAAACAAACAAAAATTTCGGTGTGCTCTATTTTTGTAAACTGTAAATATTTTCTAGAACAAATATTTGAAGAAAGTCAAGTTTACGAAACGAATTCTTCGTTTGCTATTAGCAGTTGTTAGACATTTGTATGGTACCGACTATGTATAATGAAATACCAAAGTGATTAAGACTGTAGCTGTAACATTAAAAAAAAATACGACATTTTTATTGGATAAAGGTTATTATTCAATAAAAGAGTTTTATTATAACATATTTTGAATTTATGGTATTTATTATTATTAAATGTATTAATAATTAATTATTGTGTAATATAACAATTGTTTAACATTTTAATCTTATTTGAATTGTTTACACACTTGAAAATTTTCATCTGAATAAGATTTCCAAGGCATTCCTAGTTGATATTTCAGTAGATTCAAAGTGGTTGGGTTTGATTTATTAGAAAACTAAATATCTTCAATAACAAACAAATGTTTATAAGAAAAATTATATATTATAT
The DNA here is from genome assembly GCA_905163515.2 of Lymantria monacha. NCBI lineage: Eukaryota > Metazoa > Arthropoda > Insecta > Lepidoptera > Erebidae > Lymantria > Lymantria monacha. Next base: position 4,057,487 of record LR991087.1, read on the forward strand.
TTACCAACTATATTTATCCATGTGGTAACGAGTATAAAAACAATGGTCAAATCCCAAAAGACGAATAAGGGACACAAACAGGTAGCATCACTACAAAAGAAAATGAATTCGAAATAAAATATTATATCAACTTGTATGACTAGCGTGGTATAATAAGTCACCTCCCTTTCTCTGTGGAGGAAGTTCAGTAGTTAGAGTCATATGAGTGGAAATGAAAAATAATGACCAACTAAATTTTTGAATGACTCATTGCCCCGCACTAAAAAATCAAACTTTCGATCTGCGGGGAACTTCACAAATATACAATTATGTAACACAAATTACATCTCAGAACAATTATTTGTTAATTGCACAAAAAAGTATCGAACCAACAACCTTAACATCGTTACTTAGAACACTCAACCACTCGTGGACACAAACATTATATCCACGTCATGTATTAAAAATAAATATTAAAAGTCACAATCTGAATGTGTTAATTAAACTGTTTGTTTCATGTATTCACCCCTCTAAACCACCCCAATAGCGAGTAAGAGTTTAAATTTATGAAAGGGATTATTACTGCGGTAAAACTGTACCGAACGCTGTACAATTTCGAGTCAACGTAAGCATCTCTCATTCCATTTTCTATGCGTATTTAAATTTTAATCCACGTAAAATCACGCGTTCGAAGCAACAAGATTTTGTGTATAAAGTAATTGTGCAGCAGCTGGTAGAGTAATCGCCTGTAAAGTAATAATAATAACTGCACAGATTTGCAATGGCTTAATAAGCAAGGGGTTGTGCTGTCTTTGGTTTGATTCCCGAGGCAATTCTTTGGACGAGTCGTAAATTTATTCTGATTGTTATTGTAATTTTGTAGTCTTTCTAAAAACTTAGTTTTACATTTACCAGCACACCTTTAAAGAAAACTTATGTTTAAAAAAAATCACCGAAAAGGAAGGAGAAAAGATGGTACATTGCACTTTTAGTAAAGAAATACTTTTAATAAATTGGTTAATCAAGATTTTTAGAAGAATGCATATTGCAACAATTTATTATCCATGTGATGACGGAATACAATTCACCACCCCTTTTCTTAGCCTTGGGTGATCGTAAAAGACGACTAAGGGATATAAAACGCATATAACATTATGCGAAAAAAGGAAAACTCGAAACAAAACCCTATACCAACATGTCTGACCAGCGTGGTATAGTAGGTCAATTTCCCTCCCATTATGGAGGAGAATCGAGCGCAACGGTAGGACATATATGAGATGTGATGATGATGATGATGATGATGAATATTGCAGCGACTATTCTATTTCTATTGATTTTATCGACATTTTTTTTTGTTGTCGCTGTGAAAACGCATTTACGCGCTATCCCCCGTCGGGGACAGACGGCAGTGGGGGTTGAAACTCACCGACTAGCTGAAGCCCGACCGGAATACCCACTAAAACCACAGCAGCCCCTTCCGCGCTTTTAGGGGCGCTGGAGAGATCGTCTACTGATATTCGATCCCCGGCACTAAAACGTTCGGCCTTCTGGTCACGTCCTATCGTCCCCCAAGGCGGTGGAAGGAGGTGGTCATAACAGCGCCTTCTCCACCCCGGTCACCGGCGGTGGAGCGAGTCAGCGGACGCTCGCGTTTCCGCTCCGCAACCTCCTTCCTTTTCATGAAGGCCTCACAAAAGGGAAGCATCGACGACCAGCACCTGTCGCTGTCAAGCATCTTCCAGATTATGGTTGACAACGATAGGTCCCTCCCAACGACCTCTGACAGGACGTGGTGCTGGGGCCCCATGGGGGCATGCCTTTAGGGTGTGACTCGCGGCCACCGAAGACAAAGATCGGGTACCGGTTCCACGATCTTTGTGTTCGGTGGCCGCGCGGTGGCAGCGGAACGGATTTCCAATAGGTGTGGGTTCGAATTCCACTTGTGACAATCATTTTTCGCTCGTAATTGGGTTTTTTACAAATATTCAAGCATATTAAGTGCTATATTTCAGAAATTCATAATTGTTGATATTGAATATCGATAATTTTCAGTAACCTATATGAGACTATAAATAGATATTTCTAACATAGATAAAAACTTGAGTAAGGTCGTAATTTTCATTGGATAATCATACAAAATTGTTATTTAATAGTTATTGAATATAGGTTCATCATTCTCTCATCTTTTGTAAGTTACTATACGGTTATAAAATATATAAAAATAACACCTTTGTTATCATTGAAATAAAAGTATGTTACGGCATTCATCCTATTTTTTTTTCTGCTAATCAAACGTTTTAGATAAACCCCATCTTTATGTCTCATATCGAATTCTTCTCAGTATGTTGTGTGGTAGCGGCTACGAATAGTACCTACCTTTTGCTTATGGATGTCGTAAAAGATGACTAAGGGCCTTATAACGACCTGGGCCTATCAACATATCCATCTGATGCCGTTTGGTCAACAATTACATTCCCAAAGAAGGTTGACGTCTGACAGGCGGCCAGTCATAAAACTATTGCCAATAACTTCTGCAATATGTACTATGAAAGAAGATTACATACTGTATAGACCCCAAGTAATTGGGATAAGAGTAGGATAATGATGATGATGATCGAATTCTTCTCAGTGTATCTGCATTTTCGAAATATTCTTCAAAATTATGTTAATTGTTCGCGATAATAACAGTGTTCGCGATAATAACAGTACTAGTGAAAGAAAAATATAGTGTTCAAAACATAGTGTATTAGTGCCGTGTAAGTTAAATAACACAGTTTGCGATGCCAGCTGGGAACATACCGCGAGTGTCGACCAATCAGAGTGCGCCTACATCTCGCGAACATTAAGTAAGTAAATAGTGGAAAAAACAAAGATAATAATTAAAGAACATTAAAATAGGTTAATTAGAGATATAATAATATTTAATTAATGTTAAAATAGGCTGCAACTATTATTGTTTATATAATTTGTATAAAAATTTATTGTTCTTAACTATGCCCCAATTTTGTTATTTATCTTGTAGAAATCGTAATAAATATATATGTTTTTTGGTGTTTTATTAAAGCATACGATAGGGCCTATCAAACGCAGTAAAAACCACCATCCTAGGTATTATAGTTTTGGAAATATAGTATTTTAAAATAGATTAACAGTCACAAGCGGGGTTCGAACCCGCACCTATTGGGAATCCGGCCCAACCGTGCTGCCACTTACACCATAGTGAACTATTTTAGGACATGCAGATTTCGCTTCATATTATATCTTACGTCTTCAAGGTGACGTATGCCATCTATCGGACAATATTTACACATTGTATAGACTTAATACTTCAAACTTTACAGTTAGAATTGTATTAAACGATGACACAACCTTGTTATTCAAATTACTGAAATTTTTAGCATTTAATATGCTTAATTATTTATAAATACCCGAATACGAAACGAAAAATTATGTCACAAGCGGGGTTCGAACCCGCACCTATTGGGAATCCGGCCCAACCGTGCACGGTGCGGGTTCGAACCCCGCTTGTGACATAATTTTTCGTTTCGTATTCGGGTATTTATAAATAATTAAGCATATTAAATGCTAAAAATTTCAGTAATTTGAATAGATTAACAGTATTAAAAGGTGTTATAATTGTAGTATTTAGTGCTTGAATGAAGCCTAAATCGATACCTAGGGCTAAGGTAACAGTTGTAATAGATAGATAATTAGATTACACGAAAAATAAGCTATATATCGTAACTGTAACTAGTATAGTCTTAAAGTTATAAGCAGAAATGTTAATAAAGATAAGTGTAAAACAAGGATGAATATTAACACCATTCGCACTGCCCGGCTCGGCTCTCGTTACGGTAAAGTTTCGTTGTACCTAAGCGACACAATAAATCGACATCGTGTGGCCGCAAAAATATTAATATGAAGATATAGCAAGATAGTGAACTTCAAGCAATAGTACGTGGGAGCTAGGCAGCAATGGTCTAATATTCGTCCGAAGCACGTTTGTTACTTCATTCAAGAGTTTTATTTCTTCAATAATTTCCTGGTCCCGGCGAGATACAGAATACAGTCCACTTTACCACCGAACCAGCGACCAAACGGGACGTCAGCCAACTACAACACATTTGTCGGGAGGCCCGTCCCGCACAATTTTCTGGTCCTTGCGAGCCGAATGAAGAACCACAATTTTCTGGTCCTCGCGAGCCGGATGAAGAAACGCAACTTTGAAGATAGAAGAATACCAGTTTGTTATTGAAGATTAAAATATGAAGATAGTTGAAAACTTCGTAGGAATTATTATAGAAGAATCATCATAGGCGAATTATAGAAGATTTATAGAAATTATAGAAGATTCGTTACAGAAGATTCAGAGAAGAATCAAGATAGAAGATTCATTACAGAAAATTCCGAGAAGATTTACAGAAATTATAGAAGATCCGTTACAGAAGATTCAGAGAAGAATCAAGATAGAAGATTCATTACAGAAAATTCCGAGAAGATTTATAGAAATTATAGAAGATTCAGAGAAGAATCAAGATAGAAGCCTTATTACTGAAGATTTTGAGAAGAGCAACTACTGAAGATATCCATTGCTAGCCAGCCAGTTATAGAAGAGTACACCTGACGACGTGATCGAAGATTGAAAACAGAGAATTTTCATACAGAATTTTTTTTTTGTGTAAGTTTTGAAGATAGTATTTGACAGAAGCACTTAAAGACTTATCAAGATGCCGATCACTCGCTCCATGGGAAGAGCCCCGAAGGCATGGATGGTGGAACTCCATGAAGAAGAACCGCCGCGCCCACCGTCACCGACTACCGAGCTCGTCGAACAAACCGCCGAGCCGCCCGCACCACCGGCACCGCCCTTAACAGAACACGTACAAGATCAAACAGTATACCGCCGCGAACGTAGTAACGCAACCCAGACGCTACGCGCCACTACCGCGACGCGCCTGGCACCGTCTCACATTACAGAAGAAATACATGAGCCGATCAAGCAACGCGCCGTTCAGTCAGTCGTGTCGGCACGCTCCAATAGAAAAGTACAGAAGGCTCGAGAAGAAATATTGAAGATTAAGTTACAGTTAGCACAGATAGCGTTAGAAAAGGCTGAAGAAGAAGCAGAATCCGATGGCTATGAAATCGACGAACAATCGAAAGCGGAGTACGTCCGTTCGTGGTTAGCAGACGCCCCAGAACCACAGTCGCACCCAACCCTGGTCACTACAGAAGCTACTGCAGATGTGGCCGCCGAAGCCCCAATGAAGGGAACCACCAGGGAACAGAAGACAGTTTCCGTAAAGGAAAATACAGATGAAGAAACTTCAAAGAAGAAAGAGACTTCACCACAGGGAAGTGATCCATTGACGCAGTTAATCACTGGACTTACTTCCACAATCGCCGCGCTCGCCGAGAAACCCCTGGAGATGTCACACACGTCACCTCACCCAGCGGTTTCGAAGGTCATCATGACATTACCAACATTCGACGGAGCACATACAGAGTGGTTGTCGTTTCGTGCCATATACGACACCACGAAGAAATACTTCAACGACGTGGAAAATACAGCAAGGCTTAGAAAAAGCCTGAAAGGAAGAGCACTAGAAACAGTGAATTCAGAACTCATAGGAAATGCAAGACCTGCCGACATCATGCAAGAATTAGAACTTCAATTTGGAAGACCAGATGCTATAGCACAAACGGAAACAGAGAAGTTAAAGCACTTGCCACGCTGTGGGGAAGCTCCTCGGGACATTTGCACATTCGCCGGCAGAATAAGAAGTGGCATAGTAACACTTGAAGCCATCAAGAAGGAACACTACCTAATTAACGCCGAGTTACTTCGCGTTCTAACAGAGAAGCTGCCGAACTCCCTACGTGTACAGTGGTACAGAACATATACAGAAAAGTACGCCTCAGTGCCGGACCTCAGACGCTTCAGTGACTTCGTCACCGAACACGCACAATTCTGCAGCGCCTTTGCTCCCGCAGAAGGTACAAGAGAACCACCACATAATCGACGCATGCCTCATCGAACCTATAACATTATAGAAAAGCGAATGTGGAACCCTAACTCAGCATCACACTCGAAGTGCAAGATCTGCGGACAAGAGGGAGATTACTCAGCAGACTGCGACACCTTTCGTCGGGGTGATTCAGACAGAAGATGGGAATTAGCAAAGAAGCATGGACTGTGCTTTCGCTGCCTCCGCGCTCGCCACCAACAACACATGTGCAAGGCAAAGAAGTGTGGAATAGAGGGATGTACTGCTTCTCACAATCAACTTCTTCATTACCGAAAACCAAAGACAGAAGACTCGAAAACAGAGAAACAAGAAACAGTTGCAAATTCAAGTCTGTACAACGATCGCCAAGCCTTCCTGAAGATAATTCCTGTGCAACTTGTCGGACCGGTGGGAGAAATATCTACATTTGCACTACTCGATGATGGTTCAACAGTCTCCCTCATAGATGAGGAAATCGCCCAGGCCGTTGGCGTAGAGGGAAAGGTGGACCCCTTCACCATTCGCACCATCGGAGACAAAGCAATAGAGATGCCCGCATCACAACGTATCGAAGTCACTCTCAAGACACCGACAAGAAAACAAACGCCACTACGCGCCCGTACAGTATCACACCTTCGATTGACACCACAACGAGTCACCGAAGAGGACATCGCTGATTGTAGACACCTAGAAGACATCAGAGACCAACTGGTCTATCATACGGGTCTACCTAAGATACTCATAGGTCAAGATAACTGGCACCTTCTCGTCGCAAGCATCGTAAGAAGAGGACCGCAACATCAGCCTGTAGCGTCGCTCACACAACTAGGATGGGTATTACACGGCGCACACACAAGAACAATCGGTCAAAAGGTACACTTCGTCGGTCAGATGTCAGCAGAAGAAAACATAGACAAACAATTGAAGCAATATTTCGCATTAGAATCGCTCATCGTCAATCCACTTCGTCCGAAGACAGATCCAGAGAAGATAGCCGAAGATATACTAGAAAAAAGTACCCGTCAGTTGGAAGATAAGCATATAGAAACAGCTCTTCTCTGGAAGACAGAAAAAATAGAAATGCCAGACAGTTATGAGAACGCAATGAAGAAACTCACGTCGATAGAAAGAAAGCTTGATCGTAGCCCCGCACTCAAGCTGAAATATACAGAACAGATGGAATCGCTGATAGAGAAGGGTTACGCAGAAGAAGCCCCGCAAGGTAGTACCCCAGGCAAGACTTGGTACCTACCACACTTCGACGTACACAACCCCATGAAGCCTGAGAAAATTCGAATAGTACACGACGCCGCCGCGAAGAGTAAAGGAGTGTCTCTCAATGATCACCTCCTCACCGGGCCTGACCTGCTGCAGTCCTTGCCGGGAGTAATGATGAGGTTCCGTCGTCACTCCATCGCCGTCTCAGCTGATATCGCCGAGATGTTCATGCAAGTAAGGATCAGGGAAGAAGACAGAGATGCATTACGCTACTTGTGGAGAGGAAATCGTAGAGAAGGCGCCCCGAAAGAATACCGTATGAAGTCTTTAATCTTTGGTGCAGCAAGTTCACCTTGTACAGCCATTTTCGCGAAGAACTGGAACGCCAGAAAACACATCAATGAACACCCAGAAGCCGTAGAAGCCATCATAGACAACCATTACATGGATGACTACCTGGACAGTTTTCGCGATGAACTCACAGCGTCAAGTACAGCCCGATTGATACGCAATATACACAAAGAAGCGTGTTTTGAGTTAAGAAAATGGGTTCCCAACTCGTCGAAGGTCGTACAAGAAATAGAACCGAGTCAAGAAAATATAGAAACAGTGAACCTGATGAATAGAGAACAGAAAGAGAAAATCCTTGGCCTAATATGGCAGCCAAGCACAGATGAGTTGAGCTTCAATCTCGAGCTCGCTCGTCTTCCTAACAATCTCGTTAGCAAAGCCACACCGACCAGAAGAGAAGCCTTACAGATCGTCATGTCACTATATGACCCCCTTGGCCTAGCGTCCCCGGTCACAATAAGAGCCAAACAGATACTACAGAAAGCGTGGCGACTCGGTAACGATTGGGACAGAAAGTTTGATGAAGATTTAACAAAGGAATGGACCTCATGGCTACAGCATCTAGACAACTTGAAGACCGTCAGAGTACCCCGATGTTACCCCGGATTCAGCGACGCCGCATCACTACAGATTCACATCTTTGTAGACGCAAGTGAAATGGCGTACGCGACAGCAGCTTATTGGCGAGCCACAACACGGAACGGTCAAGTTCACGTCACGCTTATCATGGCTAAGGCGAGGGTGGCTCCATTGAAGGTCACGTCGATCCCGCGCCTCGAATTACAAGCGGCCGTAATGGGAACTCGAGTCGCTACGAAGCTGGTGGACGTACATCGCGTGACGCCGGAAGCCATAGTTTATTGGACAAATAGTAAGACCGTACTGACGTGGATTAGAAAAGGATCACGACAATACAAACCGTTCGTCGCACACCGACTCGCCGACATAGAAGAAAATAGTAAGGTGGAAGATTGGCGCTGGGTACCAACAAAAATGAACATCGCAGACGCGGCTACCCGGGATGTACCCGTGAATTTTAATGCAAACCATGAGTGGTACACTGGTCCATCGTTCCTATATCAAGACCCGTCACAATGGCCCAGTGAGAAACCCGTGCTAACAGAGAAGACAGGGGAAGAAAGAATACATACCGTAACAGAAACACACAAAAAACGAAGAATAGCACAATTGATCCCGGACCCCAATAGATTTTCGAAATGGGAACGACTTCTGCGCACCACGGCTAGAGTACTACAATTTATAGCCCTGTGTAGAAAACCTAAGGAACAAGTTCTACACAAAAGGACAGAAAAGAAATCACAAGAAGACCCAGATTGGCGTAGTACGATGACACGAAAGAAGAACACGTCGGGAAGCGCGGCACCTCGCCTCGCAACGGACTCCCGACACTTCGTGTTTCTGCCCGCAGAGCACACCTACGACGCCGAGGACCTCCTTGTGAAGGCGGTACAAGAAGACTCCTTCGACGCCGAACTCCGGGAGCTCCGGAGCGGGCGAGGGGTCGCCAGAAACAGCCGCCTATATCCGCTAGCCACAGAGTATTCAGAAGGAATTATTACTCTGCGCAGCCGTACAACAGTTATAGATACAGAGATGATGAAAAGGAAGAAACCGCCGATACTAGACGGCGACCACAGAATAACACATCTATATATAGACTGGACGCACAGAAAATTACATCACAGTGGAACAGAATTAATAATAAATGAAATACGTCAACACTATTGGGTTCTCCGTCTACGACCGACTGCTAAGAAGATAATACACCAATGTCTACAATGTCGCATTAGAAAAACGCGACCTCCAGAACCAGCCACAAGTGACCTCCCGATGGCACGTCTAGCACATCACCAGAGGGCCTTCACCTACACTGGACTCGACTACTTCGGTCCCATGTCTGTCACCGTGGGAAGACAGCATCAGAAGAGATACGTAGCACTATTTACGTGTCTGACCTCCCGGGCGATACATCTCGAGATAGCTGCGAGCCTCAGCCCCGACTCAGCGATCATGGCGGTACGTAGATTTGCGGCGCGTCGAGGCTGTCCCGCCGAGATCTACTCCGACAACGGTACCAACATGCACGGTGCCGACAGAGAGATGCGAGAGGCCGTGAAAGAAGAGGCGAGTCACCGTGGCATCATGTGGCGTTTCATCACCCCTGCGGCACCCTTTATGGGGGGAGCATGGGAGCGACTAGTCAGATGTGTAAAGACCACACTCAATACGGTCTTGCACGAAAGACATCCGCAAGAAGAAGTACTAGCAACCTTGTTGTGTGAGGTAGAATACACCGTGAACAGCCGCCCCCTCACACACGTCTCCGTGGACATCGAGGACGAAGAGGCCATTACACCGAATCACATAATATTCGGTGGTTCAGCAAGACTCCCAGAGCTCGGGAGTTTCAACGAAAAAGATGTAGACAGTAAGAAGCACTGGCGCCGCGCGCAGATCCTGGCCGACCTCTTCTGGCATCGCTGGGTGAGAGAATACCTCCCCGAGTTGCAGCACCGGCGGGAGCCTCACGGCTCCGCACACAAGTTCGAGGTCGGTGACCCCGTACTCATAGCGGACGGCAACCTCCCTCGCAATACATGGCCGCGAGGGCGCATCACTACAGTGTACCCGGGTGCTGACGGACAGATCAGGACTGCTGAAGTGAAGACGTCAGCGGGAATACTCAAACGTCCCGCCAAGAAGCTGATACCACTGCCCAAATGATTCATCGTGCTCACCGGTCTTCATGTCGCGCCGTCGCCACGACTAAACGCGGCGCGACACGGCGGGAGAAATGTTCGCGATAATAACAGTGTTCGCGATAATAACAGTACTAGTGAAAGAAAAATATAGTGTTCAAAACATAGTGTATTAGTGCCGTGTAAGTTAAATAACACAGTTTGCGATGCCAGCTGGGAACATACTGCGAGTGTCGACCAATCAGAGTGCGCCTACATCTCGCGAACATTAAGTAAGTAAATAGTGGAAAAAACAAAGATAATAATTAAAGAACATTAAAATAGGTTAATTAGAGATATAATAATATTTAATTAATGTTAAAATAGGCTGCAACTATTATTGTTTATATAATTTGTATAAAAATTTATTGTTCTTAACTATGCCCCAATTTTGTTATTTATCTTGTAGAAATCGTAATAAATATATATGTTTTTTGGTGTTTTATTAAAGCATACGATAGGGCCTATCAAACGCAGTAAAAACCACCATCCTAGGTATTATAGTTTTGGAAATATAGTATTTTAAAATAGATTAACAGTATTAAAAGGTGTTATAATTGTAGTATTTAGTGCTTGAATGAAGCCTAAATCGATATCTAGGGCTAAGGTAACAGTTGTAATAGATAGATAATTAGATTACACGAAAAATAAGCTATATATCGTAACTGTAACTAGTATAGTCTTAAAGTTATAAGCAGAAATGTTAATAAAGATAAGTGTAAAACAAGGATGAATATTAACACCATTCGCACTGCCCGGCTCGGCTCTCGTTACGGTAAAGTTTCGTTGTACCTAAGCGACACAATAAATCGACATCGTGTGGCCGCAAAAATATTAATATGAAGATATAGCAAGATAGTGAACTTCAAGCAATAGTACGTGGGAGCTAGGCAGCAATGGTCTAATATTCGTCCGAAGCACGTTTGTTACTTCATTCAAGAGTTTTATTTCTTCAATAATTTCCTGGTCCCGGCGAGATACAGAATACAGTCCACTTTACCACCGAACCAGCGACCAAACGGGACGTCAGCCAACTACAACACATTTGTCGGGAGGCCCGTCCCGCACATTAATTATGTAGAAATTATACAGATACTATATACAGCGAGCATATACATAAAGACTTATACATATAGGTAAATTCTGTGGAAACCTAAAGATGACGTAATGGTTATAGTTCTGACATGTCGTCCCAGAGTCGCGAGTTGGATTCCCACGCAACACAATACTTTGTGTTATTCACAAATTATTTTTCGAAGTCTAAATGTAATTTGCGTCCGGTAATTATAGGTATGCAAAGTCCTCCACAATATAATGATTAATTTCATTAGTATATGTTGGTGTTTAGTTAAACAAAGAAAAGTCAGAACTTCATAGTCTCAAAGCTTAACTAGCTATCACGCATCCATCAGCTTGTTGAAGTCTACTAATGAATATAAGCCTTTGAAAGCCACGCTGTTTAGAGGAGTTGGCTTGTACCTACGTAATATTTTAAGTTTTCTATTATCCCGATAATCTCTCAACCATATTTTACTTCTCCCATGGAGATTTTAAATATGGCAACATATTTTATTCTACCCAACAACACACGGAGAAGATAGTTACTCAAGAAAGTTATTGAAAACAGCTGATATTAAACGATCTAAGTAATAGGCTAAATACTCGATTAGGTAGCCGCAGCACGCAAAACAAATATTAGTCAATGCCATACAAAAACGTCAATCAAAGAGCAGTCCGTAAACCGCTCCAAATTAACATTCGCCAACACAAAGTGAACGTTGCCTTTGAGCAGTGATGGAAATAAAAAAACCTCTGGATGTAATTTAAAAAAGATCTTATGGCTGGAAGCAAAATTTATGCTTTCAAAGTATTATGTATGTGGTAGATGGATTTGGATCTGTATTTGTAAAATAGTAGATGATCCGAGCACCAATAACTCATCTGCTTAGTTATTTTATTTGAAATACAACTACTTTTACGGATTCTATCGCGTTTGTATTTGATTTTTAATTGCCCGAAGTTTCGAACACTTTTCAGGACTCAGTCCTCCCATGACCAAAAATCAAATACAAAGGCAATAGAATCCGTAAAAGTAATATTATTTCAAATGTGTAATACTCGCGTAAACATTAGAAATTAATTAATAATATTAATTATGTTTGTTATAATTAGTTATATTATTTGACTGCACAAATGGCGTAGTGGTTAAAATAACTGACCTTCCGTGCCAGTGCCGTGGGTTTTATTCGGACGCTGGGCAATAGATTGTGCGATCCACAAAGTATTGTTCTGAAGCTGGGTGTAATTTGTCTGCGTTAATTGTCTGGGTGTAATTTTTCTGCAGTAAAATCCTCCGTAATACTAGGATTATTTCCTTAGCAGAGGTACTTAGTTTAAAAAAAAAGAACAGAAATTTCTGTCAAGATTGTGAATCATGATTGTTTTGGAAGTAGTGAATAGGTACCCTTTCCAGGTGGGCTACTAAAGAAAAAGACCGCGTTCCAGCAACCCGCACGGCGTCGAGACGTACATTGTAGGGCGGGTCTACGGGATCGTGCGCCGCTTCTCTGTCGCCCCGGACGGATTAGCGGGGCATGACGTACCGTAGCCCGCCAAAAAAAAAGGTAGAGCTACACTGTAGACAGTTTTTTGTTTACAGTCCGGGTTAGTACATAGTCTTGCATAAAATTGACACCTAAGCAGTGTCAATATGCTATTGGGTTTCGTACGGTCTGTTTTAAATATAAAACTAGAGCACACAAATTAAACTCGCAATCGAAACAACAATTTTTAGATCACGTATCAATTATAGTCCTGCTTGGGAATTGAATTCACGATACTGGCACGGTAGATATGTATCTTAGCCTATACTTCCCCTACGTATAAAGACACATATATTCTTTAAAAAAAATATTTCTTTAACTATTGTGCATACAGAATTGAGGTAAAAAAATCAATCAAAAAAGCTTTCGGGTCGAAGAATAACTTCTGGTTCACACTCCCAAATAGCTTGCCTAAGTGTTCATATTACAAAACATATCTTATTTACACTTCCTATACCCGTATCGGATACCTTTTCAATATTTGACCCTAACATACATAAATAAGATACATTTTGCTACTTTTTTGTGGAAAATATTTAGAATTACGTTATATATTCAAAATATGTACAGGTAAAAGCAATTATGGAAATTATATATATATTTTTATTGCTTATGGTGGCAAACGAGCCAGCAGTACACCTGATTGTAAGTGTCACTGCGCCCATGGATCTTTTCAATATCAAGGGTATAGCTAGACCGCTGCCTACAATAACAATCGCCAAACCCACCCAGTTGGGCTGCTGACTTTCTTGCTCACCAAACGAAGCGCAATAGCACATTGCCATTACTCAGACGTCAATCTTCTGCGGACTGTGGTACTACCCCGGACGGATCGGCCCGCGGCTGTAGATAGAGAACTATCCACAGCGTGGTTCTACCACTATTGAAATTTTATTACTCTTAGTAGAAAACAAGTAAGCAGCACACCTGATGGTAATTATCGCTTCTGCCCATGGAGCTTTGCAATATTAGGGGTACAACTAGGCGGCTGTCTGCCAATGAAAATCTCAAACTCACCCAGAAAGTTGGGCTAACGGCTCTTTCGCTCACCGAACGAAGCATAGCAGTACATTGACACTGCTCATGTGTATATTTTCTGCACGAGTGTAGCACTACCCCGGATTTAGATTTAGATAGAAACCTACCCACAGTGTTATCCTACCACTATTAAAATGTACCTAAGAATCATCTAAGCAACTCGATGACACTAAAAAAGAAAAGTACGCCAAGCAATCGAACATATAAACTAATAGCAATTGCAAACAATGAAATGCTCGGCTTAATTAATTGAAAATCGATTATTAATTTGAAATAAAAGGACCTCTCTTCTCCATCATAGAGTAGAATAATGATGATGATGCTCATTGTATCTCTTATGTAATTGTTTTACGATACCCACAGTTATGGAAGGAATAAAGAAACTCTTTTTTTTAAAGGACACCACCCTGCGCTAAGTTAATCATCATTATATTGCGGAGGACTTCGCAAACATATAATTAACGCAAAACATATTACATCCAGATTCAGAACAACACTTTGTGGATCAAAGTATTTTCCTACGTAGAAATCGAATCCACAGCCCAGCATGGAAGGTCGGTGTCTTAACCACTACGCCATCTGTGCAGTCAACACTTGACCTTCAGCACTCAAGTTCAATTACTTAATACCTCAACGCCATCATCGCAATCATAGCAACATCGCTTAATCGAAAATTGCTTTTAAATTTTTTCGCGACATTCCACTTAACGATCTATCATAATGACAGTTGTAATAATTTGTCGAAAAAACCTATTTGCAATGATAATTTTTAGCTATAAAAATAATTTTATGGTATTTTTTCCTCCTTTCGGCTATTACCAACGATTTATGGTGTAATGTCTGGTTAACATTATTTCGGCGGTTGAACAAAATAATATGGAGAAGAGTTATATTTTTTTTATAGTATCAGCATTCTGCTCTTCTGTCCAACTACTTGGGGTCGATGCAATATGCACTATTCTTCTATAGTCATCATCATCATCATCACAGCCCATATATGTCCCGCTATTGGGCTCGGGCCTCTTATATAATGGTAGGGAAATTGACCTACTATACGACGCTGGTTAGATGTGTTGGTATAGGATTTTGTTTCGAGTTCCTTCCCTTGCATAGATGTTATATGCATTTTATATCCCTTAGTCGTCTAGTACGATCACCCACGAGTAAGATAGAGGGTGGTGAATTGTATTCTTACTCTGTCACCACACGGAAAATTCTTCCATAGTACCTATTGCAAAAGATTATAGAATAGTTTTATGATCAGCCGGCTATCGACGGCAACATTCTTTAGGAATGTAATTGTTGAGGAGAAATCATCAGAAGGAGCTTCTTAATCATCTTTTACGACGTCAACGAGCAATGTAATAGTTGATAGTATTCGTAACTAGGATCATACAGCCTTGTATCGAGTTTCTAAGATAGGCTATGATTTAATATTTAATTAATAATTAAAATTTATATTTAATATTATTCTAATTTTTTTTTTTAATAACTAATTGACTGCACAGATGGCGTAGTGGTTAAGATACCGGCCTTTCGTGCCAGTATCATGGGTTCGATACCCACGCAGAACAATACTTTGTGCGATCCACAACCTATTGTTTGGGTGTAATTTATCTGCGTTAATTATATGTTTGTAATGTCCCCCGCAATACAAGGATTATGTTCTTAGCGCAGGGTGGTGCCTTAAAAAAAAGGCGTATCGTCTTTTTCTTATTCTATATACGACCCAAGTTCCCTCTTATTGTAGTCAAAGCTTCTGCTTCTGCTATTTTTTTATAAAAATAACACCCGACACTAAAGGAAATAATCCTTGTATTGCGGAGGACTTTACAAACATAATTAATGGACACAAATTACAGCCAAACTCAGAACAACAATTGATGGATCGCACAAATTATTTTCCTGCGCAGAAATCGAACCCATAAATTCATCAGCCCATAGACGTCAACTGTTGGACATAGGCCTCCCCAAGAGAATGCTACTTAAACAGTGCTGTGCCACCTGCATCCAACGTTTTTTTTTTTTTTTTTTTGTGTGTCTTAGTTGTTAGCCTCAGATGGCTATGACAACTTTACCCGGACTGTGGGTGAGCGCTGAGGGCTCTCAACCCGAGTGCATCCAACGGTTTTTTGCGACCTTCATATTGTCAGTCCACGTATTATGGGGGTCGTCTTACGCTGCGTCGTCCGATTCATGGTCACCACTCAAGAAACTTTCTTCCACAACGGTGGTCGGATCGACGAGCGATATGATCTGTCCATTGCCACTTCAACGTGCTAATCTTTCGGGCTATGTCAGTTCAAATCGAATGTTGGAATCGAACTCACGGCACTGATATGATAGATCAGTAAATTTAAAATTACGCCATCTCTGCACTAAATAATTATGCTTATTTATATAAAACTAATTGCAATATTTAAAAACAGATTCGCCTTTTTGCAAAAATCAAAGTAACATTTAAGCTTTTTTCTAATCTTTAATTCTATTAAGAATATTTCTTGGAAAATATTATCTCGTAGTCTCGTATCTCTCTCGTTTTGTTATTATAAATACCACAGCTGTTAGCGAGCTTCGTAGATTATATGATATAGAAAATGATTTTCTTCACATATATTTTAGAAAAAAGAAGCAACAGTATAATCATGGTAAAAATAAAAATCTAAAACAAATATAATCTTAAACGTATTTTATATTTATTTTATGGTTATTTTTATCCTTGAACATCTTATCCCATGCAAATAGGTATATTACAACCCCTTTTGAATATTTTGTTCGTGTCTCGATTTACCTAGCAAACGATTTTCAACTTCCGTAAATTGAGGTTACAATTTCACAAGCCTTGACCTGTAAATACAATTGAAGAATTCGTTTCGTATGATTTTAAAGTACTTTATAATTTTTTGCTTATTTGTAGAATAATGGATTGTTTTCATTAATCTACAAATAATTAAAAAAAAATATTCCTTATAATAATAAAAAATGATATACCTTATTTGTAATTTTCATTTATTTTCAGCTCATAAGTATGTCCCGTTGTTAGACTCGAATTTCTTTTTTTTTTTTTTTGGGAGGGAATTTTTTGTTTATTTGTAGATTAATTAATGGTCCTTATTTGTAATTTTCATTTATTCTCAGCTTATATGTATGTCCCATTGTTGGGTTCGAATCTCCTCCACAATGGGAGGGAAATTTACTTACTATATCACGCGGGTCAGACGTGTTGGTATAGGTTTAGTTTAGAGTTTTCCTTCTCTTGCATAGATGTTATATGCGTTTTATATCCTTTAGTCGTATCTTACGATCACTCACGGGTAAGATAAGGGATAGTGAATGGTGGTGGTTCTTAATCTGTCACCACACGAAAAAAATCATTTAATGGAGAAACAAATATTTTTTGTACTATTTGATTCATTCACCATAAAAATATGATCGTAATATCTTTATTTTTTTTATTGTTCAACCAATATTGATCTCACGATTAACACGGGACTAATTGCTTTGTAGTAATGGTTACGAATACTACCAACCCTCACTATGCTCATGGATGTCGTAAATAGATCTGATATAAATATAAAGTAAATCCAATAGTAATTTAATAGATTAATTAGTTTAGTTGCCATAATATAATAATTACCATAAATTTAATCTTTAATATATAGAGCGAAGAGTGAATGCGGGCCATAGAGTGAACGGAGCGTTGGGACAAATTCTCGGTAGCCACCACCTAAGCCAGAAGGCACGTGTAGCAATACATAACGCAGTGCTTGTCCCAACATTACTATATGGAAGTGAGAGTTGGGTATGCAGGAAAGAGCATGAAAGTAAAATTAATGCGATCTCTACGGAAATGTAATGATGGTTTGGACATGTAGAAAGAATGCGGAACGAACGTCTGGTTAAAAGATATACAATGCGAAAGCGGAAGGATGCAGGTACCAGGAGAGATCACACCAGATCGGTCACGTACTGAAAGAAGGTGGAGTCAAGACGAGACAAGTCAACTGGCGAGTATGTCTGAAGAGAATTATGAATGTTGAGGAAGTAAGTGAAGTATGCAAGGATAGAGTTCTCTGGCACTCTGTTCTCTCTGCCTACCCTGCAAGGGATATGGCGTGATGATATGTATGTATGTATGTAATCTTTAATAATTACTGACCATAAATATTGTAAATACGACTAAGAGCTTTATATCAACCTGGGCCAAGCCCAACTGATGCCGTCTGGACAACAATTATATTCCCAAGGAGGGTTGACGTCAATCAGGCTGCTGGTTATAAAATTAATTGCAATAACTTTTGCAAAATGTAAGATGGAAGAGGAGTACACATTGTGTCGACCCTAACTAATTAGAATAAGAGCAGGATAATGATGATAATGAAAGACCGTAAACATTAAAAAAAAATATGTAGAATAATTTTCTTTTATCAATGAATTTGTATTAAAAATGTAGGTCAAAATTTAATAACTAACACTATAGTGGGTAGATATAAATCTCTGTAATAAAGATGACTTATTGGACGTGGGACACCTTAGGCCTCCCGTGACCATAAACGCTGTAAAATGTTCGAATCGTCGGGAATTTTAAAATTAAATACAAACGCGATAGAATCTAAATTCTAAAGATGTTTATCTATTCTAAAGATATTTAACTATCCTTACTAATATTATAAATGCGAAAGTAACTCTATCTGTCTCTCTGTCTGTCGCTCTTTCACGCCTAAACTTCTAAACCAATCTAAATGAAATTTGGTACACAGATAGTTTAGAGCCTGATAAAGGACATAGGCTAATTTTTAATGCAAAAAAAAGGGTTGTAAGGAAGTATCGTAATTTTTAAAGCCAGAAGCTTGAAACTTATTTTTTTGCTATTGATTAGATTTAAATAAATATGACATTAAAATTTTGTAAAAAAATTACCCTTAAGGGGTAAAATAAAAATTGAGGATGAAAAACTTTAGGAAAGTAAACTTTTACGTGGGCGAAGCCATGGGAAGAAGCTAGTTAAAATATATATGACTAAAATTTTACGATTATATTTTATTGATTTGCGTGGAATTCTATCAATCTTCTTATTGGATAGTCGTTTTAGATTGTAAATTACTCAACATTACCAAGGAGTATTGAAACTTGAATTAACTTGTGGCGTATTTTCTGGTTAATTTATTTCATTTGCAATAACAAAATTTGCCGACTTTGTAACGTCCTAAGTTTACATTTTGAGGTTGAATTATGATCAGCTAAACGAAAATCTAAGCAGTTATGAAAATATATAGGCTTATTTAACCTGCCATAAGCATTACGGGTGGAGTTATATTTCAAATGTTCTCATAAATCTGAACGCAAAAATGGTAATAAAACAGTGGAAATACTAATGTAGAAGTTAGATGACTCTACCAGATGATGAATCGTAATCATCATTCATGAGCAGAGATATGTTGAGAGCTATTTATAGAAATACATACATACATACATAAATAGATCATTATATCACTGAATCAATCAATTTAAAGTTTTGTTAAGAATATGTCTATTCGTCTGAACCTATTAAGCTGAGATTAGTTGTATTAAGTAAAATAGATATTGACTGACAACCGAATAGAGACGCATAAAATAAATAATAGAATTATGAATATGGATATTACCAAAACGGAAACAGCCACAGGTAAGACTAATAAGGAAAATTGAATTCTTTTGTCACCACACGGAAAATTGTATCCGTTGATTGTATGTATTCATTCCTTAGTAAATAAGTTTAAAAATAAAATCTTTTGACATTTCATCTCAGCTTATATATGTCCCATTGTTGGGCTCGAACCTCCTTCACAATGGGAGGGAAATTAACCTATTATATCAAGCTGGACAGACGTGTTGGTATAGGATTTTGATTTGAGATTTTCTTACAAGGATGTTATATGGGTTGCATATTCCTTAGTCATCCCTTACGATCACCTATGGGTGAGATAGGGGGTGATAAATTGTATTTTTTTCTCCGTTATCACACGCAAAAGCATTTATATCAATGTATACGGAATCAACATAGAATCATCATCATTCTCCTGCTCTTATCCCAATTGTTTGGTGTCTCTCGGTGACTTTCAGATTGTTCATGTTCATTTGCAGCCCTACTAGTTGGGAAACCTTGTTGAGGTCATTGAGCATGGTGCCAAGGTCCTCCATGGATTCTACCATGACTACGATATCATCTGCGAATCGATGATGAGTGATGTATTCGCCTTTGATTTTGATGCCGAGTCCAGTCCAGTCTATGAACTTGACGACATCTTCCAGCGCAGTGGTGAACAATTTCAGAGAGATAGCGTTTCATAACTTTCTGCAACTAGATCGGTTTCGTTCTCTTATCCTGGCAAAATAATTTACCTCTAAAATTTTCATGGCCAATGAGGAATCGTGCTACGTAGTGGTCAGTCTCCAGCCACGTTTTCTCTAAACACTCTCTAATAAATAGAAAAATATATATAAATGATGACCTTTCTTTGAAGAGTTCCACCTTTTTTGCCATTTAGTCAGGAGCTTCTCGTGCACGACAGATTGCGAAGTAAAAAGTCTGCTAATTTTAATACGAATATTTGGCAGAAAAATTTTTGCTCATGTTTTCTCTAGTGGAGTAATACATTGACGGCTGCCTTTATATCTCCAAGTAGACCAGAAGTACCCCTGCAGGTACTGGTAAGGCTTTAGAACTAACTGTTCTGTATTCCTTACATGAAAAAATTAGTGCTAATCGTTGATTTTGGAGCAATTTACGGCGTGCCGCGCTTATCATATCTTTTTCGACCCAGGCGCACTATAACATATACAATATACATCCCAGATATGTGACTGTATATATTGATGATTTTAAGTATATTAAAACTATGGTGGACAATGAAAATTAGTTCAATAAACTAGAAGTTTTTCTAAGGCTAGACCAAAGTAACAAACTAACTCTTTCCTTTCAGCCGTCGCGTTATTAATCTTGTGCGTCGTATCGATTGCAGACTACCTTTTAATAAAAGATGATATATTTTATGAGTAACGAAAGTAAGCCGACTTTGTGCACTACATTTTACTATTAAGACAAATCCGCTAATTTCTCAAGTTTTCCAACGAAAATGTTTCTGAAGCAACCACGAGCAAATGCTCTTGGTTGCTTCAGCTAACCGATGTTGCCTACCACTTAAACTAAATAGTTTAAGTGGTAGGTAACATCGGTTGCCAGGTGTTGTCAAAAGTATCTGGGATGTCCAGGATGATGCCAAGTACATATTTATAAGCTAATATCACATAAATACAGACTATAAAAAGTTTTTTTTTCAGCACAGGTTTAGACCATCTTACAAAATAAAAAAAGAATCTTATTACTAAAGAGTTCTTTGCTCTAAAAACGATCTGAGACCTTCCAACAAACGATTTGTAACACTTTATCTAAGCCTGTGATAAATTTTGCCCTTATCAGTAACTTTAAACTGGCAAAGATCGGAGTAAAACTCAAATTAGTTAGTAATCTTTGAAAGTAAAAGTTGTTTCAATTTTGAAAGTATTACGAAGGTATAATAAAATTCAAATAAATAGTTTCATACATAGTTACTAATCATCATTTAATATTTTACTGTCCATTGTTTAATGTTCGTAATCAGATCAGTAAGTACTGAAACGCCGTGTGGTAGCGGCTACGAATACTACAAACCCTTAATTTGCTTGTAGATATCGTAAAAGACGACTAAGAGCCTTATAACGACCTTTGTTTTTTTTTCTTTTGCAGGGTGTGGACCATGGATGTGGTCGCGCCCCGACAAATCGATCCGGGGCGACAAAAGAGGCGGCGCGCAACCCCATAGACCCACCCTGCAAGCACGAGAGGTGCTTGTGGTGTTCGCCGTATGAGCAGGCCACCGGTACCCGATCTTTGTCTTCGATGGCCCGCCCGGCGGTATACCCTTGCGGGTTCTTCTCTCGTCGATGCCCCGACAGCTTTCGCCATCGGGGCGTCGCCTTCACGCGGTGGCCTCACGTCGGGTGATCGGACAATTCTCCGGTCCGAACACCCGAAGCCTCGGTTAGGGCGGCATCAGGCGCAGATATTCGCGCCTGCGCCGCCCCAGCCGCTGGCGGCGGCCCGGGTCACGGGAATCCTCCCGGACTCGTTCCACCGCCTCCTTCTGCGAGATGACAGCCTCGCAGAAGGCGGCGACCGCTTCCCAATTCCTGATGCTGTCGACCATCGCTCGCGCAACAGCCGGCAGCGTCAGGTCGGCACCAATGACAGCGACGAGGTCACGGCGCTGCCCGTCCCAGCTCGGACACACCTCCAGCGTATGTTGCGCCGTGTCCTCGTCGCTACTGCAATAGTGGCAGGACGGAGTCCACTCCCTCCGCAACACCGTATGCAGGTACTTGCCGAAGCAACCGTGCCCCGACAAGACCTGCACCAACCGGTAGGAGAGCACTCCGTGCCGTCGCTCCATCCACTCCATCAGTACGGGCCAGAGGGCCTCGACGGTAACAACACCGTGTCTATGCCTCTCCAGCCGCGTAACCCAACGGGCGATGACATCTCGGCGGGCGTCCTCGCGCCAGGTGGCTATCTCGGCAGACGATGGAGAGCCACCCTCGTCGCGCACTGAGGTAACCCGCCGGTAGAGGTCGGAGAGCATCTCCGCCTCTAGGTCCCACGGGGGCCTTATAACGACCTGGACCAACTCCATCTGAGGCCGTTTGGTCAACAATTACATTCCCAAGTAGGGTTGACATCTGGCAGGCGGCCGGTCATAAAACTATTGCCAATAACTTTTACAATATGTACTATGAAAGGAGAGTACATATTGTATCGACCCCAAGTAATTGGGATAAGAGTAGGGGAATGATGATGATGATAATGATATTGAACGTAAACTTCTCTTATAGAACACCACAAATCGAGGTCTACAGTATATGACGCCAACGTCAGATACGTGGTCGCCCCCTTCTTCCTCAGCGGTTATTGGTTCGTCGAGCGATTTAGCCTGCCTTTTCTTTTATGCTATGTGGATTAAAAAAACGAGTCTTCTACGGATATTCGTATCTTGTACTCTCCTGTCTTATAGAAATTGCAAGCAAATTCTACTCCATAACACACTAAGCGACTTTGAGCTTAGTTATCAGGCATTTAAAGATCACGTTTCCTTGGTTATAGGCATGTACTTTTAAATACTAAGTTAGGTATAAGTTATTTATGTATTGTCACAGATCAAGAATTATGGATAGGATTTTAAAATTCCTTACATTCCCATAGAAGTGGTAAACCCCTTTAATAAATCATAAAAGGAGTAATAGCAGTCGTCGCCTGGACAATTTATAACACCAAAGCAAATTGCTAACCCGTATTATGTCAACCCGTATTATGCCAACCCGTATTGGACACAAGCTCAAAGCTTGTGTCCAATAGGGAACATTGATAGGCTGATGATAAAGGCGTTGAATCTTCTTCTATGTCCGGGAGAACTAAAGAACAACTAGGAGTCAAAGGTAGAAAAAGTTAAGAGAAGTAAAACCTAATATAAGCTAATTTATTTCGTCAGTATACTGTTGTGAGTGTGGTAGAAAGTTCCTTTTTCAATTGAAAAATAGATTAGATATATATTAAATTATATTATATAATGGACAAATGAAGGCCTTATTTAAAAATTATGTTGGCTGTTATAAGGCTATTATAAATTATATTAGCTGTTATATATAATAAATATTAGTATATTGGCTATTATACCTTAAATATTGCTATAATATTTGTTAAAAATACCCTATAAAGCTATTGAAAACTTTATTAGCTATTATACATTAAATATTAATATATTAGATATACATATATTAAAATAGCATATAAGGCTATTAAGTGTTATACGAGTATTAGCTATTATTCCTTAAATATTTATTAGCCGTTAAAAATAGCTTATAAAACCATTGTTCTCCTATTGAAGAGGGATTTCTATTTTAATTCGTAATGGTACATTACTCTTGGGCATCGCAAAAAATGACAACAAGTTACAGTTAAGTTCATAGACCTGGGTCAACTCCATCTGATGTTGTCTGGACAACAATTACATTCCCAAGGAGGGTTGACGTCAGATAGACCATTATAGTTGTATATATGTATATAAATAAATAATAACTTTTGTGGCAGTTCTTTTATGAATAATACATACACAGTACATATTGCTTACTTACTACCTTTATTACTGCTATATAAATGCAGCCATTTTGCCGCCATATTGGATGAAAATTCTCAAAAAAAGGCCTTTTTTATTTTTAACCTCTTTAAATTCGTATTTTCATTAACCAAGTACAAATTCGGGTCACGTAGTTGCACCATTGAATTTTATTCGGTAGATATAAATTTGCATAAAACCCCTAACTTTGTAATCGCCATTATTTCACCAATGCCATCGAAATTTGAATTTGATAAGTTTGTAGAATGCAAGGGTCCTTGAATTATATTAAAAGAAAACGTCACGCGCAAATGCGCCAACTTATAAAAAAGCACGAAGGGAAAAGTCCATTTCATTTTTAGTATTCTCATTGTTTCGGCAACTTAAGAATTTCTAATTAAATCTAATACCATTTTGCAGTTTTATTTTTATTTCTCAAAGGCTTCTGCGTCTATAGTTTTCTTTTGACGCCTGGTTTACATGAGCCTATGTAATATTAGAACAACACAGCCAATTTCCGTTGACTGCACAGATGCCGTAATGGTAAGATTTTGTGCCAGTTCCGTGTGTTTGTTTCCTACGTAGAACAATATTTCATGCGATCCACAAAGTTATGTTCTGAGTCTAGGTATAATTTGTCTGCGTTAATTATATACATATGTTTGTAAAGTCCGCCGCAATACAAAGATTATTTCATTAATGCAGTGTCTTAAAAAATAAAAAAAATCTCTCTCTCTCTCTCTCTCACTAGTAGTGGTGGCAGTAAGTCCGCTTAAACGACATGCTATCCCTACTCCGCTGGGAAAAGTACTCTTCGTTCAAATCGACCGTGGTAGGAGCAAAAAAAAATGGCGCGTAACTGAAAAATGTGACCATAAATTTTTTTTCCAACGCCGATAAAGTTTCACTTCAAAAATATTATTGCTTATTTTGAAATGAACGTTGAACCACCAGCTTTATCGCTAAACATACGAAGCCTAATAGTAGACTTATACTATTCAGACGACAATTTTGTTCAAGATTTTCGTATTATCCCAGATTAGAGGACCCAATCATGGCCGCGGGCAGAAAACTGTCTACACTATAACTTGGAACTAACATTAGCATATCGAAATTTAATACAAAGTATACTTTATATATCAGAGAAGCCGACTTTGTTAGTTTGATAAGAATAAAATAAAAATCATATAATTCATTTAATA
Source organism: Lymantria monacha (assembly GCA_905163515.2). Taxonomy (NCBI): domain Eukaryota; kingdom Metazoa; phylum Arthropoda; class Insecta; order Lepidoptera; family Erebidae; genus Lymantria; species Lymantria monacha. Next base: position 4,082,829 of record LR991087.1, read on the forward strand.
TGACATAAATAAACTTCTTAGTTGACATACGTTCTACTGCTGGGTGTGTACCTCCTGTTCAATAGGAGGGAAATTGACCTACCATACTGCGTGGTATTTAAACTGGTTGGTATAAGGTTTGTTTCGAGTTTTCCTTCTCTTGCATAGATATTATATGCATATGTATTATATCCCTAAGTAGTTTATACTAATACCCAAGATAGATATAAGGTAAGGATATGAAAAGATATAGGGTGAACGGTATTCTTAAACCGCGTAGAGAGAAATAAACGAGAGAAAAAATTAGTAGAATTTCAATAATAATGATTCGTAAAATATTAAATCTTTTTATGTTGTCTTCATTATATTTTTTAAAGTGATATCCAAATATAAATAATATTAGACACATAGCAAAAATAAAAATATAAGGGGAAAAAGATTCTCAAGTGGCGATCATAGCTCGGACGACGCATCCTATGACTACCTCCCACTAAGTGGATTAACGACATCTCAAAAGTCGTAGGAAGTCGTTGGATGTATCAGAGGATCGTTTTGAGTGGCAATCTCATGGTTAGGCTATATATTCAACAGAGGATATTTACGGGCTGATAAATAAATGAATTAACACTTTCATTATTTTGTAGCAAAATCTACAAAAAAAAAGTTATGCAATTTCGCATTACACTGGATGCAATTTTAAAGCTCTATAAATTTATTTCAGCACGTAAAATTCATTTTACAAAGCGAAACACATATACGTCGGTGTAATTTATTTTACTTTAGGGATTAAATATTCTGTCTTTTATAAATAAAAATCTGATAGTTTTTTTAATACCCATTTTTTTTTCAAAAGAATGAATTCCAATGTAACATATCATCATCATCATCACAGCCCATAAATGTCCCACTGTTGGGCTCGGGACTCCTCCGTAATGGGAGGGAAATTAACCTACTATACCGCGCTGGTCAGACGTGTTGGTGCAGGGTTTTGTTTCGAGTTTTCCTTCTCTCGCATATATGTTTTATGCACTTTATATCCCTTAGTCGTCCCGTACGATCACCCACGGGTAAGATAGGGGGTGGTGAACAGTATTCTTACTCCGTCACCACACGGATTGTATATATATATATATATATAATGGTCGGATCGGATATAACATATACTATGCAACATATGTAACATATACTATGCAAGAAAAGGAAACCCCGAAGCAAAATGCTATACCACCATGTCTGATTAATGTGGTAAGTCAATTTCCCTCCCATTATAGTCTTCTATCTCTCGGGTTCAAGTCCAACAGTGAGAGAAAAATGAGCTGATGAAGATGATGTATAAATTTTGGCCTCGAAAGGAGATGATATCGAAAAGGGTAAACCACAGGCTGGGCCACCGACGACGAGTACCGATAGCTCATCCAAATGGTGGTGTAGTGCCATCAGGTTTGCTGTTTCAGTGCTAAGCAGACCATAACCTATCCCCCAATTGTCATCATCATCACAGCATATATATGTCCCACCTCCTCCGTAATGGGAAGGAAATTAACCTACTATAACGCGCTGGTCAGACGTGTTGGTATAGGGTTTTGTTTCGAGTTTTCCTTCTCTTGCATATATGTTATATGCGCTTTATATCCCTTAGTCGTCCCTTACGTTCACGCACGGGTAAGGTCCCCTACCTCACCCGTGGGTGATCGTGGTGAATTGTATTCTTACTTCGTTACCACACGGGTACCAATTGTTAATTCAAGGTTAATTTCAATCCTATTAAAGAGGAGACTCGAGCCCAGTCGGATGTATATAAGCTGAGATGATGATGATGACGACCACTCAATACTTCCATTTGTTTTAATCTTATATCAAAATTCATGCCACTACTTACATTAAATTCATTTAGACATATTCTATTAATAAGAAAACATAAAAACATTACATTTTTATTTATTTCCATTCCAACAATCAAAATAAATTATTCTGTCATATTTTACGGCATAATGTTTACTACATTCATACATACACAATTTCCGTGTGGTGACGGAGTAAGAATACAATTCATCACCCGTGAGTGATCGTAAGAGACGACTAAGGGATATAAAATGCATATAACATCTATGCAAGCGAAGGGAAACTCGAAACAAAACCCTATACCAACATGCCAGACCAGCGGTCGTATAGTAGCTCAATTTCCTGTTATGAAGGAGGCTTCAGCCCAACAGTGGGACATATATGTGTTGATATGATGATGATGATGAATGTTTGCTATAATGTTTAATTGTAATAATAAAGAGTTAAAAGCAATATAATCTCTTGTATTGAAGTAATTGTATGAAGATCTTGTAATGAATTTTGAACATGTAAACACGTATTATCAATCTTATGATTTTTATTTAAAAAAGAAAACCAACAGCCTGCACGTAAGGTATTAATCCTTTTATTATGCGAGTTTTACAAACATACAAATTAATGGAATTATAATTTATATATGGCAATGTATTATCCTTATTTTAATAAATTTCAACCATCGACATTTCTGCATTCGAATATATAGACTGAAATTTATTTATTTATAAAATAAGTTTAAATATTATTGATATACAGTGATTTTTACAGTAATACTATAAGTTTTTCGTTCATACTATATTTTTTTACATGGTATGGACATATGATGAGACGGGATGAAAGTAATGTTGTGAGGAAAGCTTTAAGCGTGAATGTTGAAGGCTTAAAGGGTAAGCAAAGACCGAAGAAAAAATGGATGAACTGCGTGAAACATGACATGGATAGACAAGGAGTGACCACAGAGATGACATCTGATAGAGTTGTATGGAAGGAGAAGACATATTGCGTCGACCCCAAATAAATTATGATAAGAGCAGGTTGATGATGATGATGATGATGACTATATTTTTTTACCCATACATAAAGTTTATCGAATATTTGTAATATAGAAATTTTGTTTCTCTGCTTTTTCATTATACTAGTCTAATTAATTTAGTGAAGCTTGGGAACCAAATGAACCATTGAACTGCGCAAACCGTACACATTATTTACTTAGAACTTTCTAGTAAACTGTTACTAAAACTATTATTACAGTTTATAAAACCCGATTACGAAGTGAAAAATGATGTCACAAGCGGGATTCGAACCCGCGCCTATTGGGATTCCGGCCCAATCATGCTGCTACTACACCACCGTGACTTATTGTAGGACATGCAAATTTCACTTCGTGTCATATTTACATCTTAAGATGACGATATGCTATCTACACGACAATGTTTACACATTGTTATAGGCTTAATACTTCAAACTTTACAGATAGAATTGTATTAAACTATGACACAACCTTGTTATTTAAATGACTGAAATTTAGCATTTAATATTCTTAATTATTTATAAAACCTGATTGTTGTGTGTTGTAGTGGCAGCACGGTTGGGCCGGAATCCCAATAGGCGCGGGTTCGAATCCCGCTTGTGACATCATTTTTCACTTCGTAATCGGGTTTTATTAATAATTAAGCATATTAAATGCTAAATTTCAGTAATTTATTATTACAGTTTCTATTGCGTTTGTATTTGATTATTACTTTGTCATTGTTTGGAAGACTATTCAGGGCTGCCTTCTATTCTGCCGAGCGCTGAAAAGGTTAATTATATAAAAACATATTTACGAACGAAAAATGAATGTCATATGTGGGACTCGAACACACACCTATTGCAAATCCTTTCCAATCATCCAAACAATACATAATACATATTATCGGATGGATGCCACACGTCTCCCATAAAGATGACAAAATAATACGAGCCGCAAATTGAACATCATACGACATCTCAGACTTGTCTACTCGTAAGAGATAGAACGATTAGAACGAATCCCCAATTACCCATCCCTTAGTCGTCTCTTACGATCACCGACGGGTAAGATAGGAGGTGGTGAACTGTATTCTTCCTCCGTCACCACACGGAAGACTTTACAGAAAGTCTTTAAAGAACTTTTGCAATGTATGGGAGTATAATATTGCGTCCACCAAGTAATTGGGATAAGAGTAGGAGGATTATGATGATGAATTATTATGAAATGTAACGTAATGTAATGAATATGTCGGGTTAGGTTAGGTTTACCATGAAAATGTTGCTACCAAAAAAAAATATTTGAGACCATTCTAAACTATGTATGTCGTCCTTTGGAAACCATGCTTAACGGACAGAATAGCTAGTGCAGTGTGGTACTGTGAATTTTCCAGAGGGACTGTACTGCTCGTTCTCTTTATTTTTTAATAGGTTTTGATCTGAACACACGCCACCTGAACCCTGCTTTATAAATTAACGTATTACTACCCCATTGCTATTATAACTATTTACTGGTGCTAATTCTTTGTCATCGGTGGTTACTGCTCATTCCCCTGCTAATACTTCGATCTATATTCATAATTGCCACAGGAAATGAAGCGATACATACATATGTACATACATACATATCATCATGCCATATCAGAGTGCCAGAGAACTCTATCTTTGCATACTTCACTCGCTTCCTCAACATTCATAATTCTCTTCATACACGCTCGCTGGTTTCGGAGACTCTTGACTCCACCTTCCTTCAGTACGTGAACAATCTGGTCTAGGTAGGTTAGTCTCAGTCTCCCCCGGTACCTACATCTTTCCATTTTCGCATTGTATATCTTCTTAACCAGACGTTCGTTCGGCATTCTTTCCACATGTCCGAACCATCGGAGCATTCCCTTTCGCATCTTTACATCAATACTTTCTTTCATACCTACTCGCTCTCTTACGTAAGGGATACATTGTAATTGTAATCAAGGCGTATAAAGGTTGACTTAATTTTATTTAAATGGCAAACTTATTTTATGGTGATATTGGAGAATAAATACAAAAGTTTTCCAGACGATCTTGTTTTTACCCCCTCTATACAACCAAGGCTGATGACTCCACTATGGCTATAAAATACATGATCTAAATTAAATTTCTTATATTTAACTTTAAAAAATGTTAGTCTAATTTAATTATTTCCATGATTTTTTTTACAATTCTGAAGGTCAAAGTTTAGTCGGACACCTGTAAAAAATCTAATGCCCATATGGCATCCTGAAATATGATGGAATATCGCTTAGAGACCACTAACAAAAGTAAAATACCTCGAAATTCTCAAAGTGAAGAGGATATGAAGCCTTAAATCGCCTTGCTAGCATCCTGAATGCCCAGAAAGAGGCAATTACACTATAAATCGTCAACAAAAACAACTTCATTAGTTTTATAAGCTATGTTAAATCCAACCTATTTTTTTTAACAATTAATAACTAATAAACTTTCTTTTATCATGTCATAGGTCTTGCTTTACAAAAGTGAAATGTGTATTTTTAAAAAATTTTAAAGAACGTCGGATGTATTTATACATACACACATACATATCATCACGCCACATCACTTGCAGGGTAGGCAGAGAGAACAGAGTGCCAGAGAACTCTATCTCTGCATACTTCACTCGCTTCCTCAACATTCATAATTCTCTTCATACACGCTCGCCGGTTTCGGAGACTCTTGACTCCACCTTCCTTCAGTACATGACCGATCTGGTCTAGGTAGGTTAGTCTCGGTCTCCCTCGGTACCTACATCCTTCCACTTTCGCATTGTATATCTTCTTAACCAGGCGTTCGTTCGGCATTCTTTCCACATGTCCGAACCATCGGAGCATTCCCTTTCGCATCTTTACACCAATACTCTCTTTCATACCTACTCGCTCTCTTACGTCGTCGTCGTTACGTTGTCGTGTATTTATAGATATGGTATTTAAGTTTATTATATCTCCAATATACTACGAGAACTTGAAAATTCAATAACAAACTAAAGTTATCTAATTTAAATGAAGTTTGTATTCTAAATTTAGATTCTCATATTACATATTCGAAAGTTTCTTATTAGTTACTACTTTTGGGTCTAACGCCTCAATAAATTTTAGAGTTATTTGAAGTAAAGGTAGTACAAAGGAGTCTCACTTCATACATGTATATAAAAATAAAATTAACAAACCATTTTTATTAAGGTCGTTAGAATCTACCAATTAATTAAACACTAACCGGTTTCCCAGAGCATTAAAATTAAACAAAGAGGTAGTCGAAATTAAGTGCGTGTATAATTTATTTTGGCTGATGAAAAAATATATTTTCTTGTGCCAGTTTTTTATCTACAGCCACGGGCTAGTCCATCCGGAGTAGTCCACGTTCTAGCAGAAAATTGACGTCCAATAGCAAGACGAACAATGGCAAGATGCTTGTTGTGCTTCGTTCAGTGAGCGAGAGAGCGGGCAGCCCAAAATTCTGTTCTGTTTGCGTTGATTAGCAGCACCTAGCTGTACCATTGGTATTGCAAAGGTTCATGGGCGGCAGTAACACTTATCATCTTGCTCGTTTGCCACCATCAGCAATATATATATATATATATATATATATATATATATTTATATATATATATATTTATATATATATATAAGGGAAGGCCATATATTTTTAAGAGGAAAAGATGAGTATTATCTTAATACATAATCATCATCATTCTCCTACTCTTATCCCAATTACTTGGGTTCGATACAATATGTATTCTTTCATAGTACATATTGTAAAAGTTATTGACAACAGTTTTATGACCGGCCTCCTGCCAAACGTCAAACAAACGGCATCAGATGGAGTTTGTCCAGGTCGTTATAAGGTTCTTAGTCATATTTTACGACATCCACGATCTAAGAAAGTGTTGGTAGTATTCGTAGCCGCTACTACACATCAAGTAAAGCAAGTAACTTATACATATGTTACTTTATTATTATTCTTCTAAGATCATATATGTTTCACTGTTGGACTCCGGCCTCCTCCACAATAGAAGCGACATCATCATCATCCTACTGAAACACACCGAAGAGAAAGACCGGCTGACGATGCCTCACTCGCACGGCACGAAGAGATACATTCCGTGCGTTCACCTGTTGTCCCGGATGGATTTAGCGGAGTGCCACCAGACCATTCCCCGCCGTAAAAAAAAACTGTAACAGACTGGTCAGACAGCTTGTTGAAGGTTTTTACGTCGAGCTTTTCTTCTCTCGATGACATTTCCATATTATATAGCGGAATTTTATTAGACTCAATGTATTTACGCTTATTACATCAGCCTTCTAGACTATTTTTTTATAATCTATGTGTCTCCTGTGTTTTGCACATACAGTGGAAATTCCATTATCTGTACTAATTGTTGTCGTAAGGCATTCGGATAATCTAAAATCCGGATAATAGAATGTACGAAGAAATACTGGTTTTGTACATATTGCATAACATTATGCAGTAATTAATGATAAGAAATCGCCTGGAGCATAAAGATTACCCGAAGGTCAGGCAGGTAATTCCAGTTCCGATACATTCCCTTGCATTGATTTGTATTGTATATGTAAGACTGCGATTGGTAGTCCGGATAATCGAATCGTATCCGTATAAGCGAGGGCCGGATAATCGAGTTTCTATTTTATTTTTAAAAATACTTTATATGTGATAATATAAATGTGTATTTTATTCAGTAGGATCAACTGGTGGGAATTGAATTTTAAATTATTGCAATCATTTTATTAATAGGATTAAAATACAACATATATTTGCTTTAAAATTTCATTATATTATTTTGCTCAGTCACTCATACAAAAATCTATGATTTAAATAAACACTATAAAACTAACAATAAAACTATAAATATAACAATAAAAAATATTCAGTCAAATTAATTTGTTGAAAGAAATTTTGATAATTGATTGAATCGTTTGTTAATTACATAATATCTTATTTTTACACTAACAATTTTCACACGATATCGATTGACATATGTAGCAAAAATAATAATTAAATATAAAAATACTGTAACTAGCCAATTAGTTTAAAATAATAATAGAATTACTATTAGGTATAGGACGAAACTCACTTCTGGCACTAAAAATTCCCTGAGGAAACAACACTAAAGTTCACCAGACCTAATCTAGCGATTCCTAGTTAATTATTTCGCATATTATATTGACAGAAACAAATCACTATAAAAAGGCATTGAGCTCCAATAATAATAATAAAAAATAATAATACATAAAATACTAATACTTTCATTCCTTTGTTTCAAATATTAAATGCTTAATATTTAAATAAGAACAAAATTCATTGTTCAATTCAAAGTATTTTACCTACCTAATACAACTAACTTAATGTTGTTCAAAATCAATTTACCTATACGGGTACACTTATTAAATTTCAGATTTATTTTATAAACACGGGCTTAACCACAAGTCATTTTAATAATATGGTTACATAAATATCTGAAATGGATTTTTTTAGTACTATTATCATCACAGTATTATATTACGATAAAACATTTCTTTATTTTTCTATCAAAATATCTAGTACGGTTGTACCAATTTTGGTAACTTCAACGCTTATTAAAACTATTGTCTGTTTGCGTGAACCCTAATGTTACTGACTAGACCGGATTTAGAATGAAACTCATTTACACGAACTGCAATCTAATGTCGTCTAAATATTTTTAGCGTAAAGAAATAAAATTTTATGGGAATTTTTTAACATTTAATTTGGTTTTTTCTATCCAAATTTATTGCAGAATTAACAGTATTTATTATTATAGAAATACAGAATAAAAAACGCTTATTCAATCCATATTTTTTAACACTTTTAAATCAGAGATATTAATAATTAATTAATAGGAATGTTTTGGTCATTACCTTCACATATAAAAATTATCAATTCTCTTTTTTAAGCATCTATTCTATAAGAAGATTGGTACAATATCTACACACAGAAGCACTTATAATTCAAGTGCACATTTAACATTATTATCTAACCTTAACAAAGCCATAATCAACAGTGGACAACAATGTTTTTTTTTATATACAATTAGAACTATTTAAAAACTAAACCACACTATTAGGCCGTCAGTTATCATCACTCTATGAGTTCAAACTCTATAAAGAGTCGTATATTATCACAAATAATTACACAGTTGTGTCTCAGGTAAGTCCACCAATATTGCAGTTCACGTGGTACATGTAAGTGGCTAGCTCTTCGCCTGTGAGCTCGTCGTCAACTTCACGTAAACTGGAATTGGAGATGCTACGAGGGGACTCGGCAGAGTCAGAGGGATCGTTGATTCGGAGTCTCCACGCGCGGCCCCAATGTCGGTTACCGCTGGGTGATTCGTTAACTGTTGGTAATTCTCGCCCGTTGTAACACTGTAGATAAAAATAACATATTAATACTAAAATTGCAAAAGTTTATATAAAAACTTGTTACATTTCGCCGCAAAATCTCCCGCGGGAATTTTAATAAAACTATAGAGATATTTATAGATTTGTGCTAGGAAATAAAAAAAGTGCTTGCAATGTCAAAATAAATATTTATTACTTAATTCATAGACAATTATATTAGGTAAACAAGATAAAAAAACATTTTGCCTAATCTCCAAAACGGATAGAAATATTTTTGACGAGAATTTCGCTGGCAGATAGCTGATATTATAAGAAGTAAATTCAATTTATTTCGAAATAAGAAAATTAAGGTTCAATATCATCATCATTATCTCAGCTCATGTGTCCCACTGTTGGGATCGAGCCTCCATAATGGGAGGGAAAATGATCTACTATACCACGCTGATCAGACGTGTTGGTATAGGGTTTAGTTTTGAGTTTCCTTCTCTCGCATAGATGTTATATGCGTTTTATATCCCTTAATCGTCTCTTACGATCCCCCACGGGTGAGATAGGGGGTGGTGAATTGTATTCTTACTCCGTCACCACACGGAAAAGGTTACACATTAAAAGTAAATTATTTTTGGTGACAAATCAGCATGGGGTCCCATAATGGTACGTAAGTACAACTACTCTCCATCTCTTGACCAATTATTTCAACAGCACACCATATCCAATATACCCAGGCACCCTAAGCATATAATTTTAAATATATATATGTCGCATCGCGGTCATGAGTACGGTTCGTCAACAACACACAAACGTCATAGTGACGTGTACAGAGCCTAGATAGAGAGGGGATTGACATTATAAAACGGGGCGAGCGCTCTATGTTCGAGACCATTATCGTACGGATCTCTCTAGTAGTAATACTAGCCTAGGAACTGTACTGTGTACTTCAAAAGTGACTAGTGATAGTGAGTGATTTATAATTAGTGTAAATAAAGTGAATTATAATCTACGAAGACTTTATTTTCTCGTCCGGATCCCTATTGATGCCCACAATGAGTGACAGAGAGGACTACGTGTCTCCGACATCAGAAGTGAGATCACAACGGGCTGAGAAATCATTTAATGGTGAAGAGTTATGGCGTCGACTTATCGAGCAGCAGAACCAAAATATGATGACATTGATTTCCACGTTACAACCACAAGAATCAAGTCGTCGGTTCACCTTACCAGAGTTTAACCCTGATAAGGAAGAAAGTGATGCCACATCGTGGTGTGCAACGGCGGATATTTGTTTTGAAGAAAATCCACCACGTGGCGGCCAGCTAGTGGTTATCATTAGTAAGGCCTTGAAAGGTACCGCTTCGACATGGCTGTCTCGGATATCATACCCTGGGATAACATGGACGGAATTTAAGGATCTGTTTATTGCGAGGTTCATATCTACAGATACGTGTGCAGGTACCCTCATTAACTTGCATAGTGAAAAGTTAAAAGATAACGAGTCGTTAGCGGCCTGTGCAAGCAGAGTTGTTACGTCTTTGATGAGCCGTTGGAAAGACTGTTCCAAAGAACAGATTGCCGTTGCAACTGCTCTAGCACATATCTCGCAACACGATTCACGATTACAACGCCTAGCTTTTACGACTGAAATTACTACCCGACAGCAACTACAAAAGGAATTACAGGCCTTTTCTTATCGAAAGCGAAAAATCCCTATAGAGGATTCATTGTCGACACCCGATGGAAAACGTGCAAAGTTTTACAAACCGTTAATATTAAAATGTTTCGGTTGTGGAAAACTGGGTCATCGGCAGACTGAATGCAGATCGAAGTCCAAAACCTATAAGCCAAGGTCACCTGTGAAGTCTGAGATGGCTTCCACTTTCAAACGAGTAGATAAGCCATCGAGCATTAGATGTTTCAAGTGTGGAGTATTAGGACATGTTGCAAGTCGCTGTGCTACGGGAACAGGCACTCACGGCGGCAGTACTAGTAGCAGTACACAGGCCGAGCGTCGAGTCGACCTGTGCGTAGTAGAACCGCCTACGGGACACCTTCAGCATCGCGGTGAGTCTCATATTTTTCACTACGATTCTGGGGCTGAGTGTTCATTAGTAAAGGAAAGTTTGGCGACGAAATTTCATGGGAAACGTAGTTGCAATATTGTTTCGTTAACCGGCATCGGCCAAAGCAGTGTAAAATCAACGGAACAAATTTTAGTTGAGGTTACAATTAATGAGCACTCATTAGAGATATTGTTACATGCGCTACCTGATGTCTATTTACGCAGTGACATAATGATTGGTCGTGAGATTATGAGTTTAGGGTTTTCAATTGTGATGACGAGTACCAGCTTTCAGCTGTTAAGGAGCAAGGTTGTTAATAGCTGCGCTATCCAGAACTTTTTACCTGATTTTAGTTGTATTGATACAGATATACCCTTTGAACATAGATCACGGCTTTTAGAGATCTTAAATCGATATTCTGATTATTTTGTAACCGGTATGCCAACCACGCGTGTAACGACGGGTGAGTTAGAGATACGTTTAAAGGATCCTAGCAAAACTGTCCAAAGGCGCCCTTATAGGTTATCCGTTGAGGAACGTAATATTATGCGAAATAAAGTGGATGAACTACTACGAGCGAATATAATTAGACCGAGCTGTTCGCCTTTTGCTAGCCCAGCTTTACTAGTTAAGAAGCAGGACGGGACAGATAGGATGTGTATCGATTATAGAGAGCATAATGAGAATACTATTGCCGATAGATACCCCCTCCCAATTATTACAGATTTAATATCGCGTTTACAAGGAGCTAAATATTTTACTAAACTCGATTGTGCTAGTGGATTTCATTTAATTCCATGCCATGAAGAGTCCATAGAGCGTACGGCCTTCATAACTCCAGATGGTCAGTACGAGTATCTGACTATGCCTTTCGGTTTGAAGAATGCTATCACTGTATTTCAAAGAGCTATTGTTAATGCACTAGGACCCTTGACACGTGATTACGTCATCGTTTACGTTGACGACGTTATGATTCAGGCTGAATCAATAGAACAGGGACTAGAACGGCTTGAGACAGTTCTAGAAGTACTAACAAAATCCGGCTTTTCCTTAAATTCTAAAAAATGCTCTTTCCTTAAATCTAAAATAGAGTTCTTAGGCTATGAAGTTGAAAACGGTACTATTAGGCCAAATAAAAGAAAAGTAGAGTCCCTCACTGCGTTACCACCTCCTGAAACCGTTACACAACAAAGGCAATTCATAGGGTTAGCTTCATATTTTCGACAATTTGTTGCTCAGTTTGCTTGTTTAATGGCTCCTCTTTATAGGTTAACATCCCTTAAAGGTAGCTTAAATTGGAAACCTGTGCATGAAGAGATTAGGCAAAAAATAATTTCAATACTGACCAATGATCCCATTTTGAAAATTTTTAATCCTAGCCTCCCTATAGAATTGCACACAGATGCAAGTTCTGAGGGGTATGGCGCCATTTTATTTCAAACCCATAATGACAAACAACACGTCACAGCTTACTTTAGCAAACGTACATCCCCTGCGGAATCACGATATCACTCGTACGAATTGGAAACGCTAGCTGTTGTAAATGCTATCAAACATTTTAGACAATATTTGCATGGCCATAAATTTTTAGTAGTTACAGACTGTAATTCATTAAAGTCTTCCCAACGTAAAATTGATTTAACACCTAGAGTACATAGATGGTGGTCCTATCTTCAGTGCTTTGACTTCGATGTCGAGTATAGGCCAGGAAGACGTATGGCACATGCAGATTTTCTATCACGTAATCCTCTACCATCTCCATCAGAAAATAGTCGTCCTAACAGTAAAATAGAGCCTAGGCAGGTAAATATAGTCGAGCTTTCTCAAAATTGGTTAGCCGCTGAACAGCAGCGAGATAGTGAAATAACCAAGATTGTTGATGACTGGAGTAATCATAGGCTGGAGGATAGTTTAGCCAATACGTATGTCCTTAGATCCGGTATACTGCATAGAAAGGTTCAACGTAACGGTAGGACTCGGTGTCTTCCGATTGTACCACATGCATTAAAATGGTCCGTTATAAACAATATTCACGATTCCCTTGTTCACCTCGGGTGGGAGAAGACTCTGGAGAAAGCGTACGATCATTATTGGTTTGAGGGAATGTCGCGTTACGTAAAAAGGTTTGTAGAAAACTGTGTAACGTGTAAAGTAGCCAAGTCTCGATCAGGTAAAGTCCAAGCAGAGCTTCATCCCATACCTAAGGTTACATCAGCATGGCATACAATTCACGTCGATGTCACAGGCAAACTTAGTGGCAAAAATGACGTGAAAGAATACGCTTTTGTTTTAATTGATGCTTTCACAAAATTCGTTTTGTTATATCACACTAATAATATTAATACGAATAGTAGCATACAAGCAGTTTCCAATAGTGTAGCTCTTTTCGGCACACCCTCTCGTATCATAGCTGACCAAGGAAGGTGTTTTGCGAGCAAAGAATTCCGCGGATTTTGCGATAGCAAAAATATAAACCTTCATTTAATTGCAACTGGTTCCTCTCGTGCAAATGGCCAAGTTGAAAGGGTCATGGGCGTACTTAAATCGATGCTTACAGCCGTAGAGATTAACTCCGAGAAATCGTGGCAGGATTCTCTAGGAGAGGTACAGTTGGCTCTCAATTGTACTGTCAATAGGATTACTAAATGCTCACCACTCGAACTTATGATAGGTAAAGTGGCCAGACCACTGTCATTGATGACTAGCGAGGCCGAAGATGACACAGCCATTGATCTAGACGTAATTAGAGAAAGCTCGGCTAACAACATAGAAAAATCGGCTGAATACGATAGGAAAAGATTTAACAGTTCAAAGGCAAAGTTAAATAAATGCACAGTAGGCGAGTTCGTATTAATTGAGAACGAAGAAAGAAATCAAACTAAATTAGATCCAAAATTCAAAGGCCCGTTTAAGATAGTAGAAGTTCTGGATGGTGACCGCTACCTATTGAAGGCTTTAAATTCGAAAAGAACATACAAGTATGCCCATGATAGGATTAGAAAAATGCCGGAAGCTAAAGTGCTCATTGAACCAAATATTCAGAGTTTCGATAGTGAAGATGTTTCTTCAGAATCTTTTCCTGACATTGCTGCAGATACCCCGGACAAATAAAAGTAACGAGCGATGGTCACAGGGATGACTGTCGGTGTTTGTTATTGACACAGGGATGACAATCTGTGTTTGTTATTGTCACAGGGATGACAATCTGTGTTTATTGCCACAGGGATGGCAATTTGTGTTTATTGTCACAGGGATGACAATCTGTGTTTGCTATTGTCACAGGGATGACAATCTGTGTTTAAGTATAGTCACAGGGATGACTATCACTGTACATTCATGGTCACAGGGATGACAATGTATTATTTGGGCGGAGTCCCTCACCGCCCGCAACAGAGCCCTTTTGCGAAGACCGCAGAGGGTCATGGCGGTGAGGGCTATTAGGGGCTACCGTACGGTTTCATGGACCGCGGCGACGTTGTTGGCGGGCGACCCACCTTGGTCGTTAGTGGCTGAGGCTCTGGCGGAGGCTTACCGAATCCGCGTTGCGGCGCGGGCCGACGGCGAGCGAGTCCCCATAAGGGGACCGGGCAGAGCATTAGAAGTGGCCCGAAGGGGAGTCATCCAGCGGTGGAGAGAAGAACTGGAGTCCCCCGTAGCAGGGCGGGGGACTGTAGAGGCGGTCGCGCCGCATTTCCATCGCTGGATCAACAGAAGGCACGGCAGCCTAAGTTTCAGGGTGGCGCAGGTGCTTACCGGACACGGGGTCTTCGGTAAGTACCTGCACAGAATTGGGAGAGAAGAGGCCCCAGGGTGCCATGAGTGTGGCGCGCCAGTGGACGATGCGCGCCACACACTGGAGGTATGCCCCGCCTGGGGGCCTCAACGCCACGTCCTGTCGGCGGTCATTGGAGGGGACCTGTCGCTGTCGACCATCATCTCGAAGATGCTCGATAGCGACGGGTGCTGGTCGTCGATGGCTTCCTTTTGCGAGGAGGTCATCTCTACAAAAGAGGCGGCGGAGCGGGGACGCGAGGCAATTGCGTCTGCAAATTTGCTCCGCCACCGGCGGCCAGGGCGGAGGAGGCGTCGATATGCGCACCTCCTCCCACCGCCTTGAATGACGACAGGGCGTGGGCCAATGGCCAAGCGTTGGGGTGCCGGGGATCGAATGTCAGTAGACGATCTCTCTGGCACCCCGTAAAAGCGCGGAATGGGCCGCTGTGGTTTTAGTGGGTATTCCGGTCAGGCAGCTGGCCGGCGAGTCCCACACTCCCCCTCGCCTGTCACCGGCGGGGGATAGCGCGGAAATGCGTTTCCACAGCGTGAAAAAAAAAAAAAAAAAAAAAAAAGGGATGACAATGTATGGATTGCGTTTCAGTCACAGGGATGACTCTATCTGAATATAAGTCACAGGGTTGACATGTTTTGCGCTCCAGTCACAGGGATGACTGTCTGTTAAGGTTACAGGGTTAACCTTTATTGGGCACTCTTAGTCACAGGGTTGACTTTTGTGTATGTGAGTGCATATATACAGTGTCTCACGGTCACAGGGATGACTTAGTTACTATTGATGATTAAGGTGAAAAGTGAACAAGGAAATTGGTAGTAATAGTCCGTACCTATTGTTTGTGTAGTTTCGATTAAAATAGAATTTTGTATGAACAAAGTGATTTTTGTGCTGTAGAATAGGTCAGATATGACCGAGCGTGTATGATACTGCGGGATATTTTCTTTTTTTAGATTAACACACGAGGACGTGTGCAGCACAGGATGGCCGTGTCGCATCGCGGTCATGAGTACGGTTCGTCAACAACACACAAACGTCATAGTGACGTGTACAGAGCCTAGATAGAGAGGGGATTGACATTATAAAACGGGGCGAGCGCTCTATGTTCGAGACCATTATCGTACGGATCTCTCTAGTAGTAATACTAGCCTAGGAACTGTACTGTGTACTTCAAAAGTGACTAGTGATAGTGAGTGATTTATAATTAGTGTAAATAAAGTGAATTATAATCTACGAAGACTTTATTTTCTCGTCCGGATCCCTATTGATGCCCACAATGAGTGACAGAGAGGACGACGTGTCTCCGACATATATATATATATATATATATATCCTTAAAATAAATCTGCACAGTGTCTTAATAGTACAGACTCTCTGCTTTTGAATGGCAAGACACAGATTACTTAGAAAAATAATCTTTGAAGCTTTGAAATCTGAGCGTCAGATTTATATCTGAATTTTTTATAGCGATTCTTCAGACCTGCAATGCACAAAGCTTGGAATAAATACAAAAAATATATATAATATATATAAATTTTAGCATATTTTGAATAGTATAATGTTACATTGATGATATATGTAATTTTCTGTGTAGTCGTTTCTATGAATACTACAAATCTTATTACATTGCTTGTGGATGTCTTAAAAGACAATGACGTTAGGTAGTGGACCAGTTATAATACCATTTTTGATGTTTACACGAGTTTACATTAGAAATAAAACTACTTTTACGGATTCTATCGCGTTTATAATTGATTTTTGATTTTTCGACCTTTCGAACACTTTACAGTGATCATAGTCACAGTCCTCCCGTAGATGAAGTAGAATACGTAAAAGTAGTTTTATTTCAAATCTATAATACTATTTATAATTTTTTTGCAATATGTATAGATTACTGTCTAAAGCAATTTATCACATCCAAAGGGCCATTAATAACATTTTAGATTATAAATACTGAACTTAAAATACATCTTAAATCTACAGCGTGTAAAGGTATAACGACCGACATCAAACTGCTGAGGAGTTATCCGGCTTTAATAAAAGCTTTTTTTAGACATACCCATAAATTTTAAGTGTCACTTTGGGACGCAGCAAACAGTGTACGCACTGTGTAAGTAAAATCGTTAATTTTTTTATATACTCTCTCTCGCCTTTATCCCTGAAGGAATGGACAGAAATGTAAAAAGCCTTGCAATTTCCTACATAATCTTAAGTATCGGATTTTATATGGTGCAAGAAACGACAATAACATAGTTCTATTAATTGAGTAGAAGTATAGTAGAATAGTTCTAAACTTCACAATGTTGTCAAAAATTGGTTTGACTGTTAAAAGAAAATCATTGACAAATCAATAATTCTGGAGAACGCATTTTTTCGGTGACGGGCGCCATATTTTATTTTGTCACTCATCATCATTCTCCTACTCTTATCCCAAATACTTGGGATCGATACAATATGTACTCTTGTTTCAGGCCGGTCATAAAACTATTGCCAATAACTTTTACAATATGTACTATGAAACAAAAGTACATATTGTATCGACCCCAAGTAATTGGGCTAAGAGTAGGAGAGTGATGATGGTGATGATGACTGAGCCTATGACCTATGACTATATATTATAATGACTATTGATGTATACTATATTGACCCACGCTGGTCAGACGTGTTGGTCTAAGATTTAGTTTCGAGTTTTACTTCTCTGGCATAGATGTTAACGTTTATATCCCTTAGTCGTCTGTCACGATCACCCAGAGGTAAGATAGGGGGTGGTGAATTGTATTCTTACTCCGTCACCACACTGAAAAACTCACGGATAAATACATCAACTTTAGGATAACGGTATGCATCCCTAATCCCCCCCTAATTCCCCTTTTCCGTGTGGTGACTGAGTAAGAATACAATTCACCACCTCCTATCTTACCCGTGGGTGTTCGTACGAGACGACTAAGGGATATAAAACGCATATAACATCTATGCGAGAGAAGAAAACTCGAAACAACACACTAACCAACACGTCAGACCAGCGTGGTATAGTAGGTCAATTACCCTTCCATTATGGAGGAGGCTCGAGCCCAACAGTGGGACATATATGGGCCGAGATAATGGTGATGATGCATCCCTTATAAAAATGCGTGCTAATCTAATGCGTGCGAATCTCCATAATTGCAATTTGCCGCTCATTTAGCACTTTTTTATAGTTTTTAGAAATGTTGATGACTTGTATACCAAGTCAGAAGAATGTCAGATTTGGATTCAGCGTATCGAAACACATGTATTTAAATGGGTCTAGTCAAATTTATAGGCAACTTCTGGTCAAATACATGTACAGGCTTTTTTTTGTGTACCAATGTTGTTAGCCTTGGTGTAGTTCCTAAGATTCATACAGCTATATAGCTAAAATTACACAATTAAATATGAGGAAATAAAATTATCTACAATCATAATAAAAAGAATATCCTTGTTTTAATAACATAAATATATATAATAATTCGTAACGACGTCGTAAGAGAGCGAGTAGTTATGAAAGAGAGTCAATACTCTCACACACACTCACATCAATGTGTAAAGAGGCGAAAGGGAATGCTCCGATGGTTTGGACATGTGGAAAGAATGCCGAACGAACGTCTGGTTAAGAAGATATACAATGCGAAAGTGGAAGGATGTAGGTACCGAGGGAGAGCGAGACTAACCTACCTAGACCAGATCGGTCATGTACTAAAGGAAGTTGAAGTCAAGAGTCTCCGAAACCGGCGAGCGTGTATGAAGAGAATTATGAATGTTGAGAAAGTGAGTGATATGCAAGGATAGAGTTCTCTGGCACTCTGTTCTCTCTGCCTACCCTGCAAAGGACATGGCGTGATGGTATGTATGTATGTATAAATATATATACAAAGATTGCGTCTAATATTATTATAATACCATTATAATCCTTCAGTAAAGCCCATAAATGGTTTATTATCCCCTCAGTGGGTAAACACATAAATATTAATGACCATAATATTGATGGGATTAATAGAGGTAACAGTGTGTTCGCTTTCAGTCCCTCTAAACTGTTTTTCAAAGACTCTTTCTAAGACATGTACTTTGTATAAGCAATCTATAATACATTCATATAACAACATATAAGTGTCTAATAGAACAAATACGGTTACAATGGCAAATAAAATCATAATCACCACGATTCGGTGGTTTGTCGAATGCATGGTAGACTGCACAGATAAGATAGTGGCTAAGATACCCATTTGTCATCATTTTGATTCCCTAGCAGGACAATATTTTATTTTGATTCACAAATTATGATTCTAAACCTAAGTGTAATTTGTGTATGTTTTTTGTATGGTTGTAAAATTCCTCGCAATATAAGGGTTAAACGCATAATGCTTGGTATGCAGTATTTGAAATGAAAATCCAAACGTTGGATATGATAATTATTAAATGGATATATATCCTTCATCCAAGATGGATATTAACATTCGATTTGATGGTGAAAGTATCTGAAAAAGTAATTCACCAAGCCAGCTATGAATTCCAATGAATCGATACCAGTGGTCAGGAACACGATGGGTTATATAGCCACACGCTTGCCTTTCATTGCTCCAGATGAAATAGGTGGAGTGTGTTCCAGACCATACCGAAAAATTTTTATATAATAATTAAATATATTTTAATACTTATGTCGGCAGATGAGAAAGCAGTACATTTGACGGTAAATGTTACTATCGCTTATGAACTTTTGCAATACCAGGACGTAATACAATTCCAACTGCAAAGTTTGAAGTATTAAGCCCACACATTGTGTAAACATTGTCGGTTAGATGGCGCGCGTCACCGTAAAGACGTAAATATGATATGAAGCGAGATTTAACTGTCCTACAATAGTTCACAGTGGTGTAAGTGACATCACGATTGGGCCGGACTCCCAATAGGTGCGGGTTCGAATCCCGCTTGTGACATCATTTTTCGCTTCGTAATCGGGTTTTTATAAATAATTAAGCATATTAAATGCTAAAGTTCAGTAATTTGGATATATAATACATATAACTTCTATACAAAAGATGGAAAATTCGAAAGGAAACCCTATATTGACAGGTCTGACCAGCATGGTATAGTAGGACAATTCCCTCCTTGTTACGGAGAAGACTCGAGCCCAAAAGTGTCGACATAAATGTGCTGAGATGATAATGAACTAAAATTAACTGAAATGAAAAACCGTTACACACTGTTCGCTAACAATAATATAAGAAAAGACAGCTGTGTAAATGAATAGCATATAATTTTTGGATTACAAATTAGAACAAATGTGATACACAAGACAGATCAACGTGCTATGCACCAAATAATTGTACAAACATTAAAACTTGTAGCTATCAATTTTATTTATTTGTTAATTATTTACAAATTCTAAAACTAAGTTTTTGAAACTTGCTGCAGATATGTTGAATGAAATTCGAGTTTTGTATATAATGGTCATTTCGTGCAAAGATAATCGTAAACCAGAATAGCTAATATATAAAATAGTTAATATGCTAAATAAACTATAAATTTTAATAGTGGTAGGACCACGCTTTAGACAGTTCTCTGTCTACAGCCGCGGGCCGGTCCCTCCGGGGTAGTACCACACTCTCGCAGAAGATGGAGTCTGAGTAATGGCAATGTGCTATTGCGCTTCGTTCGATGAGCGAGAGAGCCGGAAGCCAAACTGGTAGGCAGCAAGCCTAGCTATACCCTTGGTATTGCAAAGGTCCATGGGCGGCAGTGACACTTACCATCAGGTGTGCTGTCTGCTCGTTTGCCACCAAAAGCAATAAAAATTAAACAACGAGTAGGTACATATTAGACATTAAATATCTTACACATAGTTGAATGAGTGCGCTGATGATATAGTGATTTAAGTATTTACCCATCCTAAGTATGACCTGACGGAATCACATGGAAATGACTAATAGATCGATGTATAAAGCTCTTATTCGTCTGAAAAACGTAGCCTCCCATCACTCAGAACTCAGCCCTTCCGTGATCATGAACTCAGTAAAGTATTCGAAAAGTCGGTTAATTAAAAATCAAATACAAACACGATAGAATCCGTAAAATAGTTTTATTTCAAATGTGTAATACTCGTTGTTCGTGTGGTGACGCAGTAAGAATACAATTCAACACCCCTATCTTACCCGTGGGTGATCATAAACGACGACTATAAGATATAAAACGCATATAACATCTATGCAAGAGATGGAAAACTCGAAACAAAACCGTATACCAACACGTCTGACCAGCGTGGTATAGTAGGTCAATTTTCCTTCCAATATGGAGTAGGCTGGAACCCAACAGTGGGATATAAATGACCTGAGATGATGATGATGATGATGAATAGGTACTCGTGTAAAAATCGATAATGATTCTCATACGTCTTTTACAAGTAATGTAAGGGTTGGTAGTATTCGTAGCCGCTACCACACAGCAAATTTTCAATATTAAACCTTGGATATCAAACGATAATTTAACTTGAAATAATAAAAACATTCGCTTGAAAGTCTAAAGGGTTTTTTCGGTCACGTTCTTGGATTGCATGAAAAATGCAAAGCATTTCTTAAATAAGACAGAGTAAGCCGCTCAAATCGAAAATAGGATCGAAAGTCATGTTGACCTCATCACAATTTACGTACGTTTCCTAAAATTGGATATTAGGTACTTTACCTATAAAAAAATATAATTTATATTTATTAAGGTTGGAAAGTCAGTAGCCCCAAAACGATTCAAGTAAATATTGTTAGTTGGTTGTAAAACTACTTAATATTATTATAGTAAAATAAAACTATTTTTATGTATTCCATCGAGTTAGTATTTGATTTTTTATTTAAATAAAGAAAGCCGCCGTCAAAAGTCAGTAATTAGTCTTCTGAGTTTTCTTGCCGGATCTTTCTCAGTGTGGCCGTGTACCGATCCGGTGGTAGCTTAATATATTCATTAGATTTTAAACCAGTAAATTTCCATAATATTATAATTATCGTAAATTAAATATTTAATAAAAACTGATCATTCATTCTCCTACTCTTATCCCAATTGCTTGGGGTCGATACAATTTGTACTCTTCTTTCATAGTACATATTGTAAAAGTTAGTGGCAATAGTTTTATGACCGGCCGCCTGCCAGACGTCAACCCTCCTTGGGAATTAATAAATAATAAAGGCTGATCATAAATAATATAAATTTTATGTATATAATCATTGTCTTTATGTACTTGCATTGAATTTGTATTAAAAATGTGGGTCAAAATTTAGTAACTGATACTCTAGCGGGTAGATATAAATCTCTGTAATAACGATGATTTGTTGGACGTGAGACACCTTAATCCTCTCGTGTCCATGAACAGTGTAAAGTATTCGAAAGATACAAACAAAATACAATTAAAAATCAAATACAAATTCGTTCGAATCCATAAAAATATTGTTATATCAAATGTGTAATACTCGCGTATACATCAGGAATCATTATATTTATTATTTGAACACCGACGATGTTTCATATTGTTAATTAGAATATTAACATTCTCCTACTCTTATCCCAATTACTTGGGGTCAATACAATATATACTCTTCTTTCATAGTACATATTGTAAAAGTTATTGGCAATAGTTTTATGACCGGCCGCCTGCCAGACGTCAACCCTCCTTGGGAATGTAATTGTTAACTAAATGGCATCATATCATAACGGATTTTTTTTTGTGTGTGCCTTAGTTGTTAGCCTCAGATGGCTATGACAACTTTATCCGGACTGTGTGTGAGCGCTGAGGGCTCTCAACCCGATAAAGTTAAGTCACCGATCCCGAGGGGATCCCCTGTGGGGGTGCGTCGCTGGCAAAGTGGGTTCTCCCACGTTTATGATTTTAACGCGACACGATTTCCGTCCTCGGCGGCGGGGACTGAATCGTGGATATTTACTTGTCAGGGCCGCGCGGGCTGTGTATGCCTCAATCTGGGCGTTGCATCAGATGGAATTGGCCTAGGTCGTTATAAGGCTCTTAGTCGTCTTCTACGACATCCACGAGCAAAGTAAGGGTTGGTAGTATTCGGAGCTGCTACCACACAGCTATCCAGTATGTAATAATATTGAAGTCAATATTGTAATGCTCAGAAAGATGACGATTGCGACTTCACCATTGCATTATCACTTTTAGTGGTACTACATGCACTTTATATGCACACACACATACGTGCACGCACGCACACACCTTTGGTTAGAAAATTTGTGACTGAAACTATTTAATAACAATTTATTAAGTATTATATAGTTTGTGGCCTTGTATTAAAGAGTTAGAAAACATTTATTAAATAAATTTGGCAGCGCGCCTACAATTTGAAGCGCCTAGACAAAGTATATAAACATTCCATTTCAATTGTATTCATTCATTTCATTAGAAAAAAAAATCTCGAGACACATTTCAATAAAATCCGATTACGAAATGAAAAATGATGTCGCAAGCGGGATTCGAACCCGCGTCTATTGGGATTCCGGCCCAATCGTGCTGCCACTGCACCACCGCGACTAATTGTAGGACATGCAAATTTCACTCCGTATTATATTTACGTCTTAAGGTGACGGTATGCTATCTACCCGACAATATTTACACATTGTTATAGGCTTAATACTTCAAACTTTACAGTTAGAATTGTATTAAACGATGACACAACCTTGTTATTTAAATTACTGAAATTTAGCACTTAATATGCTTAATTATTTATAAAATCCGATTACGAAATGAAAACACATTTCAATTTCACCGTCAAAGAACTCCAGTCATTCAGGTATTCATCTTTTTTCACTTTATCTACAGCTTAAGCCATTTTTTTATAGACTTGATAAATAAAGGCAGTCTTTGCTTCAATGTATTTTTATCAATTGAAACAATTCCATATAAATGTATTTTTATGTATAGGTATGGTATTCATTGCTACTTTATCCGTCTTATTTTTATACAGTAGCTTACGAAATTTATTTCCAGGTCGTCTTTAGTACATTGACATTTATTTTGATTGACTTTTTAAAAGATGGGCGCTGATACTTATAATCTTTGCGTGCAGTTCGCCAAAATTTTATTGTGCTGTAGTTTCACTAATTCTGCCTACTGCTTTCTTCTGTTCTTCTCATTTAAAAAAATCACTCACAACGGAAATTGCGGGGGTCAAGACCTTTAGCTAATGGATTCCTTGGAGAGCTTCAGCGATATGGGTTTGTAGCAATTCCATTAAAAATAAATGTCACCTCAACTCTCGTATACATACATTGGACTTAAACTTCTCCTCTGTAAGAGTGAAATTGGCCAAATGTACTGCGCTGATCAGGTGGATTTGGATAAGGTTTTCTGTTGAGATTGCTTTCTATTTGAGTGTTATTAGATAATAACACGTAAAAGATGTAAATACATACATCTTTTGCCATCAATCATAAAAGAGTAACAAATGAAAATCATTCAACTCTTACTCCTATCACTAGACGGAAATCTTCAAAAATATATAGCTAAAGATTTTAAAGATATAGATGTATATCCCTACTAATATATAAATGTGAATGTAAGTTTGTTTGTTACGCTTTCACGCTAAAACTACTCAACCGATCATCATGAAACATTGTACACATATTCTTGGAGGTATTAAAAGTAACATAGGATACATTTTATTAAAAAAAAATCGAAATTTTTATGTGAAAAATAAAAAAATTGTTTGTCAAAAAATCTCAAAATCTAGCTTCTTCAACGCCATCTAGCAGTCCAGTAATGAAGTTTCAACCCTGAGTATTGTAATACCGTTGCACTGTATTACCGACGGTCAAAAATAAAAATAGGGGATCAAAAACTTTAGGAAAGTAACCTTTTACGCGGGCGAAGCCGCGGGCAAAAGCTAGTATTAAATAAAATTAAGTATCCACCAAACTGTCAGGTCATTTAAGATTTAACTCGTTGATTGAATGACAATAAAAGCGAAACAAAATGTTATTTTTCTTTAGGAAAATAAATTTGACCACTTAAATGATAATTTAAGCTGAATGTTGTTAATTTTTGATAGACATTTCAGTTAAAAATACGCCTTGTGTTTTAAGAATTCAATCAAATCATCACGACTAACGAATTTAAACCTATCTCAACATCATCATCATTCCTCTGCTCTTATCACATTTACTTGAGGTCCATGTAATATGTACTTCTCTTCCGTCGTATATATTGCAAAAGTTATTGGCAATAGTTTTATGACAGGCCGCCTGCCTGACGTCAACCCTTCTTGGAAATGTAATTGTTGAACAAACGGCATCAAATGGAGTCGGCCCAGGACGATATAAATTCGTACTCATATCGATATCCACGAGTAAAGTAATTCAGTAGTATTCATAGTTGCCACTACACAGCACAAATATAAAAAGCACACGTTAACTAGTTCCCAGTACTCTTCAAATAACTGTAATATGTATTTATAATACTTTAGCACTTCATTGGCATTACATAATAGAAAACTTTGTATTAAATTGATTGAATACAACACATCAAAACTTTAAAATAGCAAATTTTAAAAACAAGACTCACATTCACGCCGCCATATTGCCGCTGACGTTTTTAATACAAGAATATTAAACGTATTATTTTTTTTCAAAGGAATTGTAAGCACATGTTTCATCAGAGTTCCGTATATAATTTAGAGATCAATCAAATGTCATATACCGACGGATATTAGGCATATGGGTTAAAAAAAAAGGTCTATTTATTCGTATCGGTAATATTACATACCATTGTAACACAGTCAATTTGATTGATAGAGACTATTCTAAATATAACATTCTGATTGAAATCTCTTTTTGCGTTTGATGGATTATTTACAGAAGAAGGCTAGATAATGATTTTATTTAACTTGTAATTTTTCATTATAATATTACTTTTAACTTAAAATGAATATATCTTATATACTTTATTAAAAGTAGGACCACACTGTTTACAGTTTTTGGAGTTTATTGGAGTTTATTAGAGTTTACTCCTTAAGAATCGATTTTCATATAAGGCGCCCGGTATGAGAAAAATTTGAGGAGTAAAATCTAGTGATCGAATGACCTCGTTACGTTTTTGGTGCGCAACCTATTCTGAGCACCTTTCACTTTCTGACGTGAGATAATATTTCACTGAACAGTTTTAATAAATGTAAATAAAAATATATATATATATATATATATATATTATTTTTAGTCAAATGAGCTTTTTTTGCGCCTGTTATGATAATCGTACTTAAGGATTAAACTCCAGTCGTGCGTCGAAGCTGACACACACACTTTTTTTGTCTACAGCCACGGACCAGAGCACCCGGGGTAGTATCACAATGTCGCAGAAAATCAATATCTGAGCGGTGGCAATGTGCAGCGAGAGAGACGGCAGCCCAATTTTCTAGGTAAATTTTGAATTTTCATTGGCAGGCAACGGCCTAGCTATACTACTGATATTGCAAAGGTCCATGGGTGGTAGGAACAGTTTCTATCAGATACTGCTTTGCCACAATAAGTATTAAAAACAACAAAAACAAACTTTGTTACTGAGTGAAACATCTTACAGATAACAGCTGTTTATAAGAAACTTTATTATGAGAGACTATCATCTCCTCATGCCATACATATTCCACTACTTGGCTCAAACCTCCATAGTAGAAGGAAAATTGATCTATTATAGCACACTCGTCAGACAGCCGTCTGTCATACAGGTCCGTACCGTCATACACGGTGTTATTTAGAGTTTTCCTTCTCTTGCATAGATGCCGTCTGTATATTATGATAGATGAAGGGATATGTCCCTAAGACGTTTTTTTATGATATTAACGGACAAGAAAGAAGGATGAATTGTTACTCAGTCACGACCATCTAGTGAATTTTAAAGATGGCCACACTAAGATTTATTTTATTATAAGAAACAACGTGTATATATAAATGGACTACTGCATAGGTGGTATAGTGGTTAATATACCGACCAACAGTGCCAATGTCGATTGAGTGGGGTTCGATCAATGAGTTCGATTCCCACGTAGAACGATATTTTGTGCGATCCGAATATTATTGTTCTGAGTTTGGATGTAATTTGTGTCCGTTAATCATATGTTTGTAAAGTTCCCCGTAATGCAAAGGAAATATTTCTTATATTTCCTTAATACGGGGTGTTATTTTATTTTTTTAATATCCAAATTATGTAAACGGGACCAGGATTTCCATGAAATTTAATAAGCTGCTACATGGTTTCGAGGCCAATAAATATATCTAGCTAATTTTCATCTATAGAAAATATTAATGGCTGTGTTTTAGCCAATACATATAATATATCTGGTTTTTAGAATATGTAATAGGTAGGTCTGTGTTTTTAGCCAATAAATAAATATAATTAGAATATGAAGGTATATTTGACCGCTGTCATTAAGAATAGAATATTTGAGAAATCGATCAGTGTAAATCATCAATTATTTTTAATAACTAAATATATTTTCCAAAAAAAAAGTTTACTAAAAAAATACCGGGATAAGTTTGGTCATATTTCATATTAATTTTGATAATATTAAAACCAATTTTACAATAAACGCAAAACACGCTACACAAATCATTTTAGATATTTAAAAGAAGGAATTGATAAGGCCTCACTGCCAACAGTTTTTCCTTTGAAGCTATAAATGAATCAGCTCCACCAAGATAGTACTACATTCTCACAGAAAATCGATGTCTATATAGCAATTTTCTATTTATTTTTTATCCCTAGGGAATAGTTATTTTCCTGATAAAACATAGCCGTTTCTTTTTTCTTAGGATCCACTATAACACTAAATATGAAATACAAAAATCATCATTCATTATTATGCCAATTATTTGGGGTCGACACACTTTTCTTCCATCGTATATTTTGCAAAAGTTATTGACAGTAATTTTATGACCAACCGCCTACCTGACCGTTAACCCTTCTGAGGAATATAATTATTGACAAAACGGCAACAGATGGAATTAACTCAGTGCGATATAAAACTCTTAGACGTCTTTTACGATATCCACGATCAAAATAAGGGTTGGTAGTATTCGTAGCCGCTACTACACAGCAATACTTTACCTCGAATAGAAATTATATAGCAAAATATGGACATATTTATAATCTTTTCTTACCTTCTTCGGAACAAAACCGTAGAAAGTAATAAAAGGTTATGTATTAACGGGTATGAGATACTACGAAAATTGTAATTTATTAAACTACTAGGTTCTGCTCGCGGCTTCGCCCGCATAAAAGATTACTTTTCTAAAGTTTTTCAGGCTCTAGACTATCTGCGTACCAAATTTCATTCAGATCAGTTCAGTAGTTTTGGCGTGAAAGAGCGACAGAGAGACAGACAGAGTTACTTTCGTATTTATAATATTAGTAAGGATCTACGAAATAAATATTGGCACGATTAATAAATACTGGGGTTTGAGGAAATAATAATCGGTGCGTGATAATATATGTCACCATGCCTTGATAATACAGGTCACCATGCCCATTACTCACGTAAGTCGTCAAA
This sequence comes from Lymantria monacha, assembly GCA_905163515.2. Classification (NCBI taxonomy): domain Eukaryota; kingdom Metazoa; phylum Arthropoda; class Insecta; order Lepidoptera; family Erebidae; genus Lymantria; species Lymantria monacha. Next base: position 4,111,453 of record LR991087.1, read on the forward strand.
TACAAAAGTAGACAATATGACTGCAATTTTTTTTTATTGCTTATGGTAACAAACGAGCAGACCTTTACCTGATGGTAAATTTCACTGCCGCCCATGGACCTTTGCTAATGGTATAGCTCCCAATACATATAGGTCGCTGCCTACCAATACAATTTTAATTATATTTTTCTCTTTGATGTATGGTAGCTACTGTGAATGCTACCAACCCTTACGTGGCTTGTGTATGTCGTAAAAGATGACTGACAACTTTATATACCTGGGTCAATCTCTGACACTTTTTGGTCAACAATTACATTCTCAAAGAGGATTGAGGCAAGTCTTAAAATAATTTCGCAAACAAGACAACAGACACTTTTACAACAGGACTAAGAACAATAATACGTGACCGACATAGTATTGTCCCGATTGGGCATTGAACCCATGATACCATCTGTCCGTGGCAGGACCACACTGTTAACAATTTCCTGTCTACAGCCGCAGGCCGGCCAGTCCAAGGTAGATAACCTAAGCATAAGCGAGAGACCCGGAATCCCATCTTTTTGAGTAACTTTGGTATTATTGGTAGACAGCGGCCTATCTATACCCCTTTTTTTTTTTTTTTTTTTTTTTATTGGTAGGCTATGGGTGCGTCTCGCCCCGCCGAATCGGTCCGGGGTGACGGAGAAGGCGGCGCGTGACCCCATAGACCCACCGTAAAATCCTCTCTCTTCGCCGTGCGAGCGGACCACCGGTACCCGATCTTTGTCTTCGGTGGTCCGCTCGGCGGTTTACCCTCGCGGGTTCCTCTCGTCGGCGCCCCGACAGATTTCGCCGTCGGGGCGTCGCCCTCACGCGGTGGCCTCGCGTCGGGTGACCGGACAATTCCCCGGTCCGATCACCCGAGGCCTGGGTTAGGGCGGCATCAGGCGCAGGTATTCGCACCTGCGCCGCCCCGGCCGCTGGCGGCGGCCCGGGTCGCGGGTGTCCTCCCTGACTCGTTCCGCCGCCTCCTTCCGCGAGATGACAGCCTCGCAGAAGGCGGCGACCGCGTCCCAATTCCTGACGCTGTCGACCATCGCCCTCGCGACAGCCGGCAGCGCCAGGTCGGCACCGATAATAGCGACGAGGTCACGGCGCTGCCCGTCCCAGCCCGAGCATTCCTCGAGCGTATGTTGCGCCGTGTCCTCGCCACTACTGCAATGATGGCAGCCTGGAGTCCACTCCCTGTACACGACCGTGTGCAGGTATTTCCCGAAGCACCCGTGCCCCGTCAACACCTGCACCAGTCGGAAGGTGAGGACCCCGTGCCGCCGCTCCGTCCATTTCATCAATACGGGCCGAAAGGCCTCGACGGTCACGATACCGTGTCTAGGCCTCTCCAGCCGCGTAACCCAACGGGCGATGACGTCTCGGCGGGCGTCCTCGCGCCAGGTGGCTATCTCGCTCAACGATGGGGAGCCACCCTCCTCGCGCACTGAGGTAACCCGCCGGTAGAGGTCGGAGAGCATCTCCGCCTCTAGGTCCCACGGGGGTGTCCCGGCCAATAGGCACGCCGCCTCTGTCGACACCGTGCGGTACCCGCGAATGGCTCTGACCGCCATGGCTCTCTGTGGCCTCCACAGAACCGCCCTGAGCTGGGCGTTCAGAGCCCTCGCCCACACGGGTGCGCCGTACATGGCCATCGAGCGGATGACCCCCGCATACAGCCGTCGGTCCTCGAAACTGGGTCCGCCCACATTCGGCATGAGCCGAGAAAGGGCGGACGCCGCGCCGACCAGCCGGGGAGCAATCTGTCGGAAATGCTCCCGGAACCACCATCGCCCGTCGAGCACCAGACCCAAGTACTTCATATGGGCCTGGATGTTGATCTGGATGGAGTTGACGACTAACGAGGCGCCGGTTGGCAGCCTTACGCGTGGCCCATGGAATAATAGGGCCTCCGTCTTATTTAAGGCCACCCTGAGCCCCAGCGCCTCGATTCGCCTGACCATCTCCTCGGTGCCGAGAGTGGCCAGGCTCGCCGCCTCTTCGAGTGTCCTGCCCCGGGCTGTGACGAGCGTGTCGTCAGCATAGCACACCAAGCTCAGCCCGGGGGGGAGACTCCCTCTCAACGCCCAGTCGTACCCGATGTCCCACAGAGTCGGCCCCAGAACCGACCCCTGTGGAACACCGCACGACATGGGCGTCCGCACAATGTCCCCTGCGGGACCCGCGCAGAGGATACTGCGCCCCTCCAAATAGTCTGCCACCAGCCGCCTGAGGTACAGGGGCACTCCATGGAACCGGAGCGCCTCCCTGATGCAGCTGAATGGCAGACTATTGAATGCGTTGGCGATGTCTAACGACACCGCCAACAGCACTCCCTTGCCGGCGACAGCCTCCGCGGCCGTTTGCCTCAGGCGTAGCAGGGCCCCGATGGTCGAACGCCCCCTCCTAAACCCATATTGAGCGTCCGACAGATCGGGCCCCACCTCCTCCAAGTGTTGGACGATGCGGGCAGCGAGGACACGCTCCAGCAGCTTACCCACATCGTCGAGAAGCACGATGGGCCTGTAGGCCGACGGCAAATCCGGGGGCCGTCCCGGCTTTGGCAGGAGAACCAACCTCCCCTCCTTCCAGCACTCAGGGAACCGTCCAGACATCAGACAGGCGTTGAACAGTTGCCTGAGGCGAGGCTCGAAGTGCTCGAGGAGCGACGTCAAGACCCGGACTGGTATTCCGTCCGGGCCGGGGGCCGTGGTGACGGAGCGAATCCGCGCTACTGCCGCCCCCACTTCCGACTCCGTCACGGGTGGAACACTCTCGTCGTCGGCCTCCCGGTCTTGATCTGGCGAAGCCATGACCGGGGGCGTGTGTCCCGACTGCCGTGGAAATAGCTCCTCGATCACCCTACAGAGGAAGTCGGGCTGGAGGGTCTCGGTGAGGGGGGGGCCCTGCGCGCGAAGCTTGTTCAGCGACGCGCGATACGGGCGACCCCAGGGGTCACGGTCGAGACCGTCCAACATCTCCTGCCAACTCGCATCCTTGGCGGCTCGGATGGCCAGCCGAAAGGCAGTCCGCGCACTGCGGTACGCCTCGTACAGCTGGCCCTCCCGCTCGACGTCGCGGTGACGCCGCCGGCTGCGGGTGTAGGACCTTCGGGCACTGATACACGCCGCGCGAAGGTCCGCCAGTCTTGGGGACCACCAGTAGACCCCCTGCCTCGGAGGTAGACGCCGCACCCTGGGCATGGCCGCATCGCAGATCTGCGTTAACGCACTGCGGATGCGGACAGCCTCAGCGTCCACTCCGTCCGCTGGGGGCGGTGAGGACAGCCACGTGTGAACGATGGCCGCCTCCGCCAGTAGGTCCCTATCAAGACGACCCACAGCCCACCGCGGAAACGCGGGAGCTCCGTCCGCCCTGTGACCCCTACCGGGTTCCCGGGGGGAGACCTCCATCCGGATGTACCGGTGGTCCGACAGGGTCTCCGCCTCCTCCAGGACACTCCAGTTCCTCACCCGTGGCGCGACAGCGGGGCTAGCGAACGACAAGTCCACTATCGACCCGCCCTGCTGCCGCACACACGTGTTCACTGAGCCCCTGTTAACAACACAGAGGCCCAGTGAAGCCGCCCATTCAACGACCGCCCGCCCGCGGTCGTCCGTCATAGGGGACCCCCACGCCGTGGATTTGGCGTTGAAGTCCCCCAGGACCAGGACGAGGCCCGGTGCCAGTCGCCGTATCGAAGCCTCCAAGGTGGTGAGGGAGGCCCTGAAATCGTCCATTCTCCTGTTAGGGGAGAGGTAAACACTGTAGAGTGTGACCCCTCCCCATTCCGCAGCGACAAATTCCTCGCCCCTATCCAAAAGGGATAAGGACGGGAGGTGCCGCTGCGTTGAGACGACGATTGCCGCAGTTCCGTTTCGGCTGACCACCCAATTGGGGCGATCAGGCACGACGTACAGGTTCCGCGACTACGGCTGCACCAATCGACCACTCCGCCATGGATTGCAGGAGGAGATGCTGCGCTCCGGCGGAGTGGTTGGTGTTGGCCTGCAGGAGGTGAATGGATTCTGCAGCCATTAGTGGGCCGTATCCATCACCTCCGCCTCGCCAGTGGGCGATCGGGCCGCGCTAGGAGCGGGAGCGGCCGTGGTCGAAAGGCCGCCCCGACCCTTTGGGGCCGAAGCAGGAGGTCTGCACGCCGCAGAACCCATGCGGTGCTTGGCGGGCTTATTGCCCGCCGCACACGCTGGGCAGTGGGGCGGGGCGGCGCAAGATGCCGCCACGTGCCCGGTCTGACCGCAGCGGAAACACAATCCGCCGCAGTCAAAGCAATTGGTGCACGTCGGTCGAGTGTGTCCGACCGCCATGCACTTATAGCACCTCGCAGGCCGGTGCTCCAGCACGGTTACCCGCGCCGAGCTCCAGCCCACGAGGAGCCTGCCTGAGCCGGCCAGTTGCCTGACCGACTCCACCGGGCACTGCGCCCAGGCAGCACCTACGCCACCCGGACCGGGACGAATGGCACCGACCCGGACGGTGTCTATGGGACACCCGGTTTTCGAGGCAATAGCCTCCCGGATGTCTTCCACCGTCACGGAGTCGTCCAGACCCGAAATGCGCATTTCGGCGCACTTGACGGGCCTGGCGATCCTGATGCCACCCTCCTCGGCGAACAGACCTCGCAGCTTCTCAGCTACGCTGTCAGCCGTCTTGGCGCCCTCGGCCCCTGGGAACTCGAGGATTCGAGCCCCCGTCCGGGCCTTGCGGGTCCTGGCTTCGACGCCTCCAATATCGGAGACGTCTAGCTCCCGCCGGGCCTTCCTCAAGACGGCCTCGTAGTTGAGGCCCTTCTCGGCCGCCTCAGGCAGCACAGTGATCACCACTGCGGCTGTCTTTGGCGGCTTGAGCCCCTTGCGCGACCTCTTCTTCTTGTCGCCAGCTCCTGCCTTGGGAGCGGAGACCTCAGCGGCGCGCTTGGCCTCCGCTCTCCTTCTTTGGCCACGACTCCTTCTATCGCGCTCGGCCACCTGCCAACCCTCTTCGGGTACGGCAGTCGTGCCAGACGCGGAAGGCCTCGTCGTAGCCTCGCTGGTCGTCGCCGGCGGTTTCGTTGCGGGCGGCTTCAGCGGTCCGGCAGCAGCCGGCGCCGTCTTCCTCCTCAGGGCAGGTCCCTTCGGAGCGGGGCCGGGGCCTTTGGGCTTAGGCCCGGCCGCGGCCGCGGCGTAGCTCCCCACGCGGCCACCCTGACAAGGCAGCGGGGCGGGGGCTGGTGCCGTATGTGGCCGCTTATCTGCGGCAAGCGGCGGCCGGACACGTGGTTCTGGAGGCAGCCTTGCCTCCAGAACGGCGAAGCGCGCATCGACAATTTTGCCCACTGCGTCGATTATCGCGCGCAGGGACTCATCCGGCAATCCTCCCACCGCAGGGGTTGGCATCGGGGTCGGCAACGGGGTCGACGCCTCCAGTTGAGCCTCCACCGGGGCCCGCTCCGAGACGCTTGGCGACTTCGTCGCCGTGGCGCGAGTCGTCCTCCTCGCTACCGGGACAGGTGTCGGCTCGGTGGCCGTGACGGCTTCAGCCGGCGGCGTGCCCTCCGCAGCGGGGGGCGTCCTCCTCGCCGCAGGGACGGGTTTCACCGCGGCAGCTGTTTTGCGCGCCTTGGCCGACGGCTTTGGCGCAGGCGGTAGGAACTGCGCCATCTGGGCCCGCAGGTCGGCCATGTCTTTGGCCAACATGCGGTTTACCCGACGCACCGACTCCAGCTCGGACTCCAACTGGCGGTTCAGGTCCCGCAGGCCTGAGACCTCGCCACTAAGGCGGGAATTTTCAGCCTGCAGGTCCAGGGGGCCGTCGCTCGCAGCAGGCGCCACCTCACGCCGAGGGGTCGCCGACCTTCTTCCTGCTACTGCGGCCCCTCGCCCCCTGCGAGAAGCCGGCACCTTCGGTGGAGGCATGATGGTCCCGCTCCCCTCGGAGTCGGCGCCCGAGCTGCCTCCCTTGCTCAGGGGGCGCTTTCGCACCTGCGAGGGGAGGGCCTCCTCCCTGGTCTTCTCAGCCGTCGCCACAGGACGCGGCGACGACTTAGCGGGGGCTTTAGCGTCCGACCCGCTTTCTCCTCTGGACGGCCCTGCGGATACACCGCCCTCGTCCATCTTAGCGGCAGATCTGCTGCCCTCATCCACGGACGGCTCTGCGACGTCACTGTCGCCCTCGTCCGTAGACGGCTCTGCAGCATTTCTGCCACCATCCTCCTTTTCAGCGGCGGCAGCCTCTCTCCGCGCACGCCGCTCCTCCATCCTCCTCTTGTAGCTGGAAGCCTGCCCCCGGCTCTTCCTGGGCGACTTCCGCTTCACTTTTTGGGCCTCCACGATTTGTGCCGGGCCCTCGGCGGACGCCTCAAGTCCTGAGGACGAGGCGTCGTTTAGGTCAGTTTTTGATCGGCTTAACCGGGCCTTGGGGTGAAGATCGCTACGATCCCCGTCGTTATTTATTTTTAATTTTTGCGTATCCATTATTGATCCCACGATTATGGGAGATACAATACGTCGACCCGGGCAGAGATCCCTTTACCCGGGCAAGCCTACATTTACCAACCAGGGGGGCAGCCGGTACCCTGGCTGGAGCGTGCTAAGAACAGAACAACCCATCTGCCATGCATCTTCTCGCCGCACGCCAGAACTTAAGATTCTGGATGATTTCCGAGTCCGAATGTTACTTCGGACTCTTTATAGAGGTTGTCTTCCTCGCGGTCCGGGCGGTTAAGCCAAGACCCTCGCTCCTGAAGCTAAGACAAGCAAAGAATCAGGTTTACGATGTGTGGGCGGTGGCAAGTGCCTGCCCAGCCCTCAAATGAATGAGTGACTGAGCCCGTCCCGATATTTCGCGTCCTATAACCTCTACTACGACTTTAGTAGAGTAAGGAGCGAAATCGCGCAGATATTCGCTACGGACGACAGTACAACAGAAGTACTGGGGACCGCCGCCCGCACCCAGGGTACACCGCGTGGAGGTTTCTGGGATAGTACCCCTGCCTATCTATACCCCTGGTAATGCAAAGGTCCATGAGGGGCCGTAACATCGGATGTGCTGCTTGCTCGTTTGCCACCAAGAGAAATAAAAAAAATAAAAAAAAACAACACGTAATTGAGTTGGGAGCAAGATGATGATGATATTAGAGATTGGTCAGAGGGTGATAAGCTATAACCGCCAAATTGCCTACGTATTAGGGTCTTTTTTTATTTATTATTTATTTATTTAACTGTTTAAACACTTTCCTAATATGTATAGTGAGCTAAAACAATTGCACAATTTTCTCCGTGTGGTGACGGAGTAGAATACTATTCACCACCCCATATCTTACCCGTGGGTGATCGTACGAGACGACTAGGGGATATTAAACGCATATAACACCTGTGCGAGAGAAGGAAAACTCGAAACAAAACCCTATACCAACACGTCTGACCAGCGCAGTATAGTAGGTTAATTTCCCTCCCACTGCGGAGGAGGCCCGAGCCCAACAGTGGTACGTTTGTGGGCTGTGATGATGATGATGATGAAGTGCATAAGTACATAATAAACAGTGGCAACACAATTTCAAAAATACGTTGACGTTGGTGAAAAATAACTTAGAAGAGTGCTGCTAACTATTTCTCCTAGCTCCTGATCCATCAGCCGGAAAGTAAGTGGAGGTGATGAGGTAAGAGGTTCATTCGTAACTCGTCTCGTCTGTTTATCAGCGTTTTAAGCGCACACAAAAAAGAAATATATAATATATTAAAATATGAAAGTAAATTTATCCAATGTCGTCATGTTCCATCATTTTTAGCATTTTCATTTAATTTATTTATATTATATATTTCTTTATATCTTTAAGCTGTGTGGTAGCGGCTACGAATACTACCAACCCTTACTTTGCTCGTGGATGTCGTAAAAGACGACTAAGAGCCTTATAACGACCCAGGCCAACTCCATCAGATGCCGTTTGGTCAACAATTACATTCCCGAGGAGGGTTGACGGCCGGTCATAAAACTATTGCCAATAACTTTTACAATATGTACTATGAAGACATATTGTATCGACCCCAAGTAATTGGGATAAGAGTAGGGGAATGTTAATGATGATATTTCTTTATTATTTCACCAATTATTGTTTAATATCTATACCTATATTTTCAACAAAAAAACTCTATTTAATAAAAAACAAATACCGAGCCACTTTAGATATTATATCTTTAAGTGTTCATCCAGATATTTTTAAGTGTATAAGCATTATACTTTATGCCATTCATATTTTTAGTGTGTGTGCCAGTGACATTGAATAAATACAAAAATATTTACATACATACATTTCTTCCTCATTCTGTAGGCGATTAAGTAATATTGTATCAAAATATGGGTCAAACTAATAACTAAAGTTTTAGTGAGTAGATAAATAAATATGTAGTAAAAACTAAACAAACAATTTTAAATGTGAGTCTTTTTATTACTGGTTGTTTTTTTTTTGCTTTGGTGGCGGGCTATGGTTTGGTCACAGGCCGCTAAATCCGTCCGGGGCGGCAGAAGACGCGGCGCGAGACCCTATAGACCTGCCACCGAAACCCGCTCTTTGTCTTTGATGAATAATGAAAATTATTTATTTATTTATTGTATCAAAGAAACAATCAGTATTATAGTAACTTACAATAAGAAAAGAATATTTTATTAAAGTTTCTAATATTAAGAGATTCCATTAAAGTTTCTAATATTAAGAAATATTTATCTAAATTCATTATTATTAATAATTTGGGGATATTGAAAATTATCTTAAACGTTCAGATAGTAAAATTAATACTTAAAACGCATTATTTATTTTCTTTTTTCAAAATAGTTCATTTTTACACCAATATTTTTTTTATATCTATTTTTTAAATAAATATATTTTCCTAACCGAGGCCGCGGGTAACTGGACCGGGGAATTAGTCCGTCACCCGCCGAGAGGCTGACCGCGTGAGGAAAAACCGACGTCCTCTCCCCTACGTTGACCAAGGAGAGACCCTGGAGGGTACACCCCCTCAAGGGGTATTCCGTCGGACCGGCCACTGAGTCAAGTTCTCTCTACTCCGGTGGTCGGCCCAACGACGAAGGCGACGTGTCACGGGTGGGTTACGGGTGTGCGTGCTTACGTTCCTCTGTCGCCCCGGACAGAGTGGTGCGAGGAGTGCGCCGACAGTAGCTCAACCCAAAAAAATAAAAATATTTACGATTTTATCGAGTTTATATTTGATTTTTACTTGGCGTTGCTTAAAGATTAGACGTTCATTGTAATATGAATGATGACACATGAATTATAGTACTTCCCTGCTCTTAAAATAATAGTTCACTGCACATTTTTTGTTAAGCTATGTTGGCAAACGACAACAAAATGAAGATTATAGCACTATGTCCTCATACGTGGAGGTGGACTATGTTTAATAGAGGATAGCAAAATAGTGAATGGTATTGAAGGTGAATAGAATAGAAGCTGCTAATGATAATGATGCGTTGATTGTTTCCCGCGTGGGCCGAGTAAGAATACCATTCACCATCCACTATCCAGCTTTTAAGTGTCGCAAAAGACAACTAAGGGATGGAGAAGGGAAAACTTAAGATAAAATCCTATACCAAAAACCTGTCTGACTAGCATGGTTAGTCAATTTCCCTCCTATTATGGAGGATATTTGTGCCCAACAGAGGGACATATATGAGCTACGAATGAGAGACTGCACAGATGGCGTAGTGGTTAAGATACCGACGTTCCGTGCCAGTGCCGTGGGTTCGATTCCCACGCAGGACATTACTTTGTGTGATCCACAAACTGTTGTTCTGAGTCTGGGTGTAATTTGTCTGCGTTAATTGCATGTTTGTAAAGTCCCCCGCAATACAAGGTTTATTTCCTTAGTGCAGGGTGGTGTCTTTTTAAAAATAAACAAAAAAAAATAAATAAATAAACGAATATTAATGATAGATACATAGGTCTTTATCTTCTTTTATCACCATTTTTTTCTTTTATGAAATACCACCCTGCACTAAGGCAATAATCTTTATATTGCGGGGATTTTTACAAACATATAATTAATGCAGACAAATTACACCCAGACTCAGAACAACACTTTTTGGATCGCACAAAGTGTTGTCCTGCGTAGGAATCGAATCCGCGGCGCTGGCACGGAAGATCGGTATCTTAACTACTACGCCATCTTTGCATTTAACGCATACTTTACGGAATGTTTGTTCGTTTAACCGATAGATATAAACAAAACAAACAACATATTATCTAATTCTACATCTATCTATAAGTTGTTTAACACATATAATTTGTATATTAAATTAACCTTCTGGTCGGCGCATAATTACATTCTTGTTTACATCCTCAAAGCATTATCATAAATAATACATGATATGTATTAAAATATATATTTATTAAAAAAACATAGCTACATTTTATGTACGCGTTATTTTGTTGTGATTTCTTACGAAGATCGTGACACTTAAAATCAAGGGAAATCTGTGTAAAATATTGCACGCCTCATAAGCGAAGCGTTGAAGTCTTGCTTTACTCTCGATAAGCATCATAAAAATCAAGCAGTTTTCAAACCTAAAAACGATTGTATTTTTCTCACATTGCACTTATAGGATAATATTATCATACATATGTCAAGAAAAAACATTCGTTTTCAACAACAACGTATTTGATATTTTAAAAAGCAATTATTTTGTTTAAAATAAGAAAATAGTTGATTAAAAAAATATTCGAGGATGTAGGATAAAATATTTTGGATTTGGCCGGATCACGATCGTAAAAAATAATGTATTAAAATATTTTTTTTTTTAAAACTTCATAATCGCAACGCGTTGTTTCCTTTCAAAAATGGCTTGGTCATTCTTTGTCGTTTAATTGCAATTAATGAAAAATTAAACTGCTTAGCCATTAGTGTATGTATACTTTATGAAAATTGGGTTCGTTTACATATTTTTGTTCGTCTATTCGGACAGGCAAAGGAAACAAATCCCATACAGCTTATTATAAACAAACGGCTATGTTTAGCACTACGTCGAGAATGGCACGAAATTTCAAAAGTATTTCTTTTTCTTTCATTTTCATTTATGGCATTGACTAATAGTAAATGATAAATAATATAAAAATTATGAGGTGTGCACTTTTGGATTTTCAAGATTTTCAAGTTCTGGATACAGTTGCGATACGATATATCGATACAATAGATTTTGGGTCATCCCTGTAAATATAGAGGTTGGTACTATTCCATAAGTAATATACCACAGTATAAGGGTTGGTATTATTAGTACCCGTCACTTCGAGTTGAGAGCCCTCAGCGCTCACCCAAAGTCCAAGTAAAGTTGTCATAGCCATCTGCGGCTAACAACTAAGTCACATAAAAAATATAGTAACCACGCAGGAAAAAATGCTCTAAAACACTGTATTATTCATGGCTCCTAAGATTTACAACCAAATGACATAAAAATACCAAATCATATCAAATAGAAAATAAAATAAAATAAGGAATACGTTGTAAAAAGTCAACACCTGTCATATTTTGATGTTCCTTATAGAATCTCATGTGTGGCAAATACAATTATAAGACTAGATTTTTTTAGTGGTAAGACTACACTGTTGACAGCCTCTATCTACAGCCGCAGGCCGGTCCATCCAGGGTAGTATCACACTCTCACAGAAGATCGACGTCTGAGTAATGACAATGTGCTATTGCGCTTCGTTCGGCGAGCGAGAGAGGCGGGAGTCCAACTGGGGTGGGTTTGGAGTTTGTATTGGTAGGCATCGACATAGCTATATCCTTGATATTGCAAAGGTACATAGACGGCAGTAATACTTGCTATCAGAAAAAAAAGACGAGTTTTAATTACTATCAGTAAATATTAATTATATTAGGTATATTGTGCAATGGCTTTTCATCATCATCATCATCACAGCCCATATATGTCCCACTGTTGGGCTCGGGCCTCCTCCGTAATGGGAGGGAAATTAACCTTCTATACCACGCTGGTCAGACGTGTTCGCATAGAGTTTTGTTATGAGTTTTCCTTCTCTTTCATAGATGTAATATGCGTTTTATATCCCTTAGTCGTCTCTTACGATCACCCACGGGCAAGATAGGGAGTGGTCAATTGTATTCTTATTCCGTCACCACACGGGCAATGACTTTTACTTTTATGTATTTGTTTTCTTATTTTCTTATTTTTGTATGATATAATCAATTTGTTAGATAGTAATTACTTTCTTAATGTTTATTAGAAACTTTATTAGTGGCTCGTCATTCTCCTACTCTTATCCCAATTACTTGGGGTCGATACAATATGTACTCTTCTTTCATAGTACATATTGTAAAAGTTATTGGCAATAGTTTTATGACCGGCCGCCTGCCAGACGTCGACCCTCCTTGGTAATGTAATTGTTGACCAAACGGCATCAGATGGACTTGGCCCAGGTCGTTATAGGTATCTTAGTCATCTTTTACGACATCTACGAGCTTTATAAAAAAAAAAAATTGCTTTATAAATTTGATGTATGTTTCTTTAAAAATAATAAATAGATAAATAAATAATTTACTTCTATTTTCAATGACTAAATTAAGTTATTAATGAATTACTTATTGATAATTTAAATTCTTATTATCATAATATTAATAATTACAATGAAACCGTGTCACATTTTGTTATTCAAGCTGACATTTTCATAAGATGTGCATGTTAAATAATAAATTTATGTACTAAATCTTGTAACACTTATAAGACAGCGGGCAGATTTTGGAGGACTATTATATAATTTAAGAATAAGGCCAATTATACTCAATATCACACTAATAAAAAAAACTATTTCTAAAAAACTCTATTGCTTAAAGAAAAATTACAATGATTACCGAAAAAAGAAAACAATTGAAAATCCTTTGTGAAACTGAAGTTCGGATTCGAATCTATGATATTATTCTTTCTTTAATCTTTACTCGAAGGGCATCTCACTGGAGCTAAAGTGGACTAAACATGTATCCAATATTATTTAAGAAAACATATAATTTAAAAGTAAATTATGAGCCTGCTGAGTTTCTTGCCGGATTCTCTCAGTTTGTGGTGGCTTTCCGATTTCTACCTATAAGCTATTTTATAAATTTTGTTTACCCCCATGATGAAAAATAAATAAATAGCTATTTTAAAATTAATATTTTTATATAAAAAAATAAACAACCTATTCAGATGTATCAATAAGAAAACATGTATATAAAAGTATACAAACATAAAATGTAAGTTACAGTTATAGATGTAATAAATCTGTATACTAATGATACTGAGTTGTCGCATAAGTCTTAACAATCTTTAATTTAAAGGCTGAAGGCAGAAGCAACTTTTAATAGATTAATATCAATAAGATCAGCTACCATATATTATGAAGCATTAGTTATAGCCTTAACCTTTTATCCCTTGAATAAATTTTTTGTTTTCTGACCTCACCTGCGCTCTCGGTGGCGCGTCGTAAAGCTGCGTGGTCGCTGTTGAGAGACGTCGGAGGCGACGCGACCTGACTCGTTCGGCTGCTCCTGCACCGATTCTCTGACGCTGTGACGCTAACAGTGCGCTGTACGTCCTCCCCATTCGAGGACCACCTCCTCCGCACCAAGTAGCTAAGGTCATCTAGAAAAAAATTGAGAAGAAAATTGTCAATACAGGATTTAATCTCTACTCATATAGGTTTCATAGGTCCTCCACCCTTCTATACATCCATCAGCCCATAAACATCCACTGTTGGACATAAGTGTAGTGCCACCTGCATCCAACAGTTTCCTGCGACCTTAATAATGTCATCAGTCCACCTAGTGGAGGATCATCCTACGCTGCTTCGTCCAATTCGGACGACCCTTCTATACATTAAGAAGAAAATTGACGTATTATTATAACACGCTAATCATATGATTTTATTTCGAGTTTTCCTTCTCTTATATTATCTGCTTAGTTTTTTGTGATCACTCACAGGAAATGGTGGGCAGCCAACCTTTGCATTCTTACTCCATCACCAAACTGATAATATCAGGTTCGATACCGGTGTGTCGTTTTTAATCAAATCACACTACATAATAATTTCATCATCATTTACTGCCCCATCTAAGATGACAGTTATTGTTATTTTTTATAGATTTTTTTTATACTATCTTGTACTAAGGGAACATAGTCTTTTTTATAGTATAACATTTTTTTTTAAATAATCAAGCATGTTGAATCTGGCATGTTGAATCTGTCTGCTAAATTAAGCATGTTGAATCTGTCTGCTAAATTTCAGTAATTTTAACATAATCTTTGTATTTTTTTTTTATTGCTTATGGAGGCAAACGAGCAAGCAGCATACCTGATGATAAGTGTTACTGCCGCCCTAAGGACCTTTGTAATACTAATATAGCTAGGCCGCTGCCTACCAATAGAAACCCTTAAACCCACCCAGTTGGGCTTCCGGCTCTCTCGCTCACCGAAAGAAGCGCAATAGCACTTTGCCGTTTAAGACGTTGATCTTCTGCGAGAGTGTGGTACTATCCCGGACGGACCGGCCCGCGACTGTACACAGAGAACTGTCAACAGCGTGGTTCTACCACTATTAGTATTGTATTGAGGGAACTATAAAAATATGCAATTATCTGACACATATGTCTCAGAAAAGTGTTCTTGCACATTCTCCTAGTGACGTCCAACCGACTTTTATGGCTACCTTAAAAACGTAAGCACTAAGACTGGTTATATACCAAATACATCACCATATACCTAATAGTTTGAAAATTATATAATAAAACTCTTATCCTTATTAACTTGACATGTGATGACAGAGTAAGAATACCATTTACCACCCCCTATCATCCCCATGAGTAACGTAAAAGACAACTAAGGTATATGCATATAATATCTATGCAAAATAAGGAAAACTCTAAATAAGCAACCCACCCATCTGACGAGTGCAGTATAGTAAGTCAATTTCTCCTATTATAGAGAAGGCTTGAAGCCCAGCATTGGGACTTATATGGATTGAGATGATGATGATACTGATGATCTTGTAATATAACGAAGTAAGAGTACTCTATATCACACTTTCGTTTCTCACAGTTCATCATACGAAATAACTAAGAGATTATAAACTGTACCGAAAAACAAATCAACCTGCCTAATCAGCGTGATATATTAGGTCAATTTTACTACCATTATATAAAAATAAGAATTAATACGTTGAAGTAGTAATGCAGGCTATATCGCTCGTCGAACTTACAACCGTTACCGAAAAGCTTCTCGAGTGGTGACCACGAAACAGATGACGAAACTGAGGAAGATGACCCAGTAGGACTGTCGGCATCATGAAAATCGCAGAAAGCTATTTATTGGATGCAGATGGGATATGACTGTTCTAGGTAGCATTCTCGTGGGGGAGACCTATGTTAGTGGACATGAGTGACACAGATGAAATAGATTCGTAAAAAGATCATGGCCAAAAGTAAAATGTTAATTATTTACAAAGATGACGTAAATCTATTCAAGTAAGTAATTTAATATCATTGCTCAAGCTTTTAAATAATATAAAGAATGAAAAACTTAAATTGTGTTTATATTTCACCTCAATATTATGACAATAGATGTAATTCCCTGCAGACAGGCGTCAGCCCTTTTGCCGAGACGTTCTAATAATTCAAACTTATAAGCCTTTGTTATATAACTTTCTCAAAATTCGCAAAAGTAAATTACGTATAATAAAACCAGTGTCGCATACTGATGGCTTAGTTTTTTTGTTAATATTAATAGAACAGTATATCGTCGAAGATGTAAAAAGATAAGAAGATGGAGTATATATTGCGGGTGTATGATGACGTAGATACAAAAAGAGAAAGACATTTTTATCATTCCAACTAATAATTTTGACTGCATAAATGGTGGTTAAGACACCTTACGCTTCCGGGTTCGATTCCCACGCAGTACGATACTTTATGCTAACAACAAAGTATTGTTCTGAGTCTGGATGTCTAATTTGTCCGCGTTTACTGCATGTTTGTAAAGTCCCCCACAATACAAGGATTATTTTCTTAGTGTAGGGTAGTGACTTTATTTAAAAAAAAATCGCAGAAACTTTTACAATATATACTATGAAACAAAAGTATTGCGTCTACCCCAAGTAATTGGGATAAGAACAAGATTATGATGAATGGGTCGCTAAGGAAGTTGAACAAGTACAGAATACTAATAAATAATTTGTAATTACCTATTGGCAAGTTCTAATACTAATAAATATGAAGCTTGGTACCTACTATAGCTAGAAAGTTATGTTATATTAATTACATATTACCAATAGTTCCACATTATTTTCCAACATCGGTCTCACCCATTTTCGTTGTGATCACTAATTAAGAATACAGTTCACCATTCAGTTTCATGTCTGTGGGTTTTTTCGATACAATATGTACTCTTCTTTCATAGCACATATTTTAAAAGTTATTGGTAATAGTTTTATGACTGGCCGCCTGCCAGACGTCAATCCGACTTGGGAATGTAATTGTTGACAAAACGGCATCAGATGGAATTGATTCAGGTCGTTATAAGGCTCTTAGTCGTCTTTTACGACATCCACGAGCAAAGCAAGTGTTGGTAGTATTCGAAGCCACTACCACACAGCTAGGCTATTATATACATATATCATATACTATATGCAAAAGTAGGAAATTTTGAAATAAAACCATATACCAACCTTTTTTTTTTTTTTTTTTTTTTTTTTTTATTGGTAGGCCATGGATGCGCCTCGCCCCGCCGAATCGGTCCGGGGTGACGGAGAAGGCGGCGCGTGACCCCATAGACCCACCGTAAAATCCTCTCTCTTCGCCGTGCGAGCGGACCACCGGTACCCGATCTTTGTCTTCGGTGGTCCGCTCGGCGGTTTACCCTCGCGGGTTCCTCTCGTCGGCGCCCCGACAGATTTCGCCGTCGGGGCGTCGCCCTCACGCGGTGGCCTCGCGTCGGGTGACCGGACAATTCCCCGGTCCGATCACCCGAGGCCTGGGTTAGGGCGGCATCAGCGGCGCAGGTATTCGCGCCTGCGCCGCCCCGGCCGCTGGCGGCGGCCCGGGTCGCGGGAGTCCTCCCTGACTCGTTCCGCCGCCTCCTTCCGCGAGATGACAGCCTCGCAGAAGGCGGCGACCGCGTCCCAATTCCTGACGCTGTCGACCATCGCCCTCGCGACAGCCGGCAGCGCCAGGTCGGCACCGATAATAGCGACGAGGTCACGGCGCTGCCCGTCCCAGCCCGAGCATTCCTCGAGCGTATGTTGCGCCGTGTCCTCGCCACTACTGCAATGATGGCAGCCCGGAGTCCACTCTCTGTACACGACCGTGTGCAGGTATTTCCCGAAGCACCCGTGCCCCGTCAACACCTGCACCAGTCGGAAGGTGAGGACCCCGTGCCGCCGCTCCATCCATTTCATCAATACGGGCCGAAAGGCCTCGACGGTCACGATACCGTGTCTAGGCCTCTCCAGCCGCGTAACCCAACGGGCGATGACGTCTCGGCGGGCGTCCTCGCGCCAGGTGGCTATCTCGCTCAACGATGGGGAGCCACCCTCCTCGCGCACTGAGGTAACCCGCCGGTAGAGGTCGGAGAGCATCTCCGCCTCTAGGTCCCACGGGGGTGTCCCGGCCAATAGGCACGCCGCCTCTGTCGACACCGTGCGGTACCCGCGAATGGCTCTGATCGCCATGGCTCTCTGTGGCCTCCACAGAACCGCCCTGAGCTGGGCGTTCAGAGCCTTCGCCCACACGGGTGCGCCGTACATGGCCATCGAGCGGATGACCCCCGCATACAGCCGTCGGCCCTCGAAACTGGGTCCGCCCACATTCGGCATGAGCCGAGAAAGGGCGGACGCCGCGCCGACCAGCCGGGGAGCAATCTGTCGGAAATGCTCCCGGAACCACCATCGCCCGTCGAGCACCAGACCCAAGTACTTCATATGGGCCTGGATGTTGATCTGGATGGAGTTGACGACTAACGAGGCGCCGGTTGGCAGCCTTACGCGTGGCCCATGGAATAATAGGGCCTCCGTCTTATTTAAGGCCACCCTGAGCCCCAGCGCCTCGATTCGCCTGACCATCTCCTCGGTGCCGAGAGTGGCCAGGCTCGCCGCCTCTTCGAGTGTCCTGCCCCGGGCTGTGACGAGCGTGTCGTCAGCATAGCACACCAAGCTCAGCCCGGGGGGGAGACTCCCTCTCAACGCCCAGTCGTACCCGATGTCCCACAGAGTCGGCCCCAGAACCGACCCCTGTGGAACACCGCACGACATGGGCGTCCGCACAATGTCCCCTGCGGGACCCGCGCAGAGGATACTGCGGCCCTCCAAATAGTCTGCCACCAGCCGCCTGAGGTACAGGGGCACTCCATGGAACCGGAGCGCCTCCCTGATGCAGCTGAATGGCAGACTATTGAATGCGTTGGCGATGTCCAACGACACCGCCAACAGCACTCCCTTGCCGGCGACAGCCTCCGCGGCCGTTTGCCTCAGGCGTAGCAGGGCCCCGATGGTCGAACGCCCCCTCCTAAACCCATATTGAGCGTCCGACAGATCGGGCCCCACCTCCTCCAAGTGTCGGACGATGCGGGCAGCGAGGACACGCTCCAGCAGCTTACCCACATCGTCGAGAAGCACAATGGGCCTGTAGGCCGACGGCAAATCCGGGGGCCGTCCCGGCTTTGGCAGGAGAACCAACCTCCCCTCCTTCCAGCACTCAGGGAACCGTCCAGACGTCAGACAGGCGTTGAACAGTTGCCTGAGGCGAGGCTCGAAGTGCTCGAGGAGCGACGTCAAGACCCGGACTGGTATTCCGTCCGGGCCGGGGGCCGTGGTGGCGGAGCGAATCCGCGCCACTGCCGCCCCCACTTCCGACTCGGTCACGGGTGGAACACTCTCGTCGTCGGCCTCCCGGTCTTGATCTGGCGAAGCCATGACCGGGGGCGTGTGTCCCGACTGCCGTGGAAATAGCTCCTCGATCACCCTACAGAGGAAGTCGGGTTGGAGGGTCTCGGTGAGGGGGGGGCCCCGCGCGCGAAGCTTGTTCAGCGACGCGCGATACGGGCGACCCCAGGGGTCACGGTCGAGACCGTCCAACATCTCCTGCCAACTCGCATCCTTGGCGGCTCGGATGGCCAGCCGAAAGGCAGTCCGCGCACTGCGGTACGCCTCGTACAGCTGGCCCTCCCGCTCAGCGTCGCGGTGACGCCGCCGGCTGCGGGTGTAGGACCTTCGGGCACTGATACACGCCGCGCGAAGGTCCGCCAGTCTTGGGGACCACCAGTAGACCCCCTGCCTCGGAGGTAGACGCCGCACCCTGGGCATGGCCGCATCGCAGATCTGCGTTAACGCACTGCGGATACGGACAGCCTCAGCGTCCACTCCGTCCGCTGGGGGCGGTGAGGACAGCCACGTGTGAACGATGGCCGCCTCCGCCAGTAGGTCCCTATCAAGACGACCCACAGCCCACCGCGGAAACGCGGGAGCTCCGTCCGCCCTGTGACCCCTACCGGGTTCCCGGGGGGAGACCTCCATCCGGATGTACCGGTGGTCCGACAGGGTCTCCGCCTCCTCCAGGACACTCCAGTTCCTCACCCGTGGCGCGACAGCGGGGCTAGCGAACGACAAGTCCACTATCGACCCGCCCTGCTGCCGCACACACGTGTTCACTGAGCCCCTGTTAACAACACAGAGGCCCAGTGAAGCCGCCCACTCAACGACCGCCCGCCCGCGGTCGTCCGTCATAGGGGACCCCCACGCCGTGGATTTGGCGTTGAAGTCCCCCAGGACCAGGACGAGGCCCGGTGCCAGTCGCCGTATCGAAGCCTCCAAGGTGGTGAGGGAGGCCCTGAAATCGTCCATTCTCCTGTTAGGGGAGAGGTAAACGCTGTAGAGTGTGACCCCTCCCCATTCCGCAGCGACAAATTCCTCGCCCCTATCCAAAAGGGATAAGGACGGGAAGTGCCGCTGCGTTGAGACGACGATTGCCGCAGTTCCGTTTCGGCTGACCACCCAATTGGGGCGATCAGGCACGACGTACGGTTCCGCGACTACGGCTGCACCAATCGACCACTCCGCCATGGATTGCAGGAGGAGATCCTGCGCTCCGGCGGAGTGGTTGGTGTTGGCCTGCAGGAGGTGAATGGATTCTGCAGCCATTAGTGGGCCGTATCCATCACCTCCGCCTCGCCAGTGGGCGATCGGGCCGCGCTAGGAGCGGGAGCGGCCGTGGTCGAAAGGCCGCCCCGACCCTTTGGGGCCGAAGCAGGAGGTCTGCACGCCCCAGAACCCATGCGGTGCTTGGCGGGCCTATTGCCCGCCGCACACGCGGGGCAGTGGGGCGGGGCGGCGCAAGATGCCGCCACGTGCCCGGTCTGACCGCAGCGGAAACACAATCCGCCGCAGTCGAAGCAATTGGTGCACGTCGGTCGAGTGTGTCCGACCGCCATGCACTTATAGCACCTCGCAGGCCGGTGCTCAAGCACGGTTACCCGCGCCGAGCTCCAGCCCACGAGGAGCCTGCCTGAGCCGGCCAGTTGCCTGACCGACTCCACCGGGCACTGCGCCCAGGCAGCACCTACGCCACCCGGACCGGGACGAATGGCACCGACCCGGACGGTGTCTATGGGACACCCGGTTTTCGAGGCAATAGCCTCCCGGATGTCTTCCACCATCACGGAGTCGTCCAGACCCGAAATGCGCATTTCGGCGCACTTGACGGGCCTGGCGATCCTGATGCCAACCTCCTCGGCGAACAGACCTCGCAGCTTCTCAGCTACGCTGTCAGCCGTCTTGGCGCCCTCGGCCCCTGGGAACTCGAGGATTCGAGCCCCCGTCCGGGCCTTGTGGGTCCTGGCTTCGACGCCTCCAATATCGGAGACGTCTAGCTCCCGCCGGGCCTTCCTCAAGACGGCCTCGTAGTTGAGGCCCTTCTCGGCCGCCTCAGGCAGCACAGTGATCACCACTGCGGCTGTCTTTGGCGGCTTGAGCCCCTTGCGCGACCTCTTCTTCTTTTCGCCAGCTCCTGCCTTGGGAGCGGAGACCTCAGCGGCGCGCTTGGCCTCCGCTCTCCTTCTTTGGCCACGACTCCTTCTATCGCGCTCGGCCACCTGCCAACCCTCTTCGGGTACGGCAGTCGTGCCAGACGCGGAAGGCCTCGTCGCAGCCTCGCTGGTCGTCGCCGGCGGTTTCGTTGCGGGCGGCTTCAGCGGTCCGGCAGGAGCCGGCGCCGTCTTCCTCCTCAGGGCAGGTCCCTTCGGAGCGGGGCCGGGGCCTTTGGGCTTAGGCCCGGCCGCGGCCGCGGCGTAGCTCCCCACGCGGCCACCCTGACAAGGCAGCGGGGCGGGGGCTGGTGCCGTATGTGGCCGCTTATCTGCGGCAAGCGGCGGCCGGACACGTGGTTCTGGAGGCAGCCTTGCCTCCAGAACGGCGAAGCGCGCATCGACAATTTTGCCCACTGCGTCGATTATCGCGCGCAGGGACTCATCCGGCAATCCTCCCACCGCAGGGGTTGGCATCGGGGTCGGCAGCGGGGTCGGCGCCTCCAGTTGAGCCTCCACCGGGGCCCGCTCCGAGACGCTTGGCGACTTCGTCGCCGTGGCGCGAGTCGTCCTCCTCGCTACCGGGACAGGTGTCGGCTCAGTGGCCGTGACGGCTTCAGCCGGCGGCGTGGCCTCCGCAGCGGGGGGCGTCCTCCTCGCCGCAGGGACGGGTTTCACCGCGGCAGCTGTTTTGCACGCCTTGGCCGACTGCTTTGGCGCAGGCGGTAGGAATTGCACCATCTGGGCCCGCAGGTCGGCCATGTCTTTGGCCAACATGCGGTTTACCCGACGCACCGACTCCAGCTCGGACTCCAACTGGCGGTTCAGGTCCCGCAGGCCTGAGACCTCGCCACTAAGGCGGGCATTTTCAGCCTGCAGGTCCAGGGGGCCGTCGCTCGCAGCAGGCGCCACCTCACGCCGAGGGGTCGCCGACCTTCTTCCTGCTACTGCGGCCCCTCGCCCCCTGCGAGAAGCCGGCACCTTCGGTGGAGGCATGATGGTCCCGCTCCCCTCGGAGTCGGCGCCCGAGCTGCCTCCCTTGCTCAGGGGGCGCTTTCGCACCTGCGAGGGGAGGGCCTCCTCCCTGGTCTTCTCAGCCGTCGCCACAGGACGCGGCGACGACTTAGCGGGGGCTTTAGCGTCCGACCCGCTTTCTCCTCTGGACGGCCCTGCGGATACACCGCCCTCGTCCATCTTAGCGGCAGATCTGCTGCCCTCATCCACGGACGGCTCTGCGACGTCACTGTCGCCCTCGTCCGTAGACGGTTCTGCAGCATTTCTGCCACCATCCTCCTTTTCAGCGGCGGCAGCCTCTCTCCGCGAACGCCGCTCCTCCATCCTCCTCTTGTAGCTGGAAGCCTGCCCCCGGCTCTTCCTGGGCGACTTCCGCTTCACTTTTTGGGCCTCCACGATTTGTGCCGGGCCCTCGGCGGACGCCTCAAGTCCTGAGGACGAGGCGTCGTTTAGGTCAGTTTTTGATCGGCTTAACCGGGCCTTGGGGTGAAGATCGCTACGATCCCCGTCATTATTTATTTTTAATTTTTGCGTATCCATTATTGATCCCACGATTATGGGAGATACAATACGTCGACCCGGGCAGAGATCCCTTTACCCGGGCAAGCCTACATTTACCAACCAGGGGGGCAGCCGGTACCCTGGCTGGAGCGTGCTAAGAACAGAACAACCCATCTGCCATGCATCTTCTCGCCGCACGCCAGAACTTAAGATTCTGGGTGATTTCCGAGTCCGAATGTTACTTCGGACTCTTTATAGAGGTTGTCTTCCTCGCGGTCCGGGCGGTTAAGCCAAGACCCTCGCTCCTGAAGCTAAGACAAGCAAAGAATCAGGTTTACGATGTGTGGACGGTGGCAAGTGCCTGCCCAGCCCTCAAATGAATGAGTGACTGAGCCCGTCCCGATATTTCGCGTCCTATAACCTCTACTACGACTGTAGTAGAGTAAGGAGCGAAATCGCGCAGATATTCGCTACGGACGACAGTACAACAGAAGAACTGGGGACCGCCGCCCGCACCCAGGGTACACCGCGTGGAGGTTTCTGGGATAGTACCCCACCATATACCAACCTGCCTGATCAGCATGCTATAAGAGGTAAATTTTCATCAGGCAGTTTATGACGACTGAATTGGACGTGGTTTTCAAAATTAAAATAGCTAAGGCAGCGTCCCATAGGCCCATTTCAATAATGAAGTTCCAAATACATTATAATAGAATTTCTTTTCAAGCATATTTTTATAGGCAAGTGGATTAAATAAAAGATTACCTAATTTAATAGAAAATCCCGAATGTGAGTTATTACCAGCCACTTAATAAGGCACTACGTACCAGGATAACAGTTGGCATAGTCAGATCATTGGCCAACTGTTACTGAACAAGTAATCAGAATTACTTTAATGGATACTCAACACGGAACTAGTTACTATCATGGGAAACGTTAGCAAGCATAGATTTTTTTAGAAGAAAAAATACACGCAATAATCACAGAGTAATTTCATGCTAAAAACCCGTTGCTCTGTTTTTTTTTTAAAACCAAACGTAAACCTATTAACATGACAAAGAAACCGACAAATATTTTTGATGAATACTATAAAAAAAAATACATATGTTTTAAACCGGCACGGCAATTTCATATCAAGATATAATCAATCTACATTTTGTATTATATTTTTAACAACTTTATAAAGTTTATGATCATTCTGTGAATTAAATGACGTAAAGATGGAGGATAAAATTATAATTAATTAAATTAGACGGAAATTCGTTATTATTAATGATTAGAAGGAAAACATGACACAACACAAGACCATCGCTTCGGGTTGAGAACCTTCAGCGCTCACCCATATTCCGCGTAAATCTGTCAAAGCCATCTGCGGCTAACAACTAAACACACACAAAAAAAAGCAGGAAACCCCATCGTAGTTCTATACTGCTGCGTTTATCTTAACTGTACGTACTCTTCTTTATTGGTTTTTTCATTATTCTGTATCCTATCTTCGTAGGGAAGTAGTGATTCTACTTCCCTACAATGCAATGCGAAAGATATTTTAACTCTTTCAATTTAACTCATCATGGGGTCTACCTACTTGGGGTTGACGCAATATGTACTTTAACATAATGCAAAAGTTATTGGCAATAGTTTTATTATCAACTGCCTGATATCAACCCTCCTTGGAAATATAATTGTTGATCAAACGGCACGGAGTTAGCCTAGGTCGATATAAAGCTCTTAGTCGTCTTTTACGACACCCACGAGCAAAGTAAGGGTTGGTAGTATTCGTAGCCGCTACCACATAGCAGTTAACAATAATTGAATAAAGCCCAAAAAAAAATCTTAAGCTTTATTTTATTCATATTAATAATATTTTGTTAAATTTGTTGAATACAATGAACATTTTGCTAAATAAACTCGAAGCAGAATAGAAAAGAGGATAATATTGTCGTCTTCAGAATCTATCATCATTATAGCGAAATCGTTCCAAAATAACTAATTCAGACGTGAAACATGTGTCGAATCAATATTTGAAATTCTTCGGCAAATTGCAAGATCAAGGTCTGGACACTGCTGATCATGCGGGTATAATCGATTCCCTTTTTTCTTTCCTACCGTGACCCTATCACGTACTCACTTGTTTCATTTTGTGGAATGTATTAGTAAGCAGTGAAAAGTTCTTGTAGAATTTCTTTCCTAATCTCCGTTTAAAAAAATAAAGATAAAATTATTTAAGCTTTTATGGCAAACTTCGAACTATCGTTTGCCGTAATCCACGTGGAAATAGGTCGTTTCTACTTTAATATTTAAAAAAAGTATCTCTCATAAAAGATAATGTTCAGGCCTTTTCTTTTTATTTTCCCCTTGAGGAATGAATTTGTCGTCTAGGCATAAGCAATGATAATCTGTTCTGCGTGAACAAACATCAGGGCTTATTACTATGTTTCTGATTTTCCACCTCACCCTTTTATCATTAGAGTTAAGCTCAGATAGCTATATCTCAGTATTATGCATCCCTTTTTTATTTTTACTAAATACTTACTCCAATTAAGGGTGGAATATTTTTTTTTCTAAATAGGTACTCCTAATTTGTTAAATGTGGAATCCTGAATTATCACCAGCCTTCCTTACTAGTAAGCTATGAAGGCTTCTATAGCGGAGAATAGCATTACGCCACTAACAGTGAAGATATATCTATCACTCATCACGAAATTTATTTCCTTAAATATTAATACCTAATTGATTTCTTCATTATTTACCTATGTAGCAACTATTAGTGGTTGGTGATTACCGTTTACTTTTACTTAGGGCTCATAAAAACTAGTTCATCATTAATGCGCTTAGCAAGAAATC
This sequence comes from Lymantria monacha, assembly GCA_905163515.2. Classification (NCBI taxonomy): domain Eukaryota; kingdom Metazoa; phylum Arthropoda; class Insecta; order Lepidoptera; family Erebidae; genus Lymantria; species Lymantria monacha. Next base: position 4,136,878 of record LR991087.1, read on the forward strand.
ATTGAATTGAATGAACATAAACATTGGCAATACACACAAATACACAATAACAAATACAAACACAAATACATATGCAAGTGAAACACACACACTCATATTTATTTCAATTATAATTTTTTTTTCTTCTCTCTCTTATTATTTTATTTTAAACTATATTTTTACTTATTATATTTTTTTTTACCACCACTCTCTAGTTGATAATAATAAACATCAAATAAGAGAGGACTGCAATACTGGTTCCTGCAATACAGTATACAACTAGCGTAAGGAACAGAGAACTAGAAAGATTTTGTATAAAATCCTACGTCGAATAAAGAATCTTCATCTCAGCTTATACACGTACCACTGTTGGGATCGAGCCTCCTCCAGAATGGAGGGAAAGTCACCAACTATACCACGCTAGTCAGATTTTTTTTATTTTATTCCTTTTGCCAAGATGTTATATACATTTTATATCCCTTAGTCGTCTCTTACGATCAGCCGTGGGTAAGATAGGGGGTGGTGAATTCTATTCTTACTCCATCACCACACGGAGAAAATTATTATTATTATTGAAACAACATTATTCAGCGCACAAGATTGATTCTTAAACCACTACACAATAAATTAATTAGCTTAGTTCATATACCTCGCTGCATTATATACCAGTTTTCTTTGTCAATATTTAATAAGAAACGTTTACGCTATTGCATTAAAACAAAGCTTATTCTAAAGCATTAAATTAGTACAAAGAACAAATTAATACGTAGTACTTTAATTTAAATAAGATTTTATTCATACAAATTATTGACAATAATCGTATAATTATGTATAATTCAATCTTTATCAAGACATATAAATGGAATAAATTGCCAACTTTGGTATTTTCCAAATGACAAATTTTAAATATTATTTCTCTCATAAATACTAGATCATTATTCCCCTACTTTTATCCCAAATATTTAGGGTCGACGCAATATATATTTCTACATATTGCAAAAGTTATTGGCAATAGTTTTATGACCGGTCGCCTGACTGACATCAACACTCCTTGGGAATGTAATTGTTGACCAAGCAGCATCAGGAGAAGTTGGCCCAAATCTATATAATGCTCTTGGTCGTGTTTCCAGAATAGAAGGAAAATTCGTTCACCATATACCATGCTAATCAGACAAGATTTGGTATAGGATTTTATTTTGAGTTTTCCTTTTCTTGCATAGATGTTATATCCTTTAGTCGTCTTTTACGACACCCAAGGACAAGAAAAAAGTGAAGAAAGGTATTTTACTATGTTATTACCATGTTTTATTAGTTCGCTTTTCCTAGATTTTTTTTGTTTAAATCAGTTTTAAATTAACTTCCGGGTGAAATATGGATAATAGGTACGTATGAAAATGTGAAAAACAAAATTTATAAAAAAAAATAAGCAAAATATTTGAAATCAATTCCAACATTTCAATATCTCACATAACTCTAAAAGAACCTATTATTTTTACTCCATCACCACACTATTACGTAATATATTAAGCTGATTCCTTTTACTTTTATTATTTCCAGACAACACGAGTACAAAAAATCAAGTCTAAAATAATTCGTTAGAATATCGAAATAATAAAAAAAAACATTCTATTTCGTAAATTACTAAAATATGAGGTAAAAACTAGACAGCAAAAATAATACCTAAACTAATATTGACAAATATTTCCACTTCATAGAAATATTTATTTATTTATTAATTTCAAATTGTTTGTTCACAGTTTGTTCGTCTGTAAATAATCCATGAAAACATTTTAACAAAACAATATATTTTAAGAATTTATTATATTTATATCATGAAAATTTTAGATGGTATATTTATGTAAGCACCGCGCCAAAACCTTGGCAAAAGCTTACCCGAATATCATCAACGAACATGACATTCATTCATCACTTTCAAACAAATAGCCAATCGTAAATCACCGTGAAATGGCGACGCCCCAGCACTTTGGCCGAGTCATCGGCAAGAGATGGTACCCGATAGAGTAACCTCCAACGATGTTAAAGAACGAACGGTAACCTAATAGATTCCACTGGACAGCGCTCTATCCTATTCCCACATGGTTTAAGGGACGTGTTTTCCAGGCTTGAGGTTATGACAAAATAGTAAGGAAAATACAAAACTTACGAAAACGCTATCTAACTAGTGTAAGAAGAAATTTATATTTAATACCCGTAGTAACATATAAGTAATGTAAAAACTTATATCAGTACTCATTTGGTTACTGAATACTTGTAAAAATCAATCTAATATTTCTTTTATTACTTATAGTGGCAAACGAGCAAGCAGCACACCTAATGGTAAGTGTTACTTAAATCTTTAGAATACCAGGGGTACAGCGAGATCATTGGCTATCAATAAAATAATCTTAATCCATTCAGAAAGTTGGCTGCCTCTCTCGCTCTCCGACGGAAACGCAACAGTATATTACCACTGCTCAGACGTCACCCGCGGCTGTAGACAGAAAACTGTCAACTGTGTCCCAACCACTATTAAATATTATACACACATATCATCACGCCATATCTCTTGCAGGGTAGGTAGAGAGAACAGAGTGCCCGAGAACTCTATCCTTGCATACTTCACTCGCTTCCTCAACATTCATAATTCTCTTCATACACGCTCGCCGGTTTCGGAGACTCTTGACTCCACCTTCCTTCAGTACGTGACCAATCTGGTCTAGGTAGGTGAGTCTCGGTCTCCCCAGGTACCTACATCCATCCACTTTCGCATTGTGTATCTTCTTAACCAGACGTTCGTTCGGCATTCTTTCTACATGTCCCAACCATCGGAGCATTCCCTTTCGCATCTTTACACCAATACTCTCTTTCACACCTACTCGCTCTTTTACGACGTCGTTGCGAATGCGATCGGTCAGCCTAACTCCACAGATTAAATATTATCATATTTGTTATTCATATTTGAAAATCTTTTACTACAACTATAAAAAAAACGTGCGTCACATTTCACAAATCAATATAGTCAAAACGAGCATATAAAACAAACCTTTAGAAACGATATACCCAAAACCAATTTCATACAATTCAGGACTAAAACGTATTGGATTGGATTATTGACATTCACGCTAGGGTCGCAATAAAATATGTATGCTAAGATTCACTAGTATCGCAAATTCTATCTATATGATGGAATGAAATAGCTAACTTATAACCTTTCTCATGAATCCAAACAAATCGGCACGTGAACTGATGTTGGATAATAAACGTATTTTTTTAAAGACATTATCCTGCCTGACATTATCAGGATGTACGTACCAGGGGAGACCGAGAATAACCTGCCTAGACCAGATTGGTCGCGTACTGAAGGAAGGTGGAGTCAAGAGTCTCCGAAGCCGGCGAGCGTGTATGAAGAGAATTATGAATGCTGAGGAAGCGAGTGAAGTATGCAAGGATAGAGTTCTCTGGCACTCTATTCTCTCCGCCTACCCTGCAAGGGATATGGCGTGATGATATGTATGTGTGTATGTGCATTATCCTGCGCTAAGGAAATAATCCTTGTATTGCGGGGGACTTTACAAACATGGAATTAACGCAGACAAATTACACCCAGACACAGAACAACACTTTGTGGATCACACAAAGTATTGTGCTGCATGGGAATCGAACCCACGGCACTGACGAAAGGTAACTTAACCACTACGCTATCTATGCCGTAATTTTTAACTTACTTACGTCTTTGATTTGAAACTTAAGCAATCTGCACAAAGAACTTATATCAAGGCCGTTGTCTACCATACAATAGTTAAACTTTATAGATCCTTATGCTAGGCTGTGTATCTCAGTCCATATACTTTTCACTGTTGGGGTAGAGCCACCACCATAGTGGAAGGGAAATTGACCTCACGCTGATCAGACGGGTTGGCACAGGGGTTTATTTTCAGTTTCCATTCTCTAGCATTAGCATAATATACCTATTCTGTAAATACAATTAACCACCACCAATCGTACCCGTGGGTGATCGTAAGAGACGCCTAAGGGATATAAATTGCATATAACATCTATGCAAGAGAAGGAAACCTCGAAACACAACTGTATACCAACACGTCTGACCAGCGTGGCATAGTAGGTCAATTTCCCTCCTATTATGGATGAGGCTCGAGCCTAACAGTGGAACATACATGAGCTGAAATTAAAAAAGATGAAATATTCTGTAATCGTCTTTTATATTCACAGGCAAGAAAGAGGGTGGTCAAACGCTACCATGCGAAAATAATAAATACTTTTGATTTTGGTGATGTTATTAGATTAATGTACATACAAATGGGCTTAATTTCGAGTTTGCCTTCTATTGCAAAACTGTTGTATGCATATTGTACCCTTTGTTGTCTTTTACAACCGCTACACCTAAAAATTGGGTAAAATTTTTTTTCGGTATAACCGACGCCGCACAACAAGTCATCACACCAAACCATACCTATAACTAATAATACAAATTTTTAACCAATTTTCAATTATTATTCTGTAAATTTTCAATCAATTTTTAGTAAATTTTTGATATTATAATTTCTCAATAAATGTAAAGAAATCTTACCTTAAATGCATTTCTGAACTTGTTCGACATAATGTTGTAGAGAAACGGGTTGATAGCCGTTGATAAGAAGTACAGCACTCCGGAGAGAAACGTTAGCACGATGTATACCTGTGTAAAAAATAATTAATTGTAAATATTGTCATTATACTTATTTTTCTAATATACTGGTTATGCCTGCAGACGATAGCTTAAAATTATTTTCAATCCCTTTAGTAATAATAGTCAGTGCATAGAACGCCTTGTCGTCCAAGGTTAGGTAGAAGGCTCTAGACGGCGTGAGAGGGCACCCATGCGATGGACTGACCAGATTAGATCTGTAGATGATCATTTAAATGAGTGTACTAGAATGTCCTAGAACAAGCGCTCACCCATTGTCCGCGTAATGTTGTCAAAGCCATCTGCGTCTAACAACTAATCACACACAAAAAAAAAGTCCTGGAACAGAAAAGCATTGCAAAGTGCCGTGAAGCGAATAACATCTGCCTTATTCCATGCTGTATGACGATCACGACGATTCTGCCAAGAACGAACTGACTAAGAAAAGGTAATAATAGAGCATTTTTATCCGCTGAAAATCACCCATTTCGAATTTTTACAACTTGTTTCAAAATTTAATTACAAGTATATTCTACTTGTTGAATTGAAAATATAACAAACAAATTAATAAACTCATAATCGAATTTAGTACGTTACTAAAATAATTTTTAATATTAGTTTAGTATTTTAGGCGTAAAAACGTAACATACATATAAATAAACTTACATTTGAGTTTATATTAGGATATAGGATTACCAAACAATTACTTAGTCATGGATCTTATCAGTCTATTAAGGCATATAAAACTGCTGCAAGATAAATAAAAGTTGAAAGAAAAAAATAAACTACGCTAACACATCTGAGTCGGAGTGTAATAAGTCAATTTCCTTTTCTTTGTTAAGAAGATGCATTCTCCCTATTTGTTTACTTTGAACTGAGAATAAGAAATAGTTATTGTAATTATTTTATAAATTCACACCTTGATCTTAGAAGGAAATAAAAGGGGGATAAAAATATAATGCATATACATTATAGTCTACGTTACTACACGCCTCATAAGCGAAGCATTGTGGTCTTACTTTACTCTCGATATATGAAAATCGAGAACTTTTCAAACCTGAAAATGATTGTATTTTTCTCGCATTGCATTTATAGGATAATATTATATACATATGTCAAGAAACAACATTCGTTTAAACGTATTTGATATTTTTAAAAAGCAATTATATTGTTTAAAGTAAGAAAATAGTTGATTAAAAAAATATTTGAGGACGTCCGGATATTTATTTTGAATCTGGCACGATTATGACCATAAAATTAATGTATCAAAATATTATTTTTTTTAAAAGCTTCATAATTGCAACGCGCTGTTTCTTTTCGAAAATGGCTTGGTAATTCTTTGCCGTTTAATTGCAATTTATTAAAAAACTAAACTGCTTAGTCATTTGTGTATGCATGTAGGAAAATTGGGTTCGTTTACATTTTTGTTCGTCCATTCGGACAGGCAAAGGAAACAAATCTCATACAGCTTATTGTAAACGAACAGCTATGTTTAGCACTACATCGAAAATGGCACGAAATTTCAAAAGTATATTTTTATTTTAATTTTCATTTATGGCATTGATTAATAGTAAATGATAAATAATATAAAATTATGAAGCGTGCACTTTTGGATTTTCGAAATTATTTTTAACTATTTTCTTTGTATACTTTTTTGTTTTATTGATCAGCAAGTCTCAGTCGTATCTCATTCTGGGTCAAGTGATAAAGTGAATGATAAAGGATTTTCTTAGAAAACAACACAAAAACATTTGGAATTTTAAGCTACGCACAGCGGCAATCGGTTCATTGTCTATAATCTGCGTGATAGAACATATTTTTTAGACCTTCATCTACCCATTCAGGGATAAAACCACCAGATAAATGTTTTTGAAATTATTTATTAATTTGATATCTGGAATTTATGCGAATATATTACGACGGGAAATGGGCGACAAAAGTGACGGACGAGAGACGACTGCATGTATCGGAGATGCGAATATTGAGATGAATGTGTGGTGTGACGACATTGGATAAAATAAGAAATGAACATATAAGAGGAAGTTTGAAAGTTGCGCCAGTGACGGAAAAGTTAAGGAGTGAAAGGTTGACATGGTATGGACATATGATGAGACGGGATGAAAGTAATATTGTGAGGAAAGTTTTAAATATGAATGATGAAGGCTTTAGGGGTAAAGAAAGAGCAAAGAAAAGATGGATGGACTGCGTGAGGCATGACATGGATGGACAGGGAGTGACTGCAGAGATGACGTCTGATAGGACTGTATGGAGGAATATGACATATTGCGTCGACCCCAAGTAATTGGGATAAGAGCAAGATAATGATGATCATGATTACGACGGGAAATAAAAATCAAATACAAAACGCAATAAAATCTATAAAAATAGTTTTATATCAAATTCACTCTATGCCGTTTATTAGAAATAGTTTCAGATATCCAACTGTTATTAACAAATACTTGGAAGAAAACTAAATAAGTATATCATATGATATGAATTTAGATCACAGTTAAGCAAATACTTATATTATTAACAGCAACACCGAAACTATTTTTTATTGTTACGTTCACAATTACTTTCAAATCAAACCTGGCTTATAGATACTGCAATTACTAGAATATGACACGAACGAACTAATTCCAGCTAGCACCAATTAAACGAAGAGTACATTTCTAAGGAGGGTTTATATCACGCAGGTGGCAGGTCGTAAAACTAAAATAAATTACGTCCTTGCTTAAGATTGTGTGCTCTGTGAGAAGTACACTTGATTTTTGGTAACAATAAAATTATAAAATAAAATGATATTCTGAATTTTATTATGTTACATAATTAAAAAAAAAGGAAATAAAAATTATAGATTTAGACAGCATCATCTATCTGGGAGTCCCTTTGCTCTTCTTTTAAACTCATCACTTTTGGGCTCTGACCTTCTCCGTGATAGGAGTGGAATTGATCAACTACAGGCTAGTCTGATGGATTGGTATAAGGTTTTCATTAAGTATTGTCTGAATTATATTCTGACTTTGTTAAGGGAGAGCCTTAATTAGTAGATGTTTTTTAAGTATTAGAATATCATAAACATCTGTCAAGTCAATTAAGTTGACAGCCTGGGGCTATGTCCCGAGATCCATATTTAAGACTTCCTAGTCCTAGCCTGCTGGACAATCCTTTCTAGGCCGGGCTTATACACTGGGCACTGAAGTAAAGGGAGCGGTAATGATGGCTCGCTCAGTAATTGAGGAGATGGGTGATATGGCCGCCCTCTGCCACCTCAGACGGCTGGGTAAGATGCGACTGGACTTAAACGAAAATGAATTTCATTAACTAAAAATCTCTAATATAAATATTTAATCACTAATATTTAATTCAGGTAGTTATGTAATAGATTCGTTAGTTTTAAAGCTGGTAAATTGTCATAATATAATCATTATCCATAAAATTAATGTTTAATAATAACTAACCATAAACACTACACTTTTTTTTATATAGAATCATTTTCTTCTTGCACTGACAATGAATGAATTTCTATCAAAAATTTTTAGTCAAAGTTTTATAAATAATACTATAACGGGTAGATTAATATATAATTCAGTTTGTGGCCGCTTTCCGATACGGTGATAGATTAATTTAAATTAATTTTGAAAAAATCATGTAAATTGACAATATATAAGTATCCTATGGGGCTTATGCATAATAAATTATTTGATTTAAGATATAAAACTCTGCAATAATAATGACTTATTGGACGTGAAAGACCTTAATCCTCTCGTGACAATAAACGCTGTAAAATGTTCAAAATGTCGGTTAATTAAAAGTTAAATACAACCGCGATAGTATCCGTAAAAATAGTTTTATTTCAAAATTTATACAAAGTAAAAATAAACGTTTATTCACCGCATCGTTCTAAAGTAGACTAGTGAAAAGTAACTACGTCGTTAAGTTTTACTCGTTTATAAAATTCATGAACACATATAAAGAAAAAATAAAATAAAACAAGGATATAATATATATCTACTCCACACTTCCCTGCGGGTGTTATAAAGCAAATATAGTGATTACCAAAAGGAACTCCCGGTAATAAACTTTCTCTCCATGAAGAGGCGGGACATAATGGGACATTTTGGGCAGTAAAGAAGATAAATCAAATTCAAATTCATTTATTATGCATAGACCCTGCGAGGGCACTTACATATTAAATTAATACAATAAACTACCACCGGATCGAAACGAGACCACTACTGAGAAGATCCGGCAAGAAACTTAGCGGGTTTGTCTATTATTGTTATTTCTTAACTGATTTTTTTTTATAAAAAAAATGGTACGAGTACTACATGTTTAGTAAGAATTAGCTCCAATGTGATGCCCTTCGAACCTAATAGTAGAACTAGAACTATTAAATATAAGTACTTACAATGTAAAATACAGTAGATATATGTACTAAATACACATTTAATATAATTTTTAAATGCGGGTATACCGAATAATATGTAGGTAAAAAAGCTCGCTGAAGACTTGTCACGGAACACGTTCAGCTTACTTTAATCGGGTTGAGAGCCCTCAGCGCTCGCCCATAGTCCACGTAAAGCTGTCAAAGCCGTCTGTGGCTAACAGCTAAACACACAAGAAAAGAATGTCGCGGAACACTTGTGTATTTTCGTTCGTGGCGAACAGTTGTGTAATAACTCTAGACTAGACATTTTATAGTCCTTGACCGTGAACGCTTTAAATTATTCGAAACGCCAGGAAAATAAAAAATTAATTCATACATAATATATCTAACAACTCGTAGACGTCTACTATTTCTGGGACGTGGTCGCAGCCTTCTGCGAGGCAGTAGTCTCGCGGAAGGAGGTGGCGGAGCACGTGCGTGAGGAGCGTCTCCTCGACGACGCGAGCCGCCGCCGGCGACTGGGGCGGCGTAGGCGCGATTACCTGCGCCTGATGCCGCCCTAGCTGAGGCCGCGGGTGACTGAACCGTGGAACTAGTCCGTCACCCGCCGAGAGGCTGACCGCGCGAGGAGGGACCAACTTCCTCCCCACGGGGGGACGTCGCTCAAGGAGAGGGTACCCGTCAGGGGGTATTCCGTCAGGCCGGCCAGTGATGACAAGTTCATGCTGCTCCGGTCGCCGGTCAACGATGAAGGCGAGGTACACGAGTGGCTTGCAGATGTGCGTGCCTCTGCCCCGGATGGACGCCCCTCTGTCACCCCAGATGGAGTGGTGCGAGAAGTGCGCCGACCGTAACCACCCCAAAAAAAAAAAGACGTCTACTATTTGACATACGGAAATTAAATACAAAAGTAATAAAAATTAAAAAAAAATGTTTTATTTCAAATGTATAATACCCACATGGCGGCAAACGAACAAGCAGCACACCTGATGGAGTGTTACTGCCGCCCATGGACCTTCGCAATACCAAAGGTATAGCTAAGCCGCTGCATATCAATATAAACCCCAAACCCACCCAGTTTGGCTTCCGGCTCTCTCGCTCACCGAAGAAAACGCAATAGCACATTGCCATTACTCAGACGTCGATCTTCAGCGAGAGTGTGGTACTACCCCGGGCGAACCGGCCCGCGGCTGTAGACAGAGAACTGTCAACAGCGTGGTCCTACCATATATAAAAAAAAATATAAAAAAAATATATCAGAGTGGCATACTGCCACTCTGATATATTTTTTCAGAGTGTAATTTTTTCAGAGTGTCATCACTTACCATCAGGCGTGCCGCTTGCTCGATTGCCACCATAAGCAATAAAAAAAATAAAAAGGAAATCTCTAACCAAAACCCTATACCAACATGTCCGACGAGCATGGTATAGTAGGTCAATTTCCCTCTCATTATAGATTGGCTCGAGCCCAACAGCGGGACAAATATAAGCTGAAATGATGATGATTATAGAAAAAAGCTACGCACCAGCATTTTAAATGTAAAAATTTATTATATTTACCAAATAGAAAGTTTCAGATGGGTGTTCCAAATTTTTGCCATATATCGCTAATAGACGCTGTACGTGGAATGGTGCCCAGCATATGAAGAAAGATAGAGCAACCGCAACTGTAAAACAAAAAAAAATACATTTAATTTCTATTGTATTGTGAGTAATAAGAGAAAAAAATACATTTAATTTCTATTGTATTGTGAGTAATAAGAGAAAAAAATACATTTAATTTATATTGTATTGTGAGTAATAAGAGAAAAAAATACATTTAATTTCTATTGTATTGTGAGTAATAAGAGAAAAAAATACATTTAATTTCTATTGTATTGTGAGTAATAAAAGAAAAAAAAATACATTTAATTTCTATTGTATTGTGAGTAATAAGAGAAAAAAATACATTTAATTTCTATTGTATTGTGAGTAATAAAAGAAAAAAATACATTTAATTTCTATTGTATGGTGAGTAATAAGAGAAAAAAATACATTTAATTTCTATTGCATTGTGAGTAATAAGAGAAAAAAATACATATAATTTCTATAATTGTAAGCATATTGAGTAATAAGAGATTAGAACATTTGAAAAGAATATGTAACGATATCTCGGTATTCATTTTTTAATTTCTACCTCTTTTCAACTTATATTAAAATAAAAAAGGGCACTATTGGGCTTAAGCTTCCTATGTAACATAGAAGGAAATTGTTATATTATATCATGCTGGTCGTACGGATTAGTATAAAGTTGGTGAGAGATTCCTTTTCAACGATTTTATCTACTTACGTCCAATAGAAATAAAGTCATCATCATTCAATTTTATAATTCATTGTAGTTCATTTAAAATTATTTATATTCAATTCTTATAACTATAAAATATAATTACATTATTAGTAAAATAAAGTATAATTAATATTTAGTAGTGATAGGCCCCACACTGTTGAGAGTTTGGTACTTCGATCCGAAAGCCGCGGGCCGTTCGGACCGAAGTAACAAACTCTCGCAAATAGTCGACGTCTAACAATGAGTATTGGTATTCGGTGAACGAGAAAGCGGCTAGTCTTAATTTCTGGATGTGTTTGGTTGATAGACAGCGGTCTAAATCTACCCCTCGTATTTCGAAGGTCCACGGGCGGCAATAACACTGACACATCAAGTGTGGTGTTTGTTCGTTTGCCACTATAAACATTTATTTTTTGTTCTGTTCGTCCGTTCGGACAGGCAAAGGGAACATAGTCCATACAGCCAAGTCTTATTTAATATTTTTCGTATATTATTTATCACTTCCTCATATTGTGTAGCCTTAATAGTCATTGTTCGTCAGAAAGGCAAATCGTTACGTTTTTTGGGAATTTTGGCAAAATATGTAAATACACGTAAACCACTATTATACCATAATCACTAGACTTCAGCACTTTAACTGTATCATATTCGATAAAATACCAGCAAAATTATTTAATATAATACTATAAAACACTAAAGAAATAAATATAATACAAGAGCGTAACATGACATTTCCATATTCGCGCCAAAATTCTCACCATAAACAATAAAAAAAAAACCCAGATGTTTTATAATTTTTTATCATAATTCATAGCACTGTATTTAAAACCAGTTACAATTAAATAATATGGAAATCAGTTCTTTTTTAATTTCCATTTTTTTTATTATTTAATTGCTTGTTTTTCGTGATGTAAATGGGTTTGTCCCAAGTCTCCGTTAACACAAGTATATACCTAGATATTAATGATAACATTATCTAAATTTTAAAACTGACCATCTTAACTGACATTGGAGACCTTTGCGAAAAAAAAACATATTTCAGTGATATTAATAAATAGTAAAACTGCTTTGTCAGCAAACGTAAGCGCTTCACTATTGCAAAGCCAGTTTTTTTTTTTTTTTAACACCTAAAACTAGTTACAACGGGTTCTTATAATCAGATAACTTATTTTTTTTAAATCTTTTTATTAATTAACTGTCAAATGTTTTTTCTCAACTTACACTATTAATGAGGTTTTATATACGTCTGCCGCCCAAACATATCCCGCCATTAAGTATAGGTCTCTTCCAAAATGGAAGAAATATGGAAGAGTTGACAATACTATATGCTGGTTTGGTATGTTAGTAGATGATTTTATTTCGAGTTTGCCTTCACGGCAATGTTTAACTTAATTACCCTAGTTACTTTTTTATAACAGCCGAGAGAAAGAAAACGGTGGTCTTTAATAGTGGTAAGACTATTGACAGCTTTCTGTCTGCAGCCGCGGGTCCGTCAGCCCGTGGTATTACTACACTGTCGCAGTAAATCGACGCCTGAACGGTGGTAAGGTGCTGTTGTGCTTCGTTTGGTCAGCGAGAGAGTCGGAAGATCAATTTTCTGGGTGGATTTGGGATTTTAATGGTACGCAGCAGCCTAGCCGTACCTTGGGCGTTTCAAAGGTCCATAGGCGCAGTAACATTTGCCTACAAGTGTACTTGAATGTCAGCAAGATGAATAAAAAAAACATCTTACTAATTCCGTCAACTCACCAAAGCGAAATTACCTACTTCTTCTATTAATAAGTAAAAACAGAATAATACAATAACAGTTTTGGTATTTTTTTTTTTTAATTATATGAGTCACCGTCTACCTGATGTATTTTAAGAAAACAAGTTTCAGTAATATCAACAAAAAAAAATTGCGTTGTCATCATAAATAAGCGATTTAATATTTTAAAACCCTTTTTTTTTTTACTTCAAACTAACGAATACTGGGTGGCTAAATGGTTGCAAAGATGGTGTAGTGAATAAGTGCCGTGTTTGTGATTCCCATGTAGGATAATATTTTATGCAATCTACAAATTATTGGCCTGATTTTGAGTGTAATTTATGTTTTATTTTATTGCATATGTTGGCATATAACATCTATGCAAGAGAAGGAAAACTCCAAAAAAAAACCCTATACTAACACGTCTGACCAGTGTGGTATAGTAGGTCAATTGCCCTACCATTATGGAGGAGGCTCGAACCCAACAGTCGGACATATACGAGCTGAGATGATGATGATGATGTTGGCAAAATATAGAGCAGCATATCTGATGGCAACTAATACTAATAAAAACATCAAACCCATTCAAAAAGTTGGGTTTCTGGTTCTCTTGTTCACCGAATGATGAGCAAAAGCACATTACTACTGCTGAAGTAGATTTTCTGCGAAAGTACGGTACTGCCCAGGATGGACCGGCCCACGACTATAGACAGAAAACTGTCACCAATGTCGTCCTACCATAATCGATTTCGTTTTGTGTCCGTTAATTATGTCTGTAAAATTATCAGCAATACAAGGCTCTCCTTAGTACAAGGAGTTGTCTTTAAAAACACCAACAAATTGCAAATTGGATCTCCAGGCAGAGGACTCCATACATGTTCGATACTTATTATACATAAAGTCTGGCGATAAATATTATTACAATTTAAAAACATAATTTGTTTTTTTAATTCAAATTTCGAACGCATTCATATGTTAATTATATAATTATGTTAGAAACTTCGATCATCCCAATCCCTATTTGAGGTGAAGAAGTAAAAAAAATACTGCCATCATTTCCCGCCATTTTGTATATTATTTTTATTTTATTAAGATGTTCATAATAAATGCATTTTTATTTGAGACGTAGTGTCGACGTCAGATAGGCGGCTGGTCACAAAATATTGTCATAATTTTTGCAATATGTACAATGGAAGATAATAATGTGTACTCATATTGAGTTGACCCAAATAAGTAACTGAAATAAGAATAGAATGATAACGATATATAATAAAAAAAAATACCAAAAACACATTTGATCTATGAGCATTCTTTTAGTAAATATTTTTAACAAATATAAAAGTGGATATTTGTATATATGACATCGTTAAACTCAGAAACTATTTAACCGATCATTACGAAAATTGTTACGTATGTATTTTTCCCGGAGAAGATTGATAAGCTATCCCTATTGATGTAACTCGCCACCAGACGGCGCTGGGAAATATCGACTTCTACAAACAAACCAATGAGCTGGGTTTGTTAGTATTGGACAATTTTTTTTATGTTTATTATAGCGGTTATAATGATACTTACTATAATAAAGTTCCTACTGTGTACTTATGTTGAACGATTCAGGAGACACAGATGTCACTCTATAAAAGAAGGATGGACAGACGTGCTGAAATTAAGTAATAAGTTTCCTTTATATAAACTCATTTTCGACACGCTAAATAATTATGATACGTAACTATTGAACGCCATTACAAAGCAATACAAAACCAATAATAACCAAATTATCAGTCGTATTCTCATTTTACGGGAGATGTTTTAATACGCCATCTATCGCAATATATTTACGTTTTGTGCCGAGTTATTACTCTAACTTTTCAACTGGAATTGTAATGAATAATACTATCGACTTTTGAAAGGTAATAACTACAAATATACATCTTAATAAAAAGACAGTTACTAATTAATTCATTCATTTCAGCTGATATATATCCCACTTCTGAGCTCGAGTCTCCTCCATATTAGGAGGGAAAGTGACCTACTACATCACACTGCTCAGACGTATTATTATAGAGTTTTATTTAGAGATTTTCTTCTCTTGTATAGAAGTCATATGCATATTATCCCTTAGTCGTCTTTCACGACCACCTACGGGTAAGATAATAATAATAAATAAATAAAATGTTTATTATGCCATTAACTTTTTAACAAATTTTTACAATCTCTGACTCCCAAACTAGCGTGAGCTGTATGTTAGGAACCAGTTTCATTCCATGAGTTCATAATAAATTATCAAAATAATATTTACAACTTTATTATTAATATATACTATTGTATGTGTGCATATATTTTGCGCGTGAGCTTTCGTGCTTGTGTATAGTGTGCGTGAGGTGGTTTGTGCGTGCGTGAATGTGTGTGTATGTATGTGCGTGCGTACGTGTGTGCATGCGTGCATATATGTGTGTTTGCATATGGGTGCGTAAGTGTCTATGCGTGCATGTGTGTGTTAGAGAGTGTGAATGTGTGCATGCAAGTGTGTGTGTCGGTATTTATTTCAGTTTTGATCCTATTCTATAATTTCTAAAAGCTTTTCAGTTTCATTATAGTCTAATGTCTTAAGCCAAAGTTTAATTTTATTTTTAATTTGATAATTAGATATTTTTTTACTATAATAAGGAATGGTGAATTGTATTCTTACCCTGTCACTACACGGAAAAGTTATTAATAAATCATTAAAATGATAATCGCATGTTCGCCGAAAATTGGGGTATTGTAAATTTTTTTTAGTTACCAAGTGATAACTAAATTCTTTCTAGCTGTATTACAGTATGCGGTAGCGGTACCAGACGACGCCGATTTTTTTTGCTGATTTTAATAGTATACATAAATCAATATCGCTCAACATGTCGCTTGATAATTATTGCCTTTCAAACGTCAACAATAATCCTTTTCTTTTTGGAGTTTACTCCTTAAGAATCGATTTTCATATAGGGCGCCCGGTATGAGAAAAATTTGAGGATTAAAATCTAGTGACCGAATGACCTCGTTACGTTTTTGGTGCGCCACCTATTCTGCGCACCTTTCACTTTCTGACGTGAGATAATACTTCACTGAACAGTTTTAATAAATGTAAATAAAAATATATATATTATTTTTAGTCAAATGAGCTTTATTGCGCCTGTTTTGATAGTCGTACTTAAGGAGTAAACTCCAGTCGTGCGTCGGAGCTGACACACATACTATTTTTTTTTTGGCAGCAGGCTACAGTGGTCATATCCCGCTAACCCATCCGGGGCGACAAATAAGCAGCGCGCGACCCCGGTAGACCCGCCCAACAATGTACCTATCGACGTCGTGCGAGTGCGCCATCGGAACCCGGTCTTTGTCTTCGGTGACCCGTCAAAAATAATCTAAATGTTCTTTTTATTTTTTTGTGTAAAAGGCACCATCCTTCACTAAGGAAATAATTCTTGTATCGGGCAAGACTATATAAACATGCAAATGACGCAGCCAAATTACACCCAGACTCAGACCAACAGTTTGTAGATCGCACAAAATATTGTCCAGCATGGGAATAAAACTTCCGACACTGGCACGGAAAGTCGGTATCTTAATTACGCTATCTGTGCAGTCAAATTTGGCCATACCATAATCAATTTAGACAATCTTTCAAAAAATCACAACTATTTTAAGTATAAAGATCATTCGTTAATTGTAGTAGGCAGCTACAGTCGCGGGCCGGTCCGTCCGGTGTAGTACCACACTCTCGCAGAAAATCGACGCCTGAAAAGTGACAATATACTGCTGTGCTTCGTTCTTCGGTGACTTTCTAGGTGGGTTGGGGATTATTGGTAGGCAGCGGCCTAGCATCACACAACATCAGATTTTTACGTCTGGTATTGCAAAAGTCCATGTGCGGCAGTAACATTTATCATCAGGTGTGCTGCTTGCTCATTTGCGACCAAGAGCAAAAAAAAATTGTATTCTTTTAAAGATTTTTCCATACACTAATTTATTCCTTAACTCGTATTTGTCAGCGGCTTGTCCTACGTAAAAAGTGACTTTCACAATATGAAATATTATTTATGAAAACTTGACTGCGAGCGAAAAAGTCCCATGTGTGACATTCATTTTTCGCTCGTAATCAAGCTTTTTATAAACAAGCATGTTAAATGCTAAATTTCAGTAATTAAAGTAAAATATTATGTCTAAATTATGCCAAGGAAATTAACGGCATAAAAAGTATCTTAAATGCTAATCTGGAAAATATTCTATCAGTATGCCAATTTTCATCCAAATCTGTTCAGCAATTTACGCGTGATGGAGTAACAAACATTAACTTTCACATTTTTAATATTAGTAGGATTCATTGTAAAACTGTATAATAAATTAGCCTTTTCTTTTGGCAGGCTATAGTCTGGACATTTCCCGCCCATTCCTTCCGGGTTAGCGGAAGGACGGCGTGTGGCCTCATAAACCCACCGTCTTCCCTCCCCGTTGCCATTCGGGCGGCGACAATCACCGATTATGTAATAAATAGACTAGCATATTAAAATCTAAATGTCAGTAATTTTCTATTGTTGGGTTGTGACATAAATGGCTTAATAAACTTCTAACTAAATGGCGCAGTATTAAATGAAACAATTCGTTAATAACTTCTGATAGATAATTTATGGCATGCTCCCGTGAATGCGACTCATAATTTGATTATAACACAACCCCACACTGGTTTTGATCTGGCAATTCTAATAGATGTGGTTTTAAATATCATTTCGGTATTTATTTTTCGTCCGCAAATACATTTTTATAAATATTCTAGCATATCAAATGCTAAATCTCAGTACTTTATATTATATGAATAACATTAAAAAATAACAAAATTTCATTATCATCATCATCATTCTCCGGTTCTTATCCCAAATACTTGGAGTCGACGCAATATGTACTCCTTTTACTATATACTGCAGAAAATATTTGCAATAGTTTTATGACCAGCCGCCTGCCTAACATCAACCATTAGGAATGTAATTGTTGACCAAACGACATCAGATGAAGTTGGCCCAGGTTGATATAAAGCTCTTAATCATGTTTTACGGCATCCACGAATAAAGTAAGAGTTGGTAGTATTCGTAACCGCTGCCACACAGGACCACAAAAAAAACATCAGTTTAAAAAGTGAAATATTTCACAAAAATGAATTATTTGATAAGATTTTGACGATCCATTTTTGAATCGCATCTATAATTACTTTTAATTAGCAAATTGTAATAGTCCAAAATTATTTTGTATTAAATAAATTAACTTATGTTAATTAATTTCAAAATCTTTATCTATTAATTATTTCGAGATATTTATTTAATTAAGCACGTATTTTATATACAAATGTCTGAATGAACGAAATTAGCTCGGTATTTTTTAATATGTATTTTTAGTTATTTATACACGCAGCGACGGAGTAAGAATACAATTCACCACTTCTTATATTGCGTGTAGGTGTAGTAAAAGACGGTTAAGGATTTTTATAAATAATTAAGCATATCAAATGCAAATTTCAATAATTTGAATAACAGGGTTGTGTAATCGTTTAATACAATTCTAACTGCAAAGTTTGAGTATTAATTCTGTAAAATATGTAAACAATGTTGGGTAGATGGCACACGTCTCTTGAAAAACGAAAATATATTACGATGCGAGAATTGAATGTCCTACAATAGTTCACGGTGGTGTAAGTGGCAGCACGATTGGAACGGATTTCCAATAGATGTGGGGTTCGAATCCCACTTGTGACAATCATTTTTCTCTCGTAATCGGGTTTTTACGACTAAGGGATATTATGAAATTGAGTTATTTAATTAAAAAATAAATAATTAATCAAATAATGCATAAATAAAAAAAGTTAAACTATAAAAAAAGGAAAGCCAAAAATCAAACTGGAGCTGTCTGGATTAATGGACAGCTTGAATTGCCAACTGAGCTAATATTATTTTTGATGGCAGTGTATAAATTTACTTGCACATTTTAATTACATTTTTTCATTACATTAAAACACTGATACTCATAAAAAAAACTTAAAAAGCTTTTCTATAAATGACACCGATCAGTATATCCTCTGAAACCTCCGCCTAAATCTCCAAATAAATTGTA
Organism: Lymantria monacha; assembly: GCA_905163515.2. Classification (NCBI taxonomy): domain Eukaryota; kingdom Metazoa; phylum Arthropoda; class Insecta; order Lepidoptera; family Erebidae; genus Lymantria; species Lymantria monacha. The sequence continues at coordinate 4,156,139 of LR991087.1, forward strand.
ATACAGTTTGGCAGAAGTAATTAATTGTAAGAGTGTGCATTTTTCCTTAAATAAATTTATTTCCATTCTATTTCTATTCTATTTTGCATACTAAATCATCACATCATAAAAAATGTTATGGCCGTTTAAAGATATTAGATGCTTAGTTGAACACAATAAATTATAACCCTATAACAAATTAAACCCTATAACAAATTCCATCATGTCTCAATACATAGGTATACAAATGTTTTAATATTATGACATTGTCCAACATTCGCTACTCGTCGATGTCTTAACCTTCATCAGACTATTTTCGTCAGACCCTCCCTTCTAACATTACTACCGTATGATGTCATTTGGATGGGTAAAGATAACGATATACGCGGCCAACCCTTCCCAGAATTTAGTGAAGGTCATATATATGTCACAATTTTGTAGCATGCCTGACAAATATAAAACAGCACTCAAATTGTTGCCATTCGTAATGGAGGGTGAAAGTGGACAGCAATTACCTAGCCTACAACTGATGACGGATAATGACACCATATAAATTCCCAATTTTCTACAGTTCACTATTATTATTCTTAAGGTATTTTGTAGAAAATAAACACTTATTTTATGTGAAATATAAAATAATAAATAAATAAACGTTAATAAATTATATCATAATCATCACAGCTCATATACAGAGTGGAGACGTCAATACGACAATAAATGAAAACACCGTCAATACTAGTGTATAGGAGTATTTTGAAACTATTAAAAAAGTCCTCGCATGCATATTTAAAAAACAATTTTTTCAAACAAACTTTTTATCATAAATATTGAAACAAAATAGAACACCGTTTGTAAATATTAGTTCACTAACCTGTGGTCGGCACGCGAGTGACCTTGTGGTATCATATGTTACAACTTCGAAACGTAGGTAAATACATACACTTAATGTTTGGGCGCTATTCATTCTCACTCGATTATTTTATTAAAATAATCACGATAACTTTAATAATTCACTTGGTCGTTAAAATTTTAAATTTTCGATATGTGCGCCATGGACCCGAACGCACAAATTATATCGTCTTAAAATATTATTTCGAACTCTTGTTAACAGGTCGCCATTGACGGCGATGTATTTTAACTTGTCGAAAGATCGTACAATTCCTTTTTTTAAGTTCTCCACATTATCAACCTCTGTCAAATTTGCGAGAAAAATAATTTAAAATTTGTTCATCTAGGGTGACTCTTACACGCGAAGGAGCACTATCCATATGAGGCAGTAAGGATTGTGATTATCCCGTAACCTCTGGACAGCTTGCACAATAGTCCGGCCATTGGTAGTACAAACACGTGTGTTTCCATATCTCTTTCGGTACGTACGTATGGTTAAAGCTGCATTTCCGTGATATTCTCCATAAATTAAAATCATATCTGTATACCCGAAGCTGTGTAATTATAACGAGACATTGTAAATGAGAAAGAAATACTATTCTAACACAAAGTAAGCGTCTAATTACGCACATTCACGTCACAGGATCACGATGGCACACTGACCTACAGACCTATTATAATAGTTTTGAACATGAGACCGAGGTCTTCTTTCATTAAGCCGCATTAGGTAGTTTTAAATTCCTCATCTAAGTCTGATGACACGGTTTATAAAGACTTAGGAATAAGGTATAATATGCATTGATTTGTATTACGTTTGGGGAAGACTTGAACTGGTAAACATGGCGATATGTAGGTACTAGTTTCATATTAGTTTATACCGATGCGCCGCGGGAGCTCATTGATCTCTTAGTGATAGGCGAATAATTTTAATTTTTATACAGAGTGTGGAAATTGTTAATAATACAAAGTAATGTGCTGCGGCTAAACTATACGACATATTGTATTCAAAGTTTGTATACAGGCTGGGCAAGTCATCAGATACACTAGATTAAAATTATTGTCGTATGGTCGTCTCCACCTTGTATGTCCCACAGTTGGGCTCGAGCCTCCTCTAGAAAGCGAAATTGAACTACTAAACCCCGCTGGTCAGATGTGTTGGTATAGTTTTGTTTCGAGTTTTCCTTCTCTTGCATAAATATGTGCTCCTCTTCCACCGTACGTACCTATTGCAAATATTATTGACAATAGTTTTATGACCGGCCGCTTGCCTGACGCTCTCCTTGGGAATGTAGGTAATTGTTGACCGGACCGGACCGTTATCAGCGGCTTTCTCGTGGGGAGGCCTAATCAAATCAAATCAAATCATTTATTATGCATGAGCCCTATAAAGGCACTTACATATTGTCAATTTTACGTATTTTTTAAATTAATCTACCACCGGATCGGAATGCCGCCACAAACTGAGAAGATCTGGCAAGAAACTCAGCGCGCTCGTCATTTTTTTTTAATTATATGTTTTTATCAATATTATTCGATACATGTTTAGTCCATATTAGCTCCAGTGAGATGCCCTTCGAGTAAATATTCATTTTTAAAAGTTAAATACAAGACTAACAAAAAACAAACCTAGATGCCTACCGCCTACCACCTAGACCTACACTGTAAATAAAAACAAGTCTCATCAATTTGTTGTATTTTTTTTTTTTCATTTTTGTAGAACTTTCATTATATCATCTTAGAACGTACTCGTAGATGGAATGTGACCAACAAAGGATTGATTAAATCTTGGCAAAATTTTATAACTCGTCAACACTCCTATAATAATAGGAATTATAATTATTGACCATGAAGAACGAACTAGAAATGATGATGATGATGATAACTTATCTACCACTTAGTAGTATTCGTAGCGACGTAATAGGTTTTATTATATACACGACATAATTAACCATCTTCCTATTAAATTAAACTTTTTAGACTTCCTCAAGTAAGAATATAAATTAAATTCCCAAAATATATTGCGTAAAATCCTACCTTTACCGTACTAGGTACTTTTAATTTTTTTTTTTTATTATTCTTTGTAGAGCCCCACTTTATTAAAAAGTTCAAGTTTATTTCCGTAGATCTCAAGCGAACTAATTTTTGTATGGTGATGAAGTAAGAAAATATATAATATACATACAATACACTACCTCATTACTTGCTCGGGAGTATCTTAATATACGACTACGGAATAAAAGGGGACGTACCCATACTATCTGACCAAGTTTTCGATTTTTTTTTAACTCCCAACATCCCTTTATGATGACGTGATAATAATTATTTAATTTAATCACTGATATCGCCTTATAAAGTGGTAATAATATCAATATTTATTAATATTATTACAGTATGTAAGTAATCTTTTTGATATTAATGTAATTTACGAAATTAAATTCATCATCATCATCATCTTAGTTCATATACATATGTCCCACTGCGAGGCTCGAGCCTTCTCCACAATAGGAGGGAAATTGACCTACTACAGCGCGTTGATCAAACGCGTTGATATAGGCTTTTATTTCAAATTTTCCTTCTCTTGCATAGATGTTATATGCATATATTATCCGCTAGTCGTTTTTTACGATCACCTATGGATAACCCACGGGTGGTGAATTGTATTCTTGCTCCGACATTCTCTACTTTGGAATTTTCCACACAGAAATAAATTACACCCAAAAAATAAATCAATTTGTAATTCACATAAAACATTATCCTACGTAACGGGGCGTATCATACATTTGTGGACCCTGGGCTAACACTACACAGTGGCTTGCTAATTATTGAACTAACTGTCATTCTATCAAGAAAATTTCCTGTAATAAAAAAATATGAACTGTTTTCTATAGGTAATATGAAAAATAGAAAAAAAATGTGACAATAGAACATTTTATTTATTTAATATAATTAACATTTCTTTTTTCATGTGTGAACGGAGTAAGAATACAATTCATCACACCACATCTTATCTGTGGGTGATCGTAAGAGATGAATATAGATTATAAAACGCATATAACCTATGCAAGAGAGTTTTTTACTCGAAACAATACCTTATACCAACACATCTGACCAGCGTAGATCAGTTTCAGTCACGGCAACGCTTCCAATGATTCCATGAAAAGTATGCAGAAAGATTGGAGAGCAATAGTTCAATCTAGCTACATTTAATTTATAGAAAACTTCCGTTTTATTAGTATATTCAAGCAATATTTTTTTTAAAATACTACAGACGGCTCTAAGATCTTGTATTTTGGGGGACTTTACAAACATTCAATTTAACGGACACAAATTACGTCCAGACTTAAAACAACAATTTTAATTTCTTTATTCAAATTTAAAATAAAATTATAAAATTTTAACTATATTTATTTTATTTTTTATTTTATTTTATTTGGGATAATGCCGAACGAACGTCTGGTTAAGAAGATATACAATGCGAAAGTGGAAGGATGTAGGTACCGAGGGAGACCGAGACTAACCTACCTAGACCAGATCGGTCATGTACTGAAGGAAGGTGGAGTCAAGAGTCTCCGAAACCGGCGAGCGTGTATGAAGAGAATTATGAATGTTGAGGAAGCGAGTGAAGTATGCAAAGATAGAGTTCTCTGGCACTCTGTTCTCTCTGCCTACCCTGCAAGGGATATGGCGTGATGATATGTATGTGTATGTGTTATTTGGGATAACAACAGTCGTTACAAATACATATAACATAGAATGAAAATTACTAATTAATAGGACCAATTACAATTATCCACAGTTATGTACAATGTTTATAAAGAACAGACTTTTTTTTTAGATACAATACATTATAAATAATTAGAGAAGAAAAAAAAATCAGGTAGATACATAATAAACAATTCTATAATCTAATAAATGAATGTGCTACCCACCACTACATCAAGATCTGCCTGCGCTTCTAGCGCTTGGTTAGAATATGTACTATTGAAGCATAATGGTAGGTAATTGGCAATATAATAAATTAATTATAATTACATATGCAGAATTATTTAAATTTAATTAAAACACGATATATTGTCCTACATAGAAATCGAACCAATGATACTGGTACGGTAGGACAGCCATCTGTGCAGTCAAAGTGTTAAAAAGAAAAGGTTAATTTAGCCACTGTAATTAAGAATAAAAGTAGCTTAGTTGGAAAATCAAGCAGCACCTTAATCCAGTCCCAGTTCGATTCTCGATTTTCCCTCTTTTATTATTTCCCCTTTTTTAATAATGAAAAAAATCATACGATATCTTTTTTTTTTTAAAGATACGAGCTATTGGTGCCAGTGTAAAAACGAAAACGTTGTAAAGCACTTTTATATGATATTCACTACATCTCAGCAGTTTCGTCACATCACATCACATTAAATGCCATCAACATTATCTAATATAACACGTTGAAACACTAAGATATCGAATATAATACAAGAGCACCACATGACGTTTTAGATTCCCGCCAAAAACTCCTCGATTCTTTCATATATTATTTTTTTATTATTATTTTTTTTTTAGTAAAATAATCAGAACAAATTCTTATTACGTTGATATCGCCAGTACATAATTTATATCTAAAACTCCCAAGCTACGTAACTACTCCTTAACATCCAAATATATATTCCAAAAAAAAAAAAACACAATTCACCAAAAAAATAGTACCAAGCTAAGCTCGAATCTAGACATTTATTAGAATACCTACAGCGATACATATATTTGGCCCGGTCATAATGATTGTCACGAAGCCTTGAAATTTACTGATAAAGGTCAATGTGGTCATTCTCTTGCGTCGATTATGGTGTATTTGTCCTACTAAGCTACATTTTTAGTACGATAAATAAATATTTCTATCGAAGTTTATCAGGATAGTACTTTACTATTTATGTCTTTCAATATTACAACTACTAACTTTTTATATTTTACTAGCTGACCCTTTTTTTTTTTTTTTTTTATTGGTGGGCTATGGGTGCGTCTCGCCCCGCCAAATCGGTCCGGGGTGACGGAGAAGGCGGCGCGTGATCCCATAGACCCACCGTAAAATCCTCTCTCCGCCGTGCGAGCGGACCACCGGTACCCGATCTTTGTCTTCGGTGGTCCGCTCGGCGGTTTACCCTCGCGGGTTCCTCTCGTCGACGCCCCGACAGATTTCGCCGTCGGGGCGTCGCCCTCACGCGGTGGCCTCGCGTCGGGTGACCGTACAATTCCCCGGTCCGATCACCCGAGGCCTGGGTTAGGGCGGCATCAGGCGCATTACTAGCTGACCTAACAGAAACTGTTCTGATAAAATCTAAGAAAATAAAAATTGAATTACTTGAAATCGATCGCAATGCCATCTAGCGAATTTAATGCTTAATGTTCTTGAATCCACCTGATATACTCAGGTTCAGGGTCACACAAGTTTTTTATATAAAAACTGGTTCAACCTTTTGATAGGAATGCTGTCTCACATAAGAATGTAAGATAATAATAATTATAGTGGGTCATACCTACTGTTGACAGTTTTCTGTCTACAGTCACGGACCGGTTCGTTCGAGGTAGTACCACAATAATACCACTCTTGCAGAAAATCAACGTCTGAGCAGTGACAATACGCTATGAGCGAGAGGGCCGGCAGCCCGAGTTACTGTACCTAACTATACCCCTAGTATTGCAAAGGTCCATGGGAGGCAGAACACTTACCATCAAGTAAGCTGATTGCTCGTTTTGCCGCCATAAGCATTTAAAAAAATGTTAAAAATAAAACTAGTTTTACAGATTCTATCACATTTGTATTTGATTTTTATTTCCCGACGTTTCGAACACTTTGCAGTATTCATGGTCACGGGAGGACCCTCCCGTGACTCCTCCTGCCAGTGACCACGAAATTATTAAAAAATCTGTTTTTTTATTTTTTTTCTTATGTTCACAATAAAATAACGGCCTATTAACAGAGTCAATTAGATGAATTGAATTAAGCTAAATTACTAAAACTATATGATATGCCAGACTATTTATATGAGTCGCAAAATTCAGCTAAGCGATGATCAAGATAAGGTATAGACCTAGTCAACCGGGAAACTCATATTACAAATGACCAACTAAGGTGATGAACTAGCAATTAGGGCCTCGATACAATTATTCCTTCTTTTAGAAAAGTTACGCCCACCTCGATGAGCTAATGGTTAGTTGTATACTATTTACGAATAGAAGGAGAAACAGACAGCACAAGAAAGAACTAATTTGCTTAGTTTTTCTACCCGTAGTTATCCGGCCTAGCTCATCCAGGATATGACCCAGAATCGATATTTAAATACTAACATTTATCAACTGTATTTCATTCAATAATAGAGAGACGTCAAAAATCCACCTTATGATATGTAGCGATCTGACTTTATTTATAATATTGCAGAGATTCATAAATAATTACATCATCAGGTTGCTTACTTGAATCCGGAACCCTAAAAACAACACATTTTTTATTTGTAAAACATAAATATAACTTGATTTTAAATATAAAATATCATATTTATATGCATACTTTTGTAAGATTAAATCGATAAAGATTAAGATTTAGTAAAACATTAATCATACTTTAATTAACAAATAGAATTATTAATTTAAATAACTATCGACTTACGTGATTTGATACGATTGTAAAAGAAAAATAAGTACCAATGTTATCTATATAGATAAAAATGAATAGCTGTAATGTATGTAAAAGTATAACTTCTTCTTCTCTTATTTTTATCTATTGGCAATCAGCTTCTTTTTTTTTTTTGTTGTGTTTGTCCGTTCGAACAGGCAAAGGGATCAAAGCCTATACAGCCAAGTCTTATTGTATTTTTTTCGCGTGTTATTTATCACTTCTTCACTTCTTATTGTGTAGTCCGTCATTGTCCATCAGTAAGTCAAGTCGTTACCATTAATAGGGCGCTGATAACCAAATCAATGATGTTTTTTGGGAATTTTGGCAAATTATGAAAATACACGTAAACCACTATTATACCATATTCACTACACTTCAGCACTTTAACTGTATCATATTCCATACATTACCAGTAAAATTATTCAATATAACACTACAAACCCCTAAAGAAATGAATATAATACAAGTGCGTAACATGACATTTCCATATTCGCGCCAAAACTCCAATCAGCTACTTATACGAGCCATTATTGCCAGTGTAGAGATACAATTTTCTTCACATCTTTAGTCTTTTTATATTAGTCGTTGTCCGTCAGTAAGTCAAATCATCGCCATCAACAGTACTATGGCCACACTGTTAATGGTATCTTCTGAGTATATTCATTACATCCTAGCAGTGCCGTCGCATTACTTTACATAAAATGCCATCAAAATTATTTAATATAACACGTTAAAACATTAAGATATCGAATATAGTACAAGACCACCACATGACGTTATCAAATTCCCGCCATAAGTCCACTTCTGATTGAGTGCAACAAATTTGATATTTTTTATGTGTTCATTATTGTCAGAGCAAGTTTCAAAAAATTTAACAGAATCTTTTTAAGTATCATAATATGTGAAGTGAGGGAATGAGATAGAAGGCTCTGAGAGATTTTCAATATATTGATAAAACATTGACAGATTGACGTATCAGTAAATGAGTGAGCAGTTGATAACTTAAAAAATATTGACTGACAGTATTTTGATTGTTTTTTTATTTAAATTATTTTATTGTGGAGGGTACTTACATATTGTTATTAATTCGATTATGAAATTAAATTTAATAATAAAATATAATTGAAATTATGAATTGACAAAACGCAGACGAAATTGCGCGGGTCAGCTAGTTTTAAATAAAAATTAAGAATTAATTCAAATATTTCTTAAAGATACTCTATGGTAGGTATAATTTATTATTAAAATGATAACTTGTTTTTAAGCAACATTGTATAGAGAAGCGCTAAAGAAGCAATGGAATGTATATGCTAAAACTAAAAAAAAATGGATTTGATATTTATTCTCTGTTAAAATAATAGTTCGAGAGCTGGCACCAATTTTTGGGTAGGTATTTGAGGCAAGCTGAAAACTTGTCACCTACCCCTTCTATTATACCCCAATACAGAATAGCAGACCTGGCTAGTGAGTAGCGGGGCTAAATCACCGATGTCACACAATCTACATCATTCACCACAACCATCCACATCTACAGTCGAACCAGCACGAAATTCTGACTAGAAACCTCATGGGTAATGTAAGTCACGTGGCCTCGCCAGAGCCAATAGTAACGCGACAAGCAAGAACGAAGATAGCTGCCAATATACGCTCTCTCTTACACCACAGCTTGCCTATAGCGCTACAGACTCATACTTATCACCTGGCAGATATAAAGTCCCACCAAAATGTCTTTTTGAGAATCTTATTTTTTAGTTATAATTCGAGGCAGCTTGAAATTTTAATAGAGTATTACTCTATTAAAATTTCAAGCTGCCTCGAATTCATTTTTATATTTTTTTGCAAAATATTTTTGCACGCGTCTGGCAATATTAAAACCCCGACTAAATCGACCGACTTATTTATTTTTTTGTATTCATTAAATATTACATGCAACATATAAAAATTGCATATTGCCTCAAATATATTTTTGGAGAAAAAAAATATTTAAAAAAAGTCAGGGGGTGACTTAGCCCCACTACTCACCAGCCAGGTCTGCTATTCCGTATTGGGGTACAATAAGAGGGGTATGTAACAAGTTTTCAGCTTGCCTCAAATATCTAACCAAACAGTGGTGCCAGCTCTCCTACTATAATAATTGACATGACAATCTTTCGAAAAATTATGACAGTATAAGTGTCAGACTCACTTAAAACTCGTGTAGCTTTTTTTAACAAAGTCATAACGTATAACTTGAATTTACCATTTTGGCAAATCATAGAGGACATTGCGAATATTTTTTTTTTATTAAATTTAAGGCGCTGTGTTAACATCCTACTTGTTTTACAATAAAATTTAAAAATTTCACACGAGTGACTGTTTTAATTATTTTTTCCTTATGTTATACCTTACTTGATTATTCGTTTTGGACACAAGACTTATTCACAATAAGGTAATTGCCTATTAATCACGCCAATTTAATAAATTTAAATAAGCTAAATTAGCAATTGACTTACTAGTTTATTTATAAGCGGGAAAAGGTGGCGCGGCGGCTCCGAGAGGAACTCCTCTTCGGTGACACGCTCCGACGACAACGCCTGGGGCGGCGCAGATGCGAGTACCTGCACCTGATGCCACTCTAGCTGAAGCCGTGGGTGACTTGACTAAGGAATAGTCCATCATCCGTGGAGAAGCTGATCGCGTGAACGCGACGCGACGTGACAGGCGTTAGTACCCCAAAGGGGTAACCCGCCGGGCTGGCAACGGATGTCAAGGAAACGGTACTAGTGGCCGGCCCAATGGCAGTGGGGAGGGAATACGGTGTGTTATGGGGCCACATACTGACCTTACCTCGCCCCATAAGGAAGGGGCGGCGTGTCCAGACCATAGACTACCCAATAAAAAAGAATATAAAAGGCTCAAGTACCATATGTGAGATTTTGCTCTCAAGGTTTCATGAATTCATATAAGATTTACTTTCAAGTTTGCCTTATCATGCAGCAAATATTACTTACGTTCCTTAGTCTAGTCTTCTGATACTGGCAGGAGGGTTAAGGATATATTGAAACATCAGATACTAAATTCTATGTCAGTCACCATACAAATACGAAAAATATTCGCCATTCAATATAAATATGGCGGCATCCTTCATCAATAGATACAATTTAAGGGACTCATTTATCCATAATATCGTTTTATTATATGCTAGTAAATTTCTACTTCCATTTCACCCGAGTAATTTCCGATTCCGTGGGAATACGGAGATTTTTATCGATAATACTCTATTTTAAAGAAATAAAGGATGAAGGATGTAGATACCGGGGGAGACCGAGACTAACCTACCTAGACTAGATTGGTCACGTACTGAAGGGAGGTGGAGTCAAGAGTCTCCGAAACCGGCGAGCGTGTATGAAGAGAATTATGAATGTTGAGAAAGCGAGTAAAGTATGCAAGGATAGAGTTCTCTGGCACTCTGATCTCTCTGCCTACCCTGCAAGGGATATGACGTGATGATATGTATGTTTATATTAAATAAATAATTCTTGTATTAATATTTAACGGACACAAATTACACACAGGCGGAAGAACAAAATTTGTGGATCGCACAAAATATTTTACTTTTTTGACCTGGACACACACCATTCGTTTTGTCCGGGACGACGAAAGGGTGGCTCGTGGCCCATGACCATTGGGCCTGCAACTGGTACGGAATCGTTGACGTGCGTGGCCACCCCAGCCAGAAAATATTATTCTAGGTAAAAAAAGATTCCACGGCACTGGCACGGTAAGTATCTCAATCACTTCGCTTTCTGTGCAGTTAATAGGTCTAAATTACTCGCTGACAATGTATCGTTGCATTCATGAAAGAGTGCTTAAAATCTGTTTAGTGATTAAGGTGTAAAAGCGTAATAAACAAACAAATTCACATTCGCAATTATAATGATAATTAGGATATTAACGTTAATAGGTTATTGATGTACATATCTTTATATAAACAATTTCTCTGAACGTACGTATGTGACTGAATTCCTCCTAAATGGCTCGACCGTTTTTAATAAAAAAATGTGTATAAATTAAGATGAATACAAAAATTGTTTAGATTAACAATTAGACTTATTAGGTGACGTTGCGATCGAATAAAAAGATTTGTTTTTTTAGATTTGTACAGTTTTTGCGGCAACCGGTATAACGTATAGTTTTGAGTATTAAGAGGGAGAAAAATATATACATTTTCTATTTCGACCACATTATTATTTCAATAATATATGTAACAGTGCAAATTTGATTGCCACAAAATATCAACCATCATCATCATCTCAGCTCATAATGTCTCATTGCTGGACTCGAGCCTTCTCTATGTAGGAGGAATTTTGACCTACTACACCATGCTATATGCATATTTTATCAATTAGTCGTCTTTTGCGATCACCCACGGGTAAGATAGGGGTTGTATTCTTACTCCGTCACCATACGGACAAATTATACTGCAAAATATTAATATTCGAAAAATTTATCAATAAAAAAGCCATTGTTAAGACTATATCTCCGCTTTGGCCAGAAAAAAGAACTATTTTTCTTCAGTGACCATGAAAATATTGTTCTAGATGTTAAAAAAAATCTAGTAAAGTTAATATTCTTTAATTATTTCTTGACCCATATTAATAAAGGAATTTGCTGACTAGATATTATAGCGATCAAGTTCCTGTAACATATTTCATTATAACATAGGAAATGACCAAATCCGATCCCTTTAATTACGGAAGTAATTTAGGGTAACCAAACGACAATGCCGGTGTTCCCATCTGATTACAATCCAGGGGTTTCGGGGCAAGTGTGAATACGCTTTTACATAACCAGAGTCCAATGCTGCTCCTATATATTTATTTAATTAAATAAATGAAAAGCCTTTATGTACTCCTGGTACATAGTTAATATGGTTAATATAGTTCAAATGGTACTGTAAAACGTAAGGACTTTCTGTTGTTCGCATATATTATATCGCTTAGTCGACTTCTACGACATCTAGGACCAAGAAAAGAAGTGGTGGATTGTATTTTTACTTCGTCACTATATGGATAATAGTTTTCCATAGAACCTGATTATATATATTATATGATAGAACCTGGTTACTAGCTGGTTTCTGCAGTAGATAAAATGAAAATTTTCTGTGTGGTGACGGATTAAGAATACAATTTACCACCTCCTTTCTTACCCATGGGTGATCGTAAGAGACGACTAAGGGATCCGCATATAACATCTATGCGAGAGATGGAAAACTCGAAACAAAACCCTATACCAACACGCCTGACCAGCGTGGTATAGTAGGTCATTTCTCTCCCATTATGGAGGAGGCTCGAGTCCAACAATGGGACATATATGAGCTGAGATGATGATGAAGATTAAGATAATAGTAACATAAAAACAATAATGCTATAATTTTTATAACGTTACGCATTTTGGACGCACTCAAAACTAATAATCGATAGAACGCCCATGTTTTCTTGTTTCCAATCTTGAAAGCAATTATTTTATACGTTTTAATCCGTTACAAAAGCGTGGTTAATATTTTTTTAATATTTTTTTTTGGTATATGAATAAAATTTTGAAATATATTTTTTAAAAGTCTGTATTATTTTGTTTTTCCTCATTTTTCATGCATTATCATCCACTTCAATCCAAATTTGAAGTATCTAGTTAACTGGGAGTTAGTTTAAAATTACAAAATTTCACCTGGACAGATATAGAGGAAAGCGCATTAATAAAAATATGGTAATAACATAGTAAAATAATAATAAAATAATTAACATCAATTATTTAATTGATTAAAAAAAGTATTGACTTTAAATTCATACATACACATACATACATATCATCACGCCATATCCCTTGCAGGGTAGGCAGAGAGAACAGAGTGCCAGAGAACTCTATCTTTGCATACTTCACTCGCTTCCTCAACATGCATAATTCTCTTCATACACGCTCGCCGGTTTCGGAGACTCTTCACTCCAAAAATAGATTAAATTCATAGGCCATGGTAAAAGATACAATTAGTTACTAACCATTAATTGTCCGTGGCAGTTTCAAAAACGAATTCCATAGAAGAATGAGCCGCATATTGAAAAAAAGAGCCAGAGAAAAAGTGGCCCGAGAAAAAGAGCCCGAGAAAAAAAATTGCAAATTGCCGCAAAACTTAAGTATTGACTTGACACGTCCCTCTAAATGATTCATCCTAAAAACCGTTGATGAATATAGTCAATTTTGATAAATTTTTCAAAAGTCACAGAAATTATTAATGTTGTTTGTATTCGCTTTAAAATAGTTGTTAGTAAATAATAAAAAAAAATTGTACCATTTGTAAAAATTGTAACGTTGTAATTAATTTATTAAAAAAGCAAGCTATTTTTTTAAATAGTGACCAAGAAGGTGAGCCTTTTTTCTTATTAATATATTGGTTAAACTTTTACAATATTTGTGAGTTATACTTCATTTTTATCGAAAAAAGTAGATGTTCTACTTGCTTTTCCAAATCGGATAACATTTTATTCAGATTTTGCCAAGATATATTGAACAAAGTTGAAAAAAAAAAGTACCTATTGACTAGACCAGGGGTCGGCAACCTGCGGCTCGTGAGCCACGTTCCGCTCTTTGGATGTGAAGTTGCGGCTCTTTAGTTCTATACGAAAAAAAATTATTTTAAAAAGAACACATTTAAAAGTGGTTCTAAATTGATTAATGAGGATTAGGCACAAATTATTGTTGGCAAAAAAAATGTGGCTCTTTAAAAATTTTAAACCTTTATAAATTCTAATTTTTGGCTCTTCTGACTGAAAAGGTTGCTGACCTCTGGACTAGACTATTATAATTTTTGTATACATACCAAGCATTCTGATGACTCTCCTTTGTGATGCACCATTTCTATACTGCATTTGTCCATTAGCTTTCTCACTACTGTCTACAGATAACTTCTTAACTGGATGCAACACTCGCGAAGTCCGCAATTTAACACCAATCAAAGCATATAAAACTGATATCATAGACATCGGCACAACGAAAAATACAAAACTAGATATAACGAATACTTGATGTACACCAACACCTTTCACTGTACAAATACTAACATTATGACCATTCTCAACATATGATACAATACCAAACTGCATTGCTTGAGGTATTGCTGTACATAATGCTATAACCCATATAGCTATTATAAATCTAACTGCTCTTGATAATTTCGACATTGTATGTGACATGAATGGTCGACATATTGCTATATATCTTTCAACTGTGAATGCAGTTATTGTCAATACTGTTGCATTCGCTGATGTCTCTGATGCTAAACCGATTGCAATACAATGTGCTTCTCCTAATGGATATGCAACTGGATTCCATAAGCGATGTAATTCGAATGGTAAACCACATACTAGAAGTATAAGATCTGAAATCGCTAAACTGAAGAGATAAAAGTTTGTTGCTGTATGCATAGAACGATTTCTAGCTATTACCACGCATGTACTAATGTTGCCGAGGATACCAGCGACGAAGATAATTACGTATGTGATTGTTAATGGCACTAATAAATCCAGAGTGTATTGATCATCGTGAGTCACTTTGTGTCCTGTCACGTTTGTTGTGTTTAAGACGATCGTATCCACATACTCTTCTAGCGTCTGTGGTACTGGTAGCGTCATTTTATCTGTAACAAAATGATAAAAGAAAATTATTATAAGATTTTTAAATGAGTTCTCGTCATCGTCACAGCCCATATTTGTCCCACTATTAGGTTCGCGCCTCCTCCGTAAGAGGGAAATTAACCTACTACACCACGCTGGTCAGACGTGTCGATATAGAGTTTTGTTTCGAGTTTGCCTTCTCTTGCATAGATACTATATCCCTTAGTCGTCTCTTACGATCACCCACGGCTAAGATAGGGGCTGGTGAATTGTATTCTTACTCCATCACCACGCGGATGAATGAGTTCTGAATAAATTATACTACAGTTCGATCGCTAAGGATTACCTTTTTGATAAAAGTGTGTGTGTGTGTACTTATGTACACGCGTTAGAAGTTATACTTGTTTGGCGTAACAAGATCTTTTCAAAAATTTTATCTTTCGCCTTATAATACTTACGTTTGCAGAAAAAACGAAAATAACAATAGAAAAAAGGTATTTAATACATTGAAAATTTCATTATAACGCATTATCTAGTTAAATAAAGTTTATTTAAATTGTCGACTAAGCTAACTTCAGGGTGTCGGTTTTTCGTGACGGTGTGCGCGCGTGTGTTAAAAATTTAATCTCATAATTTTTCCCTAACGCGCCAAAAGAAGTATAGCTTCAATAATAAAAACCTATTTTTTAAACAACATCTCGCAATAACCAATAAATATTTGTATCGAGGAAGTCTTAACTAACAATTAATGGACACAAATAACTACCTCACTCGGAATAATAATTGATGTGAAGTCAGCCAGGTAACCTTCAAAGAATTTGAACAATTGCAGCGTGTAACCCAATGATGACAGATTCGACAATAATACGAGTATGTCGATATACATCGCATCGAATACATCGCTCTGTGGTAGCGGCTACGAATACTACCAACATTGCTCTTGGATATCGTACAACCCTCACTTTGCTCGTGGATATCGTAAAAGAAGACTAAAAGCCTTATAACGACCTGGACCAACTCCATCTGATGTCATTTGGTCAACAATTACATTCCCAAGGAGAGTTGACGTCTCGCAGGCGGCCGGTCATAAAACTATTGCCAATAACTTTTACAATATGTACTATGAAATAAGATTACATATTGTATCGACCCTAAGTAATTGGGATACGAGTAGGAGAATGATGATGACATCGTATCGAATGCTTATGGAAAGTTGAAGTACGCATAGTCTTCCGGGCCACACGCATCAATGAAGGAGGAAATTCGGTTATTCGGCGGAAGACATGCCAAAGATAATATATAGTGAACAAGAACAAATTTACACTTCATGTAAAAGAAAAATACAATAACAATTATAAAAAAAAATTTAAAAAAAAATGTTTGGTTAGATACGTCATAATGATAACAGGTTACTACTACCCGTACTTTATCTTTATCGGAAACCATCCTTGTTATCATTCAATGAAATAAGTAAGAAGAGCCAAACTAACAATTTTTAAAATAGCTAGCTATAGCTATTTGGTGATCTCATCAAATGAAAATTTTTGAATGGATATCCTTATTTTGTTATTATAATAATATAATTTGATTGTATTTTAATTATGATTTGATTATATACATTCCACTTTTGATCACTCCAAATGAGGAAAACTATTTTACTTGTATCACAAGTCATTCAATTTTAGCATATACATGCTAGTTTATTTTTTTATTTATTATCTATTCTAAACTGTCGCTGTTTCAACCCCATAGTTCCCGTTCACGTAAAAATACGGGGATGAAATATAACCTATATTACTCTCCGATTGTTTAGCTTTTTTTTATTACTTGTGGTGACAAACGGGCAAACAGCACACCTGATGATAAGTGTTACTGCCATTCATAGAGACAACTAAGTTACTGCCTACCAAACAAAACGCCACCTAGAATGTTGGGCTTTCGGTTCTCTTGCTCAGTGAACGAAGCGTAACAGTACCTTGCTATTATTCAGACGTCGATTTTTTGCAAGAATATGCTACTAACTTGGACGGACTGTAGATAGAAACAGCGTGGCCCTACCAATACTAAATTTTGATTAGTGGTCTTAGATATTAGTGAAAGAATTTTTAAAATAGATTTAGTAATTTAAACATTAAGCAACAAAGAACTAACAAACTCATATTCACAGAATAACATCTAAAGAAATTGGAAAATGAAAGGAACCCAGATATCATGTATTATGCAATGTCACATCTTTCCTTCCCGCATATAGGCAAGGTAAGAGACGACTAAGAAAATTAAGCAAATAATATTATTCCAAGAGAAAGAAAGATTGAATTAAATTCTTTCTTAGTTAATTAGTGTGTTTGATAGTCTACTAGATACGTTTTGAAAAAAAATCATTGAGGGCTGACTATATTTAGATTACATTTTAAAACGTGAATTTAGAATTATATGGCATATGATACGTTTCCCAAAATGACAATAATACGAGCGAAACTTTGAATAAGTAAGTAGTTCCAATCAAGTAAGTAGTTCAGATCACACGTGTGTTTGTTTCACGCTGCCCAGACGGCATGATACGGGATTTTATTTTAAGTTTATCTTCTATTGCAGTGCCACAACCTGCTTACTTTCCATAATCTTTGATAGCATAGGTGGCTTAGTAGTTATAATACCGAACTACCATGCCAGTGTCATGGTGTCGATTCCCATCATCATCATTCTCCTACTCTTATCCCAATTACTTGGGGTCGATACAATATGTACTCTTCTTTCATAGTACATATTGTAATAGCAATAGTTTTATGTCCGGCCGCCTGCGAGACGTCAACCCGCTTTGGAAATGTAATTGTTGACCAAACAGCAGATCGTTATAAGGCTCTTAGTAATCTTTTACGACATCCACGAGCAAAGCAAGAGTTGGTAGTATTCATAGCCGCTACCACACAGCAAATGGTTTCAATGCCGAAGCAGTATAATACTTTGTGCAATCTACAAAAAATTGTTCCAAGACTAGATATAATTTACATACATTAATTATATGTTTTTAAAGTTGCACGGAATACAAGGATTATTTCTTAGTACAAGTCTTTAAAAAAAATAATACTATGCCAAGGAAAGGATAGTGTCCGTATTCTGACTTAACACACAAATATATCTAACCGTAAAAAAAAGTAAACACGGTGAAGTCCACACAAATACTTTAATAACCCTTAACTCGGTTAAATAAGTTATTAAAACACAATTAATTTAATTGGTTATAGGCGGCGAGAACGATGATAACTTTGTTATTTTATGTATGTTGTTTTGCCTCATACTAGTTCGGTCCCAATTTGAAAAAGGCCTACTAAGAAGCGATGGTCTAAGTACAGGCTTTTATATTTCTATTTATTTTTCCTCCATTTATTTTTACACTCATCATCATCATCATCTCAGCTCGTATATGTTCCACTGTTGAGCTCGAGCCTCCTCTATAATACATACATATCATCACGCCATATCCCTTGCAGGGCAGGCAGAGAGAACAGAGTGCCAGAGAACTCTATCTTTCCATACTTCACTCGCTTCCTCAACATTCATAATTCTCTTCATACACGCTCGCCGGTTTCGGAGTCTCTTGACTCCACCTTCCTTCAGTACATGACCGATCTGGTCTAGGTAGGTTAGTCTTGGTCTCCTCCGGTACCTACATCCTTCCACTTTCGCATTGTATATCTTCTTAACCAGACGTTCGTTCGGCATTCTTTCTAATATTTTTTTCCATTCTTTCCAATTTCTCCTCTATAATGGGAGGGAAATTATACCACGCTGGTTAGACGTGTTGCTATATGCATAGATGTTATACGCGTTTTATATCCCTTAGTCGTCTCTTACGATCACCCATGGGTAAGATAGGGGTGGTGAATTGTGTTCTTACTCCATCACTACACGGAAAGTTTCAGATCCAGATTTCGTTTATTTATTTTTAGAATTAGATTTGCGCTGACTGGTGACGCTTATGAATACTATCAACTATTATATTGCTCGTGAGAACTTTATATCGATCTGAGCCAACTCCACCTGATGCCATCTGGTCAACAATTACATTCCGAAGGATGATTAACGTCAGGCAGACGTCCGGTCATGAAACTACTGCCAATATTTATAAAAACCCGATTACGAAGCGAAAAATAATGTCACAAGTGGGATTCGAACCCACATCTATTGGAAATCCGTCCCAACCGTGCTGCCACTTACACCTATCGTAAACTATTGTAGGACATTCAAATCTCGCATCGTATTATATTTACGTCTTTTAAGGAGACGTGTGCCATCTACCCGACAATGTTTACATAATGTATAGGCTTAATACTTCAAACTTTACAGTTAGAATTGTATTAAACGATGACACAACTTTGTTATTCAAATTACTGAAATTTAGCATTTAATATGCTTAATTATTTATTAAAACCCGATTACTGCCAATAATTATTTGCAATATGTTCAATGAAAGAAAAGTACTTATTGCGTCCACCACAACTAATTGAGATAAGCACAGGAGAATGATGATGATGACTTTTAGACTCAGATTTCATAAATTTATCCGAGCTATGGATGAGCATTGAGTTCTCAATGCAGAAATAGCAAAATATTTGTTCTTCTACGTCCCACTATTGGGCATTAGGATACTCCTACCGTTTCATACAATGACCGTACTAGAAACCTGTCATAAAAAAAAAAATTGTATTAAAAATTATGAAACTCATTATCATCATTGCATCATTCTCCTACTCTTATTCCAATTACTTGGGGTCGATACAATATGTACTCCTCTTTCAGAGTACATATAGTAAAAGTTATTGGCAATAGTTTTATGATCGGCCGCCTGCCAGACGTCAACCCTACTTGGGAATGTAATTATTGACCAAACGGCACCAAATGGAGTTGGTTGGATGAGTTGGTTGGTAGTATTCGTAGCCACTACTACACAACTTTTTATTAAAAATATTGAAACCATGTATAGATATTAGTTCCGTTATATCACCAAACAAAACCGTTATCAATTCGGGGGAGTATATTTTACCGGTGCCGCTACGTTCTATTCCAATGAACAATATAATCCATTTTGTATTTCTTTCTATATCTTATAGGTTTCCATTTTGTTTGTAGTATGAACCAGTATAGTGTGAATACACCCCTTTATTTTGATAATCATCATCATCATCATCACAGCCCATATATCTCCCACTGTTCTCCTCGGGTCTTCTTCATAGTGAGAGGGTAATTAACCAACTATAACGCGCTGGTCAGACGTGTTGGTATTGGGTTTTGTCTCGAGTTGCTCTTCTCTTGCATAGATAATATATGCGTTTTATATCCCTTAGTCATCTCTTACGATCACTCACGGGTAAGATAGGGGGGTGGTGAATCTTATCCTTACTACGTCACCACACGAATAATTTTGATAATAAGTAAACATTATTACGCCGTCATTTCTGACTTAAGATATGTACAGTTAAAATAGAATTCATTATTATTTCAAAATGTTAAAACTACTTTAGCAAACAATATGTTATTGAAATTAAAATAAAATATTTGAACAGGTTTCAATATTTCCGATTACACAAATGGATAGGAAATGTTTTGTTTGTTTTTAGTTTTACATTCAATAAAGAAATATTTGACTATATTTGGTAGCCTTTTTTTTAAACATTTTTGTATTGTGGTGAACTTTAGAGACATATAATTAACACAGACATTTTACAGCAAGACTCAGAACAACACTCTGTGGATCCCACAGAATATTTTCCTGCGTGGGAATCGAACCCGCGGCACTGGCACGTAACGTCGATATCTTAACCAATACGCCATCTGTGCAGTCAAATTGCTTATGATGAAATATCATATCACGTTTTTCATTTGCCCTCCCTCTCTCTCATGCCACATTTCTCATGTCGCATTTTATATGTAAAAACTTTACTCTCATGCGCGCAAAGAAGTTTCACATGAAAATGAATATGGCGCGTAACAAAAAAAAACGTTACAATATAAAATTTCTCCTATACGTCGATAAAAAAGTTTCATTTCAATTATATGTATACTTAATCCTAAAAACGAAACCAATTAGCATCCACTGCCAAATATAGGCCTCGCAAATAAGGGAAAATATCATTATCAGCAGCGAATGGTAGGCGGGGATTACAGCCGGTGTTAAAAGTTTCCTAAATGATCGCTATTATCTAATTTTAAGTTATCTCTCAGCTGGTAATTATGAGCTATTACAATCACTATCATACTGGACATTGGAGTTAATTCACACACTATCTTACTGGAGCTAATTTTTACTAAAGATGTTGTACTTGTATATTTTTATAAAAAAAAAACAGTAATGAAATAATAATAATACCCGCGGAGTTTCTTGCTGTGTGGTAGTGGCGACGAATACTACCAACCCTTACTTTGCTCGTGGACGTCGTGAAAGACGACTAAGAGCCTTATAACGACCTTTTTTTTTTTTTTTTTTTTTTTTTTTTTTTTTTTTTTTTTTTTTTTGCGGTGGGTTATGGACGTCGCACCCCGCCAAATCGGTCCGGGGTGACGGAAGAGGCGGCGCACAACCCCATTGACCCACCCTGCAAGCACCTCTTCTTCGCCGTGCGAGCGGGCCACCGGTACCCGATCTTTGTCTTCGGTGGCCCGCTCGGCGGTATGCCCTCTCGGGCTCCTCTCTTGTCGACGCCCCGACAGCTTTCGCTGTCGAGGCGTCGTCCTCACGCGGCGGCCTCACGTCGGGTGACCGGACAATTCCCCGGTCCGATCACCCGAAGCCTCGGTTAGGGCGGCATCAGGCGCAGGTACTCGCGCCTGCGCCGCCCCGGTCGCGGGCGGCGGCCCGGGTCACGGGCATCCTCCCGGGCCCGTTCCGCCGCCTCCTTCTGCGAGATGACAGCCTCGCAGAAGGCGGCGACCGCGTCCCAATTCCTGACGCTGTCGACCATCGCTCGCGCAACAGTTGGCAGCGTCAGGTCGGCACCGATGACAGCGACGAGGTCACGGCGCTGCCCGTCCCAGCCCGAACATACCTCGAGCGTATGTTGCGCCGTGTCCTCGTCGCTACTGCAATGGTGGCAGGACGGAGTCCACTCCCTCCGCACGACCGTGTGCAGGTACTTGCCGAAGCAACCATGCCCCGACAAGACCTGCACCAACCGGAAAGAGAGGACTCCGTGCCGCCGCTCCATCCACTCCATCAGTACGGGCCGGAGGGCCTCAACGGTAAAAACACCGTGTCTAGGCCTCTCCAGCCGCGTAGCCCAACGGGCGATGACTTCTCGGCGGGCGTCCTCGCGCCAGGTGGCTATCTCGTTGAACGATGGGGAGCCACCCTCTTCGCGCATTGAGGTAACCCGCCGGTAGAGGTCGGAGAGCATCTCCGCCTCTAGGTCCCAAGGGGGTGTCCCGGCCAATAGGCATGCCGCCTCGGTAGACACCGTGCGGTACCCGCGAATGGCTCTGACCGCCATGGCTCGCTGTGGCCTCCACAGCACCGCCCTGAGCTGGGCGTTCAGAGCCCCCGCCCACACGGGTGCGCCGTACATGGCCATTGAGCGGATCACCCCCGCATACAGCCGTCGGCCCTCGAAACTGGGTCCGCCCACGTTCGGCATGAGCCGAGAAAGGGCGGACGCCGCGCCGACCAGCCGGGGAGCAATTTGACGGAAATGCTCCCGGAACCACCATCGCCCGTCGAGCACCAGGCCCAAGTACCTCATATGGGCCTGGATACTGATGTGGATGGAGTTGACGACTAACGAGGCGCCGATGGGCAGCCTCACACGGGGCCCATGGAATAGTAGGGCCTCCGTCTTGTTTAGGGCCACCCTGAGCCCCAGCGCCTCAATTCGCCTGACCATCTCCTCGGTGCCGAGAGTGGCCAGGCTCGCCGCCTCTTCGAGTGTCCTGCCCCGGGCTGTGACGAGCGTGTCGTCAGCATAGCAAATAACGCTCAGCCCGGGGGGGAGACTCCCTCTTAACGCCCAGTCGTAACCGATGTCCCACAGAGTCGGCCCCAGAACTGACCCCTGCGGAACACCGCACGACATGGGCGTCCGCACAATGTCCCCTGCGGGGCTCGCGTAGAGGACACTGCGCCCCTCCAAATAGTCTGCCACCAGCCGCCTGAGGTACAGGGGCACTCCATGGAACCGGAGTGCCTCCCTGATGCAGCTGAATGGCAGACTATTGAAGGCGTTGGCGATGTCCAACGACACCGCCAACAGCACTCCTTTGCCGGCGACAGCCTCCGCGGCCGTCTGCCTCAGGCGTAGCAGGGCCCCGATGGTCGAACGCCCCCTCCGAAACCCAAACTGAGCGTCCGACAGATCGGGCCCCACCTCCTCCAGGTGCTGGACGATGCGGGCAGCGAGGACACGCTCCAGCAGCTTACCCACATCGTCCAGAAGCACAATGGGCCTGTAGGCCGACGGCGAATCCGGGGGCCGTCCCGGCTTTGGCAGGAGAACCAACCTCCCTTCCTTCCAGCACTCAGGGAACCGTCCAGACGTCAGACAGGCGTTGAACAGTCGCCTGAGGCGAGGTTCGAGATGCTCGAGGAGCAACGTCAACACCCGGACTGGGACTCCGTCCGGGCCGGGGGCCGTGGTGGCGGAACGAATCTTCGCCACGGCTGCCCCCACTTCCGACTCCGTCACGGGCGGAACACTCTCGATGGCCTCCCGGTCGTGATCTGGCGAAGCCATGACCGGGGGCGTGTGCTCCGACTGCCGCGGGAACAGCTCCGCGACCACTCTACGAAGGAGGTCGGGCTGGAGGGTCTCGGTGAGGGGGGGGCCCTGCGCACGAAGCTTATTCAGTGACGCGCGATACGGGCGACCCCAGGGGTCACGGTCGAGACCGTCCAGCATCTCCTGCCAACTCGCGTCCTTGGCGGACCGGATGGCCAGCCGAAAGGCGGTACGCGCACTGCGGTACGCCTCGTACAGCTGGCCCTCCCGCTCAACATCGCGGCGACGCCGCCGACTGCGGGTGTAGGACCTTCGGGCACTAATGCACGCCGCACGAAGGTCCGCCAGTCTTGGGGACCACCAGTAGACCCCCTGCCTCGGAGGTAGACGCCGCACCCTGGGCATGGCCGCATCGCAGACCTGCGTTAACGCACTGCGGATGCGGACAGCCTCAACGTCCACTCCGTCCGCTGGGGGTGGTGAGGACAGCCACGTGTGAACGATGGCCGCCTCCGCCAGTAGGTCCCTATCCAGCCGCCCCACAGCCCACCGCGGAAATGCGGGAGCTCGGTCCGCCCTGTGACCCCTGCTGGGGTCCCGGAGAGGGGAGACCTCCATCCGGATGTAACGGTGATCCGAAAGGGTCTCCGCCTCCTCCAGGACACGCCAGTTCCTCACTCGTGGTGCGACAGCGGGGCTAGCGAACGACAAGTCCACTATCGACCCACCCTGCTGTCGCACACACGTGTTCACTGAGCCTCTGTTTAGGACACAGAGGCCCAGTGACGCCGCCCACTCCACGATCGCCCGCCCGCGATCGTCCGTCATCGGGGACCCCCACGCCGTGGATTTGGCGTTGAAGTCCCCCAGGACCAGGACGAGGCCCGGTGCCAGTCGCCGTATCGAAGCCTCCAAGGTGGTGAGGGAGGCCCCGAAATCGTCCATTCTCCTGTTAGGGGAGAGGTAAACGCTGTACAGTGTGACCCCTCCCCAATCCGCTGCGACAAATTCCTCGCCCCTATCCAAGAGGGATAAGGACGGGAAGTGCCGCTGCGTGGAGGTGACGATTGCCGCGGTTCCGTTCCGGCTAACCACCCAATTGGGGCGATCAGGCACGACGTACGGTTCCGCGACTACGGCTGCACCGATCGACCACTCCGCCATGGATTGCAGGAGGAGATCCTGCGCACCGGCGGAGTGGTTGGTGTTGGCCTGCAGGAGGTGAGTGGACTGGGCAGCCATTAATGGGCCGTGTCCATTATCACCTCCTGGCTTGCGGCGGGCGATCGGGCCGCGCTAGGAGCTGAAGCGGCCGGAGTCGAAGGGCCGCTCCGCCCCTTTGGAGCCGAAGCCGGAGGTCTGCACGCCCCCGAGCCCATGCGGTGCTTGGCAGGCTTATTGCCCGCCGCACACGCGGGGCAGTGGGGCGGGGCGGCGCAAGATGCCGCCATGTGCCCAGTCTGACCGCAGCGGAAACAGAGTCCGCCGCAGTCAAAGCAATTAGTGCATGTTGGCCGGGTATGCCCGACTGCCATGCACTTGAAACACCTCGCAGGCCGGTGCTCCAGCACGGTGACTCGCGCTGAGCTCCAGCCCACGAGGAGCCTGCCTGAGCCAGCCAGTTGCCTGACCGACTCCACTGGGCATTGCATCCAGGCGGCACCTACGCCGCCCGGACCGGGGCGAATGGCGCCAACCCGGACGGTGTCCATGGGACACCCGGTTTTCGAGGCAATGGCCTCCCGGATGTCTTCCACCGTCACGGAGTCGTCCAGACCCGCGATGCGCATTTCGGCGCACTTTACGGGTCTGGCGATTTTGACGCCACCCTCCTCGGCGAATAGACCTCGCAGCTTCGACGCCACGCTATCGGCCGTTCTGGTGCCCTCGGCCCCAGGGAACTCCAAAATCCGAGCCCCTGTCCGGGCCTTGCGGGTCCGGGCTTCGACGCCTCCTATGTCGGAGACGTCGAGCTCCTGCCGGGCTTTCCTCAGAACGGCCTCATAGCTGAGGCCCCTTTCTGCCGCCTCAGGCAGCACAGTGATCACCACTGCGGCTGTCTTCGGCGGCCGGAGCCCCTTGCGCGGCCTCTTCCTCTTCGAGCTGCTGCCACCTCCGGCTCCTGCCTGGGGAGCGGCAACCTCAGCGGCGCGCTTGGTCGCCGCTCTCCTCCTCTGACCGCGACTTTTCCTGCCGCGCTCAGCCACCTGCCAACCCTGTTCGGGCGCAGCGGGCGTGCCAGGCGCGGAAGGCGCAGTCGCGGGCGCGCTGGTCGTCGCTAGCGGTGTTGATGCTGGCGACGACTGCAGTCCGGCAGGAGCCGGTGCCACCTTCTTCTTCTTCGTCGCGGGAGCGGGCCCCTTGGACTTGGGCCCAGCCGCGGCCGCGGCGTAGCTAGCCCCCACGCGGCCACCCTGACAAGGCAGCGGGGCGGGGGCTGGTGCCGCATATGGCCGTTTGTCCGCGGCCAGAGGCGGCCGGACACGTGGTTCCGGAGGCAGCCTTGCCTCCAGAACGGCCAAGCGCGCATCGACCAGTTTGACCACTGAGTCGATGATGGCGCGCAAGGCCTCGTCCGGCACGCCTCCCACCGCGGGCAGCGGGGTCGGTGTTAACGGCTGGGCCGCTATCGGGGCCTGCTCCACGACGTTTGGTGGGCCGGCGACTGTCGGCGGCGCGCGCTCCGCAGTCGGAGCCGTCTTCGGCGCAGCGGCAACTGTTGGGCGGCTAGCTCCTCGGCGGCCAGCGCTGGCCGAAGACGCGAGTGGCGCAGTCGGCATAAGTCGCGCCATCTGCGCCTTTAACTCGGCCACGTCCTTAGTGAGGAGGCGGTTTTCCCTCCTCACCTCGGCTAGCTCCGACTCTAGGCGGCGGTTCTGGGCCCGCAGGCCTGACACCTCGCCGCCAAGGCGGGCGTTTTCGGCCTGCAGGGCCTTCGCGTCCGGGGCGCTACCGCTCGCGCGGGCACCAGCGGCCGCCACTTCGGTGGGAGGGATGCCGGACAACACCTCCAGCACCCTCGCGGCGGCCGCCTCGTCGTCGGTCCGCTTGCGAGCCTCCGCCCCTCTGCGTACTCCGCCGGCTGGGGAGTGGGTCGTCCGACCTGACGCCGCGGCCCCTCGCCCTCTGCGAGAGGCCGGAACTTTGGGAGGAGGCATGATGTTAGCACTCCCCTCGGAGTCAGCGCCCGAGCTGCCATCCCTGTTCAGGGGGCGCTTCCGCACCTCCGAGGGGAGGGCCTCCTCCCTTGTTGTCGGGGCCGCAGCCGCAAGACGCGGCGACGACCTGGCGGCAGCGGTTTTCTCCGCCGACCCGCTAGCCTCCTTGGACGGCTCTGCGGAACTACCGCCCTCGTCCATTATATCGGCAGATCCATTGCCCTCGTCTCTGGACGGCTCTGCGACACTACTGTCGCCCTCGTCCATTGACGGCTCTGCAGTGGATCTGCCGCCGTCTTCCTCCTGTTTGGCGGCAGCGGCCTCCTCCTTCGCCTTCCGCTCCGCCAAACGCTGCCGGTCCCGTGAGGAACCCTTGCCTGACCAGTTATGGGCCTTCCGCCGCTTCTTCGTCTTCTTTTTTTTTTTTGGGCCTCTTTCGCCTGTGCCGGGCCCTCGGCGGACGCCTCAAGTCCTGAGGACGACCGCCGACGCCGCTTCTTCGCTTTCTTTTTTTTTTTTTTTTTTTTTTTTTTTTTTTTTTTTGGGCCTCTTTCGCCTGTGCCGGGCCCTCGGCGGACGCCTCAAGTCCTGAGGACGAGGCGTCGTTGTCAGTTTTACGTTGGCTTGACAAGGCCGTGATGTGGGAATCCTCTGGATTCCCGTCTTGTGTTGGTGTAGGTGTAGGTATAAGAAAATCCATGTTGATTCCCACGAGTATGGGAGAAAAACCGTCGACCCGGGCAGAGATCCCTGTACCCGGGCAAGCCTACATTTACCAACCAGGGGGTCAGCCGGTACCCTGGCTGGAGCGTGCTAGGAACAGAACAGCCCATCTGCCATGCATCCTCTCGCCGCACGCCAGAACTTAGGATTCTGGGTAATTTCCGAATTCGAAGGTCGAATTCTTTATAGAGGTTGTCTTCCTCGCGGTCCGGGCGGTTAAGCCAAGACCCTCGTTCCTGATACTACGCCTCACGACAACTTGTCTTGAAGCAAGATATCAGGTTTACGATATGTCGGCGGTGGCATAAGCCTGCCCAGCTCTCAAATTAATGAGTGACCGGGCCCGTCCGAAATTTCGCCTCCTGTATCCTCTACAAATAGAGGGTCAGGAGCGAATTGGGGCTCAACCCATCGCTGGGGAACCCCCCCTCGCGCCAGAGATTCGCTACGGGCGACAATTCAACAGAGGGATCTGGGGGACTGTCGCCCGCACCCAGGGTACACCACGCGGAGGTTTCTGGCGTCGTACCCCGCCTTATAACGACCTGGACCAACTCCATCTGATGCCGTTTGGTTCAAAGTTAATTACACTCCCAAGGAGGGTTGACGTCCGGCAGGCGCCGGTCATAAAACTAATGCCAATAACTTTACAATATGTATCGACCCCAAGTAAATGGGATAAGAGTAGGAGAATGATGACGACACACTGAGTTTCTTGCCGGATGTTCTCAGTAGTTCCCATCCAGTGATAGTTTATTTGTTTAATTTAAAATGTTAAAACTGACAAGAAAAAAGTATAATAGATTTAATTTTGGCAGGCATGGAGAGAAACCTTATTGTGTCAAACACATTTTTCCAACATAAGGACATCCATATGTATACATGGAGAAGGAATGAACAGAAAAGCATAATAGATTTAATTTTGGTAGACAGTCGCCTCCGAAGCAAAATATTGGACGCAAGAGCCTACAGGGGCCCCACAGTCGACACGGACCACTATCTCGTTATTGCGAGATTTAGTGGTCTGTTCAGAAAGTGGAGGCACTGGCGAGAGCGTGTCCACTTCGGAGGGCTTGAAAGAATAAAGGTTGAAAGGTTGCAAGAAGAGTGTGTAAGAGAAAAGTATGCAGAGGGTGTCCGAGAATGGCTGACGATGGCAAGCCAGCCGCAATCGGACATTGAAGAATACTGGAGAATATTGAAAGAGTGTATGGTATATACAGCGAAAGAAGTATGTGGAAGTTCAAAGAAGCATAAAAAAACAAATGGTGATGCATGGTGGGATGCGGAAGTGGCAGCTTCCGTAGAGCAAAAGAAGAAAGCGTGGCTGAACTATGTCTCTTCTTTGAATCTGAATGACAGTATGACTGACAAGAGAAAAGAAATATATCGGCAATGTAAGAATGACACCAAGGCCTTAGTGAAAGAGAAACGTGATAGAGCAAATATGAGTGCAGAAGATAAGCTGACTAAAAACTTCGAGGGTAACACCAAACTCTTTTGGAGGGAGGTGAAGAAGTCTCGGTGTGGTTGGTCAGCCTTCAGAATGAATAAAATAAGGTATAAAGGTGGAGACATTCTTACACAAACAAAAGACGTGTTAAGCCGATGGAGTGAATATTTTGGCGATATGTATGCGGATACTCGAGTTGGCGCTGGTGTCGCATGTGGTTTAGTAGATCAAAATTCAGCACCGGCGATAAGAAGTTTGAAAAATGGTAAGGCAGCGGGCTTTGATATGGTGTCTGCCGAGATGATCAAGCTTGGTGGCTCCTGTGTCTGGGAAGCATTCCTGTTACTCCTCAATTTATGTTGGAGCTCGGGAAGGGTTCCCAAGGACTGGAATGGCGCAGTCATCGTGCCTTTGTTTAAAAACAAGGGTTCACGTTATGACTGCGTAAATTACAGAGCCATAAGCATGACCCGTTTGGCAGCAAAAGTGTATGGTAAAATTATTTTAAGGAGAATGAGGATGGTGTCCGATGGTTTACTGTGTGAGACACAAGGAGGTTTCAGGAGTGGTAGGGGATGCATGGATCAAGTGTTCTCTCTGCGCAACATTGTGGAGAAGCATCTGGCTCTAGATAAGAGTGTTTTCTGCGGTTTTGTGGATCTGGAGAGAGCATTTGACACGGTTGTACGAAAGGAACTTTGGGACATTTTATCGAAATATGGTGTTAACGGTAAACTGCTACAGGCTGTGCAGTCCAGTTACATGGGCTGTAGAGCCTGTGTGCGGCTGGATGATGGAATGTCGCCTTGGCTTGACGTCAATATTGGCGTTAGGCAGGGGTGCGTTCTGTCAGCCAGGCTGTTTATCATATATATTGATAAATGTCTCCAAAGGTTGAACGATTTGAATTTGGGAGTCCAGATGGGCGACTCGGTGGTCACTGCTCTGCTTTATGCAGATGATGCAGTCCTGCTGGCACAGTCAGCAACTGACCTGCAGACCCTAGTCGACACAATGACAGAAGATTATAAGAAAAAGGGTCTACGCGTGAATGTGAGCAAAACCAAAATAATGGTCTTTGAAAGAGATGAAGCCAGAACAGATGTAAGAGTAAAAATAGGTAATAATGTACTAGAGCAAGTGGATGAATTTGTATATCTTGGATGTGGTTTTAGCCTAGATAGAAGGTACACCACTGATATAGAGCGAAGAGTGAATGCGGGAAATAGAGTGAACGGAGCGTTGGGGCAACTTCTCGGTACCCACCACCTCAGCACGGCAAGCAAGGCACGTGTTGCAATACATAACGTAGTGCTTGTCCCAACATTACTGTATGGAAGCGAGAGTTGGGTATGCAGAAAAGAGTATGAAAGTAAAATTAATGCGGTCGAAATGCGATCTCTACGGAAAATCTGTGGAGTTAGGCTGATCGATCGCATTCATAACGACGACGTAAGAGAGCGAGTAGGTATGAAAGAGAGTATCGGTGTAAAGATGCGAAAGGGAATGAATGCTCCGATGTTTCGGACATGTGAAAAGAATGCCGAACGAACGTCTGGTAAGAAGATATACAATGCGAAAGTGAAAGGATGTAGGTACCGGTGGAGACCGAGACTAATCTACCTAGACCAGATCGGTCATGTACTGAAGAAAGGTGGAGTCAAGAGTCTCCGAAACCGGAGAGTGTGTATGAAGAGAATTATGAATGTTGAGGATGCGAGTGAAGTATGATAGGATAGAGTTCTCTGGCACTCAAGGGACATGGTGTGATGGTATGTATGTATTTAAAACTGACAATATGTAAATGCCCTCGCGTGGTTTAGACATAATAAATGAATTTGAATTATACAATGAAGACACATTTAATTTTTAACAAGCCAATATGCCAAATACTTGTATATTAAAAAGCTTGTGACGCTGTCTCATAATTATATTTACATGTAATAATTTTTACATTCAAACCCATACATCAAAATGACTCGTCTAAATTGAATACTTCCTGATGTTCACCCATTCATTTTGGTTTACGGCTTTATTACAACAATTACTAGATATATTTTGGCGGTCGGCCATTGAAATTTTTATTAAAAATACAACTGCTAATATTTTTATAGATGTTCTCTATACTAGGAATTGTGAAATCAAAGTTAAAAGAAATTATTTTATGAGTACGTAACAAAAATGTAGTATTAAATTTCAAAACTGTGTGTATTGTATTTCAATTTCAAAATATATTGAGTAAAATTAACCTGACCATCTCATCTCATCATCATCTCAGTTCATATATATCCCACTGTCGGACTCGAGTCCTCTCTCTCTCTCTCTCCTCTCGACTTCTCTTCCATAATGGGAGGGAGATTGACCTTCTGATATGCTGACCACGCTGGTCAGACGTGTTAGTATAGTGTTTTGTTTTGTCTTTCTCTTGCATAGATTTTCATGCGCTTTATTTCCCTTAGTCATCTTTTACGATCATCCACAGGTAAGAGAGTACAGTATTCACAGGTAAGAGTGGTGAATTATATTATTACTCCGTCACCACGCAGAAAATGTCACAACCACATCCCAATTTTATATTGCTATAAGCAGGTAGCATTAATCGCAAAGACAATATATAAATATAAAAATAATCACTTTTTCTTTTTTTTTTATTACTTATGGTAGCAAACGAGCATGCAGTGTGCTGCATGTACCTGATGGTAAGTGTTACTGCCACCCATAGACCTTTGCAATACCACGAGTAAGACAAACCCCCAAACCCACCCGGTTGGACTTCCGGATCTCTCGCTCACAAAACAAAGCGCAATAGCACATAACCATTACTCGGACGTCGATCTTCTGCGAGAGTGTAATACTATCCCGGACGGACCGGCCCGCGGCTGTAGACAAAAACTGTCAACAGCATGGTCTTACCACTAAAAATCTCGGTGGTAAATGAAAAAAAAAAATGAAGGATGCCATCTAGAGCTTTTAAATAATAATGATGAGACTGTTTAGCAAACCATTATAAAAAATGCGAACGAATAAATTATTACCGCACGTGCAATTCATTCCTACTACTTTGTCAATTAATCCTGTGTAGTTTTCTACCTAGGTGTAACCAAATTAATGCTCGTATTCTCGTTTTTACAAGGGACCCTCCTGGTAAGTGCAGAGCATTGGCATAAACAGAGTCCAATAGTGGACACAGATTATTATTATCTTAATATATATAAATTACTCGTCACGTTGTTTGTCCGCGATAGACTCCTAAAGTACTGAACCGATTTTAATTAAATTTGTACAGCATGTGTAGTTTAATCCAACTTAAAAGATAGAATAGCTTCCATTTCAATTTACAGTCGCAATATTATTATATTGAAAATTATTTATCTATTATTTGATAGTCACAATTATCTGTTATCTCCAAACGATTCTAACAGATGGCGGTATCTGTTGATTGGATTAAGTAAATATTTAATAGATGGCGCTATGTTAAACGTACAAACCTTAGCCACAGCAACGCGTGGCCGGGTCTGCTAGTTATTTTATAATAAGGAAATATTCTACATTCAAAGGATCTTTTCCTTGTATTGCGTGGGACCTTACAAACATGCAATTAACAGAAACCAATCACACTCCCTGGAACAAGAATTTGTTGATCGCACAAAGTATTATCCTGCGTGGGATTCGAACCCGTCACAATTGTCAAGGTAGCTCCATATCTTAACAACCATCTGTGCAATCAATTATTAACATCTGTCCATTCAATTATTTGTAATTAAAACCCTAAATTATCATTAAGTTTAATGCGACCAAATATCTACATTTCTATGAGATACCAACTAGTCCCTTGTGATTTCAAATCAAACGTTCAATGTAATTTATGTCTGGTTATTATAAGATTTACCTATTAGCCCTTTGCCATAAAAACGTTGTCTTTAATTAAAAATAATCTTTCCAATCGTAAATGTAATTAAATGTTGGGTAAATGTAATACCATTCAGACGTTCATCTGATTGCCAAAAATAGATGACTCAGATGTAATAATCAGGTCCATGAACTCGCCAAGTCAATAGAATGTCTCCCCAAATGTATATTTTCTAAATTAGTAAAATTAAGTTTCTTATTCTATTTAAGAATAGTGTATAGAATACAAAACGGAACAACTACGCAATAGAAATTTACACTTCATTTAACCCTTCTAGTTAATAAGAAAAGGATGTTATAAATATATTTCTAATAAAACTATCATCATCACTATCACAGCCCATATATGCCCCACTGTTGGGCTCGGGCCTCCTTCGTAATGGGAGGGAAATTAACCTACACTCGTATACCACACTCGTCAGACGTATTGGTAGAGGGTTTTGTTTCGAGTTTTCCTTCTCTTGTATAGATATTATTTGCTTTTTATATCCCTTAGTCGTTTCTTATGATCACCCATGGTTAAAATAGGGAAATTGTCCGGTCACCCGACGTGAGGTCACCGCGTGAGGACGCCTCGACGGCGACAGCGTCGGGGCGTCGACAGGAGAGAAGCCCGAGAGGGCATACCGCCGAGCGGGCCACCGAAGACAAAAATCGGGTACCGGTGGCCCGCTCGCACGGCGAAGAAGAGGTGCTTGCAGGGTGGGTCAATGGGGTTGCGCGCCGCCTCTTCCGTCACCCTGGACCGATTTGGCGGGGTGCGACGTCCATAGCCCACCGCGAAAAAAAAAAAAAAAAAAAAGAAGAAAAAGGTTCAAATAGGGGGTGGTGAATTGTGTTCTTACTCCGTCACCACAAGGACTACATTGAAGATATTTTAGTCATAATAGTATAATGGCAATCAGCTACTTATACCAGCTATTGGTGCCAGTGTCAAGTTATAAATATTTTCACGTTTTTAGTCTTTCAGGTTAGTCATTGTCTAAGTCAAATTGTCACCATTAACAGTGCAATGGCCACACTGTTAATAATATTTTGTGGGAATTTTGATGGAAAACGAAAACTTTGTAAAGCACTTTTATATGATATTTACTACATCCCAGTAGCTCCGCCGCTTCATATAATACAAGAGCACCACATGACGTTTTCAAATACCCGTCAAAAGTACGATTATTATTTACCTTTATTAAAACTGTTCAGTGAAGTATTATCTCACGTCAGAAAGTGAAAGGTGCGCAGAATAGGTTGCGTACCAAAAACGTAACGAGATCATTCGATCACTAGATTTTACTCCTCAAATTTTTCTCATACCGGGCGCCTTATATAAAAATCGATTCTTAAGGAGTAAACTCCAAAAAACTAATCAATCAAATTTAAATCATTCGATTTCGAATTCCTATCGCTTTCATATTTGATTTTCTTTTTTTTTGTTTCTCTTTTTTTTAAAGTCACCATCTTGTGCTAAAGAAATAATCCTTGTATTGCGGGGCACTTCACAAATATAAAATTAACGCAGACAAATTGCACCCAGACTCAGGATAACACTTTGTGGATCGCACGAAGTATCATTCTGCGTAGGAATTGAAAACGCGCCCCTGACACGGAAGGTTTTTAATATACCGACGTTTCAAACACATCACAGAGACACACTCTAATGAACAGTGTAAAGTGTTCGAAACGTCGAGAAACTAAAAATTAAAATATAACCGTGATTGAATCCCTAAATATAGTTTTGTTTTACATCAATTTCATCGTTACCTTAATGGAAGTACCCTATCTAGCGTGGTTATATATCCATATGCAAATAACAATAAATCCAGAGATGAAAATGACAGAAATCCTTTAACGCTGTAAATGTATGCGCTGACATATCTTTCAGCTCGACATTGTTTTATCCGCTGTGGTTTCAAATGCAGAATAATAAAATTAATCCTTTTCTTATTATTTTTTTTTGTTAAATTATTAATAAATAATTTTATTCATTTCATTTTTCATTTCATTAGCTACAAACATAATTCATCATCAACTTGCTGTTGTTCCAATTTATTTAGGGTCGACACAATATGTCATTTCCTTCCATACAACTCTATCAGATGTTTGTGGTTACTCCTTGTCTATTCACGTCATGTTTCATACAGTCCATCTTTTCTTCGGTCTTCTCTTACCCCTAAAGCCTTCAACATTCATACTTAAAACTTTCCTCACAACATTACTTTCATCCCATCTTATCACATGTCCATAACATGTCAACATTTCACTCCTTAACTTTTCCGTCACTGATGCAACTTTTAAACTTTCTCTTATATTTAGTTATGTGTTAACTACACAATTATTGATTTATAATTTATTTTACAAAGACATAGAAAAGCATCATTATCCTGTTCTTATCCCAATTACTTGAGGTTGGTGCAATATGCACTTCTTTTCCATAGTGCAGATCGCAAAAGTTATTGGCAGTAGTTTATGGCCGGCCCCTTACTTGACGTCAAGCTTTCTTGGGAATGTAATAATTGATCAAATGGTATCAGGAGAAGTTGGCCCAGGTCGATATATAGCTCTTAGGTTTCTTTCACAACATTCATGAGTAAAATAATGTGTGGTAGTCTTCGTAGCCGCTACCACACAGCACTAGATATAGAAGACAACAAAAGTATAGAAAATAAAACTAGAAATATCAATATAGTTAAATTTTTATTTTATCTTTTTCTATTTAAAAAAAAAACATTATGCTAAACTTAGTAATAAATAGATATATTGCTACAGCAATCTTAAAACTGCAATCATACTTATTAAAAATGCAATTCATTAAAAAATAATACCAAAACAATTAATGTTTTCTCGCGAGGGACTTTACAAAGATACAGTTAATATGTCTAAACTGCTCATTGGAAATTAACATACTACGGTCTGGCCAGACATAACTGGTCACATAGGTCTCGGGTTTTATTGCCAGTTTTTCTTCTATAGAAGATACAACTAAAAGCCTCAAATAACAGTCAGATACAAAGCATTCATTTGTGGATCGCACATAGATCTTCTATACTGCGTCAATATCGAATTCATAACACTTGGCAAAGGAAATCACTGCTTCGAAGATTGCGTCATCTTTGTTAGCGACTGTCAAGAATTCTAATAATGTACAAAGGATTAGCTTGCTGTGAGAATTAAATACAATCAACATATATACGAGTATATATAGGTCACTAAGTCTCTAAGCTATCTAGGCAGTTAAAATAGGTGTTACCTACTTTAATTTTAAATAGAAGGAAGGTGGTGCAATCAAGTATAACTCTTCGTCCTTTCGGACAGCCAATAGGACTGAACCCCAATCGAGAAAAGATTTTTATTTCTTTTACAAAATATGTAATAGCATTTTGTTTCCTTCGTAATGCGCAACTTGTTGTAAATGTTCTTCTTGTTTAGGTTAGCAAACAGCGACTTATACGACCCATTTTAGCCAGTATTGAGTTACAATTTTCTTAAGGTCTTCAGTGTCTCCATGTTAGTCATTTCCATCAACAATGCCATGGTCTGTCAATGGTATCTTCTGAGAATTTTAGTGGAAAAAGAAAACATATATCTTTGTATCGCACTTTTATATCATATTCACTAGATCCAAGCAGGTACATGTAAAATTGTAATCAAATTGATTTAATATAACACCTTAAAACACTAAGATATTGAATATAGTACAATACCACTTTCATATTCTCTTCTTCTTCTTCTTCTTCTTATATATTGGCAATCAGCTACATATACGAGCTATTGGTGCCAGTGTCAAGTTATAAATATTTTCACGTTTTTAGTCTTTCAAGTCAGTCGTTGTCTAAGTCAAATTATCACCATTAACAGTGCAATGGCCACACTGTTAATGGTATCTTGTGGGAATTTTGATGGAAAACGAAAACGTTGTAAAGCACTTTTATATGATATTCACTACATCCCAGTATTTCCGCACATCACATTACATAAAATGCCATCAAAATTATCTAATATAACACGTTAAAACACTAAGATATCGAATATAATACAAGAGCACCACATGACGTTTTCAAATTCCCGTCAAAAGTCCTTTCATATTCTCGATAAAAGTCTTGTTCAAAGTCACTGACCGTGTCAATATGTCAAGTTGTCGCTTTTAATTTAGAAAAAGAAACGTTTAATTAAGCATTAGCCAGTCAATTAAAGGTTCCTTTCGGTAATTGGATAGTACACGAACTAGAAAAAAAAGTGCTAGTAGATTAACGAAATCCAACAGATAGTATTTCGTCTTACTATAGATGTGTTACAAGACTTTGAATCTCAATCAATCAATCAATCTAATATGATAAATCAATCTAATATGATATTAGCTTGTATACATCCCAGTACTAAAAATTAATAAAAATTGGTTCACAGACAGACCATTTACTGAATGAATAAATAAGAAACTTTTTACATATATAATACCTATGTTGTTTATTGAAACAAAAAACCAAAGTTGTCGCTTTGTAAACTTACTTTTACAATTTTTATGTAATTCAAATTATTATTATTTACACTTTTGACGGGAATTTGAAAACGTCATGTGGTGCTCTTGTATTATATTCAATATCTTAGTGTTTTAATGTGTTATATTTTATAGATAATTTTGATGGCATTTTATGTAATGTGATGCGGCGGAACTACTAGGATGTAGTGAATATCATATAAAAATTCTTTACAACGTTTTCATTTCCATCAAAATTCCCACAAGATACCATTAACGCCATAGCACTGTTGATGGTGACAATTTGACTTAGACAATGACTAACCTGAAAGACTAAAAACGTGAACATATTCATAACTCGACACTGGCACCAATAGCTCGTATAAGTAGCCGATTGCCAATACATAAGAAGAAGAAGAAATTATTATTTACAGGTTAGTAAAAAAGAAACAACATTAAAAACTATTGCTTTAAATAATATTATACACTCAAAATATATCTATTAAAAAAAATCTATACAACAACGCTAATTAACAACATTTAATCGTATAAGCATATAATTAATGGAATGCTTACTTTTTACGCTTTATTCTATAAAACTTCTCTTCTTTCGGTCCCTAAAATGCAATGTTGTTTTTCTTTCTTATCCTATCATTATACGGAAATATCTAGCTTTGTATTATAAATATATTCATAGTTTAATAAAGCATAATGCGCAGTTAAACATTTAAATTATTATTTTGTTTATATTTTTGTTTATGTCAAGGTTCTCAGCATAATTATAACAAATGCAAATGATTGCTCTCAAGCCCGCCAATATGCATAATTTAAAATAGATATTATGTTTATATAATAGTATTTCATTTTATTATATAATAGTATTTTATTTCCATGTGGTGACGGAGTAAGAATACTATTCACCACCCCATATCTTACCCGTGGGTGATCGAACAAGACGACTAAGGGATATAAAACGCATATAACATCTATGCGAGAGAAGGAACACTCGAAACAAAACCCTATACCAACACGTCTGACCAGCGCGGTATAGTAGGTTAATTTCCCTCCTGTTACGGAGGAGGCCCGAGCCCAACAGTGGGACATTTATGGGCTGTGATGATGATGATGATGATAATAATATTAAAAAACGTTTATTATATACCAACTATGAGAGTA
This sequence comes from Lymantria monacha, assembly GCA_905163515.2. NCBI lineage: Eukaryota > Metazoa > Arthropoda > Insecta > Lepidoptera > Erebidae > Lymantria > Lymantria monacha. Next base: position 4,194,905 of record LR991087.1, read on the forward strand.
ACTTGGTTCAAATTAATATTGATTTCATCAATTAATCTTTTCATTAGTTAGTCTTTTCCCGGGATGAAAGTTAAACCTATAGATTTTTGTATATCCTTGATAACATAAAATAAAAAAATCAAGACCAGTGGTTGTGTTGTATAGGCATGAGAAGCGTAACATACGAGCAAACAAAATCACATTCGCATTTGTAATATTAAATAGGATTTTTGCTCACTTTAATATAAATATTGTGAATAAAAACCGTATATTTTCCGGTACAAAAAATATTATAAGTGCTATTCCGGACTCTAATCTATCACCAGCTCATATACGTCTCACTTCTGGGGGCAAGTCTCCTCCACAATGTGAGGTAAATTGATCTACTATACCACGCTGGTCAGACGTGTTGGTATAGTTTCTATAATATATATCTCTGTTTAATTTCAACCAAACCAGTGGCATAAGCACGAAAATTTGTGATAATGTTCGTGTCGTTATCAAGCCCACTTTGTATAAAATATCGACGAGCGCCTCTAGCGTGCGTTACTGAAACTAATTTCAATTGCACTCCATTTTGATCTCCAGTTTTTCCGGTTCGTATTCGTAATTAAGTAAAAATGGGTCTATCCAAACTTTTGTATTAGTAGTAAGATTATTTTTTAAAAACATAACAGATGAAAAAATAACTTCAAATACCTATTAATAATTTAAAATACGTATACAGACCGGATAAACGAGTTGGTCACCTTCTTGACTAATATACATCCCACGGCTGAGCTCGAGCCTCTTCCACAATACTTGGTTATATTTTACATCAGGCTGTCCTTATTTGGTCCAGACCTGGTCCTGATCCAGTATACCTTACCATACTTGATTATATTAATAGTGGTAGGACCACGCTGTTGACAGTTTTCTGTCTACAGCCGCGGGCCGGTCGGTCCGGGGTAGTACCACACTCTCGCAGAAGATCGACGTTTGAGTAATGGCAATGTGCTATTGCTTCATTCGGTGAGCGAGAGAGCCGGCAGCCCAATTGGGTGGGTTTAGGGGATTTTATTGGTAGGCAGCGGCTTAAGCTATACCCTTGGTATTGCAAAGGTCCATGGACAGCAGTGACACTTACCATCAGTTGTGTTGCTAGCTCGTTTACCATCATAAGCAATAAAAAAAAAATCACATCAGGCTATTCTTATTTGGACTAGACCTGGTCCTGGTAGGACTTGCCGGATCTGGTATGCCTCATTTTATCTTGATCCGGTCCAGTTACATGATCTGGTTGCGCCTAACTTTTTTCTATTAAGTAAATTGACCTACTACACTAAGCTGATTATTTCTATACATGTATGTGGTAAATTCTATTTTTACTCCGCCATCGTACGAAAAACGGGTTGATATAAAAGCTTATTTAGGAATATCCTTCGTTTGCAGTAATCTGATTACATACCGATATTTAAAATATATCAAACTGTGTGGTAGCGGCTACGAATACTACCAACCCTTTCTTTGCTCGTGGATGTCGTAAAAGACGACTAAGAGCCTTATAATAACCTAAGCCAAATTTATCTGATGCCGTTTGGTCAACAATTACATTCCCAAGGAGGGTTGACGTCAGGTAGGCGGCCGGTCATAAAACTATTGCCAATAACTTTTACAACATGTACTATGAAAGAAGAGTACATATTGTATCGACCCAAGTATTTGGGATAAGAGTAGGAGAATGATGATGATTTAAGATATGTCAAACGCAGCAAGAGTTTTATGAAGGTTCACAGTACAAGAGCGATGAAGACCATATATCAATATAAAGGGACAAATGTCCGTAAATCTCGATGTTCGGACGGAAATTAAAGTTTACCTAAAATCCGGATCGTAGATATTATGTAAAAAAAAATCCAAGTTATTAAATTACTTATTCTAATTTGCAGTTATCCTTGTGATTTTTTTTAGAAAATATCAGGTTTAGTGGGATATTATAGATTCCTTTTGCTTCCTTTTTTTGTACTCCACACTTAAATAACATTGTAATCAAGTTAGCCGAATTACTATGTCGGTTATTTAGAATTACTATACCATCTAAAAATAATTGTCTCGATTTTTCTCTATAAAAGATACCCTCTGCTCTTTTTAAAGACATGATCTCGTGTATCATCATTCTCCTACTCTTATCCCAATTACTTAGGGTCGATACAATATATACTCATCTTTCATATTACATATTGTAAAAGTTATTGGCAATAGTTTTATGATCGGCCGCCTGCTAGACGTCAATCCTCCTTAGGAATATAATTGTTGACCAAACGGCATCAGATAGAGTTGGCCCAGGTATCGTAATCATTACATAATCTCGTGTGTATAATGATAATAAAACAAAGAGAATTATATTCATATGATTACAAACCGACTTTTTATAGTTCCTAGGTATCCTCAAAAATGGTAGGTGAACATGCAGATACACCCATATTTCGTTTTACAATCTTTAGATCAGGCTTAGTTTCAAACACACAGCTGGCTCACGAGAACTGCCGGGGAAAAACGACGAAATGCGCAAAAAAAACACAGTTATCAATTTTTAAACGGACTCGGGCTCCGAACCTGGGATTTATTAATATTTATACCAATATTAATAAAATAAATTTTATGTAGTGTGATTCCTTTATAGATCAATGAGCTAATACTTTTATATGAAAATATTTAGATTTTAACGGAAATACGTCAATGTTTTAGTAGTTTCTTTTTAATAGTTTTCGTGTTATGATGACATTATCTCATTTTAGTTTTAAACTTCGAAGAATTCGAAATGTGTTAAATACCCCGTGTCAACGTCATTCAATTATCAAATTGAAATAACTTAAAATGTGATTGCTTGTCTTATTATAAGCAACATAATTAATAATATTGATAACATCAAAACAATGAAAACTTGAAATAATTTCAAGCTGAGGTTAACACACACTAGGCCTCAAAAAGAAAAGCAATATATGGTGTTGAAGGGTATCAATCAATCCTAGTACATACTGTATGATAATACTATATTGAATAACTCATTCACCCACAATTCTTCAAATTAATTACTATAACAATCCGTAATAATAAACTACCCTACAGTGTCTCGTAACCATAGCGATTCCGGGAATAGTTCGCGTTATTCATTAGTCCGCTCGCACAGCGTAGAGAAGTAGTACAGTTCAGGTTATGAGATCGCTTGCCGCCCCCTCCGTCACTCCGGACGGATCGAGTGAGGTGTCACTATAGCATAGCCCTCCAAAAAAAAAAGTTTGTGTCTTTAAAAAAATGTGTCTCATCTAGACGAGACTGGTGCTAGACAGTTGAACGTATATGAACTGAGTAAGAAAAAGATTCTTGCATGATAATGGTATTTCCAAACGTGAAATTAATAGACATAAATTATACCCAAACTCGAAACAATTATATTTGTATAACATAAAGAATTTTCCTGTGTAAGAATCAAGGCCACTCCTTTCGGAATGAAAACTCAGTACTTGGTTAACACCGCAAAATGTGCATAGATGAATAATGATACAAAGATTGAGCGATGAAAATATTTTTGTTTTAATTTATATTAATGAAGCTACGAAGATTTATTACCCTAAATACTTTAAGGCGACCCAATCCTAAAAACTGCTTCGTAATTATGCCTTCATATTAGCTTTGATTAGGGTTGCAAAATAAACAAATAAGAATAAAAAATATTTTTTGTCATGGTTGCTAATTAACCTATCTTTATTAGATTTTTATAAGTTAGTTGAACAAAAATTGTATTTTTTTTAAAGTAAAAAGAATCAATATATTGCGTCAAAATAACTACTTGATTAGTTTACTAATTTCACTGCACTTTTTTGTGGACCAACCAATCCGTCTCGGGCGATGGAAGGGACGGACATCCAGCCTTATATAATCTTGTATTGAACTGCTCTACGGATTGGACCATCCGTTTTGAATCCTTATCTTTGCCGACATTTGCCCGTGTCGATTTTTTAAAAATAAATATAAAAAATATATAATTAAAAACCCTAGTTATTTTTTAATTAGACAGCCCTAATCAAGAGTTAATTTAAAAAAAACATCAAATTTAAAACAAATTAAATCGTGTGTATAATCTGCAGAAGGCGAACTCACAATCCGGTATAAAAATAATAGCGTCAACTTTTTTGTTGATTCGTCAAAACTACGTGTGTCTAATATGATATAATGACCTTAAAATGTTATAATATCTTTTATAACCTGCATGTCAAATTTAAATTACATATAATTAATCAGTATATGTCTGGGTTTTATGTTTTTTTTTATTGTATAGTTACTACTTACTGTCAAATTCGAATTGAATTGCTCAGAACATTAACGGCCCGTCAAATGGATTACTTGTTTTTGTCTATCGTTCTTCTTCGTTTTTTTTTTATTGTCAATGAGATATTAATAAATACAATCCCATATTTTCTTCACAAATTATCAATTTCTTCACATCTTTAGTTTCTTTATATCAGGCATTGTCTTTTCCGTGTGGTGACGGAGTAAGAATACAATTCACTACCCCGTATCTTACACATGGGTGATCGTCAGAAACGACTAAGAAAATATAACGCACATAACATCTATGCAAGAAAATCAAAACCCGAAACTCTCTACCAACATGTCTTACCAGCGTGGTACAGTAGGTCAATTTCCCTCCCATTATGGAGGAGACTTGAGGCCAACAGCGGGACATATTTGAGCTAAGATGATAGAGTCAGTAAGTCAAATCGTCACTTTCAATAATGCTGCGGCCACACAACTAATAGTATCTTCTGGGAATTTTATAGGAAAACATAAAGAAAGAAAGAAGAAAAAAAATAGAAAGAAACATAACTACAAATTTTATTTTGTAAACCTCTCACACTAATTTAGGGACCAGCAAAAGAAATAAATATTTACTATAAACATATGAGTCGAAAATGCACGAGATAAAAATGCTACTAGGTAGCTTTTACTCTGTAGTGTATGCGTTTAATATTAAACACTTAACCTCTAGAACTGTTACTTGACTGTTCGCCACGACCGACAATGCACAAATGTGTGGCGAAATTCTTTTTATTTTATATTTTTTATTTGAACTGTTAGCCTCAGATGGCTATTACATACTTACGCGGACTAGTGGTGAGCTCAGAGGGCTCTCTACCCAAAATATTTAAGCAATGGGGTCCAATGTTATCCCTTATGGGGTACGAACCTCGGCTTTAGATGTCGCTGAGTCAAAATGAGAGTTCACATGTTTAGTGAATTTATTATTACGCGGCACGGTTTCACACCTCGACGGCGAGGACAGAACCGTGGCTTTTAATTTATTTTTTATTTACCTTGCCGGTCGTAAATGCAGTTATCTAAGTATTAGTGATCTTGTCCTAAGGCTAGTCGAGAATATGTCTCGGCCGAAGGACCTTCATGGTCAGGGACGGAGTGTATTTGGTCTCGGCGACTACTAGAGGGTTGGTGTGTGCTTTTTGTTTAATTGCTTATGGTGGCAAACGAGCTAGGAGCACTGATAGTAAGTGTTGCTACAGCCCATGGACATTTGCAATACCAAGGGTATAGCTAGGTCGCTGCCTACCACTACAAACACCAAACTCACCCAGTTGAGCTTCCGGCTCTCTCACTCACCGAACGAAGCGTAATAGTACATTGCCATTACTCAGAATTCTATTTCCTACGAGAGTGTGGTACTACCCCGAGCGGACTGACCCGTGGCTGTAGATAGAGAACTGGCAACAACGTGGTTCTGTCACTAAAAATGTTATGACATAATCAAATTATCTACGGGCGCAAGAGTCGCGACAAGTCTCTACCGAGGCTCTATAAGTTTCTACTGAGCCTATACTACATTGAATAAATTGAGTTTTATCCAACAAAAGGCATGTTTTCTAAGAAAAAATTACGCTAATGTCGAATTTTAACCTATTTGTCAACTACTTAACTATTTCAATGTAAGATGATTGATGCATATTAAAAACGATACGATTGATTTGTCTCTCAAGTAATATCCGAAATCGTTGAGGCTTCGTAAACATTACTTTGCTGTTTTTGACAACAGACACATTTCAACGAACAGTTGGCTCAACTGTTTATTGAAAATGTAACGTAATTGCAAACTGACTTTACCACCATAACAATTTCCATCCTATTAAAATGAGAGTACCTCTAAGGCAAGCGTGAATAAGATTTTATGATATTAAACTGTTGCGAGAAGTACATTATCCTATACTATAAGGTATATTCAAATTCAAATTCAAATGAGTCTACAGTGAGAAATAAGTATAGCCTATAGCAGCGAAAAATAAAATTCAGACAGATATGACGACAGACATGAATAAACAACCTCCTCCCCACTTACTTTTGAGCCCAAATTTAGGTATACTGTACTATATTGTTAATGATTGCAATGTGTTTTGGCGGGAACGTGGAAATGTCAAGCAGCGTTTTTCAATTATATTTAATACGTATAGTAATTTATGAACTTAAATGTAAAAAAAAAATATTTTATGTAATGTAATACAGACACAGTGCAAAGTGGTTTATTTGTGTACTGATGTATTATCAAAATTCCTAACGAAACCTTAAATTGAATAGCCAGCGTCCAATTAAGGGCCACCACTTGACTTACTTATGGACACTGACTTTAAGCAAATTATTTAATACTGTATGAATAAAATTATATAAGCAGGATTTGCTGTATCGGCTTCGTCCCCTTTGCGTTTTCAAAAGAATCGAATGAAAAATTTCTTCTAATTTAACTGTATATTGAATATTATTAACATTATGTGTAAAAAGTTTACAATACCGCGTTATTTTACATTCAATCTCAACCGATTACTTTTATTTTTCATGGCATATCTAGTTAATTTAGGCAACATAACGCTATATAAAAAACACAGAACTTTATTTCATAACATGTTTACTATAACATGACTAAATAACAAACGAATTCCCAAAAGAATGGATTTGTTTACACTAACAATAATATTTCGTCGTTACACGAAAACAGTAAACGTGCGTAGCATTCATTTTGGAAATTAATTAACGTCAGCTGATCCACACGTATTTCAAGACAACGGCAATTAGAAACGGCCCACGGTAAAAATAATTATAATTAATATTAGCTCAGAACTAAGCAAAAAATATATATTATTGAATCGCGTATCAGAAAAAATGTTAAACTAAAATCAGCGATGTAAAATAATTATGTGTGGTTTTGAACATCCGTTTATTTTTACGTCGTATTTTTTGTTGGATGCGTTCAATCCAAAAAGAAACCTACAAGTTATGATAAGGGCAATACTTGAAAAAGAAAATATAAAGGCTAATAATAAAGCCGGGCTTTATTTTCTCAGCAAATTGGTATTACAATTACGCAGAAAGTTTTCGAAATGAAAGAATTCCAATTATATTCTATAATAGTTCGCCAAAAGTAGTTTGAGAAGACCCTTATGATTAAATTTGCAGTTCCTATTTCACGTTCTTCATCATCATTCATTTTTATTTACAGCCCATAAATGTCCTACTGTTAGGTTCGGGCCTCCTCTGTAATGGGAGAGAAATTAGCCTACTATACGCGCGTATACGCGTAGGTCAGACGTGTTGGTATAGGGTTTTGTTTCGAGTTTTCCTTCTTAATTATACTTCTTATTATAATTAGAATGGGTAAACAACTTGTCTTTTTTATTATTTAGTAAATATCATAAGAAAGGAAGATCTGGACGTTGCGATAGTATAAAAATTTGGCTAATCCTTGCATGCTCATGGGCTCGTTAATATTATCACCAGGAGAGTCGGCAACAAGTCACTCTTGGAGCACGTATACGAGTTTGCCGACGTGCCTACCAAACATGCGAGTTAACGGCACTATCCCCTCATTTGTGGGAAAGGCCTACTTCGTATAGCGGACAGCGAAAGGCCGAATGATGACGAAAAGGAACTCAGATAAGCAAGCGAGCGATACCGCTAACTCAATTAATATACACATATATAGCCAATTGTACCTACATATACACTGAGGTCAAACACCTTTAGAAAATCCATTACTGGTCACCTATTGAAGGCAGAGGTCAAAATTTGAAGCGGAAATTACGGTCATAAATAAAATTATTCTCTATGAAGTTCCTTTTGAATGAAGACACCTATGATGTTGTGAGATGACGTTATTTGTAAATGGAGAGTGGTCAGAATTTGATTATGAAATGTAACATGACCGTTTAGAAAGGATATTTATTGTATACTAAATTGTTAAATCTAATGAATGACGGTGATTTTATGTTGTAATTAGAGTCAGGGTATTATGAAGCTATAAGAACGATGAATTTCTATTGTAATATGGATTCTATTATCCGAGCCAACATCTCATCTTTATCATCATACCTTAGCTTTTTTTTATTGCTTGTGGTGGCAGACGAGCAAGCAGCCCACCTGATGTTAAGCATCACTGCCGCCTATGGACCTTTGCAATACCAAGGGTAAAGCTAGGCCACCGCCTACCAATACAAACCCCGAACCCACCCTTGGGCTTCCGGCTCTCTCGCTCACCGAACGAAGCGCAATAGCACATTGCCATTACTCAGACGTTGATCTTCTGCGAGAGTGTGGTACTACCCCGGACGGACCGGCCCGCGGCTGTAGTCAGAGAACTGTCAACAGCGTGGTCCTACCACAAATAAAAGTTAGTTAGTCTGCTGACTTATCCGTAATAGTAGAAAAGTAAACACGCTGGTTAGACAGGCTCGTTTCTTCTCTTATATAGGTGTTATATCCATATTATATCCCTTAGTCATCTTTTATGATATGGGCAAGAAAGGGGGTAATGAATTATATTCTTATTGTGTTATCACACGGACTGAACAGTACTAGCCTCTATGGCTAATATGCAGAGCTTCGATGTTAGTCTATGGTCTATGAACGAATCGCCCCGCTTGGCAGAGATATTCATTAATTTAAATATAGTTTCGTTTTAATCTAAAAGCACTAAATTTTATTCCTAAATCTATTATTAGATATTATTATATACTAGCATCTGCCCGCGGCTTCGCCCGCGTAAAAGGTTACTTTCCTAAAGTTTTTTAATTTTAAATTCTATTCGCCATATATTGTTATTTCACGAAGAAATCACATCAGTAGGTATATTAAAAAGTTCTTTTTTAACGCTTAAAAAATATTCATAGAACTGTTTTTCTCATAAACATTTTCATCATCAACAGTAGACATGTTATCTGCTGCGGACAGTGGACAATTAAAAAATGCTTGTGATATAATGTTAAAAAAAAATACATTTTAATGACCATGTCGCAAATTGTCGACGAGGACAGCTTACAGGGGTCGCTTTAAATAACTGTTTACACTGCATTTGGCATTAAAATTAAAATTCACTGTTTTTTTTATAATAAATACATATTATGAGCTCCAAAGATAACGTAACTTAAATTACTGAAATTTAGAATTTATATTAAATTCTCTCGCTCGCTTATAAAAACTTGATTACGAGCGCAAAATGATTGTCACATATGGGATCCCAATAGTGACAATCATTTTACGTTACGTAAGCAAGTTTTTATGCGTAGCTTACTTAAAAACTATCAGTTTTGCATGAATATAAGCTGAATCGAGCTGCATAAGCATAGTTAGATACTTGGTTTTTTGGTTAGAAAATTCTCAATTTCTCACGCTTCGCCTGTTTTTTTGTGGAGAGATTTGAACCCTATTTAGTAGTATACTATACATATCTGCTATAGGAGGTTAAGGATTAAGCAAAATTGCCTAAGTATGTCACGAGCCGTTTATAAAGTACATGTACTTATAAGTTTAACGCTATGTTTAAATACTTATTTAATATTTTTTTAAATACATTCATAAAAGAAACAAAGTACCAGCTATAAAATATTGGCTCTATAAAAATGCCTTCTAGAATGATCTACATTTTTTATTTTTAAATTGGACTATATAGTTTTTTTTAAACTCATTTGTATAAGTATTTATATAACAAACGGATTATTTTTCCTTAGTTATAAAAAGCTGTAAAGCTTCCTAAGTTTTACCAGCTGTGTGGTAGCGGCTAAAAATACTACCAACCCTTACTTTGCTCGTGGATGTCGTAAAAGACGACTAAGCGCCTTATAACGACCTGGGCCAACTCGATCTGATGCCGTTTGGTCAACAATTACATTCACAAGGAGGGCTTACGTCTGGCAGGTGGCCGGTCATAAAACTATTGTCAATAACTTTTACAGTATGTACTATGCAAGAAGAGTACATATTGTATCAACCTCAAGCAATTGGGATAAGAGTAGGAGAATGATGACGAATTATAAAAAGAAACATTATTCTCTTTGCCTTTTATTCAAGTAATGTTGCTCAACATTCAGAATATTCTTTATTAAATAATTAGAAGTCTGATTAAATATTTTTAGTTCGGACCAAAATTAATTTCTAGCGCGATTAAAACGCAAATTTCTTACTATATAATGAGTTCTAATTACTGTTCTTGGTAAAGAAACAGTTTGAGCTACCTCAAAGGAATAACTTAATATTATTTATTATTTAAGTGTTTATTTTATTATTTTGGTCTAGATCTATGGGTATAAATGGTCTAGACGTATAGATATCGTTGTAAAACTTGTATCAGTTCTTTCGTGACCATGAGCAATGTTGAAAACGTAGGTAAACTAAAAAAGAAATACGAACGCGATAAATTCAAAAAAATTGTTGCATTTTAAACATATCTCTTACTTCAAATTACTTATATTTTTTTTATTGCTTACGGTGACAAACGAGCAGACAGCACACCTGATGGTAAGTGTCACTGCCGCCCATGGATCTTTGCCTACCAATACAAACCCCGAACCCACCCCAGTTGGGCTTCCGGCTCTCTCGCTCACCGAACGAAGCGCAATAGCTCATTGCCATTACTCAGATGTCGATCTTCTACGAGAGTGTGGTACTACCCCGGACGGACCAGCCCGCAGCTGTAAATAGAGAACTGTCCACAGCGTGGTCCTGCCACAATACAAATTTAGCATTTAATATGCTTGATTATTTATAAAAACCCGATTACGAGCCAAAAATTACTGTCACAAGTGGGATTCGAACCCATACCTATTGGAAATCCACGATCGAGAAAAGCCACGATAGCACGATTGGAACGGATTTCGATTCCGATTTTGATTTCGGGTGTGGGTTCGAATCCCACTTGTGACAATCAATTTTCGCTCGTAATCGGGTTTTTATATCTCTTTACTATGATAATTTAATGTATAATTGTTTACTACATATAGGTATCATTTCAGCTCATATACGTCCCACTGCTGGGCTCGAGCCTCCTTTACAATGAGAGGCGGATTAACCTACAATATTACGCTAGTCAGACGGATTCCTACAGGGTTTTATATCGAGCTTTTCTTCTTTTGCAGTGATTTTATTTGATTGCGTCTCTAACGATCACTCACGGGTAATAACATACATACATACATAGCCTCACGCCTGTTTCCCAGAGGGGTAGGCAGAGACTACGGATTGCCACCAACCACGATCCTGACATACCTCCATCGCTTCATTCACGCTCATCACAGTCTTCATGCATGCTCTACGATTACGCGTACTCTTAATCTGACCTTTCACTAACACATCTTCAATTTGATCCAGGAAAGTACGACGTGGTCTTCCCCTTGTAATCGTCCCACTTACACTCGCTTTGTATACTTGTTTCGTCAACCTTTCTTCACTCATTCTTTCCACGTGTCCAAACCACCTCAGCATACCCTTTTTTATTTTTGTCACTACTTCTTCATTCATACCACAGCGCTCTCTTATAACACTATTCCTAATTTTATCTTTCAAACTTACACCACACATACTACGAAGAGCTCTCATCTCTACAGCATTTATTCTACTTTCATGTCTTCCCTGCCAAATCCAACTTTCACTGCCATACATGAGAGTGGGAACTAACACTCCCTTATGTACAGCTGTACGGGTAATAAAGGTGGTGATAAATTGTATTCTTATTCTGTCATTACATGAATCTACATGCGTTACATATTTTTTTTTTCTTGCAAGGTGGACCATGGATGTGGTCGCGCCCCGACAAAACGTCCGGGGCGACAGAAGAGGCGGCACGCAACCCCATGGACCCACCCTGCAAACTCCTCTCTTCGCCGTGCGAGCGGGCCACCGGTACCCGATCTTTGACTTCGGTGGTTTTGACTTCGGTGGGCATGCGTTACATATAGGAATCACCTAATTTTATTAACAAAACAGTTTGACAACAAATTATCAGAAGATTTAAGTACCTCTAGCTCTAGTTTAGTCTGGCAAGAAACTTATTATAACAATGGGGAATATGCATGACTTTTTTTTATTTTTTTAAACGTTTCTACTAGTTATTTCATTACCAAAAATAAATATAACACATCCAAAATATAAACCATTCGGCTAAAAAAAATATATTAAAATCACTATCTTTTTTGGGCGATTTAAACGCGGCTATTATAGCGCGCTTCTGTGACGTCAGAATACACACACTAGTTGGATGTCAACAACGAAATGTTTGGTTCACGAAGTTATTGAAAATTAAAAAAGTGAGTGTAAAGTCAACTTATTACCATGGAAAAGAACAGAAAACCGTATTATAAATATTGTGTCGTTCCTATGTGCCAAAATATTATCAAAACTGCACCTAACAAAGTATATTTCCTTATGCCGAGAAATGTAATAAATAAGAAAAAAATGATGCAAGGCGATGAAAAGAGACAATGTGTCGTGTTTGAGCAGTTTATACTGTTGGTAAGATCATTTTAACGTAAGTAAACACATTAGAGAAGTGATGAAGTACATAAAAGAATCATTTTTCCTTAATTACATGCACATACTTGTTTTGTTTACAAACTTCGACGTACACATACCTACCTAGTTTACGTAAAGTTCTTAAAGATATATTCTCAATATCTAATAGGTACATGGGTTTTTATCTATAAAAGTAATATATGTTTAGTCATCTATGTTTATCATCGATAGGTACCTATGAATGAAAACATGTAACTTATTAGAGAAAGAGAAAAGTTCGAAATTATTTATTATTTATCTTTCTATATGTATCTGAAATACAGAGAATTATATGCAATACAAAATAATGGCATTAGAACAGGGACAAAAAGTGACGTTTGTTAAGTCTCTCATCCACAAGGATTAATACTTGAACACAGAAAACTAAAATAATAACTCATGAAATAACTGGGTAACGATACAAAATAATCACTAGAAACACCTTGATACCAGAAGACTCGAGTGTACGATGACGTCACGTTTTGAACAACCAATCGCGTCGCGTTTTAGAAATTTGCGAGCGAATTTTAAAAAAGCCGATTTTTGATAATTAAATTTCACTATTAAATAATGATGAATTTCAAAAATAATTGTATAGGTATATTTTTTAATCAATAAAGATTACAAATAAAAATATTTTGTTCATATGCCCTATTGTTTTTATTGCTTCTAGTGGCAAACGGGCAAACAGCACACCTGATGGTAAGTGTTACTGCCACCCACGGAGCTTACTGCACAGATGACGTAATGGTGAAGATATTGGTCTAACATGCCAGTGTCGTGTGTTCGATTTCCACACAGGACAATATTTAGTGCGATCAAAAAAAACATTTTTCTAATTTTAAATGTATTTTTTTTTCTTTAATTATATCTTTGTAAAGTCCCCCGCATTATAAGGACTACGAATATGTACTTAGTGCAGGGTGTCTTAAAAGAATGGGAAATATTTTTTTACTTTGCCGATGGATCGAACACTTTTCAGCGTTGAAAATCACTGGGGGATAATTAAGTCCGTAAAGAACTGCCTGAGGATCAAACCTCGGTGTCGTTTATGGCGACCTTTGTGGATTCTGGCTTACAGGAGTTACATTGGTGGGAATGTGGGGTGGGATTAAAAAAAAAAGGCAGTAAAGGTTGCTTTATTTTACACGTGTAATACGCGCGTTAACATCTAAAATCATTAAATCAACACATTTGTGTAAAATTTATTCGTTTATAGAACTCGATATATCGCAGCGCCGCCTAGTGGCAAGTTACATCAATGGGAATAACATATAAACCTTCTCCGTGAAAAAAATACATATAAATATCAATTTTCATAATGATCGGTCGAATAGTTTAGCGATGTCATATATACAAACATCCTCTTTTATAGATATAGATTTCAAACCCATTATTTGTTCAATACGTAACCATTAAATTATTTAACCATCATAATAGATATCTGATTACCGAACAGATCAATGAAATTGAATACGTAACAGAACATTAGTAATGTATGTGTTCTGTTCGATAGGGAAAGTAGTTATAAGATCAGACCATGGCCCGTCAACAAAACATAGAACACATTGCTAATAGTACCTAATATAATAATAAGAATAATTTATTTCAGACAATTACATTCATATTGTTTACATTAATTCATTCTTTAGTATTTTAGGGAGACCGAGACTCACCTACCTAGACCAGATTGGTCATGTACTGAAAGAAGGTGGAGTCAAGAGTCTCCGAAACCGGCGAGCGTGTATGAAGAAAATTATAAATGTTGAAGAAGCGAGTGAAGTATGCAAGGATAGAGTTCACTGGCACTTTGTTGTCTCTGCCTACCCTGCAAGGGATATGGCGTAATGATAGGTATGTATGTATGTATTTAATTATTTGCGTGTGTGGCCCCATAACCCACCGTATCTCTTGTGCCAGCCACTAGTAACGCTTCCTTGTCTTCCGTGGCCGGCCCACAACAATAAACATGTATACATATAACTTTAATTAAAATTATAATTAAAAAAATGACGAGTCCGCTGTGTTTCTTATCTGATCTTGACGATTTATGGCTCCTTTTCGATCCGGTGATAGATTAATTTGAATAGATTTGAAAAACACGTAAAGTTGACAATATGTAAGTGACCTTATAGGGGGTTATGCATAATAAATGCCTATTAAAAAAAATATATTAATAAGACAATAAATAAAATAATTTTTCGTGTGATGACGGAGTAAGAATACAATTCACCACCCCCTATCTTACCCGTATGTGATCGTAAGAGACGACTAAGAGATATAAAATGCATATAACATCTATGCCTGAGAAGGAAAACTCGAAAAATTTTCGACTGTTTTTTTAAGGCAACGGACGGAAGGGTAGTCTGCTACCCCATAATCCATCATGTTCTCTCCCCATCCCTATTGACAGAACTTGACATCCGTGGCTGGTCCGATGGGTTACTCTTTTGACGCTCCAGCTACAAACACTTGTGTTGCTGGAGATTCTCTTCATGCCGTTAGCCTGTTTACGAGCGGCGGACCAGTCGAAGAAGAATACAATCTTTATATTTTGCAGACTTTAAAAACATACAATTAACGAACACAAATTACGCATAGATTCCGAAAACACTTTTTATTGTCCTACATCTGCATTGAACCCAAGGCACTGGCATGATAGGTTATATCTTAACCATCTGTGCAATCCATGAATAACAAATTACAATAAACGATATCCAGTTCTTTTTTTTCTTAATAAATTTAGTCTATAAAAGAACCAATCTCGGATATTAGAATTTCATAGTCCATATAATTGTTCAGTGGATAATAAGGTTTATTCTGAATTATCCTATTATTGTACCTTTTTTTTTTTTTTTTTTATTGGTGGGCTATGGGTGCGTCTCGCCCCGCTGAATCGGTCCGGGGTGACGGAAAGGCGGCGCGTGACCCCATAGACCCACCGTAAAACCTTCTCTCTTCGCCGTGCGAGCGGACCACCGGTACTCGATTTTAACTTCGGTGGCCCGCCCGGCGGTTTACCCTCGCGGGTTCCTCTCGTCGACGCCCCGACAGATTTCGCCGTCGGGGCGTCGCCCTCACGCGGTGGCCTCACGTCGGGTGACCGGACAATTCCCCGGTCCGATCACCCGAGGCCTCGGTTAGGGCGGCATCAGGCGCAGGTATTCGCGCCTGCGCCGCCCCGGCCGCTGACGGCGGCCCGGGTCGCGGGATTCCTCCCGGACTCGTTCCGCCGCCTCCTTCTGCGAGATGACAGCCTCGCAGAAGGCGGCGACCGCGTCCCAGTTCCTGACGCTGTCGACCATCGCTCTCGCGACAGCCGGCAGCGTCAGGTCGGCACCGATAACAGCGACGAGGTCACGGCGCTGCCGGTCAAAGCCCGGACACGCCTCCAGCGTGTGTTGCGCCGTGTCCTCGTCACTGCTGCAATGGTGGCAGAACGAAGTCCACTCCCTACACGCGACCGTGTGCAGGTAAAAGCCGAAGCATCCGTGCCCCGACAACACCTGCACCAGTCGAAAGGAGAGGACTCCGTGCCGCCGCTCCATCCACTCCATCAATACGGGCCGGAGAGCCTCGACGGTGACGACACCGTGTCTAGGCCTCTCCAGCCGCGTAGCCCAACGGGCGATGACGTCTCGATCCTATTATTGTACCTGCAGAATAACAATAAATAATGTCTATACAATTCTCTAGTGTATCGTAAGGAGTTACTTGTGTATTAAGCTTTGCGGATAATGTTATTGTGAGATAAGGAAAACTCGAAACAAAACTTTGTACTAAACCAATTTGGAGATAAGTTATATATTTTTATGATACTATGTTATTGAATTTCATAAGCTTAATATGATATGGTGTACCTCTTATTATATTTAAGAACGATGGCAACTTTATTGTAATATTTAGTTACAATACTCGATTGCACAGATGGCGTAATAGTTAAGTTACTGACCTTCCGTGCCAGTGCCGTAGCTTTGATTCCTGCGCAAGTCAATACTCTGAGAGTCTGGATGTTATTTGTCTGCATTAATTGCATGTCTGTAAAGCCCTCCGCATTACAAGGATTATTTCCTTAGTGCTGAGTGGTGGTGTCTTTAAAAAAAGGTTTATTAATTTTTTTAATAAATATACATGATATGTCTGTGTGGTGACGGAGTAAGAACATAATTCACCCCCTCTCTTGCAAGTGGGTTTCGTAAAAGACAACTAAAATACACTCTGACCGGCGTGGTATAGTAACTTAATTTCCCTGCCACTATGGAGGAGGGTCGGGTCCAATAGTAGGACATATATGAGCTGTGATGATAATGATAATTTTTCAGTTCACAAAATTTTAATACATGTAGAAAGTGTAAGAAAGCATTTTGCAGTACTCAAAACTGTCCTGTTGATAAACTTTAGAAAGGCTTATCAAAGCTTGTATAGCAATGTGTATTTTAAACATGGTCGTGGAAGAAGATAGCCCAAGGAGGCAATCAACAGGTTGATTTCTCATTGTGTACAGTGGAGAAAACTACACCCCTGTTTTTTTTTTTTTTACGGGTGGGTTATGGTCGGCGCTCTTCTCGCACCACTCCGTCCGGGGCGACAGAGGGGCCTACGCACCCATACCCGCAACCCACCCATGAACCTCGCCTACGTCGTTGGACCGGCCACTGGAGCAGCGTGAACTTGTCGTCAGTGGCCGGTCTGACGGAATACCCCCTGAGGAGTACCCTCTCCTTGAGCGACGTCGGGGGGGGCGGACGTCGGTACCTCCTCGCGCGGTCAGCCTCTCGGCGGGTGACGGACTAATTCCCCGGTCCAGTCACCCGCGGCCTCGGCTAGGGCGGCATCAGGCGCAGGTAATCGCGCCTACGCCACCCCAGTTACCGAAAAAAAAAACAAAACAAAACTACACCCCTAACAAATGCTACACGAATATTTTTTTTATTTGAATTAAAACTATTTTATAAAAACCAGATTACAAGCGAAAAATGATTGTCACAAGCAGGATTCGAACCCCAATCGTGCTGCCAGTTACACCACCGTGAACTATTGTACGACATTCAATTCTCGGATCGTATTATATTTTCGTCTTTAAGGAGACGTGTGCCATCTACCCGACAATGTTTACACATTGTACAGACATAATACTTCAAACCTTGCAGTAAGTATTGGACTAAACGATGACACAAACCTGTTATTCAAATTACTGAAATTTAGCATTTAATATGCTTGATTATTTATAAAAACCCGATCGAGCGAAAAATGATGGTCACAAGTGGGAACGGAACCCACACCTATTGGAAATCCGTTCCAATCGTGCTGCCACTTACACTACCGTGAACTATTGCAGGACATTCAATTCTCGCATCATATTATATTTTCGTCTTTAAGGAGACGTGTGCCATCTACTGTTTTTAAAACTATTTTTACGGATTCTATCGCCTTTGTATTTGAATTTACCGACGTTTCTAACAGTTTCAACGTTCATAGTAACGGCAGGTCTGTGATTTCAAATGTGTAGTACTAGCGTTAACATCAGAAATTATTCTATTATTTTTTAATTTAATTTTTTTAGAGTCTTATAGGAATACCTATCAACTAATTTTACACAATCGCTTACTTTTCACACTAGTAGTGACAATAGATTAATTATAGATGTTTTATTTTGATCGTGAAATTTATAATAACACTTGTTTAAGTACTATAGCACTTGTCTTTATGGCATTGTAAACTTAACAATGTAATAATAATGGCAAAGTTTTATAGTCATTTGAAGTGAAATATGTATTTGTACTTAAATAATATGTTATAATTGTGTCGTAAAAAAAAACTACTAAAATAGCACTTATGTAAGAGCACGTATGTAAGACCTTGACATAAGACCTGGGACTTTTAAATGGAATCACAGAATGCTAGCAGATTTATGACTCATCATCTTCATGATTTCAGCTCATATATATAAAAACGCATATAACATCTATGTAAGAGAAGGAAAACTGGGAACAAAACACTATACGAACACGTCTGACCAGCGTGGTACAGTAGATCAATTACTCTCCCATTGTAAATGAAGTCCGAACCCAACAATGGGACATATATGGGCTGAGATGATGAGGAAATGGGATAATATCCCACTATTGAGCTCGAGCCTCCTCCATAATGGTAGTGAAATTGACCTACAATACCAAGCTGGTTAGACTTGTTGGTATATAGGGTTTTGTTTCGAGTTTTCCTTATCTTGCATATGCGTTTTATATCCATTAGTCGTCTCTTACGATTACCCACGGGTAAGATAGGGGGTGGTGAATTGTATTCTTACTCCGCTACCACGTGAATTTAGGACTACCACCTATCCATCTGTACATTATTCCCTTTACATCTACTGTTAATATAGACCTCCCTAACGAGTGGATAATTTTATTATCAGTGGGTGATTGTGGGTTGAAAATCGTAGATGTAATAAGTTTTCAAAGAATGCTTTTATCTGTTCTACCGATGATCACTCAGTCGATTTTTACGAATTCTGTGGTGAGGGGTGAAGACATTTTGTGTCGTCTCCTTCACCACAAAGATACCAGGATAGTTTATGAAAATTAATTGCGATAGTTGATAAATTTTCTCGCAAAAGACCACTAAGAGATACCTATAATATGCTGAAAAAACAACTATGTATAAGGAAGAAAACTCGAAATGAAACCCTATATCAACCCGTCTAACTAGCGTGGTATAGTAGGTATTATTGTGTAGGAAGCTCGTGCGCAGCTGTGGAAAACATATGAGCTGAAATGATGACAGTAGTTTTCTTCATCATCCATCTTTTTTGGATTACAGATTTTATCTAAGACCCTGAAACTGTGGAGAAAATGTAGCCAATTATAATCAAAAAAATGTAGCCAATCATAATCTTAAAATATGGATAAGTAAATAAACTAATTTTTATGTATAGGGTTTTATTTCGAGTTTCTCTTGTCTTGCGAGGATCTTATTTGCATATAATATACCTTTGTCATCTTTTGAGATATCCACGGGCAAGTAAATAGTGAATTGTATTCTTATTCTAACCCCATTATCACATGGAAAAGAAGATAACTGTATATACTTTCTTTTTCGTCTCTATTTTTATAAGAAAGCATTAAAAATGAATTCTAATGTCATTTCACACTTCACAATCGTATAATTAATGGACGCAAATTACACTGAGACTCAGCACAATCATTAGTGGATTAAATTTTTGCATTTGCCTGTTTCCGTAGAAGAAACGAACACCATTTTTTTTTTCCCGCCATGTGGTCCATGGATGTGGTCGCGCCCCGACAAACCAGTCCGGGGCGATAGAAGAGGCGGCATGCAACCCCATGGACCCACCCTGCAAACACCTCTCTTCGCCGTGCGGGCCACTGGTACCCGATCTTTGTCTTCGGTGGCGACGAAACGAACCCCAGAATTCTCAACACTGGAGTTCGATACTTATACAGCAAAACTGTACTCAAAAATTATACGTTCATAAAAATATATTATTACGCTAATAAAATACATCAAAACACAGGATATGAAGTCATAGTCCCAGTATCAAATTAAAGTTAAAATCGTTACTCAATGATTAGTTTATAAACAAAAAGATAATTTACGCTTATTATTATTTTGTAATCAACAGAATCACGAGTTTTGTTTTAAAGTTTATAAAAAGTTTAAAATAACATAATCGTATATGTACAATTTGGATATTACAAACTTTTTATCACCATCATCATGATTCTCATACTCTTATATATATTTTTTTATTTTTGGCAAATGTCCCGCATTCACTATTTTAAAAACTTGTAATTCTATGTGCATATTTTTCAATTATTAATACAGATTTTTCTTAAATATAAGTTTATTTTTCTAAAATTGTTAGTTATTATTTAATATCCTGAGAAATCAAGTGGTTGGGTTCTACATCGGGTTCTCGTTCTCGCCGCTGGCAGTGAAGACCATGTTAATGTAACATCGCCGAGGCATAGGTAAAAACATAACCTTTTAAGATGGGCTAACAATGACTTATGACATGACAAGACGACCTCGTTTGCCACCGAAGACAAGGCACCAAATCAAAATCTTCTTAAAAAAAATTATAAGGAATGACAGTGTTCGAATTCGGGCAAGAAATGTTATTCGGTTTTCTGCCATAAAGTTATTGATTGTATGATATTTATAACTGTGCCCAGAAAACGATTATAGACTCGCTCCAACATATGTGATTGTATAACGAAATGTGAGCTTACATACACCTTGGTTAGAAAAGGATTACTTCCCAGATCTATCTATCAGCTTGTTGATGCCGACTCTTGAACTTAAGTCTCCATTTTTTGTGCAAGACTATGATCTGGACATACCCAGTCCAATCCTATCGGGGCGATAGTAGGACTATATGAGGGCCTATAGCCTACTGCTTTCTTTCCTCATCGCCATTCTTTAGACTGACCATTAATACCGATTCCTTGATTTCGGTAGCCCAATGACGTAGGGCCTTCCTGACCATAGAAAAGTATATAATTACCACACATTAAGCGGGTTGGCGCTCACAATGGCGTATGTAATAGTTTCTCAGGATGTGCTGCTGTAATTTCTTCTAATATAATTAATATTTAGTAGTGTTAGCGTCACACTGTTGATAGCTTTCTATCAGTATCTATAGCCGCGGGCTAGTCTGCCTGAAATAGTACTATACTCCCACAGAAAATTGATGTCTAAGTAGTGACAATGTGTTGTTGTGCTTCATTCGGTGTGCGAGAGATCCAAAAGCCCAAATTTGTGGGTGTGTTTTGGTTAGTAGACAACGGCCTAGCTAGACACCTTTCCTTTTTGATCATCTACTAACATTCGATTGCCGACGCTCTAACGTTTGGCCTTCTGGACACGTCCTGTTCCCAATCAAGGTGGCGGGAGGAGGTGCGCATACTAGCGACTCCCCCTCCCTGGCCTCGCCGCCGGCGATGAATGAGTCTGCGGTTGCGGTTGCCTCACGTTCCCGCTCTGCGGGCTCCTTTTTAGAGATGATCTTCACAGAAGGAGCTAATCGACAACCAGCACCTGTTGCTGCCAAGCATCTTTGAGATAATGGTCTGCAGCGACAGGTCTCTCCCAATTACCGCCAACAGGACGTGGCAATGGCCCCCAGACGGAGCATAGCTTCAGTGTGACGCGAATCGTCTAATGCCGCGCCACACTCGTGACATCCTGGGGCTCCTCTTTCAATTCTGCACAGGTACTTATCGAAGACCTCGTGTGTGGTGAGCACCTGCACCATCCTAAACTTAGGCTGCCGTGCCTTCTGTTAAACCAGCGGTGAAGATGCGGCGCAATCGCCTCCACAATCTCCCGCCCTGGCCTAGCTAGACCCCTGATATTGTAAATATTCATAAGCGGAAGTAACATTTAACATGGGATGTGTGTTTCGTTTGTCTCGTATGTAATAAAAAAATATATATAATCTCACAGCCGATCTTAAGAATTTATCTCATAATAATCTTTCCAGGATAAAAGGACTTTTAGTGGGAATATGGTGATCTTGGTTTATATTCAATATCTTAATGTGTTAATTTAAATAATTTTAATAGCATTTTTTGTAATATGATGCTGAGGAACTGCTAGCGTGTAGTGAATACGATATAAAAATGCTTTTCAAATGCTTTCGTTTTCTACCAAAATTCACAGAAGATACTATTAGCAATGTGGCCATAGCACTATTGAAGGTAATCATTTGACTTGTTGTAAAGAAACTAATAATTTATTAAGTAAATTTTAACTCTACACTAGCAACATTGGACTAGTAATTGTAGCTAATTGCCAATCCAAAAAAGAAAAGCGCGAAAATATAAATAAAATGTAGTAAGTAGATACTTTTCTATTCAAGCGAATAGAGTAATATCTTTTTTGCACAGAATACATCACATAAAAAGGCTATCAACCGTATTACACTTAGCTCTTTTTAGAATATATTTTTCTGTAGGGAGTATATTCAGTTCTGACGACCTCCCTAGAGTATTATGAGGGATGTGCTAGGTTTATAGCCCTTCTTTATATAGTCAATAATGTACATAATTCATGTTACGACAGTGGCTAGGTACCTAATTGGGCTTGTTCTGAGCTAGGTCCACCGAGGTTAGAACATAATATGCCTACCTTCTAACAAGTTCACTTCTGCACAGATTATATTTTATATACTCACGCAACTGGGACTAAATTTATACTTACTAACTACGCTAGTTCGTTTACGTGGATTAGATATTTGCTGTTATTTTCTTTTTAATGCCTAGGTTGTACCACAACAATAGTGATAATATTTATAATAAATCAATCATATTTCTATTGTCTCAATAATGCTATTTCCGTGTGGTGACGGAGTAAGAATACAATTCACCACCATCTTACCCGTGGGTGATCGTAAGAGACGACTAAGGGATATAATATGCATATAACATCTATGCGAGAGAAGGAAAACTTGCAACAAAACTAATACGTCTGACCAGCGTGGTATAGTAGGTCAATTTCCCTCCCATTAAATGGAGGCTTGAGCCCAACAGTGGGACATATATGAGCTGAGATGAATAGCATTATTTCTTTAGTGCAGTGTCTTTACAAAAAAAGAAATAAAAAAGTATATTCTTTGAATTTTATATTTCTCTAATACAAACTTTTAGGCTTGGATGAATCAACTACTAATTCGAAGAATAATATAATTCGAACAATTATTAATTTTAAATTCTAAAAGTAATATTCCAGTTTAGCGTACAATATGCAAAATAACTTATTTGCATAAATAACTAAAGAGTTTAGTGAGAATCTTCAAATTCACGTTTAAATTCGCCTGTTTTGTTGTTCTTTCTCTTTGAAATTAACTTCTTAAGCGGTGATTCCATTAAAAAACGTGTATAATTTAGTTATCTGTAGTATTTTCAAAAGTTGTAATTACTGTATTACCAAGCACCAAGTACCAAGCTATGACGATGGTTCTGATCAATTCAGACAGCGATCTTCCTCTAGAATGGAAGAAAAAAAAATTTAATATACCAAGCTAATTAAGCATAAACGTTGTTATAGTTTCACTTCGAGATTTTCCTTATTTTGTTTTGCTTTCGGTTAAAATAAATAATATCGCTTAATATTATCTTACGTGGGAACGTTAGTAGATTAAAATTTTATTCGTACTTCGTCATCACACGGAAAACCCCGCTTGTTTTGTTGTAATATTGATTGGTATAGAGTTGTAACAATGTGTGTATTCATAGCACGATGGTTGTAGTAGAGAAGCCCCAATAAGTGCGACCCTTACCTTCACTGTGGCTTACTGAATCATCATTCATCATTCTCTTGCTCTTATCCTAATTACTTGGTGTCGACACAACATGTACTCTGCTTCCATAGTATATATTGCAAAAAGTTATTGGCTATAGTTTTATGACCGGCCGCATGCCTGACGTCAAACCTTCTTGGGAATGTAATTGTTGACCAAACGGCATCAGATGAAGTTGGCCTAGGTCAATATAAAGCTGTTAGTCATCTTTTACGATATCCACGAACTGAGTAAGGGTTGGTAGCATTCTTAGCCGCTACCACACAACATAGTAAGCACTGCGGCTTACTGAATGAAAATCAGATTTTATCCAATAATATATATCTCTGAAAATAACTGTGGCAAAAATTATGTTCAAGATTATAATTATAATAAAAGATTGAAATTATTTTATTATTTCTTTATAATACAAAATATTTTTTTATAACTTAAATAATATTTTTGGCACATTTCTCTAAAGGATTGCCTTATACGAGTATGTTCTGAAAATATTCTAATAGGATTAAGAAAGTATGTTAATGGCAATAATTAATTAAAATTATAATGTTTTTTTAATGTATACAGATATAAAATATAATTTTATCAAGTTTGTATTTGATTTTTACTACTTGTCGATATTTCATAATAATTTTTAGCGTTCTTAACATCGGCCACACAAGAAAAAGACCGCGTTTTAGTGAGCTACCCGCACGGCGTCAAGAGGTATGTTATAGGGCGGGTCTAGGGAGTCGTGCGCCGCTTTTCCTGTCGCCCCGGACGGATTACGACGTGACGTATCGTAGCCCGCCGCCAAAATAAAAGCGTTCTAAACATCAGGAAAACAAAAATTAAATTAAATACAAAAGCGCTCTCTTATCCGTAATTAAAATAATAAAAATTAAATTTTATATTATTAATAAATTTATTATTGATTATTATATTTTTTTTTACACTTTTAACGATATATTGGTAATATCATTAAAAATATAAATAATTTGGAAAAACCAAAAGTGCACACCTCATAATTTTTATATTATTTATTTAATATTTACTATTAGTCAAGGCCATAAATGAAAATGAAAGAGAAAAAAATCCTTTGAAATTTCGTGCCATTCTCGACGTAGTGCTAAACATAGCTTCGTTTACAATAGGCTGTATGGGATTTATTTCCTTTGCCTGTCTGAATGGACGAACAAAAATGTAAAAGAACCCAATTTTCATAAGGTATACATACACTTATAATGAAGCAGTTTAGTTTTTTATTAATTGCAATTAAACGACAAAGAATTACCAAGCTATTTTCGAAAGGAAACAGCGCGTTGCGATTATGAGCTTTTAAAAAAATAAATATTTAGATACATTAATTTTTACAGTCGTAATCGTGCCAGATCCAGAATAATTATCCGGATGTCCTCAAATATTTTTTTTTAATCAACTATTTTCTTACTTTAACCAAAATAATTGTTTTTTTAAAATATCAAATACGTTTAAACGAATGTTCTTTCTTGACATATGTTTGATAATATTATCCTATAAGTGCAGTGTGAGAAAAATACAATCATTTTTAGGTTTGAAAAGTGTTTGTTTTACATATATCGAGAGTAGAGCAAGACCTCAACGCTTCGCTTATGAGGCGTGCAAAAATGCTATAATTAACATATTTTTTGCGGCAATCATATTGATATATTTATAAACATATATTAACATATTAAATAAAAAAAATATTCAATATGCAGTTGGGTGAAGGTCAATCTCACTTTAGCTCTTAGACCATTAAAAGCTTTTACCTGACACTAAACACACAATTTATAGCTAGTAATTTCCGTTTGTAAAGCTCTTACTGGGTTATCCATTAGACTGGACTAATCGAAATGGTATATTGATTGTATACATTTATAATTAAATATTGCGTAATTATATCTCGAATAATTCTCATTAATAATGTATGTATCTTTGTATATAGCTTTATCACCATCATCTCATCTAAAATTATGTATTTATACGTACATAAGTGTTATATCTGCTATATTTTTTTATTAGCAGGGTCAACATGTAATTTCCAAAAATATTTAATGGTGCCACCGAAGACAAAGATCGGGTATCGGTGGCCCGCTCGTAGAGGTGCTTGCAGGGTGGGTCTATGGGGTCGCGCGCCGCCTCTTCCGTCGACCCGGAGCGATTTGGCGGGGCGCATCCACATCCATAGTGGTGAACTATACATGCATATATATAGCAAGAAGAAAAAAATGGTGCTTATATTTTGCTCATATTTATCAAATCTTCATATTTATCAGTTTCTTATAATAAGCTGATATACTGTATTTTAAGCTATAAATTCATTGTTTTTATTCTTATATCAGCTTTTTTTTTATTGCCGGTGTTGGCAAACGAGCAAGCAGCACACCTGATGGTAAGTGATACTACTGCACATGGACCCTAGCAACACCAGGGGTACAGCCAGGCCGTTGCCTACCTTGAAGAAAGTGCTCTTCTTAAACCTCGTTTGAAGGAGGACATGTCATAGCGCTCGGGAAACACAGCTTGCATACTTTCCACTGTCAAACTCGAGCCTCCTCCACAACGGGAGGGAAATTGGTCTACTATACCATGCTGGTCAAACAGGTCGGTATAGGATTTTATGTAAAGTTTTTCTGCTTTGGTACATATGCATGTCACATCCCTTAGTAGTTTTTTTAAGGCACCCACGGACAAGAAAGGAGATGGATCATATTCTCACTACGTCGTCACCACACAGATTAACAACTGAATTGATCATCATAAATTTTGTTGGATACATTTAAAATGAAACTATTTTTACGGATTCCATCGCGTTTGTATTTGATTTTTAATTTCTCGACGTTTCGAAAACTTTACAGCGTTCATCGTCATCAACACCATTTGGAACGAAGTTCCTTATCGCGCGTTGTGAAAGGGGGCTAGACGGAAAAAATTCTTACGAAAAGTTGTCACGACACTTTTTGCTATAGTAAGCTATTGTAAGCTGTGCGGCGTCGCTCGTCGGCTCTCTTATAGAAAGCAAGCCAGATATTTTCATTTCTATTTCGCATTGAACAGTGTGGTGTCGCGACGATTTTTTTTATAGATAGAGTGATTCAAGAGGAAGGTTTATATGTATAATATATGCATAATGTACTAGAGAAACACTGATAATTTTAGAGGTTTCTAATGTGATGTCGTAAATAAACACATTATTTTGCGCTTACATTGCAAACGCTGGCTGAACCCTACGAAATAGATCAAAATAAAGTACTACAGTATTATACAGCTTAAAAAGGCCTACAAAAAAGTCCGCGATGGTATATATCTATCTCTTAAGGATAACATACTATATCCATTTTAATACTTTAAAATATGTTCTATTATAAAACGGTAATTGAAAAGCTATTTACACAAATACTGTATTAATCCTTATCATTTTAAATACATTAGTTGGCTTGAGCATTTCATGAAGATATTTTTTTTCCTTCAGACCATGCAAATTAAATCAATACCTTAAGAGATATAGCAAAATCAAAATAATGCGCAACGAAATTATTTTCGCCCGTGACCGGGCCGCGTGGCCGGCTCGCGTTCGAGCTCGGGGCCGAAAAGTTTTGGTAGTCTAGTGGAATTGTATATCCTATTATTAATATTATAAACGTGAAAGTTTGTAATAATGTATGGATGTGAACATGTTTGTTGCTCTTTCACGTATAAACTACTGAATGGATTTTGATGAAATTTATAGTAATATAGCTTGCACATCAGAATAACACATAGGCTATAATTTATAAAGATATTTTGCAAATTGGCTAAAATATAACGATAAAAATCGCTTAAGGCAGAAAAAAATTATATAATTAAAATAGAACTTCGTTCCATCCGGGTGTCCCTTGACACCGCCGGTTTTTTTTTTGTAAGGTGGACCATGGATGTGGTCGCACCCCGACAAATCATGGTCATCAACACCATTTTTTTTTGCAAGGTGGACCATGGATGTGGTCGCGCCCCGACAAATCATGGTCATTAACACCATGAACGCTGTAAACTGTTCGAAATGTTAGGAAATTAAAACTCAAAAACAAACGCGACGCAAAATTGTATTTCAAATGTGTAATATGTTACTTGCGTAAACATCAGATAGCATTGTATTTGGTATTGCACTTGAATCGGATTTTCAATATCATTATCATTTCGGCCTATTGCCGTCCACTGCTGGACGTAGGCCTACCTCATGTTACGCCACAGAGTGGCAGCAGTAGATTTTCAATATATGTGATTTCAATTAAAAGTAAAATAGACACTTTTTCTTTTATTTTAATAAGATAACACTCGACGCAAAAGAAATAATCCTTGTATTGCGGAGGACCATATAAAGGTATAATTTGACCGACAATGAAATTACGCCCAGCATCAGAATAACAATTTATACATATATACATAGCCTTACGCTTGTTTCGCAGAGAGGTAGGTAGAGACTATGAATTACTCCAAACCACGATCCTGACATACCTCCATCGATTCATTTACACTCATCACAGACTTTATGCATGCTCTTTTTTTTTGCGTTGGTCTATGGAGGTGGTCGCGCCCCGCGAAATCAGTCCGGGACGATGGAAGAGGTGGCGCGCAACCCCATAGACCCACCCTGGAAACACCTCTCTTCGCCGTGCGAGCGGGCTACCGGTACCCGATCTTTGCCTTTGGTGGCTTTATGCATGCTCCACGGTTACGCGTACTCTTGATCCAGAAAAGTATGACGTGGTCTTCCTCTTGTAATTATCCCCCTCACACTCGCTTTATGTACTTGCTTCATCAACCTTCCTTCACCGGGTTGAAAGACCTCAGCGCTCACCCATAGTCCTGGTTAAGCTGTTAGAGCCATCTGCGACTAACGGCTAAAAGACAGGCACAAAAAAAAACTTTCTTCACTCATTCTTTCCACGAGTCCAAACCAAATCAGCATACCCTTTCTATCTTTGTCGCTACTTCTTCATTCACACCACAGCGCTCTCTTATAACACTATTCCTAATTGTAGCAATCTATAGATCACACGAAATATTCTCCTGCTTAAGTATTAGACCCACAACACTGGCACACTAAGTCGATATCATACCCACTACGCCAATTATAAAGTCGATGAAGAAAGATTTAAAAGCCTCACCTTATAAAAAGTTGTTTTACTTAAAACTTTGCTTTAAGTAAAACAACTCTATATAAAAAATATTATAAATAACTTATAGCATATAAAAATAGGATCTTTTGAAATATTACGGACTGATAATTATTGCCGGCGGTTGAATATGTTAATTGAACTATTTTATATTACAAAAATTAACCTTGACCAGATTTTTCTACATGTCACTGAGGCGTGAGTGATCTTTTATTTATATATATTTAAATATTATGTTAATTGTGTATATATTATATAAAAATCATATGGGCTCTTTTTCTTTAATCTCAGGTATTTAGTAAAAAAATGCGGTGCAGGCGCGAATATCTGCGCCTGATGCCGCCCTAGCCGAGGCATCGGGTGATCGGACCGGGGAATAGTCCGGTCACCCGAAATGAAGCCACCGCGTGAGGACGACGCCCTGACGGCGAAAGTTGTCGGGGCGTCGATACGAGAGGAACCTGCGAGGGTAAACCGCCGGGCGGGCCACCGAAGACAAAGATCAGGTACCGGTGGCCCGCTCGCACGCCGAAGAGAGGTGTTTGCAAGGTGGGTCTATGGGGTTGCGCGCCGCCTCTTCCGTCGCCCTGGGCCGATTAGGCGGGGCACGACGGCCTCCATAGCCCACCGCAAAAAAAAAAGTTATTTTGTAAAATAACCTATTCTTTTCTTCGCGCTTTATTGCACTCCAGCAGTAAATTTGTAAAAATGAACAGTGCTTGCTTTTTTTTTGGTGGCAAACGATCAAGCAGCACACCTGATGGTAAGTGTCACTGCCACCCATGGAACTTAGCTATAATCAAAGCTATAACTAGGCCGCTGCCTACCATTATAATCCCCAAACCCACCCTGTTGGGCTTCCGGCTCCCTCGCTCACCGAACGAAGCGCAATAGCACATTGCTATTACTCAGACGTCGATCTTCTGCGAGAGTGTGGTACTACCCCGGACGGACCGGTCCGCGGCTGTAGACAGAGAACTGTCAACAGCGTGGTCCTACCACTAATAGAATGTGTAACAGGAAATTGAAGAAGCGCGCTCTATTTGATTTGACCAATGAGCACACACGATTATTGATAAAAATTCGATTGAGTGATCAATAAAACTGAGCAACAATTGCATTTCTAAGGAGTGTTGACATCAGGTAGGTAGCTGGTCATAAAACTATTGCCAATAACTTTTGCAATATGTACGATTGAAGAGTAAATATTATTATTATAAATGGGATAAAAGCAGGGTAATGATGATTTTCGGGATGTTACTTATTATCAAGGAGTGATGTCGGTTATTATATACCATATGCGATTAGTGTACAGCTTGCTCATTAAATTTTTATTACACAATTTTCTTCGCTATTAAAATAGCTTGTAATTAACTATTTACGAATTTACATATAACTTCGAAAGGTTAAATATACGAGTGGTGTGCTTGAACTTAAGATCTTTCTACAGTCTATTGGTTATCCCATTAAGCTGTACGCAAATTAAAACTGCGTAATATAGTACTGAATTAACAATACCCATTTCTGTTTCGGGGGTATTGTAATAAGCAATTAAAAGATATAAACAGACCATATCGTCTCATTGGTCAGCGTACACTACACTAATATACCTCATATCGAAAACATTGAGAAAGAGAAGATCTTTAATAATTTTTACGTAAAGTTTACAAGAAAGAAAGTAAAATACGAAACATAAAAAAAATAAGCAAACAATTACTGCACAGAATGTTACGGTTAAGATATCGACTTTTCGTGTTAGTGCCGTGAGTTCGATCACTATACAGGATAATACTTTTTACAATCCACAAAGTGTTATTCTAAATCTGAGTAAATTTTCTTTGCATTAATTATATGTTTGTAAAGTCCCCCGCAATACAAGGATTAATTCTTTAATATAGGGTAGAGTCTAAAAAAAGAAAGAAAACGAAGTAGATATTAAAATATGGATACTTTGTTAGTATATATTATGCTAGCTTATTTTTTTTTGGGGTGGGTTACGGTCGGTGCTCTCCTCGCACCACTCCGTCCGGGGCGACAGAGGGGCGTAAGCACGCACACCCGTAACCCACCCGTGACGTCGCCTTCGTCGTTGGGCCGACCACCGTAGTAGAGTGACTTGACGTCAGTGGTCGGCCCGATGGAATACCCCTGAGGAGTACCCTCTCCTCGACCGACGTCCCCCCCTCGGTTAGGATGTCAGTCTTTCCTTACGCGGTCGGCCTCTCGGCGGGTGACGGACTAATTCCCCAATCCAGTCACCCGCGTATATTATGTTAGCTAAGAGATAACTGAGGCATGTCATACCACCGTTCCACAACTAAACTCAACCCCCCTTTCAATAAGCGGGATATTGATCTACTAAACCATGCTGGTCAGACGAGTTGTTATATTTATTTCAAGTTTTCCTTGTCTTGATTCAATATTATATTCGTATTATTATACCTACACATTTATTATATACTTATATATATATATATATATATATATATATATATTTAATTTGGAGACAAACTTGACGCTGAGCTACTAATTTCTTAGTTACCCACCCCCACTCCCCCTTACATATAACAGTATCTTATATGTATTAGAAATAAGCGGCAAGTAATACGTTCTTAGAATACTAAACAAGAATAATAAATAAATATATGTATCTATAATTATTTTTCTCAAACATGCTCAGAAATTTGAGCCTTATTTTGACAACCTTCTTCGAGATAAATCGATATTGCTGTACTGACCATGCAAGCAGCGGCCGGCAAAAAATGTATGAAAATCCACATCTGTCGTCTTTTAGCGGCTAAATAAATATATATATATAAATTCATACCTATCGTGTATTTTAAAAAATGGTACGATTTGCTACTTCAAATCATAGTAACCATGTAGGCAACTTATCAGAGTTTTATTTAAATTTTGAACTGGCTTGAAAATGAAAGCTGTTTAATATTGAGAAAAAAAAAACAAATGAACCCTTTAGCACGTGTAAAATGTTGTTCGTTATTCGTCATGTATACAGTTCTACTTAATACTACTTAGTTTTAATTGCCGCGCATTATTTGAGAAAATCACTATACAAGCCTTGGCCACAACTAGGAATTGATGGACTTACGTATGTGTGCCTCGGCTACGCCTCTGCTTACATTTACACGTTCGTCCATCAATAGTTCTTTTGCTGGCCGCTGCAGTAATGTACTATATATAATGATTTCTGATATTTACGAGTATTGCATATTTGATATAAAACTACTTTTACGGATTCTATTGCGTTGTTTTACGTATTCTATCGCGTTGCATTTAATTTTTAATTTCCTAACGTTTCAAACACTTTATAGTTTATAGCGTTCATGGTCACGAGAGAACCTATACCTAATCCTCACTTATTAAGTGTTCGAAACGTCGGGCAATTAAAAATCAAATACAAACACGATAGAATACGTAAAAGTAGTTTTATTTCAAAAATAAGTAGTAAGTGAATCTGTGTATGTGTACGTATGTGTGAAAAATATTATATTATAATCCCTTATACGTTAAATATTACATCCCTATATTCGTCTTTTTCAATACCCACGGGCAAAAAAGAAGGTTGTAAATTGTATTCTTACTCCATTATTATCTCAGCTCATATATGTCCCACTGTTGGGCTACAACCTCCTCCGTAAGGGGAGGGGGGGGTGAAATTGACCTACAATACCACACTGGTCAAACGTGTTGGTGTAGGGTTTTGTTTCGAGTTTTCCATCTCTTACATTTTTTTTTATTACTTATGGTGGCAAACGAGCAAGCAGCACAGCTGATGGTAAGTGTTACTGCCGCCTATAGACATTTGCAACAGCAAAGACTAGGCCGCTGCCAATACAAACCCCAAACCCACCCAGCTGGGCCTCCGGCTCTCTCGCTCACCGAATGAAGTGCAATAGCACATTGCTCAGGCGTCGATTTTCTGTGAGAGTGTGGTACTACCCCGGACGGACCGGCCCGCGGCTGAAGACAGAGAACTGTCAACAGTGTGATCCTTCCACTAATCAACGGGGATTGCATAGATGTTATATGCGTTTTATATCACTTAGTCGTCCCTTATGATCACTCACGGGTAAGATTGAGGTTAGTGAATTATATCTGCGCCTGATGCCGCCCTAACCTAGGCTTCGGGTGATCGGATCGGGGAATAGTCCGATCACGCCCCGACTGCGAAAGCGGCGTCGACACGAGAGGAACCCGCGAGGGTAAGCCGCCGGGCGGGCCACAGAAGACAAAGATCGGGTACCGGTGGCCCGCTCGCACGGTGAAGAGAGGTGTTTTCAAGGTGCGCGCCGCCTCTTCCGTCGCCCCGGACCGATTTGGCAGAGCATGACCACGTCCATAGCCCACAAGGTTAGTGAATTGTATGTAAGAATACAATCCATCACCACACGTACTCGATAGTGGTATTGATAATAATGATGAATATAATACCAATGTTTTGAATATTGTGGAATATAATGACCTTACATAATATAGGGTTATCTATTCGTTAAGTATTCATAGCTACTGTTTTGTGTTAACCTTCAAATGATTTGACTTTGTACATAAATTATAGTTTAGTTGTTAGACCGCTATTAAACTATAACTCAATATTAGTGGCGACGACTGTCTCAATTACCCGATGTGCTATTGGAATGGTTTGTGCCTTATATTACAATATCTGGATGTCTTATGTGATGGCTATATGATGATGTATTTATTTTTTAGTGTTTTTTTAGAAAATTTATTTAAATCTCAAAAAAATAATGTAAAAAAATTGTAAAAAAAAAACCAAGAACCGAACTGAAGCTATCTGGATTAGACTACATGATTTTCCAACTGAGCTATGCCTCCAAATTTCTAAAATTTAGCATTTAACATGCTTAATTACTTATAAAAACTTGAATACGAGCGAAAAATGATTGGCACACATAGGAATCGAACCTACGCCTATTGGAAATCCGTTCCAATCGTGCTACCAGTTACACCAGCGTGACCTGTTACTATGACATAAAATTTTCGCCTCGTATTACATTTTCGTCTTTAAAGAAGACGTGAGCTATGCCTATTCTCAATGACAGAGCCAAAAGAATTAAATATATTTATAAAATCCGATTACGAAATGAAAAATGATGTCGCAAGCGGGATTCGAACCCGCGCCTATTGGGATTCCGGCCCAATCGTGCTGCCACTGCACCACCGCGACTAATTGTAGGACATGCAAATTTCACTTCGTAATATATTTACGTCTTAGGGTGACGGTATGCTATCTACCCGACAATGTTTACACATTGTTATAGTCTTAATACTTCAAACTTTACAGTTAGAATTGTATTAAACGATGACACAACCTTGTTATTTAATTTACTGAAATTTAGCATTTAATATGCTTAATTATTTATAAAATCCGATTACGAAATGAAAAATGATGTCGCAAGCGGGATTCGAACCCGCGCCTATTGGGATTCCGGCCCAATCGTGCTGCCACTGCACCACCGCGACTAATTGTAGGACATGCAAATTTCACTTCGTAATATATTTACGTCTTAAGGTGACGGTATGCTATCTACCCGACAATGTTTACACATTGTTATAGGCTTAATACTTCAAACTTTACAGTTAGAATTTCGTTTCACCAAGAGGAAGGGGGGGTTAAAATACTAAAAAAAAGATCACGTGATTAATGGACGTCCTCTAATTGGGGCGATTTGAAGACAGAGTAATGACAATAAGAATAAATTATAAATTATGTAGGTAAATAAGTTTTCCTTTGACCATCAGTATTAAAAAGTAATCGAAACATTGTAAAATTACAAATTAAATACGAACGCTATAATATCGGTAAAAATAGTTTTAAATAACGTGTAATAATCGCATAAATATCAAAAATCTTCTTCTTCTTTTTATATATTGGCAATCAGCTACTTATACGAGCCATTATTGCCAGTGGCAAGTTATAATTATCTTTACATTCTTAATCTCTTCAGGTTGGTCATTGTCCGTCTGTAAGTCGAATTGTCACCATCAACAGTGCTATGGCCACACTGTTAATGGTATCTTGTAGGTATTTTGATGGAAAACGAAAACGTTGTAAAGCACTTTTATATGATATTCATTACATCCCAGCAGTTCTGTCACATCACATTACATAAAATACCATCAAAATTATCTAATATAACACGTTAAAACACTAAGATATCGAATATAATACAAGAGCACTACATGTGGTTTTAGATTCCCGCCAAAAAACCATAACAAAAAAACAATCATTTATATACAACTAGCAAAACCAGCCCTTTGGTTTCGTCAATATATCGCCGCCTGGTAGCAAGTTACGTGAATGGGGATAGCATATAAACCTTCTCCGTGAAAAAATACATATACATACCAATTTTCATAATGATCGCTCAAATAGTTTCTTAGTTTAGCGATGTCATATATACAAAACTCTTATAGATATAGATTATAAAAGCTTAATTTATTTTAATATTCAAATAGTAAAAATAAAACTTTTCAATCCTAACAATTTTTTATTTTTTGTTTTCTCTAAAAATAAATCACGTTCAATTCACATTGAGGAATAATATTTGTGTCTGGGAATTTAATATCGCGATAATGATTATCACAAATATTTTCACTTTACATAGAAAGCGGTATACACCAGACGACTTTATCACTTTCGTCTTTCAACTTTAAAGACACAAATCTCTTACAAACACCCTTCAGCCCTTATCTAGCTTGATTTAAGTCTTTAATAAGTCATAGCAAAGCATTACTCCTCGCGTATCCTTGGAAATCTATTTACTTTAACAGAATACACTACATGTTATTTAAATAACTTAAGCTTGGCTTAATTAACTTAATTTGTTACATATTATCATACTTAAGTGTATATAAAATTGAATTAATTATTCCTTATAAATTTAACTGGATTTAGATTTTGTAAATATTTTTCCTTGGAGCTAATTTGTGATTATAAATACATATTAACAAATCGTTAAAAAATTATTAACAAAGAGATATAGTTTATGCGTTGCTAAGCGAACACTGTTGTCATAACATCCATAGTAACAACAAATTAATACTCGTCAGAGTGGTATGCCCAAAAGGCGAACCTTTGGCGTTCCACAACCGGCGGGGACGCAGGGCCGCTGTGGTTTTTAGTAGGTATTCTGATGCAGTAAAACCACACTGTGTCAGTGAGTCCTACATACCCCTTTACAGTAACAAGTAAAGGGGATGCGAAAACGCATTTTCCACGGCGCACAAAAAAAAGCAACAAATTTAAATTAACTTGTCATTTAAGCACCTACGGATATTATTTTGAATGGAATTGTGTTAACGAGTGAGAGATGGGTACTAGGTATGTGAAGTTTTGATAAAATATGAAGAAGTGAACATTCAAAGATGTATTTTGAATAGTTAATGAATGAATAGGACGTATGGGTAGTAGTGTATTAAAAGTGTTATTGTATGTGTACCTATTTAAAAAAAAATATACAAAATAGGTAATAATTACGAACAATGACAAATCTGTAGGGCAGGACATATGAAGTATGGAAGATTTTTGAAGAAGACGGATACGAGTGGCTGCTCATTTTCTTCAATAAGTTGCTGCTAAAAGAATAAATGCCGGCGAATGGTGCAATATTACAGACTACGACAATTATCGGGGAATAAAACTCAAATCTCATATTATTAAAATACATTCGAGAGAATACCAAAAACAATTTTGTGGTGAGCATTGAAAGAGAAAAATATGGCAACGAAATATATAAGGTTCGTCTAAGCTTATGTATCGGCGATGTAAGTGGTTCTTAAGATCAGCTGCTGGAGACTCCGATGTGTTCGGTGTTAGAGTGGGTCTACGCCGAGGGTCGACGTTAAGTACAATTATCAACAGAAAAAAGTACGGATCTCTTCCTATTAATAATGGATGCTTTCACATGGTACATACAAAAAGAAGTACTTACGTACTTACCCATTTGACTCACAACACCCTCTTGACTCCCTGCGAAAACATGATATTCGAATCGTCAGTTACCCCAATTTCACGGACAGACTGGAGTCGCTAAGAAGGCCCTGCTGTTTTCATCGAATAAGATGGAATTGTGTTTGAATGTATGGTGGAAAATTGGTATTATAAATTGAAGAATGTTGGCTTGACCAAATATATATTCTGTGATTTTGACAGTCTCTTGAATACATCGGTTCACTTATCCAAAGCAATTGTGACCTGTACAGAAGTCAAGCGAGATGGATGAAATGGCAATAGATACAATATGCGGTTCTCAAGTACTCTTTCATCATCATCATCATCACAGCCCATATATGTCCCACTGTTGGGCTCAGGCCTCCTCCGTAATGGGAGGGAAATTTACCTACTATACCGCGCTGGTCAGACGTGTTGGTATAGGGTTTTATTTCAAGTTTTCCTTCTCTTGCATAGATGTTATATCCATTTTATATCCCTTAGTCGTCTCTTACGATCATCCACGGGTAAAATAGGGGGTGGTGAATTGTATTCTTACTCCCTCACCACACGGATAACTTAGTACTCCTTAAATTAAAGAATAAAATTTATAAAATCTTGATAAGACCTTCTGTGTTATATTTCAAATTATTAGGCTATAAAAGCGATAGATTAGGGACAACATGGAACAGAGACGCGAACGTTGAGATGGATATGCGACGGGACAAAGATGGATAAATATCTATATATCTTCAAAGGAGAAATTCTTGTATATTTCTATATATTCAAAATCTTGGAAATGGTTTCAGCAATTTTCATGAAATATAAGAATTTCACGAAATATATATAAAAATAGGAGGTTTCTGGGATGATAAATTGACTTATCTAGATTAAATTTATAGTAAAAAATATTTCTTCAGTACTTTTAAGCAATGAAAAATATTATTAGAATGTGACTGTAAAACTTTTTCATGTGGTGACAGAGTAAGAATACAATTCACCACCCCCTATCTTACCTGTGGGTGACCGTAAGAGCCCACTAAGGGATATAAAACGCATATAATATCTATGCAAGAGAAAGAAAACTCGAAACAAAACCCTATACCAACACGTCTGACCAGCGTGGTATAGTAGGTCAATTTCCCTTCCATTATGAACGAGGCTCGCGCCCAATAATGGAACATATATGAGCTGAGATTAGATGTGACTGTAAAATTAGCCATTATTATTGAGAATATGTATTCTCAATAGTCTGAGGACTGTCGCTTAATCGTGACTAATATCGAATAAAACCTAAATAGCAGACGTCACTGCAGGATTAAAAAAATATATAACTAAAATCCTATGCCAATATGTCTGGCGAATGTGGAAGACCAATTTCCCTATCATTACGAAGGCTAGTGCCCGATAATGGGACGTATTTAAACAGAATAAGAATAAATGTTTTATCAATAGTCAAATAATGGAAAACAAAACGTGACACGATTACAAGTGTGTAGTTTTACTATAAACCGTAGTTAAGGCAACCCCAAATAGCCCAGCACGTATATGTTTTAGAAATAAAAATAATTCTATGATTCTAAATATTCTTTTTTATTACTATTTATTAAGCACTTAACATGCTTGCGTAAAACCATTTTGTGGAAACGAAAGAACGAGAATTGAATGAAAAATAAGCGTATAGATTTATCAAAGCGCTTGGAATGATTTTTTAATGGATGAGAGTTTAGATAAAAAAAATATAAAATCTTCAAACTACTGTAGTTGTGAACCCAAGCTGAAACCTTTTATGCTTACAGTCATACATAGATTTAGCTCATTCAGGGCATTAATACAGTCACGCAGAAAATCAACATCCAGATGTTATCTGCTAGCAAGAAAATCGGAGGCACAAACCATGCCTTACATTACGCCTGGCTACTGCTTCTGACTATGCCTTGTATTCAAACCTTTTATTATAATAAATAAAAATAATTTAAAAAATCAAAAAACCCGACTGTGTAAAAAGTGAACCAAATTACGTACACAATAAAAAAAAACTGAAAAGAAATAAAACAAGCACTTAGATGTCCGGTGGTATATAATTCTATAATATATTATTCAATGAATACTATTGAAGAAAATAAAATACATTCTAGTAATGGAACATAAGTGAACAGTCAGGATCCATTGAAAAATTTGATTTGCTGTCAAATAATGGATCCCGATCCCACTCCTTTGCGTCGCGCAGTTGGGTAAAAAATACATACATACATATTGTAAAACGTATGTATGTATACGTACATATTGTAAATTTCTTCCTTTTACCTTAAATTAATCCAAATAACAACCAGCGGATTGCTATGTGTTGTAGCGGCTACGAATACTACCAACCCTTACTTTGCTCGTCGATGTCGTAAAAGACGACTAATTGACCTGGGCCAACACCACCTGATGCCGTTTGGTCAATAATTACATTCCCAATGAGGGTTGACGTCAGGCAGGCGGCCAGTCATAAAACTATTGCCAATAACTTTTGCAATGTGTAGGAAAAATGTACATATTGCGTCGACCACAAGTAGGTAATTGGGATAAGGGCAGGAGAATAATAATGCTGAATTACCGCGGATCAGAATGCGATGCGAAGCTAAGAAGGCAAAAAACTTAGCAGCTTTGTCTATTTTTGTATTGGAAATAAACAGCAATAAAAAAAAACTCGAAATTTACCAATCCGTCTTAACAACGTGGTCAGTTTCCTCCCGATTATGGAGAAGAACCAAGCCTAGCAGAGAGACATATATGAATTGAGATGATGATAATAATGATTCTAAATTAAATTAATAATTATCATAATTTAAATGTTTAATAATAACTGATCATAAACAATATAAAATATTACATATAAAATCATTTTCTTTTTATACTGCCAATAAATTTGTATTAAAAATGTAGGTCAAAATTTAATAACTAATACTGTAGTGGGTAGATAGATATCGCTGTAATAACGATGACTTATTGGACGTGAGACACGATAGCTCTCCCGTCACCATGAACGCTGTAAAGTGTTCGAAACGTCAGGCAATTAAAAATCAAATATAAACGCGATAGAATACGTAAAACTAATTTGATTTAAAATGAATATATGAAATTTACAAAAAAAATAACAGGCAGTCATGGGGACTGACTATAG
The DNA here is from genome assembly GCA_905163515.2 of Lymantria monacha. Lineage (NCBI taxonomy): Eukaryota > Metazoa > Arthropoda > Insecta > Lepidoptera > Erebidae > Lymantria > Lymantria monacha. Next base: position 4,235,356 of record LR991087.1, read on the forward strand.
AAGTGAAAACTATTAACTTAAAACTAATTGAAATAATAATAATTTTCTATTTTTTATATAAAAATAAAAACCTATAAGTTTTTCCCCTCCAAAAACGCTCAACGCGCCTAAAGAAGTTTTCACTTCAATAAAACATTTTCGTTGTTTCTTTCTGTTTATTATTCGTCACCCTAGATGATCGGAAGGGATTTGGTTAATGGAACATTGACAATAATAATAATTTGAATAATACATGAACTATTTGCCAAAACCACCGTTGGTCAATGGTAAATTAATAATAATAATAATTTAATGGTACTTACTTATACTAATTTCTACCACCCCATTAGATCAAAGAACGTAATGCAACATTAATTATAACCTAATCATTTTCCCTATGTAATATTCTCATAGTACCATAATTAGTTTAAAGCCATATAGACAAATTTCTAATTAATGAAATTGGAAAGTTTAAATTTATGCATATTAAACTCTCAGCAAAATAGAGTTAATTATCTAATGTATCTGTATATAGCACAAAATAATTACAGCCGCTAAGTTAATATGTAATGCATCTATCTATTCATTCGTCAGCCTATAGACATCTTTTTTTTTATTGCTTATGGTGGCAAATGAGCAAGCAGCACGCCTGATGGTAAATGTCACTGCCGCCCATGGACCTTTGCAATACCACGGGTATAGCTTAGGCCGCTGCCTACCAATAAAATCACCAAGCCCACCCAGTTGGGCTTCCGGCTCACTTGCTCACCGAACGAAGCGCAATAACATATTACCATTACTCAGATGTCGATCTTCTGCGAGGGTGTGGTACTACCCCGAACGGACCGGCCCGCGGCTCTAGACAGGAAACTGTCAATAGTGGTCCTACAACTAAATCTTCTGTTGGACCTGGGCATCTCAACGAAAATGCCACTCATAATTGTCGTGGGCCATTTGTATCCATTTTCATCCAATATGTAATATTATGACAAATTTGAAATGTATAAGTATTAAAAAATATTAAAAATAACTCGACTGTGTAAAAATACGTATTCTTTTATACCTTACTAAACATAGTTTGTCCAAGATTTTTCTCTTTCACAATATTGCCTCTGGTTGCCGCCATATTGAAATTTGATTACTGTCATGTACTTTTTGTTGTTTTACTTTTTTAGCGAGATTTACATGATTTCATTTATTCTTGTGGTGGAAATGTGTGAATACAAAGATCACCCTTGCTTTCCTGTGGGTGATTATAAAAGTCCAATAATTAAATTGCATCACCAAATGGTATCTCATATAGTCGTCGTTTCCGTGTGGTGACTTGGAGTAAGAATACTATTCACCACCCCCTATCTTACCCGTGGGTGATCATACGAGACGACTAAGGAATATAAAACGTAAATAACATCTATGCGAGAGAAGGAAAACTCGAAACAAAACCCTATACCAACACGTCTGACCAACGTGGTATAAGTAGGTCAATTACCCTTCGATTACGGAGGAGGCCCGAGCCCAATATTGGGACATATATGGACTGAGATAATGATGATGATGGTAGCGTCGGGATGAGAATACTTTTTTTTGTGTCTGTCTTTTAGCTGTTAGCCGCAGATGGCTGTCACAGCTTAACCCGGACTATGGATGAGCGCTGAGGGATCTCAACCCGGTAGGAAAAGAATACAATCGTCACCACTCTTTATTTGCTCGTGGGAGTCTTAAAAATTGGCTAAGGGTCTGTCTAGGAGAGTGGACAGTAGCTCTTTCTTGGGAAACGTATAATATCTCATTGCGATCGAGAATCCGCTTATAAACTGTGGCGATTACAGTGCTATCGTCTCGTTTATGGGAAAGGCCTATGTTCAGTAGTAGACAGTGAAAGACTGTATAATGATAATGAATAAAATGCTAATTTGATATAATCTTATTTTCATGCTATCAAATCATACTTTTAAATATAGAATAGTTCTAGTATAAGTTGATACATAACATTAATAACCTTTGTAGAAGAAAATAACAAAAAGCTATTATTATTATGATTGTGGATTCAATGGAATGTTGTTATATCATCTAAATTATATCCTGACCATTTTAATACAATGATATGTTGTAAAAATATAATATTTTTTAGATCGTACCTTACTACCTCCTTCAAATCATTATCGTGACTAAAGCAACTATCGAAAACGGAATCACTTAATATATCATCATTCTCCTACTCTTATCCCCAATTACTTGAGGTTGATACAATATGTACTCTTCTTTTATAGTAAATATTGTAAAAGTTATTGGCAATAGTTTTATGACCGGCCGCCTACCAGACGTCAACCCTAAGGGGAGTCATCCAGCAGTGGAGAGAAGAACTGCAGTTCCCGTAGCAGGGCGGGAGACTGTAGAGGCGGCTGCGCCGCATTTCCGCCGCTGGATCAACAGAAGGCACGGCAGCCTAAGTTTCAGGGTGGCGCAGGTGCTTATCGGACACGGAGTCCTCGGTAAGTACCTGCACAGAATTGGGAGAGAAGAGGCCCCAGGGTGCCATATGTAGCTATGGCGCGCTAGTGATGGACGATGCGCGCCACACACTGGAGGTGTTCCCCGCCTGAGGGTCTCAACGCCACGTCCTGTCGGTGGTCATTGGAGGGGACCTGTCGCAGTTAACCATCATCTCGAAGATGCTCGACAGCAACGGGTGCTAGTCGTCGATGGCCTCCTTTTGCGAGGAGGTCATCTCTACAAAAGAGGCGGCGTAGCGGGGATGCGAGGCAATAGGGAATATGCACGTGACTCCAAAATGAACAAAATATTTTTTTTTGTAATTTTTATTGCTTAAAAAACATACCTATACAATTATTTTTGAAATTCATCATTATTTAATAGTGAAATTTAACTATCATAAATCGGATTTTTTGAAATTCGCTCGCAAATTTCTAAAACGCAACGCGGTTGTTCTTGAACAACCAATCGCGTTGCGTTTTAGAAATTTGTCGTCTTGACGTGACGTCATCGTACACTCGAGTCTTCTGGTATCAAGGCATTTCTATAGTGATTATTTTCTATCGTTTTCCAGTTATTTCATGAGTTATTAGTTTTCTGTGTTCAAGTATTAATCCTTGTGAATGAGAGACTTAACAAACGTCACTTTTTGTCCCTGTTCTAATGCCATTATTTTGTATTGCATATAATTCTCTGTACCCGACTAGAAATTTTTTCGTCTTCCTTAGCAGGACCGGACCGGGCATGCCCGATCTGGACCAGATAAGGTATGTAACGCAGAAGATATATCTGGACCCGATCAGGAAAACCTTATCGGGTCCAGATCAGGCATTCCTGATCGGGTCCAGATCAGGCGTTCCTGATCGGGTCCGGATGAAATTTTACTGATCGGCACCAAATCAATCATCTGCGTTATATCTTGCCTGATCCAAAACGAGTATGCCCAGTCCGGTCCTTTTAAAAAACATGACTATCTTAAAGAACATGTTTAATAGGTAAAAATATAAATTAATATATGACGCAGGCACCGAATGCAGTGCTATATTCTTATCATAGAGAGTCCCAGTGAGCCGTACCGATTATGGCGCAACCACCAGATGCTAACGACTGCAACTGTCGCCTGAATTTCTCATTCATGATCTGATCGATCTGTTTTAATCTGAGTCGATAACAACTAATTTAATATTAGGCCATGTGATTACGCTTCGGAGAATCTTAACACCGCGATTCAAATAATGACGTCATTTTACTAACGCCATCCATTTATTATGACCCAAAACATTAAATGTTAGAATGGTTGTTACAATATAATATTTCTAACTATCTATGTGTTCAAATGTTAGGTATATTTTTATATATATATATATATATTATTTATTTTTGTTTTTTACTTTAAATATAAATTATTTTTATATTATTAATTAAACATTATTATTATTATTAAATACATATGATTAATTAAAGATTTTAGATTAATCTCCTCTGATGCAAATACAATTTCGCCGTGGCATAAATATGACAATCATGTTACTTTTTTGAATTTTGATTGATATTTTTTTTGTGTTACGAAAACTGTTTCTGGTTCTGATATACTACAAGCCTTACTATATACTTGGTGATATTTCACATCAGGCTATCCTTATTTGGTCCTGATCCGGTATGCCTTACCATACTTGATGTTATTTCACATCAGGCTATCCTGATCAGGACCAGACCTGGTCCTGATAGGGTTTGCCGGATCCGGCATGCCTCATTCTGTCCTGATCGGGTCCTGATCCGGTATGCCTTACCATACTTGATGATATTACACATCAGGCTATCCTTATTTGGTCCTGATCTGGTACTGATCCGGTATGCCTTACCATACTTGATGTTATTTCACATCAGGCTATCCTGATCAGGACCAGACCTGGTTCTGATAGGGTTTGCCGGATCCGGCATGCCTCATTCTGTCCTGATCGGGTCCTGATCCGGTATGCCTTACCATACTTGATGATATTACACATCAGGCTATCCTTATTTGGTCCTGATCTGGTCCTGATCCGGCATGCCTTACCATACTTAATGATATTTCTCATCAGGCTATCCTTATTTGGTCCTGATCTGGTCCTGATCCGGTATGCCTTACCATACTTGATGTTATTTCACATCAGGCTATCCTGATCAGGACCAGACCTGGTCCTGATCGGGTTTGCCGGATCCGGCATGCCTCATTCTATCCTGATCGGGTCCAGATACATGATCTGGTTGAACCATACTTTTTTTCTAGTCGGGTATCTGAAACCCAATAGAAAAATGAATAATAAATAATTTCAAACTTTTCTTTTACTCTAATAAGTTACATGTTTTCATTCATAGGTATCATAGATGACTAAACATATATTACTTTTAGACCCATGTACCTATTACATATTGAGAATATATCTTTAAAAACTTTACGTAAACTATTTATAAAATCCGATTACGAAATGAAAAATGATGTCGCAAGCGGGATTCGAACCCGCGCCAATTGGGATGCCGGCCCAATCGTGCTGCCACCACCGCGACTAATTGTAGGACATGCAAATTTCACTTCGTATTATATTTACGTCTTAAGGTGACGGTATGCTATCTACCCGACAATGTTTACACAATGCGACATCATTGCGACATCATTTTTCATTTCGTAATCGGATTTTATAAATAATTAAGTATATTAAATGCTAAATTTCAGTAATTTACGTAAACTAGCTAGTGTACGTCGAAGTTTGTTAACAAAACAAGTCATTTCAGCCTATTGCCGTCCACTGCTGAACGTAGGCCTCCCTCATTTTACGCCACAGAGTGCGGTCCTGTGCCGCCTGTATCCAACGACGCCCAGCAACCTTCACTAGGTCGTCTGTCCACCTAGTGGGGGGGCGTCCCACACTGCGTCGTCAGGTACGTGGTCGCCACTCTAGAACCTTTCTTCCCCAGCGGTTGTCGGTTCTTCGAGCGATGTGGCCTGCCCATTGCCACTTCAGCGTGCTAATTCTTCGTGCTATGTCGGTTACACCCGTTCGTCTGCGGATTTCCGTATTTCGGATTCTATCTCGCAGAGAAATCCCGAGCATAGCCCGCTCCATAGCACGCTGAGCGACTTTGAGCCTGGTTATGAGGCCTACATTTAGGGACCACGTTTCCGTGCCGTAAGTCATCACTGGTAACACACACTGGTCATAGACCTGTGTTTTCAAACACTGAGGTATGTTGGATGAGAAGATCTTCTTAAGTTTCCCGAACGCTGCACAAAACAAGTATGTGCATGTAATTAAGGAAAAATCTATCGTGTTTTCATTTAATTTTTAATTGCCCGACATTTCGAACACTTTCTGGGAGGACTAATCACGTGATCTTGAACGCTGTAAAGTGTTCGAATCGTCGGGAAATTAAAAATCAAATACAAACATATTTTAAATGTATAACACTCGCGAAAACATTAGAAATCATTAAAATACAAACATGATATAACCGAAGAAATAGTTCTATTTTATACTTCCAGTGCAAATTGTAAACAACAACAAAACAAGTATGTGCATGTAATTAAGGAAAAATGATTCTTTTATGTACTTCATCACTTCTCTAATGTGTTTACTTACGTTAAAATGATCTTCACAACAGTATAAACTGCTCAAACATAACACATTGTCTTTTCTCATCGCCTTGCATCATTTTTTTCTTATTTATTACATTTCTCGGCTTAAGGAAATATACTTTGTTAGGTACAGTTTTGATAATATTTTGACACATAGAAACGACACAATATTTATAATACGGTTTTAGGTTCTTTTCCATGGTAATAAGTTGACTTTACACTCCCTTTTTTAATTTTCAATAACTTCGTGAACCAGCCATTTCGTTAATGACATCCAACATGTGTGTGTATTCTGACGTCACAGAAGCGCGCTATAATAGCCGCGTTTTTATCGCCCAAAAATGATAGTGACTTTAATATTTTTTTTTAAGCTTATATTTTGGATGTGTTATATTTATTTTTGGTAATGTAATAACTAGTAGAAACGTTTAAAAAAATAAAAAAATATCATGCATATTCCCCATTGCGTCTGCAAATTCGCTCCGCCGCACCTCCTCCCACCGCCATGAATGACGACAGGGCGTGGGCCAATGGCCAAGCTTTGGGGTGCCGGGGATCGAATGTCAGTAGACGATCTCTCTGGCACCCCATAAAAGCGCGGAAGGGGCCGCTGTGGATTTAGTGGATATTCCGGTCAGGCAGCTGGCCGGCGAGTCCTACACTCCCCCTCGCCTGACACTGGCGGGGGATAGCGCGTAAATAGGTTTCCACAGCGTGAAAAAAAAAAAGACGTCGACCCTCCTTGGAAATGTAATTGTTGACGAAACGGCATCAAATGGAGTTGGCCCAGGTCGTTATAAGGCTCTTAGTTGTCTTTTAGGAAATTCACAAGCTGCTACCACACAGCTATATCTTAATATAATATTTAAAAAATATATCATAAATAATGTCCATTATATAACTTGGCATTTACATAACATAACAAAGGTATTTATATAACCTAACATAGGCCGGATATTAATCCCTTAATCTCAATAAAATAGTCTACCCGTTCCTAACTTATAAATCATAAAGATACTTCAGTTTAATAAAATCATTCTTATAAATCTGTCCGTATCTTCTAAAGTTATGACCTCCTGGTATTTAAATGGCTATATCAATGTTTTATTAAGTTAATTTGACTTTAATTTGACTTAGAAATGACTGTATAGATGATGAAGTGGTTAAGTTCCCTCTATACAGATTTCACAGTTTCGATTCCCACGCAGAAAAACACTTTATGGGATCAACAAATTGTAGTTCTGTGTCTGAATATAATTTTTGTTTATTATTTGTTTATTTGCAGGCTGCTGTAATATATCGGGTACCGGTGGTCCGCTCGCACGGCGAAGAGAGAGGATTTTACGGTGGGTCTATGGGGTCACGCGCCGCCTTCTCCGTCACCCCGGACCGATTTGGCGGGGCGAGACGCACCCATAGCCCACCAATAATAAAAAAAAAAAGGCTGCTGTAATATAAGAATTAATTCCTTAGTGTAGGTCTGTTAGACAAATAAATCGATGAATGTTATCAATTTAAAAAATACACTTCAATCAATAATTACTTCGATTATCTGATATAAAATATTTTTGAAAAAATCTTTTTTTACGAATTCTATCGTGTTTTCATTTAATTTTTAATTACCCGACATTTCGAACACTTTACGGGAGGACTAATCCCGTGATCGTGAACGCTGTAAAGTGTTCGAATCGTCGGGAAATTAAAAATCAAATACAAACATATATGTATAACACTCGCGAAAACATTAGAAATCATTAAAATACAAACATGATATAACCGTAAAAATATTTAGTTATATTTTATACTCCCAGTGCGAATTAATCGTTAATAACCAAATCTCAACTATCAGATACGTATGTGTATGCAGTCCATAAATCCGAAAAGCAATAAATCTCTCAGTACTGGACATAAATCTTTCCCGGAATCATTCTATTGATTCGGTGCCGCCTGCATTCGACAACTACCACTGTTCCTGTGAATTTTACTACGATAGCAATCCAACGCTCTGTATAGTGTCGGACACCCTCTAATCCCGTCTGTGGGTGTCGTAAAAGCTGACTATGAATTATAATATGCACGATAGATAAAACTCTTACATCAACCAGCCTCATCAGCTCATATTAAGTCAATTTCTTTTTCATTGTAAGGAAGGCTCAAGACTAGAAGTGGGTATATGAGCTAAGACGTCAATAACTAGACCAGGGGTCGGCAATCTGAAGTTGCGGCTGTTTAGTTCTATACGGAAAAAAATATTTTATAAAGAAAACATTAAAAAATGGTTCTGAATCGATTAACGAGGATTAGGCACAGTTTATTGAAGGAAAAAAATGTGGCTCTTTAAAAAGTTTTTAAAGAGCCACAATTTTTGCTTTGTATATTGTAAGCTTTTGTATATTGTAATTTTTGGCTCTTCAGACTCAAAAGGTTACCGACCCCTGAACTAGACCAACTAGTGGAAGTCCATGCTATACGGCTTTTTTAAGCGTTATTAGTAGCCGGAACGTTAACCGTGAAATCTTACTATCTCCTACTCTACCAGTACTAGAATAATTACGAAACCGAAGACCATCCCTCTCTTCAGGGTCTAACGTTCTAATATGATCCTTATAATTATTCCCAAAATAAATAAATCTCCGTGTGATGATGGAGTAAAAATACAATTCACCACCTCCTATCTTACCCGTGGGTGATCGTAAGAGACGACTAAGGGATAAAATATGCATATAACAAGAGAAGAAAACTCTGAATAAAATCTTATACCAACACGTTTGACCAGCGTAGTAATAAGTCAATTTCCCTTTTTTTATTGCTTATGGTGGCAAACGAGGAAACAGTACATCTGATGGTAAGTTTCACTGCCGCCCATAGACCTGCTATAATCAGGCCGCTGCCTACCATTATAATCCCCAAACCCACCCAGTTGGGCTTCCAGCTCTCTCACTCACCGAACGAAGCGCAATAGCACTCAGACCTCGATTTTCTACGAGAGTGTGGTACTACCCCGGATGGACTGGCCCGCGGCTGTAGTAGACAGAGAACTGTTAACAGCAAGGTCCTACTACAAATCTTTCCTAGTGTGGAGGAGGCTCCAGCCCGGCAGAGGGACCTGTGAGAGCTGAGATGATGATGATGATGTTGAAATAAATAATCCTATATACACTTTAATTTTTTTTTTTTTTTATTAATATATTTATGAGCGCTTAGACCTTAGGCCTTAAAGGTATTCGTCGACACGAGAGGAACCCGCGAGGGTAAACCGCTGGGCGGGCCATCGAAGACAAAGATCAAGTACCGGTGGCCCGCTCGCACGGCGAAGAGAGGTGTTTGCAGGGTGGGTCTATGGTGTTTCGCGCCGCCTCTTCCGTCGTCCCGGACCGATTTGTCGGGTCACAAAAATAACTATAGACCACTGCAAAAAAAAAATCCTTAAAGGTATTAAAATAGAGAGTATTAAAATCGATTGTAAACATTAAACAAAAATAAAAATATAAATCATACTCATTACAAAGTACACATACATGGTATGTACTAATGATTTTGACCGTGATATGCTCGTCCTATAATTTATCTTCATTTTTTTCTGTTAAAAAAAAACCTCAACGAACAAAACAGAAGAGAAAAAAAAAACAAATAATTACGCATAATTATACATCTATTTACTGTAATCAATTCTTGTAAGAAGTGTGTAACAAAGAGGATATTTTGTTTCTCAGATTTCTCGAGTTCCAATTGACTATTGTGATTTCTATTAAGAGAAATTAGCCAAATCTATTAATTACATCAGTAATTCAGCATTTTGCAGTTCACAGTCGAATGTAAATCCCACAAATGAGATAATTGTGCCATAATCGCCACACTTAGAAAACGAGTTGGCGATTTTCCTTTCCCTACAATGTGGTTGAGGGGTGTGATGGCTGCTCTAGTAGTTTACTCGTGATCGGGTGCCGTTTGTGGGATCTGGTCCAGCCATATTTGTTTCGTTTTTTTTTTATTTTTTTTTTTATTGCTTATAGTGGCAAATGAGCAAGCAGCACACCTGATGGTAAGTGTCACTGCTGCCCATGGACCTTTGTTATACCAAAGGCATAACTAGGCCGCTGCCTACCATTAGAATCCCCAAACCCACCCGTTGGGCTTCCGGCTCTCTCGCTCATCGAACGAAGCGCAATAGCACATTGCCATTACTCAGACGTCGATCTTCTGCGAGAGCGTGGTACTACCCCGGACGGACCGGCCCGCGGCTGTAGACAGAGAACCGTCAACCACTATTGAACATGATTTTTTTATATATTCTTGGTTAAATTTAGTATATAACTTTTAAAAAATGAATCCTTACTCGAAGGGCATCTCGCTGGAGCTAATATAAATTAAACATGTAACCAATCACTTTCGTGAAAATATATAATTTAAAAAAAAATGACGAGCCCACTGAGTTTCTTGCCGGATCTTCTCAGTTTGAGGCTGCTTACCGATCCAGTAATAGATTAATTAAAATTAATGTTAAAGAATAATGTAAAATTAACAATATGTAAGTGCCCCTATGGGGCTTATGCATAATAAATGATTTGCTTTGATTGCAGTACGGTGATATATGATTCCCAGAAGAGAGAAGCTACCGAATCGCCTGGTGTGACCTTTAACCAATTTTACTCTCACAATCAAATAAAGGAAGGCGGTAACTGTATTCCTATCTCATCTTAATCATATATCCATGAATCCTAGAGTTTGATGCTGATCTTAGGCAATACCTAAGTATTGCTAGTCCTAAGACTATCCAAGTTAAAGTAATAGAGTAATTGCCGGTCAAAAGGGGTGATGATCATAATTCTGATCTTCTTTAAATTTTTACGACTCTTGCGTAAAAGTGAGAATTGTAGTACATTTAATGCTTATCCTATCGTCACGCAAGCACTAAATCAACTATATATTTTCTGTGAATAAAATTTAAATAAAATATATACATACAATAAAAATCATATCTCGGGTTTTCAAAACCTGTTTCGGTGTCTTTCCGGGACATCGCTCCTACGTAGTCTCCCTCGATGTTGATGATTGATTCCCGGTCCGACCATACGAATAAATATTATTTTTAAATATTTATTTTCTTATGTAACAATATCATTCATAATATTAAGGTTAGCTGACGGATAAAAAAGTCAGTGGAGCAATTCCCAAATAGATGTTTTACAAACGTAAATCGTTTCCACTTTACAACCATTTTGATTGCGTTTTCATCCTAATATGTATAAGAGGATGAAATAATACGAACTTATGTCCTATTATTAGTTATATCTCTATTATGTGATGAGATGTGGATGATACAAGACTGAAAATATAAGCAGACAGTTATAAATGTTTTAGCTAAGGATCTTCCTGTCGTTGGAATACTTTTAAATCGAAATCAAATCCGTAGTGCTGTGATTTTCTTTTTGCTTTTAGTGGCAAACGAGCAAACAACTCACTTCATGGTAACTGGTAATTGCCACTCATTAACTATACACTGGTATACGACGACTTGGCTCTACCCCTTTTTTTACATATGATTCGGTTTATTTTTAAATTCAATTAATTATTATGTATATATTAAATTTGGAGATTTATAATAGTTATTTTGTGATAAAATATATAAATCAGGCAGTTAGAAATAATTAATCAAAGTTGTTGAATTACATTTTATATACCCTTTTTTTGCGCTGGGCTATGGACGTCGCCCCCCGCCAAGTCGGTCCGGGGTGACGGAAGAGGCGGCGCGCAACCCCATTGACCCACCCTGCAAGCACCTCTTCTTCGCCGTGCAAGCGGGCTACCGGTACCCGATCTTTGTCCTCGGTAGCCCGCTCGGCGGTATGCCCTCTCGGGCTCTCTCCTGTCGACGCCCCGGCAGCTTTCGCCGTCGAGGCGTCGTCCTCACGCGGTGGCCTCTCGTCGGGTGACCGGACAATTCCCCGGTCCGATCAACCGAAGCCTCAGTTAGTGCGGCTTGGCTCTACTTGGCTTGACTTGGCTCTACCCCTGGGTACAGCCAAATCGTTGCCTACCGTAAATGTATTAGAAAAAAAAGTGATTTGAACCTCCGGATCTCTCGCCCACCGACCGAAGCACAGTAGTAAAAACTAGCTTCTATCTATAGTGGTATGCCCACACTGTTGACAGTCTTCTGTCTACAGCCGCGGACCGGTCCGTACAGGGTAGTATTGGCGTCTGAGCAGTGGCAATGTACTACTGTGCTTCATTCGACGAGTGAGAGAGCTGGAAACCCAACTGGAATTTTCATTGGTAGGCAACGGTCTAGCTATAATTTTGGTATTAAAGGCCGGTCGTAACACTTACCATCAGATGTGCTGCTTGCTCGTTTGCCACCAATAGCAATAAAAAGCTTGTTACTATTCGAATCAAAATATGATGATTTCGAAATATATTGCAAAAGATTACGATTGGAAGCAATCCCTCGAGGGATATGAGTAATTACGATACATGATATAAAAATACCTACTCTCTATAAACTCCATACATTTTTATCAGGTTTTTAAAGAAATAGGAGAATATAAATTGAAAAGACGTGATTATATCATCATGTCTATATTATAATCTGTTGCATATATTGAGGATAAAAAGGTTACTGAAAATATATATTTATAAAGAACGCTTTTTCAGTGTGGTGATGGAGTAAACATACAACTCCCCACCTATCTTACTTATGGGTGATCGTAAAAAACGGCTAAGGAATAAAATATGCATATAACATTTATGCAAGAGAAGGAAAATCTCGAAATAAAACCCTATACCAACACATCTGACTAGCGTGGTGTACTACACCAATTTCCCTCCTAGTGTGGAGGAAGATCGAGCCCAGTATCATCATCAACTTGCTCTTATCCCAATTTATTTGGGGTCGACGCAATATGTCTTCTCCCTCCATACAATCCTATCAGACGTCATCTCTGTGGTCACTCCTTGTCCATTCATGTCTGGATGCTCGATGCATCATCTGGAGGCTCGAGCCCAGCAGTGGGACATATATGAACCGAAATGAATGATTGAATGAAAGAACGCTATATATTCGTATATTAATTTTGCCCCACGTACGACTACTATAAATTATATAGTATAAAATAAAGTAACGCTACATTTATCTTAAGCGTAGAAATAAATAGAAAAAAATCATATTAATGAATTTATATAATTTCATTATAAATAGTTAAATATATAAATTTTAAATTAAATTTATAATTTGGAGTCCATCCTCTTCATCATCCATTCTTTCCATAATAAATAATTGAACGATTAATAATCAAATACTAACAATAACATGTATTGATGAATTAAAAGAAATATAATTTTATTGCAAATATATTAAAGTATTAGGTATATAAAACGTAATTCAACATCTTTGAATAATTATTTCTAACTTCCCGATTTATATATTTTATCACAAAATAACTATTATAAATCTCCAAATTTAATATATACATAATAATTAATTGAATTTAAAAACAAACCGAATCATATGTGTTAAAATTAATTAATCACATACATTTCACGAACGAATAATTTATATACCTAAAATATAATTTATACACTCGAATTTAATAAATTTAATAATAATTTAATTATAAATACCTATCTATCTGAATAGCCAAGTATATTTACCTGAATAAATACAGCATTCACTTTTACAAATAAATTTTACACAAACTATCCGAATTCGTCACTCATTTAATTTGTTTTTTTTTTAACTCACTAATATTTATTAACACAACACTTTACACATAAGTTTAACAAAACACAGACATCGTAACACGTTAGACGGTATACGAGTGCGGAAGAAAAGACGTTGTCTATCGAACGACAAAATACGAGCACGGACAAAACGCGACTGAAATCAACTGCGTGCCGATCTCCCTCACAGTATACACATCTAGGGCTAGCAGAAATTTCAATTTCATACTAAATATGAATAACATATTACGTATTCTATTTATATAGTACAATATCTAACACGATTGAATGTAAATAATATTAATTTTATTAATTTAAACAAAATTTATTTTGCAAGATTCATAACATCTCTTTTACATTTTTATAATTCAAGTTCATTATTTTTTTTTTGTTTTAATTATCAGAGGATTCAATTATAAATTCAATATTTTACTGACTATTTCTGGATTTTGCAAATGGTTTTTATATTATCGCTACTCTTGGTAAGTGCGTGAATGAAAAGATTTACCTTAAGATTTTTATAACTTTCCCATGAGCGCTGCTGCCTGATTTCTTAGTGTTCAAGTAAGGGTTGGCAATAACTGTATTCTTATCGCATCGCTACTTAGGTAGACTATATATATGTATAAATAAACTCGGTTTGTAAATTTTCGGTTATCCAAAGATTTAAAATTATATTAAAATCGGTATTGACAGCCCTCCACATCGAAATATTGGCGGTCAATGTCATATAACGCTTATACTATATCGTGATACAAGTCTCAAAAAATTAGGAACTACTGACAGGACTGCACAGATGGCATAGTAATTAAAATACCGAACTACCACGCCGAGGGTTCGTTTCCCAAACAGGACAATGCTTTATGCGATCTACTAATTGTTGTTCGTAGTCTGTTAATTGCAAATTTTTAAGGTCCACGCAATACAAGATTGGTGATTTTAAGTGAGAGGTGTTGAGTTAAAAAACTATTAGAAATAACAATAGTTTATTGCCTTTTCAAAATTAAAACTATAGAAAAGATATTACAACAAAAAGAAAGTAAAAATTAAATGGCAAGACGAATTGGCTCAACTTTTGCAACAAGTCAACAAGTACAGCGTTGATTTTCAGCCATTTTTATGTATGTATTGTATTTTGTACACTTTACTGTATATGTATTGTATTTTGTACGCTATTAGTTTGTGTGTGTTTGTGTGTATTTATTTTTATATATTAAAAAAAAGATTTATTGCCGGTATTAAAGCATATAAAAATATAAACAGTAGTTGAAACAAGTAATAAAAAAACGTAATATAAAAGTATAATAAAAATAAGTTATTTAAAAAAGAATCATCCATTTCCCATGTGGTGATTTAGTTAAGATACAATTCACGACATCTTTTTTTATCTGTGGGTGTTGTAAGATGACTAAGAGATATACATACATACATACATATCATCACGCCATATCCCTTGCAGGGTAGACAGAGAGAACAGAGTGCCAGAGAACTCTATCTTTGCATACTTCACTCGCTTCCTCAACATTCCTAATTCTCTTCATACACGCTCGCCGGTTTCGGAGACTCTTGACTCCACCTTCCTTCAGTACATGACCGATCTGGATGAGATATATATATATGCTGTGTTATCAGAACATTATATCTCTTAGTAGATATAATATTTTGATAACACAGCGAAGAAAAAATAGAAATAAAATTGACACGCCTGGTATAGTAGGTCTATTTCCCTCCCATTTTGAAGAACATTCAAGCTTAGCAATGAGACGCATATACGCCTAAGATGGTGATGATAAAGGTTATCAATTTGACGGTGTTTTTTTTGTGTCTTCGTTGTTAGCCTCAGATGTTATGCTGTGTGGTAGCGGCTACGAATATTACCAACCCTTACTTTGCTCGTGGATGTCGTAAAAGACGACTAAGAGCCTTATAACGACCTAGAACAACTCCATCTGATGCCGTTTGGTCAACAATTACATTCCCAAGGAGGGTTGACGTCTGGCAGGCGGCCGGTCCTAAAACTATTGCCAATAACTTTTAGAATATGTACTATGAAATAAGAGTACATATTGTATCGACCCTAAGTAATTGGGATAAGAGTAAGGGAATGATGAGTTGTTAGCCTCAGATGGCTATGACAACTTTACCCGGACTATGGGTAAGCGCTGAGAGCTCTCAACCCGAAAATTTGACGGTATAATTTCTTTTTCATATATCGGTCACACCTTTTTTGTATTCCAATCAAGTTTGATGTTTAACAAGACATTTTAATTTCGTTAGCTTTCAACCTTGGAATTCCAAATCAAATCGAATAACGCTTCAAAATCAAATTGTAAATGTATATTAATTGTGATATTGGTAGGTTTATGACTGCACAGATGGCTTAGTGGTTAAATTACCGACCTTCCGTGCCAGTGCCGAGGTTCGATTCCTATGCAGGACATTATTTTATGCGATTCACAAACTGTTTCTCTGAATCTGTATGTAATTTGTCTGCGTTAATTATATGTTTGTAAAGTCCCCCGTAATACAAGGATTATTATTATTACATTATTTTTTTAGTGGTAGGACCACGATGTTGACAGTTCTCTGTCTACAGCCGCGGGCCAGTCCGTCCGGGGTAGTACCACACTCTCGCAGAAGATCGACGTCTGAGTAATAGCAATGTGATATTGCGTTTCATTCGATGAGCAAGAGAGCCAGAAGCCCAACTAGGTGAGTTTGGGGTTGTAGTGGTAGGCAGCGGCCTAGTTATACCCTTGGTATAGCAATGGTCCTTGTGCAGCAGTGACACTTACTATCGGGTGTACCGCTTGCTCATTTGCCACCATAAGAAATAAAAAAAATTGCCTTAGTGCAGGGTAGTGTTTTAAACAAAAATGTGTGACTTCGTTGTTAGCCGCAGATAGCTATGACAACTTTACCCGGGTTGTGGTAGAATGTTGAGGGCTCCCAATCCGATAAAAACACATCTTATGTATTTGAAATTATTTATATTGTTATACAATCACAAAATATTTTTTTATATTTATAGAAAAATATATTTCACTAACTAGTTATCCGTGTGGTGATGGAGTAAGAATACAATTCACCACCTCATATCTTACCCGTGGGTGATCGTAAGAGACGACTAAGAACCAATGCATATAACATCTATGCGAGAGAGGGAAAACTCGTAACAAAACCCTATACCAACACGTCAGACCAACGCGGTATAGTAGGTTAATTTCCCTCCCATTACGGAGGAGGCCCGAGCCGTTGGGCTCGGGCCCATATATGTCCCATGTGATGATGATGATGATGAATTGGTATATACTTAAATTGCACTTCGATATCACATTTAATAAATTACGTAGTGGTTAAAATATAGACCAATATAAATATTATACCAATCGAGGATCGATTTCCATGCAAGATGAAGGATACATTGTGAGATTAATAAATTGTACTAAGTCTGGATGTAATTTAGGTCCGTTTATTTATTAAAAAAAAATAACGAACCCAAATTACACCCAGATCAAAAATTGCCATAGATCTATTATTAATTATTTAAAAAAAAAATAGGGGATCTAAAGTACACCCAGTTTAAAATTTTCCGTAGACCTATTTTGAATTATTTTAAAAAATATTTATTATTTTAAAGATTAAATATATCCGTAGATCTATTTTCAATTATTTAAAAAGCAATAGGGTACCTAAATTACACCCAGATTAAAAAAATTCCTAGATTTATTATTAATTTGATAACTTAAAATGACATATCGACATTTTTAACGGTTATGTTGTTTGTGATAAGATGTTAACCTTACACGCAGCTTATGCGAAGGTTCTTTATGTCCATTAGGGCTATAAAGGCCTCATATCCGACCCCGGGTCATAAACTAAACGTGTAATATAAACAAGAAAACATATAAAGTTACTGTCATTAATTTTAAACTACCTTTAGGGAGGTCTGACACATCTATAAGATTCCGTCATCATTAAATATGTTTATTACTTAATATTAAACGAGAAATTTGCACGTTATTCAATATGCTATCGAATCGTAAATATAAGAAATTTCTAATTTTATAGAAAATATCATTTAAAAGTATACATACAAATGAAAAAAGAAACGAAGTATTTACGCAATTATTACACACGTGGAACTAAAAATATTTTTACGATTTTAATTGTATTTTTTCTGTTTTTTTTTTCCTTTAGAAAAAGATACGAACCTGCATTAAGGAAATAAGCCTTGTATTGCTGGGGACATTTTTCTATGTTTTTTTTCTCTTTTAGAAAAAGACACCAACCTGCATTAAGGAAATAATCCTTGTAAATCCTTTCAATTGTTTGGTAGATGGCACACGTCCATAAAGACGATAAATTAATGCGAGCCACAAATTGAATATCATATGACAGCTCACACATGTCTAAGTGGTAGGACGCTTTAAACAGATTTTCAATACGTATGGGTTAGACTCCCAATTATAACATTCATTTTTCGCTCATAAACAAGTTTATTTTTAATAACCTAGCATGTTAAATGCTAAATTTCAATAAAATGTTTAATTATTTTTTACTTTCAAATATAAAAATCAAACATGTTTATATAAATAAAATAATATGTAGAATCTAATTTTAAAAAATATAACAACTATATTGCTCAATATTTTCATAATATTAGAATTGAATAATTTAATTACTTGTTTATGCATTGAGTCATATTATTACCAATAATTAAAATAAAACATTAAAGACTAGTGTTGCAAAAATCCTAGACCAAGATTTGCTGCAAGAAGTTCGCAGTGCTCTCTTAGACAGCATTTTACGATTCCTTTGGCAAAGGAAGAATTGTCAACATTGTTACATGGGGCAATAATTTGATGTTTTTTTTTTATTGCTTTTGGTGGCAAACGAGCAAGCAGTATACCTGATGGTAAGTGTCACTGCTGCCCATGGACCTTTGCCATATCAACGGTATAGCTAGGCCGCTGCCAACCATTACAATCCCCCAAACCCACCCAGTTGGGCCACCGGCTCTCTCGCTATTTTTTGATGTTATTTTAAACAGTCTCATGATAGATAGGTGTTATTATAGCCCCAATCCCGTTAAGTTGTATGTACCTAATTATTGATAGTTGCGCAATTGTTACTAGATGAATGGAATTTCATTAATTTAGTTGGTTTTATTTTTTTTTATTTGTGCTGTGTGGTAGCGGCTACGAATACTATCAACCCTTACTTTACTCGTGGAGGCCTCGTAAAAGACGACTAAGAGCCTTATAACGACCTGGGCCAACATCATCTGATGCCATTTGATTAACAATTACATTCCCGAGTAAGGGTTGACGTCTGGCAGGCGGCCGGTCATAAAACTATTGCCAATAACTTTTACAATATGTACTATGAAAAAAGAGTACATATTGTATCGACCCCAAGTAATTGGGATAAGAGTAGGAGAATGATGATGAGTTGGATATTTCATTTCTATCAAAACATGTGACTCTGTGTTATTCTAACAGCGAGAGTTGTAAGACTTGCGAGACTCGCAAGAGTCTTGCATTTGGGCAAAACTATTGAAGAGGCACAATTTCGTTGACAATATTTGAGAGTTGTATTAAGGTGTTACAATCAATGACGAAACACATTGCGATCATTCATCTCAGCTCATATAAGTCCCACTGTTGGGCTCGAGCCTCCTCCATAATAAAAGGGAAATTGACCTACTATACTACACTGGTCAGACGTGTTGGTATAGAGTTTTGTTTCGTGTTTACCTTCTCTTGCCTATGCAACATCTATATGTTATATATGTTTTATATCTCTTAGCCGTCTCTTAACATCATCCACGCTTAAAGTAAATACTGGTATTTTTATCAAACTGTGAACAAGCCAAAAGTGTTGAAATTATCGTGAGTTTGACACATATTAAACAAATTACTGAAATTTAGCATTTAATATGCTTAATTATTTATAAAAACTCGATTTTGAAGTGAAAAATGATGTCACAAATGAGGTTCGAACCCACACCTATGAGCCGGACTCCAATAGGTGCGGGTTCGAACCCCACTTGTGATATGAGATATATAAGCGTAGCGATTACATCAAATAAATCAAATCAACAGCGCCTTGTAGTGACTATGATAGAGTCCCAAGTTCTGCAGTAAACGATTTTCAGTGGCAGGACCACAGTTTTTTGTCTACAGCCGCAGGCTGGTCCGTCCGGGGTAGTACCACACGCTCGCAGAAGATTGACGTCTGAGTAATGGCAATATGCTGTTGCGCTTCGTTCGGTGAGCAAGAGAGCTGGAAGCCCAACTGGGTGGATTTGGGGTTTATATTAGTAGGCAACAAGTATTGGAGCTATACTCCTGGTAGTCAAGGTCCATGGGTGGCAGTAACACTTACCATCAGATGTGCTGCTTACTCGTTTGCCACCACACCAATAAAAAAAAAACGAAAAGCGACGACGATAATGATATAATTAAGCAATATAGGTATATCCATCCATCCAAAATTTTAAAAATTATTATATTAGTAAAAAATAAGAGTAACATATTTTTAATTAATAATGTAAATAAAATATTAACGAAATTATAATTTGTTTTTAAATTGCAACAGAGCCAAACGACACGCTACTTGATCAATTATGCAATCAGTGAAATATATGCTTAAATAAATAAATAACAACGTATTTTACAAGACAGTAAACGGTATTCATCAAGCTGCAACAAATAAAAGTCGAACATTGAACATAAATATTAGCAAATGAATAAATAATTAGTAAGAATGAGAATATGCAATACTAAATCGCAATTCGCCGTTGTCAAAATAACTATTGGAATGCAGACGACTGCACAGATGGTGTAATGATCTAAATAATGGTTTCCCATGGCCAGTGTATGGGTTTACCAAAGACAAACACTGAGTTCCTGTGGCCCACTCGCAAAGCGTCGAGAATTACGTTGAATTTTTTTTAAATAATCATTGTCATATTCGTTTAATTTTATCTGATTTAATATGGATTGATTTGTTTAGTAAGATTATCATTTTAATTTACCACAATTTTATATCATTTATTTTAATTTCATTGCATTTGAATTGAGATGTTTTGATTTGATGTAATTTAATTTACCTTATTGTATACTCAAAATCCGTTTTCTTATTTTTATTTTTATATTAGTTTAATGTTATAATTCCAAAGTGTAGAATCCGTATGTACATGTGTGTTAACCTATAATTAATTTTGTTTTTAATAATTATTGTCATATTTGTTTAATTTAATCTGATTTAATATAATTTATTTCATTTCACGGGACTTCATTTTTTTTTTAATATCACTTTAATATTATATTTCCAATGTGAAAAGCTTACGCATGTACATGTGGTGTTAACCTATAATTAATTGTTATACTCGTTTTTGTTTTTTTTTTTGTTTTTTCTGTTCGATTGTATAAGTATAAACAATTGTTGGTTAATCTAATAAATAAATAAATAAAAGGCGGGTCTACGGGATCGCATGCCGTTCATTCTGTCGCCCCGGACGGAATTAAAAGGGTGTCCCTACAACATAGTCATTTTCGATAAACACACATAGAATCCATATATGTAATTTTTTCGTCTGGTGACGCATTAAGAATACAATTCATCACCACCCCCTATCTTGCCCGTGAGTGATCGTACGAGACGACTAGGAGATATAAAACGCATATAACATCTATGCGAGATAAGGAAAACTTGAAATAAAACCGTATGCTAACATATCTGACCAGCGCGGTATAGTAGATTAATTTCCCTTCCATTACGGAGGAGGCCCGAGTCCAACAGTGGGACATATATGGGCTGTAATGATGATGATGATATGTAATTTTATTATACACTACTGGAAAAAATTAAGGGATCAAAAAAAAAATCCTTATTTTTGGGCAATTTTTAACAGGCCATAACTTCGAGAAAAATGGTCGTACAGGAAATCAAAAAATAGGAAATTGTAGCTCCAAGTCTCTAGTTTTTGGATTGGAAGTTTAAAATTTTGTAACCTTCGCGGTTTTTGGGTAATCGTAGAAAAACCAGCAACAAAAAAAACTGAAAATTTTTTGTTGTTTTTTTTTCGGTCTATGGGCGTAGAAAAAATTTTCCAACTTAACTACTATATCTATCAGATAACTTGTTTATTCAGCTTTAATTTGCTTTTTCAAAAAGTTCGATATGATCATTTCTCGCTGAGATATCGAACTTTGAATGGAAAAGGATCGTATTATCTTTAACCATCAAATATCTCAGCAACCAATGATCGCACAGAAAGTTAAAGGTGGGTTTGAAGAACTTGAATGAATTCTCCTTAACGACTAGCCATTGCTTTTTCGAAAAAAAGTTTTGAGCAAAAATGTGGAAAAATCTCGGAAAAACAATTCTTTTCTCATTTTTAAAAATTATAAGCTTTTCAGAGCAAAAAACGTGATCCTTTAATTTTTTCAAAATTTCGACCGTTTGAAACAAAAAACCGGCTGGCTGGATTAATTTGGTTTTTTGTAGGGTTTTTGTGGACATATTGAACTATAAAAGGTACACTTAACATTAGTGGTTTCCTCAATATTTTCGATCTAATGCTTGATTTTCCAAAAAACCACCAAAAGCCCTTTTTTTGTTGCATTTTCAAATTAATGTGACAAAAAGAAAAATTTTTTTTTCGGATATGCAACGGCTAGTCGTTAAGGAGAATTCATTGAAGTTCTTGAAACCCACCTTTAACTTTCTATGCGATCATTGCTTGCTGAGATATTGATGGTTAAAGACAATTAGATCCTTTTCCATTCAAAGTTTGATATCTCAGCGAGAAATGATCATATCAAACTTTTTAAATAGCAAATTCAAGCTGAATAAACAAGTTATCTGATAGATATAGTAGTTAAGTTGGAAAATTTTTTCTACGCCCATAGACCGAAAAAAAAACAACAAAAAATTTTCAGTTTTTTTTGTTGCTGGTTTTTCTACGATTACCCAAAAACCGTTGAGGTTAAAAAATTTTAAACTTCCAATCCAAAAACTAGACACTTGGAGCTACAATTTCCTTTTTTTTGATTTCCTGTACGATCATTTCTCTCGAAGTTACTGCTTGTTGAAAATTGCCCAAAAATTTGGATTTTTTTTTTGATCCCTTAATTTTTCCAGTAGTTCAGTATAAATAATTTCATTTAAAGATACTTAGAATAAGTAGTCCCCTGGTAACCTCCGCTTCGATTGGCACGCTTAAGTTTAGCTCTGTGTAAAATAATACAAATATTGTCTTAAAGTACAAAGAAACCAATTGTGTTAGTGTTAAAAACATTGTTTGCATTTATCGAATATGGCTATGGTGTGGGAACGCCCTTTTAATTTGGTCCGGGGTGACAGAATGAACGGCATGCGATCCCGTAGACCCGCCCTTCAACGTAATTCTCGATGCCGTGCGAGTGGGCCACAGGAACCCAGTCTTTGTCTTCGGTGAACCCATACACTTGCCATGGTAAATCATTATTTCTATCATTACGCCATCTGTACAGTCTATACCAATAGTTATCATGACAATGGCGGATTGCGATTTAGTATTGCATATGTCTCGTTCTTACTAATTATTTATTCATTTGCTAATATTTATGTTCAATGTTCGACTTTTATTTGTTGCAGCTTGATGAATACCGTTTACTGTCTTGTAAAATACGTTGTTATTTATTTATTTAAGCATATATTTCACTGATTGCATAATTGATCAAGTAGCGTGTCGTTTGGCTCTGTTGTAAATTAAGAACAAATTATAATTTCGGTACTATTTTATACATACATACATATCATCACGCCATATCCCTTGCAGGGTAGGCAGAGAGAACAGAGTGCCAGAGAACTCTATCTCTGCATACTTCACTCGCTGCCTCAACATTCATAATTCTCTTCATACACGCTCGCCGGTTTCGGTGACTCTTGACTCCACCTTCCTTCAGTACATGACCGATCTGGTCTAGGTAGGTTAGTCTCGGTCTCCCCCGGTACCTACATCCTTCCACTTTCGCATTGTATATCTTCTTAACCAGACCTTTCTTCTTTACTATTTTATTTATATTATTAATCAAAAATATGTTACTCTTGTTACTTACCAATATAATAATTTTCAAATTTTGGATGGATGGATGGAAAAAATCCATCATATACCACATGTATATGATGGATTTTTTATTGCTGTTGAATATAATGTCAAAACTGCCTTCCGTCTTAGTTTGCTGGTAATGTTATATTTATTATATTGTTAATTTCTGACAATTTCCTTTAAAGGTTGATGTCAATATACAATATAATTAATTTTTCATAAATTTAATTATTAACAAGCCATTCATTTCAAATATAACGTGGGTTGAATGACTCACGATAATAAAATATAATATAAAGAGACTAATATTAATTTCCTTAATTACGAACTTCAGCTACTAGATACGAAATTCTTTTACCGATAAAAATTGTAAAAAATAATATTGAAAATTACCAAGTTACTAAATGTCTTACTAAATGTCATCACATATGTAATGTGAAATTGTCCAATAACGTTATTTAAAGGAATACATGGGGTTTATGAAAAAAAAATAGTTTTTTTAAATCGTTCGTAGCACCACCTACTGAGTCCAATTGTCAATTTAAGATATACTTGAACCCAACTCATACATCAGCTAGACTTCTCGCAAGAATTTTGATTGAGAATCCTCTGGATTCATCACTAGTAAGGATGTAACAGCCGTTAGAGGCTAATATCCAGAGACTTAAATTTAAAAAATAGGTAATTTAAAAAACTATAAAAAAGATCAGTTTATAAACAACGAAACCTAAAAGAGCGATGCAGAAAACAGAAATAGCGACATCTATCGAGTCACGCCGGAATCCCAACCACGGATATAAAAAAAATACAAATCCTAAAAGGATAATGGGACTAACAACTTTCATTATTGCATTATCATCGGTCCTTCGTAAGTAAGCAAAGTTTCATATGAATCCAATATTTAGAAGGGGTTAAAAAGTAGGTTCGAAGACTCAATTACACACAAACAAAGTTAAGATAAGCGTGTTAAGAAGATACGTAGGGGACTTGTGCGTTGTCTGTCTAAGCGAGCGGACGTGTCACAGCTCTAGAACCTATGCGTTCAATAATTATAATTTAAGTAACAGCGTCTTTAAAATTATATCGTATGTAAAAATGAATGTCACACGTGAGACTCGAAACTGCATAGATGGCGACTACGCCATCTATGCAGTAACCACTAGGTTAAGATACCGACCTTCCATGTCAGTGCCGGGGGTTCGATTCCCACGCAGGACAATACTTTGTGCGATCCACAAAGTGTTGTTCTGAGTCTGGGTGTAATTTGTCTGCGTTAATTGCATGTTTGTAAAGTCCCCCGCAATACAAGGATTATTTCCTTAGTGCAGGGTGGTGTCATTATAAAATAAAAAAATAAAAAATAAAAAACTACACTTATTAGAAATCCGTTCCAATCGTCATACCACTTAGACAAGACAACATTATTTACACATTATACAGATTTGTATAATGTGTAAATAATAGTGATAAGTAGTGGTAGGTATTTTTAATAGTGGCAGGACCATGTTGTGAACAGTCCTCTGTCTACAGCCATGGGCCGATCCATCCAGGGTAGTACCACACTCTCGCAGAAGATCGACATCTGAGTAATGGCAATGTGCTATTGCGCTTCGTTTGGTGAACGAGAGAGCCGGAAGCCCAACTGGGGTGGGTTTGGGGTTTGTACTGGTAGGCAGCGGCTTAGCTATATCCTTGGTACTGCAAAGGTACATCGGCGGCAGTGACACTTACCATCAGGCGTGCTGCCAGCTCGTGTGCTACCATAAGCAATAAAAAAAAACATTGTCTGGACGTCGCCTATAATGACAAAAATATAATACGAGCCGCAAATTGAATATTATACAACAGCTCACACTTGTCACGTGTGACATTCATTTTTCGCTCGTTCATCAAGTTTTATAGCTAATCTAGCATATTAAATGCTAATTTTCAGTAATTTGAATATCTTATATTATTAGTAACTATATATTATATATTATAAGTGCCAATGGGCAGGCCACATCGCTCGAAGAACTGAAAACCGCTGGGGAAGAAAGGTTCTAGAGTGACGACCACGTTCTAGACGACGCAGTGTAAGACGCTCCACCACTAGGTGGACAGACGACCTGGTGAAGGTTGCTGGGCGTCGTTGGATGCAGGCGGTACAGAATCGCACTCTGTGGCGTAAAATGAGGGAGGCCTATGTCCTGCAGTGGATGGCGATAGGCTGATATATATTTTAAATAGTAGACTTGCTGGTATCAGTAGTATTCATTCGTCACCATCCTGCTATCAGCACAATTAACTAAGCTCGACCCAATATTATTTTTGGTTACGTTACGATGTAACGTACATATTGCAAAAGTTTTGATAATATTTTCTGACCGGCCGTCTGCCTGACGTCAACCACCTTGGTAATATAATTGTTGACCAGACAGCATCAGATTGAGTAGGCCCAAGTCTATGTAAAGATTGTAAAGTTCTTAGTTTTCTTTTACGATCCACGAGCAATGTACGAGTTGGTGGTATTCCTAGCTGCTACCACACGTCACTATATAATCCACAATACATGTTAGGTTTATAACACATTCTAAAATTGCATCCATCATCCATTGCTTCATTGCTAAAATGCATGTAATAGCATTATTTATTGATTTCAGCAAAGCGTTTGATATGCTTAATTATGAGATACTATGATAAGCTGACGCGAAATTGAATACAAGGCCCACTTCTTGAACTCCTTAAAAATTATCACACAAATCGCTATACCACAGTTAAAATAAAAAATCTATTTAGTACAGCCATAATGACTTCCAAAGGAACTGCACAGGGGTCTATAATTGGCCCTAGCCAGTACCTATTGTACGTGAATGACATTAGTAATGTGATTTCCTCGGCCTCCGTATACCAGTTCGCAGATGATACGTGTCTTATAGCTAGCCATAGAGATATCAGTGTGGCTCAGAAATCAATACAATATAACTTCGATCAGCGGTGTAAATAGGCTCACGACGTTGGACTGGTGATAAACGGATCTAAGACAAAAATTGTTCACATTCACTCGTCACATAACAAAAGTATCGGTAGTCCAATAATCGTGGCTCATGAACATCACTGTTTGCATGGACGAGTTACCGAATGTCAATGTCCAATATTGCAAGTAGTTGGTCAACACATGTATATCGGCCTAATCATTGACACTCGATTCTGTTGTAATTTGTCTGCGTTAATTGCATGTTTTTAAAGTCCCACGCAATACAAGGATTATTTCCTCAGGGGAGGTGCATTGACTTTCTAAAAAAAAAATGTGCCAAAATAAATGAAATAATAAGAATACATATATACATACCATCACGCCATGTCACTTGCAAGGTAGGCAGAGAGAACAGAGTGTCAGAGAACTCTATCTCTGCATACTTCACTCGCTTCCTCAACATTCATAATTCTCTTCATACACGCTCGCCGGTTTCGGAGACTCTTGACTCCACCTTCCTTCAGTACGTGACCGATCTGGTCTAGGTAGGTGAGTCTCGGTCTCCCCCGGTACCTACATCCTTTCACTTTCGCATTGTATATCTTCTTAACCAAACGTTCGTTCGACATTCTTTCCACATGTCCGAACCATCGGAGCATTCCCTTTCGCATCTTTACACCAATGCTCTCTTTCATACCTACTCGGTCTCTTACGTCGTCGTTACGAATGCGATGGATCAGCCTAACTCCACAGATTTTCCGTAGAGATCGCATTTCGACCGCATTAATTTTACTTTCATACTCTTTTCTGCATACCCAACTCTCGCTTCCATACAGTAATATTGGGACACGCACTGCATTATGTATTGCTACACGTGCCTTCTGGCTGAGGTGGTGGCTACCGAGAAGTTGCCCCAACGCTCCGTTCTCTCTACTTCCCGCATTCACTCTTCACTCTATATATATCAGTGGTGTACCTTCCATCTCGGCTAAATCCACATCTAAGATATACAAATTCAATCACTTGCTCCAGTACATCATTACCTATTGTTACTCTTACGTCTGTTCTGGCTTCATCTCTTTCAAAGCCCATTATTTTGGTTTTGCTCACATTAACGCGTAGACCCCTTTTCTTACAATCTTCTGTCATTGTGTCGACTAGGGTCTGCAGGTCAGTCGCTGACTGTGCCAGCAGGACTGCATCATCTGCATATAGCAGAGCAGTGACCACAGAGTCGCCCATCTGGACTCCCACATTCATATCGTTCAACTTTTGGAGACATTTATCCAGATATATGATAAACAGCCTGGCTGACAGAACGCACCCCTGCTTAACGCCGATATTGACGTCAAACCAAGGCGACATTCCATCGTCTAGCCGCACACAGGCTCTACAGCCCATGTAACTGGACTGCACAGCCTGTAGCAGTTACCTTTAATACCATACTCAAAATGTCCCAAAGTTCCTTTCGTACAACCGTATTAAATGCTCTCTCCAGATCGACAAAACTGCAGAAAACCCTCTGATCTAGAACCAGATGCTTCTCCACAATGTTGCGCAGAGAGAACACTTGATCCATGCATCCCCTTCCACTCCTGAAACCTCCTTGTGTCTCGCACAGTAAACCATTGGACACTACCATTTTACCGTACACTTTTGCTGCCAAACTGGTCAAGCTTATGGCTCTGTAATTTGCACAGTCATAACGTGAACCCTTATTTTTAAACAAAGGCACGATGACTGCGCTATTCCAGTCCCTGGGAACCATTCCCGAGCTCCAACATAAATTGAGGTATTATAATAATAATAATAATACTCGCGTAAATATTGGATAATCGTTGGATACATTAAATTATTTTATATATTTCTTCTCAAATTATTTGTATTTCACTTTTAATCACGACGCTTCTCTATAACAGGAAAGATTCCTCATTCACAAGTCTCTCACTATCCAAGCTATGAATTACTGCGTGATATCCCATATACTCCGCTATTATTCCTCATTAACAATAGAGTGAGCCGAAATCAAAACTTGATTTTAATGGCCACCTTATTCAAAGGGATCTAAAATTTAGTTTTGATATTTTCCCCTATCGTTTTAGACATGTCTTCAAAAACTCACATAAGATGAAAAGCTGGTATCACATTACTGCTGCACCAAATGGTTATTCATAGTACTTTAATATTTAAAAATACTTACATACAGGTTCATATTTATTTAAAATAATATTGAACCGCTTCTACAAAGCCGTCAAGTATCAGGAAGCATGGTAAGTTAATTAGAATCGACAATTAAACTAAAAAAATATTTGTTTACTTCGTTACAATGAAAATGCCGGAACAAAATCAACATAAACATTCCTTTAACGCAAGTTGTAGCTCCTCATCTGAATTATGTATTTCACATAGTTTACTTGTCTCAGTTGGAATTGTATTAAACGATGTCACTAACTAAAGTCGTAGGACGATTCGTAAGGATTTCTAATCGATGTGATCGAAGTTTAATAACAGTGAGACTGCTAAGCCAGGAACTCTTTTTCAATTATAATAGTTTGTAACCCTTGAAATTATATTATACTACCGACCCGCCCTCGCTTCGCTTCGGTTATGTCAATTCAGTCGTGTAGTTTACTTTCGCTACATAGAATTCCTTTCGGAGAAGGAATTTCTTAAAATCCTACTTCATCCGACCTTTACTGGACAGAAAAAACTCCACCGAATTCCAAGTCTGTAGTGGCAGTATTAGAAAATGTGTATTTTTTGAGTTAATACTACGTAATCCCCTTTATCGGTGGAATTTAAAAAAAAAAGTTGTTCTTAGTTTACCTCTGTATCGTAACACAAATATGCCTACCAAAATTCTGTGTTCTCAAGTCTGTATGAGCTATACCTGTACTCTGCGAACGGAATATTCCTACTAAATTTAAAGTCTGTAGGCCTTATAGTTCTAGAGGTATCGTGATGAGTCAATATATATACATATATATATATATATATATATATATATATATATGTATATATATATATATATAGATAATATCTACTATCTTCCTTGCCATAATATGAAACACATATAACAGAGACCTATGATTAACTGTATGACGATATATTAAGTGTTTTAATATTGTTATTACGCTGTTGGTCTTCCAAATTAAAATATAAATTAAAAAAAAAACAAATGTGATTTTGATTCCCACGTGTGATAATCATTTTGCGCTTATAAAAAAGTTTTTATTAAATAAACTGTCATGTTAAACGCTAAATCTCGGAAATTTGAATTATGGGGTCGTGTCATCGTTTAATACAATTCTAACTGAGAATTTAAAGTATTAAATCAATACAATATGTAATCGTTATCAGGTAGATGGCACACGTAATAAAAAATAAAGACGACAGAAGAATACGAGTTATAATTTGATTGTCATACGACAGCTCACAATTGTTTAAGTGGTAGAGCAATTGGAATGGATTTGCAAGAAGTGTAGGTTCGAGTAGAGTCAGGCACCAATTTTATTATATGTTGATATGTTGTTTTCTCTTTGACTGTGTAGATGTCGTAGAGGACTATTCTGCCATCTTCAATTGTTAACTTAAATAAATTCTCTTGACAATAAAGTATGCACATACATATTTCAATAACATTATTATTTTAAAGTTCAGAGATATTATATAATTTTAAAGTCATGATACAAGGATTTATTTTATCTATGTGAGAAATTTTTCCATAAAAAAAAATACACTCATTTGCAAAAAAAACGGGCACCTAAGCAATGAACCATTTCAAATGTTAATATTTCTTTGTTTGATAATTATAGGTAGTTTTATCCACACAATTTGGTAAATTAATAAGAAAATAATCGTTTTCATCAGTATTTCATAAAATTTAGATACAATTTATGGGAAATAATGCTAAACCTCGCTAGTAGTGTATATTCGCTAGTAGTGCATATGCTCATGAAGTAAAAATAAAAAAGTTTTTTTGTTTGTTTTTCTTTAATAAAGTAAAAGCAGATAAATGTTTAGTATCGAGTGTGACCCCCTCTAGCTAAAATCACAGCTTGAATTCGTCTGGGCATGCTAGCGAGTATATCCCGGATACTTGCTTGCGGAATACGTTCCCACTCCGCAGTAATCACATTCTTCAGCTCTCTGATGGTCTGCGGAGCCGGGTGTACTGATCTCACACGCCGTTTCAGAACGTCCCAGACATGCTCTATGGGATTGAGGTCGGGACTTCGAGCTGGCCAATCCAAACGACGAATGCCGACCTCTTGCACATACGCATTAACATCGCGGGATCGGTGGGCGCGAGCATTGTCGTCCATAAAAATCGAGTCTTCACCTAGAGCGGCCAATGCGGGTTGTGCATGAGAAATTAGAACTTCCGTTATGTATCGATGCCCAGTCAGTGAGCCGTTTTCAATGAAGACTAACTCTGTACGATCCATTGAATTTATTCCTGCCCAAAACATAACAGAGCCCCCACCATAAGGTGTGATTTCTTCGAAACATGCCTCTGCAAAGCGTTCTCCTTGTCTTCTTAGCACTCGCCGACGTCGATCTTCACCGAACAGAGATATCCTGGCTTCATTAGAGAACAAAACCCTATTCCAATCGTCTTGAGTCCATGATTCACAATTTCTAGCGAACCTAAGCCTGTGAACTCTGTGCTCACGGAGTAATTTGGGGCCGCGGGCCGGGCGGTGACTGATATTGGCAGCGAGAAGCCTCCTCCTGACCGTCCATAGACTAATATGCACATTTCTTACTTCTTGGAGGTTGTTCTTAAGGTCCACATACGAAGATTTGCGATTTCTCAATGCGCGACTCACAAGAAAACGATCATCCCGTGGTTGGGTACATGGTTTTCTTCCAGAACCAGGCCTTCTCTCGACGGAACCAGTCTCCTGATATCGCTGCCAGGTCCTTTGGACTGTCGAGCGACTAACATTTAGCCTCCTAGCCACGAAACATTGGCTGCAACCCTCTTCAAGCAGCGCGATAATTTTGGTAGCTTTTACCACTTTATCTACCATTTTTGATACAGCCAAACAGCATTAAATAAAGCTTTGACAGTCAAGGATATGAAATTAATCGATAAAAATTGAATAAAAGTTATGAAAGTCGATGTTAACTTCTGGAACTTCGCGCCAAAAATGTAGGATAAAAAGGGGTTTTCTGTAAAAATGAACATCAAATGAAAAATTGAATTTAGAACGTACTTTTTTAAATACCACAGCATTTTTAAAACCGGCCAGTAACGTGTACAAACGATTGAAACCTTTTTGGTATTGTATCTTTTTAAATATGAATGAAAATCAAAACCGCCCGTTTTTTTTGCAAATGAGTTTATTATTAGTAATAATAATCCTGCACAGAATTTTATTAGTGTTAAGACTATGCTGTTTACAGTCTCTGTCTACAGCCGCGAGCCGGTCCGTCCGGGGTAGCACCACACTCTCGCAAAAGATCGACGTGTGAGTAATGGCAATGGGCTATTGCGCTTCGTTTGGTGAGCAAAAGAGCCGGCAGCCCAACTACGTGGGTTTGGGGTTTATAATTTTATCTGATTTAATATCGTTTGATTTATTTAGTAAGATTTTCATTTTAATTTACCACAATTTTATATCATTTATTTTAATTTCATTGCATTTGAATTGAGATGTTTTGATTTGATGTAATTTAATTTACCTTATTGTATACTCAAAATCTGTTTTCTTATTTTTTTTTTTATATTAGTTTAATGTTATAATTCCAAAGTGTAGACTCCGTATGTGTATTAACCTATAATTAATTGTTGTTTTTAATAATTATTGTCACATTTGTTTAATTTAATCTGATTTAATATAATTTAATTCATTTCACGGGACTTATTATTATTTTTTTTAATATCACTTTAATATTATATTTCCAATGAAGCCTCCGCATGTACATGTGGTGTTAACCTATAATTAATTGTTATACTCGTTTTTGTTTTTTTTTTAATTATTTCTGTTCTATTGTATAAGTATAAAAAATTGTTGGTTAACGTAATAAATAAATAAATATTGGTAGGCAGCAGCCTCGCTATACTCTTAGTATTGCAAATGTCCGGGAGGCTGTGGCACTTAACATCAGATGTGCTGCGCTTAAACCGTTGAACCGTTGTATGAAAAATACGTACACAAATAGACCATTTTCTGGATTAACACATAGGATATTTTTTATACCAGTAATGTTGAGAGGATTTAGATAATGTTAGGAAAATCTCGAGTAACCCCGGTAAAGTGTGAAAACCTCCATTTTTTCCATCGCCATTGGGCCGGCCACTGGATGAAAAAAGAAACCCCTGGGATAATTTAGAGACAAAATATTATAATTTGAAAGTCAGATTTTACAGTATGTTCATGAACAATTTCAGATAGGAATAATGAATGACCTGAATATGGACAACGAAAAATAGAAGATTCTTTAAAATTCTATCCTAAATAAGTTGTTAAACAGATATTTTCAAACTCAAATCAAAAAGCAATCCATGACTGAAAGTTTTTGAAAGTAACGTCTTTAAGTTAGTAAAATATGCGACTAAAGATTGTATAAATATGTTATTTTAAATATATGCTTACGAAAAATATTGTTTCTTTAAAAAACAATAAAAAATATTTGGTTCAACGGCAAAAATATGTTATTGCAATGGAATTATTACAGAGCTTTTTTCCCCCCTAGAGAGCTTTTTTAACAAGCTTTTTATTGCCCCGGCAGCTTTCGCCCTTGGGGCATCATCCTCATGCGGCGGCCTCGCTTCAGGCGACTGGACTAATCTCCGGTCCAGTCACCCGATACCTCGGGTAGACTTATTACAGAGCTGGAGCTCCGAAACCCAACTTTTAGTAGCCGGCGATCTGACTGTACCTTTGATATTCAGCGACCATTGCCACTTACTTTTCTGCCTACTCGCTACTACTAGCCTGCTTGCTTATCTGCTACTAAAAGTATTAAAGAATATCGTAAGATTGGAAGTTTGAGGCAGCTAAAACTAGTCATTATCATTACTGTCCGATTTCTTAAATTTCCGAGAATGTTCTTACTTCTGTGCTGCAAGCTCAAGGTTTGTAATTCTTTAAGGTATTGCTTTTGCTTGCCTTTGCTGACAAAAAAAAACAATGAGTGTAATATACTAATATGAGTGAGAGAAGGAAAACTCGAAACAAAACCCTATACCAACACGTCTGACCAGCGTGGTATAGTAGGTCAATTACCCTCCCAATATGGAGGAGGCTCGAGCCCAACCGTGGGACATACATGAGCTGAGACGATGATGATGATGATGACTAATATAAGTCCATATTTTGATTGAGAACATAAATAATTTCATAGGAGTGGTCCGTCCCGACTCCCCGGTCTAGGAGGTCACACAAGATACACTTTGAATTTGTTTTTCTTATGGTAGCAAACGAGCAAGCAGCACTCTTGATGGTAAGTGTTACTGCAGCTCATAAACCTTTGCTATACCGTGGCAGACCGCTGCGTACCATTGAAACCCCAAACCCACCCAGAAAATCGGATCCGGCTGTCTCGCTCACCAAACGAAGCGCAGCAGCACATTGCCACTACTCAGATGTCGATTTTCTACGAAAGTGTGGTATTACCCCAGGCGGACCCGCCCGCGGCTGTAGATAGCAAACTATCTACAGTATGATCCTACCACTATTTGGTAACTTTAAGATTCAAAGATGAAAGTAATGTTGTGAGGAAAGTTCTAAATATGAATGTTGAACGCTGTAAGGGAATGCCAAAGGAAAGGTGAATGGACTGCGGGAAACATGACATGGATAGACAAGGAGTGATGACAGAAATGACGTCTGATAGAGTTGTATGGAAAAGCAAGACGTATTGCGTCGACTTCATATAATTGGGATAAAAGCAGGATAATGATATCGTAAACGACAACTAAGGGATATCATATGCATATAGGATATATGCCAGAGAAGAACAACTTAAAATAGAACGCTATACCAACACGTTTGACCAGCGCGGTATAGGATGCAAATTTCTTATTGTGAGGAAGATTCAAGCTTAGAAGGATATATATGAGCTGAGATAAATAATATAAAAAGATGATAAAGTGCCATCCAAGTAATCAGAAAGGTCGTGAACGCAAAGCTTACATTTTAAAAATAAAGTAAAAAGTACTTAACCCTCGCAAGAAGTACTGTGGGCGCAGTTATTAAGTTGTATAAATAAAAATACATTCTTTAATAATTCATGATGGCTGATTAATTTTACATTGTTTTATAAAAAGGTTTTTTTGTCTATTTATATAAAATAATGGAGAACCCTTCGAGAGAATCCTTTCGGGAAATTCTTTATTATTTTTAGATGAAAAAGGATAGAATAAAAGGGATACGTAATTTTTTGATTGTTAAAGTAATGAGGTAAATAATACCTTTAAAGAAATACTTTTTCAAGAGACGTAGTGCCATGCCAACTAGGTTCTAATAAAGATAACTCATGAGCAGTACTATATTTATATTTTATACAAAACTATTTCGAACCACTTTTGATTCCTTCATAGTTCAAAAACTATTTGACATAAATACGCTTTTTTTTTTGTCTAGGTAGCAAATGAGCAAGCACCACACCTGATGGTAAGTGTTACTGCCGTCCATGGACTTTTGCAATACGAGGGGTGCAGCTGCCAACCAATAATCCCAAATTTACTCAGAAAGATGGGCTTCCGGTTCTGTTGCTCACCGAACGAAACGCAGCAGCACATTGTACACTGCTCAGGCGTCAATTTTCTACGAGGATGTGGTACTACCCCTTTTTTTTTTTTTTTTTTTTGTGGTGGGCCATGGACGTCGCACCCCGCCAAATCGGTCCGGGGTGACGGAAGAGGCGGCGCGCAACCCCATTGACCCACCCTGCAAGCACCTCTTCTTCGCCGTGCGAGCGGGCCACCGGTACCCGAACTTTGTCTTCGGTGGCCCGCTCGGCGGTATGCCCTCTCGGGCTCCTCTCCTGTCGACGCCCCGACAGATTTCGCCGTCGAGGCGTCGTCCTCACGCGGTGGCCTCGCGTCGGGTGACCGGACAATTCCCCGGTCCGATCACCCGAAGCCTCGGTTAGGGCGGCATCAGGCGCAGGTATTCGCGCCTGCGCCGCCCCGGCCGCGGGCGGCGGCCCGGGTCACGGGAATCCTCCCGGGCCCGTTCCGCCGCCTCCTTCTGCGAGATGACAGCCTCGCAGAAGGCGGCGACCGCGTCCCAATTCCTGACGCTGTCGACCATCGCCCTCGCGACAGCCGGCAGCGTCAGGTCGGCACCGATAATAGCGACGAGGTCGCGGCGCTGCCCGTCCCAGCCCGAGCATTCCTCGAGCGTATGTTGCGCCGTGTCCTCGTCACTACTGCAATGATGGCAGCCCGGAGTCCATTCCCTGTACACGACCGTGTGCAGGTATTTCCCGAAACACCCGTGCCCCGTTAACACCTGCACCAGTCGGAAGGTGAGGGCCCCGTGCCGCCGCTAAATCCATTCCATCAGTACGGGCCGGAGGGCCTCGACGGTAGTGACACCGTGTCTAGGCCTCTCCAGCCGCGTAGCCCAACGGGCGATGACTTCTCGGCGGGCGTCCTCGCGCCAGGTGGCTATCTCTTTAAACGATGGGGAGCCACCCTCTTCGCGCATTGAGGCAACCCGCCGGTAGAGGTCGGAGAGCATCTCCGCCTCTAGGTCCCACGGGGGTGTCCCGGCCAATAGGCACGCCGCCTCTGTCGACACCGTGCGGTACCCGCGAATAGCTCTGACCGCCATGGCTCGCTGTGGCCTCCACAGCACCGCCCTGAGCTGGGCGTTCAGAGCCCTCGCCCACACGGGTGCGCCGTACATGGCCATTGAGCGGATCACCCCCGCATACAGCCGTCGGCCCTCGAAACTGGGTCAGCCCACATTCGGCATGAGCCGAGAAAGGGCGGACGCCGCGCCGACCAGCCGGGGAGCAATTTGGCGAAAATGCTCCCGGAACCACCATCGCCCGTCGAGCACCAGACCCAAGTACCTCATATGGGCCTGGATAGTGTGGTACTACCCCTGCCGGACAAGCCCGTATGTGTAGACAGAATGGACAGAATCCTGTAAACAGTGTGAACCTGACACTGGAGAATTAATAACCAATATTAATTTGTCGCAATATCGGTAATTTATTAATAATAAATGTCATGTTCCTGCTCTTATCCCAATCACTTGGTGTTGACGCAATATGTACTTTTCTTCTATTGTACATACTGCAAAAGTTATAGCAATAGATCGGTCGCTTGTCTGATGTTCCTTGGGAATGTAATTGAGCAGTGCCAAATGACATCAGATGGATTTGGCTCTGGTTAATATTAGGCTGTTAATTGTCCTTTACGCTACTCACGATAAGTGTAAGGGTTAATAGTATTTGTATCTGACATAATACAGCGTTATTAATAATAAGAATGTAGTTCAATATTATAATAATTGTTATATGGTTGTTGATTGCATTGACAAAAGTATTGAGCTCTAAATAGGTGCCAAGTTCTAATGAGTATTATTTATTAGATGAATGTATAACATTTTGGGTATACTCGGTATTTCTCTACGTGATAGAATCCGAAATACGGAAATCAGTAGAAGAACGGGTGTAACTGACATAGCCCGAAGAATTAGCACGTTGAAGTGGCAATGGGCAGGCCACATCGCTTGACGAGCCGACAATCGTTGGGGAAGAAAGGTTCTCGAGTGGAGACCACGAATCGGACGGCGCCGCGCAGGACGACCCCCCACTAAGTGGACTGATGACACTATCAAGGTCGCAGGAACCCGCTGGATGCAGGTGGCGCGGGACCGTGTTGAATGGCATTCTCGTGGAGAGGCCTATGTCCAACAGTGGACGTTTACGGGCTGATGGATGGATGAATAACATTTTTAAATAATT
Source organism: Lymantria monacha (assembly GCA_905163515.2). NCBI lineage: Eukaryota > Metazoa > Arthropoda > Insecta > Lepidoptera > Erebidae > Lymantria > Lymantria monacha. The sequence goes on from LR991087.1 coordinate 4,273,153, forward strand.
TTAAAACATAATTTCTTGTTGAAGTAAAAACTTCATCAATCGACTCAAATCGACGTGTCAGCAATGTGCTATTGCACTTTTTCAGTGAGTGAGACAGCCGTCAGACCAACTTATGGGGTAGGTCTAGGTTGGCAGGCAGCGGCTCAGCTGTACCCTTGGTATTGCAAAGGTCCATGAGCGGCAGTAACACTTATCATCTGGTGTGCTGCTTACTTATTTGCCCTCCATAAGTATTAAAAATTAAGACTTCAATGTGTCACTACCTCTCAAATTACAGAGGAATTATTATCTTTACTATCTCATAAACAAGGGGTCAACTAGCTTATTAATAAAAGAAAACTAATTTAATCAATAGCCTTGTAACTGATAATTTAAATTATCTAGACTATCTTTTATAGGCAATTTAAATTAAAATATTAAATACAAATTATCTAAACAACCTAGTTTAGGCAATTTAATTTAAATTATTTTAACTAATTTAAATCATATAAGCAATTTATTATTATTTTATGCTTATAAAATATAGTAGGTATATGTCGCAGCTTCGCTTGTGTGGCTTCTGGACTGTCGGCGCCTGACTGGTGGCGAGTCTTTTACCTAGAATATTCACATTAACAAATATCTTTACCTTATTGGTTCATACTCTGGTACGTAGAGGTCCAAGTACCGACTACTATGCACAGTTTCTTTTGTTTTTAGAGTTCCGTACCTCAAAAGGAAAAAACGGAACCCTTATAGGATCACTTTGTTGTCCGTCTGTCCGTCCGTCTATCATTCCATCCGTCCATTTGTCCGTCTGTCTGTCAAGACTCTTTTTCGCGTGGAGGTATCAAACTGAAATTTATTTTGTTTAATTTTTAAATATACGAGTATACCTATATTTTTTTATAAAAATACAAATAATGGACAAAAATTACACTCAAACTTCTGAGTTTTGCAACAATTTGTGGATCACACAAAGTATTGTTCTACGTATGAATTGAACCCTTGACACTTGGCGTAGCAGATCGTTATCTAAAGTACAACGGTAACAGTGCCTAAATTCAGTTCCCGTGCAGAACAAATCTATTTCTTGTCTATAAATGATTTTCTGGGCTTTTAGTATAACTTGTATACACTTATATACGTATGTATACTTAATACTTTGTCATTCATCATCAACTCAGTCATCACCTTACCTATTTCCATTTCTTACCTATTTTCATCCATTGCTAGACATGTGCCTTCTCCATATTCTCTCTCATATGGCATAATTGTCACGCTTGGCATTCGGTTTATGAAAATGTGTTATACGCCTCCCAGGAGAAGTCTACTTTCCTCTCTCCTGGTGTGGCCCTTAGACGATTTTTACTCCTATAGGCGGATAATGGACAATGACAATTTTATTTTTATGTCGTACTAATAGTCCCTGATAAACAAGCTATGTGATAGCGGCTACGAATACTACCAACACTTAATTTGGTCGTGGATGTCGTAAAAGATGACTAAGAGCCTTATAACGACCTGGGCTAACTCTATCTGATGCCGTTTAGTCCACAATTAAATTCCCAAGGAGGGTGGACATCTGTTAGGCAGCCGGTCATAAAAATATTCCCAATAACTTCCACAATATGTACTATGAAATAAGAGTACATATTGTATCGACCCCAAGTAATTGGGATAAGAGTAGGCGAATGATGACTAATAACCCCCGACCCAAATAATAAAAAAATCACGTCCTCGTAACCAGGAGAAGTGAACAGAATTAATTAAGATGAATCAAATGAGCGCAAATTTGATGGGTTTATACAATGATACCTGATATTTACGCAAGTACATTAAAATAAAAAATATTTTTACGGATTATATTGTAATGATTTCTTATGTTTACGCGAGTATTACACATTTGAAATAAAACTACTTTTACGGATTCTATCGCGTTTGTATTTATAAATTAGACTGTGACCGTGGTCTCTCTTATATAGGCAATAAAACAAAAGATCTGTAAGAACTCGGATTATGGAACATATAGCTGATGCGAAACATCACCGTTACGCTAAATCCACTCCCTCCACTCTGGCACATTCCCTACGCTTTGGCGTAAGGCATATGTCATTCCCTTACCTAAAATCTCTAGTCCTTCTCTTCCTAATCACTATCGTCCCATTTCTATCCTTCCTTTCTTATCTAAAGTGCTCGAGGCTTATGTTTATAAACTGCTATCGCAATTTATCTACTCCAACAATATCTTGAGCCCACTGCAGTCTAGTTTCAGGAATGGACATAGCACAGTCTCGGCACTATTCAAAGTGATTAGCGACGCGAGGTCTGCTGTGGAGGATACTAAGATTACTGTAATAGTTTTAGTAGACTTCTGCAACGCCTTCAACGCAGTCATTCACGAGATTCTGTTACCTATTCTGTCCCATTTCATGATCTCATCGGATGCTTTGGAATGGTTTTCATCTTATCTTCAGGGTCGTCAGCAGTCCATTCGGATCGACGATACTTTATCGGGATGGTGCGATCTGGGCGCTGGCGTCCCTCAAGGCGGTATATTTTCTGATCTTCTTTTCTCTCTCTTTATTAATCTCCTAACTTCTGAACTTCAGTGTGCATATCATTTGTATGCCGACGACTGCAGTTATACTCCCACGCCAGGCTGGACGATCTGCAAGCAGCAATTGATAACTTTAATAAAATTCTAGCAACTATAAACGTCTGGGCTGCGAGGTTTGGCCTGGCAGTGAATGCAGATAAATGTCAATGTATCTTAGTCGGTAGTCCTCGCATTATTAGCAGAGTTGATACACACAACTTGCCAAAAATTAAATACAACGGAATAGTCATACCCTATAGTAGTCATGTAAAGAATCTCGGCATTTATCTAGACTCGACGATGGAGTGGCAAACACAAATCTCTTACATTTCAAAGAAAGTTACTGGGTCACTTCGCGCGCTATACCGCCTAAAAAACTTTCTTCCGGTCAAGACCAAGACAGCGCTGATTTAAACCTTAGTTCTTACTATCATCGATTATGCTGACGTGTGCTATCTCGACCTGAATGCAGATCTGCTCAATAAACTGGACCGACTTCTCAATAATTGCATTCGATTCGTTTTTAACCTTCGGCAATTCGACCACGTATCCAATTAACGCTCTTGGCTCAATTGGTTACTAATTAGGCAAAGACGAAGCTTGCGTACTCTTACTCTTCTTTATTCTAATTTAAACTCTCCTAATGTCCCCTCTTACTTAAAACAACAGTTTCAATTTCTTATTACTACTCACGACCGTAACCTTCGCTCTTCCAATAGTCTTCTTCTCCACTGTCCCTCTTACTCCTCCAGTCTGGTACACTCTTTCTTTAGTATCCAGGCTGTTCTTCTCTGGAACTCGCTGCCTCTGGAAATCAGAATGGCTGCAAACCGTAACATATTCAAAGCCAGGGTTAAACGATTTTATTTAGACTTTCTAGCGGAGTCAACACACCTGTAATTGTTCTCATCTATAGTTTACGTAATTTACTTGTATGTATATATGTATGTATATGTAAGTATATAGTAATATATTTATTTGTATATGTATGTATATTGTTATATATGTATTTATTTGTATATATGTATGTTTTGAAATATAATCATATTTATTAGGTATTTACACGTTTAGTGTACCCACATATACCTAACAACTTAGTTTCTTTTTTTTTAGTAACTTTTATCTCTCTACATTGTATTGCACCTACCTCACATTATTTCTGCACCACTCTAGGTCGACTGGTAGAGAATGCTTATGACATTAAGTCCACTTTGTGCTATTTTTGTGCAAAAGTAATAAATAAATACAGACACATACACTCGCCATTACATCAGGTTTGATAAACCACAAATATCTCACAAAAGAACACCGATATCTATCTAGAATATTCCGCGAGGCTATTGAAATTAAAAGAACATAAAAATTTCAATAGGGAAGATAGGTGGGTATTATCATCAAACTGGGATCCTGTTATTCACTTAATTAAAAATAAAACAAAGAAGACCACCACAAGACTGCACAACACTGTGAGCACTTATAGTAAAGATTTGACCCACAATAATACTTAAATATTAGTTTACTCAATTTTAGTAAGATAAAGTAAGCCGCCTCTCAAGGATCAATAATTATTATTATGCCTTCTGAGTTTTCTTGCCAGATCTTTCTAAGAGTGACAGCGTTCCGATCCGGTGGTAGTTTAATAGTTTTGTTAGTTTTTAAATAAGTAAATTGCCACAATATAATAATTATCATAAATTAAATGTTTAATAATAACAGATTATAAGCAATATAAAATTGTATGTATCATCATTTCGTTTTTGTACTGGCAATTTATTTGCATTAAAAATGTGGATCAAACTTTATTAACTGATACTGTAGGAGATAGATATAAATTTGTGTAATAAAGATGACTTATTGAACGTGACACACCTTAGTCCTCCCTTGACTATAAACGCTGTAAAGCGTTCGAAACGTCGGGAAATTAATAATCAATATATAAACACGATAGATACCTTAAAAATAAATTTTATATTTAAATTTGTTTGTTTATAATTTTGACATTATTCATAAATAATATTCAATTATATATATAGGTATATAATAATCAACATATATAAATTAAAATATCAATGTTAATGCATTCATGCTTATATAATCGTCATGAATAATTTATAAAATTCATATAACATTGAAAATAAATATTTATTCATACTCGTATATTAAAATTATAACAAGCCGATGTCTATCATAAATCATCGTAATTCCCACTACTCCTATCATAATTATGTACTCGTACATATTGCAATAGTTATTCGCAATAGTTTTATGACCGGCCGCCTGCTTAATTACAACTCTTTTGGAATGTATTATAATTGTTGACCAGATCACATCAGAAGGAATTGGTCCAAATATACAACGCATATATAGAGTCTATATATTATAAATATTAAATAGAGTCTTGCCCGTGGGTGTCGTACATAACGAATAAGTAATACAATATGCATATATTTATCCTAGTTAAGACAAATTCAAAATAACGCTAAACTAACTCATTTGACCAGCGTAGTAGTATAGTACGTCAAATTCCCTCCTATTATGGAGGATGCTCGAGCCTAGCATTGGGACATATATGAGCCGAAATTATGATAAAGATAATAATGTTTATTAGGGTAATAGTATGGGTACTACCCCAAACGACCTGGCCATTTATGGCTGCAGCCAAAAAAACTATTAGCAGCGCGGCTATACCATGAATTTATGTAAAGATTTCCTTATCTTGATAAGCTTACATTTCTTTATGATTTTTTTATATTTCGCTCAGCGAATAAAATGATATTCACTGTATTTTTCTCTTACAGCATCAAACCTACGACCGTATGTTAAGTGGTCTATAAAATTTAGTAAAGCCTTGTACATAGATGTCACGGCTTTGATTTAAAACTTATTATAAATTTAAATTACTATCTAAAAAGAAGCTGACTGATTGACTCATCAACGTTGATCGAAACTATGAAAACGAGGCACACGAAATTTTAACTGTAGATATTTTTTTACTCACTAAGAAATAATTGTATGAAACTGAACTGCAAAGGGAATGCAATTCAGTGGCTAAGTTGGTATGGTAAAGAAAAAAACTTTATCTATTGTCACAAAGGTTATCAAGGACCAATATTTGTCGATTTCCATTCTGTAAGGGTAAAAATATAAGGGATATTACGCTGGTACGTCTAAGTATATATATATATATATATATATATATATATATATATATTATATATATATATATGTATATGTATATATATATATATATATATATATATATATATATATATATATATATATATATATATTATATATATATATATATATAAAGCGATACATTAATATTAACACTAAGCTTCCGCTGTACTTACATCCGACCGGCCAACTATCAGCGGACTATATCTCATGGACGTTATAGTTTGACATTTAAAAGTGACTGCATATTTGTGTTTTAATACAAAATAATAAAATTATAGAAGTCCCCGTTGAGAAAAACATGGTACAACTCCTTCTTCAGATTATAATAATGTCAATACATTATACGCAGTAATTTACAAGTCATTGAAAATACGCAAGGATTTCAATTAAATTATAATAATAATATATTAATAATTATTTCATCATCATCTTAATTCTTATACGTCTTACTGTTAGATTCGAACCTTCTTCACAATAGGTGGTCAATTGATCTACTATATGCCGCTGAACAAAGTTTAATTTGAACTTTGTTTTGTACAATTTTTCTTTCCTACAAATATTATATACCTGCATGGTATATTCCACAGCATAACGTATAATAAAGCTGTTAATATTATTAAAAAAAATATATGTTGATGTATATCTTTTTCGTACTCCATAAATTATTAATTTTGATTTTATCAATGTAAACGATAATAATTAATGTCATGTTAACTGATAAAATCAAAATAATAATTTATTACAACAAAATATGTAGTTTAAATCAGTGAATAATGATTTTAAATATGCCATATTTATGCATTTAACTTTTGTATGTATTTTGAATCGGTTTTAACTCTAATAATATGGAGTAAGCATTTGATAAAATTTTATTATTTTTTTTTTTTTATATATATGTAATGTCCGAAAATACATTGTATCAAAACTCAGTTCACTAATACAGATAGAGGAGTGGTTAAGATACCGGTCAACCGTGTCAAGTATTGCGGGTACTATTCCCATATTATACAATTCACAATTTGTTTGCCTTTTACTTTTTATCATTCCACTTTTTTACACAACGGTAGACAAACAGACATATTCACGCACGCATGAACACATATTTACGCACATATAAGCACGCACACGCACAACTTTTCATTTTCATTATTTCTATTTTAATTAAATATTTCACTACACACATATTTAACCCACCACACTTCCGGAATGGTTTTCGGATTTTCATTGGTAAGCAGCGACCTAGCTGTACCCCTAGCATTGCAAAGTTCCATGGGTGACAGTGACACTCACCATCATGTATGCTGCTTGCTTTTTTGTCACCAAAAACAATAAAAAAACTTATTCTTTTTTCATGTTACACTTGTAAATTCACATCAAATAAGATACTAATATTATTTATAACTGTATTTTTGACATATGTTTTGAATAATAATGTTTTCACCTTGCCAAAATATATTATAAGACTCTATTTAACTTTTGATTCATAAATTTAATAAGTTAAACAAACCGAATTATAATTTTAAATAAATAAACTTATATATTTAATAATATATATTGTATAATTTAGAATTTTAAGTATTAATTATGATGACTTTGACATCATATTAATCGAGAATGAAACTCATTTTTATTTCATATACACTTTCCAGAAATTTGAACCGTTTATTAAGGTTTACTTATACTTTAATAGATTACCAGTTTAGATTAGATTAGTCTACTATTAGACTTAAGCACCCTCACAGAAAGGGATACCTAGTACTTGTACCTCCTCTAGGAGTAAATCATACAAGTTAATCTAGAACTCTTGGTCGTCTTTTACTTGGGGTGTCGGGGATAGAATGTCAATAGACGATATCACCGGCATCCCGTAAAAGCGGGGAAGGGGCCGCTGGGGTTTTAGTGGATATTTGGATCGAGAAGTCGGCCGGTGAGTCAGCACACACCACCTCGTCTGGCACCGGCGAAAGATAGCGTGTAACATTTAAAATAAAACTATTTTTACGGATTTTTAATTTCGTGACGTTTCGAATACTTTACAGCATTTATGGTCACGTGAGGAGAGTCCTCCTGGAGGAGAGTTCTAATAGTTTTAGTTCAAAAAGCATTTATTATTTATGGGCCTATTTAATTTGTCTCTCATCCGAGATTAAACCAAAATTAATATATTAGATCGGAATGCGACTGCAACAGAGAAGGACCATTATGAATCTAAGCAGTCTCAATTTATATATATATATATATATATATATATATATATATATATCATCATCATCTTGCTCTTATCCCAATTATTTGGGGTCGACGCAATATGTCATCCTTTTCCATATGATCCTATCAGACGTCATCTCTGCCGTTACTCCTAGACTATCCATGTCATGCCTCACGCAGTTCATCCATCTTTTCTTTGGTCTTCCTTTACCCCTTAAGCCTTCAACATTCATACCTAAAACTTTTCTCACAACATTACTTTCATCCCGCCTCTGCACATGTCCATACCATGTCAGCCGTTCACTCCTTAACTTTTCCGTCACTGGCGCAACTTTCAAACTACCTTACTTTATCCATTCTTATCACACCACACATCCATCTCAACATTCGCATCTCCGCTACATGCAGTCGTCTCTCATCCGTCGCTTTTGTCGTCCAACATATATATATATATATATAATAAAATCTTTTATTTAATATATATATACAGGGAGTCCCAAAATTCAACGATAAGCTGGCACCAGCAGGTGGACCTACATATGACTACTCGAGAACAGAAAAGAAAAAAATTCTACCTTGATTGTTTTTTTCAATACGACAAAAAAACCAAAATCTTTAAAAATGGACATCCTTTATTATATTATTAAGTGCTATTGCTACAGTTTTACAAGTAATTCTGTGATTTTTTTTGTATTGGCAAGGTAAGTAGCACTACTATCGATCACAACCATTAAAAATTCCAGAATATCTATAGTTTTTACACAAAAATCAATCAAAACTATGTTTTTTTCATAAATTATGTAAGATTTTGACTTTCAGCTCACTTTCACTCATCATAGTGAAAAAAAAAAGTATGGACGCTACTGTGGCAAATAGTATTAAAAATTGGCGCATCTATCTACAATTCTAAAATGGTATAACATTCTAGACAAACTAGCCACAAAAATATACTTAGGTGTACTATTTCAAAATAACAACCATATTTCGAAAATTGTTAGTGTTGATAGTAATCACTTTTACTATGTAGCCAAAATGTTTTTGTAGCAAGTTCTCAGAATTTTAATGAGACATGTGCGTAGTCCATAAGTCCATAAAATAAGTTAGACAGAGATAGAGAGATTATACGTTAGAGGGAGATAGATAGATGCTAATTGTTTAGTAACATTAATGCAGGTGGAGAAGTAATTAATGTCCTCAGCAGCACAGCAAGTCAGTATGCTCTACTTCTTTGTTTACTGCACACCGTTCTGTTTTAATTAAAGTGGCTCTGGTACTGACGACTTTTGGATTGAATTAAGTGACCTGGAAATTGACCTGACTTGGCATTATTTTAGACTGTGATTTTGTGTTTTTTTTAAAGAAGTTTTGCCTTATTTTCAAGTGTTTAGCATTCATCATGCCGCTACCATACACAGCGTTAGAATACGCTAATATGCACCTAATTTATGGAGAATGCCGATGCAATGCCAACGCTGCTAGCAGATTATATAGAGCAAGGTACCCTAATCTTCAAAGGTATCCGGATTATCGCGTATTTATTAACGTGTATCAAGCTTTTTCGGAGGGTCGTATACCATCTGACAGGCGAAACGCTGGAAAACCTAGATCGGAACACGATGAAGAAGTTCTCAATGAAATAGAAAACGATTCAACTACCTCTGTACGTGCTGTACAAGCAGCAACGGAAATCCCAAAAAGTACTGCACATAGAATTTTAAAACGTCACGTCGTCGTGATGAAACAACCTGCAAGAAAGATGGATATTTAAATCTTCACAATCTTCATAGCTGGAACAATGAAAATCTGCACCTGGTGAGAGAAGACAATCCCAATACCAATTTAAGGTTAACCTATGGACTGGCATAATAAATGGCAAAGTGATAGGGCCCTTTGAGTTACAAGGAAACATAGATGGCAATAGTTATTTAAACTTCTTACAAAATGAGTTGCCAGGATTATTAGAAGATGTGCCCTTAAGTGATTTGCAAACCATGTGGTTTCAAAACGATGGTTGCCCAGCTCACTATGCCCGTCCTGTGCGAGAGTACTTAGACCAAGAGTACCCAGGGCGTTGGATCGGGCGACTTGGTCCTATCTTGTGGCCACCCCGTTCACCCGATCTAAATCCCCTGGACTTTTTCTATTGGGGTTGTCTAAAGGACAGAGTCTGCACAAAACCGATTGCAACCTTGGACGAGCTTCGCCATAAAATAATTCAGACTGTGGATCTACGGACTACGCACATGTCTCATTCAAATTCTGGGAACTTGCTATAAAAACATTTTGGCTACTTAGTAAAAGTGATTACTATCAACACTAACAATTTTCGAAATATGGTTGTTATTTTGAAATAGTACACCTAAGTATATTTTTGTGGCTAGTTTGCCTTGAATGTTATACCATTTTAGAATTGTAGTTAGTTGCGCCAATTTTTAATACTATTTGCCACAGTAGTGTCCATACTTTTTTTTTTCACTATGATGAGTGAAAGTGAGCTGAAAGTCAAAATCTTACATAATTTATGAAAAAAACATAGTTTTGATTGATTTTTGTGTAAAAACTATAGATATTCTGGAATTTTTAATGGTTGTGATCGATAGTAGTGCTACTTACCTTGCCAATACAAAAAAAATCACAGAATTACTTGTAAAACTGTAGCAATAGCACTTAATAATATAATAAAGGATGTCCATTTTTAAAGATTTTGGTTTTTTTGTCGTAATGAAAAAAAAAATCAAGGTAGAATTTTTTTCTTTTCTGTTCTCGAGTAGTCATATGTAGGTCCACCTGCTGGTGCCAGCTTATCGTTGAATTTTGGGACACCCTGTATATATATATATATATATATATATATATATATATATATTAAATAAAAGATTTTAAATTTTAAAAATCTTTTATTTAATATATATATATATATATATATTAAATAAAAGATTTTAATACATATATTAATGCAATGCTGTGCTATCTGGTAGCGGCTACAAATACTACCAACCCTTACTTTGTTCGAGAATGTCATAAAAGACGACTAAGAGCTTTATATCGACCTGAGCCACCTTCACCTGATGCCATTTGGTCAACGATTAAATTCCCAAGGAGGGTTGACGTTAGGCAGGGTGCTGGTCATTAAAATATTGTAAAACTATTTGCATTATGTACGATGGAAGTCCAGTACATATTGCGTCCACTCCAAGTAATAGAAAGGATTATGACTGGACTATACTTTCTCTTTTTCCCTTGTGGTGACAGGGTAAGAATACAATTCACCACCCCCTATCTTAACCATGGGTGATCGTAAGAGACGACTAAGGGATATAAAACACATTTAACATCTATGCAAGAGAAGGAAAGCTCGAAACAAAACCCTATACCAACACGTCTGAGCAGCTTGGTATAGTAGGTCAATTACCCTCCCATTATGGAGCAGCCACGAGCTCAACAGTGGGACATGTATGAGCTAAGAAGAAGAAGAAAAAAAGATACTTTTCTTAAATACAGCACCTGATCACGAGAGCAACTACTAAAATAATCTTATTATTCGTTACTACCACACGCCAATATATATGTCAATAGTTCAGAAATATTTTTTATATGTATGAAAATAACATCAAAATAATAAATCCGTTGTATGACATTATGCTTCCGAAATGTGGTATAAAAATATACACCGGGAACGTCAAACATCGCGGCGAAGTGCCCTGAAATGTCAATGTTATTTTATACTTATTGTGATTTCATACCCAAGGTCATTTATACGCTCCAAACAAATCCTCAATATATCCACGCTACAATATCTTTATAGAATTCACATAGAATGATATACCCTATTCTTTTTCTTTGTATTTATTCTTACGTCTTTATCTGTCTTTCTTTTGATAGATCCCCTAAGAAGATAATGCAATAATTGTCATGCTTGGTGATCAATAATAAGTGTTGCTGTCAACTCCCATAGTATTTTTATTGGTTATAATGGCAAACGAGCAAGCAGCACATCTAATAATACCAAGGCTATAGCTGAGATGCTTCATTTTTTTTAGTCAGTGGGTTTTGGGTATGTTCCCACCCCATATGATCTGTCCAAAGCGACAGAAAGAACGGCGCGCGACCACATAGATTCACCCTACAATGTACCTTTCAACGCCACGCGAGCGGGCCATCGTATCCGATCCACGTCTTGGGTGTCCGGCCCGGGGAGGTTACCGTTTTGGGTGTCGTCTCCAGCCAACGCCTCACAGCGAAGCTTCGATAGCTTTCACCGTCAAGCCGCTGCCTACGAACAAAAACCCATACAGAAGTTTGTAGTTTGACTCTCAGAATCACTGATCAAAGCTAATTCAGATGTTGATTTTCTGCGAGAATGTGATAGTACCCGGATGGACCCAGAAACCAGTCAATAGTGTGGCCTAACCTTTACTAAATAGTATATACTCTTGGCTGCTTTTGACCAATCTCATGAGAATATAAAGTATGAAAACACATTATAATTCTTGTGTTTTTTTTATTGCTTATGGTGGCAAAGAGCAAGCAGCACACCTGATGGTAAGTGTCACTGCCGCCCATGGACCTTTGCTAAAACCAAAGCTATAGTTAGCCCGCTGCCTACCAACAAAAACCCCAAACCAACCCAAAAAGTTGGGTTGCCGGATCTTTCACTCACCGAACGAATACGCACGCGCACGAACGCAGTAGCACATTACCATTACTCAGACATCGATCTCTTGCGAGTGTGTGGTACTACCCCGGACGGACCAGCTCGCGGCTGTACACAGACCGTCAACAGCGTGGTCCTACCAAAACTGTATGTATCCCTTGTGTTACATTGCATATTTTTTCATTGACAGGCTGTGGCTGGATACACGGCGTCCGTTCAATCCGGGGCGACCTACACCGGGACATAACCCACCGCATTCCCTCCCCATCGCCATTAGGCTGGCCACTGATAGCTAAACCTTCACGTCCGTGGCCTGCATTGCATGTTAAGATCGCTTTATCACATCACACGTTATAGGCGTGTTCTCTTCGATTGGCGTAGCGAATAAGATTTGGGTTACAATTTAAATCTTTCACACGTATATTTTAGGAACAGTTTTTTTATATCAAAAGTGTCTTTCAAACGACATGTTAAATACTATATTTCTTGGTATGATATTTCTTCTGGATATTTATTAGTTTTGATGAGTCGTTTGATATTGTAGATATTTTTATTTTTATAATGTGTTGTTGTTCTTTATTATTTTATTTTTAACTACCTATGTATATATTGTTTACAATGAAACTTTATGATTCAGATAATTTCCAGAAATATTTTATGGCTTTATTTCAGTTCCAAAAATCAAAGTTCACTTTTCTATCAATAACGTTGTGCTTATATCAATGAAATAACGACATGACAAATAAATCATCATCATCATTATTCTGCTTTTATCCAAAGTTATTGGCAATAGTTTTATGACCGGCCGCCAGCCTAACGTCAACCCTCCTTGGGAATGTAATTATTGACCAAACGGCATCAGGTGGAGTTGACCCAGGTCGATATGAAGCTACGGAAAGTGCAGAGAACAATGGCGGTGAGGACTATAAGAGGCTACCGTACGGTGTCCTGGACTGCGGCCACATTGCTGGTGGGCGATCTACCCTGGCTGCTCCAGGCTAGGGTGCAGGCAGAAGTCTACCGACTGTGCGCTGCGGTGCGAGCTAGTGGCGAGCGGATTGCCACGGGGGGACTGAGAAGGGCAAGAGATGTGGCTCGAGAGGCAGTCATTCGGCGGTGGAGGAAGGAATTGGATTCCCTTGTAGCAAGACAGGGGACCGTCGAGGCAATTGCGCCCCATCTCCACCGCTGGATGAAGAGAAGGTACGGCAACCTGTCCTTCAGGATGACGCAGGTGGTTACCGGACACGGGGTCTTCGGTAAGTACCTGCACAGAATCGGACAAGAAGAGGCCCCTAGTTGCCATGAGTGTGGCGCGCCGATTGATGATGCGCGTCACACCCTGGAGGTATGTTCTGCCTAGGGGCCTCAGCGCCACGACCTATTGGCGGTCGTAGGAATAGACCTATCGTTGTTGACTATCATATCTAAGATGCTTGACAGCGACAGGTGCTGGTCATCGATGGCCTCCTTGAGGTGGTCATTTCTTCAAAGGAGGCTGCGGAGTGGAAACGCGAGGCATCTGCTTCCGCAGACTCACTCCGCCGGCCAGGGCGGGGAAGGCGCCATTCCGCGCAGCTCCTCCCACTGCCTTGATGGTCGACTGGACGTGTCCAGATGGCTTAGCGTTGGGGTGTCGGGGATAGAATGTCAATAGACGATCTCTCCGGCACCCCGTAAAAGTGTGGAAGGGACCACTGTGGTTTAAGTGGGTATTTCGGTCGAGAAGTCGGCCGGCGAGTCACACACACTCCCTCGTCTGTCACCGGCGGGGGATAGTGCGTAAAAGCATTTCCACAGCGTGAACAAAATAAAAAGCAAAAGGTCGATATGAAGCTCTAAGTTGTCTTTTACGACAAACACGACAAAAGTAAGGTTTGGTAGTATTCGTAGCCACTACCACACAGCGAACGGCATGATAAATAAATATCATAAAAATTATTAAAAATATTATTTGACTTTGATTTGTATTTTATAAAACTACACATAACGTATTAAGCAAACAAAAAGTAATGAAGTATACAAAAAATAACCAAATCCATGGTTCTTTTTCTTAATCATCATCAATATACTTGCGTGGCTCCAATTAAAATCAACAAATGTGTTGTGTATTACAGCGCGTTTTTAATTGGTTAATTTAGCTTGTCCGTGTTGTATCGAAGTAAGAATACAATTCTTTTTTTTTTACTTATGGTGACAAATGAGCAGACAGCACACCTGATGGTAAGAGCCACTACTGCCCATGGACCTTAGCAATACCAAGGATATAACTAGGCCACTGCCTACCAATGCAAATCCCAAACCAACCCCAATTGGGCTTCCGACTCTCTCGCTCACCGAACGAAGAACAATAGCACATTACCATTACTCAGACGTCGATCTGCGAGAGTGTGGTACTACTCCGGACGGACCGGCCCGCGGTTATACACGGTGAACTCTCCACAACGTGGTCCTACTACTATCAGACTATTCATCGCCCTATCTTACTCATGAGTATCCTAAAATATGAGGAATAGATGTGATTTCATATAACATCTATTTAAAAGTAGAAAAAAATACGTAATAACTATACCAACTCTGTCTGAACGTGATATACTAGATCAATTTCTCTCCTATTATAGACGCGGCTTCAGCCCACCTTTGGGACGTATAAAAGTAATCTTTTGTGAAGTTATCTTTCCTGATTAATTTTAATAAGGTTATGAAACATTTGTACATACATACATACATATCATCATGCCATATCCTTGCAGGGTAGGCAGAGAAAACAGAGTGCCAGAGAACTCTATCTCTGCATACTTCACTCGCTTCCTCAACATTCATAATTCTCTTCATACACGCTCGCCGGTTTCGGTGACTCTTGACTCCACCTTCCTTCAGTACATGAGCGATCTGGTCTAGGTAGGTTAGTCTCGGTCTCCCTCGGTACCTACATCCTTCCACTTTCGCATTGTATATATTCTTAACCAGACGTTTGTTCGGCATTCTTTCCACATGTCCGAACCATCGGAGCATTCCCTTTCGCATCTTTACACCAATACTCTCTTTCATACTTACTCGCTCTCTTACGTCGTCGTTACAAATGCGATCAGTCAGCCTAACTCCACAGATTTTCCGCAGAGATCGCATTTCGACCGCATTAATTTTACTTTCATACTCTTTTCTGCATACCCAACTCTCGCTTCCATACAGTAATGTTGGGACAAGCACTGCGTTATGTATTGCTACACGTGCCTTCTGGCTGAGGTGGTGGCTGCCGAGAAGTTGCCTTAACGCTCCGTTCACTCTATTTCCAGCATTCACTCTTCGCTCTATATCAGTGGTGTACCTTCCATCTCGGCTAAATCCACATCCAAGATATATATATGCATCCACTTGCTCTAGTACATCATTACCTATTGTTACTCTTACATCTGTTCTGGTTTCATCTCATTCAAAGACCATTATTTTGGTTTTGCTCACATTCACGCGTAGACCCCTTTTCTTACAATCTTCTGTCATTGTGTCGACTAGAAAAAGTCAAAAAAAGAGGGTAAAAAAAAATTTTTTTTTAAATTGACGCCATTTTGTTAACTTTTGTTTTTTTTCTTTGGCAAAGGTCAATCCGATAGCGACATCTTTATTGATGGGGAATTTTTAAAATTTTTTTGTTTTAGATCACTACAAGGGTTGGAATCATGTCAACCAGGGAGCACCAAGGGGTCTACCCTTACATATTAGTAATTTTATTCTTATTTATCTGAAAATGATACTTATCATCATT
Organism: Lymantria monacha; assembly: GCA_905163515.2. Lineage (NCBI taxonomy): Eukaryota > Metazoa > Arthropoda > Insecta > Lepidoptera > Erebidae > Lymantria > Lymantria monacha. The sequence continues at coordinate 4,289,536 of LR991087.1, forward strand.
CTCCTACTGGGATAAGACCCAATTACTTGGGGTCGATACAATATGTACTCCTCTTTTACATATTCTAAAAGTTATTGGCAATAGTTTAATGACTGGCCGCCTGCCAGACGTCAACCCTCCTTGGGAATGTAATTGTTGATCAAACGGCATCAGATGGAGTTGGCCCAGGTCGTTATAAGGCTCTTAGTCGTCTTTTACGACATCCACGAGCAAAAGTAAGGGTTGGTAGTATTCGATTTCTCTACCACACGTCTACTGAAAATGATACTTATATAAATAATTTTACTTTTCTTTTATATCGTGATTTTGACGAAATAAAACTACTTTTACGGATTCTATCGCGCTTGTATTTGATGTTTAATTGCCCGACGTTTCGAACACTTTACAGTGATCATGGTCACGGGAGGACTAAGGTGTCTTACGTTCAAAAGTTATCATTATTACAGAAATTTATATTTACCCGCTACGGTATCAGTTATTAAAAGTTTGACCACATTGATTGTAATAGTAATTGTGTAGAAATTTATTATGCTTTACTTATTTTGTTTGAGTCTTTTTTATATTTTTCACTACCAAATTTCAACCATTTCATTTTTTTATTTGACAAAGATCCGACTTCACACCGTCCTGCTGGGACGACGGAAGGGTCTGTATCCCTTGAGCCGGGAGCATATCCTTGATTTCAAAACCCTTGAAATGGCTTGTTTTTCTTTTATAAAATAATATATAATTTACTCAGCCTAAATATATATTCATAGTCCGTGTAATGAGGGTCAAAATATATAATGTACCACGTGCTGGTTCAGTACCGAGTCTTATCGAAAATGACGAAGAAACGAAAACAGTTAACATTACTGTAATATTATAAAATGGAGGAGAGGAAGGAAGACCCACCATTTTCCAGATACAAAGTTGAAGTTCTGGAGGGTGCACATCACAGGAGTAAAATTTCCATATATCCTATTCCACCTTGACCCCATCCCATATACCTTCCTTTCTTGAGGTGTACGGTATACGGTGATTAACCGTGGGAAAGTGGTGAGTCTTTCTTTCTCTCCTCCATTTTATAATAATAATGGATTTCCGCCATGTATCGCCTAATTCAATTAATTACTGTAATAGAAAAAATACTCAATATAAAACCAAACGAGGCGTTTGACCAACTTTAAATAGTGTAATATGCCTAATTTCTCTTAAATAGAGCAGGTTCGTGACCTAAAAATCAATCAATCCATATGAACAAAGTTAGGTAGTAATTTAAATACGGTAATTTCTCTTATTTGAAGCAAACCTTTGATCAACCGTGAGACTTAAATGGACCGAGAAGATGAAGACCGCCTTATTACTTATTAGTAGCAAATTTAAGACCTAAATTTTCTAGATAAAGAGTTGTATATACATTGGCTTGTAAATTCATTCTCCCTTATATTAACATAATACTGTATTTATATAAAAACATACATACATACATATCATCACGCCATATACCTTGCAGGGTAGGCAGAGAGAACAGATTAAAAACACATTTTTTTTTATTTTTAATACCTTTTTTTTGCAGTGGACTATGGACGTGGTCGCGCCACGCCAAATCGGTCCGGGGCGATGGAAGAGGCGGCGTGCAACCCCATAGACCCACCCTGCGAACACCTCTCTTAGCCGTGCGAGCGGGCCACCTGTACCCGATCTTTGTCTTCGGTGGCCATTATTTTTAGTACCTAAAACTACTTTTAGAGAGAGTTGGGTATGCAGAAAAGAGTATGAAAGTAAAATTAATGCGGTCGAAATGCGATCTCTGCGGAAAATCTGTGGAGTTAGGCTGACCGACCGCATTGGTAACGACGACGTAAGAGAGCGAGTAGGCATGAAAGAGAGTATTGGTGTAAAGATGCGAAAGGGAATGCTCCGATGGTTCGGACATGTGGAAAGAATGCCGAACGAACGTCTGGTTAAGAAGATATACAATGCGAAAGTGGAAGGTTGTAGGTACTGAGGGAGACCGAGACTAACCTACCTAGACCAGATCGGTCATGTACTGAAGGAAGGTGGAGTCAAGAGTCTCCGAAACCGGCGAGCGTGTATGAAGAGAATTATGAATGTTGAGGAAGCGAGTGAAGTATGCAGGGATAGAGTTCTCTGGCACTCTGTTCTCTCTGCCTACCCTGCAAGGGATATGGCGTGATGATATGTATGTATGTAAAACTACTTTTACGGATTCTATCGCGATTGTATTTGAACTCTGTAATAACTATGACTTATTGGACGTGAGAAACCTTAGTATTTTCGTGACCATGATCACTGTAAAGTTTTCGAAACGTTGGGCAATTAAAAATCAAATACAAACGCATTAGAATCCGTAAAAGTAATTATATTTCAAATGTGCAATACTCGCGTGAACATCAGAAACCATTATTTAAATATCTAAATAAAAAATAAAAACTTTAATGCATAACTTCTTTTGTATAAACTATTTTCAGCTAATAAAGTCTCTCAATTGGTTATGAGAATGTGCAAATAGAAGGATAACTGGCATATCTTATCTTACGATTGATTGATCGGCTTAGAATAGAAGTTCGATTACGTTTTTCTATTATGGATATCTTATTCGCTTACTTCCTTAACCATCTTTTACGACACTTGCGAAATATAAATAGTGACATATTCTTGATACGAGTATGTCAACTCGAGAATATTTCATAAGATTCTGTTTAAGCTTTTCATAAGCTAATAATAACCTAGTAATGAAAATTATTATTACTAAACTAAGCTTATACGTTTTTTGAAGGCGTACTTCATGATGGTAGTTAGTCAATATCATGAAATTTTGTGTACATGTTATCGATGGCAAAGAACCTGCCAGCTAGAAACAAACGTACTAGTGCGGATATATAGAAAATTACTTTGCTGGGTAGCGACCGATGTCAAGAAATCACTATGGAAAGTTATACGATGTCCTTCGGTAGCCAGACTATAACCTATCAAAAAAATATCTTTCATTATCACAATTCGAATAAGTAATATTATTAAATTGTATATATAGCGTAATATTGGTATAGCAGAAATGTATGCATAAATGTATGGTAACTCGAAAACATATACCAAAAAAACAAACTGGGAACGGCTATGTGATTATTGTTGAGCTGAGGTTCATTCAAGAAAACTCGAAACAAAACCCTATACCAACACGTTTTACTAGCGTGGTTTAGTAGGTAAATTTCCCTCACATTACGGAGGAGGCTCTAGCCCGGCAGTGGGACATTTATGAGCTGAAATGATGAAAATGAATGTGGTTCATTTGGATTTTAATTTCGTTTACTACATGCAAACAAGTATAATTTAGGAAAACATTAGGTACTTTAAGTACTGAATGGTAGAGGCTACGAATACTAAAAAACCTTACTTTGCTAGTGGATGTCGTAAAAGACCACTAAGAGCTTTATTTTGATCTGAGTCAGTTCCATTTAGATAGCATCTATTTGATCAACATTTACATTCTCAAGATGGGATGACGTCAAAAAAAAATAAGTCAGGCGGCCGCTCATAATTGGCAATGACTTTTACAATATGTACGAGTGGTAGGACCACGCTGTTGACAGTTCTCTGTCTACAGCCACGCGGGCCGGTCAATCCGGAGTAGTACTACACTCTCGCAGAAGATCGACGTCTGAGTAATGGCTATATGCTCTTGCATATCGTTCGGTGACCGAGAGCGCCGGAAGCTCAACTGGGTGGGTTTTTGGTTTGTATTGGTAGGCAGCGGCCTGGCTGTACCTTTGGTATTGCAAAGGTCCATGGGTGGCAGTAACACTTACCATCAGGTGTGCTGCTTGCTCGTTTGCCACCATTAGCAATAAAAAAAAGAGGACATATTGCTTCGACCTCCAGGAATGGTTAAGGAACAAGAGAATTATAATAATAATAATAATTCATTTATTTCAGACTTACTATTATGTCCATATAAAAAACTTAACTATTACAGGTTTCTTTGCTGTTTCTACTTACTTATTAGATTAATTAATAAAACAGATTATTACATGTCAATTACAAATATTAATAAGATTAAGTAGTTATAATAAAATGTCAAAGTATAAAAGGAATAAAAGTTAATTAAATTGCATAAAGTTAAATATTAATATCAATGTCAAATTTGGAATGTCAATATTTTAAGATGAATAAAATTAAAAATAAATAAATAATCTTTGAAAACGTCCGAAATGAATTATAATTAACATGTAGTCCAATCGCATGTCTCATAATGGGACAGTCAAATCGGCTCGCTACGACCTTCAGGATACTGTTAGTGCTACCCCGGACACGGCTTAGCATCGAGGCGGCCCGCTTGCGCATGATAGCATGGAAGCCATCCACCCGGGCGTCAGCAAACATGCCCGACGCGCTGCAGCGCCACGGCAGCACCAGCAGCATCCTGAATGCGTTATTGTACTGCACACGGAGGGCGCTAATTGCCTTCAGCGAATAGCGGACCCACAGACTGCACGTGTAAAAAGATTGGCAGTAAGTAACCTTTGAAAAGAGAGATCTTCACCTCAACCGTGCAACGTGCAAATCTGCGAGCCAGCATATTGCTTCTGACAGCTAACGCCCTGCGTTCCCTCTCAATGTCCTCGGCATCTGTGAGGTCCTCACATATCCAATGGCCCAGGTACTTAAAGCGAGAAACTCTAGCCAAAGGAACACCAGCCAGCAATAGAGGCGGCACGGTATTCGTCTTAACGCCCTTTGACTGAAAGACCAGAAACTCACTCTTCTTGACGTTGTATCTGAGCCTATGTGCCACGGCATATTTCTCACATATACCGAGGAGCTTCCTGATTGCACCTATCGAGGGTCCAAGCAACACCATGTCGTCCGCGTAACTTATATTATTTATAAAAGTACCATCGATGGAACATCCGACGCCGGCGCTACTCAGCTCCTCGACAAGCCCATTAATGTACAAGTTGAAAATGCGAGGAGAACTTAAACCCCCCTGTCTCACACCGCACTTCAACCTATAAGCATCGGAATGCTGACCTGACCATCGCACCACATTCATTTTTCACATAATGATGATGAGTAGATACATTAATTACCTTATCATGTTACTTTAAGTAAATAAATACTACATTATATATTATGTGCTTTGAAACAGAGACATAACATTTGGGGATTCCCAAGAAAAATTAATACCTCTAAAAATTAAATGAATAAATATAGTTGAAAAAAAACCATGTTAAAGTTTTTGTAGCACTCGTATAGTAACACTTAAATCTGTTGAATTAATGGTTTGTTGTCTGTTTGTCACGTTCACCTTCGAGAATTCTTTGTTCTCTGTCTTTTTTAACTGCCGTAAACATTGTTTTATTTTAGTGGTGGATTAATTTAAAAATATCTAAGAGACCCAAGCAGATCACATCACTCTAAAAGATGGGAAAACTCGTATTAAAATTCTATTATACCAATTTGTCTAACCAGTATGGTGTAGTATGTCAATTACTTTCCCACTATGGAAGAGGCTCCAGCCCAGCAATCGTAATGATGAAAGCAAAAGTAATGATGCAACACTGTTTTTAGGAATACAAGCCTACTCGGTAATGACGGATTCTTATATGTCATTACCATGACGGACTAGCAAATTGAAACAAATAGTATTATTATTTTTTTGGAGCAAGCTACATTGTAGTTATAACCCAACCAACCACTCGTGATGACAAGATATTGACTCCTAGAGTCCATAAACCGCTATATATTCTATATATGCATTTAGAAAGCCACAGACACCGCTACCTTCTCTTCAGTGACCTGCTCAAAGAAACATCTATCCTAAATAATATTATAAATGTGAAAATATCTTCGTCTATTTATTACGCTTTCACGTCTTATGCTCATCATCACGATTTATTTCTTATCCGTTTTCTAGTCGCGTTCGTGTATGATATAATGCGTTGGCAACGTCGAGAGTATAGCTAGTAGAGCAATAACCACGAGGGCAGATGTATGCCCAATCAGTCTTATATAATTATACTTATATGAAATTAACGTTTTTACATGTTAATTGTACCAGGATTTGTTTAATTAATAAAATATTACATTGCAATTATCAATCAACGTATATTTAGCTGTCTTAATATAACGTGTGATTGATTACAACGCAATTAATGTTAAATTAAAATTTGTAAATATAACTTAATGTAAGCTTTTTCTTCTAGAAAATACGTATTTATTAAAAATGATTGAAATATTGTATGGATTTGATAATAAATAAACCAGAATAATAACGTTTGATAAACTAGAATATTGATGTCTGATTTTCACGCGAGTATTACATATTTGAAATAAAGCTTTCAATTTTTCTATTATTCTCAAAATTGAATCCTTTCCTGACCATGAATATTGAAAATATTCAAATTGATGAAGAAGAAAAAATATCAAACACATATGATTTAATCCATAAAAATAGTTACATTACAAATAAAATAGAATTTCATAGAAATAAAGACTTGTAGTTTGTACAAAATCACGTTAAGCGGATATGAAAAAAAAATTGCATAATAAAAATTGTCATCATCATCATTCTCCTGCTCTTAAATACTTCAGGTCGACGCAATATGTCCTATTGTACTCTTATATACTGCAAGTGTATTATGTATACTCGTACATAATTTCAATAGTTTTATACCCGGCTGACATCAACACTCTCTCTCTCTTGGAGTTGGCCCAGGCCGCAGTTCCTTATAAATAACAAATACGCAATTATAAAATACACAAAACAAGCAGACTTAAAACAATTATTTATGGTTATCACCAAAAAAACTAAACACTATCTATCAAAGCCATGATACTCGGCATTGCACTTCCTACTTGGGATATAACGCCATTAATAGTAAAATATATTTAAAAAAAATAATTAATCCAATCTATATTAAAAGCTCAGCGTCTTATCAGCATATAATCCTACGTATCAAAAATTCTAAATGGTTTGCAATCAACTTAAAAAAGATAAAAATAATCACTATATTTTATTGAATATAAAATCGGATTTATCTTAGGTTATTGTACTGCGACATGTATAATGGATGTTCTTAATAAGTTGGAAGGTATGATTTAAATTTGTTGCTACATTATATACATTGCTCGATTTCTCATATGCATTTGACTCGATTGAGTTCACTGTTTTTCTTACCAAACTGTCATATCAAGATTTTACAGAAATATAAAGAACTGGTTTAATAGCTACTTTATAATCCTTTTGAAATATAGAGAAGTACAAATAAAAACGTTATATTGACGACAATGTAAACCGTTATTAGTGGTATACACCAAGGATCATCATCATCACCCTTGTAAGAGCCCTGTATTATTTATTACATAAAATTAATTACAGAGTTAAATAAAACTACATTAGATTCGTCTAAAATTCTATTTTTTTTAAGTATTTCTATATGTTTAATAACTACTTTAATGCATCTTATTACTAATCAACTTTGTTCATAGATAAATAAAAAATAAAATAGTGTCAAAAATCTATTTTATATCAAACAATTAAGAAATTGTTTTTTTGTAACAATTTCAAATACGTTTTATTTTGATGTAAAAAAAATATTTGACAAAACAACACTCATCATCATCATCATAGCCCATATGTGTCCCACTGTGGGGCTCGGACCTCCTCCGTAATGGGAGGCAAATCAACCTACCACGCTGCTGATAAGCGTTGGTTGGTTGGAATGTGTTGGTTTAGGGTTTTATTTCGAGATTTCCTTCTCTTGCCTAGATGTTATATGCGTTTTATATACCTTAATCGTCTCTTACGATCACGCACGGGTAAGATAGGGGATGGTGAATTGTATTCTTACTCCGTCACCACACGGATAGCAACAAACAGCAAAAACAACACTCGTTATTAAGAAAATAATCCTTGTATTGGGGAGAACTTTACAAATATACAATTTCACAAACACAAATTACATTCAGACTCAGAACAACAATATATGAATTATACAAAACATTGTCTTGCGTGGAACGGTATTTGTACTGTTAAAATTAAATACCTTAAATTAAATTTAGTTCAGCACGGCGTAGTGAGGTACGTGAATGGCAGGTTATGGGGTCGCACGTCGTCATTTCTGTCGCCCTGGACGGCTTGGGTGGAGTGTGACTATAACATAGACTGCCTCCAAGAAAAAAATACTATTTTATAACAAAATACAATGTGTAAGCAGCCTTGATTTTCTATTACGACCAATTCGTGAACATCAGAATAAATAATAAAACAGGTAAAAGGAACAAATCAAAAGCACATTGAAAATAAAACCTTATAAGCATCTTTTTAATCATGGACTAAAAATATGATACGAAAAGTTTAAATCAGTATACCCAATATCATGATTGATGTGCCTCAAATCGAGCAGGTATTTGAAACTCGTAATCTTGGAATAGTTTTTCACATCTGGAAACTCTCATACTGAAAGCCTTATATAATGCAAATATTGAATTTTGTTTGACCAAATATTGATTTAGATCTGTGTAATATATTTTGAAAGTCGCTCATAATATTCAGACTAAACTACGGCATCATATTTTACGTGCTTTGACAATGCACGAAAAGTGTTAACGTTCGATTCTCTATTATTTTAATAAATCTATCTAATCTAATATCTTTAAACGAGCAATTCTTGTATATATATATATATTTTCTGAATCTCGGCAACGGCACCAACAATTTTCATGAAATTTAGCATTCCTAGGGTTCCGTGGACGACTAATCGATCTAGCTAAGTTTCATTTGTAGAATATATTGTTTTATCAATATTTTCAAGCAATGAAAAATAAAATAATTTTGCTTTGGCTGACAACTAATAAAGTATGAAGGCAAATTTTAACGCAGTCATTAAGAGACCTCAATTGGATAATCGAGCAGTCTAATCGAAGCCGGTTCAGATCCTGTTTCTCTGCTTTTTTTTTTTGCTTTTTGGTTTTTTAATTTTTTTTATTATTATTCAATTAATTATTTTTATTATATTTAAATACATCTTCAAAACACACTAAACAGAAAATACCGAGCGAGAGCACGGTCATCCATATATTTCTAATAAACGCTCAATTTGACGTCACTCATCATAATCATACCGCTCTTATTCCAAAAACTTAGTGACGAAGCAATATGTAGAGTAAATCTACCAGCTATCATCACACATATTGCAAAGGATTTAGCAATATTTTTATGACTGGAAGTCCACCTGACGTCAACTCTCCTTGAGAGTATCAATATTCATGAAAGGGAATCAAAGAGCATTGGAGCAGGTTGTTCCAGAACTCTAAGTCGTATTTTACAACACCCATAACCAATATAAAAGTTGGTAGTATTCCTATTCCGCTGCATAGCAATTTGACGTCACTCAGAAAGCTTAGTTAACTATTATATTGTATCACTTTACCCAAAAAGCTCTTCTTTATAACAAAATACCTTGATTTATTAAGATTAAATTAACAATAAATAAAATTAAAAAAAATTGGTGACCGTTATATATTTTAAATGCACTTAAGTAACGAACCATTAAATATTATAGTGATGTGACATTTTCTATGAATTAATTTTTGCGAAACATATAAAATCTCTTAGTACTCGTTCAAGGATTAATCTGAAATTAAAGCTCTTTACGAAACTTGAATTTAAATGTGTATCTTATATTTACATGTTGCTATGTACTGCTACGAATACTACCAACTCTTACTTTGCTCGTGGATATCGTAAAAAACGATGGAGAGCTGACCTTTTTTTTAAACGGTGAGCTGCGGTGTGATTACATCCCGATAATCTGTCCGGAACGACGGAAGAATCAACGCGCGACCCCGTAGACCCGCCCAACAACGTACCTATTGACGACGCCGTGCGAGTGGGCTACCGAGTGGGCTATCGGAATCCGGCCTTTGTCTTCGTTGACCACTTTATACTTGGGCTAACTCTATCTGATACCGTTTGGTTAACAATTAAATTTTTGAGGAAGGTTGTCGTCAGACATGCGGCTTTTGATTAAAACTAAAGCAATGCGTGTGATAAAAGAGTAAGAATATATTTCAATATATATTCTTCTTTTTTTTTTGCTCGTGCAGATAACATCTACGCAAGAGGAAATAACTTTGTTATTAATCCTATACTAACCTGTCTGATCAGCGTGGTATAGTACTTCAATTTCGCTCCCATTATGGAGAAGGCACCAATCCAGCAGTGGAACGTATATAAGTTGAGATGATGATAAAATAATATCTAATAATATACACAAAATAAAAACATATATAGGTAAATTACTTAACATAATTGTCTCTCATCTTAGCTCATGTATGTCCCACTGTTGGGCTCAAGCCTTCTCCATAATGGGAGGGAAACAGACCTACTATATCAAGCTGGTTAGACGTGTTGCTATAGGGTTTTATTTCGAGTTTTCTTTCTCTTGCATAGATGTTATATGCGTTTTATATCCCTTAGTCGTCTCTTACGATCACCTACGGGTAAGATAGGGAAGATGAATTGTATTCTTACTCCGTCACCACACGGATAATTGTAAACAAATTATCTACCAAGAACACTTAATGATCAGAGAATCTGTGAAATAAGCAAAATATTAACATTACTCTGATACAATGAAGTTAGCACAAACCGAGTTAAAGTTCATCTTTTTTTCCTCTCGCATAATTACTGTGTTAAAAAATAACATAGAAGTTGCTCTATTGTCCATTTTTCTCATAAACCTATTATAATAAGGTTTTATAATTGCAGAAACCAAAATATGACGTCACACACCATTGTTCTTAGTCATGGTTGTTGTAAAACACAACTATAAGGGATATATGGTATACAGATGATTTTTTTTTAAATTTATTAACGCCTATAGATACAAGTTCTTTAATCCAGACAGGTTATTTACATTTTAGTTTACAGAATTATATTTCACCTATTGTATTAGTTATAAAATTAAATAAAGGTTTAAAAAATAATGGGTCCATTATGGGTAAGAGAACATCTCTTACACATTCGTAGGCATACACACATTTTCACTTTCACATATTTGGTTTAGTTCGGACACTAACAGCAAACGCTCTATTTTAAATTTCTGACAACGACATGTTCGATATCGACGCTCTGATTTATGCAACGGTTACATTTTGCTTCGGAGTTGGTGATTATTTTCAGTTTACCTAAATGAGCTGGTATTTTACTGTGACCAAAACTTTATTGTGACCAAAACTTTGTTTCGATTTATTGTGTTTATGAAATTTCTGTGACCTGCATTTTTATATGAATAGAACCAAGGTGAATGCGGCGGGGATTCTTGGATTTTAGTATACCAACTTCCTTTACTTTACTTATAATTTTCTAGTAATTGTGCCATAGACTTTTCAAGTCTTTCTGCAATTTCTCTTCATAGTCAGTATACAGATAACATCGACCTGTGGTGTGCCTATCTATAGTGGTACATTTGTAGTAACACTGTTGACAGGTTTTTGTCTACCGCGGGTTAGGCATCCGAGGTAGTAACATACTTTTAGAATATCAACGTCTAAGCAGTGGCAGTGTAGTTTTACGCTTCGTTCGGTGAACGAGAGAGCCCGCACTCCAACTTTTAGGGTGGGTTTTTGTTAGTAGACATTGGCCGCACTATACCCACTTACCATAACAAACACCCTACACATGCCATCAGATATGCTGCTTGCTCGTTTGTCACCATATAGTAATATGCATAAGAATAAAAACTTGTTTGAAAACCTCATACTACATGCTGGTAATTCTGATCAGTACTGAATGTTTAATTTACCTCACATTGTGGAGTGGAGAAGGTTTAAGTCCAGCATCCTTTGCTTTCCCATAGATATCGTAAAAATACATTAATGGAAAAATACAGTTAATATCAATTAAAAAGAAGAAAACTTGAAAGAAAGTTACGTTTACGTTTAGGCGATCGATTTTCCAAATCTGAAAGAACCCCATGCCTATCAACAGGACGTATATGAGCTGTTATGATGTGTTATTTAAAACCTAGGTGCCGTTGGTAAAAACTGTTTAGTTTGATCACAGTTTGCGATAGCTTAAGTATAAAATGGGTTAATAATGTATAGTGCCTACACTAAATCGACTTTCTAGTTATCAGTAGGATCAAGTATAAATCTCTTATTCTAACCTGTCTGACCAGCTCAATATAGTAGATTCCTACACCATTGTGGTAGAGCCCTGTACACCAAACTGGAATATGTATGTTGGGGATAAAAAAAAGAAGAAATTTTTACCTTAATTTTAATGTAGCCTAGATAATCCAGTTCTACCATAAATAAAATAGGTGAAAAAAATATATATGAAATGTAATATTAATCTAGATAATGTACTGAGAGCATAATAAAGTTAGATAAAGGTAGATTAGCCATTAACTTGTTATTAGTCCAATCTCCCAACAATCTAAGGCGTTGATGAGATTCAAAAAACCACGAGATTTAATCATATTGATAAAAGCTGTGAAAATATAATTACACTAGCTGTCCCGGCAGACGTCGTCCTGCCCGGAAAAGTTTTAAGCGATATGCTGACAACAACGGCACCTACTTGGTCCAATTATGTTTTGAAATCATCCAGGGACCCATTGGAAAATAGATAGAAAATTTCATCCCTATCGGTCCAACCATTTGACATACCGAAAACGGCGCCACCTACCGGGTCCAATTGTGAATCTAAACCATTGTCGAATCCCCTCGAACACACGCAAAAAAATTCAAGGAAATCGGTCAAGCCATTTAGGAGGAGTTTACTGTCAACACACGTACAGAAGATTTATCCTTACTAATATTATAAATGCGAAAGTAACTCTGTCTGTCTGTCTGTCGCTCTTTCACGCCAAAACTACTGAACCCATCTAAATGAAATTTGGTATACAGATAGTCTAGAGCCTGATAAAGGACATAGGCTACTTTTTAATGCAAAAAAGGATTGTAAAGGGGAATGAAATTTTGTAAGGAAGTATGGTAATTTTCAAAGACAGAAGCTTGAAACTTAATTTTAGGTTATTGATTAGATATAAATAAATATAACATTAAAATTTTGTAAAAAGTTTACCTTTAAGGGGTAAAATAATAATAGGGAATGAAAATCTTTAGGAAAGTAACCTTTTACGCGGGCGAAGCCGCGGGCAGAAGCTAGTATATTATATATAAAGATAATGAGCCATTTTGTTGACGGCCATATTGGATTTGAATTTTTTGTCATAATATATTCTTTACTAATCAATCCTTATCATTTGATACCCATATTGGATGGGTTGTGATACGTAATTCATTTTGTATAGGCAGCCATTTTGGAATTAAAATGAAATCGAATATATTCAATTATATTGTTATCAAATCAATCTGTCAACAGGAAGAGGGTAAAATTTCAATTACTAAATTTGATCCAAAAAAAAATATCCGATCAAGCTAAATAAAACCATTTAAAATACAGAACTTATCACACAAAGATATAAACCAATTAAAAATAAATTGAATGACATCATCTTTGTGTGTACTACGCCGATACTCATCCGTCGTTATTAAGAGGACTTCGTAGATAAATATTTAGTAATACTTCATTATATCATTTAGCCTTATAAACTAGTCTATTCGCTTTAAACAGCGATTATAAAAGCATGAAACATAAAAGCGTAAAGTAAAATGCGTAGTTTAAGCTATAAGCAACTTAATTTCTGATATTTATGCGAGTATTAGAAAGAAAAAAAGAAAAACATTTATTTTGCTCTCGTTAAAAACTAATAAAAATAATCAGAAGTAAAGAATAACTTCAGGTATGAAATAATTAACGCGAAACATAAAAGGCTATTGGCTCAGCTTTGACTATTTTATTTTATAAAATAGCGCTGATATTCTGCCAACACCTGGTTGGTACATTTTAAGGCAATTATAAAAACATGACTAGTATAAAAGTGTAAGAGTATGTGTGTGTGTGTATGTATAACGATGTATGAATAATTTTAATATAAGTATAACAAAATATTGCATACATATATAATATAAATAAAATGGACAATATTTAATAATATATATATATATATATATATATATATATATATATATATATATATATTTTCTAAGCGTATTGAAATTTCGCACTAGATAAGATAGTGTCATTGCGCATTAAATAAATGTTGTTTTAAAGTTTTGTTAAAAATAAATACAGATTTTAAGTCTTGCAATGGTGGAGGTAGATCACTTGGTGGCAGAGGATTTATAACTACCACGGAATGTTGAAGTGCGATATTTAGGGATATTTAAAAGGTATAATGAAGCTCGAGTCTTGTATTTATTGAGAGAAGTTGGCTTTTTGAATAGAATTACACTGAAAAGCAAACTAGCTAAAGAGAGTTTTCTGCGTTTCATTTTAATTTTTTCCCATGTTTAAAAACGGCGTAACATGAGAGCGTGGTGTATCACACATTTGAAACAAATGATTTTTTACGAATTCTATGGCGTTTTTTTTTTTACTTTTAATTTGCCGATATTTACAGCATTCATGATCACGACAGGACAGTTCTTCTGGAAACGCGATAGAATCCCTAAAAATAGTTTTATTTCAAACATAATTGGGTTTTTATAAATAATTAAGCATATTAAATGCTAAATTTCAGTGATTTGAATAACAAGGTTGTGTCATCGTTTAATACAATTCTAACTGCAAAGTTGTGAGGAAAGTTTTAAATATGAATGTTAAAAAGAAAGAAAGCTTTAGGGGTAAAGGAAGACCAAAGAAAAGATGGATGGACTGCGTGAGGTATGACATGGATAGACAGGGAGTGACTGCAGAGATGACGTCTGATAGGACTGTATGGAGGAAGATGACATATTGCGTCGACCTCAAGTAATTGGGATAAGAGCAAGATGATGATGATGATGAACTGCAAAGTTTGAAGTATTAAGCCTATACAATGTGTAAACATTGTCGGGTAGATGGTGCACGTCTCTTTAAAAGACGTACCTAAATATGATACGAAGCGAGATTTGTATGTTCTACAATAGTTTACGTTGGTGTAAGTGGCAGCACGATTGGGCCGGACTCCCAATAGGTGTGGGTTCGAATCCCACTTGTGACATCATCTTTCGCTTCGTAATCGGGTTTTTATATATAAACTAACTTTTCTATTTCACTGTGAATTTTCTGTTCAAGTTAAGCCGTTTGAGACCATTATTTAAAACAGAAATCCATTGATCCAGTTGCCTACTACTGTACTGCTTTAAGCGACTTAGAATTCCCATGGGAAATATTTAGTAATACATTATATGCTTAATTTGTCACGTCTCACGATAACTTAAAACATATTTTAAATTAAAAATAAAGCGTAAATACGCCGTTAGCAAAAAGATAAAATTTAGCGCCTAAAGTGCTTAAGTGCCATTATTTTAGTCATTATAGATTTGTCAACAAGATTGAGAATAAAAACTTTTAAATATATTTTCTGTCATCACTAATTTAAAAAGATTTTGATATATCCGCTTATATTTTTTCTCATATGGTGACTGGTTAAAGAGAGTTGTAAAAATTGGCCAAGGAATTACTCAGATCTTGGACAGGAATACTTGCCAGGGAAACTTATAAAATCATCTGCGATATCCAACTCGTATTCTAAGCGTGACAATTATGACATTATCATCCTCCCAGAACATGAGGAAGCCTATATCCAAGTTGATATACATGACATGACAAAAAGCTACATTCCCCATATAGTGTGCGATAAGAATGCTATTGTAGAATCGTAAAAATCAGCTAAGGATACCATCAAGAAGAATGTGCAACAGCTCACTACTAGGAAACGTATAACTCCTCAATACAATCGCCAATCCACCCGTCAAGCTTCTTATTCGTGGGGGTCGCCTACTTGAACCACCGAAGACAAAGATCAGGAACCGGTGGCCCGCTCGCACGGCGAAGAGAGGAGAATTGTATGATGGGTCTATCTGGTCACGCGCTGCCTCTTCCGTCACCCCGGACCAACGTGGCGGGGCGAGACCAGGTCTATAGTCCACCGCAAAAAAAAGAGGTTGCCTACTTTTAGTAGTGGACGATGAATGCTTGAATGATGATGATAATGACATAAGGAGATTAAAAGTGAATAATCACCATCTTAGCTCATATAGACTCAATATTATACTCGAGGCTCTTCCACAAATTAAGGAAAACTGACCTACTGTTCCACATTGGTCAGATGAGCTGTTATTAGGTTTAATTTATGCCTCAGCAATCTTGTACGACATCAACGGAAAAGAAGCTGGTAAATTGTATTACTACTCCATCACCATGTTTTTACTGCTTATGGTGGTAAACAAGTAAGCAGCACAGGTGTGCTTACCACTAGTTAATGGTACGTATTACTCCCGCGTATAGACCTCTACAATATCAAGAATACAGCTAGGCCAATACCTACCTCACCGAAGACGGATACCGGTGGCCCACTCGCACGGCGAAGAGAGGTGTTTGCAGGGTAGGTCTATGGGGCTGCACGCCGCCTCTTCCGTCGCCTGGACCGATTTGGAGGAGCGCGATCACATCCATAGTCCACCGCAAAAAAAAAGGCAACTACCTACCAATGAATTTCCACATCCACTCAGAATGTTGGGCAGCTGGTTTACTCAATCACCGAAGCAAGTGTAAAAGCACATTGCCACTGCGCAGCCGTTGACTTTGTGCAAGAGTAGGTCTTGGTCTAGGTGGTGGAAAATCTTAGGGCTTGATATTTTCCACGATCAGCCTACAAGATTTAAAAAAAAGTTACTGGATTCATAATTTTTTATTATTAGTACTATTGCTATATCTGTTATAGGTTCACTTCATTGGTTAATTAGGAAATATGGTTATTTTATAATATTATGCATGTTTTACAAATTCTAGTCGCTAATTTGTACGCATTACTTACATCTTACTTATATTATAAATTATTTTTCTATATAACTAACTACATACTTATCTTAGATTTTACTTACCTTCTAATTATTTCTACTCGTTATTTTATTTATTAGATAATTAATTAATACTTTTCTTTTTATTTCTAACATTAATTTACGCATTGTAATATATTCCTAAATGTTGTGCACATCTGTAATTGATATAAACACTAGTTTTAAGGCACTGGAATGATCTTAGCATATGTTAGTGTTGATGTCGTAGATGAGCCTTGTATAAATAAATAAAGAGTATTGGATGGACTGACCCACCGCTGTAGATAGAAAATTATCTAAAATGTACTCCTACCGCTATGAAATCCGATCCCACCATCCTACTGTAGTATATGCATCATAGTCACTCTCCTAATCTTATCCCAATTACTTGGGATCGATACAATATGTACTCTTCTTTCATAGCACATATTGTTAAAGTTATTGGCAATAGTTTTATGACCGGCCGCCTGTCAGACGTCAACCCTCCTTGGGAATGTAATTGTTGACCAAACGGCATCAGATGAAGGTAACCTAGGTCGTTATAAGGCTCTTAGTCGTCTTTTACTACATCCACGAGCAAAGTAAGGATTGGTAGTATTCGTAGCCGCTACCAAACAGCTGTAGTATATGCATATTTAATATAATTTGTAAATGTGGGTATATCGAATAATATATAAGTGCACCCGTCACACTTGTGCGTTGTCAATCGTAATAAAATCTAGAAGCTAAGCTATTAATTATAATATTATACGCATACACCTACCGATATTATAAATGTGAAAATTTGTGAAGATGTTTCAATATTTGGACATTTTATTACGCAATCACGCGTAAACCGAAAATTGACAGAAAGGCAATTTCCTGGATACATTCTATGCCAATAACATGTTGCGGTAATTTAGTGACAGAATTTTATATTAATAGTCACTTTTTACGAAGCCACAAGCAGAAGCCTGTACTAATTTTGGGCAAATGTTATTAACATTAACACTTTGGAACACATGAAGCTATGTGGTAGCGGCTACGAATACTACCAACCCTTACTTTGCTCGTGGATATCGTAAAAGCCGACTGAGAGTCTTATAACGACCTTTTTTTTTTGTTTACGCTGTGGAAATGCTTTTCCGCACTATCCCCCGCCAGTGACAGACGGGGGATGTATGGGACTCGCCGGCCATAGATGTTGGCGGCCGGAATACCCACTAAAACCAACAGCGGTCCCTTCCGCGCTTTTACGGGATGCTGGCGAGATCGTCTAATGACATTCTATCCCCGACACCTCTACGCTTGGCCATCTGGCCACGACCAGTCAGCCGTCAAGGCGGTGGGAGGAGGTGCGCGTAGCGGCGCCTCCCTCTCTCTGGTCGCCGCCGGCGGAGCGAGTTCGCAGACGCGAGTGCTTCGCGTTCCCGCTCCGCGGCCTCCTTTGCAGAGATGACTTCCTCGCAAAAGGAGGCCATCGACGTCCAGTGCCTGTCGCTGTCAAGCATCTTGTTGATGACGGTTGACAACGACAGGTCCGCTCCCATGACCGCCGACAGGTCGTGGCGCTGAGGCCCCCAGGCGGGACATACCTCCAGGGTGTGACGCGCGTCATCGATTTGCGCGCCACACTCATGGCATCCAGGGGCCTCTTCACGTCCAATTCGGTGCAGGTACTTACCGAAAACCCCGTGTCCGGTAAGTACCTGCGTCAGCCTGAAGAACAGGTTGCCGTGCCTTCGTGTCGTCGAGTGGTGAAGGTGGGGCGCTACCGCCTCAACGGTCCCCCGTCTTGCTACGGGGGACTCTAGTTTCTCCCTCCACCGCCGGACTACTGCCCTTCGAGCCGCTGCTTTCGCCCTGCTCAGTCCCCTCGTGGTGACGCGTTCACCATTTGCCCACGCCGCAGCGCAGAACTGGTAGGCTTCCGCCTGAGCCCTAGCCTGAAGTGACCAGGGCGGATCGCCCGCCAACAATGTAGCTGCAGTCCAGGACACCGTACGGTACCCCCGTAATGTCCTCACCGCCATGACCCACTGCGCCTTGCGTAGTAAGGCTTTATTGGAGGCGGTGAGTGACTGCGACCAGATCGGGGCACCATACAGCGCCATAGACCGCAAGATACCGGCATAAAGCCGCCGGCAGGACGATCCGGGACCTCCAGTATTGGGCAGAAGCCTACCCAGCGCCGCGGCCGACGTTGAAAGCCTAGGGACGAGCTGGGCAAAATGCGGCCCAAAATTCCACCTACTGTCCAGGTGCAGACTCAGGTACTTCATCCGGCTCTGCACCGGCACGGCAACCCCAGACACACTGAGTTGTGCCCCTCGGGGAAGACCTTGGCTGGGACCATAAAATAGGAGGGCCTCTGTCTCCTCCAATGAGACCCTCAGGCCCAACTTGCCAATCCGGTCAACAACTAGCGCTACTCCGACTCTTGCCAGTCGGGCGGCGTTACGGAAGTCAGCCCCCCTCACCGTGATGAGGGTGGTCTTATAACAACCTGGGCCAACTCCATCTGATGCCAATGATTATATTCCCAAGGAGGGTTGACGTCTGGCAGGCGGCCGGTCATAAAACAGTTGCCAATAACTTTTACAGTATGTACTATGAAAGAAGAGTACATATTGTATCGACCCCAAGTAATTGGGATAAGAGTAGGAGAATGATGACTTTAGAA
Source organism: Lymantria monacha (assembly GCA_905163515.2). Classification (NCBI taxonomy): domain Eukaryota; kingdom Metazoa; phylum Arthropoda; class Insecta; order Lepidoptera; family Erebidae; genus Lymantria; species Lymantria monacha. The sequence continues at coordinate 4,309,157 of LR991087.1, forward strand.
CACAATTGAGTGGCACAATATCAATCAATCATTAAATATCGTCAAAGCTATCAAAATTATTGCGATTGAATATTTGAGTAACATCGAGATGTCCAATGCTTTTCTTCTTTCTCGGGTATAGAATGAAGATATATTAACTTTTTATTCATCTCTAAAAATAACCTTTACAACTAAGTTTGTTAACAGTAATTACAATTAAATTAACATGATTATGTCATCTGTGGAAGATCTAGAGTCAAAACTAACCCTTTTTTTTGCGGTGGACTATGCTGTGGTAACGTCCCGCTAAACCGTCTGGGGTAACGAAAGAGGTGGCAGGCGACCCCGTAGACCCACCCTGCAAAGCGCCTCTCTTTGCCATGTGAGCGGACCACCGGTACCCGATCTTTATCTTTGGTGGCCCGCCCGGCGGTTTACCCTCGCGGGTTGGAAAGCTAAACTAATCCCGGGCCTATATTTTAGTACTCCAGGCCCCAACACAATTGCAATATATTGATTATGTAACTTTATTGACTCTGATGCTAATTGCGTAAGAAAACCTGATAGTAAGTGTTGCTACCGCTTCTAAACTTTATCATTTACAGGGGCACAGTCAAGTCACTGCCTATTAAGAAGAGTGCTCTTGTAACAAGTTCAAAGAAGGACACAAGGACAGCCATTTTGATGTTCGATATATAGCTCGTTATCCACGCTTTCATCAGCATAATAAAGTTATAAAAAGTAAAACTAGGGCATTAGTTTCGCCACCGAAGACAAAGACCGGGTTCCGGTGTCTCGCTCGCACGGCGTGAAGAGGTACATGTAGGGCGGGGCTATGGGATCGTGCGCTTCTTCTGTCGCCCCGGATGGATTTAGCGTGGCATAACCACTCCAAAGCCCACCGCCAGAAAAGAAAAATAAAGGGCATTAGTTTGAACCAGCAAAACTCAAAAACTGCTAATCTAGTTCGAACAAACATTTTGTATTATTTGTATAATATTATATATATTATACCAGCGACCCGTCCTCGCTTCGCATCAATTTCAGCCCCTCTGACTCCATATTTTAAATCTTTAATATAATTCCTTTATAAGTATAAGACATTTATTTTAATGATATATTATAAAAGGCATTATTGATCAATATTAAATGCAAGTAAATATTATAATTGTATTATTAGTGGTAGGACGACGCTGTGGACAGTTTTCTGTCTATAGCCGTGGGCCGGTCCGTTCGAGGTAGACCACACTCTCGCAGAAGATCGACGTCTGAGTAATGTCAATGTGCTATTGCGTTTCGTTCGGTGAATGAGAGAGCTGGAAGCCCAACTGGGGTGGGTTTGGGGTTTGTGTTGGTAGGCAGCGGCCTAGCTATACCTTTGGTATTGCAACGGTCCATGGGCGGCAGTGACACTTACCATCAGGTGTGCTGTCAGCTCATTTACCACCATAAACAATAAAAAAAAAATGTATTTAAAATAGTTTCGTAAACAACCCATTATTTTTTATTAATGTATAAAAATAGACTCTCTTAAGAATAACCCGCAGTAATCATATTGCGGGTTATTCTTAAGAGATAGACATATATTGTAGACTTTTTGATAGATATTTATAGAATAGGTATATAATTTCTTTGTATATTATTTTAATCTATCTTGTAAGATTTAATCAATCCGTCAAGAACGAATAGGAATAAAAGAATTAGGCGTACAGAAGGCGAGAAACGAATTTGTTTTTACACTTCATAGCTTAGATATAGCTTATCTGTATAGATAGCTTATATAATATTTAACCATGAGAAGTTATAAGCTATAAAGCTGCTACCGATAGATTAGTTACTACAAATCAAATAATTCAGAAGAATATGGCTTTTATAAATGTTTATATCACGGCTAACAGAAGAAAATAAGTAAGAACACAATTTCCCTTCTCTCTTTACAGGTAACGCAAAATATGACTAGCATTCCATAGTCCTAAATAAATAGCTACACTGCAAGAAAAGGACAGCTCTAAACCAAACCATAGGCCAACTAGTCTGACCACCGTGATATGTTTAAATCTTTTCTTGCCATTTTATAAGCCCGTACTTTTTAATAATATATATATATATATATATATATATGGGTTGATGAACGCGATTACCATTCCGCATTCCTTAAGAGATTTATTTGCCTATTGTTAATAAAACTGAACCTTTACAATATTCCGCGCTTTATCGCTCATCATTCGTCATTCCTTCATTCATAATTCATTCAATTATTCTTCATTCATCATTCAGTCAACATTCATTCATGAGCTATTAATTCGTCATTCATTCATGATGTATTCATCATTTATTGAATCATATATCAGATAATAGACAGACTTTTGGCGGGAATCTGAAAACATCATATGGTGGTCTTGTATTATTTTCGATATCTTATTGTTTTAACATGTTATATTAGATAATTTTGATTGCATTTTATCTAATGTGATGCGATAGAACTGCTGGGATGTAGTGAATATCATATAAAAGTGCTTTACAACGGTTTTCGTTTTCCATCAAAATTCATATATATATATATATATATATATATACGTAGCTGATTGCCAATATATAAAAAGAAGAAGAATAGAAGACAATAGACTATCCATTATTGGGCATAGAGCAGGTTTATGCGATAATCGCCACACCTGGCAAATGGGTTGAAAACCACATTTAGTGTTATATCTCCTACGAGAGCGCTTTTGACTCTTGATAAACCCATAGTCACATTAATGACTCCCATGAGAAATTAATGGTTGGTGATGCATTGTATTCTTAAACCATTACGCGATACAGCTGTCTTCATACAATCAGGTCTTTGGATCATTTTCCTTATATCATTAGCTCTTATGTAATTACCTCTGTAGGTAATCAAGAAGATTCAAATGATGAAAATTATGACATTAGTTTCTATGCACGCATACGTTGTATAGTTAAAAAAGGACTCCAAATCACCGATTATATTTTGAAAGTGTTGTTTGCTACGATTGATGTATCAAGCTTTTTATAGCTACGACTATAACATTGACATAATTTTTAATACGTCTATTAATTCACCCATAAAATATTATCGCCCAACTCTATATTTAATAATATAAATTCTTTATAAGATTAGGGACAAACAATTATGATTTATATTAAATTTGGCCTCAAATCTTTAATACATATTTCGTTAAAAAAACGAAACTGGTTTTATAATTAGAAGTTCAAGAATGGTATAATGTATTTCTTAGTATGTATTTAGATTTTGTTAGTATTAATTTAATGGTATATTACGTAATGATAATGAAACTGTCATTGCATAAATAGTATAAGCGTTCTTACATGACGAGTGCCCTGGATTTATTCTCCATGCTTGTGTAATCAATAAACATGATTAATAACTATCTGGGCTTAATTTATTGCCATTAATTCTATGTTTGTAAAGTACTCCCGTGTGGTGACGGAGTAAGAATACAATTCACCACCCCCCTATCTTACCCATGGGTGATCGTGCGAGACGACTGATGGATATAAAATGCATATAACATCTATCCAAGAGAAGGAAAACTCGAAACAAAACCCTATACCAACACGTCTGACCAGCGCGGTGTAATAGGTTAATTTTCCTCCCATTACGGAGGAGGTGGGATCCCAACAGTGGGACATATATGGGCTGTGATGATGATGATGATGATAATGAAAATACTCTGTGATACAAAAATAAATTCCTTAATGCATGTTATTTTTAAATAAGCAAGTTTAATGACTCTTTAAAAAATATCTAAACTTCTCTATACTTAAATAAATACATAAACAAGTTTAATGACCTACCATATCACGAGCTGCTGGTTCGATTTTCACGCATAATAATACTTTGTGCTATTTACAAATTGTTTCCGATTTTGGATGTAATTTCGGTCTGTTAATTGAATATTTGTAAAATATTATTCCCTATTGCTTAGTATTATTATAGTTTCTAAAATATGCCAACAAGGATTATTTCCTTAGTGCAGTCATTAAAAAGAGTTTTTCTTTGTATTATGGCGGCTTAATAATGATGTCTTGGAGACATGGAGACTTAAGTTTTATTTCCTATAAATTAAGTAAATTATGCATTATTAGCAGCTGCAGTGTCTATAAGAAAAAGGAAGAACCCCACGCCATATCCACAGACTAGTAGACATAGAATAATAGTCCAATTTTCGCCCAAGTATAGACTGAACGTTGTGATAAATAGCCAGCCATGCATAACAAGCCTTTGCTGAAAATGAGAAAATAGTTAAATTAGATTGCATAATTTGAAAGGCAAAGGTATTAATGAATAAATTTTTGTGTGTTCAGAGATTTTAAGTATTTGATATTAAAAATACACTCAGACTAAAAATTATATAAATAATTTTTCTGTGTGAAAATTGAACCTAGGGTCAATAGTTTGCATGGTTAATACCTATCTATTACTACAGTATAAATCATAGTAATAAACCCTGTTAAAATAGCTACACAGCAAGCCAGCTGCCATAACAATTTCGATAAACAATTCATAAAATAAGGCAAATGAGAACTAGGCACTTTTATCCCGCATACAGGAGACGAAAATCGAACTTTTCATCCCACAGTGAAAAAAAAAGTTATTTAGAGTTAAAATTTACCCTCAAATAGTATAATTATATATTTATTTTATGCATGTATAATATTTAAGAGAGTGAGTAGGTATAAAAGAGAGTATTGGTGTAAAGATGCGAAGGGAATGCTCCAAATGGTTCGGACATGTGAAAAGAATGCCGAACGAACGTCTGATTAAAACCTAGACCAGATTGGTCACGTACTGAAGGAAGGTCAAGAGTCTGCGAAACCGGCGCGCGTGTATGAAGAGAATAATGAATGTTGAAGAAGCGAGTGAAGTATGCAAGGATAGAGTTCTCTGACACTCTGTTCACTTTGCCTACCCTGCAAGGGATATGGCGTGATGATATGTATGTATGTTTTTTTATGCAACATCGCGTACTAATTTTATAATACTCCTGCTCATACCCCAATTACTTGGGGTCGACGCAATATGTACTCGTACATATTGCAAAACTTATTGCCAATAGTTTTGTGACCAGCCGCCTACTTGACGTCAACCCTCCTTGAGAAAGTAATTGTTGATCAAACGGATATAGATGGAGTAAGTCCAGGTAATAAAACTCTTAGATGTCTTTCACGACATCCACAATCAAAGTAAGGGTTGGTAGTATTCGTAGCCGCTACCACACAGCTACACAGCTGTGTGGCAAGACTGTAATAGAAAAGTGAAGGTATATTATTTAGCAGTCAAAAGATGACACTATTCTTAAATTTTGTTATTATCTCGGCTCATATACCCACTCATGTCCCACTGTCGGCCTCGAGCCTCCTCCACAATAAATGAGAAACTGAACTACTATACCACACTTACGAGACGTGTTGATATCATGGGTGGCTTTACTTATGGTGCAGAGCGTGCAGTGTACCCGGGCGCCGTGTGTTAGGGAGCGACAAGAGCCACTCGGGACACAGAACGCGCACCGCACGCAGCAAGTATCTAACTATTTATAAACGTAGTGGGTACGATATTTGACAGGTTTGGGTAAGTTGCTTTATAACCTTTACTAGACTTATTTTCTTGTACAGAGAGATGTTTTATGTCTATAGCTGAGAAGTATGTGGAGGCACTGACCATTAGCAGTAGTATATGTTGATCCAAGTTTATTATATTTTATCTTTATTGTAATTATTCAATACATCTTTTATAATATGTTATTCTCCTTAGTTTGTATAAAAATATTGTCTATTATTGTGTATGGCACGCTGTCAGCAATAATGAAATTAAATATAAATAAATAAAAAAATATAAAAATATTACCATGTTCACTGTAATATCATAATCCGATCGCGATTTCGTGTCAAAATAACGAGACTAAGCATGCGACAACGCATTCTAGCGAAGTTCGGAGTTTAGTCGAACGTGTTGTAAGTACCAACCTATTCCATTTAGTTTACAAATTTTGTTACAAGAGGGCGTCAGGTTATTGATTGCACCCGGGCGCTACATGTGCTGGGTTGATATAGTGTTTTATTTTTACTTTTCCTTCTCTTACATAGATGTTTAATGCATATTATATCCCTTTATCATCTTTCACGATACTTACTGGCAAGATAGGTCGTGAATTGTATTCTTACTCCGTCACCATAAGGAAACGTTGTCTATTGCGTTGTTGAGCTAAAATTTATGTGTGAATAACGTATCTGCAACAAAATAAAAACATAACTCCTACTTAATCCATCTAGAATACATATATTACTATAGAATACATATGCTTACATTTAAAACAGTCTTTATATAGTAGATCTGCATAATTAAATTTTATTTTCTCGCCTCGAAAAACCTCCTAAAAATATTACTCACTTTTATTATGTTGAAAAATATTGAGACCGACTCACATCAAGTGTGCAGGCAGTATTACTTCTATACATTGTTAACTTCTGCAATCTTTTAAAATGAAGCATATACCTACTATAAACTGGAAAATTTATAAGTCAAGAAGGTTGAATAATAAAATTTTATATTTTAAAGCAACAAAATGATGTGGTCTTTAAATAAATCAACATAAAAATTATATAAACCCGCGAAAACTATTTGCGGTACAGGGTTGAGAGCACTCAACGCTCACCCATAGTCCGGGTTAAGCTGTGACAGCCATCTACGACTAACAACTAAAATACATACATACATACATACATATCATCACGCCATATCCCTTGCAGGGTAGGCAGAGAGAACAGAGTGCCAGAGAACTCTATCTCTGCATACTTCACTCGCTTCCTCAACATTCATAATTCTCTTCATACACGCTCGCCGGTTTCGGAGACTCTTGACTCCACCTTCCTTCAGTACATGACCGATCTGGTCTAGGTAGGTTAGTCTCGGTCTCCCTCGGTACCTACATCCTTCCACTTTCGCATTGTATATCTTCTTAACCAGGCGTTCGTTCGGCATTCTTTCCACATGTCCGAACCATCGGAGCATTCCCTTTCGCATCTTTACACCAATACTCTCTTTCATACCTACTCGCTCTCTTACGTCGTCGTTACGAATGCGGTCGGTCAGCCTAACTCCACAGATTAAAATAAAATAAAATAAAATACAGACACAAAAAAAAAATTGCGTTAGACTATGGAGGTCACGCCCCGCCAAATCGGTCCGGGGCGACGGAAGAGACGGCGCGTGACACCATAGACCCACCCTGCAAAGCGCCTCTCTTCGCCGTGCGAACGAGCCACAGGTACCCGATCTTTGTCTTCGGTGGCCATTCTTTTTAGCCTAAGGCTAATGTGTTGGCGAACAATTTGACTGTAACCCTTAATTTTTCTATTGGTTATGGTGGCAGACGAACAAGCAGCATGCCTGATGGTAAGTTACTGCCGCCCATGGATATTTACAGTACCAGGGGTACAACTAGGCCGCTGATTACCAATATAAACCACAAACCCACCATAAAAGTTGAGCTGCTGACTTTCTCGGTCACCGAACAAAGCGCAACGGCACATTAAAACTGCTCAGATGTCGATTTTCTGCGAGAGTATGGTACTGCCCAGGATGGACTGGCCCCTGGCATTAATTTTACTTTCATACTCTTTTCTGCATACCCAACCCTCGTTTCCATACAGTAATGTTGGGACAAGCACTGCGTTATGTATTGCTACACGTGCCTTCTGGCTGAGGTGGTGGCTGCCGAGAAGTTGCCCCAACGCTCCGTTCACTCTATTTCCCTTATTCACTCTTCGCTCTATATCAGTGGTATACCGTCCATCTCGGCTAAATCCACATCCAAGATATGCAAATTCATCCACTTGCTCTAGTACATCATTACCTATTGTTACTCTTACATCTGTTCTGACTTCATCTCTTTCAAAGATCATTATTTTGGTTTTGCTAACATTCACGCGTAGACCCCTTTTCTTACAATCTTCTGTCATTGTGTCGACTAGAGTCTGCAGTTCAGTCGCTGACTGTGCCAGCAGGACTGCATCATCTGCATAAAGCAGAGCAGTGATCACTGAGTCGCCTATCTGGACTCCCACATTCATATCGTTCAACCTTTGGAGACATTTATCCAGATTTATATGATAAACAGCCTGGCTGACAGAACGCACCCCTGCTTGACGCCGATATTGACGTCAAACCATGGCGACATTCCATCATCCAGCCGCACACAGGCTCTACAGCCCATGTAACTGGACTGCACAGCCTGTAGCAGTTTACCGTTAATACCATCATCATCATCATCATTTCAGCCTATTGCCGTCCACTGCTGAACGTAGGCCTCTCTCATTTTACGCCACAGAGTGCGGTCCTGTGCCGCCTGTATCCAACGACGCCCAGCAAACTTCACTAGGTCGTCTGTCCACCTGGTGGGGGGGCGTCCCACACTGCGTCGTCCGGTATGTGGTCGCCACTCTAGAACCTTTCTTCCCCAGCGGTTGTCGTCGGTTCTTCGAGCGATGTGGCCTGCCCATTGCCACTTCAGCGTGCTAATTCTTCGTGCTATGTCGGTTACACCCGTTTGTCTGCGGATTTCCGTATTTCGGATTCTATCTCGCAGAGAAATCCCGAGCATAGCCCGCTCCATAGCACGCTGAGCGACTTTGAACCTGGTTATGAGGCCTACATTTAGGGACCACGTTTCCGTGCCTTAAGTCATCACTGGTAACACACACTGGTCATAGACCTGTGTTTTCAAACACTGAGGTATATTGGATGAGAAGATCTTCTTAAGTTTCCCGAACGCTGCCCAACCGAGTTGGATTCGTCGGCTGACCTCTTTCTCGACATTGGATCTACCTAACTGGACTGTTTGTCCAAGGTAAACATAATGATCGACAATTTCGAGAATCGCATTGCCAACTAGGACCGGTACAGGAATGACATGGGCATTTGACATGACTTTCGTCTTGTCCATGTTCATTCGTAAACCCACTAGTTGGGATACCCTGCTGAGATCGTTGAGCATGGTGCCCAGGTCCTCCATGGATTCTGCCATGACGACAATATTGTCTGCGAATCGAAGGTGAGTGATGTATTCGCCATTGATGTTGATGCCGAGTCCGGTCCAGTCTAAAAGCTTGAAGACATCTTCCAGTGCAGTGGTGAACAGTTTCGGAGAGATGACGTCTCCCTGTCTCACGCCTTTCTGCAAATGGATCGGTTTCGTACTCTTATCCCGAATACGGACTGACATTGTAGCGTTCCTATACAAACACTTCAGCACTTCGATATAACGATGGTCGATTTGGCACCGCTGAAGGGACCGCAGCACCGCCCAAGTTTCGACTGAATCAAAGGCTTTCTCATAGTCCACAAACGCTATACACAGAGGCCGATTGTACTCCTCGGTCTTCTGGATAATCTGCCGAAGCGTGAGGATATGGTCTATGGTGCTATAGCCTTTTCGGAAGCCAGCTTGTTCGGGCGGCTGGAAGTCATCAAGCTTGCACGTGAGTCGATTGGTAATGACTCTCGAAAACAACTTGTAGACGTGGCTCAAGAGTGAGATGGGTCTGTAGTTCTTTAGAAGATCTTTGTCGCCCTTCTTGAAGAACAGCACCAACACACTCCTGGTCCACGACTCTGGAACGTCCCCCCCGGGGATAACAGAATTAAATAGCTTCTGAAGGGCTTTTAAGACCAGCTTGCTGCCTTCGGGAGCTCTGCCGTAATTCCGTCATCTCCCGGTGCCTTACCGTTTCTTAGTTGTTCGAGAGCCATTCTGATCTCGCACAAGCTAATGTCCGGGATTTCTTCGGTATAGTGCCGAGTTAGCTTGGATCTGGGATCTTGGACCAAGCCGACAACAGGATTTCGGGATGTTTTATATAACTGTCCATAGAACCTTTCGACCTCTCCCAAGATCTCACTTTGGGATGAAATGACAGTGCCGTCATCGGTCTTCAGCTTAGTCATTTGGCTTTGCCCGATAGACAGATCTTGTGCAAACACTTTTGAGCCACTATTCCACTCTATCGCATCGTTAATACCATACTCCGGTAAAATGTCCCAAAGTTCCTTTCGTACAACCGTGTCAAATACTCTCTCCAGATCCACAAAACTGCAGAAAACCCTCTGACCTAGAGCCAGATGCTTCTCCACAATGTTGCGCAGAGAGAACACTTGATCCATGCATCCCCTTCCACTCCTGAAACCTCCTTGTGTCTCACACAGTAAACCATCGGACACCATCCTCATTCTCCTTTCAATAATTTTACCATACACTTTTGCTGCCAAACTGGTCAAGCTTATGGCTCTGTAATTTGCGCAGACATAACGTGAACCCTTGTTTTTAAACAAAGGCACGCTGACTGCGCTATTTCAGTCCCCGGGAACCATTCCCGAGCTCCAACATAAATTGAGGAGCAACAGGAACGCCTCCCAGACACAGGAGCCACCAAGCTTGATCATCTCGGCAGACAACATATCAATGCCCGCTGCCTTACCATTTTTCAAACTTCTTATCGCCCATTCAACTTCATCCATACTGATGCCATCGGAGGACGCCGTTGTCGAATGTTGATCTACTAAACCACATGCAACACCGGCGCCAACCGTAGCATCCGCATACATATCGCCATAATATTCACTCCATCGGCTTAACACGTCTTGTGTTTGTGTAAGAATGTCTCCACCTTTAGACCTTACTTTATTCATTCTGAAGGCTGACCAACCACCCCGAGACTCCTTCACCTCCAAAAGAGTTTGGTGTTACCCTCGAAGTTTTTAGTCAGCCTATCTTCTGCACTCATACTTGTTCTATCACGTTTCTCTTTCACTAAGGCCTTGGTGTCATTCTTACATTGCCGATATATTTCTTTCTTCTGTTCAGTCATACTGTCATTCAGATTCAAAGAAGAGACATAGTCCAGCCACGCTTTCTTCTTTTGCTCCACGGAAGCTGCCACTTCCGCATCCCACCATGCATCACCATTTGTTTTTCTATGCTTCTTTGTACTTCCACATACTTCTTTCGCTGTATCTACCATACTCTCTTTCAATACTCTCCAGCATTCTTCAATGTCCGATTGTGGCTGGCTTGCCATCGTCAGCCGTTCTCGGACACCCTCTGCATACTTTTCTCTTACACACTCTTCTTGCTAAATATTAAATGCTAAATATTATAAATGCGAAAGTAACTCTGTCTGTCTGTCTGTCTGTTGCTCTTTCACGCCAAAACTACTGAACCGATCTAAATGAAATTTGGTAAACAGATAGTCTGGAACCTGACAAAGGACATAAGCTACTTTTTAATGCAAAAAAAGGATTGTAAAGAGGGATGAAACGTTGTAAGAAATTATCGTCATTTTTAAAGCCAGAAGCTTGAAACTTAGCTTTAGGCTATTGATTAGATATAAATAAATATGACATTAAAATATCGGAAAAATTAAGGAGTAAAATAAAAATAGGGGATGAAAAACTTTAGGATAGTAACCTTTTACGCGGGCGAAGCCGCGGGCAGAAGCTAGTAGCATATAAATAACATCTGAATCTAAAGTCTTCTATATAGAACATTAGATGTAGATCGAGTTGAGAGCCCTCACTACTCGCCTGTAGTCCAAGCTTATTGTCAAAATTACTGCGGCTAACAATTATACACACTTCAAAAAAAATATCAGATTAATCATCAAACCGTTCACGACTAACATTTTTATCTTCAGACTCGAACATGATACAAAGATTTGTCTATTACTAGAAGTCTTTATTTAAAAAAAAACTTACCCAATCAAAGTAAACAGAATAAATCTAACTCTTCTATACACGATTCAATGACAAAACAATTTCAGAGGTGATGGTTTTTTATAATAATTATTATTAAAGTAAAAATCTAATTTAGTAGCGATTTACATTCATACAAAATATTTGTCCTTATTACGTCCTTGAACGTTCACCTTTTTTATAAATATTACTTATGTTTGGGTAACCCCAGAATAAGACTGGTTTTATCTGCATATGGATAATATCCAACAGAAAAAACCTAAGTTATATTTAAATGATAAATGGAAATCCTACTGGTAATTTCCGATGTATCGTTTACTGTTTTATAAAATGTTTGTTTTCTTATAATTGTGGCTGTCAACACTCCATATGATAGCAAGTATATGCATGCAGAGTTGTAAAATTCATTCATTCTCTTACTCGATGTATATATATGATATTCGCGAGCAAAAAAATAAGAAAAATAAAGAAAAAAAAACGTGCTGAGATATAGATAAACCCTCTGAGTTACTTGCGTGATCTTCTCAGTGGAGACCGCGTTTCGATCCGACAATATAATATTATAATACAAAGTAAAATTGTACTATAGTTATTTTAAGTTTCAACTTTGTATGTAGGCAATATGGTGTACAATAAAGTGCATAAATAAATAAATAAATGATGATCCAAAGTAAAATTAATAAAGTTCAAGTATTCCGCATGGTTACATACCATCGAAGACAAGTAACAGGTACCGATGGTTCACCCACATGGCGGTACAAAAGTAATTATACGGCAGATTATGGGGCTGCACGCCGGGTGGATCAGACGGGGTATGTATGACCAACCGCAACCGGTTCTCGAAAAAGGTTTCATACGTAACATTTTTTTTTATTTAATTTAAGCTACCCAACAGTGTATTGGATATTGCTCTTACACCAAAAAATACACTAAAGTGTTTATTAATAGCAGCTTAAAATAAACAATATAATAAAATCTCACTGAGTGTATAGGTATCAGGCAACAATAGTATTTGTTTCAATGAATTTTAAAGTCAGATTACCATATACATCTAAAGCAAATTTATATTGTTTATAAAGCTTCAATGTGGAATTCTTGCACTGAATAATTGCCTTATACAAATTTCTGCATAATCAAACAATTCAGTGCTAATAATTATTTATCATTTGAAATATAACTATTATTACGGATTCTGTCGCGTTTGTATTTTATTTTTAGGGTTCCGTACCTAAAGGGTAAAAACGGGACCCTATTACTGAGACTTCGCTGTCCGTCCGTCCGTCTGTCACCAGGCTGTATCTCAAAAACGGTGATAGCTAGACAGTTAAAAATTTTCACAGATGATGTATTTGTATTGCCGCTATAACAACAAATACTAAAAATAAAATAAAATTTAAGGGTCCCATACAACAAACTTGATTCTTTTTACATCACATTTTTGTTTTATTTTTAGTTACATCGCATATTTTTTTATATATATTATGGTATAGAACCCTTCGCGCGCGAGTTACTTGCATTTGGCGAATTTTTACTTTCCTTTCCTTCCGACGTCTCGAACACTTTACTCAAATTATAATGGCACTACGTCTATAATATATTTTTACGTTCAAAAACAAGTTTTCGTTAATCCAATTTAAATCTAAGCCTTTAGGTATAATCGATAGAAATTTCAAGAGTCTAATACGCTTGAGACGTTTAAATGACAAAGTAAATAGTTATTTGATTTTGAAGTGCGTATATTTCTATGTTGTAAAAGCTTTGACCTACTCAAACATAAATTTAAATTAGTTTTTGTAGTATTTAAATACACCAATCGTGAAATTAGCTATTTGTAGTTTTGGTTTTTTTCTTTTTGAAGTTATACTTCTTTTGGCGCGTTAGGGAAAAATTATGAGAGTCAATTTTTACGATGCGCGCACATGAAAAGTGTTTCATTTGTCCTAGGTCGTTGTCTACCACACAGTTGACAGTTCTCTATCTACAGCCGCGGGCCGGTCCGTCTGGGATAGTACCACATTCTTACAGAAGATCGACGTCTTAATAATGGCAATTTGCTATTGCGCTTCATTCGGTGAACGAGAGAGCCGGCAGCTCAACTGGGTGGGTTTGGGATTTGTATTGGTAGTCAGCGGCTTAGCTATACTCTTGGTTTAGCAAAAGGCCATGGGCGGCAGTAACACTTACTAGCAGGTATGCTGCTTGCTCGTTTGCCACCATAAGCAATAAAATAAGATAGGTATTTTAGTAAATTATTATAGTAATCTTAGTATTAGTTCAATTACGTGCATTTTTTATAATAAATAGTTTTTCTCTATTAATAAAGCAAATAACGAATTGAAAAAAAGGAAGAGAGAGAGAGTTCAGATTTTTATATATTTTTATTTATGTTTTGATATAACGTCGGAAAAGAAAAGAATTTTCTAAACGGTAAAATATAGCAACTGTAAACGTAATATTATCTGTATGATATAAACATCTATGCATTATCTTTTTAGGGTTCCGTACCTCGAAAGGGAAAAAACGGAACCCTTATATTATCACTTTGTTGTCCGTCCGTCCGTCTGTCGGTCTGTCTGTCTGTCTGTCTGTCAAGACCCTTTTTCTCAGGAACGCGTGGAGGTATCAAGCTGAAATTTATATCAAATACTTAAGTCTACTGCTCCTTAGAGCTGTGAAAAAATCAAACTTCTAAGCTAAGGCAATCAAAAGATACAGCTGTTTATGTCGCAAATTTCTGCAAATTTTCGACACTCGCAAGGGAATCAAAACCTACAGGGTACTGCCCATAAAATCAGAATCTTGAAATTTGTTATGAAGCAGTCTTTTATAGCACAGATAAAGAAAAAATTATGAAAACAGTAAGTTTTTGATTACATCATATATAAAAAATATTTTTAATAATTTTAAACTCACTACCCCTTTTCACCTGAACGTGTAAAGAAAGATACGTGAGAACGTTAAATTGAAATTCGTATCAAATATAGTCTATAATACCTTTAAGTTGTAACAAAATCAAACTTCTCTGTCAACGCAATCAAATGAAATAGCAATTTAAGTCGCATATTTTCAAACTCGCAACTACTTGCAAGGGAATCAAAACCTAAAGGGTACTTCCAGTTGACCTAGAATCTTGAAATTTGTCATGAAGCAATGTTTTATAGCACATATAAAGGAAAAATTCAGAAAACCTTTTTAGTTACATTACATATTTTTTTTTAGTTTTACGGAACCCTTCGCGCGCGATTACAACTCGCACTTGGCCGAT
Source organism: Lymantria monacha (assembly GCA_905163515.2). Taxonomy (NCBI): domain Eukaryota; kingdom Metazoa; phylum Arthropoda; class Insecta; order Lepidoptera; family Erebidae; genus Lymantria; species Lymantria monacha. The sequence continues at coordinate 4,324,192 of LR991087.1, forward strand.
TTTTTTTTGTTCAAACGTCATTTAGTCTAAAATCGTGCTATTTAAAATTCGTAAAAGTCTAATGAAGTTGGTTTATTTTTTTTGTTAAATAAACTCTAATTTTATTTAATTTATTCAAAAAGCGCCACCGAAATAATTTGCCGCCCGTTGAATTTGACATTGGTAACATTTCTTGCCATGTTGCGTGCAACGATGTAATCCCTAATATTAGATTGAATGTAATTGTATGGGTATTTCAAAAATCTTCACAGATTAACTGAGGTAATTTACCGCCCCCTTGGGTTCTGACATTGTTACAAATTCTTACCAAGTAGCGCGCAACAATCGATTTTGTGTCCCATACCACCCACTTTACATGCAATTGTGTATTTAATGGAGGAGCATATGCTACGACAGTCCCATATAAATTGGTATAACGGCCAGAATTCTTATGAGTTCCTTGCATACTGTTTGAATAAATAATTTTCTCTCAACACTGTTTACAGATAAAGTTAATTGTAACAATTTTTATTGAATTTTTTCTCAGTTATATCAATTAATGATCATTATTAACTCAGCTCATATATGTCCCACTGCTGGGCTCGAGTCTCCTCCGTAAGGGAATGAAATTGACCTTATAGTAGATCAGATGTTACAATGATGATCAGACGTGTTGATGTAGGGTTTTCTTTCGAGTTTTCTTCTATTACATAAATGTTATATGCGTTTTATATCCCCTAATCATCTTTTACGATCACTCACGGGTAAGATAGAGAGTGGTAAATTGTGTTCTTACTACGTCACCACAATGTTACCAAATTAATGATATTATGTATTTTTTTTATAATTTAATAATTTTATTATATATATTAATATAAATTATATTCGGGAAGTAAGTTTTCCGTGTAGTAATAGGATATAAATATAATTTATCACCCACTTTTCTTCACCATGATTGTCATAAAAGACGACTAAAATATCTAAGCAAATTTCATAGCACTATAAATAAAGATTAAATAAAGTACTGTATCTGTCTCACCAGCAGTGCTTAATGAGGGTTTATGCCCAATAGTGGTCCTGATATGTGCTAAAGTTTGACTATAAATATATCATTTAAATAAAAATTGTTTTATTTCAATATTAACTATTGCTACAATTCCACAGGAACAATATTAAAATGTGATCACTGCTTTACTTTTCAATACAGCAAGAGTCCTATATTGTTGCGACACGGTACGTATGTGAATACAATAAACATTGTAATTCGGTTCCACAAGTATGGGGCCGAAAATTGGATCGTCAATATAAAACCCAAGTCGGTCAAACTTGTATAAATTCCTTTCGTAATCTCCGTGAAAGTTTTATCTTGATATATCGCATAGTTCTCGACGGAAACGTGCTATGTATGTATAAAAGAAAGACAAAACTTTACGAAACTTCGAATTTGTTTTCAACTGATATTTCTCTTACACAATAACTAGAATATTTATAACATTTACAATCCTCTTATTGTGGTAGGACCACGCTGCGGACAGTTCTCTGTCTACAGCCGCGGGCCGGTCCGTCCGGGGTAGTACCACACTCTCGCAGAAGATCGACGTCTGAGTAATAGCAATGTGCTATTGCGCTTCGTTCGGTGAGCGAGAGAGCCGGAAGCCTAACTGGGGTGGGTTCAGGGTTGTATTGGTAGGCAGCGGCCTAGCTATACCATTGGCAAAGGTCCATGGGCGGCAGTGACACTTACCATCAGGTGTGCTGTCTGCTCGTTTGCCGCCATAAGCAATAAAAAAAAAAAAAAAAATCCTTCTTTTGCTTGCGATTGTCTTGAAAATTGATCACGCAGTGACGATCTTTTTTTTTGCGGTGGACTATGGAGGCGGTTGCGCCCCGCCAGATTGATTCGGGGCGACGGAAGAGGCGGCGCGCAACCCCATAGACCCACCCTCCAAACACCTCTCTTCGCCGTACGAGCGGGCCACCGGTACCCGCACGTAGTGACGATCTAAGGATATGATGCATCATCCCATACCTTCACAATACTTCACGTTGTTATCGTATAGATAAATGCTAGAAATAGATATCACTGCCTGATTAGGCTACCTAATGCTAACACTTCTGGTACATTAGACTAATTTGCTTTTAATTATGACTCAAATGAATAGTCTGAGGAGAATAAAATCTTATCAGGATACAGTACTATTAAATTTACTGTCAATATTTATTTAGTATTGAAATTATCGTGACTTTGACAAATATTAGACATATACATATATAAAAAACAATAAAATCACCTGCTGAGATCTATTACGTCGACCCCGATTTGAAGCATATTCCTACATGCCGAAGGCTCACAGTTGTTCACTCGCCTTGATAATAAATATATTTACATCATCATTCTCCTATTCTTATCCTAATTGCTTGGCATCGATACAGTATGTACTCTTCTTTCATAGTACATATTGTAGAAGTTATTGGCAATAGTTTTATGACCGGCCGTCTGCCAGACGTCAACTGTCCTTGGGAATGTAATTGTTGACCAAACGGCATCAGATGGAATTGGCCCAGGTCGTTATAAGGCTCTCTCTTTTACGACATCCACGAGCAGAGTAAGGGTTGGTAGTATTCGAAGCCGCTACCACACAGCTAGATGAACATATTTACATATGTGTCTACTATTTATTTAGTCTTTTATTGCCCCCCTCTTATATATTGTCATGAGTTTAATTTAAAGATTGAAATACTCAGATGTTTCCATATAAACAAAAATAAACCATAATTATTATTATATTTATTAATAAATAATATATCTCGCATGATTGGATCCAAGATATTAAATGATAGGATTTTCCTTATCATTCAGTCGCATTATAATTGGTAACTAAATATATATCTTCTAAGAAATGTTAACACCTCGCAGATAATTACTTATTTATGAGATTGACTCAATGAATTTAATTATTTGTTATATAAAAAGAATTATTTTTTAAATATTAGAATTTTTGAAGTGAATTTCCTAATGATTCATTATTTATAGAATGCGTAGCAATTTATTATGTACTGTTACGTATTGTTAATATAACGTAATATCTTAAATTAATTAAGATTACCTTAGAGCAAACATAATCGCTGTGGTCTATATACATTTCTGGGGGCTTTTAAGCTATTGTTTGCTCTCTTACAGTCTAATTTGACATACAATATACATCTATTCCCCTATATATTTTATATTTAAAGAGAGGATTGGAAATTATAATCTAAATTAAAACATTTATAATTTTAGAAGAATTTTAAAGAAAGATCCTTCCAGAAAATATATCATATTAACTTTTACCTGGGGCTTCACTCTCGTTGAAGCCCTTAAATAAATATTAAAGATCATACATTCTAATAGAACTGAATCAATATGATTCAGTTTTTAAAAATTACTACATATAATGAAGTTACCCTCCGTATTTTTTTTTAAATAAATATCCTATGTCCTTTCTAATACCTCGAAGATGTTTCATGATAATCGGTTAAGCAGTTTTGGCGAGAAAGCGTAACTAATAAATTTATATTCACATTTATAATGTTATATATTATACGGATATCTAAAACCAAAATTTTAGGAACTATCTTTTACCTAAAGTTGATAATAATAGTTGACTGCACAGATGGCGTAGTGGTTTAGATGCCGACCTTCCGTGCCAGGGCCGCGGGTTCGATTCCCACGCAGGACAATACTTTGTGCGATCCACAAAGTGTTGTTTTGAGTCTGGGTGTAATTTGCCTGCGCTAATTGCATGTTTGTAAAGTCCCCCGCAATACAAGGATTGTTTCCTTAGTGCAGGGAGGTGTCTTTAAAAAAAAAAAAATGATTAATAGTAGGATTTGTACTAGCATTTTATAATCGTGAATATTGTATGGAACATCCCCGTTAAATATGATTTCCATAATTTGTATCGTAGGATAAAAGAATATTAAAGCAATAATACCTTTTTAATTTATTTTTATTGATTGTAGTGGTAAACGAGCAAGCAGCGCACCTCATGGTATATGTTACTGCCGCTCTATTACAGCTAGGCTGCTGCCTACCAATGAAAACCCCAAACCCACCCAAAAAATTGGGCTGCCGGCTCTCGCGCTCACCAAACGAAGCACAGTAACACATTGCCGCTGCTCAGACGTCGATTTTCTACGGGAGTGTGGTACTACCCCGGAAGGACCGGCTCTAGAAAATTGTCAACAGTGTGGTCCAACCACTATTAAAATATTTAATTAATGTCTATCACAAAAGTAAGACGCTGTCTAGTGCTTATTTGTGGGGTGGATTATCGTTTCGAGCACGGTTCCCGTCGACATCGCGGCAACAAACTATATTGTCAACGGCAACCCAGAGGTTTTATTTTTATTGCTAGTGGTGGCAAACGAGCAAGCAGCACACCTGATGGTAAGTGTCACTGCCGCCCAAGGGCAATACTAGGCCGCTGCCTACCAATATAAACCCCAAACCCACCCAATTGGGCTTCCGGCTCTCTCGCTCACCGAACGAAACGCAATAGCTCGTTGCCATTACTTATACGTCGATACCCAAGATGGACCGGCCCGCGGCTGCAGACAGAGAACTGTCCACATCGTGGTCCTACCACAGAAATTTGGTTACAAAACTCCACTTTGAACGCTGCTAATGAAGATATACCTACATTATTATATAATTATGTTATTTCTGACTTCAGTAACGAGATATTTTAGTATTGACTGCGCAAAAAATCGCTTTTGTATTTTTGTTATCAAGTCGATGAACTGTGAAATCATTATTTACTGATCGGCAACTTGAAGATTATTTATTAGACGGATGGAAAATACAATTCCTCACACCCTAACTTACCTACGAGTGATGTAAAAGATGGAGAAAGGATATATGTATATAATATCTGTGCAAGAGAAGGAAAATACGAAATTAAACTCTACACTAACACATTTGCCACCGAAGACAAGGGTACCGGTGGCCCGCTCGCATGCTATTGAGAGTTACTATGTAGGGTGGTCTATGGGTTACCGGTGGCCCGCTCGCAGGGCGAAGAAGAGGTGCTTGCAGGGTGGGTCAATGGGGTTGTGCGCCGCCTCTTCCGTCACCCCGGACCGATTTGGCGGGGTGCGACGTCCATGGCCTACCACAAAAAAAAAAACTCTGCTCGTTCAGTCACCCGGGATGGATCGAACGGAGTGCCCGCCGCCATAAAATATACAACAACCCATCTGACTAGCATAGTATAGTAGGTTAATTACCCTCCTATTGTGGAGAAAACTATAGCCCAGATGAACCTATATGATTAAATTATTATTAATATTGCGTAAAGTCTGTACTACAGCAACTATTATTTACATTTAAAAAATATTATTAAAAATTAGTGAAGCGATCCCGTGTTATTGGAGATGAAAAATGTTAATGCACTCTATGTACACAAAATACTGTGACTGATGACTTGTTGGATGTAACACACCTTAGTCATCTACAAACATGCATACATATCATCACGCCATATCCCTTTCAGGGTAGGCAGAGAAAACAGAGTGCCAGAGAATTCTATCCTTGCATACTTCACTCGCGTCCTCAACATTCATAATCCTCGACTCTTGACTCCACCTTCCTTCAGTGCGTAACCAATCTGGTCTAGGTAAGTTAGTCTCGATCTCCCCCGGTATCTACATCCTTCCACTTTCGCATTGTATACCTTCTTAACCAGATGTTCGTTCGGCATTCTTTCCACATGTCCGAACCATCGGAGCATTCCCTTTCGCATCTTTACACCAATACTCTCTTTCATACCTACTCATCTTCATACTCTCTTTCATACCTTATTCATCTCATGACCATAAACGCTGTAAAGTTTTCGAAACGTTAGGATATTAAAAATCAAATACAAGCGCGATAGAATCCGCATAAATAGTTTCATTTCAATACTCGCTTCAACATCACAAATCATTGAAATACAAGTAAAAATAATTTTAGCGCATCGACTATAGGCCATGTGTGCGCTTACTCTTACGTTATAAAAATATGCGTTCTTTTGTCAACAAACAGGTCGTCGTGAAAGAATTGATGGAGCGTGAAAGAGGTGATAAGTGATGTTATGAGCGAGATACGTGGAAAAGGTGCACTTACATCTGACTCCTTAAAAAAATATAAAGTGATTCCATTTTTCATTTATTTGTCAACAATGTATTTATATTGATCTAATGCATTCTGAATATTTTTTGTTGATGTTTGGTTTTTTTTTTGGTAAATCGTGATATTTTGAAATATATATTTTATATTGAGTTGATCAAAGAGCATGGGTATTTAGATACAAAATACAGGTTGATAAAATACAATAATATTTTTACATCGATCTTTGTAAAAAAGATACTAACTGGTTCATCATTATCATTCTCCTACTCTTATCCCAATTACTTGGGGTCGATACAATATGTAGGTACTCTTCTTTCATAGTACATATTGTAAAAGTTATTGGCAATAGTTTTATGACCGACCGCCTGCCAGACGTCCACGAGCAAATTAAGGGTTGGCAGTATTCTTAGCCGCTATCACACAGCTGATACACAGATACGAACTGGTTATTTAAATACAAATATTAATAAAAAGTTCGGGGCACTTAGGAGGATCCTTTCGTCCAATATTCTGCACTGTCTGAAAACAAAGGTAATATAATAACGAGCGCATATTTCTAGCATTGACTTACGGTGGTTTCTAAATGTCGGCTTCATAAAAAGGGTCTAAGTTGCCCAGCAAGCTATGGAGAGGCTATGATCGGTATTTTACTACATAATGAAAGCCACAATACGGAAATCATCAATAAATGAGTGGGTGTAACTAACATAAACCGAAGAATTAGCACGTTGAAGTGGCGATGGACAGGCCACATCGCTCGTTGTACCGAAAACCAATGGACAACAAAGTTTCTCGAGTGGCTATCACGAAATGGATGACGCAGCATAGGACGCGACCACGACGCGACCATCCACTAGATGGACTAACGACATCTTAAGGGGGTATTCTGGTGTAGGCGCCTAAATTGTAGGTATTTTTCAAACGGATATTAAAAACAAATTAAAAATATCTTTACTATCCATTGTTTGTTATAATTTTTATTGTCAATTGAAGAATATAAAAAAACATTAAAAATAAAAAAATCTTTAAATTACAGGCCGGTGGAGTGGGGCTACAAAAAAAATGGTGCTCCCTGGTTGACATGATTCCAACCCTTGTAGTGATCTAAAACAAAAAAATTTTAAAAATTCCCCATCAGTAAAGATGTCGCTATCGGATTGACCTTTGCCAAAGAAAAAAAACAAAAGTTAACAAAATGGCGTCAATTTAAAAAAAAAATTTTTTTTACACTCTTTTTTTGACTTTTTCTAGTCGACACAATGACAGAAGATTGTAAGAAAAGGGGTCTACGCGTGAATGTGAGCAAAACCAAAATAATGGTCTTTGAAAGAGATGAAACCAGAACAGATGTAAGAGTAACAATAGGTAATGATGTACTAGAGCAAGTGAATGAATTTGTATATCTTGGATGTGCATTTAGCCGAGATGGAAGGTACACCACTGATATAGAGCGAAGAGTGAATGCGGGAAATAGAGTGAACGGAGCGTTGGGGCAACTTCTCGGCAGCCACCACCTCAGCCAGAAGGCACGTGTAGCAATACATAACGCAGTGCTTGTCCCAACATTACTGTATGGAAGCGAGAGTTGGGTATGCAGAAAAGAGTATGAAAGTAAAATTAATGCGGTCGAAATGCGATCTCTGCGGAAAATCTGTGGAGTTAGGCTGACCGACCGCATTCGTAACGACGACGTAAGAGAGCGAGTAGGTATGAAAGAGAGTATTGGTGTAAAGATGCGAAAGGGAATGCTCCGATGGTTCGGACATGTGGAAAGAATGCCGAACGAACGCCTGGTTAAGAAGATATACAATGCGAAAGTGGAAGGATGTAGGTACCGAGGGAGACCGAGACTAACCTACCTAGACCAGATCGGTCATGTACTGAAGGAAGGTGGAGTCAAGAGTCTCCGAAACCGGCGAGCGTGTATGAAGAGAATTATGAATGTTGAGGAAGCGAGTGAAGTATGCAGAGATAGAGTTCTCTGGCACTCTGTTCTCTCTGCCTACCCTGCAAGGGATATGGCGTGATGATATGTATGTATGTATGTGTGGAATACAAAAGAATTTCTGGAAAGAACGAGTCCTCAAGTTGTCCGGCAACATCTGCCGTTCATTGTGTGATTCGCTCTTCTCCGCTAGCTTAGACGCCACGTCACAAAATCCGCTGTATCTCCGAAAATAGCTCGAATTTTGGAAAATCCGCTTAAGGTTATATTTTTGAGGGTCTAAACTTTGAAAAATGCAAAAAAAAAATCGATTTTTTCAAATTTCTACACCAGAATACCCCCTTAAGAGTCGCAGGCAACCGTTAAATGTCAGTAGCTCAGGACCGTTCTGAGTGGCATTCTCATGGAGAGGCCAGTATCCAACAGTGAACGTTTCAATAATGAACGGTGAATGGATTATTAATAAATAATTTATGAAATAATTATCACCATCATCACCACAGCCCATAAATGTCCCACTGTTGGGCTCGGGCCTCCTCCGTAATGGGAGGGAAATTAACCTATTATACCGCGCTGGTCAGACGTGTTGGTATAGGTTTTTGTTTCGAGTTTTCCTTCTCTCGCATAGATTTTATATGCGTTTTATATCCCTTAATCGTCTCGTACGATCACCCATCGGTAAGATATGGGATGGGGAATAGTATTCTTACTCCGTCACCACACGAAGGGATGTGATGATATGTGATATAAAACAATGAAATATTAAAATTCGAATGATAATAAAAAAGGCAAATGTGCGTTCGATCTGGGGTCGTCTGCATAATGGGACTGCACGATTGCCAACTCAGCTGTTTCTATTTTTTTTAAGAGTGGCTAAATTTACCTTAATATTCTAATTTATTTTTTCGTTAGTTGAGATCACTGACAAAGGCCATCAAGACGAAGAAAGACGAGATTTTTTTTTATAAATAACACCTAGATAAATCGATTTATCGCCCCCGACATCTCCTGCATAATAAATTAGATTGAATATAAAAGAATATCTCATTTAAAGATAGCTAGATATTTTTCCACGTATATTAACAGTTAATCTGTTGCTCACAATGAAGCCACCACTGATTACTATTTTGTAGGATGAGTTGTAAAAATCAGCTGAGAAATCGCTAGAAAAATAGCACTCTTCTGAGAAAATAATAAAACCAACTGCAATCACCAACTCGTAAGGCAAGCGTAGGGATTTTTTTTTTCATATTTATATCCAAAAGCGAATATCAATAGGCAGACGGATGGATGGATGGATGAAGGTATTATATAACAGAGAAATGACCCTAATTCTTAAAATTTTACTTGTTAGTCTTTTCTAATTTAATTTGTTGGTGATCTCGAAATTATTAAAGACTTTCGCGGACTACTTGCGGATCAATTCTTTATTGAAGAAAATTGAGGCCATCGTGAATGCATACAAAAGTTGTTAGAGTCGAAGTTGACCACTGTGTAAACCCATCCGCACAACAAATGGGAACATTAAAAATAAAGTTTATTTTAATTTGTGAATTAAATTATCAAATAAAACTATTTTTACAATTTTATGAGATTTGTCCACATTTTAGCATTCATAATTACGAGAAATCATCTAGTTACGTCAAAACTAGACGTTGAAAAGTATTTGAAACATTGTGAAATTAGTTTATCAAATACAAGCTCGATAAAATCTTTATTGCGAATATAAACTCGCGAAAACGTCAGAGCTCAATTCATTCCTGCAATTATAGACCACTAGCATACAATACTCTGAGAACTTAAACTCTATTCCAATGAGTGGAAACCTTATATCAATTTGTAAAAAAAACATCGGATATAACAAAAAATGCTCCAGTAGCATATCAAAAAGAAATCTAAGCTTTCAAACGTTTTTATTACATCTGTTGCTGTTTCCTCCGTATAGCAAACTATTATACAAGCTAGTCAAACTATTATACAAGCTAGTCAAACTATTATACAAGCTAGTTAAACTGTTATACAAGCTAGTCAAACTGTTATACAAGCTAGTCAAACTGTTATACAAGCTAGTCAAACTATTATACATATTATAATACAACTATTATCCACGTCTATCCTTGAACACAGAGCGATAGTAGGGAACCAGCGTGCCACACAAAACGGTCTTGTACCATCTTCTTCCAATGGTTCACTGCGGCTTTCACAATATTGTAAAGCCGCCTGACCGCAGCCGACATTGCGTTGCACGCTATAGATGGGTTACTATAGTATTTCATTTTTTGACTTCTCCGTTTCTTGCAATTATGTTATCTGCTTCCTTCTCTTATTTTTCTTTCAAGACAATTACAACAAAGGATAGGTTACTAGTTTACCATCATCATTCATCATTCTCCTACTCTTATCCCAATTACTTGGGATTGATACTATATGTATTCTTCTTTCATAGTACATATTGTAAAAGTTATTAACAATAGTTTTATAACCGGCCGCCTGCATGACGTCAACCCTCCTTGGGAATGTAATTGTTGACCAAATGACATCGGATGGAGTAGGCCCAGGTCGTTATAAAGTTCTGAGTCGTCTTTTACGACATCCATGAGCAAAGTAAGGTTTAGTAGTATTTGTAGCCGCTACCACACAGCAAAAGGTTACTAGTTTACCACACGAAATATATTTGAAATTTTATCGTATAAGTAGTCACATTCAGCTACACATAATACTAAATGTATATATTTTAACATAAGATTCAATTTATCGTTTATTTCCCATGGTGGTAAACAAGGAAGCAACACACCTGATAGTAGCGATATACTGGCTGAGCTCAGCTCTGACGCTGCAAAACAACCTTTTAAGTATATGATCAAACTTAAATAACAGACCTAATTTTCTCTTTTAGTAGCTTCGACTTTGTGATTATTAAAAAAACCTGATGGTAAGTAATACTGCCGCTCATGGACTTTAGCAATACAAGGGTTACAACCAGGCATCAGCTTACCGTGAAGAAAGTGCCTTTCTTAAACCCCTTTTAAAGAAGAACACATCATAGCCCTCGGGAAACACCGTAGCAGATGATTCACTCCAGATCTTGCACGTACATAGAAGACATAATCGCTGAAAACATATAGTTGAGCACCATATTGTTTCCAGGTGAAATGGATGAATCCTACAATAGTATCGAGTGGTGCAGTGGTGAAACGATAACGGTGGTACCTACCCAGTCAAACGGCATTCCTCTTGCAGTTATGTGGTATATTTATGTGACTTAGTAAAACGCAGAAAAGTAAGATGGGTGATGACATTAAATACCTATACCGTTGCCTAAGTGATATTCCGTTATCTTAATAATTTGATCAAGTCTCTGTTCAAGTGACAGTAAAGTCGAACCGTCTTGAGAATACTTCATTCAGAGGCGAAACACTTGTCGAATTAGTAATCGAAATTCTACGGAAAATTACAAGCAAATTTTGTAAGCTACATACTCATTGTGTAGAAATAAGAAGTTGCCCTACATCGTATACCGCCTCGATTGTATTCTGTATTCCTTCATTTCTTGAGGATACAGTACATTAACTATGGAATAGTGGCGGTTATATTCTCCATTTCAAAATAATGATGGATGTTTTTTCGTGTGGCGACGGAGTAAGAATACAATTCATCACCCCTTATTTTAATTCTGGATGATATAATCGTGGGTAAGAGACGACAAAGGGATATAAAACGCATATAACATCTATGCAAGGGAAGAACAACTCGAAATAAAACCCTTTACCAACAAGTCTAACTACCGCTGTATCATCATCATCACAGCCCATAAATGTCCCACTGTTGGGCTCGAGCCACCTCCGTAATGAGAGGGAAATTAACCTACTATACCGCGCTGGTCAGATGTATTGGTATAGGGTTTTGTGCCGAGTTTTCCTTCTCTCGCATAGATGTTTTATGAGTTTTATATACCTTAGTTGTCTCGTACGATCACCCACGGGTAAGATAGGGGGTGGTGAGTAGTATTCTTACTCCGTCACCACACGGATTATACCGCTGTATAGTAGGTTAATTTCCCTCCCATTATGGAGGAGGCTCTAGACCAGCAGTAGGACGTATATGCTTTTCATATCACTTCATTCAATAAATTATTTAAATATATTTTGGTTAAAAACATCCATCATCATCATTCTCCTACTCTTATCCCAATTACTTAGGCCGATACAGTATGTACTCTCCTTTATAGTACATATTGTAAAAGTTATTGGCATTAATTTTATGACCGGCCGCCTGCCAGACGTCAACCCTCCTTGGGAATGTAATAGTTGACCAAACGGCATCAGATGGAGTTGGCCCAGGTCGTTATAAGGCTCTTAGTCGCCTTTTACGACATCCACGAGCAAAGTAATGGTTGGTAGTATTCGCAGCCGCTACCACACAGCACAAAAAAAACATCCGTCATCTTTATATTAAACTTTACTTTACCTTAAACTGTTTATTTGTTGTTGATAGATCTATCAATGTTTAACTATAAGATAAATTTAATATTAATACTAATTTATGTATAGGTAATACACGGTTATATATAAAGATTGATAAAAGAAAAAGTTGTTATAGTATATCTAATCTAAGAAGTGCATTTTGACAGCTGTCGGAGTAAGTTGTCTAGGTATGTGAACCAAATAATCGCTATCAAAAATATCCGATTTTAATGAGAAATCGATATTGATTCTTTTTTATTAATAATTGGTATATTTTTATTTTTTCAAAAAGCGATGAATAAATTAAGTGCTAAATTAATACTAAACAAATTTAATTATTTCAGCATAAAATCTATTCATCATATTTAGTAGGATTAGGTAAGTAAAAACAAAAACTGGATTTGAAAATAGCTATTTATTCAGAATCACTACTATTACTTGAATTATCATCGTCGCGAATATTAATAATTATTTCCGTATCAATAAAATTGTCGAAATGTACATCTCTGTCAAAATCTTTATTCGATTAACTATATTATTCTAATATTTTTACCGATTGGAAAGAATGCCAAACGAACGTCTGGTTAAGAAGATATACAATGCGAAAGTGGAAGGATGTAGGTACCGAGGGAGACCGAGACTAACCTACCTAGACCAGATCGGTCATGTACTGAAGGAAGGTGGAGTCAAGAGTCTCCGAAACCGGCGAGCGTGTATGAAGAGAATTATGAATGTTGAGGAAGCGAGTGAAGTATGCAAAGATAGAGTTCTCTGGCACTCTGTTCTCTCTGCCTACAGCAACTATTGTTTACATTTAAAAAATATTATTGAAAATTAGTGAAGCGATCCCGTGTTATTGGAGATGAAAAATGTTAATGCACTCTATCTACACAAAATACTGTGACTGATGACTTGTTGGATGTAACACACCTTAGTCATCTACATACATATATACATATCATCACGGCATATCCCTTACAGGGTAGGCAGAGAGAACAGAGTGCCAGAGAACTCTATCCTTGCATACTTCACTCACTTCCTCAACATTCATAATTCTTGACTCTTGACTCCACCTTCCTTCAGTGCGTGACCAATCTGGTCTAGGTAAGTTAGTCTCCACCGATGACAAAGATCGGGTACCGGTGGCCCGCTCGCACGGCGAAGAGAGGTGTTTGCAGGGTGGGTCTATGGGATTGCGCGCCGCCTCTTCCGTCGCCCCGGACCGATTTAGTGGGGCGCGATCACGTCCATAGTCCACCACAAAAAAAAAAAAGGTAAGCTAGTCTCGATCTCCCCCGGTACCTACATCCTTTCACTTTCGCATTGTATATCTTCTTAACCAGATGTTCGTTCGACATTCTTTCCACATGTCCGAACCATCGGAGCGTTTCCTTTCGCATCTTTACACCAATACTCTCTTTCATACCTACACGTCTTCAAACTCTCTTTCATACCTTAGTCATCTCATGACCAAAAACGCTGTAAAGTTTTCAAAACGTTGGGGTATAAAAAATCAACTATAAACGCGATAGAATCCGTAAAAATATTTTTATATCAATACTCGCGTAGACATCACAAATCATTGAAATATAAGTAAAAATAATTTTAGCGCATCGACTATAAGCCATGTGTACGCTTACTCTTACGTTATAAAAATATGCGTTCTTTTGTCAACAAACAGGTCGTCGTGAAAGAATTGATGGAGCGTGAAAGAGGTGATAAGTGATGTTATGAGGGAGATACGTGGAAAAGGTGCACTTACATCTGATTCTTCGAAAAAATATAAAGTGATTCCATTTTTCATTTATTTGTCAACAATGTATTTATATTGATCTAATGCATTCTGGATTTGTTGATGTTTGTTTTTCTTTTTTTTTTTTTATATATATAAAGAAATGTTTGATCCTTTACAAATAATTAATTACAATTTTAAATAAATAATTAATATGTACAATTAAAGTTAAGTTTTAAATTAAAATATTTACAGAAAAATAGAAGAAAATAGTATAAAAAAAAAAAAAAGAGAAACAAAAGACGCAATCAGGCATCGAAAAATTCCTCCGCATCACTGTCCACTGGTAATGTGACCAGAAGACTAGCAGCATTGCCACGTTGAATGGTAATGCTAACCTTTTGTGCAAAATATAGACCAGCCCTCTGGGCCAAGAGTTTCGACCCCAAACGGCTCGAAAATATAATTTCCAATAAGGTTATTATACTTTTACTATTACAAAGGGGTATATACATATATATATATATATATATATATATATAATATCTGGAGGACCGAGCCTTGCTCGTTATTTTCTTATTAGTGTGTTTTGCAACATATATAAATATAATTAAAATAATGAAAAAAATAAATTAAAAAGGCAAAAGTACAAAAATAGAAAATAAAAAAATACATCGAGCAAAAAGGAGCCAAAATCATATTTGTCGTGTGGGGTATCTAAAATATTTTTTTTATTTTGTTTATTAGTATTTGTCTGTGAAAATTTCTATCTGACTGCTGTCTAACTATCATGGTTCATGAGATACAGCCTGGTGATAGATAGATGGATGGTGAAGTCTTAGTTATAGGGTGCCGTTTTACGCTTTTGGTACGGCACCCTAAGAAGGTTGAACTCACATAAAAGCTTGGTACAATGGAAATATGCCTTAAAATTGGAATGTCACGAAAGTCACAATACTGTATTAACACGGCATTTGAAAGTTTCTAAGCTATAAAGGGGTCATACACTTTTCGGACACGTCGTCATATGAACGTAGAGTTTGAAATTTTAAATTGTTGGACAGCAATTTTCTAAGCCGAATATTGTAATTGAGAGCCATGATAACACATTACATCGTATAACTGAAGTCCATCGCTCATAAGATATATTACCCGTTTTAATTTTACTCTGGCGAGAGTATTTTTACCACAAAATGATTAGGAAAGAGAGATAGTCATTTTCTATATTTTTTGTTCGCTGATTAGTCAGGGTTTAACCAACATATTTGTAAAAATCGAGACGAAAAGGCTGAGTTATATTAGGAACAATCAGTAAGATACGATAGGGAGACAGGATGTTAATGCTGATCAGATTGGTCGCAAGATGCCATGTGCGCTACTACGGTTGTTTCGATTTCTTTATACTATTTACTTGCAATTATTTTAAATCATTCGAAGGGGTCAAATATTAAAATAAATCCTTTGAATAAATGATAAACCCCGAGTCCGACAACCGGTCGAGTTCCTGAATATTCTGAAGGCTACCGGCCTCCCAACTCACATCTTAAAATTGAGAGCTGACGCGCCAAAATTATTCAATGCCACCAGTTTGCAAGAAAAAACATTGCATTGCAATGTAATCGGGTCAACTATACTGACCGGTTGTTCTCGAGCAGTCTATATTTATTCCTAGGATTCTCCAAATACCATCAAATTACTCCTTCGAATTTCAAAAAGTGCAGTTTGCCATTAAAGTCTGCTTCGCAATAACCATAAACAAAGCTCGAGGTCATATTCTTAAGGTAGCGGGAGTAGACTTGGGAGAAAGCTGCTTCTCCCATGGACAGTTGTATATGACATGCTTCAGAGTAAGCTCACAGAGTAGCCTGGTAACTCTAGCATCCGAAAGAAAAACAAAAGATATTGTTTACAAAGAAATACTGTAATAGGTGTAGTATCGCGGGTTGATGTCAAAGAAGCGGTACCATAGGTCAGCCTAATTTCGATGGAAGAGACGGTGGGTTATGGGGCCGCACACTACCCTTCCATCGCCTCGGTCGGAATGAGCGCGGTGTATTCAAAACATGACCTGTTAAGCCTCGTCCATAATATATAACAAAATTTCATTTGATTTTCATGTTTATTGAACCTTCCCTACACTATGATAAAGATTGTTATCATCATCATCATCACAGCCCATATACGTCCCACTGTTGGGCTCGGGCCTCCTCCATAATAGGAGGGAAGTTAACCTAATATACCACGCTGGTCAAACGTGTTGGTATAGGGTTTTGTTTCGAGTTTTCCTTCTCTTGCATAGATGTTATATATTATGCATTTTATATCCCTTAGTCGTCTCTTACAATCACCCACGGGTAAGATAGGGGGTGGTGAATTGTATTCCTACTTTGTCACCATATGGATAAGGTTGTTATAATAGTATATAAGTGTATAAACATTTTTACATAATTATCTATAAATAATAATAAAAATAATAACGTAAAAAACAAACAAAAATCCTATTAAAACATTATAGACTTCTACGCAGACAAGGATGCCGGCTAATGATAATAATTAATAAAATAATAAAAAAATGCCAAAAAGTAAATAAGAAAAAGTAAGGATCCGAACCGAGCTTCAAGAAAATCGTTGGAGCCGTTTCCGAGATTCAGATTACATATATACATATATATATATATATATATATATATATATATATATATATATATATATATATACAAGAATTGCTCGTTTAAAGATATAGTGAGATATACTTTTACATTAGGGGGCATAGTCCAGAGCGTGCTCGTTCGCGTCCCCTGCCAGTCTAATTAGACTGCTAATCCGCCTCGATGTGCGTACCGCAATGCGGGTTAGGGCGTCCCCCGGAGGCGACGCGTACCGACCCGCCCCCGTCGGTACGAACATCGGCAGTTGCGGCGATGGGGGCCGCCACCCATCACGCCTTGCCCAGTTAGGCGACTCGAGGAGAGCAGAGTGCCGGGTGGGCACGTGGAATGTAAGAGGTTGTGTGAAAGGTAAGTTGCACGAGCTGATATCCGTCATGGCGGACAAACAGCTAGACGTGCTCTGTTTAACAGAGACCAAGCAAAGGGGCAGCGACGCCTGCGATCTTCCTGGTGGTGGGATGGCTCTGTGGTCTGGTGTACCACAGAGCAATCGAGCCAGCATGGGGGTAGGAGTGCTGTTGTCCTCTCGCTTGGCCTCAGGTGTGAAGGATTACGGAATGTATGATCCTAGACTTCTATGGGTCCGTATAAAACTAGGTGTCACCAAGGCATTCATGGTTGTAGCATATGCTCCCGTAGGATCCTCGGTGGCATCAGACCTAGAGAAGTTTTGGGACAATGTTAGGGAAGTTCTGGATATGGCAGAAACCAGTGAACGCGTGATTGTATGCGGAGATTTGAACGGATGGGTGGGGACCAAGCGTCCCGACTATGAGGACGTACTTGGTCCATTTGGTGATAAGAGAGTGAACGACAAAGGTAGGCTCATAGCGGATGTATGCATGGAGAGAAACCTTATTGTGTCAAACACATTTTTCTAACATAAGGACATCTATATGTATACATGGAGAAGGAATGAACAGAAAAGCATAATAGATTTAATTTTGGTAGACAGTCGCCTCCGAAGCAAAATATTGGACGCAAGAGCCTACAGGGGCCCCACAGTTGATACGGACCACTATCTCGTTATTGCGAGATTTATTGGTCTGTTCAGAAAGTGGAGGCACTGGCGAGAGCGTGTCCACTTCGGAGGGCTTGAAAGAATAAAGGTTGAAAGGTTGCAAGAAGAGTGTGTAAGAGAAAAGTATGCAGAGGGTGTCCGAGAACGGCTGACGATGGCAAGCCAGCCGCAATCGGACATTGAAGAATGCTGGAGAGTAATAAAAGAGAGTATGGTAGATACAGCGAAAGAAGTATGTGGCAGTTCAAAGAAGTATAGAAAAACAAATGGGGGAAGCAAACAAAATGCATGGTGGGATGCGGAAGTGGCAGCTTCCGTAGAGCAAAAGAAGAAAGCGTGGCTGGACTATGTCTCTTCTTTGAATCTGAATGACAGTATGACTGAACAGAAGAAAGAAATATATCGGCAATGTAAGAATGACACCAAGGCCTTAGTGAAAGAGAAACGTGATAGAGCAAGTATGAGTGCAGAAGATAGGCTGACTAAAAACATTGAGGGTAACACCAACCTCTTTTGGAGGGAGGTGAAGAAGTCTCGGGGTGGTTGGTCAGCCTTCAGAATGAATAAATTAAGGTCTAAAGGTGGAGACATTCTTACACAAACACAAGACGTGTTAAGCCGATGGAGTGAATATTTTGGCGATATGTATGCGGATGCTACGGTTGGCGCCGGTGTCACATGTGGTCTAGTAGATCAACATTCGGCGACGGCGTCCTCCGATAGCATCAGTATGGATGAAGTTGAATGGGCGATAAGAAGTTTGAAAAATGGTAAGGCAGCGGGCATTGATATGGTGTCTGCCGAGATGATCAAGCTTGGTGGCTCCTGTGTCGGGGAGGCGTTCCTGTTGCTCCTAAATTTATGTTGGAGCTCGGGAATGGTTCCCGGGGACTGGAATAGCGCAGTCATCGTGCCTTTGTTTAAAAACAAGGATTCACGTTATGACTGCGCAAATTACAGAGCCATAAGCTTGACCAGTTTGGCAGCAAAAGTGTATGGTAAAATTATTGAAAGGAGAATGAGGATGGTGTCCGATGGTTTACTGTGTGAGACACAAGGAGGTTTCAGGAGTGGAAGGGGAAGCATGGATCAAGTGTTCTCTCTGCACAACATTGTGGAGAAGTATCTGGCTCTAGGTCAGAGGGTTTTCTGCAGTTTTGTGGATCTGGAGAGAGCATTTGACACGGTTGTACGAAAGGAACTTTGGGACATTTTACCGGAGTATGGTATTAGCGGTAAACTGCTACAGGCTGTGCAGTCCAGTTACATGGGCTGTAGAGCCTGTGTGCGGCTGGATGATGGAATGTCGCCTTGGTTTGACGTCAATATCGGCGTTAAGCAGGGGTACGTTCTGTCAGCCAGGCTGTTTATCATATATCTGGATAAATGTCTCCAAAGATTGAACGATATGAATGTGGGAGTCCAGATGGGCGACTCAGTGGTCACTGCTCTGCTTTATGCAGATGATGCAGACCTGCTGGCACAGTCAGCGATTGACCTGCAGACCCTAGTCGACACAATGACAGAAGATTGTAAGAAAAGGGGTCTACGCGTGAATGTGAGCAAAACCAAAATAATGGTCTTTGAAAGAGATAAAACCAGAACAGATGTAAGAGTAACAATAGGTAATGATGTACTAGAGCAAGTGGATGAATTTGTATATCTTGGATGTGGATTTAGCCGAGATGGAAGGTACACCACTGATATAAAGCGAAGAGTGAATGCGGGAAATAGAGTGAACGGAGCGTTGGGTCATCTTCTCGGCAGCCACCACCTCAGCCAGAAGGCACGTGTAGCAATACATAACGCAGTGCTTGTCCCAACATTACTGTATGGAAGCGAGAGTTGGGTAGGCAGAAAAGAGTATGATAGTAAAATTAATGCGGTCGAAATGCGATCTCTGCGGAAAATCTGTGGAGTTAGGCTGACCGACCGCATTCGTAACGACGACGTAAGAGAGCGAGTAGGTATGAAAGAGAGTATTGGTGTAAAGATGCGAAAGGGAATGCTCCGATGGTTCGGACATGTGGAAAGAATGCCGAACGAACGCCTGGTTAAGAAGATATACAATGCGAAAGTGGAAGGATGTAGGTACCGAGGGAGACCGAGACTAACCTACCTAGACCAGATCGGTCATGTACTGAAGGAAGGTGGAGTCAAGAGTCTCCGAAACCGGCGAGCGTGTATGAAGAGAATTATGAATGTTGAGGAAGCGAGTGAAGTATGCAGAGATAGAGTTCTCTGGCACTCTGTTCTCTCTGCCTACCCTGCAAGGGATATGGCGTGATGATATGTATGTATGTATGTATGTACTATTACAAAAATATATTCACATTGAGTTAGGTCAAAGAGTATATCTAGATACAAAGCACAGGTTGATAAAATATAATAATATTTTTACATCGATCTATGTAAAAAAGATACGCACTGGTTCATCATTATCATTCTCCTACTCTTATCCCAATTACTTGGTGTCGATACAATATGTACTCTTCTTTGTTTGCAAAGTTATTTGCAATAGTTTTATGACCGCCCGCCTGCATGACATCAACCCTCCTTGGGAATGTAATTGTTGACCAAATGACACCGGATGGAGTAGGTCCAGGTCGTTATAAAGTTCTTAGTCGTCTTTTATGACATCCATGAGCAAAGTAAGGTTTAGTAGTATTTGTAGCCGCTACCACACAGCAAAAGGTTACTAGTTTACCACACGAAATATATTTATAATTTTATCGTATAAGTAGTCACATTCAGCTACACATAATACTAAATGTATATATTTTAACATAAGGTTCAATTTATCGTTTATTTCCTATGGTGGTAAACAAGGAAGCAACACACCTGATAGTAGCAATATACTGGCTGAGCCCAGCTCTGACGCTGCAAAACAACCTTTTAAGTATATGAGCAAACTTAAATAACAGACCTAATTTTCTCTTTTAGTAGCTCCGACTTTGTGATTATTAAAAAAACCTGATGGTAAGTAATACTGACGCTCATGGACTTTAGCAATACTAGGGGTACAACCAGGCATCTGCTTACCGTGAAGAAAGTGCCTTTCTTAAACTCCTTTTAAAGAAGAACACATCATAGCCCTCGGGAAACACCGTAGCAGATGATTCACTCCAGATCTTGCACGTACATAGAAGACATAATCGCTGAAAACATATAGTTGAGCACCATATTGTTTCCAGGTGAAATGGATGAATCCTACAATAGTATCGAGTGGTGCAGTGGTGATACGATAACGGTGGTACCTACCCAGTCAAACGGCATTCCTATTGCAGTTATGTGGTATATTTATGTACATACATACATACATATCATCACGCCATATCCCTTGCAGGGTAGGCAGAGAGAACAGAGTGCCAGAGAACTCTATCTCTGCATACTTCACTCGCTTCCTCAACATTCATAATTCTCTTCATACACGCTCGCCGGTTTCGGAGACTCTTGACTCCACCTTCCTTCAGTACATGACCGATCTGGTCTAGGTAGGTTAGTCTCGGTCTCCCTCGGTACCTACATCCTTCCACTTTCGCATTGTATATCTTCTTAACCAGGCGTTCGTTCGGCATTCTTTCCACATGTCCGAACCATCGGAGCATTCCCTTTCGCATCTTTACACCAATACTCTCTTTCATACCTACTCGCTCTCTTACGTCGTCGTTACGAATGCGGTCGGTCAGCCTAACTCCACAGATTTTCCGCAGAGATCGCATTTCGACCGCATTAATTTTACTATCATACTCTTTTCTGCATACCCAACTCTCGCTTCCATACAGTAATGTTGGGACAAGCACTGCGTTATGTATTGCTACACGTGCCTTCTGGCTGAGGTGGTGGCTGCCGAGAAGTTGCCCCAACGCTCCGTTCACTCTATTTCCCGCATTCACTCTTCGCTCTATATCAGTGGTGTACCTTCCATCTCGGCTAAATCCACATCCAAGATATACAAATTCATCCACTTGCTCTAGTACATCATTACCTATTGTTACTCTTACATCTGTTCTGGTTTTATCTCTTTCAAAGACCATTATTTTGGTTTTGCTCACATTCACGCGTAGACCCCTTTTCTTACAATCTTCTGTCATTGTGTCGACTAGGGTCTGCAGGTCAATCGCTGACTGTGCCAGCAGGTCTGCATCATCTGCATAAAGCAGAGCAGTGACCACTGAGTCGCCCATCTGGACTCCCACATTCATATCGTTCAATCTTTGGAGACATTTATCCAGATATATGATAAACAGCCTGGCTGACAGAACGCACCCCTGCTTAACGCCGATATTGACGTCAAACCAAGGCGACATTCCATCATCCAGCCGCACACAGGCTCTACAGCCCATGTAACTGGACTGCACAGCCTGTAGCAGTTTACCGTTAATACCATACTCCGGTAAAATGTCCCAAAGTTCCTTTCGTACAACCGTGTCAAATGCTCTCTCCAGATCCACAAAACTGCAGAAAACCCTCTGACCTAGAGCCAGATGCTTCTCCACAATGTTGCGCAGAGAGAACACTTGATCCATGCATCCCCTTCCACTCCTGAAACCTCCTTGTGTCTCACACAGTAAACCATCGGACACCATCCTCATTCTCCTTTCAATAATTTTTCCATACACTTTTGCTGCCAAACTGGTCAAGCTTATGGCTCTGTAATTTGCGCAGTCATAACGTGAACCCTTGTTTTTAAACAAAGGCACGATGACTGCGCTATTCCAGTCCCTGGGAACCATTCCCGAGCTCCAACATAAATTGAGGAGCAACAGGAACGCCTCCCAGACACAAGAGCCACCAAGCTTGATCATCTCGGCAGACACCATATCAATGCCCGCTGCCTTACCATTTTTCAAACTTCTTATCGCCCATTCAACTTCATCCATACTGATGCCATCGGAGGACGCCGTTGTCGAATGTTGATCTACTAAACCACATCCAACACCGGCGCCAACCGTAGCATCCGCATACATATCGCCAAAATATTCACTCCATCGGCTTAACACGTCTTGTGTTTGTGTAAGAATGTCTCCACCTTTAGACCTTATTTTATTCATTCTGAAGGCTGACCAACCACCCCGAGACTTCTTCACCTCCCTCCAAAAGAGTTTGGTGTTACCCTCGAAGTTTTTAGTCAGCCTATCTTCTGCACTCATACTTGCTCTATCACGTTTCTCTTTCACTAAGGCCTTGGTGTCATTCTTACATTGCCGATATATTTCTTTCTTCTGTTCAGTCATACTGTCATTCAGATTCAAAGAAGAGACATAGTCCAGCCACGCTTTCTTCTTTTGCTCTACGGAAGCTGCCACTTCCGCATCCCACCATGCATCACCATTTGTTTTTCTATGCTTCTTTGAACTTCCACATACTTCTTTCGCTGTATCTACCATACTCTCTTTCAATACTCTCCAGCATTCTTCAATGTCCGATTGCGGCTGGCTTGCCATCGTCAGCCGTTCTCGGACACCCTCTGCATACTTTTCTCTTACACACTCTTCTTGCAACCTTTCAACCTTTATTCTTTCAAGCCCTCCGAAGTGGACACGCTCTCGCCAGTGCCTCCACTTTCTGAACAGACCACTAAATCTCGCAATAACGAGATAGTGGTCCGTGTCGACTGTGGGGCCCCTGTAGGCTCTTGCGTCCAATATTTTGCTTCGGAGGCGACTGTCTACCAAAATTAAATCTATTATGCTTTTCTGTTCATTCCTTCTCCATGTATACATATGGATGTCCTTATGTTGGAAAAAATTTTGTTGGTATATTTATGTGACTTAGTAAAACGCAGAAAAGTAAGATGGGTGATGACATTAAATACCTATACCGTTGCCTAAGTGATATTCCGTTATCTTAATAATTTGATCAAGTCTCTGTTCAAGTGACAGTAAAGTCGAACCGTCTTGAGAATACTTCATTCAGAGGCGAAACACTTGTCGAATTAGTAATTGAAATTCTACGGAAAATTACAAGCAAATTTTGCAAGCTACATACTCATTGTGTAGAAATAAGAAGTTGCCCTACATCGTATACCGCCTCGATTGTATTCTGTATTCCTTCATTTCTTGAGGATACAGTACATTAACTATGGAATAGTGGTGGTTATATTCTCCATTTCAAAATAATGATGGATGTTTTTTCGTGTGGCGACGGAGTAAGAATACAATTCATCACCCCTTATTTTAATTCTGGATGATATAATCGTGGGTAAGAGACGACTAAGGGATATAAAACGCATATAACATCTATGCAAGGGAAGAACAACTCGAAATAAAACCCTTTACCAACAAGTCTAACTACCGCTGTATCATCATCATCACAGCCCATAAATGTCCCACTGTTGGGCTCGAGCCACCTCCGTAATGAGAGGGAAATTAACCTACTATACCGCGCTGGTCAGATGTATTAGTATAGGGTTTTGTGCCGAGTTTTCCTTCTCTCGCATAGATGTCTTATGAGTTTTATATACCTTAGTTGTCTCGTACGATCACCCACGGGTAAGATAGGGGGTGGTGAGTAGTATTCTTACTCCGTCACCACACGGATTATACCGCTGTATAGTAGGTTAATTTCCCTCCCATTATGGAGGAGGCTCTAGACCAGCAATGGGACGTATATGCTTTTCATATCACTTCATTCAATAAATTATTTAAATATATTTTGGTTAAAAACATCCATCATCATCATCATTCTCCTACTCTTATCCCAATTACTTAGGCCGATACAGTATGTACTCTCCTTTATAGTACATATTGTAAAAGTTATTGGCATTAATTTTATGACCGGCCGCCTGCCAGACGTCAACCCTCCTTGGGAATGTAATAGTTGACCAAACGGCATCAGATGGAGTTGGCCCAGGTCGTTATAAGGCTCTTAGTCGCCTTTTACGACATCCACGAGCAAAGTAATGGTTGGTAGTATTCGCAGCCGCTACCACACAGCACAAAAAAAACATCCGTCATCTTTATATTAAACTTTACTTTACCTTAAACTGTTTATTTGTTGTTGATAGATCTATCAATGTTTAACTATAAGATAAATTTAATATTAATACTAATTTATGTATAGGTAATACACGGTTATATATAAAGATTGATAAAAGAAAAAGTTGTTATAGTATATCTAATCTAAGAAGTGCATTTTGACAGCTGTCGGAGTAAGTTGTCTAGGTATGTGAACCAAATAATCGCTATCAAAAATATCCGATTTTAATGAGAAATCGATATTGATTCTTTTTTATTAATAATTGGTATATTTTTATTTTTTCAAAAAGCGATGAATAAATTAAGTGCTAAATTAATACTAAACAAATTTAATTATTTCAGCATAAAATCTATTCATCATATTTAGTAGGATTAGGTAAGTAAAAACAAAAACTGGATTTGGAAATAGCTATTTATTCAGAATCACTACTATTACTTGAATTATCATCGTCGCGAATATTAATAATTATTTCCTTATCAATAAAATTGTCGAAATGTACATCTCTGTCAAAATCTTTATTCGATTAACTATATTATTCTAATATTTTTACCGATTGGAAAGAATGCCAAACGAACGTCTGGTTAAGAAGATATACAATGAGAAAGTGGAAGGATGTAGGTACCGAGGGAGACCGAGACTAACCTACCTAGACCAGATCGGTCATGTACTAAAGGAAGGTGGAGTCAAGAGTCTCCGAAACCGGCGAGCGTGTATGAAGAGAATTATGAATGTTGAGGAAGCGAGTGAAGTATGCAGAGATAGAGTTCTCTGGCACTCTGTTCTCTCTGCCTACCCTGCAAGGGATATGGCGTGATGATATGTATGTATTATTTGGATATTCGTGAATTGGAAGTGGTCAAGCACTACTGTATAGAACCTGGTGACGTAACATTGTAAGATAGTCAATAATAATTACTATTTACTATGTTATTTTTATTTTAAATTAGTTTTACGAGTTTCAGCATTAGATTATTGTACAAGAAAGTCACCCGCAACGTTAATTATGTAAATAACTTAATAGTTCTTTAAAATTTCGGATTTATTGTTTGCAATCATATGTATACGTTTGATCAAGGTTATTGTGTATTAAAAAATGCGAAACGTCAAAATGCACTTCTTACCTTCTTCTTCTTCTTATGTATTGGCAATCAGCTACATATACGAGCTATTGGTGCCAGTATCAAGTTATAAATATTTTCACGTTTTTAGTCTTTCAAGTCAGTCGTTGTCTAAGTCAAATTGTCACCATTAGCAGTGCAATGGCCACACTCTTAATGGTATCGTGTGGGAATTTTGATGGAAAACGAAAACGTTGTAAAGCACTTTTATATGATATTCACTACATCCCAGTATTTACGCACATCACATTACATAAAATGCTATCAAAATTATCTAATATAACACGTTCAAACACTAAGATATCGAATATAATACAAGAGCACCACATGACGTTTTCAAATTCCCGTCAAAAGTCCCCAATGCACTTCTTAGATTAGATGAACTATAGATTTGATTAAATAACTGTCATAATAATTGAGATATGAATATTTATAACTATGACTTTGACCTAGACACTCAAAAGTTTCATAATATCAACAAAATCAAATACATAATCTAACTTGAAATTGGACTTGGAGAAACTTTCAAGAGTTTTATTTGCGCTAGAAACGAAGATGTAATTGTCAGACTTAACATTCTTGACTTATTCACGACAAATTGAAATGTTTACGAGTATCAGCGGAAAAAGTAAATTTAAGTTAAAAATATAATCTGAATTATTTCTGATTTCGTTTTTGTTTTTCTAACAAAATGAAAATTTATTTAATTTATTGAATTAGGAGATACATGGCGGAAATCCATTATTATTTTAAAATAGAGGCAAGTTTGATGCCAAGCCGTTCTGAGGATACCTCGTTTAGAGGCTCAACACGTGCCGAATCATTTATTCTAAGTTCTACGGAAAATTGCAAGTTGAAGTTCTGAAGGGTATCAAAGGGCTAAAACTTCCTTATATCCT
This sequence comes from Lymantria monacha, assembly GCA_905163515.2. Taxonomy (NCBI): domain Eukaryota; kingdom Metazoa; phylum Arthropoda; class Insecta; order Lepidoptera; family Erebidae; genus Lymantria; species Lymantria monacha. Next base: position 4,351,150 of record LR991087.1, read on the forward strand.
ATTCCACCTTCATCCCATCCCGTATTTCTGCCTTTCTTAAGGTGTATAACAATTAATTAATTGAATTAGGCGACACATAGTGGAAATACATAATTATATTAAAATGGAGGAGAGGAAGGGAGACCCACCACTTTCCCACGGTTAATAAATGTACCACACATCTCAAAAAAGGAAGGAATACTGGGTAGAATCAAGGTAGAATATGATATAAGGAAATCTTACTCCCGTGATGAGCACCTGCAGAACTTCTGCGGCAAATTGCGAGTTGAATTTTGAATTTTAATTGAGTTTAGAAAATTGCAGAAAATCGCCGTTTGAGTAGAGGCAATTTGCTGTTGCACTTCTTTCGGTAAGTGAGAGAGCCCGCAGCTCCACTTTTTGGGGTTTTCACTGGCAGCTGCCTAGCTGTACCTCTCGTCCATTGGCGGCAGTAATATTTACCATCAAGTATACTGCTTGCCCGTTTGTCACCATACGGAATAAAAAAAATAAGGTGTAGATATATTTAGAATATTTATTAATACATAATTAAGTAAATACTGTTAGTAGGTTTAATTATTTGATAGGGTTACACCAACAACTGTCTTTCTTTTCTGCGCTGTATATGGTATATCCAAAGGTTGCGTAGAATAAATTGCTTATAGCGATAAGGCCGCCCATTGTACTGCATTTTATATATCAAGCTTTTTTTTTGTATTTAATATTGGTGTAAAACGTATAATAAATAAATAAATAAAAATAATCGAATAATCGAGTACAATTATTTCTGTATATTAGCGTCATCATCGTATCATCGTACTCTTCTTTCATCTTCATTCATCTCAGCTCATATTTGTCTCACTGTTGGGCTCGAGCCTCCTCCATAATGGAAGGGTAATTGACTTACTATACCACGCTGGTCAGACGTGTTGGTATAGGGTTTTGTTTCAAAGTTTCCTTCTCTCGCATAGTCGTCTCGTACGATCGCCCACATGTAAGATAGAGGGTGGTGAATTGTATTCTTACTACGTCACCACACGAAATATCTTTCATATTACATATTCCAAAAGTTTTGACAATAGTATTATGCCTAACGTCAACCCTTCTTGGGAATACCTATATTGACCAGATCTTTTTTGTCGTCTCTTATGATTCCCACAAGCATGTAAGGATTACATGTATACATACATGTAAGTATTTACAACGCTATCACATAACATTGCAGCTAGTCTCTTTGTATATATAATCTTTTTATAAAAATAAAAAAGTATTTATCTATTCTATGAATTTTATACCTTTATACAATTAATTAAGACTCTACGCAATAGAATTTTTATGAAAAAAGCTATACTTAATTAGCGAAATCTGATGAAAATCTGCTGGCACTTAGTGACTACGGGAAACCATATTTTTAGTCAGTATAACACAATTATATTAACTACCTATTTTATTCAAAAAAATAAAAATTGCCGAAATATATCTACATAACTTCTAAACGACTAGACCAAATTGGATAATTCTTTTTTCCTTGTTTTCGTTCACAAAGTCCGTATATAAAAATTTATAAAACCTAACCGACCATTTTTAAAAAACACATAATATGAAAAGTATGTAAGTGAATGACAGAAAGCGGTGAGAAATCTTAAATAATTTGGCAAATCCAAAAGTGCACGCCTCATAATTTTTATATTATTTATTTATCATTTACGATTTATTTATCATTTACTATTAGACAATGCCATAAATGAAAATGAAAAAAAAAATACTTTTAAATTTCATGCCATTCTCGACGTAGTGCTAAACATAGCTGTTCGTTGACAATAGGCTGTATGGGATTTGTTTCTTTTGCCTGTCCGAATGGAGAGAAAAACGCAAACAAAGTTACGTAGATCCATGGAAGTAATAAGTATTCTCAGTACTTATTACTTCCATGCGTAGATCAGCTATTTTGAAATAAATGTCGAATCCTCTGATGACCACCATCAGTGAAAAAATGTTGGAAAAGTCAGTAAATAATCATATACAAACGTGATTAAATACATAAAATAATATTTTATTTCATGTGTAATATATTATATAAATGCATCAAAATAATAAATAAGCATTGAAATATCTTTCGCTAAATTATTAAGATGTGAAGTGTGCTTGAATAACAAATGTCGTTCAACGGAGATGTTGTCAGGTGACATAAATCTTCTTCCTGTATTCCTATCTATAAGACGTACTAAGTTATATACGAGTATAGATATAATATGTATCTGTGTAGCCTTCTACGCAGATACATATGCGCAAATACGAAATTATAACAAATATTCTCACTAATAGATACTATAAATGTGGAAGTTTGTGAATCATCATCTCAGCTAATATATGTCCCACTGTTGGGCTCGAGCCTCCTCCATAATAGGAGGGATATTGACCTACTATACCACGGTGATCGGACGTGTTGGAATACGGTTTTGTTTCGAATTTTCCTTTCCTTTTAGTCATCTTTTATGATCACCAACGGGCAAGATAGGGGATAAATTGTATTCTTACTCCGTTACCTCACGGAAATGTGAATATGTTTAAATATTTCATTGTTTTGTTAATCAATCACGCGTAAACTATTGAACATAGATAAAAATTGGCATGCAGATAGTGTACGAGCCAATACTGCTCACACAATGACTTTGGTTTACGTGCGCTATGCTATAAGTACAGCAAACTCATTATCATTCTCCTACTCTTATCCCAATTACTTGGAGTCGATACAATATGTACTCTTTTTTCATAGTACATATTATAAAAGTTATTGGCAATAGTTTTATAGCCGGCCGCCTGCCAGACGTCAACCCTCCTTGGAAATGTAATTGTTGACCAAACGGCATCAGATGGAGTTGGCCCAGATCGTTATAACGCTCTTAGTCGTCTTTCACGACATCCACGAGCAAAGTAAGGGTTGGTAGTATTCGTAGCCGCTACCACACAGCTATTACTATAAGTGATACTATAAGTACAGCAAATTGATTAATATAAATTAGTCGGTAACTAATTTTCCGTGACGTACAACGTGCATTGAATTATATAACATTACGAAAGGTATGACTTAGATATCTAACGCAGGGCTAACAATAAGCTTGCACGGCGTGGATCGCTCGCACGGCGTGGATCGCTCGCACGGCGTGGAGAGGTACTTGTAGGGCGGGTCTATGGGGTCGTGCACCGCTGCCACCGAAGTTAGAATCGAGTACCGGTGGTCCGCTCGCACGGCGAAGAGAGAAGGTTTTACGGTGGGTCTATGGGGTCACGCGCCGCCTTTCCGCCACCCCGGACCGAATCAGCGGGGCGAGACGTACCCATAGCCCACCAATAAAAAAAAATAAAAAAATAAAAAATGGGGTCGTGCACCGCTTCTTCGGTCGCCCCGGACAGATTTAGCGGGGCGTGAACATTCCATAGTCCGCCGCCAAAAAAAAAGAGAGTTAACAATAACTCCATAGTAGTTTTTGATGTGAACTAATTACTTATAACAATATAACAACAACCAGAGTTACCGATAACGATGAGATAATCCAAATAGATAGATCATTTCCTGGATTTTATCATAGGATACTTTTTATACGGCAATTATTTCCCTTGGGATAACAGTTCATCTTTAGGACAATTATTTAAAAAAAAAACATGTTGGTGTTGGTGACGGAGAAGACCACAATTAGTATCATGTGTTCCTTTTGTGTCATAAAAATGTACTAAGAGACGTAAGCAGATATGATTACTGCAAGAGAAGGAAAACTCGAAGTTAAACCGTATAACCAACGAATCTAGCAAGCGGTAATCAAGTAAGGTAAGGTAAGCAAGTAGCAAGGACAAGGCGGTGGTATAGTAGATCAAATTTCCTCTCGTTGTTAAAAAGGCTCGAGACCAGTGGAACGTATGAGCTACAATGAAAAGAAAATGAATTGAAAATACGTTAAGAATTGAGATTGCATTAGACAGAGAAAACATACCTGCTAGGCAGATTTTGGAGCTTCACATGGCTTTTCGATCGCCCTGGATGATTAGAAGCTGTATAACTAGACCAGACATAACCAATAAAACTAGGCATATAGTAAGCCACGCCGGTGACAGGTTTCTACATACAATCATAAATAGACTGGCTTATATACATGTAAAAGTTATTGGCAATAGTTTTATGACCGGACGCCTTTTTTTTTTTTTTTTTTTTTTTTTTTGCCGTGGGCCATGGACGTCGCACCCCGCCAAGTCGGTCCGGGGTGACGGAAGAGGCGGCGCGCAACCCCATTGACCCACCCTGCAAGCACCTCTTCTTCGCCGTGCAAGCGGGCCACCGGTACCCGATTTTTGTCTTCGGTGGCCCGCTCAGCGGTATGCCCTCTCGGGCTCCTCTCCTGTCGACGCCCCGACAGCTTTCGCCGTCGAGGCGTCGTCCTCACGCGGTGGCCTCACGTCGGGTGACCGGACAATTCCCCGGTCCGATCACCCGAAGCCTCGGTTAGGGCGGCATCAGGCGCAGGTATTCGCGCCTGCGCCGCCCCGGCCGCTGACGGCGGCCCGGGTCACGGGAATCCTCCCGGACTCGTTCCGCCGTCTCCTTCTGCGAGATAACAGCCTCGCAGAAGGCGGCGACCGCGTCCCAGTTCCTGACGCTGTCGACCATCGCCCTCGCGACAGCCGGCAGCGTCAGGTCGGCACCGATTACAGCGACGAGGTCACGGCGCTGCCCGTCCCAACTCGGACACACCTCCAGTGTGTGTCTCGCCGTGTCCTCGTCACTGCTGCAATGGTGGCAGGCCGGAGTCCACTCCCTATACGCGACCGTGTGCAGGTACAGACCGAAACACCCGTGCCCTGACAATACCTGCACCAGCCGAAAGGAGAGGACTCCGTGCCGCCGCTCCATCCATTCCATCAGTACGGGCCGGAGGGCCTCGACGGTAACGACACCGTGTCTTGGCCTCTCCAGCCGCGTAACCCAACGGGCGATGACGTCTCGGCGGGCGTCCTCGCGCCAGGTGGCTATCTCGCTCAACGATGGGGAGCCACCTTCGTCGCGCACTGAGGTAACCCGCCGGTAGAGGTCGGAGAGCATCTCCGCCTCTAGGTCCCACGGGGGTGTCCCGGCCAATAGGCATGCCGCCTCGGTAGACACCGTGCGGTACCCGCGAATGGCTCTGACCGCCATGGCTCGCTGTGGCCTCCACAGCACCGCCCTGAGCTGGGCGTTCAGAGCCCTCGCCCACACGGGTGCGCCGTACATGGCCACTGAGCGGATCACCCCCGCATACAGCCGTCGGCCCTCGAAACTGGGTCCGCCCACATTCGGCATGAGTCGAGAAAGGGCGGACGCCGCGCCGACCAGCCGGGGAGCAATTTGGCGAAAATGCTCCCGGAACCACCATCGCCCGTCGAGCACCAGACCCAAGTACCTCATATGGGCCTGGATACTGATGTGGATGGAGTTGACGACTAACGAGGCGCCGATGGGCAGCCTCACACGGGGCCCATGGAATAGTAGGGCCTCCGTCTTGTTTAGGGCCACCCTGAGCCCCAGCGCCTCGATTCGCCTGACCATCTCCTCGGTGCCGAGAGTGGCCAGGCTCGCCGCCTCTTCGAATGTCCTGCCCCGGGCTGTGACGAGCGTGTCGTCAGCATAGTAAATAACGCTCAGCCCGGGGGGGAGACTCCCTCTCAACGCCCAGTCGTACCCGATGTCCCACAGAGTCGGCCCCAGAACCGACCCCTGCGGAACACCGCACGACATGGGCGTCCGCACAATGTCCCCTGCGGGGCTCGCGTAGAGAACACTGCGCCCCTCCAAATAGTCTGCCACCAGCCGCCTGAGGTACAGGGGCACTCCATGGAACCGGAGCGCCTCCCTAACGCAGCTGAATGGCAGACTATTGAAGGCGTTGGCGATGTCCAACGACACCGCCAACAACACTCCTTAGCCGGCGACAGCCTCCGCGGCCGTCTGCCTCAGGCGTAGCAGGGCCCCGATGGTCGAACGCCCCCTCCGAAACCCAAATTGAGCGTCCGACAGATCGGGCCCCACCTCCTCCAGGTGCTGGACGATGCGGGCAGCGAGGACACGCTCCAGCAGCTTACCCACATCGTCCAGAAGCACAATGGGCCTGTAGGCCGACGGCGAATCCGGGGGCCGCCCCGGCTTTGGCAGGAGAACCAACCTCCCTTCCTTCCAGCACTCAGGAAACTGTCCAGACGTCAGACAGGCGTTGAACAGTCGCCTGAGGCGAGGTTCGAGATGCTCGAGGAGCAACGTCAACACCCGGACTGGGATTCCGTCCGGGCCGGGGGCCGTGGTGGCGGAACGAATCTTCGCCACGGCTGCCCCCACTTCCGACTCCGTCACGGGCGGAACACTCTCGACGGCCTCCCGGTCGTGATCTGGCGAAGCCATGACCGGGGGCGTGTGCTCCGGCTGCCGCGGGAATAGCTCCTCGACCACTCTACGAAGGAGGTCGGGCTGGAGGGTCTCGGTGAGGGGGGGGCCCTGCGCGCGAAGCTTATTCAGCGACGCGCGATACGGGCGACCCCAGGGGTCACGGTCGAGACCGTCCAGCATCTCCTGCCAACTTGCGTCCTTGGCGGACCGGATGGCCAGCCGAAAGGCAGTACGCGCACTGCGGTACGCCTCGTACAGCTGGCCCTCCCGCTCAACATCGCGGCGACGCCGCCGACTGCGGGTGTAGGACCTTCGGGCACTAATGCACGCCGCACGAAGGTCCGCCAGTCTTGGGGACCACCAGTAGACCCCCTGCCTCGGAGGTAGACGCCGCACCCTGGGCATGGCCGCATCGCAGACCTGCGTTAACGCACTGCGGATGCGGACAGCCTCAGCGTCCACTCCGACCGCTGGGGGTGGTGAGGACAGCCACGTGTTCACGATGGCCGCCTCCGCCAGTAGGTCCCTATCTAGACGCCCCACAGCCCACCGCGGAAATGCGGGAGCCCGGTCCGCCCTGTGACCCCTGCTGAGGTCCCGGAGAGGGGAGACCTCCATTCGGATGTATCGGTGATCCGACAGGGTCTCCGCCTCCTCCAGGACACGCCAGTTCCTCACTCGTGGTGCGACAGCGGGGCTAGCGAACGACAAGTCCACTATCGACCCACCCTGCTGTCGCACACACGTGTTCACTGAGCCTCTGTTTAGGACACAGAAGCCCAGTGACGCCGCCCACTCCACGATCGCCCGCCCGCGATCGTCCGTCATCGGGGACCCCCACGCCGTGGATTTGGCGTTGAAGTCCCCCAGGACCAGGACGAGGCCCGGTGCCAGTCGCCGTATCGAAGCCTCCAAGGTGGTGAGGGAGGCCCCGAAATCGTCCATCCTCCTATTAGGGGAGAGGTATACACTGTAAAGCGTGACCCCTCCCCAATCCGCCGCGACAAATTCCTCGCCCCTATCCAAGAGGGATAAGGACGGGAAGTGCCGCTGCGTGGAGGTGACGATTGCCGCGGTTCCGTTCCGGCTGACCACCCAATTGGGGCGATCAGGCACGACGTACGGTTCCGCGACTACGGCTGCACCGATCGACCACTCCGCCATGGATTGCAGGAGGAGATCCTGCGCACCGGCGGAGTGGTTGGTGTTGGCCTGCAGGAGGTGAGTGGACTGGGCAGCCATTAATGGGCCGTGTCCATCATCACCTCCTGGCTTGCGGCGGGCGATCGGGCCGAGCTAGGAGCGGGAGCGGCCGGGGTCGAAGGGCCGCTCCGCCCCTTTGGAGCCGAAGCCGGAGGTCTGCACGCCCCAGAGCCCATGCGGTGCTTGGCGGACTTATTGCCCGCCGCACACGCGGGGCAGTGCGGCGGGGCGGCGCAAGATGCCGCCATATGCCCAGTCTGACCGCAGCGGAAACAGAGTCCGCCGCAGTCAAAGCAATTAGTGCATGTTGGCCGGGTGTGCCCGACCGCCATGCACTTGAAACACCTCGCAGGCCGGTGCTCCAGCACGGTGACTCGCGCTGAGCTCCAGCCCACGAGGAGCCTGCCTGAGTCGGCCAGTTGCCTGACCGACTCCACTGGGCACTGCACCCAGGCAGCACCTACGCCGCCCGGACCGGGCCGGATGGCGCCAACCCGGACGGTGTCCATGGGACACCCGGTTTTCGAGGCAATGGCCTCCCGGATGTCTTCCACCGTCACGGAGTCGTCCAAACCCGCGATGCGCATTTCGGCGCACTTTACGGGTCTGGCGATTTTGACGCTACCCTCCTCGGCGAACAGACCTCGCAGCTTCGACGCCACGCTATCGGCCGTCCTGGTGCCCTCGGCCCCAGGGAACTCTAAGATCCGAGCCCCTGTCCGGGCCTTGCGGGTCCTGGCTTCGACGCCTCCTATGTCGGAGACGTCGAGCTCCCGCCGGGCTTTCCTCAGAACGGCCTCATAGCTGAGGCCCCTTTCTGCCGCCTCAGGCAGCACAGTGATCACCACTGCGGCTGTCTTCGGCGGCCGGAGCCCCTTGCGCGGCCTCTTCTTCTTCGTGCCACCTCCTCCGGCTCCTGCCTGGGGGGCGACGACCTCAGCGGCGCGCTTGGCCGCCGCTCTCCTCCTCTGGCCGCGACTCTTTCTGCCGCGCTCGGCCACCTGCCAACCCTGTTCGGGCGTAGCGGGCGTGCCGGGCGCTGAGGGCGTAGTCGCGGCCGTGCTAGTCGTCGCCGGCGGTGTTGGTGCGGGCGACGACTGCGTTCCGGCAGGAGCCGGTGCCGTCTTCCTCTTTGGAGCGGGCCTCTTCGGCTTGGGTCCAGCCGCGGCTGCGGCGTAACTCCCCCCCACGCGGCCACTCTGACAGGGTAGCGGGGCGGGAGTTGGTGCCGCATACGGCCGCTTGTCCGCGGCGAGAGGCGGCCGAACTCGAGGTTCCGGAGGCAGCCTTGCCTCCAGAACGGCCAAGCGCGCATTGACCATATTCCCTATGGCGTCTATAATGGCGCGCAAGGCCTCGTCCGACACGCCCCCCACCGCAGGCAGTGGGATCGGTGTTACCGGCTGGACCTCTGCCGGGGCCTGCTCCACGACGGCGACATTTGGCGTGCTGGCGTTGGTCGGCGGCGCACGCTTCGCGGTCAGAGGCGTCTTCGGCGCGGCGGCAACCGCTGGACGGCCGTCGCCTCGGGGCGGCTTCGGAGCGGTGACGACGGCGACAGCTCCTCGGCGGCTAGCACTAGCCGGCGGCGCAGTTGGCGCAGGCGGTACGAGCCGCGCCATTTGGGCCCTCAGCTCAGTCACGTCCTTGGCGAGGACGCGGTTGGCCCTCCGCACCGCGGCCAGCTCCGACTCCAGCCGGCGGTTCTGGGCCCGCAGGCCTGACACCTCGCCACCAAGGCGGGCGTTTTCGGCCTGCAGGGCCTCCATATTTGCGGCTGGGGCGCTCGCGCGGGCACCAACGGCCGCCACTTCGGTGGGAGGGATGCTGGACAACACCCCCAGCACCCTCGCGGCGGCCGCCTCGTTGTCGGCCTGCCTGCCAGTTTCCGCGCCTCCGCGCACTCCGCCGGCCGGGGAGTGGGTCGCCCTTCCCGACGCCGCGGCCCCTCGCCCTCTGCGAGAGGCCGGCACTTTAGGAGGAGGCATGATGACCACACTCCCCTCGGAATCGGCGCCTGAGCTGCCCTCCCTATTTAGGGGGCGCTTCCGCACCTTCGAGGGGAGGGCCTCCTCCCTTACCGTCAGGGCCGCGGTCAGTGCCGCCACCGCAGGGCGCGGCGATGACCTGGCGGCGGCGTCTTCCTCAGCCGACCCGCTTACCTCCTTGGACGGCTCTGCGGAACTACCGCCCTCGTCCATCACATCGGCAGATCCACTGCCCTCGTCTTTGGACGGATCTGCGACAGAATTGTCGCCCTCGTCCGTTGACGGCTCTGCAGTGGATCTGCCGCCGTCCTTGTCAAGCTCACGCGCGTAACGCTCGCGGATTTCGGCATTCCGCTTCTTCTCGCGAGCGTTCGCTTTCGCAGCTTTCCCCCATGTGAAGCGTGCCTGTCGACGCTTCTTCGTCTTCAAGAGGGGGGGGGCCTCCTTGGTCGGTGCCGGGCCCTCGGCAGACGCCTCAAGTCCCGAGGACGAGGCGTTGTTTGTGCCAGTTTTATTTTGCCTTGGCAAGGCTGTAGGTTGGGAATCCGAAGCTTCCCCGTCTTTATTATTTTTTGTAGGCAATTCCATTTTGTTCCCACGATTATGGGAGAAATAAACGGTCGACCCGGGCAGAGATCCCTGTACCCGGGCAAGCCTACATTTACCAACCAGGGGGTCGGCTGGTACCCTGGCTGGAGCGTGCTAGGAACAGAACAGCCCATCTGCCATGCATCCTCTCGCCGCACGCCAGAACTTAGGATTCTGGGTAATTTCCGAATTCAAATGTTAATTCGAACTCTTTATAGAGGTTGTCTTCCTCGCGGTCCGGGCGGTTAAGCCAAGACCCTCGTTCCTGATACTACGCCTCACGACAACTTGTCTTGAAGCAAGATATCAGGTTTACGATATGTCGGCGGTGGCATAAGCCTGCCCAGCCCTCAAATGAATGAGTGACCGGGCCCGTCCGAAATTTCGCCTCCTGTATCCTCTACAAATAGAGGGTCAGGAGCGAATTGGGGCTCAACCCATCGCTGGGGAACCCCCCCTCGCGCCAGAGATTCGCTACGGGCGACAATTCGACAGAGGGATCTGGGGGACTGTCGCCCGCACCCAGGGTACACCACGCGGAGGTTTCTGGCGTCGTACCCCATGACCGGACGCCTGCCAGACGCCAACCTTTCTTGGGAATGTAATTGTTGACCAAATGGCATCAGATGTAGTTGGCCCAAGTCGTTATAAGGCTCTTAGTTGTCTTATACGACATCCACGAGCAAAGTAAGGGTTGGTAGTATTCGTAGCTTTTGTTTTTTTTTTCGGTAACGCAGTGGCTAAAATATCCATTTCTCGCATGCCCGCCCGGGTGGGGTATGTGGAACTCGCAGGCCCTGAAGGGTTTACTGAATACCCACTAAAACAGACCAACTGCGAGCTGTTAGCCGTTGGGGCTTTTACAGCTGAACCGGACTATGGGCGAGCCTTATGGGCTCTTAACCCTAAGTATTCGTAGCTGCTACCACATAGCTTATATATTATTCAGTTCAGTTATTATTAGTCCAGTTATTAGTGGGGGGGTCAGATAGTGGGGATGCTACGAAGAGTCGCACAAAGAGGAGACCGAGAACGTCTAATGTGTTCTATCTCATTCTCTCGCCGGCTGAATCCTATACATTTATGTGTATGTTTCTCTATGGACTTATTTTTTCGTTTCATCGAGTTTGAAATCACAACGATTCTAAAGAAGTTTCGCTTTCAAAAATAATAAAATAATATTTAACTATTGGTGTATGTCAGGGTCTAAATTTTTAAGGTAATTCTTTTATATAAAACTGTATATGCCTATGTTTCTTTTAACACCACCCTACACTAAGAAATTAATCCTTGTATGGCGACTTCACAAACATACAATTAACGCAAACAAATTACACCAGGACTCAGAACAACAATTCATGGATCGCACAAGTACTGATATAGAAGGTGGTTATTTAAACCAATACACGAACTGTGCCGACAAATTTAATAATAATTATTGGCTCTAGTATGATGCATTTCGAACTAGAAAATATTTAATTTATTTTTAAAATACATATATTGCAAAAAAGAAATGACTGGATCAAGTCTCATCACGAATTCTGCATTATACATCAGCATCATCATCATTTCAGCCCATCGCCGTCCACTGCTGGACGTAGGCCTCCCTCATGGTACGCAACAGAGTGCGGTCCTGTGCCGTTTGCATCCATCGACGCCCAGCAACTTTCACTAGAATTTTTCACTTTCGTCTGTCCACCTAGTGGGGGGCGTCCTACACTGCGTCGTCCGGTACGTGGTCACCACTCTAGAACCTTTTTTCCCTAGCGGTTGTCGGTTCTTCGAGCGATGTGGCCAGCTCATTGCCACTTCATATTATACATACATTTTCACAAATATCATTTTGTATATCATATTTTCCGTGTGGTGATCGAGTAAGAATACTATTCACCACACCATATTTTACCAGTGGGTGATCGTACGAGACAACTAAGGGGTATAAAAACGCATATAACATCTATGTAAGAGAAGGGAAACTAGATTGAAACAAAACCAACCAACACGTCTGACCACCGCAGTATAGTAGGTTAATTTCACTCCCATTACCTAGGTGGCCCGAGCCCAAGAGTGGAAAAAATATGAGCTGTGATGATGACGAAGATTTGTAATGATAAAGCTAAATTTATCTATACAGGTTGCCGATTTAATTAGTAGAATCCTTGAAGGGATTGTATCAGACCATGATACACTATCCAAAGACAGAAAAAACATAGTACCTAACTTTTGATCAAATTGCCATACTGATAAGCGGTCAATACACTTGTACTATAAAAATTCGATGTAGGCATATACTCATGCGTGTGACTTTGAACTAGTAGGCAAATAGTCCCGCTCTCGCTGCGCTGCTGCGCACAGCTGGTCGAAATGTACCTACAGGTCAATGTACGCTGTCAAACCTACTGTTTTGATAAGAAACCAATCACTTTATCTCGGAATTGGGCAGGGCTAGGAGTCAAGAGCTAGGATGAGTTTTTTATGATGTCATTCCTACACTTAGTTTAAGTTATTCTAGTAATAAAATCGGCACCCTGTATATAAGAGGAACTAATATAAGGAAATGAATAAGATCCTATACCAAACAATTAGGAAAAATGATATTGCTGATTTTGTGTTTGAAATGTTTTAAATAGCTATTCTCTAAAGTAATGAATATGTAGATATAACTTAAATCTATGGATAGGTGAATTGATTCTGTACAACAGGTATTCCACAAGGTAGGTCATGGCAACCTTCACCTCTACAAAACTACGTATATATATAAATCCAAACTGTCGACTTTGCTATCAAAGTTTTATAGCTTATACCTTGATCAATGAACATAAAGTCACCGCTGTTACGGCTATGATGTGAGGTTATATTAAGAAATACTATAAGTTGATGTATACTGTGTAATAAACAGCATATGCAATATGGATATACAGCTTTTAAAGAATAGACTTTGTAGAAAGAATGGCAAAATATTAGTTATAAAAGTATTTTTTTATGTATAAACCTTTTACTAGTGGACCTATGAAAGATAAGCTCAACCTTTAGAACAAAGATCACTTCTCTGAGCTAAATCTAATATCTGACCCCTTTTTATATTATAACTACATAATTACACTATGGAATTTGAAAAATGTCCACTGCATTAACGATTAGGAGAGAACACGGTGGATTTTGAGGTCACCACGTCGCTCTTCTGTCACCCTGGTTAGATTGGGCGGGGTAGTTGCAGACCTTATTCTACCAGGAAAAGGCATACATTTTTTATAGATATTTGTCTGAAAAATAAAAAAGGTATATTACATTGACCTTTTTTTTTCGCGCTAATCCCCGTCGGTGATAGACAATGGGGAGTGTGGGACTCACCGGCTAGCTGGAACCCGAGTGGAATACCCACTAAAACCACAGCGGCCCCTTCCGCGCTTTTATGGGGCGCCGGAGAGATCGTCTACTGACATTCGATCCCCGACACCCCAACGCTTGGCCTTCTGGCCACGTCCTACCGTCCCTCAAGGCGGTGGGAGGAGGTGCGCATAACGGCGCCTCCTCCTCCCCGGTCGCCAGCGGCGGAGCGAGTCAGCAGATGCAAGCGCCTCGCGTTCCCGCTCTGCGGCCTCCTTTCTCTTCATGATGGTCTCACAAATGGAGACCATCGACGACCAGGACCTGTCGCTGTCAAGCATCTTCGAGATGATGGTCGACAATGACAGGTCCCTCTCCACGACCGCTGATAGGACGTGGCACTGGGGCCCCCAGGGGGGGCATACCTCCAAAGTGTGGCGCGCATCGTCCACTGGCGCGCCACACTCGTGACATCCTGGGGTCCCTTCTCTTTCAATTCTGTGCAGGTACTTAATGAAGACCCCGTATCCGGTAAGCACCTGCACCATCCTAAAACTTAGGCTGCCGTGACTTCTATTAATCCCTGCTACGGGAGACTCCAGTTCCTCTCTCCACCGCCGGATGACATCCCTACGAGCCACTTCCAGGGCTCTGCCCAGTCCCCTTACGGAGACTTGCTCGCCCTCGGCCCGCTACGCATCACGCAGCCGGTAGACCTCCGCCAGGGCATTAGCCACAAATGACCAAGGCGGGTCGCCCGCCAGCAAAGTTGCCGCGGTCCACGAAACCGTACGGTAGCCCCTGATAGCCCTCACCGCCATGGCCCTCTGCGAACGTCTCTTGTTGCGGGCGGTGAGAGAGTTCGTTCGAGAGATATTTCATCTGGGCCCGCACCGGCACAGCAGCCCCAGACACCCTGATGTGTGCTCCTCGGGGGGGGACCTCAACCTGGGCCATGAAATAGGAGGGCCTCGGTTTTCTCTACCGAGACCCTCAGACCCAGCATACCAATCCGGACTATGACGAGTGCAACCTCCTCCCTTGCCAATCGGGCAGCCCCTAGATAGTCGGGCCTCTTCATCGTGACGAGGGTATCATCCGAGCTTTCCATCGACCTGGGTCAACTCCATCTGATGCTGTCAGGTCAACATGCCCATAGAAGATAGACGTCAGACAGACGACCGGTCATAAATCTATTGCCAAAACTATGTGGGTTATACACGATGGAAACAGATTAAATATTGCGTCGATTCCAAGTAATTGAAATAAGAATAAGATAATGATGATTATATTGTAGGAAAACTAAAAATTATCTATTTGCGGGTACAAAAATTCAAAAACTTTATTGGTTACTGAAAGAATTAATAAAAATAACTGTAATAAGTATATCAGAAATATTACTAGTTTAAGCTGAATAAAATAACCCAGATATTATTGGATAATGTTGTCGATAAAATAACAGCATATTTAGAATCTAGAGAAATATTGTCAAATATTTTAGCCCTTCGGAGAAACGAAAATAAGTAAATAAATTTTTGTATCTATCGATATGTATGTAGATAAAAAAGTTGCGGTAAAAATTTACTTGAATATAATTTTATATTACAAGGTTATTAAATGATTTAATATTTCTTCGTATGGTGACAGAGCAAGAATACAATTCACCACCCCCTATCCTGCCCGTAGGTTTCGTAAAAGACGATTCATCAACATCATAACAGCCCATATATGTCCCACTGTTGGGTTCGGACCTCCTCCGTAATGGGAGGGAAATTAACCTACTATACCACACTGGTGGTATAGGGTTTTGTTTCGAGTTTTTCTTCACTTGCATAGATGTTACATGCGTTTCATATTCCTTAGTGGTCTCTTACGATCACCCACGGGTAAGATAGGGGGTGGTGAATTGTATTCTTACTTCGTCACCACACGGACTAAAAGGCGATTAAGAGATACAATATGCGTACAACATCTATGCAAGAAAAAGAAAACTCTATACCAAAACGTCTGACCAGAGTGATATAGTAGGTCAATTTCTCTCTCTATGTGGAGGATGATCGATCCCAGCAGTGGGATGTATAAGTGCTGAAATAAGATGATTAATAAATAAAATACACCTAGCTTAGAAAAAAAAACTTGTAGTAAGCAAGCTTTTTTTCTAAACTATTGCAATTTTATCAATTGTCAATATATTTTTTGGCTGTTTGTATCTAAACTCACTCGCATTTCTACAACGACTAACGAACACACACAAGTTGCTCACACAGGTAGTATTAGATAGAGACAACACTCTACAAAGTCGAAATTAATCGATGACCTCTTTCTAAGAACCGACATGCAATATTTACTGCCAATTACTAATAGGGCCATTAAAATGAGTCAGTTTTAAAATATTTAATTAAGTTACTACATTCAATTTGACTAAAAAGAAAATTTTGAAATGGCGTTAAACTATATTTAAAATCTTCACTTATTTTATATGTTCACTAGCAAACCCAGCCCGTTGATTTGTTGATAGAAGTCGATATATCGCAGCACCGCCTGGTGGCGAGTTATATCAATGGGGACAGCATATAAACCTTCTCTGTGAAAATACATAACAATTTTCATAATTATCTGTCAAATAGTTTCTAAGTTTAGTGATATCATATATACAAACATCCTCTTTTATAGATGTAGATTATCTATACTGATAAGAAAATAAAAATACTGTAACCAAAAATACATCAAATTTGGATTTCATATGTTGGAATAATGTGCCTTTAATACTGTGATAGAAGTATCTTACTTTTAGTACAAAAAGGTCGTCATGTACTTTGTGAAATGCCAATAACATTTAAAAACTCTTCAAGATAACAAAATAACGTTAGCAAACGAATATAAAAACTATTTTGCCCTCACAAAATTCACTCCCCAAAAGCTATTTTATTTGGCTTTTAGGAAATATTGCGAGAGATAAGTCCACATACACAGATTTGCTAGACTAATTCTATAAATTTAATGAAAATAATTTATTTTTAAAGCCAAATTTGGCAAGAAAATTAATTTTTATTACGTTAATAATATAAGGCGTGGTAATTAAATGGAGTTTATGACGGCAACCCGTTCATAATTAAGGGTTGAATATTATAATGAACCGTCATAGTTTAGTTAATATAATACGATAATGTTAGACAAGCCGCGGTTGCCACAGAATATATAAAACAATAAAAATTATAATGCAAATTAAAACTTCGTATATTTATATAATTTTATATCTATATTTTATATACTCTTTTGCTGGATTGTATATTTTTTATCTTTCTATGGAAAAAAATTCGTCTCCATATAGTATTTTTTTTGTTAAATTTTCTAATAGATAAAAGCAACAATAACAAGACTAACACACAAAACAATATCACAAGCACATAGCAACGAATATGCCAGCCTCTCCCAGAGAACCACAAACAAACTGAAAAAGCTACAATAGCAAACAGACCACATCTTCCAAGCCGGCTGGTCACCGTGGAAGAATATGACCACAACCCTCCAGGAAAATCACAAAAACATAACACCACCATACTGGATAAAGAAAATAAGACCAGTATAAAAATTGGAACATATAATGTCAGGTCCCTAGGATCAACATACCGATACTTAGAACTCACTAATGCACTTGAAAATATAAACTGCGACATACTAGGTCTTTCAGAAACAAGGAGAATGGGATGCCACATAGAAGAATACTCAGATTACATCTTCTGCTATATGGGAGAAACAAAGGGCTTATACGGTGTTGGATTTCTAATAAAAAAAGAGATGGAAAAATAGTATTATTAATTTTACTGGCATTTCAGAGAGAGTAGCAATATTACAAATGAAATTTGGAAAACTACACATTTCGGTAATTCAGGCATATGCACCCACAGAAAGATCAAGCGATACTGAAATCCAAAAATTCTACACTCATCTGAAAAGAGCTCATACACTGGCCGATGAGAAAATCATAGTATTAGGGGATTTTAATGCCAAAATAGGGCAACCCAGAAAAGAAGAAAAACTTATCATGGGAAATTATGGCCTAGGTCAAAGAAACGAAAGAGGAGAACGACTAATAGAATATGCATTTGAATATAGACTAGCAATAATCAATACTTACTTTAAAAAAAGGCCCTGCAGAAGATGGACTTGGAAGTCACCAAATGAAAGTATCAAAAATGAAATCGACTACATCATGACAAATGTTCCAAAGCCAATTCAGAATTATGAAGTTCTTAATAACGTGAAGTACCGAACAGACCACAGAATGCTAAGAGCAACATTTCTATTGAGTCCATCCAAAAAAGGTAGAAAACATCGTCGTAAGTAATCGGATTTTATAAAAGGTAGAAAACACTTCAAATTACTTCCAAAAATTCCTATAACTGAAGAAGAAGTAAAACATTACACAAATAGTCTCAAATTGTGCATCGAAAACAGACTAGTAGGTATCAGAAGCGTACAATCTTATTATGATGTGCTGGAAGAAGCTATAACAAATAGTTTAACCAATAAAAATAATCCTAGAAAAGAAAAACGACACAAAATATTTTGCGAAGAAACATTAGCATTAATCAACAAACGTAGTGAACTATCAATAAAAAAGAATAAAGATATAAATACAAAAAAATAACTAAGCGAATTATTTTAAAAAACTAGTAAAGCGATAAAAAGAGATTATAGCAAGCACAGGCAAGGCATAATAACTAAAAGTCTAAACAAATTCAGAAGCACAAAAAGAGCATTTAAAGAATTAAATTTACGTAAAACTTGGATACAAAAACTAGAAGGCCAACATAAGGAAATGAAAACAAGGCAAGAGATCATAGATCAGGCAACCTCTTTCTATCAAGAATTGCACAAAAGTAAAGAAGACAGCACCAAGGAAGTCAAAGATATATACTATTCTAATAGCACAGGAACAATCAGACCTATAGATGAGAAAGATGTATATGTACAGTTGAAACAATTAAAATCTGACAAAAGCCCAGGTCATGATGGAATTACCAATGAAGCCTTGCAATTAGGTGCACCAGTTTTACTTGGTCCTTTCACAGAATTATTCAACCTAATACTAGAAACAGAAATCTTACCAATTCAATGGTGTACGTCAGATATCATTCTACTATATAAAAAAGGAAACCCACTGGACATCAACAACTACAGACCAATTAGTCTACTGGCAAATATATACAAAGTTTTCTCATCTTTAATTCTAAAACGTATAACACAGGAGATTGATAATGCACAACCAATAGAACAAGCCGGTTTTCGCTCTGGCTTTAGTACAATAGACCATATACAGGCACTGGAGCAAGTCATAGAAAAATATGAAGAGTTTAACAAGCCACTGTATTTAGGTTTTATTGATTACAGCAAAGCATTTGACAGCATAAGCCACAGTTACATATGGACATCATTAAAAAATCTAAAAATCAACTCAAAATATATAAATATCATAAAATATATATATAACCACAGCACAAGTAATATCAGACTGGAATCCAGAGGCGACGCAATAAATATTGAAAGAGGAGTCAGACAAGGTGACCCCCTGTCACCTAAATTATTTATTGCTGTATTGGAAAATATATTTCAAAACATAGACTGGAAAACTAGAGGCATAATAATAAACAATAGCTATTTAAGTCATCTCAGATTCGCTGATGACATAGTTATATTATCTGAAACAGCAAAAGATCTACAAGACATGCTCTGCTCACTTGATCAAGCAAGCTCGAAAGTAGGATTAGAAATGAATGCTACAAAAACTAAATTAATGACAAACAGCATCAAGAGGCCCATCAACGTAAAAGAAAATTCAATAGAATATGTCAACAGCTATGTCTACCTAGGTAAACAAGTGTCGTTTATGAAAACACACAACGAAGATGAAGTTGAAAGAAGAACGATTATAACCTGGAAGAAATTTTGGTCACTCAAAGAAATCCTAAAAGGAGACTACTCGATAAACCTGAAAAAAATTATATTAGACACTTGTATATTGCCCTGCCTTCTGTATGGTTGTCAAACGTGGATATTCACGACAAGAACAAAACAAAAGATCAGAGTAACACAAAGAGCCATGGAGAGAAGTATTAAAGAAGATGGGCTAACGATATAATAGACATAGCAGGAGATGAATGGCAAACTATTAGTAGGGACAGAGACGAGTGGAAAAGACTGGAGGAGGCCTTCACCCGAGGAGGGGTCCATATCCAACAAATGAACTAACCCGTACTAACATTAAATTAACAAACGTAATACTAACAACCAAATACTAACAACATTTGAAATGTAAATTTAAGGATAAGGAAATAAAAGGCTTTTTATTTTTTATTTTTTTATATATATTTATTTTTATTTATATAGTATTTTTTTTAGTTTCGTCTTTTGTTAATATTTAAACCACAGAGCAAATACAAAGAGGAGCTGTTGTAATGAATACTTTCTATGAAACAATGCGTGTCGTTTACAGGGGTAAGGGATCGCTGCTAATGGAGAGAGTGAGACAAGTAATAGTACTTGTCTCACTCCCTCCTTTATGTCCATCTACCGGCTATTAGCACAACTACTAATTTCGTATATTTTATGCAGTTGAGCTATCTTGCATTAGATGTCAGTAAGTGTATGGTGTAACAGGGATGTACTCAGCATTTGCCTATATCAAGGAGTACTAATTTTTTTTTTATTTCAAAGTTTCAAACAAATCTTATTAGCTGTTTGCTCTATTCAAATATAAATGTTTATAATCAAATAATTCTGCATAGCAAATAGGTGAATGACTACTGTTTTTAATCGCCTTTTTAGGGCTTGTCAGCATTGTTCATAATGTTAATATTTTATGAAAAATGCATTTTTCTTTACTGACATTCTGATAAACTCAGAAGTTTAGAAACCTTTTTTTCTTCATATTTGTGTCCTTTTCATACGACCAAATAATACAATTATTTGTTTGGGTTTCTAACAAATTGTCGAATGTAAGCCCTAGTTGGACTTTTAGTAAATATGTTAGTTACACGGTACTATTCCCTTACTTTTTGTCTTTTCCATATAAAAAAGAATCAAACCACTCTATGAAAATAATGCGTTATACAATCGATAATGCAACAACAGTGTCAATGACCAAGACATGTAAAAGAGTATTTCAGGCGAGCAGACCAGCCCCCCCCCCTGTAGCAACCGTTTGATTGACGCACGGGCCATCGAAAATTTAGCCATGCCAACGGTAACTGGAAGATCCGGTCTTCGACGCCACCACCATTTTGAATATTTTTGTGACATGCTCAACCTCGTTGATCTTATCAAGAAATTACATCGAGTGCAATTACATTATTAATAAATAAAGGAGAAAGGGAGACATTGATTCCAATAATAAAAATGAAATACTCTTTTGCATCATATATTTCTTGAGCTATACCTAGTCTTGCCCTAAATACTATAACAAAGAAAAAAAATTTTCTATTGCAAAAAATATTTATAACTTTTACAGTGTTAGTTTAATACATAAATATAAAACAATTTAAAATATAAAAAGCTTGTTCGAAGCATTGGCTGCAATACAGTCCTTTAAACGTAGAGGCCAGTTGTCAATAGAAGCACGCACTCTTTCGATGGGAAAACTCTTCACTGCCAATCGTATGGATTGTTTTAGGGACTCCAAATTATCTCCAGTTTTGTCTATTAATTTTTGAAATCCATTGCTTCTTAACATTATCATTGGACGGTATTCTAAAACATACAAAATTTACAGTTTAATTATAATAGGTTCATTTAAAGTAGTGTAAAAAATATTTTTCTTTGATGAAAAATCCGAATGTTATAATTACATATATTCTAAATACGACCCTGGAATTTTGACACTTCTATGGTTCGTCATAGTTAACGACAGCTGGCGTATTGCTTAGAAAATAATTATTAACTACATATAAAACTCATATTTTTGTCGAGGTAAAAGTTTTTAGGTATAAATTTTAATACTCATGGTTATTACTTATTACGATAATCTTAATAGTTTCAACTTTATGTGCTTTTATAGTTCTAGGTGCTATTACACAAAGTGGTGCCATCTAACGTTGAGTAAAATTATTTTTGAACATGATACCGGCAAAAGATTTTTCTAGAAATTATTTTGATAAATTATGAATAAACGTACTTACAAATGAAATGTGATTCTTTCCATAGCATCTGAACGTTTATCAGAGTAGTTTTTACATGATAAAATACGACACTTCATGGTTTTCTTCTTAATAACATAAAAATACACCAAAAATATAATTGTATGCACCGTATGAACACCGGCAGCGACGACAGCAGACTATAAAGGCTCCTACACACAGTGCCGGCGGCAGTACCGGCGGCTGGGCCGGCGGTCTTACCGCCGACCTGCCGGCGGGTATTCATGCCGCGGGACTTGTCGCAGAAACGACCCGCCGGCATGGCCGCCGGGGTGTGCCGGCGGGTAGCGCCGGGTGCCGGCGTCAGTTCGTTCCTGGCATTCGAGCGGTAGTGGTGTGCGGTTTGTTTAATAGGTATAAAACAAATTAAAATGTCCTTTAATTGGGACGACGAAGCTGTATTGCTATTAATTGAAAAATTTCATGAAAATAATATTTCATGGAATCCCAGAAATGCTGATTATAAGAACAGAAATAAACGAAGGGACGCATTGAAAATAATTGCAAGTGTATTTGACATTGATAAAGGCGAAGTAGAGAGAAAGTTAAAAAAAATAACTTCTCATTATTTTCGGGGAAAAAAGAAAGTTGAACAGTCACGTAAATCTGGTGCAAGTACAGACGATATACAGGAACCAAAGTGGTTTGCTTACAAGGCATTGAATTTTTTGCGAGATAAAAATAAACCAATACCCACAGTAAATAGTGAGAATGATGTAAGTATTCGTGTTCCTATATTTATTGTTTATTTTATCACAGACTAGCTACCCGTGGTTTCACCCGTGTGGCCAAGATAACGATAATGTAGCATTCTAAAGTAGACATGTGTAAGTAATGCGAGTGATGGAACAAATGTGATATTACCCGACCGCGTACTGCTTCATTATACATTAGGCGACTAAATTAAACATCACACTAAACATGACGCGAACGCCCGTGTTAGTCATGTTTAGTGTGATGTTTAATTTAGTCGCCGCGCGGGTAATATCACATTTGTTATATCACTCGCATTACTTACACATGTCTATTCTAAAGCCACACACACAGTGTCGACGGCAGTGCAAACTCACAAACCTTTCCTTTTTATAATATTAGTATAGATACATAGATTAAATATCTCCGACGATTCTAAAAAAAAAGTGATGATTAATTTACAACTCCATCTGATGCCATTTGGTCAACAATTACATTCCCAACGAGGGTTGACGTCTGGCAGGCGGCCGGTCATAATATTATTGCCAATAACTTTTACAATATGTGCTATGAAAGAAGAGTATATATTGTATCGACCCCAAGCAATTGGGATAAGAGTAGGAGAATGATGATTATAACTATATTCTATTTTCTTATAATTCTATTTTCTTTTATTTATAGATGCATTCGCAGCAAAGTCAGCAAGATAATGCAACAGCGACTAGTTCCCGGAAAAGTAGATGCGGTACTGATAGAGACAGCGATATTGCCGAAGCTCTACAAGTTTTAAAAAATATGTCAGCTACGACATCTGCTCGCGACGATGCTTCAGTATTCGGAGAATATATAGCAAGTAAAATACGAAAAATGGATTCTGTAACAATATCTGCAGTACAACATCACATACAAAATATTATTTATCAGGCTGAAATGGGCGCTTACTCAAGACACTCCACGATGGCGGCAGCTCAAGGATATTTTACCACTGCGATACCTGAACGTCCTTCCACTAGCCATTCTAATTATGCCGACAATTCAGATACTCAGAATAGCCTTTTTTCATATTTGGAAAGTAATTGAAACTCTTTTTGATTTATGATGGTACATTGAGGATTTAATATTTCCAACTTTTTGTTGATTTATCGTACTGATTAATAATGAGAATATTACTTAGAATATCAAAATATATATATGCTAAATAAATGTCATTTGATTTATGAAATGTAGTTTTGCCATGGAAGCTGTCCTTGCTCTGAAAGAAAGTAGTTCATCAACTCATTTCTGACAATTGAAGGTTCCAAATTTCGAGTTATTTCAATATTTTGTACCGGTATTGTTATCATATCCTCAACATCAATGTCATGTCTTCGAATAAAATTATGAAGGCATACACAAGCCATTGCTGCAATTTTTATTTTCTCTGGCTGTAAATTAGCTATTGAGTGAAATATTCTAAATTTTTCCGTTAATATGACAAAAGCATTTTCGACGACTCTCCTTCCTCTACAAAGTCTGTAATTGCATATTCTTTTCGAAGATCCTCGCTCATGTTGTCCAGAAAATGGTTTCATTAAGTTAGGAGAAATCGGAAAAGCATCGTCACCGAGGAAAAAAATGGTATATTCATAATCCGTCCAGGTAAAGGTCTTGGTGTCGGTAGATTTATAGATTCATTTCGCAATGCTTCGTAAAGCGAGCTATTTCTAAAAATACCCCCATCCGAGACTCTTCCTTGACAACCAATATCGACGTATAAAAAATTATAATTGGCATCGACTAATGCCAATAACACAATACTGAAATACGATTTATAATTGAAAAATTCTGAGCCACTATTATTAGGGCATTGTATTCGTATATGTTTCCCATTAATTGATCCAATTTGCGGCGATGGGGGCCGCCACCCATCACGCCTTGCCCAGTTAGGCGAGTCGAGGAGAACGGAGTGCCGGGTGGGCACGTGGAATGTAAGAGGTTGTGTGGAAGGTAAGTTGCACGAGCTGATATCCGTCATGGCGGACAAACAGCTAGACGTGCTCTGTGTAACAGAGACCAAGCGAAGGGGCAGCGACGCCTGCGATCTTCCTGGTGGCGGGATGGCTCTGTGGTCTGGTGTACCACAGAGCGATCGAGCCAGCATGGGGGTAGGAGTGTTGTTGTCCTCTCGCTTGGCCTCAGGTGTGAAGGATTACGGAATGTATGATCCCAGACTTCTCTGGGTCCGTATAAAACTAGGTGTCACCAAGGTATTCATGGTTGTAGCATATGCTCCCGTAGGATCCTCGGTGGCATCAGACCTAGAGAAGTTTTGGGACAATGTTATGGAAGTTCTGGATATGGCAGAAACCAGTGAACGCGTGATTGTATGCGGAGATTTGAACGGATGGGTGGGGACCAAGCGTCCCGACTAGGAGGACGTACTTGGTCCATTTGGTGATAAGAGAGTGAATGACGCAGGTAGGCTCATAGCGGATGTATGCATGGAGAGAAACCTTATTGTGTCAAACACATTTTTCCAACACAAGGACATCCATATGTATACATGGAGAAGGAATGAACAGAAAAGCATAATAGATTTAATTTTGGTAGACAGTCGCCTCCGAAGCAAAATATTGGACGCAAGAGCCTACAGGGGCCCCACAGTCGACACGGACCACTATCTCGTTATTGCGAGATTTAGTGGTCTGTTCAGAAAGTGGAGGCACTGGCGAGAGCGTGTCCACTTCGGAGGGCTTGAAAGAATAAAGATTGAAAGGTTGCAAGAAGAGTGTGTAAGAGAAAAGTATGCAGAGAGTGTCCGAGAACGGCTGACGATGGCAAGCCAGCCGCAATCGGACATTGAAGAATGCTGGAGAGTATTGAAAGAGTATGGTAGACACAGCGAAAGAAGTATGTGGAAGTTCAAAGAAGCATAGAAACACAAATGGTGATGCATGGTGGGATGCGGAAGTGGCAGCTTCCGTAGAGCAAAAGAAGAAAGCGTGGCTGGACTATGTCTCTTCTTTGAATCTGAATGACAGTATGACTGAACAGAAGAAAGAAATATATCGGCAATGTAAGAATGACACCAAGGCCTTAGTGAAAGAGAAACGGGATAGAGCAAGTATGAGTGCAGAAGATAGGCTGACTAAAAACTTCGAGGGTAACACCAAACTCTTTTGGAGGGAGGTGAAGAAGTCTCGGGGTGGTTGGTCAGCCTTCAGAATGAATAAAATAAGGTCTAAAGGTGGAGACATTCTTACACAAACACAAGACGTGTTAAGCCGATGGAGTGAATATTTTGGCGATATGTATGCGGATGCTACGGTTGGCGCCGGTGTTGGATGTGGTTTGGTAGATCAACATTCGACAACGGCGTCCTCCGATGGCATCAGTATGGATGAAGTTGAATGGGCGATAAGAAGTTTGAAAAATGGTAAGGCAGCGGGCATTGATATGGTGTCTGCCGAGATGATCAAGCTTGGTGGCTCTTGTGTCTGGGAGGCGTTCCTGTTGCTCCTCAATCTATGTTGGAGCTCAGGAATGGTTCCCAGGGACTGGAATAGCGCAGTCATCGTGCCTTTGTTTAAAAACAAGGGTTCACGTTATGACTGCGCAAATTACAGAGCCATAAGCTTGACCAGTTTGGCAGCAAAAGTGTATGGAAAAATTATTGAAAGGAGAATGAGGATGGTGTCCGATGGTTTACTGTGTGAGACACAAGGAGGTTTCAGGAGTGGAAGGGGATGCATGGATCAAGTGTTCTCTCTGCGCAACATTGTGGAGAAGCATCTGGCTCTAGGTCAGAGGGTTTTCTGCAGTTTTGTGGATCTGGAGAGAGCTTTTGACACGGTTGTACGAAAGGAACTTTGGGACATTTTACCGGAGTATGGTATTAGCGGTAAACTGCTACAGGCTGTGCAGTCCAGTTATATGGGCTGTAGAGCCTGTGTGCGGCTGGATGATGGAATGTCGCCTTGGTTTGACGTCAATATCGGCGTTAAGCAGGGGTGCGTTCTGTCAGCCAGGCTGTTTATCATATATCTGGATAAATGTCTCCAAAGGTTGAACGATATGAATGTGGGAGTCCAGATGGGCGACTCAGTGGTCACTGCTCTGCTTTATGCAGATGATGCAGTCCTGCTGGCACAGTCAGCGACTGACCTGCAGACCCTAGTCGACACAATGACAGAAGATTGTAAGAAAAGGGGTCTACGCGTGAATGTGAGCAAAACCAAAATAATGGTCTTTGAAAGAGATAAAACCAGAACAGATGTCAGAGTAACAATAGGTAATGATGTACTAGAGCAAGTGGATGAATTTGTATATCTTGGATGTGGATTTAGCCGAGATGGAAGGTACACCACTGATATAGAACAAAGAGTGAATGCGGGAAATAGAGTGAACGGAGCGTTGGGGCAACTTCTCGGCAGCCACCACCTCAGCCAGAAGGCACGTGTAGCAATACATAACGCAGTGCTTGTCCCAACATTACTGTATGGAAGCGAGAGTTGGGTATGCAGAAAAGAGTATGATAGTAAAATTAATGCGGTCGAAATGCGATCTCTGCGGAAAATCTGTGGAGTTAGGCTGACCGACCGCATTCGTAACGACGACGTAAGAGAGCGAGTAGGTATGAAAGAGAGTATTGGTGTAAAGATGCGAAAGGGAATGCTCCGATGGTTCGGACATGTGGAAAGAATGCCGAACGAACGCCTGGTTAAGAAGATATACAATGCGAAAGTGGAAGGATGTAGGTACCGAGGGAGACCGAGACTAACCTACCTAGACCAGATCGGTCATGTACTGAAGGAAGGTGGAGTCAAGAGTCTCCGAAACCGGCGAGCGTGTATGAAGAGAATTATGAATGTTGAGGAAGCGAGTGAAGTATGCAGAGATAGAGTTCTCTGGCACTCTGTTCTCTCTGCCTACCCTGCAAGGGATATGGCGTGATGATATGTATGTATGTATGTGTATGTATGTAATCTGAATCTCGGAAACGGCTCCAACGATTTTCTTGAAATTTAGCATACAAGGGGTTCCGGGGGCGATTAATCGATCTAGCTAGGTTGCATTTATAGAAAATATTATTTTGTCAGTATATTTCGGCAACAAAAATATAATTTTTCGTTGTACTAAAACTATTAGAATATGAAGGTTTTCAAATTTTGACGCTGTCATTAAGAATAGACATTTAGCTCAGTTGGAAAATCAAGTGGTCTAATCCAAACAAACCGGCGCTCGGTTCGGATCCTTACTTTTTCTTATTTACTTTTTGGCATTATTTTTTATTATTTTATCAATTATTATCATTTGCTCGCGTTTTTGTCTGCGAAGAAATCGATAATGTTTTAATAGGATTTTTGTTTGTTTTTTACGTTATTATTTATATTGTTATTTATAAATGTGTGTATTCTTACATAGTATAATAATCTTATTCGTGTGGTGACGGAGTAAGAATACAATTCACCACCCCCTATCTTACTCGTGGGTGATCGTAAGAGACGACTAAGGGATATAAAATGCATATAAGGAAAACTCAAAACAAAGCCCTATACCAACACGTCTAACCAGCACGGTATAGTAGGTTAACTTCCCTCCTATTATGGAGGAGGCCTGAGCCCAACAGTGGGACGTATATGGGCTGTGATGATGATAACAATCTTTGTTATAGTGTAGGGAAGGTTTAATAAACATTAAAATCAAATGAAATTTTGTTATATATTATGGACACCAGGCTTTTTGTTTTTAACACAACGCGCTCATTGCGACCAAGGCGGCGGAAGGGTAGTGTGCGGCCCAATATCCCACCGTCTTTTTCATCGAAATTAAGCCAACCACTGGTACCGCTTCATTGACATCCCCGCCCACCCACGATTCTACACCTATTATAGTATTTCTTTGTAAACAATATCTTTTGTTTTCCTTTCGGATGCTAGAGTTACCAGGCTACTCTGTGAGCTTACTCTGAAGCATGTCACATACAACTGCCCATGGGAGGAGCAGCTTTCTCTAAAGTCTACTCCCGCTACCTTAAGAATATGACTACTACTTTGTTTATGGTTATTGCGAAGCAGACTTTAATGGCAAACTGCACTCTCTGAAATTCGAAGGATCAATTTGATGGTATTTGGAGAATCCTAGGAATAAATATGGACTCTGCTCAAGAACAAACGTTCAGTATAGTTGACCCGATTACATTGCAATGCAATGTTTTTTTTTTGGAAACTGGTGGCATAGTATAATTTTGGCGCGCCAGCTCTCAATTTTAAGATGTGAGTTGGGAGACCGGTTGTCGGACTCGGAGTTTATAACTTATTCGAAAGATTTATTTTAATATTCGACCCCTTCGAATTATTTAAAATATTAGCGCACGACATAGTAGCGCACATAGGTAGGTCATGTCGTCATGCGACCAATCTGATCAGCATTAACATCCTGTCTCCCTATCGTATCTTACTGATTGTTCCTAATATAACTTAGCCTTTCCGTATCAATTTTTACAAATATGTTGATTAAACCCTGACTAAACAGTGAAAAAAAGATAGAAAATGACCATCTCTCTTTACTAATCATTATGCGGTAAAAATACCCTCGCCAGAGTAAAATTAAAATGGGTAATATATCTTATGAGCAATGTGTTATCATGGCTCTCAATTACAATATTCGGCTTAGAAAATTGCTGTCCAACAATTTAAAATTTCAAACTCTACGATCCTATGACGCCGTCTCCTAAAAGTGACCTCTTTATAGTTTAGAAACTTTCAAATGCCGTGTTAATACAGTATTGTGACTTTTGAGACATTCCAATTTTAAAAAGTATTTCCATTGTACCAAGCTTTTATGTGAGTTCAACTTCTTCAGGATTCCGTACCAATAGCGTAAAACGGTACCCTATAACTAAGACTTCGCCGTCCGTCCGTCCGTCCATCTGTCTATCACCAGGCTGTATCTCATGAACCATGATAGTTAGACAGCAGTCAGACAGAAATTTTCACAGATGTTGTGTTTCTGTTGCCGCTATAACGTCAAATACTAAAAAACAAAATAAAATAAATATTTAAGGAGTGCTCCCATACGACAAACGTGATTTTGGCTCCTTTTTGCTCGATACATTTTTTACTTTCTATTTTTGTATTCTTGCCTTTTTAATTTATTTTTTCATTATTTTAATTATATTTAAATATATCTTCCAAAACACACTAATAAGAAAATACCGAGCAAGGCTCGGTCCTCCAGATATTTATATCTTTAAACGAGCAATTCTTGTATATATATATATATATAATCTGGATTTCAGAAACGGCACCAACAATTTTTATGAAATTTAGCATGTAGGGGGTTTCGGGGGGCGATTAATCGATCTAGCTAGGTTTCATTCCTAGAAAATATTATTTTGTCTGTATTTTCAGGCAATAAAAAATATAATTTGTCTTTGTCTGAAAACTATTAACATATAAAGGCAAATTTTGACGCTGTCATTAAGAATAGACATAGCTCAGTTGGAACATAGAGTAGTCTAAAGCCTCGTATCGACTTCGCGGTCCAAAAGGACGAACATTGGTGCGCGTTCCGGTCGCCCAAAATGGATACCACTTTGGAACGCGCGCCAATGTGTTCGTTGGAACGCTCGAATGTGGAGCGGGTCGTTCCATCTGTTGTCGGTTTTTTGCCACGTATCAAACGTGGCGCGCGCGCCAGTTGAGACGTACACGAAAGCATTTTGTGTGTTTGTTGCGTTCTAAACGCTGCGGCTGCTCGCATACGATGCCTGCATGATGAACAATCAAACACTGGAACCTCCTCGGTTGCCTCGCGCGCCAGGCGTGCTTAGTTGGTATAGTTCATATATTTGGAACGCGTACCGTGGAATGCACTCTCGGCGCAGTCATTCATGGCACGCGCGCCAGGAGCGCGAAGTCGATACCCGGCTTAATACTAACAAACCGGAGCTCGGTTTGGATCCTTAGTTTCCCTTTTTTCATTTTTGCCTTTTTTATTTTTTATTATTTTATTAATTACGTGTCTATTATAAATGTCTATTATAATTATGATTGTAATGTGTGAATCAATTGTTGATTAACCTAAATAAATAAATAAATAAATTACTAAGATTTGTCCACGTAGAAGTCAAAAATGGTTCTAATGGATTTTTTTTTTTGTTTTTTACGTTATTAATTTTATTATAATTTATAAATTATTATGTTGAAATGTTTGTATACTTATAAAATATAACAATCTTTATTATAGTATATGGTATTTAAAGGTTAAATAAACATGACAATAATCGAAATTTTGTTATATATTATGGACACGAAGCTTTTTTCTTAGGAGGCTACGTTTTGAACAGATGCGCCCATTCACCGAAGCGACGGAAGGGCAGTGCGCGGCCCCATAACCCACCGTGTTTTGCATTGAAATTAGGCCGACCTCTGGTACCGCTTCTTTGACATCCGTGGCCAGCCCGGCGGGTTATCCCTTCGGGTATCATCGCCATACACGCCCCGGCAACAAACAACTGTGATGCCGAGGCGTCGCCCTCACAAGGGGTGACCTTTCTGCAGGTGACGGCCTAATACTCGGTCCATGCACCCGCGATACTACACCAACCACAGTATTTCTTTGTAAACAATATCTTTTGTTTTTCTTTTGGATTGAAATGAGAATTACCAGGCTACTCTGTGAGCTTACTCTAAAGCATGTCACATACAACTGCCCGTGGGAGAAGCAGCTTTCTCTCAAGTCTACTCCCACTACCTTAAGAATTTGACCTCGAGCTTTGTTTATGGTCATTGCAAAGTAGACTTTGATGGCAAACTGCACTCTCTTTAATTCGAACAGGTAATTTGATGGTATTTGGAGAATCTTAGAATGTTTTTCTTACAAACTTGCAAACATTGTATAATTTTGGCGTGCCAGCTCATAATTTTAAGATGTGAGCTGGGTTACCGTGAGGCTTCGGGGTATTCAGGAACTCAACCCGTTGTTTGAAGCGGAGTTTATCATTGATTCAAAGGATTTATTTTGATATTTGAGTCCTTCGAATGTTTTCAAATATTTGCAAGTAAATGTTTTAAAGAAATAGATACGACCGTAGTAGCACATAGGTATGTCATGGCGTCTTGCGGTCCATCTGGTCAGGATCAATATGCTGTCTCCGTATCGTATCTTATTGATTGTTCCTAATATAACTCAACAATATGTTGATTAAAAGCTGACTAAACAGCAAACAAAAATATAGCAAATGACTATCTTTTCCTTTCCCAACCATTATACGGTAAAAATACCCTCGCCAGAGTCAAATAAAAACGTTTAATGCATCTTATGAGCGATGGATTTCAGTTATTCGATTCAATATGTTATCCTGGCTCTCAATTACAATATTCGGCTTAGAAAATTGCTGTCCATCAATTTATTTTAAATTTCAAACTCCACGTTCCTATGATGCTGTGTCCTAAAAGTGTATGACCTCTTTAAAGCTTAGAAACTTTCAAATGCTGTATTAATACAGTATTGTGAATTTCGAGACATTCCAATTTTAAAGAGTATTTCCATTGTACAAAGCTTTTATGGGAGTTCAACCTTTTCAGGGTTCCGTACCCAAAGGGTTAACAAAACTCTATAACTAAAACTTCGTTGTCCGTCTGTCCGTCTCTCTGTCATCAGGCTGTATCTCATGAACCATGATAGTTGCAATTTTCACAAATGATGGATTTTGTTGCCGCTATAACGACCTACTAAAAAACAAAATAAAATAAATACTTAAGGGGCTCTCATACAACAAACGTGATTTTTGCTTCTTTTTGCTCCATTCTTTTTTTTTAGTTTCTATTTTATTTTTTGCCTTTTTTTTTGTTTTTTCATTATTTTCTTTTTTATTATATTATATTTAAATATATCTGCCAAAACACATTAAAAAAAGAAAATACCTATACCTATAGGCTCGGTCATCCAGATATTATTAATACGGTCGAAATGCGATCTCTACGGAAAATCTGTAGAGTTAGGCTGACCGACTGCATTCGCAACGACGACGTAAGAGAGCGAGTAGGTATGAAAGAGAGTATTGGTGTAAAGATGCGAAAGGGAATGCTCCGATGGTTCGGACATGTGGAAAGAATGCCGAACGAACGTCTGGTTAAGAAGATATACAATGCGAAAGTGGAAGGATGTAGGTACCGGGGGAGACCGAGACTCACCTACCTAGACCAGATTGGTCATGTGCTGAAAAAAGGTGGAGTCAAGAGTCTCCGAAACCGGCGAGCGTGTATGAAGAGAATTATGAATGTTGAAGAAGCGAGTGAAGTATGCAAGGATAGAGTTCTCTGGTACTCTGTTCTCTCTGCCTACCCTGCAAGGGATATGGCGTGATGATATGTATGTATGTATGTATATATAATATCTGGATGACCGAGCCTTGCTCGGTATTTTCTTGTTAGTGTGTTTTGAAAGATATATTTAAATATAATAAATACTCTTCTCGCAAAAATTAAAGGACCAAAAAAATTTTCGAAATTTTTTGGCAATTTTCAACAGGCTGTATTTCAATGAAAAATGGTCGTACAGAAAATAAAAAAACAAAGCTTTTCAAGCTTGAAAACTCTAGTTTACGAATTTTTTGGTTAAAAATTTTTTAGAGCACCGGTAATCATTCGATTCTTGGATAAAGCATAAAGAAAAAATTTTCTAAATTTATTAAAATTTTTTTTTCGCTCTACGGACATAGAAAAATTTTTTCGACCTAGACTAATGCATAGGTCGTATAGTCTGTTTATTGAGCTTCAATTTGCTTTTTTCAAGAGTCAGATACGACCATTTGTCTTCGAGATATCGAATTTTGAATGCAAAAGGATCCTTTTTCACTCAACTGCCGATATCTCTGAAACTACTGGTCACCCAGCAAGCGGACAGTTGGTTTCGTTTTCTCCAGAAAATTTCCGATATTTTTTTTTAAAATGGAAAAAAAAATCGTTTGAATTTTTTGATATTTTCTGAAGGAAATTTTACAGAATCTTTTACATCGTAAAAAAAAATATTTTTTCAAAGTTTATTTTTTTCAATTTTCAAAAAAAAATGTTTTTGGAAATTTGCGAAAATTTGAAAAAAAAAATTTGGATTTTTTTTTGTTAATCAATCTTTAGAAGACTCAAAATTGAGTAAAATGTAAAAAAAATGAAATTATTGATTTTTGAAAAGATTAGGTCAAGTTTAAGGAACAAAAATCTTGTTCCCTTAATTTTTTCAAAATTTCAATCAATCGGTTTAGGGAAACCGCTGAACCGATCGATCTACCGATTTAGGGGGCCTTTGGGGTACATTAGGCAGTAAAATTTTCTTCTAACCTACGCATTTCTCCTAATATTGTCGAAAATACAGTCGTTTGACCAAAAAAAGGGAAAATGGCATTTTTTTGCTCTTTTTTCACGTTAACGTTTCAGGTGGAAAAAAATTTTTCCAACCAACCATGGTAGACTTTTTTATTGGAAATTTTCTGGAAAAAACGAAACCTCCTGTCCGCTCACTGGGCGACTAGTAGTTTTAGAGATATCGGCAGTTGAGTGAAAAAGGATCTTTTTGCATTCAAAATTCGATATCTCGAAGACAAATGGTTGTATCTGACTATTGAAAAAAG
This sequence comes from Lymantria monacha, assembly GCA_905163515.2. Taxonomy (NCBI): domain Eukaryota; kingdom Metazoa; phylum Arthropoda; class Insecta; order Lepidoptera; family Erebidae; genus Lymantria; species Lymantria monacha. The sequence goes on from LR991087.1 coordinate 4,385,140, forward strand.
CAAATTGAAGCTGAATACATAGGCTATACGATCTATGCATTAGTCTAGGTCGAAAAAATTTTTCCATGTCCGTAGAGCGAAAAAAAAAATGTAAAAATTTAAAAAATTTTTCTTTGTGCTTTATTCAAGAATCGCATGATTACCGGTGCTCTAAAAAATTTTTAACCAAACAATTAAAACTAGAGTCTTCAAGCTATGTTTTTTTTATTTTCTGTACGACCATTTTTCATTGAAATACAGCCTGTTGAAAATTGCCAAAAAATTTCGAAATTTTTTTTGTTCCTTTAATTTTTACGAGATGTAGGTATATAATGAAAACATAAATTAAAAAGTCAAAAGTAAAAATAGAAACTAAAAAATATATCGAGCAAAAAGTAACTAGAGTCGCGTTTGTTGTATGGGAACGCCCCTTAAATAATGAATTATTTTATTTTGTTTTTTAGTATTTGTCGGTTTAGCGGCAACAGAAATACATCATCTGTGAAAATTTCTGTCTGATTAACTATCATGGTTCATGAGATACATCCTGGTGATAGACAGACAGATGGACGGACAAACAGCGAAGTCTTAGTTATAAGGTCCCGTTTTACGCTTTGGGTACGGAACCCTGAAAAGGTTGAACTCACATAAAACTTGGTACAATGGAAATACTCTTGAAAATTAGAGTGTTTCGAAAGTCACAATCCTGTATTAATGCGGCATTTGAAAGTTTCTATGTTATAAAGAGGTCATACACTTTTAGGACACGGCGTCATAGGAACATTGAGTTTAAAATTTTAAATACTTGGACAGCAATTTTCTAAGCCGAATAATGTAATTGAGAGCCATGATAACACATTGTACCGAATAACTGAAATCCATCGCTCATAAGATGTATTACCCGTTTTTATTTTACTCTGAAGAGGGTATTTTTTCCGCATAATAATTAGGATACAGAGATAGTCATTTGCTATATTTTGGTTTGCTGTTTAGCCAGCGTTTAATCAACATATTTGTAAACATCGAGACGGAAAAGCTGAGTTATATTAGGAACAATCAGTAAGATACGATAGGGAAACAGGATGTTAATGCTGATCAGATTGGTTGCAAGACGCCATTACCTACCTATGTGTGCTACTACGGTCGTTTCGATTTCTTTATACCAATTACTTGCAAATACTTTAAATCATTCGAAGGGGTCGAATATCAAAATAAATTATTCGAATAAGTGATAAACCCCGAGTCCAACAACCGGTTGAATTCCTGAATACTCTGCAGGCTCCCGGTCTCCCAGCTCACATCTTAAAATTAAGAGCTGGCGCGCCAAAATTATACAATACCACCAGTTTGTAAGAATAAACATTACATTGCAATGTAATCGGGTCAACTATACTGATCGATAGGAACAATCAATAAGATATGATACGGAGACAGCATATTGATCCTGATCAGATGGGCCGCAAGACGCCATGACGTACCTATGTGCTACTACGGTCGTATCGATTTCTTTAAAACATTTACTTGCAAATATTTGAAAACATTCGAAGAAGTCAAATATCAAAATAAATCCTTTGAATCAATGATAAACCCCGCTTCAAACAACGGGTTGAGTTCCTGAATACACCGAAGCCTCACGGTAATCCAGCTCACATCTTAAAATTATGAGCTGGCGCGCCAAAATTATACAATGTTTGCAAGTTTGCAAGAAAAACATTCTAAGATTCTCCAAATACCATCAAATTACCTGTTCGAATTAAAGAGAGTGCAGTTTGCCATCAAAGTCTACTTCGCAATGACCATAAACAAAGCTCCAGGTCAAATTCTTAAGGTAGTGGGAGTAGACTTGAGAGAAAGCTGCTTCTCCCATGGGCAGTTGTATGTGACATGCTTCAGAGTAAGCTCACAGAGTAGCCTAGTAATTCTAGCATCCGAAAGAAAAACAAAAGATATTGTTTACAAATAAATACTGTAATAGGTGTAGTATCGCGGGTGGGTGTCAAAGAAGTGGTACCAGTGGTCGGCCTAATTTCGATAGAAAAGACGGTGAGCTATGGGGCTGCACCCTACCCTTCCGTCGCTTCGGTCGTAATGGGCGTGGTGTGTACAAAACATAGCCTGCTAAGAAAAAAGCCTCGTGTCCATAATATATAACAAAATTTCATATTATTTTCATCTTTATTAAACCTTCCCTACACTATAATAAAGATTGTTAGCATCATCATCATCATCATCACAGCCCATATACATCTCATTGTTGGGCTCGGGTCTCCTCCATAACGGGAGGGAAGTTAACCTACTATACCGCGCTGGTTAGACGTGTTGGTATAGGGTTTTGTTTCGAGTTTTTCTTCTCTTGCATAGATGTTATATGCATTTTATATCTCTTAGTCTTCTCTTACGATCACCCACGGGTAAGAAAAGGGGTGGTGAATTGTATTTTTACTCCGTCACCACGTGGATAAGATTATTGTACTATATAAGTACCTATACAAACATTTACACATAATAATTTATAAATTACAATAAAATTAATAACGTAAAAAACAAACAATAATCCTATTAGAACCATTTTCGACTTCTACGCAGACAAAGATGCGGGCAAATGATAATAATTAATAAAATAATAAAAAAAGGCCAAAAAGTAAATAAGAGTACTTAAGGATCCGAACCGAGCTCGATTTTCCAACTGAGCTAAATGTCTATTCTTAATGACAGCGTCAAAATTTTAAAACCGTCATATTCTAATAGTTTTAATTCAAGGGAAAATTAAATATTTTGTTGCCGAAAAATACTGACAAATCAATATTTTCTATAAATGAAACCTAGCTAGATCGATTAATGGCCCCCGGAACCGCTTGTATGTTAAATTTCCAGAGAATCGTTGGAGCCGTTTCCGAGATTCAGATTACATATATATACAAGAATTGCTCGTTTAAAAATATAGTGAGATATATATAATATATACATCAGGCAGATCCATTAATTTTCGACGAAAGTCTGCGCACTAAGGTCGGCGATTTTGATGCTGATTTTTTCCTCGAAACGAAACCGTCATAGGAGACGATCCTGAAAATTTCAGCCCGGTATGTGCAAATCTAACCGCTAGAGAATTTTTGAATTTTTAAAAAAGGCTATTTTCTACTCATTTTCAAATATTTGTATCTCAGATTCCATATTACTTAAAGACCTAACGGCATTTTTTTATTAAAACTTTTATTTTTATGACAAAAATAGATATTAGGTCTAAACTTATATCGGGCTTTGCTAATAGCTTCCAACGAAACAACTGTTTTGGTTAAATTTTATCTATTTGTAAAACACTATTATATGTACCGAGCAGATGTAGCGGTATATATATATATATATATATATATATATATATATATATATATATATATATATATATATATATATATATATATATATATATATATATATATATATATATATATATATATATACATATATATATATATATATATATATATATAAACTACCCAAAGGAGTCATTGTGCCTTGAACTGCGAAATTATCGGACACATTTATGTAACACAAGGTATTTTATTTCTAAACCCCTCGAGGAATCGACTTCCGTAAATATTAGCTTAACTTGGAGCAATTTAGATTTGTGTACCATCCTTAAGGGATATTCAATATCAATCATGCTGTTATTGTTTGGACTTAATAAACAATGAAATTTTCGATAACACATTCATGGCGATGGAAATTAGATACATGTTCTTTATTCCTTTATTTGATATTCATTATCTCAATGTATATAAGTCCCACTGTTGGGCTTGGATCTCTTTTACAATAAACGTCAAATTGACCTATAATACCACGATTTTCAGATGTGCTGTCATAAAGTTTCGTGTCGAGAACGATGTTGTTCTTAATGGGATATTTCTTAATCGTTTCTTTCGACATCCACGGAAAAGATAGGGGATGTTGGAATATCTCCGAGTAGTGACGGGAGATGAATACAATTGTCGTTACCCCTTACTCGCCCGTGGGCATCGTAAAAATCGACTATGGGTCCACCAGGAGAGTGGGCAGCAGCTCTCTCATGGGAAACGTATAACACCATACTGCGATCGCCAACCCGCCTGCCAAGCGTGGGATTAAGACTCTAACCCCTTTATGAGCAACACAAATAAAAAAGGGCCCCTAGTCACGGCAGCTCCGCTATCCTACGAGCTTATTCTGGTAGCGGGCCTGGTTCCGATAGAGTAGGGGTGCCACAGCCGTGAGCCGGTTCATGTGGGGTAGTAACACACTCTTGCAGAAAATTGACGTCTGAACAGTAGCAATATATGGTTACAATTCGTTCGGTGAGCGAAAGGGCAGGAAGACCAACTTTGCGGAAGGTTTTTGCTTAGTAGGCAATTAGTAGGTAGGATCTAGCTGTGACCCTAACATCGCAAAGGTTGGTATCACTTACTATCAAGTATTCTACTTGCTCGTTTGCGATTATAAGTAATCATCATTGTCCTACTCTTACCTCAATTGCTTGGGGTCGACATAATATGTACTCTTCTTTCATAGTGCACTTTGTAAAATTTATTGGCAATAGTTTTATGACCAGCTGCCTGCCAGACGTCAACCCTCATTGTGAATGTAATTATTGATCAAACGGCAACAGATGGAGCTGGCCCAGGTCATTATATGGCTCTTAGTCGTCTTTTCTTGACATCCACGAGCAAAGTAAGAGTTGGTAGTATTCGTAGCCACTACCACACAGCAATGTCATTATAAGTAATATAAAAAAGATATAGCTCACCTTTATGATTAGTTGGAATCTGACTAAGCCCTGGATATTTTAGTCATTGAGCTACAGTTATCATCAAGCAGCTTGCTCGTCTACCACCAAAAGTAGCAAAATAATATTCGCATACATTCCTTAATCAATTTTTAAATTATCTAAAGGCATTTGGTATTACCATTACTTGTAAATGTAGTAAAAGATGATTAAGAGCTCTATATAAACCTGAGTCAAACCCATCTGATGCCGTTTGGTCAATAATTACATTCCCAAAGATGGTTGACACGCAGGCGGCCGGTCATATAACTAATAAAAAACCTTTTGCAACATGTACTATGTAAGAAGAGTACATATTGTACTATACTACTATTGTCTACCCCGAGTAATGGCTAAATTTAACAAATAATTTAATAAATACTATTGCTTTTAAACAATTAACAAAATTGTAATTAAGGTACCGTTGCTATGAAGACCCTAATCATTTCTTATGAAGCAATTACGAACATCTTAGGTCGACTTTCCTGTTATTTGACGCAGGATAATTAGATGAAACTTGTGGAAAACATTATTATATTGTTGAAGCATCTTTAACTGCCAAATAGGCAGTTCGCTATAGAAAAAAAAATATGTATTATATCTTATTATTAAATCAACTCAGAAGTTTGTTATTGAAAAATATGCATCATATCTTATTATCAAATCAACTCAGAAGTTCGCTATTGAAAAAGATATGTATTGTAGGAAATATGAGGGTAGTAGTGGGAAAGATTCCTATATAAGAGAGTGTCGACGGTAGTCGGACACATTCGGTCGTATATTTTTTGTCATTTAGTTTTTCTTTGTCTTGTCGTTAGAATCAGATTTAATTTACCGATTAGCTTAATTAAGTGATTGTTTGAGATTTATTCATTTTAATTGTTAGATTGTCTGATTTTGTGTAAATTTAATAAATTGGTTGCTGAACCGTGCGGAATATGAATTTAAAAAAAAACCTCTTCTGATCTGGTTTTTAAGAGTATTATACCATAATATCAAATCAACTCAGAAGTTCGGTATCGAAAAAGATATATATTATGTCATAATATCAAATCAACGCAGAAGTTCGCTATTGAAAAAGATATGTATCATACCACATTATCATCAACTCAGAAGAAGAAACTTATTATAAATCAACTCAGAAGTTCGCTAAATATATATTATATCATATTAACAAATCAACTCATATACATCCACTGCTGAGCTAGAGTCTCTCCCATAAAAGAAAGGAAATTACGTTAGTCTGAATAGTTGACGGGTTAACTAAAGTTCCGTTTCAAATTTTCTTTCTATTGCATAGATGTTATGCATATTATATTTCTTAGTCGTATTTTACGATATCTACAAGTATAATAGGAGGCAGTGAATTATATTTTTGCCCCGTCACCGTATGTGCAAAATATCTGTAGTCGTTTCGGAAGATAAAAGAGATGATGAATTCTATGCTTATTCTAAGCTAAATTAAAATATAATTTAGTTGTTTTTTAAAGATTAGTTGCAATAGCAAATGTAATTGCATAATATCTGCCTACCTCTCTATGTCATAAGTTTATTATAAATATAGGAAAATATTAGGAAACATTTTGACTTTTTTGATCGTTGAAAATCACTTAGTTACACTCAAGTACGTTAAACATAAATTTCAAAGAACTGAAGCTTTTGAATATTAAAATAGATTTATTGTTCTTTAGGAATAATTACAAAAATGAACATACATTATTCACAAAGCATTTAAGCGCTTTGTAGAAGCCATACAGCGCTGTTCTAAGTGATCACAAAACGTTGGGCTAATGACATGAAAAACGCCCGATAAAGAAAACGTTTTGAATACAATCGATCATGTTGCTATGTTACAAGAACCTTCGACTGCTTTAAAGAAATTTAAGTGCCACTTTGTCTACAACTTACAAAAATTTTCGTAATCGGGTATTTATAAATAATTAAGCATATTAAATGCTAAAAATTTCAGTAATTTGAACAAACAAAAAATTATATATTACTAGCTATACCTATTCTTTTTTTTTCAGCAGATTATGGTCCGTGTTGAGAGCTCTCAGCGCTCACCCACAGTCCGGGTAAAGTTGTCATAGCCATCTGCGGCTAACAACTAAGACACACACAAAAAAAAAAGTTAAACAATTCTCATCGCTAATGGGTCGATCACTAGTACCGATGCCTGGACAGCCGTCCACTAAAATTAAGGCTGAAGTATCCTGTAATTACAATAAAAGTATGTATAATTTTCACTTTTTTTTTTAAATTCAATTTTAAATATTTTAATTATTGAATTACCCCCTATGTTTACACCATGTTAATACAGATTTTGAAAATCAATTTCTTTATCCCTCAAGAGCATTACTTTTTCTTTGATGAGTTACTCTGTAATCTTTCTCGTTTTTCTGTCAACGTGCATCCGAAATGTTAATAGGGTAACAATTAAATTTATAAAAAAATTCAATAGTATCTGCAGGATAAATTAAAAGTTCCATCTGCGCTTATATATGTCCCACTCCCGCGCTCGAGCCTCTTCCATAATAGGGAGGAAAGTGACTTACTATATATACCACGCTGATCAGACGTATTGGAATAGTTTTATTTTAGTTTTCCCTCTCTGCCTTATCTGCATATTATATCCACAAACCTTCTTTTACCGCACCCATCTATCCTACTAATATTATAAACGTGAAAGTTTGTAATAATGTATGGATGTGAACATCTTTGTTGCTCTTTCACGCAAAAACTACGGAATTGATTTTGATGAAACTTTATATTAATATAGCTTACACATCAGAATAACACATAGGCTATAATTTATAGAGATATTTTGTAAATAGGCTAAAATATAACGTAAAAAAATTGCTTAAGTCAGAAAAAAACGCCCATCTGCGAGCTATTTTTGCATATGCTGCAAAAATCTTGAAACTCAGACTAATGTTATGTATTGTGGAAATGTACCTCTTAAATAGTTCTACAAAAAAGCCCGCGACAGCATATATCTATTTTTAATATGTAAGCATTTATCGTTAAAATAGTAAATTAAAAATTCAAAATACTTTGGTATTTATTGCCGATGCACATTTTATAGTAACGAATTGATTCTTATGCAAACAAATGCTTTTATTACTTTTGATATTTAAAGTACATATTTTTTTCCTTTTACCGTGTGTCGTTTGGTACAGTATTTCAAAAGTTAGGACAATAAGAGTGCGCAGTGCTGTGGTCAGGCAGCAACCGGGCGCACTACAGAAATATGGCAAGAAAGAAGATCGCCGATTGTGCGACCCGAACACAAGTAAAGACGTGAGAGCAGTCATCGTTGATGATTGTTGTATTTTTGACAGCACTATCGATTTGTAAATAACATACTATACCTGTATATAATAGATAGGTATTGAAAGTTTGTGATATGAAACATCTTTTTGCGCGCCTTGGCAGTAAAATTTTTGTCGACTACTGGAAATGATAGATTGGGTAGGTACTAAGGCAAATATGGTCATGATGTGATACTACGCCGCTCTTCTCTATTCATTTGTGTATACGGGAGTATGACAGGGGTAGCTGTCTAACATAAATGAGACATTAAATAATTAAATATTACCTAATCCTTACTAATGTTATAAATGCGAAAGTAACTCTGTCTGTCTGTCGCTCTTTCACGCCAAAACTACTGAACCGATCTAAATGAATTGTGGTACACAGATAGTCTAGAGCCTGATAAAGGACATAGGCTACTTTTTAATACAAAAAAAAGGGTTGTAAAGGGGGATGAAAAGTTGTAAGGAATTATCGTTATTTTTAAAGCCAGAAGCTTGAAACTTATTTTTATGCTATTGATTAGATATAAATAAATATGACATTAACATGTAAAAATTTACCCTTAAGGGAAAAAATAAAATAGGGGATGAAAAACTTTAGGAAAGTAACTTTTTACGCGGGCGAAGCCGCGGGCAGAAGCTAGTTATAATATAAATCCCGCGAGGATACTTACATACTGTCAACATTAACATTTTAAGTTAGTACAATAAACTATGTATGCAGCAGTATTACTTACCATCAGGTGTTCTGCTTGCTCGTTTGCCACCACTGGCAATAAAAAAAATTAAAATCAAAACCTACGTAACCGCTACTGAAAAGACTCGGCAAGAACCTGAAAAGCTGGGTGGTTTATTATTATTATTTCTTTGCTGACTCTTTTATAAGTAAATGGAAATGTACAACAAATAATTAGCTCTAATGTGATGCTATGCGAACCACGATATAATATAATATTAAAATACAGTGCAAAAGGTTATGACTGAACCAGATCCCTGACACAAACGATACCTGATCTAGTGATCTAGTTAACTAGTGTTGACTACTATTATTATTGACATTTCCGTGTGGTGACGGAGTAAGAATACAATTCAATCTCCTATCTTACCCGTGGGTGATCGTAAGAGACGACTAAGGGATATAAAACGCATATAACATCTATGCGAGAGAAGGAAAACTCGAAACAAAATCCTATACTATTATCTACACTACACGTCTGATCAGCGTGGTATAATAGGTCAATTTCCCTCCCATTATGGAGGAGACTCGAGCCCAACAGTGGGACATTTATGAGCTGAGATGATGATTATGATTATTAACATTAATTCGATTATGAAATAAAATTTAAACAGTGAATTAAAAAAAACGCAGACGATAATGCGCGGGTCTGCTATTAATAAAGGTACCTATATTCTAGCGTGCGTAGCTTCGAGCGTGTATGAAGAGAATTATGAATTTTGAGGAAGCGATTGAAGTATGCAAGGATAGAGTTCTCTGGCACTCTGTTCTCTCTGCCTAACCTGCAAGGGATATGGCGTGATGATATGTATGTATATATGTACCTATATTCTTTCATTCATTCATCTCAGCTCTTATACGTCCCACTGCCGGACTCGAGTCACCCTCACAATAAAAGGGAAATTAACCTAACCACGCGCTGGTCAGTCGGGTTGGTATAGGATTTTAATTTGAGTTTTCCTTCTCCTGCTCAAATATTATATGGCTATTTAATCCCTTAGTCATCTTTTACAACATCTACGATCAAGATAGATGGCGGCAAATTTTATTCTTACTCCGTCACCACGGAAAATAAAAGAACAGAATATCTAAATATTCGACATCATCGCCCATCATGAGAAGAAAGAAAAACATGGCTGGATAGCGAACAATACAAAAGTAAAGCAAAAAAATCCAATCTACTATGAAATAAATCCTTGTATCAAAGTGAACTTTACTGAAATTAAGCATTTGATATGCTTAATTATTTCGCTGTTTATATCGCTGTGTGGTAGCGGCTACGAATACTACCAACCCTTACTTTGCTCGTAGATGTCGTAAAAGACGACTAAGAGCCTTATAACTACCTAGGCCAACTTCATCTGATGCCGTTTGGTCAACAATTACATTCCTAAGGAAGGTTGACGTCTGGCAGACGGCCGGTCATAAAACTATTGTCAATAACTTTTACAATATGTTCTATGAAAGAGGAATACATATTGTATCGACACCAAGTAATTGGGATAAGAGTAGGGGAATGATGATGATGATGCTTGATTATTTATAAAAACTTGATTAGGAGCGAAAAATAATTGTCCCATCCCATGTGTGACATTCATTTTTCACTCGTAATCAAGTTTTTATAAAAGAACTTTACAACCATAAAATTAATAGACAAAAATCACACCTAAATTCAGAAAAATCATTTTAGATTCGCTCAAAGAATGATCTGTATAGGAGCGAATCTAGAATAATCACAACGGGAGATGTGTAGGTATACCGTGACGTCACTTGTGCAATCAAGAATTTTAACATCGCAAACTCAATTAAGTAAAACGTGCAATGGATAGGTTTATTTACTCGGGATTTTGAGCTTTAAAACCTTGATAAATTTAACAACAAAGGCTTATAATTTGTGTTTTGTCTTAACTACAACCTTGCCTCGTGTCTAAACAGAATTTCACTAATACTACTTAATTGTTTTGATTATTTTTAGCATTAAGCATGATGGCACTGAATAATTTTAAAAAATACGTATCGAGAACATTCAGCTCTTATCCCAATTACATTCGGTCGATTCCATATGTACTCTTACATTCGGTCGATTCCATATGTACTCTTCCTCCAATATAACATTTTCTTTTTATTGTTTTTTATTGCTTAAGATGGCCAACGAGCAAGTAGCACACCTGATCGTAAGTGTTACTGCCGACCATGGACTTTTGCTGTACCAAGGGTATAGCTAGACCACTGTCTGCCAATACGAACCTCAAACCCACCCAGTTGGGCTTCCGGCTCTCTCGCTCACCAAACAAAGCGCAATATCACATTGTGATTACTCAGACGTCGATCCTCTGCGAGAGTGTGTTACTACCCTGGACAGACCAGCCCGCGGCTGTAGACAGAATACTGTCAAAACGGTGGTCCTACCACTATAGTTTTAGCAATGGTTTTACTAACAGCCATTTGTCTGACATTAAACCTTTAAGAACGTAATTGTTGAGTGAAAAATTATTGTCACACGTGAGACTCAAACTCATACTTATTGGAAATCCGTTGCAATTGTTCTACAACTTAAACAAGTGTGAGCTGTCGTATGATAATCAAATTGTGACTCGTATTATTTGTCATTTTTTCGTTGTTCCGATTGAATAATCTAACATTTCAGTTTTTTTTTTTTTTGAAGTTATACTTCTTATAGGGAAAAATGATGAGAGTAAACTTTTACGATGTGCACACACACCGTCACGAAAAACCGACACCCTGAAGTTAGCTATAGTCACCATTTTAGTTTTTTAAACTAGACAATGCGTTATAATAAAACTTTCAATGTATTAAATACCTTTTTTTATTGTTAGTGTCGTTTTTTCTACAAACGTAGAATAGGGCGAAAGATAAAATTTTTGAAAAGATTTTTATCTTGTTACGCCAAAGAAGTACAACTTCTAACGCATGTACATATTTATTTATTTATTTTTAGGATTACCAACGAAAAATACACAAACATACAATATAGTAAAAAAGAATCACATGGATCATGTTTTGTGCTCTTTCATTTACAGGTAACATAAAATGATAAAAAAAGTCAATATACAGTTGGCAAAATATATATACCTACATACATATATATATATATATATATATATATATATATATATATATATATATATATATATATATATATATATATATATGTCGGAGAGAGCCAGGGATAAAGCAGAGTTAATTGTTGTTTGCATGCATAATATTATTTGTTTACATTCTAATTACCTTCTAAATTCTTTATTTAATTTTTATTACATTTACACGTTTTTCTATAATTTAAATATCTTCTTAATCTAATAAAAGAAATGAATATTGTAATTTACGTTACGACCAATCAGAGCAGAGCACGTACCTCGAGCGAGGTCGAGGCGCCATCTCTACTTTACTTTATAGCGGCCGACGTATGGGCGACACAATTTGAATTGTAGCAAAGGGTCGACTTGGATCGTTGTTGAGAGTGTATTTGTGGTTAAAGTAAGATCGGTGCCACGAACTCGCTGCTCGGTCTTAACGGCTTATTTTTGATTTCGATATTATTGCATAGTGATAAAACGTTGTTAAAGATTAAATTAAAACGATATCTACAAACATCGATCGTTGTTTTGTGCTCCCATTTTACCCTGATGACGCCCACTAAATCTGCAACAACTAATGATTACATCAATGGAATCGACGCTTCTCCTACATCAGAAGTGGTATCGGTGCAGGCACAAAGCGTGAGCGAACAGACGTCAGCGAGTGACGGAAGGCGCGCTTTATTCGAAGCGCAACAAAGCAGCACCAGGCTACTCTTGGAGGCGCTAACCAACCCGCCGAATGTCGAGGATAAGAGCATAACGCTACCTAAATTTCAACCGGAGGATGCAGACACTGATGCACGGGCTTGGCTGGCAACGGTGGACATCTGCTTATCGGATCGTGATATACAGGGAAGTAGATTAATTCTTATACTTAGTAAGGCCATGAGAGGTTCGGCCGCAACATGGTTTTCACAAGTAGCTTTTCCTAATATGAAATGGGCAGAATTTAAAGAGATTTTTCTTTCTCGTTTTGATACGTTAAAAACGCGTGCAGCAACGATATCAAACATGCTTACTGGTAAACCGCAGGAAGGTGAATGTCTTGCTGCGTACGCAAGCCGTTTATTCACTTTACTCATATCACGATGGGGTAATATAGGTAAGGAAGAAATGGTGGTGTCCTTGATACTCTCACACATGGGGCAAATCGAGCCACGATTACAACGCAATACTTTATCTGAAGAAATAACTACCTGCTGTAAAATGCAACGTGAATTAATGGCTTTTTCTTATCGTAAGCGGAGTTACCAAGACATAACAAAGATAGCTGCAGACGCTGCGCAAGATAGTAAACATCCTAGGTTAAGTTCTGTTTCCACAAAATGTTACGCTTGTAGAGAGCTTGGTCATAAATCTTTTGAATATTTCAGTCGATCGCATGATAAACAACAAACAACTACGACCTCCGAACGTCCTAGCATGGCCCTTGCTACGCGGGCCACTGTAACTTGCTATAAGTGTGGTGTTGAGGGTCATATGGCGTCGTGATGCTCAAAGACAGACAGACCAGTTGAAAGCAGCAGCACGCAGCCCGCTGCCGCACATAGTGTTGTAAAGCGAGTGGACGTGTGTGGTATGAAACTTGTCACTGGGATAATTACGCAGTTTGGTGAGCAGTTTTCATTTTGTTTTGATTCCGGTGCTGATTGTTCTTTAATTAAAGAGAGCATCTCTCGTAAGCTTGTTGGCACGTTATAGAGTGCGATTGTTACTTTGACTGGTGTAGGCAAATCTAGCGTTTTATGTAACTCACAAATATTATCTGGAGTCGCTCTTAGTGGTCATGATGTACAAATTCTATTTCACATTATATGTGATGATTACCTAAATAATGATATTTTGATTGGGCGCGATTTGTTGGCCTTAGGGTTGTCGGTGCACTTATCGAGTGTACATACTCTCATACTAGTTTGGGTAGAGAAAATTACGTAGTAGAAAAGCGCGGCAGTATAGCAGAGTTATTTTTAAATTGGTTACAAGCAGAATAACGACGAGACCCAGAATACAACGAAATTATTAGTAAACTTGACAACGATGATCTGGACTTGGAGAGTTGTAAAATCTATGAATTGCGATCTAATGTTCTCTATAGAAAAATTCAAAGGAACAATCGCAATATTTGGCTACCAATTGTATCTAGAACTTTTCGGTGGTCGGTCATTAATCACATTTATAAGTCGATTCTCCATTTAGGATGGGATAAAACTTTAGAAAAGACATATCATCATTATTGCTTTCCTAATATGTCAAAATACATACAACCGGGTTAGATCCGTGTCTATCGGATAACAGTGACGGTAAGGTCTTCGTTCTAGATTTCTTATATTTAGAATGATTAGTTATGAGATGTGAATCCTAAAGTCTTCTTATAATATGTCTTAAGAATGTAGTTTAATTAATCATTGGCGAGGTGGCCATGAAAAGGCGAGGTGGCCATTGAATGGCGAGGTGGCTATTAAATGGCGAGGTGGCTATTAAATGGAGAGTTGGCTATTAAATGGCGAGGTGGCTATTAAATGGCGAGGTGGCTATTAAATGGCGAGGTGGCTATTAAATGGCGAGGTGGCTATTAAATGGCGAGGTGGCTATTAAATGGCGAGGTGACCATTGAGAGGTGACATCAGTATAGCAAAAGGCAAGGTGGGTAGTTAGATATGTTGTTAATAAACTAAAATGTGTAAGGCGATAAACGACGAGGTGGCTATTTCGATACTTCGGACTAATGAAATATGGCGTCTATAAGAATTGAAATTGGTGAGTGAAAAGCTTGTTATTATAAGACATTACTTTAAAAAAAAGTTGTTATTCAGAAGTTAAAATGTAATAATGTACAAGACTTCTTTGGTCAGGAGTGGCCGAAATATACAAAAGTATTGTTCTTCTTGCAGATAATAATGATGATGCGCAGTTTTCAACATCACACGAGGACGTGTAATATATCAGGACGGCCGTGTCGGAGAGAGCCATAGATAAAGCAGAAAGAGCCATAGATAAAGCAGAGTTAATTGTTGTTTGCTTGCATAATATTATTTGTTTACATTCTAATTACCTTCTAAATTCTTTATTTAATTTTTATTACATTTACACGTTTTTCTATAATTTAAATATCTTCTTAATCTAATAAAAGAAATGAATATTGTAATTTACGTTACGACCAATCAGAGCAGAGCACGTACCTCGAGCGAGGTCGAGGCGCCATCTCTACTTTACTTTATAGCGGCCGACGTATGGGCGACACAATTTGAATTGTAGCAACGGGTCGACTTGGATCGTTGTTGAGAGTGTATTTGTGGTTAAAGTAAGATCGGTGCCACGAACTCGCTGCTCGGTCTTAACGGCTTATTTTTGATTTCGATATTATTGCATAGTGATAAAACGTTGTTAAAGATTAAATTAAAACGATATCTACAAACATCGATCGTTGTTTTGTGCTCCCATTTTACCCTGATGACGCCCACTAAATCTGCAACAACTAATGATTACATCAATGGAATCGACGCTTCTCCAACATATATATATATATATATATATATATATATATATATATATATATAATAATATATATATATATATATATCGACGTAGGAAAGCATATTTGCTGTAAGTAGACATGTTGCAATTGTTCACCAGAGCCAAAAAACTTTATTAATTTCGAGAAAAAAAATACTAGTGTCTGACCTATCCATGATATTGCTACCATTTTTGGAACATAGGTTTATTTAACTGCCAGTCACCATTTGCATTGTAACCTTTTTATCCAAAGTTACTATAAATACGTGATTGTCTAGTTACAGCAAAGAGTTTTTTAAATCACATACCTTTAAAACGCTGTAACTAAGGAAGAAAAATGTACGCGCATGGATATATTATTAATTTACAGACGGTAAATATGCTGTATGCAGTGAATTAATTTATTTGGGTACTGGGATTCAAAATGTAAGATTAAATTTGTAATTATAATTAGATCTAGAAATGCAGTGGGTCAGTTGGTAATGTAATGTTTGGTTGAAATAAAATGTCGTAAATGTTAAAAAATAAATTATGGTCTTTTAAATTGTTGAAACAAAATTTGAAACTCTAATTATACTGCCAGAACTTCGTTTCAACAATAAAATGAATTAAAAAAGTATTTTCTAGGGGCTTTTTTAAAGGGCTTTATTATTTATTATTATTAAATAAACCAATGATATTACAATTATGCTATCGCGAATCATTCACATTTTTTTTCAGTCATCTTCATTGGTTTCAGGTAAACAGTCATTTGTTTTACAGCTGTACTTAAAATTTAAATATTCTTTGGCGTACATATTTGGAATAACTTTTTCTCCACTAATTTTTTTAAGTAATTATATTTTTGTTGAGATATTGGTAACTTAGTCAAATATAAATTTGATTTCGGCATTGCACTATTGAGGCTGCTCAATTGAACTTCAATTGTTTCAGTTTGTGGCAACATTGAGTATTTCACATACATCACATTTGGTTTACACCTTTTAAATGTAACCTCTTTGGGTTTTCTTAAAAGTATTATTTGTTATTTCTTCAAAGCCCATAAAATTTGTTCCTTCAAGTGTGGTTACTTTGTAATGAAAGAGGTTCTTCCTGGCTATTCCTACAATAGTAGGCCATTGAGATTATTAAAAAATCAAAGGTTTTTAAAATGCATTATGTGGTGTGAGCTTTTAAAGCAATTACGTGATGATTTTCTGTAAATAACAAACACTAAAACTGTAAGTTCCCTAAACTTGCTGTAAGTAAACGAATGTAAAAATCACACGCCGCAGAAATACTGTAAGTAGCATTAAGTTTTTAAATGGGAAGAAGTATTTGTAAAGCAAAAAATGCAGTCTTTCTTTTGCTGTAAGTACAAAATGTCTAAAATGACTAGATTTTGGTCTACATACATCATTTAATCTTGCGAAAAAAAATATAAGTAGGGGCGTTTTCAACGACGTATGCAATTTTTTTTTTCATCGTAGAGACACAGGACCCGGGTCATTCGATGCGGCTTTTATTTCTGATTCTAATGGTAGTAAAAAGTCACTTTAGGTATTTTGTCTACTTACAGCAAATATGCTTTTCTACGTCGATATATATATATATATATATATATATATTTAAACATAGACATACATACACATATATATCATTTGTACATATAATATTCATAGATTTTAGTCTTAAAATGACGAAAATTATCACCATAAATGTCTAAATTCAAAGAAGTGGAAAGGTCGTTGTACAATTTACACATTCTGTTTAGAGGCGAATTGTGACCTATATTCGTTTTAAATGAACGTAAACTGAACAGTTTGTAGGCTCTCGAGCAAGGAAGTTTACTTAGTGCACAGATATTGAAGTACAAACACACTTTTTTTTATTTAAACACCACCTTTTACTAAGGATATAATCCTTGCATTACGGGGGACTTTACAATAATTAACGCAGAAAAATTATATCCAGACTCAAAACAACATTTATTAGATTGCACAAAGTATTGTTCTGCATAGGAATCGAACCACTGGCACGGAAGAAGATCTTAACTACTACGACATCTGTGCAGTCAAAGTTAGAATTGTATTAAATAGTGACATGACACTATTATCCAAATTTCTGAGATTTAAGCAATTTATTACTAAATCTACTAACATTATTACTGAAACCTGGAAATTCGTCTAATTGGAGTGGATTTACTTTGACTTATTAGAAATAAGTATGGGAATATATGACAATCATTTTTTGGTCGTAAACAAGTTTTTATAAATAATCAAGCATGTTAAATGCTAAATCTCAGTTATTTAAATTACTCTGGTAAATATTATAATTTATTAGATTACTTTTTGGGTTTGCTTAAAAATGTTAATCACAAGTTTTTTTTTGCAGTAGTTACCGATTGCTAAAGAAAGCTTATAGGCTTATAGTAAATGGCGTTAAGCCCCATAGAAGCAGGACAGTGATCGATGTTATGTCATACAATCAACAACATATTCGAATTGCTTTTGAGACATATAAGGCGTGTGAAACCGGCTTGTTGCTATAAATCTAAAAAGTTTATTTGTATGAATTTAATAACTATAGTATAAATCCAATTAAAATTAAAAAAAAAATGAGTTATTTATTTTTTGTAAGTTAAATAAATATGTGACAGATATATGCTATAGGCTTTGAAGAGTGTAGGGTGACTGAATCGTGGAATAGTCTATCACCCGCAGAAAGTTTAAAAGAGAGGCCGTGGCGACAGGCCGGTGCATCGACGGGGGATGTTACCCGAAAGAGCAAAAATATTCTACTATAGTTCACGGTGGTGTAAGTGGCAGCACGATTGGAACGGATATCCAATAGGTGTGGGTTCGAATCCCACTTGTGACAATCATTTTTGAAGTGAAACTTCTTATGGCACGGGGTGAGCCTAAAACGACACGAAAATGCGTCACGCTAAATAATATAAGGTGGGGGGGGGGTAGGATATAAGGAATAATCGGCTTTCACACGAGAAGCCGGTTGTTCCCTGTATCCCCACTACTAACTGCTAAGTGTGGAGAGTAAGGCCAGAGCGTTACTCAGTTTCGTGTCGCTGGCAGCTGCGTCATATATCCCCACTACGAACTGCTGAGTTTGGAAAGTAAGGCTGGCGCGTGACTCACTTTCGAGTCGCCGGCAGCTGCATTATATCTCCCCACTTCTAACTGTTAAATGTGGGGAGATAGATAAATAAATAAATAAATATAAATAAAATAAATAAATAAAATAATAAAAAAAAAATATAAATAAATAAATATAAATAGATAAATCATCCAATTTCTTCATGAAGTTTTGGCTCTACACGCATGATGTCGCAGCTATAGTAAATGTAAATTACGATAAGATGCCAATGATTTTGAGTGGAGATTTCAATGTAAATTTCGCGGAACCAGAAGCAAAACCTTTATTAGAATTTTTAGAATCTAAATTAAATTTGAAAATGAACAATGATCCTACTGTATCTACGACAAAATATGGAACAACGATAGATGCTGTATTTTCTCGATATTTAAACAAATTATAATCAATAGTTTATGTATCACATTTCAGTTACCATAAGCCAATATTATCAGTCCTTGAATATGAGCCTATGGAAATTACAGAATAAATGTATTCGTTTTTAATCATTATTATTAAATGTATTTGTAACTACAGATTCTTCTTTTTATTTAAAATTACCCTTTCTCGACCTTATTACTAGCCACAGAAGTTACACTTCTTACGTGTGTGGCGACCACACACACTTTTTTTGCTCGTAATCGGGTTTTTATAAATAATCAAGCATATTAAATGCTAAATTTCAGTATTTTAAATTTAGGGGGTGGTGAATTGTATTCTTACTCCATCACCACGGATAAATGACAATTAATATAATGACATAATATTTTAGAGTTAATAATAATATAACTTATGATAAGGCAACTATTACTTTATGAATAACCAATTTAAACTAATCCCGAGATTCCTTCATAATATTACATATCATAATTTCAAATTGTGCGCTGTATAATATTATTTCTGGGACCAAGTCAATTCCAGTAAAGTTTTATGTAAATGTTTTGTTGGAAAATTTAACAGCCTATTAAACCCAATGTTTTGTTTACAATATTATACTTTACTTTGCAGGTCAGGTTGCTTAACTAAATTACCACTGATTGTGAAGTCCAAAGTTTGAAATCTGTGATTAAAATGTCCCTAAATCTGATGCGCCTTTATTAATTATCATTAGTTGGGTCGTAACTTCATCTAATCTAACTATATCTATATATATATATATATATATATATATATATATATATATAAAAGAAAGTTGTGTTAGTTACAACACTTGTAACTTCAGAACGGCTGAAACAAATTTTACGATTTTTATGTTTTTGAGTTTGTTGTTATCGGGAATAGTATCCTATTCCCGACAACAAAAACTCATATTTTAATATCTTAAAATATGATATTAATAAACAACAAAAAAAATACTTTAAAAAAACATCAGTTCTAAACGTTTATTTGTTAATGATGTAACAAAACGAAACTGACAGCTCATGTCATTACGTGGTTTAATGGTTTCTTTGGCAAATACCACGAAAAGTTGAATTAAATTTGACCGGCCAGTGTTCGTTTTGTGCGAGTGTTACGAATTTTTACGAATATTGTTATAGTAAATTAACCGAATTGGTCTATATTATTGTCATCAATAATGCCGCGACCAATAACATGAAATCTTTCACAACAAAGCCGTAACGCAATTAGAATTCGAAACACCACGGTAGAAGAACACGATATTGCACGGGAAGACCACTGCGTTAATATGGCCCAACTTTGTGCTTCTTAATCACAAGAGCAAAGCGAGGCAGCCTGTGAAACGGCTCGGTTTACAATGCGAAATCGTCGAGCAAATCTCAGAGATCAACAATTAGATAATTCTCAATACGCATGAAGAAAAATGTCATATAATACAAGGTACTTCTTCGTCTTGCTAGTACGTTATTAAAATACTTGATTTTTTAAATTTATTATCATATTTATTTATATTCATTTTTATTTAATATTCATATTTATTATCATAATAAAAAAAAAATAACTTAATAATTTTTAACTTAACGATTAATACTAATCGAAATCTGCTCATTCATTAACTAGTTAGGCGGAACGAAGTGTGCCGGGTCGCCTAGTTAGCAATAAAAAATGTTGTGGCATTTCATACGAATTGCTTTTATGAATTAATGCACGTAGATTTGATAGGACTTAAGGACCCTTGCCATTCACTCATAGTTTTTAGGATGGTGACAGAAATTTTTGGTATTCATTATGACGCTCCAGTCGAACAGAAAATTTTAAGCCTATTTTTCTTTTTTATATGATTCTTTAAAAAAAGGTAAATTACAAGAATAACAAATAACGTGTAAGGAAATGATGAAAGCAGGAGGTGAAACACTTGTGAGTAATCACGTTATAAAAAAGTTCCGAATCATAATAGAAACTCACCCCTTGTTGACGACATAAATCTAAGGTGATTGAAATACATTAAATACCTTCCCGTGAATTCTTACGAAGTGAATACTTAGCGCTTTGGAAAATAAAATAAAAGTACGACATGGTAACTGCACACAATTGATGCATCATAAATAAATAGAAGATTAGTAAAAACTATATATAACTAATGGAAAAAATTAAGGGATCAAAAAAAATCCAAATTTTTTGAGGTTTTCAAGTGGCTGTATTTCCCTTAAAAATGATCGTACTGGAATTTAAAAAAAAAGGGTTTTAAGCTTATATATATTTATAGCTATATACTAGCTTACGTATTCTAAGATATATAATAGATAAGAAGATCACGTCAAGGGGGAAACCCCCCTTGCCCACTTGGTCGTGGAATATTCCACAAGAAAATTTCCATTGCCCGCTATTAGTTTCAACAATAAATATATGATTAGCCCCGAGCGGTGAGCGCTGTTAATACAACTCGCTAGCACGCGCCGTTAACTTTGCCTTTCTTCCAACCGTTCCATTAAAAAAATATTTGTCTTTTTCATTAAAAATAATATTTTGCATCAATTTTGTTTTTCCAACATTTATATATTTCAGATTTTTGGGCCTTAAAATGTCTTTGCCACATGAATTACACAAATAATACTCGATGGAATGTTTGAAAATAACAGATCGAATAATTTTCGGTAATTAAAACTAAATTATTAATGACATTGTTTATGATTTTTTTTTGTTTTGTTTAATGGACTACAGCATTTATTTTCCTAACATCATTACTATTAATGCAATGAATATTAATAAGAAAGAACACGATAATTAATTAATTAATGAAACAATTAAATGAAAAGATTTGCGAAATTCATTTGTTATTTACGGCGATATAAAAACAAATGAAGATAAAAAGCGAAAGCAACTGCTTTATTCTCGATTCTCGGAGGTCGTCGATTCGATTCGTTGTCGTTGGTATTTTTTTATGTATGTACACCGATTACACTGAGATTTATAATCTGATTTAGATGATTCTTCTTTAGTTTGATGCGGAATAGCTGTCATTTGGTCCCATAAAAATTTAACATAATTTGGCCCAGTACTTTTCATTTTATAAACCTGTTTTTATTTATGGTGCCAGAAGCGCCTATGTAAAACTACATAGCAAGATGTTGCGATTTGCCCCGTTACTAATTATAATGTCATATCGTGTACTGCAATAGCGTACTTTTCGTAGGCCTACCCATAGCTACTTAAAAATTACTTAGTATTTAATATATGACAATAAGAAGCAAAGAAATGCTGCAGTTAGCTGGTGTAATCTAGAAAAGTGTAGGACCGGGGTACCCCGTCCGGGGTAGTACCACACTCTCACAGAAGATCGACGTATGAGTAATGGCAATGTGCTGTTGCACTTCGTTCGGTGAGCGAGAGAGCCGGAAGCCCAACTGGGGTGGGTTTGGGATTTGTATTGCAAAGCAGCGGCCTAGCAATACCCTTGGTATTGCAAAGGTCCATGGGTAGCAGTGACACTTACCATCAGGAGTGCTGTCTGCTCCTTTGCCACCATAAACTATAAAAAAAAAAAAACACCTGTCATAATAGAAAACTGAAGACAAATGTGTAAAAATGAGAACGTGACATTATTACTAGGGCATTCAAAGTGTAATGTATGACATATTTTACATGATATTTCCATGATTATTACTATTTCAACCTTTCAATCTTTGACATTTTATACCAACCTTTACCTAAATTCATTGACAGATTCTAACATTAGGAACAATATAAAGTAGATTTAAATTTATGATTGAAGTAAATAGACCGATTCTTAGCATACATACATACATAGCGTCACGCCTGTTTCCCAGAGGGGGAGACAGAGACTACAGATTGCCATAAACCACGATCCTGACATACATCCATCGCTTCATTCACACTCATCACAGTTTTCATGCCTGCTGTACAGTTACGTGTACTCTTACCCTGACCTTTTAACATATTACTGCAATAATACATATAGCCATATATTTGTTAATTTAGAAGGATCCCAGAGTGTTATCCATGTGGAGATGATGTTAAAACAGAATTCACCACCCTCTTTCTAGTCTATGGTCATCGTCAAATATATCTAAGGCATGGAAGTAATAAGTACTCTGTACAACAGGAATGAGCTGTTGTCGCAAAATTGAAGCCGAGCGAGAGCTCAGAACTGTACCTTTTATCCCTCTCTGGCGATGGTGACCATATTGAAATATGATTTAAGGATAATAATTATAAAAAATATTTGTGATCTGACGTCAGCAGATCATTGCTTCAGATGGATTTTAATCGAAGATGCTAATTATAAATTTGCCCTTTGTGGCACTATACATTTCCTGTTTTTGCTTGCTTTTCACACTCGCGTCATATAGGTAGGTACTTATCTACTGGGCCTTGTGGGACACGACATGCAGCTGGACTGAGATAAAATTACGATAAGGTGGTGTGTGGTATATTTAATTAAGAAAAAACAGTTAAGTTTACATTTAAGTTTAATTCTAAATCAGACATTGCTAAATAAGACAGTCTTGTGAAGTTTCTGCCGCAAACCCAGCTTATTCCTAAACATATAGTTTCATTGATTCTAATTTTGCATTGAGTTAAACGTAAATTGAGATATGAATTCGCTAACGCCTTCATCAATAGAATATCATGTGGATCTTCAAATATAGATTGAGGAGGATGTGCTGATTCTAACGATGTATGTAGTTTGCTATAAAATTCTCGGACGACATACCTACATGATAATTTTATTTTTGTTTACGTTTTTTAACGATTGATTTAATAATGTAATAAACAGTGTTCTATGGTGTTGTGATCCAATAACACCACACAATTTGAACAAGAAATGTTGTGAATCATCCCATTCACGATATATCCAGCAATATAAAAAATAATGTTCAGTTTAAAATCTGAAACACAAGCGTTATCTACGAGATCTAACAAATCATCTATTGATGTCGATCATGTCGACTGATCTTTATTACATTCTTCCACAATAGCTTTCTTTTTGTTCCTAAATTTTCTAAAGAACTTAATATTAGGGACATTAAGATCTTTAGGAAATTTGAAATCTAAACAAAGTTATTTTCATAAAAAATAAAAAATACATAGGTATTTAAGTTATTTGTTCTTGAACTAGGATTCATAGGATTCAGTCATGCATGGTCACCGTAATTCTTCACTAACAAATTATGTTATTATTATTATTTACGATTTCATGTGGGGTTGTCAGGTCAGGTGTCCGTATTTCATACATATAAAAGAAAACCTATACCCCAATCGCAAAATGTTTGCGTTAATAAGGTTTTACACTTAGCAACAAATAATATTGCTTTAATATGTCGGTAATAAATTATTATTTATATTTAAAAACATTTTAGAAGTAAGTGTTTTTACTTCATTACATTACATCAATCGCATATTTTTCTACCAACAAGGAAAGGATTGAAATCAACTTAACTCTGGCAATTCTAAGTCCACTGTTAGAACGGGACACAGGGTACACTAGTTGCCCTCTCACTCGGCTTCATTTTTATTTTGCGCGCAACAAGACTCTTACTACCTTAGCATAAGGTTTTATTTTCTTTATTTTTGCTGCAAGATGCACAGATAGAGCTCATTCCTGTTGTACAGAGTACTTATTACTTCCATGATCTAAGGGATATAATATGTATAGAACATCTGTGTAAGAGAAAAAAAAATCAAATTAAAACTCTATATTTCTCCGTTTTACCAGCATGACAGTAGATCAATTTCCCTTATATTGTGGAGGACGTTGGCCGAGTGATAATGATTATTTATTAAATGTTCATTAAATAATTTTGAAGATTAATAATAATAATAACTCTTTATTGTACACCTTATACCCATACAGGAATAAAATAATACACATACATACATATCATCACCCCATATCCCTTGCAGGGTAGGCTGAGAGAACAGAGTGCCAGAGAACTTTATCCTTGCACACTTCACTCGCTTCTTCAACATTCATAATTCTCTTTATGCACGCTCGCCGGTTTCGGAGACTCTTGACTCCACCTTCTTTCAGTACGTGACCAATCTGGTCTAGGTAGGTGAGTCTCGGTCGGTCTCTCTCTCCATTATAAAATAATAAAAGACAAAAAAAATAAACTTTGGTATAATTAGGCGGTATTATCGCATACTGCAATTTCTTGCATTTCAAAGATTATTTCTCTTCTTAATGATAGGAAAGATAAATAAAATTATTAAAATTAATATAATGGTTTCTGTTGTTTACCCGAGTATTACTCATTTGAAATAAAACTAGTTTTACATATTCTGTCGCGTATATAGTTGATTTTTAATTTCCCGACGTTTCGAATACTTTAAAGTGATCATAGTCACGGGAGGACTTAAAATAAATGTATTTATAAATACCCGATTACGAAACGAAAAATGATGTCACAAGCGGGGTTCGAACTCGCACCTATTGGGAATCCGGCCCAATCGTGCTGCCACTTGCACCATCGTGAACTATTTTTAGGACATGCAAATTTCGTTTCATATTATATCTTACGTCTTCAAGGTGACGTATGCCATCTACCGGACAATGTTTACACATTGTATAGGCTTAATACTTCAAACTTTACAGTTTTGCATGTCCTAAAATAGTTCACGATGGTGTAAGTGGCAGCACGATTGGGCCGGATTCCCAATAGGTGCGGGTTCGAATCCCGCTTGTGACATCATTTTTCGTTTCGTAATCGGATATTTATAAATAATTAAGCATATTAAATGCTAAAAATTTCAGTAATTTGAATAACAAGGTTGTGTCATCGTTTAATACAATTCTAACTGTAAAGTTTGAAGTATTAAACCTATACAATGTGTAAACATAGGCCGGTAGATGGCATACGTCACCTTGAAGACGTAAGATATAATATGAAACGAAATTTGCATGTCCTAAAAATAGTTCACGATGGTGTAAGTAGCAGCACGATTGGGCCGGATTCCCAATAGGTGCGGGTTCGAACCCTGCTTGTGACATCATTTTTCGTTTCGTAATCGGGTATTTATAAATAATTAAGCATATTGAATGCTAAAAATTTCAGTAATTTGAATAACAAGGTTGTGTCATCGTTTAATACAATTCTAACTGTAAAGTTTGCAGTATTAAGCCTATACAATGTGTAAACATTGGCCGGTAGATGGCATACGTCACCTTGAAGAAGTAAGATATAATATGAAACGAAATTTGCATGTCCTAAAAATAGTTCACGATGGTGTAAGTGGCAGTACGATTGGGCCGGATTCCCAATAGGTGCGGGTTCGAACCCTGCTTGTGACATCATTTTTCATTTCGTAATCGGGTATTTATAAATAATTAAGCATATTAAATGCTAAAAATTTAAGTAATTTGAATAACAAGGTTGTGTCATCGTTTAATACAATTCTAACTGTAAAGTTTGAAGTATTAAGCCTATACAATGTGTAAACATTGGCCGGTAGATGGCATACGTCACCTTGAAGAAGTAAGATATAATATGAAACGAAATTTGCATGTCCTAAAAATAGTTCACGATGGTGTAAGTGGCAGCATGATTGGGCCGGATTCCCAATAGGTGCGGGTTCGAACCCTGCTTGTGACATCATTTTTCATTTCGTAATCGGGTATTTATAAATAATTAAGCATATTAAATGCTAAAAATTTCAGTAATTTGAATAAATGTATTTGTTAAAAAAATTGAATTTAAACATACATTTCAACACATTATTTGGTTTATTTTTAATCGTTTTCACTACTGTCGGTGACATTAAGTAAAATATATTACATAAAAAAAACATATCGCCATTTCACGTCAAATTCTTGTAAACGTTGTTATTTTCACAAAAACATATTTAGTAATTGTAAACTAAATATATAGCTACTAGTAAAAGAAAATGTTCCGTGTGGTGACGTAGTAAGAATACAATTCGCCACCCCCTATCTTACCTGTGGGTGATCGTAAAAGACGATTAAGGGATAAATGCATATAACATCTATGCAAAAGAAGGAAAACTCGAATAAAACCATATGCCAACACGTTTGACCCAGCCTTGTGTAGTAGTCAATTTCCCTTCTAGTTTGAAGGAGGCTTGAGCCCAACAGTGGGACATAATTATGAGCTGAAATGATGATGAAAAGAGAAAAAGCAAATTTTATAACAGTGCGAAAGTTTCGCACGGGTCTTCTAATGTATTTAAATCTCGCATTTGATCTCGTCGATTATAAACTCTTTTTGTCTACCCTTTTATGTTATAGCATCCCTTGAGTTAATCAAGTTTCATATATTTTATCAAGAACGATAGGGACATAATCGAATCACCTGATAAAAAGGTATTAAAATAATGTACATTGTTCTTATTCTTTCTTCAATTCTTTACATGATTTAAGAGAAAGTGTACAAAGAAGGAGCAATCGGTAAACGCCTGCCAAGCGGAACGATATGGTGTTATATCCCTTCAGGGATATATATGTATGTTCAATCGATAGGGGATAATCGAATGAATGAATATTATACTTCTAGTTCATTCAATTAAACAAAAGTAATAAAGTATCTCTCATAATTATTTTATTATAGTAAATATATTTTGAAATAAAACTAGTTTTACATATTCTATCGCGTTTGTATTTGATTTTTAATTTCCCGACGTTTCGAACACTTCACAGTAAAGTGTTCGAAACGTCGGGAAATTAAAAATCAAATACAAACGCGATAGAATCCGTGAAACTAGTTTTATTTCATATGTGGTAATATTCGCGTAAACATTAATAATAAATTTTATTATAGTAAAATATATTTTATGTGTAGGTAATAGCGTATGAAAGTAGAATGAATGCGGTCGAAATGCGATCTCTACGGAAAATCTGTGGAGTTAGGCTGACCGATCGCATTCGTAACGACGACGTAAGAGAGCGAGTAGGTATGAAAGAGAGTATTGGTGTAAAGATGCGAAAGGGAATGCTCCGATGGTTCGGACATGTGTGGTTAAGAAGACAACGTGTGGTTAAGAATATATACAATGCGAAAGTGGAAGGATGTAGGTACCGGGGGAGACCGAGACTAACCTACCTAGACCAGATTGGTCACGTACTGAAGGAAGGTGGAGTTAAGAGTCACCGAAACCGGCGAGCGTGTATGAAGAGAATTATGAATGTTGAGGAAGCGAGTGAAGTATGCAAGGATAGAGTTCTCTGGCACTCTGTTCTCTCTGCCTACCCTGCAAGGGATATGGCGTGATGATATGTATGTATGTATATTTTATTATAGTAAACTATTCCATATAAAGATTGTTTTCATTATTTGTGTTGTAGGGTGAAAATGTTAAATAAAGATATATAATTATTATCTTACGTACTTAGATAATATTCGGGCCGGCTATAGATGTCAAGAAATCATTACCAGTGATGTCTGTCCAATGGCGATGGGGAAGGAACACATTAAATCAAATTTTCTTTCTTTCTATTTACCAACACAATTAACGAACTCAAACATCAAATGCTAACCGAGATTCAGTTTAATTATTTCTGAGCAGATATCAAACCCAGAATACTCCGTATTAGATATTACAATAGACTAAGCCATCTATACAGTCTCCACCTGTAGCATAATCAAACACAATAAGTACCTATAATCACTGAAAATCCTTTGAATAAACCTGTAAAATTTTCAAGGCAACAAATAAGTTAGTCTGAGTGTATCGAGAATACGTGAGCCCCATGAAATTGCCAATTTATTACAGCAATACTTTAAAGATTGCCTTTTCTATTTACAACATAAGCGTATAACTGCCGATCTTGAGGTTTCTTTTTCGAATTATTGCCTAAAAAGTAAATTAAATATCAATTCTCAATAGTTAACATATATGTTTCAGTTATTCATTTAGTTCAATGGTTGAAATGGTAGCTATACTTTGAAATTTAACTTTGATAGCTCTGTTTAGAAGTAAAATATATTCTTATTAATATTATTAATACATACAAAGTAATACTTATTGTTTTAACTTTGTAAGGTTTACAAATTGTTAAAAGAACTTGCGAATTCTTATATCCATACACGTGCAAGGGTTGAAATAAAATGTATTTCTTCTTATATATTGGCAATCAGCTACTTATATGAGCTATTGGTGCCAGTGTCGAGTTATGAATATCTTCACGTTTTTAGTCTTTCAGGTTAGTCGTTGTCTAAGTCAAATTGTCACCATCAACAGTGCTATGGCCACACTGTTAATGGTATCTTGTGGGAATTTTGATGGAAAATGAAAACGTTGTAAAGCACTTTTATATGATCGCCGCATCACATTACATAAAATGCCATCAAAATTATCTATTATAACACATTAAAACACTGAGATATCGAATATAATACAAGAGCACCACATGACGTTTTCAAATTCCCGTCAAAAGTACCAAAATGTATTTTACTGGTTACAAATTAACTATATTGTCACATTGTTTTTTTTTTCTTTCTATTTTGGACCACTCGGTTTGAGTATTTGCCATTTACATGTGAACGATGTTAAGGAATCTTTAAGCCAAGTCTTCATAGTATAGACAGTTCGTGCCTTGTCTTCCGTATTATTTTTCTTCATATATACTACTTCTTCAAATTGTAATTAGTCCTTGATAGTCACTGTCCGTCAATAAGTCAAGTCGTTACTATCAATTTGGCGCTGATAACCAAATTCATAGTTTCGTTGTGAATTTTGGGTGAACACGAAAATACACGAAAACCACTATTATACCATATTCACTACACTTCAGCACTTCAACTGTATCATATTCCATAATATACCAGCAAAATTATTCAATATACCACTACAAAACACTAAAGAAATGAATATAATACAATAACGTGACATGACATTTCCATATTCGCGCCAAAACTCCTGTCACATTGTTTAGTCTACGAAGTATAGAGTATAGACAATAGTATAGTATAGAATATATACAAGGAGTCGGAACGTAATGTTAAACGAATGGTCTCAATTTAGAGGACAGAACTTTTGTCGGTAGAGCGCGCCACTTTTCAATAATAATAGCATCGGTACTCCTAAGCTCTAGCGCAGCCAGTGGCAGAAAAGAGATCTGGGTTTATTATTGTGTCCATGAATACTATGGAAAAGCCTATACCGTTCGGACTCTTTGTATCTATACTTCGTGGTTTAGTCTTTCGCCTTTCGCCATAAGCCTTACCTACAAATGAGGTGATAATGTTCTAATCGCTACGCTTGACAAGCGGGTTGGCCATCACAGTAAAAGTGATACGACTACCAGGAAAGAGCTACTGCATACTATCCTAGTGAGATCCTTAACTGTTTTCTTTTAGACACCCACGAGGAAGAAAGGAGTGGCTACAATTGTATTCTTATCCCGTCACCATATAGAGATATTGTACAAATTTCCTACTTTTGAATTTTTTTTGTACTTATAATGATAAAAAGTTTAAATTTAATAATTTTAAAGCATTAATAGCATTATTATTTTGTCTACTGACGAAAAAAGCACACAGTTCACCACGTAATGAATTTGATGAACGAACCTCTTGCCCGTAAGTGTTATAAAAGGCATATGATGTGCGAATAATAATTATATGTTAGAAGGCAAACTTGACATAAAACAATATATCTATAATAAAATAAAATAATTAGACTTTCCATGCTAGTGCCGTGGTTCGATTCCCACGCAGGAAAATACTTTGTGCGATTTACAAAGTTTTGTTCTGATTCTGGATGTAATTCATGTCCGTTAATTATACGTTTATAAAGTCCACCGCAATACAAGGATTATTTCCTTTGAGCAGGGTGCTGTCTTTTTTAAAAATAAAAAATATGGTACATCCTGTTACCAACAGTAGGACTTATATCGACTAATACGGAGAATAATTTTATAATATCCATACTATTGGCTCCCTTTTGTATTTTTATTTTTATTCTCTTCCCCGTCAGTGACTCCGTAGTATACGCCAAGACCCTCACCGCGCGCCTTTTAGCTTTCATATAGGTAGTCATTAATATGGTTTTAATTTTTTTTTCTGCCAACAGAAAGTTAAAATACGCTTAATAGTGAATGAGTTACGCTCGGCTATGTGACGAAGACCTCAACCCGAACTTTTGGCGGGAATCTAAAACGTCATATGGTGCTCTTGTATTTTATTCGATATCTTGGTGTTTTAACGTGTTATATTAGATAATTTTGATGGCATTTTATGTAATGTGATGTGACAGAACTACTGGGATGTAGTGAATATCATATAAAAGTGCTTTACAACGTTTTCGTTTTCCATCAAAATTCCCACAAGATACCATTAACAATGTGGCCATAACACTGTTAATGGCGACAATTTGACTTACTGACAGACAATGACTAACCTGAAGAGACTAAGAACGTGAAGATAATTATAACTCGACACTGGCAACAATGGCTCGTATAAGCTGATTGCCAATACATAAAAAGAAGAAGAAGAAGAAGACCTCACCCCTTCCCGGACCGAAGAAATCCCGCTGTGACCAATTTTTAAGGATTATGAGACTGCTTGGATCTTGTGTGCTTATATAAAATTAGATTTGTAGATTCTTGCTATCATCATTCTCCTACTATTATCCCAATTACTAGGGGTCGATACAATATGTAGTCTTCTTTCATAGTACATATTGTAAAAGTTATTGGCAACAGTTTTATGATGAGCCGCCTGCCTGACATCAACGTTCGTGGGGAATGTAATTGTTGTCCAAACTTCATCAGATGAAGTTGGCCCAGGTCGTTATAAGGCTTTTAGTCGGCTTTTACGACATCCACGAGCAAAGTAAGGGTTGGTAGTATTCTTAGCCGCTATTACACAGCTCTTGATTCTTACTATATACAACTTAATTTTCGACAAATTGTTGGTTAGAATGTTTCTGCTTAGCAGAATCTAATTATTATATGAGTTTGAATTTAATTTCTATTCTTTAATTATGTTTGTAAATTCCTCCACAATGTAAGGAAATACCTAAGGTAAAACCCCTTTTTTAAATTTATTCACCCTTATGGGCAAGCTACAGTCAGTCGACTTTACTGCCTTGTCTTACGTAAAAATTATTCTTCATATATTTTTTAACACTTCTTCATATTGCGTAGCCTTGTGTGCTTTCCATTTAATACAAAAAGTGACGCAGTGTAACGCAGTGTTCGATAAAGCGCTTTCCATCAACGACACTGTTAAACACAGCCGTACACTGTTCGACACTCGAAAAAGTGGTGTTTGACAGATGCTTACCTACTTTCATAGAGTATTTTAAATATATAGGTACTACTTTGCTTGAATTAAGTATCATTACTTAACCTCGCAATTTATTTACGGCATATTCTAGTAGTATTATTTGAGATTATTAAATTGAGCTTGTCTCTTACTGCTAATTAAAATTTAATAAAATGTTCAAATGTAAATATTGCACTATTGAAGTGAGCCCTGATAATGTGGTTATGTTTATAAATTATTGAGCCAAGACTTTGTCAAGGAACTTGCATTTAGGTATACAACGCCCATAATTTTGCGATATTGATGCACTCTAGTGTTATTTTGAGACAACTAGCTGTTTCATTTAAACTTTTACGCTGTGTTTGGCAGTGTTTCACAATGTACCGCAGAGTCCCTCTGTGTTAACTAAATGGAAAGCAACCCAAGTCGTTACCATTAATTCGGCGCTGACAACCAAATCAATAATTACATTGGAAATTTTGGCAAAATATGAAAATAAACATAAAACTACTATTATACCATATTCACTACACTTTAGCACTTTAACTGTATCATATTCCATAAAATACCAGCATTTTTTCAATATAACGCTACAAATCACTAAAGAAATGAATATAAAACAAGATCGTGACATGACATTTCCATATTCCAGCCAAAATTCAAGGTAAAAAACCTTATCCATAGTGAAATGACACTATGGAAATCCATAGAGCACAATACCATAATGCACAATATATTCTAATCTACATTTGTTAGTGTACCTAACTTGAAGTCACAATATTCGATTTTAGTACACACACTAACATTTTATTTAATATTTTCTCAACAAAAACTATGATATACGATGCGTCCCAAGTGGAAGCGTCTACGTTTTAGACATCGAATTATAATTAAAGTGTGATACATGAGAATAATATTACAATTTTTTTTTTTTGCTTTTCATCTTGATTGATTGTCACTTGTAAACTTGAGATAGTATAATAAAAAGAAAACCGCAATATTGGCTTAAGTATAAACAGAGCCACAACAAAAAACAACAAACCGCAATATTACTCGTAATCCAGTACTTTTTCGCTTTTATTTTATTTCAATATTTTATTATTTATTATTAAATAATTACTATATATTTTCGTATGTGAGCTGTGTGGTAACGGCTACGAATACTACCAACCCTTACTTTGCTCGTGGATGTCGTAAAAGACGACTAAGAGCCTTATAACGATCTGGGCCAACTACATCTGATGTCGTTTGGTCAACAGTTACATTCCCAAAGAGGGTTGACATCTGGTCATAAAACTATTGCCAATAACTTTTACAATATGTACTATGAAAGACGAGTACATATTGTATCGACCACAACCAATTGGGATAAGAGTAGGAGAATGATGATTTTCGAATAGTGATAGAGTATAAATATAATTCACCACCCTCCTTTCTTGTAAAAAACGATTAAGTGATATAATATGCATATGGCATTTGAGCAAGAGATGAAAAATTGGAAATAAAACTCTGTATCAATACTTCTGACCAGCGTGGTATAATAAGTCAATTAGTACAATGGGGAGGAGGCCTGAGCCAAAGTGAGACATATGTGGGCTGAGATGATGATGATGATGATTACACTGCCCAACAAATTTAAACTTTTTAAAATTTTCCAAGAATATTATTATCACATTTGAAGTATTATGGTGTGATTATTTCAAAAATCACACTAGTATTTGCGTAGCTCTAGTTTTCGAGATTTTTCATTCTACCCGCATTTAAGGTGACGGTACATTATTCGTCAATTTTAAACGGGTACATTAAAAAAAAATCACAATTAAAACAATGGCTACGAAAGGAAGACGTTATTTAAACGATCCAAATAGTTTTTATGTTATTTGTGGCTTATATACCTTCGCAAAGTATCGTAAATCGATCACGGCCTTCGTTAAATCTGCGCACTTTAACTACTTTGGAGTGATATTAGCAATCTGCAGAAGCCATGGGTGCCAAATATTGTTTGCCAAAATTGTGTTGTCTCTTTGCGACAATGGTCAAATGGAAAAAGATGAGCCCTGAAGTTCAAGACTTCCATGATTTGGCGGGAACCTCGTAATCATCATGATGATTGCTATTTTTGTATGGTAAATATTACGGACATAAACTCTGCAAACTGGGATAAGTGGACATATCCGACGTTGTCTTCTGCTCAGAGGCCTGTCATATACACCGACCAGTCACCAGTACCAGTACCATCGACATCAACTTTTTTTGAACCGGATAACATGGAAATTGTAGAAGAAATGCATGAATCTGTCGAAAAAATGTAGTGAACTGAGCAATGAAAAGTTTAAGCAAGCATTTTCGATGGACCACAGATTAGACAACTGATAAAAGACCCAACTTTTATCGAATCTATGAACGAACTGGAAAAGCGAACCTGGAAATATTTCGTTTTAGTTATTTAAAATTTTCTTGGGAATCATAAATCAGATAACTATTTCCAATTAATTAATGATATGTTGTCTAGTTTGAAAGATTTAGGATGTAACATGAGTATTAAACTGCATTATTTACATTCTCATTTGGATAGATTACCTGATAACCTTGGAGATTATAGTGAAGAGCAAGGTGAAAGGTTTCACCAGGATATTCGCACTATGGAAGGACGTTACCAAGGCAGATGGGACATAGGTACATATGATGGCCGATTACTACTGGAATCTTTGCCGGGATCTTATAAGGGCACAGCATTCTAGAAAATCTAATAAAAGACATTTCTTTCCTCAACCACAATAGCTGTTCTAAATAAAGTACGTAAAAAATCATAATTTTGTAATAATTTTTAACTTGGGTGTAAAATGAAAACTAGAGCTACTAGAAAGAAACTAATGGTATTTTCGTAATCAGCACACTTCATTTTACAGAAAACAAAAAAAAAATCTCTGGAAAATTTTTCAGTGTTGACCAGTGTTATTTATAAATATTTAAGCTTCAAAATATAAATATACAAGAATACGTAAGCATGTATATACTAAAATATATTACTGTAAAAAATAGCCAAACCACACAAATGCCTTTTTTTTAAAGATTTCTAATTTTTACGTGAGTAGGTATTTTAAATAAAATTATTTTATTTACGTCTGGTTTGTATTTTTTTTTAATTTTTTCACGGAGTCCTCCCGGGACCATGGGCGCTGTGAAACGTCGGGAAATTAAAAACCAAATACAAACGCAATAGAATTCATAAATTCATAAGAATGGTTTTATTTGAAATGGGATTTTTTGCCAAAATAGTTTGGACAATACCAATATCCAAGGCATTCAATGGAAAAAGCTTTCTTCAGTTCATCTCTTAAATTTTGGTTCTGAACATATACAATAAGGTTAGATCATAATAATTCATTACTGTATAATTCAAAATATAACTTTTAAAATAGCTCATCATATCAGCTTATATTGCGTCCCACTGCTGGGCTCGAGCCTCCTCCACAATAGAAGGGTAACGCTAAATCACGGTGGTCAGACGAGTTGGCATTATTTCCTTTTATCCTCTGTTATCTGCATATCAAATCCGTAAGCTATTTTTTTTTATTCTGTTCGTTCGTACTGACAGACAAAGAGAACAAAGCCCACACAGCCAAGTCTTATTTAATTTTCTGCATATATTATTTAACACTTCTTCATATTGAGCAGCCTTTTAATACTCAATATCCGTCAGTAAGTCAATTCGTTACCATTAATTGGACGCTTATAACCAAATTATTTCTTTGGAAATTTTGGCAAGATATGAAAATACACGTAAATTCTGCACTTCAGCATTTTTAATGTATCATATTCCATAAAATACCAGCAAAATTATCCTCTACAAAATACTAAAGATATTAATGTAACGCAAGAGCGTAACATGACATTTCCATATTCCCGCCAAAACTTCAATAGACAAGAAAATGAGTGTTGAAATGTATTTTTACTCCGTCATCACACGGAATAAAAAACATTAAAGCATTAAATAATAAAAAAATGAGATTTTTTCCTTGTTTTGTTTCATTTTTAACTTTTTAGTTAAGTAATGAATTGTTTTTATAGTTTTTTTTTGTCTATGAAGCCGCATGCATGGCAGACATGTTTGTTTTTTAATTTTAAACAATCTTATTACATATTTTTTTTAAATCTCTCATAAATAAAACTATCTTGGGGTATAACATCTATTCTATTAACTAGTTAATTATAATATTCCACCGAAGCAAAGCGTATTTAAAGCGCTAATAATATTTTTAACACGAATAAATAAAACAAGATTTTAATTAAAAACCTAAGTCTAGTTACGAAATTGCCAGCAATATAAATATTTTTATAAACGAGAAATAATATACTATTTACGAAGACTGTAGCCAGAGAATGCAAAAAAAATGCAAATAAATTTATTTACTATACAAAATTCTACAATTAATTATTATCACATTAAGGTATGTCGAAAATCGATCGATGCTTGATCAAGAGTGAAGTCCGCCATTAGAGTTCTTGGCTTGCGGTGTCCGATGCGAGCACGTTGTGCTGTCTCAATGCCTCGTGACTGTAGCAGTTGCTATGTCGGTATTGCCAATTGTATGTATGCGCAATGATTACAATGAGATAAAATAGGTATAAACAGGTTTGGTGCGAAGTTTTCATGTAACATGCTTACATATGACATAATCCATCTAGTCACGAAGTAAAAATATAATTTACCACCTATCTTACCTTTTTTTTTTTCACGCTGTGGAAACGCATTTACGCGCTATCCCCCGCCGGTGACAGGCGAGGGGGAGTGTGGTACTCGCCGGCCAGCTGCCTGACCGGAATACCCACTAAAACCACAGCGGCCCCTTCCGCGCTTTTACGGGGTGCCAGAGAGATCGTCTACTGACATTCGATCCCGGCACCCCAACGCTGGCCATTGGCCCACGCCCTGTCGTCATTCAAGGCGGTGGGAGGAGGTGCGCATATCGACGCCTCCTCCACCCTGGCCGCCGGCGGCGGAGCCAATTTGCAGACGCAAATGTCTCGCGTCCCCGCTCCGCCGACCTCCTATCTTACCTGTAACATATATGCAAGAGAAGGAAAACTTGAAACAAAACCCTATACCAACAAGTCTGCCGAGCGGGCCACCGAAGACCAAAATTGGGATCCGGAGGCCCGCTCGCACGACGAAGAGAAGCACATTGCAAGGTGGGTCTATGGGGTCGCGCGCCGCCTCTTCCGTCGCCCCGGACCGATTTGACGGGGCATGACCACACCATAGCCGACCGCAAAAAAAAAAATACTAACACGTCTGACCAGCGTGGAATATTAGGTCAATTTTTGTCCTACCGTTGTGGAAGAGGCTCGAGCCCAACAGTGGGACATGTGTGAGATCAATTAAAAATGAATGCGTACTTATCAAATCCCTCACAACACTCATCATCATTGCCCTACCTACTTACTTACATACATACATATCATCACGCCATATCCCTTGCAGGGTAGGCAGAGAGAACAGAGTGCCAGAGAACTCTATCTCTGCATACTTCACTCGCTTCCTCAACATTCATAATTCTCTTCATACACGCTCGCTGGTTTCGGAGACTCTTGACTCCACCTTCCTTTAGCGTCTGGTTAAGAAGATATACAATGCGAAAGTGGAAGGATGTAGGTACCGAGGGAGACCGAGACTAACATACCTAGACCAGATCGGTCATGTACCTACTTACTTGAGATCGAAAATATACAGACCTCTTTTTCCCTTCATTCCTTTTCTACCCATATAATACGTCACACAGTACATTTGGTCTTCCTTCACTCCTGACACCTTCAATGTTCATCCATCATCTCATCCATCCATTTTTAATAGTGGTAGGGCCACGCTGTTGACAATTCTATGTCTACAGCCGCGGGCCGGTCCGTCCGGGGTAGTACCATACTCTCGCAGAAGATCGACGTCTGAGTAATGGCAATGTGCTATTGCGCTTCGTTCGGTGAGCGAGAGAGCTGGAAGCCCAAACTGCGTGGATCTGGGGTTTGTATTGGAAGGCAGCAGCTTAGTTATACCATTGGTACTGCAAGGGTCCATGGGCGGCAGTGACACTTACCAACAGGTGTGCTGCTTGCTCGTTTGCCACCAATAGCAATAAAAAAAATTGTTACGTATAAGGGAAAGCTAAAACTTACAAAGAGAAATAAACAGTATTATTTATTTTTGTAGTCATGTGACAACCCTATTTTTTGCAGCGGGTTATGGCATGGTCATACCCCGCAAAATCCGTCTGGGGACTGTTGAAGCGACGTTCGACCCAATAGACCCGCCACGCTACGTATCTCTCCACGCCATGCGAGTGGGCCACCGGAACCCGGTCAATGTTCGTCAGTAGAGCCGTGTGACAGCCCTACCAGCCATTAGTGATGATAATATAATAGTTTAGCGTAACAACTGAGTGATATACCAATGAGGACTTCCCTTCTATTAAAAGAGACTCAAACACAACACTAAGATTTATAATGACTGAGAAAGAAGGAAAGAAAGAGTCTAACTAAGAACGGATTCTAATCGGTTAGTTCTTCTTGCTGTTCCTCATGATATGATTCATAGACTAGTAAAACAGTGTAAGTTTCAATTATTATCAAGGTGGAGTCAAGAGTCTCCGAAAACGGCGAGCGTGTATGAAGAGAATTATGAATGTTGAGGAAGCGAGTGAAGTATGCAAGGATAGAGTTCTCTGGCACTCTGTTCTCTCTACCTACCCTGCAAGGGATATGGCGTGATGATATGTATGTGTGTATGTAAGATTCAATTCTTATCAAAAAAATTATGCGTGTGTACAAAGTACACATATCAGAAGTGAAACTTTGGCAAACTATTTTTTAAATATATTTTACATACATCAAGGACTTATTTTTTCGTTTCATCGAGTTTGAAATCACAACGATTCTAAAGAAGTTTCACTTCAAAAATTCATAGAAAAGTCATGGCCGTAAGATACGAAAACATATATCTAAAAACGGATTTAGGTAATAAATATTTGAAGAATTCGTATAGCGAAGACCAATAAAACATCCCTTTATCAAATAAGCTTGGATGTCACCCAAACGACGGGGATATTGGCAATAATGTTACACCGACTTCAGGGGCTTGAGTACATTGGAGCCATTGCGTTCACTAAAACGAGCCCTACACTTGTACGTACATATATACCTAAATAGTTTATTTCGGTATAATGCCGTCATAGGTATATGTTTTCTTTTTATTTATTTTCATAACTTTTTGTTTTTTTTGAAGTAAAATTTTCTTCTTTTACGGATTTTCTTTAACGGCATCCTGCACTTTTTTTTTGGGATGGGTAAAAAAATGCTAAACCCGCGTCAGAACAGGTGACCTGATTGAAAATTCGTAAGACTGAGGGAGA
This sequence comes from Lymantria monacha, assembly GCA_905163515.2. NCBI lineage: Eukaryota > Metazoa > Arthropoda > Insecta > Lepidoptera > Erebidae > Lymantria > Lymantria monacha. Next base: position 4,424,756 of record LR991087.1, read on the forward strand.
GTAGACCGTAGGAAAGGAAATTTGTAAGACGGAGGGTGAATACCGTAGAAGAATATTGTATTTCACCAAATAAATGATAGTACTTTTATACTGATAAATAAAGCAATTCGTGCGAAATGATTCCCTAACCATTCCAAAATATTTTTGGACGGTTGGTTATGGTTTGGTCACACCCATTCAACCTCCCTGGGGCACGCTTTTTATATCTTTGTATTTGCTTTTTTTTATAGCTTTAAATTTTCACTTCTGTCGGCAGTCCTCGTGACTGCTTTGTGTTTTTTTTTTATACTTTTGGTAAGTAGTACTTCAAATTATAAGTCGTAACTGTCACTTATAAATGTCCCAATATGCCACAGTTAAATAGCTGCCTGCTGTAAAGCCTTTTTTATACATTTAATTTTTTTTTAATTTTTTATCACCAAATACAAAAAGAGAAGTGTTATAGGTTGTGTCTGTGTATCTGTCTATGTTATCGTTGCTCTTAAACGAATTGACTGATTATAATACGTTCTTCTTTTGTTTGAAAGCTGAAATGATCAAGATGGTTCTCAACCTCGGCCTCAGTTTTCACCACCGAGGCCCTCAAGCCAATCCTGCGTATCACGAGCCCATAATTAGGATATCCTGCTGAGATGGTTGAGAATGGTGCCTAGATCCTGCCATAACTAACATAATATAAATAAATAAATAACGGCAATATCGTCTGCAAATCTCTGCAACGAGTGATATATTATGGCCAGGTTGTCAAAATCTTATATAGTGGTTGGACCACGCTGTTCACAGTTCTCTATCTGCAGCCGCGGGCCGGTCCGTCCGGGGTAGTACCACACTCTCGCAAAAGATCGACGTATGAGTAATGGCAATATGCTATTGCGCTTCGTTTGGTGAACGAGAGAGCCGGCAGCCCAATTGGGTGGGTTTGGGGTTTATATTGGTAGGCAGCGGCCTAGCTGTACCTCTGGTATTGCAAAGGTCCATGGGCACCAGTGACACTTACCATCAGGTGTGATGCTTCGTCGTTTGCCACCACTAGCAATAATTAAAAAAAATATCTGCCGCTTATAAATGCACACACAGAAAAAAATGATTCTTTTCCTTTTAAAATATTCGCAATTAGCTGGTAATACAAACCAATTATTGCCAGTGTCGAGTTACAATTTGTTTCATAAATTATCATTCACATCTCTCTTTCTATATGTATCTCTCTTTTCTATATATATATATATATATATATATATATATATATATATATATATATATATATATATATATATATATATATATATATATATATAATAAAAAGATAGATATATTGACTAAAATAAAAAGAAAAAATGTGTTATATACACATTCTTTTTCGTTTTATTTCTTTTTTTTAAGACAAGGAAATTATCACTTTATTGCGAGGACTTAACAAAAAATCAAGTCAATGGACATAAATTACATCCAGGCTTAAAACAATAATTTTTAGATTGGGCAAAGTATTGTTCTACGTAGGAATTGAACCCATGACATTGGTACGACACCATCTTTGCAGTCATATAGACCTTAGACATATTTTATGACATTCATGGATAAGATGAAGGGGGATGGTGAAATATATTCATACTCCGTCACAACACGGACGGATTATTTGAAATACATACATATATCCCTTGCAAGGTAGGCACAGAGAACAGAGTGCCAGAGAACTCTATTCTTGCATACTTCACTCGCTTCCTCAACATTCATAATTCTCTTCAAACATATACATACTTATTTGAAATATTTACATGAAATGTTATTGTTTGAAATTTATAGAAGTTTTAAGCAAATATCCAATGAGATTCGTGAACATCAATAGAAGAATGAATTTGTTTGTTTGTTCACCGCAATAGTTTTACAAAATTGCATTTCAACTATTGCGTTTAGAAACCAAGTTTCGCAAATGCTAATTAGCGACAATGTTACAAAAGAACTGAAATCTTGATACCAAGTTTCAGTCACAGCAAGGATAAAACAATCTAGATGGAAAGTCTTTGATATTATATAACTTGTCTTCAAACATTTATAATTTATATCTCGATTTTATAAACTAAAGAAAACGGCGAGCGTGTATGAAGAGAATTATGTATGTTGAGGAAGCCAGTGAAGTACGCAAGGATAGAGTTCTCTGGCACTCTGTTCTCTCTGCCTACCTTGCAAGGGATATGGCGTGATGATATGTATGTTTTTTATAAACTAAAAATAATATTCAAAATTCATGATAATGGTCACACCGTTGACAACTTTCTGACCCAGGACTAATGAAAACACTCACAGTATATCGACATTTGAACAGTAACAAAGTGCTGTTGTACTTCGTTCAAAGAGCGAGAGAGCAGGAAGCCCAAGGGTGGGTTTAGATTGGCAGGCAACGGCCTAACTATACCCCTAGTATGGCATAAGTTCGCCACCGAAGACAAAGATCGGGTACCAGTGGCCCGCTCGCACGGCGAAGAAGAGGTGCTTGCAGGGTGGGTCTATGGGGTTGCGCGCCGCCTCTTCCGTCACCCCGGACCGATTTGGCGGGGTGCGACGTCCATAGCCCAACGCAAAAAAAAAAAAAGGAACGGCCTAACTATACCCCTAGTATGGCATAAGTCCGCCACCGAAGACAAAGATCGGGTACCAGTGGCCCGCTCGCACGGCGAAGAGAGGTGCTTGCAGGGTGGGTCTATGGGGTTGCGCGCTACCTCTTCCGTCGCCCTGAACTGATTTGGCGGGACGTGATCACCCCTATAGTCCACCGCAAAAAAAAAAATTAAAAAATGGCATTAGTCCTTGTGCGGCAGTTTTTTATATTTTTTTAAATATCTTTATTAGTCATAAATGAAAACACTATGAAACCAAATGTTATATTTGGTTTCATAGTGTACATTATACATCCTAGAAAAACAAAATCATAAGTAAACTTACTGTTTTTTTTATAACAATATTGTTAAACTATTGTACCTTGAGCGGCAGTAACACTTACCATCAGGTGCACCGCTCTCTCGTTTGAAACTATAAGAAATAAAAAAATATCTGTAATTTATATCTCAATTTTTACTCATAAAATAAAAAATAATTTTCAAAAATGAAAAAAATATATTTTTCGTACCGTCGCTTAGTGTAACGAGATAGGGGGAAACTTCGGTAATCGAATCTTTTGATATTATAGAAAACGTTATTAAACCTAAACATTGGAACGAGGAAAATAATGAGGTACAGTAACGCAAAGAAAATTTTACCGTCAAAATATATCTTTGTTTATTTTTATTTCATGCAATCAGTCTACCCGATGGTTAGTGATAACGACTAGACATGCGCGAAACAGTACTTCGCGAAGTGATGTTATATGGCATTACATTTCGTGCCCAGTAATATTATATTTAACCATCACTTCAAACATGACATAAAATGTCATGTAATGCGATAGCGCTCTATACATACGGCGAGCGGCGTCAAGAAATATAAGCCTTAACATTCTGAAAATAAAGCTCAAAATAAATATTGAATTGCCAGACACCGAACATCGCAGAAATGCAGAACAGTACACGGGTGTTCGCCTCATGTTTAATGTGATGTGATGTTTAGTCGCGTAATGTGTAATGGGTCAGTACACGGTCGGGTAATATTACGTGTGATACATCAGTCGCGTTACTTACACATGTCTAATAACGACTGCCTATGTAAGTCTCCAATGCCGCACCAACAATTTTTTTGCTACTCATATATTAATTTTCTGCCACCCCATTTATGGCTACAGATAGAAAATTGTCAGTAACGCATCCATACTTAGTTATTACCATAACGTTAGGGGTATAGATCCAGTCACCGACGACAAAGACCGAGTTCCGGTTGGCCACTTACACGGTACGGAGAGGGTACATTATGGGGCGAGTCTAGTCGGCCAGGACGAACTTAGCGAAGTGTAACAAGACCACAGCTCACCGCAAAAAAAGGGGTATATATCCAAGCCATTTTCGTGCCACTCCAGCTGTCAGAACCAATTACTGTTAGACCATAATCTACATAGATAAAAAAGTATTTTACCTTTTAATCTGCCCTCTTATCAGCACTTCACTATTTACATCCCAGAAATGCCGACATAATCTTCTTTCTTACACCATATTTATTTCATCAATCTTCTCCATTCATTATTTCTATTCATCTAAACCACCTGAACCATATATTTCCACATCAGCTGCCTGAGTCAAATATTGTTAGACCATATATAGACAAAAAATATATTATTTCCCTTTAACCTTTCCTCTCACCAGGATGTCACTAATTTCATCCCAGAAAGTACAAAGTAATCGTCCTTGTATTTTTTTTCTATTTGTCTAACCCTCAACGTCCTCTTTCGGTTTCAACTTTAACGGTCCATTAACTTCATAGCGCTAACTTATAACATTATTCCTTACTTTATGTTTCAAATATACAGGAAGTATTATATTAACATACTTCATAAATATTTATTATTGAAATAAAACTATTTTTACAGATTCTATTGCGTTTGTATTTGATTTTTAATTTCCCGACGTTTCGAACACTTTGCAGTGATCATGGTCACGGGAGGACGCAGTCCTCAAACCTACAAACGCGATAGAATCCGTAAAAGTAGTTTTATTTCAATATGTGTAACTCGCGTAAATATCAGAAATCATTAAATATTTATTATATAAACTCATTTGCTCACACCCCAAAATTGTACATACTCAACGAACTTGGAACCACAACTATTTTTTTTTATTACTTATGGTGGCAAACGAGCATGCGGCACACCTGACGGTAAGTGTCACTGCCGCCCATGGGTCTTTCCAATACCAAAGGTATAGCTAGGCCGCTGCCTACCAATAACTCCGAACCCACCCAATGTAGGCGTTATGTATGGTAACCAAATTGTCAGTCGCATTCTCATCTTTAAGTAGGCGTATTACCGCGCAATCAATCAAAAAACGTTTACCGACCAGTCCTGCTTAGTACTTTAGCATTTCAGCTACCACCGAAGACAAGGCCAGTCTTTCCCCTTACGGCGTTGGGAGGTACATTGCAGAACAAGTGTATGGGGCGCCGTTCCTTCGGTTGCAAAAAAAAAGCCCACCGCCAAACAAAAAAGAAAATAATTTCAGCTTGAATTATACTAAGCGAAGATACGGTCCAACAACAATTTTATAATTAGTCTAGTATGTTAAATATTAAATTAATTATATAATAATTCATTATTATACAGAGTGGAGACGTCAATACGACAATAAATGAAAACACCGTCAATACTAGTGTATAGGAGTATTTTGAAACTATTAAAAAAGTCCTCGCATGCATATTTAAAAAACAATTTTTTCAAACAACTTTTTATCATAAATATTGAAACAAAATAGAACACCGTTTGTAAATATTAGTTCACTAACCTGTGGTCGGCAAGCGGCGAGTGACCTTGTGGTATCATATGTTACAACTTCGAAACGTAGGTAAATACATACATACACTTAATGTTTGGGCGCTATTCATTCTCACTTGATTATTTTATTAAAATAATCACGATAACTTTAATAATTCACTTGGTCGTTAAACTTAAATTTTCGATATGTGCGCCATGGACCCGAACGCACAAATAATATCGTCTTAAAATATTATTTCGAATTCTTGTTAACAGGTCGCCATTGACGGCGATGTATTTTAACTTGTCGAAAGATCGTACAATTCCTTTTTTTAAGTTCTCCACATTATCAACCTGTGTCAAATTGGCGAGAAAAATAATTTAAAATTTGTTCATCTAGGGTGACTCTTACACGCGAAGGAGCACTATCCATATGAGGCAGTAAGGATTGATTATCCCGTAACCTCTGGACAGCTTGCACAATAGTCCGGCCATTGGTAGTACAAACACGTGTGTTTCCATATCTCTTTCGGTACGTACGTATGGTTAAAGCTGCATTTCCGTGATATTCTCCATAAATTAAAATCATATCTGTATACCCGAAGCTGTGTAATTATAACGAGGCATTGTAAATGAGAAAGAAATACTATTCTAACACAAAGTAAGCGTCTAATTACGCACATTCACGTCACAGGATCACGATGGCACACTGACCTACAGACCTATTATAATAGTTTTGAACATGAGACCGAGGTCTTCTTTCATTAAGCCGCATTAGGTAGTTTTAAATTTCTCATCTAAGTCTGATGACACGGTTTATATGTATGGATCTTAAGATTTAGGAATAAGGTATAATATGCATTGATTTGTATTACGTTTGGGGAAGACTTGAACTGGTAAACATGGCGATATGTAGGTACTAGTTTCATATTAGTTTATACCGATGCGGCGCGGGAGCTCATTGATAGGCGAATAATTTTAATTTTTATACAGAGTGTGGAAATTGTTAATAATACAAAGTAATGTGCTGCGGCTAAACTATACGACATATTGTATTTAAAGTTTGTATACAGGCTGGGCAAGTCATCAGATACACTAGATTAAAATTATTGTCGTATGGTCGTCTCCACCTTGTATAATGAATTTTTATTCTTCTTTCGTGTTTCTTAATATAACATTAAAATAGTACAATGAATAAAATCTTATAGTTCTTGGCATTTTCACGTTCAAAAAACAACTCACTCCTGTCAAGGCCTTTGATTAAATAGACCGAGAAATATTATCAAAATTTAATAATAAACTATTCTATTTTATTATAAAATATCTAGATGACCGAGCTTTCCTCGGTATTTTTTTTATATTGTGTTTTGGAAGATATATTTAAATATAATAAAAACAGTTAAAAACCAAAAAAAAATAACAACTAATGATCCGAACTGGCGCTACCTGCATTCTATGCTCGATTTTTCAACTGAGCTGTGTATATTCTTACTGACAACACCAAAATTTGGCTTCATATTTTAATAATTTTCAGGCAACGTAAAATTATAATTATTAGTTGCCTGAAAACTGTTAAAATATGAAGACAAATTTTAACAAAACAATATTTTTTATATATAAAATCTAGTTAGAACGATTAAGCGCCCTCGGAACTCCCTGCATGCTAAACATAAAAAACTTTGGAGTCGTTTTCGAGATTCTGATTACACAACGTGGAAGTGGACCGCTCCCGAAAACAAAGACAGGTGACCCTACTAGTCCTACTTGTAATGATAGGGTAGAAAAAAATCGATTCATTTTTTTTTTCATCCGAATCGATTTTCTTTCTAGCCTATCATTACAAGTAAGACTAGGGTTACTTGTCTTCCCCTTCCACCCTGTATACATATGATTATATACATATATACCTACAAGAATTGCTCGTTTTAAGGTATTAGATGAAATGAGTTTATAATTATTATAAAAGCTAAAATTTTCTTTATTTAACTCATTCGTTTATATCTGTACTAATGAAAGTTTCTAGTTATAATTATAATTACAATTTTATATGCCACATATTCCCACTGGTGCTTGTAAAGAAGCAAATCACTTTACTCTGTGAGAGAGAATTAGGCCATAAGCTATTATGCCACCTCAAGATCTAGAAATTGTCTCAGGCGTACAAAGCTTATTCAAAATATTATCCTTCAAATTATCAAATAAAATTTTGTAATTAGACATGTGTGTAATTTTGTTTACTGTGTGGTTGTGCCTATGAAATTCTACCAACTCATACTTTGTTCGTGAATATCGTGTATGAGAACTAAGAGCTTTATATCGGCCTGGACCAACTATACTTGATGCCATCTGGTCAACAATTACATTCCCAAGGAGATTTGACGTTAGACAGGTGGCTGGTCATAAAGCTATTGCCAATAACTTTTACAATATATAAGATGGGAGAGGAGTATATATTGAGTGGATCCCAAGTAATTGAGATAAGAGCTGGATAATGAATACATGTGTGTAGTTTTGTAGATTCCGAGTAAGAATTAGATATTTTTAAGTTTTAAGATTTAGATATTTTTTAGTCTTTCTTTTTTTAGATTATATACGTAAATTGACATACGCTGATCGGACAGCTTGATATACAGTTATTATTCGGTACAAAATATTTTTATTATAGTTTAATAATTAATACCATGTAGGGTAGTTCTTAATTCTTTGACTCGGAGCGAGCCGAACCTTGCGTTGGAAGTAATGGTCGCGTGTGCCTATATTTTTGTAATTGCTACGCCTTTTGTTGTCTAAAGCCGTGAAATCTTGTTTATAATATCGTGCGCCTCAAATTGTTTTTGTGTGTCGTTAATATATGCGAGTTAGTTGATTCGAACTGTATATTTGTGAACATTTAGGTTGTGTGTGCAAGTAGCAAGCCTAAGGCCCTGAGTTGTACAAGGCCGCTGTCGTCACCGCGCCTTTGGACACAAAGCTAAGTGACCCCTCAGTTAGGTTCTATTTGTCTGGCCAGACCGAACGCTGAGTTAGGTTACGTAGTAGCTGTCTCCGCGGTACCAACTTGTAAGTTTTAGAAATCGGTTCTGGTACTAACAGAACATTAAATAGCCATGCGTAATCGCAAGCCACTGTTATTACCCATTTTGTTTCCCTCACTGGCCTGGTGTTCCCTTCCACTGCGCATCCTAGGTCAGTAGGGAACAGTAGTGAACAGTTATCTTTCGAGTTTGCCTTGAATTGCAACATCTATATGTTGTATGCATTATATATCCTTTGATCGTATTTTAAGGCACCCGCGGACAAAAATGGAGATCGTAAATAGGTATGAGTTACAGCCACTCATGGACCTTTGCAATACCAGCGATACGGCTAGGCCGCTGCCTTCCAATGAAAACTCCAAACCCACCCAGAAAGTTAAGCTGCCGATTCTGCTGCTTACCGAACGAAACGCTACATCATATTGCCACTGTTCAGCGTCGCTTTTCTGCAAAAGTGTCGTACTACCTGAAATGGACCGGTCCGCAGCTGTACACAGTAAACTGTAATAGTAATAAGTATATATTCGACATATTATGTACATATGCTATAATGAAAGAATGCCGAATGAACGTCTGGTTAAAAAGATATACAATGCGAAAGTGGAAGGATGTAGGTACCGGGAGAGACCGAGACTTACCTACCTTTTTTTTTTTTTTTTATATTGGTGGGCTATGGGTGCGTCTCGCCCCGCCAAATCAGTCTGGGGTGACGGAGAAGGCGGCGCGTGACCCCATAGACCCACCGTAAAATCCTCTCTCTTCGCCGTGCGAGCGGACCACCGGGAGACTCACCTACCTAGACCAGATTGGTCACGTACTGAAGGAAGATGGTGTCAAGAGTCTCCGAAACCGGCGAGCGTGTATGAAGAGAATTATGAATGTTGAGGAAGCGAGTGAAATATGCAAGGATAGAGTTCTCTGGCACTCTGTTCTCTCTGCCTACCCTGCAAGGGATATGGCGTGATGATATGTATGTAATAAATACTATTGCAGAAAATAAAATATATCTTAATAATGGAATATAACAACTGAACAGTCGGGATCCATTGAAAAATTAAATTTGCTGCCGAATAATGGATCCCGACTGTTCAGTTGTTATATTCCATTATTAAGATATATGTTATTTTCTGCAATAGTATTTATTCAATAATATATTATAGAATTCTAGACCACCGGATATCTAAGTGCTTGATTTTTTCTTTTCAGTTTTTTTATTATGTACGTAGTTTGGTTCACTTTTTACGCAGTCGGGTATTTTTGATTTTAATTTTTTTTTTTTTGCAGTTTTCGTTGGTAAAGTTAAAGAAAACTGTATTTTCTCTATTCTATTAACAGATTACATAAAATATAAGCTTATGCTAAATAATGTATTAGATTAAATTGGGAGCATGTGCGTGATGTCTTCTCACGGTAACAATGGAAGACCTGGTCTTCTGCGGCCAGCATTATGCTAGACCAGACTGTGGCAAACACTCAATCATTTTCATATTATTATTACTCATTTATCATGCTCATGCTTGTGTCTGTCATATATAAATCATTTAATTTCAAATTGGAAAGTTTAACATATGTATAAATTACGTAGTAGCCAGTCAAAGAATTATTATATATAAGAGATTTCCACCTATGTATTGACTCATCACGATATCTCTGGAACCATAAGGCCTACAAACCTCAAATTTGGTAGGAATATTTCTTTCGCCGAGTAGAGGTCAGCTAAGAACGGATTTAACGAAATTATATCCTTAAGAGGATGAAAAAGCAGGGCAAAGTTTGTATGGGACAACGTGATTCCTTGGTCCAATCTATTTCAAATTTTGCATAAACATTCTTTAACAGAATTGATGAAAGATGTGATTCATATTTTATTGAGATTTATCTCCTAACTGGGTTAAAAAGGGGTGGAAAGTTATTTTAGGGTTGATTTGCTTTAAAGTTGATATCAATACTTCTTAGTGATTTTGATTTAAAAGATATTTTATTTTGACACATGTTTGAAAACTCAATTCGATTATATTCAAAAAACCGGCTAAGAGCGACTCGGAGTCGCGCACGAAGGGTTCCGTACCATTATCTATAAATGGCAAAATAATCATGTTTGTTGTATGGGAGGCCCTCTTACATTCTCTATTTGTTTTATTTTAATTTAATTATTTATTTCTAAAGAGAATATATTACTAAATATTCTGTGAATATTTCAAACGTCTACCTATTTTTGTTATCAATATCGAGCAAAACGAGCATAAAGATTATCTTTGTTGTGTGCGAGCCCCTTAAATATTTATTTTATTGTTTTTTAGTATTTGTCGTTGTAGCGGTAAAAGAAATTCATCATCTGTGAAAATTTCAACTCTCCAACTATCATGGTTCATGAGAGCAACCTGATGACAGACAGGCGAAGCAACGGATGGACAGGAGAGTTTTAGTAATAGGGTCCTATTTTATCTTTTGGGTATGGAACTCTAAAAAGGTTGATGTCCCATAAACGTTCTTCTTTACATACTATTTCGTACCGTACAATCTCCTTCGTTTGACGGCCTACGAACGAGTCTTACGGGACATTGGCGAAGTTGCGGTTAATCGCTAACAGAAGCCATTCATCAAGAAGAAGAAGAAGAAGAACGTTCTGCTTCTTCTCTTTGTGTATTAGCAATCAGCTACTTATACGAGCTATTGGTGCCAGTTTCAAGTTATAATTATTTTTACGTTTTTAGTCTTTCAGGTTAGTCATTGTCTATGTCAAATGGTCACCATCATCAACTTGTTAATGGTATCTTGTGGGAATTTTGATGGAAAACGAAAACGTTGTAAAGCACTTTTATATGATATTCACTACATCCCAGTAGTTCCGCCGCATCATCATCACAGCCCATATATCATCCATGCACTCTTAAAGTACTTAACCGATTTTAATCAAATTTGCATAATATGTGTAGTTTGATCCAACTTAAAAGATAGGATAGCTTTCATATCAATTTATAGTCACGATATTATTGTATTGCAAATTATTTGTCTATTATTTGACAGTTACAATTATCTGTTATCTCCAAACGATTCTAACAGATGGCGGTATCTGTTGACTGGATTGAGTAAGTATTTAATAGATGGCGCTATGTTAAACGTACAAACGTTTCATATAACACTCACTAATCAATGTATATTAAATAAATAGAAAAGGAAACATGCTGTATCTGTGTCACATTATTAATATGTAATAACTTGAGGGTATATCTATAAAGATGCGGTGCGGGCGCGCTGCATGCACACATAATATATAAGTGATTCTTGTAAATATTGTCGACGTCTCCTAGGTGTACAGATAAACCTAAACTGGTTTTTGGCTACACCTTTTAATAGAATTTAAGCACTTGATGTACTAGTATGAATAAATAAATAAAATAAATAAATAAATAAATAAGCTACAATTTATTAACATAACCACCACGTGTTACTGAGACTACCTTAGCCACAGCAACGAGTGGCCGGGTCTGCTAGTTATGTATAAAACTAACAAGTTATTGGGACTTTGACAAGACACGACTAGGAAGACTGACGTGATTGACGACTAAAATATAAATATACTATTTTATTTAAACCTATTTTACTTTTACATTGGCGAAGTTGTGGTTAATCACTAATAGAGGTCATTCATTAAGAAGAAGAAGACAACTTATTGTCAATTTTTACATTTTGTCCTAGATTAATATATTAATCTACCAGTAGATCGGAACGCGACCGCTAGCGGAGAACACACAACAAGAAAATCGGCGGGCTCATCTTATTTTTTAAATTACTTGTTTATAAATTAGTGTTTGTTGTATGGTAGCGGCTACGAATACTACCAACCCTTACTTTGCTCGTAAATGTCATAAAAGACGATTAAGAGCTTTATATCAAGCTGGACTACACCTGATGCCATTTGCTTAACATTACATTCCCAAGGAGAGTTGACGTCAGGCAAGAGGCTAGTCATAAAACTACTGTCACTAACTTTTACAATATTTACAATGGGAAAGGAGTATATATTGTGTTAACCCCAAGTAATTGGACTAAAAGCATGGTAATATTGATTTAAGTAAAATTGTACACAATATTTGCCCGTATGATGTTTTGTGACTTGAAAACTTATTCTCAATCCATGTCTAATGGTCTATTGTTAAGTACAACTTCCTTCAAATGGAAGGAGCACTCTTCTACTATATTATACTGTACAAGCAGTTCAGTCGGTATAGGTTTTTATATCCAATGGTCGAGTATTGCAACACACGAAAGAACTACAAAAGAATAAGGAGTATTTTAAATAAAACTACTTTTACCGGATTCTATCGCGTTTCTATTTGATTTTTAATTTCCTAACGTTTCGAACACTTTACAGTGATCATGGTCATGAGAGGACTGAATAAAGAGTAGTTAATGCACATATGCGTATGGTTGCATGCTGCACAGATGACGTAGCGATTAAGACCTTCCGTACCAGTGCAAGTGAGTTCGATTCCTACTCAGGACAATACTTTATCTATAAAGTGTTGTTCTGCGTCTGGGTGTAATTTTTCTGCGTTAATTGTATATTTTACCCGTGTGGCGACGGGAAAAGAATACAATTGTCGTCACCCCTTACTTGCCCGTGGGAGTCGTAAAAACCGGCTAAGGGTCACACCGGGAGAGTGGGCAGCGGCTATCTTCCGGGAAACTTCATATCATCTACCGCGATCGCCAATCTGCCTGCCAAGCGTGGCGATTATAGCATTATTCTACTCCAAAAAATATGGTCGAGGTTGCAGGAAACCGTTGGATGCAGGTGGCACAGGACCGCTGCGAATGACATTCTCGTGGGGAGGCCTATGTCCAACAGTGGACGTTTATAGGCTGGTGGATGGATGGATGGATGGTATGTTTGTAAGATACAAGGATTATATGCCTTAGTGCAGAGTGGTGTCATTTTATAAAAGAAGTCCTTCGTCACACTGAAATGAAACCAATACCGGTGACCCGCCTCATAAACATAAAAGGGACACACGGTGTTTTAGAAGTGTATAATATCACACAATTATCTTGTGTAACATTATCTGAAAACGCCATCTGAACTTCTTCATCTGAACTAGAAATATTTAATATACTTTATCAAAACAAAATTTATATTATAAAACCTTGAATCAAATTATCAGAGAAAATTTTATCACTCGGTTTAACTTTAGGGAGCGTTCAGTCGGTAAGTAATTAAAATTCCCACCGATACCTGCTAAGTCTGTCTACTGAATTGACTTAATTATACAGGATGAAGCTTTAGAAATTTGCCGTGATACCTTATTCGTAATTAATAAAGAAAGTAAATTCAATTTTAAGAAATTTAACCGATTGCGTCAAGCGACTTGAGTAGAAAATATATTATTACAATGCAATAAGAGGTTATGTAAGTTGCTATAATTATTTTGTCAGGCACTTTCAGTGATAATAATTGAGAAAATTACCTCGCCTTCATTTTATAAACTTGGTAAAACTCATATGGATTCCATGTGGTGAAGGAGTAAGAATACAATTTGCCACCCCCATCTTACCCATGGGTGATCTTAAGATACGACAAAGGAATATAAAATGCTTATAACATCTATGCAAGAAAAGTACAACTCGAAATAAAATCCTATACCAACACGTCTACGTCTGACCAGCGTGGTATAGTAGGTCAATTTCCTTCCTATTACTGAGGAGGCTCGAACCCGACAGTAGCACGTATATGAGCTGAGATGATGAGATGAAATCAATCAAAGTTAACAAAGAGCACAATAATATACCACTTTCTCGAAGCTTAATAATACCTCATACAAAAATAAAATTCAGAAAGACTCGAGGTAATATGGGGAATCAGAAAAAAATCAATTCCCATCCGATGAGATTAAAAAAAAAAGATACATGTAATTCCAAAATCCGAACACGCAATGTTCTGAAAAATATTAACGAACAAAATTTTAAACGTGTTTCGCTTCCGAACGAGGTAACTCGGGACGGTTGGATAACAAATGCGCCATGGAAATGCAATTTGCCGCCATTCTAGTAGGAGTGTCTGGTTAATCTGTCCGGTATTGTGAAAAGTGATTAGTTTGCCTGCCAATTTCCGATTTCAAAATGCTTAAAACTTATCAAATCATATTGTTATTATCCTTCTGGTACCTCTTGTATTCACAGCGGGATTTAAGACCTTATATATTTTATAACCCTGCGCTATGACGGGTTGGGAATACAATACGACCCTAACCGTAATGAGAGTCATAGAAATTGACTGAAAAACAACAAGAACCTGGGCAACTACACTCTATTGCAAAAAAATTACAACACCAAGCGCAATCAAAACATGGCGATTGTAGTATTACGTCTTCTTGAAGATGTCTACGTTTAATAGCGGATGGCGATCATTATCATCATCATCTAGCTCTTATTCCAATTACTTGGGGTCGACGATAGGTACAACCGATCGCCTGACTAATCTCAATCCTCTTTAGGAATGTAATTGTTGACCAGATAGCATCAGATTGGCTCAGGTCGATGTAAAGCTTTTAGTCGCCTTTGCCATATCTACGTCACACACAGCATGTATGATATAATTAATGAAAAAAAAACAACTTTCTCCTTTTCTTTTTCATTTTCCTTTTCTCTTAAATTTAAAAGATGTACACAGTTATCTCAATAATCCATCCTGTATATCTATATAATGAGTAACACTGAAGCCAGATGCCGACCATTATTTTATCAAATATATTTTCTCTAATAACTTTAAGTGGTTCCTTTTTAATTAGATATTAACGTTGGGTAGACGACCCTCGTAAGGACTATTCTAATAATCCTAAAAGGGCCTAATCCTAGTCTTATTAACATTATAAACACGTAATTTTGTGAGTAGTATGTAGCGCTCGTTAATCATTTATGCGTAACCTTGAATTAAAACCTTGATAAAAATTACGTTAGACGTTCTTTTTTTTTTAAACATTGCCTGATGCTAAGAAAATACTCCTTATGTTATGAAGGACTTTACAAACAATATAATTAACGGACATAAATTACATCCAAACTTGGAGCAACAATTTGTTCATTGCACAAAGTTCGAAACTATACAACTAAAACTCTACATGACTTTTATGGGCCTGATGCGAGTTTAAAATAACGCGTCCTTTTTTTGGGCAAGCCATGACTCGGTCTAGTAGTTTTGTAATTACTACACTTCTCCTAGATCTACTCTAGACAACAAACGGGTATGGCTTTAAAACGGTACTAGGTAGTAGTAGGACCAGGGGCGGCTCTAGCACATGCAGCGCCCGGGTGCAATCAATTACCTGGCGCCCTCTTGTATCAAAATTCGTGAAAAAAAATGGAATAGGTTGAAAGTTTTTGACACAAAATCAGGTAAACGCGTTCGCATTATGAAGTAACAGTGAGCATGGCGACAAAGCAACCTACCCAAACCTGTCAAATAACGCACCCACTACGACTATAGTTGGTTCGGCACCCGATGCAGTGCCCCCTAACACCCGGCGCCCGGGTGCACCGCACCCTCTGCACTATAGGTAAAGCCGGCCCTGAGTAGGACCGTATAACAGTTTCCTGTATACAGTCGCGGCCCAATCTGTCTGGGTTAGTACTAAGTGGGCGTCCACTAATCACGTGATCATTTTTTTAGCATCTTTTAACCCCCTCCCCCTTGGTGACACGTGGTGAGGTTTAAGACTATGAAGGTTTAGGACTTGGTGATTTTTGTCAAACAGAACCCCCCCCCCCCTTCCCTTCAAACCTCACGTGATTAATGGACGACCCCTAACCTAAATTTCTGGGTGGGTTTTGGACTTTCCACTGGTAAGCAGCGGCCTAGCTGTACCCGTGGTATAGCAAAAGTCCATGGGCGGCAGTAATGCTTACCATCAGGTGTGCTGTTTGCTCGTTCGCCACAAAAAAAATAAAAAAAAGCCCAGACGATGGAAAAATTTCTGACAAAATATATATTAACATGAATGAAGCCATAACTAATGTAAAATATATTTTTAGAATTTAAATTTGAACATTAAATTAATAGTGGTAGGACCATGCTGTTGACAGTTCTCTGTCTACAGATGCGGGCCGGTCCGTCCGGGGTAGTCTCGCAGAAGATCGACGTCTGAGTAATGGCAATGTATTATTGCGCTTCGTTCGGTGAGCGAGAGAGCCGGCAGCCCAAGTGGGTGAATTTGGGGGTTTTAATGGTAGGCAGCGGCCTAGCTATACCCTTGGTATAGCAAAGGTTCATGGGCAGCAGTGACACTTACCATCAGTTGTGCTGCTTGTCCGTTTGCCACGTTAAGCAATAAAAAAAAAACATCAAATTATGAAGTCTACACGTCAAAAACTAAATACAACATGATTAAATTATTATTTTATTATACAAAATTGAAACACAAGACCATCCATAATTCTTAGTAAAATACTAACCACAGATACATAACTTTTCACAGTTTATTAACTTTGCACTGCTAAGTTGCTGAGTATTAAATTAACTAAAATATAATTATAATATCAGCTGCGTCGCATGTCCACAAGTATTAGATTAATGAATGAAAATCTTTTTAGTCAAATTGTAATTTTCCATAATTTAAATCCCCTCCCCATTCTACTTATTTTGGGCCCTCCAATCCCGTTTTTAAGGTAGACACCGAATTAGCTATGTTGCTTGTATTGTTGAGGTCCATAAGCGGCGATTATGATATATGATGATAAATCATTCTACTGTTATTCCAATAGCGGCATGAAGCAATTTAATAGCGGAAGGAAGCGGGCTGAAGATTGCATATTGCGTTGAATCCAAGTGGAGCTAACGCAATGTAGACTCTTCCGTCCACCCTTTTTTTTTCTGTGGTGGGCTATGGACGTGGTCGCGCCCCGCCAAATCGGTCCGCGGCGACGGAAGAGACGGCGTGCAACCCCACAAACCCACCCTGCAAACACCTCTCTTCACCGTGCGAGCAGGCCAGCGGTACCCGTATCTTTGTCTTCGGTGGCCCGCCCGCCGGTTTACCCTCGCGGGTTCCTCTCGTCGACTCACGTCGTTCTCACGCGGTGGCCTCACGTCGGGTGACCGGTCTATTCCCCGGTCCGATCACCCGAGGCCTCGGCCGGCATCAGGCGCAGGTCTCTTCCGTCCACCCTCCTGAGTGACATCAACTGTCTTTGGGAATGTATTGTCGATAGGGCAGCATTAGATGGTATTGGCCCAGGTAAATATAAAGTTCTTAGTCATTTTCTACGGCCTCCAGGAGTAATAGTGTTGGTAATATTCATAAACATTACAAAATAATTCTTATTCATTTGCAAATGAAATAACATCAACTTAAATTACCCGACTACGCAATATATACGCATAAAGGAGTATAATATATTTATCAATCTACAAAATTAAAATTTTGTGAAATTAATGAAACTAGTTTTATTTCATATATGTAATACTGTAAAACATACAAGAATCTACTACATTCGTTTTACTACATACATACTGACAAAATGTTCCTTTTTATCACATTACATGCGGTTATAGAGTAGTAATGTAATATATAGAGGAGTGGAAATAAATAGGGTTGCCAATCGTATTTTTATCCTATTTAAAAAAAAATCGGCCAAGTGCGAGTTGTACTCGCGCACGAAGGGTTCCGTAAAACTAAAAATCTCGTTTGGTCAACAATTACATTCTCAAGGAGGGTTGACGTCTGGCAGGGGGCCGGTCATAAAACTATTGCCAATAACTTTTACATTATGTACTATGAAAGAAGAGTACATATTGTATCGATCCCAAGTAATTGGGTTTTTTTTTTTTTTTTTAGGTGTGGGTTATGGTCTCGCACCACTCCGTCCGGGGCAACGTACGCACGCATACCCGTAACCCACCCACGAACCTCGCCTACGTCGTTGGAACAGCCACTGGAGCAGCGTGAACTTGTCGTCAGTGGCCGGCCCGACGGAATACCCCCTGAGAGGTACCCTCCCCTTGAGCAACGTCCCCCCCTCCCGGGGGCGGACGTCGGAAGTAATTGGCATAAGAGTAGGAGAATGATGATGATGAATTCAAGTTTCTTTTTTCTTTGATATTAATTCATTTACACCTAAATTAGTAGTAAATAAAAATTAGTAGTTTTAATAAATAAAACTACTAATTTTTAAAACATTTAATGAACACGTTTTTAAACTATTTTATTTATAATATTATATTATTAAATTATTATAAATAAATTTTGCAAAAATAAATAGCAAAAAGAGCTCGGCGGCGGTGAGATTCGAACTCGTGCCTAGGGTGTCTTAAACCAGCGTCTTAGACCACTCGGTCACTATGCCTTTTCATTGTCAGTGCAAAATTAACTGCTGCTTATTAACCATACACGTTCAGGTGAAAAGGGGTAGTGAGTTTAAAATGATTAAAAATATTTTTTTTATATGATGTAATCAAAAATTTACAGTTTTCACAATTTTTCCTTAATCTGTGCTATAGGACGTTGCTTCGTTCCAAATTTCAAGATTCTGAGTTCATGGGAAGTAGGTTTTGATTCCCCTGCGAGTGTCGAAAATTTGCAGAAATTTGCGACATAAATAGCTGTATCTTTTGATTGCGTTAGCTTAAAAGTTTGATTTTTTTACAGCTCTAAGGGACAGTAGACCTGAGTATATGATATAAATTTCAGCTTGATACCTCCACGCGTTCGTGAGAAAAAGAGTCTTGACAGACAGACAGACAGACGGACAGACGGAAAGAAGGAGAGACGGACAGACGGACAGACGGACGGACGGACAACAAAGAGATCCTATAAGGGTTCCGTTTTTTCCTTTCGAGGTACGGAACCCTAAAAATATATTAGCCTGACGTTTTTGAAGAAAGAATGTTACATACATTCTACTTTGTATTTTCTAAGTTCTAATAACTTCATGGCAAATGATTATTCATTCATTCATTCGAATTCATCTGATTGTAAGTGGTGAAGCTACAATTTATTTTAAACATATAAATGGCCGACGGACTGACTTATTGTTTTGAATTTTCCTTCTTTTGCATTGCGTGTTGTGATTACAGTCCTTAATGGTTTTAACAATAAATAACGTTTTAAATTATATTTATATTCGTTAACCACTTGGATAAATCTTCATATATAATAATTTATTATCAATTATTTCATTCACTCCGAAGTTCGTTCACTCTAATTTCGGTAACCAAATAATAAAAAAAATGTAAAAAAAATGGCATTGTAATTTTATAAATGTTTTCGAGTTATTAGCCCTTATATGCTTCACTGTTGGGCACAAGCCTCCTCGAAATAAAGGCAAGCTTTTACCTAACACTAAAAAGGTGGATTGAAATAGGATGTATTCCATGTTTTCCTTATCTTTCAGTAAAGGAACGTTAACTATGCTACATGACATGTTCGGCGGGCGAAAGGAATCTTCAAAAATAATACGCTGGAACAAAATTGAAACTTTCCTAGGCCCAATAGGCTAGCATATATGAGCAGAGAAGTTAAATATGACTCATCATTCTCCTACTCTTATCCCAATTACTTGGGGTCGATACAATATGTACTCATCTTTCATAGTACATATTGTAAAAGTTATTGGCAATAGTTTTATGACCGACCGCCTGCTAGACGTCAACCCTCCTTGGGAATGTAATTGTTAACCAAACGGCATCAGATGGAGTTAGCCCAGGACGATATAAGGCTGGCGGCGCAGGCGCGAGTACCTGCGCCTGATGCCGCCCTAACCGAGGCTTCGGGTGATCGGACCGGGGAATTGTCCGGTCACCCGACGTGAGGCCACCGCGTGAGGACGACGCCTCGACGGCGAAAGCTGTCGGGGCGTCGACAGGAGAGGAGCCCAAGAGGGCATACCGCCGAGCGGGCCACCGAAGACAAAGATCGGGTACCGGTGGCCCGCTCGTACGGCGAAGAAGAGGTGCTTGCAGGGTGGGTCAATGGGGTTGCGCGCCGCCTCTTCCGTCACCCCGGACCGATTTGGCGGGGTGCGACGTCCATAGACCACCGCAAAAAAAAAAAAAAAAAAAAAAAGGACGATATAAGGCTCTTAGTCGTCTTTTACGACATCCACGAACAAAGTAAGTGTTTTCAATATTCAAATTCAAATTCATTTATTATGCATAGGCCCTGCGAGGGCACTTACATATTGTCAGTTTTAACATATTATATTAATTCAATTAACTACCACCGGATCGGAAGTAGACCACTACTGAGAAGATCCGGCAAGAAACTCAGCGGGTTAGTCTGTTGTTTTTTCTTTTAAATCTTTTTTATACAAAAAATGGTACAACATATGTAATAAGAAATAGCTCCAGTGTGATGCCCTGCGAAAAAAAAATAAACACGAAAATAACCACGAAATAACCACGGCTGGACCAGATCCCAGAGGCGGCACCCGATCACGAGTTAACTACTAGGGCAGCCATCACTCCCCTCAACCACCTTGGAGGGAAGGGAGAGACCCGCCCCACGCAGCTACCGCAAGAAGACCTTTCAGTGACCATGACCAATACAACGCTAACCAAAGTCAAAATTCGTTGGGCAAAACACGCTACGCTTTACAAGTATGTAAAAATATTATAAAATAAAAACGAACAGTTTACAAATACATAGTAATTGCTAAATGAGGAGCTGCTCATAGCCAATCTGTAGTATCGCTTAGATAATCCTCGATTTTATAATAACCTCTTTTACAGAGTCTGTTTTTGACTGCCCTTTTAAATTTATTCACAGGCATGTCTCGGATATCTCTTGGTAATTTATTATAAAAGCGTATACATTGCCCCATGAATGACCTATTAATTCTTTCCAGACGAGTAATGTGTACAACTAATTTGTCCTTATTCCGAGTATTAACACAATGAATGTCACAATATCTTTCAAAATTACTGATATTTCTTTTTACATACAATACATTCTCGTATATATATTGTGATACAACAGTCAGAATATTTACTTCTTTGAATTTCTCTCGAAGTGAAACTCTTGGGCCTAGATTATAAATTGCGCGGACAGCCCTTTTTTGGAGAACAAAGATACTACTCAGATCCGCGGAGCATCCCCACAGTAATATGCCGTATGACATAAGACTATGAAAATAAGCGAAATAAACTATTCTAGCTGTTTCAATATCAGTCAATACTCGAATTTTTTTGACCGCATAAGCCGCTGAGCTAAGTCTGTTTGACAATTTATCAATATGAAGGCCCCATTGGAGTCTAGCATCTATAGTGATACCTAAAAATACAGTTGATTCCACAAGGCCTAGAGCCACGCCATTCATTTGAACATTGGTTCCCACTTGTCTCACATTAGGTGTGGTAAACTTAATACATTTTGTTTTCTTCTCATTAAGAACTAGATTATTTGTACTGAACCAATGAACAACGTTTGACAGTGCGTTGTTCACATCGTCATAATTAAGCTTTTGTCTTTTGATTTTAAATAGCAAAGATGTGTCATCTGCGAACAACACAATGTTTTGACTTTCTCCTATATAGTAGGGTAAGTCATTCATGTAAACAAGAAACAGAAATGGCCCCAGAATGGACCCTTGTGGAACGCCCATTTTGATGACAGAACCAGATGATCGTGCACCATTAACATCGACCCTCTGAATTCTGTTGTTTAGGTAGGAAGTTAAAAGCTCAAGAGCGTTATTCCTCATCCCATAGTGGTATAGTTTTTTGATAAGGGTTTCGTGGTGCACACAATCAAATGCCTTAGACAAATCGCAAAATATACCCAATGCTTCATGCGATTCCTCCCAGGCTGCAAATATATTCTTTAACAATTCTACACCCGCATCAGTAGTAGAGCAATTCTTTGTGAAACCAAATTGATTTTTATGAAAAATACTATGTTTATTAAAATGACTTAACATCTGATTGAGTAAAATTTTCTCAAATACTTTACTAAGTGTTGGTAGTATGGAAATAGGGGGAAAATTGTTAACATCTGACATACTACCAGATTTGTGCAAAGGAATTACTCTACTAATTTTCATGAATTCTCGTAGCTGCTACCACACAGCAAAATTAATTATGACTAAGTTATCAAAATAATATTAATTTTATATAGAATCATTCTATTGACAATGAATTTGTACCAAAATGAGGGTCGAAATTTAATAATTGATATTGTAAGTGGGTATATAAAAACTTCCGTAATAATGATAACTCGTTGAACGCGAAACACTTTAGTCCTCCCATGACCATGAACTGTGAAAATGTATTGAAAGGTTGGGTAAATAAAAATCAAATACAAACAGTAAAATACAAACGCGATTCTACTAATAAATGTAAAACTTTATGAAGATGATTGAATGTTTGTTACTCAATCACATGTAAACCTTTAAACATGTATATATGAAAATTGCCGAATAGATAGACTATTTATCGCCTAGGATACTTTGCATCCTTGTAATTTGTTGCTTTGGAATAATAGTTTAAGTTTAGCGAAGGTTACTTTAAAATCATAAAAATAGTTTGAGTTATTTTCTTTTCGTATTGGCAATGAATTTGTATTAAAAATGTCTATAAATACCCGATCACGAAATGAAAAATGATGTCACAAGCGGGGTTCGAACCCCGCTTGTGACATCATTTTTCGTTTCGTGATCGGGTATTTATAAATAACTAAGCATGTTAAATGCTAAAAATTTCAGTAATTTAAAAATGTCTGTCAAAATTTAATAACTGATACTGTATTGGATAGACATAAATCTCCATTATAACGTTGATTTAATGGACGTGAGACTCCTTACCTACCGTGACTATAAACGCTGAAAAGTGATCAAAACGTCAGGTAATTAAAAATCAAATAGAAACGCGATAGAAATCGTAAAAATAGTTTTATTTCAAATATGTAATACTCGCATTAACGTCAGGAATTATTATCCGAAATCATTTTACATTGATTTTCTTGAGAATAATTTTATTGTAATTTGCCATAAAAATATTGACAACCCTAAGTATTCACCCAAAGTACTAAACTGCACTCGAGTGGGATCAGTCCTACACGTGTGTGGTTTATTGTCACGCAAATCAATGTTTGCGTGACCGGCGAGCTCGAAAACGCGTTCAGACCCAAATACTACGTAAATCATATTGATAATATTTGCACGTGAATGTGGTTAAGGGCAAGTTTGTTTGATTAAATTTTGATTTACAATGCAAATATTTTCTATTCTGAAACATGTGGTGTTAAAAATATAATATAGCGCCACCGCTTCTTAAAAACTGATGAACCAGATGACTATGCACGACATCCGTGTGGTGACTAGTGCTTGGGCACTAATAAAAGTGTATACCCCCTTGGGTCTTATAATGACTATATCAGTAGCACTATTGTTTTTAGTAGTTGCGCTAGTTGACTAATGATTGTAATTATTAAAAATAAAATAAAAATCTGACAGTAGTTAATTTTTTTTTACTGACTTGAAAGCTGTGTAGTAGCGGCTACGAATACTACCAACCCTTACTTTGCTCGTGGATGTCGTAAAAGACGATTAAGATCCGTATAACGACTTGGGCCAACTGCATCTGATGCCGTTTGGTCAACAATTACATTCCCAAGGAAGATTGACGTCTGTTAGGCGGCCGGTCACAGAACTATTGCCAATAACTTTTACAATATATATATGTACTATGAAAGAAGAGTACATATTGTATCGACCCTAAGTAATTGGGATACAAGTAGGAGAATGATGATGAGTTTCTTTTTTTGATATAGTGAGGCATTTATAAAGGATTTTAAAAAATTCAACCCGCAAGGAGTTAAAGCGCAGTGGCAATGTATGTATAGCCAAAAAAAATATCTTTAATCACTATTTTCAAATTGACGAGACGTGTGCTATCTAAATTCATTTTGTCTCCTTAAAAGACGTAAATATAATACGATGCGAGAAGTGAATGTCCTACAATAGTTCACGGTGGTGTAAGTTAGACATGCGCGAAACAGTACTTCGCGAAGTGATGTGATATGGCATTACATTTCATGCCGAGTAATATTACATTTTACCATCACTTCAAACATCTCACATGACATTTCATGTCATGTGTGATGCGTAATGCGATAGCGCTCTATATATACGGTGGGCGGCTTCAAGAAATATAAGCCTTAACGTTCTGAAAATAAAGCTCAAAATAAATATTGAATTGCCAGACACCGAACATTGCAGAAATGCAGAACAGTACACGGGTGTTCGAGTCATGTTTAATGTGATGTGATATTTAGTCGCGTATGTGCAATATGACAGTACGCGGTCGGGTAATATTAAGTGTGATGCATCACTCGCATTACTTACACATGTCTAGTGTAAGTGGCAGCATGGTTGGTACGGATTTCCAATAGGTGTCGGTTCGAATCCCACTTGTGACAATAATGTTTCGCTCGTAATCGGGTTTTTATAAATAATCAAGCATATTAAATGCTAAATTTCAGTCATTTGAAAGAAAAATAATATTGCCGATTTTGTATTTAAAATTATAACCCTAGCAACCCTCCTTGCGGGTGGAATTTTGTAAATCCGTTCTTAGCTGACCTTTACTCGGCGAAAGGAATATTTCTACCAAATTTAAAGTCTGTAGGCCTTATGGTTCTAGAGATATCGTGATGAGTCAATACATAGGTGGAAATCTCTTATATATGTATACATATATATATATATATATATATATATATATATATATATATATATATATATATATATATATATATATATATATATATATATATATAGATATAAGCAGACTATATATTATATCGACTGTCGACTACAAGTAGTAGTGACAAGAAGAACATAACGATGATGGCTTTCATTTGACTTTTTACTAAATAAAAAATTAGAACAAATAATTACAAAATAGCATCTTACTTTTGTGATGTAAAGGTTTAACTAAAAAGGATATTCTATAAGACAGTTCCTCAGAGGATATATGCCTTCCTAAGGGAGCAAAATTTAGGATGAAATGATATCTGAAATGGACGTCACACAGGATTTCTACGCGGAGGTAGTGGTGGGCAAAACCTAATACTAATTAGAAAATATATTTATGATTAAGCATTAATTTGACCGTGTGGTGATGGAGTAAGAATACAATTCATCACCCCTTAACTTACCCGTAGGTGATCGTAAAAGACGACTAGGGGTTGTAATAACTTCTATGCAAGAGATGAAAAATTCGGAATGAAACTCTAAACCAACCAGTGGGGGGTACAATAGTCAATTACCTCCTATTTTAGAGTAAACTTGAGCCCAGGGTTGAGACTTTTTTGAGCGTATGTTAAGCATTAATTTAGGTAATAATTTAAAAAAAAAATAAAGCAGAAATTGTATGAAATATTCAATAATATATAAAATATTTTTTAAGCTGGGTAACTCTTAGTTCTTATTTTAAAAACGTAAAAAGGAAGGAAACCCTCTCAGTTCCTTCTTCCATTTTTAAAATTTACAATGGTTTTCCGCCATAGATCGCTATTTAGACAATTATCTTAAGTTCTTATATAACTCTGGGCCATTGATACAACTACATAATTCGATAAGGAGTTGAAAAGGCATTCAGAAAAAAAAAACGTTCATCATAATAATAAAAGGAAAAAAGCCCAAAAAAAAAAACTTTCAAACTACTAACCCATAACAAACGAAATTGAAATTTGAACAGGACAACGTCTGGTCACACAAAGCTATTTTTCCTCATCTATTTTCATAAAAGGTATCCCCTAAGTTATATCTTCATACGTCATGATAACTTCTAAAATGATTTATGTGCCAGCGATATAGATAGTGATCACTAAGTTTTCCACGGACACAAAGCTATTTTTATATAAATGTCATATGATAAAATATATATACAGAAGATTAGGATTATATTTTAAGATAAATAAGGCGATTGAAATATTCTATTGCAATGCTCCTATGGTTCGGACATGTGGAAAGAATGCCGAACGGACGTCTGGTTAAGAAGATATACAATGCGAAAGTGGAAGGATGTAGGTACCGGGGAAGACCGAGACTCACCTACCTAGACCAGATTGGTCACGTACTTAAGGAAGGTGGAGTCAAAAGTCTCCGAAACCGGCGAGCGTATATGAGAATTATGAATGTTGAGGAAGCGAGTGAAGTATGCTAGGATAGAGTTATCTGGCACTCTGTTCTCTCTGCCTACCCTGCAAGGGATATGGCGTGATGATATGTATGTATGTAAATATTCTATTTTCTCTTTATCCGTTAATTTAGATGCTTGGTGGTGCCTGCGAGTTTCTTCTTTGTAAACTTTTTTTTAATGGCGTTATTCTCAGGCAACCGAAAAGGATGCATCAAATATGAAACCAATAATTAGAAACACGACATTTTATGTCAAAAATAAAATTTAATTGGTATATCAAAGCGACTAAAATTCAATTTTAAAAGCAAATATGAAGGAATGGATACAAAAGCTGTAGGTACTTCATTTTATTTACAAAGATTTGAAAGGTTTACTCACCTGGAAATTTGCTAAAAGATCCCAATGGAATTTGTATTTAATTGTGTGCCATTATTTACCAAGTAAAAAGTATTACAGCCGCAAACATTGTTTGTTACGATTAAAAATTGAAGCAAAATACGAAACGAAACGCTAAAAAAACATCTAATAAATATATCATCATCATCATTTTCCTGCTCTTATCCCAATTACTTCTGATTGACGGAATATATGCTCGTACATATTGCAAAAGTTATTGGCAATAGTTTTGTGAACTGCCACCTATCTGACGTCAACTCCTTCTTGCCAATTGTAATTACTGACCAAACGGCATCAGGTAGAGTTATCCCAGATCAATATAAAACTCTTAATCGTCTTTTACGACCTCCACGAGCAAAGTAAGGATTGGTCGTATTTGCAACCGCTACCACACAGCGCCATCTAATCTTCTTCTATAAAAATTAATTATTGAAATATGTATTGTTAACAGACGAAGAATTTTTAATATAAAGAGGAAACAATTAAATGGTTTCTAATGTATAACACTGAAATATTAATTATCGCAATCACTTTCATTTTTCACAAAATCAACCAATAAGCAAATTATAAGCACTCCTTAAACTAATTCTTAATTCTAACACTTCAAAGACATAAATATAAATGGTAATCGGTACACAAGCATCAGAGCTTCCGCGCGCTAGATAGGTCGGATGTATAATGCAGTCTAGTCTCCGTAACTGCACTTTATATAGGCTGCGCTACCCGCTTTTCGTTAATATTAATTTGACTGCTAACACGGCCTCTCCCGACAGTGCTTCGTCCTCGAGCACCTCAGCAGCGCCAAAGTACCCAATGACATCGGCGCTCACGTTCGCAGACGACTCGATGGAAGATCCCAACAGCAGCACGATCATTATCTACGATAAATAGGCACACTTTAGTTGATTAAAATCTAGGTAATAGATATGCCTACTCTTTCAGCCATTCACCATTCAAGGCCCTCTTACATTATGTGCATACAAGATATCAACCTAATGCCTTCACAGACAGGCTTCTAATATTATTCATCAATGTCAAAATGTCGTCACATATATTCTCATACTTGTACGGCCGTACGAATTTTATGCGCATTGCAACCTTAGGGGAGAACCCCCCACGCATCCAGAGGACGCATCTTCCAGGACAGAGCCAGCGTCGCAGCTCAGGCGCCGCAGAGCCAGCGTCGCAGCTCAGGCGCCGCAGAGCCAGCGTCGCAGCTCAGGCGCCGCAGAGCCAGCGTCGCAGCTCAGGCGCCGCAGAGCCAGCGTCGCAGCTCAGGCGCCGCAGAGCCAGCGTCGCAGCTCAGGCGCCGCAGAGCCAGCGTCGCAGCTCAGGCGCCGCAGAGCCAGCGTCGCAGCTCAGGCGCCGCAGAGCCAGCGTCGCAGCTCAGGCGCCGCAGAGCCAGCGTCGCAGCTCAGGCGCCGCAGAGCCAGCGTCGCAGCTCAGGCGCCGCAGAGCCAGCGTCGCAGCTCAGGCGCCGCAGAGCCAGCGTCGCAGCTCAGGCGCCGCAGAGCCAGCGTCGCAGCTCAGGCGCCGCAGAGCCAGCGTCGCAGCTCAGGCGCCGCAGAGCCAGCGTCGCAGCTCAGGCGCCGCAGAGCCAGCGTCGCAGCTCAGGCGCCGCAGAGCCAGCGTCGCAGCTCAGGCGCCGCAGAGCCTTATGTCAAGTAGCTTGACACGCCGACCGTATTCGTACATGTGGACCGTCTAACATGCAGACCGTATTCGTACGTGAGAGTTATCCGACACGCAGACCGTATTCTTACGTGCGGACCATTCAACTTGCTTAACACGCAGACCGTATTCTTACGTGTAAGCCGCCCAACATGCCGACCGTATTCGTACATGTGGACCGTCTAACATGCAGACAGTATTCATACATGTAGACCACTCAACACGCCGACCGTATTCGTACGTGTGAGTTATCCATCACGCAGACCGTATTCTTACGTGTGGATCATTTAACCGTCTAGCACGCAGAACGCATTCGTACGTGGTAGACTATCCAAGGCGTAGCCACAGCTCACACAAGCCGTTCCGAAGGATGCTGATTTCTGGATCAGGATTCATCCATCCAGCACATCAATAGGCACATACATTGCGACGTCAACGTCTCATGACACATCATCCACACACAAGCAGGAACTCTTCCCACCTGTCAATAGAACTTGCTTCCTGGCTAAAACTAAAGAGTTGGAATTAAAGTCACAAGGAGGTGTTTGCCTCCATTCTGAACATTATGCTACATCTAAAGAATTTGTATAACCGACTCGGTCATACCTGACTATAAGTAATACTACAACTAGAGTATTTTATTTTTAACAATGAAGCAACACCGATAGAATAACTAATGTAGTCATAACAAAGTAATCGTTGCGACATTCGAACTACATGTTTCAGATATTAATTTCGCAAATCACGTCATCCATTCTGTGTCCAAGATTTTTGCAAAAGGAACAGAGTTCGAATCCCATTGGTATAAAATCAAGTTTTGATCTACGATTAACATCAGGACATGTCATTCGATTGATTTCAGATGCTCAGTTGTGTGAATCGGTAATACAAATCACAATTGTCGTTAGTAATTGGTCACAGAGTACCAACAATTCATAGATGAATGCGGCTACGTAGAGTATTAATAAGAATTTTCACACATGACATTACATAGGATATTTGTCGTATTGCGTGTCTTAGAGGATAAATATAATCGTTGAAACGTTTTATTAACGAAAATAGTCTAAAGTGAAAATCTTTTAGAAGAGTCTAGTATTCTATTTGGTAAAGATTCATGACCACTCAAATTATTCAGAGATTTCACATGATCAACCTCTCGAGCACCAGATGTCAGTGCTATGTAAATCATCACTCTTAGACCTCAATATATGAAAACTGATTCAAACTTACCATGATGTTGATCAACCTGATGGCATTAACAATCTTGTTAGTTACTGTAGAGCGAGTTAAGGCACAGGGCCTCTTCATTGTCCTCGTGAGTGTCGCGCAATGATGGTGCCGGCTGCAGGAGCGACGGCATTACAGTCACACCAGTATATCTGAAGTCTGTATGGGCACCGAGCGTGCTGGTGACGGTGATATTGGTGAAGGAGGGTGTACATGCCGGTCCGACGATGAAGACCGACGATACCGTGGTGGCGTGGCCCGATATGCTTCCGACATGACAGCATGGCACACTGCCACATATGCGCATTTATCTGGTTCACGTAATGAATAGTACGGTAGCGTAGATCTTGCCTCTAACGCCGGGGGTCTTATAAACTTTATGTTGATAAAGTGCGGATAACCTGCATGTCTGCATAAAGCTTACCAGTACACCAAATGTTTAAATAGAGAATTAAAGATCCTTTCTTTTTCAAATAGGCAAGCAGCACACTTGATGGTAAGAGACACTGTTGCATTCATGTGTAGCAAGCAAGCACCAAGGTCCATACCTTAGGTAGGGTACAGCCAAGCCGTAGCCCACCTTAACGAAAGTGCTTTTCTTAAATCTCCTTTGAAGAAGGATATGTCGTAGTTCGAGCTTCGTCCTAGGTTACCCGAACGGGCATCGTTCGTTTATAGACTTGGATTGGTCGGACGATGTCTCTCAAATTAAACTTTACCTAACAGGATCGTTTGTTCAAGGTAAACGTAACTAGTGGATAGACAACTTCGAGAATCGCATTGCCAACCAAGTCCGATATTGGAATGATATAAGTGTTTCGACATGACTTATGTCTTATCCTTTATTCGTAAATCCACTAATTGCGATATCCTGCAGAGATGGTTGAGCATGTTGGTAAAATTCTTCATGGACTCTGCTACAAGACACACAAGTAGCTTAAGTTCTTAGTCGATGGAATGAAAGTGGGTAGTTATGTTTAGGTGATCAACCTTTTGAAACGATCAAACGCAATGAATCGACGTGGTGATGATTGGGCAGTTAAGACTTTTAAACATTTAAAAATATCAAAAATTAAATTTCTCTTGCTAGAGAAGGATTACTTGACCTTTCAAAATATCCCGCGAAGCTACGTTGCTCGGCTCGATGATCAGAGCGCTGTTCGCGTTCCAATTCACGGTTTCGCTGATTGTGGCGGTTGCAGCTCGTTCACGGCAGAACGCCACTATCCTGGCAGCGATAAGGACTGCGCAGTTGAGTACTACAGCCCCTCACTAGACTTCTATTTCACATTTCTGCAGGATCGGGTGCTTAGACTATCACGTCAGAATGTGACATCCAGGCTCATGAAAAAAACATAGGAAATTTATGTAAACCAAGTAATATAAATCTTTCGAGAGGGTAGGTATAAAAGTGTGATCACTTCGTTCCATACAGTCATATTTTTAAACACATTTTTTTTTTAAATCTCAAATATCTCTTTAAGCTAGTAGCCCTACTGTAAAGATAAAGAGAACCCGTGCTTAGAAACCGTGATGTCGGATCATATTTCTCCGTACATCATTACAAATTTATATTCGACTACTACAAATTTATATACGACTACGTTCAAATTGAAATATCATGCAAGAATTTAAAAATATCTGTTCAAAGTGATTAATTATCACTTGATGTACAAAATCTTACGATCCCGGTCCAGGTTTAGACGTACACGACTACGTGATCCACACGGCGTCAGCATATTTGTATCACTTCACACGCGCACAAAATTAAACTTAAACGTACGGTAGATTGGTTTGTTTTATGAAAAAAAGACATTTAAATTTAGATGACCAAAATGAGTAAGGTGGTTGTAGGCTTGGGTACTTTATCTCACTTCTGATGTTAACAGACGAAGAATTTTTAATATAAAGAGGAAACAATTAAATGGTTTCTAATGTATAACACTGAAATATTAATTATCGCAATCACTTTCATTTTTCACAAAATCAACCAATAAGCAAATTATAAGCACTCCTTAAACTAATTCTTAATTCTAACACTTCAAAGACATAAATATAAATGGTAATCGGTACACAAGCATCAGAGCTTCCGCGCGCTAGATAGGTCGGATGTATAATGCAGTCTCTAGTCTCCGTAACTGCACTTTATATAGGCTGCGCTACCCGCTTTTCGTTAATATTAATTTGACTGCTAACAGTATAGTTATTATAAAAAAAATAACAGTTTAGTTACAATAACAATGTAAGCCGAGCTTAGATAAACCGAGATTTTATAATAACCTTTTTTACAAAGTCTATTCTTGACAGCCCTTTTAAACTTATTCACTGACATATCTTGGATATCTTTTGGTGATTTATTATAGAAGCGTATACACTGCCTCATGGTCATGAATGACATGATTTTTTTTCGAGACGAGTAGTGTGTACAACTAATTTATACGTATTCGAGTATTCACACAATGAATATCACAAAATAGATTGTTTGTATTGAACCGATGAACAACGTTAGACAATGTGTTGTACACATTGTAATAAATGCATTAAATATACGATTTCTATTTGCTGTATATATGTACGTGTATAGACGTATAGAAAAAGATGGTTTCACAAAAAAACGGACGCTAAGCAACCTACCCCAAAGCATAGCCATTACAGTATTACCAAAAATACCTATATAAAAACGGTCCGCATCGAGATCTATTTTATGGATTGAGATGACGGGGCGTCGACTCGAGAGGAAACCCGCGAGGTGGGCCACTGAAGAAAAAGACCGCGTTCCACTGACCCACCCGCACGGCATCAAGACGTATATTGTAGGGCGGGGCAACGGGGTTGTGCGCTGCTTCTCTGTCGCCCCGGACGGATTAGCGGGGCGTGACGTACCGTAGCCCGCCGCCAAAAAAAGGTATATCAGCTTCATTGAATATACGTTCATATTAAAAGCTACAAGAAGGCCTAGAATACAGATAGCGCAGACCACATCATCTGACTATTCCAGCGAGAAGGAATACGTCTACCAGATTCAAATATAAAGCTGTTGGATATGAAGGCATGATCCAATAGATAATGCTCTGACAACAAAAACTCATTTTGATTTTGTTTAGCTTACAGTAGTTTTGTTTAAGAGAAGGAAAACTCGAAAAAAACCCCTATACCAACACGTCTGACCAGCGTGGTGTAGTTGGTCGAATTCCCTCCCATTATGGAGGAGGCTCGAGCCCAACAGTGGGACATATATCGGCTGAGATGATGATGTTGACAGTAGTTTTTCAAAGACGCTTTGTATTTATTTTATAATTCTTCAATCATAAAAGAGCAAAATAAAACAAAGAAAGAAGGAAAGATAAGCATTTTATTTAATAAAAACTGAACGTATAAATAACATTTCTAGTAGATAAGTTAATACAGCTTAGTAGTTATAGATAATTTGTCGACGTTGTTCGCAAAAAGAAAAAGTATTCTGACGAAGTTCATGGCTGTTATTTACATGTATAACATTTTCTATTTACAAAAATGTACATATTATCAAAAGAGATTCGTTACAGTCTCTCTTTATTCATCTTTTGTTACTTTTAAGCTATAAATTTCCTTTATCCCTGCTGTTATTGGCTTTGCCCTTATAATATTCAAATACAAAAAAAATCTTTAGCGGCTATTTCCTTGGGGAAACAAAATACATTTCATATAAGTATATCAATTGAGATATTGTGAAAAGAATTCGTGTCTCAATATTCTTAATAATATTTTTAAATGTAGAGTTGTTATTTTTTATTAGTATTTAAAATTGATAATGATATTTTTTTTTAATATTTTACGTTTCTTTTTCCGGTGTTGACGGACTAAATATATCATCCCTTTCTTTTTCGAATGTCGTACAATTCGACTATGGGACGGAAATAATGTTAAAAAGAAACTTGAAATATGCCATCCTGTGCCAACCTGTTTTGTCAACGTGGAATTTTATATTTATCTCATTAAGAACATAGCTCGTACCCAAGTTCAGAACATATATTAACTGGAAACAAGATAAATATGTTTTTTTATAAACTTTAAATTTACTTAATCTATTTGACTGCACAGATGGCATAGTGGTTAAGATCCTTCCGTGCCAGTACCATGGGTTCGATTCCTACGTAGAACAATAGTGTTTTTCTGAGTCTGGGTGTAATTTG
Source organism: Lymantria monacha (assembly GCA_905163515.2). Classification (NCBI taxonomy): domain Eukaryota; kingdom Metazoa; phylum Arthropoda; class Insecta; order Lepidoptera; family Erebidae; genus Lymantria; species Lymantria monacha. The sequence goes on from LR991087.1 coordinate 4,458,773, forward strand.
TCTGCGTTAATTATGTTTGTAAATTCCCCCGCAATACAAGGATTATTTCCTTAGTGAAGGGTGGCGTCTTTAAAAAAAAATCAGACGACGCAATGCGTCTTACCCCCGTATTCTAAGTCGTTACCTCGAAACTTCCTCGACTCGACTCACCCTCAATGAGGACGTTTCGTATTCACAGTTGTCATTTTCATCCTTACCTTTAACACTTAGGGACTCGCGCCTTAATTTGTAACACCCATACTCGCTACTGGGTGCGCTGGACCCAGTATAATATTATGTTTTTTTTTTAAATATACTTAATAAAAGTGAAAATTACTTTATTTCAGGGTTAATATGATAATAAACAAAAACAATAGTGCATCAAATACTTATATTTATTGTACTTTCTTAAACGACCAGTTATTACAAAAATTTAAGATTTTTTGTCATTATTTTATGACAAGATTAAAGTGAAAACTTCTTTATTTAATTATTTTAAACAATACTTTTATATTTTTCTTAAACTGCTATAATGTACCTACTTATAATAATTAACAATTGAAAATTTTAAAAAAATAGAACGTACAAAAATCAACTTTGAAAATCAATAAAATTAAATATCTTTCTTTGGGATAAAATAATACTTCAACATTACTTAGTTATTTTCTATATCCGATTTAGTTATAACAATTTGAACAAACTTGTTTCGTGTGTTCTCCACAAATAGCTATATTGCATTTAACACAAAAGTTTTGGTTTTTCGATCCTTTTTCCAGTTACAAAGACCGCAACGCACTTTTCGTCCACCCATTGGCGGGAGTGGATTGGATGCCGTAGTAAGTTCGTTTTCAGGAATTATGTTTCTGATACGGTTTTTGATATGCTGTGGAATGTTCGTGATAGAAATTCTATCATGAAGGTGGGGTTCAATCAGAGAAATAGCCAACGTTTTGATAAAATCTCTTCGCGTGAAGTTATCAGAAGGTAAATTAGCCTTCTGAATAATGTAAGCATTTAGTCCGCCAATATTCAATAATCCAATTCAAGAATATATATAGTGGCCATCTTTGAGTTTGTCTTGACACAGAATATGTACTAGTCATCTGATCAACTATATCGACTGCACATTTCAGAGTATTGTAATCGGTTATTATTTCCGGTTTCCTTTTTTCACCGGTTTCTACATCTATTTTGGCGTCATGATGCATAGTAGATGCTAAAAGAACTACTTTGCCACAAGGCCCGGAAAGTTCACGTATAATATTATGACTTCGTGTCCTTACGTTTCTTGTCGGTTCTTCAATGCTCCATATCGTAAAGTTATCTTCACCTTTATAATACCCATTTCGTAAAATTGACAATGGAACACAAACTAAATCCTTACGACGTAGATCAGGTGCTGGTCGACAGATGACTTGGCTTGGCTGTGAGGTTATTTCAAGTTGCGATTGTATATTTACCTCGTCATCGTCGCCTTCTTGTTCAGAATCCGATTGATGTGCATCTATTTCTAAGTAGTCTTCAGTCTCAGAACAGTCTTCGTTCTCTATTTCTTCATTAATATATTCTTCTATTTCCTCAAGTCTCAAAAGCCTATTGGTAGCCATTTTCTATGCAATAAACAAAAAACAGGTTAATAAATAGTAAAAACATAATAAAAAAACGACTAACGTATTTAGTCGCTACCGGGTCCAGCGGACCCATACGCACCTTTTACGTCCGTAGCAGTCACACGCAGCGCAATAACTAACAAATACGACAGACATTCGCAGTATTACACTGTCCTTGAAAGGTACTAAGAGTGGCAACGTCGCAAACTTTAAAACTTAAAAGTTATTACTCATGCATTAAAGGACTGGGTCCGTAGGACCCATTAGCGAGTCCTTAAGTGTTAAACATTTCCTCAAGTGAGGTAAGGTTGAGTCGAGGAAACAACTGTCAAAGTAAGGTACGTTGCGATACGCCTTGAGGATACCTTAAGGAGGTTTTCACATATAATTTATTGTCAAATTAGGATGAGTTTATTGAATATTTGTATGATAATTCGTACAATTATTTACCTCGACGCTATTTGCATTCTGCAAAAAATCTAAAGGAATATCACACGAATTTTCAAAAAGTTTACGTAAACCTAACAACCAACTACGCTTAGGTACCAATTGCGCCCACTATATAAGTGCTAACTGCTTTACGATTTTATATAACAGGAAACTTTCAAGTGAATGGCTAAAATTATAACTTTGAATAGAGTAGGCACTATTATAGTAACCGTTATTTAATATTTTCAGATATTTTTTTTCATGATTTGCATAAAATCAGCCAATCAACAGTGTCAAGAATTGTGACCAAACTTGCCAACGATTTAGATTAAGTAAGCGTAAAAATATTATTTCACCGTTTTGCAGTATTTCCTGGTGTAATACGATGTATTGATCGCTCTCATATACAAATAAAAATCCATTTTTTTCGTTTGGGCAAGCCAGGGAACAAAATGTTACCATAAATTTTTAAAGTGCCAACATAGTAAAGCAAATTTCTTTAAATTTACGACGTCATTTGTGACGTATTACCAACACTCTTCCTTACTGGAGGAATTTCAAAATTTCCTCAAGTTTACGATTATGAATACCGATGTTGAGGAAGGTTCGAGGCGATCCTCGAAACTTCCTTAGCTGAGTGTGAGTGGAGGCGATTTCGAGGTTACGACTTAGAATACGGGGGTATGTCTTAGTAATAAGGAATGGTGCGTATCAACGACCAACGAGATGCGATGAGGCATAATACTAATAATAATACTAGTTACTACAGCATACGTCATAAAAGAAATAATTTACTGAAAGTCATCATCATCACAGCCCATAAATGTCCCACTGTTGGGATCGGGCCTCCTCCGTAATGGGAGGGAAATTAACCTACTATACCGCGCTGGTCAGACGTGTTGGTATAGGGTTTTGTTCCGAGTTTTCCTTCTCTCGCATACATATTATATGCGTTTTATATCTCTTAGTCGTCTCGTACAATCACCCACGGGTAAGATATGGGGTGGTGAATAGTATTCTTACTCCGTCACCACACGGAAAGAAAGTCATTAAGAAGCTGTTAAATATAGTAGGCGCAGAACTGAACATTTTGTCTATATGTAGGCAAGACCAACATCGAACAGTGACTACAGCATCCCACGGGCTGATAGATAAATACGCAAAATTGAAACTGGTTATATAAAATTTGTGTGAAATCTAAAAATAAGTTTATTTATAGAGTGAAAAATATGGAATAAAAACCATTTTCTAGGTATTTTATTACGTTTACATCTCTCCTCCTCTTTTCCTGTGATTATAAAACTGGAAAGTGTTCGAAATGTCGGGATATTAAATGAAAGTACATGGAATAATATGTAGGTATAAAAGCTCAGTAGAGATTTATGGCGGATATTGTGCGTTGGCGGTCGTGGCGATCACTATATATACTACATAGTAATGACAAAACATAGATCTCTGCCATGACACACCCCAACCCCTTAGTAGGTCGGGCGGCTAACTACGTCCCTTCAAAAATATCCGCGATCCGACGTCCTTGACATTTACTAACGGACTCTGACGATTCGATCACGATCGCTCAAGAAAGAGTATACACGGCTCGTGCGGCCATAATACATAATTTTTCGCGTTTCGCCTCCGCCGACGGGGTCAGAATACGCGACGCGAAAATGTCATTCATTCAAACATGGGCACGGCCACTTTGTTATCAACGACGCCCCAAGCTGTGATCCGTTCTCCACAGGGAAAGCCCTTGGGCGATTACGTTTAAAGCCTTTTCTTCGGGTTGAGAACCCTCAGCGCTCACCTATAGTCTGGGTTAAGCTGTGACAGCCATCTACGGCTAACAGCTAAAAGGTAGACACAAAAAAAATATATACAGAAACTCGATAAATCCATAAAAGTAGTTTTATTTCATACGTGTAGTACGAAAAAAATATTGAAATCATTATAACAATTAAGTAATTGATAAATAATTGTTACTTAATAATACTACCAACCCTTACTTTGCTCGTGGATGTCGTAAAAGACTACTAAGAGCCTAATGACCTGGGCCAACTCCATCTGATGCCGTTTGGTCAACAATTACATTCCCAAGGAAGGTTGACGACTGGCAGACGGCCGGTCTTAAAATTATTACCAATTACTTTTACAATATTTGAAACTATTGTCAATAACTTTTTACAATATGTACTGTGAAAGAAGAGTACATATTGTATCGACTCTAAGTGGTTCGGATAAGAGTAGGAAAATGATGATGATGATGGTTTGGTTTAATATTTAGATTGATTCAAATTACTGAAATTTTTAGCATTTAATATGCTTAATTATTTATAAATACCCGAATACGAAACGAAAAATTATGTTACATAATTTTTCGTTTCGTATTCGGGTATTTATAAATTTAGATTGATTATTAAAATATATTCTATACAGTTGAAATTTAAACATGGCTAATGGCTATCATCGCCAACTGTACTGTATGCTATTTTTTCATCTTGAACACAGCATTGGACAATTATTTTGAAACTAACAAAACTAGTACCTAACAATGTCATTTAAAATATAAATAGGAAATATATATACAAATAAGAAATGAAATAAAATTAAGAAAATCACTGAGACATTTCCAACTCTATTTTATTAAGGTTTTTCTTTTCCATTAAATAAAAAAACACTATAGACAATTGCTAGCTTTGGCTGAATGTAATAAATATTTTTCGGCATTAAAAAAAAACTCGTAGAACCGACAAATTTTAATTAAGCATTAAGCTGATTCAATTAAAATGTACACAAGTCGTTGGCGCGACTGTTTGTCTCCATTAGTAGACAAGATAATTTACATTTAAATGGAAAACAATTTTCTCCGGTCATCCAATTCCGGAGCACCGAGTGAATGAAAATGTAACTTTAATATAGTATAGAATATGTATAATAAAAGTTATTCGATAATTTAATTTCTACCTTATTAGTAACTTCATCATCATGTCAGCTCGTGTGTCCCACTACTGGGCACGGGTTTCCTCCACAATAGGAGGAAAAAATACCAACTGTACCATGCTATTGGAACGGGTAGGTATAGAGTTTTATTTCGAGTTTTATGTCCTTTGCATAGATATTAGACGCATTTTATATTCTTTAGTCGTCCTTTACCATATCCATGGGTAAAATAGGGGGTGATGATATTTTTACTCCGTCACCACTAATTCATGTTTGGCTGCACAGATGGCGTAGTGGTTAAGATATCGACCTTCCGTGCCAGTGCCGTGGGTTCGATTCCCGTTAATTGCATGTTTGTAAAGTCCCCCGCAATACAAGGTTTATTTCCTTAGTGCAGGGTGGTGTCTAAAAAAAAAAAAAAAAAAAAAAAAAAAAAAAAAAAAAAAAAAAAATGTAAGTCGTTCTTGGCAGATTGGTCATGGTTATCATGGAGCATTGAAGGGGGTAATGTTATGCACGATATTATACCATCTTTCCCTGTTCGAGGACATTCTACTACACTCGCATAAAGGACCATCCACAACAGATCTAATATGGCCGCTCAAACCATAGGTGGCATGCGCAGTCTGGGGCCTTTACGACACAGAAGATATTATTAAATTCTCTGCTCACCGAACGAAGCACAACAGCAATGCCATTACCAATGCTCAGACGTCGATTTTCTGCGAGATTATAGTACTACCACGGACGGACCAACCTACGACTGTGGATAGAAAACTGTCAACAGTGTAGCCTTTAATTAACATTACTTTAGTTTTTGATTTAGGCCTACCACTACTCTTTTTATTTATAAATAAGTATTGCTGTGCCGTAGCGGGTATGTATAATTTCAACCTTTTTTTTTTGGCGGCCGTCTAGGGTACGTCAAACCCGCTAATCCGTCCGGGGCGACAGGAAAAGCGGCGCAAGACCCCGTAGACCCGCCCTACAATATACCTCTCGACGCCGTGCGGGTGGGTCACTGGTACGCGGTCTTTTTCTTCAGTGATATTTCCAACCCTTAGGTATATTACTCGTGGGTGTTATAAGAGACGACTAAGAGCACTATATCGATCTAAATCAACTTTATCTAATGCCGTTTGTTCAAAAATTACATTCCCAATAGGGTTGACGTCAGGCAGGCTGCTGGTAATAAAGCTATTTTTGAAAGTTTTGCATATGTGCAATGAATAAAGAGTATTGCGTCGACCACAAATCATTTGGATTATTAGAATAGAATGACGATAATGGTGATGACAATAGCTTATAAATCAATTCAAAGTATAAGTAAGGTATGAAGAAGCAGTACTAAGTTCTTTTTACATCTTTTTGCGCGCTGTATTAATCTAGTGTAATTTCCACACAGAGAATGCATCATGAAAAAGAATATCTGCTCGAAATATAACTTCAAGCCAAACTATCTGGTTAGCGTAATATTGGAACATTTTAAATATAGGTACACGGTGACATTTATGTCGTCTTACAGAAGCAGTTCAATTAACATATCCAGTATCTACTATTCATTCGTACTATTAAAAGGTTAAAAAAATATTTACTGGAATATTTTTTAATTAAAAATTATTATAAATAATTACTAATTAAAAGAGAGAATTGCATGTAGCCACCTATACTCGTTCCAACCATTTATTTTACTTTTGACACATGCTTTAGGACGTAACTGTTTCATTATACGCAATTATTAACTTTGAAACGAGTGAACAGAGAAATATATAAACTGCCCAATAATATTTATATATCTTAATTATTACCCACTAAATACATTAATATGCCGTAAATAGCTCTATTCATAAAATTTAAGTGATAATTCATTTCCGTTATAAAAAAGTTACGTTCTATCGCATCTAGTGACTGTCACTAGATGCGATAGAACGTAACTTTTTTTGACTGTCACTAGATGCGATAGAACGTAACTTTTTTTATAACGGCAATGAATTATCACTTAAATTTTATGAATAGAGCTATTTACGGCATATTAATGTATTTAGTGGGTAATAATTAAGATATATAAATATTATTGGGCAGTTTATATATTTCTCTGTTCACTCGTTTCAAAGTTAATAATTGCGTATAATGAAACAGTTACGTCCTAAAGCATGTGTCAAAAGTAAAATAAATGGTTGGAACGAGTATAGCGTAGCGTAGGTACGCTTTGGGATAGCAGTCCACGTGCACTTCGTAGCTATGATTGGCTAACGTAATTACGTTAGCCAATCATTATCATGCGGAATATGATTTCATATGTTTAAAATTAAATGTAAAATTAAATGTAAACATTATAAACAGATTGTTACAAAATATTGACTTTAATTTATTTTATTTTGTTATTTTTTTATTACTACCACTATTGAACAATTAAATATGCTAGATATGTATCTTTTGTCGGATACTTTTATGGCACTTCTTTTGTAAAAAGATATAAACGTCACGGTGTATAATTATATAAATGAATATTAAATATATAAATGTATATTAGTTTCTGTGTGGTGACGGAGTAAGAATACAATTCACCACCCCCTATCGTACACGTGAGTGATAGTAAAAGACGACTAAGGGATAAAATATGCATATAACATCTATGCAAAAGAAGGAAAACTCGAAATCAAACCCTATACCAACGTGATCAATTTTCCTCTTAGTGTGGAGGAGGCTCGAGCCTAACGGTGGAACGTATATGAGCTGAGATCATATTATTAGAATGCGATTGTCGCCCACTCCAGTTAGGGGTAATAGTGGGTGTCATAAAAAACGATTGTATAGTACCTACGCATATAAGATCGATGTAAGAGAAGGAAAGATCACAATAAAACCCCATATCAAGCCGTCTGACCAACGTGGTATAGCAGGTTAATTTCCATCTTATCATTAAGGAAGCTTGAGCTCTGTAGTGGGGAGTATATGAGCGGAGATGATGATGATGAGATAATATTATTATTGACGAGTATAGAAGATGATAGAAGGTTTTCACAAATGCCCGAATGATAAAAATGTTACGATCAAAAATTATAACAACGTAATCGATGCCGCAACCACCACTGCATTATGATACACGATGGAAACAAGAACAAGATATAAAATTTAACGACTCTAATGTTCTGCTCCTGTTAAATCATATCAACAGATATTTTCCTTAATTACCCGCCATAACAACATTGCCCAAAAGTCATGTGCGTACTTGTGCAAAGCGAACTTTCCAGATTGTGTTGCTAGAGATAAAATGCCAACTAAAACGAAATAACTAAAATGTGAGTCAAAATTTAATAACTAATACTGTAACGGGTAAATATAAATCTCTGTATTAACGATGACTTGTTGGACGAAAAACACCTTAGTTCTCTCGTGACCATGAACGCTGTAAAGTATTCGAAACGTCGCGAAATTAAAAATCAAATACAAACGCAATAGAATCCGTAAAAATAATTTTATATCAAATTTGTAATAATCGCGTAAACATCAGAAATCATAACTAAATACCTAGTTACTAAGTTTGAAAGTCATTTGGAGAGCAAAGCCAAATTGGCAAGCAAAAATATGAATATCCTGAATAGAGGCATCCTGGAAACCGAGACAACGACTTATCATGTACAAAGCACAAACTCGTCCACCCGTGAAATAGGTACCTACTGCTCACACCGCTCCTTACGCCCAAATATCAGTTCTGCCCACTTGACTTCATACAAAACGCGCTGTTTGAGTTATTGATGATTCCAACCTTACGGTGCGATTGGAGCCGTTGGAGTGTTAGAGAAACTTCGGGTCTCTCTGTTTTTCTTCTTTTTATGTGTTTGACTTAGTTGTTAGCTGCAGACGGCTAGGACAACTCCACCCGGGCTGTGGGTGAGCACTGAGGGCTCTCAACCCGACGGGTCTCTCTGTGAGCTCTACTCACTCTTTATTGGGGAGCACTTTGAGAAGCTATTTGACTTGGTACCAATTTCTCCTTTCTATCATTATACCACTCGAAACAACATTAAAACTCATCCATACTACCTGAAAACCATTTCCGTCCTCGCCTGTATGATAGCAGCCTACATATATATAGGCTCCTGGGACTGAACTACTTGCCGCCAAGGACGGAAATTGTGTCACGTTAAAATCATAAACGTGGGAGAACCCACTTTGCCAGCGACCCCCGAGTCAAGGTCCGTACCCCACAGGGGATGCCCTCGGGATCGGTCGCTTAACTTTATCGGGTTGAGAGCCGTCAACGCTCAACTTTACCCGGACTGTGTCCGGGTAAAATTGTCATAGCCATCTGAGGCTAACAACTGCGACACACACAAAAAAAACTGAACTACCTGCTGCGGTGTTTCCAGAGCGCTATGAAAATTCCTTCATTTCTCACGGTAGATAGCGACATGGTTGGTGGACTTCTTGCCCGTCTGCCCTCAAAAAGTAATAAATAAAGTCTCCTTCTTTATGGGACGAAAATAGATCAAGAATACCAAATAGTTTTGCGTTTTGTATTTCAAATGCTAAATGCAAAATAGGTATTTTCAAAATACTTTTTCTAAATAAAATACCTTTTGACCAAATCTCAGAAATTTTTATTTATTTTAGATATTTATCATTATGCTAGGGCCGCATCTGCGTGTATCGTCACGAGGCTTCGTGCAATGAGACGATACACGCAGATGTGACCGGTCATTGGCTATCGTCGCGAACATTCGGGCTTCGTGTGCAATATCGCTTGGGTGGCGATAAGTCAAAGGGTTTTAGCGCGCTAATATATCGCGCTCTGTGGTCAGACTAGCGTTTTTCGACGCGTTCGAGGATCTCCAGTTAATCAATAAATATGGAGTGGGGTGATGAAATGGTGTTAGAATTTATACACCATTATGAAGCGGCACCCATGAAGGGATCCAAAAATATCATTATGTAATTATTAGCATAATATAGCTGTAATAGTAAAGCAATTCGTCATCCATAGTTAAACGCATGAAAATGATTTCGGCCATCTTTAATTATTGCACGATACTTCGTGTAAAATACCGAAGTCGCTAATGTGACCACAGTTTTATCGCGATTATTTTCTAGTGTACCAAACGTACGAAGCTTCGCCACAAATGCATGACATTTTGGTCATATTTATCAGTACGCATATCAATAAATTCTGTTATGTTATTAATAATAATAATACTCACTTAAAATAATGTAAAATACTAGACTAACGAAAAGAGAGCCATGGCTCCATTTTGTGAATTGTGTGGCCATTTATTTCGGTTCATTTTTTTTTCTCTTATCTTGTAGTAGAGTACATAGCCGTTTCAGTACTGTAGGGATAACAACAACACTTCAATATCATAAAAGTAGGTAATCAAATCAAATAAAAAAAGGGCGCGCATGGCTAGCAGGTGCCACTATCGGTCAAATTCGGTAATACAAGCGTCATTCGTTCATTTAATTTTGTTTGACTGGTAATGTTGGCTAAACTTAATCACAAAGTATTTTTAATTTTGAAAAGAATATTAAAAATGCTAAATACATCTCGAAAGGTATTTCAAATAAAATACAAAATGTTTTTTACTAAAAGGCATTTAAATGCAAAATACAAAATAGGTATTTTGCATTTTGTATTTGCATTTTAAATAGAAGTATTTCAAATAAATCGCATCTCTGTTAAATCAATAGCCGCCTAAGGGAGAACCATCAAAGGCTTTCTAACCTGGGCTATCGATCTAGGAAGGCCAACGAGATTTGTAAATTTTTAATATGTAAACCTTCTGTAAACTCTTTTGCAACGTAATCAAAATATACTTCATCAGTCGAATGAAAAAAAAATATACTCTTTATCACATGGAAAGGTCTGGTTACGGTACTAGCGTGAAGCAGGTCTCTTCCTTCCCTTCCAGGCAGTTAATGAGAGTGATGGCTACTCTAATAGTTAACTCGTGCTCGGGTGCCACGTAATGATTTTTGAAAGATTTCTGTAAACATGTTATGATATCTTTCACCTCCAGCTACATATTGATATCAAAATATCATTGCCATCATGTCGCTCATAACTCCTCTTTGCCTACACATTATACCTAGTTTGGACAATACGGCTACCCATTCCGCAATGTCGTTCTGGGCCATCAAAGAGCTTGGCCCACTACTGGATTAAATAAGTTACTTTTCCCAAAGGTAAGTTATTTGCCATATATTTTTATTCTAAATAAAAAAAATATAATAAATTATCTAGAGTGTTAGGGACGGGAAAATGTAGCGTTATCTTAATAAATTCATATTCAATATTTTAACGTTTTATGTACTTATAATTTAATTGTTAACATATTATCCTTACTAATATTATAAATGCCAAAGTAACTCTGTCTGTCGCTCTTCCACGCCAAAACTACTGAAGCGATCTAAATGAAATTTGGTACACAGATAGTCTACAGCTTGATAAAGGACATAGACTGCTTTTTAAAGCAAAAAAGGGTTGTAAAGGGGGATGAACAGTTGTAAGGAAGTATTGTCATTTTTAAAGCCAGAAGCTTGAAACTTATTTTTAGGCTATTAGGTATAAATAAATATGACATTAACATTTTGTAAAAAAATTACCCTTAAGGGGTAAAATAATAGTAGGAGATAAAAACTTTAGGACCTTTGAGTAACCTTTTACGCAGGCGAAGCCACGGGCAGAAGCAGTTAGTTTAGTATAATACAATGAAAATACGATACGATATTTGTTTGTTTATTTATTATTTAAAAAAAACTGTTTTAATCTAAAATATAAGAGAAAGAGATTACACTTTAACGAATAAAGTTTTTTAGTGAAAAAAATGAACGCCAGAAGAATGAAATATATAATAAAAAATAAAAAAAATTAAGTTACCCCCGATATAAAGAAAAACCTCTTAGGAATAGAACTAACTAAGACAAATCTAATGAGTACAAACTTGATGGATTCTCTAAAAGACAATTCAGGATTTCGTCTCCTACCTTCGAGTTTCATCATCAGAATGGCTTAGTGATGCCATCAGACAAATATATACATATAGTGATTCAAATATCAAATCACATAATTATATGTTTGAAAGAAAAGTAAATACCCAGTATGTGTCTAAGATCACCAAGATAGCCAATAAAAAGAGCAGGGGACTTTGAAACGCCTGAACAGATTCATAAATTGTAGCTAAGAACCATCTTGACCATGTCAGCTTTCACTGACGACCGACTCAGGTTCGCCCCTCACATAACGCAAGTCCATGCGCGTCCGGCCTTTTTGATGGGACGCCTGCATAATTTAATAAATGCAAGATCTAAATTGGCCTTGAGCAGGAAGGTCCAATTATACACTGCTTGTATACGGCAAATCATGGCCTATACTAGCGTAGTGTTAGCACATGTTAAGGAACACAGGATCCACAGGCTACAGATACTTCAAAATAGATTCAAACGCCGAGCTACGGGAGCACCGTGGTTAATACGAAACGTCGATCTTCACATCGACCTCGAACTGCCGACCATCAGGCAATTTATGAAACAGTGCTCCCGGAGCTACTTTGACTCTGCCATCACACTCGCTCAATTAAGAGCTTACACGGCCCGCGAAGCCATTACACATAAATATCCGCGGTTTCGTCCTCGCCATCGAGGTGCGAAATCGCGACGCGCAAAAATCACAAATCCAAACGAGGGCACGCCCATTTTGCCACCAGCGACGCCCCAAGGCGAGGTCCGTTCGCTACAGGGGAAGCCCTTGGGTGATGTCGCTTAGCTTACTTTAATCGGGTTAGGAGCCCTCAGCGCTCACCCATAGTCCGCGTAAAGCTGTCAAAGCCATCTGCGGCTAACAGCTAATCTTACACAAAAAATAAAATGTCAGCTTTCAAATAGAAAGGAAACCGCATCATAATTAGTCCATTCGTTTAGGAGCCATGTTACCACAGATAGACACACAGACACGTCAAACTTAAAACATTCTTCTATTTGCAGGAGGGTTAAAAATAGGGTAAAATTACCGTTGAGTAGTTAATTAAATAATAATATTGCACGCTTTATGTGTGATATTCAAAACTAAAAGAGAAAAATAAATAACTTTTTTGGAGTTGATACACTGGTCACACTAAAAAAAAACGTCATGTTTGGAGTTTTGGCGCGAATGTGGAAATGTCATGTCACGCTCTTGTATTATATTCATTTCTTTAGTGTTTTGTGGTGTTATATTGAATAATTTTGCTGGTATTTTATGCAATATGGTACAGTTAAAGTGCTGAAGTGTAGTGAATATGGTATAATAGTGGTTTACGTGTATTTTCATATTTGTCCAAAATTCCCAAAGAAAATCATTGATTAGGTTATCAGCACCCGATTAATGGTAACGACTTGACTTACTGACAGACAATGACTATTAAGGCTACATAATATGAAGAAATGATGAACAATGTATGAAACATAATTAAATAAGACTTGGCTGCATGGGCTTTGATCCCTTTGCCTGTCCGAATGGACGAACAGAATCAAAAAAAAAAACGTCATGTTTGTCATCTGTCACATTTACATTTTAGTTGGATTCTGCGTTCGAAAGCGTTAGCGACTAAACGTGTTGGAGCAATTTGACAAGTCCGATAGTCATTTTTTTTATTTTTCAAGAAAAATCATTTTAATTTAGTTTTTAGTTCATTTAGTAGCAGATTGTGATAATTCAATTGATGTAGGTAAGTTAATATCATTATAATTGAATTGGGGGCTCACCAATCTACAAATTTTTTGACCATGGATCCCGATCCTAAACCTCCTGATCCTCCAGATCAGGTTGTATCTACCACAGCTACTAAGCGCCGCCTAATTACTGACGACCAATTACCGGCCAAAAAAACCATCACGGTACCGGAGTTGGCTTCAGCTTCCATTGACACGGTTTATACAGACGCATCTATTGTTATTACTGGCTTGACGTATTCCTCAGCAGATAAGGGGCCATATATTGTACACGTATCACGGACGGAACCGGATTTATCAGCCGGTACTACCATCAGGGCAATCAAATTTGGTCAATTCTTAAAAAGTAACAAAATTACAAATATTCGTGCCGATGGTGTTAAGAGAGTAGGTAGAAATAAAATCTCGGTAGAATTTTCCTCTGCAGACATGGCCAATAATTTTTTAAATAATCCAATCTTACCATTACATAAATATACAGCAGTGATCCCAACTTATAACATTACCCGCATGGGGATTGTCCGCCAAGTGCCTGCCGATATCCCTATGTCTGAGTTTGCAGAATTTTTAGAACTCCCTGCTGGCTGTGGAAAAGTCCTAAAAGCTAGACGTCTTAATAGGAAAACTGTCAGTGAAGGCAATACTACCTGGATACCTACTCAGTCTGTAGTAGTGACATTCCAAGGACAGACATTACCATCAAAAGTATTTTTGTTTTACACATCTCTCCCTGTAGAAATTTATCACTTTCCAACTATCCAATGCTATGCGTGTACCAGATTTGGTCACACTAGAGCTCAGTGTAGATCTAAACCTAGATGCTTCCGTTGCTCTAAAGAACATTTAGGAGATAGTTGTGACATTGAAGAGAAAGAGGCTACATGTTTGCATTGCTCAGGAAAGCACTTTGCTATCAACAAATGCTGTCCTGAACAAGAGAGACAAAAATCCATAAAAATTGTAATGGCACAGGATAGTATTTCCTATGAGGAAGCTGCTTTGCAATTTCCCAAAGCTTCCCGTCTGTATTCAGAAATTCTTCAGGTATCAGTACCCAATAATCCTTCTCCTAGTTATATATCATCTTCACAATCTTTCGCCCCAGCTCAATCAGCTCACTCCATCCCCAGAAGTTCCCACACAAGGGGTATCCGCAAGCCCTCTCACTCAAAGCCAGTAAACCAATCATTTGATAAAGTTGCACACAATAACATTGTTTTTGACCCTCCATCAGCATTACCAAATGGCTGTGCTATAACCAACAGTCAAACAGGTGACATTCATAATGAAAATATGTTAGAATCTCTTGTAAGTTTAATTATAAATATGATATTAATGAATCCTCATCCTTTACCGTACAACGTAGCCTCTAAAATTACACAATTAGTCTCTTTATCTAATCAATATGGACCCAGCAACAGTCATACAATGGAACATTCAAAGCATACATCCTAAGAAACATGAATTACTGTTTTTGATTTCCAAATTTCATCCATCAGTTATTGCCATCTCTGAGACATGGTTGGTACCGGGTACACGTTTTCGTGTACCTGGTTATGCATGTCTACGGGATGATAGAGCTGATGGCTATGCAGGTAGCGCTTTATTTATAAAACACTCTCTTAACTTTTCACAAATTATCTTTCCCCACCATTCTCCTGACATTAATATTATTGGTGTCAGATCTTTAAATATATCTTTTGTTTCCATATATATCCCTCATCCTAATTCATCATTAATAGCTGATATTCTTCTTCTTCTTTCATCCATCCCATCTCCTATGGTTGTCATGGGAGACTTTAATGCCCACCATACTCTATGGGGCTCAGGACACTGTGACTTGTTTGGCCTCTCTCTCTTGGATATTTTTGATGAATGCAACTTATTTGTTGTTAATGATGGCTCTCCTACACGCCGAGTTCTTCCACATCAAAACCAGAGGAGTGCTCTCGACCTTTCTTTATGCTCTCCATCCTTATCTTCTGTTCTATCATGGAAAGTACTCTCTTCTACATATGGTAGTGATCATTTTCCTATCCTTATTTCTATCCCTAATAAAATCTCACCCTATCGCAATCCTTGCCCTTCTTTAAAATATAAGCTGTCTTCAGCAGACTGGCAATCCTACTCTTCTTCTCTTGATGTAAAACTGAACTCTTCCTCTATGTTGCCCTTAGAAACTGATCCCATTAAATCTTACAATATTTTTGTTGAAAATATAGTCTCTTCTGCGGCTGTTCATATCCCACTTAAAAAAATTGATAAAAATTTTAGAGTGTCTCCACCTTGGTGGGACTCAGAGTGCACAGAAGCTGTTACTAAACGAAAACGAGCTGAACGTAACTACTGTTATCGCATGACTGAAAGAAATCTTCTAATTTACCAACAAGCAGCAGCAAAAATGAAAAGATTGGTTAGGAAAAAGAAAAAAGTTGCTTGGTTAGACTTTTGCAAAAACTTGGCCCCAAAAACTCCATCTACCATAATATGGAATCAAATAAAACGATTTAGAGGATATTATAATAGAAATAATATTACACATAATGACCCATCATCCTGGCTAGAGGGCTTTATGGACAAACTAGCGCCCCCTTTTGTTCCTACCCAAGATTCCATTCCTTCAAATCCATATTTCCTTCCATTGCTCAACAATTTTGACTCTCCATTTTCTTTTTCAGAATTAACATTAGTTCTTGATGGACTTAGGGATTCCTCCCCTGGTCTTGACGGCATACCTTACTCCTTTGTCATCAATTCTTCCAATAAAATTAAACAAACATACTTAGAATTATTAAATCATTTCTTTATACATGGCATAGTCCCTGAACAATGGAAGACACAGATAATTATACCCATTTTAAAGCCTGGTAAGGATCCCTCTGATCCATCCAGTCGAAGGCCCATAGCTCTGTCATCGGTATTAGCCAAGATTATGGAACATCTGATTAAAAATAGACTGCAGTGGTTAGTAGAAAATAGATCCATATTAGCCGAATCCCAATTTGGTTTTAGGAAAGGCTTTAGCTCCATTGACAGTTTAAGTTTATTGATAACAGACATTCAAATTGCACTCAAAACTAAACATTTATTGGTGGGAGTTTTTCTTGATGTAGCAGCAGCTTATGATAGTGTGCTGCTTCCAGTACTAAGAAGAAAACTCTTTCAGCTTAATATTCCTGAGAGGCTCATTCGTTACATAATGAATATGCTAATGGAACGATCTATAATTGTAAAATGCAACCAAAATTTACTACCACCCAAAACTGTCTGGAGAGGTCTGCCACAGGGCTCGGTTTTGAGCCCTTTACTCTACAATTTGTATACCTATGACCTGGAAAGATCTGTAAATTCATTCTGTGAAGTCCTCCAATATGCCGATGACCTCGCTCTATATGTGAGAGTGAAATCTATAGAGGAGGCATCAGGTAAATTAAACTCGGCCTTATCATATCTTGGCGAATGGATGGTAGAACATGGTCTCTCCCTGTCAGCTTCTAAAAGTGCAGTAATAGTCTTCTCCAAAAAAAGACTATCTCCTCCCATTAGTTTAAATTTACATGGTGATATTATTCCTCAAACAACCAATATAACATTTTTAGGTATCAAACTTGACTCAAGAATGACAGGCTGTCAACATTTTGAATACATTGTACAAAAATGTCAAAAAAATGTAGACATTCTTCGTTCTTTGTCAGGGGTCTGGTGGGGTTCTCACCCCTATACCCAAAAATTGCTATACAACGCAATAGTTCGTAGCCACTTTGATTATGGTTCTTTCTTATTAAATATTTCTAACAAGTCAGGCCGTGATAAACTAGCAAAAATTCAATCTAAGTGTCTTCGAATTATACTTGGTACCATGAAGTCAACTCCCATAAATGCCATGCAGGTTGAATGTGGCGAGCCGCCCATAATTCTACGATGGCAATATTTAGCAGATAGATTCCTTTTCAAATTAATACAAAATTACAACCATCCACTTCTATCAAAATTAAAGCACCTCTCAGATTTACATTCCTCACTGGATGTAGGCAATATTCCCTGCATTCTTCACAGCTTCATTAAATTCACCAAACTTCCAGTTCCTGTTTTTCAATTTCCTAAAAACCCTTTATATTCAACACCTTATGAAGTGTTAATTTACAAACCCATGATTTTATTAAATTTTGGAGTAACTAAGGATTCTATGTATCCGAAAAAACTTTTTAATGAACAACTTCACTCTAAATTTTTTAGTTGGAATTGTATCTTCACTGATGCATCCAAACTTTCTCCAAATAGCTTAGTTGGAGCAGCGGTTTGGATTCCTTCAACTAAAATATGCCTGAGCTTTAAATGTCCTACTTACTCCTCTGTATTTACCGGTGAAGCTATCGCTATTTTAGAAGCAATACTTTTTGTCCAATCTCACAATCTTGACAAAACTATAATCTTTTCAGACTCAAAAAGCTGCCTCCAATCTATTCTTTCTAACTCCTACTCCGTATCTCCTATAATCCTCAAAATAAAACAAAGCTTGTTTAATTGTCACAATCTAGGCATCAACATAATCCTTGCCTGGATACCTGGACACTCTGGTATACCTGGTAACGAAACTGCTGATTCATGTGCCAAAGCGGCCATACAGACTGGTTCTTCTGAGTATTTTAAGATATTCTGTAGTGACCTTTGTCTCCTCCCTAAGGCACACCTCCATAACTCTTGGTTAAAGGATTGGGAGTTCACCAGAAAATTAAAAGGTAGTTATTATGGGGAGATTCAACCAGATATTCCTCTCAAACCATGGTTTTTTAAGATGCGTCAAGCCAGTAAGGACATAACTTCCACAATCTGTCGATTACGATTGGGTCATACTTGTACCCCAATACATTTAGCCAAACTTAGGATCAGGGATCATTCAATGTGTGAATGTGGGCTAGATGAAGGAACCGTTGATCACATTTTTTTCAGTTGTCCAAAATTGCAATATTCACTGTATGATATTCTCCCTTCTAAAATCCCTCGTCCAACTTCCTTAAGATCACTTTTATCCCTCGTATTTTCACCAGTAATTAATCGAATTCTATGTAAATTTATAAATAGAAACCATATTAAACTGTAATTATGTATCTTTCATATTTGAATTGAGTCTAGTATTTCAACTTAATATAATTTCATTAAGTAAAGTATTTAGAATAGTATATTTTTGTCCTTAGATTAATCATCAAATCATCACAGCTGACGTTTCTTCCAAATTACTGATCAAATTCTTAAGCACTCTCCACCTCATGTTTATGATACTAATGTGAACCGGACATTAGCGGAATTGTATCAAGTGCAACTGAACAAGCCAATACAAGAAAATATAATAACACAAGAAAATCAAGTCAAGACAGTTGCACCTGTTGAAGCACTGAGCATATTCTCTAACCAACAAACATTGGCAGAATGGTGGCTTATTGAAGCTGCTTTAGCCATTAAAGCAAGAAGAAGAAGAAGAAGTACATTTTAGTTTTTTTTTTTTTGTTTCATTTGTTTGTACTTCTGGCCAACATTTTAGGAAACAATAGTTTAAACTAATAATTAAACACAGCAATGTTTGTTAAACTAAATAATGATTAATTACGACATCAAATTTATAACTGGCGACGAAATCTTACAAGTGAAAAACACTGATTTCAAAAGTTTCAAGTAAGTTGAAATTTATTAAAACTTTCATTTTAATTAATAATATACGATTACATTATTTTAATATATGATAAATTATATAACACAAGTTACAAATATTATTAAATGAACATATACAGTTTAATTGATTAATGTTAAATAAACATCGATTACTAAATTATGTTACTGAATTGTTATTATTTACATCAACAGATATGAAACAAAAAAAAGATTGGAAGAATCAGTCTATGATTCTAGTAAAAGGAGTTATTGTGAGAGTCGTGGTGGACTCTGGCGTACAGCTCACCCCCGACAAGTTCGAAAATTAGAATCCAAACTTCGCGACAAATGTATAATTACTTGCGAATGGACAACAGACACGCTCATCACTATAGTATTCTCATCTGGAGTAATAGCCTACCTCACAATTAAACCGTCCACATTAGATGTAACACAGATTTTATTTGATAGATATTTTATTGGAAAAATATCTGGACAGAGTGTTAATAACGGTAAGTTTTATTATCTATAATTAATTATATTTAATACTTCATCATCATCATCACAGCCCATAAATGTCCCACTGTTGGGCTCGGACCTCCTCCGTAATGGGAAGGTAATTAACCTACTATACGGCGCTGGTTAGATGTTGGTATAGGGTTTTGTTTCGAGTTTTCCTTCTCCTGCATAGATGTTATATACGTTTTATATCCCTTATTCGTCTCGTACGATCACCCACGGGGTGGTGAATAGTATTCTTATTCCGTCACCACACGGAAATTTATTTAATACTTGTGTCTTGATAATTCAGAACACGTCACTGGTGGTTTACTTTGTCTCTTGTTTTGTCATATTCTGGGTATACACACATTATAATATTTTTTTTGTTTTTGTTACTACTTTTTTTTTTCTTGCGGTGGACTATGGATGTGGTCGCGCCCCGCCAAATCGGTCTGGGGCGACGGAAGAGGCAGCGCGCAACCCCATAGAGTCACCCTGCAACCCCATAGAGTCACCCTGCAAGCACCTCTCTTTGCCCTGCGAGCGGGCTCCTGGTATCCGATCTTTGTCTTCAATGGCCATTTTGTTACTACTTAGCATATGAGTAATTTTTCTTATACCCAAGGGGCGTCCATTAATTACGTGAGGCATTTTTGAGGATTATTTCTACACTTGAGTGATTAATATCAATTGATCCAGACCTATGAGCTGAGCTTTAAATTAAATTATTTCAATGACAATAGACTGAACTATAATTTGAATAAGGTTTGCAACAACAGAGCACTGTAATCATACTAAAGAAAGAAGAAAGAAAGAAATATATATATACAAAATGGACATAAAAGTAACTGTAAATGCTGGCCGTCACAAAACGCCTCCAACTCAGCATGTTGCAGGTCAAAAGTACCTGCACTGATCTTCCGTGGAAATGCTTTGATTACTAGTTATCAAAGACTTATTTTCTTAAAAAGACGTTGATGTCTATTTGCACTAAGTAGATAATACTTATATTGCGGGAAACTTTACAAACACGCAAATAACGCAGACAAATTAAAATTAAGACTTAAAGCAACTGTTTATGGATTGCCCAAAGTATTGTCCCGCATGGGAATGTAACCTATGGCACAAATGGGAGGTTGATATCTTATCCACTTTTTTTTTGCGGTGGACTATGGATGCGTCTTGCCCCGCCAAATCGGTCTGGGGCACGGAGCAAATACAAAGAGGAGCTGTTGTAATGAATATTTTCTATGAAACAATGCGTGTCATTTACCCCCCACCCCCTGGTGAGGGGAACGCTGCTAATGGAGAAAGTGAGACAAGTAATAGTACTTGTCTCACTCCCTCCTTTATGTCCATCTACCGGCTATTAGCACAACTACTAATTTCGTATATTGTATGCAGTTGAGCTATCTTGCATTAGATGTCAGTAAGTGTATGGTGTAACAGGGACGTACTCAGAATTTACCTATATCAAGGAGTGCTAATTTTTTTTTATTTCAAAGATACAAACAAATCTTATTAGCTGTTTGCTCTATTCAAATACAAATGTTTATAATCAAATAATTCTGCATAGCGAATAGGTGAATGACTACTGTTTTTAACCGCAAATTTCTTTATAAGGCTTGTCAGCATTGTTCATAATGTTAATATTTTATGAAAAATCCATCTTTTCTTTACCGTCATTCTGATAAACTCAGAAGTTTAGAAACCTTTTTTTTCTTCATATTTGTGTCCTTTTCATATGACCAAATAATACAATTATTTGTTTGGGTTTCTAACAAATTGTCGAATGAAAGTAGTTGGACTTTTAGTAAATATGTTAGTTACACGGTATTATTTCCTTCCTTTTTGTCTTTTCCATATAAAAAAGAACCAAACCACTCTATTAAAATAAGGCTTTATACAATTGATAATGCAACAATAGTGTCAATGACCAAGACATGTAAAAGAGTATTTCAAGCGAGCAGACCAGCCCCCCCCCGGCAGCAACCGTTTGATTGACGCACGGGCCATCTAAAACTTAGCCATGCCAAAGGTAACTTGAAGACCCGGTCTTCGAAGCCACCACCATTTTGAATATTTTTGTGACGTGCTCAACCTCGTTAATCTTATCAAGAAATTGCATCGAGTGCAATTACATTATTAAGAAATAAAGGAGAAAGGGTGACATTGGTTCCAATAATAAAAATGAAAAACTCTTTGGTATCATATATTTCTTGAGCTATTTGTCGGCGCGGCGTCCGCCCTTTCTCGGCTCATGCCGAACGTGGGCGGACCCAGTTTCGAGGGCCGACGGCTGTATGCGCCAGCTCAGGGCTGTACTGTGGAGGCCACTGCGAGCCATGACGGTCAGAGCCATTCGAGGGTACCGCACGGTGTCTACCGAGGCGGCATGGCTATTGGCCGGGAAACCCGCGTGGGATCTAGAGGCGGAGATGCTCTCCGACCTCTACCGGCGGGTTACCACAATACGCGACGAGGGTGGCTCCCCATCGTTCAACGAGATAGCCACCTGGCGCGAGGACGCCCGCCGAGAAGTCATCGCCCGTTGGGCTACGCGGCTGGAGAGGCTTAGACACGGTGTTATTACCGTTGAGGCCCTCCGGCCCGTACTGATGGAGTGGATGGAGCGGCGGCACGGAGTACTCTCCTTCCGGTTGGTGCAGGTCTTGTCGGGGCATGGTTGCTTCGGTAAGTACCTGCACACGGTTGTGCGGAGGGAGTGGACTCCGTCCTTCCATCATTGCGACAGCGACGAGGACATGGCGCAACATACGCTGGAGGTATGTCCGAGCTGGGACGGGCAGCGCCGTGACCTCGTCGCTATCATCGGTGCCGACCTGAAGCTGCCGGCTGTTGCGCGAGCGATGTTCGACAGCGTCAGGAATTGGGACGCGGTCGCCTTCTGCGAGGCTGTCATCTCGCAGAAGGAGGCGGCGGAACGAGCCCGGGAGGATTCCCGTGACCCGGGTCGCCGCCCGTGGCCGGGGCGGCGCAGGCGCGAATACCTACGCCTGATGCCGCCCTAACCGAGGCTTCGGGTGATCGGACCGGGGAATTGTCCGGTCACCCGACGTGAGGCCACCGCGTGAGGGCGACGGCGAAATCTGTCGGGGCGTCGACGAGAGAGGAACCCGAGAGGGCATACCGCCGGGCGGACCACCGAAGACAAAGATCGGGTACCGGTGGTCCGCTCGCACGGCGAAGAAGAGATGCTTACAGGGTGGGTTAATGGAGTTGCGAGCCGCCTCTTCCGTCACCCCGGACCGATTTGGCGGGGTGCGACGTCCATAGCCGACCGCAAAAAAAAAAAGTCTTGCCCTAAATACTGTAACAAAGAAAAACTTTTTCTATTGCAAAAAATATTTATTACTTTTACAGTGTATTAAACATAAATATAAAACAATTTAAAATATAAAAAGCTTGTTCGAAGTGGTTTCCATTGGCTGCAATACAGTCCTTTAAATCTTCATTGTTAAAATGAGAAGAACATATCTTTGTATATTTCGTAGGAGTCCAGTTTTACTATTAATTTTTGAAATCCATTGCTTCTTAACATCGTCAATGGACGGTATTCTAAAACATACACAATTTACAGTTTAATTATAATAGGTTCATTTAAAGTAGTGTAAAAAATATTTTTCTTTGATGCAAAATCCGAATGTTATAATTATATTCTAATTACGACCCTGGATTTTTGACACTTTTATAGTTCTTCATAGCTAACGACAGCTGGCGTATTGCTTACAAAATAATTATTAACTACATATAAAACTCATATTTTGTCGAGGTAAAAGGCTTTGGGTATAAATTTTAATACTCATGTTTATTAGTTATTACAATAATCTTAATAGTTTGAACTGTATGTGCTTTTATTGTTCTAGGTCCTATTACGCAAAGTGGTGCCATCTAACGTTGAGTAAAATTATTTTTGAACATGATACCGTCAAAAGAACTTTCTAGAAATTATTTTGATAAATTATGAATAAAAATACTTACAAATGGAATGTGATTCTTTCCATAGCATCTGTACGTTTATCGGAGTAGTTTTTACATGATAAAACACAACACTTCATGGTTTTCTTCGTAATAACATAAAAATACACCAAAAATATAATTTTATGCACCGTACGAACACCGTCAGCGACGACAGAAGACTAATAGGCCACGCCTACTATTGATGTTAACGTGATGACGTCACGGCCTACTTGAGAATCACAGTGCACAGTAACTTAGGCCGTCTCCTCTTTGTATTTGCTCCGTGGTCCGGGGTGACGGAAGAGCCAGCACGTGACCCCATAGCCCCACCATGCAAACTCGTTGCCGTGCGAGCAAGCCACCAGATCTTTGTCTTCGGTGGCCCGCCGGGATCTTAACCACTCTGCCATTTGTGCAGTAATTATAATTTATTGTGGAATATAATATATTAATTATATTTAAATTTTCCAGTTGCACTTTGCAAATCATACATTCTACTCTCACACAATGATCGAACTGGCACACTTGTTACATTTGGAAAACATAGCACAAACTTACCATGCCGTATCAGTGACAGAGATCCACATTTACAGGTGAAAGATTTTCATAACTACACTTAAAGATTCACAATAAGATTCATCATCATCTTAACTCATATATATCATGTCAGATTTGTATGCAGTGATATTATTGGTTAACATCAATTAGTTGTCTTTTATGACACTGACAGGCAACAGAACTGGAGGTGAAATGTATTCTTAATTCGCAACCACTCACAATAATATTAAATGTACAATAATTTCTAAAAACTCGACTCATCATTCTCCTACTCTTATCCCAATTGCTTGGGGTCGATACAATATGCACTCTTCTTTCATAGTACATACTGTAAAAGTTAATGGCAATAGTTTTATGACCGACCGCCTGCCAGACGTCAAACCTCCTTGGGGATATATTTGTTGACCAATCAGCATCAGATGGAGTTGGCCCATGGTCGTTATAAGGCTCTTAGTCGTCTTTTACGACATCCATGAGCAAAGTAAGGGTTGGTAGTATTCGTAGCCGCTACCACACAGCACTTCTAAAAAACTCGATTATGAGCGAAAAATGATTGTCACAAGCGGGATATTTTTTTTTTTCATTAGATCAATCATTTTTCGCTCGTAATTGGTTTTTTTTTTTAAATAATCTAGTATATTAGATGCTAAATTTCAGTAATTTTTACAATAATTTCATTATTCCTCTCCGAAATTTATTAAATATTTTTACATACATACATACATATCATCACGCCATATCCCTTGCAGGGTAGGCAGAGAGAACAAAAATAAATAAAATAAATATTTTTAAGTTATAAAATATTATCTTGACCACTTAATCAATACTGTAGATTAATTTCAAGTTGTTCTTTTCTTATAATTATATGTCTACATCCATCAGTATGTCGTTCGTTCACTGTTGGACAAGAATGAGAATGCCACTCAGAGCTGCCGTCCGCCTACATTCGACGATTCCATACGACATTTGTAGGATTTTTAATGTTTCTTTTCGTTTTCGCTGGTGAGAAAGAAACAAAAGTCTATCACGGTGAAAAGAAACAGAAAAAGTCATTATCCTTTAAATACCTCATAAAACTATACAATTTCAGAATATAGAATTAGGCGGTAGCAATAGAAAAACTGAAAGGTACATATCTACGAGCGAGAACAGTACAGGTTCCAAAGTTTTGGTGTGGAGTGTCACTGTAGCTGAACCAGCGCCTTGGAGCCCTATCATTGAAGATCATGCTAATCTACATTTATATAGCATCAATGGGTAAGAAAAATAACATTATTTTATTTATATTTTGCTATTTTATTGGTGCGTTTATCACTTTCCTTGTAGTGATGGAGAAAGATTACAATTCATTACAGCTTATTTTGCCCGTGGATAAAAGACGTCTCTCTCGATATATAAAATGCCTATAACATTTGTATAAGAGAAAGAAAAAACATTAACCCACCGAACTGGGCACCGAAGCCAAGAAATCGGTCCTGGTGCCCCACACAATGATGACATGTAATAGGTACTGCAGGTAATGAGTCTGCACGCCGTCATTCCATCGCCACGGTTGGACGATGTCTAACTGGGGCAATAAATTCTTTTCATAGATTCAATTATCAGATTCCGTAATTATCCAAATGTTTTACGACATCAATTAGCCGGATTAATCCGGTCTGGTTTCCGATAATTTTGCTCTTCTTAATGCCGCCTTCGTCATTAAATTTTTAATAATTACCTGTCAGTGCACTTTTTTATATTTACTACACCTTCCCGACAAATGCAAGCGAAACTTTTTCAATTTTAATTTTGGACGTGATAACATCTTATAAATCGATGAACGCAGGTTACACGCCCGAAAATGTGTCACGTTCCACCTGAGCCGAGCGTGCAAGGGAGAGCGCGGAACAAGCAATAGATAGGCACGATCGGCCTAAGCGTTTTATCAAAAAAAAAATATTTTCAATTAACTCCTTCTTTGTACCTATTAAATAAAATAATGATAATACAGTGATAATTCAATTCAATTCATAAAAGTATGCAATTTTTCATCAATGTTATCAAAAAAATTCATCAATTGTTTAAAAAAAATTCATCAATAGTTTCAAAAATGTATCGTCCGTAAATCGACTTTTTGAAGTTATCATTCTTTAGGCACGTTATGAAAAAATAATGAGAGTGAAAGGAATGAGCAGGTTGAAGTTGGCCGCAAAACCGCTCATTAAGTCTAGAAAAAAATTACCAATAATATTTTGTAAATAGTTATAGCTATTTTCTCTTTCTGATTTCTATAAATTGAATATTTTGATTAATATTATTTACTATTCTCCGTGTGGTGACGGAGTAAGAATACTATTCACCACCCCATGTCTTCCCTGTGGGTGATCGTACAAGACGACTAAGGGATATAAGACGCATATAACATCTATGCGAGAGAAAGAAAACTCGAAACAAAACCTTATACCGACACGCCTGACCAGCGCGGTATAGTGGGTTAATTTCCCTCCCATTACGGAGGACGCCTGGGCCCAACAGAGGTACATTTATGGGCTGTGATGATATTAATTATACGTAAATATTAGTGAAGAAAATTATACTATCCTTTTCCAGTCCTTTTATTATTTTATTGTAAATAATTATTTGCATGCAATTAAAAACTATATTTTAATGATGCCAAAGAAGTTATAACATCTCACGCGCGTTAAATACACGCACCCATCTGTTTTTTTTTTCATATAAGTTCATCCATTTGCATTGTAGATTATTTTTTTGTAGCAGCCTACCATCTTTGCAATATGTTTTCAGCCACCAAATCCGTTTATCTGCATATCACCAATTGGAAAACGAAACATTATCAGCCGAGCTGTCTTATAAAGGTGATAATGTTATACATATTGTTGAACAAGTGACATGTCATAAGGTGAGTTTACTTGACATATTTATAAAAACCCGATTACGAAGCGAAAAATGATGTCACTTACACCACCGTGAACTGTTGTAGGACATTCAAATCTCGCTTCGTATAATATTTACGTCTTTAAGGTGACGTGTGCCATCTACCGGACAATGTTTACACATTGTATAGTCCTAATACTTCAAACTTTTCAGTTAGAATTGTATTAAACGATGACACAACCTTGTTATTCAAATTACTGAAATTTATCATTTAATATGCTTAATTATTTATTAAAACTCGATTACAGTATGGGTACTTGACATACTTATTAATGTTTGATGGTGGTATCCCTTTCATTGCTTTTGGATGTTGTAAGGGACAACTAAGATTTTTACATCGACCTGGGTGGGTGAATAGTTTCACCATTTGATGCCATCTAGTCAAAAATTCATTCTCAAGGATGTTTGAAAATAAGAATACTTTGCTTTTAAGAATAAATCTTTGTATATCGCAGGAAATTGCAAATATACTGATAACGGGCACAAATTACGAGAAGATTCAAAGCAAATAATAATTGTGTAACACACAAAATTTAATTAAATGTTACGATGGCTAGAATGTGTTACTACAACCAGGTACCTGCCCACATTAACTTTTTCGTCGGTTAAAAAGAAAAGCGACATTTCTCAAATATTTTGAAAATTGATTTTAACAAAAAATAGAGTGTAATGAAGGAATAAGAATACAATTCACCACCCGTCTTGCCCGTGGGTGATCGTAAGAGACGACTAAGAGATATAAAACACATATAACATCTATGCAGGAGATGAAAAACTTGAAACAAAACCCTATAATATGTGTGTTGTTGCCCCCTGTTGCCCGTATGGCTTGTGTGCCTGTGGCGACTATTTAGGGGGCCCATTCAGTGAGTTGGCGAGTCACCGTCTGCCACCGTTCATCTCTCAATATGGGTTTGAAGGCAGACGACAGTTAAAATTTCATAGATTTAAGATGAACCAGTCCACTAAGCACCCACTCCCATAATCAGATATTAGCTACCATAATCACAATATAGTTTTACACTTACCGCTGGCAGTCCACGTATGTTATGTGCAGACGTGGAATGTCATCGGTAGATGTCCCATCCCAATATTTAGATTAAATTTCTCCAAAGGCCTCTGCGTGTTGGATCCATATCCCCATGTAAGCCTCCCAAAGGACCGGGCATCTTCCCTATGGAAGATCCTGTGAAAAAAGGAGATACATAATAATATAATAATAAATATTTATTACATCAAGTAACAATGACTTATTATGTGTTAGTACAACTTACAACTAGGTTAGTAAACATACAAAAACATTCAAACACATAAAAGGAATACATACACAGAAAAAAGAAATAAATAAATATTAACTACACAACTGCATTTTACATTTATCACTGCTGCGACATCCCGTGGGAGATGGTACTACAGCAACTTAAATAAATGCAATCAAGCCTGCTTGCAATCAAGTTCAGGATACTGTTAGAGCTGGCCCGCACCCTGCGCACCAAAATGTCTGACCAGCATGGTATAGTAGGTCAATTGCCCTTCCATTATGGAAGAGGCTCGAGCCCAACAGTGGAACATATGTGAGGTAGCAACCTCCAAAAAATTATTATAGTCAAGGTCCGCGTTAACAATTTTTTTTTTTACTTTTTTTGTACATATTTTTTTTTGCTAAATTCCAGAACGGTATCAATTTAGAATGGTTGCGTTATGATGTCAATAGTACAGATGATCGCGCGACTAAATTGTCGTGCTCCCGCGACAGTGCGACTAATGTCTCGCTGTCGACTCCAGTGCGTGTTGTGCGACGGTCCCCATGCGACGCACGACTTTTAATCGCATGCATAGATGGCTCATTGCATGTAGTTCATTGTATAGCTGGTATAATTCATACTACTAGAGCTGGTTTTGTGAGTATTACGCCTGTTTTCACTAAATTCCCCTAAATTTTATCCGAGCTATTTTTTATTGCTTATGATAGCGAATTAGCAAGCAGCCCACTTGGTGGTAAGTGTTACTGCCGACCATGGACCTTTGCAATACCAGAGGTACAGCTAGAAAATTGGTCTATCAGTTTTCTCGCGCACCGAACAAAGTGCATCAGCTCATTACCTCTGCTCAGACGTCGATTTTCTGCGAGAGTGTGGTACTACCCCAGAAGAATCGGTTCCCGGTTGTAGACAGAAAACTGCCATCATTATGACCCTACCACCAAACTATCTAACACAAAAAACTCTTACAAATCACACCGATATTTCCATTTTGTGATTTTAAACAATTTAAATAAACTAATGTTTTTATATATATGTAATATTAATAATTTTAATTTTTTTACTTTGAGGCGGCTATAGTCTGGTCACACCCCGCCCATTCTATTCGGGGCGACAGATTGGTGGCGTGTGACCACATAATGTTATGTTCCCTCCCACATCGGACAGGCCACTGGAACCGCTTCCTTGACATCCGTGGCCGCCCCAACATCAAGTTTATACTAGAAAATCATTTCAGATAGCTACAGAAATACGATGGACTGGTGAACTGATAATTGCAGCTGAAGAACGAGGCCGGTTGCAGTGTTTTGATCGAGCCCTCTCACTTCTACATCATCACTCCAAGTGCTTAGAACTTACTTCGTATTTTAGGTATTTTTACATACATATATACATATCATCACGCCATATCCCTTGCAGGGTAGGTAGAGAGAACAGAGTGCCAGAGAACTCCATCCTTGCATACTTCACTTCGCTTCTTCAACATTCATAATTCTCTTCATACACGCTCGCTGGTTTCGGAGACTTTTGACTTCACCTTTTTTCAGCACGTGACCAATCTGGTCTAGGTAGGCGAGTCTCGGTCTCCCCCGGTACCTACATCCTTCCACTTTCGCATTGTATATCTTCTTAACCAGACGTTCGTTCGGCATTCATTCCACATGTCCGAACCATTGGAGCATTCCCTTTCGCATTTTTACACCAATACTCTCTTTCATACCTACTCGCTCTCTTACGTCGTCGTTGCGAATGCGGTCGGTCAGCCTAACTCCACAGATTTTCCGTAGAGATCGCATTTCGACCGCATTAATTTTGCTTTCATGCTCTTTTCTGCATACCCAACTCTCGCTTCCATATAGTAATGTTGGGACAAGCACAGCGTTATGTATTGCTACACGTGCCTTCTGACTGAGGTGCTGGCTACCGAGAAGTTGTCCCAACGCTCCGTTCACTCTATTTCCCGCATTCACTCTTCGCTCTATATCAGTGGTGTACCTTCCATCTCGGCTAAAATTATTTCGGTATTTTTATATTATTTTTTTATCATAAATATCCCCAAGAGGTACAGTTAGGACGGTAGCTACGTATTTCCCAAGGAAGATTGACGTCAGTCAGACGGTCGGTCATGAAACCATTACCAATGACTTTTGCAATATGTACGACGGAGGCAGAGTACATATTGCATTGACCCCAAGTAATTGGGATAAGAGCAGGAGAATGATAAGATGATGAATATATCCATAGCGTATGAACTCGCTTAGTGATAAGATCGGCCTCTGTGATTTTAAGTCCAAAATTACGACATACAAACCTTGACTTGTCGAAGTAAGAAGGGACCATGTTGGACCCAATTGTCATGTTTATACAGGTTGCCGATTTAAGTAGTAGAATCCTTGAAGGGGATGTATCAAACCATGATACACTATCCAAATCAGTAAAAAAAATAGTACCTAAGTTTTGATTATTATTACCATACTGATAAGCAGTCAATACACTTGTACTATAAAAATTCGATGTAGGCATATACTCATGCGTGTGACACTGAACTAGTAGGCAAATAGTCCCGTTCTCGCTGCGCTCACCGATGCACAGCTGGTCGAAACGTACCTACAGGTCCATGTACGCTGACAAACCTACGGTTTTCATAAGAAACAAATAACTTTATCTTGGGATCGGACAGAGCTAGGAGTCTGCAACTAACTTAAATGTTTTTTATGACGTCATTCCTACACTTAGTTTAAGTTGTTCTAGTAATAAAATAGGCACCTTGTATATGACAGTTGATATTAGAAATCAATCTTCTTACAAACGCGTAAGATATTCATTATTCCAAATGCAATCTTAAAATTGATGGTTAAAGTAGATTTTTATTGAAATCATAGACCCGCAACAAGTCTTACTCCAGTTAATGAATAAGGTTTATGAGAGGTGCAACAAATAAAAGGTTTTCGCCATTTGTTTTTTAAGATAAGGTGTTTTACTTACATACATACATATCATCATGCCATATCCCTTGCAGGGTAGTCAGAGAGAACAGAGTGCCAGAGAACTCTATCTTTGCATACTTCACTCGCTTCCTCAACATTCATAATTCTCTTCATACACGCTCGCCGGTTTCGGAGACTCTTGACTCCACCTTCCTTCAGTACATGACCGATCTGGTCTAGGTAGGTTAGTCTCGGTCTCCCCCGTACCTACATCCTTCCACTTTCGCATTGTATATCTTCTTAACCGGACGTTCGTTCGGCATTCTTTCCACATGTCCGAACCATCGGAGCATTCCCTTTCCCATTCCATTTCCCTCAGTTTTACTTACACTGAGGGAATATACATATATCATAAGAGCCTTTACATTCATCATCATCTCAGCTCATACACGTCCCCACTGGGCTCGAGCCTACATACATACATATCATCACGCCATATCCCTTGCAGGGTAGGCAGAGAGAACAGAGTGCCAGAGAACTCTATCCTTGCATACTTCACTCGCTTCCTCAAATCAAATCAAATCAAATCATTTATTAATTTGTATAACATAGGTAATATAAGATGTCAGGTGATAAAATTTTATGATGGAGATCACTATGTCATGCCGATAGGCGTACAAATTTTGTTAATAATTAGTATTTATACATTAAAATTCAGATAACAATCAAATTAATTTTCCATGGCAAAATAATTAAAATTAGACAATTCTAAATTAGATTCCAATGCATAGTCAATGTTAAAATTGAAATTATTTTTATAATGTCATATAAATTCATCATTTAAATATTCGTCAATACTATAATAACATTTCTTGGTCAATAATAATTTTAGTCTTCTTTTAAAATGAGTGGTGTCAAGGGACTTTGTTTCTTCTGGTAACTTGTTATAAACACGTGGAGCCATACCTAAGATACTTTTTCTTGCTAAGGCTGTTTTGCATTTAAAAGTACCTAGCATGTTTTTATACTGACTACGTAATGGAACATTTCATAATTCTCTGAAAACGTCCCCACTGGGCTCGAGCCTACATACATACATACATATCATCACGCCATATCCCTTGCAGGGTAGGCAGAGAGAACAAAGTGCCAGAGACCTCTATCCTTGCATACTTCACTCGCTTCCTCAACATTCATAATTCTCTGAAAACGTCCCCACTGGGCTCGAGCCTACATACATACATACATACCATCACGCCATGTCCCTTGCAGGGTAGGCAGAGAGAACAAAGTGCCAGAGAACTCTATCCTTGCATACTTCACTCGCTTCCTCAACATTCATAATTCTCTGAAAACGTTCCCACTGGGCTCGAGCCTTCTCCATAAAAAAGACCAATGGATGTAGAATACCACCTGGTGAGTTAGTATATGGTTTTATTCCGAGTTTTCCTTCTCTTACATGTTGTGATGATATTCTCTGCATATCATGTTCCTTAGTCCTCTTTTGCGACACCCAAGAGCAACAGGGGTTGGTTAATTGTATTCTTACTTCGTCACCACATGAAAGATGGACTTTACAACCATACAACAGATTCAAATTTATTAAAACACAAATTACACTATGACTACCAAGCAATAATTTGTGCAACGCACAAAGAAATATCCTGTGTGGGAATAGTACTATTTTTGTTTTTTGGGATAGCCTATGATTGTCTGGGCACACCCGATCCATTCCGCCCAGCGCGGCGAGCAAGCCCGTAACCCAACCACTAGTACCGCTTCCTTGATATTGACATCAGTGACCGGCCTGCCGGTTGAACTTGGGAGGAGAACCCTGATGATATACTCTTATCTAGGCATCAAAAACAAATTTGGATCTAATAAGAGTTAGAGTAAAAAAAATATTTCATAGAAAAGCACAAAACAATAATTAGGGAACATAACTTTACTGCGTAACCTGACTCAGGGTGGGAGGGACTCTTCAAAAACACTACGCTTGAACAAAATTGGTTACTACGATCGGTCACCAAAGGGGAAGTAGATAAAAATGTAAAAAATCGCTAACGTACTATGGGTGCGGTCACTTATATCTTATACTTGAAGATCAATATTATCTTCACAGAGACTCCAGGCGAATGCAAATATTAGCAACAAGAAGTGCAAGAAATGGACCAATGTTATTGATGACATTCACTGGTGGACCAATCGCATTGCTTCACATTACACATCCACGAATAATAACGGTAATAATACAGTTATAACATTATAATTTAACATCTTATGATAATAAAAAAATATCGTATAACTAACTCCCTTATATTACTGAATAGGAATTGGAAAAGTCGTCTCAGCTCATATATGTCCCACTGTTGGGCTCAAGCCTCCTCCGTAATGAGAAGGAAATTGACCTACTACACCACGCTGGTCAAACATATTGGTATAGCGTTTTGTTTCGAGTTTGCCTTCTCTTGCATAGATGTCATATGCGTTTTATATCCCTTAGTCGTCTCTTACGATCACCCACACGTAAGATTTTCCCTGTGGTGATGGAGTAAGAATACAGTTCACCACCCCCCATCTCTTACCCGTGGGTTTCGTAAAAGACGATTAAGGGATATAATATGCATATGGCATCTATGCAAAAAGAAGGAAAACTCGAAATAAAACCCTATACCAACACGTTTGCCCAGCCGCGGTATAGTATGTCAATTTCTCTTCCATTATGGAGAAGCGCCGAGCCCAACTGTAGAACATATATGGGCTGAGATGACAGTATTTTAATTATTTAAAGCTACAAATAGCTGCAATATTAGTAAGCCAGTTTTGATGTTGAAATATTGCAAAATACGTATTAATACTTTTACAGCTGTGTGGTAGCGACTGCGAATACTACCAGCCCTTACTTTGCTCGTGGATGTCGTAAAGGACGACTAAGAGCCTAATAATAACCTGGGCAAACTCAATCTGATGGCATTAGGTCAACAATTACGTTCTCAAGGAGGGTTGACGTCTGGCAGGTGATCAGTCATAAAACTATTGCCAATAACTTTTACAATATGTACTATGAAAGAAGAGTACATATTGTATCGACTCCCAAGTAATTGGGATAAGAGTAGGCGAATGATGATGACGTGTTAATACTTTTACATACTGTGTCTTTATTAAATCATTTTTATCGTTTGAGAATACATAATAATAATCAGTAAAATCATTTTTTTTTAAATTATTTCCAGGCCTGGATACGTATGAAGAGGTCTTTAAACGCGGTTGCTTTGCTGAGTGCTATGGATTGGGAAAGGGAAGGTACTGAATGCCTGTGGGCTATCAATAGGCTAGTTTGTGCTGCCTTAAGGAGTAAATCAGGTATATAGTAATTTTTTTTACATAAAAACTATATCTAACAACTATTAACAAATTTTGAATTTATCTTGAAAATCCTTACTTAATAACATTATAAATGCGAAAGTAACTCTGTCTGTCTGTCCCACTTTCACGCCAAAACTACTGAACTAAATCTAAATGAAATTTGGTACACAGATAGTCTAGAACCTGATAAAGGATATAGGCTACTTTTTAATGCAAAAAACAAAGTTTTGTAAAGGGAGATGAAAAGTTGTAAGGAAGTATCGTCATTTTTAAAGCCAGAAGCTTGAAACTTATTTTTCAGGCTGTCTATTAGATATAAATAAATATGACATTAAAATTTTGTAACAAAATTACCCTTAAAAAATAGGGTTGAAAGTTTATATGGAAATTGGTTATTTTAAAAGCTAGATTGACGAAACATTTTTGTTTGGCTTTTGATTAGATATAAATAAAAATGGCAGTACGTTGACCGGTTGCTGTCAGTAGTTCTGTGAGGTGCCATACCTTGCAGCTCAGACGCATAGTTGGCCAAATACAAAAATGCTGCGATCAGCTTTTGTTATATTTTTTTATGATATCTCATCTTATATTTTAATTATATATAATTAGGTTAGCTATAAATTTTGTTTTGTTATTTTCTATATTTCCAATTTTTCGTATCCCAGTAAAATCACTTATGTGTATGTTTCCTTTGCAAGCATTGCCTAGATTAAAATATAGGATACTTTTATCTCGATAATGTGTTCCCTTGCGATAATAGTTCAACTTTAGAAAAGCAGCCTTTTACGCGGGCGAAGCCGCGGGCAGCAGCTAGTGTTATTTAGAATAGAATCAGATTTATGGGCAATATAACAAATAAGCAAATAGGTAACAGTTACAATATACATACATACATACATATCATCACGCCAAATCCCTTGCAGGGTAGGCAGAGAGAACAGAGTGCCAGAGAACTCTATCTCTGCATACTTCACTCGCTTCCTCAACATTCATAATTCTCTTCATACATGCTCGCCGGTTTCGGAGACTCTTGACTCCACCTTCCTTCAGTACATGACCGATCTGGTCTAGGTAGGTTAGTCTCGGTCTCCCTCGGTACTTACATCCTTCCACTTTCGCATTGTATATCTTCTTAACTAGACGTTCGTTCGGCATTCTTTCCACATGTCCGAACCACCGGAGCATTCCCTTTCGCATCTTTACACCAATACTCTCTTTCATACCTACTCGCTCTCTTACGTCGTCGTTACGAATGCGGTCGGTCAGCCTAACTCCACAGATTTTCCGCAGAGATCGCATTTCGACCGCATTAATTTTACTTTCATACTCTTTTCTGCATACCCAACTCTCGCTTCCATACAGTAATGTTGAGACAAGCACTGCGTTATGTATTGCTACACGTGCCTTCTGGCTGAGGTGGTGGCTGCCGAGAAGTTGCCCCAACGCTCCGTTCACTCTATTTCCCGCATTCACTCTTCGCTCTATATCAGTGGTGTACCTTCCATCTCGGCTAAATCCACATCCAAGATATACAAATTCATCCACTTGCTCTAGTACATCATTACCTATTGTTACTCTTACATCTGTTCTGGCTTCATCTCTTTCAAAGACCATTATTTTGGTTTTGCTCACATTCACGCGTAGACCCCTTTTCTTACAATCTTTTCATCGTCATTGTGTCGACTAGGGTCTGCAGGTCAGTCGCTGACTGTGCCAGCAGTACAGCATCATCTGCATAAAGCAGAGCAGTGACCACTGAGTCGCCCATCTGGACTCCCACATTCATATCGTTCAACCTTTGGAGACATTTATCCAGATATATGATAAACAGCCTGGCTGACAGAACGCACCCCTGCTTAACGCCGATATTGACGTCAAACCAAGGCGACATTCCATCATCCAGCCGCACACAGGCTCTACAGCCCATGTAACTGGACTGCACAGCCTGTAGCAGTTTACCGTTAATACTATACTCAGGTAAAATGTCCTTAAGTTCCTTTCGTACAACCGTGTCAAATGCTCTCTCCAGATCCACAAAACTGCAGAAAACCCTCTGACCTAGAGCCAGATGCTTCTCCACAATGTTGCGCAGAGAGAACACTTGATCCATGCATCCCCTTCCACTCCTGAAACCTCCTTGTGTCTCACACAGTAAATTATATGTATCATCACAGTTACAATATATGTATCACTTATATAAATAGATCTGTGTGGTAGCGGCTACGAATACTACCAACCCTTACTTTGCTCGTGGATGTCGTAAAAGACGACTAAGAGTCTTATATTGACATGGGCCAACTCCACCAGATGTCGTCTCATCTGGTCAACAATTACATTTCCAAAGAGAGTTGACGTCAGGCAGGCGGCCGGTCATAAATCTATTGCCAATAAGTTTTACAATATGTAGGAAGAGGAATACATATTGCATCGACCCCAAGTAATTGGGATAAAAGCAGGAAAATGATGTTATTCTGAAAATATTAAAAATGTCACTAATCAAAAGTTATAGATGTCTCAATACGACAATAAAATAATATTAATATTCCATTTATTAACAAAACAAATTTATTATTAAATTAAATAATTTCTTAAAACTAAAAATTCTTCTTCATCTGTAAGCAGTATTGCACAAAGTCTACCTTCCAAGTTGGTCGTGGATTTAACTTAACCACGGACAAGAATTTTAGTGTTAATTTATAAACAAAGATTTGACTTAAAGGTCTTAGTAACCAAACAATAAATTCCAGAAAAAAAAAAGAAATAAAATATAAATACAAGATTATTAAAAGACATATATTTTTGTGCACCTAGTAATATTAGACTAGACTGCACAGATTGGTACAGTGGTTAAATTCTCGACCATCCGTGCCAGTGGCATGGGGTCGATACCCATGTAGGACAATACTGTGTGCGATTCACAAAGTGTTATTCAGAGTCTGGTTGTAATTTGTCTGCTTTAATTGCATGTTGGTAAAGTCCCCCACAATACAAAAATTATTTCCTTAGTGCAGAGTGGTGTTTTTTTTTTTTCAAGTACATACATACCATACATAGCCTCACGCCTGTTTCCCAGAGGGGTAGGCAGAGACTACGGATTGCCACAAACCACGATCCTGACATACCTCCATCCCTTCATTCACGCTCATCACAGTCTTCATGCATGCTCTACGATTACGCGTACTCTTAATCTGACCTTTCACTAACACATCTTCAATTTGATCCAGGAAAGTACGACGTGGTCTTCCCCTTGTAATCGTCCCACTTACACTCGCTTTGTATACTTGTTTCGTCAACCTTTCTTCACTCATTCTTTCCACGTGTCCAAACCACCTCAGCATACCCTTTTTTATTTTTGTCACTACTTCTTCATTCATACCACAGCGCTCTCTTATAACACTATTCCTAATTTTATCTTTCAAACTTACACCACACATACTACGAAAAGCTCTCATCTCTACAGCATTTATTCTACTTTCATGTCTTCCCTGCCAAATCCAACTTTCACTGCCATACATGAGAGTGGGAACTAACACACCCTTATGTACAGCTAGGCGTGCCTTTTTAGATACATTCCTACTCTTCATAAAAGCGTACAAGCGTTTTCAAGTATTAGTATATATAATTTGTTTTGCATCTATATAAACGTTAGTGGCTCCTACATTCCTAATAAAAGAATTATATCCTATAATAAATACTAGTGGTAGGACCACGCTGTGGACAGTTCTCTGTCTACAGCCGCGGGTCCGTCCAGGGTAGTACCACACTCTCGCAGAAGATCGACGTCTGAGTAATGGCAATGTGCTATTGCGCTTCGTTCGGTGAGCGAGAGAGCCGGAAGCCCAACTGGGTGGGCTTGAGAATTGTAATAGTAGGTAGCGGCTTAACCTTTGGTATTGCAAAGATCCATGGGCAGCAGTGACACTCACCATCAGGTGTGCTGCTTGCTCGTTTGCCACTATAAGCAATAAAAAAAATCCTGTTTCCAAATTTATACTATAGATGGCAGTGTTTATTGTTTAGACGTGATAGTTGATGAGTCAGTAGCCCAGGGCGCACTTGGAACTTACTTAGCCCCGCGAGCACCTCATGGTACGTCTGCATCGAGGTACGCGCCACCCGTACACGACCTCGCTAGGAAGTTCTTTCATCATTTATTAAGGTACGTCCTTTTCTTCTTCACAATTGATATATATATAGCTGTGTGATAGCGGCTACGAATACAACCAACCCTTAATTTGCTCGTGGATGTCGTAAAAGACAACTAAGAGCGTTATGATGACCTGGGCCAACTCCATCTGATGCCGTTTGGTCAACAATTACATTCCCAAGGAGGGTTGGCGTCTGGTCATAAAACTATTGCCAATAACTTTTACGATATGTACCCTGAAACAAGAGCACACATTGTATCGACCCCAAGTAATTGGGATAAAAGTAGGAGAATGATGAGTTGATATTTATTCCACTGCTGAAATCGACCTTTGTGCGCTACACATTCCAGTATAATAGTTTGGAATCTAAGCTATAAAGCTTCCACTATACTTATGCCGTCATGGTTAAGGCCTACCGTCCGAAAAGTCGTTGGTTCGATTCCCACGCAAAACCTTACTTTATGTGATATCTGAGTATAATGTGTCCGTTAATTGCGTATTTATAAAGGCCCACGCAATACAAGGGCTAGCCTTAATGAAGGGTAGTCTTTTAAAGAAAAATAAAAGCTTAACCAGCTGTATTGGACTTAACCTAACCTTATAAGATTGAAATAAAAGAGATATAAGTAGCACGTACCTTTTTTCCTAAGATTCAATTCCTAAGCTGGATAATATTTTTTGTGCCAACAGTTTGTCTGAATCGCAGAACTGAGAACAGTTATGTTTACTAAATTGAGTTATTTTAAACAGGAGAGGACGTATAGAGAAAGCGTTAAGTCTGGCAGTGGATCTTATGGCGTGGGATTTGTTCGTGGACGCGCGCTGGGCTGCACACCGCAGAAACTTACCCGCACTGGAGCACGAGGCCGCTACACTTGCACAACAACACGCAAACTCTCAACAATCCGGTAACTACATATATCTATCACCATGACATCATGATGTTAGTTTTCACGCATTGTAGCATATAGAGATAAAAAGGAATTGATTTAACATTATGACGTCACAAGTATTCACAGTCACGTGATTTTTGTTTAAATTTTATCATATTTTACTTGTTTATAATTAACTAGCTTCCGCCCGCGACTTCGTCCGCGTGGAATAGGTACTTTGGGCTAACGTTAACTTTAACTCGCGAATTCGTTTACG
This sequence comes from Lymantria monacha, assembly GCA_905163515.2. NCBI lineage: Eukaryota > Metazoa > Arthropoda > Insecta > Lepidoptera > Erebidae > Lymantria > Lymantria monacha. Next base: position 4,498,909 of record LR991087.1, read on the forward strand.
TAAAAGGTGGAAATATTTAAAATAATACATATGTTAAAGCTGTTTTAGGTACCTACATGACGCTTTTATTAGTAAGAGTGAAACATTAAACCTTAAGTAAAAGTATTGGGTCTTATCTATACTTTTTATAGATACATACATACATACACTTACGCATATTTTCGATTACACATACTTTTAATGTGTATGACCTCGCTGTGTGGTAGCGGCTACGAATACTACCAATCCTCACTTTGCTCGTGGATGTCGTAAAAGACGACTAAGAAAGAGCCTTAGAACGACCTGGGCCAACTCCATTTGATGCCGTTTGGTCAACAATTATATTCCCAAGGAGGGTTGACGTCTGGCAGGCGGCCGGTCATAAAACTATTGCCAATAACTTTTACAATATGTACTATGAAGGACGAGTACTTATTGTCTGGACCCCAAGTAATTGGGATAAGAGTAGGAGAATGATGCTGATGATGACCTCTCGTGAACAAATCTCCAATTTGGTCCAGAAAAGTATGACGTGGTCTTCCCCTTGTGTTCGTCGCATTCATGATTGCTTTATATGTTTGCTTCGTCAACCTCTGCCCACTCATTCTTTCTTCCGCTTCGTGTCCAACCCACCTCAGCATACCAGCGCTCTTTTATAACATTATACCTAATTTTATCTTTCAGACTTACATCACACACGTTACGAAGAGCTGTCAGCTCTACAGCATTTATTCTACTTTCATGTCTTCCCCGCCAAATCTAACTTTCACTGCCATACATGAGGGCAGGCACTAATACTTCCTATACTCATTATTATTATTTAGGATGTGTAAAGCCGACGGAAGGTCATGAGAAGAAAACAAAATTAAAAAAAAAAAAAAAAAAGAAATGTAGTGTGTGCAGAAGTACTTTGAAATAACATTAGTTTGAGTTTTAATATAAGATTATAAGACCCAGTATTTTTACCGTAAATGCGCGCCCAGTACTTGATCATTATTTTGCTGCGATGTTATTTTTAAACTGCGATATTTCCTAAGATATTCATTGAAATCAAATAATGTAAAGGGCAATTTTGTTTTAAATTAAATACTACATACATACATACATATCATCACGCCATATCCCTTGCAGGGTAGGCAGAGAGAACAGAGTGCCAGAGAACTCTGTCTTTGCATACTTCACTCGCTTCCTCAACATTCATAGTTCTCTTCATACACGCTCGCCGGTTTCGGAGACTCTTGACTCCACCTTCCTTCAGTACATGATCGATCTGGTCTAGGTAGGTTAGTCTCGGTGTCTCCCGGTACCTACATCCTTCCACTTTCGCATTGTATATCTTCTTAACCAGACGTTCGTTCGGCATTCTTTCCACATGTCCGAACCACCGCAGCATTCCCTTTCGCATCTTTACACCAATACTCTCTTTCATACCTACTCGCTCTCTTACGTCGTCGTTACGAATGCGGTCGGTCAGCCTAACTCCACAGATTTTCCGCAGAGATCGCATTTCGACCGCATTAATTTTACTTTCATACTCTTTTCTGCATACCCAACTCTCGCTTCCATACAGTAATGTTGGGACAAGCACTGCGTTATGTATTGCTACACGTGCCTTCTGGCTGAGGTGGTGGCTGCCGAGAAGTTGCCCCAACGCTCCGTTCACTCTATTTCCTACATTCACTCTTCGCTCTATATCAGATGTACCTTCCATCTCTGCTAAATCCACATCCAAGATATATAAATTCATCCACTTGCTCTAGTACATCAATTAAATACTTGTGATGAATAACTCATTTATTTGGATAAGAATTAATATTGTTATATATATATGTTTATAAAAACACCTTCGAAAATATCACATTATTTTAAAACAAATTTGATTAGTATAAAAAAGGTTATAGTGAGCCAATCTTAAAAGATAGACATATGCTCTCGCGGACTTTTATTTAGAAATTTGGGCAACTAGAAATTTGGCAAGGGCAACAATTATGTAGTACATAATTTTCACGCAACTTTAACCGTTTACGCAGCGGAAGCTCTCAAAAGGAAACGAAAACCCAATTTTGAAACATTCTTCATTGTTGCTCTGCTCCTATTAGTCTTAGCGTGATGATATATAACCTATAGCCTTCCTCGATAAATGAGCTATTTAATACTAAAAGAATTTTTCAAATCGGACCGGTAGTTCCTGAGATTAGCGCGTTCAAACAAACAAACAAACTCTTCAGCTTTATAATATTAGTATAGATTGAAATTTTTTTCTAAGTTTTTCCGCATTAAATATAAGTATATCATAATATAATAATTAATAAAAAGTTTTAAAATAAATAGAAAAATCATTTTTTTTTAAATACCAATTATTAATATTTTCAGGATCTGAATGTTCCGGGTCTTGTTCCGGTTGCAGTTCTCATTCGTACTCCGAATCTGAAGACGAGTCAAACTTAACACCTGAAGTCAAAACTAAACCGCCTCCATTGCCTCGTCTATCGTTACAAAATCTACCAACAATGATGGAAGTACCAATCACACAGACAGAACCAACATCCACGAACAGCATCAGACCCAATTTGCACCAATATTTAGAAAGAGACAATACAATATGGACGACAGACATTCGAGATAACTTACCCATAGTGGATTTCGAACGAAATTTTCCAAAGCCTATACGGAATGTCCAAAATGTGAGGTGGAACAGCATGGACGTGCTTTCTAACTACAAAAGCCCCAAGTATGGTTTATCCACCATCACTGAATCACCTGTAAAGCATAGTGTTATGGATATAACGTCACGATTGCAAGATGAAAGGACTGGGAAACATTTTAAGCATTTATATCAAACAGAATTGCGAGAGGATGTCTCAGATAGAAGTAATACTTTATACCGTTATCAAAATAACAGTAATTACCATCCTGGTACTAGTTTAATGGAAAGAACGTATAGATTGGATAATGATGTACCAGAAAAGCAATTGTATCGGACTGGTGAAAAGAATAAAGTGAAGTTTTCGGATACAGTTACTATTGCTGTCGTTTCGGTAAATATATATTTTATTTAATAATCATCATCACAGCTCATAAATGTCCCACTGTTGGGCTCGAGCCTCCTCCATAATGGAAATCTAATTGACCTACTATACCGCGCTGGTCTGATGTGTTGGTATAGGGTTTTGTTTCGAGTTTTCCTTCTCTCGCATAGATGTTATATGCGTTTTATATCCCTTAGTCGTCTCGTACCATCACCCACGTGTAAGAAGATAGGGGGTGGTGAATTGTATTCTTACTCCGTCACCACACGGAAGTTAGTATATATGTATATAAAAAAATTAACTCTTTTTTTCACTGACATTCGATTTTAATAACATCTTATAAATCAATTAACGTTGGCTGCTCACGCTAGTTTCACGTTGTGCCTGAGCTAAGCGTGCAAGCGAGAGCTCCGAACAAGCAATAGAGAGGCACAATCCGCCAAGCGTTCTTGCAAATGAAGTGAAAAGTTAATATGGTTTCCATTGTTCAGTTCATAATAGTATGCATTTTTATCAATGTTTTCTTATGGCATTATCACGTTAAATTATCGTCTGTAAACGGGCTTTTATTGTCATAACAGTGCCACTTCGCTATCTGTGCTCTCAAAAATATTATTTATCAATTACTTTTGAATAGCTTGGATGGTGTTAAATCTATGACTGTTTAAAATTCTATGACAAACACGTGATGTAGCAGTAGTCGCTTAAGCTCTTCTTGCGAATTTTTCGTCACAAAAAAATTTCGTGTTTTTAAATTTCATAGGAAAGAAACGAAACAAGGGATTTTTTTTTATGGCAGGAGCCATAAAAAAAATCCCTTATTCTTTTTTGTATTGACAATTAATACTTAGTCATTGTTGCCAGTGTCGAGTTATAATTTTCCTCACGTCTTTGTGCAATCATTGTGTCACCATCAACAGTGCTATGGCCACACTGTTAATGGAAACTTCTAAGAATTTTGGAGAAAAACGAAAACTTTGTAAAGCACTTCTATATCGTATTCACTACATCCCAGCAGTTCCTCCGTATCACATTACATAAAATGCTATCAAAATTATCTAATATAAAACGTTAAAACACTAGCAAGACCATAAATATAATATAAGACCATCATATGACGTTTTTATTGCAATCATTTTAAATCATTTTTATCAATAAATATATTAAAAAAAAAACGAAATATTTAAGCGTGTTCAGCAGGAGCCTGAAACAGCACGCGAGTTGGCGGCGAGTTTACCGCTGTGCCCGCCTCACAAGTACCTCGCCGCGTTCACACCGCAGCAACACATCGTACAGCAACAGCAATACATGCAACAGCAACACATACAAGAGCAACAGAACGCCCCAGCCGGTACTACGCTCGACTACGTCGAAGTGTGACGCACGCATGCAAACATTTGCACCCAAAAATATGTGTGAGCACGTGATTATTGCACGATTTGTATTTTTAATATGGGTTTATGATAATAACAATATAATAATATTAGTATATACACCACACGACAAAAGTGAAAACTTCATTAAGGCGCGAATGTGGTGGGTTATGGGGCCACGCGCCGCCCTTTCGTCGCCCCGGATGTCACGGACGGCGTATCTCCCGACCATTGTCCGCTCAAAAAAAAAGAAGGGCGAGGTTACTAATACGAGTATTTAAATTCTATAGCCACAAAATAATAACAGTACTTGAATACCTTCAAACGAGTAGTTTTGTATATTACTATTTATTCAGAATCTCGGGTCCAATGATTTTCCATTTTAGGGTTCCGTATCCAAAGGGTTAATACCCTATTAGTAAGACTCCGCTGTCCGTCTATTTATACATCACTAGGCTGTATCTCATGAACCGTGATATTTATACAGTTAAAATTTTCACAGATGATGTATTTCTGTTGCCGCAATAACAACAAATACTAAAAAAACTCAATAAAATTAATATACACTCATTTGCAAAAAAAACGGGCGGTTTTGATTTTCATTCATATTTAAAAAGATACAATACCAAAAAGGTTTCAATCGTTTGTACACGTTACTGGCCGGTTTTAAAAATGCTGTGGTATTTAAAAAAGTACGTTCTAAATTCAATTTTTCATTTGATGTTCATTTTTACAGAAAACCCCTTTTTATCCTACATTTTTGGCGCGAAGTTCCAGAAGTTAACATCGACTTTCATAACTTTTATTCAATTTTTATCGATTAATTTCATATCCTTGACTGTCACAGCTTTATTTAATGCTGTTTGGCTGTATCAAAAATGGTAGATAAAGTGGTAAAAGCTACCAAAATTATCGCGCTGCTTGAAGAGGGTTGCAGCCAATGTTTCGTGGCTAGGAGGCTAAATGTTAGTCGCTCGACAGTCCAAAGGACCTGGCAGCGATATCAGGAGACTGGTTCCGTCGAGAGAAGGCCTGGTTCTGGAAGAAAACCATGTACCCAACCACGGGATGATCGTTTTCTTGTGAGTCGCGCATTGAGAAATCGCAAATCTTCGTATGTGGATCTTAAGAACAACCTCCAAGAAGTAAGAAATGTGCATATTAGTCTATGGACGGTCAGGAGGAGGCTTCTCGCTGCCAATATACGCAGTCACCGCCCGGCCCGCGGCCCCAAATTACTCCGTGAGCACAGAGTTCACAGGCTTAGGTTCGCTAGAAATTGTGAATCATGGACTCAAGACGATTGGAATAGGGTTTTGTTCTCTGATGAAGCCAGGATATCTCTGTTCGGTGAAGATCGACGTCGGCGAGTGCTAAGAAGACAAGGAGAACGCTTTGCAGAGGCATGTTTCGAAGAAATCACACCTTATGGTGGGGGCTCTGTTATGTTTTGGGCAGGAATAAATTCAATGGATCGTACAGAGTTAGTCTTCATTGAAAACGGCTCACTGACTGGGCATCGATACATAACGTTCTAATTTCTCATGCACAACCCGCATTGGCCGCTCTAGGTGAAGACTCGATTTTTATGGACGACAATGCTCGCGCCCACCGATCCCGCGATGTTAATGCGTATGTGCAAGAGGTCGGCATTCGTCGTTTGGATTGGCCAGCTCGAAGTCCCGACCTCAATCCCATAGAGCATGTCTGGGACGTTCTGAAACGGCGTGTGAGATCAGTACACCCGGCTCCGCAGACCATCAGAGAGCTGAAGAATGTGATTACTGCGGAGTGGGAACGTATTCCGCAAGCAAGTATCCGGGATATACTCGCTAGCATGCCCAGACGAATTCAAGCTGTGATTTTAGCTAGAGGGGGTCACACTCGATACTAAACATTTATCTGCTTTTACTTTATTAAAGAAAAACAAACAAAAAAACTTTTTTATTTTTACTTCATGAGCATATGCACTACTAGCGAATATACACTACTAGCGAGGTTTAGCATTATTTCCCATAAATTGTATCTAAATTTTATGAAATACTGATGAAAACGATTATTTTCTTATTAATTTACCAAATTGTGTGGATAAAACTACCTATAATTATCAAACAAAGAAATATTAACATTTGAAATGGTTCATTGCTTAGGTGCCCGTTTTTTTTGCAAATGAGTGTATAAAGAGGCTCCCATAAAACAAACGTGATTTTTTTTACGAAACCTTTCGTGCGCGTGTCCGACTCGCACTTCACCGGTTTTTTTTTTTTTTTTTCATTAATTCTGCAGTTATATTTTATTACCAGTTCATATTCTTATTATGTCGATAGGATATAAAAATATTCATATTACATGTAATTTAAATATACTCTGAAGCTCTCTAAAATAACCTTTAATATAATGACTTCTAATATTTACGCGAGTATTACACATTTGAAATAAAACTAATTTTACGGATTCTATCGCGTTTGGGTTCTGTCATGGTCACGGGAGGACTGATACCTCCCGTGACCATGATCACCGTAAAATGTTCAGTGAATTTAAACATCAAATACAAACGCGATTGATCCGAAAAGTAGTTTTATTTCTCACCTAAATATCTAAATATTAAAAAAAACTACAACATACAAAAAATACCGAACTAAATTCGATCATACAGCTATTATATTTGTAATTGTATATAAACTTTGATAAGTTTTACTTTAACTGACCTTCATTTGTTATAAATCCGGTTTTGTAAAATACGATATTTTACCCGAATTTTTTTATTTTGGCCGAATGCGAGTCGGACTCGCGTATGTAGAGTTCCGTATCAGTAAACGGCCAAAAAAAATCACGTTTCTTGTATGGGTATATTCCCTTAAATATTTATTTTATTATAATTTAATTATTTATTTTTAAAGTAAATATACTGGGTGTAACAGAGAATGAAGCAGCTGGTCAGAAGGATGGTAGCAAACCATAACAAAAATTTAAAGGGAAAATGTCGATTCGTTATTGAATTAGAAGCATTTAAATTTATCAATTTTGTCATCGCTTTTTCTTTGAAATTGAATGAAATGTGCCAAGTAAATGATAAATAATCTGCAACATACTCATACTTTCTTAAATATTCATTAGAATCTAAATAAAACAATGATTACGTTAGCTACAGTATAACAAACGTCGCCTTTACAAACAGATGACGAAGTCAATAACCTTGACATTTTCCTTTCAAATTTTTGTTATGGGTTCCTACCATCATTACCTACCACCCTTCTGACCAGCTGTTTCATTCTCTGTTACATCCGGTATACATCTAAATATTCTGTACATATTTCAAGTTCAAAAAAAACACGTTTGCTGTATGGGAGCCCCTTAAATATTTATTTTATTGTGTTTTTAGTATTTGTTGATATAGCGGCAGTAGACACACATCATCTATGAAAATTTCAACTGTCTAACTATCACAGTTCATGAGATACAGCTTGATAGATAGACTGACGAAAAATGTAATCCTAGTAATAGGGTCCCGTTTTACCCTTTGAATACGGAACCCTAAAAATGAAACAATAGGTTTGTGAAAATTAAAAATAAAAATATGAAATTAATATTTTTGACTGAAGGTTTGCTAAATTTATATAAAAAAAAAACGGTTTTGAAATAATCGCCGTTGTCTAGCATAGGCAGTTCTTAATTTTTTTATATCGTGAATGAATTAAAAAAATAACACCAGAACTATTAAGAACACAATATGTAGTCGATATTGGTAACACACAGAAAGTTGTTTTGTAATTTTAATCGACGTGAGTCGATTTTACTCGAACGAGCGTTACATAGCGCAGCGTGACGACTTAGTGTCATTCAATTCCCACTAAATAAAATGCACAGCGCTCCTAAAGAAGTTTTCACTTCAAATATATAGTGTAGTAGTATGCATGTTACTTAAATAGTGATGCAACGGAAGTATCACAACGGAAACTGATGTATAAAGTAAATAACAGAAATAGAATCTGAAATGGAAGTGGAAGTGTCAATACAATAGAAAAACTTTTTTTCTAAATACATTTTTAACGAAATTATCGTTCAAGATATAAGTGGTTGTATCTCTTTTCAAAAGTCATGAGGTATCGTTCAAATTTCTATTATAAAATTTCCGGGAACGAATATCAAAAAACCTGTAGAACCTTTACAACTGCGAAAGCAGGAAACAGCTATATCACTTATTTTAAAATACTAGTTAGAGCCCGCGAGCCCGTACGCAATCCTTCTTAACATTTATATGACAATAACTCCCTTCCGTGACATCCGATTTAAATGTATTAAAACTTTATTTTTTTATTGCCATATACGTTACACTTCTTATTTAGTATTGCCAATGCAGAAAAAAATCATACTAACCCTATTCCCTAACATTATTATTAAAAATCTTAACAATTGGTACGTACGTGGTTGTAACGTATTTCACTAATATCGAAATATTAACTCACTAATTATTGTATAATGGATGTAAATTTTATAACAAAAAGTGCAATATTTTATAAAATATAAACAATTCACGAGGTTAGAAGCTTAAATTGTTAGTGTGTTATATTCTATCCCTTTCTCGCATTAAATTGTTTATTTAGGGCTGACACAGATTAGTATAGAGATTGCTACATAGACGTCATAAGATGTGTATTGCTCTCCCGCTCTGTATATTATTAATAATGAGAGAGAGGGATTGTAAATGGCACAATACGAAAATAAATGCTATATTGTTTTCACAAATCATTAGTTTAATTTTTGCATATGTATGCCTCAAAAGAATTAGTCAACATCTCAATTAAAATAAATCGAGCATGCTAATTAAAAAATTAGAAGTTGATAATATAATATCGTAATCAGAAAGATGTACGTGTACGTGTATACAATTTTATATAAAAAGAAAATTGAATAAAAAGATAGACACAAGGTCACTGTTTCTTACTAGGTCTTTCAGCAGCGGTAGCGTCTCGATCCGGTGGTAGTATTTTTAGATAAATTGAAGGTATTTTTTTTTAAATTAACAACATGTAATTGATTTTTATATTTATTTTTTTTGTCATTTAATCCTTTAACAACTTTTGTAATTAATATCTATGCATGTAAGAACCGGAACGCATTAATTTTTTTTAAATTTCCTGTTTAATATCTATGCATGAAAAAACCGAAATACATACATTGCTTTTTTTTAAATTTCATAATTATTATCTATGCATGAAAGAACTGGAAATAAATGTAAAAAAAGAATGCATTTCTTCTTTTACATTTTTTTTCAGTTCTCTTTTTTATTTTTTTGTCTCATTCAGAACGCAGAGTATCCTTATACTCTGCGGAGTACCTTACTTTGGGAGACACAAACCCGTTAATTTTGTTGCTAAACCGAATTTTTAATATATCTTTCTTCAACGGCAAACAATAATTTTCATTTCAGAGAATGCACCTCCAAAGCCGCCGAAGATCAAAGTTGTTCATTTCGGTATGGTGTAGGAAGCTACAAGAGTTTACAGCAAGCGGTTACATTAGGCCTAAGTTAGTTAGAGTCAAATGGCAGTTGCCACTTACCACCAGATAATTCATTGGATGGAAAATGATCCACCATAGACTTTAATATTTGTTGATATTTTTTGTAAATGAAAAAGTGTCTATTTGATTTTGCTTTAAAAGTTCAACAGATGGCGTGGTGTGTAATTGGAGTTTATTTGACTGAGCGAACACGATACATCTCTATTTCAACTTAGGGAATAATGCTTTCGTATGTCCCAACTGATTCTCGTGAAATTTTGTTAGCAAGTTCGGTAATGCATAAATGATTTTGGAAATTTTACGAAGTAACGGACATACAGAAGTAACAAATGTAAAATACTGCACAATTGGTCTAGTACCTACAGTCTGTCTAATCTAAGAAGTGCACTTTGACAGCTGTCGGAGTAAGTTGTCTAGGTATGTGAACCAAATAATCGCTATCGAAAATATCTGATTTTACTGAGAAATCGATATTGATTCTTAATAATTAATAATCGGTTTATTTTTTATTTTTCCAATAGGTGATGAATAAATTAAGTGCTAAATTAGTACTAAACAAATTTAATTATTTCAGCATAAAATCTATTCATCATATTTAGTAGGATTAGGTTAATTAAAAACAAAAACTGGATTTGAAAATAGCTATTTATTAAGAATTACTACGAATTATCAGCGTCGCGAACATTAATAATTATTTCCTCTTCAATCAAAGTGTTGAAATGTACATCTCTGTCAAAATCACTATTCGATTAATTGTATTATTCTAATATTTTTACCGATTATTTGGATATTCATGAATTGGAAGTTGTCAAGCACTACTGTATAGAACGTGATGACGTGACATTGTTAGATCGTCAATAACAATTACTATTTACCATGTTTATTTTTATTTTAAATTAGATTTACGAGTTTCAACATTAGATTATTGTACAAGAAAGTCACCCGCAATGTTAATTATGTAAATAACTTAATAGTTGTTAAAAAATTCAGATTTAGTGTTTACAATCATGTGTATACGTTTGACCGAGGTTATTGTGTATTAATAAATGCAAAACGTCAAAATGCACTTCTTAGATTAGATGAACTATAGTATTATTATACTGACCTACCGTACCAGTGTCATAGGTAAGATGCCCACCCAGGACAAATACTACGTGCGATCGACAGGTTGTTGTTTGTGAAGTCAAAAAAATAAGAAAACATTTCACTAATTTCGAAAAATTTTACACACAAATATATCAGAAAGCTTTGATAAACTTGCGAAGTCTGTACTACGCGTTCACTTCGAGTTTGCCGTCGTCGACCGTTACGACGTCACAACTATCAATACCGTTGACAAAACAATGAAATTATTGTTGATTAATTTCCTTACACAGAAATACCTGGCAAGTTGATAAAATAAAATACCATGCTTGTCCTTACTAATATTATAAATGCAAATGTGAGTTTGTTTGTTATTCGTGTGTTATTAGTTAACTCGACACATTATAACGAAATTTATTACAATTTATTATCATTATTAGATGTTTCAATTGTACAGGAAAGGACAGAGGATACTTATATTAACAAACCACACGTGCAAAGTTGCGGGTGGATATTATTACTTAATAATAAATAAAAATGCAAATCAACAATTTGTTCTTTTATTATGAATATATATATACAATAGCGTTGCTATCGGTACTGAGCGGGCGATGTTTGCGGCACGAGGTAGGGAGGTGGGACGGAAGGTACCGGCATTCTTGAATTGAACGCGTAGTAGCTAGTTTTATTACATAACTATTACAGTCGGCTATCATGTAATAGCTAGTTTGAAAACCTGTCAGCCTGCCGACTATTTAAAAAAAAAATGTTTCAATAACGTTTTATTTAATAACTAGCTTCTGCCTGCGGCTTCGCCCGCGTAAAAGGTTACTTTCCTAAAAAATTTCATCCCCTATTTTTATTTTACCCCTTAAAGGTAAATTTTTACAACATGTTAATGTCATATTTATTTATATCTAATCGACAGCCTAAAAATAAGTTTCAAACTTCTGGCTTTAAAAATGACGATACTTTCTTACAACTTGTCCTTTGTTAGGTTCTAGACTATCTGTATACCAAATTTTATTTAGATCGGTTCAGTAGTTTTGGCGTGAAAGAGCGTCAGACAGACAGATAGACAGAGTTACTTTCGCATTTATAATATTAGTAAAGATAATATACGGTTTTGTTCGAAGATCTATCGTAAAAAGTAATAATATATTGTTTTTACGTCATAGTACGAGGGAACGAGACAAAGCTATAATTTAAAATATTAGAGTGAATGATTTAATATGACCTTAACATTGCTCATGCGAAAATTAGCTTTCTTTAAACACGCGCTACACGGTTTCAAACAGTGGTTTGAAGCAACGGCTTCAAACAGTGTAGACAGATGTTTGATGCCAAATTTCGCATGACCTCTAAACGCCCTTGGTAGCGAGGCTTGCGCTACAAACCACTGGCCAAACGTTCGTCTAAATCTTGTTTGAAACCATCTAGCCGCTTGCTTCAAACCAAATGTACGACAGTCACGCTGTAGCGGTGAGCGTAGACGCACGTGACGACGTTCTGCGCGTGAACAGACAGAATGCAATTACGATGTTATTACTCAACTTCTCAAGTTATACAAAGACTTGCCCTGCCTTTGGGAGTTAAATTGTAAAGCTTATAAAACTATTACACAAAAAAGAAATGCGTGGCATGTTTTAGCAAAAAAATTTTTCCTTAGTAAAAATTGTCAAGCCTTTTTCTTCAATAAATTGTGTAAAACCCAACATTCCAATACAACTATAGCATCTATATTTTATTTATAAATAATAAATAAAAATGAAAAAAATAAAATAATAAAAATAATTTATAAATAATATTTATAAATATTTTATAAAATGACGTCTCCGTGAATGTCGTACCATCAGACTGGCTCCCATTTGAGCCTTTTAACAAAAATTTTGAGTAATCATTTTTTTGTTCTTTTGATAGGTAAGGCACCATGACATCATTGTAGTAAATATACGGTACGCGAGCGTAAAGACGTCCTATCCGCGCCACGTTCTCTGAAAACTGTTGGTTTCAAACTAGCTTTGAACCATGTAGCCAGCAAAGCGTATTTCTGCTTTTTCTGCTTCAAACCACTGTTTGAAACCGTGTAGCGCGTGTTTAAGTCACTGAAATGAGACAAATATATGAGATGATGGTAGCGCTCCAGGTAAATACATTTCTGGTTTGTAGCATTAAATATCATTTTGAACACATTCCATATTAATATTGTGCAATCTAGATGTAATTTTTATAACCGTCCAAGTTTAGATATAATTAGTATAACCTTTATAATTTTAGAAATAAATTACTGAGATTAAGCATTTTACATGCTAAGCTATTTATATTGATTTTCGAGCGAAATATGATTCACACATGTAACTTCAACTCGCATCTATTGGAAATCCGTTTTAACTGCCTGATGAAGTTGGATTTTCAATAGACTTTTATCAAATAACATGATATGAACATGTAATGAGACGGGAAGAAAGTTTTCAAGTGTGAATGTTGAAAGCTTTAGGTGTAAGTGAAGACAGAAGTAAAGATATGAGAAAGGACATGAACGCAGCGATGACATCTGATTGGGTTGTGTGTAAGAAGAGTATATATTGTATCGACCTGAAGTAATTGGGGTAAAAACAGCTTAATGTGTGTCAAAACCCAGGTGAGTAATCATTTTTCGCTCGCAAATATTTGTTTAATGTTAAGAGTATATAACATATGTATATTGTTTTTGTTATTTAACAAATAATTAGAAAAAGAATTATAGTATTTACTCAATAGTATTTTTATTTCTCAACTGACTAACTTACCTCTTAAGAAAATAAATGACGTCGATAACAGCGTTAATGTCTTCCAATTATAAATATTTTTAAAAATAATATTTAATCTTCGTTTTAAAACGATAGCTATTTAAAAATATAAGTATATAAAGTGTACTCCCTCCTTAGGAGTATAAAATTCGCAGTTATTGAATTTATGTATAGAAAACCCTAGTCCCATACCTAGCTTAATATACAAATTGAAATGCCTTCAAACATGCTTTAGTGCAGTCATAGAAGCAATATCTACATTAAAATCAATCAACATAAAGTTGTTTTTGCAAAGTCTGATCTATTACTTATATGTGTGTCTGATCTATTACTTATATGTTTTGTAAAAGTTATGTGCCTATAGTTAATATTATGTGAATGATATAGTCGTCATACCAACCCCAGACGGGTCATATATGACCCGTCTGGGGTTGGTATGAATACAAGTTTATAAACTGAGATAATTGTCATATAAAAAATTATTGAAGCACTTACATTTATAAGTAGGTATATGTATTTGTAGCTAAACTGTACCATTTTTATTGATAATAATTATCACTAATGACCCATATTCTAGTAAACAATTATTTACTTATGAATTTCAATTGGTATTTTAACTATATAGTGTAATCATACATATTACTGAAATTTAGCATTTAATACGCTTAATTATTTATAAAAACCCGATAACGAACCTATTACCCGCGCCTATTGGGACTACAATAGTTCACGGTGGTGTAGTAGCAGCACGATTGGGCCGGAATCCCAATAGGCGCGGCTTCGAATCCCGCTTGTGACATCATTTTTCGCTTCGTTATCGGGTTTTTATAAATAGTGTAATCATAGTTTATAGTATACTCGATTGATCCTGTGGTGACGGAGTAAGTATACAAAGTTCACCACATCTGGCTTGCCTGTAGCTTGACTGAATAAGGATTTTAACCAGATAAGATCACTGCAAGGAAAGAAATCTCAAAGTAGAACTTTTTAGTATTCTACATTTAAAAGATAAATGTATTAAATTTTGATTATGTACCTACATAATTATATTATTAAGAACACATTCAATTCCATAGAAACATATTTCTATATTACTATACAATCACAGAAATATTATTTCTGTGTATACAAGATTATAGATAGAAAATATTAGTTTAGTGATCAAAAGATATAAATTATTTACACGAATGAAAATTAAATTACCAGTTTAAATATTGTTGACAATTATGAATTTAAAATATACGAGCCTAAGTAAATGAGCGTTTCATTGCCTTGTTTCTTACTTTTATCTTAACACAAGATAGAAAATGCTCTATGATCACCCATTAGTCTGATAGACCTACTTACATCGTATTAAGCACTCCTTCACGAGCGTCGAAATATTTAAGCAAGTAACAAACAAAACCTCACAATAGCATAACCCTTCCGGGCCGGCCATGATGTCAAAGAAGCGGTGCCAGTGGTCTGCGATGAGAGAACACGGTGGGGCCACACGCAACCTTTCAATTGCCCCAGAAAGAATGCGCAGAGTAATGTCCAGACCACAGAGCCTAACAAAAAATCTTCAGTATTTTCTCCATAATTGGAGACATGTAACATCTCAGTGTATTAAGAAGTGTCCAATGAACGGGAGCAAATTAAAGTGGCAAGGTGGCGCTATAGTAGCAAGTGGAAGCATTTTAAAAAGAGCGCCACAAATTTCATAGGTTATTATTTATCAAATCACAGTTGACTACATAACTCAGCACACTTCACTCTGCTTATTACTGCTACATTCATATAATTTCAATGAGTCTTCCGGTGAGTGTTCGAACAATAATTTGCTGTTTACAAGTGGACACTTTTTTGACTAATCCCCCATACAAGATGGTATTCCTTAGTTTTTACCTTCCATAATTGGAGACCTGTGCCTAATAGTGGACTTCTTTATACTGACGAAAACCTTTCACAAACATGCAAGACTAGAAACTATTCATAAATTCATATCTATACAATTAAAAACAAACTACTTATTGGTGTTACATTTTTATTAATTTGGGCTTAGTAATTAATCACAAGATATTTGATGTTACAATAACGTAAATGCAAATAAAATGAATTTAATCCTTCAACTTCTTTTTGGGGCGGAGGTTGTTGGTGTGACCACACTTGGTTTTGCGGCAGTTAGTTGCACGGGGATGAAGGCGGGCGTAACACTTGCGGCAAATCATTTTTTCACAATTGTACTTCATAGCCAGAATACGGAGAGATGGCTCAATAGTACCTAAAATACAAAATATTAATTAGTATTTTCATTCAAAAACTTTATTCTTAAAGTCTTATAAGTTTCCATGGGGAGGCCTATATCCAAACATTTATGTCTACAGACTCATGGATGGATGGATGTAAGAAAGTCTACAGATAAAATAGTAATAACCAGCCATTGCATAGCACAGGCTCAATCAACATTGGTCGAAATATGTTAGATATCCCCAACTTGGTTATACATTTCTTTTACCTTATATAGGGTGCTTTATTCCAACTTAATAAGCATATTATGTCAACCGGAATTTCGTTTTTGAATGGTCTTGAAAATCTTTTAATTAAAACACTAGTGTGAACCATGGCCAAAATTCTCATATACTTAATCTTGACATGTTCAATTGTAGGATATTAATAAAACTATTGATTATTTAAAATACGAACCTCCTCTAAGCCTGAGCACCAAGTGAAGTGTGGACTCCTTCTGAATATTGTAATCAGAAAGTGTGCGGCCGTCTTCCAATTGTTTACCAGCGAAGATGAGACGCTGTTGATCTGGTGGGATACCCTCTTTATCTTGAATCTTAGCCTTCACATTCTCAATAGTATCTGATGCTTCCACCTCTAGGGTGATGGTTTTACCCGTGAGGGTTTTTACGAAGATCTGCATATTGTAGAGCTGAAACCAAAGGCCAATTGGTCACACCAACAGTTACCAATTCTTGAGTGAAAAATAAAAATATGTACTGCGAGGACAGATATGGATGAAGTGTGTGAAAAAACAAATGACGAGCTGCCAGACATGACACGCCACGCGGATATTCGAATTTGGAACCATATCACTTATTTGACGTGCAAAGTGTAGATACATTTTAAAACTGGTACTTCTAGGAGTATATTAACAGTAAATTATGTAGAAAAGAAAAAGAATTTACGCCGATAATTTATATCACATAACTCTCACCTTCTCTGAAAAACGTGCTCAAAGTAAAAGATCTGTTCTGTCAAATTCGAAAATAAAGATGGGCGATCGTTACGTTCCGGATCTATAGTATCTCAATTCTCTGAAAAATGTATATTCAACTGAAATTTGTTTGAGTTCCAACGTTAATAATTATTAATATTTTAAATGTTACACATTATTCATGTTTTTCTGATTCATATTTTAAATACTACTACACTTTATTAGTTACAACTAACATAAAAGAAAACAATCAATCAATATTTCTGAACGGTAAATTTGTTCAAAAACCTAGATAAAATACATAGAACATCTTCATTTAATTCTTGAATAAGCTTTATTTTCTTCAGAATAAAATAAAAACATTTTTAATAAACTATTTAACTTTGATTTGATCAAAAGAATATTAAATTTTCGGCTATATGTACTACAGATGAATGGCCTTAATTCTCTTTTTTTTTAAATTAAATATAGGTTTCTAAACGTACAAGATAAGTACTTGTTTCGTAATCGCTCGATTTTACAGACACTGTGCGGAATAGGAATCAATTTTCTTCTTCAAAATGTACTACCAATTGGGCAGAATTACAGGCAGGCTGGTAGCCACATCACACTTGCAAAGCCCACTATTCCCTGTTGTAAGTAATAGCATGTTTACAGGTATGTATTTGGTTGTTATCTCTATAGGTACATTTATAAGTATATTTTCCTCATAGGCACCCATTGCTCTGCAACGAGTGGAGGCTCCTACAATTCAATATACTGCACCACTCTCCACCGTAAGTGAAGCATGCCCAGCGCCAGGCCCGAGGAAGATGGTGCCTGGTACCAACATTCCTTTCCCTCCGGTCTCAGAAAAGCTCCGAAAGCAACAACAGTTGTTCCAGGTAAGAGTTAATTATATAATTCTTGATTTAAAATTCTTCATTTAACACCACGGAACAGCGCAGTACTTGATTATACCTACATAATATACACTTTACAGGCTGAGTAGATACATAGCCTACAAAATTAGTATCTACTTAAATACATGTAATGTGCTATTCATGAAATAGATATTAGTCAAGAAAATACTTGTAATTTTGTAACAATTAGGATAGTAACTTTAGATTAAGAGATTCAAAATTTAATATAGCACCACCCCTTGAGGAAATATAGAGCATATAATGTTGATAGGCTGGTAGACGAGATAACAAAACATGTTTAAAATGTGACTCGAAAAATTTTGCTGTGTTGCCTTACATTTACTCATAAAATAGCTACTGTTAAACGAGAAATTATAGACATAGAAAACTATTAAATCCAGCATCCTAATATACCTGCAAAACATTTAAATGATTATCCAATTAGTCTTTAGAAGTCAAAATAAAATGCTACAAGATCTGCATTAGCAGTATAATTATGAAGATATGGATGTGTCAATGGACATATACTCAACACAAGATGATGATAAATGACAAAAAATAAACAACAATTGCTAAATATCACTAAAACAAGATTGCAAGAAATAATAAAAAAAATTAATAGCCACATTCCTGTTCTATTTTCTCCATTATTTTTTTTTACACTAAATATCCTAATTTTAACTTAAATTCATCACTTTAATTAATAAATTTTATTGCTATTATAAAACACCAACATTTTCCTTACTACTATACTCTACTTTGTTTACAACACTACCATAACAGAAATTGGCTGAATTACACAAACTAGTTGCATAGCCAATGCACATAACAAAGAAGAAGCACATTCCTGTTTATTTTCAATACAAAAATTTTATTTTTCTAACTCAAAATTTTATTTTTCTAACAAACTTACATACATACATATCATCACGCCATATCCCTTGCAGGGTAGGCAGCAAGAACAGAATGCCAGAGAACTCTATCCTTGCATACTTCACTCGCTTCTTCAACATTCATAATTCTCTTCATACACGCTTGCCGGTTTCGGAGACTCTTGACTCCACCTTCCTTCAGTACGTGACCAATCTGGTCTAGGTAGGTGAGTCTCGGTCGCCCCCGGTACCTACATTCTAACAAACTTGATAGGAATATATTTTTACACAGGTTCCAATTTAAAAATAAATAATGTTATTAGCTTGTATTCGCACAAAATTCACCTCTATATGTGCTACAGAATTGGCCTGCAATCCATTCTGTCTAGATAATTCAACATATGTAGTTTTGTTTCAAGTTTTCCCTAAGTTAACTTTTCCCTACTTTAACTATTTTAACTTTTGTCCCTTACTTATCTTTTAAGACATCTATAAAAAAAGTAATGGATTGTGACATATTATATTCTTGCTTTATAAACACTGGAATGCTTTTATCTATATATACTAATTATTTTAATATATACTATTCTAAATATAAACAAAATCACAAAAGTCTAAATCAAGGTAGTTTTAAATGTCATTAGCTGATTGTATTGATCATAAACATTAATCTTCAAAGTTCATTACAATATTGTAGATTTTTTGTCTATAATTTATTAACATGCAAATGGAATGACTTGAATAAGATGCATTGAGTAAAATCTATCTATAAAAATCTTCTTTTATAGATTTAGAGTTTGTATATATGACATCGCTAAACTCGCAAACTATTTGACCGATCATTATGACAATTGGTATATGTATTTTTTTACGGAAAAGGTTTATATGCGATCTCCATTGATGTAACTCGCCACCAGGCGGTGCTGCATTATATCTATTTCTACAAACAAACCAATAGGCTGGGTTTGCTATTAATTTATAGAGATGCCAATTTTTATGGACTCTTATGACTTCAAATTACTGAAATTTTTAGCATTTAATATGCTTAATTATTTATAATTACCCAATTACGAAACGAAATGACTCTTATGAGTTATTGTACTTTTCTGTAGTGACTGAGTAGGATTAAAGACTCCTTTTTTGTGGATGCTGATAATATCACTTCAAAGAAAACTTGAAACAAATCCATCTAACTGGCATTGTATAATGGACTTTTTTCTATCACTGAGCCCCATAGAAAATATACATATATGGGCTGAAGAAGTAGCAGATGAATTTCTATTACCACAATTATAATAATATCTTTGTGCATTTCAGACAGACGATGATGTCCCAGTTTTCTTGAAGGGTGGCCCCTTCGACGCAATTCTGTACCGTTTCACCATGGCTCTCTGCATCGCCGGTCTTATTGGAGTTGGTCATACCATCTACTCGCATGCCGTGCCACCCAAGAATTAAATACATGAAAATATACATACACATTTAAATTAATAAATAATATGTATTAGTTGCCTGTGTTTTAAGTGTCAACACTGTGATTAGAAATAAATCGCAAAATTATTTTTTTTATTTTATTATCCGTCTGCGGCGAAGCTCTTTAAAGGAGGGTTATACAAATGACCTGAGTATGTCACATTCTTCATCGGTTCGTAAACACTCAACGGTTCAACAGATTTTAATAAATGAAAGGTATATTCGTCACTGGGTACAATTCCTAAAAGCTTAAAATGACTAATGTTCAAAAAAAAGAAAAATATTTCAAGACTCTACTAGCATATCAAAACAAAGGGTTATCCTAAACTCCTAAAAGGATTATAAAAATGTATTCAAGCTATAGTTTTTTTTTTTCCATAATATTTTTTTTATTCATAAAAATATACATGATATCTGCTATAGGTCTCCCCATCTCTTGTCAGGAGTTTTAAGTACAATAGCTAGTCTAGAGAAATATAATTTTACTTATTGCTAGAAATGGTAGGTACCCGAAATTAGTTTAACATTGGCAAGCGTTTTACGTAAGTACCTGTTTAAAAAAAAACAATTGAATTGGCCATGAATTTTATTTATGAATGAATTTAGATTATTTTCTTGTTCGAAAAAGAATACCTCAGATGATGTTATAACAATTAGGGAATGTACTTATAGTATGCGGCCTGTTTAGGGTGAAGGGGTCTTCAAAAATATATGAGTATGTACTTAAGAAAAGGAAAGAAACGTTTCTTAGGTACATTAACATGTACACTTTTGTAGAGGCTTACCTTTAACTCGTCAGTTCGGCTGATTGAAAGAAAAGCTTTCGTAATGTGTCTCATACAGACACCGAATCTATCCAAAATTATTCGAAACTTATATTGATTTCGGATATGTAAGTTTCAATTACAAACATGCTTACTTGTTGCCAACAATGGGATATAGGTACCTACATATATACGAGTCTTGTATAATTATAACCAGTAATAAAATGCCTCGACATATTTTATTTGAAAAGAAAAGGATACCTTATCCTGCTCCATGCCTCGGTTGCTGTTTTCATGATCTGCAATCACTACTACACATTTTCCGTGTGGTGACGGAGTAAGAATACAATTCACCCCGTGGATGATCGTAAGAGACGACTAAGGGATATCAAACGCATATAACATCTATGCAAGAGAAGGAAAACTCGAAACAAAACCCTAACACGTTTAACCAGCGTGGTATAGTAAGTCAATTTACCTCCCATCACGGAGGAGACTCGAGCCCAACAGTGGGACATATATGGGCTGAGATGATGAATCACTACTAACCATGATTTAGGTCGCTAGTGTTTCATAAACGTGTGGTAGCGGCTACGAATACTACCAACCCTTACTTTGCTCGTGGACGTCGTAAAAGACGACTAAGAGCCTTATAACGACCTGGGCCAACTCCATCTGATGCCGTTTGGTCAACAATTACATTCCCAAGGAGGGTTGACGTCTGGGTGGCGGCCGGTCATAAAACTATTGCCAATAACTTCTACAATGTGTACTATGAAAGAAAAGTACATATTGTATCGACCACAAGTAATTGGGATAAGAATAGAAGAATGATGATGTTTCATAAACGAAGTAGGTACCAATTACTGAAATGAATAATATAGTAAATCGCAACAAACAAATGTACCTTATCTAGTTAGATTATAATTGTGAAAGCTTTTTATCGGCTTGTAATATACTTTAATATCCAAAATTACATTGTTTATTTACCATACATTTATCGTGTGATGGAATAAGAATAGAATTCACCCCCACTTTCCTTCCTTGTGGGTGTCGTCAAAGATAACTAAGGGATCATCAGTCTCCTGCTCTTATCCCAATTACTTGGGGTTGACGCAATTTATAAACATACTTATTGCAAATATTATTGGCAATAGTTTTATGATCGGCCACCTGCCTAACGTCATCTCTTCTTGGGAATGTAATTGTCGACTAAACGGCGTCAGCTGATATTGGCCCAGGTCGATATTAAGCTCTTAGTCATCTCTTTTACGACACCTACAAGCAAAGTAATGGTTGGTAGTATTCGTAGCCGCAATCACAAAGACAACTAAGGGATGTACGCATATACCTAACATCTACGCAAGAGAAGAAAAGCTCTTAAAAAATCCCTATGTCAACACATCTGACTAGCGTGTTATAGTAGGTCAATTTCCTTCCTATTCTGAAAGATACTCAAGCCCAACAGTGGGGCATATGTGGGCTGAGATGATGAAGCTAATTACCATCCATCAGTCCACTCGTCATTAAACACATGTTTTCCAACATCAACAGCCTGCTCTTATCTTAATTACTGTGGGGTCGACGCAATACGCACTCTTCTGCCATCGCACATATTACAGAAATTGATTGCAACAATCTGGCTGCCAATGTAAAGTTCGTTGTCATATTCGTTGACCAGACGGCAGCGGATAGTGTTGCCCTAGGTCATGTAGGTACCTAAAGCTCTTAAGCGTCTTTTACAAATCAAATCATTTATTGCATAAGACCATAAGGGGACCTACATATTGTCAATTTTACATATATTTTTAAATTAATCTACCACGGGATCGGGAAGCGGCCACAAACTGAGAAGAGCCGTAAAGAAACTCGGCTAGCTCGCCATTTTTTATAATTATATATTTTCATCAAAATGATACATTTGGATACATGTTTAGTCTATATTAGCTCCAGTGAGATGTTCTTTTGTCTTTATGACACTTACAGCAATGTAAGGGTTGGTATTATTCGAAGCGGCAACCACACAGTCAAAAATATATACTCCCATACTCAGATGTTACATGCATACTATATCCCTTTAAGCGTATTTTACGACAACCATGGGTAAAATAAAAGAGTGGTGGTCCCCATTCAGAAAACGTACCTTATTTTATGTAGGTACTGAAATTTGAACTTTTAAGATTGTTTACCATCAATACAAACAATTACCAGTGACTATTTGCTCCTGTAAATGCGACTATTGATTTCAAAGACCAGGTTTTGAATCCTGCGTTCAGCAAAAGGAGTTTTCCTCCAAGTAATGCTCAATAGCAAGGGCGAGAAATGAATATCTGTCTATTCCTTTATCGCACAAACGCAATACGCGCTAAGTTGTACCAGATAAAACTGTGCTATATGATGGTGGCCACTAATACTACGTTGAAAACATTAGTAACTTAGTGCTTGCGAGTATCATAAAAGATGACTATGAGCTTTATATCGACCTGGGCCAAGTGCATTTTATGTTGTCTGGTCAACAATTCCCGAGTAGAGTTGACATAAGAAAAGGCGGCGGATCATAGAACTATTGCCAAAACTTTTACAATATGTACGAAGGAAACAGTGCATATTGTGTCGACCCCAAGTAATTAAGATAAGAGAAAGATCATGATTAACCAGAAAGAAATGTCGAGATCTTGTCCTTGACACGTTGAAATTCATAAAAATACAATTAAAGGACACTACTTACACAGACTCATAATAGCTAATAGTTTGTGGATCGCATAAAGAATTGCACTACATGGTGATTAGACCCACAACAATTGGCACGAGATCGTTATTCAGACCATATGCAGTCAGTCTTTTTTTTTAATAATTAATCTACCGCTTATTGCTCGTCTATGTAGAATTCAATGTATCAGCCCCCTTTATTTTCTTGTACATCGTAATACCTTGCTGGGGAGGCCTAGTCATATCCAAAAGTACACAAAAAGAAAGTCGTTAGGCAAAAGGATGGACTGTTTGTGCGTGTCATGGATGTAAAGGATAGACAAGGAGCAAAGGACAAAAAATAATATACTAGACAGCCTTTGTAACATCTCTATTTTATAACTATAACATAGGTACAATATTTTCAATACTGGCCATCGTCTATGCCATATTGCAAACCATATTAATTTTAAACAGATATACAAGTGTTAGTATTCATAAAGCATTTTAAGCCATAAATATTTAAACACACAATCTACATTTGAATAATATTCGTTTAACGTGACTAATTATATTTGTCCGATAATTTATATTTCATTAAAATCTAAATAGGTAGGTACAATAGGAGACCATGAGGAAATAAATGACCTTTATACGAATTAGTGTCTGATTTAGCATACCTTTCAGCCAAGCAGCAATGACGTTGTGTTATTTTTATTGGGATCAATGCACAAGATTATAATCCATTTTTGATAACGAATTATATTTTATCATTAAGCGCATTGGTATATGATTATCAGCATTTACAGCCAAGTAACAATTGCTTTGTGTTAACTTTATTGGAATCAATCCATAAAGTTGCCCACCGTTTTTTAAACGTAACCTACTTCATTTTTGATAATTAACTGTTATTTATGCTTTTATATATGTTTTAGATAAAATTTTAAATCTATTGTTGTTTAAAAATAAACT
The DNA here is from genome assembly GCA_905163515.2 of Lymantria monacha. NCBI lineage: Eukaryota > Metazoa > Arthropoda > Insecta > Lepidoptera > Erebidae > Lymantria > Lymantria monacha. The sequence goes on from LR991087.1 coordinate 4,523,561, forward strand.
TTCAATAAGAAAATGATCAAAAAAGCGAGTACAAAATGCCTCAATTAAAAAAAAATATAAATGATGTTTTCTACGGTAGAAAACCTAATTTGCCAAAGCGTCTGGCCAGCCGGATATAGAACCTTCCCATTGCCTACAAAGCTCTAGCCAAATACTGAGTTAGGTATATACTTATTATAAAAATGAAAACTTGATTTCAAAAATAATTTTACTCGCCATATTTTTTATTAAATGTTGGCAGCTCTGAAGAATACGGCTTGAAATATTTTGCCGGCTATTACTCTTTATATGTGAGTGTTGATTTTGAAACGAAGTTTCAAGAGTTTTAAAAAATTAAAGATATGTACCATCCCTTCAACTTTTTTTGCCACCATGACGCTAAGGCAGTGCATTAGACATTTATTAGAAAGGAAGCTACTATTTCTTTTCGTCATACAGACTTGGCTACACACTTAAATACGTTCTATTTAAATGGTCAAATGCTTAATCACAATACAAAATTGAAGTTTTACAGTTCATATAAAAAAAACATAATTTTCAACTTACAATTTTTCCAATTACAAATAAATCTACATCCAATAAAATAAATCCTTTTCAGAAAAATGCAAACACAGCCTTTGTATTTATTAAAAAAAAACCTGCTTATAATAAATAATTTAAATAAACACAGCAGCCTAGGCTATCAATTAAGATTCATTGCTTTACATGAATATACATATATCTAGGTAACGTATAAATATAAAACTGATATGAAGTCTATGGATAAGATAATAACAGAGACTAATCTAATGAATGAACAATATTCAAGTTAATTTACAAAACATATTAAAGGATTCTGCCCAATATAACGTTTTATACTATAACTGTGTTAGGCACGGAAAGACACGGTACCGAGCATGGTTACCCCGTCTTACTCGTAGACTTGTTGACGGTCCTTGTATGACACGCAACGGTGCTTGTTGGTGACGGAGCAGTCTAGTGGCCATATTGTCAATAAAAAGAATATTCTTTTACTTCAAACGTTTCTAGTATGATACGGTATAGTGGCGCATTTCTTAAAACTAGCGGCAAAATTTCGCAGATTCCGGCGTGTATAGAAGTATTATTCATATTATGAGTATAAGGGTATTTCTACATTCGACACATAAAAAATCTGAATGGGTGATACTCATTCAGATTTTTATGTGTCATAAGACCTAGACAAAATAATTTATAACATATAAATATATATTTAATGAGATTGTAAATTAAAATACATATCGATAGGTATAACCAAGGAATAATATTGATGTGCTGTATTTAACTTACGACAAACTAAATACTTAATAATTACATAACGGCCATTCATAAATAATGTAAAACCTTTTGTTGACTGAATATTATAACTTCTTACTACAAACATTGGTCGCCTGTGAGTGAGCCTGACTTTACATAAGATATTAAATTGAAAATTACTAACTTCAGTCAAACTGTGATAGATTAAAAAGATTAATGTTATTGCTGTGAGTTAATGATAATTGTAGTAAGAAGATTGTAATAAAATATATTTTCAGAATAAACGGTGTTATATTTGATCAAAAGGGCCTTTCTTACAAAAATTCTTATTAACAGCCAGGAGGGAGTAGTTGCAATCTTATGTTGTCTTACGGTAAGGAGGGAAGGGAGCCAAATCATTCTTCAAAATCCCTGACGTAATTTATGAACGGCCTCTAAGAAGTATAAACTAAAAATAAAACTATTAGGTACTTATCGTTGTCAATTGAATCGATTTAACATTTATGTTGCTTAATTATATTTCCATTATTGTATTTACATTAATATGTAAGCCAATACATTTTCTTTTAAATGAAATCTATTTTCATTTTAAGTAGATTTTAAATGCTTATAAATATAAAACATTACTTTAACTTTTCATATATATTTTTAAAATAACTAGATTATTACACAAATAACAGAAAATGATCTAGCTCAATGACAAAATTTAATACACACTTGCAAAAGTATAGCTCTACGCACTTCTCTCGCAGACTTTAAGAGGAGAGATACAGATAAACAGTATCTATTATCCGGTTATAATTACATATTTCATTTTTATTACAAATACTTCATAAGAAATATCTTACATTTAACAAGTAATATATTTTTTATTCATAATGACAGCAAACCAATTTCAGGTAATCAGAAAATCCACATTTAGCCCTCTAAGTTCAGCAGGCTAAATCGGTTATTACAATACGGTCTAGCGGAGAATCTCATTGAATAGATAATGATACAAGAAATGGGTAAATAATTAAGATAATAAGCCAAATACAATTTTGCAAATCAAAGAAGCCGTTTTAAATTTAATACTCTAAGCAGTCTGCTCTATATTTAAAATATACTATTTAATGTATACATTATCAGATATGTATATGAGGAAAAATAAACAATAGTAAATTCGCTTGTAAAAGTCGATATGATAGCTAAGTAAGTAATATTATGGAAACGCTGTTAAACATACCAATATCGAATAATTAAATTACAAATAATTTCTATGTTTACGCGAGTATTACACATTTCAAATAAAACTATTTTTACGGATTCTATCGCGTTTGTATTTGATTTTTTATTTACCGACGTTTCAAACACTTTACAGCGTCCATGGTCACGAGAGGACTAGGATGTTTCACGTCCAATAATCAAATACAAACGCAATAGAATACGAAAAAATTGTTTTAATTTGACAAATCAAAGCGATAAATTAATCAATAAAGTTATCTAAACACAATTGTATAGTCTGATTCTAGCGTAAAATACGAATTAGTTTTGTGATTCAATTGCTTCAGTTCAGAGATTATCAATCTAGGACAGACCACGCCTAACTGTAGCGAACTGAGACTAAACGAGCATCTACGTATCATGCAATATTAATTGGTCAGCTATGATGCGACGGAGTAGTTCTTGTAAAGACGCTACTTAACTATTTAAATAGGCTTGAAATGACTATTTAATTATTGACACTGAGCTTGCCGTAGTCTCGTTCGTCCTTACATAACCGTGAACAATATTATTGATTGCACTAGCTTTAACGTGTATTTTATAACGCGATCTACAACCAAGTAGCTACCAAATAGAGATATTATTAATCTCCGTAACCGAATCTGGTATACGTTTCGGAAAATTTTCAATAGGGACGAAGTTTGTATAAAACACGTTAGGATAGATTTTCTTTCAACCCAGTCGAACTAACAGCATAAACGTAATAAGAATAATACGATAATAACCACGCTAAGCATTTCCTTTTTACAATTCCTTAAAAAAATAATTTCCGTAATTAAAATTATCTGAAACTGCCATATAATCCGAAATAATTACGTATAACTTTAATCTAATATCCAGATCCGATACTTCATATCTTTAGGATATTTACTCTCAAACCACGTAGGTAATCGATTAACGAATATAATGAATACCAAAACACGAAATATCCACGTTATGTAATCATGATATTACAAGGGTTTCATTTCGTATTAGATATATTCTTCGTCTTGGATTATTGAGCGTTAAGTGTTTAAAATTTGATTTTTATAAACATTTACACATAAAAATATTATATTGCACTAATACACTAGATACGTTATTAGCTTTTGAACCATTATATAGCATTAGTAACTACTAAATTCTCTGCAAAAGAAATCATTAAAATTAAATTTATTTACCAATACCAGTGGAATTGTATAATTTGCTGCGAACAAAACAATAAATTAAAAGTCGAATATTTACTAGCCCCGTCCTTTAACACTGCACGTAGGTATTAGGTGGTTTTGAACCTTGAAATACAGGATTCAATACGCCGCCCAGCACACCGTTTCAAACTATGACCATATTATGAACATGTCAGTATAGAAAGAAAGCCCCGCCGAGAGTTTGACCGCGCGAGAAGGGACCGAGGTCCTCCCGAGGAGGGGACAGGACGTCGCTCAAGGAGATGGTACTCATAATACCCCTTAGGGAGTATTCCGTCGGGCCGGCCACTGACGACAAGTTCACGCTGCTCCGGTGGCCGGTCCAACGACGAAGGCGAGGTTCACGGGTGGGTTACGGGTATGCGTGCTTACACCCCTCTGTCGCCCCGGACGGAGTGATGCGAGGAGTGCGACGACCGTAACCCACACTAAAAAAAAAGTTATAGAAAGAAATCCGACACGGATAGTGGCGCTGAAAAAATATACTCCCCGACTTGTTTACGGCAATGCAAAGCACGCGATGGAATTGTTTGGATATAGAACGGTCTAGTGGCCACATTCACATACTTTTCAATAGGTTTTTTTTACGGGACACGGTTCTAGCACTTTTATGATATGACACGGCGTAGTGGGCAGACTTCTCAAATAAAGGACTACACGCTAATGCCCACTATCACACTTAAAAAACCCTTTAGTTTTAGGTATAATCCTTACTAATATTATAAATGCGAAATTAACTCTGCCTGACTGTCGCTCTTACACGCCAAAACTACTGAACCGATCTAAATGAAATTTGGTATACAGATAGTCAAGAGCCTGATAAAGGGCATAGGCTACTTTTTAATGCAAAAAAGGGTTGTAAAGGGGGATGAAAAGTTGTAAGGAAGTATCGTCATTTTTAAAGCCAGAAGCTTGAAACTTATTTTTAGGCTATTGATTAGATATTAATAAATATGACATTAACATGTTGTAAAAATTTACCCTTAAAAGGTATAATAAAAATAGGGGATGAAAAACTTTAGGAAAGTAACCTTTTACGCGGGCGAAGCCGCGTGTAGAAGCTAGTATACTATATATGAAACGTAACAGACGCAATAAATGATACTTCGACGTTATGTCATTTATATTATTTTTGGTCTTACCTAAAACTTATGGGTCGTTAGTGAGAATGAAAATATATATCCGTTATCGATACCTACCCACAACGTATAGCAACTCACGAGAATCAATACCAAATGTAAACAAACTCAAAGCCAATTTACTAAGCTGAACATACAGTTCCGTAGCCATTCCGAAAATTAAGTTTATTTTTCATGGGCAAAGTATTCGACAAATTGAAACTGGAAATAGGCGTGTTCCAGATCGTCCATCGAGTAATTTTTGACATTACAGCGAAACAATTTGTCGACAATTATATCAAATATTATTTATTCAAAGTTAATTTTTTAGTTATGAAATATAAATTAAATAGTTACTTACTAACCATATTTAGACTTCTGCTATCGAAATATGTAGGTGGTTCACTTATATTTGTGTCCTAACAAAACATTTTGTTCATTGTGGATAATTTTACTTCATACAAATTATTACAAACCTATTAATCCTTTAGCTAATAAAATCATTACAATCTAGGACATTTAATAAGAGCAATAACTTCCAATTATGATTAAATAACACCGAATTTGTGTATATATAACTAATTTTAACAATCCAAAAAAGGAAGTAATAACATATGTTTACCACAATTCGGTAGGTAGGTACCTAATTTTATAGGCTGCATAACCTGGCTATTAAACTATCACTCTTGTTAATAAAAAATGTCTAAACTTATCCAGAAATAGGTATTTAAAAATAATATGTATTCATAAAATTAAATTACCTAAAACTTATACAGACTTACAAATTAAAAGTGTACAAAATAGGAAAAAAATCTTAAAAATAATATATGGTAAGTAACAAATATATTTATTTCTACAAATATTTACAAATAAAATTAGCGATTCGATCACTTTGAAAACAGTCGATGCATTTTGCATAAAACAAAATTAAATTCGTTCATAAAATGTATAATAATTTTCAATACAACAAAACGTAATAGAATTTTTTATAAAATCAGACAATAAATAGAAGAAAGTAACGTATCAATAATTTTTATTATTAGTAACTGTTTTCTCAAATATTTAAGTTGGTCGAGGACGCGCCGGCAATGGTGGCGGCGCTCCATGTCTCGCTGGTACAGGAGGGGGCGGGCCTCCTGGAGGGGGAGTGCTACCTTCTGGTGGCGGTGGAGGAGCACAGGTTGGAGGTGGTACGCTATCAACAGGCGGCGATGAAATCGGAGGTTGAGCTGTAGTTTTACCAGCGTCCGGTGGCAATGGGGCTGGTCGCGGTGGAGGAGGCCTTCCTGGACTCACTGGGACTGGTGGAACTCTAGATGGAACTAACGGAGTCGGTGATGGCGCAGGTGGTCGGCTAGGCTGCTGTCTTCTTGGCGTCGGAGGTGCCGATCTAAGTGGCCGATCTGGTTGTACTTCGCCAGAAAGCGGTATAGTATTATTTGAACACAAATTGATTTCTGATCGTACAATTTCTATCCAGTCAGGTGTTCTTAACGAAACCTGTAGTGGAATAGAACAAGCCGATATGTGGCCTTTTTGAGCAGCGGTTAAGGCGTTCTGTCCTTCTCTAAAAGTGATACTCAAACTATGATCATCAATAAAACGTACTAATGTTACTTCACCAATAGTAGCTAATTCTTGTAATACGGCAGACATGACATTATCATCGAATACTGAATCCTCGCCAGTCAGATCTTCATAAGGCTGCACAATAATACTTGCATCAGGAGGTCCTAGATCTTTTACGACTTCATAGAATACTTCCATACATTTTGTGTAGCTTACTTGAGAGACCTCAACTTCTAAAATTGCGATTACTGGCCTATGGTCACTCTGTTTCAGTTCTGCACGGCCATAATGCAACAATTTCCCTGCTTGTAGTTCAGTCGTGGACTCGGGATCTATAGTATATTTCCTACTTCGCCATAAAACACGATCAGTCCACGCCGGTGCTCTACATTTTTCACTGGTATCGTAATCATCGCTAAATAAATCGTATTTATAAGTAGGAGGGAATGTAATAGATCCCTCAAAGCAGTTCTTAAAAACTAAACCTTGATCTTTTTGTTGTATCAATTGATCGTGATCCAAGATGCGTTGTAAATTATTTTGCGACACCAATAAACGTATCTCATCCTTGTCCAAATCAACGCGGTAATTAAAATCACCACACCAAAATACATAATCATGTGAATATAAAGAGCGTCCCATTGGAAATGCAATTTTTCTAGTTATTTCCGTATAATCAGCATTACGTTCAGTGACTTGAGACTGGCCAGCTGCAAAATGAGCACAAACAAAGCATAATGATGTGCCATATATCACCATGCGAATGCCAACAGCTCCTTTATTACCCGTAGTGCCACCGAGACCAGTTTTCACAGAATCAAGTGCAACATCTCTTATATGTGGAATTAGATCTTTCCTAGCAAAAATGAAAAGGCACACTCCTACCAGCTGATGACTGGATAGCAGAGTATACGGAGCATCTCTGCATAACACTTTTTCCAATTCTTCACTCCAAGCCTTCGCATTATCAGAACTAGCTGCCATTATATTGCTAGCATTTAAATCTACAATCTCTTCAAATCCGATAGCAAATATATCAGAAGGATGTTCCTTTAAATTGACTGTATTAACTAAAGAAGAATTAGGGCAATCAAGTAACCAATCTGCTAGTGAAACATCCTTATAAGCAAGACTCCGGAAGTGCTTACCGCCATTTACATTGTATGTACCAATCGTAAGACGGATAGTAGTTGGCTGAGTAAATTCATTTGATCTACGACACATTTCTCTTAGCACTGGAGTAGAAGTATGTAGTAAATTAGATGGTAATAGTATTCTAGAACGGTCTGCAAGTTCAGAATTCAGAGTTGAGCCCAGAAGCAATATATCAATAGCTTCTTGTTTTGAATTGTCTAGCAAATTATTTTGAATAGTACGAGCAGCTGATCTTGCTCCATCTATTAGTTTGGAGCCACCTTGTATGGCACCAGTGCCAGCATAAATTTTTGATATCTCATTACCATTATTTACCCACATTTGCTTGAATACTTCCTCAAATCTATTGACATTTTGCTTTTTATCAATACATTGTAGAAGCATCAACTGTATAGCCAACATTTCAAGTCCGATGAAAGTCTGTATGGAATTTGTCCTGTCTAAACAATCTAAGCAATTAGTTCGTATGACTCCCTTTTGTATGTTGTAAATATCAGAACCTTTAGCACTAAATATACTAATCTCATCATAATGTTTTTCAATAACTCTTTTGAATTTAGCCAACGATGTCTCTATAGATGATGCCTTGACTTCTTGATGATAATCAAAAATTATTTGTACTTCATCACAATAGGCCGACTCATTTAAATGCTTTTGAAATGCATTACTTAAATTAGCTTCACCTTCACTACCACCAATTAAACCAGATCCTAGAAGATTTACGACAATTATAGATCCATAATTACGTTTCAACTGTGAAAAGTGCCTATCGCATGCACTAGTAGATGCATCATATCCTCTAGACATCTTGACTTTATGAGATCCAACTTGAATACCTGGCTGTTCCCAAAATAATGGTACCGAGCCTCTTGTTTGAATATAGGAAGCTACAGAATCATCAATATAAATAGCTTGTTCTGTTTCAACAAAATTGGCTACATTACCATCATCGTTGCATCCTCTTACATTGAACCGAGTACCAGCTCTTTCACAACTAAGTCTCGACACCAATACGGCTCTTGCTTGTCGATGACCAACATAAATAGTTCTAATTTCAACAGAGCCACACATAGCTCTAGTAAGCCATTCGTCACAATCAATTCCATACCTAATGAGGTGTATAAATAGAGTTCTATTCCAGAAGAATCTGTTATCAGGGCTAGCTCCCTTACTTTTTCTTTGAGCGCATAGAGTGAGATCAAACAAATTGGTTGGCTTACCAGAATTCCATGAGAAATAGAATGTCCCAGAATTTATTAGCTTTCTTACTTCAGAGACTTTATCTTCTCCTTGGCTTTGATAAAATAAAGGTAGAAATTGAGTTTGGGTTATTTTAAAGACTTCGACGTCACCAATTTTGCCGATTGAGCAGCAGCCCGTGACGAGCACTAGGTAAAGAAGACAAGTTTCACCCGAATTAAGTTGCAGGACCCCTAAACATCCATATGCGTCAGCAATCTTATGATACTGCTTCCTTAATGTTTCTGTCTCTTGAGGCGACAGCGATACGACTGCTTGTGACTCGAACAGTAATGCCGAATCTTTATTTCTATGCTGCAATATTATACTGTACGGATTCGGCGGTGCCGATTTCTCAAGGACTTTAAACCCTTTTGACATAGCCATGGTTATAGGAAGTATAATCAATCACTTACATTTATACAACAGCCATCCGCCCCCAATTTAACTTTAATTTTTACACAACAATCGCCCAGAAAGAACTGGGATATGGGATATAACTGGAAATGTCAAAGTTGTCAATCAGCAAAATAATATTGACAGACGCCATTGACAATCCTATTTTATTTTAATTGTTTTGAATACGAGTGTTTTAGCATTTACTGACACCCCCCTTTTTTTAAATCTCTAAAAATATTAACTTTTAATAATATCGGTCCCTAGTCCTTTAGACTTTACAAAACTGAAGGCGACTCCTAATACGAGATACCTAAATAATGAGCTGTTATGCAGATTAAAGAACTTTGCGCAAATTAATCATGCCTGTCAGGAGATGTATTGTAGCTATTCTACCTCATCACAATATTGATAAATCATAGTGGTATCGAAGATGCAGTTAAAAGAAGAGATATTTAATTAACTCATATTGCATCTGTATCAATTCGTTACAGTAACGACACTACCCTACCTTTTTACTGTATAAGTTAATGGGGTTCAGAAGGATGTGTAAAATGGTCTATGAAGTTGTTTTAATTTGTCAAAAGTACTACTATTTTAGCTAAATCATTCTGAAGTTAATAAAAGGGCTTATCCAGGGCTGAGGAGTTATGATATCACGAGGGGTATCTTCCATCTCAAGGTGGTATAGGTAATCCACGAAAGTACCTTGGCGTGGCGCCAAGCTCATCGCTATCGGCAGGGTATCTCAACTAGTGTGTCTACCAGAGAACGTGTACAAGACGTAAGTTATGTCGAATACTCATATCACTCCAGTACCGGTCCTAGTTAGTAATGGGATTCTAGAAGTTATTGGTCATTCACTGTGATTACCTTGGGTAAACAGTGCAGTTAAGTAAATCCAATTTCAAGAAAAATTTCAGCAGATGAATCCAACTCAGTTGGGCAGCGTTACTCAACCAACTTGCCAGTGTCTGAAAGTACAGGCCTAATACCAGTGTGTATTACCACTGTTACCAGTGACGTCTCATTGCAAGTGAACATGGTCTCCTTATGTGGGCCGCATAACTAAGTTTAAAATTGCACAACGTGCTAAAGAGCGGGTTATACTCGAAAGTAGTGGAAGGAAAATCCCTAAATGATAATGATGATTGTGGTCGAATTAGAGCTTGTTATGATTAGTTGAAACGACTATATGAATGTCTTGCAACCTGGACCCGCCCGGGTGTTAAATAGATTTGCGTTATTTGGCTTCCTGTTAGGGATGTAAAAATAATCGATTTTGATTTAAATCGATTATTTATTTTTAATAATCGATTTTTAATAAATCGATTATATAAATTACGCGTTAAAATCGATTTTTATAAACAGTGACATCTATGCGACTGATGAGTAAAACTCGAAGTAAATTCATTGTTATTTACAAGTTAAGAGTGAGATACTATAGTTAGTTGTTGATAAAATAAAAAATGTCTTCTAACCGTAAAACAACTAAAAGCAGCTGGAGAAAATATTTTATAACGAAGAAGGATAATACCACAGCAATATGCATGTACTGTCCGAAAGAATAAAAAAAATGTAGTAATAGGTACTACAAATTTAAAACTGCACATAGAACGAAAATATCTCACTGTCTTACAGGTAACATGAATAACTATATTTTATAATGATTATTGTGTTCCTTATGACAGCAAAATACTGGTCTCTGTAAAATTCGTTCAAAAAACTAAAGACTTCTGTCATGCGTTTTATAACCTCAACATTTCCAATAAAAAATGTGTAATGATAAACTCGTCATGTCATCAATAAGTTTTTACAAACTAATATTTTATTTTAAAACTAGTCAAATATAAAATCATCATCATCATCATCATCATTTGACTGCACAAATAGCGTAGTGGTTAAGATACCGACCTTCCGTGTCAGTGCCATGGAAAAATATCAGACTATTGCCGTCTACAGCTGTACGTAAGTCTTAATGTAAAATAGTACTTGACATTTATGGCAATTTTCTTTTGTTCTGATTTATATTTTAGTTTTTGAGACAATATGGTTATCTTGCTAGGATGCTCATTATTTCGGGGTGTCATGAGTGTGGTGTACCAGTAGACGATGCGCGTCACACTCTGGAGGTATGCCCCGTCTGGGGACCCCAGCGCCACGTCCTATCGGCGGTCGTTGGAAGAGACCTGTCGCTGTCGACCATCATCTCGAAGATGCTTGACAGCGACAGGTGCTGGTCTTCGATGGCCTCCTTTTATGAGGCCATCATGAAAAGGAAGGAGCTCACTCGGCTACCGGCAACCGGGGAGGAGAGGCGCCGTTATGCGCATCTCCTCCCACTGCCTTGAGGGACGATAGGACGTAGCCAGAAAGCCAAGCGTAGGGGTGCCGGAGATCGAATGTCAGTCGAACTCTCCGGCGCCCCGTAAAAGCACGGAAGGGGCCACTGTAGTTTTAGTGGGTATTCCGGTCGGGCTTCAGCTGGCTTGTGAGTCCCACACTGCCCCGCGTCCGTCACCGACGGTGCATAGCGCGTAAATGCGTTTCCACAGCGATAACAAAAAAAAAGGATGCTCATCATTTAATTTTTTTTTATATAAAAATGGTACTGAAATTTGTATCAATAATGATATTTGGTTTCCTTAAGCCTTACTTTGAATTTAAAGGAGCCTTTGGTTTGATTTTTAGTTATGAATTGGTTATTTTTAAATATGAATCTCTTAGGTTTATTACCAGAATACAAAAAACATATAGATTTTAAATAATAGAAAAATCGATTTTTACGTAAAAATCGATTATTTATTTTTATTAAAATCGATTTTTGGCAAATCGATTAATATTGAATAAAGAATAATCGATTTTTATTTAATCGATTATTTTCCACTAACCTCACATCCCTACTATGCCTCCCTAAAAAAAATCATCATTATGTCAGGCTATTGCCATCCACTGCTAGACGTAGGCCTAAATGTAAAATAGTACTGGACATTTATGGTATTTTTTTTTGTGATTTATATTTTAGTTTTTGAGACAATAAGGTTGTTATTTTGTTAGGATGCTCATCATTTCATTTTTATGATAATAAAAAAAAATGTGTCAATAATTACATTTAGTTTCCTTATTCCTTATCTTGAAAATTTAAAGGAATAATCGCTTTGATGAATTTTTAAATTTGAATTGGTTGATTTTTTATCCATATAATTTTATTTGATTTTAATCTGATAAATTGTTAGTACGATTCTCTTAGGTTTGTTATTGTAATATGAAAAGTATATACATTTTTAAATAATAGAAAAAAATCGATTTTTTCGTAAAAATCGATTATTTATTTTGATTATAATCGATTTTTGGCAAATCGATTAATTTAAAAAAAAAAAATCGATTTTTATTTAATCGATTTTTTTCCAGTAACCTCACATCCCTACCTTGGGCTAACATTCTACTGTGGATTAACATAAGTCCACTCTGTATTCTGATTGTCAAACGTGACAGAGTCAGTCATGACGAAATTTAGCCAATTACTCTTTGTGGATTCCTTAGATAACTTTTACGACACACCACGAGTCACTCACTCTAACGAGGATAAATAAAAGGACAATGAAAATAATATAATTATTATATTAATGCATTTTTGGTTTATTAAATTTTATAACATTAAAAAACATAACACATATTTGGTTCTATTTAATTATATAACATTTAAAACTTACATTAGATAACGTGGAATGAGATACAATTTCATAGACAAAAAAAAGGAAAATCATAGACTAAAATTAACATATGTTTTATAAGCACCTATGGAACCAGAGCTTACTTTGACCCGTCCAGAGTTTCGTTGTACGTAATCTTGGTATATTTCCCTGGATGTCTTAGATACCGTTGGTGGTATAACATCGACGGAACTATCAATAGTAAATGCACTGTTCACTGTCATAACCACGTGGATGTCAGGCTTGTAATGTGGATTTGAACGCCTCTCGAAATTCACATAGCGTCTGTACCTATTAAAAAAAAACAATAAAGATATTAGAATGGAAGTAAAAGCTTAGAAAATAATTTGGGAAATCCAAAAGTGCACGCCTCATAATTTTTATATTATTTATCATTTACTATTTAGTCAATGCCATAAATGAAAATAAAACTAAAAAAATACTTTTGAAATTTCGTGCCATTCTCGACGTAGTGCTAAATATAGTTGTTCATTTAAAATGCTTGCAGCATTTAAACATTAGAACCTATGGCTGTATGCGATTTGTTTCTTTTGGCTGTCCGAATGGACGCACAAAAAATGTAAACGAACCCAATTTTAATAAGGTATACATACATACACTAAAAACTAAGCAGTTTAGTTTTTTATTAATTGCAATTAAACGACAATAAATTACCAAGCCATTTTCGAAAGGAAACAGCGCGTTGCGATTATGAAGCTTTTAATAAAAAAAAAACTTCGATACATTATTTTTTACGGTCGTGACAGTGCCAGATCCTTGCGGAAACGTCCAGATGTCTTCGAATATTTTTTTAATCAATTTTTTTTTTACTTTAAACAAAATAATTGTTTTGTAAAAATACCAAATACGTTTACAAGAATGCTTTTTGTTGGTACATGTATGATAACATTATCCTATAAGTGCAGTGTGAGAAAAATAGTCATTTTTAGTTTTGAAAAGTCCTTGATTTTCATATATCGAGAGTAGAGCATCACCTCGACGCCTCACTTATGAGGCGTGCAATAGTTAAATAAAGTCATTTTGGCGATGGAATCGTGACATAATGTTCTCTTTCTCTGTCTCTGGTATCGTCATAGAACTGCTAAGGTCAAAACTAACGATTGGTTTTGTATGTTCACAAAGGATGTGGACACAAGAATGAATAATTAGATTAACAATTGGACCCGATAGGTGGCGCTGCAATCGATTTCAAAGGAACTCCATTCCTTTTATTTTAGTTTGTACAGCACAGCGTCTGTTGTCAGCTAGTACAATATTGATTAATAAAACGAGAGAGCGCCGGAAGTCCAACTGGGTGGGTTTGAGGATTGTAATGGCAGGCAGCGGCCTAGCTATAGCCTTGGTTATAGCAAAGGTCCATGAGCGGTAGTGACACTTACCATCAGGTGTGCTGCTAGCTCGTTTGCCATCATAAGCAATAATAAAAAAAAGAAAATTAAAAATTTCAGATGTTTACTTACATGATCATATCTCTTTTACTTGGTTCACCAAGTGAAATCCTGTTCATTCGTTTAATAGCTGGGAACAGAGGCGGTTCATCAGATTCTTTAGCTTTTAGTATCTTAGCTGCCACCGTTAGTGGTGATGGTACCGGCAACCTCGATGATGGCGTGGAGCTTGTCAAGTCATCATCTGAAGAGGAGTCTCCATTGGAACTACGAAGAAAATCAGTATATTATCATAATCATTCTGTTTTTATCTCAATTACTTGTTTATATTATTTTCCGTGTGGTGACAGAGTAACAATACTATTCACCACCCCATAATATCTTACCCGTGGGTGATCGTACGAGACGACTAAGGGATATAAAACGCATATAACATCTATGCGAGAGAAGGAAAACTCGAAACAAAAGCCTATAAAAACACGTCTGACCAGCGCGGTATAGTAGGTTAATTGCCCTCCCATCACGGAGGAGGTCCGAGCCCAACAGTGGGACATTTATGGGCTGTGATGATAATGATGACTTGTTTATGGTCGACCCAATATGTACGCTTCTTCCATCATACATATTGCAAAACTTTTATGACTGGTCAACTGTCTGTTATCAACCCTTTTGGGAGTTTCGAGTATTCCATCTTTTGCATGGATATACCTGCATATCACATATCTTCATTGTCTTTGATGACACCAACAGGTAAGACAGGGAGTATTGAATTGTATCCTTACTCCATCACCACACATAAAACTGTAATTTACATCACTTATGTATATGGTCAAATTTTGTTAAGATAAAAAAAAACATACTCGCTAGAATTATTGGAAATTGAACTGGAACGTCCACTGATTACCGGGTTCTTGGACGTTGGACCTTTCGTGTGGCCCATAGTGCGGCCGCGAACTATAAACGGACTGAAACTTTCCGAGAACGTTGGTGCCAAGTCGCGTAACGTGTGGAACATCTGAAAAAGAATCTTATTAATACTTTGATGTTCACTATTGAATATGGCTCCATAAGTTTGATAATTCTGTAACCACCACGATTGGCCTTTGCGAATACCTGGCGCCATTATACAGGTTGCCGATTTAATTAGTAGAATCCTTGAAGGAGGTTTATCAGACCATGATACATTATCCAAATCAGTAAAAAAATAGTACCTTGCTTTTGATTAAATTGCCCTACTGATAAGCGGTCAATACACTTGTACTATAAAAGTTGGATGCAGGCATATACTCATGCGTGTGACATTGAACTAGTAGGGAAATAGTCCAGCGCTCGCTGCGCTCACCGCCGCACTGCTGGTCGAAATGTACCTACAGGTCAATGTACGCTGACAAACCTACTGTTTTGATAAGAAAAAAATCACTAGATCTCGAGATTGGGCAGAATTAGGAGTCTGCAACTAACTTTAATGTTTTATATGACGTCATTCCTACACCTAGTTTAAGTTATTCTAGTAATAAAATCGGCACCCTGTATATTTTGTAATGACAGAAATACATCTTTGAAAAATAATACACAAAGTATAGATTACTTTAATCATTCATTCACCTGCCCTCATCCCACGCTAAGTGGGATCACATGCTCTTGTCCTCCATAAACTTCTATCATGCCCCATATCTGCACTCATAACTTTCATAACATATCCTCGTTCAGACCACCCATCTCTTTTCGAATTTCCCACGATTCTTATGTCCATCCACACACATAATAATAAACCTCCTTTCATCCCTCCTCATCACATGTCCATACCAAAACAGTTTAGCGCTTCCAATTTCTCTATCACTGGCGCCACTTTCATACTTGTATCTATAATAATTATAAGCAATAAGATAAAAGTCTCAACAGTCACTTAAACTTGCCTGACAAGGGCAACCAACAAATACTGATTTAAAAAAATAAATACCTTAAATTCGAAGCATTCCGACAGCACGGTATACTCAAAGGGTCTGTTATAATCGTGGTAGGGGTCTACCATCTCAATGGCACTGCTGCTGTCGCCCTGCATGCCAATGATTTCACAGCACAATTTCCTCATCTCATTACATGGCCGTGGGAGGTAGCGTAGGACTTCATTGTCCCACCATTTTGTCAGGGACCTGAATAAAAAAATGTTAATCAAAAAAAAAAAATGGATCTACCGCTCTGTTCAAGTGCAGGATCGGAGGAAATGGACTGACGACAGGGAGAAGTTAGAGGGTTTAATCCTCTGGCTATTTTTTTGTGTGTCTTAGTTGTTAGCCTCAGATGGCTATGACAACTTTACCCGGACTGTGGGTGAGCGCTGAGGGCTCTCAACCCGTACACCTGTGGCTTTGTCGTTTACTAGATACTTAGCCTTCTTCGGCCTGGATAAAAAGCAACAAGTCCAAATTGAACTATTATCCCTAAATTCCAACACATTATCCTGATAAAAGTATACCATCTAGATTAATATCTAGGAAATGGTTTATCTATGTGCCAATTGTTATCCAAATCTGTTTAACAGTTTATGCGAGATTGAGTAACAAACATCCAAACATCGTAACAAACTTTATTATTTGTTTCTTATCAAAACAATAGGTTTGCCAGCTTACATTGACTTGTAGGTACATTTCAACCAGCTGCGCGGCGATGAGCGCAGCGAGATGGGACTATTTGCCTACTAGATCAATGTCACACGCATGAGTATATGCCTACATCGAAATTTTATAGTACAAGTGAATACACTTGTACTATAAATATTAAATTGCTCTAATGATAAGCGGTCAATAGACCATAGGAAATAATTTTGATTAAAACGCTCTAATGATTATCATTAGAGCAATTTAATCAAAAATTAGGTACTATTTTTTTTACTGATTTGGATAGTGTATCATGGTCTGATACACCTCCTCCAAGGATTCTACCAATTAAATCGGCAACCTGTATAAAATTTATAAACAATTTTAAATTATCCAAAAGTTGCAAATATCGGTATTAGAAAACAGATTCATTTGGCCAACTTCCGTTTAAATTAGCAGAAGCATTAAACAAAAATAATAATAAGGATAACACTTTCAAAATGTGATTTCGACCAACAGTCTAATAGCGAAGAGCCTCTATTTTTAGTGGTAGAACCCCGCTGTTGATAGTATTTGTCTACAGCCGCAGGCCGATCTATCCGGGATTGTACCACACTCTCGCGAAGATCGACGCAGGAGTAATGGCCATGTGAGTACTGGCTATTGCGCTTTGTTTGGTGAGCGAGAGAACCGGAAATCCAACTGGCTGAGTTTGCGATTTGTATTGGTAGGCAACGGTCTAGCTGTACACTTGGTATTGCAAAGGTCCATGGGTGGCAGTAACACTTACCAACAGCCCCAACAGGTGTGCTGCTTGCTCGTTTGCTACCATAAGCAATAAAAAATAAATTAACATCATTAAAAACTCTCATTAGGTAGTTTTTTTTTTTTTTTCAAACACTCGTATGTTTGGGCTACTATCTCCCCTGACATGATCAGGGACCTTGTTTAGAGTGTTATATTAGATTTAAAACAAAAAAGAACAGAAAGTACAAATACTAAAGTACATACAGAACATAAATATTAGATTAAGGTTAAGTAGAATACAGGCAATTAAAACTAGATAATAACAGAGTAATATTAACTATTATTATTATTATTTATATATATATATATTTCTTGTTTTTTTTTTTTTTTTTACATAATAATATATGACGAATTTATAAATAGTGTTATTTAAAGTAATAAATAAAGAATAGAAAGTACAAACACGTACGCAGAAAACAAGAATTTCATAATAATATAAATTTGAAGTTAGAAAAATAAAACAGAGAGTTTTTTATTAAAAGTAAAGAAAGCAAAAAGAAATAAGACTAAAGATATGAGGTAGAAATAGAAGAAAATAAAGAAGTGATAGAAAGTTTACAACTTTTTTATACTAGTGCCATCTGTATATAAGATCTAGCTTATCCTAACATAATGTGGTGGTGAAATGATGCAATGTGTAAGTGTATGGATGTGTTATTTTGTTCGTTAGGTAGTTGGATTGGAGTACTAATTCAGCAGACAGTGTTACTGGACACAGTGCGTATTTTTTAAATGCTTATGGTGGTAAACGAGCAAGTAGCACACCTGATGGCAAGTGTTACTGCCGCTCATGAATTTTTGCTCACTGAACGAAGAGCAACAGCACATTTCCACTGTTCATATGACGTTTTTCTGTGAGATTGTGGAACTACTCTGGACAGTACGAGCTGCGGCTGCAGACAGAAAACTGTCAACGGCAAAAGGCCACAGTGGCCTTACCCACTACTTCGTATCTTGATTTTTTTTCTACGCAGCCTAAACAACTGATAGCTTGGTCCTTGTATTAGCTGCTGATGGATCGTTTCATTTTTTTTTAAATATTTTATTATTATAGCAAAGGCCCTAGGGGTATAAGCATAGTGAATTTGCCCTTGAAAGATATTGGCACGATACTGTGAGGATTTTTAGGTACTAATAAGATAATAAGATCCTGAAAGTTTCAGATCCCTAACCCAATTGGTATTCGGGAAAAAGCAAACTATGTAATAATCAGAAAAAATGATAATTCTCGGAAACGCGTGAATCGATTAATTTGAATTTTGGATATATTTTGGGGGCTGATAGTACCTTTTAGGAAAAAAAATAAGAGCTATTTCGGTTGATAAGAACCACAATAAAAATTACATTTTTGTTTTAATTTTGATTTTTAACTATGATACGAGTTTGGTACATTTATAAAACTATTTTTTTTGGATTCCTCATCCATTTTTCTATGGAATTATGAATTTTTAAGATTTTTAAAAAAGGTACGCCATATTACAAAAAAATAAAAACCATTTTATATACAAAAATTCAATTTATTTGTATGTTTTAAGCTCAGGCCTCGATGTTGTCACTTATATATATTTCTTATATTAGTTCGCCTCCTTTCATTCTAGGGGTGTCCACTTTGAAAAAACATCGATGTTTTTTTCGATTCGATAAATCGAAACTGTACATCGATGTCTTTCGATGTATCGGATGAAAACATCGATGTTTTTAAACATCAAGTACTTTTTCTAAAGTCATATCAAAAGTGTAACTTCTGAAAAAAAAAGGTCTTTTTTGTGGCATTTATACTTATTCCAATCCCTCATAAAACTGACTTCTAAAAAAAAAAAGGTCCTTTTTGTGGCATTTATACCTATTCCACAGTCCCTTATAAAACAGATTTCTAAAAAAAAAAGGTCGTTTTTGTGGCATTTACTGGTTATCATCGTTTCGATGTTTTATGAAAAACATCGATACATCGAGTATTTCGATAGCTATAGTTTTGAAGACAAAACATCGGATCGATTCGATGTATCGCATTGTGAACATCGATGTTTTCGATGCATCGATGTATATCGAATATCCCTATTCCCTTCTAACTAAGCGATCGTTTAGTGTAGTGAAAGAGATGAAACGAATTGTCATCAGTTTTGGATTTTAACGGTTTCTAAGAAACTATTAATGGAAGATTGAAACGAAACGGAATTACAAGGGGCAGGGAATAAGATATATATCAGAATGCAACTACTTCCATGATAATATTACACAATACTTAATGATAGTTTAAGTTTTGTGATTGTAAAATAGATTTTTTTAATTATTGGAGTTTTAATGCACACTTGACCTTGGTGACACGTGCGGTGTGCGTGTAATGTTATTTTTGTGCTCTCGTGAACTATATAATAAGATAGGTATTTTATGATTCAATACTATACTAACGTATATTAGTATCATACAAACGATTTGATGATAAATAAGAAATAACTATTAAATGTAAAATGGCAAGAAAAAACCATACGAAAAAAAATTATATTGTGTTTATGTGGATACGTGTAATGAGTCATATATTAAATAAAACAACCAGATATAATTTATTTTCAATTACATTATAATTATTTGACCTAGATACATTGCATAGGTAGGCACCACAATATAATATAATCATGAAATCGTTGTAAATATGACCATTTTTAAATACGCCAGAAAGTTTTGAATCATATCCAAAACAAAACATTTTTGCTAGTCTAGTACTCTAGTTAAGCCTAGATAAAGCATGAAGGAAAATCGTACACCTAAATCCAATCAACAAAGAAATTAAAGAAAATATTTTGAATACGAACGTTCGTTTGCGTTTTTCGTTTGCTACGCTAAAATAACTAAAACCATCGAATATCGATCGAAACTAAGTAAATCCGCTCCGCCAACCGCTCTGGAAATCGATTTCTGAAATCGGTTTTTGAAATCGATTTCAATATCAGAAATCGAATTTGTATCGGTTTGCTTAAAAATCTGAAAACACCCATCTCTAAACAGAACATAATATATATAAGCCACAAAACCGAGGCTTAAGCGTAAAACACATAAATAAATTGAATTTTTGTATAAAAAATGGTTTTTATTTTTTTGTAATATGGCGTACCTTTTTTAAAAATCTTAAAAATTCATAATTCCATAGAAAAATGGATGAGGAATCCAAAAAAAATAGTTTTATAAATGTACCAAACTCGTATCATAGTTAAAAATCAAAATTAAAACAAAAATGTAATTTTTATTGTGGTTCTTACCAACCGAAATAGCTCTTATTTTTTTTCCTAAAAGGTACTATCAGCCCCCAAAATATATACAAAATTCAAATTAATCGATTCACGCGTTTCCGAGAATTATCATTTTTTCTGATTATTACATAGTTTGCTTTTTCCCGAATACCAATTGGGTTAGGGATCTGAAACTTTCAGGATCTTATTATCTTATTAGTACCTAAAAATCCTCACAGTATCGTGCCAATATCTTTCAAGGGCAAATTCACTATGCTTATACCCCTAGGGCCTTTAAAAATTAAGTATAGATAATAATTATTTACTTGTTACGTGGTATATACACAACAGCCTCTGGATGATGTAAATAATAATCGCTCGGGTATTCCCATATAGCAGCTCTCGTCGGATCTGGTATGAAAAGACCTAAGAACAGATTCATAGTGTTCTGTTTCTCAGCATCTGAGAATGTGTTGGAGTAATATCTACTCAAAGTCTGCATTATGTCATTACCATGGGAAGACCACGGAGCTGTCTTGCGATAAGTTTTTATTCTGAAAAAAGGGAAAATTTTATGTTTTTTTTTTAATCTGACACAGGTATTAGTATATAATGATCATCATCCGTTATTTTTCTTGTATGAAGCATAAGAATTATGAGATAAGAACTATCTGATATCACTGCTAACAAAAACAATGTAATGCATAATCTGTTGGTTTGAGTCTCGTAGAAGATTTCTACTCACTTTCACTAAGAGTTCCTAAATATTAGGTAACACTTAACGCAATTTAAATGACACATAACATTGAAGTAAAAACGAGAAGTAAAATTACGGGCGATAATTTTACGTGAAAACGTCATTAGAAAACATTGATGAAAAATTGCATACTTTTTATGAATTGAACAAACAAACAATGGAAACCATATTAACTTTTCACTTCACAATATAAACAGATCCATTTTAGATTGTGTGCTGCTACTGTCTCTCTTTTACTTGAACGCAACGGCCGATAGAGTGAGAGAGAGAGATAGATGCGTCACAAGCCTAACGCTTAAAAAAAATAGTTATATGACCAGCCGCCTGCCAGACGTCAACCCTCCTTGACAATGTAATTGTTGACCAAACGGCATCAGATGGAGTTGGGCTAGGTCGTCGGCTCTTAGCCGTCTTTTATGATATCCACGACCAAAGTAAGGGTTGGTATATTCAAGCCGCTAACCACACAGCTATAGCTTTTATAAGACAATTTTTTTTATGTTAAATATGCTGTCTTCAATCACATACCTATGTACCAGTTGTGATCCACCATATTGCAATGCCAGTGTATCACCATGGTCCTCGTATAAGCCTTCTAATAATCTCGCACAATCCGAATCAAATTCAATATTTGGTTCACCGATCAGTCCTAAGGCATATAGCTGGAATTAAAAATAAATGAATGTCAAATATTGTTGAGTTTTTGCGAGAGCATGAAAGTGTCATGTGGTGGTCTTGCATTTTAAAGTATAATTTGAATTATTTAATATTTAGTGATAGTGTAGTAAATATGATATAACAGTTTTAAACAAGTTTTCGCTTTCAATCAAAGTTCTCAGAACATACTTTCAACAGTGTGGCACTTTTAAAGGAAGGATTTGACTTACTCACGGACTTTAAATTAAGTGATAATCAATAATTAAAAATTTATCATATAAAATCTCGCTACAGGCAACTATAGGCTCGCATTTATCACCGAAGGGATTATGCTGAAGCCGGGTAGTAGAGCCGGGGATCAATTCCACTTCCAGAAGAACTGACCGCGTGAGGGTTATACGCTGACAACGAATAACCTGGACGTCTACAGGCATGGTAACCGAAAGAGTAAACGATCGGGTCAACGTAGTCAAGAAATCGGTACCGAAGACCTGTTAATTGGTGGTGAGGTAATACAATAGGTTATGGGGCTTCAAACGGTGCTTCTATCACCCTGGATGATTTGGGTTAGGAGTAATCAGACCAGTAATCAGGCCTCTCAAAGAAAATGTGTTAAGCAGAGATATAAATAATATAAACATATCTAAACTTTAGTCAAACTTAATAAAGATGGAACTTATTGTCGCCAACTGACAACAGCCTCAAATTTGGTTTTTTTTTTTACTGAGAATTTTTAGAAAAATTACTAAATATAATCCATCCATCCATCAGCTCGTAAACGTCCACTGTTGGACATAGGCCTCCCCACGGGAATGCCATTCAAAACGGTCCTGTGCCACCTGCATTAAACAGTTTCCTACGACCTTCACAATGTTGTCAGTCCACCTACTGCGGGAATCAATATAATAGGCAATTATTTTTTTTTTTTTTGGTAACGCAGTGGTCCAGGAATGCGTGAAGCACTAACTCCCCGGACGGGAAGTGTGGGACTCCTAGCCTAGGGCTAGGTTACCCACTAAACCGCATCCACTGCGATTGCTGTTAGCCTAGGGGCTGTTACAGCGTAACCGGGCTGTGGGTGAGCG
The DNA here is from genome assembly GCA_905163515.2 of Lymantria monacha. Classification (NCBI taxonomy): domain Eukaryota; kingdom Metazoa; phylum Arthropoda; class Insecta; order Lepidoptera; family Erebidae; genus Lymantria; species Lymantria monacha. The sequence continues at coordinate 4,547,012 of LR991087.1, forward strand.
CTGAGGGCTCTCAACCCGAAATAGGCAGTTAAAAGAAAAAAAAAAGAAAACTAAAAAAACGCGGGTTTGTAGACAACTAAAAAGTGCAATGCAGAAAGACGGTATAGCGACATCTATCGAGTCACGCAATAGCTCCGCCACAGATATCAAATACGCTAATTCGGTAACCGTGTTTTTTTTTTTTTGGCGGCGGGCTACGGTACGTCAAACCCCGCTATTCCGTCCGGGGCGACAGGAAACGTGGCGCAAGACCCCGTAGACCCGCCCTACAATATACCTCTCCACGTCGTGCGGGTGAGTCACTGGTACGCGGTCTTTTTCTTCAGTGGCCTACCCGGCGGTCTACCCTCACGGGTATCCTCACTGATGTCGACGCCCGGACAGTTTGCACCGTCGGGGCGTCGTCCTCACGCGGTGGCCTCGCTCCCAGGGTGACCAGACTAATCCCCGGTCCGGTCACCCGCTGCCTCGGCTAGGGCGGCATGAGGCGGATCAGTAACCGAGTAACGGTAATCCCATTCATCATCTCAGCCCATATATGTCCTACTGTTAGGCTCGAGCCTCCTCCGTAATGGGAGGGAAATTGACCTACTATACCACGCCGGTCAGACGTGTTGGTATAGAGTTTTGTTTCGAGTTTTCCTACTCTTGCATAGATGTTATATGTGTTTTATATCCCTTAATCGTCTCTTATGATCACCCACGGGTAAGATATGGGGTGGCGAATTGTATTCTTACTCCCTCACCACACGGATAGACAATGATATAATTGAAATAGGTAATCCCATTACCTATTTCAATTATTATATTGTCACCGATCCCTAATAAGTGCAAAGTTACAAACTGATCCGTTGTTAAGAAGGGGGGTGAATAATGATCAAAGATGCCTTTATATACAAACCAAGGTTAAAAAGATCTAGCGTCCTGATATTGCTCCACAGGATGACCAGGATAAGATTTGAGTTTGTTACTATTTAATTTTTATTCTAGATTTTACCTGATGTGCTAAGACATATTTTCCTATAGCAAACTGTGCTGTATTCGTTCTGTCGAGACAGTCCACGCAGTTGACGCGAACAAGTCCAGTTTGTAGTCTCCCACTCTGATGACCTTCCACACCTGTCTCTTCACCATAGCCTCTCGAACTTAAAAATATTCCTGTCCTCTTGACGACTGTGCGTGCTATCGCCGATAATCTTAAACGTATTATTATCTTTACTTAGTTATATTATTTCCCAGAGAGTAAATAAAAGTGTAAAACCCATATTTAGTTCCACCGCCGTTTACTAGCATACCATTTTAAACTCTAGCCCAAAGAGTAAAGTTATTAAACTGAAAAAGAGTGGCAACTTGATGATAAAATATGCATGTATGGAAAGTGCTGCTACCCAGAGTTTAAGCGGTGAACTAAAGTTGAAGTGATACATATACATATCTACATGTGTATGTGTAATTATACAGAATATTCTTTTACTATGAGATCTACCCTGAAATATAAAAAAAAAAACATATCAGCTGATATCGAAACAATAATAATATAAGTTTAACAATGAAAATTGATATAATTTTCAGAAAGTACATCAATAATCGAAAATAGATCGATGACAATAACTACCTACACTATGAACAAAAAATAAGAATTCTCAGTTGTCAAACGTTTGACAGACAGGACAAAATGGCAGCAGCTAAGTTTGTACAACCAGTCTGTAGGCGGCGCGACGGTCAGTAAAAAAAAGTAATGTTTTAAGTGTGCCCCCCCAGCTCTAGCCTTAATATCGAGAATTTTGCCAATAAATACCTTGAAACTACTCTAGTAAATACGCAGAAAACCCCAACAACTTATTATGCACAATATTTGAAGTGTATTTGAAATAATACTACTTTTACAGATTCTAAAGGGTAAACTTTAAATAAAATTCTATGTCAAGCCAGTCTATACAGGATGATGATATGGAGTAGGCATAAGCTTAATAGTGGGATGTTTATGAGCTGATGATGAAGAAAAAAGGAAAGGCGAAAATTTTAACTATCCATTTTTATGTGACTCAATCGGTTTTTACGACTCCCGGGTGTCCCCCCGTAAGTGACATTAAATTCATAATCTTTCACCAGATAGATTTAGATTTCTTTTTAAAGGCCACCCTGCACTAGGGAAATAATGCTTGTATTACGAGGGGGACTTTACAAACATGCAATGAACGCTGACAAATTGCACCCAGACTCAGAACAACACTCTCTCTCTCATTGTGGATGGCACAAAGTATTGTCCCGCGTGACAATCGAACCTACGGCACTGGCACACTATCTGTGCAGTCAAAAGGTTCATAAATGGATGGATAGAATCTGCTGACTATATCCTTTTATAAAGTCATTTAACTCTGTATTATAGGGGTGTCCACTTTGAAAAAACATCGATGTTTTTTTCGATTCGATAAATCTGAAAACTGTACATCGATGTCTTTCGATGTATCGGATGAAAACATCGAGTACTTTTTCTAAAGTCATATCAAGTGTTACTTCTAAAAAAAAAAAAGGTCTTTTTTGTGGCATTTATACCTATTCCAATCCCTTATAAAACTGACTTCTAAAAAAAGGTCCTTTTTGTGGCATTTATACCTATTCCACAGTCCCTTATCAAACAGATTTCTAAAAAAAAAAAGGTCTTTTTGTGGCATTTACTGGTTATCATCGTTTCGATGTTTTATGAAAAAACATCGATACATCGAGTATTTCGATAGCTCTTCAAAACATCGGATCGATTCGATGTATCGCATTGTAAACATCGATGTTTTCGATGCATCGATGTATATCGAATATCCCTACTGTATTAACTACTCACTTATCCAATACTTTAGCATCTGATTCCTTATTGACCCTCGCCATATCCATATGATAATACTGTATAACATGCTCCGGAGGCAGGAACTGATTCAAATATTTCACAGCATTACTTATAACATCAGTCAATAAAGACTCGTGTTTCTTCTTCTCTTTCTTCTTAACTAAATTCAAGAAGATTAATGGTGAGCCATATCTTCTCATCATATTGTTTAAGTGTTTTCCTGGTATCTCGGCAAATGGATCGCTCATATCAATTGAGATCGCTGGTTTCGGTACCATTTTGGAGATGTCTTGAGACCAATATGAAGGTATTGAGCCGCGCATTTGGACAAATGAACTGAACCTAAAATTAATAATTATTATGAAGTTAAAAGTTTGTTTAAATGATGACCAAGATCCTGGGTCTTTTTAGAAAATAATTTTATGATATATAGACCGTTTAACGGGCGGGAAGGGCACCTTTAACTGTCTGATGGTCGAATTAGGAATTAGTTAGGTACCCGCAGTGAGGCCTACTACGTGACAGTGACTGGAAGCAGTGGGTGCCATACCCATAGATTCCACTGGTCCACGTAATAGGTACTGGAAGAGTGTGGCGGGCTATGACTCACATCATGATTCCTTTGCCCCAAACAGTTGTACTATGGTCTGTCAAAAATAAGATTGATCCAGTGTTATTAAATTTTTCCCTCCATCGCCACGCAGCAATATTGAATCACTAGCATATTTAAAATTACTATTCTAAACACATATATTTGATAAATTCCATAGATATTATAATAATAATAAATTTAATAACACTTTTTTAACACACCATCCTGCACTAAGGAAATAGTCCTTGTATTGCGGGGGACTTTACGCACATGCAATTAACGCAGAAAAACTACCTTTGTGTGTCGCACAAAGGAAGCAAACCCACGGAACTGGTACGGAAGGTTGGTAACTCAACCACCACATCTGTGCAGTCAAATTATATAGTTAAATATCTACATCTCGACATAATGCTACTAATTTTCAGTATTAGTCATAAACCATAGAATTAAAAAAAAGTATATTGTACCTGCCAGCAGCAAATGATGATACCATAGAGTCGTGTACAATCTGTTCAGTTTCCACTTCATTGGCAACATCACCATGCATATTCGCACCTCTCTTTAGAAACCTGGTACCAGCATATCTATTGCTCCGTCTAGCTATGAGTGTGAGATAAATTGGACGACCAAATATGTTCAAATTACTCTGTACTATAAATCCATGAACAATATATAGAATCCAATCTGGATGTAGATGTGAGTGAACTGTGGATAGCAAATGGCTGTTCCAAACGAATCGCCATTCTGGCACAGATCGTATTCCAAAGTCTAATCTTGGAGCATGATGGCTGAAAAAAATACAATTTTTTATAATTACAAGTCAATTACTAATTTAAGTTAATCATCTGATCAGCCTATTGACATCAATTATTGGCTTACTCTAGGGGGGATTACTTCATAACTATTATGCTTGACAAGCGGGTTGATGATCACAGTTGAGTATCTCAAGACAGACAGTATTGGTACTCATTCTTCTAGGAGTGCATTAACAAATTTTTATGACCCCTCAAGGGAACGTAGGGGCTGATAACACACTGTATTTTTAAGATATTACCACACAATAAAATACTTTTGACGTGATCATGTTTTATAAAGTGTCACTTTGCGCCCGAGCTGAGCGTGCAAGCGAGAGAGCGGGTCAAGCGATAGACAGGAACTATCAGCCTAAGCGTTCATGCATTTTAAGAATTTGACATGAACTTTTTATTAAGTGAAGTGAAAAGTTAATATGGTTACCATTGTTTATATTTGTTCAATTCATAAAAATATGCAATTTTCCATCAATGTTTTCTTATGACGTCATCACGTAAAATTATTGTCCGTAAACCAACTTTACAGACAAACATCGTTTTTTTTTAAATAATAAATAAATTTAGGTACCCAGTTTTCTGTCTTTGCTCCAATTGATTTTTCCAAGTTTCAAAAATATCTTCATCATCCTCATCATATTTATTGCACTCACATTTTTCTGCCTCTTGTGAATAATTTGATGTTAAATTTGAGTGATATACTGCAGCAGTCACAGGCTTAGGGAATAGAGCTGGTGCAAGCTTCCTCGGAGGAGCCATATTCATTTGTAATGTATGAGTAATATCATAGCTATAACTATAATAAAAATTTGTTGACAGGTCTATGGCCAGAAACATTTTTAAGTATCTCTGCTCATCTGGATGCTGTGGTTTGTTATTTTCATATGGAATGTATATAGTAGATGTATCTTCTACTTTGTAGATTGTATGAGAACCTATTACAGCCACCTTTCTCCTTTTTGTGACCAATGTAATGTAATAACCTTCAAGGAATCTTATGAATCCTGAAAGAATTAATTACATTTTATTTTAATGTTATTAGTTTCTTTTGTGAAACTATTGCTCAACTTCATCGTATATAATGGTAAGTAGTGTTGTGATGTATAGTTATGAAGCATACTAATAACGTGTTTATTTTTGCTTAAATAGTGCAAACAAAAAGCAAATCATTTACTATATATATATATATATATATATATATATCAAACAAATAATGCCAAAACAAGTACATATTATATATTTACTTGTTTTGGCACTCTGTCATAAATTGTATTTTTTTGATGATAGATACAATTCTTTATCCAGTTCTAATTGGAAAATACATCATTTATTAAACTAAAGGGAAAATACATAGAGGTCTCTAAATTTTCCATGTAGTGACAGACTAAAAATACAATTTTCCATCCCATCTCTAGCTCATGGATATCGTAAAAGATAACTAAGGGAGGTATCCCTTAGTCAGATGTTATATACATATAGTAATATGTATATAACATCTATGTAACAGAAGGAAAACATGAAATAAAACCCCATACCAACAAGTCTGGCCAGACGGGTTGAGAGCCCTCAGCACTCACCCACAGTCCGGGTAAAGTTGTCATAGCCATCTGAGGCTAACAACTAAGACACAAAAAAAAAAAAAGTCTGGCCAGCATAGTGCAATAGGTCAATTTCCCTCCCATTGTGGAGGAGACTCGAGAAAAATATTATTATTTATTGTAATTTACAAGTTTAAGTATATTTACCAACAATTCCAAATGCAGATACAATTTTAGTCAAACCCGATGTCCTTCCAGATCTATTACCAAATCCGATCATATTGAGTAACTGGTGTATCTCATGTTTATTGTATTCTACTTTATCATCAACCAGTATCAGTTCTCTTGGATCTGTCCTATCAATTTTTAATACTCTGAATCTTGTCTGTGTATTATTTGATCCAATTAAATAAAACCTCTAGAACATAAATAAATTACAAAATTACTCTTTATCAGATAAACATTGTAGAAAAAAATGTGTTTCCTTGGGGGAATCAGTTCATTTAAAAATACAATATGCCATCGCCTCTTCCATTATATCCTTGCTCGTAAGAGTCGTAAGCAGATAATATTACTGCAATGGAAGGAAAATATAAGTAGTTATAAGTGAACTCGTTGGGCTGCAGGATGCTGACAAAATTAATTCAATGGACTTACCGCTTTAGTTTCATATAGCGCTATTCGTTGTATTGAACTGATTATTGGATGAAACATTATACTTCGTTTAGACATTTTTCACGTTTTACTACAATATACTAAAATATGTAATATAAGGTTGTTAATTACTGTGACCTTAGAACAGCTGGAAACATTATTTATTATTACTTTATTATTATTTATTTATTTTCTGTCTTATAGTCTACTCCCTCCCACCCTCGTAAATTACAAACTGACACTTGTCCATTTGTCAAATTGTCAATGTCATAACTTTTTACCGATAGCAATTCTAAAAACATATTTACACATTCATTTCATATTTACACATAAGATTAAAATGTTTTTATTGTAATTGAGTACAAAATTTTGGGTTAAGTAATATTTTACTAAATATTGGGTAAGTTTTCAGTGCGCAGAGATTCATACATATCCTCTCTGAAGAAAAACTTAATAGTAGAAGCTACGTGGAAGCAGTTATTGGTGTGCCTTTTATGGCTTGTTATAATCTAGTGTCCTAGATTTGTAATTGCCGCGTCCCTCGAGATTTGTGATATTTGTTTGAGCTCCGCAGGTACCAGTCACTACCATCGTAGACAAGGACCGGGTTCCGGTGGCCCACTCGCACGGCCTGCCATCTGTCACCCTGGACGGATTTATAGGGGTGCGACCAGACCATAGCCCGCCCTATTTACGGATCTGTTGCCAATTATGAAATCTAACACTTACAGGCCTATGCTATGACAAACAATCAGCAACAATATGAGAGATGCTCTCATATTATAAATGTTCTTGTAAATAAAATGACACGTTGAAGACTTTTCGTAGGAATGAGAAAGCATCATGTGGTAATCTTGTATTATAGGCAATATTTAGTGATAATTTTGATGCCATTTTGCGTAATGTTTTGCGGAGGAACTGTTAGGGGTGTATTGAACATGATAACAAAGAGTTTTGCATATGTTTTCGTTTTTCACAAAAAAACCCATAACCATAGTAATTTGCCGCCGTAAGTCATATCAAACAGTGATATGACTTACGGCGGCAAATTACCAATTTAAAGAAATTATAGATGTGAAGAATCTGATAATTTATGAAGAAAATTATAACTTGATGCTGACAACACTGAGCTCATTTTATCAGATACCAATTCAAAAATAGAAGAAGAAATGACACCTTACTTGTCATTTCATAGTGCAAGCAATACGAGTGAAGCGCTTGCTTGTTTTTATAGCAACCTACTTCGCAATGGAAGAGAGGTTTACCTATCATATTGAGTGCAATCTAAAAATACATATTTTTAGTTTTTAATTTCAAAATTATTTTTAACTGCAACGATGTTCTCTGCTTACCTCTCATACTGGTCTTAGATGGAAAATTGGACAATAACTTGATACAAATGTAAAATGTAACTTTGTATCAAATTATAACATTCTTCTTGTATGTTGTTTGAACGTCTGTCACAGAAGTTCGATTAGTTAGATTTCCGTATCTTTTATTTAATGTTTCTGAAATCTTCAGCTATATACTACACAGAGGTATCTATGTTAAAACTAAGTTTTCAATATTTTTGACTTAATAGTTAAATTGGCATATGAGCGTAAACAGAGTAGTTTAGTAAGTAATCATAAGTGTCGAGAGATGGCTCTGTACAAAGTAATTTAAATATAAAGCCGCCTTAGGATATACGGCCTTCTACACGAGTTGATAGATAGTACAATGCTCACTCTTCGAATGCCGTTTAGGAGAAGTGAGAGCAAGACCGGGTAGCGGGCAAGACAGGGTACCGGGTAGGGTACTCGTAATTCTCTTCATACACGTTCGCTGGTTTCAGAGACTCTTGACTCTACCTTCCTTCAGTACATAACTGATTTGGTCTAGGTAGGTTAGTCTCGGTCTCCCCCGGTACCTACATCCTTTCACTTTCTCATTGTACAGGCGCGGCTCAAGCACATGTAGCGCCCGGGTGCAATCAATAACCTGGCGCCCTCTTGTACCAAAGTGCGTGAACAAAATGGAATAGGTTGATGGTTACAAGCGGCTCTCGGCGCCCCCTAACACCCGGCGCCCGGGTGCACCGCACCCTCTGCACTATAGGTAAAGCCGGCCTTGGCATTGTATATCTTCTTAACCAGACGTTCTTTCGGCATTCTTTCCACATATCCGAACCATCGGAGCATTGCCTTTCGCATCTTTACACCAATACTCTCTTTCATACCTACTCACTTTCTTACGTCGTCGTTAATGCGATCGATCAGCCTAACTCCACAGATTTTCCGTAGAGACCGCATTTCGACCGCATTAATTTTACTTTCATACTCTTTTCTGCATACACAACTCTCGCTTCCATACAGTAATGTTGGGACAAGCACTGCATTATGTATTGCTACACGTGCCTTCTGGCTGTGGTGGTGGCTACCGAGAAGTTGCCCCAACGCTCCGTTCACTCTATTTCCCGCATTCACTCTTCGCTCTATATCAGTGTACCTTCCATCTCGGCTAAATCCACATCCAAGATATATAAATTCATCCACTTGCTCCAGTACATCATTACATATTGTTACTCTTACATCTGTTCTGGCTTCATCTCTTTCAAAGACCATTATTTTGGTTTTGCTCACATTCACGCGTAGACCCCTTTTCTTACAATAGTTTTTTTCAAGACATGTTATTTTTTACAAATGTGGGCATAATATGGGATATGGTATCCCATCTTGCCCCTCGAAGAAAATTCTAGTTATTTCTTTTAGACACTATGATTCTTTAAACTTAATTGAGCTTAATCTTGTTTTAGAAAGGTAAAAATTGGAACAGAAAGAACAAACAGAGATTATCCATCACTGAGGTAGTGTCAGAAACCACTACGTTGGAACACAGAGCAACAGCATCAAATAGACCATTCGCATCAACTAACGCTTCAATTGTCCCTGAAAGGATGACTGCAACTTCAGTTTCAGCAGTTGAAGATTCTGACAATGAAACTATTGGCGAACTACTAAAATGCCGCATGCCTATTGCCATGGCACAATCTGTGAAGTACAACCTCAACCCGCTCTACTTGGTTGAGATATATAGAAATAGATCAAAGGCCCACTACACCAGTACCATCAGTATTTTCTGTTGTCAGTGCTCAACAAGTGATGCTTTATCCTGCAACTCGCAAAATAACACGCGTGACAAGGAAACGAAGAAAAATGGCTGTAACAACTTCTTACCCATATAAGAATAAATTAGAAGAAATAAAAAAAGAAAGTGGCAGAAGATAACAGAAAAGAAAAAGAGAGGCAAAAGAACTAATAAAGAATAATCTAATTTCACCACCAGCAACGACGAAAATAATATCTCTCGCTTTTACTGCCATGGAAGATACTTAGATTCAGATGAAGGATGGGCTGCATGCTCTCTCTGCGGTAAGTGGGCCCATCTTGATCGACAAGGCTCCAATGACTGTTTATGTAAGAGTAATTATAAATAAATAAGAATTCAAAATATTTAAAAATGACCGTTTTATTACGTTTGAAACGTCAAGGACCCCGTTTTGCCAACCAAAATATCTGGGTTTTGCTCTCCACCAGGCAGGATGGGAGATACAGTTCAAGGGCGGGAGCCCTCTGACCGTGGTAGCTACACCGTTGCTGAATAGCACCGGGTCATTAGGGTTAAGTGGTCTTCATTGGCAGATCACACGGAATTCGTCGTTCCGACTTCATCCTAGCGATCTCCCTGTTCCGGCCGCATCCCTGGTGACTCCAGAGGGGATCCAGCATCAGACGACCAGTGACGACGCTTATAGTTGTTATTATTTATCAACAAATAACAACATCGTGAAGAAACATAACTATCTATGGTTATGAGACATATAAAATTATATTGGATTCTTAAAGTAACTCGCAATTTACTATTACACTTTTTCATCGTTATAGATTACAAATTATTTTCAAATCTATTAATCCAGGTTTCTAATAGAATAAGATTTTTGGCAACATTTTTGGAAAGCATATACTTAGGTACCTAAATAGTAGATATGTTATGAAGGAGCGTAACCGAACTATCGGATATTTGAAATAAAAATTTCGAAATCGAAATCGTAACCGAAATCGAAATAAAATTTTTGAAATTTTGGATGGTAAAAAAATTATTCAGTACGGTGTCATACGTCAAGTAAAGTTCTCTCTGGCAATTTTAGAATAACATGAAAACATAGATAGAGCATTTTTATTTCCTTTTCACTACATTATTTTGAAATTAAAATACGTAAAATGAAATGAAAAACATTACAAAATAAAACTATAAAATATTGAATATAATTTAGGACTGACATATTATGACATCTTCATATTCCCGCCAAAATTTGATGGAAGACTTTTTTAAAAGAAGCAAAACCGTGCCCTTTGGACAATGACTCTATCGATCGCGTTGAACTCTTATATATGGAAAATCATGTAAGATATCTCATTTCAAATTTAAATTTACTTAATACGTATAAACCCTGTGAGGGCACTTACATATTGGTCAATTTTAGCATTTTAAAATAATCAAATAAATTACCACCGGATAAGCACATATCCGCCACTGTAATGATCCAGCAAGAAACTCAGCGCGTTTGTCTATTATTATTATTTCTTAATTTGTATTGATTGATTTAATTATAACAAAAGAGAGTATTTGAAATACTTCATCGATATAGTGAGCTTTCAAATCATAGTAACCATAATAATTAACATACATACATATCATCACGCCATATCCCTTGTAGGGTAGGCAGAGAGAACAGAGTGCCAGAGAACTCTATCCTTGCATACTTCACTCGCTTCCTCAACATTCATAATTCTCTTCATACACGCTCGCCGGTTTCGGAGACTCTTGACTCCACCTTCCTTCAGTAAATGACCGATCTGGTCTAGGTAGGTTAGTCTCGGTCTCCCTCGGTACCTACATCCTTCTACTTTCGCATTGTATATCTTCTTAACCAGACGTTTGTTCGGAATTCTTTCCACATGTCCGAACCATCGGAGCATTCCCTTTCGCATCTTTACACCGATACTCTCATAATAATTAATATAAATAAATGGTATTGAAGAAAAACGAAAGTTTTGAAATGAATAGTATTTTGGTTGATCGATTTACTAAACAATCCCCATAGATAGATTTAAGCTAACATTAACCGCTTGGATATGTGGACCAAGTAGGTTAGTATTCAGAATGTTTTGAATTTTTCAGATTGTCGGCTAACCCAAGTTATTTCGGTCTTTTTACCTTATTCAATATCATAATAAGTTTTTATAAGTGGTAGGACCACGCTGTTGATAGTTCTCTGTCTACAGCCGCGGGCCGGTCTGTTCGAGGTAGTACAACACTGAACAGAAGATCGACGACTGAGTAATGGCAATGTGCTATTGCGCTTCGTTTGGTGAGCGAGAGAGCCGGAAGACCAACCCCAAACCCACCCAGGGTTTGTATTAGTAGGCAGTGGTCTAGCTATACCCTTGGTATTGCGAAGTTCCATGGGCGGCAGTAACACTTGCCATCAGGTGTGTTGCTTGCTCTTTTGCCACCATAAGCAGTAAAAAAAATAATAATAAGGAACGTAGGTTTTACGTGCTACGATTTGTGAAGGGATTTCATTTATAATGCAATTCATAAGTTTTCTTTTTGTTGTTAATCAACATCACCATCATCACAGCCCATAAATGTCCACTGTTGGGCTCGGGCCTCCTCCGTAATGGGAGGGAAATTAAGTTACTATACCGCACTGGTCAGACGTGTTGGTATAGGGTTTTGTTTCGAGTTTTCCTTCTCTCGCATTGATGTTATATGCGTTTTATATACCTTAGTCGTCTCGTACGATCACCCACGGACAAGACATGGGGTGGTGCATTGTATATTACTCCGTCACCACATGGAAAATGTTAATAATTTTACATCTACCGTTGGCAAATGTTCATTAGTACTATTAATGTAGATGGTCTATCACATTTTTTAGTTTAAATCTCTCTAAAAGACTTTTATGTGTTGGACCCATGTCTCCATCGTAAATCTCCAAAAAGACCAGATATCTTCATAGAGAAGATTCTGTGAAAACAAACTTCAATAAATATAATAATAATATTATTTATTAATTTTAATAAGAACAAATAATATAATAACAAGTAACATAACAAAAATAAATTTCAATAAATATAATAATAATTTCATTTATTACATACATACATACATATCATCACGCCATATCCCTTGCAGGGTAGGCAGAGAGAACAGAGTGCCAGAGAACTCTATCTCTGCATACTTCACTCGCTTCCTCAACATTCATAATTCTCTTCATACACGCTCGCCGGTTTCGGAGACTCTTGACTCCACCTTCCTTCAGTACATGACCGATCTGGTCTAGGTAGGTTAGTCTCGGTCTCCCTCGGTACCTACATCCTTCCACTTTCGCATTGTATATCTTCTTAACCAGACGTTCGTTCGGCATTCTTTCCACATGTCCGAACCATCGGAGCATTCCCTTTCGCATCTTTGCACCAATACTCTCTTTCATACCTACTCGCTCTCTTACGTCGTCGTTACGAATGCGGTCGGTCAGCCTAACTCCACAGATTTTCCGCAGAGATCGCATTTCGACCGCATTAATTTTACTATCATACTCTTTTCTGCATACCCAACTCTCGCTTCCATACAGTAATGTTGGGACAAGCACTGCGTTATGTATTGCTACACGTGCCTTCTGGCTGAGGTGGTGGCTGCCGAGAAGTTGCCCCAACGCTCCGTTCACTCTATTTCCCGCATTCACTCTTCGCTCTATATCAGTGGTGTACCTTCCATCTCGACTAAATCCACATCCAAGATATACAAATTCATCCACTTGCTCTAGTACATCATTACCTATTGTTACTCTTACATCTGTTCTGGTTTTATCTCTTTCAAAGACCATTATTTTGGTTTTGCTCACATTCACGCGTAGACCCCTTTTTTTTCATTTATTAAATATAATAATAACAAATAACATATAACAAATAACATAACGAAAATAAATTTCAATAAATATAATAATAATTTCATTTATCAAATTTAATAATAACAAATAACATAACCATAATAAATTTCAATAAATATAATAATAAATTCATTTATTAAATTTAATATAAACAATTACGCCTTTTCATTAAAAACGGATAATAATAGGACACAAAAAGATGGTTATGTCACATCTCTATTATTAAAAAAGAAAAATCCTGCACTAACATATAAATAATTGTCTCTTTGGAAAACTACAAATATCCAATTTTAAGTAGGAATAGGTATCTTGTAAACTATATTTCTGTGTGAATTAATAAAGAAAGGTTTCATTGTGTTATCGTGTTCCCGCGCTAATTACCGACAGTAGTTATGGCGGTTCGAAAGTAATGGCGGTTGAATACAGGAAATTCAAACGCAAGGTTTTTTTTTATAATAAATAACTCAACCTATATACGACCGGCATTTGGATTATGCCTCATTAATTAGCATAGGGAAATTGATTTACTGTACGACATTATCCCGATGATAACACAGTTTCATTTGAATTCTCTTTCTGCTTCACTGAAAAGAGGACCAATTTCGTTGTTTTCACTCTAAAAAATGAGATTATCACTTTTTAAGCCTACTTTTTTACGATAATAATACGCCTCAGTAAAGGACATATTGTTAAACCACAGCGGCTTTTACAAATAAGGAATAAAATTAACAGATACAATTCCCATCTAGTGTTAGATTAACAATTTGTGCAGGGCCATCTTAGCACATACCGGACCCTTGGGCGTACAATACTTTATCGCCTAATAGGCTAATAAAAGGAAGAAAAAATATACATCATCATCATTTCAGCCTATTGCCGTTTACTGCTGGACGTAGGCCTTCTTCAAGTTACGCCACAGAATGCGGTCCTGTGCCGCTTGCATCCAACGACGCCCGGCAACCTTCACCAGATCGTCAGTTCAACTAGTTGCGTCCTACACTGCGTCGTCCGGTACGTGGTCGCCACTCTAGAAACTTTCTTCTCCAGCGGTTGTCGGTTCTTCGAGCGATGTGGCCTGCCCATTGTCAGTTCAACGTGCTATGTCGGTTACACCCGTTCTTCTGCGGATTTCCGTATTTCGGATTTTATCTCTCAGAGAAATTCTGAGCATAGTCCGCTACAGAAGACACTGAGCGATTTTGAGTTTGGTTATGAGGCCTACATTTAGAGACTACGTTCCGTGCCGTAAGTCATCACTGGTAATACACACTGTTCGTAGATCTGTATTTTCAGACATTGAGATATGTTGGACGGAAAGATCCTTTTAAGTGTCCCGAACGAAGAAATTGTTTATTTAAAATATTCTGCTAACTAATTATGTCCAAATTTAGCTTGGGTACGATTAATTCTTACTATCTAAAGTAGAAATAATATTATAGATATAGTGTATTTCGGGGTTCTCGTCAAGGGGAAGCTTGAGCACGAGCGTCGCATTCCTTTGTGCATCATATAAAAAAAAATGTCAAGTGAATTGAATCCCTGACGCTTAACAATAGCATGACGCTACCTAAGCATTACGTATGAATGTTTTAAGTTAATAGGCACCTTTGCAGTCAAGTTTCCTCTTCGGTCATGAATGAAGTTGAGTAATAATGGAGTGAAAATTCAAAATATCGACATTCCTTTTTTCGCTTGGGTGATCGTAAAAAAGGACAACGGCACGCAAGTATATAGCAGTGAGTAAGAGAAAGAACACTCGAAATAAAACCTATATTAACCTGTTTGACTAGAGTGATATAGTAGACCATATTCCCTTGCCAACCATTATGATTGAAGCTTGATTTCAGCAGTGGGATGTATATTAGCTGAGATGATGATGATATGAATATATACCTATGCTACCTATATTATATTTATAATTGTATCACTACAAATTTCAAAGTAAACAAGCTTATACGCACGTTCGATGCAGGCGAATCAAACTAGAAATGAATAATGTGTTTTGGTCGACGATATAACCGACGCTAACGGTCATAGACAAAACCGCGCCAAATTGTTGAACGGAAAAACAAATCAATGTCCTAGTGTTATATAAAAAAAAATACGCTAACATTTTTTTTTAAATTTTAAATTAACGTAATAGTAATTAGACTAAAAATGAAAGAAAATGTTATAATTGTTTATAATAAAAAAATAAATTTAATCTGTCTGTGTAATGTCTTAATAATTTGACAAAGTTCAACAGCCAATGCAGTCGGCTCCGTTAATAATCTGAAACTTTAGCAATAGGTGTACATAATAATACGTAACGAGACATTGTTACGCGAAGCAGCCACTCCCAAGCTCACTCAAATATTTGTGTGCATGTAACTGGGTCAAAGCAATCCTTATACTCGGCACTATCCCTTAAATTACCAACATTAAGCTTAGGTGACTTCTGTTTGTTAAAGGTTTTTAGATAACCTGGTGAACTGCACTGAGCATTCATTGTGAGAGTATATGTGTGTAAATGAGGCTTTGGAGGAGTATAGTACTGAGTAAATGCAGGGTGCGCGCATGCGTGGAATGGCGCTGGCATCGCGGCCGCGACAGTCCATCGCGTGTCTCCGTGGCTATAGTACCTGTACATGAATTAACGCTTCACCTGACGCACTCTCGAACACCGAACTGTATAAAATAACAATGATTTCACACATCAAAAGTCTCGTTTCTGTGTTAAATTATTAGTTTAAGTGATAAATATAACGAGTGTGATCTGTGGGACGCCAGCGACCGGTCCAGATAGGGAAGCTGCGCCGGCCTCACGCCCGTCTACAGTGGAATGCGGCAATTTTAACTACTGCGGACCCCGGGGAACCATATAAGAACAGGGATCGAACGATAGACAAATATAAGGTAAGACATTTTTATTATAATAGTAAATTACATGCACAATTATAAATAATGTTATTAAGGAAATACGACAAGTTTAAATATAAAGGTAACATCGAAAATATTTTAATTTAAATGTAATTCGGCATATTTTTTCTAACATGTGTACTAGGTATATAAATTGAAAAGTATTATATTTTTGTTATAAAATTTTGTTGTCTATGTTCAACAACTATTACAACCTATTAAGATTTTTAACAAAACTCGTTTTCACGCGATATGTCCAGATGCAGATTAGATGGTTATTATTAAATGATTTTAGTTATTTAATTTATTAAATTTTAGTTTAATTTGACTGAATATTATAATTAAATTATTATTTGTAATCATAAATTCATTGTAGCGTGAAGTAGTATACTTATTATTTACGAAATACTAAATGTTACATTATTTTTATATCTATTGCCTTCAGAATAGGATTGTAAGTAATTCAGACTAAGAAATATATTAGAGCCAACGCCCTAAAATATTAGAGAATATTAATTAATTATGGAGTAATTCTTTAATCATTGTTTTTTAATTCTATGGCATACATTTCTGACATATGCTAATTATAAAAATGTGATTACGTTATATTGAAATATGCATCTTGCGTGTATGACTTATGGTCGTACATAATTATAGTTCGTAGTTCTAATTAACGTACCAAAGAAACCTTTCTTCGTCTCCCCTTAAATAAAGTAACCATTATCATCATCATTCTCCTACGATTATCCCAATTACTTGGGGTCGATACAATATGTACTCTTCTTTCATAGTACATATTGTAAAAGTTATTGGCAATAGTTTTACGACCAGTCGCCTGCTAGACGTCAACCCTCCTTGGGAATGTAATTGTTGACCAAACGGCATCAGCTGGAGTTGGCCCAGGTCGTTATAAGCTTAGTCGTCTTTTAGGGCATCCACGAGCAAAGTAAGGGTTGATAGTATTCGAAGCCGCTACCACACAGCTACCTTAAATAAAGTAACCAATAGGACAATAATGTAATGTATATATTCTAATAAAAACCACAAAAATTATCCTTATCAGCTGTGGCATAACGTTATTATTCGAGCGAAGAATTCTGAGCGTACAATTTTTTTGTTGATAAAAGAAACCGTTACAATTTTAAACCGTAAAATAAGTTAATAGATTTTAAATGTTAGGATTAAAATAGATTATTTGCTGTTTCGTAAATAGATACAAATGTTTTCTTTAACATTTTAAATTAATTTTATAATGAGTTTCGAATTTGACTATTTATTGGAATTATCTCATAATTAACAGTATTTCTTTATAAAATTACGGATTAAGAACTCATAATGTTTTTTCGTTTTTCGACCAATTAAGAATAAAATTCACAATCTATCTTAAGCGTGGGTGTCTCGGTGAAATTATCCCTTAGTCTTTTAAGACTAAGGGATAATTTTATATTTATATAAGTAAAGGAAACTTCGAATATAAAATCATTTATGAAGTCGTTTGACTAGCCTGGCGTAGTAGATCAATTTCCCGCCTATTGTCCAGGAGGTTCGAGCCCAGTAGTGCGACGTATATAAGTTGAGTCATGAATTTTACAACCGTCTTTCTCCATATATTAAGTAAAAGGATCCTAAGGGGTATTCGATATGGTATAAAGGCTATGAGAAGTATTTCATCACAGATTCAATCTTCATCATTCAGCCCTTTGTCATCCACTGCTGGACGTAGGCCTTCCTCATATTTCGCCACAAAGTGTGGTCATATAGGGGTTAAAGCCGTAATCGCCACGCTTGGCAGGCGGGTTGGCGATCGCAGCATGATGTTATACGTTTCCCAGGACAGAGCCGCTGCCCACTCTCCTGGTGGACTCTTAGCCGATTTTTTCGACGCCCACGGGCAAGTACCTAAGGGGTGACGACAATTGTATTCTTCTCCCGTCGCCACACGGGGAAGGATCAGTCATATAGCAGCACGATTCAATCTGCTGAGAATGGCGGAGTTTGTTATCTGTTTTTTTTTTCACATAGATGTATAAATATAGGAGGAAACCCTACAATATCTTCCACAATATAAAGAAATATTGCAAATTTCTAAGTTTAAAAATAGCTTATGGTCTACTCGTCTTATGAAAACATATCTATCCATCCACTCAACAGTTTATCAATGTCCACTTTTGATCGGTCTACAGAGGGTATAATATCCATGATTAGAAGGCAAGTAAGAAGGCACGAAATGATCAAACAGGTTGGATCACAATGGATTACTTAATAGAGCATTGCTGCCCACTACTCTGGTGCTCCTTCAACGGGTTTTTGTAACTTCAAAAAAGAAAGTAAGAGGTGGCTACATTGGGATTGTATGATAATGTCATTCATCATATGGGCACGCGACCTTGAGAAAACTGGTGTTATTAGAGTATATACGTGGCAAATATCACTTAAATTCAAATATTACTTTTGCCAGCTTTGGCAATGGATTATGAACTGTCACATTATTGAAGAGTGAGGGAAAACATTGTAAGAAGTCATATTTTTAGTGGTAGAACCTTATTGTTGAGAGTTTCCTGTCTACAGCCGCGGGTTGATCCGTCCGGGGTAGTATCACACTCTCACATAAAATCGATATCCTACAATGGCAATGTGCTGTTGCGTTTCGTTCGATGAGCGAAAGAGCCGGTAGCCCAATTTTCTGGTTGGGTTTGGGGTTTCATTGAAAGGCAGCGGCCTAGCAGTATCACTGGTATTGCAAAGGTGGGGCGGCAGTAACACTTACCATCAGGAGTGCTGCTTGCTCGTTTGCCACAATCACCATAAAAAAAGAAATTATCTATGCTGTATAGATAATTTCAAACATCTTGTTTAACTCTCAAATATTGTTCAATATCAAAATAGTTATATAACTCATCATCATCGTTCTCCATTCTTATCCCAATTACTTGATACAATATGTACTCTTGTTTCATAGTACATATTGTAAAAGTTATTGGCAATAGTTTTATGGCCGGCCGCCTGCCAAACGTCAACCCTCCTTGGGAATGCAATTGTTGACCAAACGGCATCTGATGGAATTGGCCCAGATCATCATAAGGCGTCTTAGTCGTTTTTTACGACATCCACGAGCAAAGTAAGGGTTGGTAGTATTCATAGGCGCTAGCTACCACACAGCTGAAAAAAATAGTTATATAATTATAAGAGAGAAGAGATTAAAATAGAAGAGAACCACGAAATAAAACCCTGTACCAACACATTTGAACAGCATGGTCAAGTAGGTAAAATTCCCTCCCATTGTCGATGAGGCTCGAGCCCAACGGTGGGACGTATAAAATATCTGCCTACTGGTAAACATAAATTGAATCATGATACCATGAGGCACATAAATAAAAAAAGAACTGAATTCCTGATGTTATACCGTATATAACAGCAGGAATACTGATATACTGATAAAAAAGGAAGCTGTAGACAAGAGGTTCTAGTTTATTATAAATTCCCACGCTTTTTATCACACGAAATCAGCAGTAATTCAATACAAAATCTACAAGAAAAGATTATTAATAAAAAAAGCTTCATCAGATTTTTACGAATTCTTAATGAAACTATTTCGAAATAAATCTCTTTCAAACAAAAAAAAACTTGTTAACTTGTCTATGTCTGAAATGTTCGAACACATTTAAAAAAAATCCTTTTGGAAGCGCAATTATTTCGATTATAAACCGAAATATTCCGATTATAATCGAACTATTACGATTATAAATTTTGTATATTTGAAATTTATTAGAAACATAAAATGGAGGACGTAACCAGAATACAGATACTGTTAAAGTAAAAATAATGGTCAATGGTTAAGTTTGAATGGCGTATAGACATTCTAATGTTGCAACAGCCGTGATGTCGGTGCAGGTACTCGACGGATTAAGTAAGATCACTGTGGATCGCTTTCTTTTCTGCCAACAGCTTAGGTCTATTCAGTTTCGCTCTCATTTCTCACGAATCACGTTTGTGAGCTAAAATTTAATATCCATTGTTATAACATAAGAATCGATCTTGTATTTTAGGTATTTTTTTAAATAGATAATATGTTTCCGTACGGTGACGTATTGAGAATACGTTTCCCATCTTCCTACTCCCTCCTTACTCGCGGGTGTTGTAAGAGACTAATAAATGTAATAATATGCAGATAACATCTATGGGAGAGATAGAAGTCTCGGTAGTAATGGTAGAGTCTCATCATTCTTCTACTTTTATCTCAATTACTTGGGGTCGATACAATATGTATTCTTCTTACATAGCACATATTGCAAATGTTATTGGCAATAGTTTTATGACCGGCCGCCTGCCTGACGTCAACCCTCCTTGGAGTGTAATTGTTGACCAAACGGCATCAGATAGAGTTGGCCCAGGTCGTTATATGGTAGAGTAATACTCTTGATAGTTTTCTGTTGACAGCCACGGGCCTGTCGGTCCGAGGTATTGTATCACACTCCCAGAAAATCGACATCTGAGCAGTGGGAATGTGTTGTTGGACTTTTATCACAGGTAAAGAACATAATGCATCGTCTCGTCAAGTTTTTTTTTTATTGCTAATGGTGGCAAATGAGCAAACAGCACACCTGATGGTAAATGTCACTGCCGCCCATGGACCTTTGCAATACCAAGAGCATAACTAGGCCGCTGCCTACCAATATAAACCCCAAACCCACCCAGTTGGGCTTCCGGCTCTCTCGCTCACCGAACGAAGCGCAATAACATATTGCTAATACTCATACGTCAATCTTCTGCGAGAGTGTGGTACTACCCTGGACCGACCGGCCCGCGTCTGCAGACAGAGAACTGTCAACAGCGTGGTCCTACCACTATTAAAGTAAGTAAGTAATTGGGATAAGAGGTTGATGATGATGTAGCACATAAGTACGGGTTGAGAGCCCTCAGCGCTCACCCACAGTCCGGGTAAAGTTGTCATAGCCATCTGAGGCTAACAACTAAGATACACAAAAAACAAAAAAAGACATAAGTTTTCTAGAAGCTTTATTTATAAATAACTAGGGACCCGCCCTCGCTTCGCTTCGGTTACGTGAGTTCAGTTGTGTAGTTTACTTTCGATGCATAGAATTCTTTTCGGAGAAGGAATTTCTTAAAATTCTACTTCATCTGACATTTACAGGGCAGAAAGAAAGTCCACATCAAATTCCAAGTCTGTAGAGGTAGTATTTGAAAATGTGGATTTTTATAGGTTAGCACCTCTGCATTTCCCTTTTTTTATTTTTTTATTTTTTATTTTTTATTATGAGTATGTTATTCCACAGACTTTTTGTCCGTGCTCTTTTTATATTTAATTTAATTGTTATGGTGGTTTGTTTATAAAATTAATGTTCTTGAAGTGGCTTTATTACAATTGGATAAAGCTTGAAGAGCGCAATTAATGTGTCATAGATGTTGAGCGACAACATGTCTTTTAGGGTTTCTTCTTGGCGCTGGTGGTCTTGTTGTTGGTGAAATGCATGCATTTCCCTTTGAGAACGGAAATTTGTAAAATCTGTAGTTATCTAACCTGTACAGGGCAGAAAAATTTCAAGTCTGTAGGAGCTATACTTAAAAATGTGATTATTACACCCCAGCAACCCCCTCGCTGATGGAATTTCGTAACACCCGTTCTTTGCTGACCTCTACCCGGCAAAAGGAAAATTTTTACCAAATTTAAAGTCTGTAGGCCTTATAGTTCCAGAGATATCGTGATGATATGATACATAGGTGGAAATCCCTTATATATTATTAGATATTTTTTTTTGCTTATTCGACTTCATTAATCTGCGAAATGTATCTATTTGGTGATGAATTAAGAACATGCTATGTTATAACTCTCTTTTTCACTGGGGTAATATATTATCTTAATATACGTACATATTTGAGTCTTTTAGGGTGGAAACGTTGAGGCCGTAGCAGTCTGGGGTACATAATATATTTAAGAATTTAAATAAGCCATACAAACGCACACGGAGGTTAAGCATTGCCATCCAACGTGGCAATGCTGCCAGCATTCTCGTCACGATGTCCATTGCCAGCAGTTTATTGGAATAATGATTCGAAAAAAACTCATTCTTTTAATTATAATAAAATAACCCACAGTAAATAAATAATAATTAATGAAATAAAAAAATACAAGAGATAAGAAATATTATACATATTTCTCATCTTACAAGATGCATCAGTGCAAGAGATGTAAAATTCAAAATGATATCATATTTCAAGCGAGTGTGGAATATGTGACCGATTTCCTTTGTTATTATAGAGAAAACTATATTCTGTGTTTATTTTTTAAAATAAAGAAAATAATCCTTGTAATTTGAAATAAGGAAAAAATAATAATAATAATAAAAAAATATAATAATAATCCTTTGAAGGAAGGTGGAGTCAAGAGTCTCCAAAACCGGCGAGCGTGTATGAAGAGAATTATGAATGTTGAGGAAGCGAGTGAAATATGCAAAGATAGAGTTCTCTGGCACTCTGTTCTCTCTGCCTACCCTGCAAGGGATATGGCGTGATGATATGTATGTATGTATCCTTGTAATTCTCTTTCTTTCTTTACAAACATGCTATTAACGAACACCAATCACACATCCAGAATCAGAAGAATTATTGATCGCACAAAGTATTGTCCTTATTGTCATCATTCATCATTATTCTCCTACTCTTATCCCAACTACTTGGGGTCGATACAATATATACTCTTTTTCAAAGTACATATTGTAGAAGTTATTGGCAATAGTTTTATGACCGGCCGCCTGCCAGACGTCAACCCTCCTTGGGAATGTAATTGTTTACCAAACGGCATCAAGCAACGGCAACGAGGTTGGACCAGGTCGTTATAAGGCTCTTAGTCGTCTTTTACTATGTAGTATTCGTAGCCACTACCACACAGCATAAAGTATTGTCTTGTGTGGAAAAAAAAACCCACGACACTGGTACAATATCCAGTCGTTTTGACTATTCAAAATATCCTATTTATTACGTATATTGTAGACAATTAAAAAAAAACGGAAGAGTTTGAGGCACTTCTCTGCAAATTATTCATTAACATTGTTATTAATTAGCGAGTGTTATTATCAACGTCAAAACTACCGGCATACGTCTAAGACCGCAATAAAATAGCTAGAAGATTATATTTACAATAGAATACACAATAAACCAAATTATAATAGTCACACGATCCAGTGATCTCGTTTTTTTTTTAAGTAAATATAAACTGTAACAATTTTTTAATGTAGATTTGAAATAAAACTATTTTTACGGATTCTATTACGTTTTGTATTTGATTTTTAATTTCTTAACGTTTCGAACACTTTACAGTGATCATGGTTACAGGAGGATAATGAACTTTGTGAAGTGTTCAAAACGTTGGGTGATTAAAAATGAAATACAAACGTGATATAATCCGTAAAAATAGTGTTGTTTGTTTTTTATTGCTTTTGGTGGCAAATAAACAAGCAGCACACCTGATGGTAAGTGTTACTGCCACCCATGGACCTTTGCCGTACCAGGCTATAGCTAAGCCGCTGCTCACCAAATAAAACCCCAAACCCACCCAGAAAGTTGGGCTTCCGGCTCTCTCTCTCTCACCGAACGAAGCACAGCAGCACATTGCCATTACTCAAATATCGATCTTCTGCTCAGTGAGGTACTACCCCGGACGGACCGGCCCGCGGCTGTAGACAGAAAACTGTCAACAGCGCAGTCCTACCACTCTTTAGTTTTATTTAAAATGTGTAATACTTGCGTAAACGCCAGATATCATAGATGTATTTAAAACTACATATTTATCATCATCAAACTCGATATCATCATCAAATATTGCATAGATGGCGTAGCGGTTAACATACAGACCTACTGTACCAGTGTTTCAAATTCAAATTCATAATGTGTAAACCCTGCAAGGAATTTACATATTATCAGTTTCAACATTTTAAATTAATCCAATAAACTACCACCGGATCGGAAGGCAATCGCTACTGAGAAGATGCGCCAAGAAACTCAGCGGGTTTGTCTCTTATTATTATTTATTTACTGATTTTTTTATAAAGTAAATAGTACAATATTTTTAGTAAGAATTAGCTCCAGTGTGATGTCCTTCGCATCCCGATATAATGTAAAGTTCAAATAACAATGTAAAATATCCCATAAGCGGCAACGGATCGGTACCAGTGGCCGGCCCAATGGCGATGGGGAGGGATACGGTGGGTTATGGGCCCACGCGCTGCCCTTCCGTCGCCCCAGACGGAAACGGTGTCCGGTCCATAGCCTACCCAAAAAAAAACATACACATATGACTATATCGCATAAAATTTATATTCTTTTTTTAATAAACTGCCTTGCATTCATGAATTAAACTTTTAAATAGTGAATGGTACTGACATATAATATTTAAACGAGAATTATTCTTAAATAACACATGCATGACTTTAATCACACATTAAGATAATATTAAAATTAAAATGTTATAATTACTTCCACTTACACGCAATAGTATAAATTGAACCAGAGTTTCTCAAAAAAGTCTTCGCAAACACTACAGATTATCAAGAATCATACAGGATTCTCGATATTTGATATAAAAATAACCTCAACTTATTAAATTGATCTCTGCGTGGCAATGGCACGGGAATACAGTCATTGTCACTTTACTGGAGACGAAAACATCTATTAAGGAATCATCAAATGGGCAGAGGCGCTCGTTCAAGCTTTACAAGCAAGGTGATTATATCAATGACCCCATCAAAGAATAACCATATCATGGAGCATTCGATAAGAAAATCAGAAGTTGATGGTGAAATACTGAATAATAAGCTAATTAAATTAAAGCTTAAGAACAACTTTTTTTAACAATGCAACAAATAATATATTTTTTCAAATTTGTCCATCTGCATAGTATCTATAGTCCTTCAGCTTACCTAGTAAATCATACCACCAAAATACAATATTGACAATTATCATTATCAGCATTAGTGATTGGATATTGAATGGCAGTATTAGTTTATAACATTTTGTCAACTAAGTAGTTGCGCGAATTTAAAAAGTATCAAATCTAATTTATAAATATTATATAATTTGTGAACTAAATGTAAGCTGTATGGCTAGCGGCTACAAACACTACTAACCCTTACTTTGCTCGTGAATATCATAAAAGACAACTAAGAGCCTTATTTCGACCTGGGCCAACAACATCTGATGCCGTTTGGTCAAAAATTACATTCCCGAGGAAGGTTAACGTTTGACAGGCGGCCGGTCATAAAATTATTGCCAATAACTTTTGAAATATGTAGGAGGAGGAGTACATATTGCGTAATGAAATAATGAATTTGTGAACTCTGTTAAATTAAAATTTCTTCCGACTGCCGAATTGGGATAGAGCTTGCGATAGCTGGTCTCGAGAGTTTGGATTTTATTAAGAAATTCTCTGTAGCATAATGGTGACTAACCTACCTAGACCAGATCGGTCATCTACTAAAGGAAGGTGGAGTCAAGAGTCTCCGAAACCGGCGAGCGTGTATGAAGAGAATTATGAATGTTGAGGAAGCGAGTGAAGTATGCAAAGATAGAGTTCTCTGGCACTCTGTTCTCTCTGCCTACCCTGCAAGGGATATGGCGTGATGGTATGTATGTATGTGTATAATGGATACTAAATTTATAATTGATAAATGGCTTGCTGTCTTTTGTGGAATGAGAAACTTGAATATTAAATAGATGCAATATAGATAATACATTGTGAATAGTTATGTGCGAGAAAAGATGTGAGATTACAAAAAAAACATCAAAATTCTTCGGATGCAAAGAATTTATAAAATGAAGGTCACAGAAGCGCATGCCACAGCCATCTTATAGCCGCGGCAAAAATTATCTATGCCTTGTTATTATCATTATAAAAGAAGTATTTTTTTTTCACTTTAGTATGGTTTATATTTATGTATAATATTATCCGTGTGGTGACGGAGTAAGAATACAGATCACCACCCCTATCTTACCCATGGGTGATCATGAAAAACGACAAAGGGTCATAAAACGCTTATAACATCTATGTATGAGATGGAAAACTCGAAACAAAACCCTATACCAACACGTCTGACAAGCGTGGTATAGTATAGTAGGTCAATTTCCCTCTCATTATGGAGGAGGCTCGAGCCTAACAGTGGGACATATATGAATTGAGATAATGATGATGATATATAATATTGTGGCAAGATTATTAAAATAAAATGTTTCTTTCTTTATTTCTGTCTCTGTCATTTAAACATTGTTGGTACATAACAAAAAAATCAATATGGCTACTTAAATATGTTATTTAGTACTTAAATTCTTCGTGTGGCAATGAGATAAGAATACAATTACCGGCATCCCTTCTTATCTCATCAAGAAAGTGAGCGGTAGCTCTCTATTAGCAAATGTATAACGTCTCATTGTCTTTATCCTTCAGCGTGTCAATCGTGGCGTTTTTTTTTATTGCTTATGGTGGCAAACGAGCATATAGTACACCTAATGGTAAGTGTTACTGCCGCCCATGGACCCTTAAAATACTAAGGGTATAGCTAGGCCGCTGCCTATCAATATGAACCCCAAACCCACCCTGTTGGAGTTCCGGCTCTCTCGCTCACCGAACTAAGCGCAGTAGCATATGGCCATTACTCAGACGTTGATCTGCGAGTGTGATACTACCCCGGACGGACCAGCCCGCGGCTGTAGACGACAAACTCTCAAGAGCGTAGTCCTATTACTAAAAAGCATTATCCTCTTATTAGTGGGCGATGCTTACATCCAACAGTGAACTGCGTAGACTGAATAATGATTATAATAAACCAAGTTTGAGAAACATTGAAACGAATCAACCATTATTTAGAAGCTGAATTGAGGTATAAGATAATTAAAATCCAGTCAGATTTAATATAATAACCTTGAAATTGAATTCATCTTTTATAAAACATACAACATTGATTTGTAAATAAATCTTTACAGTAACTTTATGTTCATAAATAAGTATTAATATTGATTGCTAAATCGTTAAGATATTGAGCAATCTTGATGGTGTTTCTATATGAATGGATATTGCTTAGGTGCTTAGCGAATTCGATATTTTTAAATTCGGCAATAGTCAAGTTATGAACATTGCGTTTTATCAACTTGATGCTCTTGATAATTATAGCGAAAATTCGCGATTAAACACTTTTAGTTTTACTCCAAAATTACGTTCTTGCTCTTATCCCAGTTACTTATTAATATCATCAATCAATCATCATCTTCATCTCAGCCCATACATGCATGTCCCACTGTTGGGCTCGGGCCTCCTCCATAATGGAAGGATAACTGACCTACTATACCACGCTGGTCAAGCTTGTTGATATAGGCTTTTGTTTCGAGCTTTCCTTCTCTTGCGTTATGCGTCTATACGTTATACATACATACATACATATCATCACGCCATATCCCTTGCAGGGTAGGCAGAGAGAATAGAGTGCCAGAGAATCTCTGCATACTTCACTCGCTTCCTTAACATTCATAATTCTCTTCATACACGCTCGCCGGTTTCGGAGACTCTTGACTCCACCTTCCTTCAGTACCTATACGTTATATGCGTTTTATATCCCTTAGTCGTCTCGTGCGATCACCCACGGGTAAGATAGGGGTGGTGAATTGTATTCTTACTCCGTCACCACACGGAAAAATTGGAATAATTAATATATACTCCTTTTTGACATATATATTGTGAAAGTTTTGACAATAGTTTAATCACCAGTCAGTTTGATGTTAACAGTCTTTTGATATGCAATTGTTGACCAGACAGGCATCAGATGGAATTGGTCCAGGTTGATGTAGAGCTCTGAGCCGTCTTTTACAACATTCACAAGTAATAGTCGGTAGTTTTCACAAATGTCTTTTTATTTTATTTATTATTTAATATTTAATATTATAAACTAATAGATTCCATTCAGCGTGTACATTTTAAGACATAAGCCACGCATGAGCCTTTCCTAGATGAGGAATTTGACGAGAGAATTTTATATGAGATACATTTCAGTTGGAAAATTTATTATAGTTTTTTTTATTTCTACATATATACATACATATCATCACGCCATATCCCTAGCAGGGTAGGCAGAGAGAACAGAGTGCCAGAGAACTCTATCTTTGCATACTTCACTCGCTTCCTCAACATTCATAATTCTCGTCATACACGCTCGCCGGTTTCGGAGACTCTTGACTCCACCTTCCTTCAGTACATGACCGATCTGGTCTAGGTAGGTTAGTCTCGGTCTCCCCCGGTACCTACATCCTTCCACTTTCGCATTATATATCTTCTTAATCAGACGTTCGTTCGGCATTCTTTCCTCATGTCCGAACCATCGGAGCATTCCCTTTCGCATCTTTACACCAATACTCTCTTTCATACCTTCTCGCTCTCTTACGTCGTCGTTACGATTACGTCGTTTTTATTTCTTATCGTGGCAAACGAGTAAACAGCACACCTGATGGTAAGTGTCACTGTCACCCATGGACCCCTGCAATACCAAGGGTATAGCTAAGCCGCTGCCTACCAATACATACCCCAAACCCACCCGGTTGGGTTTCCAGCTCTCTCGCTCACCGAACGAGAATGTGGTACTACCCCGGACGGACCGGCCCGCGGCTGTAGACAGAAAATTGTCAACAACGTGGTCCTACCACTTTTAAAGTTTTTATTTCGAATGACATGTAAAGGCACACAAATAATTATCCTGCGTTGGGATCGAACCCACGATACCCATTCACTACTTAGATTGCTAAATCCTTTGTCCAGGTAATTTAATGGTATATGTAGTCGTTAAAATTACAAAAACAATCATATGATTGTCACAACTAGTGTTTACTTTTTTTCGGATTGAAGAATTCGAAGGAAGTATCGAGCCTTCAAAATTCAATTAAATATATACATACATACATATCATCATGCCATATCCCTTGCAGGGTAGTCAGAGAGAACAGAGTGCCAGAGAACTCTATTCTTGCATACTTCACTCGCTTCCTCAACATTCACAATTCTCTTCATACACGCTCGCCGGTTTCGGAGACTCTTGACTCCACCTTCCTTCAGTACGTGAACAATCTGGTCTAGGTATGTGAGTCTCGGTCTCCCTCGGTACCTACATTCTTCCACTTTCGCATTGTATATCCTCTTAACCAGACGTTCGTTCAGCATTCTTTCCACATGTCCGAACCATTGGAGCATTCCCTTTTGCATCTTTACACCAATACTCTCTTTCATACCAATTAAATAATGAGTGCAGGTGCTGTCTGTCTTCAAAAAAAAAAAAAATCATAATCAAAATTTATGGTCACTATGATGCTGATAATTGCAGCGTTATAATTTATAGCTTGTAATATTTTTTAACAAGTATTCTTATGAAAATTAGTTTTACAATAGAACCATACAAGTTAATTTTACACTGAGAATTAGCACATTAAAAAAAAATACAATCTTCAGATTTTCTTCCACATTTGACTTTTATATTCTTGATAATTTATTATGTATTTTATAAATCCAGAAAGGCTTTTTTCAGCAATAATACAATTGTATACAATTTCTCAGCAAAATAATAATAAGCAAGATGGGCTTCTACACACATTATCAAGTTTAGATTGTTCTCAAAAGGATGTTTAGTTCCATGTATCAGGGGCTGTTTCTATTGTAACAGATTCATTGACAGCGAACCGAAGGGTGTGAATTGTTACAAACACTAGGCATGAACCGTTTCACAGATAGCATGTTAAAAACATTATAATTTCACAGTGTTAAACGTTATAATTTTAAAAGTAGTAGGTATATTAATGTAGTTATTTCTTTTTTTTTATTGCTTACGGTGGCAAACGAGCAGACAACACACCTGATGGTAAGTGTCACTGCCGCCCATAGACCTTTGCAATACCAAGGGTATAAGCTAGGCCGCTGCCTACCAATACAATAGTTAGTTAAGAATATTAGTTAATTTTCTGCACATAATAAAATAACTAGTTGATTTATTTTACATTTGTTTTGTATTTTAATTTTGTGTGTGATGCAATAACTGCTGAAAAATATCATTTATGATATTTCTTTTTTGTTGCAATTTTAACTTTGCCTTAATAGTAGCGACATATCGCATTTAAGTGTGTACATATTTTTATGTCATGTACCTATATTGAACATTATAAGATTGCGTTCACTGCGAATAATTGTCTATATTTCTTATTCTGTACTTAGAAGTAATCTTAATCAATAATCACACAAGAATTTATTTAGTCATTCACTTCAAGAGGACGAATTAATGCTTCCTCTTTGTTCATTTTTTTCATCCTTTAGTTTAAACGATATAACAGAATGACTTTCAATTATTATTAGATTTCGACCAATTGCCAATATTACGTACAGTATTTTACATTTTGAGTTCAAGTCCAAAAAGGTAATAATTTTATTCTCTTCTCCTTTTCTTTCTTCTCTTCTTCTTTTTTTTTAATTTATTTTTTATTAGATAAATTGTTGGTCCACAGACTTTTGTCCGTGCCTTTTTTATGTTGTATATTTTAGTCGTTATGTTGAAGTTATATAATTCAATTTTTCTTGAAGTGGCTTTTGATATTATACATTTATGATGGTTTATATGTATTTTTGACGAGATTCTGCGTTATTAGTTTGTTGTGAACTTGTGATGATGTCTTTTTATACTGCATGTATAAATTGTTGGTCTTGATTGTGATGTCAATCATGATTTTGAAGTGTTTTTTTTTTTCATAAAATAAATATAGATTAAAAGTAGCATTATGTCCCATGCCTATACATACTCAATAGCACAGGTAGAGGTATTGACAAAGCGTGGGTCGCCGCGTCGGCTCGCCTGTCTCGCGACGGGTGGTTCATTTACAAACACGCATATAACAGTATATTTCGTTCCATATATGAGTGTCCATTAAGTAGAAAAACATTTTTATGTATACTTACTGAACTTTAAAAAAAAATAAAGATTTATGACTATGCCAACATATTAATGGATTGATGTTTATGGTAAAATAGTTTGCCCGTTCAGCCAATATTCGAGTAAATAATAAACGATGAAAATGTGTACACATTTTAGCTTCTATATTTTCTCATGGGAAAAGAATTTCCTAAAATCTTGAAACGCGTGCTGCATTAATTGATAAATCAATATTTTTTACATTGAAATAGTTTTTCGTCCATCAATCTCAACCGTCTATACTGCTATAATTAATTTATCAAAAGAGTATTGCTGTGTTTTTTTTCAGTTGATTCCTCAGTCTATTTTTACGACTCATAAGGGAAAGTAAGATGTGGTGACACAGTGTATCATTTACACTTAACTTACTTAACTGAACCGTGTGTTGATCACGTGATTTATATTTTATTTTTAGCTAGTTTTTAGTTTTCGAAACGTCGGGAACAATAATCTTTGTAGACATTTTAATCACTTATTTTCATCATCTTTATTTTTTTTATTTTTTTTTGTGTCTGTCTTTTAGCTGTTAGCCCCAGAAGTCTGTCACAACTTAACCCGGACTATGGGTGAGCGCTGAGGGCTCTCAACCCGGTAAAAATTTTAAGCGACAGCGCCCAAGGGCTCTCCCTCTGGAGAACGGACCTCGGCTCGGGGCGTCGCTGATAGCAATGTGGCCGTGCCCACGTTTGAATTACTGACTATTACGCGCCGCGTCTTACGTCCCCGGTGGCGGGGGCGGAAGCACGGATATTTATGTAATATGGCCGCGCGGGCCGTGTAGGCTCTTTCTTGAGCGATTGTAATAGCATCGTCAGCGTTGGTCAGTAAATGTCGAGGACGTCGGATCGCGGGATTTTCATCATCATCATCTTAGCTCATATATATATATATATATATCCCACTGCTGGGCTCAACCCTCCTCCGCACTACGAGGGGAAATTGACTTACTCCACCACGCTGGTCACACGTGTTGGTATAGGCTTTATTTTGAGTTTTCCTTTTCTTATTTTATCCCTTAGTCGTCTTTTCCGATCACCCACGGGTATAAGATAGGGGTTGGTGAATTGTATTCTTGCTCCGTCGCCACATCTATTTTTTATAGAAGCAAAATTTATTAAAAGTTTTTCTAAATATTATGATACTATATTCACGTTGTCAGTATCTTTTTCATAAGCTCTTTATGTCCACTTTTATGGTTTAGTTAAGCATCTATCTTCTTACTACCCATATTTTATGTGCAAATATTCTTCTGTGTAGTGATGGCTGTCAATACTACCAGCCCTTATATTGCGCGGGTCGTAAAAGACAACTAAGGGGCCGTCGATTAATCACGTGGGGTTTGAAAGGGGGAGGGATAAAGACCAGACCCCTGAATTCACTAATCTTGGGAATGTAATTGCTGAACCAGGCAGCATGAAGTGGAGATGGCCTAATATAAAGCTCTTAGAGGACGTCCATTAATCACGTGTATTTATTTTATCATCAAACGCTGAGATTTCTAAACTGAAAAGCCGTTGCCAGACAACGAACAAAGTTGTTTAAAGTAGGTGATCTGTATCAAGACCTTTTTGCGAAATATAAAAAAGCAAAAAAAAAACCAAGAATATAATGACCCTTTGTAGGTACTGTAAATTTACGTGATGTTGGTGGGGGAGGGGGGTCATAGTCTTAAACCTCACCGCGCATCACCAAAGGGGAGGGGCGTCAAAATGCTAAAAAAAATTATCACGTGATTAATGGACGTCCCCTAAGAGCTTTATATTAGGCCATCTCCACTTCATGCTGCCTGGTTCAGCAATTACATTCCAAAGATTAGTGAATTCAGGCGTCTGGTCTTAATACGAACGCCAATCACTTATAATAATAATATTTACGATATAAAAAGGATTCATAATAATTATGTCGACCTCAAGTAATTAGGATAAGAGCAGATTGATGATGCTTTTTTTTTATATTGCAACACTTTTTTAGGGATAGGCTATGGTCTGGACACAGCTCACCTATTCCATCCGGGGCACCAGAAAGGCGATATGCGCCCTCATAATCCACCATGTCTCTTCCCCATTGCCATCGGGTCGGCCACTGGTTCCGCTTCCTCGACATTCGTGGCCAGCACGGATATTGTAACACCTTAAGTAAATAACGTTATATCCTCTTGATTGAATTAACTAACCATTGGTTGCTATTCCAGCCATTATATTTTGCGTTATATTTGAAAATTATATTATATTGTGGCTCAAAGCGCATTCAGCACATATTCACACTAAATATTTTCTATACAACTTTATACAAAAAAAAAATCGTTAAATAAAAAAAAATACAAAACTACTAAGTTTCTTTTTATTATATCTCTTAACCGTTTTTTTTTGAGTTATGGCTTGGTTACTAAGACCTTTAAGGCAAATCCGACCCGTTAATAAGTCAAATTGTCGCCTTCAAAATGGTTTTTTTTCAACAACATTTCTCACTTCGTAATCGGGTTTTTATAAATAATTAAGCATATTAAATGCTAAATTTCAGTAATTTAGAGAGAATTGTTGTTAGAATTCTTCATACAATAGAATAAAAGCAAAAAAAAATATAGAATCGTTATATATACCTACATACATCATCATTCTCCTGCTCTTATCCCAATTACTTGGGATCAACGCAATATGTACTCCTCTTCCTACATATTGCAAAGGTTATTGGCAATAGTTTTATGGCCGGCCGCCTGTCTGATATCAACCCTCCTTGGGATTGCGATTGCTGACCAAATGGCATCAGGTAGTTTTTTGTGTGTGTGTTAGTTGTTAGCCTAAGATGGCTATGACAACTTTACCCAGCCTGTGGGTGAGCGCTGAGGGCTCTCAACCCGAACATTAGGTAGTGTTGGACCAAGTCGATACAAAAGCTCTTAGTCGTCTTTTACGACATCCACGAGAAAAGTAAGATTTGGTAGTATTCGTAGCCGCTACCACACAGTAAATATACCTACATACATATATAAAAAAAAATATCATAATCTATGCTAACATTATAAAGCTGAAAGAGTTTGTTTGGCTGAATGCGCTAATCTCAGAAACTACTGATTCGAATTGTCCAATAACTTTTTATATTGGATAGTCCACTTATTAAGAAAGGCTATATATGGGCTCTATAATATCACGCTACATTTAAGAGCTTAGTATTAATAAAAAATGTTCCAAAAAACAGGAAAATTTTAATTGTTTTGACATTTTCCATTGCGCGCGTTCCATGTTATAGTTGCCTACGATGCTCTCTCTCTGTTTCTTGGGATGCAGATAAAGTTGCGCGGATAAGTTAGTACATATTTTCATAACGTAAAGAATCGCTTCGTCATGTTTTGATCAGTTACTTTTAGAACGTATATACAAACATCACTGTAACAGTATATTTTGTCTATTTATACAATCAATATGTGGTATTTCGTAACACTATACACATTCTGAATGGTGTGAACGTTCCAGTGGAAACTTTGTTTGCAATTCGAGCTTTTATATTTCAATGTGTTTCTTTGAATTGTGTTCTTTTGAAAACTTTATTGACTTTAAGCATTTGTTATTTATGATATTTTAATTATAAAAGATTAAAAAGTCATCATCATCATCTCAGCTCATATATGTCCCACTGTTGGGCTCGAGCTTCCTCCATAATGGGAGGGTAATTGACCTACTATACCACGCTAGTCAGATGTGTTGATATAGGCTTTTATTTCAAGTTTTCCCTCTCTCACATAGATATTAAGGCGATTTATATCCCTTAGTCGTCACGTACGATCACCCACGAGTAAGATGGGTGGTGAATTGTATTCTTACTCCGTCACCACACGGAAAAATGTATAATGATGATGTTTTGTTAGGTTTTTTAAGATTACATCCCACCCTTAGGAAATATTTTTTTTTGTAATGTGGGAAATTTTATAAATTCCATTTGTACGGTTATATAGTAGGGAAGTCATTAAGATTCGAGAACATAACGATTTCCAATATTTATGCGAGTATTACATATTTGAAATAAAGCTATTATATACCTTATACTAACTACATTTTACAGCGTTCATGGTCATGGAATAATAGTCATCCCGTGACCTTGAACGTTGTGAAGTATTCGAAACGTCGGGAAATTATAAATAAAACACAAACGTGATAAAATGCGTAAAAATAATTTTATCTCAAAAGACTTGTCAAATTGAAATTTATGTAGGGAGTTGCAAAATATGAAATCATTTATTTCCGTGTGAGAACGAATAGAATATCTAACGTGGGAATCGGCATTCCATTATGTTTCTTAATACCCTTCCAATACAATTTTTTAATATTGATTTAGGACATAGTGTGGGAGAATATGTGGAGATGTGATTTATTTGTCTGTAAATATCTATATGAAGAGTGAAAGATGTTTGTTATCTACAAAACAAATTATTAACGACTGCGTATATAGCGACGTGGTTAAGAGA
The DNA here is from genome assembly GCA_905163515.2 of Lymantria monacha. NCBI lineage: Eukaryota > Metazoa > Arthropoda > Insecta > Lepidoptera > Erebidae > Lymantria > Lymantria monacha. The sequence goes on from LR991087.1 coordinate 4,582,794, forward strand.
ACGACCAATAATACCAGTGGGTACGATTCCTGCTATCAGTGCCCGTTAAATCGTATGTTTGTAAAGTTCTTTCGCAATACAAGGATCATTACCTTAGGCAGGGTGTTGGCTTTTTAAAAAAGGAAAAAATATATACATATATCGACTTTTTTTTAATAAATGTAACAATTTTCAAATAGTCGTGAAGGTCCTACAATAGTATGCTCATTCTTTAGAGGAGACGCTCAGAGATGATCAGTTTCATAATTTTATGGTCCTAGTTATACTTGATTTCTTATTGAAATAAAAATTAGCACATATAAGTATGGAATAAGGAAAAATAAGGTGATGATTTCTGATTTTTACGCGAATATTCCAATTATTTTTACGCATTCTAAAGCATTTTTGAGTTGAATTTTCCTTGCTCGATTAATTTTTACGTTAGCTAGTAAGCCTAAATAATAATGATGACATTTTTGACAAGAAACACGTACTATCATGAATACTGATAACTGTTCAAAACTCCGGATAAGTTACGCTTACACGAGTATTATGCATTTGAAATAAAACTATTTTTACGGAAAATGATTTCTGATATTTACGCGAGAGCTACACATTTGAAATAAAACTACTTTTACGGATTATATCGCGTTTGTATTTGATTTTTAATTTGCCGACGTTATAACGCCGTAAAGTGTTCGAAACATCGGGCAATTAAAAATCAAATACAAACGCGATAGAATTCGTTAAAATAGTTTTATTTCAAAATAATTCTTATGTTTTATGATTTAAAACAACGTATTTATTTCGACAATTGTATATTTGTATAATAACAACGGGCGTTATCTTAAAACGCTTTAAAAAATGTATCGTGCCTTTTAAGCATAAAGATATCGTACTTTTTTTGTCATATAATTGAACTCAATTTAGCGTAATGAGTTAAACTGGGTTGTAAAGATATGAAAGAGTGCCACATCTTTGCTTTCAAAAGATTCATTCTTTTCATTTCAATGATAACATTTGTAAGTCCGGCTAGGTCCATTGTGTTTCGTGAAGAAATATCTGAGTGCCAGAGGGGTGCTGACGTTTAATGCGCGGCAAATTGTGACAGGAGTAGCTCTATTCAACTTATTTTTTTTTAATATCTTTAAGTGGCAACATTAGAAAAATCTACATAACTGCAGTTGAAAATTATATTTATCGATATTGTCTCACCAATCACGTACAACCCTTTCACGGTGTCTTGATTTCCGTATCTTAGCTCACACAAGTCTCACTGTTGGACTCGGACCTCGTCCACTATGGGAGAGAAATTGAACTACCACGCTGAACAGACGTATCGATATAGGGTTTTGTTTCGAGTTTTCCTTCTCTAAAGTAGATATTATATGCACATTATATTTTTTACGGTTCGATCACGAACACAAAGCTGTGAGCAGCTGCTTAGTACGGGGCGGCGAGGGGCAAGAATAATGTACTAAAATACCGCAATTCGCTAAACTGTCGCTCACAGCGGCATGTTCGCAGCGCAGCCGTTCGTCGTTACGACGCCCATGGACGAGAGAGAGAAGTTGGTAAATTGTAACTCTAACTCTGTCACCATACCGCAATGATGAATTAAAAGTATAACTAGATGTGCCACGCGAACATGTACCGCTAGTAGAGGATTTATGACATGTATAACATATTTTCTTAAAGGGTGCCACACGCGAGAGAATCAATTGGTTTTTCTTCGTATTGCTTATGGTGGCAAGGGAGCAGGCAGCACATCTGATGGTAAGTATTACTACCGCCCATGGACATTTGCAATATCAAGTAGCTAGGCCGCAGCCTACCAATAAGTTGGGCTTCCGGCTCTCTCGCCCACCGAACGAAGCGCAATAGCACGTTGCCAATACTCAGACGTCGATCTTCTGTACTAGCCCGGATAGACCAACTCGCGGCTGTAGACAGAAAACTGTCAACAACGTGGTCCTACTACTAAATGTTTTTAATGAAAATGTTATTTTATAATATTTATATTTTCGAAGGGTCGCAATATGCATATAATATCTATGCAAGAGCAAGAAAACTCGAAAAAAATAACCTCTATGCCAACACGTCTGATCAGTGTGGTATTGTAGATAATTTCTCTCCTATTGTAGAAAAGCCTTGAGTCCAGCAGACGTAGATGAAAGAAAAGAAGTTTAAAGGATACGATATGCATATAAGAGGATAATTCAAAATTAAACCCGATACCAACATGTCTGACCATGTCAGAATATATATAAATTTCAACATTACTTGATGTAAGTCTTCTCGTATGATTACGATATTCATGTTGGTGATCGTTTAAGCTAAGTGACGTAAGCAGATAGATAAATAAAATTCGAAATAAAACGCTATACAAACCACTCTAACGAGGGTGGTGTAATCGTAAATTCGGCACTGGAGTAAATATGACCTGCGATGATGAAAGTTCCTCGCACCACAAGGATTCATTCTCTAGAAAAGGGGTGGTCATTTGAGAAATAAAGCTATAAAGGATAAATGGATAAATCTAATGTTTAATGGATTAAATGAATGATCTAATGATGATTAAAAAATAACAAAACCAAGTTTATCGTAGTTTCGTATGCTCCTATAGCCAAGTCACTAAATGTATTGCAGTTGTCGTCTGCCAAGTTCTTTTACGAAACAAAATGCTCGTTCTATTTTTTTTTACAGCTTGGCAACATTTCGTATGTTTTTTTTAAGTATTTAAGATACAACTGCTTCTTTTTTTATTATGAAATAAAATAGTTCATGGATTTCATATCTATTATTTATAATGACTTTGATGGAATTTCAACCATTACGTCATCTTTACAGTTGAAGAGGTCACCAAAAAATAACCTCAAAATAAAAACCTGTGCTATCCTATCTATACAGTGCATTTTCTCCCAATATAGAGGAGAACTCAATCTAGTAATGGAAAATATTTGTGTGTATAGAAATTAGAAGAAATAGGTTATAGTGATCTGAAACTAAGCATGAATAATAATCTCATCATTATTTCAGTTCGTATACATCCCATCCCACTTCTAGTGCATCTCAATAAAATATACTATAAAATGTGAGAATAATAGACCTACCATACTATGCTGGTCTGTCTGACTATCAATGAATCCAATACATGTTACCAAAGTCATACGAGTTAGTGTAGGATTTAATTTCAAAAGTTTCTTCACTTGCATAGATGTTCCTTGCATATTATTTAATCTTTAATAATTAGAAGATTTTGTACGACACCTGCGAATGAAATAATGATGGTCAATTGTATTCTTTCTCCGTCACAACTCTAGAGAATTACTACAAGTAACACTCGTTCTTATATTCGTAAAATATCGCACGGTAATCTAAAGTTTATTGTTGTGTGAACTTTTTGTTAAAGTCGAAAATCGTAGACCATGACAATATATTCCGTTATTTAATGAAAACATCGTGTAAAAAAACTGATAAAAATAATTCATGACGTAATTGAAATTATTTTCGTTTTAATACATCGTAATAATTATTCATCATCATCTCAGCTCATATATGTCCCATTGTTGGGCTCGAGCCTCCTCCATAATAGGAGGGTAATTGACCTACTATACCACGCTGGTCAGACGTGGTGGGTATAGAGTTTTGTTTCGGGTTTTCCTTCTCTCTCATACATATTATATGCGTTTTATACCCCTTAGTCGTCTCTTACGATCACCCACGGGTAAGATAGGGGGGTAGTGAATTGTATTCTTACTCCGTCACCACACGGAAGATAATTATTACTGTACATAAATCTAGCCCAACTCATTCTGAAGAATGGTTGACATCAAGCAGGCGGCCAATCATGAAACTATTGACCGTTAGCAATAGGTACGATTATAAAAATGCTCATGTTGTGTCCATTTCAAGTAATTGGGAGAAGAGCAGTAAGATGATGATAACTTGTAATAGCACAGCATTTTAAACATTGATCCAATTGGGTTGGCATTCACAATTTAAATTATTTAAAGTTGCCCAGAAGTATGCTGCTATCCGTCCTTCTGAAGAACCCTCGACTGATTTTACAATTCGCATTTGGGAGTAAGTGATGGGGATACTTTGTATTCTTATCTTAACCTGTCATCAAAGGGCTATAGTGCATATCCAGGATAAAAGGTAGAAATAAACGAAAGCAGTGACTGTACCCATGTGAAAATATAAATTATCCATGGCATCGAAATTATATGTTGTTTTACTTAGACACCTTACGAACATATTATATAGTAATTAATTATTTTGTAACTTTAAATAAAAAGAAAGAATAAGCATTATATTTCAACCGTATAGATTAATTGTAAAACATTTGGTTAATAGATCTAGGATAATCTCTGTTACAAAGCTAAGAAAAATAAAATTTTTGGAACCGATTCGCAGCAAAGCCATCTCAATAAATATCGTAGACTAATTTGTATAGCGATCAATTTTTGCGAAAGTGGAAGGATGTAAGTACCGGGGAAAACCGAGACTCACCTACCTAGACCAGATTGGTCACGTACTGAAGGAATGTGGAGTCAAGAGTCTCCGAAACCGGCGAGCGTGTATGAAGAGAATTATGAATGTTGAGGAAGCGAGTGAAGTATGCAAGGGTAGAGTTCTCTGGCACTCTGTTCACTCTGCCTACCCTGCAAGGGATATGGCGTGATGACATGTATGTATAAATTTTTGGGACTCCATGTTGCAACGAGATAAGTATACAATTGTCACCACCCTATTACCAGCAAGTGGGAGTAGTAAAAATCACCTAAGGATTCACCAGGACAGTGAGTAGCAGCTTTATCTTGGGAAACGCCTAACACTTTACTGCGATCATCATACCGAAAGCCAAGTGTGGCGATTACGGCATTATCGTCTTATACAAATGTATCAGGGAGACCTAAGTCTAGCATTGGACGGTGATAGGCTGATACTGACTAATTCAGAATATTTAGCTAGGGCAATGTTACGAGTTACATATCTTAGAAAATTAAATTCCTAGGACTCGAATGCAGTTCTATCTATCAGGTCTAATTTTAAATATAAGCCATACAGATTACTTAAACAAAAATAAAATAAATTCATCAAAATCTATTCCGCCAAAGTAGAGGAATTACAGTATCAACGTATGTACGGTAACAGTATAACAGTTATCAACTAAAGATTTATCGATAATCATAAATATGTAAAAAAAAATTCAATCAGACGACATGACGAAAATTTTATTACCTTGGCTTTAACTTTTCTATGTTTGACATAAATACATGTTTGTTGCTCAAACACCCTGATGATGCTTCGTTCAGGAGCAAAACATTCAAATTATTTGGCTTTTCGAAATAAATTTATTCGGATTTTTGCAAATTTTGGAGGTAATCCATGAATAGAATATTTTTGCCTTCTTATTGCTTCTCGTTCCTTGATTTTCGCTTTATTCCATTCTGTATAAAGTTATTGGCAATTGGTGTATGTATATTTTGTCAGTCGTGAGTAGTGCTAATTTCCCCTCTAAATGTATGTTTTTATAATTATTAAGAGTAAAGAGTTAATTGAGTAGGTATGAGCTAGAGTTGTATTGAGTAGGTATGAGCTTCTTGAAATTCTCGTTGAAAATAATTTAGACTATAGACCGCAAATAGTAGACCGCAACGAACGCAAAGGAATTACATTACTAAACTTGCAGATTTGGAAACAACTTTAGTCAAAGTATCGTAAGAAGTCAGTACAAATATTTGTAAAAGTATCTAGCTAGCTAGATCAAACGGAAGTTCGAAAACTTAGTTGGCAACACTGCTTAAATTTCCACCCATTCAAATGTAAAACTGTTTTAGAATGCGCTGTGATTTCAGTATTTCATGTAAGAGCACGTTGAAAGTAATTTGAAGCATTTTTAGTTTGAATAGGAAATTTGTTTTCATACTGACATTATATTAGCATACTGTGAATAATAATTTATGAAGTTTATTCAGGTGCAGCATAGCAATTGCTTAACAGAATGGTCTATAGACTGATATACAGAGGTTTCGGAATTAAATTAAATGTTCTGATTTAATGAACTTAAGTGCGATATATATATATATATATATATATCGCACTCGATATATATATATATATATATATATATGTCTTAATATATCTAAATTACGCGTCACGTTGTTTGTCCGCGATGGACTCCTAAATTACTTAACCGATTTTAATCAAATTAGCATAGCATGTGTAGTTTGATCCATTTTAAAATATAGGATAGCTTCCATCTCAATTTATAGTCGCAATATAACTTTATTGCAAATTATTTGTCTATTATTTGACAGTCACAATTATCTGTTATCTCCGAAAGATTCTAACAGATGGCGGATTAAACGTACAAACGTTTCATATAAGCTAGAATTGATTAGCATAACCACCACGTGTTACTGAGGCTACCTTAGACACAGCAATATATATATATAGCTAGTTAGTACAGGGTTAATACAGGGTTGGCCACCGAAGTTAAAATCGAGTACCGGTGGTCCGCTCGCACGGCGAAGAGAGAAGGTTTTACGGTGGGTCTATGGGGTCACGCGCCGCCTTTCCGTCACCCCGGACCGATTCAGCGGGGCGAGACGCACCCATAGCCCACCAATAAAAAAAAAAAAAAAATAAAAAAAAAAAAAAATAAAAAAAAAAAAAATAAAAAAAAAAAAATACAGGGTTAGGTTAGGTTTTTCGTTTTATTGGTATAGGGTTTTATTTTGGGCTTTCCTACTCTTGCAATGATGTTATCTGCGTATTATATCCCTTAGTCGCCTTTTATCTTTTATGACATCCACGACCAAGAAAGGAATTGGTAAATTATAGAGAAGACTAAAAAATTTATACGAATATTTTTTTTATGTATTTATAGTTATTTAAGTTTATTTGAAATAAAATATAGCAAAGCAAACAACGCCTCATTATTTTTAGTAACTTTACTCTTTAAAGATAAACTATTTTCAATTTCAATCCAGTATTTTTTTTTATTGAGGTTTTATTAAATGGACTTCTTGTAGAATTTGAGTTTTAATAAAATATTCCTAGAACAGATTTAGGTTCTTTGTTCTTATAGTTTAATGTTAAAATAAAATAATTATATTTATAGTAAAAACAACACATTTTCATTTTCTCAACAGCAGGAATGATTCGGTAGTAATTCGGTACATTACTACCGAATCATTCCTGCTGTTGAGAAAATGAAAATGTATTGTTTTTACAATAAATATAATTATTTCATTCGCAATAGTGTGCACTAGATGTTGAATGTATTATCTTGGTTTATCTATTTTATTTGTAGACGGATGTAAAAGTAATTTCACTAATTTAATGGTTTTGTTAAGAATAACGATTACCATAATTACGTTAGAAACGTACTCATATCTTGTGACCTAATTTAAAAAATATTTTTTAATGTTTTTTTACCCCTTAGTTCCGTTCCTATGAGAATACCGAGACAAAAGATAGCCTATATTACTCGTTGATAATGTAGCTGTATATTGGTAAAAGAATTATTCACATTGATTTAGTGATTCAGGGGTGAAAGCGTAACAAACAAAAAAAAAACACACATTCACAGTTATAATATCAGGATATATGTATAATATTCTTAAATATGTATTATACATACTTGCTCTGTGGTTAACGGATACGAATACTACCAACCCTCGTGGATATCATAAAAGATGACTAAGGGCTTTATATCGACCTGGGCCAATGATGACGTTTGGTCAACAAGCAAATACCCAAGGAGGGTTGTCATCAGGCAGGGGGCCGGTCATATAACTATTGCCAATAACTTTTGCAATATATACGAGTACATATTGCATCATCATCTCAGATCATATGTCTCACTGTTGACCTACCCTACCACGCTCTTTCTCTTCTCCTGCATAGATGTTATATTCCTTAGTCGTCTTTTACGATCACCCACGGGTAAGACGATGGGGTGGTGATTTATATTCTTACTCCTTTTTTTTGTCTGTGATTTTTCTTACTTCATCATAACACGGATATATATTGCATCACCTCTATGTATGTATTGTGATAAGAACAGGAGAATAATATGATATATATATATATATATATATATATATATATATATATATATATATATATATATATATATATATATATATATATATAGAGGTATATTTAAAATATGAGAAACGAATCAACGACGGTTACTCAGTATGCTGGTCCAAGTCATTATTCATCAGGTCCAGTAGACACCCACTTGGTGAGATTGAACTGACAGACGCACAATGTAACATTTCATATTCGGAAGCGACGGAACCCGCCCATACGCGTCATATACAGTACAATGCTTAGTTCAAAATATTACTTTGCATAGGCGTAGTGCTAAAGACACCAACCTACCATGCTAGTGTCTTGGGTTGGAATCCTATACAAAACAATATTTTGTATGATTTACAAATTGTTGTTCTGACTGTAATTCTCCCCGCAATAGTCGTTATAAAGCTCTTAGTCGTCTTTTACGACATCCACGAGCAAAGTAAGGGTTCGTAGTACTCATAGCCGCTACCACACAGAGAAACACACAGAGTCGACTTCAACAAATTAGGATAAAAGCAGGTGAATAATAAGGGTAGATAACAGTGGTGAAAAACGTTAATAAATTGTATATAAAAAAAAAGAAAAGTGTGTGTGTGTCAGCTCCGACGCACGACTGGAGTTTACTCCTTAAGTACGATTATCAAAACAGGCGCAAAAAAAGCTCATTTGACTAAAAATAATATATATATATTTTTATTTACATTTATTAAAACTGTTCAGTGAAGTATTATCTCACGTCAGAAAGTGAAAGGTGCGTAGAATAGGTAGCGCACCAAAAACGTAACGAGGTCATTCGATCACTAGATTTTACTCCTCAATTTTTTCTCATATCGAGCGCCTTATATGAAAATCGGTTCTTAAGGAGTATACTCCAATAAAAGTTTTAAAATAAGAAATATTGAAATACATATAGACAGGAGCATAATGTGTAGACATAACAAGATGTAGAATTTGTAAGCGCCAAGTGTTTGTTAAAGAGCCGGTGTGGCGTACTAATGAGCAGGGAATCGGTGAAAGTACTCGTGTAGGTAAGGACCGCAGAAGCCGCAGACAGACTGCCTACTTATGTATCACATAGGGCTGTCGTCACTAACATTGCTAATTTTGTAAGAAAAAATTAAGAGTATTCATATTTTTTAATAATTTTAATCCTTTTTCAATTATATTTCTTTTTTAAATCTTTTTAATTATTTTCCGTTTATTTAAGGATGATATGTAAATTAATGTATATCTTTACTTTTCATGTAGCTGTTGTAAAAATAATCATACAGGAATAGTGATAAATCACCAAAACAGAAGGAATACTTTCAGTTGGAAGATTCTAGTTGTTTGTATGCCAAAGTCTGCATTATATCGAAGACTCGTGCCATATACATCGAAGAGAGAAAGAGAGAATTGTATTAATTAGTACGTTTCACATATATGACTGCTTTATTGTTTTTATAGAATAAGCTTTAAAATATCAATCGGAACAACCCGGTTTTGAATAAATAAAACGACCATTAGTTTTACCATTAAAATTTTCAAGAGCGCTAAATCTAAACATAAAAGTTATATTCGAAAATGGTCATCTTATAATGCGTGAAACTGAAAGTTACACGATGCAATATGTGTATGATAACCATGTCCAAGATAAGAGATATAAGACATAAAAATATATTTTTTTAAATAAACCATATTATATAACTGCACAGACGGCGTAGTGGTTAAGATACCGACCTTCCATGCCAGTGTCGTGGGTTCGAATCTCACGCAGAACAATACTTTGTGGGATTTACAAAGCGTAGTTCTGAGTCTGGATGTAATTTGTGTCCGTTAATTTCATATTTGTAAAATCCTCCACTGTACAAGGATTATTACCTTAGTGCAGAGTGGTGGCTTTAAAAAAATAAAAGAAAACTAATCATATTTTTATATATCAAAATGAATATGCAATTAAAGTATATATACACTGAAATGCCAATCTTCTGTAGTTCATTCTTCATTTGGAAGTACGCTTCCTATTTTAATAGTCAAATAATATTTTTAAATCATAATAAAATATTTAAATTAATATTAAATATTAATTTCAGTTATAATAACTTTAATGTGACAACCCTATTAGTATCCGCTGCCACCTACGTCCGCACTCGCCCTCTTGTTACACTGTACTTGTTAACATACTATCTCTGACCTGCTTACAACTAATTTGTGTGGACAAAAACAAAATACTTACGGAAATGACCTTCATTTAGAACACTGCTGTTATAAAATGCCACCTCTTTATACCCTGAACTAAAGATAAATATTTTGCGTTGTGGTTACTTTACAAATATTGAATTTAGCGATAATATACAAAAAATCGTTATAACTAGTGACTACGTCGACGGTTTAATGGTTAAGATACTGCCACCGAAGACAAAGATCGGGTACCGCTGGCCCGCTCGCACGGCGAAGAAGGGAGTGGCAGATTTTAATATTGTACACAAGTACATCGATTAGTATAGAAAACACGCCAGGTCCAACACACTAAAAACGCGCCAGGCGACGGAGCGCGGAACAGTGTGTAAATTGCCTAATCTGAGCGATAGAGACATAGTTCTTAGAATAATTAAAATTTTTTTTGCTATTTAAGCTACGTGCAGTATTCAATATTTCTTTTATGTTCTATTTTATCTAAGCTAATATGTCCTTTTTTTTTTTTTTTTTTTTTTTTTTTTTTGCGGTGGACCATGGACGTCGCACCCCGCCAAGTCGGTCCGGGGTGACGGAAGAGGCGGCGCGCAACCCCATTAACCCACCCTGCAAGCACCTCTTCTTCGCCGTGCAAGCGGGCCACCGGTACCCGATTTTTGTCTTCGGTGGCCCGCTCGGCGGTATGCCCTCTCGGGCTCCTCTCCTGTCGACGCGTCGTCCTCACGCGGTGGCCTCACGTCGGGTGACCGGACAATTCCCCGGTCCGATCACCCGAAGCCTCGGTTAGGGCGGCTTCAGGCGCAGGTATTCGCGCCTGCGCCGCCCCAGCCGCTGACGGCGGCCCGGGTCACGGGAATCCTCCCGGACTCGTTCCGCCGTCTCCTTCTGCGAGATAACAGCCTCGCAGAAGGCGGCGACCGCGTCCCAGTTCCTGACGCTGTCGACTATCGCCCTCGCGACAGCCGGCAGCGTCAGGTCGGCACCGATTACAGCGACGAGGTCACGGCGCTGCCCGTCCCAACTCGGACACACCTCCAGTGTGTGTCTCGCCGTGTCCTCGTCACTGCTGCAATGGTGGCAGGCCGGAGTCCACTCCCTATACGCGACCGTGTGCAGGTACAGACCGAAACACCCGTGCCCTTCTTTTTTTTTTTTTTTTTTTTTTTTTCGCTGAGGAAACGCATTTGCGCGCTATCCCCCGCCGGTGACAGACGAGGGGGAGTGTGGGACTCACCGGCCATAGATGTTAGCGGCCGGAATACCCACTAAAACCACAGCGGCCCCTTCCGCGCTTTTACGGGGAGCCAGAGAGATCGTCTACTGACGTTCGATCCCCGGCACCCCCACGCTTGGCTTTCTGGCCACGTCCTATCGTCCCTCAAGGCGGTGGGAGGAGGTGCGCATAACGGCGGCTCCTCCTTCCCGGTCGCCGGCGGCGAAACGAGTCAGCTGACGCAAGCGCCTCGCGTTCTCGCTCCGCGGCCTCCTTCCTTTTCATGATGACCTCGCAAAAGGAGGCCATCGACGACCAGCACCTGTCGCTGTCAAGCATCTTCGAGATTATGGTCGACAACGACAGGTCTCTCCCAACGACCGCCGATAGGACGTGGCGCTGGGGCCCCCAGGCAGGGCATACCTCCAGAGTGTGACGCGCATCATCTACTGGCGCACCACACTCGTGACATCCTGGGGCCCCTTCTCTTCCAATTCTGTGCAGGTACTTACCAAAGACCTCATGCCCGGTAAGCACTTGCACCATCCTAAAGCTTAGGCTGCCGTGCCTTCTACTAATCCAGCGGTGGAGATGTGGCGCAACCGCCTCCACAGTCCCCCGGAAACACCCGCGCCCTGACAATACCTGCACCAGCCGAAAGGAGAGGACTCCGTGCCGCCGCTCCATCCATTCCATCAGTACGGGCCGGAGGGCCTCGACGGTAACGACACCGTGTCTTGGCCTCTCCAGCCGCGTAACCCAACGGGCGATGACGTCTCGGCGGGCGTCCTCGCGCCAGGTGGCTATCTCGCTCAACGATGGGGAGCCACCTTCGTCGCGCACTGAGGTAACCCGCCGGTAAAGGTCGGCGAGCATCTCCGCCTCTAGGTCCCACGGGGGTGTCCCGGCCAATAGTCACGCCGCCTCTGTCGACACCGTGCGGTACCCGCGAATGGCTCTGACCGCCATGGCTCGCTGTGGCCTCCACAGCACCGCCCTGAGCTGGGCGTTCAGAGCCCTCGCCCACACGGGTGCGCCGTACATGGCCATTGAGCGGATAAGCTAATATGTCCTACTATTAGGCTAAAGCCTCCTTCTCAATAAGAGTTCCCTCTTTATTAACTTTACGTATCACGTTAGCAACCTGTCTAAGGTTGCTATAGGGTTTTATTTCAAGTTTTTTTTTTGTCTTGCATAGATATTACTAGCGACCCGACTTCGCTTCGCTTCGGTTACGTCAGTTCAGTTGTGTAGTTTATTTTCACTACATAGGATTCCTTTAGAAGGAATTTTTAAAATCCTAATTCGTCTGACCTTTACAGGGCAAAAAGAAAGTCCACACCAAATTCCAAGTATGTAGAGGCAGTATTGGAAAATGTAGATTTTGTGGTCTAACACCTATGCAGTCCCATCTAGGGCTGGAGTTTTTAAAAAGCCATACTTAGATTACCTCTGTATCGTAACACAAATATGCCTACCGAAATTCAAGTCTGTAGGAACTATATTTAAAAATGTGATTTTTACACCCCAGCAACCCCCCTTGCGAGTGGAATTTCGTAAAATCCGCTCTTAGCTGACCTCTAATCGGTGAAAGGAAGATTCATACCAAATTTAAAGTCTGTAGGCCTTATGGTTCTAGAGATATCGTGATGAGTCAATACATAGGTGGAAATCTCTTATATTTAGATACTAGCGACCCGCCCTCGCTTCGCTTCGGTTACGTCTACTTTCGCTGCATAGAATTCCTCTCGGAGAAGGAATTTCTTAAAATCCTGTTTTACCTGACCTTTACAGGGCAGAAAGAATGTCCACACTAAATTTCAAGTCTGTAGAGGCAGTATTAGAAATGTAGATTTTTTGGATTAACACCTACGTAATCCGCTATAGGGGTGGAATCTTAGCTGACCTTTACTCAGCGAAAGGAGTATTCCTACCAAATTTAAAGTCTGTAGGCATTATGGTTCCAAAGATATCGTGATAAGTCAATACATATCATTCTTTCTGTCTCGATTTTTGCAAACATGTTGATTAAAAACTGGCTAAACAGCGAACGAAAATATAGCAGATGATCTTATACTCCTTTCCTAATCATTATAGGGTAAAATAAAAAGTTGCAGTAGATATAATTTTATAAAGCGGTGTTTGTAGTTTTAGTATCGCAATGGCTATATCCTAACACAATTCAAAAACCAAACAACTGCTGAAATAGAGTATGGACATAAGCGGATATTGTCACACACACTGTAATGCATCGTGCGAGCGATGGATTTCAGTTATTCGATGCAAGGTATAACCAGGGCTTGGAATTACAATATTCTGCTTAGAAAATTACCGTCCAATTATTTCAAATTTCAAAGTCTACGTTCATATGAGGCCATGTCCTAAAAGTACATGGACCTCTCTAAAGCTTAGAAACCAATAAACACCGTACTAATATAGTGCGGTGACATTCGAGATATTTCAATTTTAAAAAATATTTGCATTGTACCAAACGTTTATGTGACATCAAGCTTTTTAGAGTTCCATACCCAAAAGATAAAACAGGACCCTATTACTAAGACTCCGCTGTCCGTCCGTTACTTCGTCTGTCTGTCACCAGATTGTTTGTTGTTCTCATGAACCGTGATAGTTGGACAGTTGAAATTTTCACAGATGATACATTTCTTTTGCTGCTACAACGACAAATATTAAAAAAATAATAAATATTTAAGGCTCCCACACAACAAAAGTAATCATTTTGCTCGTTTTTGCTCGATATTGATAACAAAAATACGTAGACGTTTGAAATATTCTCAGAATATTTAGTAATATATTCACTTTAGAAATAAATAATTAAATTAAAATAAAACAAATAGAGAATTTAAGAGGGGCTTCCATACAACAAACATGATTATTTTGCCATTTATAGATAATGGTACGGAACCCTTCGTGTGTGATTCCGAGTCGCTCTTGGCCGGTTTTTTGAATATAATCGAATTGAGTTTTCAAACATGTGTCAAAATAAAATGTCTTTTAAATCAAAATCACTAAGAAGTATTGATATCAACTTTAAAACAAATCACCCCTAAAATAACTTTCCACCCCTTTTTAACCCAGTTAGGAGATAAATCTCAATAAAATATAAATCACGTCTTTCAACCATTCTGTTAAAGAATGTTTATGCAAAATTTGAAATAGATTGAATCACGTTGTCCCATACAAACTTTGCCCTGCTTTTTCACCCCCTTAGGGATATAATTTCGTAAAATCCGTTCTTAGCTGACCTCTACTCGGAGAAAGAAATATTCCTACCAAATTTAAGGTCTGTAGGCCTTATGGTTCCAGAGATATCGTGATGAGTCAATACATAAGTGGAAATCTCTTATATATATATATATATAGATTATATGGGTATTATATACCTCAGTCGAGGTTGCGAATTGTATTACTACTCTGTCACCAGACGGACAGTATATCCTGTTTACGAGAAATGCTATCATATATTTACCACGCCATCATTATGTAATGTTTATGCACTGCAGCTTAAATAGTAAAATAATTAGGATAGACGTCCAATACCTAATGCCAGATAAAACCACATCGGGTTTAAGTCTGCCTGTGATGCGTAGTTATTTTTTTTTGTTCAAAATTTCTTATTACACAGTTTTATTGTGACTTATCGTTAAGTTTTTTTCGAAAAAAAAAACAAGCATGTAGATCGGAGCTATGTGCCCAAGTGGACACCAAGTAAGGACTGAATCAAGTCTGTAATTTATTCAAAATATAGCATTGAAATTAATTACGTTAGAGATTATTCAGAACAACAACTTGGAGATCGCCCTAAATATTGTCCTGCTTGAGAATCAAACCTACAGAACTTACGTATCTTAATCACTCTGTCATCTGTGCAGTCTTTTTCCATTTATTATATGATAATTTCCTTCAAAAATAAGCATCAAACATTTTAACTTTAAAAGTAACGGCTTTAAATTCCCTGCACTTTAACGTGATAGATATAATTGAGTTAGAAGTTTTCGAGTGGGTAGCGTCGGTTACATAATTGCGGCTGACATGAAGAGACGGATGCCAAGTGTTCGGATGTGGTCTCGACGGGCAAAACCTGCTGGACAAGCATGGTTCGATGTCCGGTCGAGCACTTGTCGCTGTGGCGGTTTGTTGGTAACAGTTTTTTTTTCTGATCTTTTCCACGCTACACGTTATTGTGACCTTGATTTAAAAATTATATAAAGTTCTCTTTAATATGACTTACGTATGTATTCTGATAATCGTGGATTAATAAATATTACATTGTTGGCACGGTGATCAAAGAAACTACTCCGATTGTGAAGTACTAAGTTCCAATGGTAGATTGGACAAAAAAATATTGAAAATATTTACCTTACGAGATTATTAGTGAGTAAGTCCGAAGGAGGGTTGATTATTGCCAATAACTTTTACAATATGTACTATGAAAGAAAAGTACATATTGTATCGATCCCAAGTAATTGGGATATGAGTAGGAGAATGATGATTATTCTTTAGTAAGTCATAAAGTCAACAATGCTATGGCTACATTGTTAATGGTATCTTCTAGGAATTTTGCTGGACGAAAACGTAGTAAAGCACTTTTATATTATATTCTTTACATCCCAGCAGTTTCTTCGCAACACATTACATAAAATGCATTCAAAATTATTTAATATAACACGTTAAAGCACTAAAATATTGAATATATAATACCCTTTCATATTCCCGCCAAAAGTGCCATAGTAAGATATTTTTTTTATTTTATCGCCCTTATTGGGCCTTGTCTTCGGTATTAATTTTCTTCATGTCTTATTTATTACTTTTTCAAATTGTAAATAGTCCTTAATAGTCACTGTCCGTCAGTAAGTCAAGTCGTTACCATTAATTCGGCGCTGATAACCAAATTAATAGTTTCGTTGGGAATTTTGAGAAAACACGAAAATACACGTAAACCACAATTATACCATATTCACTACACTTAAGCACTTTTTAACTGTATCATATTCCATAAAATACTAGCAAAATTATTCAATATAACACTAGAAAATACTAAAGAAATGAATATAAAATAAGAGCGTGACATGACATTTCCATATTCGCGCCAAAACTCTTCATAGTAAGATCGTAAAATAATTATCAAAATCGTTGCTTGTGTCAAGTGTAAAGGCAAATATAACATAGAGCCTATATATAAAAAGGTTCTTGAAGATGTTCAAACAAAAATACGTCATCTAAGAGCTAATATTAATACGAACTGCATAAAAAATTAAAGTGAATTAAACCTGACGATAGTCTAATTTAGTTTTTTATTTTCACTTCTACATTTTTTTCAAAGGCTAAAAAGAAATTCTTACTGAAGATTTTACGAATATACAATTAAAGGACACAATTAATGCCTAGACTCAGAACAATTATTTATAGGGAGGACAATGAATTTATTTAATATTAATTGTGATCGAACCCATAACATTCGCATGAGAGATCATTGCATAGATCACTTCGCCATCTGTTCAGTCATAAATAATGTACCTATGACGGCTTTGTTTCTATTAAACAATTCTAAAACAGTCCACGCGAATATATTAAATATAGAATCACTTACAGTTAATATAGTAAAGTATAAATACATTTTATGATACTAATCTAATTTATAAAATAAACAAATTGAAATTAAATAACAATTTGAATATATTTGATCATATTAAATTGCTCTTATATTAACCATTAATTACATATTAATGCATCCTTCCAAAGTCTCGTTTTATTAATGTTAAAAACAGGAAAATTACTCAATCTGTTTAATTTGAATAGTGTAAACTGGCTTCGATTATAAGTACCTATAGGGATACTCTTAGCACTGATGAAGCAACGAGCTTATTTACAGACAGATGCATTGCAAGAATACATTATCGATAAACATTTCCCATGGAATAACGCTTGGGAATATTAAGCAGGTGGATTCACATCCTATAGTTGAACACATAAATATAACGTGTTATTACAATTTAAACAGTACGAGTGAATGATGTGTGAGTGAATGAATTTAGTTGAAACTTCGTTCTACTTTAATAATTAATCTGTGTTGAACACTACAAAGAGTAATGAAGTAATGGGACTTTTGGCGGGAATATTTTAACCTATTATATTAAATTATTTTGATGGCATTTTATGTAATGTAATATGATGGAACTGCTGGGATATAGTTAATATCATATAAAAGTGTTTCACAACGCTTCGTAATCGGGTTTTATAAATCACAACGTTTTTGTTTTCCATCAAAATTCCCAGAAGATACATTCCATCAACAGTGTGACTATGGCGCTCTTGATGGCCACGAGTTGACTTACTGTAACGGCCAATGACTAACCTGAAGAAAGTAAAGACGTGAAGAAAATCTGAAAAGTTGAAATGAAAAGTTTTTAAGCTTATATTATACATATAATATCTTCAAATACAGGTGCGATTTTAATTTTTTTTCACTAAAACAAAGCTTAATTATTTTTAAGTGTTTTAGATAACTTTTTATTGTGACACAATCTGATATTCTAATAAAGTACAAGTGCAAACTACGAATACCACACGACTCCAGATTGTGAGTTACTAAATTCGGTTATTAATTTATTGGATATAATTGTCAGATAATTCTCAGGATTGGTGCTCGGTAAACGACTATGATAGTAAAAAACAATTATTGCCTGGATAATTTCTCATGGATACCCCTATATTACCTTACTATATAACGTTGACTTTTTTGATAGGGTTGGCTGATCACACTTCGCTTGTACCATATGGGGGAGTTTTGATGGGAATGTGAAAATGTCACATTTTAGTGTTTTATAGTGCTATATTTAATAGTTTTGCTCGTATTTTATGTTATATAATAAAGAGAAATTGGCAGTCTTTATTTTTTTTTTGTTTTTTTAGGGGACATGCTATGGTATGGTTACACACATATTACACTTATATCACGCGTATTATACTCATATCACTAAAACAAAGAGAGATATTTATTAATCACTATAAAATAAAATAAAAATATTCGTTAAAATATTTTGTAATCGTTTTTATTATAATAGGAAATGAGACATCATCAAATAAAACGTCAAAATCTTTATGCTGTCACAAGTGTCATATTCTATGTTAAACCGCCATTTTGTTTGTTAAATAAAATCTTTTAATACGTGTACTGTATAATTTAGTATATGTGTTTAATGTCACTTTTCTATTTAACCGACGATATTGTAAATATAGATGTGGAGTTATTTAATAAAGTCGGTGAGTAAAGATTCGAAGCTGGAGCAAGTATTTGCGTGAGCTCGGTCGCTATGTTTGCACTCAATAACCCGCAGCAGCCTTCGGTCCTCCTATTCCTTATCCAAAGCCTTTTAACGTTCGTATTGTAAGCCAAAGTAATCCTGTCCTTTGAAGATTTAAGATTCGGATTATGTTTTGTGAAATATATTTTTACATATTGACTAATAAATCTTTATGTTTAATATAATTTAAATGGATTTATACATTTCTGCGACTGAATAAATGCTAAATAATTATGAACTTTAGTATTAAAATTATTTAAAATATTTTTTTTACGGTTCCTATAGCATTTGTATTTGATTTTTAATTGCCCGACGTTTCGAACACTTTACGGTGTTCATTGTCACGAGAGGACCTATGTGAGTCTTTCCGTGATCACGAACGCTGTAAAGTGTTCGAAACGTCAGGAAATTAAAAATCAAATACAAACGCGATAGAATTCGTAAAAATAGTTTTGTTTCAAATGTATATATACTCACACACACATATATACTCACGTAAACATCAGTAATCATTCTCGTAAAATTTATAACGCCATGAGCAGTGCAGTTTGGATTGGATAATTGAAGTATATTGCCTTGCTATTAATTAAAAATGTATGCGAGCATTGTGGTAATCTTTCATGCACGCAGTTTTTGAGGGGATACCTTATTTAATATTCACCAGCGAAGTTTGTTTCGGTTGACATGGCATCGGAATGATGAGCTACCATTGCTTTTTAGTTTGTTTTATATTATTAAAAAAAGAAAAACATACAATGTATGTAATTATTAATATTATAAAAGCGAATCTGAGTTTGTTTGTTACACTTGCCCGCCTAAACTATTAAATCGATTTTAATAGAAGGCTATATTATCAGTGAGTAACATAGGCTATCTTTTATCTCTGTCCTTCCACGGGAACGGCAACTATATCAGTGAAACCAGTTTACAAAAAAATTAATAACCTAATTTAGCAAATCTATAATATTATATGTTATGAACTTATCGAACTTGTAGATTTTAACTTTAAAAAAATATATGTATCGTTCGGGAAACACCTATGGTGTTTCAAATAGTTGTGTTTAAAGAACTTTATTTCTCATACGAATATCATTATTCTTCTACTCTTATCCCAATTACTTGGGGCCGATACAATATGTACTCTTCTTTCATAGTACATATTGTAAAAAATATTGACAATAGTTTTATGATCGGCCGCCGGCCAGACGTCAACCCTCCTTGGGAATGTAATAGTTAACCAAACGGCATCAGATGGAGTTGTCCCAGGTCGTTATAAGGCTCTTAGTCGTCTTTTACGACATCCACGAGTAAAGTAAAGGTTGGTAGTATTCGTAGCCGCTACCATACAGTATTTCTTATACGAACATATCACTCATAGTTCACAATAAGTGGGATGCGATACAGTGTTACTATTTAAATACAATTTTATTCCGTCTCTGGATTATCATATAATCTAGATTGTTCTTAAATATTCCATTAATTTATTTTTGTACATATACATTAGTGTTGCCCAAATGGAAAACTCTTGCGAGTCTCACAAGTCTTGCAACTCTCGCTGTTAGAATAACACAGAGTCGCTTGTTTTGATAGAAATGAAAAATCCAACTAAATTAATGGAATTCCATTTTTCTAGTGACACTAACTGTACAACTATCAATAATTAGTTACGGTGTGTATTTAACGGGAGTGGGACTATAATCACACCTATCTATCATGAGACTGTTCAAAATAACATCAAATTATTTTTCCGTGTACTGGTATTAAGAATATAAAATGTTGACCATCGTTTCTTAGCCAAATGAATCGTAAAATGCTATCTAAGGGAGTATTGCAAGACTCTTGCAGCGAGTCTTGGTCTTGCATTTGGTCATCACTAATATACATACTATCTCATGCTTGATATTGTTAGGCAATTTATTGTATAGCTATGCTGTCTCGAATAATATCGTTCTCACATCATAGTTAGTACGTGGATTAATTTTAGAATCTGTATATATTAGAGTCCGAAACCGTCGAGCGTGTATGAAGAGAATTATGAATATTGAGGAAGCGAGTGAAGTATGCGAGGATAGAGTTCTCTGGCACTCTGTTCCCTCTGCCTACCCTGCAAGGGATATGGCGTGATGATATGTATGTATGTATATACGTGGAAGAAATGTATAGATGAATACTACTTCAGTTTCGATTGGTACAATATGAAATAGCTTCTCTAAGTACTTCCTATTAAAGAGTCAATACATACGCAGTTACTACTTAATGTTAAATTTCCACTTAATATTTAAGTAAGTTCGTTGTCCACTTTTACCATGCCCTAAATATTTAACCCTAATAACCAACCCATTATAATAGGTACACAACATTAGTCATTGTCGAGCTAAGAATATATATTTAGCTACTTATTCAATTGTAATGTCAAAAGAGTGGAAAGTTTTTATTTAGTTAAGTAGGTTTTTCTTCTTTATTTCTTTACCATCCATTATAAAATGGCATCAAAATTATTTAATATAGCACATTAAAACAACAAAGATATTAAATATAATACAAGATCACCACATCAAATTTTCAGATTCGCCCCAAAAGTCCGATATATTCCTTACCGCGAGTTATTATCTTAAAAAAATATTTAAAAAAATGACAAGAATAAACCACAGAGTACACATACCATATATATATACACTCATTTGCAAAAAAAACGGGCACCTAAGCAATGAACCATTTCAAATGTTAATATTTCTTTGTTTGATAATTATAGGTAGTTTTATCCACACAATTTGGTAAATTAATAAGAAAATAATCGTTTTCATCAGTATTTCATAAAATTTAGATACAATTTATGGGAAATAATGCTAAACCTCGCTAGTAGTGTATATTCGCTAGTAGTGCATATGCTCATGAAGTAAAAATAAAAAAGTTTTTTTGTTTGTTTTTCTTTAATAAAGTAAAAGCAGATAAATGTTTAATATCGAGTGTGACCCCCTCTAGCTAAAATCACAGCTTGAATTCGTCTGGGCATGCTAGCGAGTATATCCCGGATACTTGCTTGCGGAATACGTTCCCACTCCGCAGTAATCACATTCTTCAGCTCTCTGATGGTCTGCGGAGCCGGGTGTACTGATCTCACACGCCGTTTCAGAACGTCCCAGACATGCTCTATGGGATTGAGGTCGGGACTTCGAGCTGGCCAATCCAAACGACGAATGCCGACCTCTTGCACATACGCATTAACATCGCGGGATCGGTGGGCGCGAGCATTGTCGTCCATAAAAATCGAGTCTTCACCTAGAGCGGCCAATGCGGGTTGTGCATGAGAAATTAGAACTTCCGTTATGTATCGATGCCCAGTCAGTGAGCCGTTTTCAATGAAGACTAACTCTGTACGATCCATTGAATTTATTCCTGCCCAAAACATAACAGAGCCCCCACCATAAGGTGTGATTTCTTCGAAACATGCCTCTGCAAAGCGTTCTCCTTGTCTTCTTAGCACTCGCCGACGTCGATCTTCACCGAACAGAGATATCCTGGCTTCATCAGAGAACAAAACCCTATTCCAATCGTCTTGAGTCCATGATTCACAATTTCTAGCGAACCTAAGCCTGTGGACTCTGTGCTCACGGAGTAATTTGGGGCCGCGGGCCGGGCGGTGACTACGTATATTGGCAGCGAGAAGCCTCCTCCTGACCGTCCATAGACTAATATGCACATTTCTTACTTCTTGGAGGTTGTTCTTAAGATCCACATACGAAGATTTGCGATTTCTCAATGCGCGACTCACAAGAAAACGATCATCCCGTGGTTGGGTACATGGTTTTCTTCCAGAACCAGGCCTTCTCTCGACGGAACCAGTCTCCTGATATCGCTGCCAGGTCCTTTGGACTGTCGAGCGACTAACATTTAGCCTCTTAGCCACGAAACATTGCCTGCAACCCTCTTCAAGCAGCGCGATAATTTTGGTAGCTTTTACCACTTTATCTACCATTTTTGATACAGCCAAACAGCATTAAATAAAGCTTTGACAGTCAAGGATATGAAATTAATCGATAAAAATTGAATAAAAGTTATGAAAGTCGATGTTAACTTCTGGAACTTCGCGCCAAAAATGTAGGATAAAAAGGGGTTTTCTGTAAAAATGAACATCAAATGAAAAATTGAATTTAGAACGTACTTTTTTAAATACCACAGCATTTTTAAAACCGGCCAGTAACGTGTACAAACGATTGAAACCTTTTTGGTATTGTATCTTTTTAAATATGAATGAAAATCAAAACCGCCCGTTTTTTTTGCAAATGAGTTTATATAAAGTAAATAACTAGCTCATCTATCACCATTCGCAATAACGAAAGCAAACAACTGTTAGTTGTGATAAACACTCAAAATCGACTCGAATCAAAACAAATGTAAAGCGACAAGGGGAAGCAAACCCTCCCCCGAGTCAATATTGATGGATCACCCTCGTATCTGAGTGAGACTTAAACATTCCCTTTAACTTTTGTCACTTCTGGTATATAGAAGATAAATGTTATTGCATTTCGTTGTTAAGACAAGCCGCGCTATGGGAATTGCCGTAACGTGAAAATCTTTACAAACCTAAAATTAATGATACGCAAATCTATTTTGAATTATATAAGATTTTATTCTTATATATTTTTCCTGACGCCATTTTTTTTTAAATACTAGACGTAGCATACTATGGTCATAGTCCCTTTCTAGCAGTAGGATGTATATGGACTCATCATCATCATTCAGCTTTTTGTCATTCACTACTGGACGATTCGTGTGGTGACGGAGTAAGAATACAATTCACCACCCCCCTATCTTACCCGTGGGTAATCGTGGGTGGGTAAGAGACGACATACATACATACATACATATCATCACGCCATATCCCTTGCAGGGTAGGCAGAGAGAACAGAGTGCCAGAGAACTCTATCTCTGCATACTTCACTCGCTTCCTCAACATTCATAATTCTCTTCATACACGCTCGCCGGTTTCGGAGACTCTTGACTCCACCTTCCTTCAGTACATGACCGATTTGGTCTAGGTAGGTTAGTCTTGGTCTCCCTCGGTACCTACATCCTTCCACTTTCGCATTGTATATCTTCTTAACCAGGCGATCGTTCGGCATTCTTTCCACAGACGACATAAGGATATAAAACGCATATAACATCTATGAAAGAGAAGGAAAACTCGAAACAAAACCCTATACCAACCACGTCTGACCAGTGTAGTATAGTAGGTAAATTTCACTCCCATCGTGCAGGAGGCTTGAGCCCAGCAGTGGGACGTATATGAGCTGAGATGATGATGGTAATAACTGGACGTAGGCCTCCCTATATCACCACAAAGTGCGGCCCTGTGCCGCCCGCATCCAACGACTCCCAGCAACCGTCATCAAATCGTCGGTCCACCTTGTGGAGAGGGGCGACCAATACTGCGACGTCTGATATGAAATGAAGGAATAAAATTAGGATGGTAAAATAAGGGATGATGACCATACGGAGAACTCTTCCTTCCTTCTCTTACATTATTCTTTTCTTTTTTTCTTTATTATTATTCGCCAATTCCCGTAGCTCTACGATTAAATCCACAATATCTATAAAGAGTTCACCAAGAATTTTAATAATTTCTTTCAATTATCATATTGTATGATTTAAAATCATTTACATAAATAAAATGCGTGGGATGCCATAGAGAGCGATGTCATAACGAAGGGAATTTATCAACCTCCTTTTAGATAACACGTTATTCAAAAATTATACTCGTACATGAATTTACAAATGTTGTTTATAATTAAAGTTTAACACTAACTGGTTTTTAATTGCCCTTCTTATCGCTCAGAGTGATCTCTTCCAGACGAGCGGGCTCGGAAAGGTATTTGGTAGTACACAGCGACCTTTTAAATAGATGTAACAAGGGAATTATAAATAATTAACTGAACAGAATGTTCAAATTACTGAATTTTTTAGCATTTAATATGCTTAATTATTTATAAATACCCGATACGAAACGAAAAATGATGTCACAAGCGGGGTTCGAACCCGCACCCGGTTGGGAATCCGGCCCAACCGGGTGCGGGTTCGAACCCCGCTTGTGACATGATTTTTCATTTCGTATCGGGTATTTATAAATAATTAAGCATATTAAATGCTAAAAATTTCAGTAATTTGAATAACAAGGTTGTGTCATCGTTTAATACAATTCTAACTGTAAAGTTTGAAGTATTAAGTCTATACAATGTGTAAACATTGTCCGATAGATGGCATACGTCACCTTGAAGACGTAAGATATAATATGAATCGAAATTTGCATGTCCCAAAATAGTTCACGATGGTGTAAGTGGCAGCACGGTTGGGCCGGATTCCCAATAGGTGCGGGTTCGAACCCCGCTTGTGACATCATTTTTCGTTTCGTATCGGGTATTTATGAACAGAATGTATTATAAATATTTATCATCATCATTTCAGCTCATATATGTCCCAATGTTGGGCTCAAGCCTCCTCCATAATGGGAGGGAAATTGACCACGCTGTTCAGAGGTGTCGGTATAAGGTTTTGTTTTGAGTTTTCCTTCTCTCGCATAGATGTTATGTACGTTTTATATACCTTAGTCGTATGTTACGATCACTCACGAGTAAGATAAGAGGTGGTGAATTGTATTCTTACTTCGTCACCACATGGAAAGAAAAAATATATTATGTTGATTATATATCAACATTATCATAAATATTTATTATAATACGTCCCACTGTTAGTCTCGAGCCTCTTTCACTATAAGAGGGAAGTTGACCTACTATGCTAAGCTGGTCAGATAGATTGATATAAGATTTTATTTCAAATTCTCCATTTCTTACATAGATGTTATATACATTACTTATATCCCTTAGTGGTATTGTACGACACCCACGGGCAGGAGTAAAGATGAATTAAATTTTTACTCAGTCACCACATCTAAAAAAATAATGGATTAATTGTCACTATCTGTTCGTAAATCCTAATAAACGAAAAGTATTCGCACAGATCTTCAAACCATACATAATATGTTTTTTCTTAATTTTCAATAATTAACGGAAGAAAGGAAATACTCCTTGAGACGCTTCCATTCAACGTATTTGAATTTTGGATTAACATAAGTAAATAAAGTTTAAAACATAGTCCCTACCATACAAATATTTTTTTAAAATTAATGTGCTGTAGAAAAAGTCAATAACAGGAATAAACTGCTATTACTTAAATTGTATACGTATTCATTCATTACAATAGGAACTTACAAGCTGTGTGGTAGCGGCTTCGAATACTAACAACCCTTACTTTGCTCGTGGATGTCGTAAAAGATGACTAAGATCCTTATAACGACCTGGGCCAACTCCATCTGATGCCGTTTGGTCAACAATTATATTCCCAAGGAGAGTTGACGTCTGACAGGCGGCCGGTTATAAAACTATTGTCAATAACTTTTACAATATGTACTATGAAAGAAGAGCACATATTGTATCCACCACAAGTAATTAGGATAAGAGTAGGAGAATGATGACTATGAAGTTACAAGATAACATACATGTACTAGAATTATTAGCACATAGAGGTAGCAAACTAACTCAAAAACTTAAAACAATTTTTACGGATTTACGTACAAAATCCGTAACAGTATTCATACATTTAATATAATCGCAAATAAATCGCAAAATATAATCGCAAATAATGTAAAAATAGTTTTATTTCAAATGTGTAATACTCGCGTAGTAAACATCAGAAATCATTACTTCACAACTTTCACGTTGTTTAATATGATCCCTTACTTTTCAACTAAGCAGTAATTAACACATTAACAATATAATAATTTGTTATTTGATATAGTCAATGAAATAGTAACGAGTAAGTGGAATTAATTA
This sequence comes from Lymantria monacha, assembly GCA_905163515.2. Lineage (NCBI taxonomy): Eukaryota > Metazoa > Arthropoda > Insecta > Lepidoptera > Erebidae > Lymantria > Lymantria monacha. The sequence goes on from LR991087.1 coordinate 4,609,469, forward strand.
TTTCCTATACATATGACTACCGCTTATGTTGTAAATTATCATTCAAATTTAAATAAAGAAAAAAAAATAATAGATGTTAAATTGTCACCAGGATTATAAGTACTCACCGACCACTGATTTTCAGGTTATAAAAAAATACAGATCTCTACGGAAAATCTGTGGAGTTAGGCTGAATGATCGCATTCGTAACGACAACGTAAGAGAGCGAGTAGGTATGAAAGAGAGTATTGATGTAAAGATGCGAAAGGGAATGCTCCGATGGTTCGGACATGTGGAAAGAATGCCGAACGAACATCTGGAAGATATATAATGCGAAAATGGAAGGATGTAGGTACCGGGGTAGACCGAGACTATCTTACCTAGATCAGATTGGTCACGTACTGAAGGAAAGTGGAGTCAAGAGCCTCCGAAACCGGCCAGCGTGTATGAAGAGAATTATGAATGTTGAGGAAGCGAGTAAAGTATGCAAGGATAGTGTTCTCTGGCACTCTGTCCTCTCTGCCTACCCTGCAAGGGATATGGCGTGATGATACGTATGTATGTATGTGTATGTAAAAAAATACAGTAGGTACAAAGCACCCCACGCATTTTCAAATATTTATTTTTTTATATAATTTAATATTTACTTTTCAGTTCGTATTATTTTAAAAATGTGTTTCTTAATATTTTTATTGTAATTTGTTTATTACATTTTTACAATTTAATAACTTCTTTAAAAAAATATTTGCGTAGAGAAATAAAAAAAAAAGTATTTCTAATATCCACCAGAAATACATATATAGGGAAATACAACATTAAAATAAAGTAACAATATAGCTGCGATGGATATGTTATAATTAATGAAATATTGTATGGGTCTAGTCGAAAAAGATATTCATCTCCATATAAATTAATTGACCGGACTTCAACTTAAGGTAGGCAGCGATTTGGCTGTCACGGATATTGTATTATCCATGTGCGACAGGCACCCTTACCATCATGGTTGCTTGCTCCTTTATCACCAAAGACAATAAAAAAAAATTGTCAGAAATGCGGCGCTTATACTTTCATTTTTTTTCTGTTTGTGCTACTTGTTAATGGTATATGAACACGTACTGCCACCATCGATGTTATTTAATATGCACTAGTGCTTAAGTTTCGTTCACACGATGTAACTTAATCTCTATGTCATGGCCATATTTGTAGAACTTGCATTTACATGTGAATATAATTATTTATACTACAAATTTATTTACAATGTATAAACCCCGCGAGGGTTATTGTCAATTATAACATTTTAATTTTTTTTTTTTAAGTAAATCACTTCCGTGTGATGACGGAATGAGAATACATTTCACCACCCCCTATCTTACCCGTGGGTGATTGTAAGAGACGACTAAGGGATATAAAACGCATACAACATCTATGCATAGAGAACGAAAGCTCGAAACAAAACCCTGTATCAACACGTCTGACCAGCGTGGTATAGTAGGTCAAGTTCCCTCCCATTATGGAGGAGGCTTGAGTCCAAGAGTGGGACATATATGAGCTGAGATGATGATGAAATTAATTCAATAAACTACCATCGGATCGGAATATAACCGCTACTAAAAAGATCCGGCATGAAACTCAGCGGGCTTGTCTGTTGTTATTTTTTTGTTACTGACTTATTTTATATAAAACTAGCAAATCCAACTCGTTTTGTTTGTAGAAGTCGATCTATCGCAGCGCTACCTGGTGGCGAGCTACATATAAAACTTCTAAATGAAAAATTACATGTATCTACATTCCAATTTTCATAATGATCGGTCAAATAGTTTCTTAGAATAGCGATGTCATATATTACAATCATACTCTTTCATAGATATAAATTGTATATGACATAACTATTATTTTTAATTATGACTTTATTCATTATTTTTTAAGTCTCGTTATAACTAAGCGAGACTTAAAATAATCTTAATCTGTTAAGAAAGATAATATTCATTATACTCTATTAAATCAGGTCAGGGTAAGGGTGTAAACTTATTAAACTGTATTGCTATAAGTAATTGATAAGTGTGAAAAGTTTCTATTTAATCCGAAGATTTCAATGTGCTCAAAATTATCTTCAAATATTCCTTTACAAATATATAAAAATATACTAGCGGACCAGGCAAAACTTCGTTCCACTTAACAGTTAAAGTACTAAAAAATAAAAATCCCACAACTCGATCGCAGCGCCACCTACCGGGTCCAATTGGGAATCTAAACCATTATCGAACCCACTTAAACACACACAAAAAATTTCAACAAAATCCGTTCAGTCGTATAGGAGGAATTCAGCGACATACACACGTACAGTAGATTTATATATAGAAAGATAAAAACATGTGAATATAGGTAAAAAGAAAGCGTAAATAAATATAAAATAATAAAAAAAAAACAATATGAGTATAAAAGTTTTTTAATACAATAACAATATGGGGTCGATAAGTAGATGCTGCGGTATCATCGTTACGCCGTAAGAGTTTCCTCATATCTTTCCTTCCGGCCGTCTCGTACCAACTTGTGCCGAGTAAACTTCAGGTTAATTAACTTGCGTCCCGCTGCGTAACTACTGATAAACTATTATTATGTGCTGTTTTATTACATTATATGAGTTCCTCTTAAATATCTTCATAAACTTGCGGGGAACGGAACGGCGAATTGGGCTTTAATAACTTGTTCTCTAATGTTGTGTGACGGCTTGAAAAAAATATAACAAAAAATAGCTGATAAAGTTTCTGATTAATTTTCATTCACCTATTTGTCGTTCACTACTAATGTAGACCTACTGAATGTAGACCTCCTTCATAATCATCTCAAAATGTGGTCTCGTGCCGCCTGCATCCAACGATTCCCAGCGACTTTACCAAGTCATTGGTCCACCTAGTAAGGGTGTCTCACACTGGCGTCGATACACGTTTGCCATTCGAAAACCTTTTTTAGTCAGCGGTTATTGGTTCATTGAGAGATGTGGCTTACCCAGCGCCTTAATTTTTCGTGCTATATAGGTTACACCCGTTGTTCTAGGGATTTTTAAATTGCGGATACTATCATCTTTCTCTTACTCTTATCCCAATTAATTTATATCAAAAAATTGCGGATACTATCTCGTATCTTGAGGAAAAATCCTGAGCGAATTTCAGTCTGATTATGATGCCGATATTTAGAAACAGACTTATTTTTAAACAGATAGCTATGAACACTACCAATCCTTACTTTGTTATTGGATGTCGTAAAATACGATTAAGAGCTTTATAACGACCTGGGCCAACACTACATGATGCCGTTTGGTCAACAATTAAATTACCACGCATTTCATTCGTTCTTTCAATCTGTACGAGTACATATTTCGTCGACCGTAAGTAATTGAGATAAGAGCAGGAGAATGGTGATGATTATGATTGCCGTGCCCTAAGACATCGCTGGTAACACACACTAATCGATATACCTGTGCTTCAGACTCTGAGGTATATTAGATTTATTAATATTTATATTTTTTTTTGGATATACATATGCATACATACATACATATCATCACGCCATATCCCTTGCAGGGTAGGCAGGGAGAACAGAGTGCCAGAAAACTCTATCCTTGCATACTTCACTCGCTTCTTCAAGATTCATAATTCTCTTCATACACGCTCGCCGGTTTCGGAGACTCTTAACTCAACCTTCTTTCAGCACGTGACCAATCTGGTCTAGGTATGTGAGTCTCGGTCTCCCCCAGTACCTACATCCTTCCACTTTCGCATTGTATATCTTCTTAACCAGACGTTCGTTCGGCATTCTTTCCACATGTTCGAACCATCGGAGCATTCCCTTTTGCATCTTTACAACAATACTCTCTTTCATACCTACTCGCTCTCTTACGTCGTCGTTGCGAATGCGGTCGGTCAGCCAGTCAATCTGTGGAGTTACCACAGATTTTCCGTAGAGATCGCATTTCGACCGCATTAATTTTGCTTTCATGCTCTTTTCTGTATACCCAACTCTCGCTTCCATATAGTAATAGTTATACATATAAAATAATATACATATGATATACATATAATTATCATATAATCAATTTTTCCTTGTGGTGACGGAGTAAGAATGGCAGCACTTCTTATCTTGATCATGGGTGTCGTAAAAGACAACTAAGAAATATAATATGCCGATATCATCTATACAAGATAAGGAAAATTCGAAATGAAACCCTATACCAATCCGACTAGCCAGCGTGGTTAGGTTAGGTTAGGTTAGCTTAAAGAAAGCTTTTGTTAAATAAAAAAAACTAGATTTGTTTACGTTAATCCAAATATAAATTTCATTGGGGGAAAAAAAACAAATGTTAGATAAAATTTGATAAAGTTGATATGTAGGTAGGGTAAACAGGTAAGCCGAATGGGGACCACGTCTCCAGAAACTACGGTCGAAGTTTGTCAGATTTACTGGTGCGGTAATGAACCTCGATTTATTTCAGTTTCCTTACCTTTAGATAATAATCGGACCGTAGTTATAGCGGCTAACTTGTTTGGGGAACTTATTACACGCATATATTCTTGTATGAAAAGTGAGGATTCCATTGGTTTCAGCTTATATATACCCCACTGCTGGGGCTGGACCTCATCATCATACAACCCACACACACTTTTATTTACAACCTTTTTTATTCTAGTCATGTTTTTATAATTTTGTTAAAATGTACTACGTGCTGGCCGAATATCAGCGTTATTTTATAAGAATAAAAAGCAAGAACTGAGCCAATAGCCTTTTTTGTTTCTCGTTAATGTTATTTTATATTAGAAGTTATTTACTTTAGGTTTGTTTATTTTTATTAGCATTTAACGAGAGCAAAATAAATGTATTTCTTTCCTTCTTCTTTCATTTAAAATGTTAAGGAAATTTACCTACTATTATGCTGATCAAAAACAAATTGGTATAGAGTTTTATTGCGAAATTTCTATGTCTTTTAGTGATTTTATCTACTTCCATCGCTTAACCGGACTTTGCGGTTGTCAATGGAAAAAGAAAAGAGTTCTTACTGAGTCACGGCAAAAGGATCCTATTAAACAATGTTTACTATAAAATTAGCCTAATTTTAAATTACGTTAACTCTACTAATATAAGTTTAGCTTCTGTCCGCCGCTTCGCCGGCGTAAAAAGTAACTTACCCAAAGCTGTACTATTTATCTCATTAAATAAAATGATGGGATAAGAAGTATATATTATGACAATCCAGGCAATGATCTATTTTTATGCCAATATTCATCCAAATCTGTTCAACATGCTATTTTAAGCCTACTAATTTATAAGTGTAAAAGTTTGTGGTAGGACTAGGTGTAGGACTGTTGACAGTTTTCTGTGTACAGCCGTGGGTCACTCCGTCCGGAGTAGTACCATACTCTCGCAGAAAATCGACGACCGAACAATGGCAATGTGCTGTTGTGCCTCATTCGGTGATCGAGAGAGCTGGCAGCCCAACTTTCTGGGTAACACTTACCATCAGGTGTGTTGCTTGCTCGTTTGCCACCATCAGCAATAAAAAAAAGAAAAGATCAATTTGTCTCCCATTTTGGAAAAAGCTCCAGCACAGCAGTGAGAGTATGAGATGATAATAAAGATATAGTTTAAAAAATTTACTACATAAGTGAATCACTGTTTAAAATAAGTCATAATGACGCATACTCAAGTAGTAGAGTATTAACATCGTGGCCCATTTAAATAAATCAAAGTAACGTAAAATATATACAAAATGACTAACACACGCTAACTTGTGAAGGCAATCAATATTCAACAGTCAACCCTCCTTAGGAAACTCAGAATGTGGACACGATCCGATCCGTTGGTAGGTTATTAGCTTAATTGTAAACGAAATATAAAATAATTTGGAAAATCCAAAAGTGCACGCCTCATAATTTTTATATTATTTATCTTTTGCTATTAGTCAATGCCAGAAATAAAAATAAAATTAAAGAAAAAGCCTTTTTTAAAAATATACTTTAATTATTTGCTAATAAAATAAAAAGTTAAAAATAAATTAACCCTAATAAGACATGTAACACTTTATAAGTTCATTGTAACCTTTAACGATAATTAAGCTTCTTCGTCTACTACAAAATAATTCCATATCGTACATAATTATATATTTTTAACACTAAAACTTTACACCATAATTGTTAAATCTTCCCGTATCTATCACAGACCCAATTTTATAAATAAAAGCGTGTTACATTTTGATGGTATGATTAAGAACATTTAGCACCTTCTTTTTCCTATGGCCAGATTTCAGGTCCATCTTCAGACCCTGGTTATCATATAGTCTCAAAGTACTCGACAAGACAAATCAAACGAGGCTAAACTCGATGAGGTTGCGTCGTTTAATTACGGATTTCCTATGACTAGCTTCCAGGTCCATAATCAGACCCTTTTTTTTTTTTTTTTTTTTTTTTTTTTCGCTGAGGAAACGCATTTGCGCGCTATCCCCCGCCGGTGACAGACGAGGGGGAGTGTGGGACTCACCGGCCATAGATGTTAGCGGCCGGAATACCCACTAAAACCACAGCGGCCCCTTCCGCGCTTTTACGGGGAGCCGGAGAGATCGTCTACTGACATTCGATCCCCGGCACCCCCACGCTTGGCTTTCTGGCCACGTCCTATCGTCCCTCAAGGCGGTGGGAGGAGGTGCGCATAACGGCGCCTCCTCCTTCCCGGTCGCCGGCGGCGAAGCGAGTCAGCTGACGCAAGAGCCTCGCGTTCTCGCTCCGCGGCCTCCTTCCTTTTCATGATGACCTCGCAAAAGGAGGCCATCGACGACCAGCACCTGTCGCTGTCAAGCATCTTCGAGATGATGGTCGACAACGACAGGTCTCTCCCAACGACCGCCGATAGGACGTGGCGCTGGGGCCCCCAGGCAGGGCATACCTCCAGAGTGTGACGCGCATCATCTACTGGCGCACCACACTCGTGACATCCTGGGGCCCCTTCTCTTCCAATTCTGTGCAGGTACTTACCAAAGACCCCATGCCCGGTAAGCACCTGCACCATCCTAAAGCTTAGGCTGCCGTGCCTTCTACTAATCCAGCGGTGGAGATGTGGCGCAACCGCCTCCACAGTCCCCCGCCCTGCTACGGGGGACTCCAGATCTTCTCTCCACCACTGAGTGACTCCCCTTCGGGCCACTTCCAGTACTCTGCCCAGTCTCCTTACGGAGACCTGCTCGTCGTTGGCCCGCGCCGCGACACGGAGCCGGTAGACCTCAGCCAGGGCCTCGGCCACAAGTGGCCAAGGTGGGTCGCCCGCCAGCAACGTCGCTGCGGTCCATGACACCGTACGATAGCCCCTGACAGCCCTCACCGCCATGGCCCTCTGAGGGCGTCGCAGAAGGGCCCTGTTGCGGACGGTGAGAGAGTCCGCCCAAATAGGGGCACCATACAGCGCCATGGACCGCACCACTCCGGCGTATAAACGCCGACAGGACGACCCAGGACTGCCTGTGTTTGGCAGAAGCCTACCTAACGCCGCGGCTGTCTTGATGAGCCTCGGAACGAGCTGGGCAAAGTGCGGCCCGAAACTCCACCTAGAATCAAGGTGCAGACCCAGATATTTCATCTGGGCCCGCACCGGCACAGCAACCCCAGACACGCTGATGTGTGCTCCTCGGGGGGGACCTCGACCCGGGCCATGAAATAGGAGGGCCTCGGTTTTCTCCACCGCGACCCTCAGGCCCAACATGCTGATCCGGCCCACGACGAGCGCAACCCCCTCTTCTGCCAATCGAGCAGCCCCCAGGAAGTCAGGCCTCCTCACCGTGATGAGGGTATCATCAGCATAGCAGATGACCCCCATCCCGGAAAGAAGCCGACCCCGTAGGCGCCAGTCGAATCCGACGTTCCACAGGATCGGGCCAAGGACCGATCCCTGTGGAACGCCGCACTCCACCCGATGACGATGAATGCGCCCGTCGCCCCCCTCCCAGAGCACGTGCCTTCCCTCGAGGTACGCTTCCAACAGCCTCCAGAGGTAAGGAGGCACTTCATGATACTGGAGTGCCTCCTTTAGCGTCTCATGCGGGAGGCTGTTGAAGGCGTTCTTTATGTCCAGCGAAACTGCCAGGAGGACTTCCTTTCTGGCCACAGCATCGGTGGCCAAGGACTTCAGGGCGGCCAGTGCGTCAATAGTTGACCGGCCACCCCTGAACCCGTATTGACTCTCTGACAGTCCCGGTCCGACTTCCTCGAGGTGCTGGACGAGACGGTCCGCAAGCACCTTCTCGAACAATTTAGCCGTCTCGTCCAGCAGCACCAGCGGTCTGTATGCAGAAGGGGAGTCGACTGGGCGACCCTCCTTCCGCAGCAAGCACAACCTGCCGCATTTCCATTGCTCCGGGAACTGCCCGGACCTCAGGCACGTATTGAGCAGTTCCCGGAGCTCACCCCTGAGGTATTCCGCGGCGACGCCGAGTACAATTCCCGGGACGCCGTCCGGACCAGGCGATTTCCGCTTCCCGCGGAGTCGGGAGAGGGCTGTCGCCATTTCTTGGTCGGTGATGAGTGGGATTGAGGTCTCCACCTCTACCACCGACCAAGGAGCCATTCGGGGGGGAACGTGTCCCGCAGAACGCGGGAACAGTTCCCCCATTAGCCCCGACAGGAAACCCGGATCCATCGTTTCGACGATGGGGGCGCCACAGGCGCGAATTTTGTTTCGCGCCCGCTGATTCCATAATCAGACCCTGGTTAGCATATAGTATCAAAGTACTCGTCAAGACGAATCAAACGAGTCCAAACTCGATGGAGTTGCGTCGTTTAATTACGAAGTTCCTATGGCCCGCTACCAGGTCGATCGTCAGACCCTAGTTACTATATAGTATCAAAATACTGGTCAAGACGAATCAAACGAGTATGAACTCGATGAGGTTGCGTCGTTTAATTACGGAGTTCCTATGGCGAGCTTCCAAGTCCATGATCAGTCCCTGGTTACCATATAGTATCAAAGTACTCGTCAAGACAAAATAAATGATTCTTATTCTTAAAAGACGAATCAAGCGAGCCCAAACTCGATAGAGTTGCGTTGTTTAATTACGGAGTGCCTATGGCCGGGTGCCAGGTCCACCTTCAGACCCTGGTTACCATATAGTCTCAAAGTACTCGACAAGACAAATTAAACGAGGCTAAACTCGATGAGGTTGCGTCGTTTAATTACGGAGTTCCTGTAAACGAACCCAATTTTCATAAGGTACATATACACTAATGACTAAGCAGTTTAGTTTTTTTTAATTGCAATTAAACGACAAAGAATTATCAAGCCATTTTCGAAAGTAAACAGCGCGTTGCAATTATGAAGCTTTTAAATAAATAAATATTATGATACATTAAGTTTTACGGTCGTGATCCTGCCAGATACAAAAAAGAAATTATCCGACGTCCTCGAATATTTTTTTTAATCAATTATTTTTTTACTTTAAACAGAAGAATTGCTTTTTAAAAATATCAAATACGTTTAAACGAATGTTTTTTCTTGACATATGTATTATAATATTATCCTATAAGTGCAATGTGAGAAAAATACAATCATTTTTATGTTTGAAAAGTGCTTGATTTTCATATATCGAGAGTAGAGCAAGACCTCAACGCTTCGCTTATGAGGCGTGCAATTGATAATAATAAATCATTTGACTACATAAATGACGTAGTGGTTAAGATACCGCACATCAGTGCCAGTTATATGAGTTCGATTCCTATACAGGACAATATTTTGTACGATCCACAAACTGTTGTTCTGAGTCTGGTGTTATTTGTCTTCGTTAATTGCATGTTTGTAAAGTACCAATAAAACTATTTTTACGGATTCTGTCGCGTTTGTATTTGATATTTAATTACTCGACGTTTCGAACACTTTACATCATTCATGATCACGGGAGAACGTTCCTCAAACAGACTACAGTTTTTTATCAAATGATTTTTTTTTATTATTAATTTTTTATTATGGAGGAGGCTCCAGCCTAAACGGGGAACATGTATGAACTGAAATTATGATGAACATTTAGTAAATCGGAGTCAAGTCAATAAGGGGCGAACCCATACTACCTGACCGTTTTTTTTACAATTTTCAATTTTGTGCTGCGTGGGAATCCAATATGCGAGAATTGGCACAGTTTTCGGTGGCATTTTAACCACTACGCCATCTGATTAATAATGACGGCATCATCATTAATTCAACACATAACTTATTTGTGACATCCTCATACTACTAATACGACCTGTTAAGGTGGAGAAAGGATCTTCAAAAATACCACGTTTGAATAAAATTGTCTATACGATAAATGGTCACGCAGAGGGGGTTAAAAAAATTTGCAAAAAATGGGTCACGTAATATAGATTCTTGCCGTTAAATAGATTTGTTTTTCTGCTGGCAATCAATTTATATCAAAAATGTAGGTTAAAATTTAATAATTAATTCTGTAATAGATAGATAAAAATCTCTGTAATGACGGTGACTTATTGAACGTGAATCATTGTAGTCCTACCGTGACCATGAAAGTTGAAAAATGATCGAAATATCGGCCAAGTCAAAATCAAAATACGTAAAAATATTTCATATCTGCCCATAACTGTTTAAGTTAACTCAGAAATACAAAATATATTTTGTACACCGTCGCTTCGTAGGCAACTCGCGAATGGAGCGTTGGCTCAGGTCACGCAAATAGGTTAATAGCCGCCGAAAAAAGCGCCGTAAAGGAAGCTTAATCAAAGAAAAATATTGCTACTCCTTTTAACTGGAACGTTTTTATTGAAAAGCGGAGGTGAACGGAAGCCATGTCTCATCCAGTTCGTATATTAATATTTGTGTAACAACTGATAATGCTGTTTATGTAATCGGTTTTAAAGGGAAATGTTGTCATCGTAAAAAATAACGGGACTCGAACAAAGTTATTAAACTTTCTTGAGGGCGAGAGACTGTCGCCAGTGCAAGATTGAATTAAGTTTACGTCGCTCTTAACTACTGCATTTTCATATAATTCCATTGGCATTTGAGACTTTGTTTATTTTATAGTCCATTTGTAAATTTTAAGTCCATTTGTAAATTTATAGTCCATTTATAAATTTATATTATATTCATCATCAATATCTCAGCTCTTATACGTTGCACTGTTAGACTTGGGCCTCCTTTACTAGGAGAGAAATTGTCCTACTATACCACGCTGGTCAGACGAGTTGATATAGTGTTTTATTTATATCCCTTAGTCACCTTTTACGACACCCACGGGCAAGATAGGGTATGGTGAATAGTATTTTTATTCCGTTACTACACAGATAAATAAAAGTTTACTACTGTAAACTTCAAATGCAAGTAAATATGACATAAAATGCTATACCAATCTCTCCGATTAGTGTGTAATAATTGGTCATTTTTTCCTCGCATTGTGGAGGAAGACTGCTTAACAATGAGAAGGAGAGATTGGATTTTGCTACCCTGTAAGTGTTTTTAAGAAAATTGTGTTTTTTATTGAATTTAAGACGCCATCATCAATTAACATTGGTTGGTTGGTGTCAAGAAATTACTTTAACGTATAAATTAAGGTATATTGCTTCGTATTTCGTTTTTCTCGTCTATGGAAAAAAAAATATCAGGATAAAGAAGTTTTGGCGGGAATGTGAAAATATCATGTGGCACTCTTAAATTTTATTAGATGTTTTATAGGTTTGTAATTATTAATATTCGATAAGACATATTAATATTGGAAAGTTTTGATTTTATATAATGTATTACAGAGATAATGCTAAAGTATAGTGAATATGATATAACAGTGGTTTACATGTATTTTCATATTCTGTCAAAATTGTTAAATCAAAAGTTAATTTGGTTTTCAGCATCCAATTAATTTTAACGACTCGACTTAGTAATGGATAATGATATAATCATTATAAATAAATCAATAAGCTGCTCAACACGAAGAAATGTAATATTATTGTATAAGTTATGAAGAAAATTTGTATTTAAGACCTGTGATTTTTTAAATTTGGATTCCATATCCGTGGCCAAAGTCATCATTATTCTCCTACTCTTATCCCAATTACTTGGGGTCAATACAATATGTACTTTTCTTTCATAGACATATTGTAAAAGTTATTGGCAATAGTTTTATGACCGGCCGCCTGCCGAACTTCAACCCTCCTTGGGAATGTAATTGTTGAGCAAACAGCACCAGATGGAGCTGTCTTAGGACGTTATTCTTATAACGACTTTTATGACATCTCTTAGTCGGCTTTTATGACATCCACGAGTAAAGTAAGGATTGGTAGTATGTGTAGCCGCTAACCACACAGCTACCGTTGCCAAAATGTCAATAAATTAAGAAAAAAGATGTAGGTACGAGTTTGTTGTATACGCAGTTGTAATGAATAGAAGTAGACTAAATAAAAGTAATCGATAATACACAGAACGAATATTTCTCTAACAGCCAAATTTTCTTGAAACTCAGAATATTGTTTTTATTTAAGCAAGAAAAATCTTTTGAAATACTATGTAAGAAAAGAGACTTATCTTTTCCCGCGTTTAATCAATATACTTCATATCACAAGAAAGAGAGGAATATGAGATAGCAATAAGGTGGATAAGATATAAGGTGTGATGACCAGCCTTCAGAACTTTAATTTGGAATTGCCGCAGAACTTCGAATATTGATTTGACGTGTTTCGCTTCTGAATGAGTAAATATGTAATGTCCCTTAGGATGGTTATGGATTTCCTCTACATTACATCTAATTCGATCAATTTGACTGCACAATTTGCGTAAAAATTAAGAAGACTGACCTGCCATGTCATAGGTTCGATTCTATGCAGCACAATACTTTGTGCGATCCAAAATATTTGAGTGTAATTTATGACCGTTTATTGTGTGTGGTTTTTGCCGTGCGGTGACGGAATAAGAATACAATTCACCACTCCCTTTCTTACCTGTGGGTGATCCGTAAAACACGACTAAGGGATATAAAACGCATGTAAGATCTATGCAAGAGAAGGAAAACTCGAAATAAAACCCTATACCAATAGTCTGATCAGCGTGGTATAGTAGATTAATTTCACTTCCATTATGGAGAAGGTTCGAGCCCAACAGTGCGACATATATGAGCTAAGATGATGAATTATGTTTTTGTAAAATCCCATACAATGAAAGGATTATTATTCAGCGCAAGGTCTAGTCTTTAAAATAATAATAAAAATATTTATTAATGTAACAAATAAACCAATAGATAACAATTAATAAAGTAATTAATAAATCTTTATTTGTGAAAATCCCTAGCGTCACTGAGATTTGTTCTCTAATGCGTGACGTTGCCTTTTTTATTTCAAAGAACCCTACAATTAAATGTTTGGCAAACCCCTTTCTCTTTGTTTAAAAAAAAAGTTACTAAGAAACAAATTGCCGGTCATTATATAACACAGGCAAAGGGGACGAGGTTAGATAGATCTTGTATATTTTTCGAAGCATGGTTATTATAGTTGCATGCAACTGTTACAACATACAATATCAAATACACTCATTATACACCCACTCATTACAAAATATAATGGCGTAACATATTTCTGTATCATTAAACATTATACTTCAATTTTTTTTTATGTCTATTCTTTCGGCAAAGGTATAAGTTGTATAGTGAATTAATTTTATAGATATATAGCAAGATATTCTTGGTAGGTAAAATCATTTTAAATTTGATTTCTTGTGTCATAAATTACTACTTTCTTTGTTTTTTTTTCTCATTTATTAGGATAATCTAGTGGTAGGGTAACACCGTTACCTATCAGTTTTCTGTCTACAACCGCGGGCCGCAGAAAATCGACGTCTAAACAGCGACTATAGGCTGTTGCACTTCATCTAGTAAGCGAGAGAGCCGGTAGCCCAACTATCTGAGTGGGTTTAGGGTTTACATTGGTATATAGTGGTCTAGTTGTACCCTTGATATTGCAAAGATCCATAGCCAGCAGTAACACATCATTAGGTGTACTGATTGCTCAATTACCAGCATAAGCAATAAAAAACACAACTAAATTAAGAGAACACTCTATGCTAAGATAATTTGTGTTCTACAGAACTATATAAAACATAGTATAAATGCACACAAACACAAATACCACACAGATTCGAAACAATTGATTTTTTTGACATTGAGATCAAATCCACTACATGTAGGTATTCGGCCGTAGTCATTCAATAATCTTTTTCTTTTTAGTCAAACCAAGATACGAATTCGTAAATTTGCAGTATTTGAAATATAAAAAAATAATAAAAGCCACCACCCCTACAGCCCACCGTTTATATCGGTCATCAGATAAAATCAACTTCCGAAATAATTTTGACCGACAAATTTGAAGTGCCCATAAAATTGTCAAATTTATTATCAATTTGATAACATAATTTTTGGTATCGTGACGGAGTAAAAACATAATTCAACATTTCCTTTCTTGCTCGAGGAGAGATATACTTGTAAAAGACAAGTACGGGATATTATATGCATATAATATACATGCAAGAGGAGGAAAAAGTCGAAATTAAAACTTATACCAATACACCTAACTAGCAAGATTTTTTTATTGCGCTTGATGTCAAACGCACAAGCAAGCAAGCAGCACACCTGATGGAAAGAGTTACTGCCGCCCATGGACCTTTGTAATACCAGGGGTATAGCTAGGCTTAACAATGAAAATTCCAAACTACCCAGAAAGTTGGGCTTCTGACTCTCTCGCTCGCTTAAAGAAATACAGCAGTACGCCAATGCTCACACTTTGATTTTCTGTGCGAGTGTGGTACTACCCCGGACGGATCGGCTCGCGGCTGTTATAATGCTAGGCTGCTATAATGTGTACAATTATAATTATTATTTACTTAAAATTTAATGCCCTAACCTCTCTCTCTCTTGTAAAGTTGTAAGAAAAAAAAATTACTAAGGCTAAAACACATGTTTATTTATTTTTACTAAAGAGAATTTATGCCTGCTGTGTGGTAGCGGCTACGTATAATATTAATCCTTACTTTCCTCGTGGATGTTGTAAAAGACGACTAAGAGCATTATATCGACCTGGACCAACTCTACCCGATGCCGTTTGGTCGACAATTACATTTACAAGGAGGGTAGATGTCAGGCAGGCGGCCGGTCATACCCGACCGACGTGTCGTGGCGACCACAGAGGGCCATGGCGGTCAGGGCCATACGCGGGTACCGCACGGTGTTGACGGAGGCAGCGTGTCTGTTGGCCGGGATCCCTCCATGGGACCTGGAAGCGGAAATGCTCACCGGTTTGTATCGGCGGATGTTGGGGTGCGAGCGGAGGGCGATTTGGTCTCGTTGAGGGATCACATCGCCTGGTGCGTCGACGCCCGCCGAGACGAGAGATTGCCCGTTGGGCAGTCCGGCTAGAGCGGCCTCGGTTCGGTGTGCGGACCGTGGAGGCCTACCGGCCGGTGCTGATGTAGTGGCTAAAACGGCGGCACGGGGTGCTCTCCTTCCGACTGGTGCAGGTTTTGACGGGGCATGGATGCTTCGACAAATACCTGCACACGGTCGTCAGGAGGAAGAGTACACCGTCCTGCCACCACTGCGATTGCGACGAGGACACGGCGCAGCATACGCTCGAGGTTAGTGCCGCTTGGGCAGAGCAGCGTCGTGAAGTCGTCACAATCATCGGTGCTGACCTGACGCTGCCGACCATCGCTAGGGCGATGCTCGATGTGCGTGTTTACGCCCCTCTGTCGCCCCGGACGGAGTGGTGCGAGGAGTGCGCCGACCGTAACCCAACAGAAAAAAAAAGGCGGACGGTCATAAAACTATTGCTAATAAATTTTGCAGTATGTACAATGGAAGTACATATTGCGTCGACCAAGTAATTGGGATAAGACTAGGAAAATAATAATGAATTTATGCTTAATTTGGAAATAATGGGTAAAACTTTTCTCTTCCTATACAATAAAGCCTTTTGGTTTTAATTTCTTAAAATCCTTTGTTTTGTGTACTTCCAAATTATATGTTTCTAGTTTCCGAACATAATTTAAAAATATTTAAACATACATACATACATATCATCACGCCATATCCCTTGCAGGGTAGGCAGAGAGAACAGAGTGCCACAGAACTCTATCCTTGCATACTTCACTCGCTTCTTCAACATTCATAATTCTTTTCATACACGCTCGCCGGTTTCGGAGGCTCTTGATCCATTTTCCTTCAGTACGTGACCAATCTGGTCTAGGTAGGTTAGTCTCGGTCTACCCCGGTACCTACATCTTTCCACTTTCGCATTGTATATCTTCTTAACCAGACGTTTGTTCGGCATTCTTGCCACATGTCCGAACCATCGGTGCATTCCCTTTCGCATCTTTACACCTGTACTCTCTTTCATACCTACTTGCTCTCTTACGTCGTCGTTACAAATGCGATCGGTCAGCCTAACTCAAAAATATTTAAAAATTAAAATATTTGGCGGCTATATATATTTAAAAATTAAAATATTTATTATATATTCACAAAAGTAAATATTTTTACTACAAAATTTTATGTTGTCGTGAATTATTGCAACGGGACACGGACCATGTTTTTTTTTATTATTATTATTTAGAATAATAGAAGGCTGTTATAAGGATATTGACTGTTTAAAAACGGGTTTTGTAATACCGTTATATCATCAAAAACACCAATGCCAATATTAAATTTATGCAAATATAGAAATTTATATTATGGATAATCTTATGTTGCCATAACATTACATATATTATTTTAATGCTAATAAAAAAAATCTTTTTTAAATAAGAATTAATTTCATTATATTTTTCTGATTATGTATTTTTTTTGTATGACTTAGTTGTTAGCCTCAGATGGCTATGACAACTTTACCCGGACTGTGAGTGAGGGCTGGCTCTCAATCCGATTAAAACCTCACATAGTACAAGGATTATTTATTTAAAACAAGATAAGCAGAGAAAAATAAGCTCATAATCGTCGACAATACGCTTATCAGGCGAATTGTCGATTGCATTTTATGTTATGAGTTTTTCAGACTTGCTTTGGTAATTATACGTTATTTACGAAACTAGACAGGATAAATTTAAAGGCATATGATAGAAGTTTAGCTTTGATATTACAATAAA
Organism: Lymantria monacha; assembly: GCA_905163515.2. NCBI lineage: Eukaryota > Metazoa > Arthropoda > Insecta > Lepidoptera > Erebidae > Lymantria > Lymantria monacha. The sequence continues at coordinate 4,626,599 of LR991087.1, forward strand.
ACAATTTTTATTATTCATTAAAAAATTATAAATGACATATATTGTGATTATTATCATTAATTTCTTTATATAAGCGCGAAGCTAGTAGCTTCTGCCCGCGGCTTCGCCCGCGTAAAAGAAGTTTTACAGTCCCTATTTTTATTTTACCCCGGGTATTTAAGTGTATATTGTAAGAACACGTTAATGTCATATTTATTTGAATCTAATCAATAGCCTAAAAATAAGATTCAAGCTTCTGGTTTTAAAAATGACGATACTTCCTTACAACTTTTCATTCCCATCCCATCCCCTTTACAACCCATTTTTTGCATTAAAAAGTAGCCTATGTCCTTTGTCAGACTCTAGACTATGTGTGTACCAAATTTCATTAGGATCAGTTTAGTAGTTTTGGCGTGAAAGAGCGACAGACAGAGTTACTTTCGCATTAATAATATTAGTAAGGAAGTAAGGATAAAATAAAATTGATATTGTCCACCTACTATGTCTATGTATATGTACCTAATATGTGCTACTATGTCGGTCCGCATCCAGGATAAAAGTACGAAACCGATCCAGCTGCAGAAAGGCGTGAGACAGGGAGACGTTATCTCTCCGAAACTGTTCACCGAAGTTATATACTTTTTAATTAACTTAAATGCGCTGCGCTGGAAGATGTCTTCAAGCTCTTAGACTGGACCGGACTCGGCATCAACATCAATGGCAAATACATCACTCACTTTCGATTCGCAGATGATATCGTAGTCATGGCAGAATCCCTGGAGGACCTTGGCACCAAACTCAATGACCTCAGCAAGGCCTCCCAACTAGTAGGGCTGCCAATGAACATGGACGAGACGAAAGTCATGTCTAATGCCCATGTCATTTCTGTACCGGTCCTAGTTGGGAATGCGATTCTCGAAGTTGTCGATCACTATGTTTACCTAGGAAAAACAGTCCAATTAGGTAGATCCAATTTCGAGAAAGAGGTCAGCCAACGAATCCAACTCGGCTGGGCAGCGTTCAGGAAACTTAGGAGGATCTTCTCGTCTAATATTCCGTAGTATCTGAAAGCAAAGGTTTATAATCAGAATGTGTAACCAGCGATGACTTACGGAACTGAAACGTGGTCTCTAAATGTTGGCCTCATCAAAAGGCTCAAATATCACTCAGCGTGCTATGGAGAGGGCTATGCTCGGAATCGCATGATGCCTTGGGTATATTTTGCGATTTATCTAAAGCATTTGATTGTGTGCACCACGAAACCCTTATCATATCGATATCGATATTGAAACAGCTAGAATAGTTTACTTCTCTTATTTTTCATAGTCTTATGTCTTACGGCCAATTGCTGTGGGGATGCTCCGCGGATTTGAGTAGTATCTTTGTTCTGCAAAAAAGAGCTGTCTGAGTAATTTATAATCCAGGCCCAAGAGTTTCACTTCGAGAGAAATTCAAAGAGGTGAATATTCTGACTGTTGTATCAGAATATATATACGAGAATGTTTTGTATGTAAAAAGAAATTTCAGTAACTTTGAAAGATATTTTGACATTCATTATGTGAATACTCGGAATAAGGACAAATTAGTTGTACACAGTACGCCTCTTGAAAGAATTAATAGGTCATTCATGGGGCAATGTTATACGCTTCTATAATAAATTACCAAAAGATATCCGAGATATGACTGTGAACAAGTTTAAAAGGGCTGTCAAGAACAGCTCTGTAAAAAAGGTTATTATAAAATCTCGCATTATCTAAGCGATAGTTCAGACTGGCTATGAGCAGCTCCTCTTTCAGCAATTACATTATTTTTTTTGAACCGTTTAGTTACTATTTCTTTTTAATAATTATACATACTTGTAAAGCGTAGCGTGTGTTGCCTGACGAATTTTGACTTTTTGTATTTATAAGTACATGGTATTGTATTGTACATGGTATCATGCTCACTGAAAGGTCCGCTTGCGGTAGCTGCGTGGAGTGGGTCTCTCCCTTCCCTCCAAGGTGGTTGAGGGGAGTGATGGCTGCTCTAGTAGTTAACTCGTGATCGGGTGCCGCTTGTGGGATCCGGTCCAGCCATGGTCTTTCTTTATTGTATTTAAACTATTGCGTTCGAAGGGCATCGCACTGAAGCTAAATAAATAATAAACATGTACTATTTTTTTTTATTTAAAAAATGAAAAAAAAATAATAACATAGATAAAATATAATTAGACAAACCCGCTGAGTTTCTTGCCGGATCTTCTCAGTAGCGGTCTCATTCCGAACCGGTGGTAGTTTATTAGATTAACTTTAAATGTAAAAAAAATGACAATATGTAAGGGCCCTCGCAGGGTTTATGCATAATAAATGAATTTGAATTTCTCTACGTGATGGAATCCGAAATACGGCAATCCGTAGAAGAACGGATGTAACTGATATAGCCCGAAGAATTAGCACGTTGAAGTGGCAATGGGCAGGCTACATCGCTCGATGAACCGACAACCGTTAGGGAAGAAAGGTTGTCGAGTGGAGACCACGAATCGGACGGCGCCGCGTAGGACGATCCCCCACTAGGTGGACTGACCACATTATCAAGGTCGCAGGAAACCACTGGATGCAGGTGGCGCGGAAACGTGTTGAATGGCATTCTCGTGGGGAGGCATATGTCTAACAGTGGACGTTTACAGGCTGATGGATGGACGTGCAGACTCAGGAATGAATTACTTGCTGCTGTGTTTCACGAGCGCTATAGAATCATCATCATCATTATTTCAGCTCATATATGCCCCCCCTGTTGGGCTCAAGCCTCTAGAAACTGACCTACTATATCACACTGGTCAGACGTGTTGGTATAGGATCTAATTTCTTGTTTACCTTCTCTTGCATAGATGTTATATGCGTTTTATATCCCTTAGTCGTCCTTACGATCACCCACGGGTAATAGAGGGTGGTGAAATGTATTCTTACTCCATTACCACACGATATAGTGCTATAGTATGTTCTTCTTCTAAACAAGTGTTAAGCAGCACTTTCTTTACGAGAGGCAGTTACCTAGTTGTATCCAGCATTGCTAAGGTTGATGGGCGTAAGAAGCCCTTTTTTATTGCTTATGGTGACAAACGAGCCAGTAGCACACCTGATATTAAGTGTTACTGCTGCTCATGGACCTTAGCAATACTAAGGGTATAGCTAGGCCGCTGGCTATCAATGAAAACCCCAAAATGCATCCCAAAAGTTGGGCTTCCGGTTCTCTCGCTCATCGAACGAGGCGCAACAGCACATGTCACTGCTCAGACGCCGATTTTCGATGCGAGAGTGTGGTACTACCCCGGACGGACCGTCCCACGGCTGTAGATAGAAAACTGTCAACATTGTTGTCCTACCATTATTAAACCTATGTATACAGCTTGCAAAAATATAATAAAATTTTAAAAGGGAAAAGAGCGCCTGACTCGGTTTTCTGATGTTTGCGAGAAAAACAGATTAAGCGACGGCTATATACATGCAATACATGTACGGCATATCATCACGCCATATCCCTTGCAGGGGAGGCAGAGAGAACAAAGTGCCAGAGAACTCTATCCTTGCATACTTCACTCGCTTCCTCAACATTCATAATTTGACGGTTTCGGAGACTCTTGACTCTACCTTCCTTCAGTACGTGACCAATCTGATCTAGGTAAGTTAGACTCGGTCTCCCCCGGTACCTACATCCTTCCACTTTCACATTGTATATCTTCTTAACCAGAGGTTCGTTCGGCATTCTTTCCACATGTCCGAACCATCGGAGCATTCCCTTTCGCATCTTTACACCAATACTCTCTATCATACCTATATAACAAGTATTTATCGCTATTTTCACAGTCGCTAAACATTTTCCTTCAAAATATGTAATGATTGTGTGTAAGTATGTATAATAGTCGTTTAAACCCTTTCTCTCGCAAGCTTTTAGTCATTTAGAAATGTTCATTTTATCAAAATTGAAATAAAAAAAGTTCTCTTAAAAAATATCAGCTGCAATTAACCGCAGCGCTATCTAAACTAAAGTAATGCTAAAGAAAATCCACCTGTAACATGGTGAACTCCACAATTCGGTAAAACGTATAACATTAGGTGGGAGTGAGTTCTGATTAAACCATAAAAGGGATTGGTTCCCCGGCTGAGTGCTTTATCACTGTCGTTATGTCGGTAATTTGGTGTCGTCTCCTCCAATGCACGATGCCTTCACGGGATTCGTGCCGAATGGGTTACTTATATTTAAATATGTATCTATAACTTACTCGGAATATTAAAAAGGACTGCACAGATGACGCAGTGGTTAAGATATCGACCTTCCTTACCAGTGCCGTGGGTTCAATTCCAACTTAGGATAATATTTTTTACTGGGTTTACTATTCTTCTGAGTCTGGGTGTAATTTGTCTGCGTTAATTGTGTGTTTGTAAAATACCCCACAATACAAGGATTATTTGTTTTATAGTGGTAGGACCACGCTGTCATAGTGCTCTGTCTATAGCCGAGGACTGGTCCGTCCGGGGTAGTACCACACTCTCGCAGAAGATCGACGTCCGAGTAATGGCAAGGTGCTATTGCGCTTCGTTCGATGAACGAGAGAGCCGGCAGCCGAATTGGGTGGGTTTGGGATTTGTATTGGTAGGCAGCGGTTTAGCTATAACCTTGATATTGCAAAGGGCGGCAGTGACACTTACCATCATGTGTGCTGTATGCTCGTCTGCCACCATAAGCAATAAATTAAAAAAAAAAAAAAAGAAGAATATCCAGTAGATGACTTTGCGATCTATTTAAAGGCCTTTTTTTTTTTTATTTTGTAAAATAGCATTTAATGAATCAGCTTGTAAATAAATAAAATAGAATATCATTCTATAGCACTGGGATAAATTTAAACAGCCATTAAAGCACAGATATTTTCTATTTAAAAAAAAAAGAAACTTACTAATTAGTACTCGTGTGGTGAAGGCATAAGAATACAATTGTCTTCACTCATTACTTATCCGTGGGAGTCGTAAAATTTTGCTAACGGTCTCACCAGGAGAGTGCACAGCAGCTCTCTTTTGGGAAATACATTAGGTAGATAATATGTCATCAACATTATTTAATATTATACGTTAAAATATTAACACATTGAGTTATTACACACAAGATAATCATACGACGCTTTCACATGCCCGCCTTTTTTTTTCTTTTATGCGATGGAAGGTAGTCACGCCCAACCAAATCGGTCCAGGGCGACGGCAGAGACGGCGTGCGACCCAATAGTCCCACCCTGCAAAGTGCCTCTCTATGACGTGCGTGCGGACCACCGTAACCCGATCTTTACACGCACACTTTCACACGCCCGCCTAAACATATTCCATTCCTTCGTAGTCGACTTCTCTACGAGTGACGGACTCCGGTCCAAATACTTGCGTTCTCGGCTATTTAGAGCAGTCGAGTCCATATTCATTATAATATGAAATGTTTAGGTACCTATCTATAGAATAAGTTTACTCAACCTAACATGGATCAGTGAACACATTTTTTTTCTTAACAATTCACGCTTCTAAACACAAAGCAAGAACAAAACGTACCAAATTTCTGAGCAAGTGAAAGTATTACAAATCTTAATTCCCGTGGGAACCTTTACTGCGTTGCCGTACTGTGGAATTATTTGCTTCACGAACGAATTGTAAAATTGCCACAGCATTTAGTGAATGTTAAATGTAAGTCAAATATACTCACAGTCTTAGTAGATTTTTTCGACTTCACATATACATGCATGCATTAGAACTTTATAGAATTATTTTTAGCAATAAGGAGTGACATCTATAAGAATCTTTATAGATTTTATCGTATTTGATTTTGATTTATTTTTTACTTGCACATAATTTTGGACACCACAGCTTTCATGGTCACAGTGGAATATATATATTATACATATATCTAAATATATATAAATTACGCGTCACGTTGTTTGCCTTCGATGGACTCCTAAAGTACTTGACCGATTTTAATCAAATTGGCACAGCATGAGTAGTTTGATCCAACTTAAAAGATAGGATAGCTTCCATCTTAATTTATAGTCGCAATATTATTTTATTGCAAATTATTTGTCTATTATTTGACAGTCACAATTATCTGTTATCTCCAAATGATTCTAACAGATGGCGGTATCTGTTGACTGGATTGAGTAAGTATTTAATAGATGGCGCTATGTTAAATGTTAAACGTACAAACGTTTCATGGCTACCTTAGCCACAGCAACGCGTGGCTGCGTCTGTTAATATATATATATATATATATATCACTACAAAAATTAATATTTTCGCCTATAAAAATATCATAATACATTTTAACGAGACGGTGACGTTGGCAACACAATAAAAAGGACGTGCATCATAATATACGGTAGAATGCGCACATACCGTACTTGTACTTTGGTTGAATACGGTAAGCACTTGGTTCTTATAAAAACATGTTCGGATAAAACAGGTGGCCGTTGATATATGAATCCGCATTGGCGAGCTCGTTGCAGCTGCCTTTTTCTTTATTTTTTTGCTACCCTTTATATTGGGCGGATAAAAGGATAATGTCACTTTCTGCCTGCAGCCCTTATTACTTAACCTACCTATTGCAGGGGAAATGCGTAATATTTATTTATATATATATTATCCTCTACCACCCGGCAGGTCTTGATCAATATTTCGTTGCGGCTGTTTGCCATACTTCCTTACATCAGCCTATAGACATCTAGTGTTGAACAGAGGTCATAGGTCTCCGTAATGAAGGATTTAGCAGACGGATTGTTGAATGGTTTCAGTATAATAAGTTTTGTAAGAGCTGTCCATGGAAGTCAAACAACCGGTGGTCAGTAATGGGAAGGTAATACGATCGGTTATGGGGCGGCACACTGCTTCCGTCATAGTAAGGGTATATACCCCAAAAAAAGGTCGTCTGCCCTTTCTCAGATTAATCCCTTATCTAGTTCTGCTTCTTCACTTTTTTTTTGTTTTGGCAATCAGCTACTCATACGAACCATTTTTACCAGTATTGAGTTACAATTTTCTTCACGCCTTTAGTGTCTTCATATTAGACATTACCTGTCAGTAAGTTAAATCGTCGCCATCAACAGTGCTATGGCCCTACTATTAATGGTATCTTCTGAGAATTTTGGTGCAAAACGAAAATGTAATGCATTTTTATATAATATTCACTACTTTCCAGCAGTTCGCATCACATTACACAAAATCCCATTAAAATTATTTAATATAAAACGTTAATTTATTAAGATAATAAATATAATACAAGACCACTACATGATATTTTCATATTCCCGCCAAAAGTCCTAACCTATATATATGATGTTTAGTGATGTCAAATTTGATCGGTAACTGCGCACGGACATCGCAGGACGCTGCTGAATAACCACAATGTGGCATTACTTTATGTAGTAAATACCGCAACATTACACTGAGCAGACATCTTATTCTTCGTTTATGGAAGGGACGCCATATTTTATTACTACTTATCTGTGTAATTTTTCTTTTTAATATTTTATTCTTTTGTACTTTTTATTTTTTTTTATTTGAATATAGTTATCAGTGCTTTTATACTTATGTAAGTAGTGACTTAATATTTTTAAACATTGTAATGTGTCCTTTCTATGGTGTAATAAATTATTGAAGTGAAAACTTCTTTAGGCGCACCGCACACAGATTTTTTCGTGGGTAGTAAGTTAGGCTGATCCGTTATGCCCTGAGGTGAAACGCTCGATCGGGTGAACTCGAGACCGCCGAATGTACCCGAACGAGAAAGATCAGTCAGCTGCTCTTCGCAGTTGTATCGGTGTATTTCGTATGATCAATTTTTACGTCTTAATTGTCTTTATTAAATTAATAGTTATAATTGATACGTAATAATAATAATTATTATTTTAACAACTATCTGTTTTACATTGTGAGGTTAGTGTGTATTTAGCGGTTTGGTAATATTGAAAATAATACATTTTAGAAAAATAATACATATATATTGAAAAAAATAAATATAAACAATAACCGTTACGCAAATCATAATTATTGTTATTGATATTATATAAAGGGATTCGATCGTATAGGTATAATTAAAAGTTAACCTAACTTTTATTTTCTGTGAACTTTTACTTTGCCATATTTTCTTATTTTAGTTATCACAAACCGATTGTATCGTTTGTAGAATACGATAACGAAAATAAATAATTTGATTTATATAGAATTTAATAAATATTAACTTTAATTTCTGACTTGTTTCTCATTCAATCTACAAACACGATCCCTAATAATACTACATAATATTATTTACTATATATATATATATATATATATATATATAAATTGATTGGGATTGACCAATGAAGTTTTCACTTCTGCCGTGCGGTCTTAAGCGCACACTCTTTTTTTTTCTTTCCTTCTTTCTTTTCTTTTAATATATGCGGTTTATTAGAAAGTAATATTGAGGTAACGTTTATATATACGGTGAATAGTTCACCGGAACGGAATTGTACAAGCATATCAAAAAACAACTTAATAATTAGATACGTTCAGTTATGGCTATTAAGTTTTTAATATTAGCATGCTTACTATATACACATGTTACTTAGTAAATACATGTTGTAAAAATTCGTAGGGATATAATTGTAGAAAGATATCAAATTAAAAAAAAAACAAAGATAATAATGGCCTTCCTGTAGTATAGTACATAGTTATTATCCACCAGAAAGTCCCCTTCAACATTGCCATAGCTACGCTATTGGTGTTGTATCTACAACAGTAGAGAACCAAAAGTAACAACTTTTGGTTGCAATTAAAAAATATATCAAGCATTGTTATATCATATTCACTACACCTTAGCACTTCTTACGCATTACATTGCAGAAAACTCCATGAAATAATATAATACACCAAGATATGGAATATAACACAAGACCACCACATGACGTTTTCACGCTCCCGCCAAATTTCTTGCTTAGACAGTTTTTACACGATTGTTACGAAAAATTAAGAGGTGGCTACACAGTATATTAGTCCTATTTGTACGGAAAACTCTATATTAATGAAGTCAAATTACACCTACATGGATTTTGAACGACTACTACTAGGTTGCACAAGGATTATTTTGTGTGGGAGTTTAATTTAAACATTCGCATCACGATGTTGCTACGTAAACCACTGTGCTATAAATTCTATAATAGCACACAAGTCGAATGCTGATGTGATATTTAGTGATTATCAGCATCACCTTGATCTTATGGAGATTATTATATTTGAGATTATCTTTATTCACAAAATCCTATCAGATGTTATCTCTTTACTCCCTTTCTATACATGTCATGCTTTACGAAATCAATCCAATCTTTCTTTGGTCTTCCCTTAAGTTTAAAGCCTTTGAAATTCACAGAAAACTTTACTCACAACCATACTGACATCCCGTCTCATTTCGTACCAAAGATGGTTGACATCAGGCAGGCCGAAGCTCATAAAATTATTGCCAAATCTTTTGCAATTTGTTTTCGAATGATAGTTGTTGATAATAGGCTCGCCAAGAATTGTCTTAAGTGGGAATTATAACTAAGATATTCATAGCAGGAAGACATACGAACCATTATGTAATCTGCGAATTCAAAATTTTTTTTTAATGCAACATAACGGGTACAATACTTGTATTGCGGGGAATTTTACAAACCTACAAAGCTTACAGCTATAAATAACAATATATGGATTGCACAAAGTATTATTCTGCACGAGAATTAAACCTATGATACTGGCGGGGTAAATACTACATCCGTCTATGCAACAAACTGCATCCTTATTTTATCTATGCAAAATATTAGAACAGTAAATGCAATAGAATTATATCCGCGACGTGCTTGAACCGTTTGCAAACGAGCCTTAGTGATTTCGGTCACGTTCAAGCGAATCTAGGTATAGGAGAATATATATCAGAGCGGCTGGCCTTTGCAGTATATCTTTTGGAACTATAAGCTTTTATATTTGATTATTCAACTTCCATTTATATTATGTTAGCTATACTTCCGGTTTGTGTATCGTTAATCATTTTTTTTTCGGCACCATATTATTTGTTTCCTGGATGTAAAGAGCTTTCTAACATTTTTTATATTTCTGATAATGTGTAAGCGAAATTTCAGAATGATCAGTTGAATACTTATAACTTGAATAAACTCTAAGAGGCCATGCTTAAAAGACCTGTATCCATTAATAAATTTAAAAAAAGAGTCCATTGTTGGTACTGTCGAGTTAGATTTTTCTACACAAATTATTAGATTTTTCACGTCTGTTGTATCTTTAAATTTAGTCATTGCCTATCAGTAAGTCAAATCGTAGGTTTTAATAGTGCTATGACTACACTGTTAATGATATCCTCTGGGAAGAAAAACGAAAACATTTGTAAAGCACTTTTATATTATATTTATTATATCCCAACAATTATCTGCATCACATTTCCGACGTCTTCCGACGACTATCATGTTCCTACCAAGAATCCAACGTACGAATGTGAGTACATTCGAATTCTAGATAATGTGGTCATTCTTTGGTGGAGTTATCTGTCCCGATCGCCACGCTTGGAAAGCTGGTTGGCGATTATAGTAAGATTTTATAGAGTAATGCTGTTCGATCACTCTACCGGTGAAATCCTCAGTCTTGCCATTTTGAATAAAGCCATTTTTACAGATTTTATTGCGCTCGTATTTTCTTTTTTTTTTATACCTTGTATTATGGTGGTCTTTACAAACATATAATTAACATACACAAATTACACCCAGACTCAGAATGATAATTTGTGTGTATCCTACTTGCCCCTAGTCGTAAAAATCGGCTAAGGCATCAGGAGAGTGAACAACAGCTCTCTTCTGGTAACCGCCTGCCAAACATGGTGGTTATGGTACTATCTCTTCGAATGAAGATGATGAGAATAATGAACGTAAAATAAGACATGAACCGCACACGTTTCGAAACAACAAGGCAATTACATTTCTTTTTAATATATATTTTTTAAACAACATCCTGCACTAAGGAAATAATGCAAGGGACTTACACAGATAAAAAAAAAAATCAATTTGTACATCGCACAAAGTTTAGTCCTGCTTGAGAATCGAACTCATGCCACTGGCATGGTAGGCCGTTATCTTAACCAATAAGCTATCTATGAAATGAAAATTATATTACTTAACATAATTTGATGTGACATTACGCCTCAACAGATATGTATGTTTGTACGTAGAAATGTCGCGCCAATATAATTTCCCTGGGTAATTGGAGCGCAACAACAGATACTTCAAACACGGCTGTCAGTAACGTCATAAATGACAACACATTTTTTTTATTCAGTGTGAACACGATGAATAATTATATTATAAAATAATCTAGTAATTTATTACAATGGTATTGTCGAATAATATCAAATAGTTTTGAGTTTTGACGGGAATGTGAAAACGTTACGAGTTCAATGTCAAAATATCATTTATAATGGTAGGCCACACTGTTTATCATTTATAATGGTAGGGCCACACTGTTATAAAGGACTTGTATCCATATCCGTTAATAAATTTAAAAAAAAAATCGCAGGCCAGTCCGTTCGGGTAGTACCACACTTTCATAAAAAATCGACGTCAAAGCAGTGGCGATGTGCTGTTGCACTTCTTTCGGTGAATGATCTGGGTGGGTTTTGGTTGGTAGACAGTGACCTAGTTGTAAGCTTGGTATTGCAAAGATCTATCAGCAACAACAACACTTACCATCATGCGTGGGTCCTCGTCTCTCTCACTCACGAAAAAAGCATTAGTAGCAAATTACTACAACTAAGACGTCGATTTTGTACGAAATTGTGATTCTAGGACAGAAAAATGTCACCAGTGTGGAGCTACCGCGAGAAAATTGTGCAATATCCGTCCGCTTATTGAAGAGGCCAACGGTATCTTGGCGGCTGTACTACGGCCGGTTGCCGTTTAGCTTGTTTTGTACAAAAAAAAAAAAAATTATGTTTATAAAAATAAATTATAATTAGTACTATGCCTACTATTATAATAGTTCAAAATTATTGTATTAAATTTTAGTAAAATAAAGTAAGCCGCCAATAAGCCGCCGTAAAGTCAATAATTAGTATTACGCCCTCGTGAGTTTTCCTGCCGGTAATAACATGAATTTATTATTTAATAATAACTGACCAAAGACAATATAATATTTTATATAGAAACATTTTTTTATTCTACCTCATCATCATTCTCCTACTCTTATCCCAATTACTTGGGGTCGATACAATATGTACTCTTCTTTCATAGTACATATTGTAAAAGTTATTGGCAATAGTTTTATGACCGGCCGCCTGCCAGACGTCAACCCTCCTTGGGAATGTAATTGTTGACCAAATGTCATCAGATGGGGTTGGCCCAGGACGGTTTAAATTTAAATTGTTTATTTACTACATACTGGCAATAAATTCGGTTAAAAATTTAATAATTAATAATGTAGCGGATAGAAAGGTTTGCTATGTCTTAGCGACAACGAATACTAACATCCCTTGTTTTACTCGTGGATATCGTAAAATACTACTAAGAGTTTTATTGTGACCTGGACAAACTTCATCTGGTGCTCTCTGATCAACAATTACATTCCCAAGAAGCGTTCAGGTGCCAGATAGGCGGCCAGTCATAAAACCTAGAACTTTTATAATGTGTACGAAAGAAGGAGTATATATTGCGTCGACCCCAAGTAACTGAGATAAAAGCAGGAGGATGTTGCGGATAGAAAAATACCTAGGGAAGAATATGTGGACAATAAGGAATATGAGCACCTATTTCCTTGCTTGGTAAATCGTAAAATGCGATAAGAGATATGTAGCTAATATCTAAGCAAGAGAAGGAAAACTCGTCACAAATCCGTATGTCAACCCGTTTGCCACCGAAGACAAAGATCGAGTGCCGGTGGCCCGCCCGCACGGCGAAGCTCTCTTCGCGAGTTTGCATGGTGGGTCTCTTCTGTCACCCCGGACCGATTTGGCGGGGCGAGAAGCATCCATAGTCCATCGCAAAAAAAAAAATGTCAACCCGTTACCCAATGTGAAGGAGGCTCGAATGAGACGTATATTAGTTTAGAAGATAATGATAATTGTATGTATGTAGATTTTTAGTACCATTTTTTTATCCATGTAAAATGGTTTGTATGTAAATAACGTGTTTCAAAGTCAATGGTGTCGTTTTATATTGTTGTCTGATAAACCTAGTTGCACACATGGCGGCCTAGCGGAGAAGCGCGTAAGCTCTGGCGGGGTCGTTGACCGCGGACCGGTCGGACGCGTGATCTCCGCCTTTACCACTGCCTTCGACACGCTTAGGGTTGTCACAAATATAAAATAGTTAAAAAGAACACAGTTATAATTAAAATGATTTTATTTTTTATGCAAAATTGAATGTATTCGTAACGATTTCATGGAATCCTAACTAATATTATAAATGTGAATCTCAGTTTGTTTGTTACGCTTTCACGCTTAAACCAATTAACAGATTATAAAAATTATTTTATAAATGGAAACATACATTACCAGCGAAGTAGCATTGGCTATATTTTATTTCCGTATGCGGGTGAAATCGTATTAATTTGCTAGTTAAAAATAATTAAAATAATGTTCTCTTGCCCGCAAGTGTAAATGACATCTAAGAGGGGTAAGCAGATAGTTATCTGCTTAAACAAACAACTTATTTGCGTTGCTGTTCAAATAATTGCATACGAGTTTTATGCTAAGATATCACCTTCTGCAGACGTATCAATGGACGTTGATAGGTTGATAGGTATAAATAAAAAAATAGACAAACTCATTTTTTTTAAGATAGACAGCACCCTGCATTACGGAAATAATCTTTGCATTGCGAAGAACTTTACAAAAATATATTTAAAGAATACCAGTTGGTAAATGATTGAGAAACTCAACAATTTGTGTATTGCAAAAATTAATGTTCTGCGACAAATCAAAGCCGCAACATTTGTCAGAATAGATTGGTATTATAACCACTAGATAAAAATAGCAACCTTTTTTTTGGTAGGCTATGGTCTGGACATACGCCGTCCGTTCCGTCCGGGGCGACGAAAGCAGGTGGCCCAATACCCACCGTATTCCTTCCACATCACCATTGGGCCAGTCACTGGTACCGCAGTCTTGACATTCGTGGACAGCAGTTACCTTTTCGGGTACCGTATCCAAGTGACAACCCTAACCACAAGTGATAAGCCCGCTCAATACTGTTCGCTATTTTATTATACCTACGAACGTTTACGTTAATGATTGTACGGTTACGATTTATACGACGGCTGTATAGAAACTTGTCAGATACGACCCTGCGACCTGTTAACGTAGTACGTCTCGAGTCAACGATACACGAAACACTTCTCTTGTTTTATTATTTTACTAGCGTCTTGTAACAGTTTCGCACGTGTAAACATTTAAAACTATCTGTAAACTGTATTTCATCGAAATCTAGTCGGAAGGTATATCCATGTTGTAACGGAGCAAGAACACAATTCATCAACCCCTATCTTACCCGCGGTTTTTTTTATTGCTTATGGTGGCAAACGAGTAAGCAGCCTGATGGTAAGTGTCACTGCCGCCCATGAACCTTTGCAATACGAAAGGCATAGCTTAGGCTGCTGCCTACCAATTATATCCCCAAACCCACCCAGTAGCGCTTGCGGCTCTCTCCCTCACCGAACGAAGCGCAATAACACATTGCCATTACTCAGACGTCGATCTTCTGTAAGAGTGTGGTACTACCCCGGACGGACCGGCCCGCGGATGTAGATAGAAAACTGTCAACAGCATGGTCCTACCACTAGAAGGTGATCGTAAAAGACGATTAAGGGATATAACACGCATATAACATCTATGTAAGAGAAAGAAAACTCGAAACAAAACCCTATATATACCAATACGTCTGATCAGCATGGTATAGTAGGTCCATTTCCCTCTCATTATGAAGAAGGTTCGAGCCCAACAGTGGGACATATATGAGCTGAGATGATGAGCGCCTCGTACCGGCTTCGCATGAGTAAACATTACAACCTATCTCTATGCTGTATATTAATAAAATGTAATTAAATTAGACGAAATGGTTACAATTAATTGTACTTTATTTATATGTTATTAGAATTTTCGTACTATTCAAATTACTGAAATTTAGCATTTAATATGCTTCATTATTTATAAAAACCCGATTATGAAGCGAAAAATGATGTCACAAGTGGGATTCGAACCCATACCTATTGGAAGTCCGGCCGAATCGTGCTGCCACTTACACCACCGTGACATATTGTAGGACATTCAAATCTTACTTCGTATCATATTTACGTATTTAAGGAGACGTGTGCCATCTACCCGACAATGTTTACACATTGTATATGCTTATTACTTCAAACTTTGCAATTAGAATTGTATTAAACGATGGCACAACCTTGTTATTCAAATTACTGAAATTTAGCATTTAATATGCTTAATTATTTATAAAAACCCGATTACGAAGCGAATTTTCGTATTAATTTTAATTAACAAAATAGCCTGCAATACTCAGTAATAATATAGCATTCTACTATTGAAAGTTTCTTTTTTTTAAATCGGTCCAGTAGTTGAGAGCCACAAAAACAAACACAGGAATAACTTTTCTTTATAATATTGTAGATACACACCTCTCCAGGTGCCCGGCACCCGTCCGTATGAAAGTAAAAATCAAATATAGAAGCGACAAAATCCGTAAAAATATTTTTATTTCATCGTGTAAGTATCAAAAATTATTAGGACAATTTGCTCTTCTATATTTATCTATCTAATATCTTTAAACAAGCAATTCTTGTATAATATATTTTCTGAATCTCGGAAACGGCACCAAGAATTTTCATGAAATTTTGTATGCAGGGGGTTTTGGAGACGATTAATCGATCTAGCTAGATTTCATTTATAAAAAATATCGTTTTATCAGTATTTAAAGGTACCAAAAATACAATTTTTCTTTGGCTGAAAATTATTAAAATATGAAGGCAAATTTTGACACTGTCATTAAGAATAGACAGAGCGCAATTGGGATATTAGGCAGTCTAACCAAGACAGCTCCGGTTCAAATCCTAAGTTTCTTTTATTTTTTGCCTTTTTTATTTTTTCTATTATTTTATTAATAATATTTAAATATAACTTCCAAAACACACTAAAAAGAGAATACCGAGCATGGCTCGGTCATCCAGATATTAGTTTTGATATATTAATTTATCTAGTAAATTATCATAATGTATGATTATAAATGTTAATTTTCTGTCTGAAACCATAAATAGGTTGACTTATTCGGGGTAGTATCACACTATTACCGAAAATTGTTGTCTGACTGGTAAGAAATTACTGGTCTCCATTCGATCAGTGAGATAGCTTAAAGCTCACATTACAGCGACCTGGTAATGACCAGGTCCATGAATGGCACTTCCTTCCATACCAGTTAAACTCAGGTATCCCTGCCCCCAAAGATAATGAATATAGTACATACATACATATCATCACGCCATATCCCTTGCAGGTTAGGCAGAGAGAACAGAGTGCCAGAGAACTCTATCCTTGCATATTTCAATCGCTTCCTCAACATTCATGATTCTCTTCATACACGCATGAATATAGTAAATAGTATTATATTTTTTAATGCTTTGCTTTATACATTTTTATTTGTTTATATAATTTGTCTCTTTGTTTTATATATCTTTATATTATCTTATTTGTTTCGTAAGTAGAATGCCTCTATGTCGTATGACAAATTTTTCTCCGTAAATAATTGCTTTGAAGATCTCAGTAAACGTTAAGGCATTCAACATTAAAAAGCTTGTTAAATGATAATTTGTTTTTTATGGCAAAGGGATACAATAATTGCCATCTCTTGCTCATTTGTGGCAGTCGTAATAATCGTCTAAGAATCACCAAGAGACTGAGCAGTAGCTTTCTTCTAGGCAATGTATACACCTACTGCAATTACCAACACTCCTCCCGAACGTGGCGATTGCATCACTATCCCCCAAATTAATGAATGCCTTCTATAGGGGTCGCCTACGTTGAGTACTGGAAGGAAAAAGGCTTGAACAACGGTAATATTTTTTTTTAAATTAAGAATTGTTTAATTGTCTATTGAAGCTCTTGAGCTGTAAAAAAAAATCATTGGATATTAGAAATGAGAGGTTATATCGATCGTCCTATTACCGTATTACAGTAAATCTTATTACCTACTAAAAAAAATATGTTTGACTAATATTGTAAACTCATCATCATTCTCCTACTCTTATCCCAATTACTTGGGGTCGATGCAATATGTACTCTTATTTCATAGTACATATTGTAAAAGTTATTGGCAATAGTTTTATGACCGGCCACCTGTCAGACGTCAACCCTCCTTGGGAATGTAATTATTGACCAAACGGCATCAGATGGTGTTGGCCCAGGTCGTTATAAGTATACCAATATTCGTCCATGCCATCCGGGGCGACGGAAGCGTGGCGTGCTGCCTCATAAACCGGTCATTGGATCGATAACTGATACCGCTTCCTTGAAATCCGTGGCCGGCTTGGCGGGGATGGCAGTTTAATTACATCTCAGCTCATAATATGTCCCACTGTTGGATCCAAGCCTTCTCCATAATGGGGGGGAAATTGACCTCCTATACCACGCCGGTCAGACGTGTTGGTATAGGGTTTTATTTCGAGTTTTCCTTCTCTAGCATATCGATGTTATATGTGTTTTATATACCTTAGTTGTCTCTTACGATCACCCATAGGAGGTGGTGAACTGTATTCTTACTCCGTCACCACACGGAGAAGTATGCCATGCACTTTATTTTTGAATATTAATTGAGACTGAGCCGTCACGTTCGGCTATGTAATGCTCGTACGAGTAAAATCGTCTCAGGAAACATTTTAGAGTTCAATACGAATGGAGATCAGTTAAAACAAAATTTATCAGAGTACTTTCATCATCATCATCATTTCAGCCTATCACCGTCCACTGCTGAACGTAAGCCTGCCTCATGTTACGCCACAGAGTGCGGTCCTGTGCCGCCTGCATCCATCGTACTTTATAGTACATTAATTATAATTTATAAGTACACGTAATTATATACATATAAATGTTATTATTTTATGAACATAGTACCAAAAGAAATAGTTAAATTTCGTAAACTTTAAATAGTTTGATTTCACTTCTATCGTATGTTCACACACATTTTTTTCATCTTTTAACTCTAGCTTTTTTTTTTACATTACAATCACTATATAAGTTTTTATAAAAAATATAAAATTCATTAGGATATACCAACAGATGGCGTAATTTAATATTCTGAAAGTTTTTTTTTTTACTTAATAACAGACAAAATTATCACTAGAATAAAATGCCGATGTTAAAGTGTACCTTTTTAACTTGATTTTTTAATTTGATATATTTACTTACTATTCGTCATTAGTGGGTCAAATAATATTTAAAATGGTGTTGCAATCATTAATGTTGATACATTATCGGAGAATTTTCATAAACAATAAATAGGTTTATAATAATCATCATCATCATCATCATCATCATCTCAGCTCATATATGTCCCATTGTTGGGCTCGAGCCTCCTTCGTAATGGGAGGGTAATTGACCCATGCTGATCAGACGTGTTGGTATAGGGTTTTGTTTCCAGTTTTCCTTCTCTCACTTAGATATTAATGCGTTTTATATCCCTTAGTCATCTCGTACAATCACCCACGGGTAAGATAGGGGGTGGTGAATTATATTCTTACTCCGTCACCACACGGAAAATTATAATAATAATATAAATAAAACCTCCGGGCCAGTCGTTACCTCACCATGAGGCTAACGCAAAACTCGGAGGAACATTATATGGCTCCTTAAGTTCTTTTGATATAAAAAAATGTATCTCAAGATTTACAGGAAAGCCAATAAACCGCAGGGCAGCTTGTGGCGAGCTGAATGTGAGTGGCGACACTGCGGTCCTGAATACTCCAGAGAGTCGATCAGGGACTCGTCTCCAGCTGGCCTTCATTGGCTGGCTAGAGTGGAAGCCGAAGAGTGCCCGAAGGACTCTCAGCTCTGGCTTGCCTTAAACAGCTGGTCAGAGAGGGGTCGCCAGAGCTATATGCTCGGGGGTGGAAGTGTCATTTTCAAGGGCATAATTACGGGGAAACCAAGGGTCTGTTTATCGCAGACTCAATGGTGAAACCGGCGCCGCACCGCTCGACACCCCTAGCCACTTGCACCAATGTTGCCCTCTGTTGCCCGTATGACTAGTGTGTCTGTGGCGACTATTTAGGGGGCCCATTCAGTGAGTTGGCGAGTCACCGTCTGCCACCGTTCATCTCTTAACATGGGTTTGAAGGCAGACGACAGTTTATAATTTCATAGATACAAGATGAACCAGTCCACTAAGCACCCACTCCCATATTCATATATTAGATACCATCATCACACAATAGTTTTACACTTAGTGCTGGCATTCCACGTATGTTATGTGCAGACGTGGAATGTCATCGGTAGGTGTCCCATCCCAATATTTAGATTAAATTTCTCTAAAGGCCTCTGCGTGTTGGATCCATATCCCCATGTAAGCCTACCAAAGGACCGGGTATCTTCCCTACGGAAGATCCCGTGAATAAATGGATATAAATAATATTACTACCGGTAGTTTGGTCCCTACACCCGCTGCCGGTGCTTCACTATTTTTACTTTTTTAAATAGATTATGTGTTTGTGGTTTTTATTTGTTTTTTTTTATTGTATATGTATGTCTGCGTGTTTGTTTACCCCTTTAAGCTATTTAAAAATGTACAAATATGAAATTAATAAATAAACGGAAATAATAATATTTAATTATAAAAGAGCATATAAACTGACCTTAATCTAGCAGTACAATATTATAGATATTATCCAAGTAGACCTCTAACGTATAAACTAGGCCGAACCTGTGTCATAGACGTTAGTCTCCACACATGCCCGAGCATCACAACACAGATATGTACACTTAGAAGCTAAGGAAACTTTTCAGAAATAATATATAAGGATAATGCGAAGACATGTATTTGTCAGGACAGTTTATTTATTTAGATATAATTGCTTTGAGAATTATGAATGTGGAGGAAGCGAGTGAAGTATGCCAGGATAGAGTTCTCTGGCACTTCTCTGCCTACCCTGTAAGGGATATGACGTGATGATATGTATGTATGTAATTCATTTCCTGTCTCTAAATGATAATGAATGCTGGAGATGATATCTGAACGGTTAACCCGCCGGATCGTCGGCATATCAGGGAATCGGTACCAGCAGTCGGTCCGATGAGAAAGCAATACGTCGTTCGTCGCCTCCAGACAAAATGAGCGGGGTATGTATAGACCAAGCCTACCAAAAAAGCGTCCTAAAAAACTCAACGGTAGAAGGACTCGTTATGGATAATCCGACCAGAAGGTGATAAAGGTGGGTACCTATACTGTAGGATACGGGATTGCATGCCCGTAATCTGTCCCAAAAATAATTATGATTATAATTATCTTAGCATATAACATCCCTGTAAGAAAGGAAAACAAAAATAGCACTCTCTACAGATTTTGTTCGCTTAAACTGTTTTTTTTTTAAGTTGTTTTGTGAAATCTTTAAAAAAAAATTGTCATTTTAAATACAGCGCCATCAATCGAGTTTAATTATGTATCCACCTAAAAAGTCAGTTAAGCATACAATAATTTTTATTATAACCTATTAAATCCTTTACAAAATGTTTAGTTACGAATACCTACAGAAAAAAGCTTGATAAATAAATTTCTAGATATAAGATAATAACCACCACGCAAAAACTGACCCTGTTCAAAACATGTTTTTAAGGAATAAACATGTTTTTAACAAATTCAAAACTCTAAACTAAATTATAATATTAAATATTGATTTTTCAATCAATTAGAGAACAGTTATTAATAATTATATAAAAGAATAAACAAATAAAGAATACATTTTGTATAAAATGACTGCTGAGACTGCCGTGGACTTAAATCCTTCGTAGGACACAAATTTGTGCCACCCACAAATTATTGTTTTATAGTTAGTGTATTTTTGTGTCCGTTAAATTCAATATTTGTAATCCATCCATCCAGCCCGTAAACGTCCACTGTTGGCCTTCCCAGAGAATGCCATTTATAACGGTCCTGTGCCACCTGCATCCAACGGTTTCCTGTGACCTTCTTGAAGTCGTCAGTCCACCTAGTGGGGGGACGTCCTACGCTGCGTCGCCCGATTCGTGGTCGCCACTCTAGAACCTTTCTTCCCCAACGGTTATCGGTTGGTCGAGCGATGTGGCCCATTGCCAATTCAACGTGCTAATTTTTCGGACTATGTCGGTTACACCCGTTCTTCTCATCCGCCATTTGTCCCAGAGGATGTTTGAGCGAGCAGATGCCTCGGAGTGGGACCACCTTCGCGGTCTTGCACCCCTGCACGCTCGTCCACCTGACCAATCATCTTTCGAGAGATATGCTCTGCCTCGCGACTTTGCTTGCTCACCCGCAGCCCCTTAATACATATAAAAAATTACGCTTCGTGAAGTGTCAATGAGACACAGTCACTAACCCACCCCCGACTCCGCATCCCTTCAGACACCCTCCTTTATCCCTTGGATCCCCAGCTGAGTTTCACAGCTCAGTTACATGGACGGCTCATAACCGTAACCTACTAGATGTATAGTTTCACTGTGGGGCCGCGCATGCCCCTGGCGCCACGCACGCCAGCCATCTGACGTGCGTGCCGCGCTCGGGCGGGGGCGGTCACACAGCAGAAACTCATTAATCACTCCACCTTGACTCTACGATCGTCGTACCCCCTTCACCTGTGTCACCTTAGTTGTCACTGGTTGCTCGGAGCTGGATCTCCCCCGGGGTAACCGGGGGTCTCATCTGGCTCGGGCTGACCGCCACGGAGGTGTGAAGAGTGGAAGGGACCGGCCCATCATCCCCCAGGACCGGCTGGTATTAACCAGCTGAGAAGAAATTCACAGGAAGAGGGCTACGCCCTGGAACTTTATACCATACCCTTTACGGGGTATCGAGAAGTCAAACGTACCCGTTCTTCTACGGATTTCCGTATTTCGGATTTCATCACGTAAGGAAATACCGAGCATATCCAATATTTGCATAGCAATATTTGTAAAGTCCGCCGTAATACAAGTTTGTTTCCTTAGCATAGAGTTGTCCTTTTAAAAGAAGAAAGAATAAATTATATACCTGACTTAATATTGAAGATAGATAGGCTATATAATCATCTTCATTTCTAACTTGTCGTTTTTTATTTTTTTTAGAAATACACCCTGCACTAAGCAAATAATATTAAGTATTGCGGGGGACTTTACAAACACACAATTTAACGTAGTTACGCCCAGACTTAGAACAACAATTTATGGATCGCACAAAGTATTATTCTATGTAGAAATCGAACTCATAACACTGAAAGGGAGGTCGGTATCTTAACCACTATAACAACTTTGCAGTCATTACTAACAATAGATTATTATTAATAATAATTAGCAGACAATTTATATTATCTATTATAACAGAGTTAAACTCGAAAAACTGTAGACGGAAGACGTTGGACGAACGGAGATTCTGCGTAGCCAATTAAAACTGATCAAAACAAGTAATTTTTCATCCAAAACACGTCTACTTTTAACCTTGTTATTGTTCAAAATCACATTAATTTTCATAATAATACTCTATTTTTATTGTCAAAGCGTCCACGTTGTGCTATTATTATCGTGAAATGTGAATTTTCTGCAACATTTACAGAACCAATACAAATAAATTTTAATCTTTTACTTTTTTTTTATCAAATACGCTTGTGGTAGCGGCTACGAATACTACCAATCCTTAAACTGCTCGTGGATATCGTAAAAGACGACTTTATTAGAGCTTTATGTCGATCTGGGCTAACACCAACTGATGCCATTTGATCAACAATTATATTCCTAAGAAGGGTTGATGTCAGGCAGGCGACCGGTCATGAAAGTATTGGCAATAACTTTTGCAATATGTAGGAAGAGGAGTACATATTGCGTCGAACCCAAGTAATTGGGATAAGAGCAGGATTAATGGTGACATTTTTTTTTCTACCGCGTTGAGAGCCCGCAGTGCTCATCCATAGTCCGAGTTTAAGCTGTGACAGCCATCTGCGGCTAACAGCTAAAAGATAGACACAAAAAAGATTTTTTTTTATCAAAGTACACTGTGATTTATTTTGATTTAAGTTACAAACGAAAAATAAGCTTCTAAAAAAAATTACAATTACTATATATTTAGTCGAAAAAGGTATTTTTAATAATAATTTGCGAATATTTCACAGCCTACATGAGCAGCCTACCTTTTTTTTTTTTTTTTTTTTTTTTTTTTTATTGGTGGGCTATGGGTGCGTCTCGCCCCGCCAAATCGGTCCGGGGTGACGGAGAAGGCGGCGTGTGATCCCATAGACCCACCGTAAAATCCTCTCTCTTCGCCGTGCGAGCGGACCACCGGTACCCGATCTTTGTCTTCGGTGGTCCGCTCGGCGGTTTACCCTCGCGGGTTCCTCTCGTCGACGCCCCGACAGATTTCGCCGTCGGGGCGTCGCCCTCACGCGGTGGCCTCGCGTCGGGTGACCGGACAATTCCCCGGTCCGATCACCCGAGGCCTGGGTTAGGGCGGCATCAGGCGCAGGTATTCGCGCCTGCGCCGCCCCGGCCGCTGGCGGCGGCCCGGGTCGCGGGAGTCCTCCCTGACTCGTTCCGCCGCCTCCTTCCGCGAGATGACAGCCTCGCAGAAGGCGGCGACCGCGTCCCAATTCCTGACGCTGTCGACCATCGCCCTTGCGACAGCCGGCAGTGACAGGTCGGCACCGATAATAGCGACGAGGTCGCGGCGCTGCCCGTCCCAGCCCGAGCATTCCTCGAGCGTATGTTGCGCCGTGTCCTCGTCACTACTGCAATGATGGCAGCCCGGAGTCCACTCCCTGTACACGACCGTGTGCAGGTATTTCCCGAAGCACCCGTGCCCCGTCAACACCTGCACCAGTCGGAAGGCGAGGACCCCGTGCCGCCGCTCCATCCATTTCATCAATACGGGCCGGAAGGCTTCGACGGTCACGATACCGTGTCTAGGCCTCTCCAGCCGCGTAACCCAACGGGCGATGACGTCTCGGCGGGCGTCCTCGCGCCAGGTGGCTATCTCGCTCAACGATGGGGAGCCACCCTCCTCGCGCACTGAGGTAACCCGCCGGTAGAGGTCGGAGAGCATCTCCGCCTCTAGGTCCCACGGGGGTGTCCCGGCCAATAGGCACGCCGCCTCTGTCGACACCGTGCGGTACCCGCGAATGGCTCTGACCGCCATGGCTCGCTGTGGCCTCCACAGAACCGCCCTGAGCTGGGCGTTCAGAGCCCTCGCCCACACGGGTGCGCCGTACATGGCCATCGAGCGGATGACCCCCGCATACAGCCGTCGGCCCTCGAAACTGGGTCCGCCCACATTCGGCATGAGCCGAGAAAGGGCGGACGCCGCGCCGACCAGCCGGGGAGCAATCTGTCGGAAATGCTCCCGGAACCACCATCGCCCGTCGAGCACCAGACCCAAGTACTTCATATGGGCCTGGATGTTGATCTGGATGGAGTTGACGACTAACGAGGCGCCGGTCGGCAGCCTTACGCGTGGCCCATGGAATAATAGGGCCTCCGTCTTATTTAAGGCCACCCTGAGCCCCAGCGCCTCGATTCGCCTGACCATCTCCTCGGTGCCGAGAGTGGCCAGGCTCGCCGCCTCTTCGAGTGTCCTGCCCCGGGCTGTGACGAGCGTGTCGTCAGCATAGCACACCAAGCTCAGCCCGGGGGGGAGACTCCCTCTCAACGCCCAGTCGTACCCGATGTCCCACAGAGTCGGCCCCAGAACTGACCCCTGTGGAACACCGCACGACATGGGCGTCCGCACAATGTCCCCTGCGGGACCCGCGCAGAGGATACTGCGCCCCTCCAAATAGTCTGCCACCAGCCGCCTGAGGTACAGGGGCACTCCATGGAACCGGATGAGCAGCCTACCTACATGACCTACTAGTTAAGATACTGACAGACAAATGGTTCGATTTCTACGCACGACAATATTTTGTGCGTTCACAAATTGTTTGTAGATGGTATATTTGTAAAGTCCCCCGCTATACAAAAATTAATTTCTAAGTGCAAGGTGTTGTCTCGAAAAAAATATAACGGTGTAAAGTATCGTAACCGAGGAGTGATGAATTGGTTAACCTTTCTATGGTAGATAATCTTGTATATCTAATGATAATTGGGAATATGTTTAATTACCAAATAATACTTGAAGCCAAATAGTTCATACGAGAAGATCTAGGAGTTGACCTAATATAATAATTTTATTAGTGGTAGGACCAAGCTGTTGACAGTTCTCTGTCTACAGCCGCGGGCCGGTCCGTCCGGGGTAGTACCACTCTCTCGCAGAAGATCGACGTCTGAGCAATGGCAATGTGCTGTTGCGCTTCGTTCGGTGAGTGAGAGAGCCGGAAGCCCAGCTGAGGTTGTTGGTGGTGGTAGTGGTGGGGATTGTAATGGTAGGCAGCGGCTTAGCTATACCTTTGGTATATCAAAGGTCCATGGGTGGCAGTCACACTTGCCATCAGGAGTGCTGCTTGTTAGTTTGCCACCATAAGCAATAAAAAAACCAATGCTATTTTCACAAGAGGGCACCACTACACACTCTTTTAATTAGTTTTTAACACTTACACGGGAAAGGAAGGGGCTGTAATACATGAATATCTTATTCAACTTTCCATCAGCGCAGCGATCGTCGCTGTTGAATGTAGACCTCCCTAATAGAGAAAAATGCCAGAAATGCCACGAGTGCCAGGCGGCTGTTATATGTTCTCCAGAATAATTTTGCTACTCAATCCCTCATCGGTTTTGTAAAACAGCCATTGGAAAGTACAGAGTAGTTAAACTTTTTATTCATAACAATTATGATATTTAAATAATATTTTCCTTTAGTGGGCGCCCTAGTGACTTGTTTTTTTTAATGTAACAGCATACTTCATGCACAAGTCTCTCACAAAGGTTGTAGTTACTCATACTAAAGTAATTATATATAAATTACACCTAACGCAACCTTATTAAGAGAGAATAAATTATATTATTTATAGATTTCTTGTTTTTTTTACCCACATAAGTTTTTAATTTATATCTATAAAAAAGGATTTTTGTATATATGACATCGCTAAGATATTCTGTGTGGTGATGGAGTAAGAATACAATTCACCACCTACCTTACCCGTGGTTGATCGTACGAGACGACTAATGGATATAAAATGCATATAACATCTATGCGAGAGAAGGCAAACTCGAAACAATACCCTATACCAACACGTCTGACCAGCGTGGTATAGTAGGTCAATTTCCCTGCCATTATGGGGGAAGCTCGAGCCCAACAATGGGACATATAATGAGCTGAGATGATGATGAGATGATGAAACTCAGAAACTGTTCGACCGATCATTATGAAAATTGGTATATGTATTTTTTCACGGATAATGTTTATATGCTATCCACATTAATGTAACTGGTTTTCACTTCATTGAAAAAAATATAATAAAATAAAATAAGATTTATTTACAATATAACAACTACAATTTATAATTTTTATTAATTTATTAAATATTGACAACGGAGGAATGCTTAGCGTTGTACTGCGTAGAAATTATGTACAGCTGCACAGACGGTGTGGTGGTTAAGATATTGACCTACCGTACCACTGTCATGGGTTCGATTTAGGGATATTCGATATACATCGAAAACATCGATGTTTACAATGCGATACATCGAATCGCTCCGATGTTTTGAAAAGCTATCGATTTACTCGATGTATCGATGTTTTTTCATAAAACATCGAATCGATGATAACCAGTTAATGTCACAAAAACTCAAGTTTATGTTTAAATAAATAATTCAATAATATTTCAAAGTAATATAAATATTTTTTTGAATAATAAATTACAGTTTAATAAGGGATTGGAATAGGTATAAATGCCACAAAAAATGACTTTAGCTTTGTAATATATTTTAGAAAAAGTACTCGATGTTTACAAATCATCGATGTTTTCATCCGATACATCGAAATGCATCGATGTACAGTTTCATTTATCGAATCGATAAAAACATCGATGTTCTTTCAAAGTGGACACCCCTAGTTCGATTCCTATGCAGAACAATGCTTTGTACGATTCACAAAATGTTGTTCTAAGTCTATATAGTATTTTTGTACATTAAATTGAATGTTTGTAAAGTGCCCCATAATACAAGGACTCATCATCATCATCATCATCTCAGCCCACATATATCCCACTGTTGGGCGCGAGCCTCCTCCATAATGCGAGGGAAATTGACCTACTATACCATGCTGGTCAGACGTGTTAGTATAGGGTTTTATTTCGAGTTTAACTTCTCTTACACAGGTGTCATATGCATATTATATCCCTTAATCATCTTTTACGATACCCACGGGTAAGATAGGGGGTTGTGACACTTTTGCGGGTGACCGGACCGGGGATTAGTCTGGTCACCCTTGGAGAGAGGCCACCGCGTGAAGACGACGCCCTGACATCAAGACATAATATTAGTCGAGATGGCAGGGCGTCGACCCGAGAGGATACCCGTGAGGGTAGACCGGATGGGCCACTGAAGAAAAGAACGCGTACCAGTGGCCCACCCGCAATGCGTAGAGAGGTATATTGTAGGGCGGGTCTACGGGGTCGTGCGCCGCTTCTCCCGTCGCCCCGGACGGATTAGCGGAGCGTGACCGTTCCGTAGCCCGCCGCCAAAAAAAAAAAAAAAAAGATAGGGGGTAGTGAATTGTATTATGTATTTTTACTCCGTCATCACACGGAAATCATCCATCATCTTTTGTTATTGCAGTGTATTATTTCAATATATTGCTATGCAATATATGTATTGCGTATAATATTTCTCCTTTCTTTATACTCTGTTCTTTCTGCCTACCCTGCAAGGGATATGGCGTGATGATATGTATGTATATGTATGTATGTATAATATTTCACTTATAGTAATTCAATAGATTGCGTAACTTGTGAGCGAGTGAGCTACCATCTCATATTACAAAATTGTCAAATGTGACAGCCCTATTCATGTTATACACTCCCAACACCTGCCGTTATAAATACATGGCTTAGTGACCCAGTACATGCAGGAGTGAGCTATAATTAGCCGTGCCAAGGACGTCACAGCTTACAAACTGACCCTTCGCGAGAATTCTCTTTTTGTGATAGTTATCTTTGATATGTGGGTGAAGGTTTTATTGTTTGTTGAAATGAGTAATTTTTTTCTTCTCTTTTTTTTACTGCAGCTCGTATACGTCCTAATTTTAGGGATGAAACATCTCTAGAAAATTCAAGACCTTTAATCTTTACTAATATTATAAATGCGAAAGTAACTCTGTCTGTCTGTCGCTCTTTCACGCCAAACCTACAGAACCGATCTAAATGAAATTTGGTACACAGATAGTCTAGAGCCTGATAAAGGACATAGACTACTTTTTAATGCAAAAACAGGTTTATAAATGGGGATGAAAAGTTGTAAGGAAGTATCGTCATTTTTAAAGCCAGAAACTTGAAACTTATTTATAGGCTATTGATTAGATATAAATAACTATAACATTAATATTTTGTAAAAAAAATTACCATTAAGGGGTAAAATAAAAATAGGGGAAGAAAAAATTTAGGAAAGTAACCTTTATGCGGGCGAAGCCGCGGGCAGAAGCTAGTTTATTATATTATGTTTGCTAGTTTTATTAACATTGTTTTATTTTGTTTTTTCAGATTCGAGGTAGGAGAGCATTACTTTACAGTCAGGTATCTGTACACAAATTAATAGTATATTTTACTGTTACTAAGAGATTCTGAAATTTCCTGTGTGATAGCGGCTAAGAATACTACCAACCCTCACTTTGCTCGTAGATGTAAAAAACGACTGAGCCTTATAACGACCTAGGCCAACTTCATCTGATGCCGTTTGGTTAACAGTTACATTCCGAAGGAGGGTTGACGTCTTGTAGGCGGCTGGTCATAAAACTATTGCCAATATTTTTTACAATATATACTATGAAAAAAGAGTACATATTGCATCGACCCCAAGTAATTGGGATAAGAGTTCTACTCTTAGATGAGAACTGAGAATGACGATAAGAGATGCCGAAATTTATCTAGAAAAGTAAAATCGCTTAGAAATCAATTGCAGCGAAATATTTTGACTTAAGAAAATCTAGCCAAATATTTCATATCTAATAATTGTATTACTGTCCGTATAGTGACGGAGTAATGTAGTTCACCACCATTTACTTCTGAATATCATAGAAAGTAATTCCCATGGTGGTGAAATGATAATAAGACCCAGTGGTCTTATTTGCCCGTGGTTGTCATAAAAATCAGTAAATGATCTAAGCAGAAGAGCGGGCAGAAGCTCTTTACTGGGAAATTTATAATGCCTCATATCAATCGCCAATTCGTATACCAAGTGTGGCGTTTACATCACTATACACTCCTTTATGGAGACCTTGATTACTACTGAACTAAGAACTGCCTAAGTTCCTAAACTAGATTAAACAAAGCTGATTTAGTGAATACAAGAGGAATGTACTAAATAAAGTCACTAGGTATATTCTGTCGCGATTGTATTTGATTTTTTTTTTAATTTCTCGACGTATTATATACCAAAACTGCAAGTAAAAGTAAACTTGATATTAAATCTTATATTAACCAGTCTGACCAGAGTATCATAATAGGTCAATTTCCTTCTCATTGTGGAGGAGGCTCGAACAGTGAGTTGTTTATGAGATGAGTTGATCACAATTGTCAAACAGACAAACTAGGTTTATATTTCGAATTATTCTTCCTTTGTAGTATGCTAGCTACTTTCGTCCCTTAGAATCGAAAGGATCGTGAGACAGGTTCTACATCCTCGGCATCTAACCCAAAAAAAAATTCGATTCCTATGCAGTTACAGAAGCAAAAGTTAAAGTACAGTTCTTGGTGCGATTCAGAAATGATTCTTCTGAGGCTGGGTGACCCAAGCTCCATACTGTGCGATACTGTTGGGCTCGGGCCGTCTCCAGAAATTTAATTACTACTCTGCTCAAAGGGGTTGGCATATTAAGCACCTACATATTAAAAACCTTGATTTTATTTTATGATGCCCGTGGACAAGAAATTTAGAAATTATTAGTATTCCTAGGGACTTTTGGCGGGAATATGAAGGAGTTATGTCGTGCTCTTGCATTATATTCAATATCTTAGTGTTATATTAAATAATTTTGACGACATTTTATGTACTGTGATGCGAAGAAAATGCTGGGATGTAGTGAATATGATATAAAAGTGCTTTACAGGGTTTTCGTTTGCCACCAAAATTCCCAGGAGATACCATTAACAGTGTGGCCATAGCAATGTTGATGGCGACAATTTGACTTACTGACGGATAATGCATCATATGAAGGCTCTCTTAATGACTCGTATAAGTAGCTGATTACCAATACAGAATAAGAAGAAGAATATTTTTCTTACTTCCTCACCACACAGCTTAGATTATTACAAGCATCTAAGCCACACAGATAATCCGTATACATCATTACAGCCCATAAATGTCCCACTGTTGGGCCCGGGCCTCCTCCCTAGTGGGAGGTAAATTGACCTACTATACCGCGCTGGTCAGACGTATTGGTATAGGGTTTTGTTTCGAGTTTTCCTTCTCTCGCATAGATATTATATGCGTTTTATATCCCTTAGTCGTCTCGTACGATCACCCACGGGTAAGATATGGGGTGGTGAATAGTATTCTTACTCCGTCACCACACGGAATAATCCGGAATCGGAATCCGTATACATAGTAGGTATAAATAGAAGAAGAAGGGTTCTTCTTTTTTTGTATCTAATCACTAATCTTATGACCTTTTAAAGTTGACAAACTTTTAACTTTAAGTGGGCGTATTATTAATATTGGACGCATTGTAGTAACTATATATAAACGTGTTGGCGATAAATATTTACATAATATGTAATAAGAAGGTCAAGGCTTCAATTATGACGCAAGCGATATGAAATACTACCAATATTGTAAACGTATAATGTATACTAACGATTAGCGGTAAAATTATTTATTTTTTCATGAAATCCTTACTAATATTATAAATGCGAAAGTAACTCTGTCTGTCTGTCTATCTGTTGCTCTTTTACGCCAAAACTACTGAACCAACATAAATGAAATTTGGTACACAGATAGTCTAGAGCCTGATAAAGGACATGCTACTTTTTAATGTAAAAAAAGTGTTGTAAAGGGGGATGAAAAGCTTGAAACTTATTTTTAGACTATTGATTAGATATAAATAAATATGATATTAAAATTTCGTAGAAAAGCTACCCTTAATTCATCCTTCATTCATCCCCTATTTTTAATAATAAAAATAGGGGATGAAAAACTTCACGAAAGTAACTTTTTACGCGGGCGAAGCCGCGGGCAGAAGTAGGGCTAGTAGGGTTATATTTTATTCTTCTAATCTATATTAATAAATTAATTATTCGTGTGGTGACGGAGTAAGAATACTATTCACCATCCACTATCTTACCCGTGGGTGATCGTAAGAGATGACTAAGGGATAAAACGCATACAATATCTATGTAAGAGAAGGAAATCGTGGAACAATTTTCTTTTTTTTTTATTGCTTATGCCGTTTGCCACAAACGAGCTAGCAGCACACCTGATGGAAAATGCTGCCGCCCATGGACCTATGCAATACCAAGGGTATAGCTAGACCGCTGCGTACCAATACATTACCCGAACCCACCCAGTTGGATTGCTGGCTCTCTTTATTTCTCTCTTCTTCTAATCTATACTAATAAATTCATTATGTGATGACGGAATAAGAATACAATTCATCACCCACTATCTTACCCGTGGGTTATCGTAAGAGACGACTAAGGGATATAAAGGGCACAGCTAAGCTAGCTACGCTGTCTACTAATGAAAACAGCAAGCCCACCTCGTAAGTTAGGCTGCCGGCTCTCGCGTTCACCGAACAAAACTCAACAACACATCACTGCTCAGACGTTGAATTTCTGTAAGAGTTTTGTACTACCCGACGGACCGGTCCGTAGTTATAGTCAGAAAGCTGTGTGGTCATACCACTATTTAAGTTTTTGAATATAACGAAATTTACACGTGTTAAAAAATTATGAGACTATCCGTTAAGTATTGATTAAGTAACAGTTATTTTCCTAAATAGCATAAGATATGTCCGTTATCCGCATCTGTTGTTTCTACGTTCACTTCTAAGCCATGCAACGTATTCGATACGGTTTCCAATATTACTTTGTTATTTTTTATTTATATTTTATTTGCTATGCCTACTATCATGTGTATATAAAAAAAGAAATTAATGTTTAAATTGTAAAAGAAAAATAATTGAAATATTTTTTTTAAAAAAGGTAATAATTGATTAAGCAGACTAATTAAAATTCAAAATAATATGCCCAAAATAACATGTATCCAATTTTATATTAAAAGAAGTAATTAATAAAAGAAATGGGTATTTATGTTACGCGCGTGAGAAGTTATACTCCTGTAGCATCATTAAAATATAGTTTTCAATTGCATGCAAATAATTAACTACAATAAAATACATAACGCAGTGCTTGTCCCAACATTACTGTATGGAAGCGAGAGTTGGGTATGCAGAAAAGAGTATGAAAGTAAAATTAATGCGGTCGAAATGCGATCTCTGCGGAAAATCTGTGGAGTTAGACTGACCGACCGCATTCGTAACGACGACGTAAGAGAGCGAGTAGGTATGAAAGAGAGTATTGGTGTAAAGATGCGAAAGGGAATGCTCCGATGGTTCAGACATGTGGAAAGAATGCCGAACTAACGTCTGGTTAAGAAGATATACAATGCGAAAGTGGAAGGATGTAGGTACCGAGGGAGACCGAGACTAACCTACCTAGACCAGATCGGTCATGTACTGAAGGAAGGTGGAGTCAAGAGTCTCCGAAACCGGCGAGCGTGTATGAAGAGAATTATGAATGTTGAGGAAGCGAGTGAAGTATACAGAGATAGAGTTCTCTGGCACTCTGTTCTCTCTGCCTACCCTGCAAGGGATATGGCCTGATGATATGTATGTATAAAATAATAAAAGGACTGGAAAAGAATAGAATAATTGTCTTCACTAATATTTACGAATAGTAAATAATATTAATCAAAATATTCAATTTAAATCACTACTGAATATAATTTATTAGCACGTAGATATATAATTTGCACTTATATCAATGTAGAAATCAGGAAGAGGTTTTATTTCTATTTTGTTGGTAGCTTTTTTCGAGAGTTAATGACAGTTACAGTGATGCGCGTGCATCTTATTTGCGGCCAACTTCAACCTGTCACTTTTGTGTTACAGTAATGCGCGCGCATCCAAAAATTTCACTCTCATCATTTTTTCATAACGCTTCTAAAGAAGTATAACTTCAAAAAGATAAGCCTGCTGAGCTTATTGTCGAATCTTCTAAATAGCGGTCACGTTTTAATCCAGTGTCTTAAAGATCTGTCAATTGGCTTCTAAAATTGTTTTAATTTGTTGAGAGGTACCATTAAACAAATATGTATGTAAATATCTGTAACTAGCTAATTCCTGCAGTTTCGCCAGCATAACTCACAATAGAATACGAGTATAAAATATAGCATTATATTACTCGCTGATTAAAATTGTTAAAATTAAAGATTGGAAGTAGTTTTATTACTGTTTTAATTGGAAATTAATAAGTACAGACACGTTTACTTTGCCGTCACAGAGTAGAAGAAGGATATCAACCACAGACTAAAAATAAGTAGTAAGTGTTAGGGAAGGCGGGTAATTTAAAATTCAATACTCTATCTAAATTAAAGCCTTCCTATAAAGTAAACAATTTACATATTTCAAAACGATTTTCCATTATTTAACACTATTTAATATTTAACATTCCAATGCAACTTCTCATTGACTTAAATTTATCTCTAGACAAAGCTTTGGTGAAAACATCTGCTAATTGGTTGTCTGTGCTGACATAGTTTAAGTTTATGATTTTTTCATTATATTTTTCTTTTACAAAATTATATTTTATATCTATATGTTTGCAACGCTTATGAAATTCACTGTTTTTGATCACACTTATTGCACTTTGATTGTCAATGTTCAAACATACAGATTTTTGCTTAAACTCTCCTAAATCACTGAATAATTGCTTTAACCACATAAGTTCTTTAGTGGCAGCACAGGCAGCCATGAACTCGGCCTCAGTCGTGGACAATGCTACACTTTGTTGACGCTGACTGGACCATGTGATAGCAGCTCCACTTTTTATGAATACATATCCGGTCATTGATCGCCTAGTTGTTAAATCATTGGCAAAATCAGCATCGCTGTAGCCTATCAAATCTGTCATTTCAGACTTAGATTGATAACATAGACCAAACTCTTTAGTTTCCTTTAAATATTTAAATATCTTCTTCACTGCATTCCAATGAGACTGATTATAACAATGCAAAAATTGACTCACCAAGCTCACTGCATACATTACATCAGGTCTGCTAACAGTTGCCAGGTGAATTAGTGACCCAACTGCCTCTCTGTATGGTATGCTCTTTTCAGGTATGGGGTCACTTTTCTGCAACTTTACATTAGGATCAGCAGGAATACTATTGGAATTAGCATTACTCATGTTGAATTTAGCTAATAGTTTCTCAATATATTTACTTTGATGAATAAAAATGTATTTTTCACTTCTTATAACTTCCATACCAACAAAGTTTGTGAGAGGAAAAGTTTTTATGTCAAAATTTATTTTTAATTCATCTATTATTTCTGTCAAGGTAACTTTTTCTTTTGAAAGAAGTAAGCCATCGTCTACATACAGACACAGAAAACATTTCATTCCTTTAACTTGACCCACATAAACACACTGATCAGCTGAACTCTTTACAAAACCAAACTTTTCTAAGACTGAATTAAATTTGGCATTCCAGCACCTGGGGGCTTGTTTTAAACCATACAATGATTTGTTTAGTTTACATATTACATTAGGCTCACATTCTAAACCCTCAGGTACAGCCATAAAAATATCTTCTTTTAAGTCACCATATAAGAAAGCTGTTTTTATATCAAATTGCATAATATTTAAGTTTTGTTCAGCAGCAATTGATAGAAGTGATCGTATGGAATCATACCTGACTGTTGGTGAGAAGGTTTCATCATAGTCAATGCCTCTAGTTTGTGCATACCCTTTTGCACACAAACGAGATTTATAGCGCAGACCCGTTGGCTCCTCTTTTATGCGAAAAACCCACTTACATCCAATGAGTTTAGCATTATTAGGCTTGGTAACCAATGTCCACGTTTGATTCTCACTGTGAGATTGTAATTCTTCTTTTATAGACTCAATCCACTTCTTTGACATTGGTGATGAAATTGCTTCATTGTAGTTCAAGGGTACATTATTTAATACTTCATCATAGCATAAATAACTATTTTCTGAGTTCTCACTTGCTGAAAAAATCTTTTTATTTCTTGGTCTTAGGGTAATGTTTGAGCTTCTTGTATCTCTGATTACTCTATCTGGTACATAATTACTTTCATTTGCTGAATTATAGTCTGATTCAGACTCAGGTGTGTTTGTTATGACAGTGTTTGTGGATGTTGACATCTCATCTGAGGAGTCAGAGCAAGTGTTCTCTTCTGGTTCAGTCTCATTTTTGGACTCTGATAATTCCACCGGAACAAAGTTTCTGTTAACAGTTGATTCTAAGAAGACTGCATCTCTACTCTTGATTATAACACCAGATGTAGGGATAATGAACCGATATCCCTTTGTGGTGTCACAGTAACCAATAAAGATGGTCTTACTTGCTTTAGGATCCCATTTCTTGGTTCTCTCCTTAGGTAGGTGGACCATCGATTCGCATCCAAATACTCGTAAGTGACTGACATTGGGTTTTACTCCAGACCATATTTCTTCAGGAGTTTTATATTTTAATGATTTGGTTGGAATCCTGTTGATAAGATATGCAGCTGTATGTACAGCTTCTGCCCAGAATTTCTTTGGCAATTTTGCATTAAGCATCATACACTTGGCTTTCTCAACTAATGTCCGGTTCATTCGTTCTGCCAAGCCATTTTGCTGTGGTGTGTATGGTGTCGTAGTCTGGTGTGTAATTCCATTACTAGTTAAGAGATCAAATATATTCTTGTTTAGGTACTCCAGACCATTGTCAGATCGAAGACATTTAATTTTACATTCCAGTTGATTTTCTACATAGTTTTTGAATTCCTTCAACTTATCTATTACTTCTGACTTTTTCTTTAAGAAGTAAACAAAAACTTTTCTTGAGTAATCGTCAATGAAGGTCAGAAAATATTTGGCCCCACTAAGAGACCCTGTTTCCATAGGACCACATACATCAGAATGAACTAGTTCAAGTAATTGTGTGGCCCTTGAACCTTTATTCTTGAAGGGCATTCGAGTTTGCTTACCTTCAAGGCATGTTATGCATGTCAAGTTGTCCTTTTTCTTAATTGAATTTACACCTTCAGTATTTCCAGTCATTTTTTCTAGGTCTGAGAAATTTAAATGGCCCATTCGCTGATGCCAGAGGAATGTATCTTTTTCATCAACATCAGATATGTAAGCATGTCCACCATACATGTTCAATCGGTACATATTATTGATTAAAGTAGCTGTTGCCACTACTTTATTGATACTGTTCATAATTAAACATCCTTTGCTATCAAATTTGACTTGACCACCATTTCTTATGATTTGACTGACTGATATAAGATTGGTTGCTAGTTCAGGCACATATAAAACATTCTGAAACAATACCTTTTTGGACTTGCATTTATCATCGCAAACATCCAGGCTTAGATGACCTGAGCTCTTCACAGATAAGCATTTGTCATTGTCAACCTTGATTGTTTTTATGCTTGGATCCATCTGATTTGTCAACAAGTTGTTATGCTTGGTCATATGCATAGAAGCTCCCGAATCTACAAACCATGCATCATTGTTATTGTGAGAGGCAATGAATGCAGCAGCATAACTGCTTGAGCTTTCTGCTTTATTTTTCTTTTTAGATTTGCAATCTGTGCTGATATGACCATGCCTGTTACATACAAAACAGCGAGGTCCTTTCCGAAAAGGTTTCTTCTTATTGTCATTCCGAATTGCAAAAGCTGAAGTTGGGCTGTCCATCTTAACATCTTGCAAGATTTTAGATTTGACTGAATCTGCACTTATCTTCAGCCCTGAGCTTTCTAATGCAATTATCATGGGTTGGTAAGTTTCTGGTAAACCGGAGAGAAGTAAGGTACCCAACCACTCATCGTCTACTTTAAACCCAATATTTCTCAATTTGTGTGCTGTGGTCATTATTTTGCTCACATAATCTTCTACGTTTTGACAGCTACTGAGTGTCGTAGTACACAGTTCCCGAAGTAATCCAACTCTGCGTGTTAGCCCGGAGTCATCAAATGCTTTGGCCAGATTGTCCCAAACTCTTTTTGCTGTTTCTGCTTCTTGTATATGTACATAGTTTATGGGATCGACGAGAAGTATAATTTTAGACTTAGCTTTGAGATCCTTTTTGGCGTCTACTTCATTGCCGGCATTTTCAATGCAATCCCACAACTCTTCATGCTGTAGATAGGTTTTAACAGCGAATCTCCATGTGGAGTAATTGTCACGGCCTGTTAATTTTTCAATTAATGCCAATGTATTATTCGAGGACATATTAGCAGGATACAACAATAACTTGTAGATTTTCACTCGCGTGTTCACTTAGAGGTTATGAGTTTTGCCAATTTTCGTAATCACTGACAGTTCTGTATATTTCTAAAAGATTTTATATTTATTTGATCACTTAGGCTCTCTGGGCCCATAACCTGTTAAAATTAAAGATTGGAAGTAGTTTTATTACTGTTTTAATTGGAAATTAATAAGTACAGACACGTTTACTTTGCTGTCACAGAGTAGAAGAAGGATATCAACCACAGACTAAAAATAAGTAGTAAGTGTTAGGGAAGGCGGGTAATTTAAAATTCAATAAAAAATTTTATATTGCCTATAGTGGCAAATTAGCAAGCAGATAAAGAACCCTGATTAGCGTTATGAAAAACTTATTACTCTGCTAGATATTAAGATAATAGGATAGCAAATCTTTGATCAGGTCAGAAAGAAGCATTCCCGGACAAAAAAAAAGCCCTTGTTGTGAAATTAAAACAAAAATCTGATAAAATTCAGCTACCTACATTTATAAAATAATATTGATAATATGAACGACGAATACAATCTTAAAAACTCCTCGTGAGGCCCTGCAGCGGTTTAAGACTTCCAAAGAACATTAAACAAAATGTTTCTTTGATCATACCAAATCGTTTTAATGCTTTTGACTCTTGAGTTTCTTACGGGGAGAGCCAATAAAAGTCCTCTTCATTGAGAGGGCTTCCCTTTAAGGTGATTTACTTTAAAAAAAAAAGATTATCCACACTTCAAATAAATTAAGTGGATGATCCTATTACGGTAGGCATTTGAAATCTTTAAATATTGGATGGTAGCAACTTCAATGTTGTTGGATATTGAATGACAAAAGCTATTGATAAAATAATTTGGACTGCCTCGTTGTGAAGTAATGATAGACAAGTAGGAGACCAACAGACTGCTAAGTTGAGGTATTAGGTTCGTTCTTTATGGTTCAGCAAATAGTGCACCTAAAATTTTTATGCTTTTAGAGTTGTAACTCTGTGACGGTGTGGGCCTGATGCATATACCATATTTAAAGATCTAAGTAAGCGCTTTACGGAGGCGTTACGCAACTAGAATAGCAACTTTTACCTGGCACAGAGATTAAGAATTGACAATCAGCGTCGCAATGCAGTTAATAAATAAATAAATAAATAAGCCTTTTATTATTTCTCATTTAACATGCAAATATTATAGTGTGATAAATTATATTATAAAGTATTTATACAATTTTTTTTTATTCTATTTTGATTTACAAATTATACATTTAAAAATATAAAATTAATTTGAATTGAATTGAATTTTAGATATAATATATTATGTCACTTTTAATGAGAACCCCTCTGTAGGGTAAAGGCCTCCTCCATATCATTCCAAAGATCTCTGTTACTCGCCTTTGTCTGCCATTTATCTTCCGCTATATCTTTGATGTCATCAAGCCATCTTCTTATTGGTCTTCCCCGTTGCCTTTTTCCCTCGGGTCCTTTCCATTCTATGACATGTCTCGTCCACCTAGTATCTTCTATTCTCGCTAGATGTCCCGCCCATTTCCACTTCAGTTTCATAGAGTGGAGTAAGAAGTCTATATGTTTTGTTCGTTCTCTTATTTTAGTATGACGGATTTTATTTATTTTTCGAATTCCTAGGATAGATCTTTCCATGGCTGCCTGACATTTTCTTATCTTTTCTTTCACCTGTTTGGTGAATGTCCAGGTTTGTGAGCCATATGTTATGCAAGGGAGGATGTTACTATCCATGACTTTTTTCTTTACTGAAAGCGACATATCTCCTTTCATTATTTCCCCAATACTTTTGCCATGATATGTTTATTCTTCTAGTTATTTCTTCTGAGTTATTATTTCTGTGAAAAGATACTTGTTTTCCGAGGTATATATATGTATTTACGTAATCAAGTGATTCGTTTCCTATTTTTATGGGTGGCTTTGTAGAGTTGGTCATTAATTTAGTTTTTTGTAGGTTCAATTCTAATCCCACATATAAACTTTCTGCCTGCAGGTTTTGCAGCATTTGTTCCAATTGTGAGCTTGATTGAGAGAACAATATTATATCGTCAGCAAAAATGCTGTTAATATTATAGGCATATTGGCCACTGGCAGTGGATTATTTCACTAAGATTTTGGACAAGATTCTACACATAACTTATTCAAGATTTCTTATTTACAATGTGAGCATGAAGAAAAATGTCGTGGGGAAACCTATCACGGAATTCTATAAAAAAGTTGACAAAGATTAATTTACTCACTGCTTCGAAAAGCCCGTTAAGCTAGCAATCCTAGTCAGGTCAGTATTCTCAAATAGCCTGGTTTGTAGTCTAATTTTACACATACATACATATCATCACACCATATTGGAGGGTAGGCAGAGAGTACAGAGTGCCAGATAGTCTAGTTTTTTTTTAGTCTAATTTTAGTATACCATTTAGCCTTTGATGTGCAGAAGCGGCAGTTTTATCATCCAGAGACTCACTAAGCGAACTATACAGATACGAATAAGAAAAATTGAGACTCGTGACGTGACGTTTATCTTATTGTTATACAGGTTTTTCTGCAAATTTTCTAAGGGAATTACGCAATTGCAATCTCCATATTTGGAATGGTAACCGAAAAATGCCGAATTACTCCATCATTTAAAAGTAAAATTAAATGGTGAATTGCGAAAGCATCATCTTGGTTTAACCTTTTTTTGGACGGCTATCGTCTGGCAACAACCTTACCTGCCTTCCGGAGAGACCGCAGCAAAGTGCAGCATATTAATTCGCCATGTTCGCTCTTCTGCTCTTTTATACGGACCTTCTGCTTACTCTTCGAAAATAAATTGATAAACGTGAAAAAAAAAACATATTTTTATGACTGTGATACTACTAATATACAAAATGAATATTAATTAGTGAAATAATTTCTTCTATTAGTGGTAGGAGCACGCTGTTGACAGTTCTCTATGTAAGGCCGCGGGCCGGTCCGTCTGGGGTAGTACCACACTCTCGCAAAAGATCGACGTCTGAGTAATAGCAATGTGCTATTGCGCTTCGTTCGGTGAGCGAGAGAACCGGAAGGCCAACTGGGTGAGTTTGGAGATTTTAATGGTAGGCAGCAGCCAAGCTATACCCTTGTTATGGCAAAGGTCCATGGGCTGCAGTGACACTTACCATCGGATGTGCTGCTTGCTCGTCTGCCATCATAAGCAATAAGAAAAAAAAAAGAATAAATAACAACAAATGCCATAGTAATTAATAACAATAAATTTATTATAGTCAATCTTATATACAAGGTATATGAATTAACAAAATACAATAAAAAAAAAGTTTATAATAAATTATCGTAATCTGATCAACGCGTGGCCCCTTTAAGGGACTAGAATTTCAGCTTTCTGACAATAAACATTCTAAGTTTATTAGAGAAAACGCTAAAGAGAAAATTTTCCATTAATATAACTTAAGTAATATCCAGAAAACAAGTATTTGATTTAAAAGAATGCGTGTTTATAGTATGCTAAAATATGAACCCGGTGGAAGCTGCCAATTTGAAATTTAATACACTCGACAAATTCTTAAACGATAGAGCTATTAACATTGAGAAAAACTTTCTCACGGTATATTGATGTCATATCTGTGTAATATCTGGCTATAGTGCCCAAATATACTGATTAATAATGTAATTAGTGTTGCCCAAATGCAAGACTATTGCGGGAATCACAAGTCTTGCAACTCTCGCTGTTAGAATAACACAGAGGCACTTGTTTTGATAGAAATAGAAAATCCACATAAAGTGAAAAATCCAACTAAATTAATGAATTTCCATTCATCTAGTAGCACTAACTGTACAACTATCAATAATTAGGTACATACCACTTAACGGGAGTGGGTTTATAATCACACTTATCTATCATGAGACTGTTTAAAATAATATAAAATTATTTCTTCGTGTATTAATACCAGTACCAGAATACATAATGTTGACAATATTTTCTTTGCCAAAGGCATCGTATAATGATGTCTAAGGGAGCACTGCGTGACTCTTGCGGGGAATCTTTGTCTTGCATTTGGGCAACACTGGATGTATTATAAATAATAGCGAGTTTTGGCGCGAATGTGGAAATGTCATGTCACGCTCTTGTATTATATTCATTTCTTTAGTGTTTTGTGGTGTTATATTGAATAATTTTGCTGGTATTTTATGCAATATAGCACAGTTAAAGTGCTGAAGTGTAGTGAATATGGTATAATAGTGGTTTACGTGTATTTTCATATTTGCCCGAAATTCCCAAAGAAAATCATTGATTAGGTTATCAGCGCCCGATTAATGGTAACGACTTGACTTACTGACAGACAATGACTATTAAGGCTACATTGTGAAGAAATGATGAACAATATATGAAAAATAATTAAATAAGACTTGGCTGTATGGGCTTTGATCCCTTTGCCTGTCCGAATGGACGAACAGAAATAAAAAAAAAATATAAATAATAGCATTTAGTAAATTCCAACCAACGTGTCTGACAGGAGTATTCAATTCCTTCTATTGTGAAAGAATCTCGAGCTCAGCACTAGGAACTTTATGAGTTATCTAAACATGGCGTGATTATCAATTAAGAATGAACTAATCACCATTCACTTTTACATGGTTGCCGGAAAAGGCGACTAAGATATACATTAAAATTTAGTTATAATACCCTTCTAAAGGAGGCTTGTATAAAGAAAAATGTAAATTATGTATTTAAAAAACTCGATCTCCTTCTTACTATATGAGAGGGTGTCCTAAAAGGTGTTTATGTAATTAAACATTATCATCTGCTTTATCCATAAACCCTAAACCCATCTGACCAGGGTGGTAGTACTAAGTCAACATCTACAATAGAGGCTCAAGTCCTGCGTTACTGAGATGATGATAATAATACATTTCTATACGAGGCCCAAAATGCCACGTTCTTTTTTTTTTTTTTTTTTATACGTACTTAATAGAATTGATTGTTGATGTTTACGTGATTATTACACATTTGAAATTAAACTATTTATATGTCCTATGATCATGAACGCAATAAACTATTCGAAACATTGGGAAATTAAAAATACAAACGCAATAGAATCCATAAAAAATAGCTTTATTTAAAAACTTAATAGAATTTGAAAAAAATTGAATATTTACTTATAAATTCAATTCTTAGTACTATTTGAAAAACAAAAGTCGATACAATATAGTTGAAGTATATTAATCTCTGATAAAATCTAGTAAATAGTGCAATCTCGATGTTATTAGTTGAGATCGGTTCTCAGATCTGCATCTATTGAGGAAACGCGGGCGGTGAGCGGCAACGACGGAGAATCCCAAGACACCTAATTACTTACCGGTAATAATTGGATTCCCGGGAGAACTGAGATGGTTTAATTTATAGACGATTTAAATCTATATGCGTTGAATAGGTGTTTAATTAATATAGATGTATTTGATAAGATTCAATCTTGTAAAGAAGTATTTATTCTTAATCTAGCTATTGAATTATATGATAGATGCCGAGCGAAATATTCTTGTTGCTTGGTCAGAATTGGCATTACTGGCCGAATGCCTGA
Organism: Lymantria monacha; assembly: GCA_905163515.2. Classification (NCBI taxonomy): domain Eukaryota; kingdom Metazoa; phylum Arthropoda; class Insecta; order Lepidoptera; family Erebidae; genus Lymantria; species Lymantria monacha. The sequence goes on from LR991087.1 coordinate 4,670,063, forward strand.
ATCATCAGGTGTTCTTTTCTATAGATCGTATTACTCGGGCGATTCTCGTGAATTTTTGTGAATAGATACACTAGCTTTATTGATTTTTTGTTGATTCAGTTTTTTGGTTTTTTCAAATGGCGGAGTTAAGGGGTTTAGGAGATTGGAAGGTTGCCATATCATTATCTTTTAAAAAAATCATGTCTGTAGTATGGGAACCCCCTTAAATATTTATTTTATTCTGTTTTTTATAGTAGTTGTTGTTACAGTGGCAACAGATATAAATAATCTGTGAAAATTCCTATTGTCTAACCACCACAGTTCATGAGATACAGTCTGGTGACAGACAGACGAATGGACGGATAGACAGCGGAGTCTTAGTAATAGGGTCTCGTTTCACCCTTTGGATACGGAACTCTAAAAAATACTTTAAAGCAATTTTGAAAAGTGTTCAAAAATATCACAGCTCTTGGACATATTCGCGAGCTCTACAGCTGACAGAGCCACTAATAGTTAAAATTATTAGAAAAGGCAAAGAACTGTTAACATTTCCTACAAGTTATTTTTTTTGCTATCAATGGTAAAAAGACTTCACCCCTGACTGACTTTTTTCACCCTTTAACTGTCCTACAATAGTTCACGGTGGTGTAAGTACCAGCACGATTGGGCTGGACTCCCAATAGGCGCGGGTTCGAATCCCGCTTGTGGCATCATTTTTTGCTTCGTAATCGGGTTGTTATAAATAATTACATACATACATATCATCACGCCATATCCCTTGCAGGGTAGGTAGAGAGAACAGAGTGCCGGAGAACTCTATCCTTGCATACTTCACTCGCTTCCTCAACATTCATAATTCTCTTCATACACGCGCGCTGGTTTCAGAGACTCTTGACGCCACCTTCCTTCAGTACATGACCGATCTGGTCTAGGTAGGTTAGTCTCGCTCTCCCTCGGTACCTACATCCTTCCACTTTCGCATTGTATATCTTCTTAACCAGACGTTCGTTCGGCATTCTTTCCACATGTCCAAACCATCGGAGCATTCCCTTTCACATCTTTACACCAATACTCTCTTTCTTACCTACTCGCTCTCTTACGTCGTCGTTACGAATGCGATCGGTCAGCCTAACTCCACAGATTTTCCGTAGACATCGCATTTCGACCGCATTAATTTTACTTTCATACTCTTTTCTGCATACCCAACTCTCGCTTCCATACAGTAATGTTGGGACAAGCACTGCGTTATGTATTGCTACACGTGCCTTCTGGCTAAGGTGGTGGCTACCGAGAAGTTGTCCCAACTCTCCGTTCACTCTATTTCCTGCATTCACTCTTCGCTCTATATCAGTGGTGTACCTTCCATCTCGGCTAAATCCACATCCAAGATATACAAATTCATCCACTTGCTCTAGTACATCATTACCTATTGTTACTCTTACATCTGTTCTGGCTTCATCTCTTTCAAAGACCATTATTTTGGTTTTGCTCACATTCACGCGTAGACCCCTTTTCTTACAATCTTCTGTCATTGTGTCGCCTAGGGTCTGCAGGTCAGTCGCTGACTGTGCCAGCAGGACTGCATTATCTGCATAGAGCAGAGCAGTGAGTCGCCCATCTGGACTCCCACATTCATATCGTTACACCTTTGGAGACATTTATCCAGATATATGATAAACAGCCTGGCTGACAGAACGCACCCCTGCTTAACGCCGATATTGACGTCAAACCAAGACGACATTCCATCATCCAGCCGCACACGGGCTCTACAGCCCAAGTAACTGGACTGCACAGACTGTAGCAGTTTACCGTTACTACCATACTCCGGTAAAATGTTCCAAAGTTCCTTTCGTACAACCGTATCAAATGCTCTCTCCAGATCCACAAAACTGCAGAAAACCCTCTGACCTAGAGCAAGATGCTTCTCCATAATGTTACGTAGAGAGAACACTTGATCCACGCATCCCCTTTCACTCCTGAAACCTCCTGTACTCTCACACAGTAAACCATCGGACACCATCCTCATTCTCCTTCCAATAATTTTACCGTACATTTTTGCTGCCAAACTGGTCAAGCTTATGGCTCTGTAATTTGCGCAGTCATAACGTGAACCCTTGTTTTTAAACAAAGGCACGATGACTGCGTTATTCCAGTCCCTGGGAACCATTCCCGAGCTCTAACATAAATTGAGGAGCAACAGGAACGCCTCCCAGACACAGGAGCCACCAAGCTTGATCATCTCGGCAGACACCATATCAATGCCCGCTGCCTTACCATTTTTCAAACTTCTTATCGCCCATTCAACTTCATCCATACTAATGCCATTGGAGGACGCCGATGCTGAATGTTGATCTACTAAACCACATGCGACACCGGCGCCAACCGTAGTATCCGCATACGTATCGCCAAAATATTCACTCCATCGGCTTAACACGTCTTGTGTTTGTGTAAGAATGTCTCCACCTTTAGACCTTATTTTATTCATTCTGAAGGGTGACCAACCACACCGAGACTTCTTCACCTCCCTCCAAAAGAGTTTAGTGTTAACCTCGAAGTTTTTAGTCAGCCTATCTTCTGCACTCATATTTGCACTATCACGTTTCTCTTTCACTAAGGCCTTGGTGTCATTCTTACATGCCATCGTCAGTCGTTCTCGGACACCCTCTGCATACTTTTCTCTTACACACTCTTCTTGCAACCTTTCAACCTTTATTCTTTCAAGCCACTTTCTGAACAGACCACTAAATCTCGCAATAACGAAATAGTGGTCCGTATCGACTGTGGGGCCATTGTAGGCTCTTGCGTCCAATATTTTGCTTCGGAGGCGACTGTCTACCAAAATTAAATCTATTATACTTTTCTGTTCATTCCTTCTCCATGTATACATATGGATGTCTTTATGTTGGAAAAATGTGTTTGACACAATAAGATTTCTAAATAATTAAGCATATTAAATGCTAAATTTCAGTAATTTGAATAACAAGGTTGTGTCATCGTTTAATACAATTCTAACTGCAAAGTTTGAAGTATTTAATAATACACAATACACATACAAAGTTTGAAGTATATAATTTATTTAAGCCTACACAATGTGTAAACGTTGTCGGGTAGATGGCGCGCGTCACTCTAAAAGACGTAAATATGATACGAAGCGAGATTTGACTATTCTACAATAGTTCAGTTCAGTTCAGTGGTGTAAGTGGCAGCACGATTGGGCCGGACTCTCAATAGGTGCGGGTTCGAATCCCGCTTGTGACATCATTTTTCGCTTCGTAATCGGGTTTTTATAAATAATTAAGCAAATTGAATGCTAAATTTCAGTAATTTGAATGAACATAAAAATTCTTCTTTTCTTACTTTTTTAATATAAAATAAAATTATTATATTCATATCTTCATTTCTTGTCACAACATTAAACAACTACATTTTTGCATCGTTTGTTAAAAATAATTAACGTTAAGTTATAATCGGTATAGTATTATTTATCTATGGAACTACTGCTATATGGAGGTAATATAGCAATAGTTCCATAGATAAATAATCAAGTGAAGTATCAATAGCCATGCAATAGATAGATTTTCTTTCGAATATTAAGTGTTGTGGTCATTATTATTAGCTGCATGCGTCCCATGTTTTTCGTTTCCAGTCCTGATAGATATTATTTTATACCTTTTAGCCCATTATAAAAACATGATGCATTAAAGATATTTTTGAAGTTAGGTTTACTTCTTTTGACGCGTTAAAAAACCAATATGAGAGTGAAATTTTAAGTTGCGCATCTCTTTAACACAAAAGTAACAGGTTGAAGTTGGCCGAAAATAAGATTCGCGCGCGTCACTGTAACACAAAAGTGAAACAGGTTGAAGTTGGCCGCAAAACCGCCCATTAACTCTTGCAAAAAGCTACCAACAAAATAGAAATAAAACCTCTTTCTAGTATCTACATACACAACATGTATTTTAGTTTCATACAAGTGCGAATAATATATGTGCTAATAAATTATATTCAGTAGTGTTTTAAATTGAATATTTTGATTAATATTATTTACTATTCGTAAATATGAGTGAAAAAATATCCTATCATTTTCCAGTCCTTTAATTATTTTATTGTAATTAATTATTTGCATACAATTAAAAACTAATTTTTAATGATGCCAAAGAAGTATAACTTCTCACGAGCGTACAAAAGTACACGCACCCATTCCTTTTTTTTATTTTATTATTATTTCAGATTACAACACTTCTTATATAGGTACGCTTTCTGATGAATGAAATTTTATTTCAAAATAATATAATATTATCTTACTCCTAGTCTCAGATCTAATTAAAACACAATACAGCTCATTAAAATATAACTTGGCGCTAGAAATGGTAGCAATTCTTAAATATATAGACTACTAGCTTCTACCCGCGGCTTTGCCCGCGTAAAAGGTTACTCTCCTTTTTTTTTCTTATTGGTGGACTATGGATGCGTCTCGCCCCGCTAAATCGGTCCGGGGAGACGGAAAGGCGGCGCGTGACCCCATAGACCCACCGTAAAACTCCTCTCTCTTCGCTGTGCGAGCGGACCACCGGTACCCGATCTTTGTCTTCGGTAAAAAGGTTACTCTCCTAAAGTTTTTATTTCCTATTTTTATTCTCCTTAAGGGTAATTTTTTTTACAAAATATTAATGTCATATTTATTTATATCTAATCAATAGCCTAAAAATACGTTTCAAGCTTCTGGCTTTAAAAATGACGACCTCCTCCTTACAACTTTTCATCCCCCTTTACAACCCTTTTTTGCATTAAGAAGTAGCCTATGTCCTTTATCATGCTCTAGACTATCTGTGTACCAAATTTCATTTAGATCGGTTCAGTAGTTTTGGCGTGAAAGAGCGACAGACAGACAGAGTTACTTTCGCATTTATAATATTAGTAAGGATTTAGTACTAACTTTTGTAACCACCCATCCCCTATTTCACCCGCGGCTGTTGTAAAAGATGACTAAGGGATATAATATTATGTAACATCTATGAAATGGAAGGAAAACCCAAAATATAACCCTATATCTATCCGTCTGACGAGTGTGTTATAATGGGACAGTATCCCCCCTATTATGTAGAAGGTTTGAGGCCTGCAGTGGGACATATATGAGCTGAGATGATGATGGTGAGCTTTCCTACATATTGCTTTAAAGTAAGCCGTACTTGCTGATTATGAGCCGTGGTATTGCCAGCAGTAAAGCGGCACAGCTATCTCTCTGTTTTTTTTTTTTTGTTTTTTTTTGTTTATTCGTCAATATCGTGTTAGATATAAATCTCTTATAGTAAGTAGAGTTTAGTAGTAAGAGTTAGCAATCGCAATTGGTGTTACAAGTAACCTACCAGAATAGAAGCTAAACATGTTATATAAAAAATATATACTTATAGTTATATAAAAATTCATCATCATCATTCTGCTACTCTTATCCTAATTACTTGGGGTCCATACACTATGTACTCTTCTTTCATAGTACATACTGTAAAAGTTATTGGCAATATTTTTATGACCGGCCGCCCGCCAGACGTCAACTCTCCTTGGGAATGTAATTATTGACCAAACGGCATCAGATGGAGTTGGCCCAGGTCGTTATAAAGCTCTTAGTCTTCTTTTACGACATCCACGAGCAAAGTAAGGGTTGGTAGTATTCGTAGCCGCTACCATACAGCTAAACTTACTTATAACTCACTATAACACTTTGTAGTATATAATAACATCTATATTAATAATTTCGGCAAGGGGTACGGTAGACTCGATCGAAACCTTAGATGAATTACAAAACATAAAAAAAAATATTGATTTCGAGTCGACAACATATATCCGTAAAATTCGGATTATGGAGAATTTCGTTAAATTCTAATGGCACTGACAAACAAACCGCAGTCGCCATCTAAACAAACTGCAGTCGCCATCTTAGATACGCCTCGCCAATCAACACATCGCGTGCGTCGCGCCAAAAAAGTATATGTCATAACAAAACTAAATACTTTCCTTCATCGTTGACGTTTCGCGAAAATATTGTTTTTGACACTTTTTTATGATATACTCTTTGTTATAGTCTATAAAATATAGCTTGATCTCTGTGACAGTTCTCACTAGTATATAATAACAGTGAACACTGATGCTTGTGGTAGATAATACAAGTCACCAGGAAATCCACGGGGACCATATACAATTGAACTGAGAGTAAATAGGGACATGTGTAAGCACTTGTATAATGGATATTAGAACGGGTGTGATAGTATATGAGTATATCAGTGTATGTGTGTGTTTCTGTAAACTATTCATCACATAAGGTTTCTCGTCAGAATTTAGAAGTCCTCTCAAAAAAGTTTCAATTCAAAAAATATATATATAAATCACTATTGCATATTTAGTTCCTTGGGCTAACCTTGACAATTAAGTAAAGTTCATGTTAATAACCTTTAAGTTATAATTTATTAGATTATTATTTAAACAACGGCATGATTCGATAGATTTAACATTCGTGCATTGTTAGGCTTGCTTGTTAGGGTTAAAAATTTGAAGGTCTCTGTAGCACGCTACGGAAGTCAACACAAAACAGAGCAAATATTTTCATCTTGTTATTATAATTTCGTGTTGTATGACGGCTACGAATACTACCAACGTCGTAAGAGACGACTAAGAGCTTTATAATCACCTGCGCCAATTTCAGTTTTTACAATCTGGTCAAAAATAGCTTTCCTAAAGAGAATTGACGTCAGGATGACGGGCGATCATGAAACTATTGTCAAAAACTTTTGCAATATGTATGATGTCAGAACATTAACTTCGACCCCAAGTAAATGGGGATAAGAGTAAGGTGACGATCATCACCTCAGCTCATATATGTCCTACTGACTCGAGCTTCCTCCATAACGAAAGGGTAATTTACCTACTACACCACGCTGGTCAGCCGTGTTGGTATAGGGTTTTGTTTCGAGTTTTCCTTCTCTCACGTAGATATTAAAGCGTTTTATATCTCTTAGTCGTCTCGTACGATCACCCACGGGTAAGATAGAGGGTGGTGAATTGTATTCTTACTCCGTCACCACACGGAAAGGTGACGATAATGATTATAATTTTGTGTAATACCGGAAATAGATTTTTTTTTAAATACAACACTGCACTAAATTAATAATCCTTGCATTGCGGAGTATTTTATAGACTTTATAGTCACAGAACAACTAATTTGAAAAATTGGTGCTTGGGAATCGAACACATTTGCCGCGGTAGGTATCTTAGCTATCTGTGAAGTCAGGATTAAGAAAAAAAAATCTTTGTAATACATTGATTTAGTATTTTTTCCTAAACGTCAAATAGGACGGTACGTTGAAATTCCACATAACTAACTCCATTATAATCAGATTACATTTCGAAATAGTATTATGTATAATGATTATTCACGTGAAGGGCCACGCCATTAATATTCCAAAGTGTGTTAGGTAGGGCGAAGGGCGATCGTCTTATGCAAGGTTTTGAATAAATTACTAATAGTTGCGCGTTTGAAAAAAATAAAACAAACTTGGGTAATACGTTCCGTTAAGTGTTTCTAAATATACATGAGCGCTACTGAATATTGTTACGTGGATTGAAACGTAATTATTGACTTTTTGAAGTGAAAACTTCTTTAGGCGCATTGAGCGTTTTTGGAGGGGAAAAACTTATAGGTTCGCGTCACCGACATGCTAATGCTAATAGTATATCTATAGCTATATGAAAACTTCTTTAGGCGCGTTGAGCGTTTTGGAGGGGAAATTAATTAGAGTATTGAACATTTTAATGTTTTTATATAATTAGATAAATGAATAATGAAAATAAAGAATTTATTTTCAAATATTTTCAATATTCATATCAATATTTGCATTTAAAAGTATGGCATTATTTATTTTTAATTGTATTTTTAATATTTAACCTTTATGTCATGAAATAAGTATCATTGTGGTTTAAAGGTTATCTTACTAGCGTGGTAAAACCGATTCCTAGATGTTCGATAATATTTTTATATAAAAATTAGAAAATTATTATTATTTCAATTAGTCTTAAGTTAGTAGTTTTCACTTCTATCGGCAGTCCCCGTGACTGCCTGTTGTTTTTTTATTCCATTTTAATGCAAAGAGTACTCTCCATTAAAGAATTGTTAGAGTATACAGAGAGACATGAAGTATCTCCGCCGCTCCAAAAATTGTATTCATTCGTAAGATACGCTCCTTTTATCCGTAAACAAAAAATGTAAGGTATAACAAAAAATTGTAATCTAACTATATAGATCTTTCCTTGTTGATAGAGTAGAAAAACAAAGTATTCTGCCTTTCTCATAGGTAGGTGGCAAGAATCGTCGACATCGTCGCAAAAGAGGGGAAATTCGAAATAAAACTGTATCCCAATCCGTTTAATCAGCGTGGTACAGTGCATTTTTATTTCATTTTTAGTTTTCTGATTATGCGAACTTAGTAGTTAGAATTTCAGCGATCATGGTCACGAGATGACAAACGAAAAATAGTAAAAACTTGATTAGGAGCGCAAAATGATTGTCACATATGGTATCAATCACAATTATTTTTCGTTCGTAATCAAGTTTTTATAAATAATCGAGCATGTTAAATGCTAAATTTCAGTAATTTGAAAAATAGTAACTTCCGCGTAAATATTGAGTTTTAGGCTTTTTAAAAAAAAAATATAAAAGGCAATTGGATTGCGTTTGTTTATTCCAATTTGAATTTTATTGTATTTGTAGGGGGGCAGTATTACTTTTATTTGTAATGGGAGCCGTTAAGCGCCACTTTCTTCTTCTTCTTGTGTATTGACAATCAGCTACTTATACCTACGTGCAATTGTTGCTAGCGTCGATTTATAATTTTCTTCACGTCTTTAGTCTCTTCAGGTTAGTCATTGTCCGTCAGTAAGTCAAATCGTTGCCAACAACAGTGCTGTGGCCACACTGTTAATGGTATTTTCTGGGAATATTGGTGAAAAACGAAAACGTTGTAATGCACTTTTATATCATATTCATGACATCCCAGCTGTTCCGTCGCATTCCATTACATAAAATGCTTCAAAATTATCTAATATAACACGTTAAAACACTAAGATATCAAATATAATACAAGACATGAAATTTACAGATACCCGCCAAAATTCTAAGTGCCTCTTTTTTAAATATTCATTTTTGTATACAAAATTGTTCTTTATTTAAAAATTCAACCAAACATTTACGAATGCAATAAACATTTTTATTTTATGGGAACTCCTAGGTGCCTTTTTTTTTCTAAATATACATTGTTTTTGTACTCAATTATTCTCTTTTCAGCCAAATATTTACGTGAGCTTTTTTTTTATATCTTCAATTAGTATTCTTATATAAAAAACACGATCGTGAATCTCATTTTTAAATTCTTGCTAATGTGAAAGTAACTACTTTCAAATAAGTAATTTAAAAATTGTTCTTACCTGTTCGTAGCGGATATCCAAAGCCATTTATCATCTTTTTACTAACATCGTTTTCCCAGGCGTTGTCCACGTATAGTGAAAGGTTGGAGTACTTCTAGAAGTCTAGAAGTGTTATAAGCGATCGGATCACTAGAAACATTCTATTTATTTTTTCGACGTTATTAAATGGAACTAGATATATAGTAGCGAATAACATTAAATTATTTTCATTTTTCTACATAAGAATAAAACAATAAAATATGATAAGCAAAGTGGACAAAAACAGCAAGTATAAATAGTATACTTATCAAATCAAATCAAAAATATTGACAATTTTACATGGTTTTTTTTTTTAAATTGATCTACCACCGGATCGGAAAGCGGCCACATTTTTAAATTAATCTACCACCAGATCAGAAAACGTCCACAAACTAAAAAGACCCGGCAAGAAACTCAGCGGGCTCGTCATTTTTTATTAAATTACATATTTTAATGAAATCGTTATCAACATTCTCCTAATCTTATGCAAATTGCTTGGGCTAGATACAATATATACTCTTCTTTCATAGTACATATTGTAAAAAATATTGGCAATAGTTTTATGGCCGGCGCCTGCCAGACCGCCTGTCAATCCTCCTCAGGAATGTAATTGTTGACCAAACACCATCAGCTGGAGTTGGCCCAGGTCGTTATAAAGCTCTTAGTCATATTTTACGACATCCACGAGCAAAGTAAGTGTTGGTAGTATTCGTAGCCACCACACAGCTATTAGGTATATATTTTAATGAAAATGATTGGATAAATGTTTATTAAGTATTAGCTCCAGTGAAATGCCCTTCGAGTAAGGATTTATTCTTTAATAGTTAAATACAAAATGGAAACAAAAAATATACCTATATATATAAAACAAAAGAAAACAAAAAAAAAATGGCCGCATCAGATCCCACAAGCGGCACCCGATCACGAGTTAACTACTACACGAGTTACTAGAGTAGCCATCGCGCCCCTCAACCACATTCGAGGGAAGAGAGAGACACGCTCCACTTAGATAGAGAGACTGTCCTCTCGTGATCATAAACGCTGTAAAATGTTCGAAACGTCGAGAAATTAAAAATCAAACACAAACGCGATAGAATCAGTAAAAATAGTTTTATTTTAAACTAGCTGACCAGGCAAACTTCGTGGCGCCCAACAGTCAATGATTGAGCAGATTTAGATTAATTCAAAATGATTAAGTTAATTTTATTATAAATTTAAATAATCAAATATTTTAATAAGGTGATAGCAAGATAAAGAAGCACATTGTGATATACGACATTTTTCCTTTTATTATCAGGCTCAAGAACATATCTTCTCGCGCGACGAAAATTATCTAGTTATTGATTTCTAAGTTTTGCTCGACGATTTCTCATTGTCAACAGAGTCGTTTCAGGGGCTACCTCACTTTGCTCTTGTGATTGAGAAGCACAAAGTTAAGCGATACTAGCGCGGCGCTCTTCACGTGCAATAAATATTTCGTTCTTCTTCACTGGTTTCTAATTGCATTACGGCTTTGTTAGGAAAGATTAGATCTTCTTGGTCAAAGCATTGTTAATAATAATTACGAGACAATAAGATTTATTATAATAGTACTCGTAGCATTCGCCACTCGTACCCACAAACACATCGACGAGTTAACTTTAATTTCAAAATTTTGCGATATTTTCAAAACAAACTATAGACAGCATTACGTGAGCTGTCAGTTGCGTTTTGTTATACCGTGAACAAATGAACGTTTAGACTGATGTTTTTTTTAATTTTTTTTTGTTGAATAAAAATATCATATTTTAATATATATTATCCTATTCCCAACGAAGACAAATCAAAATCATAAAAATCATAAAAAAACTAACACAACTTTCTTTTATATATATAGATGTGTAATACTCGCAGAAATATCAGAAATTAATAGCATACTTATTATAGAAAGTATAATCACAAAATGTGTTACAAATTAATACTCCTACTATTTGAAGTTAAAATATTGTAGTCACTTAGTAGTTAGAACGCGCCCCCAACGGAAGCCGCGCCCTCTATGCCCCATTTAAAGCACCCCTGAGACCACCGTATGAGGACACGACAACAAATACATACAACACTATAATTCTATTCACATTAAGGTTATATTATACTGATTTAATACATCAAATTATTTCCAAATAGTTTTTTTTAGTTTCCGCTTGGTGATGGAATAATAATACAATTCACCATCCCTTATCTTGACTGTGGGTGATCATAAAAGACGACTAAGAGAATACAATATGAACAAAAACTACACAAGAGAATAAAAGCTCGAAATAAATCTCTATATCAACACATCTGACCAGCGTGGATACCTCGTATGTATTGACATACGAGGTAATCACGCACGGAAGGAAATTGTTCCTTCCACGTGTGGAGGAGACTTGAGCCCAACAGTAGGACATATGTGAGCTGAGATGATAATGATGATGAATTTTTTATATATTTTTATTTTTTAAATGACAAACGAGTAAGCGGCACACCTGATGGTAAGTATTACTGGGACTTTTGGCGGGAATCTAAAACGTCATGTGGCGCTCTTGTATTATATTCGATATTTTAGTGTTTTAACGTGTTATATTAGATATTTTTTATGGTATTTTATGTAATGTGATGTGACTGAACTGCTGAGATGTAGTGAATATCATATAAAAGTGCTTTACAACGTTTTCGTTTTTCATTAAAATTCCTACAAGATACCATTAACAGTGTGGCCATAGCACTGTTGATGGCGACAATTTGACTTACTGACGGACAATGACTAATCTGAAGACACTAAAAACTTGAAGATAATTATAACTCGACACTGGCAACAATGGCTCATTTAAGTAGCTGATTGCCAATACATAAAAAGAAGAAGAAGAAGTATTACTGACACTCATGGACCTTTGCAACACCAGAGGTACAGCTAGGTCGCTGCCTACCAATCATACCCTATCAACAAAGTTGCGCTTCCGTATCCCTTGCTCACCGAATGAAGCACAACAAGCACATCGCCACTGCTCAGAAGCTGATTTTCTGTAATAGTTTGGTAGCGGTTATGAATACTACCAATCGTCACATTGCTCGTAGATGTAATAGATAACTAAGAACTTTATATCGACCTGAGCCAACTCCACCTGACGGTTTAATCAACCGGTTTAATCAACAATTACATTCCCAAAAAGGGTTGGCGTCAGGCTGGCCGCTGGTCATAAAACTATTGCCAATAACTTTTGCAATATGTATAATGGAAGAAAAATACGTACATATTCAACCCTAAGTAATCAGGGTAAGAACAGAACAATGCTGACTTCATTAACAATCTTTTTTACAATAATAAAAACATGTTTCTTAATTTTCTTTCTTAATTCTGATTTCTAATGTTTATGCGATTATTAAACATTTGAAATAAAACTAGTTTTACGGATTCTATCGCGTTTGTATTTGTTTTTTCATTTTCCGACGTTTCGAAAACACTTTACAGTGATCATGGTCACGGGAGGACTGAGGTGTCTCACGTTTATTAAGTAATCGTTATTAACTATTATTTTCATTCATTCATAATCAGTGGCTGTGAAAGTCGATCTTTTATTGGGTCTTAGACTAATAAGTTTGATGATAACAGCTAGCAATTTCGAAATAAATAATGATCTGAAAATGACATTAAAACAAATGATATCGGCAAATATAACAGCCGGTGGCTACGCGCATACAATTGATTTTATCCAAACTACGTCATTTGATGGATTTTATTAAAAGCCTTTGATTTTTGGTGTCTGGGTAGATGTAGGTATACTCTTTAATCTATAGGTTCATTGATTATGACTTTAGATCATAGGCATCTAGGTATCTACCTCTCGTGCCGTGTGTGGTGGTTACGATCCCCACGTGACAACCACAAATAAATGTTCTGAGTCTGGGGTGAAAGGTATTAAGTGCAGGTTTGTGAAGTCCCCAGCGATATAATATTTTATACCATAAAGGGCTTGTTATTAAAAAAAAAGCTTTGTCTTTTATATAATACTCACCACACTTTTGGCAAGAGAGTTAGTGACTATTATTAGTAGTATGAGTTTTACAAAAAAAGTGCTACCGCCTATTTCCTTGGTGCTCCCTCAACTGAATTTTACAATTTAACGGAATAAGGAAAGGATGACTCCATATTGTTTTTTATTTACACGAATTATCTTTAGAACACTGTATTACTACTTTAAAATAATATGGAGGTTCTAATTGTAGTGGTATCAGATGGAGTTGGCCCAGGTCGTTATAAGGCTCTGAGTCGTCTTTTAGAACATCCACGAGCAAAAAAGGGTTGGTAGTATTCGGAGCCGCTACCACACAGCAATATATTTATATAATAGTAGAAAATGTATAGAGTAAATATTTTTTTTAAAGTAAATAGTCTGCACTAAGGAACTAATCCTTGGTTGCGGGGGACTTTACAAGTATACAATTAACGGACACAATTTACATTTAAACTCAAATCAGCAGTATGTGTATCTCATAAAGTATTGCTCCGCGTATAAATTTAAGCCGCAACACCTGGCAGGATAAGTTAATATCTTAACAACTACGCCATCTTTGCGCAGTCAGAATTTTTTAAATACTACTTCGGAATATAATTGAGGAAGCCGAATAGGAAAGTACGTAGAGTGCAAAAGAAATGATTAATTTCATATCGCTAATGATATCATCGTTATATCATTATACTGCTCTTATCCCAATTACTTGCGGTCTACGCGATATGTACTCCTTTCCCTACATATTGGCAATAGTTTTATGACTGGCCACAAGCTTGACATCAACATTCTTTGTGGTGTTGGCCCAGGTTGATATAAAGTTCTTAGTCGTCTTTTACGAGATCCACAAGCAAAGTAAGGGTTGGTAGTATTCGTAGCCGCACAGCAATATACCGCTAATCATATATGAAGAAATATATTTAAATTAAAATCATTAGGTACAATCTATCTGTACGGTGGCGGACAAGAATACAATTCACTATCCCCTTTTTTGTCCATTGATGTCGAAAAAAACGACTAAAGAATATGTTTCGATAACATCTATGAAAGGGAGGACAAATTCTAAATGGAAGCCTATGTCAACCCGTCTGATCAGCGTGGTAGATCAGTTTCTCTCTTGCTGTGGAGGAGCCGCGAGACCAGGAATAGGACGTGCGTGGGCTAAGATAATGATAATATTAATATTTTAGTCGTGTTATGAGTTAATGTTTACTTTTCGTGTGGTGACGGAGTAAGTATACAATTCACCACCCCCTATCTTACCCGTGGGTGATCGTAAGAGACGACTAAGGGATATAAAACGTATATAATATCTATGCGAGAGAAGGCAAACTTGAAACAAAACCCTATACTGACACGTCTGACCAGCGTTGTAGGTCAATTACCCTCCCATTTTGGAGGAGGCTCGAGCCCAATAGTGGGACATATATGAGCTGATATGATGATGATGATGAGTAATGTCAAAAAATCTCGTTGATATGCAGATTGTCACGGTTTGATATTTTAATATGTAAATTTCCCTTGTTACACCATATTCCGTTGTGGACAATTTTATTCTAAAAAAAAAAGGATGAAAGCCACGAAAAAATTGCTTTGAAGTAAATAAGGAAGAGGTGTTTTACTTGACATGTAAATTATGTAAAGACACATTTTCTGGCAAGATAACCTAGTTTCTTCGTTCACAAACTACTATTGAATTTCAAAATGACTACGAAACACGTGTATAAAAATAACTAAAAGTAGAAAAAACAAATGCACAAAGACTCAGTAGTCAACATCATACGTTTAAAAAAAAAGCTACAAAAATTATTTCTGAATTTACGCGAGTATTATAATATTTGAAATTTTGGTTTTTTTTTCCGATTTAATAGCCTCAGTATTTGATTTTAAGACTGACTAGTCCTGCCATTACCATAAACGTAAAGTTTAAAAACTTCGGTAAATTAAAAATCAAATACTTTGTATTTCACGACAACATTCGTGAAAATTACAGTGTTGAAAAAGCCAGTGGTCAAATCAAAGGTGGAAGTGTGATGTCGTGATATTTGACACCACAAATTGCCGATCGCATTGGAGTCAAATGACACACCGGTTTAAAATAAATAGACAAGAACATACATAAGATACATACATATCATCACGCCATATCCCTTGCAGGGTAGGCAGAGAGAACAGAGTGCCAGAGAACTCTATCCTCGCATACTTCACTCGCTTCCTCAACATTCATAATTCTCTTCATACACGCTCGCCGGTTTCGGATACTCTTGACTCCACCTTCTTTCAACACGTGACCAATCTGGTCTAGGTAGGTGAGTCTCGGTCTCCCCCGGTACCTACATCCTTCCACTTTCGCATTGTATATCTTCTTAACCAGACGTTCGTTCGGCATTCTTTCCACATGTCCGAACCATCAGAGCATTCCCTTTCGCATCTTTACACCAATACTCTCTTTCATACCTACTCGCTCTCTTACGTCGTCGTTGCGAATGTGGTCGGTCAGACATATATACATAAGATGTCATAAGTCACATACATAAGATGCTAAAAAAAGATGTCAGATGTTCACCATTCTTAATTGCTTTTGAGAATCGTACAAAAATGGCTGAGGAATCGTATAATTAAATATATAATTCATCATCATCATTGCTCATATAAGTCCCACCGCTGGGCTCGAACTTTCTCCACAGTGGGAGGGAAATTGGCCTACTATACCACGCTGGTCAGACCGGTTGATATGGGATTTTATTTCGAGTTTCCTTGCTGTTGGTAATTGCTTGATTCTCTTAGTTGAGTACGATCACTCACGAAAAAGAGGGGCTAATGAATCTTACTCCGTCACAATACGGAAAACTATTCTTATCCTTACTAATATTATAAATGCGAAAGTAACTCCGACTGTCTGTCTGTCGCTCTTTCACGCCAAAACTACTGAACCGATCTAAAAGAATTTTGGTACACAGATAGTCTAGAACCTGACAAAGGACATAGGCTATTTTTTAATGCAAAAAAGGGTTGTAAAGGGTGATGAAAAGTTGTAAGGAAGTATCGTCACTTTTAAAGCCAGAAGCTTGAAACTTATTTTTAGGCAATTGATTAGATATAAATAAATTTGACATTAAAATTTTGTGTTAAACATTTACCCTTAAGGGGTAAAATAAAAATAGTTTATGAAAAACTTTAGGAAAGTAACCTTTTACTCGGGCGAAGCCGCGGGCAGAAGCTAGTATTATATATAATGTGGTCTCACATTTTCTAACCCACGACATTTACACTGACTTGGTATGGACATGTGATGAGACGGGATGAAAGTAATGTTGGGAGAAAAGTTTTAAGTATGAATGTTGAAGGCTTTAGGAGTAAGGGCAGACCGAAGAAAAGATGATGGATTGCGTGAAACATGGTATGAATAGAAAGCGAGTGAACGCAGAGATGACATCGGATGGGATTGTGTGGAAGAAAAGGACATATTGCGTCGACCCCAAGTAATTAGGATAAGAGCAGGGTAATGATGACATTTGATACCAAAGTCGATATATTTACAGCCAAATTACAGCAACAAAGGTGTTTTAAATGAAATTACTCGTCCGAATAACTTCACCACAATACCATATCGTCCAGCCAATTGTGCTATCAAACCCTTCTAATAAAACCAAATATTACATTCAAGGTAAGGCCATTAGTAAATCAATTTACTGTATAATTTGGATCGATACTATTACAACCTACTATACCTTAACAAATTGAAATAAAAAAAGTACTCTGAAAACGTCTCAAGATTAAATAGGAAGCTTATTTCAAAGCTTAGTCCTTAATCGTTGTACTTAATTATCATCTACATCAATTCAACGTTAGTGTTGTTTCTGATTACCTGAACACTCTTGTATTTGCAGCCACAGCGAGATTCAACCATCAAATATTCACGTGTGGAGGTACGGTTGCCGTTTTACTGCCGGCCCTCTCTACCCGCGCGCCTCTGGCCTCGTAAAACCCCCTCACAGTCCCGCTCGCGCCCTCAAACGGCTCAGTCTGAAACAACTGAATGTGCTAAAATCAATAAGTGTTGTTTGACGACTAAAGTTTTATAATAGCCGTTGAGTTATTAACAACATAGATGGATTATTGCAGTACAGTTCACGAGAATAGATATTTTATTGGATGATAAAACTATTTTAAACAACAAAACTTGTATTTATTTTAAACTATTCATCTATTCATTTACTTCTGTGTAGTTATAGAGAAATAATACAATTTACTAACTCATTTCCTGGCCGTGGGTGTTGTAAAAGATGACTACGCGATGTGATATACATATAATATCGATGCAAGAGTAAGAAAACTCGATATATGTAATGTAAGATTACAGTGTGTGACTACAGATGATCTTAGAATGGGTCTAAGGCAAGCAAGCATTTAACACTATAACAATAAAAAGAAAGCAATAAAACCTTATACACATCCGACCAGCGTGATATAGCAATTTTTTCTCTATTGAAGAGGCTCGAGCTGTTTATGATTGGCGATGATGATAATAATGATAATACTCTTGGTAGTAAAGTTATATTAAGTTACTATATGATAACGGATTAAAAATACAATTCACCGCCATTTTCTATTAGAAATTATTATTAAAGCATGTCATCATCATCATTAGCACAGCCATAAATGTCCCGCTGTTGGGCTCGGGCCTCGTCCGTAATGGGAGGGAAATTAACCTACTATACTGCGCTGGTCAGACGTGTTGGTATAGGGTTTTGTTTCGAGTTTTCCTTCTCTCGCATAGATGTCATATGCGTTTTATATCCCTTAGTCGTCTCGTACCCATGGGTAAGATATGAGGCGGTGAATAGTAATCTTACTCCGTCACCACGCGGAAAATTAAAGGAAGTAAGCAGGCAAATTTGAAATTAAACTACTTTTACTCAGGAGTCCTCCCGTGACCATGAAAGCGAAATGTCGGGCAATTAAAAATCAAATACAAACGCGATAGAATCAAAAATAATAGTTTTATTTCAGACCATATCCAGTCGAAAAAAAAAGGGAAATAGCATGCTGTTTTCCCTTTAATATCACATAAAGACACCTTTATTTGCACCTTTGAAGCTTGCTAAATATCATAATGACGAAATAAGTCCGCTCGATGAAACTCAATAAGACCCACGGTTAAGCCCGTCAAAATTTATTATACTTACTCCCTGAATAATTTTCATGGGAATATGATAATTTCTATAGGATGGCGGACATATCAATATATTTCATTGTTATTATAGTTTTAACTTATTTTTATCTTTATTGCAAATAGTAGCAAACGCGAAAGCGGCAGACCTGATGGTAAGTGTTGCGCCTATGGACCTTTGCAATACCTGGGTTACAGCTAGGCCGCCTACCAATGAATACCCTTTGGGGTTTTGAACTCACCCATAAAGTTGGGTTGCCGGCTCTCTCGCTCATTGAACGAAGTGTAACAAAACGTGCCACTGTTTACCCCAGACGGACCAGCCCGCGGTTGTCGGCTGAAGACTGTCATCAGTGAAGTCCTGTGTGTGTGATGACGGAATAAGAATACAATTCGCTACCTCTTATCTTACCCGTGAGTGATTGTAAGAGTCTTGCGGCGGCGGCCCTAACCGCGGCACTGATGGTAAGGGAGGAGGCCCTCCCCTCGAAGGTGCGGAAGCGCCCCCTGAACAGGGAGGACAGCTCGGGCGCCGATTCCGAGGGGAGTGCTGTCATCATGCCTCCTCCCAAAGTTCCGGCCTCTCGCAGAGGGCGAGGGGCCGCGGCGTCGGGAAGGACGACCCACTCCCCGGCCGGCGGAGTGCGTGGAGGGGCGGAGGCTCGCAAGCGGGCCGACGACGAGGCGGTCGCCGCGAGGGTGCTGGGGGTATTGTCCGGCATCCCTCCCACAGAAGTGGCGGACGCTGGTGCCCGCACGAGCGGTAACGCCCCGGACATGGAGGCCCTGCAGGCCGAAAACGCCCGCCTTGGTGGCGAGGTGTCAGGCCTGCGGGCACAGAATCGCCGCTTAGAGGCGGAGCTGGCCGCGGTAAGGAGGGCCAACCGCGTCTTCTCAAAGGATGTGGCCGATCTGAGGGCCCAAATCGCGCGGCTCGTGCCGCCTACGCCACCTGCGCCGCTGGCCAGTGCTGGCCGCCGAGCTGTCGCCGCTCCAAAACCGCCCCGAGGCGCTGGCCGCCCAGTGGTCGCCGCCGCGCCGAAGACACCTCCGACCACGGAGCGTGCGCCTCCGACCAGCGCCAGCCCACCCAACGCCGTGGAGCAGGCCCCTACAGCGGCCCAGCCGATAACATCGACCCCGCTGCCCGCGGTGGGGGGCGTGCCGGATGAGGCCTTGCGCGCCATTATCGACACCGTCGGTAATCTGGTGGATGCGCGCTTGGCCGTTCTGGAGGCAGTTCTGCCTCCAGAACCACGTGTTCGGCCGCCTCTCGCCGCAGACAAGCGGCCATATGCGGCACCAGCCCCCACCCCGCTACCTTGTCAGGGTGGCCGCGTGGGGGTGAGCTACGCCGCAGCCGCGGCTGGGCCAAAGAAGAAGGGGCCTGCTCCGAAGAGGAAGACAGCACCGGCTCCTGCCGGACCGCAGTCGTCGCCAGCACCGACACCGCCAGCGACGACTAGAGCGCCCGCGACCGCGCCTCCCGCGCCTGGCACGCCCGCTGCGCCCGAACAGGGTTGGCAGGTGGCTGAGCGCGGTAGGAAGAGTCGCGGCCAGAGAAGAAGAGCGGCGGCCAAGCGCGCTGCTTAGGTCGCCGCTCCCCAGGCAGGAGCCGAAGGAGGCGGGAGGAAGAGGAAGAGGCCGCGCAAGGGGCTCCGGCCGCCGAAGACAGCCGCAGTGGTGATCACTGTGCTGCCTGAGGCGGCAGAAAGGGGCCTCAGCTATGAGGCCGTTCTGAGGAAAGCCCGGCGGGAGCTCGACGTCTCCGACATA
The DNA here is from genome assembly GCA_905163515.2 of Lymantria monacha. Taxonomy (NCBI): domain Eukaryota; kingdom Metazoa; phylum Arthropoda; class Insecta; order Lepidoptera; family Erebidae; genus Lymantria; species Lymantria monacha. The sequence goes on from LR991087.1 coordinate 4,690,505, forward strand.
GGAGGCGTCGAAGCCAGGACCCGCAAGGCCCGGACAGGGGCTCGGATTTTAGAGTTCCCTGGGGCCGAGGGTACCAGGACGGCCGATAGCGTGGCGTCGAAGCTGCGAGGTCTGTTCGCCGAGGAGGGTGGCGTCAAAATCGCCAGACCCGTAAAGTGCGCCGAAATGCGCATCGCGGGTCTGGACGACTCCGTGACGGTGGAAGACATCCGGGAGGCCATCGCCTCGAAAACCGGGTGTCCCCTGGACACCGTCCGAGTTGGCGCCATCCGGCCCGGTCCGGGCGGCGTAGGTGCCGCCTGGGTGCAGTGCCCAGTGGAGTCGGTCAGGCAACTGGCCGGCTCAGGCAGGCTCCTCGTGGGCTGGAGCTCAGCGCGAGTCACCGTGCTGGAGCACCGGCCTGCGAGGTGTTTCAAGTGCATGGCGGTCGGGCATACCCCACCAACATGCACTAATTGCTTTGACTGCGGCGGAGTCTGTTTCCGCTGCGGTCAGACTGGGCACATGGCGGCATCTTGCGCCGCCCCGCCCCACTGCCCCGCGTGTGCGGTGGGCAATAAGCCTGCCAAGCACCGCATGGGCTCTGGGGCGTGTAGACCTCCAGCTTCGGCTCCAAAGGGGTGGAGCGGCCTTACGACCACGGCCGCTCCCGCTCCTAGCGCGGCCCGATCGCCCGCCGCAAGCCAGGAGGTGATAATGGACACGGCCCATTAATGGCTGCCCAGTCCACTCACCTCCTGCAGGCCAACACCAACCACTCCGCCGGTGCGCAGGATCTCCTCCTGCAATCCATGGCGGAGTGGTCGATCGGTGCAGCCGTAGTCGCGGAACCGTACTGTGTGCCTGATCGCCCCAATTGGGTGGTCAGCCGGAACGGAACCGCGGCAATCGTCGTCTCCACGCAGCGGCACTTCCAGTCCTTGTCCCTTTTGGATAGGGGCGAGGAATTTGTCGCTGCGGAATGGGGAGGGGTCACACTCTACAGCGTTTACGTCTCCCTTAACAGGAGAATGGACGATTTCGGGGCCTCCCTCACCACCTTGGAGGCTTCGATACGGCGACTGGCACCGGGCCTCGTCCTGGTCCTGGGGGACTTCAACGCCAAATCCACGGCGTGGGGGTCCCCGATGACGGATGATCGCGGGCGGGCGATCGTGGAGTAGGCGGCGTCACTGGGCCTCTGTGTCCTAAACAGAGGCTCAGTGAACACGTGTGTGCGACAGCAGGGTGGGTCGATAGTGGACTTGTCGTTCGCTAGCCCCGCTGTCGCACCACAAGTGAGGAACTGGCGTGTCCTGGAGGAGGCAGAGACCCTATCCGGATGGAGGTCTCCCCTCTCCGGGACCCCAGCAGGGGTCACAGGGCGGACCGGGCTCCCGCATTTCCGCGGTGGGCTGTGGGGCGTCTAGATAGGGACCTACTGGCGGAGGCGGCCATCGTGAACACGTGGCTGTCCTCACCACCCCCAGCGGACGGAGTGGACGCTGAGGCTGTCCGCATTCGCGTGCGTTAGTGCGTTAACGCAGGTCTGCGATGCGGCCATGCCCAGGGTGCGGCGTCTACCTCCGAGGCAGGGGGTCTACTGGTGGTCCCCAAGACTGGCGGACCTTCGTGCGGCGTGCATTAGTGCCCGAAGGTCCTACACCCGCAGTCGGCGGCGTCGCCGCGATGTTGAGCGGGAGGGCCAGCTGTACGAGGCGTACCGCAGTGCGCGTACCGCCTTTCGGCTGGCCATCCGGTCCGCCAAGGACGCAAGTTGGCAGGAGATGCTGGACGGTCTCGACCGTGACCCCTGGGGTCGCCCGTATTGCGCGTCGCTGAATAAGCTTCGCGCGCAGGGCCCCCCCCCCCTCACCGAGACCCTCCAGCCCGACCTCCTTCGTAGAGTGGTCGAGGAGCTGTTCCCGCGGCAGTCGGAGAACACGCCCCCGGTCATGGCTTCGCCAGATCACGACCGGGAGGCCGTCGAGAGTATTCCGCCCGTGACGGAGTCGGAAGTGGGGGCAGCCGTGGCGAAGATTCGTTCCGCCACCACAGCCCCCGGCCCGGACGGAATCCCAGTCCGGGTGTTGACGTTGCTCCTCGAGCATCTCGAACCTCGCCTCAGGCGACTGTTCAACGCCTGTCTGACGTCTGGACAGTTCCCTGAGTGCTGGAAGGAAGGGAGGTTGGTTCTCCTGCCAAAGCCGGGACGGCCCCCGGATTCGCCGTCGGCCTACAGGCCCATTGTGCTTCTGGACGATGTGGGTAAGCTGCTGGAGCGTGTCCTCGCTGCCCGTATCGTCCAGCACCTGGAGGAGGTGGGGCCCGATCTGTCGGACGCTCAATTTGGGTTTCGGAGGGGGCGTTCGACCATCGGGGCCCTGCTACGCCTGAGGCAGACGGCCGCGGAGGCTGTCGCCGGCAAAGGAGTGTTGTTGGCGGTGTCGTTGGACATCGCCAACGCCTTCAATAGTCTGCCATTCAGCTGCATCAGGGAGGCGCTCCGGTTCCATGGAGTGCCCCTGTACCTCAGGCGGCTGGTGGCAGACTATTTGGAGGGGCGCAGTGTTCTCTACGCGAGCCCCGCAGGGGACATTGTGCGGACGCCCATGTCGTGCGGTGTTCCGCAGGGGTCAGTTCTGGGGCCGACTCTGTGGGACATCGGGTACGACTGGGCGTTGAGAGTGAGTCTCCCCCCCGGGCTGAGCGTTATTTGCTATGCTGACGACACGCTCGTCACAGCCCGGGGCAGGACATTCGAAGAGGCGGCGAGCCTGGCCACTCTCGGCACCGAGGAGATGGTCAGGCGAATCGAGGCGCTGGGGCTCAGGGTGGCCCTAAGCAAGACGGAGGCCCTACTATTCCATGGGCCCCGTGTGAGGCTGCCCATCGGCGCCTCGTTAGTCGTCAACTCCATCCACATCAGTATCCAGGCCCATATGAGGTACTTGGTTCTGGTGCTCGACGGGCGATGGTGGTTCCGGGAGCATTTTCGCCAAATTGCTCCCCGGCTAGTCGGCGCGGCGTCCGCCCTTTCTCGGCTCATGCCGAATGTGGGCGGACCCAGTTTCGAGGGCCGACGGCTGTATGCGGGGGTGATCCGCTCAATGGCCATGTACGGCGCACCCGTGTGGGCGAGGGCTCTGAACGCCCAGCTCAGGGCGGTGCTGTGGAGGCCACAGCGAGCCATGGCGGTCAGAGCCATTCGCGGGTACCGCACGGTGTCGACAGAGGCGGCGTGCCTATTGGCCGGGACACCCCCGTGGGACCTAGAGGCGGAGATGCTCTCCGACCTCTACCGGCGGGTTACCTCAGTGCGCGACGAAGGTGGCTCCCCATCGTTGAGCGAGATAGCCACCTGGCGCGAGGACGCCCGCCGAGACGTCATCGCCCGTTGGGTTACGCGGCTGGAGAGGCCAAGACACGGTGTCGTTACCGTCGAGGCCCTCCGGCCCGTACTGATGGAATGGATGGAGCGGCGGCACGGAGTCCTCTCCTTTCGGCTGGTGCAGGTATTGTCGGGGCACGGGTGTTTCGGTTTGTACCTGCACACGGTCGCGTATAGGGAGTGGACTCCGGCCTGCCACCATTGCAGCAGTGACGAGGACACGTCGAGACACACACTTGAGGTGTGTCCGAGTTGGGACGGGCAGCGCCGTGACCTTGTCGCTGTTATCGGTGCCGACCTGACGCTGCCGGCTGTCGCGAGGGCGATGGTCGACAGCGTCAGGAACTGGGACGCGGTCGCCGCCTTCTGCGAGACTGTCATCTCGCAGAAGGAGACGGCGGAAAGAGTCCGGGAGGATTCCCGTGACCCGGGCCGCCGTCAGCGGCCGGGGCGGCGCAGGCGCGAATACCTGCGCCTGATGCCGCCCTAACCGAGGCTTCGGGTGATCGGACCGGGGAATTGTCCGGTCACCCGACGTGAGGCCACCGCGTGAGGACGACGCCTTGACGGCGAAAGCTGTCGGGGCGTCGACAGGAGATGAGCCCGAGAGGGCCACCGAAGACAAAAATCGGGTACCGGTGGCCCGCTCGCACGGCGAAGAAGAGGTGCTTGCAGGGTGGGTCAATGGGGTTGCGCGCCGCCTCTTCCGTCACCCCGGACCGACTTGGCGGGGTGCGACGTCCATGGCCCACAGCAAAAAAAAAAAAAAAAAAAGGGTACCTGATGTTTCGAACACTTTACAGCGTTCATGGTCACGCTTCCCGAGACCATGAACGTGGTGAGTAAGGTGTTTCACTTCCAACAAGTCGAGTAATAACAATTATTGCAGAGTACATACAGTTCGAAACGTTGGAAAATTAAAAATCAAATACAAACGCAATAGAGTCTATAAAATAGTTATATTTCAAACGTGTAATACTTGCATAAGCATCAGAAACTTTTCACGCTTTTTACATCATCATCTCATCTCAGCTCGTATATGATTCGTGACGTCACTAATGGGCTCGAGATTCCTCCGTAATGTAAGGAAAATTGACCTACTATACCACGTTGGTCAGACGTGTTGGTATAGGGTTTTGTTTCGAGTTTGCCTTCTCTTGCATAGATGTTATATGCGTTTTATATCCCTTAGTCGTCTCCTACGATCACCCACGGGTAAGATACGGAGTGGTGAATTGTATTCAATACTCCGTCACCACACGGATAGCTTTTTACAATAAAATATATTTTTTGTTAAACAATATATTCCTAATTTAAATTTATTGAAAACTATTTTCTATTTTAGTTTAGTTATTTAGAAAAGCGTCTTATTAGTTTTTGAAGTGAAAACTTCTTTTGGTGCACCGCACACAGATTTTTTTTCATGGGATTTAATTGAGGCTGATTCGTCACGCTCTGAGGTGAAACGCTCGATCGGGTGAACTCGGGACCGGCGAGTATACCCGAGCGGGAAAAATACAGTCAGCTACTCTTCACCGCTGTGTCGCTGTGTTTACTATATTCAGTTTATATTTAATAATTGTAATTATTAATTATTATCAATTATTCAATAGTTTTTAATAGTTCTTGTTTTGACGGCTGGCTATGGTATTGTTACACCCGTACGTACTCCCTGGGGCACGCTTTAATTTTTTGTATTTGTTTTTTTATAGGATTAAGTTTTCACTTCTGTTGGCAGTCCTCATGACTGCTTCGTGTTTTTTTTGAACTCATAAATAAGAGTTATTTATTTTTTACTTTTAAAATCAATTTAAAGTCGTGCTCATTTATGCTGTGTGGTAGTGGCACATTTTGCACGTGGATGTCGTAAAAGACGACTAATTGCTTTATATCAACTTGGTTCAATTCCACATGATGCCGTTTGGTTAACAATTGCCTACATTCCCATCCCAAGGAGGGTTGACGTCAGGCAGGCGGCCGATCATAAAACTATTGCCAATAACTCTTGCAATACGTACAAGTAAAATAAGTATGAGCAGGAGAATAGTGAGTTCAATTTAAACTCAAAATAGTTAAAATCGATTTTGCCCATGTGGTTGTGATGTATCAATTAGATATAGCGACATCTATCGAGCTACGATGAAATCTCAACCACGGATATAAAAAAAACGCTAATTTCGTAAGGATAGTTAGACAAACTATTCAGTCATCTCTCCTCGACAAACCTGCATAGCTTCACATTAATCCGATCTTTAGAAGAGTGAAAATTACGGTCAAAAATTCCATTACATAGAAACCAAATTAATGTGTTAAAAATTAAGAAAGTAGAATCTGTTGGCGATCATTCATTGAAAATTCAAACTATTAAATTTCTAATTATGAATGTTTGTTTACCTATCACAAAATCCAACTCCGATTCGACTATTGCACTTAATGTTTTTTGGTGCGGGATTTCAATTTTTCCTGACTCGAAAGTCGACCCGCCACCCCGCGAAAGAGGTCCAAGAAGATGGTTAGGTTAGTTGCCTCGACCCGAACAGTCCGCAAACTGCAAGGGACCGAGCCGGCATAAAGCTAAGAAAAAAAGCCGAGTGTAAAATTGTAATATTGTCAGAGCATCATAACACCGCAATTCAAAAATCAATAGAAATAAACAGCACCATCTACCGAATCATTACGTAAATATATCTACAGTGTTTAACTTGGACAAAAACATAGACTTTAACTCAAATAGAGCCTCAATTTTCACAATTTTTCTTTGATCCGTTATTAAATAATAATAATAAATAATAATTCAATGAAATTAAATAAAATATACCTGATATGAAATGACACAAAAATAACATAAGCCTCATGAAAGCCAATTCAACCAATTTACACGTAACATAAGGCCGTAATTAAGTCCCCTCCATAGAAGCATTAAGCTTTTATGTAAATTAAAACAATTTGCCAAATTGTGCGTGTTCCATTACAAAGTGCAAAGTAAAAAAACAGTCAGCAACGGGGTTTAACGCTTTTTTTTGCGATGGACTATGGAAGTGGTCGCGGCCCGCCAAGCGGGGTTTAACGCTATAGGTACAGACTATTTTTTTAGGTTAAGTTGGATTATGATTGAGAACATCAGTCCCCTTTTCAATCGACCACAGATGCTCCGCTGAACTTAGGCAAATAAATGCATTATTTAGTGTAAGTAATTTTATTCTCCTAGCATTTATTGGCGTCAACTGTACTAGTTGGTTAGTCTAACCAGTTTCCATGGAACATGATTTTCCAGAAACCATCTAATCTCCGAAACTAAAACGGATGACGATATTCTAGGGCTAGCTACATAGCCTCCGAAGATAAGGACTAGTAGTATAGAGAGCCCAAGTGGCGATACAGCAGTATAATAGGGATTAGGGGCGTGCGAATATCGTTCGAATCGAATCGAATCGAATATTAATATTCGATTCGAAATTCGAATCGAATAATTCGAAAAAAATCGAATAATTCGAAAAATTTCGAATAATTCGAAAAAAATAAATATCCCCGATTGTCACTTATGGCGAGAAGATATTTAGGAATACCTTGTACTTCTGCTGAAAGTGAAAGATTATTTTCCACTGCTGGTGATATTGTATCTGATAAACGAACTTCATTATCACCAGATTCAGTATCGTATTTATTATTTTTAAACAAAAATTTGTAGCAAATGTTCATACTCATTGTTCTATTCATGTAATTATATTTCATGGTTTAAATAAAATATTTATTAATTATTAATGTCATATTTGAATATCGAACATAACAAACTCCGAATTTAAAATACAATAAAAATTTGCGAATAATATTATAATTCGGAAAAATTCCAAATTATTCGAATAATTCGAAATTTTTCGAATAATTCGAAATTTCTAATTATTCGATTCGAGTTTCTAATCGAATATTAATTAGCGATGAGACGAATGGTATTTTTTTCAATTCGAATCAATCGAATTAAAATTATTATTGATTCGAATCACAATTCGAATTGATTCGAATCGTCACGTGGGAGTCGTCAAATCGCGCGATGAATTCGCGAAAGCATTACAGTCGAATTCGTACTCGTATGTCGAGTCATCCGCCTGTTAAGCCGAGTTGGCGAGTTTATAACTCGTTTACATTATTATTCATTTTAAATTATTTATACTGTTTGTTGCAATATTTATAACTACAGGAACATAGTTTACACGAAACTGTTTCCATCTTCATTTTTATTAAAAAACTCCCAGTTCAAACTTTTATTTCCTCTAGACGACTCTTTGCAAATGTAATAGGTACGTTAAACGAATGGAATTGTATCCAACCAATTCGTGATTCTTAGAACATTTCATGTATTTTCGTATTTTCTCACTAGTAGAATTCATTCGTTAGATTATTCGACTCCGTATTAGAACGAGAGAGCGAATCAACGAATGTCCAATTAAGCCGAGTCGACTGATCGCTGCGCCGCAGCGGTCGCCCGCGCTGCGAGTAGGTACGACACGAGTTAACGAATTGATTCGGTTTCGGTCAAAGGCGATTCGAATGAACGAGTCAATAGTCTTATTCGAGTTATTCGAATTAAACGATTCGAATTACCCATCGTTAATATTAATATTCGATTCGGAACGAATAATTCGTAAGTTCGAATTATTCGCACACCCCTATATGGGATTGCACGCCCTTCGGCCGTCCCAAAGTGTTTGGGTGGGGTATGACCTGACTTATTATTATTGTCTCGGCTCATATATGTCCCGCTACTAGCGTCTTTCACAATAGGAAAGAATATTAACTAAAAATATCACGCTGTAAAATCCCGTAATACAAGAATTTATTTCTTAGCGCGGATTGTTTTAAAAAAATATATAAAATCATAAACTCAACTAGGTACAGGATGCGCTTGTGGTTGCGTCAACTGATACTTGTTCAGATAAAACCACTTCATTGAAGCCTAACTAGTCCATGATTTCCTTTGAGGTAACTTCCTTTAGACAAGTTGACATTTTGCTCTTGCGTATATACGTGTAGTTCTATCAGTTTATACGTTTTGATGTTATTTGATGATTTTTTAACTTTAAAACGTAAGTATTAAGGTATCAAAATATATGTTGATCTACTATTTTAAAATTAGCAATTCTTGTTTCTATATATTCAGAATGCCGGCAACGATTCTAAGGATTTTTTTTTAAATTTAGTTTATAAGAGGGGAGGAAGAGGAGGGGGCGATAAATGGATGTAACTTGTTTTATCAGTATTTTCAGGCAATGAAAAATATTATTTGGAATATGAATGTGAATTTAGCTATTGCCGTCAAGAATAGTAATAGCTTATTTCAAAATCAAAAAAGTTCCTTAATCCAGACAATTTGAGTTCGTTTTCTTGTTTTTTTTATTTATTATATTTCCGTTTTAAAATTTCCTTTTTTTTTAATTATTTCATTGTTCATATTTTGTATTTTTTTATTTAAATAACCAGTTAATAACACCCTTATTATCTTAATAGGATATAAAAAAATATATAGAATCATTTTCTTTTTGTACTGGCAATGAATTTGTATTAAAAATGCGGGTCAAAATTTAATATCTTATAGGGTAGATATAAATTTCTGTAATAACAGTGACATATTGGACGTAAGACACCTCAGTCCTCCCGTGACCATGATCACTGTAAAGTGTTCGAAACGTCGGAGGATTAAAAATCGAATTTAAACGCTTTAAAATCCGTAAAAATAGTTTTATAAAAAATGTTTTATTTTATAGGTACTCACGAAAACTTCACTTTCCTTAAGAATACAATTCACAACCCCATTTTTTACCTGTGAGTGAAACTGCGTAAAAGGTGACTAAGGGGTATAAAATATACATATAACATCTATGCAAATGAAGGCAAACTTGAAATGAACCCTATATCAACACGTCTGATCAGCGTGGTGTAGTAGGTCAATTTCCCTCCCATTACGGAGGAGGCCCAATCCCAACAGTGGGACATTTATAGGCTGTGATGATGATGGTGATGATTGAAACTTATTTTTTATATTTTTGCATTAAGAGTTTTTTTTTTATTTAGGCGGGTTTTATTTGATAAAGGTTAACTAATGCAAATGATTGCTTAAATACGATAAGGTAGAAAATTTCCGCAACAATAGATTGCAAATCATAAGTCTCGATGCGATTCGGGCTTTTGGGGAATATGAAAGGTAAACGAAATGAGGTAATTTAAAAGCTGCATTAATATAGTTTTTGGTAAAATTCGTTCTGAAACATGATTAATGAAAATATTAAGAGCACATATTAAAGTATCCACGTATTATACAGGATAAGAATACAATTGACTTTTGGCGGGAATGTGAAAGCATCGTCTTGCCTTCTGTTATGTTTACCCACGAGTAAGATATGGGGTGGTGAATAGTATTCTTACTCCGTCACCACACGGAAAAAGTCACAATATATATATATATATATATATATATATACATATATATATATATATATATATATATATATATATATATATATATATATATATATATATACCGTGGAATCTAATTGGCTGTTTTCCCGAAACGTATATACTCAGTTAATGATATAGAACCATAATATAGCATTTATTCAATAAAATAAAAACATAAATTCTAGTCATTTGCAATCCCGGACGTTTCCTTAAAATATCATTTTTGCATAACTGTAACATGTTTTGTCTAATAATTTTGTTATACCTACGGTCGTTTGAGAGCATCGACCGTAGCTATCAACCTACGGTCAATGCTCTTACCTTGGTTACCTACTTTCTTTAATTACTTTAAAACCATGCCTCCATTTTCTCAAGAATTTCTTCTTCTAATCGAGCAGAATGTCGGCGACACCTACCTCTAGCCTGAGCACGTGTAAGCACTCAAAACTGCCTGTGGGTTAGTAGGCGTTACGTGGCTGATAAAATTATCGCTGTTGTAGGCACAGGCGGATTTATAATGCCACATCTGCGTAACGAATCCAGGTGTTCTGGCTGAGCGTACAGGCATCTAGCCTTTGCCAAGTTGTCTCCAGCAATCGCATAAAAACGAACCATGTCTAACCACTCTACGTCAGAATACTGGTAATGACTTGTCATTTTTTCGCACTTACTAGCACTCGCGTTCGGGATTTGTTATGCGCGCAACCTCATTGACCCACCCTGCAAGCACCTCTTCTTCGCCGTGTGAGCGGGCCACCGGTACCCGATCTTTGTCTTCGGTGGCCCGCTCGGCGGTATGCCCTCTCGGGCTCCTCTCCTGTCGACGCCCCGACAGCTTTCGCCGTCGAGGCGTCGACCTTAGCTATACCATGGGGTATCGTTCACCGTATGAAACGCAGCAGCATATTGCCACTGCTCAGGCGTTGATTTTCTGCGAGAGTGTGTTACTACCCTGGCTGGACCGACCCGAGCCTGCAGACAGTAAACAGTCCACAGCGTTGGACTACTTCCATAATAAAATTTACATTTATTACATAAAATTCCACTTATTTCGCGACTTTCGTCCGCATATAAAATATGTGTGATCATTTTCAGTTTATGTTGTATGGTGAAGAGATGTCAAAGCAAAATTAATATCCTATTATACATTGTTAAGGATGAATTTATTATAGGAGCTGAGTTTCTGAATATTCTTTTCCAATGATTCTTTAAACCATAAAAGTGAGACGCTGTTTACTTTTGTATTAATTTTTAATACAATGCGAATAAAATTAAAATCAAAAATATGACCACAGAATTTAATACCCTATTTTATACCCTTAAAGGATAAAATATGATAATTCTGAAACACATATTTATTTCTCTTTACTGAAAAGTGTTAGTGCTTAATTTGGAGACAATGAATGGTTTTTCTTATCTTCTCTTACAAACTTTGCCATCACGTTTCATCCTCTTTAAAGTTGAATTTTGTAAAATACTTTCTTAATGACTCTCTTCATTACAGAACGAAACAACTGTTAAAATTTAATGTTTCTAGTTGTAGTAGTTTCAATTCGGCGTTAATGAATCAGTCAACCAACCAGCGAAAAAGCTTTTTATATATTTATACAGATTTTTTTTTGTTCCTGTTCTTCCCTACGAACAGGCAAAAGAAACTAGGCCCATACAGCCAGATCTTACACAATTTTCTTCCAATATTATTTAACATTTTTTTTCATATTGCAAAGCCTTTTAATTGGCATTGTGCGTCAGTAAGTCCAGTCGTTACCATTATTTGGGTGCTGATAACCGAATTAATGATTTCTTTCAGAATTTTGACAGAACATGAAAATACACGTAAACCACTATTATATCATGTTCACTAAATTTTAGCACTTTAGCTGTATTATATTACTACATATAAAATACCTGCAAAATTATTCAATATAATAATATAAAACACTATAGAAATGAATATAATTGAATGTCGCAGCATGGCATCACTATGACGAGGACACGGCCATGACCATCGCCAGAGCTATGCTCGACAGCGTCAGGAACTGGGACGCGGTCGCATCCTTCTGCGAGGCAGTAGTCTCGCGGAAGGAGGCGGCGGAGCGCGTGCGCGAGGAGCGTCTCCTCGACGACGCGAGCCGCCGCCGGCGACTGGGGCGGCGCAGGCGCGATTACCTGCGCCTGATGCCGCCCTAGCCGAGGCCGCGGGTGACTGGATCGGGGAATTAGTCCGTCACCCGCCGAGAGGCCGACCGCGTGAGGAAAGACCGACATCCTACCCGAGGGGGGGGACGTCAGTCGAGGAGAGGGTACTCCTCAGGGGTATTCCGTCGGGCCAACCACTGACTTCAAGTCACTCTGCTCCGGTGGTTGGCCCAACGACGAAGGCGACGTCACGGGTGGGTTACGGGTGTGCGTGCTTACGCCCCTCTGTCACCCCGGACGGAGGGGTGTGCCGACCGTAACCCGCCCCCAGAAAAAAAAAAAAAAAAAACTGGCATCACTATATTCCCGCCAAAACTCCCTGTATACAAATAATGTTAGAATGCCAATTTAAAAAAAATATATTTTATCTATGAATTTTAAAAATCAACGAAAATAAAATTTGGTTCTAAATAACAAAAATAGATTTCAATTGAAATGCATACAATCCAGTTTAAATATTAAAAAGCCTGTAAAGTTTGCGAATCCACAAGATCATTCGACTTCCGTACCGGGGAGACAACTCGGCAGGGAGATGCGGCGTCTGCTCTCTGTACAAACATTCCGGCGCATTCGGCACGTCCTTCCTCCTCGCAAGCCACTGATAACGTTTCAATTTAACTACATTTATTATAAACCTTATACATATATATCATTTAAAAATAATCTAATTTTGTATTATTTGTTACACAGATTATAATTCACTGCCCAGATGGCGCAGTAGTTAAGATACTTTACCATTTACTATGAAGAAATATTAGATAGTATTAGTTATGAAATTACATTAGATAATATTAAGTTACCGCCGGAAGCGGTACCAGTGGCCGGCCCAATGCCGTTGGGGAGGCAATACGGTAAGTCATGGGGCCACCGGTCGCCATATATATGTCGGTATATATATATATATGATTTTTTTCGTTTTTTTAAATGCCACCCTGCGCTAAGGCAATAATCCTTGTATTACGGGGGACATTACAAACATACAACGCAGAAAAATTACCCTCACACTCTGAACAACGCTTTGTGGATCGCACAAAGTGTTGTCCTTCGTGAGATTCGAACCCATGGCATTAGCACGGAATAATTACATATAATCACCAAACGAAGAAGTTAATATTTCGTAATATAACATGTATAATATAATTAAAGTTATCTACAGCTATAATCAGGTCGCTCAAAACCGATTACATTAGCGTCAACTAATAAATTTTTCTTTTCATTTGCGCCAGGTATTTCCATTTTCAACAGTTGTGAATGTGCTAAGTACCATAAAAATGAAATAAATCAAGTCAGATGCTGCTCTAAATAAATGTAATTTATGGGTTACGTTTTCGTTTCCCGAGAATGGTTACAACGTTACTGCTGTACAGTTGTGGCTCATTGAAATTCTTATACTTTGGTTCAATTTCTTTTTTTTTTGTTATGTGATTATTAAACGTGTACTTCACATTTGAAACTTTATTTCAATGAACAAAACTGGGCGTTGTATAAGCGTAAATAGCGTTTCTCCGTGTGGTGACGGAGTAAGAATACTATTCACCACATCTTACCCGTGGGTGATCATACGAGAAGACTAAGGGATATGAAACGCATATAACATCTAGAGCGAAGAAGAAAAACTCGAAATAAAACCCTATGCCAACACGTCTGACCAGCGTGGTATAGTAGGTTAATTACTCTTCCATTAAGGAGGCGGCCCGAGCCCAACAGTGGGACATATATGGGCTGAGATGATGATGATGAAATAGCGTCTACTTGTGTGGTTATAACTCTACTAACTACCATTTAACTGAACGATAAAAATTCCCAAATAAAATTGAATGTATAAAAACAATTAACAAACTAGCTATTAATATATTAAAACTTGTCGCATCGTCAATTAATATTACATGCTAGATATGGTGAAACAGTTCGTATATTCATTTCATGTCGCGATATATTGCGTAGGTATAATAGGGTGGTGAAAGGGGGGGGGGGGGGGTACTGGTGAAAGAACCCGTCGAACAACTAACATCCCCCTCGATGATTAAAACGAGCTCCAGTTGATTACATTGCATGTTTGTACCCTTTCACCGCGAATAAATGCTGACCGATAGGTCTATTTAGGATGAATATGTTTCATACTGCTTCTTTTTTTAAAATTCGTAGTAGCTTTTTTTTATTTTGCTCTTAAATATGAAGCTGGTTAATAGAGTTATGGGTAACTATTACGTCATCATTATTCTCCTACTCTTATCCCAATTACTTGGGGTCGTTACAATATGTACTCTTTTTTCATAGTACATATTGTGAAAGTTATTGGCAATAGTTTTATGACCCGTTGCCTGTCAAATGTCAACATTTCTTGAAAATGTAATTATTGACTGAACGGCATCAGATGGAGTTGGCCGAGGTCGTTATAAGGATCTTAGTCGTTCTTTATGACATCCACGATCAAAGAAAGGGTTAGTAGTATTCGTAGCCGCTACCACACAGCTTCTGTGTTATGGGCAATTTTCGGTAACCGATACAATACAATCTTTTAACATACTTTGGGTTTTTCGCGGACCTTTTAAGACAAATCCAAGGAATGTAGGCAGGCATAATAATAAAAAAAAATACAATTAATCAAAAGGACAAAGCAGTAAAAGATATATGACAGGTTTAATCAAACTTATTTCCTTCATCTGTTAAAGCGCCTGCTTCTATAATATAAAAAGGAAAATTATTGTATGCACACGCAACTTTAAAAAACAGTCCTCGAATAGTGCCGGACTTAGAAATATCATCACTCCTTATTTAATTATAGAATTCATAGAAATCTCTTAATTTTGAAGTTCGTTATTTTATTGTGTTTCTTTTTTTTTTGCTGGAATTAAATGATTTCTTTCCTTCTTTCTTTACTTTCTTTGTTGTATTCTTAAAATGTTACTATTAATTTTCGTCTACTTAACTATTATGAAACCGCCGCCTAAAAAGATTTACTTCAAAAACATTATTTTCTAGGGCATCACACAGGGCCGGCGATAATGTACCAAACCCATTTCCAATATCAATCATTCAGTTTTGTAATTACAACTATTAACACCAATTACACAATTAGAATCAGTTTAACTCTGACAAAAAACAGATTCAGGTCAACTGGAAAATAAATAAGGCACAAAGTATCTGGTAAATATTAAACAAGGCACGTGTTCAATCGATTGCTATAATATATTTTGTAACGAGATTGCACAATAAACGAAACACTGAATAATCCAAGATGGCCGCGGAATTAGCCCAGAATATCATTATTGCCATACGTAGGTTTTTAGAATGACATTTATTAGAAGCTGTTAAAATAATTAGGAGATTTTATTACTGAATAAAATACATATTTTGTTCCAAATTATTAGTTTTAACTAGATTACTACTTTTGACAACTGTATTCTCACTTCCACAACGATTGACAAATGTCACATAGGTAGTGTGCGACACGAACCACGCTCTACGAAACCGAAATGAACCGATTGTCTCTTTCTAAGTTTCGAAGTGTAATAATACTGTACATATATTGATTCCCGCTTGCCTTCCACAATCTTCTATCAGCCGTCATATCTGCACTCACAACTTTCATACACATATCCTCGTTTACACAATCCATCCATCTTTTTTTGGGTCTCCCACGACTCTTACGCAGACGGGTTGGTATAGGATTTAAATTTTTTTTCTTCTCGTGCTGTTGTATGTTATCTGAATATTATATCTCTTACTTATGGTACCCACAAACAAGAAAGGGGGTAATGAAACAGCAATATTATCTTCGATTTTTTTTCATTTCTTCTATCATAGTATTATTGAAAGAAATTGTTTCATCGAAACATGTAAGTTTTCAATTTATATTGAGGGAATGGTAAGACTATTTCCTCAAGGTCTTAATCGTCGACTTGACTTACCATCTTTATTTCATTAATTATATCAATCAACATTTTATGGGATACCAACTCACTTTTGCGTGATATCAAAGAAAAAAAAACACACATTGTGTGTATTATAACGTTATCTTGGTCTTGTTTATTTATGAATGAATTAATTGAATTATTGGAAGCGATTATTTCTTATGATCCCATTAGATTTGAGGCAAGTAAAACAATTCCATTATTCTCTTTATTTTTTCTATTATAGTGTAATTTTTGTTCGTCAAATTATATAGATTTTTTAGATATATTTGCATATACAATGCTGTGTGATAGCGGCTACGAATACTACCAACCCTTACTTTGCTCTTAGATGTCGTAAAAGACGACTAAGAGCTTTATATCGACCTTTTTTTTTACGGGTGGGTTATGGTCGGCGCTCTTCTCGCACCACTCCGTCCGGGGCGACAGAGGGGCGTACGCACGCATACCCGCAACCCACCCATGAACCTCGCCTACGTCGTTGGACCGGCCACTGGAGCAGCGTGAACTTGTCGTCAGTGGCCGAGCTTTATATCGACCTGAGATAATTCCACTTGGTACCGTTTGGTCAACAACTACATTCCCAAAGAGGGTTGATGTCAGGCAGACGGCCGCTCATAAAACTATTGCCAATAACTTTTGCAATATGTACGAGTACATATTGCGTCGACCTTAAATAATTGGGATAAGAGCAGGAGAATGATGATGATGATGAATGATGATAAAAGTTCAGTAATTACATTTAATCGTATAGTTTTTTAATTAGTGATCTGTCTATCAGTACCTAAATTATACGTAAGCTAATCGTAGCATCTTGAAAAACAAATTAAAGCAATTATAATAAAAAGAAACTTCAAAAATAAACTAATATTTTTACTTAATTTCATTCATAAATACAAAAAATATAAATATTTTATTGAGTAATGAAATTACTATTTAATTGATGAAAATTTACGACTCTGTAATGTCAACCCTAAGAATAATGGAATTAAAAACCTCTGACGAGCTTTCAGTGCAGACTTACCGCTGGCCGTTAGAAGCTCTACAGTGGCCGATGTTACTTTCCTCTTCTTTAGTTGATTAAAACCTTTTCTGATCTTCTAAGCATTCTTAATATATTCGCTGGCCAGACGGCTAAGCGTACGATTTAATTACATGTTTTTTCTTCTGAGTGACGGTAGATGTTAAAATCATTTATTTTTGTCTTAGGTATATAGTATTAATTAAGACATCTTCTCAGCTCATATGCGTCCCACTGTTGGGCTCGAGCCTCCTCCATAATGAGAGGGAAATTGACCTACTATACCAAGCTGGTCAGACGTATTGATATTGGGTTTTCGAGTTTTCCATCTCTTGCATAGATTCTATATGCATTTTATATCCCTTAGTTGTCTCTTACGATCACCCCCGGGTAAGATAGGGGGATGGTAAATTGTATTTTTACTCCATCACCACACGGATTAATTAAGATATATACGAAATTTAAGCTTTTAATTTTATTAGGTTATATGCTATCCTTTTTTCTCACAACAATGTCGGTTTAGGGTAGACGTAGATTAATATGGAGATTACGACGTTGTCGTCATCTTGGTTGTATAGTTATCTCTGTCTAATTTATAAATAGAAATATTCAGGTAGGCAGGCAGAGAACAGAGTGCCAGAGAACTCTATCCTTGCGTATTTCACTCGCTTCCTCAACAATCATAGTTCTCTTCATACACGCTCGCCGGTTTCGGAGACTCTTGACTCCACCTTCCTTCAGTACGTGACCAATCTGGTCTAGGTAGGTGAGTCTCGGTCTCTCCTGGTACCTACATACTTCCACTTTCGCATTGTATATCTTCTTAACCAGACGTTCGTTCGGCATTCTTTCCACATATATACTAGCCAGGGCCGGCTTTACCTATAGTGCAGAGGGTGCGGTGCACCCGGGCGCCAGGTGTTAGGGGGCGCCGAGAGCTGCTCGGGACACATAGAGTCTCCACTGTAACGCTCTGCACGGAGCGGGAGCACCTTACGCAGCGAGTGACTAACCATTTATAAACGTAGTGAGTGCATTATTAGACAAGTTTGGGTAGGTTGCTTTGCCGCCGAGCGAGGTTCGGAGTTTAGTCGAACGTCTTGTTAGTATCAACCTATTCCATTTTGTTCATGCATTCTGATACAAGAGGGCGCCAGGTTACTGATTGCACCCGGGCGCTACATGTGCTGAAGACGCTTCTGATACTAGCTCAATATGAAAATATTTTATTTTTATAAGTCAATGTTAAAAAGTTTTCTATATTTCGTTTATATATCGTCTAGTTTATAAACAACATCATTCATTCTCCTGATTTTATCCCAATTACTTGGGGTTGACACAATATATACTCGTACATATTGCAAAAGTTAGTGGCAATAGTTTTACGAACGGCCGCCTGCCTAACATCAACCCTCCTTGGGAATATAATTGTTGATCAAACGTCATCAGATGGAGTTGGCCTAAGTCGATATAAAAGCTCTTCGTCATCTTTTACGACATCCACGAGCAAAATAAGGGTTGGTAGTATTCGTTGCCGCTACCATACAGCACCGTCTAGTTTATAAACATGACATAAAAAAAGAAGTCCACATCCCAATTATCTGACTATGAGTAGAACCTGCTATACTGAAAAGTACCCATGCCATAATTTGTTCAAAGATCAAATCAAATAACGGTAGCGATGAACGTTTGAGACTAATTAATTGGTTCAGAACTGCGGTGCTCGTAATATCAAAAGATTCATAAGCCGATAGATGAAACGACACGATTGTGTTCAACGCGAACGGAAATTACGCGCTACCGACACTCGTCGACGAATCTAACGATATATGCTATTGATCACAACACTACAAAGGTGATATTGCATTGATCACATCACTACACGATGTATTTTTTAGATTAATATGAAGGAATTTTGGCGGGAATCTGAAAACGTCATGTGGTGGTCTTGTATTATATTTAATATCTTAATGCTCTTACGTGTTATATTAAATATTTTTAATGGCATTTTATGTAATGTTATGTGAAGTAACCGTTGGGTTATAGTGAATATGATATAAATAAAAAAGAGTGTGCGCTTAAGACCGCACGGCAGAAGTGAAAACTTCATTGGCCGATCCCAATCAATTTATATATATATACATATACATATATATATATATATATATATATATATATATATATATATATATATATATATATACATATATATATATATATATATATATATATATATATATTATATATATATATATATATATATATATATATATATATAATATATATATATATATATATATATATATATACACTACCGTCCAAAAGTTTGGAAGCACACCTGTTTTCAAACAAAACAAATAAATGCCGACTAATAGCGGTAAAAATTAGCAATAATCTTAAGTTTTACAACCTTTTACGACTGTCTACACAAACACAAAAGGATTATTATCCTACATTCATCAAGTTTTATGGAATTCCTTAATATTGACGAAACACGTGTTTTATGACTTAATCCGTCGGCTACTTTATCCTATGCAATGGTGTAGTTTTATTGATAATGTTTGCTGGTTTTAACTTTTTTAGACCTTATTCAGTCGCACTTGAGCATTGGCACGTGAAAGTTGTGATATTAACATTGTCTGTATTCGAAAGATATCGGCTACTACTTTGACCGTATTTTTTCTTCTGAAAATGGCAAAACGCAAGCAAATCACGCTTGAACAGCGAAGCGCTATTTGCACTCTACGCGAGGAAGGATACAGTGAACGTCAAATCGCAGAAAGGCTCGGAATTTCTTGTAAAGGTGTCCACTATACCCTTGCTAGAAAACAAGAAACGGGGAAAAATGAAGATAGAAAGAGATCTGGTAGGCCCAAATCCACAACAAATCAAGAGGACAACTTCATTAGAGTTCTTTCTAAACGGAATCGACGCTTAACTGCACCACAGATCACTGCAGCTGTGAATGATACGCGAGAAACACCCATTTCAACAACTACTGTTAAAAGACGCTTACTGTCTGCGGGATTAAGAGGATGTGTTGCTGCTAAAAAACCCAAACTAACAAATCGACATAAGAAAAATAGACTAGAATGGGCAAAAGCGCATAAAAACTGGACTATAGAACAATGGGAAAATGTCCTTTGGAGTGACGAATCAAAATTTCAGATTTTCGGATCCAATAGACGTGTCTTTGTACGCCGGTCAAAAGAAGAGAGGGCTTCAGAGGCATGTACAGTGCCTACCATCAAACAAGGTGGTGGTAATGTCATGGTTTGGGGGTGTTTTGGCAACAGTAAACCCGGCAATCTTGTGAGGATAACCGGAAAATTAAACAAGGAAGGCTATTTAAAAATTCTCCAAGATTCTGCCATACCCAGTGGACTAAGTCTCATTGGTTCTGGATTCATTTTTCAACAGGATAATGATCCTAAGCATTCGTCTAAATTGTGCCAGAACTTTTTAAACAAGAAAAAAGCTGAAAACATTTTAAACATCATGATTGGCCATCTCAATCCCCTGATCTTTCTCCCATTGAACTTGTTTGGGATGAACTTGACAGGAGGGTGAAAAGTCGTTGTCCTACGAGCTCAGAACATTTGTGGCAGCTATTAGAGAACGAATGGAACAAATTAGATAAAGATTATTTTAAAAAATTGATTAATAGAATGCCCAGAATATGTGAGAAGATTATAAAGGAGAAAGGTGGACACTTTGATGAAGCTAAAATTTAATCTAATTTACCATTGTATATTATTTTTTTATTTTGTTTAAGTTAGTTTCTGTTTGTTCTTTATTTTTTTATCAATACATTTAAATTTAAATGACTTAGTTTGGTTTTATTCGATTTTACCTTGCTGCTTCCAAACTTTTGGACGGTAGTGTATATATATATATATATATATATATATATATATATATATATATATATATATATATATATATATATATATATATATATATATATATATATATATATATATATATATATATATATATATATATATATATATATATAGTAAAATATTATGTAGTATTATTATATAAAATATTATGTAGTATTATTAGGGATCGTGTTTGTAGATTGACTGAGACACAAGTCAGAAATTAAAGTTAATATTTATTAAATTCTATATAAATCAAATTATTTATTTTCGTTATCGTATTCTACAAACGATACAATCGGTTTGTGATAACTAAAATAAGAAAATATAGCAAAGTGAAAGTTCACAGAAAATAAAAGTTAGGTTAACTTTTAATTATATTACACATACATACATTTATATATACGCATATAATATAAATATCAGGTGACTTACCTATACCTATACGATCGAATCCCTTTATATAATATCAATAACAATAATTATCATTTGTGTAACGGTTATTGTTTTATTTTTTTTTTCAATATAGATATAATATTTTTCAATATTACCAAACCGCTAATCACACACACTAACCTCACAATGTAAAACAGATAGTTGTTAAAATAATAATAAATATCACTACGTATCAATTATAACTATTAATTTAATAAAGACAATTAAGACGTAAGAATTGATCATACGAAATACACCGATACAACTGCGAAGAGCAGCTGACTGTATCTTTCTCGCTCGGGTACACTCGGCGGTCTCGAGTTCACCCGATCGAGCGTTTCACCACAGAGCATGACGGATCAGCCTAACTTACTACCCACGAAAAAATCTGTGTGCAGTGCGCCTAAAGAAATTTTCATTTCAAAAATTTCAATAAGTTTTCGTTTTCCATCAGAATTCCTAAAAATTTTACCATTAACAGTGTGGCCATAGCACTGTTGATGGCAACGATTTGACTTACTGACGGACAATGACTAACATAAAAGTTTTAAAGACGTGAAGAAAGTTATAACCCGACACTGGCAAAAATGGCTCGTAATGTAGCCGATTGCCAAATTTTCGTAAAATTTGGCGGGATAATGAAAACGTCATGTGATGGTCTTGTATTGTTGTGTTTAACGTATTATATTAAATAATTTTAATGGCTTTAAATGTGATATGAATGTGAAATATTATATAAAGATATTATTTATATAAAGACGTTTTGGTTTACCATCAACATTTCTAAAAGCTACCATTAACGGCGGCCATAGAACGTACGACCATAGAACTGTTGAAGGCTTCAATTTGACTCAATGGTGGACTATGACCATGCATATGAAGAAACTAACGACGTTAAGACCCTAATAATTTTGGCAGAAAATTGTAGCTCAACACTGGCAACAATGTCTCTGAGCTTTGTTGGCAATCGACAATACAAAAAAAGAAGAAAAGCTTAATAAGCGAAAAGGTCTAAATAAAATTCATCATCTTCTTTGTTGTTATCTCCATTACTTGAGGTCGAATATGTTTTCTTCTTCCATGGTACATATTGCAAGGCCACCGAAGACAAAAATCGGGTACCGGTGGCCCGCTCGCACGGCGAAGAGAGGTGCTTGCAGGGTGGGTCAATGGGGTTGCGCGCCGCCTCTTCCGTCACCCCGGACCGACTTGGCGGGGTGCGACGTCCATGGCCCACCGCAAAAAAAAAAAAAAAAAAAAAAATGGTACATATTGCAAAATTGATAATTAAAAATTAATAATTGTCATTCTTTAAATCTGTCAATGTCAAAAAACAAAAGAAAAAGAATACGTTTTTTTTTTTTTTGGACTTTTGACGGAAATTTGAAAACGTCATGTGGTGCTCTTGTATTATATTCGATATCTTAGTGTTTGAATGTGTTATATTAGATAATTTTGATGGCATTTTATGTAATATGAAGCGGCGGCACTACTGGGATGTAATGAATATCATATAAAAGTGCTTTACAACATTTTCGTTTTCCATCAAAATTCCCACAAGATACCATTAACAATGTGGCCATTGCACTGTTAATGGTGACAATTTGACTTAGACATAGACTAACTTGAAAGACTAAAAACGTGAAATATTTATATAACTTGACACTGGCACCAATAGCTCGTATATGTAGCTGATTGCCACTATATAAGAAGAAGAAGAAGAATACGTTTTTATTTTTATACTAAACTCATTTGCAAAAAAAACGGGCGGTTTTGATTTTCATTCATATTTAAAAAGATACAATACCAAAAAGGTTTCAATCGTTTGTACACGTAACTGGCCGGTTTTAAAAATGCTGTGGTATTTAAAAAAGTACGTTCTAAATTCAATTTTTCATTTGATGTTCATTTTTACAGAAAACCCCTTTTTATCCTACATTTTTGGCGCGAAGTTCCAGAAGTTAACATCGACTTTCATAACTTTTATTCAATTTTTATCGATTAATTTCATATCCTTGACTGTCAAAGCTTTATTTAATGCTGTTTGGCTGTATCAAAAATGGTAGATAAAGTGGTAAAAGCTACCAAAATTATCGCGCTGCTTGAAGAGGGTTGCAGCCAATGTTTCGTGGCTAGGAGGCTAAATGTTAGTCGCTCGACAGTCCAAAGGACCTGGCAGCGATATCAGGAGACTGGTTCCGTCGAGAGAAGGCCTGGTTCTGGAAGAAAACCATGTACCCAACCACGGGATGATCGTTTTCTTGTGAGTCGCGCATTGAGAAATCGCAAATCTTCGTATGTGGATCTTAAGAACAACCTCCAAGAAGTAAGAAATGTGCATATTAGTCTATGGACGGTCAGGAGGAGGCTTCTCGCTGCCAATATACGCAGTCACCGCCCGGCCCGCGGCCCCAAATTACTCCGTGAGCACAGAGTTCACAGGCTTAGGTTCGCTAGAAATTGTGAATCATGGACTCAAGACGATTGGAATAGGGTTTTGTTCTCTGATGAAGCCAGGATATCTCTGTTCGGTGAAGATCGACGTCGGCGAGTGCTAAGAAGACAAGGAGAACGCTTTGCAGAGGCATGTTTCGAAGAAATCACACCTTATGGTGGGGGCTCTGTTATGTTTTGGGCAGGAATAAATTCAATGGATCGTACAGAGTTAGTCTTCATTGAAAACGGCTCACTGACTGGGCATCGATACATAACGGAAGTTCTAATTTCTCATGCACAACCCGCATTGGCCGCTCTAGGTGAAGACTCGATTTTTATGGACGACAATGCTCGCGCCCACCGATCCCGCGATGTTAATGCGTATGTGCAAGAGGTCGGCATTCGTCGTTTGGATTGGCCAGCTCGAAGTCCCGACCTCAATCCCATAGAGCATGTCTGGGACGTTCTGAAACGGCGTGTGAGATCAGTACACCCGGCTCCGCAGACCATCAGAGAGCTGAAGAATGTGATTACTGCGGAGTGGGAACGTATTCCGCAAGCAAGTATCCGGGATATACTCGCTAGCATGCCCAGACGAATTCAAGCTGTGATTTTAGCTAGAGGGGGTCACACTCGATACTAAACATTTATCTGCTTTTACTTTATTAAAGAAAAACAAACAAAAAAACTTTTTTATTTTTACTTCATGAGCATATGCACTACTAGCGAATATACACTACTAGCGAGGTTTAGCATTATTTCCCATAAATTGTATCTAAATTTTATGAAATACTGATGAAAACGATTATTTTCTTATTAATTTACCAAATTGTGTGGATAAAACTACCTATAATTATCAAACAAAGAAATATTAACATTTGAAATGGTTCATTGCTTAGGTGCCCGTTTTTTTTGCAAATGAGTGTAGTTTTGTCTGATAATTAGTTAGCTACCAATATTTTATTTGAATTATTATGTTTAAATTATTATTTAAGTATAAACTTACAATAAATTTCGAGAATGTTGGCAGAATAATTTTGCGTAATATGCGAACGAAATAATAGACTTCTGCCCGACAGATGAAAATTTATAAATCATCGAAATGTGTTCTGTCAATAATTATTAAATGTCGTCGTTATCGTTTTTTATAATTTATTACTCAGCATTTGTTACCTAAAATGACCAAATTTTGGAAAAATTATTAAACAAAAAAAAAAACAATCATTGATGAAAACTAATTATTGTATTATTTTGTTTAATAAATTCTTTATTATATTAAATTTCGTTGAAACTTATTAAGCCAATTTTAACGTTCGCATCCTGGCAATATAGCTACGCCAGTATTCTAGAATAGTCTGTGGTCGACGTACTAAATGCACAGAATGAAATATTTTAATAGCATGGCTCACGCTCAGATTCAAAATATTAATTTTCTTTACTGCCCGCGTTGCTCGCTTTATATACGTATCTGACCGAAAATAATTAAATTATATTCATTTCACACTTTTCGGACACAAATTATCCGTTTAATCCTTTTGCTGTGTTATTTTTTTTATAACGACTTTATTGGTGAACGAGTTAATTTTTTTAATATTTTTCTACACTTTGTATCATGGGTAAGGTAAACAGAGATGATAATTTGTGTTTGGCTTATCTTTTTTATTATCTATATTTATATAGTAATATGACATGGAAACCGTCTTTTTAATTCTTATGTAACATTAAGTTGCCGTTTATTGATAGTTCTAGATTGTGCGTTACTATTGAAAATGAAAATTTGTCATCGATAAGTCCTACATAAACTGGTTGAGAAATTAAACGCAGAATCGTTAGCAGCCATCTCAAAAGCCTCGTACTACCTACCGTCTTCTTCTTCTTTTTTTCGTATTGGGAATCAGCTACTTTATGAGATTTTTTTGCCAGTGTCGAATTACAACTTTCTTCATGTCTTTAACATCTTCATGTTAGTCCATAGACTAAGTAGTAATATGGTAGTCATTGTCCGTTAGTAAGTCAAATCGTCGCGCCATCAGTAGCACTATGACCATACCACACCATTAACAATAGTACATACATACATATCATCACGCCATATCCCTTGCAGGGTAGGCAGAGAGAACAGAGTGCCAGAGAACTCTATCTTTGCATACTTCACTCGCTTCCTCAACATTCATAATTCTCTTCATACACGCTCGCCGGTTTCGGAGACTCTTGACTCCACCTTCCTTCAGTACATGACCGATCTGGTCTAGGTAGGTTAGTCTCGGTCTCCCCCGGTACCTACATCCTTCCACTTTCGCATTGTATATCTTCTTAACCAGACGTTCGTTCGGCATTCTTTCCACATTCGTTCGAATACTTCGTTACGAATGCGGTCGGTCAGCCTTACTCCATAGATTTTCCGCAGAGATCGCATTTCGACCGCATTAATTTTACTTTCATACTCTTTTCTGCATACCCAACTCTCGCTTCCATACAGTAATGTTGGGACAAGCACTGCGTTATGTATTGCTACACGTGCCTTCTGGCTGAGGTGGTGGCTACCGAGAAGTTGCCCCAACGCTCCGTTCACTCTATTTCCCGCATTCACTCTTCGCTCTATATCAGTGGTGTACCTTCCATCTCGGCTAAATCCACATCCAAGATATACAAATTCATCCACTTGTTCTAGTACATCATTACCTATTGTTACTCTTACATCTGTTCTGGCTTCATCTCTTACAAAGACCATTATTTTGGTTTTGTTCACATTCACGCGTAGACCCCTTTTCTTACAATCTTCTGTCATTGTGTCGACTAGGGTCTGCAGGTCAGTCGCTGACTGTGCCCCCATTTTATCAATAGTAAATTTTGGAAATTTTCATGGAAAACTAAAACCTTGTAAAGCACTTTTATATCATGTTCAATACATCCCAGCAGTTCCTTCGCATCACATTACAGAAAATACCATCAAAATTATCTAATATGAAACATTTTTCATTCACTACGGGGACCGTCACCCTTGCGCGGTAGGCCTCTCCTCGGATGACGGACTAATCTCCAGTCCGATTCACCGCTGCCTCAGTGACTATATAGGTACTCTTTTTTGAGAATTTATCCTCAACATAGGAGAACGATAGGTTTATGGTTGGATATTATCTAGAGCATAATTCCATTTGCCATTGCCGATTATTCGATAAAGGCAGTGCATTATTGGAGTCAGTACTTCCATCTGAAATTTAATTGTTGTCAGTAAATATTATCAGTGTGGTGACGGAGTAAGAATAGTATTCACCACCCCATATCTTACCCGTGGGTGATCGTACGAGACGACTAAGGGATATAAAACGCATATAACATTTATGCGAGAGAAGGAAAACTTGGAACGAAACCATATACCAACACGTCTGACCTGCGTGGTATAGTATGTTAATTTCCCTTCCATTACGGAGGAGGCCCGAGCCCAACAGTGGGACATTTATGGGCTGTGATGATGATGAAATTTTAAGACATAACGATCCTTGTAAAGATTAAGACAATCTTATTTGCGGATTGATTGAAAAATTAAAAACACCGCTCACGCGTTTTGAAGCGGTAGAAAGGAACAAATATATATAGGATGATAAACATGTTATACTTCCTTGTGTCACGCAGTGGGTAATAAAAGAGGCATTAATTAAATGCATTTTTTAATGAAGACGAAATAAAATAACAAACATATTTTTTTCTCATTTAGTCTTCTGTTACAACTCTGTAGGAGTAATTTCACCAATGTTCAAGTAATAGTGCCTCGAAAATCTCGTCACAGTTTTCTAAAACACTTCTTTATAAAATATAGGTATCTTAGTGATCGTTAATCTGCTTTTCGATTCTTAAAAATCTTGTTAATTGGTTAAATCAATGATGCAATTCTCACGATAATATAACACTTTAATTAACTGTTGAATTAAGAATAGAGAAATATAAAAGAATTACAAAAGTAACTTAAGTAGACTGAAATTATAAGAAAAAGGCATTACTTTTTTAACTTAAGTTCAACTCGTGAGTATTGCCGGAGTCGAGCCTCCTCCATTATGAGAGAACAATAGATGTACTATACCACAATGATCAAACAGGTTCTCTATCTCTAAATTCTCTATCACTAAATCGTCTGTTACGATTTCTACAGGCAAGATATTGGTGAGTGGTATTCTTATTCTGCAACAACACCGAAAAAGACGCATTATAATTTTGTTATTAGGAAAATAGATACAATCACAATGCGATCAATCAATTCGATCAGCCAGTGACAGATTTAGGTTTGAATGTAGCTACCGTAGACAAACACTGGATTCCAGTGGCTCGTCCAGTGGTCCGGTGGCACACGGCGTAGATAGATATATATATATATATATATATATATATATATATATATAAGGCAGGTCTATGGGGTCGCGCGCCGTTCTTTCAGTCACACCGGACGGAGATAAGGGTTTGACCACTCCATAGCCCGCCGAAAAAAAAGGCTCAAGTTAATGTAATTTAATAATAACTTTAACACATTTTGTTTCTACAAATTTGGTTATACCTGTATTTTAAATTTCAGTACTTACTTGATTATATTTTTTAATAAAATAATTATACTGTTTTAATATTTTAAGATATTGAAATGACAAAAGACGCCAAAAAATTTGGTCTTACTGTTAATAAAAAAATTAAAATTTCAAATTAATGTCATTTCCAAAATTTTGACGCTTCTAAAAATTACTGTTTTGTGGTATTTTAAAAGGTTTGGTCTTACAATTAATAAATATATATATATATATATATATATATATATATATATATATATATATATATATATCAAATTTTGTCGTCGCTTCCAAAATTTTGGGGCGTCTATAAATTTACCTCCTTATGTTCGGATCTCGCGGATTCAAGCCGAAATCTGTCACTACTATCAGCGTTTAATGTCAAATATATATGACAATTCAACTAGGAAATGCTTGCCAAACAATTTGATATGCGACGCTTCCTAACGTCGTACAATAAGTACTATTGAGTCGTTTCTGATTGCATTCCAAAGATTCCATAGCTTTTAGACTCTTTGGACTGCGAGCGATCACAGTTTAAATCGGAATTTAGATTGCATGTTAAAGAGGCCGACGGGTTTTTTTACATAAGGGAGGCCGAGATTCCGGAGCGGAAGCTAAGTGTGTAAGATGTCTATATTTTATGTTGGTTGAATAAGCCAGTTTACTTATTAACGTTTTAAATTTGCAGAATATTAATAATTGCATTTTGGAATTTTTATATTTTACGTTTAACGGTTTTAAAATATGGGTATTATTATTATTATCTCGAGACTTACCACTGCTGTGTTCGAACTTCATCCATAATAGGAAGGAAATTGATCTACTACTCCTCGCTGGGCTATTTACTATAACAATGGTTTCATTTTAAGTTTGCCTTATCTTATGCCAAATACAAACTTATTAAAATATTATTTTAATGCATGTTATGATGAAGTATAGATAATATTGTCGTCAGCCTTTCTTCTGCCAGTGGGTTATCGTAAAAGTTGATCCAAGCAGGTAAAACAAGATAGAGAATTCTCAGACTAAAACCTCATATCACACACGTTTGACCAGCATTGTACATTAGGTCATACTTCCCTCTATGAAGGTTCTAACTCAGTAAGACATATGTAAGCTGAAATGATGAGGAAAATCTTACTTTACAAGTATTTATCTAGAATGTTCTTTTAATACTCATAACTAGAGTACGAACACTTGAAAACTCCAAACTCTAATTCAAATTTTTAATATTAGCTAAGATAGCACTGGTTTAAAAGATTTTAGAGATATGTAAGTAAAAAAAAAATTTATGTAATCATGTTTTTATTTGAAAAGATATTCAACAAAGACTTGTTATGATAAATTGAAGACTGATTTTACGTCGTTGATTTTCAAAGATAGATTTATAAAATTGAATGCGATGAAGATAGGAATACATAGGGACGTCACGTTGACTGTAGATTGTGGATACGATACCATTAATCATGGGGGTAGAGCGCGACAACGCCAGTCGCCGCAAAGGGCACCCCGTTCCCTTGATTTCCTCCACGCTGCCCACTCATTAACAAATGCTGACAAATAAACATTCCCTGATTAGAACATGTGTGGCGCTTTCAACTACAAACACGCAATAAGCAAACTAATCAACTAATGATTTAAAAAAATATATCATATTAAAATTATTTGTTATACCTATAAGCCTTGCGAGATATAAACCCAGGCATGCTAGATTTACATTCTGTCTGAAACTAAGAAGATTCGCCATGAAACTCAATCGACTTATTATTTATTAACATGCTTGTATTAATTTGGTGTATTAAATAATTTTAAGCATTAAAACAGTTTACCCCATTGTCATGTCATTTAATTTTGGTAGACAGTCGCCTCCGAAGCAAAATATTGGATGCAAGAGCCTACAGGGGCCCCACAGTCGATACGGACCACTATCTCGTTATTGCGAGATTTAGTGGTCTGTTCAGAAAGTGGAGGCACTGGCGAGAGCGTGTCCACTTCGGAGGTCTTGAAAGAATAAAGGTTGAAAGGTTGCAAGAAGAGTGTGTAAGAGAAAAGTATGCAGAGGGTGTCCGAGAACGGCTGACGATGGCAAGCCAGCCGCAATCGGACATTGAAGAATGCTGGAGAGTATTGAAAGAGAGTATGGTAGACACAGCGAAAGAAGTATGTGGAAGTTCAAAGAAGCATAGAAACACAAATGGTGATGCATGGTGGGATGCGGAAGTGGCAGCTTCCATAGAGCAAAAGAAGAAAGCGTGGCTGGACTATGTCTCTTCTTTGAATCTGAATGACAGTATGACTGAACAGAAGAAAGAAATATATCGGCAATGTAAGAATGACACCAAGGCCTTAGTGAAAGAGAAACGTGATAGAGCAAGTATGAGTGCAGAAGATAGGCTGACTAAAAACTTCGAGGGTAACACCAAACTCTTTTGGAGGGAGGTGAAGAAGTCTCGGGGTGGTTGGTCAGCCTTCAGAATGAATAAAATAAGGTCTAAAGGTGGAGACATTCTTACACAAACACAAGACGTGTTAAGCCGATGGAGTGAATATTTTGGCGATATGTATGCGGATGCTACGGTTGGCGCCGGTGTCGCATGTGGTCTAGTAGATCAACATTCGGCGACGGCGTCCTCCGATGGCATCAGTATGGATGAAGTTGAATGGGCGATAAGAAGTTTGAGAAATGGTAAGGCAGCGGGCATTGATATGGTGTCTACCGAGATGATCAAGCTTGGTGGCTCCTGTGTCCGGGAGGCGTTCCTGTTGCTCCTCAATTTATGTTGGAGCTCGGGAATGGTTCCCGGGGACTGGAATAGCGCAGTCATCGTGCCTTTGTTTAAAAACAAGGGTTCACGTTATGACTGCGCAAATTACAGAGCCATAAGCTTGACCAGTTTGGCAGCAAAAGTGTATGGTAAAATTATTGAAAGGAGAATGAGGATGGTGTCCGTTGGTTTACTGTGTGAGATACAAGGAGGTTTCAGGAGTGGAAGGGGATGCATGGATCAAGTGTTCTCTCTGCGCAACATTGTGGAGAAGCATCTGGCCCTAGGTCAGAGGGTTTTCTGCAGTTTTGTGGATCTGGAGAGAGCATTTGACACGGTTGTACGAAAGGAACTTTGGGACATTTTACCGGAGTATGGTATTAACGGTAAACTGCTGCAGGCTGTGCAATCCAGTTACATGGGCTGTAGAGCCTGTGTGCGGCTGGATGATGGAATGTCGCCTTGGTTTGACGTCAATATCGGCGTTAAGCAGGGCTGCGTTCTATCAGCCAGGCTGTTTATCATATATCTGGATAAATGTCTCCAAAGGTTGAACGATATGAATGTGGGAATCCAGATGGGTGACTCAGTGGTCTCTGCTCTGCTTTATGCAGATGCAGATGGTGCAGTCCTGCTGGCACAGTCAGTGACTGACCTGCAGACCCTAGTCGACACAATGACAGAAGATTGTAAGAAAAGGGGTCTACGCGTGAATGTGAGCAAAACCAAAATAATGGTCTTTGAAAGAGATGAAGCCAGAACAGATTTAAGAGTAACAATAGGTAATGATGTACTAGAGCAAGTGGATGAATTTGTATATCTTGGATGTGGATTTAGCCGAGATGGACGGTACACCACTGATATAGAGCGAAGAGTGAATGCGGGAAATAGAGTGAACGGAGCGTTGGGGCAACTTCTCGGCAGCCACCACCTCAGCCAGAAGGCACGTGTAACAATACATAACGCAGTGCTTGTCCCAACATTACTGTATGGAAGCGAGAGTTGGGTATGCAGAAAAAAGTATGAAAGTAAAATTAATGCGGTCGAAATGCGATCTCTTCGGAAAATCTGTGGAGTTAGGCTGACCGACCGCATTCGTAACGACGACGTAAGAGAGCGAGTAAGTAGGTATGAAAGAGAGTATTGGTGTAAAGATGCGAAAGGGAATGCTCCGATGGTTCGGACATGTGGAAAGAATGCCGAACGAACGTCTGGTTAAGAAGATATACAATGCGAAAGTGGAAGGATGTAGGTACCGAGGGAGACCGAGACTAACCTACCTAGACCAGATCGGTCAGGTACTGAAGGAAGGTGGAGTCAAGAGTCTCCGAAACCGGCGAGCGTGTATGAAGAGAATTATGACAGTTGAGGAAGCGAGTGAAGTATGCAGAGATAGAGTTCTCTGGCACTCTGTTCTCTCTGCCTACCCTGCAAGGGATATGGCGTGATGATATGTATGTATGTACCCCATTGTCCTTAGAGAATTAGCATTTTTTTTTTAATGCGTGACTGAGATTTTGGCGTGACTCGATAGATGTCGCTGTCACTATTTTCTAAATCGCACTATTTTGTTTGATTATCTACAAAAGTGCGTTTTTTTTATTACATAACCTCCTTTAAAGTCTTCTTGTAAGTCAGTTGTCCCATTAATTATGGTGAAATATAGTGTTTACTTTCAAGAACAAGGCATATATGTGTATGATCTATATGATTCTATAAAAAATATTCTTATACTCAGTCCCTAAATGAACTACTATTACTTAAGTAAGAAAATATACTTACAGAGTAGGAATTCACAAAACGGATTTGAATTAGAATTAGATTCGTTCCAATTTGGATTGACAGAGTTTTATTTTAAATCCATCTCTTTTCATCTCCCTACGCACTAAAGTAAATCCTTATAGATTACAAACGCACAGATAATGAATATATATTACACCCAGGCTTATAGTAATCGCTTATGAATTTTCTTATGTACGAATCGAACCCGTTATACTGCACAAAAAGGTGGTACTTAGATGACTTTGTCATTTATACTATCAATTACATCTTGTAATGTAAAACATGGCGTGTGGTAATTGAATAAGAATACCATTCAGCACACCTTCTCTTGCCCGTGGGTATCGTAAAAGCTGACTAAAGAAATAAAAAACTGCGAGCGTACAAAGTACAGATGTCAGAAGTGAAACTTTGGCAAACTAATTTTTAAATCTCGTTTACATATATCAACCAATAGTTTGTATTCTCTCTCTCTCTCTCTCTCGTGTCGCATTTCTCGGTTTCGCGTTTCATCTGTAAAAAAATTACCCTCATGCGCGCAAAGAAATTTCACTTCAAAATAAATATGGTGCGTAACGGAAAAATGTGACTTAGAAATAAATAGAGAAACTAAAGATAAAATAAAGACTTAGAAATAAAGAAAAACGTTACAATATAAAATTTCTCCCATACGTCGATAAAAAAGTTTCACTTCTAAAACTTATCATAAAGTCCTATACCAATTCATTTGACCATCGTGGTAAGTCAATTTCCCTCCCATTTCGAAGGAAGCCTATAAAGTATGAAGAAAAACGCACATATTTCCAAAAAAAAATGCAACATTATTTTTTACAATTTTAAGCAGTATTAAAAAGTTTATAACGTTGATTGCATTTGCTTGTTTCAGAAACCGTCGGATGCAGCGGCTACTGGTATGATGGCCACTTAACTTTCTTCCTTTTGTCGCTACAGACTTAAATAACCCGCGGGCAACTTTGGCTCGTTGCCGCTCTGTTAATTACACTGCCTATAAAAGTTTAATATTAAGATTAAATAAATTTGCATTTCTTTATAAAAATACTAGCTTCTGCCCGCGGCTTCGCCCGCGTAAAAGGTTACCTTACTAAAGTTTTTCATCCCCTAATTTTATTTTACCCCTTAAGGGTAATTTTTTTACGAAATTTTAATGTCTTATTTATTAATATTTAATCAATAGCTTAAAAATAAGTTTCAAGCTTCTGGCTTTAAAAATGACGATAATTCCTTACAACTTTTCATCCCCCTTTATAACCCTTTTCTTGCATTAAAAAGTAGCCTATGTCCTTTATCAGGCTCTAGACTGCACCAAATTTTATTTAGTGCGGTTATGTAGTTTTGGCGTGAATGAGCGACAGACAGAGTTACTTTCGCATTTATAATATTAGTAAGGATTTGTAATAGTTATCTTATATTTTCTACATACCGTGTCGTGATGGAGGAAGAAATATTTCCTCTGCCTTTCCTATCCCGTGGGTGATCTTAAAAGATGATTAAAGTTTTCAAGCAGATAACTTAATGCAAGATAGGGGAAACTCGCTCCCCAAGACAAGGACTGGGTCTGTCCGCTCGTACGGCATTTT
Source organism: Lymantria monacha (assembly GCA_905163515.2). Taxonomy (NCBI): domain Eukaryota; kingdom Metazoa; phylum Arthropoda; class Insecta; order Lepidoptera; family Erebidae; genus Lymantria; species Lymantria monacha. Next base: position 4,724,909 of record LR991087.1, read on the forward strand.
AAAGTTACTTGTAGGGCGGGTTATGAGGGCGCACACCGTTCCTTCTGTCGCCTCGGACGGATCGAACGGGGTATGACTTATACTTATAGTCTGCCACCAAAAATAAGACAGGGGAAACTCGAAATAAAGACCCATACCTAATGCCCATAATATAGTAGGTTATTTACCGTCTTATTTTTATGAAGGTTCGAGTCATGCAGTGAAATATATGAAAACTATTTTAGATTTATGAATTTTTCATGGTCACGGAAAGACATTATCTTCCTTATGGTAAAAACGATCTACGAGTTAGTCGTAGCAATCCAATGGTTAGTACTACATTTCACAGCACACATCTCTGATTTTATAAACATTAGCTTCGAATACTACAAACCCTTGCTTTGCACGTGGGTGTCGTAAAAGACGACTAAGAGCCTTATAACGACCTGGGCCAACTCCATCTGATGCCGTTTGGTCAAAAATTACATTCCCAAGGAGGCTTGACGTCTGGCAGACGGCCGGTGATAAAACTATTGCCAATAACTTTTACAATATGTATTATGAAAGAAGAGTACATATTGTATCGACCCCAAGTAATTGGGATAAGAGTAGGAGAATAATGATGATGCGAGCTATGTTCGTGCTATTTTATGCGAAAATTTAAATTTTGTCAATCAAATCTTTCATTCTTCGAGAACAGTATTTTTTTCTGGATGATAGATATCTTATATCCTTTTCTGTATCTCTATTAAAGTGTATACGAAAGCTGGAAAGAACATTTATGTCTCTGGACAACTGGGCAATTTATTTAACTTTGGCTATAGTACAAATGACTGTATAACTCTGCCCACTAGTATTACCAGTTGTTGAATTTGATGCATAGACCAGCCATCAGGACTCAAAGGGCTCCAACCAATTACCTCTTGTTAGTAGTAGGGCAAGCTCGAGGGCACAGGCCAATTTGTACACGCCACTCATTTCATTACGCACAGATAAGGGTCTCTTGAATATTCGCGCTCAATTTGCCAGATGTAGGTATATTTTGCCGCACAATGATGTGAAAGAATGGAAAAGCTTCTTCGTATGTATTTGTACAAACATTTTGGTTTTCGTTTAAGAGTTTATTTATTCTATCTATATAATAATTAATTGTATATAGTCTTTAAATTTTATTTAGGTGATACATTCATAATTCGTTTCATTATTATTTTTTTAAACACCAAGGGTGATACCACCTTGGGGCGGCACCGTCTCGCTTAGTGAGATGGCCGCTTGGCGGGGCGACGCCCGCCGTGACGTTATTGCTCGTTGGGCAATCCGGCTGGAAAGGCCTCGGTTCGGTGTTCGGACCATCGAGGCCTTCCGGCCAGTGCTGATGGAGTGGTTGGGTCGACAGCACGGGGTCCTTTCCTTCCGACTGGTGCAGGTCTTGACGGGGCATGGTTGCTTCGGCAAGTACCTGCACACGGTCGTGAAGAGGGAAAGTACACCGTCCTGCCACCACTGCGATTGCGACGAGGACACGGCGCAGCACACGCTCGAGGTCTGTGTGGCCTGGGCAGAGCAGCGCCGTGAACTCGTCGCAATCATCGGTGCCGACCTGGCGCTGCCGACCATCGCTAAGGCGATGCTCGACAGCGTCAGGAACTGGGACGCAGTCGCCGCCTTCTGCGAGACAGTTGTCTCGCGGAAGGAGGCGGCGGGGCGACTCCGAGAGGAAATCCTCTTCGGTGAGACGCTCCGTCGCCGGCGCCTGGGGCGGCGGAGGCGCGAGTATCTGCGCCTAATGCCGCCCTAGCCGAGGCCGCGGGTGACTGGACCGGGGAATAGTCCTTCACCCGCAGAGAGGCTGACCGCGTGAGGGCGACGCCCCGGCAGTTAGCTGGGGCGTTGACGGGGGATGGTACCCGAAAGGGTAACCCGCCGGGCTGGCCACGGAAGGCAAGGAAGCGGTACCAGTGGCCGGCCCAATGGCGATGGGGAGGGAATACGGTGGGTTATGGGGCCACGCGCTGCCCTTCCGTCGCCCCGGGCGGTACGGGCGACGTGTGACCGGGCCATAGCCTACAAAAAAAAAAAAAAAAAAAAAAGGGTGATACCACCTAAGGAAATAACCAGACACCCTGCACTAAGGAAATAATCATTGTATTACGGGGTACTTTACAAACATGTAATTAACGCAGACAAATTACACCCAGACTCAGAACAACAGTTTGCGGATCGCAAAAGGTGTTATTATGTGTAGAAATCGAACCCACCGCACTGGCACGGAAGATCGGTGTCTTTTCCACTACGCCATCTGTGCAGTCAAAATTATTTTTGAAAAAGCAAAAACAAATCTGAAAAAAAAAAACAAATACATCATGATTCGAAAGGTAACAAGCGCACTAGAATCATGGCTAAACGTATTGCATACATGATACAATGTCATTTAAAATAATTAACTTAAACATTTCGAGCCCCTTCAAACTTCTCATAACTGGAGGTATAAGAAACTCATTCTTGCCGAATTTTCTCAACTTGCGGCCGCATTCTAATCCGAAGGTAGACTTAATATTATATTCTATTTTCGTACTAATTTCGGACAAAATATAAGTACCTCGCAAAGCTTATACACAATAAATGAATTATCAAAATAATATGGTTATATCATCACAGTCAATAGTTCAAATTCATTGGTTGATAGCTGGAGTACTTGCATAATTGGTCGCAATCTGGCATCAGGTGACGTCACACTCGAAGCTAACACGGTTACGAGAAGTCGACAAACGTTATCCACCAATACAATACGCAAAGCGTGTCCCAAGCGTAGCTCGGACGAGGCTCAAATAATCACGTTATCGATGCGATATATTCCCAAGAGCCGGCGTGGAAGCCCGAGTAATCCGCTTTGGTCGCAACAGACGCTAACTTTGACGATCGCTCTTAAGAATTCTCTTCAAACTTCCTACGACGAGAGAAATAAGATTCGCGGTTAACTTTCCTCAATCTTTAGAATTTTATTCAGTGCATGAACACTTTGGCAAATATTAGCGTTTGTTGCAAAACCCTTTTGAATTTGCTTATTCTCATATCAAACATCTTTGAATTCTTATTTTAGGTAAAATTATAGAAGTGAGTTTATTCATTATTTAATTTTCGTGGTTTTAGCATATAACATACTGGACTATTTATAGAAAAAGACCAAGATATGATATTTTTTTTTAGCTACGTCGTGCCTTTTAGCTGTTACGCAGAGATGGCTTTCACAGCTTAGACAAGACTATGGGTGAGCGCTAAACTCTAAACCCGGATTCGGGTTCCAGTGGCCCGTCTGCAGATTATAAAGTCACTAGCCGCCCTCTCCGTCGCCCAAGACGGATCAGGCAGAGTATAAATGTACCATAGTTTGCCACAAAAAAGAGCTATTTATAGAAACTAATTTACGAACCTAAACCTAATCAGTTCCAACCGCTTCATCAATTAGATAATTGTCATAACCAAATTGCCGCTCACATTCCTATCTTTAAATGAGATTCTAAATATCATCTAAGAAAGAATATTTATACCTTGTTGATGTATTAAAACAAAATATTTATAAAATGAACATTAGCTTGTTGTTAAAAAGAATCAATACAAAAATTGAATTGTTTGTATTTTTTTTTTTGCTTACGGTGGCAAACGAGTAAGCAGCACACCTGATTGTAAGTGTCACTGCCGCCTATGGACTTTTGCAATATCAAGGGTATAGCTTGGGCCGCTGCCTACCTATAAAATCCCCAAACCCACCCAGTTGGGCTTCCAGCTCTCTCGCTCACCAAACGAAGCGCAATAGCTCATTGCCACTACTCAGACGTCGATCTACTGCGAGAGTGTGGTACTGCCCCGAACGGACCAGCCCGGGGCTGTAGACAGAAAACTGTCAACAGCGTGGTCCTACCACTATTAAAATGTATGCGAAACTACTACCTCTTGAACTTTTAACTTTAAAAAGGAGGTACCTTATAACATCCGTTGATAGTGGTTAGTTTTAAATTATTAATCTAAAACTTTAATCTGTGCCAAGTACCATGGGGCAAAATCCCACACAGGTCAATTTTATACGATAAACACGTGGTTGATATAATCATCTCAGCTCATACATGTCTCACTCTTGGGCTCGAGCCTCCTCCATATTGTATATGTGTCCTATAGAGTTTTTGCTCTCTTAGTCGTCTCTAACGATCACCCACGGGTAAGATAGAGGGTGGTGAACTGTATCCTTACTCAATCACCACACGAAAAACTGATATACATATATTAAATTGTATTGTTTTCTTTAAATTTATAAAAACGATGTAAAAATGTCTTCTTTTATACAAAGAATTATCTATCTATACATAGTATAAAGTGACTATTCTATCTGTACGCTTGCATCTTTTAAACTACGGAGCAGAGTTTAATACGGTTTTCGTCAATAGATAGAGTGGAAGGTTTATATGTATAATACATACACATTATAGTAAAAAATAATCAAGAATTTTACATTTATCATTTACAAGAATATTAACAAGAATTTATCAGAAATTTAAAATGCAAAGACAGTGCGATCGTATACCGAAGCGAGGGCGAGTCGCTAGTATGAAAATAAATAAAAATATTACCCAACGGTCAAAATAAAGGCAGATACTGAGAGCCTCAACAGTAACTTTAATGTCCCATTTGATTGCCGATCAGCCCATTAATAAATAAAAAACTATTGTTATAAATATCGCAACATTTATTGCGTGATTGTAAAATGAAACGACGTAAAATACTTCCTGATGTTCACGGGACTGCGAAATAAAGCATTTTATTTTATTTTTGCCTACATTAGAATATAACGACTTGGTGGAGGTTGCTGGGAGAAATATTAGGAAGGCCTGCGTCCAGCAGTAGATGACAAAGAGCTAAATGACATTAGGCCACCGTGTGAGGACGACACCCGGATGATGAGGCTCATTGGTCGAGCTATCTGGGCGTCGAAATGAGAGTATACCCGTGAGGGTAGACCGCCGAGTGGGCCACTGAAGAAGACCGCGTTCCAGTGACCCACTCGCACGGCGTCGAGACGTATATTGTAGGGCGGGTCTACGCGCCGCTTCTCTGTCGCCCCGGACGGATTAGCGGGGCGTGACGTAACGTAGCCCGCCGTCAAAAAAAAAGTGGGTAACGATTTTATTTATTGTTGACCGGACCCATACACTGTGACAATTTCAAAAAACAAATTTGAGCTTCCTTATGAAGCCAACATTAAAAAACTGATTTTAATGGGTCATATAAAGAATTTAATTACATTCATATTAATTCGAAGCGGACGAGACAATGTAGAGCGGCCACCCATCAAGGCTGCAGATACATGAATTTGTTTTTTATGGATGATGTTTTTTTTTTAAATCATGACCTTGCACTAAGGAAATAATCCCTGTAATGCGAGAGACTTTACAAACATTTGATTTAATAGTGGTAAGACCGCACTGTTGACAGTTTTCTGTCTACAGCCGCGGGCCGGTTCGTCTACAGTAGTACCACACTCCCGTAGAAAATTGACGCCTAAGCAGTGGCAATGTGCTGCTGTGCTTCGTTCAGTGAGCGAGAGAGCCGGAAGCGCAAATTTCTGGGTGGATTTGAAATTGGCAGCTATACCCCTGGTATTGTAAAGGTAGGCGGTAGCAACACTTACCATCAGTTGCATTACTTACTTATTTGCCACAGAAAGTAATAAAAAAAATAAAATGGAATAGACAATAGAAACTTAAAAATAAAAACTACGTTTAAAAAAAAACGACTTCAAAAACTGAAAAGTACAAAATAACTTAAAATACTATGATTTGTATGTGCTATATATATATTGATAGGTTTGAAATCGGTGCCAAGCCTTAAACAAAATTATAAACAGCTTACTTACTGTAATGACTGCACAGATGGCGTAGTGGTTAAGATACCGACCTTCCGTGCCAGTGCCGTGGGTTCGATTCCCACGCAGAACAACACTTTGTGCGATCCACAAAGTGTTGTTCTGAGTCTGGGTGTAATTTGTCTGCGTTAATTGCATGTTTGTAAAGTCCCCCGCAATACAAGGTTTATTTCCTTAGTGCAGGGTGGTGTCTTTTTATTATTATTTATATTAAAAAATGAAATTCCTATACTAAAAATACCGACACCGGCACCGACTTCATACCTATCAATAGATAGCACATACAAATGACAGCTCATGGGTCATCTCTCTCTCATGGGTTCTACTGTCAGAACTGGACCAAATTAAAATGGGACAACACGGGAAGCACCAGCTTTTAAATAAAAAAAGAATTATTAAAATCGCTTTGCCCAGTGGAAAGTTATGAAGTAACAAACTAAAAAAAAATTTGAGATTGTATAAAATTGACGAATTGAGAACCTCCTTCTTTTTTGAAGTCGGTTAAAAATATAAATAACTTGAATATAGATTAAATATAAAACCTTAAAAACAACATAGAAAATATCTATGATTACAAAGAAAATAGTAAAATTACATATATAATGAGTTTCCAATAAAATCAATGGCCCCCCACCACAGCTGTTAATACTGTAAGCTGTAACGATAATGGGCTTCTGTCGGTATTAAAGTGCGGTATCGTGGCATATTATAAATTTAGCAGCCATCGCGTCAACGACTTTGCGCAGACTTGCTTGCTGCATTATTTAACTGCATAAAATATATCTATCTTTTGCAAGTGCTAGTTGCTGCAGTATAAATACAAATGACAGCATTTAAAATTAATACAGCTTTAGGCTCACTTAAAGTTAGAAGTTTGTCAACTTTAAAAGGTAAAACGATTAGTGATTAGGAAGACCTCTTTTATAAAAACCCGATTACGAAGCGAAAAATGATGTCATAAGCGGGATTCGAACCCGTAATCGGGTTTTTATAAATAATTAAGCATATTAAATGCTAAATTTCAGTAATTTAAATAACAAGGTTGTGTCATCGTTTAATACAATTCTAACTGCACAATTTGAAGTATTAAGCCTACAATGTGTAAACATTGTCGGGTAGATGGCGCACGTCACCTTAAAGACCTAAATATGATACGAAGCGAGAATTGAACGTCCTAAAATAGTTCACGGTGGTGTAGTGGCAGCACGATTGGGCCGGACTCTCAATAGGTGCGGGTTTGAATCGCGCTTGTGACATCATTTTTCGCTTCGTAATCGGGTTTTTATAAATAATTAAGCATATTAAATGCTAAATTTCAGTAATTTGAAGACCTCTACTATTTATACCTACTATATATATACGGATCATCCGTATGACTTAGATAACCTAAGCTAACACATTCATCATCATCATCTCAGCTCATATATGTCCCACTGTTGTGCTCGAGCCTCTTTCACACTAGGAGGGCAATTGACCTACTATACCGCGCTGGTCAGACGTGTTGGTACAGGGTTTTGTATCGAGTTTTTCTTCTCTTGCATAGATGTTATATGCGTTCTATATCCCTTATTCGTCTTTTACGATCACCCACCGGTAAGATAGGGGGTGGTGAATTGTATTCATACTCCGTCACCACACAGATAATTTAAGATTTAGGAATACTGAACACTTAGTTATATGGGTATTGAATAAGCCATCACGTCTAGCTATATAACGCTTCTGCAAGTGAAGGCGGTTCTTGTCGACTAAGAGAGCATTTTTAGAGTACGATTTTATCTTACATTATGATTTCATCTATCATTACATTACTGTATGGAAGCGAGAGTTGGGTATGCAGAAAAGAGCTGAAAGTAAAAATAATGCGGTCGAAATGCGATCTCTACGGAAAATCTGTGGAGTTAGTAGACGACATAAAAGAGCGAGTAGGTATGAAACAGAGTATTAGTGTAAAGAAAGGGAATGCTCCGATGGTTCGGACATGTTGCAAGAATGCCGAACTCGCGAACGTCTGGTTAAGAAGATATACAATGCGAAAGTGGAAGGATGTAGAGACCGAGACTAACCTGTCTAGACCAGATTGGTCACGTACTTAAGGAAAGTGGAGTCAACAGTCTCCGAAACCGGCGAGCGTGTATGAAGAGAATTATGAATGTTGAGGAAGCGAGTGAAGTATGCAAGGTTCTCTCTGCCTACCCTGCAAGAGATATGGCGTGATGATATGTATGTATGTATGTAATATTAAACAAAAAATAAGTTTTATTATCTTGAAATTTTAATATTAATAAAAATATATAAAATTATCCGACGCGGTATGTGTCCAAAATATAATATTTTGGACACATACCATTAAAAAAATCTCAGATATGTGATAGAATGAATTAATTCATTAAATTATGAAATATACGTTGTTAAAAATATGTTTTCACAAAATTTGTTCCACTGTTAGGCTCGGGCCTCCTCCATAATAGGAGGGAAATTGACCTACTCAGCACGCTGAGCTTTCTTTCTCTTGCATAGATGTTATATACGTTTTAATCCATTAGACGTCTCCTACGAGTACCCATGGGTAAGATAGTGAATGGTGAATTGTATTCTTACTCCATCACTACACAGGAAGTGTAATACTTTCAATATCAAATAATTAAATTTTCTGGTAGTTATGAATTGTGAAAAATATTCGAAATAACAATAAAAATAAGAAAACAAGTAATAGAATCCGTATATTTTTTTTATATTTCAAAGTACTTGATAGTTACAAACTGTATAAGAGTGTACAACTATTTTAGAGTATCTCTCACTCTTACTTGCCCGTAGTAGTCATAAAAATGACTGAAGGATAATTCAAAAGGGATAGGAGAGTGTCCAAGAGCGCTCACCTAAGAAACGTAAAACAAAATATAAAAACAAAACAAATAATATACTTAATAAAAAAAAATAAGAAAAAACTTAAAAAAAAAGAATGCAATTGCCAACTCGCTTACTTAAATGACGACAATGACTACTTTGACCGAATAACATATGTTTCCATGTATCACTAGACAAGATCAGCGGCTATTTATTATATAATCGAGCATGTCGTACAAAAATGACAATATAAAAAATCTATATTACATAAAAGGCGTAGCATTTTTCAAAGAAAGTCATTTCGTTGCGTATCCCTTCCTATGTGCGCAACTGGCTCCCATCTTCCATCACTCATTCCGGTCACGAAATATCAAGCTAAGTATGTGTGTGCCTATCAGGGTTGGCAGGTATCTGAATTTAAATAAACTTCAGTATTTCAGTTTTATCTATATTGTTATAAATGAAAAACTATCTTTTTTATATAAATTACATTTTTATAGACAAAAACTAAATTCTTTAATCTTCTATGATTACTGCAGCGTGATATACAATATATCCGGCTCGAAAGACCAAAACGACCAAATTTATATATAATCAACAAAACAAGACCCATCATTCTCCAACTCTTATCCCAATTATTTATGGTCGATACAACATGTACTCTTCTTTCATAGTACATATTGTAAAAGTTGTTGGCAATAATTTTATGTCCGGCCGCCTGCTAGACGTCAACCCTCTTTGGGAATGTAATTGTTGACCAAACGGCATCCGATGGATTTGGTGTAAGGCGTTATAAGTCGTCTTTTACGATATCTACGAGCAAAATAAGGGTTGGTAGTATTCGTAGCCGCTACCACACAGCAAACCACATATCAAAAGTACTAAGACTAAAACATTAAAGTCGTTTTGAATGAGACAGATTTTTATATTTATACAGCTTACTTAATTTCTATGGCTTATTTGCTTACACCATGTAAGCATGTTGTCAGCACCATCATCATAGTTTTATCTAAATTATTTGGTGGCGACGAAATACGTTCTTTTCATTGATCGTACATATTGCAAAAGTTTTGTAACTGCTGCTTGCCTGATGTTAAGTTTCCTTGGAAACGTAGCTATTAACCAGACGGTATTAGATGCAGTTGTTGCAAGTCAAAACTAAACTATAAATCGTCTTTTAAGACCAGCACGAGCAATTAACTGTTTTTAATATTTATAATCGACACCACATATAATAAACTTTACTTTCTATTGTGAAAACGTAAATATTCACTGTTGTGTCTTTCCGTCGTATAAATTAATATCTACTTTCGAAAGTTATGAATTACAATTGCCAACTAGTGATCTAAGCATTGTGATTATGGCATTTCATCCTATTTGGATAGGTTTATATCCAACAGTGAACTTTGTTAGGTTAATAAATGAATAGGTATATTAATAGAATTTACTTTTTTTTTATAGGCTATGCTCTGGATACACTTCGCCCGTTCTCTCTGAGTCGACGGAAGGCCAACCCGTGGCTCCATAACCCAACGTATTCCCACCCCATCGTCATTGGGCTAGAACGGCATCAGGCGCAGGTATTCGCGCCTGCGCCGCCTATAGAATTTATCTTACCACATAATTATAGTTAGGTGGATTGGTGTAGAGTTTTATTCTGAGTTTTACTTCTCTTGCATAAATATTATGTACATATTATATTCCTTAGTCATCTTTTATTACCCACTGGCAAGAAATGAGTGGTGAATATATTTACTCTATCACCACGTGGAAAACTGTGACGTGCAATTAATTGACCCAAAAGATTAATGGTCTAAGTAGCGACCTTCTATGTCTAGTATCGTGGCTTTGATCCCCACGCTATATAGTTCTTAGAGCGATACACAAATGATAATCCCGAGTCTGGGTGATATTTGCATCCGTTCTTTGTTTATTTTTATAGTCCCTCACAACAGAAGGCTTAACCTCTTAGTACACCACATTGTCATCATTGAAAGGAAATTACTCCCTACCTTCTTAATATCTACTTTGGAAATCGACATAGCATACTAATTTGGATAGACTAATTGCCATAGGGTTTAATTACAAGCTTCGTTCTCTCTCTATATTTTAATCAAAGTATCCGCTTATATCCTTTCAAAGCGCAGAAGTAGGGACATATTAGATTCTTGCCCGACTCTATACAGATTCCTGTTTGAAACGCTTAAATGGATTTATCTGTCAACCCTGGCTACTTACACGTTATTTTGACCTCAAGACAGAAAAGACTCACTTAGAATCGATATAATCTTTTCTCTATATGAAGTTATGAAATAATGGCAGACCAAAATGGTTATGTTTTTACTCGTGCCAATATGTAATATTCTGGTGTCGTTTATCTGTAGAAGAATATAATTCGGGAGTGACTTTTTTATGTCGTCTCGCTTAGCTGTTAGCCGCAGATGGTTTTCATAGCTTCGCCAGGGCTATGGATGGGCACTGAAAGCTGTCAACCCAGCAAGGGATTGACGTACGGTGACTGAGTAAGAATATAATTCACCAATCTTGCCCGTAGGTGTCGTGTAAGACGACTAAGAAATATAAAATAGGTACATATAAAATCTATAATACAGAAAAAAATATATCGAAATAAAACCTTATACCAAAATATCTGACCAGCGTGGTATATTTTATGGTGATAGAATAAGAATACAAAGATGAAGGAATCATAAAGTTTTAATTATATTTATTTAGATTTTTTAATTATTCAATTATAATTTCCTCCACTTATAATTAGAAGACGGTATCGTAACCCTACCGTTGGTTTATAAACGGTAAAAAAAAAAAAAACAATAATCGCCACACTTGACAGAGATGTTGGCAACCGCAGTTTGTGCATATTTGCAATAAATGTTTGTATTAAATCAAATCACTAACGAATTCCCATAATCTCAGTGTAGTGATAATCGTTATCATCCTCAGCTCATATACATAAGTCTCATTAAGGGCTCAAACTTCCTTCACAATAGAAAGGAAAGGAAATTTACTTACTATACCACCCTAAACAAAGGGCTTGGTAAAGGATTTTATATCAAGTTATCCAGATGAAATTATTTGTATGTTACATAGTCGTCTTTTACGATACTCACGAGCAAGATAAGGGGTGAATTGTATTCTTACTATGTCATAAGAATACAGGAGCAATATACGTAATTCAAAAAAGTATGTGAAAATAAAGGTTATTTTAACACAAAACGTATAATTTGGTTGTAGTACCGGCTGGTAGTGAGAACGTATGATATTCGCGGTGTATAACAAGGGTATTTATTAGTTTTCATGAGACTGTTATGAGGATTTGGCAACAGGCCACGGGCGCAATGATACCAAGTATTCATACTGCTAAGAGGATTAAGAGAACTTTCAGATTGCTTATCCAAATCATCATATGTTTTATTTCTATAATCTCATTACTTTGAACCCAATTTTTACGGAACGAGATATGTGTAACACACATATCTTCTGTTAAAAAGTCATTAAAAAAAAAGTTTTTGTTGTCGTGTGTGTTTCAATAGGAAAAAATGGCATATCATCTAACTAAAATTCAAAAATTCTGTGCTATCACAAGTGTCACCTTGATATACTATGCTACACCGCCATTTAAAAAAAATAAAAATAAAGCGGAGTCGCGGATATTTACGCGTTACGGCCGCGCGGGCCGTTTATGCTCTTTCACAAAGCCACTTTTTTTTGTGTCTGTCTTTTAGCTGTTAGCCGCAGATGCCTGTCATAGCTTAACCCGGACTATGGGTGAGCGCTGAGGGTTTTCAATCCGGAAACAAAGTCACGAGCAAAAGCTAGTATTTATTTGAAATTGCATCGTAGCATTACGTAGCGAGCGCCGTAGCACACGTAGCACGAACCGAATATAAAAGCTTAAATTTGAACTACATTTTCATAAGTTGAAATTCACGAACGAAACATAACTTATATAGATATACTATCTAAAATTGAAATTCAATAACAGTGCACTTTGTTTAACGTAAAACTCCGTCATAGTTGCATTTGAACAGGCCACTGGAACATTATTATAATGAATGAGAAAATATATTTTTTTTATCTGAAACAAGCCAATTCCTCGGTGATATTTAGCAGTTGGCATGGCAGTAGGCAATAGGTGACTGATGATAAACAGTCCTTCCCTAATCGTGAACGTTGTAAAGTATTCCAAACATTGGGAAATTAAAAATGAGGCAACATTGTAGACAAAAGGGAGAGGCTTATTTCAAATTACGTAGAAAACAGACCGCGGTTAACATTACGTGAACCCTTCCGAACATAACGTTATAATAAGTCATTTATCCTTTAAATATCCTGGATTCTAAATTTCTGATGATATGTATGGCGAAATTTCAACATAGTCAGCTTAGTAATAAAAGCATGAAAATGTAAGAAATATACAAATTCACATTTATACTAGAAAGATAAAATTTAATGAAGGTATTTTGGAACTCAATGAGCGTCTTCTCAAATAGACAGCCATGTACATACTTGATATAGATATACGAAGTCTTCGCCAAGTCAATATAGCTACCGTGGCGCGCTCATAAACCTGTCGTTGAACGTTCCATTATGGCTCTTATATTTTTATGTAGATAATATTTCCAACATGCCAATTTACGATAAAATTCAAATATATCTCAAATAATTTACCTTGCTGTTACTTTATTAATATTATTTTATTAGTACAGACAATTTTTACTTGTGGCAACAAATTAAAAATACAGTTATACCTATTGTTTTTATTTCAAATATCGAAATTTTATAATAGTCAGCAAATAACACTTCAACCCAAGCGCAAAAAATAGCTAATCCATTTTAAATAACACAAGTTAATTCTTTCTTCCATTGAAATGCCTTGACTGCGTTACTTAAATAAACAGAATATTGTAGAAGGAGGGATACAGATGGTTAATTGTGTTTTTTAAATAATCACCCTACATTAAGGTAATAATCCTTGTATTGAGGGGAACTTCGAAAACATGCAATTAATAGATACAAAATATACAGATTCACAACTAAAAATTATGGATCGATCAAAGTATTGTCCTGCATGGTAATCGAACTTGCAAAACTTGGAATGATAGATCGATATCAACGCCATCTGTACTATCACATGAGTAATATCTAGTGATGTTCACCGTTGGACATAAGACTCTTTAAACGAGCTTAATGGTCTAATGGCCACGCTTGAGACACAGTTTAACGATTGTAGTGCTGCCCGTACTCCTGGGCTACCCTAAGCCGATTTTTACGACTCCCATAGGAAAATAAAGGGATGTTTATTGGGTATTTTTTACTCATCGCATGGATTTTCTAATATAATAAATTCAATTTGAACACGTAACAAATATTTGTGCTATTCAGAAATATTTGTTCAGTTTTCGATTGTATATTATATACTACGTTGTTGGCGATATGTGAACTTATTTTGCTCCGTGATTTCGACTAGTGTTATTTATATTTCTTAGACAAAGCTTCTCAAAAAAAAAATCAAATTATCGGAAACGAGCGAATCTTATAACAATATGAGCATAACATCGTCAATTGTAATATGAGCGGGTAATATCGACATGCAGCGTCGGCCGTAGTCACCGCCGAGGAGGTCACGACGGCCAGGGACGATCGAGCACGTGAGCTACTCACCGGGGACCATTCATGGAGGAGGGCGGCGGCTTGCGCGCGCACCGATCGATACGTACCGGGCGGGCAGTGCCCGGCCTGTCGCGGGACGCTTCGCACGCGTCAAGACCACGCCGTGCCACGGCGAGCCCATGAGCGCCGTCCCCAGATGACGGAGCCCGGCCGCACCCTACGACAGCGCCGCACCGTCCCCGCTAACACCACCACCACATCCGTCGCGCGAATCACCCACTCAAACCGCGCGACGATAAGGTACGATCGATAACACGCCTCGAGTGCCGCAGCATCCATCCCTGAACGTCCTCCGCCCGGGGTCTACTCCAATTTTTAAACAGTGTCTCTTTTGTTGAATGGTGTAAATGTAATGGAAAATGTGCCTCTTAAAATTAATGTCATAGGCAGAATATACTCCATGTGCTTGGTGCCTTCGTCTCAGAAATCTAACGTGATTAAAAAAAATGCGACCATAGACCGTAGATATTATAATTGCACCTTCTGAAAAACCATAAACTAACTAGACCTTTTCATAAATAGGCGTTTAATGTTAATTTTTGTCATTACATTAATAAACTATCTAACTATTTTAAATACATAGACATAATATATTAATAATATTTATTTTGCTTAACATTTTAATACAAGAGTAACTTAATATTTTATTATAAAGATGAGTACTTGATTAATAATTAATTAATTAGATATTAATGTAGGGCAATACATATATATGTTGCACTTATATTACAAAAAATATCTTAATGTGTCTGTTCAACTAAAACTTAAATTATTTTATTAATTGCCAATAATTATATCTTTACCACATTCTCTCTTTAAGAGCAAAAGTAAAATTCCAGTGTTGTAAGACAAAAAAAAACATAAATCATTTCATTCATTCAATAGGATATTAATAGAAATGAATTAGTAGGTATATAAAATTGTGTCTGCTAATAATTCGTTCACTCATTCATAATAAGCTTCTATTCTTAACAATCTTTGATACGCATAGGTAGTTATTTTTATGTAGATATTTATATCGTAAAAAAACGTATAAGGGATTCAAGCAGACAATACATGACACTGCAAGAGAAGACGAACTAGAAATTGAGTCCTATACCAAACTTTTTGACCAGCGTAGTATAGTAGGTCAATTTCCCTCCCACTATGGAGGAGGCTCGAGCCTAACAGTGGAATATGTATGAGTTGAGATAATGATAAAGTATTTGCACAGAATCTAATTTAATTTTAAATTTAACAAATTAAAAACTAACTGTTAAAATAATATTTTATCTTTTGTGTTTATAGTATTTTTATAGATTTTTTTTGTGTTTTTATATGCTAATTTATTTAAGTGATTTATTAAATGATTTATTAAATGGGATAGTAGAAAAATACGCGCGCTTTCGACATATTTTTTATGACTCTTCAAATTTGAAAAAAAAAAATTGTTCTGATAAGAAAACCAATGCTACATGCTTTAACTTGAATAAAAGAAATATGTCTCTATTTAATTTATATAATTTAACTTAACATTCTGTCAATTACAAATGTATATATCGATAGCGTAAATAGCGATCAGAAATAAAACCGTTGTAGACATTATATAAAACATTTTTATAGTATTTTTTTTTATCGACGAAGGGACATGTAGAGGTGAAACACACCCACATTTCGTTAAATAACTTTTATGTCACGCGTTATAGCGGCCGACGATTGACGACGTAGTAAAATTCGCTGGGAGCCTTTGGATGCAAGTGGTATATGCCTCAACGACATAACATTATTATATGATAGAAACAATGCAGATATTATCACCATCATTATATTTATCAACGTCTACTATTATACATAGATCTCTCAACACAATGGCAATATAATATATTACCATCTTTTACATACATACATACATATCATCACGCCATATCCCTTGCAGGGTAGGCAGAGAGAACAGAGAACTCTATCCTTGCATACTTCACTCGCTTCCTCAACATTCATAATTCTCTTCATACACGCTCGCCGGTTTCGGAGACACTTGACTCCACTTTCCTTCAGTACGTGATCAATCTGGTCTAGGTAGGTGAGTCTCGGTCTCCCATCATCATTTACATTCGTAAAAACCAGCTGAGGGATCAGGAGAACAATATAATAAAGTAATTTTGCTGCCCGTAGCTTCGTCAGCGTAAAAAGTAACTTTTACGAAACTTTTAAATTATATCATTAAATTATCCCAAGGGAATGCTGTACCTGGATAAAAATATCCTATGTGTTAATCCGCGAAATGGTCTATCTCTATGACAATTCTCATCCGATTCTATTCAACGGTTTACGCGTGATTAACAAACGTCCAAATATCTCTACAGACTTTCAAATTTATAATATTAGTTTGGATTTTTATTATGTCAAAGGACTAGTCACTATCCGGATAAAAATTATCCTATGTGTTAATTCAGCAAATAGTCTATCTCTATGCTAATTCTTATCTGATTTTGTTTAACGGTTTACGCGTGATTAACAAACATCTTCAAAAATTTTCAAATTTATAATATTATTAGGATTTTATCACTAAATGATCTTACTTTATCTCATCTCAACTCAAATATGTCCCACTTACTGTTGGGCTCGAGCCTCCTCCACAATGGGAGAGAAAATTGACTTATTATACCACGCTGGTCAGACGTGTTGGTATAGAGTTTAATTTCGAGTTTTCCTTCTCTTACATAGATGTTATATGCGTTTTATATCCCTTAGTCATCTCTTACGATCACCCATGAGTAAGATAGTTAGTGGTTAATTGTATTCTTACTCCGTCAGCACACGGACAATTATCGCTAAATTACCTCAAGACAATACTTTAACGGGATAAAATTATCTTCACAAACTTTCACATTTATAATATTAATAGAAATTGTAAAATTACAAATAAACATTTTATTTATTTTGTAATAGGTATAGTCATAATAATCTTCTCTACTTATATATATCCCACTGTTGGGCTCGTATCTCCTCCATAATAGGAGTAGAATATATTGACCTACATCACACTAATTAGACGGGTTGGAATAGGGTAACATTACAAGTAATTTTTTTAAAAGCTCTTTTCAACTTTTAGCCACTATAGAACGGGTATATGTAAGTGAATACATTACATACAATAATATTTAATGCGACTTAAAGGGGCGAGTTTCTTGTAATATACAGATTATGGTTTCCAAACTTCGTGTGTATTTAAGGAATTGTAATATTACAGTGAATTTTGTAAATATGAAATCAAAATTACGGATTTTATCGCGTTTCAATTTAGATTTTGATCTAACTAGATTTGAAATAAAATTATTTTTACGCATTCTATTGCGTTTGTATTTGAGTTTTAATTACACGACGACGTTTCGAACACTCTAGAGCGTTCATGGCCACGAGAGGACCATGAACGCTGTAAAATGTTCGAAACATCGGGCAATTATAAATCAAATACAAACGCGATAGAATCCGTAAAACTAGTTTTATTTCTAATGTGTAATACTCGCGTAAACATTAGAGATCATTATGTTAACTAGAGGATGATTTGTGGATAATATTTTGTGTTGGTACTGGGTTTTATTTCGAACTTATTTTCTTTTGCATAAATTGCTGTGTGGTAACGGCTACGAATACTACCAACCCCAACTTTGCTTGTGGATGTCGTAAAAGACGGCTTACACGACCTGGGCCAACTCCATCTGATGCCGTTTGGTCAACAATTACATTCCTAAGGAGAGTTGACGTCTGGCAGGCACCATAAAACTATTGCCAATAACGTTTACAATATGTACTATAAGAGAAGAGTACATATTGTATCGACCCCAAGTGATTGGGATAAGAGTAGGAGAATGATAATTATCTTCTTTTGCATAGATATTCTTGCGTATTACATCTCTTAGTCGTCTTTTACTATACTGCGGAGTAAGAAGAGAGGTGTTGAATTGTATTCTTACTTCGTCACCATGTATATGAATACTATAAGACTCAATAAACGACAATGTCTATATAGAGTCCATATAAATTTGAATAAGGCCATGAGAATGATAAAATATTATGTATAGATGTTAAGTAAATGTACCCAAACATCCATTTGCCAAATTACATACATCAAATACGCATCGCTTCGGCTCTTAAACAAGATTAAAATAAATAATGAATACTTTTATGTAACGTGAGGCTTGGGCCTTATACGGCACAATTTTAAGAGTGGCATAATCTTAAATTCTCCATCTAAGAAACCCCTAAGTTTTAAGTAACACCTCGAGAGAGCCGGAAGCCCATCTGGCTGGGTTTGGGGATTGTATAGCAATTGGTTATAGCAAAGGCCCATGGGCGGCAGTGACACTTACCATCAGGTGTATGCCACCATAAGCAATAAAAAAAACCCTAAGGCCTAAGTTTTAAGTAACTGTAGGACCACGCTGTTGGCAGTTTTCTGTCTACAGCCGCGGGCCGGTCCGTCCGGGGTAGTACCACACTCTCGCAGAAGATCGACGTCTGGATCAGTGTCAATGTTCTGCTGTACTTCGTTCGGTGAGAGAGATAGCTGGTAGCTCAACTTCTTGGATAGATTTAGAGTTTCATTGGTAAACAGCGGGCTAGCTGTACTCTTGGTATTGCAAAGATCTATGGGCAACAGTATCACTTACTACCAGTTGTGCTGCTTGCTCGTTTACCATCAAGAGCAATAGAAAAAAAAAAGGAAACATCGAAGTAAAACCCTATACCAATCTTTTTTTTTTTTTTTTTTTCTCGCTGTGGAAACGCATTTACGCGCTATCCCCCGCCTGTAACAGACGGGGGGGAGTGTGGGAATCACCGGCCAACTGAACAGTCCGACCGGAATACCCACTAAAACCACAGCGGCCCCTTCCGCGCTTTTACGGGACGCCGGAGTGATCGTCTACTGACATTCGATCCCCGATGCCCCAAAACCCTATACCAATCTAATTGGCATGGTATATTAAGTTAATTTTCCTTTTGTTATGGAGGAGGTTTGAGCCCAGCAGTGGGACATATATGAGTTGCGATAATTAAAGCAATATAAATTACGGATGTTGCGGATATGATGTTTTAGATCTGGATACGGATGTAAAAATATCATTATACCGATTTCAGTAACGGATATTGGAGTTTTAGGGAATTATACAAGGGAAATGCCAAATGTAGTGATTCTTGTGCTATTTTATTGTACTTTCCCCTTTAGAGAAGCTTAGGTTTAAGCTATCAGTTTGGCTGGTTGAAAGTAAACTTGTCTTAACGTGACTCATATAACGACCGATCCTATCCGAAATTATCCTAAACTTTTATATTAGTTTCGGTTACGGTTTCAGATATATTTTCATTTCGGATATCCGTTTTCGGATATATTTTTGTTTCGGATATCCGATAGTTTTGGTTACGATTACGGAACTCCATAACATCCCTAATATGAATAATAGACAACAAGACTTTTTTCATTATATAGTGACTGATTAAGAATACAGTTTACCATCTTCTTTCATGCTATTGATATCCTCAAAAAACGACTAAGCGGCACGATATTGATACATAAATTATTCAAAAGACACTGTCTGCACAGAAGGCGTAGTGGTTAACATACCGACATACACAGTCAGTACCGTGCGTTTGATTCTCAAGCAAGACGATATTTTGGTGTGATCCATAAATTGTTGTTCTAAGTCTGGGTGTAATTTGTGTCCGTTAAATTATATGTTTGCAAATCTCTCGCAGTACAAGGAATGTTTCCAAGCAGTACAAGGAATTTTTCCTTTTCCTTCACATTTCTTTTCATAGTGCCTATGAAAAGAAATGTGAAGGAAAACTCGAAATAAAACCCTATACCAATCTGTTTGAAAGCTTACTTCTTCATCTGCAGCCCACAAGTGTCCCACTATTAAGAACGGGCCTCCACCGAAATAGAAGAGAAAATGTCTTAATCACTAGAAAACTAACAAAACGCTTAAAAAGATACTCTACTAAACGCTAATCATACTAAAAGAGCTAAAAAAATGAACTAATCACGCTAAAACGATAAAAAATGAACTAATAACGCTAAAAAGTTGAAAATAATACCAAATCACGCTAAAAAATTAGAAAAAAAATCACCTATACACGACATCACGACAGTCGAACTTTATATCAGAGTTTTATTTCAAATCATTCACCTATTTCATGGTGTTATTTGCACTATCCCTTAGTCATTCATCTTTTAACAACTCAGGGAAAAGAAATGATGGTGAATTTTATTCTTACATAGTCACTAAGCGATCAGCTCTTAAACTTTAATGGTATTGGAAAAAAATAAATCACAAAATACAAAAAAAAAAGATTTGTCGCAAGCCAGATGTTATATAGCTAGGGTCGGGAGGTCGATTTCATATCGTGATGCAGCGCAATTACATGGTGCTGGAAATAGTCCAAGGACAAACCGCAATATGGAGGCCACAATCCATAATAGCTAGTTAATCATAAAAACCAATAAATGTAAGCTGATTGTACAGGTGGATTAATAGTTTTGTTAGTGACCTTGCATTCTTTCTTTTTCAACCAATATACGTCTCATAGTTGAGTACGAGCCTTTGGGAAGTTTGAAAGTAGCACCGGTGATAGAGAAGATTAGGAGCGCGAGATTGTCTTGGTATGGACAGGTGATGAGGAGGGATGAAAGACATGTGACAAGGAGGGTTATTAATATGCTTGTGGATGGGCGTAAGAATCGTGGGACACCCAAAAAGAGATGGATGGATTGTGTAAACGAGGATATGTGTATGAAAGTTGTGAGTGCAGATATGACGGCTGATAGAAGATTGTGGAAGGCAAGAACATGTTGTGCCGACCCCACTTAGCGTGGGATGAAGGCAGCCAAATGATGAGTTGAGTTCGAACCTTTATTACAATGGGAAAGAAATAAACCAGAAGATAGATTATGCCAGGTCGGTCGGACGATTTGGTAGTTTTATATCAAGTTTATCTTCTCTAAAAAAGATGTTATCTGCATATGACATCTCATAAAAGGGTGGTGAATGAAATTTTCACTTCATTGCTGTATATTATTTTTTTTTTTTTTTTTTTTTTGTGTGCCTTAATTGTTAGCCTCAGATGGCTATGACAACTTTACCCGGACTGTGGGTGAGCGCTGAGGGCTCTCAACCCGAATTGCTGTATGAATTTCTAGTGTCTTATATTCAACAATTATATCTATGAATTACAAATAGTTCTTGATATAATTTGTATTTTTTTTTTTTTTTTTTATTGCCTATGATAGCAAACGAGCAAGCAGCACACCTGATGGTAAGTGTTACTGCCGCCCATGGACTTTTTCTATACCAGAGGTATAGCTAGGCCGCTGCCTACCAATAATCCCGAACCCAACCCGAAAGTTGGGCTTCCGGCTCTCTCACTCACCGAACGAAGCACAGCAGTATATTGCCACAGCTCAGACGTCGATCTTCTGCGAGAGTGTGGTACTACCCCGGACCGGCCTGCGGCTGTAGACAGAGAACTGTCAACAGTGTGATCCTACCACAAATAAATTGTATTCATTAATTGTGTTATAGAGTCTTCTGAATGTAGACTCATTCCTTGAATTGCCAATTTTACAGCGTCTATAAGTAGTAAGAGCTGTAAAACTCAATTAGTCTCATCAGGAGAGTGGACTCTCCCCTGGCAAACTGCACAGATTGCGTAGTGACGCCGGCAGTGCAATTCTAACGACGGGCAATACCTTTTACGATCTTAAAATTGTTGTTTTGAGTCTAGGTATAATTTGTGTCAGTTAATTAGTTTTTTTTTAAATTACCCAGCAATATAAAGAATATATCCTTAGCACTTAGTCTTAAAAAAAAAGAAAATAAAAAATAAAAATATCTATGCTTCGGTTTTACGCCAAACCAACCAGTATTATAACAATAGAATAACCTTATTTAAATGGATACGCTACATGACATAAAAAGCATTTGATATCGTCACAATAATATAAACCATAGACCATCCTTTTAACCTTCATAGCTGAATTAAACCGCAGACAATTGCAATGCTTGTTAAACTATATCTATAGGCATGCGCACATATTATAAAATGACTGATGACCGTGACAATGATTATAATGAGAGTACATTATTGTTCACACAATAATACATCGTAACGAAACGAATATGATACATTTTAAAACATTTTAATGCTTAACGTCATTTATTTAAAGTAAAATTAATGCGGTCGAAATGCGATCTCAACGGAAAATCTATGGAGTTAGGCTGATCGATCGCATTCGTAACGACGACGTAAGAGAGCGAGTAGATATGAAAGAGAGTATCGGTGTAAAGATGCGAAAGGGAATGCTCCGATGGTTCGGACATGTGGAAAGAATGCCGAATGAACGTCTGGTTAAGAAGATATACAATACGAAAGTGGAAGGATGTAGGTACCTGGGGAGACCGAGACTAACCTACCTAGACCAGATCGGTCATGTACTGAAGGAAGGTGGAGTCAAGAGTCTCCAAAACCGGCGAGCGTGTATGTAGAGAATTATGAATCTTGAGAAAGCGAGTGAAGTATGCAAGGATAGAGTTCTCTGGCACTCTGTTCTCTCTGCCTACCCTGCAATGGACATGGCGCGATGGTATGTATGTATGTATTTAATGATTTCTATTGTTTACGCGAGTATTACACATTTGAAATATAACTACTTTTATGGATTCTATCGCGTTTGTATTTGATATTTAATTTCCCGGCGTTTTGAACACTTTACAGTGATCATGGTCACGGGAGGGCTAGTAGCTAAACTAGTTTAATTTCAGACATTTTTTTTTATTGCTTATGGTGGCAAACGAGCAGCCAGCACACCTAATGGTAAGTGTCACTGCTACCCATGGACCTTTGCAATACCAAGGCTATAGCTAGGCCGCTGCCTACCAATACAAACCCCAAACCTACCCCAGTTAACTTTACGGATCTCTCGCTCACCGAACGAAGCACAATAGCACATTGCCATTACTCAGACGACGATCTTCTGCGAGAGTGTGGATACATCGTGCTCATAGACGAGATTTTAATGATAATAAATATAACTAGTAATACTCTTCTAAGAATTTGAGTGCTGATTGTCAAAATATAAGGAAAGGATAACCAAAATTATCGACCATAAAGTTTTAAAGAATATATAGTACTAGCTTCTGCCCGCGGCTTCGCCCGCGTAAAAGGTTACTTTCGTAAAGCTTTTTCTCCCCTATTTTTGTTTTACGCCTTAAAAGTAAATTTTTTACAAAATTTTAATATCTAATTTATTTATATCTAATCAATAGCCTTAAAATAAGTTTCAAGCTTCTGGCTTTAAAAATGACGATACTGCCTTACATCTTTTCATCCCCCTTTACAACCCTTTTTTGCATTAAAGAGTAGCCTATATCCTTTGTCAGGCTCTAGACTATCTGTGTACCAAATTTCATTTAGATCGGTTCAGTAGTTTTGGCGTGAAAGAGCGACAGACAGACAGACAGAGTTATTTTCGCATTTATAATATTAGTTAGGATTATTTCAGACGTAGTCTTTAGTGTGGTATGGGTTATAGCCAATAGAAATAGTCAAATTTGCTTCTAATTTATTGCGGTAAATATACACATTACAAACAAACCATATAAGCTACCGTTGAAATCACTATAACTTAAGACATTTCAGAATTGTCATCATCTCATTTCTAAAATATACCTACCTAGAATTACCAAATTTAACTTTTTAAAACTACTGTTACAAAAATGAGTACCGTAAACGAAATAAAAGCATGCAGTTACACAAATATAAAAAAATGTCCGCCAAAAATATATTTTTTTAAGATTGATTACGAAGAAACGTTTGCACGGTTTCAGTGCTATAATTCGGAAATAATTCATTTCTACGAGTCATAATACAGACCATATTAATCTCTGTAGTTCCTATTACATAACACTCAATTGGTAAACTAGTACTAGTACAGTTCCAATTTCAAATTATGTATTATTTAAAATATAAAGTCTAGGTATAGACTTTATATTTTTGTTTATTGGTGATGAAAAAAATGGCGGCAAAACCTGTTGTAATTTGTTTTATAACACATTAAAAATGGAGTTATGGCGGCAAGATTTTAGACTAACAGTTTTTTATGACTTTAAGTCTCTATAAGATTTTGCCACTTGACTGCATCCCACTTTTGGAGTTGGGATAAATAAAAAGGAAAGTAACGACTATTATATGTAAAAGCAAGACAAAAAATAAAAATTTCTAAAAAGATCACGTAGTTCAAAGTACACGAATTCAAATTCAGTACAATATCGTATCATAAAAAATATAAAAACATAAACCAGAGATTTCATGAGAGTTCCGTTTTGGCACGGACCAGTAAAAAAAAAACTGAAAAATGGTCATTCGATGCTTCATTTATTTATGGAATACGAAATGTGGCCGCTACGCTGCATATTTGATAACAGTTGTTTTTTTTTTTTTCATTGGAAATATGAACAGTTATATACAATATTGTATACAATATTACTGAGGGTTGGATTTTTATTGCGACATTTTCGTTGCACATAAAAACTGTGCGTTATTGTTGAAACGTTACGTTTGCTATTATCGTAACACTATTAGTGTCTCGGCGCCAAGAATTTACATGTCCATGCGATTGCCTTGTAGCAGTATGCTCGTGAATATTTCATATGATTTTAATATGTTACCCCACGCAAAAGTTAAGATCCTCGACCCCTCTTTCTTGCCTGTGAGGGTCAAAAAATTCTGTTGAGGAATCATTAAGAAAATGCTATTTTCGTAAATGTCTAACAAATTTCTACGCGGATTGGTTCTTTCGATATCTTCTCCATTATTTTCTAAGACCATATACGTCCCATCTAGAACATGGATTTCCTTTACATGAGAAAATTAGCTTTCCCTAATGACATTACAGTTTATCAGAAAAATATATTTTCAGTTGCCTTTCTTTGCAATGATGTTACCTGAAAATGAAATAAAACTCTTTTTTTGGGATTATTTTGCGTTCATATTTTTCTTTTCCTTTTCAAACGATGAACTCTTTAGCTTCGAATTTTTTTCAACATAGTCACGGGCGAAATGAATTATTTGCTAAGACATACCGTGTCTATGATTGCTGAAGTGTTCAAAACGTTGAGAAAATAAAAATAAATACGAAAGCAAAAAAGATCATAAAAATATTAACAATTCCCATGTGTAATACTTCCGTAAATATCAGAAATCGTAATGTTATTTGGCTATCACCCATTAATGGATTCTTAGGATACTGGCGTGATCATAGTATATATTTATATATAAAATACATATTTAACAATATATTTCTAAGTAGTATTTATATTTAGTAACAAGTCATTTTTATTTACTCCATTTTTTAGGATCAGGTCAGGCAATCTTGCGGCTTCCTCAAGTTCTTTCAATCTATAGCGATCCAGCACCATCATTTTCTAACATTTGGAAATATCGTCTTCTTAATTTTTTACCAGTTTTCTTGTTTAAATTTTCCATTTGTTGGATATCAAGTCATGACCTTTTTGGTCTAATTGCCTACTTGAAATATCATCGTATGATGTTACCATTTCTATAACAGAATACTATTATTACACATATTATTGTTTCTAGTTTTTGTAGCTTTCCAATTATCTGTTTAAACTTAGGTACCCCATTCTCATTTCTATTCCTCTTCAACATACACCCAGTTTGTGTTCGATTGTCTATATAGGGGGTATGTTGTCCACAGGTGATGCATCAACGATGAGTCGCCGTACGCGGCCGTGACATGGGAGCGCAGGCATGGGCTGGCGCGCCGTGCAACCGCCGCACATCGCCGCCGGCTTGCTCCTCCTGCTACTAGTCAACCTACCAGGTTAGATGTTACTTGATATTGCTCTGAAATACGTATTTAATTATATAGAATTCACCTCTTGCAAATTCATTAGATCAAAAAGATCTCAGTAACTCCGTCTTTTATAAGACGCCAAATTTAGGGCAATAAATTGAACTTAGATTTATAAAATCTGAGTATAATTTCTGTCCGCTGATTATACGTTGAAGGAAAAAATTATATAAACCCTATCATTATCATCATCTGTTCCAGTGTTGGGTTCAAGCTTCCTCCATAATGGGAGGGAAATTGACCTACTATACAACGCTGGTCAGACGTGTTAGTATAGAGTTTTGTTTAGAATTTTACTTCTCTTACATAGATGTTATATGCGTTTTATATCCCTTAGTCGTCTCTTACGATCAACGAGTGGTGAATTGTATTCTTAGTCCGTTACCACATGGGAATCCTTATATCAACCTCCTATTAAGGAAGGCGATCGAGCCCAGCAGTGGGACATAGATGTTTGAGCAGTAATGATAATGAGATGATCAATTTTGACTGCACAAATCGCGTAATGATTAAGATACCTTTCTATCTTATCAATGTCGTGGGTTCGATTCTCACGCAGGACAATACTTTGTGCAATCCACAAATGTTGTTCAGAATCTGGGTGTAATTAAAGTCCCTCGCAATAAAAGGATTATTTCTTTGGAGCCCAGTTGTTGTCTTTCTAAAACGTTACAAACAGGTCACCCAGCCACACCCTATTCTTTTATTGTGGCGATAGGCTATGGCGTAGTCACACTTCACCCGACCCATCTGGGACAATGGAAGAGATGGCGCGCAACTCCATGATCTGCCGCTCACATACCTCTCTAGTGTCATGTGGACGGGCTATCGGTACCCGACTCTCGTCACCGGTGGCCCGTACAGCTCAGCAACTTTTGCTGGGGCGTCATCCTCACGCGGTCGACACACCGCTTGTAGATCCATGCCTCGATAATAGTTACAAATATTTGAATAATATGCTGGTCGCAGTAACCTGTCACCAAGACCACCAAGATGCTGTACACATCACGGCTATCCTCGGCGAGAGCGTCGTTTTTAACTGCCAAGTGGACTTCCCTGAGGACATCCCGGTGCCGTACGTGTTGCAGTGGGAGAAGAAGGTAGGCGAAACGGTACGACGGCCAACACTCCAACTCTTACATAACAACGCTGCTCATCTACCGTGTGTGTGTTTCTGTTTAGTAGAGGAAGGCTCGTCTGACGCGACGTGCCACGCCGAATGTAATGTATAACACGGTGTCGGCAACGACATCTCTTATTGTCCCGTGCTATTTGGTAACGCGAAGGCGCCGCGGGACGGTGGCTTAGCCCCTCGCCTCCGACCCGCGAGCGCCCTACGCATTCTATGTATCTGCATATTGTATCGCGTTCGAAGCACTACGGTTCGACAATTAAACCACAGTGATAAAGACCTTCATAGCGAGTCCGAGAGAGCAGCAGACCCCCGTTAGATACGAACATGACACTAACACTTTCACATTTTACATATAACAAATAATATTTATTTTTCTATTATCGTTTTTATTTGTTTGGTGCACCGTTGATAGAATCGGGAGCACTATCGCTTACACGGCTGGGGCTCGTACACCCTACGCACTGGCGGCGGTTCTGTCTGTTTCTCTCTTCCTGTGGCTGTGGGCTTCACCCACGCTCTGTCGGCAAACGTAGCTCATCTAACAGTACTTCAATTATCTGTCTTATAAAAGTTACTTCAAAATATAACACTAGATGAAAACATTATATAAATACTTACCTAATGAACAAACTATTTTTACGGATTTTAACGTGTTTTATTTTATTTTTAATTTCCAAAGAATTTTTGAGTTTCGAATACTTTTCAGAGATATAAACGCGATAAAATTCGTAAAAATACAAACGCGATAAAATGCGTAAAAATAGTTTTATTCATTATGTGTAATAATCGCTCTAACGTTATTACCTGTCATATACTCAAAAGTTTATTCATGAGCTTCGTCTAAGTGTTTATTTTTTGATGTTAACTGTACTTTAATTACTGCACTATTTCTATTTTGTTGCATGCGATAGTAAAACTTTATGTTTACCTGTCTTGGCTTAATGCATGTTGAAGTTTTATAATTTTGTCTTATAATTACTGGGATAAATCTGAGATATATTATAGCATTCATACATATAAAGCTTATCGCATTTATGATGTAAATTAGTTAAATGATATCGAATTTACATTATAAAAGTCTAATTTTAAAATTCGATGAACCACATCGAATTTACGCCACGTATGTAGCTATGAAATTTAAGCTTATTGCATGTAATAATCACGCTAAAATCATAATCTATCACAGTAAATTATAATATAACAAATTAATTAAAAGCTAAATTAATTATAACATTATTTAAATTTATTATTAATATATGAATTTATCTATCAACATCAGTATTCCAGTAATTATAATAATATATAAATAATAAATTAATATTAATTTAATCATTATTTATCTTCGTGAATCTAATATTTACTTAAATACTATTGTACAGATAAAATATTATAATATTTCTCTTTCTTTCTTTCTTATCCTCGCATGCTTTATATATTTTCTTAAGCAAATAGTAACACTAAACTAATTCTGACGTCAACCGTGCCATTATATTGCGCACGCTAAATATGTAAAATTACATCGCTGTTGTATTGTAAAAGCGCATCCTATTTGACAGCTTTAAACATGATATTGTGTGTAGTAAGTAAATTCAGACTAATTGTTTATAAATATTTATACTCCATTTTTAAATCAAAATGTTCATATCTATCTTAATATATATAAATTACGCGTCACGTTGTTTGTCCGCGATGGACTCCTAAAGTATTTAACCGATTTTAATCAAATTTGCACAGCATGAATAGTTTGATCCTACTTAAAAGATAGGATAGTTTCCATCTCAATTTATAGTCGCAATATTATTTTATTGCAAGTTAATTGTCTACTATTTGACAGTCACAATTTTCTGTTATCATCAAACAATTCTAACAGATGGCGGTATCTGTTGACTGGATTGAGTAAGTATTTAATAGATGCCGCTATATTAAACGTACAAACGTTTCATATATGTTACAATTTATTAGCATAACCACCTCGTGTTACTGAGACTACCTTAGCCGCAGCAACGCGTGGCCGGGTCTGCTAGTCTTTATATATATATATATATATATATATTTTTTTTTTTTTTCTCCTGTACGTATATGTCACCGAACTCCTCCTATACGGCAATTTTTTTGGGGGGTGGGTTACGTTCGGCGCACTCTTCGCACCACTCCGTCCGGGGCGACAGAGAAGCGTAAGCACGTACCCTCGTAACCCACCCATGACACGTCGCCTTCGTCGTTGGGCCGACCACCGGAGCAGAGTGACTTTCCTCACGCGGTCGGCCTCTCGGCGGGTGACGGACTAATTCTCCGATCCAGTCACCCACCTCCTATACGGCTGGACGGATTTTCTTGAAATTTTTTGTGTGTGTTCAAATGGAATCGAGAATGGTTTAAATTCGCAATTGGTCCCGATAGGGGGCGCCGCCGTTGTCGGTATATTCCAATGGGTCCCTGGATGATTTGAAAACACAATTGGACCCGATAGCTGGCGCTACTGTCGGCTTATCACTTAAAGCTTCTCCGGGCAGGACGACGTCTGCCGGGACAGCTAGTATATAGTATAAAATGAACTTGCCAATTATATGTACACTTAGATCTTTTAAATTACTGAATGGATTTTAATGCGGTTTTCGTCAATAGATAGAGTGATTCAAAAGGAAGTTTTATGTGTGTAATACATGCACATTATAGTAGAGAAATTGAGAATTTCACATATATCATTAAAATTAACATCCTAGAAATTAAACACTATACCAAACCAGTTTAACCAGCATGATGTAGTAAACACCATGCTGGTCAAACTGGTTTGGTATCGATTTTTAGTCCATGGTATCGATTTCGCACTTATTGTAGAGGAGGCTTAAGTCCAACAGTAAGTCCCGTATATGAGTTGGGATGATGATGATGAAATCATCAGATCAATTGCAGTCAAATTTTTAACATTCTATTCGTCGACACTTAAGTTTCTGGTTTTTCTATCACGTTCTTTCTCAACCACTACGGCATAAGTTCAAGATGCTAAAAAAAACAGCGTCATTGTACAGTTAATATCCTAAAAATTAACCACCATCACCACTTAACATCGATTGGTTTGCTAACTTCATTGATAATAAAAGAAAATATTTGATAATAAAAAGAATATACTCTTTAAATTTCAATATTGCTATAGGATTCTTCCTTAGACTGAACGTTATACCAGAATTCTTCTTAAGACTGTTAGATCAACATTTCATTAACACTTTAAATAGCCGAGATGGAAGGTACACCACTGATATAGAGCGAAGAGTGAATGCGGGAAATAGAGTGAACGCAGCGTTGGGGTAACTTCTCGGTAGCCACCACCTCAGCCAGAAGGCAGGCAGCAATACATAACGCGGTGCTTGTCCCAACATTACTGTATGGAAGCGAGAGTTGGGTTTGCAGAAAAGAGTATGAAAGTAAAATTAAAGCGGTCGAAATGCGATCTCTACGGAAAATCTGTGGAGCTAGGCTGACCGACCGCACTTGTAACGACAACATAAGAGAGCGAGTAGGTATGAAAGAGAGTATTGGTGTAAAGATGCGAAAGGGAATGCTCCGATGGTTCGAACATGTGGAAAGAATGCCGAACGAACGTCTGGTTAAAAAGATATACAATGCGAAAGTGGAAGGATGTAGGTACCGGGGTAGACCGAGGCTCACCTACCTAGACCAGATTGGTCATATACTGAAGGAAGGTGGAGTCAAGAGTCTCCGAAACAGGCGAGCGTGTATGAAGAGAATTATGAATGTTGAGGAAGCGAGTGAAGTATGCAAGGATAGAGTTCTCTGGCACTTTGTTCTCTCTGCCTACCCTGCAAGGGATATGGCGTGATGATATGTATGTATGTTTAAATAACTGAATTAATTTCGAAAAAAAAAAACATTAATTGAAACAACCTGTATTAATATTCATTATCAATTAATACAAAGATTATTTTTTTACTACCCTCTCTCTTTTTGTGTTTGTTGTTTTTATGCGGGCATTTTTATCTTAATTTTAAAACATTGTTGTATAATGTAATTTAAATTGCTAAGACGAATCAAATGCGCGTATAAATTAACTTAGGATTTTGTCGTATTTATAAGTTAAATGTTAAAAGAATTGTATTAGATTGTTTTTAAATAAATAAAAATAAAAAAAAATATATAAAAATTAAAAAAGATCAGACCAGACCTGCCAACAAAAAGAAAAATAACTGACTGTTGACTAGATGCTCAAAATTTATAAAAAAAAATATGAACGTTTATAAAAAACTTATTCGACGATAAATTGAAAAGTAAACTTATTAGTCAATGAGCATTGTATACAAATAGACCATTACAAATTGGTATCCATTTACCCCAATAACTTTCCCAGAACCTTAGCGGGAAGATGATAATATATTAAATGTATTACGTAAATACTCATTGATTGGAACTCGAGTTAAAGAACTTGATTTCACACGTATATTTACTAAAAAAAACTTTCAATTGTGATCGATCGTCTCAATTAATCGAATTACTATGAATATTTCTGCAAAAATATTAATTAAATTAAAAAATGTTTTGTATTTATCAACGAAAAAAATCTCGCTATTATTTATACAGATCTTAGAGGGATTCCTCATACGTGTTTCATTTTCTTAAAAGGTACCATCGAATGTAGAGCGTACAAGTTATTTAGTCACGAAATCAGAAAGCTTCTCGACGTTAAAAAAAAAGATGGTAATCTGTAAAGTTAGTTTACGAAATAACATTGATGAAACATTGCATACTTTTATGAACTGCGCAAACATGGAAACCACATTAACTTTTCACTTCATTTTATGAACATATTGACAAAACAGTTCACGTCAAATTCTTAAATTGCAAGAACGCTTAGGACGATCGTGTTTCTCTATCGCTTGTTCCGCGCTCTCGCTTGCACGCTCGGTTCAGGCGGACCGTGACATTTTTTTTTATGCATGCAGCCGACGTTCATCGATTTATAAGGCGTCAAAAATTAAGAATCGAAGTTAATCTATATTTTGTTTATATTTTTGTAAAAATGATATTCGGATATTTCAATATATAAGCAGATAACTATTATTTAATAATAATATAATCATATTTCCATAATTATTACACATTTTAATTTAAAATGGAGTATAGATACGTGTGTATGTATAAAAAGTGTTAGTAATATGATATCGCACCAATACTAGTGCAGACTTAATCTAATATATTGTCTATGGTACGTAGGGACAGGACATCCCCATCTACATCTGGTACGAGAGTTACCCGACGCACAGCGGCGAGGGTTACGAGGGCAGGGTATCGCGAGTCGCGCCAAACTCACCCTACGGGGCTGCCAGTCTCAACCTCACTAATATCCGCGAGTCTGACCAGGTAAATATTATTACATGTTTTAGTATAAATTGATCCTCTCAGTAGCTTGCTATCCTGGTTGTTTCAATAGCATAAACCAGCAAATACGGCTAAGGCATATAATATGTCAATATAATCTGTGCAAGGGAAGGAGAACTCGAAATAAAAGACTCTACAAACTAGTCTAAACAGCGTGCTTCTCCTAATATTGAGGAGGCTCAAACCAGCAGTGGGACTTGTGTGCGATCAGATAACGATGAAACAAGTATGGGGGTTATGCCATTAAATCCTTAGCGACAATAAGGTTGTGTACTTTATAAAGAAATTCTCAACAGAATGCACAATCTAGGTAATTCAATCGACGTATTAGAAAGGACAGATACGTATTATTAAAAAATAAAACAGAGGGTAAAAAAACATTTTGACAGGCATGATAGCTGAAGCTATTTAGTCAATAAAATACTAATTTGCCCATCATTGATACAGCACTTAGGGTTTCCACTTTATTGGCATTGTAGTTGCTAGATTTTTAAATTGTTTGACAAACAATTCTATTGGAATGTATGATCTTTGATGTTTATTTAAGGGCTTCAACGCGAGCGAAGCTGCAGTTAAAAACTAGTGTATAATTAAAACGGTCAACTAATTTACGATATACATGTACGTTATGTTTTATCCAGGGTTGGTACGAGTGCAAGGTGGTATTCCTCAACCGGTCCCCGAACCAGCACAAGAATGGCACGTGGTTCCACCTGGACGTTCACGCGCCACCACGCTTCTCCATCACACCGGAAGACATTATTTACGTTAATTTAGGTAAGGTATCTTCTCAACCACATATAACTATACCAATCTATATGTTTTTCGTATTTTTATGTAGCCTAAATTCAAATTTTAACTGTTATTAGTGAAATGATGATCTGATTTAGAAAATTTTAGTAGCCATATTTTAATTTCTAACTAAACTTCATAAACTAGCTGCCATTTTTACGCCGTTAAAATGTACCTACTATAGTTTGCAGCCACTGTTTTACCGTCAAGCTGTACCTACTGTTTTATTATTCTTCTGTTACAAGAAGTGTTTCTTTAAACTAACTAGGATGTTTGAAAATAAAATTATAACCCGCACAATACATACATAGCGTATAGACATGCTATTGACAAGATGTTTCCGTGTACAATCTTCAACGTGCCCCAGCTATGATATTTCATTTAAATATATATTTTAATAAGCCCAACTGGGTGGGTTTGTAGATTTTATTGGTAGGCAGCGGCCTAAGTTATAACCTTGGTATTGCAAAGGTCCATGGGTGGCAGTGACACTTACTATCAAGTCAAGCAATAAAACAATTAAAAAGAAATAAGTCTATATTTATTGATTATTTATCATTTGGTTCATCTGTAATGCAAATTATCATGAGAAAACATTACAAAAAGTTAAGAAAATCGACTATTAGGAACAGTTTGGTTACTCAAATATTTTGACATCAGTCCTACAATATAATCATCTTCAGTCGCGAAATAATATTATGCGGCAACTGAATTGCAAATCGACATCAATAGAATTAAGAATAAGCTTGAAGAATTATACAGTATCTAATGTGACCAATCATACTTCAACTTATAGATACTTACCGATCCCAACGTTAATACGAATAACTCTTGTCGAAAAACAGAACTATTTACTTAAAAAAGATTGCGTTATATTTCCAGGTGATGCCATTATTCTCAACTGCCAAGCGGAGGGTACTCCAACGCCGGAGATCCTTTGGTACAAAGACGCTAATCCCGTGGAGCCGTCGGGTACAGTGGGAATATTCAACGATGGCACCGAACTGCGGATCAGTAATATTCGACACGAGGATATTGGTGACTACACGTGCATCGCTCGTAATGGCGAAGGACAAGTATCACATACAGCGCGCGTTATCATCGCTGGAGGAGCCGTTATCACTGTAAGATTACTTCTTCTTTTACACGTCGTGTCTATACAGTGGTCTTCTACTTCATATTAGCCAGACGCACTGCATAGAGTTTCCTGTCAAATTTTTCTTCTCTCTCAGCGTTGTTGTTTGCTACTTCTTCTTCTTTTTTTTTGCAACTACTGAAAAGGAAGATGTGATATTTTCACTCCAATACCTTTTATTATATATATTTACATATTGCTAATCATCTAACTTCATCGTTCATTCCTTGCTTATATCCTCCTGCTCGTATTCCAATTATTAAATCAACGCAATATTTAACACATATACCATATGTCATTTCAGTTATGGTTAAGCGACACGTAATCCATTTCTCTTCTCTTAGTCTGTCTTACTCCTAAAGGCTTTAATATTCATAGACAAAATAATGTTAACAACATTTCTCTGAACCTATCTCATTACATACCCGTACCAAGACAGATACTCACTATTACTTTTTCGTCTCAGGTTCCATTTTCAAGCTTTCTTTAAAATAATTATTTCTTATCTATTTATTCTTCTTCTTAAAGAAAATATTTTTTATAATCGCATATGGAATGAATGTTGTAAAGGTCTACACGGAAAATTTTATTAATCTAATTATTATTTCAGATGCCACCAACAAATCAGACAAAGTTAGAAGGAGAGAAAGTACAATTTTCCTGTGAAGCGAAAGCTCTGCCCGGCAATGTAACTGTGAAATGGTTTCGTGAAGGTGCGCCTGTTGCTGAAGTGGCCGCCCTAGAGACCCGAGTAACGATACGACGAGATGGTGCATTGGTTATCAATCCAGTCGCTGCGGATGATTCGGGACAGTATCTTTGCGAAGTATCCAATGGCATTGGTGACCCACAAAGTGCTTCAGCATATCTCAACGTTGAATGTGAGCTGCTTTTTTTTATACAATTAAAAATCTCGGAGCATTAATAATATAATTGTTTCAGTAGCCACCATGTCCAATATAGTGATATCCATTCTCATACCATTTCTTTATTTATGCAGTCTACAAGCGGTGTATTCTTAATGTGGGTTGTGGGTTTGATTTGAATCTGTTAAAGGCGGATACAATGCTTTATAACTTTGAATAATGTGTTGTATTTTATTTTGTCTTTGTTTTTCTTTCTAGACTATACTCGTATTCTTTACAAAAGGTAGAAAATTGACCTTTCGTATGTCTTCAACTTCCCTAATTTGCGTCCATTTGTAATTATTGAATTAAACAAAAAGAAAAAGGAACGTATTGTCAAACTTTCTTTTCATTGAATTGTCAATAATATTTAAGCGTATCATTTTGAATTTCATTTAGTCGGTGATATTTCATGAACCTATTTTTAGTGTGTCTTTGTGAACAGTTTTTTTTTCATTTATTGCACATTTTCCTTAAAGTAAGAAGACGGGGACCTTTCACCATTACAGCGATAGATAATTAACATTTTATGATTCAATCAATGATTTGATCAAAGTTTTTGCTCCTAAACATATATTACAATATTCTCTGTGTTGTTTCAGACCCAGCTAAAGTAACGTTCACACCGACTGTACAGTATCTACCATTTCGTCTGGCAGGTGTAGTACAATGTTACATAAAGGCGAATCCACCACTGCAATATGTCACATGGACTAAAGACAAGAGGCTGCTGGAGCCGTATCAGACAAAGGACATAGTTATTATGAATAATGGCTCGTTACTCTTTACCCGTGTAAATCAAAACCATCAGGGCAGATATACTTGCACTCCATATAATGCTCAAGGCACTCAGGGTTCTTCAGGTACCAAAATTAATATTTTTTTTAAAAAAGTTACTACTTCGAAAATTCTTAATAATTACGTCACAATCAAGTCGTAAATAAATAACATATATTATATTCATAGCAGATATATCTAGTCGTAATAACAAATCTATATTGACGTTTATAAAACCCGATTACGAAGCGAAAAATGATGTCACAAGCGGGATTCGAACCCGCGCCTATTGGGATGCCGGCCCAATCGTTCGCTTCGTAATCGGGTTTTATAAATAATTAAGCATATTAAATGCTAAATTTCAGTAATCTATATTGACGTTTACAAGTTACAGTTACAGATAATTTTCTATTTACAATTTTCTGGCACAATAACCTAATTTCTGATGCCAATTTCCAGCTCGAGGGAGAACTGCAACTTTAGAATAACAAGATTTGGTATATAATATATGATACTTTTCCCAGGTCCAATGGAAGTTTTAGTTCGTAAACCGCCCGTTTTCACTGTGGAACCGGAACCCTTGTATCAACGGAAGGTAAGTGATGTTAACAACCAAATTGAATAACAAGAATAATTTCAGTTACAACTATATTTGGATATGTAATCTTAACGCTTTGGCTTGTATTTTATTATTTTTTTAGTATTTGTTTATATAATATCTCTTTATAAAAACACACTTTGATAAATTAAAA
Source organism: Lymantria monacha (assembly GCA_905163515.2). NCBI lineage: Eukaryota > Metazoa > Arthropoda > Insecta > Lepidoptera > Erebidae > Lymantria > Lymantria monacha. The sequence continues at coordinate 4,762,132 of LR991087.1, forward strand.
ATAATTATGACTCGTTATACCCAAACGTGTCCTGACTTGATATAATGTATCATAACTAATAGAATGAAACAAAATTCTGTCAATTTTAATGGAGAGTACTCTTCAGAATTTAGTGTACCACAAGGTAGTATTCTTGGCCTAATAATATTCTTGGTTTACATAATATTTCCTTATAAAGTTTAACATTGAACAATTTATTTTAATTAACTATATTTTAATGTTGGTACTTTAATTAATACAATAAAAGGTATAAGAATTCTGTGAATCTTAATACAGAGTACGCTACTGAATTTGGTGAACCACAAAGTACTCTATTGTAGTATAGATATTATCTAAACCAAGATTTAGATAATATCTTATAAAATTAAGCTTACAATATAAATTGACCATGACTTAATGTACTTTAACTAATCTAACATAAGTTATAAAAATTCTCTCAATCTTAATACAAAGTACTCTACTGAATTTAGTGTACCTAAAGGTAGTATTCTCAGCCCAATGTTCGTTTGGCTTTATTTAAATGAAAATATAACCATTGACACTGGACACTGTGAGTACTTATTGTATAGATTTAACCCACACTAACAGTTCAATATCTTTTTATTCAACTTTAGTAGGATAAAATAAGCCGCGTTTTAAAAATCAATAATTAATATTATGTCCTCTGATATTTCTTACCGATCCGATAAGAAGCTTCTCATTGTGGCCACATTCCTATCCCCTGGTAGTTTAATAGATTTGTTAGTGATTTAAACTATTAAATTGTTATAATATAATAATTATCATAAATTTAATGTTTAATAAAATCTGACCATAAATAATTATTTTCTTTTTTTTATTTTGAGATAAAACTACTTTTACGAATTCTATCGCGTTTGTATTTGATTTTTAATTGCCCAACGTTTCGAACACTTTAGAGTGATCATGGGCACGGGGGGATTGTTAGTTCGCGTTTGTATTTGATTTTTAATTGCCCGCCGTTTCGAACACTTTACAATGATCATGGTCACGAGAGGACTGTTAGTTCTTATGTAAAGTGTTCAAAACGTCGTGAAATCAAAAATCAAATACAACCACGATAAAATCCGTAAAAATAGTTTAATTTCAAATGTGTGATACTCGCGTAAATATCAGAAATTATAAGAACCATTGATGTAAAATTTCGTTATCAAATCTATATCCAATTAATCTATGATTGCAATAATCTATTTCAGGCAACGATCGACATCAAGTAACTTTAATGTAAAAATGTCGAACCTTATTTAATTTCAAGAAATATTTTTTACTTTCTTTGATAGAGAGATATTGAATCTTGCTACTTAATTTCTAATTAGAGTAATTAAGTTTTTATATAAAATTTTATAAAAATAAAAGAATTTTATATTATAGATTATACCAATATATTTTCAGGCCACGGTTTATTAAGAACTAGCTTCGCCCGCGTAAAAGGTTACTTTACTAAAGTTTTTCATCCCCTATTTATATTTTACCCATTAAGGGTAATTTTTTTTTTCATAATTTTAATGTCATATTTATTTATATCTAATCAATAGCCTAAAAATAGCAAGCTTCTGGCTTTAAAAATGACGATACTTCTTTACATCTTTTCTTCCCACTGTACAACCCCTTTTTTGCATTAAAAAGAAGCCTATGTCCTTTATCAGGCTCTAGACTATCTATGCACCAAATTTCATTTAGATCGAATCAGTAGTTTTGGCGTGAAAGAGCGACAGACAGACAGAGTTACTTTCGCATTTATAATATTAGTAAGGATTTGATTGTATGATGAACAGGTAGGAGAGTCTGTGGAGATGCATTGCGAAGCTCTAGAAGCAGAAGGTACTCAACGCCCTTCGGTGACGTGGCGACGACGTGATGGTCTACCTCTACAAAAGAATAGGGTTCGAGCCTTGGGCGGGAACATAACCATCGACACGCTACGACGCCAGGACTTTGGCATTTACCAATGCGTAGCTTCCAATGAGGTATATACCTCATCGATGAGATGATATCATCTCAACTTTTATACGTCCCACTGCTGGGCTCGAGTCTCCTACATAATAAGAGAAAAATTTACCTACTATACCACGCTTCCCAGATAAGATGGTATAGGGTTTTATTTAAAGTTTGCCTACTCTTGCATAGATGTTATATGCAATATGCATCCTTATTTATCTTTTACAATACCCACAGTTTTCCGTGTGGTGACGGAGTAAGAATACTATTCACCATCCCATATCTTACCCGTGGGTGATCGAACAAGACGACTAAAGGATATAAAACGCATATAACATCTATGCGAGAGAAGGAAAACTCGAAACAAAACCCAATACCAACACGTCTGACCAGCGCGGTATAGTAGGTGAATTTCCCTCCCATTACGGAGGAGGCCCGAACCCAACAGTGGGACATTTATGGGCTGTGATGATGATGATGATGAATACCCACAGACAAGAGAATGAGGCACACACGATATTTATTACAAAGTTTTGGCTGCACAGATGACGTACTTTGTAGTTAAGATACCAACCTATTTTACCAGTGTCATAGGTTCGATTCCTACGTAAGACGTTTACGTTGTTTACCACAAATTGTTGATTTGAGTCTGGGTGTAATTTGTGTCAGTTAATTGTATGTTTGTAAACACATAATACAAATATTATTTCTATAATGCTGGATCTTGTATAAAAAAATCTAATTAACTGAACAGGTTGTAATGTGGTTCAAATGCCGATCTTCGGTGGATTCCATTAATTCGGTTTCCTAGCACACGTCTTCTATGAGGACAATAAAATAATACGAGCCACAAATTGATTGTTATATGACTGCTCAGACTTATTTAAGAGGTATGACAATTGGAATGGATTACCAGTAAGTGTGGGTTTGAGTCGATTCATGCGGCTGCTAAGAATTCAGTAGCGTAGTGTAAAGTTGCTTACAACCGTAACATATAAATAGCAAATCAATAGCAATCAAAGCAATCAAACCACTTAAATCCACCTGAATAAACACAAACAATTTCATCAAATTCGGTTCAGCAGTTTAGTTCAGTCATATAGAAACATACAGATGAATTATATATATATAAAAACTTAAAAATGTGTTTTATGTAGGTTGCAACAATAGTAGCAGATACGCAGTTGGTGATTGAAGGTACTCAACCGCACGCCCCATACAACGTGTCTGGTACAGCGACTGAGTTTCAAGTGACATTACGCTGGCAGCCAGGGTACGCGGGTGGTCCAGACTATAAGCAGGACTACACTATCTGGTACAGGGAAGCGGGCTTCTCCGAGTGGACCAAAGTCCCCGTCACACCTTCTGGTGCTACCTTTGTAAGTAACGCAATCATACATTAGCTTATTAAAGTCCAACGTATTATAAGGTTTTGGCCTCCCCATAAAGGTAGCAATGCCATAATTAGTCACTCTGAGTAGGCGAGTCATGATGGCTGTTCTAGTAAGCAACTCGTGATCGGGTGCCTCATATGTGATTTTTCAAACAACAAAAAGAAATTTGGAGGGATAATACTTTTTTCTATTGCATCACACTGAAGCTAATATTTATTAATAATATTATATTCATTTTTATTTAAAAGAACTAGTTTAATTAAAGAAGGACAAGCCTGCTGAGTTTCTAGTCGTATCATCTCAGCCGCAACCGTGTTCCTAGCGTTCCTAATTCACTAATTTTATTTCTAACTTTAGAATAAATATTTATCAACTGCGACCGCCAATCGGCGTACCCAGCGTGACTAGTATCGCATTATCTTCTCTTAACCTATATTCAATTATGGACGTAAAAAGACTGATGGATGGAATTAAAAATTATAAAGATCTAGATGACCCTTGCCATTACTTCACACCGTTATTAAAAGTCTTCTTTTTTCCTTTACTTGTAGGCTCATTATATAATTATTATATAAGATTTTGTAAAAATCCATAACATTTATTACGATTTACCAACAGATGGCGACATTTACTGTTTTGAATATCAAACAAACGACCACCAGATGGGGTTTTAAAATGTAGATTCCAATTATTTTTTTAATTGATAACATTAATTTTAACATGTATTTACTTATTATTCGTAATTAGATGAAAAAATTATCTTCAAAATAACCTAAAAAACGGTAATATTAGTGCATTATTATTAGAGGTTAAGAAGATATACAATGCGAAAGTGAAAGGATGTAGGTACCGGGGAAACCGAGACTCACCTACCTAGACCAGATCGGTCATGTACTGAAGGAAGTTGGAGTCAAGAGTCTCCGAAACCGGCGAGCGTGTATGAAGAGAATAATGAATGTTGAGGAAGCGAGTGAAGTATGCAAGGATAGAGTTCTCTGGCACTCTGTTCTCTCTGCCTACCTTGCAAAGGATATGGCGTGATGATATGTATGTATTATTATTAGAGAAATTTCGTAAACACTAAAAATACCTTTTAGAAATAATATGTATATAGATATAGTTAAGGGTCAATGCACTTATAATACAAATTCAATCCGGACAACTGTTAACAGAAGCCCACAAAAAAAACAACAATGGCAGGCAATTTTTTATACTTGTTAGTAACCAGAAAGTTATTGAACTTATAGATACTATTTTTGTCCGTATTAACGAACTGTGGTAATGGGATAAACATACAAGTAAAGTTACTTCGTACATACCCGTAGGAATCGTAAAAATCGACTCTACCCAAGAAATTGGGGATCAGCTTTCTCCTGAGAGATGTATAATATTATAGATGTTATAGAGTTTCATAATTGTAACCGAATCTGATGTAAAAGTTTCGAATAATTTTGGATAGGGTAGGTACCTGTATGAGATACATTGTGACAGGTTTACCTTCAACCAGCCAAGCCGACGGATTCTAAACAGGATGAAACTCCAAATGGGAATAATACGAATATCATTACTTAGTATTTCCCTTTTACAATCCTCTAAAAAACTAATATAACCGTAATCGAAATTATCGGATAATCCGAAATAATTTCATATCTGTAAGCGAATCCAAATCCGCATTTGGATTCGCTATAATAATATTCTATGTACCGGTATAATATATACTCTATAATATATATATATATATATATATATATATATATATATATATATATATATATATATATATATATATATATATATATATATATATATATATATATATATATATATATGTATATGTATATATATATATGTAAGCACTTTTATTAAGATCTACTTAATTTAAAGACTCTAAAAAGTCTTCATTATCGTCATTATTGATTGAATTAGGCAAATACATGGCGAAAATCCATTATTATTTCAAAATGGAGGAAAGGAAGGAAGACCCACCACTTTCCCACGGTTAATCAATATACCTACCGTATACTTCAAGAAAGGAAGGAATACGAGATGGGATCAAGGTGAAATAGGATATTAGGAAATCATGAACACCCTCCAGAACTTCAACTTGCAATTTTCCGCAGAACTTCGAATAAAGACACGTGTTTCGCCTGTAAACGAGGTATTCTTAGGATGGTTCGGCTTCAAATGCGCCGTCATCATTATTATCATAACTTATATAGTCCCACTGTTGGGCTCGAACCTTGTCTACAATAGGAGAGAAATTAACCTAACACGCGATAACAAAAACTGTCAATAATAGAATAGAATTTATAGACCTGCTTTTTCTTATACAGGTCACAATTAATCGCTTACAACCAGGAACTACATACGAATTTCAAGTAAACAGCAAGAATACAATTGGAGAAGGCATGATGAGTAAAGCTATAACTATAAGAACTTTAGGTAAGTGCCGCAATTATTACCAACCAAAGCTTTTGCATCGGGAGAGAATTTAATTCTATTTGTGGTATATTTGTCGTTTTCTGGTGTATCAAATACTAACTCAAATTTGAGCTTCAACAGCATTGTAAATGTATATTCGATACTTGAAAATTCGCCATTTACTACACTGCCAGCTCAGAATTTAACACTGAACTGAGGGTTACTGACCATCAAAAATAGTAATATACTTTATTTCGTTCTTTATTATATTAGTATCTTCATCGTCTGAAAAATATAGGCAAAAAGGTTAAAATAAAGTTTAATTTAAAAATTGTAATATTATTATATTTCTAATATATTTTGGCAATAAGTTGGCAACCCTATACCTAATACTTTTGTGATGTACGCGTGAGTCGTGTTCGAGTTCACGATTTTGCAAAAAAAATCAAACGAAACTCTAAAAGAGCGTAAATAGAGCGGACTTATAGTTCATTCATTTAATATAATTTTGATAGATATATTCATTAAACACAGTATAAAGAGCGGAATCATTTGAGTTATCCGACACTTTATTAGAAAATTCTAAGTAATTTAAATGGTCCCATTTACGTGCCGTTCCCGTTAATTATAATAGAAACTAATAATTAAAACCATATAGTGACAGGTAAAGGATAAATAATTATAAATTAACAAGACAGATGGTCTATTTAAAAATAAAGAAATCTAGTTAAGTTTACAAAGTCAACCAAAAAAAAAAACAAAAACTGCAATATATAACAAAATGTAAAAACAAATGCTTTTGCATATGAAATAAGTTTTACAGCTTGACTAATACAAGAATAAAGGATAATAATTTGGTGAGACATGCTATGTATTTAACTGGGATTTGCTTTTATAGATGTAGGCGCTAAACCGAAGCCGGCACCCACACCGGCAGGGCCGGTAGACGACAAAATTTTCCAAAAGGCACCTGAGGGCTCTGGTATACAAACTCTACAGAATAATTAATATTCATTCTCATTTATACCATCCTCTGTACCTTTTATTTTAGTATTCTAAAAATATCTATTCAAACTGAATTTTTCTTAAAGCAATTTTAAGTATAACTATTCTATTTCTCCAATCTATTGTCTAGCGCGTACATGCATTTGACAGTGCTAAAATGTTTGAACAATTAAGGTTATGTTAATATTATATTGAATATTTCAACATTATCACCAATCTTAGTGTCAATGATACTAATGCAAGTTGAAGAAATTCGTGGTTTGAAGAGGTATTTTAGTGTTAAACTTGTTTGAAAGCGATTATTTTTATTTTTTTATTGTATTGCACTTGATAATAAAGGTAGATGTTTTTTTTTAAAGCATTTAGCTTCAATTTTATATGTAGCCAGTTATCTTGCTTTTTTTGCATAGAATCATCGTCATTTGTATTTTTTTAAATGTATAATATAAATTCCACCTCATTTTTAGTAATAATGACTTTTTGTACGTTTGAAATAATAATTTCAATTTGTGTTTATGCAAAATTAAAATATGTTTTATTAACATTAGTTACTTGTATATTTATTATTTTGAAATAAATTATTATCCTAGATATGTCACTGTGTTTTAAGTCAGACTTCCAAAATTAAATCGGTGAAAATTGCACTCAATTCCACGCAGTAGTTTTTGCGTTATACGCATACAAACATACAGGAAGACACACATTTTGTTCTCGCTTCTGTTGTAAAGCTACACTCATATTAATTTCCTTCAATATCTATAATGTATAAATATCAACTGTTACAATTTTATAATTATGTATAAAAAAAAATTATTCATGTTTTTATATATTAAAGTATTTTTCTTTAAATATATATACGTATTTATAAACTTCGCTTACAAAAATTGATTCAATAGTCTAATGTGCTATGATCTAATATGCACAAAAAATCATCATTGCATAGATCTTTAATAGTCACATGCATTCTATGAGTTATTGGAAATAAAACGTCATTAACAACATATGTATAAAATTTTTTGAACGTTTAATCCTTCTCGATTCAGGTCCAAAACCAGGTCAACCACGCAATCTGACGGTGACTGAGGTCCACAATGGGTTCCTAATAACATGGCAAGTGCCGTTAGAACGAGCTCATTTGGTACAATACTACACTATCAAATATCGCACTGATGCACAATGGAAGACGCTCAATAGGGGACAAATAAGACCAGAGGAGACCAGTTATTTGGGTGAGAGGACTATATAAATCTATTCATAATGATGGGATTTGTTACCCTAACTCGCGTAGAATTTCATCTTTATTTATTCCTTTTATATCTTTGTACCCCTTCTCTATATTTTTTTTACACTTTATATGTTTTTAAAGATTAATGAACATTAATCAATAAATATTTACAACGCGGGGGATTTTACAAATATTCAATTAACGAACGCCAACAAAAATAATTTGTTGATTGAATTAAGAACTTTGCTATGACCATGCCCCTTAGAGCAGTTCCGCACTACATCCGATCCGAATCCGTGAACATATGGTCCGTCGTAGCCATAGAATTATTTCTATGGTAATTTACGCACTACATCCGATCTCCGTCATCCGATTTCTTTCCGTCATTCTAGAATCTCCATGCCGGAGAAGATTTTTGACGGACCGATGTAGCCATAGAATTATTTGTATCAACGTACGTCTACGTTCTTCGTACGTACAATAGTATTGCCAGAAGTTGACGTCGATTTAAAGCTGTCATGATCAACGACGTGAACACTGCTGTGGCTCCGCGTAAAATCACGTAATTCGGTCAGAGTTTTCTAGACCCATATTTTCACGGGTTCGGATCGGATTCGGATCGGACGTAGTGCGTAACCGCTCTTAGTATAACTTCATTCATTCCTGCAATCAAATATTAAAATGTATGGTATTTTCAAACCATAAAAAATATAAACTATAAAAAGTTATTCACATTACTGAGATTTAGCATCTAATATATTTGATTATTTATAAAAACCCAATTACGAGCGAAAAACGATTGTCACAAGTGGGATCCGTCCACGCCGATCCCACTTGTGACAATCATTTTTCGCTCGTAATCGGGTTTTTATATATAAAAAGTTATTTTATATATTAAATGTAATTTCGTCATATATAATCTAAATTGGCTGCATAAATGACGCTGTGGTTAAGATGCCGACCTACAGTGGAATTAAAGCCACGCAGTATCATAGATGCCATCCGCGTGGGTAGGTACGCATAACAATACTTTGCACAATTCACAAATAGTTATTCTATGGGTGTAATTTGTGTCCGTTAAATATATATGTAAAGTCCCCCGCATAAGAAGGATTATTTCCGTTGTATTTTGTATATGATCGACATAGAGACAGAGTGCCAGAGAATTCTATCTTCGCATACATTCCACGTGCCCACCCGGCACTCTGCTCTCCTCGACTCGCCTGACTGGGCAAGGCGTGATGGATGGCGGCCCCCATCGATGTATTTTGTATATAGAAATAAAAACAATTATCAATAATATTTATTAATTACAGTGAAAAACCTAGTCGGCGGTCGTACATACTACTTCAGAGTGTTGGCTAATTCAGCAACCAGTTATGAGAGTTCGGAAGAAGTGAAGTTTCCAGTTCCCGCTCGGGTGAAGCATAAAGCGATCACGGCGGGCGTGGTCGGCGGCATTCTATTCTTTATAGTGGCTATCATATTATCTGTGTGCGCGGTCAAGATATGTAATAAGAGAAAACGACGTAAGCAAGAGAAAGGTGAGCTAAACTTAATACAAGCGGCCGCTAGTCCGCCGCCTCTCACAATATCCCCATTTAAAAAAGAAATGATGACTTTCCCGCTGTAAATATATAAAGCGCTAGATTGTTATGAAACTAGGTTACAAATATTTTTTTTAATTTCTTCAAAGATTAGTAGAAATATTAATTTTACTAAATACTATCCTAAATAAATATCCTTTAAAAATGTGTTATAAAATATGTTTGAAAGCGTAAGAATTACCTTCTAATAGGAAATATTTAACTCCCACTCCGACCCCAATAAAAATATGCCGGTTTCTTCATAAATTATTTGGGTTAAAATTTAATTATATATAATTTAAACAAAACTAATTTAATTTAATTTAACAAATACTAACAGTTTTTTTTTCATACTTTTGATTTATTATTGCAGACAATGAAAATTGTATGTTAATTATTTTCTGATTTTGAACAATCCGTCAATCTTTTACTTAATTTTTACGCATCATTAGTCTTGCTATTTTTGAAAATTTAAACACAGACTAGTAGCCGCATTATAAACTTTAGAATTTTCGAAATAAAATATTGTCATTGTGTTTTAATATTATGACGACTAAGTATTTCAAAATTAACAAAATTTAATGTATAACAATTTTCAATTTAATAATAAATAATTATAGTAATTTAAATAGTCATAAAAACAATAAAATATGAGCATACTATTATAATAGTATTTTAAAAATATTTGCAAAAAAAAATATACTCGTTTTAAAATTAAAGTTACATAATAAACTAGACGCTGTCGGGTTTTTAAAATTGGAATAGTTGACGGAACCAAAAAAAATGTAGACAATAAAGACTGCTCTATAAAACAATAACCATAGACAAACGTTACGAGAAGTACAACTTGCATAACTTACCATATTGTCGGCCTTATTACATTTCTTTTAAACATGTTTTTGTATATCAACCTACATCGCTACATCAGCAAACAACTCGTATTTTTTTTTTTTTTTTTTTTTTTTTTTTTTTTTTTTTTTTGGTAGGCTATGGCCCGGTCACACGTCGCCCGTACCGCCCGGGGCGACGGAAGGGCAGCGCGTGGCCCCATAACCCACCGTATTCCCTCCCCATCGCCATTGGGCCGGCCACTGGTACCGCTTCCTTGCCTTCCGTGGCCAGCCCGGCGGGTTACCCTTTCGGGTACCATCCCCCGTCAACGCCCCAGCTAACTGCCGGGGCGTCGCCCTCACGCGGTCAGCCTCTCTGCGGGTGAAGGACTATTCCCCGGTCCAGTCACCCGCGGCCTCGGCTAGGGCGGCATTAGGCGCAGATACTCGCGCCTCCGCCGCCCCAGGCGCCGGCGACGGAGCGTCTCACCGAAGAGGATTTCCTCTCGGAGTCGCCCCGCCGCCTCCTTCCGCGAGACAACTGTCTCGCAGAAGGCGGCGACTGCGTCCCAGTTCCTGACGCTGTCGAGCATCGCCTTAGCGATGGTCGGCAGCGCCAGGTCGGCACCGATGATCGCGACGAGTTCACGGCGCTGCTCTGCCCAGGCCACACAGACCTCGAGCGTGTGCTGCGCCGTGTCCTCGTCGCAATCGCAGTGGTGGCAGGACGGTGTACTTTCCCTCCTCACTACCGTGTGCAGGTACTTGCCGAAGCAACCATGCCCCGTCAAGACCTGCACCAGTCGGAAGGAAAGGACCCCGTGCTGTCGACCCAACCACTCCATCAGCACTGGCCGGAAGGCCTCGATGGTCCGAACACCGAACCGAGGCCTTCCCAGCCGGATTGCCCAACGAGCAATAACGTCACGGCGGGCGTCGCCCCGCCAAGCGGCCATCTCACTAAGCGAGACGGTGCCGCCCCCTGCCCGCGTCGCTGACACCCGCCGGTACAGTCCGGCGAGCATTTCCGCCTCCAAGTCCCACGGAGGTGTTCCGGCCAACAGGCATGCTGCCTCCGTCGCCACCGTGCGGTATCCGCGTATGGCCCTGACCGCCATGGCCCGCTGTGGTCGCCATAGTAGAGCCCTAAGTCGGACGGTCAGGGACCCCGCCCACACGGGTGCGCCGTACAGGGCCATCGACCGAACCACCCCCGCGTACAGCAGTCGGCACGTAGCGCTGGGTCCGCCTATATTCGGCATAAGCCAGGATAGGGCGGACGCCGCGCCGACAAGCCGTGGAGCAAGCCGACGGAAATGCTCCCGGAACCACCATCGCCCGTCGAGCACCAGGCCCAAGTACCTCATATGGGCCCGGATGCTGATGGGAACCGAATTGACGGTGATCGAGGCGTCGGTGGGTGGACTGGTGCGGGGCCCATGGAATAATAAGGCCTCCGTCTTATCCAGGGCCACCCTTAGCCCCAGCGCCTCGATCCGCCTGACAATCTCCTCGGTGCCAAGAGTTGCCAGGCGTGCCGCCTCCTCCAGCGTCCCACCCCGGGCTGTGACGAGTGTATCGTCGGCGTAACAAATTACGCCCAGCCCGGGCGGGAGGCTCCCTCTCAACGCCCAGTCGTAGCCGATGCTCCACAAAGTCGGCCCCAAGACCGACCCCTGCGGAACACCGCACGACATGGGCGTTCGCACAACATCCCCTACTCGGTTCTTATAGAGGACGCTGCGCCCCTCCAAATAGTCTGCCACCAGCCGCCTCAGGTATACAGGCACCCCGTGATACCGGAGTGCCTCCCTGATGCAGCTGAATGGCAGACTATTGAATGCGTTGGCGATGTCTAGAGACACCGCCAACAGCACCCCACCGCCAGTAACAGCCTCCGCGACTACGGCCCTCAGGCGCAGCAAGGCTGCGATCGTCGAACGCCCCTTTCGGAAACCAAATTGGGCGTCCGACAGATCGGGGCCAACCTCGCTAAGGTGTTGGCCGATACGGGCAGCCAGGATCCTCTCCAACAGCTTACCCGTATCGTCCAGCAGCACGATCGGCCTATAGGCCGAGGCCGAGTCCGGAGACCGTCCCGGCTTCGGCAGGAGTACCAGCCTCCCCTCCTTCCAACACCCAGGGAACTGCCCAGACGATAAACACGCGTTGTACAGTCCCCCGAGGCGTGGACCCAGATGTTCGAGGACCAGGGCCAGCACCCGGTCGGGTACCCCGTCTGGCCCAGGAGCGGTGGTCTTGGCACGCATTCGCACCACCGCCGCCCCCATTTCCGTCTCCGTAACGGGCGGAACACTTTCGTAGTCGGCCTCCCGGTCACTATTCGGCAGTGCCATGACCGGGGGCGTGTGTTCCGTCCGACGTGGGAATAGTTCCTCGACAACTCTGGTGAGGAGGCTGGGCTGGAGAGTCTCGGTGAGGGGGGGGCCCCGCGCGCGGAGCTTACTCAGCGCCGCACGATAGGGGCGACCCCAGGGGTCACGCTCGAGACTGTCCAGCATCTCCTGCCGACTAACGTCCTTGGCTTGACGGATGGCCAGCCTGAAGGCAGACCGCGCACTGCGGTAAGCCTCGTACAGCTGGCCCTCCCGCTCAGCGTCGCGGTGACGCCGCCGACTGCGGGTATAAGATCTCCGAGCACGTATGCACGCAGCTCGGAGCTCTGCCAACTCCCGGGACCACCAGGGAACCGCCCTCTTCGGGGGAAGACACCGTACACGGGGCATAGCCGCATCGCAAATCTGCGTTAACGCACAGCGAATGCGGCCAGCCTCGGCGTCCACCCCGTCCACCGAGGGCGGTGACGGCAGCCACGAATGCACAATGGCTGCCTCCACCAGTAGGTCCCGATCAAGTCGACCCACAGCCCACCGCGGAAAAGCGGGAGCTCCGTCTGCCGTGTGACCCCTGCTGGGCTGGCGGAGGGTCCGGGAGACCTCTATCCGAATGTATCTATGGTCGGATAGGGTCTCAACCTCCTCCTGGACATACCAGCTCCTCACACGTGGTGCGACATCGGGGCTAGCGAACGACAAGTCCACTATCGACCCACCCCACTGCCGCACGCACGTATGCACTGAACCCCTGTTCAGCAAACAGAGGCCCAGTGACGCCGCCCACTCTTCAACCGCCCGCCCGCGATCGTTCGTCCTGGGGGACCCCCACGCCATAGACTTGGCGTTGAAGTCCCCCATTACGAAGAGCTGGCGCGGTGCCAGTTGCCGTATCGAGGCCTCCAAGTTGGTGAGGGAGGCCCCGAAATCTGCCACACTCCTGTTAGGGGAGAAGTACACGCCGTAAAGCGTTACCTCTCCCCAGTCCGCCGCGACGTATCCATCACCCCTGTCCTTTAGAGACAGAGGCGGGGAAGGCCACGACGTTGAGGCGACGATTGCCACAGAGCCGTCACTGCTACTCAACCAATTAGATCGGTCGGGCACGCAATACGGCTCCGCGGCTACGGCTACACCTATCAACCACTCCGCCATAGCTTGCAGGAAAAGGTCCTGCGCACCGGCGGAGTGGTTGAGGTTGGCTTGCAAGAGGTGGATGGACTCGGTAGCCATTAGTGGGCCGTGTCCATCACCTCCTCCGCGCCGGCGGGCGATTGGGTCGCGCAAGGAGCGGAAGCGGCCGGGGTCGCCGGGCCGCTCCGCCCCTTTGGAGCCGAAGCCGGGGGTCTGCACTGTCCACCCCCCATGCGATGTTTGGAGGGCTTATTGCCCGCCGCACACGCGGGACAGTGGGGTGCGGCAGCACACGATGCCGCCATGTGCCCGGTTTGACCGCAGCGGAAACATAGTCCGCTGCAGTCAAAGCAGTTGGTACACGTTGGCCGGGTATGCCCGACCGCCATGCACCTAAAACACCTCGCAGGCCGGGACTCCAGCAGGGTTACCCGCGCCGAACTCCAGCCTACGAGGATCCTGCCTGAGTCAGCCAATTTCTTGACCGACTCTACCGGACACTGCACCCAGGCAGCACCGACGCCGCCCGGTCCAGGGCGAATGGCGCCAATCCGGACAGTGTCCGAGGCGCATCCGGTTTTCGAGACAATAGCCTCCCTGATGTCCTCCACCGTCACGGAATCGTCCAGACCCGCAATGCGCATCTCTGCGCACTTGACGGGTCTGGCAATTCGAACGCCATCCTCCTGGCCAAACAGCCCCCGCAGCTTCGTGGCCACACTATCGGCCGCCTTAGCACCCTCGGCCCCAGGAAACTCGAGGATTCGAGCCCCTGTCCGGGCCTTGCGGGTCCTAGCTTCGACGCCTCCGATATCAGAGACGTCTAGCTCCCGCCGGGCGCGACGTAAGACGGCCTCATAGTTGAGGCCCTTCTCAGCCGCCTCAGGCAGCACAGTGATAACCACTGCTGCTGACTTTGGCGACCGGAGCTTCCTGCGCGACCTCTTCCCCCTCTTTTCGGCTCCTGCTTGGGGAGCGGTGGCCTCAGCGGCGCTTTTGACCGCCGCCCTCCGTCTTTGGCCGGGACTTTTCCTGCTTCGCTCAGCCACCTGCCAGCCCTGTTCGAGCATGGCAGCAGCACTGAGCGCAGCAGGCGCAGTCGTGGGCGCGCTAGCCGGTACCAGCGACGCAGGTGTGGGCACCGGTTGCGGCGTGGCCTTAGCAGGAGCCGGCGCCGATCTCGGCTTCTTAGCCGAAGCGAGCCCTTTGGACCCAGCCTTGGGCCCAGTCACAGCTGCGGCGAAGCTCACGCGGCCACCCTGGCAGGGTAGCGGGGTGGGTCTCGACGCTATAGTCGGCCGCGTGGTCTTGCTTCCGTCCGCAGCGAGTGGCGGCCGGAGACGTGGCTCCGGAGGCAATCTTGCCTCAAGAACCTCCATGCGCGCATTGACCATGACGCCAACAGACTCCATGATGGCGCGCATGGTTGCCTCCGGCACACCGTCCACCACAGGCAGCGCGGGCAGCGGTACTGCCGCTACTGGCTGGGCTATCGGGGCGCGCCTCGCAGCTCGAGCCGGCGCAATTGAGGCGGCGACAGAGTCGGACCTTGTCGACGGCGTTGTCGGCGTCAAAAGCGCGAATTGGCTCCGCAAGTCGGCCATATCTTTGGCCAGCTTGCGGTTTTCTTTCCGCACCGCCGCTAACTCCGCCTCCAGTCGGTGGTTTTGGTCCCGCAGACCTAATACCTCGCCGCTAAGGCGGGCATTTTCGGCCTGCAGGGCCTCCATCTGAGTGCCTGGGGGGTCGCTGCTCACAGCGCCCTCAGCTGCCGCCGCGCCAGTGGGAGGGATGTTGGACAACACCCTCACCATCCTCGCGGCGACTGCTTCATTTTCGGCACGCATGCGAGCCTCGGCCTCCCTCAATTGGCCAACCGGGGACGAAGCCGCCGATCTTGCCGCCACCGCGGCCCCTCGCCCCCTGCGAGAGGTTGCCACCTTGGGAGGAGGCATAATAATTGCACTCCCCTCGTAGTCGGACCCTGAGCTGCCACCCTTATTTAGGGGGCGCTTCCGCACCTTCGAGGGGAGGGCCTCCTCCCTGAGCGTCAAAGCCGCCGCCATGGTTGCCGCAGAACGCGACGATGATGCAGCGGCAGGCTCGGCAGCCGACATGCTGCCCTCCTCCATCTCCGACGGACCTGCGGCATCGCCGCCCTCGTCCTCTGTCTCCACGACAGATCTGCCGCCCTCGTCGTTGGACGGCTCTGCGACAGAACTGTCGCCCTCGTCCTTCGACGGCTCTGCAGCAGAACTGTCGTCTCCTTCATGGGTTGGAGCGGCGGCAGCCTCCCTGAGAGCCCGCCGCTCCTCTCGCTCCTTTTGGCGCCCCTTCGCGACGGAAGCCTTCCCACGAGTCGCCTTGGGTGGTCTTCCACGCCTCTTCGGCTTCGATTGGGCCTCCATGGGTGCCGGGCCCTCGGCGGGTTTGAGCGCCTCTAGTCTAGAGGACGAGGCGTCTTCTGTGCCAGTTTTATGGTAGCATGGCGAGGCTGTAATGTGGGAACCGCTAGGATCCCCGTCTGTAAGTGGTAAAATGTGATCCATCTTGTTCCCACGAGTAAGGGAGAAGTACACCGTCGACCCGGGCAGAGATCCCTGTACCCGGGCAAGCCTACATTTACCAACCAGGGGGTCGGCCGGTACCCTGGCTGGAGCGTGCTAACAACAGAACAACCCATCTGCCATGCATCTTCTCGCCGCACGCCAGAACTTAAGATTCTGGGTGATTTCCGAATTCGAATGTTAATTCGAATTCTTTATAGAGGTTGTCTTCCTCGCGGTCCGGGCGGTTAAGCCAAGACCCTCGCTCCTGAAACTACGCCTCACGACAATATGTCTTGAAGCGAGATATCAGGTTTACGATATGTCGGCGGTGGCATAAGCCTGCCCAGCCCTCAAATTAATGAGTGACCGGGCCCGTCCGAAATTTCGCCTCCTGTACCCTCTACAACTAGAGGGTCAGGAGCGAATTGGGGCTCAACCCATTGCTGGGGAACCCCCCCTCGCGCCAGAGATTCGCTACGAGCGACAATTCGACAGAAGGATCTGGGGGACTGTCGCTCGCACCCAGGGTACACCACGTGGAGGTTTCTGGCATCGTACCCCAAACAACTCGTATGCTTTTTGCATGACATCTATGTAAATATTGCAATTTTATAAATATGTATTTTGCTAACACTTCCGCTTGTCAATATGCAATGAAAAAATATCAATAAAACTTCGTAGGTAAGAATAAATATCACTTTTTTTTGCCTTTGTAGCCTCAGACTGGGTGTTACATCCTTACCCAGACTATGGATGAGCGCTGAGGGCTCTCCGCTCAAAAACTTAGGTACGGGCCTAAGGGCACCCACTGTGGGGTACGAACCTCAGCTTGGGGCGTGGCTGAGGGTAATATGGGAGCTCTCTCATTATTTGTATTTATTTACTCAACCTTTTTTATTTCATCGTGTACACTGTAATTTGTGCTATGATCTTGGCGTCGAGCTCATGAAGACCGAGTCTCGGCTAAAGTAATATTATTTTATGAACACAGTCTCATGCAGCCTTTAAAAAGTATACCTCAAGGAACATCATAGTCGTTCACTACTTTAGGAAAGTAGATACCAAAACAACACGTTATTAATTGTTTTTGTTACACTGGGGTTTGGTAATGAGCACAAGAGGACACTCAATAAGTCCATAATATCCGAAACTTCAGAAACAGATGTAAACGCAATAAAATCCTTAAGATTATTTTCATTTCAGAAAGTTACGTTTAAAGTTTTATTTTCATTTTCTAAATAGTCTATAAATTTCAATATAAATATATATTCACGTTTACATGAAATATCAATGGTTTCTAAAGTTAAAACGAATATTACACATAAATAGAAACGAAATAACACCATTTTTACGGGTTTTATCGCGTTTATACTTGATTTTTAATTGCCAGAAGTTTAAAAAACTTTCAGCCATCATAGTCACGGAAAGACAAATGCGACAAAAGCTTTGTAAATTTATTTAAAATACATGAATTATTGTTCACTTCATTTTGTATTCCATGTTAAACCAAATTTCAATCAATGCTCAATACTTTTGCATTTCAATGTAGCCTACTAATAAATATTTTGTCAATAATGCATGTTGAGAAGGCCAATTAATAGAAGATAGATAATAAGCATAGTAATATAAAAAAAATATCCTTTTTACATAGCAAGTAATAGGTTTCGTTCGAGAAAATCTTTTCTCATGGTTTTGAAAGATGACTATATCGAATTATTTGTAATCTGTAATTGGCCTTGTCGTAATTAATGTTGTGAGTTATTTTTTTTTATAAATACGATTTATAATATAAATAATTATTCATAATCATAACCATATGCTTTTTTATCATAAACCACGCACACTGGAAGCAACGTATGTAATATTTTACCTTTGTAGATATGCCGATTTTGTAAAAAATTGTACTTTCAAATTGATACTGATTAAACAACTTTTCGACTGCAATTTTTTTTAATATATGTATATTAAAAATAACCAAGCCTAAATACTCCAAAGAAATACTAATTTCTATATATTCTATTTAGATTTAAATGATAAATATTATCTGTGTGTTATTTATTATTCAGGAGAATATATACTTTTCGCTTATTATATGTTTAATAGATTATGGTTCGAAGGGCATCACAGGGCACACTCAAGCTAATTCTTACTAAACATGTTGCATATAATTTTAAATAAAGAAAAAAAAAATAGATACAACCTCTAAATTTCTCACCGGATCTTTTATATTTTGATCAGCCTGATCCGGTGGTAGTTTGTGGGATTAAGTTAGGGTAAAATATATTTATGAAAAATTGATAATATGTACCTAAATAACCTCACAAGGTTTATGCATAATAAATGATTACGAATTTCATTATCGCCATACAACTAAATCCAAAATGGCGACCAATAAGTATCTTTACACAGAAAAAAAATTGGATCTGTATGTAAATATTTGGATTTTTTTTTAATTAATTAAGGCTCACCGTGCTGATTCTATATCTTGAAATAAAGTCACACTTTAAAGACTTACGTCAAATAAGACAGTGACTTTACGTGACGTGACGATTGTTCGTAAATATCGCACACTAATAGTATTGCCCATAACGAATACAAGCTTAGATTCAAATTTTGTGATGCGCACTTTAATTTTAATACTGCAATATATTTTCAAAACTTTCGATAAAAACAAAATTGTTAATTCACATTAAGAGCCATATTAACCGATCTTCATCTTGAATACAATATTTACTTAAGATCGTACTCAAGATGGGGTTAGTTTTTTATTGATACGACCTTAAGTACCTACTCTTCACGTTAGCAATAATATTTTGTTGAGTCCAGTGTGCGTTTTATAAATTCTGACAATATGGTGGGTGTTGGTTTATGAGTTACATGGTGGCGGACTGCGGCCTTTGGGCAGGGTGTACTGAACTCAATATTCACTACGTTAATGTTCAGAAATAATTCGCTTACAGCATACAACATGGTAGCTGCGCGTCTTACTGATCTACGCGCCGCCGATAGCACTCAAGTGCCTTTTAAAAAGTGAGTACAAATCTCAATATTTTTTGTTATTAATATATATTATGCACTTCATAGACTAATCCATCTTTATATCTACACGCTGCGAAAACAGGAAATCAGGTTAGTCTATATGATATTCTTCATATAATGGCAAAGTTAATACAATTCACAATCTTTTCTTGACTGTGGAAGTGATTCAAGAGAAGATAAAGTCGAAATAAAAACTAATACCAGTCCATCTGAACAGTAAGATTTATCAAAGTTAATCCCTCATATGATGAAAATGGCTATGGCTATGATGCTTGCGCTCAAACGTTGGATATACATATGTATATACTCGTATATGAGCTGAAATGAGATATGATATTTAAAGTACCAAGTATCCTCGTGTCGTATAAGTAATTTAATAAACATAATTAGTCAACAACAGGGAATGGCAAATTCAAAACCATACCAACCATCTGATCGTTTATCATTCGTATTCTTCTAAATCGTGACGCAATTATCCAAATTACTCAAGGTCGACGCAATATGTAGGTACTATGTTTCCATCGTACATATTGCCTAAATTCGGCAATAGTTTTATGGGCAGCCATTTGTACGACGTCACGACGACGTCGACGTGCTGTGTGGTAGCGGCTACGAATACTACCAACCCTTACTTTGCTCGTGGATGTCGTAAAAGACGACTAAGAGCTTTATAACCACCTGGGCCAACTCCATCTGATGCCGTTTGGTCAACAATTACATTACCAAGGAGGATTGACGTCTGGCAGGCGGCCGATCATAAAACTATCGCCAATAACTTTGTACTGTGAATGAAGACTACATATTGTACCCCAAGCAATCGGGATAAGAGTAGGAAAATGATGATTTGTCCGACGTCAACCCTCCTTGAGAATGCAATTTTTGACCATACAGCGTCAGATAGTTGTCCAGGACAATGTAAAGCTGTTTTGAGACACCTACAAGCAATGTATTCGTAGTAGTATTCGTAGCCGCCACCAACCAGCCACAGCAAGTCATGAAATGTATGTAATTGACTAACTAAAACGTATGTTGTTACTGTTTCTGTACAGATTTAGCGAACGCGGAATATCGAGTATAGTGCAGTGTTTGCGGTTTACTGCTAACTGGGTGTGGCCGGCGTCGAGGTGCGGCGGCGAGGCGCGCTACTGGGTGTCGGTGCGAGTGTCACCCGCGCCCACCACGCCCTCGCCCTCACCCGCGCCCTCCTCCTCCGACGACGGCGGCTTCCTACCACGTGTACGAGCGCCCCTCCGACCCACGGCCGCGCCACCACTCTTCCGCGCATCTTCACCTGCATTAGCATTACATTGGCCTCCCTGGCCACCCTGGCCTCCATGGGCCGCCGCCTGGACGCCATGGTCACCGTTGCATGTCTCCGATCTCAGTTCCGTACCCTTCCCGAGTTCCGCCGACGGCTCCTTCCCAACTCCACCGTCACCTTTCCGGCTGAGATCTTTGCGGCAGGCCGCGTCGGCGGGGAACGTCGCAGCGCGGCCTCGCGCTCGTCCTCTGTCGCGCCACGCTCGGCCACGGCCCATGTCGGAGTTACCACCGCCACCCCACGAAGCATCTCCGGAGAGTCGTTCGTCTTCAAGCGGCTTTGGCAGTAAGAATGCGTCATCGCAACACAACCGCAGTAGCCGAACAGGCAGCTTGGCGGAGTGGCGGCCGCCTCCGTATCGAGCGCCGCCGCCCGCACCTCCCGCACGGCCGGGCTCGGGTGAGGTGGGCGATGCTGGCTCGGTGGATGTACACTACGAGTGGGACCGCGCCACGCGCACGCCCACGCCCTCAACCCCGGAGCGGACCCGTGCGCGCTCCTCGCGCGACGATGTGGAGGCACGCGTGCGAGCGATGAAGGAAGAATTCCTCGAATTCCGCAAGAGACAAGCGCTCCGGCGTCGCTCGCCAGAGCCGCCCGCGCTCTCTCCCCTATCGCCACTGTCTCCTCTTGCCGCCCTGCCGCATTCCCCGCCGGTGCCCGCCGAGACTGTCTGCTGAACACTTGTCGGTTTCACGCAGAACCACTTTATTTCCCACCGATTCCCTCAATTATATCGGTTCATGCTTGATCTTCACATAGCATATGATAGATAACAGCAATATCGTGTTTACATTCGTTGATATAATTTATACAAATGTTTATGTTGGAGCTTAAAATTAAATGGGACGTTAACGATATTCGATGATCGAGAACGAACGACCTTAGAGACCAATCGTATGTAAAAAAAAACCGGGCCCGTAACTCCATTAAACGAGGTCTATACGGAAGTAGATATAATTTGATACATTCACTGTTTATGTAGTGTTTAAAAGATCCCACCACCAGGTGACTGGCGTTATAATTATGCCGCCGGTAGCCATTATTATAAATAATAGATTACTTAGAAGAAAAAAAAACAACAACTCGTGTCGCAAACAAGAATATTTGCGACTGTAATTAAAGTACGTATAAAAGTGGATGCTGTGACGTTTTTTTGCTCGCACTGCCTGTTATCCTACGAAAATAAAATGTCAATTAATTGTTCCATGTAATCTAACCACGTATCGGAATAAGTATATATGTAGGACAGCGATAAAACGCTAAACTTAAGACAACGCATTGAATTTTAATGCGTTATATCTTTCAATAATGATACTACATTTAATTGATCATGATTATATTGAACAAAATGTGCCATATTGCAAATGATTGTTGTTTTCAACTATATGGCGTCTATGTTCGGCGAACAGCCAGTGCGAGTGACGTTCACCTTAACGCTTTAGGTATGAGCGGGGAAGCATCCACGACACCGCTCATACCAAACATTATATTGTAGTTATTATTGTAACTAATTACGAATAACGATTTACTAAAAGAGCACACACGACTGACGGTTGAGAGCGTGACGGTGATATTGTAATTATAGTCTACATGGGCCTAATCAAGTAAGCTTCAAGCAATCTTGATGTATAGGAAATGACTTGATATTTTAATTTTAATGGCTTACTAGAGTTGACTATATTGACTCTTAGCCGTTCGGGTTGTATCGGTGAGTACTCGCCGATCGCACTTTCAACCGTCACTGCCGTGAAACTCATTTATAATATACAACAAAATAATCATTAAGTAGATATTAGAAATAATTTAGATTGATACAAAAAAAAACGCGTAAACTTAGTTTTGTTTGTAATTTTTTTTTATACTTCAAATGAATTATTATTTTTTACAAGTACAAATTTATTTTTATTTTGTTTAATTTATATGGTTAAAATAATTTTAAAGGAACAAAGTGTACATATGTAAAAAAAAAATAACATGTTAGATATTATATACATTTATTTATTTAAGTGTGGTGTGGTATGATTGTGGTTCTGAAGACCCTTCTGCCGGTTGCTTTTAACGCACCGGCCAATAACGTCATAGAACACTGCCGAATTATCAACTTCCCACGTTTATATTTAAGTGATGTCTTCTATGAATGAACTTTTACCTTACGTTATCATGTTTGTGTGACTGAATGCCTCACGGCTGAAACCAATAAATATATGTATAATCTAATTAAAAATCCACTCATTGAAAATATAATATTTAATTACAATTTAAAAAAAAAATAGAAATCATTTGAATAATTTCACTATTTTGACGAACCCCAGTAATATTTTTAATCTGTGGATTTCGAATTAGATAGATTATAAATATCTGCCGTTACATAATAAGATAGCAAGATATGAAAGCCCAAAATGAAAGTTACGGTCATGTCAATTGTTTTTTGTATCATTCATTCAAGTACCTTTCTAGAATGTTCGTTAATTATTATTTTTTTATATCATAACTGTTATTTCGCATGATTAATAAATAATTTATGTATTTCGGTTCCTTGAAGCGATCCCACCTATAGTCTACCAGTCAAAACGAAGACTGTTTAGAATTATGTTCGTTATTAATTTTATTGTGTCAGATGTTCTCATATATATACATATATATTTCCTTGCATGCACGTCGTACATAACCATAGCCTATTATTTGTCACACATTATTTTTATTCGAATATCGATATAAGGACCTCCTAAATTAAGTATAAAAATGTACGCTTTAAAGAAATTGAAATAAATTACTCATAACAAATAGATAGGTAGGTATGATAAGGTGTAGGTATTTATGTGCGTGCATGGAAGCGTCTGATATGAAGGAATATGTCGTGAGTGCGTCAGGTGGATAAGTGTCAGTTCGAGTTGAGTGCATGACGTACTAGAATTTCAGTTCATATTGAGTGCGCGCATAGTGCAATTCCAAGTCAGTTCGAATTGAGTGCGAGCACGGTACAATTAAAAGTCAGTTCGAATTGAGTGCGAGCATGGTACAATTCAAAGTCAGTTCAAATTTAGTGCGAGCATGACGGACTCTTAAACATTACTACGAGTTGAGTACAGAAACATTACAAGTTGAAATTTAATGATTTGGAACCAACGAGCCATTCCTACGGGTTGAGAGCCCTCAGCGCTCACCCACAGTCCGGGTAAAGTTGTCATAGCCATCTGAGGCTAACAACTAAGACACACAAAAAAAAAAACGAGCCATTCCTATTGTGAAATAAAAATAATTAACAAATAATTCAGACTATAATTAATTAAATTGATAAAGATCTTCATTTTTAATCAAATTTTCACAGTTATTTAAGTATATTTTAAAAATAAAATATTCTAACCGTATAAGCTTTTAGCCACCTTCACCAGCAAACTGGTGACACACTTTAGGTGAAACATTTTAGGTGACGTAAAGTCAACATAAATAACAATTAACATTGATATTATTTAACTTATTGATTTTGAATTGAAATAAAGTTTTAAGTATAACACCTAATTTGACACGTAATATAAATTTTAAGTGTCATTTACATTGTCGTGAGTGTTAACTAAAATGTAGGGATCATTGGTGAAAAGGGGCCGTCCGTTAATCCCGTGAGGTTTGAAAGGGGGGAGAGGTTTGACAAAAATCACGAAGTCCCAAAACCTTCATAGTCTTAAACCTCACCACGTATCACCAAGGGGGAGGGGGCGGGTTAAAAATGCTAAAAAAAGATCACGTGATTAATGGACGTCCCCAAACGGTCATAAGACATTTTTTTGGCAAATTCTAAATCATATAAAATTTCAATTCAATGTATTTTGAATAAAAACACTTAGTTTTTATTTTACTTCTTCTTCTTCTTCTTGACGAATGGCTTCTGTGAGCGATTAACCGAAAGTTAAATTTACCTACGAAGTGCTCATTCGATTCGAACTGTCAACTGTCATCCGTACAGTGTCATGTTACGTCAAAACATCGAACAAACACATCACTATTTCACTGAGATGACGTTTTAGAGTTAAGTTACGTACTACGACACAATAGAATCTTTTTTTTTTATTTGTTTATTTTTTACTCGTTCTCTAAGTAAACTGCCGCCATAGCATACACTTAGATTATTAGGATCGACAATCGTGCAATAAATTTATTCACTGTATAATATGTTAAAATATAATTATTCGTATTATGTGCTCAATACTTTCGACTGACCAACTATTAAAAAAAAAAAGAATATAATCTGTAAATTTCTTAAAATCACTATCGTTTATTGCTAATTTATGCTTCGGTGTAGATATTGTTAATTTGCAAATTTGTTGAATTTTAGATATTGAAAATATGTGATTCTTGGGCAAGTTTAAATTTTCGTCGTTGTTCCTGTGATGGTTGATGGCACTAAATTCTCGTTATTGTTTTACTTTTAGTATGTCAGGCATATCACCCGTACATAATAAGTAATAGTTTTGTTATTATTATATTTTTACTATTGGTATTATAAAACGGGAAGATTAATTATCTATTTGGCCATAGACAACTTCAATCCATGCAAGTATTTTGATTGACGCAACTCAGCTACAAGGTATTTCTGTGACACAAATAAAATCAATGTCAACCAGAATTTTGATTTACTATAATCTAGAAACTAAAAGCTAAATTTCACAAGTACCCAGATATACTAGATATAGTTTAAATAATAAATTGTATTACTACCATTTAAAAATTTTGAAATACTCAGCTAAATAATAGTGGTAGGTCTATGTTGTTGGCAGTTCTCTGTGTGGGCCGGTCCGTCCGGGGTAGTACCACACTCTCGCAGAAGATCGACGTATGAGCAATAGCAATATGCTATTGCGCTTCGTTCGGTGATCGAGAGAGCCAGAATTCCAACTGGATGGTTTTGGGGTTTGTAATGGTAGGCAGCGGCCTAGCTATAGTCTTGGTTATAGCAAAGGTCCATGGGCGGCAGTGACACTTACCATCAGGTGTGCTGCTTGCTCGTTTGCTATCATAGGCAATAAAAAAAAAATATTTTGGTAATATTTACTTGCATTCGTAAAATTTCTATATATCTTGTACTTGAACATAAAACCTTACCATATTAAGAGTTTGTGTTCACATGACACAGAAGTATCAAGTATTAACAATATTGCAACTTCCTACTTTTATAATATCAATATTAATTAAAGTTTGTTAGATTCGTGTGGTGTTTGCCGACAAGTGATCACGACTACGATAATTGACACTTAATTAAAATACATATAAATCACAAGCATAGGTATTATAATAGAATGCCTAAATTACTCTTTTTAAATTATTAAAAAAATAAAAATTCAATCGATGTTACGATCACCAAGACTTTAAAATTCAATTAACGTAAACTGATCACAAACGTATTTAATTAGACATTGTTTTGACAAATTTATTATAATTGTACGTACAAGAGTAAGAATCAAGAGTAATATATACATATAGCTCAAACCATGTGATATCTAGTCTTTTTCCATTATAAAATTGTCCTTCCTTACATACTAAAAAAAAAATTCTCGTATTTTCAGTTATATTTTACTCTGAAAATTATTAATTGAAATAATAATTATTAACTACAGCATATCTCTTTGTTATTTTAATAATATATTTCAGTATCTTAAAAGGTCGATACGTACTCACATTTATTTATTATACCTTAGTGAAGATTAATATTAAACATTGCTAAATAATAGCCCAAAAATCATTCGACGATTTCTAGACTTATATGAAAAAGATAGCAATATTTTAGAATAATGTAACTAATTTATCAGTTTGTATAAAGGAGTAAGTAAACGAAAGTTATAATTATTGCACATTGGCAGAATGTAATGTGGTGGTACAGGGCACCCAAAATATTTAAAAAAAAAAAGTTAAGACATAATGCACAATATCTCAGCACAGTAAGTGGTATTATGAAAAATATTCCAAATATCATTCTGAGCACTTTATCTGTCACTGCAATGAATCCGCAATAAGTTTTGCCTCGATTGGAAACGAAATATGCACAAGCAACATTTTTACAAATCGAAATAAAATATCCATTTTCATTTTTAGAATATTTTTAGTTAATAAGTGTTGAGATCATGTGTTTACTGTGTAAGCACAAAATGGATTCAATTCAAAAAATACAATAAAGTTGCTATGATTAAACTGTTGTATTATTTTACCTTTTTTTAGTTATATTTTGCACGTGGCAACTTTACTATGTGATGTAAAATTTAAATTGATATACCTCACATACCTTTTAGTTGAGACAAAAAAATCTCGTCATCCATCTAAACTGTTATCATATTCGTATCGAACATTATAAGTAGAACATTTATTTAACAACATTATTTTAAAAACAGTTTTACAGTCCAACAAGATCATTAAATTTTCTCTGGCTTCTTCTAAATATTGACAACGAGTGGTAAGACCACGCTCTGGACAGTTCTCTGTCTACAGCGGCACGGTCCGTCCGTGGTAGTACCACACTCTCGCAGAAGATCGACGTCTGAGTAATGGCAATGTGCTATTGTGCTTCATTCGGTGAGCGAGAGAGCCGGAAGCCCATCTAGAGTGAGTTTGAGGTTTGTATTGGTAGTCAGCGGCCTAGCTATAACTTTGGTATTGCAAAGGTCCATGGGCGGCAGTGACCCTTACTATCAGGTGTGCTGTCTGTTCGTTTGCCACCATAAGCAATAATAAAAAAAATCTCAATTCGTAACGCAAGTTATCCACAAAGTGGGTTGTTTTTATCATTATATTTTCAAAGGGCGGAAGGCAACGTGAATTGTCTTGTGAAAGAATTAAAAGCCATTCAATTAAAGCAATTCATTTTAAGTTATACTCGAACCTTTCTATCGTAACAGTATAAATAAGTAGAACACAAGGTATAAATACATAAATAATGTATTTAAACCTTGGCGTTATGTGTAGATTATGTATCACTATCAAAAATGTGTGAAATGTGAATTATTGTGTGAGTGAGTGAAATATTTTAATAATAGTAATCTATTACACATTATCTGGATTATGCCGGATATTGGATATTTAAATCTACGTCAACTTTTACGAAAAGATTAGTACATTTTATTTATTAAAAATAAGTAGATACTAGGGAATAATAACTCGTGTGTGACTACGTGATACGTATACAATTGTCGTTACCACTTACTTGCCCGTGGATGTTGTAAAAATAGACTGAGGTACCACCAGGAGAGTGGGGAGCAGCTCTTTCATGGGAATCCTTAACATCAGACTGTGATGGCCAACCTGCCTGCCAAGGGTGACGATTGCGGCACTATCCTCTCATTTACGGGAGAAGCCTAAGTTCAGAGGTGGACGGTGAAAGGCTGAATAATGATGATGAAAAAGTAAATACTTAATTCAATAATCCTCTATTCTATACTTTCAAAAGTGTATAAAAACACAAAGCAGTCATGAGGACTGCCGACAGAAGTGAAAAATTAAACCTATGAAAATATTGAATATTATAAATTAAAATAGAACAACAAGTACGTATTTCAGCTAATTTCACGACGCTCACGCTATTTACTTCGCTGCATAGCAAGAATACCACGCGCCTGTGCTTGGTATCTACCGACTCACTCTCTTTCTCTCTCTCCTACTTTCTACCTTTGTATATCTTCCTTTCTCTCTCCCTCTTGCGTTGGAATATTGCATACTACTCATTGCTAACGCTCGTGCTGGCCTGTAACAGGAATACTACGCGCATGCGTTCGAGTGCCATTGCGTGAAACGTTTAACGCAACCTTGTTTGAAGTCGCATTAGAAGTTTACACTTCAATACATACATACAAATACAGCCGCGCGAGGTTTAGGCATAAACTAACGCAACACGTGACTTAACGTCGAACGTTAACGTTTACGTTAAGGCGAAGCATCTATGGTACATAATTTTGAAATCACAATAACTATTATGTTTTATTGTTTCTTGTATATAATATACATTCTAATTATAATCTACGTCTGCTAAATTGCGACCTACTGAAACAGCTCTTTCCAAGGATCGATCATCATCCTTCTACTCTTATCCCAATTACTTGGGGTCGATACAATATGTACCCTTCTTTCTTAGTACATATTGTAAATGTTATTGGCAATAATTTTATGACCGGCCGCCTGCCAGACGTCAACCCTACTTGGGAATGTAATTGTTGACTAAACGGCACCAGATGTAGTTGGCCCAAGTCGTTATAAGGCTTTTAGTCTACTCTCTACTATATCCACGAGCAAAGTAAGGGTGGGTAGTATTCGTAGTCGCTACCGCACAGCATAACGATCGATATGAAACACTAATTACCAGATACTGTATATCGTCGGTTAAATAAAAAACTCACATTAATCAAAAATACCAAATTTTAAAGTACACGCACTTAAAGATTTTCTTCAACAAAGCAATGTACGGCTTTTTTTTTCTTTTTTTTTTAAATGGCGTTTACAAGATTTCGCCAATAACTAGTTATAAATATCTTCACGTTTTTAGTCTTTCAGGTTAGTCATTGTCTAAGTCAAATTGTCACCATCAACAGTGCTATGGCCACACTGTTAATGGTATCTTGTTGGAATTTTGATGGGAAATGAAAACGTTGTAAAACACTTTTATATGATATTCACGACATCCCAGTAGTTCCGCGCATCACATAACATAAAATGCCATCAAAATTATTTAATATAACACGTTAAAACACTAATATATCGAATATATTACAAGAGCACCACATGACGTTTTCAGATTCCCGTCAAAAGTCCAATGTACGGCTTAATTTAGAATAGCAATTCTGACAACACAGTTTTTGACATTTAATGTGATGATTTATATTTTTTTTTTATTAAAATACAAACTACAACAAAACGTTTTAAACAATAATATCGATTTTCAAAGTTTTTTTAGTAGTGTCACTTTTAGTAGTGTCACTTTTAGTAGTGTCACTTTTAGTAGTGTCACTTTTCTTTTTAACTGACGATATCTATACTCTATACATATAATAAAAATGTAACGGATCGCTGTCTGTACATGAAAGATATATGAGAAAAAATATTACTGGGACCTTTATCAACACTAACAGAACCCAAAACAATATTTTTTAAAATTTTTGTCTGTTTATCTGTTTGTCTGTTTATCTGTTTGTCTGTTTGTCTGTGTGTTTGTGCACGCTAATCTCAGAAACGGCTAATCCGATTTAGACGCGGTTTTCACTAATATATTATGGTAAGCTTCACTTAACATTTAGGCTTTATTTTATGTAAATTGGTTTATAAATAAAAAAGTTATGTCAATTTAAAAAAAAATCGGAAAAAAAACCTTTATCGATTCTTTGCAAATTACGTACAAATTATCTTCAGTAAAAATAAATAAACACGTGTTTCAGCATTAGTTGATTTTCACCCTCTGGGGGTGTAAATTAGGCCTGCAAATGGGGTTGGACGACTAATTGAATCATTAGCGCCAAGCCGATATTATTGAAGCTGGCAACTTGAAATGTTGACAGTGGTTTCTTTATATGACGTAGAGATTTATTAAGAAAGGGTTTTACGAAATTATACCCCTAAGGGGATGCTGCAGAGTGGCAAAGTTTGTATGGAGAGAAAAGAATCTTAATTGATTCTTTTCAAATTACGAGTTGAATCAATTATTCTAGGGTAATATTCGGCGTTTATCAATTTTCACCCTCTGGTTGTGTAAATTAGGCGTGTGAAACGGTTTGATCGACTCATTACCGCCAAGCCGAAACTATTAAAGCTAGAAACATTAAATTTTGAAGCACGTTTTTATTTATGACATAGAAATTCAATATGAAAGGATTTTATGAATTTCGCCCCTAAGGGGGTGTAACAAAGCGGCAAAGTGTATATGAGGAGAAAATTTCCTTATCGATTTTTTTTAAATTACGTACAAATATTCCTCGGTAAAAATAAATAAACACGTGTTTCTCTCTCCCTCTCCATCAACACCGCACCAGTGCCGGCGTGACAGCTCACACGATACACATAGTACCTAGACGGCAATAGGTTCTTGCCTAATGGTTTAAGATGCAGGTTAAATTTAACTTCACTCTATAACTCAAATAATAAATCATATCTAACGAGGTCGCAACTCTGCTGGTGAAACAAAACAGTCAATTAAAGGGTGGCGATAATTATATTTTTATCTCATGGTCATACCTTAAATAGTATATTAATGGCAATTTAATTTGTAGAATGTATAGAACTTTGAACCACCTTTTTCTTTAGTGACCGGCTATGGTATATATACACACGCGCACCGTACACGTACATCTACGTTGTGCGGGCGGGCCACCGCAACCGGGTATCGTCTCGAGTCGAAGCCCTTATGCAGTGAACCTCAATACAGGTACTTACGCTTGCACCGCCCAAAGCACCGACGGTAGTGTGTCAACCTTTTTTTTTTTTTAATGGTGGGCTGTGGATGCGTCTCGCCCCGCCAAATCGGTCCGGGGTGACGGAAAAGGCGGCGCGTGACCCCACAGACCCACCGTAAAACCGTCTCTCTTCCCCGTGCGAGCGGGCCACCGGTACCCGATTTTTGACTTCGGTGGCCAGAGTGTGTCAACCTAGAATATTTTCTCTTGGACCCACCCTATTGCCTAATTCCGTTAGACAACTAACTCGCAGAAGGCGGCGACCGCATCCCAGTTTCTGACGCTGTTGATTATCGCCCTAGCGACAACCTTTAACACCTTGCATTGCTTTTTCTATTTAACTCTGTCAGAGATGACTTTTGCGTGGACGAAGTCGCGGGCAAAAGCTAGTATGTAAATATTATTCCGATTAGAGCATTAACAATGCAATTGGAATTATGCTGAAGTATAATGCGATACAATATTTTAGTAACAAATGCAAAGAAGTGAACGAAGCGGAGAATGATCGAGAAAATCTTTTGACGTCACAAATTATTGGGTATAGAAGGAAAATCGTCATCATATTCTTTCAGTGTTGCCAAATGAAAGACTAACAATTGCAGCAACAGTCTCGCAGTGCTCCCTTAGATAGCATTTTAAGACTCCTTTGGCAAAGTAAGGGTTGTCAACCGTTTGTATTCTTAATACCAGTCTACACGAAGGACTGATGTTATTTTAAACAGTCTCATAATAGGTGTGATTATAGCCCCCCAAGGTAAATGCTGTAGCTAATTATAGATAGTTGTACAGTTAGCGCCGCTAAATGAATGGAATTTTAATTTAGTTGGATAGAAATCGATAGCATGTGCTAAAAACAAATAACTCTGTGTTATTCTAACATCGGAATTTGCAACATTTGCGAGATACTTCCTGCAAGTTGTCGTTTTGCATTTGGGTAACAGTAACACTAATATTCTTATTTTCTTGCTCTCATCCCAATTACTTGAGTTCGGCGCAATATGTACTCTTCTACCATCGCACATATTGTAAAAGTTTTTGCAATAGTTTTATGACTGTCTGACGTCCACCTATCTGACGTCAACCCTCCTCGGGAATGCAATTATTTACGACACCGAACCAACCTTTAAGGTTCGTATTTTTTTTTTATTGTCGTTTGTATTTTTTTTTAGCTAACGAGCAAGCAGTAACCCTGGTGGTAAGTGTCACTGCCACCCATGGACCTTTGCAATATCAAGGGTATAGCTTAGGCCGATGCCTATCAATAAAATCCTGAAACCCACGCAGTAGGGCTTCCGGCTCTCTCGTTCACCGAACGAAGCAGAATAGCATATTTCCATTACTCAGACGTCGATCTTCTGCGAGAGTGTGGTACTACCCCAGACGGACGGGCCCGCGGCTGTAGATAGAAACCTGTCAACAGCGTGGTCCTACCATTATTGTAAATGGTATTAATCGTAGCCGCCATCACACATATTATGGGCTATTGAACAGCAATATGGTCAAGAAAACGTACTTATATTTTAATAGTTAGCAACTATGCGAAAATCGACCGACAATTTGTATGATTATAAATAGCTAGACGACAAAAGATTGATAGGGATAATCCGTCCAAGGATATAATAAAAATCTGAAGCTAACATTCAACGTCCTAATAAAAATAACGACTGTTGTGTGTTGATCATTCGCGATGAATGGACGTCTTATATTAACTGTAACAGTGTTAAATTGTTATAAACTTTTGTGGTGTTGTTCAAAATTTTTATTGCATTTTTAGTGTGTTTTACTGTCTACTCTGGTATATCTTTTGTGAATCCACACCTGGTAAAAATAATCTAACAGATTTTTTTTATTGCTTATGGTGGCAAACGAGCAAGCAACACATCTGATGGTAAGTGTCACGGCCGCCCATGGACCTCTGCAATACTAAGGCTAGGCCGCTGGCCCTATCCACCCATATGGGTGGGTGGGGATATCCCCAAACCCACCCAGTTGGGCTCCCGGCTCTTTCGCTCACCGAACGAAGCGCAATAGCAGATTGTTATTACTCAGACGTCGATCTTCTGCGAGAGTGTGGTACTACACCGGACGGGACTACCACTATTAGATTATTTTAACTTCATCATCATCATCAGCTCAGCTCATATATGTCTCACTGTTGGGCTCGAGCCTCCTCCGCAATGGGAGGGAAATTGAACTATTCTATCACACCTTGGTATAGGGTTTTGTTTCGAGTTTTCCTTCTCTCGCATATATTAGGTGTACAACTTTGCTTCCGCCGTTTTACAATAGATGGCTGTAGCGGTAAGTGGTAGTCGAAATAAATAGATCTTGAAATGCGATCTCTACGGAAAATCTGTGGAGCTAGGCTGACCAATCGCATTCGTAACGACGACGTAAGAGAGCGAGTAGGTATGAAAGAGAGTATTGGTGTAAAGATGCGAAAGGGAATGCTCCGATGGTTCGGACATGTAGAAAGAATGCCGAACGAACGTCTGGTTAAGAAGATATACAATGCGAAAGTGAAAGGATGTAGGTACCGTGGGAGACCGAGACTAACCTACCTAGACCAGATCGGTCATGTACTGAAGGAAGGTGGAGTCAAGAGTCTCCGAAACCGGCGAGCGTGTATGAAGAGAATTATGAATGTTGAGGAAGCGAGTGAAGTACGCAAAGATAGGGTTCTCTGGCACTCTGTTTTCTCTGCCTACTCTGCAAGGGATATGGCGTGATGATATGTATGTATGTATGTATCTCTTAGTAGTCTCGTACGATCACCCACGGGTAAGATAGGGGGTAGTGAATTGTATTCTTACTCCGTCACCACACGGATCCATAGATATTATATTAAATTAGTCATCTTTTCATCGGGAATGGGTATCAACCCACTGGCAAGATAGGAGGTAAATTATAATCTTACTCCGTCACCATAAGGATAAATGAAAAATAACATATTACAAACTAGCTTTATAATGCCACAGTGGATCAAATCATTTGATATGTATAAGCCCTATTAAGACGCTTACATATTATTAATTTGGCATTTTGTTTGGAATTAATCTAATAGTGAACCACCAGATCTCAATACCGTCGCAAACTTAGTCTGGTTTGGTAAGAGAATTAGGGGGCTCGTCAGTTATTAAGTTTTTACTACTACTTAGGGAGTCTGGCCACATTCTACCCAATCCATCTAGGACGACGGAAAGGACAACACGCAGCCCATAAACCTCTCTGTCACTATTTGTACCAGATATTCGGAGGTATCCCCTAAGCCATTTTTACGACACCCTCGGAAGAAGAAGAGGTGATGACTTTATTATTGCTATTCCACTCACCACACGCAATATATGTAGTACATATAAGATTACAGTGCTATGTTGTCCATTGTTGAAGAACGAAGAGTCGCCATACGCGGGCCTAATAAAAAAATACAGTCTTCGGTTGGCGTACACATCGCCGTCGGTTTGCTTCTCCTGCTGCTATTCAATCTTCAAGGTTAGATATCATCAATCGACACGTAATTATTCCAAACCTGGTTGTTATTTATGTCCATAAAATGTATTTATAAAGTCCCATGATACTACCGCGTATTCTTCAAAGCGGCGTGCTGTCTTTAAAAAATTGTGCTGTTTTGCACGTCTTTTTTGCACAGATACATTATTCTTAAATATTTTAATTTTTACCATCCTATTCCTCAACATTTATTATAACAGATGATTTTTGTATAGTATACGAGTAGCTAAAAGTAATTACCTATGATTCGATAGTAGTTGCAACCGTGACTGACCGACCTACGACCGTGACTGACTAACTACTCAGAGCAGGGTTTTTGAGGGTTCAAAATTCTCTCCGAAATATTCAAAATCTTACTTAAATATGAATGAATAATCAATATTTTGAATTTACCGCACTATTGCTACTTCCTGAGTAACAAAGTCGCAGAATACACAATGATGCCAATTTTAATCTATAAAATGAGAGTAACCTGACTGAACCTTAGTTTTTAAAGCCTTTGTTTGGACGAGGCGGTTAGCCGTCGTTACGAAATAGGTTTCTAACGACGGAGCAAAAGGCTACCAACATAATTGTTTCGTCGCCACTTAGATTTAAACCTGACGAACAACCTTCTGATAATTTTATATTTAGATTCAGTATTTGTATTATTTCATCCATTTTTTTATTGTTTTATTTTCTTGAACCAACAATCTTGAAAATTAGCTATGCTCGTGGTAACAAGTGTCTAAATAATATCCTGGTAATAGTAACCTGCCAGCAA
Source organism: Lymantria monacha (assembly GCA_905163515.2). Lineage (NCBI taxonomy): Eukaryota > Metazoa > Arthropoda > Insecta > Lepidoptera > Erebidae > Lymantria > Lymantria monacha. The sequence continues at coordinate 4,797,637 of LR991087.1, forward strand.
AACCACCAAGATGCTGTACACGTCACGGCTATCCTCGACGAGAGCGTTGTGTTCAACTGTCATATGGACTTCCCCGAGGACTACTCGATAACATACGTATTGCAATGGAAGAAGATAAACGAAACGGTAAGACGGCCAAAACCACCCTTTTTGTTAACCCCGTTTTTTCGTTTGACGTCGGAAAGTCGATCATGGACCCATAGCTTTTCACTAGTAGTCCACTTGGTGGTGAAACTAACAGTGCGTCGTCCAATAAATAATCGCCACTCGAGAACTTTCCTTCCCCAGCAGTTATAGGTTCGTCGAGTAGTGTGCCCATTGTCACTTCAGGGTGCTACTTCTTCGCACTATATTGGTTATACCCGCTCATCTATGAATTTCTCTATTTCGATTCTTATATTGCAGAGAATCTCGGATATAACCCGTTCCATAATACGATAAGCTATTTATAAAAACCCGATTACTCTAAGCTAAGCTACTTTAAGCTTAGTTCTGAGGCCGACAGTTAGATACCACCTAATCCGTATAAGAATACATCATTTTCCTACTCTTATCCCAATCGCTTGGGGTCGATAGAATATGTACTTTTCTTTCATAGTACATACAGATTGTAAAAGTTATTGGCAATAGTTTTATGACCGGCCGCCTGCCCGTCGTCAACCCTCCTTGGGAATGTAATTGTTGACCAAACGTCATCAGATGGAGTTGGACCAGGTCGTTATAAGGCTGTTAGTCATCTTTTACGACATCCACGAGCAAAGTAAGGGTTGGTAGTATTCGTAGCCGCTACCACGCAGCTATCCTTATAATAATACATTCATTAAATATTAAAACTGAAATACTAAAATTAACTTACTTTACGTCAGCTCATTGCACCTAATTGCGTTATAAGGCAGAAATAAAACTATAAAAAATACTATAAATTGTTTAATATGTTGTCTCTGATGCATAGGTAGGGGATATCCTTGTCTACGTCTGGTGCAAGGGTTATCCAACGCACAGCGGGAAGGGTTACGAGGGCAGAGTATCGCGCATCACTCCGGATTCACCTTATGGAGCTGCCAGTCTCAATCTCACTAATATACGTGAATCTGACCAGGTAAATGTTTTTACAGTCTAAAAATATAAATTTATGTAACTTCAAATTGGTTTTTGACTCTCCTACTGCTATGATTGGTTTAGCAGCATAAGCATGACCTTTTTTTGTAAGGTATTACTTTGACAAGAATTATGTTGCTTTTTCTATAAATAAATTCTCAACAATGAGTTTTGTAAACAGCTGCGTTAAAGGACTACCAGCGCCCTCACCAAGATTTATACGAAACCAAAGCATATGGTAAAATATCCACTAATCGAAAGATGTAGTCATTTATTTTAACAAGTAGACATACATATTTGTTAGGGAAAAAAATATTTTTTTTTTGCTTATGGTGGCAAACGAGCTAGCAGCACTCCTGATGGTAAGTGTCACTACCGCTCATGGACCTTTGCTATAACCAAGGCTATAGCTAGGCCGCTGCCTGCCATTACAATCCCCAAACCCACCCAGTTGGGCTTCCGGCTCTCTTGCTCACCGAACGAAGCGCAATAACACATTGCCATTACTTAGACGTCGATCTTCTGCGAGAGTGTAGTACTGCCCTGGACGGACCGGCCCACGGCTGTAGACAGAGAACTGTCAACAGCGTGGTCCTACCACACTAAAATAAACAAAAGGAATAATAAAGCAGCTCCTGTGGGAACTTTATATCTGGTGCCCGGGGTTGTCGGCTAAGCGCTCTATCCTAAAGCCGCAACTGTTTGTTAAATTCTAAAGGCAAGTGCAAAGATGATATTTCTGATCAGTTTAGCATTTTCGAAAAAAATAATTTTTAGTATTATTATATACCTCCTCACGAGATCTTCTGTAGAGAAGATGCCTGATCATGGGACATGGGTTTGACATGCAATGGAGAAATTTAATGTAAAAATGGGATGGCACCTCTGGCAAAGACAATCCACATCTGCACATAGCATTCGTGAATTGCCAACGATAAGTGTCAAACTTCTCCGTGTGGTGACGGAATAAGAATACATTTCACCACCCCCTATCTTACCTGTGGGTGATCGTAAGAGACGAATAAGGGATATAAAACGCATGTAACATCTATGCAAGGGAAGGAAAACTCGAAACAAAACCCTATACCAACACGTCTGACGAGCGCGGTATAATAGGTTAATTTCCCTCCCATTACGGAGGAGGCCCGAGCCCAACAGTGGGAAATATATGGGCTGTGATGATGATGATGACGATGATGAAGTGTAAAACTATTCCGTGATGTTGTTATCTGGTATCTAGCTATGGGGTTGGGTGTTTAATGGACTGGTTTAAATTAGATCTATTGATATTTAAACTATCGTCTGCCTTCAATACCATTATGTTTTGAACTTTGGCAGATGGCGACTTGTCTACTCAATGAATGAGCCTCCTTAACGTTCAGCACAAACACACAAGCCATATGGCCGGGTAACAGCGTGCAAAATTAGTGTAAGTGGCTGAGGATATCGAGCGGTAACCGGTGCCTGTTTCTCCACTGCTAGTCTCCGATGAACAGAAGCCCGTGATGGTTTCCACGTAGTTGAAAATGACACTTCAACTTCTGAGCATATAGATTTAGGGACCCCGCTCTGACCAGCCAGTTAAGGCAAGCCTGAATTGAGAATTCTGCAGGCAATTTTCAGTTTCTACTCCAGTCAGTCAATGATAGCGAGCTGGATAGAAAACTCTGACCAAATCTCTGGTGCCTTAAAACCTTAGTAGCACCAATCACAAGTTTTATTATTTTTAATATATTTTATCCACGAGTTATTGGCTATTATTGAAAACTTGATTTAACGTTTCACCATTTATATGACAGATGCGTTGTTTTATACCCAGGGTTGGCATGAATGCAAGGTGATATTTGTCAACCACCCCAAAATCCAGCATAAGAATGGTACGATGTTCCACCTGGACGTTCAAGCGCCACCGCGCTTCTCCAACAAATCGGAAGATTTTATTCACGTTAATTTAGGTAACATTTTGCTTTTCCACATATATCTATAATATAATATATATAATTAAAATACCTTATATTTATTTATGAATGGACTTAATCTTTGAAAAAAAGAAAGAAACATTAAACTTTAATAAGCATTGAGATCTGTTTAGTACGTTTTCTGGACTTCAAACGTAAGTACATGCCTACATCATCATTCCCCTGCTCTTATCCCAATTACTTGAGATCGACGCAATATACGAGTATGCTCGTACGTATTGTAAAAGTTATTGGCTATAGTTTTGTGACCGGCCATCTGTCTGACGTCAACCCTCCTTGGGGATGTAATTGTTGATCAAACGGCATCAGATGGAATAGGCCTAGATCGATATGTAGCTCTTAGTCGCCTTTTACTACTCGTACATCCACGAACAAAGTAAGTGTTGGTAGTTTTCGTAGCCATACCACACAGCACTTACATAATAATATGTAATTTTCAAATTTCTAGACGCCATGTACAACATAGTGGACGTTTACGAACGGATAAATGTCTTTACTGCCCTAGAAGACGAGTATAGCACTGTTGCAGTCCGTAATTGACGCGTCCTTACCCTAGAATCATGACATCTCCAGAGCACGTCAATTTATGACGGCGCTGCGGCCGCTGCTGCAGAAACTTTCAACCTGTAAAAATTCAATAACTAATATTAAATTATAGGTATTTTCAAACCCTTTGGAGTCTAAAAACTTGGATTTGTCCGAACGTTTATCGTTTATGCAGATATTTATGTATTTTCCCTTGACAAGGTAAGAATTCCTAAAAAATCTTGACCGTGAGCAGGGCCGGCTTTACCTATAGTGCAGAGAGTGCGGTGCACCCGGGCGCCGGGTGTTAGGGGGCGCCGAGAGCCGCTTGTAACCATCAAGCTATTCCATTTTGTTCACCCACTTTGGTACAAGAGGGCGCCAGGTTATTGATTACACCCGGGCGCTACATGTGCTTGAGCCGCCTAACCGTGAGTGTTCTAAAAGATGGCTAAGGGATATGTGTAGATAATTAAAAGTCCTACTTTTTCGTATACAGGTCATAATTAATCACTTGCTACCAGGAACTACTAACGAGTTTCAAATAAACATAATGAACACTCTTGGAGAAGGCACGATCGCTACAAAAACTTTAGGTAAGTGCTACAAGATCCTTGACTAACTTTTTGCCAGTGACGAAGTCTAACGGTGCATTTAGATTTTGTGATTTTTCAAATCTATATTCTATACGCTTACTATTATAAAGCTTAAGAGTTGGTTTGTTTGTTTAAAGTCCCTAATTTCATGTACTTAGTACAATTTAGATTTCAAAAATGGTTGTCTGTAAAATCGGTTTACGGACGATAGTTTAACATGACAACGTCATAACAAAACATTGATGAAATGACTATAACTATATAGATGTATAATATCTTAATATATATAAATTACGTGTCACGTTGTTTGTCCGCGATGGATTCATAAAGTACTTAACCGATATTAACCAAATTTGCACAGCAAGTGAAGTTTGATCCAACTTAAAAGATAGGATAGCTTAAAACTCAATTTATAGTAATATTATTTTATTGCAAATTATATGTCTAATATACTAGTCACAAAAATTAAAGGATATAAAAAAAAATCCAAATTTTTGGGTGATTTTCAACGAGCTGTAACTCCGAGGAAAATAGTTGTACAGAAAAAATAAAAAAAGCAAATTGTAGCTCTAAGTGTCTAGTTTTCAGATATGACTATAAATTTTTTTTATCATGTCCAGGTCTGGAGAAATTCTAAGAAAACAACCAAAAAAAAATTTTTCAAATTTTTTTTTCGTCTAAAAAAAGGTCCACGGGCTTCAAAAAAATTCTTTTGAGTGTTTCGTTCAAAAGTTCTTTTAGAAAATTTAATACTCTTTAATTTGACGTATTCAAAAAGCCTGTACAATGATTTGCCGTGGAGTTATCGTCAATCAAAGCAAAAAAGATCTTTTTAACTTTGATAATCAATAACTCCGGAAATAATGATTGTATAGAAAATTGAAGGAAGGTTTTGAAAACTGCACAATATCCTCTATAAGAAAATGTAAACATCTTTTAGAAAAAAAATTTTTTTGAATTGAAAACTCGGACTGAAAAAAAGACAAAAATTCGCATAATTAAGGATATTTGGATAACTTGGTATAACTTTGGATAAAATGGATGAACGAAAGATATCGTCGGTAATTTTTTAACCTTAAAGTGTCCCCTAAAATCCCTCAAAAATTCAAAGCGCTGCGATTTTATTTTCATTGTGACCCGAAGCTTCAAATTCTTTGTTTTTGCAAAAATCACCATTATGAGCAATTTTGTGATTTTTATTAATTTTTTCAATGGAAAAATTTTTTTCTCTCTAAAATCTTTATTTTTTTGATCAAAAAGATTAACTGTTTAAGAACTTTGAAAAAAAAATCAGTCATTATTTCAAGAGATATTGATTATCAAAGTTAAAAAGATCTTTTTTGCTTTGATTGACGATAACTCCGCGACAAATCGTTGTACAGGCGTTTTGAATACGTCAAATTAAAGAGTATTAAATTCTCTAAAAGAGTTTTTGAACGAAACAATCAAAAAAAATTTTTTGAAGCCCGTGGACCTTTTTTTAGACGAGAATAAATTTGAAAAATTTTTTTTTGGTAGTTTTCTTAGGATTTCTCCAGACCTGCACATGATAAAATTTTTTTATAGTCATATCTCAAAACTAGACACTTGGAGCTACAATTTACTTTTTTTATTTTTTTTGTACGACCATTTTCCTCGGAGTTACAGCTCGTTGAAAATAACCCAAAAATTTGGATTTTTTTTTATATCCCTTAATTTTTGTGACTAGTGTATTTGACAGTCAAAATCATATGTTATATCAAAAGGATTTTAAAAGATGGCGGAATCTGTTAATTGGATTCAGTAAGTATTTAATAGATGGCGCTATGTTAAACGTACAAACGCTGCATATAAGGTAAAATTTGTTAGAATAAACAAAAAGTGTTACTGAGGCTAACCTAAGCCACAGCAACGCGTGGCCCGGTCTGCTAGTAGGTTAGGGTAGGTTTACGGACGATAGTTTAACGTGACAACGTCATAACAAAACATTGATGAAATGACTATAACTAGATGTATAATATCTTAATATATATATAAATTACGCGTCACGTTGTTTGTCCGCGAAGGACTCCTAAAGTACTTAACCGATTTTAATCAAATTTGCACAGAATGTGTAGTTTGATCCAATTTAAAAGATAGGATAGCTTCCATCTCAATTTATAGTCACAATATTATTTTATTGCAAATTATATTTGTCTATTATTTGACAGTCACAATTATTTATAAAACCCGATTACGAAGTGAAAAATGATGTCACAAGCGGGATTCGAACCCGCGCCTATTGGGATTCCGGCCCAATCGATAATTACGATTATTTTTATTAAAATAAAATAGAGCATATAAATTAATATGTGTTGTTTTTACAGATTTATGAAACGTGGAATATCGAGTATAGCACAGTGATTGCGGTTTACCCACGGCTGGGTGTGGACGAAGTTGAGATGCAATAGCGAGGGGCATTCCTACTGGCAGTAATTTTTAAAAGAATTACATAGAATAGTAAAAATTACACTGGAAAACAGCATGTCTGTTGCATGAGATTTTTTACATGAATCTGAATAGTTTTTCGACGGTGATTTCAAAAATATATGCCGTTTTTATGTAGCAGCTCTAGTTTTGGAGTTACGAAGTGACAGGGTTTTTCATTGAAAATGTACATAGTTTAAGTTTAAAAAATTTATTAAATATGTTTATTCTGAATAAAATTTCCTTTTTTTTGGATTTTCTAGAGTGAGATATATTATGAGTACTATTTTGGATGCTCCAACAATAATCAGCCATCATATGTTCATTCCAGTACACCTTATACCTCTCCTCCATAGTGCGAATATCCTGGTGAAAGCGCTCTCCTTGTTCCTCGCTTAGGTCACCGAGATTTTCAGGAAAACAGTCTAGATGGCTGTGAAGGTAGTGAAGCTTAATACTCATGTTGCATCCAAGCCGTTGGAATTGTATCAGCAACTGTTCAACGAGCTGAATGTAGCCGTCAGACTTCCTATTGCCCAAAAAATTTCTTACTACCCAAACAAACTCTTCCCATGCACATTTCTCGTCAGCTGTCATATGGTTGATGAAATTTTTATCATCTATCAACTTCCTGATTTATGGGCCATCGAAAATACATCGGTGGATATTCTTCATTAACCTTTGTAGAATGAGCAATAGATAAGGAACCAAGTTTGTTACCATTATGTAAAAGTACACATTTCAAACTTCATTTTGACGAATCATTGAACCACCGCCACTGATTTGGATTATACTCTTTTAATCCCATTGCAGTCATTAGGCCCGGAATATCAGTACAAAATACAAAATTATCTGTTTGAATAAAGAAAGGAAGTAAATCCTTTTCCCTGTTACGGTAGTACGATATCTTCGTTTCTCTGGTCAACAATTTTTTTCTTTCAATCGGGAAGCAAAAATTTCTGATGCTCTTTTAGACAAGGTCCAAGGTCCCTGATCAAGTCATTCAGATCATCTTGATTAAGTGGTCGGGGACTACCGTAGCACTCAAAATCACTGTCGCTACTACTGTCGTCATTTTTGGTTTGTCCGCTGCACTGATCTAGATTTTCCGAAGATCTACATGGCTGCTGTGGTGTTGATGTGTCACTAATACTCAAGACTGGTCTTATGGCAGATTTTAAGTTTGTATATATCCACTTAGAGCGATTTTTATGGTTTATTCCTATGATTTTCGTTACACAGAAATAACAGTCGTTATGATGGTTGGATGGTTCACGCCAAATCATAGGAGCTTTGTACTTAAAAGTGGGTCTTTTTTTGTTTGCCCACAGTCGCAAAGATTCAACACAGCTTTTACATACCAAACTTGGTATCCAAGGTTTAGCATTTGACGGCAACGGTAACCCAAAGTAGTCGAAGTATGCCTTTTTCACAAAGTCCGACACATTTAAACGAAATTTTTGGAACATATGTTCTCCACAAATATCACAAAAACAATCAGGATTATTTAAACACGTCCTTCTTAAGGAAGACATAATGAAATTTATAAAGGAACTAGTTAAGTTACACCGCTATTGATAGAAACTATCGACTACGTATGTAAATTCAAGACGGTATCTGTATCTCACTAACTAGAGCTGCTACAAAAAATCTGAGGGTAGATTTGAAATCAGCGCACCCAAATTAATAAACAACAGTAGAAAAACTTCATGCAACAAAAAAAAAGTTTGATTTTGTTTTCCTGTGTTATTAACGCAAATAAAAATGGTTAAATGTTTTTTTAGCAATAAATAATTAATTTTAAATTAATGTAAGGCAAATTAATATAATTATTTATTATAAAATAATTAATGTAAAGTAATAATTCATTAAATTAATGTGTTAGTTTTTTTAACGTAAACTTTTATTTCTTTTCTTTTTACCCGACTGCGCGACGCAAAGTAGTGGTATTATGTTTAACAGTCTATGTATGTATGTATGTTTGTATGTTCCTTTGAAGCAATATATAGACCAAACGCCTGGGCCGATTTTTATGATTCACACGTCAATCGATTTCTCTTAGTCCGGCGCGTGTCACTATAGATATGACGTTAGTGAAAATTCAATATGGCGACTGCTGGACGCCATATTGTAAAAATTAAAAAAATGAAAGTCGCCAAACTATATCAAGTGGGGTATCGTTGAATAGGTATTTAAAAATCATTATTAGTTTTCCCTCAACATTTTTCGATTTGACTGGGCGTTTAGGATCTATATCGATTTATAGTTTCGTAACAACCTTTCTCACATATAGGTTTTTTAGACAGTAGAAATTTACGATCAAAAGACGAAAAATTCATATAACTGGATGTGGATGGACATATACTAAAGTATCTAGTAGGTATATTGTCCAATATACCATAGGTCGTCCTACCTAAAGTATCTAATGCGGTCGCCCATCTCCAACTTCTAACGATTTAGTACTCAACTTCAGTCGAAAAACTATATATAGTTAGGTACTTACCTACTTATAAATAAATAAAATAACTATAGCTACCTAGGTATTCATAACTAAAAAGTGTAAAATAAAAAAATAATTAAAAAAATCAAAAAACCCGACTGCGTAAAAAGTGAACCAAACTACGTACATAATAAAAAAACTGAAAAGAAAAAACAAGCACTAAGATGTCCGGTGGTCTAGAATTCTATAATATATTATTGAATAAATACTATTGCAGAAAATAAAATATATTTTAATAACGGAACATGACAACTGAACAGTCGGGATCCATTATTCGACAGCAAATCTAATTTTTCACTGAAAAATTGTCAGTGGATCTATCTATGTTTTAAATCTCTACTGCAGCTAACAAATGAAGCTGATGATCTTAAAACGCTTGAACATCATAAATTGTAGCTAAGATCAACCGTCTCCATCGCGTCAGTTTTCTGAAGCAAAAGAACTGCATCGCAATTCGTTTAGGAACTACAACGTCATAGACAGACACACAGACAAGTCAGACTTTTAACACCCCTTTTTTACATCGAGGAAAAAGAAATAATAATTACATATAATATATCGGTACACAGAAAAACTTGTATGTGTTTTAACACTGCAAATCTAATCTGAAGTCCGTTTGTTTAGTACTAACTCAAAATTTCGAATCGAATAAACTACCATTAAATAGACGCTGCGCTATTATCGTGCTGAAAATTTAAGGAAATTATGGTTGCCAGTAAACGGTTAAAATCCGTTCAGCCATTCACGTGTCAAGTAATCAACGTCCACTGTTGTTAGCATAAGTTTAAGCTGTCAATCGATGGAAATCGATATTCTGCCGGCAGTAAACAAAAGATAAAGAAACAAAATAGAAATAAAAATACATTTCTAAGTATTATTTTTCTGAAATTAAAGACTAAATTATTTGTCTACTTTATTTTCCGCTGACATATGTCAACGGAAAGTGTGCTTACAAGTAGTAACAAAGGAAGGAACTGATAATATTCATTAAACAAGTCACAAGTTTATGTTTTACTGCTTATCGTAACAAAAAAAACTTGATGTTACGTCATTTCGTACAGTTTAAGGCGTCAATTTCTTAATGATGTTTAAACACATGCCATATAAAAGAGATATCTATATCCGCTAAATTCTAGCAAAGAAAATGTTTTTAAAAATATTAATTACGTGCTCAAGTTTAATAGGTAAATATAATTAATTGGTTTATAATTATTTCTAATTTTCTATTATCTAATATCAAATATTTTTGAGGCTTTACAACATTGCCACCGAAGACAAAGATCGGGTACCGGTGGCCCGCTCGCACGGCGAAGAGAGGTGTTTGCAGGATGGGTCCATGGGATTACGCGCCGCCTCTTCTCGCCCCGGACCGAATAGTCGGGGCGCGACCACATTAATGGTCCACCTTGCGAAGAAAAAAAAAAATCTTTACAACATTACGTTACGTTACCTACGTATTTAAAAGATAGCACTATATTTCACTTCTTAAGGCTACCTACGTCTTTTTTATTTTTGTTTATAAACAAGCTCTCAGTCAGAAATGATCGCATTTTGACTTTAGGATGTCACAGTACGAAGTCTAGCACTGTGCTTAGTAGAAGGCAATAGGATTTGAACTTAGTTCAAATAGATTTTCTTATTTTCAATATTGTATCCGAAAGAAGTATGTTGATTACTGACCCGAAGGAAATAGGCAAACCCTTGACATAAGCTAGAGCCCTCGTCATCATCTCAACTTATATATGTTCCACCATTGAGCTCGAGCCTCTTCCATGATTGGAGGGAAATTGACCTACTATACCACGCTGGTCATACGTATTGGTATAGGGTTTTGTTTCGAATTTTCCTTCTCTTGCATGGATGTTATATGTGTTTTGTATCCCTTAGTAGTCTCTTACGATCACCAACGGGTAAGGTGGTGAAATATATTCTTACTCCGTCACCACACGCAAAGCCTCATGGAGCCCTCATCACCAAGTAAATGAGGCTATTTTATGGTGAAATGTGTGTATGTTGCGTCGTGTAGCTATAAATAAAAATACCTGGAAATTTCAATTAAAATTAATACCTTTTTTGAAAATGATATTTCGCGACCACTAAGTGTAAATAAACCTAAAAAGAAAAAAAAACCTAAATAAAATGCTATACCAAGCCGTCTAACCAGCGTGGTTTTATGAGGGGTTTACACGGGTCGATTTTCGCCGTGTGGCTAGTCTCTTCACAAACTGCCTCACCAAGCCGCATCGCTAGCCTATTTACACAGGTTACTAAAATCGCATGTGGCTCGGTCATTTCGTTCGAAAATGTTGAGCAGAATAGCTGTTTGTGCCGGAATTTGAAATAGTTAGTTATTCAATTATTCAACAATTGCTTGAAGAACAAAGAGATAGTGATCACTGTAGTGGATACAACGTGTGCGAAACACTCCTTCAAGCGGCGGGCGATCGCCTGCAACCAATCGTTTACACGGTCGATTTTAATCACCAGTCGCATGCGGCCGATTGCCGCGCGGCCAAAGTCGGATGCCACCCAACTTTGGGGCTTGCGGCTTTAGTCACTTGTGACCTAGCCGAATCACCATTTAGACGGTCGATTTACGCCGCTCGGCAAAAATCGTGCGGCTTTAGTCACCCGTGTAAACCCGCCTTTAGTAGGTTAGTTTCTCCCTGTTTTAGAAGCGGCTCGAACCCAGCAGTGGAACGTAGGTATATGAAATAATAGTACATAAATACATACATACATATCATCACGCCATATCCCTTGCAGGGTAGGCAGAGAGAACAGAGTGGCAGAGAACTCTGTCTTTGCATACTTCACTCGCTTCCTCAACATTCATAATTCTCTTCATACACGCTCGCCGGTTTCAGAGACTCTTGAATCCACCTTCCTTCAGTACATGACCGATCTGGTCTAGGTAGGTTTGTCTCGGTCTCCCTCAGTACCTACATCATTCCACTTTCACATTGTATATCTTCTTAACCAGACGTTCGTTCGGCATTCTTTCGACATGTCCGAACCATCGGAGCATTCCCTTTCGCATCTTTACACCAATACTCTCTTTCATACCTACTCGCTCTCTTACGTCGTCGTTACGAATGGGGTCGGCCAGCCTTAATCCACAGATTTTCCGCAGAGATCGCATTTCGACCGCATTAATTTTACTTTCATACTCTTTTCTGCATACCCAACTCTCGCTTCCATACAGTAATGTTGGGACAAGCACTGCGTTATGTATTGCTACACGTGCCTTCTGGCTGAGGTGGGGTTGCCCCAACGCTCCATTCACTCTATTTCCCGCATTCACTCTTCACTCTATATCAGTGGTGTACCTTCCATCTCGGCTAAATCCACATCCAAGAAATACAAATTCATCCACTTGCTCTAGTACATCATTACCTATTGTTACTCTTACATCTGTTCTGGCTTCATCTCTTTCAAAGACCATTATTTTGGTGTTGTTCACATTCACGCGTAGACCCCTTTTCTTACAATCTTCTGTCATTGTGTCGACTCGGATCTGCAGGTCAGTCGCTGACTGTGCCAGCAGGACTGCATCATCTGCATAAAGCAGAGCTGTGACCACTGAGTCGCCCATCTGGACTCCCACATTCATATCGTTCAACCTTTGGAGACATTTATCCAGATATATGATAAACAGCCTGGCTGACAGAACGCACCCCTGCTTATCGCCGATATTGACGTCAAACCAAGGCGACATTCCATCATCCAGCCGCAAACAGGCTCTACAGCCCATGTAACTGGACTGCACAGCCTGTAGCAGTTTACCGTTAATACCATACTCCGGTAAAATGTCCCAAAGTTCCTTTCGTACAACCGTGTCAAATGCTCTCTCCAGATCCACAAAACTGCAGAAAACCAGAGGGTTTTCTGCAGTTTTGTGTCAGTCTTAGGTCAGAGGACCTAGAGCCAGATGCTTCTCCATAATGTTGCGCAGAGAGAACACTTGATCCATGCATCCCTTTTCACTCCTGAAACCTCCTTGTGTCTCACACAGTAAACCATCGGACACCATCCTCATTCTCCTTTCAATAATTTTACCATACACTTTTGCTGCCAAACTGGTCAAGCTTACGGCTCTGTAATTTGCGCAGTCATAACGTGAACCCTTGTTTTTAAACAAAGGCACGATGACTGCGCTATTGCAGTCCCCGTGAACCATTCCCGAGCTCCAACATAAATTGAGGAGCAACAGGAACGCCTCCCAGACACAGGAGCCACCAAGCTTGATCATCTCGGCAGACACCATATCAATGCCCGCTGCCTTAACATTTTTCAAACTTCTTATCGCCCATTCAACTTCATCCATACTGATGTCATCGGAGGACGCCGCTGTCGAATGTTGTTCTACTAAACCACACAGCGACACCGGCGTCAACCGTAGCATCCGCATACATATCGCCAAAATATTCACTCCATCGGCTTAACACGTCTTGTGTTTGTGTAAGAATGTCTCCACCTTTAGACCTTATTTTATTCATTCTGAAGACTGACCAACCACACCGAGACTTCTTCACCTCCCTCCAAAAGAGTTTGAGTTTTTAGTCAGCCTATCTTCTGCACTCATACTTGCTCTATCACGTTTCTCTTTCATATATATACATATATACATATGGATGTCCTTATGTTGGAAAAATGTGTTTGACACAATAAGGTTTCTCTCCATGCAAACATCCGCTATGAGCCTACCTGCGTCGTTCACTCTCTTATCACCAAATGGACCAAGTACGTCCTCATAGTCGGTATGCTTGGTCCCCACCCATCCGTTCAAATCTCCACATACAATCACGCGTTCACTGGTTTCTGCCATATCCAGAACTTCCCTAACATTATCCCAAAACTTCTCTAGGTCTGATGCCACCGAGGATCCTACGGGAGCATATGCTACAACCATGAATACCTTGGTGACACCTAGTTTTATGCGGACCCAAAGAAGTCTGGGATTATACATTCCGTAATCCTTCACACCTGAGGCCAAACGAGAGGACAACAGCACTCCTACCCCCATGCTGGCTCGATCGCTCTGTGGTACACCAGACCACAGAGCCATCCCGCCACCAGGAAAATCGCAGGCGTCGCTGCCCCTTTGCTTGGTCTCCGTTACACAGAGCACGTCTAACTGTTTGTCCGCCATGACGGATATCAGCTGGTGTAACTTACCTTCCACACAACCTCCTACATTCCACGTGCCCACCCGGCACTCTGCTCTCCTCGACTCGCCTGACTGGGCAAGGCGTGATGGGTGGCGGCCCCCATCGCCGCTGAAATTATAGTGATGATAAAAATATTTATAACAAATTATTGTAATACGTAATTATTAATTTTAGATTAAAATTTACAATTAACATAGATATAATACCTATAATATAAAGAGACACCACCCTGCACTAAGGAAACTAGTCCTAGTACTGCGGGGGACTTTACCAACATATAATTAACGCAGACAAATTACACCCAGGCTCAGCAGAACAGTTTATGGATCGTACAAAGTATTATCTTGCGTAGGAATCGAACCCATGGCGCTTGAACGGAAGGTCGTTATTTTAATCACTACACCATTTGTGCAGTCAGATACATATATATCTTAACATTAAACTATATAATTACAGTTATTTATGTAAATACTTTTCCGTACAAGCATGAATATGCGCCAGCATACGGAGCAGAATGGATACTTGTTGATGACGATGAGGGAAACACCCATGTAATGAACTTCTCCACCATCCCTAACGACACACGCGGATTGATATATGGAGATGCTTATTATTACTTATATACTAGGTAAGAGAAATCTATCCATACATCGATGTCCAATGTTGAATATCAAATTATTATTTTAATATTTATTATAGACGTAATGCTGAACCAGAAGAATTATTTATAACTGATGAAAATCGAAAATTTATTAGTCAGTACTTCAATAATTCTAATCCAATTAAAATGATGACTCATGGATGGTTAAGCAGTGGGAATGCGTCGTGGCTTCAGAGCATAAAGAGCGAACTTCTAAGAAAAGCCGATTATAATGTCATTATGATAGATTGGAGCGAATTATCTAAAAACCCGATTTATCCTTGGGCTGCATTTTGTACTAGGTATATTGGGAAAAAAACCGCAAAACTTTTAGACGCAATCGCTAATTATAAAAGTGACATACATTTAATAGGACACAGCTTAGGTTCTCAAGTTATGGCGTATACCGCTTATTTCTCAAATTTAAAGATGCAAAGGATCACTGGTGAGTTGGTTAACATTTTCCTATATTTACGCGTAGTTTATTTAAGACTGCAGTCCTTGAGCGTGGGAACTTATGATTGAACACACACATTCACATTTTCTAATCACACAAACGCATCGCACAGTATTAACTATTAATACACGCACCGTGGAAACGAATAAATCTTATTTTCCGGTGCTTGCTTTAGTTACATATTCATTACACGCTTGTATTAGTAGAATCTTCACAGTGTCACAGAAAACATGAAATGTATAAGGCATAAAATTGTCATATCGCTAAGCCTGCAGTGAGTAGCCGGCAGTAAAGGGTGTGGTCAGAGTGTATGCTTTGTGCGTATTATACACAACAAAATACTCAGAGACTTCATACTGTAGAATGGCTCACACGGTGCACACTAGCGCACCGTTTCTTAGGAACGCACCCCTTAATTTATTTTCCGTGTGGTGACGGAGTAAAAATACAATTCACCACCCTCTATCTTACCCGTGGATGATCTTAAGAGATAACTAAAGGATATAAAACGCATATAATATCTATGCAAGAGAAGGAAAAAAACCCGAACGAAACAAAACCCTATGCCAACGCGGTATAGTGGCTTAATTTCTCTGCCTTTATGGAGGAGGCTCGAGCCCGGCAGTGGGGCATATATGAGCTGAGATGATGATTATGTAATTGAGATGATGTTGGTTTTATTGTTATTTTTATATAATTTTTGTAAATTTGCATACTAAATTATTCGATATCATTTATTACTTTTATAGTAGTTATTTGACTACTATAAATGTAATAAACTTATAGTTAATTGATTAGAGTAATTTGATTGATCGAATGTGTCGTAAATGAAAAGGTCATCTTTTATAAATATATGTACCGATTTAAGACTTTCTTTTTTTTTATAGCTCTACTTATTCAATTGAACAATGGCGCTGTTTGATAACGGCTACGAATACTACCATCCCTTCTATTTAAATTCATTTATTACGCATAAACTCTATGAGGGCACTTCCATATTGTCAGTTTGCCTTTATTGCTCGTGGATGTCGTAAAAGACGACTAAGAGCTTTACATAGACCAGACTAACTCTATTTTGATGCCCTTTAGTAAATAATTATATTCTCAAAGAGAATAGACACAAGGCAGTAGCCGGTCATAAAACTATGTCATTTTTTTGCAATATATACCTAAGTAGTTTGCCTGTATTAAACCGTTCCAGGGCTGGATCCCGCTCGACCGTTTTTCGAATTGCCTATGATGCCAGATGACTGGCGTCTGGACAAAACGGACGCTCAATTTGTTGACATCATTCATACTAGCGCTGGTTTATTAGGATACAAGAAGAGTCACGGGCACGCTGATTTTTATCCCAATAGTGGACGTCCAATACAACCAGGCTGTTCAGGGATACAAAATAGTATTGGTAACTATCTCACCATTTTCAAATCGTCATTTACATCGACACACTTTCTAAATAGTGCTAGGACTACGCTGTTGTACAGTTCTCTGTCTACAGCCGCGGGCCAATTCGTCCGGGGTAGTACCACACTCGCAGAAAATCGACGTCTAAGCAGTGGCCATGTGCTATTGCGCTTCGTTCAATGAGTGAGGATTTTGATGTGTAGGCAGCGGCCTTGCTGTACCCCTGGTATTGCAAAGGTCCATAAGCGGCAGTTAATCTTAACATCATATGTGCTGCTTACTCGTTTGCCACCATAAGCAATAAATTAAAAATATACATTTCCACTTACCCCAAATACCGTCGTCTACAAATAATGATTACGACCACTATTTCTTCGTATTACGTAATATTTCGTAAAAATATAGTCCTTAAGTCCCGCTAAGAGTCCCGAGTAAGAATACAATTCAGTCTCCACTATAATCTAACACTTGATTGATAACCAACAGCTTGAATTATGTACGTTAATATTGAACCACACGTCGATATAAAGACTACATATTATACGATTACCTGCGGTCACGCAAGTCTTGTTGAAGAGTTTGCAATTTTTTCGATTTTCTTATACCATATTGTCCTAAAACATAAGAATGTTGTGTCGCCTTAAAGTTGTATTCTAAACTTCATAGATTATGCGGAAATTTTGAACTCATGGCTTTACTTAAGAATTTTGAGAAAATCAATTCTAGACGCTCATTGCGTCTAATAAATTAAGTATACGATATCTTTCTAAATTACAGATTTTCTAATCACCATCATTCTATTAATCCTATTCTAGTAATTCAATGCAATTATGCTACTTCTACCCATCCTTTAGACATGTAATACCTACAGTATATAGTAGACATATAATTCTTATATTAAACAAACTTATTGCAGAAGCTTGCAGTCACAGTCGGGCATTTTTATTTTTCATTGAATCCATTAACTCCCAAATATATTTCAATGCCTATCCTTGCGAGAGTTGGGAGAAATTCGAAGAAGGAGAATGCAAGAACAGCTCCAGTTATATGGGCTATCAAGCTTCCACGAGAAACTACGGTGACTATTATTTATATACCAATGCGGAGCCACCATTTGCTCGAGGCGAGGAAAGCTGATTGTTTTAACATCCGACTTTACATATAAATCTTCCAATTTTGAGACCTGGTATCCATTTGCGAGCCGATATAAAATATATATAAAATAATTTAGTAGTTGTGTTAATATGTTTTGTAATAGTAGAGATATTGTATTTACAGTGTAGTACGTGTTTAATTTTTTTTTTTTATTTGACTCTGTCTTTTAGCTGTTAGCCGCAGATGGCTGTCACAGCTTAACCCGGTCTATGGGTGAGCGCTGAGGGCTCTCAACCCGGTAAAAATTTTAAGCGACAACGCCCGAGGGCTCACCCTGTGGTGAACGGACCTCGGCTCGGGGCGTCGCTGATAGCAAAGTGGGCGTGCCCACGTTTGAGTTTATGACTTTTACGCGTCACAAGTTACGACCCCGGCGGCGGGGTCGGAAGCGCGGATATTTATGTGTTGTGGCCACGCGGGCCGTGTAGGCTCTTTCTTGAGCGATTGTAATTGAATCGTCAGAGTCGGTCAGTACATATCGAGGACGTCTGATCACGGATATTTTAGATGGGACATAGTTAGCCGCCCCAACCACTAATTGGTTGGGGTGTGTCATGGCAGATAGTACGTGTGTAAGATAAATCAGCTTATATACTAGGAAAAAGATCATTTGAAGTGTAAGAGCACAATATAAACGTGTAACAAATAATAATAAACATAATGTAACTGTAATTAAAAAAAAGTAAATTGTATATCTAAATTAAACAATAACAATAATAAATTGGGGGGCATAGTCCGGAGCGTGCTCGTTCGCGTCCCCTGCCAGTCTAATTAGACTGCTAATCCGGCTCGAAATGCGTACCGCAATGCGGGTTAGGGCGTCCCCCGGAGGCGACGCGTACCGACCCGCCCCCGTCGGTACGAACTTCGGCAGTTGCGGCGATGGGGGCCGCCACCCATCACGCCTTGCCCAGTCAGGCGAGTCGAGGAGAGCAGAGTGCCGGGTGGGCACGTGGAATGTAAGAGGTTGTGTGGAAGGTAAGTTGCACGAGCTGATATCCGTCATGGCGGACAAACAGCTAGACGTGCTCTGTGTAACAGAGACCAAGCGAAGGGGCAGCGACGCCTGCGATCTTCCTGGTGGCGGGATGGCTCTGTGGTCTGGTGTGCCACAGAGCGATCGAGCCAGCATGGCGGTAGGAGTACTGCTGTCCTCTCGCTTGGCCTCAGGTGTGAAGGATTACGGAACGTATGATCCCAGACTTCTTTGGGTCCGTATAAAACTTGGTGTCACCAAGGTATTCATGGTTGTGGCATATGCTCCCGTAGGATCCTCGGTGGCATCAGACCTAGAGAAGTTTTGGGATAATGTTAGGGAAGTTGTGGATATGGCAGAAACCAGTGAACGCGTGATTGTATGCGGAGATTTGAACGGATGGGTGGGGACCAAGCGTCCCGACTATGAGGACGTACTTGGTCAATTTGGTGATAAGAGAGTGAACGACGCAGGTAGGCTCATAGCGGATGTATGCATGGAGAGAAACCTTATTGTGTCAAACACATTTTTCCAACATAAGGACATCCATATGTATACATGGAGAAGGAATGAACAGAAAAGTATAATAGATTTAATTTTGGTAGACAGTCGCCTCCGAAGCAAAATATTGGACGCAAGAGTCTACAGGGGCCCCACAATCGATACGGACCACTATCTCGTTATTGCAAGATTTAGTGGTCTGTTCAGAAAGTGCGTGTCCACTTCGGAGGGCTTGAAAGAATAAAGGTTGAAAGGTTGCAAGAAGGGTGTGTAAGAGAAAAGTATGTAGAGGGTGTCCGAGAACGGCTGACGATGGCAACCCAGCCGCAATCGGACATTGAAAAATGCTGGAGAGTATTGAAAGAGAGTATGGTAGACACAGCGAAAGAAGTATGTGGAAGTTCAAAGAAGCATAGAAACACAAATGGTGATGCATGGTGGGATGCGGAAGTGGCAGCTTCCGTAGAGCAAAAGAAGAAAGCGTGGCTGGACTATGTCTCTTCTTTGAATCTGAATGACAGTATGACTGAACAGAAGAAAGAAATATATCGGCAATGTAAGAATGATACCAAGGCCTTGGTGGAAGAGAACGTGATAGAGCAAGTATGAGTGCAGAAGATATGCTGACTAAAAACTTCGAGAGTAACACCAAACTCTTTTGGAGGGAGGTGAAGAAGTCTCGGGGTGGTTGGTCAGCCTTCAGAATGAATAAAATAAGGTCTAAAGGTGGAGACATTCTTACACAAACACAAGACGTGTTAAGCCGATGGAGTGAATATTTTGGCGATATGTATGCGGATGCTACGGCTGGCGCCGGTGTCGCATGTGGTCTAGTAGATCAACATTCGGCGACGGCATCCTCCGATGGCATCAGTATGGATGAAGTTGAATGGGCGATAAGAAGTTTGAAAAATTGTAAGCCAGCGGGCATTGATATGGTGTCTGCCGAGATGATCAAGCTTGGTGGCTCCTGTGTCCGGGAAGCGTTCCTGTTGCTCCTCAATTTATGTTGGAGCTCGGGAATGGTTCCCGGGGACTGGAATAGCGCAGTCATCGTGCCTTTGTTTAAAAACAAGGGTTCACGTTATGACTGCGCAAATTACAGAGCCATAAGCTTGACCAGTTTGGCAGCAAAAGTGTATGGTAAAATTATTGAAAGGAGAATGAGGATGGTGTCCGATGGTTTACTGTGTGAGACACAAGGAGGTTTCAGGAGTGGAAGGGGATGCATGGATCAAGTGTTCTCTCTGCGCAACATTGTGGAGAAGCATCTGGCCCTAGGTCAGAGGATTTTCTGCAGTTTTGTGGATCTGGAGAGAGCATTTGACACGGTTGTACGAAAGGAACTTTGGGACATTTTACCGGAGTATGGTATTAACGGTAAACTGCTGCAGGCTGTGCAATCCAATTATATGGGCTGTAGAGCCTGTGTGCGGCTGGATGATGGAATGTCGCCTTGGTTTGATGTCAATATCGGCGTTAAGCAGTGCTGCGTTCTATCAGCCAGGCTGTTTATCATATATCAGGATAAATGTCTCCAAGGGTTGAACGATATGAATGTGGGAGTCCAGATGGGTGAGTCAGTGGTCTCTGCTCTGCTTTATGCAGATGATGGAGTCCTGCTGGCACAGTCAGCGACTGACCTGCAGACCCTAGTTGACACAATGACAGCAGATTGTAAGAAAAGGGGTCTACGCGTAAATGTGAGCAAAACCAAAATAATGGTCTTTGAAAGAGATGAAGTTAGAACAGATGTAAGAGTAACAATAGGTAATGATGTACTGGAGCAAGTGGATGAATTTGTATATCTTGGATGTGGATTTAGCCGAGATGGACGGTACACCACTGATATAGAGCGAAGAGTGAATGCGGGAAATAGAGTGAACGGAGCGTTGGGGCAACTTCTCGGCAGCCACCACCTCAGCCAGAAGGCACGTGTAGCAATACATAACGCAGTGCTTGTCCCAACATTACTGTATGGAAGCGAGAGTTGGGTATGCAGAAAAGAGTATGAAAGTAAAATTAATGCGGTCGAAATGCGATCTCTTCGGAAAATCTGTGGAGTTAGGCTGACCGATCGCATTCGTAACGACGACGTAAGAGAGCGAGTAGGTATGAAAGAGAGTATTGGTGTAAAGATGCGAAAGGGAATGCTCCGATGGTTCGGACATGTGGAAAGAATGCCGAACGAACGTCTGGTTAAGAAGATATACAATGCGAAAGTGGAAGGATGTAGGTACCGAGGGAGACCGAGACTAACCTACCTAGACCAGATCGGTCAGGTACTGAAGGAAGGTGGAGTCAAGAGTCTCCGAAACCGGCGAGCGTGTATGAAGAGAATTATGAATGTTGAGGAAGCGAGTGAAGTATGCAGAGATAGAGTTCTCTGGCACTCTGTTCTCTTTGCCTACCCTGCAAGGGATATGGCGTGATGATATGTATGTATGTGTGTATAATAAAAATAATCATTTAACAATATTTAATTGTGCAAGATCTAAATCAGAGTCAATCCTCACAACGGGATCATCCTCCGTAAGTAAATCTTTCCATAACATGTCCAACAGAATTTTATGTCATTAGACTTTGCATAATCACGAGCAAGGTAGAATAATCTTTTTTTCTTACGAGTCAGGTGTTCTGACATAAATATAGTATTGGTCGGACCGACCATCTGTAAATCGTTTGTGGTCAGTCTATTGTCTTTGTGATTTTTATTATATTTTTTATAAGCTCGGAGGAAATCTTCTTTCATAGGAATAGTTGCAAAATCAGCCACGATTGTGCTCATTGTGTTACTTTTTGAATGTATTTTTGGCTTTAAGCGATAAATGTCCCGTATGTCTGCTTTGTTTATATCAATCTCCAAAGTTTTGGCGGCATTAATCACTAAATTACACTAGGTTGATTTAGTTTCAACTTTTGATTCTGGAATATTTCTAATTTCTATGCAAGACGATTTATTGTATGCTTCATGATTTCAACCTTATCCTCCAGGGATTGAATACACGCCAATTTATGCCTATTATTTTCTAACTCAAGCTTTTTTAAACGTGTTTCTATATCGTCGTATTTAGCCGATAAAAACTCCAAAGTATTACGTATTTCGTTAAACTGTTCCTTGAGCTCATTGATTGAAGATTGTTAAATTTTAAGTTTTGCTGATCGGCAAAGTCTTTAAACATTTGCTTAATATCGGCCGTGAATACAGAGAATTCATCTCTATTTGTTGATGTTTACGTTTAAATCTTGTTGTGTTAGAAGTACATTTTGTGGGTACAGCCGCGACAGATTCATATGTTTGTAAGTCGGGCTCAGAATCGTACTTTGACTCCGTTGCCGCTTTTGGAGGAGTTCTTTTTAACGGCATATAGTATTATGAAATTATAAATTTATAATTCACAAAAAGCTATCGGGGCCAGCGAGGTTCGAACTCGATACGTCGTGTTTCGCAGTTGCAGCGCTACGGTAATACACCAGGTAAACGTTTAGATTTGTGAAATTACTGTTATATATTATAAGATTACAATTATTGGATAAGATTATGCTGCATGACCTCCGTAATACTTGTAAAAGTCACACATTAACAAACTTATAACACAGGTATTTTTGAGACAAATACACAAATATTGGCCGCGTGAAACAGCTGACACTAGTTTTTAAGCACTATTATGAGTTTTAGTAGATAATACATCAGAACAAGTTTAATACTACGCATAATGACGGCATTACAATATGCAGTCGAATCTAACCCTAACCTGTTAGCACAAATCATTATGTTGTAAAATATATTTTTTAAAAAGAAACGTTTTATGGGAGTCTTAAAATCCACTCTAATCTTTTTTGTGACAAGAAGTCTGCGAGGATAAAAAAAAAAGAGCTTAAGCTACTAGTTTATTGCATATTCGTTATTGTGGAGAGAAGTGAGTGACGTATATGCATCGCTGCTCTTTTTCTCGGGACATTCAGGAGAAAACACTCTCTTCTCGCTTTCAAAATTATATATAACTTATCATTCCAGCAATTGATAAAAAAAATAAATGCTTCCTTCTGTAAATTAATGTTATAAACTCATGCGGCGACAGTAAGAAGACTGTATCAATATCTTACTTCCGCGTGACATTCGTAAACACTTCTTAAGCGCATGAAAACACCAAAAGAATAGGCAGCAGCAAGTTACTCATGGCTTTAGCAATTTATAATACCCAACAGTGATCGCCAAACCGGAGACGTACCCATATGCCACACTACGTAACCCACTTCTTTACTATTTTTGTGGAGAAGGCTAGTCCAACAGATGCACATATATGTGCCGATATGATAATGTTGCAACAGAGCTGGTGACACTGATGATAATGTTGCAACAGAGCTGGTGACTCCGATTATTTACAAACTCTAGAGACTGCTCCATCACAGTTGAGATCTATTGGATAAGAAGTTCCTTATCCTATCCCGTAATCATTTTCTTGGGGTGTGCGGTATGTTGATTTAAGCGCGGGCAAATGGGAAACACCACTTTACTTCATTTCAAATAAGGTCTAGTTCCTAGTCATGGAAACTAGAGTAAGGAGTACCATCTTGTATGGGGGATTAGTCAAAAAAGTGTCCACTTGTAAACAGCAAATTATTGTTAGAACACTCACCGAAATAGCGTTAGTGTAGCAAGTGGAAATGATATGAATGTAACAGTAATAAGCAGAGTGAAGTGTGCTGAGTTACGTAGTCAACTGTGATTTGATAAATAATAACCTATGAAATTTGTGGCGCTCTTTTTAAAATGCTTCCACTTGCTACTATAGCGCCACCTTAATTTGCTCCCGTTCATTGGACACTTCTTAATACACTGAGATGGTACTCCTTACTCTACTATCCGTCCACATTAGTCGTGTGTCGTTCACGAATGAATCCTTCAAATGAACTACTTCAGTTGTCTGACTATCTCAGTGAACTAGTTCAGTTACAATTCAATTAGTTCTTAGTTCAGTTGTATAGTCCACCGGCCGTGAACGATCCCATAAACGAACGAAATAATTTGTTGTCACGCTCTGTTATATACACCGAAATGATTTTCTGTTTCACTCACACTTTGGCTTGATTACGTAGTAGAATTCGAGAAAGAACGAATCTTCCAATTTTCGTTGTACATTGCTCGTACATACAATTAAACTAATTTTGAACTATTAAGCAAAATAGCAATGTATAATTTCTGAACACTTTTATTCTAATATAAAATTAATATAAAAGGGACCGTATTGTTTTCATTCATAAGTATCGGAGTCCTCGTCGAATTATAAGAAAAAATGTATTTTAAAGTGTTATGTCTTTAGGTGACGAGCCCTTGTGTATATTTACACCAGTTGTCTGCCATCTTATTTCTTAAGGGTGTAGATCGTGAAAATCACCGAAAAGAGTGTTACGATTTTTCATATTTAACCTATTTACATATGATTGATATCAATGATAATTTGTATATATTACAATCAAAGACCAATAAGTATGTTCATGCTTATATTAAACTCTTAAACCTAATGGTTGTTATATAATAAACGTCAACAAACGCACAAAATTGAGTAAAAATGCAAAAACATGACTTCGTATTTTAAAGATTTAAGCCCATAAATCAACACAAATTGATAAAAAGAAACACTTTTTGAACACTGAAGAAACCAATAAGTATAGCTGTATACTTCTTTTTATACCTTTACAAACAAAGACTTCCTCTTTTAAAGCCCTTAAATCTAGATATATTTTAAGGTAAATTTTTCATACACAAATGTATGGGATAAAGCGTTCGTTTCATTCGTGCAATCCCGGTGGTCACTAACGGCAGTTCCTTTCTGTAAGTGAACGCGACACTACGCTTGTCGGCTGAAGACAGCAGAATTACGTATTGTGAATTTGTGTTTTTTGTAAAAAACTGTAAGTATAACATTTTTATAATTAATTTATTTTCAGTTAGTAGAAAGTATCGATATAATGAATGTCTGAAAGAAAACCATGATGGAACTAGATATAAATCGTAAAAAATACAATATCTACACTAATAGGTATTATAAAGAGGAAAGATTTGGATTTTTGTATGAAACGAATAAACTCAAAAAGTACTGGACCGATAATTCTTTTATCATTCGAAAGCTACATTATCACTGAGTAACATAGGCTATTTTTTTCGCAGGACTGATTGAATTTGAGTGTCATGCCAGGGAAAAGAAAGTTTTATACGCATTATAAAAATATGAAAGCCAAAAGATCTCGGAATAAAATGTAAGTTCCTCCCTACTTATTTATTATCGCATTTGAACAGGGTACATTACAAAGCTAATACAATATGTCATATGATTTAGATCGCCCGATTCAGACATATACCTACAATAACATGTAAATATTGGTTTGTATTATCTATATCTATACTGATAAATAAAATTGAATTATCTGTATGTAATATCAAAATAATAGGATTTTTTTTAAAAAAAAAGGCGATACGGAGTTCGCCGGGTCGGCTAGTATTGTCTAAATATCAAATTGTGGAAGTAGGTAGGCGACAGTGCAACTTTGTCGACATACCTATACCGCCAAACAGACGCGAGGCGCCTAGCGTCTGGCTTAGGGTTGTACAAAATAAATAAAAAGTGGATAATATTGATGAATAATATTTCCAGTATTGAAAATAAAGAAAACCTTGGGGCCGAGACTCTGAGCAACAATGCTACGCGCTGTATAGAGGTAAGTTGTTATATGTAATTCTTGTAGACTTGTTACATAAATAAACAAACTACTTAGTTAGTGATGGGCGAAGACAAAATCTCAATACCTACCTATAGATTTTTCTTGCAATATTTATTATTTTCATCGAGAGACAAACACCTTAGTACCGAAATACTTCTCAATTACTTTCTCAAAAGAAAATTTATTTTCAAATAGGTGACGTCATAAAAAAACAATACCTAATGCGTAAAGAAATTATAATTTCTATTCATCAGGAACCTAATATTGTATTAATTCTTTTGCATTTTTTTAAATTTTTAATTATTTTTTATAAAAAAAATCAAGCCATTATCTTTCTTTACAGGAACTAGTTATTGAAAACGACCAAGAAGGAAAGGTGGATGAAATGGAAGTTGGGCGTAGAGTTGTAGACGTTTCTTTTTTTTTTAAAGCTCTTCAGGCCATAGGGGACCACGGTCCAATGGATTGTAAGTTAAGTTACCTCAGTATAATAGGTGAAGTAAAAGTTGGTCTGGACTCAAAACTCATCATGAAATGTAGTATGTGTAGTATGAAATTTACTGTGTGTTTGATTGAAAAGAAAGAAGATAGAATAGAAGTGAATCATCAAATTGTATCTGGTATCATATCATCTGGTGGGAGCTACTATCAGTTAAAAACATTAACTGCCGCAGTAGCCCTACCAATCATGTCACCTTCATTATACAATGAAATTAATAATACGGTTTGCGATTGGTGGGAAAAGACAGCAGCACATTCCATGGCAGAAGCTGTCAAGGAAGAAGCGGAGTACGCAGTGTCTATAGGTAGTGTTGATAAAAATGGTACACCATTAATATCTGTTGCTGTTGACGGTTGTTGGAGCAAGAGATCTTATGGTAAGAATTTTTCCGCCTTGTCCGGCGCAGCTGCGATAATTGGCATTAAAACTAATAAAGTATTGTTTTTTGGAGTTAAAAATAAATACTGCGTAGTTTGTGCACGAGCCGCAAAGAACGACAGTCAGCCCTCGGAACACCGTTGTTTCAAGAATTATTCGGGATCATCTACCGGTATGGAATCGACCATAATAGTTGAGGGGTTTAAACGTTCCATTGTTGATCACGGTGTAATTTATAATAAATTTGTAGCAGACGGCGATTCCAGTACTTATAAAAAAATATTAGATTCGCGACCGTACGGTAATTTAACAGTAGAGAAAATTGAATGCAAAAATCATCTTTTACGAAACTACTGCAATAGCTTGGAGAAACTGTCGAAAGACACTAAGTATCCTTGCGAATTGCGGAAATTCCTAAAAGAAAGGTATTTGCGTTTAAGAACGGGTGTAAAATGCGCTATTAAATATTGGGGCGATCAAAATCAGTCACTCGAAGAAAAAATAAAAAATCTTAGTGAAGATATCCTAAATGGTCCACAACACGTATTTGGTAATCACCAATATTGCAAGGAGTATTTCTGTAGACCTGATACTCGTCGAATAGAACCTGTTGGGTTGCTTCCAGCAATTGTTGGATGCGGATTAATGGACGCGGTACACATTTTAAGTAAAAGACTGTCATATCATTCTAGAAGTTTAATTCATAATTGTACAAGTAATATAGTTGAAAGTTTTAACGCAGTGATTGCCAAATTAGTAGGGGGTAAGCGTGTAAATTATTCTTCCCGTGGTTCTTATGCGGGCCGATGCGCAGCTGCTGTTGTGTCTTTTAATACAGGATCGATTCATAGTAAAACTCATGAAGTAATATTTAAATCTAGTCCTAATCCTTTGATCGCGAAAGTGGAAAATTGTAATCGTAGAATCCGTTTAATTGCTAAACCTAAATTAAGATTGAAAAAGAGCCACAGCGCTGTATCGAAAGATGCTCACTATGGACCAAACTGCGAAAAACCTGATCTGAGTCCAGAATTATATGAGAAAGCCAAGTCATCTTTTTTAGCCGATTTAAAGTTGTCTTGTGCTGAAAGAGAGGAGCTTGAAAGGTCGACCCATTTGCAAAGAAGTAGTTCTGAGTGGATGAGTACAAGGAGAAAATTACTAACCTCATCATCGTTCGGGGAAGTTTGTAAAAAACGAGAGAGCACAAGTTGTGCTGTTCTTGTTCGTAAAATCGTTTATGGTAGTAATATCTCCAGTTTGCCTGCTGTACGGTACGGTATCGAAAACGAAGAAACCGCAATTAAACAGTTAGAAATTCAAGAGAATATTAGTATACAAGGTTGCGGTTTGTTCGTCGACGATCAATATGAATTTCTTGGTACTACACCAGATGGCATTTATGCAAACGGTTTAATTGAAATTAAGTGCCCACATTCTTTAGCTGGCATGACTCTTGATGAAGCAATGGCCAAACATACCTTTTGGGTTAAGGAAAAGGCTTCCAAGGGTTATGTCATAAATAAAAATCATAACTGGTATTTCCAAATTCAGGGACAGGTACATATTACTAAAAGAAACGTTTGCATGCTTGGCATCTGGTTTGGTGCTACTGTACCTATGAAAGTTTATATTATAGAAAAGGACGACAAATTTTGGGAGGAGAAAATGGAAATGAAATTAGTTAGGTTTTATTACGATTGCCTACTTCCAGAATTAGTTGATCCTCGGCAGTCACGAAGCATGCCCATTCGTGACGCGCCCAGTATCATAGAGGCTATGAAAGAGAGGAAAGAAAGAGCTTTACGTGTTTTGAAAGAGAAGAACGCCTAATGATTTTGAAAGATACAGGTAACTTAACTACCCAGCCAGTCGATTCACGTAAACACGCCAGTCCAAAAGTCGTTTTAACTTAGGAACTTAGAAATCGCCTTTTGATTTTCTGTTTTAAACGCACTTACTTATCTAGTCTTGGATTGTCATAAATCTTCCAATAGCTCAATTACTATACAATTTCTGAGTTACCTGGTGTAAAGAATCATAAAAATTGGTTCAAAAATACAGCGAATTGAGAATTCTCCTTTTTTTTAAGTTGGTTAAAAGGGCTAAATTTGCAAAAAACGAAGTGACGTCACTGCGCTACGGTTTTTATTACTTACGTGAATCGGGCAGCTGGTAACGTTTTCATTCTGATAGGTTTTGTGATAGCCATTGATTTTATCATCAAATTAGCAGAAATCAGAACTTGATCCGTAATCGAATGAAAAAACATTAGAATTTTGAACTCATATTTCGTTATTGTTTAATTACATACTTTTAATTAGTATATTAATAATTTACAAACTTCTGTTAAAATTAGTAAATAAATGAATTATTTACTAATTTTTGTACAACCCTAGCACGCTTTTGAGATAGCGAGTAATGGCGACTCATATTTGTTATTGTGTAGTAAATAAATCATTTTTATACTTGTGTTTCATTTATTGACATTTTTTTTAAAACCCTAGGTTTTTTTTTAGATATCGACGAGGTGATCGTAAACAAAAAGTAAGTATTTGAGTTTACGCAATAGGCACATTTCCTTGCGTAGAGATAAACACACTTCCTACTGAATTTGCAATTATTTTATTGAATGAATATTTTACGAATTAGAATAAATTTTGGTAGTGAAATTACAAATAAATACATAGTTGGAATTTTAGGTAAGTAGAATACAAAAATGTCAGTCCGGACCTGCTCTTGATTGTATATTATATTATAAACTAGTAACCCGCCCTCGCTATCTTCGCTATCTTCGGCAATATTCACTTAAATTACATACTATAAAAAGCATATTGATCTATAATAAATGCACAATTTATTTAAGGTACTTAATTGGATAAGGATTAATGCTGTATTGTATAAAATCACTTAGTAAATAATCATTTTTTAGTAGAGGATAAAAAATGGTTATGGTGGGTTATCCCTAAGAGATAGACATATGCCATCGTGGACTTTTTTGTTGAACTTTTTAAGATGGATAATACTGTAGTACATTATTTTGGTCTATCTCGTAGGGTTCAGCCAACGTTTGCAATATAAGCGCAAAAAACGTGCTTATTTACGACATCACATTAGAAACCTCTAAATTAATCAGCGTTTCTCTACTATATTATGCATGTATTATACATATAAACCTTCCTTAAGAATCATTCTATTTATTAAAAAAAACTGCATCAAAATCCGTTGCGTAGTTTTAAAGACTAAGCATACATAGGGACAGACAGACGGCGGATAGCGACTTTGTTTTATACTATGTAATGTAATGATAGAAAAACATAAAAATTGTGTCTCAACTACTCTTATTAATCTATTAAAAAGAATCAACAGCTAGTTTCCAAAAATTCAACGTTATTGTTATGCTGTAAATATTCAAGTTCAATAACAATTTCTCAACGTGGAACGTTTGTTGCAAAACATTTTGAAAATCACGCTCTCTAGGTCATTCATCCGCCCCGTCGGATGTTACATTAAACTTTGGCGCTGCGGTCGCTCGAAATCGAGATCTCAGGCCAACAATCTACACCCTTAAGAGATGAAAAAACTTGTGATGTAAAAAATAGCTTTTTTCCCGCTCTTGCTAGTGCTTATTGAAAGCATAGTTTTCAAAACTTATTGCGTACAAATTTCAAGCACAAATATATAAAATTAGACCGCATTCACCACATCCATCCCAACTTATTTCAACTTTCACCAACATTTCGACTATCCCCATGGAAATTATTTATATTGTCATTTCTAATCTAATCAAATATGATGGGCAATCTGTAAATAACCTACTCGATACGAGTTCGTGTAACTAGTCTTAGATGACTGATTAAATCATGATATAATGAACTGTTCTTTAAACAACTCATTCCATATCTCTAAATCTGTCGATGAACTATTGAAATAAAACCGAACGAAAGACAAAAACACTTTCGTCAAGTAACTGAACTAAATGAACTACTGAACTAAAAGATAGATATAGTTCACGGTAGTGAAAAGACACATATATACTTCTTCTTCTTCTTCTTCTCTTTGTATATTGGCAATCAGCTACATATACGAGCTATTGGTGCCAGTGTCAAGTTATAATTATTTTTACGTTTATAGTCTTGTCAGGTCAGTCATTGTCTAAGTCAAATTGTCACCATTAACAGTGCAATGGCCACACTGTTAATGGTATCTTGTGGGAATTTTGATGGAAAACGAAAACGTTGTAAAGCACTTTTATATGATATTCACTACATCACAGTATTTCCGCACATCACATTACATAAAATGCCATCAAAATTATCTAATATAACACGTTAAAACACTAAGATATCGAATATAATACAAGAGCACCACATGACGTTTTCAAATTCCCGTCAAAAGTCCTACACATATATATCTTTTCATTTCAGTGACACATTATGCGCAACGCTAGTCCACATTAACTTGACGCGTGAACTGATTGGTAGCACTGATTTTGTTTAGTGTTGTTAGGTGAAGCAGGGTCTATACTCTCACAATATAGGGGAAAATTAATTAACATCTATTATTATGATTAATAGTGATAACATAGTGATAACATAATTATTGTTAAATAATTATTGTCAACAAATATTACCACCAATCCATCCTCTCGGCTATCGTACAGGCGACTACAAAATGCACGTCAGTATAATTTATAAATACTGGTGGTAGGTTTGAGTACCATGTGATGCTTGTTCAAATATTAAGGCCGATCAGCTTGGTGGCACGGTTTCCCTTTTACTCGACTGTAAATCATGTTTCGATCGTAATTAGACATATATTAATTAGATTATATCGTTAACCAAGTAGTGATTTTGTTAACTATAGTAAAGTACAGCAAGGCAGTGGGCCTGGCTATACTTTCTTGAGTTTAATAGTCACGGCTGACACTTTCTATCAAGTGAGCCGTCACATGTCTACAACTTTATGCAATAAAAATAGGGTTGAGTCGGAACAATTGCGACAAGGTTTTATTTTATTTTTCAGGTTAATATGTTGCCACATTTTTTTTTTTGGCGGCGGGCTACGGTACGTCAAACCCCACTAATCTGTCCGGGGCAACAGGAGAAGCGGTGTAAGACCCCGTAGACCCGCCCTACAAATACATATGGCCGTGAGCTTCAATTAAGTGATCCGCCTTATAGGTATTGGTTTATGTTTTTTTATTAGCTCATATAGAACATTTTTGGTTAAATTTTGCGAAAATAACAACCCTTGAGCCTCTAGCCATGCGACCATGTCTGCTTTTACATTTGCCATTGTCGGAGTTTTATTAATTTGGACCGTATGGTAAGGTGCATTATCCATCACAATTACACAATTAGGCAGCAAAGCTGGCAGGATCTGTGTTTCTAGGCATTTAATAAAATTTTCACTATTCATGTCATCGTGGTAATCGGATGATTTCGTTTGTGATTTAAATAGTAATAGGCCATTGTTTATAAAGCCATTGCTAGTTCCAGCATGTGCTATTATCCATCGGCGGCCTGTATTCGGTTCTTTGGATAATAACCCCTCCACAGTTTCTGATTGCCAGTATTTTTTAACGCCGTAAGACGAGTGAATATAAGTCTCGTCTAAATAAACAATAGTCCGACCTTCTTCTCGAAACTTTTTAATTTTAAGTAAATAATCATACCGCCAGGCAGCTATGTCAGTCCTTTCCATTAAAATTTTCCTTTTAGATTGACATCTTCTAAAAACGAATCCCAGGCGTTTTATAATTTTCCAGTGTTGAACGTCCACCTTGAAAATTTATATCATTTCTTAATTCCACAAGTAGCTTATTTATTGTAGGAATCTCTTTTCTTACAGCGTAGAATGAGCAGATGCGTCAAAATCGTCGATAATTATCTTTTTTTCTCGATTTGGTC
Organism: Lymantria monacha; assembly: GCA_905163515.2. NCBI lineage: Eukaryota > Metazoa > Arthropoda > Insecta > Lepidoptera > Erebidae > Lymantria > Lymantria monacha. The sequence continues at coordinate 4,830,599 of LR991087.1, forward strand.
TGGATTTGCCTGGTGTTGACACTTTTGAAGGTCCAGGTAATTCCGATGAAGGACTAGATTGCCTTTCTTGCCTATGAATACTGTTACCCAACAGTTGATTCCGATACACCTGAAAAAAATTGACTTCAATGGATGCGATGGAATCCGTAAAAGTATTATTAAGTAGTATAATTGCAGTAAAGTCTAAAACCTGCACACTAGCTAAAATTCTTTTAGAATTAGATAGCTCATTCATCGCAGATGGTTATAGGCTATATATCACCATGCGACGATCAATAGAAGTGGAGTGGCAATGAAGTATCAGAGGAGTTCATATTTAAAAATTCTATGCGAGCAGCTAAAAAAAGAAAAAAGTAACTCTAAAAAATTATAAGTACTTAATTGCTCACAATTGTCGCGTTGCCACTTAAGAATTTTCGACTTTAATGTATATACACAAAATCCTTTTTGCGTCTAACTTCGAAGCCACCATAAAGTTTGAACATATGAATACCCTCTAATTTAAATCTAATCTAAAAATGTATGACTATAGATATAAAAATAAATCAAAAAATTAAGCAGAATATAATTATGAAACTGGTCACCCTAAAAGCATACCAGTCATGGCGGCAACTCTGGCCCGAACTTGTTCTAATAGGATAAGCAGCTTATTCTGGGCTTTTTCACAAAAGGCATATACTTGAAGTATAGTTTGTCTTTTGGCACTTTTCACAACTTTTGGCATGTTATTAAGTCACAAAAAACAAAAATACACTAAAACTGCAATAGGTAGCAACCGATCTGACTATTAACAAGATGGCGACTAGTGTTGCCAATAAGACCAATGAAGAATATGCTAAAATGGTGTTAAAATTATGCCAAAAATATGCCAAGTGCTTCATAAATATGCTAAAAATTGTGCTAAGATTTTTCTTTTCCTGTTTTCTCCTAACACAATTTTAAACGCCGGTGACTGGATCGGGGAATTAGTCCGTAACCACCCAAGAGGCTGACCGCGTGAGGAAAGACCGACGTCTTCCGAGGGGGAGACGTCGGTCAAGGAGAGGGTATTCCGTCGGGCCGGCCACTGACGTCAAGTCACTTTGCTCTGGTGGTCGACCCAACGACGAAGGCGACGTGTCACGGGTGGGTTACGGGTGTGCATGCTTACACCCCTCTGTCGCCCCGGACGGAGTTGTGCGAGGAGTGGGCCGACCGTGGCCCACCCCCAAAAAGAAAGAAAAACAAACACAATTTTAAAAAACATCGATTTTGGTGAAAAATATATCAACCGCCGGATACTGAGCAATCAATGAGTTGAGCAGTGCAATAATTTGACTGGTAGGTGCATATTGTGCAATACACGTTCGCACCTGTGGGCAGCAAGCAGGCAGTGCGAATGAATCCCTGTGTATTGATTCGGTGGTAATAACGAGATAGTGCATTTGAATTTTCGATTATATTATTTAATAATGAGTAATAAATGGATGTAAGCATACGGCACACATACGTCGTAACGGAAGGATATCGAGACCTACCGTACGAAATACAAAGAGAAAAGGATATAAATTAATGTATATAATAACTGTATAGCTTTTTATATAAAAACCTACAGAATTTACGTTGTACGCATTTATATAATTTTTGAATATGCTAAAAAATATGCTATATGCTAAACAGCAAAAAAGTGTGCTAAACAACATGAAAATATGCTAAATTTAGCATAAAAAATGCTAAATTGGCATCACTGATGGCGACTGAGAACGCAATGCTGCCAATCACTCACGCGTCAAGTTAATGTAAACGGACAGTAGTCTCCATGTACCTATATGTAGGGTAGAAAGTAAAGGAGTACCATCTTGTATGAGGGATTAGTCCAAAGAGTAAAGTTATTAAACTGAAAAAGAGTGGCAACTCGATGATAAAATATGCATGTATGGAAAGTTCTGCCACTCAGAGTTTAGGCGGTGAACTAAAGTTGAAGTAATATATATATATATATAAATACATATCTCACATCACATGTGTATGTGTAATTACATAGAATTTCCTTTTACTATGAAAGCTACCCTGAAATATAAAAAAAAAACATATCTGCTGATAATTAAACAATAATAATATCAGCCTAACAATGAAACGAGATAATTTTCAGAAAGAATATCAATAACCGAAAATAGATCGATGACAATAAGTACCTACGCTAGGAACAAAAAATAACAATTCTCAGTTGTCAAACGTTTGACAGGCAGGACAAAATGGCAGCAGTTAAGTTTGTACAACCAATCTATAGGCAGCGCGACGGTCAGTAAAAATAAGTAATGTTTTAAGTGTGCCCCCCCAGGATTAGTCAAAAGTGTCCTTTAAACAGCAAATTATTGTTCGAACACACAGAAATAGCGCTAGTGTAGCAAGTGGAAATGATATGAATGTAGCAGTAATAAGCAGAGTGAAGTGTGCTGAGTTACGTAGTCAACTGTGATTTGATAAATAATAACCTATGAAATTTGTGGCGCTCTTTTTAAAATGCTTCCACTTGCTACTATAGCGCCACCTTAATTTGCTCCCGTTCATTGGACACTTCTTAATACACTGAGATGGTACTCCTTACTCTAGTCTCCATGGTACCTAGTATAGTGCCACAAACTTATCCGACCCGGTGACAGCGTCGCTGTTATCGCATTTAGTGTTGCCAGTAAAATTCCATTTGTAATAAAATCGGTAATACTTCCCCATGTGGTAACGGGTTTAGAAAACAATATTCAACTCCTTTACAGAATTTTCTGTGGAAGTCATCACAAATGGAATTATAGCTTTTTCACCCGTGAGCTTACGGATGGGAAGTAGATAAATGTGTTGCAAGTATTAATGCTTATGAACACATTATATTATGCTTACTAGAGCAACAAAAATGTAGTTTTTATAAATAATTATATTTTAACACAATAATTATGATCTACAAATATAGGACAAATTATTTGTAATAAACATATTCCAGGTATAGTCATTTGGGTCGTCAGTCACTTCATCATATGAATCATCTCTTTCAGTCTCACTGTCACTGTCTATCTAAAGTCATAATGGAAGGCTCCTCTAAATATGTATCCCTTTAGTTTTCCATGTATCCCGTTTTATATGTATGCCGTTTTCAAATTTTTCACGTGATTTCAGTGATTTTTCCATTCGTTCGGCAGAGATGACGTCTGATAGGATCGTATGGAAAAGGATGACATATTGCGTCGACCCCAAATAATTGGGATAAGAGCAAGATGATGATGATGGTATGGTAGAATGGATTTCGTCAATTTCATAACTTCGCTTAGACTTGTGTCTTAATTATTTCATAAAGCTGCGCCTTTGTAAGCCGTTGATTCCATTTAAAATCTATCTCCTCTTGAAGTACATCATTAACTTTGGCATTATGGGAATTTCTTTTTGCACACTGTAAAATTGATGTATTTTTCGTCTATTGACACCGAGATCAAAATTACCAACTTCAATTTTACTTTTCATCCTCTTCCGTCTTTTTTTTGGTGTAGAATTTTTTTCTTCACGTCGGTCTGTCCATTTTTCCTTTACAAGTTTTCTTACAAATCGTTCTCCAACCCTTAAAAAATATTTTTTACATTAAATACACATATACAGGTTGCCGATTTAATTAGTAGAATCCTTGAAGGAGGTGTATCAGACCATGATACACTATCCAAATCAGTAAAAAAAATAGTACCTAATTTTTGATTAAATTGCCCTAATGATAAGCGGTCAATACACTTTGTAATATAGAAGTTCGATGTAGGCATATACTCATGCGTGTGACATTGAACTAGTAGGCAAAGAGTCCCGCTCGCGCTACGCTTACCGCCGCGCAGCTGGGTCGAAATGTACCTACAGGTCAATGTACGCTGGCAAACCTATTGTTTTGATAAGAAACAAATCACTTTATCTCGGGATTTGGCAGAGCTAGGAGTCTGCTACTAACTTTATTGTTTTTTATGACGTCATTCCTACACCCAGTTTAAGTTCTTCTAGTAATAAAATATATATATATATATATATATATATATATATATATATATATATATATATATAAATATATAATAATTATGTTCAAAATATAATTAGACTCTAAGAACAAATTAATTTATTATATTTAACACAATAAATTATACATAATGTTTATTATTTTATAAGTGTTCTTTTTATTTCAAAAACTAGCAACACTAACCTGTGGCTGTTTATATAATTTTTCAAAAGGTATTATGATGCCTGAAGATGTTTTTCTTCCTTCATATAACTTAAAACTTGTAATATAACATTTACTGCATCACATTTCGCATTTTAAAACCACAAAAAGTAAATAAACATGGAGTAAACAACCAACAACTGAAATAGCATATGGGGAGGACGATTGACGTTTGATGACATTTCAAAATGGCGTCATTAGTTCATCAATTTGCCACCGGGTCAGATAAGTTTGTGGCACTATAGATAGGTAGTAACGTAATAATAATAAAACAACAACTTAACATTTTCATTGTATTTATTAATTAAAAATAATGAGCAGTACTAAAATACTACACTTTCCGTGAATTTATTACGAAAGCTATCGGACATAATCAGTCATTTTCAATACAATTATTATACAATCAGTTATTATTAAAGTTTACGATGACAGATGAAATATTAACTATACAAACAGAAATGTCAATACTATGATAATATAGAAAATGTAAAGGTATCTTTAATGTGAGACTTAGACTAAGTAACAGATAAAACAACTGAGTTTTTCACACTCAGAAGTGGGATGCAACATTCAAGACCAAGTACCTAATTCACTATTACCAAATGAACTCTTACATTATTTGCGTAGAATTATTTTAAGATATTTTTCCCTTTGCATTTATTTATGACATATGATGTATTAGCATTATATCTAATAGCTTAGAAAAAAAACAGCTGATCTAAATCAATGCACTACTAATTGAATTGAAAAATATCTGTTAAAAACATTGCAGGAGTGACGATAAATTTTCTTATTTATGTTTATCACAAAAACATATAGGGATATTTTCATAAACTGCAGAGTGGTAGCCAGTAATACTACCATCAATCCTAACTGGAAATCACATAAGCAGACTACGAAATCTACTTCAACCTTTGCTAATTTAATTAAATGATCTGAAGCGATAGCGAGCACGATTAGCGTTACAGCGAAACAAAATTTGTTCAAAACCACAGAACATTTGGCTTATCTTCAATCTGTGTTAAATTAAGAAAGCAAGCTAATTGCGACATATGAATTGGGATAAGGGTAGATAATTTGGATAACGGAATCTAGCAACACTAGTAATACCCGCCGTTTCATTGTTTCCACTAAATACTGAACAAACCAGAACCTCAAGTCCGCGGTCAAAGTATATTATAAAGATACAGACACTATTATATTTTTAACTATATTGATAACTTAGTTTAACATACTAATTTTTCCTGATAGATATCTTCTTTTCTTCATAGTCTGGAACAAATAGATATATTTCTAGATTAAATTAACTGTGTAACCAATATTTATGTAAAATAAATATTTATAAATTATATCAGTAAACTGTAATGTGCTTCATTATAACTCAGTCGGGAAAAGAAGACAAAAATAAAGGAATTCATCATTTGTAACAAATTATTTGTAAGCTCACTATTGTTTAAAAAAAATTCAATACTTAATCTATAGCATACATTGAGACAGATAAGTCTATGGACGACCACTATTGGAACTAGATTTGCCAAAGTAAGAAACAATGCCATAATTGTTGACCTTTGGTTTTCATAGGTCAGCTCCATTTGTAGGCTGTTTTACTAACAGCGTATATTATTCTATGATAAACTAATGTTACCACCCCTCTGTCACCACACCCCCCTTACGCCACACCAAATATCACACCTTACTCTCTCCAACATGAAGACTACAGAACATAAAGCAAATAACATTTATATATCTCCTGTTAAATAAATCTACCTACTAAAGAAGGATAATGCCAGAATCGCCATGTTTTGCATGTGTTATGAACGCTGCTACCCCATTTCTCTGCTGCTCCCTCAACCAGTTTCTACGCTTGCTACAGCGAGTTAAGGGGATGGCACACATTCTTAGCCCGCCACCACCCGGGTAATACGAGTGTAATTTTTATATAACCATTGCGATATAATGAACTAAACTTCCTATCTGTTAGGGAGCCGGACTGGAACCGGAATAAAAATACGTCTACGTGTAAAGATTGTGTGGAAGATATTACTTACTTCCTTAATAAGAGCTTGAAAATAATTTTTGGACGTTAACGCAGGACTGCGCCGACGTGTTCTTACACTGTAATAAAAAAATCAATGCGTTAGGTCCACGAAATAATTGCTAAATATTTGTAAAATTGATTAAACTTTAAAAGAAAAGTTGTTAATAAAATAGTTATTATCTTTTTTAAACAACACTCAGCACTATGGAAACAAGCACCTATTGCAAAGCACTTAAAAAAATAGGAATTATGCGGGAATATTATCTTTACTGTCCGTGTGGTGACGGAGTAAGAATACAATTCACCACCCCCCTATCTCATCCGTAAGTGATCGTACGAGACGACTAAGGGTATAAAAACGCACATAACAGAGAGCGAGAGAAGAAAATCTAGAAGCAAAACCCTATACCAACACGTCTGACCAGCGTGGTATAGTAGGTCAATTGCCCTCCCATTATGGAGGAGGCTCGAGCCCAACAGTTGGGATGTATGTGAGATGATGATGATTATCTTTACATATTGGCTTGCTCATTTAACAACGTATGAACGTTGTTGTGAATAATCGGTATAGTCAATAACGCGTCTTTGTATGAACAAAGACGCGTTATTGATTATACCGATTATGCTTCCACAAAGTTTCTAGACAGATAACTAATATTACGATTAGTTTCATCCAAACTACATTTACAACGATAAAAATATATCCCCTTGTGGTGATGTGATGAGTATACAATGTGTCACCAAACGGGCAGAACCACTCCTCCTGGTCAACTTACAGCATTAAATGCAATTATTAGCTCGTCTCCAAGCGTGGTAATTATCGTTTTGGGAGGCCTTCATCACTGCTGAAAATAGGGACGGCAATAGCCTGATTCATCAACATCATCTGAAGTCATATACGCCCCACGGCTGGGCTTGATCCCCTCCCCAATAATTAGCAATTGACTACCATTCCACGCTGATCAGGCTTGTTGGTATAGGGTTTTATGTAGTATTCCTTCTCTTGTATAGATGTATATTATATCCCTTAGTCGTCTTTTGCGACACCCTACGCGCAAGATAGGTAGAGAGAGGTGTTTGAATTCCTACCCCCGTTACCACACGGAATTAAATTGATTGATGAATGGAAAAAACGTATCGACTCTATGCTTTATTACATAAGATGTCCAATTTCCTCTTAATACTTGCTGCCTGAGAGAAGTCAACCTCGAAGTAAGTAGAAACAGGTCTGATCAGTGTGCAATAGTAGGTCAGTTTTCCTCCTCTTGTGGAGGAGGTTTGATCGCAACAATGAGGGGATAAATGAGCTGAAATTATGACTTGTAACGGTGTCGTTTGAAAATCTTTGAATCTGTAATCAACTATCAATAGTTTTTCAGTGTATATAGGAATCTTCCTCCGCAATGGGAAGGCAAATCATCATTCTTCTACTTTTATCCCAATTACTTGGGGTCGATATAATATGTACTCTTCTTTCATAGTACATATTGTAAAAGTTATTGGCAATAGTTTTATGACCGGCCGCTGCCAGACGTCAGTCCTCCCTGGAAATGTAAATGTTGACCAAACATCATCAGATAGAGTTGGCCCAGGTCGTTATAAGGCTCTTAGTCGTATTTTATGACATTCACGAGCAAAGCAAGGGTTGGTAGTATTCGTAGCTGCTACCACACCGGTAGTGAATTCCATGATTGTATATCCCTTCCCTGCAATGGTAAGGTAAATACAATCTCGAAATTTATTGGTATCGAGTAGTTGCTTTCAGTGATGGATCATCGTAATAAATGTTTCTTAAGAACTAAATAATACGTTTATAAAGTCCGCTTCAATATAAACCTGCGTGCAGGATGTTGTCTTTAAAAAAAAAAAAATATTGCAATAATTTTACTACGTAATTACCTATGTTTAACAACTTTTCCTTTGTATTTTATCAGATAGCAATAAATAAATTATGCTTCATTATAAATCAGTCGGGAAAAGAAGACAAATATAAATGAATCATCATTGGTGTTGTTTGAATACAATAAAATAACACGTAATAGAAAATTTTGATCAACAGTATTTGTTTACAAGCAAAAATGAATAATTTGGTATAAATATAGTCGTATTAGTTACCAGGAGAGCAATTGACGTCATACGAATAGATCGCATAAGTTGCACGTTGCACAAGCATGATCGGTCCCTTCACGTAGCCTCATCGAGAACGAATCAATCTTGAGAAAAGTTTGAAATGCAAAATCGAGATAAAATTCGAAAGAAGAAAATTCTCTCCATGGTTTTCAGTTCTTTTTTCGGATTACCTAACCGGTAGCGTTATTTGGTTTAATTGTCAAATAATCTTTTAAACAGCATATACTTTGAAACTGCTAAGTAGACTATATTCTCTTCTCATTTTTGTGTGTAACAAAAAATAACAAATGAAATGTGGATATCGACGCTGAAAAACAATAGTGAAAACCACCGCGACTAAAAGTGTTTATTTCTTACTACTACGTTCGCTTACTTATCTTTTATCGGGTGCGTGAAAACAACTAAAGCTTCGTAAGTCACTAATCATTACAAAAGACAAAAAGAAAAAACAAAACACCACGCCAAACTGTTTAGTCGAATTAAGTACAGTAGGCAATTTTCTCTCTCATTATGGAAGAAGTGCCTGTCTAACAATGGGACTTATTTTATAGACTATAGCATAAACGACAGGACTTTCTGTCTAGGGAACCGTAGTTTAAAATCACCTTTGTGTTGACTTTTTCATACATGATCACTGGTAAGCTTTGATACGTTTAAAAACTATCTCAAAATATAAAATATAGGTACATTGGACCAAAATTTTCTATTATATGTTTTATAATAGATACTTATAGAAATGTTTATGTACCTTGCACAACTCCTCTAACTTCCTATAAACTGTAGTCTAGGTTTCTTCTTAGCAACCTGCGAAAGAAAGCAAATATTTGCTGTGAAAAATTGATCCCACAATATCCATTATATTAAATCTTCAAAAACTTAAAAACATTTAACGAGATCTAACTGCATACTGGTGACCAAAACATTAAAATTGAAAAATGAAATATTTTAAAATTGATTGTAAAGGTTGTCACGAACGAAATTTATATTACAAATTCATCAATATTTCTTTGAATTTCAACCAACTTTAGTATAAGTGAGTTTGTTTATCTAGAAATGTTATCTTTCGGCTATAAAACAAATGGCTATAAAACAAAAGGGTCACACTAGCCCTTAATCTTAGTAATACGGGGAAAAAAAACCTCAAAATATAATTAATACATTGTTAGATACGTACTGTTATCACAACAGTTACTCAGTTACGCCAAATTTATATTGTCATGCCCAATGAGCGTTAAAATAATAATCTAATGAAGGCGTTGGCACTACATATAAACTGATATAAAATTGAAATATATAAATTATAATTACCTGGTAACATCCCGGCGTCTGGTCTAGCTGAAAACTGAAACCTGTAAACACAACAATACAACTATTAGAAAATGCGTTAAAAACCAAACAACGGATTTCACATACAACTTCATTTTAAGTTACAATTATTAAAAATTAAATTATATTTAGTCGTATTTTAAACATATATACTTTATAGCATAAAATCTGTTTAGCAGGCTCCATTAATTTAATCCTTAATATAAAATTGTTGAAATAATGTTAAAAAAAATACAAATTATTGATGTTTCTGAGATAATAATTTTCACCAATAGTGATGACAAAATTTAAGTCACGTGAAAGTTTAAAAACTTATATTGGATGATTAATGATTGATTGAAAAGTTCAATATTACAATCAAATAATAATATTCAAAATTGTGGTATTCAGTTTTATAAGTAAATGATATAACAATGTGTCTAAATTGGTAATAATGTCCAATACAAATGAAGATATTATATTTGCAATGCGTCAACATTTTTCTTATGTGAAGATTAGGCCATTGGCAAAAATAGTGTAATAAGCTTTGTACAGAGTACAAGCAAAATGCTTAGTATTTACAAAATGATATAATTTTAATAAGTCATAACGATGCATTTTCATATATCTGTAGATTCTTGTGAAAAAAATTTGTAATATCGGCCATTAAAAAATAAAATCCGGGCAGACAGAAAACTCGCAAATTTCATAAAAATAATTATTATCTATAATTTTATTAATATATTTTATATTTTAGTAACGTAATATAGTGACCATATCATGATCTATAGATTATTAATAACTTCAGACGGAAATTTTAAATAAAAACAGTATTTGTAAGTCTGCCGTACGTCACATCTTGTTGATAATATGGTAATTGTCCTACATCATGTAAATCGTTTTTGACAGCTAATATGTACTCAACCATAAAGTAGCTTTTAGTATATTCACTGTATAAACATCACCAACATAGCCTTCGATATTCTCGTCAATATGAGGGCTACTTAGGGATGGGTGTGCCCCCAATAACATTGTAAACTGTATGAGGAATTGGTGGTCATGTCTAAAAATAAAAACCACTCGTGACAAAGTGGTAGTATAGTTATATCATAAACCATTAGGATAACGTTTAAACTATGTGGGAATTGCAGATAATATTTATCAAATGATATAAATATTATCTACTAAAACAAGAAACGTAATAATATCCTAATGAGCTTTTCCTAACCGTCGAATCTCTGTTGAATGTAAAATTTATACGCTGTAGAAAAAAAAGTTCGTCTAAATTAAATTAGTTAACTTCTATTTATTAATTTATGATGTTTAAAAATTGCTATAACCCTTAATTGGCAAATAAATCATTAGGTAATTCGTTGGACTAATATACCGATTACCTAATATCGATCTAATTATTCTCAAATAATCGATCGATACATCAGTATGTACTTTCAGGTGCCTAGGTTTAGTTGTCAAAAACAAATAACATTTAGTTCTAAGTTACCAGTTATCTAACAAGTGACGTCGTAGTTTATTAAAACTTACCAGTTTACTCAGATAATGCCGAAGAATCGCAACAGATTTTAGAAGTCTTCCTTGGAGCTAATGTAGTTTCTCTAATGCTGTCTTCGTGTAATACTTCAATCCTTTTCAATATACCTTTACTACTGGTTATAAAAGCTGAGGAAAAAGCATTAAATTGGACTCGAAACCATGAACGTTCTGTACATTTCCTCAATGTCTATGAAATATGCCGACAATGGGCTGGTAGAATCGTAACTTGAATCAAAGGACGATCAAACCACATTTTAAGGTAAAAAAAAGATCACGTATGCCTGCCTTTCAAGCACAGCAATTTACGCTGCAATTGCTCGACCAATGTCTCAGTTGTGCAACTATAAAAACAACGAGTCGCCAAACAATGCTGTTGAATTGACTCAACGGTTGCCGGACAAATAGGTTACACTAAGCACAGATGAACAAGGAGTTGAAATGTAGGCACGATACTTAAAAGAGTGGAAGCAGCTTTAGATAAATTTAAGTTCTCATCGTTAAAAATAAGCCTTATTGAAAAAATTGACATTTAAAAATGATAGACAACAACAATCGCTACAAAAGCAACAATGAGACAAAACGCCTTGCCAAACGATAATGCTGAGGGCGTCGCCATCTAAAGTTCGTGGGAACATTAAGATATAGACAGGCTTTAAAGACAACTTTATACTAGTGCTGCTAAAAAGTAAGTGTAGACATAGTAAGGCTGACAATAATATACAATAGGCAATATAATATAGAGGACAATAATCAATCGAGGTTTTCTTTAGAAATATGTTGCAATATGCTGTTGCAATAAATAGAAAATGAATTAAGTTTTTCAAAAACTTTATGCGAATCTTCAACGACTGAGAAGACCTCTTCATTTATGAAGTTAATTGCGATATCAGATATTGAATAAAAGGATGCAATGACGCGAAATAAATGGCCATAACGCCTTTTTAAGATAGGTTTTTTAATAACAAATCAAATTCCATTACTTCATGCCTACAAAAACAAAATTCTATGAGCTTTACTGCTGCAAGCTTAAATCTTTTCTACTCTTCTTTTTTACAAATACATTGTTCATTGGCAACCACAGTGAAACCTCTGCTTTACAGAAAAAGCCGATGATGATGGTAGTTGTGGAAAACTCATAAACGTCGCTCACTTTGAAATGATTTAATTTGAAATAGAAGGCTTGCCCTATTCAAAGTTTCTAGCTAAATAATCATTTCAATTAATATTATTCTTTTTTAATTAAAAATATTTTCATTTAAGTGTTCTGTATCCTTTTTTAACTGGTTGCTAGATAAAAACTTGCTTGGGTTTCGATTTAACAACACCTTTAATTTCATGATAAACATCAAACATTTTACGACCCTAACAGAAAATTTAGACATTAATTTCGAATTACGAAAGGTCATCCATCTCATTACTGAGGTTGGAATTTACGATGAGCAGACATTTAAAAATTACTAATAGATTTTGTCTAAATAAAATCTATTTTGTTCGTAGTATGTTTGCTGTCGAGAATTTAAAAAAATAATCTTGCCACCAGGAAATTTTCTCAGGGTGGTATCTGTGTTTAGCAAACGCGAATTGCAACACCACATATCATTCAAACTCCGATGAGAGGTAATGCGGATATAACTATCGAAATAGCCGTCAGTCTTCAGTCAACACCATATAGAAAGATCACGACGGCTAGTGATGTTGTCACCGCCACGTTTATAACTGGAGCGTTAGAAATACACATTGATCTCCTTTTAATATACCACGGTAAAATGTCAACGTGTTTCTATGTGGTAAAAAACTAACAAGTTGTCAGGATTTCACTTAATTATAAATCAAGTCCAGTTAGGTAAATCCAATTTCAACAAAGAATACAAACGACGAATCAAACAACTGAGCTGAGCAGCGTTCGAGAAACTTAAAGAGGATCTTCTCATTCAATATATATGTGCCTGAAAACGGGTCTATGACAAATGTTGTCAGTAATGACTTATGGCACGGAAACGTGGTGCCTAAACGTAGGCCTCATGAGTAAGCTCATAGTCGCGCAGCGTGCTATGGAGCGACTTATGTTCGGGATTGATTTGCTAAATAGAATCCGCATTAGGGAAATTCGCAAAGAACGAGTGTGACCGACATTGCACGAAGAATTAGCACTAAAGAGGCAATGGGCAGGGCACATCGCTGGACGAACCGATGACATCGGTTATCGGTTACTCGGAGAACCTTTCTTTCCCATCGGGGAAAGAAAGGTTCTTCGAGTAACGACTGCGTTTCGGACAAAGCAGTGTAGAACGCTCACCCACCAGGTGGACTGGACTTGGAAATTTGCTGAGAGTCGTTGGAAGCGGGCAGCACAGAACCGCGCTCTGTAGCGAAGTATTAAGGAGGCCTACGTCCAGTAATGGATGACAAAAGACTGAATGATGATGATAAATCAAGAACACGGCATAGCATAGCTTACTAGCAAGAGTCAACGCCAGACAAGATGGTAATAGATACAATATAATTGACTTCATATACATTCAAAAATTTTAATTAGCATATAGAATCATGTTAATATACCTACCAAATATTCTTCACTGTCTCACCGTATAGTTGCAGACTATTACAGAAGCAGCGATCATTATGACAATCATATAGCTTGAAATAGTAAATAATGATGCGCGTGAGTACCTAAGTTTCAATTATAAATTATGGTTTGCGTATATTGGTGTAGGAGAAAATCATTAGGAAACTAGTGCTGAAAAGTTTTTTTCAACAGCCAGACTTTGGCCCAAATCCCATGACCTTCAAAATGAAAAACCAACTTATGAGCAAGTTATTAAAATCGGGTGATACTGCAACGTATATTCATTTTATTAGGCTTTCTGGTTCATCACAAATAATTATAGCATCAGTTCAATGAGTATTATTACGCAGAGATGCAAAAAGAGCAGGTAGTTCAAACTGTAAAGATTATAATAATGTTAATGTTGAGCTCTTATGGACTTTTAACATCCATGACTATGCCGACATATGTGACAACTTCAGAAAGCCCACTAAAGGGAATTCTGGTACTATCCACAATGAAAGCGATAAATTTTAAAGACCATCTCATACACACCCGAGCAAATTAAAACTTTGAATATCACGCAAATACCCGTCTTCCGCACTAATTCGACAGCAAGAAGCTGTCGGACCCATTAATCTTAAATAGTAACTTTAAATCATCGTTATAAAGAGGTACCCAGAATACAGCTATTCTGCTACTGAAAATCTAAATATAAAATTAATGACAGAATCAGGTAAGCATTAGGTTTCCTGGCCTTCAAGACGAAAGAACAGGGTTGAAATAAGTGCTGATCTGTAAGTAACAAATCCCATTGCCTACTTAATTCTAATACTAAACGTAGTCAATAAATGTTGCGTGTCAAACATTAGAAGCCAACAAGGAAATATATTAATGTGTCTAAAAGCTACTTACAGCGCGCTAATGTATGAAATAAAAAGCCAAAATTAATGTGATCATAAACATTGTAGTTCCACAAAAATAATCCTACACGGAGCGGTAGAGATGCTCACATTAATTTTCACATTATAGATGTTCATGAAAACGAAGAATTTACTCAATTGCATTCGTATTGTTGAATAAAATACGAAATATCAAAAATAGCTCTAAGTGGAAAAAAATATAATTGCAAAAATAAATCATCTGAATTAACATAACTTTACCTTAATAAAATTATAAATTGATCGCAGTTTCTCAAAATACCAAAGTTTTTTGTCCATATGCAACTAATGAAGCATTTAAAAGTTAATTTATTAATTGCATTTCATATATGATACAAGACGCTGTCACAAGATACAATCGTTAACAATCAATCGTGTCAATATTACGTCTGTGTCATAGGTATATTTACACAACTACCTAATTCTTTATTTAAAGAAATAATATTGTTAGTAGTAAAGATATTCAATAACAAAAGGATAGAAGCTGTTTGAGAATCTTTATTTTCAGAACTACTGCTAGTTTTCCCGCATCAATTTTGACTTTAGTAATCAATTATATTAGTATTCGATAATATAGCTATAATTATATTATACACTTTGATAAATAAACATTCTCAAACTAGCAAAACACATGCATTTTATATATCAAATATTCATTCCATTCTCTTCCTCATTCCCTCATTTAACACTTCAATCAGAAAAAAAATATTCGTAACCTTTTAACCCTTTTAGTATTAATAATGATAATGACCGAAAATATCATAAATAATAACGAAGGCCATTTTCAGTAAGGAATCTCCATCGGCATAGTCATATTCGTCGTTCAAGTACATATATGTATGCAACTTATTGTAAGGAATAATTGTTGGAAAATTGGATCCCGCTGCCTTTAAGCCCGTCTACGGGCCAACATAGGATTTTATATCGAGTTTTGCTCTTTCAGGAATGTCTACTTACTTTCCTCGATAAGCCTTTATTTCCATCTTTACGATATTCTCAAACAATAAAGATGTCAAATATTGTATTTTTAAATTGACGCGAAAAAAACTTTGCAAGGCGTCTTTTAGAAGTGTATATGCTGATTCCTCACGTCATGAACAAAAATTGAATGTAATAGAAAAACATGCGCAAAACCAATGACTAAGTGACCTTTTAAGAAGCATGAAGTTGTTTGCGTCGTCTTATTCAAGCTAAAAAAAGACATCCCAGCTTAACTATTAAAAGGACATGACTACAGAATGACCATGCCAGGATTGTTTATCCTTATATACTGGATGACTGATACTGGATCACAATCCAGTGCTCACTTGACATGATGATATGAAAGCATACGGGTATGAAAAACTATAATTGTATTTGAATAAAATTGTAATCTCAGTATTACATTGAATCAATAATATATTGAATCAATATGATTAAGATTGATTCCTTGATTGGATTAAGGTTATTATTTATGAGCCATACCTAATATTTAAAAAATCTTTTGAATGATTGATATGAGTGTGGTAATCTATAGCTACTGATTTTATGTTAGGACTACAATTCTGTGGCTTAGAGTATACGTTTAGTGCTTAGCATATTTTTATATGTATAGATTTTTACCATTTATCTCACTATCAAAGGTATTCTCTGCAGAACTGTAGATGATTAAAAGCAGGCGGAACTTTTATTTAATATACATATTAATTTACGATGGGAATGAAACTCAGTTCCGTCCACTTTATGACATGTGAAAATTAAATAGTTAGAATTAAAAATTTAGATAGCAAAGAATTAAGAAGATATTATTACTAGTTCTTTAAGAGATCTATACATAGATAGATCTCCTTGTGTCTGCATGTTTGAAGGCACGACAAAACCCATGATTTCAAACATGCATCAAGACGTGATTTCATTAATTTGGAACAAAAACGTTGTCGTGTAAATTTATCATTTTCAACACAACAATAATAACAAATGATTCAACAACATAAAAATATTAAAGAAACCGTACTGCTACAAGTTTTGTTGCTTAGCTGGTATACACCAAGATCTTATTTCTCATTCCAATAGATTGGGAGAATTGAATTTCTAGAGGCACTGTAATTCTGTCCAGAGCTAAATAATAATCCAGTTGTTCGTTTGATTATTTTTACCACCTTTACTTCTGTAATATCATTGTCGCGACCGATTTCTCGATTGCCGGTGCTTTCAAGAAATACTTTGGTGCACGTGCATGCACATAAAGTTATATGCGTAAAGTTTGCTATATACTTCTGTTATATTTAACATTTTGCTGTTGGAAAATGAAATAAAAAACACAACAGTAATTAATACCTGATTTCGCAACTAAGTGTTACTAATATAACGCCATTATCTTGGCAAAAATTAGTAAAGCAGAATGGCGAAAACAGAACAAATTTATGCTTTATTTAAAAAAATAACGGTCCTTCTATTTATATTATATAAGAACTATATATGGCATTGCTATTAAGTCACCTAGTACAACAGAAGCTAATAAGCCCGTAGTTCAAGCCTCCCGCAAAGTACTACTGTGAGAATGTGTCACAGGCAAGTTGTGTGTCCAAGGCTCGACTCATTGATTTTACAAAAACCCGTGGAAAATTTTTCACATGTTTTCTCAGCCCGTCACCACAAAGACATCATGTGGACAACTCTAGGTAGAATATGGTATGTTAAGAAAATCGATAAAAACTGTTTTGAGCTTATATTACCTGTAAATCTTCACCTCCGCACTGTATAGCAAGCAAAATATATTTAAGTACTTCGATTCTTGGAAATACTAGTGAAGCAACTGTCTACCTTACGGTAGAGAATAATTGCCGTTTACGACCGAATAATGCCATAGACAAGCAAAATGCAAATTGGCTAATTACCTTCCAACTAAAATACCTTTTTCACATTGTGCTAATAGTTGTGGTAAAACCCACATTTAAGAAATGTTCTCTTCGGATCTTATTTTCACAGCGGACAATATAACCTGCTAGATACGTTACCTTCGAAAGGTTTTCGATCACTGTTTATTAAATAAAACGATTTTCATTCGACACTCCAAGATTAATCTGTCGGTACTCTCTTCTTTAGTTAATCAAGTCACTTGCACGTCGTGTAGTATATATACGACGTAGGTCAATATTTATATATTGTTTTAAATTGCCTTCATAAAGCCGTCGCCCATGATGAAAATACTGAAATAATTTATAGAAAAGTAGGAAACGATGAGGATCTTGAAGTAAGTTGCTTTTTACCACACTTTGGGAATGAAGTCAGCCACATCATCACCCAGACAAAATATTCTATAATATATTTATCAGAATTCCAAATATTTCCTACGAGATATTTCACGTAGGAAATATTTGGAATACACCAGTAAGAGTTTGGAATAAGATACACAACGTCAACAAGAATCTATCTATAGACTGAATTCCTGCTACACATCTTTTTTTCTTGTTGTCAAATATATCGTATGGCCTATAGGCCAAACGGAATATGGATTCCGATACCTATGGGATTCTATATTAGTTCGATCAATCGGCGTATCTCGGTTTCTACATAAAATACAGATTTATTACTGCACTACTGCCACTCGCCGAACTGTACTTCAAATTTATAGTTGGCTCGTTTTACAATATACCGTTATTCGAATCGCAAGCATATCGTCGTGCCGTTCGCATGGCAACATTTTATATTAGTCACAAAATTATTTGTAATGCGTGTAATTGTAAAATTTGCGTGCAAATTTCTCTGCAAGAAATTTCTGATGACAAAAATAGTTTGAAAAACAAATGGTGATGCATGGTGGGATGCGGAAGTGGCAGCTTCCGTAGGGCAAAAGAAGAAAGCGTGGCTGGACTATGTCTCTTCTTTGAATCTGAATGACAGTATGACTGAACAGAAGAAAGAAATATATCGGCAATGTAAGAATGACACCAAGGCCTTAGTGAAAGAAAAACGTGATAGAGCAAATATGAGTGCAGAAGATAGGCTGACTAAAAACTTCGAGGGTAACACCCAATTCTTTTGGAGGGAGGTGAAGAAGTCTCGGGGTGGTTGGTCAGCCTTCAGAATGAATAAAATAAGGTCTAAAGGTGGAGACATTCTTACACAAACACAAGACGTGTTAAGCCGATGGAGTGAATATTTTGGCGATATGTATGCGGATACTCGAGTTGGTGCCGGTTTCGCATGTGGTTTAGTAAATCAACATTCGACACCGGCGTCCTCCGATGGCATCAGTATAGGTGAAGTTGAATGGACGATAAGAAGTTTGAAATATGGTAAGGCAGCGGGCATTGATATGGTGTCTGCCGAGATGATCAAGCTTGGCGGCTCCTGTGTCTGGGGGGCGTTCCTGTTGCTCCTCAATTTATGTTGAAGCTCGGGAATGGTTCCCAGGGACTGGAATAGCGCAGCCATCGTGCCTTTGTTAAAAAACAAGGGTTCACGTTATGACTGCGAAAATTACAGAGCCATAAAGCTTGACAAGTTTGGCAGCAAAAGTGTACGAAAAAATTATTGAAAGGAAAATGAGGATGGTGTCCGATGGTTTACTGTGTGAGACACAAGAGGTTTCAGGAGTGGAAGGGGATGCATGAACCAAGTGTTCTCTCTGCGCCACATTGTGGAGAAGCATCTGGCTCTAGGTCAGAGGGTTTTCTGCAGTTTTGTGGCTCTGCAGAGAACATTTGACACGGTTGTACGAAAGGAACTTTGGGACATTTTACCGGAGTATGGTATTAACGGTAAACTGCTGCAGGCTGTGCAGTCCAGTTATATGGGCTGTAGAGCCTGTGTGCGGCTGGATGATGGAATGTCGCCTTGGTTTTACGTCAATATCGGCGACTCAGTGGTCAGTGCTCTGCTATATGCAGATGATGCAGTCCTGCTGGCACAGTCAGCGACTGACCTGCAGACCCTAGTCGACACAATGACAGAAGATTGTAAGAAAAGAGGTCTACGCGTGAATGTGATCAAAACCGAAATAATGGTCTTTGAAAGAGATGAAGCCAGAACAAATGTAAGAGTAACAATAGGTAATGATGTACTAGAGCAAGTGGATGAATTTGTATATCTTGGATGTGGATTTAGCCGAGATGGAAGGTACACCACTGATATAGAGCGAAGAGTGAATGCGGCAAATAGAGTGAACGAAGCGTTGGGGCAACTTCTCGGTAGCCACCACCTCAGCCAGAAGGCACGTGTAGCAAAACATCACTGTATGGAAGCGAGAGTTGGGT
The DNA here is from genome assembly GCA_905163515.2 of Lymantria monacha. NCBI lineage: Eukaryota > Metazoa > Arthropoda > Insecta > Lepidoptera > Erebidae > Lymantria > Lymantria monacha. The sequence continues at coordinate 4,850,565 of LR991087.1, forward strand.
ATGCAGAAAAGAGTATGAAAGTAAAATTAATGCGGTCGAAATGCGATCTCTACGGAAAATCTGTGGAGTTAGGCTGATCGATCGCATTCGTAACGACGACGTAAAAGAGCGAGTAGGTATGAAAGAGAGTATTGGTGTAAAGATGCGAAAGGGAATGCTCCGATGGTTCGGACATGTGGAAAGAATGCCGAACGAACGTCTGGTTAAGAAGATATACAATGCGAAAGTGAAAGGATGTAGGTACTGGGGGAGACCGAGACTAACCTACCTAGACCAGATCGGTCATGTACTGAAGGAAAGTCTCCGAAACCGGCGAGCGTGTATGAAAAGAATTATGAATGTTGAGGAAGCGAGTGAAGTATGCAAGGATAGAGTTCTCTGGCACTCTGTTCTCTCTGCCTACCCTGCAAAGGACATGGCGTGATGGTATGTATGTATGTAAAAATAGTTTAAATGAACGTAACTCATATAATATAACACATGGATCAATAAGTCCCGGGACTAACCCAGAGATGGCGCTCGTAGTAAACCAGTAACCACGTCTTTCTAGAGTACTAACCTTTGCTTGAAACGTGTCAAAATTTTAAGTCGATCGGACCAGAAACAGCTGAGTTATCGAGGTTGGAGTAAAGTCATTTTGTAGTTTGTTTAAAAAATGGAAAAAACCAAGTTTCGTGTTCTGATAAAACATTGTTTTTTAATGGGTAAAAACACCGTGCAAGCGAAACAATGGATTGAAAAATGTTACGCGGAATCTTGTCCATCAAAAGCAACGATTTGTCGGTGGTTTGCAGAGTTTAAACGTGGTCGTACCGACCATGGACGAAACATGGATACATCACTACACTCCAGAGTCGAAGCGGCAGTCATCTGAGTGGCGCACAGCTGGCGAAAGCCGTCCGAAGCGTCCGAAAACGCAGCAATCAGCTGGCAAAGTCATGGCGTCAGTTTTTTGGGATACGCATGGCGTGATTTTCATTGACTACCTCGAAAAAAGGTAAATCGATCAACAGTGATTATTATATTGACTTGCTGGTGCGTTTGAAGGAGGAAATCGCAAAAAAACGACCGCACATGCAGAGAAAAAAAATCCTTTTTCATCAAGACAATGCAGGGTGCATTGTCTTGATGAACACAAGTCGATGAAAACAATGGCAAAATTTAACGAATTGGGCTTTGATCTGCTTCCCCACCCCCATACTCACCAGATTTAGCCCCCAGTGACTACTGGCTTTTTGCTGATCTTAAAAAAATGCTCCAGGGAAAAAGATTTGGCTCAAATGAGGAGGTCATCGCTGAAACTGAAGCTTATTTTGAAGCGAAAGATATTTTTTTTATAAACATGGTATTCAAAAATTGGAAAAGCGTTGGAACGATTGTATCACATAAGGTGATTATGTTGATGAATAAAAAAAAAATTTGCAAAAAAAATGTTGTTTTCATTGTTAGTCTCGGGACTTATTGATCCATGTGTTATATTAGGTTTATTTTAAGCTGAATGCATTTAACGATCTTCATCGTGTACTACTTTCTTTAAAATATATGTTGTGTAAAACTATCATATTAAAATAAATAATATTAAAGGATTTAAATTACTGAAATTTAGCATTTATTAATAGTAATCGGATTTTATAAATAATATTAAAGGACTTTTATCGCGTGTAAGTGGTGGCGTGGTGTCTATAAAAGCCCGCACGTCGTTCATTAGCGCTACCCGGCCCATACAATAACAGCATGTTTTCTTTCTGTTACATCTTTTTCTTTTTGACTGGATTTAGCCTCAGATGGCCATTACATTCTTACAAAAACTGGAGATATGATAGCATAAACCACACGTAACATTCTATAGTAGATTCATTACATATATTTTAATTCAAATTTACTAATGTGACAGTGGTGTTACTAAAAATACACCCAATATATTTAGCAACCATGAAAAAGGAACTGCTGGTTCACCTAAGGTTTACCGGAGCTATTTAACAGTTAATAATATCGACCGAGTACACAATCTTCGTAGTTGCCTACTTGGGCACAAGACACAAGGATCACTTGGTACCCACCAAAATCTTTACTACTCTGCAATGAACTATAATAGGAACATACTTCTAAAAGTTCTTTGTTACCCATTTCTCCCTTTGCTACGTTGATTATCTTACCTCAATAACCCGTTTCACAGAATTATAATTAACCATGATGATTGAAGCTGATGCTGGCTGTAATAAATAATGACCATGATGACAAAGTCAACGTCCCACGTTATAGTAAGCAAGTCGTAATCGCTATACTATCTAAATCACAAGTAGGCTGCTGCTTGGCCGAATATAATGCTCCTGTCAAGGCTCGTTTCTAGGGCCTAACGAAGCGCTCAGGAAACACCGCAGGCGTTAAAAAGTTAAGTTTATAACCCCGTCGAACGACTTGTGATATATGGCAATCCCTGAAAGCAAGCCTATATGTCATCACGATCGTGGGGCAATTAATCCGTTCGATTATTGAGAGCGACCACTGTTGGATATAAGCCTCTGCGCCTTGAAAATAGGAGATGATTGACTGAAACAATCATCACGCTTTTCGCAGGTGGATTACCAGTCAGAATCGTAAGTATCCCAGGGAAATGCTGCTTCGAATTTTTAATGGTTTTTACGACTCAAGATAATAGTTGTATTGCAGAAAGCGTTACACACGGATACTTATTATACCGCAACAATAAGTTGAGGTGTAATAAAGACAACATTGATATTAAAGTTGGAAACTTTAGAAATAAATAAGCAAAACTCATGTAATAAAAATATCATGCAGAAAGCATTACAAGATTTTTATCAGTTCCTTCAGATGTTTCGATTTTTATACAGCTAACCCACAATTATGACTTCTTTTTTTCAACAGCAAAAACACCCATCCCACCTCTTTACTTTGTTTGTCAATGACCCTGTGTTATTATTACAAGATGGATTAATTATATTTTAATGCCTGCCCCACGTGCATAATGTTTTTAAACTTCAAATTTATACGTAGAAATACTGGACCCACCCACTTATATGAAATTGCCGGTATTTCACAAATTCCCTTACACGTTTAGAGACAATAACTTGAGATTAAAAAAACCATCATAATCTATCTTAAATATTCCCTATTCTTATATAATTAATCTATGACTAATATTATTAATGGAACACACATTATCCCCGAGACTTATGTATATGAATCATGAAATTATTATCATTGGAACATTTACGATAGTACATAATTGTAGTTCCAATAATAGTTTTCATTTTAGTTGTAATTAAAATAACAATTATGACACCTCGTACCTTAATAAGTAAGATTTATGTCCATGGGAATTATCGCCGAACTTTGTATAACAGGCCGAGCGTATTACCGAGGTCCCGTTTAATAAGTGCAGAGGAAACGGCGAATTATGGTACTCAGGCCGGCCGCCATGATGATTAGGCGGGGAAACGCCAGACCATAGCCATCCCCAAAAAGGCTTGTCTAACACATTTACCTGCATGACTATCACTCCAATTTAGCAGGCTAATATTATCCCTGAGGTTATATGTGTTTTGTATGTATTATTTATAATGATTTTCAGAATGCATGCATAATATAAATTATCTATTGAAAATTAGTAGTTATAACAAAATTTCAATAAGAATAAAATACTAATATGTTGTCTGCATATCAAAATATACTCAATATCAAAACAAATTAGTTTGGACTTAATATCAAAATTCTAATCAATACAATCAAAAAATCTTGATATGGAGAGGTCATTTTCCCTAACATCTAATCTCATTTTAAAGCGTGTCAAAATTTTATTGTCCACTATTCACCTACTACCAGACAACTGCTTCAAATTGTCAACAATACAAAGCATTACGATTATTAGTATTTTACGTCAAAATTGACTGCTTTAACTAAAATAAAAACACCACATTAGCGTCGCGCCATCAATGCGTAGTTTCAATCTAATGACTAGGTCTTAACATTAACAAGACTATTGACCAAAGTTATCAACGAAATAATTTTGATTTGACTTTTAATATGAATATAAAATTTTACAGAATACATATAACGAAATAACATGCGAATTAAATTATTTTAATACATACCCAATTGAAAAGCTACTCGACTTAAAATTAGGTATTTTTAGGCATAATTACACAGATCTACAAAATAAAAGTGGTCTCTGATGGGTGTTAGACAAAGATTTTCCGACGTATTTTTTACCGCTGAATAAGAATCTGTCGTCAAAATTGGGGGTCAATCCTCAAAAAACAGAGGAAAAATAAAAAAAATATATATGTATAATAATTATTATTCAATTGTAGATTTTATCGGTCGTTATTGTTGTCGAACACCCAGCACAGACCAATTTTTGTTTTCGTGGATATGTGTTATATTGCAGAAAAACTGATTAAATCATAGATTTCATCGGTCTTTTTTATTTTTCTCCGTGTATTGCAGTTTGACCCTCAATTTTGACTTCAGATTCGTATTCAGCGGTAAAAAATACGTTGGGAAATCTTTGTCGTACACCTAACACAGACCACTTTCTTTGTGTACCCGTGTTATGTTATGCAAAAAAAAACTGATTATATTGCAGATTTCATCGATTTTTTTTATTTTATTCCGTTTTATGCAGTTTAACACTCAATTTTGATTTCAGATTCTTATTTAGCGGTAAAAAATACGTCGGAAAATCTTTGTCAAACACCCAACACAGACCACTTTTTTTTGTGCACCTGTTATCATGCAGAAAACTGATTAAATCGTAAAATTTCATAGGGTATTTTTATATTTCACCGTTTTTTGCAGATTGACCCCTCAATTTTGACTTCAGATTCGTATTCAGTGGTAAAAAATACGTCGACAAATCTTTGTCAGACACCCAGCACAGACCACTTATTTTTTGTGGACCTGTGTTATTAAATTAAGACTGATAAAAAGTATATAATATCATGGAAAAGTATGTAAAAATAAATAATGTTATAATTTTTTTTCAGAGATTGAATAATTATAGGTATAAGGAATAATATTCAATTAATATATTAACATTTAATTAATGTGTCTAACTCGCAATTATTTCGTTTGAAATGCCGATCGTAAAAAAGAAAACAAATAACGTGTATCTTACAGATGTGGATTTCTAAAAAGTCGGGTAAGATCTGGAAATAATAATCATTTTAAATCTAAGATTTTTATTGACTAATTAAAAGTACTAATTAAAGAAATTTTTAATATAGTTGCACATTCATTCCATCCACTAGACACAGCAAAATCAATCACGTATAAAACGACAAGTAGATATAAATTAACATAAATTATCTATCCATAAATTTTTCTTGCACACAAATTTACACAGAATTAAAAAAGGAAATATTTAAAACTTGTCTAAAGGTGAGTTTGTTTTCGGTGCCATAAGTCTGGCTAGTGTAAGAAGCAAAGTCTAAATCCAAAATAATTGGGTAATACAATAATGCAATAGAATTATTTTAGAGATTACAGTGAATATAAATTTTGTGAATAGGAAACTATGCAAAATGTATGAACGATTCACATATAATTTACCTAAATATTTTAAGATCTACGAACTACCTTATTGTTAAGAAGAGCTTTGAAAACATGGAATTTGTGGTTTGTAATTAATAAATTATTGTCTAATGTTAGAAAAAATCTCATTAAATGTATGAAGAAGTTTTATAAAAGTCCCTTGGTTTTAATTACGGAGTCAAACTTCTGAAAGATCGTCAGTACAGAATGTTTAAAATAAATAATTTCTCAACTTCACTGCAATATATGTACTTAATTTATACTGAATGGTTTTAAAACCTTCATTTATAATACAGCAAAAGTTGCTTGAAGGCTTACACAAAATTGCAGAATACAGAGAACGCCAATACAAATAGCGAATAAAGACTACTTTTAAAATATTGTAGACAAAACATACCAGAAAATCTTTGGAATATTTTAACCAGAAACTAATTTATTACTATCGAGAATTACTAACCAATAATTATGTCCTAATTATTAGTTATGAACTAGATAGTGTTCAACGATAGCAGACCGATATAAGATATTCCGATAACCGTTAAAAGGAATGCTCAGAAATACTAAATAGATTTTTAACTAGTAAGTCAAAATATGAAACAATGTCTAATAAAATATCAGTAAAAATAACTGATTTTAGATTTGAACGAAGCGATCACGACGCAATTATAAAATTTTAATCAACGGAATGTAGTCAACACTAACAGGACGTTACTAAAAGTTATTTTAACTTATTAACAAAATAACTAGTGTCAAACCACTAAGTTAAGAAATGATTTACTTGAAACGCCGCATTTTTCTAAAGTTAAAATAAATTCATATATTTTCATGGGTCGCTTTGAAGTCTAAAAAGAAAATATCTCATACTGTGGCCTGTGTAAAGGACACACAGCAGTGTCTAGAACTACTTAAATATCTTTGTTATTAAAATCTATAGTGATTATTATTTTATATAGTGATACAATCGTAAGGCTTAAACGCCAAACGTTTTGGTTAGTACAGATAACGGTCTAAATTAGATCTAGATCTAGTGATTTATTTCTAAGACGTAATACTCAATCCTTAGATTTACGTTCCTATGAAAACATCTAAAAAGTGATTTCCATCATATTACCGTTATTTGTACAAAACCAACGACTTAACAGAAAGCGACATGCTTATCAATGGGGAGAGTGGCAGAATTTAACATTATGCGCTCAAAGAGCTTTGGGATTAGAATCGACGACGTTTGTTAGGGTAATCGTCCATTTGGCGCGGTCCATCCCAACCGCGGTTCTGCGGCATGTCGTCATAACCTCCTCGCGGCATGTCGTACTGGTCCCTGAAGCCTCCATCCTAAGTAAGCAACCATAATACTTTCCAATATAATCTCAATAAAATGTAAAAATAACATATACGATTACCGAAGTAATCTTATAACGGACAATTTGTCGTTGTAGATACGAAGATATAGTTGAAGAATACCTGTTTTGTCAGCCCGATCCAGAATCGATCATGAACTCATGAAACGAATTTGGAATCGACTGACAACGTCTATAGTTTGGGCTGGTCACCCCAAAAAACAACAGTTCTTGACCAGTCCATGGTCATATCTCAAATCCTGGCCTGTCATTGGCCGTAATATTTCAAAATCGTCCGTATAGAAAATTTAATGTTTCTATACAATTACTAATTTCAACGCCAAAACGTGTTCTGTTTAGATTACACTTAAAATCAATTTCAATTAAGATAATATTTACTAGGGATCAAATATTCCAACTATATCGTGATGCTATTTATTGTCAGAAAGTTTTTCTTTGATAGAAATATCCAAGACAGACAAAATCAAACTGTAGACAACGAGCTCGCTTAATGGCCAGCTTCACGTGGGTTATAGAGTAAAATATAACCTTATGAATAAACGTAAACACTACACACATCTTGTAGATTAAATTTCTAGCTTATAAGAAATAGAACTAAAATAATTATATTTAATAAATATTTATGTACACATATTATTTTAAACGTAATTTTAAAGTTCATTAAGATTTTGTATGAGCTTATTTCGTTTAAGGGACAACTAAATCATAAGAGACGATATTTGACCACAGAAGTTAGAAAAATACATTATTTTTCAGGCTAGGCTTCGAGAATAGATCTGCTTATGAATACTATTGAAAATTTTAAATGACACGGAGTTACAGAGACAAGTTTTTTGCATAAAATTACTAAGCTGGAGTAATATTTCATTTATTTTTATAATAACCAGTAATCTGAAAATCACAAAAAGCACGTGCGTTCATAGTTATATGCAATGTATTTCATAGTGCCCCGTAAAGATTCCTACTCTAGCCTTCAAAAACAGTAAATATGTAGCATTAAATCCTTCAACCCATATAAGTCCCAATACTGGGTACAAGCCTTCTCCACAACGGTGAAAAAATTGGCCTTTTATACCACGCTGGTGAAATAGGTCCATAAAGGATTTTGATTTCTCCTTTTCTTCCAGTGATTTTATCTGTTATTTACTTTAGTCATCTTTTACAACGCTTGCAGGAATGGGTTAGGAAGAAGTGGTGAATAGTATTCTAACTTTGTCACCATAGGAACCTAAAATAAACCAAAATGAGTGCTCTTGAATTTAAAATAAATAATACGCAAATATTAAAGCAGGGATAAATTAATTTACACATTCAGCTACACTAGTGGTTTCTAGATGCTTTTAGTAGTTTTTTATATGAAGTATTGCACATTTTGAAATGGCCAAATGCTTAGTCAATAATTTCTATTATCTTATCAACAGTAATTAAAAATGAGCTACATTTAAATTACAAATAAATAGGCACATAAAATTAAACATTTGTCAATCATTGAGAAATCAGTTACATCAAAATCTATATGCTATTTTTTTAAATGCATAATATATCGTGAATAGTAAAAATACATAATAGGAACCAATATAATAATTTAAAACTAGCTACTAGCATTAGTTTTCCATATATGTAGACACAACAAACGTTTTACATTACAATTTTAAAAGGACAAAAATCTTCAAACAAAATTACGTTAGTTGAAAGATAACATTTTCCCTTGAGAAGTCAACGAATCCGCAGATCCGAGTACCTCATTGTAGATGGTATTTGTTAGTACTTTTTGCACCGTTTAAAACATACGAGCCGGACTAATCACAAAATACCATCGCACTTTTACCATGATTGCCTTGGCATAATTGCGAAGACCATATCACTGGCGATATAATTTCAACCAAATTTTGTAGTATTTTTTTTACGACGTACATGTAGTGGTTGATTGGGGCTCCGCAAAAAGGTGGAACTAATTTATATTTTTCGAAGAGAGTGTTTGTCAAGTTATGTGAATACATAATAATAAATAAAAGCTAAGTGGTTTTTTTTAATAACAATTTTTTTGCTAGATAAAAGGCAACAGACGAAAACCTGGTCTCTTCACAATTATTATTTTAAATTTAGATTTTAAATTTAAATTAAAGTTAGACTAGACATCTATTCGTTTAATGATAAACTTTATGATTTTATAAACCCAGTAAAATTATGCAAAGTACGCGAAGAAGTGATATCTTCTTACAATGAGAGACAAGTTTCATATTGTTAATTTATAACAGTATTAACTTGTGTTTGTTCGGAAGAAATTTTCTGGAAAATTCCTATACAAAACCGTTCACATATTAATTTCATTTAGTGTCCACTGTCCACTTAATACGTATTATAGCAAATTATCGATTTATGATTAGACATGCTAATGAACATTTCCAAGTAAAGGTCAGTTGGGACGGATTTCCAATAAATAGATGTGAGTTAAGTCCCATCTGATAAACATTTTTCCCTCGCGAATACTCTTCATAAATATCGATTTAATATTTTGATAATTGTAGGCAACATTTGAATAACTAAATCCCTGGTATACATAAACAAACTAGATCAGAAGTCTCCCAGTCTACACAGAGTAAAACATTGCAATCATTGTTATGGCTGTCAATGGTACATTAGAATAATAGCTTATTAATCTAACATTTCAATTAAAATTGAAATAATAAATCTTACGTCAATGAAATAAATCTTAATGACAAAAATAATAACCATACGAAACTTCCATGCCTTTTGCTTTGATAGCCTAAAAATGTATGCAGGCGGCAATTTATTTTGTAGAATGATGCTTCTAAATATCAATAACATTTCAGTATTCAGCGTAAAATCTATGCTACATTCAGGTTTCTTTATACCAAAAGGTTTCATATTATCTAAGAGCATCACCGCGAATTATCGGGTTTCAACAGCTGGTTGGACGTTATTGCAGTTTTCAGTCAGGCAATTCTCAATAGCAACAGTTCACAGTACCAAACTTCCAAATGATTGATAGAAATTACTTTCAATTCGCTGAACATTTAAGGATAAAAAAAAAGAAAATGTTTAAACACTTTCACGTACCTTCGTGAATAAAGACAATATATATTTTTAAATACTCATTTTAAACCACGTCTATTATAATTTTAAGGCTTTCCTTAATTGATTAATGCAACTAAATCAAAAACAGAATATTATGCTTTTTCTAGGCAATAATTACATTTAACCTGATAAACACCCGCCAGTTCACTTTACTCGACTCATAAACCGTATTCATAAAGTATTTATTTATTTGACCTAATAATATCTACCACTAAGAACTAAAAATCGAATATTCCTTTTTCTTTTTATATAATAATAAATTATAGTAGCGATTACCCGTAGGCAATTAGAGATGTGTTGTCAGTGTTACTTGCTGAGAGATAAAATATGATTATACCCTTTAAAAAAAGCGTAAAAAATATTATTCTATATTTATTCTTTTGTACACATTTGGTGTTAAAAATCAGATTCAATGAAAACGTACAGAAATATTTCAACTTTATAAATAAATAGCATACGATAGTTTTCGTATTCGTAATCAAAATGAGCAAGCCCATTTTGATTCATTGTTGCAATATCCAGCCCACATATAGGTAGGTACATTACGATACCTGATCCACAGCAAACTAACCGAAGGCTTCATGGCCATTCGCAATATCCATCCTTATCTATGCAACAACTTATATCTATGTAAGTTTGTTTAAATATTTGCCCCCTAGTAAATATAGGTTGGTTAAAAATCAGTAGATCCAATCATATTCGTAAGATTTCCACTATCACACAAAGAAATTGATGTGTATGGTAAAAGTTCATCATAAACCATAATTATGGTAACGAAGTATATACTCGAAACATAAATATGACAATACGTTAGCACTTGTTACTTTTCATGAGAAAGTACATGTGTTCGCTATTTCAAATTCATAAAGAAATCATTATTTCTATTCATTAAGCATTTTGTTGTAATACTCATTTAAAATTTACTAAGTTTCGATAGCAAGGTGATTAATTTCAATCTTAAATATGTTCAAACACAATAAATCTATAGTAAATAATCACAAACACATAAAATTTGTATCATTATTGAATGATACAAGATTGAATAAAATATCTCACTCACCATTGGCTGCTGTTGATCGAACATTCCTTGCTCCTGGCGGTCCAACATTGAGTTTAGCCGTTGCGCCTGCGAAACGTTAATATCATACAACTAATACTTAAATTCAATTCTATTGAAAATAAAGACACTGATTGCCTTTTATTGATTATTAAATCTGCCCTTCAGAATATTTTATTTTAATTGATTTCGCTACCTTGGTGTATCGTCATCATCACAGCACATATATGTCCCACTGTTGGGTTCCGGCCTCCTCCGTAATGGGAGGGAAATTAACCTATACCGCGCTGGTCAGACGTGTTGGTATAGGGTTTTGTTTCGAGTTTGCCTTCTCTTACATAGATGTTATATGCATTTTATATCCCTTGGTCGTCTCTTGCGATCACCCACGGGTAAGATAGGGGATGGTGAATTGTATTCTTACTCCATCACCACACGAATTTGAGTATAAACTTATATATGTATAATAAAAAAGTGATCATCATTCTCCTACTCTTATCCCAATTACTTGGGATCGATACAATATGTACTCTTCTTCCATAGTACATATATAATAAAAGTGATATATCCCATATTAAAAAGTATTATAGTGGAATTTTAAATGTTGGAAATTGTATACTTTTTTCCGCTGTTAAAGCAAATGATAATTAGTTATTTACGATTTAGTGTAAACATAATCTCGAATAGTCGTAAATGTGGGTCTCAAAAACGGGAATACGTATGATTTGGCTTTTATCGACTGTCTTTACCTGCACGAAAAGGGTATTCTCTTGCTGGCGGCGGCGGAGTTCATCGTCCTGCTGGCGCATGCGCTGCGACAACTCTTCCTCCTGCCGCAGTAGTTGTTGCCGATCCGCATCACGCCGCTCTTCAGCCGCACGCTCCGCCATCTCCCAGCTACGCTTCTGCCTCTCTCTATCCTGTTCGCGTGCGCGCAATTGCTGACGCAACAGCTCAGTCTCATGCTCGTATCTGAACAATAACCATTCACTTATAAACTATCATATAAAATAGCGCAATAGACAAAGTAGAGATCTCGCATGCCCTGTCGTGTGTTTGATCCCCAGGTAGAACTGTCTTTACAATTATAATTACTGTTGTATCCATTAATTGTATATTTAGTACTGTGTGTATTTAGTTTTTGTACGACACAAAGCTGTATTTTTAGTGGTGTTTGAAACTTTAAATTGTGTTACACATTAACTCTACACTTCACGCGTTATACATGGCTTAATGAATGCCTGTCTGTTACCATATATCGTATTTCGTCATTTTTTTTTTATTATATAACCACAATCATTTTAACTCGTATACATCCACTGTTGGGCATGAGGATTCTAAACAACATAGCCATTGGCCTAATATGCCAATATGGTCAGAAGATCTGACATTTTCACTGCTAAAGTTAAAATAATATTATAATTTATATATATAGTTGAAAAAATTTTATATTTATATAAACCCTTAATAATTGAATAATTGTACTCTATAGGTATATAACTGTATACACTACAAAATATCTAGTTTGTAAAAATTAGGGTATCATTTCATACTCACTTAGCATATTCCATCTGTGCCTCCAACTTCTCCTCTTCTGCTGATAGCTCCTTTTTCAGAGCCTCCTCCTTTTGCCTGTGGAGTTCATGTAACTGCTTCCACCTGGTGCCATATTCATGTTCAAAACTATTCAGTTCCGAGAAGCGAGGACCTAACTCTCTAGCACGAAGGAATTCTGGATGTTTCTTAGGAAGATTCTTTTCAGGATAACCATCAAACTCATCTGGCTCCTCGTAGCTTTCAACTATGACAGGGCGAAGGGACCTAAAACATTTTTTTATTACCCTCTATTCTGAAGAACATTTAACGTGATTTATTATTAACACAAGAAAAGAAACTTACGACGTTAGGAAGAAGCACTTTTCAGTGCAATTGCGAATTGCAGCTAATGCACTTGGTTTACGTGCGAACTCCACGACGCCCTCTCCGAGAGTTTTCCCTCTTTCATCAACTCGCACGTAAGCCCTTTCAATTTTACCGAATATCTCAAAAGCACGATAAAGCAATTCATTCGACACAAATGGTGGTAAATTCTTCACACGTACTGCACTGTTGTGAGGTGCAAATCGAACTCTTAATTGTCTGCCGTTCCTCGCCTTACCGTCCAATTCCCTCTTTGCTCTTTCTGCATTAACCCTATAGTCCTGTAAAATTGTTTAATTTTAGTTAAATTACACCTTCATACAGTTTTTCACTCATTAAATGTGCAAAACAACTTTACAACAATGAGTACTAGAAATATATTAGGTATATTACCATTTTAATAAATCCAAAGTTTTTCTCTTTATTCAAAAATAGTTCAGCTGCTTCACCAAATGGAGTAAACAAAGCTAAGATTTCTTCTTCAGTCACATCACTTGTTAGGTTTCCAATGTATAAGCGGCTTCTGCCATTGAATTTTATTTCAGGTTGTTCAATTGCGGGCAAGTCAATCAGAGGCCCCACTAAATCTTTAAGCTTGTTGGCTAGCATGTGCTCCTACAATTTAACAATTAATATTAAAACAAACTATCAACAAAAAAGATAATAATAAATATTAAAGGAAATTAGCTCACTTCTCTCTGGGCAGGTTTACCATCCTGTTGCTGCCCTCGCATTGGCCTTTGCTGGTTCCGGGCTGGGCCACCATGGGCTCCTGATTTAGGACCAAATGGTTTGTTGCCTCCCTGGGCTCCTTGGTTAAAATTGCCACCTTGATTTGAATTGGCGCTTTGATTCAAATTGCTACTCTGATTCAAATTACCACTCTGATTGAAATTACCACCCTGGCCCATAATGCCAGTTTGGTTGTTAAAGCCACCTTGTCCTTGCTTATTGCCAGGCCCACCTTGACTCCATGAACCACCACCTGGCTTGTTACCTCCAAAGTTCCCACCATTCATATTCTAAAAAAAATGTATACAGTAAACAATCATATTTTGCAAAATTTAATGATACAAAAAAGTCTGATGCTGCCTACATACCCTTTGTTGATTCTGATTGAATGGTTGATTGTGCTGCTTTTGCTCAGCATTAATTGACTTATCAACTTGATCTTCATTCTTGGCATGAACATTGGAAACTTGTTTCTGTTGCTGCGGCTGCTGCTGCTGTTGTTGTTGTGGTGGTTTTGGTTGTGGTTGTTGTTGAGCCTTTTGCTGTGGCTGTTGTTGTGGTGTTGGTTGCTTCTGTTGAGCTTGCTGCTGCGGCCCAGTTTGCACATCTGACTTTTGTTGTGTTGGAGTTTGTGGTTGTTTAACATTTTGCTGTTGATTTTGCTGTTCTTGCGGCTGTGGTTGAGCTTTCTCAGCTGGTTGTATTGGCTTGAGCTGATTAAGAATGAAGAACTGTCATTAGTTTTATTTAATATGAATAAAAAAATTATAATAGTTCATTTTGACATCAAGTAAATGCAAAGTGCATAAAACATTTCAAACAAATAGGTTTTAATATAATTATTACTAAGATTATATGTATTCATCATCAATCCTGCTCTTACCCCAATTACTTAGGGTTTTAATATATTGTCTAGTTCCAAAATACATTTATTGTAAAGACGATGTTGATTCCGAGCGAAAAATGATGTTTAAACATTGGCTGGTAGATGGCACACGTCTCCTTTAAAGACGACGTAATACAAGCCGAAGATTGACTGTCACACTGGTGTAAGTGGTAGCACGATTGGAATGGATTTGCAATAGGTGTGGGTACGAATCTCATGTTTGGTAATAATTTTTTGCTCGTAATCAAGTTTTTATAAATAAGCAAGCATGTTAAATGCTAAATTTTAGCAATTGGCATATTGTAAAGTTTTAGCAGTTTTGTAATAGTTTTAAGACAGGCTGCCTGTCCGAGTGCAATCTTCCTTAATCTAATTGTTGACCATACAGTATCAGATGACGTTATGCCGGATGACATAAAAAAATCTTAATTTTTTAAAACACACATGAACAATGTAAAAGTTGGTAGTATTTGTAACAGTGACCACACACACAAATCTTTTAATATACATATAATTTTCAAGTATGTAATACTTTGAAAACATCAAATACTCTTAAAAGCAATTCAAATGATAGACCATCTTTGTCTTTTCCAATATAAAAAGATCATCAATAAACTACATAAGTATGTTATTATTAAGAAGCACATTTGATGTCAAGTGTTACCAGTGTTCTTGGGCATTTGCAATAACAGGGGTATAGCTAGGCCGCTGCCTAACCAAAACCAACCTGAGTTGGACTACCAGCTCACTAAATGAAGTGGCACTGCTCAATGGCAATGCAACAGCACAATGGCACTGCTCAGAGGTTGATTTTCTGCGAGAGTGTGGTAGTACTCTAAACAGCTATATAGAAAACTATCAACAGTGTGACCTTACCACAATTATTTTGAGACTTTATTATAAACCATTAACTTTATGAGGGAATTTGTGGGCATATATAGTTACTACTTGTGCTTTGCTGTCTGACATCGTAGGATGCTCCAGAATAACAGCGTTGTGGTATCACTTTTTGAAGTAGATACCACAACATTATGCTGAGCAGCATCCTTTTCCTCATTTGTAGAGGTGGCGCCACTGCACTTATTTGTAACTGCGTAATATTTCATTTTTATTTTTAGTATATTTTTATTATTTATTTTTTTAAATTTGAATACAGTTTTATATGTCCTTACATTTTAAGTAGTTTAGTATTTATGCTCTTTATGTGGTGTCCTTTTCATGAGTGGAGAAATAAAATCTTCTTTTTTTCTTTCATTCTTTCTTTCTTATAGAAATAATATGAAGAGGCAGATCATATATTGTTGCATAATGAACAACTTGCTACGTATTTGTTCTAGAGGCATACTTAAATAGTGGCATTTTATGTTTTACAAATATGAGTCCTACGAGTCCTAAGTCACACTGATTAAGAATTTTGCTACACACCCCCAATTTTATGGAGCTAAACAAGATGAACATCCAAAACATGATAAACATTCAGACAAACTTCTACAAGGTAATACAATTTTAATAATAAATAATTATTTAACCTATTTAATACTTGAATGAGTACAATAGCAAAAGATGCTTATTAGGTGCATGCTCAATCTGTGTTATCTGATGGTTGCAGATTGAGAAGACAAATTATCTATAACATCAATGCAAATAAAGACATACTCAACATACATTCCTGAGTCCATTACCCATTATTGAACCATTGAACTAATATACCACATTGGTCAATTGTGTGATACTAGATCAAGTTCCCTCTCATAGTGAAGGAGGCACAAGCCTGGGTGTGCATTTCGTATAGAAATTTAAGTTTTCAATAACAATGTTGAGAAAATATACCTAAAATATAATTAAATTTAATAGGTACTGCATCCTGCCATACCTATGAAATTTTATTATATTATTTAATGTGTTTTTCTGACATCTATAAAATACCTAGAAAGCCGATTATTAATTTATTAGCCAGATTATTAAAATAATATATACAAAAGTTAGCCCAATTATCAAACTTTTCGTATATTCAAAGGCATTACGTTCTTGAAAAAATCTTAACACAGCAACTCACAAGTCAGGCGTTCTCAGAACAGGATCGAATTTCATACTTGTGCATTGCCGTGTATACTGCTTACAAGTACGCTTCTTTATAATGCATGTACCTATACCTACTAGTAATATGTGTGCGTGAGTGAAGTTGGTCATATAAATGAATAGTCTAGAATGAATATTACAAATTAATTAAACAGATATGTTAACCCCTTAAGACATACGTATTATACCTATTTACTAAATACATACATAAATGCTTGAAGCATCCGTGCATATGTACTAATTATAAAACACGCTACTGTACATAATACCCTATGTATTTTAAACCTAATAGAAAAATTATAACCATATATTTTAACCGTTAGTACTGAACTGTAAAACATTACGTGGCCAATTCTCTAAATCTTTGTGTAACGGTATACCTGATCAATACTTCGACTCACGACGCGACCTCGTAAGGCAACACAAAATGGCGCCGTGGATACCAAACGCAATCATCCTGCAACGACTCATTAATAGCTGTTTATTGAATACGCGCATTGAGTATACACATGTCTAAATAAAATTACAAATAAAAATACATATAAAGATGTAAAATAACATAAAATATTTACTCACTTCGCTACTAGGCCGTTGACCTCCTTGGCCATGATTTTGATTTCTCTGGTTATTCTGGTTGTTAGAATCAAATCTGGAGTTGCGGAATCCTCCTCTGTTGTTCCCACGGCGACCCTGTCTCTGCGGCTGAGGTGGGCCACCGAAACCTCTTTGCTGATTACCAAATTGATTCATGCTTTGCATTTGCATTCTAGAACAAAGTGATTATAAAAAAAAATCCAGCCATCATGCTAAATATGAAAACAAAACTATTATTACCTTTTTCCACTTCAGAAGAAAAATATTTTCGCCAGGCGTTGATAATAATGACGCACAAGCACAATTTCTCTGCACGACACAAACACCTCGCACTAAGAGAGAAAACGTAATGTGAGCACAATCAATATGGTGGCATTTCCGCCGAAATATTAATTTCCGTTTCCAGCGTAGTTCTCTATGTAGTGTTGCCAACAAGACCAATAAAGAATATGCTAAAATGGTGTTAAAATTATACCAAAATTATGCCAAGTGCTTTATAAAAATGCTAAAAAATTGTGCTAAGATTTTTTCTTTATTTTTTCTGCTAACACAATTTTAAACGCGGGTGACTGGATCGGGGAATTAGTCCGTTACCCGCCGAGAGGATGACCGCGTGAGGAAAGACTGACGTCCTCCCCGAGGGGGGGCCGTCGGTCAAGAAGAGGATACTCCTCTGAAGGTATTCCGTCGGGCCGGCCACTGACGTCAATTCACTTTGCTCCGGTGGTCGGCCCAACAACGAAGGCAACGTGTCATGGGTAGGTTACGACTGTGCGTGCTTACGCGCCTCTGTCGTCCGGACGGAGTGGTGTGAGGAGTGCGAAATACACAATTTAAAAAAAAAACGATTTTGGTGAAAAATATATCAACCGCCAGATACTGAGCAATCAATGAGTTGAGCAGTGCAATAACTTGGTGGTAACTGACTGGTAGGTGCATATTGTACAATACACGTTCGCACCTATGGGCAGCGAGCAGGCAGTGCGAATGAAGCCATATGTATTGATTCGGTGGTAATAACGAACAGCGAGATAGTGCATTTGAATTTTCGATTATATTATTCAATAATGAGTAATGATGTAAGCATAAGGCACACTTACGAGTACGTCGTAACGGAAGGATATCGAAACCTACCATACGAAATACAAAGGGAAAAGGATATAAATGTATATAATAACAGTATAGCTTTTTATATAAAACCTACAACATTTACGACGTACTCATTTATGTAATTTTTGAATATGCTAAAAAATATGCTATATGCTAAACAACAAAAAAGTTTGCAAAGTTGTAAGCAGCATGAAAATATGCTAAATTTAGCATAAAATATGCTAAATTGGCATCACTGTCTCTATGGTTGACATTTGCTTGTATAAAGCATGCGCTACACGGTTTGGGTTTGAAACAGCGGTTTCAAATAGTGTGTATATCTCAGAGCATTAATCGACCTTTCATGTGTTACCAGTTTTTATTGCAATTCTTAAATAGTTATGTGCCATTTTCGGCCTATATGCCACACGTCTATCGATAATTTGCATTAATATAAACAATTATCGATATTTTTACAAGTTAACTTGAAAAATTTATATATATTTATTTAGGTTTTATAAATTATCGAAAAGTATTGAAACCGCGTTTCTTTGCCACTTCGATGATTACATGTTGACTTTTTAAATATCTATATCATCTATATCTATATTAAAAAATATCACCCATCAGGCAATCATATTTTGCTGATGGTGTAATTTTTAATTACAAGTACTAACCACCATTTTAGATACGTTTTTTTATTAGCACGGGTCCTAAAAAAATGGCATCTAGTCTCCTATGAAATTTAGGGATGATATATTAAAAATATATAATTACGGCATTATTCAGTATAACACACAATAATTGTCGTAGTGTATGGTTATATAACATATATAATTTGTTTTAAAGTTGTAAATCTTGTCAAATTCTAATAAGTCTCGTAATTTTTAAAAGTTCCACTGCTTTTTAAGAGAAATGGGTTTAGATTGCCGTTTTAGCGTGTATGTGTTTAGAAAGAACACTGATGGTGTTTATAAATTCTTTTTTGTTAGATTTAAAGACTTTGAAACACTTGAGTATGTAAGAAGCATTGTTTGTAAATTTGACATTTGCATGGGTCAATTTGGTCTCTGAGATAAAAAAAACATGCTATAATTTCTCCAGTTTCGTTTGTTTACGAATGTTACAATCACAGTCAGAAATGATGGCATATTGGCTGTATACCGTACAAACCACGGAGCAAATACAAAGAGGAGACGGCCTAAGTAACTGTGCACTGTGATTCTCAAATAGGCCCTGACGTCATCACGTTAACATCAATAGTAGGCGTGGCCTATTAGTCTTCTGTCGTCGCTGACGATCGTCGGTGCGTAAAATTATATTTTTGATGTATTTTTATGTTATTACGAAGAAAACCATGAAGTGTTGTGTTTTATCGTGTAAAAACTACTCCAATAAACGTACAGATGCTATGGAAAGAATCACATTCCATTTGTAAATATACTAGTCACAAAAATTAAAGGATATAAAATAAAAATCCAAATTTTTGGGTGACTTTCAACGAGCTGTAACTCCGAGGAAAATAGTTGTACAGAAAAAATAAAAAAAAGCAAATTGTAGCTCTAAGTGTCTAGTTTTCATAATTTATCAAAATAATTTCTAGAAAGTTCTTTTGACGGTATCATGTTCAGAAATAATTTTACTCAACGTTAGATGGCACTACTTTTCGTAATAGGACCTAGGATAATAAAAGCACATACAGTTCAAACTATTAAGATTATTGTAATAACTAATAACCATGAGTATTAAAATTTATATCCAAAGCCTTTTACCTCAACAAAAATATGAGTTTTATATGTAGTTAATAATTATTTTGTAAGCAATACGCCAGCTGTCGTTAACTATGAAGAACTATAAAAGCGTCAAAAATCCAGGGTCGTAATTAGAATATAATTATAACATTCGGATTTTTCATCAAAGAAAAATGTTTTTATACTTTAAAAGTAGTGTATACTTTAAATGAACCTATTATAATTAAACTGTAAATTTTGTATGTTTTAGAATACCGTCCAATGACGATGTTAGAAGCAATCGATTTCAAAAATTAATAGAAAAACTGGACTCCTACGAAATATACAAAGATTTGTTCTTCTCATTTTAACAATGAAGATTTAATGGACTGTATTGCAGCCAATAGAAACCACTTCGAACAAGCTTTTTATATTTTAATTTTTTTTATATTTAAGTATTAAACTAACACTGTAAAAGTCATAAATATTTTTTGCAATAGAAAAAGGTTTTTCTTTGTTACAGTATTTAGGGCAAGACTAGGTATAGCTCAAGAAATATATGATACAAAAGAGTATTTCATTTTTATTATTGGAACCAATGTCACCCTTTCTCCTTTATTTATTAATAATGTAATTGCACTCGATGCAATTTCTTGATAAGATTAACGAGGTTGAGCACGTCACAAAAATATTCAAAATGGTGGTGGCGTCGAAGACCGGGTCTTCAAGTTACCTTTGGCATGGCTAAGTTTTAGATGGCCCGTTCGTCAATCAAACGGTTGCTACCAGGGGGGGTTGGTCTGCTCGCTTGAAATACTCTTTTACATGTCTTGGTCATTGACACCATTGTTGCATTATCAATTGTATAAAGCCTTATTTTAATAGAGTGGTTTCATTATTTTTTTATATGGAAAAGACAAAAAGGAAGGAAATAATACCGTGTAACTAACATATTTACTAAAAGTCCAACTACTTTCATTCGACAATTTGTTAGAAACCCAAACAAATAATTGTATTATTTGGTCGTATGAAAAGGACACAAATATGAAGAAAAAAGGTTTCTAAACTTCTGAGTTTATCAGAATGACAGTAAAGATGAGATGGATTTTTCATAAACTATTAACATTATGAACAATGCTGACAAGCCTTATAAAGAACTTCACTCCACTTCTGTCCTTACCCCTCGTTGCCAAGATTACAAAATTTACAAATGGCGTCATTGTCGCTACTCGCTCTGCAAGCGTCTTTTAACAAGTGTATGTTGTTATTTATATTTGTAAAAAGATTTTAACTGTCTTTGTGCTCCATAAACAGACTGAATAGCGATTCTCCATATCTATCTTTGTGTGAAAGGACTTTTAGTAAGATTACAGTGTAAATATATTTACGATAGGAAGTTTTCTTTAGTGCAATTTTATGAATATGAGGTATTTGGGCCTGGTGCTCGACGGGCGATGGTGGTTCCGGGAGCATTTCCGCAGACTCGCTCCACGGCTCGTCGGCGCGGCGTCCGCCCTATCATGGCTTATGCCGAATGTGGGCGGACCGAGCGCTACCTGCCGACAGCTGTACGCAGGGGTCATCCGGTCGATGGCCCTGTACGGCGCACCGGTGTGGGCGGGATCCCTAACCGTCCGACTCAGGGCTCTTCTGTGGCGACCACAGAGGGCTATGGCGGTCAGGGCCATACGCGGGTACCGCACGGTGTCGACGGAGGCAGCGTGTCTGTTGGCCGGGACCCCTCCATGGGACCTGGAAGCGGAAATGCTCGCCGGTTTGTATCGGCGGATGTTGGGGGTGCGAGCGGAGGGCGGTGTGGTCTCGTTGAGGGAGCACACCGCCTGGCGCGTCGACGCCCGCCGCGACGTCATTGCCCGTTGGGCAGTCCGGCTGGAGAGGCCTCGGTTCGGTGTGCGGACCGTGGAGGCCTTCCGGCCGGTGCTGATGCAGTGGCCAAAACGGCGGCACGGAGTGCTCTCCTTCCGGCTGGTGCATGTTTTAACGGGGCATGGATGCTTCGCCAAATACCTGCACACGGTCGTAAGGAGGGAGAGTACACCATCCTGCCACCACTGCGATTGCGACGAGGACACGGCGCAGCATACGCTCGAGATTTGTGCCGCTTGGGCAGAGCAGCGTCGTGAACTCGTCACAATCATCGGTGCTGACCTGACGCTGCCGACCATCGCCAGGGCGATGCTCGACAGCGTAAGGAACTGGGACGCGGTCGCATCCTTCTGCGAGGCAGAAGTCTCGCGGAAGGAGGCGGCGGAGCGCGTGCGCGAGGAGCGTCTCCTCGACGACGCGAGCCGCCGCCGGCGACTGGGGCGGCGCAGGCGCGATTACCTGCGCCTGATGCCGCCCTAGCCGAGGCCGCGGGTGACTGGATCGGGGAATTAGTCCGTCACCCGCCGAGAGGCCGACCGCGTGAGGAAAGACCGACATCCTACCCGAGGGGGGGACGTCGGTCGAGGAGAGGGTACTCCTCAGGGGTATTCCGTCGGGCCAACCACTGACGTCAAGTCACTCTGCTCCGGTGGTTGGCCCAATGACGAAGGCGACGTCACGGGTGGGTTACGGGTGTGCGTGCTTACGCCCCTCTGTCACCCCGGACGGAGTGGTGCGAGGAGTGTGCCGACCGTAACCCGCCCCCAGAAAAAAAAAAAAAAAAGTGCAATTTTATGAAAGGACATTGAAACCTAAATACAAGCGTAACAATTATAATTTTTAAAGCATTGGCAAATAGCTACGATATAGATTGAAGCATGTTGTAAACGTGATTCTAAAATTGTAATATAAAGTACATTAGCATCTAAATATGAAATAGAAAACAATACATAATTATTATATGAATTATTAATTATTTGAAATTTAAATTTATAATTATTTTGACGTATCTGTATACTTTAAATCTGTATTATGTATCTGTACTATGCATAATGAATAATCTTATTGTACTATCATAAATAAATATTGAAACGTATGAATCCTTTTATTTTCCTAGGTGTAGGAATGACGTCATAAAAAACTTTAAAGTTAGTTGCAGACTCCTACCTCTGCCAAACAGTAGGTTTGTCAGCGTACATTGACCTGTAGGTACATTTCGACCAGCTGTGTGGTGGTGAGCGCAGCGTGAGCGAGTCTATTTGCCTACTAGTTGAGTGTCACACGCATGATTATATGCCTATATCAAATTTTTATAGTACACGTGTATTGACCGCTTATCAGTATGGCAATTTAATCAAAACTTAGGTATTATTTTTTATTACTGATTTGGATAGTGTATCATGGTCTGATGCATCACCTTAAAGGATTCTATAGTGCCACAAACTTATCTGACCCGGTGGCAAATTGATGAACTAGTGACGCCATTTTGGAATGTCATTAAACGTCAATCGTCCTCCCAATATGCTGATATTTCAGTCGTTGGTTGTTTACTCCGTGTTTATTTATTTTTTGTGGTTTCAAAATGCGAAAAGCGATGCAATAAATGTTATATTACAAGTTTTAAGTTATATGAAGGAAGAAAAATATCTTCAGGCATCATTAATACCTTTTGAAAAATTGTAGGGAAAGCCACAGGTTAGTACATACATACATATCATCACGCCATATAGTAGTTATACTATTCCCTTCTTCTTCTTCTTCTTCTTATGTATTGGCAATCAGCTACATATACGAGCTATTGGTGCCAGTGTCAAGTTATAAATATTTTCACGTTTTTAGTCTTTCAAGTCAGTCGTTGTCTAAGTCGGATTGTCACCATTAACAGTGCAATCGCCACACTGTTAATGGTATCTTGTGGGAATTTTGATGGAAAACGAAAACGTTGTAAAGCACTTTTATATGATATTCACTACATCCCAGTATTTCCGCACATCACATTACATAAAATGCCATCAAAATTATCTAATATAACACGTTAAAACACTAAGATATCGAATATAATACAAGAGCACCACATGACGTTTTCAAATTCCCGTCAAAAGTCCTATACTATTTCCATTTCTTTATTTTCTCGATGACAGTTCTAATTTGATAGTTGTAGTGTTGTGACCAAATAAGTAATGATATCGATCGCATATATGTTTTGAACAAAGACAAATTCAACAAAAACATTCAAATATATTTTTTCAAGCTGAACACTCAATGACCCACCGCCATTCTGTATTTGTTTTAATCTGTCACTCGCAACAAGACGGTCGTGCTATATGTTCACTACATTTCTGTTCGCTGAGTTTTTTCACATTATATATATATAATAATAATAATAATTTATTTCTCAGAATATGGTACATTTAGTTATTAATATTTTGTGCGTCTCACATATTCTACCATAAGCTGGTGTAGAAATATTAGTCACTTTTGTAAATTAACATACTATAACTTTAACAATTAAACATTAATAGATTTTCATAATTCATAACAAAATAATGAATATCTAAATTAAATTATACATTATTACAATTATAACTAGAAATCAATAACAATAAAATGATCAATGTCAAAATTAAAATTCAATACAATTACATTAAAATTTGTGATTTAAGAATTCATTAACTTTATAAAAATTTTTGTCCAACAACCATTTAAATAAATATGTCTTAAATTTATTAATAGTTAATAGTCTAACATCAATTGGTAGTTTATTATAAATTGTAATTGCCATACAATATACATTTTTATATCCGTGTATATTTTTATTATCCGTGTGGCGACGGGAATAGAATACAAAGGTCGTCACCCCTTACTTGCCCGTGGGAGTCGTAAAAATCGGCTAAGGGTCTCACCGGGAGATTGGGCAGCGGCTATCTCCCGGGAAACTTAATAACATCTACCGCGATCGCCAATCCGCTCGCCAAGCGTGGCGATTATGGCATTATTACCCCCCCAAAATAAATATGGATGCACAAAAAGTCACGGCCCCCAGTCACGGCAGTTCCGCTGTTCCACGGGCTCATTTTGGTAGCGGGCCTGTTGGTGGCGGGGCAGGGGGTGCTAGGAATCTCCGGCCGCGATTCGGCTACCAAAAAAATCGACCCTTGGCCCTGGTAACACACAACGTTCGGACGCTTAGGACCGACGAGAGGGTCATCGAACTGGAAGAGGAATTGAGCAAAATCCGATGGGACATTGTAGGATTATCAGAAGTGCGAAGAGAGGGGGAGGGCACGATAATCCTCCGGTCTGACAATTTGCTCTTCTACCGGGAGGGAGATCACCCATCCCAAGGCGGTGTAGGGTTTATCGTTCGTAAGTCTCTCGTAGAGAACGTGGAGAGGATCGAAATTGTGTCAACAAGGGTAGCGTACCTTATACTCAGAATTACCAAACGGTATTCGTTGAAGGTCATACAGGTTTACGCACCGACTTCGACATACTCCGACGACGTAGTGGAGGCCTTATACGAGGATATCTCGAAAGCCATCCACACGTCCAAAACCCACTTCACGGTAGTTATGGGAGACTTCAACGCAAAACTAGGCAAAAGGACAGACGATGAGTTGAGTGGGGCAATATGGATTTGGACAGAGAAACCAAAGGGGCCAAAAACTGGCCGACTTTTTGGAGAAGGAAGGCCTCTTCATGATGAATTCCTTCTTCAAGAAACGGCCACAAAGGAAGTGGACCTGGATTAGCCCTGATGGATCCACTAAAAATGAGATAGACTTCATCTTGACGGACAAACGACAAATATTCAATGATGTCTCTGTGATCAGCAGGATTAAAACTGGGAGTGATCACCGCATGGTTCGAGGCACATTGAATCTTCGTACGAAAGTCGAGCGGTCCCGCTTGATGAAGTCTACACTCCGACCTACACCTGTCCAATACCAGAACCCCGATAGCTTTCAACTCGAATTACATAATCGCTTCCAATGCCTGGAAGAGTGCGAATCTTCGAACGATATGAACAACAGGTTCGTGAAAACTGTCCACGCGGTCGGGTCAAAATCCTTTAAGGCCCATCGCGCTACTAGAACAAAAAAGCTGTCTGACCAGACTCTTCAACTCATGGAGAGGAGAAAGGAAATGACGGTACAGTCTTCAGCCGATTGGTCCGAACTCAGGCAGCTTAATAGACAAATCTCTAAATCTATGCGACGCGATATTCGCCGATTCAATACACTGCGTATTGAAGAGGCGATAGAGCGAAATCGAGGCTCCAAAGTGTTCGCACGAGATTTGTCTATTGGGCAGAGCCAAATGACTAAGCTGAAGACCGATGACGGTACTGTCATTTCATCCCAGAGTGAGATCTTGGGAGAGGTCGAAAGGTTCTATGGGCAGTTGTACAAATCATCCCTGAATCCTGTTGTCAGCTTGATCCAAGATCCCAGATCCAAGCTAACTCGGCACTATACCGAAGAAATCCCGGACGTCAGCTTGTACGAGATCAGAATGGCTCTAAAACAATTAAAGAACGGAAAGGCACCGGGAGATGACGGAATTACCACAGAGCTCCTGAGGGCAGGCGGCAAGCCAGTTTTAAAAGCCCTACAGAAGCTGTTTAATTCTGTCATTCTCGGGGGCGACGTTCCAGAGTCGTGGACCAGGAGTGTGGTGGTGCTGTTTTTCAAGAAGGGCGATAAAACGCTCTTAAAGAATTACAGACCCATCTCACTCCTGAGCCACGTGTACAAATTGTTTTCAAGAGTCATTACGAACCGACTCGCGCGCAAGCTAGACGACTTCCAGCCGCCCGAACAAGCCGGTTTCCGAAAAGGTTATAGTACCATAGACCACATCCACACGCTACGCCAGATTATACAGAAGACCGAGGAGTATAATCGGCCTCTGTGTCTAGCGTTTGTGGACTATGAGAAAGCCTTTGATTCTGTCGAAACTTGGGCAGTGCTGCAGTCCCTTCAGAGGTGCCAAATTGACTATCGATATATCGAAGTGCTGAAGTGTTTGTATAAAGACGCTACTATGTCAGTCCGCATCCAGGATAAGAGTACGAAACCGATCCAGCTGCAGAAAGGCGTGAGACAGGGAGACGTTATCTCTCCGAAACTGTTCACCACTGCGCTGGAAGATGTCTTCAAGCTCTTAGACTGGACCGGACTCGGCATCAACATCAATGGCGAATACATCACTCACCTTCGATTCGCAGATGATATCGTAGTCATGGCAGAATCCCTGGAGGACCTTAGCACCATGCTCAATGACCTCAGCAAGGTCTCCCAACTAGTAGGGCTGCAAATGAACATGGACAAGACGAAAATCATGTCTAATGCCCATGTCATTTCTGTACCGGTCCTGGTTGGGAATGCGATTCTCGAAGTTGTCGATCACTATGTTTACCTAGGACAAACAGTTCAATTAGGTAGATCCAATTTCGAGAAAGAGGTCAGCCGACGAATCCAACTCGGCTGGGCAGCGTTCGGGAAACTTAGGAGGATCTTCTCGTCTAATATTCCGCAGTGTCTGAAAACAAAGGTTTATAACCAGTGTGTGTTACCAGCAATGACTTACGGCACTGAAACGTGGTCTCTAAATGTCGGCCTCATAACAAGGCTTAAAGTCGCTCAGCGTGCTATGGAGAGGGCTATGCTCGGTATTTCTCTACGTGATAAAATCCGAAATACGGAAATCCGTAGAAGAACGGGTGTAACCGACATAGCCCTAAGGATTAGCACGTTGAAGTGGCAATGGGCAGGCCACATCGCTCGACGAACCGACAACCGTTGGGGAAAAAAGGTTCTCGAGTGGCGACCACGAATCGGACGACGCAGCGTAGGACGACCCCCCACTCGGTGGACTGATGACCTCATCAAGGTCGCAGGAAACCGCTGGATGCAGGTGGCACAGGACCGTTATAGATGGCATTCTCGTGGGGAGGCCTATGTCCAACAGTGGACGTTTACAGGCTGATGGATGGATGTGTGGGTCACCCACATCACTCCCCTCCAGAGACCATGCTATGGGCGATAGTAGTCCGGGAATTTGACTTGCCTACCTGAACGAGTAGTTTTGGTTATTGGAGTGGAAGGTGGTGGCTCGGCAATAGGAGAATCAGCGGTGGCGTCCTACAACAATTTAAGAATGGTAACTGGCAGCCTTTAGCATTTTTCTCCAGGAAGTTGAGCCCAGCACAGCAGAAATACTCACCGTATGACAGAGAGCTCCTTTCTATATATGAGAATATTAAATATTTTAATCATTGGCTCGCCGCTACCACCTTCACTATCTATACTGACCACAAGCCTTTAGTTTACGCTTTCCATCAACGCAAAAGTAACTGTTCGCCACGTCAGTATAGATATTTAGATTATATTTCACAATTTTCAACCGACATAGAGCACATCGCCGGCAAAGATAATGTCGTTGCCGACACACTGTCTCGTGTCGATGAACTACAAAGTCCTTTAGGTCTAGATACACTAGCCAAGGCACAAGTTTCAGACTCTGAACTTGCTCAGTACCTCAGTGATGACTCTTCTCTGCGCATTAAAAAGATGAGTGTCCCTGGAAGTCGTACTGAATTGTACTGTGACGTCAGTACAACGACTCCCAGACCCTTCATCCCCAAACACTTGCGCAAACAGGTCTTCGACTCACTGCACTGCCTAAGTCATCCTGGCGCTAATGCAAGTGCTAAGTTGGTTGCACAGCGCTATGTTTGGCCACAGATGCGGAAAGACTGTCGCGATTGGTCTAAGGCATGTTTGGCATGTCAGCGCACGAAGGTGAATCGACATGTTTCCACCCCTTTGGGTACCCTCGATTTACCTTCGGCGAGATTCAAATATGTCCACCTAGACCTCGTCGGACCACTACCGCCTTCCAATGAATATCGATACTGCTTGACACTCATCGATCGCTTCACGCGATGGGTTGAAGTCGTCCCAATTATCGATATTACTGCGGAAACTGTGGCCAAAGCATTTCTCTCAGGATGGGTAGCACGGTTCGGATGCCCTACCGACATCGTAACTGATCGTGGTAGGCAATTCGAGTCTAACCTTTTTCAATACCTCGCAAAGACCATCGGCTTCAGACACCGTAAGACAGTCGCGTATAATCCGCGCTGTAATGGTCTGATCGAAGGTTTCCATAGGCAGCTCAAATCGGCAATTAAGTGTCATGCTGATTACAGCTGGACTGAATCTTTGCCATTTGTACTGCTCGGTATAAGAAGTTCCTTCAAGGAAGATCTTCAATCTTCATCCGCCGAATTATTGTATGGCGAACCCTTAAGACTGCCTGGTGAGTTCTTTGGCCAAAAAGTTGACAAATGTACGACTGATATTACCGACTTTATAGCCCGTATCAGATCATTTGCCAACAATTTACAGCCAGTTCCAACATCACACCACTCAAAGGACAAAATCTTTATACACAAAGATTTATCAACATGTTCCCACGTTTTCCTTCGGGATGATGCGTTGAGAGGAGCACTCCAACCAGCATATACTGGTCCCTATGAGGTGATTGAAAGAGGCAGTAAAGATTTTAAGATTAAAATTAAAGGTAAAACCGTCACAGTCTCCTTAGACCGCTTAAAACCAGCATATATTCTCGCTGACAACGACGACACCGCTGATTCTCCTATTGCCGAGACACCACCTTCCACTCCAATAACCAAAACTACTCGTTCAGGTAGGCAAGTCAAATTCCCGGACTACTATCGCCTATAGCATGGTCTCTGGAGGGGAGTGATGTGGGTGACTCACATAACACTCACATATATTACATACTTTATATAATATATCTATCTATATATAACACATCAATACACAAATAACACATACAAATACACATATATAATATTTACAACATTTATAATATTAATATTAAAATATTTATTTTATATAATAATATGCGACAGTGGAAAAGCGCAATACAGCTAATGACCACAAAAAATTGTTTATCGGTAACACAATGGTACCAGGTACGGCGCGCGCGCCGATCGTCGCGCGTCGCCAGTCGTTAACCGCCCGTTGTATGCGAAGCCCGCGCTTGTATAAATTCTTATTTATCATTGCTAGAACACGATAACTTATTTCACTATTATTGTTTCTACTTTAACTCTGTACTGTATTATACTACTCTTTTGCTTTCTCCTTCTATATCTGTGCTACCTTACTGTGCTTGTGAACTATTCCCTGTGCTTATTTAATAAACTGTGCATATCAGAACTGTGTTGCATTATTGGACCCGTGGATCACAACCAAGGTAACCCACAGATGGATGGATGGATACATTTTTAGCGAATATTTGCAATCTTTGATGGGGTATTAATAATTTACTGGGATCTCTACTATGTGTTTTTTTCATTACTTTGTCATGTAGTGGAAACATTTGAGGATTTTTTTTACAAATAGACATAGTTCAAAAATATATAGACATGGCAGTTTCAAAATTTTCATTTCATTGAAGATAGGTCTACAATGGTCCAAATAATCTGCACCGTAAAGAGCTCGTACACATTTTTTCTGTGCTATAAATACCCTACTCATTTCTACGGAGTTTCCCCAGATAATTATTCCCTATCGCATGACCGACGATACATAGCCATGATACGCCGCCAGAGCTGCTTCTCTGGAAACGGTTGACCTCAATTTCCTTAAAGCAAACACAAACTTGTCCAATTTATTGCAAATGTTTTCTATGTGTGTTTTCCAATTTAATTCCTTATCTATTGTTATGCCAAGAAACAAAGCTGTATTTACTGCTTCTATCGCTGTTTTATTTATCTTTATCATCGGTAGTGGTATGTTATCTTTACTATTATACGTTTGAAATTGAATAAATTTAGACTTCTCGATATTTAGTTCTAGATTATTAGCTGTTAGCCAGTTCACTATATTTTGTAATTCATTGTTGGTGTCTGCCTCTATTTGCAGTTTATTCTTACATTTGACTATGAGTGTAGTATCATCAGCAAATAATATACCGTTATGCTTAAGAGAACTAGTGATGTCGTTTATATATAATAAAAACAGCAACGGTCCCAATATACTACCCTGTGGTACTCCGCAACTATTTATTTGTTTATCTGACGTATACGTTATTTCTGAATTATTAACAATTTGTGTTATAATTGTACTTTGTTGACCATCTGTAAGATAACTTTTTTAATTGGTTAAATTATAAGAATTGCCTCGTATTCCATAACTTTCTAATTTGCAGAGCAGCCGCTTATGATTAACGAAATCAAAAGCTTTGCTCATATCTAAGAATACGCCTAAAACTGCATTTTTTTTATCTAATGCCTCAGTTATCTGTTTTATTAATGAGAAGCTGGCCAAAGATGTAGACTTATTTTTCCTAAAGCCAAATTGATTATCAATCAATATTTTGTTTCTAGTAATGAAACTTTCTATCTTTTGGGACATCGCTTTTTCGAATATCTTGGATATTACCGGAATCAGAGTCACTGGTCTATAATTACTCATGAGAGCCCGGTCACCTTTTTTGAACAATGGTTTTATTAAGGAAATTTTCAATTTTGTCGGGAAAACACCTTCTTCAAATGACTTATTAATTAAATAACTCAACGGCGACACTATGCTTGCTGCATTTAATTTGATTAATTTAGTAGGGATCTCGTCATATCCAATAGAATTTGTGTCATTTAAGGTTTTGATCATTTGTATCACATCCTCTTCACTAACTGGAGTAATGAATAGTGTTTGAGAAACTCTATTGATATTGATATTTCTTATGGGTTGGTCATTAGGTAATTTATTTGCTAATTTTATATAATAGTCATTGAAGTAATTGCAAATGTCATTAGGCTTGACTATGAATTTACCATCAGCTTTTATTTTCTTTATAGGTTGATAATTATTATTTAAGCTTATGCTATTTTTTATTACAGTCCAAGTTGCTTTACATTTATTTTTAGAATTTAGTATATATTTATTATTATTATTATTCTAAGACTTATATATACATTTTTTTAATATTTTAGAGTACGTTAAATATACTTTTTCATGATAACTTTTATTAATTCCTTCATTTTGATATTTTAAGTATAATTGCCTTTTTTCTTACAGGATATTTTGATACTTTTACTAATCCAGTTGTTTTTAACCTTTTTACAACCTTTTTTAATGCGAATTATCGGGAAACTTAGTTTAAAAAATAAAGTAAAAATGTCGTGAAAGACATCAAAAGCCTTATCGCAATCTTTCTGCTCGTATATTTCATTATACGAAAGTGACGATATATACTGTTTAAATTTATTTACATTTACTTCATTGAAATCTCGTTTAATTTGAAACCAATGTGTAACAACTTTTGGTTTAGTACCTGTAGGATTATGAAAAGTGAGAGATTGCCCTGTGTTATGATCTGATAATGCCAAATTATGTGTCTTGGCTGTCATATAGTCTGGGGATATATTTGGAGCTATTTGGTCTAAACTAGCATGTTTTCTTGTTGGAACCTTAATATGAATATTCATATTTAAATTAGCTAAAAGCGAGTTCAAGTATTTAGTCTGTGTGTTCAGCTTTAATACGTCAATATTCCAATCACCACAGATTATGACACTTTTATTACCTTTGCGGGTTTA
Organism: Lymantria monacha; assembly: GCA_905163515.2. NCBI lineage: Eukaryota > Metazoa > Arthropoda > Insecta > Lepidoptera > Erebidae > Lymantria > Lymantria monacha. The sequence continues at coordinate 4,883,191 of LR991087.1, forward strand.
CTTTATATAGTAACTCTTCAAGTTTATTGAAAAATATATTAACCTCCGAGTCGGGTACCCTATAGATACATATTAATAAGAGATTACATTCAGTAATTTCAATACCGCCGCATTCAAAACTTCGCGTGATAGCCATATTTTCTAAGTTTAATGGCATATACTTTAAACCTTTCTTAATTTAAATACACGAACCTCCCCTTTTTTGTAATTTCCTATAATAAGAAGCCGCAATTGTGTAGTTAGTCAATATCAAATTACTTTCATGTCCTGATTTTATAAATGTTTCACTAAGGCAGATGAAATCTATATCCCCAATTTGAGTTGTGAGATCTATAATTGTTAATTCAAATATGTCCAATTTATTCAGTATTCCTGCAATATTTTGGTGGAATAATGTAAAGGTTTTGTAATATAAAGAGTTATCCTTTCTGCGTTTATTCACGAAATAACCTATTATCTAATTTTAAAGGTATAATATCATTGCACGTACTAACCGACACTTTATCATGTTTTACTACTAACTTTTCCCCTTCGCTTTTGTTAATTAAAGAAAAGTAAAACGGAATAGTACCTCTTTTAGGCCCTGTGTTACTTTGTTTAGATTTTATTAAAGAATTTTTTACTTTAACTACTTGTTTGTTTGGACAAACTAATCTGTCATTATAATAATGTCTATGCTTTACTCTATATTCAATTCTCAAAATCTCTCTAAGAATTAGTCTAGATTTTATTAGTGTACTACAATTATAACCACCGTCAATGAATTCCACGTGTTCCAAGTTGTTGGAAATTAATCTCAGCATGTTATCAATTCTACTTATATTTAAATACCTATTGCTTCTAACATTTCCTAGTAAGACATTTGTGTGAGACATTTTGTACAAACTGCTATATAATAAAGATTGCATTACGAGTGGATTTTTGTCGAATGAACCGGTTACAATAATAACAAAATCATTTTTATTAAAATTTTTACATAATAATTCACAAGATCGCAATATCTCTTAATATAATTATGGATAATATGGTATAATTATCTCCTAAATATCTTCTTAATATGTTACCAATACCTTTTACTTCTTCACTGCCAAGAATTAGTATCTGTTTTTTTTTTAAATGATCTATATTCTTACTTATTTTATTTTTATTTGTCATGCTATTGTCTTTGAAATTTATTACATCCTCTTGCTGCAGTTGCTTTTCGTTGTCTAAAGATTCGTCATACATTTTATTTGTAGTCGTACATACTTCTAAATCTAACCGTTGCATTAAATTGTCTTCTGTTTGTGTCTCCCTAGTAATGGTCGTTCTTAAAGTTGTATTAGAATGAGTTACAGGAATTGATTTATATATCTTCTTTTTTGGTGTTAACTTAATGTCACTCATAATATCAGTAGATATTTTCTCCAGAATGGTTTTCTGTATCGTTAATTCATCAATGGTTTTTTTCAAACTTAAATTTTCAGTATTTAGTATTTCGATTTCCATATGTGCCGATTCTAATTGACCTGTTATTTCCTTAGTCTTATTGTTTAGATATTGAATTTCTTCCGAGTTGTATTCATCGTCCGATATATTAGGTAGGCTATTACTCGTTAAATTAATAATACTATTATCTGTCGTACTCAATACATACGTTACGTTGTGTATTTTGTGTTCCTCCGTGTTGATTGCTGCCCAGCTGTCAAATATCAAAATGCCTAAAAGATCTGTTCTGAAAAGTCAGGCGAGAGAACTGGTGATCAAGGTTCGTAATTACTTTGAAGCAGAATATCAAAATGGTGGCCCGCTATTACCACTGTCGCAAGTACGAGAGCGTGTTGCGGCCGCATTAGGAATTAGTGGACCTACTGTTTCAAAAATTACTACCGAAGCTTACGGTACAAGCGGCATGCAAGCAAATAAGCTTCGTACGCCGAAGAATAAACGCCAACCACGTCGTGTGACATCGGTTGACAACTTCGACGCTGACGCTATTCGTCGTCATATATATGACTATTACTTGCGCAAAGAAATTCCAACACTTAAAAAACTTGTTGTTTCTTTACGTGAACGTGGTTTGTTCCATGGCCAAAAATCGTCATTAAGCTTAGTTTTGAAAGAAATTGGATTTTCTTATAAAAAATCGGACAAACGTAAAATATAAAGCCAAAAAGATATCAGATTGGTCAAATGTTATTTTCACTGACGAGACTTGGTTAAATGTAAACCACACAGTATCGAAGAACTGGACTGACGACACCGCCGCTTCCACTAGTTCAGTGCCAATGGGAAAAGGTGAACGCCTTATCATATGCCATGCAGGGTCTACGAAAGGATTCGTGTCAGATGCTTTACTGGCCTTTAAATCCAAGAAAACAGTGGACTAACACGAAGAAATGAACGCGGAGATTTACGAAGGATGGTTCAAAGAAATGGTGCAATCTCTGGAAGAACCGTCGATAATTATTATGGACAACGCTACATATCACCCTAGACAAATTGATAAAATGCCGACGCAGGCCAATAAAAAACAAGAGATAATTGACTGGCTCAAATGTCATGGCGAAAATGTGGATGATACTTTATTAAAAGTACAATTAGTGAATATTTTAAAATCTAAAAAAAGACTCCCTAAAAGATATATTACCGACGAAATAGCTGCCGAATGTGGTCATTGGGTTCTTCAACTCCCGCCGTATCATTGCCAGTACAATGCTATAGAACTAATATGGGCACAAATCAAAGGACACGCCCCTCGAAACAATACCCATCCCCCTTTTAGGGCAAACAAGATGTTAGATTTATTAAAAAATGCATGTGCGGAAGTAACCGCCGAACACTGGGAAAAAATTGTGAGAAGAACCCAAAACATTATAGCGTCGGATTGGGCAATTCATGTGGCATTAGATAATATAGAAATACAGGAACTTATAATAAATGTTGAGGAGAGCTCGCATAGAAACACAAAGAAGCATAGAAACACAAATGGTGATGCATGGTGGGATGCGGAAGTGGCAGCTTCCGTAGAGCAAAAGAAGAAAGCGTGGCTGGACTATGTCTCTTCTTTGAATCTGAATGACAGTATTACTGAACAGAAGAAAGAAATATATCGGCAATGTAAGAATGACACCAAGGCCTTAGTGAAAGAGAAACGTGATAGAGCAAGTATGAGTGCAGAAGATAGGCTGACTAAAAACTTCGAGGGTAACACCAAACTCTTTTGGAGGGAGGTGAAGAAGTCTCGGGGTGGTTGATCAGCCTTCAGAATGAATAAAATAAGGTCTAAAGGTGGAGACATTCTTACACAAACACAAGACGTGTTAAGCCGATGGAGTGAATATTTTGGCGATATGTATGCGGATGCTACGGTTGGCGCCGGTGTCGCATGTGGTCTAGTAGATCAAAATTCGGCGACGGCGTCCTCCGATGGCATCAGTATGGATGAAGTTGAATGGGCGATAAGAAGTTTGAAAAATGGTAAGGCAGCGGGCATTGATATGGTGTCTGCCGAGATGATCAAGCTTGGTGGCTCCTGTGTCCGGGAGGCGTTCCTGTTGCTCCTCAATTTATGTTGGAGCTCGGGAATGGTTCCCGGGGACTGGAATAACGCAGTCATCGTGCCTTTGTTTAAAAACAAGGGTTCACGTTATGACTGCGCAAATTACAGAGCCATAAGCTTGACCAGTTTGGCAGCAAAAGTGTATGGTAAAATTATTGAAAGGAGAATGAGGATGGTGTCCGATGGTTTACTGTGTGAGACACAAGGAGGTTTCAGGAGTGGAAGGGGATGCATGGATCAAGTGTTCTCTCTGCGCAACATTGTGGAGAAGCATCTGGCCTTAGGTCAGAGGGTTTTCTGCAGTTTTGTGGATCTGGAGAGAGCATTTGACACGGTTGTACGAAAGGAACTTTGGGACATTTTACCGGAGTATGGTATTAACGGTAAACTGCTGCAGGCTGTGCAATCCAGTTACATGGGCTGTAGAGCCTGTGTGCGGCTGGATGATGGAATGTCGCCTTGGTTTGACGTCAATATCGGCGTTAAGCAGGGCTGCGTTCTATCAGCCAGGCTGTTTATCATATATCTGGATAAATGTCTCCAAAGGTTGAACGATATGAATGTGGGAGTCCAGATGGGTGACTCAGTGGTCTCTGCCCTGCTTTATGCAGATGATGCAGTCCTGCTGGCACAGTCAGCGACTGACCTGCAGAACCTAGTCGACACAATGACAGAAGATTGTAAGAAAAGGGGTCTACGCGTGAATGTGAGCAAAACCAAAATAATGGTCTTTGAAAGAGATGAAGCCAGAACAGATGTAAGAGTAACAATAGGTAATGATGTACTAGAGCAAGTGGATGAATTTGTATATCTTGGATGTGGATTTAGCCGAGATGGACGGTACACCACTGATATAGAGCGAAGAGTGAATGCGGGAAATAGAGTGAACGGAGCGTTGGGGCAACTTCTCGGCAGCCACCACCTCAGCCAGAAGGCACGTGTAGCAATACATAACGCAGTGCTTGTCCCAACATTACTGTATGGAAGCGAGAGTTGGGTATGCAGAAAAGAGTATGAAAGTAAAATTAATGCGGTCGAAATGCGATCTCTTCGGAAAATCTGTGGAGTTAGGCTGACCGACCGCATTCGTAACGACGACGTATGAGAGCGAGTAGGTGTGAAAGAGAGTATTGGTGTAAAGATGCGAAAGGGAATGCTCCGATGGTTCGGACATGTGGCAAGAATGCCGAACGAACGTCTGGTTAAGAAGATATACAATGCGAAAGTGGAAGGATGTAGGTACCGAGGGAGACCGAGACTAACCTACCTAGACCAGATCGGTCAGGTACTGAAGGAAGGTGGAGTCAAGAGTCTCCGAAACCGGCGAGCGTGTATGAAGAGAATTATGAATGTTGAGGAAGCGAGTGAAGTATGCAGAGATAGAGTTCTCTGGCACTCTGTTCTCTCTGCCTACCCTGCAAGGGATATGTCGTGATGATATGTATGTATGTATGTGAGAGCTCGCATCGAGTGATAGTGGCGATTCATCAGATTTTGATTAAAATAAATAAATGAACAATCAACATAATATAATTACATCTTGTAATGAAATGTAATATTAGTTAATAAATTTGTATAAAATTATCCGGCAATAGTCTAGTTTCTTACACTTTGTAAAAAAATATCGGGTTTCTTATCGTGTTACGTTTATCGATAGCTCCATCCCTATCAGTTTCTCTGACTCTGCTATGACCTTGTACGCGCGTAAGCGTCATATTTTTATTAAATAATGTATACATAATGTAAAAAAGACGCTCGTTCAAGTTTTCACAGGAGCTGTCATCGAGAAAATAAAGAAATGGAAATAGTACATACATACATACATATCATCACGCCATATCCCTTGCAGGGTAGGCAGAGAGAACAGAGTGCCAGAGAACTCTATCTCTTATAATATAATAACGCCATATAATAGTATGCAGAGAGAACAGAGTGCCAGAGAACTCTATCGTTGCATACTTCACTCGCTTCCTCAACATTCATAATTCTCTTCATACACGCTCACCGGTTTCGGAGACTCTTGACTCCACCTTCTTCAGTACATAACCGATCTGGTCTAGGTAGGTGAGTTTTGGTCTCCCCCGGTACCTACATCCTTCCACTTTCGCATTGTATATCTTCTTAACCAGGCGTTCGTTCGGCATTCTTTCCACATGTCCGAACCATCGGAGCATTACCTTTCGCATCTTTACACCAATACTCTCTTTCATACCTACTCGCTCTCTTACGTCGTCGTTACGAATGCGGTCGGTCAGCTTAACTAAGTACTAGTGTTGTTAGTTTTTGAAAGAAAAAGAACACTACTAATAAACATTAAATATAGTTTGTTATGTGTTAAAAATATAATGAATTTATTTATTCTTAGAGTGTAGTTATATTTTGAATAGAATTATTATATATTTATACAAATAATACAATAATATTATATTTATGTAAATTAAATTGTAATGAATGTGCTTGATCGTTATTAACTGCATCATACTTTCCTTGTTAGTACATAGTGAGTATATATATATATATATATATATATATATATATATATATATATATATATATATATATATATATATATATACAGGGTGTCCCAAAATTCAACGATAAGCCGGCACCAGCAGGTGGACCTACATATGACTACTCGAGAACAAAAAAGAAAAAAATTCTACCTTGATTTTTTTTTTTCATTACGACAAAAAAACCGATTTCTTTAAAAATCGACATCTTTTATTATATTATTAAGTGCCATTGCTACAATTTTACAAGTAATTCTGTGTTTTTTTTTGTATTGGTAAGGTAAGTAGCACTACTATCGATCACAACCATTAAAAATTCCAGAATATCTATAGTTTTTACACAAAAATCAACCAAAACTATGTTTTTTTCATAAATTATGTAAGATTTTGACTTTCAGCTCACTTTCACTCATCACAGTGAAAAAAAAAAGTATGGACACTACTGTGGCAAATAGTATTAAAAATTGGCGCAACTAACTACAATTCTAAAATGGTATAACATTCTAGGCAAACTAGCCACAAAAATATACTTAGGTGTACTATTTCAAAATAACAACCATACTTCGAAAATTGTTAGTGTTGATAGTAATCACTTTTACTATGTAGCCCAAATGTTTTTGTTGCAAGTTCTCAGAATTTGAATGAGACATGTGCGTAGTCCATAAGATAACATAAGTTAGACAGAGATAGAGAGATTATACGTTAGAGGGAGATAGATAGATGCTAATTGTTTAGTAACATTAATGCAGGTAGAGAAGTAATTAATGTCCTCAGCAGCACAGCAAGTCAGTACGCTCTACTTCTTTGTTTACTGCACACCGTTCTGTTTTAATTAAAGTGGCTCTGATACTAACGACTTTGGATTGAATTAAGTGACCTGGAAATTGACCTGACTTGGCATTATTTTAGACTGTGATTTTGTGTTTTTTTAAAGAAGTTTTGCCTTATTTTCAAGTGTTTAGCATTCATTATGCCGCTACCATATACAGCGTTAGAATACGCTAATATGCACCTAATTTATGGAGAATGCCGATGCAATGCCAACGCTGCTAGCAGATTATATCGAGCAAGGTACCCTACTCTTCAAAGGTATCCGGATTATCGCGTATTTATTAACGTGCATCAAGCATTTTCGGAGGGTCGTATACCATCTGACAGGAGAAACGCTGGAAGACCTAGATCGGAACACGATGAAGAAGTTCTCAAAGAAATAGAAAGCGATACAACTACCTCTGTACGTGGCATACAAGTAGCAACGGGAATTCCAAAAAGTACTGCACATAGAATTTTAAAACGTCACCAGTTTCATCCATATCATTACAGGCGCGTGCAGGCGTTATTACCGCGGGACTATCCACTGCGGGTCGCATTTTGCCGTGTAATGCTGCAAAAACACAGGGAAGATCCCCAATTCTTAGACAAAGTTTTATGGTCGGATGAAACAACCTGCAAGAAAGATGGCTATTTAAATCTTCACAATCTTCATAGCTGGAACAATGAAAATCCGCACCTGGTGAGAGAAGACAAATCCCAATATCAATTTAAGGTTAACCTATGGACGGGCATAATAAATGGAAAAGTGATAGGGCCCTTTGAGTTACAAGGAAACATAGATGGCAATAGCTATTTGAACTTCTTACAAAATGAGTTACCAGGATTATTAGAAGACGTGCCCTTAAGTGATTTGCAAAACATGTGGTTTCAAAACGATGGTTGCCCAGCTCACTATGCCCGCCCTGTGCGAGAGTACTTAGACCAAGAGTACCCAGGGCGTTGGATCGGGCGACTTGGTCCTATCTTATGGCCACCCCGTTCACCCGATCTAAATCCCCTGGATTTTTTCTATTGGGGTTGTCTAAAGGACAGAGTCTACTCAAAACCCATTGCAACCTTGGACGAGCTTCGCCAAAAAATAATTCAGGCTGTGGATCACATGAACAGAATCAGATATGCAAGAAAAATAAAACGTTCATTTTTAAGGCGATGTCGTGCCTGCATTACTGCCAATGGCAAACAATTCGAACATTTATTGTAATTTTAATAATATAGTAAATTCTAATCTCTCTATATCTATCTCTTTCTAACTTATGTTATCTTATGGACTACGCACATGTCTCATTCAAATTCTGAGAACTTGCAACAAAAACATTTTGGCTACATAGTAGAAGTGATTACTATCAACACTAACAATTTTCGAAGTATGGTTGTTATTTTGAAATAGTACACCTAAGTATATTTTTGTGGCTAGTTTGCCTAGAATGTTATACCATTTTAGAATTGTAGTTAGTTGCGCCAATTTTTAATACTATTTGCCACAGTAGTGTCCATACTTTTTTTTTTCACTGTGATGAGTGAAAGTGAGCTGAAAGTCAAAATCTTACATAATTTATGAAAAAAACATAGTTTTGGTTGATTTTTGTGTAAAAACTATAGATATTCTGGAATTTTTAATGGTTGTGATCGATAGTAGTACTACTTATCTTGCCAATACAAAAAAAATCACAGAATTACTTGTAAAATTGTAGCAATGGCACTTAATAATATAATAAAAGATGACGATTTTTAAAGAAATCGGTTTTTTTGTCGTAATGAAAAAAAAAATCAAGGTAGAATTTTTTTCTTTTTTGTTCTCGAGTAGTCATATGTAGGTCCATCTGCTGGTGCCGGCTTATCGTTGAATTTTGGGACACCCTGTATATATATATATATATGTGTGTGTGTATCTCTGTGTATATATCTATTTGTTAACGATCAGAAAATAAATATTGTATTTAAGGTAAAAAAATATTTTTGTAGGAGTTGGAGAATGATTTTTAAGAAAACTTGTGAAGATAAAGAGCAGGCAGATGAGAGCGGAGTAAAAATATGTACACCAGGAAAACGACTGAAGAGGATGAAACGTAAAACAAATCTGCATCAGCTAACATTAATTATAATGGATACTGCCCCTTATCACAATATTTGTGTAAATAAAACACCCTATTCAAATCAAAAATAGCAGAATTACAAAATTGGTTGACAAATAATCACATTACATTTAATGAACAGCTTACAAAGCCGCAGCTTTATGAAATAATACATAAGATACAATATAGAAGACATAAAAGACAAGCCTAAGCCAATTTATGAAATTGACGAAACCCTTAAACACAATGGGCATAGCGTGTTAAGATTACCACCATACCGTTGTGGTTTAAATCCCATTAAAATGATTTGCAGCTTAATGAAACGAAACATAACATTGCAGAATACTGAAAACTCTAATTCCAAAATGCTAAAATTAATTGCAGAGGCTATTAATAGAATAACTATAGGCGAATGGAAAAATCACTATAATCACATGAAAAAAAATAAAAACGAATACAGAAAAAGGGATACATATTTAGATGAGCCTTTCATTATCACCTAAGATTGATAATGAAAGTGATGATTCATATGATGAAGTGACTGACTAGTCAAATGACTAGGGCATAACTGGGATATGTACATTATAAAAAAATGCCCTACACTTGTAGATCATAATCATTGTGTTAAAATATAAGTATTTATAAAAACTACATTTTTGTTTCTTCTCTATTAAGCATAATAAAATGTTTTCATAAGCATTGATGCTTGTATCACACTTACCTACTTCCCATCCGTGAGCCCACGGGCGAAGATGCTATAATTATATTTTTTATGACTTCCACAGGCAATTGTGTAAAGGAGTGTTAACTAGTGTTTTTTTAACCCGTTACCACATGGGGACTAACTTACCGATTTTATTGCAAATGGAATCTACTGGCAACACTAAATGCGATAACAGCGACGGGAGTTTTGGCGCGAATGTGGAAATGTCATGTCACGCTCTTGTATTATATTCATTTCTTTAGTGTTTTGTGGTGTTATTTTGAATAATTTTGCTGGTATTTTATGCAATATGGTACAGTTAAAGTGCTGAAGTGTAGTGAATATGGTACAATAGTGGTTTACGTGTATTTTCATATTTGTCCAATATTCCCAAAGAAAATCATTGATTAGGTTATCAGCGCCCGATTAATGGTAACGACTTGACTTACTGACAGACAATGACTATTAAGGCTACATATATGAAGAAATGATGAACAATGTATGAAAAATAATTAAGGAAATGATGATGATGATGATGATACATGTCATTTATTGTCTGTTAGCGATAAAATCGCTTCAATTTCATTAAATTGGAACGCCAAGCCATTATTCTGACCATTGATGCAAAATTTATCAATTTCGATTATCCTGGCCTTAGAACGATGTTTCATTGCGATTTAATCACATAACTATTAGACATAGTGTGGCAAAATTTTTTTACGAAATGACAATAGGAAGTGTCAGTTTACTGCATCCTGGTGGGACACACTTAAAACATTACTTATTTTTACTGACCATCGCGCCGCCTACAGATTGTTTGTACAAACTTAACGGCTGCCATTTTGTTCTGTATGTCAAACGTTTGACAACTGAGAATTATTATTTTTTGTTCCTAGCGTAGGTACTTATTGTCATCAATCTATTTACGGTTATTGATGTACTTTCTGAAAATTATCTCAATTTTCATTGTTAAGCTGATGTTATAATTGCTTCGTTATCAGCTGATATGTTTTTTTTATATTTCAGGGTAGCTTTCATAGTAAAAGAAAATTCTATATAATTACACATACACATGTAGATATGTATATATATCACTTCAACTTTAGTTCACCGCGTAAACTCTGGGTAGCAGCACCTTCCATACATGCATATTTTATCATGGAGTTGCCACTCTTTTTCAGTTTAATAACTTTACTCTTTGACTGCATCTAATTCATGGAGACTAGAGTAAGGAGTACCATCTTGTATGGGGGATTAGTCAAAAAAGTGTCCACTCGTAAACAGCAAATTATTGTTCGAACCAGGGATGTTACGGAGCTTCGACTCCGACTCCGTTAAGTCGGAACTTCCGATTATTATTACACCTTCGGTTCCGACTTCGACTCCGACACTTTTAAATCGGAGGTTTAATTCGGAGGTCAAAGCATAACATAGCGGCGGCGGCCTGTGTCGACTGTTATGAACAGGTTCATACATGTCGCGCGGGGACGTATAAGTATTAGTGATGATCCCTAACTGTGGTGGAAAGTAAATGGAAATACAAAATTCCAACCCCTTCACCAAAGAGTAAAGTTATTAAACTGAAAAAGAGTGGCAACTCCATGATAAAATATGCATGTATGGAAGGTGCTGCTACCCAGAGTTTACGCGGTGAACTAAAGTTGAAGTGATATATATATACATATCTACATGTGTATGTGTAATTATATAGAATTTTCTTTTACTATGAAAGCTACCCTGAAATATTAAAAAAAACATATCAGCTGATAACGAAGCAATAATAATATCAGCTTAACAATGAAAATTGAGATAATTTTCAGAAAGTACATCAATAACCGTAAATAGATTGATGACAATAAGTACCTACGCTAGGAACAAAAAATAATAATTCTCAGTTGTCAAACGTTTGACATACAGGACAAAATGGCAGCTGTTAAGTTTGTACAAACAATCTGTAGCCGGCGCGACGGTCAGTAAAAATAAGTAATGTTTTAAGTGTGCCCCCCCAGCCCTTCACTCAATTGCCCGCCAATATTTGTCGTGTCCACGGCTTGGTAGAAGCGAACGACTTTTTAGTGGCGCTGGCCTAATCTACGACTCGTTAAGAAATAGATTGAACGGAGATAAAGCTTCAAAGCTTTTGTTCATGAAGTATAATACTACTACTATTGGAGTATGAATCATTTGATTTAATTTGTTTCAAAGCTTTTGTTCATTTAATATAATATAATATAATATAATATGCTACTTTGGGATTTAATTCATTTATTTTAATTTCTTGTTTATTTGGAAACATGCCAATTTTTTTTCATTATTTGTGTTTTATTTTATAATCAAAAAATTAAAATGAAAAAAATTTACTGAATAATGTGTTATTTGTCCTTAAATAAAAAAAATCTCTCCTGCCACCACTTCTGACCCTGCCTCCGCCACCGGTTCCGACTCCGGTTCCGACTCCGATAAATCAAATTTAAAAACTCCGACTCCGCCTTCGGTTCCGATAAAATTACCTCCGTTACATCCCTGGTTCGAACACTCACCGAAATAGCGCTAGTGTAGCAAGTGGAAATGATATGAATGTAGCAGTAATAAGCAGAGTAAAGTGTGCCGAGTTACGTAGTCAACTGTGATTTGATAAATAATAACCAATGAACCTATGAAATTTGTGGCGCTCTTTTTAACCTTACTCTAGTCTCCATGATATAATTAATAGTCGGACTATATGGAAAAGCCTAGGGGTGTCCACTTTGAAAAAACATCGATGTTTTTATCGACTCGATAAATCGAAACTGTACATCGATGCATTTCGATGTATCGGATGAAAACTCGATGTTTTGTAAACATCGAGTACTTTTTCTAAAATATATTACAAAGCTAAAGTCATATCAAAAGTGATACTTCTAAAAAAAAAAGGTATTTTTTGTGGCATTTATACCTATTCCAATCCCTTGTAAAACTGACTTCTAAAAAAAAACAAAATAAAAAAAAACGTCTTTTTTGTGGCATTTATACCTATTCCAATCCCTTATTAAACTGTAATTTATTATTAAAAAAATATTTATATATACTTTGAAATATTATTGAATTATTTATTTAAACATAAACTCAAGTTTTTGTGACATTAACTAGTTATCATCAATTCGATGTTTTATGAAAAAACATCGATACATCGAGTAAATCGATAGCTTTTCAAAACATCGGATCGATTCGATGTATCGCATTGTAAACATCGATGTTTTCGATGCATCGATGTATATCGAATATCCCTAGAAAAGCCTATATCGTTTGGACTCCTTATATCTATACTTCGTGTGTGCTGTATAATAATGACTAACATGAAGAGACTAAATACGTGCAGAAAATCATAAATCGACACTGGCAGCAATGGCTCGTATAAGTAGCAGACTAGTCGAAAAAGGATTATCTGAATGGGATTTTCAAATCGATTTTAAATACTTTCCTTTTTTTATTTTTTCTTTATTATCTTCTTTTTTTTTAATTTTTATTTCTGAGATAGGTCAAATTTAAAGTATCTAGCTTTTCGGGAAATTAGTTTACAACCAATTACAAAGTTCCTCTCGGACAGACATACAAGAAAGCGAATTAGTAAAAACATATACCTAAACATAATAATATTATAGTTAAACAGTAACATAGTAACAGTACTGTGTGGTGCGGTGGTACTGTATGGTAGCGGCTAAGAAGAAGAATACTACCAACCTCTGCTCGTGGATGTCGTAAAAGATGACTAAAAATCTTTTAACGACTTGGGCCAACTACATCTGATGTCGTTTGGTCAACAATTACGAGTACATTTCAAGGTGGGTTGGAGTCTTTTTTTTTCACGCTTTCGAAACGTATTTACGCGCTATCCCCGCCGGTGACAGACGAGGGGGAGCGTGGAACTTGCCGGCCAGCTGCCTGACCGAATACCTACTAAAACCACAGCGGCCCTGCCCCTTCCGCGCTTTTACGGAGTGCCAGAGAGATCGTCTACTGACATTCGATCCCCAACACCCCAACGCTTGGCCATTGGGCTACGCCCTGTCGTCATTCAAGGCAGTGGGAGGAGGTTCGCATATCGACTCCTCCTCCTCCCTGGCCGCCTGTGGTGGAATGAATTTACAGACGCAATTGCCTCGCGTCCCCGCTCCGCCGCCTCTTTTGTAGAGATGACCTCCTCCCAAACGGAGGCCATCGACGACGTCGCTGTAGAGCATCTTTGAGATAATGGTTGACAGCGGCAGGTCCTCTTCAATGACCGCCGACAAGACGTGGCGTTGAGACCCCCAGGCGGGGCATACCTCCAGTGTGTGGCGCGCATCGTCCACTGGCGCGCTACACTCATGGCACCCTGGGGCCTCTTCTCTCCCAATTCTGAGCAGGTACTTACCGAAGACCCCGTGTCCGGTAAGCACCTAAGGAGGGTTGACGTCCAGCAGGCGGTCGGTCATAAAACTATTGCGTATAACTTTTACAATATGTACTATGAAAGAAAAGTATATATTGTATCGACCCCAAGTAATTGGGATAAGAGTAGGAGAATAATGATGAATAACATGGTAACAGTGATACTGTGGTAATTCACTAAAAAGGAGCATTTTGTAAGGCGAATTTTAGAAAGAAATAGTGTGAGAATTTTTGAAACGTTTTATCAAACCGCTTCACGATTTTACATTAATAATGGTTAAAAAGATACAATTCTCGACAACAATATTTTAAATAATATTTTTTACATCTATTATCCTATTTATATTTTTTTTAAACCTGATTATATATTTTATTTATAATTAAATTCGATTTTGTATAATTATTTCAAAAATTGGCGGTATAAAATAGCTAGCGGTATTGGCAGCCCTATCTTTTTTACTCCTTTGCTTTACTTCCATACATCCGTCTCTTTTCCTTGTCAACAGTTTCGCTCAAGCTCAGCTGATGTCAAAATCAGTGTTGCATAAAAATCGATAGTTTCACTATCGATAGTTAACCTCAAAAAGTATTCATACTATCGATAGGACTATCGATAGTATCGTACATATCAATACTATCGAGACTATCGATAGTATCGATAGCTCTCCACGAGCAATACTATTAATAACGGCGATACTATCGATACTATCGATAGTGATTCATTCGATAGTATCAATACTATCGATAGTATCGTTAATACCATTAGTTTTAGCGTAAAACTATCGATACTATCGATAGTATCGACTATTTCGGGCTATCGATTGCCAGAAAATTTTCAATAGTATTGCTTAAAAATATAAATACCGTAGTTGTGTCCCTGTTGCTTGTTTTCAGTGAATTTTGTGGTGACTTTTCTAGCAGTAACGTGCATTTGCGTTCTTACTTTGAAGCCCAAGTTAGCTAATAATGGTTAAGATCAATAGCCATTGAAAGTTGAGTAAAATTATAATGCTGCGAGACTTCTGGACAATTGGGTCGGAATGTGTGAATGAATGTAAGTGGTACCTTGTACTTGTACCACCCTGTTGACAGTTTTCTGTCTACAGCCGCGGGCCGGTGGTTCCGGGGTAGTACCACACTTTCGCAGAAGATCGGCGTCTGAGTAATGGCAATGTGCTATTGCGCTTCGTTCGGTGAGCGAAAAAGCTGGCAGTTCAACTGGGTGGGTTTGGGGATTTTATTAGTAGGCAGTGGCCTAAGCTATAACCTTAGTATTGCCAAGCTCCATGGGCGACTGTGACACTTACCATCAGGTGTGCTGCTTGCTCGTTCGCCACCATAAGCAATAAAATGAAAAAAAATGGTTTGTTCCAGTATACTAATGAAACTCAGAATGTCTATTACTATAAAATTTTCGTGTAATTATTAGCTTTGAAAGTTTCGGTTAAACAAAATTATGAAAAACATAATCAAGAATTCTGAGTTACAATTCTACACAGAATTATGGCCGTAATTAGTCATTAGATTTGTTGTATTTTTAGCGATATTAATCTAGTGAAGTAAATTTAACAGGGTCCGAAAAACATAAGTTCTCTGTATGCTCGATTGCAATGTGATCCATCTAGAAGGCTCTATTAAAAATATGCTTACATATATGTAACTTCACATTATAGGGATATAGAAATATATATCTAACTGAATCCAGAATAATTTTTTTATTGTATATATACACATATACAATTGAAAATGAAATGAGCGAGATGCAACGTTGACATCAAAATTCCCGAATTGAAAACATTTAAACCATTGTGTTACTCTCTCTGACACCACATTAGGTCCATAAACGTCACAATTTGTTCACAGCTTGCGTTGCATGTATCTTTTTTGTAATAAAGTTTTAAAATATGTCGAATTTCTTCATAGGATTGACCCATTTTAACAAAAAGAAAAAAAAATGTGTGCGTGTAACCTTTACGCGCGATTGAAGTAAAACTTCTTTGGCGCTGACGACATATATCACTGAAATGATTAAATATTAACTTAAATAAATAAATATTATATTATAATTATATCTATTATTCATGTGCTTTACAATGATTATTCAAATGTTATATTAATATTGTCCATTCGAAACAGGTAATTGAAGCAAGTACAGTAGTTCATTATAAATTTTAATATATATAGTTAAAATTTGCAAAAATTTCTATAGCGCGATTTAGACTCTAATACATGTCCTCTTAGAATCCATTAACTTTGTTACAGCGCCATCTAGTAATAAATTATGATCCTATCCTATTAACAGTGCAATGTCCACACTGTTAATGGTATCTTGTGGGAATTTTGATGGAAAATGAAAACGTTGTAAAGCACTTTTATATGATATTCACTACATCCTAGTATCGCCGCACATCACATTACATAAAATGCCATCAAAATTATCTAATATAACACGTTAAAACACTACGATATCGAATATAATACAAGAGCACCACATGACGTTTTCAAATTCCCGTCAAAAGTCGTCTTGTTCTACTCTATGATGACGCAAATTTAAATAAATTTCTTTAATAATAATGTCAGTACTTGGCTTACCACATAACATAACTTTAGACAACAATACTACCGAATAGTTGCTTGCTATCGATAGTCCAAAATAGTCGATACTATCGATAGTATCGATAGTTTTGAGTTAAAACTAATGGTATTAGCGATACTATCGATAGTATTGATACTATCGAATGAATCACTATCGATAGTATCGTTGTTATTGATAGTATTGCTCGTAGAGAGCTATCGATACTATCGATAGTATTGACGTATTACAATACAATCGATATACTATTGATACTATTGCTTATACGTAAACTATCGATAGACAATTGATTGTCTATCGATAGTAGACTATCGATATGCAACACTAGTCAAAATATAGTTTTTATTTGATTGATTGCTTTATGTACTGTTACAGGCATTTAAAATATTTAAATATATTTTGATTTCTTACATAAAAATATTAGCTAAAAGAAACTTAAAAATCTACAATGGGATCAAATAAAGAAGAATCTGCAACCTGTAGTTCTGTTGCTGATGAAATGCTTCCTAGTATAAAGTATCCTCTTCTATCATTTGAAAAACAAATATTTATTGATGCGTTTGAGAAAGATGCGCTTGTAATAATGGCCAAGTGTGTATCCATCAATTACATGTTGATATTATGGATTTAAAATTAAATTTTAATACGTTATTTCATGTTTCCAGAGGTATAAATTACAATAATATAATCTCGAACCTCTTGTGGGTGTATAAAGATCCTGGCAATTTAGTTCTTGTTATAAACAGCAGTGATCATGAAGAAAAATATTTCATGGAAAGATTCAATATTACCCCCATACCTAATCTAGGAGCAGACAGGTAAATTTTTTATTGGTAACCATTGCCTGTGTTGTTACAGAGTAAAAATGGGTAAAACCTACACCACTAATAGGCAAATTTCCAGGAATAATCTAATCTATCCTGAAGGAAGTTTTAAACTGTTAGCGGATGTACATGTAGGAGTTGTGAATAACATTGGAAACATCTTTAGGACACTTAACACTTGTCATAGAATAATGTTTTCCTTAGTCTTATAAAAATAGAAGAAAAAATGTAATTAGTAAGTGGTTCATTCACAGAGTTTTGAACTTTTTAAAACCAGAGTGCTTTCACTCTATTCATTTCATTTCTAGTTCAATAAACTAGATATTTGTAAGTAATTTTTACAAAGTTTTTAGTAAAATAATGGACATTAATGAAGTAAAGAAAACTATCATATTTTCAAAGAATTGCACATTCCACGGAAACCCTACATTTTCTACAATAAAATGTAGCCTCAATGCAATGACTGATTATAATCTATCTCTGTGCTAAATTTCATTCAAATCTATTGAGCTGTATTGACATGATTAATAAGAAATATCTGTCTGTCTAAGCTTTGTTATAATGGTAGTAAGAGTATAATTTAAATTTTTCTGTTTAAAAACTACATATTAATGCTAGAAAGCATAAATATAGTAAACCACAAAATAAAAAAAAAACAAAAATAAAAAAAAATAATTGATATTCTAAAGTGTTGTTTTGGATAATATCCAAAAATAACATCTATAGAGTCGCAAATACGAGAGTAATAAATTTTTAATAAAAAAAAATAAAAGGGTTTTTCTAGTCTTGTGTAAAATTTTAGTTTTGTGAGTTACTATGCTTATGTTTACATATGTACATTGATATAATAAGTCTAGTTGTTTATTACAGGGAAAAGGCATATTTAGAAGGTGGCATTCATTTTGTATCTACTCGTAGATTAGTAGTGGATCTCTTGAAAAACAGAGTACCAATAACTCATATAACTGGTGTTATTGTATTAAGAGCACATACTGTTTTGGAATCATGTCAAGAGGCATTTGCTCTAAGACTGTATAGACAAGCTAATAAGGTACATAATAATATTTAGTTCAGTATTTTTTAATGCAGTAATATTTTTTTTTAATATTTATTTATGATCATGGGTACAAGTGCTGCAGTCAAATATATTGTTAGCTTAACAGTCTGAATATAACCAAGTGTGGTACAATTTTTTTTATAATTTATTAAACTTGTAGGATATTTTTAATTATTTTTTATGGCCTTATCCACAAAGATGTAAGTAGAATAAAGACACCCCATTTTGTACCATAACCTTTAGTCTCACAGAATATGTTGGAAGTCATAGTAAACTATTGGATGCATGTAGCATCTATGCTTCTAATTTCTAAATTAAATGATGTACTTTAGGGGAAACATCTTCCAACAATAGAAGGTTACAGGCTAATGATGACGAGCATAAACAGGGAGAAGCCCTTTGCCAGTCACAATTCTAAATTTAAAAATTACCAAAGATTTTATCAAGAAAGTTAAGGTTGTTTTTTCTTAATACAGGCTTTAACACCTCAGCTCTACAATAGAGTATTTATGACATCAGACCAGGGGTCGGCAACCTGCTGCTCGCAAGCCGGCTCTTTGGATGTGAAGTTGCGGCTCTTTAGTTCTATACGTAAAAAATATTTTATAAAGAAAACATTTGAAAATGGTTCTGAATTGATTAATGAGGATTAGGCACAAATTATTGTATGCAAAAAAAAATGTGGCTCTTTAAAATCTTTAAACCTTTATAAATTCTAATTTTTGGCTCTTCAGACTCAAAAGGTGGCCAACCTCTGCACTAGACCAAAGAAGCAGTTATGGTAACCAATAGTATGAAAATACTGCAAATTTTAATTATATTTTGATTATTTATTGAATTTTCTAATTTTATTTCAGACTGGATTTATAAAGGCATTTTCAAATTCACCAATATCATTCACATTTGGTTACTATCATGTGGAAAAAGTCATGAGAGCACTTTTTGTTACTGAATTATTTTTATGGCCGAGGTCAGTATTTTTTTTTTTATATAATTAACTCTAAAGGGTTATTTTATATAATGAGAGGCTACATATATAATTTATCCACTATCAGTCATTATTCTATCGTAGCATAGAAAGTGGCTAAGGTAACAACAAGAAAGTGGCAAGCAACTCTTCTAAAAAATTTATAACACCAACTAGAATTTAACTGTTTTGTTAAGGATGGCAATTGTGGCATTATACCGCCTTTGTACTGAGTTCTATGTTCAACAGTGGACATCCACAGTTTTAAGAATCTCAAAAAGCTTACAAATATCTACCCCCTCCCCTTTGCTGATCATCCTTAACATACACCAAATGCCTCCCCCGATGATGAATGAATTTAGCTTGAATGTGTGACAATGACCGAAACCTTGGCATGACAACCGAAGCATGGTATTTTTAAAGACTCCCACCCTTCACTGAATAGTTCATGTAGTTTGTTCCCTGATCAGAGTGTAAAACATTCACATTTCCTGCAGGTTCCATGGGCTAGTTATTCAAAGTCTAAAGAGTAGGCCAGCACAAGTAGAAGAGTTCCACATACCTCTCACAACAAATATGAGTTATATACAAACATGTCTTTTGGATATTATTAATTATATTGTCAAACAACTCAAAAGCAGCAACAGAACATTAGATATGCAGGTACAACCTACTAATCTACTAATACTATAAGTGCGAAATTTTGTATGGATGTTTGTTACACTTATACGCAAAAAGTACTGAGTTAATTTTGATGAAACTTTTTAATACATCATTATTATTAGATTATACATCAGAATATCACATAGGATGTAATTTGTAAAGATTTTATGTAATTTGACCAAAATAAAATATCGAATGAGTCAGCAAAATTCTTGCCCTATGAGGGCTATCTTGACGTGCACTGTCTAAACCATTGAATTTTCATAAAGTTAATGTATCGTGGTAATGTTTGTCTTAAATAGTTCTAAATAAAGGTCCGCTTCAATAGTACAGTGCAAACTCGATTATCTGGACCTCAATTATACGGATTCGATTTGATCATCCGGACTACCAATAGTGATCTTGATACCTATACAACTCAAATCAATGCAAGAGAACGTATCGGCACTAGCATTACCGGCCCGCGCTTCGCGTGATCTTTATGCTCCACGCTATTCGTTATTGTACACTACTGCATAATGTTATGCAATATGTACAAAAACAGCTTTCTTCGTGCATTCTATTATCCGGATTTTCGATCATCCGAATGCCTAACGATAACGATTATTCCGGTTAATTAAGTTGCCACTGTATCTAGCTTTTGTGTGGAAGCCTATATATCCTAAATTTTTTCTACAATATAGATTTTGCAATATTTAGGTAATTTTTATCTAAATTGATGCCTTCGTCGCTTTCAGTATTTAATGTTGATGTACTATTTGGACGAATAGTTTTAAAAATATCATCGCCAGAAAAAATGAACAGAATTAGTTAGGATGAATCCAATGAGCCCACACTCAATGGGTTTGCTAGTAATCAATCCAGGATAACGCCTCCTATTTTCGAGCTCGCATCATCAGAGTAGCTCAGAGGTACCGCCATACATGCGTGTTTCATATCAAAACTAAAGTAAATACTCATTATGCATCTAAAATTCTAAGTATATGAATTCAGTGAGTTGAGCTAATGTATAATATTTAATATCAGTATTACGATTTCAGGAAATCACTACAGAAAATTGCATAACCAAGAAATTTCATAAGATCCTTCAGTCTCAGCTTGATAATGTTTGGCATCAGTTGAGCACACGCACTAAAGAGTATATTCAAGATTTGAAGGCCTTGAGGAGCATGACTATGTGAGTCTTTGAGCTTGTAAATTAACTGAGCACCAACATTATTCGTTATTTCAGACGACGCGGGACGAAAATGCATTATGTTGAAAAAAAAAATGAATAGATTGCCCATTATTTCCGTCAAAGGGGAATGCCCATTGAAGTATGGAGTACGGTTTCACGTTGTACATTAATAAAAGATACCTTGTTTTGTTGGGCTTTAAATGTATATTGTATTACAAAAAAATATATGTCCCTACATCGCCGGGTTACTGTACAAAAGGCCTATGAAACTCATTAAATTAGGTTATTTTTTTTACATTAAAGGGGTATGAGCATTTATGGTTTTGTTTAGAACATTAACCAAATTATTATCAAAAATCAAGTTTTCAATTATCATGTCCCCCCTTTATAATATGAAGTCATAATAACGCCGAATATAATATGCTAAACAATTAAAAAGATGTTTTACGTTTGCGCCATTTTTAATGTAGGCATTGGTCTGCATAGTTGCCAGTATTTTAAAACTGTATTAATCGATTTTACGATTTTGGTTGGTTTTGCGTTTTTATTTTTTGCAACAAATCTATTTTCCTAACCTTAGAATAATGTCTTACAGTTACCATATATAGGTTCTAAATAAAATAGATTATAGTATATTAGTCATAAACATGTTTTTTAAACATGAAGTTTTTTGCCAAGCAATATTTTTGGATGCCAGATATATTGCTATTAGAGATACCATTCTATGGCTACAAGATTCTTAAATGACATTGATCAACCAAAAAAAAAACGATCAAGTTGGCAAACTGTAAATAATAACCTAAGAGATTCCCCTTAGATTATGGTTATGGGCATTTGCACATTGAACTATGGAGTACGGTTTGGCGTTGTGCCCTAATCAAAGATACCTTGTTTTATTGGGTTTTAAATGTATATTCTATTACAATAAAAAATATATCCCATCACTGGGTTACTGCACAAAAGGCCTATGAAGCTCGTTAAATTGGGTTATTTCTTTCACATTAAATTAAGTTATTATTTACAGTTTGCCGACTTGAACGGTTTTTTTTTTGGTTGATCAGTATCATTTAAAAATCTTGTAGCCATAGAATGGTGTCTCCGATAGCAATATATCTGGCATCCAAAAATACTGCTTGGCAAAAAAGCCTAATGTTTAAAAAACATGTACCTATATGACTCATATATTTTAACCTATTTTATTTAGAATCTATATATGGCAACTGTATGCCATTATTCTAAGATTAGGAAAATAGATTTAAAGCAATAAATAAAAACGCAAAACCAACCCAGACCCTAAAATCGATTAATACAGTTTTAAAATACTGGCAACTATGTAGAACAATACACTAAAAAATGGCGCAACCGTAAAATATGTTTTAATTGTTTAGCATATTATATCCGGAGTTATTATGACTTCATATTGTAAAGGGGGACATGATAATTGAAAACTTGATTTTTGATAATAATTAGGTTGATGTAAACTAAACGAAACCATAAATGGGCATACCCCTTTGCAAAAAAAATCAAAAACCCGTCAAATTTGAAAAATATTCTGATGAAACTATTAATTTCTCAATCCTGACTTGACTACACAGATGACGTTGTGGTTAAGATACCGACCTTCCGTGCCAATTCCGTGGGTTTGATTCCCACGCAGGAGTTCTGAGTCTGGGTGTCATTTGTCTGCGTTAATTATATGTTTGTAATGTCCCCCGCAATACAAGGATTATTTCCTTAGTGCTTGGTGATGTCGTTTTCATAAAAAAGGAAACCTTATTTGTATTTCCTTTTATTTTGAACATCATCGTCTTGCTTTTATCCTTAATTCCTGGCGTCGACGCAACAAGTATTTTCCTTGCAACAAATATTTTGAAAACAGTTTTATGATCGTTGATCGATGTTTTTTTTTTTTGATTACGCAATGGTGCGAAATGCTATTACGCACCACCCCCCGGAACGGGGAGTGTGGGACTCGCTAGCCTCGGGGCTAGGATACCCACTAAAACGTATCCACTGCGATCGCTGTTAGCCGAGAGGGCTTTGACAGCTTAACCGGACTATGGGTGAGCGCTGAGGGCTCTCAACCCGGTAACGCCGGGCTGCTTAAGAATGCAATTATTAACCAGACAACATTAGATGGAGTTGACTCAAAACGTTTTTTGTTGTCATCTTTTATGACACAATATAAGTGAACTTTTAATGGGAGGGTAAACCGCTTCGTTACGTAACGCGTAACGGCGCCAGTCTGTCTGGCTTATCTTTATCTCACACATACGGCAGCGGTAGGTAGGCTCCTCCTCTCTCACTTTAACCCACAGCACTGGCCGTATTAAGATGTGATGTTATAAGATTTTTTTAATAAATTACCTTTCCTTACATTATCATATCTTCTTACTATATATAAATTACGCGTCACGTTGTTTGTCCGCGTTGGACTCCTAAAGTACTTAACCGATTTTAATCAAATTTATACAGCATATTTAGTTTGATCCAATTTAAAAGATAGGATAGCTTCCATCTCAATTTACATTCGCAATATTATTTTATTGCAAATTATTTGTCTATTATTTGAGAGTCACAATTATCTGTTATCTCCAAACGATTCTAACAGATGACGGTATCTGTTGACTGGATTGAGCAAGTATTTAATAGATGGCGCTATGTTAAACGTACAAACGTTTTATATAAGCTACAATTTATTAGCATAACCACCACGTGTTACCGAGGCTACCTTAGCCACAGCAACGCGTGGCCGAGTCTGCTAGTTAATATATATATATATATATATATATATATATATATATATATATATATATATATATATATATATATATATATATAAAATTTAAGTAATAAGCTAAGCTTATCTCAAGTGTTCAATTTCAATATTAAATAGTTCATCTTAGATTACTTTAAGTTATCACTTCTGTCGGGCGTCCCGAGACGTGCACATTTTTTTTTTAACATTGTTAAGTTTTAATTAATCGATTAAATAATCCATAAAGAACAAAACCTATTTGTATTTCAATTTTCTTTTCAGAAATTTAATCCATGATGATGCAGTATCGTTTTATTCGTTAGTAAATAAATATAGAACTCCGGAATACGCGCAAGTCAATTCTGGATGGATTCTCCTCGATTCAGCTGAGCAACTATTCCGACTGGCGAGAGGACGTGTGTTTAATCAAAAACAAGGTAAAAGCATATTATTTTTTTTTTAAAGTGGTAAAATTAAAATAATAAATAAACATCGTCAATGTAAGAGATGAAGCCAGAACAGATGTAGGAGTAACAATAGATAATTATGTACTAGAGCAAGTGGATGAATTTGTATATCTTGGGTGTGGATTTAGCCGAGATGGAAGATACACCACTGATATAGAGCGAAGAGTGAATGCGGAAAATAGAGCGAACGGAGCGTTGGGACAACTTCTCGGTAGCCAGTTAGCCACCACCTCAGCCAGAAGGCACGTGTAGCAATACATAACGCAGTGCTTGTCCCAACATTATTGTATGGAAACGAGAGTTGGGTATGCAGAAAAGAGCATGAAAGTAAAATTAATGCGGTCGAAATGCGATTTCTACGAAAAATCTATGGAGTTAGGCTGACCGACCGAATTCGTAACGACGACGTAAGAGAGCGAGTAGGTATGAAAGAGAGTATTGGTGTAAAGATGCGAGAGGGAATGCTGCGATGGTTCGGACATGTGGAAAGAATGCTGAACGAACGTCTGGTTAAGAAGATATGCAATACGAAAGTGGAAGGATGTAGGTACCGGGGGAGACCGAGACTAACCTACCTAGACCAGATTGGTCAGGTACTGAAGGAAGGAGGAGTCAAGAGTCTCCGAAACCGGCGAGCGTGTATGAAGAGAATTATGAATGTTGAGGAAGCGAGGGAAGTATGCAAGGATAGAGTTCTCTGACACTTTGTACTCTCTGCTTACCCTGCAAGGGATATGGTGTGATGATATGAATGTATGTGTATGTATGTTGTCCATGTAACTTTTAAGCTACACATTATAGAAGGCGAGCCTCTTACGAACACAAGAACAGATTTATTTTAGTCTAGTATGAAATTACTGCCCATTATGTTTATCATGTTTTCGTCTATACTTATAAATGTCCAGTGCTGGGTTCTCCTCCACAGTGAGAGGGAGGTCCTCTCTGCCGGCTATACTACGCAAATCAGATGCAATTGGTATAGGATTTTATATCGAGTTTTCCTTTTCTTACAGTGATATTATTTGTTTGTTTCCCTTAGTTGTCTCTTGATCACCCATGGGTAAGAAAGGGCGTGGTGTATTTTATTTCCACTCCATCACCACACGGATGGATCAAAATGATTAAGATCACAGTATACATTCTATAAAAGGGGTCTACGCGTGAATGTGAGCAAAACCAAAATAATGGTCTTTAAAAGAGATGAAGCCAGAACAGATGTAAGAGTAACAATAGGTAATGATGTACTAGAGCAAGTGGATGAATTTGTATATCTTGGATGTGGATTTAGCCGAGATAGACGGTACACCACTGATATAGAGCGAAGAGTGAATGCGGGCAATAGAGTGAACGGAGCGTTGGGGCAACTTCTCGGCAGCCACCACCTCAGCCAGAAGGCACGTGTAGCAATACATAACGCAGTGCTTGTCCCAATATTACTGTATGGAAGCGAGAGTTGGGTATACAGAAAAGAGTATGAAAGTAAAATTAATGCGGTCGAAATGCGATCTCTTCGGAAAATCTGTGGAGTTAGGCTGACCGACCGCATTTGTAACGACGACGTAAGAGAGCGAGTAGGTATGAAAGAGAGTATTGGTGTAAAGATGCGAAAGGGAATGCTCCGATGGTTCGGACATGTGGAAAGAATGCCGAACGAACGTCTGGTTAAGAAGATATACAATGCGAAAGTGGAAGGATGTAGGTACCGGGAGAGACCGAGACTAACCTACCTAGACCAGATTGGTCACGTACTGAAGGAAGGAGGAGTCAAGAGTCTCCGAAACCGGCGAGCGTGTATGAAGAGAATTATGAATGTTGAGGAAGCGAGGGAAGTATGCAAGGATAGAGTTCTCTGACACTTTGTACTCTCTGCTTACCCTGCAAGGGATATGGCGTGATGATATGAATGTATGTGTATGTATGTTGTCCATGTAACTTTTAAGCTACACATTATAGAAGGCGAGCCTCTTACGAACACAAGAACAGATTTATTTTAGTCTAGTATGAAATTACTGCCCATTATGTTTATCATGTGTTGTCGTCTATACTTATAAATGTCCAGTGCTGGGTTCTCCTCCACAATGAGAGGGAGGTCCTCTCTGCCGGCTATACTACGCAAATCAGATGCAATTGGTATAGGATTTTATATCGAGTTTTCCTTTTCTTACAGTGATATTATTTGTTTGTTTCCCTTAGTTGTCTCTTATGATCACCCAGGGGCAAGAAAGGGCGTGGTGTATTTTATTTCCACTCCATCACCACACGGATGGATCAAAATGATTAAGATCACAGTATACATTCTAATTGTGAACTTTATTACTTTAGAATTTGATCCTGAACCGTGTCCAAAATGGAAATGCCTGAGTGATTTGTTATTACAAGAAATACCAGAGGAAGTGAAAAAGAAAGGCAATAATATTAATAATACTAAAATAATGATTCTCTGCCAAGACGGTAGAACATGTTCACAATTAAATAATTACCTTACAATGGGAGCTAGTAAATATCTATTCTATACAACATTCAAAAGAGATTTGACAATAAATACAGTAGCATCAAAATATAAGCAATTAAAAAAAACTATTGGAACTGGTGTTGTCAAAGATGATAATAAAACAGATGGCAAAATAGGTGAAAATGCAGCTGATGAAGAATTAAATGTAGAAGAGACTAAGTGTAATTATGTACTTACTTTAACTCAAAGACGAGAGGATATTAAAGACAAAAATGCTCAGGATGAAAGTATGTTTGAGCCAATTTCACAGGTAATGTGCCATCCATTTTATTAGATCATCAACATTCTTTTTTTTTGAAAATAGACCTTTCCATAATCCATAATGCTTAGTGAGCACTTACTTAGTTTTCCATAGGCCATTAATTCCATTGTAAGGCAAGTTATTTTGTGGCCCATTCCCATGGTACTTCTTCAGCTGATTTTATGACCTTCACGAATAAATTAGGGGTTTTACATTTTCTTAATCCGTCAATACACAAATAATATATTTTTCAATAGCTACATTTACTCAGTATTGAGTACTTCGGTCTAAGATGCCTGATCATTGATCTTCACCCATCTGGTTACCGTATAAAAATCATATTTTATGAAATTAAATATATTTTGGCACATATTGCAAAAAATATGTTCATGGCTATAGTTTGTTAAAAGAAATGTTTTCTAATAACAAAATATAAATATTATAAAATAATTTTAAATAAATGCCATGAACATATTTTTAATATCAACCCTATTGCGATATGTTCAGAAACATCTTACTATTCTCTACTCTTTGATTGTATAGCATCACTCCCAATGAACCAGACAACAAGCTCCTCTTCACCTAAGTTCTAATGTGAGAAGAATAAGATTAAAGGTTCCATATTTCAGTCTAATGTTGTAATCAAAGGTGCTCATAAGATGCAACTTTCCTGTGTTCAAGACTTTTTGGTCTGTGATCTGGCCCTCTATTGTATTAGATTCGGTCCTCAATTGCCCAATTTACAAATACGAGTATTTTTTTCGAATCTGGGTGTATATTTGTATTTTTTAATGGTATGTTTGTAGAATCCCCGTGATACAAAGGTTAATTCATTAGAGAGGAATTGTGCATTTAAAAAAATGTTTTGTTCTTTCAGTTGGAGAATTTAGACATCACACAGTTGGAAATAGAAAAGCCTATAATATGTATTCAAACTTTTAAAGAAAACGGATGCAATTTTTCACTTGAGAAGAGTTTGGAAGCGTTGAGACCAGAGTATGTTGTGTTGTATCACTGTGATATAGCCGCAGTCAGACAAATCGAATTGTACGAATGTCGAAAACCAAAAGAAGAGGCCATAACTAAAGTTTATTATCTAATTTATGATAAAACTGTTGAAGAGCAAGCTTATCTAACATCGTTGAAGAGAGAAAAGTTGGCTTTCGAAATGTTGATTCAAACTAAAAGTGTAAGTATACTTCTGTTGTTATAATATCTTCATGTCATATATGCATGGCTTTTGAGTGTGGCCCTTCTTTGTAATGACAGGAAAATTATTTAAAATTCTAAGCCCCATGGTTTATCATGTTAGGCCATCGAAGACAAAGATCGGGTACCGGTGGCCCGGTCGCACGGCGAAGAGAAGCGATTTGCACGGTGGATCTATGAGGGCGCGCACCGCCTCTTCCGTCGCCCCGAACCGATTTGACGGGGCGTAACCACCTCCATAGTCCACGGCAAAAAAAAATGGTTTGTCGTGTTAAGAGAATGGAAAGTTGTAACAAGATCCTATACCAACCCGTTTTTACGTGACTTTGGATACTGGAATTTTGTAGGTAAAAGTATTTTATACATATTAAAGATTCAAATATATTTTATTTCAGGTAATGGTAGTACCATCGTATCAAGATGGCAAAACAGAAGAATACTTCAATCTGAATGTTGAACACGATGATGATGATCTCGTCGATACACGGAAAGCAGGTACTGTGTTCTTTTTTTATTTATTTATACGATTACAGGCATAGAAACGATACAGCCACAGCATCATATGTAAAAGCACATCATCTCTATTAATTAATTTTCAAAGGTGATTTATTGTCATTATGTAATATTTTCTATAGTACTGCATTAATTTTAATGTTAATAAATGTCATTATGTAATATTTTCTATAGTACTGCATTAATTTTAATGTTAAATGCGCGATTTTGAAAATTATTTTGTCTCTCTAATGGAAAATAATCATAATAGGTATTTTAAAATTAATTCATTCATGTATCAGTTGATTCTCTCACATGTCTATCGCCTATTGCTTCTTTATTACGTATGATTACCAAAGTTTAAAAAAAGAACTGGTTAGGTTACAGTTATAAACTTAATAAATCCACCACTAAGGGCACGAAGTATTAGCAGGACTGTTCCAGTCTATTTTAGGGGAACAACCGCACTAACAGATTAGTACTTAGCTAGCTAAAGAAATTGCCCTGTCAACAACAAACTTGCTTTATACAAATTCTTTAATCCCGCTCCTCATTTTGTAAAGTTGGTGAAAATTTGTACATTTCTTTACATGTAGGTGGTCAGAATCAGCAGAAGGAGAAACCGATGGTTATTGTTGATATGAGAGAGTTCCGTTCTGATTTACCAGCCTTACTTCACAAGAAAGGGATCAATATTGAACCTGTAACAATTGTTGTAAGTCAATGATGTTATGATGTTTTTTTTTAATACAATTCTTCACACTTTTTTTTTACGGCGGGCTATTGTGTGGTCCCAACCCGCTAATCCATTCAGGGCAACGGAAGAAGCGGTGCGCGACCCGATAGACCTGACCAACAACATACCTTTCGACGCCATCCTTAGTAGTGGGTGGGTCACCGACACTAAGGAATTTATCCCTGTGTCGTGGAGAACCTTCCAAAAACATAATTAACGGACTAGTGTGTCCGTTAATTAATTCAGAATAATCATTTGTAGATGGCACAAAGAATTTTCCTGTGTTGGATCTAACCCCATGACATTAGCTTCAAGCTTTTAAGTATCTTCTCTTCTATAGATATTTTCTGCACATTATATTCTTTAATAGTCTTTCATTAAACCAATGGCTAAGGTGTGTTCTTACACCGGTACCACGGTGAAGTATTTCTTCTAATATATTTTGTAATAAATATTGGTGAGTCTGATATAAATTATTTAATTTTTTTATCTGTTTATGTCTTTCTATGTCAAGAAATGCTAAACCGGTCTAGAGGAAAAATATTTTATAATAAGAACATTTGATTAAAACAAATGATTGACTTTAAATGGTACAAATTATGAAAACATTTTTCATTTTCTCTCCATCGGTCTGTATAACATTCTATGTCTCAGTAATGACTTGACCGATATTAATTAGATTATTATATACTAAATGCATAAGCTGTGTGGTAGCAGCTACCAATACTACCAACCCTTACTTTGCTCGTGTATGTCGTAAAATACGACTAAGAGCCTTATACCGACCTGGGCCAACTCCATCTGATGCCGTTTAATCAACAATTACATTCCCAAGGAGGGTTGACGCCTGGCAGGCGGCCGGTCATAAAACTATTGCCAATAACTTTTACAATATGTACTATGAAAGAAAAGTACATATCGTATCGACCCCAAGTAATTGGGATAAGAGTAGTAGAATGATGATACTATACATATATACATATGGTGGTGCAAATTATAGGCCATGTCCATTAAAACATTTTAAATATCAATTTTACATAGATACATATCATCACGCCATATCCCTTGCAGGGTAGGCAGAGAGAACAGAGTGCCAGAGAACTCTATCTTTGCATACTTCACTCGCTTCCTCAACATTCATAATTCTCTTCATACACGCTCGCCGGTTTCGGAGACTCTTGACTCCACCTTCCTTCAGTACATGACCGATCAGGTCTAGGTAGGTTAGTCTCGGTCTCCCCCGGTACCTACATCCTTCCACTTTATACGAGTATATATCAATTTTAGATATATTTATTTCAAATAGGATAGATACTACTCCGAATATATTTATTTCAGATAGGCGACTACATCTTGACACCCGACATCTGCGTTGAAAGAAAGTCAATATCAGATTTGATTGGCTCCCTAAACTCTGGACGTCTTTATACGCAGTGTACACAAATGTGTCGGAACTATAGTCGACCAATTCTACTCATCGAGTTTGATCAAAATAAACCATTCAATTTACAGGTAAACAGATTTTTTTAAGACTTACCACACTATGAAATAAATCCTTATGTGGGGATGAATTTTGCAAATATACAGTTCATTAATTTTTAATTCATATCAGCTCAAATGCCTTTCAATATGAGGCTCTTGACTTCTCCGTAATAGGGGGGAAATTCACTATACCACGCTGGTCACATGTGTTGGTATAGGATTTTATTAAGTTTCCTTCTCTTGCTTACATGCTATTTGCACATTCAAATTCAAATTAATTTATTATGCATAAACCCTGCGAGGGCACTTACATATTGTCATTTTTTTTTACATTTAAAGTTAATCTAATAAACTACCACCGGATCGGAATGAGACCGCTACTGAGAAGATCCGGCAAGAAACTCAGTGGGTTTGTCTATTTATATTTTATCTATGTTATTATAATTTTTTTTAATTTTTTATATAAAAAAAAATAGTACATGTTTATTATTTAATTAACTTCAGTGCGATGCCCTTCGAACGCAATAGTTAAAATACAATAAAGAAAGACCATGGCTGGACCGGATCCCACAAGCGGCACCTGATCACGAGTTAACTACTAGAGCAGCCATCACTCCCCTCAACCACCTTGGAGGGAAGGGAGAGACCCACTCCACGCAGCTACCGCAAGCGGACCTTTCAGTGAGCATGACCAATACCACGATGTACTATATATAAGTGCAAATAAAGTCAAAATTTGTCAGGTAACACATGCTACGCATTATTTCCCCTTACTTCCCTACTTCCCTTGCTTTTTACAACGAAGTAAGATGGTTATAATTTATCCATCTACATGTTATCCATGGTATCATAAAAGCTGACTAAGGATGTGCATATAACATGTATGCAAGAGAAGAAATAATGGAAATAAAATCCTATACGAACCATTCTGACTAAAGTGATATAGTAGGTCAATTTCCCTCTTATTGTGAAGGCGGCAGCCCAACTGGGGTGGGTTCGGGGTTTGTATTGGTTGGCAGCGGCCTAGCTATACCATTGGCAAAGGTCCATGGGCGGCAGTGACACTTACCGTCAGGTGTGCTGTCTGCTCGTTTGCCACCATAAGCAATAAAAAAAAAAAAAAAAGGAGGCTTGAGTCCAGCAGTGGGATATGTTTGTCAATATATATTTTAATTTATTGAAAACTTTGGCAGAACAGTGAGCCAATCTAAACACTTAAAAACTGCTTAAAGTTAACAATATAATATGTATTACTTCCAGGGTCATTTTGTAATTGCAACGGATATATCTGGAGCTGAAATACAACAAAAACTGCAGTTGCTTACCATTCATTTTCCAAGGTTGAAATTAGTGTGGTCACCGAGCCCTTACGCGACTGCAGAACTGTTTTATGAACTAAAAGTAAGTTGTTTTATTGATTAGTTCTTGCTGATATTACAAATACCATTTGGCATTAACTTTTTTTAAAACAGAGATGCCACCGTCCCGGTACCCCCATGACCTCGAAAGAAGTACCAGAATGCTTAACCGTACCCGAAAGCGTTGGTCGGTCCAACAATATCAAAAAAAATATCGATTCCGTTACCCGATTAACGGATGTTGAGATGTAATATGACAGGTTAGGGAAGGTACCCATGCTTTGTGATCCATTTTTTAATCACCTCAACTAGGTGTCCTCTGGGACTGGAAAATTGCTTGTGGATCAACTTGTTAATTTTAAATTATATTTTACAGCATGGTAGAAAAAATCCTGATATAGCAGAAACACTTGCACTCAGTGGCGATAACACTGCTGATGATATGAACTATGAACGATACAATATCCTAGTACATGATTTTATGCAAAAATTGCCCGGTGTTACTACCAAAAACCTCACAAGGATCATGAATAGAGGTGTCTCATTGGATCATTTGATAACTTTGAGTAAAGTGAGTATTTCCCTTTATACTAGGTGTTGATGGCTGAGTGAAGAAGAATTAACACAGAACATTTAGCAATACATCCAAAGGCCAGCAGTGTGGATTGACAACCTCAGCTTAGGATGTTTCTGAGGCAGTCATCAACGAACAGAGTAGAATACATTTATGGTACTGCAAGCCATCTCTTTCATTAACTTGGACAGTTTGGGTGGGGTGTAACCAGACCATGCACCCATCAGCTCGTAGAAGTCCACTGTCCAACATAGGCCTCTCCACAAGCATGACACTTCAAATGATTCTGTGCCACTTACATTGGAAGACTCCCTGTGACTTTTAAGATATCATCAGTCCACCTAATGACTAGACTATAAGCTGTCTAAAAAGAAAAGGATATAGCTGAGAGTATTAAAGTGAGTTAATTTTATTTTAAATGTTCATAGGCTGATGGATAGATGGGAATGGCAATAAACCGGCATGTCTAGCCATCAGCCTATACCCATCCACTGTTGGATATAGACCTGTCCACAAGAAAGAAAGGAAATTGGTGATCGCAGTAGGTAATATAAGATTGCCAAAAGAGTGCTACTGTCTATTCCTCTGGTGCTTGTCTGTTCCTAATAATCTATAATAAAATATTGTCTTCTGTTCTTATTCTTTTCCAGGAAGAACTACAAGCTATGGTGGAAAATAAAAACGATGCAGAAACTCTACATTCAATATTACATATAAAACCTCGTCCTATTGATGCTAGAAAAGATGATAAACCATATGGTAAAAAGAAGTTCACAGGCAAATTGTTTAGAAGTAAAAAATAATTTGAATATAATTTATTTATTGAAATAATTGTCGTTTTTTTTTATTTGGGCAGTACAATTGGAACGAACCCCGTCTAGCTGTCGAAAGGCAGAACAACATAAAACGCTATAAATCGCCGCCTATTTATACCGCATATTTTTTTGTCTTTGTCTTAATAGTGTGCTAGCTGTACCTTGGGTGGCTATTAATGGTTAGTCAGTCTGCTTACACTTTCCCCTTCGTATCACAATGTAAAATAATAATTGTATATAACAAGTATTGATGACACCAGCACACAAAAACAAAGTTGGATGTACATTTGACTGGACCCAACTACGGCCATGTATTTCAACCCGCTGAACCTGAATCTGAACTTTAATTAGCCCGTAGAGCCGTCAATATTTAAAAAAAAATCCAGAAGATGCAAAAAATCATGAAACACCGAAATTATCAAGACGATAATTTTTTTTCGTTTCAATCTGAAACATGAGTATGATTTTTATGTATTTTGTTCTACTGAATCTTAATCTAAAGTTTTTTTTCAAAATTGAATATAGTATTTAGTAATATATATCCTTATGTACATATAGTGAATAGATGATTGGAATACTCGATTTTCCTTGCCCGAAATCTTAAAGCGCAGGCCTCACGAGTATGGATACACTAACTGCTTGTTTCTTTTAAAATTACAATCCGCTACTAATCGCAGCCCATAAACGTCCCACTATTGGGCTCGGGCCTCCTCCGTACTGGGAGGGAAATTAACCTACTATACCGGCGCTGGTCAGACGTGTTGGTATAGAGTTTTGTTTCGAGTTTTCCTTTTCTCGCATAGACGTTATATGCGTTTTATATACCTTAGACGTCTCTTACGATCACCTACGGGTAAGACATGAGGTATTGAATAGTATTCTTACTCCGTCACCACACGGAAATTAGGGGTTAACCACACTTTCCAATACTGCCCCTACATACTTGGAATTTGGTGTGCACTTTCTTTCTGCCCTGTAAAGGTCAGACGAAGTAGAATTTTAAGAAATTCTTTTTCCGAAAGGAATTCTATGTAGCGAAAGTAAATTACACAACTGAACTGACGTAACCGATGCGAAGCGAGGGCGGGTCGCTAGTATTGAATAATTTTGCTGGTGTTTTATGTTATGTTTTATAATTCAAATAAAGTGCTGCAGTTTAGTGAATATACATGTGTTTAATGTATTTTTATGTTTTCACAAAATTCCCAGACAAATCATAATTGCTGGGTTGTTCCCTGGCGGTTTCATGCTTACGGTGAATTCGCGGTGACTCCATAGTGAAAAGATGGACGATTCACGGTAGTTTCATGTCACGGCTATTTCACTCTCTAGTTAGGGTTGTCGTACAGTGAAATCACTGTCAAAAAACAGTATATTCGTTCCGTTGCATCACTAACTACGGATGGTAAATAAGAGTTAACTTATCGGCAGTTCTATGGTGAAAAGACCGTTTCTAATTTGTGGAAACTTAGTATTTCTGTCGTCGATATGGCATATTTACACTGTGGAAAAATATTTTTTTCAAAGTGAACACCTCAAATTTATAGTGATACTAGCTTCTGCCCGCGACTTCGTCCGCGTGGAATGGTTACTTTGGGCTAACGTTAACTTCAACTCGCGAACTCGTTTACGTAAAAGGTGGAAACATTTTTAAATAATACATACGTTAAAGCTGTTTTAGGTACCTACATGACCCTTTTATTAGTAAGAGTAGAACATTTAACCTTAAGTAAAATAATAATAATAATAATAATCTTTATTGAAAACTAAATACATATGACAGTTGACATAGATGTCTTTGCCTCTTGAATTAGGTAATACCTGTGTTTCAAGAGACAGTTCCTTCCCGAAATACATAAATCTTGAACATCAAATTATTTTACAGTAACATACATTATAAATAATGAATATATATATCTTACGTAATAAAGACTAATGATAAAGAAATCTATAATAATATGAATGAGTGAGAATTAACGTGTTAGTGAGCGCGCTCACACGTTGTGTGTGTGTGTGTGTGTGTGTGTGTGCGTGTGTATGTGTGTGTTGTGCGTTTGTTTGTGTGTGTGTGTGTGTGTTGTGCGTTTGTTTGTGTGTGTGTGTGTGTGTGTGTGTGTGGTGTGCGTGTGTTTGTGTGTGTGTGTGTGTACGTGTGTGTATGTGTGTTTGTGTGTGTGGTGTGCGTGTGTTTGTGATGTAGTGTGCGTGCATGTATGTGTTTCTTTTTTTTGTGTGTATTTGTAGTTACGCGAAATAAGTATTTAAAAGTGATTCAAGTTTGACGTAATCCATATAATGCAATGTAGTACCATAT
The DNA here is from genome assembly GCA_905163515.2 of Lymantria monacha. Taxonomy (NCBI): domain Eukaryota; kingdom Metazoa; phylum Arthropoda; class Insecta; order Lepidoptera; family Erebidae; genus Lymantria; species Lymantria monacha. The sequence goes on from LR991087.1 coordinate 4,919,500, forward strand.
AAAGTAATGCAAGTAAAAGTATTGGGTCTTATCTATACTTTCTATAGATATATACAATGTATGTATATTATACATACATACATACACTTACGCCTATTTACGATTACACATACTTTTAATATGTATGAAATCGCTGTGTGGTAGCGGCTATGAATACTACCAATCCTCACTTTGCTTGTGGATGTCGTAAAAGACGACTAAGAGCCTTATAACGACTTGGGCCAACTCCATCTGATGCCGTTTGGTCAACAATTACATTCCCAATTAGGGTTGACGTCTGGCAGGCGGCCGGTCATAAAACTATTGCCAATAACTTTTATAATATGTACTATGAATGAAGAGTACTTATTGCATCGACCCCAAGTAATTGGGATAAGAGCAGGAGAATGATGATGATGATGACCTCTCGTGAACAAATCGCCAATTTGGTCCAGAAAAGGTGTTCCCCTTGTATTCGTCCCATTCACGATTGCTTTATATGTTTGCTTCGTCAACCTCTGCCCACTCATTATTTCTTCCACTTCGTGTCCAACCCACCTCAGCATACCAGCGCTCTTTTATAACATTATACCTAATTTTATCTTTCATACTTACATCACACACAGCTTACGAAGAGCTGTCAGCTCTACAGCATTTATTCTATTTTCATGTCTTCCCCGCCAAATCTAACTTTCACTGCCATACATGAGGGCAGGCACTAATACTTCCTATACTTATTATTATTATTTAGGATGTGTAAAGCCGACGGAAGGTCATGAGAAGAAAACAAAACTAAAAATGTAGTGTGTGCAGAAGTACTTTGAAATAACATTAGTTTGAGTTTTTTTTTAATATAAGATTATAAGATCCAGTATTTTTATCGTAAATGCGCGCCCAGTACTTGATCATTATTTTGCTGCGATGTTATTTTTAAACTGCGATATTTCCTAAGATATTCATTGAAATAAAATAATGTAAAGAGCAATTTTGTTTTAAATTAAATACTTGTGATGAATAACTCATTTATTTGGATAAGGATTAATATTATGCTTATAAAAACACCTTCGAATATATCACATTATTTTAAAACAAATTTGATTAGCATAAAAAAGGTTATAGTGAGCCAATCTTAAAAGATAGACATATGCTGTCGCGGACTTTTATTTAGAACTTTGAAAGGGGAACAATTATGTAGTACATAATTTTTGCGCAACTTTAACCGTTTACGCAGCGGAAGCTCTCAAAAGGAAACATAAACCCGATTTTTACACATTCATCATTGTTGCTCTGCTCCTATTGGTCGCAGCGTAATGTTATATAGCCTAAAGCCTTCCTCTATAAATGGACTATCCAACAAAAAAAGAATTTTTCAAATCGGACCAGTAGTTCCTGAGATTAGCGCGTTTAAACAAACAAACAAACAAACAAACAAACAAACAAACTCTTCCGCTTTATAATATTAGTATAGATTACTGTGGACCTACTGTGGTTCGACCGTCAACTCACCGTCAACTCACCATCAACTCACCGTAAAATCACTATCTTTTCACCGTATATACTCGGTAGTTTTTTTTTCAAAACAAATGATGTAATTATTTAAATACTGTTTAATTATCATTTTATAAGCTTAGTGTAGAGTTCTGAACTGTGTTGACATTTCATATTAAATTTAGTAATTTGAATTCAATTTTCAGGATAAAAAAAAAATTAAGTAAGCCCTTAAAAAAAATTTCATTTAAAAATTTATTTTTTCGCTCGATAAAAAAAAAATAACACGTCACTTACCACGGTGATAGTAAATTCTAAAGAATCTATGTATATTATCAATGCAAGGCAACAATTTATCTCAAATAACTGTTCAGAAATATATTTAAAAATGTCAGTGTTGAATTTTTTTTGTACTCAAATTAAAATATTATTTCGGGATTGAAAAGTATTCAATAGAATTAAAAATTTTAAATGCTGGTTAAATTCATTTATATTCTAAAAAAATACTCAAATTAAAATATTATTTCAGAATCAAAACGTTTTCAATAGAATTAAAAATTACAAATTGTAACGGAAAATTATCTCTTTCGTCGATAGATGGCGATGAACCATTTTCTGAAACGCGATATGGTTTCAAATATCTTCTTGCTACCTCTTGAATTGTTTGGATCTAACCCTGAGTGGGGAACTCTCATATACTATAAGAAATCGTTGCACTGCACGCCTGTGGATCCGCCCCCTATGGCGCACCTTGAAGCATCCGTATGCTGCCTAGCCCTCACCGGCCATCAGCCAATTACAATAGTCTCAGCCTATCTCTCCCCTAGGGGAGCGGATAATCATCTCATAGAAAGCGATCTCAAAGCCTTGTTTGACTTGGGCGGCGCCGTCATCATTGGCGGTGACCTTAACGCCAAGAACACCTCATGGAACTGTCTCAGTTCCAACAAGAGGGGCAAGGCTCTAGAGTTATACGCAGACAGATTAGGGTTTGACGTCATAGGGCCATTAGAGCCGACGCACTTCCCGTACATCGTCTCGCACACGCCAGACATATTAGATATAGTACTACTCAAAAACATAAATTTACGTTTATGTTTAATAGAAGTACATCACGAATTAGACTCAGATCACCGTCCGGTGACTCTGGAATTCGCCTCCCCCACCCCAGGCCCCTCAGGCCAAAACAACGTAACGACAAGGCTGACCACCGATTGGGTTCGACTGAAGAGAAATCTACAGACGACCACATCGGTACACCTTGATCAAATTCCGAAGGACATTAGGTCCAAGGAAGAGACCTCCCAGGCGATCGATTCGTTCACAGAACACGTGCAGTCGTTAATTGACGGCTGCTCGCGGCGAGTACCCGATACGAGTGATCGTAGAGGGCCCTTGCCGGCCGACGTACGTGAGCTGTTAAGACAAAAGAACGCCGCGACCCGCGCGTACGACCGATATCCTACCGAGGACAACCGCAAACGCCTGCGGCACCTCCAAAGGAAGGTCAAACTCGAAATTAGTAACTTCAGACAGAGCAAATGGGACGCCACACTAGAAGAGCTAGTGCCTTCGCACACAGCCTTCTGGCAGATTTCCCGCTCTCTCAAAAAGGATATAGTGTCCACACTTCCCCCTCTCAACCGACCCAACCAACCGCCGGCATTCATGGACGACGACAAGTCGGAATGTCTGGCCGACAGTCTGGAGCTTCAATGTACGCCGAGTACACTATACGACCAAGACGCGGTACACCACCACCACATCAACACCGAAGTGGTCCGTCGTACCACTTTTTCGCGATCGCAAATAAACGACAGTCACGATCAACCTATTCCAGCAGTGTCCACCGACGAGGTCGAGTCGCTAGTCAAGGGCTTACAAGCTAGGAAAGCCCCAGGTTCGGACGGATTAACAAATAGAGTCATTAAATTATTCCCCGCCCACCTAATATTAATACTGTGTAGTATTTTTAACGCAGCCCTCACTTATAACATCTTTCCTTCACAGTGGAAAGAGGCCGTGGTAATCGGAATCCACAAACCCGGCAAGAAACGTACCGAACCTAGTAGTTATCGCCCTATCAGCCTACTAAGCAGCTTAGGTAAACTATACGAACGTATAGTACTCAGTAGGTTACGCACCTTCGCCGAGGCCAACAACCTCGTGCCTAACACACAATTCGGTTTTCGTACGCAGCACAGCTGTGTACAACAGGTATATAGATTAGTTGAATACACAAGTGGTCAGTTCGTAAGGGGCAGATACACTGGTGTATTATTCCTAGACGTAGCGAAAGCGTTCGACAAAGTATGGCATGAGGGCCTAATTTACAAATTATATACTTTAAAAATCCCTGAATATTTAATTCTAATAATACATGACTATCTGAGTCATCGCAGCTTTCGCTACAGGGTGGAAGGGACGTTGTCGACCTCCCACCCTCTCAAGGCCGGCGTCCCTCAGGGATCGGTCCTCTCTCCGTACCTCTTCACGCTATACACTAGCGATTTACCCGTATTCACTCGCGTACACACGGCTCTCTACGCCGATGATACCGCACTCTTCTGTGCAGGTAATACCCCGACAACCGTAGTTAAGACACTCCAGAAAGCGGTTACCGCCCTTGCCAATTGGTATAGGAAATGGAGAATAGAAATCAATCCCGAGAAGAGTCAGGCGGTCATGTTCACTAAACGATCTGCCCGCATCTGCTCTCCGGAAGACATCCCTCGCCTCAGATTATTTAATAAGCCTGTCACTTGGTGCAGGCAAGCTAAATACCTAGGAGTGACCCTAGACAATCGACTCACCTTCATACCACACATAAGGCAAGTTCGCGCGCGTGCCGCCTTTGTGATGGGCCGCCTTCATTGCTTATTAAACGCTAAATCCAAAATGTCCTTGAAGAACAAGGTCAGATTATACACTGCCTGCATACGGCCTATTATGACCTATGCCAGCGTAGTGTTCGCACACGTTAATCCACCAAGGATCCGCAGGTTACAAACACTACAAAACCGGTTCATGCGTCGAGCCACGGGGGCACCGTGGTTCATTCGAAACGTCGACCTTCACATCGACCTCGAATTGCCGACCATCAGGCAATACATGAAGCGGTGCTCCCAGAGGTTCATTGACTCTGCCATGACACACCCCAACCAATTAGTGGTTGGGGCGGCTAACTATGTCCCATCAAAAATATCCGTGATCAGACGTCCTCGACATGTACTGACCGACTCTGACGATTCAATTACAATCGCTCAAGAAAGAGCCTACACGGCCCGCGCGGCCACAACACATAAATATCCGCGCTTCCGACCTCGCCACCGAGGTCGTAAGTTGCGACGCGTAAAAGTCCTAAACTCAAACGTGGGCACGCCCACTTTGCTATCAGCGACGCCCCGAGCCGAGGTCCGTTCACCACAGGGTGAGCCCTCGGGCGTTGTCGCTTAAAATTTTACCGGGTTGAGAGCCCTCAGCGCTCACCCATAGTCCGGGTTAAGCTGTAACAGCCATCTGCGGCTAACAGCTAAAAGACAGTAAAAAAAAAAAAAAAAAAAAATCTAACCCTGAAGACCTCCTCCGAAGACGGTGAATTTATCACCGTCCAATCGAGGAGAAGAACAAAGAAGGCCCTTAGGGAAGCCCCCTCAAAGGCACAAAAAACAACGCCGTCGGACATGGCTGACACACGAATGCCGTCGCCCACCGCCACAGCCGCCCCGGCAACGTCGACTTCGGCTCCCATGCCCACCCCGGCCCCTCAGGCCCCCAAAACATCGCCCACCCCTCCACCCCTTTACATAAGGGACAAAGACAGATGGTTAGGTTAGCCATATCTAGGTGGTGCAACACGCACTGCGTAAATATAAAGGCGGCCAAGTCCACCCCTAATGGGATAAGGGTCGACCTCATGTCCTCAACGGACCACCGTACCCTATCCAAGATGCTAGGAGATCAACAGATCCCCTACCACACTTACACCCTCCCTGAGGAAAAACTCCTCCGTGCGGTTATACGCAATGTGCCGCACGAAATCGAGACCAAAGAGATCCTAGAATCTCTTAAGTCTGTTAACCTCCCAGTGGTAGAAGTCCACCGCATGATCCGCGGCAAAGGACGCTACCCCCTCAACATGATTCTAGTGTGCAAAAGACCTCTGTGGGCAAGGGCATCTATAAAATAAAATCAGTATGCGGCCTCTCCGGCATAACCGTAGAGCCGCCATATAAAACAGGAAATCTGGCACAATGCCAGATGTACGGACACTCTTCGACCAACTGTTTCGCACGCCCTAGATGTGTGAAATGCTTGGGAGATCATCACACTTCCCAGTGTGAACATCCCAAGAACCACTCGCTGTGCAAGGAACCACCAGCGTGCGTCCTGTGCGGAGAACATGGCCATCCGGCCAACTACCGCGGCTGCCCACGAGCACCGAGGAGGATAGTCCGGCAGCCTACCAAACCGGCCCTTTATTATAAAAAGGCCTTCGTCCCGGCACCTATTCCGACCCACGATGCATGGGCTCGTCCCTTGGCTTTCAACCAAGCGACATTCCCAGCACTGCCCACCAGGCAGCCTATTCACCCGCCACCACTACTATCCCAACCACCAATCCCCAAACCGCCTACCGTCAGGCAAAACCCCGCCCCCGTGGGCAATAATAAGCCTCCTCAAGGCATAAATAAATCATCACCATCATTACCGGTAACCCCAGGCAACACGCCTATTAAACCCCCCCTAGGACTAGACCAGACTCTAGCCAAGGTGACAAACTTCGCGCCTCTCATCGATTACACGGAAATCCGTGCAATCGCAACTGAGCTAGATAGAAACGAGGGCGACGGTCACGCCCTCTTTAATGTAGCAATCAGGTTCGCTCCCATCCTCGAGCGTCTAAGTTCTTTTAAAACCCGTTGATGGATAGGCACACTCCCGGTAGAGTCAAACCAAGACACCTAAAAATAGAGACATTTAACGCCAACAGCCTCGCCCTCAAAAGGGACGAAGTAGGCACGTTCCTTCGGGACCACCAGCTCGATATCTTGCTAGTACAAGAGACGTTCCTCAAACCATACAACAGGGACCCTAAAATTGCGAACTATAACATAGTTCGTAACGATAGGACAACCTCAACTATGGGTGGAACGCTCATCTACTACAAGAGATCGCTGCACTGCACACCTATGGATCCGCCCCCTCTGGCGTACATTGAAGCCTCCATCTGTCGGCTAGCCCTCTCCGGCCATCAGCTGATAACCCTCATATCCGCATACCTGTCTCCCGACTAGGACACTCATTTAGTCGAGAGCGATCTCAAGGCCTTGCTTGACTTGGGCGGCGCCGTCATCATTGGCGGCGACCTTAACGCCAAGAGCACCTCATGGAACTGTCTCAGTTCCAATAAGAGGGGCAGGGCTTTAGAGACCTACGCCGACCGACTGGGATATGACGTCATAGCGCCATTAGAGCCGACACACTTCCCACACAATATCCAACACCGATCGGATATACTCGATATTGTCCTTCTCGAGAATATAAGCCTACGCTTATGTTCAATCGAAGTACAACACGAGTTAGACTCAGATCACCGTCGGGTGACTCTGGAGCTCGCCTCCCGCTCCCCCGGCCCTTCAGGCCATAACAACACAACGCCTACGGAGGACAACCGCACTCGACTGCGGTCCCTACAAAGGGAGTCAAAAAAGCTATACAAGCCATGAGACAGAACAAATGGGACGCCATGGTTGAGGAGCTTAAGCCCCCTCATCAAGCCTTCTGGCAGCTTTCCCGCTCACTCAAAAAGGACATCGTGTCCACTCTCCCTCCTCTCAGCCGACCTAACCAGCCACAGGCATTCCTGGACGATGAAAAGTCCGAATGCCTGGCCGACTGTCTGGAGCTTCAGTGTATGCCGAGTACACTATACCCCGACGATACAAGTCTTCACCGTAGTATCAATAGCGAAGTGGAACGTCGTACCACTATCTCTCGTTCCTCTGAATACGACAACCCAGATGTACCTATTCCAGCAGTGACCAACGACGAGGTCGAATCTCTGGTCAAGGGTCTACACGCTAAGAAAGCCCCCGGTTCGGACGGTATTTCCAATAAAGTCATTAAATTATTCCCTGCCCACCTCATTACCATTCTGTGCTGTATCTACAATGCAGCACTGAACAATAACATCTTTCCCTCGCAATGGAAAGAGGCCGTGGTAATCGGAATCCACAAACCCGGCAAGCGACGTACCGAATCCAGTAGCTACCGCCCGATAAGTCTACTAAAAGGATTAGGCAAGCTTTATGAGCGCATAGTCCTTAGCAGACTTAGAACATTCGCCGAGGATAACAACCTCATTCCAGACACGCAATTCGGCTTCCGTGCGAGGCATAGTTACGTACAACAGGTCCACAGATTGGTGGAATACACAAGTGGTCAGTTCATGATGAACAGATTCACCGGTGTATTATTCCTAGACGTAGCGAAAGCATTCGATAAAGTGTGGCACGAGGGCCTCATTCACAAGCTTTATCGTCTGAATATCCCCGATTATTTAATTTTAATAATACACGACTACTTGAGTCATCGCAGCTTTCGCTACAGGGTGGAAGGTACGCTGTCTACCTCCCACCCCATCAAGGCCGGCGTCCCTCAGGGATCGGTCCTCTCCCCGTTCTTATTTACGCTATACGCTAGCGATATGCCCCAATTTAACAGAGTCCACAAAGCGCTTTACGCTGATGACACCACACTCTACTGTGCAGGCAGGACCCCGACAGCAGTAGTTAAGACTCTCCAAACAGCGGTTACCGCCCTAGCCAATTGGTTCAGGAAATGGAGAATCGAAATCAATCCCGAAAAGAGTCAGGCGGTCATGTTCACTCGCAGAACTGCCTGTTCCTACTCTATAGACAACATTCCACCCCTCCAGCTATTTGGCAAGCCTGTCTCTTGGAGCAGGCAAGCTAAATACTTAGGTGTGACCCTTGACGACCGACTAAGCTTCGCCCCCCAAATAAAGCGTGTCCGCGATCGTGCAGCTTTTGTGATGGGACGCCTCCACAGCCTACTCCATGCTAGGTCGAAACTATCCTTGAACAGCAGCAACTATACACCGCTTGCATACGGCCGATCATGACCTATGCAAGCGTAGTGTTCGCGCACACCAAGGCACACAGGATCCATAGGTTACAGACCTTACAGAATAGGTTCATGCGCCGAGCTACGGGAGCACCGTGGTTCATTCGTAACGCCGATTTCACATCGACATCGAACTGCCGACCATCGTGCAGTTTATGAAGCGGTGCTTCCAGAGCTACTTTGACTCTGCCATGACACACCCCAACCAACTAGTGGTTGGGGCGGCTTCCTACACCCCATCGCGTATCTCCAAAATCCGACGTCCACGTCACGTCCTCAACGACGATGACGACGTTATTACGCTCGCCCAGACTAAAGCCTACGCCGCACGCGAGGCCATCGCGCACAAACATCCGCGATTTCGTCCTCGACGTCGAGGTACGAAAACACGGCGAGCAAAAATCACCGACCCAAAGATGGACACGTCCACGTCCACCTTGCCCCCAGCGACGCCCCGAGCCGAGGTCTGTTCCCCACAGGGGGAGCCCTCGGGCGATGTCGCTTAACACACGTCTATCGGGTTGAGAGCCTACGGGCTCGCCCGCAGTCCAGTTCAGCTGTAAAAGCCCCTTCGGGTAACAGCTCGCAGTTGGTATGTTTTAGTGGGTATTCAGTGTCCTGTGAGTCCCACATACCCCGCCCGGAGCGGATATGCGACAAATGCATTTTTAACCACTGCGTTAGGTACCAAAAAAAAAAAAAAAAAAAAACTAACCCTGAAGACTAGCTAAACTGACTGGCCCGGCTACAAAATGCTATTTTAATTCTGTGATATTCTACCACTTTCTTCATGATTCCAGGATTAAAAAGTATTTAATATGATTATTCGTGAATTTTGAAACAGGATTCACAGTAATCAGTATTCATCAGGATTTTAAAGTATTAACTGTGAAAGGAACATGAAACAACAGTGACACGACAATGAAATGAAATAAATGACCATGAAACGACGGTGAAACAACTTTGGATTCACTCCTATTTTACTGTGTCATAATAGTGCTTTGACTGTCAATTAACTATACATTTATCAACTGTTTACCATGGTTTCATTCTATAGCTGCCCTATAAAAAGTGTCGTTTTAACCATTTTACCTAGGTCTAATATTCTAATATATACCATATTTTGACAGTTGTGAAATGAAACAAAAGCACGAATGATACACCGTGAAAACATTGTTGTAATACTAAGTTGTCACTGTTGATCATAAAGGGAACTATCACATTTCATGGTTTTTTCACCGTGACCACAAAACCGCCAGGGTTGTAAATTGGGTGCTAAAAGCCATTCAGCACCTAATTAATGATAACGACCTGAGTATGAAGTAATGTAAATAATTTAGACTTGGATGTTTGGACTTTATTTTGTTTGCCTTTTCGAATAGACGAACAAAACCAAAAATAAAACTCTATGCTAAACTACAGAGTATAAATGTACAATAAATGTCAAAATATTTTTTGTTTTAAAATCATAAATATACATACTATTAGTATTTGTTAAAAATTAATATTTAAGAGAGATTTAAGTTTTAAGCAACAGAATAATATTACAAATAATGGTATGTCATGGTCCAGATCCACCTGAGAATAATCCACAGGAGCTTGTTCCACCCTCTAGGGGCGAATTAATTGCAGGCGGAAACGGTGATGAAAGTGATGAAGAACGGGATTATTATGGCTATCAACCTTTACCTCAAGGGCCTGATATAGGGCATTCCGATGACACTGACGACGATGCAGAGGTATAATATAACCGTTTGCAGAAATTTTATTTTTTTAGGTATTTTCTTTATTGCTGATGGTGATGAACGAGCAAGAAGCACACCTGATGCTAAGCCACACTGCCGCACATAGACCTTGCAATATGCAATACCAGGGTAGAGCTAGGCCGCAGCCTACCATGAAGATAGTGCTCTTCTTAAACCTCGTTTAAAGAAGTACGTATCATAGCCCTCGGGAAACACAGCAGTAACTGTTAATCTTCTTTCTAACCTATTATTCTCAATTGTTTTTGAGTTGATATTATATAATTAAATGTTACGGAGAACAAGTTGCAAAAAAGTCCTTTATCCAAGTCTTAATTGATCATAAAATCACTTATGTACAAGTATTGTCTATCACTAAGTGAAGTCATTGTCATTAATTGAGTGCTGGTCCACTAATAGAAATTTCTCTGAAAATTTTAGTAGAACTTGAAAACAAACAAAAAACCATTAAATCATACTTACTATACTCTAGCACTTTCACTGCATTGCATTATAAATAAAATATATAATAAAGCACTAAAATATTAAATATAATTTCAGAGGCACACGTGACAATGGTGCCCAAAACCCCTGGTCAATATAACTCGTAATCCACTCATATAGAATAATTACAATAAAAAATATTTTATTGTTGCAGAATAATGAAGTAACTCCACCTAATGATGTACCAAACATAGAAACAATGGATACCACAATATCTAGAGAAGTTTGGAATACACCTAGAAATATAGATCCCATAGAAATGGACAGTGAGCGAACACAACAGGTTCATAACAATATTCTAATTAAAATTATTCTTTTTTTATAACCAAGTGTTAGCTACCTGATAGTAAGTGGTATCTACCAGTCTATGACTGGAAGATACCACTTACTACCACAGCAGGAGTTCAGCCATATTGCTGCCTACTATAGGTGCAGGATTGAAGGGAATGAAATGAGGACAGGAAGCAAGAGGGTGGCCTTTGGCTTTCCCACAAACAGGATGAAGTGTAGCAGCATATTGCCACTACTCAAACATCCCTGATAAGTCGACCCACTTATGGCTGCAGAAACAAAACTCTCAATAGCATAACCCATTTAATTTTCAATGCATTGCTGTAGTCAAAATACAATTAACAACTAGTATGGATTTCTAGTATTTCCTTATTTTCCATATACAAACATCTTTTAGTTGTACAGAATATGGTGAATTTAGAAAGGGTCTGTATTGTAGGTACTCTATGTCTAGTCTATATTCTGACCAGCTTGGTATAGTAGGTTAATTTCTTTCCCACCATGGAGGAGGCTCGACCCCAATAGCAGGACGCATATGAGCTGTGATGATGATGTCATAATAATAATTGCGCTGAGTGGTGGCAGCGATGACTACTATCAACCCTTATATTACTCATTGGTGTCGTAATTAACGACTAAGAGTTGAAAATCACCTGGGCCAACTTCATCTGATACCATCTGGTCAACAATTACATTCCCAAGGAGGGTTGACTTCAGGCAGGTGGCCAGCCATAAAACTATACCCAATAATTATTTGCAATATGTACAATAGACGAAGGGTAAAATGCATCCTACTCAAGTAATAGGGATAAGAGCAGAGCAATGATGATGTAATAATGTGTTGTCCATTTTTAGGTAATTAGCGCAATGGCTAATTTTGCATTGCCACAAGCATCAATACCTGAATGGGCTCAGAGTATAAATGAAGAACAATGGAAACAGACACTCAAAGACAGAATAGAAAAATTAAAAAGTAACAGATAAAAAAACAATTTTTACTATTAAATAGCTTAAATAAAATCTTATATTCCATATCGTATTATTATCATCATATAATAAAACTTAATCATTATTATTTTTTATTATTTTATCCATGCAATACAAACGTTGCATAAAATCATCGCTTTTTTTTAAATATTGTTTGTGCAGCTCCCTCTATGCCAACATTTTGGTTCCTATATAATTTGTGATATTCTATGCATTATTTTTTTCATTTTCTTTTAAATCGTTGGATTGTATATAACATCCCGCTTGCGACATCAATTTTTCATTTCGTAATCGGATTTTGTATATAACAGCACTGAAAGTAACCAGCTTGGTTCTATTATTTCTTATAAATAAATAAAACGGAGAGTCTGCATAAAATTGTTCTGCGGTACGTGCAAGTACTGCACTTGTGGCAGCTACCGCCTCAGTTCCATATTCTGAAAAATAAATGTAGCATTTAGCCTTAACCATGAGATGATGAAATAAAGTATTTTTAACGTGCCCTTTTTTTTATTATAAATATATTTGAGTGGAGATGGTGAAGGCAAAAATGCTTAAAAGTAGTTTTATTTTAAACATGAGAATACTTTGCAAATAAAGTTATAATTGTAATAACGTATTTTTATTACATCCATTAATTTATTTTGTAATTTTCAGAAATGTTAATAGGATAAATATTGATAATTAATGAAAAAAATACATGTAAAATTTATTTGCGCTAAATTAGAAATCAGCTAGAATAATGTAAGTTTTAGATTATTTGATAGGTCTCTGTGCGACTCCGACTAGACCAAACTACAATACAATACCAAACCAGAACCACACTACGAAAAAACAATAGCTCCGTAAATGCGGCAACTTTATTTTGTATATTTTGCAAGGATGCTAATGTGCGTGAGTTAGTGTTGCATATCGATAGTCTACTATCGATAGACAATCAATTGTCTATCGATAGTTTACGTATAAGCAATAGTATCAATAGTATATCGATTGTATTGTAATACGTCAATACTATCGATACTATCGATAGTATCGATAGCTCTCTACGAGCAATACTATCAATAACAACGATACTATCGATAGTGATTCATTCGATAGTATCAATACTATCGATAGTATCGCTAATACCATTAGTTTTAACTCAAAACTATCGATAGTATCGACTATTTTGGACTATCGATAGCCAGCAACTATTCGATAGTATTGTTGTGTAAAGTTATGTTATGTGGTAAGCCAAGTCTGACATTATTATTAAAGAAATTTATTTAAATTTGTGTCATCATAGAGTAGAACAAGACGACTTTTGACGGGAATTTGAAAACGTCATGTGGTGCTCTTGTATTATATTCAATATCGTAGTGTTTTAACGTGTTATATTAGATAATTTTGATGGCATTTTATGTAATGTGATGTGCGGCGATACTAGGATGTAGTGAATATCATATAAAAGTGCTTTACAACGTTTTCATTTTCCATCAAAATTCCCACAAGATACCATTAACAGTGTGGCCATTGCACTGTTAATGGTACAGTTTGACTTAGACAACGACTGACTTGAAAGACTAAAAACGTGAAAATATTTATAACTTGACACTGGCACCAATAGCTCGTATATGTAGCTGATTGCCAATACATAAGAAGAAGAAGAAGAGTAGAACAAATTTTAGTCAGGTGAATAACATTAAATTTGTGATACTAACAAAGTGATACAATTATAATAGCAATACTTGCTGCTGTCAATATTTCTTGAGTTTCGGTGGGAATGTGGAAGTATTATGTCATATTCTTGGATTATTTCATTTATTTATTTTCTTTTTGAAGTAAAACTTCTTTAGGCGCGACTAGGGAGTAACTCAGATTTTTTTAAATAGGATCATAATTTATTACTAGATGGCGCTGTAACAAAGTTAATGGATTCTAAGAGGATATGTATTAGAGTCTAAATCGCGCTATAGAAATTTTTGCAAATTTTAACTATATATATTAAAATTTATAATGAACTACTGTACTTGCTTCATTTACCTGTTTCGAATGAACAATATTAATATAACATTTTAATAATCATTGTAAAGCACATGAATAATAGATATAATTATAATATAATATTTATTTATTTAAGTTAATATTTAATCATTTCAGTGATATATGTCAACGCCAAAGAAGTTTTACTTCAATCGCGCGTAAAGGTTTACACGCACACATTTTTTTTTCTTTTTGTTAAAATGGGTCAATCCTATGAAGAAATTCGACATATTTTAAAACTTTATTACAAAAAAGATACATGCAACGCAAGCTGTGAACAAATTGTGACGTTTATGGACCTAATGTGGTGTCAGAGAGAGTAACACAATGGTTTAAATGTTTTCAATTCGGGAATTTTGATGTCAACGTTGCATCTCGCTCATTTCATTTTCAATTGTATATAATATACAATTAAAAAAATATTTTGGATTCAGTTAGATATATATATCTATATCCCTATAATGTTAAGTTACATATATGTAAGCATATTTTTAATAGAGCCTTCTAGGTGGATCACATTGCAATATATATGTTCGAGCATACAGAGAACTTATGTTTTTCGGACCCTGTTAAATTTACTTCACTAGATTAATATCGCTAAAAATACAACAAATCTAATGACTAATTACGGCCATAATTCTGTGTAGAATTGTAACTCAGAATTCTTGATTATGTTTTTCATAATTTTGTTTAACCGAAACTTTCAAAGCTAATAATTACACTAAAATTTTATAGTAATAGACATTCTGAGTTTCATTAGTATACTGGAACAAACCATTTTTTTTCATTTTATTGCTTATGGTGGCGAACGAGCAAGCAGCACACCTGATGGTAAGTGTCACAGTCGCCCATGGAGCTTGGCAATACTAAGGTTATAGCTTATGCCACTGCCTACTAATAAAATCCCCAAACCCACCCAGTTGAACTGCCAGCTTTTTCGCTCACCGAACGAAGCGCAATAGCACATTGCCATTACTCAGACGCCGATCTTCGGCGAAAGTGTGGTACTAACCCGGAACCACCGGCCCGCGGCTGTAGACAGAAAACTGTCAACAGGGTGGTACAAGTACAAGGTACCACTTACATTCATTCACACATTCCGACCCAATTGTCCAGAAGTCTCGCAGCATTATAATTTTACTCAACTTTCAATGGCTATTGATCTTAACCATTATTAGCTAACTTGGGCTTCAAAGTAAGAACGCAAATGCACGTTACTGCTAGAAAAGTCACCACAAAATTCACTGAAAACAAGCAACAGGGACACAACTACGGTATTTATATTTTAAGCAATACTATTGAAAATTTTCTGGCAATCGATAGCCCGAAATAGTCGATACTATCGATAGTATCGATAGTTTTACGCTAAAACTAATGGTATTAACGATACTATCGATAGTATTGATACTATCGAATGAATCACTATCGATAGTATCGATAGTATCGCCGTTATTAATAGTATTGCTCGTGGAGAGCTATCGATACTATCGATAGTCTCGATAGTATTGATATGTACGATACTATCGATAGTCCTATCGATAGTATGAATACTTTTTGAGGTTAACTATCGATAGTCAAACTATCGATTTTTATGCAACACTGGCGTGAGTTGTGTTGCTAGCTCCTTAACTGTACCCGATTAATGGATATTTTAGAAATATAGTATAAGTATGGGTTCTTCATAGTATATTTATTTTTACATGCCATAATGTTCACAAATAAAAAAAAATATATGTATAAACACCACCATACCATAATATTTTTCGTTTCGTATCGGGTATTTATAAATAATTAAGCATATTAAATGCTAAAAATTTCAGTAATTTGAAAATATATATGTAGTTATAAAATATGAATGATAGAAGATTGTACATAGAAACATCTATGTGTATGACACACAAAACTTTGATTGCGGGAATAAAAACCTGTGACAATATATATGCGTAGCAGGCAGATACATTGTGTGCTTTCCATTTAATACAAAAAGTGACGCAGTGTTCGATAAAGCGCTTTCCATCAACGACACTGTTGAACACAGCCGTACACTGTTCGACACTCGAAAAAGTGGTGTTTGACAGATGCTTACCTACTTTCATAGAGTACTTTAAATATATAGGTACTACTTTGCTTGAATTAAGTATCATTACTTAACCTCGCAATTTATTTACGGCATATTCTAGTAGTAGTATTTGAGATTATTAAATTGAGCTTGTCTCTTACTGCTAATTAAAATTTAATAAAAATGTAGAATGTAAATATTGCATTATTGAAGTGAGCCCTGATAATATGGTTATGTTTATAAATTATTGAGCCAAGACTTTGTCAAGGAACTTGCATTTAGGTATACGACGCCCAGAATTTTGCGATATTGATGCACTCTAGTGTTATTTTGAGACAACTAGCTGTTTCATTTAAACTTTTACACAGTGTTTGGCAGTGTTTCACAATGTACCACAGAGTCCCTCTGTGTTAACTAAGGTGGAAAGCAACCATTGTTTACTACTCCGCCCAATCGGCATTAATAGTATTTGAATTGATTTGAACAATATTAAAAAGATAACTATTAAATAATAAAGAACTAATATTATAGAATATAAAAGAAGATAATATAAGAGAACGAAAGTTCGGTGTAAAACCCTATACTCTAACCAGTCTGGATTAGGGATGTGAGGTTAATAGAAAAGAATCGATTAAATAAAAATCAATTTTTCTTTATTCAATATTAATCGATTTACCAAATACCGATTTTAATAAAAATAAATAATCGATTTTTAAGGAAAAATCGATTTTTCTATTATTTAAAAATGTACCTATATGCTTTTTGTATTCCAATAATAAACCTTTTTTTTTTTCTATGGACGTGGTCGCGCCCTGCCAAATTGGTCCGGGGCGATGGAAGAGGCGGCGCACAATCTCATAGACCCACCCTGCAAACACCTCTCTTCGCCGTGCGAGCAGGCCACCGGTACCCGATCTTTGTCATCGGTGACCCGCCTGGCGGTTTACCCTTGCGGATTCCTCTCGTGTCGTCCTTACGCGGTGGCCCCACGTCGGGTGACCGGTCTATTCCCCGGTCCGATAACCCGAAGCCTTGGTTAGGGCGGCATCAGGCGCAGATATTCACGCCTACGCCGCCCGAGGCGCCGGCGGCGGATCGAGTCCGCATGGAGGGAATCCTCCCGGACTCGCTCCGCCGCCTCCTTCTGCAAGTTGACAGCTTCGCAGAATGCGGCGACCCCAGTTCCTGACGCTGTCAACCATCGCTTTCACGACAGCCGGCAGCGTCAGTTCGGCACCGATGACAGCGACGAGTTCACGGCGCTGCCCGTTCTAGATCGTACTCACCTCGAGCGTGTGTTGCGCCGCGTCCTCGTCACTGCCGCACTGGTGCCAGGACAGACTCAACTCCCGCCTCACGACCGTGTGCAGGTACTTGCCGAAGCAACCGTGCCCTGACAAGACCTGCACCAACTGGAAGAAGAGGACTCCGTGCCGCCGCTCCATCCATTCCATCAGTACGGTCCGGAGGGCCTCAACGGTAACAACACCGTGTCTAGGCCTCTCCAGCCGCGTAACCCAACGGGCGATAACGTCCCGGCGGGCGTCCTCGCGCCAGGTGGCTATCTCGCTAAGCGATAGGGAGCCACCTTCGTCGCGTGCTAAATTAACCCGCCGGTAGAGGTCGGAGAGCATTTCCGCCTCTAGGTCCCCAATAATAAATCTAAGAGATTCATATAAACAATTTATCAGATTAAAGTTCAAATAAAATGATATATATAAATACCCGATTACGAAACGAAAAATGATGTCACAAGCGGGGTTCGAACCCGCACCTATTGGGAATCCGGCCCAACCGTGCTGCCACTTACACCATCGTGATTCCCGGATTCCCAATAGGTGCGGGTTCGAACCCCGCTTGTGACATCATTTTTCGTTTCGTAATCGGGTATTTATAAATAATTAAGCATATTAAATGCTAAAAATTTCAGTAATTTGAATAACAAGGTTGTGTCATCGTTTAATACAATTCTAACTGTAAAGTTTGAAGTATTAAGTCTAAACAATGTGTAAACATTGTCCGATAGATGGCATACGTCACCTTGAAGACGTAAGACATAATATGAATCGAAATTTGCATGTCCTAAAATATGTCGGTCGTATATGTAGGTCGTGAACGACCGGATTCCCAATAGGTGCGGGTTCGAACCCCGCTTGTGACATCATTTTTCGTTTCGTAATCGGGTATTTATAAATAATTAAGCATATTAAATGCTAAAACTTTCAGTAATTTAAAATGATATAAATAAAAAAATGGCCAATTCATAACTAAAAATCAAACCGAAGGTTCCTTTAAATTTTCAAAGTAAGGCATAAGGAAACCAAATGTTATTATTGATACAAATTTTCAGTACCATTAAACATTTTATTATAAAAAAAAAATTAAATGATGAGCATCTTTTTTTTTATCGCTGTGGAAGCGCATTTACGCGCTATCCCCCGCCCAATGAGCATCTTAACAAGATAACCATATTGCCTTAGAAACTAAAATATAAATCAGAACAAAAGAAAATTGCCATAAATGTCAAGTAGGTACTATTTTACATTTAGACCTAGGTTCAGCTGTGGACGGCAATAGGCTGATATTTTTTGCACTAAAGAAATAATATTTTTTGTGTTGCTGGGGACTTTAAAAACATGCAATTAACGCAGACAAATTACACACAGACACAGAATAACACTTTGTGGGTCGCACAAAGTATTGTCCAACGTGGGAATCGAACCCACGGGCTGACACGGAAGGTCGGTATCTTAACTACTACGCCATTTGTGCATTCAAATGATGATGATGATTTTATATTTGATTAGTTTTAAAATAAAATATTAGTTTGAAGAAAGCACACTTGGTAGGTAATCCTAATCGTATTATTTTGTTTTTTTACGGTACTGATGGTACATGTGTGAAATAAGAAAGACGTTGTCTTTCTTATTTCTTGCAGTATTATTGACGTGAAATTTCTTTGCGCGCATGAGGGCAAAATTTTTACAGATAAATAGCAATATTAGTGTCACGAAAATGTGGGACGCTTTTGTCCAAGAAGAGGGAGAGAGAAAGGGCGAACGTAGCATGGAGCACATAGCCATGGAGCGAGAGTAGGGGGCAAGCGACTGAGAAAGATCGAGTCTCTCTCTCTCTCTCTCTGAGAGAGAGAGAGAGAGTGCCATAGAGCGAACGTCGCATCACGCACAGTGTCATGGAGCGAAAGGTGGGAAAGAATTAGCGAGAAAGATTGAGAGAGAGAGAGAAAGTAAGACAGGACGATCGTCGCATAACGCACATAGCCATGGAACGAGAGGAGTGAGAGAGAAAGGGAGATCGAGAAAAAATACATACTATTGTTGATGTATGTATGTAAACGAGATTTAAAATTTATTGTAGTTTGTCAAGGCAGTCTCACTTCTGACATGTGTACTTTGTATGCATGCACTTTTAATTTTTACATAGTTTCACTACCAAACCGTGGCATTGAGTTTCGAATTATGACAAAATTTAATACAACATCAGCACGTCTACCTCACGCCTATTTTTTTTTTTTTTTTTGGTGGACTATGGATGCGTCTCGCCTTGGGGCGCCGGGGATCGAATGTCAGTAGACGATCTCTCTGGCGTCCCGTAAAAGCGCGGCAGGGGGCCGCTGTGGTTTTAGTGGGTATTCCGGTGGAACAGCCTAACCGGCGAGTCCCACACTCCCTCCCGTCCACCAGCGGGTCGGGGGGGGTTAGCGCGTAAACGCGTTTCCACAGCGTCAAAAAAAAAAAAAAAAAAAATGGATGCGTCTCGCCCCGCCGAATCGGTCCGGGGTGACGGAAAGGCGGCGCGTGACCCCATAGACCCACCGTAAAATTCCTCTCTCTTCGCCGTGCGAGCGGACCACCGGTACTCGATTTTTAACTTCGGTGGCCCGCCCGGCGGTTTACCCTCGCGGGTTGCTCTCGTCACGTCTACCTCACGCCTCGGGTACGCCGATTTCGTACCTTTAGTTGCCGCATTTTACAAAGTTCTACGGTAAGTATCGAGTCAGAGCGCAGGGAGACCTATCAGCAGTCTAAGGTGTATTAGAAGTGAAGTAAACGACGCTTGCTAAAATTTATAGCCGACTTCTTAACAAGTGCAAGTTATACTTTGTTGAGAAGGTTCCCGTGCCATCGTACAATGATTAACATTGCACGTTTGAAATACTTTCGTTAATTTTTTTTTATTAAGTTATTTCATATACATCGGCAATAGGCATGCTGTCGCGTGTTCGGCCCGGAGATTAGGGCGTCATTTACGAAAAAGTTAACCAGCCGATGGCGATGCCTCGGTAGCAAACCATAATGCTGGAATGTCGACACGAGATGATATCAGAAAGGGTAACCTGTGACTGAAAACAAGGACCGAGTACTTCGACAAAAAAGTAGACTCTTAAAATTTATATTAACAGTAATTATAATGGTTCATGAGACACACATTCACAAACAGACAGAAAATGGATTATTAAATTCAGTAATATATTTTATTTTCTATTTCTAATGACACCCTTGGCACCTTTTGGAACCATCCATTCACCAGCCTATTGATATTTATTCTCAAATATATGACTCCCAAAATTGTATAATGCCCTAATTAGACTTGGCAGGTATCTCCCTGCCAAGGCAATAACAGTTAGTGTTATAAGTTTCCCAAAGAAAAGGAAAAATAAATAAATTAGACTATTAATTACCGTTTATACTCATCTTCACGTCATGCATTATAGAATCTACATGTAATCCTGGATTGGGTAGAATGTCCAACATAACTTTTGCTCCCCGTGGATTTATAGTTTTTGTTATTATTCTTGTGATCAAACTTTCTACACTGCTATTAACAGGTCTTTGATTCACTACTAGTGCGAAGTTAGCTAAATACGGTTTGAACATTTCTTGTATTCCCATTGATTTCAGTGTATCTTCTAACTTCACACTACTTTCTAGTTTCATTTTCGGAAAGCGAACAACGCAGTTTTGAAGTGTCATCTCATTTATCGCACTATCAATTATATCGTAATTCAGTCTATTCATTAGTTGCGATAAGCTGGTTTTTTTTGGTGTCCGCGGTTTTAATGCATACATTAGTGTTTCACTGTCGTTGTATGGCAGAGCTATCATAATGAAATCTGAAAATAAAATTTGGATTCATCATTATCTCAGCTCATATCATCCTACATCCCACTGTTGGGCTCGAACCTCCTCCATAATGGGAGTGAAATTGAGCTACTATACCACGCTGGTCATACGTGTTGGTATTAAGTTTTGTTACGAGTGTTTCTTCTTTTGAATAGATGTTATATGCGTTCTATATCACTTAATAGTCGTCTCTTTCGATCACCCACGGGTAAGATTGAGTGTGAAATGTGAGAGCGGAAAATTGGATTCATAATCTAACTTTATTTAACATCACAGTTAATTAACTTGAGATGTAAATGCACATGACTTTAGAGAAGAACAATAGATAGGTATAAATTGCACCCAAACTTGGAACAACCCAATCTAATATTTCTGGAATAACTGTGGTATGTGTGGGAATTAGATTTTCAGTCCGGAATTACCGAGTATTCACCACTCCCCTACTCCACCAATAGGCAATCGATAATACCTACTATCTTATAACCACTACGCTTTCTGTGAAACTTCAGCAACAGGTTAAATTGCTACTTGCGCATTAAAAATGGTTTATTTTTTATTTTCTATTTCTAATGACACAGTACATGAGTCTGGATAGATATACCTACTAGGGATATTCGATATACATCGATGCATCGAAAACATCGATGTTTACAATGCGATACATCGAATCGATCCGATGTTTTGAAAAGCTATCGAAATACTCGATGTATCGATGTTATTTCATAAAACATCGAATCGATGATAACCAGTTAATGTCACAAAAACTCAAGTTTATGTAATAAATTACAGTTTTATAAGGGATTGGAATAGTTATAAATGCCACAAAAAGATCTTTTTTTTTTTAGAAGTCAGTTTTATAAGGGATTGCAATAGGTATAAATGCCACAAAAAAGACTTTTTTTTTTTAGAAGTCAGTTTTATAAGGGATTGGAATAGGTATAAATGCCACAAACATATATATCACTTTTGATATGACTTTAGCTTTGTAATATATTTTAGAAAAAGTACTCGATGTTTACAAAACATCGATGTTTTCATCCGATACATCGAAATGCATCGATGTACAGTTTCGATTCGATAAAAACATCGATGTTTTTTCAAAGTGGACACCCCTAATACCTACAGCAATATTTATTTATTCAAATTCACAAACGTGAGCGTTATTTATTTGTAAGAATCATACTTTTGTTCATAGTTTTTTTTTTTTAATTTTGTTTTGCGCACATTCCAGTTAACAATGTTTTCTTTTCTAAAACTCCTCTTTTTCTTTTTATTTGCGGCAGGTTATAGTCTGAAGTCTGAACGCACCCCGTTCGTTTTACTTTGGATACGAAAGAGCGACAAGTGGCCTCATAACTTACCGTTAGTGGCTGTTTACTCGTAACGATTCTAAAACCCTCTAAAGAACTATGTTTCGGAGAATATTCCGAATCTGAAAGTTCCCTTAATTTTAGAAGTTATGTGAATAGAAAATTATACATACCATGTTGATTACAACTGCTAAAGGGAAACTCTCCAACGTTTAACATAAGTTCGGCCATAACTTTATTAGTCGCTGTTTTGAACGGCATTCTAAAAAAAAAATCAATTATAAATATTATTAGGTATTATTAAAGGTCCGATTACGAGCGAAAAATGATTGTCACAAGTGGGATTCGAACCCACACCTATTGGAAATCCGTTCCAATCGTGCTGCCATTGCGTATTGTAGGACATTCGATTCTCGCATCGTATTATATTTTCGTTCTTAAGGAGACTTGTGCCATCTACCAATGTCAGTTTTTATAAATAACCAAGCATATTAAATGCTGAATTTCAGTAATTTGAATAACAGGGTTGTGTCATCGTTTAATACAATTCTAACTGCAAAGTTTGACTATTAAGTCTGTACAATGAGTAAACAATGTCGGATAGATGGCACACGTATCCTTAAGGACGAAAATATAATACGATGCGAGTATTGAATGTCCTACAATAGTTCACGTTGGTGTAGGTAAGTGGCAGCACGACTGGAACGAATTTCCAATAGGCGTTGGTTCGAATCCCACTTATGACAATCATTTTTCGCTCGTAATCGGGTTTTAATAAATAATCAAGCATATTAAATGCTAAATTTCAGTAACTTGATTATTAAAGGTCCTTGCGAGTAATTCTCATTAAGAAAGGGTCTATTAGGTACACGTATGCATGTAACCTAGCAATAATATTTACTCACTTTGCTAGATACACATTTTGACGTGATAACGTCTTACAAATCGATGAACGCCGACTACACGTACGAAAAGGTGTCACGTTCCGCCTGAGCCGAGCGTGTAAGCGAAAGCGCGGAATAAGCGATAGCGAGGCACGATTACTACGAACTATTTATAAAATGAAGTGAAAAGTTAATGTGGTTTCCATTGTTTATGTTTGTTCAATTCATAAAATATTACATATTGCATTGTCCTTCCCCAACAATAATGAACCGCGTCCTTACTTTGTATTTAATTTTATTTTATTAGTCCTTCCTTTGTTATTATTACATTGTATATAATAGTATTATTATATCAAATTTGCCCACATGGCTCATTAATTATAACATCGCTAAAACTTTTGTAAAAATTACAGACTATTTCGTAATTCAGGATATTTTCCTACTCTTATCCCAATTGCATGGGGTCGATACAATACAATATGTACTCTTCTTTCATAGTACATATTGTAAAAGTTATTGGCATTAGTTTTACGACCGGCCGCCTGCCAGACGCCAACCCTCCTTGGGAATGTTATTGTTGACCAAACGGCATCAGTTAGAGATGGCTTAGGTCGTTATAAGGCGCTTAGTCGTCTTTTACGAGATTCACGAGTAAAGTCAAAGTGGGTAGTATTCGTAGCCGCTACCACACAGCTCATTTCGTAATTCAGGACATTTAACACAATTATTACTAAAGTTATTATTGATATAAATATATCAGTGTGGTGACAGAGTAAGAATTCGATTCACGGGATTCACCACACCCTTTCTTGCCCATGGGTGTATAAAAAGACGACTAAGGGATATGACATGCATATAACATTTATGTAAGAGAAGGAAAGCTTTAAATAAAACCGTATACCAATCCATCTGACCAGAGTGACATAGTAGGTTAATTTCCCTCCTATTGTGAAGGAGGCTTGTGCCCAACAGTGGGTCGTTACGTCCCACTTTATTAACTTAGATGATGATGATGACTGATACTTATATGTCAATAACTTCACTAGTATGAATCTATACAGGTATGTATAATGGGATCCTGTAACTTAATTGTATACCTTTTTTTATTGCCTTTATTGGCAGAAGAACAAGCAGCCCACGTGAGAAATTGGTAACTGCAGCTCAATAATTTCTGCAATACCTACCAGAAGCATTACTAGGTCACTGCCTATATACGTTTAGCC
The DNA here is from genome assembly GCA_905163515.2 of Lymantria monacha. Lineage (NCBI taxonomy): Eukaryota > Metazoa > Arthropoda > Insecta > Lepidoptera > Erebidae > Lymantria > Lymantria monacha. The sequence goes on from LR991087.1 coordinate 4,944,282, forward strand.
CTCCGGCTCTCTTGCTCAAGGAACGAATTGTAGTAGCAAATTCCTCTTTATTCAAACGTCGATTTTCTGCGAGAGAGCCAGAGGGGTAACCCGGACCTGCCAACCCATTTATATTTGCAGACATAAAACAGTTAGCGGTGTGGTACACGATTAGAGAGGTACAGTTTTATAACAATAAAGCATTTTTGAAATACTAATAATCAAAAAATATTTTTAACACACTAGTATATTTAGAAGATCATTAAATATTATTATTTGAATATTTTTCAGGGAAGGACAACCCTACTGGTAGACTGACGATCTTATGAAGGTCGCAGAACCGTTGGATGCAGGTAGCACAGGAGCGTTTTGAATAGCATTTTCGTGGAAAGGCCTATGTCCAACAGTGGACGTTTACGGGCTGAGATGGATGGATTTCAATATTTTTGCTACCTGATGGTAAGCTTGCAGTTTTAGATTGCTCCTGCACTTTAGTGTTTTATCGGAATATACTTTGCAATATTGGATACCTTAGAAGATTGGGTATATAACGACAGCCCAGACAACCAATGCTCATACAATATACGGACTCCATTGCGCAATATGAACTCGTCCGTCACCCATGTTTAATTCTATCACGACGCGATGATCCAGAGTGCATTGGGAGCTTACAGCACATCGAAAGGCTAGCGGGCAACTGAACGCAAACTACAACTGCTTGTACATTAGGTTGAAAGGTGGAGAAAGACCGCACGGCGTATTATAGGATTCCATGCTACACTCATATTTTCCTGAACGGCCAATCAAGGTATGATCAGACTATAATCTGTAAAAATGTTTATAAATAATGTAAAACTTACTCGAGAGTGTATTCTGGTCTGAAAGGCTGTTGCCACTGACCGTTGAAGTAAAGTGCATTCAGTAACACCATTTTGGTAGAAGTTGGAAGAGTATCCTTCAAAAAGTTGTCTATTTGCCCTTCTGTATGATTTTGGACCCATCTGTAAAGACAATAAACTTTAAATCAACATATTAATATTTCTTCATTATGACTTGTATGTCGAGATGCTAATGAAGACGTTAAAAACTCGTATGATGTTTATTATTCATATATATACATATCATCACGCCATATCCCTTGCAGGGTAGGCAGAGAGAACAGAGTGCCAGAGAACTCTATCCTTGCATACTTCACTCGCTTCCTCAACATTCATAATTCTCTTCATAGACGCTCGCCGGTTTCGGAGACTCTTGACTCCACCTTCCTTCAGTACGTGACCAATCTGGTCTGGGTAGGTGAGTTTCGGTTTCCCCCGGTACCTACATCCTTCCACTATCGCATTGTATATCTTTTATATTTTTTATTCAGCTTTTAATAAAGTCAGTATTTTAATAAAGCTCAAATAAATTGGATTCCGGGGAATTCAACATGAAAGCCAAGATCTTTAAAGAAGAATATGTCATAACGATTTCTGATGTTTACACGTGTATTACATATTTGAAATTTAACTATTTTTACGGATTCGGAGGGCCGTGACTCTACCCGTTTCCATTATCGCTGTAAAGTGTTCGAAATATCAGGGAAAATCCCACTTATGACATTTTTCGCTCGTATTCGGTTTTTATAAATAATCAAGCATATTAAATGCTAAATTTCAGTAATTTGAATAACAGGGTTGTGTCATCGTTTAATACAATTCTAACTGTAAAGTTTGAAGTATTAAGTCTGTACAATGTGTGAACATTGTCGGGTAGATGGCACACGTCTCCTTAAAAGACGTTAATATAATACGAAACGAGAATTGAATGTCCCAAAATAGTTCACGGTGGTGTAAGTAGCAGCACGATTAGGACGGATTTCCATCCCACTTGTGACATTTTTCGCTCGTATTCGGTTTCTGTAAACGTCAGGAATTTAAAAATCAAATACATACGTGATAGAATCCGTAAAATATTCCATTTCAAATGAAAAATATGTCATTAATCATTGCCACGGTTAACCGCTGACGATCCAAATCAGCTACAACAATTTAGAAATAATTTTGTTTATAAGATTGAGAAGTGATAAAGTTTATCATGCTTCTTATATCAAATAGTATATCAACAAGATACAGACCTCATCATCATTCTTCTGATCTTGTCCTAATTACTTGGGGTCGACACAATATGTATTCCTCTTTCTACATATTGCAAAAGTTATTGGCAATAGGTAGTTGTATGACCGGCAGCCTGTCTGATGTCAACTTTCATGAAAATGTAATTGTTGACCAAACGGCATCAGGTGGTGTTTATACAGGTCAATATAATGCTTAGTCGCCTTTTACGACATCTAAGAGCAATGTAAGGGTCGGTATTTGTAGCTACTACCACACAGAATACTGACAAAAAATATAAACCTGAGTCGCTAGTAATTAGTTCTCACGCAGATTATTTAATCCTAACTATATATTTTTAATGACTGTATACTCAATGCTTGTATCGCTAACTTGCGACAATGTCTTAGATCTGTAGACCAACCTTCACCTACCTGCTTACTCAGTGCCGGATTAACCCAGCGCGGGGCCTGTAGCAAATTCTGTCATGTTCTACTTATATATTCATGAAAGTGAGATTAAGACGTTTTTGGCCCATGGTGTTCCTTAACTTATTTTTATCAGTTAGTGATCACGAGAGACAAGTAAATGCGCAAGGTAATTTCTACGTTTGGGAAACACAATTCTAAAGAATTATTTAATAAAAGTTTATAAAATTGTAGTTCCAGAGGCCTGGAGGCGAAGATGCTCTCCGATCTCTACCGGCGGGTTTCTTTAGTACGCGACAAGGGTGGCTTCCAATCGTTCAGCGAGGTAGCCACGCTTCCTCGCGACAGGTCAATGCCCGTTGGGTTACGCGGCTGGAGTGGCCTCGATACGGTGTTCGTACCGTTGAAGTCCTCCGGCCCGTACTGATCGAGTGGATGGACCGGCGGCATGGAATCCTCTCTTTCTGACTGGTGCAGGTCTTGTCGGGGCACGGTTACTTCGGCAAGTACCTCCACACGGACGCAAGGGGACTCCGCCCTGCTAACAGTGCGGCAGTGACGAGGACACGGCGCAGCATACGCTCGAGTTTTGTACGAGCTGGTCTCGGCAGCGCTGTGACCTCGTCACTGTCATCAGTGCCGACTTGACGCTACCGGCTGTTGTGAAAGCGATAGTCGACAGCGTCAGGAACTGGGACGCCTCCTCCTTCTGCGAGGCAGTCATCTCGCAGAAGATGGCGGCGGAACGTGTCCAGAAGGATTCCCTTCATGCGGACTCGGGCCGCCACCGGCGCCTCAGGCGGCACAGGTGCGAATATTTGCACCTGATGCCGCCCTAGCCGAAACATCGAGTGATCGGTGAGGCTTTGGCAGGATAACTAACCTCTCCTACTTCCAGCACTCAAGGAATTATCCAGTCGCCAAACAGGCATTGTACAGTCGCCTGAGGCATGGTTCTAGGTGCTCGGAGCAACGTCAACACCCGGACGGGTATTCCGTCCGGGCCGGGAGCCGTGGTGGCGAAATGAATCCTCGTCACAGCCGCTCCCATTTTCGACTCCGTCACGGACGGAACACTGTCGTCTGTCCATGACCGGGGACGTGTGTTACGGCTGCCACGGAAAAACTCCTCGACCACTCTGTGGAGGAGGTCAGGCTGGAGGGTCTCAGTGAGGGAGAGGCCCTACGCGTGAAGCTTGTTCAGCGATGCGCGATACGAGCGACCCCAGGAGTCATTGACCATGTCCATACCACCGAAGACAAAGATCGGGTACCGATAGTCCGTTCGCACGGCGAAGAGAGAGGAGTTTTACGGTGGGTCTATGGGGTCACGCGCCGCCTTTCCGTCACCCCGGACTGATTTGGCGGGGCGAGACGCATCCATAGTCCACCAATAAAAAAAATAAAAAAAAGGAGTCATTGACCATACTTGAGGTTTTTCCAAAATCTCTTCAGTTGTAAGAGTTTTAAGCTGTCGTAATAGGTTCTCTAAAAACAAGAATAATTTTACGTTATGCTTTCATACATTTAGTTAATTGATAGGCTTACAAATGTATCAAATCTGTTAATTAATTAATCTCCTATTATTATATAGATATATATATTTTATCAAATAAAATATATTTCTGAGCACGAACCTCCTCTACAATAGGAGGGATATTGACTTACTATATCACGTTAGTCAGTCTTGTTGTAGGGTTTTATATCAAGTTTTCCTTCTCTTGTATAGATCTTATTTATATACTAGTTGTGTTTTACGACAAACACGAGCAAGAGAAAAGGCGGTTACATTTCATCGCCCCCTTACTACGTTACCACACGGCTAATATAAATTTTACAATATTTATTTACAATAAAATTCTTCTAAAAGCGTGAATGGTTTCAGATGTCTGTATCTTTTAAATTAGCTTACATTTCTATTTTTACCTCAAAACAATATAATATTTATAGTAGATAAATGGATGTTTCTCCGTGTGGTGACGGAGTAAGAATACAATTCACCATCCCTTATCTTACTTGTGGGTGATCGTAAGAGACGACTAAGGGATATAAAACGCATATAACATCTATGCGAGAGAAGGAAAACTCGAAACAAAACCCTATACCAACACGTCTGACCAGCATGGTACCTATAGTAGGTTAATTACCCTCCCAATATGGAGGAGGCTCGAGCCCAACAGTGGAACGTGTATGAGCTGAGATGATGAGATGAGATAAATGGAAATTGTATATAAAATTAGTATTTAACGCTCACACTTAAACTCTGCCATGACACACCCCAACCAATTAGTGGTTGGGGCGGCTTCCTATACCCCATCGCGTATCTCCAAAATCCGACGTCCGCGTCACGTCCTCAACGACGATGGCGACGCTATAACGCTCGCCCAAACAAAAGCCTACGCCGCACGCGAGGCCATCTACTACAAATATCCGCGATTTCGTCCTCGCCGTCGAGGTGCGAAAACACGGCGCGCAATAATCACCGATCCAAAGGTGGACACGTCCACGTCCACCTTGCCCTCAGCGACGCCCCGAGCCGAGGTCCGTTCCCCACAGGGGGAGCCCTCGAGCGATGTCGCCTAACACACTTCTAACGGGTTGAGAGCCTCCGGGCTCGCCCGCAGACCGGTTCAGCTGTAAAAGCCCCTTCGGCTAACAGCTCGCAGTTGGTACGTTTTAGTGGGTATTCAGTGTGTTCCCTGCGAGTCCCACATATCCCGCCCGGGGCGGGTATGCAGAAAATGCATTTTTAACCACTGCGTTACCCAAAAAAAAAAATCACTCGCTTACACTTAAAGACAATGCTCATCTTAACACAGGCACATACATACATACATACATATCATCACGCCATATCCCTTGCAGGGTAGGCAGAGAGAACAGAGATCCAGAGAACTCTTTCTCTGCATACTTCACTCGCTTTCTCAACATTCATAATTCTCTTCATACACGCTCGCCGGTTTCGGAGACTCTTGACTCCACCTTCCTTCAGTACATGACCGATCTGGTCTAGGTAGGTTAGTCTCGGTCTCCCTCGGTACCTACATCCTTCCACTTTCGCATTGTATATCTTCTTAACCAGACGTTCGTTCGGCATTCTTTCCACGTGTCCGAACCATCGGAGCATTCACTTTCGCATCTTTACACCAATACTCTTTTTCATACCTACTCGCTCTCTTTCGTCGTCGTTACGAATGCGGTCGGTCAGCCTAACTCCACAGTTTTTCCGTAGAGATCGCATTTCGAACGCATTAATTTTACTTTCATACTCTTTTCTGCATACCCAACTCTCGCTTCCATTCAGTAATGTTGCGACAAGCACTGCGTTATGTATTGCTACACGTGCCTTCTGGCTGAGGTGGTGGCTGCTGAGAAGTTGCCCCAACGCTCCGTTCACTCTATTTCCCGCATTCACTCTTCGCTCTATATCAGTGGTGTACCTTCCATCTCGGCGAAATCCACATCCAAGATATACAAATTCATCCACTTGCTCTAGTACATCATTACCTATTGTTACTCTTACGTCTGTTCTGGCTTCATCTCTTTCAAAGACCATTATTTTGGTTTTGTTCACATTCACGCGTAGACCCCTTTTCTTACAATCTTCTGTCATTGTGTCGACTAGGGTCTGCAGGTCAGTCGCTGACTGTGCCAGCAGGACTGCATCATCTGCATAAAGCAGAGCAGTGACCACTGAGTCGCCCATCTGGACTCCCACATTCATATCGTTCAACCTTTGGAGACATTTATCCAGATATATGATAAGCCCATGTAACTGGACTGCACAGCCTGTAGCAGTTTACCGTTAATACCATTCTCCGGTAAAATGTCCCAAAGTTCCTTTCGTACAACCGTGTCAAATGCTCTCTCCAGATCCACAAAACTGCAGAAAACCCTCTGACCTAGAGCCAGATGCTTCTCCACAATGTTGCGCAGAGAGAACACTTGATACATGCATCCCCTTCCACTCCTGAATCCTCCTTGTGTCTCACACAGTAAACCATCGGACACCATCCTCATTCTCCTTTCAAGAATTTTACCATACACTTTTGCTGCCAAACTGGTCAAGCTTATGGCTCTGTAATTTGCGCAGTCATAACGTGAACCCTTGTTTTTAAACAAAGGCACGATGACTGCGCTATTCCAGTCCCCGGGAACCATTCCCGAGCTCCAAATACAGGCACCATTATCATAAAATTAACACAGGCACCATTATCATAAAATCTTAATATCTATAATGTCTAATATAAAAAAACTCACTTATTTATCAGATCTTTAGCGTCTTGGCTTTGTTCGAAATCAGTATTAAGAACTTCACCGCGGTATACATCATGAAGGTAATTACGGTACAAATCACGTAATGTTGTTTGTGTGTCGACAAATATGGCGTCCGCATATAAAGTTTTAGCTGAATCGTTGGTATTTAAAGACTGAAGTAGATCCCCAAACTCTTCGTGGTTTTTGCGGTTGGCAAATAAATCTGTGAATATTAAAATAAGTTTAAGAACAACTTTTGTATTGCATGCAATTGTTATCCTTTTATTAACTTCATCTGTAGTGTGGCTGAACGACTTGATGGAGCTGAGAGATCAAAATTGTTTATTTATTGGAGGTGGTTCTTAGTCAAATTCAAATTACAGTAAAATGCGAAGAACTCTTAATGAAGAAAACTCACAATGAAGTGCAAAATATACTCCATAGAAAATGTAACAAAATTTATATTACGATTGTCCTATCAATCCGAAGTCGGTAAAATTTTAAGAGGATCCTATGTGGATATTTTTTTTTATTATTATATCGGAGATTATAATTTTATATTTTTCTTTTTTTTTTACGCCACCCTGCACTAAAGACATAATCCTTGTATTGCGGGGGACTTATATTATATATAGCCGGTTTTTACAACTGCCTCAAGCAAGTAAAGGTTGATGACACATTGTATTCTTAACTCGTCACAATACGAGGAGTAAAGGACAAATAACATACATATATTAATAGGATAAACACTCATTGAGGTCATGTAATAAAATATGAATATGACGGAATTGCAAGTTGAAATTTATTAAATCTCTGTTTAAACTAAATCTGAAAATGATATCACAACCTAAATAATTAATTTAGTTATGCTCATTTTTATCAAAGACTTTTAAAGTTTAGATAAGTAGCACGTAAGGCAATATAAATGACATATAGAAAGAAAGAAAATATCTACTATACATATCATCATCATTATAGTGGTAGGACCACGCTGTGGACAGTCTGTGTTCTGTCTACAGCCGCGAGCCGGTCCGTCCGGGGCAGTACCACACTCTCGCAGATGATCGACGTCTGAGTAATGGCAATGTGTTACTTCGTTCGGTGAGCGAGAGAACCGGTAGCCTCACGAATTCAGCCTCTCTGCGGGTGACGGACTACTCTCCGGTTCAGTCACCCGCGGCCTCGGCTAAGGCGGCATCAGGCGCAGGTATTCGCGCCTGCGCCGCCCCAGGCGCCGGCGGTGGAGCGTCGACCGCGTCCCAATTCCTGACGCTGTCGAGCATCACCTTAGCGATGGTCGGAATCCTACATCCCATTGTTATGTTTAAGCTTCCTGAACAATCATCACTTTTTTGTTCTTATCACAATTACTTGGGGTCGACTCAATATATATTCGTACATGTCGCAAAAGTTATTGGCAATAGTTTTATGCCCGAACAACTGCAAGAAATTAACTTCTTATATATCCTGATTAGACGTGTTGGTGTAGGATTTAATTGCCAGTTTTCTTTCTCTAGCTAGATAATATGGACAACATCTATGTTGTCCATATTATCCCTCAGTCGTCTTTTATGATACCTATGAGCTAGAAATGGAGTAGTGAATAGAATTGTACTTCCGTCACCTCGCGGAAGCTAGCTAATTTTTTTTCTTTTGCTTATGGTGGCACGAGCAAGCAGCACACCTGATGGTAAGTGTTACTGCTGCCTATGGACCTTTGCTATACGAGAAGTACCTATAGCTGGGCCGTTGCCTACTAATATAAACCCCAACCTCACCCAGTTGGGCTTCCGGCTCTCTTGCTCACCGAACGAAGCGCAACAGCATATTGTCATTACTCAGACGTCGATCTTCTGCGAAAGTGTGGTACTACCCCGGACGGACCGACCCACAGCGGTAGACAGATATCTGTCAACAGCGTGGTCCTACCACTATAAATTATTTAGTTCCTCTTTTATTCTCAGTTAATAAGTTAATTAAATATTTATTTATTTTATTTCCCAATAGAAATATGTATTCATAGTTTTATGTTATTGCAGGTATAACTGTAATTTGCGTCTTCGCGACCTCTAACTACCATTTATATCCAAGAACTGAGGTCACTGTCTGGAAATCTCTCATTGCAATATAAAACACCTCCGTAAAATCCTTAACGAAGAAATGGAATAGATATATCCAAAATATTAGCATATGAATGTTAATTCAATGACTAATCCACAATGAAAATAGATATCAAATTAGCACTGCGCTAAAGTTCACCAAAAATGCTTTGTTAGGTTTTGCAAGGCTAGCGACATATATTTATTGATGTATATTCAGATAACAGTATCATCGCGTGACCTTTACAATACACAATTGTTTATTTACCTTGGGAAAATCCTAGCACCTCTGCGAGCTCGTCATACGTTCTACCCACGCTACCCAGAAGGGCCATTGCCAGCAGACCTAAAACAGAAATTTATTACAATTAATGTAGTTATTTTCATGCGTGGTTAATTTTTTTAAAAGAAAGAAGATAGCTTTAAGGATTAGAACACAAAATCTGCCACGATTTTCCGTGTAGTGACGGAGTAAGAATAAAATTCACCACCCCCCTATCTTACCTGTGAGAGTACGATTAACGGGGTACTCGTATAATATGCATACAACATATATACAAGAGAAGGAAAGCTCGACATAAAATTCTATGACAACACGTCCAACCAGTGTGGTATAGTAGGTCTACTTGCTTCTTTTTGTGGAGTATCTACCTCAGGAGTGAATATAAGTAGGCATCGACAATAGAAAGCATAAACGTCCCACAGAATTAAAATTCTACATTAGACTAGAAAGACCCTTTCATTTTTTTAATTAAAAGTTTCTTTCTTATTTGTGAATCTAGAGGTGTCGGTTTTGGATATTATCCAAAAACCACCTAAGTGGTGGTTTTTGGATAATTCACGTTATTTTTTAATTTAACTTTTTCACTTTTGTGTTTTATCGTTTATTACGCTTATGTTTTCTATGCCGCGATGTGAAAAGGCTTGATTCCTTTATGCTTTTTATATGCCTTATTATAAATATTTATCCCATTATTCTATATTGTGTAGGTATATAATATATATATACCTATTCATTTTGTCAATAACCATCAATTTGGACGTATCGTAAATGCCGGATGCCCGTGATGGCCATATTGCTATTTTTGTAACACGGACAATCAACTACGCGTCAAATAGGTCACGGGCACGCCGTGATTTTATGCTTTATTTAAGAGCATATATGGAAACTAGCGTCGACTCCACGCTACGATGGTCCTGCAACAGGAATTGAACCGAGAACTTTATAACTAACAATTAGTTTGCGCTACTAGATAATCGTTATAGTCCCTATAATCTGTTTAATATATTAGTTTAAGAAAAAAAAATATGAAAAAAATAATGAATAAGCCTAACCTATTATTTGGGGTATAGTTTGAACTTCCTGATTGCTTAAAAATTACATGACACATATACCTAATAACACTTAATGATTTCTGATGTTTATGCGAGTATTACATATTTGAAATAAAACTATATTTATGGAATTGCGCGTTTGTTGCGACATTTCGAACACTTTACAACGTCCAAGGTCTCCCGTGAAATTGTCCTCCCGAGACCATGAACGCTGTAAAGTGTTCAAAACTTCGGGCAATTATAAATCAAATACAAACGCGATAGAATTCGTAAAAATAGATTTTGCCTTAAATCATTTGAACGTTCTTTAGTATCGCATAAGTGTACGGCAATTTCTCGAATGCAATAAAATAAAATCACAGTAATTCACGCGGACAGGTTGAATAAGCATAGGTATATTGCCTCAAAATCAATTTTTACATGTTGTAATTTATATAATATTGTTTTATCTAGAGTACTACTACCTTTTTGTATCTACACTTTAAAAATATGTAACTACATGTAATCTGTGATAAAAAAAGCAGCAGGGATATTTAAGTATAAAGCCTTACAGCCAAATTCAGAAATGTAGAAGTCTCTAGTTTATAACTGCTTGTCATACTTCTATCAAAAAATATTGTTGAAGTTATTTTTAAATAAAAAAAAAATATTGAAGAGGAAGCAATTAAGACACGACCTCGATGTAGGTACTAAGGAAGCACAATGGCGATATTTACCTGCAACGCCGGTAGGGGAGACGACAACGTTGTTGTCCTTTCTTTCATTCATCATTTTTAATAGCAATTTATAACCAAAATTGTTCACAGCACTTGCAATATTATTTTCATTAGGTTTTTGTGAATGAAGCGCTTCGACAGTAATGCTAAAATAACAAAAAGTAACTTAAGTTTCAGTAGTTGCCTTTTTGGTATAATGGCGACATACTAGTAGACATATCCTTATCGTAACAGAATTTACGGATGTCAAGGATTCTGTACCAGTAAGTAGCCAGCCCAATAAGGAGGGAATAATGTGGGTTATGAAGCTAGGCGCCGCTCTTCCGACGCCCCGGACGGAATGGATGGCGTGTGTTCAGACCATAGCCTGCCAAAAAACTCGTAACAAATTAGGAATATACTTTCGAATTATGATTAGCTCTAAATTTCTAGTGGAAATTTGTAAAAACCAGTTAAGAAATCACTCGGATTGTCCTAGAAACATTACAATACCCGTGAACTCGCCTGACAAGCGTGGCTATTATCACGTTATCCATCTATGTGGTGAGGCTAATGAAGCACTGTATAAGAAGTCCCTGGATAGGAAATAGGTGATCAAGGATTTGCCAGGTTTAAAAAATTCAATGTAAATTTTGTCAATTTCTTCGCTTACCTTGGTGAGGTCAACTCCACAGCATCTTGCCCGGACATTCGGACCAAAAATATCACTGTCAAAATAGTCCATATTCTCCTTACCATTATATTATACCTAAAAGAAATCACCGAGTAATATTAAGAAAATCATTTTTGATACTATACTTATTTGTTTATAAAGACCCTTCGATGATCGATATATTTGTTTCTCTTGCCTAAAAATCTTACGGCCAAAAAAAAAGATAAAATACAAACGAGTGAAACCCATTAGATTATTAATGATTTAAAGTTCTCTACTAAACACTAAAGTATTCATTATTTGTCATTTTATTTATATGTGGAATTTTTGTTTATGTCGATATGGGCCGTTAATTTATTACATTAAACAATTATTGTTAGTTTTATTTAACCCACATCCTATCTCTATGTAAGAAAATATTAGTATCGTGGCTATTAGTAATAGTATTGTGGCTTACGTAAAATCTTTTAAAACTCACTCTCGTGCAAAAATATATGCGTTATGGTAATCTCCCTAAATTGTCCTAGGGTTTACGTAATAAATTAATATATAATAGGACCATCCCTTTCGCAATCTAACACTTAACTTCAATACATACAACATTTATTGGTTAATTTTATGAATTCTTTATTAAATATGAATATATTTTCTTAAATTCAATTATAATTTTAGATTCGGGCAAAAAATATTGACATACGTACATAGTTATTTATTCCTATTTATATAATATTAATAACAACTACACAGTAATCAGTTTGTTTTAAATTTTTACAGCTACTTAGTAATATCAATGAAATCAAGAGGACTAAGGTCATTTTCAATGTCAGTTTTATCAAATAAATAAAACAATTATTATTATAAATACACATTTTAACGACTGCATTAAAATATCAATTAGAATAATAATAAACTTGCATTTAAAAAATGTGCGGCAATTATATGAATTCAAAATTAAAATGGTGGAGTAAAATAAATATAGGTACAAAGGGACAGTAATAAAATAAAAAAAATATTTCTTATTGATACAATAAAAATGACATTTAATTATAAGTCTTAAAACACACTGTGTTTGATTAGAAATCTTTTTAAATTTATGTTCAAGTAATAATAATTTATAATTAAGAACAAATTTGTTTTAACACTATATACCTACTTGTTGCCTGCCGTGATAATATTCGGAAGCAGGCTCTCGCAGAGAAACTGTGACTATTCTTAAATATCGTATAATATTTAAAACAAGTGTATGATACACTTGTTTTAACTTGTGTTAAAGATGAAAGAAATGAGAACTTACTTGATAAGTTTAATAGATCTTTTAAACTTTACAATATTACGCAAGTCCACAAATAAATCGAGTTCTTCACGAAACTTCACTCAGACGCGTCTATTCAGTAAAACGTCTCCTAACTCAACTGACGTAAATAAGGTACCTACTATAGCTAGACAAGTCAAAGCATTGCTTTTAGCCTTGTCAATATATAAGAGACTGAATCATATGTTATATAAATTATTGTTTATAAACCTCAAGCAAGGCCTTCGTTCTTGTATAATTTAATACATGGAAATAATGTAGGCACCTGCTTATATTCAGCAGCTCATCTTAATAATAGCGTGCTCTTAACGCAATATATTATGGTGTTCACGGACGAGCAAAGATTTTACGGGTTCAAATCCACCAGATTTAAAATTATAAATTTTATAGCGGGTTCTTCTTGGGGGCCGATGAATTAAACAATATTTGTTCGTGAAATGAGATTTATATTGTAGCGCCATTAATACAATTGAGAATAAACTTAAACATATTACACACAGAAAATCAACGGTAGCGTGCCGGCGGACGGATCGTACGTTTTTTTGGCGCGCGTGGGGTTGCCAGCTTACAAAGCGCTGGTTTGCGTTCCGCTATAATTTTTTAGTTTTAAGACTGACAAATAATCTTGTCTTATTTTTCACATGTATTTATTTTCAATCTTATTTTTTTTTATATAAAATGTTCATGAAATAACATCATTATTTTATGAACGTTTTTGTTGTTTTATTTTCTTATGTCCCATCCGATATTGAAACTTGATTATGACCGTTTAAACATAATTCAAAGAAGCGCAGACTACACATTAAGAGCGGTTCCGCACTACATCCGATCCGAACCCGTGAAAATATGGTCCCTCGTAGCCGTAGAACTATTTCTATGGTAATTTACGCACTACATCCGATCTCCGTCATCCGATTTCTTTCCGTCATTCTAGAATCTCCATGCCGGAGAAGATTTTTGACGGACCGATGTAGCCATAGAATTATTTGTATGAACGCTCGCGCACTGCGTCCGAGTTACATACGAGCAGGGAGGCAGCGGGGCGGGCGGGGCATGCGGCTGGGTGACGTGAAGCGGCAAGCCTTCGAGCCATCGAGTATTAGTCGTTCGTACGTACGTCTTCTTTTCTACATTCGTACGTACGTACATCTATGTACGTACTATACCTGTGTCGGTCGTGATTGAACGAATCAAAAAGATCGAATCACGCTCTCTGCGTAACCGATTCGGTCACCAATCGTTTGAGACCCGGATCTTTCGTGATCGATCGATCGCGAGCGACCGACACAACCCGCCTCGATCCTTGTGAACGGCGACCGACTGAGATCGACTACGATCAAATAACCGATGTGCACGACCGAGATCGAATACGATCAAATAACCGACGTGAACGACCGTGATCCAATACAATCAAATAACCGATTGACCGGCGCGTCATCAGTCGAATAATTAAAAGAAAAATTACTTTTTGTTTTTTTTTATTTAGTAGTTTTCTTATTTGTGCTTTTCGTGAATAAATAACTGTCAACATCATTGAAAAAAAATATTTTCTTTACTTATATATTGCGCTTCGCTCGCCTTTATAATATTATCAGGGCGAGCGAAGAGTGATAAATTCTATCATGGTTGGATGCGTGAATTACGAACATAATATTTTGTCCATACATACATACATACATACATATCATCACGCCATATCCCTTGCAGGGTAGGCAGAGAGAACAGAGTGCCAGAGAACTCTATCTCTGCATACTTCACTCGCTTCCTCAACATTCATAATTCTCTTCATACACGCTCGCCGGTTTCGGAGATTCTTGACTCCACCTTCCTTCAGTACATGACCGATCTGGTCTAGGTAGGTTAGTCTCGGTCTCCCTCGGTACCTACATCCTTCCACTTTCGCATTGTATATCTTCTTAACCAGGCGTTCGTTCGGCATTCTTTCCACATGTCCGAACCATCGGAGCATTCCCTTTCGCATCTTTACACCAATACTCTCTTTCATACCTACTCGCTCTCTTACGTCGTCGTTACGAATGCGGTCGGTCAGCCTAACTCCACAGATTTTTCGCAGAGATCGCATTTCGACCGCATTAATTTTACTATCATACTCTATCATATTTTGTCCACATTTTTAGAAAATATATTTTTTTTTATTAATTAGATTTCTTCTTGTGTTTTTAATAATTAACGCTGTCTGTCGAAAATTGTAAAAACAATTAAGGCATGTAGATTAACATCGGGTTTGTTACTGCCATCTGTTAGAAAACTAAAAAATTAATATATAATAATCAATTTATTTTACTAAATATAGATGGAGGGCATGTCTGGTTGTCGTGACCGATAACCGACGTTTTGATCGAATCTTTTTAATCGGTCACTTGCCGTGTCGGTCGCGAACGACCGAGGTCTCTGAAAATGACCGACCGACACAGGTATAGTACGTACGTACATCTAGGTACGTACGAACGTACGTCTACGTTCTTCGTACTGTTAGAATTGGAAATAGAAATCCTTTTTTAAAAAAATAAACTTTTATTCGACCCTTTAAATACAATGGGTTTTAATAGTGAAATAAGGAAAATTCGATAAACGTCCAACTGTTACGGCTGTCTGACCCGAACTGACGCACTCCCCGCGATCGTCCCCGGCGACTGATGGGAAGAGTGCTGACTCGGCAACAGATAAGCTTTTATATGAACAGGCTAGGGATGTAACAACCCCCCCAACAAGATGAAACTTATAATATATTGTTTATAAGTTTCAGGATACTATTCGAAGTCTGGGGACTGGAATTTCTTCCAGCTCTTGACCTTCATTTGATGTATTATTAGGCTCAAATGTATTACTATAAGTAGGACATTTACCGAATTTTTTACAAAATACACTTACTATTCTATAAGATACAAAAATTAATATTAATATGATTAAACAATAGGTAAGAATAGGATAGTGCGATTCATATTTAATTAGTGGATTAGGTTCATTAATAATTTTATCAATGTTAGACAAGACCTGATCATTTGATGTGGTGATGAGCTTTTCTAAATGCATATCATATAATTTTAGAGGTTTTAATTTCGATTTAATTGAAACAAATTTGTTTTTATCGCAACAAGGATCATTAATAAGATTAAAGTCGGAGATAACAGGTGCTGTCGTTATATTGTAGCTAGGCCTAGGAGAAAACTCTCTATCTCTGCAATAAGCTTTACAACCTGGCTTTATATAAATAGTGCCAGTACCTAATAGCTTATATTCCGATGTGTGGGAGTCACACTCAAGAGTAAGTTTGGTTGGTTCTGATTTCACAAATAACCATTTGTTACCTCTTAATTCTTGCCAAGTATCGATGTTGCCATGAATTAACCTGGTTTCACATTGTTGAGGTAATTTATTAATAATTCTACATAACATTTCTGTTTCGCAGATAGGCATGTCCTGGACTGAGAGTGGTTCAAGATCATTACAAATATAAAGTTGATTAATCATTTTGGAACATTTACTTATTTCTTTAAGGCATACATACATTAGCTTATCTCTACTTATAGCTACATGATTACAATATGGTATGATCATAGCGTAAGAATTAGGCTGTTCTTTATCATGTGGAACAGGTACAGGTATAGACTTATATACTATATATTCTGACTTATGTACTAGTGGAATTTTAATAACAAAAACTACTTTATTGTCACTAAAATAACATGATAGTTGAGCTGTATCGCTCAGAGCATGGATATTATCTAAATTTAAACTAATAGGTAATTCGCTATTTTTTGATAAATCTTTGATATTACGCATTAGTTCGTCGTAAAGTTCCTTAGGAGTTAATACAGATGGATGTATAGAGTGACTCTTTGTGAACAAGATGGCGTTTATAATGTCCTCAAGATTAAATGATAATGTCATTAAACTAGAGGACAGTTCATTATATATTTCATTCATCTTAGATTCTATATATAGTTCCCTAGGGAGGTTAGACATATTATTTATTATATTTGAAAGTCTTTCTATAGCAATGCCCATTCGGGCTTCATTAACTTGAATTACGTATAATGTTTTATTATACCTTTCTAATGCAGTATTAGTCATTAAAATATTATCTTTAAGAGAAGATGATAATTTTTTATCATTATTTTCTAGATGTTGGATAGCAGCATTATACTTAACCGCGTCATCCTCATCCATTGTGCCAATTAACTGTTTAAAGATAGAACCAATACCAGCGAACCACGCGGATCTCTTCTCTCTATCACGAATCAAATGTGACATGGCACTGTAAGCTCTTAAAACGTTATTTAGACGGGATGTTAAGGGTTGTAAGAAATTATGACACTTGGAGACGCTTATCTCATTTTGTTGACAAATAAATCTAGCGGTTCCTAAAGCCGTTTTTATATTGTCTAAGTGAGGTTGTATGTATCCTATATCGACGGGTACCAGAATATGAAGATAGCTATTGGAAATTTTCAAAGTTCCCGCTGGATCAAAATAAATTCCTGTATTCTCCTTAATAGGTTCTATAACATTGGTTGTGACAACGGAGATGCACGTTGCGGTGATTCTGGAATAGTATGACATAATATCCTAAGTATGTTTTTAAACTAAATCTACTAAAATTATATAATTGTATAAATGTACATCTTGTAGGTAATTTAAGCTAATTTGACTTCATCATAGTGATATTTTATGTGGCGTCGATTTATTAGCAAGGTAAGAGTATGATTGCCGTTTATTCGGACAACTTTATAGGGTCCCTTCCAGATAGGTGATAATGCCTTCCGAAGTCGCAAATGATTTTTGACGTATACCATGTCGCCGGCTTTATATTTTATTGATCTAGTATGTCGGTCATAATATGTTTTGGATATTGCTTTTGATTTTAATATATTTTCTATAGCTCTCTCTCTGGAAAACCGTAAACGTTGTTGTAGTACTTTAACGTAACTATTGTACGTTGATTCTAAAGAGGTATCGTAGATAGAAGAAGGTATTATGGCTTTGTGACCGAAAACTAACTCATAAGGAGTGAAATTTGTTGTGGAGTGGACTGTTGTGTTATATGTTAACATGGCTGTATAGACATATCGGTGCCAATTGTTTTGGTTGTCGTTTATGAATGATTTCAGATACTCTTTTAATGTTGAGTGACTCCGTTCAAGCGCTCCTTGAGTTTGCGGATGATATGGAGTACTCCAAAGTTGTTTTATTTTCAGAAAACTACAGGTTTGTTTGAATAGTTCAGCTGTAAAATTTGTACCTTGGTCAGTTATTATTGTCTTTGGAATACCGAATTGAGCAATAAAGTGTATTAGGCATTCAGAGGTTTCTTCTGCTGTAGCATTTGATATAGGATAAGCAGCAGAGTATTTCGTAAGGTCATCTTGTAATGTTAAAATAAATCTCAACTTTATATTGCCAGCTTCAGGGAGAGGGCCCACGATGTCTAGAGCAACACGTTCAAATGGTTGTGTTGAAGTTGAAGTGATTTGCATTGGTGCTCGGTTAGTTTGACGTAATGCTTTATTTGCTTGACAGGAAGTGCAGTTACGGACGTAGTTTTCAATGTCTTTTCGCATGCTTCGCCAGTAGTACTTTTCTTGAATTCTGCTTAACATTCTATTAGAACCTAGATGCCCTGAAATAGGGATGTCGTGGTTCTCTCTCAATATTTTGGTGATTTCACTCATGGTCGGATACATTATTATATTTTTATAAATGTGTATATTTATGTTAGTGTTGTGAAATAAATACATTATTATATTATATATTTTAGTAAAGGAGTGACTGTCAAATGGGTTGCTAAAATCAGTTATGCTAAACTCTGTTACCTCTTCTGATATAAGGTGTCTTTTCAGATTCCTCAATCCTTTAAAAATATCATCGTAATTGGCTTTGTCATAATGGTAGACTTTAATAAATAGGAAGTAGTATTTGGTGTTATCTTTTTCAATTGTCAAGAATGAGTGCAAAGTTCTTTCTAATGCTGTAAATTCTCTAGAGTTAGAAATATTATCCATTATTTCAGGTACATAACGATTCGATTCGTCAAGATCGATAGAGGTAGGTATTACTATGTGTTTTACCTTTGATTTTAATAGGGTTTCGTTATGCTCAAAGATCTTAGTGTCAAAGGTACTTGATTTATCGTTTATTGTTTTTAAACACTTTGAATACGTTTCATCTTCACTAGCTACTTCAATGGGTGGTGGAGTAGGTATATCAAAGTCGTCAGGTAGCTCGAGATCTTCAGGAAGAACAAAGTCGTCTGGTAGATGTAGGTTTTCTGGGTTTAGTTGCTGAGTGTCTTCTGTTTGATCTTCAGATTCTCTTTGTAAGGGATTTATCGGGTATCGTGAAAGAGCATCTGCATTAGTATTGGTTTTCCCTTTTCTGTATTGAATATCATAATTGTACTCTTCAAGTTTAAGACGCCAACGTACTAGTCGGGATCCGGGATCTTTACAATTAAATAACCAGTTCAGCGGTTTATGATCTGTTATTATGGTAAATTGACGGCCAAAAAGATATGGACGAAATGTCTTGGTTCCGTAAACAATGGCTAGACACTCTTTCTCTGTAACACTATAGTTACACTCCGCTTTATTAAGAGTTCTAGATGCGAAAGCTATCGGTCGGTCTTTGCCAATAACACCTTGTGATAAAATGGCAGAAATAGCGTAATTCGAGGCATCGCAGGTTAAAATAAAAGGTTTCGTGAAATCCGGATAAGTAAGAACAGGTGCGGTTACTAGCTGATGTTTTAGATGTTCAAATGATAGCTGCTGAGTATTAGTCCAATCAAAAGGGACGTCCTTTTTTAATAGAGCTGTAAGAGATTTTGCGTATCTGGAGAATTCTGGTATAAATCTTCTATAATACGATGCAAGACCCAAGAACGATTTTATATCTTTTGCACATTTGGGTACAGGAAATTGTGTAACTGCTTTTACCTTTTCAGGATTAGGTTTAACACCATCACCGCTAATAACATGACCTAAATAGGCGACTTCCTTTCTTAGAAATTCGCATTTATCTGGTTGAAGTTTGAGTTTAAATTTTCTGAGCTTGTCAAATACGAGATTAAGTTTTTCCATGTGTGATAATAGATCAAATGAGTAGACCACAATGTCATCTAGGTAGACGAAGCAGTGAACTCCCTGTAAACCAGATAACACTGTGTTCATGGTTCTCTGAAAAGTGGCTGGTGCATTTTTCAGGCCAAATGGCATTCGATTAAATTGGAAATGTCCCTGAGGAACACTAAAAGCTGTTTTAGGTGCGTCGGCTGGCGCCATTTGGATTTGATGAAAACCGGAAGCTAAATCTAAGGTGGTGAAATATTTGCTTTGACCTAATTGGTCCAGAATTTCGTTAATTTGTGGTATGGGGTAATTTTCGCCAATAGTGATGTCGTTTAGTTTTCTGTAATCTATAACTATTCGCCACTTTTTCTTGCCGGAAGCATCTTCTTTTTTCGGCACGATCCAAATAGGTGAAGACCATGGGGATTTCGATGGTGTGATTATTTCTTGTTCAAGCATTTTATCTATTTGGGATTTGACTTCTTCTTTATGTATTTCAGGAAATCGGTATGATTTCACATTGATTGGTGAAAGTGAGTTAGTCTTTATTTCATGCTGAGTTACATCTGTGGATGTTAATTGGTCTCCTGGTAGATGGAAAATGTCAGAATATTGATGACAGATTTCGTTGAGGTAGCTCAGTTCTTCGTCATTTAGGTGTGAGGTTCGTAAGAGACCGGATAGTGTTTCAGCTCTTTCGAGGCTATTAAAAGATTTATTATGTTGTATCAGAGCATTCTCAGTGGCATCAATTGGACTTAAAGTGAGCATTAAATTAGAGTTTAGGTGGACTTGTTCATCAGATACATTGAGAACTGTTAGATTTACTCTACTATTATTTTTTACTCTAACTAAGCAGTTGGATACCAGAATGGATTCCGAGATGTGTTGGTCTAGTATAATTCCCTCTTTTAATTCTGGATTTTTAACTGAACATTCTATTATGGTTTCAGTACGAGGTTCAAGAACATATGATGGTTCATCAAAACATAATTTAATACTTTGTTTATTTATTTCTAGGCATTCTGATTGATAATTAATTCGACACTCGTTCTGTAAAAATAAATCATTGCCTATTATACCATCATAAGGTAAATCTATGTCTTCGAATATGTGAAAGGTATGTGTCATGTTTAATTCTTTATTAAATTTCAGCTGTAGCTTTAAACATCCAACGCTTTTCAAGGTTCCATTTTTTGTGTCTATACCTTTAACCTTAATGATGCTCTCCTGTAATTGTATGGGATTCTTGATGGTTTCTTTTTTCATGACACAGATAGATGCTCCAGAATCTATTAAGAATATTAGTGGGTTTGGGTTCACAGATGTGTATATTTTGATGTGAGGTAAATATTTTTTTAATAACTATTTGGTATACTATTTGGTATACTTCAACATTCTTTGAACTATTCATTATTTCATTGTTCAGACTTTCCTTATGGGGCTGGTTACCCTGCGGCTTGGTCCTACTGTTAATGAGGTTCAGACCTTCCTTATGGGGCTGGTTACCCTGCGGCTTGGTCCTACTGTTAATGAGGTTCAGACCTTCCTTATGGGGCTGGTTACCCTGCGGCTTGGTCCTACTGTTAATAAGGATCTGACCTTCCTTATGGGGCTGGTTACCCTGCGGCTTGGTCTTGATATTAATAACTTTGGTATCGTCTTGGGCGAAAGGGACCTGCCCCGTGCGATACCCATACGGGACATTTAATAGTTTAAATTAGGGTTATCATTAGAATTCTCTGTGTTATTTCCATCTTCATCTTCACAGTCGTTGGTGATATTTACGCGAGCACCAGGCTTGGAATTTGCGTCTCTAAAATTGGATGATGGTATACGAGAAGGGGTAAATGGTTCGGCCCCGTTTGAGAATCTTTTATTATTATATTCGCGGATTCTGCAATTTTCGAGAACATGTCCTGACTTTTTACAGTATCTACAAAACGAAGGATTTCTGTAGGAAGGACTTGGCTGACTATAATTATTAATATATGGTCTTGGTTGAAACCTGTTACCTAATTCAGTTCTTCTAGGAAAAGTTTCGATAGGTTTTGGTTTTACGAAACCGTTACGAAAGGAAAACTGTTGAATCTTCTCTTCTGATATCGCAGCGTTAATAGCGTCATTTAGAGTTTTATGATCTCTGCTTCTGACAATGTTGGCAATTCTGGGATGTAATCCTAACATAAATGTGTGAAGAGCGAGGTCTTCCATGGCTGCTAGTCGGCCGGCAAGCTCGCTCTTCTTTGAGTTGGAAACAGTGACTTCAGTAAGGAGTTTCTGCAAGCAAGTCTCAACTCTAAGCGAAAACTGGGTAATAGTTTCTTGGTTTCCTTGTCTACAATCTTGCAAGTCTGTGAGTAGGTGTGCATAATGTTTACGTTCACCGAATTGATTTTTCAGAAATTCTTTTAGTGATGGCCACGATTCGAAATCTTTTATAGAGCACGCGGTCTCGGCTTTGCCTTCTAGTTGGCTCAAAATGTATCTAAAAACGATGTCTTCTTGTTGAGGAGACGCTAAGCCTATGGCACTATCGCAGTTCCTTAAAAAGGCGGTCAATTTGTCCCTATCACCATTAAAGGATTTAATAAATTTTAAAACTATATTTAATGAGATTTCCTCTTCACCTTTCAACTCCTTAGCATCCTTTTTACTCTCGGATTTAGCCATTTTGTAATTAATTTATGAAATAATTAATTAATAAAGAAACTCGCGTGATATCGCTTGTATAGTTTAGTATTGAATTACTTGGTACTGATAAATGCGTGGGCGCCCCCAGTAGTGACGATGTTTAGTCTCGACGCTACTGATAAGGATGACTAAGATTGAAGTTTATGCTCTTTACAATGTTGCTATGAACTATGCTTAGTAATTACAATAATAATATTGTTGAAATTGAATTTTAAAATTAAGTTATAAAATATTAAATTATGATATGATATTAATAAAATAATAATATGGAATTAAAGTCAATATGCACTAGGTAAAACACGACACTAAACTAGATTCACTGAATAGAATAATTTGCACTTACAGCATCAGCTTACAGGAACACTTCATCATGAATTCGGGATCGGCTAGATGTCTATCTTAGGCTTAGTTGATGATGATCACCACGAGGTCGGCGCTGGATACTGGGTAGGTCGGACACAATTGCTATTGCTCAACTCTGGTAACTCTTACTGTGCAGTGGACTCGAGGTGGCGGACCCACCAGGTAATTTATATGGCTTGTACTACGGCGAATACACTCAGCTTTAGATGGATGGAGTTCGGATCGGGACGATTATCACTCACTGAATGTTCACGGATGTATTCACTATGTCCTTGAACTTTTAACTGTTGTTTCAATGCACTGGGATATATTCTCATCCCACCGCTGCCACCAAATGTTAGAATTGGAAATAGAAATCCTTTTTTAAAAAAATAAACTTTTATTCGACCCTTTAAATACAATGGGTTTTAATAGTGAAATAAGGAAAATTCGATAAACGTCCAACTGTTACGGCTGTCTGACCCGAACTGACGCACTCCCCGCGATCGTCCCCGGCGACTGATGGGAAGAGTGCTGACTCGGCAACAGATAAGCTTTTATATGAACAGGCTAGGGATGTAACAGTACGTACAAGAGTATTGCCAGAAGTTGACATCGATTTAAAGGACTCATCATCAACGACGTGAACACTGCTATGGCTCCGCGTAAAATCACGTAATTCGGTCCGAGTTTTCTAGACCCATATTTTCACGGGTTCGGATCGGACAACTGCGTAAGCAATATCTGAATTCGGTCCGAGTTTTCTAGATCCATACTTTGACGGGTTCGGATCGGACGTAGTGCGTTAGAGCGGTTACGCACTACGTCCGATCTGAACCCGTGAAAATATGGTCCGTTGTAGCCGTAGAACTATTTCTATGGTAATTTACACACTACATCCGATCTCTGTCATCCGATTTCTTTCCGTTATTCTAGAATCCACATGCCGGAAGAGATTTTTGACGGACCGATGTAGCCATAGAATTATTTGTATGAATGCTTGCGCACTGCGTCCGAGTTAAAGCCGAGTTGCATACGAGCAGAGAGGCAGCGGGGCGGGCGGGGTATGTGGTTGGGTGACGTGAAGCGACAAGCAGCCATCGAGTGTATTAGTTCGTACGTACGTCTTCTTTTCTACGTTCGTATGTACGTACGAGCGAACGTCTACGTTCTTCGTACATACAATAGTATTGCCAGAAGTTGACGTCGATTTAAAGGACTCATCATCAACGACGTGAACATTCTGCTGTGGCTCCGCGTAAAATGACGTAATTCGGTCCAAGTTTTCTAGACCCATATTTTCAAGGGTTCTTGCTGTGTGATAGCGGCTACGAATACTACCAATCCTTACTTTTTTCGTGGATATCGTAAAAGACGACTAAGAGGCTTATAACGACCTAGGCCAACCCAATTTGTTGCAGTTTGTTCAACAATTACATTCCCAAGGAGGGTTGACGTCTGGCAGGCGGCCGGTCATAAAACTATTGCCAATAATTTTCACAATATGTATTATGAAAGAAGAGTACATATTGTATCGACCCCAAGTAATTGGGATAAGAGTAGGAGAATGATGATGATGATTTTCACGGATTCGGATCGGCCAAGTGCGTAAGCAATATCCGAATTCGGTCCGAGTTTTCTTTGTCTATATTTTTACGGGTTCGGATCGGACGTAGTGCGTAACCGCTCTAAGAGTTAGGGATAAAAGTTTTGCGATGGATCGCCAGCTTTACGTATTGCTTTGTGTTTGGGATTACTATTATGTACAGAAACCATTTTGATACTAAATTATTATATATTTATAAGAGGTTTAAATATATTTAAACAGATTAGTATTGCAAGTAATTTATTATATGTAACCTCTTCCATGGAGATTTAAGAGATGACGCGACGCCCACTCTTACCGACTGACGCTTTTGGGGCTAAGTTAAGTTGATCTGTGAATCATAGACCAAAAGAGTCAACCCGGAGCATCACGTTGAGGATTAACTCGAAGACAATGCATTGCGACGCTCACGCAGGACGTGCTGTAGAGCCTCTCTCGTCACAGTACAAGTTATGATTCGAAGCAATCAGTCCGCCACTCTTGCAGATACAAGTAGCTTAAGCTTTTTGGGTTGCAGCCCAGGTACCGGTGGACACAAAGGGCTCTCAGACTCGGTTGAAAACAGTAGACGATTCAATGTATCAACCCGTCAAATAACAAAAAAAAATCTATGGTATAATTTTTCCATGTAATAATAGTATAAATAGTAGGAATATTATTTATATTATTTTCATTACAGAAAACACTTTCTTAACGGAATGATAGTTGAATAATTAGTAGGCCTCTGTATAATATTAGCCCAGGTCCCCATAAATTCATGATACGCCCTTGGACACAAGCCAGAGGACTGTTTGTACCATGATTACTTTACTTCACGTATGAATGATCAAAATCTGGGTGTCGTTTGAGTCCGATACATAATCATAAAGAATCCCACAATAAAATATTTGTTTTGAAGTTAGACTTCTTTAGGCGCGTTATGAAAAATGACGAGAGAAATTTTAAGATAGGTACGCGCGCATCACTGTAAAACAAAAGTAGGTATAATAAATTATAACAAGTTGAAGTTGGCCGCAAAACCGCGCATTAAATCTCGAAAACAAGTTACTAACAAAATAGAAATAAAACCTCTTTCTAGTTTGTACATTCACAACACGTGTTTTAGTTTCATAAAGTGCGATTTATAATGTGCTAATAAATCATATTAAGTATATAGTGATATAAATTGAATATTTTGATTAATTGCACGCCTCATAAGCGAAGCGTTGAGGTCTTGCTCTACTCTCGACTTATGAAAATCAAGCACTTTTCAAACCTAAAAATGATTGTATTTTTCTCACATTGCACTTATAGGATAATATTATTATACATATGTCAAGAAAAAACATTCGTCTAAACGTATTTGATATTTTTATTTTGTTTAAAGTAAGAAAAAAGTAGATTAAAAAAAATTTTCGAGGACGTCCGGATGTTACCGTAAAGTATCTGGAATTCTGTCGACCGTAAAAATGAATGTATCGAAGTTTTTCTTTTATTAAAAGCTTCATAATCGCAACGCGCTGTTTCCTTTCGAAAATGGCTTGGTAATTCTTTGTCGTTTAATTGCAATTAATAAAAAACTAAACTGCTTAGTCATTAGTGTATGTATACTTTATGAAAATTGGGTTCGTTATATTTTTGTTCGTCCATTCGGACAAGCAAAGGAAATAAATCCCATTCAGCCTATACCTATGTTTATCTCTACGTCGAGAATGGCACAAAATATCTAAAGTATTTTTTTTTCTTTCATTACGAGTATGTACAAGCTTTTATTTAGTTTCACCTGTCCCGTTGTCTGTAATCAAATCTTGCAAGTTAAATTTGATCCTCTTTCCGGTTTCCGATTGAGCTGAAATTTTTCATGCATGTATAAATTAGATGACAATGCAATATTATTGTGACATAGAGCTGACCTGATAATGGACCTGGAAGCTGGCCATAGGAACTCCGTAATTAAACGACACAACCCCATCGAAATTGGGCTTATTTGATTCGTCTTGACGAGTACTTTGATACTATATGGAAACCAGGGTCTGATCATGGACCTGGAAGCTGTCCATAGGAACTCCGTAATTAAGCGACGCAACCTCATCGAGTTTGGGCTCGCTTGATTCGTCTTGAGGAGTACTTTGATACTATATGGTAACTAGGTTCTGATGATGGACCTGGAAGCTGGCCATAGAAACTCCGTAATTAAAAGATGCAACCCCACCGAGTTTCGGCTCGTTTGATTCGTCTTGACGTGTATCTTGGTTGGCGTGAATACGCAAATCCAACAAATTGGGAAATAAAGTTCGTTCCGCTTATTATGAATGTGGATTATGTCTGATTGATTAGATGGATGACCTAATATCAAAGTAAGCACGTGCCGAGGGCTGAATGGCATGAGGGTGTATAAACATTTCATATCGCTAACGTTGCGCCTCAGAGTATCAGGGCGAACCCTGTTATACTGAAGCCCTTATCCCTCCACAATGGACCTCTGGGGTGATGAACCGTTTTTGTCCTATATTTGTGGGAACAACATGAATAATAAAAATACTAAAGAGTTAAAAATAAAATTAAAGAAAAATATTTTTTTAAAAACAAGCTTTTATTATTTATTAATATAATAAACTAAAAAGTTAAAAATAAATTAACTCTAATCAGACATATAACACTTTATAAGTTCATTGTAACCTTTAACGATATTTTTATTAATCTTCAACAACAAAATAATTCCATATCGTACATAATTATATATTTTTAACACTAAAACTTTACACCATAATTATTAAATCTTCCCGTTTTTATCACAGTCCCAATTTTATAAATAAAAGTGTGTTGCATTTTTTAGCAAATAATAAACAGCTTACATACATACATACATATCATCACGCCATATCCCTTGCAGGGTAGGCAGAGAGAACAGAGAATAAACAGCTTGCTTTTAAAAAAGGATTTTTTCTTTAATTTTATTTTCATTTCTGGCATTGACTAATAGTAAATGATAAATAATATAAAAATTATGAGGCGTGCACTTTTGGATTTTCCAAATTATATTTTTACTATTCGTAAAGATTAGTGAAAAAAATATCCTATCCTTTTATTGTAATTAATTATTTGCATGTATACTTAATTAAAAAGTACTTGTCTAATGGTGCCACGAAAGTAAACTTCTCACGCCCGTACATAAGTACACCCACCCATTTCGTCGTAGTGAGTAGGGTGGCCAAAGAAAATTAGATATGAAGATACTTAAAGACCTTTTAAGACGAATTTACAAATATCAGGCGATCTTTTCCATCTCAAGATCCATAATATTACACTCACACATTCAAATTAATCTAGATAGGATGAAAAGTGGAATGATTCAGGTTGCTATATATTCGTTAATAATTGTATAGCAAATTTTCATTTCTTAGCGTGGCATTTATCCGTCAGATATAAAATTCACCATTACACCTAAGCAGCCCTACAAATGGTGTAAAATGTTATTATCGCCACGCTTATGGTAAGGGCTTAACAAGCCGAGACGTCATCGCCCGTTGGGCTACGCGGCTGGAGAGGCCTAGACACGGTGTCGTCACCGTCGAGGCTCTCCGGCCCGTACTGATGGAGTGGATGGAGCGGCGGCACGGAGTCCTCTCCTTTCGACTGGTGCAGGTGTTGTCGGGACACGGATGCTTCGGCTTGTACCTGCACCATTGCAGCAGCGACGAGGACACGGCGCAACACACGCTGGAGGTGTGTCCGGGCTTTGACCGGCATCGCCGTGACCTCGTCGCTGTTATCGGTGCCGACCTGACGCTGCCGGCTGTCGCCAGGGCGATAGCGTCAGGAACTGGGACGCGGTCGCCGCCTTCTGCGAGGCTGTCATCTCGCAGAAGGAGGCGGCGGAACGAGTCCGGAAGGATTTCCGCGACCCGGGCCGCCGCCAGCGGCTGGGGCGGCGCAGGCGCGAATACCTGCGCCTGATGCCGCCCTAACCGAGGCCTCGGATGATCGGACCGGGGAATTGTCCGGTCACCCGACGTGAGGCCACCGCGTGAGGGCGACGCCCCGACGGCGAAATCTGTCGGGGCGTCGACGAGAGGAACCCGCGAGGGTAAACCGCCGGGCGGGCCACCGAAGTTAAAATCGAGTACCGGTGATCTGCTCGCACGGCGAAGAGAGGTTTTACGGTGGGTCTATGGGGTCACGCGCCGCCTTTTCCGTCACCCCGGATCGATTTGGCGGGGCGAGACGCATCCATAGCCCACCAATAAAAAAAAAAATGGTAAGGGCTTAACAATCATAGTGTTACCAGATTCTCGGGAATTCTGTTACCATTTCTCCTGATGATCCTTCCGCAGCTTTTATGCCTGCCATGGGTAAGGAATGGTGACATGTTGATATTTTAACCAGTCAACATAAGCGCAGTGTGATGGGCACTATCGGAATAAAATATAGTACCCAAGGATCGGAATCTTCGCCATCATTGTTTGCCCAGATGGCGGAGTCGTCTACGTACAGGCCTCTCCACCCGACTGTCATGGGTTCGATTCTCCTACGACATTTTTTTATTGATGTCTCCCCGCAATACAAGGATTCAATCCTTAGTGCGGGGTTGTGCATAAAAAAAATTAAAACTGAACACTAATTCTAGCAGTTTTTATCTCTAGAAAATTAATTGAAAAATGAATAAGGTATAAATGAAACACAATAATATCAATATTTTATAAATGTTGGTAAATATAGGTCAAATGTAGTACAATTAAATCAGAGGAAATATTTTTATCAATTTCATATCAAAATGGAAACATCCATGCATTATTTTCTACACTTTATCATATAAGTTTATGAAAATTTTGACATACTTATTACTTGTATAGGAACTTGAGCTTGTTAGTGAGAGGGTGAAAATAAATATGTTAACACTTATAACCTTCCCATATTCCACCTTTCTGATGACATCTTAATAATGCAATCCTGGAGACCTTTGAAAATCATATAGATAGGACACATGTTCCAGGCAGAAATTGTAGAATGTTAAATGAATTTAAAGGCAAAATAAAACGACAAGAAATAGCAAAAAGAAAACTATTATGTATTAAACACTTAATCATGTAAAAAAATTACACATTGGTATAAATTAAAAATATTGCTTCACCAATTTTCCAAATTAATACAAATTGGGTTACTCATTTTTATCCCCTCTATAATATTCAGTATAATTATTAAATTGTGCATTTTTCCCTATAAAATTGAATTTATAATAGTAAGTCTATAAAAAGGACTTTCTTAATATTTAACGATAATTCTGTTATATAAAGACGAATTTGCAGAATTTTTTTTTTATTTGAAATCAATTTACTCCTTTTACAATTTCTTAATGATCTAATGAAAATCAGTATATTTTTTATTGAAAATATTTTCTTGTTAACAATGAGACAGGTATTTCAAAAAACTTGGCATTGGAATAATAAATATTCATAGACATGAGTTTCTATATAGAATTATTTAGATACAAATTCATATATCTAAATCAAACTATATAGAATGCTCAAATATATTTGTTTAAATAAAAATTACTATAAAAATAGTAGAGTATTAAAAGATAGACAGAAGACGCACAAATTAAAAATCATGTCTATTAGGATTAATGGCAAAAAAACCTTTTTGTCATCAATTTAATTAATTAATTTTTTATTTTGGAAACTAAATTCTTAGAAAAAAAATTAAGAATCATCCGTGTACTTTCACCCAATCACTAATTACGACATCCAATAGATTCCATTGGATCCGTACTAAAGCTCATTTAAACGAACACTTAATATAAATGCAATTTCACTGAGAGAATTATTGTGAATAAGCAATTTTATTTCAGACTTAATTTATAAACATAGCTAAGTATAATTTTTACATTATAATAATCAGATGGATTTATTAAAAAAAAAATATTGAAAAAATGCGATAGAGTGTAGAAAATGGAAATATTCACATTGACTAAGCGAAAACCCAACAAAACATAACGTATAAATTTTAACTGATTGGTGTCATTGCCGATATTTAAATTAAATATTAATTTAAATATTTTCACTTATGTATAATTGTAAAAAATAAATATATACATCAATTTTAAATTTAATGTGAAATTGAGTATGCACAGACAATGCAGAGGTTTAAGTACCAACTCTAGTACTAAATGTCATGGGTTCAATATCTACGTGGGAGAATCCTTTGCGAATTCCTCAAATTGCTGTTGAGTCAGGAAGTTACTCCTGGAACACGTGAATTTACATGGTGTAAATCCTGTGTGTATAGTTAAAAAAAAAATTACAATAGTTAAATCTGAACCAATTATCTATCACTTTGCCTGTGTCATGCAAATTTTAAAAATAAATGAGTCAGATACTTGTCTATGGCTTGGATATTACAACTTTTTTAGCAACACAAAAAGAAATTGTTACTAACAGTAAATCAAAATTTGTATTAAACACAAAATAATTACTAATATCTAATTTAAAATATTAAATTTTCACACAAAATGCAGTTGAATTTAGAGTGCACATTAAATTACATCCATATAATAGTAATTTGGATATAAAACTGAATGGATTATTTATTTGAATTCAATATTATTATATCAAAGGTTAAACTGAGGATAGTATCAGATAGCTTGTTCATAGGGACAGGTTATTTGGCTATAATAAATAATGCTATGACAAATAGAAGCGGAGCAAAATCTATAAATATTAGAAAATCTTATAAAGTTAAGTAACAGTGGGCGACAGACGTTCTGCGCAGCCACTTTAGTTATGACAACTGTTGTGATAACAAAAATTGTAAATATGGATGTATTGTGATGATGTGGTAAATGTATTGTGGATATTGATGCCATTTATGTCGCGGGCCGACGTGACATTAAGACTGTCTACGCATGTAAAGCTGCTAGTACAGCTAGTAATCAATAATGTCACAATAGAGTTATGGAACATTTAAAATAATCGAAACTAATTACAAAATATCTTAAACTTTTAAAAGCATAACCAATTGTTGATGTTTTATTGGGTTTTAGCTAAACACACAATGAAAAAAGGGTGGATTAAATATACAGGCGATCATCATTTACAAACTAATTAATAAGAAATAACCATTTTTAATACTTTAAGACATAAATAATAACACATTTTAAACAATTTAACTTGCTTCTTTGACTTAAAATCTCTTATTAACTATTTTGACTACACTAATAGTATAACCGAGTCCGTTATGTTACATCGTTAATTATCCTATACTGACATAATATAAAGGCGGTAGGCAGACAACTCCTTATCACTACGGGACTCAGAAACAGAGTGTGAAATAAGCGTCGAGGATTGATAGTATACATAAACTTTAGGGCTGCCAAACGTGAAATATGCCGATTAACAAGTCATTAAATACGATTAATTATTAATAATATGTATAATTGTTTTTAACACGAAAATATTCGAAACATTAATATTGTTTACATATAAAATTGTCTATTATGTTGATATTATATCAACATATTAAAATCAAAATATATATTACAAGCACATTTCGAGCGTACAGCCCTGTTTAGTACTGTCAAATTGACAAGTCCTATAAACACATACACAGAAAAACTCACATGACAATGCATCACACTACAACATCAACCAACCCGGCAATATTAAAGTGATCTCAACCTATATATATATATATAATTCTTGTAATGAAAAACTTGTCTACACATCAAATTTAACTAATCATAAGTACCGTAAAGGGCGATTGACACAATTATTGCTAAATGTTAACATATAGATCTCTGCAACACTGTCGGGTTATCAGGACACAGTTTTTGGACTATATTATCACAACATACATACATATAAATAGCTACATAAACATAAAACAAACAAACACACACACACACACACACTCGCACACACATTATTCTATCAATACGATGACTTGAACTAGCGTAACTTAACAATGAATAAATGATCAGTCTTAAAAATTTATATGGCCCTGTACGGACCACAGCATTATGTCTGTTAATGCGTTGTACTTGATAATCCACTCTGTCGCTGAGTCAAACTTAAGTATTAAATCAAAACTTATACAAAATATTAACAAAAGAGCACAGCGTGTTACATATTTTGTAATAAAATGTCAGCGTATTAAAGCAAACATTACATTCATCACTGTATACAAATATACAAGTCAAAGAAAATGTAATACATCAGTGAATATTAGCTGTGTAATAAGTAAAACATGATCCTTCACTATAATTTTATACTTCAAATACTGAATATATATATTACTGCCAGCGGAAATATTCAATGATACCAATGTTACTATATTATATGAAGGAATTGTATTTCAAATATAACATTTAAAATATCCGAGTTGTAATTTGAGTGCTATAAATTCAAAAATATACTGAGTAGTGTAGAATTGTGCTTTTTAAAAAAATATTTTCACTTGTGACATAATATTAAATATTCATTATTAAACTTAAATCAACTGGTTTTATATCATGCGTATGTTTAATTTAACACATCATTGCTGCCAGCTACACTACCTATATAAATCCTAACTGATTAAGACTAAAAATACAAGTTTCAATTAAAGAATGCTCATATTAAGCAATATAATTACACTAGTCAGTTAAATTGAATAGAATACATTATTTAACTGCATATTTTCAAACTACTATTCATATGCAGAATAACTCTTTAGGAACAATTCAAGAATATGAAATGTTCCAAAAATTTTTGTATCTATATTTTTAGGGCGGCCATAAAGCGCCTACAATAATTTTCTAATGTCACATATAAAATACACATTACACTGGGCAGCCTATTCGGAACGAAAAAGCAGCAACACTGGATTTAAACATCATCTCATATAAATTACATAATACATCCTATGTCAACTCTTTTAATTCATTTATTATAGTGATCTATGTCACCATTACAATAATAACTTTGATAATATATCTTGTAATCAACTTGTATTTCTTGAGTAAATATAAATGGCACACCATTTTGGTGAGGGGGCGAAGGGTTTGAATACAGTGAACTTATTAAATACAGCATTAATTAATAATGCAACTACTTCATAAAATTTATTTAATGTGACTACTGCCAGTTATTTTTATTATCACCAATAACTATTAGCAGTTTTAAAATATTTAACGACTGAGTGAATCAAAGACGTCTTAACGCCGCATGCCTTTATATTATTACCATGCGGTACACTTAAACTTTGCTGAAAACAATGTTTATAATAATGCTACGACTAGTTGATTGCATAGTTAACTAAGCAAACAGGATATATTAAAAAAAAAATTATCAACATTTTAATTTTTTCATTATCATCTCCTTAATTTAAAAAATAAAATTTGATTCAATTCAATCAATACTGTTAATTATACCACATTATGATGACACATTTTCATAGTTCTTATAATGCTCCAATAACTTTCAAGTAATATTGGCATGCGGCATGCTAAACAATTTTTTCTTCTTTTTGTCATCTTATTTTACATAATTCAGTCAATCAACTTTCCATCAACATAATCTAGTTGCGTGAAGCCGTATTAACTTAAATTTTTACGATTAAAATAATTACATTTGAGACTAAACTAAGCACAGCGCCGATCGCTCGCTATACACACACCAACGCATTTAGCTATCCTATCACTTACTGATTCGACTTCAATGCATTAAAAAAATAAACAAAGACGCCAGACTTATCGATTCGTCACTTTGGAAAAGATAATTAAACAACTAAAATTTAAAACTATATTCGAGGAGGGTCAGGAGTGCTCGCTAAGCGAAAGCAAATTTACGAGCTGAAAGTTCATTCACGTTTAACGTGATCACGAATGCTTCACTACGATTACACCAGGCCGTGGTGGCGGTACATGTTCTGCCTTTTTGGTGAGCGCAAGTGGGGCGTCGCCTGACTCTTCACGAAACAGGTGGTCGCCTTCCAAGTGACGGATGGCCTCCACAATAGTTTCTAGATTCTGTCGACTGGTGCTTGCAAGATAGAGGCGTGATGGTGCGTCATGTGCTGCATCTGGCAGTACTTCCACTTCAACACGAGGTTCAGCTTTGATAGCCGCTTCCAATAAAGGGGCAGCTACTACAGGAGTTTCAACAACTGCTGGCACTTCTACCTCCTCGCTTTCTAGTTTGCATTCAGCAATATCTGTCTGCTCAAAATGTACAACCGGGCGAGGTAGCTCATGTCCGTTGTTGGGATACATTTGAGCTTCAAGTGTGTGAAGGCGCTCTTCTAAGTGCCGCCTGAGCCTCCTCTCACGCTCCAACTGTATGCGTAAATCATTGCTTTCAGGGTCTTTTTTGTGTGGTGCACTTGTGACAGATATCACAGCAACAGGTTCAGGTGATCGAGAATTAGTGATGGTATCTTCTGTAGAATCAGGTATGATAGCAGGAATGTGAGTGACAATTTCACTTTTTCTTTTCTTCAGCGGGATCTCACCACCTTCATGTTGATTGAGTAATCTTTTCAGCTGACAATTTTGAGACAGTAGCCTCGTTTTTTCTTGTTCCAAGTTGTAAATGTATTCAGCTGTCTGCTGTAATATTGCAGCCTGTAAAACAGATTTAGCAAATTACTTATTGTAATAGGATATTTAATATACTTTTCTCTTATGTATTAATAATTTACTGAAAAGGATTATGATATAGAAAACAACATTGACAACTATAACCAAAGAAATGTAATTATGTGTGTATAATCTGATAAGGGTGGAACTGTGCCCACATAGAAGCAACTGATATCTTAAACAATTTATACATAATTTACTAAAGACATGATTATAAGAATACTTGAACTGTATTATAATAAAGAGCTTCCCATTCATCCAGTTACTATCACTTAGTAATCATGAATAAAAATTAATTAGAGTCTATTGCATATTAATATTAACCAGCTTGATATGTTTTATGTTACAATATATAGCAGAAGTAAAATTCTTTAATGTACTCTAACGATTCGGTTGGAGGCTATATAAAAATAATATACATACTTTGCTTAGTTTCTCTCCTTCATGGCGTGGTAAAAGAGTGCGTAATGCTTGAAAACCAGCATTGATACTCTGCATTCTTCTACGCTCATTGCTGTTAGCAATTTCTCTTCGAATCCTTTTTTCTGCCTCCATGGTCTTACTCCCAGGGATTGAATGTTTCTCACTGATGGAGTAAAAATTAAAATTAACTCATTATTATTCACAAAAATCCAAATAAATATTTGTATAAATATTATTCAAGTTCCTAAACATTTAATTTACAATTATTAATAAATGATGGTTCAAACTAGAATAATATAAAGAATTATAATTCAATATCTATAATATAGTTTGTTCAATACCTATATGGATAGTGTTTAGGGAACTAAAATATTATTACATTGTGGCATAATGATACAATTCTATGCATATTTTTGCTGATAATAATATTGACATTAAAATCTCAAATAAAACATGAATGGTCGTATTTACGCTACAGCGTACATATGTTTGATAGATAGTACATTAGTGATACGTAGAGGCGCCTACTACGCCTATTCGATTTGACCAAACATGGCCGCCCAACAGCTGACTACAGACCGGCACGGGGCGTGAGCGTCATCATATGGCCCGCGAAAACATCAATACAATACAAAAATGAAAAATTAGCAATATTTTTTGAGAAAATAAAGCATTCATAGTAATTAAACATATTAATATGCGTGAACGAGCTTACAATCGGCGACCACGCCGGTTATCCATACCTGGCTAAAGCGTGATCCGATGCCTCCTCTTCGTACAAGTTGTAATCTTCTACTTCTAGCAGGCAAACGTCATTACCGTGTAATGACATCACTTAGGTACACTTATTATTTATTCCTCATCTAAATTCTGAGGAATACTGGTAGAAAATCGCAAATATTTGTATATTCACGGGCCACAATGGCGGGAAATGACAATGAGTTCAGTCAGGTGACGCTACACTAAATAAAGTACACACAGTTATTATAACCACTGTAAACACTATTTAAAACATTTGCATGGAGCAAATCAACGCCAAGAAAACCAATTTCATTAAATTTTCAGCGAATAACTTTTAAAAACAGTAATTAGATAGAGGGAGTCAAGGGCAACGCGACATCAATGCATACTTCACCATAGACTAAATTTGATCAAGCAAGCAGGCAACAAAGCAGCATGAAAGACCATAGACGAACTTATGTCACTTCGCAAACGATTTCAAAGTACACTAAAATGTAAGACATTGTTTAAAAATAAGGTAAAAAGATCTAAAATTACCAATTTTACTTAAAAATAATATTTAAGCATAAGTGGCTAATAAAAAATCTTATGAAAATTTACTTTTTAATTATCGTTCGGTAATTTTATCGAAAGTCCTTCCAAATAACTAGAACATTATTATTATTAATCAATGAGATTAGATTTCATTCAATCAATAAATATATTAATTGAATGTCGCAAAATTATTAATGTTTTCAAATTTTGCTTGCGGAAATATTAGTATAATTATGTTGGTATTACTCAGAGGCTAGTAACACAAAGGTTATATTTTTTTGTGATTGGTTGTAAACCCAAAGCGTCATGATTGTGAGAACCAATCAAATATACGATACAATTTTGAATTTATTTTCTAGGTGGGGATTTCATCCTGTGCCGCCATATTGTGTTGAGCTGTGAGTGCTGGAGTGAATATTTTGCGTATATCAGTGTAAATTCTTTGTTGATCTATTTCGGACTGAAAAGCCTAAAGGTAAGCATCAATTTAATATTAGTTTTTGTCATAACTATCTGAACTATATTTTAATTACACAAAGACTATGGAATAAGCCGGCTCATAATCTTTGCAGCATCGGCAAGCACAGGGTGCAAGGCAAATACCTGCTTTTGAACTTTATAGGTACTTTCATGAGATAAATTATTAAATTTATCGAGTCATGTTTAACCGTTTGGATTTCGCTGTGTCGAATTCACATAAATTTCTAGTCGCATCTCACTTGATCTCACTGTTACAGTCAATTTAGACATTGTGAGAGTAGGTTTGGAATCATCTCTGCCAACCAACAGCGTCAAATATTTAAAAAACTTAAAATTTATATAGAAAATCATGTTTTAATGTATTCTTAAATATTATAAATAGGTACATATGTTTTTATTCAGTCTTATGGTACTTTTACTTGCCTCGTATACGCTCTTTGTGAACGGAACGATGAATCATCGTAACTGGGGGAGACAGCAATCTGTAGAACAAGGGTGCCATAGGTGGGTGTGTATGTTTAAAAGAAATATATGTATAAGTTACAAATTTAACCTGTTTCTGTTATGAAATGATATAAAGTTTGGTATAAACGAAGTTTTCTTTGTATTTGCGATATTATGTCGTTGGCACGTTTGTAAATGAGTTAGCGCTTACAGTTCACAATTCGAACAGCATCAATTTAGTTATTTTTGTATAGTGTCGTACCTGTAGTTATTTTGTATACCTATAGATATTTAAACCTAAAATAATGAATATGGTTATCATCAAACCAAGTCCTAGTCAAACCTACCCACAATAGTTCAAAAAACATTTGAAAAACTCCATGGAATGCAATGGCAATTCTTTATGGTTATTTTTGTTACTTTCTTTACTCCCCTGCTGTTGTTTCAATTTATAAAGATTGAGAAGACATCCAAATGTAAGAAGGAACCACTACATTAAATTTACTGAGCGACCGCTTTGGTAGGTACCCACAATTTCTTTATAAGTGTAGATAAACATTCCCCGACGCGTTACAATGTGGTACTCCCTACTTTCCCTGGATAGTTTAAAAATCGTCTGAGTAACCACAAGGAGAATGAGCAGCGGCGTTCTTTTAAAAAACTTAATCGCCAACAAGCGTGGCGAGTATGGTATTGACTTCCATTAGAGGTCTAGCAGTGAATGTTGAACGGCTTATGTATGGTAGATAAACTTTCAGGCTACTAACGTTTATGTTGTATATTTCTTAGCCAGTTTTTGATACAAACTACAAGTTGGGTTTGGTAATGGGTTTGATAGCTACAACACTGAATAAACTCGAAGCGTATGTATTGATTTTGAAATATTCCTAACTTCTCTTGGATTCATATTACTGATTCTTTATATTTTGTAACATTCAAGTTGAAATAAATAAATATAACCAGTATGTACTTTTATATGTTGGCAATTTATGATGAAGCATGTCTGATGCTAGAACATATAAATAACACAGTTCAAACCATCCATGTTGAATATTTTGTCATTTTGTTCGATTTATCGATATTTTATGCTCACTTCCGCTCCTATGAGTTGGTGCAGCATTATCATTATCTATGCTTTAAACTCCGCCCTATAAACAGGCTATTTACCATAAACAGAGTATTTTTTTTTTAAATAGATCTCGTAGCTTTTGAGATAATTATCTTTTACGAAGAAACTCACTAGCGCTTACTCATGGTTCGCGTAAAGCTGTCAAAGCCATCTGCTAACAGCTAAACACACACAAAAAAGGTACTACCCTATGATATAACTACTATTATGATCTTAATATTGTAACACTGATATCGGGTATCCCTAAATTGAATGACGTAGGAAAACAAAGGGAGGATGTACGCTAAATAGATCAATATAAAGTAATTGAATTTCCATTCAAAGTCACGGTTGTGAATCTTTAATTAGCGTAATGTAACAAGCTAAGTTAGAGATAAGAATTGTTTTACGTACAGTATATTACTTGCTCCAAGACTAGATAGGTACGGTGTTTAAGTTAGTTCTAATATCCTAACTAATATTATAAATGCGAAAGTAACTCTGTCTGTCGCTCTTTCACGCCAAAACTACTTAACCGATCTAAAAAAAATTGGTACACAGATATTCTAGAGCCTGATAAAGGACATAGGCTACTTTTTAATGCAAAAAAGGGTTGTAAAATGAGATAAAAAGTTGTAAGGAATTATCGTCATTCTTAAAGCCAGATGTTTGAAACTTATTTTTGGGCTATTGATTAGATATAAATAAATATGACATTAAAATTTCGTAAAAAAACTTATCTTTAAAGGGTAAAACAAAAATAGGGGTTGAAAAACTTTAGGAAAGTAACCTTTTACGCGAGCGAAGCTGCGGGCAGAACCTAGTATATTGTAAATTCAAGTTGTTCATTGTACGCATACCATGCAATGTTACGCATAATATAACTGCCGACATGCAATCTTAAAACAAGGTTTAGGCAGAGTATTTTTCTCACAATAACGCACTGGTTTGCCTTGTAACCTTGACACTGCTAAAGTTTACTGAGCTGCTTGTTCATCTGCCACATATCTCTTTCATTGCTTATGGTGACAAACAAGCAAGTAGCACACCTGATGGTAAGTGTTACTGCCAATGATGGACCTTTGTACATACATACATACCATCACGCCATGTCCTTTGCAGGGTAGGCAGAGAGAACAGAGTGCCAGAGAACTCTATCTTTGCATACTTCACTCGCTTCCTCAACATTCATAATTGTCTGCATACACGCTCGCGGGTTTAGGAGAATCTTGACTCCACCTTCCATCAGTACATGACCGATCTGGTCTAGGTAGGTTAGTCACGGTCTCCCCTGGTACCTACATCCTTCCACTTTCGCCCTTGGACCTTTGTAATACCAGAAACACAGCTAAGACCGCTTATCAACCCAAATCCACCCAAAATGTTGGACTTACGGCTCTCTCGTCGAACGAAGCGTAACACCATATGCCACTGCCCAGGTACGGCAGATTTTAGACCCCGAACGGACTGGCCTGCGATTGTAGACAGAAAACTGTCAAACTGTGTACTTACTACTATCTAAGTTAGAAAACCATCAAAGTCCTAACTCCCACGAACTACTGATTATTAGCGACATTTATGTTGTCAAGATAAAATTAGACTCCGAAATTGTTATCAGTGAATTTGTACGATAACGCATTTAAGTATCTAAATGCCTTTTAAGTTCCATAATCGGTAACGGATATTATTCAAAGTTATTTTACGGCGATTAAATATTCAATATGTTGTGGCTGTTTGGTTGTTAAATATTTCTATTTTAGGATTATATTATATAAACATTCCGCTATCTAATGGTGCGTGATATAAATATTATTTGGAATATAATTAAATATCGTGTTGATTTTCTGAGAGAAATACGTCTCTATCAATTTATATTTAAAGCTAGTTAAAATTGTGACCATAGAGATCAGAGCAACAATATCTGTGCAATTCCCATGAAGGATTAATGCATTGTACGATCTACGCAAATTATTATTAAGTCTGACTATAATTGGTGTCCGACGTAAGAAGTTTTCCATAGTACTCTCTATCTTTAATTAAAAAAAAAGAAAAAT
Organism: Lymantria monacha; assembly: GCA_905163515.2. Taxonomy (NCBI): domain Eukaryota; kingdom Metazoa; phylum Arthropoda; class Insecta; order Lepidoptera; family Erebidae; genus Lymantria; species Lymantria monacha. Next base: position 4,985,258 of record LR991087.1, read on the forward strand.
AATCTAATAAAATCCAAATATAAGTTTTGTTTTGAAATCTATGTGTTAAATACCTTTTTCCTGTGTGGCCAGACTATATCAAATTTTTAACATTTTAATCGTTTGATTCTGTGAAGCGGTGCTGTTGCCGCTGTAAAGTGTTTAAATCTGAACAGTAACTCAACATCGTTTATCATTATTAGATAAGCCAATGACTTATTCTAAATCCACAAATACGGGCAATAAAAACAGGACGCTGTAGGTATTGTCCACTTTTAACGTAGCATTTTGTATATATCATTCTTTAGTAATTTTCATTTTCAATCTATTCTAAATTTTTTTATAAGTCTTTGATCCAATTGCCGTTATGCTTACTTTTTTTTTTATTAATGCAAGATCAGTCATCACAGGTAGTTTACTTCTTTGAAATGAAAACAAACAGATGTGTACAGAAATACCACGGTAACAACATTTTACTAGAAAAAAAAAAGCAAGTGCACAAAAGAATCATTGTTCAATGCAATAAAAAGATTCCTTGTAACATTAATTTGTATACACCGACTACCGTAAATTAGGCATGACCTAACAAACAAACGCATTCATATACCATATATTTTAACAACTATGGTTGTGTTATATCGTAGAACAATGGTTTTGGTTTGCTATATCATTTTACTGAACCACAAGCAACCGCAATGCAAGTCGTCTCAACTAGATGGTCAATTTATTTCTCTCAGTTCATTTCAATTGAGATCATAAGTTTTAGTTTCAATTTAATGCGAAATTTATATTAAATCTTCCATCTAGTCATCATTTTCCTACTCTTATCCCGATTACTTGGGGTCGATACATTGTGTACTCTTCTTTCATAGTACATATTGTAAAAGTTATTGGCAATCGTTTTATTCGGCCGCCTGCCAGACGTCAACCCTCCTTGGGAATGTAATTGTCGACCAAATGGCATGAGATGGAGTTGGCCCAGGTCGTTATAAGGCTCTTAGTCGTCTTTTACGAGATCCACGAGCAAAGTAAGGATTGGTAGTATTCGTAGCCGCTACCACACGGCAATCTTTCACCTAGTAAGAGTGTTATTTAATTATATATACCGGGATTAAAATAGTATGTGTCGTCACTCTTGTTCTCTTGCGAAACTCATAACACCAACTGCGGTCAACAACCGGTTTGTCAAGCGTGAAGATTATAAGCATTATGCTACATATAGGGAGGTCTATATCCTAGAGTGGAAATTGATGGACTAATAGATGAATGTATGTAGATCAACTGTAGCAGCAGAACTAGCATATAATATACAGTAACACGACAGGCTCGAGTGAACGAAATGACGGCTCTTTGTTACATTACAATAGTATGTTCTTTCGTTTATTCGCGTCTGTTGCATCGAACTCACTAGCGCTGTTGGAAATTACCAAGTAACTCCTCCGAAATACAACATGTGCTTAACAAACTAGATCTAGGAAGCGACCCATGGCCGGAAAAAGGTTATTAATATGTTAAAATTTATAACAAAAAGGTTCATTTAAAAGCAAATTATCAAAATGTGGTTGTTTATGCATGTGGCCTCGTATACTTAGTAGTCTTATGTAGGTATGTATGCATCTCACGCAGTTCTTTGTTTCATTACAGCGATGTTTTGATAAACAATACTTTAATAATAACACAAGAGATTTAATACATCCCTATATGAGTAGGTAGGTACTATATGTATTTAATTATTTCATACAGTATGTACTTTTATCTCTATATGTATATTATTTCTCCATATGTATATGTTTTTGAATATTTCCCCATTATACAGCATCAACATTAATATTAGCAGATGGTTATAAAAAATTGTAGATTATTTTCCCCTTTAATAACGAATAATAAATATATATGTGTTCATCAAAAAATAATTTAAAACTTGCATTCTTACACGCTATTTTGTGATAATTTGTACACTTTAATTCTGTTGTTGGTAATTAAGTAAAAAAGTTACATTTGGAAAAAATAAGTCGCCATCTGTTGACAAATCCCAATAAACATTAAAATTTCACAAAAACTTGCATAGTAATTGTAAACTAAGCAAATGGTTACAAGACAACAAACAATTATATTTTGTAACGGTGTAAAAGTACACGCACGGGCCTTTCATTATCTCATCATCGTCATTCAGCCTTTCCCCGTACATTGCTAGACATACACATATCTCCCCTCCAAAAATTTCCTCCAAGCTTGGTAGACGGATTGGTGATCGCAGTGAGGTGCTATACGTTTCCCACGAGAAAACTGCTGCTCTCTCACCCGATGATACTCTTACCCGATTTGTACCTCTCCCGCGGGCAAGCAAGGTAATATTTTTAATATATGAAGGACCGCATTTGCTCTAATTTAATTTATTATTTGTAAGTTATCTGTTATCTATGATATGTTTTAAGACCTTAGTCAAAAATACATGTTAAAATTGTAGTTTGACGAAGTTACACCATTTCGTCTGTGTCAATTGGTAATAATAATAATATTACCGTGCCACCCCCATAAATTAATCTATGAGATAGCTACATTATTTGTACGAAGTTCCCGTTCGCTACATGGGGATATACAAGCGTGTGTTCGGACTTAAACGATTAACAATGGAACTTGGAAGGGGAATCAATCGCAAGCTAAGTGATCAATTGACCAATAAAGGAGGTTATTTCTTATCTTTGTGCCTTTAATTATCTCGTATTAGAGGAACTGTGGTCCATTGTATATAGAGGTCTGGGTTAAACTACATAATAATTTTTACACACGAAATACTTCTCATCTCGGCTCATACATGTCCCACTGTTAACCTCGAGCCTCCTCTATAATGGGAGGGAAATCGATCTCCTATACCACGCTGGTCAGGCCTGTTGGTATAGGGTTTCGTTTCGAGTTTTTCTTCTCTTGCCTAAATGTTATATGCGTTTTATATCCCTTAGTCGTCTCTTACCCACGGGTAAGATAAGGGGTAGTGAGTTTTATTTTTACTCCGTCACCACACTGAAAATACCTCTGCTATCAATTAACTTGCAAGGAATTGTAAACAACGCAGGGTACGGACCACCGTTTCTTAAATTCTAAAAAGTTGCAATTGCATTTTCATGATTTTCTTGTTCTTTCCATGATGCTCGAATTATCAAACAATGTACGGTATAACTGTTATGGAAGTTTTTGTTCCAATCTTACATGCTTTATTTCTTTATTTTCTATTATAATTTATATATATACTATATGTATATATATATATATATATATATATATATATATATATATATATATATATATATATATATATATATATATATATATAATGTATACATATATAGGGGGGCATAGTCCGGAGCGTGCTCGTTCGCGTCCCCTGCCAGTCTAATTAGACTGCTAATCCGGCTCGAAATGCGTACCGCAATGCGGGTTAGGGCGTCCCCCGGAGGCGACGCGTACCGATCCGCCCCCGTCGGTACGAACATCGGCAGTTGCGGCGATGGGGGCCGCCACCCATCACATCACGCCTTGCCCAGTCAGGCGAGTCGAGGAGAGCAGAGTGCCGGGTGGGCACGTGGAATGTAAGAGGTTGTGTGGAAGGTAAGTTGCACGAGCTGATATACGTCATGGCGGACAAACAGCTAGACGTGCTCTGTGTAACAGAGACCAAGCGAAGGGGCAGCGACGCCTGCGATCTTCCTGGTGGCGGGATGGCTCTGTGGTCTGGTGTATCACAGAGCGATCGAGCCAGCATGGGCGTAGGAGTACTGCTGTCCTCTCGCTTGGCCTCAGGTGTGAAGGATTACGGAATGTATGATCCCAGACTTCTTTGGGTCCGTATAAAACTTGGTGTCACCAAGGTATTCATGGTTGTAGCATATGCTCCCGTAGGATCCTCGGTGGCATCAGACCTAGAGAAGTTTTGGGATAATGTTAGGGAAGTTCTGGATATGGCAGAAACCAGTGAACGCGTGATTGTATGCGGAGATTTGAAAGGATGGGTGGGGACCAAGCGTCCCGACTATGAGGACGTACTTGGTCCATTTGGTGATAAGAGACTGAACGACGCAGGTAGGCTCATAGCGGATGTATGCATGGAGAGAAACCTTATTGTGTCAAACACATTTTTCCAACATAAGGACATCCATATGTATACATGGAGAAGGAATGAACAGAAAAGTATAATAGATTTAATTTTGGTAGACAGTCGCCTCCGAAGCAAAATATTGGACGCAAGAGCCTACAGGGGCCCCACAGTCGATACGGACCACTATCTCGTTATTGCGAGATTTAGTGGTCTGTTCAGAAAGTGGAGGCACTGGCGAGAGCGTGTCCACTTCGGAGGGCTTGAAAGAATAAAGGTTGAAAGGTTGCAAGAAGAGTCTGTAAGAGAAAAGTATGCAGAGGGTGTCCGAGAACGGCTGACGATGGCAAGCCAGCCGCAATCGGACATTGAAGAATGCTGGAGAGTATTGAAAGAGAGTATGGTAGACACAGCGAAAGAAGTATGTGGAAGTTCAAAGAAGCATAGAAACACAAATGGTGATGCATGGTGGGATGCGGAAGTGGCAGCTTCCGTAGAGCAAATGAAGAAAGCGTGGCTGGACTATGTCTCTTCTTTGAATCTGAATGACAGTATGACTGAACAGAAGGAAGAAATATATCGGCAATGTAAGAATGACACCAAGGCCTTAGTGAAAGAGAAACGTGATAGAGCAAGTATGAGTGCAGAAGATAGGCTGACTAAAAACTTCGAGGGTAACACCAAACTCTTTTGGAGGGAGGTGAAGAAGTCTCGGGGTGATTGGTCAGCCTTCAGAATGAATAAAATAAGGTCTAAAGGTGGAGACATTCTTACACAAACACAAGACGTGTTAAGCCGATGGAGTGAATATTTTGGCGATATGTATGCGGATACTACGGTTGGCGCCGGTGTCGCATGTGGTCTAGTAGATCAACATTCGGCGACGGCGTCCTCCGATGGCATCAGTATGGATGAAGTTGAATGGGCGATAAGAAGCTTGAAAAATGGTAAGGCAGCGGGCATTGATATGGTGTCTGCTGAGATGATCAAGCTTGGTGGCTCCTGTGTCCGGGAGGCGTTCCTGTTGCTCCTCAATTTATGTTGGAGCTCGGGAATGGTTCCCGGGGACTGGAATAGCGCAGTCATCGTGCCTTTGTTTAAAAACAAGGGTTCACGTTATGACTGCGCAAATTACAGAGCCATAAGCTTGACCAGTTTGGCAGCAAAAGTGTATGGTAAAATTATTGAAAGGAAAATGAGGATGGTGTCCGATGGTTTACTGTGTGAGACACAAGGAGGTTTCAGGAGTGGAAGGGGATGCATGGATCAAGTGTTCTCTCTGCGCAACATTGTGGAGAAGCATCTGGCCCTAGGTCAGAGGATTTTCTGCAGTTTTGTAGATCTGGAGAGAGCATTTGACACGGTTGTACGAAAGGAACTTTGGGACATTTTACCGAAGTATGGTATTAACGGTAAACTGCTGCAGGCTGTGCAAGCCAGTTAAATGGGCTGTAGAGCCTGGGTGCGGCTGGATGATGGAATGTCGCCTTGGTTTGACGTCAATATCGGCGTTAAGCAGGGCTGCGTTCTATCAGCCAGGCTGTTTATCATATATCTGGATAAATGTCTCCAAAGGTTGAACGATATGAATGTGGGAGTCCAGATGGGTGACTCGGTGGTCTCTGCTCTGCTTTATGCAGATGATGCAGTCCTGCTGGCACAGTCAGCGACTGACCTGCAGACCCTAGTCGACACAATGACAGAAGATTGTAAGAAAAGGGGTCTACGCGTGAATGTGAGCAAAACCAAAATAATGGTCTTTGAAAGAGACGAAGCCAGAACAGATGTAAGAGTAACAATAGGTAATGATATACTAGAGCAAGTGGATGAATTTGTATATCTTGGATGTGGATTTAGCCGAGATGGAAGGTACACCACTGATATAGAGCGAAGAGTGAATGCGGGAAATAGAGTGAACGGAGCGTTGGGGCAACTTCTCGGCAGCCACCACCTCAGCCAGAAGGCACGTGTAGCAATACATAACGCAGTGCTTGTCCCAACATTACTGTATGGAAGCGAGAGTTGGGTATGCAGAAAAGAGTATGAAAGTAAAATTAATGCGGTCGAAATGCGATCTCTGCGGAAAATCTGTGGAGTTAGGCTTCCTGTACATGACGCCGGAATCGCACCGGTGCCGCACCGCAATACTGTGTATTCACATCAAAATCTCATCGCCACCGTGCTTGCAATCGCGTCGCAGCCGCACCGTCGCCGCGTAAATACCGCATTGTCTCCGTGTTAAATATTAAAGCAGCGATCACAGTTCAGTATGGCATTATTAGTGTATCTGTGCAGACTTCACTGTTTTTAATTTTATTCATATCTATTAATAATGTTAACATTAAGTAAAAAAAAGAAAGCGTTATTTACTTATTTAATCTACAAGCAGTGGCAGGAACAAATTAATAAACGTAGAAGAATCTGGGTACACCCTGTTTTATCCTGTGGGGAAGACAAGGGAGAATTTCATGTACTTTTTGAAGAGTTAAGAAATTATGAGGCAAAGTTTTTTGAATACCTCAGAATGAGTGTAAGAAAAAGTTCTTACACTTCTGTTCTGATGCACTCCTGAACATTTTAAGAAGTAAACTTCAACATCAGGATACCAATATGCGACCTAGCATTTCCCCTGCGGAAAGACTGGTGGTCACCTTAAGGTAAGTAAAATACATTTAATCAGAAAATATTTATTCACGAAGATGTCAATAATTATTATTCGAGATAAACTTAAAAAATATATAGCACATTAATTCAGTTTAATTCTGCAAAATCCAAATCAAGAGTAGATCCATCGGGGCTCATTGCATTATCTGTTAAAGAATTGGTCCCACTGTAGTTGGAATTTTGGGTTTCTGACCGTCTAGTGAAGGATGATTCAGTTGCGACAGCAGTACGATATCCGTAAGAAGGAGAGGATTGCATTTCGGCATTGTAGTCATAAGAGCTTAGTTGTCCTATACGATGAGTGGTGGGTACATTGGTATTTGGAGTGCTATATTGGACATTTGTAATTCTGTTTTTGTTCTGTATATTTCGTATGACAGACATTACTTGAAATTGGAATTCTACCACGTCAGCGTCACAGAAATTGTCGACGGTTGCTGCAATGCTTTTAAAAAAGACATTGAGCGGCTCTCATCTTCATTTTACAACTTTATCAATAAACTCCAACATGTTAAAAAAATGTATAATAATGCACACGTGTGAACATCTGCGCGGGCGACGTATCATTGAGCGTCGAATAATGTCTACAAAGTGGCGGCGCTGCTGCGGCGCAGCGCCTATGCGGCTGCGGTGCGGTGGCGGTAAGGCCAATGAGCGATTTTCATTCGTATACATAAACTTGCGGTCCGGCACCGGTGCGGTTCCGGCGTCATGTACAGGAAGCCTTAGGCTGACCGACCGCATTCGTAACGACGACGTAAGAGAGCGAGTAGGTATGAAAGACAGTATTGGTCTAAAGATGCGAAAGGGAATGCTCCGATGGTTCGGACATGTGGAAAGAATGCCGAACGAACGTCTGGTTAAGAAGATATACAATGCGAAAGTGGAAGGATGTAGGTACCGAGGGAGACCGAGACTAACCTACCTAGACCAGATCGGTCATGTACTGAAGGAAGGTGGAGTCAAGAGTCTCCGAAACCGGCGAGCGTGTATGAAGAGAATTATGAATGTTGAGGAAGCGAGTGAAGTATGCAGAGATAGAGTTCTCTGGCACTCTGTTCTCTCTGCCTACCCTGCAAGGGATATGGCGTGATGATATGTATGTATAGTGTAATAACACTATCAAGTATTTGAACATTGCCATAATTGGGTCATATTCAAAGGACCATATACTATGTGATTCATATCGCGGTATATGGACCGTGAAGGAGAGCAATGTATCCGCGATTAAATGTTTATATTAAAGGCATAACTTTCGTCTATATCTCAACATAAAATATTTTATCCCAAAAAAGTACATCCATCCATTCACATTTTGGTGTCATGGATGCGATTCCTACACAGACAATACTTTGTGCGATCCACGAATTGTTATCGAGTCTGAACGTAATTTGAGCCTGCTAATTGCAATACAAGGCTTATTGCCTTAATGTAGGGTATTGTTTGAAAAAAATAATCATTAATGCCGAGCCAATCGATGCCCATTGTTGAAAATATGCCTCCTCAAGGGAGTTCCAAAAACGCTACGCTTTGGTAGCGGTTTGTGGCGATCTTAGCGTTAAAGTTTCTCATCAAGGTGCTGCTGCCTGTTCGTCTAATCCCGCCTCAGGTGATTTTTAACACTCCTACAGAACGTAAAGAACGGTGACCATTGTATCCATACCCGTTAATACCTGAGGATTCTTCTTATACAAAGTTCTTTACTTTTTTTTCTAACAATGTTGTACCGAGCACTCGTTAATATTCATCATTCATTAGGTTCAATGCTATTGCTTAAGAATTCGCTTGTATAGACATCATCGTGTCTCATAACTTATCACTAACATCACACTCATTAGTTAAAATATCTTGAAATTACAGTTTATCATTACATCGTTTACGTATTCTCCTAGTCCAACTTAGAATCATCATTCTCCTACTCTTATCCCAATTACTTGGGGTCGATACAATATGTAGAGTACATCTTTTATAGTACATATTCCAAAAGATATATGCAATAGTTTTATGACCGGCCGCCTGCCAGACGTCAACCCTCCCTGCGAATGTAATCATTGACCAAACGGCATCAGATGGAGTTGGCCTAGGTCGTTATAAGGCTCCTAGTCGTCTTTTACGACATCCACGAACAAAGCAAGCGTTGATAGTATTCGTAGCCGCTACCATACAGCAATAGTCCAACCTAGAACATCAGATTTAAATTAATTAGTTCACCGTTCTAGTTACCTAATAGGAAATAAATAGACCGGGTTTTCTAAAATCTTAGTAATCTTAACGTAATTATATAAATTTGACTCTTAAGGACTTCTGATGTTTACGCGAGTACTACTATTTCTATCGCGTTTATTTATTTTTAATTTCCTTAGTCCTGCCGTAACGATGAACGCCGTAAAATGTTTTGAAACGTATGAAAATTAAAAATCAAATATATATAAACGCTATAAAAAGTCCGTAGTTTTATTACGACTCTTAATTTTCTTTGGTCGGAGGACGTTCTTTCTCCATAAATGACCTATCATATCAATCTGATCAAATTTTCTATGTAGTTTTATATTAATATTATACATTATATCCAATTTTCATTAAAATGTTTATAAATTAACATTATCTATATATTTGCTATGAAGAAATTACGTACTTTAAGTATTGGGATAACACGATTGATAAATACCCAAAGTATGCAATCAAGCTATTCTCATTCCATACTTAGTTAATTAATAAACATGATGAGGATGTATGAAAGAAAGTATTGTTTCTGAGAATATTACCCATTATTTTTCACATGAATCATTATAGTCATACATATTGTAATGTCAATAGATTAGTCAAAGATGTACTTTGTAATGCTGAGAATTATTACATTTTTAATGATGAATCATAAAATGTTATGGAATTACAATTTATATAACAACTAGCTGCGCCAGCAACTTCGTTCGATTGGATAACTTATTTAATTATATTGTTTGAACATTCAAGTCGTCCCACGACATTAAGTAATGCTATCAACATCAATAATAACCATAATAAATCATCACAATTTTTGTTATCTCAGAAATAATTATGACAACGGCGACTGAATAGAACGCTTGAAAGAACTATAATTTACTAGCAGACCCAGCCACGCGTTGCTGTGGCTAAGGTAGCCTCAGTAACACGTGGTGGTTATGCTAATAAATTGTAGCTTATATGAAACGTTTGTACGTTTAACATAGCGCCATCTATTAAATACTTACTCAATCCAGTCAACAGATACCGCCATCTGTTAGAATCATTTGGAGATAACAAATAATTGTGCCTGTCAAATAATAGACAAATAATTTGCAATAAAATAATATTGCGACTATAAATTGAGATGGAAGCTATCCTATATTTTAAGTTGGATCAAACTACACATGCTGTGCGAATTTGATTAAAATCGGTTAAGTACTTTAGGAGTCCATCGCGGACAAACAACGTGACGCGTAATTTATATATATTAAAATTTAATTATTTTGTTTGAGTATTCACATCGTCGCATAACATTAGTAATACTATCAATATCAATAATATCCATAACACATCATCACAAATTTTGTTAGCTCTGCAATTGTTATGACAACGGGGACTGAATAGATCGCTTGAAATGGATTGTATGACTTAGATAATTATTTTATTTGAGCATTCACATCGTCGTACGACATTATTAATGCTATCAACATTAGTAATATCAATAATATATTAATTACAGTTTTTTTGTTAACTCGGCAGTTGTTATAAGTCTATAAAATATAGCTTGATCTCTGTGACAGTTCTCACTAGTCCCGCACGCTTACGATGCAGTCCGTATTTTTGTCGATATAATTCCTTATTTTTTAAAGTTATTTGCTACTGCAATTGAAAAACAATACATGAAAATCTTATTGAACTTCAATCAAATGGATGGGTGAATCGATTAACAATTTATGAAAATCTTATTGAATTTAAATGAATGGATTCCATTTAATTTAAACTAAAGCTGTTAATTAATTCTTTTTATTTTTCGAAAGGAATACATCCAAGTTCATCGTCACTATTATCATCATCGCTGGAGCATTCCTGTAGGTTGATGAGTTCTTGGTCACAGATTATTTCATAAATAATCATGTTTATTTTATAAAAGAAATTATCTTTTTAATATAATAGAAATAGTCTTATTAATATTATAACTGATGTCTGAATACTAAATTAACACAATTTACTTATGTTATAGAGTAACCATGTGGTTTATATAGGTAATGGATTGGTTTTACTTGTTTTATAAATAATTAATAAGAATGTTATCGATTGCGAGAATAAGATAGAGATGGGCTCTATCTTATTCTCAGTTCAGTATGATCTTGTACTTGCGTAAGCACCATACTTTTATAAAATGGTTACTAAGTAATTTAAAACATATGAGGTACTGGTTTTGGTGTAAATATTCATATTTTTATATTCAGTTGAGATATAACTGACACCTAAAGAATGAAAATATAGCCGATATAATCAATTGTGGTGGGACCACGCTGTTGACAGTTTTCTGTCTACAGCCGCGGGCCGGTCCGTCCCGGATAGTACCACACTCTCGCAAAAAAAGATCGACGTCTGAGTAGTGGCAATGTGCTATTACGCTTCGTTCGGTGAGCGAGAGAGCCGGAAGCTCAACTGGGTGGGCTTGGGGATTTTATTGGTAGGCAGCGGCCCACGTATACCCTTGGTATTGCAAAGGTTCATGGGCGGCAGTGACACTTACCATCAGGTGAGCTGCTTTCTCGTTTGCAATAAAAAAAATACAAATTAAAATTGTAATAATGACGCGTATTCATAATTACTTCATCGGTTTCGTCGCTATCTGTCACAGAGTTCAAGCTATATTTTAAGGACTATAGTATATTTTGCTATTGACGAGAGTTCATATTAAGAGTATGCGTAATCGTAGAGCATGCATGAAGACTATTATGAGTGTGAATGAAGCGATGGAAGTATGCCAGGATCGTGATTTGTGGCAATCCGTAATCTCTGCCTACCCCTCTGGGAAACAGGCGTGAAGCTATGTATGTATGTATATTTTGCTCATTTCCCATTTGTCGCAGCGTTATTTATTATCCAATAACTTCAATAAATAGGCTACCTAATACAAATTTATAATAATAATAATTTATTGCCTTTCCAGAACTTAAACTAAAAACTAACAATTATAATAAAACAAAATTAAATCTAGTAAGCAAAAGGAATTGGCTCAGCTTCTGCTGTAAGAACAGATTAAATATAAAAATAATAATAAATAACAGAGAAAATCTAAGATTAGTGTTCAAATAAATATATATATTTATTAGCCTTATAATATAGATTTATTTAGTTGTTCATAGGTTGGGTGCTATGTTACTTGCGGTTTAATTCCGCAACTGGCTGCCGCTATCGATTTTCCACGTTGTGCTGTGCACGTGTTGTGTGCGAGGGATTGTAATACAGGATTGTATGCACTGCTTCAATGTAATTGTATTATAATGATCCTTATCCTATTTGTTTTAATTTGAATCAACAAGACGTTTATATTCTGTATATAGATATATATAAAAGCTGTACTTCAATGTCCCATTCATTACAAGTATATTAATTCGCTTTTCCAAATTCTGAAAGAGCCTCCTCGAACAATCTTCATTGATTTCAATCTTGCCGAAGTATATTTGTATGGATTGTTTTTTTATTCTAATTACATAAGCACAATTGCGAAATTGTTCTCTGGATTTCGCTAATAAATCCTCAATGGAAAGCGCGAGTACCTACTGTAATAGTAGGCGAATATAAGGTAGCGCCCCAATCCGTGATAATAAAATTCCTCTACTCATCTATTAAACCTCAGGCGTGAAACTATGGCAACCGAAGACAAAGATCGGGTACCGGTGGCCCGCTCGCAGGGCGAAGATAGGAGCTTTGCAGAGTGGGTCTACGGGGTTACGCGCCGCCTATTCCGTCGCCCCGGACCGATTTGGCGGGGCGTGACCACTCCATGGCCCACCGCAAAAAAAGAAACGCGTGAAACTATAACAATAAAATCTATCAAAAAGTTTTAACATTTTTCTGATTTGTCTGCCGGGCAATAAAAGTCAGTTCGCTTTAGTGAATAGTCTACTTGACAGAATTTATAGTGCTGAAATCCATGTCTGTTAACCGCAGTAATAGTATAACGGGGCAAATAAGATATTATAACGCCGACCATTGTTTTATTTTATATGGGAAAATATTTTATATTAAAAAACATGCATTGAATATCATAATAGTTTGTAGTGTTACGATTGTAAATGGTACAAGTTCAGATCATAATTATATCAACATTCGTTTCTTGCAGTCCACTGGTGGATGTGTACCTCCTTCATACTTCGCCACAAAGTGTGGTTCTGTTCCACCCAAACCTAACGATTCTCAACTTTCAAGTCGTCTGTTTACCTAGTTGGGCCTACACTAGAATATAGTGAATTAATCCTACCACACATTTCCACCATCAGTAACTCCTGTAAGGTAGGATACAATGGTCTCCATAGATGATACCGAAGTTTGCCCCTCAAGCAGTCCCGGGAAACGATTTTAATAGTCTTCGGACCCGCAATAAATTTTATTAGATAAGTTAAACAAGAGTTCGATGGTTCGGACATGTGGAAAGAATGCCGAACGAACGTCTGGTTAAGAAGATATACAATGCGAAAGTGGAAGGATGTAAGTACCGGGGGAGACCGAGACTAACCTACCTAGACCAGATTGGTCACGTACTGAAAGAAGGTGGAGTCAAGAGTCTCCGAAACCGGCGAGCGTGTATGAAGAGAATTATGAATGTTGAAGAAGCGAGTGAAGTGTTGAAGAAGAGGTGCAAGGATAGAGTTCTCTGGCACTCTGTTCTCTCTGCCTACCCTGCAAGGGATATGACGTGATGATATGTATGTATGTAAACGAGTACCTAATTGTAAACTATTGAAATTAGTGACTAAAATGATATTTTGGTGTTGTTAAGAATGTTCAAAAATTGTTTCTAACGTAAAATAATCTCACGAAGTACCGTGATCGGTAGTTATCTGCTATCTTGGAACCTGCTTAGTTTTCGAAAGCGCTAATACGAGACTCGTTTCGTCGTTTTATCACAAGTTGTGTGGCACCAAAGACAACTATCGTTAAGCGACTCGAGTTCAAGATACATTATTATAATAGCGCCGGTTGACGGCCGTGTGTGCCGAGAATTAAACATTTATTGCTTTCTATATTTACTATTTTTATCAGCATTAAACGTTATCTTATGATTTTTACGACTTCCACTAATATGTTTTCTACTTTCAAAATCATTTATTGACGTTACATATCAATTTTTGTGTTAACTCCTTAATGCTGAACACGCAGCCGCATGTGCCAGACACGTTTACGAATTTATACTGTACACGGTCGGTGGCTGAGTCGTCGACCTTGAACACACCCGAGTCAAGGTCACCGTTACAATTCAGCTCTTACTCGAAATCAAACCAGCCCTACTCAAAAGTGCCTCCTATTGTATGTAACGACGACAATAATAAGTTTGGGTTGACTGGTTAAGCCTAAAAAAACTGAATGTAGGGTTGAGGGGGAGGGAGTACATGCCGGGTCGATAACCTCGACGCGTGAACCAATTTGAAATAACTCCCCATCATGACATGATGGACGCGCTGTATAACTTTTGCCGTACACAATGAAGGACAAAGGATATTGTAATATGTGTAATTTGTTACTACATGTACATAGAACATAATGAATACCTAACTAGTAGGGGCCTATTACGTGTTATTTTTATTCCAATATCGTTCGGCCATATATTTCGAAATCGAATAGCGTTTTTGAACACTGCTGCCTTCTTTACCGAATGTTACTACCAGTTGCGATAATGAAACTATTCTATTGTTTAATAATAGTAATGCAGATGAGGGATATCGTACCGATTGGCTTTCTTTTCTATTTAATAATTGTCTCGCATTGAATGTTTGCACAGAGATAAGATGCGAGTCCTGCGTGACTAATGCCACTGCTATTTATATTTGTACTGAGAGTAACGAGTGGAATAATGAGCGATAAAGGCGACGATGCGCTAGGAATTCGGTCCGCTGCTAATGATCAATTTGAACAATACACATACTTGGTTTGTTCCTTAACCAACACTCTCAGTTTCGTTTTAAACATCGTGCTTGTTGTGTGTTTCCTGTCTGACTTGTGAGTATTGCACGTTACAAATTACTATGCGTAAGATAAAAGAACTCATTGTTACGGCTCGTAACTTACACGTAAAAATGTTACTTAATATACAGACAAATTATATTAATTCAAATTTTAATTGTTTTTGTTAGTGAATCATCTGTTTTACGATGTATCGTCTTATTATACTTGATCTTGAATAGCTACTGTGTTGATTTAGTAACAGCTTGTGTATTTATATATACCGTATAATAATTTGTTAACTGTGTCAGTTAAAGCGTCGCGTAACTAAAATCTAGCGATGCATCCCGTTGCACTTTCGTTGATACTATTTTCGACGGCTGTTAACATTTATTTTGAGCGTGTTCTCAGCACCGTGACCCACTGACGTGCTTTGTATTACAATTTGGTCCCTTCATGTCTCGTACCTGAATTGTTTATTTTTGTCTGACGTCGGATAGTGGATAATTAACATATTTAAAGTTTCAATGTCTGATAAAATTCCAGCTTTCTTGAATTTGAGCTTTAAAATAATTTTAAGTGAAATCGTTTTTATTTAAATGTTGTTTTCATATTAGCTATTTTAAAAGCTGCGTCTGTGATTTAATTAAATTTGACTGCACAGTTTTATAGTATCCTAGATAGTAACATCCAATGCAGATTGTTCGGTCCCTAGTATCGTTCTTTGTGCGATCCTCGAATCATTGTTTCGTTTATAAAGTCCTGCGATACAGAGATTTATATCATAAGCCGTGGTGTTATTTTGCATTCTTTCTTCAGCTACTCTTGAGCACGACTATCCTCTGAAAATGTAAGGGAAATTGATCTTTGGATCACACTGATCACAGAAGTTGTTATAGGGTTTTATTTCGTGTTTACCTTCCTTTGCTGTGATGTTATCTGCTTGCATTTCATAATAGTCTATTACGACTGCAAAGTAGGAATAGTGAATTTATTCTTACTCTGTCAGCACACTTAAAACGTGTATTGGTTAGCGTGTTAGAATCGATCCTCCAAGGCTTAATTTTAGAGCTTATTTTCAAAGTTCGTTGTTGCTCACGACCCAACAATTAATTGGCCGTCTGCAGAAACTGCGTCGATGTTGACTGATCGATTTCTTTCCACGGATACTCGTGTTGACTCGGTTCTTTGCAACTCTTAGAGCGGGTTAGTTGGGTATTTAAATTTAATTTGAAGCTGGCAATCCGGTTTTAGCATGATTTATTTTTAGGATAATGAAGTACAGTGTTTGCTGAGTAGTCGTTACGGCCAATTGTAAGGAAGGTCGAGGTGCTTGCATGACGAGTCATGTGGCTCCATGATGGTCTGATATCACTGAAGACAGGGTGGAATGTGGTTAAAACTTAGTACATATATGGTTACTTTATCTTAATACAAATACGGGCATGTGGGTCATTGTGACGTGCAGACTAGTTTGACTATATTTATAAGTTTTTTTTAACATAAATGCACGCTCGCGTTGATATGAATTTTTGTTAATAAATGTTTGTATAGAGAACGCAGTACTTTTATCTTGGATAAAAGGCACCCTATAATTATTTCTGTATCTGTGGTAAAATGAACCGTTGGTTTAAAATATCGCATAGATATTTTAAACGATCGGTTGATTAGTATAGGCATGAATGTAATAAACAAGTCACATTCTTAGTTGATAAAGAAAAAGCATTTTTAAACTGTGGCCCAATAATTGATGGTGGCCCACAAGAATTGATGGCGTTGTCATCATACAAAAGTTAGTTTTAACTTGAATACCTCCCATCGATCCACGCATTGGTAAGATAGGTATATATACGTGACTAAGTTTCTTTGTCTGACTGAAAAAGCAATTATTTCTGGTGTAACCGCTTAAAATGCTGAACAAAACATGAGTCACAGAACTGAACTGGACTTCACAGACTATAATTGTTTGTTTTTCCAGTTGAGTATGTGCAATAACTTATGTTCCCACAATAATAAACTTTGATGAATCAATTTCATTACTCTATATGGCGTAATATTGGTCAAAGGTCTAATTTTTGTTTGGGGGTTGAATGTGGGACAAATAATTGTTTCGAGTAAATGTTTGGTTATTATATTGTTTTAATTGTTTAAATTAAAATTAATGTTAATTATTATTGTTTTCCAGATTAAGGAAATTGGGTTACTATGTCATACTGTCCAAAAGTGGTAGTGGAGTTTTGTTTAGTTGTTCGGTTTAGCTTTAAAGGAGTGGTCATAGTACCCTTGCTCTGTCATTTCAGGGATAGTAAATTATAAATTAAAAAACTTGGATAATCAGTCAAATTAAATTAAAAGTAGTTCGTATCTTTCTAACTGATCAAAACGTAAATTCTTAGTTTTGAATATGTAGGTACTGCTATCATCGGTATTTATTACGTTTGTAAATTTACAAAATAATCAGACGCATCTTGGAAACTGTAACAATGACGTTGAAAGATTCCGTTACATAAATACATACAAAACATAAAAACAGGTCAAGCTAACAAAAGCGTGTTAAAAAGCGACGGAATTTTTTCACAAAACTCTAAAAAATAATCTTTTTTTTTTTCTTGACATGTCTCTTTTCTGTGAAATAGCAGACTTTTACTTGAAATATCACTAGTAATGTCGCTGTTTTTGGGACAATAGCATAACCGCACAGGCCGCAAATATTTTTCTAACACCGTTGTACTTATTCATTCTTTCCTGAATGTATATTTCTAGCTGTATATATTCTTTTCATATTTTTCTCAACAAATTTACTACTAAAAGCCAATGAAAATACGCCGAACAGAAAAAAATCCTTTTTTAATTAAAACATTTCTATGCTCTGTAATTACCGAGTCGTTGTTTCTTTATCACATAAGTATTAATAACACCGTCGTATTGAGCCACAGTTAGATTAAGACTTTTCTATCTTTAAACAATAATTACTTTGTCTATTTATATGATATACAATACGTATTTATGTCACGTAGACTATTCTAAAGTTGAAAGACGGACGGAAGTGGTTAATAGTGAATTCATAGCGTTTTAGTAGAATATAAAATTGGAAATATTGTGTGGTTTTATACTTCGTATGCTTTTCATATTTGGGTGTCGTAAGATTAGACCGTTGACTATATCGTTGAAGTGCATGTAAGGGCTAGTTTAATTACTTAGATATACTTTAACTGTGTGGTAGTGGCTGCGAATACTACCAACCCTTCCTTGTGTACCCTTGCTTGTGGATGTCGTAAAAGATGACTAAGAGCCTTATAACGACTGGGGCCAACTTCATCTGGTGCCGTTTGGTCAACAATTACATTCCCAAGGAGGGTTGACGTCTGGTAGGCGGCCGGTCATAAAACTATTGCCAATAACTTTTACAATGTGTACTATGAAAGATGAGTACATATTGTAGCGACCCCAAGTAATTGGGATAACATAAGAGTAGGAGAATGATGACTTTACTCTGAATATCTTCATTCTTAATCCAGGCTATGATAAGACACTACCTGGCCATAACATATCAACTTATAAACATCTCACTACTAGATTCGTATCTCCTCTTCCATAATAACAGGGCAATTTACCGACTAAACCACGCTGGTCACAGAACTTGGTAGATATCCTTGTCTTGCATAGATTTCATATACATATTATCTCTTAGTATTTTTTTATAACGCCCACGGACTGAAAAGAGGGTTGTGAATTGTATTCTTACTCCGTCACAACATGTCTGTCCAACATTACGTGTGTACAACTCTAAAGTCGTTGCGTTTCGACTTGTAGGGACTTCACTTTATGTTTAACTGAAAATATTTTATTCTCGTGAAAATATTAAAATGATTTGCATTTTTTTAGTGTTATCGGTCTTTATTACTCGTGGACGTTTCCAAATTAATCAAATTTTGAGACGCCAGTCTTTGAAAGGATCTTCCTGACCTGATTTTTGGGGTCTTTTTAGTAAATCTATGGGTATTGAATAAAAATATTAAAAGTAAATATTTGAAGGTTCAAAATTAGTCGGAATTGTGAATGACAACAATCAGTAAATTTATTTTTTGATTAGGAACTATTTGAAAATTTACAAAATGTCAAATTTTTAAGAGAAATTTTATCAATGTGAATAATAACTTATAGTCCAGTCAATTTAGACATTCGAAGTGACCTAAATTCTCACCAAGCTGAAAATCAGTAAGATTGTTTAAAATATCATTAAAAACAAAATTTGAAAGTTCCCCATCTTTCCCCTGTAAGGAAAAAAAAATATTCAAGGTCAAAGGTAAAAAAAAATGAGTTTTTCGCGATTTTCAGCAAAACGGTAAGTTTTATCATAAAAATACCTCGGACAAAAATTGTAGATCATAAAATTATCTACAAAAAAAATTTTAATACTTTTTTTTCTACGAGCCACCGTTTTTGAGATATTACGATTCAAAAAGTTGTAAAAGTTGTAATCGTCATAATATGCACACGTTTCCTCGCCACCTATGAGGCAGTGTACTTAGCGCGTTTTTTTTAACGTGGTTTCCCCAGTAGGACTATTCCACGGGTCAGTTTTGATCCTGTTTAATTTGAAACTATTAAAAATAATGGATATTAGCAGAGATTGAAAAGATAAAAGCAATTTAAGTTAAAAAAAAGTAGTGAAATTTAATCGTCCGAGTCGTAACTTTCAAAATATTCTTCTTGATCTTCTTGTTCTTGTTCTTCTTCATCTTCATCCTGAGTGCATGTAAACTGCGTTAATAGCGGTGTAGCGCATGTTGCCTCGTTGGAATCAAACGGATCCTCTACTGTTGGTGATTCAATATTAGAGCACAACCGGCCTTGACAATGTGTACATGCCGAAGAACAGAACAGTCCGACTTTTTTGCAACCACATTTAGCACTGCATCCCTTTTTGCAGTTACAAAAAATCGAGTTCAGCAGTTTTTCCGGCGCAGGTGGAAGTAAAGTGTGCACTGGTTCTAATGAATTGTTGACCAACTTCCAACCCCAGTCTGTAGGGTCTAGCTGATAACCAAGCCACACTTGAACTTGGTAATATACCCTAAAAAGATGTTGATGAGCAGCAACTGAGGTTGGAGGAAGACAAGCTAAATTGTACTTGTTTTTTACTTTTGGTGTTTTTAACGAAACATGCATATCTATACTTATCTAAGCAGGTAGTTTTTTTAGGAGCTCCGTACATAGAAAGAAGAAAGCGAATGCCGTTAGTAATAATTTCTTGTCGAGTAGAATTACTATTTTTAAAAACTTCAGCACATTCAATTAAATTTTGTTTCTCAAATAGTTTGAAAACTGTTATTTTACCCCTCCTGTAAAATGCAGATGTCGTATCACAGCCAGTTATTGCGTGTAAAAATAGTATATGATTTTGAGACTGCAAAAGTAGATAAACTTTTTGATGAATCCATTTCCGATTGATGTTGAGCTTTTCCTGGTTTTAAGAAGAAAATAGTTTGTTTCAGTTGGAGATCGAGCAGTCAGTAATACGAGTAAGTCTATATCTTCACCAACAACAATAGTTGTATTTGTAAAATTGAATTGCTCAATTGCTGTTTCAATTATCAATACATCAGCATCATTATTAGCTTGTCTTACCAATATATTTTCCGTAGTAAATCTTTCTTTCAACATTGAAATGAACCGAGACTTGTTGTGAGTATTAGAAAGAAATTTTTGTTGGCTGGTTGGAACTGTCATATTTTCATCAAATAAAATATCAATTGATGAAGATGTTGCTAAAGTTCGACGACGCTGTTCTGCAGCTTTGGTATTTCTCGTGCAATCATTATAGCCATCAAATACGACAGTAACTCGGGAACCAAAATGTCGACGTACATACTGTACGTATTTATCTAATATAACGTTGAACGTTTCTTCACTATCCCACACAACGCGATGTAGTAAGTATCCTCCGTCAATGATGTATGTCGCATTTGTGTTGTTAATATCAAAGTCTACCTTTTCGAAACAATCGTAAATGCAGACTTCTGTGTTTTACGCATCCCGATGTCATCAAATAACGATAGAGGGTAGGGAGATAGTTCATATTCAAAATACTTTTCTATTTCATCTTGAAATGCTGCAGTAATAATCATGCGTTGGAACAACAATACAGGGTTAACAGGTACTTTTTCTTCATGAACTTTTTGAACCGATAGAAAAATATTTTAACATATATTACAACTATAGAGATGTATATATACGTGGCGTACTCATGCATATTATGACGATTACAACTTTTACAACTTTTTGAATCGTTATATCTCAAAAACGGTGGCTCGTAGAAAAAAAAGTATTAATAAATTTTTTGTAGATAATTTTATGATCTATAATTTTTGTCTGAGGTATTTTTATGATAAAACTTACCGTTTTGCTGAAAATCGCGAATAACTCATTTTTTTGACCTTTGACCTTGAATAATTTTTTTTCCTTACAGGGGAAAGATGGGGAACTTTCAAATTTTGTTTTTAATGATATTTTAAACAATCTTACCGATTTTCAGCTTGGTGGGAATTTAGGTAACTTTACTCTTATTTTTTGGTCTAATTTGACCGGACTATTAGTATAATATAAATAATCATCGATAGAAGACGCAACCTTTTAGAAACATCGATTGTTGACGAAGCCTTGTAAACACTGCAGCGTTTGACTTAACCTTGTAAGCACGTCAACCCTTGTAAAGGTGTAAGCTGACATTAATTACTTGTAAATACTGCTGACTTATAAATACCTCAAGTGTTGATTTAACCTTGTAAAGACGTCTACTGGCGACATAACCTCATCACCACGTTGTTTTATACAGAAATGTAGGTACAACGTGAGCGTGTTCCCAACGCGATGCCTTTGACTTGTTCCATTGTCTTGTTACTGTGCTATCATGGCTTGAGTTTTTATATAATCATTATAATACATTACGTGTCGCTTTCGGGTATGGGCCTCTTCTATAAACGGGTAGTACAACATAGGCGTACGCTATATCTGGTTGGCCAAGAAAACTTTGAAGTGCTTTGTTTTGAGGCTGATATTTTAGTTACTACATTAGTCATATTGAAAAAAAACAGGCAAGTATTTTCTATCCTTTTTTTTTGGTTCTGCAAGTAGTAAAAGATCGATAGTAAACGACTGGGCAAATGGACCAATGAAAGAAATAACAGTTTTAATTAATAAGTTAATCTAAAGTGGTATGATTGTGTATCTTATTTTACAGGTTTGTGTGAAGTGGACACCACTCATGTTTTGCTTTATATATAAACTCATTTGCAAAAAAAACGGGCGGTTTTGATTTTCATTCATATTTAAAAAGATACAATACCAAAAAGGTTTCAATCGTTTGTACACGTTACTGGCCGGTTTTAAAAATGCTGTGGTATTTAAAAAAGTACGTTCTAAATTCAATTTTTCATTTGATGTTCATTTTTACAGAAAACCCCTTTTTATCCTACATTTTTGGCGCGAAGTTCCAGAAGTTAACATCGACTTTCATAACTTTTATTCAATTTTTATCGATTAATTTCATATCCTTGACTGTCAAAGCTTTATTTAATGCTGTTTGGCTGTATCAAAAATGGTAGATAAAGTGGTAAAAGCTACCAAAATTATCGCGCTGCTTGAAGAGGGTTGCAGCCAATGTTTCGTGGCTAGGAGGCTAAATGTTAGTCGCTCGACAGTCCAAAGGACCTGGCAGCGATATCAGGAGACTGGTTCCGTCGAGAGAAGGCCTGGTTCTGGAAGAAAACCATGTACCCAACCACGGGATGATCGTTTTCTTGTGAGTCGCGCATTGAGAAATCGCAAATCTTCGTATGTGGATCTTAAGAACAACCTCCAAGAAGTAAGAAATGTGCATATTAGTCTATGGACGGTCAGGAGGAGGCTTCTCGCTGCCAATATACGCAGTCACCGCCCGGCCCGCGGCCCCAAATTACTCCGTGAGCACAGAGTTCACAGGCTTAGGTTCGCTAGAAATTGTGAATCATGGACTCAAGACGATTGGAATAGGGTTTTGTTCTCTGATGAAGCCAGGATATCTCTGTTCGGTGAAGATCGACGTCGGCGAGTGCTAAGAAGACAAGGAGAACGCTTTGCAGAGGCATGTTTCGAAGAAATCACACCTTATGGTGGGGGCTCTGTTATGTTTTGGGCAGGAATAAATTCAATGGATCGTACAGAGTTAGTCTTCATTGAAAACGGCTCACTGACTGGGCATCGATACATAACGGAAGTTCTAATTTCTCATGCACAACCCGCATTGGCCGCTCTAGGTGAAGACTCGATTTTTATGGACGACAATGCTCGCGCCCACCGATCCCGCGATGTTAATGCGTATGTGCAAGAGGTCGGCATTCGTCGTTTGGATTGGCCAGCTCGAAGTCCCGACCTCAATCCCATAGAGCATGTCTGGGACGTTCTGAAACGGCGTGTGAGATCAGTACACCCGGCTCCGCAGACCATCAGAGAGCTGAAGAATGTGATTACTGCGGAGTGGGAACGTATTCCGCAAGCAAGTATCCGGGATATACTCGCTAGCATGCCCAGACGAATTCAAGCTGTGATTTTAGCTAGAGGGGGTCACACTCGATACTAAACATTTATCTGCTTTTACTTTATTAAAGAAAAACAAACAAAAAAACTTTTTTATTTTTACTTCATGAGCATATGCACTACTAGCGAATATACACTACTAGCGAGGTTTAGCATTATTTCCCATAAATTGTATCTAAATTTTATGAAATACTGATGAAAACGATTATTTTCTTATTAATTTACCAAATTGTGTGGATAAAACTACCTATAATTATCAAACAAAGAAATATTAACATTTGAAATGGTTCATTGCTTAGGTGCCCGTTTTTTTTGCAAATGAGTGTAGTTTAGATAGTGTTGAAGTCCACCATCTCTGCTTCTTGTCTCCACATTATCATATTTTTTTATTAGAATATGTTTCGACCTTGTCGTCTTGGAAGACGTGGAGCCCTATAACACACCATACATTGGCTCTCTGACAATTAAGCTAATCAACCGCTATCTTCACTTTTTTGGAACACCCGACAGGGACAGGACAACCTTTCAGGCACCTCTCTTCAATGTTCTGATAGCAAAATACAACCACATAGCCCACACGCGGTTGCTTTAATCTCGGGGTAACCCCAAATCCCGGACGGATCACTATGTTTAGCAATTTATCTCTTTAATAATCTTGTGTTAAAATTGTTCAGGCCAACAAAAAGCATGGGTGCTAAGCAGAGCAAACGCTCGGTCGACATAAGCGGCAAGGAGGCGGACAGCGCCGGCGAAGTGGCCGCAGCGATCGCCGGCGGCGAGGGTCGCGTCGAACAACTAGCTGATGCTGACGCCCTTAAGCCGCAGCTTAACGGCGACGCACATATACACGAGACGGTACTTGTACATCTTTTTGCATGGGTTACTTTCAACACGAAGATGGTATTGATCTAGCGGCTCAGATAAATTGATAGGTAGGATTTAATTTCGAACTTCTTGTAAAGTGATGTTCATCATCATCACATCCTATATGTCTCACTGTTGGGCTCGGGCCTCCTCCGTAATGGGAGGAAAATTAACCTACTATACCGCGCTGGTCAGACGTGTTGATATAGGGTTTTGTTTCGAGTTTTCCTTTTCTTGCATAGATATTATATGTCTCTCGTCGATCACCCACGGGTAAGATAGGGGTGGTGAATTGTGTTCTTATTCCGTCACCACACGGATAAAAGTGATGTTATCTATTCAATATTTACTCTTAAGGTCATTAACTTATTAGTATAAACACATTACCGTTAAATAGTATTTCATTACTAAATTGGTTAGTTGTTAATTTGTAACTGTAATTTGAAAACGGATATTATATATTAAGATAAATATTGAATAGAAATGTCAATAGTAAAATTAATGGTTTAATTAGTCGTAGTTACCCGTTATAAACACTTCACATAATTATGTGCTCGTGCGACAAATATTTGTATTTGGTAATTAATTGTATGACTTACATCATCATTCTCCTGCTCGACGCAATATGTACTCCTCTTCCTACATATTGCAAAAGTTATTGGCAATAGTTTTATGACCTGCCGCCTGTCTGACGTCAACCCTCCTGCGGAATGTAAATGTTGACCAAACGGCATCAGGTGGTGTTGATATGAAGCTCTTAGTCGTCCTCTACGACACCCACGAGCAAAGTAAGGGTTGGTAGTATTTCATAGCCGCTATCACACAGCGATTTTCTGCGAATTGTATGACTTACATATTCTTGAAATTAATGTTCTCTTGGTTACAGAGAAATTCATGTATGCGCTGTTGTATTTTTTTTAAGTTCAGGCAAGACAGTGACCATGATTTGAAATTGTACACAAATTTTCTAAGAACTCTTACAGCGATCTAGAAAATATTATTTATAAATAAAATAAGAAATAACACTATATTGTCTGGGGTTGCAAACTTCAAATATTGAAAATAATGTGAATAACGAAAATGACTTTAGTATTACGGAGATTTTGTTCCAGTATAGTATGGGTTGGCTAGTTTGTGCCATCTCTTTTATTAAATCTTATTTTATCTCTTACTTAAATTAGTGGTTTTGGCACATCTAAACTTTAAAAAAGAAGATAATTTTAATGAAATCCTAATAAGTTAACGCACGAGTAACTTTATATATTGCTGTAGATCATCTACGTATTGATTTAAATCAGTAAAATACTTATCGTTTGTATTTCGTGGAAACTTATCTTTTTAATAGTGTTGCTCTAAAATTATTATCAACATTATATACTAAAAGTACAATTGTAGTGAGCGTGTCGTTGTAAAGGCTTCTGTAAAATCATTTTTTAAGCGTTGACTACGCGTTTTGGATTTAAATGAGGTCTCAGATAGCGGTGTACATGTTACCATCCAAATCAGATTTCAGGCTGAACATGTTCGAGGTCAATGTAGATCTCAACTCTGTGGCAAATTTAAAGTAATTTTTTAATTCTCGTCGATTTCTTTAACTTAACAAAATATTTTTAAGACTCCTCGCAATATTAAGACATTCTGCGAATTTATGCTAGTATATTCTTACATGCAAAGAATAAACTGATTTGGTCTACCACAATGCATTTTGACCTGAAATCGAGTTTGGCTAGTAACATATTGATAAATAATTTCACTACTACAATTTCTACATAATTAACGCCCTTGATTTCTTCAAGGCAGTCGTTTCTAGATTTTTACTAGTTCATTATAATTAATTAATTTACATTTTTAAATAAATTTCACGTGTTCTTAATGTTTAATAAATTGATGATAGCCATGACATTTACATTATCAACAAGAAACCTTTGTAAGCTTTCAATGTAGTAGATAGTGCTAATATTGGCACGCATCGGTAACTTAATACGTGGGATGACTAAGCTCTTATTGATTTTTACGCGACGTGGAGTGGTAAAGGAAGTGAAATTGCAAATGCTTCGTGAGGGGAGAATACATATACCATTATGTGTCCTTTGTTAAATAATGTGGTTTATCATAGGTTTTTTTTGTATAATATTTTGTTAGAAGATATCGTTCTCTAGGAGGAAGACTATGGGTTGGCAGAAATCAAAGTCTGCCTCTGTCCCGAATAAATCGCCTCAGAGTCGGAGTTAGGTCCATTAAGCGGGTAGAATATGTTTTGAAAACGTGACAGAATAATATCACACTAGACTGTTGTTCATCATGACGGCCAAACCACTAGTTGCTCAACATTATCCTCATCGAGAATTTCTCAGACGTGAAAGTTTCTTCACTACTTTCTGTAACGTGAATTGCCAAATTACTTACAAATAATTCTCGGAACCGTAGAATTTGTTGTATATAATATTTTTCTAGGTACCCAGATTTCTTTGTTATTTCTATAATAAAAAAAGTTTTCAAAGAAATATATATACAATTGTGGAACCATTTTGATATTAATGAGAAATCTATGACATGGCAATTTTGATTTTACTTGGAACTGGTTTCTGTTACATGTACAGGAAGAAAAACAAAAGGATGTCGACAGTGGCACGCCAGAAAACGAAAAAGATGCTACTACAGAGAAAGAAGGCAAGCAAGAGGAGGGAGAGCCTGAAGCTGCTCCTTTGACTAACGGTGAAAGTGAGCAGAAGATGGAGAACGGGGATTCTACTCCCACTTCAGAAGATGGCAAGAAACCTAAGAAGGAGAAGGTAAAGTGTGTTATAAAATTTAGTTGTTCTCTTAATACCTGGTCATTTAAAAGTTTGCTAGTTAATTAACTACCCTTTTCAATAAATAAGCCACATGCCGCTTCAATTTGACTTGAACTGTGATCTCCGATTCAAAGCTCTACTAGTGGTCGTCAGCTGCATTTACAAAACAGAGCCAGAGTCACTATACAAGGTTTTAAAATTTTCTTGAAGTTTTTGTCAGGTTTTCTGAAAATAACTTAGTTTGTTTTTTAACAATATCTAACGAGTTTTTGAGTTCAATTACTTGCATGAGTTTGGAGATTTACCTATGTTATTAACACGAGCATGTCGTGGGCAGGTCAAGAAGAAATGGTCGCTCAGATCTATCAGTTTCAGCAGAAAAGATAAGCCCAAACAGGAGAAAAAATCCAAAGACGAAGAAGCTAAAACTAATGGCGAGCCGGCAAAGGTGCCCGAGGAAGTAAGTGTGATATTTTATATTTAGAATTTGCATTTTTCCTTTTACCTTTCCTCTTTTGTTAGGTTAAATTCTCTTATATAATTCAATTAATTATCTAGGGTTACCAGTAGTCGCCAACAAATCGTTAAAATTAATTTTATGTCTCGTATAGATAATTTATGAGATTTATTACACCCATACCATACCTGGTGCAATAAATTTGGTATTTATTTACTTAAACTTTTCTTCTTTTCTATTATTTATATTATTTTCTATTCCATTTTTTATTTAGTTAAATTAGATATAAATAAGAAAGATATTTTTTTTATCACAATACACAATTTTCTTTAAATCCTAATCTTAAACTTGTTAATATTAAAAAAGTTTAAAAGTTTTACTTTTCGACTCTGACAACCCTAGTGAAGTCATACAGTATGCCGACAATGTATTAGTTGTGTACGAATAACTTTCTAACGCCTTAGAATACGATGTCTAACAATCATTCGTATTCCATTCGAGTTGATAGAGAATATAATAAATGTATAGTGAAAACCCGCCAAATTCCAACAGCGCAATTGCAAATCCATCCATCAACGTACAACTTGACCTACTTTACGTTCACGGGGGACCGTTCTCATGAGTAAATTTTTTTTAAACCATCACTTAATGATTATTATTAAAAAAATGTGAAGTCGTTGAACTCTGATGTGTTGAAAACTGTGGATCAGTGAAATCGCGCACACGTGTTGATCATAACTGGTACGAGGTCATACGAGTCTGCCTCATGCTAGCCGAGTACCGCTGATCTTGACTGATCATACATACACACACACACTATTCCACGTCTGGGTAATGTTAAATGAATGCTGGAAAGAATTCAACATGGATACGCCATGAGTGACATGATGATTAAACTAATTGATGAACTGTCTCGTTTGTCCTGTAGCATGTCACTTGCTGACTGTGAGGTCCTGGAGACGAATTTGTTGTCGGTACCTTTTTTTCCAAGGTAATCTGCCTTCGTTAAGAAAAAAATCAATGCATAGCGTGGGATTTCACAAACATACAGTTGACTGACATAAATTGTACTGAGATTAAGAAAAAACATGTATGGATCGCACAAAATATAGTTTTGCGTGAGAATCAAACCCAGACTCTTATATAGCCTATCGTGCTAAGAGTCTAGGATTCGAGTCACTATTTAGACTAATTACACAATTCAAGAACTCATACATACATATCATCACGCCATATCCCTTGCAGGGTAGGCAGAGAGAACAGAGTGCCAGAGAACTCTATCTCTGCATACTTCACTCGCTTCCTCAACATTCATAATTCTCTTCATACACGCTCGCCGGTTTCGGAGACTCTTGACTCCACCTTCCTTCAGTACATGACCGACCTGGTCTAGGTAGGTTAGTCTCGACAAGTATAATTTTATTATTCTTCTGATTTTCGAGCATCAAGAAAGTCCAATAGCGAGCTTGAAGAATTGATATCCTGGTAATAATAAACTTGCCTTCTATGGACGTCCAGGATGTGCTTCACCTATACTCAAGTAGTTTAGGGATATAGCCGTTTTTCAACCCTTATTTTCCCCACTGCCCAATTTAAGAGTGTATTTTCTTCTCCAGCCCAATAAATATAAAAATATTATGAAATGTCAAGCCTCATAATCTTGTCGGGGTCCTTTACTACTCTCCTTGGTAGTTACAAACGCTCACAAGAGGGCGTTATCGTCCACGTTGAGAATATGTGCAATAAAAAATTATTATAAATTATAACAATTTTGCTTTATAGCCTCATAACCGCTACCGGTTACATAAATAATTAAAATGTTTATTACTTATAGGATTTAAGTAATTTCTGTAAAATGTAATTACAATTAAAATCAATGTTTTAATCGGTAGCCTAGGCCCAATTAGTCTGCGATGCGACCTTGTTGCGGTCAGAGCTTGTAGAAACTTAACGATTTCACTATGACAAGTATTGCGACGTAGTGCATTGCACCCGAACCGGGCGCAACGCTGAGGAACAATGCGCATTATAATTCAATGTGGTACTTATATCCGTGCTAACCAAACATGAGCCCCGACCATTGTAACCTCACGATATCGTTACCATTAGCGATACTTTAATTCATTGACAGACCATGCTGTGACGTCAAATTATTTTTAGCCGACTTCAAAAAAGGAGGTTCGCAATTCTTTCAATTTTTTTGTTACTTAGATTTTTTTCTAGGTAAACCGATTTTCATTATTCTTGTTGGTAGTTTTTAAGTTAATTATGTGTATTTGGTTGATTGCGATTGGAAATTGTTTTAAAAATGTTTTTTTTTTACTAGATCTGTTTTGTTTTTAATGGATCAGCCTTGCACTAAAGATATCTCTCGCAAGTCATTACCATTATCCTGCTCTTATGTCAATTACTTGGGGTTGATGCAATATGTAACACTCTCCCATCGTACATACATACATACATATCATCACGCCATATCCCTTGCAGGGTAGGCAGAGAGAACAGAGTGCCAGAGAACTCTATCTTTGCATACTTCACTCGCTTCCTCAACATTAATAATTCTCTTCATACACGCTCGCCGGTTTCGGAGACTCGTGACTCCACCTTCCTTCAGTACAGTACTCCCGTCGTACATCTTGCAAAAGCTTTTGGTAGTAGTTTTATGAACCACCTGCCTGACGTCAACCTTCCTTGGGAATGTAATTGTTTACCAGAAGGCAATTGATCAAATTTTTTTAGAAAAACACATTTAATTTTTTGTAGTTTTAAAAATGCATTTATTCCTATGCATAAACTGACTGCACAAATGGCGTAGTGCTTAACACACCTACCTATTGTGCCAAATGTGGGTTCGATTCCCATGCTGTGCGATCCATTTGGTCCATCCACGAATTGTAGTTGTGAGTCTGGGTGTAATGCTTAGTGCAGGATATTTGTTATCTTAAAAAAGACAACTAGCATTTAAAATCACGATATTAGACTAAATCGTATAAAATATTATTTATAAATAAAAAAATATTTTAATAATATTAAAATTATTTTATTAGAAAACATTAATTGTTCATAATATACCCACCCATTATAATCATTGTCCTTCCTTTAATATATATCCACTTGTATTCATCTATTGTGCCTACATTTGCCTTTATTTGCTAGGCATTCCATTCGTTAATTAATGAGTCAACATTCCAGTGATTCTTCATTTAGATGTTTGGGGGACTCACTGTACGAGGTTCGCGCCCCCAATCCATGTAAGTTTGTCACTGTGCGATGATGTGCGGTCATTAGCATTCAACCTCCCACGTCGAATATTCGACATGTACGAAAACAATATACACTTCGTACTGTTTACATATTAGTAAACGGATTTAATATAATATTATATTTATAACTGCCTATATTAAATATGCTGCTAATATTATATTTATAATGCCGAACGAACGTCTGATTAAGAAGATATACAATGCGAAAGTGGAAGGATGTAGGTACCGAGGGAGACCGAGACTAACCTACCTAGACCAGATCGGTCATGTACTGAAGGAAGGTGGAGTCAAGAGTCTCCGAAACCGGCGAGCGTGTATGAAGAGATTTATGAATGTTGAAGAAGCGAGTGAAGTATGCAGAGATAGAGTTCTCTGGCACTCTGTTCTCTCTGCCTACCCTGCAAGTGATATGGCGTGATGATATGTATGTATGTATGTTATATTTATAATGAAACATAGAACCTCCTCCTTTTTGAAGTCAGTTAAAAATAATTTTGTCCTATACGGTAGCGGCTACGAATATTAAAAATCCTAATATTGCTCGTAATTGTTGTAAAAGACGACTAAGAGCTTTATATCGTTCCGGGCCGACTCCATCCAATGCCCTACGGTCAATAATTACATTCCTAAGGAGGGACGTCACGTCAGGCAGGCGGCCGGTTATAAAACTATTGTCAAATTTTGCAACGTGTACGATGGAAGAGGAGTTCATATTGCGTCGGCCTCAAGTAATTGAGATAATAGCAGTACGGTGATGATGTTTGTAAAAATAGCCAATTTCTTCTCGACCTATGCACGTCCATTTCTTGGAAGGAAATTTGCTTAGTATATCACGCTGTCTGGACAAGTTGGCATAAGATTTTAGTTCCAAATTCTCTCTTTCTTCCCAGTGATGTTACTTGCAATCCTTTAATCTAACTAAAACGCTTTTAGTAGTAGTAATTGTTTAATAGTTCCCCCCTATCTTACCAGTGGGTGAACGTAAAAGATGATTAAGGAATAAAATATGCATATAACATCTAGGCAAGAGAAGTGAAAACTCGAAATAAAACACTATACCAACACGTTTGACTAGCGTGGTGTAGTAGGTCAATTTCCCTCCTAGTGTGGGGTAGGCTCAAGCCCAGCACTGGGACATATATAAGCTGAGATGATGTTGAATATTTAGTAGTTTGTACATACATACATACACATATCATCACGCCATATCCCTTGCAGGGTAGGCAGAGAGAACAGAGTGCCAGAGAACTCTATCTCTGCATACTTCACTCGCTTCCTCAACATTCATAATTCTCTTCATACACGCTCGCCGGTTTCGGAGACTCTTGACTCCACCTTCCTTCAGTACCTGACCGATCTGGTCTAGGTAGGTTAGTCTCGGTCTCCCTCGGTACCTACATCCTTCCACTTTCGCATTGTACATCTTCTTAACCAGACGTTCGTTCGGCATTCTTTCCACATGTCCGAACCATCGGAGCATTCCCTTTCGCATCTTTACACCAATACTCTCTTTCATACCTACTCGCTCTCTTACGTCGTCGTTACGAATGCGGTCGGTCAGCCTAACTCCACAGATTTTCCGAAGAGATCGCATTTCGACCGCATTAATTTTACTTTCATACTCTTTTCTGCATACCCAACCAGTAGTTTGTGTTATGTCGAAAGTTAGTTTACTTACAAGGATACATTCTACTTCTATTATTCATTCTCTCCAAAAAATTTTTTTATAAATATACAATAAGGACACTTGCCATGTTGTTTGCATTAATAAATTGTGCTTCCTAGTTTAAGCCATTATTCACTTTAGTCATAAACGTTCAATTTTTTTTACATCATATACATATGTTAAACGAAATTCTATTTTCATATAAAACCTGTATCATACTGGTTTTATTTTACTTGAATGCTTCAATATATTCGGCATATTTTTAGTTCATATATACGTAGTCCGAATTGATCCAGTCTTTATTCAGACAACATAATAAATTTCGCAGCGATTGTATAATTAGATACGTCTAACAAGCAAAATATTAATTTGGTAATACGCCCCATCGTATTGGTGTTGAACAGATGTGTGTGTATGTTAAAATAAGTTTTTTTTTTATTTTCAACGTTGTATGTTATTTCGTTACGGTTCATCGAGAACGCGTGCTTGTACATTGTACGTGCTATTACACAAACATTCACGATAATATATAAAACGTTTTCACAACTTAGTTATTTCTAAGAAGGTCAATACTATTCGTTTAATTGACATTAGATACTTTCATTGTCTATTTTTTTTTTCATTAATTTTCATAGTATATTTTACTAGGAGCATAAAACGTTACATATAATGGGGCTTATTACTAGTAAAAGAAGCACTTGATGCTGCTATGGAGTTTACAAATAACACGTAGAATCCATATCGCCCGGATCTTGACTTCAGCGATGATTTCTGTCACGTAGCTGTAAAACCTTTTTTTTGTTCACCCTGTGAAAATGCATTAACGCACTATCCCCTCGGTGAGATTAGGGGGGATTTGTGTGGGTCTCATCGGCCATTGGGCGACCGGAACACTCATCAAAACCACAGCGGGCTTCCGCGCTTTTACGAGGTGCCGGAGAGATCGTCTGGTGCCATTCAATCCCCGACACCCCATCGCATGGCTGTTTAGCCACGTCTTGGTATTAGAAAATATTCGTTATATCGAGTAATACGTTATAAGTTCATTATATATGGAGGTTAGGTTGTTCAAAGATTCGTTTTAACGAGGTAAACTTACGGAAGGTGCTAACTACTCATTTGCTTACTATTTCATATAAATTTCTATTAATAAATAGAAATATAATAATGGAAACCAAATTAAATTATATTTTCCAGAAGTTTTTTGGTGGGTATATGGTTAGTGAATTCGCGGCAATATATTATGAGTTAATACAATTTGAATTGACCAGCAAATTATATTCTGTTTAGTTATTTCCCACTCACGAATTGTCTTTTCATAATTGCGGTCATACCAATAACTGACTAAAACATTACCGTAATCGTGACATGCTAATTTAACAAATCTAACGCTAACAATAATCTAAAACGACGCATATAAAAATGAAAGTTATTGGTTAATATTTAATATATAATATTATGGTCTTTATTCAATAACGTAACTAAGATTATAAATACGCTGGCCTCGATTGTTAATACAAAGAAAAAATCTCGCGTGGCTTGTGTTCCTTAATCCCGGATAATCGTACGTATGTTTTTCTACAATGGTTTAAACAAATACTGTCCGGCGATAGTTAAGTTGATAATAATAATAAGTCTTTCTGCCTAGAGAAAGTAAAATGCTTTTTCGTGGCGTGATGGGCTAAGAATATATATATAATAATACTACAATAAAATAATATATATAATAATACAATTTACCACCCCCTTTCTTGCCTGTGGGTATTTCAAAAGACCACTAAGGGATATAATATGCATATAAAATCTATGTAAGAGAAGGAAAACTCGAAACAGAACTAAACAATGTGTCTGCCCAGTGTCGCCGTATAGTAGGTCAATTTTTCCCTGCCATATGGGAGGAGGTCCGTGCTGATGATAATGATGATGTTATGGATATAAACGATAAGTATAGAAACATTTTTGAAAACGCTTGTGAAATAAGACTATCGGACAAATATTTTGATTATTATCACCAAGGAAAGTATCCTTGATGTGCCTCAAAATGTGAATAGTGAGCAATTTTTAAGAAATCGCCGTTTCCCAAAAACAAAACTCAAACATTTTTATTCAAAAATACTATTTATTTTTTTTGTCTTATA
Source organism: Lymantria monacha (assembly GCA_905163515.2). Lineage (NCBI taxonomy): Eukaryota > Metazoa > Arthropoda > Insecta > Lepidoptera > Erebidae > Lymantria > Lymantria monacha. The sequence continues at coordinate 5,019,911 of LR991087.1, forward strand.
GGTCATCTATCTACTCAGTGCATATCTATACCATCTCATAACAGTGTGGAATTTATATTATTTTCTATCCATTCATCGAGCGTTCACTGTTGGACATAGCTCTCCGAATTAGCAGGGCAGTTTGGGCGTGGTTCGGGTACCGGTGGCCCGCTCGCACGGCGAAGAGAGGAGTTTGCAGGGTGGGTCTATGGGGCTGCGTGCCGCCTCTGCTGTCGCCCCGGACGTTTTGTCCGCGACCACATCCATGGTCCACCGTGCGGGGAAAAAAAAGGGCAGTTTGGGCGTGCGATTGTAGTAGTAGTAATAGTACAAATTATGTAAAATAGTTAAAAATTAAATCCTGCGTCCTTGATTCGATGACACAGAAACGGACACGCCAAGTTCGAAATCTTCTTCAGCGCAATACCTACTGTCTATTTTGAGGCCTTAAATTTAATTCATAAGCTGAACAATAAAGTTTTATTCTTCCACATTAAAATGCAAAAGTAATATGCGAGGACTGCACCTGTAGCATCTTCAGGTGGGTGGAGGGTTTTCGAAAATAATTATGAAGTTGTATGAGAAACATTATGTTCATGGTGCACGGGCTTATATTGTGGTATGGTTACGATGACGCAAGGACGCGGGGCATTAGGAAACGAGTTTGTGGTGTATAAAATAAAATTAGCAGTCCTTGGCAGGTTTTGCGACGATACTCGTGGGCGGGGGAGCCCGGACGGGTTGCGAGACTTAGGTATGTAGGAGGTCGGCAAACCGCTTTTCCTTCCACGATCACGCTCCCTATACTGTTTACGCCTGTTTATGTCTATATGCCTTAATTAATTCTTCTGTAATTATTAATTTTATTACATTTTAAAAAAACTTTAAAGAGCACTATACCTCCTTCACAATTGGAGGGCAATTGACCTACTATGCCTCGCTGGTCGGACGGTTTGGTAAAGCGTTTTATTTCGCTTTTCTCTTCTCTTGCATAAATACTATATGCATATTAGATCGCTTGGTCGTCTTTCATGACAACCACCTGCAATAGAGGCGGTGATGAATTGTATTCACACTCCGTCACCACAAGGAAAAATATATAAGTATGTTATATTATTTTTATGTACTGTTCATCCGGCTAGATTATGGCTCTATAATATATCTGCGACCGCAGTTAATATTAAATTTTCTTAAGGAAATGGTACTGCCCAGTATTGTAGTCTCATCAGTCGATTCTTAACATATCGATAAGATAGCAATAGTGATATATTGTGTCTTTAAATTGTAGTCGCACGGAGCAAGCAACGAATACATTAATTTACCCAACGTTCATCATCCTCGCTATAGTCTATATTTTCTATGAATATACACTAGTCACAAAAATTAAGGGATATAAAAAAAAATCCAAATTTTTGGGTTATTTTTAACGAGCTGTAACTCCGAAGAAAATGGTCGTATAGAAAAAATAAAAAAAGTAAATTGTAGCTCCAAGTGTCTAGTTTTCAGATATGACTATAAAAAAATTTTGTCATGTCCAGGTCTGGAGAAATCCTAAGAAAACAACCAAAAAAAAATTTTTCAAATTTATTCTCGTCTAAAAAAAGGTCCACGGGCTTCAAAAAATTTTTTTTGATTGTTTCGTTCTAAAACTCTTTTAGAGAATTTAATACTCTTTAATTTGACGTATTCAAAAAGCTTGTACAACGATTTGTCGCGGAGTTATCGTCAATCAAAGCAAAAAAGATCTTTTTAACTTTGATAATCAATATCTCTTGAAATAATAACTGATCTTTTTTTTTCAAACTTCTTAAACAGTTAATCTTTTTGATCAAAAACATAAAGATTTTAGAGAGAAAAAAATTTTTCCATTGGAAAAATTAATAAAAATCACAAAATTGCTCATGATGGTGATTTTTGCAAAAACAAAGAATTTGAAGCTTCGGGGCACAATGAAAAAAAAATCGCAGCGCTTTGAATTTTTGAGGGATTTTAGGAGACACTTTGAGGTTAAAAAATTACTGACGATATCTTTCGTTCATCCATTTTATCCAAAGTTATACCAAGTTATCCAAATATCCTTAATTATGCGAATTTTTGTCTTTTTTTCAGTCCGAGTTTTCAATTCAAAAATTTTTTTTTCTAAAAGATGTTTACATTTTCTTATAGAGAATATTGTGCAGTTTTCAAAACCTTCCTTCAATTTTCTATACAATCGTTATTTCCGGAGTTATTGATTATCAAAGTTAAAAAGATCTTTTTTGCTTTGATGGACGATAACTCCGCGGCAAATCATTGTACAGGCTTTTTGAATACGTCAAATTAAAGAGTATTAAATTCTCTAAAAGAGTTTTTGAACGAAACACTCAAAAAAATTTTTTTGAAGCCCGTGGACCTTTTTTTAGACGAAAAAAAAATTTGAAATTTTTTTTTAGGTTGTTTTCTTAGAATTTCTCCAGACCTGGACATGATAAAAAAAATTTATAGTCATATCTGAAAACTAGACACTTAGAGCTACATTTTGCTTTTTTTATTTTTTCTGTACAACTATTTTCCTCGGAGTTACAGCTCGTTGAAAATCACCCAAAAATTTGGATTTTTTTTTATATCCTTTAATTTTTGTGACTAGTATATATTATATGTGAGTTTAATTGAAGTAAAACTACTTTTACGGATTCTATCGCGTTTGTATTTGATTTATAATTTCCCGACGTTTCGAACACTTTACAGTGATCATGGTCACGGGAGGACTGAGGTGTCTTACGTCCAATATGTCATTGTTATTACAGAAATTTATTTATATCTACCCTATAAGATATTAAATTTTGACCCACATTTTTTTTATACAAAATTAATACAATTCATTGCCAGTACAAAAAGAGAATGATTCTATATATAAAATTTATGTTGTTTATGATTTTTTTATTATTAAGGTATTTAATTTATGATAATTATTATTGTGGCAATTTTTACAATTTTTACAAAACTAACAAAAACTATTCAGCTACTACCGGATCGGAACGCGGCCACTCTGAGAAAGATCCGGCGAGAAAACTCAGGAGGCATGATACTAATTTTATTATTATCGCGTAAACATTAGAAGTCATTATGAGTTTAATTGGTTTATGGATTCGCCACGATGGACTGTAAAACAGCCGCAATAACAAGTCTTGTCTAGTATTTTTTGCTGTTGTTGTTAATTATGTAATATTTCTCCGAGACTTTATTTTTTTTAATCTTATTGAGATCAGTTTTCTATAGTAACCGGCGATTACCTTTTAAGCTCTGATTTTCAGAGTTAACAGTCGTGCTAATTGTAAAATCTCCTATAAATCAATGAAATGCGTGTCTTTATAAAAAATGTAAATAAATGTACATTTAAATAATGGCAGAATTTCACTGCTTTTGATAGGTTATTTTTTTACACAATATATGGGTAATTTAACGAATTACCATTTACTTTTTAGTCTATGGGATCAGATTTAATTTTCTGGCATAAAGTTGTAGCTTTTCATCTAAAAGTTATCGTCTAGGGGCTAGGATAGCTGGATGGCCCATCGAGGTTCAAGACAGCGATAGCGCTAGCTCACTTAATAGGCGAAGATAATATCCACACACAGCATGTTATAACTGAACAAGACCGCTTCCATCATCTTAGCTGCTTGGGCAAGGTGAGAATAATACATAGACTGGCCTAAAAATTATTTGCTTAAATAAAATCAAATTGAGTGTGAGCTGTAACAATAAGAACTAAAATAACATTATCTTAGAAAAACCTATTCATCTACATATATTAATTTACAGATTAATTGTGAACAAAAAAAGTGATTACATTTGTTAATTATAAAAAAAAAATACGTTAAAACAGTTCTTTTTTTGTGCTTTAATTAATTGCTGTGTATTTTAATCTGAATGACTTTGATGCTTTTTGTAGTGTAAAATTTATTCACAGTCTTACGTGCATGCTTATGAGAACCGTATTACATATTGTAAACCTATTTAAATTAGTCGTAATTAAAAAAAAATAGTTGAACAAAAGATATGGGAATCGCCATTAAATGTGTATATATACTATTAAATTTATACCTATCATTAAATATCCTATGACGTTTTAGAATAATAATGCATCAAACGATAGTGAGACTGCTCTAGTAGTTAAACTCGTGCTCGATTGCCGCTTGAACTATCTGGTCTAGCTTTTTTTTATAGGCTATGGGCCGCATACCCTGGCCGGTCGGTCCGGGGCGACGGAAGGGCAGCGCGTGGCCCCATAACCCACCGTATTCCCTCCCCATCGCCATTGGGCCGGCCACTGGTACCGCTTCCTTGCCATCCGTGGCCAGACCGGCGGGTTACCCTTTCGAGTACCATTCCCCGTCGAATCTGGCCTAGCTAGCGATAAATCTTTGCATATTTAGAAAAACTTATGTTCTTCTTAAAGGGCATCAAACTGAAGCTAATATTTATTTAACATATACAGTTTTATATATAAAAGAAGTAATTTAATAAATAAGATTACCCGTTGAGTTTCTTGTTGGATTTTCTCGGTCGCGACTCTGTAGTAGTTTATTGAATTAATTTAAGGTACAATAAAATTGACAAGATATAAGCGTCCTCGCGGATTTTATGTGTATTAAATGATATTTGATCCAGTAATAATGAAGCCTTTATCGGCTTTTAAGACGTCTATAATTTATAAATATCGTTTAATATTTGTTTATGTCCAATTTATACATGCCACCGAAACGTGGGCCCCAAATATCGAATTCAAAGCAAAAAGTTGTTCAGCATGCTGTAGAGAAGCCTACATTCAAGATTTCTATAGCTGATAATATCTAGTATACGGTAATCCGTAGATGAATAATCCACATATCCTGAAAAATGAACACTGGCAATACGCTCGCCATATCGCTTTTCAAACCATCAATTGAGGGGAAAAAATTTTCGAGATGCAAATGCATAGTGTAGTGCAGCCTTACTAGATGAATCAACATCTTAAAAGTTTCAAGAAACTGTTGGTTAGGAGAACGGTCCTGTCGCTTTAAGTGGCATTTTGGGAGGATTATATTTGATAATAGACGTCTACAGACTGAGAAATCTAGATCTAAATATATCTGATTAATGTATAAGTAAGAGTAATCAGAATTTCCGTGTGGTGACGGAGTAAGAATACTATTCACCACCCCATATCTTACCCGTGGGTGGTCGTACGAGACGACTAAGGGATATAAAACGCATATAACATCTATGCGAGAGAAGGAAAACTCGAAACAAAACCCTATAGGTACTAACGCGTCTGACCAGCGCGATATAGTATGTTAATTTCCTTCCCATTACGGAGGAGGCCCGAGCCCAACAGTGGGACATTTATGGGCTGTGATGATGAAGAGTAATCATCATATGTTATGATATATGGTAATTATGATATGCATTATAAGACAACATATTAGTTACGGAAGTATATTAATGGCGATTACCATGCCTTTGTTTGTGTACATTTACGTGAACAATACATCGTACAGTGGCTAAGTTACAAAACTGCCTATGTGTAAAGGTGACACGAACGGAATAGAGCTTCAGATTGCATGTTTATTGAACGTTGGCGACCGATAGCTGTGGCTTGTCCACGACGCCCCATCCGGCTGTATTTTCATAATACGATTCGACCACTCAATAGTGCATTGACATAACATGCCGGGCTCAATTTCCTCTATTGCATGTCAATAAGGGACATTGTGTAAAAAATTTCGTTAGCATTTTTATAATATATATATACTGTATGTTTTTTTAAAGACAACACTTATCACTAAGAACAAAATCTTTGTATTGTGGGGAACTTTACAAACATAATTAACAGACACAAATTATAGCTAAGTTTAGAACAAAAATTTGGGTATCGCACAAAGTATTATCCTACGTGGGGATCGAACCCACTGCACTGGATTGTTAGGTCGCTATGTTAACCACTACATCATCTGTGCAGTCAAATAGATATTATTGTTATATATTTTCAATTTGCGTTTGATACCAACACTTATCTCTCGACAAGTGAATTTTGAATGTAATCCTCCCTTGAAAATTACATACTATCATGGCAGTCAGTCAGTCAGCACACAATCCAATCCCGTCATCAATATGATATATAAATTATCAATGTTGATTGACGTAGAGCTGTTCGCAAGAGGATATAATGCCATAACTACTATGCTTGATGTTAAGTATCCCAGATGAGCGCTCTTGATGGTTTCTCGCCCGGTTATCACAAACCCTACAAGTATATAAGGGATCGGAGCGGAATATCCCATAGGCCTCCCCACGAAAATGCCACTCAGAACGATCCTGAGCAACCCATCCAACGGTTTACTATGACTTTCTTAATGCCGTCAGTCCAGCTAATGAGTGGTCATCTTATGCTGCGTCGTCCGATACGTGGATATTAATATATGTATACAACAACTACAATAAAAAGAAAATATATGTACGTTTTTATTACGCGTTATATTCCTGAAACATATCTATACGAGTTAAATAAAATATTATCCCGACTTAAAAAGACTTGTTTTCTCTTACGCTCCCATCGTACATATGGCAAAAGTTTTATTACCGGCCTCCTGCCCAACGTCTATGTAAAGATTTTCTCGTCTTTTACGACACCAACAAGCAATGTAAGTGTTAGTAATATTGGTAGCCGCCACCAAACAGCAAATTGTTTTATCAAAGTACTCATTGAGTATTCACGCAGAACGCAGACGTTTTTACATGCTTTTTATTAGCTTGACCTGTATGTTTGTAACCGACTCCTTTGGACTTGATTTTGACCCACTTCGAACAGTCGGATTTCATTTAAATTTGGTAGACTTATCGAGGACCGATGACAATGCAATAATTTAATAAGATTACACCATTATCCTAATCAGTTATTGGGATAGTCAGGATTAAATTGTAAGTACCCAATTTCGAATTACGCGCCTAGAGGGCGCTACCGTAAAACAATATCTCTCTATTTCGTGACATCAAGGTCATCTGTCAAGCCACTGCATGTTTTTCTCGTTAGTTTCATATTAAATAGTTAATAAAACTCGAGCTACGTTGTTCAATTCATCAGTTTAAGGGCCCAGAAAAGCTCGGAAATAAAGACAGTGTAATATCTAATGGTAAAATCAGTAATCAAAGATATTGAAGTGAACATTAAAAACAAAACGTAGTTCGTGTAAAAGTTTTCTTGTTAGGTCTTTGCGAAGCATTTAAGTATTTGAATTGAGATATCCATTTGAAAATGGCATTAAATAATACTCTCGCATTTATCGAAAACCTGTCTGGCCATATAAATAATGCAACCTGGCGTTTAGCAATTCATATTTCCAACATGAGGAACTCTGGAATTGCATAGAAGACGAAGAGAAAGAAGACGAGAATTCTCAGAAAGAGTAGATAAGAAACGAGACGCTAAAGCTAAGACGAAGATAATACTCTCAGTCAATCCAACAAATTATGTGCACATTCAAATCTGTGTATGTGTATTGCCAAAGAAATATAGAACAAGTAAGCTTAGCCACTTATATATAATAAAGGTCATGACAAAAAGGTCCTGTTTAATAATGTTTTACATGTTCTCGAACTAGCAATCTGATATCTGTGAATCAGTTTATTCAAAGTGGTGGCCAAGTATGATTTGACAAAACTGACTGTTATTATAAACAGTAAAAATTAACACCAGCTAATTTATAATCAATAACATGTACCGCCTGAACATGGATACAAGTCATTCACTTACTGGCTATGCTTTCATCAAGAACGGGGCGGTTGTGGCTTGGTACAGCCAAAGACAACAAACTGTGGCTCTATCTACTACAGAGGCTGAATTTATGACATCTTGTGCTGTTAAAAAGAGGCCATGTGAATCAAACAGTTTTTAAGTAAAGAGGGACTCTGCCCTAATTTAGATAACCAAACTGCTAGTGTCATTAAAAATATTAATTTCCATGAGAAGTGTAAATGTATTGAAACTAAATATAACTTTATTAAAGAAAAGTATTATAAAAAGATAATTTTATTACAGTTTGTTGGTAGTGATTGACAATTTGCAGATATACTTACAAGAGGATTGTTTAAAGATAAATTTCAATATTTAAGATCAAAGCTTGTGGAATGTTATGATATAACATAGTTTTCAACTGATTTAGTGTTTATTTGTGAAGTTAAAAACTGAAATGGTATTATATAACTTACTTTTGTATTATTATAATATTTAAGATCTAAGGTTGGAATGTTATTATAAAACATATGTAGTTACTAATGCAGTAATAATGTAAAACTTAGTTTTTTAATTGTTCATTTGTGAGTTATTGTCTAATTTAAAAGAAGTACTGATTTCGGCCATCTTAGTTCCAATTGTGACTACTTCAAATTTTAATTGATTGTTAATTACAGTCAAAATTATATTTTCATATAATTTCAAAACATTAACATTTATATGAATTTAAATTTATAAATATTTGCACTTATTACATTTTTATGTAGTAGGTAAGTTGGATAGAAAATAGCCAAATATGGAACTGCTGAGAGACGAATGTTGCCATTGACATTCTGAGTTGGGCATTGAGCGTCCACAAGATTCAAGGCTGTACAGTTGATCATGCAGTCATTTATCTAGGCTCTCTGTTTGCTGCTGGACAAGCTTATGTAGCACTTAGTCATAGTCTTCGTAATCGAATTAATTCATCTAAAGCCTCTCTGTTACATAGCATTTGATGCAATGCTTCGATTATCAAGTAACAAGACGACAATGTAAAATTATTTGAATGAATTTTAAAAATCGAGATTTCACGAATAATACAGCTGTACATATTTAATGATTTGGAAAATAATTACAGTTACCGATAGTAGTCATGGAATCATAGTAGACTAAAATATATAAAATCGTACGTCTGTATTTAGCGGAACTAAAAAATAGAAAATAAATAAAAGTTTAAAAAACTAAAAAAACATGCTTTTATATATAAACTAAACTAAAAAGTAGAAAATAACTTTTTTAATCATTCAAGTTAAGGTAGAGTGAGAAATAAAAGAAATTATTTTAATGAAATAAAGCGTGGGGTGTTTTCTGAAAATATTTCACAGCATACCCACAGTGCCTATTTACCCACATGACTCTATCAATGGAATGTTAACATCGGGCACTCCACGCTTTTTTACACTAAAATAATTTCTTTTCTTTCTCACTCTACCTTAACTTGAATGATTAAAAAAGTTATTTTCTACTTTTTAGTTTAGTTTATATATAAAAGCATGTTTTTTTTAGTTTTTTAAACTATTATTTTTTGTTGATAAATATTATGCAGCGCATTGTTGGCACGCTTAGCGATAAGTACACGCGAGCGAATCTATGCTTTCATCTAGTCATGAATTTAAAATTTTAATATCGTCTTATTTGTGAATAGTTAATTCGTGCCTAAGAGAAGTCCGACTGGATCGCTATGCATAAAACTAATTATAATTCGCCCGCTGTCATCCCAATTGTAGTTGATTCAATATGTGCTCGTACATATTGCAAAAGTTATTTGGCAATAGTTTTATAACCGGCCGCCTTCCTGACATAAACCCTCACTGGGAATGTAATTGTTGATCAAACAGCAGCAGCGGGTGGAGTTGGTCCGTTATAAAGCCCTTAGTCGTCTTTTAGGAGATCTACCAGCAAAGTAAGGGTTGGTATTATTCGTAGCCGCTACCATACAATAATAAGTAAATAAATTTCGATGATATTGCGTGTGACGGTCAAGTTTAACAGTGAGCCGTGTTAAGAGAATATTGAAAAAAAACACACCAAAACTCTCCTGGCAAAGTTATATCAGCAATTCCGATTTAGCTCATAGTACAATATTCCCTTCATCGTGGAGAGGCCTATCTAACAATAGGCGCTCATACTTTGGATGAATATGTTCAAGCCAATAATATTCTATAAATCCAGTATAGTACTCATACCACTTAATAAAAACAAGGACCTTGTTTACATGTATGGAATGCATTATTCGCCCGTATATCAATCAGTACCTTGGAACTATTAAAAAGACAGTGCGTTCAACTTCTGATAACGTCAACAAATATAACTGCATGTCACATATTATATGACTAATAGAGTAGTCACGTTCCTATACTTACAAAGTTATCGATAGTATCGATAACTACTCGATTAATTTATCCGATACTACTACTCATATGAGTAATTCTTAATTGTCGATACTTTTTAGATTTTGGTTATTATAACTGTATGTTTTTCACATATTTTACTTCATAGCAGCTTTGTGTCATAATGAAGTAAAAATATATTTCAACACATCTTACTTTCTCGCTGATATTGTAAAGTACAACTAAAAGGACAGAATCAAAGAAATCAAAATGGGGGTAATACTATACCAATCTATTTGACCAATCTGTTTTCTTCTTGGTGACCCGTTTACCAATCTATTTGACCAATCTGTTTCTTGGTGACCCGTTCCTTGTGCTTGGTCACGTGGAGGCTGCAATACCTGGTCATATTCGTTTCGATACAACCAAATATAACAACGGTAATTTCGACACTTTCTGCGTTTTGACGGAGTAAGAAGACAACTCACCACCCCTATCCTACCCGTGGGTGTTGAAAAACGTCTATGGGATAAAATATACATCAACATTTATGCAAGAAAAGGAAAACTAATAATAAAAGAAACTATATCAACCCGTAAGGCGAGCGTGGTGTAGTAGGTCAATTTTCGTCCTTTTGTGGAGGAGGCTTGAGCCCAATAGTGGGAGACAAATGAGCTGATATGATGTATTCGATACTAACAGTACTTGTTATCGAAGCGAAAGTATCGAGTACTTTTATATGTAGTTGTAGCATCTCTACTATACAGTTACATAGCCATATATGTATTATCTTTGTTATTTATTGTTGCAAATGACCGCTGTCCGCTTGTCACACGATGCCTAATAGTCTTCTGAGATTTCTCAGGTACATGATACTGTATTATTCATCCTATATAACGAACGAAGGCAATATGATGTACCTTATCCCTATTTCCCTACTAATATATAAATGTGAATGTAAGTTTGTTTGTTACGCTTTCACGCTAAAACTACTCAACCGTTCATCATGAAACATTGTACACATATTCTTGGAGGTATTAAAAGTAACATAGGATACTTTTTATTAAAAAAAAATCAATTTTTTATATGAAAAATAAAAAAAATGTTGGGCAAAAAAACTCAAAATCTAGCTTCTTCAACGCCATCTAGCAGTCCAGAAATGAAGTTCCAACCCTGAGTATTGTAATACCGTTGCACTCTATTACCGACGGTCTAAAATAAAAATAGGGGATCAAAAACTTTAGGAAAGTAACCTTTTAAGCGGGCAGAAGCTAGTATATATTATAATTATTATCGTAATTACCTTGTGTCGCATATGATTTTTTAATTTAATAAGATCGAACAGACGTTTATTTCGATTATACCAATAAAATCGACTGCACAGATGGCGTAGCGTTTAAGACCTTACAACCTACCGTGCTATGGGTTCGATTCCCACTCAGGACAATACTTTGTGCAATCCACCAACTATTATTATGAGTCTGTGTGTAATTTGTCTGCGTTAATTGCGTGTTTGTAAAGTCCTCCGTGATACAAGAATTATTTCCTTAGTGTAGTGTTCCTTCCTGTAGTGTGTTTATTGTCTTTAAAAAAAAATAGTTTTGAGTCGCACAAAGAATTGACGCATAATCGAACCACGGCACACGACACGGATTGCATTACCAGTCACCTTTATATGAAGATGAACTGTGAAATATCGCAGTTTGTATGTCCGTTATAATATTTTAATCATCATAATAAATCCATCGTCATTCATATATTGGTATTTTTGTATTCTACGTTTTAAATGTCTAATTTAATGACTAACAAGTCAGAGCCGGTTAAGGTAATAAAATGTATAAATTTACGTTGGTTCCTGTCGTTAAATTTGTATGCGGGCGAATCCGATACATCGCATTACTGACTGTTTAATTTTACTAACATTATATTGTCCATGCGGTCACGGATCGGACTAAGGACACGAGATGTCACCATCGCTGTATTTCCACTGCTGCAGTAAGAAACAATTAGTAGACAATATCACTTGGGGCGAGTACATACGTTGTACAAAATAACATGAGTCGCGCGGACATTCTCGATTTGTGCTCCCATAATATGTAAAGCGCGAGTGGCTGTTAATCTTAATTAGTAAAATTGACAAAACACTCATATCAAGCAAAGACTTACACGCAGTGCGGCATGCAATGCCGCACTGCGTGTATGTAAACTTTATTTACTTGAGCAGACTAATTTTCTTTTTATAGAGAAGATTTCTTCCATACTAATCTTATCCTCATTACCTACTTGGTGTCTACGCAATATGTACTCCTCTTCCATCGTGCATATTGCGAAAGTTATTGGCAATAGTTTTATCACCGGCCACCTGCATGACCTCAACCCTCCTTGGGGATTGTAATTGTTGACCAAACGGCATCATGAGTTGGCCCGATAAATTTTTTTTTTATAAACAGGTCACGCAAAGTACATATATTTTGTCTAACCCAATTTCTGCCAAGCTTTGTCCGCTATACGAGATCGTAGTTGCATCTAATGAGCCATTCATGCAAACATAAAGTAACGTAGTGTAGAAGCATGAATATAATAATAATTAAATTAATTAAATTTCTTTAAGATGTGGAAACCCTTAAATAAATAAAATTAAAAAAAAACTTAGTGTTTTATCGAAAAGTTAGAAGGAAAAATATTACACTAATATATACTTTAATATACTTTTCACTACAAATGTACCCCATATTTTATGCGGATGGATCCAATTTACAATTCAAAGTATTTTTTTAAATGACACTAGCTGTTTTAGAGCGGAAAAATCACTACATAGTCATATATATCCACAGTATTGTCTGACATTTAAGTGAGTCATTTCCAGTGTCGCATATTTTACCGTTATTCGGACATTAACTACTACTATGATTGCACGAAATTCGTCATTCGTCGTCGTCGTCGTCCCCCAAAGATCAGTCACTTCATGACACACGAATACTTATTACACGTGATCTATAATTCACAATCTGTCTTTTACTAAGTCTTGTTGTCTACGAATTTATATTGTAATCTTGAAGAATTTATTTGTATCCGCCTTCATAAAGACTTGTGTTTAGAGGATTCGATCCCGGTCGATTTTTCTAATCCCGGGATTTCGGGATTATCTACAGTTAATCCCGGGATAGTCCCGGAATTGTATTGGTAATGGAAAATGATAATAAAAAGTCAATAAACATATCAAATCAATTTTTGAGGACATAGAATATTTAAGTTTTAAATCTCCATAAGGACGGTTAAACAAAATTATACTTTTTTTTATAAACTATCTTCTTATAAAATAAACAAACTAGGCACTTCTGTAAATAATTTATGAAACCAACAATAAACTTCAAAAAATCAACTTCTTTCGACTTATGTTTATACATACATACATACATATCATCACGCCATATCCCTTGCAGGGTAGGCAGAGAGAACAGAGTGCCAGAGAACTCTATCTCTGCATACTTCACTCGCTTCCTCAACATTCATAATTCTCTTCATACACGCTCGCCGGTTTCGGAGACTCTTGACTCCACCTTCCTTCAGTACATGACCGATCTGGTCTAGGTAGGTTAGTTTCGGTCTCCCTCGGTACCTACATCCTTCTACTTCGCATTGTATATCTTCTTAACCAGACGTTCGTTCGGCATTCTTTCCACATGTCCGAACCATCGGAGCATTCCCTTTCGCATCTTTACACCAATACTCTCTTTCATACCTACTCGCTCTCTTACGTCGTCGTTACGAATGCGGTGGGTCAGCCTAACTCCACAGATTTTCCGCAGAGATCGCATTTCGACCGCATTAATTTTACTTTCATACTCTTTTCTGATACCCAACTCTCGCTTCCATACAGTAATGTTGGGACAAGCACTGCGTTATGTATTGCTACACGTGCCTTCTGGCTGAGGTGGTGGCTGCCGAGAAGTTGCACCAACGCTCCGTTCACTCTATTTCCCGCATTCACTCTTCGCTCTATATCAGTGGTGTACCTTCCATCTCGGCTAAATTCACATCCAAGATATACAAATTCATCCACTTGCTCTAGTACATCATTACCTATTGTTACTCTTACATCTGTTCTGGTTTCATCTCTTTCAAAGACCATTATTTTTGTTTTGCTCACATTCACGCGTAGACCCTTTTTCTTACAATCTTCTGTCATTGTGTCGACTAGGGTCTGCAGGTCAGTCGCTGACTGTGCCAGCAGGACTGCATCATCTGCATAAAGCAGAGCAGTGACCACTGAGTCGCCCATCTGGACTCCCACATACATATCGTTCAACCTTTGGAGACATTTATCCAGATATATGATAAACAGCCTGGCTGACAGAACGCACCCCTGCTTAACGCCGATATTGACGTCAAACGAAGGCGACATTCCATCATCCAGCCGCACACAGGCTCTACAGCCCATGTAACTGGACTGCACCGCCTGTAGCAGTTTCCCGTTAATACCATACTCCGGTAAAATGTCCCAAAGTTCCTTTCGTACAACCGTGTCAAATGCTCTCTCCAGATCCACAAAACTGCAGAAAACCATGTTTATGGGTACTTATATTTGAAATTAAAATGACCAGAAACTTCATAGATCACTTATTTAAACCACGTAAATTAAATCATTAATGCATTTTTGCTTTTTAATAATTTGATTATCACCAATGAACAAAATAATATCAATACTTACACGAAGTGAAGCAGAAATTTTTACACACTTTTACACATAATCCGGTCGTTAACAAAAACAAATGAAATTACTTAGTAGGTATGAATCAATTAATAATATGTGTATTCTAAGTGAAATCAGCCGTGCAAATAAGGTGGCTGTTAAAAAGTCAAATCAAGGTAAGTGCGTATCGTCTCACGCACATTTTTATTGACTAATTTAAAAAATGTATCAATCCCGAAAATCCCGGGATTCATTAAATTTGATCCTGAAAATTTCGGGCCTAAAATATGACCGGGATCCTGAGATCCGGGATCCCGGGATCGAATCCTCTACTTGTGTTATATCATTCAATTTAATATTTCAAGTTTGACTTGCTGTTATTATAAAAATATTAGTATTATTAATTAAATAACTATTATTTAATTATGTTACTGCTACCTTGTATTTTTTTTTGTGTGTTGATGGAGTAAAAATACAATTACTACCCATGTTACCGTTCATATTACACGCGGGTGTCGTAAAATACGACTAATGGATATAGTATCCATATAACATCTATGCAAGAGAAGGAAAATATCGAAATAATAACCCTATACTATAACACGTTTAACGAGCGTGGTAGGTAAATTTCCCTCCCATTGTGAAGGCGGCTCGAGCCCAGCAGTAGAGGCGTATATTAGCCATGATACCTTGTAATTAATATTTATTATTTTACTACTAGTTGATTCTCGACCTACTAGATTTAAGAGAAAACTAAATTATGCGAACTCCGGTAAAGATTTGCTATTTATTAATTATTTAAAATTTAGGATTCACCTATATCAATGTCTTATATATCTGTATGTTATCTAGTGTTTACGTGGTTTTCCTTCTTGTGAGAATGACACAATTTTTCAGAATAAGATGTGCATTTCTTAATCTAATTTATTAACTGACTGTTCAGTCTCTCAACCTTTAGATTATTAGATTCGCATATAAGACATAATTATACAAAACTTTCACATGTATATTAGCAGAATTTATTAACTGCAAAACACTATCATTAATAATATCAAAGGCGCTCAAACTATAGAATTGGATTACAGCCTTACTTGAGTTAATAGTAGACATTGAAGAATTGGGTAATCCTACCCGGCTATTTACTCTTTGTCACCAAGTTTAATTAATGTATATATGTGGCTGTACCACAAACCAAAGTAAGGAGTCAGGGTGAGATTAGGGGTTTATTAGATGTATGGTCTTTCTGATTACTTCAGCTTGTAGTTTCTACATAACAATTAAATGTAAGTTCAAATCGACTTTCTATGCTTAATTCAAGCGTCACAACTGAAGCTAGCAATAGTAACCTATATAGATAAATAAAATTGAAGGGTGTTGGTGCCTTTAATGCCAGATTAAGTTTTTTGTTGAATGTGTTTGGGGTTTAGGCTGACCGACCGCATTCGCAACGACGACGTATGAGCGCGAGTAGGTATGAAAGACAATATTGGTGTAAAGATGCGAAAGGGAATGCTCCGATGGTTCGGACATGTGGAAAGAATGCCGAACGAACGTCTGGTTAAGAAGATATACAATGCGAAAGTGAAAGGATGTAGGTACCGGGGGAGACCGAGACTTACCTGCCTAGACCAGATTGGTCACGTACTGAAAGAAGGTGGAGTCAAGAGTCTCCGAAACCGGCGAGCGTGTATGAAGAGAATTATGAATGTTGAAGAAGCGAGTGAAGTGTGCAAGGATAGAGTTCTCTGGCACTCTGTTCTCTCTGCCTACCCTGCAAGGGATATGGCGTGATGATATGTATGTATGTATGTTATATTTATAATGAAACATAGAACCTCCTCCTTTTTGAAGTCAGTTAAAAATAATTTTGTCCTATACGGTAGCGGATGTTATATTTAGTAGCTTAAGCTTAGCTCAGAAACTAAAAATAATTCCAAAAATGGGCATAATATTTATTCATATAAGGAAACAATTTTTATTCATATTAGACGGAAATCTATGAACGTAACGTTTGATGCGGTGATTATTTAAAAAAAAGTGGAACATAAATGTGGACGCGGACTATGCGCTGGTAAGACCATTTTAAAAAATGTAACTTTTCGGTGCATGTAACTGTTATATTGTGTCAAAAAAGAAACCGCCATTCAATTACAGCAATTTTGAGAGGTCATTTATTAATGTGTTCTATTGTCTACTTACTTATCATTTTTATATTCCCCAACAAGTTCTACAGTAACATCAAAATAAAAATTGATTCTTGGACTTAGCATAGCTGAATATGCACTTATACAAGTATTCCAACGAAATAGATTTTTTTTTAATTGTCTAAAGAAGAAATGTGAAGTTTAAAACTTTCCAATACACTATGTTGTAAACTTAGTGGGTAGAGTGACCCCGTGATTATTTATAATAGTAATCACAGAGTGGATCCTGTTTGAATACGTACCGTTAGCTTCCCGGGGCCCGGAGTAGTAACCATTGTTCGTTGTTCCGTTTGTTACGGACCAATGTCGTGTTTTTATTGTGTTAGCTCATCGAGCGATATTGCCGAGCTGTTAGACGTTGTCATATTAACATCAAAAACTTCATGTATATTTAAAACGAACCGTGTGGACTGCGTTGTTTTAGCTACATACATATACCACTGCCAAACAAGACATTTCTTGGTTGTTTTTATATCTTCTGTCCTTTAGTACACAGGGTACATATGCACGAAGCCGTAAAAGTTTGCTATAGTCGTATCTAATCTAAGAAGTGCACTTTGACAGCTGTCGGAGTAAGTTGTCTAGGTATGTGAAAAACTTGTATTTCCCATGTTGTTACATGTAAATTTGTTCAGGATATGACCAGTAGTTGTTGAGTTATCCTATATAAAGCGCATTTGGTGGACCCCGACTCCATTCATGTTCTCTCTTTCACCGATTTTTTTTTTTTTTGTTAGAACTGTATTGTCAATGATATTATCTGCTTGACATACCTCAAAACCTTAATTGTTTGACATACCTTGACTGAAATTAGGGTTGTGGGGAATTGTATGTTTATGCCGTCATCACGACAAAACCTCCCTAAATGAACACTAAATTTCTTCAATCTAATATTAAAATCACAGACCGGCGACGCCTCATAGATGCAATTTTTCATTTTTGTTTAAATATATGTATAATACTGACAACTTTCTTCGAAACAGGATGTATCTTTAAAACAAATTTCGTTAAAGCCGGCACATCCGCCGTTTAAACTTTACAATCAAGCATAGAGAATTACTTTTTGCATTTATTTATATATTTAAGTGTGGATTATTATGACCAGTCATAGCATTCACGGTCTCAGGTCATTGCCCCCCATCGAACAATCGCTTTACAATTAAACCGTAATAACAAACGGGGATATAATATAGACAATCGATGTACCAGACTATCCAATAGCGCTGTGGTTTAAATAAATTAAATGTTGCTTCACTGGTTACGGATTCGACAAGACAATTCTTTATGTAATTCAAGTTTAATCTGGTTTTATTTTGAGTCACTGTTTTCGTAGCTCGATAGATTCATATTTTACCATGGAGGATGTTCAAACCCAGCAGTGATGATGATGGTGTAAAATACAAATCAATTAATTCATCAGTAAATCTAAAAGATTAAGTTTTGAAATATTTTTTCGTAATAGATTTATATAAGAAAGAATTGAAACTGTTCGTCTGTAATCTATGTCCTCTTAGCTGAAAGGAACTGACTAGCGTAACGTCAATCAGAATTTTCTTAACCTTATCGGTACTACTTACAATCTGCAATCGCATGTTTATGGCTTTAGAAGAAATAGTCTTTTCTTTATTTATTAATTTTCGTGGTGATAGGGCCAATCTGTTGACCGTTTTTTTTTGTCTACAGCCGCCGGCCGGCCTATTCGAAGTAGTACTATAGTCTTGCAGAAATACGATGTTTAAGTAGTGGAAAGGTGCCGTTGCGTTTCGTTCGGTGAGCGAGAGCCGGAAGCCCAACTTTTTGGCTCGGTTCTGTTAGGCAGGCGGCAGTCGGCAGCCTAGCTCTACCTTTGGTATCGCAATTCATGAGCGACAGAAGCACTTACTGTCAGGTGTGCTGCTTGCTCGTGTACCACCATCAGCAATAAAAAGAACTTCTATAAAAACATTGCTCAACTAAATCCTACCTATATATAAGTAGGTTTGTTTGGTCAAAGGAATATATTAATTTTATATATTCATTATGGTCCAAGAGCCAGGTGAAAATTTGGTTAATTATTTCTTCTCAAGAGATAATTGGTGATACGCATCAGACAATAGTATCATGACGCCTTATGACCGTCAGCTGCGGCACGGTGGGTGGGATGAGCAGTTGTAACGTCCCACGCTCGAAGAAAAAAAAAATACATTCACTCATTTCCTCTCGGCTAAAAATTTATCAAATTATAGCTAACCCAATATCTCAACAAAAAAATAAAATCAGCTGGCTATAACATAGTGTATTGTACGTCAGCTGATGTCTCAATCATGGGAAAAAAACTTCACTTTCAGTGATATCCTCTCAAATAAAAATTTACCTGATGATAGCTTATATGTAACTATTGATAAATATATACGTCAGCTGGCTGTATCTCGGTGGAAAAATCGTCAGCTGATAATTTGAAGGTCGTTACGTAGAAGTTAGCCAGAAGCATTTACTGACTATTTGAATGCATCAGCTGACTAAGTTTCCCTCGATTTACTGCTAGCTGATTTTTTTTATTTATCACAGAAATATATTTAAAATCAGCTCACAAATTTTCATGTGAGAGGAAATGACCTCTTTTTAATTATTCTTGTTATTTTTAAAGATTCAAACAATACACGCTAGCATAGCATAGACAGTATTAAGGTACGCTTGGAGGGGGTTAGTTGTACGCATGCTCGGGGTACCCTTTTGTTGAGGGCACTGGAAAACATTTTTAGAAGTAGAAAAGAAGGGTACTAATCATAGAGTAATATAATACATTGGAAATAGAGAGGCCACTCTCGATTTTTTTTTGTCGCCACTAATGTCAATGAAAGCGCCATCTATTACGCGACTCAATAATTATTTCCTACCCACCCAAAAAAATAATAATTTATATACATACTGTAATGTCGCAGCAGATGCATCTTCTGGTATTATTTTGCGATACTTTGGGGGCAAAGCCGTAAAGCGTCTATAACACTCACTGTGGTACAGCTGAAAATTGTTTTTTTCTGTCGGAAGTACAGCCTCGTGTCCACTTAGTTTATTATTTTTTCTTACACTCAATATAGCACTGCACTTAATAAGATTTTCTTCACTGAACAATTTTAAATTAGAAATAGATTTTGTTTTTTTGCAAAAAACGCAAAAAGGCGTTACATTAGACATTTTTATAGATTTTTCACAGATACTGCAACAATATTTCTAGAATATTCTTTTCGTCTGACTACGTTTGCTCGTCTATTCTAAAAGTACATTAGTACCAGGGGGGGGGGGGGGACAGTCGTTTTTTAATATAGCGCTATCTAGATCACGTTGCTGAGTGTTTTGTTTGCTTTGACACTAATAATGTTAATAACTAAAACTAGATGGCAGAAATTACCTTATTTAAAACAATAAATTAAGTATGTGTGTGTGTGTGAAAGAGAGAGATGTATTTGTGTGTGAGAAGTATCTATGTGTGTGTGAGAAGTATGTGTGTGTGTATTATTTCCTACCCACGCATGCGCAATCCGGACACAAGTCCGAATTGCGCATGCGTGGGTAGGAAATAATTATTGAGTCGCGTAATAGATGGCGCTTTCATTGACATTAGTGGCGACAAAAAAAATTGAGTGGCCTCTCTATTTCCAATGTATTATATTACTCTATGATTAGTACCCTTCTTTTCTACTTCTAAAAATGTTTTCCAGTGCCCTCAACAAAAGGGTACCCGGAGCATGCTTACAACTAAACCCCTCCAAGCGTACCTTAATACTGTCTATGCTATGCTAGCGTGTATTGTTTGAATCTTTAAAAATAACAAGAATAATTAAAAAGACGTATTTCCTCTCACATGAAAATTTGTGAGCTGATTTTAAATATATTTCTGTGATAAATAAAAAAAAAACAGCTAGCAGTAAGTCGAGGGAAACTTAGTCAGCTGATGCATTTAAGTAGTCAGTAAATGCTTCTGGCTAACTTCTACGTAACGACCTTCAAATTATCAGCTGACGATTTTTCCACCGAGATACAGCCAGCTGACGTATATATTTATCAATAGTTACATATAAGCTATCATCAGGTAAATTTTTATTTGAGAGGATATCACTGAAAGTGAAGTTTTTTTTCCCATGATCGAGACATCAGCTGACGTACAATACACTATGTTATAGCCAGCTGATTTTTTATTTTTGTTGAGATATTGGGTTAGCTATAATTTGATAAATTTTTAGGCGAGAGGAAATGAGTGAATGTATTTTTTTTTTCTTCGAGCGTGGGAGGTTACAACTGCTCATCCCACCCACCGAGCCGCAGCTGACGTTCACGAGACTTTATGGTTCGATTTTCTGATGCATTTTACTAATTATCACTTGAGAGGAACTTGGTCATATATATCTGTTACTGGCTCTCGGACTATTATTATCTTGAAGAAACATTATAGTCGAACCAAACATTAAATCGTCAAAATTCACTACATCATAAAGATACAACTACTAACACATTACATGAGTATAAGATCGTGTTGTGGGTTGATCAATTCTTTATTCTTTACTCCATGTCGATACACAGAATTATTTGTAGTAATATTTACTACTAGCGATCACTCAGTGGGGGACACTAATGTAGGGTAGTATTTGTACACATGCCTCATACTTGTGACTGATTCGTAGTAAAGTGCGAAAGTATACAATTGTAAATTGTTAATTTTAGCTTATTTTAAAGGCAAAAGAAGTTATTAATTAATTATTTTATTAGTGAAATTACAGATAGCCATTAATAATTCAGAGTTTATTTGCGAATTGCTGTTTATATAAAGTTTCATATAGAACATTATATTGAATTCAAAATTCTGACCGTTTGTAGTCATGATGGTGCAATAAATAACCATATAGTTATAAATATTAAAGTCTCGAACATGTACCCCCTAAGACGGTGGCCCCAGCTGTCATACTCAAATATCTAACACTTGAGTCCTAGTATAGTATTAATTATACTTTTAAGCTAGCTGAGACATTTGGGAGTTTGTCAATTGGATTATAATGCTGAAACTGTTTATATTAAAAAGGCATTGCACTTTGCTTTGTGCTATGAAGACTTAATAAGTAGACTAGGAGGATAATTACAAAGATTGAAGTGAGGTTTTGTTTAAAACTCACATGTCACATATTCTTAGACAGTATGGTGACTTGGTTTCGTGACTTTCTATAATTTATTGATACTATTATCAGCGATCGTTGCCCTCGTTAGTGATGCCCTTTGACATGTGGCAATAAAATCACGCGGCATTTAAACGTTCGGATGATGTTATCTGAAATTATCTCGTAAAAATTATTTGTCCATGTAGTGATAAAAAAACCGGTTAATTTAAAGCTGATAAGGTGGCTATGAATAGAATGGAATCACCCCCATTCTTTACTTCACATAACAAATTAGAATGTTATCTATCTCTAGTGTTTTGCGAACTAAAAAAGAACTGCAATTGATACGGATACAAGTTTACAGTCATGCAGTCGTCGAACTATTATTAGGGAATGTAACCAGCAATACTACTAGTAGAGCTCTTTACATTTTTTTACTGTTTCTGTATGTTCCCTTATGTATATTACTTTAAAGAGGTGGTCCTCATATTAAGTAGTTTAATCGGACAAGGGAATATACAAATTATTCCACTTATTTACTATGCTTGCTTAGAAGGAATCCAAAACGTTTAATTGGTGTAAATGCAATGGTTAGGAGCACCGCCACCGTTCGTGTGGAATCCTTAATAAAATTTATGGAATCCGTTCCATGAATTTTCCAACTCACATTCCAACAAAGTGATTGTTATAAAGAGATGATACCGTGCTTTCCCATTGCCCTTCGAAAGAAGTTTCTTCTTGACAAGTTGATTTATGAAGATTAAATATTTTTGTCTGCTAATACGAATTGACACATTCACTCCCTTGTCCGTATGCAACCGGACGACACAATCATTTCCTGTCTCAAATATTTGTTTTAAAATTTTGCATACACGTACTAGTTATCTAAATGAGCATACCTTTTTTTTTTTTTTTTTTTTTTTTTTTTTATTGGTGGGCTATGGGTGCGTCTCGCCCCGCTGAATCGGTCCGGGGTGACGGAAAGGCGGCGCGTGACCCCATAGACCCACCGTAAAACCTTCTCTCTTCGCCGTGCGAGCGGACCACCGGTACTCGATTTTAACTTCGGTGGCCATCTAAATGAGCATACCTACGAAGTACCACCGAGGATATCGTTGAACCATGGTTATTCAATAAAATATCAGATTAGTTAATGCTTATAGTCACTGCTTTGCATTTTTTATTTTGTGTATGATTTTTTTTTCAAAGGTATTTAAAATAGTATGTTCTTACAAATTGAAACGATTCAAAGATTATGATTGATTTGTACTGCTTAATTATTGAAACTTCGCTTTATATAGGAATACTAGTTGGCTGAATAAACGCGGTTCCGTACAATTAAAAATGTATAATTTCTTAAAATTAATCGTAGCGCCAACTGTCAGGTCCAATAGTCAACCTAAACCAATGTTAAATTCATCATCGTCACAGCCCATATATGTCCCACTGTTGGGCTCGGGCCTCCTCCCTACTGGGAGGGAAATTAACCTACTATACCGCGCTGGTCAGATGTGTTAGTATAGAGTTTTGTTTCGAGTTTTCCTTCTCTTGCATAGATGTTATATGCATTTTATATCCCTCAGTCGTCTCTTACGATCACTCACGCGTAAGGAAGGGGGTGGTGAATTGCATTCTTACTCCCTCACCACACGGATAGTTAAATTCATATGAACATAAAAAAAATACAAAAATCTGTTTGTTCAGCCTTTTAGGAGTTAATTATACACACGTAAACAAGATGTCTATAAAAATATACCTATATTTTACAGACTACAGTAGAAAAAATAAATTGACCGATGATTCTACGATCCCAACATACCAAAGGTCATTCTGATAACATAATCTAAAACAATACTCGGTTTTCAATTACTTAGTAATAGTTTTATAATCAACTTTACTATTATTAGTTCACTCATAACCGTTTTCATTAACGACACAAGCTTTAGGAGTAACCCTTAACTTAATTTATGCATAAATTTTTACATGTTAAATAACATGTAATCAGTCATTAATGCTTGACATATAAATCCGTGTGGTGACGGAGTAAGATTACTATTCACTACCCCTCTATCCTGCCCGTGGGTGATCGTAAAAGGCGACTAAGGGATATAAAACGCTTACAACATCTATACGAGAGAAGGAGAACTCGAAACAAAACCCTATACCAATACGTCTGACTAGCGTGATGGAGGAGGCTCGAGCCCAACAGTGGGACGTATATGAACGGTGATGATGATGATGACATATAGATTACCTTAGGTTTTACTCAAAGTTTAGGTGTCGATAGTCAAAACGTAACAGTGAGTTATACTAATTTTAGCTATAGGGCAAAATGGAAATATTGTCGCCTTTTGTTTTACCACTTTGAAGTCTATTAAACATAAAGTATATTTTTTATTTAGGTCAAAGTATTACATTATATTTTCATGCAATTATAATTTTGCATGTTATATAATTCCGTGTGGTGACGGAGTACGAATACATTTCACCACCATCTTACCCGTGGGTGATCGTAAGAGACGACTAAGGCATATAAAATACATATAACATCTATGCAAGAGATGGAAAACTCAAAACAAAACCCTCTACCCACACGTCTGACCAGCTTGGTATAGTAGGCCAATTACCCTCCCATTATGGAAAAGGCTCGAACCGAACAGTGGGACATATATAAGCTGACACAATAATTATAACAAACAAATATTTGTAATATCTTATTGTACCATATTACAGAGCAAAATAAATTATTATTATTTAAAAAGTGCAGTACCACATTTTTATCCTTAAACTATTTTATAAGTAGTACTCGTTTAATCATATTCATTATGTATATTTTATTTAAGACATACAACTTTGTAATTCAACACCTTATAATTAGCATAAATTTCGAGTCGGTTAAATGTATGTAAGCAATGTTTGCGTCCGCTTATTGTATGTTTCTCATGCCCGTCTATACACAGGTGCAGTTTTATATTGCGGAAATTGTCTTTAGTAAAAATAAAAAGAACCCTCTTGAATGAATTAAATAACACAGAAAACGTTTACCAACATTTCTCTTTAACGAAACAAAACTACGTACCTATTTGTTTATTGAAAGTACATAAACTTATAATAAATCTTCACTTATGATATATTAAGATTAATTGGTATAATACACTGAGTACCATGTCCACTGTAACAAAGTAGTGGGCTGCCAAATGGCAGTACTAAATAATGTCTATGTGTACGACGCTCAGGTGTTTCTTTACTCGAGTAAACAAAGACGACCTTGGATACTAGTATCGTTTTATAATTTGCCACAACCCTGCGGTTGTATATTCTTGGAATATAAAATAAAATATCATATTATTGGTTATGTAAATGTATTTTTGTCTCAAGATAAGTCCCTTTGTGTTATATATAACAACGCATTTAATTAATTAAGTATTTGCCAATATTTAATCAGTGGTCATGCAATCGAAATATAGGTTAAAGGAAAATGCCTTTGTAAAGTATATTTGTATTATGCAGCAGCGAAAATATTTAATTTTAAATTAATAATACTATTGTATAATTTTACACTGACACAATTCATGAAAAGAGTACATTGGAATCAAGTTTAATTCACGAAGATTACCAGTAATATCGACTTTATCAACGAATTTAAATAACAACATTTTTTTTTACATTTACAACTTTCAAAGTGTAGTTTATTTTTGCTATCGTTCATTGAATTGTTAATTTTTACTGTACATTATGACCACTCGGCGATTGTATATAGTAGAATGTTAAACCGTTGCTCAGGAATGGAGTATATTAGGGCCATAACTGAATCACCTTCGTCATCATATCATGTACTGAATGAGTCAAGAATAGACGATATTCGTTTAAAAAAAGGAGTTCCAAGCCACCCTACCCGTCAGATACTAAGAAGCTGTTGTTACATCATTATCGTAAACCTCTTAAATAAGGTAGTGCTAAATACATGGGCAAGTTTTATGAAATTTTCTTTCGAGTTTTACTACTCTTCGCAGTGTTGTTATAAGTTTGTCTCTATTTATACAAGTTTATATTATAGTTTTTGTAGTCTCTAATAAATGTATACAGTGTGGTGACCCTATATTACTGCAACATAATATATCTGATCATAACCACTGAAGGGTAAACATTTATCTAAAAATGAGCGCCAGCCTTCCGTTACAAAAAAAAATACTAGTATAAATTATATTGCACACTTTGATCTCACTTCAGTCTTTGGTCAGATCCCTTGTATTTTAATATCATAGTTATAATCGCCATGGCCGATGATAAGGTATTTATTCTATTTAAATAGTTCCACTCCACAAATACTATGCAAGTCATTGCCGAGTGTTAAACATAGGTTTCTAAATTGTGGTTTTCTTTTTATAGACGGCCGAAGTCGTCCCCGAAGCTCCTGTGGCCTCTACTGAAACGGCTGAAGAAGCAAAAACTCCAAGCGATATTAAAGAAGATAAAACCCCCGAAACACCTGTCACAGAACCTATTACTAACGGAAGCTCCACCCCCGAGACGCCTAAAGATGAAACACCTGTCATTGAAGAACCATCTGTTGCTGCACCGAGTCCCGTAAGCGAAAGGCCGGAACCAAAAGCCGAAACAGAACCTGAGCAGTTACCTGTAAATGGGCTTTCCCTGGAAGAACCTGTCAAGGCATTATCTGAAAATGAGAAAAAAGAGGACAGCAAAGAAGAACCCACCGCTGAAACAACAGAAACTGTACCTGAAATTCTCGTCAAAAAAGAGGTTTGTGTTGAACAAATGCCTTTGATAGATCCTACGCCTCCACCTCTCCCTGCGAATCCCCCTCCTTCTTCAGTGGCATCCTTTGCCGCCACCACAATGGCACCAGAATTGACAGACGCTTCGCTAGCTAACACTGCTGATAACGCAATCCCACGCCCATCGGCACTTTCTGACCCAAATGCAAATGACGAATTTAATGAAATCTCCCCCGAACCCAAAGATGACTTAACAGTTATCCAAACTGTTACTAATGAGCTTCCTTATCCTGCAAAAGAAGCTAGCGAGAACGTTTCATCCACAATGACAAAAACAGAAGTAGAGCATGAAAATATTGATACTATTCACGTAGTAAATAACATGCCTACTTTAATAAATAAAATTGAATGTGAAACTATTGACAAACCAGTGGTAGAAACAGTAATCTTATTAGGAAATGGCATGCCACCAGCCCTTAATACTCTTTCATCCGAATTAGTTGAACCAGTAACCGAGAAAGAATTAGATAATGAACAAATAGCAGACATTAACGAGCACTTAGAGACTGCTGCTAAAGAATTAGTAAAAGAATCTATATCTGAAAATCTAGTTGACAACAAAATAATCTCAGACACTCGAGATCTCCATGAGCCAAGTTCTCTATTAGAACCAGTGAACGTGGTTCAGCCAGTTGAAAAAGATATCGATAATGAAAATATGACAGAAACTATAGTCGTTGAAAGTGTTACACTTCAATCAGAAATAATCAATGAAATTAAATCAATCAATGTAATTGAAAAAGAAATTGTATTAGATAATAATGAGCTGGAAATGCCCCCACCTCCATCGGAACTAATTGAAGAACCTGTAACTGAAAGAGAAACAATGAAGGTAGAATTATTGGAAAATATGGAGCCAGAATTACCTGCTCCTCCTATGGAAGTCGTTGAAAACTCTGCTATTGAAAAGGAGGAGCTACCGATTATTTCTGATTCAGAAATGCCTGCTCCTCCAGCAGAAGTGCCAGTACTTACCGAGTCTATTGGCGAAAACTTGCCCTCTCCTCCACCACCTATATGTGAGGAACCTGTTTTTAATATTCCAACTACTTTAACACCAGAAAGAATCGATACAACAATTATCCCAGAAACGAAAGAAATTATTAATTCTAATAACAAAACTGAGACTGAAGATATATGCTCCGAAATGGAAATAAATAACGATAACGAAGATATCGAACAAAATATAAAAAATAAGTCCAAAGATTCCTTGGGCAACTTTATTGATACGGCTGAATGCAACGGTAACCTTGATACGGATAATGCTACTTTAGAACAATCCGCTGAAAAAATAGTTCCTAGCAACGAAAAGGATATAGCAGAGATAGAATCATTGGACGCCGAGGTTAGGACGGCAGCGCCTTCCGAGAACATCGAGCGTGAATCGAGCACCGAGCCTCCCACTGGACACGACACCGCGACGCCACAGGTGAATACCGACCGGAAAATCTTGCTCTTGTAGTGGAATTAGTACTGTAATTTCAGAAGCGTTTGATACCCCGTTAACAGTTCTCGTATTTAGATTCATGTGCATTTCTTTACCAGCATGTGTGGACCGTCAATAACCAGAAGAATCACGTGTGAACGATTCGATAATGTAAAACCATCGAATAACAGCCGGCGGCTGAGTTCCTATCCTCTCCCATTCCTAAGCTTGAAAATGACATAGATATTTTAATGCTAGCTAGCATGGTGATTATGCTTTGGTGCTAACACATTCTTATATATTACATTACATGTGTATTTAGTTGAAACTCATATTTGTTTAGTTTACAATCTATGTTCTTACTCTATGCTTTGAGTTTTAATCATTTTTTCATCATCATTATGGATATAATACACGATGTTTTGCTATACATCTCATTCCCGTGGATATAAGAACAGAAATGGCGTAAGTAGATAACATGAATGCAAGAGAAAGCTTTATTACAAAATGCGATGCACATTCTATCTGACCAGCGTGATATTGTAGGTCAACTTCCCATTAATTTTGCATGAAACTCGGCATGAGTTTTCAGTGGGATAATCTAATCATTCATCAAAACTAAATCGTCCATTCCTTTTGCTATTTCTTTTACAGATGTGTTTCGCTAGAAATTAAGTAAACAATTCTTTATTCAAGTTATAATAACAGCTATATATATTACTTATTCAATTCAGCAACTTCATAATTCATATACGCTAAAATTTTATTTCGCCTTAGTTATTCATTTACTGAGAGAATAAAAGTATAAATTGACTGTTTTTATAATACCAAACGACCTTGGGAGCAACCGTTTAATCGTTAGCTCGCTTAATAGTCCAGGAGGCAGCAACACCTTGTGTTCCTATAAATCTATTTTGGAACGAAGTTCCTTATCGCGCGTTGTGAAAGGGGGCTAGACGGAAAAAATTCTTACGAAAAGTTGTCACGACACTTTTTGCTATAGTAAGCTATTGTAAGCTGTGCGGCGTCGCTCGTCGGCTCTCTTATAGAAAGCAAGCCAGATATTTTCATTTCTATTTCGCATTGAACAGTGTGGTGTCGCGACGATTTTTTTTATAGATAGAGTGATTCAAGAGGAAGGTTTATATATATAATATATGCATAATGTACTAGAGAAACACTGATAATTTTAGAGGTTTCTAATGTGATGTCGTAAATAAACACATTATTTTACGCTTACATTGCAAACGCTGGCTGAACCCTACGAAATAGATCAAAATAAAGTACTACAGTATTATACAGCTTAAAAAGGCCTACAAAAAAGTCCGCGATGGTATATATCTATCTCTTAAGGATAACATACTATATCCATTTTAATACTTTAAAAAATGTTCTATTATAAAACGGTAATTGAAAAGCTATTTACACAAATACTGTATTAATCCTTATCATTTTAAATACATTAGTTGGCTTGAGCATTTCATGAAGATATTTTTTTTCCTTCAGACCATGCAAATTAAATCAATACCTTAAGAGATATAGCAAAATCAAAATAATGCGCAACGAAATTATTTTCGCCCGTGACCGGCTCGCGTTCGAGCTCGGGGCCGAAAAGTTTTGGTAGTCTAGTGGAATTGTATATCCTATTATTAATATTATAAACGTGAAAGTTTGTAATAATGTATGGATGTGAACATGTTTGTTGCTCTTTCACGTAAAAACTACTGAATGGATTTTGATGAAATTTATAGTAATATAGCTTGTACATCAGAATAACACATAGGCTATAATTTATAAAGATATTTTGCAAATTGGCTAAAATATAACGATAAAAATCGCTTAAGGCAGAAAAAAAATATATAATTAAAATAGAACTTCGTTCCATCCGGGTGTCCCTTGACACCTCCGGTTTTTTTTTGTTATTTTGAGATACGTCATTAATAGAGTGACCGTCTACTTCGCCGGTGTTGTTGCAAACTTTTATAACAATTTATGTAATCCATAAAAATAAATAATACGTAAATTTTATTTTCATTCATTCGTAACGACGACGTAAGAGAACGAGTAGGTATGAAAGAGAGTATTGGTGTAAAGATGCGAAAGGGAATGCTCCGATGGTTCGGACATGTGGAAAGAATGCCGAACGAACGTCGGGTTAAGAAAATATATAATGCGAAAGTGGAAGGATGTAGGTACCGAGGTAGACCGAGACTAACCTACCTAGACCAAATCGGTCATGTACTGAAGGAAGGTGGAGTCAAGAGTCTCCGAAACCGGCGAGCTTGTATGAAGAGAATTATGAATGTTGAGGAAGCGAGTGAAGTATGCAGAGATAGAGTTCTCTGGCACTCTGTGCTCTCTGCCTACCCTGCAAGGGATATGGCGTGATGATATGTATGTATGTAAATTTTATTATATTTGCAAGATTACAATTTTTGACAGTGACCAAGGATTCCTAAATATACAAGATTTTACTGCATCAGAAGTATTGCTATTAACCATGTAAGATGTTTAAAATTAACATTTTAACTTATTTGTGACGAGACTATTTTTTTGATTTAATATACTGCATGATTATTATAAAATGGAGGAGAGGAAGGAAGACCCACCACTTTCCCGCCGCATCATGAGCACCGCCTCATCACAGGAGTAAGATTTCCTTATATCCTATTCCACCTTAATCCCATCCCGTATTCCTTCCTTTCTTGAGGTGTACGGTATATTGATTAACCGTGGGAAAGCGGTGGGTCTTCCTTCCTCTCCTCCATTTTATAATAATAATGGATTTCCGCCATGTATCGCCTAATTCAATCAATTATACTGATTAAATTTTCTGACAGTGACCAAGTATTCCTAAATATACAGGATTGTATTGCGGCAGAAGTATTACTAAGATCTAATGACTCGTGTAGAGTGTTGAAAAATAACATTCCAGCTTATTTATGACAAGACTGATTTTTTTTTAATTTTCGTTTTAACTAATTACAAAGTATAAGGGTTAAGCTTGTTTAAAAAATAGCGTTGTATGAATGGATGCAAAATTTTGTTCTCTGCCTCTTGGACTATATTAACTCACGATAGTTCCAGACAAAATATGTTCTTCCATTGTGTCTAGTATCCCACGAATCAACATAATGTATGCAGTTTCGCTTAACTATTAATTGAACGCTGTTTTAAGCGACAGACAATTCGGATGAAATCTCGATGGAAATAATTGGTGCAATTGAAGTATTTCCTTATATAATGTATATCGATTAATTAGTTACGGGCAAATAGTTGATAGCGGTTTCCTTTATGTCGGTTCATACGTCCTACTGCCCGATTCGAGCGTGCAGATTGAGAGAGCAATTGACCTACTCTACTACGCTAATCAGACGGATCGGTATAGGGTTTTATTTCGTTCTTTTTCTTTCTTAACTCTTATGATCACCCACTGGAAAGAAAGTGGTAGCGACCATTGAATTTTTATTTCATTACCACACGGGTAGTTTAAAAAAAATATGCACGAACTTTTATAATAGCATTCGGATAGCGGTTTCCTTAGTAATCTATATATTATTACTAATATAAAACTGTAGTTTGTTTGTTTCTTTGAACGCGCTAATCTCCGGAACTAGTGCTTCGAATTGAAAAACTTTTAGTATTGGATAGACAATTTATCGAAAAAGGTTATATAAACACCACGCTATTAATATAAACTCGGTAACAAAGAAAAATGTAAAAATGGGAAAAATTATTCATTTTGAAAGCATCTGCTATGAATGCTGCGCGTTATAGGTGCCTATGACCTAGTCTCTTATGTTACGCGGAGCAGCTAATAATTTGTACGGCAGGTCAGTATTTAATGTACGTGCCTACCGTGGAGAGTATAATGCGAGAGGTATTTTGTGAGGGGGATTGGACAATTCTTTTTCAACCACAGTTAGTTGTATGGATAACAGCCTATCCTCTTGATGATCCCTCATTTCAGCGTTGGTAACATATTGTACTCAAAACCTCATCATCACACGTTATATTCTTGTGAGATAAGCTTCCGTCCGTCACCAGGCAGACACACTGTCTGGTGACGGACGTAATATACTTCACCACTCTCACGCTTGCCCGTGGATACCATAGGTGTGCAAGGAAAGGAGAACTTGAAATACAACCCTGTTTCAACCCACCTAAGGTGCATAGTATAGTAGGCCAAAGTCCCTCCTATTGTGAAAAAAACGACTCCAGCAGTAGGGACGTATGTATATGAGTTTAGATTCTTTAGATGTAGGAAGAAATGAATGAACGCTTGTTATTCGAATATCGGGTGTCTCGTTGTATTTCTTAGACTGGTACTCCGATTAGCAGTTTTTAATGTGAACGAAAAGCGAAACCTACATCCGTTCAATAGTTTTTGTTTGACGCAGCCGTGACTAGACTTGAAATTCCGAAAATGGTTTTTGCTACAGACATTTTGTTTGCTAACCGTTGCTTTTATATAATAACTACCATATTCCTTTTGCTTCGCTCACGTGCTTGCAGTTTTCGTTGGAATACGAAGATAAAATATAGTATATGTTACTCGCTGATAATGTAGCTTTCCATTGGTGAACAAAGAGAATTTTCAAAATGGGGTTAGTGGTTTAGGCGTGGAATCGTAGCAAAATTTGCCTTTATGTTAGTTAGGATAGTTAGTGTTATGAAAATAAAAAGTGCTAACGTTATTTTTTTTATATTAATTTGAACGTTAATTTGAACTTGCGGAGTGGTGACGGAATAAAAATACAATCGTCACCATACCTCCTTTTCGTAGATGATTATAAAAAAAACAATAAGGGACTCTAGTGGATAATATCACAGTAAAAGAAGGAAATACTAGCTCATCCGACCAGGGTGGTAGAGTGGGTCAATTTTCTTTTTTATTTCCCTTGTGGAGAAAATTCGATTACAGCGGTGGTATAAGCTGAGATAAAAGTGAACTTTCTTATTTAGGTCTATCTATTGAAGAAAATTAAGTTTTTTATTTTTATTAGCCCAAAACCGATTAATAATAAAAATCTTTGATTGGTTTATACACGAACGTTCGTGAAGATGAAAAATAAAACAAAGAATAATTAATCAAAAATCAATCAATCGGTGAAATTTTTCTGCAAATAGTTGAAACAGGAGTAAGTGGCACGTTTCCATGGCCTCAGACAATCCCCGCACAGTTTTTTGTGCGGTTCATAAATTTTTGTTCCCAGTCTGGGTTAGCCTTTAATTGTATGTTTTTAAAGTCTCCCTCGATATAATGATTTATTTCTTAGTCATGGTTATTGCCGTACCCGCCCAAATGAAATAATTGTGTTTCAATATTTAAGAACTGACACAAAGCTCAAATGGATAATGGCGAACTGTAGCTACCATGTCTATAAACATGTATTGATTTTTATTTAATCGGCCACAAAATCTCGCTAATGGCTAAACTGGTTCGGCTGTGGTCTTGATTAGCAAAGGTTGTTGTCATTTTAATAACTGACCATGAAATCTTGATAATAATAATATATATCGTCTGTATTTTTATTCGAATATAGTTTATATTGTTCCTCTTTTTTATATAAATAACACCCCGCACTAGGGACTTTTTTTGTCGCGATAGACTTTACAAACGTAAAATTAACGGACACAAATTACACCCAGAATTAGAACTCTGGAACATACTAAGAATTTTCCTATGTGGAGTTCGAAACCATGTCATTCGGCAAGAGACTCTTATACGTTCACAATTCAGCCGTGTATCGACTTTATTCTAAGCGTAGTTCTCGCATCGTGGGAATACAGGCATAAAATATTGCTTAAGTTACTCGCTGATAATAGATTTCGTTGATGAAAGAATTTTAAAATCGATTTAAGAAGTTTAGGCGTAAAAGCGTAATAAACAAACTCACATTCGGATTATTAGGGTGTCTTTTTTATATATATAGCCCTCTCATGGCTGGTCGCAGAACGATATTAAACTACTGATGATAGCTACGCCCGACTTCAGATGGTTGTTAAATAAACAAAGTCTTAAGCCGAATTTTTACGCACATTCACAAAATTTCGTTATGGCCAATTAAGGGCCATCCGTAAATTATGCAAGGCGTTTTTATGACGTTGACTGAATATTATAACTTCTTATTATAGGCAGGTAGGGGGTAATGAACCTGACATTACGTAAGATATTAAATTGAAAATTACTAATTTTTGCCAAAACTGTGATAGATTAATAAGATTAATGTTATTGCAGTGAGATAATGATACCTATTTGTAGTAAGAAGATTGTAATAAAAGATTTTTTTTTAGAATAAACGAAGTTATTTGATCAATAGGGCCTTTTACAAAAATTCTTATTAAGGGGCAGGGGGGAGTAGTTGGAATCTTATGATGTTTTACGGTAGGAGGGGGGGGCTAAATCATTCTTCAAAATACCTTACGTAATTTATGAACGGCCTCTTAGTGTTTTCGGAGGTTATCAAGTTAGGTTAAGTGTATTTTTACAACTTATTAAGATAATCCTTCTCAATAAAAGTCTCGGTCATTTCTAAATATGAATGGTTTTAGCTTTGTATTAATGACATATATATTGATGCTGTATTTCGGTCAAGGCCAATATTGACATAAATGTATTATAAAGATTTCTGATGTTTGCGCGACACATTTGAAATGAAACTATTTATACGGATTCTATCGCGTTTGTATTTGATATTTAATTGCCCGATGTTTCGAACACTTTACAGCGTTCATGGTCACGGGAGGGCCACATGTATGTATATTTACGTTAATTGTTTGATTGTAAAGTCCGTCAATACAAAGATTTCTTACTTTGTACAGGATGTTAAAAAAAAAACAAAGACGTCTGTATATTTTACGTGGAAGCAATTTTTCGTGCATAGTGTATTACAGCTAAAGTACTCATTAAATTTATATTATCTAGTCTGCGTCAGATCTACCACAGAATAACTATTTAAGAAATAAAAAAAAACAATATATTTAATTAAATGTTTAAAAAAGTTATTTATTTTAAGTTAAATATTTGTAGATGCTGCTAAAATTAATTTATCCTAAAAATTAAATTTGTTACATTGACTAATTCACCCATCTTATTCTAGGAGGTCCTGCCTGTGAGCGATAAATTGGCGGACCTGATACCCGAAGTCCCCGAAGTGCCAGAAATTATAACAGAAACGGTAAGTTTTTTATACGCTTCAAAGGAATAGGCAGAGGAATCAGATCGTCTCGTCTGGGAAGCATGTTCTTGTAGGCTAATTTCTCTCATCTGGACTGTATTCATTCATTTCATGCTTTGAGAAGAATAAAATCTCGTTCAGGCTTGTATATTGTGACAATGATATTACTGTGTAGGGCACGTTTATTCCGCCCATTGAGAATTCACTAGAACCCAAAACATCTATATATTCAACTCTTAGCACACGAGACCTAGATAGAGGTCTCGTGTGCTGTAATGAATTATTAAACAACTATTTTTTTTTAAACTAATAAAGAATATTAAAATTTTCATCAATCTAACGACGACACTGTTGGGACATAGGCCTCCTGTACTATAGTACTATAACTGCCGCGTTTGACAATCAATTTGAAATGTACGTTGCATTGATTTCAGCTGCAGGAGACGACGAACGACGTGGCGGTGACCAACTAAACACCGTAGCACACCGAGGAACACAACCCATCGTCCACGACACTGAACCGTGTCCAAAATGAGCCTTTAATTTATTTCGATTTTAGTACTGTGGTGTATTTATCGAACTAAGTTCGATCAATTTGCATTGTCAATAAAACGAGGTTTTCAGTTTCATATGTGACACTCATATATAGAATGATTTATACTATAAGTTTAGCGTGCTTTTGCTTCTATATAAAAAAAAATAAGATTTTTATACATTTTATTCGCTAGAAACGAGTTTTTATAATTATATTACATTAACAAAGTTATATAGACAGTATACGGTGCGATAAGTTGGTGCCATTATTACAGGGGGTATTTAGTTTGACGTTGTGACGGCGTGTCGCTCGCTCCTAAATCAGTGTGGTCGTCCATTAATCACGTCATGTATTTTGACAACTTTTAATTCTCATGGCTTGGTGATTTAAGGATACCAAAAAATCATACGTCTTGTAAAATTTCATATCTTCTCTATATCAAATATCTTGATATTCTTTTTACAAAATATCTTGAAAATTTCAGGGTTCTTTAAATACAGATATACTTTTATTTAATTCGGGAAAATTAAGTACCATTATAAGAATTGTTGCCTGGCGACGTCGAGTCAAGGTCATGCGCTGGTTTTCGATTTAGAAATCAAGCGTTCAACGAAAAAAATAAATGTGATATCTCACTAAACCCTTGTGATATTTCGCGTAATTTTCCGAACCTCTTCCTTTACTTTTGACGCTCACGTGATTAATGGACGATCCTTAGCTCTCACGAACGGCTATTATTTTCAATAACAGATTATTCAGTTGTGATAATTTGATCATTGTAAAAAAAAAAGAAAACAT
Source organism: Lymantria monacha (assembly GCA_905163515.2). Taxonomy (NCBI): domain Eukaryota; kingdom Metazoa; phylum Arthropoda; class Insecta; order Lepidoptera; family Erebidae; genus Lymantria; species Lymantria monacha. The sequence goes on from LR991087.1 coordinate 5,056,774, forward strand.
TGTCCTACTTTATATTAGCGCGAACCCCCGAGCTAATTCGCTCTTATTAAATTGTGTGTTTTCAAACATTTAATTTTACAAATTAGGCATTCAAACATTAGTTTTCATTATAGTTGTTCTGTATTGCAAAATATTAAAATGGTTATCCAGAATTACATTTGAGAAAACTTTTAACATGAGAAAATATTGTGGGTTTTATTCAGGCATTATAGCATACCATAAACATATTGGCAATTCCTAAGCAAACAACATGACAGATACAAAAATTTGCCTTTTCCTAACTAACAATGTGTTCCATCATAGTTGGATAGCCACCGCCTCAGTTGTAATAATAATTATAATTTTAAATCATTTATTGTGTATATATATGAATTGCAGGCTTTCATTCACTTTGCATATACATAGCAGCCTAATATGTTAATTGTCGAATTGATGTTTGAAATTAAATTGTATATTGTTAAGTATGAGGGAATTAATAATATGAATTTCTTTATTATCTCATTAGTGTATTTTTATATTCACGTATGTTTTACTCGGTAGTTTTTTTTTTATATTAAGTTGTATAAAATTTAGTGTGTCAGCAGCTCTCTTTAATGCAAACTCATGAAATTGTAACGATTAAATGTCGCCATGTTGCTCCCGTTGTCTAGTGAGGATATGCGGCAAGTTTTAAATGTAGGCATTCCTTAGTAGTGTGTGATTGTTGAATCTAAATTGTATTTGGATGAGGAATGGATTTTTGATAACTTGAAAAATTTTTTAATTATTCAGTGGCCAATTTTGTGATTATTATAATATACAATTTATGAACTTTTACAAACATTATTATTGTATTTAGATTGGTAGTAATATGTGTAACAATTTAGTGATGGTAGCGTTGGTATTATCTGCTACCTGATAGTGAATTACATTCAACCTCATTCATAAGATACTATTAAATGACTAAGGTTTGATATATCTATACAATATTAAGCTCATAAATATATTATACCTAACTACATTTGTATCCTGTGTCCATCGATGGTATGATTTCAACATCATTTTTGTAATTTTATACATTTTTATGAAATTTAATGTGACACACTGCACGATTGGGAGTTATCCTCCAAGTATTTAAACAGTAAATGTGAGTGAGACATTCCATATCAAGTGTAAACTTAGATTGTCTGCTATATAGTATATATATATAGTGTCGAATGTGCAGAGATCTCATGAGGGTCCATCGTTGAGTGCACACTGCAACAGAGCAACAATATACAAAAGCTATAAACTAGTTATAATCTGAATGTGTCGTATATAATTATTTTCGTGCGAAACCGCCTCGATTCAATTCCATTTAGAACGGATAATATAATTTTAATTTGGGTTACCATTTACTATTAAAAAAAAATACACACAGAACTTAAATTACATGAAGAAAATCTTACTATCATAATGAAGTTGCAAAAAGCTTTGTTGCTTTTATAGTAGTAGCACGTAATTTTGTTTCTTACGAAAAATAATAGTTTATTTATTATTAATGGTAACCCAAGGAATTGACTGAGTTTTATATAATTCAAGGAAATTAACTTATTTGCTCATTATGCATTGTGGAATTTGTATGATAATTATAATAGGTAATTATGTTAATCCAATTATTAAAACTTAATGTTGATGTGTGAATGTCTCTAATCAATAAATTTAAAAAATGTAGTTGTTTTTTTTTTGCTAACCCTAAATCATTATCCACAGTTTACGTGATACTTTTCCCTGAGCTGGGAAAATATGAACCCGCTTGGTAGGCGGGTTGGCGATCGCAATTGATATAGATTTCGCACAAAATACTACTACTCGATCTCTTAGACGGTTTGTAAGACTCCCTCGGATAAATAAAGGGTAGTGGCATATTGTAGGCTCCGTCACTAGCTAGATCTACCGTAGAATATACATATAGACGGCAGAATGGTCTACCTACACATGACAGAAACTGTCATGTGTAGGTAGACCATTCTGCCATGCAGTATACGGTTCAGTTCCAGCTATGGATGTAATTTCTGTCCCCGAAACTGCAGTTATATAGAGTCCTCTACGACACATTTCTTTCTTAGGTTCCTATATTTTTATCTATGTAAGAAACTGCAGTGTGGGCTACCATAATCCACTGCGTTTTCTCGCTTGGTTTACCATTTCGGGTACCCACCCGGAGCAATGATAAAATTGCAGAATCGTAAACTACAGAAACTCCTAGCAAATTTTTGTTTACTCAACCCATGATTCGAGCAAACCTTACGCTCAGCTGATGATTATGACCTGGTTCATTGAGCCAAATTTTATGCTCATATATTTTTAAACTATTTAAAACTTGTGTGAAGTAATATACTATGGTCAATATTAGAAACATTCTCTTTGTAACAATAACATGGTGATAAGTTATAAAATTTATTATAGATATACATTGTAATAGTAATATTTTAAAAAAGTAATCAAAAAAATTGAAGGCTCAAGAGCATATAGGTATTATTCATCTACAGTTAAATACCATGATAATAATTTATAGTTAAATGCAAGTTTTAAAAATAAAGCACTTTTTAATAAAAAACCAAAGTAAATTGTAGTTGTTTATAAAATAAATTGATTTGATTGCTTATTATAAAACAACCCATCCTCCAGTCAGATTTTCTTTCCTTTTAGCATGGATTACAGAAGTGTTTTTATAACTATAAATGTTAATAGTTGTATACTTAATTATAATTTGACACTAGTGATCTCGGTAAGGATAATAGGATAGACTTATTTGTATTTTCATCAGTCCTTAAATGTGCAATTCAATTCAACATTGAATATGAAGTGGGTCCAGGATTATATTGTAACAGGTGATGAGGTAAGAACAAAGGTAATAAAAAGGGTTTACACAACATTAATAAAATATAATCTTCAGTTATGATATTTTTATATTTTCTAATACATTTATTAATTTGATGAGCATATCCTTATTGACATCATACATTAGTTTATTCTGATCTCCATTTTTATTAACAGTTGATAATATTAATTGTACCAATGGATATTTCATAGTTTTTAGTTCACTTGAACCAAGTACTAATTTTAATATCCAATCAAAATTAGTGACAGTTTCTCCATAACTACTTTGATAATAATTTAATGCTGCAACCAGAAGTTCTGATCGATTTTGTTCTAATAAACCAACAAAGTAATCCACTTTCTCTGAATCCCATCCCTTATCATGAAACAATTGAACAAGTTTTTGTACATTGAAATTGCATTCTGTTATAGATATTCTCATCTCATGTTTTGCTTTGTCATAGATATCTGATTCTAATAATACATGGGGTACTTGACTAGAGTAAAATAAACTTCCCAATATATCCTGTGAAACCTGAAACAAATTATGAATAATAGAGAAGAATAATATTTGGCTTAGCCTGGAATCACATTCAACTACATACTTTTGTTTATTTGCCTAATTAGATTTGTTACAGGTTCCCATAAAATTAAAAGTGTTGCCCAGGGCGGCCTGAGGGCCAAAACTTGGTGTCATCTATGGAAACCCTTGTTCAACTATTCTATTGAAACTGGCTTATTACAATGGTGGGAATGTGTGGTCGGATTAGTCTAAATCAAAATTCCTTATTCAACAAAACCTTAACTTACCTGCTGCTTTAAAATATAATATTTAATTATTTGATGTGGGTTGTTTGTTGTCGACCAATAAATGATTTATGAAATACATATATATGGTAGATTTTAAAGTCCTTTTTCAGCAGCACGTAGCACGGCTATGTATGCACTTTTTCAATAATTACTTACCTTTTCAAAAGTATCACGGGGTTCAATTTGAAAAACCGCCTCCATAAGTGAATATATACTATTGTATTATTACTATTATTGATACGGAATTATATATTTTCAAAAACGCTATAATACTATTGTGTTCTACAATTTTGTTCAATCCAGTCAATAAACAAACAATTTCATTTTTTTTTTTTGGTTCTGTTCGTCCATTCGGACAGGCAAAGGGGTCAAAGCCCATACAGCCAAGTCTTATTTAATTATTTTTCATATATTGTTCCTCATTTCTTCATAATATGTAGCCTTAATAGTCATTGTCTGTCAGTAAGTCAAGTCGTTACCATTAATCGGGCGCTGATAACCTAATCAATGATTTTCTTTGGGAGTTTTGGGCAAATATGCAAATACACGTAAACCACTATTATACCATATTCACTACACTTCAGCACTTTAACTGTACCATATTGCATAAAATACCAGCAAAATTATTCAATATAACACCACAAAACACTAAAGAAATGAATATAATACAAGAGCGTGACATGACATTTCTACATTCGCGCCAAAACTCCCAAGCAATTTCATTCCATTCCAGTGTTTCCACTTTTAGGGATTTCGCCCTATTTTAGGGCGAAACTCCCTAAGCCATATTTTAAATTAGTAGTTTCGCCCTGAAATAGGGCGAAACTACTAATTTAAAATATGGCTTAGGGCCATTTAATATTTTTAGGGATTTAGGGTAATTTGGGGTAAAATGACCTGGTGAAAATCGCTGGGCGGCGATACGTTGAAATGATGATGAATTCAGATTTGACTTTGAAAATGTTTTCTATTTTATAAAATATGTAGATCCACAAATTGTACGACAGTTGGAAAATCGTTCTATAACACATCCTGTGTTCAGCCATTTCAGTTTTTTAAGTAATAAATGTAATATACAAAAAGCGGATAATAAATGGCGTCAACAAGCCCTTATTGAAGCGAATTATTTCAAGGTAAAAAGTGAAGAAGAGGTCACAAAACTACTAACGGAAGTATATTGGAATAAAGTGTTGAGCTTGAAAGATCATTTTGGAACTTACAAATACCAAAACCTTGAAGTTGTGATTTCACTTCTATTAGCACTGCCATCTTCGAATAATTCACAATGAAACAGGCTTCACAATGAAACCCTCAACGATTTGTTGCATACCAAACTAGGTATGACAAGCTTGATTTTAGAACCTAACAAACAAATTTTGAATGCAGCTCAAAAACTTAAGCCCAGTGCTTTAGCTTCAGCATCACATTGTTCACCATCTACTTCTTTCACAGATTAAAATTGATTCTTCTTATGATTAATTATTTACTACCTCTGATTAATAGATGAAAATTAAAATAAATATTCAAACCATCAAGTTTTGCTTTATTTTGAACTCATTTAAACTTTGCGCCCTAAATCAAGGATTTTCAGAGAATAATTAAGGTATTTAGGGCATTTATTAGAAAAATCTAGGGTAAAACTAAAACCTGATAGTGGAAACACTGTTCCATTCGTCTGTTCAGACGGTTTTTTGGCGCGAATGTGGAAATGTCATGTCACGCTCTTGTATTATATTCATTTCTTTAGTGTTTTGTGGTGTTATATTGAATAATTTTGCTGGTATTTTATGCAATATGGTACAGTTAAAGTGCTGAAGTGTAGTGAATATGGTGTAATAGTGATTTACGTGTATTTTCATTACATATTTGCCCAAAATTCCCAAAGAAAATCATGGATTAGGTTATCAGCGCCTGATCAATGGTAACGACTTGACTTACTGACAGACAATGACTATTAAGACTACATAATATGAAGAAATGATGAACAATATATGAAAAATAATTAATTAAGACTTGGCTGTATGGGCTTTGATCCCTTTGCCTGTCCGAATGGACGAACAGAACCAAAAAAAAAAAACCCGTCTGTTCAGACCAGCAAGTGATTAAGTCTATACAGCCAAGTCTTAATAATTTTCTTCACAAAGTATTTACCACTTCTTCATTTTGAGTAGTACATTAATACTTAATAGTCACGGTAAGTCATTAAGTCGAGTCGTTACCAATAATTGGACACTGATAGGCGAAATAATAATTTCCTGGGAATTTTTAACATAACATAGAAATACTCATAAACTACCTACGTTATAAAATATCTCACCCGGCACTCTGCTCTCCTCGACTCACCTGACTGGGCATGAATATGAGTAAGTATTATAAAGTATGAGTTATGTAAGCACGTTGTGGGTGGGTCACTGCAACTCGGTGTTTATCATTGGTGGCCATAGTATTTACCCTAATGCTAGGGACGCACCTGCGTGTACCGTCCCGAAGCAATGTGTGGCGAAGCTTCGTACGTTTTGTACACTAGAAAGCTATCGCGATAAAACTGTGGTTACATTAGTGACTTCGGTATTTTACATCAAGTGTCGTGCAATAATTAAAGATGACCGAAATCATTTTCATGCGTTTAACTATGGATGACGAATTACTTTACTATGACAGCTATATTGTACTAATAATTACATAATGATTTTTTGGATCCCTTCATGGGTTCCGCTTCATAATGGTGTAAAACTTCTAACACCATTTTATCACTCCACTCAATATTTTTATTGATTAACTGAAGATGCTCGAACGCGTTTAAACACATCGAAAATTTTAATAAAAAACGCTAGTCTGACCACAGAGCGCAATATATTAGCGCGCTAAAACCCTTTGACTTATCGCCATCCAAGCGATAACGAACACATACACGAAGCCCGAATGTTCGCGACGATAGCCGATAATGGCTGGTCACGTCTGCGTGTATCGTCTTATTGCACGAAGCTTCGTGACGATACACGCAGGTGTGGACCTAGCATTATGCTAGGGCGGAAATTTTCGATGTGTTTAGACGCGTTCGAAGGTCTCCAGTTAATCAATAAATATGGAATGCAGCAATGAAATGGTGTTGCAATTTTTACACAATTATTCATAATTGTGTAAAAATTGGGTTCAGCTTCAGCTCAACCCAAGATGAAATCCAAGAAAATCATTATGTAATTATTAGCATATTATAGCTGTAATCCATTGTTTGTACGATACGAGACCGTAACGATGTATCCATTGTTAACACATGAAAATTATTTCGGCCATCTTTATTTATTGCACGATAATTCGTGTAAAATACCGAAGTCGCTAATATGACCACAGTATTATCGCGATAACATTCTAGTGTACAAAACGTACGAAGCTTCGCCACATATTACTTCGGGACGATACACGCAGGTGCGGCCCTAGCATGCACTAATAATCGTAATTCATGAACGATATGTCCAATTATCCATATTTACAGATGGTTCTCCTTACGTTTACGTTCTATAAAAAAGAATAGAAATTGTCAATATTGTCACTGTCAAATAATCGCATATTCGCATAATAGGAAAGTAAAACAATAAAGGACTCGAAGGAAATCGAAAGGACTTTTGACGGGAATTTGAAAACGTCATGGGGTGCTCTTGTATTATATTCTATATTTTAGTGTTTTAACGTGTTATATTAGATAATTTTGACGGCATTTTATGTAATGTGATGCGCGGAACTACTGGGATGTAGTGAATATCATATAAAAGTGTTTTACAACGTTTTCGTTTTCCATCAAAATTCCAACAAGATACCATTAACAGTGTGGCCATTGCACTGTTGAAGGTGACGATTTGACTTAGACAATGACTAACCTGACAAGACTATAAACATAAAATAATAATAACTTGACACTGGCACCAATAGCTCGTATAAGTAGCTGATTGCCAATATACAAAGAGAAGAAGAAGAAGTAAAACAATAAGTGCAGCTTAAATAGAAATAACTAAAGAGAACCTAATTGATGATTAAGTACACCTAAGGAAATATTAAATATCAATAATAGGGTGTCCATGGCGTAAATATATTTTAGGCCTTATAAGTACTACATTCGCAATAATGGCTTGGCGAAGTCACGGAGTAAGCAATGCTGACTTGATTCAACAATTACGAAGTAAGAATTTCTTTTAGCTTTAGAAACTATTAATGTTTAGAATTTAATTAAGAGCTCTTTAAGCTCTTATTCTAAATATATTTGCTATTTGAATAATCAAATTGATGTTCATATTTATTTGCTCTATGAAACAGAAAATGGAATAATAAAATCCGATGTGGTTGCTAATGCTATGCTGGCTGTAGATAGAAAAAATTATTGCGCTCATTCTCCATATCATGACTCCCCACAAACTATTGGTTTCGCTGCTACTATCAGTGCTCCTCACATGGTAAGATAACATTTTCTTAAATATTGTTTGGCGATTGCTATTAAACATTATGTAAAGAAAGCAAACAGTATAATTTAAACTTTTAAAGCAATCTTTATTTTTATTGGTATACTAACTTCTTTAATTTTTATGAAGTTTATAATTTTTAGCATGCAATGGCATTAGAAAAACTGAAGAATCACCTCATTGTTGGAGCGAAAGCATTGGATGTTGGATCGGGCTCTGGTTACTTGACGGCATGTATGTCAATGATGGTTGGTGAGAGTGGCAAAGTCATAGGTATTGAACATATACCAGAACTAGTCAACCTTGCTACGAAAAATATTGAAAATGATAATTCAGCTTTACTCTCTTCTGAAAGAATTAAATTGGTTGGTAAGTTGATCTTATTAAAATATTATTTATTGCTATTTTACTTTTTAAAATAATTGGTATAAAAAAATAATAGTATTACTTTACCTCAGATTCAAGAAATGTTAATTGAAATCTTACAGACCGTTTTAATGGAAATTATATAGCCATATTATACTGTTTATGCATTTTTTTACAAAATTATTGTTTATACGAGCTGAGTATCCTTTTCTAGTTTATCTACTCTTTTTTTTAGGTTGGCTATGGTTAGACCTGACGCTAGTTAAATGTCAGATTAGATAATGGATGATGTCTCAGTTAGTAGTGTTCTTATCTGTTTTGCAAAGCATTAGAACACTATTGGTAAGGCCGCGACATACGAGCTTTTATGTAATGTAAAAGCACAGAGAATCATTCATTCATCATCATTTCAGCCTATTGCCGTCCACTGCTGAACGTAGGCCTCCCTCATTTTACGCCACAGAGTGCGGTCCTGTGCCGCCTGTATCCAACGACGCCCAGCAACCTTCACTAGGTCGTCTGTCCACCAGTGGGGGGGCGTCCCACACTGCGTCGTCCGGTACGTGGTCGCCACTCTAGAACCTTTCTTCCCCAGCGGTTGTCGGTTCTTCGAGCGATGTGGCCTGCCCATTGCCACTTCAGCGTGCTAATTCTTCGTGCTATGTCGGTTACACCCGTTCGTCTGCGGATTTCCGTATTTCGGATTCTATCTCGCAGAGAAATCCCGAGCATAGTCCGCTCCATAGCACGCTGAGCGACTTTGAGCCTGGTTATGAGGCCTACATTTAGGGACCACGTTTCCGTGCCGTAAGTCATCACTGGTAACACACACTGGTCATAGACCTGTGTTTTCAAACACTGAGGTATGTTGGATGAGAAGATCTTCTTAAGTTTCCCGAACGCTGCCCAACCGAGTTGGATTCGTCGGCTGACCTCTTTCTCGAAATTGGATCTACCTAACTGGACTGTTTGTCCAAGGTGAACATAATGATCGACAATTTCGAGAATCGCATTGCCAACTAGGACCGGTACAGGAATGACACGGATGACATGACTTTCGTCTTGTCCATGTTCATTCGTAAACCCACTAGTTGGGATACCCTGCTGAGATCGTTGAGCATGGTGCCCAGGTCCTCCATGGATTCTGCCATGACGACAATATCGTCTGCGAATCGAAGGTGAGTGATGTATTCGCCATTGATGTTGATGCCGAGTCCGGTCCAGTCTAAAAGCTTGAAGACATCTTCCAGTGCAGTGGTGAACAGTTTCGGAGAGATGACGTCTCCCTGTCTTACGCCTTTCTGCAACTGGATCGGTTTCGTACTCTTATCCCGAATACGGACTGACATTGTGGCGTTCCTATACAAACACTTCAGCACTTCGATATAACGATGGTCGATTTGGCACCGCTGAAGGGACTGCAGCACCGCCCAAGTTTCGACTGAATCAAAGGCTTTCTCATAGTCCACAAACGCTATACACAGAGGCCGATTGTACTCCTCGGTCTTCTGGATAATCTGCCGAAGCGTGAGGATATGGTCTATGGTGCCTTTTCGGAAGCCAGCTTGTTCGGGCGCCTGGAAGTCATCAAGCTTGCACGTGAGTCGATTGGTAATGACTCTCGAAAACAACTTGTAGACGTGGCTCAAGAGTGAGATGGGTCTGTAGTTCTTTAGAAGAGCTTTGTCGCCCTTCTTGAAGAACAGCACCACCACACTCCTGGTCCACGACTCTGGAACGTCGCCCCCGAGGATAACGGAATTAAATAGCTTCTGAAGGGCTTTTAAGACCGGCTTGCTGCCTGCCTTCAGGAGCTCTGCCGTAATTCCGTCATCTCCCGGTGCCTTACCGTTTCTTAGTTGTTCGAGAGCCATTCTGATCTCGCACAAAAGCACAGAGAATGTCAACTGATATTCAGTTCATTTTTAAACATACATTAATTTCAGTTGGTGATGGTCGTCAAGGGTATCCGTCTGAAGCTCCATATAATGCAATTCACGTAGGTGCAGCCGCACCCAAACTACCACAAGCTGTGAGTATTTAATTATATTCCATGTTTCAGATTTATTTTTTTATTATAGTCTACATTCGTAATATAGGAAATAAGTTCACATGTTACTACAATTAGGTTAACCATTAAGTAGACAAACACAAACAGACAAATAAACAAGAAATAATTTTATTTTAACTATATTTGTGTGTCAAAAGCCATACACTGTTGTTTTTAATTAAACTAAATTTTAACATTTATTGCAATGAAGGTTTAACGGTTCGCTAGTATGTTTTAATTTATGTTTTGATTTTCAGCTCAGATTACAATAATTTTGTTATTTCACTTATTTTCAGTTAGTTGATCAACTAAAACCAGGTGGAAGACTAATCTTACCTGTGGGACAGCAAGGTGAAGAACAGCACTTAACTCAGGTACATTATTATTTTTATTGCCTTTTGCCGTTTGTTTTTGTCATTTTAAACATATCAAATGCCCACTATTTGAAAATGGCATTCCCTCCTGGGTACATATTGCCGTAATCACAGCAAGTGACAAACTTTATTGTCTTAAGATCCCCGACTACCTAATTTTAATCATACATGACTATTTAAGTCACCGCAGCTTTCGCTACAGGGTGGAATGGACGTTGTCTACCTCGCACCCTATCAAGTTCGGCGTCCCTCAGGGCTCGGTCTTTTCTATTTACGCTATACGTTAGCGACATGCCCAAGTAAAGTTCATAAAGCACTTTACGCTGACGACACTGCACTCTTTTGTGCAGGTAAGACCCCGACAACAGTAGCAATGACTTTCCAAATAGCGATTACCGCCCTAGCCAATTGGGTTAGGAAGTATAGAATAGAAATCAACTCCGACAAGAGTCAGGCGGTCATGTTCACACGTCGAAATGCCCGTACCCACACTATTAATAGCATCCCGTCCCTTAAAATCTTTAATAAGCCTGTCACACACAGCCTGTTGGAACAGGCAAGCCAAATACCTAGGTGTAACCCTTGACAATCGACTCAGCTTCGCCCCTCACGCAAGTCCACGCGCGTGCGGCCTTTGTGATGGGACGCATTCATAGTTTATTAAATGCTAGGTCTAAATTAGCCTTGAGCAGGAAGGTTCGATTATACATCGCTTGCATACGGTCAATCATGATCTATGTTCGCGCATGTTAGGCACACAGGATCCATAGGCTTCAGACATTACGAAATAGGTGCATGCGCCGAGCTATGGGAGCATCGTGGTTCATACGAAACGTCGATCTTCACGTCGACCTCGAACTGCCGACTATCAGACAATTTATGAAACAGTGCTCCCGGAGCTACTTTGACTCTTCCATGACACACCCCAACCCTCTAGTAGTTGGAGCGGATTCCTACGTGCCATCCCGTATCATAAAAATCCGACGTCCGCGGCACTTGATCGATACGATGTTGACGACGCCATCACACTCCCTCAACTAAGAGCTTACACGGCCCGCGAGGTCACAACACATAAATTCCCACGGTTTCGTCCTCGCCGTCGAGGTGCGAAATCGCACCGCGCAAGTCATTAATCCAAACGTGGGCACGCCAACTTTGTTACCAGCGTGGGTATCGCTGGTTAGCCGAGCTCCGTTCCCCATAGGGGGAGCCCTTGCGCGATGTCGCTTAGCTTACTTTAATCGGGTTGACTGCCCTCAGCGCTCACTCATAGTCCGCGTAAAGCTGTCAAAGCCATCTGCGGCTAACAGCTAAACACACCAAAAAAAAAACAATTGGCATGCGGGTTGGCGGTTGGAGTTGGTATTGTCACCCAGAAGAGTACAGTATCACAGAAGAAGTACATTTAAGGAGTTGTGTTGTTAAAACATTTCCGCATATCCTGTACAAAAAGTGCTGACTTTCAGTTGTAATTGTTTTTACAGTTAGTACCACACTCTCGCAGAAGATCGACGTCTGAGTAATAGCAATGTGCTATTGCGCTTCGTTCGGTGAGCGAGAGAGCCGGAAGCCTAACTGGGGTGGGTTCAGGGCTGTATTGGTAGGCAGCGGCCTAGCTATACCATTGGCAAAGGTCCATGGGCGGCAGTGAAACTTACCATCAGGTGTGCTGTCTGCTCGTTTGCCGCCATAAGCAATAAAAAAAAAAAAAAAAAAAAAAAAAAAAAGTTCATAGCGTTAAGGGTACAATACTTATACCATACATTATCCATCCTAAATGTAATACCTTTCACCCTTAACTATATTAATCATCTCAGCTCACTATATGTTCCACTGCTGAGCTCGAGTCTCTACAATGGGAGGGAAACTGACCTACTATACCACGCTGGTCAGACGTGTTGGTATAGGGTTTTGTTTTAAATTTGCCTTCTCTTGTATTTTTTTTTATTGATAACGCAGTGGTCGAAATGCATTTACGCACCACCCCTCGGAATGGGGAGTGTAGGACTCGCAAGCCTCGGGGGTAGAATACCCACAAAAACATCCACTGCTATTGCTGTTAGCCGAGATGGCTTTGACAGCTTAACTGGACTATGGGTGAGCGCTGAGGGCTCTCAACCCTGAGACTTCTCTTGTATAGATAATATATGCGTTTTTTATCCCTTAGACATCTCTTACGATCACCCACGGGTAAGATAAGGGTGGTGAATTGTATTCTTACTCTATCACCACACGCAAATGAACTATATTAACCACTTCATATTTGAATTTAAAGGTTGACAAAGCAGAAGATGGCACAACTACAATTAAAAAGTTAATAAGTGTTATCTATGTACCACTGACGGACAAGAGTCAACAATACCGTGAGTGATAGCTCTAACCATTTTTATAAACATTATCAACTGAAATATGTATATATTTCAGTTGATAATGTTTCTTTTAAATCATTAGTGTTATGTCCGTATTTATTATTTGTGACATTATAATGAGAGATGTGCCGGGTTTATTTCAAAACGTAATGAAAATTTTGAGTTTTTGATTTGTTAACAAACTGCCTGTTATTATTTTTAGGTGATTCACTGTTTTAAATGCATAATCTGGTATCTAAATATATAAAATTTATTATAAATTAATATTATTGCAGTGCTCTTAGTTTAAAGTTTCTTAAATGAAGGTTTGTTTTCAAAAATTCGCTCAAGTTCTATTAAATGTATTTATTAGCGAGGATTCTTCTTTGGGCTATAAATTAAACAATGTGTGTTCTTAAATAATAGTTTATTCTTGAGCACCATTAATATATACTAAACATTTAAAACTTATGCTATAACAAGCCTACTTAACCTGTTACAAATAGATTAAATGATATATGGTAACGGGTTTTGGCGGGAGTATGGAACGTCACGTCGCGCTCTTGAATTTATTAATAATTAATTATTATATATTAATTATTTTAGTATTTTGTAGTGTTCTTTAGTATTTAGTGTATATTGAATAAATAAATAGTGGTTTACGTGTATCTTCAAGTTCTGCCAATATTGTGTCTGGTACAAATCATAATTTGGTTCTCAGCACCCAATTAATGCTAAAGACTTGACTTTCTGCCAGACAGTGACTATGAATAAACCATTCTTTCTATAAAGAAGTGCTAATTCATTTGTGAAGAAAATTGTACAAGAGTTGGCTGTATGAACTTTGTTTTCTTTGCTTGTCCGAACTAGCAGTACCAGAAAAAGTTTTGTGGTAACCTGCGGGCGAACGGATATTACGTTTGCCAAAAGCGCGTTGTGTTGACAGCTGAAACCGATTCCCCTCCCGCTTTATAAGTGATAAAAACATTTTATAGCCGCCGGATTATGCGAATATTTTCTGACTTGTATATCCAGCACATCGCTATATTGGTCTTAATTCTAGGTAGCTTTTTATACACTACTATTTTACACTAATAGCAAAGGGAAAATTATTAAATACAAATTTGTAATTAGATATTTTATTATTTAAATTTGTATTTGTTTGTATAGTAAATTATAATATGCGATAAGGACATAAAACGGTAATCAAGAAAAATAAAATATTAATTTAGTAATTAAATAAATAAGTATACCGTTTCAATATACGTGAAAAAATGTTCTTGTTTATACATATACAAAAAATAATAAATCCCCCTTTGCGTTTAATTGTTCTTATTAAACATAACTGTCCCACAAATGACATGATCCTGTCTTGTGAGGAGATCTACTATTGTGTTATAATTTATTTAATTTTGACCAGCGCAAGAACTCAGTCTTTTATAACGCGAATATGATGATGATAAATGTTCTAAAATGTAAATTTTAATGATGGTTACATTTATCAAATTTGGGTCTGGGGTTTCTGAACAATAATCATTTATGTAAAGTAACCATGCATATTTAAAAAAAAAAAACATTTAAACCTGTTATACAAAATTGTTATCGTTCTGAGAAAAACAATTGTATGTGTAACTATGCCAAAATTTACTTTAAATAAAGTTTTATACTGTCTTAGCGATAATGAGATCTCCATTCGGTAAAAACGGTACAGATGGCAGAGTGTTCTAAGGATCGACCTTCTCAAGCCAAGTGTCATGTGTTCGAACCTCATGTAGTACATTTTTTTTTGCGATTCACAAATAATTATTCTGAGTTTGTACATAATTTGTGTCTGTTAATTGAAGTTTTGATATAATTTATGTCTGTAAAGTACTTACGATGCAAGGGTTTTTCTATCTGCGGTGTGTTATTCTATAAAAAGAAAATTTTGTCATGCTATCGGATCAGCGAAGTTGAGCTCTTGCGTTGGTTAAAATACTCACTGTTTATAAGCCTTATTTATTACTTTTAAATATATATATATATATATATATATAGGTATATAAGTTGTTATTTGCAGGAAATTGTTGTATAGCTTGATCAAGATAATTGTACGACTCTTGATAGCGAACGAGTTACACTTGACGTCGATATTAGTAATTTTGATTAAATTTATATAAGTGATATTTTAAGTCATTTGTTAACTTTGTTCTAGGTCCTTGGCGTTAAGATAGATAATAGTCAATTGTAATAATATTTTTTTTTATCTGATTATAATCCTATACTCTGTAATAAACAACAATATTTGTTATATTTATTATAAATTTGTGTGTTTTATTTTATCTTTTATATTGTACGGAAAATATAATAAAGCTTCACATTTTTTAAAGCGCTTTTTTATTTCCATACTTGAGGATTACCTTTAGGTAATATTAAAGTAATATTCTCGTTCTCTTTTTACTGATTTGTGTCTCCTGTTCAAAATAACCATGATTTAAACTTCAAGTCCTATTTTACAAGTAAAACTTAAATTCTGTTCCATTTTGTGTGACCAAGAGAACACTGTCAGGTAGACTGTAAGCAGTGTCTCGTTGGCCTTCTGTTATTGGAGAAAAAAGACATGCTGTCCTGTCTTTCATTATATAAAAAAAATAATGATAAACACAATTTACTTTAAATTGTAATTGGTGATTTTTTTTTTGTACTACAATTTTTCCTTTTCTTCGTATCATGTCGAAAGATAGAAAATATTTACGATACAGACACTCTTTATTTTTTTTAATTTAACGTATTAATTTTTGCGAATGACTTATTATGCGAATACTGCATATCATTCTTTATTTACTTCTTTCTCCTACTCTTACCCCAATTACTTGGGGTCGACGCAATATGTACTCCTCTTTCTGCATATTGCAAAAGTTATTGGCAATATTTGACATTATTTCATTATTTACTGCATATCTATTTTGAAAAGGGTACGGTCGTTTTAATACTCTATACTTGAGACATTTCATACATACATATCATCACGCCATATCCTTTGCAGGGTAAGCAGAGAGAACAGAGTACCAGAGAACTCTATCTTTCCATACTTTACTCGCTTCTTCAACATTCATAGTTCTCTTCATACACGCTCGCCGGTTTAGACTCTTGACTCCACCTTCCTTCAGTACATGACCAATCTGGTCTAGGTAGGTGAGTCTCAGTCGCCCCCGGTACCTACATCCTTTCACTTTCGCATTGTATATTGAGACATTTCAATTGGGAAAAAAATAAAACAATATAAACGAGTACAGTGATTTTATTATAATAATAAAAATTATAATTTAAGCTTTTGTAATAATTCAGAAGCTTTTATATAATGGTTGATATATGTTTTGTACCTGAGATTTCTATTATTTAAATGTCCATTAAATTCTATTATTTAAATGTCCATTAAAAATCCAAGGATTGGGTTTCAAATGGCAACATTTAACAAAAAATGGCAACAATAATCGTTTTATACAGAAATAATTTAATTTTTATATATTTAAAATATTATGTGAATATTTTGTACATTTACACAGCCGTTAAATCATAACTGTGTATGTATGGAGGATATGAAAAAGGCTCCAAAAGTTCTGCAAATGCAGCTATTGCAAGCTTTTCAGTAAGTCCTGTTTTATCGACAAACAGTTTGAGATTAACACATACAGAGTGGGCAGTGTGAATATTTTGTGCTTTTTACTGTAATATATATTACTGCTTCAGGGCCCTTATCACAATTATTCAAAATAATTAACACGGACACAATATCTACGCGAAATCGCTAAACATTATTTTGTATTATATTTACCTGTATGTTATCGGCGGTGGCATAATAGGGAGTAGGCTTCAAAACGATCTGTCAAACCCTTAAATTGCTTTAATCTGTAAATTGGTAACATTATTTATATATTTACATATATATATGTGTCCATATTATCGCTGTATTTGTATTTTATCTGTACGATAATATAATTGAACTGATATAAGCAAATTTCACTAGTAGCTTGACATTTCACTTTGAAGTTGATTTCTTATTCGGTAAGACTCCAGCTTATATTTTTCAGTTAAAAATTTTAAGATTTAATAAATTGATAAATAAATTATAGTATAACCGTAGAACTATGGTCATCATAAAACCATATTCAAATAGAAGAAATTATTTTTACATTTTGTTAATGTAACAGAATTTATCTTATTAAATCTTTATTTAAGAGGCACAAAAGTGAACACTTAAATCTACTACTTATCGCCTAAATGCTGCGTTATAGGCAAATGGACGTAACAAATCATGCAATAAAATGTTTTTTAATCGTTACTTAAGTACAGACATCATATGTGCAGACATGACACAAATATGAATTTCAAAGTTGAGCCTTGTGTTTATATGAAGTATAATGTTATAATTTTTATTGTTTAATAATACCTATTAATTGTGGTATTTTGAAATAAAATTATTTATACTGTTATTTTCGTATAAACCTCGAACCATCATTACGTTATTGCCATATCGATTGAAATCTATTCTTATTTTTTTCGGCGAGTTTGTATTTTGACATGCTCAAATATATAGATTATTTAACAAGTTAACTTTTTATTTTACTTTTAATGAATCATATATTATATATATTGCAAAAAATGTTTTAAATTTATTATATTTTTATACTCACAAATTAATATTATTTTATAATATTTTAAAAATCGCTCTTAATACCGTATTCAAAGTAATACGTATTTATTAAATTAAACATTTTTATTTTAAATATTATCAATATTATATCTATAAGATAATATTTAATGGTGCAGGTACACATCTGTGCGTGCACACACTGTTTCTGTGAGTCACCTTTTATGTATTGTGAAATAAAATTCTTAAACATTCTAAGAACGTTTCCATAATAAATCCATACCTTTTTTACATAATTACATAAAATAAGCATTTTGCCATCAATATTTTCGATGATTCCCATAAATTTATTAATACTTTTATTTTACAAAAATGTATAAATACGTCTACGGCTAATACCATTTACAAAGAATAAATAATATAGATAATAAATATGGTTTGAACATCTATGTTCAAACCATATTTATTGACCTCTAGGTCAAATTGAACATCTTAAATGAATTGATGGTGTAGAGCTCATAAGATAAGCTGACGTGTCCGTGGATTAGTTCATCATGTAGGAAATTCTGGATGTTGTGTCCATTAATTGTGTTTGTAACCTCTCCTGCGACACAATTATTTGTTCGTAGTATGGCTAGTTGTCTGTTACATATATAGGTAGGTAGACATGATATGCACGTGTAAACTAAATTCAAATAAATAATTAGGCCTATAATAATGTTTTAACTTTGAGCAAATGTGAACACTTTTATAGCTGATATACGTCCCATTGTTAGGCTCGGGTCTCGTTTTTGACAAAAAATAGTCTACTTATAAAACGCTAGCCACGTTTTGGTATGCGCTTTCGTATTCCATCTTTTCGCAGTGATGTCTGGTTGTTCTACCAAACGTTATCGTGGGAAAGGATCAGATGGCATATCGGATTTCTACGTCTTCAACCGGAACAAAATAAGTACTGCTCAATTGAATTGTAAGGTTTATAGAAAAATGTTATAGAAGTGCGACATTGCCACATTGTTGCTGCACTAATAATTCCATTGGATATCCATGCAGCTGAGTCCGCTATCGCGCATCTAGGCCGCCTAACATTTTCAAATTATTATGTTTAAAATATAGTAGATATGTTCTTAAGTACTCGTCCTGCATTTTATTATTTTCAAATAGATTATAATTTATGTAAAATACAAAAAGTAATATCTTAAACAACGCTTAGATACGATATATATTTTCTCTTTTGGTGTCTACATTTTAAAAAATAAAAATTATAATCTGAATAACACCGATTTTAAAATTGGTGCTATTCAGATACGTATGTACTTCTTCATTATTGTCTATATAATATAGTTACTCTATACAATGAATATGATCACAATATATTGTGATGCCAGTGATATATTCCTATCATATACACGAAATGCGAAAGGGAATGCTCCGATGGTTAAAGATGCGAAAGGGAATGCTCCGATGGTTAAAGATGCGAAAAGGGAATGCTCCGATGGTTCGGACATGTTGAGAGAATGCTGAACGAACGTCTGGTTAAGAAGATATACAATGCGAAAATGGAAGGATGTAGGTACCAGGGGAGACCGAGACTCACCTACCTAGACCAGATCGGTCATGTACTGAAGGGAGGTGGAGTCAAGAGTCTCCGAAATCGGCGAGCGTGTATGAAGAGAATTATGAATGTTGAGGAAGCGAGTGAAGTATGCAAGGATAGAGTTCTCTGGCACTCTGTTCTCTCTGCCTACCCTGCAAGGGACATGGCGTGATGGTATGTATGTATGTATGTATAATATTTACGCATAATAAGCTGTGTCAAATAAAATGTTTCTAAACTACGTATTTTTAAGAGCTTTTCGTATGGTTATATTTCGTTTGTTTTTTTTATTAACCTATGATGGCAAACGAGCAAGCAGCACATCCGATGGTAAGTGTTACTACTGCACATGGACCAAATTAAAAAGACCAGGTGTATAGCCAAGAAGCTGCCTACCATAACGAAACTGCTCTTCTTAAAACTCGTTTGAAGAAGGACATGTAATAGCGCTGCAGGTAGTTCATTCCAGTGCAACGTATTTACAATACCGATATTCCAAGCTGTCGTTGTTGTGATCTAAGCAGTCTTCAGCGAGAGCATGCGAAACTCCTGTCCAAGGCAGACAGTGCAAGGCAATGTAGGAACATTGACGAGCAATCCGACGGTAAGTGATTTTCTCTTCACATTATATTTTTGTTTTAGTTAATATTAACGATAAATAATCCAAATATGCAGCATATTTTATTAACAATTTATTGGTTTGTTCCAATCAACCATAATTATTATAAAAGCAAAATATAGATATTATAGATATTTTTTTAATTTCCAAGTCGTACCCAATAACTTGCGTGTCAAAGAAGTTTTGGGTGTAACTTTTATTTAACCATAACCGCAGCTGCATTTGCGTGAAGAACTTATAGGTTATTTTTCTATCCATCCGTAAAGAACCTACTTCTTTGTCTTGGATAAAAATAAGGTCCTTTTCTGACAACGAACTTGTGATGATTGGATAAGTGGATAGTTGAGATATGCGCTTTTACATTTTTTTTACAAGTTCGAATTATGCAAGATAGTTTCTGTTCCTAATAAATTTACGTTGTAGAATCAAATCTCGGTACTATACCTTCAAGGTTTAAACTATTTTAATACATTGTATCTAGTACGATAAAAAAATGTAATAATAATAAGTAGGGTGGATAAATATTGTAAATATATGTTTTAAAGCTAAAAATAATTCTTTAATAAAAATTATAACGTTTAATGTCTCTAAAATATAAATCATATTGTACAATATCTTTAAAATTGTGATTTAGTTACATCCTAATTTTATTGTGTTAACTTTAAATGTATTTTTTTGTAATTACAAAATATCTACCATAATACTGTATCAATTTTAATGATAGTTACGCCATTTTGAAAATTATTTCTCCCTCTAATGACATATAATATGTAAATATTTAAAATACTTTTTTTTTCATTAAAAAACCAGTTTCTCGCATGTAACCTAAAAATACGTCTATGAGATGACGGCAGCTTAAATAATAAATCATCTACTAATGGTGCGAAGTATACGATGTTCTAGTTACGTTTTCTTTGAAGTTTGAGTTTCTTTTAGCTAGTGTAAGATCTGATTAAAAAAGTAAAATAATAACATCGCCAGAACAAAAGTAAACTTAAGTATTATTTAATTATCAATAATAGAATTATCTTGAATTGTACGTATTCTAATTTTTCTTTCTTTTCTTTTTTCTAATTTTTCTTTCTAATTTTTCTTTTGGTTGTTAAGTCGAAATTTCTACGCTAAATTTTAAAGTAAGTTTTTTTTTATTTTATAATGTAATTAACTCTGTTACCATTATTGATTATGCAATAGTCAAAATTAGTTTTTTCACTTTTGTAATTCCATATTCTGAACTCACTTTTATATTCACTTAACAATAAAAACAAAACAAGAAAATTCCAAATAATTATAAAATTATATTACAAATATTGAGTAAAATATTATGTATATAAAATTAAGTATTTGAAAAATGTTACATGAATTCGTTTAGTGTTAAAAATTACTAAATAAAAATATGTGGTAACTTGTCACTATTTGTTAACAAATTTGTCAGTATTTGTTAACAAATTTGTCACTATTTGTTAACGAAATTGTCACTATTTGTTAGCACACTGAATAAATATAATGTGAATTATTTAAACATAGTGATCTCGCTAATAATGGAGTATTTGTAGTTTTGTAAGGTGAGATCAATGACGGTCTATATAAAAATTATTCGGTAGAACTGTAATATAAATATTGAAACACCTAAACAAAAGCAATAATGCTCGCTTTAACCTATCTCTAAATTTTAGGTAACACGTAAGACATTTTTTTATTTTTAAAGGACAACACCCGGCACTAATGAAATCAGCCTTGTATTGCTGGGGAGTTCACAAAAATACAATTAACGGTCTCGGAACAATAATTTGAGAATCGCACAAAGTATTCCCCTGCGTGGGCATCGAATCTATGGTGATGGCATGGCAGATCGTTATCTTAACCAATATGCCATCTGTGCAGTCTGCAGTATTGTAAGTTATAGACAGTCTGCACTATAAGTTCTGCGCAGTCGCTGTTATAACAACTGCTGGGAAAACAAAATTGGAAACAGCTGTATTGGTAATATTACTACTGATAATATTATTTAATGCTAGGCTATACTGGTTGCTTCGGCAAGTACCTGCACACGGTCGTGCGGAGGGAGTGGACTCCGTCCTGCCACCATTGCAGTAGCGACGAGGACACGGCGCAACATACGCTCGAGGTATGTTCGGGCTGGGACGGGCAGCGCCGTGACCTCGTCGCTGTCATCGGTGCCGACCTGACGCTGCCGACTGTTGCGCGAGCGATGGTCGACAGCGTCAGGAATTGGGACGCGGTCGCCGCCTTCTGCGAGGCTGTCATCTCGCAGAAGGAGGCGGCGGAACGGGCCCGGGAGGATTCCCGTGACCCGGGCCGCCGCCCGCGGCCGGGGCGGCGCAGGCGCGAGTACCTGCGCCTGATGCCGCCCTAACCGAGGCTTCGGGTGATCGGACCGGGGAATTGTCCGGTTACCCGACGTGAGGCCACCGCGTGAGGACGACGCCTCGACGGCGAAAGCTGTCGGGGCGTCGACAGGAGAGGAGCCCAAGAGGGCATACCGCCGAGCGGGCCACCGAAGACAAAGATCGGGTACCGGTGGCCCGCTCGTACGGCGAAGAAGAGGTGCTTGCAGGGTGGGTCAATGGGGTTGCGCGCCGCCTCTTCCGTCACCCCGGACCGATTTGGCGGGGTGCGACGTCCATAGCCCACCGCAAAAAAAAAAAAAAAAAAAAAAAGGCTATGCTGGATAACGTGGGAGGTAAAATAAAATAACAAAATTAAATAGTTGCTAACTGTGTCAATGATAGGGGTTATTTATTTTGTCTTAGTAGTTCCCTAAAAATTATGGGTGGTTAATGTATTCCGTGTACATCTCCTAAGACAGTTTGGTAGGATTCTCTAATAACTCTTATATGCATCGTCGTGTCCAACAATAAACTCGCTCAAGGCACGCGAACAGATATTTTTATAGTGATTTCGTTATTGACAATTTTGTAAATAAGTAGTCCCCGACTTTTGTTTTATTATTTATGTCATCTTAATTAACTTTATTAAATAAGGACGTATTCAACTAAATGAACTGGCAAATGTAGGCCGTATTGTATTAATTTTATAAAATTCTGTACATATACTATCTATCTCAATGAATAGAATGAAAAAAATATTTATGAAAAGAAGGAAAAGTCAAAATAAAAGTTTACAGCCACCTCAGTCTGGCTAGCGTGGTGAATTTCACCACTATTGTGTTGGAAACTCGAGCCCAACAGTGGGATGTATATCGGGTGATATGAACCCAACTAAATAGGATCTGAAGGAATTAACGATGATGTGATAATATAAAAAAAACAACACTGCTGTGAATGAAATAGATTTTGCGAAGTTAATTGAGAATAAAGTAATTAATAGAACTACATTCGTATAAAAAATTAAGTTTTTAATATACATCTAAATAATGGCTCTGTATTTATATTGCGGCAACATTATCTATCTCTAATTAACTAACATACCACCTGTTGTTGAAACCAGGACCGTCTTTACCATTGGGACATGCGAGGCCCGTGCTTAGCGTACCCACTTTCACGGGAGCCCCAAAAGTCTATTGAATTCTCTATATATAGGTACTCTATACACCTATAATTTAATTTCTGTTTTAGCTAAATAGTCATAATTAATTGTAACCAATTTTAATTTTTTAACCAACTTCAGTAAAAGAGCACCTCCTTTTTTTTTATTGGAATGCAGTTGCTTCCCGTGTGGCCTCGTTTTAATTTAATCCACTGGTATCTAGTTGAACTAGGTTTTATTTTTGTTAAAATTTTGATTATTTTATAAACAATATATATTTTTGTTCAATAAACCATAATATATTTGTAGAAAAATCTCTTTATTACCTTTTTATTTTTTTAATGGTATCCAAGTTTCTGTGTGCCCAAAAGCCCCTCGTATGGCATAAGACGGCCCTGGTTTGAAACTCATATAATTTCACCCTGTCTTAAGTCTTATGTACTATTACGATATTTATTTAATTGTAAATGCTTTTATTCTACAACACTATTACCAGTTTTCATCGACGACCCTCTTAAACCTAATCAATTTAAACACCAATATTACACGTTGAATGAATGTTACCTAAAAAGTGTCGTTGGTGAAAACGGCATATTGTGGTTATTTTAAAAGTGGAGCATTATAAACAATTATAGACTGTCGTCATAATTATTTTAATATATATATATATATATATATTTACATCATTCATGGTAATAAAAAAAAATTGTTGGTATTTGTGGCATTTAGTTCGGTATTATAGAAAAGTAATTATCATTTGATTCAAGATATAGCATTGAAATTAGGTAAATTAAAATCTAATGAACAAAATGGCGTATTTACATAATATAATTTATTACGATTTAGTCAAGAGTCTCCAAAACCGGCGAGCGTGTATGAAGAGAATTATGAATGTTGAGGAAGCGAGTGAAGTATGCAAGGATAGAGTTCTCTGGCACTCTGTTCTCTCTGCCTACCCTACAAGGGATATGGCGTGATGATATGTATGTATGTAATTTATTACAAGTTTTAAAGAAAATATCGATTAAAAATGTTTTTCTCTCGT
Source organism: Lymantria monacha (assembly GCA_905163515.2). Lineage (NCBI taxonomy): Eukaryota > Metazoa > Arthropoda > Insecta > Lepidoptera > Erebidae > Lymantria > Lymantria monacha. The sequence continues at coordinate 5,081,415 of LR991087.1, forward strand.
ACTGCGTGAGACTTTACAAACATTATAATTAAGCAACAAAAATTATGCCATACGACATCTATTTGTAGATCACACAAAGTATTCTTCTGTGTAGGGAATCGAACCTGTGACGGCTTTGGCACAATAGGTCGATATCTTAACTACGCCATTTGTGCAGCCATTTTAATTATTTCTTGTAAAAACAAAAAATAAAAATGGTTTACAATATAATTTTAAATTGAAATATTTTACAATTATTCAATTTTGTTCACTATTTCAAGAGTTGTTAGTTTGCACACAGCAATATCCTTAATCTTATACTTTTCAAGTATAAGGCATAACTATAATGAACTCAGATAATTACTTTTCAATCCCTTTTTGAAGTAAATGCTTTGCAGATCGCGAATGGCTTTTGAGGATGACATTCATACAGTTCTTCAATTGCACCAGTGAAAACTTTTATAGCATACTTACGCATTATAAGTCATCTCGTAGATATCAAAAAACTGAGATAAATCTAATGGCCGATATATACGTACGAATTTTGAACCAAACTAACCAAAATGCAACTTACAGTTCTTTAGTGCTAAATTATAAGTAAACAATAAGTAGTTAAGTGAACATGTATTTAATTGTCCTTGATAAAATACATTTAAAGATTTTCTTGTATCGTTTTCGCGTATTTTTTTTATTGCCTATGGTGGCAAGCCATCAAACAGTACACCTGATAGTAAGCGATACTGCTGCACATGGACCTTAGTAGCACCAGACACAGCCAGGCAGCTGCTTACCTTGTAGAAAGTGCTCTTCTTAAACCTCGTTTGAAGAAGGACATATCATACATAGCGCTCGGGAAATACAACAGCAGGTAGATAGTTTTGGTTTGTTTATAATTAAAACAACTACTCAACTATTTAATTCTTGTCCTTTAAATTATTCAAAGTATGAATACGTGTACACTGGTTATAAATAAAAGGGGGGGACGTTGAGCCGTGATTCCCCGATAGAAACGAAGCTAAAAACCTTATATAATGGTAATTTTTATTGACCAAACACTCTATTGAGTTGTGGATGTTAGATTCAATGGGTCTACCACCAAATTTTAGAAAATTAGAATTTAAAGAAGACTTGATTACGAGAAAAAAAATATTATCACACATGGGATCATCATTTTTCGCTCGTAATCAAGTTTTTATAAATAATCAAGCATGTTAAATGCCTAATTTCAGTAAATGAGAAATTTTAAGGTTAAAATAATTTTATAATTAAGTAGTCTGACTTTTGTTTTTTTATTTATGTCCACAACTTAAGTATCTTTATTAAGTAAGAAACTGTGCAAGTAAATTAAGTGGTATTGCCGAATATTGTGTTAATATAATACTGACTTTTAAAAAGTAATATTGTTATAATATCAAAATAAGCATATTGTATTACCACTAGAAAGAGACAAAGTTATAATTTAAGATAGCAAGATAAATAAACAATACTTTCAACGATTTCAAGTCATGCTAAGCCTTTAAGTAAGTCATTTCAATCTTAAATTACACTTATATCCACGTAATAACACAAAATTAAAATTTAAAACTGCAATAAGTACGTTATTAGAATTGTTGGTAGTTTTTCTTATATCACGGCAATATTCTACGTAATGATACTATAAAAGTTTTTTTTTTTTTCACAAACTTATTATTATTTGTTGAGCACACACATACATACAAATAAAAGTTTTCACTTAATAGTAATATTCGGATAACAAGTAAACAATACTTATAGAATACCGTCGGTATTTACACATTATAGACATACGCTTCAATACAAACAGCTGTCATATAGATAACAAGACGCGAACAAACTAACATACTGTAATTAATGTTTTATTGACAGTAGCGATGTAAGCCTTCTGAGGTGGTAATTTCAAAGGGGTCCCTATTTCGATCCGCTGTCATGTTACTAAGAATATAATATATTTAGATTATTATAAAATGTCAATATTTTGAGTGATAAAGGTTTGCAAATCCCGTGGTACTTCTGGTTAGTTAAAGTACAAAACTCAAAGGTGCGTTTTAATAGTTATTTAAATTTATTTTGCCCTTGGCAATAGTTTTCTTTTGTTGCGACTGATCCTATTACATCCCGTTCCTATCTTTAAATCCTTTATGCTTAAATCCGCACGAGTTTCCATAAATGACACCAAAGTTTGACTCTTAGGCAATTCTGGAAGAATGTTCGACTAATTCGTCTCGCGACCCGCGACAATTTTAATTAGAAAAGATAAAAGACGTAAATATATTATTCTTATGTAAAGTGATATTTAAATTACTGTAATATAATAGACAGAAACGTCTCAACGCACAGAGACTTGGGAAATGCTTACAAACGATTTGGATATTAAAAGTTGAAGACCGACGAATTTGGAGACAGTCGTGATTTTTTTTTTTTAATTTCGAGGCGGACTGAAAGCACAAATGTCCGCTACTGACATTAGACAATCAATTACAGTAGCAAGTCAGCTCAAATTAACAGTAATTGTTCATGGATTAATTCACTTACGAATCAGCTTTGCTGATATTGTCTATATCACACGTTAGTATTAATCCATCGATGATAATATTAAACAGTGAATCTATTGTATAATAAAATGACAAGATTAGTTAACTAATCCGGCGTCCTTTGCCATACTGTAGAATATTGAGTTCTTGTCTTGTAGTAGCTGTTCGGGTGGTGCGTACTCGACGAGTTGACCCTTGTCCAGTACCATCACCTTTGTTGAGTCCATGATTGTGTTGAGGCGGTGAGCGATAGTGAGCACAGTGCACGCCGCGAACTCGGAACGGATTGTTTTCTGCAACAGTGACGAGGGCGCGGTGAGCGTCATGCGTGTACTAGGCACTTGAACAACGGTAGGGAGTTGTAACATACCTGAATGAGTTCGTCCGTCTCTAGATCGACGGCGGCGGTGGCCTCGTCCAGCACCAACAGTGGCGTTTTACGCAGCAGTGCACGCGCCAGACACACTAATTGTCTCTGTCCTACAGATAGATTCTCTCCGCCCTCAGCCACCTCGTGCCGCAATCCCGCGGAGAGTCCTATAGAGTATCCTTGTTAGATTCATATTCAACTAGTGCACCCATATAATAAAGTTCGTAACGTCAGGTTATTTATAAATTAACCTCGCGGATGGCCCAGGTGGTGACCCCTCATGGGTTCGTTATCTACAAAGGACAGTTCGATATCTGCCGAGAAAGGAATCGATCCAATTGAAAATAGGTGTTAGACAGGCACATGACGTCATCTTTTCAAAATAGTTAACACTATATTGGTATGCTTTTAAACTTATTGACATTAACAGCAAATAAATAGATCATAGACCATGTGGTTTTGCCCGATGATCTCATAGTCACCATAGAACTCTTATAAGACTTTAGTGCCATACTCAATGTCGACATTAACAGCAAATAAATAGATCATAGGCCATGGTGGTTTTGCCCGATGATCTCATAGTCACCATAGAACTCTTATAAGACTAGTGCCATACTCAATATTGACATTAACAGCAAATAAATAGATCATAGACCATGGTGGTTTTGCCCGATGATCTCATAGTCACCATAGAACTCTTATAGGACTTTAATGCCATACTCAATGACCTCGGCTAAAAATCATCATTTTATCATTATTGCAGCTTACACATGTTCCAATACTGACCTCGAGCCTCATTCACAATGAGAGGAATCCAGATCTGACGGTTTGGTTAGGGATGTTATTTTGTATTTTACATCTCTTGCATAGATATCAGCATGTTATATCACTTAGTCGTCTTTTACAACAACCACAGGCGTAAAAAATGGAAGTGAATTGTATGCTTAGGTCAAACACGGTGTGAAGATATGATAATATACTTACCCAGCACGAACGGTTTGAGATGGGCGTGTTCAAGTGCACGCCACAGATCATCATCGGAATACGCGTCAAACGGATCGAGGTTCATGCGTAGTGTGCCCGAGAACAATACCGGATCTTGTGGTATGATAGTTATACGCGAGCGTAGCTGATGTAGACCGATGGTCGCGATGTCTAGACCGTCGATGAGTATGCGACCACCCATCGCCTCTACGATCCTATTATAAAAAAAAAAACCCACGATTAGATTTGAAGATAAATCCTACCAATATTATCGATTTTTAAAAACTCAATTTAAAATAAAATTAATTCCATTGCAAGTACATACAGCCATTTTGAGTCAATTTGGTTTCTTTTTTTAAATCTGATTTGGTCAAAGAGCATTGTAAATTGGGTAAATAGAATTACCACTTTGGTCATATCGTTTGCCTTAGGGTTTTATTTCGGGTTTTCTTTATCTAGCAGTGTTTTTATATAAATCCAGAAGTGCTAAACATACTTTATTTTTTTGAAAGACGAAATGTATTGTTCATATGTAAATTGGAAAGTTACTTTGACGGTCGATCTAGAGGTAGAGTAGGAATATCTCATGTTTAAGTAACTTTTTCAAAATTGAATTATTATCCCAAACACATTACTGGTTTAAAAGATAAAAGTAGTAATATATATCTATGTCCCAATCCAGGAAATGGTAGATACCATATATCTAATTTCCATTCAAATCTTTTCAACAGTTCACGCGTGATTGGGTAAAAAATATCTTCACAAATTTTCAAATTTATAATATTAAGTAGGATTATTATGACTGATTTTGAGTTATTAGGGGACCATTTATTTATAAACAGGGTGGAGATGACCATGTGACAATAATTTTAATTTAGTGTATCTGATTACTTGCCCAGCCTGTATAGAAACTTTCACTATAATATGTCGTATAGTTTAGCCACAGCATATTACTTTGTATTATTAACATTTTTCACACTCTGTATTAGAAATTAAAATTATTAGGCAATCACCAAGACATCAATGACCTCCCGCGTCGCATCGGTATAAACTAATATGAAGGTAGGTACCTACATATCGCCAGTTTAGCACTTACAAGTGTTCGCCAATCGCAATACAAATTAATGCATATTATACCTTATTCCTGAGCCATAAGATCTATATAAACTGTGTCATCAAACTTAGATAAGAAAATTAAAAGTACCTAATGCATGCGGCATAATGAAAGGTTACATCACAGGTCAGTGAACTAATATTTACAAACGTTGTTCTATTTTGTTTCAATACTTATGATAAAAAGATTTTTTGAAAATATTTGTTTTGCATGCGAGGACTTTTTAGATAGTTTCAAAATACTCCTAATACACTAGTATTACCGGTGTTTTCATTTATTGTCGCATTGTCATCTCCATCTTGTATACATATTTGTTCAGCCAGATAAAACGTAAGACCCAAACGTACTCCCATACACAAAAAATATTCAGCCGTGAGGGGTTTTTCTTTGTGTAATAGCGCCACTTACCCAAATATATCAAAACATAGTTAAACCCGTTAATATGTGAGATACACGTGTCATTTAGATTTGTCTATTTAATGAGATACCGCGGCGTTCGTATCTACGTACTACGTTCGTACTACGTACCGGAAAAGTCCTAGCGTAAGCGTTGACTTTCCAGCTCCGGTGCGGCCAACTATGCCGAGCTTGTCGCGCGGCGCCACCGTGCATGTCACATCACGCAACGCCGGCTCCGCACCGGACCGGTAACCTAACGTGAGTCGTTCCAACTGCAGTGCGCCGGTTTCGGGCCAGGTGGCTCCGGGTCCATTCGCTTTGGTCCATGGTGCTTCCTGTGGATTTGTCAAACATTATATCAGCATTCACGTGTTATTACCAAACCACGTTTAAATCACCTGCTCATCATCAATATCACTATCATCACTATCTCAATTCATACAGGTCCCACTGCTTGAATTGGGTGCCCTCCACAATAAAAGGGAAGTTGACCTGCTATTCCACACTGATCAGACGCATTGGTAATAGGGATTTCTCTTCTTTTGCATAGCCGGTATCTACATAATACTAGCGTACCCAGCCCGCTTCGCAGGGCTTAATTTAAAGGTATATTAATTACATAATACATAATTAACAATACATTAAATACAGAAGGAAACTACGGCAATAATAATTATTATTCATCCACCATTTCATTTTCTTCTAACATATTATTTCTACATTATTATATCAACTGCTGGGTCAATCTAAAGCTGAAGCAAGCTATGCAAGTAAGCTCAATTCGAGAGCAAGCCACATACAATTGACCGTGTGCAAAACATGAATTTTCTAAATTTAAGTCGGCACAACACGACAGTTAAAAAAATGCTCTGATCGCCACGATATTGTACAGGATTCTTTGCTTAATTTAAACATAACCTAAAAAATTCATTAAAATCGATCCAGCCGTTTCGGAGTTTATAAGGAACAAACATACCATACTCTCTTTTATATATATAGATATTCCTTAGTGGTTTTTTACGACACCCTTAAAAGGAAGGTGAGAATTAACTAAATTCTCCTTCCGTCATCACACGAATGCACTCCGTCACTATACTACACTTACCTGTTCAGTCTCAGCATATTCTTTTATTCTCTCAACGGCAACAATGTTGGTTTCAACTTCTGATGTCATGCGAACCAGCCAGTTCAATGTTTGTGTAATCTGAAAGTTAATAAAGCCATTATTTAAAAACTCTCATTCTCAATCCGTAATTTTGAATCTATCTTTGGCCTATATTATTAGTTTTCTGTCATTGATCTTTATCCCACCAGCCGCCGGCGTATGTCCACTGGTGGACATAAACCTGGCTGTCATAACTAAATGATAGACATTTGATGGTACCGGTGCCACGTAGAAAAATAGATTAATAATGAAATGTTTTTATTTATTTTGTTTTATCTATTAATTATTTGACATGTAATTTGAATTTGAAATTTAATGATTATTGTGCATGTTCTATTCTATTTAAATTATTGTGACATATTGATTATTGGGATGTTAAATTTTAATTATTGTGATTATTATGAGTTTTTGTTACTTATAATATAATAATAATAAATAATTTATTTCAACTAATACTGTAATGGGTAGACAAGAATCTCTTTAATGCCTTATTGGACGTGACACACCTGGGTCCTCCCGTGGCCATGAAAGTGTTGAAAACCAACTAAAATGTCGACAAATTAAAAATTAAATACAGACGCGATAAAATACATACAAATAGTTTTATTTCATATATGTAAAAATCAGAAGTCATTATATAAATCTATCTACTTAAGGGATATGATAGCATAATTGCCGCACGTGATGGGTGGTCACTTAGCACGTTTTTACGATTGCCATGGATAACGGCCCGTTCACGACCTTGCCGCTGTGAGCAGCAGCTAAGCGCGGGGCGGCGAGCGGTAAGATCAAAACTACAAAAGTGTTTGAAGCACACCACACCACGCACGCTCATAGCGAAAACGCGCGCGGGTTTTTTCGAGCGAATCGCTACAGCGGAGCGGCACGCGGTGTCGTGAGCGCCAGAAACAAAGTACAAGTGAATGAGTGCGACGCCACGAAATAGAGCGGCGCGGACAGCGGTATAGGAGGGACGTACTCAGCGGCGTAGATAAAAACAAAAAAATTTAGACGATTTTGTGGCGGTAATGGATACCGAGGCATTATATACTTATATGTGCTGCAGAATATAATCAAAAGTTTGCACACTCATTCTTGTCTACTCATAAAACTTATCTGGAATTTTCTGTAATCTTCGTATAGGTCACGAAATTCGTAATTTACATACATGCATATCCCTTGCAGGGTAGGCAGAGAGAACAGAGTGCCAGAGAACTCTATCTTTGCATACTTCACTCGCTTCCTCAACATTCATAATTCTCTTCATACACGCTCGCCGGTTTCGGAGACTCTTGACTCCACCTTCCTTCAGTACATGACCGATCTGGTTTAGGTAGGTTAGTCTCGGTCTCCCCCGGTACCTACATCCTTCCACTTTCGCATATATATATCTTCTTAACCAGACGTTCGTTCGGCATTCTTTCCACATGTCCGAACCATCGGAGCATTCCCTTTCGCATCTTTACACCAATACTCTATTTAATACCTACTCGCTCTCTCATTTGTAACGATGACGTACATCGTTACGAATGCGGTCGGTCAGCCTTACTCCACAGATTTTCCGCAGAGATCGCATTTCGACCGCATTAATTTTACTTTCATACTCTTTTCTGCATACCCAACTCTCGCTTCCATACAGTAATGTTGAGACAAGCACTGCGTTATGTATTGCTACACGTGCCTTCTGGCTGAGGTGGTGGCTACCGAGAAGTTGCCCCAACGCTCCGTTCACTCTATTTCCCGTATTCACTCTTCGCTCTATATCAGTAGTGTACCTTCCATCTCGGCTAAATCCACATCCAAGATATACAAATTCCTCCACTTGATAACGCCATGATTTTGAACACGTTTTGACTACCTAAATACGTCCACCTAGGCCGCTGTGACTAACCGCTACTGAAGGTACGTGGCGTGCAAAACGCACCGCTTGCCGACGCCGCGCTTAGCTAAGACCAAAGTCGTGACCAGGTAGTGACACAATGTATTCTTAAACCGTGTTGCCCCACACGAGAACTATTTAGGCTATCCTTTTTGTGTTCTAATAGCTTATTAATATCAATCTTAATATTATTAATATAATACCATATTTTTAAAACATTAATATGTATATAAAAATATTTATTAACTTATTATTGAAATTAAAACTGCTCAAATAAATAGGTAAACCTAGTAATTACATAAAAATCACTTGGCACAATAAGTATTTTTAATGTGCCATCTGTATAGTCAAAGTTGAAAATTAAAAGTTTAGTTAGAAAAATATTTATTAAGTTATTAATAAATTAAAAATGCCCACCGAAGTGGATATATATATATATATATATATATATATATATATATATATATATATGTATATGTATATATATATATATCTAAAATTACATACATGTATAAGTGCATATATCAATAATGCATATTTGTTTGTACCTGTAAGGCGTAGCTGACCGAAAGTCCCACGAGGCCTGGACTGATGGTGTCTCTATTGACTACCGCGAATATCGCCGAGAAAAATATAATCAGATTGCCGATCATCTCGAGTCGCACCGCCAACCATCTGTTCGCTATACAACTTGGGTAGTAACACGCCTGATTGTGATCAACGCCACGCTCCGACTCCTTTATAAAGCTATAAACAAACAAATAAAATGCATTTCAAACAGTTTGTCAACGTCATATTTAATATTTTTTACTGCCTATTGCGCCAAACAAGGGTGGATTTTCATGGACCTCTGAAATATTAGGGCCACTGTCAGGTCTCTGACTACAATATACTGAGGTTTCAGCATCCGGCTCCCTTGTTCACAGTGCGAAGCGCAATCCCAGATTACTACTGATTTTTTGCGCAAGCATAGGTACACAGTGGCCCTACGACTAGAAGATTATTGTATTTTTTTTCAGACCGCATGTTTTAGTGTTAAGAATGGAGCTCTTTCAAATGAGGGCATTTTCCTACGTTGGTTAGGTGGATCTTTTTTATTGTTGTATTTTTTGCTATTTCCTTATGTCTTAATCCTTATGGGAAATGGAAAAATGTTCACCATTGTATTTTTTTTTTGGAGCTTATGGCTTGGTAACTAAGACCTTTAAGCCAAATCTTGGTTTATAAACTATCTTCACTTATAGTCATCGTACGTCAGTAAGTCAAATCGTCACCTTCAAAGTGCCATGGCCACACTGTTAGGCTCGATCCACACTGTGATGCCGTTCACGGTTCGATCTCGCTCCGGTCTCGGTCCGATCAAATCTCGCTGTGTCTACACTACTAGTTCCACAATCAGTCTGTCTCGATCCATGGTCGACATAGGACGTTTCTCGAAAAAATTTGGTAAATTTTACTCGCCAAAAAATGGCATTCAATTTTTCAGTCGAAGAATTAGCGATAATAGCTATTAGTTTGGACGAACAGGATACAAATATAAAAAAATTACAACGTAAAATAAAAAGACGTAGAATGTGGATACATCCTAGTTTATTAACAACGCCTATTGGAAATCCGTTCCAATCGTGCTACCACTTACACCAGTGTGACTCGTTGTATGACGATCAATTCTTGCTTCGTACCTATTATATTTTTGTGTTTAAAGGAGAAGTGTGCCATCTACTCGTCAATGTTTACACATTATACAGATTTAATACTCTAACTTTACAGTTAGAATTGTATTAAACGATGACACGACCCTATTATTCAAATTACTGAAATTTAGGTTCGTGTCATCGTTTGATACAATTGTAACTGTAAATTTAGAGTATTAAATCTGTATAGTGTTGACGGGTAGATGGCACACGGCTCCTTTAAAGACGAAAATATACGAAGCGAGAATTGACCGTCATGCAACAAGTCACGCTGGTGTAAATGGTAGCACGATTGGAACGGATTTCCAATAGGCGTGGGTTCGAATTCCATGTGTGACGATCATTTTTCGCTCGTAATCAAGTTTTTATAAGTCAACTCTTCTTTTAAAATGTTTGCACATTTCACCATATACACTTTTTCTCGGTAAAAACGCTTAGAGAAAAGCTGGCGAAAATAATTATAGTGTGATTATTTATTATTCATAATCAAATGTTATAAAATCACACGCATAAATTACATTACTTACCTTTTTCAGAATTCCACGATTTATTACTAGCCATGACTAGAAGAAAAATGTAACGTCTCCCTGCACGACCGAAGAAATACTGGAGTTGAAACAAAAACGTATTCACACTGTCGCTGTCGGTCGGTACAAGTCATGACAAGTCCGATCTCGCTCCAGTCAAATATTCTTTTCGACCAACCAGTACCGGCGCGATATCGAATCAGAACTAGACCGATACGATAGTGAGAATACTCTGATTCTTTCTTATTCAAGAATATTTTACCAGACCGGGAACGGACCGAGACCGGAGCGAGATCGAACCGTGAACGGCATCACAGTGTGAATCGACACTTAAAGGTATCTCTTGGGAATTTTGGTGGAAAACGTTTGTAAGGCACTGTTATATTATATTCACTACACCCCAGTACTTTTTGCGCATCAAATTACATAAAATGCCAAAATACTTAATATAACACGTTAAAATATTTTAGATATTGAATATTATAGCACCACATGACATTTTTCTTTGCCCGTTAAAATTCCCACCATTGTCACCACACAGATAATGTACACATATAAGGAATATAAATTATTAATATTTTTATTATTGTGTGTGAATATTGAATTGCCTTTATCACATTTTTTAAAACGCCTACACCCGGCACTAAGGGATTAACCCCTGCATTGCGAAAGACAAAGATATAATTTAACGGACACAAATTACACCCAGATTCAGAACAATTTGTGGGTGGAAAAGAAAGCATTCTCCTTTATGGGAAACGGACCCCAAGAGACTGGCATGGTAGGTATCTTAACCATTTCGCCATCTACACAGCAATATTGCATACATTACTTCAGGCGCACTATTGAAAAATAATTATCAAAACCGGCTTTTTTCTATTGCTTATGGTGGCAAACGAGCAAGCAGTACACCTGATAGTAAGTGTCACTACCGCCCATGGACCTTTGCAATACCAAGGGTATAGCTTAAGCCGCTGCCTAACAATAAAATCCCCAAACCCACCCAGTTGGGTTTCCGGTTGAAGGATGACCTTCCTGGCGACACCCTCATTTAGCCGAGCAGAACTAACAATAACTGCGATTGATAACTCGAGTGCCAAGCGTATTTATTGGATAGTATATATTAACACAATACCTGTCGCGGACGCTGTACGCCCGTATAGTTGATGCGCCGGTAATACTCTCGCCGAAGTGCGAGTAGATTGGTGAACGTGAAACTGATTCCAGTCGTTTGAGCTGTCTCGATGTGGACACGTAGAAACGTTGGATTATGTAGTAAATAATACCGATAGGTACAATCATTGCCAAGAATATTGGTGTTGAGAAACTAATCACGAATAACGTGCCTAATACCTGGGGAACGATTAATTCATTCGTTAGTTCATTCAAATCTTAAAAAAATAACTTGTTCACGAGCGAAAAATCATTATCACACATGGGACTCGAATACCTATTGGAAATTCGTTGTAATTACCTTCCCTTTGGACAAGTGTGAGATCGATTGAAGCGGATTTCCAACCTTTTCCTCTACTTTGCTCTACTACTGGACACGTGTGAGGAAAATCATTTTTCGCTCTTAAACAGGTTTTTATAAATACCCAAGCATATTAAGTGCTAAATCTCAGTAACTTGCATTTAAATATTTTTTTAAGTAGCAATATGTATATAGTCTTTATTAATATATTTTCTTAGGGATCAGTTCATAAATAATTTATATTTCTTTTTTATAATAATTATAACAGTAATTAGAAAGATTCATGTACACATTTCTCTCATTCCATTGTAGATAATAACATTTTTTTAAAACATACCTTAATCAACTGGGTGACAACTATGCGCCTTGAGGCATTCCCTTTAATATAATCTACTTTCAAGCATACCTTCGACGTTTGACAAAGCAAAAAAATCAAAAAGCCGGCCTTTATCGATACCCTGTTATGAGCCGATGATTTTCGCATTTATATATTATAATTTTATTGCAAATTAAAAGCGAAAACAACTGATTGTCCAATGCCAATTTTAGCCAACTAACCCATTTTACGTAACATCTAAGGCTTAATATAAATGACATACAAAAGTAGAGCAGAGCAATAACGGATCTTTCATACTTTAAATTTGTCAGATCCGTAACTATTCTATGACTGTAACGACTGCCGGTTCATTTACATTGCTTTAAATGTTAAAATTTAAGAGTTACTGGTCAAAATCGCTGCAAGACAAACTGATTTTAATTAATATCGTTTAAAAAGCGAAAGCGTTCATAAAAACAACTAAACATTAGGTTATAACAGTGTGTGAAACAACAGTCATAACGCGAAAACCATGGTAAGACATCAAAATATACACTTAGGTGATATGGCTGATAAGCATTTATGAAGCTGACGATATTCAATGATTCATAGCTGAGTTTTTACTTCATACAGACGAGTGATTGTATAAAAAACAATACAATTTAAATCTGAACACACCAACACTTACCCGAATACCTATTTTAATAGAGTTCATCTGAATCTCATATCTGAATACCATTAAAGTAATAGTAAAGTACTTAAAACAATGATTATAAAGCTTATAACCCTGTAGATTGCACCTTAAAATAAGCAAAATCACTTTACCTAAGTCCCATGTCGAAAAGCTTGCTATGGTGCTTTATTTCCAAAGAAAACTCTCTCTGGTAAATGACTGTAGATATTTTCCCAAAAACAAAACAAAACATACCGACAATAAAATATAAAAAACAATAATACCCACCAAATAAAATGAAAAGGGAACAAAATAAAACGCGTTGCTGTTAGGATTACCTCAAAAATACACCATATCATGTCGCTGATCTGCAAAGGGAGAGACGTGTCCAAAACGTCAACGTCTTTAGAAAATCTAGATAGTATCCTGCCAACCGGAGTCACCTCGAAGAATTGCAATGGTGCCTTTAACACATGGTCCAATAATAGCACGTGGAGGAATCTCGCCGCATGCCAACATGCCAAGTACGGCATTAAGTCGGCAAAAATCGATCCTAACGCTGCAACAACGTCCAACAAGTTTCTTTTTATGATAAATCATAGACGCCTTGACGGAGCTCAAAGAACCTATTAATAATGAATACATTATTTACGACATTGTCGACACAAGTATGAAACAATGATGACGAAAAACAAAATTAATTTGCTAAAGGCCGTAGCTAATGTGCAGGAGGTAAAAATGCACTGGCTAATTTAAGTCTACGCTAAGGTTAAAACGACATGCAATAGAATTTATATATTCACACCTACATTTCTATAATCAAAAGCCCAAAGTAATAAGTGAAAATGAAAGCGTCACAAATATCTAAAAGTGTTTCGTAAATTTACAAACTGATCCCAATAATTATATAAAATATCTTGTGTTAAAACAATGTACTGATATTTTTAAATAAATGTTAGTAATGTTTCATTTGTGAGAAACTGACAAAATTTTTCTCATTGTCCAACTCAAACTTTATAAAGAAGAATCAAACGGATTCGTAAATTCAATAAATGTAGCAAAGGACAAGATGATAGTTGCAATTCAGATGTTTAGAGACCAGATATTTGAAATATTCACACAATGATAATACATTTGTAATCCAAATTATACATCCGTTTTATCTTCCACAGTTATAAATTCTTTTTTTTTTTAAATACTGATTAATATTGGATACAAAGTAATCAGAAAAGTATAGTCACGACAAAGGCCATGAATAAGGTGGAATAACATTATGAATTTCAATATGTTATTTGTTGATCAATATACTTGACAGTTGTCTGTATTTATTGTCTGGAAGTGTAGTGTTAAATACTCGGATTGTAAGTATGTCTACAGTGCCGCGACCGGGGTCCCGTGTCGCCTACCGCAAAGAAGCAGGAGGTCCAGCCGCGCAGCGTCATTGGCAGCACGTTGTCGAGGACGTCCACGTCCTTGCTGAAGCGGTTGAGCACGCGACCCACGGGCGTACAGTCGAAGAAGCCGATGGATGGCGCATGCAGCACGCCCGCCAGCAACGAGGCGTGCAATGCACGCGCCGCCGCCAACGTGCCCAGGTACAGCGCCAGGGATGACACCGACACCGATACCACTGCGCACCAACACTCCGGTCATGCCGACTACTATCGATACTATATATTATGCACTTTGTGTATCTACCGAATGTGAATCGTTTAAAAAAAAGTATTTTTTTAACAGTACAATTTATATAATTATAAACAAATATAAAAGCTTTTAATAAAGATAATTTCTCTAATATGGCATACAGACAATTTGTGCCATGAATAATTAAAAAGGCAGCACTTAGTTGAAAGCACATTCGATAGATTTATTTTTCTTGTGTTAATAATATAGTATCGATATGAACAAAGATTTCTACTTTATTTTCATGCTTATTAAACCAGACTGTCGGTAAGTTGGCATCGTTAGCAGTATATTTATAATATAAAAAAAAATACAAATGTATGTACGTACACTTAACAAGAATATAAAGTACCGTAATATAAAACCAGTTAGTCATAATGAGAATTGTATAACAACTATTCATTACATACATTTTATTATTTATGTTACTTTGTAATGTTAGCGTAGCATATTGTAATAACATGCAGTTTCAATTAAAAAAAAAAATAATATTACTTGTTCATAGTCATAGAATTCATCAGATTTTATAATTCTAGTACCATAGATAATACAGAAAACTGTTTATAATTTGTCTTTTCTGTATATATTGCATTATTATTATTATAGACAAATATTTTAAATGCTAAGAATAATGCAGGCCCTCGTATGCTCCCTTGAGGCATTTCATATATTAATTAGATTTGTAAAAAAACATTTAATTTGATTTAATTTTGATTTCTTTTAATTTTAACTGATTTTAGAAAATAAATACTATATTAACAAATCTCTGACTGCATCTTGGATAGTTTATTGACAAGTATTAAATAGGCGACACAGTAAGATGCTTTCGTCAGAGCAACATTTTTACTTCTATCTTCAATATATAAGTTATTTTGATCACAACAGTTTTCGCAATTAAGAATACTACTTAATTTCTATATTATAATACCAATGAAACGATTAATGGCATGCAATTATAAGAAATATGTATAGGATGAATGAACAAGAAAAATAAAAACATACAGTATACAAAAGTCGCAATAGATCACTCGTGAAAAATTTCAAGACAGATTTATTTCCTTTAGTATGAACTAGCTAACTTATGATGAATCATGACAGAATAATATTTAATTATTCAGCTCAAAAGGACCAAGGTTTACAATTTGCGCTAACTGAAACAGCTTCAAACTTAATAGAATATATAGCAAGACATTTCTAGCCTTCTGATATATCTATTGAAAGCATTTAAACCATATTTAGAAGAAATCCGGTGAAAATGATTGAGGAATCATGGGCCTTCAAGTATTCTTCAAGGCATGTACATCATCTAGATTTTAAAACTGAACAATATAAAAAACATTTTATTTCATATGGGTTAGGTGACAGTGTAACACAGATGTTTCACCACCGAAAATGGTACACGGTGGCCTTGCTCTTGACAATTTTTAGGCGACAAAACCAAATAACATAATTAACCTGGCTCAGGATTCCAATAGAATCCAAGATCGACACTCTCTTGTCTGTGTCACTGGATGAATAAGGCGGTCTATAAAACACATCTTTAAAAATAAGAAATAACATATTAGATCCGTAGATATGTATAAAATTCTTGCTTATTGTCAGAATATTCTTTGATTTGAGATAATATTCCCTGCTATAACGAAAACCCTCATATTTAATAGGATTTTTTAATTGCATGTACAATATATTTGACAGAGGTATCAATAATTATTATAAATTATTTAGAAAATCTTGAATAGCTTATAGGCCGTTATCATAATATGATGTAGATCTATGTTTTCTAAACATTTGTGTGACTTTTGTATTATTTCAGTAGTTAATTGGAAATGTAATAGAAATCAACTAGAAGTATATATACATATCATTACTAGAACATGCAGTATTATTTAAGTATATAAAGAAATTATAAAAAAAAATGAAATTAGTTATGCAAAAATAATAATTTCTAATAAATATATAATAGTAAAAATGTATTCATTATTATAAGTTTCCATCACAGTAATCGCCCAAAACCTAAACTATATAAGGATATATATTTCAGATATATTTTACTACTTTATATGTCTATATAATTGGAATCCAATTTAAAAAATGATTAATTAAATAGTACAAAATTTATTTTTTCAACGCCACCCATTATTCAATCTTTCAACCAGAAGGGTTATAAATATTACAGATATGATAACCCATACCATTGGTATTATTTATAGTTACGTTAATAAAAATCTTACCTTGTCCTATGCCGAGGCCGCCGTACACACCGAGATACATGTCACGTCGTTGGGTGTCCACTGTGCCATTAACAATCTGCCAAAACAAGCATCACAAAATAATTAGTTGTACTCACGACTTTGCTTGCTTTGCTATTTATTAGTTTGACATTTAATGATATGTTTTATTCTAGATGATAGTTTTAAGTAACACTTTCACCAATACATGTAAACTACATTTAATTACATGGTTTATGCGTCATCCGTATACAAATATATAGACAGACAAAAGTTATAAAATACATCTATGCACTAACTTCTACCCGCGGCTTCGCCCTCGTAAAAAGGATCTTACTTATAGTTGAACTATTATCTCAAGGAACACTATAGAGATAAAAGGTCTATGTGTTAATCAAGGAAATGGTCTATCTATGTGCAATTTTCAGCCAGACCTGTGCGAGTTTTGTCGTTAACATGACGCGTTCGACAGCGTGCGCGTAAACATGTTATTTGTATGAAGAAATGTAGTTTCAAAAACGCGCCGCTAGTGGCGCTGTACATTTCTTCATACAAATGACATGCTTACGCGCTCGCTATAGAACGCGTCATGTTAACGACAAAACTCATACTCAGTACACTGTTCAAATGTTTACGCCATCATTAAGTAACAAACATTCAAACATCTTTATAAACTTTCACATTTATAATATTTTATCAGGATATTTATTTGTTGTGGGGTATTTTAGACATAGAATTAAGGCATATCACACCCAGACTCGGAGTAATCATTTGTGAATAACACAAAAATTGTCGTGCGGTGAACGTGATAATTTCATCTTGTGCCACTCGAATCGATAATCTATATCATAAGAGACTTTCTGAGCACAGATAATATATCTTTGGACATAATAAGTTGTCCTGTATATATTCTAAAAATAATACTGTATACATATTCTAAAAAATAATATGGATTCATTAAGATATTATATTAAAAAAGTTGTATAACCATTTTGTCGTCATTAGACCAGGCGGTGAGCCAGTAGTTGGATCCAACTTGGAACACTTGCAGTATCAGGTTCATTAACACGGTAACAACGGACGGCAACACACCTACGCTCATCAAATAGTGTTTGTACACACTCCATTTCACCTGCAAACAACATTTATTATATCATTATTATTTCATTGTAATGTTAATTAACAGGGCCGGGTCTACTATAAGGTTTTTGAGGCTTCAGCCTAGAGCTCCATGGATTTAAGAGGCCTCCCATCTAAGTCAAACCCAATAATAGACGATAGTCATTTAAAGAATTTGCCAAAAGAAAGTGCAGAAAGGTTGTTATATAATTTGTCAATTTATTTACGGTTGTATTTAACAAACACTAAGACATACTATATTATAATATAAATGAAATATTTTGGCTTTATTTTTACCTATACTTTGAGTAATTAGGTGGGCCACTAAGTAGTATTAGCCTAGGGCCCCCTAAACTCACGGTCCGGTCCTGTTAATAAATAACAATTATGATTATATAATAATAATGATTATGATTATTGACAATAATCATTATAGTTATTAATAACAATTATTATAATAAAAATAAAACTAAAACTTTTGTATTAGCGTAGTTCAATTACCATCCAATTATGGAGAGGTTTTGAGCCCAGCAATGGGATATATGAGCTGAGATGATAATGATACAGGAATAACGTCCTTCATATAGGATGTTGTTAAAAAATATATTAATGACATAATACAGAGTGCTATTTCGCGAAATACTTACACTTCCCGTTTCTGTTTTCTCGGCTTCTATGAGTTTATTTTTTTCTTTTAACTCCTCTGGTGTGGCGGCGTCAGGGGTTTTTCTCTTTACGCTGTTGGCGCGGTCACCTATTGGACATAATATATAAACGGAAATTATAACATACACATAGGTAAAATATAATTGTATCGATTTTATATTAGAAAGCTATAATTATGAAACACCTTTATATTGACAAAAATATATTTTAGCTAGCCCTAGTATTGTAACAGGTTAATAATAGAATGGGCTATCAATTCTTTCTTGCCGGACCAAATCGTTTAAACCTGGCTGAGAGATCATCTCCTGAGAATGGCCCACCCCCACTATCACAGCGACTGTATTCACGGATTTCATTAGCCTTTATTCAAGGATAAAAATATTCATTCATTCATTTCCGTGTGGTGACAGAGTAAGAATACTATTCACCACCCCATATCTTACCCGTGGGTGATCGTACGAGGCAACGTAAGGGATATAAAACGCATATAACATCTACGCGAGAGAAGGAAAACTCGAAATAAAACTCAATACCAACACGTCTGACTAGCGCGGTATAGTAGGTTAATTTCCCTCCCATTACGGAGGAGGCCCGAGCCCAACAGTGGGACATTTATGGGCTGTGATGATGATGGTGATGAATAATATTCATCATTTAATTCATTCGACCAGTAATTTCGTTATCACCTGACACCAGTTGCTTCCAACTGGAACTCAACAGTTATTTTATATGCTGTTTAGAAATCGGAGCTAATAGTTATAAAATGAAAACATATAATCCAAAAAGGAAGACGAATGATTCGCGCGACTGTAATACATTTGAAATAAAACTGTTTTTACAGATTATATGGCATTTGTATTTCATTTTTAATTGCCCGACTTTTCAAACACTTTTTCATAGTCACGGCAATCCTCCTATGATCATAAACCAAAGGAAGACCTTACAAACCTTGGACAAATTATGTAACTGGTGATATAAACCGAAAGTTTTAGGAGAAGAGATCATCATCATCTCTTCTCCTAAAACTTTATAACAAAAGTATATCGAAAAAAAAAGCATTGATGACACGCATGAAATGCATATAACAAGAGAATCCTATCCCCAATCTAATCCCTATACCAGCACGTCTGACCAGCGTGGTATAGTAATCAATTTCCCTACCATTATGGAGGAGGGTCTAGCCCAAAAAATGGGATATATATGTGCTGAGATGATGATGATAATGATTAGTGGCGTACAAAAATTAATATTTATTTACCTGTAGCAGGTTGATCAGATTCTGAAGCACTCTCCGATAGAGAACGAGCTCTCTGTAACTTGTTCTGAAACTCACTACCAAGCTTACTCTCCAGGTCTTGTTTGATTACATTCAATTCTGAAATAAATTATTAATTTAAATATTGATTCTGTATAAATATAGACAAGTAAAATAATTTTCTATCGTTAAAATATAAATTCATCCAAACTCCATAATAAGAGTTCTCATTACCATCATTGCTCACTGGACCAGTAGGTGAAAGTTCTGCCAAGCACATTGTCTGTTTTCTTTTATTTTTTTTTCTACAATCATCTACAATATGGAATTAGTTTTCTGTCCACAGTGAGAGAGGAAATTCATTATCTAAACTATATTAGTTTCGACGGTTGAGAATATTGTTCTTTAGGGACCTCCTTCTCTTACAGTACTTCTATATAAGAGTAGGTCTTAAAAGAACAGTCTGCTTACTTTTTAATTCTATGTCAAACCGTCTGACTCATACCGTAAGCTATGTACCCTCCCAAAAATAAATAGTGAGTCGAATATGGATTAAAAAAGAAGCATCAGTGATGTCCTTAACTGTATGAAGTTACCTTCGGGAGATGTACGTTCAGCGTCGCTTAAGTGGTGTATAAGGAACTCGGCGAAGGCGCCCTTCTTCTCTAGCAGATGTTGATATGTGCCCGCTTCGGAAACGTGACCCTCGCGCAGCACTACCACCAGATCGGTCTGCGCTAGATACGACACGTTGTGTGTCACCCACACTCGTGTCTTGTTTCTCAGTAGACCGTTTGGTCCTATCACCTGCACATATATTTTTATTATTGTATATAAACAACACGTCTTAAAAATGTTAATAAGGGTAGTGCGTTCTCGGGTCGATGGCAGATGTCAAGGAAGGGGTATCAGAGGTCCAATGGCGATGGGGAGGGAACATGGTATGTTATGGGCCACATGGCGCCCTTCCATCGCCCCGGATGACATGGTCGGGATCTGTCTATATCATAGCCTGCAAAAAAAAAGGCTAGTGCGTACTTTAGTAGTGATAGAGCCATTTCAATATGCAGATATAATCAATCCTATATAAATAATCATAGATATTTTCTATGTGTTGCTAACCCTTGAGAGTCGTAAAAACAGGCTAAGGTAGTACTAGAATAATGAGTAGCAGTACTGTCCTGGGCAACATATAGTAACCCACTGTAATCGTATCTGTTGGTCAAGTGTGACAATTATATCAGTATCGCTCCTTGCGTAGGACAATAATGTATGTGTAGGGACAGATGGATAATATAGAAGATATTAATACATATATACTTGCCTTGTCAAAAATGTGTTTCCCAACGTGCGAGTCGACAGCACTAAGCGGGTCATCTAAGTAATAGTTGTCTGCGTCATAGTACACCGCGCGAGCGAGTGATACGCGCTGCTTCTGACCACCAGATAGATTTATACCTGTATATGCAAACAAGATATTAAAAAAAAACTCTATTAATTAAAGTTTTCACAAATGTAATGTGTGTAATGTAAATGGAGCTATAAGAATACAATGTTAAGGAGAATAAGTTAGCAGCAGAATGTTATGCGTTTTTGGAACAGGATCATGAACACATAACTTCGGTTTACTACAAATTGCAATTCAGGGCATTTAAAGCTTCGAACATTTAAAAATGGTCCTTCGGACCGGATTAAATGCTATCTCTAACTGAAATTGTTTTGAAATCGAACCCAGAGACCTCACTTTGAGAAATATATTTTCATTGTATATAAACTAAAACAAAGGTGCTGTGTGGTAGCGGTTGACCACCAATCCTTACATTGTTGGTGGGTGTCGTAAAAAATGACTAAGACCATAGATCTGAGCCAACCACATCTGATGCTCTCTGGTCAACAATTACACTGTCAAGGAGGGTTAACGTTAGGCAGGCGGTCGGTTATAAAACTATTGCAATATGTACGATGGAAGCAGAGTACATATTGCGTCGATCCCAAGTAATTGGGATAAGAGCCGGTTAATGATGATAAGCTAAGAAATTACCTCGATTGTACATAAATTACAACACAATGAATAATATCTATTATTCGTGTTGTAACCAGTTAAGAATATAATAGATCGTTACCCTTTACTTTCCTTTGGGAGTCGTTAAAGGCTGGCTATGTCAACATCAGAGAGGTTGACAGCAACGCTTTCCTAGGTATATAAATGTGGTAGAAAACTTGTAATAACAACTGTGACCATCATAGTGATTATGTTAATTTTTTTAATTTTTGTGGGTAGTTCTACGTCAATCAAAACTTTCATTCTGATTTCAGCTGCCGTTATATGAAATTTATAGTATAATATTTCTTCTATTCACAATATGAAGAGACAGTACGTATTAAATATCACAACCCATAGATAATGTTACCTTTCTCTCCAATCTCAGTTTGATCACCACCGGCCAGCACGTCGAAGTCGGGTTTGAGTGCGCACACGTTTATGACGTCATAGTACTTCTGCTTGTCCAATGGTTTGCCGAACAATATGTTGTCTTGTAGTGTCGCATTTTGTATCCATGCTTGTTGAGGCACGTAGGCTACGCTACCTAAGATTTAATATAACAAAAGAAACAGTTTAAGTATAATGTAACTTTCTTTAAGAATATAAACCTTATTTTTTTTTACTTCTAAGATGACGCAGTTATACAACTCTATATCTATAAAAAACATTGCATGGTAGTGTTTTTCTAAGGCAATAATAATCCTTGTATCGCGGGGGACTTTACAGACATATAATTAACGCAGACAAATTACACCCAGACTCACTCAGAACAACGCTTTGTGGATCGCACAGTGTTGTTCTCCGTAGGAATCGAACCCACTGGCACAGAAGGTCGGTATCTTAACCACTACGCCACCTGTGCAGTCCGTTTGGATGTAACTGCGCTATCTCGCATATGTACTACAACTGACAAACGTCACTTAGGTAGACATAAGTACCCCTAAGACGTGATAACAATAAGACAAAAATACTATACGGTTTATTAAAGACTATGTTGCATGATTGAACTAAAGTTTAGTCAATATATATTATCTGAATGCAGGGGCGGCTCCAGCTCATGTAACGCCCGGGTGCAGTCAATAACATGGCACCCTCTTGTGTCAAAATGCATGCACAAAATGGCATAGGTTGATAGTGACAACACGTTCGACCGCGCTGTAATGCGTTGTCGCATGCTTAGTCTCGTTGTTTTGACACGAAACCACGTAAAAGCGATCGGATTATGAAGTTACAGTGAGCATGGCGACAAAGCAACCTACCCAAACCTGTCTAATAACGCACTTACTACGTTTATAAATGATTAGGAACGGCTCTCGGCGTCCCCTAACACGCGGCGCCCGGGTGCACCGCACCATCTGCACTATATGTAACGCCGCCCCTGTCTGAGTGAAACATAGGATACAACCCGTCTCACCGGTGTGATACAATAGGTGAGTTTCTTTCCCACTTTGGAGTAGTCTCGAGCTCAACAGTGGAACTTATGAGCTGAGATGACGATCAAATAATTTCAGTTTGAGTCAGCAAAAACAAATTAAATCCAAAATACATACCATGAGTGTTAACACGTCCGGAAATCTTGCTCATCTCGCCAAGTAAAGCTGCGATGAGCGAACTCTTTCCGGAGCCGACGGCACCCACAACGGCCACGAGCGAACCGCGAGGGATGTGCAAGTTAATGTTCTTTAACGTAGGCTCAGAATCTTTATCACCCCATGTGAAATGACCGTTATCCACCACAATAGGATTCGCTGGAATAAAGTGACAATATATGATGAGAGCGAAAGAAAATGCTGCATTTATGGTGCAGTGGTCTAAGTAACAACATCCCATATAGTCGATGAAATAAAACCCATGTTCGATTTCACCACATCGCGAATTAATGTGTGTCTAGTGTAAGTAGTCATGAACGCTATAAAGTGGTCGGACTGTCGTCACTCCTCCTGTGATCGTGAACGTGAAAAAGTTCGAAACGTCGGGAAATTAAAAATTAAATACAAGTAAACCCGTAAAAATAGTTTCATTTCAAATATTTTTCTAAGTCTGAATTCTGTGTTGGTTGTTTGTATGTTTATAAAAGTAGCCACAAATAATCCAAAAACATTATTTTTTATTTGGAATATTAATTAATATACTCACGTTCTTTAGGATCGTGCTCCACGGAAGAGTCATCTAGCTCATCACAGTTCATAAATTTGTTCAATCGCTTTATACCGACTGATGTCTAAAAGTTTAAAATTACATGAATATTGTATACATATAAATAATATTTTAAATAAAACACATTCTGAGTTATTAAAGTCACATACATGCTTTGTCAATAATGACTAACTGAAGAATATATTTCGTAACAAATTGAGTTAAATTATTTATTAAGTGTCTATACAAAAAAAGTATGCAAAATTGACGATGTTTTCAGAAACACCTGTGTCGTTTCTTTTATAGTAAAATTATTTATTTTTAATTCGATATAAATTCATTTGCTACTGAATATACTCACAGTTATTTAAACACCGAAACCGTTAAATTAAAAAAGCATATCACACTTCATTAGTCGTTCAAACAAAGGAATGTTAAGAGAAAGATTGCAATTAATGAGTGTGTTCATATTTGTTACTATAGCTTTGTATTACATTCAGTGAATAATAAATACTTATACAAAGCAATGCGGCTTATAAAACTTATTGATCTAAACACAAATAAGTTGTAATTCAAATCAGGCAGTTAGTGTACGTAATATAGATTGGGCAAGTATATCACATTTATTTGATGACAAGAGAGCAAAAATTTAAAAAAAAAACTAATTTCTCGATTAACGAGGCTTTTCTTTGGAAATTGTCAATAGCAATCTGGAAAATTGCTACGGGCTATTATTACAGTGGCATTGGATATCGGTTATATTAAGTTGTTTTTAAACAAATTGGACAGTTTTGTTGACATTTAAATACTAGTTAATGATTTCGTATTCGTGTCAATAGCCACAATGTAAATTGCGACGTTAGTTGAGCGATAAATAAATTCTCTAAAGTAATTATTATTAGTTGTGTTATCTACAATTGTTATTTACTTTTAGCTAAAATATTGCAATAATATTGTAATACCTAGGACATATAATATGTTACAAAATTAAAAAAATATTCAGTTCTGGGAGACTCGAACTCACAGTTAAATCACGTATAATTTCTAATACATAAAATTTTGTTTATAAAAAAAAGTATATACTACACTAAAAAAATAAGCACCAGAACACATTTTTTTATATTATAAAATAAGAATTCTATGATATTATTTTTTAATATTTTAAAATTTGATATAGGTAATTTCGATTCAAAATTTTTAATACAAGTTTATTCTATTATTAAAAAAAAGAAAATAACACGTGCCTGATACGTTTAGAAATCTGTAATGGCCCTTATTTTTTTTAGATAAATATATGTATATACATGTAAACTTACTTGGACAACATTGGATATAACGTTAGGCAGCATTGACAATGGGAAACGCAGTATGTTGAAAAGTGACAACGCTACGAAAGCTCTCTTAGAGTCCAGCACTTCAGTATCGTTTACCAATACAAAGCACCCGAACGACATCAGCGACACCTAGGATACCATACCGCTAGTTAGATACCAGCCATGCATACGTGGTTGGACTAGAGCTTTCTGTGTTCACATTGTGTTACTACCTAATATTTATACAAAAAAAGTCGAATATATTGTTTTGTTTCTTATAGAAAATGGGTGTTTATTAAGCCTTCTTTTTTATCACTAAAGAGTCTCTTAAGATGAAAATACATAACAATTATGATTAAAAAGAAATAAAATAAACGTACTTATTAGAAACATTTAGTGAGCCTGAAATACAGCATTTACAAGAAGTGCTTCAAAATACACGATATGCGTAAATTATAAAAGTATTTATCATCATTATCATTTAACACTATTTTAAAATTAATATTAACCGATCTGTCCTAGTGAAAGTTGTTTATATATTCAAACGGGTTAAATAAACATTTGGATATTGGTCGCGCTGTATTTTTCATACATTAAACACAGGGTTGTGGTGCAGCGCTGAATCAACATTAAATAAAACGGAGCTGGACTTAATGGGTTCGAATATATTTCCTACAATGATCACTAGATGGCGCTGAATGACATCAAACAAATTTAAACTGATGTTAATACATTCGGGTAGACGAAAATGCTCGTATTAACAATATTGATGCGATTTTTGCAACGTTCATTATGAATGATTTTTTACACAAAAATATTTCAATTGAAAAAAAACTTTCACTGAGTACTATTATGTATATTAATAAATCAAAGACAAGACTGCCCAAAGATACTATACGATCATTTCAACCATACGAGACTCTCAAAAGGACCATATATAAATACCGACTTTGTAAAGTAAATGAAAATAAAACTATACAGTAAAATATTATGTTGAACACAATATGAACACTTGTATTATCAACACTCGCTCTCAACAGTTAAATTGTAAATGTATAATAATATCATAAATAAATGTATAAAGTTAGTGTGGGTAATGCTAAAAGAACCCATAGCCTTTATGTAACCGTAAGGTTATAGAGACGTGAATCGTTTGCGGGCACTACCTCGATAGCAGAAACGATGATCAGTGGCAGTAAACCTAGAGGTAAGTGCATTGTGTAAAACAGTGACATCGACACAAATATGTTTTCAGCAGTCAGGATATTGTTCACTGGGTCGCTAATCACAAACGTGAAGAATGTTAAGAACGTCACCTTGAAAATAAATTAAGTTGGTTTAAATGTAATATCTAAAACTCATCATCATCATTCTCCTACTCTTATCACAATTACTTGGGGTCGATACAATGTGTAGTCTTGTTTCATAGTACATATTGTAAAATTTATTCACAAATGTATGTATGTATGTATTCGCAATAGTTTTATGACCGGCCGCCTGCCTGATGTCAACCCTCCTTGGGAATGTAATTGTAGACCAAATGGTATCAGATGGAGTTGGCACAAGTCGTTATAAGGCTGTTAGTCGTCTTTTACGACATCCACGAGCAAAGTTGGTAGTATTCGTAACCGCTACCACACAGCTAAATAATATAATATCTAAAATTATAAGTAATAAAAATCGAATTATTACTTATCATTAGACCTGGCTTTATCCCATGCTAAATGGGATCAGCAGGATATGTCATTACTTTTCATAGTCTCCTCTTAGCCGTCATATCTACATTCATTTACTTCTTTCACACAATCCATTCGTATCTTTTCTACAGACTCTTACTTCTCCCAACTTTAATATTGGTAATTCTCCTTGTCACATGCCTTTCATCTTGCCTCATCGCTTCTAAACTTATCTATCGCTGGTATCACTTTCAGACTGCCCCTATTAGGGGCCGTTCATAAAATACATAAGGGATTTTGAAGAATGATTTGGCAACGACCGTAAGACATCATAAGATTGCAGCTACTCCCCTTGCCCCTTAATAAGATTTTTTGTAAAAGGCCCTATTGATCAAATATAACTCGGTTTATTCTGAAAATATATTTTATTACAAACTTCTTACTACAAGTAGGTATCATTAACTTTCTGCAATAACATTAATCTCGTTAATCACAATTTTAACCAAATTTACTAAAAAAAACTACTTTTACGGATTCTATCGCTTTTGTTTTTAATTTCCCGACGTTTCGAAAACTTTACAGTGATCATGGTCACGGGGTGATTAAGGTGTCTTACGTCCAATATAACATTGTTATTACAGAAATTTATATCTACCCTATAAGATATTAAATATTGACCCACATTTTTAATACAAATTAATACAAATTCATTGCCCATACACAGTAAATTCTATACATATATAAAATTTTATATTGTTTATGATCTGTTATTATTAAAGTCTAAGTCACAAAAAGAATCTATGGTCAAAATTTCGTGTTTTAGTAATTTTGACCCTCCTTTCATAAGTCAGTCAACCGGCTTCTTTATACAAAGATTGCTTATAGAACCAATAATTGCATTATTGATCAAATATTGATAATTTACGCAATTCTATAATAATATAATAATAGTAATATGTATTTTATATTGTATAAACAAGTTACATAGAATATTGTATAATAAAAGGTATCTGATAAGACCACACAATCTCGAAATCACAACAATGTTTACGCACTTTACATCACAATAACTAATAATATCATAACTGCGATAAGATATCACGAGGAAATTAAAAATGAATAAACATAATCTATCATATTATGATTAATGTAACTAACTTTAATAGATGTCACGATCGATTTGATGTACCATTTAAAATTGAATAAACGAAAACTAATTTCTGTCAAATGTTAGACATATTTTTTTTTTGATATTACGTTGAAATTGAAAAGGTAAATGAGGGAAATTTCATTATTTTTTATTGGCTATTTCATCATCATCATTTCAGCCCACATATGTCTCACTGTTGGGCTCGGGCCTCCTCCATGATATGAGGGAAATTGACTTACTATACCGCGTTCGTCAGACGTGTTGGTATAGGGTTTTATTTCGAGTTTTCCTTCTCTTACACAGATGATATATGCATATTATAATCCTTTAATCGTCTTTTACGATACCCACGGGTAAGAGAGGTAGTGGTGAACTGTGTTCTTACTCCGTCACTACACGAATAGTTGGCTATTTATTCCTTTGGAATTTCATAGGGGGCGGGCAATTTATCTACCATATTAGGCCGGACAGGTTGATATAAAGTTTAATTCCCAGTTTTCCTTTTCTCGCATAAATGTTATATGCCTAATAGTCGTCTTTTATGACATCCACGGGTAGTGAATTGTATTTTTACTGCGTCAATACACGGAAAATATTTTCTTGTGATACAATCGATTTTGAACTTTGTGCTGTGTGGTAGTTAGTGGCAACGACTACCAAGCCTTTACTTTGTTCGTGGATGTCGTAGATGACCACTAAGCAGCTTTATGTCGACCTGGCTCAATTCCACCTAATGCCGTATTGTCCAAAATTACATGCCCCAAGGAGAGTTAAAATCAGACAGGCGGCCGGTCATAAAACTATTGATATTAATTTTGGAAATATGCACGAGAACATATTGCGTCGACCCCAATTAATTGGGATAAGAGCAGAAGAGTAAAGATGAATGATGACTTGATTTTGAACTCGTAAAACAATCTGACTAGAACTGCAACCGTCCTCAATGAAAGTTAGGTATTCATAATTTATACTAATCGATAATAATTTAATAAAAAATAAATATTTTGATAACGTACACACATGCGTGTAATCTGGTATATATTTCGAATCATCGTCTAGTAATTAACTATGATAAAAGATAACATTTACAACTTAAGTCGTGGGAAAATTAATTTTACTATAATGATTTGGATAAGGATAAATGAGTGATAATAAAAAAAACCGGGTCAAGGACGACACAAGTAGGTAAGACTGACATGCTTAAAAAAATGCCAAATAAATATTTGTCTGGGCACCCTTTTAACGTAAGGATTTATTTGAGGTGTTTCTTTCTAGCTGAGTTTCTTGCCGCATCTTCTCAGCTTGTGGCTGGGGTCCGATCCGGTGGTAGATTATTATATTCATTCCAAACGGAATGTAAAACTTATAATATGTAAGGGCCACACTATGTGGCTTATGCATAATAAATAATTTTATTGGAAAAGAATACAGCGGATTTGGCATACAATACCACGCTGACCACACATGTTGCTTCTTACCTGGTTATTTTCCTATTTATTATTATATAGTGCCTAAATTACCCGCTTGCAAATTCAGTGGCGTATTCTGCAGCGAAATTAAAAGCCCGAAATGCATGGCTTTTTTATTTAAATCATATATTCATGTGGAGATAAAGTAGCAACAAAATTCATTGCCCGTTTATTGCCCGCAGGTGATATAAAAGGCAACAAAAGTATCAATGGTTTCCTTATATGATATCGAGGTTTGACCTTCAGACAGTTCCGGGATGTGCTTTTAATTGTCTTAGGAACCGCAAGAAGTTTAATTAGAAAAGGTTAAATAGGAGGAGTTGGTGACTATAATTCCACTTCGCTCCTTAGGTAATGGGGGAGACATAAAACAAAATTGACTAGTAAGCCAATAAGTCAACAGGTGTACAGCTACGATAAGCGCAGCACTATGGCACTACGGGCGAAAACGCTTAACAGGGTCTATATGTGAGCCTTAAGATTGATTGCTACAAAGCCTGAACGTACGGAAATTTTCTCGAGTTGCGATCAGGTTCTCCACTGGTTACATAAGTTGATTATATTATTCAAGTCAATAGCCACAATACTTTTGTTCGTTTTCGAATGTCCTCCGCTCTTAATGTCACTGCATCCCGAACACATCGAGTATGTTATCTAATCCTCTTCGCGTGAGGGATCATCTAAGCTTATATGTATATATCCCATTGCTGGCCTTAACCTCCTCCATAAAAGGCGAGTAATTTACTTACTATACCATGCTGCTCAAACAGATTATTATAGGACTTTATTTCACGTTCAGCTTCTCTTACACTAATGCTCTCTGCTTGTAACCTTGTGCTCTTTCGAGTCTGATTAAAAGACAAACCAATGACAATTGAAAATGCCGCTGAATACTTCATCCAGAACATATCAGCAGTTATCTTGGTCCGTGAATATAATGGAGCATATATTGGCTGAATAGACGAGTGTTGTCGCACCAAATAGTTGAGTTTCAAATATTATTACATTCTGGGCTTTCAGGCCGATAATGGGAGTCACTATTTGAAATGCATTAAATGCACTTCTTAATCTTAGGACATAATAACACTTACCAAGAAAGGCGCACACGACCAAATAAATGACGTGGCCGAGTTAAGATACGCGGCCTGTTTCAAAACATTCATCTCTTTGTTTCTTATTTTAAGTATCTGATCCTCGAAACTGGGCTCCCATGCATACATTTTGAGAACCTGGAATTTAAAAAAAGACTTTGTAAGTCATAATCCGTATTGAGCGCGAGTTATAGGTATATATTGGAGTCCACCTTTTTTCAGTATGTGTAGCAAATATCGATTTTTGCGACGTAAGGAAGTGACGTCAGTGCACGATAGGTAAAACTTATGCCCAACCGTCTGGCATGGTGTAAAGAAGTCCCACGCTCAACGGTGAGACGTATAGGAACAAAGAACGATTGATATAGTATTAGTAATTTATAAGATTGTAATGCAATATTTTTCTAAATCGTTCTTAAAAGCTATCAGCATTCCACCTTTGGGTACATGCTTTGTCTGCATTGGTAAAGCAATTAATCTGTAATATCACAATGTCCACTATGACTCGGCATTAAGTTTTGTTTCGTAATTTCTTTCCATCGCTGTGATATTATTAGATTTGCTAGCAATTTATGTCATATAATGCAAAGAAAGTACTAAAATTTACGGAACATGATTTAACAATGTTAAACCAAAATCTCTAGAGAAACATTAAATGGGCATTGGTTGGCCAGCGTTCAATAAAAGATAATGATATGACTTATTAACGGACAATGTCACTGGACAAGCTATGCAATATGAAGACAACAAGGTAATGTTTTATATTATATAAAGAGTTTAGTATCCAACTTGGCTGTAAGGGCTTTGTTCCCTGTGTCTGTTGGAACAAACAGATGGAAACAAAAAAATATGTTATCTGCTTACGTTGCTTACTAATCTCTTATTATATTTGCGGGCAAATAAAAGTACCATTTAAACCGACCACTTAACAAAACACCAATTCCAGCCAATACCAATTCCATTACTGTAACTTCTGTAAGTCAGGATTCACAACGTTTTAATATACGACAATGAGGTTTAACTGCCAGGCAATCCCGAGGAATACCTTTGAGCTGGAAACCAGCAACAAATGTTAATTAGAAAAGATAAATAGGACTGTAAAGATACTTTCCACTCTCATGCAACGCGGGAGCTAAATTGACTTATGAAAAAGATGTAATGAATCATTCCTAGACCATCCATCAACCATAGGGATAACCGGGGTCCTTCTCTACCTTCTTTCTAACCCATATATGTATATTTATAACGTAGTAGTGTTGAGTAGGTCAGCAGGACATACAAGAGGCAGTACATTTGTCCCGTACATGACGTCAAAATGTAAGAGCGGCTCAGCAATTCAAAATGTACTACTTCACATTTTCTGTCGCGGTAGTCGCGCTAGTCGTAAGTGAGAGGGAGTACGGCATATACTTCAAAAGTCCAGAGTGAGTGAGAGAGAACGCCTCGCGCCTCATTGTCGTGTGCCTCACTTCAGTACTGCTTCTACTCTTTAAAATGCTTC
This sequence comes from Lymantria monacha, assembly GCA_905163515.2. Lineage (NCBI taxonomy): Eukaryota > Metazoa > Arthropoda > Insecta > Lepidoptera > Erebidae > Lymantria > Lymantria monacha. The sequence continues at coordinate 5,113,869 of LR991087.1, forward strand.
ATGTATCTTTGTAGTAAGTAATACGATAATCACACTTTTGTAAGGTACATATAATTAAATGCATCAATACAAAGTGACATAATTACTCAGTACTTCAAATGTACCACTATGCTTCAAAACGCCTCGCCTCATTTAAAGCGGGACATTGTACCGGCTCGGTACAAAAAAGAGGCAACTCTTACAACCTTATATAAAATTCATGTCCTACTCAACACTATAACGTAGGCTATTTGGTATTATATCGATTTCATGGAAGTATTAAAATATAGTATATCTTATCAGAAATCAAATAATACAAGTTTCCACATTATGATAAAAATATGACCGTGAAAGATTATTATTATTTTTAACTATCTATGGCAAATGAAATAGTTAAACCATTATAATCCCTCGTCAGGGTTACGATAACACCAGGTGCAGGACGGAACCGATACTGCGGAAATATATAAATTAACTTGGTAAATAATTAAAGAATATTATGATTAAAGTATTCCGTATAGTAACGGCCGTGAAATACAATTTGTGACCATCTTGTCATTATTCAAGAGTTTCGTAAGCGACGAGTATTTATTCGAGAGATATATCCATATGGGGAGGTGGTAAGGTACTCTACCTTACCTTAGTGTTAAGTCGCATAAACCGAATGAGGGAGAATGGGTAACAGCGCCCTCCTGGGGAACCAATAACGCTAATTGCAATCGCCAATTTGTTTGCTAATCGTGGCAAATATGGCATGATCTCCCTTTAGTGGAGAGGGCTACGTTTAGTATTGAACATTGATAGTCTGATGGATGGATGTAAGCAAAGAGTAAACAATATAATCAGCTAACATATCAACTAGAGAAGGATATCTAGAAACAAAACTATCATCCGCTATAGTCTGAGTAACATAGGAGGCCTATTTTCTTCCTAAAGTTAACTCAACAGTAAGATCTAGATTATTCTAGATGATCCGAGAAAAATAAGATTATAATTAAAACGGTCACAAATGGTTTCTTATACATAATAGCAATAGAGCTACACTGCAGAATTGTTACTGCAGTCATAAATGGTCGGTTCGTTTAGGGTTAGTATCACACTCACGCAAAAAGTTTCAGTAGTAGCATTTTGTATTCTGATTTTTACGCGAGTAGTAAGCATTTGAAATAAAACAATTATCACGGATTTTATTGCGTTTGTATTTGAATTTGGATACGATTCAAAGAATTTACAGCGGTAATAGCCACGGGAGACCATAGTAACAGCTTGCTGCTGTGCTTCGTTCAGTACGTGAGAAAGCCAAAGGCCTACCTTTACCATAGACTTAGTTGTGCCCCATAAGCGGCAGTCACGACTCATCACCAGTCAATAAAAAATAATTGTTCTGACTACAATTTGTTTGATAAAAGTAATATAAAACACGGTCTACGCGTGAATGTGAGCAAAACCAAAATAATGGTCTTTGAAAGAGATGAAGCCAGAACAGATGTAAGAGTAACAATAGGTAATGATGTACTAGAGCAAGTGGATGAATTTGTATATCTTGGATGTGGATTTAGCCGAGATGGAAGGTACACCACTGATATAGAGCGAAGAGTGAATGCGGGAAATAGAGTGAACGGAGTGTTGGGGCAACTTCTCGGCAGCCACCACCTCAGCCAGAAGGCACGTGTAGCAATACATAACGCAGTGCTTATCCCAACATTACTGTATGGAAGCGAGAGTTGGGTATGCAGAAAAGAGTATGAAAGTAAAATTAATGCGGTGGAAATGCGATCTCTTTGGAAAATCTGTGGAGCTAGGCTGACCGACCGCATTCGTAACGACGACGTAAGAGAGTGAGTAGGTATGAAAGAGAGTATTGGTGTAAAGATGCGAAAGGGAATGCTCCGATGGTTCGGACTTGTGGAAAGAATGCCGAACGAACGTCTGGTTAAGAAGATATACAATGCGAAAGTGGAAGGATGTAGGTACCGAGGGAGACCGAGACTAACCTACCTAGACCAGATCGGTCAGGTACTGAAGGAAGGTGGAGTCAAGAGTCTCCGAAACCGGCGAGCGTGTATGAAGAGAATTATGAATGTTGAGGAAGCGAGTGAAGTATGCAGAGATAGAGTTCTCTGGCACTCTGTTCTCTCTGCCTACCCTGCAAGGGATATGGCGTGATGATATGTATGTATGTATGTGTAATATAAAACAAATTTAATTCGTAATGGTTCATGATGTGACTTAATAATTGCATTGTGACGTCACGGAACGATGTCGGAGCGTTTAGGTGACAGTTTTAGTAATTTATTTTTTGTTATTATTTACACAGTAAAACATCATTTTAAATCCATCACATCTTTAATGTTGTATGCATTTTTTGAGTTGAACACAATGGCTACCCACGAATGTCAAGCATTTGGTACAGTGGCAGGCTCAATGGCGATGGGGAGGGAATACGGTGGGTTATAGGGCCAGGAACCACCCTGTCTTCGCAGAACAGACGGGATGTCTCTAGACAATAGCCTTTTTTTATATGGAACTAATTCTACCGTACATGCCCACCATTGTAACTTCTGTAAACCAGGACCACAATGGTCTCCATAAATGACACCAAGAATTGACCCTCAGGCAGGCCCGGGAGATGATTTTAATTGTCTTAGGACCCGCAACAAATTTAATTAGAAAAGGTTAAAGAGGAGTTGAAAAGAATGATTCCACTGCCATAAGATCCAGTCCATAGCGTACCAAAAAAAAAAGGTAATAATCCTTGTATAAAGGAGTAATTTACGAACACGCAATTAACGGACACAAATTACATCCAGATCCAAAACAAGTTTGTGGACCGCAAAAGGTATTATTCTACGCGAGAATCGAATCAACGGCATTTGGCACGGTAGATCGGTATGTTAAACACAACGCTATCTATGCAGTCAATACGGGTATATATTATTTAAACAAGATGAAATATTATGCAAATTGAATACAATTGCTTTCTGATATGACCCAATAAGGAAATTTATATTTAGTTCGAATGTTGCCCCGATGATATTATTTTATTTAAAACCAGCCCAGTTATTATTATTAGGGATGTTATGATAGTCCGTAATCGACACTATTAGATATCTGAAATTAAAATATACCCGAAACTGTAATCAACATCCAATGTATGAGTTTCAAACAATTTCGTATAGGCTCAGTCTTCCGTGTGGTGACGGAGTTAAAATTTCACCACTCCCTTTCTTACATGTGATGTCTTAAAAGACGGCTGAAAGATATATTATTCATAAAGCATCTATGTAACAGCAGGCAAGATCCTCAACCAAGAACCCGTCTGACCAGCCTGTTTGTTATATAGTAGGTAAATTTCCGTCCTATCGTGGAGGAGGTTCGAGACCAGCTGTGGGACGTATGTGAGCTGTGACGAGGCTTAGTATTTGTATAAGATACGACAGGTTTTCTTTCCACTGGCCGCACCGGTAGTCTATACGTAAGCATCACCATGCTTAGAATTTCTCTTTTAAATCCTCTAAAAATTCAACAGCCATTACTATCTGAAATTGTCAAATAAGCCAAAACAATTTTATATCTCTAACCAGTATTATGTTAATCTAAAATCCTCATCCAGATCCGAAATATCACATCCGCAACATCACTAATAAATATAGATTATTATCAACTACATTTTGCAAGCAGCCCTATAAACTTATTATCTCCCTTGCCATGGGAATGACAGATTAAAATGATGTAAAAGGTAGCATACTATGTTTCAGTGTAATGTAGCTTATTAGTGGTGAAATATCTTTAAAATTGATGCAATAGTTACGGAGATGACTAACATAATTACGCGAACATTACAGATATGAAATAAAACTATTTATACATATTCTATCACAGAGGTTTAACCGCTGTTGACAAAAAAATCACTGTAATAACGATGACTTGTGAAACCTATGATCATGAACGCTATAAAGTGTTCAAAACATCGGGAAAATAAAGATCAAATGCAATAAAACTGTAAAAGTTGTTTCATTTTATATACCCATTAACTTTCTGTATCATTTTAGCTTATACACGTCCCACTATTGGGCTCAAGGCTCCTCCAAATGGGGGTATATTAACCTACTATACCACGCTGGTTGGTATATGGATTTGTTTCGAATTTTCCTTCTCTTATATAGATGTTATATGCGTTTTAATTTCTTAGTCGTCTCTTATGATCCCTCAAGGATAAGATACGGGGACACGAATTGTATTCTTACTCCGTCATCACATGGAAAAACCTTTCTTTGCATTAATTGAATTTAACTGTTAGTCTCAGGTCCCCAAATTATGATAAACGCTATATTTACAACGCATACGTATGCGTTGGCAATGGTATTTGGTGTTATAATTTCCCAATTTATGTGCCTAGCAATACTTTGAATAAATTTTATAACTCCCACACAAGGAATAGCTCGAAATTTAATTAGATAAGAACAATATTTTAAATCACATTAATTCAAATCATAAACTAAAATGCTTTCTGATGTTTAGGCATGTATTACACATTTTAAATAAAAACTATTTTTACGGATTTTATAGCGGTTTATATTTGAATTTTAATATTCGAATACTTTTTAATTTGAATAGTTACAAGAGGACGACTATGGACAATGATGTATTAAGGCCAATAAATATACGATATTCCAGAAGTTTTAAACTACCCGTCACAGTAATATAAAATCAAATACAAACGCGATAAAATGTGTAAAAATAGTTTTATTACAAACATAGAAATAATTAAAAATAGTGGTTTTCAAAATTAAATAGAAAATTTTAATAACGCGCTCGCCTCGCAATCCTAAAACAGTAGCCCAAATTTACCAGCAAGGAAGTATATAGTATTTGTTGATAAAGGGTATGAATTCGTTATCACAGTCTACAATGTTAAACACAAAACTCTAAAACAAATATGGAGCGATTCGTTAAAGATATCGTAGAGATAGTAATTGTGTAACAATCACTAAATCAAAGAAGATAGTGTCGGTGGTGGTATCTATCTTTGCGTAGCGAAATAGAATATAGTTCAATTTCAAATAAACATTACATAATATTGTGAAAATCTATTTCAAGTTTTAATTGCTTTACCATCCATCCATTGGCCCGTAAACATCCCGAGTGATTGGACCGGGGAATAATCTGGCCACGCGACGTGAGGCCACCACGTGAGGACGACGCCCCGATGGCGAAAGCTGCCGGGGCGTCGACTCGAGAGGAACCCGCGAGGGTAAACCGCCGAGCGGGCCACCGAAGATAAAGATCGGGTACCGGTGGCCCGCTCGCACGGCGAAGAGAGGAGGTTGCATGGTGGGTCTATGAGGTCGCGCGCCGCCTCCTCCGTCACCCCGGACTGATTTGGCGGGACGAGACGCATCCATAGTCCACCGCAAAAAAAAATAGGCTTCCCCACTAGAACGCCATTTGCAACGGTTCTGTGCCACTTGCATCCAACGGTTTCCTGCGACCTTGATAATGTCATCAATCCACCGATCGCTTTTCACAACAAGGAAATAAGGCATGTATTGCAGGGGACGTAACAAACATATAATTAACGAATACAAATTGCACTCAGAACAATAATTCGTGTATTTGTATTATCTTACGTAGATATTGAACCTATAATACTGACACGGTAGGTCTGTATCTTAACTACTGCGCCATTTTTGCAATCTGATCCAAGTCGTGGTTATAATTGTTCCTGTCCTTATATTTTCTTGTCCTAATTTTAGGCTAGCTGTTCCTATTGAGCCTTTCTATGTCTACGGTTGGGCCTAGACCTCTCCGCTTGGGTATAATACCATAATCGCCATACTTAGCACGTGGGATGATTGCAGTTGGTGTTATAAGTGTTCCAGGAGAGTGCTGTTGTCGTTTCTCCTGGTGATCCTTCAGACGATTTTTACTATTCCCATAGAAAAGAAACTAAGGAGTGGCGACATATTGTGTTTTATCCATCATAACATGGAGATAATAAATAAAATTAAAATCGGTCAGGATATGTTTTGAGTTATCCTTGTTTTGTATTTTCTTACTACTACTATGTTATTCTGTTAGTTCTCTTATAAGTATTAGCGGCAAGAATGTGAAGACGGATTTCCTAATTATCATTGGAGCAATCGCAAAGAATATATCCACAAAAGAACACATTGACCTCGCTTAATAAAATTCTAACTGTAAGTATTAAATCGGAAAAAATGTGTAAACATTAGGGGTGTGCGAATAATTCGAACTTACGAATTATTCGTTCCGAATCGAATATTCATATTCGATTCGAAACTCGAATCGAATAATTCGAAATTTCGAATTATTGGAAAGTTCCCGAATAATTCGAATAATTTCGAATAATTCGAAAAATTTCGAATTATTCGAATAATTTCGAATTATTCGAAAAATTTCGAATTATTCGAATAATTTCGAATTTTTCCGAATTATAATATTATTCGCAATTTTTTATTGTATTTTAAATTCGGAGTTTGTTATGTTCGATATTCAAATATGACATTAATAATTTAATTAATAAATATTTTATTTAAACCATGAAATATAACTACATGAATAGAACAATGAGTATGAACAGTTGCTACAAATTTTTGTTTAAAAATAATAAATACGATACTGAATCTGGTGATAATGAAGTTCGTTTATCAGATACAATATCACCAGCAGTGGAAAATAATCTTTCACTTTCAGCAGAAGTACAAGGTATTCCTAAATATCTTCTCGCCATAAGTGACAATCGGGGATATTTATTTTTTTCGAATTATTCGAAATTTTTCGAATTATTCGAATTTTTTCGAATTATTCGAATTTTTTCGAATTATTCGAAATTTTTCGAATTATTCGATTTTTTTCGAATTATTCGTCGAATTTCGAATAATTCGAAAATTCGAATTATTCGATTCGAATTTCGAATCGAATATTAATATTCGATTCGATTCGATTCGAACGATATTCGCACACCCCTAGTAAACATATTGCGACAGATGGCGGTGTCGTAAATATCACAATCATCATCATCATCACAGCCCATAAATGTCCCACTGTTGGGCTCGGGCCTCCTCCGCAGTGGGAGGGAAATTAAGCTACTATACCGCGCTGGTCAGCGTGTTGCTATAGGGTTTTGTTTCGAGTTTTCCTTCTCTCGCATAGATGTTATATGCGTTTAATATCCCTTAGTCGTCTCGTACGATCACCCACGGGTAAGATATGGGGTTGTGAATAGTGTTCTACTCCGTCACCACACGGAGAAATATCACAATGCGAGCCATAAATTGGTTATCATACATCCACGTCTAATTCGCAAGACGATTGGAAGGGATTTCCAGTAGATGTGGGTTTGAGACTCATGTTTGCAAAATAAGTTTTTGTAAAAAGCCTAGAAATGAAGATTTTTATTAATTTAAAATAATGCATGTTTACTTACCTTAATTCCATTAAGTACTTCGTTCATAAGCTTAACTCTTTCGTCCTTGTATTTCATCTGTTTAATCTGCAGCGTTTTCACTCTGTTGGCTATGAGTCCGTTGATTGGTATAAGTATGATCATCACAGCCAAACCGGCCAGGACGGATGGGCCAAGTATCTCCCACAAAAAGTATAGTGCAAGAGCTATCTGCAATGGCGCCGACCATATCATGTTTAGGTAAGCAGTCAGCTCAACAAATCTGTGAAATACATATTTTTAAATATATTTTATGTATTCTACATGAAGAATTCTGATTCTTTTTCTTCTTCCCCAGTTATATTACCAGCTCAAACCCCTTAGTCGTCTTTTACAGCATTCGCGGGTAGGTTTAATGGAGAACACCACTAACGCAGAATGTCTTTTTCTATTAAGATAAGGAACAGTTGAGTATATTGCAAATCTTTTAGTAAAATTTTATTTGATTGATATCAATTTTTTTAACGAATGTGATCGTTGGGTTCTACATTATTAGATGAAATGAGGTTGTGGTATTTTACTACATCCACGAGTATTATTTGGATTCATAGTATCAATAGTTATTAAGCTGTGTGGTAGCGGCGACGAATAATATAACCTTACTTTGCTCGTGGATGTCGTAAAAGACGACTAAGAGCCTTATAACGACCTGGGCCAGCACCATCTGATGCCGTTTGTTCAACAATTACATTTCCAAGAAGGGTTGACGTCTGGCAGGCGGCCGGTCGTGAAACTACTGCCAATAACTTTCACAATATGTACTATGAAAGAGGAGTACATATTGTATCGACCCCAAGCAATTGGGATAAGAGTAGGAGAATGATGATTATCAATAGTTACTATTACCATACGACTTTTTGCTTTCAGCAGCTTTCATAAGTTGCACTACAGTGTACTATAGGCTACGTATTTCCTCCACAACGGAGGAGTAATTGGTCTAATGTACCACGCCTGCTAGATGAATTCACTTAGTGTTATATTTCGAGTGTATCACGGTAAGACATGGTGTCTCGTCGTGATTTTGTCTACTTCTCTTAACATCGAGTTAGGGATGGTAATATTTTGTATTCTTATTTCATCAGTACCGTTCGAGGAATATATTTGAATAGTAAGACTGCACAGATGGCGGAGTTGTTAAGATAACCTGCAACGCCAAGTGTCATGGGTTCGATGCCCGCTTAGGACAATATCAACAAAACATAGTCAACAAATATAGTTCCGAATCTAGGTTTGTGCCAGAAATTTATGTTTTGTAATATTCACCACTACGGTGAATAATTATAATAACTTGATGCAGGATGTTGTTTAAAAAAATATTTTTTACAAATATTCTTTTGGTCGTCCATATAGACGCCTACTGTTGGCATGAGATTTCGCCATACTAAGAGAAAAAATTAACTACTGTACCAAGAAGGTCGTTCTTTACGACGGAGTAAAGGAAGAACTGGTGACGCATACTATTTTTTCCTCTTATCCCTTTTCTGTAAAAGAACAGGACGTGAATCTATTCCTTATAAACAATTGGTTCGTTCTCCTATCGCTCATGATTTATAAGAACCATATGTAAGTATTTTCGTAATACCAACATTGGAGGAAGCGTATCTCCGTGATAACGACGAATTAAACAGGTAAAAACTTAGGTATGCTACAGCATACTATTGCGTTTTAGGTAATGTAGTTTCCTCGTTACAAAGATGGCAAATATTTTACACATATGATATAAAAACTATTTTTGCGAATTTCATTACAGACGTAGTGTATAGATAAAAAGCATCTGTAATAACGGATGTTTTTTCTTTTGGACGTGAAACAGCTAAGTACTTAATATCTGATGTTTACGCGAGTATCACACATTTGAAATTATACAATTTTTACGAATTCTATCGTATTTATATTTGATTTTTAATTTTCTGGAGTTTCAAACAATTAACAGCGTTTATGGTCTCTGGAGGACTTTTAGACCAGATTGGTCACCTACTGAAGGAAGGTGGAGTCAAAAGTCTCCGAAACCGGCGAGCGTGTATGAATAGAATTATGAATGTTGAGGAAGCGAGTGAAGTATGCAAGGATAGAGTTCTCTGGCACTCTGTTCTCTCTGCCTACATTGCAGGGGATATGGCGTGATGATATGTATGTATGTATGGAGGACTTTTATTTCATGTTAGTACTGTAAGCATTAACGCTTAAAAGTATTAAAAACGTCGCATAAGTCATCAAACTCGATAACAGGCTAGTATTCCTATTACTCATGGTAGTACTACTACTCATAACTTATAGGAACCGAATTTAGATATCAGACCACTGTATATCTCAGATAAAAATGTATGTCTCTAAATCAAGTTATAGATGTTATGATAACTGTGTCATGTCATGATAGAGTTGTATAAAATAGTGACAAGTGGCATGATTGGGATATTTTTTATACCAATGACTAATACGAAAACACATAAAAAAAAGATTTAGTAATAACTAACTACTTCCATAGAATAATAATTGCTGTGTGGTAGCGGCTACGAATACTACCAACCCTTACTTTGCTCGTGCATGTCGTGAAAGATGACTAAGAGTCTTATAACGACCTGGGCCAACTCCATCTGATGCCTTTTGGTCAACAATTACATTCCCAAGTAGGGTTGACGTCTGGCAGGCGGCCGGTCATACAATTATTGCCAATAACTTTTACAATATGTACTATGAAAGAAGAGTAGGTATATAATGTATCGATCCAATCGGCATAAGAGTAGGAGTAGGAGCAGCAGGGTAAAAAGATCTATTGAAAATAAATTATGCAAATACATTCAATGACGTGTAGTGTTTAAGTAGCCGTGTGGTGACGTGTCAAGTATACAGTGATTCACCAGCTCTTGCTGTCTTGATGGGAGTGTTAAGCGTAGGAAGAACCCCAGTAGGTGAATTAACGACATCTCAAAAGTCGCAGAGAAACCGTTGGATGTCATCATCATCTCAGCCCATATATGTCCCACTGTTGGGCTCAGGCCACCTCTATAATGGGAGGGTAATTGACCTACTGTACCTCGCTGGTCAGACGTGTTGGTATAGGGTTTTGTTTCGAGTTTTCCTTCTTTGGCATACATGTTATACATACATACATACATATCATCACGCCATATCCCTTGCAGGGTAGGCAGAGAACAGAGTGCCAGAGAGCTCTATCTCTGCATACTTCACTCGCTTCCTCAACATTCATAATTCTCTTCATACACGCTCGCCGGTTTCGGAGACTCTTGACTCCACCTTCCTTCAGTACCTGACCGATACATGTTATATGCATTTTTATATCCCTTAGTTGTCTCTTACGATCACCAACGGGTTAGATATGGGGTGGTGAATTGTATTCTTACTCCGTCACGACACGGAAAGCCGTTGGATGTATGTGGCATAAAACTGAATGGCATTCTTGTGGGGAGGTCCATATCTAATAGTGAACGTATATAGACTAGTGGATGGATGATCACGCAGACGTGTATTTTCAGCTAGTGTGGCATTATCCTGGGCAAATTGGCCCATTTACGACTGGCAGAAACAAAGTTAGCGCTGTGGCCCTACTATTATCAAATATTGGTATTAGATTTGATTTGATTTGAGCTAATGAGAAATTCTCAAAAACCCAACGGTACATACTTGCTGGACCAGGTATCGGAATTCAAGATCTCACATTTAATAATGGTGACGCTACTAACCAACGAGACAATAAAATGAACAAATCTACAGAATTTTTTTATGTACATTTAGTAAATACATATAGAGCCCGAGCATTGTTGCCACCAACTATCTTTGCTGAATCTTCTCATGGCCAATCTTAAGATAAGATTAAATATTAGAACACAATGATAATTTACTCGAAACTGCTAGTTAAATAAGCAAAAATATTAAGTAGTTAAATATTTCTTTATTTGTGTTGTTGGGTAAATAATATCAAAGGCATACTTAACTGCCATGTCATATTCATGATTACCATTATTATCATCATTTAATACACACACACACAAGCACACATGTACACATGCAAACGCGCATTTGTTTTTACTGCTTTTGCTGGTAAACGAGCAAGCAGCACACCTGATGGTAAGTTACTGCCACCTATGGACCTTTGCAATACCAAGGATATAGCTAGGCTGCTGTCTACCAATACAAACCCCAAAACCATCCTGTTGGGCTTCCGGCTTGTCAACCCTCCTTGGGAATATGATTGTTGACCAATCGGCATCAGATAGAGTTGGCCCAGGTCGTTATAAAGCTCTTAGTCGTCTTTTACGACATCCAGGAGCAGAGTAAGGGTTGGTAGTATTCTTAGTCGCTACCACACAGCAATCTATCTATTGAAAAGTGATTGATGAATAATTAAAATAATTATCTATTATGCTCTTATCCCAATTTATTTGGGGTCGACACAATACAAGACATATCCTCCGTCTATACAACCCTATTAGACGTCATCGCTTCATCACTCCTTGTCTATCCATGTCTTGCTTCACGTAAAAAATGCTAAAAACAAGATCACGTGATTAATGGACGTCCCTTTAGACGCTAATTCTGTCATATCTATCCGCTATAATCAAAGCAAATAATTCAAACAATTATCAATATGATTACACTTATCTCAATTGTAATTCGGTAGTTAATAATTATAATTCCGTACGATGACTATACTAATATAATTTATTGTGCCATCAATCATTATTATTTTTGCACAAGTATTGTAAGTGATTGCAATAACAACGGCCATGCCCGCTGATTTTATTGCGTTGAAACATGGTCACGGAAGGAGAAAATGGTTAAAAATGTTAAAAAAAAATAGATCACGTGATTAGTGGACGTCCCTTTCATCAAGATAAGTCCTTCCGTGACCATGAACGATGTAAAGTATTCGAAACTTCGGGCAATTAAAAATTAAATACAAACGCGATAAAATCCGTAAAAATTGTTGTATTTCAAATGTGTAATGCTCGCGTAACCATCAGAAATCTTTATATTGTAAATCAATTTTCTATTCCTCGGGAACAGTAACTTTTTTTCTTCAATGAAAGGCATCACTTAACCAGTTCTGTATGTCTAACGAGTGTTGGATAATTTAAAGACATCAGTTGAGTAGTGAAGAGCGTGAAGTCGTAATGAACAAACAGGGTAACACATTTGTTTTATATTACACAAGATTATTGCAAGAAAAAAAGAACTCGAAACATTATCCTTTCCCAGTTAGTCTCGTCGCAGTAAATCAAGCGATGTTAAGGAAGACACTCAGATATGTGCTGCATATCCATCCAGATCGTATAACAGGATAAGCAATTATTTATTATATTATGATAGAGATTTTTAATTGATAAAAATTGCTAATACCATATTGGGATTTTGTTTGAACAGTTGTTATATGTACACGCTTGTGGAGGTGGTTGAAATGTATGTTGAAAAAAGAACTTTAAAATATATATAATTAATACACAAGAATCTAAAAAGAAAAATAACAATTAAATTTACAAAATTGTTCTCATAATTTTAAATTAAATTCAACTCATAATAAATTTAAGTTTTAATTATTGATAATTTTAGAAGAAAATGTTTTGCCCGCTTTTGTGAGCAGCCTTTTGAAATTGGTTACGAATCTATATTTAAGCGCATAAGCAGGTCTAATAGACGGCGAAGGGATGCTTCTTAAGTTCAGTAGAGGTAATTTAAAATCCTAAAAGCGAGTGGATTATGATTGGTCTGCGTATTTGGATTTCGAGGTGAATTTTCGAATGGCCTCACCTCGTCTAAATTAGAAACTGGACGGTAGGCAAATAAACAGTAATGATTCGGTGTTGGTATAATAAAATGTTGAATATTACAAGTTTTCGATACAACTAGCCAAAGGTTTATATTCGCATAAACTCATTAAACTACGTAGTTTATTTTAAGATAATCAAGAGAACTCCGATAACCGTTCAAGAAACAGGTTTCAAAGACACAAACCAGATATCAATGTCGCAAGAAACAATATTATAAAAGCACACTACCATTAATAAAACGGTTATGGCTGCAAGACAAAATTCCTATTTGGCGTTAAACAGCGGTGAAAAAAGGGGCTAATTACTATTAAAAAAAAATAACCATCGACAAGAGACTTCTGAAAGCACATGGTTAACTTTAAAATATTAACAAATTTTGGCAGTGTGAGGGTGTAAATTGAAAACAATGAGTTAATTTATGAATAGACCAAAGTTTTTTTGTTACCAAAATTGTTTATCTGTCATTAATAAAATATTATAAAAAAATGTAGATATTCTATCTAAACGTAAAATTAACAAAAATTATAAATTTATAAAAACTTTATTACGAGCGAAAAATTATTGTCACACATGGGACTCGAACCCACGCCTATTGGAAATCCGTTCCAATCGTGCTTATATATTTCCAATAGGTGTGGGTTCGAATCCTATGTGTGACAATATTTTTTCGCTCGTAATCAAGTTTTCATAAATAATCAAGCATGTTAAATGCAAAATTGCAGTAATTTAAAAAATATAAATCTAGCGCTGAAACCGCCATAATCACTCAATCACTCAAAACTGTGACTGGGGTAAGTTTACTTGACATTTTCGAACTCTTCAACGACCTTCTTGTGCTCTTATGGTAAACACTGTACGGTTTGTAGTAGGTATTGGAAATCTACGTGTAACAATATATATTTCGATATAAATTAAGTTCCATAATTTTAGGTTCCTATTTTTGATGAAGTGTTAAGAATACAATATGTAGTCACTACTTATTTGCCCATGGTAGTTGTGTAAAATAGATGAAGAAACACAAATAAAATCGACAGCAGCACTCTCTGGGAGGCACCGACTGCGATCTTCGATCTGTGTAACAAGCGTGATAATTAAAGTACTATTGTCCCTAATGAATGTTTATAAAAAGCTGTAAGTTGTCGTCAATAGATTGGATATGTGGATGGATGGAGTTTAATCCTTTACCTTTGCGCATCGACCGACATAAGGTTGACAATTTCACCGACGGTGGACTCCTTTCTGGCAGCGTTGGACATCCGCAGTGATTTTCTGTAAATGGCGCTGGTCAAAGCCGTTCTTATCCTCATGCCGACCAGGTACATTCTGACGAAGTAATGCGCCAGCAACATCGTTTGTATCGTAGCGCAGGCAAGTAGTGCCACGGCATATAAGTAGCCTTTCCACATGGGCTCTTTACTGCTCACGAAATTTATGAGAAGTCTGAAAAAGATGGGAAAATATAGACAACAATAACAGAAATTATATTTTTTTTTATATCAACACGTAGTAATAAATAAATCCTTGAGAGTCGAAAGCCCAACTGGGTGGGTTTGGGGATTGTAATGGTAGGCAGCGGCCTAGCTATACCCTTGGTATAGCAAAGGTCCATGCTATCAGGTGTGCTGCTTGCTCGTTTACCACCATAAGCAATAAAAAAAATCTTTGATTACCGGGTAACTTTGGTTTTTTTGGACTTTAATTGGATTGATCGTCATTTCCTGTCTGAAATTATTGGTTTGATCATCATCTCGCTCATATATGTCCCACTACTGACCTCGAGCCTCCTCCACAACAGGAGGAAAAAATTTCCTGCTTACCTCGCTGATCAGCCGTGTTGGTATAAGGTTTTATCTATATATTATATACCTTAATTGTCTTTTCTGACATCAGCGGGTAAGAAAAGCAATATTCCGTCATCATACGGTTCGATACCTACAAAAAACAATTCTTCATGCGTACCACAAATGATTCTGAGTCAAGGTGCAATTTGTGTCCCTTAATTGGGTGGTTACAAAGTTCCCTAATGGGCGCTACAGATCTTCAGTTTTAACTGTGCAATTTATCTGTACAGTCGAACTGTACAGATAAATCGTTAGGTGTGTAGGACGTTACTTGAACGTGTGTAGACTATAGGGACCTACGATTTATCTATACAGTTCGACTGTACAGTTAAACTGCACAGTTAAAACTGCAACTGCTGTGTGTAGCTGCAACTGCTGTGTGTAGCGCCCTTAAGATGTATACCTTAGTGGGAAGATACTGTTTTTTAAAGTTATTTTTTTTTTATAAACAATTGCGGGTAACTTACTTGAGCAGTTGTGGCGAGAGGAACATAAGTACATCGTTAATCAGCTTCAATAGAGCTCCGAACAGGAACTGTCCACCAAAGGCTAAGCAGAGCGCTGGCAGAATCGAAGCTGGCTTCTTCTCGGTTTCGGGTTTGAAGTTCACACTGGCCGATGTTATGCGGTACGTTGCTTTTGTGCCGTTCAAACTGTTACAATTAATATATTTTAATACATCAATCTTAAATCTTTTACTTAACTTAGAACATAGTACCTTAAGTATATTCCGTCAGTGTACGTATTCCCTACGATAAAATAAATACTTAACGCAGCCCAGCGCGATATGCACCTCGAATTCTTCCGCTAAGAGAATATTTTAACAGACTCACTTTTCCGTTTCAGAATAACATGGCGTTTTAGTGTTATTCTTAAATCTATCGTTTGTAGATTATGAGTGGTATTTGGTTCAGTGGCAACTTGAGCAGATATATAGTCCCTTGATCATCATTAGCTCATCTCATATAAGCATACATGTCCCACTGTTGGGCACAAGCCTCCTTCACAATAGGATGGAATTTAATCTACTTATACCACGCGGGTTAGTATATGGTTTTATTTCAAGTTTTCCTTCTGTTACATAGATGTTATATGCACATTTAATCGTCTATTACGACTCCCTTGGACAAGACGAGTGGGTGGTTGGGAGCGAATTATATTATTGATCCGTTACCAAAGGGAAAATAGTTGAATGATGATATACTATAGATATATCTAAGCGTCTTTCTACAATAACGCCATTATGTCAGTCCGCATCCTCAATAAAATACGAAATCCAATTGCCGCAACGTTTCAAAGTTCTAAGTAAGTTCTGATGAAAAATGGTAAAAGTTATCTTAAATACTGTTGATCTAAGAGCCTAGTCACTCTTATTTATAGAAAGATAGATGCGTGAATGTGAGCAAAACCAAAATAATGGTCTTTGAAAGAGACGAAGCCAGAACAGATGTAAGAGTAACAATAGGTAATGATATACTAGAGCAAGTGGATGAATTTGTATATCTTGGATGTGGATTTAGCCGAGATGGAAGGTACACCACTGATATAGAGCGAAGAGTGAATGCGGGAAATAGAGTGAACGGAGCGTTGGGGCAACTTCTCGGCAGCCACCACCTCAGCCAGAAAGCACGTGTAGCATTACATAACGCAGTGCTTGTCCCAACATTACTGTATGGAAGCGAGAGTTGAGTATGCAGAAAAGAGTATGAAAGTAAAATTAATGCGGTCGAAATGCGATCTCTGCGGAAAATCTGTGGAGTTAGGCTGACCGACCGCATTTGTAACGACGACGTAAGAGAGCAAGTAGGTATGAAAGAGAGTATTGGTGTAAAGATGCGAAAGGGAATGCTCCGATGGTTCGGACATGTGGAAAGAATGCCGAACGAACGTCTGGTTAAGAAGATATACAATGTGAAAGTGGAAGGATGTAGGTACCGAGGGAGACCGAGACTAACCTACCTAGACCAGATCGGTCATGTACTGAAGGAAGGTGGAGTCAAGAGTCTCCGAAACCGGCGAGCGTGTATGAAGAGAATTATGAATGTTGAGGAAGCGAGTGAAGTATGCAGAGATAGAGTTCTCTGGCACTCTGTTCTCTCTGCCTACCCTGCAAGGGATATGACGTCATGATATGTATGTATAGATGGACCAATATTAATAATTATTATAATTATCTCGAAAGAATTATTTCTATTATAATCTTGTTCATTTAAAGATATTTTAGAATAAAAATCATATTTCACGCTTCACACTACAACTAATATTTTATTTATTTTAATAACTGGAAGAATATACAGTTAGTATTACATAGTTGAGACAAATAATTCAAGATGGATACGGTCACTGCTCTATTCCTAGGCGCAGAAACATTAAGTTTCATACTTTAGATATGTCTTTTTCGATAAAATAGCTAATTAATGCGAACAAAATATTAGGCAGCCAGTTCTTGAGAATACAAACACTGGTTTATAACGTTAATACAGATAGATTTGTACGACCTATATTCTTATTTAGATGGCAACTATTGTTGTTATATTTTATTGTGTTATATGTAATAATTGATTTAGATAGTATTTTATTTAATGTAGTGCAGAGAAAATGATAAAGCGCAGTGCATATAATGAAACAGTGCTTTACGTAAATTTTACTTTTCCATCAAAATTTCGAGAAGATTCGATTAATGGTGTTGCCGTGGTTTTGTTCAAGTTGACAATTTGACTTATTGACAGGCCATTACATTACTATATGAATGATTAAATAATAAATGATCTTTGTGACCATGCCATAAAATTCCTTTAAAAGCATAGTTATATTTATAAGTCACTGATAATCAATAGATTCACCTTGAAATGTCAAATTTGATTAAAGTGGCCAAACAATATAATTATACGTCATTTTAGCCCAATGGCGATAGGGAGGGAATACGGTGGGTTGTGGGGCCACGCGCTACCCTTCCGTCGCCCCGGACGGAACGGGCGGCGTGTGTCCGGACCATAACCTACCCAAAAAAAAGGGTACATGCAGATTGCCATTAGTCCGAAAAGGCAGAGGAAGATAGAACGTTGAAATATAGGGATATACATACTGAGGAGAATAACATATTATTAAAGATGTATTGAATAATTACAATAAAGATAAAATATATTAAACTTGGATCAACATTACTGCGGCTAATGGTCAGTGCCTCCACATACTTCTCAGCTATAGATATAAAACATCTCTCTGTACAAGAAAATAAGTCTAGTGAAGGTTCAGGGTTTAAATTAATCATCCTCATCCTGCCTTTACTCCATTACTTGGGGATCGAGGTATATATATTCTAAAAGGTTTGCAATATGCAAGCCTTTTAGCCACCTGATTGAAATCAACTTTCTTTGGGTGTAATTGTTGACCAGACGGCATCAGAGATTTCCTTATATCCTATTCCACCTTGATCCCATCCCGTATTCCTTCCTTTCTTGAGGTGTACGGTATATTGATTAACCGTGGGAAAGTGGTGGGTCTTCCTTCCTCTCCTCCATTTTATAATAATAATGAATTATACATACATATCATCGCGCCATATCCCTTGCAGGGAGAGAACAGAGTGCCAGAGAACTCTATCTATGCATACTTCACTCGCTTCCTCAACATTCATAATTTTCTTCATACACGCTCGCCGGTTTCGGAGACTCTTGACTCCACCTTCCTTCAGTACCTGACCGATCTGGTCTAGGTAGGCTAGTCTCGGTCTCCCTCGGTACCTACATCCTTCCACTTTCGCATTGTATATCTTCTTAACCAGACGTTCGTTCGGCATTCTTTCCACATGTCCGAACCATCGGAGCATTCCCTTTCGCATCTTTACACCAATACTCTCTTTCATACCTACTCACTCTCTTACGTCGTCGTTACGAATGCGGTCGGTCAGCCTAATTTAATAATAATGAATTTCCGCCATGTATCGCCTAATTCAATCAATTATACTATAGAATACTTTTCATTCAGGTAAATACTGTGCCTTAAGAATAGAAAAAATCATTGACTAATCTACTTTAACAAGAGCGAAGACGGGGTTGATTGACTATCAATCCATCAAAGCTACCGATGTCTAGGCTAGAGCTCCTCAATTGATAACGTTATAATTGACACGTTTGACAGACTGATGGCGGTAATTGGTGCTATTTTGAAATTTGCATAATATTATGGAGTAATGTACTTATTTTTAGAAAATTAATACAAGAGAAATATGACATAATTGTGACATTCAATTATAATCAGAACTAAAAAATCTATTAGTACACTTGCAGTATTTTGTATTTAGTAGGACAGTCAAATGATGTATTTAGTTTGTAAGCGTGGCTGAAAATGAATGGCTCGTGTGCATTAGCATTCCTGGCCAAAAGTTGACCCTAATATCATTCTGTGTTTACTTCTTTTTGTTTTTATAGTCATTATGTAAAAACAAGTAGATTATTTTCTTTCTTATGAGTTAACCAGATGAAACAAGACTGTTTACGAATTTTATCGCGCTATATTTGTTTTCACTGACCTGACGTATCTAAGTTATTAGAATTCATGCTGTGTAAGTTTCAAGAATACAATTTGCCACGCCGTTTGCTTTCCAGTGGGAGTCATGGAAGTTGGCAATGAAATATGAGGTACTACTAGGAAAATGGGTAGCAGCATTCTCTTCGGAAATTTATAACAGCAATTGCGATCGCCAACTCATCTTAAAATTGTGGCAATTATGTCATTTAATAGACCAATGTCTAATAATGTATGTTGATAGGCCTATGAAACTGGATAAAACTTGGTAGCGATACTTCATGTAATAAACAGTCTTCTGAAATTACTTCTAGATTACTTACGTCTCTCGTTTTATTAGAGATCTCTCCCAGAATTTATCGAATTTTGGCACAACTTCTGTGGAGGAATCTTGAGGGTTCAAAGCCCATAAGTCATCTTCGGTTAAACTCCTTCGGAATCCTGTTAGTGCGAGCGGATCGAACCAGCTGAACATGAGACGGCTAGGGCATCCCGCCGCATTCTCCGGCCATTGATTCTAAACAATATAAAATACATTATTATAAGGGTATATATTTACTCAAGGTATTGTTGTCCGTTGACAGATCAATAACTGACTTGTATGGAAATAGAAGCCTTGACACGACATTAAAGGTCGCCACTTAGATACATTTTTATAGAGTCATGCCTTTCTCCTTTGAGGGACAAGCATAATATAATATACTCATATTTCTTTAATGGAATTATAGACCAGTTCAATGTTAAAATACACCACCCTGCACTAAGGAAATAACCCTTAGACACGCAATAATTAACGCAGATAAATTACACTCAAACTCAGGACAACAGTTTGTCAATCACAAAAAGTATTGTCTCACGTGGGTATCGAACCCATAGCACTGGCACTACGCCATTTGTCCAGTCGGACTTAAAAATATTTTTCTGAAAAATTACCGAGAATCGGAGAAATGTTGAAAATGTCAATTTAAACAATTCGTGAAGCCACACAAAGTTCATCAAATTCGGTCTAGTTGTTACATACAGGAGAATTTTATATTAAGATATATGGGACCATAGACTATGTTAAAAATATACCATTTTTGGTTACAAATATTATCTGAACCGATTACTATAATCGTAGATTCTGACGATTACATAATTATAAGCGTGGGTGAGCTGACGTCATCCGACATTATTGTTGGTCGACGACTTTTTTATGTTTAACATTTTATAACCAAATTCAGTAATTATAGGTGAAACAATTTATAATATTTGATACGAGAGCTGGGGCAGTATATACAAGAATTAATTGTGATTTGTGCAAGCCTAGGTGGCAAACGAACGGGCAGCACACCTGATGGCAAGTGTTAGTGCCGCCAATGGACCTTCGCAATACCAAGGGTATAGCTAAGTCGCTGCCTACCAATACAAACTTCCAACCCACCCAGTTGGGCTGCCGGCTGGCCACCGAAGACAAAGATCAGGTACCGGTGGCCCGCTCGCACGGCGAAGAGAGGAGTTTGCATGGTGGGTCTATGGGGTCACGCGCCGTCTCTTCCGTCACCCCGGACCGATTTGGCGGGGCGATATGCATCCATAGTCCAACGCAAAAAAAAAAGTTGGGTTGCCGGCTCTCTCACTCGCCAAACGAAGCGCAATAGCACATTGCCACTACTCAGACATCGATCTCCTGCGAGTGTTGTACTACCCCGAACGGACCGGCCCGGGGCTGTAGACAGAGAACTGTCAACAGCATGGTCCTACCACTAATAATTAGGTATAACAAGCATTAATAGAATTATTAGTATTGATTTCAACTCGAGTTCAATTCGGTTGAGTTAGTTGGTCATAATTCACACGATGTTATGATCACTTTTGCTTGTGCTTTTTCTTTGAAATGAGTCAATCCGTTCTCGAGATATCATTAAGGCACTAAACAACATTTTTTATTATTAATATTCAGCTATATAGGAACAAGAATTTTAAAGTATTTAATTTAAAATATTGAATATTAATACAATCGCTATGCAAATCTTGCTTTGGTTATTTTATAAATTTTATGTCAGGTATTTATATCCGAACTTTCGTTAGAAATTCTTGCAAAAATGTGTTTGGACTATAATTACATATATGAACTTCAATAGATAGTTCTAGTGGTATAGAAACGTGACCGTGGTTACTACGTTACATGAATTCTATCCTGGATTCATCATCATCATCATCACAACCCATATATGTCCCACTGTTGGGCTTGGGCCTCCTCCGTAATGGGAGGGAAATTAATCTACTATACCACACTGGTCAGACGTGTTGGTAATAGGGTTTTGTTTCGAGTTTTCCTTCTCTTGCATAGATGTTATATGCGTTTTATATCCCTTAGTCGTCTCTTACGATCATCCACGGGTAAGATAGAGGGTGAATTGTATTCTCACTCCGTCACCACACGGAAAATCCTAGATTGGGTAAAGTTATTATGATTTTTTGGAAGAAAATTTTATTCCTGGATGGTAACTAGTAACTGCAATAGAGAGAGCTCAATGGTCACATTGTTACATGTAATATCTTACACATCTGTCTGTTCTTATGGGATAAAATGCGTAAAGGCGACTAAAGGTATCCTAAGATATGTTAACCTAAGATAAGGGGCCGTTCATAAATTACTTAAGGGATTTTGAAGAATGATTTGGGACCCCTCCTCACCACTGTAAGACATCACAAGATTGCAACTACTCCCCACTGCCCCTTTATAAGATTTTTTTTAAGAAAAGGCCTTATTGATTAAATATAACTCCGTTTATTCTAAAAATATCTTTTATTACGATCTTCTTACAACAAGTAGGTGCCTATCATTAACTTACTGCAATAACATTAATCTAATAATTAATCAATCACAGTTTTGACCAAAATTAGTGATTATCAATTTAATATCTTACGTAATGTCAGGTTCACTACGCCCTCCCTGCCTATAGTAAGAAGTCATAATATTCAGTCATACATACATACATATAATTCACGCCATATCCCTTGCAGGGTAGGCAGAGAGAACAGAGTGCCAGAGAACTCTATCTCTGCATACTTCACTCGCTTCCTCAACATTCATAATTCTCTTCATACACGCTCGCCGGTTTCGGAGACTCTTGACTCCACCTTCCTTCAGTACCTGACCGATCTGGTCTAGGTAGGTTAGTCTCGGTCTCCCTCGGTACCTACATCCTTCCACTTTCGCATTGTATATCTTCTTAACCAGACGTTCGTTCGGCATTCTTTCCACATGTCCGAACCATCGGAGCATTCCCTTTCGCATCTTTACACCAATACTCTCTTTCATACCTACTCGCTCTCTTACGTCATCGTTACGAATGCGGTCGGTCAGCCTAGCCATATTCAGTCAACAACCCCATAAATGCTTTACATAATTTATGAACGGCCCCTAAGCTGGCAGAACGGCGTTAGTCACTTATAGCCAACTTATTACTGAGTTACGAACGTGTTGTGGCAAAAACAGTCATTATGCAAAATTTGTATTATTTTTATTATTATTTTGAAATATATTATGATTTATTTTGTTATTGTCCTTTTGACATAATAAATGTATTCTATTTCATATGTCATTAATACGAATAAATGTTATTATTTAAGCACAAGATTCACCTTATGTAAGGTCGACCTAAGACAAGGCAAGATGGGATGAAGTTATAACCATAGCTAGATAAAAAAAAAACTTGGAAAAAAATTAATATATTTTTTGTATTGAGGAGCGAGTTCGTATGCCCTAGAGTAGTCATCGAAGGCGTAAAACGTGTTTCTTGATCTTAAAAAAACGTAGTCTAGTGAGTTGGCAGAATTCATAAGATTTATTGAGAAAACAAATGCCAAGATAGTTATTTTTTAATCATAAAAAACAGTATTTTTATAATATTCGATATGATGAGCTTGGACGTAAAAGAACATCGTTCTAAAGTAAAAAAAGTTTTATCTCGTATCGGACTGCAACTCGACTTGCGTTACGGCTTGATTAGATTAAAATGTGTGGTATCCATGCACGAGTTTAGGGTAGAATTCTATTACGCTCAATTCAACAAACGACCCTTAAAATTTAAGTAACGCTTAAGGGAGGGAAATTGACTTATAACCACGCTTTTTTATATTGAATTTTTCTTACATAGATTTTGCGTCTTTTAAAATATCCACGGGTAAGAAAAGGGATGTTGCATTAATTTCGAGTTTTACTTCTCTTAACTCATCATTCTCCTACTCTTATCCCAATTAATTGGGGTCGATACAATATATACTCTTCCTTCATAGTACATATTGTAGAAGTTATTGGCAATAGTTTTATGACCGGTCACCTACCAGACGTCAACCCTTCTTGGGAATGTAATTGTTGACCAAACGGCATCAGATAGAGTTGGCCCAGGTCGTTCTATAAATCCCCGGTATTGGGATTATTATTTTGATTATTATTTGATATTTTATGATATATTATTTTTTGATATTTGTTTTGGGCGGCATTTTGCCCAGCTCGTCCCTAGGCTTTCAAAGTCGGCCGCGGCGCTGGGTAGGCTTCTGGCCAATACTGGAGGTGCCGAATCGTCTTGCCGGCGGCTTTATGCCGGTATCTTGCGGTCTATGGCGCTGTATGGTGCCCCGATCTGGTCCGTACGGTGTCTTGGACTGCAGCTGCATTGTTGGCGGGCGATCCGCCCTGGTCACTTCAGGCTAGGGCTCAGGCGGAAGCCTACCAGTTCTGCGCTGCGGCGCGGGCAAATGGTGAACGCGTCACCACGAGGGGACTGAGCAGGGCGAAAGAAGGGGCTCGAAGGGCAGTAGTCCGGCGGTGGAGGGAGGAACTAGAGTCCCCCGTAGCAGGACGGGGAACCGTTGAGGCGGTAGCGCCCCACCTTCACCGCTGGACAACACGAAGGCACGGCAACCTGTCCTTATGCTGACGCAGGTACTTACCGGACACGGGGTTTTCGGTAAGTACCTGCACCGAATTGGACGTGAAGAGGCCCCTGGATGCCATGAGTGTGGCGCGCAAATCGATGACGCGCGTCACACCCTGGAGGTATGTCCCGCCTGGGGGCCTCAGCGCCACGACCTGTCGGCGGTCATTGGAGCGGACCTGTCGTTGTCAACCGTCATCAACAAGATGCTTGACAGCGACAGGCACTGGACGTCGATGGCCTCCTTTTACGAGGAAGTCATCTCTGCAAAGGAGGCCGCGGAGCGGGAACGCGAAGCACTCGCGTCTGCGAACTCGTTCCGCCGGCGGCGACCAGGGAGAGGGAGGCGCCGCTACGCGCACCTCCTCCCACCGCCTTGACGGCTGACTGGTCGTGGCCAGATGGCCAAGCGTAGGGGTGTCGGGGATAGAATGTCATTAGACGATCTCTGCGGCATCCCGTAAAAGCGCGGAAGGGATCGCTGCTGGTTTTAGTGGGTATTCCGGCCGCCAACATCTATGGCCGGCGAGTCCCACACACCCCCTCGTCTGTCACTGGCGGGGGATAGTGCGTAAAAGCATTTCCACAGCGTAAACAAAAAAAAAGGTCGTTATATAAGGCTCTTAGTCATCTTTTACGATATCCACGAGCAAAGGTTGGTAGTATTCGTAACCGCTACCACACAGCAATTTCACTTCTCTTAACTAAAGAAACTAATTTATAAAAAGTCAATAATAACTTACCTTTTCAAACTTATATGGCGAATATTTAGGCGGCAAGTCGGCAAAACAATTCAGTAGAAACATAATCACAATCAACGGGAAGTAGACCATATAACTGACGAAATTATATTTAACATTTTCATCCTCTTCACTGTAATAATGTGATGTGATTTGTGTACGCAATTGTGGTAATCCGGCTAATATAAGTAGTAGCCAAAAGAAGAACAGCACACCTGATGCACGCATGCCATATTTTCTGTTGTAGTATAATAGGGTAGCTGATAATGCCTGCGAACAAAATAAACACATTAAAATTCATAACTATATAGATATATGTGTATAAGAAACAAGCTATTATATGATAAGAGAAGAGATGAGTTAAATTTAATTTCGCTAAATTTCATTAAAATCGAGTCCAATATAATGAAATATTTGAAATTAATGGGACAGATGGCGTAGTGGTTAAGATACCTTCCGTGCCAGTGCCGTGGGTTCGATTTCCCGCAGCTTGTGCGATCTACAAAGTGTTGTTCTGAGTTTGTACGCAATAAAAAGATTATTTTCTTAAAGTCTTTAAAAAAAAAATAGAGGCCAATAATGTGGTCCGCGCGGTCCACTAGTTTTTGAGTTTATGCATTACAAACAAAAATAGAAATCCTATGAATAATATATAATGAGGGAAGATTCGAAGTAATTGCTTTTTTATAAAATATTATTTTTTTAATCTAAATCACCAATCATGCTGACAACGTTTCCTGTTGAACACAGGTAGGTGTCCTCAATGAAATAATACCAGTTGCAGAAATTAAGGAATCGATTCCGCTCAATAGGAGAGGGATAATAGGTACTGCAGGTTACGGGGACCCTGCGTCGCCCTAAATTCATAACCCTATCAAATAACAGTGGGATAATACGATGCTTGACTTGAGAGATTCTGGCTACTGTACTGGTGATTCCCCAGTAGGTTAAGACTTATGCGAGGATATAAGGAAGGGTGGCATTGTATTCTTTACTGAAATTACGAAAAGAAATCATCAAGCTTATGAAGTATGCAGAGAATGGTCATTTACGCTTACGCTCCGAAAAAAAACCTGTTCTCATTCCTAGCATTTATAGACCAATGACAAAAATATCATCAACATCGTGTTTATTTATTAATAATTGATGTTAATTATTTATGTTAATATTTAAATTTGTTAAGTCAAAACGATAAACAATTATTTTAACCATAATTTTAACTATTAAATTCAATTAAATATAGCTGTGTGTAGATTAAGATAAAAAAAATACATCCGACACTTGAACGGATTTCATTAAGCGTAATAAAATATTAATTATTATTATTATATATTAATTTTTATAATAATTATTAAAGAGGATGTTTGTATAGATATCGTTAAACTCCAAAGCTATTTGACCGATCGATATGAAAATTGGTATGCTATGTATATATGTATTTTTTCACGGAGGTTTATATGCTATCCTCATTGCTGTAACTCGCCCACCAGGCAGCGCTGTGTTATACAAGCTGGGTTTGCTAATATTCATTAAAAGCTTTATTGGTAGGCAACGTAATTTATAAAACTATTTCAAATCTAAATTGTTTAATAATTTATTGTGTTTAGAACGAGGTATAATTCGGATCGTCCTTCGCAATCCAACTTATATAATGAATCAGAATAATTATGGCTTGTGGTTTATTCTAAATTACGATCGTAATAATGTGGCCTTAATAAGAGAATGCATCGTCAATTTGTTATCGATAAAGGGATATTGTTATTCAATTTCCATAACAATCTATCTATATTAGTGTTCTCTGTCCGTTTCGGGTAGCATATTGTATTTTGTCCGTGTGGTGATGGAATAAGAATACAATTCACCACGGCAAGATAGAGAATCTTATTCATGGATGATCGTAAGAGAGAATAAAACGCATATAACATCTATACAAGAGATGGAAAACTCGAAACAAAATCTTGTACCAACACGTCTGACCAGCGTGGTATAGTAGGTCAATTTCCCTTCCATTATGGAGAAGGCTCGAGCCCAACAGTGCAACATATACCGGGTGTAACAGAGATTGGAAAAGCTGGTCAGAAGGGTGGTAGGTAATGATGGTAGAAACACATAACAAAAATTTTAACGGAAAATGTCAAGGTCAGTGACTCATCAGCTGTTTCTAAAGGCGACATTCGTCATACTGTAGCAAACGTAATTATTGATTTATTTAGGTTCTAATGAATATTTAAGAAAGTACGAGTATGTAGCAGATTATTTATTATTTACTTAGTACATTTCATTCGGTTTCAAAGAAAAAGCGATGACAAAATTTGAAAACTTTAAATCCCTCTAATTCATTAACGAATCGACATTTTCCTTTCAAACTTTTGTTATAGGTTCCGACCAGCATTACCTACCACCCTTCTGAGCTGCTCCATTCTCTGTTACACCCGGTATGAGCCGAGATGAGAATGTATTATATATTGTTAGAACGTAGAAACATGAAAATAATTTCACCACATTCATTACTATTTACCTAATTGAATTTAGTAACGTCTAATTTTCATTAAAAAAACTTCTATTGATCCGATCGCTAACAAATTTCACAGGGTTACTCTTACTGTCTCGGTAGCTCGTGACATCGCCATGGAGCGCGTTCAGGCTTGGCACGTCCGTAACCCACCGCAAAAAGAAAATGGATGGATTTGGGGTTTTCACTCGTAGGCAGCGGCCTAGCTGTACCTTTGGTATTGCAAAGGTGCATGTGAGGCAATAACACTTACCATCAGGTGTGCTGCTTGCTGAATTGAATGAAAAAAAACGTACAGGCAATGAAACGGTTAGTAGAATTCGTAGCCACCACAAGGCAAGCATCATACAACTATTACCAACAGACATAAATTACACTTAGGCTCAGATATAAGCATCGATCTTACAATATTTAGCACGAAATAAGCCACTCTCAATCTATAAAGTCAGTATTGCATAATGTAATCTCATACAAACGATGCCGTACCCAAACGTACAAAGTTCGCTTGATGATTGTATGCAAGTTTTTATAAAGATTTGTAATACTATCATTATGACAGTGAAGGTTAACAGTCAGAAGATCCGTTTGACGGCCACACAGCCATAGAACCAACAGTAATAACCGAAGTACTGAACCGAAGCACACGCGGTAATCATTTATGATGTAATGACACATTTTTTTTTTGTCGACACGCCTGTTATTGAGCGAATAACCAATATAGTATATTTAAGAATTCATAAAACATCTATAATTATTTAAGTAAATGCTGAAGTTTGTGTCTATATTTCGTTCAGAGTTCATTTTACTGCTTCGAGAACGCATTTCAGTTATTAATACGTACCTATTTTTTTTTTAAACAAGTAACCATCATTCTGTAAGAAATAAATACATGTTTGTAGGGCAATTTACAAACATACAATTACATATCGCATAGTCCTTCATTTGTCGTGGGAATCGAACACAGTATCTTCGTTACGGGATGTCGATAATTAGATCATTAAGTCGTAAGTGTAAATATATAGCGCTTTTTTTTTTTTAATTTTTTTTTTTTAGAGCTGATCGAGTAGTCCACATATACCTATAAACTAGCAATTGTTATAATTCTATATTTTTAGAAACTCAGTAACGGCACCAGCAATTTCCATGAGATTTAGTAAGCATGAGGCTTTGGGGGGGCTATAAATCGATCTACCTAGGTGTCATAGAAAACATCGCTTGTCAGTGATGTCAGCCAGCGAAAAAAATCAATATTTTATTGCCTGAAAACTATTAGAAAATGATGTTAAATTTGGCCGCTCTTATTGAGAATAGACATAGCTCAGTTGGCAAATCGAGCAGTCTAATCCTGACAGCTCCGGTTCCACCCTTGGTTTGCCCTTTTTATTTTTCCCTTTTCAATTTTTTTATATAAAAATATATATTTTTTCCTTATTTTATCAATTACTTTTTTACCCTTTAAATAGAATTTAAGTCCGTCATAAAAACATGGTATATATTTCTTTTTTATTTTATTATTATTTTGTTTTTATAATAATAATATAATTCATTTATTCGAGTAACCAAGACTCATTGTGTTAGTACACTTAAAACTATGTTACAATACATTACTAATAAAAATTTTAGGGTTCCGTACCTCGAAAGGAAAAAACGGAACCCTTATAGGATCACTTTGTTGTCCGTCCGTCCGTCTGTCTATCAAGACCTTTTCCCTCAGGAACGTGTGGAGCTATCAAGCTGAAATTTAATCAAATACTCAGGTCTACTGTCCCTTGGGGCTGTGAAAAACTCAAACTTCTAAGCTAACGCAATCAAAAGATACAGCCGTTTATGTCGCAAATTTCTGCAAATTTTCGACACTCGCAAGAGAATCAAAACCTACAGGGTACTTCCCGTAAACTCAGAATCTTGAAATTTGGTACGGAGCAACGTCTTATAGGACAGATAAAAGGAAAAATGTGAAAACCGTAAATTTTTAATTACATTATATTTAAAAAGTATTTTTAATAATTTTAAACTTACTACCCCTTTCCTCTTGAACGTGTAGAGAGAGGTATTAAATTGACATTCATATCATATATTCAGGTCTATAATACCTTTAAGCTGTAACAAAATCAAACTTCTACGTCAACGCAATCAGAAGAAACAGCAATTTAAGCCGCATATTTTCAAACTCGCAACTACTTGCAAGGGAATTAAAACCTAAAAGGGGAGAGAGAGAGAGAGGGAGAGAGAGGGAGAGAGAGAGAGAGAGAGAGAGAGAGAGGGAGAGGGAGAGGGAGAGAGAGGGAGAGGGAGAGGGAGAGAGAGAGAGAGAGGGAGAGGGAGAGAGAGAGAGAGAGAGAGAGAGAATCTTGAAATTTGGCACAAAGCAATGTTTTATAGCACATATAAAGGAAAAATTCAGACCTTAAATTTTTAGTTACATCACATACTTTTTTTTAGTTTTACAGAACCCTTCGTGCGCGAGTACAACTCGCAGTTAGCCGATTTTTTTTAGAATTATGTGAATGAAATTATGGAATTGATTCTAAATATTTTTATTATTTTTTTATTTTTATTACTTTTTTATTATTTTTTGTTTCTCAAATTTTTATATATTTCCATCCAAAATTCCATCAAAAGTATCTAACTCATCAGGCAGTTAAGAGTTAGAAATTAGGGCACTTTTAGTGTTCACGAAAACATAAGATTAATTGGACTACCACTATCGTATCTTGGGTTTATCCAATTTTATTTGTAGATATCCTTCGCAGTAATTAAATGTATTCAAGAACTCGAGAAGAAGTTCATTAAAGACTAATTGGCTTTTTTATAAATTTTCTGTACGATTTTTAATTCCTGAGACATTGCTTTACGGACAATTTGCATCAATAAAATAACACTTATTATGCAAATTAGAACTTTAAAAATTATTACGTAAGAATTACTCTCACTTCACTACCCAAAATTGTGTATTGATTTTTAAATATCTTTCCCCCCTTGGGACCCTAGCGTATATATTAAATGGTCCCTAAGTGAATAACTGTAATGAGCGACTTTCTTAAATAGACAATAGCAAATATTAGTTTATCAGTATGATGACGAGTAAGATAAAGTCATCACTTTAGTTCCCGTGAGTAATCGTAAAAGACAACTAAAGGACGCAAGCAGGTGTAATAAAGTTCTATACAAACCACCCATCGCTTTACTAGTAGGTAAATTTTTCTCCCACCGTGGCTCCAAGCCCAGCAGCGGGACGTATATGAACTCAGATAATGATGATGATGATGATAAATAGCATATAACGTGTGTGAATAGTATAATAGTACACGTAAAAATATAAAATTACTTTATCCAACAGTCGACGCCTACAAGCAATTAAGTAATTGTTATAATGAAATTAATAATAAGTAAACCACAGAGTCAAGGTACTAGTTATTAAATTTATTATTATGTGTCTTAATAAATATGTATGTTCCACAAATGTTGTGACATTCTTAACAAAATTTATTAACACGTTTGAAAAATAATGCCTACTTTTTTTAATGATAACGAGTTTATTTCATTATTCTGCTACTCTTATCCCAATTACTTGGGGTCGATAGAATATGTACTCTTCTTTCATAGTGCTTATTGTAAGTTATTGGCAATAGTTTTATGACCGGCCGCCTGCCGGACGTCAACCTTCCCTGGAATGTAATTGTTGACTAAACAGTGTCAGATGTAGTTGGCCTAGGTCGCTATAAGGCTCTTAGTCGTCTTTTACGACATCCATTGCCAAATTAAAGGTTGGCAGTATTCGTAGCCGCTACCCCCACCACTACTACTACTACTACAAATATGTAAATGCCACAATCATCCTTATTATTACTAATATGTATTACAAATGGCGAAAGTGAGTTCTGTTTGCTATGTTTACACGCCTAAAGCAATACAATATTAAAGAATTTTGGTACAAATATTTTTTTTGTGAAGGGAGGAATAATATGGGATAGTAAAATTATTGTTATTCTATATTACGCGAGCGAAGCAGCGAGCAGAAGCTAATTAACTTATCACTCGTAAACTGTTGAACAGATTTGGATGAAAATTGGAACATAGAGATAGAACAATTCCTGGATTAACACAAAGGATACTTTTTATTCCGGTAATGTGTTCCCTTGGGATAATAATTCAAAGTGTGAGAAAGTTACTCTTTAGGCGGGCGAGTATAATATATGCAAGTATAATATATTTGGCAGTCATAATAAACATTACGAAAATAATATATGTAATATGTACATATAAATATTCTTGGGGCTGCAAACATTGTTGGAATACAAAAGAAAACTGAATAATAATTAATAAATCATTATTATGAGAGAATATATACATATTGTTATAGTTTTAACGTTATTAAGTTATAATGAAGCTTGCAAGCAAACGTTAGTTATGCGCGAAATATAATTAGCACAAGCCAGCTGTGCCATCTGTGAATTGATTGATGTTAATTAATGAATTGTTTTGACAATGACACACAAGAATTTTCTACTGCTAATATATTGTCAATAAGGACATTTTAGTTTAATATTTGCAATATAGATTGTGCTGCTGTGTTAGTGGTCACGAATACTACGGCATCTCGCTTTGTTTGTTGATGTCGTAAAAGGCGAATAAGAGCTTTATATCGACCTGGGCTAACTCCATGTGATGCCTCTTAGTCGTTACATTCGCAAAGAGGGTTGATGTCGCATCGTCAGGCAGGCGGCCGATTTTTTTTTTGCTGTGGGCTATGGTTTGGTCACGCACTGCCAAATCGTTCCGGGCGACGTAAGAGACGGCGCGCGAGCCACCGGAACCCGATTTTTGTCTTCAGCGGCCCGCCCGGCGGTTTACCCTCACGGGTTCCTCTCGAGACGATGCCCCGACAGCTTTCGCCGTCCTAAAACTATCGTCCATAACTTTTGTAATGTATACGAGTACATATTGCGTCGACTGCCAAATAATTTGCATAATAGCAGGAGATTAACGATGATTTGAATTTATTTATGGTAATAAATTTTTTTATATTTTTATTATAACAACATGGACGAATATATAATTCCGTCACTTTAGAAATATAACAAAATTATCTAATCCAGATTGCATCCAGAGAATCAATTCATCATCATCATCAACTTGCCCTTACCCCAATTACTTAAGGTCGACGCAATATGTACTACTCTTTCGTAAATACATATTACAATTGGAAATAGTTTTATGATCGGTCGCCTGCCTGAAGTCCACCTTGGCAATATAATTATTGACTACACGGCATGGGTTGAAGTTGGTCCATGTCGATGTAAAGATTTTAGTCGTCTTTTGAGACAAGCAGGAGCAATGTAAAGGGTTTCTTGTGGATCGTTTAATTAATTATTTAAAACGGTTATAATTTTTCTGCATAAATATCACCCATACTACTCAACCACCAGGTTCATTACTTAAGATAAATGCGAGAAACAATAAAATATTTCCGGCAAGCATAATTATAATCTCGCACATCAGAAGTACGCCAAAAACAATTAAATTCTTTGAAACCCTTTGAGGTATTTCAACGTTGATCATTAAGGAGGTCCAAAATACAATATTATAGCGTTAGAATAATTAAAAAGTCATTCTGTAATATCAAGTTTGATAGGGCGACGACCCGAAATAGTTTTACTAGATTCCGATCATTGCTTATTACGGTATATTCTAACGAAGTGTTATAATAGGTAGAGTTTGTAGCTTGTGTTTCTTTCTTGTAAACAAAAATATCTGAATGACCGTACCGAACTTTGCTCGGTATTTTATTTTTAAGCAAATAAAAACGTACTATACCTATAATACGGAGACTAACCTGTTTAGAGAGGGGAAGATTTCTTGCAAAATACCACGCTTGGTCAAAATTGGGTATTGGCCGTATACTACAATGGGTAAGCGAGGGGGTTTTAACCTCTTTAAAACAATGTAAAAAATTTGGTCACTTAGTATGGGTATGTGCGCAAGGGCATTTCTTCTGTTAAGAGCATTTTTTTTTCTAGGAACGTGCGCAGCGTATAACAGCTGAATAAAGTTTTCTCTAATACTTTAGGAACGCATAGATGGCAAAGACAGGACAACTATCATAATCGCCACGCTTGGTCGACGGGTTGGTGACCCTCGCCTGATGTTAAAGTTTTCCAGGGTAGTACTCCCAGATACCCATTCTCCTAATGATATTTCAGCCGAACTTTACGACTGCAGCGGCAATAAAGGAATGGACACGTTGTATTTTAAATCATCAACACACAAGGATTCCTCAAGTCAAGAACCATAAGGTTCTCTTCTCATGTCTCTATGCTATCTGCTTACATCTCCTAGTTATTTTGAAAAAAGAAAGGGATTGTAACGCATTATATTGCTAGTCCATCATTAGTTGATGACTGAGACTAATCGGCAATCATCTCGGTTCACATACGTCTCACCGCTGCGCTCGAGCTGCCTCCATAATATGAAGGCAATTGACATTCTTATACCACGCTGATCAGTTTAAGTTTTATTTCGAATATTATTGTCTTGTATAGATGTTATCAGCGTATTATATCCCTAGTCGTCTTTTACTCCATGTGCACACTCCACCATCATACGGTAGAATCGCCATTGATTTATTCAAAGATTCAAAATATTCTACGTCAAGAAGAGTTTACAAAATTAGCTAATATAACAATTAACAACGTTGGGGACCTTCATTCAACGCGATAGCCCTACCCTATACGTTAGTCTCAAAAATAAATAAGAACTTTTCAATGTTACCAGAAGGCAAGGACATTGACGAACAAGAATATATTTTTAAATAGCCGAGCCCGAAGTTTTCGTTGACGATTTGTTTCTATTGATATTTTTCTACATTCATCATTTTACTGTGACAGCGTGCGGCCCCCTCTTTAGTAATAATGTCGTGTACTTTTTGACCACTTAATTGATTTAAATTACTGAAATTTAGCATTTAATATGCTTAATTATTTATAAAATCCGATTACGAAATGAAAAATGATGTCGCAAGCGGGATTCGAACCCGCGCCTATTGGGATTCCGGCCCAATCGTGCTGCCACTACACTACCGCGACTAATTGAAGGACATGCAAATTTCATTTCGTATTGTATTTACGTCTTAAGGTGACGGTATGCTATCTACCCGACAATGTTTACACATTGTTATAGGCTTAATACGTTGTGTCATCGTTTAATACAATTCTAACTGTAAAGTTTGAAGTATTAAGCCTATAACAATGTGTAAACATTGTCGGGTAGATAGCATACCGTCACCTTAAGACGTAAATACAATACGAAATGAAATTTGCATGTCCTTCAATTAGTCGCGGTAGTGTAGTGGCAGCACGATTGGGCCGGAATCCCAATAGGCGCGGGTTCGAATCCCGC
This sequence comes from Lymantria monacha, assembly GCA_905163515.2. NCBI lineage: Eukaryota > Metazoa > Arthropoda > Insecta > Lepidoptera > Erebidae > Lymantria > Lymantria monacha. The sequence goes on from LR991087.1 coordinate 5,149,045, forward strand.
TTGCGACATCATTTTTCATTTCGTAATCGGATTTTATAAACACTTAATTGATTTCTCGTATGCTCACTCTAAATGTATAACGACGAATGAAATGGTGCTGTCAAACAATAACAGAATATTTACAGGATTAATGACCATTTTCATCAACGACCCCTAAAGTTTGAAGTGCTTTATGAATCCCATTTAACAATGATGCTTTGTGTGATCGATATCGCCTGAAGTGTTTATATAAAATTTTAATTATGTATGACATTGAAAAAAAAAAAAAACTTTAATGTTGTGTCATTTACATTGCCGTAGGTCTTGCCTAAAACTTAGGAATGGTGAAAACCCACCATGATTCGGATAAAATATTAACATGTTTAAGTTAGTTCATTTTTACTTAATTATTCGTAATCTAACTTGTTATTATAAAGTTTTAGAATTTGTTTGATTGAACGCGCTAATCTCAGAAACCAATAGTTCGAATTGAAATATTATTTAAGCTTTGGATAGCCCGTTTAGCTAGAAAGGCCATAGTGATCACGTTACAACCAATAGGTGCGGAGCAACAATGCAAAATATTCCAAAATCGGGTATAAAATTTATATAGGAATAAAATACGATTAGTATTTTCAAGTTTCGTTTGTACTTTCCGTCTTACAACATAAATTAATCATTATTTTAACAAGATCGTTCTGTCATCGTATGCGCTGAAGTCCGTCTACCTTTTGTCTTCTCTCGCTCATCCATTAATTCTCTCTCACTCACCCACTTCTTACGTTTCATTGCTTCTTACAATCCCACATTTATTTCTTTTTAGAGCTTCCGTTGCGTGTGCTACGCATTATAGGTGCCTACGTATTCTATCAAACCCTGTTTTTTTTATTGTTTTTTATTGCTGGTGACAAACGAGCAAGTAGCACACCTGATGGTATGTGTTACTGCCGCCCGTGGACCTTTGCAATACCAAAGGAAAATCCCAAATCCACCCAGAAATTTGGGCTTCCGGCTCTTTCGCTCATCGAAAATCGAAGAAGCACAGCAGCAACATGCGTCGATTTTCTGCGAGAGTGTGCACCTACCTGGACGGACCGGCCCTCGGCTGTAGACAGCAAACAGTCAAAAGTGTGGTCCTACCACTACAAAATTTATATGACGCATTTATATGACACATCAGATTTTGGGCGGGTCAATTAGTAACTACATACTCTTCTTGGAATGAATTCACAAAGAGACGGGACGGACATTAGATTAATCATAAAAATTACTGATTATAACCGACCCTATTCATTATTTTTTTATGAAAAATTAATCAATCAGCTAAGTAATTTATTACATCCTACACAAATAACGTATATTTTTTTTTAATCCATCCATGAGTTAACATGCAAAAAGTATTAAACGGATTCGGATGACTATTACGAGGTCATAATAAACCTTGATAACTTAATAGATATCTGAAGTATTAGAAACACTTTTTATATAGTAACGAGAACAGATATCTTTAACACAAGTATGCCCCCCCTCACTGATGAATAGAATTAATTCAATAAATCTCTGATTTTTGTCATTGATTATTAAAACATTTTTTAGTATTACTATTTTGCAGTACAATATACAGTATTTGTATTGTTGTGTATTTACAAGACAGGGAATTACTTAATCCTATCCCGTAGTCCTTCTTTTCTTGATCATTATTATTACCCAGTTCTTATCCCAATTACTTGGGGTTGACGCAATATGTCCTTTTCTTCCACTCAATCCTATCCGATGTCATCTCTGCGTTCACTCCCTTTCTATTCATATCATGCTTCCACGCAATCCATCCATCTTTTCTTCGATCTTCCCTTACCCCTATCCTACCCTTCTTTCTTGATGTTTGTATTAATAAAACGCTACATATACTAACCGTGGGCAAATGTTCCCCTTACCTTTTCTCCATTATGAAATTGTAATAGATTTTCGTCATTTGAGCTGTGTGGTTGCGGCTACGAATACTAGCAACCCTCATTTTGCTCGTTGATGTCGTAAAAGATGACTAAGAGCTTTATATCAACTTGAGCTAATTTCATCTGACACCGTTCGGACAATTGCATTCTCAAGAAGGGTTGACGTCAGGCAGGCGGTTGGTCATAAAACTATTGCCAATAACTTTTGCAATATGTACGAGTACAGATTGCATCAACCTCTACTAATTGCGATAAGAGCAGGAGAATGAATTCGTCATTTATTGGCTAATTCAATAAATTATCACATTATTAGTTACAGTTAATATAAACTTATACTTACAAATGTCAAGATCTTAATGATTGGGCTGTAGTAATCGGCACTGAACACTTCTTCTTCACCTTTGGATGACGTATGCACGGTCACACCCAAGTCCACGAACTTTAACACGATCAATAAACATGTAATGACTAATTTGCTGATGTTTAAAAAGTTCCATGGTATATTTCGTTCTTTGCTATTTAATATGTAGTATGTGTCAAGGAACGCCGCGGTCCATAGGTAAAGACATGGTATCCACACGAGCACAGTCTTCTGAAAGCATGGCGTTAGCTCCGGATTTTCGGTGTTCCATGTGAGGCTGCTGTTCTAGAAAAAGAGAAAAAAGAAGGTCGATAAATTGTTTCATGATTTATATATTATTCTATATACCTATCCTTACTAATATTATAAATGCGAAAGTAACTCTGTCTGTCGCTCTTTCACGCCAAAACTACTGAACCGATCTAAATGAAATTTGGTACACAGATGGTCTAGAGCCTGACAAAGGACATAGGCTACTTTTTAATGCAAAAAGGGGGATGAAAAGTTGTAAGGAAGTATTGTCATTTTTAAAGTCAGAAGCTTGAAACTTATTTTAGGCTATTGATTAGATATAAACAAATGACATTAAAATTTTGTAAACAATTTACCCTTAAGGGTTAAAATAAAAATAGGGGATGAAAAACTATAGGAAAGTAACCTTTTACGCGGGCGAAGCCGCGGGCAGAAGCTAGTATTAAAATAAATCCATAAATCAATTCCAGTAATAGTGGAGCTGAATGATAAGTTTATTTTAAAACAAATCCGTAACTAGTAATAAGGAATGAAATCTTTTTTCGTGGGGATTTCAACGAATATCTATTTAGAATTTTCCGTGTAGTGACGGAGTAAGAATACAATTCACGGCTACCCCTTTCTTGCCCGTGGATATCGTAAAAGACGACTAAAGAATATAATACACAGACATACGTATCTTTGCAATAAAAAGAAAACTCAAAATAAAACCCGAGAACAAGTCGACTGACCAGCGTGGTATATTAATCCAATTTCTCTTCTATTGTGAAAGAGGATCTAGCCGAGTAGTGGGAAAAGCGCAAATAAATAATAAATAGCCTACCATGTCAAATGCTAAATATCAGTTACTAGCTTTCGCCCGCGACTTCGTTCGCGTGGAATGGTTACTTTGGGCTAACGTTAACTTCAACTCGCGAATTGGTTTACGTAAAAGGTGGAAATATTTTTAAATAATACATACGTTAAAGCTGTTTTAGGTACCTACATGACCCTTTTATTAGTAAGAGTAGAACATTAAACTTTAAGTAAAAGTATTGGGTCTTATCTATACTTTCTATAGATATACCATATACAATGTATGTATATTATACATATATAAATACATACACTTACGCCTATTTACGATTACACATACTTTTAATGTGTATGAAATCGCTGTGTGGTAGCGGCTACGAATACTACCAATCCTCACTTTGCTTGTGGATGTCGTAAAAGACGACTAAGAGCCTTATAACGACTTGGGCCAACTCCATCTGATGCCGTTTGGTCAACAATTACATTCCCATGGAGGGTTGACGTCTGGCAGGCGGCCGGTAATAAAACTATTGCCAATAACTTTTATAATATGTACTATGAATGAAGAGTACTTATTGTATCGACCCCAAGTAATTGGGATAAGAGTAGGAGAATGATGATGATGATGACCTCTCGTGAACAAATCTCCAATTTGGTCCAGAAAAGTATGACGTGGTCTTCCCCTTGTATTCGTCCCATTCACGATTGCTTTATATGTTTGCTTCGTCAACCTCTGCCCACTCATTATTTCTTCCACTTCGTGTCCAACCCACCTCAGCATACCAGCGCTCTTTTATAACATTATACCTAATTTTATCTTTCAGACTTACATCACACACGTTACGAAGAGCTGTCAGCTCTACAGCATTTATTCTATTTTCATGTCTTCTCCGCCAAATCTAACTTTCACTGCCATACATGAGGGCAGGCACTAATACTTCCTATACTTATTATTATTATTTAGGATGTGTAAAGCCGACGGAAGGTCATGAGAAGAAAACAAAACTAAAAATGTAGTGTGTGCAGAAGTACTTTGAAATAACATTAGTTTGAGTTTTTTTTTAATATAAGATTATAAGACCCAATATTTTTATCGTAAATGCGCGCCCAGTACTTGATCATTATTTTGCTGCGATGTTATTTTTAAACTGCGATATTTCCTAAGATATTCATTGAAATCAAATAATGTAAAGAGCAATTTTGTTTTAAATTAAATACTTGTGATGAATAATTCATTTATTTGGATAAGGATTAATATTATGTTTATAAAAACACCTTCGAAAATATCATATTATTTTAAAACAAATTTGATTAGCATAAAAAAGGTTATAGTGAGCCAATCTTAAAAGATAGACATATGGTGTCGCGGACTTTTATTTAGAACTTTGAAAGGGGAACAATTATATAGTACATAATTTTTGCGAAACTTTAACAGTTTACGCAGCGGAAGCTCTCAAAAGGAAACACAAACCCGATTTTTACACATTCATCATTGTTGCTCTGCTCCTATTGGTCGCAGCGTAATGTTGTATAGCCTAAAGCCTTCCTTTATAAATGGACTATCCAACAAAAAAAGAATTTTTCAAATCGAACCAGTAGTTCCTGAGATTAGCGCGTTTAAACAAACAAACAAACAAACAAACTCTTCCGCTTTATAATATTAGTATAGATTAGTCAATTTTGAATATTAGCTCGTAATAGTTTAATACAATATTACTTGAATAGAATTAAATCGGAACAATTTGTAAACAATTTCTAATAGGTGGCGTGTAAAATATTTTTCGTAAAGACTGATGCGAGTCAAGATTTGGTTATCATACGTCTACCCACACTGGTCTAATTAGCAAGGAACATGAAGAATAGAACAATTTTATAGTGGTAGGCCCATGCTGTTGACAGTTTTCTGTCTACAGCCGCGGACCGGTCCGTCCGGGGTAGTACCACACTCTCACAGGAGACCGACGTCTGAGTAATGGCAATATGCTGTTGTGCATCGTTCGGTGAGTGAGAGAACCGGAAGCCCAACTAGGGTGACTTTGAAATTTATATTGGTAGGTAGAGGCCTAGCTATTGCAAAGGTCAAACGCTTCGTATTGCAAAGCTCCATGGGCGGCAGTGACACTTACCATCAGGTGTACTGATTGCTCGTGTGCCACCAACAAGTAATAAAAAAAGCAATCAATCGTACAAAGAACTGTATTGTAACTGCATGCCCACCTAACTAACGACAGTTTTTTTTTTTTTAAAAGACTACCCTGCACTAAGGAAATAATCCTTGTATTGCGGGGGACTTTACAAACGTGCAATTAACGCAGACGAATTACACCCAGACTCAGAACAACACTTTGTGGATCACACAAAGTAATGTCCTGCGTGGGAATCGAACCCACTGCACTGGCACTGAAGGTCGGTATCTTAACCACTATGCCATCTGTGCAGTCAACTTTTTTTTTTGGCGGCGGGCTCCGTTACGTCAAACCCCGCTATTCCGTCCGGGGCGACAGGAAAAGCGGCGCAAGACCCCGTAGACCCGCCCTACAATATACCTCTCGACGCCGTGCGGGTGGGTCACTGGTTCGCGGTTTTTTTCTTCAGTGGCCCACCCGGCGGTCTACCCTCACGAGTATCCTCGCTGATGTCGTCGCCTGGACAGTTTGCACCGTCGGGGCGTCGTCCTCACGCGGTGGCCTCGCTCCCAGGGCGACCAGACTAATCCCCGGTCCGGTCACCCGCTGCCTCGGCTAGGGCGACATGAGGCGGAGGTATTCACGCCTTCGCCGCCCCAGTCATCTGTGCAGTCAACTTGACGTGCGTTATGTAAACAGCTAACTATGCTATCAGTAAAAACAATGTTTTCACACTAGTACGTGAACATGTTAATATGTAACGAAAGTAATTAATGTTATTAAGCGAATTTGAGGAATTAATGCTGAAGGTTATGGTGATACGGTATTTGAAACTGTATTGTGTAAATGGTGACACGAACGGAAAAGAGGTGTGAAAGTGAAGCATTTATCATTATCTCAGCTCGTATAGGACCTATTACTGGGCTCGAGCCTCCGTCAGAGTGGACGGGAAATTGACCTGCTGTAAAAAAAAGGATTTTTAATTTTTCGCTTGTAATCAACTTTTTATAAATAATATAATCAAGCATGTTAAATTTCTGTAATTTGAACCACACGTTGGTATTAAATTCTTTTTGAAACATTAAGTACGTCTATTATATTAATACGGTAGTGAAGCTGCGGGAAGAACTAATATTAAAAAAAAAAAAAAAAAAAAAAAAAAAAAAAATTTTTTACAGATAACACCTTGCACTAAGTAAAATAATATTGCGTAGGTCTTTACAAAAATAAAATTAACGCAGACAAATTACAACCACACTCAGAACAGCATTGAATCGCACAAAGTATTGTCCTACGTAGGAATCGAACCCACGACACTGACACGGTAGATCGGTATCTTAATCACTACGCTACCCGTGCAGTCGACTACTATTTATTTACATAATATCAACATGGTATAAAAAAATCTTCCAGCTTTTATCCATGGATACCTACATAGATCAATTAATTAACGTGTGGTGATGTAGTAAGAATACAATTCACCACCCCCTATCTTACCCGTGGATGATCGTAAGAGACGACTAAGGGATATAAAAGGCATATAACATCTATGCGAGAGAAGGAAAACTCGAAACAAAACCCTATACCAACACGACTGACCAGCGTGGTAATAGTAGGCCAATTTCCCTCCCATCTCGAAGGACACTCGAGCCTAACAGTGGGACATATATGAGCCGAGATGATGACATAGATCAAAGCATAAGTTGCCAGACTCAGATCAGCCGTTATCCAAGGAATAAAGCTGGAAAGAGAGACTATGGAACAAGTAAATCATTGACTCTATAAAAGATCGATACTGATCTTGTGAGTATCAATATGCCAAAAAAATGCATCTTTATCTTATCACCGCTAAAAGTGGCCTTTAGCTTTATGCAATTTATTAAAACCAAAGCAATACCCAGATTTCTCGCAAAGATGCGTTTAGTTATGTTTTTTAATTTATTATTATACTAGCGACTCGCCCTTGCTTCACTTTAGTATGCCTAGCTCTGTTTCTGTATTCATTTTGAAAATATGCGGGTAAAACGCAATTTTAATGTACCTACATTAAATGAACCCCGTATCTAATGTATTTAATTGGATAAGGAGTGATATTGCGTTGTTAAAATGGCTTCCTAAATCACCCATTCTTTTTAGTGTATGTGGGTTACCCATAGAAGGTATATAGACCATCGCGGTAATATATTTTTTTATAAATATTTTTAATATATACAATTTCGCAGTATATTATTTTGATATATTTTGTAGGTTTTAGTCAGCATTTGAACTGTAAGCGCATAAAAACAACGTCTATAAAGCTAGCATGACAAAGTGAGCAGAATCGCTTAAAGAAAAGTGCAAAAAATTGTGCTTATTTAGTGCCAACAACTTAAATTTGATGCTCTCATAGATTCGCAAAAAATAAGAACACTACTAGCTTGTAATTAAGCTAGCAGTGTATTCACTAAAACGCATATATTAACGCGGTATAGGACTAAAGCAATGTATAAGTAATTTAGTGCTCGATTAGTGCTGGCAGTATGTGATAACAAATTTGAAAAAAATATATTTATTTTTTTGTCAATCAAAACTGCCAGTATGACAGTCTGAGCAAGTGACCGGATTGAATACGTCAATCTGGATCAAAAATCTATATCATAAGATTATAGACGTATAAAAAATGTTTTTAGGACATTACGTTACAAATTTCGGGCCTTTTATACTATAATATAAAAGTACGATACATACACAACTTTTCTTTTGAATTACTCTGTCTCATCATTCTCCTACTTTTATCCCAATTACTTGGGGTCGATACAATATGTACTCTTCTTTCATAGTACATATCGTAAAAGTTATTGGCAATAGTTTTATGACCGGCCGTCTGCCAGACGTCAACCCTCCTTGGGAATGTAATTGCTGACCAAATAGCATCAGATGGAGTTGGCCCAGGTCGTTATAAGGCTCTTAGTCGTCTTTTACAACATCCACGAGCAAAGTAAGGGTTGGTAGTATTCGTAGTCGCTACCACACAGCTTTGAATTACTCTGTCTATTGACGAAAACCGTATTGAAATCTGTTCAATAGTTTAAACTATCGAAGTGTATAGACAAAAGTAACGACTTTCTAATATGTATAGATATAGAAGAAATATTAGCAGACTCTTCATGCATACATTTTTAAAATGGCGGTACTTAATATGGAATGTATATTCTAAGTAGGTTTTTAGATTTAAGTGAAACAAAGCGTCAAGCCGGCGTCAATAATATACATTACAAAAGCATTTACCTACCGTATTGAAATAATCTTTAAAGAGAAAGGTGAAAAGAATGGTTGTTCAAGTTATATTATTATATTACAAAACACATCAGTGAAAGAAACTTTCACCATTACACAAAATGTATAACACGTCAGGTATTAACGGTTATTTGATTAATGAAGTATAATTAATACTATTACCGTTTGATGACGGAGTAAGAATACAATTCACCACCCATCAACCACCCCCACCATCTTACTCGTGGGTGATCGTAAGAGACATTAGAGAGACAGAGGATATGAAAAGTAAATAAATAACAACTTGCAATAGAAAGAAATCTTGAATCTAAACCCTATACCAACACGCCTGACCAGCGTGGTATAGTTAAGTTAATTGGATAAGTTCAATTCAAAACACCTTACCATGCCCGTGGGTGTCAAAAAAGACGATTAAGGGAAATATAACGAATGTCTGTATAACGATTTTTTTAAATCTCCATAACTATTCGTAAGCCAATACAAAATATACCTTTACATTACGAATATTTTTTGTCAGAAACCTCTAAATAACGAAATTTCAATCGTACAATTACCTAACCTGACCTTAACATAATGGAATACATACATGTTAAGGTTAGGTTCCGATCCGATTAGGTACCGATCATTCAAATAAATCCACAATAACAATAATTATTCTCCGAAAAGGTTCACACGTTAAAATTGACGTAAGACAACTATTATTGTTTGATTTAAAGTAAACACTAATTTGTCTCTGTTTTAAAGTACCTAAGAAATAATGAAGATGTGCTATTAGAGTAACAATGGGCAAATCATTTTCATTTCACACTTTGTTTTCAATAAAATGTGTTTTTGGTTATTAATAGTAATTGAGCAGTTAGGTACGTAATTTTTTTGGTATATTTTCTTATCTCATTAAAACGAATATTGACCAGTCCTAACGTTTATGTATAATGAATCTCACTGTAACAAATTATTTGATATAAGGAATACTTTCCAAGTCGCTAGACGTTCGTTATGAGCTTGCACTGTAATATGCATATAACATATGTGCAAGAGGAAAAATCTCGACATCTGATCAACGTTGTGTACTAAGTGTGTTACTCTTATATTGTGATGGAGACTCGAGCCCAGTAGTGGGACATATATGAGCCAAGACGATGACCTACTAAAAAATGTACCCATAGAACGTGAACTCTGTTTTACAAATTTTAAACCAAAATAACGATATTCAATTTTAAAACCTATCTTTAATTAAAACCTTTGCATACAATGTCGGAAGTAGCAACGTCCCGTAACGAATGTCGGGCTTCTATTCCCACGCAAGACAATTGTTTCTGACAAATCTGTGTGTAATTTGTGTACGTTAAACGTATATTTCTTTGTGACGACGGAGTACGACCACAATTACCCAACAGTGGCACGAACATAAACTCAAAAGAAGAAGAAAAACAATTTGTGGTTGGAAAGAAAAGCCGTTGTTAACATGGGGCAGTCTATCTAGCTTTTTACCGTGCATTTCTGAACGTAATTTTTTCGTAACGACGACGTAAGAGAGCGAGTAGGTATGAAAGAGAGTATTGGTGTAAAGATGCGAAAGGGCATGCTCCGATGGTTCGGACATGTGGAAAGAATGCCGAACGAACGTCTGGTTAAGAAGATATACAATGCGAAAGTGGAAGGATGTAGGTACCGAGGGAGACCGAGACTAACCTACCTAGACCAGATCGGTCATGTACTGAAGGAAGGTGGACTCAAAGAGTCTCCGAAACCGGCGAGCGTGTATGAAGAGAATTATGAATGTTGAGGAAGCGAGTGAAGTATGCAGAGATAGAGTTCTCTGGCACTCTGTTCTCTCTGCCTACCCTGCAAGGGATATGGCGTGATGATATGTATGTATGTATGTATTTCTGAACGTTGGCTTTCACTATAGAATGCCTATTGATGCGATTATTTATATAAAATTGCAACATATCGTTTTTAGCGAACACAAAACAATATTGAATTAAATACATCATCATCATCACAGCCCATATACGTCCCACTGTTGGGCTCGGGCCTCCACCATAACGGGAGGGAAATTAACCCACCACACCACGCTGGTCAGACGTGTTGGTATAGGGTTTTGTTTCGAGTTTTCCTTCTCTTGAATGAATGAATTAAATACATAGTTAAGTATATAAGGTATTGAAAGTTGTTTATTTACATTCACCCAAATATCGTTGGTGTTACAACGTTAGAGAGAACAATCGAACGCTCGCACAGCGCGACACGATTATTCTCCAGATTGTTATTTTTCCCGTTACGCGGATAAGTACCTACCTACCAACTGTACCGTTACTGTTTGGATGTTATGGACTTTAAGTTTCTTGGAATGTCAACCAGTCATTTGCCCATTTAAATAAACATTTAATGACATCTATTTCTATCTTACATTACTGTATGGAAGCGAGAGTTGGGTATGCAGAAAAGAGTATGATAGTAAAATTAATGCGGTCGAAATGCGATCTCTGCGGAAAATCTGTGGAGTTAGGCTGACCGACCGCATTCGTAACGACGACGTAAGAGAGCGAGTAGGTATGAAAGAGAGTATTGGTGTAAAGATGCGAAAGGGAATGCTCCGATGGTTCGGACATGTGGAAAGAATGACGAACGAACGCCTGGTTAAGAAGATATACAATGCGAAAGTGGAAGGATGTAGGTACCGAGGGAGACCGAGACTAACCTACCTAGACCAGATCGGTCATGTACTGAAGGAAGGTGGAGTCAAGAGTCTCCGAAACCGGCGAGCGTGTATGAAGAGAATTATGAATGTTGAGGAAGCGAGTGAAGTATGCAGAGATAGAGTTCTCTGGCACTCTGTTCTCTCTGCCTACCCTGCAAGGGATATGGCGTGATGATATGTATGTATGTATGTATGTGTATTTCTATCTTAAGAAAAGGGGTCTACGCGTGAATGTGAGCAAAACCAAAATAATGGTCTTTGAAAGAGATAAAACCAGAACAGATGTAAGAGTAACAATAGGTAATGATGTGCTAGAGCAAGTGGATGAATTTGTATATCTTGGATGTGGATTTAGCCGAGATGGAAGGTACACCACTGATATAGAGCGAAGAGTGAATGCGGGAAATAGAGTGAACGGAGCGTTGGGGCAACTTCTCGGCAGCCACCACCTCAGCCAGAAGGCACGTGTAGCAATACATAACGCAGTGCTTGTCCCAACATTACTGTATGGAAGCGAGAGTTGGGTATGCAGAAAAGAGTATGATAGTAAAATTAATGCGGTCGAAATGCGATCTCTGCGGAAAATCTGTGGAGTTAGGCTGACCGACCGCATTCGTAACGACGACGTAAGAGAGCGAGTAGGTATGAAAGAGAGTATTGGTGTAAAGATGCGAAAGGGAATGCTCCGATGGTTCGGACATGTGGAAAGCATGCCGAACGAACGCCTGGTTAAGAAGATATACAATGCGAAAGTGGAAGGATGTAGGTACCGAGGGAGACCGAGACTAACCTACCTAGACCAGATCGGTCATGTACTGAAGGAAGGTGGAGTCAAGAGTCTCCGAAACCGGCGAGCGTGTATGAAGAGAATTATGAATGTTGAGGAAGCGAGTGAAGTATGCAGAGATAGAGTTCTCTGGCACTCTGTTCTCTCTGCCTACCCTGCAAGGGATATGGCGTGATGATATGTATGTATGTATGTATTTCTATCTTAATATTTGAATTGCTCAATATTTTCTACCTAGTCTTTTATAATATTATATAAAGTAAGGCCAACGAGACGAGATAAAAAAAGTAAACAATCTTTCAGTGGTTCTAAACTTTTTATTTGAAGAAATTATAATTAATTTTAAACTTATTCTAGTCGCTGTCATCTGTATAACACGAAGATGATTCGCTAGATGATGCCGAATCAGTCGTATTTATTACAAAACTATCTATTGTATTATCTATCATGATGTAAATTTTGCTATAAAAGTTGTTTTCTATTTTTATGATGTGATCCACACAATTGCGCCATTTGTCAGCGGATATATTGTGGATTCCTTCTTGTAGCAATTTTTTACGTCCTCACTCACAATAACTTTAAAAATTATCAGAAAACCAACAGTTACGAACTAATAAAAACGAAAAACTAACAGTAACGAATTAATAATAACAAATAACTAACAAATGAATTTGTATAAATGAATTTGTATATCTTGGATGTGGATTTAGCCGAGATGGAAGGTACACCACTGATATAGAGCGAAGAGTGAATGCGGGAAATAGAGTGAACGGAGCGTTGGGGCAACTTCTCGGCAGCCACCACCTCAGCCAGAAGGCACGTGTAGCAATACATAACGCAGTGCTTATCCCAACATTACTGTATGGAAGCGAGAGTTGGGTATGCAGAAAAGAGTATGATAATAAAATTAATGCGGTCGAAATGCGATCTCTGCGGAAAATCTGTGGAGTTAGTCTGACCGACCGCATTCGTAACGACGACGTAAGAGAGCGAGTAGGTATGAAAGAGAGTATTGGTGTAAAGATGCGAAAGGGAATGCTCCGATGGTTCGGACATGTGGAAAGAATGCCGAACGAACGCCTGGTTAAGAAGATATACAATGCGAAAGTGGAAGGATGTAGGTACCGAGGGAGACCGAGACTAACCTACCTAGACCAGATCGGTCATGTACTGAAGGAAGGTGGAGTCAAGAGTCTCCGAAACCGGCGAGCGTGTATGAAGAGAATTATGAATGTTGAGGAAGCCAGTGAAGTATGCAGAGATAGAGTTCTCTGGCACTCTGTTCTCTCTGCCTACCCTGCAAGGGATATGGCGTGATGATATGTATGTATGTAATAACTAACAGTAATTATTATAGGTAATTATAATCTTTGTTTAGGTATACCTACACACATGTAACCGTCTGATGTCTCTATATTATAGACTAGCTTTCACCCGCGTGATTTTTTTGATGAAAAGGTAGCCTGTCATTCCCCAGGCTTCAATCGCGTCTCAGCACTCGGCGTCCCTCAATGGTTTTAATTTTAGTTATGTGGAACTCTATTATCTTTAAATAAAAGTAGCCTATGTTACTCCTTATAACATCAGCTACCTGCCAGTGAAAGTCCCGTTAAAATCAGTCCAACCATTTCAGAGATTAGCCGGAACAAACAGACAGACAGGGAAAAATTAAAATAGATTTTTTATGTAAGTACCGTATGTATACTTTCATATATGCATATTAGTGAAAAGCTGTTAATTTGGAATTATAAACAGACACTTTATATGTATAGATATAGATTTGTAGAGAAACTAATAATGGGATTCTTTATTACAACAATTCTTTATTGCAACAGAAGCCGAAACTACAACAGTGGACTACGAAAGCCTAATGAAATAATTAAATATGTAAAATGTACTGTAAGTTTAAGGAGTGATCTATCCATCGGTCTAGTAACATGTACTACTTACTATATACACATAGATCTACCCACGAACACTACAAACAGCCAGTAATTTAGATATATCTGGGTATGGGCACACACCTGAAATTACGCCATTGTTTTCAGAGTCAATTATTTGTATAAGAGTACGTTTCGAGGTTTCGTTCTGTTCTTTATCATCTCGGCTTAACATACGTCGCAAAGTAGGCATGGTGGGTCTGAGTCTTTTGCATAATAGGAAGGAAACAGACCTACTAGTTATCTATACCACGTTGGTCAGACGAATTGGTAGTGTTTTATTTTGAGTTTTCCTTATAGATGTTATATGCATATTATAGCTTTATTTGTCTTTTACGACGCCTACGGGCAAAATATCGGGTGGTGAAATGTATTCTTACTCCGGCACCACACGGAAAATTAATTATATTGCTATCACATTATCTGTTTATGTCCCTAACCCATACCCACACTTATACTAGCTAAAACACTTCCGAAATGAAAGTTTTCTGAAAAAGAAATGGCTGCACAGATGGTGTAATGTTTAAGAGATCGGCCTACCGCGCCAGTGCCGTGGGTTAGACTCCCATAGAGAACAAAATGTGCGAGCCACAAATTATTATTTCGAGTCTGGGTGTAATTTGTGTCAATTATATTAAATATTTGTGCACGTCCACCGCAATACAAGGATTATTTCCTAAGCGGCGAATGGAGTCTCTAAAAAAAAAGTTACAAAGTAGGTATATTTAAAAAAAGTTACATTTAAGATAAACATACTAATTAGTACTGCAAAATATATGAGTAATTATCTAACCAAGAAGTAATTTTTGTGTTAATTAATTACTAGGGATTATTTAAAAATGATTACAGCTAAATTTTTGAGGGGCATCCTATAATTCATATGTAAATAGCATTGTATATTATAAAAACTAAAATGATAAAACACACTCTTTCAATACTGATGAGTGTATTAATAAATTTAAAACTATTACAATATTTCAAGGCAAAAAAAAATCAGAACCTTGATTTTTTTATATAATTGTACAATTAGATACGTGTAAATATATCTTGACTAGTAAATAACCTCAAAATATAATACTGAGATTTTATTCCTTCGTCTATAAGATAAATGCTATGATGCCACGAATACTACCAACCCTTACATTGCTCGTGGTTTTCGTAACTATACCGCGCTGGTCAGACGTGTTGGTATAGGGTTTTGTTTCGAGTTTTCCTTCTCTCGCATAGATGTTATATGCCTTTTGTATCCCTAAGTCGTCTCGTACGATCACCCACGGGTAAGATATGGGGTGGTGAATAGTATTCTTACTCCGTCACCACACGGAAAATACACCATATATTCTTGTCAATTCTATTCGATTCAACACTTGCCACTCGATAAGTATTTTCTAAGCCTAACTCAAACAAATAATTATGGAATTCGCGTAAATGAAGCTGCTGGTACAGCTAGTTGTGTTATATGGGTGAATATACGCTATTTGAATTCCAATGGTCCGTAGGCAAATTTTATGTTAAACTCAATATTTTATTATTTCTATATGCTTAAAAAATAAAGAATATACTATATTATTTGGCCCACATAATCTATTCACGATAATTGTTTAATTTAAGGCATTAATAGTTTAAAATAGTTATAAATGTATTCTCCTCTGGCCTCCCCATTACTAAATTATAATGGTTTTATGACCAGATACTTTAAATATGTATTCCATTGTGTTTTTTTTACACATGATCATATGCTGTTATAAACATCGAAATATATTTTATCAAGAAACACTATAAAAATATTTATTAATATAAAAAATAATAACTTATTTGCATGTCATGTTATAATAATGTCACTTCATCTGGCGAAACTCAAAGAAATAAAATTTGACTTAAAACCGCAAAGGTATGTTTTTGTCCTTGAACAACGCGCGTACAACAGTGTGAAGTCAGAAGCAAGCTAACGACGTTGAGCAAAACTCCATTAATATTGCGTCAGTTTGCGATTAACTGTAGGAAAGCGTGTTTGTGCCAGTCGTTGAAGTATTTCCTTTGGTAAGTATATGTTTTTGTATATTATCGTTACGAAATTGTATATTTGCACAATGCCATGTTTATTTTGTATAGATGTCATGTATTACTTTAAAATGTGGTCAGAGAAGCGAGTTATATTGTTTTTGTAGGTTATGTGCGATTTTGTCACTTCTCTGGCGTCACTTCTCTGGCATATTTCATACTAGAAGAAATACATGAGCGCCAGGGGAGTGACAACATGTTTTTTGTTGATATATAATGTTTTAAGGCTTCATTTCATTTGTTTTAGATACTCGAGTATCATCAGACATCATGGTGAATGTTAAAAAGAAACAAACAAGGGAAGAGAGGTTAGAAAAAAACGTCAAGCTGAAAAATTACGCTACCAACGAATTAATAACGATCCTGTTAAAAATGCTGAATTAAAAAAGTAATAAGTGGTAAAATAGTCAAAAAGTATAAAGTGTTGAACCAAATTAATATGAACCCTATAAGACAGTCATGTATTGCGAATAAAAGTTTGTTAGATATGACACGGAAGACAAGAAACGATAAAACGAATCCGAAGTTAGAGAAAATAGTCGCAGAGGTTTTTGAAGAAGATTGCAATAGTAGATTATGCCCAGGTATAAAATTATTATAATAAATTATAAGCATTACAAAAAAAATAAAATAAAAAACAGAAGAGATTGTTACAGGACACCATGAAAAATCTACACACCAAAACTGTAAAGACTGAATTTATTTTTTATATTAAAAAATATCCAAAGACTAATTTATATATGTTTTATTTAATATTAGTCCCCTTTCTTAGCTAATAATCATTAGCCTGTCACTTCTCTGCTTTAATTTGTCACTATTCTGTCAATAGTGTCACTCCCCTGGTAACACATTTTCCTCTGGTGCTTATAAAATTAAAAATAATGTAAAATCTTCTGGCCCTCATCATTACAAATTTAAAAATTGTGTCAAATAGAGAAATTATCAATATTGAATGGAACAGATTACATTTCTTTCAGGGACACAAAAAAATCAAATACCGTATATTCACCCATATATATTCGTTCGTACAAATCAATATATTTTTTTTTATAGGAACGTCTATTATAATTTACAAGTCTGTGGCCAAGAAGATACAGTGTATAACTTAACCCACACAATTTATAAGGAATTAAAATAGTAAAAATATTAATATCTTAAGCTAAGCTGTGTGGTAGAGGTTACGAATAGTACCAACCTTTACTCTGCTCATGGATGTCGTAAAAGACGATTAAGAGCCTTTTAACGACCTGGGTCAACTATATCTGGTGCCGTTTGGTCAACAATTGCATTCTCAAGGAGGGTTGACGTCTGGCAGGCGGCGGTCTGTCATAAAACTATTGCCAATAACTTTTACGATATGTACTATGAAAGAAGAGTACATATTGTATCGACCCCAAGTAATTGGGATAAAAGTAGGAGAATGATGATTAATATCTTAAGTTTTGTTTAAGTCATAATTACCCTAACCAGTACTATTATTAATTCTACTAGGTAATACTTATTATAAATGTAATTAGCGCCTTCGAAATATAAAGATATTCTCAATTAAACGCCGTCCATTAATGACCATAAGTTATCTGGACTAAAAATGATCAATTTCATGATCATCATCTTAGCTCACATATTATGTCCGGCTCGAGCCTCCTATCCAGTTATAGTTAGATAGGTTACAATTTTTTTTCCGTGTGGTGACGGAGTAAGGACCCATATCTTACCCGCGTGGGATCGTACGAGACGACTAAGGGATATAAAACGCATATAACATCTATGCAAGAGAAGGAAAACTCGAAACAAAATCCTATACCAACACGTCTTACCAGCGCGGTATAGCAGGTTAATTTCTCTCCCATTACAGAGGAGGCCCGAGCTCAACAGTGAGACATTTATGGGCTGTGATGATGATGATGAGATTACAAATTTAACTACTATAACCACGTTGGGCGGCCACGAACGGGCTAGTATAGAATTATTATAGTATAAATTATTTCGAGTTTTACATGCTTTAGTTGTCTTTTACAATTACTTATGGGAAATGAAGGTATAATGATACCATTGTACTATTAGTCCATCACCACGCGGATAAGATTAATTTACGCAATATTACGAAATAGCTGTGGCATTTCAATAAAAAAAAAATCTCTCAAACACCTATTGCAATCTAATAATAGTTAGCTAGTGTTTCGTGATGACTCATACTTTGTAGTATAACAAATTCATATACGTACAGATATGATATGTTTACAATTTAAATACAGATTAGATATATCTAACTATTCACCTAACTATACTACCTACTATCGAGCAAATTTCCCTCTTTTTTGGGACAAGTTTTGTCATGGTCGCACCTGGTCCAATTCGTATGGGGCGACAGAAGGGGCGGCGCGCGGCATCATACTCACCTCTTTACGCCGCGCGGGTGGGCAACCGGCATCCGGTGTTTGATAACGGTGGAGCAAATTCTCCTTGGGCCAATCAATTGTTATTCTTAATAACAGATTGGCTCCCACATATTTGACAGGCAGTAATAACTGATTGTGGAATTTGTAGACATTATTTTTAAAGACACCATGAATTAAGGATCTTGTAATACGGGGGACTCACAAAGTACACCTAAATTAGAACAGTAACTGCGTAAGAATCGAAGCCACGATCATAGCACTGTAGGTCGGCCTAATAACTACGTCATCTGAAGTCAGTTCACGGCTTATAGCGTCACTTTGTAATACATCGTATTTTTTTACGACAAACAAGCAGAAAAAATTTCACGTGTTTCTCAGCTTACTTACGTCCCATTCTTAAGTTAGTATCTGGGGGGGCACACTTAAAACATTACTTATTTTTACTGACCGTCGCGCCGCCTACAGATTGGTTGTACAAACTTAAGTGCTGCCATTTTGTCCTGCCTGTCAAACGTTTGACAACTGAGAATTGTTATTTGTTGTTCCTAGCGTAGGTACTTATTGTCATCGATCTATTTTCGGTTATTGATATTTTTCTGAAAATTATCTCAAGTTTCAATGTTAGGCTGATATTATTATTGTTTAATTATCAGCTGATATGTTTTTTTTTATATTTCAGGGTTGCTTTCATAGTAAAAGAAAATTCTATGTAATTACACATACACATGTAGATATGTATATATATTACTTCAACTTTAGTTCACCGCCTAAACTCTGGGTGGCAGCACTTTCCATACATGCATATTTTATCATCGAGTTGCCACTCTTTTTCAATTTAATAACTTTACTCTTTGGTTAGTATCCTTCAGAATGGGACGGAAACTGACTTAGAGTAAGTCAGTTTCCGTACGCTCGACAAACGGGATAACACAGAGTTTTATGTGAAGTTTTCCATCTCTTGCATCGATGTTATCTGCATATTCTTACTCCATCATCACATGGATTATTTATTTTTTCTAAATTAAGTAATTATTCTAACCAACCTTTAAGGCTTTATAATAGCAATATCTATTTAGTAAAAACCGTTGTGGAAATCGGGCTGTTGAGGTAGATAAGAATTGCTAAGGATCTACAAGATATTGAGATATCTACAAGATATTACAAGAGATACACAACGACTTCGTAGTTTATCTTTGTGGTAATGGTCCAAGAATAGTGTTTGCCCTCCTTTTATTAATCCTCGGATGTCCTGCGAGATACCGAATGAACGTAAGCTGATAACGTTACTCTAAGGTGAAGATACATCCACCAATCAGCTTGTAGACCCCAAATAAACCCTACGCGAATGCAACTAAGAACCTTCTTTTGCCATCTATATCCGATAGTTCACTGTGACTTTCACCATATCTTGGATCATCCTACACATGTTCATATATACATACGTGGTCACCGCACCTACATTTTAGTGCTATAAGTCATTGCTCCTAAAACACATAGGTCTTAGGCTTTTGTTTTCAGACACTTTTGAATGGAGGTGAGAACCATACTAAGTTTCTTATACTTAAGTGAAAGAATACTCAAATTAAAAGCCTAGGTCAGAACTGGCCAGTGCCTTACGATATAACAAGGACTTGCGCCTAAAATCGAGCGTACACCCAAAGACCGAGAAGAATTTATGGATTGACGACATTTTTTATTTTCATTTTATAACCAAATAGTAAAACACGAAAAAATACTTAGCTACAATAGGCATTAGGCATAAGTACATTGCAGCTGGTTAGGTCTAGCACAAACATATAACTTACGTATTGGATAAACTGTTATGGCGTGCAAATACTGTCAACTCAAAATGGAACGTACCCAAATTATGTGACTTGTTCAGAGGGACGGGGTCTTTAAAAATAACAGGAGGCGGTTAGCTATTCGTCACGTAGTCAAGGTAAATGCATTCATGCTCAAGATTTAATAGTGGTAGGACCACGCTGTGGACAGTTCTCTGTCTACAGCCGCGGGCCGGTCCGTCCGGGGTAGTACCACACTCTCGCAGAAGATCGACGTCTGAGTAATGGCAATGTGTTATTGCGCTAAGTTCGGTGAGCGAGAGAGCCGGAAGCCCAACTGGGGTGGGTTTGGGGTTTGTATTGGTAGGCAGTGGCCTAGCTATACCTTCAGTATTGCAAGGGTCCATGGGCGGCAGTGACATTTACCATCAGGTGTGCTGTCTGCTCGTTTGTCACAACAAGCAATAAAAGAAAAATATTAACTTACTATTTACAATAAAAACCATATTAATAACTTGCTACGTGAAACCTGAGTTGGAGAGAAGGATCTTGGCGTATACAACGAATAACTTATCGAGGGGAGACCGTAAAAAATTGTAAAAATGGGTGAATTAATAAGGGTACGCGTTGTACTGTACCATACCATAACTATAGTTGTTCGAAAATATCAAAAAGTTGCATAAATTTGTTTTTGATTAAGTCTGACAAATATCGATCAAACGTATGTCTACTGATATGACGCATCTCCATCATCATCATTTTCGCAGGGCTGGCCACGGAAGGCAAGGAAGCGGTACCAGTGGCCGGCCCAATGGCGATGGGGAGGGAATACGGTGGGTTATGGGGCCACGCGCTTCCCTTCCGTCGCCCCGGACGGTGCGGGCGACGTGTGACCGGGCCATAGCCTACCAAAAAAAAAAAAATCATCATTTAAAGCAAAGAATAAAGTAAAAGTTTCTTGTTAATTATCATTATTTGTAACACGTGGATTATCATGTTGTCTAAAGAATACAATTTAGTAAAATCGACGATCTATTAAATCGATTGTACAGCGACTAAATGTTTTAGTTGTGTGGTATATATATGTATACCAGAAATACATGTTTCGACTAAACAGTTTAGTCGATACGAAAGTCGTACGCATGGCATTTCGTGTTTAGTATGAATGAAACTGAGTCATCATGTATCCATCGAAGAACATATAAGGTAGAATACATAATTTACTATCAAGAGGAAGTGTAACATTAGGACATTCATCTCAGCCCTTATGTGTCCCACTGCTGGGCTCGAGTCTCCTCCGTAATGGGAGGAAAATTGATCTAGTAACTTACGCTGGTCAGACGTGTTGGTATACGGTTTTGTTTTCCATCTCTTGCATAGATGTTATATTCGGTTTATATCTCTTAGTCGTCTGTTACGATCACCCACAGGTAATATAGGGAGTGAATTGTATTCTTATTATGTCATCACACGGATAAACATTAGGACATTAGCGGGGAGATATTAGATTTGGGTGAATGATACACGTTGTTTAGCGTCGGACGCCGTCCTTTCCGTCGCCGAGGGCGGTTTGATCGTGTGATCAGACCTAATCCTGACGCCAAAAAAAGAATGATAATCGACACATTATGGCTTAAGTCAAATATTTTCTAAAGCAACAATGTTCTATTAACACCCTTAGTAACAGGTTTACGCTGAACACACTTTTTAAATAATGTATAATTATATTTGTAAGTTGTTTTCAACTTCAACAAGCCAGGTAAACTTGTATAAGCCTGTATAAGTAACTGTATAAATACAAGTTATAAAATAATGTTAGTATAATGATTATTTGAAGCCAACAGAAACGATGATAACGCTATATTATATGCTTACTTATATATAGATAGGTAAGTATGTACCTATATATATATGTATGTATCTGTGGAATCACAAAAAACAGGTTTTTAATACTTGGACTCTCGATATTATTCATGAAAATGGCTTGGGGTCATGGTCGCAGTATACCTACACCAGAGGGCAAAAGTGAATTTATTATATGTATCTAATATATCAAACAATAATCATTTCGGAATAGTATTGAGAATGATGAGAGTTTTAAGTATTGTGACGGTGTAAGAACATAATACGAGTACACCATCGTTCTTCTTGATCGTGGTTGTCGTAAAAGACGACCAAGGGATAAGCTATGGATATAAAATTTATGCAACATCTATGCAAGTGTAGTATCCCTGTACGACTAGCATGGTATAGTAGGTCGATTTCCCACCTATTGTGGAGGAGGTCTGAGCTCAGTCTTGATACATATATGTGATGAGATCAAATATGTAGGCCGGTGTACATACATACATATCATCACGCAATATCCCTTGCAGGGCAGGCAGAGAGAACAGAGTGCCAGAGAACTCTATCCTTGCATACTTCACTCGCTTCCTCAACATTCATAATTCTCTTCATACACGCTCGCCGGTTTCGGAGACTCTTGACTCCACCTTCCTTCAGTGCGTGACCAATCTGGTTTAGGTAGGTTAGTCTCGGTATCCCCCGGTACCTACTAGGCCGGTGTTCTACAGATTAAGAACAAAATGGACCAATACACCTACTTGTTCGTTTTTACGAATATGACACAATCAAGGCAATGGGCAGCAACACTACCTTAGAAATTTCATAACAGCAATTGATATTGCTAACATATCTACTAAGCGTGACGTTTATAGTATTACTTTGTAAAGGAGCTATCCAAAACTAGGCGATAGTTTGATGGATGGATAGATTCAGGGGCGACTTTACCTATAGTGCAGAGGGTGCGGTGCACCCAGGCGCCGGATGTTAGGGGGCGCCAAGAGTTGCCCGGGACACATAGAGTCTCCACTGTAAAGCTGCGTATCGACTTCGCGCTCCTGGCGCGCGTGCCATGAATGACCGCACCGAGAGTGCGTTCCACGGTACGCGTTCCAAATATATGAACTATACAAACTAAGCGCGCCTGGCGCGTGAGGCAACTGTTCCAGTGTTTGATCGTTCATCATGCAGGCATCGTATGTGAGCAGCCGCAGCGTTAATAGTTTTTCACAATATTATGTATAAGAGAAAACAGAAACTAAGAGGTAAAAGGTATTTATAAATAATTAAGCATATTAAATGCTAAAAATTTCAGTAATTTGAGTAATCGGGTATTTACAGAAACGAAGAGTTCGTTGTTGGATGAAAAAGTTTTACCGAAAAAGGATGCAGTATGGAATGACACTTATGACAGATATACATACATACATACATAGCCTCACGCCTGTTTCCCTGAGGGGTAGGCAGAGACTACGGATTGCCACAAACCACGATCCTGACATACCTCCATCGCTTCATTCACACTCATCACAGTCTTCATGCATGCTCTACGATTACGCGTACTCTTATGACAGATATGCACCTATTTATTATGATGCAAAGAACTTTTGCTATTCCACAGCAGTTCTTTTGTACCAAATTGACGACAACTTTGGTTATCCATCGCTTCGAACACAAAAAACACACAAAATACTTTCGTGTCCGTCTCAACTGGCGCCCGCGCCACGTTTGATACGCGGCAAAAAACCGACAACAGATGGAACGACCCGCTCCATGTTCGAGCGTTCCAACGAACACATTGGCGCGCGTTACAATTTGGTATCCATTTTGCGCGGCCGGAACGCGCGCCAATGTTCGTCCTTTTGGAGCGCGAAGTCGATACGCAGATTTACGCTCCGCAAGGAGCGGGCGCACCGTACGCAGCGAGAGCTTAACCATTTATAAACGTAGTGGGTATGTTACACTGTTACTGTTGGACAGATTTGGGTAGGTTGCTTTGTTGCCATGCTCACTGTAACTTCATAATCCGATCACATTTACCTGGTTTCGTGTCAAAACAACAAGACTAAGCATGCGACAACGCATTCCAGCGAGGTTCAGAGTTTAGTCGAGCGTGCTGTAACTATCAACCTATTTATTCAATTTTGTTCACGCATTTTGATACAAGAGGGTGCCAGGTGATTGATTGCACCCGAGTCACTACATGTACTAGAGCTACCCCTTTTTTTTTTTTTTTTTTTGCGGTGGGTTATGGACGTCGCACCCCGCCAAATCGGTCCGGGGTGACGGAAGAGGCGGCGCGCAACCCCATTGACCCACCCTGCAAGCACCTCTTCTTCGCCGTACGAGCGGGCCACTGGTACCCGATCTTTGTCTTCGGTGGCCCTACTAGAGCTACCCCTGGATAGATTATAACTAATAACCATAGTTTAGTTAAACCAGACTCGATATAATGTATGTAAACTTTCTATAAATTGATGTTCACATCGGTAAAGCAAACAGATAAAGGTATGTATAGTTAGAAC
This sequence comes from Lymantria monacha, assembly GCA_905163515.2. NCBI lineage: Eukaryota > Metazoa > Arthropoda > Insecta > Lepidoptera > Erebidae > Lymantria > Lymantria monacha. The sequence continues at coordinate 5,173,825 of LR991087.1, forward strand.
AAATATTGAAGTACTTCGAGGTTATTCCCCAATTGACTCTCATTGATTCATGGAAAATGGGACCAATATCTTTATATGCTTTGCCAGTTATGCATTTAATTTCATATTAGGGATATTGTGGATATGGAGTCTTGAATTTAGATACGGATATTAGAATATCATTATACAGGTTTCGGATATGAAATTATTTCGGATTATCACATAGTTTTGGTTAAGGATATTGGAGATTTAGATTAAAAGAGAAATAATGACCTCTAATGTTTACGCGAGTATTACACATTTGAAATAAAACTACTTTTACGGATTCTATCGCGTTTGTATTTGATTTATAATTTCCCGACGTTTCGAACACTTTACAGTGATCATGGTCACGGGAGGACTGAGGTGTCTTACGTCCAATATGTCATTGTTATTACAGAAATTTATTTATATCTACCCTATAAGATATTAAATTTTGACCCACATTTTTATACAAAATTAATACAATTCATTGCCAGTACAAAAAGAGAATGATTCTATATATAAAATTTATGTTGTATATATAATTTATATATACAGGGTGTCCCAAAATTCAACGATAAGCCGGCACCAGCAGATGGACCTACATATGACTACTCGAGAACAAAAAAGAAAAAAATTCTACCTTGATTTTTTTTTTCATTACGACAAAAAAAACCGATTTCTTTAAAAATCGTCATCTTTTATTATATTATTAAGTGCCATTGCTACAATTTTACAAGTAATTCTGTGATTTTTTTTGTATTGGCAAGGTAAGTAGTACTACTATCGATCACAACCATTAAAAATTCCAGAATATCTATAGTTTTTACACAAAAATCAACCAAAACTATGTTTTTTTCATAAATTATGTAAGATTTTGACTTTCAGCTCACTTTCACTCATCACAGTGAAAAAAAAAAGTATGAACACTACTGTGGCAAATAGTATTAAAAATTGGCGCAACTAACTACAATTCTAAAATGGTATAACATTCTAGGCAAACTAGCCACAAAAATATACTTAGGTGTACTATTTCAAAATAACAACCATATTTCGAAAATTGTTAGTATTGATAGTAATCACTTCTACTATGTAGCCAAAATGTTTTTGTTGCAAGTTCTCAGAATTTGAATGAGACATGTGCGTAGTCCATAAGATAACATAAGTTAGACAGAGATAGATATAGAGAGATTAGAATTTACTATATTATTAAAATTACAATAAATGTTCGAATTGTTTGCCATTGGCAGTAATGCAGGCACGACATCGCCTTAAAAATGAACGTTTTATTTTTCTTGCATATCTGATTCTGTTCATGTGATCCACAGCCTGAATTATTTTTTGGCGAAGCTCGTCCAAGGTTGCAATGGGTTTTGAGTAGACTCTGTCCTTTAGACAACCCCAATAGAAAAAGTCCAGGGGATTTAGATCGGGTGAACGGGGTGGCCATAAGATAGGACCAAGTCGCCCGATCCAACGCCCTGGGTACTCTTGGTCTAAGTACTCTCGCACAGGGCGGGCATAGTGAGCTGGGCAACCATCGTTTTGAAACCACATGTTTTGCAAATCACTTAAGGGCACGTCTTCTAATAATCCTGGTAACTCATTTTGTAAGAAGTTCAAATAGCTATTGCCATCTATGTTTCCTTGTAACTCAAAGGGCCCTATCACTTTTCCATTTATTATGCCCGTCCATAGGTTAACCTTAAATTGATATTGGGATTTGTCTTCTCTCACCAGGTGCGGATTTTCATTGTTCCAGCTATGAAGATTGTGAAGATTTAAATAGCCATCTTTCTTGCAGGTTGTTTCATCCGACCATAAAACTTTGTCTAAGAATTGGGGATCTTCCCTGTGTTTTTGCAGCATTACACGGCAAAATGCGACCCGCAGTGGATAGTCCCGCGGTAATAACGCCTGCACACGCCTGTAATGATATGGATGAAACTGGTGACGTTTTAAAATTCTATGTGCAGTACTTTTTGGAATTCCCGTTGCTACTTGTATGGCACGTACAGAGGTAGTTGTATCGCTTTCTATTTCATTGAGAACTTCTTCATCGTGTTCCGATCTAGGTCTTCCAGCGTTTCTCCTGTCAGATGGTATACGACCCTCCGAAAATGCTTGATGCACGTTAATAAATACGCGATAATCCGGATACCTTTGAAGAGTAGGGTACCTTGCTCGATATAATCTGCTAGCAGCGTTGGCATTGCATCGGCATTCTCCATAAATTAGGTGCATATTAGCGTATTCTAACGCTGTATATGGTAGCGGCATAATGAATGCTAAACACTTGAAAATAAGGCAAAACTTCTTTAAAAAAACACAAAATCACAGTCTAAAATAATGCCAAGTCAGGTCAATTTCCAGGTCACTTAATTCAATCCAAAGTCGTTAGTACCAGAGCCACTTTAATTAAAACAGAACGGTGTGCAGTAAACAAAGAAGTAGAGCGTACTGACTTGCTGTGCTGCTGAGGACATTAATTACTTCTCTACCTGCATTAATGTTACTAAACAATTAGCATCTATCTATCTCCCTCTAACGTATAATCTCTCTATCTCTGTCTAACTTATGTTATCTTATGGACTACGCACATGTCTCATTCAAATTCTGAGAACTTGCAACAAAAACATTTGGGCTACATAGTAAAATTGATTACTATCAACACTAACAATTTTCGAAATATGGTTGTTATTTTGAAATAGTACACTTAAGTATATTTTGGTGGCTAGTTTGCCTAGAATGTTATACCATTTTAGAATTGTAGTTAGTTGCGCCAATTTTTAATACTATTTGCCACAGTAGTGTCCATACTTTTTTTTTTCACTGTGATGAGTGAAAGTGAGCTGAAAGTCAAAATCTTACATAATTTATGAAAAAAACATAGTTTTGGTTGATTTTTGTGTAAAAACTATAGATATTCTGGAATTTTTAATGGTTGTGATCGATAGTAGTGCTACTTACCTTACCAATACAAAAAAAATCACAGAATTACTTGTAAAATTGTAGCAATGGCACTTAATAATATAATAAAAGATGTCGATTTTTAAAGAAATCGGTTTTTTTGTCGTAATGAAAAAAAAAATCAAGGTAGAATTTTTTTCTTTTTTGTTCTCGAGTAGTCATATGTAGGTCCACCTGCTGGTGCCGGCTTATCGTTGAATTTTGGGACACCCTGTATATAGAATCATTCTCTTTTTGTACTGGCAATGAATTGTATTAATTTTGTATAAAAATGTGGGTCAAAATTTAATATCTTATAGGGTAGATATAAATAAATTTCTGTAATAACAATGACATATTGGACGTAAGACACCTCAGTCCTCCCGTGACCATGATCACTGTAAAGTGTTCGAAACGTCGGGAAATTATAAATCAAATACAAACGCGATAGAATCCGTAAAAGTAGTTTTATTTCAAATAAAAGAGAAATGCTAAATATGATGGTATTGTATTAATCCCTTTTAGAGACACATTTTTCTGTGTGGTGACGGAGTAAGAATACTATTCACCACCCCATATCTTACCCGTGGGTGATCATACGAGACGACTAAGGGATATAAAACGCATATAACATCTATGCGAGAGAAGGAACTCGAAACAAAACCTTATATCAACACGTCTGACCAGCGCGGTATAGTAGGTTAATTTCCCTCCCATTACGGAGAGGGCCCGAGCCCAACAGTGGGACATTTATAGGCTGTGATGATGATGGTGAGAGACAGATTTAGGTTACCAGTTTGACTGCTCGGAAGAAAACCAGCCGTAACGTATCTAATACAGACAACGATCCTATCCTAATTTACTATTACATTCGTAAGTATATATTAAATATTATTATTATTATTATATACCTATATAGATATTGACAATATTTTCCTTCACCGTTAAAACAAATATTTATTACGCCTGTAACGAGTTTTGAAGTTTTCAAGGCACTCCCAGACGTAATGGTGAGAAAACCTGTTCGCTTGTTATTTTCTTACCAGTATGTTAAATTTATGAAAATATTAATGAGCCAACTAAGGCCTTCCTAGCGTTGGTTGTTTTAATCAAAAAATGATTGTAACCAGGAGAAAATCTTAGTAGGCAATATCGCAGTAAAGCTCTATGCCATTGCGTGTGGCTCAATATAGTAGGTCAGTGTCTTGCCCATTATGGAAGAAGTTCGTCAATACTGCGTTTACGAATTGAGGAAAAGATAGCCTACAAACTACAGACAGCATAGTGCATTGACTCCAATCTGTTTCTGATAGGTTATTTGTACATTGCGCCTATCTTTAACTGAAAGAAATTAATAGTCGTATTTTATATCTGGAATTTCTATAGACGAATCGATAATAAAATAGGAAAACCACGAGGGTGTTAAACAAATGTTTTGGATTCAAACATGTACATTGGGACTTTTGCCTCTGATGGCAGTTGAGCAAGCCTCAGAGGCATGGCCAAGTCGCTGCTTACAATAATAAAGAAGACATGAAGGGAATAAGAATAAGAAGTAATAGTAGAAGACATTGAAGGGAATAAGAATATGAAGTAAGTTAAGGGGTTATGGGCTTGCGGTTCTCCCGCCCACTGAACGAAGACTAGCAGCATATTGCTATTAATCAAATGTCGATTTTCTGCGAGAGTGTTACTGTCCCAGATGAGCCAGCCCATTTGTGGATGTATACAGAAAGTCGTTAACAGCATAGCTCCACCAGTATAAAAACCTCTCGAAGCTGCCTGTCAATTATAAATTGCTATAATAACAGTGAAGGAAAATCAATTGCTATTACTTTGAAGGCAAATATCGTGAGAAAGAGCTGCATGTCGGAGAGCTTTATAAAATGTTATCGAAAACCTAGATTTTGACGTACAGATCAGATAGAAACTCCTTTGTGGAAGGATATTCTTTCGAAGCTGTTTATACATGGTACAGAGCCGAGCCTAATATGATGTGACTAATAATTTTTTATCCGTGTGGTGACGAAGTAAGAATAAAATTCACTACCCCCTATCTTATCCGTAGGTGATCGTAAGAGACGAGAGATCTATGTATGCACATTGAACTTGAAACAAAACCCTATATCAATGCGATCTGCGTGGCTGCGATAGTAGGTCAATTTTCCTAACCTTACAAAGGAGGCCCCCAACCCAACAGTGGAACATATATGAACTAAAATGATAATGATGAGACGAGTAAGGGTTAGCTTACAGAAATTACATATTCAATTATCAGTCGAATTTATATTGACTGTCATTAATAGATTGTTATATGTATGCGAATGTGTTGACTTGCATTAAAATTCTCAGTAGAGATACCAGCAATATCTGAAACCTAGAATATGATATGTACAACAGACACCCCCATTGTATATCGACCTAAAAAGCTAGTTCAGCGAAATATAGATGCGTTACATCTACGCAAACGTTATCAGAAACATTTGGATAAGAATCGGAGATAAGAATAATGTACAGCTAATATTTTTTTTACCAATTAAGTGTGGTAATTGTCTAGGATTACTATGGTCCCAATTTTTATTTAAAAGTATCCATAAGTAAAAACTGAATAAATAACGTAAGGCGTTCATCAGTGCCAGAGAAGAAAGTATAGAAACATCTTTAGCGAGTGTGGCACAGTATCAAATCAAGTCAATGCTTAAGAATGAAATGTATAATATCTTAATATACATATATAAATTACGCGTCACGTTGTTTGTCCGCGATGGACTCCTAAAGTACTTAACCGATTTTAATCAAATTTGCACAGCATATGTAGTTTGATCCAACTTAAAAGATGAGTTAGCTTCCATCGCAATTTATAGTTCCAAAATTATTTTATTGCAAATTATTTCTCTATTATTTGACAGTCACACTTATCTGTTATCTCCAAATGATTCTAACACATGGTGGTATCTGTTGACTGGATTGAGTAAGTATTTAATAGATGGCTCTATGTTAAACATACAAATGTTTCATATAAGCTACAATTTATTAACATAGCCACCGCGCGATACTGAGGCTGCCTTAGCCACAGCAACGCGTGGAAGGTCTGCTAATGTAAATATAAAAGAATGAACAAATCCAAAAATATTTTTAATTATTGTGCTAGCTTCAAAACTAACTAGATAAACCATATGGTAATCAGTAAATATGTATTTAATTTAAAATATAAATATAAAAATGAAAGCCATTGCATGTAGATAGTAACTTCTTCACAAGGTCATTATTACACCATCCGACCTGTGTTCAAATTGACACATTATATTTTTTTTATTGACATTTTAGACAAGTTAGGTGTACCTACTTAACAAATAGTGTGTAGTAACCATATGCTCTATTCGTAGTTAACTACATTATTCATAACTGTACTGTGTTTAAGGTATTGTTCAAGAAAATACACTTTAAAATTGGCTATCCTCATTCAATTTTAATATTAGTATATGTATAAATACTTTGCTGTGCGGAGCTGTGTGGTAGCAGCTACGAATACTACCAACCCTTACTTTGCTTATGGATGTCGTAAAAGACGACTAAGAGTCTTATAACGACCTGGGCAAACTACATCTGATGTTGTTTGGTCAACAATTACATTCCCAAGGAGGGTTGGCGTCTGCAAGGCGGCCAGTCATAAAACTATTGCCAATAACTTTTAAAATATGTTCTATAAAAGAAGAGTACATATTGTATCAACCCCAAGTGATTGGTATAAGAGTAGGAGAATGGTGATCTAGAAATATTTTATTTTAATTTAATAATCCCTATATCAAGACATGGCAAATGATAGAAATTTCAACATCATTCCATCAGGCCGTAAGCAACCACTGTTGGATATATGTCTCCTCATGAGAAAGCACCTCAGAATGGTTCGGTGCTACTTGCATCAAATGGTTTTCTGTGATTTTCATGATGTTGTTGGTCCACCTAGTCGGACTAGGTAGAGTGAAATTTTAACAGAGCAACATAATTGTGCCCAGCTAGTATACAAATAATATATGAGTTTAATGTAACATTGACCTTGGCTATAGTTACTTATGACTCAAGTCTCTAATAAGTAATTTATAACAATATTCCCTATAATAAAATTAGAACAAACAAATTTTGTAATTCAAACCAGCTTAAGAATAATAGTAGTACTAATATAAACAGAGTTATTTTTTTTAATTTTCTGTAAGGACAAGTCAGCTTCATTATTGGTAATATTTATTTATTTTCATTCTATGAAATGTACAGCATTAATATCTGTGTATATTTATTATAATTTAACATCTCAAAAATGAAAAGCATTACAGCAATTTAAGAAAATATTTATATTCTAAGGAATATATAACAACTCTTGAAACAAATGGAGATGGAACATAATTTAATGATTCAGCAAAATTGATATATAGAACTGGTGGCTTTAGCAGCAAAGGGTGGTATGATGACAGATGCAATGATTAGCAATAAGAAATGTTGAAAAATAATCTTACTATGCCAACATAGATGGGTCAGATGCTCATATAAAAGGTCAATTGCCCTACTATCATGGAGAAGGTCCATGCTCTATAGTAGAATTTATTGTTAACTTGTATACATAAAATTTAAAGGCATAGCTCATCATTTAACATTTGAAGAATGCCGAAACTAAAATGTAATAATTCGAAATTTAAAAAAAAACAGAATTCTTATACAATATAACAAGGTTGAAGATCTGTTTAAAAAAAAATATTAATGAATCATGACCTCCATGGGTAAGTACTTAAGTACCTACTGCTAAATTTAAAAGTTCTTAGAATTAAGCACGATTTTTTATTATAAGTAGGTTATTGTTTTATTTAAAAGTCATCAGTTATTTTGTATTGCGTAGCCTCTCGTAACTTATTTAAATAAAGTAAAATTCACGATTTAGTTAGGTACTTACCCAAAACTGGGATCCACAAAAGCTATCAAGCGTGGAGTTGTAAGACATTGTCACAATTTATGATTAAAATTTAATAATGTAATTCGGCCATAAAATTTTAATCAACATTAACACTAATATGCAAACATAGAACTAACGACAACGAATAATTAAAAATAAAGGTTCATAATATATCCATTCACTGAAAACTTATCAAACAACTGTCTATTTCACTAAGAAGCTGGTAAATTTGCCGAAAATTTTTTCGACATCGTACACCACACCACACCGGACACTGTGTCATAGAATGTAGAATTGTAGAATAAAAATTATAGATAATATTAACTATTAGACCATAGACAAGAGAACATAAATGACAACTAATGTTGCCATACTTAATCAACCATAAATTTGACATAGCTGTTTTGAAAATATTTCTTTGTATCCTATTAGAATAGATTTATATAATATTTTATAAATGTACCTAAAACATTTTCTATTATAAATTAATCAAGTGAAATTATGTGTGTTTCGAAACCTGAATTATATACTTCATCAATATTAGCCGGAGGATACACGATACATTGACAGTTCTAGTTGGGAAGCCTCCTTCCAGTTGAATCTATGGTAATTGATAAACGCGATGGAATTTCGAGTTCCTAGTAGACCTAAAACCCCGTATGACAAATTGAGAATTATATAGCGTGTCATCACGAAACCATCACCACCACCAGCAAAATGGGCAGGAGTACTGTATCGCTTATTATATTAGTAAACTAACTATGATAGGTGGTTCGATGAAATAAAAGTTCAAATCACCTAGTGTGCTTTCCATTTAACACAAAAAGTGACGCAGTGTTCGATAAAGCGCTTTCCATCAACGACACTGTTGAGCACAGCCGTACACTGTTCGACACTCGAAAAAGTGGTGTTTGACAGATGCTTACCTACTTTCTACTTTTTCTATACGACGACGCCCAGAATTTTGCGATATTGATGCACTCTAGTGTTATTTTGAGACAACTAGCTGTTTCATTTAAACTTTTACACAATGTTTGGCAGTGTTTCACAATGTACCGCAGAGTCCCTCTGTGTTAACTAAATGGAAAGCAACCCTAGTAAATTGTGGTTTTCAAGATGTTTTGTAAATTGATTATAACCTTTGCAAGCCTAATTTTACCACTAATTGGACACAAAGATTGGTATAACGTGAGCAATGTCTAATGTACTGACTGCACTGCAGTGTAGTATTTATTATTTTTTCATCAGCTCAGAAGTCAGAATTACGATGCCTTTCATTGTTATATCTTTTTTGCCTTTGGTTATAAACGAGCAAGCAGTACACCTAATGGTACTTGTTAGTGCCTTTGCAATATCAGAATTATAGCTAGGTGCTGCCTACTAATGAAAACCCTAAACCCACCCAGAAAATAAGGCAGCCTTGGCTTGGCTTATAATCATTATATATCATTTCTCTAAAAAGTATATGATCGGAAATACGCATCACTTTAATATGCTATGAGAATCTCTTATTAATAGTGTCATATTTTTTTAAAAAATTGTACCTTTTTTTAAGCGGGAGGTGTATTTCCGGACCTAATGAGCACCTACTCTAGGTGCTCATTTCATTTTGTCATCTTTATTCTTGGTAGACCAATAGTCAGGTCGCTAGTCACATTTATTGTCTCAGCTTATATACTTCTTTCGGCTGGGTACCAGCCTTGAAAAAAATAATTTAATTACAACATTGGTCAGACCGGGGTTTGTGTTATGATATTTGAATGCCATACAAAAGAAAGGTACCTCCTCCCCGTTCTTTTGCATTGGATACACATGGACAAGGGAGGTAGGGAATTGTTTTCTCATAACGTCACTACACGGACAAATATTAGGGTTGGTATAAGTTTCTATTTCAAGTTTGCCTGTTATTTTAGAGTAATGTTATGTTAAATTTGCTTGCATCTCGTAGTCGTCTTTTTCAGTAACTCATGTGAAAGGAAGGAGTTCTAACCATTGTAATCTTACTTCATCACGTTAAGGAGAACCTATGCGTTATATTTTATTTATTTATAGTTCCTCGCTCTCTTCTTCAAAAAGATTAACAAGGTGAGGATGAGGTGAGGTGAATGTGTGAGGACAACACCCTTTTTTTGCGGTGATCTATGCTGTGGTCACGCTCCGACAAATCAGTCCGGGGCGACGGAAGAGGCGGCACACGACCCTATAGACCCATCCTGCAAAGCGCCTCTCTTCGCCGTGCGAGCGGGCCACCGCTACCCGATCTTTATCTTCGGTGGCCATGAGGACAACACACTTTTTTCCTTTGCAAGGTGGTCCATGGGTGTGGTTGCGCCCCGGCAAATTGGCCCGGGGCGATAGAAGAGGCGGCACGCAACTCCATGGACCCACCCTGCAAACACCTCTCTTCGCCGTGCGAGCGGGCCACCGGTACCCGATATTCGTATTCGGTGGCCGGCCCAGCGGAATACCCTTGCGGGTTCCTCTCTTGTCGATGCCCCGACAGCTTTCACCGTCGAGGCGTCGCCCTCACGCGGTGGCCTCGCGTTGGGTGACCGGACAATTCCACGGTCCGATCACCCGAAGCCTTGATTAGGGCGGCATCAGGCGTAGATATTCGAGCCTGCGCTGCCCCAGCCGCTGGCAGCGGCCCGGGTCACGGGAATCCTCCCGGACTCGTTCCACCGCCTCCTTCTGCGAGATTACAGCCTCGCAGAAGGCGGCGATCGCGTCCCAGTTCCTGACGCTGTCGACCATCGCTCTCGCGACAGCCGGCAGCGTCAGGTCGGCACCGATGACAGCGACTAGGTCACGGCGCTGCCCGTCCCAGCTCATACATACCTCGAGCGTATGTTACGCTATGTCCTCGTTACTATCGCACTGGCGGCAGTCGACTCCCTCCTCACAACCGTGTGCAGGTACTTGCCGAAGCAACCGTGCCCTGACAAGACCTGCACCATCCGGGAGGAGAGGACTCCGTGCCGCCGCTCCATGCACTGCATCAGTACGGGCCTCAACGGTAATAACACCGTGTCTAGGCCTCTCCAGCCGCGTAACCCAACAGGCGATGACGTCTCGGTGGGCGTCCTCGTGCCAGGTGGCTATCTCGCTGGACGATGAGGAGCCACCCTCGTCGCGCGCTGAGGTAATCCGCCGGTAGAGGTCGGAGAGCATCTCCGCCTCTAGGTCTCACGGGGGTGTCCCGGGCAGTAGGCATGCCGCCTCGGTCGATACCGTACGGTACCCACGAATGGCTCTGACCACCATGGCTCTCTGTGGTCTCCACAGAACAGCCCTGAGCTGGGCGTTGAGAGCCCTCGCCCACACGGGTGCGCCGTACATGGCCATCGAACGGATCACCCCCGCATACAGCCGTCGGCCCTCGAAGCTGGGTCCGCCCACGGTCGGCATGAGCCGTGATAGGGCGGACGCCGCGCCGACCAGCCGGGGAGCAATTCGGCGGCAATGCTCTCGGAACCACCATCGCCCATCGAGCACCATTTTACTTGGGACTACCTCCACCATTGTAACTCCTGTAAGCCAGGATCCACAATGGTCTCCATAAATGACACTAAGGTTTGACCCTCAGGCAATCCCGGGATATGATTTTAATTGTCTTGGAACCCGCAACATATTTAATTAGAAAAGGTTATAGAGGAGGAGTTGGAAAGAGTGATTCCACTTCCCTCCTTGACAAAGCGGGAGACAGGAAAACAAAATGACTAGTCAGCCAATAATTAAAGAGGTGTACGGCTACGATAAGCGCAGCCGTACGGCACCACGGATACGGAAGAGATTAACGGGGCCTTTATGTGAGCGTTAAGATTGATTGCTACAGTAGGTATGGCAGAAACGCATGAACGCACGGAAATTTTCTCGAGTTGCCACAAGGTCCGTATAGTATACTACTACACAGGTGACTTGCAAACTGTTTAACATAAGGTTACGCTCGTTTCGCCAGAGATCGCACTCCCAGAGAATGTGATGTGCTGATTGTTCATACTCATGGTCAGGTGTGGAACATTGACATAGTGGTGAAGGTACGGGTTTAAAAGAAAATAATTTACTTTTAAAGTTGCCATGTCCAGTTAAAAATTGGGCCACAAAATGGTCAACCTCTAGCCACACTTTCTTCGAGCGCTTTCGGATGCATGGAAAAAATTGATAAAGATGACGGCCTTTCGATGATGAATCCCATCTTTCTTGCCATTCAGTTAAAAGCTCTTCATAGACATTGGATTGTGGCGCAAACAATCTAGCAATTTTAATTCGGTCGCGCGGTAGAAGGAAATCGGTATTTATAGTTTCCCTTGTGGTGTAATACATTGACGCTCGTCTCTGAATCTCCAAATCAACCGGAAGCACACCCGCTAGCACTGGCAAGGCCTCGGTACTAACCGTTCTATAGGCTTTACATAAAAATATTAGGGCCAATCGTTGGCTCTGTAGTAATTTAAGGCGAGCCGCCCCTATGGTGACCCTATCGGTCCATACAGGTGCAGCGTAACAAATACAGCCCAAATATGTGGCCATGTATAAGGTTTTAAGTGTATTAAAGCGAAGGCCCCAAAAAGATGCGGATATTCTAGTAAGCGTCTACAGTTTTATTATGCTGAATAAATGATAAAATTTTTCTAAGACTAGGCCGAGACAGCAAACTGATTCTTTCTTTTTGACAGTCATATTATTGAATTTTATACGCGACGCCGATTGTAAATTTCCTTTTAATAAAAGATGATATGTCTTTTGTGGTGCGAAAGCAAGCCAGTTTCGTGTACCCCAATCGAATATATCATTGAGACATGTTTCCGCTAATTTCTCTAAGCTATCCCTAGTGTTTGATTGTATAAGTAAAAGACCGTCGTCTGCATAGCCGATCAGTAGACAATTCTTCGGTAGAGGTAAGTCGAGAAAATCGTCAAAACCTAAATTCCATAGATAAGGACTTAGCACCGAACCTTGAGGGCAACCCATCGTCAGTGCAATGGTTTCAACACAGCATGGTGACCAAGTTTCAATTTAGACGAGCCATTTAAAAAGTACGACTGTATGATTTGGTAGATATTTCTATAGCACCCACGAACCTTCAATTTAAGAAGTAGCATTGGCCACCAGGCGTTATCGAAAGCACCTGAGATGTCCAGGAAGACGCCTAGTACGTATTTAAAAACGGATGCGCTAATGACATTTCTTTCCGCAATGGCCGCGTCGATAGTGGATTTACCGTGAGTGAAGCCGAATTGTTTATGATTGAATGTTGGTCCACCCGGCAATAAACGAGGAACGATGAGACGTTCTAAGAGCTTGCCTAATGAAGGCAGTAAGGTGATTGGTCGATTTGACTTCGGATCGTTTGGTGGCTTATCACCGCCTTTAGGAATTATACGTATATAACCGCGACGCCATATACGAGGAAATATGCCTTCAGCTATGCAACGATGGGCCAACCACTGACGTCAAGTCACTCTGCTCCGGTGGTTGGCCCAACGACGAAGGCGACGTCACGGGTGGGTTACGGGTGTGCGTGCTTACGCCCCTCTGTCACCCCGGACGGAGTGGTGCGAGGAGTGTGCCGACCGTAACCCGCCCCCAGAAAAAAAAAAAAAAAGCTATGCAACGATTAAAAACTATTAACATCGAGTTGCTCGAGGCTCGACTAGCTTCTTTGATCATTCTATTTGATATTTTATCTTCACCAGCAGCCTTGTTGAGGTGAAGGGCTATAACGGTATTCATGAATTTGCTAAGAGATGGAAGATCAGACATAGGCGAGAGAGGCGGCTCAGCGGCCCATGCACGTATTTGTTTATGATGTTCGCTGTCGTCTGATATGTTATCGTCTGGGATTAACGTATTTAATAAAACTTCCGTGGTCTCCTCAATACCCGTAGTGTGTTTATCATTTACTTTTATATTCTGTATGTATGCTAAGTCGACTCATCGATTCGCTTTAAACTTGTGATAAAGTGGAGACCATGGACCTTCACTTTCTAATCTTTCCACAATCCTATTTAACAAAGCGTCTTTCGATTTTCTACTGCAATCCGGTAGCGAGACCTGGCAGCTTTCAGTACAGATAGAGATTCATCAAAGGCCCTTCCTATGTTAAGTGACTTTTTAAGTTTATTATGCTTTCTACGCGCCCTTCGAAAGCGTTTGCGGAGTTCTACTAGGTGATTGTTCCACCAGTCACACCTCTTAGTATTAGGCAGGGATGTTCGGCCTAGGGCTACATCAGCACAGTATATTAGAGAATGTGACATTAATTCAGCGCTTTCTGCCGCGGTTAATTGTCTACGAGTGAAATCTCTGGTACACGAGGAAAAGAGAGAGCTGAAAAAGTCCCAATTTGCGCCTTTAGATTTGTATCTAAAATTATAACTCTGTCTAGGAGGAGCCTGCGACAGTCTCGATCCAAATCCATACACGATCAGGCGATGATCACTACATGACGCGTCAGGAAGAACGCGCCACCTATTCAAGCGGACGTCTGCACTTGAAAGTGTGACGTCAATAAAAGATTCACCCAAAGGGCTGCAAAAAGTTGGTGGTGCATCGAATGTATTGTGGATGGACAGATTCATCTCAGCGATGAAATCTTCTATAGCACATCGTCGGTCCGTGTCGGTGTATCTAAATTTGCCATACCAGGGAGTAGATGACGCATTCACGTCAGCTCCTATTATTGTTTTACGTCGAGCACCAGACCTAAGTACTTCATATGGACCTGGATACTGATCTGGATGGAGTTGACGACTAACGAGGCGCCGATTGGCAGCCTTACGCGTGGCCCATGGAATAATAGGACCTTCGTCTTATTTAACGCCATCCTGAGCCCCAGGGCCTTGATTCGCCTGACTATCTCCTCGGTGCCGAGAGTGGCCAGGCTCGCCGCCTCGTCGAGTGTCCTGCCCCGGGCTGTGACGAGCGTATCGTCAGCATAGCATATTAAGTTTAGCCCGGGGGGACGACTCCCTCTCAACGCCCAGTCGTAGCCGATGTCCCACAGAGTCGGCCCCAGAACCGACCGCTGTGGAACACCGCACGACATGGGCGTCCGCATAATGACCCCTGCGGGACCCGCGCAGAGGACACTCGCGCCCCTCCAAATAATCCGCCACCAGCTGCCTCAGGTACAAGGGCACCCCTTGAAATCAGAGCGCCTCCCTGATGCAGCTGAATGGCAGACTATTGAATGCGTTGACGATGTCCAACGACACCGCCAACAGCACTCGGACCGGTATTCCGTCCGGGCCGGGGGCCGTGGTGGCGGAACGAATCCTCGCCACAGCCGGCCCCACTTCCAACTCCGTCACGGGCGGAAAACTTTCGTCGGCCTCCCGGTCTTGATCTGGCGAAGCCATGACCGGGGGCGTGTGCTCCAACTGCCGCGGAAACAACTCCTCGACCACCCTACATAGGAAGTCGGGCTGGAGGGTCTTGGTGAGGGGGGCCTGCGCGCGAAGCTTGTCCAGCGACGCGCGATACGGGCGACCCCAAGGGTCACGGTCGAGACCGTCCAGCATCTCCTGCCAACTCGCACCCTTGGCGGATCGGATGACCAGCCGAAAGGTAGTCCGCGCACTGCAGTACGCCTCGTATAGCTGGCCCTCCCGCTCAGCGTCGCGGTGACGCTGCCGGCTGCGGGTGTAGGACCTTCGGGCACTAATGCACGCCGCCCGAAGGTCCGCCAGTCTTGGGGACCACCAGTAGACCCCCTGCCTCTGAGATAGACGCTTCACACTGGGCATGGCCACATCGCAAATCTGCGTTAACGCACTGCGGATAGCCTCAGCTTCCACTCCGTCCGCTGGGGGTGGTGAGGACAGCTACGTGTGAATGATGGCCGCCTCCGCTAGTAGGTCCTTGTCAAGACGACCCACAGCCCACCGCGGAAATGTGGGAGCTCCGTCCGCCCTGTGACCCCTACTGGGGTTCCGGGGGGCGACCCTCATCCCGATGTACCGGTGATCGGAAAGGGTCTCCGCCTCCTCCAGGACACTCCAGTTCTTCATTCGTGGTGCGAGAGCAGGGCTAGTGAACGACAAGTCCACTATCGACCCGCCCTGCTGCCACACACACGTGTTCACTGAGCCCCTGTTAAGAACACAGAGGCCCAGTAAAGCCGCCCATGAGGACAACACCCTGAGACTTTCTTACCGAGGCGTCGATTGGATTAGGCGCCAGAAAGTTCAACCACCCGGGAGGGTTATTAAATGAAGGAAACAGTAGGTAACAATAGGTATCTCATTTGGGGCAAAGGGGTAATGCGTAACATGCATAACCTCTCCACATCATGCGAGTGGGCCACCGGAACCCGGTCTTTATCGTCGGTGGCCCACCCGGATGTGCGTACTACCATTCAGTCGCCTGGGGGCTTTGGAGTGTGCGACCTGAGCCTGTCAAAAAAAAAGATACCCCAGTATAATGGATAGTTTCGGCTATCGTATCTGTTATTGCATTTACTATTGTATAACAGAACAATAATAAACAGTGAATAAATTTTTCACCTTATGGGTCGTCCATTAATCACGTGAGGTTTGAAAGGTGGGGGAGGGGTTTGACAAAAATCGCAAGGTTGTGTAGTAAGATATCATAAAGTATTTATATTTTCGTCAAACGCTGAGATTTCTATACTGAAAAGCTGTTGCCAGACAACGAACGAAGTCGTTTAAAGTAGGTGATCTGTATAAAGACCTTTTTACGGAAGTATAAAAAAGCAAGGGGGGCATAGTCCGGAGCGTGCTCGTTCGCGTCCCCTGCCAGTCTAATTAGGCTGCTAATCCGGCTCGATATGCGTACCGCAATGCGGGTTAGGGCGTCCCCCGGAGGCGACGCGTACCGACCCGCCCCCGTCGGTACGAACTTCGGCAGTTGCGGCGATGGGGGCCGCCACCCATCACGCCTTGCCCAGTCAGGCGAGTCGAGGAGAGCAGAGTGCCGGGTGGGCACGTGGAATGTAAGAGGTTGTGTGGAAGGTAAGTTGCACGAGCTGATATCCGTCATGGCGGACAAACAGCTAGACGTGCTCTGTGTAACGGAGACCAAGCGAAGAGGCAGCGACGCCTGCGATCTTCCTGGTGGCGGGATGGCTCTGTGGTCTGGTGTACCACAGAGCAATCGAGCCAGCATGGGGGTAGGAGTGCTGTTGTCCTCTCGCTTGGCCTCAGGTGTGAAGGATTACGGAATGTATGATCCCAGACTTCTTTGGGTCCGTATAAAACTAGGTGTCACCAAGGTATTCATGGTTGTAGCATATGCTCCCGTAGGATCCTCGGTGGCATCAGACCTAGAGAAGTTTTGGGATAATGTTAGGGAAGTTCTGGATATGGCAGAAACCAGTGAACGCGTGATTGTATGCGGAGATTTGAACGGATGGGTGGGGACCAAGCGTCCCGTTTATGAGGACGTACTTGGTCCATTTGGTGATAAGAGAGTGAACGATGCAGGTAGGCTCATAGCGGATGTATGCATGGAGAGAAACCTTATTGTGTCAAACACATTTTTCCAACATAAGGACATCCATATGTATACATGGAGAAGGAATGAACAGAAAAGTATAATAGATTTAATTTTGGTAGACAGTCGCCTCCGAAGCAAAATATTGGACGCAAGAGCTTACAGGAGCCCCACAGTCGATACGGACCACTATCTCGTTATTGCGAGATTTAGTGGTCTGTTTAGAAAGTGGAGGCACTGGCGAGAGCGTGTCCACTTCGGAGGGCTTGAAAGAATAAAGGTTGAAAGGTTGTAAGAAGAGTGTGTAAGAGAAAAGTATGCAGAGGGTGTCCGAGAACGGCTGACGATGGCAAGCCAGCCGCAATCGGACATTGAAGAATGCTGGAGAGTATTGAAAGAGAGTATGGTAGATACAGCGAAAGAAGTATGTGGAAGTACAAAGAAGCATAGAAAAACAAATGGTGATGCATGGTGGGATGCGGAAGTGGCAGCTTCCGTAGAGCAAAAGAAGAAAGCGTGGCTGGACTATGTCTCTTTGAAAATAAACAAGATAAAAATAAATAATCCACGTTCAAGAGATTGGATAAATAAAAACATAATAAACTCAATCAATTTACGGAACAATTTGCGGCGTCAAATGAAAGCTAATCCACATGACTTTAATTTGGTAAAAAATTTCAGAGAACAACAAAATAAAGTGAGAATTACTATCAGGAATCAAAAAAGAAAATACTATCACACTCTATTTCATAATAGTTACAACAATCCTAAAAGGTTATGGGAATTAATTAATAGTTTAACTTTCAATAAAATCAAAACCAGCAGTGCTCCACAGAAACTAATGTCGTCTTCCGGTCCTGTTTGCGATGGTGAGGAAATTTGCAATTTATTCAATTTATTTTTTTCTTCAATAGGTTCAGACTTGGCGAACCAAATACCATACATATACCACAAGCATGCTGGTAACACATTAATGTACGAGAGTAACTTCAAACATGATACTACATTGAATGAGTTCTCACCCTGTACCACGAGCGAAATATCAAAAATTATTGATAACCTAAATTGTAATTCTAGTACAGGATTAGATGGTATTAGTACTAAAGCTATAAAATGCCTAAAAAATTTAATCCTTGAGAGGTTAACTAATTCCATAAATATGTGTCTAACGCGTGGTATATTTCCCGACAGTTTGAAGGTAGCTAGGGTCACACCCATATACAAATCCGGCTGTAAGACAGATCCAGGGAATTACAGACCGGTATCGGTACTACCTATAATAGCTAAAATATTTGAACGAGTTTTATATAACCGCCTTAATGTATATTTACAAGCAAAAAAGTTCTTAAACAAACACCAGTACGGTTTTCGTGAAAAATCTAGTACTCTCACTGCGGCTGTTGACTTAGTTACAAAAATTAAGACTCATATTGATAAGAAAAATATTGTATTAGGCATATTCATTGATCTAAAAAAGGCTTTTGATACCGTCAGTCATCAAAAGTTACTAGAGAAACTAAATAACATAGGAATCATAGGCACAGCGTATAGTATGCTCTCATCATATTTACTAAATAGATCTCAAGTGGTAAAAATAGAAAATAACATCAGTTCTGCCCAAAATGTATCTTTTGGTATAGCTCAGGGGTCAATAATGGGCACATTAATGTTTCTAATCTATATTAATAATATAGATAAAATAGGCCTATTAGGACACTTAACTCTGTATGCTGACGACACCTGTCTTTTCTATTTTGATACGTGTATACACTCGATAATTACCGATGCTCAAAAAGATTTAAATCGGTTGAACGAATGGTTAAAATATAATTTACTTACTGTTAACATATCAAAAACCTCTTTCATGATATTTTCTTCAAAAAATAAACAAATACCCCAGCATCCACCTCTTACCATAGATAACAAGGCGATACATCGTTCCGAACAAGAAAAATACCTCGGTCTTTGGTTAGATGAGAAACTAACGTGGAAGCCACATATTGATAGCTTAAAAACAAAACTTACGTCAGTACTAGGGGCCGTACGAAACATATCAAATTGTATCCCTAAGAGGGTGAGTAGTATCATTTACAATTCCTTAGTGAAATCGCATCTAGAATACTTAATTGAAATATGGGGTTCAGCTGCTTCAACGCACTTAAACTCATTACAAAGAATACAAAATAAAATAATTAAAGTGCTATTTCATTATAATTACTTAACTCCAACAACCGAATTATTTCACAAAACAGAAATACTAAACATAAAAAACCTATACATATACTACACTTGCATCTTAGTTAAAAAAATTATCACTGGTTCTATTCAAACAAATATACAACTAACTAAGAAGACAGCTAGTTATAACTTTAGAAATAAAAATAAGTTGCAATTAATTCACCCGCGAACTAACTATGGTGTGAGGACGATATTGTTCGAGGGAGCACAGCTTTACAACCAACTGCCTAACAATATAAAAGAGTGTGATGGTATGTATATCTACAAAAAAAGTTTAAAAGAATATTTAAGAAATATGTAATTTATAGATGATCCAGAGGCGGAAGAATAATAATAATATTGTACCTAAGTTTATTTTGTATCTCATTATAAGTGAACTATCATTAAGTTTGTATGAGAAATAAAGATCTTTAAACATAATCTGCATGACAGTATGACTGAACAGAAGAAAGAAATATATCGGCAATGTAAGAATGACACCAAGGCCTTAGTGAAAGAGAAACGTGATAGAGCAAGTATGAGTGCAGAAGATAGGCTGACTAAAAACTTCGAGGGTAACACCAAACTCTTTTGGAGGGAGGTGAAGAAGTCTCGGGGTGGTTGGTCAGCCTTCAGAATGAATAAAATAAGGTCTAAAGGTGGAGACATTCTTACACAAATACAAGACGTGTTAAGCCGATGGAGTGAATATTTTGGCGATATGTATGCGGATGCTACGGTTGGCGCCGGTGTTGCATGTGGTTTGGTAGACCAACATTCGACAACGGCGTCCTCCGATGGCATCAGTATGGATGAAGTTGAATGGGCGATAAGAAGTTTGAAAAATGGTAAGGCAGCGGGCATTGATATGGTGTCTGCCGAGATGATCAAGCTTGGTGGCTCCTGTGTCTGGGAGGCGTTCCTGTTGCGCCTCAATTTATGATGGAGCTCGGGAATGGTTCCCGGGGACTGGAATAGCGCAGTCATCGTGCCTTTGTTTAAAAACAAGGGTTCACGTTATGATTTCGCAAATTACAGAGCCATAAGCTTGACCAGTTTGGCAGCAAAAATGTATGGTAAAATTATTGAAAGGAGAATGAGGATGGTGTTCGATGGTTTACTGTGTGAGACACAAGGAGGTTTCAGGAGTGGAAGGGGATGCATGGATCAAGTGTTCTCTCTGCGCAACATTGTGGAGAAGCATCTGGCTCTAGGTCAGAGGGTTTTCTGCAGTTTTGTGGATCTGGAGAGAGCATTTGACACGGTTGTACGAAAGGAACTTTGGGACATTTTACCGGAGTATGGTATTAACGGTAAACTGCTACAGGCTGTGCAGTCCAGTTACATGGGCTGTAGAGCACAGGCTCTACAGCCATGTGTGCGGCTGGACGATGGAATGTCGCCTTGGTTTGACGTCAATATCGGCGTTAAGCAGGGGTGCATTCTGTCAGCCAGGCTGTTTATCATATATCTGGATAAATGTCTCCAAAGGTTGAACGATATGAATGTGGGAGTCCAGATGGGCGACTCAGTGGTCACTGCTCTGCTTTATGCAGATGATGCAGTCCTGCTGGCACAGTCAGCGACTGACCTGCAGACCCTAGTCGACACAATGACAGAAGATTGTAAAAAAGGGGTCTACGCGTGAATGTGAGCAAAACCAAAATAATGGTCTTTGAAAGAGATGAAGCCAGAACAGATGTAAGAGTAACAATAGGTAATGATGTACTAGAGCAAGTGGATGAATTTGTATATCTCGGATGTGGATTTAGTCGAGATGGAACGTACACCACTGATATAGAGCGAAGAGTGAATACGGGAAATAGAGTGAACGGAGCGTTGGGGCAACTTCTCGGCAGCCACCACCTCAGCCAGAAGGCACGTGTAGCAATACATAACGCAGTGCTTGTCCCAACATTACTGTATGGAAGCGAGAGTTGGGTATGCAGAAAAGAGTATGAAAGTAAAATTAATGCGGTCGAAATGCGATCTCTGCGGCAAATTGTGGAGTTAGGCTGACCGACCGCATTCGTAACGACGACGTAAGAGAGCGAGTAGGTATGAAAGAGAGTATTGGTGTAAAGATGCGAAAGGGAATGCTCCGATGGTTCGGACATGTGGAATGAATGCCGAACGAACGTCTGGTTAAGAAGATATACAATGCGAAAGTGGAAGGATGTAGGTACCGAGGGAGACCGAGACTAACCTACCTAGACCAGATCGGTCATGTACTGAAGGAAGGTGGAGTCAAGAGTGTCCAAAACCGGCGAGCGTGTATGAAAAGAATTATGAATGTTGAGGAAGCGAGTGAAGTATGCAGAGATAGAGTTCTCTGGCACTCTGTTCTCTCTGCCTACCCTGCAAGGGATATGGCGTGATGATATGTATGTATGTATAAAAAAGCAAAAAAACCAAGAATATAATGAGCTGTGGGCTACTTCTTTGTAGGTACTAAAAATTCACGTGATGTTGGTAGGGGAGGGGGTCATAGTCTTAAACCTCACCACGTATCACCAAGGAGGAGCGGTTAAAATGCTAAAAAAAAAGATCACGTGATTAATGGACGTGCCTTAAGCCGAGAGGATTACTGAAGTTCTATTGTACATATTACAATAATAAAACAACTGTTATGTATATAGGATTGTATATTTTACCTGAAAATAAATATTATATTTTTTTTTTTTTGTAAATCAATAAATTATAAAATTACTCATTCATATAATACTATGTAAGTATAGGTAGTTCGTTTCATAAAGCACCATTACATTAAGTTTTTCAAATTGTGCTAGTAACTTAATCATCTACTTTTGTTTTTCGTACTAAACTTTATTTACTATTCTACCCCATTTTTCATCGGTTGTCTTGGGTAGCAGTATGGCAACTGTGTTATTCAGGTACCAAGCACAACAGTTTATAAACAACTCCATATAAGGGAGGTATTAATCTGCCCTTTACGAATTTAGCTTTAATCAATTTTATATAAAAAAATATCTATAATATATATAGGATTATATCCCAGGAGTTAAGTTATAATTATATAAAATTTCATTGAAGGATGGTCAGGGTTTAGTAGTTTTTACCATCTGAGGTAATAAATTTAATAGTCTGGCAACATTGCTCATGATTAGAATTGTATGTTTTAATTAGGAATTTAGGAACATATTGGCATCGTGTTTATAACACTAATTGCCTATTTCACTAAAGACACCTAAATTTTAGGTTACACCTAAGGTAATCCATATGACGTAAAACATCAATGATTGATTGATATGTGCGATTTCACATGTAACTTAGTTTTAACTAAAGTTACAGAAAATTAAACATATAAATCTTAATTGTGCTATAGATAAGGCACTTAAAACATAATAATACTACTTGTGCTTATAAACTATTATACTTAGAAATAAATTTAGTTACAGGGGTAGTACAAGGGGAAGACCACGTCGTACCTTTCTGGACCAAATTGAAGATGTATTGGCGAAAGGTCAGGTTAAGAGTACGCGTAACCGTAGAGCATGCATGAAGACTGTGATGAGTGTGAATGAAGCGATGGAGGTATGTCAGGATCGTGGTTTGTGGCAATCCGTAGTCTCTGCCTACCCCTCTGGGAAACAGGCGTGAGGCTAAGTATATATGTATGTATAAATTTAGTTAACTAATCCGGCGTCCTTTGCCATACTGTAGAATATTGAGTTCTTGTCTTGTAGTAGCTGTTCGGGTGGTGCGTACTCGACGAGTTGGCCCTTGTCCAGTACCATCACCTTTGTTGAGTCCATGATTGTGTTGAGGCGGTGAGCGATAGTGAGCACAGTGCACGCCGCGAACTCGGATCGAATTGTTTTCTGCAACAGTAACGAGGGCGCGGTGAGCGTCACGCGTGTACTAGGCACTTGAACAACGGTAGGGAGTTGTAACATACCTGAATGAGCTCGTCCGTCTCTAGATCGACGGCAGCGGTGGCCTCATCCAGCACCAACAGTGGCGTTTTACGCAGCAGTGCACGCGCCAGACACACCAATTGCCGCTGCCCCACGGATAAGTTCTCACCGCCCTCCGTCACTTCATGCTGCAGCCCCGCTGTTAGACCTATGGAATATCAACTTTGGTATCATCATCTGATCATCACAGTTCATACACATGTGGGATGTGTATGGTGCTGGTCTAGAGGCTTATGGATTTTATTTCAAGTTTGTCTTCCATTGCTTTCAAGTTATATGATAGGGGGTGGTGAATTATATTGTTATTCCGTCACTAGATGGATAATTAATGTATTACTGATCAACTAAGACGTTTCAGCTCACACACGTCTCTTGTTCGACATAAGCATTTTCCACAATTGGAGATGAAAGTGCGCTACCACGCTGATTACCTATGGATGCAGTGGTGTAATCGCCGATTGGTTAGACATTGTTAAGAAAGGGGGTGGTGAAATGTATTGTTGCTAAATCAATCAGGAAATGTATACTCACCCAGCACGAACGGTTTGAGATGGGCGTGTTCGAGAGCCCGCCACAGATCCTCATCAGAATGCGCATCAAACGGATCCAAGTTCATGCGTAGTGTGCCCGAGAACAGTACCGGGTCTTGTGGTATTATTGTTATACGCGAGCGTAGCTGATGTAGACCGATGGTCGCGATGTCCAGACCATCGATGAGTATGCGACCACCCATCGCCTCTACGATTCTGTTACAATAAATTAATATAATTAGTACTAGCAGTTACATATTCAGTGAAAAGGGCTCACGTTAAGTGAAACGGGTCTCTGCCTTCCCTATAATTTGATTGAGTGATGGCTACTCTAGTAGTTAATTCGTAATCGGGTACCATTTGTCAGATCTGTTCCAGCGATTTTTATTGTTCTCATATCATGACACATAATGACTGATTGATGTTGTGTCATACAACATGGAATGTTAATGATTAAATTGTTTTAGGTGTTACCTAAAATGTAAGTGGCGTTTGTGAAAATAGATATGGATCAATCATATTAAAATTATTACTTTTTGTTGAATTACTGTTTAACGCTGGACGTTTTATAATAAACAAAATTTATTTGTCAATCAAGCAGAACTTAAACACATTGTTGGAAAATGCTTTACAATTAAGTTACTGTGGTAGTTTACGTATGAAAATAAACTTTGTGTATTTTGACAATTTTTATAGAACACAACAAGAGTTTATAAAAATTTGATTACGAGCGAAATTTGAAAACAAGAATTGTTTATATTTAAATTTTTGTGAGGGCTCATAGGTAAGCGCTGATCGGTCTATGATATTTTGAAAGCTACTTTCACCCACGTAAACCCGTATGGTTTACATTTCACCCGTATTACGTGACATTATGTAACATAGTGTCATCGTTGATCCTTTCTGCAAGGCGCCCCTAATGTGGAAACAGCAATATATGCTACATACCGGAACAGTCCTAGCGTAAGCGTTGACTTTCCAGCGCCGGTGCGTCCAACTATGCCGAGCTTGTCTCGTGGCGCCACCGTACATGTCACATCACGCAACGCCGGCTCCGCACCGGTCCGGTAACCTATCGTGAGCCCTTCAAACTGTACCGCACCAGCTTCTGGCCAAGACGGTCGTGGTCCTTTAGGCTTTACCCATTCGGCCTCCTGAAAATACATAAAAATTATCACTGGTGAATAGTCAAGTATGTGTATGGTGAAGGGATAACAATACATGTCACCATTCCATTTTTCCTATGGATGTCGTAAACTGACTTCTTAGTCACCAGGCGACAGGTCACCAGCACTGTCCTATGAATCTTATTACATCGGTTACGATAGCCAACTCATTTGTCAAGATGATTTTAGCACTATGTGTACTATTGTCATATCAGCTGAATGATATAGCTAGTTGTATGAGGAGTACGGCTAAAGTAATACTAGGAGAAACGAAAGGGAAAGGTATAATTGATAGAGATACATGGTGGTGGAATGAAGATGTACAAAAGATTCTGAAAGAAAAGAAGGAAAAATTTAAAGCGTGGCAGAAAGAAGATAATGAAAGGTTGAAGAAAGCGAAACATATTGAATACAAGGAATGTAAGAAAAAAGCTAAACGGGCAATAGCAACAGCGAGAACCCAGGCCCAAGACAGAATTTATAATTCGTTAGATGGGCCTCGAGGACAAAAGGCGCTGTACCGTATTACGAAAGCCCGAGAGGAACGAGCGAGAGATATTAGGCATGTCAAGTGCATGAAAGATGGAGATGGTAAAGTTTTAATAAAAGACGAGGAAATAAGGCAGCGTTGGAAGGAATATTTTGAAAGATTAATGAATGAAGAGAATTTATGGAGTGGAGTGTTAAAAGATGTGCCTGAGAACGTCGGTCTAGTAAAAGAAATTACAATAGATGAGGTAAGAAAGGCAGTGATAAGTATGAAAAACGGAAAGTCTGTAGGGCCGGACGGTATACCAGTGGAAGTATGGAAAGTTTTGGGTGAGAATGGATATATGTGGCTGACTTTGTTCCTCAAAAAGTTGCTGCAGGATGAAGTAATTCCCAATGAATGGTGCAGTAGTGCGCTAGTGCCCATTTTTAAAAACAAGGGTGATGTTCAGGACTGCGGCAGTTATCGGGGAATAAAGCTCATGTCACATAGTATGGAAGTGTGGGCAAAAGTGGTTGAGAAGCGATTGCGAGAAGAAAGCAAGATCACCCAAAACCAGTTCGGTTTTATGCCGGGCCGACAACGAATGAACGGGACATATTTGCACTGCGCCAACTGTGCAAAAAATATCGTGGTGCACATAAAAACTTGCATATGGTATACGTTGACCTCGAGAAGAGCTACGACAGAATACCAAGAACAGTTTTTTGTTGGGCACTGAAAGAGAAAAGTGTGGCTGTGAAGTATTAGGTTAATCCGTGCCATGTACCAACGATCTAGGTCGTACGTAAAATCAGCGGCTGGAGACTCTGACGAGTTCAGTGTGCAGGTGGGTTTGCACCAAGGGTCGGCGTTAAGTCCTTACCTCTTCCTGTTGCAAATGGATGCGTTAACATCGGAGATATAGGAAGAGGCACACTGGTGCATGCTATTCGCTGATGACATTGTTCTCGTCGGAGAAGAAGGACTTGAGGTACAGAGCATGCTGAAGAAGTGGCGCTGTAAATTGGAAAATGTTGGCTTGAAAATCAGCAGACCTAAAACGGAGTACATGTTCTGCGATTTCAGCGGTCTCACCAATTATACACCCATATGCCTAGATGGAGTACCTATACCAGTATGCTCGGATTTTCGATACCTCGGTTCTCTTGTCCAAAGCGGTGGCGACCTGGATCGTGCGGTGAAACACAGAATAGATGCGGGATGGATGAAATGGCGGCAGGTCACGGGTACAACATGCGACCCCAAAGTACCCCCTAAATTAAAGGGTAAAATATATAAAACCCTAATAAGACCTGCTGTACTGTATGGATCAGCATGTTGGGCGACAAAAGCGACGGATGAGAGACGACTGCATGTAGCGGAGATGCGAATGTTGAGATGGATGTGTGGTGTGACGAAATTGGATAAAATAAGAAATGAGCATATAAGAGGAAGTTTGAAAGTAGCGTCAGTGACGGAAAAGTTAAGGAGTGAAAGGTTAACATGGTATGGACATGTGATGAGACGGGATGAAAGTAATGTTGTGAGGAAAGTTTTAAATATGAATGTTGAAGGCTTTAGGGGTAAAGGAAGACCAAAGAAAAGATGGATGGACTGCGTGAGGTATGACATGGATAGACAGGGAGTGACTGCAGAGATTACGTTTGATAGGACTGTATGGAGGAAGATGACATATTGCGTCGACCCCAAGCTATTGGGATAAGAGCAAGATGATGATGATGATGATGATGTGTACTATTGTCATACAATGTTTTTTCCGGCTCGAAGGACCAACGAAATGTATCGCTCGTTGATAGCTTTATTCAGACAGCGAAAGTAAGTAAATGAACAAGGTGTTTTTATTTATGTGTGTTTAGATGTTAGCTTCAGATGGATTTACCAGATTTACTCGACTTTTGGCGAGTACTTAAAAGCATAGTGATCTTGTATTATATTCAATATCTTAATGTTTTAACTTGTTATATGCAATAATTTTGATAGCATTTTATGTGATATGATGTGGAGGAACTGCTGGGATGTAGTGAATACAATATAAAAATTTCTTTATCGTTTTTGTTTTAAATCAAAATTCTCAGCAGTACAGCAGGCCTTATTAAGGTTTATACGGTCGAGGTTTGTGCCGCTTGGGCAGAGCAACGTCGTGAACTCGTCACAATCATCGGTGCCGACCTGACGCTGCCGACCATCGCCAGGGCGATGCTCGACAGCGTCAGGAACTGGGACGCGGTCGCATCCTTCTGCGAGGCAGTAGTCTCGCGGAAGGAGGCGGCGGAGCGCGTGCGCGAGGAGCGTCTCCTCGACGACGCGAGCCGCCGCCGGCGACTGGGGCGGCGCAGGCGCGATTACCTGCGCCTGATGCCGCCCTAGCCGAGGCCGCGGGTGACTGGATCGGGGATTTAGTCCGTCACCCGCCGAGAGGCCGACCGCGTGAGGAAAGACCGACATCCTACCCGAGGGGGGGACGTCGGTCGAGGAGAAGTTACTCCTCAGGGGTATTCCGTCGGGCCAACCACTGACGTCAAGTCACTCTGCTCCGGTGGTTGGCCCAACGACGAAGGCGACGTCACGGGTGGGTTACGGGTGTGCATGCTTACGCCCCTCTGTCACCCCGGATGGAGTGGTGCGAGGAGCGTGCCGACCGTAACCCACCCCCAAAAAAAAAAAAAAAAAAAAGGCCTTATTATTAAGGTTTTGTAGATTTCTCCCTTTAATTTAAGTGATAATCGGGAGCCACATATTGAACCCGTGACCTATCGCCATTTCACCCATCCTGCATCAATTCTGAGCTTTATCACACAATCTAGGTCGTAGCATGCTTTGGACAGAAGTCCATCTTCTCCGACAATAACAATGTCATCTGAAAATAGCAAGAACCAGGGTGTCTTGAAGTCCTCCTAAACGGGTGGACTGATTTGAAAGAAATTTTGTGTGCAAATTTTGACGTGTTCATGGATGATTTGAGAAAAACAATTGTAGCAATTATAGTTGGCGTCATGGCCACGTTTTCATGTAATAAAATATAAATAAATTTGTTGGAAATATTTGTATTGTTTTATAGGTAGTTTTTCGTTTTAAACCGGTTTCAAAAAAGTAGGAGGTTCTCAATTCGATTTTTTTATTGTTACGTCAAAACTTTCGACTGGGTGAACCGATTTTGATAATTGTTTTATTTATTTGAAAGCTGGTGTTTCCCGCGTGGTTCGATTTCAATTTAGTCTACTGGTAATGGCAGTCGGTTATTTTTTTGTTAAATTTTTGATTATTATATTATATTTTTTCACAATACAGTCTAAAGGTTAGTAATATATATATAAAAAAACTCACTTGTTCCGTTTCAGCGTATTCCTTAATGCGCTCGACGGCCACAATGTCAGTTTCCACGGATGATGTTGTTTGTACGAACCAACTAAGTGTTTGAGTGATCTGAAATAGAAAGTACATCATCATCATCATCATCTCAGCTCATATATGTTCCACTGTTAGGCTCGAGTCTCCTTCGTAATGGGAGTGAAATTGACCTACTATACCACGCTGGTCAGATGTGCTAGTCTGGGTTTTGTTTCGAGATTTCCTTCTCTAACATAGATGTTATATGCGTTTTATATATCCCTTAGTCGTCTCTTATATTCACCTACGGCTAAGATAGGAGTTGGCTGTAATATGCCTCCGTCATCACACGGAAATAGAAAATACAAATTGTATTAATAAAAATATTTTTTTATGTAATTGACTTTAATGGCAGATGAGCAGGTAGACGACCTGACCGTAAGTGGTAACTGCTACTCATTTGCTTCAGTCATAACAGGGCTACAGCTCACAACTTTATAGGTAGGTAAGCAGAGGAGTTATGTTTTAAATCTTTACAATGCAATTTTTATTTCACGTAATAGTGGATGACATTTATTATGGTGCCGTTTTAAGAATATGCAATATCATCTTTTACGATCACCCACGGATAAGATAGGGGGTGGTGAATTATATTCTTATTCCATCACCACACCGATAACACACAAGTCATAGGTCAAATTCCCTCTTGTTTTAAAGGCGGCCCGAAGCCAACAAAGAAATAAATATGTGCCCGCCTTGGGCACATTTACTTATATATGTGAGGAGTAAAACTTAGGATATAAATGATTAAAAAGACGAGTTACTGCTGGTAACAAAGTGAATGGGACATTATACGCTTTTATGAAGAGTAGGAATGTGTCTAAAGAGGCACGCCTAGCTGTGCATAAGGGAGTATTAGTGCCAACTCTCATGTATGGCAGTGAAAGTTGGATTTGGCAGGGAAGACATGAAAGTAGAATAAATGCTGTAGAGATGAGAGCTCTTCGTAGTATGTGTGGTGGTGCTGAAAGATAAAATTAGGAATAGTGTTATAAGACAGCGCTGTGGTGTGAATGAAGAGGTAGCTACAAAGATAAAAAAGGGAATGCTGAGGTGGTTTGGCCACGTGGAAAGAATGAGTGAAGAAAGGTTGCCTAAGCAAGTATACAAAGCGAGTGCGAGTGGGACGATTACAAGGGGAAGTCCACGTCGTACTTCTCTGGGTCAAATTGAAGATGTGTTAGTGAAAGGTCAGGTTAAGAGTACCCGTAACCGTAGAGAATGCATGAAGACTGTGATGAGTGTGAATGAAGCGATGGAGGTATGTCAGGATTGTGGTTTGTAGCAATCCGTAGTCTCTGCCTACCCCTCTGGGAAACAGGCGTGAGGCTAAGTATGTATGTATGTATGTATAAATGATTAAAAGTATAAAATTTAGGCTAAGCATACTAACTTCTAGTGTGTAGCTAATAGATAGACCAGCGAGACCCGGACTGATAGTGTCTCTATCGATAACAGCGAATAAAGCCGCAAAGAATATTATGAAACTTCCGACCACCTCAAGTCTGATCCCTAACCATCTGTCAGCGATATAACTAAGATAGGAATATGACTGGAAATTATCGATTCTCTCTTGGGATTCCTTGATGAATCTGAAAACAAAAGTGATATAATTAGGTTTTCTTGAAGTGATAAATAACTTCTTATGTAAGGGTAAACTGCTTCGTTATGTAACGCGTAACGGCGCCAGTTTATCTGGCATCCCTTTCTCTCACGCATAGATCAGCGGTAGATAGGTTCCTCCTCTCTCACTCTGTGCAGTGCTGGTCGTATAAAGATGTTATGTTATACGATTTTAATAATAAATAACCTTTCCTTACATTATCATATATACATAAAATTTATATAATAAACTAAGCTTTTCTCAAGTTAAACAATTTTAATGTTAAATAATTCAATTTAGATTACTTTAAGTTATCACTTCTGTTGGGCGTCCCGAAACGAACACGTGTTTTTCTATGTATCAATATTCCACGTTGCACCGGCTGGTGACGAAGCGCGTTTGAGAGTTGCTTTATTCGTGATGCACAGACTTGCTACAAGTCTGTTTAACTACCTAGTTTATATCTATTTAATTGCTGATGCTTATTGCGAGACTAATTCTACACTTCACAGTGGCTAATCAATATTCTTTTGCACAACAAATACTTTTTTAACCGACTTCAAAAAAGGAGGAGGTTCTCAATTCGTCTGTATTTTTTTTTATGTTTGTTACCTCATAACTTTCAACTGGGCAAAGCGATTTTAATGATTCTTTTTTTTTAATTTGTAAGCTGGTGCTTCCCGTTTGGTCCCATTTCAATTTGGTCCAGTTCTGACAATGGCATCCATTAGAAAACTATATAAGTCTAAAATTAGCATTAAGTATGAGTGCGACAAATGAACGAGTAGCTCAAGCCCCGCTACTAATAGAACAACCTATATGTGTCTGTAACACTAAAAAGTAAAAATAAAAACTATGTTTAAAAAAACCGACTTCAAAAACTGAAAAGTACAAAATAACTTAAAATACTATCATTTGTATGTGCTATCTATTGATAGGTTTAAAGTCGGTGCCGGTATCGATATCTTTAGTGTATGAATTTCATTACAGTAAGTACCTAAGCTGTTTATAATTTTGTTTAGGGCTTGGCACCGATTTCAAACCTATCAATAGATAGCACATACAAATGATAGTATTTTAAGTTATTTTGTACTTTTCAGTTTTTGAAGTCGGTTTTTTTAAAACGTAGTTTTTATTATTGGTGGCAAACCAGCAAACAGCCTTATGTTAAGTGCTACAGCTGCGCATGGACCTTTGTAACACCAGGGGTACAGCTAAGCTGGTGCCTACCAACCAAAACCCACTCAGAAAATTGGGCTTCTGGCTCTCTCAGTCACCGAACAAAGCGCAATTAACACAGCTCAGGCTATGACTTTTACGAGAGTGTGGTAATACTATACTACATCTATTATATTATTACTTTTTAATGCAGTTAATAGTTTTTTAAAAATATATTTACCTATCGCTGACTCCATAAGCTCGTATACTGGTTGCGCCCAAAACGCTCTCATTGAAGTGGGAGAATATAGGTGCACGCGACACAGACTCCAACCTCATGAGTTGACGTGACGTCGGTACGTAGAAACGTTGTATCATGTAATATAGTAGACCAATGGGAAGTATGACAGCCGTGAATATAGGCGTTGAATAACTTATTACGAATATTGTTCCCACTATCTAAAAAAAGAAAACATTTTATATATGTCCTATTCCTGTGTGTTAGCGGCTACGAATACTACCAACCTTTACTTTAGTCGTGGATGTCGTAAAAGACGACTAAGAGTCTTATATCGACTGAAGAGATAGCGTTGTGGTTAAGATAACGACCCTCCGTGCCAGAGCCTTAGGTTCGATTCCTACACAGAAATACTTTATATGATCCACAAAGTGCTGTTTTGAGTCTGCGTGTTATTTGTCGGCGTTAATTGCATATTTGTAAAGTCCTTCGCAATTCAAAGATGTTTTGTAGTCGTTTGAACCTTCATAGTCTTAAACCTCACCACGTATCGCCAAGGGGGAGGGGGGGTTAAAATGCTAAAAAAAAATATCACGAGATTAATGGACGTCCCCTTAGTGCAAGCCACATTTTTTTTTGTTATGGGTTTGGTTGTAATGTATATATTTTAATTATATGTTTGTGTCGTCGAAGTCCTTCGCAATATTAAGATTAGTTCCTTGGTGCTGGGTGCTGTCCTTCTACCGACGTCAAGCAATCTTTACTAGTGGTCAGTCCTATTGCGATGTAGAGGGAATATGGTGAGTTATAGGGCCGCACGTCGCCCTTCCGTCGCTTCGGTGGATTTCACTTTTTTGCATAAACGTACATACATATCATCACGCCATATCCCTTGCAGGGTAGGCAGAGAGAACAGAGTGCCAGAGAACTCTATCTCTGCATACTTCACTCGCTTCCTCAACATTCATAATTCTCTTCATACACGCTCGCCGGTTTCGGAGACTCTTGACTCCACCTTCCTTCAGTACATGACCGATCTGGTCTAGGTAGGTTAGTTTCGGTCTCCCTCGGTACCTACATCCTTCCATAAAAATTTCAAATATTTAAAAAAAAAGTATCATACTTCAGATTTAAAAAATATATATTACCTCAAATGCACAGTTCAGTACGCTGGAGACCTGCCAAGCGAGATCCGTATCCAATACATCAACATCCTTGGAGAATCTAGCAATGATTCTACCAACTGGTGTCACTTCAAAGAATTGCAACGGCGCTCTCAGTAAATTCTTCAACAATATCTCATGGAGAAGCTTGGCTGCTCTCCAACAGGCCAAGAATGGCAGTAAATCGGAGAACAATGATATTATCGCTAGAAAGAAATATTATATAAATATATAATAGAAGTTAGCAATAATATATACAAGTATTTATATACCTATTTGTAATATCATCATCACAGCCCATATATGTCCCACTGTTGGGCTCGGGCCTCCTCCGTAATGGGAGGGAAATTAATCTACTATACCACGCTGGACAGACGTGTTGGTATAGGGTTTTGTTTCGAGTTTTCCTTCTCTTGCATAGATGTTATATACATTTTATATCCCTTAGTTTCTTAGTCGTCTCTTACGATCACCCACGGGTAAGATAGGGGATGGTGAATTGTATTCTTACTCCGTCACCACACGGATAATTTGTAATATAATAATATTTGTTTCCTATCAACGATCTTTTGAACCCGATCTTTTAAATCTTTTTACCCGTGTGGTGACGGAGTAAGAATACAATTCTCCACCCCCTACCATACCCGTGAATGATCGTAAGAGACGACTAAGGGATATAAAACGCATGTAACATCTATGCGAGAGAAGGAAATCTTTCCCTCCCATTATGGAGAAGGCTCGAGCCCAACAGTGGGACATATATGAGCTGATCTTTTAAAGGCCTTTACAACAAGTCTTTATTTAAAAAATATCAAACAATATATAGTAATTCTCCGCCAATAAATTATATAGTCGCATTTAACAGCGCTAAGGCTACATAGTTAAGGGAACACACTCATAGTACGTGAATCATTTTTGCACTTTTTAACTCCTCTCAATATGTTATATTGAAAAATTACCTAAAATATGACATGAATAGTCCAATAAAATTTTCTGTGTGGAGATCCGTCATCATAAGAATACAATTCAGCATCCTCTATCTTACGCGTGGGTGACTATAAGAGACGACTAAGGGATATAAACCGCATATAACATCTATGCAAGAGAAGGAAAACTCGAAACAAAACCCTATACCAACACGTCTGACCAGCGTGGTGTAGTAGGTTAATTTCGTCAAGCGGAACATGTATGAGCTGAGAAGTTGAGTCAAATGCAAATATCTGATAGGGTTGTGTAAAAAAAGAGGACATGTTGCGCCGACGGCTAGTAATTCGTAGAAGGGCAGGATAAATATGATGAATGATGATGTTCCCCCTATATTGTTCTGACAATATTGATACATTTGAAATAAAACTATTTTTATGGATGTTATCGCGTTTCGAACATATTTCAGCGTTCATGATCACGGGATTATTATCCTCCCCTTTCGAAACTACGGGCAATTTAACACCAAATACAAATGCGATAAATATTGTAAAAACTTAAATTTTATGTGTAATGTTCGTGTAAACATCAGAAATATTAGAAGTGGTAGAGCCACAATGCTGACAGTTTTTTGTCAACAGCTACATTCTTGCAGAAAGTGGACGTTTGACCAGTGGCAATGTACTGGTCCGCTTTATTTGATGAGCGAGAGAACTGAAAGCCCAAAATGCCGGGTCAGTTTTGATTTACCAAACAGCAAGCAGCGGCCTAGCTGTACCCATGGTATTGCAAAGGTCCATAAGCGGCAGTAGCATTTACCATCAGGCATAATGGTTGCCCGTTTGCTATAATAAGCAATAATATCTTAACGCTACTTAATTAAACTTTAGCATTTTATAGATAGTTTATTACCTTGTGCGAGACCGAGGCCGCCGTATACACCAAGATACAAGTCTCGACGTTTCACATCCACTGTACCGTTTACAATCTGTCACAATATACAATTTTAGATATATAACTTTAAACAAATCGAAAATCAATATATAAATATAACTCTAACTTGTGGTGACGTCGTATTAATACCAGCAATCATCATGGTCGCCATCATTATTACCCGGGTGGTTCAAATATAAACCGGATATTTTTAATAAAGGCGCGAAAAATTTAGTTTCGTAAAAGTGGCTGCACTGGATGTTAGACTAGTTTGTTACGAAGCGCAGAGAAAAGCCAGGACTGCGTAACCTAGCTTTTTAGTGTGTTATAGCCATGAGTGAGAAGGAGGTACCAGTGTCTGTTGCGCAACGCATCATTATTAGTTTATTGTTCAAATTTAATATAAAATCCGCTGAAATTTGTCGAAAATTACTTGAGCAGTTTGAGGATAAGTGTCTCTCCTAGACTCAAGTGTATGAATGGTGGTCTGATTTTCGAAAAAGCCGAGGAGTGAAAAACTTGCCAAATGCGCGGCGCCCCAGACCAAGTGTTACTTCTTCGTGCGCAAATGGTTGCGTGACAAGACGCGAGATTTGTACAAAAAAAGGCATCTGAAAGCTTCTGGAAAGGTAGCAAAAGTGTGTACAATGTGAAGGAGACTATCTAGAAAAACTGTAAAAAATGTCAGCTCTGTAATTTAATATTTTTTTTTTTTTATAGCAAAATTCCGGTTTATATTTGAACCACCCACGTATTATCATCAACTTTATATACACATCTCACTAATCTCAAGACTCCATCAAAATAGCTGGGTAATTAACCATGTTTTTTCATGTGGGAGGGGTTTAAAAAATGCTAAAAAATGGGCCACGGGGTATGGGCAAGCCCCCTTAGACTTTCAAAACCTTTAACAAGTTATACTTCAATAAAAAAAGGAACTGCTATCGTCAACCTACATGTCATGTGTGCTAGCCACAGTATAATCCCTTCTTCGAAAAGAGACCTATGTCCAATAATTGTAGTTTATATGCTGAGGATGATGTAATAAGAATAGACTTCAATATCCCTTACTCGCGGGTACTGTAAACGAAGACTAAAGTTTAAACGTTCTACTCCTGGCAATGAACTTCTCTCTTCTTCTCAGGGACCGCACAACCCCGTTTAAGGGTTAACCCTTTCGACAGGGTAACCCGTACATGGGGTTACTCATATCGCAGTGTAACCCTTTGTTTGTGTTATATCGGCAAAACCCAGCAATGGGGTTAACCCCTTTATTACGGTAACCACTTGAAGGGGTTAACCCCTTCAATGACTTAAGCCTTTGAAGAGGTTACCTTCATGAAAAGCTTTTATTCGGGTTACCTTGTATTACCTAATAAAATTGAGCAACATATAGATGTAGGTATATTTTGCACCCAGCGGCGCCTCTTTGTCTTACTATTTGTTATTTAGTTATTACGAATTTGACA
Source organism: Lymantria monacha (assembly GCA_905163515.2). Lineage (NCBI taxonomy): Eukaryota > Metazoa > Arthropoda > Insecta > Lepidoptera > Erebidae > Lymantria > Lymantria monacha. The sequence continues at coordinate 5,210,391 of LR991087.1, forward strand.
ACAAACGGCGGCAGATAAGTGAGCTAATAATTGGGGCGAGTAACACAGGTAAGTGATTATTATTTAATATTGTGACATGTACGTAATAATATTTGTTAAATAATTATTGTTATTATGCCAAGTTACAACTGAATTACATTCTTGTAATTATTTAGTAAAATATACTTTTATTTTTTACTTAATTACTCATATGATTGATTGTGTTTCAAGTGATACGATAATGATGTACCTACCTACCATTAAAAAAATAGTGTGCCGATTTTTGTTGTGAACCTACATGAACTCTCGAGTTCGATTATTAGCACAGGCGGCAATGATGGTGGATAATTGTTAATAAAAAATAGGATAAAAGTCCGTATATATAGCATATTGGGTTCGATGCAAACTTTGTGGCGATTGTGACCTGTTAAGATTTGTAAAGAAGTGCCGCCCGACACGACGCCGTCCAACATGCTGCATAGTTTACAGTTTGTAACTAGTTGTACCTACTGTAGTTATACTTCAGTAATCATTTAATAATAATAGCTATTTTTAACCGGCGAAAAAATTGAGTAGGTTCTCAAGTGGAAGCGTACCTATATACTTTTTTTTTATGTATGACCACACACAACTTTTTGTAGAGTAGTCCGATTTTGATAATTCTTTTTTTCTGGAAAACCGTGTACCCAGAAGTTGGTCCCATATAAATTCGAAAAAAAATCCATTCCTAAGGGTAGGAAAACAGATCATTTAGAGTTCATTCACAGATTTTATTATAACCACAAAAAAAATACAATAAAAACTTTTTCACAAAAAATTAAACCTTCGAAAAAACTAAAAAACAATGCGTGCGTACAAAGTACATATGTCAGAAGTTAGACTTTGGCAAACTAATTTTTAAATCTCGTTTACATACATCAACCAAGCCTGTAACAGGTATACTACGCGCATGCGTTCGAGTGCCACGCATTCACTCTCGATCCGTCTCTTTCTATTCCCCCTCCCCAGGAGCGTTGAACGTTTAATGCAACAGTGCTTTCATAGCCCCTCCATCGTAGCGTTAAACGTTTAACGCAATATTGATGGGAGTCGCATTAGGAGTTTCACTATAATAATAAACTGTTTTTATTGACCATAATAACTAAGTTTATTATTTTTTGTTTTTCAGTTTTTTCGGCGGTTTAATGTGTCTCAAGATTTAGCTACATAGCATTTTAAATTATTTATTATTTTTACATACATACATATCATCACGCCATATCCCTTGCAGGGTAGGCAGGGAGAACAGAATGCCAGAGAACTCTATCCTTGCATACTTCACTTGCTTCCTCAACATTCATAATTCTCTTCATACACGCTCGCCTGTTTCGGAGACTCTTGACTCCACCTTCCTTCAGTACGTGACCAATCTGGTCTAGCTAGGTGAGTCCCGGTCTCCCCCGGTACCTACATCCACCATCCATTCCACTTTGTCATTGTATATCTTCTTAACCAGACGTTCGTTCGGCATTCTTTCCACATGTCCGAACCATCGGAGCATTCCCTTTCGCATCTTTACACCAATACTCTCTTTCATACCTACTCGCTCTCTTACGTCGTCGTTGCGAATGCGGTCGGTCAGCCTAACTCCACAGATTTGCCGTAGAGATCGCATTTCGACCGCAATAATTTTACTTTCATGCTCTTTTCTGCATACCTAACTCTCGCTTCCATATAGTAATGTTGGGACAAGCACTGCGTTATGTATTGCTACACGTGCCTTCTGGCTGATGTGGTGGCTACCGAGAAGTTGTCCCAACGCTCCGTTCACTCTATTGCCCGCATTCACTCTTTGCTCTATATCAGTGGTGTACCTTCCATTATATATACATTCCTTATTATTTTTAATTATCAACAATTGCAAATTGACTTTTATTACAATGTTACAGTCAATATTTTTACAAGTAATAGTAATTTCTGTGGATGCTGCGCTATTTTTTTTTTTGAAGAGTTTATTTTTTAATTTTTAGAATTATAAGACAATATGTTATTATTCTAAGTTTTTAATTCTTCTATTAGTAAAAAATAGAAATAACGAACTAACTGGGTACTATACTATTTTACAGGTTTCATAGAATACAGTTTTAACGACACAGATAACGATACAGAACGGCTCAGATAAATCATAAACTTTATATTAAAGTACAATGATCATAAATTAAAAAAAAAATATGCATCGGAGATGGCAATAGATGAAAATAAAGATACTTGTAAATTTCGAAATTATCATGGTGAAAACAGTAATTCAAAAAGGAATAAACTCGAAAGAAAAACACGATGTGTGAGCACCTTACTGATAATGATAACGCATATATTCACTGTAATATTGAGCTGGATAAAAGAAATTATTATTTTAGAAATTTACTTATAGGAGAGTTTCAGTTTTTGCCTCCATGTATGAGATCACACGGGTAACTTGGGAGAATCCTTTGAGGAAGAAAAGTTCTCGATTGGCGACTAGGAAAAGGACGACGCCCCACTAGGACGACATCTTAGAGACGCAGGAAGCCGATGGATGCAATTGGTACAGGACCGTTTTGAGTGGCATTCACTTGGGTAGGCCTATACCCAACAGTGGACATCTATAGGCTGATAGATGGATGAGATTACACGCCTACACTAAAATATTAAAAGATGTTGAAACAGTTGAGCATATGTATTTAAATAATAATTAAAATTGGTTGCATAATCATTAGTTTTTCAATTATATTGTGACACGAATTAACATAATGTCTTGTAAAAAGGCGCTACTATTATTTAATTGTTAGTCCATCGTATGTTTACAAAGCTGTACTACTTGAATCTATGATCTATTGAAAACCCTCTAAATAAGCTTAACTACTTAAACTACAATGCTGTTTAAATATATCGGATAATAAATTAGGATAAAGTTTGATAACAAACACAATTTTGAAGACAACTGACTGCTTCCACCCTGTATATACAGGGTGTAAGGGGACCGCTCCCGAAAACAAAGACAGGTAACCCTACTAGTCCTACTTGTAATGATAGGCTAGAAAAAAAATCGATACGGATGGTTGAACTCTTGAACATATGATCGTGAGTTTTGAATAGATCGCGTCTTTTCTCATCAGAGTATAGTTACGCATTTTTTATCGCGTTATCGTTACATGGCACTGTCCTAATACGATGGAATGTGAAAAAAACTTAAAAATATTTGTGAAAAAAAAATTTTTTTTTCAATTCGTATAACACAAGGAACTTTTTCGTCTTGTTGGCATTGATATAATATATTATTCATATTTTTTATCGTAATAAAAAAATAACTTAATAATTTTGAATTAATTGAAATCTGCTCATCTCATTCATTAACTGTTAGGCGGAACGAAGTGTGCAAATATGGTATTAATCATTATCATCTATACATAGTATAAAGAAAAGTTGTCGCTGTTGTCTGTACGCTTAGATCATTTAAACTACGGTTACGCAATGAATTTTAATGCGGTTTTTGTCAATAGACAGTATTTAAAGAAGGTATGATGTCGTAAAAAACATTTTATTCTCTTACATTGCTACCGCTGGCTATACAATTTCGTAATAGAATATTTTGATATACTTTACAAGATAATATCAAAATAATATACTACGAAATTGTACGTCTTAAAAAAATCTATAAAAACGCCCGCGCCGGTATATGTATATCTATCTCCTAAGGATAACCCACAGAAATAAATTTTAGCAATACAGTAATGATTCCAATGATTATATCCAATTAAATATATTAGCTAAGTAGTGCATTTAATGTACATTAAATTTGCCCTTTACGGTAAATCATTAAAATGAATCCTAAATGTTATAAGAGATTTAATATACGGGGACAGCGTGACCGGATACCGAAGCGAAACAAGTGCGGGGCGCTAGTACCTAATATCATAAGAAAGTATAAATACAATTAAACAAGCATACTATTAAATTGCTTTTAATTAAGTATTATAGTCCTTCCGAATTTCGTTCAAGTTCTAAATGAAATAACGAATGATAAGAATAAACATGTTCAGACACGAAAAAAGAAATATTGCAATTAAACATTACAATATTTTTTTCGAGTATATACATATTTATCTATACATGTACACGACAAGCAAATGCGACAAGCAAAATTGAACTGTAAAATCAAAGCATCAATAATTATTATTACATTTTTACAAGTCGCTCGATACACGCTCAATGTCGCCATCGGGTAGGTAAGATGTTACGTGTGGTCGTGGTTACGCGAGTTTCAAACTAATTTCGATTGAAAAAAGGGTGCATATTCAATGTCTTTGGCTGGAATGGCTTACCCTGTTACAGTGTTACAGAATGAAAGGGTAGTTAACCCATTCGGAAGGGGTTACACTGCACCCCTGCAGGTGTAACATGTGTCAATGGGTATATTTTTTAAGCGCTTAAAAAAACCCCTTCAAAAACCCTTTCAACGAGTATCCGAATGGTCCCTGCTTCTTCTTTATTCCATATACGTCATATTAATGGGGGCAGACCATATCCGTGATGTAAAGTTAGTATATATGACTAAATTGATTGTTTTTAGGTTACTTTCTATTATAATGACGTCATCTGCTTTTAAATATTGAGACTAATAAAACTATTGAATATATTTATCACGAATTTTTAAAATTTTTATTTAAAAAAAAATTATATAATCCTTATTCGCCTATGTGACTGAGCTCCTCCAAAACGGATGGACCAATTTTGATAAAATTTCGTATTCAGGTGGTTTCAAGAATAGATTAAGAATTGGACCTGATAATTGTTACTGGCATTCTATTTCTATTTTGTTTAGATTTGTACAGAATAACATTGTTAAATTAGCTAATAAATATATAAAATATACATACCATAGAGTCATCATTGGACCATCGCGCCAACCAGAAGTTCGTACCTATCTGTATAGAGTGCAATATTATGTATACAACAACGGTCCACACTGAGGCCGACACGCCTATATTGGACAAATAATGCTTGTAAACTGACCATTTTACCTGAAAAAAGTATTCATCATCATTATCATCATCATCACAGCCCATATATGTCCCACTGTTGGGCTTGGGCCTCCTCCGTAATGGGAGGGAAATTAACCTACTATACTGCGCTGGTCAGACGTCTTGGTACAGAGCTTTGTTTCGAGTTTTCCTTCTGTTGCATAGATGTTATATGCGTTTTATATCCCTTTGTCGTCTCGTACGATCACCCACGGGTAAGATGGATGGATGGATGGAAGATGGGGTGGTGAATTGTATTCTTACTCCGTCACCACACGGATAAAAAAGTATTAAGAGGTTTAATGCATTGTTCGTCATCGTTGATATTTTACTGCTTATGTGCGGATTGGTCTAACTACCGAGTTCTCATCGCGGCTTCGATCTCCAAGCAGGACATTTCTTAGTGCGATCCTCAATTATATTACCCGAGTCTGAGTGTAATTTGGATTCGATAACTGTGTGCTTGCAAAGCCCCCACAATATAAGGATTAGTGCAGGGTGTTTCCTTTAAAAAAAATAAAAACAGGCACATATGTAAATGGTGTGGTAACCACTGCATTCTTGTCTTACTAATGTTATAGAGAATCCTATTTATCTATTGATTAACTTACTCTGCCGGTTTCTGGATTCTCTGGTTCAATCAGTTGATCATATTCTTTGGTCTCATCTTCTGTCTCGTCTTTATCAGTTTTCTTTTCCTGGTCACCTGTTTAAATAAATAAAAATATTGTATGTTTGCATACGGCGTCAATAATAATCTTTTTATATATATTTTAGTCTAGAGACGCCCCAAGTCCATCCAGCGTGACGGAAGGGCGACGCGCGGTCCTATAACCACCGTATTCCCTCCCCATTGCAATTGGACCGACCACTGGTGCCGTTTCCTTGACATTCATGGCCGGTCCAGCGCGTTACTGTTTCGGGTCAAATTCAAATTCAAATTCAAAACATTTATTATGCATAAACCCTGCGAGGGCACTTACATATTGTCATTTTTTACACTTAAAGTTAATCTAATAAACTACCACCGGATCGGAATGAGACCGCTACTGAGAAGATCCGGCAAGAAACTCAGTGGGTTTGTCTATTTATATTTTATCTGTTATTATAATTTTTTTCATTTTTTATATAATATAAAAAAAAATAGTACATGTTTATTATTTAATTAGCTTCAGTGCGATGCGGTACTATGCTCATCGATACCCTAGTAACAAAAGATAGTGCTTTCCGGACCTCGTCCTCATGCAGTGGCTTCTACCTCAATTTGCGAGACGAATGTCTCGAAGATGGCGGCGCTAGTCAATATTAACCCTTTTTTATTATTTTTTTTTCGCAAGGTGGGACCATGGCTGTGGTCGCGCCCCGGCAAATCGGCCCGGGGCGACGGAAGAGGCGGCGCGCAACCCCATGGACCCACCCTGCAAACACCTCTCTTCGCCGTGCGAGCGGACCACCGGTACCCGATCTTTGTCTTCGGTGGCCCGCCCGGCGATATACCCTCTCGGGTTCCTCTCTCGTCGACGCCCCAACAGCTTTCGCCGTCGAGGCGTCGCCCTCACGCGGTGTGTCAATATTAACCCTAAGATAAGTATATAAATATTACCTGCAGCATTCGTTTCCGTATCGGAGCGCGCACCGGCTGATAACGATCGGACATACTGCAACTTCTGTTGAAATTCTGGACCAAGTTTACTCTCCAGATCGTGTTTGATTACTTCCAAATCTGTAAAGGCAGAAAACAAGAGCTGTGATATCATCATTCAGCCCTTTACCGAGCCATGCTAGACGTAGTTCTCTCCTATTGAGTGCAATATGATGCGTTCTTTCTTTTGTAAGGTTATTGCCTTAATCGATACGCTTGGCAGGCGGGTTAGCGATCGCAGTAAGGTGTTATATGTTTCTCAAGACAGAGTAGTTGCACGTTAACCTGATAATCTCTCAGCCAACGTTTACGACAGAGGTGTCAATGTTACAGAGCGCCATATATTAAATTTTGAGTTCGTAGGCGGGCCAGATTGAAAATAAAAAAAATGAACTGAATTATTTTAACATTTTATTTATTAAATTATATAGTATGTAATATACGGTTGTTGAAAATCATAGCGATTGCGGGCCTTACTGATAGGCATTGCCCAGGGCCTGATGCGGCTCCTGGGGTATCTTTGACATGACTGGTTTACGACATCCACGGGCAGCATACCTTACTGGCTAGAGAAATAATGAACTATTCATTCATTGATAAATGTAGAACAAGATTTATTTCTTCCATCCTCTTTCATCAGTAGTCTGACTGCTATACCTTTCTATTGTTCGCTACTTTAGATCTAATGTAATATTTCTATATATCACCAGTTAATCTGTTTTAAGCCTCTATTCATCATCATCATTTTACTCTTATCCCAATTACAATGGATGCAATATAGTCTTCTTCCATTTACAAACTGCCAAAGTTTTGGCAATAGTTTTATGACTAGCCACCTGTCTGAGGTCAATCCTCTTTGGGAATGTAATTGTAGATCAGACGGCATTAGATGGAGACGTCCCAGTTCTAAGTAGTATTCGTAGCCACTACACAGCAAATAGACAACGGCAAATATGTAATTTTCCGTGTGATGAACGGAGTAAGTATACAATTCAGTACCCCCTATCTTATCCGTGGGTGATCGTACGAGACGACTAAGGGATATAAAACGCATTTAACATCTATACAAGAGAAGGAAAACTTGGAACAAAACCCTATACCAACACGCCTGACTAGCGTTGTATACTAGGTCAATTACCCTTTTTTTTTTTTTGGTGGGCTATGGATGCGTCTCGCCCCGCTGAATCGGTCCGGGGTGACGGAAAGGCGGCGCGTGACCCCATAGCCCACTGTAAAACCTTCTCTCTTCGCCGTGCGAGCGGACCACCGGTACTCGATTTTAACTTCGATGGCCCGCCCGGCGGTTTACCCTCGCGGGTTCCTCTCGTCGACGCCCCGACAGATTTCGCCGTCGGGGCGTAGGTCAATTACCCTCCCATTATAGAGGAGGTTCGAGCCCAACAGTAGGACATATATGAGCTGAAGTAATAGATACATGCTCATTAAAACTAAGAAACTTTTTCAGTAAATCAAATGCTACCTCCATAAAAACTAATTGAAATTGGGTTAAATCATGAACATCATTACAAAGGTTGAAATACTAACCTTCAGCCGATGCGGTTTGTTCAGCAATAGTTAAGTGGTGCAGTAGAAACTCGGCGAAGGCGCCTTTCTTTTCTAGCAGTTGTTGGTAAGTGCCCGTTTCGGAGACGTGACCTTCGCGCAGCACTAACACCAGATCTGTCTGCGACAGGTACGACACGTTGTGTGTCACCCACACGCGAGTTTTGTCCCTCAATAGACCATTCGGTCCTATCACCTGTACATAGATTATATTTTTATAGCTTGAGCTTCTTCATCTCCAGAGTGGTAAGCAGTTAAGAACCATATTTCGCCAATCTTCCAATCAATGGGGTAGAGGTAATAGCTTTTAATCGAGCACAGTCCCAAACTCGAGCATGTTACTAAGACTTGCCTAGAAAATCCTCCAAAATCGAGACAATGTACAAAAATCCAGAATTCATATTTGCTCCATCGACAGTAGGTATATTTTAAGACCTAAAGATAGCAGTACAGTACAATGAAGGTATTAAAAACAAGGTAATCTAAAGTATCGTTAATTTGTCTTTGAAAACAGAAAAATATCTAGTAATTTTGGAGTTTACTCCTTAAGAATCGATTTTCATATAAGGCGCCCGGTATGAGAAAAATTTGGGGAGTAAAATCTAGTGATCGAATGACCTCGTTACGTTTTTGGTGCGCAACCTATTCTGTGCACCTTTCACTTTCTGACGTGAGATAATACTTCACTGAACAGTTTTAATAAATGTAAATAAAAATATATATATTATTTTTACTCAAATGAGCTTTTTTTGCGCCTGTTTTGATAATCGTACTTAAGGAGTAAACTCCAATTGTGCGTAGTAGCTGACACACATACTTTTTTTTTAAAGACAATACCCTGCACTAAGGGAAGAATCCTTGTATTGCGGGGTATTTTAAAAACATATTATTAACGCAGACAAATTAGACCTAAACTCAGAACTGTACTTTGTGGATCACACAAAGTATTGTCCTGCGTACGAATCGAATCCACGGCACTAGCACGGCAGGTCGGTATCTTAACCCCTATGCCATCTATGCAGTGATGCCCAAGGATAATGATCTCAGACATGTTATAGATATAAATAAAAATCATCATCATCACACTTCTTTTATCCCAAGTTATGGTCGCATTAGTACAATAAAACTATTGTATACTAAAAGAAGGGTTTTGGTCAACTTGCCTTGTCAAAAATGTGTTTCCCAACGTGCGAGTCGACAGCACTAAGCGGGTCATCTAAGTAATAGTTGTCTGCGTCATAGTACACCGCGCGGGCGAGTGATACGCGCTGCTTCTGACCACCAGATAGATTTATACCTAAAATCCAATAAATTTTATCATTCAGCATGTACACAGTTTACATTTTTTTATCAGACTATTTATAGACGCATACTTCTGAATCGAGCAAGGTCATAGAATAGTAGCATATGGCCTCATAATCTACCTTATCACGTACCTATTCCTTGACTTCCATTGCTGATCACCCGCGCCCTTGGCTAAGGCGGCATCAGGCGCAAATATTTCAAAAGCGATTAAGCCTTTTAGCGTGGAGCTTCCACCATAGACTGCCAAAAGGCGCGGTCATACATTAGATTAGAAGGATTATTGGCACTATCGATACGTTAAAATTTGCGTATTATTTAGCCAACGAACTGTTTAGGCTTCTAAATAAAAGTTATACACTCGTTGGGATTGTCCAAAACCATCAATTTGACATGAAATTCATAGTATAAACTAGCTATTATAGAAGAAGTTAATGTAAGCGAACTAGTGTTACCTTTCTCTCCGATCTCCGTTTGATCACCACCGGGAAGTATTTGCAAATCTGTCTTCAATGCACACGCTTCGATGATTTGATTGTATCTGTATTTATCAAGTGGCTCTCCAAATAATATATTATTTTGAATAGTAGCATTCTGTATCCACGCCTGCTGTGTAACATATGAAGATTTACCTGAAAGAATTTTATTTTCAACTGTAACCAAATTTATCTTTATATTCCTAGATTCTTAAATTTGTCTTTATTATTGCTCTTCATAATACCAAAGGTTTTAACGAATATTCTTAATGATTTCTAATGTTTGCACGACTATTACACAATTGAAAGAAAATATTTTTAAGGATTTTATCGCATTTGTATTTGAGTTTTAATTGCTCGATGTTTCGTTTCATTGTCACGGGAGGACTGAGCTCTCCTTGCTTCGCTGTAAAGCGTTCGAAATGGCGGGCAATTAAAAATCAAATACAAACGCGATAGAATCTGTAAAATAGTTTTAATTCTAATAAATATTGCGGTTCCAAGTATACATTTTTTTAGTTCAAAATAAACATTTCAACTGGTCCTTTATAATGTAATAATTTGCCAACTTTTGATTATAACATTTTTGTAACCCTTTCGATTATAACATATTTGTAAGTTGGTGTTATACGAGTAAAAACAATTTCCACTTATTTAAAGATCATACTTTAGGATTATCTGCTGTGTAGTTGATTCTACGAATACTACCCACCCTTACATTGCCGATGGCTGTCAACGATTAAGAACTTTGCATCGACGTACACTAGCTCTATCTGACGCCTTTTAGTCAATAGTTACATTTGCAAATAGGGTCAGACGAAAGATCGATTATTTATAACCGCGCTAAGTATTAAGCTAAGCTATAAGTGCGCTGATCGGTTGATGGAAATGATCTATTCGTACAGACGAAAATGCTTAAGTAATCTGAAAAGTCGTGGGTGATCGTAAAAGACAACTAAGGGATGTAAAACGCAAAAACATCTATGCAAGAGAAGGCAAACTCGAGACAGAGCCAACACGTCTGACCAGCGCGGTATAATCGTATAGTAGGGTCAATTTCCCTCCCATTGTGGAGGAGACTTGGGCACAGCAGTGGGAAATAGCTGAGATGATGCATCCAAAAACTTTTGTGCCATCACGTAGTTTAAAAAAAAGGATTATTAACCTTTTCAAACAATAAATATAGCCTTAAAATTCAGTTGAATTTTATACAGTTTCTTGCGTGTCAGCGACAGTTAGATTGAATGAGTTCAAAGACCTTGACCCGCAAGCCTTTTGTCAAGGCAAAACACAGCTGAAATCGGTAATAATTGATTCCTAGTACTCGGACAGTAAACGACGCGTGACCATGCTTAACAAAAGTTATTCATTTTTATACTGAACTAACTAACGGGGATTTCCTTTTTTTTGGTCACCATTTTTGCGGCATGCATAGGCTTAGTATATCTAGACATTGTTAGGTAAGTTCATTGCTTTTTATTGCTTATGTTGGCAAACGAGCAAGCAGCACACCTGAAGGTAAGTGTCACTGTCGCCCATGGTCCTTTGCAATACCAAAAGTATAGCTAGGCCGCTGCTTACCAGAAGAAACAAGTTGGGCTTCCGGCTCTCTCGCTCACTGAACGAAGCGCAATAGCACAGTACTCAGACGTCGATTTCCTGCGAGCATGTGGTACTACCCCGGACGGACCGGCCCGCGGCTGTAGACAGAGAACTGTCACACAGCGTGGTCCTACCACTATTTAAATGAATACATGAATTTAAGTAACTAGCACATTTATGAAATCTTTTTTTTTTGTCAACGTTCATGGTCACGGGAGAATTAAACTCTCACTTTCAATAACTCATTGTTATTACAAAGGTTTTTATTTGTAAGAACATTATGTAATTAAAGGACGACCCTTATATTTCTTATATACCGGGTGTAACAGAGAATGTAGCAGCTTGTCAAAAGGATGGTAGGTAAAGATGGTAGGAACACATAACCAAAATTTGAACGGAAAAGGTCAAAGTCATTGACTCATCAGCTGTCTGTAAAGGCAACGCTTGTCATACTGTAACAAACGTAATCATTGATTTATTTAGGTTCTGATGAATATTTAAGAAAGTATGAGTATGTAGCAGATTATTTATCATTTACTTGGTACATTTCATTTAGTTTCAAAGGAAAAGCGACGACAAAGTTGAAAACTTTAAATGCCTCTAATTCATTAACGAATCGACATTTTCCCTTCAAATTTTTGTTATGTGTTCCTACCATCATTACCCTACCATCCTTCTGACCAGCTGCTCCATTCGCTGTTACACCCGGTATGAGTGTGAGTTGTAAAATCTGGGTAGGGAATTATGTACCAGATTGCGGCATTATCTCTTTTGGCAGGGAGGGCTATGTCCAACAGTGAACGTTTATATACTAATGGATGGATGAATGGATGGAAATAATATTTATTTGGCACACTTACTTACCTTTAACGTTAACGCGACCAGAAAGTTTATCCATTTCGCCGAGTAAAGCGGCTATAAGGGAACTCTTACCGGAACCTATTGCACCCACCACGGCAACTAAGGCTCCGCGTGGAATCTGTATTTTCAAGTTCTTTAAAATCGGTTCTCCATCCTGACCGCCCCATGTGAAATAACCATCTTCGACAAAGATTTGACCAGCTGAAATTATAACTTGTATATTTTTTTGGGTGTTTACATGTACCTTACACAAATTAACTAATCTGAACATGCAAGCTAGTTCTCTATAGACTCTAAAGTGTGAAATGCTGATGTCTGATAGAACTGTTGTCTGTAGTATTTACCAGACTTATATGACATAAGTCTGGTAAATACTACAGACACCAGTTCTTCTTAAGGTCATCTAATATAAGATAAACATCTTGTAATATGTATTAAAATATAATGTAATATCGTTTGTTTGCCCAAATAATACGGCTTTTATCGCGTTCGTATTTGAATTTTAATTTTCTTTACGGATCATGACCATGATCACTGTAAAGTGTTCGAAACGTCGGGAAATTGATAATTAAATAGAAACGCGATAGAATCCGTAAAAGTAGTTTTATTTCAAAAGCATTATTTTTATTCCTCTTCTTTTCTAGATCTCACAACTGAGACGTGGGGCTGCTATCGAGGAAAGAAATTTCCAAACATATACAATGTCTAAACGGGGTAACACATGGTTTTATTTCGAGATTTCCTTTTGTGGTATCTCGATATTTTATATCGATATATCGATATTTACGACATCTACTGGAAAGAAGGTGATGATGACCACAGTGCTGGTACTCCGTCAGAATACGATGAAACTCAGACTTTAGATATTACATTATTCAGTACTTACGTGCATCAACCTTATGCTCTATCATACGTGTATCCAATTCTTCAGAATTCATAAATTTATTCAGCCTTTTTACGCTCACTGACATCTGTTTAAAAAAATAAAACAATATTGGCAAATTTATTTAATAAGAATTATATATTAGTTATCCGTGTGGTGACGGAGTAAGAATACAATTCATCACCTCCTATCTTATCTGTGGGTGATCGTAAGAGACTACTAAGGGATAATAAAAACGCATATAAAATATATGCAAGAGAATTAAAACTCGAAACAAAACCCTATACCAACACGTCTAACCAGCGCGGTATAGTAGGTTAACATCCCTCCCATTACGGAGGAGGCCTGAGCCCAACAGTGGGACATATATGGGCTGTGATGATGATAATTTATTAGTCTAAGTTTTATCTCATTAATTTTGTAATTCAAATATCAGTGATGAATATCTAATTGATGTAATTTGGTTGAAAGGACAAAATTGCGAGACTGTAAATTATGAAATGTCAACGTTAAATTATAACCTGTGGTATTGTTTCGAAAAACTTTAAAAAGCGGCTTTGGTCTGCACGTGAAAGTATCACGTATCTTTTATTATAATTCAAATTTTAGTATGTAACGTGTTATTATAAATAATTTTGACATTTTATATAATGAAATGCAGACGAAGTGGTAACGTGTGAAGAATATAATATAACAGTTCTTTACAGATATTTTAGTTTGCCACCAAAATGATCAGTAGATACCATTAGCAGTGTGGCTATGGCACTATTGAAGGTGACGATTTCACTTACTGACAGAAAATGATTTTAAATGAAGGAAATATTTAAAAAAAAAAGTTTGGTATAAAGGTTATTGTGTCTATGCCATAACATCATTATCATCTCAGTTCATATACGTCCTAGTATTGTGAAGGAGGATTCAACCCAGTGGCTAGCGGCTGGAGCCTCCTCCACAATGGGAGGGAAATTGATCTTACTATACGCTAGTCAGACTTTTTGGTATATGGTTTAATTTCAAGTTTTCCTTCTCTTGCATAAATTTTAGATACATATTATATATATATATATATATATATATATATATATATATATATATATATATATATATATATATATATATATATATATATATATATATATATATATATATATATATATATATATATATATATATTAACCCAGTAATGCCTAGCGTGTCCATATGGACACAAAAATATGGGTCTGCTAAAATAATTTTTGTGGCAAACCATTATTTGTTTAGAAATATTTAACTGGTCATACTGTGCTATCAAATGTCAAAGTTTTTTTACATGTCATTGATATGTCATTTAAAAATCTAAATTCGCGGTTAAATTCATTCAATTCTCACCAAAGTCAAAAACGGCGGAAAATGTGGACCCGAGACGAGAGTAAGTAACATAATTTTTAAATTATTTTATTTATTTATGTTATTTTCGTGTAATATTATTCTAATGTATTTATATGTTGAAATAGGTCAACGATAGTTTAGTTTTATTTTAGCACTATATTTTTACGCCTAATGTTGCTGAGTCCATATGGACACGCTAAGCACTTGGCATGTCATTATATAAAATTGTTTTTGTTTTTAGATTCTTCGATTTTGACCAGTACCGGGGAACTGGGCCCCTAAACTCTTGGACATTTTATTTGAGGATGAGGAAGAAGCTGGAGACCTGCCGATACCAGAATCAATTTACGTCGCCCCTCCTGATCCCGCTGTTTTGACAGACGAAGATTCAGGTGACGAAGACAGTGGTGGAAGAACCGAAAATTTGAATGCTCGTCAGTTGACAGCTCAGGCTGAGGTAACGTTTAGCCAGTCATATCAAGCTTCTAATAGAAGCGCCCCTCGCTTTGACGATCTTTGCGGTAAAAAACCTAGGACATGGATTGATGGAGATTTAGAACCTATCTTGAGGACGTTTCCTGAGGTTGCTTCTACTAATAATGGCAAATCTGCTGTTGATTTATTTGAGTTTTTTATCGATGACGGTATTATTGACATGTTTGTTCTACAATCAAATCGCTATGCTTTATGGAAAACCGTACTGATCCTAAAATCACTGCTGCTGAAATGCGATGTTTTTTTGCTATTCTTATTTTGAGCAGGTATTCGCCTAACGCAAACAGACGTCTTTATTGGAGCCCCGAGATAAATACCCGTAATGAACTTATTTGCGATTCAATGCGCCGAAATAGGTTCGAGGAAATACTGCGTTATCTGCATTGTGTCGATAATAATGAAATAGATGTAAATGACAAGATGTGGAAGTTGCGTCCATTTATGAATAGAATAAAAGAGAATTTCATGAAGTATTTTGTGCCTGAACAAAATTTATCATTTGATGACACTATGGTAAAGTATTATGGCTAGCATTCCTGTAAACAATTTATAAGAGGGAAACCCATCCGTTTTGGCTACAAGGTATGGAGCTTATGTACTCCAGATGGATACCTGATCAATTTTGACGTATATCAAGGTAAATCTCCAAATGCTAATTCAGCTTATGAACAACATTTTGGAAAATGTGCTGCTTCTCTTCTTACTCTTATCGATGAATTTCCTAATGAAAAAAGCGAATGCCTTACCATTTCTTCTTTGATAATCTTTTTACCAGCTTGAACCTCCTAAACTACTTCAGACAACAGGGATACGGTGCTACAGGAACGGTACGAGAAAACCGCCTGCAGAAATGCAAGAAGCTGACATCTAACTAAATTATGAAAAAGAAACAGAGGGGTTACCATGAATCCGCAATTACCAAGGAAGATGGAGTGATTGTGGCTAAATGGATGGATAAATCTATAGTATCTATTGCATCAAATAATTTGGGCGTGCAACCATTATGGTGAAACGTTACTCCCAAAAAGATAAAGCTACTCAAGTGCCACGACCGTTTATTTTGGGGGAATACAATAAATATATGGGTGGTGTTGACAGGATGGACGAAAATGTAAATATGTACAGAATACATATTAGAGGAAAGAAATCGTATTGGTCCCTTATTACTTGGATGCTAGATACGTGTGTACACAATGCTTGGCAACTACATAGGAAAAATGATAAAATCCCACAACTGGAGTTCCGGAGGGAAATCGTGCTAACTTATCTCAAATCCTATGGAAGAGCAGCTAAAGGCGGAGGAAGACCATCCACCTCCAAGTTAGCTGATACTGGGCGATTCGATGGTTTAAACCATTATGTAAAAAAATGTATGAAAAAGAGGCGATGTGTCGGTCCATACTGTAAGTCAAAAATTTTGTCGGTTTGAACTGAATGCATGAAGTGTGACGTCGGCCTTTGCGTACCATGTTTTGCTGACTATCATAAAAAATAATAAATGTTTTCATTCGATAAATCGTGTTTTTTTTATCTAATAACTCCTACAAGATAAATTATATCTTCTCAACTTTTTAGCTACTGTTAGCGCTTAGTGTGTCCATTTGGAAACATGTTTTTTTTTCTAACTTCCATTTATTAAAAAAAATGACTAAAATCATGTCATTAAGAACCTTTAATTGAACAATATTCCGAGTCCAAACTAAAGAAAAACAAGAAAAAAATAATTCGCGCATTCCTGGGTTAATATCCCCACATAACTAAACATAATACATTGAAAAAAAAAGTCTGATAAATAGACGTTCTTAAGTTTGTCTGATATGCAACGGTATTGTTCCCAACATGCCTGCGACATAGCATTCGAATTAAATCGCAATAATAGGTAAAAAAAATATTTAGGCATTGTAGCTCGTAGCCCGTCCGCATCCCGCACGCACCCCTTGCTTTTGATGCGCCCGAGCCGCGCGACCTTGGTCTATGTTTTAATAGGTCAGTTTGCAATTTTTTGCCAAACGGCTTAGACGTATATCATATGTTTATAACAAATCCCGAACGCGAGTGCTAGTAAGTGCGAAAAAATGACAAGTCATTACCAGTATTCTGACGTAGAGTGGTTAGACATGGTTCGTTTTTATACGATTGCTGGAGACAACTTGGCGAAGGCTAGATGCCTGTACGCTCAGCCAGAACACCTGGATTCGTTACGCAGATGTGGCATTATAAATCCACCTGTGCCTACAACAGCGATAATTTTATCAGCCACATAACGCCTACTAACCCACAGGCAGTTTTGAGTGCTTACACGTGCTCAGGCTAGAGGTAGGTGTCGCCGACATTCTGCTCGATTAGAAGAAGAAATTCTTGAGAAAATGGAGGCATGGTTTTAAAGTAATTAAAGAAAGTAGGTAACCAAGGTAAGAGCATTGGCCGTAGGTTGATAGCTACGGTCGATGCTCTCAAACGACCGTAGGTATAACAAAATTATTAGACAAAACATGTTACAGTTATGCAAAAATGATATTTTAAGGAAACGTCCGGGATTGCAAATGACTAGAATTTATGTTTTTATTTTATGAATAAATGCTATATTATGGTTCTATATCATTAACTGAGTATATACGTTTCGGGAAAACAGCCAATTAGATTCCACGGTGTATATATATATATATATGTACATATTATATATATATATATATATATATATATATATATATATATATATATCTATATATATATATATCCCTTAGTGGTCTCTCACAACACTAACTTGTGCAAGATTGTGGTGATCGGAGCAGTGATAAATTGTATTCCGACTACGTCACTAAACAGACAGATAGTATGACATTTCTTTAAAAAATTAAAACGGCGAACACAACAGTATGTTTAACATCAAATACGATATTGTAGTACAAGTTAAAAAAATACTGAAAAAGAATAAAACTGTGAATACAATAGTCTATTTAACATAAAGATTTCACCATTTCAGCAACTATAAAAAATAACTATTAAAAAATATTAAAACCGCAAATGTAATCGGCTGTATAACATCAGTAATAGTTTACAACTGATAGTTCTTAATAAAAAAAAAATAATGACACTGCAAATGGGACTGACCTGTATAATGTCAGATATGACATTAGGTAACATTGACATTGGGAAACGAAGTATATTAAAGAGGGACAACGCCACAAAAGCTCTCTTCGAATCGAGTACTTCTTTGTCATTGACTAACACGAAACATGCGAATGACATCAACGATACCTGAAATTAAAAAAAGAATACAATATGAATGTATTTAACGCTATGGAGCATAAAGCTTTTCAAAATATAAGAAATATATTTACAACTTAGCCGGTTGCATTTTTTTTTAATTTATTGAAATTGGCAACAGGGTCATTAATTCATCCAAATTAAGGCTTGTATAATAGTTTCCTTCATAACTTAATTATAATAATTGCTACACTTCTTCATATTGAGCTGAAGTATTGCTTCTCTTGCATTGATGTTTTCTGAATATGATATCCCTGTTGTCTTTAGCGACACCCTCAGTCGGGAAAGAGGGTGTTGAATTGTAATCTTATTCCATCCCCGCACGACAATTATTAAGTACCATGATGGAAAAATATGAATTAAAAAAATAATTAAATTGATATTTGATATACTAATAAATGGAGAACCGGGTTTTTGTTCGGTTATACAGCGAAAACTACCGAACCGATTTTAATAATACTTATACCATAAGATGCAGCGTGTTTCGGAGGTTTTAGTACATATGATATGTTGGTAATTACTGATCCGGCAAGGAGGGAATTGGGGCGGGGGACATCTAGTAAATGCATATATAGTTTAAGCCATAAAAATCATTTAAAACCAAATACTTACCAAAAATGGTGTACAGAACCATATCAATGATGTAACTGAATTATAATATGCTAGTTTCTTGAGAATATTCATTTCTTTCATTCTTATTTTAAGTATGTGCTCCTGAAAACTTGGCTCCCATCCATACATTTTAAGAACCTAAAACATGTATAGGTACATTCACTAACTTATTGAAATTCACTTTCGATATAGGACTCTCCCCATAGGGTAATAATGGTATAATCGCCACGCCATGCTGGTAGATGTTTGCATTTATTGGTAAGGATCTCCCAGGAGAGCCACTGCCCATTCCTCTGGTGCTCCCTTTTTTTGTGGTAAGCTATAACCAGACGCACGCCGATAGACTGATATTGGCATTTCACAAGAACTTTTCAATAATAAGTTTATAATTTAGAATTATAAACAGTTGAAGACCTTGCCAGATTGTTACAAGCTCGTATAACCTATGAACTGAGAAGTGTTTTTGAATATTGAACAATTCATCATCATCTCAGATCATACACGGCCCAATGTTGGGCTCGGGTCTCCTCCGTAATGAAAGGGAAATTAACCTACTATACCACGCTGGTCAGACGTGTTGGTATAGGATTTCGTTTCAAGTTTTTCTTCTTTTGCATAGATTTTATATATATAGGGGGGTGGTGAATTGTATTCTTACTTCGGCCAAGGACACCACCACACGGAAAAAGACTTTGCAATTGTTTCAATTAAAATCACAAAACTTACTTTGATGCCATTAAGTACTTCGTTCATAAGCCTGATCCTTTCATCCTTATAGTGCATTAGTTTGGTTTGTAGTTTCTCCTGTAAGCCGGCGAAGATTCCATTGAACGGCATCAATACTATAATAACAGCAAGACCAGCTAGGACCGATGGACCCAGAACAGCCCACAAGAAATACATGGCTAAAGCTATTTGCAAAGGTGCAGACCATATTAAGTTTATAAATTTCAAATCGCTGAACCTGGTGGAATAAAAATCAAATATTTGTAGAGGGAGGACTTTTGTTTTCTTATATAATGAACGATTCTTAGTACTATGAGGCACACGTTGAACGCCTTCAAAGGTTGTCAAAGAACCATGGTGACGCCTAAAATTGTGTTTCTAAATCAGTGGAAAAAGTTTGTAGATCCAATTTTAAAGTATTTCTCGGGACTTCTTGCCCAAACCTCGGTGTCATTTATGGAGATGATGGTGGATTCTGAATTACACGTGTTATAGTGATGAAAATGATGAAAATAATGTTTCTGAGATCCAGGAGCGGTAGTTGTCACTTCACACCAGGTAGGACGCGTCCGGCTGCCCTAAAGGCTTAGAAAATCATGTGGTGAGATTACTCTCATTAAAAAAAAAAAAACCTGTGAAAAAACTACACCCATAGTTGAACGTTTTCTTTTTGGCGGCCGTGCAATGTTGAGGGAATACGGTGGGTTATGGGGCCACGCGCCGCCCTTCCGTCGCTCCAAACGTAAGGGGCGGCATGTGCAAAATATATTTCATTTTCTGCAATAGTATTTATTCAATAATATATTATGGAATTCTAGACTACCGGACATCTAAGTGCTTGTTTTTTTTCTTTTCAGTTTTTTTTATTATGTACGTAGTTTTGGTGACTTTTTACGCAGTCGGGTTTATTGATTTTTTTAATCATTTTTTTTATTTTATACTTTTTAGTTATAAATACCTAGGTAGCTATAGTTATCTTATTTATTAATAAGTAGGTAAGTACCTAACTATATATAGTTTTTCGACTGAAGTTGAGTACTAAATCGTTAGAAATTGGAGATGGGCGACCGCGTCAGACATTAGATACTTTAGGTAGGACTACCTATGGTATATTGGACAATATACCTACTAGATACTTCAATATATGTCCATCCACATCCAGTTATATGAATTTTTCGTCTTTTCATCGTAAATTTCTACTGTCTAAAAAACCTATATGTGAGAAAGGTTGTTACGAAACTTTAAATCGATATAGATCCTAAACGGTCAGTCAAATCGAAAAATGTTGAAAGAAAACTAATAATGATTTTTAAATACCTATTTAACGATACCCCACTCGATATAGTTTGTTGACTTTAATTTTTTTTATTTTCACAATATGGCGTACAGTAGTCGCCATATTGAATTTTCAATGACGTCATATCTTTAGTGACACTCGCCGGATTAAGAGGAATCGATTGACGTGCGAATCATAAAAATCGGCCCAGGCGTTTGGTATATATAGTGCTTCAAAGGAACATACAAACATACATACATACATACATAGACTGTTAAACACAATACCACTCCTTTGCAGTCGGGTAAAAACTATACACTGTTAATACACTAATACACTGTTGATATGATTGAACAAAATTCCTTTACAAATAGATATAAATAATATTTAATGACTAATCAGATCAAAATCAGGTCGTAACTTGTCGTAAATATTGACGCCATTCCATAAAATCACCCTTATCATAGAGATTTCTGTTGTGTATTTATTGATAGTAGGTAGCAAATACGAGACGGTGATAAGGCCACCTACTCACGTCTGATGGAAAATCTACTGTCAACACTAAAACACGAAAGGCACCTCCACTCAAAAAACTATATTGTGATTGTAGCTCGAAAATATATATTTTTTTATTGCTTTAAGTGGCAAACGAGCAAGCAGCACACCTAATGGTAAGTGTCATTGCCGCCCATGGACCTTGCAATATCAAGGGGCAAGCTAGGCCGCTGCCTACCATTACAATACCTAAACCCACCCAGTTGGGTTTCCAGCTCTCTCGCTCACCGAACGAAGCGCAATAGCACATTGCCATTACCCATACGTCGATCTTCTGCGAGAGTGTTGTACTACCCCGGACAGACCGGCCCGCGGCTGTGCACAGAGAACAGTCAACAGCGTGGTCCTAACAATATTAAATTTAAGTGAAAGTATTGGTTCCGACAACTCGCGAGTCTTCAGAGGGAGTTATCATTTACTTAGTCTCATATCACTCTTATTCGAGTCGGTATGACATGTCTTTAGCATTAATAGACTCTTGTCAGCTATCACATACGCACTCACTCCTTCCATACCCATATCCTCATTCACACAATCCATAGATGACTTTTGTATCTCCCTCAAATCTAACGTTCATCGAAATTCATATTGAAATCCCACTTTGTCAGATGCCTTTCATATTTCCCCATCACAAGTCAATACCAGGACAACCTCGCGACTCTAATTCTTTCTGTCACTGGTATCACTTGCAGTTGAGACATTTGATAGTATTCATCATCAACATCTTAGCTCATATAACTCCCACTATTGGGCTCGAGCCCTCTCCATATTGGGAGGGAAATTGATCTACTATACCGCGCTGGTCAGACGTGTTTGTATAGGGTTTTGTTTCGAGTTTTCCTTCTCTTGTAAAGATGTTATATGCGATTTATATACCTTAGTCATCTCTTACGATCATCCACGAGTAAGATGAATTGTATTCTTACTCCGTCACCACACGGAAATATTCGTTTTTATTTTTATATTTGATAATATTAGTTTATTTACCTGCTAACATCTGTAGACATCAAATTAATAATTTCTCCAACAGTTGACTGTTTCCTCGCTTCATTGGATAAATTCAGTGCTTTCTTAAATACTATACTGCTCAATGCGCTGTTAATTTTCAATCCGACTATAGAAGTCTTAATAAAATATTGTCCTAATAATATAGTTTGTACTGTTGCACAGACAAACATACCAACAGCATACATATAACCTTTCCATACAGGCTCTTTACTGTCTACAAAATCTATAAGTAATCTGTAATAGAAAATGAGACGTTAAAAATTTAATCAACTGTCGATTTATTGCCGCGGGATATGTTGACCCTTAACACAAAGTGTGGTTATTTTGGAAGGTCCAATATATTTTTATTCAGACCTGAAATGCCCTACTTTACGCCATTAGTCTCTGCCATGGTATAGATGTATTTTTTAAACATAACAATTTATATTATTTTTCATGGTACTTTAAAAACATAACAATTATTTAACAATAAATTACACTCATAATCAGATAATTTGTAAATCGTACAAAGTATTATTCTGCATGGAAATCGAACCCACTAACACTGTAGAACAATATCTTAACAATTGTGTCCATCCGCGCAGTTGATCGTCGTTGGTTTACTACACCACGCTGTTCAAACGAATTGGTATAAAGTTTTATTTCGGGTTCCTCTTCTCTTGCAATTGCTCCCTAGTCGATCTTTACGACGTCTATGTGAAGGGAAGAGAGAATTGCTTATTGTATTAAGTCTGAATGAAAAAAGAAAATAATAAACTTTATGCCACCAAATTCCTGATAAAATGCCTGAACAGATGATAACCAGTACAGTTTGTACGAAGTGTACCTATCTAGACAATAGCTCAAGGATTATTGTTGAAACATTTCCTGCACGATTGTGTACATAGCTACCGTACAAAGTCGAGCCGGGCGCTGAGAAATTAACAGACAGCAGTGACAGGGACAACACTTAATACTCTGTTAAATGGTTCGCCCCGTTTATATGAAGCCGGCTACGAATACTATCAACCCCTTACTTTGCTCGTGGATATTGTAAAATACGATTACGAGCTATCGCCCTGGATCAACTCCACCTGATGACGTTTGGTCAACAATCACATTCCAAAGGCTTCACGTCAGGCAGGTGGCCGGTCATAAAACTATTGCTAATAACTTTTGCAATATGTGCGATGCATGAGGAGTACATATTTCGTCGACCCCAAGTAATTGAGATAAGAGCAGGAAAAGGATGATGACAATATACATTGCGCAAAGTAGGTCTATTGAATTGACGGGATATAAAAAGTATATGTTCTCATTTTCTTATTCTTCTCAGCCCCCGTACGGTGTACCGTTGGGCTCGGGCCTCCTCCACAATAGGAGGGAGAGTGATGCACTATACCATGCTTGTCAGGCGGGTTCTCATAACTAACATAGTGGTTTTATAGAATCGAATTTGCCTATATGCTAGCAATCATAGACTAGACACGAAATTTTGCGATTTGACTAAACTTGGACACTGTTTGTTAACGTAACAAAATTGTTATATCCATCCATCCATCCATCCACCAGCTGCAGCGTCGGATGATTTTGCGCCACTTACGGTCTTGTGTCTATCTGACTTTTTTGCGACTTTTACAATTTCTCCAGTGCACCTGGTGGGTGACCGTTCTACACTGGGTCGACCGATAAGTTGTCATCACCCAAAATCTTTGCCTCCTGTCTAATGCTATTTCAGGAGCCTAATATTTCGGGCTGTGTCGGTAATATACATTATACAGGGTGGAAGGGGACCGCTCCTGAAAACAAAGACAGGTTACCCTACTAGGACTAGTAGGACTTATAATGATAGGCTAGAAAAAAATCGATTCTGATGAAAAATAATTTTTTTTTCATCACTTGAGGTCGTTGAACTCTTGAACATATGATCGTGAGTTTTGAATAGATTGCGTCTTTTCTCATCTGAGTAGAGTTACGTATTTTTTATGGAATTATCGTTACATGGAACTGTCCTCATACGATGGAAAGTGAAAAAAAATTTAAATTCATTGTGAAAAATTTTTTTTTTCCATTCGAATCGATTTTTTTTTCTAGCCTATCATTAAAAGTAGGACTAATAGGGTCACTTGTCTTTGTTTTCGGGAGCGGTCCACTTCCACCCTGTATATACATTTATGGATTTACATGTTCCGGATTTTAGCTTTTAGACATAGCTTGAGCAAAGCATTCTCTTTGGCGACCTTGAGTTTCTTCACTATGCTAACATTTAGATAAATTACTGTAAATAACAAAACAACTTACTTAAGTAGTTCAGGCGATGCAAATGTAAGTACATCACTACATAACTTAATGAACATGGCGGACAGAAACTGCGCGCCGAAGGCAATAAAAACAGCTGGTAATATGGAGACTGTTTTCGATTTTTTTTGGCTCGTAGCTGAAGAAGTCACACCGTTTAATGCAGCTATTTTTCTGAAAGAAAAATTAAATAATATTAGTAGCCGTTCTCCTCGTTCAGCATCATAAAACGCGACTCAAAAAGTAAAGTTGAGCAGAAAATTATAGTGAAAAGACGAAAATAAGCTTTCTTTCTTTCTTTACTTAGGTCCAATGCCCTGACTTTTTCGAGGAATGTAAAGAAAAATATTGTTTGAAAAATAATTTAGTTTAAAACTACTTTTACGGATTCTTTTGCGTTTGTATTTAATTTTTAATTACCTGACGTTTCGAACATTTTAGTGATCTTGGTCACAATTTATATATAGAATCATTTTCTTTTTGTACTGGCAATGAATTTGTATTAATTTGTATTAAAAATGTGGGTCAAAATTTTATATCTTATAGGGTAGATGTACATTTCTGTAAATTCTGTAATAACGATGACTTTTGGACGTAAGGCACCTTAGTCCTCCCGTGACCATGATCACGGTAAAGTGCTCGAAACGTCGGGAAATTAAAAATCAAATACGAACGGGATAGAATCCGTAAAAGTAGTTTTATTTCAAATGTGTAATACTCGCGTAAACATTAGAAATCATTAATTTAGTTTAGTCCGATAAATTTTGTGAAAGAAAGCATTAATATTTTTTAGTAATAAAAACAGCTTGGGCTATTGCTATTAATATAATTAGCAATGAGTACTTGATTGTATTGATTTATTTCTGTGTCATAACCAAATTAAAGTTATTCCGATTAGTTTGCGTGCATTTCTCCCTGTCAATAAAGAAATTGGGACGTAGCCTTGGTCCCAATATTACACAACACAACCTTTAAGACTATGCTAGGGTAAGGTTGTTCAAAATCGACCTATAGGTTAATTTAGGTGGGCCTTGCACAATGGTGCCTGGTATTAGCGAATGTAGGTCAGGCCCACTTCCGACTCAAATGAATTGTGGATATAAGAAAATGCAGTATTCGTTGTGACAGATTGTGGTTAAGATTGATGAAATTTGACTCGTATTGTTTAATATTGTATGTCAATAAATAATTATTATGTCAAGCTATTGATACTAACCTGAACAAGTTCTAAGGAAAATTATGGGAGGCTACGAGGATAGATTATTACGTAAAAAATAATAAACAAAATAGAACTATATACTATTGGCTAAATAAATGGTCATAATAGAGCATTGAAACATATTTTGCTCAGTGGCAAAATGAAGAGATTTTTTCGTGCTCTCAAGGACAATCCATGAAAGTGCAATTATTTGTTTTTTTTTTTACTAATAGACTTGTTAATAAGATTCTATACAAAGATAGGTGTGCTACTAAATTCGTGGCTTTCAAATCATCACATCTTAGCAATCCACGTTTTTTTTTGTTATTGCTCATGGTGACAAATGAGCAGACAGCACATCTGATGATAAATGTTACTGCCGCCCATGGACGACTTTGCAATACCAAGGGTATAGCTAGGCCGCTGCCTACCATTATAATCCCTAAACCCACCCAGTTGGGCGTCCGGCTCTCTCGCTTACCGAACGAAGCGCAATAGCACATTGCCATTACTCAGACGTCGATCTTCTGCGATAGTCTGGTACTACCCCGGACGGATCGGCCCGCGGCTGTAGACAGAGAACTGTCCACAGCGTGGTCCTACCACTATCATCGTTCACATCACATCACATCTTAGCAACCCTACGTTTAGGAAATTCTTCAGTTTTATCCAAAATATTCCATAGATGCAAACATTATTAATTCTAAGGTGACCAGTATAAGGCAAAAGCCTTGGGTTGAAGCCTTCGTTGCCTGACACTGATTTTACAAAATAGTATGTAAATATGTGGTGCTCTTTGCAATAATCCTTACTAATATTATAAATGCGCAAGTAACTCTGTCTGTCTGTCGCTCTTTCACGCCAAAACTACTGAACCGATCTAAATTAAATAAATTTGGTACACAGATAGTCTAGAACCTGATAAAGGACATAGGCTACTTTTAAATGCAAAAAAGGTTTGTAAAGGGAGATGAAAAGTTGTAAGGAAGTATCGTCATTTTTAAAGCCAGAAGTTTGAAACTTATTTTTAGGCTATTGATTAGATATAAATAAATATGGCATTGACATGTTGTAAAAATTTACCCTTAAGGGGTAAAACAAAAATAGGGGATGAAAAGCTTTAGGAAAGTAACCTTTTACGCGGGCGAAGCCGCGGGCAAAGCTAGTATAAAAATAAATTCAATATACTCTCTGTCTATACTATTCTTTAAAGAACACGTAACTGAAATATATAAGACTAGCTTCTGCCCGCGGCTTCGCCCGCGTAAAAGGTTACTTTCCTAAAGTTTTTGATCCCCTATTTTTATTTTTGACCGTCGGTAATACAGTGCAACGGTATTACAATACTCAGGGTTGGAACTTCATTACTGAACTGCTAGATGGCGTTGAAGAAGCTAGATTTTGAGATTTTTTGACAAACAATTTTTTTTTATTTTTCATATAAAAATTTTGATTTTTTTTAATAAAAAGTATCCTATGTTACTTTTAATACCTCCAAGAATATGTGTACAATGTTTCATGATGATCCGTTGAGTAGTTTTAGCGTGAAAGCGTAACAAATAAACTTACATTCACATTTATATATTAGTAGGGATACGATATGTGCATACAATGAAGAATGATATAAGGTATAGATATAATTTAAAAAGAAAAATACACCGAAGTAATATTTAGGTATTTGGTTATTTTGATCAAACCAAAACATCATGTTCAATGACATGCAATAAAAACCCAGTAATGAAAACGAAAGCGAGGCTAAAAATTGCTTTCATTTCTGCATTTACGGTTATCAGCGTGGTCACAGAACTCTGGGGAAAAGAGGCAGGAAATACAGGTTATCACAAAACTTTTGTACATGAAACAAACTAAAGGAGATAAAAATGTGAATTTTAAATAAGTAGGTAGATTTAATTTATTTATCGAATCAACACATACAAATACTAAAATATTTTACTTACTTTTCGCGCTTTTTCTGTGCTCTATGCCAAAATTTTTCAAACCTCGCAACCGCGTCCTTTGAAACTAGTTGCGGATTCAAATCCCACAAGTCATCCTCGGTCAAAGCTCGTTTGTACCCTGTTATAGCGACTGGATCGAACCAGCTGAACGTGAGCCGGCTTGGTACTCCAGAGCGTATCTCAGCCGATTGTCTCTGTGGAGAATATTTTAATCAAACCAAATCTAGTTTCTACTATCTATCAATGCCTTCTATGGTAATTAATTAAGAATACAATGTCTCCAAGTGGACTTTTATAGCCAGTTCTGTGTGCCTATGTGGACTTCTATAGGTTTAGTTTATGTAAAAAGACAAAAAGACATTGCTTTTATATCTATATTACGCGATTTGTTTATGGTCTTCAAAAATACCATGATTAGTCACAAGGGCAGACAGGGGTGGGGGTTCTTCTTCTTTTAATGTATTGGCCAGCAGCTACTTATACGAGCCATTGTTGCCAGTGTCGAGTTATAATTGTCTTCACGTTCTTAGTCTCTTCAGGTAAGTCATTGTCCGTCAGTAAGTCAAATTATCGTCATCAACAGTACTATGGTCACACTGTTAATGGTATCTTGTGGGAATTTTGTAGGAAAACGAAAACATTGTAAAGCACTTTTATATGATATTCACTACATCCCATCAGTCACATCTGTCACATCACATTACATAAAATGCCATCAAAATTATTTTTTATTTTTATATATTATGATCGATTTGGGCAATAGCTTACAATTATCAATAATATAATTAGGTACATACCACTTAACGGGAGTGCGGGTCTAATCACACCTATATATCATGAGACTGTTAAAATTAACATTAAATTATTTCCCTCTGTACTGGTATATATATATATACAAATTATACAATACAATAAGAAATGTTGACAATCCTTTCTTTGCCAAAGCAATCGTAAATTGCTGTCCAAGGGAGCATTGCGAGACTCTTGCAAGCAAGTCCTGGTCTTACATTTGGGCAACACTAATTATGATAGTAAAAATAGAATGTCATACATACCTCACCATAAACATAAGGTGTATTATTAGGTGGCAAATCAGCGAAACAATTCAATATAAACATTACTATAACAAGTGAATAATACACGATATAACTAACAAAGTTATATCGGACATTCAAATCGTCGTTCGTATTGAATTCCATCATTTCGGTCCTCAGTTGTGGTAATCCGGCTAAAATTAGGAGTAACCAAAACATGAAGAGAACTCCTGAAGTTCTTAGGCCACATTTTCGATTGTAGCACAACAGTGTTGCGGATAATATCTGAAACAGACTGTTTAATGATCTTATCTCTTAAATTTTCACTTTTTTCTTGTTCTTTTAGCCTAATTTCCAATGTTGGGGAAGGGCCTCCTCCAAATGAGGGAATTAAGCCTACTGCACTAGACTGACATAGGATTTAATTAAAGTTTTCAATATCTTGCAGAAGACTTTTTATGGTCTAGCTCTATTTTATTGCTGATGGTATTGCACCGAAAAGATCGAAAGGCAAAATCGAAACAAATATTGATAAATTTGCAAGAGCATCTGGCGATATTATGCATATATTATGCATTTATTAGTCAAGCAACTTAGTCAAATACTAAGTTGCTTGACTTTTTCGTTGCAAAGCAATCATTAAACACCAATAGGTGCCTATACCTTGAAGGCTGATTGGATTGTATCAAAAACACCGATACGCAAAATCAGCACGAACATCGTTCGATAGTATAGTATATAACCTTGACTGCTGGTATTTTTTAGCGAACATCACTTTCAAAACATTAATTTATGATTTATCCCATAGTCCCACTACTTAAAGAAGTTTTAAATAAAACGCTGATTGAATAGGGACAAGTAAGAGCGCGCAAAAGTCCGTCGATACGCTATTCCCTTTAGTTCTGGTAATCTATCATTTTAAATTGTTGTATGCGCTCTGAGCAACTGAATTTAATAAGCGGGTTAGACGCATGTAAATAAAAACGTGGAAAAATTATAACAACCCACACCGTATCATTAGATTGTAGTATGGATTAAACATTAAAAACTATACTAGTTTTTTTTAAAGACACCACCTTGCGCTAAGGAAATAATCACAAATATATAGTTAACGCAGACAAATTACACCCCAGACTTAAAACAACACTTTATGGATTGCACAAAGTATTGTCCTGCGTAGGAATTGAAACCACAGTACTGAGACGGAAGGTCGGTATCTTAACCACTAAGCCATCTATGCAGTCAGGTTACTTGTAGCTTTTTAATTTTAACAACTGGAATTAATATTTTATATGTACTGTATGTAGATTTCTACTCGAAACTCAAAGTCCATTATCTACAAATTACATACATAGTTTCCCTTTATATATTTATTTATTATCTATTTATTTGAGTACGGGTTGAGAGCCCTCAGCGCTCACCCACAGTCCGGGTAAAGTTGTCATAGCCATCTGAGGCTAACAACTAAGACACAAAAAAAAATATTTTTTTGAGAATCAAACAGAATAGTAGCAAGTTTTTTTTATTAAATATTATAACTATCACATATATTAAAATTTAGATTTGTAATCTTTAACATCTAACTCTGGATTAGTCAAATTTTAATATTATCCCTAAATCTAAATATATTCATATTCCATCAGCCCGTAGACGTTCACTGTTGGACATAGGTATCCCCACGAGAATGCCACTCGGAACAGTACTTCGCGAAGTGATGTGATATGGCATTACATTTCGTGCCGAGTAATATTACATTTTACCATCACTTCAAACATCACACACATGACATTTCATGTCATGTGTGATGCGTAATGCGATAGCGCTCTATACATACGGCGGGCGGCATCAAGAAATATAAGCCTTAACGTTCTGAAAATAAAGCTCAAAATAAATATTGAATTGCCAGACACCGAACATTGCAGAAATGCAGAACAGTACACGGGTGTTCGCGTCATGTTTAATGTGATGTGTGATGTTTAATGTGATGTGATGTTTAGTCGCGTAATGTGTAATGGGACAGTACACGGTGGTTACGTGTGATACATCACTCGCATTACTTACACATGTCTAGCGGATAGGCGATCGCAATAGATGTTATAAGTTCATCAGAAGATAGCTGCAGCCTTCTGGTGAGACCCTCGACCGTTTTTTACGACTCCGAATATTGGGTATCGGGTCCACACGGGTATTTGTGCAATCTTCCGTTGTTGTCCTATAACAACGGAAGATTGAGCTATCTGGGGGTACCGTGATAGACAAGTTGGCCTATTATACCTGTATTATATTTTCTTTTAGCCTACAATAGTCTCAATGTTTGGAATCGGAGGCCAATTCCAAATGAGGGAATTTAGCTTAATACACCCGCTACCCAGATGGCTTGGGACAGTTGCAAACAATATTAGTATTATATATATTATATTAGCAGTCCGTTTCAACCGTTGTATCAAAAGCTAGTATGATACGAACGGAACGGATTTCCAACAGATGTGCGTTCAAATTCCGCGTTTAATAACAATTATTCAGTTCGCAAATGAGTTTATTATAAGCCGTATGTCAAATGCAAAATCAACAAAGTAAATTTGATTACTTTCATGAATTTAATTGTTATCTGTTTTTTTACATTAATTTTATAAAGGAATTATTTCGAGCGTGCTAAAGACCGCATGGTCCATTGTATAACAATTAATCTACGCTAATCGTCTATTAAAGGCGAATGCATTTTCAATTATTCATTTGCTGCATGTTTAATCTATTAGATAGATCTCAAAGACAATGATTGCTTCACAAATGTTATGCTTTAATCGATCTTGAAGTCCTAATCGTCAATTTTGGGTTTGTATTAATGAAGAAATTTTTAATAGCAAAGACAAACTCTGGCCCTGACCTTATCATCAAAGAACAGTTACGCTCTTTATTTAAAAAAGAGACGGAAAACTAAAACTTTATTGCTTGAAATCGATCACAGCGCCGTCTACTAGGTCCAATTCCCGACTAGAAATTTTTTCGTCTTCCTTAGCAGGACCGGACCGGGCATGCCCGATCTGGACCAGATAAGGAATGTAACGCAGAAGATATATCTGGACCCGATCAGGAAAACCTTAT
This sequence comes from Lymantria monacha, assembly GCA_905163515.2. Lineage (NCBI taxonomy): Eukaryota > Metazoa > Arthropoda > Insecta > Lepidoptera > Erebidae > Lymantria > Lymantria monacha. The sequence continues at coordinate 5,242,614 of LR991087.1, forward strand.
CGGGTCCAGATCAGGCATTCCTGATCGGGTCCAGATCAGGCATTCCTGATCGGGTCCAGATCAGGCGTTCCTGATCGGGTCCGGATGAAATTTTACTGATCGGAACCAAATCAATCATCTGCGTTATATATCTTGCCTGATCCAAAACGAGTATGCCCAGTCCGGTCCTTTTAAAAAACATGAAAATCTTAAAGAACATGTTTAATAAGTAAAAATATAAATTAATATATGACGTAGGCACCGAATGCAGTGCTATATTCTTATCATAGAGAGTCCCAGTGAGCCGTTCCGATTATGGCGCAACCACCAGATGCTAACGAGTAACGACTGCAACTGTCGCCTGAATTTCTCATTCATGACCTGATCGATCTGTTTTAATCTGATTCGATAACAACTAATTTAATATTAGGCCATGTCATTATGCTTCGGAGAATCTTAACACCGCGATTCAAATAATGACGTCATTTTACTAACGCCATCTATTTATTATGACCCAAAACATTAAATGTTAGAATGGTTGTTACAATATAATATTTCTATCTATGTTTTCAAATGTTAGGTACATTTATATATACACTCATTTGCAAAAAAAACGGGCGGTTTTGATTTTCATTCATATTTAAAAAGATACAATACCAAAAAGGTTTCAATCGTTTGTACACGTTACTGGCCGGTTTTAAAAATGCTGTGGTATTTAAAAAAGTACGTTCTAAATTCAATTTTTCATTTGATGTTCATTTTTACAGAAAACCCCTTTTTATCCTACATTTTTGGCGCGAAGTTCCAGAAGTTAACATCGACTTTCATAACTTTTATTCAATTTTTATCGATTAATTTCATATCCTTGACTGTCAAAGCTTTATTTAATGCTGTTTGGCTGTATCAAAAATGGTAGATAAAGTGGTAAAAGCTACCAAAATTATCGCGCTGCTTGAAGAGGGTTGCAGCCAATGTTTCGTGGCTAGGAGGCTAAATGTTAGTCGCTCGACAGTCCAAAGGACCTGGCAGCGATATCAGGAGACTGGTTCCGTCGAGAGAAGGCCTGGTTCTGGAAGAAAACCATGTACCCAACCACGGGATGATCGTTTTCTTGTGAGTCGCGCATTGAGAAATCGCAAATCTTCGTATGTGGATCTTAAGAACAACCTCCAAGAAGTAAGAAATGTGCATATTAGTCTATGGACGGTCAGGAGGAGGCTTCTCGCTGCCAATATACGCAGTCACCGCCCGGCCCGCGGCCCCAAATTACTCCGTGAGCACAGAGTTCACAGGCTTAGGTTCGCTAGAAATTGTGAATCATGGACTCAAGACGATTGGAATAGGGTTTTGTTCTCTGATGAAGCCAGGATATCTCTGTTCGGTGAAGATCGACGTCGGCGAGTGCTAAGAAGACAAGGAGAACGCTTTGCAGAGGCATGTTTCGAAGAAATCACACCTTATGGTGGGGGCTCTGTTATGTTTTGGGCAGGAATAAATTCAATGGATCGTACAGAGTTAGTCTTCATTGAAAACGGCTCACTGACTGGGCATCGATACATAACGGAAGTTCTAATTTCTCATGCACAACCCGCATTGGCCGCTCTAGGTGAAGACTCGATTTTTATGGACAATGCTCGCGCCCACCGATCCCGCGATGTTAATGCGTATGTGCAAGAGGTCGGCATTCGTCGTTTGGATTGGCCAGCTCGAAGTCCCGACCTCAATCCCATAGAGCATGTCTGGGACGTTCTGAAACGGCGTGTGAGATCAGTACACCCGGCTCCGCAGACCATCAGAGAGCTGAAGAATGTGATTACTGCGGAGTGGGAACGTATTCCGCAAGCAAGTATCCGGGATATACTCGCTAGCATGCCCAGACGAATTCAAGCTGTGATTTTAGCTAGAGGGGGTCACACTCGATACTAAACATTTATCTGCTTTTACTTTATTAAAGAAAAACAAACAAAAAAACTTTTTTATTTTTACTTCATGAGCATATGCACTACTAGCGAATATACACTACTAGCGAGGTTTAGCATTATTTCCCATAAATTGTATCTAAATTTTATGAAATACTGATGAAAACGATTATTTTCTTATTAATTTACCAAATTGTGTGGATAAAACTACCTATAATTATCAAACAAAGAAATATTAACATTTGAAATGGTTCATTGCTTAGGTGCCCGTTTTTTTTGCAAATGAGTGTATATTATTTATTTTTGTTTTTTACTTTAAATATAAATTATTTTTATATTATTAATTAAACATTATTATTATTATTAAATACATATGATTAATTAAAGATTTCAGATTAATCTCCTCTGATGCAAATACAATTTCGCCGGGGCATAAATATGACAATCATGTCACTTTTTTGAATTTTGATTGATATTTTTTTTGTGTTACGAAAACTGTTTCTGGTTCTGATATACTACAAGCCTTACTATATACTTGATGATACTTCACATCAGGCTATCCTTATTTGGTCCTGATCTGGTCCTGATCCGGTATGCCTTACCATACTTGATGTTATTTCACATCAGGCTATCCTGATCAGGACCAGACCTGGTCCTGATAGGGTTTGCCAGATCCGGCATGCCTCATTCTGTCCTGATCGGGTCCTGATTCGGTATGCCTTACCATACTTGATGATATTACACATCAGGCTATCCTTATTTGGTCCTGACCTGGTCCTGATCCGGTATGCCTTACCATACTTGATGATATTTCACATCAGGCTATTCTTATTTGGTCCTGACCTGGTCCTGATCCGGTATGCCTTACCATATTTAATGATATTTCACATCAGGCTATCCTTATTTGGTCCTGATCTGGTCCTGATCCGGTATGCCTTACCATACTTAATGATATTTCACATCAGGCTATCCTTATTTGGTCCTGATCTGGTCCTGATCCGGTATGCCTTACCATACTTAATGATATTTCACATCAGGCTATCCTTATTTGGTCCTGATCTGGTCCTGATCCGGTATGCCTTACCATACTTAATGATATTTCACATCAGGCTATCCTTACTTGGTCCTGATCTGGTCCTGATCGGGTTTGCCGGATCCGGCATGCCTCATTCTATCCTGATCGGGTCCAGATACATGATCTGGTTGAACCATACTTTTTTTCTAGTCGGGTTGTTAATCTTAGCTATATTTGATTTATTAATTGTCAGTCTATTTAAGGCACAGTTTAATTAATACACAAGTGTAGAATAATTATATAAGTATGCAGAGATATACCATTAATAGAGGCGTTAGAAAGGTAATGCTGTCGTAAGATGGTGGGAAGCCTGTGGACAGAGCGCCGCACTAAAGTATGAACCCAATAATACTTCACAATGCGAATCCAACGCTTTAGTATCGTTAGTCACATGCTTAAGCTTTAAATGTTAATCATTTGATGACGTAACACCGTAATTTATCATTCATTATATTGTTGATTGTATGTGTTCTTAAATTTTTTGAAGTCGTTTCAACAATTTAAACGGGCACTGAATTGGAAAGCAAGGGCAACGTAGAATAATCTTTTTGCAATTCTTTTATTTACATTATTACTCTGTTCATTGTAGTAGCATTCCCAAAATTGCTTTTATAACTATGTAAATGTCCGTATACATACAGTATAACAGGATCAGATAGAACCGGGAGAACCCTGTTGAATCCCCAGCCCGGGGCTCGAGACTCGTAACTGGAATATTAATTCGATCAACTGTTTATAATTGTATGAACGGATTAATTTTTCTATTTAATATTCCTGTAATTATCTGAATGATATATCCGAACAAGTTTGTACGGGCGCCCAAGTCCACCTACCACTTGACTGGCTTTTCTTCCTTTCACAAGCAAAATAAACTAGTTGTTTCTACTTTAAAAAATAATTAGGACGATAACCGATAAACATTGAATACTATTACGTTATTAGGTCACTATCAACAATAAATAAACATTATTTATCTCATTGATTACGATAACGATTATGTATTTACATGTAAAAATGTCACGAGCGGCGTAGGGTCGGTGATAAACAACGCTAATGGATTTTATTTGACGAAACTTTACGAAATTTCCCGGCGATAACTGTTGGACGAGCAGCATAAGTTTATTGGCATCGCGGGGTCCTAAATTCGAATCATGCGTCAGGCAAAAAAAGGTTTTCTTCAGATTTACTTTAATCTTCTAAGATTCTCTGGGAAAATTTTCAGCAACAAGCACGAAGTTGGTAACTATTACGTGGAACAAAATATGGTGGGTTAGTTGGAATGTAAACATAATCTCTAAAATTTTAACATAACATAACATAATCCACATAATCTCTAAGATTTTAAAACTTTTTTCATTAACATAAAGCTCTATTATCCGTGATAAGGTTAGGTAGGTACCTATTATCCCTGCAAAATATATATTTTTTAGGGGAACCGAAAAATATCACAGTCACGACAAAAACCACACCAACATTTTTTACCTAACCGGAAGTCTTACCAGAATCTCGAGATCTGCAATCGGATGTTTAAGATTCTTAATACAATAATAACTCGAATTTATACAATATGTACAACTAAAACTTTCTAGTAGGAGTTATAAAAACCGGTTAAGGTTTACAGGTTAACCGGTTACGGGAACCTTGATTACCTCATTAGGCTCATTAGATTAATGGACAATAGCATTTTACTGGGTAACTTAAAACACCAACTGCGATCGCCAACACGCCAGTTAAGCGTGGTGATAATGATATTATCAATTCTGTGGGTAAGCTTATCACAAGCAATGAACGTCAATGGGCTGATTAATGGAATATATCGTATTTAAGGCCCACCAGCTACCTTTGTCGCAATTACGGGGAAACTTTTTAAATTGAATTCATATGAAATAATTTCTTATATAAATAAGTTAGGTAATACTAATTATCTAATTATTTTTTATTTTTAATCTGGGTTAAGAGCCCTCCGTGCACACCTAGTCCATGGTAAGGTAAGAAAAAAAATGAGTCAAAACACTAAAAGAGAAAATAATAAAAAAGTATTTCCAAGCATATTGACGGCACAGATGGCGTAGTGGTTAAGATACCAACCTAGCGTGCCGGTGCCCTGGGTTCGATTCCTACACAGGCCAATACTTCTTGTAATCTACAAAGTGTTGTTCTGAGTCTGGGTGTAATTTGCCTGCATTAATTACATATTTGTAAAGACCCCACAATATAATTTCCTTAGTGCAGGGTCTCTAAATAAGTATATATTATTATATTTTTCATATGGTGACGGTATGGATTGAATACAATTCACCAACAACACCTTTACCTGTGTGGTGCTCGTGGTTTCAAAAAACATCATTAATCTCGACATTAAACCCCAGTCATCACGTCTGGTCACAGTGATGATGATTTTCTATGGATTCAATAATGAATCCTTGATAGTACTGTGCAGATTAGCTAACTCTATTTATCTTCTCTTACTACATAGGCGGGGTGCTATTTTTTTGTAGCATGTTAAGGTCCCATGTAAGGCTGACCGACCGCATTCGCAACGACGACGTAAGAGAGCGAGTAGGTATGAAAGAGAGTATTGGTGTAAAGATGCGAAAGGGAATGCTCCGATGGTTCGGACATGTGGAAAGAATGCCGAACGAACGTCTGGTTAAGAAGATATACAATGCGAAAGTGGAAGGATGTAGGTACCAGGGGAGACCGAGACTCACCTACCTAGACCAGATTGGTCACGCACTGAAGGAAGGTGGAGTCACGAGTCTCCGAAACCGGCGAGCGTGTATGAAGAGAATTATGAATGTTGAGGAAGCGAGTGAAGTATGCAAGGATAGAGTTCTCTGGCACTCTGTTCTCTCTGCCTACCCTGCAAGGGATATGGCGTGATGATATGTATGTATGTTAAGGTCCCAGCAAACTTTATAAGGGGCCATTCTTAAATAACGTAAGGCGTTTTGGGAGTGTTGACTGAATATTATAACTTCTTACTATGGGCAGGGAGGGGGTAGTGAACCTGACATTAAGATATTAAATTGAAAATTAATAATTTAGGACAAAACCGTGATAGATTAATAAGATTTTGGATAAAACCGTGATAGATTAATAAGATTAATGTTATTGCAATGCGTTAATGATACCTACTTGTAGTAAGAAGATTGTAATAAAAAAGATTTTCAGAATAAACGGAGTTATATTTGATCAATAGGGCATTTTCTTACAAAAATTTTTATTAAGTGAGTTGCAATCTTATGACGTCTTATGGTAGGGCCAAAACATTCTTCAAAATCCCTTACGTAATTTATGTACGGCCCCTAACCTGCTATACCATTTGGGTCTTCGGTGGCAGAGGAAATAGTCTGTCGCTGCCTAACACTTCCATTAAATAAAAATGTTGCCAGTTCAAATTAATAAATTACATTTTTAGATTTAAAAATAATCTTTTGTAACATTTTGCCTAAAATAAGTACAGAGTCATGAGAAACTAATAAAAATACCACTTAATATTGTGTAAAGTCCAGTACTTCTAAATGTCAGCAACATAATTACAAAAATATATAACCAGCTTTCTTAACTGGGTTCTCCTATATACAGCTATGATAATTAGATATGATAGGTTTATAGTACTTACAAAAGTGAGTGCCTTAATAACGGGATCATAATAATCAGCATCAAATACTTTGTGAGGTTCTCTTGAAGATATATAAATAACTTGACCAATATTTATAACTTCCAATGCTATCAAACCAAAGGTTACAACTAATTTGCTAATATTTAATTTGTTCCAAGGTATGTTGGCCTCTTTGCTATTAACCATTTGGTAAATCTCAAATATTGTTGCTACCCATAGATATATGCACGGGATCCAAACAAGAACAGTCTTTTGGAAGCATGGTGTGAAATCGGGATTATCTGTATTCCATGTAAGGCTTGTATTCTAAAAATAATTATACATACAACTGTAAATAAATTATATTACATATTTAAAAAAAAAGACCTTAATTGTTTATTTATACATAATAATAGTAATACCAATTATTTATGTAAGATTTACGTCTTAGTTTGGTTTTAATAAGAATAGATGACTCAAGACAAACATATAAAAGAAGAATAAACAAAGTGGCCATGAGTAATGCTATATTTGTTATACTACAATAATTTCTTGACAGATGGGCATAATTGTTCCATTAATAGTGATAGGACCAAATTGTTAACAATTTTCTGTTTAGAGCAGCGGGTCAGTCCCTCCAGGGTAGTACCACACTGTGGCAGAAATGGCAATGTGCTGTCTTGCTTTATTAGGTGAGCAAGAGAGCCACAAACCCAACTTTTTGGGTGGGTTTAGGGTTTTCTTTGTTAGGCAGCGGGTTAGCTGTACCTCTATTGCAAATGTTTAAGGCCAGCATTAACACATACCATCACCTGATGTAAAATAAGCAAGCAGCACATCTGTGCTGCTTACTTGTTTCCTACCATAAGCAACTCTGTAATACATTGTTTTTTTGTATATATTTTTTTACATATTGCAAGAAATTTCCGTTTATTTAATTATATTGTGTAATAATAAAAATAAATAATTATTACACAATGTATTTAAATAAAGTGAAAACTCGTGCAATATATAAAAAAATATAGGTATACAAAAAGTAAGTAATACAGAGTTAAAAAATAATTCATCGGGAATAGTTCTTTGGTTAGGAAAATAATATCTCAGGTATGTTGACTGTGTTTTCAACAGCGCCTATATAGTTATATGCTCCCAGAGGCCTAAAGGTTAAAGGGTTCGATTAAATCACACATGGACATACTTAGAAAATGAATTTTACTTAATAGGATATTTTTATTCTTATATTACTATATACTGTTTATTGAACACAATAAATATTATACACGACTTACCCAAAATGTAGATCCACAAAAAATATCCATCGATGAATTTGAGGACATTTTCCTAGCTGAGTAACTTAACAATGTACAATAAATAAGTAAAGTTGCGCGATTAATATGAAATATTTTTAAATTTACCGCACTAACAAGCACCATACGAGCACCTCCATAGAGTAAAATAATATACTGAGAAGCGTATTGTGAAATGTCATCAAATGTCTTATGTCTTGAACACTTTTTTTTTTGTTCTGTTCGTCCATTCGGAAAGGCAAAGGGATCAAAGCCCATACAGCCAAGTCTTATTTAATTATTGTTCATACATTTTCCATCATTTCTGCATATTATGTAGCCTTAATAGTCATTGTCTGTCAGTAAGTCAAGTCGTTACCATTAATCGGGCGCTGATAACCTAATCAATGATTTTCTTTGGGAATTTTGGACAAATATGAAAATACATGTAAACCACTATTATACCATATTCACTATACTTCAGCACTTTAACTGTACCATATTGCATAAAATACCAGCAAAATTATTCAATATAACACCACAAAACACTAAAGAAATGAATATAATACAAGAGCGTGACATGACATTTCCACATTCGCGCCAAAACTCGTCTTGAACACCTTCTGAGAGAGATCATTTTTTTTTATTCCGTTCGTTCGTTCCGACAAGCAAAAGAAACAAACCCAATACAGCCGGGTCGTATTTAATTTTCTTCATAATTAAATTATTTATCAAGAATGGATAAAATAAGAAATGAACATATAAGAGGAAGTTTGAAAGTTGCGCCAGTGACGGAAAAGTTAAGGAGTGAAAGATTGACATGGTATGGACATGTGATGAGACGGGATGAAAGTAATCTTGTGAGGAAAGTTTTAAGTATGAATGTTGAAGGCTTAAGGCCTAAGGGTTAAGGGAAGACCGAAGAAAAGATGGATGGACTGCGTGAAACATAACATGGATAGACAAGGAGTGACCACAGAGAGGACGTCTGATAGAGTTGTATGGAAGGAGAAGACATATTGCGCCGACCCCAAATAGATTGGGATAAGAGCAAGTTGATGATGATGATTATCTATCACTATTTTCTTCATTGCATAGCCTTAATAGTTACTGTCCGTTAGTAAGTCAAGTCGTTAGCATTAATTTGGCTCTGATAATCAAATTAATGGTTTCATTTGCAATTTTGTGAAAATACGAAAATAAACGTAAGCCACTATTAAACCATATTCACTACACTTCAGCACTTTAACTGAACCATATTCCATAAAATACCAGCTAAATTATTCAATATAACACTACAAAACTCAAAAAAAAAGAAATAATATAAGAGCGTGAAATGACATTTCCATATTCCCGCCCAAAAGTCGTCCCGAGAGAAATCAAAAACATTTCGAGCATAGATTTTTTATTTCACTTTGCCCGTCCATACCAGCAAAGGAAATAAAGCTCATACAACAAATTCTTATACAATTTCACTATAAAAATAGATTATTGTTTGTGTTTCATTATGTTACATTTATTTTCATTCTTTAATTAGCATCGGCTATATAGGTTGCTTTGGGTATTACTTATTAGAACACGAACACACTCGTAAAGAGCTTAAATATGAATTACATACATACATACATATCATCACGCCATATCCCTTGCAGGGTAGGCAGAAAGAACAGAGTGCCAGAGAACTCTATCTCTGCATACTTCACTCGCTTCCTCAACCTTCATAATTCTCTTCATACACGCTCGCCGGTTTCGGAGACTCTTGACTCCACCTTCCTTCAGTACACGACCGATCTGGTCTAGGTAGGTTAGTCTCGATCTCCCTCGGTACCTACATCCTTCCACTTTCGCATTGTATATCTTCTTAACCAGACGTTCGTTCGGCATTCTTTCCACATGTCCGAACCATCGGAGCATGCCCTTTCGCATCTTTACACCAATACTCTCTTTCATACCTACTCGCTCTCTTACGTCGTCATTACGAATGCGATCGGTCAGCCTAACTCCACAGATTTTCCGCAGAGATCGCATTTCGACCGCATTAATTTTACTTTCATACTCTTATCTGCATACCCAACTCTCGCTTCCATACAGTAATGTTGGGACAAGCACTGCATTATGTATTGCTACACGTGCCTTCTGGCTGAGGTGGTGGCTGCCGAGAAGTTGCCCCAACGCTCCGTTCACTCTATTTCCCGCATTCACTCTTCGCTCTATATCAGTGGTGTACCTTCCATCTCGGCTAAATCCACATCCGAGATACAACATCCAAATATTATTACACATATATACAAATTCATCCACTTGCTCTAGTATATCATTGCCTATTGTTACTCTTACATCTGTTCCTTCTTCGTCTCTTTCAAAGACCTAAATATGAATTATATATCATTTATTCCATTATTTAAAATAGCATCTACAATATTTATACATATTTTATCTAATATTACAAAACATTAAAATCTCTCCAATTCTCCATGCATACAATGCATCATCATTCTCTTATTCTTATACCAATTACTTGGGGTCGATACAATATGTACTCTTCTTTCACAGTACATATTGCAAAAGTTATTAGCAATAGCTTTATGACCGTCCGCCTGCCAGACGTCAACCCTCTTTGGGAATATAATTGTTGACCAAACACCATCAGATTTAGTTGACCCAAGTCGTTATAAGGTTCTTAGTAGTCTTTTACGACATCCATGAGCAAAGTAGGGGTTGGTAGTATTCGCAGCCACACAGCTATACAAGGCAATAGTAAATAAAATCCGACTCCATCCAGGGGCGGCTTCATCTATAGTCCAGAGATACATAGAGCCTCTACTGTAACACTCTGTACGGAGCGGGCGCACCATACGCAGCCGGTCCACCTAGTGGGAGTCGTCTACGCTGCATCGTCCGGAGAGACTAAGTGAAATAAATGTATATAGCTTGGCTGAATGGGCTTTTTTCTTTTTGCCTGTCCGGACCGACGAATCTATATATAAATAATAACTCATTCATTCAGTTGACGCAGCTCATTTGCTCATTTCATTCCATATGTCATTCCTTGATGGCTTGGTTGTTGGTTGGATTTGTGATGATTGGTAATAAAACAGTAATTTGTTGTATTAATTCCATATTTACGAATTTACAAACGCATTTCTCGTGAGATCTCGCGAGTTATAAGCTTATTTTCTAGTATATTCTACTACATTTAAAATAGTGCAGTTCTACAGATTGTAAGGTGGAGTTTGTAACCGTGTTGTCGGTATTTTAGAATGGCAGAGTATTTAGCTGCTATATTCGGTACAGAAAAGGACAAGTAAGTTAAAATATATTATTAGATTTATATAATCTCTTTTGTTGCAAGTGGTTTTATGAATTTGATAGCTAAAGTAAATTAAAAAATAAAGAGGTTAGGTTTGCAATAGACCACTTCAAATATTATGATAATGGCTATAATATTTACTGATATTTCATTTATTAATTTTCACTTCATTTTTCAGAGTAAATTGTTCCTTTTATTTTAAAATTGGAGCATGTCGACATGGTGATCGCTGTTCTCGTATTCACAATAAACCAACCTTTTCACAAACAGTGCTGTTACAAAATCTGTATGTGAACCCTCAGAACTCAGCCAAATCTGCTGATGGCAGTCATTGTGAGTATTCTCTACATAACATATACAAATATACAACAATAACTTTGAAATATATCATACATGATTTAGATAAATGTTATTTGCTTTAAGCTATATACTACAGTGTGGAAACTATATACTCGGCAGTCTCTTGGCCATATTCTACAAGGGGACTAAAATATTAGTTAGTAAACAAAAAAGTATAGAAAGAATTTAAGCTGAAGAATATTGAACTTATTGCTAACCAATATTCTCATGAAGAAAGCAGCATTTCTTTTTTTTAAATGACACCACCCTGCACTAAGGAAATAATTCTTTTATTGCGGAGGACTTTACAAACATGCAATTAATGCAGACAAATTACACCCAGACTCAGAACAACACTTGGTGGATCGCACAAAGTATGGTCCTGCGTGGAAATTGAACCCACGGCACAGGCACGAAAGATCGGTATCTTAACCACTGTATCATCTGTGCAGTCATTGCCATTTGTTAATTAATGTGATCAAATCAAAATGTAACATAAATGAATCCTGATTCTTTTCATGATGACGAGACACATATAAAGTATATGTGTCTCGTCATAATACAAGTTTTTCCATTGAGATAATAATGTGTTCTAAATTTGGTATGGTTTCAATCTTAATTGAAATTGTAGATGGTTTTTTTTTTGGGTAGGCTATGGTTCGGACATACACTGCCCATTCCTACCTGGTACCTATTCCACATGGAGCATTAACATTAAAAGTTTTACAGCATTTCCATAATGTTATCATTTTTGTGCCTTACAGTGGTTGTGGCCAATGTGTCGGATGAAGAGATGCAGGAGCATTATGATAATTTTTTTGAAGATGTGTTTGTGGAATGCGAAGATAAATATGGAGAGATAGAAGAGATGAATGTATGTGACAATCTCGGTGATCATTTAGTGGGGAATGTCTATATTAAGGTGAGTTCATTTCCTTTAGAATTTCATTAAGGGGTAAGGAATAATATTATCTAACGAAAAAGCTTTGATTTTTTTATTTCAAATCATCCAGCATCAAGTTACAAGGGGCACCACAAATGTACTTTTTCCTGCGGCATAACCATATAATTGTTGCCATTGCCGTGTTTTATAACCGTATAATTGTTGCCATTGCCGTGTTTTAATGGTTATTTCTTCGTGAAAATTTCATAGAATATTCTTCAAATGTCATACTTTCATGTATCATTGGACTTAATAAATAAATTTTAACTGTGTCGTCACAAAAAAATTATAAAAAAAATGCATTTTTCTCTACGAATTAACCTTAGACGTCAACCCTCCTTGGGAATGTAATTGCTGACCAAACGCCATCAGATGGAGTTGGCCCAGGTCATTATAAGGCTCTTAGTCGTCTTTTACGATATCCAAGAGCAAAGTAAGGGTTGGTAGTATTCTTAGCCACTACCACACAGCTGCTCCTCATCTGTCATACATATTTACAAAAAGTTATCTAAGTTTATGATGGCATCAGGTGGACCTGGCCCAGTTAGATATAAAGCTCTTAGTCATCTTTTACAACATTCACAACTAAAGTAAGGGTTGGTAGTGTTCATAGTCACCACCATGCAGCAACTTATCATCCTTTTTTTTTGGCGGTGGGCTACGGTGCTGTCACGCCCTGCTAATCCGTCCGGGGCAACAAGAAAAGCGGCACACAACCCCGTAAACCCGTCCTACAACAACCTCTCTACGCCGTTCGGGTGCGACAACGGAACCCGGTCTTTTTCATTGGTGGTCCCACCCGGCATTATCATCATCATCCTCCTACTCTTATAGTATGTAGCTTCTATTGTACATACTTAAAAAATTGTGATGGTAGATTTGTGACCAGCCGCCTGCTTGATGTCAACTCTTCTTGGCAGTGAAAGGGCCAATAAACCAACCACCAATACTATGTCACCCATCTTTTAGATTGTTTATCTTTTAATTTTAGTCACAAGCAATGTGAGGGGTTAGCATTTGTGGCTGCCATCACACAGTATAAAATAAAGTAATAAATCTTTTATATGTGTCTTCAAATTATTCTATATTTAAATATTCCAGTTTCGCCGAGAAGAGGATGCTGAAAAAGCTGTTAACGACTTGAATAACCGTTGGTTTGGCGGTCGTCCTGTGTATGCGGAGCTGTCACCGGTGACGGATTTCCGTGAGGCATGCTGTCGTCAATATGAGATGGGCGAGTGTACCCGGAGTGGTTTCTGCAATTTCATGCATCTCAAACCTATTTCTAGAGAACTACGAAGGTAAATACAATCATCTTAGGTTTTAAACAATTTTGACTATCCTTATGCAAAACAATGATCACCTTGTTTAATGGAACCTATTGATCTTTCTTGCATTCTTCTCATCACTATTTAGCTCAGGTATAATCCAATTTGACATAACGTTTTATGACAGTTTTTACTTCTGTATTTTGTGTCAAGTATTAGTGAATTGTATTCTTAGTTTATTATCTGAAGGAAGGTGGAGTCAAGAGTCTCCGAAACCGGCGAGCGTGTATGAAGAGAATTATGAATGTTGAGGAAGCGAGTGAAGTATGCAAGGAGAGAGTACTCTGGCATTCTGTTCTCTCTGCCTACCCTGCAAGGGATATGGCGTGATGATATGTATGTATGTAGTTTGTTATCACATGCAAAATGTGATTTTTCTTTTTTGGTGATGATTTCCTAAGAATTGTTGGTTATCATCTAACGCCACAGGATATCAGCAAACTATTATATATTGTCAAGAAGCTTTTATTAGTTTAGAGAGAAGAATTTTATTTTTTTTATTCTAACGAGCCAATTGGCATAGAGTTTTAATATCCATAAACTACATATAATAACTGCTCGTCATAAAACAACTCAGCTCAGCATATTGCAGACAGAAGCCTGCACTGATCTTCCGTGGAGTCGTAATGATGACGTCACGAAACATGAGCGAATTATCAATAATTAAAAAAAAAAACAAAAAGACATACATACACACATACATATCATCACGCCATATCCCTTGCAGGGTAGGCAGAAAGAACAGAGTGCCAGAGAACTCTATCTCTGCATACTTCACTCGCTTCCTCAACATTCAATAATTCTCTTCATACACGCTCGCCGGTTTCGGAGACTCTTGACTCCACCTTCCTTCAGTACATGACCGATCTGGTCTAGGTAGGTTAGTCTCGGTCTCCCTCGGTACCTACATCCTTCCACTTTCGCATTGTATATCTTCTTAACCAGACGTTCGTTCGGCATTCTTTCCACATGTCCGAACCATCGGAGCATTCCCTTTCGCATCTTTACACCAATACTCTCTTTCATACCTACTCGCTCTCTTACGTCGTCGTTACGAATGCGGTCGGTCAGCCTAACTTCACAGATTTTCCGCAGAGATCGCATTTCGACCGCATTAATTTTACTTTCATACTCTTTTCTGCATACACAACTCTCGCTTCCATACAGTAATGTTGGGACAAGCACTGCGTTATGTATTGCTACACGTGACTTCTGGCTGAGGTGGTGGCTGCCGAGAATTCGCCCCAACGCTCCGTTCACTCTATTTCCCGCATTCACTCTTCGCTCTATATCAGTGGTGTACCTTCCATCTTGGCTAAATCCACATCTAAGATACACAAATTCATCCACTTGCTCTAGTACATCATTACCTATTGTTACTCTTACATCTGTTCTGGTTTCATCTCTTTCAAAGACAATTATTTTGGTTTTGCTCACATTCACGCGTAGACCCCTTTTCTTACAATCTTCTGTCATTGTGTCGACTAGGGTCTGCAGGTCAGTCGCTGACTGTGCCAGCAGGACTGCATCATCTGCATAAAGCAGAGCAGTGATCACTGAGTCGCCCATCTGAACTCCCACATTCATATCGTTCAACCTTTGGAGACATTTATCCAGATATATGATAAACAGCCTGGCTGACAGAACGCACCCCTGCTTAACGCCGATATTGACGTCAAACCAAGGCGACATTCCATCATCCAGCCGCACACAGGCTGTACAGCCCATGTAACTGGACTGCACAGCCTGTAGCAGTTTACCGTTAATACCATACTCCGGTAAAATGTCCCAAAGTTCCTTTCGTACAACCTTGTCAAATGCTCTCTCCAGATCCACAAAACTGCAGAAAACCCTCTGACCTAGAGCCAGATGCTTCTCCACAATGTTGCGCAGAGAGAACACTTGATCCATGCATCCCCTTTCACTCCTGAAACCTCCTTGTGTCTCACACAGTAAACCATCGGACACCATCCTCATTCTCCTTTCAATAATTTTACCATACACTTTTGCTGCCAAACTGGTCAAGCTTATGGCTCTGTAATTTGCGCAGTCATAACGTGAACCCTTGTTTTTAAACAAAGACGATGAATGCGCTATTCCAGTCCCCGGGAATCATTCCCGAGCTCCAACATAAATTGAGGAGCAACAGGAACGCCTCCCAGACACAGGAGCCACCAAGCTTGATCATCTCGGCAGACACCATATCAATGCCCGCTGCCTTACCATTTTTCAAACTTCTTATCGCCCATTCAACTTCATCCATACTGATGCCATCGGAGGACGCCGTTGTCGAATGTTGATCTACTAAACCACATGCGACACCGGCGCCGACCGTAGCATCCGCATACATATCGCCAAAATATTCACTCCATCGGCTTAACACGTCTTGTGTTTGTGTAAGAATGTCTCCACCTTTAGACCTTATTTTATTCATTCTGAAGGCTGACCAACCACCCCGAGACTTCTTCACCTCCCTCCAAAAGAGTTTGGTGTTACCCTCGAAGTTTTTAGTCAGCCTATCTTCTGCACTCATACTTGCTCTATCACGTTTCTCTTTCACTAAGGCCTTGGTGTCATTCTTACATTGCCGATATATTTCTTTCTTCTATTCAGTCATACTGTCATTCAGATTCAAAGAAGAGACATAGTCCAGCCACGCTTTCTTCTTTTGCTCTATGGAAGCTGCCACTTCCGCATCCCACCATGCATCACCATTTGTTTTTCTATGCTTCTTTGAACTTCCACATACTTCTTTCGCTGTATCTACCATACTCTCTTTCAATACTCTCCAGCATTCTTCAATGTCCGATTGCGGCTGGCTTGCCATCGTCAGCCGTTTTCGGACACTCTCTGCATACATTTCTCTTACACACATATTATTAGATAATTGCAACCTTTCAACCTTTATTCTTTCAAGCCCTCCGAAGTGGACACGCTCTCGCCAGTGCCTCCACTTTCTGAACAGACCACTAAATCTCGCAATAACCAGATAGTGGTCCGTATCGACTGTGGGGCCTCTGTAGGCTCTTGCGTCCAATATTTTGCTTTGGAGGCGACTGTCTACCAAAATTAAATCTATTATACTTTTCTGTTCATTCCTTCTCCATGTATACATATGGATGTCCTTATGTTGGAAAAATGTGTTTGACACAATAAGGTTTCATGGACCAAGTATGTTCTCATAGTCGGGACGCTTGGTCCCCACCCATCCGTTCAAATCTCCGCATACAATCACGCGTTCACTGGTTTCTGCCATATCCAGAACTTCCCTAACATTGTCCCAAAACTTCTCTAGGTCTGATGCCACCGAGGAGTTTACGGGAGCATATGCTACAACCATGAATACCTTGGTGACACCTAGTTTTATACGGACCCAAAGAAGTCTGGGATCATACATTCCGTAATCCTTCACACCTGAGGCCAAGCGAGAGGACAACAGCACTCCTACCCCCATGCTGGCTCGATCGCTCTGTGGTACACCAGACCACAGAGCCATCCCGCCACCAGGAAGATCGCAGGCGTCGCTGCCCCTTCGCTTGGTCTCTGTTACACAGAGCACGTCTAGCTGTTTGTCCGCCATGACGGATATCAGCTCGTGCAACTTACCTTCCACACAACCTTGTAAGAGGTTGTTGTTTGTTCCACGTCCCACCCGGCACTCTGCTCTCCTCGACTCGCCTGACTGGGTAAGGCGTGATGGGTGGCGGCCCCCATCGCCGCAACTGCCGAAGTTCGTACCGACGGGGGCGGGTCGGTACCCGTCGCCTCCGGGGGACACCCTAACCCGCATTGCGGTACGCATATCGAGCCGGATTAGCAGTCTAATTAGATTGGCAGGGGACGCGAACGAGCACGCTCCGGACTATGCCCCCCAAACAAAAAGACAAATACATGAATTCCGATAATTATGCTAGGGCCGCACCTGCGTGTATCGTCCCGAAGTAATGTGTGGCGAAGCTTCGTACGTTTTGTACACTAGAATGTTATCGCGATAAAACTGTGGTCACATTAGCGACTTCGGTATTTTACAAGCATCGTGCAATAATTAAAGATGGCCGAAATCATTTTCATGCGTTTAACTATGGATGACGCTTGCTTGCTTTACTATTACAGCTATATTATGCTAATAATTACATAATGATTTTTTTGGATCCCTGCATGAGTTCCGCTTCATAATGGTGTAAAAATTCTAACACCATTTCACCACTACACTCCATATTTATTGATTAACTGGAGATCCTCCAACGCGTCTAAACACATCGAAAATTGCCGCCGAAATGAAAAACGCTAGTTTGATCACAGAGCGCGATATATTAGCGCGCTAAAAGTCTTTGACTTATCGCCACCCAAGGGATAACGCACACGAAGCCCGAATGTTCGCGACGATAGCCAATAATGACCGGTCACATCTGCGTGTATCATCTCATTGCACGAAGCTTCGTGACGATACACGCAGGTGCGGCTCCAGCATTAGACTACCATTATACACGAAAAGGTAACTTATAAAATAAAATATCGAATATATTCTTACCCAACGGACATTGGCAGAATGTTAATTTATTACAACTTGGCGCCATTTATGTTAACCGTAACCAATTTGCGTACATTTATACAGTTTAATACTTGTAGTATGTAATAAATAAAGAACATAATGGCATATATGTTAGCATATTCCCTTCTGTTTTGAGGTATGCGGTATTGGTATACTGCGGGCTAGTTGAAGGTTTTCTTTCTAAAAAGGATTATTTCCTAGCCTCTATTACAAAATATTAATAAATTATCGCTACATATATCATCATCATTACCCTGCTCTTATCCCAATTACTTATGCAACATGTCCTTTACTTCTGCCCAATCATATCGAATGTCATCTCTGTAGGTCACTCCCTTTTTATCCACATCATGCTTTATGCAATCCATCAATCTTTTCTTCGGTCTTTCCGTACCCCTAATACTTTCAACATAGAATTACAACTACAGAACAATTTTACAAATAAAGTTGACATGATCAAGTGCTTCTGTAAAAAGCAAGTCATGTCTGGAGTAGTATATATAGAGGTGTGTAAATGCATTTTTCTTCAGCGAGCAATAAAATGTGTTTTTTTCTAAATTTAAGTTGTGACCAGTCCAGTGATGTATGTATACAGGGTGCCGATTTTATTACTAGAATAACTTAAACTAGGTGTAGGAATGACGTCATAAAAAACATTAAAGTTAGTTGCAGACTCCTAGCTCTGCCCAATCCCGAGATAAAGTGATTTGTTTCTTATCAAAACAGTAGGTTTGTCAGCGTACATTGACCTGTAGGTACACTACACACACTGTCTACTAGTTCAATGTCACACGCATGCCTACATCGAATTTTTATAGTACAGGTGTATTGACCGCTTATCAGTATGGCAACATAATCAAAACTTAGGTACTAGGTTTTTTACTGATTTGGATAGTGTATCATAGTCTGATACACCCCCTTCAAGGATTCTACTAATTAAATCGGCAACCTGTATAATAGGCAATTGTAGTGTTCTGGGTTTGAAAGCTGAGTCGGCCGATAGTTTTGATAAGCTTTTCTGTAAATTTTCAAATTTTTTTATGTGAATCTATAACTTTGGCGAAGTATGTATTATGCGTTTGTTTATTCATCCTCATCTCTGCTCAAATACATCCCACTGTTGGAATCGATCTTTTTTTCTGAAGAAAATTGACCTACTATCACTACCCTGGTCAGACGGGTTGATATGTGTTTATTGTTGAATTTTTCTTCTCTTGTATAGATGTTATCGGCATATTATACTTAATAGGCTTTTACATCATCCACCAGTAAGAAAAAGGGTAGTGTATTCTTACTCATGAAATTCTACTGTCTATATAAAAACGTGAGGTATTTATGAAAAAAATATATTAAGGCTTAATATTTGAATATTGTTTGCAGATATTTATATTCTCGTCGCAAGGGGGCACGACGCTCGCGCAGCAAGTCCAAGGAGCCAAGGAGGAGGCGCTCACGCTCGCGTGAACGTCGCCGCGAACCTCCGCGCAACTCACGCTCCGGCCGCTATTGACGGACGTCTGCGCCACAGTCCACTGTCCACTAGCTCATTGGACCTTACAATACAACTATTAAATAAAAGTGTCACATCATATGAATGCATTATTTTCAATATAAAAAGAAATAACTAATAATGTATTAGTTTATTATGTACTAGTTTGTCCGCGACTTCGTCCACGTTGAAATCATTATTTGTGTTGTATGGTTGAAGAATATCAAAGCAGAATTCGCACCCTATACACATAAATACAACTTTAGGGAGGCACATATTCACTGAAGGGTTGATTTTCGGAATATTCCTTTTTATTGGGTCTTTTCACTACAAAAGTAAGATATCAGTGTAAGAATGCTGCCTAGAAATCAAGTTAAAGTATAACCGTAAAATTTAATCTCCTAAATTAAATAATTAGAAGTTGAAAATTGATAAATGTTGAAACAAATGTTTTTTTTTTATCATCATCATCATTTCAGCCCATCGCCGTCCACTGCTGGACGTAGGCCTCCCCCATGGTACGCCACAGAGTGCGGTCCTGTGCCGTCTGCATCCATCGACGCCCAGCAATTTTCACTAGATCGACTGTCCACCTAGTTGGGCGTCCAACACTGCGTCGTCCGGTACGGCGGTTATGGCTCAAAAACCCTAAAGATAATGTTTTTTTTTAATATTTACTGAATATTATTTGTGTTTAATTTGAAAACGATATAATAAGTTTTCTTTTTTTTTTGCCGTACACAGTTTGCTACAGCATTTCATCCCATTTGTAAAATCTTTTTTTAATTTAATGTTTCTTCAGCGTTAATGAGTCAGCCAATCAGCTTACAATCTTTATTTATGGCGTGAAACTTGTTTATACAGGGTGGAAGTGGACCGCTCCCGAAAACAAAGACAGGTGACCCTACTAGTCCTACTTGTAATGATAGGTTAGAAAAAAAAACGATCAGGATGAAAAAAATTTTTTTTTTTCACAAATATTTTTGTTTTTTTCACATTCCATCGTATTAGGATAGTGCCATGTAACGATAACTCGATAAAAAATACGTAACTATACTCAGATGAGAAAAGACGCAATCTATTCAAAACTCACGATCATATGTTCAAGAGTTCAACGACCTCGCGTGGTGAAAAAAAAATTGTTTTTTCATCCGAATCGATTTTTTTTCTAGCCTATCATACACACGTAGGACTAGTAGGGTTACCTGTCTTTGTTTTCGGGAGCGGTCCCCTTACACCCTGTATATTATTAGTATATGTTCGAATTATCCAAATGCGGATTGCTGGTTTGTTCTGCAAAATTTCTGGGAACTAAAACGATATTGCATTTTTAGATTTAATTTTTCCATAATATGAATCACATATCTGTGTCTGAGAAATACGGATTCTAATTATCACTGTTTAGAATTGTTTTAAGTATCTAATAAATCCTCGTAATAATTCTAAGCATTTAGTTATTATATTTTTTTTTACATATTGTATTACCTAAGCGTGACGTATATTGTGCTTTAGTGTGATATAAATAGTATTATTAGCTTTGATATTGTTCATTTCAATATTGAAATTAATTATATAATAAAAATAGACAAGACCTTTGTATTGCAGTGAAAATTTTTAACTATATATCACTGAAAGATTTCTAATGTTTACGCGAGTATTGCACATTTCAAATAAAACTATTTTTACAGATTCTATCTCGTTTGTATTTGATTTTTAATTTCTCGGCGTTACGAACACTTCATAAAATTTTATACTGTAGTGTCTCTATATAAATTTCTGTAATAACGATGACTAGTTGGGCTTGAGACACCTTAGTCCTCCCGTAATCTTGAACACTGTAAAGTGGTCAATATCGGGTGATTACAAATCAAATACAAACGCGATAGAATCCGTAAAAATAGTTTTATTTCAAATATATATATCACTTTTGAATAACCTAGATTATGTTTATCGTACATTTATTGACATAAATTGAAGAACGTATGTCTCAGACTTCGATACTCGAAGGCAAAGAAGAATTTAAAACTATGGCTATTCAAAAGTATGTGATACGCGTAAGTATGTGTAGCAACAACTTAGCTCTTTTTTTGGCTAACTTTTTTCACATAAAAAGGTTACAGATTAGAATTTTAAAGCCCTTCCATAAAAAGTTTTACTTCAAAGTGAAGATTAGGGGACTGGAGGAACCGAATTCTCAAGTTTTTTTAAGTTAGATTGAGGAGTATGACACATTAATATTATAAATGAATGGATTTGTTTATATGTTAAACTTTCATGCCTTTACTATTATTTGTTTGATAGGGTATGGTTTGGACACACTCCGCCCGAACCGTTCGGGGCAACGGCAGGACGGCGTGCGGTCCCAACATCATCGTTTTACTCTCATCCTGATTAATTGGGGTCGATCTAATATGTATGTTTCTGGCGATCGTACAATGGCAGAGAAGTATTCCAAACGGCGTGTTGCCCCATAACCAATTAATTGAATTTGCCATCTAAAACGATTTCTTGACTTCTGTAACTCGCCCGTAATATTAACTTACGAGTAGTTAACCGAGCGAAACGGTTCTTCTCATGTTATAATGTTCTTTAATTACTTGGCTTATAGTGAAAAAGTAGACAAAGTTTTCGAGAAATTTTAAGCCTCAGTTGAAGGTCAAAATATCCCACCCCTAACAAATAACGCATGCGCATATAGAGGCAAAATCACCGCGCGGTTTCTTACTCCTTTGCTTATTTGCACACATGCTCCTCTTTTCCTTGTGAACAGTTTATATCATGGTAACATTTTTTATATTTTCTATCTATGCCATCAATTCTATTAGTTTAAAGCAGTTACTTACCAGACCTTAAATTTTAAGTAACACCTAAGAGGCAATATAGATGACACAATATTGTTACATTAAAAATTAAAAAACGCAACATCAATATTCACATTGGATACTTCGGGATATTTTTTTAACATATAATACAATACTCTTAATACTCTGTATTTTTTATCTATCATTGCACAAATGGCGGCCAAGTGAGCTCAATTCAACTTTCAACAGAATATTTGTTATCTTTAATTGGAGTCCGATAATAAATTTGTATAAGTTTACATACTGTCTCGAATTTAAAAAAATATATGACCATAAATATATGTATGTTATATGTCATCGCATTATATAAGACATAAGCGATATAGACATGACAAGAAATTTCCAAAAATCCCTTCTTAGTGAGCGCCTACAATATAAAAGGCAGCAACTGTCAAAATTTCATGTAATTACCCCCAGCGGCTTAGGCTGTGCGATGATGAATCAGTCAATCAGGACAAGGTCTTTTATATATATATATAGATAATGAAACATAAGAGATATAGCTATAAGAGCATTTGTTACTGACAATGTATTTCTCGTAGTTTTAGCGGGAACTTGAAAGCGTCATGTGGTGCTGTTGTATTATTTTCAATATCTTAGTGCTTTTAACTTGTTATATTAAATTCTATTCATGGCATTTTGTGTAATGCGGAGGAAGTGCTGGGGTGTAAGAAATATGATATAACAGTGCTTAATATATGTTTTCGTTTTCCTCCAACATGCCCAGAAGATAACGTTAACAGGGTGTCTATGATATCGTTGCGGGCGACGCTTTGATTTAGTGACGGATAATGACATTTAATGAAGTGATAATTTATAAATAAAGATTTGGCATAGACTTGGTAACCATGCTATAAAACTCCAAAAAAACAATGTATTTTTTTTATATATGAAGCTAGATCAGGGGCGGGGAAACAAAAGACTAGTTTAAAATGAACATTGTATGATTGTGACACATAAATATATAACATCTGAAATTGTAATATAAAAGAATTTGTTATTTTTATGTAATATTAACATCTGAAATGTATGAATTTCAGTTTTTATTAAGTGTTAGGCATTGCAGCTATGTTGGACAGTTGGTATACCTATTTGTAAGAATATGTCGATGAATAAAGTAATTAATATTAACTTTTTTATTATTGTTTTCTTTTATGTAATTATTAGTACATTCTACATACATACATAGCCTCGCGCTTGTTTCCCAGAAGGGTAGACAGAAACTACGGAATGCCACAAACCACGTTCTTGACATACCTCCATCGCTTCATTTACACTCATTAGTCTTCATGCATGCTCTACGGCAGGAGTGGCCAACAAGTCGATCGACCGGTCGATCGCGCGACCAACTTTGGTCGATCACTTTGACTAAAACTAAACACCGTTCTGTCCTGACCGATTCTCATACTGAGGACTCATTGTTATTGTTTTTGTCAGGATGTACTCCAAATTGTGATGCACAGGTTTCCCATTAATTTAAATTTAAATAGTTTGAATGAATAAATATTATTAATAATTACTCATGTTGTTTTAATTCCCCTGGACATAAGTTTTTAACCCATTAAATAAATATTCATGTATGTTGCTTATTTACCCATAAACCATGGAACTCACAAGAGTGCACGTCGGTATAAAAGCACATTGCATAATCGTCCCCCTTCTTACCAAAGAAATAGGTCGATCGCGACACAATTTTAAAATAAAAAGTACATCTTATGTGCACAAAAGTTGGCCACACCTGCTCTATGGTTACGTGTACCTTCTCTTAAGCTGGTCTTTCGCCAACACATCTTCAATTAGTACATTATCATATTACCAATTTTAGTAAGAACTCTTCCAGTTTGCAAGTTTTTGTAAAAAAGAATAATCTCATTTCTTTTTTGAGTCATTTATGATCTGGCTTGTTTTGTCCAGTCGTTGGGACAACGTGAAACCCGTTATCAAATCAAATAATTTATTATGGCTCCTAAAGGCAATAGCACATTGTCAATTTTGGTACTTTGTTTCAAGTTGAATATACCAATGAAAGGTTACGTGGCCACAAGCTGAGAAGATCTGGCAAGATATTTAATCTTCCGTATGTCTTCCTTCCGCACATTGAGCAGGCTATCAGTACAGCTGCTTTGACCTTTGTGGTCGGGTAGGTGAAGTACCCTTTCCGGTATACCCTCCGTCGACGAGACTACAGCAAAATGACATCCACCCTGAAATGGTTTCCTGTCTAGTCTTCTCAGATTTTATACTCTAACTAGGCCCTAGTGGTGATTATTTAAACTACTTCTTATTAACTTTTAGTTGCGTTTCTTCATATATATTTTCCCAGAATGTTATATTGTCTGCGCTTGGATTACGATGGTATTCGATTTTGTTGCCGATAACAGCGTAATGTCGTTCCGATTCTGTAAACGGCTTCCATTCTTTATTTGGTGTTGGGTTCCTAAAATTAGAAAGTTGTCATTATTTGTGAAATTGTGACTTGGTGGGAGGGTTACCAAAGGTTTTTACACAGTAAAGATGTTTCAAGAATTTTTTGCGTCAGTCTTAAAATAATAATATCCACTTTCATACAATGAATTCTAGAAATTAAGTTTCATAGAATATTCCAAATAATATTACTATTGCAATCACAGAACGCGACAAAGCTATCTGTATGTATCTATAGTGTACTATACGTATACGTTCTGTAGAACGAGTTTAAGAACGAATAAATCTAAATGAAAATTTCAAGATTGCTTAGCCGTTACAATAATAAGTTTCATTTAGTTATGTCGTGTTTGGCCTGCACGCACAGCGCTAGAAAGGTTCGTGCACGGCAGGTTATGGGGTCGCTCACCGTCTTCTCCGCCGTCCTGGACGGGATCAGGCGGGGTTTTACTATACCATAACCTGTCACTAAAAAAAGAGTTATCCGTGTAGTGACGGAGTAAGAATACAATTCACCACCCCCTATCTTAACCGTGGGTGATCGTAAGAGACGATTAAGGGATATAAAAAGCATATAACATCTATGCAAGAGAAGGAAAACTCGAAACAAAACCCTATATCAATACGTCTGACCAACGCGGTATAGTAGGTTAATTTCCCTCCCATTATGGAGGAGGCCCGAACCCAACAGTGGAACATATATGGGCGGTGATGATGATGATGATGAAAAAAAGCGATGTTATGAAACTATATAATTCGACTGAAGTAGGACTATTTGAGTTGGTGTTAGATCTACATGTGGTAACAGCATAAGTACCTATACATTGTATCACCAACCCCTTAATTGCCCGCGGATGATCGTAAAAACATGAAGGAATGTTAAATAAACTCATTCATTTAACCTGAGAAGATATTCGTTACGCTATCAAAGATTAAACGCTGATAAGGCACTTATTAGTGTGGACATATTGAATGAAGTCTTGAAAATTATGTGCATACAAACTTACCCTATACGTGCAAAATTCACCCATAGCTGTACAAATTGTTTGATAATAGTTCTAGATTCATCCGTGAGTGGTATATCTATACATTTAATGTTGAACAAATACGGCAACTCATCAGCATGACAAACACCTTTTATAGCTTCCATTTTATAAGCCTTTTTTGTGTAATTTCTTTCAGTTTCTGCTACAAATTTATACATGTAAACGGTTTCGGGAAGATATTGGTAATGATATCGTGCGTATCTGATAATGTTATACAAGAAAGCTCTATCGGTTTCGAAATCTGATGATTCTTGGTAATTATCTGAGGATAGCTCTTTATTATTGAAATAATGCTCTCGAATCTGTTTATCTACTTCTTCGATTCTTTCTGGTGGCCATTTAAGTTTCAATTCTCTCGGAATCATAAAATCTTTATTTGCGTATAATTTATAAATATAAGGAAGTTTTCTTGCTATTTCTATACCTTCTCCTGAATTAAATCCTAACATTAGTTTAATGTTAGCCATTTGACCCTTTCTTACTAAATCTGGCGGTTCTGCTACTAAAAATTTATTATCGTCGGAACCAACTTTCTCCACAACAGGACCGAATAAAATAGTATCAGCTAAATCTTCATGCGTTACACCTAATCGTGGTAGTTGTATATTAATAAGAGATGAAGCCGGTTGATTCCTTAAAAACTCTAGTAATTCTGTTACGTCATTAGTATCTTTCCCTAGTAATTCGCCTAGTTGAAATGCTCTTTGTCGGGCATACAAGTTATAACTCCATTCATTTAGACATACACCGCTTTGGCATATGGCTTTATTAAATAAGCCATCACTCATTTTCGAAATTAAATGGCAGGAGACAGATGCGGCACCCGCACTACAACCGAAGATTGT
This sequence comes from Lymantria monacha, assembly GCA_905163515.2. NCBI lineage: Eukaryota > Metazoa > Arthropoda > Insecta > Lepidoptera > Erebidae > Lymantria > Lymantria monacha. The sequence continues at coordinate 5,269,614 of LR991087.1, forward strand.
GATATTATTGGGATCTCCTCCAAAAACTTTGATATTTTTCTTCACCCATTTCATTGCGAGAACTTGGTCTTTTAAACCAGCATTACCAGGTACTTCTTCGGTATCTAAACAGAGAAAACCTAAAACTTCTAGCCTGTAATTTATTGTCACTAATATCACGTCGTGTGCCATGAAGAATTCTGGTCCATAGTAATCGGAGTTACTAGAACCCGTGTAAAAACCACCCCCGTGGATCCAAAGCATAACAGGCAGAGGTTTATCTGGTGCTAATGATTTCGTGTATACATTGAGATAGAGGCAATCTTCGCTTCCAGATTCTATGCGGTTCATCTTTTCGTTAAACTGTGGACAAACGGGGCCATGGTGTGATGCGTCTCGTACACCTTCCCATGGCTCTGGAGGTTGAGGTGCCTATAAAAATATATAATTTTGAACTGTGAAAATTGTAAGATGCACTATCAGTTTTAAAAGCAAGTCCTTTAGCTTAATTTTGTTAAAGTTTAGTAAAATTATCATCTACGATATCATACTCTGTACTGCTATTCAGAAGTACCTCAAAATCAAAAAGTTAATCTGGAATTTTGTTTCCTTTTTTTTTTGTTTTTTAATTTTATTTTATAATGGTAGGACCACGCTGTTGATAGTTCTTTGTCTACAGCCACGGGCCCGTCCGTCCGGGGTAGTACCCCACTCTCGCAGAAGATCGACGTTTGAGTAATGGCAATATGCTATATTGCGCTTCGTTCGGTGAGCGAGAGAGCCGGAAGCCCAACTGGGTGGGTTTGGGGTTCACATTGATAGGCAGCGGCCTAGCAATACTCTGGGTATTATTAAAGGTCCATGGGCGGCAATGACACTTACCATCAGGTGCTTGCTCGTTTGCCACCATAAGCAATAAAAAAAAATACGGTCAGTAGTTGCGTGTTTAGACTACTAGATAATAGTAGTAGAATTACAATGTTGATAGCTTTTTGTCTACAGCCGCGGGTCGGTCCGTCCGGGGTAGTACCACACTTTCGCAGAAAATTGACGTCTGAGAAGTGGCAATGTGCTGTTGCGCTTCGGTCGATAAGAGAGAGAGAGAGAGCCGGTAGCCCAACTTTCTGGCTAGTTTTGGAATTTTAATTCGTAGGTAGCGGTCTGTCTGTACTCTTGGTATTACAAAGATCCATGGGCTTCAGTAACACTTCTCATTAGTTGTGCTGCATGCTCATTTGTCATCATAAGCAGTAATATAAATAGAAGGTAGATAGAAAATAGAAGGATAAGATCTGCTTTCAGTGGCGGTAAGTAGTAAGAAAAATGTACCAAAATGTTTAGTCGTTACGAGTCGCTGCTCTTGGCGTCAATGCGAAAGGTTTTTATCGAGCGTATTGCGGCAGCGGCGCGCAACGTGTGGAGCGGCAGGAACAGATTGTCACAGCGGTATGGACAATGTGATGCCACGATCCAAAGTGGTGCGGGCAGTAGTAAATTGAGTGGCGTTTACTCAAACAAAATATTTTAGTCGATTGGACGCGCTAGTTGTACGTGACATAGCTGTAAGCTGTAAACTAAGCTAACCGCTAAGGTCCGAGGTCGGGCTGTTAGAGACGAGTCTCCTTCCTTTAGAAGGAAATTTGGCCTACGATGGCTGGTCTTACGGGTTAGTAAATTAAAAATATTCCTCCTTTTGCAGTGATTTTATCTACTGTCATACCTTATGAGAGGGCTAAAATGCGATCCATGGGGAAAGAGAGGGTAGTATTTAAATCGCCAGTATTGTGAAATTTACATTTCAGTTATTTTTTTTGCCTATGGTTGTTTCCAGATGAAATGGATGAACCCTTTTTTTGGCAGGCTATGTTTTGGACACACCCCGCCTATTCCCTCCGGCGGAAGAGCGGTATGCGGCCCCTACCTTGTTTGCTCCTCATCGCCATTAAGCCGACCATTGGTACCGATTCTTTCCGTGGCCAGCTTGCCAGGTGACCCTTTTGGATATCACAACTATCGGCGTCCTGGCAATGAAGAACTGCGTTGCCGGGGCGTCGCCATCACACGATAGGCCCCTCTCCCCGCGATCGGCTCATCTCTCCGGTCCATCAAACCGCGACCTCGGCTAGGGCGATATTAGGCATAGGTACACTGGTACACGCGTCTGTACCGCACTATGCGCCGGCGGTGGAGTGTGTCAGCGTAGAGAATCGCTTCCCTGATATGCCCCACCACCTCCTTCCTCGAGACAGCAGCCTCGCAGAAGGCGGCGACTGCGTCCCAGTTCCTAATGCTGTCACGCAACGCCTTAGCGATAGTGGGCCGGTCGTCACCGATGATCCTAACGACGTCACGGCGCTCAAGGCACTCGCCGTGAAAGAGCTGGAACCAGAATGACCAAAATCTCTTCGCCGCTCTAGTACCTGTAGTCTTTCAGTGAGATTGGAAATAATTACGATTTTAACAGCACGTTTTTACAGGGCTCAAGTGGATCTAGCAGATATTTATGCGCAGTGGCCAAGAAATACTTCAGTACAGTAGACACTCCAGGTGAAGACGAATTTGTGCATTGTATAGCACAAGACATTGTCTCCGCGTGAAGTACTACTTGGCTCTGTTCTGCCCTTATTAAGTAAACTGTAAGAAGTTAGGCATAGTTTGTCAGTTTCTTCATGTTCATAACGATTTACTTTTTGAAAAGATCGAGAAATAATTTTTTTTTGGAGTATATAATAAACTTAAATGAATGAAAAATTTTACTTCGTGAAGAAAAACTGTATCACCATGATGATGATGATGACAAATATTTGTTCCACATGACAATGAATCATGGTATTAATCACTCGAAGTCGCTACGGAAACTACAGCATCACTACGCCAAGTACAGACGTCTTAATATATATTATTAGGTACACAGAAAATAAAAATTATGGGGTTATTATATTATGTAAAGGGGATGGAAGATCGATTATATCTATTTTATTTTTACACGGAAGTGCGTTTTGAAGCCAAAAAGCCAAAAACTGGCTAAACTCGTCTAATGGCCTAGTAGTATTTAGTGCATACATTTTTAAATATAAATAATTTTATTTGGAAACCTTCTATCGTCGGTATTATCTTTTTTATCCTTGTCAAAGAAAATGTAAAACATTTCTATTACTTTACGACGTTAAAGTCAAATTGTACACAGTAATAAATAAAATAAATGTTGATCTAATAAAGAGATACACGAGATAATGTACAAACATCGTTACTGTAAATAGATACGCCCTGGCAAAGTAATGTCTTCGTTAGACTGCGTATACCAACAGGTATGGTTATTGTACCGATGTGAATACTAATGTGACAACTCAGCAGTATTTGTTTGAAATATAAAAAGAAAAAAAAAACTCCATACATGCGTTGATATTGTACTCACCTTGAATCTCAATTTACCGAGCGGTGGTTTGGCATACGGTATACCTTTGAATGCAATGTAATTTTCATCGTCGTTACAAAGAACTCCCTTCAGTTTTCCATACTCAGTTTTCACAATAGGCATATTGCAACTATGTCTGTAATTAAATTGAATTAAATTATAATAAATATTGATAATTACTGCAAGTTATCGCTGCAAATAAACATGTGCAATTAATAGTTGATGGTGTGCCAGAATATTCAAACAGGGAGGTCAAAACTTCGACAGTAAGCGAACTGCATGCCTAGTTTCGTCGGTATTTATAGATAACTAGTGTGACTGATGCATAATCGGCGTGTCGGACATATATCTATATAGTATTAAATCTATTGGGGGGCATAGTCCGGAGCGTGCTCGTTCGCGTCCCCTGCCAGTCTAATTAGACTGCTAATCCGGCTCGATATGCGTACCGCAATGCGGGTTAGGGCGTCCCCCGCAGGCGACGCGTACCGACCCGCCCCCGTCGGTACGAACTTCGGCAGTTGCGGCGATGGGGGCCGCCACCCATCACGCCTTGCCCAGTCAGGCGAGTCGAGGAGAGCAGAGTGCCGGGTGGGCACGTGGAATGTAAGAGGTTGTGTGGAAGGTAAGTTGCACTAGTTGATATCCGTCATGGCGGACAAACAGCTAGACGTGCTCTGTGTAACAGAGACCAAGCGAAGGGGCAGCGACGCCTACGATCTTCCTGGTGGCGGGATGGCTCTGTGGTCTGGTGTACCACAGAGCGATCGAGCCAGCATGGGGGTAGGAGTGCTGTTGTCCTCTCGCTTGGCCTCAGGTGTGAAGGATTATGGAATGTATGATCCCAGACTTCTTTGGGTCCGTATAAAACTAGGTGTCACCAAGGTATTCATGGTTGTAGCATATGCTCCCGTAGGATCCTCGGTGGCATCAGACCTAGAGAAGTTTTGGGATAATGTTAGAGAAGTTCTGGATATGGTAGAAACCAGTGAACGCGTGATTGTATGCGGAGATTTGAACGGATGGGTGGGGACCAAGCGTCCCGACTATCAGGACGTACTTGGTCCATTTGGTGATAAGAGAGTGAACGACGCAGGTAGGCTCATAGCGGATGCAAATGACTCCAGTGTACCGGGATCCAACGCCTCAAGACCGCGAAACATTGCGGTGAGGTTTGGAAGACGTGTTACTCGAGAGCTCCTTATACGTGCAGCTCGAGTAAAACCTTATGTCAACACTGGTGATATTTCTATGCCCGGTCCATCACATCGTCTATACTTTAACGAACGTTTGACATCATACAATAAATGGCTATTTTACCACGTAAGGAGGAACGTACGCCATTATAATTGGAAATACATATGGACTAAAAATGGCAATATACTTGTTCGTAAGGCTGACGGTGAACACGTTAAACGTATAAGACTGGAGAAGGATATTCATGATGTGTTTAAACCGGAGTCATCTTAACATTTTGTCAATTTTTATTTTGTTAGTTTGTATAATAACATATTTTTATGATATCTTAGCTTATTTTTCTCTTATTATCTATGTTTTAATATCATTGTTTTTTAGAACTTTATATATAACTAAATACAGATATAAAAAATCTTGTGTAGGTATACAGTCTATACATATATATTTTATTAAAAAAATTAAATAATAATAATAATAACTTTCCTTCAATACACAACTTCGAATCATTGCTTGTATACATACTTTTATTTTATTAAATATAAACAAATTATAATACTAGATATGATAAATGGTTGTTCTCCTATTATAGCAAATAACATAAATACATAACTAACAAAAATATTAACAATATTATACATTATTAAACAAACTAAATGTAATAGGTATATAAATTATTTAGGCTGCATCTTTTTCATTATCTTTATATTTATTTAGATTAGTACCATGGTACTTAAGAATTTTGTAATATGTACGCCATATAGTGCCTATGGGCGTCCGTGACATCATTCACAGGTTCCATTTGAAAATCAGCGCCAGGGCTTTGTAACCTGGCACATGCTGAAATGGAATCCTGGTTGATACATTTTTAATATACATAGTCTCTTGTTATTTTTGTATAATTTGTAATATGTATCAATAAAAATTTTCTTTCTTTCTTTCTTTCTTTCTTTCTTTCTTCGGATGTATGCATGGAGAGAAACCTTATTGTGTCAAACACATTTTTCCAACATAAGGACATCCATATGTATACATGGAGAAGGAATGAACAGAAAAGTATAATAGATTTAATTTTGGTAGACAGTCGCCTCCGAAGCAAAATATTGGACGCAAGAGCCTACAGGGGCCCCACAGTCGATACGGATCACTATCTCGTTATTGCGAGATTTAGTGGTCTGTTCAGAAAGTGGAGGCACTGGCGAGAGCGTGTCCACTTCGGAGAGCTTGAAAGAATAAAGGTTGAAAGGTTGCAAGGAGAGTGTGTAAGAGAAAAGTATGCAGAGGGTGTCCGAGAACGGCTGACGATGGCAAGCCAGCCGCAATCGGACATTGAAGAGTGTTGGAGAGTATTGAAAGAGAGTATGGTAGATACAGCGAAAGAAGTATGTGGAAGTACAAAGAAGCATAGAAAAACAAATGGTGATGCATGGTGGGATGCGGAAGTGGCAGCTTCCGTAGAGCAAAAGAAGAAAGCGTGGCTGGACTATGTCTCTTCTTTGAATCTGAATGACAGTATGACTGAACAGAAGAAAGAAATATATCGGCAATGTAAGAATGACACCAAGGCCTTAGTGAAAGAGAAACGTGATAGAGCAAGTATGAGTGCAGAAGATAGGCTGACTAAAAACTTCGAGGGTAACACCAAACTCTTTTGGAGGGAGGTGAAAAAGTCTCGTGGTGGTTGGTCAGCCTTCAGAATGAATAAAATAAGGTCTAAAGGTGGAGACATTCTTACATAAACACAAGACGTGTTAAGCCGATGGAGTGAATATTTTGGCGATATGTATGCGGATGGTAGTACGGTTGGCGCCGATGTCGCATGTGGTCTAGTAGATCAACATTCGGCGACGGCGTCCTCCGATGGCATCAGTATGGATGAAGTTGAATGGGCGATAAGAAGTTTAAAAAATGGTAAGGCAGCAGGCATTGATATGGTGTCTGCCGAGATGATCAAGCTTGGTGGCTCCTGTGTCTGGGAGGCGTTCCTGTTGCTCCTCAATTTATGTTGGAGCTCGGGGATGATTCCCGGGGACTGGAATAGCGCAGAAATCGTGCCTTTGTTTAAAAACAAGGGTTCACGTTATGACTGCGCAAATTACAGAGCCATAAGCTTGACCAGTTTGGCAGCAAAAGTGTATGGTAAAATTATTGAAAGGAGAATGAGGATGGTGTCCGATGGTTTACTGTGTGAGACACAAGGAGGTTTCAGGAGTGGAAGGGGATGCATGGATCAAGTGTTCTCTCTGCGCAACATTGTCGAGAAGCATCTGGCTCTAGGTCAGAGGGTTTTCTGCAGTTTTGTAGATCTGGAGAGAGCATTTGACACGGTTGTACGAAAGGAACTTTGGGACATTTTACCGGAGTATGGTATTAACGGTAAACTGCTATAGGCTGTGCAGTCCAGTTACATGGGCTGTAGAGCCTGTGTGCGGCTGGATGATGGAATGTCGCCTTGGTTTGACGTCAATATCGGCGTTAAGCAGGGGTGCGTTCTGTCAGCCAGGCTGTTTATCATATATCTGGATAAATGTCTCCAAAGGTTGAACGATATGAATGTGGGAGTCCAGATAGGCGACTCAGTGGTCACTGCTCTGCTTTATGCAGATGATGCAGTCCTGCTGGCACAGTCAGCGACTGACCTGCAGACCCTAGTCGACACAATGACAGAAGATTGTAAGAAAAGGGGTCTACGCGTGAATGTGAGCAAAACCAAAATAATGGTCTTTGAAAGAGATGAATCCAGAACAGATGTAAGAGTAACAATAGGTAATGATGTACTAGAGCAAGTGGATGAATTTGTATATCTTGGATGTGGATTTAGTCGAGATGGAAGGTACACCACTGATATAGAGCGAAGAGTGAATGCAGGAAATAGAGTGAACGGAGCGTTGGGGCAACTTCTCGGCAGCCACCACCTCAGCCAGAAGGCACGTGTAGCAGTACATAACGCAGTGCTTGTCCCAACATTACTGTATGGAAGCGAGAGTTGGGTATGCAGAAAAGAGTATGAAAGTAAAATTAATGCGGTCGAAATGCGATCTCTGCGGAAAATCTAAATGTGGAGTTAGGCTGACCGACCGCATTCGTAACGACGACGTAAGAGAGCGAGTAGGTATGAAAGAGACTATTGGTGTAAAGATGCGAAAGGGAATGCTCCGATGGTTCGGACATGTGGAAAGAATGCCGAACGAACGTCTGGTTAAGAAGATATACAATGCGAAAGTGGAAGGATGTAGGTACCGAGGGAGACCGAGACTAACCTACCTAGACCAGATCGGTCATGTACTGAAGGAAGGTGGAGTCAAGAGTCTCCGAAACCGGCGAGCGTGTATGAAGAGAATTATGAATATTGAGGAAGCGAGTGCAGTATGCAGAGATAGAGTTCTCTGGCACTCTGTTCTCTCTGCCTACCCTGCAAGGGATATGGCGTGATGATGTGTATGTATGTGTATTAAATCTAATTAATTGCAGAAAAATTCGATATAAAAACCGTATCAATCCCGCTTGGCTAGCTTGGTGTAATAGACCAATTTCGCTTATCTATGAGACACCTACGCCCAATAGTGTGCCATGCGTTAAGATCTAAAATTATAGGATCATGTTAAATTTAATCCCTATTATGAACCGCTGGACGCCCCTTTTTAATTTTTTTTTGACTATAGATGTGGTCCCCCCACGCTAAATCGGTCCGGGGCGACGGAAGAGGCGGCGCGCAACCCCATAGATCCACCCTGTAAGAACACCTTTCCTCGCCGTGCGAGCGGGCCACCGGCACCCGATCTTTGTCTTCGGTGGCTCCCTTGCGTTTCTTCATTTTTTTTTTTGCGGGGTTTTAATATAATATTTATTAAGGTTCAGTCCATTATTCGTATTGTATTGGAGAGTATACATATATACATCAGGTGTCATTACAGCTCATATATGTATATCCCGCTGTTGGGCTCGAGATCCCCCTTTAAAATGGGAGGGAAATTGACCTACTATACCACGCGGCTCAAAGGTGTTGGTATAGGGTTTTATTTCGAGATTTCTTTCTCTCGCATATATGTTATATGTGTTTTATATCCCTTAGTTGTCTCTTATAATCACCCACGGGCAAGATAGGAGGTGGAGAATTGTATTCTTACTCCGTCACCACACAGAATAAATTCAAATGCAAATAAAATAATAATTAATTTATATAAAATAGCGTAAAAATAGACCAAGTGGTGATAGATTTAATAATTAATAAATTTATATTCTAATGATTATAATCATTAATCTAATGGTAAGTAACAAAAATAATAATTTAACTAATATTATTATGCCTTTTCTCCGAATGAGTTTACACACAGATGTACCTAATATACCATCAATATTGTTTGGGTATGCAATTTGCTATCCCACATAAAGGGCTTCAAAAGGTTACTAACTTTTTCACGGTTCGCTTTCGCACCTTAAAGCGAGGTCGAAACCGTGAATATTTATGACTTAATAGGGCACGCGGACCGTGTATGGTTGAGTGAGCATGATGTCATTGTCAGAATAACTATTTAAAAAAAAAAAACAATGACGATGTACTCGTATAGTTATATAGGACTTTTGACGGGAATTTGAAAACGTCATGTGGTGCTCTTGTATTATATTCATTATCTTAGTGTTTTAACGTGTTATATTAGATAATTTTGATGGCATTTTATGTAATGTGATGTGCGGAAATACTGGGATGTAGTGAATATCATATAAAAGTGCTTTACAACGTTTTCGTTTTCTATCAAAATTCCCACAAGATACCATTAACAGTGTGGCCATTGCACTGTTAATGGTGACAATTTGACTTAGACAAAGACTGACTTGAAAGACTAAAAACGTGAAAATATTTATAACTTGACACTGGCACCAATAGCTCGTATATGTAGCTGATTGCCAATACATAAGAAGAAGAAGAAGAAGAATAGCTAATGCTTCGCGGGACTTGCGCTTTCAGTTAATATAAGATATATTCATTTGTATTTCATTTCTCATGAGTCTATTCAAAATTATAGCCATTGCTCTATCTACCACAAGCTTTTCTCAGGTAATATTAAAATAATTTGAGAAAAAAAATATGTTATATCTTACTCACTACTTTTAACACTTCCTTTTCATTATTTTAGATAAAACATTACCATCAAAGTTATTCAAATAACACAACATAATTCATTAAAACATTGAACGAAGATTGCCGCTTAACGTTTTTAACTGCTCGCTAAAACTACACTTTAGGTCGTTAGTAAAGAGTATATTATAAAAAAGTATAATGTTTAATAAAGAGTTTGTTTATTTATATAATTTTAAATAAGAGCAAATAAAAAATAAAGTTAAGACTTTTAACTTTGGTACTGAGAATTTAATTGTGTTAAGGACTCTACATTTAACGTAATTATTTACTTAGAAAATAAAGATTTTTTTGCTATAGCGCTGTATATCTTACGGACTTTGTTCATTGTGATTGTGGCCGACCTTGAAGCGTTTGTGATTCTCAAGTTGTTCGACCGATACTTGATCGTTCGTCGTTTTCATTATTCAAGATCGTTAATTGCAATACTCTTTCTAAATTAAGTTTCTTTCAATCCATATAATCATTTGATCCACGTCCATTCTTAGATATAAATCTCTATACGAGGGGGACATGATCACCAAGTTTGGTGGATTCGTAAAATTTTCAGGAGAGCACCGCTGTCCATTCTCCTCGTGAACACGGTTTTTGTGATACCAACGGTAAAGTAAGGGGTGGTGTCATTATACTCTAAACTTGTCACCGCACGGGTAATTATAAAACTTTAGTATTGTGAGAAGTACATTTGTTCTGAAAGTTCTACTCTTAAATGTTATTTAACCATTATTGCGCAAAATAAAGCTGCTTTATTGAAAAATTAACAAGACACATATTTGCCCTTGTAGGTTATCAATAATTGTAGGTTAATGACTTTATATACGCCGATTGATCGTAGTGTATGTGATTTAGGTTGTAATAGATGTTGTTTAGAGTGGTGGTGACAACGTGCAAGCATCATATTTGTGTTATAAAATACAATTAACATTTTAGTGTTTGTGCGTATTTTATTAAATAAACTAAACTTTTATGTAATGTAATGCAATGAAAGTCTTAAAGTATTTAAATACGTAACTGTAGTGTTTTAAGCATCTCGAGCTCTGCTAAGATATTGAGAAAATTAATTATTTATCTTTCAGTAAAGTGATCATAATTTTACTAATGGCTTGACTTATTGATAGGCAATGACTAAGTGTAGAATCAAATTATTATTAACTAATGTCAAATCTAAAAATATTATATTTTAGCGGATTAGCTATATTTATTTGATAAATTAACCTACTATAACAAGTTGCTTGCCTGATGGATTGGCATAGAATATTAATTTGATTTATTCTCTTACAATAGTTATTACGAAAGATTAAATTATCATTTGTAACAACCGGGTAAGAAGTGCTTACATATACATACATACATATCATCACGCCATATCCCTTGCAGGGTAGGCAGAGAGAACAGAGTGCCAGAGAACTCTATCTTTGCATACTTCACTCGCTTTCTCAACATTCATAATTCTCTTCATACACGCTCGCCGGTTTCGGAGACTCTTGACTCCACATTCCTTCAGTACATGACCGATCTGGTCTAGGTAGGTTAGTCTCGGTCTCCCTCGGTACCTACATCCTTCCACTTTCGCATTGTATATCTTCTTAACCAGGCGTTCGTTCGGCATTCTTTCCACATGTCCGAACCATCGGAGCATTCCCTTTCGCATCTTTACACCAATACTCTCTTTCATACCTACTCGCTCTCTTACGTCGTCGTTACATATAGTTTTTTTTTAATCGAATTCAAACGGTATATTCAACTTGGCTGACAGAGATCAGGCAATTTGGAATGTTTATATCTAAAATGTCAAAGGGACTCAAAATTAAAATCTACGAGCAGCGTGTATCACCAGCGATGACTTATGGTACAGAAACGTGGCCCCTACATTGGGCCTCATAAAGAACAACATTGGGTCGTATAAGTAGCTCGTTGGTAATATAAAAAATGATAAGAAGAAAGACATGCTAAAGATTTTTTAGTTATCATAATGTGAACAATAAAATAGTTTTTTTTTTTTTTTTTTTTTGTTGTGGCTCTGTTTATACTTAAGCCAATGTCAAAGTTAAGTTGCAGCTTCTTCTTCTTTTTATGTATTGGCAATCAGCTACTTATACGAGCCATTTTTGCCAGTGTCGAGTTATAATTATCTTCACGTTCTTAATCTCTTCAAGTTAGTCATTGTCTGTCAGTCAGTCGAATTGTCGCCATCAACACTGCTATGGTGACACTGTTAATGGTATGTTGTAGGAATTTTGATGGAAAACGAAAACGTTGTAAAGCACTTTTATATGATATTCACTACATCCCAGCTGTTCTGTCACATCATATTACATAAAACACCATAAAAATTATCTAATATAACACGTTAAAACACTAAGATATCGAATATAATACAAGAGCACAACATGACGTTTTAGGTTCCCGCCAAAAGTCCATAAAATAGTTAAAAGTAAACACATACTAGCCAATAAAAAAAAAACAAAACAAACTCATAAAAAAAAAAATACAAAAATTTCGAAGATCTTGAGTTTCGAATGCCAAAAAAAATCAAAGTCATCATATTACTCATTCACATAAATTCATTCATTCTATATTTTAACTCTTTAAGAGTTGACTGCAAAATAAACAGAGATATACAAATAGTCTTGAAAATATAATTTGAATTTAGTGAGTGATAAGATAAGAAGTGTATAGGAAATAGTTGTATTAAAAGTAATCACATAATTATTTAAATGACGGAACAGTTTGTCATCATTACAAACATTACACATATCAATTCAGACATAGATAACTATATCTTTATTTAAGGCGGATCCTGTTCAGACGACAAACGTGCCGAATGTGTATATTAAGGAACAGTCAAAGAAATGCAGTTTTTTTTTAATCAGGTTATCTTACTGTAGATAACTAAGATTTTCTTGTGCAATAGATACGTGAATTGTGTGCGTATACCGCCTATAGTTATTTGTGTTTAGAATACACTATGGACTATGGTGGTGGTCGCGGCCCGCCAAATCGGTCCGGGGCGACGGAAGAGGTGGCGCGCAAACCCATAGATCCACCCTGCAAGCTCCTCTCTTCGCCGTGCGAGCGGGCCACCAGTACCCAATCTTTGCCTTCGGTGGCCATGGTCACCACACCTTTGCTTTTCGTGGATATCTTAGAAATTATTTATTTTTTAAAGATAACACTCTGGACTAAGAAAATAATGCATTTATTGCGGGGACTCTTACAAACATATTTTAACGGACACAAATTACACTCGTACACAGAACAAAAATTTGTGGATTGCCCAAGGTTTTGTCCTGCTTGGGAATCGAACATATGAGACTCTGGCACGGTAGGTTAAACTTTTTAATTACCTTAACCACTACGGCATCTGTGCAGTCATTAATATACATATGTAAGTAGATAACATTAAGCCAAGAGAGTGAAACCGCCAAAGAAACTTACTCCATTACCATACCTAGCATTTAATAATAGAATCATAATTATATTATAAAGAGAAAACAAATTGTGCTGAGCCGTGTGGTAGCGGCTACGAATACTACCAACCCTTGCTTGCTCGTGGATGTCGTAAAAGACGACTAAGAGCTTTATAACGACCTGGGCCAACTCCATCTGATGCCGTTTGGTCAACAATTACATTCCCAAGGAGAGTTGACATCTATCTGGCAGGCGGCCGGTCATAAAACTACTGCCAATAACTTTTACAATATGTACTATGAAAGAAGAGTACATATTGTATCGACCCCAAGTAATTGGGATAAGAGTAGGAGAATGATAATGATGAAAGAGAAAACAAATTAATATAACCATGACTAAGCACTGCTATGGTTAATCCAAAAATTTGGGTGCAACATCTAAACGTACACTGTTGTTTCATATACCTTTTAAAATTTGTTTGATATTTGTTAAATGGCATCTTTATGCAAATGAACAGTTTAATGCAATTAAAAATAATGAAGATTTCTTCTTCAACTCATGTATGTCTCAAGACTGGACAAAGCCGTTCTCTAAATTATGAGAGAGAACTATTACGCCATGCTTATGTTTTTTCTCGTACAGTGGTGTCTGCTTACAACATTCATCTTTTTTTTTATAACAACCGCGAAAGAGTAAACAAACAAACTAAAAAACAAACTACTAAATTATAATATTAGAAATAAGACGTTACCACCACACCACTTACGTTCCCGCCAAAAATCACTTTTTTATACTAAAAAGTAATAGTGAGAGCAATAAATGAATGATAGCAATAAATAGAAAAAAAAAAGTTCTTTAAAATTGTATTCATAATACATAGCATAACTTAGTAAGATATCGAAAGACGTGATAATACATATTTCATGTAGAATTTAAAACTTTTAATTCATGTAACATTTTTCAATTTTCGCGGTATAATAAATTAATTTTATACACACCTGTCAGATGTTTTATTTTTCTTTTGACGCGGCGAGCACTGGTAACAAAATATTTTACGCCAATTCATTTTCTTCTCTTTAAAAATGTCGGATTTTATTATAGGTTTAGTCGAATGTATTCAGGATAATCTATATAAATACTCTGAACAATAATCTGTCCTCTCGCGTATATTTGTCTTCAGCTTTATTTTGAATGAATACGTTGACGTCTGATGTAATTGTATCTTTTATCTATAAACACAATAAACGTTATCAGGCTAGTGTATTATCTTATGATAACATGAACTTTGTAATTAGAATGTCTACGTATTATACATTTAGTTTTAGAATGGCCATGTTATATTTCACTTTCATTATGATTACATGTAGATTTTTCGTAAATCTTGTTTTTACGTGCGTGGTGTAAGATAGTAGCATGTCGAAAGTAAGCTAGTCATTTCGATATCCGTGTAGGTAAAAAATACTATGCGCACTGCGTCTACAAGCTCTCGGTGTGCACTGAGCTGAAGTTATGCTCGAAACCCGGGTTGACGTAATCGGTCCTAACGAATACTCTCAACCCTTACTTTTCTCGTAGATGTCGTAAAAGATAACTATTGCCAATAACATATATATTTATTGCTCTTGGTGGCAAACGAGCAAGCAGCGCACCTGATGGCAAGTGTAACTGCCGCCCATAGACTTTAGCAATACCAAGGGTGTAGCTAGGCCCCTGTCTACCCATAATCCCAAACCCACCCAGAAAGTTGGGCTGCTGGCTCCTTCGCTCACTGAACTCAGACGAACGCCACTGCTCAGACGTTGATCTTCTGCAAGAGTGTGATACTATGCCGGACTGACCGGCCCGCGGCAGACAGAGAAGTGTATATATATATCATATTATTTGAATTTATATTAAGTGTATGACGTCACTTTCGCTTTGCTTGGTTCAGTTAACATGGTCCATTACGCAGTTTCATATAGTTAAAAATCTTATTAATCTCAATGTTCATAATAAAACTGGGTCATTTTTATAAATTTTACCAAACATATTTAGACTGATATTGCCATTTAGTTTTTGATAATTCACTACAGTCGTCTTGCCTATTAGAATCAGATTTGAAATACCTATTTGCAGATTGCAAAAAAAAAAATTGTCCTTGTGGGAGTTGAACACAAGATTTAATGCTGAGTATTCAATTTCATAACAGTTTTAAGTGGATTTTATATCATTAAAAAAGTGCCCTTGAAAAGCCTACTTTGATATGGATTCAGTGCTATTATATTTATAAAAAAAAACAGTATACAGTGATTTGTTTCTAATAAATATGCATATCGGGTAACGAGCTGCGAGAAAGAGCAATGGCTGTCTGGTTTTTTATACTTTTCCAATTCAATTATGTAGAAGACGGCCTGGGATCACTTAGGTGTATTAGAAATATATTATAATCTATCTTTCAACGACTGTAGACTGCTATCTGCTATATTGTGCGTGAAGATTGAACATTTATAGAACCGAGATAGAAGGATACAGTATCAATATAATATATCGTTAAGTTTTAGTAAAAGTTTCTATTTTAGATTAAGTAACTATGACATAATTTAATTGACTCAGACCATGTATCAAATATATTTACAGATTATTCAGATTAGTACTTCTCTTTATAGCTCGAATTCTATTAAATAATGGTGCTTCTTTTTTTTTGTGGGTGGGCTACGGTCGGCGCACTCCTCGCACCACTCCGTCTGGGGCGACAGAGGGGCGTCAGCACGCACACCCATGACCCACCCGCGAACCTCGCCTTCGTCGTTGGACCGGCCACCGGAGCAGCGTGAACTTGTCGTCAGTGGCCGGCCCGACGGAATACCCCCTGAGGGGTACCCTCTTCCTGAGTGACGCATAGGGGGAGGACGTCGGTCCTTCCTCGCGCGGTCAGCCTCTCGGTGGGTGACGGACTAATTCCCCGGTCCAGTCACCCGCGGTCTCGGCTAGGGCGGTATCGGACGCAGGTAATCGCGCCTACGCCGCCCCAGTCGCTGGCGGCGGCTTGCGTCGTCGAGGAGACGCTCCTCGCACACGCGCTCCGCCGCCTCCTTCCGCGAGAATACTGCCTCGTAGGAGGCTGCGACCACGTCCCAGTTCCTGACGCTGTCGAGCATCGCCCTGGCGATGGTCGGCAGCGTCAGGTCGGCACCGCGGAGCTTACTCAGCGCCACACAATAGGGGCGACCCCAGGGGTCGCGATCGAGACCGTCCAGCATCTCCTGCCGACTGACGTCCTTGGCGGCACAGACGGCCAGCCTGAAGGCCGACCGCGCATTGCGGTAGCCCTCGTAAAGCCGGCCCTCCCGCTCCTCGTCGCGAAAATAATGGTGTTAATCTTTCACTTCCTTTTAAGTTTTGGCAATCGACTATTGGGTACAGGCTATTGTTGCCAGCATCGTTTGGATTGAATTTTGCAACTACTTTGGTCTCTCAGTAAAAAGTTCGTCGCGTTAATACGACGACATTTTACTGAAAGTTTTTTTTAGAAATTTGGTAAGACGAGTAATAAAAGTAAAGCAATGTTATATCGAAACCAGTTCCATTTTGGCGATTTTTAGGCATTACCTACCATGTCATTAGAATAAATTATCAGATTAAAAATGTTAAAATTTTATGTAATTCAATACTGAGACATAATTTTATGTTTTCGCCTCAACGCGAGCTATTAGCCAACTTTGTTCTTTTTTATTTTTTGTTAAGGACTTGAAGATGAGGGCTTTATACACACTCATTTCTGAACTTAAAAAGGTTACATATGGGACTGGTATTCAAGTATAGATCTGTCGGCAATTTATTCCAAGTTCACACATTAATATATAAAATTAAAAAAAAATACGATCTAGATCAGCGAAGCCGTAGCCGGTGGAAAGAATGAGCATAAAAAAATCAAAGTACCATAAATTCGTGATTTACTGTTTTAATAAACATTCTAAATGCAAATAAATAAAAGCAATATTTAAGAAAAGAAAACTCATCTAATGGAATAGAGAATTATATAATGGAATGGAAAATTCTTTAATGGATATTAATATTAATACTTTCACCCAGTTTCAGCTCGTGATTTCGTTTACGTGTTTAATGAACGCATTTGCGCAATAAAACAAAGTTATATGGACGTTGACGTAATTAATGTCGGAATTAATTTTATCATGGACATTATTAATACTTTGTTGTTAATGCTGTGAAATAGTATGTATATTGTTGAAGCAAGTATTCTCGTGTTCTGTGCTAATAAATTTTTAATTCTAGTTCGTTGTAGGTAAACATTAATCGCTATGCACATTAAGTACTTATTATACAAAAAGGAATGTACATTAAAAGGGCTCGGCACTTTCAAATATACCATAGATTTACGATATTTTCTGTTGCTTTTTTTTTATTAAATTTTAGGTAGGCAATTTGTTTTTAATTATGTTACGAGAGAATAATGACCGTCGGGTTCATTTGAATTTGCGCGTTCAGGTCTAACTGTTATCCGATAATACATTTCCTAATTATCTTGTGATCAAACCTTTGCCTTTTAATTTATAGAAATGTTTGATGTATTAAATTATTATTTATCGTTTAAACAGTGACGATGGACTTTTGGCGGGAATCTAAAACGTCATGTTGTGCTCTTGTATTATATTCGATATCTTAGTGTTTTAACGTGTTATATTAGATAATTTTTATGGTGTTTTATGTAATATGATGTGACAGAACAGCTGGGATGTAGTGAATATCATATAAAAGTGCCTTACAACGTTTTCGTTTTCCATCAAAATTCCTACAACATACCATTAACAGTGTCACCATAGCAGTGTTGATGGCGACAATTCGACTGACTGACAGACAATGACTAACTTGAAGAGATTAAGAACGTGAAGATAATTATAACTCGACACTGGCAAAAATGGCTCGTATAAGTAGCTGATTGCCAATACATAAAAAGAAGAAGAAGAAGAAGCTGCAACTTAACTTTGACATTGGCTTAAGTATAAACAGAGCCACAACAACAAAAAAAAAAAAAACAGTGACGATAAAAATTGTAATAAATACGACAATCGTTAGGGATGATATCACCCGCACGTGCACATGTAAACGCACATGCAGACGCACAAACACACGCACAATACATAATGCTTTAAATACACAGGTGTGGTTGAAAATCAGCGCTGTTCTCAGTGACAGAAAAAGCTGAGCCAGTTCCTTTTGCCTTCTTGTTTTAATTTTCTATTACTATAATTACTTGTTTTTAGTTTTAGTTTTGAAAAGGCAATAAATTATTACTCTTGTTATTATCATATGTTTTCAGTGTTCTATTCTATTAGATTTCTCGATTCTATTAGATAGTGTTGTTTTTTAATTGGCGAACGCAGTTTGCGTATAGTCACAAACAAAGATAAGGACACGGGGACGAATTTTAGAACGAGGAATTCAGAAAAAAAACGGAATGAATTTATAAACAATAAATATTTAATTGTACAAATATTTATACTTTAATATCATTATAATTAATAAATATCAAAATTATTCGATAGTTATATGAATAAAATACTGTAAAGGAATGTATAATATTCCATGCCTTTATTAGTCTCATAAATAATGATATAATCACGTTTCACACGGTCAAATTGACAGCAGTTATAGCATTGAATTGTGGAAAATATGTACAAATCAACCACCAATGCTGAGTAAGACAAATTCTCTTTTAGCCAGTACTTGACAGTCAAGATATAATACTACAGACTCAGTATATTTGAAAGCAATGATTCCTTTTTCAATTACCTTTCTTTTAAAACCTTTTACAACGTAAGAGAGCGAGTATTTATGAAAGAGAGTATTGGTGTAAAGATGAAAAGATGCGAAAGGGAATGCTCCGATGGTTCGGACATGTGCAAAGAATGCCGAACGAACGTCTGGTTAAGAAGATATACAATGCGAAAGTGGAAGGATGTAGGTACCGAGGGAGACCGAGACTAACCTACCTTTTTTTTTTTTTTTTTGCGGTGGGCTATGGACGTCGCACCCCGCCAAATCAGTCCGGGGTGACGGAAGAGGCGGCGCGCAACCCCATTGACCCACCCTGCAAGCACCTCTTCTTCGCCGTGCGAGCGGGCCACCGGTACCCGATCTTTGTCTTCGGTGGCCCGCTCGGCGGTATGCCCTCTCGGGCTCCTCTCCTGTCGACGCCCCGACAGCTTTCGCCGTCGAGGCGTCGTCCTCACGCGGTGGCCTCACGTCGGGTGACCGGACAATTCCCCGGTCTGATCACCCGAAGCCTCGGTTAGGGCGGCATCAGGCGCAGGTACTCGCGCCTGCGCCGCCCCGGCCGCGGGCGGCGACCCGGGTCGCGGGAATCCTCCCGGGGCCCGTTCCGCCGCCTCCCAATTCCTGACGCTGTCGACCATCGCTCGCGCAACAGCCGGCAGCGTCAGGTCGGCACCGATGACAACGACGAGGTCACGGCGCTGCCCGTCCCAGCCCGAACATACCTAGAGCGTATGTTGCGCCGTGTCCTCGTCGCTACTGCAATGGTGGCAGGACGGAGTCCACTCCCTCCGCACGACCGTGTGCAGGTACTTGCCGAAGCAACCATGCCCCGACAAGACCTGCACCAACCGGAAAGAGAGGACCCCGTGCCGCCGCTCCATCCACTCCATCAGTACGGGCCGGAGGGCCTCAACGGTAAAAACACCGTGTTTAGGCCTCTCCAGCCGCGTAGCCCAACGGGCGATGACTTCTCGGCGGGCCTCCTCTCGCCAGGTGGCTATTTCGTTGAACGATGGGGAGCCACCCTCTTCGCGCATTGAGGTAACCCGCCGGTAGAGGTCGGAGAGCATCTCCGCCTCTATGTCCCACGGGGGTGTCCCGGCCAATAGGCATGCCGCCTCGGTAGACACCGTGCGGTACCCGCGAATGGCTCTGACCGCCATGGCTCGCTGTGGCCTCCACAGCACCGCCCTGAGCTGGGCGTTCAGAGCCCTCGCCCACACGGGTGCGCCGTACATGGCGAGGCTAACCTACCTAGATCAGATTGGTCACGTACTGAAGAAAGGTGGATACAAGAGTCTCCGAAACCGGTGAGCGTGTATGAAGAGAATTATGAATATTGAGGAAGCGAGTGAAGTATGCAAGGATAGAGTTCTCTGGCACTCTGTTCTCTCTGCCTACCCTGCAAGGGATATGGCGTAATGATATGTATGTATGTATGTAGTAAACCATGTATGTGTAAACCTTTTAATTTTAGAATGGGACCACAATCAATAAGTACTGTAATGTTTTTTATTATAACTTCATCAACTCATTTAGATGGAACTTCTCTGACTATACCTGAACGAGTTACCGTAAATGATGGAACAAAGATCTTATAACATGCTGATACTAAAGTTTGCTGCTTTATAATCAGAGAATATGATAAACTACTTGGTACCCGCGACTTCGCTCGCACAAAGTTTATCTACTTTAAATACCAAAAATGATAAACGTATTTTTTTAATGAAATCAATTGAATGCTATAATAAATGCTCTCTAAATGTATTAATTTCTGACTATTTTTGTCTATAATGGATTCCATGTGAAAGGTAGATATATGCTGTCGTGGACTTTTATTTAGATCTATTTACGTAGAACAATTTCACAGTACATCATATTTACGTAACTCTTACAGTTCCAGTAGCGCACGCCCAAATAGTTCTCAGAGGTCAGGTTTTTGACAGACTTATTTGATATAGAGCCGCCCCACTGTTTCACCCGCGTAATCAACTAGCTTACGCGCTGATAACATATCTTTAAATAGGTAAAAGATTTTTTTAAATCGGTCCAGCAATTTTGAAGATTACCCGGAATAAACAGACAAACAGGCAAAAAAATATAAAGTGATTCTTAGGCATATGTATAGAACAAAACACCGTGTGCTCACACGGTTATTTGCACTATAATGAAAAAGGCCTATTATTTTGACATTACAAACTCACACTCTAATTTTATTTATTGGTATCGATAATATGATAAATAATCTATTTCTATTTATATGTCTACCATTTATAACACGTGTAAAATATACCATTTATAACACGTATAAAATATTTGCTTTTTAAAATTTACCAAATGTAATTGAGTGCAATGTTGTACCAAAATTTTGAGAGGCTTGATTACATTCAAATGAATGACATATGGGGATCCCTCTGATTGTTGATATAGCAGTCTTGTAATAGGCTGTGGTGCATGTTTGTAGAGCTATCGTTAACTACACGAGGCTCAGACATTGATGGTGTATTAACAGTATTAATATTCGGGTTATGTTCTGTTGAACATTAACAATCCTCATCTCTAACTTTATGTCTTGGTCGTAGTCTTTCAACCTTTGC
The DNA here is from genome assembly GCA_905163515.2 of Lymantria monacha. Classification (NCBI taxonomy): domain Eukaryota; kingdom Metazoa; phylum Arthropoda; class Insecta; order Lepidoptera; family Erebidae; genus Lymantria; species Lymantria monacha. Next base: position 5,291,122 of record LR991087.1, read on the forward strand.
CTGCATCAGTATCGAGACTAGTACAATCATATACATTTAGCAACGCTGCCCTAGGATGTCATGGGGGATTCATATCCGACATAGTAGCTTAAAAACAACTTACCCTAATGCTATCAGAATGACACTACACAATATACTACTTAAACAACCTAAATATAAATAAATACAAAGAATGTGCTTCCAACTGATCAAAATCTTTAATTATAGTTCATAACGTACACCTACTTTAAATTAAAAATCCATAACCACATTCAAAGCAGACGAACGTTTCCTGCTTCTTTTTTTCAACGTGTTGGTTCCGTATTCTTTGTTTTTTTTTAAATAATAATTTGTAGTTTGTAATAATAAAGAATGTGTAGTAACAACATTTTAGGCCCAGCAATTTGAAAAAAAAAATATAGTAGAGTTACGCTGCTGAAATTTTTCCGTCTGCAGCCATACATAACAATAATATTATTATTCATATTAAATTTGTCTAATTAATATTGTGTGATATACGTGTGGTGACGGAGTAAGAATACTATTCACCACCCCATATCTTACCCGTGGGTGATCGTATGAGACGACTAAGGGATATAAAACGCATATAACATCTATGCGAGAGAAGGAAAACTCGGCACAATACCCTATATCAACACGTTTAACTAGCGCGGTATAGTAGGTTAATTGCCCTCCCAATGTGGAGGAGGTCCGAGCCCCACAGTGGGACATTTATGGGCTGTGATGATGATGATGATGATATACGTAAATACAGACTTTCACATTTAAAATATATGTAAGATTAGATTAAATTTTAGTAACATTATCAATATTAATGTAATTTTATATGTGTAATGCTGACATGTCTAATAAATATAATGATAAAGGAAGAAGGCCGAATATGCGTTCCCGCCATTTCCCAGTTTGCGTCAGCTTTATAGATAACGCAAGATTATTGTGTTGACACGGCCCTTGAAAAGCGTAGTCAGCACGTTGGACTTTATCCGGCACATAAACTACACTGAATAACAATGTCGCGAATAAAACAGGTAAATAAGTGAAGCGTGCTTATTTTGAGATTTATTAAAATACGGACTATTTTATATATTATGAAGACGAAAGTAAATAAATGAATTGAAATATTCGTTCTCGCTTTATATTTTTATCTTTTCATTGTCACGTTCAACCTGCATAGGTTCATTTAAATTAACGAGACTAAGCTATTATTATAACGCTAACTTATTGATGTAGGTTTTTGATATTGGTTTACCTTTCTCTTGAAGTGTTATCACTTGCTTATGTTTTTTTTTCGGACTGCCTATGGTATATATACCTACACATATCGCCTAGCAATATGGGTGCACAAAAAGCCGCCTTTCTTGGTTTTCTTGCCACTTTCCGAGAGAGCTTTTTTTATTGCTTATGGTGGCAAACGAGCAAGCAGCACATCTGATGTTAAGTGTCACTGCTGCCCATGGACCTTTGTTATACCAAGGGTATAGTTAGGCCGCTGCCTACCATTACAGTCTCCAAGCCCACCCAGCTGGGCTGCCGGCTCTCTCGCTCACCAAACGAAGCGCAATAGCACATTGCCATTACTCAGACGTTGATCTTCTGCGAGAGTGTGGTACTACCCCGGACGGACCGGCCCGCGGCTGTCGACAGAGAACATTCAACAGCGTGGTCCTACCACTATTAAACTACCGACAACATTGCGTTGACGTCGGTGACATCTACATTTAAAGCGATTCGTACGATATCTACGTGAAACGAAAGCGCAGGCATCATCATATTGACCACCGATGACAAAGATCAGGTACCGGTGGCCCGATCGCACGGCGAAGAGAGGTGTTTGCAGGGTGGGTTTATGGGGTTGCGCGCCGCCTCTTCCGTCGCCCCGGACCAATTTGGCGGGGCGCGACTAAGTCCATAGTCCACCGCAAAAAAAAAAAAAAACAAAAAAAAAAGGCGTCATCATATCAATAGTACGCCACTAATTTCCGTCGGGCCAACCACTGATGTTAAGTCACTCTGCTCCGGTGGTTGGCCCAACGACGAAGGCGACGTCACGGGTGGGTTACGGGTGTGCGTGCTTACGCCCCTCTGTCACCCCGGACGGAGTGGTGGGAGGAGTGTGCCGAACGTAACCGTAAAAAAAAAAACGCCACTAATTTTTTTTTTTGTACATACATACATATCATCACGCCATATCCCTTGCAGGGTAGGCAGAGAGAACAGAGTGCCAGAGAACTCTATCTCTGCATACTTCACTCGCTTCCTCAACATTCATAATTCTCTTCATACACGCTCGCCGGCTTCGGAGACTCTTGACTCCACCTTCCTTTAGTACATGACCGATCAGGTCTAGGTAGGTTAGTCTCGGTCTCCCTCGGTACCTACATCCTTCCACTTTCGCATTGTATATCTTCTTAACCAGACGTTCGTTCGGCATTCTTTCCACATGTCCGAACCATCAGAGCATGCCCTTTCGCATCTTTACACCAATACTCTCTTTCATACCTAATCGCTCTCTTACGTCGTCGTTACGAATGCGGTCGGTCAGCCTAACTCCACAGATTTTCCGCAGAGATCGCATTTCGACCGCATTAATTTTACTTTCATACTCTTTTCTGCATACCCAACTCTCGCTTCCAGACAGTAATGTTGGGACAAGCACTGCGTTATGTATTGCTACACGTGCCTTCTGGCTGAGGTGGTGGCTGCCGAGAAGTTGCCCCAACGCTCCGTTTACTCTATTTCCCGCATTCACTCTTCGCTCTATATCAGTGGTGTACCTTCCATCTCGGCTAAATCCACATCCAAGATATACAAATTCACCCACTTGCTCTAGTATATCATTACCTATCGTTACTCTTACATCTGTTCTGGCTTCGTCTCTTTCAAAGACCATTATTTTGGTTTTGCTCACATTCACACGTAGACCCCTTTTCTTACAATCTTCTGTCATTGTGTCGACTAGGGTCTGCAGGTCAGTCGCTGACTGTGCCAGCAGGACTGCATCATCTGCATAAAGCAGAGCAGTGACCACTGAGTCGCCCATCTGGACTCCCACATTCATATCGTTCAACCTTTGGAGACATTTATCCAGATATATGATAAACAGCCTGGCTGACAGAACGCACCCCTGCTTAACGCCGATATTGACGTCAAACCAAGGCGACATTCCATCATCCAGCCGCACACAGGCTCTACAGCCCATGTAACTGGACTGCACAGCCTGTAGCAGTTTGCCGTTAATACCATACTCCGGTAAAATGTCCCAAAGTTCCTTTCGTACAACCGTGTCAAATGCTCTCTCCAGATCCACAAAACTGCAGAAAACCCTCTGACTTAGAGCCAGATGCTTCTCCACAATGTTGCGCAGAGAGAACATATGATCCATGCATCCCCTTCTACTCCTGAAACCTCCTTGTGTCTCACACAGTAAACCATCGGACACCATCCTCATTCTCCTTTCAATAATTTTACCATACACTTTTGCTGCCAAACTGGTCAAGCTTATGGCTCTGTAATTTGCGCAGTCATAACGTGAACCCTTGTTTTTAAACAAAGGCACGATGACTGCGCTATTCCAGTCCCCGGGAACCATTCCCGAGCTCCAACATAAATTGAGGAGCAACAGGAACGCCTCCCAGACACAGGAGCCACCAAGCTTGATCATCTCGGCAGACACCATATCAATGCCCGCTGCCTTACCATTTTTCAAACTTCTTATCGCCCATTCAACTTCATCCATACTGATGCCATCGGAGGACGCCGCTGTCGAATGTTGTTCTACTAAACCACATGCGACACCGGCGTCAACCGTAGCATCCGCATACATATCGCCAAAATATTCACTCCATCGGCTTAACACGTCTTGTGTTTGTGTAAGAATGTCTCCACCTTTAGACCTTATTTTATTCATTCTGAAGGCTGACCAACCACCCAGAGACTTCTTCACCTCCCTCCATAAGAGTTTGGTGTTACTCTCGAAGTTTTTAGTCAGCCTATCTTCTGCACTCATACTTGCTCTATCACGTTTCTCTTTCACTAAGGCCTTGGTGTCATTCTTACATTGCCGATATATTTCTTTCTTCTGTTCAGTCATACTGTCATTCAGATTAAAAAAGAGACATAGTCCAGCCACGCTTTCTTCTTTTGCTCTACGGAAGCTGCAACTTCCGCATCCCACCATGCATCACCATTTGTTTTTCTATGCTTCTTTGAACTTCCACATACTTCTTTCGCTGTATCTACCATACTCTCCTTCAATACTCTCCAGCATTCTTCAATGTCCGATTGCGGCTGGCTTGCCATCGTCAGCCGTTCTCGGACACCCTCTGCATACTTTTCTCTTACACACTCTTCTTGCAACCTTTCAACCTTTATTCTTTCAAGCCCTCCGAAGTGGACACGCTCTCGCCAGTGCCTCCACTTTCTGAACAGACCACTAAATCTCGCAATAACGAGATAGTTATCCGTATCGACTGTGGGGGCCCTGTAGGCTCTTGCGTCCAATATTTTGCTTCGGAGGCGACTGTCTACCAAAATTAAATCTATTATACTTTTCTGTTCATTCATTCTCCATGTATACATGTGGATGTCCTTATGTTGGAAAAATGTGTTTGACACAATAAGGTTTCTCTCCATGCATACATCCGCTATAAGCCTACCTGCGTCGTTCACTCTCTTATCACCAAATGGACCAAGTACGTCCTCATAGTCGGGACGCTTGGTCCCCACCCATCCGTTCAAATCTCCGCATACAATCACGCGTTCACTGGTTTCTGCCATATCCAGAACTTCCCTAACATTGTCCCAAAACTTCTCTAGGTCTGATGCCACCGAGGATCCTACGGGTGCATATGCTACAACCATGAATACCTTGGTGACACCTAGTTTTATACGGACCCAGAGAAGTCTGGGATCATACATTCCATAATCCTTCACACCTGAGGTCAAGCGAGAGGACAACAGCACTCCTACCCCCATGCTGGCTCGATCGCTCTGTGGTACACCAGACCACAGAGCCATCCCGCCACCAGGAAGATCGCAGGCGTCGCTGCCCCTTCGCTTGGTCTCTGTTACACAGAGCACGTCTAGCTGTTTGTCCGCCATGACGGATACCAGCTCGTGCAACTTACCTTCCACACAACCTCTTACATTCCACGTGCCCACCCGGCACTCTGCTCTCCTCGACTCGCCTGACTGGGCAAGGCGTGATGGGTGGCGGCCCCCATCGCCGCAACTGCCGAAGTTCGTACCGACGGGGGCGGGTCGGCACGCGTCGCCTCCGGAGAACGCCTTAACCCGCATTGCGGTACGCATATCGAGCCGGATTAGCAGTCTAATTAGACTGGCAGTGGACGCGAACGAGCACGCTCCGGAATATGTTCCCCGATTTTTTTTTGTGAACAGTATAATTTGCCGTAATGTACTTCTATATCGCTATTTGGAAAGATCACTTGCACCAAGTCCTCGTCTTCGGCGGCCCGGCGGAATTCCTCGTTTAATTTACGATATTTCTGATATTTTTATTTTATATTGTCTCGTTGGGTTAGGTTACGTTAGTTAGGTTAGTTATTGATCACTGATTTTAATATGCTGATCGTTTTGTAGTTCTGGCGTTGAATTTTACTTCAAATAATACTCGTAGTTCGGTTTTATGTAGTCTATTAAATATTGATTACATAATTTTTCGTCAAATAATACTCGTAGTTCGATTTTATGTAGTCTATTAAATATTGATTACATAATTTTTCGTCAAATAATACTCGTAGTTCGGTTTTATGTAGTCTATTAAATATTGATTACATAATTTTTCGTCAAATAATACTCGTAGTTCGGTTTTATGTAGTCTATTAAATATTGATTACATAATTTTTGGTCAAATAATACTCGTAGTTCGGTTTTATGTAGTCTATTAAATATTGATTACATAATTTTTCGTCAAATAATACTCGTAGTTCGGTTTTATGTAGTCTATTAAATATTGATTACATAATTTTTCGTCAAATAATACTCGTAGTTCGATTTTATGTAGTCTATTAAATATTGATTACATAATTTTTCGTCAAATAATACTCGTAGTTCGGTTTTATGTAGTCTATTAAATATTGATTACATAATTTTTCGTCAAATAATACTCGTAGTTCGGTTTTATGTAGTCTATTAAATATTGATTACATAATTTAATATTGTAGTTGTACCGTGTCGTAATATTTTATTTTTACTATATTACCATGTTAGTATTATTTCTTTTTCAGCCGGGCGGGCCACCGAAGTTAAAAATCGGGTCCCGGTGACCCGCTCGCACGGCGAAGAGAGAGGAGTTTTTACGGTGGGTCTATGGGGTCACGCGCCGCCTTCTCCGTCACCCCGGACCGATTTGGCGGGGCGAGACTAATCCATAGACCACCAAAAAAAAAAAAAAAAAAAATGTTAGTATTATTTTATTTTCTTTCCGTGTGGTGGCGGAATAAGAATACAATTCACCATCCTATATCTTATCCGTGGGTGATCGTAAGAGACGACTAAGGGATATAAAACGCATATTACATCTATGCAAGAGAAGGAAAACTCGAAACCAAACCTTATACCAACACGTCTGACCAGCGTGGTATAGTAGGTCAATTTCCCTGCCATTAAGGAGGAGGCTCGAGCCCAACAGTGGGACATATATCAGCTGAGATGATGATGATGATTATTTTATTACCATGTTATTACCATTTTTTTTTATTCTACAATATTGTCTTATTACTTTACCATGTTTTAATGATTAATTCACTTTCTTGTATATTTATAAGGTTGGAATTTTGTAATTGATTTCAAATTAACTTCTCGAAGAGATACCTGAAATTTGGATCATATTTAGCTATTATATAAATGTACATCTTGTGGAATATTTGGTACTGTATAATTAGGTATAGATTTTAACTTTTGGTATCTAAGTACCGGTTATATATTCGCACGACTAAACGTAATGTCTGAATATCATGTGGAATATGTTATTGGCTACATATTTGTATCATGTCAATCAACTCATACTTGTATGTAATCCTTACTAATATTATAAATGCGAAAGTAACTCTGTCTGTCTGTCGCTCTTTCACGACAAAACTACTGAACCGATCTAAATGAAATTTGGTACACAGATAGTCTAGAGCCTCATAAAGGACATAGGCTACTTTTTAATGCAAAAAAAGGTTGTAAAGGGGGATAAAAAGTTGTAGGGAATTATCGTCATTTTTAAAGCCAGAAGCTTGAAACTTATTTTAAGCTTGACGAAATTTTAATGTCGTATTTATTTATATCTAATAAATAAATATGACATTAAAATTTCGTAAAAAATTACCCTTAAGGGGTAAAATAAAAATAAGGTGCGTAAAACATGACATGGATACACAAGGAGGGACCACAAAGATGACGTCTGATAGAGTTGTATGGAAGGAGAAGACATACTGCGTCGACCCCAATTAGATTGGGATAAGAGCAAGTTGATGATGATGATGGGTAAAATAAAAATAGGAGATGAAAAATTTTAGGAAAGTAACCTTTTACGCGGGCGAAGCCGCGGGCAGAAGCTAGTATTTAATATGTGTCTGTTTGTTTGACTCAAATAAAATAATTAAACAAATAACTCCGAAGTGACGATAAATGAAAATTTTAAAAAGAAAATAAAATATAAAGTAAAAAAAAAACATTAAAAAGTAGGCAATAGTAATAAAATAAAAAAAGACATGTAATGTAACATGTATTTATTACGGACTGGATAGTAAAAAATAATTTCTTTCAAAATTAAAAACGGGAAAACATGGTGCGTATGCAGCTGTTAATTCAACCATGTTAATCAGAAAAATGTCCTTCGTGTGGTGACGGAGTACGAATACAATTCACCACCCCTATCTTGCCCGTGGGTGACCGTAAGAGACGACTAAGGGATATAAAACACACGAGAAGAAGAAGAAACAGAATCAGAAAAGATACAACCAACAATTCGAAGCGAAAAAATCGAGCAATAGCAGCTTTTCGAGATTTTTTTTCTGATTGTCATTCTGCCTATTTTGATGATTGTAATTATAATAGTCTTTATTATTTATAATACATGAAATATTTTTGGTACGATCCATTGGTGATATATACTTCCATGACAATGAATGCTGAATATTCTATTCTATCTATGCCATCATTCTCCTACTCTTGTCCCAATTACTTGGGGTCGACGCAAAATACATACATATTGCAAAGGTTATTAGGCAATAGTTTTATGACCGGCCGCCTGCTTAACATCAACCCTCCGTGGGAATGCAATTGCTGACCAAATGGCATCTGGTAGTGTTGGCCCCGGTCGATACAAGGCTCTTAGTCGTATTTTACGACATCCAAGAGCGAAGTAAGGGTTGGTAGTATTCGTAGCCTACCACACAGCAATTCTAAATATCTGTGTAATAAATATAAAAGTAAAATACAATATAATTTGCAAATCATTTTGTATTTACATATTAACAACATTCGAATATAAATATAATATTCGAATTTTCCGTGTGGTGACGGAGTAAGAATACTATTCACCACCCCATATCTTACCCGTGGGTGATCGTACGAGACGACTAAGGGATATAAAACGCATATATGTAACATCTATGCGAGAGAAGTAAAACTCGAAACAAAACCCTATACCAATACGTCTAACCAGCGCGGTATAGTAGGTTAATTTCCCTCCCATTACAGAGGAGGCCCGAGCCCAACATTGGGACATATGTGGGCTGTGATGATGATGATGAATATTCGAATAAAACCAGAAATATTTCTTTGGAAACAAACTAATTCTCTACTGATAATTTCACATTAAATATATTTTATACATAAAAAAACAATATTAAGATTATTGAAAGATATAAGTTTCGTAACTCATTAAAATTTTAATTCAAATTTCAAGTTCAAGAGACTTAGAAGAGAGAAAGGTAGGTATGGCTTTAAGAAGCCTCTGGGGCTTAATGTCGGTTGGCAAAGTACCTACACTGTTATTTATTAACGTTATTATTTATGGCAAAGTTGTTTACAGATTTTTCACGGTGCTTATTTCGCCATTAAAGCAAGAATTATTGCCTTTTTGAAGTAAAATTACATAAGAATCTTAATTTGAGAACATGGTTATCTCTGAAATCTTCGAAGCTGTTCAATCGTTTTATATGTTTTTTTTTTGTATTTTTAGATGCAATAAGATATATTCTTTCTTCAAGGCTATGTGCTTGAAATTAGTCTAGAAAGCACGATTACTTAAATAAGTTAATATTTAGCCAATTGTACATTAGTGTATTGGGCTACTTATGATTTCAGCTCATATATGTCCCACTACTGGGCTCGAGCCTCCTCCATAATGGGAGGGAAATTGACCTACTACACCACGCTGGTCAGACGTGTTGTTATAGGGTTTTGTTTCGAGTTTTCCTTCTCTTGCATAGATGTTATATGCGTTTTAAATTCCTTAGTCGTCTCTTACGATCACCCACGGATAAGATAGGGGTGGTGAATTGTATTCTTACTCCGTCACCACATGGAAAAATGCTATAAATGCTACTTATATACTTATATGTAAAAAAAAAATGTGGGATCCGCTTACGTGCGGTTGACAAAATACGACAATAGAAAATCATTCTTATGTTATTAGTGTTTATTTTCGGGGATCCTTGTCGTTGAATGTCCATACAAATTTCTAGAAACTTTTGCTATATTGTTAGTTACTGTATAATGTCACTTTAAATACAATATCCATTTATTTATTAACTATATTATGTTGAACATAGGCATAATTGAAAAATTAAATTTAATCTAAAAGTTACAGACGTCTAAACATTTATATTTTTGTAAGAATTTTAACGAAAGTTACATACATACATATCATCACGCCATATCCCTTGCAGGGTAGGCAGAGAGAACAGAGTGCCAGAGAACTCTATCTTTGCATACTTCACTCGCTTCCTCAACATTCATAATTCTCTTCATACACGCTCGCCGGTTTCGGAGACTCTTGACTCCTCCTTCCTTCAGTACATGACCGATCTGGTCTACGTAGGTTAGTCTCGGTCTCCCCCGGTACCTACATCCTTCCACTTTCGCATTGTATATCTTCTTAACCAGACGTTCATTCGGCATTCTTTCCACATGTCCGAACCATCGGAGCATTCCCTTTCGCATCTTTACACCAATACTCTCTTTCATACCTACTCGCCATAGATAATATACTATAAATTAGAAACTACTCGGTCTCTTAACGAAAGTTCGTTTCAAAAATTGAAGAAAAATTTCATTATGATTTCTGATGTTTACGTGACATTTGAAATAAACTTCAAATGTGTAATATACACGTACGTTTATGGTTACGGGAGGACTGGTTCTCTGATTTATGAACGCTATAAGGTGTTCGAAACATAGGGAAATTAAAAATACAAACTCAATAGAATCCGTAACAATAGTTTAATTTCAAAAATTTAATTATTATTCAAAATTTTAATTATCATATTATTTTATTTTTGTTTCATAAAACCTTTTTTTTTTTTTTTTTTGTATAATGCAATTTAGTTAGTCTATAATTTTGACATTGCACAAGATAGCATAAAAATGACTGTATTTTTCCCTCACTACACTTATAGGATAATATTAGACTTTTGACGGGAATTTGAAAACGTCATGTGGTGCTCTTGTATTATATTCGATATCTTAGTGTTTTAACGTGTTATATTATATAATTTTGATGGCATTTTATGTAATGTGATGTGCGGAAATACTGTGATGTAGTGAATATCATATAAAAGTGCTTTACAACGTTTTCGTTTTCCATCAAAATTCCCACAAGATACCATTAACAGTGTGGCCATTGCACTGTTAATGGTGACAATTTGACTTAGACAATGACTGACCTGACAAGACTATAAACGTAAAAATAATTATAACTTGACACTGGCACCAATAGCTCGTATATGTAGCTGATTGCCAATATACAAAGAGAAGAAGAAGGATAATATTATTATACATATGTCAAGAAAAACATTCGTTTAAACGTATTTGATATTTTTAAAAAGCAATTATTTTATTTAGGAAAAAAGTTGATTAAAAAAATATTCGAGGACGTCCGAATGTTTCCATAAGGATCCAGATCCTTCGAAATCCAAAACTTGGATATATTAATTTTATTGTCGTGAGAGTGCTGGCACTCTTCAATACAATTAATATATCGAAGTTTTTCTTTTATTAAAAGCTTCATAATCGCAAAGCGCTGTTTCCTTTCGAAAATGGCTTGATAACTCTTTGTCGTTTAATTGTAATTAATAAAAAACTAAAGTGCTTAGCCTTGCACTTGACTTAGTGTATGTATACCTTATGAAAATTGGGTTCGTTTACATATGTTTGTTCGTCCATTCGGACAGGCAAAGGAAACATATTCCATACAGCCTGTACAACTATGGTTAGCACTACGTCGAGAATGGCACGAAAGTATTGTTTTTTTTTCTTTCATGGCATTGACTAGTAGTCAATGAGAATTAATATAAAAATTATGAGGCGTGCACTTTTGGATTTTAAAAATTATTTAAAATTGGACTATACGGCAATAAAAAATAGTGAAAAATCATTCAAAAATTTTATATACACTTATAGTTACGTATTTTAAGTATCTATGTACTTAATATTATTTAGTGTAGATATTTATATATAATATATAGCTGTGTGGTAGTAGCTACTAATACCAACAACACTTAACTTGCTCGTGGATGTCGTAAAAGATGACTAAGAGCTTTATATCGAACTGGGCTAACTCCACTTTAAGCCGTTTGCTCAACAATTACCTACATTGCCAAAGATGGTTGACGTCAGGCAAGCGGCCAGTCATCAAACTATTGTCAATAACTTTTGCAATATATACGAGTACATATTGCGTTGATCACAAGTAATTGTGACAAAAGCAGGAGAATGCTGATGATGATGATGATTGCATATAATATATACACATACAAATCATCATGCCATATCCCTTGCAGGGTAGGCAGAGAAAACAGAGTGCCAGAGAACTCTATCCTTGCATACTTCACTCGCTTCCTCAACATTCGTAATTCTCTTCACACACACTCGCCGGTTTCGGAGACTCTTGACTCCACCTTCCTTCAGTACGTGACCAAGCTAGTCTAGGTAGGTTAGTCTCGGTCTCCTCTGGTACCTATATCCTTCCACTTTCGCATTGTATATCTTCTTAACCAGACGTTCGTTCGGCATTCTTTCCACATGTCCGAACCATCGGAGCATTCCCTTTCGCATCTTTACACCAATACTCTCTTTCATACCTACTCGCTCTCTTACGTCGTCGTTACTTTATTATAATTTACGTTATTATAATATATAGTTTATTCCCCCATTTAAGTTCATTAAACTAAAACTTCAAGCAAATGACTATGTTTAGTAGTTCGTCAATTACAGTCAATTTTCTGATCAATGATATATCTTTCATTGTGATATTGTAGGCAGATATAAACTTTACTGGCACTATTATTGTATAGCTATATGGCAACTATACAATATATGGCTGTACCATAAATGCAGAGACATAAAAAAATAAAATGTATACAGTATTAATAATATCGTCAACTCAATATTATTGTATATTATATATATATATATATATATATATACATACATACATATCATCACGCCATATCCCTTGCAGGGTAGGCAGAGAGAACAGAGTGCCAGAGAACTCTATCTTTGCATACTTCACTCGCTTCCACAACATTCATAATTCTCTTCATACATGCTCGCCGGTTTCGGAGACTCTTGACTCCACCTTCCTTCAGTATATGACCGATCTGGTCTAGGTAGGTTAGTCTCGGTCTCCCCCGGTACCTACATCCTTCCACTTTCGCATTATATATCTTTTTAACCAGACGTTCGTTCGGCATTCTTTCCACATCTCCGAACCATCGGAGCATTCCCTTTCACATCTTTACACCAATACTCTCTTTCATACCTACTCGCTCTCTTACGTCGTCGTTACGAATGCGGTCGGTCAGCCTTACTCCACAGATTTTCCGCAGAGATCGCATTTCGACCGCATTAATTTTACTTTCATACTCTTTTCTGCATACCCAACTCTCGCTTCCATACAGTAATGTTGGGAGAAGCACTGCGTTATGTATTGCTACACGTGCCTTCTGGTTGAGGTGGTGGCTGCCGAGAAGTTGCCCCAACGCTCCGTTTACTCTATTTCCCGCATTCACTCTTCGCTCTATATCAGTGGTGTACCTTCCATCTCGGCTAAATCCACATCCAAGATATACAAATTCATCCACTTGCTCTAGTACATCATTACCTATTGTTACTCTTACATCTGTTCTGGCTTCATCTCTTTCAAAGACCATTATTTTGGTTTTGCTCACATTCACGCGTAGACCCCTTTTCTTACAATCTTCTGTCATTGTGTCGACTAGGGTCTGCAGGTCAGTCGCTGACTGTGCCAGCAGGACTGCATCATCTGCATAAAGCAGAGCAGTGACACTGAGTCGCCCATCTGGACTCCCACATTCATATCGTTCAACCTTTGGAGACATTTATCCAGATATATGATAAACAGCCTGGCTGACAGAACGCACCCCTGCTTAACGCCGATATTGACGTCAAACCAAGGCGACATTCCATCATCCAGGCGCACACAGGCTCTACAGCCCATGTAACTGGACTGCACAGCCTGTAGCAGTTTACCGTTAATACCATACTCCGGTAAAATGTCCCAAAGTTCCTTTCGTACAACCGTGTCAAATGCTCTCTCCAGATCCACAAAACTGCAGAAAACCCTCTGACCTAGAGCCAGACGCTTCTCCACAATGTTGCGCAGAGAGAACACTTGATCCATGCATCCCCTTCCACTCCTGAAACCTCCTCCTATATATATATATATATATATATATATTTTCTGAATCTCGGCAACAGCACCAACAATTTTCTTGAAATTTAGCATGCAGGGAGTTCCGGTGATGACTAATCGATCTAGCCAAGTTTCATTTATAGAAAATATTATTATATCAATATTTTCAGACAATGAAAAAATATAATTTTGCGTTGGCTGACAACTATTAAAATATGGAGGCAAATTTTGACGCTGTCATTATGACTCAATTGGATAATCGAGCAGTCTAATCGAGGCCGGTGTCGGATCCTGTTTCTCTTTTTTATTACTTTGACTTTTTAATTGTTTTATTATTATTAATTTAATTATTTTTCAAAACACACTAAAAAGAAAATACCGAGCGAAAGCTCGGTCATCCAGATATTTATTTAATTATAAGTACAATTAGCTGTATCCGTGTGGTGACGGAGTAAGAATACAAATCACCACTCTCTATCTTACCCGTTGGTGATCGTAACAGACGACTAAGGGATTAAATATGCAGGAGAGGGCAAACTCCAAACAAAACCCTATATCAATACGTCTAACCAGCGTGATATAGTGGTTCAATTTCGTTCTCATTACGGAGGAGGCTCGAGACCAACAGTGGGACATATATGAACTGAGATGATAATGATGATGATGAGAAGTTACTTATTCATTGAATGTTAAATTAACTTTAAAATCTACTTCAATGCGTCAGATAAGATGATGGCAATTAACTGGTTATTCATTCATTTAATGTAATATTAAAATCTTCTTCAATCCGTCAGATAAAAACTATCGATTCACAAAAATCTATAAATCAGCTTATGGACGTCCACTATTGGACATAGGGAGGCCTATTACACGTTACGCCATCATCATGTAAGAGTGTTAGTACTATAAACATCATCCTTGCTACGCAAATTGACTGTCGCAGCTGATTTTTGAGCTTTCCAGAAGAGACCTGCTACTCAGTCCTGTAGTCCCTTAGCCGGTTCTTACGATCCCTATACGAAATTAATGGGTGATTGCATTCTATATTCTTAACCAGGTATAATATGAGGTGTGATGTCCACTTTTAAAAAGATTTTTGTAATTTGCGTAGTATATTGATAAAAGTTGAGAGCACACACAGCACAACCTTTCTTACCTATGGGTATCGTAAAATTGTGGTTATCGTATTTTTATGAAAGCGGATACATAGGGCCACTATGCTGTCATACAGTGATTACGTGACCGTGCTCTTTCAATTATTTCCAGAGTATATTAATTTCACAATCTGAATAAATCTCAACGAGATAGAATTCAATCAAAAAATACTTAAAATATACAGAACAGACGAAAGTACGTATAACCTATTTTAAATAAAGCACAGACTTTTTATTTTATTTTGTATAGTGATTTTTTTTATTAATTATATTTATTTTTCAGTATTCATTGCGGCTATACGGAAAAAAAAAATTGAACTTAAATTCACGATGATATAGCACTTATTTGCGATTTGCGTGCAGCTTGTTTGATAGCAGCCATTTGATTTATTTAACTAACATTGGGAGATTTAATCTTTTATTATTTTTTAATAATTATTAACTAACTAACTGTGCCGTGTGGTGGCATTGTCCTGTTTTCCTAATTACTTGGAATCAACGCAATATGTACTCTATTTCTATTGTCCACATTGAAAAAGTTTTGGTAATAGTTTTAAGACCGATTTTAAGTTTGACATCAAACCTCTTTGGAAATTGATGAACAGACGGTATCACTGGAATTGCCCCAGGTTGATATAAAATTCTTAGTCGTCTTTTACGATATCCACAATCAATGAAAGGTTTGGTAGTATTCGTAGCCGCCACCATACAATATCAAAATTTTCAATTATACGCAACAAAATAAAACAGTAATATATATTTACTTGTAATTCCTTTCGTCATATATTACATTGACAGTTATTATTAAATTCATATATAATAAATTCCTACTTTATTGCTTGTTGGGTTATTGAAGATGTATATTACTATGGTTGCAGGCTTATTGCTATCCACTGAAAATATACTCGCATAAAACCAATATATAGAATCCTTACGATTTTTTATTGCAATTTCATATCAGCTAATGTCATCATCGTCACAGCCCATATATGTTCCACTGTTGGGCTCGGGCCTCCTCCGTACTGGGAAGGAAATTAACCTACTACACCGCGCTGGTCAGACGTGTTGGTATAGGGTTTTGTTTCGAGTTTTTCTTCTCTTACATAGATGTTATATGCGTTTTATATCCCTTAGTCGTCTCTTACGATTAGCCACGGGTAAGATTGGGGGTGGTGAATTGTATTCTTACTCCGTCACCACACTAGTAATTAGGCTACACAAAATATGACCAATTCCTTCGCTATTTTTTGATATTATATGATGATTCACCCTTATATACAGGATGGAAGTGACCGCTGATCGTACTAGTCCCACTTGTGATGATAGGCTAGGAAGAAAATGGATCCGGACGAAAAAACAAAATTTTCTCGACGATTTTTTAGTGTTTTTCACACTCCATCGTATTAGGACAATGCCATGTAACGATAATTCCATAAAAATACGTCACTCTACTCAGATGAGAAATAAAACGCAATCTATTCAAAACTCAAGATCATATACTCAAGAGTTCAATATATGATATTTACCTGATTTCGTCTCTTACATTCACCGACGGGAAAGGAATGGAGTGACACATTTATTTTAAATTCTCCATTACTACATGGATATTTCTTCTTTGATGAATATTGACTTAGAGGCTTATCCTTACAGGAAACCTTTAGCTTTGTAGTACAACACAAATCTAGTTAACGTAATAATTACGTACGAAGTTATTGTCACTATTCACGCATGACGGCTTCTCACAGATTATATGAGTCAGAGTATCTCAAACTTAAAATGAACAAGAAGTAACAGGTACTTCCTGTTCATTCAAC
This sequence comes from Lymantria monacha, assembly GCA_905163515.2. NCBI lineage: Eukaryota > Metazoa > Arthropoda > Insecta > Lepidoptera > Erebidae > Lymantria > Lymantria monacha. The sequence goes on from LR991087.1 coordinate 5,307,981, forward strand.
GTTCTAAATAATCTGAATGGCTAATATTTTATTTTAATTAATACGGATTGGCATAGTATTTATTGTTACTAGAGTAGAACTAATTACAGGCAATAAACTTGGATAAACTTTCCGTGTGGTGACGAAGTAAGAATACAACGTATAGTAGTATACGTATAGTAGGTCAATTCCCTCCTAGTATAGAGGAGGCTGGAGCCCAACAGTGGGACATATATGAGCTGATGATGATGAAACTTAGATAGTTATTTTGAAAGAACTACGTGAGTTACGTAAATATATCTTTGATTGCGTGCGCTGGGATTTTGTTCTAATGTAATATGTTATGATATTCTATTTATGTGAATTACACAAACGACACTTTTTACCTGTTATAACATGTTTTATGCACTAGCAATATACCAAATAGGGGCGGCTTTACCTATAGTGCAGAGTGTGCGGTGCACCCAGGCGCCGGGTGTTAGGGGGCGTCGAGAGCCGCTCGGGACACATAGAGGCTCCACTGTATCGTGCCGCACGGGGCGGGCACATTGTACGCAGCGCGTGCCTAACCATCTATAAACGTATTGGGTGCGTTATTTGACCGGTTTGGGTAGGCTGCTTTGCCGCCATGCTCACTGTAACTTCATAATCTGATCACATTTACCTGGTTTCGTATCAAAACATGCGAGGTCTGGAGTTTAGTCAAACGTGGTGTAACTATCAACCTATTCTATTTTGTTCACGTATTTTGATACAAGAGGGCGCCAGATTATTGATTGCACCCGGGCGCCACATGTGCTAGAACCGCCCGTGATACCAAATCTAGATAATTAGTCGAAGACTTTATATTAACTGCAAAAACTGACTATTCCTGAAATAGTATGTCGAACAGAAAAGTCCCAACCTCTTTATTTTCTTTCACCCTTTTTGTGTTTAATAGAATATAAAAAATAATGTATGGATTTAATAATTTCTTGTTTTGTTGCTGATGGTGCCTTGATTTGGTGATAGATTTGGTATTATTAGGAATAATATTAATTGCCAAATAACCTGCTCCGACCCCTTAAAAAGATCAATCGGATATAAAACTTTGAGAAACTTTTTATGTATTGACTATATAATACTGAATAATTTGTGGAAACCAATCATGCATAGTTATCTTAGCACGGTGTGGCATCAGTTCATCGGTTAACTGGTGCCTGTTATTAATTTATCAAAGCTAGCCTTTGTTAGATTTATTTTGGTCAGTCTTTTCTGTGTAAAACAGTTAAAAATGAACCGTAAAGTGATATAGTTAAAAAAAAAAAAACTAGCATAGGTAGTCTCTACAGCTAAGTAATACTTTTATACAAGCCGTTTATAACATTGACTATTAATATTTTTAATAATATAATATATGATTACTCAAAATTTGATGACGCTCGAGGCTAGTCTGCGTGTAATGAGGGGTTTACACGAGTCGATTTTCGCCGTGCGGCTAGTCTTTTCACAAATTCCCTCACCAAGCCGAATCGCTAGCCCATTTACACAGGTTACTAAAATCGCATGTGGCTCGGTCATTTCGGTCGAAAATGCTGAGCACAATAGCTGTTTGTGTCGGAATTGAAATAGTTAGTTATTCAATTATTCAACAATTGCTTGAAAAACAAAGAGATAGTGATCGCTGTAGTGGATACAACGTGCGCGACACACTCCTTCATGCGGCGAGCGATCGCCATTCGCCTGCAACTGATCGTTTACACGGTCGATTTTGGTCACCAGTCGCATGCGGCTGATCGCCGCACGGCCAAAGTCAGATGCTACTCAACTTTGGGGCTTGCGGCTTTAGTCACTTGCGACCTAGTCGAATCGCCACTTAGACGGTCGATTTACGCCGCGCGGCAAAAATCGTGCGACTTTAGTCACCCATGTAAACCCGCCTTAAGTGTATGAAACTGATTACCAAATATCAAGTCTTACCTGCATTAATCTCTACTGATTTTTCAAAAGTTGTTAATTTAAATAAATAAGTTATGGTTTTTAAAATTCTTATGAGGCAATATTGCAATAAACGACATGTCTATAATTATGTCTAAAATTATACAAATTTAATAAAATACACCCGTAAAGTCTAAAAGACGACTAAGAGCCTTATAACGACCTGGGCCAATTCTATCTGATGTCGTTTGATCAACAATTACATGCCCAAGGAGGGTTGACGTCTGGCAGGCGGCCGCTCATAAAACTATTGCCAATAACTTTTACTATATGTACTATGAAAGAAGAGTACATATTGTATCGACCCCAAGTGGTTGGGATAAGAGTAGGAGAATGATGACACGTGTAAACTCTAATCTTCAAAAAAATTAAGAAAACTAATATTCAAATATCCGTGTGGTGACGGAGTAAGAATACAATTCACCACCCACTATCTTACCCGTGGGTGATCGTAAGAGACTACTAAGGGATATAAAACGCATATAACATCTATGCAAGTGAAGCAAAACTCGAAACAAAACCCTATACCAACACGTTTGACCAACACGTCTAACCAGCGCGGTGTAGTAGGATAATTTCCCTCCCATTACAGAGGATGCCCGAGCCCAACAGTGGGACTTATATAGGCTGTGATGATGATGATGCTGATGTTCAAATAGGTATATGAATAATTTTTAAAAATGTATGACAATACTAAATAACATTCTTTTAAATAAAAAGTTACATTAAGGAAACAAAATCGGAATGCTTGACTTGTTTTAATTGCGATACTTACGAGTAAACAATACGAGTAGGTAGGTAAAGGACAAAAAGCCACATTAAACATTCAGCACCTAGTGATCAAGGGTAGCCGTAAATTATTCCGAACCACTTTCGCGCGCTTTTAACAAAATAATTCTGTTCTCTGAAACAGATGTTCGTTTTGTATTGGACATTAATGGAATTTCACATGTTGTCCCTGCAGCAATAACAATGTAAAATTGAAAATCGACTCTATAGCCAATGTTCCTTAATTAAATGGTTGAAATTCTTTACAAACTTTTATATTAAAGGTCTTACAAATTAATGTTACAATATTGAAAATAAAGATTTCTGGTCATTTGAGTGAAATATGATGATATTGTACATACATACATATCATCACGCCGTATCCCTTGCAGGGTAGGCAGAGAGAACAGAGTGCCAGAGAACTCTATCTCTGCATACTTCACTCGCTTCCTCAACATTCATAATTCTCTTCATACACGCTCGCCGGTTTCGGAGACTCTTGACTCCACCTTCCTTCAGTATATGACCGATCTGGTCTAGGTAGGTTAGTCTCGGTCTCCCTCGGTACCTACATCCTTCCACTTTCGCATTGTATATCTTCTTAACTAGACGTTCGTTCGGCATTCTTTACACATGTCCGAACCATCGGAGCATTCCCTTTCGCATCTTTACACCAATACTCTCTTTCATACCTACTCGCTCTCTTACGTCGTCGTTACGAATGCGGTCGGTCAGCCTAACTCCACAGATTTTCCGCAGAGATCGCATTTCGACCGCATTAATTTTACTTTCATACTCTTTTCTGCATACCCAACTCTCGCTTCCATACAGTAATGTTGGGACAAGCACTGCGTTATGTATTGCTACACGTGCCTTCTGGCTGAGGTGGTGGCTGCCGAGAAGTTGCCCCAACGCTCCGTTCACTCTATTTCCCGCATTCACTCTTCGCTCTATATCAGTGGTGTACCTTCTATCTCGGCTAAATCCACATCCAAGATATACAAATTCATCCACTTGCTCTAGTATATCATTACCTATTATTACTCTTACATTTGTTCTGGCTTCGTCTCTTTCAAAGACCATTATTTTGGTTTTACTCACATTCACGCGTAGACCCCTTTTCTTATAATCTTCTGTCATTGTGTCGACTAGGGTCTGCAGGTCAGTCGCTGACTGTGCCAGCAGGACTGTATCATCTGCATAAAGCAGAGCAGTGACCACTGAGTCGCCCATCTGGACTCCCACATTCATATCGTTCAACCTTTGGAGACATTTATCCAGATATATGATAAACAGCCTGGCTGACATAATGCACCCCTCCTTAACGCCGATATCCAAGTCGTCACGTCAAACCAAGGCGACATTCCATCATCCAGCCGCACACAGGCTCTACAGCCCATGTAACTGGACTGCACAGCCTGTAGCAGTTTACCGTTAATACCATACTCCGGTAAAATGTCCCAAAGTTCCTTTCGTACAAGCGTGTTAAATGCTCTCTCCAGATCCACAAAACTGCAGAAAACCCTCTGAACTAGAGCCGAGAGTATAGTATTATAGTAATTATGGCCAGACTAAGTATATTCATTATTTCGAGATATCCTTCTCTTGCACAGTTTTTTTATACATACATATAAACTACTGGAAAAAATTAAGGGATCAAAAAAAAAATCCAAATTTTTGGGCAATTTTCAACAAGCAGTAACTTCGAGAGAAATGGTCGTACAGGAAATCAAAAAAAAAGGAAATTGTAGCTCCAAGTGTCTAGTTTTTGGATTGGAAGTTTAAAATTTTGTAACCTCTGCGGTTTTTGAGAAATCGTAGAAAACCAGCATCAAAAAAAATGCCAAATTTTTTTTTGATTTTTTTTTCAGTCTACGGGCGTAGAAAAAAAATTTTCCACTTAACTACTATATCTATCAGATAACTTGTTTATTCAGCTTGAATTTGCTTTTTAAAAAGGTCGATACGATCATTTCTCGCTGAGATATCAAACTTTGAATGGAAAAGGATCTAATTGTCTTTAACCATCAATATCTCAGCAAGCAATGATCGCATAGAAGGTTAAAGGTGGGTTTCAAGAACTTGAATGAATTCTCCTTAACAACTAGCCGTTGCATGTCCGAAAAAAAAATTTTTCCTTTTGTCACATTAATTCGAAAATGCAACAAAAAAAGGGCTTTTAGTGGTTTTTTGGCAAATCAAGCGCTAGATGTATGTATACCAAATCATATTTTATAATAACCACGGGTAAGATAAGTGGTGGTTATATTTCGATTCCATCACAATACAAATATACATCAGATTTAAGAAATCATTCATTGTATATATATTCTATAATAGTCAAAGGCTTTATTCGATTAATTGTAAAACTAAATTTTATGGTTTTTGTATTATATTAATATATGTTATCAGATTAATTGTATTTTAATTTATAACATTAACAAAAACGTAAAATACGTTGTTTTGTTTTACAGCAAGATTTATTTAACAAAGGGTTCGCAGTTGTTTGGGAAATTTAATAGGGTACGTGGTGTTATAAGTATAAGAAACCCTATGTTAGGTAAAGGGATATTTTTGTATCCGTATTAATCGCCTGGGGAATAATCAGTTGGCGAGATTTGTTTAATTGCCGGTACTTTAAAATATAATCATTGAAACGAAATTTTGTATAACACATTATAATGTTTATTTTTAAAACATATTAAACTATATAAAAACAAAAAATAAGAAAGAATCCATCCAAAGACTATCATTATCCTGATCTTATCCCAATTATTTAGGGTTGACGCAATAAGTAGGTACCTACTCGCCTTCCATCATACATATTGCAAATGTTATGGGCAATACTTTTATGATTGGCTCCCTGCCTGACGTTAAACCTCCTTAGGAATTAAATTTTTAACTAGACAGTATCTAGATGGATCTCATATGTGACAATCATTTTTCGCTCGTAATCAAGTTTTTATAAAAGTATCAGATGGAGTTGGCCCAGGACGATATAAATATCTTAGTTGTCTCTTACGACATCCACAAGCGAAGTAATATTTGGTAGTATTCGTAGTCGCTACCACACCGTCTGTATCATCCAATATCATCCCAGCCTCAAAATGAAACAAATAATGGATGGCTCGGACATGTGGAAAGAATGCCGAACGAACGTTTGGTTAAGAAGATATACAATGCAAAAGTAGAAGGATGTAGGTACCGGAGGAGACCGAGACTAACCTACCTAGACCAGATCGGTCATGTACTGAAGGAAGGTGGAGTCAAGAGTCTCCGAAACCGGCGAGCGTGTATGAAGAGAATTATGAATGTTGAGGAAGCGAGTGAAGTATGCAGAGATAGAGTTCTCTGGCACTCTGTTCTCTCTGCCTACCCTGCAAGGGATATGGCGTGATGATATGTATGTTTTTTTTTTTTTTTTTTTTTTTTTTTTATTGCTTATGGCGGCAAACGAGCAGACAGCACACCTGATGGTAAGTGTCACTGCCGCCCATGGACCTTTGCCAATGGTATAGCTAGGCCGCTGCCTACCAATACAACCCTGAACCCACCCCAATTAGGCTTCCGGCTCTCTCGCTCACCGAACGAAGCGCAATAGCACATTGCTATTACTCAGACGTCGATCTTCTGCGAGAGTGTGGTACTACCCCGGACGGACCGGCCCGCGGCTGTAGACAGAGAACTGTCCACAGCGTGGTCCTACCACAATAAAATGTATGTATGTATGTATGTAAAAAAGGCATGGACAAATGTCTGTGGACCAAAAATTTATTATATAAAAAAAAAACGGTACAAGCAGGGTGCTTTCAAACCATAAAGTATTAAAAAAAAACTGATATTGCCCTATCAATTTTATGCTTAGTCACTACTCTCGTATAGTATTGCTAAATCATCGGATTATGAGAGTGATCAATTAAAGAAGATAATTGAATTATTACGGAACGGGCCCGGGAGGATTCCCGTGACCCGGGCCGCCGCCCGCGGCCAGGGCGGCGCATGCGCAAGTATCTGCGCCTGATGCCGCCCTAACCGAGGCTTCGGGTGATCGGACCGGGGAATTGTCCGGTCACCCGACGTGAGGCCACCGCGTGAGGGCGACGCCTCGACGGCGAAAGCTGTCGGGTCGTCGACGAGAGAGGAACCCGAGAGGGTATATCGCCGGGCGGGCCACCGAAGACAAAGATCGGGTACCGGTGGTCCGCTCGCACGGCGAAGAGAGGTGTTTGCAGGGTGGGTCCATGGGGTTGCGCGCCGCCTCTTCCGTCGCCCCGGGCCGATTTGCCGGGGCGCGACCACATCCATGGTCCCACCTTTTTTTTTTTTTTTTTTTTTTTTTTTTTTTTTTTTTTTTTTTTTTTTTACGCTGTGGAAACGCATTTACGCGCTAACCCCTTCCCGCCGATGTCGTGACGGGAGGGAGTGTGGGACTCGCCGTCAAACCGGAATACCCACTAAAACCACAGCGGCCCCCTTCCGCGCTTTTACGGGACGCCGGAGAGATCGTCTACTGACATTCGATCCCCGACGCCCCAACGCTTGGCCTTCTGGCCACGCCCAGTCGGTCCTCAAGGCGGTGGGCGTAGATGCGCATAACGGCGCCTCCCCCTACCCAGCCGCCGGCGGCGGAGCGATTCAGCGGGCGCAAGCCTCTCGCGTTCCCGCTCCGCAGCCTCCTTTCTCTCCATGACGGCCTCACAGAAGGAGGCCATCGACTCCCAGCACCTGTCGCTGTCGAGCATCTTTGAGATGATGGTCGACAGCGACAGGTCTCCTCCAACGACCGACGTCAGGACGTGGCGCTGGGGCCCCCAGGCGGGGCATACTTCCAGAGTGTGACGCGCATCATCTACTGGCGCGCCACACTCGTGACATCCTGGGGCCCCTTCTCTACCAATTTTATGCAGGTACTTACCGAAGACCCCGTGTCCGGTAAGCACCTGCACCACCCTGAAGGTTAGGCTGCCGTGCCCCCTACTAATCCAGCGGTGGAGATGCGGCGCGACCGCCTCCACAGTCCCCCGCCCTGCTACGGGGGACTCCAGATCCTCCCGCCACCGCCGGATGACTCCACTTCGGGCCACTTCCAAAGCTCTGCCCAGTCTCCTTGCGGAGACTTGCTCACCGCCGGCGCGCGCCACAACGCGCAGCCGGTAGGCCTCCGCCAAGGCCTTGGCCATATGCGGCCAAGGCGGGTCGCCCGCCAACAGTGTCGCTGCAGTCCAAGACACCGTACGATAGCCCCTAATGGCCCTCACCGCTATGACCCTCTGCGGACGTCGCAGGAGGGCTCTATTGCGGGCAGTGAGAGACTCCGACCAAATAGGGGCACCATAGAGTGCCATAGATCGCACAATTCCGGCGTACAATCGCCGGCAGGACGATCCTGGACCGCCAGTGTTCGGCAGAAGCCTACCTAGAGCCGCGGCCGCCTTCACAAGCCGCGGGACGAGCTGGGCAAAGTGTGGCCCAAAATTCCATGTAGGGTCTAGGTGCAGACCCAGATATTTCATCTGGGGCCGCACCGGCACGGCAACCCCCGACACACTGATTTGTGCTCCTCGGGGGGGACCTCGACGCGGGCCATGAAATAGGAGGGCCTCGGTTTTCTCCACTGAGACCCTCAGGCCCAACATACCGATCCGGCCTACGACGAGCGCGACTCCCTCGCGTGCCAATCGGGCAGCCCCCAGGAAGTCGGGCCTCCTAGCCGTGATGAGGGTATCATCCGCGTAGCAGATGACCCCCATCCCGGAAAGAAGCCGACCCCGTAGGAGCCAGTCGAATCCGACGTTCCACAGAACCGGACCGAGGACCGATCCCTGTGGAACGCCGCACTCCACCCGATGGCGATATATGCGCCCGTCGCCCCCCTCCCAGAGCACGTGCCTTCCCTCGAGGTACGCCTCCAACAGCCTCCGGAGATACGGAGGCACTCCATGATAGCGAAGCGCCTCCTTCAACGTCTCGTGCGGGAGACTGTTAAAGGCGTTCTTGATGTCGAGCGAGACCGCCAGAAGTACTTCCTTTTGGGCCACCGCTTCGGTGGCCAGGGACTTCAGGGCGGCTAGTGCGTCAATTGTTGACCGGCCGCTCCTGAATCCGTACTGACTTTCCGACAGTCCCGGCCCGATTTCCTCGAGGTGCTGGACGAGACGGTCCGCGAGCACCTTCTCGAACAATTTGGCCGTCTCGTCCAGCAGCACCAGTGGCCTGTATGCGGAAGGGGAGTCGATTGGGCGACCCTCCTTCCGCAGCAAACATAACCTTCCACACTTCCACCGCTCCGGGAACTGCCCGGACCTCAAACATACATTGAGCAGCTCCCGGAGTCCGCCCCCGAGGTATTCTGCGGCAATGCCAAGCACAAGTCCCGGGACGCCATCCGGACCGGGCGATTTCCGCTTTCCGCGGAGTCGAGAGAGGGCCACTTCCATTTCTCGGTCGGTGATGTGTGGAATGGAGGTCTCCACTTCCACCACCGACCGAGAAGCCATTCTAGGGGGAACATGTCCCATAGACCGCGGGAACAGTTCCCCCATTAGCCCCGACAGAAGATCCGAGTCCATCGTCTCGATGATGGGGGCGCCACAGGGTCGGAGCTTGTTCCGAGCCCGTTGATATGGGCGCCCCCACGGATCCCCGTCGAGGTCCGCGAGCATCTCCTCACGGGCCCTCTCCTTCGCCCGGCTGATGGCCAGCTGCAGATTCTTCTTCCTTGACTTATATTCCGTCCGCAGCTGACCCTCTAGGAGGTCATCCCGGCTGGCCCGTTGACGACACCGGACGTAAGCACGCCGCGCCCGATTGGAGGCCACCCGGAGATTGGCAATCTCGGGTGACCACCAATACACCTGTCGACGCGGCGGCCTCTGCCGTGCCCTCGGCATCGCCGCATCACATACTGCCTCGAGGGCGTTTCTGAACTGGCTTGCGAGCCCCTCTACGTTCGTAGGCAGTCGTCCTGTCATGCCCCAGCGCTGTACTATGGCAGACTCCCGGGCCATATCCATGTCGAGCTGGCCTATAGCCCATTTTGGGAGTCCGCCTCTTCTTCCGCGCCGGGGACCTTGGGGTCCCCTGGGAGTGGAGATCTCGAACCGTATGTAACGATGGTCCGAGAGAGTCTCCACCCCTTCTTCCACTCTCCAGTCACTCACCTCACGAGCGACACCGGGGGAGGCGAAAGATAGGTCCACCACGGACCCACCCCGGTGTCGCACGCAAGTGTGAACCGTCCCTCTATTAAGGAGAGACAGACCGGAGAGCAGGGACCACCTCTCAACGGCCGTGCCCTTGACGTTTGTGGCGGGGTTCCCCCACGCACGAGACTTCGCGTTGAAGTCACCGAGGACAACAATTCTCCTCGGCGACTGACGACGAACCGCGGAACTGATGGAATCCAAGAATATCTGGAACTCCGCCAGTCCGCGGTTGGGGGAAAAGTAAACGCCAATAATAGCAAAGTCTCGCCACCCCACCACAACATAACCATTGCCCCTCTCGAGTGTAGAGAGGGGAGGGCCGGCACCTCCTCGCAACAGGACTGCTACAACTTTCATATTATCCCCCACCCAATTGGGTGAATGGGGGACAAAGTAGGGCTCGCTGGCCACACACAAGTCTATATCCCACTCCGCCATGGACTGCAGTAGCAGGTCCTGAGCCCCGGCGCAGTGGTTCAAATTCGCCTGGAGGAAGCGTACTCTGTCTCCCATTTAGGTTGACATTTCGGCTTCCTCCTGGCCTTTACGGCCATTCACTGATGTGGTGGCCTGAGGTCCATGGGCCACCTTTCCTTTACTTTTCGATGGGCGGGCTCGACAGAGTCTCCCCCCCATCGTGTGCTCCTCTGGTTTTCCAGCGGTTGAGCACACCGCGCAACGCGGTGTGGCCATGCATGCGGCCGATTTGTGCCCGTTGCCGCCGCACCTGTAACAAAGTGCAGAGCGGTCAACAGCAGACAAACACAGCGGTGCCGTATGCCCCAACTCCAGGCACCGGTAACACCTCAGTGGGAGGGTCTCCAGTACCTGGACGCCAGCCGAGCTCCAGCCGACCAGCAGTCTCCCGGCGTCGGCGAGCACCTTCGCAGCGGCAACGGGGCATCGCACCTTTGCCATGCCCATGCCGCGGGGCCCACGCTGGACTGGTCCGACCTGGACCTCTGCGGCATCACAACCACATGCACGAACGACCGCTGCACGGATTTTCTCCTCAGTGGCGGAGTCGTCCATTCCGGTCACTCGGATATCAGTCCGTTTAATAGGGCGGACGACATCCGCCACACCCGCAAGTGCCATGCGGAGATTTTCCGCCAGCTTGTCCGCAACCTCCGCTGACTGGGACTTGGGCAACTGAAGGACTCTAGCCCCAGTCACCGAGCGCCTTACCTTGAGGCCCTCCTTGATTCCCATCCCCTGGAGATCTACTCCTTGCTCGGCGCGAAGCATCGCGTCGGCGTATGTCACTCCCTTCTTTTCCGCTTCCGGCTGTAGTTTTAGAATTACAACCGGTGAGCGCGGGGGAGCGAGCGCCGACTTCAGCTTCCTTTGCGCCATAGCAACCGGATTGAGAGCCGCGGAGGGCGCAGCAGCCGCCGAGGGCACTGCAGGAGGGGAAGACTTCTTCCCCTTTCCCTTTTTGACTACTGTAACCCAGCTGTCTGCGAGCGCAGGCTGGGCCAACGGAGCCACCCCTGAGGGGCCAGGAACCGGCTCAACAAGGGGCGCCGGTGCTGCTGTACGGGCAGTGGCAGTATTCTTCGCGGACTCCGCAGTTTTCTTCTTGTCCGCTGCCAGCGGCGGACGTATAGACTTGGCTGGGAGAAGGCGGTCCTCAATGCCCGCAAATCGTGCCGCCATCATTTCCCCGAGGGACTTAATTAGAGAGGACTTTAAGTCCTCTATCACGTCCACCTCTGGCGCGAACAAAGGTGCAGATTTCACCGGCTTCGAGGCCCGTATCTCTTCAAACTGCCTTCTATGGGCCTTGATCTCCGATTTTAGAGACTCGTTCTCCTTCCGAAGCCGGGTGACATCCTTGCGGAGCGAGAGCAGGTCGTCTGCTCCGGGACGCACCAAGAGAGCATTGATACAGGCCATCATGGCCTCCGCGCTCTCTTTCAGAATTTTCTGGTGCGACCCTTTGAGATGCCCAGAACTTCTAACTGCCCGTTGTATTTCAGCCATCTTGCCGTATCCGTAGCCCTGGATGGCTGCCGGCTCCAGCGTGGCCAGCTCATCTTCTTTAAAATTGCCACCTGTTGCTGAGACCATTGAGCAGACACTACCAGTATCGGAGTGACTATCATCACCGTCCTCCGCTGCCTGATCTTTACGGGCTAACTTCTTACGGGCGCGGGAGAGGCCAGCTTCATGGCCCTTGGCCTTCCCTTTTCCTCTCTGTGCCGTGCTTATTTTTGGCCTGGGCTCCGAATCACCATCGGAGACAGACCCAAAAAACTGCAGACTCAGAGAACTACCAGTTCTTTTGCCGGAGCGTAAGACACGACTATTCTCATGCAGATGGTGCGTGGGCGGGGCCATGATCACACCAGATGCCTCAATTTCACTCCCTATCAGCCTCGACTCCGCGCTAAGCGCCTCCTTCGCATCCACGCTAAGCGCCTCCTTCACATCCGCGCTAAGCGCCTCCTTCACGTCTTTTTTATTAAGGGGGGGTTTTTTTAAGTTTAAAGATTCCATAAGAGATCCCACGAGTACGGGGTAAATAAAAGTCCACCTGAGCAGGTACCCCTTTGCCCAGGTAACCCGATTTAGTATACCACGGAGGTCGGGAGGTATCCGTGGTTTGACCTCTAGCGGGTTGAGTAACTCCCCAACCACCCACAAGGGGGCGCCCCAAGGCGGTTGGTCGACGCCTTGGGACTTTGAGGTTTTTTTAGAGTGGTGTACTCCACGCGGGCCGGCCAATTAAGGCAAGCCCCTCACCTTCCGGCGAGTTCGCCGACGGTGGCCGAAGCCTGGCCGACTGGACGTGTCTCCACGAACAGTCGTCCCCGCCGCCTGAGACCTGCGTCGCCACTACTCGGAATAAGTCCAAGATGCCGACCAGGCCCTACCGCCATTTCTGGCTCCTTCCCTATGCCTACGGCTTCTGTCAAAAGACACTCGTAGACCCACTCCATGTCAGTTATCTGCCACCAGCGAACGCTCCCGAAGCAATTGGTCCAGGGGCGATCGCTGGGCCCAGGGTGCACCACGGGGAGGTTACTGACGTCGCACCCCATCCATGGTCCCACCTTGCGAAAAGAAAAAAAAAAAAAAAAAAAAAAAAAAAAAAAAAAAAAAAGGTACCGGGGGAGACCGAGACTAACCTACCTAGACCAGATCGGTCATGTACTGAAGGAAAGTGGAGTCAAGAGTCTCCGAAACCGGCGAGTGTGTATGAAGAGAATTATGAATGTTGAGGAAGCGAGCGAAGTATGCAAGGATAGAGTTCTCTAGCACTCTGTTCTCTCTGCCTACCCTTTATTTTTTTTTTTTTGTTGGTGGGCTATGGGTGCGTCTCGCCCCGCCGAATCGGTCCGGGGTGACGGAAAGGCGGCGCGTGACCCCATAGACCCACCGTAAAACCTTCTCTCTTCGCCGTGCGAGCGGACCACCGGTACTCGATTTTAACTTCGGTGGCCCGCCCTTCTCTCTGCCTACCCTGCAAGGGACATGGCGTGATGGTATGTATGTATGTATGTAATGCAGGATTTTTACCATTTAATGCAATCATTACAATAAGAGTGCTTATAATTCACAATCCTTACTTTACGATGGGCGTCCTAAAAGACGACTTAAAAATGTAAGCAGAAAAAATAGAACATCAATCCTTTATCAACCTATAAGATCAGCATAGTTTTACGAGTTAATTTCCCTCCCATTGTGTAGGAGACTAAATGTCTATAACTGCGATTTCTATGGACTTAGTAGGAAAAGTTTGACAAGCGAAGTTGTTGCTGCTAACAGAATTGTAACTGTGATAATAATGCTGTAACGTATGGTAGTTGGCATGATAGGTCTCACTTTAGGCTGGGTCAAATAGAAATTTATTTATTTAAAAACTCGTAGCACTCGCAACTCGCACTCACAAACACATCGACTGGTCAATTTTAATTTCAACCTTTTGCGAGATTTTCAAACCACAGACAACATTTCGTGAGCTGTCAGTTGTGTTTTGTTACACCATCAACAAACGAATGTTTAGAACTCATGTTTTTTAACGATTTTTTTTGTTGATTAATATCATATTTTAATATCCTATATTCTATTCTCGACGACAATAAACTCAAAAACATAAAAATTGGTCCAGCCGTTCTCGAGTTATAAGTGTTGTAACTAACACAACTTTCTTTTATATATATAGATTAGTGATTGTGGATGCCACAGCAGATTAGTATTTTCACCATTAACCACTGTCCGAAGTCTTTTCATTCTTTTTAATCAAATTTAATTAAATAAAATAAAAAAAAGGAATTCAACTCAAGGTTTTCAACTATTACCACTTAAGTCAAAACAGTGCTATTAGAGGCTTTCTCAATAGGTGGACGCTGGCTGGACCATAGGCAGCGCAAAAAGAAAAGGATTTTTTTACGATAACCGCCGGAATCAGAAAGATGTTCATACTACGAAAATCTTTTGAATCTTGGATTAAATCTGATTTTAATAGTATCTCGTTGCAATGAGACGGGAATAACAATGTTGTCTGCCTATTCCATTCCATTGCTGTACATTCTACAGACGTTTACATAGGAATAGCTTTAATGTGTGGATAATATATCACTATTTGTGTGATAATTTAAGAGTGGAAATGAGTTCACAGAATAATAAGTTAGATAGTTGGTAAGTTACGTCTGGAGTAGTATACTATATGGATCTTGTAACAGCTCCAGAAGATATCCGTGTGCTTAGGCGTTTCCACTATATCTACTATTCCAATCAATCTTAAGGCTCACTTGTAGATCCCTTAAGCTTTGTGGTATCCAAAGATACTGTACTGCTACGCTTATCGTGGTTGTGCATCCTCTTATTTATTAGCTGACCAGTCAGTTTTGCTTCCTGATCCTGACTCCTTCATTTAATTTTTAATTAAATTTATTGCGGGCTCCAAGACAATTATTAAATGCCGTTATCATCTATTAAGACTATTTTGCATACTAACTTATAGTACTGTAGTGGGAATGGGTGATTCATCATCATCATCATCACAGCCCATAATGTCCCACTGTTGAGCTCGGGCCTCCTCCGTAATGGGAGGGAAATTAACCTACTATACCGCGCTAGTCAGACGTGATGGTATAGGATTTTGTTTCGAGTTTTTCTTCTCTCGCATAGATGTTATATGCATTTAATATTCCTTAGTCGTCTCGTACGATCACCCACGGTTATGATTTGGGGTGGTGAATAGTATTCTTACTCCGTCACCACGGAAAATGGGTGATTAGTCCTAATAATATACATCGTTAACTTTAAAATGATAGCACTAAATGTTTTCACTTTCAAACAATCTTATACATTTGGCATACTGAATGTTCAAACCACTGTGCTATTCATGTAATCAAAAATACACAATTGCGTTGATAAGGGCGGCTCACAGAAATACATTGTATTGTTGTTTTTACAACCTCATTTTGTCTGTTATTAGCGTTGACTAGATGTTTCTTGGAATTTCATTTGTTTGATGAGGCAAATAAAAATGTAGAAATGTCAGATATAGTGAACGAGCGAATCGAATTTATCAGCGACAAAATGACAATGAAATTCCAGTCATTCGATCGTTCTTTTGTTATTAAAAACATAGATACGAGTTTTATGTATAAGTTGTGCTGTATGGAATGCTGAAAGTGTTTTGAATTGATTCCTAAAAGAGAATAAACAAACATGGTCGAATCGGATAATACTCTATCATTCGTAGAGATGTCGATCGCGTGATGGAAACGCTTGGGCGTTTTATTACTGCGGTCTCGAAAAGGTCTAGTGGGCCACTGATGTCAATTAATTGATATTGGTTACCCTTTCAATTAGTTGTGGAAGATATTGTCAAAGGTTATGCCGTAGCACGCAGACATTTTGTGGTTCCGGACGGTTAGGGCGGGGTGTGACCAGACAGTGGTAGTAGCTACACTGTTGACAGTTTTCTGATCACACTTTCTCAATGTTCTAACCACAAATTGGCGGCAAATTGACGTCTGAGCAGTGGCAATTTTCTGTTGTATCTATTTCAGTGAGTGAGAGCCAGAAGTCTAATTTTTTGGCTGAGTTTTGGTTGGTAGGCAATGGTCTAGCTGCATCCATTGTATTGCAAAGGTTCATGACCGGCAATAAAACTTACTACCAGCCGATGCTTGCTCATATGCTGGTGGCATATCTCACTATATCTTTAAACGAGCAATTCTTGTATATATATATATATATATATATATATATATATATATGTAATCTGAATCTCGGAAACGGCTCCAACGATTTTCTTCAAATTTAGCATACAAGGGGTTCCGGGGGCCATTAATCGATCTAGCTAGGTTTCATTTATAGAAAATATTGTTTTGTCAGTTTTTTCGGCAACAAAAAATATAATTTTTCGTTGTATTGAAACTATTAGAATATGAAGGTTTTCAAATTTTGACGCTGTCATTAAGAATTGACATTTAGCTCGGCATTAGCATTTATCTATGAATTGAGCTCGGTTCGGATCCTTACCTTCTCTTATTTACTTTTTGGCCTTTTTTTTATTATTTTATTAATTATTAAATTATCATTTGCCCGCATCTTTGTCTGCGTAGAAGTCGAAAATGGTTCTAATAGGATTTTTGTTTGTTTTTTACGTTATTAATTTTATTATAATTTATAAATTATTATGTATAAATGTTTGTATAGGTATCTACTTATATAGCACAATAATCTTATCCATCTGGTGACGGAGAAAAATACAATTCACCACCCCTCATCTTACCCGTGGGTGGTAAGAGATGACTAAGAGATTTTATATGCATATTACATCTACGCAAGAGAAGGAAAACTCGAAACAAAACCCTATACCAACACGTCTAACCAGCGCGGTATAGTAGATTAACTTCCCTCCCATTATGGAGGAGACCTGAGCCCAACAGTGAGACGTATATGGGCTGTGATGATGATGATGCTAACAATCTTTGTTATAGTGTAGGGAAGGTTTAATAATCATGAAAATAACATGAAATTTTGTTATATATTATGGATGGGTGGCTTTTTTCTTAGCAGGCTATGTTTTGAACACACCGTGCTCATTACGACCGAAGCGATGGAAGTGTAGTATGCAGCCGCATAACCCACCATCTTTTCTATCGTAATTAGGCCGACCACTGGTACCACTTCTTTGACATCTACCTGCGATACTACACCTATTACAGTATTTCTTTGTAAACAATATCTTTTGTTTTTCTTTCGGATGCTAGAATTACCAGGCTACTCTGTGAGCTTACTCTGAAGCATGTCAAATACAACTGCCTATAGGAGAAGCAGCTTTCTCTCAAGTCTACTCCCGCTACCTTAAGAATTTCACCACGAGCTTTGTTTATGGTCATTGTAAAGCAGACTTTGATGGCAAACTGCACTCTCTGAAATTCGAAGTAGTAATTTGATGGTATTTGAAGAATCCTAAGAATAAATACAGACTCTGCTCGAGAACCACCGGTCAGTATAGTTGAACCGATTACATTGCAATTGTGTTTATTCTTGCAAACTGGTGGCGCGCCAGCTCTTTTATTTTAAGATGTGAGTTGGGAGACCGGGAGCCTGCAGAGTATTCAGGAACTCAACCGGTTGTTGGACTCGGGGTTTATCACTTATTCGAAGGATTTATTTTGATAACGGCAAACTGCTACAGGCTGTGCAGTCCAGTTACATGGGCCGTAGAGCCTGTGTGCGGCTGGATGATGGAATGTCGCCTTGGTTTGACGTCAATATCGGCGTTAAGCAGGGGTGCGTTCTGTCAGCCAGGCTGTTTATCATATATCTGGATAAATGTCTCCAAAGGTTGAACGATATGAATGTGGGAGTCCAGATGGGCGACTCAGTGGTCACTGCTCTGCTTTATGCAGATGATGCAGTCTTGCTGGCACAGTCAGCGACTGACCTGCAGACCCTAGTCGACACAATGACAGAAGATTGTAAGAAAAGGGGTCTCCGTGTGAATGTGAGCAAAACCAAAATAATGGTCTTTGAAAGAGACGAGGCCAGAACAGATGTAAGAGTAACGATAGGTAATGATATACTAGAGCAAGTGGATGAATTTGTATATCTTGGATGTGGATTTAGCCGAGATGGAAGGTACACCACTGATATAGAGCGAAGAGTGAATGCGGGAAATAGAGTGAACGGAGCGTTGGGGCAACTTTTCGGCAGCCACCACCTCAGCCAGAAGGCACGTGTAGCAATACATAACGCAGTGCTTGTCCCAACATTACTGTATGGAAGCAAGAGTTGGGTATGCAGAAAAGAGTATGAAAGTAAAATTAATGCGGTCGAAATGCGATCTCTGCGGAAAATCTGTGGAGTTAGGCTGACCGACCGCATTCGTAACGACGACGTAAGAGAGCGAGTAGGTATGAAAGAGAGTATTGGTGTAAAGATGCGAAAGGGCATGCTCCGATGGTTCGGACATGTGGAAAGAATGCCGAACGAACGTCTGGTTAAGAAGATATACAATGCGAAAGTGGAAGGATGTAGGTACCGAGGGAGACCGAGACTAACCTACCTAGACCAGATCGGTCATGTACTAAAGGAAGATGGAGTCAAGAGTCTCCGAAACCGGCGAGCGTGTATGAAGAGAATTATGAATGTTGAGGAAGCGAGTGAAGTATGCAGAGATAGAGTTCTCTGGCACTCTGTTCTCTCTGCCTACCCTGCAAGGGATATGGCGTGATGATATGTATGTATGTATGTATGTTTATTTTGATATTCGACCCCTTCGAATGATTTAAAGTATTTGCAAGTAATTGGTATAAAGAAATCGAAACGACCGTAGTAGCGCACATAGGTAGGTCATGGCGTCTTGGGACCAATTTGATCAGCATTAACATCCTGTTTCCCTATTGTATCTTACTGATTGTTCCTAATATAACTCGGCTTTTCCATCTCATTTTTTACAAATATGTTGATTAAACGCTGGCCAAACAGCGAACCAAAACATAGCAAATGACTATCTCTCTTTCCTAATCATTATGCGGTAAAAATACCCTCTCCAGAGTATCATAAAAAAAGGTAATACATCTTATGAGCGATGGATTTCAGTTATTCGGTGCAATGTGTTATCATGGCTCTCAATTACATTATTCGGCTTAGAAAATTGCTGTCCAAGAATTTAAAATTTCAAACTCAACGTTGCTATGACGCCGTGTCCTAAAAGTGACCTCTTTATAACTTAGAAACTTTCAAATGCCACATTAATACAGTATTGTTGTATTGTATTGAGAAACACTCTAATTTTAAAGAGTATTTCTATTGTACCAAGTTTTATATGAGTTCAACCTTTTCAGGGTTCCGTACCCAAAGCGTAAAACGAGACCTTATAACTAAGACTTCGCTGTTCATCCGTCCGTCCATCTGTCTATGACCAGGATGTATCTCATGAACCATGATAGTTAAACAGTCGGACAGAAATTTTCACAGATGATGTATTTCTATTGCCGCTAAACCGACAAATACTAAACAAAATAAAATAAATATTTAAGGGGTGCTCTTATTCAACAAATGCGACTCTGGTTCCTTTTTGCTCGATATATTTTTTTAGTTTCTATTTTTACTTTTGACTTTTTAATTTATGTTTTCATTATTTTTATTATATTTAAATATATCTTCCAATACACACTAACAAGAAAATACCGAGCAAGGCTCGGTCATCCAGATATTATATCATTATATCAGCATCCTTACTAACATTATAAATGCGAAAGTAATTCTGTCTGTCTGTCTGTCTGTCGCTCTTTCACGCCAAAACTACTGAAAAGATCTGAATGAAATTTGGTACACAGATAGTCTAGAGCCTGATAAAGGAAGGCTACTTTTTAATGCATAAAAAAGGGTTGTAGAGAGGGATGAACAATTGTAAGGAAGTATCGTCATTTTTAAAGCCAGAAGCTTGAAACTTATTTTTAGGCTATTGATTAGATATAAATAAATATGAGATTAACATGTAAAAATTTATCCTTAAGGGGTAAAATAGAAATAGGGGATGAAAAACTTTAGGAAAGTATCCTTTTACGTGGGCAAAGCTGCGGGTAGAAGCTAGTGAGAAATAAAAGTAAAACACTTCATCTCAGCAGATATACATCTGATTACTGGGCTCGTGTCTATTCCAAAATAGGAGGTAAATTGACCTAGTAGTATACCACGCTACTCAGACGGGTTAGTATAGCGTTTTTTTTTAGAGATTTTCTATCTCTTACATATATTATCATTTCAGCTCATATATGTGACACTGCTGGCCTTGAGCCTCCTCCAAAATAGGAAGGAAAGTAGCATACAACGAAGATCAGACAGAATGCTATAGGCTTTTATTTCCAGTTTTCTTTCTCTTGTATACGTGTTACTTGCATATTATATCCCTTAGTCGACTTTTATGATACTCACAGCAAGGTGATGATGAATTGCTTCGTCCCCACACAGACAGATATCATGGCCTATAGAAAAAAATATTGGATAAATCGACGCTGTGGAACTATGGTTAGTATAAATTCTAGGACTTTAAGCCTAAACTGGCCCAAATTGCTTTTTTTACTTTTAGCTTATTAAATTTGATAATACAAACTGGTGTGTATAAGCTTTGAATAAATTTTGGGAATTTTTTTTTTTCATTTTCTATTTTCGTTGTAAACATTTGATTAAATAAATTTTATTTTCTTAGTATTTTTAACAAATACCGAATGTATTTTTTAATTTTTTTATTGCTTATGGTGGCAAACGAGCAAGCAGCACACCTGGTGGTAAGTATTACTGCCGCCCATGGACCTTTGCAATACCCCTTGGTATTGCAAAGGTGGAAGTGGAGCGCTCCCGAAAACAAAGACAGGTGACCCTACTAGACCTACTTGTAATGATAGGCTAGAAAAAAAATCGATTCGGATGAAAAAAAAAATTTTTTTTCACTACGAATTTTAAGTTTTTTTCACATTCCATCGTATTAGGACAATACCATGTAACGATAATTCCATAAAAATGTAACTTTACTCAGATGAGAAAAGACGCAATCTATTCAAAACTCACGATCATATGTTCAAGAGTTCAACGACCTCGCGTGGTGACAATTTTTTTTTTTTTTATTAGAATCGATTTTTTTTCTAGCCTATCATTACAAGTAGGACTAGTAGGGTTACCTGTCTTTGTTTTCGGGAGCGGTCCCCTTCCACCCTGTATATATTTATTCATTTAGGGATAGAAAATTCAAAACCTCACAGTAGATATCAACATTGTAAGAGGAAAATTAATTTTATTAAGTACATAACACGCTTCCAGAGGCAATTTACATCGAATGTAACGTTGTGTTAAAATTTCAAAGTAAACGTTTGAGTACTTTCGGAGATTTAAAATTTTATATAAACGAACATTTCAATTATAGGAAGGCATTTTAGTTATATATACTTTAATTATAGTATTTCAATTATACAAATATTAAGTAATTGTGTCAAGATTCTGCATGTTCGACAAATATTCTCTGAAGTGCATCTCCAAGCTGTATACGGATGCTCTACTCTTTTGTATATCTTCGCCTTTATAGAAGAAGCCTCGATTTATAAGAATAAATAGAGAGAGTATGATAATATTAGATAACGATTACGATGATTACACACACACGCACACACACACGCACACACACACGCACACACACACACACACACGCACACACACACACACACACAAGCACACACACTCACTCACACACACTTACTCACACACACGCACGCACACACACATATACACACACGTATTGCACACATGATGCATGTTTGTAAAGTCCCCTGCAATACAAGAATTACTTTCTTAGTGCAGAGTGATATTTAAAACAATAAAAAGCAACATACTACGAATTTCAAGAAGGCTAAGGAGGTACATAGCATAGAGATATAGCGAACACGATAAACATATTCGCGTTGGCCGCCGAGTCACCACTCTTGTTTATGGTTTATGCCTGATCTTTCATCATTTGCTGAATTTATGAATACCGTTAAAGCTCTTTCCCTCATTCGCTTTTGTTAAAGACAATATAATATCAAATAAAATTATCAAACCTAATCAATGCTAATCGAGCGATCGGGCGTCTTAATGTTAATAGTTTTAAATTGTTATATAATTGAAGGCATTTTTCCTCCTTTACGGCGCGCGGCATCGCGGATGTAAAAACGTATAAATCCCAAGGGCCATCAGACGACTTGAAGTTATATCGATCTTACTGCTCTCACTAAGCAAGCTCTTGGAAGGTTTGTTCCACGCTTGTTGGAGACAGACACACATATTTGGAGTGTGAGAGTGGATTCGTTGCGCTGCACCTGTGAGATGGGCTGATAGACCTACCATAGGAACTGCTTGCCGTATGTTAATACAAATCCAACGTTTAACATTCTTGTGTAAAGCATACAGAACGTTAATACCAAGGCCTACTCGCCGGTGAAATGGTTCATTTGGATGTTCAGATATTGGCGTCAATGTCACACAGATTTCCTTCTACCACGCGACTGTAATAGAATCGCTAGATGGTTTTCACAATCTGTTCTCTACGAAGAAGTTTTAACCGAATAGCAAGAAAATAAGATTCTTAATCGAAAGGTCGTTATCAGTATTTATTTTTCTCATACATGCGTCTAGCAAGCGCCTGGAGAGAGTTTGCTTGGAGGTTGAACATTTGTGGTCCAATTTCCAACTAGCCATAATTAAATTAAAAGTAAATTATTTCCTTTTCTCTCTCTTTTATCCATTATGTCAACAACTCTTATTCTTTTATCCATTATGTCAATGTTTGAATGTTCCATATTTGACCGCAAGTATGAACAATCAGCACATTTCATTTTCTGGGAGTTCGACCTATTTTTTTTCCTGGGAGCTCGATTGCTGATGTAATGAGCGCGACCTTATGTTGAACAGTATACAAGTCACGTCTGGGGTAGTAAATATACGGACCTTGTAACAACTAGTGCATTCAAGTGTTTCTGCCATACCTACTAATGTAATCAATCTTAAGGCCTAGATAAAGTCCTAATAAGGTCACACGTATATGTGCTGTACTGTACTCTGTGTACATTTAAGGACTTTTTGTAACTTGTCCTCGGTTTGGTATCTATCTTAATTTTATTTATTAATCTAATTATCTTAATATATATAAATTACGTGTCACGTTGTTTGTCCGCGATGGACTCATAAAGTACTTAACCGATTTTAACCAAATTTGCACAGCATGTGTAGCTTGATCCAACTTAAAAGATAGGATAGCTTAAATCTCAATTTATAGTAATATTATTTTATTGCAAATTATTTGTCTAATATTTGACAGTCAAAATCATATGTTATATCAAAAGGATTTTAAAAGATTGCGGAATCTGTTGACTGGATTCAGTAAGTATTTAATAGATGGCGCTATGTTAAATGTACAAACGCTTCATATAAGCTAAAATTTGTTAGAATAAACAAAACGTGTTACTGAGGCTAACCTAAGCCACAGCAACGCGTGGCCCGGTCTGCTAGTTTTTATATAATTTAACGGCATCAATGTTTATTTATTTATTATAATGATGTCAGTTTGGGAATCAGATTACTACTTTATTTCAGTGCGTAACTCTACGTGATATCACTATCATTGGTTCTATCTGAAAACCAGGGCTGCACCGTCCCGGTACAGCCTATGCTGAGATAGGACCTCTTTCGGTCTCTCTATGTATCTTATTTTTGTTAGTTAACTTACTATTTTATTTTTGCTTCAAATTTTTACTGCGTTTAAATTATCTTGTAATAGTTATGTTGATTCAAGTTATATTGTTTTTGTCTCGCATCTGTTTGTACTTTGAGATCGAAATAAACGTGTTTTCTTTCTTTCTTTCTTTACACCCCATTTAATTATTGG
This sequence comes from Lymantria monacha, assembly GCA_905163515.2. NCBI lineage: Eukaryota > Metazoa > Arthropoda > Insecta > Lepidoptera > Erebidae > Lymantria > Lymantria monacha. Next base: position 5,331,801 of record LR991087.1, read on the forward strand.
CTTACTTGTCAATTTTGCTTCTTATCCTCCCGTATTGCATAGGACGTGACATCATTCATTTCCAACTTCTCTTTAACTTCTGTAATTAAAGGTATTGCAGGTCACAAGACAAGTATCTCTCAGGACTGCCTGAGAGTCAAACCTCGGTGACATCAATGGATACTGATCAACAGATCCTGTAGTACAGGTTTACATTGGTTGGTGTGTATGGTGAGATTAGTTCCAACAAAAAAATATTTAGCTGATCCAACAGAGATCTTTCTATAACAAATTAAAAAGTAAGGGGAAATTGATTTTATTGAAATAGATTCGTAATGCTAACTGCCGGTACTAATGTATTGTTTTCGTTGTAGAAATCCATTTTCATATTGCCTTTGCAATGAAACCAGTGACATATCGATTGGATGGTGTTGTTCTATACCGTATGTACGTTACATATGTAGGTAAGAACAATTTTTGCGTTTTATATATCTTATCTTCTTAATATATATAAATTACGTGTCACGTTGTTTGTCCGCGATGGACTCCTAAAGTACTTAACAGATGTTAATCAAATTTGCACAGCATGTGTAGTTTGGTTCAACTTAAAAGATAGGATAGCTTCCATCTCAATTTATAGTCGTAATATTATTTTATTGCAAATTATTTGTCTATTATTTTACAGTCACAATTGTCTGTTATCTCGAAACGATTCTAACAGCTGGTGGTATCTGTTGACTGGATTGAGTAAGTATTCAATAGATGGCGCTATGATAAACGTAGAAACGTTTCATATTTAAGCTACAATTTGTTAGCATAACCACTACGTGTCTCTTTAGTCACAGCAACGCGACCGAGTGGCCGAGTCTGCTAGTATTCTATATAGATGAATGAGTATTTAGTTAATATGGTTATTTTTATAAATATAATATCGATGCTTTTAAGAAAATGTCTTGTAAATGACAAAAATATACAATCACGCTAATTTTTAGCTTTATACTTGAATAGTTTATCATCTCATCATCTCAGCTCATATGTGTCCCACTGTTGGGCTCGAGCCTCCTCCATAATGGGAGGGAAATTGACCTACTATACCACGCTGGTCAGACGTGTTGGTATAGAATTTTGTTTCGAGTTTTCCTTCTCTTATATAGATATTATATGCGTTTAATATCGCTTACTCGTCTCTTACGATCACCCACGGGTAAGATAGGGGGTGGTGAATTGTATTCTTACTCCGTCACCACACGGATTATAGAATAGTTTATATTTTTTTATTGCTTATGGTAACAAACGAGCAACAGCACACCTGATGGTAAGTGTTACTGAGGCGTCAGTGGAACAGTTAGGCCACTGCCTATCACATGTACGGCGCACCCGTGTGGGCGAGGGCTCTGAACGCCCAGCTCAGGGCTGTTCTGTGGAGACCACAGAGAGCCATAGCGGTCAAAGCCATTCGCGGGTACCGCACGGTATCGACCGAGGCGGCATGCCTACTGGCCGGGACACCCCCGTGGGACCTGGAGGTGGAGATGCTTTCCGACCTCTACCGGCGGGTTACCTCAGAGCGCGACGAAGCGTTGAGTTCCCCATCGTTGAGCGAGATAGCCACCTGGCGCGAGGACGCCCGCCGAGACGTCATCGCCCGTTGGGTTACACGGCTGGAGAGGCCTAGACACGGTGTTGTTACCGTTGAGGCCCTCCGACCCGTACTGATGGAATGGATGGAACGGGGGTCCTCTCTTTCCGACTGGTGCAGGTGTTGTCGGGGCACGGTTGCTTCGGCAAGTACCTGCACACGGTCGTGTGGAGGGAGTGGACTCCGTCCTGCCACCATTGCGGTAGTGACGAGGACACGGCGCAACATACGCTCGAGGAATGTTCGAGCTGGGACGGGCAGCGCCGCGACCTCGTCGCTATCATCGGTGCCGACCTGACCCACGCTGCCGGCTATCGTGAAAGCGATGGTCGACAGCGACAGCGAACTGGGACGTGGTCGCCTCCTTCTGCGAGGCTGTCATCTCGCAGAAGAAGGCGGCGGAACGAGTCCGGGAGGATCCTCGTGACCCGGGCCGCCGTCAGCGGCCGGGACGGCACAGGCGCGAATATCTGCGCCTGATGCCGCCCTAACTGAGGCTTCGGGTGATTGGACCGGGGAATTGTCCGGTCACCCGACGTGAGGCCACCGCGTGAGGGTGACGCGAAAGCTGTCGGGGCGTCGACATGAGAGGAACCCGCAAGGATATATCGCCGGGCCGGCCACCGAAGACAAATAGCGGGTACCGGTGGCCTGCCCGCACGGCGAAGGGAGGTGTTTGCAGGGTGGGTCCATGGGTTTGCGTGCCGCCTTTTCCGTCGCCCCGGGCCGATTTGCCGGGGCACGACCACATCCATGGTCTCACCTAGCGAAGAAAAAAAAAAAAAGCTGCTGCCTATCAATGAAAACCCCAAACCTATCTAGGAAGTTGGGCTGCTGGCGCTCTCGCTTAGGTACCGAGCGGAGCGCAGCAGCATATTGCTATTTGCTACTGCTCAAACGTCGATTTTCTGAGAGAGTGTGGTACTACCGCGAAAGAACAGACCCGGCTGTAGACAGAAAACTTTCAATAGTGTGGGCCACACTATCACTATTGAAAAAAAAAAATTTGTTACTAAAACTGTAGTGCCTATTTAAAAAAGTATTTTATAGTGTTTAGTTTATGGTAGGTACACTAAATTTTGGAATAGCTAAATGAAAATTAATGCGTATTAATTTATATATTGTATTTATTAATGCCTTTATTTTATATTTTATTTTTAAATTACATAAATGAATATGTATTAAATAAACAAAGTAACAGCATATTTTCCACGCTTAGTCGCTTATACATATTTCAAACAATATTTTTTTTATTCCAATTTGCTTATTAAGTTGATTATTGTCTTGGCAAGGAAACTGTTTCATTCGTTTCTTTGATTAAATTCGTTGCAGGCGCCAAAACAGGTTAGCTTTGTCTAGAACTTTCCAATTGCCATTCTCCGCGTTCTCCTAGTGAGGTGACCCATGGGAATAACGAAGATGGTAAATACATACATATCATCACGCCATGTTCCTTGCAGGGTAGGCAGAGAGAACAGAGTGCCAGAGAACTCTATCCTTGCATACTTCACTCGCTTCCTCAACATTCATAATTCTGTTCATACACGCTCGCCGGTTTCGGAGACTCTTGACTCCACCTTCCTTCATTACATGACCGATCTGGTCTAAGATGGTAAATCCTTGAATTAAATCGTTTCATTATAGGAGCGGAGACATTTAGAGAAATTTTCAATTATATGTATTTGAATTATAGGTACCTATTCAAACATAGTGCAGTTACGATAAATGTATTTTATATTATTGTACTCATTAGTGGTAGGACCATGTTGTTGATAGTCCTCTGTCTACAGCCGCAGGCCCGTCCGTCCGGGGAAATACCACACTGTCGCAAAAGATCGACGTCTGAGTAATGTTAATGTGCTATTGCGCTTCGTTCGTTGAGCGAGAGCGCCGGAAGCCCAACTAGCTGTTGGGGATGGTAATGGTAGGTAGCGGCCTAGCTAGAGCCTTGGTTATAGCAAAGGTCCATGGGCGGAAGTGACACTTACCATCAGGTGTACTCAGGCGCGGCTCAAGCACATGTAGCGCCCGGGTGCAATCAATAACCTGGTGCCCTCTTGTACCAAAGTGGGTGAACAAAATGGAATAGGTTGATGGTTACAAGCGGCTCTCGGCGCCCCCTAACGCCCGGCGCCCGGGTGCACCGCACCCTCTGCACTATAGGTAAAGTCGTCCCTGGGTATACTGCTTGCTCGTTTGCCACCAAAAGCAATAAAAAATATTAAATTATATATTTATTCTATCGCTATCCCTTAGTCGTCTTTTACGATGAACTACGGAATAGGGGGTGATGAATGGTACTCTTACTCCGTCACCACATGGAAAATTCTATACGAAATGGTATACTTATTGTTCTTGACGTCACAACGAGCCACGGTCACGCTTGCGCTCATGCAACGCAAGCTACAAAAGAAATTGTGACGTTTTTTATATTTGAAAAAGTGGGGGCAAATCGGCGTATTAGCAGTTTTCTGTTTGTTATAGCCGTGGAAACGCATTTACGAGCTATCCCCCGTCGGCGACAGACAGGCAGGAGTGTGGGTCTCACCGGTCAGCTGAAGCCCAAATACCCACTAAAACCACAGCGGCCCCTTCCACGCTTTTACAGGGCGCGGAGAGATCGTCTACTGACATTCGATCCCTGGCATCCCAACAAGCATATTAGTAGTTGCGACGTAGCTGAAGATCTGGGATATCACCACAAAACGGTTTTAACCCATTTGGGAAAGCCTTGATATTTGGGTGCCACACGAGTTCACTGAAAGAGACCTAATGAATCGTGTCCTAATGAACTCATTTGTGATTCTTTATTGAAACATAATCAAACCGAACCGTTTTTGTAGAGATTGATAGCTGGTGATGAAAAGTGGATTGCCTACGATAAGAAAGTGCAAAAAAGATTGTGGTCAAAGATCACAGATGCCTGACCGACCTTTGACTACGACCTTGTTATGACTGTGGCAAAACCCGGGCTAACTTGCAATGAGTTGATGCTGTGCCATCGATTTGGATCTCTATTGCCAACAACTGATGAGATTAAAACATGAAATTGAGAGAAAGTGGCCGGAGAATAGAAAGGGTGTGATTTTACATCACGATAACGCTAGACCACACACATATTTAATCACTCAGCAATAATTAAGAGAGTTTGGCTGGGAGGTAATAATACGTCCACCATATAGCCTTAACCTTGCAATTTCAGAATTCCACCTGCTTCGTTCTTTTCAGAATTCTTTAGACGGTATCAGGTTTACATCAAAAGAGAACGACCAAAGCTACTTGTCGAGTTTTTTTGATCATAAGTCTCAAAATCTCTACAGCAACGGGACCATGTCACTACTTACAAGATGGCAGTCGTCGAATAAAATAGCACATACATGTTTTAATTAAATCTAAATCAACTTTGAAAAAACAATGTCTTGAATTTTCGTACAGAATGCGAAGATACTTTTTCCCGACATTATATTATTACTTAGTTTTGTTCTCAAAGTAATTGTCATTGGATATCAAAAGTAGGCGCGATTACCTGCGCCTGATGCCGCCCTAGCCGAGGCCGCGGGTGACTGGACCGGGGAATTAGTCCTTCACCAGCTGAGAGGCTGACCGCGCGAGGAAAGTCCGACGTCCTGCCTGAGGGGGGGGACGTCGCTCAAGGAGAGGTTCACGCTGCTCGAGTGGCTGGTCCAACGACGAAGGCAAGGTTCACGGGTGGGTTACGTGTGTGCGTGCTTACGCCCCTCTGTTGTCCCAGACGGAGTGGTGCGAGGAGTGCGCCGACCGTAGCCCACCCCCAAAAAATAATGTGTAAGACAGCCTATTTATTCATAAACATTTTACACTATAATACGTAATGCTGTGATAATTAGGAAAGGAGCAGTGATTATAAACATTAGCAAATCGGGCAAAACTTGGTAATAAAATGTAACATCGCGTGTAAAGGTTTTATGTTTAATCACCGTTATCATAACAACCACTGAAATAACATAAACGATAATTGATGTATTGTGGATATTATTAGTGTTGATATTATTTTTAATGTCACATGATGACGGGGCTATTTAAACAAAATAATAGGTAACTGCAACCCTTACTCATATTAATCCCACAGCTGGAATTGAGACTCCTAGTTGGAGAGAAATTGACTTACTATATCTAGCTGGTCAGACGGTTAGGTTTAGGGTTTCATTTCAAGTTTACCTTCTCTTCATCAACATTAACATCATCACAGCCCCTAAATGTCCTACTGTTGGGCTCGGGCCTCCTCCGTAATGGAAGGGAAATTAACCTGCTATACCGCGCTGATCAGACGTGTTGGTATAGGGTTTTGTTTCGAGTTTTCCTTCTCTTGCCTATGCAACATCTATATGTTATATGCGTTTTTATATCCCTTAGTCGTCTCGTACGATCATCCACGGGTAAGATATGGGGTGGTGAATAGTATTCTTACTCCGTTACCACACCGAGAACCTTCTCTTGCAATGACGTTATCTGCTTGAATCCCTTCCTTGTATTTTACGATCAATCACAAAGAAGGAAAGTGTGGATAAATCAACGCAAGCGAAGCCGTTATCTGAACAAGTCTTCCTAAAATAATATTGCTAGCAAAGAACTCATCATTGCACATCCCTTATGAATCATAATAGTCTGTGGCAGGGTTAAATAAATAAGTCAAAGGGTTCAGTTCTTTTGTTTTTTTTTTTCTCTTTTTTTTTGTTTTTTTTTTTATCGGGAATGGAAAATTGTTATGTGGTGCTCTTGCATTCAATATCTTAGTTTTTTTTATTGCTTCTTAGTGTTCTTAGTGTTCTTAGTGGTCTCTTAGTGTTTTAAACGTGTAATTTTGATATCATTTTATGTAATTTGATGTGCAGGAAGTATTGAGGTATAGTGAATATGATTCACTATACCAGATTCGTTTTCCAACAAAATTCCCAAAAGATACATTTAACAGTGTATTCATTGAGGCCACCGCGTGAGGACAACACCTTGACATCGAGACTTATTGGTCGAGATGACGGGGCGTCGACTCGAGCGGATACCTGTGAGGGTAAACCGCTGGGCGGGCCACCGAAGACAAAGACCGGGTCCTAATAGCCCGCTCGTTCAGCGAAGAGAGGTACGTGTAGGGTGGGTCTATGGGGTCGCGCGCCGCTTCTGTCGCTCTGGACGGATTGGTGGGGCGTGACCACACCATAGCCCGCCGCCAAAACAAAATCCGTATATTCCTGGTACTGTTGAAGGCAACCATTGGACTGACTGGCGGACGATTACTAAATGAAGTTAATTTTTAACTATGACTTAAAAGTCTTAGTAACCAAGCCATTATCCGTGTGGTGACGGAGTAAGTATACAATTCATCACCCCCTATCTTGCTCGTGGGTGATCGTATGAGACGAATAAGGGATATAAAACGCTTATAACACCTATGCAAGAGAAGGAAAACTCGAAATAAAACCCTATACCAACACGTCTGACCGATGCGGTATAGTAGGTTAATTTCCCTCCCAATATGGAGGAGGCCCGAGCCCAACAGTGGGACGTATATGGGTTGTAATGATGATGATGATGTACCAAGCCATAAATGCAAAAAAAAATTAAATCAAAGGATATATTGAATCTCATTTTTCTTTACACACGAATGGTTATTTTAAATGTTGAATAAAGACGGATATTTCCTTACATTTAAACTCACATAACATCAGCTCAAATATTGACGAAGACATTACAATTGCGGTGAGTAGGGAAATATTTTATGTCAGTATTTTCAGGAAACGTAATGCCAACAACATTCCTTTGTTGTTGACACGTCTCGTAAAACGTGTATTTTATTCTTCAAGAGTAAAGATATATCATGACTGATGTATTAGAATCTAATATATAAGCTTAAAATATTGCATTTTTTACTTTATCATCTACATGTAATAGTTAACTCGTGATTAGGGTGACGCTTATGTAAATAAGAAATCATCATCATCACAGCCCATAAATGTCCCACTGTTGGGCTCGGGCCTCCTCCGCGATGGGAGGGAAATTAACCTAATATACCGCGCTAATCAGACATGTTGGTATAGGGTTTTGTTTCCAGGTTTCCTTCTCTCGCATAGATGTTATATGCGTTTTATATCCCTTAGTCGTCTCTTATGATCACCCACGGGTAAGATATGGGGTGGTGAATAGTATTCTTACTCCGTCACCACACGGAAAAATACTGTTGTCATAAAACTGTTGTACATAACAACCGTTGTCATAATATTTTTAAAATTAAATGAAATATGCGGGTGGGGATTTATAAATAAACAAGGCATCATCATCTTAACAGCTCATGTAAGTCTCATTCCTAGGCTTATACCTACTTCCCCAATAAGAGCAATTGACCATATAAATTGAAATATATTAATAATTATTACACATTACGTCAAAACTAACAACAATATTTGGATTGCGCAACTCGTACCGCTTATCGAACCCGTGACACTTAGCGCAGTTGGGTCAGTATCATCAGTCGCTTTTAATATAAAACACACAATTATATTAAAAAGGTTAGACTTGAGTATATTAGTAATTGTAGTGCCACAATGCTGATAATTTTCTGTCTACAGCCTCGGATCGGTCCATCCGGGGTAGTACCACACTCTCACAGAAAATCAAATTTGAGCAGTGTCTATGTGCTATTGCGCTTCATTCGGCAAGCGAGAGAACCGGAAGCCCTCTGTGTGAGTTTTGGTTGGCAGGCAGCAGCCTAACTGTTCCCCTGGCATTGCAAAAGTCCGTAAACACAGTAACACTTACCATCAAGTGTGCCGGTTGCTCGTTTGCCACCATAAGTAATAATAAAAATGTCATCTAACATGGGCTGAAAAGTCCCCGGCCTAACACATAGATGGCGCTAGTTTTATTGCAGTCACCTTTTTTTCAATTAATACTAACATTCAAAAGGCAGCTGTTAAAATTTCATGATATTCTATTCATTAGTTTGTGAGTTATTGTGCTAAGAGTGACGCTACTTTTGTTATTTTCAAAACAATGGATCAAAAACAATTTCGTGTTTTAATTTTACACTGCTTCTTGATGGGAAAAATTACCGTTCAAGCGAAGCAATGGCTTGAAAAGTGTTATGGGGACGCCGCTCCATCAGTAACAACAATAAAACGTTGGTTTGCTAATTTCAAACGCGGTCGTAGAGACAACGATGATGCAGAATGCAGTGGACGTCCAAATGAGGCGGTAACATCAGAAAATATCAAAAAAGTGCACAAAATCGTTTGGAATGATCGAAAAGTGAAGTTGCGTGAGTTAGCTGACATCGTAAAGATATCAAAAGAAAGTGTTGGCTTTATCAAGCATTTGACTATGAGAAAGCTCAGTTTAAAGTGGGTGCCGCGTTTGCTCACTGTTGACCCAAAACAAGAACGTGTTGATGATTCTGAGCGGTGTTTGGCCATGTTTAAATGTAACAAACCGGAATTTTTGCGTCGATATGTGACAATGGGTAAAACATGGATCCATCACTTCACTCCGGAATCAAAACGATCGTCATCTGAGTGGACAGCAACTGGTGAACCTCGTCCAAAGCGCCCGAAAGCACAACAATTGGCTACAAGGTTATGGCCTCGGTATTTTGGGATGTGAGTGGTGTAATATTCATCGACTATCTTGAGAAAGGAAATACCATTAACAGTGAATCCGGTGGCCCGCTTGCTCAGCGAAGAGAGGTACGTGTAGGGCGGGTCTATGGGGTCGCGCGCCGCTTCTTCTGTCACCCTGGACGGATTAGCGGTGCGTGACCACTCCATAGCCTGCTACCAAAAAAAAAAACAGTGTATTCCTGGCACTGATGAAGGCAACGATCTGTCTCGTTGACGGACAATGAATAAATGAAGTTAATTTATAACTATGACTTAAAAATTTTAGTAACCAAGCCATAAACTCAAAAAAAAAAGTCAAAGGATATATTGAAGCTCATTTTTCTTTACACACGAATGGTTATTTTAAATGTTGAATAAAGACGGATATTTCCTTACATTTAAACTCACATAACATCAGCTCAAATATTGACGAAGACATTACAATTGCGGTGAGTAGGGAAATATTTTATGTCAGTATTTTCAGGAAACGTAATGCAAATAACATTTCTTTGTTGTAATGACACGTCTCGTAAAACGTGTATTTTATTCTTCAAGAGTAAAGATATATCATGACTGATATATTGGAATCTAATATATAAGCTTAAAATATTACAGTTTTTCATTATCATCTACGTCTAGTAGTTAGCTGTGTGGTAGCGGCTACGAATACTACTAACCCTTACTTTGCTCGTCGATGTCGTAAAAGACGACTAAGAGCCTTGTAACGACCAAGACCAACTCTATCTGATGCCGTTTGGTCAACAATAATTACATTCCCAAGGAGATTTGACGTCTGGCAGGCAGCCGGTCATAAAATTATTCTTAATAACTTTTACAATATATACTATGAAAGAAGAGTACATATTATATCGACCTCAAGTAATTGGGATAAGAGTAAGAGAATGATGATGATCTACGTCTAGTATTTAACTCGTAATAAAGTGACGCTTATATAAATAAAAGATACTGTTGTCATAAAACTGTTGTACATAAAAACCGTTGTCATAATAAATTCAAAATTAAATGGTAATGGAAATATGCGGGTGAATTTTTTAATACAACATTCTTTGTAATGCTGTGGATTTATAAATAAACAAGGCATCATCATCTTAACAGCTCATGTAGATCTCATTCCTAGGCTTATACCTACTTCCCAGTAAGAGCAATTGGCTATATAAATTATAAAACTACGATTAAAAAAACCGACTTCAAAAACAGAAAAGTACAAAATAACTTAAAATACTATCATTTGTATGTGCTATCTATTGATAGGTTTGAAATCGGTGCCAAGCCTTAAACAAAATTATAAACAGCTTTCTTACTGTAATGAAATTCCTACACTAAAGATACCGACACCGGCTTCAAACCTATCAATAGATAGCATATACAAATGATAGTATTTTAAGTTCTTTTGTACTTTTCTGTTTTTGAAGTCGGTTTTTTTAATCGTAGTTTTATTTTTTTATTGTTTACTTTTTAGTGTTACAGACACACATAGGTTGTTCTGTTTCAGTTACTCGTTCATTTGTCGCACACATACTTAATGCTAATTTTAGACTTATATTATGGTTTTTTCATGGGTACCATTGTCAGAACTGCGCCAAATTAAAATGGGAGCACACGGGAAGCACCATCTTTCAAATAAAAAATAATCATTAAAATCGCTTCGCCCAGTCGAAAGTTATGAGGTAACAAAAAAAAAATAATACAGACAAATTGAGAACCTCCTCCTTTTTTGAAGTCGGTTAAAAATATACATACATACATACATATCATCACGCCATATCCCTTGCAGGGTAGGCAGAGAGAACAGAGTGCCAGAGACCTCTATCTCTGCATACTTCACTCGCTTCCTCAACGTTCATAATTCTCTTCATACACGCTCGCCGGTTTCGGAGACTCTTGACTCCACCTTCCTTCAGTACATGACCGATCTGGTCTAGGTAGGTTAGTCTCGGTCTCCCTCGGTACCTACATCCTTCCACTTTCGCATTGTATATCTTCTTAACCAGACGTTCGTTCGGCATTCTTTCCACATGTCCGAACCATCGGAGCATTCCCTTTCGCATTTTTACACCAATACTCTCTTTCATACCTATTCGCTCTCTTACGTCGTCGTTACGAATGCGGTCGGTCAGCCTAACTCCACAGATTTTCCGCAGAGATCGCATTTCGACCGCATTAATTTTACTTTCATACTCTTTTCTGCATACCCAACTCTCGCTTCCATACAGTAATGTTGGGACAAGCACTGCATTATGTATTGCTACACGTGCCTTCTGGCTGAGGTGGTGGCTGCCGAGAAGTTGCCCCAACGCTCCGTTCACTCTATTTCCCGCATTCACTCTTCGCTCTATATCAGTGGTGTACCTTCCATCTCGGCTAAATCCACATCCAAGATATACAAATTCATCCACTTGCTCTAGTACATCTGTTCTGGCTTCGTCTTTTTCAAAAAATATATTAATAGTTATTACACATTACATCCAAACTAACAACAATTTTTGGATCGCGCAACGCGTCCTGCTTGGTTGTCGAACCCGTGACACTTAGCGCAGTTGGGTCAGTATCTTCAGTCGCTTTTAATATAAAACACACAATTATTAAAAAAGGTTAGACTTGAGTATATTAGTAATTGTAGTGCTACAATGCTGATAATTTTCTGTCTACAGCCTCGGATCGGTCCATCCGGGGTAGTACCACACTCTCACAGAAGATCAACGTATGAGCAGTGTCTATGTGCTATTGCGCTTCATTCGGTAAGCGAGAGAACCGGAAGCCCTCTGTGTGAGTTTTGGTTGGCAGGCAGCAGCCTAACAGTTCCCCTGGCATTGCAAAAGTCCATAAACACAGTAACACTTACCATCAAGTGTGCTGGTTGCTCGTTTACCACCATAAGCAATAATAAAAATGTGATATGTTCGTACGCGATTCTTTGTGGTGACGGAGTAAGAATACAATGCACCACCCCCTATCTTATCCGTTGGAGATCGTAAGAGACGACTAAGTAAACTCGAAATAAAACCCTATACCAACACGTTTGACCAGTGTAGTATAGTAGGTTAATTTCCCTCCCATTATGGAGGAGGCTCGAGCCCAACAATGGGTCATATATGAGCTGAGATGATGATGATGATGATCTACGTTAGCGACGCTGCGCGGCGGCAACACTGTTGTTTGTTGCCGAGGCGTCGACTGCGACGATACCAAACAAACGGGGAAGACGCCGGGGCGGCCACGGATGTCAAGGAAGCGGTACCATTAGCCGGCCCCATGTCGATGAGAAAGGTGGAAGAATACGGAACACACTGCTATTCCATCGCCCCGGATGGTGAGGTGTGTCCAGATCATAACCTAATAACAAGAAAAAAAAAACAAAAGCGTAGCTACGGGTATAGCTAGCGTCATAATAAATTTGGATAATATAATAAAATTGTTCAGCGAAACACTGTGTTTTTATTCTATACAAGCTAATTTCGTTTGTTATTCATTATGTCGGAATGACGCCGAAATTGTATTTATGACGAGACAAGACCGAAATAAACACTTAAATGTGAGGGAAATTTGGAGAATCCTCACAAATATATTTAATAAGCAGTCAAGTTTTAAGTGATTTTGTTACAAATATTTGTGATATGATCTGCTTTTTCGTGTGATGACAGAGTAAAAATACATACATTGCTCTGTGGTATCGGCTACGAATACTACCAACCCTTACTTTGCTCGTGGATGTCGTAAAAGACGACTAAGAGCCTTATCGTTCGACCTAGGCCAACTTCATCTCATGCACTTTGGTCAACAATTACATTCCCAAATAGAGTTGATGTCTGGCAGGCGACCGGTTATAAAACTATTGCCAATAACTTCTACAATATGTACCATAAAACAAGAGTAAATATTGTATCGACCCCAAGTAATTGGGATAAGAGTAGGAAGGAGAATGATGAATGATGCCATTCTTCTTTAAACAAGTTTAAGGAGAGGGGTTTCTTCGCGGTAAAAAGTGGCCTGGTTGTGCCCCTGGTGTTGATAAGGTCTATGAGTGGGAGTATCTCTTACCATCAAATGCACTGCTTACTCATTCACTATAGGCAAAAAAATGTAATGCAGATAACATCTGTGCAAGAGGAGGAAAATTAGAAATAAAGTTATATATAGGCAAACTCAGAGGTTCACACTTGTAGTTGACCCACAATAATAGCTAAAAATTATTTTATTTAATATTGAGTAAGATTAAGTAAATCGATTTCCGTGTGGTGACGGAGTAAGAATACAATTCACCACCCCCTATCTTACCCGTGAGTGATCGTAAGAGACGACTAGGGGATAATAAAACGCATATAATATCTATGCGAGAGATGGAATTCAAAACAAAACCCTATACCAACACGTCTAACCAGCGTGGTACAGTGGGTTTATTTCCCACCCATTACGGAGGAGGCCCGAACACAACAGTGGGATATATACAAGGCTGTGATAATGAAGTAAATCGCCTCATTAAAATTCTATAATTAGTACTATGCCCTTTTTTATGAGTTTTCTTGGCGGTTTTGTCATAGCCTTCCAATGTGACAATAGCATACATTTGTCGAGTTTAAAAATCAATAAATAATATTGAAAAATGACTGTTACAAAATAACATATTTTTTTTAGAATATAGAATCTTCTTCTTTCTCTAGCAGCAAAGAATTTGTGTCAATAATTGGAGTCAAAGTGTTAATATTGTAGCGTAAATAAAAATGTCTGCAATAACGATTAACTGTTGGACGTGAGACAAGTCAGTCCTCTCATGACAAATAGCAGTTTGATAAAGCTCTCTGTAATAATGATGAACGGTTGGACGTGATAGACCATGTGATCGTGAACTCTGAAAACTGTTCGAAATCTCAGGCAATTAAAAAAAAAATATACACGTCATAAAATAATTTTATTTCATATCTATGTTATTATATGCTGTGTGGTAGCGGTTACGAATACTACCAACCCTGACTTTGCTCGTGAAATGTCCCACTGTTGGGCTCGGGCCTCCTCTGTAATAGAAGGGAAATTAACCTACTATACCGCGCTGGTCAGACGTGTTGGTATAGGGTTTTGTTTCGAGTTTTCCTTTATAAAATCCGATTACGAAATGAAAAATGATGTCGCAAGCGGGATTCGAACCCGCGTCTATTGGGATTCCGGCCCAATCGTGCTGCCACTGCACCACCGCGACTAATTGTAGGACATGCAAATTTCACTCCGTATTATATTTACGTCTTAAGGTGACGGTATGCTATCTACCCGACAATGTTTACACACTGTTATAGGCTTAATACTTCAAACTTTACAGTTAGAATTGTATTAAACGATGACACAACCTTGTTATTTAAATTACTGAAATTTAGCACTTAATATGCTTAATTATTTATAAAATCCGATTACGAAATGAAAAATGATGTCGCAAGCGGGATTCGAACCCGCGTCTATTGGGATTCCGGCCCAATCGTGCTGCCACTGCACCACCGCGACTAATTGTAGGACATGCAAATTTCACTCCGTATTATATTTACGTCTTAAGGTGACGGTATGCTATCTACCCGACAATGTTTACACACTGTTATAGGCTTAATACTTCAAACTTTACAGTTAGAATTGTATTAAACGATGACACAACCTTGTTATTTAAATTACTGAAATTTAGCACTTAATATGCTTAATTATTTATAAAATCCGATTACGAAATGAAAAATGATGTCGCAAGCGGGATTCGAACCCGCGTCTATTGGGATTCCGGCCCAATCGTGCTGCCACTGCACCACCGCGACTAATTGTAGGACATGCAAATTTCACTCCGTATTATATTTACGTCTTAAGGTGACGGTATGCTATCTACCCGACAATGTTTACACACTGTTATAGGCTTAATACTTCAAACTTTACAGTTAGAATTGTATTAAACGATGACACAACCTTGTTATTTAAATTACTGAAATTTAGCACTTAATATGCTTAATTATTTATAAAATCCGATTACGAAATGAAAAATGATGTCGCAAGCGGGATTCGAACCCGCGTCTATTGGGATTCCGGCCCAATCGTGCTGCCACTGCACCACCGCGACTAATTGTAGGACATGCAAATTTCACTCCGTATTATATTTACGTCTTAAGGTGACGGTATGCTATCTACCCGACAATGTTTACACACTGTTATAGGCTTAATACTTCAAACTTTACAGTTAGAATTGTATTAAACGATGACACAACCTTGTTATTTAAATTACTGAAATTTAGCACTTAATATGCTTAATTATTTATAAAATCCGATTACGAAATGAAAAATGATGTCGCAAGCGGGATTCGAACCCGCGTCTATTGGGATTCCGGCTCAATCGTGCTGCCACTGCACCACCGCGACTAATTGTAGGACATGCAAATTTCACTCCGTATTATATTTACGTCTTAAGGTGACGGTATGCTATCTACCCGACAATGTTTACACACTGTTATAGGCTTAATACTTCAAACTTTACAGTTAGAATTGTATTAAACGATGACACAACCTTGTTATTTAAATTACTGAAATTTAGCACTTAATATGCTTAATTATTTATAAAATCCGATTACGAAATGAAAAATGATGTCGCAAGCGGGATTCGAACCCGCGTCTATTGGGATTCCGGCCCAATCGTGCTGCCACTGCACCACCGCGACTAATTGTAGGACATGCAAATTTCACTGAGAATTTCTTCGAGTTTTCCTTCTTTCGCATAGATGTTATGCGCGTTTTATATCCCTTAGTCGTCTCGTACGATCACCCACAGGCAAGTATGGGGTGGTGAATAGTATTCTTACTCCGTCACCACACGGATAATGGATGTAAGAGTAACAATAGGTAATAATGTACTAGAGCAAGTGGATAAATTTGTATATCTTGGATGTGCATTTAGCCGAGATGGAAGGTACACCACTGATATAGAGCGAAGAGTGAATGCGGGAAATAGAGTGAACGAAGTGTTGGGGCAACTTCTCGGTAGCCACCATCTCAGCCAGAAGGCACGTGTAGCAATACATAACGCAGTGCTTGTCCCAACATTACTGTATGGAAGCGAGAGTTGGGTATGCAGAAAAGAGTATGAAAGTAAAATTAATGCGGTCGAAATCTGTGGAGTTAGGCTGACCGACCGCATTCGTAACGACGACGTAAGAGAGCGAGTAGGTATGAAAGAGAGTATTGGTGTAAAGATGCGAAAGGGAATGCTCCGATGGTTCGGACATGTGGAAAGAATGCCGAACGAACGACTGGTTCAGAAGATATACAATGCGAAAGTGAAAGGATGTAGGTACCGGGGGAGACCGAGACTAACCTACCTAGACCAGATCGGTCATGTACTGAAGGAAGGTGGAGTCAAGAGTCTCCGAAACCGGCGAGCGTGTATGAAGAGAATTATGAATGTTGAGGAAGCGAGTGAAGTATGCAAGGATAGAGTTCTCTGGCACTCTATTTTCTGCCTACTCTGCAAGGGACATGGCGTGATGGTACGTATGTATGTATGTATGTATGTAGAATGTTTAAGTGCTTGGATACTTACATTTTAAATTAAATTGACCAGAAACTTTATAGATTACTTATTTAAACCACGAAAATTAAATCATTAATGCATTTTTGCTTTTTAATATTTTTTTTTTATTGCTAATGGTGGCAAACGAGCAAGCAGCACACCTGATCGTAAGTGTCACTGCCGCCCATGGACATTTGCAATACCAAGTGTATAACTAGGGCACTGCCTACCAATATAAACTCCAAACCCACCCAATTGGGCTTCCGGCGCTTTTGCTCACCGAACGAAGTGCACATTGCTATTACTTTACGTCGATCTTCTGCGAGAGTGTGGTACTACCCCGGACGGACCGGCCCGCGGCTGCAGACAGAGAACTGTCAACAGCGTGGTCCTACCACTATTAAATGATGATTATCACTAATTAACAGAAAAATATCAATACTTACACGAAGTGAAGCGGAAATTTTTACACACTTTTACGCATAATCCGGTCGTTAACAAAAACAAATGAAATTACTTAGTTTTAATCAATTAATAATATGTGTATTCTAAGTAAAATCAGTCGTGCAAACAAGGTGGCTGTTAAAACGTTATATCAAGGTAAGTGCGTTTCGTCTCACGCACATTTTTATTGACTAATGAAAAAAAATCATCAATCGGGATCCCGGATTACCACACAGCAAATGTTGAAAATAAAATTAAAAAAAAATTGAGCAAATAAAAATCATTTATAAAACCCGATTACGCTTCGTAATCGAGTTTTATAAATAATTAAGCATATTAAATGCTAAATTTCAGTAATTTAAAAAATCATTGTTCTAATTAGGTAAATTATTTAATAAGTTGAACCAAATTAACTATTATATAATTGAAAAACGAATCTAAAATAAATGTTCAACCGCAAACAACAAAATATCTTATAGAGAACAATATTGTTTACTTGTTTTTATATAAAATATTCCTTAAGATTTTTACAAAATTAGACGATGTTAACATTTTCAGTTTTTGTTAACAATTTGATTAACAAGACGCTCTACATGCTATTATTAATATAATTACACTATATTTTTTCTTTTTTTTAAACGACAGAAACTCTGTAATATGTAATGTGTGACACATTTTACATTCTGCATTCACTCTCATTCAATTTTCATTCATTCGTGTGTGACATAATTTACATTCTATACTCGCCAACAGATGAGTACCCATAAGTAACATGAAAAATAAATTTTCTATCAGAATGGGACGCTTACTAAATGAGTTAAAAATAGAAACATTGATATTTATAAAAAATAATGTTACATCTTTTTGAAGTGAAAAGTTGATTTGGCGTACCGCACACAGATTTTTTTGTAAGGGCGTAAGTGAATCTGATCCATCATGCTTTGAAGTGAAAGGCTCGATCGGGTGAACTCGATACCGCCGAATGTACCAGAGTGAAAAAGATACACTCAACTGCTCTTCACTTCATTCCACTTTTAAGCACGCTCCTCGTATATACGCTTATCGTATTTACATAGAATTTAAGGTAAATTAGCCTACTTCATCGATCGTACGGATTGGTATAGGGTATTTTTGGAAGTCTACCTTTTTTACATTGATGTCAATTAATTCAAATACTACTAGTACTAATTTAAAAACTATCTGTCATTTATCAGTATAATTATTTTTTTATAAATCAGTACTATTTACACAACATTATAAGTAAATAAATCCTTTTTTAATTTACTCTGTTTCTGTTTTTTTTTCTGAAAGTTAGTAAAGTTTTATTTCGTTTTAAAATAAATGTCAAACACACATACATATATTTGTAACAAATATGAGGCTTTATATTTCAAAAGCGTCACCTGCGCTAGGAGATAAATCTGTTTCGCTTCGTACTTTACAATCAAACATACTCGTAGAAATAAACGTTCAAAAAGCAAAACTTTCACTCTACTTTTAGACTTACTTACTAGACTTACTATCTTTTTCTTTCATTTTCATAAAATAATATTAGTGAAAAATAACTACAATAATAAAAATGTCATGAATAACAACTCTTTGAATCATTATAGAATAACACGACTGACCAGCGTTGTATATATATCAATATCAATCCTATTGTTCACAGTAGCATTGAGCCTTAAGTCCAGCAGTACAACGTATTCGAGCCGAGATGATGATGATTCTAATTTTATTCTTCTCAGACCATATAATATCCACAGTCTTGTATAGCCCTTCCCCAGAGAAGAGAATATGGTTTAATTTGAAGTTTTTACTATGGCAGTGATGTTGTCTGTTTATATCGTTGCACATGTGGTGTAGGTACTTGGTAAGATATTGGACCTGCATCATGAATACGATTCCCACGCTGGAATATTATCCACACAAGGATATTTGTGAAATCCAAATTGTTGTTCTGAGTCTGGTGCAATTCGTTAGTTGCATATTTTTGAAATCCTCTGCAACACAAGTATTATTTTCTCAGTGCAACATGTCCTTGTTAAAAAAAACCGATTCTTGTGATAACTATGAGAAAGAAAGTTGTGGTGACACTAGTAATCTTATTACGTCACCATCAAATAAAAATAAAAAAACAATTATATCAAGCACAAAAAGGCCTTCTCTTTATTTTCTTCATCATCATCATCTCAGCTCATATATGTCCCACTGTTTGGCTCGAGCCTCCTCCATAATAGGAGGGAAATTGACCTACTATACCACGCTAGTCAGACGTGTTGGTATAGGGTTTTGTTTCGAGTTTTCTTTCTCTTCCATAGATGTTATATGCGTCTTATATCCCTTAGTCGTCTCGTACGATCACCCATGGGTAAGATAGGGGGTGGTGAATTGTATTCTTACTCCGTCACCACATGAAAAACTTAATTTTGTTAAAACAAGTTATTTCTGTATTTGATCTCTTTTTATCATCATAATTCATGGAAAAAGGCGGCAATTTTATATACCTACTTAGTATTTAATATAAAACAGTTAAGTATTTTGTAAAGTCCTTCAATTTAAATATTCCAAATCTTCACAAAGGTCACACTTCAAATTTTTGACTAAGGATCCAAGCTATTTTGTCTATATTCAGACAATATTAAGGCCATCGTCAGACGACAAACGATGAAGATTAATTACAACGAACGAATAGTTCTTATTCATCTGTAACAAAAACTTTATTACATTGTACGTAGTTACCGACATCAACACCTAAAATAAAGGGATCGTTGATAACTAGAATGATTGAATACCGTTATCTAACTAATATGAAAAAAATATGCACTAAAATAAAAGTTATAATAATTTGATGCCACATTGAATCTTACGGATAAACTGGAGTCAGTGGAGCGGCAAAGAGACTTTTGATCACTTTGTGTTGCTTTAACTTGTGTAGTTAATTCGTGATCGGGTCTTCTTGTGGGATCTAGTCCAGCCATAATCTTTTACATTGTATTATTTGATATTATATCGGGAATCGAAGGGCATCATACTAGAGCTAATTCTTACTAAACATGCTATTCTATTTTATTTTTATTAAAAAAATCCCTAAAGAATTAATAATAATAGACAAACCCACTGAGTTTCTTACCGAATCTTTGCAGTAGCGGTTGTGTTCCGATCCGGTGGAAGTTTCATCATCTCATCATCATCTTTCAGCCCATATATGTCCTACTGTTGAGCTCGGGCCTCCTCCATAATGGAAGGGTAATAGACCTACTACACCACGCTGGTCAGACGTGTTGGTATAGGGTTTTGTTTCTGGTCAGACGTTTTGGTATAAGGTTTTGTTTCGAATTTTCCTTTTCTCACTCTCGTTATATGCGGTTTATAACACTTACTCGTCTCGTCCGGTCACCCACTGGTAAGATGGGTGATGGTGAATTGTATTCTTACTCCGTCACCACACGGAAAACGGTGGTAGTTTATTGGTTTAATTTAAAATGTTAAAACTGACAATAGGTAAGATATGTAAGTGGTTGCATGTAAGCAGGGTTAACACACAATATTGAATTTACTGCTTCTTTGAGGAACTACTTGGCTTAGTACCATCACTTTTTTACTACCGTACCCCTTGACACCGTGGCAGGGTTTATTCTTTTCACCTGGAGACGTTATGAGCCTCAATTCTATATTTTCAGCGTCATTTCTCCCACGTACGTACAAAATCTTGCATGGACTCCTTGCTGCTGTGTTTCCCGAGCGCTATGACATGTCTTTATTTAAATGAGGTTTAAGAAAAGCACTTTCTCCAAGGTAGGCATTGGACTGAATGCTCCTGGTATTGATGAGGTCCATAAGCGGTGAGAAATTGGTAATTCCAATAAGATAACAACGAATAATATGAGTATTGGTACTATTCTTAGCCGCGGCCATACATTATGTGCTTGCATGTTGTCCGTTTCTCCACCTTGGGCAGTTTGGGCAGGTTGCAACCGCACCATAGTCTGTCTACCCCAAAAAAGGAGTAGGATTGAGTATTTGCTTGCACTCAAGTATCATACATACCAAGCTTCGTCAAGCATAATGTCAAGCTTCGTTCAGTTGAATAGATCACAAGATTATCACAAAAGACCAATGTCATATATTCTTTGACTGAAACACTTCAAAAACAAAAAAAAAACTATTGAAAAAAGAAAATCCTTTTCCTAACTATAAACAAGATTGATGCATTCAAAGAGCCAAAGATTATATTTATTAAGAATTTTTCATACCGGTCAAAGGTTTAACCACGGTTGGTCGAACACGTTATTTTCGATAATATTATAACTAATATCAAGCAATAAACGACTTCAAACCTTTTTTCAGATGATGAAAGAGGCAAAAGGATTTTCTTTTAAAGTTTTTTTTTATTACTTTTATTAATCCATAACTCTCCATGACGCAAAAATAAAATAATAAGGTTATTTTCTTTATTTCTTTTTAATGCATAACTCTCCACGTGTTCTCATCACCCCTTACTTGCCCATCATTCTCCTACTCTTATCCCAATTACTTGGGGTCGATACAATATGTACTCTTCTTTCATAGTACATATTATAAAAGGCTGTGTAAAAGTTATTGTAATATTTTATGTAGGGCCGCCTGCCAGACGTCAACCTTCCTTGGAAATGTAATTGTTGACAAAATGGCATCAGATGAAGTTCGCCCAGGTCATTATAAGGCTCTTAGTCGTCTTTTACGACAGCCACGAGCAAAGTAAGGGTTGGTAGTTTCGTAGCCGCTACCACACAGCTGATCACTCCTTACTTGCCCGTGGAAGAAAATCGGGCAAGGAATGGGTAGCAACGCTCTTATGGGAATCGTATAAACCCTTACTGCGATCATTAATGCGCTTGCTATGAATGGCGATTATAGTAATAACCCTACCAAAGAATAACCACGTTATGTATGTTATGTTATCTGTTTTTAATTATTGCGTGTTAATTTCAACTATATTGGCGTATATTTTCTTTTATATGTTTTAATATTATTTCTTTAGTGTACTTTTTTTTCTGTCTTATGTGTTGACTTTTTTCTTTTTTTGCTACTTGTGTTTTGCTGACGGACGTCGCAGGACACTGCAGAATAACAGCATTGTGGTATCACTTTTTGTAGTAGATACCACAACATTATGCTGAGCAGTGTCCTTTTCCTCATTTGTGGAGGGGACGCCACTGTATTTATTTTATTTTATATTTTTAAGTAGTTTAAGCTTGTAATGTGTCCTTTCCATGAGTGGAGAAATAAATACTTTTTCTTTCTTCTTTCTTTCATGTAGTATTCTATGAGAGACACTTACTAGAATGATCAAATTAGTATATAACTTTACAGATGTATTATTTAAATTGTAAAATACTTCATTTTAATTACAAAATTATCTTAGATAATATTTTTTATTTTAGTACAAGCTGTAGAAATGCTTTTATGCACGATACGCTGCCGGCGACATACTAACTCGCCGGCTGGCTGCTCGACTAGTATCCCCACTAAAACTACAGCGGTCCCTACCGTGCTTTTATGTGGTGCCAGAGAGATGGTATAAAAACCTAGAAAGCAAATCTAGAAAATAAAAATATAAAAATAATATAAAATAAAAACAAATTGATATTAAGATCCATTATCTCACAAATAAAATTCGTGTGGTGGTGGAGTAAGAAACCAATTCTTGTCCGTGAATGTCATAATAGTGAACTAAGTGATACAACAAGTTGGCGTCGGACAGCATTCTCAGCTAGAATGTTTTATTTCTGCCAACACGAGTCTGTACGTGTCTCACGCGTCTGCGATAATAACGTGACTTGTATGAATACGATCACCAATACGTACAGATAACTTGGGTTTTGTTATATTCAGTGGCTTCGAGAAACATCTATGAAGAAAATCTACCCTCTCTTGTATAATTTGTATAATTCTTCTTCAGTTTTTCCTCTTAAGTTCATGGGCTGATAAGATTCTTTTTCATTTTCAATATTGCCGTCACAGCTATTTCTTCCATTGAAATTTTATAAAACATTGTATGTATGTGTATATTCTAATTTACCTGATGGTGTCTGATTATTCTCGGAGTGCTGCTGTTGTTTTGTACTGAACACGTTGCGTGCTGGACGCGTTACGTGCTGGATACGCTACGTGCTGGTATATCTAAACAAGCTCTGTGCTATACTGGTGCTATCATGGCAATCGTTTTCCACGTTTACGTCACCAACGTTAGATCGATACGGTCTAGCTCTTATAATAAATCCTTCATCATGACCGAGCAACACAACGATATGAAGCGATTTCATTGCTTGAGGAATGTATCATGACATCCTACGGCGTGTATTACGATGATAACGAAAGCGGTAATGACATCACAATATTAGATCTGTCATATAAGGTGTTAATTGAAACGAATATTATTGCAAGATATTAAACTTAAGATGGTTCTAGTCGCTGGATTGCCATATAAATTTTTTTAGACCTTTATTTTATTTCTTCCTTTAGTCCAATTTTAAATACAATATCCATTTATCTGCTATAAGTAAATTAAAGTCTTACTGAAAAAAACGGATTAAATATTGTTTTGAATGAATATGTGAATAATAAATACGCGATAAAAAAATAAATACGTAAATAATAATCTAATAAATACGTGACATAAAATTTATGAAATTTTCCAAACAAAAGCTGCACAAAAATTGTATTATTACACAAGGTCTCAAATAAAGTTGGTATACATATTTTAATTTAAAAAAAAACTATAACTAAATATTAAAAGATGTATTTTAAATAAAATTTGTGACGGCATTACATTCATAATCTTGTTAATGTTTTACTTTGCAAACATGTCTGTTATTATTTTTTTGTATCCCTGTTTAACCTCTCTTGCGTAATAAAAAAAAAAAGTGTGTGTATCAGCTCCGACGCACGACTGGAGTTTACTCCTTAAGTACGATTATCAAAACAGGCGCAAAAAAAGCTCATTTGACTAAAAATAATATATATGATATATTTTTATTTACATTTATTAAAACTATTCAGTGAAGTATTATCTCACGTCAGAAAGTGAAAGGTGTGCAGAATAGGTTGAGCACCAAAAACGTAACGGGGTCATTCGATCACTAGATTTTACTCCTTAAATTTTTCTCATACCAGGCGGCTTATATGAAAATCGATTCTTAAGGACTAAACTCCAAAAACACCCAATATGTAATTTTATATAACACTGGATCGAACAAATCGTATTGCTACAGACAGTATCATTTCTTTTTTACATACAATATTCGTAAAATACCATTGAATTTTACCCTCTTGGATGTAGTAGATAACTTCTTGGCGGGAATTATTCAAATGAGACGAATCATTGCCATAATAAAGAAACTTCTATAACACTTCTGATAGGAAGGGGATCTTCAATTTCTTTCTTATCTTTAACATTACTTTTTATGAAATGAAATAAAAGTATTTTTTAATGATTCTATCACGTTTAGTGACGGGCTTACGCCTGTCCTCACGTGGCCATAAACGCTGAAAAGTTTCGAAAGTCGTTAAAGTAAAATCAAAAACAAACATGACAAATGACGTAAACATTAAAAATCTTTATATCTCGCTTTGATCTAACTTATTGAGTGGACTTTTGACGGGAATTTCAAAACGTCATGTGGTGTTCTTGTATTATATTAGATATCTTAGTGTTTTAACGTGTTATATTAAATAATTTTGATGGCATTTTATGTAATATGATGCGGCGAAACTACTGGGATGTAGTGAATATCATATAAAAGTGCTTTACAACGTTTTCGTTCTCTATCAAAATTCCCACAAGATACCATTAACAGTGTGGCCATAGCACTGTTGATGGTGACATTTTGACTTAGACAATGACTAACCTGAAAGACTAAAAACGTGAAGACATTTATAACTCGACACTGGCACCAATAGCTCGTATAAGTAGCTGATTGCCAATACATAAGAAGAAGAAGAAGAAACTTATTAAGTAAATCTCAGTTTTTAGTCAGTTTGTTTTTATAAACAGCCTACTATGTAAAATGTTGGGCTATTTATGGACGGTTGAATCTAATAGACGTGGATTCAGGTCTTCCTTCCTACGTATGATTTGCAGTAATTTTTACCTCACTAATAAATTTTTATTACATTACACACGTGTAGAATTGTAATATATAAATAAATATTATATTTTCCGTGTGATGATGATGAAAAAGAGTATAATTGCCGTTACCGTTATTTGCTTGTGAGAGAAGTAAAAAAAAAAGGCTAGAAAAAGGGGCAGTAGTTCTCTCCTGAGAAACGTACCAACCCGCCTGCCAAGCGTGGCGATTACGGCGCTATCCTTTCATATGAGGGTATGAGTTGGGTCTACGATCAGCTGTGGACGGTAAAAGACTGAATGAGGATCATGTCATTTTGAAAATATTTAAAAAAAACCCCAACACTTTTTTACAATATAAGGTATTTCTTTGCTTATTTATCAATCTATTATTAATTTCAATGTTTATAGTACATTACTGCAGCGGCCAGCAAAAGAGGCATTGATGGACGAACGTGGTAAATGTGAGTCGAGGCGTAGCCGAGCCACATACACGTAAGTCCGTCAATTCCTAGTTGTGGCCAAGGCTTGTATAGTGCTTTTCTCAAATAATTCGCGGCAATTAGAACTAAGTAGTATTAAGTAGAACTGTATACATGACGAACAACGAACAACATTTTTCACGTGCTAAAGGGTTCATTTGTTTCTTTTTCATTATCAAACACGTTTCTTTTTCTTCTTCTTCTTCTTATTTTTATGTATTGGCAATCAGCTACTTAAATGAGCCATTGTTGCCAGTGTCGAGTTATAATTAAGTTCAAGTTTTTAGTCTTCAGATTAGTCATGTCCGTCAGTAAGTCAAATTGTCGCCATCAACAGTGCAATGGCCAAACTGTTAATGGTATCTTGTGAGAATTTTGATGAAAAACGAAAACGTTGTAAAGCACTTTTATATGATATTCACTACATCTCAGCAGTTCCGTCACATCACATTACATAAAATGCCATCAAAATTATCTAATATAACACGTTAAAACACTAAAATATCGAATATAATGCAAGAGCACCACATGACATTTTAGATTCCCGCCAAAAACTGTCACGTTTCTTTTTCACGCCAGTTCGAAATTTTAATAAAACTCTGATAAGTTGCCTATTTAGTTACCATATTTTGAGGTAACAAATCGTTCCATTTTTAAAATACACGATAGATATGAATTTACATAATATTTATTTGGTCACTAAAACACGACAGATATGGATTTTCATACATTTTTTGCCGGCCGCTGCTCACATCTGTTTGGTCAGTCCAGCAATATCGATTTATCTCTAAGAAGGTTGTCAAAATAATGCTCAAATTTCCAGGCATGTTTGAGAAAAAAATATTTTCTACCTTTTAGTTTAGTTATTTATGCTATTAACGCGTGTTTTCTTGTTTTTATAAACTTTTATTAGATATGTTTATTCACTTTGAACCCAGAAATCACTGTTTAATTTTCATATAGCTTACTTAAAACAGGACTCGTTATCCAAGGAATAATACATGAGATTCTCTTTGGCTTATTTTAACGATAAGAATAGGGTAGGTACATGAAAGTATGTTATAATAGAGGGGATATGGAACAAATAACTTGATACCGCCTACCCGAAGTAATGGGAACACGGAAATAATAATGATGACAATAATGATTAGAATATACATATTACGTAATACGTGATTTGTATTTTATTACAAAATGATTATATACGTGACTTCGATCGTTTTAATGTAGCTTTTTTTTTTTTTGAATTTTTTTAATCAATACTGTTTGCCTGATTATGCTATAGAGCTATAGATAATGATGATGTTATAATAAATATAGAAAAAACTATAGAGTACCTCATCGGGCTCATCGTCATCATCATCACAGCCCATACATGTGCTACTGTTGGGATCAGACATCATCTGTATTGGAAGGGAAATTAACCTACTATACCACGCTGGTCAGACGTGTTGGTATAGGGTTTTGTTTCGAGTTTTCCTTCTCTTGCATAGATGTTACATGCATTTTATATCCCTTAGTCGTCTCTTACTCTAGGGGTTGGTGAATTGTATTCTTACTCCATCACCACACGGATAATAGAGTACCTACTCTATAGCCTTTTCTATATTTATTAGAACATCATCAATCTGGTCTTAAACCAACTTATTATTTGGAGATTTTAATTATTATTATATGGTCCCTAAATGTTAGTCAAGTTTAGGCGCTCAGCGTGCTACAAAGTGGGCTATACTTATGATTTTTTTGCGAGACAAGATCGGAAATACGAAAAATCGTACTCGAATGGATGTAACCGACATAGTATAAGGAATTATTATGCTAAAGTGGTAGTAGGGAGTCTACAGTGTTCGACAAAACGATAATAACCGCGGAAGAAAGGTTCTCGAGGCAACCGCGTATCGGATGGTGCAGTACATTGCCCACTAAGTGGACGGACGACTTAGTGAAAATTGCTGACAGGCATTGCATGCGTCCGGGCGGGCCACCGAAGATAAAGACCGGGTTCCGGTGGCCTGCTCACTCGGCGTGGAGAGGTACGTGTAAGGGCGGGTCTATGGGGGTCGCGCGCTGCTTCTTCTGTCGCCCCGAACGGATTTAGCGGTGTAAAAACTCCATAGCCCGCCGCCAAAAAAAAAAAGAGAAGTTGCATGCGTGCCGCTTATGATCGTGCTTCGTGGCGAGACTTTAGTTCCAGTAGTTAACGGCAAAAGGCTAAATCATTTTGATAATAATTATATTATAATATAACTTTCAACTTTTCATTACGATATCTAAATTTCAATGAATCTGTGACAACATTTTATGGTAATTTATATATAAAATGCGAAAAAAAAAGTATCGTTATATCCAAGTATTATATACTAGCTTCTGCCCGCGACTTCGTCCGCGTGGAATGGTTACTTTGGGCTAACGTTAACTTCAACTCGCGAATTCGTTTACGTAAAAGGTGGAAATATTTTTAAATAATACATACGTTAAAGCTGTTTTAGGTACCTACATGACCCTTTTATTAGTAAGAGTGGCATTTAACCTTAAGTAAAATAATAATAATAATAATAATCTTTATTGAAAACTAAATACATATGACAGTTGACATAGATGTCTTTGCCTCTTGAATTAGGTAATACCTGTGTTTCAAGAGACAGTTCCTTCCCGAAATACATAAATCTTGAACATCAAATTATTTTACAGTAACATATATTATAAATAATGAATATATATATCTTACGTAATAAAGACTAATGATAAAGAAATCTATAATAAATGAATGAGTGAGAATTAACGTGTTAGTGAGCGCGCTCACACGTTGTGTGTGTGTGTGTGTGTGCGTGTGTATGTGTGTGTTGTGCGTTTGTTTGTGTGTGTGTTTGTGTGTGTGTGTGGTGTGCGTGTGTGTGTGTTTGTGATGTAGTGTGCGTGCATGTATGTGTTTCTTTTTTTTTGTATGTATTTGTAGTTACGCGAAATAAGTATTTAAAAGTGATTCAAGTTTGACGTAATCCATATAATGCAATGTAGTACCATATAAAGTAATGCAAGTAAAAGTATTGGGTCTTATCTATACTTTCTATAGATATATTCAATGTATGTATATTATACATACATACATACACTTACGCCTATTTACGATTACACATACTTTTAATGTGTATGAAATCGCTGTGTGGTAGCGGCTATGAATACTACCAATCCTCACTTTGCTTGTGGATGTCGTAAAAGACGACTAAGAGCCTTATAACGACTTGGGCCAACTCCATCTGATGCCGTTTGGTCAACAATTACATTCCCAATTAGAGTTGACGTCTGGCAGGCGGCCGGTCATAAAACTATTGCCAATAACTTTTATAATATGTACTATGAATGAAGAGTACTTATTGTATCGACCCCAAGTAATTGGGATAAGAGTAGGAGAATGATGATGATGATGACCTCTCGTGAACAAATCGCCAATTTGGTCCAGAAAAGGTCTTCCCCTTGTATTCGTCCCATTCACGATTGCTTTATATGTTTGCTTCGTCAACCTCTGCCCACTCATTATTTCTTTCACTTCGTGTCCAACCCACCTCAGCATACCAGCGCTCTTTTATAACATTATACCTAATTTTATCATTCATACTTACATCACACACAGCTTACGAAGAGCTGTCAGCTCTACAGCATTTATTCTATTTTCATGTCTTCCCGTCAAATCTAACTTTCACTGCCATACATGAGGGCAGGCACTAATACTTCCTATACTTATTATTATTATTTAGGATGTGTAAAGCGGACGGAAGGTCATGAGAAGAAAACAAAACTAAAAATGTAGTGTGTGCAGAAGTACTTTGAAATAACATTAGTTTGAGTTTTTTTTTAATATAAGATTATAAGATCCAGTATTTTTATCGTAAATGCGCGCCCAGTACTTGATCATTATTTTGCTGCGATGTTATTTTTAAACTGCGATATTTCCTAAGATATTCATTGAAATCAAATAATGTAAAGAGCAATTTTGTTTTAAATTAAATACTTGTGATGAATAACTCATTTATTTGGATAAGGATTAATATTATGTTTATAAAAACACCTTCGAAAATATCACATTATTTTAAAACAAATTTGATTAGCATAAAAAAGGTTATAGTGAGTCAATCTTAAAAGATAGACATATGCTGTTGCGGACTTTTATTTAGAACTTTGAAAGGGGCACAATTATGTAGTACATAATTTTTGCGCAACTTTAACCGTTTACGCAGCGGAAGCTCTCAAAAGGAAACATAAACCCGATTTTTACACATTCATCATTGTTGCTCTGCTCCTATTGGTCGCAGCGTAATGTTATATAGCCTAAAGCCTTCCTCTATAAATGGACTATCCAACAAAAAAAGAATTTTTCAAATCGGACCAGTAGTTCCTGAGATTAGCGCGTTTAAACAAACAAACAAACAAACAAACTCTTCCGCTTTATAATATTAGTATAGATTTACATTTCGAGTGTTGCCAATTCTTTACATTGAGGCTTGATTTAAAAGAGTTTTATTGTTACTCTATTATATTTGAATTTCTGAATAACATGTTTTGATCTTTGTAGATGACCTAAATTTGTTTTTTTATGCATTTGTGAGCGTATTTTTGTAGTTCTATTTGTAATTTGATTTAGATTACTTGTAATATATTTTAGTCTTTATGATTTGGCATACAAAATAATATGAATAAATATGGCTATACCATTCTAGAAATAACATTTTGAGTCCATATGATTAACTATATTATTAACTTATCCGTGTGGTGACGGAGTAAGAATACAATTCACCACTCCCTATCTTACCCGTGGGTGATCCTAAGAGACGATTAAGGAATATAAAACGCATATAACAACTGTGCAAGAGAAGGAAAACTCGAAACAAAACCCTGTACCAACATGTCTAACCAGCGTGGTATAGTAGGTTAATTTCCCTCCCATTAGAAGGCCCGAGCCTAACAGTGGGATATATATATATGGGCTGTAATGATGATAATGATTATTAATTAGCTCTTGTCCGCGTCTGTGTTTGCTTAAAAATCATACGTGACTTCCCTCTTAAATATTATTTTCATCATCAGCATGATGTCAGCTCATATATGCCCCACTATTAGACTCGAACCTCCTCAAAAATAAGAGGGATTTTGACTTACTATACCATGCTGGTCAGACGTGTTGGTATAGCGTTTTGTTTCGAGTTTCCTTCCCTTGAATAGATGTTATATGCGTTTTATATCCCTTAGTCGTCTTTTACGATCACCCACGGGCACTATAGAGGGTGGTAAATTGTATTCGTACTCAGTCACTATACGGAAAAATATTATTAATATTATTATCATTATTTGTAAACTGAAAATATCAATTCAAGGGAATAATGAGGGATACATTCTCCGAGCAACTGTTGTTTACAATATACCTTTTTTGTAAGTTATCTTAATCACAAAAGTAAGATGTGTCTAGAACTCATAATTTAATAAGAAATCAATGAGAAATCAGTGCAAGTTTATCCCCTATTTTACACCCTCAGAGGTTGAAAATTGACAAATGATGATTCACGCGTTTGTTTAGTTTCACTGAAACTTATTTTTGCTGAATTTGAAGGCAATAGGTACATATTTTCTGCCCATACAAACTTTGTCACTGCATTTAATTCGCTTTTAAATAAAAAAGCGTGTGAAAAAATAGGATAAAATATCCTATCTTTTCACACCATTAAGAAACTATTATACTTCAAAAGCCCATACGATTCTCACCAACAACATTTTTCACGCAATCTGTTTATATATAACCAACAAACAGCTATTGAAAATGCTAGCCTGCCGGACATGCTGCTGAAATCAAATATCCTCAACGCAATTGTTCGTTCCTTTCAATAGCTGCAAAGGGGTCACACATATATGGAGACTCATGCCACTCTACTGCTACTCTGGATGACTGGGCAAAAAAGAGGTCACTATATTGAGTAGGCATCAATAGGAGCCATTTAATTTAAAACGCGAATTTACTAATTGTACTAGAACTACGCTACTGATAATCCTGAGGGCAAGACATTGGTACCAGTGGTCAGTCCAACAATGTGGGGGAAAAACGGTAGGTTATAAGGCTGCGTGTTGACCTTCTGTCGCCCCGGACGGATTGAGTGAGGCGTATCCAGATCATCATCATCACCATCTCAGCTCATATATGTCCCACTACTGGACTCGAGCCTACTGGATTCTGTAAGGGGATGGCAGTTGATCTGCTATATAATGCTGGTCAGACGTGTTGCTATAGGGTTTTGTATCAAGTTTTCCTTCTCTTGCATAGATGTTATATGCGTTTTATATCCCTTAATGGTCTTTTACAATCATCCACGGGTAAGACAGGTGGTGGTGAATTGTATTCTTACTCCGTCACCACACGGATAGATCCAAACCATGCCTGCCACAAAATAGATCTTATTTAGAAAATTAACAGCTGAGAGGAAACTTACGATAAAAAAAAATACGTAAAAAATGGTTCTTTTGGACAGTTCTGAAATAGTTTAGAAAAAAAAACCCGGGACGATTTTAACCTAATTTTAGTTAAATTCATTGAAATATAATGTATGTATGTATATATAAAGAATTTTATATATTATAATAACTAGTATATAGAAATAGCAATGTCACAAAATGTAGGCTTGGTTTCATAAAATTGATGTTGAACATAGATAAAAGAAACGCAAGCGGTGTCGCGTGACAGTCAATTGCTTGCGATACCTACCTACCCGTGTTTAAACACACACATAATATTATAATGATAAAGTCGTCAATAATACTGTGATTTGTTTTTATTAAAAAAATTAACAATAATTTTCCATATATCCGAGTTGGTTAATTGACTCTTAAAAAGAAAATTTGGAAGTGACGGTAAAGTTGAAGACTGAACGCCGGACGCGATATAGAAAGACGGGATGAAAGTAATATTGTGAGAAAAGCTTTAAATGTGAATGTTGAAAGTAAAGGAAGCCCGAATTATTGACCGAATGATCGATTTATCCTTTTTTTGTTTTTTTTTGTTGGTGGACTATGGATGCGTCTCGCCCCGCCGAATCAGTCCGGGGTGACGGAAAAGCGGCGCGTGACCCCATAGACCCACCGTAAAACTCCTCTCTCTTCGCCGTGTGAGCGGACCACCGGTACTCGATTTTTGACTTCGGTGGCCCGCCCGGCGATTTACCCTCGCGGGTTCCTCTCGTCGACGCCCCGAAGATTGTCGGGGCGTCGCCCTCACGCGGTGGCCTCACGTCGGGTGACCGGACTATTCCCCGATGATCGATTTATCCTGTGGTACATAACATGGATAGAGAGTGAACGTGATATCTGATAAGATTGAGTGGAAGAAAAGAACATATTATGTCGACCCCAAGTAATTGGGATAAGAGCAGGATGATGATTGAATCTTCAATCTCGAGCTTATGTAACTGAAATTAAAAACATGAATTTTTACGATAATTTGTTTTTGTGACGTGGAAACTTTCTAGGCAAGGATTTTATAAAATTCAACCTTGAAATGGGCGAAACTTAATATGTAGTAAATTTGTGTAGGGAGAAAAAAAAACTTCATCACTTGTCTTCACTCTAAGCAATAATACTTTGAAATTAAAATAACAAATACTCGTGTCAACATTTATTAATTTTCATATAGGTACTCCAAGAGGGTTTATTTAATTTAAATCAAACTGTCTTTACAGTGTATCATTTAAATAGAAATGTTTATTTAAAAATTAATTAAATTAATTACAATTTTAAATAAATAATTAATATGTACAATTAAAGCTAAGTTTTAAATTAAAATATTTACAGAAAAATAGAAGAAAATAGAATGAGGAATAAAAAATCAATAAATAAAAAGAGAAACAAAAGGCGCAATCAGGCATCGAAAAATTCCTCCGCATCACTGTCCACTGGTAATGTGCCCAGAAGGCTAGCAGCATTGCCACGTTGAATGGCAATGCTAACCTTTTGTGCAAAATATAGGCCAGCCCTCTGATCACGTGAAGCAGCGATTAATTTTTTTGCGATCTCTTTAAATAAAATGCGCGCATTGGGACCCCAAGGGCCAAGAGTTTCGACCAAGAGTATAAAATTCGGGATTAAAGTTTGCGATGATACTTTTACTTGAATTAAAAATTAGCATAAATAAGTACTAGCCAGCCTCTTACTTGTGATGTAGAAACTTACCGATGAGGTATAGAGGTATATATTTAAAAATGTAATTATATTTCAAAAATCTAAATTAACTTGTGAATGTAGGCCTTGAATATTATTAATTTTTATATAAGTAATACTGATGGTCGCGTGACAATGGATTGCTGGTTTGCATTGTAACGCTATTTGCATTTAACTATTATCAATATGTTAGATAAAAAGCTGTTCCTTGTATTACTTAGTGCAGCTGTCGTGTGTACATAAAGGTGCGATAATAGTGCTATTTACAATTGCGCATGTTTATATGTTAAAAACCGTTTTTAGATTTGTATAAAAAATATCAGTTTCTTTATAAAAATCCTACTAATATTATACATTTGAAAGTGGTATGAAGATATTTGGAATGTTTGTTACTCAATCACGCGTAAACCGTTGAACAGATTTGGATAAAAATTTGCACATAAATAGACTATTTCCTGGATTAACTCATAAGAGTAGTCCTCCTGACCACCTGGCCATAAACGCTGTAAAGTGTTCCAGACGTAGGTATCATTTTTCGCTCGTAATCAGGTTTTTATACATAATCAAGTATAATAAATGATAAATTACAGTAATTTGAATAACAGGGTTGTGTCATCGTTTAGTAGGTACAATTCTAACTGCAACGTTTGAGTATTAAGTCTGTACAATGTGTAAACAATGTCGGGTAGATGGCACACGTGTTATAAATGTGCAATTGACTTTTTTTTTTGTTTTAATGGCTATATTAGCTTAGGACATCAATGATTCTGCCAATGTCCGTTTGGTAAGAATACGCTCGGTAGTTATAAGCTTATTTTATAAGTTACTCTATTTCCAAAAGTGTCACGAGTTGTTGTTTTGTTTTGTTTTGAGTTTAATTATAATTATTTATAGTTTTGTCTTTTTTTATTCTGTAAATTTGTGTAATTTCGCTTGTTTTTCGTGACGTCATCATTACGACTCCACGGAAGATCAGTGCCGTCTTCTGGCTGCAATATACTGAGCTGGAGTCATTTTGTGACGAGCATTTATTTATTCGTAATTGTTATTGATTGACTTTTGTCAAATAGCTCGTTACAATAAAACTTTCTTTAATTTTTTCTTTACACGTCTCCTTAAAAGACGAAAATATAATACGATGCGAGAATTGAATGTCCTACAATAGTTCACGGTAGTGTATGTGGCAGCACGATTGGAACGGATTTCCAATAGGTGTGTTTTCGAATCCCACTTGTGACAATCATTTTTCGCTCGTAATCGGGTTTTTAACTATGTTAAATATAATATAATAATTAACTATATTAAATAAATATTACTAAAAACTTTGGGCAAGTCAGTTTTACGCGGTCGAAGGGGGTAGAAGGTAGTTGTATATCCAAAACATGATGATGCTGGTGATATTAATTACTCTTTTTTGTTTTTTAAGGACTTTTTGTGAGAGTACTTTGAAATTCTGATGACGAACGAAAAGTTGAAAGATGAAAGTTCACTAGACAAAGGGCTTAACTGACTGTTATATAGCGTATTTAGGACGTTGAAGTTGAAGTAAATAAGTATGTGATTGATACGTGATATAAGAATCAAGCAAATTATATAGCAATTTATAAAGATTTTATCCAAAAAAAACTGCATAGATGGCGTGCATAGTGGTTAAAATCCTCCGACCGTAAGTGGCAGTTGCATGAGTACGATTCCCGCGCGGGATAATATTTTGTGTGAACCACAAGGTGTTGTTCTGAGTCTGGGTGTAATTTGTCTGCGTTAATTGCATGTTTGTAAAGCTCCCCGCAATACAAGGATTATTTCCTTAGTGCAGGGTGGTGCCCTGTAGAAAAAAAAAACGCGCTTTTAAAATTTTGTGTAAAAAAATAAATGACAAACATAATCTACCTTATTCAAAAGTATTTGATGAATGATTAGTCATCATCATCATCTGATCATCGCAGCTCATATGTGTCTCACTGTTGGGCGCGAGCCTTGTTCATAATGGGAGGGAAATAGACCTACTATACCAGGCTGGTCAGGCGTGTTGGTATAGGGTTTTGTTCCGAGTTTTCCTTCTCTTACATAGATGTTATATGCGTTTTATATCCCTTAGTCGTCTCTTACACGCCGCACATATCATGCCGCCGAATATCACCGCTCTAGGCCACTACCTGTCCGTTTATTAAATTTCATAGAATTTTCTGTCGCACATTTTTATGTTTATCATAAATATCGTATTTTTACGAACCATAGTGTACACACGTGTTCGTATCGCTGCAAAAAGTTGCCACGCGGAACAAATCTACATAAATATACGGAGGCATAATGTAAATATTTTTGCCACGTGATGTCATTCCCAGATTTATTGCATGAACAAACCGAAACTATATTTGAAAGTATAGAAACTTTTAATGGCATTGAATCTAAAGTCGTACGGAAAGCGAGATCAAAACATATGAATTTTGTTTTCACATTGCGAAACTTGTACGCTATTTTGCGACAGGATGAATACCGAGAACTGTCATAGTTTCTCTTTGTACGAGAATCTTTCTCTTGGTTGAATTATTCTTACAAATAAATGACGCATCAATACGGATAAATAGAATTTTAACGTCTGCTTGTATCGTCATATTCAACATCATCATCTCAGCTCATATATGTCCCACTGTTGGGCTCGAGCCTCCTCCATAATGGGGAGGGTAACTGACGTACTAGACTACGCTGGTCAGACGTGTTGGTATAGGGTTTTGCTTCGAGTTTTCCTTCTCTCGCATAGATGTTATATGCGTTTTATATCCCTTAGTCGTCTCTTACGATCACCCACGGGTAAGATAAGGGGTGGTGAATTGTATTTTTACTCCGTCACCACACGGAAATGTAACGTCATATTAATAGCTTATTTCTATTGAATGCATACGACATTACATATATCCTCTACTAAAAATTTATAAATGTAGTTTTTAAATTCATATCTATCTGTCTTTTTCTATGTTCCAACTAATATCTAATAAGTCTGGACCGATTTTGAAGAGACTTTCACCGACATGTCAGTGATGTTATTAGGAGAACTATGTTCGTATTCATCAACGACGTCTAAATGTTAGGTAATACCTAAGACATTATAAATAGAATATATTATTGATATTATATATGTTATTTATATCGTCTTAGGTGTTATAAAAAAAAGAAATTGCTTTGTGGTAGCGGCTACGAATACTAACAAACCTTACTTTCCTTGTGGATGTCGTAAAAGACGACTAAGAGCCTTATAACGACCTGGGCCACCTCCATCTGCTGCCGTTTGGTCAACAATTACATTCCCAAGGAGGGTTGACGTCTGGCAGACGGCTGGTCATAAAATTATCATATCAATTAACTTGTACGATAGTAGCTACGTATACTACCAACCCTTACCTTCCTAGTAGGTATCCTAAAAGACGACTAAGAGCTTAACATAGAGTAACAGTTGTTTCAACTGCTTCTGAAGCCGTTTGGTCAACAATTATATTCCTAAGGAGGGTTGACTATTGCCAAAAATCTTTGCAATATATACGATGGAATTGCCATACATATTGCATCCCCCAAATAATTGGGATAAGAGCAGGAGAAATCTATCATTTCTATGTTTTTGATGACGCGACGACTGATGTTCCTTGCGATAGAATTAAGAAAGTAAGACATAACTATATAAAAAGGAACATATCTTAACTATGGAGCAAGAGAGAGCGCAAGTAAAGCCTGGAACTTAGTTCTACTATGATACGAGAGAGACCGCAAGTATCCAAATCGTCAGTAATTTAATGATTTCTAATGTTTACGCGAGTATTACACATTTGAAATAAAACTAGTTTTTATGGATTTTATCCAGCGTATCTTCAGTGTTCATAGTCACAAGAGGCCTCAGTCCTCCCGTGACCATGATCACTGTAAAGTGTTCGAAATGTCAGCGCAATTAAAAAACAAATACAACATTTACATACAAACGCGATAGAATCCGTAAAAATAGTTTTATTTGCTAGTAATTAATAAAAACAAATAAAACTCATTCCAGTCAGATCTAAAGTAAATCTTAAATAACTTCTAAACTGTATCGAAAGTCGCTAGTAGTTAAGTTCGAACAATAAAGTATGTCTCGTTACGTCACTATAATTTGCGAAGCTAAGATAATGCATATATTATGTATGGGGCGGACACCACGTCACGGCAGGGGTTACCCCTCAGCGCGGCTGATTCCACCCTTGGGATTGCACTGAAGGGCTTTTGTTCCCAGAGCTAAAATGTCGGGAAGTGTCATTATATCTTTCCATTACATTATTACTACATCCATCAAAAGGGGAATGATATTTAAATTGAAAGTAAAACTTATATTTTCAAATTGAACGAACAGATGTCTATTTTATGGTTTTGAAAGTAATATAATAAATATATAATTGAATATGCTATATAGCTCGAAATGCGTACCGCAATGCGGGTTAGGGCGTCCCCCGGAGGCGACGCGTACCGACCCGCCCCCGTCGGTACGAACTTCGGCAGTTGCGGCGATGGGGGCCGCCACCCATCACGCCTTGCCCAGTCAGGCGAGTCGAGGAGAGCAGAGTGCCGGGTGGGCACGTGGAATGTAAGAGGTTGTGTGGAAGGTAAGTTGCACGAGCTGATATCCGTCATGGCGGACAGACAGCTAGACGTGCTCTGTGTAACAGAGACCAAGCGAAGGGGCAGCGACGCCTGCGATCTTCCTGGTGGCGGGATGGCTCTGTGGTCTGGTGTACCACAGAGCGATCGAGCCAGTATGGGGGTAGGAGTACTGCTGTCCTCTCGCTTGGCCTCAGGTGTGAAGGATTACGGAATGTATGATCCCAGACTTCTTTGGGTCCGTATAAAACTTGGTGTCACCAAGGTATTCATGGTTGTAGCATATGCTCCCGTAGGATCCTCGGTGGCATCAGACCTAGAGAAGTTTTGGGATAATGTTAGGGAAGTTTTGCATATGGCAGAAACCAGTGAACGCGTGATTGTATGCGGAGATTTGAACGGATGGGTGGGGACCAAGCGTCCCGACTATGAGGACGTACTTGGTCCATTTGGTGATAAGAGAGTGAACGACGCAGGTAGGCTCATAGCGGATGTATGCATGGAGAGAAACCTTATTGTGTCAAGCACATTTTTCCAACATAAGGACATCTATATGTATACATGGAGAAGGAATGAACAGAAAAGTATAATAGATTTAATTTTGGTAGACAGTCGCCTCCGAAGCAAAATATTGGACGCAAGAGCCTACAGGGGCCCCACAGTCGATACGGACCACTATCTCGTTATTGCGAGATTTAGTGGTCTGTTCAGAAAGTGGAGGCACTGGCGAGAGCGTGTCCACTTCGGAGGGCTTGAAAGAATAAAGGTTGAAAGGTTGCAAGAAGAGTGTGTAAGAGAAAAGTATGCAGAGGGTGTCCGAGAACGGCTGACGATGGCAAGCCAGCCGCAATCGGACATTGAAGAATGCTGGAGAGTATTGAAAGAGAGTATGGTAGACACAGCGAAAGAAGTATGTGGAAGTTCAAAGAAGCATAGAAACACAAATGGTGATGCATGGTGGGATGCGGAAGTGGCAGCTTCCGTAGAGCAAAAGAAGAAAGCGTGGCTGGACTATGTCTCTTCTTTGAATCTGAATGACAGTATGACTGAACAGAAGAAAGAAATATATCGGCAATGTAAGAATGACACCAAGGCCTTAGTGAAAGAGAAACGTGATAGAGCAAGTATGAGTGCAGAAGATAGGCTGACTAAAAACTTCGAGGGTAACACCAAACTCTTTTGGAGGGAGGTGAAGAAGTCTCGGGGTAGTTGGTCAGCCTTCAGAATGAATAAAATAAGGTCTAAAGGTGGAGACATTCTTACACAAACACAAGACGTGTTAAGCCGATGGAGTGAATATTTTGGCGATATGTATGCGGATGCTACGGTTGGCGCCGGTGTCGCATGTGGTCTAGTAGATCAACATTCGGTGACGGCGTCCTCCGATGGCATCAATATGGATGAAGTTGAATGGGCGATAAGAAGTTTGATAAATGGTAAGGCAGCGGGCATTGATATGGTGTTTGCCGAGATGATCAAGCTTGGTGGCTCCTGTGTCCGGGAGGCGTTCCTGTTGCTCCTCAATTTATGTTGGAGCTCGGGAATAGTTCCCGGGGACTGGAATAGCGCAGTCATCGTGCCTTTGTTTAAAAACAAGGGTTCACGTTATGACTGCGCAAATTACAGAGCCATAAGCTTGACCAGTTTGGCAGCAAAAGTGTATGGTAAAATTATTGAAAGGAGAATGAGGATGGTGTCCGATGGTTTACTGTGTGAGACACAAGGAGGTTTCAGGAGTGGAAGGGGATGCATGAATCAAGTGTTCTCTCTGCGCAACATTGTGGAGAAGCATCTGGCCCTAGGTCAGAGGGTTTTCTGCAGTTTTGTGGATCTGGAGAGAGCATTTGACACGGTTGTACGAAAGGAACTTTGGGCCATTTTACCGGAGTATGGTGTTAACGGTAAACTGCTGCAGGCTGTGCAATCCAGTTACATGGGCTGTAGAGCCTGTGTGCGGCTGGATGATGGAATGTCGCCTTGGTTTGACGTCAATATCGGCGTTGAGCAGGGCTGCGTTCTATCAGCCAGGCTGTTTATCATATATCTGGATAAATGTCTCCAAAGGTTGAACGATATGAATGTGGGAGTCCAGATGGGTGACTCAGTGGTCTCTGCTCTGCTTTACGCAGATGATGCAGTCCTGCTGGCACAGTCAGCGACTGACCTGCAGACCCTAGTCGACACAATGACAGAAGATTGTAAGAAAAGGGGTCTACGCGTGAATGTGAGCAAAACCAAAATAATGGTCTTTGAAAGAGATGAAGCCAGAACAGATGTAAGAGTAACAATAGGTAACGATGTACTAGAGCGAGTGGATGAATTTGTATATCTTGGATGTGGATTTAGCCGAGATGGACGGTACACCACTGATATAGAGCGAAGAGTGAATGCGGGAAATAGAGTGAACGGAGCGTTGGGGCAACTTCTCGGCAGCCACCACCTCAGCCAGAAGGCACGTGTAGCAATACATAACGCAGTGCTTGTCCCAACATTGCTGTATGGAAGCGAGAGTTGGGTATGCAGAAAAGAGTATGAAAGTAAAATTAATGCGGTCGAAATGCGATCTCTTCGGAAAATCTGTGGAATTAGGCTGACCGACTGTATTCGTAACGACGACGTAAGAGAGTGAGTAGGTATGAAAGAGAGTATTGGTGTAAAGATGCGAAAGGGAATGCTCCGATGGTTCGGACATGTGGAAAGAATGCCGAACGAACGTCTGGTTAAGAAGATATACAATGCGAAAGTGGAAGGATGTAGGTACCGAGGGAGACCGAGACTAACCTACCTAGACCAGATCGGTCAGGTACTGAAGGAAGGTGGAGTCAAGAGTCTCCGAAACCGGCGAGCGTGTATGAAGAGAATTATGAATGTTGAGGAAGCGAGTGAAGTATGCAGAGATAGAGTTCTCTGGCACTCTGTTCTCTCTGCCTACCCTGCAAGGGATATGGCGTGATGATATGTATGTATGTATGTATAATTGAATAATAATAATAACATAATTTGTAAATTGTCTAGTAATTGAAAAAATAATAATAAAAAAAAATGTATAGATACTTCAGACTGGTAAATATCGTTTTTAATTGTTTTTATTGACGGAGAATGATTTTACATTGTTTGATCATTTTTAAGTAAAGACTTGTTGTAAAGGCCTTTAAAAGATCATCTCATCATCATCATCTCAGCTCATATATGTCCCACTATTGCGCTCGAGCCCGTTCCATAACGGAAGGGAAATTGACCTCCTATATCACGCTGGTCAGACGTGTTGGTATAGGGCTTAGTTACGAGTTTTCCTTCTCTTGCATAGATGTTATATGCATTTTATATCCCTTTATCGTCTTTTACGATCACGATCACCCGGTAAGATTACAGAAAGACCAAACAGAAAATTTGTACCTATTTGCTCAATTTACAATTACGATGTATTTTTTTTGTTAAATAATATATATGAAAATAACGTTTATAATGATTTATAACGTCTTTAACTTGGCAATATTATAACATATATAAGTTCAAAACCTTTCCATAAAAAATCCTCTACGAAATTTATATTAAATATTTAACTATTTTTGCGTTAGTGCAATTGAAAATAATATTCACAACGTTTTATCAAATGTTGATGAAACGTTACGAAATATATTTGATATCGACATATAGCGATGTAGATTTTTAACTGGCAATAAAGTAGGTACTAGATAGCGTTTTAACTTTTACGATGAAAGATAACTAATCAAAACGGAATATGCCTAAAATCAACTCCTCAGAGAATATCTTCTAAAGAGTTTATTTTTAGAATATGTCACTTTAACAACTAATATATGCTCGTCTCTAAAGTTACAAAATAGTGGGTTAATTTTACTTTAATATTTTTCAGCCTACAAAACAAATCACAAACAATCAGAGAAGGAATACTCGAAACGAAACCGTATGCCAACACGTCTGACCAGCGTGGCATAGTAGCTCAATTTCCCTCCCATTATGGAGGAGGCTCGAATCCAACAGTGGGAAGTATATGAGCTAAGATGATGATAATGATGATGACAACACAAATAACGAAAACCCCATTTGACGGGCACGCCACACGTAATTTCTACGGTTACAAAATTGCGGGCAAAAGCTAGTAGCTAATAATTAGAATTGCTATTCTGAATATTGGCTATTCGATAAACCATCAAGGTCTTAAACTAAAACCCTTTCAATCCTCTCGTTTGCACGCCTCAATACCTCAATCAATGTGATTGTCATATAAGTCAGCACAGGATTAATATAACCACAAAGACGGACGTTTGTTATCTGAAAGGAGACGGCCATATGACTAAATGAAGTCGGGGTATATATGGTAGAAAATTACTCTTATGTCTAGACAAGGGAATGGAAGTATCTTTTAAATTAAACATTTGTAACTATTTAATCCTCAAGTTAAAGTCAGACTTGTAGAATTTACTGTATTCGTTAAATTTTGCTTGCGTTAAGATTCTGGACTAAGAATGCACATAATGTTCTGCCTTGAAAAGTTTATAATAGGATTAAGTTTTACTGTTATAAAATTCAAAGCATATAAAACATATACGAAACATATGTACCTGTAATAAAATAATTATAATAATAAATAAATAACATATAATTATCAATATTGAAAACGATAGAAAGAAAAATGAGTATACAATTTTGCGTAATGATTTAAAAATGGGGTTAAAATAATTCACAAATAATACTGCTTTACAATATCTAATATAGTTATATATATAATAACTAGCTTCTTTATTATCCCATGTGTCAATCCAGGAATTGGCCTATCTATGTGCCAATTAAGTAGACAAGATCCTCCACTAGCGACTTCTTTTGTTTTACAAACTTCGGAGCGTAGAGATGGCGTACTACTACAAGTATACCAGAGACGTTTCGGTACAGTTTCGAAAATAGTCATGTCACTTTATACTGGGACCGATCTGTAATTACTGAAAGGAATATCGTGGTCAATAAGCCAGAGATCATGGTAATAGATGAGCTAAATCGCCATGCAATGATTATCGATGACAGCAATCCAGTGAAAGTTGATAAAGACAAAGAAATAAGATATTATGTATGTACGTAGCAGAGATTGCCGATATGTGGGTTGTAGATTCAGCAATCATTGTATCGATATTTATTTAGACCAACATTCCAATGGCCAAGAATTTCGATCTACACTTTCAGAGCCTCGCGTTATGTAGCTGGATTGAGGGTTTCATATAGAAGGTGGTACTTCTGGACATTGTGGATATTGTGAGGAAGTTCCTCTCCTTGGCGCTTTAATCGTCGGCTTGATTTCTATATTTGCTACCGGTGGGTCAACATACTTTCTATATTTTGAAATATAACATTTTAATTTTGAAATGGAGGAAGGAAGAGAGACTTGCCACTTTTCTATGATTAATTAATATAATGCACATCTCAAAAAA
This sequence comes from Lymantria monacha, assembly GCA_905163515.2. Taxonomy (NCBI): domain Eukaryota; kingdom Metazoa; phylum Arthropoda; class Insecta; order Lepidoptera; family Erebidae; genus Lymantria; species Lymantria monacha. The sequence goes on from LR991087.1 coordinate 5,375,868, forward strand.
GGATTCAAAATGGCCAAAAAATTTAAACTGTAGGATGCCTCGTGTTGTTAACATTCGTAGGTCACACAATTGCAGATTGAGGTTTTACTCATATCTATTGTACGTTGATCCTATCCTGAGCACCTTTCATTCCTGAGGTTGCGGTATATTGTTTAACCATGGGAAAGTAGTAGTTTATCCTTCCTTTCACCATTTGAAAATAATAATGGCTGTTTGCCATTTATCGACTAATTCAATCAGTTATTTTATTTATAAAAACCCGATTACTTTTAACCCGATTAGTATTAAGCCTATACAATGTGTAAACATTGCCGGGTAGATGGCACACGTCACCTTAAAGACGTAAATATAATACGAAGCGAGAATTGAATGTCCTACAATAGTTCACGGTGGTGTAAGTGGTAGCACGATTGGGACAGATTTCCAATAGGTGTAGGTTCGAAAACCACTTGTGACGATTATTATTCGGTCGTAATCGGGTTTTTATAAATAATCAAACATATTAAATGCTAAATTTCAGTAGTTATATTATTTTTAAATAAATAATTCATTCGAGACCAGTCGTTTACGTACAGTTTATGAGACAGTTGGAACACGAAGGGGTAGGTACGTATTAATTCAATTATCTTCTTTAATTGATCACTCTCATAATCCGATGATTTAGCAATATGTAGTGTAAATAGTAGTATATGAGTAGTGACTAAGCATAAAACTGATAGGGCAATATCACTTTTTTTTTAATACTTTATGGTTTGAAAGCACCCTTTTTTTTTTTTTTTTTTTTTTTTTTTTTTTTTTTTTTGCGGTGGGCTATGGACGTCGCACCCCGCCAAATCGGTCCGGGGTGACGGAAGAGGCGGCGCGCAATCTTATTTCTTTGTCTTTATCAACTTTCACTGGATTGCTGTCATCGATAATCATTGCATGGCGATTTAGCTCATCTATTACCATGATCTCTGGCTTATTGACCACGATATTCCTTTCAGTAATTACAGATCGGTCCCAGTATAAAATGGCATGACTATTTTCGAAACCGTACCGAAACGTCTCTGGTACATTTGTAGTAGTACGCCATCTCTACGCTCCGAAGTTTGTAAAACAAAAGAAGTCGCTAGTGGAGGATCTTGTCTACTTAATTGGCACATAGATAGGCCAATTCCTGGATTGACACATGGGATAATAAAGAAGCTAGTTATTATATATATAACTATATTAGATATTGTAAAGCAGTATTATTTGTGAATTATTTTAACCCCATTTTTAAATCATTACGTAAAATTGTATACTCATTTTTCTTTCTATCGTTTTCAATATTGATAATTATATGTTATTTATTTATTATTATAATTATTTTATTACAGGTACATATATTTCGTATATGTTTTATATGCTTTGAATTTTATAACAGTAAAACTTAATCCTATTATAAACTTTTCAAGGCAGAACATTATGTGCATTCTTAGTCCAGAATCTTAACGCAAGCAAAATTTAACGAATACAGTAAATTCTACAAGTCTGACTTTAACTTGAGGATTAAATAGTTACAAATGTTTAATTTAAAAGATACTTCCATTCCCTTGTCTAGACATAAGAGTAATTTTCTACCATATATACCCCGACTTCATTTAGTCATATGGCCGTCTCCTTTCAGATAACAACGCTCCAGCAGCTTACCCACATCGTCCAGAAGCACAATGGGCCTGTAGGCCGACGGCGAATCCGGGGGAGGCGTTGAACAGTCGCCTGAGGCGAGGTTCGAGATGCTCGAGGAGCAACGTCAACACCCGGACTGGGACTCCGTCCGGGCCGGGGGCCGTGGTGGCGGAACGAATCATCGCCACGGCTGCCCCCACTTCCGACTCCGTCACGGGCGGGACACTCTCGACGGCCTCCCGGTCGTGATCTGGTGAAGCCATGATCGGGGGCGTGTGCTCCGACTGCCGCGGGAACAGCTCCTCGACCACTCTACAAAGGAGGTCGGGCTGGAGGGTCTCGGTGAGGGGGGGACCCTGCGCGCGAAGCTTATTCAGCGACGCGCGATACGGGCGACCCCAGGGGTCACGATCGAGACCGTCCAGCATCTCCTGCCAACTCGCGTCCTTGGCGGACCGGATGGCCAGCCGAAAGGCGGTACGCGCACTGCGGTACGCCTCGTACAGCTGGCCCTCCCGCTCAACATCGCGGCGACGCCGCCGACTGCGGGTGTAGGACCTTCGGGCACTAATGCACGCCGCACGAAGGTCCGCCAGTCTTGGGGACCACCAGTAGACCCCCTGCCTCGGAGGTAGACGCCGCACCCTGGGCATGGCCGCATCGCAGACCTGCGTTAACGCACTGCGGATGCGGACAGCCTCAACGTCCACTCCGTCCGCTGGGGGTGGTGAGGACAGCCACGTGTTCACGATGGCCGCCTCCGCCAGTAGGTCCCTATCCAGACGCCCCACAGCTCACCGCGGAAATGCGGGAGTCCGGTCCGCCCTGTGACCCCTGCTGGGGTCCCGGAGAGGGGAGACCTCCATCCGGATGTATCGGTGATCCGACAGGGTCTCCGCCTCCTCCAGTACACGCCAGTTCCTCACTCGTGGTGTGACAGCGGGGCTAGCGAACGACAAGTCCACTATCGACCCACCCTGCTGTCGCACACACGTGTTCACTGAGCCTCTGTTTAGGACACAGAGGCCCAGTGACGCCGCCCACTCCACGATTGCCCGCCCGCGATCGTCCGTCATCGGGGACCCCCACGCCGTGGATTTGGCGTTGAAGTCCCCCAGGACCAGGACGAGGCCCGGTGCCAGTCGCCGTATCGAAGCCTCCAAGGTGGTGAGGGAGGCCCCGAAATCGTCCATTCTCCTGTTAGGGGAGAGGTAAACGCTGTAGAGTGTGACCCCTCCCCATTCCGTAGCGACAAATTCCTCGCCCCTATCCAAAAGGGATAAGGACGGGAAGCGCCGCTGCGTGGAGGTGACGATTGCCGCGGTTCCGTTCCGGCTGACCACCCAATTGGGTCGATCAGGCACGACGTACGGTTCCGCGACTACGGCTGCACCGATCGACCACTCCGCCATGGATTGCAGGAGGAGATCCTGCGCACCGGCGGAGTGGTTGGTGTTGGCCTGCAGGAGGTGAGTGGACTGGGCAGCCATTAATGGGCCGTGTCCATCATCACCTCCTGGCTTGCGGCGGGCGATCGGGCCGCGCTAGGAGTGGAAGCGGCCGGAGTCGAAGGGCCGCTCCGCCCCTTTGGAGCCGAAGCCGGAGGTCTGCACGCCCCAGAGCCCATGCGGTGCTTGGCAGGCTTATTGCCCGCCGCACACGCGGGGCAGTGGGGCGGGGCGGCGCAAGATGCCGCCATATGCCCAGTCTGACCGCAGCGGAAACAGAGTCCGCCGCAGTCAAAGCAATTAGTGCATGTTGGCCGGGTGTGTCCGACCGCCATGCACTTGAAACACCTCGCAGGCCGGTGCTCCAGCACGGTGACTCGCGCTGAGCTCCAGCCCACGAGGAGCCTGCCTGAGTCAGCCAGTTGCCTGACCGACTCCACTGGGCACTGCACCCAGGCGGCACCTACGCCGCCCGGACCGGGCCGGACGGCGCCAACCCGGACGGTGTTCATGGGACACCCGGTTTTCGAGGCAATGGCCTCCCGGATGTCTTCCACCGTCACGGAGTCGTCCAAACCCGCGATGCGCATTTCGGCGCACTTTACGGGTCTGGCGATTTTGACGCCACCCTCCTCGGCGAACAGACCTCGCAACTTCGACGCCACGCTATCGGCCGTCCTGGTGCCCTCGGCCCCAGGGAACTCTAAGATCCGAGCCCCTGTACGGGCCTTGCGGGTCCTGGCTTCAACGCCTCCTATGTCGGAGACGTCGAGCTCCCGCCGGGCTTTCCTCAGAACGGCCTCATAGCTGAGGCCCCTTTCTGCCGCCTCAGGCAGCACAGTGATCACCACTGCGGCTGTCTTCGGCGGCCGGAGCCCCTTGCGCGGCCTCTTCCTCTTCGTGCCGCCTCCTCCGGCTCCTGCCTGGGGGGCGACGACCTCAGCGGCGCGCTTGGCCGCCGCTCTCCTCCTCTGGCCGCGACTCTTTCTGCCCCGCTCGGCCACCTGCCAACCCTGTTCGGGCGTAGCGGGCGTGCCGGGCGCTGGGGCCGTAGTCGCGGCCGCGCTAGTCGTCGCTGGCGGTGTTGGTGCTGGCGACGACTGCAGTCCGGCAGGAGCCGGTGCCGTCTTCTTTTTTGTCGGAGCGGGCCCCTTCTTTTTTGGCCCAGCCGCGGCCGCGGCGTAGCTTCCCCCCACACGGCCACCCTGACAAGGCAGCGGGGCGGGAGCTGGTGCCGCATATAGCCGTTTATCCGCGGCGAGAGGCGGTCGAACACGTGGTTCTGGAGGCAGCCTTTCCTCCAGAACGGCCAAGCGCGCATTGACCATATTACCGACGGTGTCGATAATGGCGCGCAAGGCCTCATCCGACACACCCCCCACCGCGGGCAGCGGGGTCGGTGTCACCTCCACCGGCTGGACCTCTGCCGTGGCCTGCTCTACGACGTTTCGCGGGCTGACGCTGGTCGGCGGCACACGCTCCGTGGACGGAGGCGTCTTCGGCGCGGCGGCGATCGCAGGGCGGCCAGCGCCTTGGGGTGGTTTTGGAGCGGCGACAGCTCCTCGAGGGCCAGGACTGGCCGGCGGCGCAGGTGGCGCGGGCGGCACGAGCCGCGCCATTTGGGCCCTCAGCTCGCCCACATCCTTTGCGAGGACGCGGTTGGCCCTCCGCACCGCGGCCAGCTCCGACTCCAGCCGGCGGTTCTGGGCCCGCAGGCCTGACACCTCGCCACCAAGGCGGGCGTTTTCGGCCTGCAGGGCCTCTATATTTGCGGCTGGGGCGCTCGCGCGGGCACCAGCGGCCGCCACTTCGGTGGGAGGGATGCCGGACAACACCCCCAGCACCCTCGCGGCGGCCGCCTCGTTATCAGCCCGCCTGCCAGCCTCAGCCCCTCCACGCACTCCGCCGGCCGGGGAGTGGGTCACCCTTCCCGACGCCGCGGCCCCTCGCCCTCTGCGAGAGGCCGGCACTTTAGGAGGAGGCATGATGACCACGCTCCCCTCGGAATCGGCGCCTGAGCTGCCCTCTCTATTTAGGGGGCGCTTCCGCACCTTCGAGGGGAGGGCCTCCTCCCTTGCCGTCATTATCTCGGCGACCTCCTTGGACGGCTCCGCGGAACCACCGCACTCGTCCATTTTTTCGGCAGATCCACTGCCCTCATCTTTGGACGGCTCTGCGACACTACTGTCGCCCTCGTCCATTGACGGCTCTGCAGTGGATCTGCCGCCGTCTTCCTCCAGTTTGGCGGTAGCGGCGTCCTCCTTCTGCGCCCTCCGCTCCGCCATACGCTTCCTTCCTGTCGAAGAAGCCTTTCCCGTCAACCAGTTGGTCCGTTTCCGGTACTTCCTCGGCTTCTTCTTTTGGGCCTCCGTGGTCTGTGCCGGGCCCTCGGCGGACGCCTCAAGTCCTGAGGACGAGGCGTCGTTGTCAGTTTTACGTTGGCTTGACAAGGCCGTGATATGGGAATCCGCTGGATTCCCGTCTGGTGTAGGTAAATTAGGTAAATCCATATGGTTCCCACGAGTCTGGGAGAAATAAATCGTCGACCCGGGCAGAGATCCCTGTACCCGGGCAAGCCTACATTTACCAACCAGGGGGTCGGCCGGTACCCTGGCTGTAGCGTGCTAACGACAGAACAACCCATCTGCCATGCATCTTCTCGCCGCACGCCAGAACTTAAGATTCTGGGTGATTTCTGAGTTCGAATGTTAATTCGAACTCTTTATAGAGATTGTCTTCCTCGCGGTCCGGGCGGTTAAGCCAAGACCCTCGTTCCTGATACTACGCCTCACGACAACTTGTCTTGAAGCAAGATATCAGGTTTACGATATGTCGGCGGTGGCATAAGCCTGCCCAGCCCTCAAATGAGTGACCGGGCCCGTCCGAAATTCCGCCTCCTGTACCCTCTACAAATAGAGGGTCGGGAGCGAATTGGGGCTCAACCCATCGCTGGGGAACCCCCCCTCGCGCCAGAGATTCGCTACGGGCGACAATTCGACAGAGGGATCTGGGGGACTATCGCCCGCACCCAGGGTACACCACGCGGAGGTTTCTGGCGTCGTACCCCGTTTGAAAGCACCCTGCTTGTACCGTTTTTTTTTTATATAATAAAGTTATGGTCCACAGACATTTGTCTATGCCTTTTCTATGTATTGTATTTTAATTATTATATTGATGTTATATAATTTAAGGTTTCTTGAAGTGGCTTTAATACATTTATGATGGATTGCGGCTCCATAACCTATAGTATTACTTCCCTATCGCCATTTGGACGAATCACTGGTACCAATTCCGGAGTTTGACATTAGTGGTCCGCTCAATTGTAACATCAGTCTCCCGGGAAAACCATAACACCAACTGCGGATTGGTGATCCACTTGCGAAGTGCTGACTCCATAGATGGTGTAGTAGTTAAATTAACGACCTAGTGGGCCAGTGTCGTGGGTTCGATTCTCATAAGGGAGAATACGTTGTGCGATCCACTTATTATTATTGTTCTAAGTCTGGGTGTAATTTGTGGCCGTTAAATTATATTTTTGTAATGTTCCCCACAATATAAGAATTATTTCCTTACTGCCGGGTGTTGCTTTTAAAATAAAAGTACCGAGATTGTGACACCACTCCCTGTTTTGGGGAGTCTTATGTGATTAGTAGACGTGGATAGGTTAATTGATGGGTGGATGAAATTAATTATAAGCTACTGAAGAGTACAAAATGTTGTTGAATAAGCAATTATATATAAGTAAGCTAAACAAAATTGATCGCAGCGTCCTCTATCGAGCTCAATTATTAATCTATTCTGACGACACACAAAAAAAATCATCAAAATCGATTCAGCCGTTTAACAGGGAGTTCAATGACATACATATATCCCAAAGGATTATATACTTACATTAAAGGTGTATTCACTTTTGTCTGATATTTTTATCCTTTTTTGCTTATGGTGGCAAGAGTAAGCAGCATATCTGATGGTAAGTATTACTGCCACCCATGTACCTTTGCCAATACCAACAATGAAATCCCAAACCCACCCAGAAAGCTGGACTGCCGTCTCTCTCGCTCTCACCGAATATAACGCAACAGCAGATTATCATGTTGTCCTGCTGGGCTGGCTATGGATGTCAAGGAAGCGGTACCAGTGGCTGGCCCAATGACGATGGGGAGGGAATACGGTGGATTATGTGGCTACGCGCCGCTCTTCCGTTGGCCTGGACGGATTGGACGGCGTGTGTCCAGACGATGGCCTGCCAAAAAATAGCAGCATATTACTACTGCTCAGGTGTTGATTTTTTTGCGAGATATTATCCCGGATGAAACAGCCCACGACTGTTGACAGGAAACTATCAACAGCACTTTTTTACCACTAAAAATAGAGATAAAACTTCATCATCATCATCATCTCAGCTCATATATCTCCCACTTTTGGGCTCGAGCCTCCTCCATAATGGGAGGGAAATTGACCCACTATAACATGCTGGTAAGACCTGTTGATATAGGGTTTTGTTTTGAATTTTCCTTCTCTTACATACAAGATGTTATATGCGTGTTAGATGCGTTTTATATCTTTTAGTCGCCTCTGACAATCACCCACGGGTAAGATAGGGGGTGGTGAATAGTATTCTTGCTCGTCACCACACGGAGAAAATAAAACTTATATACTTATAAAAGTTTGTTCAGGTTTAGTAAATAAATACTGCGCCCATCATTGCGCAATTTCACGATGATCTTTATTGTACTTTGTGCGTTTGACGTGAACGTCCAACGAAAGATTTTCTTGAAAAGAGGGTTTAGAACAAAATATTGCTTACTTAACATATTTCACTGAGTAAAGATGAATAAAGATTGAGTTATTTGTATTACAAAATCATATAATACTGGCTTCTGCACGCGGCTTCGCCCGCGTAAAAGGTTGCTTTCCTAAAGTTTACATCCCCTATTTTTATTTAACAAGGATACATTTTTTACAAAATTTTAATGTCATATTAATTTTTATGTCTAATCAATAGCCTAAAAATAACTCTGGCTTTAAAAATGACCATACTTCCTTACAAATTTCATCCCCCTTTACAAACCTTTTTTTTTGCATTAAAAAGTAGCCTATGTCCTTTGTCAGGTTCTAGGCCATCTGTGTTACAAATTTCATTTAGATCGGTCCAGTAGTTTTGGCGTGAAAGAGCGACACACAAACAGACAGACAGAGTTACTTTAGCATTTATAATATTATTAAGGATTTTGCCTTTTATATTTACGAACGAACAGGTTAAATTTAAATAAATTAATGGGTATTTTATTTATCCAGTTTTTATTTTACTGCAAAATTTCTCTGTTGCTCAAATGCTTTTACATGACATGCTTTATTAGAAAATAATAATAATAATATTTTTTTTATAAAATCCGATTACGAAATGAAAAATGATGTCGCAAGCGGGATTCGAACCCGCGCCTATTGGGATTCCGGCCCAATCGTGCTGCCACTACACCACCGCGACTAATTGTAGGACATGCAAATTTCATTTCGTATTGTATTTACGTCTTAAGGTGACGGTATGCTATCTACCCGACAATGTTTACATAGGCGCGGGTTCGAATCCCGCTTGCGACATCATTTTTCATTTCGTAATCGGATTTTATAAATAATTAAGCATATTAAGTGCTAAATTTCAGTAATTTAAATATTTTTTTTATTTATTCTTTAAGAAAATAAAAATATAAAGTTAAGTTCAAATTTCTATTAACGAGTGTATCTGTTTGATTCCTACGTAGGACAATTCTTTATGCGATCTTCAAACTATTGTTCTGGGTCTAATACTAATGTGCTCGGTTTTTTTTGTAAGTTTTAGTGACACTTCTATTTATTCTCAGTAGTTATGAGATATAATTATTTATTAAAAAAGGTCATCTCATCATCATCTCAGCTCATATATATCCCTCTGTTGGGCTCGAGCCTCCTCCATAATGGGAGGGTCATTGACCTACTATACCACGCTTGTCAGACGTGTTGGTATAGGGGTTTGTTTCGAGTTTTCATTCTCTCATATAGATATTAATGCGTTTTATATCCCTTAGTCGTCTCGTACGATCACGAATTGTATTCTTACACCGTCACCACACGGAAAGATAATTCTAATTATTTTGTATGTTAATAAAGAATCTTTTAATTTGTGACTTTACCGTTTTTGTGTTTTAGATACCGAAACAACTGTGCCAGTGTGTGTGTTCGATTTAGTGGGCTCCAATTCCTACATTGGATTATAATTTGTGCGATCCAAAAATGGCTGTTCTGTCTGGATGTATTTATTGTTTGATATTGAGTCCCTTAAATTTAAAATTTTGTGCAGTCTCACGCAATGCGAGGATTATTTTCTGAGTGCTGCGTTATGTTTTTAATAAAAATATTGTAAGTAAATACGTTGTGGGCAACATTTTTTTTTTAATTTTTAACTATCAGTTTTATTAGTATAAGAAATTTATTGTACATCTTTTTTTTTTGGTGTTCCCAATAAACAAAATAAAATAAGAGCGTAACAAGATTTTCTTATAATTGATTTAAACTAAGTAAAGGCAGTTTATGAAGATTTATAAAGATTTCTGTTAGGTTACGTTCTTCCCTTCCAGTTGTGTATTACATCTACGTAGTTACGTTCGCAAGGCGTCCTACTTTACCCTCATTAATTTTTCATCTTTTCACGCGACTCAATACAACGCAAGATAGAAAAAAAAAAGACGTATCGTGAACTTTTCGCGTGTTTGTTAACTGGTAAATGTTTGATTGTATTTTAAATTAACATTGATTGTAACTTTACGGCTCCAATTGCGTTTATACGAACTAATTAGGGAATTCATTATGATGATGAATAGATAAAGAAATACAATCAATAATTTAATGATTAAAAAGGAAGTTTGTTTCTTAATAACTTTAGATACATAGTATAATATACAGTCACCGCCATTTTATGTACGCTTAGATCTTTTAAAATACGCAATTAATTTTAATGCGGTTTTCGTTAATAGACAGAGTGACTCAATAGGAAGGTTAGGTTTAGGTTAGATACATATATGTATAATACATGCATATTATAATAAAGTGTATAGCTGTGTGGTAGCGGCTACGAATACTACCAACCCTTACTTTGCTCGTGGATGTCGTAAAAGACGACTAAGAGCCTTTATATCGATTTTGGCCAACACTACCCGATGCCATTTGGTCAGCAATTGCATTCCCAAGGAGGGTTGATGTTAGGCAGGCCGCCGGTCATAAAACTATTGCCAGCATCCTTTGCAATATGTAGGAGAAGGGGCACATATTGCCTCGACCCCAAGTAATTGGGACCAGAGCAGGATAATGATGATGATGACATGCATTATAGTAGAGAAAAACTGATAACTTAATAATTTGTATTTTTGTGCGCTTACATTGAAAACGCTGGCTAAAGTACATGAGATGTAACAGGCAAGTCCTGATTGACCACGTGCGCTGTAAAGTGTTTGAAACTCCGGTAAATTAAAAATTAAATAAAAATATATATTCCGTAAAAATAATGAGTCTAGCGTGAGTCCTTACCATTATCAGCAGAACCGACTCGTTACTTCAATTACAGGGCTACTGCAGCTGTATATATTTTGTGCCCGCCATGAGAAAGGAAAAAGGATTGACGGTAAGATTTCTGTAACGGAAATCCGCTTACGAAAGGCCGTTAGGTTTTTGTTTTTTCCTTAAACCTCCGATAATTTACAGAATTTTTGGAGTTTACTCCTTAAGAATCGATTTTCATATAAGGCGCCCGTATATATGAGAAAAAATTGAGGAGTAAAATCTAATGATCTAATGACCTCGTTACGTTTTTAGTGCGCAACCTATTCTGCGCACCTTTCACTTTCTGACGTGAGATAATTACTTCACGGAACAGTTTTAATAAATGTAAATAAAAATATATCTATATACTATTTTTAGTCAATTAAGCTTTTTTTGCGCCTGTTTTGATAATCGTACCTAAGGAGTAAACTTCAGTCGTGCGTCGGAGCTGACACACACACTTTTTTATTTTTTAGACGAATGCAAATTGATATACCTACGTGTCATTTTTATATTTATAGTTGTAGGCCACTCTGTAGACAGTCTTCTGTTTAGAGCCACTTGTCGGTCCTTGCGGGGTAGTACAGTACTCTCGCTGAAAAGGTACCTGGGGTAATGTGTTATTACTTTCGGTAAGCGAGAGAAGTGGAAGTTATCTGGGTGGGTTTTGGTTGGTGGGCAGTTGGCTTAACGTAAAAGAAATATGGTAAAATTCACGAGCAGCAGTGACCATCAGGTGTGCTGCTTCCTCGTTTGACGACATTAGCAATTTAAATAGTGAAATTATTGGCTACGAATACTACCAACCCTTACTTTGTTCCTAAATGTCGTAAAAGACGACTAAGAGCCTTATAACGACCTGGACCAACTTCATCTGAAGCCGTTTGGTCATCAATTACATTTCCAAAGAGGGTTGACGTATGGCAGGCGGCCAGTCATAAAACTATTGCCAATAAATAACTTTTACAATATGTACCATGAAAGAAGAGTACATATTGGATCGACCCCAAGTAATTTAGATAAGAGTAAAAAAAGATGATTTTGTCCACCTTCAAGTAATTAAACATGAGAGCAGGCAGACATGAAGATGGTGATAATACGACAAATATTTTTTTAAATATTTATGAAAAAAAATATTTACGAGCGAAAAATGAATGTCACACGTGGAACCCGAAGCCTCACCTATTGGAAATCCATTCCATACGTCCTACCACTTAAACAAGTATGAGCTGTTGTATGACACTCAATATGTGGGTCGTATTATTTTATTGTCTAAAGACGTGTGCCATCTACCCGACAATGTTTACACATTATACAGGATCTGAAATATTTACCATGCTTCAGGAAGTATAGGTAGGTCATTATGTGTAATGGTATTTGCTTGTATATGTACGATACAGTCTGTATAAAGTCTCGTTAGCTCTGTTTAATCTGTGTTCACTGTAATGGAGCGAATCATGTAACTTACAAAAGAAAAGAGGCAATTTCTTTGCAGACATCAGAATTTTGCGATGTTTCGTTTCCGACATAACGCCGTAATCTTCTGAAGCATAAGAGCCCCTATGTTGTCTATCTTTAAATGAAGACTGTGTTCAGAATTTTCGTAATATACATTTTGTATCTTGCTAAAAAAAAAGAATGTTCTCATTTTGTTCGTATATTTTTCTATTTAGCTCTTTAGCCGATATGCTTGCTATAGTTTTATGTCGTTTTAGTAACTTTTTTGTATATTTTTTTCTATATAACTCGCTATTATTATAGAGAAACTAGCTTCTGCTAGCGGCTTTGCCCGCGTAAAAAATAACCTAAGTTAAACTATTATCCCTTCTTTTTTTTTTGGGTGGGCTACGGTCTGCGCACTCTTCGCACCACTCCGTCCGGGGCGACAGAGGAGCGTAAGTACGCACATCCGTAACCCACCCGTGACACCTCGCCTTCGTCGTTAGACCGACCACCGGAGCAGCGTGAACTTGACGTCAGTGACCGGCCCGACGGAATACCTCCTTAGGGGTACCCTCTCCTTGACCGATGTTCCCCCCTCGGGGAGGACGTCCGTCTTTCCTCACGCGATCAGCCTCTCAGCGGATGACGGACTAATTCCGCGTTTCAATCACCCGCGGCCTCAGCTAGGGCGGCATCAGGCGCAGGTAATCGCGCCTGCGCCGCCCCAGTCGCCGGCGGCGGCTCGAGTCACCGAGGAGACGTTCCTCGCGCACGCGCTCCGCCGCCTCCTTCCGCGAGACTACTGCCTCGCAAAAGGTTGCGACCGCGTCCCAGTTCCTGACGCTGTCGAGCATCGCCCCGGCGATGGTCGGCAGCGTCAGGTCGGCACCGATGACTGCGACGAGTTCACGGCGCTGCACTGCCCAAGTGGCACAAACCTCGAGCGTATGCTGCGCCGTATCCTCGTCGCAATCGCACTGGTGGCAGGACGGTGTACTCTCCCTCCGGACGACGGTGTGCAGGTATTTGGCGAAGCAAGTTAAACTATTATCCTAAGGAAACATATTAACGGCATAAAAATATCCTATGTGCTATTCCAGGAAATGGTCTATCTATTTGCGAATTGTTATCAAAATCTCTTTAATGATTCACAGGTGGCTGAGTAATAAACATACATCCAAACATGTTCACAAACTTTCAAATTTATGATTAGTAGAATAAACTCTTGCGTCGCGGGTAGTTTTCAAATATAAAATTAACAGATTGATTGATGATTTCAAATATAAAAGCATCCAGACTTGGACCAATCATTTACGGTCAGGCGTACGACGAAAATCACGAAATATCACAAAGAGGAGAGGGGTGTGTCTTTAAGACGGAGGCCCTTCTAAGACGGAGGCCCTTCTTTTCCATGCGTCCGCCCTATCGCGGCTCATGCCGAATGTGGGCGGACCCAGTTTTGAGGGCCGACGGCTGTATGCGGGGGTGATCCGCTCCATAGCCATGTACAGCGCATCCGTGTGGGCGAGGGCTCTGAACGCCCAGCTCAGGGCGGTTCTGTGGAGGTCACAGAGAGCCACGGCGGTCAGAGCCATTCGCGGGTACCGCACGGTGTCGACAGAGGCGGCATGCCTATTGGCCGGGACACCCCCGTGGGACCTAGAGGCGGAGATACTCTCCGACCTCTACCGGCGGGTTACCTCAGTGCGCGACGAGGGTGGCTTCCCATCGTCTGACGAGATAGCCACCTGGCGCGAGAACGCCCGCCAAGATGTCATCGCCCGTTGGGTTACGCGGCTGGAGAGGCCTAGACACGGTGTTGTTACCGTCGAGGCCCTCCGGCCCGTACTGATGGAGTGGATGGAGCGGCGGCATGGAGTGCTCTCCTTCCGGATAGTGCAGGTCTTGTCGGGGCACGGTTGCTTCGGCAAGTACCTGCACACGGTCGTGTGGAGGGAGTGGACTCCGTCCTGCCACCATTGCAGTAGCGACGAGGACACGGCGCAACATACGTTCGAGGTATGTTCGGGCTGGGACGGGCAGCGCCGTGACCTCGTCGCTGTCATCGGTGCCGACCTGACGCTGCCAGCTGTCGTGAAAGCGATGGTCGACAGCGTCAGGAACTGGGACGCGGTCGCCGCCTTCTGCGAGGCTGTCATCTCTCAGAAGGAGGCGGCGGAATGAGTCCGGGAGGATTCTCGTGACTCGGGCTGTCGCCAGCGGCCGGGGCGGCACAGGCACGAATATCTGCGCCTGATGCCGCCCTAACCGAGGCTTCGGGTGATCGGACCGGGGAATTGTCCGGTCACCCGACGTGAAGCCACCGCGTGAAGGCGACGCCCCAACCGCGAAAGCTGTCGGGGCGTCGACACGGGAGGAACACGTAAGGGTAAACCACCGGGCGGGCCACCGAAGACAAAGATCGGGTACCGGTGGCCCGCTCGCACGGCGAAGAGAGGTGTTTGCAGGGTGGGTCCATGGGGTTGCGCGCTGCCTCTTTTGTCACCCCGGATCGATTTGTCGGGGCGCGACCACATCGATGGTCCACCCTGCAAAGGAAAAAAAAAGGGGGGTGTAGTAGTAGTGTAGGATATCACGTGTATTTATTTTTGCGTCAAACGCTGAGATTTCTAAACTGAAAAGCCATTGCCAGACAATGAACAAAGTCGATTAAAGTAGGTGATCTGTATAAAGACCTTTTTGCGAAGTATAAAAAGCAATAAACCAAGAATATAATGAGCTGTGGACTACTTATTTGTAGGTACTAAAATTCACGTGATGTTGGTGGGGGAGGGGGGTTATATTCTTAAATATCACCACGTATCACCACGGGGGAGGGGGCGTTAAAAATGTTTAAAAAAAAGATCACGTGATTAATGGACGACCCCTTATGTGCATATTAGATCCCATAGTCGTCTTTTACGACACCTACAGACAAGATAGGGGGTGGTGAATTGAATTCTTATTACGTCACCATACAGAGGTACTTATAATAATTATTTTTATTTCTCGATTGAGATAGTAGTCAAAGAAATAGCATTATTATTCTCCTACTCTTGTCCTAATTACTCTGGATCGAGGTAATAGGTATAATAAACTCTTCTTTCAGTGTACATATTGCAAATATGACGAGCCGCCTGCCTGACGTCAAAGCTCCTTACGAATGTAATTATTGAAGAAATGACATCAAATGGTGTTGGCTCTTACAACATCCACGTGCAAATTAAGGGTTGATAGTATTCATAGCATATGGCATATAGTTAAAGAAATTTTTATATAATAAAAATGAGTAAGTACTTTGCAGGCGTTGCTGAAAACCAGTACGGAAATGCTTATAACAAAGCAGCTTATAATTAGCAGTCATTTTTTTTGGTAGTTCTTGCAACGCTCAATGAATTTTTAGCTAATATTGTTTAATTTTACTAATAGTTTTGAAAGAATATTGTTATTGTCGGTTGGTTTTCGAACGTATTCTGCTTCTGGCTACCGTATAATAAGGTACATAAAATAAGACTTACACTATTTTTGCGTATAATAGGGCAGTAAGATAAGTATGTCTAGTTAATAAGCTAAAATATCATTTTGTTTTTATGTTTTTTTTTATATAATGTAATTTTTCTCGATTTGTAAAAAAAAATATCTTTTCTTTTTTTTCTATTTATTTTTAATTTTATGTTGTATACTTATCAAAATAAATAATCTCGTTTTTATAATGTATTTTAGTCCTATATAAATCTATGAACGTGTTGTACAAAATGCACCAGCTTTAAACTAAAACAACAATTGAAACTAAAAAAAAGGAAAAAAATGGACACCAAAAATATTTAAACATTTATTTTAGTGTTTAAAAGATTCTTTGTAATGAAAATATCGTCTAAGCCCAACGAACAGAATAATTTTAAAGGTTCAATTTCCATTGGCTTCAGAATAAATCCAGAGTAGTCTGATTTTAATTTATTGATATCGAATTTCATCGAAATACAAAGAAAATTTCTCAAATCTTACTGAGACACGTACAATGATTGATGTATTTAAAAGTTTCTGTTAAGCATTATTTTAGATAACTGCAAAATCTAGTAATCACATAACTTTAGTTAAGAATGATAGAAATTAGCACACAATGGATATCCTTCCTTCTTCTTCTTCTTTTTTTTTTACTGGCAATCAGTTACTTACACGAACCTTTTTTTCCAGTATCGAGTGATACATACATACATATCATCACGCCATATCCCTTGCAGGGTAGGCAGAGAGAACAGAGTGCCAGAGAACTCTATCTCTGCATACTTCACTCGCTTCTTCAACATTCATAATTCTCTTCATACACGCTCGCCGGTTTCGGAGACTCTTGACTCCACCTTCCTTCAGTACATGACCGATCTGGTCTAGGTAGGTTAGTCTCGGTCTCCCTCGGTACCTACATCCTTCCACTTTCGCATTGTACATCTTCTTAATCAGGCGTTCGTTCGGCATTCTTTCCACATGTCCGAACCATCGGAGCATTCCCTTTCGCATCTTTACACCAATACTCTCTTTCATACTTACTCGCTCTCTTACGTCGTCGTTACGAATGCGGTCGGTCAGCCTAACTCCACAGATTTGCCGCAGAGATCGCATTTCGACCGCATTAATTTTACTATCATACTCTTTTCTGCATACCCAACTCTCGCTTCCATACAGTAATGTTGGGACAAGCACTGCGTTATGTATTGCTACACGTGCCTTCTGGCTGAGGTGGTGGCTGCCGAGAAGTTGCCCCAACGCTCCGTTCACTCTATTTCCCGCATTCACTCTTCGCTCTATATCAGTGGTGTACCTTCCATCTTGGCTAATTCCACATCCAAGATATACAAATTCATCCACTTGCTCTAGTACATCATTACCTATTGTTACTCTTACATCTGTTCTGGTTTTATCTCTTTCAAAGACCATTATTTTGGTTTTGCTCACATTCACGCGTAGACCCCTTTTCTTACAATCTTCTGTCATTGTGTCGACTAGGGTCTGCAGGTCAGTCGCTGACTGTGCCAGCAGGACTGCATCATCTGCATAAAGCAGAGCAGTGACCACTGAGTCGCCCATCTGGACTCCCACATTTATATCGTTCAATCTTTGGAGACATTTATCCAGATATATGATAAACAGCCTGGCTGACAGAACGCACCCCTGCTTAACGCCGATATTGACGTCAAACCAAGGCGACATTCCATCATCCAGCCGCACACAGGCTCTACAGTCTATGTAACTGGACTGCACAGCCTGCAGCAGTTTACCGCTAATACCATACTCCGGTAAAATGTCCCAAACTTCCTTTCGTACAACCGCGTCAAATGCTCTCTCCAGATCCACAAAACTGCAGAAAACCCTCTGACCTAGAGCCAGATGCTTCTCCACAATGTTGCGCAGAGAGAACACTTGGTCCATGCATCCCCTTCCACTCCTGAAACCTCTTTGTGTCTCACACAGTAAACCATCGGACACCATCCTCATTCTCCTTTCAATAATTTTACCATACACTTTTGCTGCCAAACTGGTCAAGCTTATGGCTCTGTAATTTACGCAGTCATAACGTGAACCTTTGTTTTTAAACAAAGGCACGATGACTGCGCTATTCCAGTCCCTGGGAACCATTCCCGAGCCCCAACATAAATTGAGGAGCAACAGGAACGCCTCCCAGACACAAGAGCCACCAAGCTTGATCATCTCGGCAGACACCATATCAATGCCCGCTGCCTTACCATTTTTCAAACTTCTTATCGCCCATTCAACTTCATCCATACCGATGCCATCGGAGGACGCCGTTGTCGAATGTTGATCTACTAAACCACATCCAACACCGGCGCCAACCGTAGCATCCGCATACATATCGCCAAAATATTCACTCCATCGGCTTAACACGTCTTGTGTTTGTGTAAGAATGTCTCCACCTTTAGACCTTATTTTATTCATTCTGAAGGCTGACCAACCACCCCGAGACTTCTTCACCTCCCTCCAAAAGAGTTTGGTGTTACCCTCGAAGTTTTTAGTTAGCCTATCTTCTGCACTCATACTTGCTCTATCACGTTTCTCTTTCACTAAGGCCTTGGTGTCATTCTTACATTGCCGATATATTTCTTTCTTCTGTTCAGTCATACTGTCATTCAGATTCAAAGAAGAGACATAGTCCAGCCACGCTTTCTTCTTTTGCTCTACGGAAGCTGCCACTTCCGCATCTCACCATGCATCACCATTTGTTTTTCTATGCTTCTTTGAACTTCCACATACTTCTTTCGCTGTATCTACCATACTCTCTTTCAATACTCTCCAGCATTCTTCAATGTCCGATTGCGGCTGGCTTGCCATCGTCAGCTGTTCTCGGACACCCTCTGCATACTTTTCTCTTACACACTCTTCTTGCAACCTTTCAACCTTTATTCTTTCAAGCCCTCCGAAGTGGACACGCTCTCGCCAGTGCCTCCACTTTCTGAACAGACCACTAAATCTCGCAATAACGAGATAGTGGTCCGTATCGACTGTGGGGCCCCTGTAGGCTCTTGCGTCCAATATTTTGCTTCGGAGGCGACTGTCTACCAAAATTAAATCTATTATGCTTTTCTGTTCATTCCTTCTCCATGTATACATATGGATGTCCTTATGTTGGAAAAATGAGTTTGACACAATAAGGTTTCTCTCCATGCATACATCCGCTATGAGCCTACCTGCGTCGTTCACTCTCTTATCACGAGATTATCTCTCTTATCGAGTTATAATTTTCTTCAAGTCTTTAGTTTCTTCATGTAAGTCATTATCCTTCAGAAGGTTAAATCGTCGCCATCAACAGTGCTATGGGTACACTGTTAATGGTATCTTCTGGAAATTTTAGTGGAAAACGAAAATATTAAGCACTTTTATATCATATTTATTACACCCCATTCTTTTTTTGGCGGTGCGCTACGTTACGTCTCGCCCGACAGAGAAGCGGCGCACGACCCCGTAGACCCGCCTTACAATATACGTCCTGACGCCATGCGGGTGGGTTACTAGAACGCGGCCTTTTTCTTCACCTGGCGGCCTACCCTCACGGGTATCTTCTCATATCGACGCCCCGTCATCTCAACTCATAAAATGAATCTCCATGGTAGGGCATCGTCCTCACGCGGTGGCCTCGCTCCAAGGGCGACCGAAGTAGTCCCCGATCCGGTCATCTGCTGCCTTGGCTAGGGTGGTTCTAGGCGGCGGCATATACTCGCGCCTACACCGCCCCAGCCACCGGCGGCGACCCCAGCAGGTCATTCGCATCATATTACATAAAATCCCATTAAAATTATTTAGTTTAACAAGTTAGAACACTAAAATATTAAATATGATACAAGACCACTACATGACAGTTTCATATTCCCGCCAAAAGTCCAAAAAGTCAATAGATATACTTAATGAAGGTAGAAGAGAGTAAAGGAACGAATGATTCCTTTCACTAGAATATATTATTATACAATTTCTGCTCGCAGTTTCACTCCAGTTAATTACCCCACATATCTCTAGATTCTCATTCCGTCATATCATTATATTACGTTAGATTTTTGAACAGTTATAATCCTATTGACATAGCAAATATAATAAATAGTCTCTCTTACACATAATTATGATGATGGACACATATTTTCAATGTCTTTTCCGTTGATGTCGACGTCGGACATAAAATACTTAACATGAAAGATTATCAATTTTACATTTTATTCAATATTCTTCCATCGGATCGGAACTGAACTCTCAAAAATGATAAGGCAAAAAAAAACTTAATATGTCACTATGCCAATATAGATTGTTGGACCTGAGAATTCTTAGACCTCCCGTGACTATGAACGCTATATAGTGTTCGAAACGTCAGCAAAATAAAAATCAAATACAAACACGATAGAATCCAAAAAAAATAGTTTTGTTTTATATAATATATAAATTCAGCCCTCGCAATGGAACATCAATGACTGGAAAAAGAGTATTTTTCGATAAATTGTTATTTGTTTTACAAACTTTATACTCTATTTGTTTTACAAACAGATATTTTCAATAGACGTAATGTGCCGATACTAGGCCGTTGAAATATACTGTTCGACTTCATAATAATAATAATTTTCCCTTCTATAAAAATTCAAGCGTCTATAAAATATTGGATAGTTCATGGTTCTAATAACAATAGGTTTTACGGGGAGTCATAGCAGGGGCACCTCGTCCCTCGCATTATTAGTTACTGCAGATACTATTTGAAATTCCTTCGGGATCAGAGGGTTCGGTGAAATGAAAACTGGTCATGTGAAATGCTTTCATTGCTTTTTACGCGTCGCCAGAGGCAATTTAGTCGTTGCGGTGTTTTGTAGATGAACGTCGAATACTCCGCACTCGGGGGACTGGGAGGTGATTCTATTGTTTACGCTCTGTGGGAATCGCCCCAATACATATTGCTTCGTTGATAGCTCAACAAATAGCCACTTGATAGCCAGAAACTATATCTTTATTTTGTTATAGAACGAAAGGGAATGATATCAAGATTACGAACATTTTTAGTTTTTTTTTGTTATATACCTATTTACTTTTTTTTTGATTAAATGTAATAGTTTGGTAAGGCAAAGGAAATTAAGTTCATAGACTCAAGGCCTTTACAATTTATTTAGAAAACTAAGTTATTTTTATTATCTTAATAATTAAGTCTTACGTAAATTTCTTTAAATTTATTGTCTGTCAGTAAGCCAAGTCCTTAACTTGATTCAAGTTAACTTCTAAAAAATTGGCGGTAATTTTGGTAAAAGATAAAAGCATATCTAAGTCACCGTTATGCCATCATTCACTATAATTATCTTTTACTAATCATTTATTAGAATCTTTAGTTTTTTTATTACCGAGATAAACGAGATATTCCGTGCGGTGACGGAGTAATAATACAATTCTCCACCCCCTATCTTACCCGTGGGTGATCGTAAGAGACGACTAAGGGATATAAAACGCATCTAACATCTATGCAAGAGAAGGAAAGCTCCAAACAAAACCCTATACCAATACGCCTGACCAGCGTGGTATAGTAGGTCATTTTCCCTACCTTTATGGAGGAGGCTCGAGCCCAGTAGTGGGAGGTATATGAGCTGAGATGAAACGAGATAGCAGCTCACCTGGTGTCAAATTAAAACTACTGACGTTATACTTCAGTAATACCAGAGATATAGCTGACTGCATTTGTTGCTTACCAATATTTTCGTAAAGAATTTTTACGCTTATTAATTTGAAAATGGTAATAGCAGTCATTGCATTCTATGAAATAGGTACAGAGGTTATCATCATCCATTCTTCTCTTATCCCAATTACTTGGGGTCGACATAATATAAAATCTTCTGCCATCGTACATATTGGTTCGCTATCGTTCATTCGGTTTGGAATAGTTTTCTGACCGATCATCGGTAATATACTTCAAAATCGAAGTATCAACTACCGATCTCTATATTTTACTATCAACTACACTAACTTTTCCGCCTGTCCCTGTTTGTCACTTGTTCCCGTGTGGTGACGGGATCAAAATATAATTATCGTCACCCTTTACTTGCCCGTAGGAGATTGGACCAGGAGAGTGGACAGTAGCTATCTATTGGGATACATACAACACCTACTGCGATGCTCAAAACTCAACTACCTTCTCAAATGAATGATTGTATTCATTTTATGTTATCTTTTTGTCATCCTATATATTATCTTATATATACATTAGATTATAACAAATACATAACGCAGTGCTTGTCCCAATATTACTGTATGGCAGCGAAAGTGAAAGGTATTCAGAAAAGAGCATGAAACTAAAATTAATGCGGTCGAAATGCGATCTCTACGGAAAATCTGTGGAGTTAGGCTGACCGATCGCATTCGTAACGACGACGTAAGAGAGCGAATAGGTATGAAAGAGAGTATTGGCGAAAAGATGCTCCGATGGTTCGGACATGTGGAAAGAATGCTGAACGAATGTCTAGTTAAGAAGATATACAATGCGAAAGTGAAAGGATGTAGGCACCGAGAGACCGAGACTACCTTACCTAGACCAGATCGGTCACGTACTGAAGGAAGGTGGAATCAAGAGTCTCCGAAACTGGCGGGCGTGTATGAAGAGGATTATAACTGTTGAGGAACTGAGTGAACTATGCAAGGATAGAGTTCTCTGGCACTCTGTTCTCTCTGCCTACCCTGCAAGGGATATGGCGTGATGATATGTATGTATGTATTATAAAAAAAAACGTTAACTACAACTATTACATACAAAGTTACGTATATAAATATATAAAAAAGACATCAAGTGTGAAAAAAACAATTTCAAAGATCGTTCCCAAAATAAACAGTGGATGGAGAAGAACCCCAAAAACAAATTAGGGTGAAAAAACTTAGGGGAAACTGGCGCGCGCGAACACAAGATGAGCAGCCAAAATTTTATTCCAACCCCCCATCCCTTTCAACAAACAATACACTTACGCAAACATTATGTCGAAAGACGATATTGAATTAAGTTATGCTTAGCGATAATGAGAAATCATTTAGTTGTTCGTTATCTCAAAGTTCAGGCTTGTATTACAATAGAACTGTGAAAGTATAATCTAAATATAATTTCACGCACATGTTAGATTGAAAGAATAACAGAAAATAATATATCAGCTGTATATATTCCCGCGTTTATCTCATACTCGACTGAGCGAAACACCGTAACGGTGGTTCGTGAGCCATGAACAGAAAGAATTACATTAATATTTAGGACTTTATTATTATTATACAAAACTATTTTTACGGATTTTGTCGCGAAAAGAACTGTCTACCGTATTCATGAATGCTAAAAAGTATTAAAATAAATTTTGAAATATTATACAGAAATGTTAAAGTAAGTAAAAATTATGTTATTTCATAGATATACTTATAATACACACGTAAACGTCAATATGAAATTATTATTATTACTACTTCTTATAAAAAAGTACTGGCCGTCATTTAATTTTTATTATTCTTAATTATATTCGATTTTTTTTCTAGATTAATCAGTTTCATTATTTTTTTTAATTTTTCTTACGGAGCGACTGCATTTTGAGCGCGAATTAAAGGGTTAACGATATTTAAAGATTAAATGTTAGGATATTTAACAACCTTACCGAGTCTGTCTATAATAGATTTTCAAAAAAGGAATAGATAATATTTCTAGGCCATAGATATACGTGTACATAACAGCTATGATCGAAGAATAAGCGCATATAGGTTATGCGTACTTTCGAGAATACAATTCATCCCTTTGCCGCTAGTGGATAACGTAAATGATGACTAAGGGATATGCAGATAATATCTATGCAAGAGAAGGGAAATTGGAATTAAAACCTTATACCCGAGTGATTGGCATGACATCTTAGGTCAATTATCTAGCTATTGTAGAGAAGATTCGAGCCCAACAGTGGGACGTATATAAGCCGAGTTGTTTGAATAACTAAATCCCAGAGAATTAACAATTTAATTACGCGCGTACGTACTTCGTACATGAGTAAGAAGTGGACGTACGTACTTCGTACATAAGTGAGTGGATATGAATTTACCGTGATAAATAAAAAGTTACCATGTATTTAAATCCTTTCATAACCCCATTAACTTACTGCTTAAAAATAAAATTTAAGAATTTTAGAGGTAGGGTCACGCTAATGACAGTTTTGTCTACAGCCGCGGGCCGGGCCGTTCGGGGTAGTACCGCACTCTCGCAGAAGATTAACGTCTGAGTAATGGTACGCTTCGTTCGGTGAGCGAGGGAGCCGGAAGCTCAACTGGGTGGGTTTGGGGTTTGCATTGATAGGCAGCGGCAAAGGTCCATGGATGGCAGTGACACTTATCATCAGGTGAGCTGTATGCTCGTTTGTCAACATAAGCAATAAAAAAAATGCTTTCTAGGAATTTTAACTATATCGAGAGACAAATTTAGGTTTTGTAATCTTTATTTTTTAACTAGCTTAAACGATGTTTGTTTTTAATTTATTTAAGCGTTTGTGAATAGAGTTGAGCAAATAATATCGCTACAAAATTAGAAAATTTAAAATACAAATTGTAAGAACTTGTCTACTACTTAGCGTGTTAGATCCTACCAGAGATTATTTGTCTGCCAATGCAATGAAGGTATATGAGCCGAAGAAGAAGTTTTAAGACTTTTTACCCGAAGTTTCAGCAGCAGTTTCACAGATATTGCTAAAATATATTTGGCTGATTCTCAAAAAAAAATCGAAATTGATGTCCTTGATCATTTTTATAAACCAGAATCGTGAATTATGAAAAGTTGTTTTTTTTTTAATAAAACGACGTACTATATCTACGAATGTATGAAACAAATTTATTTTTTATATGATAAACAACAAAGACATGTCCAAAAAAGTACCCTGAAAATCATTTCCTCACTATGTCCCAAGCGCTAAATTTGAAGATAATCATTAACTTAAAACATAAAATTCCTAACAAATTGTTTATTATCATATTTTTTATTTATATAGGATAGTATTGACTATACCTATATGAGTTCATAGTTTCATAAATGCGAATGGAAATAATCTATACTAATATTATAAAGCGGAAGAGTTTGTTTGTTTGTTTGTTTAAACGCGCTAATCTCAGGAACTACCGGTCCGATTTGAAAAAATATTTTTTTGTTGGATAGTCCATTTATAGAGGAAGGCTTTAGGCTATATAACATTACGCTGCGACCAATAGGAGCAGAGCAACAATGATGAATGTGTAAAAATCGGGTTTATGTTTCCTTTTGAGAGCTTCCGCTGCGTAAACGGTTAAAGTTGCGCAAAAATTATATTGTTCCCCTTTCAAAGTTTTAAATAAAAGTCCGCGACAGCATATGTCTATCTTTTAAGATTGGCTCACTATAACCTTTTTTATGCTAATCAAATTTGTTTTAAAATAATGTGATATTTTCGAAGGTGTTTTTATAAACATAATATTAATCCTTATCCAAATAAATGAGTTATTCATCACAAGTATTTAATTTAAAACAAAATTGCTCTTTACATTATTTGATTTCAATGAATATCTTAGGAAATATCGCAGTTTAAAAATAACATCGCAGCAAAATAATTATCAAGTACTGGGCGCGCATTTACGATAAAAATACTGGATCTTATAATCTTATATTAAAAAAAACTCAAACTAATGTTATTTCAAAGTACTTCTGCACACACTACATTTTTAGTTTTGTTTTCTTCTCATGACCTTCCGTCGGCTTTACACATCCTAAATAATAATAATAAGTATAGGAAGTATTAGTGCCTGCCCTCATGTATGGCAGTGAAAGTTAGATTTGGCGGGGAAGACATGAAAATAGAATAAATGCTGTAGAGCTGACAGATCTTCGTAAGCTGTGTGTGATGTAAGTATGAAAGATAAAATTAGGTATAATGTTATAAAAGAGCGCTGGTATGCTGAGGTGGGTTGGACATGAAGTGGCAGAAATAATGAGTGGGCAGAGGTTGACGAAGCAAACATATAAAGCAATCGTGAATGGGACGAATACAAGGGGAAGACCTTTTCTGGACCAAATTGGCGATTTGTTCACGAGAGGTCATCATCATCATCATTCTCCTACTCTTATCCCAATTACTTGGGGTCGATACAATAAGTACTCTTCATTCATAGTACATATTATAAAAGTTATTGGCAATAGTTTTATGACCGGCCTCATGCCAGACGTCAACCCTAATTGGGAATGTAATTGTTGACCAAACGGCATCAGATGGAGTTGGCCCAAGTCGTTATAAGGCTCTTAGTCGTCTTTTACGACATCCACAAGCAAAGTGAGGATTGGTAGTATTCATAGCCGCTACCACACAGCGATTTCATACACATTAAAAGTATGTGTAATCGTAAATAGGCGTAAGTGTATGTATGTATGTATAATATACATACATTGTATATATCTATAGAAAGTATAGATAAGACCCAATACTTTTACTTGCATTACTTTATATGGTACTACATTGCATTATATGGATTACGTCAAACTTGAATCACTTTTAAATAAGTACTTATTTCGCGTAACTACAAATACACACAAAAAAAAAGAAACACATACATGCACGCACACTACATCACAAACACACGCACACCACACACACACACACATACACACATTCACACACGCACACACACACAAACACACGCACACCACACACACACACACACACACACACACACACACACAAACGCACAACACACACATACACACGCACACACACACACACACACAACGTGTGAGCGCGCTCACTAACACGTTAATTCTCACTCATTAATTTATTATAGATTTGTTTATCATTAGTCTTTATTACGTAAGATATATATATATTCATTATTTATAATGTATGTTACTGTAAAATAATTTGATGTTCAAGATTTATGTATTTCGGGAAGGAACTGTCTCTTGAAACACAGGTATTACCTAATTCAAGAGGCAAAGACATCTATGTCAACTGTCATATGTATTTAGTTTTCAATAAAGATTATTATTATTATTTTACTTAAGGTTAAATGTTCTACTCTTACTAATAAAAGGGTCATGTAGGTACCTAAAACAGCTTTAACGTATGTATTATTTAAAAATATTTCCACCTTTTACGTAAACGAATTCGCGAGTTGAAGTTAACGTTAGCCCAAAGTAACCAATCCACGCGGACGAAGTCGCGGGCAGAAGCTAGTATAGAATACTTTGACAAAAAGTTTGTTGAATATTACATTTTTAATGTCATTATCTCATGTAATGTTATTAAAAGGTAAGCATTTTTTTATTTAATAATCATAGCATATTTTTATATTCTATATATATTTTTTATATTCAATTCAAACTCAAAACAGTTGGGGACCACTATAATATTTTCCCCAAACAAGACATATACTACAACTTGAGCAAAAAAAATTCGATCACGAGTTAAAAAAAACTGATCAACTCGATAAAGCCATTTTCGACTTTTTTTGAGAATCAGCCATTTATAATTGAGTTTTACAAGATACGATTTGATTTACAAATAACTTCATCGATTAAATAAACATATGTGATTTTTTTTCAAGTATTTGTTTCTTTTAGTCTTATCTAGGTTACCAGTGGCCAGCTCGCAAGGCGTTGATAGGTACTTAAAGGGCAGGTCAATGGGGTTGTGCACCGTTCTTTCTGTCACCCCGAACGGATTAAACGGGGCGTGACTACACCATAGCTCACCACCAAAAAAAAGAAGCCTCATCTAGTTACAAAGTGATTTGAAATAAAACTACTTTTATGGATTCTATCGCTTTTGTATTTGATTTTTAATTTCCCGACGTTTTGAACACTTACAGTGATCATGGTCACGGGAGGACTGGAAGATGGGTAAACATAAGAAATCATTAAAAGTGATTCTAAGAGAGTCATTTTCTGTTATATAAAGAAGTCAATAAGTAAAACAAAGTATGTAAGCAATGTAGGGTAGATGCCATACTTCTCCTTAAAGACGAAAATATAATACGAGGCGAGAATTGAATGTCCTACAATAGTTCACGGTGGTGTAAGTGGCAGCACGATTGGAACGGATTTCCAATAGGTGTGGGTTCGAATCCCACTTGTAACAACCATTTTTCGTTCGTAATCGGGTTTTTATAAATAAAAAATTCAGTAATTTGTAAAACAAAGTTTTTTTACTGCTTATGGTGGCAAACGAGCAAGCAGCACACCTGATGGTAAGTGTCACTGCCGCCCATGGACCCTTTGCAATACCAAGGGCTATAGCCTAGGCTGCCTAGCAATAAAATCCCCAAAACTACCCAGTTGGGGTTTCGGCTCTCTCGCTGTAGACAGAGAACTGTCAACAGTATGGTCCTAACACTATTAAGTAGTTATGTAAAATTTTAATTAAGTTAGCAGTAGTAAGTTTTAAGTAAATAAGTCAGTGCAATTAAGTAACATTTCCCTTAAAACTAATCAAATTAAAATTGCTTCTTAAAAGCGATATATATTAAGAAATAAATCACTTTGTTATCCGTATAATAGTATAATACTTATCGTTATTTTAAGAGAATATTGTGCATCTTAAGGGGAAGTGTCTAAGTGCCACAGATGATAACTTCGCTTCTCGTTTATGGCACAATACATTATTCAGATGGTAGCGTTCATTATGACGTCTGATGTTTAGAGTCGGGTTGGTAGTACGGCAGTTGCATAAATTTATTCAAATTGACACGGGTTATTTCATGGCTACACTGATGATAGAGTAGTTTTAGTTATGGACTGCCTGTAATAATTATTTAGTATAGGTTGGAATCCTATTTCATAGAATATTTATGCGGACTACGATTTTACGGAGTGATTTGAGTTTATTAATTTAATATTACATATTGGTATGATTCATGGCTCGTTTTTAGATACTTATACGCAGTTTGGCGGGACATCTATTTACAATTATGTCAAACTAGCAAACCGAGCTAGTTGGTTTGTTTGTAGAAGTTGATATATTGCAACGCCCCTTGGTAGCGAGTTACATCAATAGGGATATAAACCGTCTTCCGTCGTAAAAATATACATATCAATTTTTATAATGATCGGTCAAATAGTTTCAGAGTTTAGCGATGTTATATATACAAACTCTTCTTTTATAGATCATCATTCTCCTACTCTTATCCAAATTACTTGGGTTCGATACAATATGTACTCTCCTCTTTCAGAGTCCATATAGTAAAAGTTATTGACTATAGTTTTATGACCGGCTGCCTGCCAGACGTCAATCCACCTTGGGAATGTAATTGTTGACCAAACGGCAGCAGATGGAGTCGGCCCAGGTCGTTGTAAGGTTCTTAGTCGTCTTTTACGACATCTACGAGCAAAGTAAGGGTTGATAGTATTCGTAGCTGCTACCACACAGCTTTTATAGATATAGATGAAATACTCGAATGTTTATTTGGTCATAAGGTATACGGATCCAGGAATATATTCCTTTATACAGGTTGTTTATAAAAAAATAATGAAACTAACAGAATTAAAAAAATGTGTCATCGTTTAATACAATTCTAACTGTAAAGTTTGAAGTATTAAGCCTATAACAATGTGTAAACATTGTCGGGTACATAGCATACTGTCACCTTAAGACGTAAATATGATACGAAGTGAAATTTGCATGTCCTACAATTAGTCACGGTGGTGTAGTGGCAGCACGATTGGGCCGGAATCCCAATAGGCGCGGGATTCGAACCCGCTTGTGACATCATTTTTCACTTCGTAATCGTGTTTTATAAATATCTAACAGAATTAAGTTTGAGAATGTGTAGGCTTGTAATTATTTCCTAACTCTCCCTATTTCAATATAGAACTGCTATATATAGATTTGTAATAATTTTACTGTCAGCCGCAAGCATGACTTCAATTTTCCATAGCGTACGGAGTTATAGGTATATTGTACATTATTCTACTTTTACGTAGGTATTTGGGTCGTATTAGTCTAGAGAAGATGTCAAAATATATGGAAAGATGTTCTAAAAAGACTTTTCCTTTTTTACGGACCGGTTAGACCACAGAAATATTATTTACTAGCTGTGGGCTAGACGCTTCGGTCACATCACGTACAAATCTATTCGCCGCGATGGCAGAGAAGGCGTCACCGAAGTCAAAAATCGGGTACCGGTGGTCCGCTCGCACGGCGAAGAGAGAGGAGTTTTACGGTGGGTCTATGGGGTCGTGGGTCTATGGGTACGCCTTTCCGTCACCCCGGACCGAGTCGGTGGGGCGAGACGCATCCATAGTTCACCAAAAAAAAAAAATGGCAGAGAAGGCGTGCAATTATCAAGATATACTAGTGTCATTTACTAAAATGTGTTACGTTTCATTATTTTAGATGGATGAATTGAGGGATGGATGGATTTTAATAAATAGGCACGAACATCACGCTACAATATGTATTTGACTGATAAATAGGACGGAAGCGTACCTTGTTAATAAATATATCATCCTCATCTCAGCCCATATAAGAAATAAAGCTGTGTGGTAGCGGGTACGAATACTACCACCCTTTACTTTGCTCGTGGATGTCGTAAAAGACGACTAAGAGCCTTATAACGACTTGTGTGAACTCCATCTGATACCGTTTGGTCAACAATTACATTCCCAAGGAGGGTTGACGTCTGGCTGGCGGCCGGTTATAAAACTATTGCCAATAACTTTTACAATATGTACTATGAAAGAAGAGTACATATTGTATCGACCCCAAGTAATGGGGATAAGAGTAGGAGAATGAAGATCTCAGCCCATATATGACCCACTGCTTGGCTCGGGAGTCCTCAACAATGGGAGAGAAATTAACCTACAATTCCATTCTGATCAGACGTTATGGAATAGGGTTTTATATAGAGTTTTCCTTCTCTTGCATTAATATTACCTGCATATATGCTTTAGTTTTATTAGTGGTAAGACCAAGCTGTTGAGAGCTTTCTGCCTGCAGTCGCGGGCAAGTCCATCCGGGGTAGTACCACACTCTCGCAGAAGATTGACGTCTGAGTAATGGCAATGTGCTATTACGCTTCGTTCGGTGAGTAATAGAGCCGGAAGCCCTACTGGGTGGGTTTGGGGTTTGAATTGGTAGGCAGCGGTCTAGCTATATTCTTGGTATTGCAAAGGTCCGTGGGCGGCGGTAACACTTACCATCAGGTGTGCTGCTTGCTCGTTTGTCACCATAACGACTGGAGTTTACTCCTTAAGTACGATTATCAAATCAGGCGTAAAAAAAGCTCATTTGACTAAAAATAATATATATATATTTTTATTTACATTTATTAAAACTGTTCAGTGAAGTATTATCACACGTCAGAAAGTGAAAGGTGCGCAGAATAGGTTGCGCACCAAAAACGTAACAAGGTCATTCGATCACTAGATTTTACTCCTCATATTTTTCTCACACACGGGACACATACGGGTAAGAGAAGGGGTTCATTGTATTCTTACCCCGTAACGACACAAAAGACTACTGTTGTTTTATTATCAATAAATACTATTAACTTTTTTTCATGATATCAAGAATATATTATTTGCGTAATTGCGTGAGACCATTATACACACTAATGAATTCTAATGTTTACGCGAGTATTACACATTTGAAATAAAACTATTTTTACGAATTCTGTGGCGTTTGTATTTGATTTTTAATTTCCTGACGATTCGACGAACACTTTAGCGTTTATGCCCACGGGTGGACTTTGGTCTCTCACGTTAAACACACGTAATAGCAATGACTGGATTAGGTCATATTGAGAGCAGGTGCGTGATGTCTTCTCCCGGTAACAACGGAAGACCAGCGCTGGTCGTCTGCGGCCAGCATTATGCTGAGTTGAGACCGGATTGTGGCAAACATTAACCATTTTGTTATTATTATTACCTATTTATTTTACTTGTGCTTGTGTCTGTCATAAATAAATCATTTCATTTTATTTCATGGTTAATGATATAAAAATCTATAACAACCGCGAAATAATACGTAAAAACAGTTTTATTTCAGATTGCATACAATTTTATTTTTTTACTTGATATATAGATAGAACATATATTGATGAAGCTACATCATATACAAAGCAATTTGTATCATTCACCCATGAATGGCTCTGTGCATAATATAGCAATTTGCCAACAACTCATCGATGTCCACTATCGATTATTAGATCTCATTAAAATGTAACATTGTCAGAATCGCCATCCCTCCCACGGATAGCAGTTAGTTTCATACGGCCATAAGAGGTTTCCTGTCCGTCTCTGGTAACTTCTCAGAGTATGTTTACTATATGCATGTGAAAATAAGAGACGTTCACATATTATATTTGGGACTCATATACGTGTTTTTGGCTCGAGACTACTCCTTAATAAGTGGAAAATTAACCTACTATAACACCCTGGTCAAACACGTCCTGTCAGTCAATCATTTGGTTTTCTTTCGAGTTTTCCTTCACCTAGTCGTCTATTACGATACCCACAGACAAAAAGTAAGGTGATGATTTATATTATTACTAGCAGACCCGGCCATGCGTTGCTGTGGCTAAGGTAGCCTAAGTAACACGTGGTGGTTATGCTAAAAAATTGTAGCTTAAATGAAACGTTTGTACATTTAACATAGCGCCATCTATTAAATACTTACTCAATCCAGTCAACAAATACCGCCATCTGTTAGAATCGTTTGGAGATAACAGATAATTGTGACTGTGAAATAATAGACAAATAATTTGCAATAAAATAATATTACTATAAATTGAGATGGAAGCTATCCTATCTTTTAAGTTGGATCATACGTGCAAATTTGATTAAAATCGGTTAAGTACTTTAGGAGTCCATCGCGGACAAACAACGTGACACGTAATTTATATATATTAAGAAGATTACTCCGTCACCAAACAAAAATCTTTAGCATTATATTATGAACAAAAAAATAGCCTGATCTGAAGAGCATCACACTAGAGCGTTTTTTTGGGTAGTCTATGGTCCGGACACTCGTCGCTCATTCCGTCTAGGGCAACGAAAGAGCAGCACGTGGCCCCATAATCCACCGTATTCCCTCCCCATCGCCATTGGGCCTTACACTGGTACCGCTTTCTTACCATCCGTGAACACACTAGAGCTAATATTTACTAATATTATATTTGTATACATATTATATAAATTAATTATTAAAATATATAACGAGCTAAGTTCCTTACCAAATCACATTTGCGGCCACGTGCCGCTCCGGTATAGATAATTGGAGTAATTTCAGAGAAAAATGTACAATTGATTTTCCACGGCAGGATTTATACTTACATAAAAAAGCGTGCGTACAAAATACAAATATCAGAAGTGAAATATTGACAAAATAATTTTTAAACCTCGTTAACATCCACCAACCAATAGCATGTATGAGAATACATAGAGAGAGAGGGAGATCTCTCTTTCTCTCTCTCTCTCTCTTTGTCTCTCTCGTGCCGCGTTTCTCGTGTGACATTCTATTAGTAAAAAAAATACCCTAATGCGCGCAAAGAAGTTTGACTTCAAAATAAATATGGCGCGTAACGAAAAAATGTGACTGAAATAAACATGGCGCGTAACAGAAAAACGTTATAATATAAAATTTCTCCCATACGTCGTTAAAAAATGTTCACTTCAATATTGGTATTTTATCATAATCATTTACGGTGATAGCGGTAATAGAAATACACTAAAAATATTTATTGTCTCATTATATTATTCTTGATAGTTCGTTTAGAGAGAGTCTCGCAGAAAATAGACTTCGAGAAGTAGCCATTTACTACTATTTAGTCAGTGACTCTCACGGTAGGTAGCGATATGGTTATGCCTCAGTTGTAGAAGTCTTATCCGTGTGGTGACGGAGTAAGAATACAATTCACCACCCCCTATTTTACCCGTGGGTGATTGTAAGAGACGACTAATTTATATAAAACGCGCATAACATCTATGCAAGAGAAGGAAAACTCGAAACAAAACTCTATACCAACACGTTTGACCAGCACAGTATAGTAGGTTAATTTCCCTCCTATTATGGAGGAGGCTCGAGCCCAACAGTGAAACATTTATGGGATGTGATGATGATGATGTAGAAGTCTATGCCACTTGCTATCGGATAGGCTTCTTGTTCACCTATAGGCAATATTAATATAATTCGCTAATAGAGATATGGCCGGACTTTTGGCGGGAATAAGAAAGCGCCCTATTGTCTTGTATTATATTCAATATCTTAGTGTTTTAACGTGTTATATTAAATATTATTCATGGCGTTTTATGTAACGTGATGCTAAAGTGCTGCTGGGGTTTAGTGAATATGATATAAAAGTGCTTTACGTATAGTTTCGTTTTCCACCAAAAGCACAGAAGATTCCATTAACAGAGTGTCCATAGCATTGTTGAGGATGACGATTTGACTTACTGACAAACAATGACTAATTTGAAGAAATTAAAGATTTAAAGATTATAACAATTTGTGAAAAAATCTCGATACTGGTAACAGTAAGCTCGTAATTAATACCTGATTACCAATTAAAAAAGAAGAAGAAGAAGAGAGATGGTTGGATAGATATCGTAGGCTTTATAATGAATACGGCGATTAGTACCGGGCCTCGTCCTGGTCCTGGGGGACTTCAACGCCAAATCTGTGGCGTGGGGATCCCTTATGACGGACGATCGCGGGCGGGCCATTGTTGAGTGGGCGGCTTCACTGGGCCTCTGTGTCCTTAACAGAGGCTCAGTGAACACGTGTGTGCGGAAGCAGAGTGAGTCGATAGTGGACTTATCGTTTGCTAGCCCCGCTCTTGTATCACGAGTAAGGGAACTGGCGTATCGTGGAGCAGGCGGAGACCCTGTCGGACCACCGGTACATTCGGATGGAGGTCTCCCCCCAGTACCCCAGAAGGGGTCACAGGGCGGACGGAGCCCCCGCGTTTCTGCGGTGGGCTGTGGGGCGTCTTGACAGGGACCTACTAGCGGAAGCGGCCATCGTTCACACGTGGTTGTCATCACCACCCCCAGCGGACGGAGTGGACACTGAGGCTGTCCGCATCCGTAGTGCGTTAACGCAAATATGCAATGCGGCCATGCCCAGGGTACGGCGTCTACCTCCGAGGCAGGGGGTCTACTGGTGGTCCCCAAGACTGGCGAAACTTTGTGCGGCGTGCATTAGTGCCCGAAGGTCCTACACCCGCAGCCGGCGGCGTCACCGCGACGCTGAGCGCGAGGGCCAACTGTTGAGGCATACCGCAGTGTGCTTTTCGGCTGGCCTGCTTTTCGGCAGGCCATCCGATCCGCCAAGGATGCAAGTTGGCAGGAGATGCTGGACGGTCTCGACCGTGACCCCTGGGGTCACCCGTATCGCACGTCGCTGAACAAGCTTCGCGCG
This sequence comes from Lymantria monacha, assembly GCA_905163515.2. Lineage (NCBI taxonomy): Eukaryota > Metazoa > Arthropoda > Insecta > Lepidoptera > Erebidae > Lymantria > Lymantria monacha. The sequence goes on from LR991087.1 coordinate 5,410,882, forward strand.
CAGTAAGCCACCCTTCCCCCCTCACCGAATCCCTCCAGCCCGACCTCTTTCGTAGGGTGGTCGAGGAGCTGTTCCCGCGGCAGTCGGAACACACGCCCCCGGTCATGGCTTCGCCAGATAACAACCGGGAGGCCGACGAGAATGTTCCGTCCGTGACGGAGTCAGAAGTGGGGGTGGCTGTGGCGAGGATTCGTTCCGCCACCACTGCCCCCGGCCTGGACGGAATACCAGTCCGGGTGTTGACGTTGCCCCTCGAGCATCTGTAACCTCGCCTCAGGCGACTGTACAACGCCTGTTTGGCGTCTGGATAGTTCCCTGAGTGCTGGAAGGAAGGGAGGTTGGTTCTCCTGCCAAAGCCGAGATGGTCCACGGATTCGCCGTCGGCCTACAGGCCCATCGTGCTTCTGGACGATGTGGGTAAGCTGCTGGAGCGTGTCCTCGCTGCCCGCATCGTCCGGCACCTGGAAGAGGTGGGGCCCGATCTGTCGGACGCGCAATTCGGCTTTCGAAGGAGGCGTTCGACCATCGGGGCCCTGCTACGCCTGAGGCAGACAGCCGCGGAGGCTGTCACCGGCGGAGGAATGCTGTTGGCGGTGTCGTTGGACATCGCCAACGCATTCAATAGTCTGCCATTCAGCTGCATCAGGGAGGTGCACCAATTCCATGGAGTGCCCTTGTACCTGGGGCGGCTGGTAGCAGACTATTTAGAGGGGCGCAGTGTCATTGTGCGGATGCCCATGTCGTGCGGTGTTGCGCAGGGGTCGGTATTGGGGCCGACTCTGTGGGACATCGGTTACGAGTGGGCGATGAGAGGGAGTCTCCCCCCCCCCCCGGTCTGAGCGTGATATGCTACGCTGATGACACGCTCGTCACAGCCCGTGGCAGGACACTCGAAGAGGGGGCGAGCCTGGCCACTCTCGGCACCGAGGAGATAGTCTGGCAAATCGAGGCGCTGGGGCTCAGGGTGGCCCTAAATAAGACGGAGGCCCTTCTATTCCATGGGCCCCGCGTAAGGCTGCCTATCGGCGCCTCGTTAGTCGTCAACTCCATCCACATCAGTATCCAGACCCATATGAAGTATTTGGGTCTAGTGCTCGACGGACGTTGGTGGTTCCGGGAGCATTTCCGCAGGATTGCTCCCCGGCTGGTCGGCGCATCGTCCGCCCTATCGCGGCTCATGCCGAACGTGGGCGGACCCAGCTTCGAGGGCCGATGGCTGTATGCGGGGGTGATCCGCTCAATGGCCATGTACGGCGCATCCGTGTGGGTGAGATCTCTGACCGTCCAGCTCAGGGCTTTTCTGTGGCGCCCACAGAGAGCCATGTCGACCGAGGCGGCATGTGCATTGGCCGGAACCCCGGGACATAATCGCCCGTTGGGTTACGCGGTTGGAGAGGCCTAGACACGGTGTTGTTACCGTTGAGGCCCTCCGGCCCGTACTGATGGTATGAATGGAGCGGCGGCACGGAGTCCTCTTTTTCCGGTTGGTGCAGGTCTTGTCGGGGCATGGTTGCTTCGGCAAGTACTTGCACACGGGCGTGAGGAGGGATTCGACTCCGTTCTGCCACCAGTGCGGTAGTGACGAGGACACGGAGCAACATACGCTCGAGATATGTACGAGCTGGGACGGGCAGCGCCGTGACTTCGTCGCTGTCATCGGTGCCGACCTGACGCTGCCCGCTGTCGTATAAACGATGGTCGAAAGCGTCAGGAACTGGGATGCGGTCGCCGCTTAGAAGGAGGCGGCGGAGCGAGTCCGAGAGGATTCCCTCCATGCGGACTTGATCCGCCGCTGGCGCCTCGGGCGGCGCAGGCGCGAATATCTGCGCCTGATGCCCTAACCGAGGCTTCGGGTGATCGGACCGGGGAATAGTCCGGTCACCCGACGTGAGGCCACCGCGTGAGGAGAACGCCCCGAAGGCGAAAGCTGTCAGGGCGTCGAAACGAGAGGAACCCGCGAGGGTAAACCGCCGGGCGGGCCACCAATGACAAAGATCAGGTACCGGTGGCCTGCTCGCACGGCGAAGAGAGGTGTATGCAGGGTGGGTCTGTGGGGTTGCGCGCCGCCTCTTCCGTCACCCCGGACCGATTTGGCGGAGCGCGACCACGTCCATAGTCAACCGCAAAAAAAGAAATGGCTTTATAATGAAGTTCCGTTGCCTATATTCGAGTAAAGAAACTTAAAAACGCTAATTGAATATCGAGCGCGCGTCGACACTCTCAATGCACAGTGACAGACAAGTTTGATAATGAAATAAGAATTTTTTCAAACAGAAAACATTAGAAGTGTACATAATTAATGTTATATTCATTGGTAATTTATTATTTTGAATGAATTGACATTATCTATATTCATAAATTGTATTAGAATATTATCGACAGGTTCTAGTAAATACATGAAACTTTATGTAATTAATTTAACTTTATAAATTAACTTTCCGTGTGGTGACGGAGTAAGAATACTATTCACCACCCTATATCTTACTTGTGGGTGATCGTACGAGACGACTAAGGGATATAAAACGCATATAACATCTATGCGAGAGAAGGAAAACTTGAAACAAAACCCTATACCAACACGTCTGACTAGCGCGGTATAGTAGAATAACTTCCCTCCCATTACGGAGGAGGCCCGAGCCCAACAGTGGGATGTTATGGGTTGTGATGATGATGATGATTATGTAATTATATGTTGTCTAGCATAAAGTTTTATTAACAATTGTCATAGATCTTCGGTTTAAAGTCTTAAAATGATCACTAGTATCAACTTATATACGTCCCACTGCTGGATTCGAGTCTCCTCTGCAATAGGAAGGATACAAAACCTACCATATCACGCTGGTCAGACGTGTTGGTACAGGGTTTTGTTTCAAGTTTTCCTTCCCTTAAACGAATATTATATGCTTTTATATCCCCTAGTCGTCTTAACACCCATATAGTAACAAGATACAAACGTGATAGAATCCGTAAAACTAGTTTTATTTCAAATGTGAAATACTCGCGTAAACATTAGAAATCATTATATCAGGTGTATTATTTATATTTTGTATGTCATTGTGATTCTATAATTTCGCTGTCAAATCGTTCTCAAATTATACCTACAGGTGAATTAGAGCGTAAAAGGCATGATATTATTAAAAGAGACACATTGTTATGTTAGAGATAAGATTGTAATATATTGCGGTTTAAACTAATTTAAACTTACTAATCAATATAGTAATTTGTATAATAGTAATTGTAATATAGTTATCTCACTATACCTTTAAACGAGCAATCTATACATATAATAAAAATGTAACGGATCGCTGTCTGTATGTACAGATTCCTTCCTTCTTCAGACAGACTTCCATGTGGAAGATATATGACAAAAAAATAATACTGGGACCTTTATCAACACTAACAGAACCCAAAACAATGATTTTAAAATTTTTGTCTGTTTATCTGTTTGTCTGTTTATCTGTTTGTCTGTGTGTTTGTGCACGCTAATCTCAGAAACGGCTTATCCGATTTAGACGCGGTTTTCACTAATATATTATGGTAAGTGTGGGGTTCTTGCGGACGGAGAGAATAATGAGACACAAGATCTAGTTTTAGTCTGGTTTATTGTAAGATGTGGTGCGGCTTAAATACTATAATATTACGTGCGAAAAGTGCTTATGCTTAAGGTCGGGCTTCCTATGTAAATGTCGGTGTGGTAGGTTAGTAGGTCAGATGTAGATGATGTAAGTCCGACGATGTCACGTAATGCTGAATTTGTAGGTGGCAACAGTACACCCCCCTTTAAAAAAGAAAAAAATATATAGGTTGTCTATTATTGTAAACGATTATGATGGGGTATGGCCTTGACATTGATGCGTGGAATGTGCTGACGGTTGTTGTGGTGTCGAGTGCGACGTATGCACTGACGGTGTTGTGACTTATGTGCTGAGTTCAAATGCCTTGTTATCCATTGCATGAGTGTTGATTTTTTTTTTGTAAATACTTTCATTCTTCTGTCCATGGTTTTCAATAGGCCGTAGATAATGAGTACGCTGATTGTTAAAATAGTTTGTCCCATTGCGATGTTCCTGGTCCATTTCAGGTCTTCCTGGATGATGTTTCGGAGTTGCTCCGCTTCATTTTGGTTTAGACAGGTGTCCGTGTTATATGTAATTTGGTCCTTGGAACTTTGTGTGCCCATGTTGTATTCGTTGTAGCGTACTTGCGATGATTGTATTGTGTATTTAGCATCTGCGTTCTTTATATATGTGTACAAGTTGCTTGCGTTTGCGAAATTCCGTAACGTGCTACTGGGATGACTGTACGGCCCGACCTTGTGATGTACGTATGTGCGTTCTTGTCGCTGTTTCTCGTGTTCAGCACGTAATCTGGTTCGTTGTTGATAATGAAGGCTGGTTTTAATCTATCGATTGATATTATCGTCTCTTTGTCCTTAATTCTTATGCAAAATGTTTTGTCCGTTTTTCTAATCACTGGATAAGGACCTTCATATGGCGGTGTCAGGCTTTTCCTCATTCTGTCACACCGCACGAATACGTGCGAGCATTCCTTAAGTTCGGGGTGTACAAATATGGTTTGGTTGTGTTTTTCTCTTTTTGGGACTGATGTCATTTGTGTGATGTTTTTTTGTATCTGTTTTACAAATTCTTCGTACGTTGATAGTTGTGTTGTTGATGATTCAAAAAATCCTCCAGGGAGTCTTATTGGCGTTCCGTATAACATCTCTGCTGAACTATAGCCCGTGTCTTCTCGTAAACTACTCCGCAAACCGAGTAGGACTGTTGGGATTTCTTCTACCCAATTATCGCTGGCTTCCCTTGTCATTAATGCCGCTTTTAAAGTTCTATGGAATCTTTCGATTTTCCCGCTCGACTGTGGGTGATAGCTCGTTGTTCTGATCTTGTGTATGCCCAAAAATTGTGTAAGTGACTCAAATATTCTTGATTCGAACTGTCTGCCTTGGTCAGTAGTAATGCGTAATGGACATCCGAATCGAATAATCCATCCTTCGAAAAGTGCTTTGGCCACTGTTTCTGCAGTTATATCTTCTACTGGAAATATTTCGGGCCACGATGTACAACGGTCTATGATTGTGATTAGGTATCTCTTGCCTTGTGAGATAGGGAGTGGTCCGACGATGTCAATGTGTAAATGTTCAAAGCGTTGTGCTGTCATAAATTTGCCAAGGGGTGATATTGTATGTCACTGTATTTTTGCTTTTTGACAAGCTATACATGATCTGCACCAGTTGTTAATATCTTTGTTCATGTATGGCCATAGGTATCTTTGGGTTATCATTTTTCTGGTAGTTCTTTTTCCTGGATGGCTCATGCCGTGAATGACGTCGAAAACTTGTTTACGGAAATGTTGTGGTAAGTAAGGGCGACTTTTTCCTGTAGATATGTCGCAGCTAATGTTTATTGTGGAGCCCGGAAGCCTGATGTTTTCGAACTTTAATCTTCTGTTGTCACGTAGTTTAATTAATTCGCTGTCTGTTGATTGGTATTTAGCTAAATCGGCGTAATCGATCGGTGATGGCATGAATATTTCCTCTATACGTGATAATGCGTCTGCGGTGATATTGTCATGTCCGCTTATATGTTGAATATTGGTGCAATATTGTGAAATGAAATCTAGCTGTCGGACTCGTCTTGGCGTGTCGTTTGATGATGGTTTTTGGGAGAATGCGTAGGTCGATGATCCGTGAATATTGTGAATTCTCTTCCCTCGATTAATCTTTGAAAGTGTTTGACGGCCATGTATACTCCTAGTAGTTCTCTGTCGAATGTTGAGTATTTTTGTTGTGTTTCGCTTAATTTTTGTGAGAAAAAACCTAATGGTTTCCAATCACGGCCGGATTTTTGTTGCAGAACTGCACCGATACAAGTAGCGCTAGCGTCTGTCATAAGTGAGAGTGGTGCGTTGCGGGAAGGGTGCGCTGTAATTATTGCGTTTTTTATGCTCTCCTTGCATTTTTCGTAAGCTTTTTCGGCTTCCGTTGTCCAAGGGATAGGCGAGTTGTCGTTCTTTTTTGAACCGTGTATATAGGCGTTAAGAACCCTTTGATTGTTTGCTGCTTGTGGGAGGTTGTTTCTGTAGAAATTAACCATGCCCAAAAATCTTCTTAATTCTTTAATTGTTTTTGGTTTTGGGAATTCCATGATTGCTTTGTAATTTTCTTCCGTTGGGTGTATTCCTTGGCTCGTTATGTGATAACCTAAGAAATCTATTTCCCTTCTGAGGAATTCGCATTTTTCGAGGTTAATGGTTATTCCGTTTTCATGTAGACGCTTGAAAACTATTTCTAAATGTTGATAATGTGTTTCTTCGTTATCGGATGCGATGAGACAATCGTCGATGAATATGAATACGAAGTCTAAATCTCTGAATAAGGAGTCCATAAAGCGTTGGAATGTTTGTGCTGCATTGCGTAAGCCGAAGGGCATTCTTAGGTATTCGAAAAGTCCAAAAGGCGTGATGATGGCGGTTTTTTCAATGTCTTTTACGGGAATACAATGGTATGCTTTGCGTATATCAATTTTGCTCAGTATCTTCTTGTTTTCTAATATGTAGGTGAAATCGGTTAATCTTGGTAGTGGGTATTTATCCGGTACTGTCACACTATTGAGCATCCGGTAGTCTCCACATGGTCTCCATTCGCCATTTTTCTTTTGTACTATGTGTAATGGGCTTGCCCATGGGCTCTCTGATGGTCGGGAAATGCCGAGTTCGATCATATCTTGAAATTCTTTTTTGGCTATATCGTATTTTTCGGGAGGCAATGGCCTTGCGCGAGCTGCAACGGGTGGTCCTTGGGTAATAATGTGGTGTTCAATTTTGTGTTTGGGCGTGGCGCGGAGGGTTAAGTATCTCGTGATGTCTTCGTATTTGTTTAGAAGTTGCGTGATGTGTGGGTTAATTCCCGCTGCGATGGTGCGAATTGTTTGCTGTGTCGCTTTTCTAAAGGTTGCATGCGTTGTCCGCTGTGTAACCTTGTCGATAATTCTACGACCCGCTATGTCGACTAATAATTTGTAGTGCTCTAGGATATCCGCTCCGATGATTGGTTGAGTGACGTCGGCGATAACAAAATTCCATTTAAAACAACGTTGAAGTCCCAAGTCTAAGGTGAGAGTTTTCTCGCCGTATGTCTTGATTTTTGTCCCGTTGGCGGCGTAGAGTGTGTAATGATCGTTTGGTAATGTTGAATGTCTCTGTTGCTTGCTAATTACTGAGATGTTTGCGCCCGTGTCAATCAAAAACTTTATACCACTTTTTCGGTCGGTAATAGTGAGGCGATTGGATGGGTGGATTGCACAGAGTTTCGCCGCTCTCTGTGCTCTTATTCGTTTCCCTGGTTCTTGGCGTGAGGTGTCGGTTTCCAACTACATGGTTGTGTACAGTTCCTAGCGTATTTTCTAAATCTTTCGTGGTAATAGCAAAATTGATTAATACGTCTATAGTTTAATCTGGTCCTCGTTGGAAAATGTTGACGTTTGATGGAATTGTTTTGCGTGTTGTATCGATGGTTCCTCTGACCTTGCTGAATAGCGTTTATATCTATTTGTAATTTAGCTAATTGAGCTAAAATGCACGCCGTTTCTGTGTCACTTGTAGTGCTTACTGTTGATACTTCTGTTAATTTTGAGTTTGCTATTATTTTGTCCGCAATCTGGCTTATTTTGTCTATTTCCATGTCTTCCGTGACCGCTAGGACCGTAGTTACTGATTGTGGTAGGAGTCGGAACCATAGTAGTTTGATTGTTTCGTCGCTCATCTTTCCTCTTCCGAGAACCCGCATCTTGCGTAATAATTGCGAGGGTTTTTGGTCGCCAAGTTCTGTCTCTGATAGTAATTTTTGAAATTGCTGTTGTTCTGATTCTTCATAGCAATCAATCAGACGTTCCTTGATGGTTTTGTATTTTTCCGTAGGCGGAAGTGACGTGATTAGGTCACTAACCTGTAGTATTTCGTAGATAGCTTCGCCACCACTGTACGGTACTTGTATTCGTCTCCTTGTTTCTGTGGTGCTATTATGGCTTCGAGTTGTGTGAACCATAATCTCGGTTGATCCTTCCAGAATGCCGGAATTTGGGATAGTACTGAGGTACCAGCTGCTACTTCTAATGCTTCTTGTTGACTGCCGTTTGCTTTGCACGTGGGTTGCGCCATGTTGCTTATTCTTTTCTTCGGGGTCACCACTGTGGGGTTCTTGCGGACGGAGAGAATAATGAGACACAAGATCTAGTTTTAGTCTGGTTTATTGTAAGATGTGGTGCGGCTTAAATACTATAATATTACGTGCGAAAAGTGCTTATGCTTAAGGTCGGGCTTCCTATGTAAATGTCGGTGTAGTAGGTTAGTAGGTCAGATGTAGATGATGTAAGTCCGACGATGTCACGTAATGCTGAATTTGTAGGTGGCAACAGTAAGCTTCACTTAACATGTATTTTATGTAAATTGGTTTATAAATAAAAAAGTTATGTCAATTTAAAAAATGTTTGGAGAAAAAAATCTTTGTCGATTCTTTTCAAATTACGTACAAATTATTTTCAGTAAAAATAAATAAATACGTGTTTCAGCATTTGTTGATTTTCACCATCTGGGGGTGCAAATTAGGTCTGCAAAGCGGGTTGGACGACTAATTAAATCATTAGCGCCAAGCCGATATTATTGAAGCTGGTAATTTGAAAAATGTTGACAGTAGTTTCTTTATATGACATAGAGATTTACTAAGAAATGATTTTACGAAATTATACCCCTAAGGGTATGGAGCAGAGTGGCAAAATTTGTATGGAGAGAAAAAAATCTTTATTGATTCTTTTCAAATTACGAGTCGAATCAATTATTCTAGGGTAATATAGGGCATTTGTCAATTTTCACCCTCTGGTTGTGTAAATTAGGCCTGTGAAACGGGTTGATCGACTCATTACCACCAAGCCGATACTATTAAAGCTAGAAACATTAAATTTTGAAGCACGTTTTTATTTATGACATAGCAATTCAATATGAAAGGATTTTATAAATTCCGCCCCTAAGGGGATGTAACAATGCGGCAAAGTGTGTATGGGGAGAAAATTTCGTTATCGATTCTTTTCAAATTATGTACAAATATTCTTCGGTAAAAATAATAAACACGTGTTTCTCTCTCCCTCTCCATCAACCCCGCACCAGTGCCGTTGTGGCGACCAGTGCCGGCGTGAGAGCTCACACGATACACATAGTAGACGGCAATAGGTTCTTGCCTAATGGTTTAAGATACAGGTTAAGTTTAGCTTAAAAAATGTTCACTCTATAACTCAAATAATAAATTATATCTAACGAGGACGCTCTGCTGGTTAAACAAATCAGTCAAATAAAGGGTGGCGATAATTATATTTTTATCCCATGGTCATACTGTAAATAGTATATTAATGGCAATATAATTTGTAGAATGAATAGAACTTGTGGTTCAAAGTTCTTCTTCTTTAGTGACCGGCTATGGTATGTAGACACACGCGCGCCGTACACGTACTTCTACGTTGTGCGGGCGGGCCACCCCAACCGGGTATCATCTCGAGTCGAAGCCCTCATGCAGTGAACCTCAATACAGGTAGTTACGCTTGCGCCGCCCAAAGCACCGACGGTAGAGCGTGTCAACCTAGACTATTTTCTCTCGGACCCACCATATTGCCTAATTCCGTTACCGACCCGACCGCATCCCAGTTTCTGACGCTGTTGATTATCGTCCTAGCGACAAACCTTCAACACCTTGCATTGCTTTTTCTATTTAACTCTGCCAGAGATGACTTCTGCGTGGACGAAGTCGCAGGCAAAAGCTAGTTCTTGTATATATATATATATATATATATATATATATATGTAATCTGAATCTCGGAAACGGCTCCAACGATTCTCTTGAAATTTAGCATACAAGGGGTTCCGGGGGCCACTAATCGATCTAGCTAGGTTTCATTTATAGAAAATATTGTATTGTCAGTATTTTTCGGCTACAAAAAATATAATTTTTCGTTGTATTAATACTATTAGAATATGAAGGTTTTCAAATTTTGACGCTGTCATTAAGAATTGACATTTAGCTCTGTTGGAAAATCGAGTAGTCTAATCCAAACAAACCGGAGCTCGGTTCGGATCCTTACTTTCTCTTATTTACTTTTTGACCTTTTTTTTATTATTTTATTGATTATTAACATTTGCCCGCATCTTTGTCTACGTAGAAGTCGAAAATGGTTCTAACTGGATTTTTGTTTGTTTTTTACGTTATTATTTTATTGTTATTTATAAATTATTGTGTGTAAATTTTTGTATACTTATATAGTATAACAATTTTATCCATGTGGTGACGCAGTAAGAATACAATTCACCACTCCCTATCTTAACCGTGGGTGAATAAGGGATATAAAATGCATATAATATCTATGCAAGAGAAGGAAAACTCGAAACCAAATCCTATACCAACACGTCTGACCAGCGCGGTATAGGAGGTTAACTTCCCTTTCATTATGGAGGAGGCCTGAGCCCAACAGTGGGACGTATATGAGCTGTGATGATGATGATAACAATCTTTATTATAGTGTAAGGAAGGTTAATAGACATGAAAATAAAATCGAATTTTGTTATATATTATGGCCATGTTTTGAACACACCGCACTTATTGCGACCGCAGCGACGAAAGGGTAGTGTGTAATCTTTGACATGCACCCGCGATACACCTACTACAGTATTTCTTTGTAAACAATATCTTTTGTTTTCCTTTCGGATGCTAGAATTACCAGGCTACTCTGTGAGCTTGCTCTGAAGCATATCACATACAACTCCCATGGGAGAAGCAGCATTTTCTCAAGTTTACTCCTGCTATCTTAAGAATTTGACCTTAAGCTTTGTTTATGGTTATTGCGAAGCAGACTTTAATGGCAAACTGCACTCTCTGAAATTCGAAAGAGTAATTTGATGGTATTTGGAGATTCCTAGAAATAAAAACAGACTCTGCTCGAGAACAACCGGTCAGTATAGTTGACCCGATTACATTGCAATGTAATGTTTTTTCTTGCAAACTGGTGACATTGTATAATTTTGGCGCGCCAGCTCTCAATTTTAAGATGTGAGTTGGGAAACCGGGAGCCTTCAGAGTATTCAGGAACTCGATCAGTTGTCGGATTTGGGGTTTATCACTTATTCGAAGGATTTATTTTAATATTCGACCTCTTCGAATGATTTCAAATATTTGCAAGTAAATGGTATAAAGAAATCGAAACGATCGTAGGAGCGCACATAGGTAGGCCATGGCGTCTTGCGACTAATCTGATCAGCATTAATATCCTGTCTCCCTATAGTATTTTACTGATTGTTCCATTAGGAACAATGATGAATGATGATGGCTGAGTTATATTAATAAATCAGCCTTTCCGTCTCGATTTCTGCAAATATGTTGATTAAACGCTGGCTAAGCAGCGAACAAAAATATAGCAAATGACAATCTCTCTTTCCTAATCATTATGCGGTAAAAATACCCTCACCAAAGTAAAATTAAAATGGGTAATACATCTTTTGAGCGACGAATTTCGGTTATTCGGTGCAATGTGTTATCATGACTCTCAATTACAATATTCGGCTTAGAAAATTGCTGTCCAAAAATTTTAAATTTCAAACTCTACATTCCTATGACGCCGTGTCCTAAAAGTGTAGGACCTCTTTATAGCTTAGAAACTTTCAAATGCCGTATTAATACAGTATAGTGACTTTCGAGGCATTCCAATTTTAAAGAGTATTTCCATTGTATTAAGCTTTTATGTGAGTTCAACCTTTTCAGGGTTCCATACCCAAAGCGTAAAACGGGACCTTATAAGTAAGACTTCGCTGTCCTTCCGTCCGTCAATCTGTCTATCATCAGGTATCTCATGAACTATGATAGTTAGATAGCAGACAGACAGAAACTTTCACTGACGATGTCTTTCTGTTACCCCTATAACGACAAATACTAAAAACCAAAATAAAATAAATATTTAAGGGGTGCTCCCATATAACAAACGTGATTTTGGCTCCTTTTTGCTCGATACATTTTTTTAGTTCCTTTTTAATTAATTAATTTATTATTTTTATTATATTTAAATATATCTTCCAAAACACACTAATAAGAACGGTATTTTCTTGTAAAAGGCATGGGCCGGCAAGGCTCGATCATCCAGATATTATAGATATTATATATATATATATATATATATATATATATATATAATACATACATATCATCATGCCATATCCCTTGCAGGGTAGGCAGAGATAGCAGAGTGCCAGAGAACTCTATCCTTGCATACTTCACTCGCTTCCTCAACATTCATAATTCTCTTCATACACGCTCGCCGGTTTCGGAGACTCTTGACTCCACGTTCCTTCAGTGCGTGACCAATGTGGTCTAGGTAAGTTAGTCTCGGTCTCCCCTGGTACGTACCTACATCCTTCCACTTTCGCATTGTATATCTTCTTAACCAGACATTCGTTCGGCATGCTTTCCACATGTCCGAACTATCGGAGTATATATAATATATAATAGTAATTGATTATAATCTTGAATACATACTGGAGTGTGGTTATTGCTACGAATACTACTAACTATTATTTTGTTTGTAGATGTTTTAAGACGAGCATTATATTGACTTGAGCCAACTCCACCTGATGCTGTTTTGTCAACAATTACATTCTCAAGGATAGAATTCTTCTCAATTAACGTCAGGCGGCCGGTCAAAAAGCTATTGCTAAAAACTTTTGCAATATGTACGATGGAGGAGGACTACAAATTGCGGCAAACCCAAGTAATGGCATAAGAGCAAGATAATGATAACGTAGTAAGAATACAATTCATTTCTCCTTTTGCTCGTGGATGTCATAATAAGTAAATTTCTCTCCTCTTGTGGAAGAACGCCGAGCCCAATAATAGGACTTAAATTGGTTGAGATGACAATTTTTATGTAATTTTTTCTAGAAAAATCTCACCAAAAATATGAATATGAAAATGACGACCAAAACCAATATTATGATAATTATGGTATGATAAGTCGACTTCACCGACAAAAAAAAACTAGAGATATAAATGGGTGCCAAGTTTGATATATAATCCTTAATTTATTTATTGTAAGAACGTTCGAGCGTTATAATATTTTTAAGTAAATCTAATATAAAATTTCTTGTTCTTATTTCTATAAAACATATTATTATTTATAAATATTATTATACATAATTTTAATAGTGGAATTATTTAAGAAACTAAATAACTTATGATCTTTGCACCTCAATACGGCTAGACAGTACGGCTCGCCAGTTCTCTTTGTTGGAAATTAACTCGACACGCTATCGTGTGCCTAGATAGCGTACAAGAAGAAGTAAATTCTTGTCGCGAGAAACTCCACAAACATAAAATTTATAAATACAAATAACACGCAGATTGGAAATAATAATTTTATGATCGTACAATGAGTTGTCCTGTGGGGAATTACGATGTATCGTCACCACCTATGCTATGCAGTTATTATTAATAATAATACAATGATATTGTGTTTCTTTACGTCATATACGTATATACAATGATACGTATCATTGTTGGAAAATTGTATTCATAATGGACGAAATTTGATATACTAATCTCATGCTGAGCAAATGGATAGCCAATGTTTACATTTCTAATCTCATGCTGACTAAATGGATGGCCAATGTTTACATTTGGTATACTAATCTCATGCTGACTAAATAGATAGCTAATGTTTACATTTGGTATACTAATCTCATGCTGACCAAATGGATAGCCAATGTTTACATTTCTAATCTCATGCTGACTAAATGGATAGCCAATATTTACATTTGGTATACTAATCTCATGCTGACTAAATGGATAGCCAATATTAACATTTGGTATACTAATCTCATGCTGACCAAATGGATAGCCAATGTTTACATTTCTAATCTCATGCTGACTAAATGGATAGCCAATATTTACATTTGGTATACTAATCTCATGCTGACTAAATGGATAGCCAATATTAACATTTGGTATACTAATCTCATGCTGACCAAATGGATAGCCAATGTTTACATTTCTAATCTCGTGCTGACTAAATGGATAGCTAATGTTTACATTTGGTATTCTAATCTCGAGCTGACTAAATGGATAGCCAATGGTTTAACTCAAAGAATTACTGCAGTAAACCATAAGGAGGCTTGTGATTTCAAAATATTTTTGGTAAGTTTTGGTCTGAAAATACATTCGGACCAATGAGAAGATGGCCTGTGTTGTTCCATAACCTACCTTATTATTAATCCTGGATTGCTTATTAGTAAATTCATTAAGTTTAGCCTATATTATTTTATTATTTTTGTATATTATTTTATCAAAATGCATTAAAATCACCTTAACCAGAGACTGTTTAAGAAAATATCTCATATCTATATAAAACATATTTTTTAACAGTCTCTAGTCTGGTCATTCCATCTAAGCTATTCGGATAAGATGGCATATAGTTTCATAACCTCGTATTTACCCGTATTGCTCTCTATTGCTATTTGTACTGACATGAGTCCTTGTTTTAGGTGGCAACATATACGGCTGTTATTTGTTGTGAGAACGATAACAGAGATTTATTGATTCCACCCCGCACCGTTTATTACCTATATAGATAATGAAAATTGAATTGTTTGTTTGTATAAATATTATCATCATCTCTTCTTATACATGTCTCACTGCTGGGTTTGATGCCTCCTCGACGATGCTCCCATCGTCGAGGAGGCATCAAACCCAGCAGTGTTTTTGTTTTTTTGTGATTCCCTTCGTATTTCTCCAAATACGAAGGGAATTGACCTCTTATACCGCAATGGTCAGAAGAGTTAAAATAACATTTTACTTGGGAGTTTTTCTTGCATATATTTAATATGTTATATCATCCCTGTGGTGACGGAGTAAGAATACAATTCACCACCCCTTATCTTGTCTGTGGGTGACTGTAAGAGACGACTAAGCAATATAAAACGCATATAACATACATGCAAGAGAAGGTAAACTTGAAAGAAAACTCTATACCAACACGTCTGACCAGCGTGATATAGTGGGTCAATTTCTTTTCTATTATGGAGGAGGCTCGAGTCCAACAGTGGGATATTTATGAGCTGTGATGATGATGATGATGATGATCATTTCTCATGTTTTTAACGCTTGTTTGATTCGGTACTATTAATATATATATATATATATATATATATATATATATATATATATATATATATATATATATATATATATATATATATATAATTATATATATACAGGATGGAAGTGGACCGCTCCCGAAAACAAAGGCAGGTGACCCTACTAGTCCTACTAATGTTTTTCCTAAAATGTTTTTTCACAAATATATTTTTTTCACATTCCATCGTATTAGGACAGTGCCGTGTAACGATAACTCGATAAAAAATACGTGACTATACTCAGATGAGAAAAGACGCAATCTATTCAAAACTCACGTTCATATGTTCAAGAGTTCAACGACCTCGCGTGGTGAAAAAAAATTTTTTTTTCATCCGTATCGATTTTTTTCTAGCCTATCATTACAATTAGGACTAGTAGGGTTACCTGTCTTTGTTTTCGGGAGCGGTCCCCATTGTATATATATATATATATATATATATATATATATACATATTATACAATGGAATTGAACTGACAAGCGGAGTCACGGGCAAAGTTAGCGGATATCAAATATAAACCAGATATATGTATAGATAGTCTTATTCAATAGCTAAGCTCTTGTCGGACGTAACTGTCCCATTCAGTGATATAAGCCTCTTCCGGGGTCTCTATACGGGAGCACGATCTTTATCTTCTGTTATTGATTCTTTTATGTGTTTTATACTTATATATGTTATTAGATATATAAATAGTTTTATTTTGATATAAAACAGTTCTGTAAAATATATTTTAAGGCTTTGAAATTCTTATACAATGTTATGAATGAAATGGGAGTAAATATTGTATTGGGTATTATCCGTGTGGTGATGGAGTCAGAATATAATTCACCACTTACTCATGGGTGATCTTAAGAGACGATTGAGGGATGTAAAACGCATATAACATCTATGCAATCGACATCGACATTGATCGCTCTGTTCATGAAAATTTATAGACTCAGATAATTGTTATGTAGCTCAGGGAAAATTAACGCGAATATGAATATGTCATCAAAGATCAGTATTTGAAAAATCCAGAGCGATCAACTAAATAACTTAATATTGAAGAAATGCCGTTATTATAATAAATGAGAATTGAAAATATTTAAATCAACAGTGTAGATCAAGTTGAATCAGCCTCCAGATCAGAAATTCAGAATTCGGTGGATTAATTTCAATTCCTTAGTAATGTCAAATAGTTGGAGTGCTACAGTCCACCAGTTCAATAATACCCATAGTGGTACTGTGCAGCTACCAAATTCTAAAATGAACGTTTCAAATCGAAAGATATTTAATGTTCTTCGTTCAATAAACTACCACCAAAATATTTAAATTTCAATACTTTTCGTTTTAAGATATGTAGTTATTAATAGTAGAAAACAAAAGTGAATTTTTGGTAATACGATCTAATTTCAGAACAAATTTTGTATTAGGGTTTCTTGTTACTTGTTAAAGTTCTTTCCATATCAAAATACGGAACTATTAGACGATGACTTTTTTGTTTCTCTTTTATCTGTTAAGACCTTTTTTCTCATTTGAAATGAAACTATATTTACGCCTTTTATCGCGTTTGTATTTGATTTTTAATTTCCCTACGTTATGAATACTTTATAGCGTTCATGGTCACGGAGATTATAAAACCCGTAAATATAGTTTTATTTCATATATATTTGCGTAAACATCAAATTATTATATTACGCCTTTTCTCAGGAGTACGTGTATTGTATATAGTACTACTGAATATCAACTGGTAATTTATAGGACATACTCAGGTATGACTTCCTAAAGCTGTGAGAAAATCCAATGCCATTTTAGGTTTTTAGGTTACTTCCTGTTCAGTACTGCTGAACCACTGATATTGCAAAGATCCATGCACGCCAGTAACGCTTACCTTCAGGACAAGAATATTAAATGAAACTCGAATTAAATCCGACAAATGCGTAAACTTAACCAAATAAATATTCAATTAATATTATAATCTATATAGTTTTTCTAGGTCTTTTTGGTAGGTCTCTGGAGACTCGCCGTTCCGTCCGGGGCAACAGAAGAGCAGGGCCCCATAACCCACCGTTTTCCGGGCGGCAACTGGTACCGCTTCCTTCACATCCGTGGCCAGCCCGGTGGGTTACCATTTCGGGTACCAACATTAGTGCCGGGGTGTCGCCCTCACGCGATCAGCCTCTCGGTGAGTGACGGACTATTCCCCGGTCCAGTCACCCGCGGCCGGGCCTAGAGCGGCATCAGGCACATCTAGTTTATTTTCTATGATATCTAAGTACACTGTTATGAAAACAATCACATAATTAAATCACACCAATAAATAATTTCGAATAGTTTTCTCCTAAAGTCCGAGCACGAACAATCCTCTTCACTTTCATATGCGTAACAATTTAGTAAATACCTTTCCCCGTAATCGTTGTAATTACGAAACCTGGCAACCCTCCCTTCAAATATAACTATTACACTTTTATTAGGCTCACGAACCCGCCAAAGGGATACTCATAATTTAATTACGACCCCAAAAATAAGTTGTTTCATGTCTACGGGAATTATTTTGCTGGTTATTTTGAGGGCTGACTACGAAGTCAAATGTGTGTTGAATGATTTTGTTATTATTGTATAACTTTTGTAACCATAATATCCTGTAAAATGCCTTTGGATTATATTATCTTTCATAAAATTTATAGAATTGTTGTTAACTTTACCTACTGTTTGGTATTACCGTACAATTCATTTTCAACTTTGTTTTGTAAAACAATCTAAAATATTGACTAAAATAATTGTTTCGAATTAATATTTAATTTACTTTACCTTATGAAGCTATATTTAAAACTTTGATTAAATTTTTTGGGTATATATTGATTAAATTTTTTGGGTGTATCATATATGTATTTGTTAGGTGATAATATTTGTTTGATTAAATATGAAATATATATCGTTTGAAATACAAGTTCAACGACTCATTTCTTAAAAGCATTATATCAGAAAGTGTACTTCTAGTCTTGTGAACGCTAAAGTGGCTAATGTCGGTTGGGATAATGATGTTGAAAGGGACTAGCCCCGCATCGTTGAACATGGTAAATTGGTTGCGTTCGCTAAGTAAAATCGGAATACGTAGACGCATATATTTTCATAATAAATTTCTTAGTTTATTGTGAAATCATTACTATTTCTATGAAATGGTAAGAGAAACCGTTTATTGGAGTCATCATCTCATCATCTCAGCTCAGATATGTCCCACAGTTAGGTTCGAGCCTCCTCCATAGTGGGAGGGAAATTGACTTACTCTATAACGCTGGTCAGACGTGTCGGCATAAGGTTTTGTTTCAAGGTTTCCTTCTCTTACATATCTACGAATATCTATATATTTATAGATAGATATATATATATATATATATATATATATATATATATATATATATGTGTATATGTATATATGTATATATATATATATATATATGTATATATATATAAAAGAGATTTCCACCTATGTATTGACTCATCACGATATCTCTGGAACCATAAGACTTTAAATTTGGTAGGAATACTCCTTTCAGCGAGTAAAGATCAGCTAAGAACGGATTTTACGAAATTCCACCCGCAAGGGGGGTTTCTGTGGTGTATAAATCACATTTTTTAAATACAGCTCCTACAGATTTGAATTTCGGTCGGCATATTTGTGTTACGATATAGAAGTAAACAAAGAAGACTTTTTAAAAATTCCACCCCTAAAAGGGATTGCGTTAACCCAAAAAAAAAACACATTTTCCAATACTGCCCCTACAGACTTAGAGTTTGGTGTGGACTTTCTTTCTGCCCTGTAAAGGTCAGATGAAGTAGGATTTTAAGAAATTCCTTCTCCGAAAGAAATTCTATGTCGCGAAAGTGAACTATACAATGAACTGACGTAAACGAAGCGAAGCGAGGGCGGGTCGCTAGTATGTTATATGCGTTTGATATCCCTTAGCCGTCTCTTACGATCACCTATGAGTAAGATAAGAGGTGCTAAATTGTATTCTTATTCCGTCACCACACAGAAAAGTTTATAAGGTTATTTATTAATAAATAAAAGTAAATTTAAATTATTCATTATATGGATATGAGATATATAGCTGTATGGTAGCGGCTATATATACTACCAACCTTTACTTTGCACACGTATGTCGTAAAATATTACTAAGAGGTTTATATCGACTTGGGCCAACTTCACCTGATGCTGTGTGGTGAACTATTATATTCTCAAGGAGGGTTGACGTCAGGCATGCGTCCGGTTATAAAACTTTTTTTTTTTTGGGGTGGGCTTCGGTCGTCGCTCTCCTCTCACCACTCCGTGAGGGGCTACAGAGGGGCGTAAGCACGCACACCCGTAATCTACCCGTGAACCTAGCCTTCGTCGTTGGACAAGCCACCGAAGCAGCGTGAACTTGCCTCTCGGCGGGTGACGGACCAGTCACCCGCGGCCTCGGCTAGGGCGGTATCAGACCAAGGTAATCGCGCCTACGCCGCCCCAGTCGCCCCTTCGACGGCTCGCGTCGTCGAGGAGACAAGTTATAAAACTATTGCCAATAACTTATGCAATATGACATGTGAAAGAAGAGTACATATTGCGTTGACCCCAAATATGGGATAAGAGCAGGACGACGATGGTGATATGGATATGAGACAATGAAATTCGATAAGAATAATGATGAAACAGATTCCAATGTATGAACTGCCCAGATGGCGTAGTGGTTAAGATACCGACCTTCCATGCTAGTGCCGTGGGTTCGATGTATGTTTTTAAAGTCCCTAGCAATACAAAGATTATTTCCTTAGTGCAAGGTGATGTTTTTTTTATTTTATTTTTTTTTATAATAAAGTTTTGGTGCACAGGTTTTTGTCCGTGCCTTTTTTATGTTTTGTATTTTAATTATTATATTGATGTTATATAATTTAAGGTTTCTTGAAGTGGCTTTAATACATTTATGATGGTTTAAATGTATATTGGCGCGTGCGTTATGTGTCCTTGATGCTGTGCAGAGTGATGTATTAAAAAACAAAGAAAAAAAAAGAAATTGTATTCCTTCATTTATTGACCAGGTTATCAATGTCCACTGTTAAATGTAAGCTTCCACTCGGAGGGGGCGATAATACCATAATAATGAGCTGTGACAGACGGATTAGTGTTGTGATTTTCTGAGGAGAATCCTGCTGCCCACTCCTCTGGTACTCCCACAGGTAAGTAGGACATTGTATTCTTAAACCTTCACCACATACCAGATTTCAATTTGAATCAAATAATCATTTCTGGCATTAATATAAGTATTTCAAAGAACTATATCTACTTAACTTTATTTGTGGTTGCGAGGGCACCCACATTCGTTCCGGGACAAAATATAAATTAAAATTTCATATATCATACATTTTTATATATTTTCAGTTGGGAAAATGTTAAGGAAAGAAAAATAAATTAATATTAAGAGTAGGAAAAGTCTAATTAAAACTCTATACCAAGATGTCTAAGAAGGGTGATGTACTCGTATGTATGTCTCCCTCTTTGGGGGAGGATCGAGCCCAGGAGTGGGACGTATATAATCTTAGATTGGATAAAGAAAGAAAGTTACATATTTAACAAAAATAAAAATATAAAACCTGTTTCCCTAATTTATATCAGATCACAATACTTTCTTCTGCTGACACAGGTGAAAAAAGTGAAGATATTACAGGTTTTCGAATAAGTTTGCCGACCAGCTTCCTGGTTTTATCTCAAACTTTTTTTTTGCGGTGGACTATGGATGCGTCTCGCCTCGCCAAATCCGGGGTGACGGAGGAGGCGGCGCGTGACTCCATAGACCCACCATGCAAACTCTTCTCTTCGCCGCGCGAGCGGGCCACCGGTGCCCGATCTTTATCTTCGGTGGCCCGCCCGGCCGTTTACCCTCGCGGGTTCCTCTCGAGTCGACGCTCCGGCAGCTTTCGCCGTCAGGGCGTTGTCGCCGACGAAGCCAGGTGGAATAGGCCCATATCCTTGTTAGTTTTTATTCTATTGTTTACAACCACAGGGCAATATATGGATAAAAACTTAATTAAAAATCTATAGCCATGTTATCATTCAACTTTTTGCTGTCCATTTATAATAATAATTTTTATTTAATTCCACAGTAAGTGCATACAATAATTCCATCTTAGTTTAATACATACATACATACATACATATCATCACGCCATATCCCTTGCAGGGTAGGCAGAGAGAACAGAGTCCCAGAGAACTCTATCTTTGCATACTTCACTCGCTTCCTCAACATTCATAATTCTCTTCATACACGTTCGCCGGTTTCGGAGACTCTTGACTCCACCTTCCTTCAGTACATGACCGATCTGTTCTAGGTAGGTTAGTCTCGGTCTCTCCCGGTACCTACATCCTTCCACTTTCGCATTGTATATCTTCTTAACCAGACGTGCGTTCGGCATTCTTTCCACATGTCTGAACCATCGGAGCATTCCCTTTCGCATCTTTACACCAATACTCTCTTTCATAGCGAGTAGTTAGTTTCAAAGCGAGTAGGTATGAAAGAGAGTATAGTTTAATATAACACTATAACAATTTAGTTACATAATTAAGATGGAGTAAGCGACGGTGTTTGAACTAGTATAAACTGTGCGACAGACACCAACGCCTTCCTCCGTATACAAACAAATTGTATCAATCCGTGATAGTGTGCTATTGTATTTCTGTATGTATTTGTAAATATGTGTGTGCGTGCGTGCGTGCGTGCCACTCTGTCTGCCAGACGTAAGCTAATATTTCCCCGTGAAGTCCTACACTACTCGCATTGAATGACTCCCAGCATCATTCACCAGGTCATCGTTCCACCTCGTTGGCATTCTACACTGCGTACTAATTATCATGTTAGTCTGGTAAAACCTCGAAATAGATTTTTAACGAGACGCTGTAAAATTCCAATAATTACTTTCACGTTTAGTTAATAAAACGCCAATTAATAACTTACTTATTAGTTTCATTACTAACAAAGATTACAATGTTATCATATATTTAATTGTCAGGTAAGTTTTAATTAATTTCGCTGGAATTTCCAATCGTAAACACAAGGTCGTCCTATCTCCGAATTGTACAAAACATTTATACAGAAAAAAACCAACAAATTTAGTCTATTTTTTATCTCCTATAACGGATAATTTCATATAGTAGACAATTAACAAAATGTACTAGGAGAAAGTCTCATTTTCAAAACAAACATTTTAAAGTTCTTCCTCGAAATAATAAGTACATTCCGTTTAATATTTAACATAAATAGTATCTAGGCACAAGTAAACAGGCTTATTTTCATTTATACAGGGCTAGAAGGTAAAAGGAAATGTTATTAGGGATGATAGGAGTCCGTCGAGACCCTTTAGACAGTGCCTACACAATAACAGTTTCCTCTTCAATATTGCTCTGTCTCTATAGCTTCCTGCTGAGTTACAGCCACGGCGGCACTGGCCGGAGATTTACGAATATCGTTTGTTATAATGACATGAAAACAATGTGTAAGTTTTTCTAATAACATTGTTGATATCATCGTATCATTTATGGTTTAATATAATCTCATTGCATATAACTGTAGAAATAAATTAAAATAAGTGAAAATACCTTGAAGATGTAAGATATAATATGAAGCGAAATTTGCATGTCCTAAAATAGTTCACGATGGTGTAAGTGGCAGCACGATTGGGCCGGGTTCCCAATAGGTGCGGGTTCGAACTCCGCTTGTGACATCATTTTTCGCTTCGTAATCGGGTTTTATAAATAATTAAGCATATTAAATGCTAAAAATTTCAGTAATTTGAATAACAAGGTTGTGTCATCGTTTAATACAATTCTAACTGTAAAGTTTGAAGTATTAAGCCTTATACAATGTGTAAACATTGTCTGGAAGATGGTATACGTCACCTTGAAGACGTAAGATATAATATGAAGCGAAATTTGCATGTCCTAAAATAGTTCATGATGGTGTAAGTGGCAGCACGATTGGGCCGGATTTCCAATAGGTGTGGGTTCGAACCCCGCTTGTGACATCATTTTTCGTTTCGTAATCGGGTATTTATAAATAAGTGAAAATATAAAAAAAAACTAGAAAGGTAATGTAAAATAAATAAATTTTCCGTGTGGTGACGGAGTAAAAATACTATTCACCACCCCATATCTTACACGTGGGTGATCGTACGAGACGACTAAGGGATATAAAACGCATATAACATCTATACGAGAGAAGGAAAACTCGAAACAAAACCCTATACCAACACGTCTGACCAGCGCGGTATAGTAGGTTAATTTCCCTCCCATAACGCAGGAGGCCCGAGCCCAACAGTGGGACATTCATGGGCTGTGATGATGATGATGATGAATATGGTAATGATGACAGATATAAATAGTGTAGTGATTAGGATACTGGCTGTTCGATTCTCAAGTACGACAATACGTGAAGTCCCTCCCAATACAATATTCATTTATTTCCTTAGTAAAGAAAGAAAGAAATTTTATTTTTGTAAAGGTATTTGTCCCAATAAAAATTTAAAAATCTATATTAGCTTATTCATTACCACTGTTGACCATAGGTAAAAGCCATGAAAGCGTGGGTAGAGCTATAAGCGCCACTCTCGGTAGAGGGTGGAGGATGGCAATCTATAAATCTAATGCACTATTATTATTTGCTCAATAACAGGGTGGATAATCCATTGGTACGAGAATGTTTATACTTTTATGTACTGGACCAATATATGCGTGCTGCCAAGCGACGGCAGCATCTACTTTCCATGGCGACTTCCCCAGACTTCCAGTACGCCTACTGGAAGAGCCGTCGAACTTATAAATAATTTTCTTCGAACAAGTCTGAATGCAGACATATTTTTTGACAGGGTAGATCAAATGGAAAAAAAGGTGTCACTAGATTTAAATACACTATACAGAAATAAATAAAATGAATACAATGTAAATAAATTTCAAATAATGACACCCTAAATTGTTGTAAATTTATAAATATTACGCATATTTAATTAGTTAAAATTTAGATGTAATATTTATTGTTAAATTATTTTATTAAATTGTATATATAGCATGTAAGCGACTTAGTATTCACTGTAAGCTTATTATGTTTTTGACTTGATAAATAAATAAAAGTAATAAAAAAAAGCCCAATAAAATGCGTTAGCAGATACGTTGATTGCAAGAAAAGGAAATGTCAAATTAAAACAGTATGGCGGTCCATCTTGCCAGCGTGGTATATTTATAATTAAAACAGTAAAATTAACAAAATTTTCTTCCTGTTACATAACAGGACTCCTGTTACATAACTCCTACATAGGAGTCTCGAATTTAACAGTGGGATAATTTGGCCTGTAAGTGAGGTAAAGAACAGCCTGGTATAATTTGCCACTAACTGTGGGGGAAGCGTGTAGACGATGGTGAGTTGGCATGGTTAAGGAGCTTCCTCCTATTTTCAAATTGTCTTTATGGTGTAATTACAATGTATGTGGCGTTTGAACCAAGACTGTTCTACAAAAATGTCTACTACTTTGGACGTATATTACTTTATAATGAGAAATGCAAATGCTTTTAATATTTTCACAGATATTTTTTGTTGGTTTTAAATGTTAAACGTATAAAAGCTCAAAGTCACTTAACGTCCTATGGAGAAGATTATTCTCTGTATTTGTCTACGTAATAAAATCTGGAATACGGAATTCTGTAGAAGAACGGATGTAACTCACATAGGTCTACACATCACCACATCGCTCGTCAAACCATAGGTAAGAAAGGTGAGACGAGTGGTGACTCCGAATCGCACAATGCAGCATAGGGCGATTCTTCACTAGGTGGACTGATGACATCTCAAGTTACAGAGAGAGTTGGATTTAAGTGGCACATGACCATTCTGAGTAGCATTCTCGTGTGGAGAGCTATGTCCAACAGTGTCCACTATTAGGAGCTGATGAATTGATGCATCCCGGCGTTTCGAAGATTATTTAAAAACACAATAAAATTCGTGAAAGTAATTTCAATTAATTTAAGTAATAATTCTGTAAAGGTCAGATTTTATTTGGAATTTGAGTGCAAATATTAATCTATATATCATCTCAGCTCATATATGTCCCATCGTTGGGCTCGAGCCTCCTCCATAATGGGACGATAATTGATCTACTACACCACGCTGATCAGACGTGTTGGTATAAGGTTTTGTTTTGAGTTTTCCTTCTCTCACATTTTTTTTTCTTTTTTTTTTGATAGCGCAGTGGTCCGAAATGCATGACGCATTTACTCCCCGGATGGGAACTGTGGGACTCCTAGCCTAGGGCTAGGTTACCCACTAAAACGCATCCACTGCGATTGCTGTTATCCTTTTTTTTTTTTTTATTGGTGGGCTATGGGTGCGTCTCGCCCCGCTGAATCGGTCCGGGGTGACGGAAAGGCGGCGCGCGACCCCACAGACCCACCGTAAAACCTTCTCTCTTCGCCGTGCGAGCGGACCACTGGTACTCGATTTTAACTTCGGTGGCCCGCCCGGCGGTTTACCCTCGCGGGTTCCTCTCGTCGACGCCCCGACAGATTTCGCCGTCGGGGCGTCGCCCTCACGCGGTGGCCTCACGTCGGGTGACCGGACAATTCCCCGGTCCGATCACCCGAGGCCTCGGTTAGGGCGGCATCAGGCGCAGGTATTCGCGCCTGCGCCGCCCCGGCCGCTGACGGCGGCCCGGGTCGCGGGATTCCTCCCGGACTCATTCCGCCGCCTCCTTCTGCGAGATGACAGCCTCGCAGAAGGCGGCGACCGCGTCCCAGTTCCTGACGCTGTCGACCATCGCTCTCGCGACAGCCGGCAGCGTCAGGTCGGCACCGATAACAGCGACGAGGTCACGGCGCTGCCGGTCAAAGCCCGGACACGCCTCCAGCGTGTGTTGCGCCGTGTCCTCGTCACTGCTGCAATGGTGGCAGAACGAAGTCCACTCCCTACACGCGACCGTGTGCAGGTAAAGGCCGAAGCATCCGTGTCCCGACAACACCTGCACCAGTCGAAAGGAGAGGACTCCGTGCCGCCGCTCCATCCACTCCATCAATACGGGCCGGAAAGCCTCGACGGTGACGACACCGTGTCTAGGCCTCTCCAGCCGCGTAGCCCAACGGGCGATGACGTCTCGGCGGGCGTCCTCGCGCCAGGTGGCTATCTCGCTCAGCGATGGGGAGCCACCTTCGTCGCGCAGTGAGGTCACCCGCCGGTAGAGGTCGGAGAGCATCTCCGCCTCTAGGTCCCACGGGGGTGTCCCGGCCAGTAGGCATGCCGCCTCGGTCGATACCGTGCGGTACCCGCGAATGGCTCTGACCGCCATGACTCTCTGGGGTCTCCACAGAACAGCCCTGAGCTGGACGTTCAGAGCCCTCGCCCACACGGGTGCGCCGTACATGGCCATAGAACGGATCACCCCCGCATACAGCCGTCGGCCCTCGAAGCTGGGTCCGCCCACGTTCGGCATGAGCCGCGAAAGGGCGGACGCCGCGCCGACCAGCCGGGGAGCAATTCAGCGAAAATGCTCCCGGAACCACCATCGCCCGTCGAGCACCAGACCCAAGTACTTCATATGGGCTTGGATGCTGATGTGGACGGAGTTGACGACTAGCGAGACGCCGATTGGCGGCCTTACGCGTGGCCCATGGAACAATAGGGCCTCCGTCTTATACGATTGCTGTTATCCTAGGGGCTGTTACAGTGTAACCGGGCTGTGGGTGAGCGCTGAGGGCTCTCAACCCGAAAAATTCTTCTCTCACATAGATATTAATGCCTTTTATATCCCTTAATCGTCTCGTACGATCACCCACGGGTAAGATAGGGGGTGGTGAATTGTATTCTTCACCAGACGGAAAATATATACATTATACCAGTATGATTCGCGGGACTGGCCACGGATGTCAAGGAAGCGGTACCAGTGGCTGGCCTAATGGCGATGGGGAAGGAATACGGTGGGTTATGGGGCCACGCGCTGGCCCTCCATCGCCCCCAAACAGACAGGACGACGTGTATCCAGACCATAGCCTACCAAAAAAAAAAAACAAGTTTGATTTATATTGGTTATAAAGACGAACAAGCAATAGGTAATTTAAGAAGCTCAGGTATTGTACGAGTGAACATAAAAATGAACCATAAAGTCCTTATTTTGTGTTTCCCTCTTGTGAATTTTAATCGAGGGAAATAGGTCATACAGTTGTTCTCCGCGATCGTATAGTAAGCTTGTAATATCATATGCAGTCCCAACATGTGCGTTTGTGTTGCATGGAGATTAAATCTTTTTGACAAAAGAGCAATGAACAAAAGAGCAAGAATTGATCGATACGAGCCGGTAATAGATTATTATTGCGCATTGCATGCCAAAGTGTCCTGAGAATATTTCGTTTAAGGGCGAAACGCATGTCTAATTAATATTTAAAGTTCAACAAGATAGTGGAGATCACTGAAATTTAGCATTGAATATTTTTGAAATTGAATTATTTATAAAAACCCGATTACGAAGCGAAAAATGATGTCACAAGTGGAATTCGAACCCACACCTATTGGAAATTCGTCCCAATCGTGCTGCCACTTACACCACCGTGAACTATTTATTGTAGGACATTCAATTCTCTTAATCGGGTTTTTATAAAGGATAATGGAAGTTGACGTTTTGGAAGCTCCTCATTACAGAAGTAAAAAAAGATTTCTCAGATCAGAGCCATCTCGATCCTATCCTATATTCTTTCTTTCTTGGGTGATGTGCGGTATATTGATTAAACATACCCATGTTTAATCAATATATGTAGTGGGTCTACCTTCATTTACTCCATTTTAAAATAAAACCTCGATACTTTAAGTTACAATGCATAATAAGTACCTACCTAATAACATTTGGCGGAGTCACTAACCGTTCGTCTCAGAGCCCTCCCGTGAAAACTACAAAGAACCGTGGCAGTCAGGGCCATACGTGGATGCAATCAGATGGCGACGGAGGTTACCTGCCTGTTGGCCGGAATGAATTCCATACATAGATTCTAAATGTTTTACTTGTTCGAACTCACCCTAGATTGATTAAATCTGAATTGACTTTAAAATGTCCTACAGACTTTTTACACTTTAGACGTTGTTCAGAAGTGAATGACAATGCAAGTAAGAGATATAAAAAAGAAACAGATTGCTTTAAAATTGCGATTTAAAGTTCTGTCATTATGATGGTTAAAATTGTTGTAAGCACCGCACGTTCTTCATTTTATGTAAGTTTTATATTATCGTATTAAAAAGTTTTAAAGTACTCTTTTAATTTTAGTATAAAATATTTTTTTAGACATTTTAATTTATTTTAAGCTCTTAAGCAGAATACTATTTCAATATTACTTTCGGCGTTTTTATATATATATATATAGATAAACAATGTGAAAGTGGAAGGACGTAAGCACCGGGGGTGACCGAGACTAACCTACCTAGACCAGATTGGTCACGTACTAAAGGAAGGTGGAGTCAAGAGTCTCCGAAACCGGCGAGCGTGTATGAAGAGAATTATGCATGTTGAGGAAGCGAGTGAAGTATGCAAGGATAGAGTTCTCTGATACTATGTTCTCTCTGCCTACCCTGCAAGAGATATGGCGTGATGATATGTATATATGTACTATAATTATATTAATATTTATTTATATATTAAACTAGCAAACCCAGCCTTTTGGTTTGTTTGTAGAAATCGTTATATCGCAGCGCCGCCTGGTGGCAAGTTACATCAATGGGATAGCATATAAACCTTCTCCGTGAAAAAATACATATACGTACTACTTTTCATAATGATTGGCCAAATAGTTTCTGAGTTTAGCGATGTTATACAAACATCTATTCGTTTGGTGACGGAGTAAGAATACAATTCACCACCCCCTATCTTACCCGTGAGTGATCGTAAGAGACGACTAAGGGATATAAAACGCATATAACATCTATGAAAGAGAAGGAAGACTCGAAACGAAACCCTTTACCAACACGTCTGACTAGCGTGGTATAGTAGGTCAATTTCCCTCCCATTATGGAGGAGGCTCGAGCCCAACAGTGGGACGTATATGAGCTGAGATGATGATGATACAGACATCGTATTTTATAGACCATAATTTTCGTTTCGCAATCGGTTTTAGATGCACCAATGCATAAATCACTACGTTCAAAAGAAGGCCGTAGATAAAAAAGCAATTTGCCCCTATAAACCGATGTTTTGGTTTGCTAAAATCAATTCTAAATTAGATGTTCAGCTCCAATAATACAAGAGAACTCTCAATTAATAACTAAATGCTAATTTTCATATTGCTAATTGTCATAAATGACGTATAAATGCTAATAATTTTCATTCTTCAGCAATAATAGTAGTTTATTTTTTTACCTTATTTTTTTTCAACTCAATACGAATGATTATGTATATTAGTCTATTTCATATTGGAGTAATAAATTAACTTTTATATTATACTAGATTAAACCGGTTCGTATAGAGTTCTACTTTGAGTTTTTTTTTCGTTTTTATCGATGTTATTTCCTAACGACTAAGAAGTCGTCTTGTAAGACAACAGTGGGTAATGAAGGGGTGAATCGTATTCTTACTCTCTCAACACATAAAAATGGTAGTATTATAATCTTTTTTCTACATGTCTGATGTTTATGCGAGTATTATAAATTTGAAATAAAAGTCCTCCCGTGATCATGAGAACGCTGTAAAGTGTTCGAAACGTTCGGAATTTGAAAATCAAATACAAACGCGATAGATTTTTTTTCTAATGCAAAAAAGCCACGGCGGTTACGTATATTATTCCACAAATTATTTGTGGATGTTGTGAAATATGAATAAAACTTTTATATCGATCTGAGCAAATTTCATCGTACGCTGTCTGGTCAAACATTGCTTTCTCAAGGAAAGTTGACGATCGCTCATAAAACTATTGCCAAAAATTTTACAATATGTATGATCAAAGAAGGGTATATAAGGGTATAATAATGCGTCAACCTCAAAAAATTAGAATAAGAGCTGAATAATGATGATAAATCACCCCGTTCTAATGCAAAATTATTGTATCGTAGGCGACTGACGTCCTGCATGGTGATAGAACTCATAACATATGCATATTTAGTACTATTAGTTGCGGCATTAAGGGTCCCCCTTGGTTGCCTCAATATATTTTTTTAAAGACAACACTATTTTTTTTCCTTTTGCGGCGGGCCATGGTCTAGTCATCATCATCATCACAGCCCATAAATGTCCCAATGTTGGGCTCGGGCCTCCTCTGTAATAGGAGGGAAATTAATCTACTATACCGCGCTGGTCAGACGTGTTGTATAGGGTTTTGTTTCGAGTTTTCCATCTCTCGCATAGGTGTTATATGCGTTTTATATCCCTTAGTCGTCTCGTACGATCGCCCACGGGTAAGATATGGGGTGGTGAATAGAATTCTTACTCCGTCACCACACGGAAATATCTAGACACACCCCGCTAAAGCCGCCCGGGCCCCGCAATGTTCCCGCAATGCCCGTGACCCCATAGACCCACCATGCAAACTCCTCTCTTCGCGGTGCGAGCGGGCCACCGGTACCCGATCTTTGTTTTCGGTGGCCTTTAAGACACCACCCTGCACTAAGGAAATAATCCTTGTATTGCGGGAGACTTTACAAACATATAATCAACATCGTATCATCAACAAAGTAGTGACGTGACAGTGGTAGATCGATAGTGAACGCAAAGGTCTCAGCTTCGTATCTTCGCACATCATATAACTTTTTGAAGTTCTTTGTATTAAATCATCAATTGTTAAATAACGCTTTCTTTAAACGCCAAGGAAACCATTGTGAGGAGAGTCATCGAAATATTATATGGTAAAAAAATTTCGAGCAGTGTTAATCCCGTGCTTTGAAGAGCACGTAAGCCCTAGGGACCTGCAGCTGTTATGAATGTCTGTGACAGCTGATATGGGGGTTCGGTACCCTTAAATGTCCTAACATCATTGTCAATGCTAAAATATGGTTACCCTTTGATTTGTGGATGACAGATGGCAATCGCTCTGTGGAAACAAAATGCTGTGCTGAAACTGGTTAGATTAGAATACCAATCCCAATATGATTGGGAATAGTAGACTGAGAATGTATCTAGAGTAGTCACAGGTTAACATGTCTTCTATTTTAAAATATAATCTAAACTATCTTATAATAGCTTGTTGAGATTTTCTTATTACAATAGTTATTATGATAACGGTTTCGCCTAGCAACACATGTTGTATTAAAGAAGTATTTTATTGTGCTTGTGTTTAGCATGTTCAAACAGATAAACACGTTGGGTTTGTTGTTTACACTGATAAATAAAATTTAAGTGTCTATAATATATCTAAATACAATTTTATTATATGCAAACAATGTATATGGTATTTATTGGTGTATGTGGTTTATAATATTAAAAATAATGATTATCAGTCTATCGGTTTGTTTGTCTCTCTATTTGTTCTAGCTGATCTCCAAAATGTCTCAATCGATTTTATACAGACTTTCACTGTCAGATACTTAATATTATGTACACAGTACGCGTCTTGAAAGAATTAATAGGTCATTCATGGGGCAATTTATCTAGTAATGTATCTTCTATAATAAATTACCAAAAGATATCCGAGATATAATTGTGAACAAGTTTAAAAGGGCTGTTAAGAACAGACTCTGTAAAAAAGGTTATTATAAAATCTCGGATTATCTAAGCGATAGTTCGGACTGGCTATGAGCAGCTCATCTTTTAGCAATTACATTATTTGTGTTTTTTTAAACTGTTTAGTTACTATTTTTTTTTAATAATTATACATACTTGTAAAGCGTAGCGTGTTTTGCCTGACGAATTTTGACTTTTTTTGCATTTATAGTACATGGTATTGGTCATGCTCACTGAAAGGTCCGCTTGCGGTAGCTGCGTGGAGCGGGTCTCTCCCTTCCCTCCAATGTGGCTGCTCTAGTAGTCTTTTTTTTTTTATTCCTTTACGAAATTGCACGTATGCGCAAGCGACACAACCTCCCCGTCCGAAAGCCGAAGCAGCACTAAAGCGGATAGGGCGGACGGCTCTAACTAAAGTGGACGAACCGCGGACGAATTTAGGTATTTCCTTCATATTATTAAAACAAATACATATTTTAAAAAAGTAAACCCTACAAGTTATAGAAAACGCGGAGTTTTATTAATGTTCAATATTTTATAAACTTTTGTGAAGTATTTACGCCGTAGTATGGGTTTATTTTTTCATTTAGAGGTAACTTTGGATTTTTTTTCTATCGAGGAAATTACAAGTGATCGTGTTTTTAAACCCTAGAATGTATAGACTCAATCCTTAAATATCTTATATAAGAAATACACAACTAAAACGTTGAAAATAAGGATACAGTAAGACATCAAACGAACGCAATTTTTTTGTAAAATCCTCGATGCCCCCTCTTAACTCGTGATCGGGTGCCGCTTGTGGAATCCGGTCCAGCCATGGTCTTTTTTTATTGTATTTAAACTATTGCGTTCGAAGGGCATCACACTGAAACTAATTAAATAATGAACATGTACTATTTTTTTTTTATAAACAATGAAAAATATAATAATAACATAGATAAAATATAATTAGACAAAACCGCTGAGTTTCTTGCCGGATCTTCTCAGTAGCGGCCTCATTCCGATCCGGTGGTAGTTTATTAGATTAAATTTAAATGTTAAAAAATGACAATATGTAAGTGCCCTCGCAAGGTTTATGCATAATAAATGAATTTGAATTATCAAGAGTAATATAGGCAATACATATTTTAAATTCTGAGTTTTGTCTAAAACATCTATGAACTATAGTATGTAAAACTCTTAGAGCAGATTAAATATAATCCATTATTCTTAAAATCTTGACGGTAGTATTAAGAAAAATGTCGTCATACATATAATGAGTGAAGGCACAAAAAAACGTTACTAGTATTAGCTTGATATAATTTATAATTTGAATATTTATAATGTACATATATTTTGTAAGTGTGGAATATCCACACTTACTAAATATTGATCAGATTGTAATAAGAATAATCGCGCATAGCGAAAATTTATTTTAATTGAAATATTATTTGTGTTTAATCTACAATTGAACTTATTAATTTAGGCTCATAATTTTAGAATACAAGTTTATGTATTTATTATAATTATTTAATCTCTATAAATGGAAGTGGCTCAATCTTGACTTCCGGTAATATTTTAGTAAAAGATGTCTTTAGTTCTTTCCGATTTCTGAAAAAGATATTTTAGCTTATGGGGTAAGAGACATCGACTGGCATTCAACATTGAGCCTCAGGGCGAGTTGGTGATCGCTCGAGGTATGTTCGGGCTGGGACGGGCAGCGCCGTGACCTCGTCGCTGTCATCGGTGCCGACCTGACGCTGGCGGCTGTCGTGAAAGCGATGGTCGACAGCGTCAGGAACTGGGACGCGGTCACCGCCTTCTGCGAGGCTGTCACCTCGAGGCTTCGGGTGATCGGACCGGGGAATTGTCCGGTCACCCGACGTGAGGCTACCGCGTGAGGGCGACGCCCCGACGGCTATGAAAGCTGTCGGGGCGTTGACACGGGAGGAACCCGTAAGGGTAAACCGCCGGGCGGGCCACCGAAGACAAAGATCGGGTACCGGTGGCCCGCTCGCACGGCGAAGAGAGGTGTTTGCAGGATGGGTCCATGGGGTTGCGCGCCACCTCTTTTGTCGCCCCGGATCGATTTGTCGGGGCGCGACCACATCCATGGTCCACCCTTTTTTTTTTTTTTTATTGGTGGACTATGGATGCGTCTCGCCCCACCCAATCGGTCCGGGGTGACGGAAAGGCGGCGCGTGACTCCACAGACCCACCGTAAAACTCCTCTCTCTTCGCAGTGAGAGCGGACAAGAGGTAAAAGATATTTGTCTTCGGTATCCATGGTTCCACCCTGAGGGGAAAAAAAAAAAAAAAAAAAAAAAGGGCGAGTTGGTGATCACCATTGCGAGCATTATGTACCCAAGTGTAATAAAGGAATTTCAACTAAAACTGTGTGTACATTTATATTGGAAAGTCTAGCACTAGTAACTACTCTTATAACTGTCAAATTTTGCGATCGTAAAAAGCTGAAGTATATTTTAGTATTCTCTATAACTAGAGAACGGTTAAAATGCATTTTGTGTTGTCATCTAGCCCGAGGCGATTGATATGTTACCGCATACATAGTCTTCCCCTTTGCGCTGCGGAATGCCGAAAGTGTATCGTAATTATATTGTTGCTTATGTTAGCGAAGGGGTGCATAATGTCTACTCGTATAGAAATATATGAAGGGCTTGTATTTTCAATTTAAATTGCGAATATTTTGAACATGGGGGATTTTTGAATTTAGAATGTCTAATCCTCCCGTGGCTATGAACGCTGTAAACTATTCGAAACGTCGGGAAATTAAAAATCAAATACAAACGCGATAGAATCCGTAAAAATAGTTTTATTTCAAATGTGTAGTGTAATACTCATGTAAATATCAGTAATCATTAAAATAGCCAGTGTTTGACAACATTTAAGATTTAAAGGATTTATATAAATTCTTCTATAGGTTTATTATGTGTCCATGTTCCCGCGGTTATACACGCTTAGTTTCCTTTCCCGCGAGAATGCGTAGATAAAAGTTAGCCTATATTACTCGCTGATAATGTAGGTTTACACTCGTGAAAGAATTTTTAAAATCTGTTTAGTGCTTTAGTTGTGAAAGCGTAACAAACAACGACGTCA
This sequence comes from Lymantria monacha, assembly GCA_905163515.2. Classification (NCBI taxonomy): domain Eukaryota; kingdom Metazoa; phylum Arthropoda; class Insecta; order Lepidoptera; family Erebidae; genus Lymantria; species Lymantria monacha. The sequence goes on from LR991087.1 coordinate 5,445,883, forward strand.
CATTCCCATTTATGTATATTGGTTAGGATTACTAAGTTATCCTGATTGTTCCTTTTCTTTAGGTGATCGTAGAAGTGGGCTAAGGGATGTAAATCAAATCTATACTAATCCATCTGACCAACAAGGTATAAGAAGGTCAATTAGCCTCAAACTGTAGAGGTAACTATAGCCCAACAGTTGGATATATGTATATGAGCTGAGATGATAATGATTTCTGATATTTACGTGAATGTGAAATAAAACTATTTCTACGGATTTTATTGCCTACGAAAATAAACGCAATAAAATCCGTCCTCCCGTAAACATGAATGATTAGGAAATGTTCAAAAGGTTTGGCAAATAAAAATCAAATACAAGCACGTTAGAATGTGTAAAAATAATTTAATTTCATTTGAGATGATATTGACGATAATAATATTTATAAGAATTTGTTTATTTATTTAAACGTGCCAATTATTATAATTGTCATATTTCAAGGATGTAGGATGTAGGTACCGGGGGAGACCGAGACTAACCTACCTACACCAGATTGGTCACGTACTGAAGGAAGGTGGAGTCAAGAGTCTCCGAAACCGGCGAGCGTGTATGAAGAGAATTATAAATGTTAAGGAAGCGAGTGAAGTATGCAAGGATAGAGTTCTCTGGCACTCTGTTCTCTCTGTCTACCCTGCAAGGGATATTGCGTGATAATATGTATGTATGTATCATATTTCAAAAATCTTATATAAAAATAGTTTAAGGGTATAAAGCGTTAAAGACCATAAGGTTGTGACAAATAGGAGTGCAGCAGTAACTAAAATTGTTATCAAATCAGATAAAATTTACGCACCAACCTTCCTGTCATAACAACTGCTGAGATGACAAATTCGCATGAAATTGTCATTGACATATTATGAATTTATTAACATTTTACTTACTCTGAAATATATAGTAAGATAAAACATTACGGCCGACTTTGATGTTCAAAGTAAGTAATGGTAATAAATGTGGGAATAAATCACGTAAGTGAAGCCATTGGCGCATCCAACTAGATGTTCCAACAGCTAATACAAGTTACTTTATTACCAATGAGTAATAAAGTAAAAGGTCACTTATTAACTCCCCGTAGCGAGTTGCAAATAAAATATGTATTATCTTTGTAATTGATCACTGAGTGGTTATTAAATTTTACTACAGAAGGGATGAAAGAGACTATGGGAATTTTATGTGAAGCCATCAAATAGATATGAAGTAAAGGACTATATTAGGATAGCTTGATTGAAAAGGACTTTTAGTTGTGTTAGAGGCACATCGTTGACAGTTTTCTGTCTACAATTGCGGAGCGGTCCGTCCGAGGTTGAAACTCTCGCAAAATGTGTTACGATTCGTTCGGTGAACGAAAGCGAGATGCTCAACTTTCTGGGTTGGTTTGGTAGGCAGGGCCTACATGTACCGTCGGTATTGAAAATATCCATGAGTAACACTTACAATTAGCTGTGTTGATTGCTCTTTTGCCACCGTAAGCAATAAAAAAAGAAATATATTAAGATACAAGGATAAGATCAGAAATACAGTTTAATATTACTTTTTCCTTATTGGTTATCTTCTTAGCTCATATACGTGTCATCGTTAAGTGTCCTAATCTATTTGGGGGAATTTGGCTATTACTTCACATTCAGCAGCTGAGTTAGAATAGGATTTTATTTGCAGATTTTTCTTTTTTTATATTGTATTATTTTGGTATGTACCTATTTCTTTTTGTTTTATTCATAGTCATACCTACTGCTCAGTACCTCTTTATTTATTTATTTTAAGGATTAGCAACGAAATATACACATCTATTCATCCATCAGCTCGTAAACGTTCACTGTTGGACATAGGCCGCCCCACGAGATTACTATTCAAATCGATCCCGCACCACCTGCATCCAACGGTTGCCTGCGACCTTAATAATGTCGTCAGTCCATCTAGTGGTAATATACACACACAATTTAGTAAAACACATGGGGCATGACTTGTACTCTCTCAATTATAGTACTCTTTAAATCTACAGTATTTGTTCACAGTACATTTCTTTAACAAAACTAAAGAACAGCTGGTTAGTTTAGGACGATTAGGAAAGATAAGCAAATAACGTTATTTGCTTATCTTTTCTAGTCGTTTTTTTCGACATTTACATTGTGGTGACGGAGTAAGAATACAATTCACTACCCCACTATCTTACCTGTGGGTGATCGTAAAATGCGACTAAGGGATAAAATATGCATATAACATCTATGCAAGACAAGGAAAACTCGAAATAAAACCTTATACCAACACGTCTGACTAGAATGGTGTAGTTGGTCAATTTCCCCTCTAAGGGGTTGTCCATTAATCACGTGAGGTTTGAAAGAGGGACGAGGGGTTTGACAAAAACCACGAAGTCCTAAACCTTCATTAGTCTTAAACCTCACCACGTATCACCAAGGGTGAGAGGGGGTTAAAAATTGCTAAAAAAAAGATCACGTGATTAATGGACGTCCGATAATGTGGAGGAGGCTCGAGCCCAGCATTGGGACATGTATGAGCTAAGATGATGATGCCGTTGTTATTTTAATTTGTTATAAAGCTGACACATATGTAATAGATTTTCAAATCCATTATAAATTAACTTATTGGCATTCGATGTTCTCTCTTCACGAAGAAGGTTAATGCCATAATCTCTATGCTTGGAATATGAGTTGGTGGATGGAGTTGATGTTATGATCTTTCCATAAGAGCGCTTTATCCCGATCTCCTGATGTTCCCTTAGCCTGATATTTACGAATATCACAGAAATAAAGGTAGACAAGATGATAGATTTTTAATTCAATAAATTTCTTATATTCGTAGAATAAAACATTACCTTGCTCAAAGAAATTTAGACTGTATTGTTTTTTCTATTGGAAATTGTCGTATTTGCCCGGCATTGTTAGTAATCTGAAAAAAGTGCCTACGTCTCTCAATTCACTAACTAAACGTTGTGTGCGTAATGGAGTATGGAAGAATTATTATAATAATTTCTATAGGAAAACGATAAGTATTGTGGGTGCGGCAAAAATACTCGGTGATTTATTTACGACGGCTAAATGCAACAAAAGAATAATACTTGGGGAATATTTATTTGTAACAAAATACTTAGTATTTAGAAGGGAAGCGAAACCATTTATTTATTCGTTTATATACATAAACTTATCAAATTCCACCTAGTATCGTTTACGTAAAGTCAAACCATCCCTCCAACAGCTCGTAGATCTTCTCTGCTAATGTAGAGGCCGCAATGCACGCTTGGCAAATCCTATTGGTGATAAGAATTAAAGTCCAAGATTTTTTCAAAAATTATGTTGCCGTCAATTCTTATCCTAATCCTTGTTTTATAATTGTTTTTACGATTCCCACGGGATGATCCCCACAGAGGAATATTATAAACAATAAGGATTAGGATAGGCGGAGATAGGAGGAGGATAGGATAGGATATACATGGCATAATTTTTACATCATAATCAATTATTATTATTTATATATTTCCGTGTGGTGACGGAGTAAGAATACTATTCACCACTCCATATCATATCCGTGGGTGATCGTACGAGACGACTAAGGGATATAAAATGCATATAACATCTATACGAGAGAAGGAAAACTCGAAACAAAATCCTATACCAACACGTCTGACCAGCGCGGTGTAGTAGGTTAATTTCCTTCCCATTACGGAGGAGGTCCGAGCCCAACAGTAGGACATTATGGGCTGTGATGATGAATTAATTATTTATAAAATGAAAAAAAAACAACAATATAAATTAAAAAATGTAAGTGAGTATGTATGTGTGTATGTGCGTAAATGCGTGCGTGCGTGTGTACGAGCGTGAGTGCACGCGAGTGTGCATGCAATAAATATTATTCTTTTTTTTTTTAATAATAACATCCTGTACTAAGGAACTATTCCTTGTATCGCAGAAGACTTTACAAACATACAATTACCGACTACAAATTATAATCAGACCGAGAATAATAATTTGTGGATAACAGAAAGAAAAAAAAACTTTCCCTTTTTAGGAATCGAACCCGCGACACTTGGCACGATATATTAATATCTATTGACGATATATTGATATCTATTGATTATAACTACTACACCACATTTATGCAGTCTTTTTCTGTAATTATCATGAATAGTAAAAACAAAATGAGTAATAAATTATCGTTGTTTTCTTAACTATAGAATATTAGACCTAAGTTATTGCACAGTCATAGGCAATAAAGCATTGTAATCTTATAACGCTCCAGTTTTTATATAGGCTTAGTCATTAGGACAATGATATAAATCAATGGTACAAAAAAGTTAAAGAGAGTATGCAAAAGTCGACAAAATTACACTTCACAACTTTTTGGGTCATTAGTCTGGGGTACGACTTACCTATATATTTTGCTATATTATCAATATCGCTAACGTTATTATTGTATAAGATTATTAACGTAATCTTTTATAAAATACATTACGTCGTATTAAGTAATAAATCTTGTATCTCGAGAGATTTTTATAAAAAAACAAATAACAGGAAAGGGCGTCGCCATGGGGAGCCAGGGAGGTAGGTTGGCTTTTTATTTTTGTTATGGAGGAGTCTCGAGCCCAGCTGTGGGTGTGAGCTGAAATGAAGATGATAATGATGTAGTTTAATGGAAAACAATCAAAGTTCACTCGCTTGATTGATCAATATAGTCTTGCTTTTGCGAAAGTCGCATGGATTCATTGATTTCATTTCAAGTATTCCTTTTACGCTGTTAAAGTCTTCTGTATTGTATTGTACTTAAAATGTAATACATATCTGGATGCAGTGCCGGATTAGCTACGCAGCAAGAGTAGCAAATGCTACAGGCGGGAGGCCCCGCACCCCAACTGCGGCTGTCTGACCATAAAAAAAAACCTCCAATTTAAAAGTGTAAAAATATTTGCATTCCTTGAGCGCCATATGCTTCCCTTTCAACTGAAAATCTAAATCTAGATTTCGTCACGTTAAATTTTATCTCAAATTAATCATGTGGATCATCATACATTAATATGGTATAAAAATACCTATATCTTTAGATAGGAGATTAATTAATTAACATATTTGATATATGTAAGCCTATCAATTAACTAAATGTATGAAAGCGTAACGTAAAATTATTATTGTTTTTAGAGAACATATTACGACAGCTTAAAACTCTTACAACTGAAGAGATTTTGGAAAAACCTCAAGTATGGTCAATGACTCCTGGGGTCGCTCGTATCGCGCATCGCTGAACAAGCTTCGCGCGTAGGGCCTCTCCCTCACTAAGACCCTCCAGCCCGACCTCCTCCGCAGAGTGGTCGAGGAGCTTTTTCCGTGGCAGCCGGAACACACGCCCCCGGTCATGGTTTCGCTAGATCAGACGACAGTGTTCCGTCCGTGAAGGAGTCGAAAATGGGGGCGGCTGTGGCGAGGATTAATTTCGCAACCACGGCTCCCGGCCCGGACGGAATACCCGTCCGGGTGTTGACGTTGCTCTTCGAGCACCTAGAACCATGCCTCAGGCGACTGTACAATGCCTGTTTGGCGACTAGATAATTCCTTGAGTGCTGGAAGGAGGAGAGGTTGGTTATCCTGCCAAAGCCGGCACGGCCTCCGGATTTGCCGTCAGCCTACAGGCTCATAGTGCTGCTGGACGATGTGGGCAAGCTGCTGGAGCGTATCCTCGCTGCCCGCATTGTCCGGCACCTGGGCGAGGTGGAGCCCGATCTGTCGGACGCTCACGACTCGCTGGCTCTCGACTTTTGAAGGGGGCGTTCGACCATCGGAGCTCTGCTGCGCCCGAGGCAGACGGCTGCGGTGTCTGTTGCCCACGGAGGAGTGCTATTGGCGGTGTCTTTGGACATCGCCAACGCATTCAATAGTCTGCCATTCAGCTGTATCAGATAGGCACTTCGCTGTCACGGGGTGCCCTTGTACCTGAGGCGGCTGGTGGCAGGTTATTTAGAGGGGCGCAGCGTACTCTGCGCGAGTCCCGCAGGGGACATTGTGCGGACGCCCATGACATGCAGTTTTCTACAGAAGTCGGTTCTGGGGCCGACTCCGTGGGACATCGGTTACGACTGGGCGTTAAGAGGGAGTTCTCACCCTGGACTGAGCTTGATATGCTGTACTGACGACACGCTCGTCACAGCCCGGGACAGGATACTCGAAGGGGCGACGAGCCTTTTTTTTGCGGTGGGCTATGGAGTGGTCACGCCCCGCCAAATCGGTCTGGGGTGACGGAAGAGGCGGCGCTCAACCCTATAGACACCCTGCAAAGCGTCTCTCTTCGCCGTGTGAGCTTGCCACCGGTACCCGATCTTTGTCTTCGGTGGCCCGCCCGGCCGTTTACCCTTACGGGTTTCTTTCTTTCGTCGTCCTCATGCGGCGGCCTCACTTCGGGTGACCGAACTAGCCCCCGGTTCGATCACCCGATGTTTTGGCTAGGGCGGTTAGGGCTATTCTGCGGTTTAGGACTATTCTGCGGTTTAGGACTATTCTGCGGTTTAGGGCTATTCTGCGGTTAGGGCTATTCTGCGGCGACCGCAGAGAGCCATGGCGGTCAGGGCTATCCGCGGATACCGCACGGTGGCGACCGAGTCAGCATGCGTATTGGCCGGAACGCCCCCTTGGGACTTGGAGGCGGAAATGCTCGCCGAAATATATCGGCGGATGTCTTTCACTCGCGAGGAAGGTAGCGAGGTTTCGCCTAGCGAATTGGCCACCTGGCGCGAAGACGCCCGCCGGGAAGTCCTTGCCTGTTGGGCGACGCAGCTGGAGAGGCCTCGATTCGGACTTCGTGTCATCGAGGCCGTCCGGCCCGTACTGATGGAGTGGCTGGAGAGGCGGCACGGAGTCCTCTCTTTCCGGCTGGTGCAGGTGTTGTCGGGGCATGGTTGCTTCGGCAAGTACCTGTACACGGTCGCAAGGAGGGAGACGACTCCATCCTGCCAACAGTGCGGCGACGACGAGGACACAGCGCAGCATACGCTCGAGGTCTGCGTGACCTGGGCTTCGCAGCGTTCTGCCCTCGTCGCCGCCATCGGTGCCGACCTCTCGCTGCCGGCCGTCGTGAAAGCGATGGTCGACAGTGAGAGGAATTGGGACGCGGTCGCCGCCTTCTGCGAGAACGTCATCTTGCAGAAGGAAGCGGCGGGGCGAATCCGGGAGGATCTCCTCTTCGAGGATTCGCGTCGCCGCCGGCGACTGGGGCGGCGAAGGCGAGAATACCTCCGCCTTGTGACCGGACCGGGGATTAGTCTGGTCACCCTTGGAGAGAGGCCACCGCGTGAAGACGACGCCCTGACATCGAGACATAATATTAGTCGAGATGGCAGAGCGTCGACCCGAGAGGATACCCGTGAGGGTCGACCGGATGGGCCACTGAAGAAAAGAACGCGTACCAGTGGCCCACCCGCAATGCGTAGATAGGTATATTGTAGGGCGGGTCTACGGGGTCGTGCGCCGCTTCTCCCGTCGCCCCGGACGGATTAGCGGGGCGTGACCGTTCCGTAGCCCGCCACCAAACAAAAAAAAAAAGGGCGGCTTCAGGCGCAAATATTCGCGCCTGTGGCGCCTGAGGTGGCCCGAGTCCGCATGAAGGGAATCCTCCTGGACGCGTCCCGTCGCCACCTTCTGCGAGATGACTGCCTCGCAGAAGGAGTTCTTGACGCTGTCGACTATCGCTTTCACAACAGCCGGTAGCGTCAAGTCGGTACCGATGACAGTGACGAGGTCACAGCGCTGCTGAGACCAGCTCGTACAAAACTCGAGCGTATGCTGCGCCGTGTCCTCGTCACTGCCGCACTGTTAGCAGGGCGGAGTCCCCTTGCGTCCGTGTGCAGGTACTTGCCGAAGTAACCGTGCCCCGACAAGACCTGCACCAGTCAGAAAGAGAGGATTCGGTGCCGCCGGTCCATCCACTCGATCAGTACGGGCCGGAGGACCTCAACGGTATGAACACCGTATCGAGGCCACTCCAGCCGCGTAACCCAACGGGCATTGACGTCCCAGCGGGTGTCCTCGCGACAGGTGGCTAACTCGCTGAACGATTGGAAGCCACCCTTGTCATGTACTAAAGAAACCCGCCGGTAGAGATCTTCGCCTCCAGGCCTCTGGAACTGCAATTTTATAAACTTTCATTAAATAATTCTTTAGAATTGTGTTTCCCAAACGTAGAAATTACCTTGCGCATTTACTTGTCTCTCATGATCACTAACTGATAAAAATAAGTTAAGGAACACCATGGGCCAAGAACGTCTTAATCTCACTTTGATGAATATATAAGTAGAACATGATTTGCTTAAAGAAATCAACATTGAAAGTGTTATCTCTAAATTTGACCAAATTAAATCTAGAAAAGTTCATTTGTAGGTTCTAACAGTTCTGTTTTGTTTTATAACATTAAATTGAGAACCAAAAACAAGTCAAGGGCCCCTTGACAGAATTTGCTACAGGCCCCGCGCTGGGTTAATCCGGCACTGTCTGGATGACTGAACCCAGTAGCCTAGCCCTCACTATTTTTTTTTAATACACTGTATTGTTTCGAAAATATATTGAGATGTTAAAACGGTTGTAATGGAGTTTCTAAAACGTCTTATATTTAAATAAAAAATACATAACGTAACTTATATTTATATAAAAATACATAATAATAAAATATGAATGGGAATGCTCCGATGCGAAAGGGAATGCTCCGATGGTTCGGACATGTGGAAAGAATGCCGAACGAACGTCTGGTTAAGAAGATATACAATGCGAAAGTGGAAGGATGTAGGTACCGGGGGAGACCGAGACTCACCTACCTAGACCAGATCGGTCATGTACTGAAGGAAGGTGGAGTCAAGAGTCTCTGAAACCGGCGAGCGTGTATGAAGAGAATATGAATGTTGAGGAAGCGAGTGAAGTATGCAAAGATAGAGTTCTCTGGCACTTGTTCTCTTTGCCTACCCTGCAAGGGATATGGCGTGATGATATGTATAATAAAATATGAATATTTTTATATCCAATCAATATAAGAAAGACATGAATGAATCGGTTATTGAAATTTAAAAAATATATATTATATAATTGAAGAAATAATGAAAAATATATGGGGAAAAACAAGGATCAAAGCACGGCTGTGTGATTAAGTTACTGATCGATTAGCCAACTAAACTATTTCTATTCTTGATGATAGTGGCTAGAATATGAAGGTATTTCACCATCATATTCTAATTATAACCCCTCATAAAAAGATGTTTTTTATAAATAAAATCTGACTCGATCGATTCCCTTCTGGATACCTATTAAATTTTATGGGAATGCCTGGGAGCGCGAGCGGTTGCTTAGATTTTGAGTTTATATACAAAAACTGTTAAAGATATTAATAGATAGATTAGATACTAGGTATATACTACTATTTCTCATTCTGCATGCATATATTTATATATATATATATATATATATTAGAAAACATTTCAAGGTCATTGACTCGTCAGCTGTTTGTAAAGGTGACGTTTGTTATACTGTAGCAAACGTAATCATTGTTTTATTTAGGTACTAATGAATATTTAAGAAAGTATGAGTATGTAGCAGACTATGTATCATTTAGTTGGTACATTTCATTCAGTTTTAAAGAAAAAGCGATGACAAAATTTAAAACTTTAAATGCTTGTAATTTATTAACGAATCGACATTTTCCCTTCAAATTTTTGTTATGGGTTCCTAGCATCATTACCTGCCATCTTTCTGACCAGCTGCTCCATTCTCTGATACATCCTGTATATATATATATATATACATATATATATATATATATATATATATACATATATATATATATATATATATATATATATATATATATATACATATATATATATATATATATATATATATGTATATATATATATATACATATATATATATATATATGTATATATATATATATATATATATATATATATATATGTATATATATATATGTGTATATATATATATATCAACTCTATACAACTTACCTGCACTCTATTTTTTGAAAGACAAGTTATTGCAAGTCTAGGAATTTGGCATACCTACTGTGTGTCAGGTACGTATATATACATATATATAATATATATATATATACATATATATATATATATATATACATATATATATATATATATATGTATATATATATATATACATATATATATATATATATGTATATATATATATATATATATATATATATATATATATATATATATATATGTATATATATATATGTGTATATATATATATATATCAACTCTATACAACTTACCTGCACTCTATTTTTTGAAAGACAAGTTATTGCAAGTCTAGGAATTTGGCATACCTACTGTGTGTCAGGTACGCTAGATAAGTAGCCACGAATTTTATCTCTAGTTCTGAATCACTAAACGAAGTATTTCTTTACTTATAACCTAATCGAAGTCATTCTATGGTAGAGAACTAAATATTTTCGCGGTTGGTTTATTTTAACTTTGCTTTCCATTCACAATCATCTAATGTTTCAAACTCTAAATTTATAAATAATATAAATGAACGCCACGGATATAACCGCTAGGGTTACACTCTCCCAGCGAACTCCACTTTGGCTCAGTATAGTCAACAATAATCGGCCAAAAAAAAACGTATTATGAATATAGATTTTCTTATAAAAAGCTATTTAGATTTAGTAGCTTGTTACTAAAAGGCGTTTCAAGTAATATTGTAAGGGATTTTCTATTATGTGAAGTAGCAATGTAATCTAAAGTCCGGTTGTATATTTCCTTGACGAGTTGTAGAGAGTAAACAAAGGCTACCGGCTGACGGCAGAGACAAAGTGTGAATAAAACCAACATTTATACCGAACGGGACAATACTGTATAAATATAAAATGAAACGGGTAGGGCCTCTAGTGACTACGAATGTTGTAAAGTATTCGGAACGTCGGGATAGTAAATACAAAATTAAACAAGGTATAGTCCATAAATGTAGTTTCATTTCATATAACTAATATTTGCTTAAACATTAAAAACCTATTTTTCCTGTATTATATTAAATGCCATTGCATTTATTTACAAAATCCTTACTAATATTATAAATGCGAAAGTAACTCTGTCTGTCTGTCGCTCTGTCACACCAAAACTGCTGAACCGATCTAAATGTAATTTGGCACACAGATAGTCTAGAGCCTGATAAAGGACATAGGCTACTTTTAATGCAAAAAAAAAAGGGAATGAAAAGTTGTAAGGAAATATCGTCATTTTTAGAGGCAGCAGCTTGAAACTTATTTTTAGGCTATTGATTAGATATAAATAAATATGACAATTACATTTTGTAAAAAAAGTACCCTTAAGGGATAAAAAGAACCTTAAAGTAATAATGAAAAGTACCCTTAGGGGTAAAAAGAATAAGGGGATGAAAAACTTTAGGAAAGTAACCTTTCACGCGGGCGAAGCCGCGGGCAGAAGCTAGTTTATTATAACAATTGCGAAAATACTTTAAAAGAAGTACTACAAAAAATGGCCGCCTGCCCGATGTCAACCCTCCTTGAGAATGTTGACCAAACGGCATCAGATGGAGTTGGCCCAGGTCTTTATAAGACTCTTAGTCGTCTTTTATGACATTCACAAGCAAAGTAAGGATTGATAGTATTCGTAGCTACCACACATCGATTAGTATGAAAAAAAAATGACTCAAATCCCTAACAATAGTTTTATTTAAAATATTTGTTTAGATTATATGTGTATTTTCTTTTTACTTTGAGTGGTGGTTTTAATAAATATCGGCTGCTAGTATGAACGTACTTTGCTTTGAGGGTCTCACGCTATTATCCTCAAAGGGATAAAAAGAACCATAGCAACATTTGGTCACGTAATTTTTAAACTCGCATAATAAAGGGCGTGCTTATTGCATTTCGTTAACTGGAGACAGTTCCAAATTTCGTGCTTGCTATTGCATATTCTTTGAAAAATTTTTAAGAATTGAGGAAATGTAACTTGTATAACTCCCTATCGGGATTCAAACTCGTATACCAATGCCACTGGATTAAGGATATATATTAATCTCTGGAAATGAACTAATTAAATAAATGAATGTAATTTTAATGACGAAGTTATAGACTTTTTAATTAAGTTAAATTTTAGTCATTACATTCAACCTTTATAGAATCTGTTGCTGGAAGTAAGGCTCTTAATATGTCATATGATTTGATTATACTTTGGTGCGGTTATTGCCATAATCGCCACATTTGACAAGTGGGTTAGCGATGCAGAGATCCTTCAAGTGACCTTTAGTGGATTTTTATGACTCTTAAGTAAGGGGTAAAGGGTTGCAAAAACTGTACTATCGGAGGGATTTTCTACTTATTTAATTTTTTTTAATCATTTATCACTAGCATACAAATCTAAATTTATATTTCACGTGTCTGGCCATATTTTGCAAAAAAAGATAAGTATTACGACTTAAGTGCCAAGGTTGCTAGCCATCTGAGTACTTTACCGATTATCTACCTTCATCATAGTTTTAGCTAAAATAAAAAAGGTATCAATTTTATTTAATTACTATTTTAATCAAGACTTAAGTAATTTCCATTTCAAATTCATTTGAAATTCGTCTATGATTAAAAGGAATATATCATTAATTCGTAAATATACACCGTAACAAGGTTATTCAATTTCGGGATTTATAAGATCTGCGTCAAAGCTTGATGGTGGAGGTACTAAAAGATTTTCTAATTCATCATTAGATTTGTTAGGTAAGCTCAAAGGCTGTCTTATATTTTCGGTTTCAGAAGAAGCGTTGTTCGTAGGATTCGATTCTGAAGGACCCATATAGAAAGAGAAAAAGAGTTGGATTCACAAAAAATTAGGTCCTTTTTCGGCGGATATAATATGGCCGACTAAATTTAATCAAATGACTGTTCAAGATCAGAATTTCAAAATTTAGAAATATGTTTGTTTTCGTCCGTTAACCGTTTCATAAACGTTTCCCAACTCAAACCACATGGAAATAGATATGGCAAAAAAAACAAAACAAAAAATAAGTAATGTACAATAAAGAATAAAAAAGATTTGCATTTATCATGTTTCTTGCATAAACTCCGTGTATATTAGACATTATCGCATGCGTTTCAGTAATTTCATAAAATTTGGTCGGCCACATTCGATCCGCCATCTTGAATTTTGAAATTCTGATCTTAAATTCGTGATCAGCAAACTCAAAAACCCCCCTACACACAGAATTTCCATGATTTTAAAACATTTTACAAGATTTAGTCGGCCATATTGGATCCGCCATCTTAAATTTTGAAATTCTGATCTTGAATTCGTGATTAGAAACTTCAAAAACCCCTCTACACACAGAAGTGCCGTAATTTTGAAGCATTTTACGAGGTTTAGTCGGCCATATTGGATCCCCCATCTTGAATATCCAAAATATAACCTCAAATTCGTAATTAGCCACCCCAAAAACTCCTTATATATACATTTTAGAGACAATTATTAGAGACGTAATTTTATTTATAATATTCGTAACTTATCAAATAACGTTCATTTTTTCACATATTGATCTTAAAGAGATTAGGTTGATTCAAGGCATAAAAAAAAAACTATTTATAGTTTAGATATTCTGTGCACTTTTGGTTGTAGTTTGATGTCGATTCAGTAACAGATAAGAAAAAATCACAATTCCTTTTTTCTAAAAATCTCGTGATTTTTTTTTAATGCGCCATATTGGTTTTAAAGTCATTTTTATACAAATCTGACAGCACTAATCGAAAGAGCAATCTCTAAATTAGTAGAATAGGTATGTTTAGAATTTTTTTATGTAATTTAAGTCTCAAATATGGTATGAAAATTGTGCTCTTCCAGGACTTAATGGGTTAAATAGCGTAATTGTTAAGATTTCTGTTCTAAATTTATGTGTAATTTTGTGTTCAGTAAATGCGTGTTTGAAAAGTACCCCGAAATATAAGGAGTATTTCCTTAGTGCCAAACGTTTTCTATTTTTAACAATTAATATTAAGAATAATACGATTATTTAGCAAAATAATTAGAAAATCTTGAAGCTAAAATTCTGTCTCTTGTTGTGAGAGCCGTAGACGACATTAATTACTTGAAATACTTTCCAATGATTAGTTAGAAAGAAAGAAAGAAAGAAAAGTATTTATTTTGTGCCACAAAGAAGAGACGCCAGGAACAAACAGAAAAAAAAACAAAAATAACCTTACAATAAATGAAAAACATAAAATCTATAAACTAAATAAGGAGACATAATAATTATGATCGAGTGAATGTCTCAGCTGCGGCAGAAGAAAGGATAACTGCTCAGCAATTGTTGTGATGTCAATGTAACACCACAACGCTGATTTTCAGCAATGTCCTTTTTTTCCGACGACTTAGTTCTTTACCATAAATGAATTAAATGATACAAATGTTGTCCGTGTGGTGATAGAGTAAAAATACAATTCTTCACCTCCTATAATACCCGTGGGTGTTGTAACTAAGGAATACATATTGTATTCCATATTGCATATAAAATTTATGCAAACTTAAAATAAAGTTTTATACAAACATGACCACCATTTTTAGCCACGCTGTTAAAATTTTTGTTTTTAATCCGGGGTCAACCCAATTCAGGGTGAACCCTGTATATGAACAGAAATGATAATGATGACGGATACCGTCTACAAGTTTAAGTTTTCATTGTATCACTAACAGTATCAGAAGTTTCAGTTAATCTCCATGGAAGTAATTCATTACAAATATTTGTAATCCTATTATTATATTATGGCAACATTTCAACCCTTGAAATTAATATCAGTTACAACAATCATCATCATCATCATCACAGCCCATAACGTCCCACTGTTGGGCTCGGGCCTCCTCCGTAATGGGAGGGAAATTAACCTACTGTACTACGCTGGTCAGACGTGTTGGTATAGGATTTTGTTTCGAGTTTTCCTTCTTTCGCATAGATGTTATATGCCTTTTATATCAATTAGTCGTCTCTTACGATCACCCATGGGTAAGATAGGGGGGTGGTGAATTGTATTCTTACTCTGTCACCACACGGAGAAACAAATTACGACATTAATAATATCAATAAAACATCAATTATATTTTTTGTTATCCCATCAGTTGTTATGACAACGGTGACTACACAGATTGCAATTATTACCTCATGACCCGATTTGTATTATAAACACAGCTCTGCAACCGTTCGTTGTAGCGCTAAATAGTCTGTAAATTTTCTCGGTAGTCTAGAAAATCTTTATCCGTATGGTGATGACCACGGAAGACAAAGATCGGGTCCACTCGCACGTCGTTGTTGATAGGTATGTTTCGCTTCATATTATATCTTACGTCTTCAAGGTGACGTATGCCATCTACCGGACAATGTTTACACATTGTATAGACTTAATACTTCAAACTTTACAGTTAGAATTGTATTAAACGATGACACAACCTTGTTATTCATGGATGGATAGGTATGTTGTTGGAAGGTACTACGGGTTCGTGCACCGCTTCTTCCGTCGCCCCGGACGGATTAGCGGGGCATAAGCACACAATAGCCCAAGGCCAAAAAAAATATCTATATGATGATGGAAGAAGATAATATAATCACACCTATTCTTGCTCATGGATGTCGTAAAATCCTTCTAATTGATATAGCATTTTTTTTATGGTAGTAATCTAGATACACGCCGCCCGTTCCTTCCGAGGCAACGGAAGAGCAGCGCGTGGCCCCATAACCCTTCGTATTCCCTCCCCATCGCCATTGGGCCGGCCACTGGTACCTCTTCCTTATCATCCGTGACCAGCCCGAATTAATATGGCATACAGACAACATAGGTCATAATAGGAGAGCTGGAAATATAACTCTATACCAACCCGTTTGAGCGTAGTATAGTACGACAATGTTTCTTCTATTTTTTTTTTATTGCATATATGGTGGCAAATGAGCAAACAGCCCACCTGATGGTAAGTGTCACTGCCGCCCATGGACCTTTGTAATACCAAAGGTAAGGCCGCTGCCTACCAATAAAATACCCAAACCCACCCAGTTGGGCTTCCGGCTCTCTCGCTCATCGAACAAAGCGCAATAGCACATTGCCATTACTCAGACGTCGATCTTCTGTGAGAGTGTGGTACTACCCCGGATGGGAGATCAACCCTATTGAACGTATATGAGCTAAGATGATAGAATAATGGTAAACTTTCTTGATCAATAGACATTTTTTGCATTTTTCTGGAAGCTACCAATATCAGCGCATTGAAACAAAACACTTCTTCACCTTTACGATTCTTTCACCCGTAGACGTTTATTATTTGACATAGGCCTCCCTATGAGAATGTTATTCAAAAGGATCCCTTGCCACTTACATCTAACGGCTCTCTATAAATTTGGAGATGTAGTCGGTCTACTTATTGGGGGCATAATGGTAGTCATCATTCTCCTACACTTATCCCAATTACTTGGGGTCGATACAATATGTACTCTTCTTTCATAATACATATTGTAAAAGTTATTGGCAATAGTTTTATGACTGGCCGCCTGCCAGACGTCAACCCTCCTTGCGATACATTCGCTATTGTTGACGAAACGGCATCAGATGGAATTGGCTCAGGTCGTTATAAGGCTCTTAGTCGTCTTTTACGACATCCACGAGCAAAGTAAGGGTTGGTAGTATTCGTAGCCTCACACAACTTGACATAATGGCCAAGTATAATAAATCATAAAATAATTTAGTTACTTTAGTTATAGATTAAGTTAATTAAAGTTAGTAAAGTTTCTGATAAAAAAAAACACATCAATAAACTGAGTATTAATTTTCTACATGGCTGTACGTTATAGCTGACCAAGTTCCGTACAAGTATAACGAAAAACTTTTCTCTTTAGAGTATCTGATCAGATTCACAGTTTTCATTACTTTTTTATTTTATAAAAACTTTCTCGCGTAAGGACGTAAAATGTTTACGGCGTCAAATATCGATATTACTGTTGGTATTTCGTAAACTCATAATAAATATAAAATAAAAGTTGAATTGTATAGCTCATTATTAGCTGTTTGACGCTCCAACAGTTATTACTATAAATTAAATGCTTGATTGCACAAATGACGTAGTGGTTAAGATACCGACCTTATGTGTCGGTGTCGTGGGATCGATTCCCACGCAGGACAACACTTTGTGCGATCCACAAAGTGTTATTCTGAGTCTGGGTGTAATTTGTCTGCATTAATTTCATGTTTGTAAAGTTGCCCGCAATACAAGAATTATTTCTTTAGAGGAGGGTGGTTTAGCAGGGGGCGGCAATGTCTCGCCCCGTGAGTTGGCCTCCTGGCGGGGTGATGTCCGCCGAGAATAACATCTACGCAATAGAAGGCAATCTCGAAATAAAATCCTATATATATATTATACCAACACATCTAACTAGGATGGGTGAAATTCTTTCTTATTGTGAACGAAACTCGTGACCAGTATTGTAATTTATAGAAGGTGAGTTGATGATGATAATAAAGGTCTGATCACACCCTACTTAAATAGTTCAGGACGACCGAAAGGCGACCCCATAACACTATATCTATAGTATGGTCCAATTACCATAATAATAGCGGTTAAAGTAGTCTATTTAGAAATAAGCTTATTATTTTAAGGTATACGTTATTTATGATAACGATGGCTATGTGCTACCGTAATAAGAGGGAAGTTGTATCAATGGGGTCATGCAGATAACAATATACAATTACATCCCTAATTTCTCAAGTATATTGCCTACCTGCAATCATTATTAATTGGCGTCAATACAAATAATTCGATCAGTAATAATATTATACAAAGTATCAATTTACTTAATCTTTATATTATTATGATTCTTTATAAAGATGCGAAAGGGAATGCTCCGATTCGAATTCTAACTGCGTTACGGCTTTGTCGGGAAAGATTTGATTTTATTGGTCGCGCATTATTGATGACAATATAGACATAATATGTTTTATTATAACAATATTCGTAAAAATTCGTAAAACTCGCACAAAACGAACGACCGGTCAAATTTAATTTCAACTTTTCGCGGTATTTTCCAAATAAACCATTAGACCACGTAATGACGTGAGCTGTCAGTTGCCATTGGTTACATCATCAACAGATGAACATTTAGAACTGATTTCCTTTTAATTTTTTTTTTGTTATTAATATCATATTTTAATATCCTATATCCTATTCGCGACGACAACAAACTCAAAAACATAAAAATCATAAAAATTGGTGCAGCCGTTCTCGAGTTATAAGTGTTGTAACTAACTCAACTTTTTTTTATATATATAGATATATTATTTTTGGTCAAATGAGCTTTTTTTGCGCCTGTTTTGATAATCGTACTTAAGGAGTAAACTCCAGTCGTGCGTCGGAGCAGACACACACACTTTTGTATATTTTTTATTTGATAAACTGACAGCCTATATGTGAGCCTCTGCAAAGAAAGATACGATAATCACCACGTTAAGCATTAACCTTTTACAATTGCAATAAAAATCCAATATCAGTAACTGAAACTATACTAAATTGTGGTATAATCCGAAATAATTTTGTATCCCTAACCGTTTCTGAAACCGGTTTAACATTATTTTAATATTCGTATACAAATCCGAAACCTCATATCTGCAGCATCCCTAGCATGAACCACCTTCGTAGGGAGGCCTACATCTAATAAAGGAAAATGCTCGAATAAACTGAAGAATATAGCCGTAGATTTTATATAACTCATAATTCATTTATTCATAAGGGTTTCTTACACGTCATTGTTACATTTCATAATATATAATTAAATATTATTTAGGTACATCAAATTAAAAATTTCATTTATATTCAAATTAAAAAAAAAAATTATGCGTGCGTACAAAGTACACATATCAGAAGTGAAACTGTGGCAAACTATTTTTTAAATCTCGTTTACATACATCAACAAATAGCGTGTACTCTCTCTCTCTCTCTCTCCCTCTCTCCCTCTCTCTCTCTCCCTCTCCCCCTCTCTCTATCTCTCTCTCTCCCTCTCTCTCTCTCTATCTATCTCTCTCCCTCTCTCTCTCTCTCTCTCTCTCTCTCTCTATCTCCCTCTCTCTCTCTAGCTCTCTCCCTCTCTCTATCTCTCTCTCTCCAGAGGGAGAGGAGAGAGAGAGAGCTCTCTCTCTATCTATCTCTCTCCCTCTCTCTCTCTCTATCTCGCTCTCTCTCTCTCTCTCTATCTCCCTCTCTCTCTCTCTATCTATCTCTCTCTCTCTCTCTATCTCCCTCTCTCTCTCTCTAGCTCTCTACCTCTCTCTATCTCTCTCTCTCCCTCTCTCTCTCTCTCTATCTATCTCTCTCCCTCTCTCTCTCTTTATCTCTCTCTCTCTCTCTCTCTCTCTATCTCCCTCTCTCTCTCTAGCTCTCTCCCTCTCTCTCTCTCAGGCGTGGCGCGTTCCTCGTGTGGGTTTCATCTGTAAAAAATCTACCCTCAAGCGCAAAAAAGTTTCCCTTCGAAACAAGATGGCGCGTAACGGAAAAATGTGACGGTAATTTTTTTCCAACGCCAATAAAGAAGTTTCACTTCAAAAAAAAAAACCAATGTCAAATAGTAACAATAATGTCAAATAGTACCAATAATAATAAAACGTAAACAATAGCTGCAAATAAACATTGTCTACATTTTTATAAATACGTCATAAGTATAAAATGCCTGCCTGACGAGTCACTGCTTTAGGCGAACTTTGGAAGCTATTGAGACTTGGAGCAGAAGTTACCTGTCTAGGCAATTTATTATACACCGTTGGGCCCATAACATGAGTCGTTCTCTCCGACTTGGTAAGTGTCCGTGATATGGCCGAGAGGTTTTCTCGATGTCTTGTATAATAAGAATATATATGGTAAACGGTATAAAAGTTATTTTAATAAAAGAAAAGCTAGTTAAAATACTTAATAATGCTACATTATTTTACCGAAATTAATGTATACCGCTTTTCTGTTTAAATAATTAAGCTTTTGTAGGATAACGATAAAGTTTGTTTACATTCATATTAAAGCTTGTTCAGTTTCGTGATTACACATACCTTAACTTCTCAAATAACTAGATTAAATGCTAAGACCATGTTGTGTATAAATTTAATTAAGTCAAGATGGTCTTACCGGAGATGCCGTAGGATTTAGTATTCCAGAGCAGAAATGCGGCACCGTGTCGGCCTACATCAAAATTCTAATTCATTTACTCAACGGACCACGCGGTCGAAATAAATCAATGTCTTGCTCTTATTTCGATAAGGGTTGTCTTAGGAATCCAAAAGGGTATAAATGTATTCAATACCGTTTTGAAATAACTTTTGAAGTAAAAAATTCTTTAGCAACAATATAAGGGCTAGCTGGGATATTTTACTAATGGAAAACACATCTATATACAGATAAATAAAATTGATTTGTCTGTTTGCGATGTTACAATAATATTATACTAAATACATATACTTAAAAGTGTAAAAAAAAACTCACCTACCTAGACCAGATTGGTCACGCACTGAAGGAAAGTGGAGTCAAGAGTCTCTGAAACCGGCGAGCGTGTATGAAGAGAATTATGAATGTTGAGGAAGCGAGTGAAGTATGCAAGGATAGAGTTCTCTGGCACTCAGTTCTCTCTGCCTACCGTGCAAGGGATATGGCGTGATGATATGTATGTAAAAGTATATGTAGAGAAATAAAAAAAAAAAAATTATTTTGTACACATTCTCCAGTTTGATTGCACAGATGGAGTAGTAGTTAAGTTATCGTCCTATCATGCTAGTGTCATGGGTTCGATTCCCAAGTAGGACAATAATTTGCGCAAACCATAAATTGCTATATTAATGCTGGGTGTAAATTATGTCCGTTAAATTATATGTTTGTAAAGTCCGCCGCAATACATGGATTAGTTCTTCAGTGCAAGGTATTGTCTTTTTTATTTAAAAGAAATTACTAACTTGTAGCCATAAAAAGCTAATTAAAAATAAACATAACTCAAATAAAAAAACTTCAGACATAAACATCTTATTTTAACGAGAGACAAAAATCTTATTGGCTCTGTTTGTGCTACTTCACGCTAATAAAATAGTGCAGCTATTCTACCAACACCTGGTATATTTGTAATATATTTATCAAAATTTAACTCGTCATCATCATTATCATTCTCCTATTCTTGCCCCAACTACTTGGGGTCGATATAATATGTATTTTTCTTTCATAGTACATATTGTAAAAGTTATTGGCAATAGTTTTATGACCGGCCACCTGCCAGACGTCAGCCCTCCTTGGGAATGTAATAGTTGACCAAACGGCATCAGTTGGCCCAGGTCGTTATAAGGCTCTTAGTCGTCTTTTACGCCATCCACGAGCAAAGTAAGGGTGGGTAGTATTCGTAGTCGCTAACCACACAGAAATTTAACTCATATACTATACATAATTTCATAAGATTATGATAATACACATATGTGTGGTGTGGTCTTCCATGTGGTGATGGAGTAAGAATACTATTCACCACCCCATATCTTACCCGTGGGTGATCGTACGAGACGACTAAGGGATGTAAAACGAATATAACATCTATGCGAGAGAAGAAAATTTCGAAACAAAACCCTATATAAACACGTCTGACCAGCGCGGTATAGTAGGTTAATTTCCCTCCTGTTACGGAGGAGGCCCGAGCCCAACAGTGGGACATTTATGAGCTGTGATGATGATGAATGCACATATGTAGAAAATGGTAGGAATATTTATAATATAATATTTTTTTTTTATCATAATAGCACAGTTCATTAACCTATTCATTGCAGTGGATGATCGTAAAAGACTACTAAGGGATGCAAGAGGATAATACCACTCCCAAAGAAGGTAATTAATCTGGCCAACGTGGTATAGTAGTTTAATTTAACTCTCAATATGGAAGAGGCTTAGACCCAGCTAGCTCATATGAATTGAGATTTTGCAAGCATATTTGCAATAATTTAAAAAAAACACGAACCAGTCTCATGACTGGTTCGTTTTTTTTGTGTTTTGGCTTGCCAAGAGAATTAAAAACTTAAATCTATGAAAAAAAAAACTAATTAATTAATAATTTAAAATTAATTGTTGATATCCACTCAATTTATTTATTCATAGAAAAAAAAATTTCTCAAACGATTTTGCAATTTTGAGAGATTACTAATTTAATGGAAGTGACAAATTAACACAACACTAAACTCTTTAATTTAGTAATTGATTAATATTAACGATATTACTTCCTCTCCTACGGTCTGCTATCCCTCTGTCTTACGAATTTTCGATCAGGTCACGTGCCCTGACACGAGTTTAAAATTTTTTACCCATCCCAAAAAAGTGCACAACGCAACCTAAAAGAGTTTTAACTTAAAAATGCCTGATTGTAGTCTCCCAGCAATTTATCCATGGTTATAAATTTTCTCTTTAGAACAATCAAAATGTTATGTTTAATACGAAGAAATTTTCTCTCGCGAGTCAAATTCACGCAATTTTCCTTTTAACATTTAACTGACGTGAATATATTTTACACGATATAAATATGAATGAATATTTTTTGGCTTGTGTGAATATTTTTTGGAAGTTTATTTTAATTTGTAAAATTTTCCGGGGAAAAAAGTCAAAGAGTTGAAGGTTTCAGTTTACTTTTTATTATTAATTTTAAAATAAAATAATAATTGTATTCAGCGTTAGCGTTAGTTCAGAGTTAGCTATAGGGGCCGCTAGGGGGCGCTCTCTAGTGGACATTGTGTAAAAACAGCTCTGTGTTCTTTATTATTTTTGTTTATTAATAGTACTTATAAACTACTAGATATAAGCTTAACCCATACCTAATTGACTAATTTTATAGTGAGAGTGTTATTCAAACATTTAATGAAGAATTGATAAAGAGATACCATAAATTTGAAGTGGACCTAATTTTGTAAATAAATAGTGATTTTACAGTTAAAATAAACAAAAAGTGAAAAGTTATCTAGAAAACGCTACATACTATCAAAATCACACCAATTTATGTTTTAATTGTAGTATTCAAGTGAAACTTATTTGAGTAACATTACACAGCGGAGTCAATATGATTTAATTTTTAATAGACTACCGACTTTTATAAATAATATGTTATACGTATCAATGAATGCCAAAATTTGCAATATGTATTAATTGATTCGTGGTGCATTCATTTGATGAGTGGTATAGATCTTACATTGAATGGTCGTGGTATCGAATCTCAACGGAGTTGCACTTTTTGTGAATGTTATTTATAGAATTATGTATATATGAGTTGATTGAAAGATTTGGTCTATTATAGAGGAGAGTCATATGTACAAAGACCAAGTTTAATATTCATAAATATATTATATAATTAAAAATGTTTTCTATGTTTGAAAATGTCACCCAAAGAAAGCAAAAATCTACTCAGCAACAACAGCTTGCTGCACACAAATCGCAAGACAATGTTTGTGACGCGTTAGATAATAGCCGCCATACATTGAACTCCTCATCTACATCTGTAGTAAACCTAACAGGTGTTAGTCTACCAATTGAATCATGTGAACACTTAGAAAACAAAGAATTAATAGAACAAATAAATCATTTAAAATTAGAATTGGAAATTGCTCACAAGGAGGTGGAACTACTTAACCAAGAAAACTGTTCTTTAAAAATGAAAGTAAATGATTACGATAAATTATTAAATATGTATAAAAAAGTTACCACCGCTGACATATTGAGGGATCGATCCACACCCAAAAAGAATGTGAAGAATTATTCACCTGGAGGAAAATTGCCTAGACAATTAAAAGTTGACAGCTCGAATACATCGCCTTTACAGGTGTTTCCAAAATTTTCACTTTTGGAAAATCAACAAAGTGACATATTAAAACTACCATGTATACAAGACGAATTGGAAACCAAACGTAAAAATAACACAAAATCTCACACAGCCCGGTCTCCAGTTTCTCCTATCAACCTTAATAAAAAACCGAATAAACGCTATAACTTTCATGAAGGTTTAGGCTATAAGTTTCAGAGGGACAAATATGAGAGGGACTTAAACTGTCTCAAAAAGCGTAAGATTATAATTTTAGGAGATCAACAAATTAAAAATTTAAACATATTCTTTAGAAAATTATATGGTGACTATTTCGATGTTATTTCTTACATAAAACCAGGAGCTGATACGAGAGAACTTCTAAGTAGTATAAAAAACTTGACCAATAATTTAAATAAAGACGATTACCTAGTTATATTTACAGGCAGTAATGATATGAACCCCTCTTACTTTTACGCTAACCTCTACTATGGCATACAAGAGTGTTATAATACTAATTTTATTATATCCCAAATACCATATAATAGATACCTTAATGAAACAAAACTGAATGAAACTGTAAATGGGATTGCCCGGCAATTTAACTATTGTAAAATGTTAAACTTAAACTATGAAACATGGATATATTCACAGACGAAGTTATTCCTACAAAATATAGTAAATAAATTAGTCTTTATGATTGCTAATGAACTTTATTCCAATAGATATATAAGAAAACCCACAAAAACGACACAATCAAAACCAATAAATGCTTTGAATTCTATTACATTAAGTGATAAGGAAACACAAACGGATAACAAACTTTTTCGTGGCTTCCAGTGTTAATACTTTGACTGTGTTGCATCAAAATATAGCAGGAGCTTTAAATAAACAAGAGGAGCTTTATTGCGCTGTAGAAAATTTAGAGCAACAAGCACACTATATTGATGCTATTTGTTTGTGTGAAACTTTTATAATGGATGGTACAGCAAAGTATTTACAATTGAAAGGCTTTAATACAGCAGCAAATTTCTCTAGGAAAAATTCAAAGAGGGGAGGTGTCCTTATTATGATTAAGAAAGGTATTGACTTTAAAGTTTTGTCTGAAGTTGCCAAATTGAGTGAAGCGTGTTTGTTTGAGTGCTGCGGAGTGGAAATCAGCAAGTATAGTGTAATATTGGTATGCTTGTATCGAACACCTACATCTAATATTCCAACATTTTTTTATAAACTCGACACCCTACTTCTCAACCTATGTCGTCACAGACGCAAGAAAATTATCCTGTGTGGAGATATAAATATAGACCTCATGAAAATCACCAAAGAGGTTACTGAATATAAACATATATTACAGTCACACAATTTAAAGACCTACATAACAAATTCAACACGGATAACAGCTAAAACGAATACTTGTATTGACCACATTATTTCAAATATAGAAAAAGGCATCAGTGCCATTCATGATTTGGGCCTTTCCGACCACACCGCACAAACATTTTCTTGGATTGCACAACAACCAAGAACTACTCCATTAAAGTGGTGGTATGAATTAAAACGTGACCTATGTAGTGAAAACCGTGAAAAATTTTTGAACTGTATTTCTAGTATCACTTTCAAGGAGGTGTTCAAAGAAAATAGAGCTAATGAAGCTTTTAAGACATTTCATGACTTATATTGTTTATTTTATAACCTGTGCTTTCCCATCATCCGAGTGAGAATAGCAAATAAAGATATTCGTAAATCAAAATGGCTTACCAAGGGATTAAGAATTAGTTGTAAAACAAAACGAAATCTTTATAATAAGTACAAGTTTAAACGTAACCATAATACAAAAATTGAATACAAAAAATATTGTGGTTTATTAAGACAATGCTTTACGTTCTCTAAGAAAGCCAATAATACGAAATTTATAAATAAAGCTGATAATAAATGTAAAGCAGTCTGGAATATTATTACGAAAATTACAATTAACGATATCCATCGTAAATCTATTGACAACATTGTTATTAAAAATGATAAAATTACTAATCCTCAGATAATTGCTAATAGTTTTAATGATTTTTTTATTCAAAATATTGAAAATAACAAATCGGATTCATGTAGACATACAAACTTAAATATTAATCAAATTAATAATAGTATATTTATTGACCCTGTTAGCCATCGGGAACTTGCAAATATTATTATGTCTCTAAAAAATTCTAAAGCAGTCGGATATGATGGACTTCGTACAGATATTATTAAAAGTAGCGTTGACATAATAACTAACCCATTAGTACATTCAGTCAACCTATCTTTAGAACAAGGTGTTTTTCCTGAAGTGTTGAAAATGTCTATTGTAAAACCCATATTTAAGAAAGGCGAGAGAGGTCAAATGGATAATTATAGACCAGTAACGTTGGTTTCTATATACTCTAAAATATATGAAAAAGTATTATACAAACGACTCATGCAATTTACCGAAAAATACAAAATAATTAGAGACGAACAGAATGGTTTTCGGAAAAACAAAAGTACGTCACTTGCTGCTTTTCAACTTATAAAATCTATAATAGAGTGTATCGATAGTCAAGTACCAGTGTCTGTAATATTCATGGATATGAGTAAAGCATTTGATTTCGTCTGTCATGAAATATTACTTGATAAGCTTCACAAATATGGTATAAGAGGAACAGCTTTTAAATGGATTGAGTCATACCTGTTTGACAGGACGCAATGTGTAGAAGTTTCCAATTATAACAGTAATTCTAATATAATTGTATCAACTCGATCAAAATTCTTAGTAAATAAGTACGGGGTGCCCCAGGGCAGTATACTGGGGCCACTTTTATTTCTAATGTATATAAATGACTTACCATCGGCCATTTCGCACGAGTGTGTCTTATTTGCTGATGACTCATCCATTTTAATAAGAGGAGCAATAAAAGATGAGTATGAAAATAATATCAATTCAGCCCTTGAACAAGCAGGTGCATGGATGGCATCAAATAACCTAAAACTGAATGTGAAAAAAACTAAATATATGCAAATTCACACTAGTCGCTCTCAGCCGTTTGATCTCAAAGTTTTATATAAATCTACACCAATTGAAGAAGTGTCAGTGCATAGATTTCTGGGGATCACGATAGATAAATTCTGTGGGTGGAAAAACCATATAACAGAGTTATGTAGCAGACTAAACAGATTCATTTATCCATTAAGATATATAAGCAAGACTGTCTCGGTTAATGCTGCTATGAGTGCGTATCATGGCTATGTGTGTTCTGTATTACGGTATGGGATCATTTTATGGGGTCGTTCAGTTGAATTTGACAATGCTTTCATAATGCAAAAAAAGTGTATAAGGGCTATTTTTGGGCTACGTCAAACAGACTCGTGTCGTCCTCTTTTTAAGAAATTTAATTTATTGACACTACCGAGTATATATATTATTGAAGCTTGCATATTTGTCGTAAAGCATAGAAATCTCTTTTCTGAACCAAAGAGGCATTATGCACCTAGACCTAAGAATGCTAAAAAGTTGTATATACCTTGCACTAAATTATCATTAACTTCCAATAATTGTTATATAATGTGTAGTAAAATATTTAATAATATACCTTACCAATTCCGTGATATGACATTTAATCAATTTAAATATAATTTGACGAAATGGCTAATGGAAAAACATTTTTATAGCATACAGGAGTTTTTCCAATATAAAATATAATTTATTAATATTATGACATTCGTTTTTCCTTGACATATTCTGTTTTGACATTTTATTTTAATAAATTTGTAATTTTGACATAATATTATGTGTATTCAGGCCAAAGTATGACATGATATTTTCATGCTATTATAATTTTGCATGTTATACAATTATGACAGAACATGTAGAACAAATAAAATTGTAACACCTTATTGTACCATGATTCAGAGCAAAATAAATTATTATTATTATATTGTATCTCCATTTATGCACGGGATCTTCCGTAGGGAAGATACCCGGTCCTTTGGTAGGCTTACATGGGGATATGGATCCAACACGCAGAGGCCTTTAGAGAAATTTAATCTAAATATTGGGATGGGACACCTACCGATGACATTCCACGTCTGCACATAACATACGTGGAATGCCAGCACTAAGTGTAAAACTATTGTGTGATGATGGTATCTAATATATGAATATGAGAGTGGGTGCTTAGTGGACTGGTTCATCTTATATCTATGAAATTATAAACTGTCGTCTGCCTTCAAACCCATGTTAAGAGATGAACGGTGGCAGACGGTGACTCGCCAACTCACTGAATGGGCCCCCTAAATAGTCGCCACAGACACACTAGTCATACGGGCAACAGAGGGCAACATTGGTGTAAATGGCTAGGGGTGTCGAGCGGTGCGGCGCCGGTTTCACCATTGAGTCTGCGATAAACAGACCCTTGGTTTCCCCGTAATTATGCCCTTGAAAATGACACTTCCACCCCCGAGCATATAGCTCTGGCGACCCCTCTCTGACCAGCTGTTTAAGGCAAGCCAGAGCTGAGAGTCCTTCGGGCACTCTTCGGTTTCCATTCTAGCCAGCCAATGAAGGCCAGCTGGAGACGAGTCCCTGGTCGACTCTCTGGAGTATTCAGGACCGCAGTGTCGCCACTCACATTCAGCTCGCCACAAGCTGCCCTGCGGTTTATTGGCTTTCCTGTAAATCTTGTGATACATTTTTTTTTATATCAAAAGAACTTAAGGAGCCATATAATGTTCCTCCGAGTTTTGCGTTAGCCTCATGGTGAGGTAACGACTGGCCCGGAGGTTTTATTATTATTATTATTATTACATTTATTTAAACTTACACCTACTTAATACATTTCTAAATATAATATAAAAAAATAATATATTTAAAAATATAAAACGCGTGTTGACCCACCGGCAGCGAATACAGGGACCAAGCCGCCGGTGGTTAGGGCTCCAAAGAGAGGAACTTTCTCACGATGCGTGCCGTGTCGAGCAACACCGCTTTCTGCATCAGACCCCCAATCCAACTACCTAACGCGAGCCTCTTAAGGTGTTGAGCGAGGCTCTTGGCAATTAGACCATTGGTCGAAATGACTATCGGTACAACGATTGCCGTGTCTACATCCCACATGTCGACAATCTCGTGAGCTAAGTCTTGATATTTTATTTGTTTATCTTTCTCAGCTTTCACGAGATTCCCGTCATGAGGAACAGTAACATCGACAATCATTGCACGGCGCTGTAGCCGATCTATCACCACGATGTCTGGTTTATTAGCCACAATGGTTCTATCAGTGATAATAGATCGGTCCCAGTACAATGTGGCACGACCATTTTCGAGAACTGGCTGAGGTATATACCTGTAGTACGGCACTTCTGTGCTTACAAGTCTATATAACAAAGCAAGTTGCTGATGGATGATCCTGGCTACTTGGTTGTGTCTATGCAAGTACTCGCCGTTAGCAAGACGTGAACAACCGGAAACGATATGCCTGAGGGACTCGCCTGGTAGGTGACACGCCCGACAAATATCAGCCGTGCCATCCCTCAAGATATATTTCCGGTAGTTATTCGTCTTGATAACTTCGTCAGCAATTGCACAGACAAAACCTTCGGTTTCTCCAAAGAGATTACCGAATTGTAACCAGGTCACAGAGGCTGAGAAATCTACTTCCGAGGCATTTAGGGCCCCGTAGAACCTGCCATGCAGCTCCTTGCTCTGCCATATACTCTCGCGATCTTTGGTGCTTAGTACTGCAGGTTTATGCCAGTTCTCTTTAGCCAACCCAAGCGGGGTGAGCCCGTTATCCACTGCTACCACATCAAGATGCATACCACTCGTCATCTTGAGGAAATAATCCCTGAGGTTGTATATTTCGCGATTATGGAGGGTTTTAGCATTTAGAAAGCCTCGACCCCCACATTTTCGCGGAATATACAACCTCATTACTGATGAACGAGGATGATGCATCCTATGTGATGTCAATAGAGTACGAACTTTCCTGTCCAAGGCGTCCAATTCGGTTTGAGTCCACTTGAGTATGCCAAAGGAGTACATTAGAATCGGCATGACCCATGCGTTGTAGGCACGCACCTTATTGCCGCCCGATAAAAGACTATTTAAAACCTTCTTCAGGCGGCCAAAGAAACGTTCCCGCAACGTTTGTTTCATGTCCGATTCATTAATGTTCAAAGCCTGTGACATACCCAAGTACTTATAGGTATCAGTTACTTGAAGTGGTCTAAATTGTAGAGTATTGAAGAGTTGACCTCTATCAACCTCCACTATCCCACCATGCTTTACATGCATGACAGCACATTTATCTACACCAAACTCCATTTTGATAGAACTACTAAAAGTTTCAGTGACTTTTAGTAATTTCACCAATTGTGGGTTATTTGGTGCAAACAATTTCAGGTCATCCATGTAAAGCAGGTGAGATATTATTTGACCACCTCTTCGTAACCTGCAGCCTAACCCTGAATGTTCTAGTAAGATACTAAGAGGATTCAGTGCTAGGCAGAACCAAAGAGGACTCAAACTGTCACCCTGAAATATGCCCCGCCTGATGTATATCGGTTCGCTACTCCCTAGATTCAGTCGGTGCATTGGATATTTCAGAAACGTTTTCCATTGCCCCATACAAGACTTCAAGAAAGTGCATAGAAGTGAATTAATTTTGTACAACTCCAGCACTCTCAAGAGCCACGTATGCGGCACGGAGTCAAACGCTTTCCTGTAATCTATCCAACACACCGACAGATCTTTTCGGTTGCGACGAACTTGTTGACTAATAGCCGTGTCTATAAGGAGGAGCTCCTTAGTACCACGTCCCCCATTCTTACATCCATTCTGAGAGATAGACATAACCGAATTTAATTGAACATGTTTAGCAATTTTGTTACTCAGAATAGATGTAAGAAGCTTATAGACCGATGGCAAACACGTTATCGGTCTATAGTTACATGGTTCAGTGGTACTACCTGTTTTATGGAGCAGGTGAGTAATGCCAGTCGTCATGAATTCCGGCAACGTCCCAGACACTAAAGCCGACTGAAAGTGAGATGCCAAACGAGCATGAGCACTGTGTAACCATTTTAACCAGAAGTTGTGCAGTCCATCCGGTCCTGGTGATTTCCAATTAGATAAGGAACGGACTGCACAGGTTACATCATCTTTGTCTATTAAAACATTTTCCATTTGTGGAATATTCTCACATGCTCGTTTGACATCCCCCATCCAATCGCCCTCGGAGTGAACGACAGGCACCGACCAAATACTGCGCCAAAATGTATTAGTGACTTCAGCATCAGGTAGCCGCTCATTATCCACAATTAGGCAGGGACGTTCCCAGTTTCTGTAAACTGACTTCTGGTCACTTTCAAACATGCGATTCACAGAATAACGATTCATACGTTTTTTATATCTGCGAATTCGACTTGCCCAAGCATAGACTTTCTGCTTCAGAAAGTCAATGCGCTCCGTGACACGAGCGTTATATTCATCGGGTTTGATGTCAGTTCCCAAGAAGGCCCGTCTCACGTAGCGCATCACCTTCGGTCGAGTATTGCCCGCTCTGAAGCAGATAAGCTTTCCAATGAGCACCCTCGCCTCACAGATACGACATTCAATCCTGCACTGCCAAGCGGGTTTGGCTTTTTTTTGTTGTATAGTAGATTCATTTTCTAAAAATTTTAGTCCTGCTATACGACATGCTGCAACGGCCACACAGTACAGGATTGAATGTGTATCACTAATACTATCACTAGTATGTAAATAACTAGTTAAAAGTGAGTCAAGGGTACCCACCAGACGCCTGTTTTTTCTATGCATGGGCAATCGTGGCAAGCGTGGCCTAATATTATGAGGTATGAATCTATATTCGCGAAGAGCACATTCTAAAGCATTTCTTACCTCCTCATTGTACTGGGTGTCCATAGAAACAGTCGCGTCCTCACCTTCCGCATATGGTGGAGGAACGGATTGTGTAGTGTCAATCGTAGAAATTTCTGTAGAAATGGGAGTAACACGGCATGTTTGTATGGACACTAAGCGTAGCCGATCAAGTGTAGCAACATCCAACAGATGACAGCGCTGGATGGCTCGCACCTGATCCGACAGTCGTTGAGCTGTAACGTTGATAGTTGGTTCGAGGTTCTGAAACAGAAGCAGCATACGATCACGGTACGCGGTGAGTTTGATTGCCCCCTCTGTTGCCTCGAAATATGCGCGCATGACGTTTTCATTAATGCTATGCGTCCATTTCATGCGCTGCACATTACCACCGGCAGCGGGGGCCCTGTGTGAGGTCGGTGGGCCTCTGGGTCCCAAGCAAATCGGTGGCCGGCCTCTCCCTCGTCTCGGCGCAGGTGTTGGTGTCGTCGGTGGGGAGAAATACTCGTCGCTGGAACTTGAGCTCGACGCCTCTGTCGTAACAGAAGCTGCTGGTACACTAGCCGTCGGTTGGGAAGCGGAGCTTTGCGACGAGCCCGGGGGTGGTGGTCGTGCTGCTTTAGTCTGTGACCTTGTCAACATTTCGCTATAACAAATTTGTTCATGTTTTCTTTCTTCAGTTTTAATGATTTTATCATTTTGACGTGTATGTCAAATGTCATTATTTCTTATATTTATGTATTTTTCAATGTTAATATGTTATTACAAAGATATTGCTTTAAATTTCATAAATAAAAAAATTGTAGATACTTTTTAATACAAAACAGATCTATTAGAAACTCAATAAATTAATTAAAAATATTTTTTTCAATATATTGTGTTGACAAACATGTATAGCCTTCAGTGTTGCAAGGTTATATTATTATTATTATTGTATCTCCATTTATTCACGGGATCTTCCGTAGGGAAGATACCCGGTCCTTTGGTAGGCTTACATGGGGATATGGATCCAACACGCAGAGGCCTTTAGAGAAATTTAATCTAAATATTGGGATGGGACACCTACCGATGACATTCCACGTTTGCACATAACATACGTGGAATGCCAGCACTAAGTGTAAAACTATTGTGTGATGATGGTAACTAATATATGAATATGGGAGTGGGTGCTTAGTGGACTGGTTCATCTTGTATCTATGAAATTATAAACTGTCGTCTGCCTTCAAATATTATATTATCCTCCTTATTATTATTATTGTATCTCCATTTATTCACGGGATCTTCCGTAGGGAAGATACCCGGTCCTTTGGTAGGCTTACATGGGGATATGGATCCAACACGCAGAGGCCTTTAGAGAAATTTAATCTAAATATTGGGATGGGACACCTACCGATGACATTCCACGTTTGCACATAACATACGTGGAATGCCAGCACTAAGTGTAAAACTATTGTGTGATGATGGTAACTAATATATGAATATGGGAGTGGGTGCTTAGTGGACTGGTTCATCTTGTATCTATGAAATTATAAACTGTCGTCTGCCTTCAAATATTATATTATCCTCCTTATTATTATTATTGTATCTCCATTTATTCACGGGATCTTCCGTAGGGAAGATACCCGGTCCTTTGGTAGGCTTACATGGGGATATGGATCCAACACGCAGAGGCCTTTAGAGAAATTTAATCTAAATATTGGGATGGGACACCTACCGATGATATTCCACGTCTGCACATAACATACGTGGAATGCCAGCACTAAGTGTAAAACTATTGTGTGATGATGGTATCTAATATATGAATATGGGAGTGGGTGCTTAGTGGACTGGTTCATCTTGTATCTATGAAATTATAAACTGTCGTCTGCCTTCAAACCCATGTTAAGAGATGAACGGTGGCAGACGGTGACTCGCCAACTCACTGAATGGGCCCCCTAAATAGTCGCCACAGACACACTAGTCATACGGGCAACAGAGGGCAACATTGGTGTAAGTGGCTAGGGGTGTCGAGCGGTGCGGCGCCGGTTTCACCATTGAGTCTGCGATAAACGGACCCTTGGTTTCCCCGTAATTATGCCCTTGAAAATGACACTTCCACCCCCGAGCATATAGCTCTGGCGACCCCTCTCTGACCAGCTGTTTAAGGCAAGCCAGAGCTGAGAGTCCTTCGGGCACTCTTCGGTTTCCACTCTAGCCAGCCAATGAAGGCCAGCTGGAGACGAGTCCCTGATCGACTCTCTGGAGTATTCAGGACCGCAGTGTCGCCACTCACATTCAGCTCGCCACAAGCTGCCCTGCGGTTTATTGGCTTTCCTGTAAATCTTGAGATACATTTTTTTATATCAAAAGAACTTAAGGAGCCATATAATGTTCCTCCGAGTTTTGCGTTAGCCTCATGGTGAGATAACGACTGGCCCGGAGGTATTTATTATTATTATTATTATTATTCAAATATGATAAATAAATTTTTATCATATATCGACTCGATTCGATATTTTCTTATTTATTTATTTCAGACCTCAGCGCATATATGTTTCATTACTGGGTCTTTTTGACTATTACTTTTTTATTAGACGGGTGACTATGGGTATATACATGAATGGAAGGGGTAGCCATCATTGCTTTCTTACTTAGTTCGATACGGATCAAGAAAGAACGAAAGAAAAATGATAAGGATAAACTTATGGCTTATTACTTGACGTTCATTTTAAATTAAATACTCTTATCCATCCTAATTAATATGATAAATACAAATATGAATGTTTTTGATTGTTACGATTTCACGCATTAATAGCACAAATGGTGTAATGGGTAAGATATCGACTTACTGTGCTAAACATGGTGTTCTTATTCAGGACAATACTCTGTATGATGCAGAAGCTGTTATTCTGAGTCTGAACTTTATAGTTAAAATGTCAAGGGGAAGTAATCGAAAACGTATTTCGACGGGAAAGACCTTATCAATAGAAGGAGAGGTGGAATGGAATGATTTATTGAGGCTTATGCAATGGTCGGGACCATAGGCAGCCCAAAAGCTGAACACAACTGGTCTTCAGATACTTCTTCTAGCTTCTCGTTGACCTACATACGTGATTTCAAAATATCTAAAAAGTTAAAAAAATATCTAAAAAGTGACGATAATAAGAAAAAGTTACTTTAACTGGTAAAAATAGTTTAATTTCTGAAGTTTACGCAGAGTATTACACATTTAAAATAAAAACTATTTTTACGGATTCTATCGCGTTTGTATTTAATTTTTAATCGCCCGACGTTTCGAACACTTTACAGTGTTAATGATCACGGGAGAACTAAGGATGTCTCACGTCATTGTTATTACAGAGATTTATATCTACCCGCTACAATATTAGTAATTAAATTGTAACCCACATTTTTAATACAAATTCATTGCCAGTAAAAATAAATGAATGAAAACTTTTATATTATTTATGATCAGTTATTAATAAACATTTAATTTATGATAATTATTATATTGTGGCAATTTATAGCTGTGTGGTAGCGGCTACGAATACTTCCAACCCTTACTTTGCTCGTGGATGTCGTAAAAGACGACTAAGAGCTATATAACGACCTAGGCCAACTCCATCTGTTGCCATTTGGTCAACAATTACATTTCCAAGGAGGGTTAACATCTAGCAGGCGATCTGTCATAAAACTATTGTCAATAACTTTTATAATATGCACAATGAAAGAAGAGTACATATTGTATTGACCCCAAGTATTTGGGATAAGAGTAGGAAAATGATGAGATAAGAGTAAGAGAATAATGATTATATTGTAGCAATTTACTAGTTTGAAAAATTAACAAGTCTATTAAGCTACCATTGGATCGGAACGCAGCCACACTTAAGAAAGATTCGAAGAAAGATCCGAAAAGAAAAGAAGTGAGTCGTCTTAGTCCTACCGTGACCGAGAACGCTGTAAAGTGTTCGAAATCTCAGGCAATTAAAAGCCAAATACAAACGCGATAGAGTTTGTGAAACTGTAAAAGGAATAAAAGCATATGAAATAATCATATGCTTTTATTCCTTTTATATTTTGTCTAATATTTGAGCAAAATTCAGAAATCATTATTTTTGAATCATTAAAATTAAACTGTAGCTTTTTTCTATTTGCTAAGAATATAGATGAAAGAATGTATAACTTTAGCCCAGGAGACTTGCTGTCAAATATAATTTAAATTACTTTGAGTTGGGATACTAAAAGTATCGTGACTCAAAGTGTTCTTTAAGTGTAAGAAAGTTACTGGGAGTCAATTAGACTTACTATTGTTAACATTCGCATACGTCGCCAGGGAATAGACCGCGCAGATATTTTTCAAAGTTCGCCAGCTATCTAGCTTTTTATATAGCTGTATAATATCAATGAATAAAAATATAAATACTGCTAAAAAATAATTAAAATTTATTTTGACTATAGAAACGCTAATGTTAATAACAAAACGAAAGTGTTATAAATGAAAATTACAAAATTTTAATCATTCATTCTAAATTATCTAAACCCCGTTATTTTTTTGTTTGGATTTTGTGGCTTAGTTACTAAGACCTTTAAGCCAAATTTAGCTTAGTTTATAAACGAACGTTATTTAAAGTCATCGTCCGTCAGTAAGTCAAATCGTCGCCTTCAACAGTGCCATGGGCACACTGTTAAAGGTAACTGGAAATGGTGAAAAACGAAAAACTGAACTTGGTGGAAAACGAAAACGTATATAAGTCACATGTTATATTATATTCACTACACCTCAGTACATCCTGCATATTAAATTACATAAAATGCCATCAATAGTATTTAATATAACATTAAAACACTAAGATATTGAATATAATACAAGAGCACCACATGACATTTTTCTTTTCCCGCTAAAACCCGTCTAAACCCGTTAGTTACATATTAACCATAGATTATATTATTGCACGCCTCATAAGCGAAGCGTTGAGGTGATGCTCTACTCTCGATATATGAAAATAAAAAACTTTTTAAAACTAAAAATGTCTGTATTTTTCTCACACTGCACTTATAGGATAATATTATCATACATATGTCAAGAAAAACATTCGTTTAAACGTATTTGATATTTTCAAAAAGCAATTATTTTGTTTAAAATAAGAAAAAAGAAATATTAAAAAAAATATTCGACGACGTCCAGATGTTTCCGTAAGGGTGTGGCACTATCACGACCGTAAAAATTAATGTATCGAAGTTTTCTTTTATTAAAAGCTTCATAATCGCAACACGCTGATTCCTTTTGAAAATGGCTTGGTAATTCGTTGTCGTTTAACCGCAATTAATAAAAAAATAAACTGCTTAGTCTTTGGTGTATGTATACCTTACGAAAATTGGGGACAGGCAAAGGAAACAAATCCCATTCAGCCTATACAGCTATGTTTAGCACTACGTCGAGAATGGCACGAAATTTCAAAAGTATTTTTTTCTTGCATTTTCATGTATGACATTGGCTAATAGTAAATGATAAATAATATAAAAATTACGAGGCGTGCACTTTTGGATTTTCCAAATTATTTTTTATTATTCTCTAGTAATACAGCCCCAGTAATATCAGTTTAAGATATAGTCAAGTTGTGCGAAAATCTGACGTTTTGAGCGGCTATTAATTTTTCGTCATAACGAAGTCTTACACAACTTTAAATATACATATTTTGATGAATATATATATATATATATATATATATATATATATATATATATATAACCACTTTGCGAACAAGTTTGTGGCAAATTTTATGCATTCTTAATAAGGCCAGCTGTCCTATAATGATAGTCACGTTCGGTGATCAAATATATAATTTTTTGTTAAAACTTGATGATAATGGAGAATATGATAATTAACTATTATGATAAGAATTAGATTAGCCACGGATGAGAGATGACTGCATGTAGCGGAGATGCGAATGTTGAGATGCATGTGTGGTGTGACAAGAATGGATAAAATAAGAAATGAACATATAAGAGGAAGTTTGAAAGTTGCGTCAGCGACGGAAACATTAAGGAGTGAAAGGTTGACATGGTATGGACATGTGATGAGACGGGATGAAAGTAATGTTGTGAGGAAAGTTTTAAGTATGAATGTTGAAAGCTTAAGGGGTAAGGGAAGACCGAAGAAAAGATAGGATAGTCAAGGAGTGACCACAGAGATGACGTCTGATAGAGTTGTATAGAAGAAGACATATCGCGTCGACCCCAAACAAATTGGGATAACAGCAAGTTGATGATGATAAGAATTAGATAATGCGATAACAGCTAAGTTAAAGATTTAACTTAGAGTTTTGCGATATATATTTTTCTATATAAAAACACGTAAAGAACATCATCATATCAGCTCATATATGACCTACTATTGGACTCGAGCCTCCTCCATAATGGGAAGGAACTTAACCTACTATACTACCCTCGTCAGACGTGTTGGTATCCTAAAGAACTTACAATTTCATATTTAAACAACATACTTTAGTGCTTTCTGTATTATAATTAGATTTACATCTAATTGTAGATTATTTATTTAAAAAAGAACCCACAGATTTTTATATTTTATTAAACTATAAAATAAGACCAGATAACCAATAATAGAGTGTAATTAATCATCTTAATATATTATGAATGACATCGCTCAACAAGGAAAAGAAAAGGAAAGAAGAAAGAAGGAAAGATTCTGAGACAGTAATAGTGGATTACTGTAAGGCGGATCACTAAAAATTAAATACCCATGGTGCTAGTAGTCCATCAAAATTGCACAGATAGCATGATGGTTAAGATACCGGCCTTCGGGGCCACGAAAATACTCTGTGTGATCCACGAAGTGTTATTCTGAGTTCGGATGTAATTTGTCTGCGTTAATTATATAAACTCATTTGCAAAAAAAACGGGCGGTTTTGATTTTCATTCATATTTAAAAAGATACAATACCAAAAAGGTTTCAATCATTTGTACACGTTACTGGCCGGTTTTAAAAATGCTGTGGTATTTAAAAAAGTACGTTCTAAATTCAATTTTTCATTTGATGTTCATTTTTACAGAAAACCCCTTTTTATCCTACATTTTTGGCGCGAAGTTCCAGAAGTTAACATCGACTTTCATAACTTTTATTCAATTTTTATCGATTAATTTCATATCCCTGACTGTCAAAGCTTTATTTAATGCTGTTTGGCTGTATCAAAAATGGTAGATAAAGTGGTAAAAGCTACCAAAATTATCGCGCTGCTTGAAGAGGGTTGCAGCCAATGTTTCGTGGCTAGGAGGCTAAATGTTAGTCGCTCGACAGTCCAAAGGACCTGGCAGCGATATCAGGAGACTGGTTCCGTCGAGAGAAGGCCTGGTTCTGGAAGAAAACCATGTACCCAACCACGGGATGATCGTTTTCTTGTGAGTCGCGCATTGAGAAATCGCAAATCTTCGTATGTGGATCTTAAGAACAACCTCCAAGAAGTAAGAAATGTGCATATTAGTCTATGGACGGTCAGGAGGAGGCTTCTCGCTGCCAATATACGCAGTCACCGCCCGGCCCGCGGCCCCAAATTACTCCGTGAGCACAGAGTTCACAGGCTTAGGTTCGCTAGAAATTGTGAATCATGGACTCAAGACGATTGGAATAGGGTTTGGTTCTCTGATGAAGCCAGGATATCTCTGTTCGGTGAAGATCGACGTCGGCGAGTGCTAAGAAGACAAGGAGAACGCTTTGCAGAGGCATGTTTCGAAGAAATCACACCTTATGGTGGGGGCTCTGTTATGTTTTGGGCAGGAATAAATTCAATGGATCGTACAGAGTTAGTCTTCATTGAAAACGGCTCACTGACTGGGCATCGATACATAACGGAAGTTCTAATTTCTCATGCACAACCCGCATTGGCCGCTCTAGGTGAAGACTCGATTTTTATGGACGACAATGCTCGCGCCCACCGATCCCGCGATGTTAATGCGTATGTGCAAGAGGTCGGCATTCGTCGTTTGGATTGGCCAGCTCGAAGTCCCGACCTCAATCCCATAGAGCATGTCTGGGACGTTCTGAAACGGCGTGTGAGATCAGTACACCCGGCTCCGCAGACCATCAGAGAGCTGAAGAATGTGATTACTGCGGAGTGGGAACGTATTCCGCAAGCAAGTATCCGGGATATACTCGCTAGCATGCCCAGACGAATTCAAGCTGTTTTTTTGAGCTAGAGGGGGTCACACTCGATACTAAACATTTATCTGCTTTTACTTTATTAAAGAAAAACAAACAAAAAAACTTTTTTATTTTTACTTCATGAGCATATGCACTACTAGCGAATATACACTACTAGCGAGGTTTAGCATTATTTCCCATAAATTGTATCTAAATTTTATGAAATACTGATGAAAACGATTATTTTCTTATTAATTTACCAAATTGTGTGGATAAAACTACCTATAATTATCAAACAAAGAAATATTAACATTTGAAATGGTTCATTGCTTAGGTGCCCGTTTTTTTTGCAAATGAGTGTATTTGTAAAGTCCCATGCAATACAAGGATTATTTCTTTAGCGCAAAGTGGTGTCTTTTAAAAAAAAAACTGAAGAGAAGTCACATGGTGTAGTATCATAGGTTCTTATGTCATTTATATTTTACGTTAAAAGTTGCAGCTTACTTAAAGCAAGATGACTTAGCTGTCAATTTCGTAAACGATTTTCATATCTGTTTAGACACTACGCTGTAGGCTGAAATCATAATTTCCAGGACGGAAGCGAGCAAACCAAAACCGCATCGTGCTAAATGCATGCGGTATCTGGTCATACAAAATGTAGATATTACGTGTCATCTGTGGAATGTAGATGCCACGACAAAATTCGTATTCAAGAACCTTGTTGGCTGAATGATTTACGGCAATTTTTCACAGATATACGGAACAGATTATCACGAAAGTTTGTGATTTCAAAACTTATATATAAAAACAATATAAGAGGGTTATAATTCGTGAAGTTATTTTATAAAGTGTCATCAAAACATTTTCCTTGTCTTCCCTAAAACAATCCATACGATTGGCAGTGAAGAATTTTCCCATGTAAACAGTGCGTGCTTCTTTTGACAATTGGCCTTTAAGTTTAAAGGACTGTATTGCATCCAATAGAGACTACTTCGAAAAAGTTTTTTATATTTTAAATTGTTTTATATTTATATTATATATTAAACTAACACACTGTAAAAGTAATAAATGTTATTTGCAATAGATTATCTTTGTTTTTCTTTGTTACAGTATTTATGGCCAGACTAAGTAAAGTTATAATTCATAAAGATATTTTATAAAGTATCATAAAATCACCCTGCTCTTATACCAATTATTTGGGGTCGACGCAATATGTCCTCTCCTAGCATACAACTTTATCAGACGTCATCTTTGTCATCACTCCTTGTCTATCCATGTCATACTTCACGCAGTCCATCCATCTTTTCAACAACCTTCAATATTCATAATTAAAACTTTGCCCACAATATTACTTTCATCCCGTACCATCACATGTCCATACTACGTCAAGCGTACACTCCTTGGCCTATCCGTCACTGGCGCAACTTTTAAACCTTCGTTTATAAAGTGATTAAGATATAATACTTTATTAAAATTCATGATGCATTCGTTCTACATGCGTTATGAACTCTCGTTACAGTAACAGCTGTCATGATTAATTCGTATGAAATTATAAAAAAATATGTATATTTTTTTTTTGTTAATTTTTTTTTAATCTGATTCATTATTTTTAAATACAAAGATAATTTGAATGTTGTGATAAATGTGGTGTTGTAATAAAACTATAAGTGTTTTGTTTTTGTGTAAATGAAGAGCAATTGGAATATCGAAATTTTAAAATAATCAATCCAGCCAGGATTGTAAATAATCAGTTATTAATTAAAAAAAACTATCATTAGGCAACCTCATGTTTTTTTTACTTAGCTGTAATAGTAACTTTTTTTTTTAATAATAACTTAGTCGCTATTCGAAATTGTTTCAAATAGTCAATAATGCGTGTTTTCGCTTTTTCCGCAATTATAGAAATACTAATGTATAAAAAATAAATGGGGGAACATCAAAGGCCGGTAAAACAAATGAACAACCGATTTTTAATTTTCAAAGAAGCAAGCATCTATCACTATATTAAAATTTGATTCGTTAATTTGAAATTAGAATTCCATGTAATGGCGAGAATATCAAACGCTAACCAGCATTAAAAAGTGGCAATTCCATAAATAAGGATTTTCTGTTGAAGCCCTATACTCTAACTCTGGGCGCCCCATATGGGAAATACCATAAAACATAGAGTAGGAAGGTATGGTTTGGCAGGAACATCACAATATTCTGTGGTGGTCTCTCTTGACTTATATTTAACAAAAGGACTTTTAGCGGGAAAAGAAAAGCGTCATGTAGTGCTCTTGTATTATATTCAATATCTTAGCGTTTTAACGTGTTATATCAAATAGTTTTGATGGCATTTTATATATTTTGATGCACAGGAAGTACTGAGGTGTAGTGAATATAATATAACAGTGCCTTACATACGTTTTCGTTTTCCACCAAAATTCCAAAAAGATACTTCTAACAGACAATTCTTTCCCTTACTGTCTTGGCCTCCTTTTTCGTACGAACACTACGTGGACGGCCAGGTCTTTTTCTGCCACAAACAGCTCCTCTGTTTATTTGTCTCATTATGCCTATTAATAGCCCGGTACACAAACATTTTACTAATACCAAGCATACCCACTTTGTGTAATGTAATCACAGTGATTCGATTCTCTTTACCACCCCACTCCATTTTAATATTGCAAAATATTGTACAATGTATTGGCGCCAAAATGAGGAAACACAATGAACAATCATATAAAAATGACAGATTCCAAATTCAAATGTAATATTTTGTTTATTTTTAATTGTAACATATTTGTGGCCAGACTAAGTAGATATAGATTTATAATATTCCCGCACTAACTTACACACGATAATTATCACGCTAAATTACACGCGATATGTCGCCCTATATGACACTAACTTAGACGAAGTAGTTTAGTAGTAGTAGTTTCTTCTTCTTGTTTACTTTTTTCTGCGAATTACCTACAGAAGTTTCGCTTCTTGTACATGTATAGTGAAGATACAATATCATCATCATCATCATCATCATCATCATCACAGCCCATATATGTCCCACTGTTGAGCTCGGGCCTCCTCCGCAAAGGGAGGGAAGTTAACCTACTATACCGCGCTGGTCAGACGTGTTGGTATAGGATTTCGTTTCGAGTTTTCCATCTCTTGCATAGATGTTATATGCTTTTTATATTCCTTAGTCGTCACTTACGATCACCCACGGGTAATAAAGGGGGTGGTGAATTGTATTTTTACTCAATCACCACATGGATAAATACAATATATTGACTGTTTATAATTTTCTTATAAAGCTATGTAGTTTAATTTCTTATATGCACAAGTATACATACATATATTATGTAAATACATCGTTATTGATAATCCAAGTTAAAAGACATTTTACCCACTTATCTCATAAGTAAATAGTTAGTTCAGTACATAGTTGAAAGATGAATAAATAAGTTTATGTTCAAAGAAAGCTACGAGCTTTGAACGTAAACTTAGCGAAATTTCCAGAATACACAACGTCGTAATGATGTACGAGTAAGAAATCCCGGTAATCTCTCTCAAGAACAAAGTAAAATTCAAGTATAGGTAAAGAGTTGTTGTTATATATGTGATTATAAAGTAGTAAAATATCATATGTGGTAGTGAGCATGAATACGAGAAACAATCACAACATTGCTGGAACAAATAAATATCAATATCTGGGTGAATGAGCTTAGACTCAGTATTTTCTGTTTAGATTTTTTTTTTTGAAAATATATTTAGATATTAAGAAAATAATTGATAAAATAATTAATAAGAATTATAAAAAATTAAAAAGGGAATTATATCGTCTTAAAATATTATTTCGAACTCTTGTTAACAGGTCGCCATTGACGACGATGTATTTTAACTTGTCGAAAGATCGTACAATTCCTTTTTTTAAGTTCTCCACATTATCAACCTCTGTCAAATTTGCGAGAAAAATAATTTAAAATTTGTTCATCTAGGGTGACTCTTACACGCGAAGGAGCACTATCCATATGAGGCAGTAAGGATTGATTATCCCGTAACCTCTGGACAGCTTGCACAATAGTCCGGCCATTGGTAGTACAAACACGTGTGTTTCCATGTTTCCATATCTCTTTCGGTACGTACGTATGGTTAAAGCTGCATTTCCGTGAAATTCTCCATAAATTAAAATCATATCTGTATACCCGAAGCTGTGTAATT
Source organism: Lymantria monacha (assembly GCA_905163515.2). NCBI lineage: Eukaryota > Metazoa > Arthropoda > Insecta > Lepidoptera > Erebidae > Lymantria > Lymantria monacha. Next base: position 5,489,969 of record LR991087.1, read on the forward strand.
ATAACGAGTCATTGTAAATGAGAAACAAATACTATTCTAACACAAAGTAAGCGTCTAATTACGCACATTCACGTCACAGGATCACGATAGCACAATGACCTACAGACCTATTATAATAGTTTTGAACATGAGACCGAGGTCTTCTTTCATTAAGCCGCATTAAGTAGTTTTACATTTCTCATCTAAGTCTGATGACACGGTTTATATGTATGGATCTTAAGATTTAGGAATAAGGTATAATATGCATTGATATGTATTACGTTTGGGGAAGACTTGAACTGGTAAACATGGCGATATGTAGGTACTAGTTTCATATTAGTTAATACCGATGCGGCGCGGGAGCTCATTGATCTCTTAGTGATAGGCGAATAATTTTAATTTTTATACAGAGTGTGGAAATTGTTAATAATACAAAGTAATGTGCTGCGGCTAAACTATACGACATATTGCATTCAAAGTTTGTATATGCAGTAGTATTGTATGCAGGCTAGGCAAGTCATCAGATACACTAGATTAAAATTATTGTCGTATAGTCGTCTCCACCTATATATATATATATATATATATATATATATATATATATATGTACATATATATATACTAGCTTTTGCCCGCGACTTAGTCCACGCAGAATTCATCTCTGACAGAGTTAAATAGAAAAAGAAATGCAAGGTGTTGATGGTTTGTCGCTAGGACGATAATCAACAACGTCAGAAACTGGGATGCGGTCGCCGCCTTCTGCGAGTTAGTTGTCTAACGGAATTAGGCAATAGGGTGGGTCCGAGAGAAAATACTCTACGTTGAAACGCTCTACCGTCGGTGCCTTGGGCTGCGTAAGCGTGAGTACCGGTATTGAGGTTCACTGCATGAGGGCTTCGACTCGAGATGATACCCGGTTGCGGTGGCCCGCCCGCACAACGTAGATGTACGTGTACAGCGCGCGTGTGTCTATATACCATAGCCGGTCACTAAAGAAAAAGGTTGTTCAAAGTTCCATTCATTCTACAAATTATATTGCCAATTAACTATTTATGGTATGACCATGGGATAAAAATATAATTATCGCCACCCTTTATTTGACTGTTTTGTTTCACCAGCAGAGTTGCGACCTCGTTAGATATTATTTATTATTTGAGTTATAGAGCGAACATTTTTGAGGCTAAACTTAACCTGTATCTTAAACCATTAGGCAAGATCCTATTGCCGTCTACTATGTGTATCGTGTGAGCTCTCATGCCGGCACTGGTCGCCACAACGGCACTGGTGCAGAGTTGATGGGGAGGGAGAGAGAAACACGTGTTTATTTATTTTTACCGAAGAGTATTTGTACGTAATTTGAAAAGAATCGATAATGAAATTTTCGCCCCATACACACTTTGCCACTTTGTTATACCCCCTTAGGGATGGAATTCATAAAATCCTATCATATTGAATCTCTACGTCATAAAAAGAAACGTGCGTCAAAATGTAATGTTTGTAGCTTTAATAGTTTCGGTATGGCGGTAATGAGTCGTTCAACCCGCTTCACAGGCCTAATTTACACCACCACATGGTGAAAATTGACAAATGCTGGATATTACCATAGAATATTTGATTCGACTCGTAATTTAAAAAGAATTAATAAAGATTTTTTCTCCCCATACAAACTTTGCTACTCAGTTCCACCCCCTTAGGGGTGTAATTTCGTAATATGCTTTCTTAGTATATCTCTACGTCATAGAAAGAAACCACTGTCAAAATTTTAAGTTGCCAGCTTCAATAATATCGGCTTGGCGCTAATGACTTATTGAGTCGTCTAACCCACTTCGCAAGCCTAATTTACACCCCCAGAGGGTGAAAATTAACAAATGCTGAAACACGTGTTTATTTATTTTTACTAAAGATAATTTGTACGTAATTTAAAAAGAATCGATAAAGATTTTTTTTTTTTTTTTTTAATTGCCACAACATTGCATTGCATTTTTTAAATTGCCATAACTCTTTTATTTATAAACTAATTGACATGAAATAAAGCCTAAATATTAAGTGAAGCTTACCACAATATAAAACCCCGTCTAAATCGGATAAGCCGTTTCTGAGATTAGCGTGCACAAACACACAGACAAACAGATAAACAGACAAAAATTTTAAAAATCATTGTTTTGGGTTCTGTTAGTGTTGATAAAGGTCCCAGTAAGATTTTTTCTCATATATCTTCCATGTACAGACAGCGATCCGTTACATTTTTATTATATATATAGATATGACGGTACTTCCATTTATCGTACGTGCTAAGCGGAAACATGTTAACAACGTATTCACGTATAAAGGACAGCGGTTGAGCTCAGTTTGGCAGCTCTGCCATGACACACCCCAACCAACTAGTGGTTGGGGCGGCTTCCTACACCCCATCCCGTATCTCCAAAGTCCGACGTCCACGTCACGTCCTCAACGACGATGACGACGTTATTACGCTCGCCCAGACCAAAGCCTACGCCGCACGCGAGGCCATCGCGCACAAATATCCGCGTTTCCGTCCTCGACGTCGAGGTACGAAAACACGGCGAGCAAAAATCACCGACCCAAAGATGGACACGTCCACGTCCACCTTACTCCCAGCGACGCCCCGAGCCGAGGTCCGTTCCCCACAGGGGAGCCCTCGGGCGAAGTCGCCTAACTCATGTCTATCGGGTTGAGAGCCTTCGGGCTCGCCCGCAGTCCGGTTCAGCTGTAAAAGCCCCTTCGGCTAACAGCTCGCAGTTGGTATGTTTTAGTGGGTATTCAGTGTCCCCTTCAGGGCCTGTGAGTCCCACATACCCCGCCCGGGGCGGGTATGCGAAAAATGCATTTTTAACCACTGCGTTACCAAAAACAAAAAAACAAAAAAAAAAAAAAAAAATCAGTTTGGCAGTCTAGGCCCGCGAGTGGCACGGTGCACATAGTTGTCGTATATCGCATACTAACTTTCTAACGTCAGCCATGCGGGCCTCTCTAATATTTTCACTCGTGTGAGAGAGTGGTGTCATGGTTGCCGCGCTTGGCAGGTGGCCTGGCGGTAGCGGTGGATATTATACGTTTCTCGGGGAAGAGCTGTTGCTCGTTCTCTTGGTGAACCCTTGGGCGATTTGGCTGAGGAATCCACGGGCAAGTAAAAGGGGTGGCACCGGCTGTGGTCTTGCCCCGTAGTCGCACGGGAGAGACTATCCTGTGTCATCCATCCATACCATACAGTTGTTTGTACAAAGGCGATAGCTTGGGTCTGTCCTGTGAGTTCACTTAAGGTGTGAGTTGTGATTGGTGTATAGGTGTAAAAGTAATTGCGATTATTGCAGTACGGTCAATTACAACTTTATATCATCCTTTATATTCCTCATGACTTACCCATTGGTCTACATATATATAAATATATATATATATATATATATATATATATATATATATATATATATATATATATATATATATATATATATATATATATATATATATATAATATACCAACTATATATGCTCAATATATAGTTGGTCAACCTGGGGTGGCTAATTAAATTATTGAAACCCATTTTTTTTTATTTTTTTTTAAACGTTTCAACTAGTTATTACATTACCAAAAATAAATATAACACATCTAAAATATAAACCATTAAGCTAAAAAAATATATTAAAATCACTATCATTTTTGGGCGATTTAAACGCGGCTATTATGGTGCGCTTCTGTGACGTCAGAATACATACACAAGTTGGATGTCAACAACGAAATGTTTGGTTCACTAAGTTATTGAAAATTAAAAAAGTGAGTGTAAAGTCAACTTATTACCACGGAAAAGAACAGAAAACCGTATTATAAAATAATATTGTGTCGTTTCTATGTGCCAAAATATTATTAAAACTGCACCTAACAAAGTATATTTCCTTATGCCGAGAAATGTAATAAATAAGAAAAAAATGATGCAAGGCGATGAGAAGAGACAATGTGACGTGTTTGAGAAGTTTATACTGTTGTGAAAATCATTTTAACGTAAGTAAACACATTAGAGAAGTGACGAAGTACATGAAACAATATTTTTTTCCTTAATTACATGCACGTTGTTTTGTTTACAAACTACGACGTACCTACACATACCAACTTAGTTAACGTAAAATGGGGAATATGCACGTGACTCCAAAATGAACAAAATATTTGTATTTGTAATCTTTATTGCTTAAAAAACGTACCTGGGACATTCTTCTTTTTTACCAACAATCTGACCGGCAAATTTTTATATTTGTTAAAAAAGTAAAAATGTGATTTGTTTAGTAAAATGTGATTTAAATTATTGCCTCGTTATTGTAGATTTCAAAAACATATAATGCATCGAAGTATTACTTGTAATTTTTGTTTTATTTCAAATTTAGTAGGAATGGTATCAAAAAAATAACACCTCAGTCACATAAATGTTTATTTTTTTTATTTCTCATTTAAAATCAGATCTTCAGTTTCTTATTACTTTCTTATCAAGAATATAAACATTTATTTTTACCTAGCTCTATTGGACGGAATTATTAAAATAAACATTTAAAAAAATATATCCAATACCACTCTGTCACATTTTTGATTTTTAAGACAAAATACTATTTAATATTATGAAAGTCACCCAATAAAGTAACTTGAAAATCTAGTGAACAACTTTATTGTTTAGCATGTAATACTAGAACACGTTATTTTTGTAAATATTACCAATAAAGTGGTTCATACATTACTTTGAACTTCAATTATAAGGGGGACAAAATTGTGACAAAGTGGTAAACGAAGTGACGGAGTGGTAAATAATGTTTACCCGCGTTAATCTTATAACAATTTTTAATTTTAGAAAACAATAACAAATTATAATATTTCCTTAAAATATTACTATAAAGTCTTTTGATTGGTATCCATTCTTTGGTGGATATTAATTTAGTTTCACAATATCTTTTCACTTACTCTATTTTCAAAAACTTCTATTGGTTGATCGTATTCGTAAAACACGCGTCTTCCTCTTTTAACTACCTTAGGAGGTGGAATAATTTATAACAAATTTTCAAACATCACATCCGACACATCAGATTCTAACAATTTAAATAATTTTCCAGTATTATCAACAGAACTGAGATAAAAATCATGAATTTTTTGTTTTAATATAGTATTTTTTGGTAAGACGGAACTATACTTCGTCACTCTCTTAATTCCCATGGTTTCTTTTGCCAGCTGAACGATTTTCTGTTTTCTTCTTCGCCATGTTCATTTTCCTTTTCACTATAGGTTGTATTATGCACTTTATTTTCTTTCTTTTTCTTTTGCTGAAGTCTTTTCTTGTATTTCTGTACTTTTCTTAGTAATTCTTGTATTTGGTCTTAAAGTGAAATATTTTGTCTAAAAAGTCGTGATCTATCCCGTCTAACTCATTTTCTTCCGATTGCACTAGCAGTAGACGAGGGTGGAGTCAGTGAACGAGATCTAGGACTTAATGGAAGTAGTCTGGGACTTGAAAGAGGTGGTGTTGAAGTTGGAGTGTTCATCAAAAAGTTCTGCAAAGCTTTCTGTCGTTCTCTTCTCTTCTTATTTCTAATCTGCCATTGTCTCTTTATTTTTTATGCTCTTTTGGTGTCATATCTTTAACCAACTTTTTACGAACATGATATCTTTCTAAATCTTTACGTTTCACTTCTGCAACGATTTCAGCGTTAAGTTTCCTTTATTCACGACACCGTCGCTGTCATTCAGCCGCAGATAATGCCATTTTTCCATTTAACTGATGGTAACACCTTAAACTAAGAAAATAATCGACGATATAATAACCAACATCCGATATAATCATCAACATCTATTATGAATATTAACTAAGGCTCTAAGTTCCAAGCAAAAATGACCACTTCGTCACAAGTTATACCACTCCGTCACATTTTTGTGACAGAGGTGCTTCGTGACAGAGGTGTAAAATAGTAGTGTTCGAGACTCTCAGCATTTTCCTAATTATAATTTACGCATAAAACTGGGCATATATGAAATACTTATCAGGAATCAATAAAATAATATTAAAACACAGAAATTACAATAACATTTGGAAGTAGTAACTTACGTGACAGAGCGGTCGCTAAATAAACACACGCACCTCCTTTTACTGTTTGCGAGTGACTGACTGGTATTTCCGGGGCGTAGGGACGCATAGCGTGGGTCCGGGGTGGAGGGGGGCTGTTGTGTTGTCTAGTGACCAAGGCCAAAATTCCTAACGCACATTATTTTGCACCATGAAATGAGTGACAGAAGGTAGCAACAAAAATCATACACGTGAGGAGACAGCCAATAAAATATTTTTTTTATTTAATAATAGAAACATTAAAAATTATTTCTTCTTATTAATTTAATAACAAAGGTCAAGTAGTTCAGTAAATGTTTTTGGATAGAAACTTTTAATGTATTTTTTTTTTACGAGAGCAATTTGTTTACATTAGTGGTCATAGAGAGACACACTTTATTTGTATGTAAAACACCTCCGTCACGCTTTTTGTATACTATGTCACACTAATTTTGTAAAAAATATTAATAATTAAAATCTACTTTTGAGGATATTATACTTATTGCATTGTCAAGTGTATTTTTATAAATAAAAAAATAAGAAATTTAGTATTTAGGAGCAATATATTTATTTTTTTGCGGAGAAGACAAGTGATTGTCGATAAAAAAGAAGAACGTCACACCTATACAATTATTTTTGAAATTTATCATTATTTAATAGTGAAATTTAATTATCAAAAAGTGACTTTTTTGAGTATCGCTCGCAAATTTCTAAAACGCAAGGCGATTGGTTGTTCAAAACGTGACGTCATCGTACACTCGAATCTTCTGGTATTAAGGAGTTTCTAGTGATTATTTTGTATCGTTACCCAGTTATTTCATAGGTTATTAGTTTTTTGTGTTCAAGTATTAATTAATCTTTGTGAATGAGAGACTTAACAAACGTCACTTTTTGTCCCTGTTCTAATGCTATTATTTTGTATTGTATATAATTTTCTGTATCCTTTTCTATCTGAAACCCAAATGAAAAATAAATAATAAATAATTTTGAACTTTTCTCTTACTCTAATAAGTTACATGTTTTCACTCATAGGTATCATAGATGACTAAACATATATTAATTTTATGGATAAAGACCCATGTACCTATTAGATATCGAGAATATATCTTTAAGAATTGTACGTAAACTAGGTAGGTATGTGTACGTCGAAGTTTGCAAACAAAACAATGTGCACGTAATTAAGGGAAAATTATTATTTTATGTACTTCGTCACTTCTCTAATGTGTTTACTTACGTTAAAATGATCTTCACAACAGTATAAACTGCTCAAAGACAAACGACATATTGTCTCTTCTCGCCGCCTTGCATCATTTTTTTCTTATTTATTAGATTTCTTTTTGCATAAGGAAATATACTTTGTTAGGAGCAGTTTTGATAATATTTTGGCACATAGAAACGACACAATATTTATAATACGGTTTTCTGTTCTTTACCATGGTAATAAGTTGACTTTACACTCACTTTTTTAATTTTCAATAACTTCGTGAACCAAGCATTTCGTTGTTGACATCCAACTTGTGTGTGTATTCTGACGTCACAGAAGCGCGCCATAATAGCCGCGTTTAATTCGCCCAAAAATGATAGTGATTTTAATATATTTTTTTAGCATAATGGTTTATATTTTAGATGTGTTATATTTATTTTTGGCAATGTAATAACTAGTAGAAACGTTTAAAAAAATAAAAAAATATGCATATCCCATTCTTAAAGACATATTCTCAATATCTAATAGGATCCTACATGGGTCTTTATCCATAAAAGTAATATATATTTAGTCATCTATGATACCTATGAATGAAAACATGTAACTTATTAGAGTAAGAGAAAAGTTCGAAATTATTTGTTATTTATCTTTCTGTTGAGTTTCAGATAGAAAAGGATACAGAAAATTATATGCAATATAAGAAAATAGCATTAGAACAGGGACAAAAAGTGACGTTTGTTAAGTCTCTCATTCACAAGGATTAATACTTGAACACAGTAAACTAATAACTTATGAAATAACTGGGTAACGATACAAAATAATCACTAGAAACACCTTAATACCAGAAGACTCGAGTGTACGATGACGTCACTTTTTGAACAACCAATCGTGTTTTAGAAATATGCGAGCGAATCTCAAAAAAAGCCACTTTTTGATAATTAAATTTCACTATCAAATAATACATACATATCATCACGCCATATCCCTTGCAGGGTAGGTAGAGAGAACAGAGTGCCAGAGAACTCTATTCTTGCATACTTCACTCGCTTCCTCAACATTCATAATTCTTTTCATACACGCTCGCCGGTTTCGGAGACTCTTGACTCCACCTTCCTTCAGTACATGACCGATCTGGTCTAGGAAGGTTAGTCTCGGTCTCCCCCGGTACCTACATTCTTCCACTTTCGCATTGTATATTTCGTCCGGCATTCTTTCCACATGTCTGAACAATTGGAGCATTCCCTTTCGCATCTTTACACCGATACTCTCTTTCACACCTACTCGCTCTCTTACGTCGTCGTTACGAATGCAGTCGGTCAGATAATGATGAATTTCAAAAATAATTGTATAGGTACGTTTTTTAAGCAATAAATATTACAAATAAAAATATTTTGTTCATTTTGGAGTCACGTGCATATTCCCTATTATTGTGAATGTATTATTTAAATTATTGTGATTTTGAATTTTAATTAAATTTGTCTTGCACGTTATATAATTAAAATGAATATTCTAGAAGTTATCAGATACAATAAAAATAGGTTTAAAAAATAAATAATAAAAATAGATATAAAAATTGTAAAATAAACATGTTAACGTATTTACAAGCCTATGATAACATTTGACAATATTTAATATTGTATTCATTTTTGTCCCTTTTCTTAAAAAAAGATATCATTCAACAAAATAGAATGAAAAAATATAGAATAGAATGAACTAGTATTGAATAGAATAGAATAATATATAATAGAATAGAACATAATAGAAGAAAATAATACTTTTATTGTACACAAAAATGTCGTAAAAATTATTACAATAATATATTTATAGGTACAATTGGCCGCTTTATTATGATTTCTTCCAGACAATCTTAGAAAAAAATATCAAAACTTGATTAGTGAAGAACTATTTTATTATTTACTATTTTTGCTTTATGTAGACACGATGTTAAAATCTAATATTATGTGGTTGCGACTAGGTAATAACGATGACTTATTGGACTTGAGACACCTTAGTCCTCCCGTGACCATGAACGCTGTGAAGTGTTCGAAACGACGGAAAATTAAAAATCAAATACAAACGCGATAGAAGAAAAAAGAATGTTGCGATTTTAATGTCATTCACGAATTTATATCGTGGCCTCTTATATTTTTCCATGTACAGGGCTAAAAAGTATACTGATGATATTGTGATCCAACCGATTGCGTTCATAGCGACCGCTTCAGCCCCCTTGTGGTTTCTGATTCTGCGTTCGCATGTGGCTAAAGAATGCACAATTTGCATATTTATTTTGTATTAATAGTGATTAAAAATTGCTGACCTACTATTTCAGTTATCATGTGTTCGATTCTCACGTAATACAATAGATTGTGCGATCCATAAACTGTTTTCCTAAGTCTGGAGGTAATCTGTGTCCATTAATTATGGTTGTAAAGTCACCCGCAATTCAAGGATTATTTTTTTAATCCAAGATGGAATAAAATAAGTAGAACTTTGTCTCGTTGATATAACTATTTTTTTAGATCTGCTAACATATTTTGTCGTTACTAGACCTATATTTTTACAGCATTATTTTTATATAGCCTAAAAACTTTCTTAATAAACAGGTTATCTAACAAAAAGGAAATCGAACTTACAGTTGAGACTTTCTCCCAACTATAAGTTCGATTTTCTTTTTGTTCAAGCATATATACAAATCAACTTTTAAAACCTGTTGTACATATGGTATAATACATATGGCTCTTAAGCCATCGGCAACGATATTTATACATATAATATGTGAGTTTCCGTGTGGTGACGGAGTAAGAATACAATTCACCACCCCCTGTCTTGCCCGCGGGTGATCGTACGAGACGACTAAGGGATATAAAACGCATATATTCATATAATAATAGGTATTATGACGAGAGAAGTAAAACTCGAAAAAAAACCTTATACCAACAAGTCTGACCAGCGTGGTATATAGTAGGTCAATTGGCCTCCCATTATGGAGGAAGCTCGAGCCCAACAGTGGGACATGTATGAGCTGAGATGAAGTAAGTAGGAACCGCGTGTCACCAGATTTGATAAATTTATTAAAAAATAAGTATAGGCAGTAAGAAAAGCCCAACAGAACATAGAAATCATGTTTTGGGATTTTTTTTCTGTCTGTATGTCTGTAGGTATGTACACGCTAATCTCTAAAAATTCTGAACGAATTAGGCTCCAGTTTTCACAAATTGATTAGCAATATTTAGTCTTTGTTTCATTGAAATATTATGTCAGTTAAAAAAGTTACGGTCATTTAAATTTGATAAATCATCGTTCACCTTTTATGTCACTAAAAGGGTCAATTCAAGGATATTACGCAGACGAAGTCGTGGGCATCAGCTAGTATATAATACAGATCAAACGTTTTGCACAAATAGAGAATTTTTTTTTTTAAATATTGCTGCCTAGAATATGAATTTTATGGCTTAAGTTGGCTAAACCTTAAGAAATACATCAAAAAATTGCGCCAAAAATTGTGGATCCCTAAAACTTATAAAGAACGTCTATAATAACCTCATTTTTGGACATGTTTGCTAGCATACTCAACCAAAACATCTTTTTGTTGATTGAATGATTTATACAATATTTTATATTTTTATTTGTGGAAGGGCCACCATGTTGACAGTTTTTGTCTACAGAACACAACAGAGTCTCGCAGAAAATCGACGTTCGAACAATAGCAATGTGCTTGTTCGGTCCTTGCAAGTTATGTGGAGGGTATTTGGAGAAACTTCACAACTTCGATTCTGCAACCGTCGTTATGAGAGTTGAGTAGAAGATTTGAGACAACTCGGTCCGCCAGGCGGTTGTGCCACTCGGTGTATTCGTAATCGCCGCACCTGCTTAATCCTTGGTAGGACATTGTTTAACGGAACTGTTGGAACCACCATAATAGTGTTTTGTGGTGCTGTGAACTGCATAGTTGTATAGAATATAGTGAAGCTGACTGCGCGGTTTGGCGAGCCTACTGCGACGACACTACTGCCCTCGGCGAAAGTGGATGAAAGGTTGGTGGAGTATTTTTTAATTACTTCTTCGCGGCTTGCAGGGATAGGATAATATCAGTTCCTCACCTAGTTCAGTAAACTTACTTCATACAGTCCACTGCAGGCTGTGCATACCGTACAGTCTTTTTTTGGTCACTTCGACCCAGGATACCGCTCCTAAGGTCTCATACCTCACCTAGGAATTCGTAATTCCCAGGTATTTAGACAGTACAGACGTTCTGTACCGTTATTTCTAACCGTGTTAGAATACCTCCCAATAAATATCATATATGTTAAGACGTTCTTAGCATATAATTTATTTATATTGGCCGTGCCAATTACTTCTTATTCCCCATTATTTAATGAAATTATAATTTCATTGTGTAGACGTTCTATACATATCTTATGTACTTTACTTTTCTCCACTATACGAAGTATACAATATAAACAAAACACATAAATTATTTTTGTCGTACAATTATTCAGCTAAGTGTTATATAATTAAATTGTATAGGTAACAAGTATTAGTGAAAGTAATATATTATTAATTTTATAATTTCATTGGGCTACGTGTGTTGTTTCACAAGATGGCGGCACCTAAAGCAAAAACTTCTAGTGATAAGAAAAATCCATTACCCAAAGAATTAACCGTGTTAATTCAACGAAAACAACTCTTGTTTTCACAAATGCAAAAGGTATATGATATGTCCCACGATTTATCGAATTCTGATACGAAAGAATTGTTTTTATTGCACGTCTCTGAAATTAGTGACCTACGTAGTTCATTCGAAAAAATAATATTCGATATATTCGAACAAGAACTTTTAGTTGATTCTGAGTCAATACTTAGAAGTCAAGAGTTACAAAGTTTTGATGAACTATATTTTCGAGTGAAATTATGTGCTTCGAAATATAGCTCGGCACGCATCGGCAATAACGGTGAGAATCGCTTGGTTACCATGGAGTCCCGCCCTCGCCTGCCTAAACTTGAATTATTTACATTTAATTCGGATATTGAGAATTTTAATACATTTTATGAAACATTTTGCTCGTTAGTACATGATCAGCCGCACATTCCAAAAATTGATAAATTTCATTATCTATTGTCTTGCACGAAAGGTTCTGCATTAAATATGGTTAAAAGTGTACCGATATCCGCCAATAACTACGATCTCGTCTGGCAGAGTTTAATTGATAAATATCGAGACAATAGATTGTTAGTTGGTAGGTACCTAGATAAAATGTTAAACTTTTCACCGTTACGCAAGGAATCGTCTGCTGATTTGAACATGTTTATTGAGAACTTCGAACATTCGTATAAGGCAATACAGGCACTTAATATTAAAGATTTAAGCAGTTATGTAATGTGTCATATTGCGTTAAGGGCATTAGATCCACAAACTCGAAAATATTTTGAACAAAAATTAGATCAAAATTCCATTCCTACCTTCGATGAATTAGCATTATTTATACATAATCAAATAAAAGTTCTAGATCATTCTGCGTCATATTCTAATGTGTATTCTAATAAATATCAACAAAATGATTCGCGACAAAAGGATACAAAAAAGCATTCGCTATCTTCTACACGCTCTGGATTAAAGGGTTTATGTGTACATTGTGATAGTAATCATATGATTTTCCGTTGTGAACAATTTCGTAAATTGTCTAATGAGCAACGTATTCGCCGTGCGAATGAATTAAAATTATGTCATAATTGTTTAAAATCAAATCATACCGTTAAGGCGTGTAAAAGTAATTTTAAATGTTTAATCTGTAATTTACCGCATCATGTTCTGTTACATCGTGAAGTTAGCGCGATAGATAATAACAAACCGTGTTCGAATCAGCTGATTTCGACTGAGACCGCTCCTGCGCCGTGCAAGGGAGACGAACAATCAATTATAAGTACGGTGTGTCATCTGACGTCTACGCATACTTCTAACTGTACAGTTATCTTGGGAACAGCTGTTGTGAATGTTTTGAACGCGTTTAATAATTATCAGCCCGTGCGCGTATTAATTGACTCTGGGGCGCAAAGTAATTTCATTACGTTAGATTGTTTTCAACGGTTAGGATTATCAGCTAATAAATGTCCATATAATATCTTCGGACTAGGTGGCGAATATGTAAAAAATTATGGAATGGCTTCGTGTGTTATTCAGCCGCGCTACAATAACACGCCGGTGTTTAACATTGATGCTGTAATTTTACCTAAAATTACATCCGATTTGCCAAACGTACTTATTCCCGATAAGTTGATTACTAAGTATAAAGACTTACAATTAGCTGATCCGTATTTTTATACAACGTCCCCGATTGACATTATTTTATCGGGCGAAGTGTTTCCCTATATTTATGACGGGACAAAATTTATAATAAATAAAGATGTACCAGTGGCATTGGGGAGCATATTTGGTTACGTCATAACTGGGAGACTAGGGTTAAAAAATTGCTCTAGCAGTCTCGATGTTGTACCGTGTGCAACGTCATTTGTGTCGTACACAATTGAAAATAATTATTTAAATGATACACTTAAACGGTTTTGGGAGTTGGAATCTTTACCGTGTGAAGTTCCAACGGATCCTATGGAGGAGTTAGCCGAAAAAATGTACACAGAAAAACACTGTCGTGATGAAAATGGTCGTTATGTTTCTCCCATTTTATTAAACCCACACCATGCACCTATTGGTGATTCTTATGATGTGGCTATAACAAGGCTTAAACAGGTCGAGCGCCGCCTGGCGCGATCGCCAGACCTTCATAAGTCTTATGTTGACTTCATGCGAGAGTATGAATCTCTTGGACACATGGAGTTATATCAAGGTCCTGAGCAGTCAGGATATTATATACCGCACCATTGTGTTCTGCGTCCATCGTCCGTAAGTACACCTCTGCGCGTTGTTTACGACGGTTCAGCACAACCTAAGAATGGTATTTCAATTAACGATGCACTCTTGACAGGCAGAAAACTACATCCAGACTTACTAAAGATTATAATTCGCTTTCGGTTATATAAAGTTTGTTTCACTGCTGATGTGTCAAAGATGTATCGGGCTGTTCTGATTGATCCTGCTGATAGGAAGTACCAGCACATTCTTTGGCGAGAATCTCCAACGGAGCCAGTTCGCGTCTTCGAACTTCGAACGAATACCTACGGTCTCCGTAGTGCACCTTACATAGCTGTGCGCACGCTGCATCAGCTAGCTGAGGATGAGCTCACTCATGCTGAACGTCCGCGTACAGAGGCTGCAAAGGTGCTCAAACAAGGCTTCTACGTTGATGACGTATTATGGTCCTGCCCATCATTAGAACAGGCCTGCACGTTGCAGGATGATTTGCTGACACTTCTTAAAAGTGGTGGCTTTGATTTAAGAAAATGGGCTAGCAACTGTCCCGAGTTACTTACTCATATGCAGTCAAATCAAGTTGTAACCATCGATTTTCAAGATGATACGTTATCATCCTCCCTTAAGGTGTTAGGGTTGACATGGTTACCTGCCTGTGACAGTTTTGCGTTTTCCTATAACATGACTGATAATAAACAGACCAAACGATCAGTTTTAAAACTACTGGCGAGCATATTCGATCCTGTAGGTATTATTTCACCATGTACGTTTGTCGCAAAGTGTATCATGCAAGATCTCTGGAAGATGGGAGTCGCATGGGATGAGCAACTACCACCTGAGCCGTGCTCACAGTGGAATCGATTCATCTCCGATCTACCACTTTTGAGTGAATTGCGTTTTGAGCGTCACATCTTAATACCTAATTTTAGTGAAATACAATTAATAGCATTTTGCGATGCGTCATCCCGTGGATACGCAACGTGCTTATATATACGTAGTATAAACAATATAGGTGAAGTGAAGGTTCGACTGCTGACTAGTAAGTCAAAGGTTGCGCCGTTAAACCCACTCTTGTCTATACCTAGACTCGAACTCGAAGCAGCCGTGCTGCTATCGAAGGTTGTAAGTTTTGTCGTACAAAACTTAAGCGATAATAATTTATCTGTTTCTATATTTGCGCTCAGCGATTCGAAAAATGTTTTGGCTTGGATACATACACAACCATACACGTTAAAAACTTTTGTGGCTAACCGTGTTAGTCGCATTATTGCCGCAGTACCACCTAGTTGTTGGTATCACGTGAAGGGCGAAAATAACGCTGCAGACATATGTTCACGTGGAACGTTGCCTGCTCACTTCGTGGAAAGAGCTACAGAGTGGATTCACGGCCCCGATTGGCTATATGATAACCAACAAAAGTGGCCTATAAAACCATATTTATTAAATCATAACTTCAAGATTCCCGAACTTAAATCAAATAGTGCAACATTTAGTTTTAATTCTTCTCTAAAGGTTGAAATTAAAAATGACCTTGAAGAAATATTTAATAAGTGTTCTTCTTTTAATAAATTACAGCGTATTATTTCATGGTGTCATAGATTTATTATAAATCTTCAGTGTAAAATTTCAAATCGGTCTTTAGGCCCTCTAACGACCCTTGAGTTGCGCAAAGGTCATGATTCAATTATTAGAATTATTCAACAAAATCACTTTGAATCTGAAATAGTAGCGTTAGAAAAGGGTAAGTTTGTAGCCTCTTTACGTAAACTATCACCCTTCGTTGAAAATAAAGTCCTCAGGGTGGGGGGTCGTATCTCACAATCTGACCTTCCGTACAATACGAAGCACCCGGTTTTGCTACCAAAATGCCATACAAGTAAATTATTAATCGAATATTTGCACGTAAAATACCTACACGTAGGGCCTCGTACATTACAAGGTCTAATGTGTCAAAACTATTGGCTCGTTGGTGCTCGTAGCATCATTCGATCGGTACTGACAAAGTGTAAGGTGTGTTTTAAATGCCGACCTACTGCATTACAACCTCAAATGGGTACGTTGCCCATGTCCCGACTTAAGGTTGATAAGGTATTCAGCCATGTAGGTACAGATATAGGTGGTCCATTCCTTGTAAAAGAAAGTACACGTCGTAACGCAAAAATATACAAGGCTTATCTATGCCTATTTGTATGTTTTTCAACAAAAGCAGTACACTGCGAGGTGTTAACTGATTTATCAGCTGAATGTTTTCTAGCTGCATATGACCGTTTCGTAGCCCGTCGCGGATTAAGTACTTGTTTATATTCCGATTGCGGGACGAATTATGTATCGGCAGCCAAGCATCTCAAGGAGGTACTTAGATTTTTAAATGGTAATAAGATTCATGACGAGGTACTCGTAGGATTAACCGCGCGGCAAGTAGAGTGGAGGACAAATCCTCCTAACGCAGCTTCCATGGGTGGACTTTGGGAAGCCGGGATAAAAAGTACGAAACACATTTTACAACGTATTGTAGGTGATAGAAGTCTCACTCTGGAAGAGTTGTCAACTGTGTTCTGCAGAATAGAGGCTGTATTAAACTCACGCCCTTTATGTACACTATCTGAAAACCCAAACGAGTTCGATGTATTAACTGCTGGTCATTTCCTGATAGGACAAAGCTTAGTGGCTGTGCCTGAATATAATTATGAGGACGTTCCTCAACATAGATTATCTCGTTGGCAGTCAATTCAAAAAATATCACAGTTATTTTGGAAGCGCTGGTCAAATGACTATCTTCATACTCTGCAACAAAGAGAGAAGTGGTTTGCCTCACCTCCTAACGTAAAGATTGGTGATTTAGTTTTACTGAAATCAAATTTGACGCGCCCATTGCAGTGGCCTCTTGGTAGAATTGAAACAACACACGAGGGCGTTGATGGCATTATTCGTGTAGTTACTTTGAGAACTAAAAATGGTCTAATTAAGAGACCGGTGAATAAAATTTGTCCATTACCGTATGCAAATTAATTACCTTTTATTTTTTTCTTAGGTTAAATTTTATTGTTTATCTAGATTAATTAATTATTATTATTCTTTTTTTTCAAAAATATACCTCACTAAAGGTTTATTTATTCTATGTGTTTTGTTTACATAGGTTAGTGGATTGTATATCCCTTACTTGCTTTTTAATTTAGAATGGGGAATTCATCATGTTGAATTCGGTGAGGGGTATGTTCGGTCCTTGCAAGTTATGTGGAGGGTATTTGGAGAAACTTCACAACTTCGATTCTGCAACCGTCGTTATGAGAGTTGAGTAGAAGATTTGAGACAACTCGGTCCGCCAGGCGGTTGTGCCACTCGGTGTATTCGTAATCGCCGCACCTGCTTAATCCTTGGTAGGACATTGTTTAACGGAACTGTTGGAACCACCATAATAGTGTTTTGTGGTGCTGTGAACTGCATAGTTGTATAGAATATAGTGAAGCTGACTGCGCGGTTTGGCGAGCCTACTGCGACGACACTACTGCCCTCGGCGAAAGTGGATGAAAGGTTGGTGGAGTATTTTTTAATTACTTCTTCGCGGCTTGCAGGGATAGGATAATATCAGTTCCTCACCTAGTTCAGTAAACTTACCTCATACAGTCCACTGCAGGCTGTGCATACCGTACAGTGCTGTTGGCTTTTTTTTTTCAGTGAGCGAGAGAGTAGCCCAAAGCCCCCTTTCCAGGTGGGTTTGGGGTTTTTATTATAGGTCAGCGGCCTAGGTATACCACTGGTCTTCCAATGGTTCATGGGTGGAAGTAACACTTACCATCAGGTGTGGCGCTTGCCCGTTTACCATTATAAGCAATAAAAAAAATTTAATTTCAGTGGCTGGCGGACGGCCTGCCCTGTCGACGTTGCATCAAAGCGTGACATTGATCTTTATCTCCTACGGCTACCTCATAATAGCCATTATTATTCTTTAAAATATTAGTAGAAGTGAAAAACTTATGTGTGCCTCACTCTTTCCCGACAGGAAACAAAAGGAAGTTTGTAAAATAAACTTAATATTAACATAATGATGTTTACGCGCGAGTATTACATAATTAATTTGCCAACGTTTCGAACATTTTATAGCGTTCAGTGAACACTTTAAAAATCCAATACACACGCGATCATCGTCCCACTGTTGGGCTCGCGGCTCCTCCGTAATTGGAGGGAAATTAACCTACTATACCGCGCTGGTCAGACGTGTTGGTATAGGGTTTTGTTTCGAGTTTCCCTTCTCTTGCATATATGTTATATGCGTTTTATATCCCTTAGTCGTCTCGTACGATCACCCACGGGTAAGATTAGGGGGTGGTGAATTGTATTCTTACTCCATCACCACACGGATAAACCGGATAGCATCCGTAAAAATAGTTTTATTTCAAATTAATATTAATTTATTAGCGCATCTCATTCTTTTTACTGTTTATAGTAAATATATTAGCCTAATCCAGCTGGGTTGGTTCACTAGTTAAATAATTGTATCGGAATTTTTGAAAATCATTCCTATGAGAATATCTATTGGGAAAAGCAAATTTGTATCTTGCTTACTTCATTGCGTCACAGCGTAGGACGACCCCAACTCGGTGGACTAATGACATTATCAAGGTCGCAGGAAACTGGTGGATGCAGGGGGCACAGGACTTGCAAATGACATTCTCGTGGGGAGACCTATGTCCAACAGTGATTACTTCATCAACATTGATTACTTCATTGACACTGGTATCAGTCAATGTATATGTCAATGTTCTACAAATAACCGCGAGTATGAACAATCAGCACATCACATTCTCTGGGAGTGCGATCTCTGGCGTAACGAGCGTGACCTTATGTTAGACAGTTTGCAAGTAACATCTGGAGTAGTATACTATACGGATCTTGTAGCAACTCGAGAAAATTTCCGTGCGTTTAGGCGTTTCTGCCATACCTACTACTACAACCAATCTTAAGGCTCACATATAGGCCCCGTTAAGTTATCCCGTATCCGTGGTGCCGTACTGCTGCGCTTATCGTAGCTGTACAACCCTTTACTTATTGGCTGACTAGTCAATATTGCTTTCTGTCTCCCGCTTTGCCTGGGAGGGAAGTGGAATAACTCTTTTGCAACTCCTCCTCTTTAACTTTTCTAATTAAATTTGTTGCGGGTTCCAAGACAATTAAAATCATTTCCCGGGACTGCCTGAGGGTCAAACCTCGGTGTCATTTATAGTGACCATTGTGAATCCTGGCTTACAGGAGTTACAATGGTGGGAATGTGTGGTGGGATTAGTCCCAATAAAAAAAAAAATTACACTGGTATCAAACTAGTATTTTAGCATAAAATTGCCTAAATAGAGTTTTATTAATATTACATTAAACAATGAAAAGCTAACGTGATCATAAAAACTTTTAAGAACTTCTCGAATACAAAGAGGAAAAGAATTTCATCTATAATATTGAATTCGGACGTCAAAGTCACAACAGTGCGATAAAATAATAGCCTTGAAAAAATATGACAATAGACATTTTGACTGTCGGTTTATCAGTCATCATCTCAACTCATATATGTTCCACTGTTGGTCTCGAGCCTCCTCCATAATGGGAGGGAAATTGACCTACTATACCACGCTGGTCAGACGTGTTGGTATAGGATGTTGTCCTTCTCTTGCATAGATGTTATAAGCATATTATATCATTTATATCCCTTAGTCGTCTCATACGATCATCCACGGGTAAAAAAGGGAGTGGTGAATTGTATTCTTACTTCATTACCACACGAAAGGTTTATCAATACTCAAATTAATTTATTTCAAAATATTTAAGTTAAAGAAATTAAGTTTCATTATCTACATCACTGCAAGAAAAGGCGTTGTCAAATAAAACCGCGCGAAATTACTGACGCAGCTGTTATATATATAAATACTTAAAAAAAAAATTGAGTAAGATAATCCGCGGGCATCTTGAATAAGTCCTGTGGAGAAGCTTGATAAAGTTTATAAAGTGGCACCTTGAGATTCTGGACGATATTAGCTGGACAAGGACACAAATTAGCTCTTCTTCACTCAAATTACTTCCACAAGAGGGAAAAGTAAATAAATTCCTTTGAAAGTTCAGGACAAACCCTCGCTACAATAAAACTTTTAAACTGTTGAGCTGTTGACAAGGGTGTCAACATGAATAAACTTTTTGTTTTGAATGCCTGTTGTCAAACAAATTATACTGATATTTTAGACAGCGTCTCTTCAGACTACGTTTGAAGAATGTAAAGTTATTTACTATTATATTTTTCCACAGGCTTTTTGTGTGTCTTTGGAAAAAATAAAGGCGACATAATTCACCAAATTAACTCACAATATTTTCAATAAACACAAGGCTCCTTAAACTAAGGGGGTTGTTTATAAGTCCATCGACGAGACCTGTTCTCGCGTGTGGATGATAACCTTTAGAACTCATCTTATTGTAATTGGCATTAGTTTTTAGACAATTTTAGAGATTGTGAAAATTGTGCCTGAATAAACGCTACTAGTTAAGCCTATAGACTATCGTGGTTTAGTAGTGGAACATATTAGCGAGATACGTTAGCCCGATGCTTTAAATCGAGTTGCCTTTTTGTGGCGAAGTATATCTTCCACATTTATTTGTCGTCCATTACGACAATCGTGGTAAAGAAATGGGTAGCAAATTGCATTCTCACTCAATCACCTCGTGTATAATGGATATTTTACAGTCTTGGATCCCAGAAATTTTTATACCATTGTTTGATTGATCACAGCCCATATATGTTCCACTGTTGGGGTTAGGCCTCCTCCGTAATGGGAGGGAAATTAACCTACTACACCGCACTGGTGTGACGTGTTGGTATAGGGTTTTGTTTCGAGTTTACCATCTCTTGTATAGATGTTATATGCGTTTTATATCCCTTAGTCGTCTCTTATGATCACCCACGAGTCAGATAGGGCGTGATAAATTGTATACTTACTCCGTCACCACACGGATAATTTGATGTTTGATTAATTAATCAACAATTAAGAAGTTTTCTTTCACGAACCACACACTAAAGTCAGATTAGGTAAATTATATTTTAACTTTGTCCGATAAAGACGGAATTAAGGTTTATGAAAATACTAGCTTCTGCCCGCGGCTTCGCCCGCGTATAAGGTTACTTTCCTAAAGATTTTCATCCCCTATTGTTATTTCGAGAGAAGGAAAACTCGAAACAAAACCCTATACCAATACGTCTGACCAGCGTGGTATAGTAGGTCAGTTACCCTTCCATTATTGAGGAGGCCCGAGCCCAACAGTGGGACATATATGTGTGAGATGATGATTTTTATTTTACCCCTTCAGGGTAATTTTTTTACGAGATTTTAATGCATATTTATTTATATCTAATCAATAGCCTAAAAATAAGTTTCAAGCTTCTGGCTTTAAAAATGGCGATAATTCCTTACAACTTTTCATCCCCCTTTACAACGTTTTTTTTTGCATTGAAAAGAAGCCTATGTCCTTTATTAGACTCTCTCCTATCTCCTCTCTCTCTCCTCTCCTCTCAACTATCTATGTACAGAATTTCATTTAGATCGGTTCAGTAGTTTTGGCGTAAAAGAGCGACAGACAGACAGACAGAGTTACTTTTGCATTTATAATATTAGTAAGGATTAATAAAGTGTAAATACTTAATAAGGAATAATATTTGTAGATAGTGAATATCAATCAACTAAAAGTGCGCCTCATAATAAAATCCGAACGAAGCTAATATAAAACTCCGTCAACACGTCCCCAGAGAAAAATATTCTCGCATAAATCCACCGCGATGAATTACATAAATTATTTATTTTACTACCAACGACTTCAGTTTCCTATCGTTAGTGTTGACATGTTGCTATGAAATGCTTATGTTTGTTAAACACATTGAATAATGTTGTGGGGAAAGCGGTCAGGAACTTACTTTTGGATATTTTAGAAACCAAGAACTCTACGCCGACTTCGAACCTATTCTTCTATCAGCTGAATGGAAAGAAATAACATATAAGCAATAATGACTCGTTCAAAAAACGGAGTACGGGTATAAGAGTTATGCCGGGTGGATCACTGAAGAAAAAAACCGCGTTCAGGTGACCCACTCGCATGGCATCGAGACGTATATGTAGGGTGGGTCTACGGGGTCGTGTGCCGGTTCTCTGTCGTCCCGGACGGATACCGAAACCCGCCGCCAAATAAAAAAAAAGAATTATATAACCCCATATAGTAGTATAGTCGATCTTTGATCACCAGTAAATAAGCCTTGATCTAGTTTTTCTCATTTCATTAATAAACAAAACCTATATATCTATTTGACTGCACAGATGGCGTAATCCTTAAGATACCGACCTTCCGTGCTAGTGCCGTGGGTTCGATTCCTACGCAGGATAATATTTTGTGCAATCCACAAAGTGTTGTTCTGAGTCTGGCTGTAATTTGTCTGCGTTAAATATATGTTTGTAAAGTCCCATGCAATACAAGGATTATATCCTTAGCGTAGGGTGGTGTCTTTTTATAAAAGAAAACCTAAGATGCTTACTCAATAGTCTGGGCTTGCAGAGACTGAAAGGCAAATTCCAAAAAATGACACTTGTTCTATAGTGAGGGTACTATATAAACTAAATATATATATATATATATATATACATTATACATGACCTTTCAATAAATATGAAAAGGTCCAGACTAGACAAACATCATGATATAGATTATTTTGGCGCGGAATTTGACACTTTGTGTTAGGTTATGTCTTCCAAAATGAATAAGAATCAGTTCCTTTATACTTGCGACTTTACCATTTTCCTTATTCATACATTCTTAGTGACAATACTTAGACAAAAAATATAAAAATGGCGCGAACTTTAAGGCTATACGACAGAAGGGGAATATTCGTCAAGTTTGTCTTGATAAATAAAACGAAATACAATTTCCTTTGTTCTATATTCATAAAGTATAATAGTATTTTTGAGTACGATACAAATAACGTTCAGCTAGAGCAAAATTTAATGGAATAATTAATTCACGCAAATTTATATTTTTATATTTTTATCGTACTCTAAAAATGAAACAATATTTTTATGAATACTAAAATATGAAATAAATAGAATCGAAGATTTAAACTAAAAAAAATGTAAAAAAAATTCTGTCCCACAAAGGCAGTTGATATTTTATATTAAAGAATGAACTAAAAATTAATTCTAAATAAAAAAGGCTAAAATTTACCTGACCATAAAATAATTTCATCATCATCATTTCAGCTCATATATTTCCCACTGTTGGGCTGGGGCCTCCTCCATTATGGGAGGCTAATTAACTTACTATACCACGTTGGTCAGATGTGTTGATAAAGGGTTTTGTTTCGAGTTTTCCTTTTCTCGTATAGATACAACACAACATAGATGTTATATGCCTTTTATATTCCTTAGTCATCTCGTACGGTCACCCACAAGTAAGATTGGGTGGTGCTGAATTGTATTCTTACTCCGTCACCACACGGAATAAAATAATTTAGCTATTATTAATAACAAAGAGAGTGTTTGTCTTTGATCTTATCATATTTTAGTCAATAGGAGCCGACATTATTCGAACGAAAAAAAAAGAGCCAACCTACAAAAAAAAAAGAGCATAACGCCATTAAAGAAGTTTTCACTTCTACTAGACCAAGATGGCGAATTTCAAAATGAACACAAAAGTCTCTTCTAGAAATTTTATAATGTAAAATTTATTTTAATTATCATATTTTTAATCAACTAAATCAACTCAATTTCTATCTCCAATATTTTAAGAGCTAATGTTAATTTAAAATGATTATTCAATTCATTGGCGCCAATTTTACTGTCAGACGGAATTGACTTAGCATCTTAATGCTTTAGCGCGATTCGCTTGAGTTTATTTTATGAATAACATACTTTCGAGTCGGTATACGCTATTATCAGCTTAAAATAAGAACACTTGTAACTCTCGACCTTTTAAATAATTTCGCCGCATAAAGTAGGTCGAGTGGTCTACATTAAATTTTAATTAAAACAGGTATGTTTAATCCTCAAAATAGTCGGGCTAAAATGCTATAAAGACTTCTAGAGCTGAAAAGCTAGTAATTTTATTTTATATATACTTTTATTTATATTAATCCAGTTTGCAATATAATTTTAAAGCAAGATCGGTCGAGCGTGTTTTATTTTCATTCTCTATCGAGGGCCCAAAAACAAGATGTTTTAAAACGATATTAGAGGAAGTGATAATACAATATAAAACTTTAAGGAAAAGTAAGGATAAGTAATAAATTATTTTCTTCTGCCTTGTGCGCAACGAACGTAGCGTGTTACTACGATAACCGAGAAGCCGGATAAGAATGATGACCTTTCATGATCTACATCGTCAAGCATAATACGTAATATCACTGCATATATGATAACATTTATAGACTTCTGATATTCATGACAAGATTGAAGTAATCTCGTAATTTCGGTCCTTATTTTTGATTTTTAGCTTCACTTCAGACACAATTTAATTCATCAATATTTCATTACTCTGTATTTTATTATCTATGGAAGCTGATGAAAAGATAAATATGGAAGTTTGAAAAATCTGTACTAATAAATGGAGAGCTGTTTTTTTTGTTCGGTTATACAGCGACAACTACTGAACTAATCGGAATAATACTTATACCATAAGATGCAGCGTGTTTCGGAGAAGGTTTTAATGTATGATATGTTGATGATAATAGGTGATTACTTATCCGAAAAAGAGGAAAGCGGGCGGAGGATGCTTAGTTACATATAAATTATAAAGTGCTTAGAAATAATCAGACCGACACAGAAGAGTAGTAAATTGTCAAATTTTACAAAAAGGGCTTTTGTTGCGGCGGGCTATAGTCTTGTCGCAGCCGCTAAATCCGTCCGGGGTGACAGATAAAGCGACGCGCGACCCCATAGACCCGCCCCGTAGTGTACTTCTCGACGCCGTGCGCGTGGGCCACCGTAATCCGATCTTTATCGTCAGTGGCCAGCATTTTCAGGCTGAAAAGTGTTCGAAATATCGTGAAATTAAAAATAAAATACAAACGCGATAAAATATATAAAAAAAAAATTATTTCATACATATATGTAATACTCGCGTAAACATTAACAGTCAATATTTTATAAATCTCTTAATTATTTTCAAGTTTTTATTATATTAAAGTATTAATATATGCTATAGGAAGTCTGAAAGTGGCACCTAGAAGATTAGCTCGAGATTGACTTGGTTTGAACATCTGATGAAGAGGAATGAAAAATGTGACAAGAAAGGTTATCAATGTGATTGTGGATACACATAAAACACGGGAGAACCAAAATCAGATGGATAGATAGAGGTCTTATGTTGAGATTGTCTTCAATTGCATCGATATTATCTGTTAATTATATCCCTTAGTCATTCTTTACGATATCTATATGTATGTACAAGAGAAGCGCAGCTGATTTGTATTCTTACTCTTTCATACACGAAAAATTTGACGGATTATTTTTAATATGAATGTATTTTTTGTTCATTAATAGGTTTAGTTTCCGTGTGGTGACGGAATAAGAATACTATTCATTACCCCATATCTTACCCGTGGGTGATCGTACGATACGACTAAGGAATAAAAAACACATAGAACATCTACGCGAGAGAAGGAAAACTCAAACAAAACCCTATACCAACATGTCTGACCAGCGCGGTATATAGTAGGTTAATTTTCCTCCCATTACGGAGGAGCTTAACAGTGGGACATATATGGGCTGTGATGATGATGTGATGAATAGGTTTAGAAGACATCACTATTTATTCTTTAGTGCGGTGTGTTGTATAAAAAAAAATGTCGAGATTACATGACGCGACATTGGATCATGAAGATAAACGAGTCGATCATACAACAAAGGTGCGCCAATTGATTTTATACATCAAAAGGGCAGCATCAAAGCAATAAGTTGACTTCTTCTAAACGAAGCTATTATCGTTAAAGCCATAAAATATCATAATAATTATTGAACACAAGACTTTACTATAGTGCAATATGAGTAATATACATTTGCACCCCATTCGCTAACGTAACAATATTTAATAATTTTCGGCATTCTACTTGAAGGGGGTGGTGATTTATGTGGCGTTTATAGATATGCTGGTGGCTTCATGCTTCGTGTGTTATACTGAACATCATTATCCTGCTCTTATCCTAATTATTTGCGGTCGACACAGTATGTACTTTTCTATAATGGTACATATTGCAAAAGTTTTCGCTATAGTTTCAATATCCCTTAGGAATTCCTCTTCCTTTCCTGATTCGTCATCATCCTCGCAGCTTATAAATATCCCACTGCGGGGCTTGAGGCTCCTCCAAAATAACATGGAAATTGACCTGACTATACCACGCTTGTCAAACGGGTTGGTATAGGGTTTTATTTCTAATTTTCTTGCATAAATGCTATCTGTATATATATAATATCCTTTAATAGTTTTTACGACATCTACGTGCAAGATAAGGGGCTACCTAGTGATGGCACTACACGAAAAGATGATAATCTGATTAGTCAAATTTGATGATGATTGTTTTAGTAGTTTAGGTGTTAGTAACAATTAAATAAACAAATAACAATACATATGTAATGTTTTACAACAGTAATATGGTTGATCAAAATATTAATTAAAATTTTGAACAATAAGTAAAAGTCTTACTACTTACCTTATTGAAAATGATATATAACATATCTTAGAAGTTAAGACTGCACAAATGCCGTAATGGCATTTGTGCAGATACCGGTCTTCCGTGTCAGTGCCGAGGGCTCTATTCCTACGCAGTACAATACTTTGTACGATCCACAATTTGTCTGCGTTACTTATATGTTTGTAACGTCCCCCGCAATACAAGGATTATTTTCTTAGTGCAGGATGGTGTCTTTAAAAAAAAAAGAAAACAAAGTTGTTATATTTTTGTCTACGCAGATGATTTTATAGTGCCGAGTGTATTGCGTACGATTTTATCGTTATTTAAATATGTTACGTTTGTGTGTGTGCTCTTAAACGTTTAACTTTTACATATACCTACTGCTAGGCTCCAGCCTCTTGCAAACTAATCCAGCCTAATGCTAGGCTCCAGCCTCCTGCAAAAGAGAAGGCAATTGACACTGGAGTTGATTTTAATCTATAGGAACAGTTATAACTAGCTGACCACGTCTGCTTCCCTCCTTTCCAGATAAATAATCACGAATATACGAGTATCATATACCAATATCTTCTCCGAAACACGTCGCATCTTACGGTATAAACATTATTCCAATCAGTTCAGTAGTTTTCGCAGTATAATAGAACGAGGCCACCAAAGACAAAGATCGGGTACCGCTGGCGCGCTCGCATAGCGAAGAGTGGTGCATTGTATGGTGTGTTTATGGGGTCGCGCGCCTCCTCTTCCGTGACCCCGGACCGATTTGGCGGGGCAAGACCACATCCATAGTAAAAAAAAACACAGTATAACCAAACAAAACAACCAACTCACCATTTATTAGTATAGATTTATATTTTTTAATATATTTTGTAACTCAGCCGAAATGTAAGATATTCTGTGAAGATATCCTTCAATCTATAGTTTCAGGTGTTAAGAATATGAAGATTATGGCTAACCATTGTTATAGACACTTAAAATTCACCAACATTACTACTTATAGCGCACAGCGTCTTTAAATATACCCGAGAATTACGTTAACTAGCTCAGCAGGAAGCTATAGTGTACAATAATGAAGAGGAAACGGTTATTGTGTACCGTCCAAAGGGTTTCTCATCCTCCTACCATCCTTAATAACATTTCTCTTAATATCCTAACCCTATATATAAATACAAGTCTTATATGTTTGTGCGTTGAGATAGTGTCTGTCAAATATATTTGGAACGTGAAATTGAAAACCGATGGAATGGTAATAAGAATAGAATTCACTACTCTCTCTCTTCTCTCTCTTTCTCTATCTCTGTCTCTCTCTCTTTCTTGTATGAATGGGGGGTATCGTGAAAGACTAAGAGATAATATGCATACAACGTTATTGCATGAGAAGGAACTTTTGAAACGAAATCTTATATCAACCAGTCTCCCTAGCCGAGGCATCGCGTGAGGACGATTCCCCGACGGTGAAAGCTGCCGGGGCATCGACTCGAGAGGATACCCGGATAAACCGCCGGGCGGGCCACTGAAGATAAACACCGCGTTCCGGTGGCCCGCTCGCTCGGCGTGAAGAGGTACATGTAGGGCGGGTCTATTGGGTCGTGCGCCGCTTCTTCTGTGGCCCCAGACAGACTTAGCTGGTTGCGACGGTACAGTAAAAAAGTTTATGTCCAGTGCACATAGCACTGGCAATAAGCTTTCCTGTGGGATGCTATAATTGCCACGATTGGCAGACGAGTTAGTCATTGCAGTTGACTTTCCCAGAAGAGCACTGTTGCCCAAACTTCTGAATTCTGATGCTCTATAAGCTGGTTAGCTTCTGGATAAAAATATATTGTATTCTTTACCATCAAGATTAATTTGCATATTTATGAATAGCCATATAATTCTTTGAATTAATAATTATTATAAACTTCTTCGAGTGGCAACGGGATAAAAATACAATCGTCACCACCTCTTATTTGTCCGTGGGAGTCGTAAAAATCGGCTAAAGGTTGAAACCAAGAGAGCGGGCAACAGCTCTTGCCTGGAGAATGTGAAACACTTTATTATGATCGCCAACCTGCCTGCGAAGCGTGGCGATTACAGTACTGTTGCCTTATTAGGAGTATGAGGGAGGCCTACGTTTAGCAGTGGACGGAAAAAGTTGAATAATGATAATGAATGATGATTAATAACCAAGATTATTCTAAAGTACAACTTTTTGCCACGTCTATTTACAGACCTATCAACATATCTGATCGCACAAGGTTGTGATGTAAATTTCCTAAGCCAAGCCTTTGCGCGATCCAGCAATGATCATTCCGAGTCTGGGTGTTCCTTGTGTCCGTTAATTATATGTTTATAAAATCCCGCATCAAAGATTATGCCAGGTTTCAGGATATATTCTTTACTTCAGGATGTATTCTATTGCAAAAAAAAATTGGAAATACAGTGACAGACTTTTGGGACGATTGCAATTGACATTATACACAGCCTCATAAAAAAATTGTCTGCACAAAGAAAGCTACACTTTATCGACGTATTTTGAGCTCTTGAATCGATATTTGAAGTCAAAATTAAGAAACTGTGTACCATTTTTAGATAACTTCCTAATTTTATTATTCTCGTTTAACATTAACTCGTTTTGGGAACGTCTACTGGCTTTATTATACTTGAATATTCATATTTTGACACAATATTAGACGTATTAACATTGTATAAACAAAACAAAAAAAAAAAACCGGACCCGGATTCATTATTCGGGTTACCGGGTAACCCGAATATTTAGCGAAAATTACGCAAAAAAAAAAAAGTATATTTTGCCCTCATTTTTGCAATGCCAACAAGTTTTACACACTTCTGAGCCTTATATATAAAAAATGTTACACAGGATCTTAATTCTGACTTCGAATATCGGTTCAACAGCTGAAAATACGTCGGAAAACTATAGTCTGATTCATCGCAAAACCAACATTTTTTTGTGGCACCGTTTTATTATTACCCATTAATCTCCTACTCTTATCCCAATTACTTAATGTCGATACAATATGTACATCTCTTTCATAGTACATATTGTAAAAATTAATGGCAATAGTTTTATGACCGGCCACCTGCCAGACCAGGTGTCTTACGTCCAATATGTCATTGTTATCATAGAAATTTTATATATTTAAAATTTTGCTATATATAAAATTAATAATTTTATGTATAGAATCATTTTCTTTTTGTACTGGCAATGAATTTGTATTCATTTGTATTAAAAATGTGGGTCAAAATTTAATATTTTATAGGGTAGATATAAAATTTCTGTAATAACAATGAGATATTGGACGTAAGACACCTTATTCCTTCCGTGACCATGATCACTGTAAAGTGTATGAAACGTCGCGTAATTAAAAATCAAATAAAAACGCGATATAATCCGTAAAAGTAGTTTTATTTCAAATGTGTAATTCGCGTAAACATCAGATATCATTACGAGTATATTGTATAAAAAATACAAATTGTGGTGAGGCGTAGTGACGTGTTAAGAATACAAATCATCACCCTATAATTTTCTATAGGTATTGTAGCAAACGACCAAGATGGAAATAGATGACATTACTTCAAGAGAATGAAAACTCGAAACAAATTCTATGCCAATGCATGCCTGCCTTGGTTGGTAGATCATTTTAATCATTGCGAAAGAGGTCCATTAAAAAGATAATATACATACATACATACATATCATCACGCCATATCCCTTGCAGGGTAGGCAGAGAGAACAGAGTGCCAGAGAACTCTATCTCTGCATACTTCACTCGCTTCCTCAACATTCATAATTCTCTTCATACACGCTCGCCGGTTTCGGAGACTCTTGACTCCACCTTCCTTCAGTACATGACCGATCTGGTCTAGGTAGGTTAGTCTCGGTCTCCCTCGGTACCCACATCCTTCCACTTTCGCATTGTATATCTTCTTAACCAGACGTTCGTTCAGCATTCTTTCCACATGTCCGAACCATCGGAGCATGCCCTTTCGCATCTTTACACCAATGCTCTCTTTCATACCTACTCGCTCTCTTACGTCGTCGTTACGAATGCGGTCGGTCAGCCTAACTCCACAGATTTTCCGCAGAGATCGCATTTCGACCGCATTAATTTTACTTTCATACTCTTTTCTCCCAACTCTCGCTAGATAATATACGTGCTGATAAAGCTATAATTTATATTTTTCATATATCCTACTAGAAAAATAAAAGTGAAAGTTTGTGAGTAATAATGGTAGGACTACGCTGTTGACAGTTCTCTGTCTACAGCCGCGGGTCGGTCCGTCCGGCGTAGTACCACACTCTCACAGAAGATCGACGTCTGAGTAGTGGCAATGTGTTATTGCGCTTCGTTCGGTGTGCGAGAGAACAAGAAGCCCAACTGGGTGGCTTTGGGGCTTTTATTGGTAGGCAGCAGTCTAAGTTATACCCTTGGTATTGCAAAAGTCCATGGGCAGCAGTGAAATTTACCATCGCGTGTGCTGCTTGCTCGATAAGCAATAAAAAAAAAAGAATATTTTTGAATGTTTGTTGTTCAATCACGCAAAAACCGGTGAATAGATTTGGAAGAAAATGGGCACATACATAGATCAATTCCTGTAAATAAAATTCAATTCATCCCGGTAATGTATTCCTTTGGGGATGATAGTTCAACTGTGGATTTAAATTTTTTTTTTACGCGAGCGAAGCTGTGCACAGAAGCTAGTTAGAAATAAATTAATTCCTGAAAAAAATAAGAACCAATTTATATAGATTTTATTCTAAAAGTATTTATTTTAAAAAATGCATTACAGCAATTTATAATACTATGCAAAGACAATAATTAAAATTTTGTAATTTAGTAATCTACATTAAATGGGTGCGATGTCGTTGACATGTTTCATTACTCTGTGGGGATCTCGATCAATTTATCGTGGTCAGCAATGCGGCGTTCGTCCCTTTCAACATCATTACACTCACCGATGTCAGCCACTATGGCGTTTGGTTAAATATTAAGAGATTTTAGGACAGCAAATAAGTTCATGCGTCATTAATAAAAAAAAAATCTGATTTAAGACTTTCATTAAATCAACAAATAATCATTGATTTTAAAACTCTCAGTTTAAATTCTCTTTTGGATGTAAAAAATGACAATGTTGATCCAAGCTCAGCTAATTTTCCGTGTAGTAATGGAGTAAGAATACAATTCACCACCCCCTATCTTACCCGTGGGTGATCGTAAGAGACGACTAAGGGATATAAAACGCATATAACATCTATGCAAGAGAAGGAAAACTCGAAAGAAAACCCTATACCAACACGTCTGACCATCGCGGTAAAGTAAGATAATTTCCCTCTCATAACGGTGGAGGCCCGAGCCCAACAGTGGGACATACAATGGGCTGTGATGATGATGATGATGATAATGGGTGTCGTACAAGAATAATTAAGGGATAAAATTTGAAGATAATATTTTTTTTTGCTCTTAGTGGCAAAAGAGCAAGGAGCACACTTGATGGTAAGTATTACTGCCACTCACGGGCTTTAGCAATGCTAGGGGTGCAGCTAGACCGCTGCCTACTAGTGAAAATCCCAAACCCACCCAGAAAATTGGGCTTCCTTTTCTCTCGCTTACCGAACGAAGCATGGCAGCACATTGGCACTGCTCAAGCGTTGATTTTCTGTGAGAGTGTGGTATTACACTAGACGGACCGAGCCGCGATTATAGAAAAAAAACTATCCACAATGTGGTACATATATACATAGCCTCACGCCTGTTTCCCAGAGGGGTAGGCAGAGACTACGGATTGCCACAAACCACGATCCTGACACACCTCCATCGCTTCATTCACACTCATCACAGTCTTCATGCATGCTCTACGGTTACGCGTACTCTTAACCTGACCTTTCGCCAATACATCTTCAATTTGATCCAGAAAGGTACGACGTGGTCTTCCCCTTGTAAACGTCCCACTCACATTCACTTTGTATACTTGCTTAGTCAACCTTTCTTCTCTCATTCTTTCCACGTGGTCAAACCACCTCAGCATTCCCTTTTTTATCTTTGGCGCTACTTCTTCATTCACACCACAGCAAATATAAATAATAATAGCTTTTTATTTCTCTCTCACACAGAAAAGTAACAAATGGATCTTAATCTAAGATAATTAACATAAAAATTGTTAGTATCTATGTGAGAGACTGGCATCTGTACTAGGACGAACTGTATGACAGATTACCAGCCTCTCCTAACTCCAGATGAGTTGGTGTTTAGTTAATTTAATTTTTTTTTTTTTTTTTATACTTTATATTCTATTTTACTTAAATTAATTTGTGTACTTTTGTATCTGTGGTGTGGGTGTGTAGGTGTATATGTTTGAATGCAGTGTGTATCTTGTGTGTGTATGTATGTGTGTGTGTGTGTGCGCGTGTGCGTGCGCGTGCGCGCACTATTGTGTGTGTGTGTGTGTATGTGTGTGTGTGTGTATATATAATATATTCTATACCTATGTTAGGACGTGTATCAAGTCTTCAGTTTCCTCATAATTAAGAGTTTTCAGCCAACATGTTAAGGTCTTTTTACAATGACGTTTATTGAGAGAGTAAATGTGTATTTTTTCATTAACCCTATTATATAAGTACTTTCCCAGGAACTCAAAGAATTTACCAGAGAAAGCTGTAGAATACCGATTTCCAATTAAAGAGAAAACCTTGTATTTCTTTCGCTTTTTTGTACGCAAAATGTCATACGGGAGTAAGGAGTGTTGCTTTAATATAGTACTGAGGACATATAGTTGCCTTACGGTCAGTACATTCGCGAGTAGGTATAAATCTCTTGTAGGGTATAAATAAGGCAAAGAAAGACTTACCTTAAGAATTACCCTTTGAGCTCTTTCTATTTTTATTAAACTAGTTTTACAAGCGCCACCCCATGCCGATATGCAGTATGATAAGATGGGTTGGCATAAAGACATGTAAACCATTCTGATAATTTGTCTATCCGCAACGTGGCTTAAATTTTTAAAAATATATAACAACTTACGTATTCTTGATGATAAAAGTTCTATATGGTGATTGAAGCTTAAAGAGCTGTCGATCACAATACCTAAATATTTAATATGGGAGGTACTTTCTATAGGATCACAGGTACAAAGGTTATGAGGTTGATTTGGTAAACAAGAGTGAGCTATAATACGGTAGCTGTTAAATAAGTCAGACGGAGTAGATTTAATAGCGAAAGGCATAAATTTAGTTTTAGTGGCATTAAGCGTTAGTCCATTATCTTTTAGCCATGAGCATACAATATTAAAACCCTTTTGAGCAAAGGCATAAGTATGATCCCAAGTATCTCCATGAAAGACCAAAGCAGTGTCATCAGCAAAGGTTATTATTTTGCCATTGCTTAGTTGGAGGTTACATAACTCATTTATATAGGTGAGGAAGAGCGTGGGACCCAGGACGCTCCCTTGAGGGACGCCGTACGTAATAGGTAAGTCATCACTAATGATTTCCCCAACTTTTACCCGCTGACATCTATTGGTAAGGTAATTTGTGAATAATGGGAGTTGGGTGCCGCGAATACCTAGTTTTTCCAGTTTAGCTAGTAAGAGTGGGATGGAGACTGCATCGAAGGCCTTTGCTAAGTCCAGGAAAATAGCTACTACTTTTTTCTTTTTGTCTAATTTTTTCACTATGTGATTCGTTAATTCATGAACAG
Source organism: Lymantria monacha (assembly GCA_905163515.2). Classification (NCBI taxonomy): domain Eukaryota; kingdom Metazoa; phylum Arthropoda; class Insecta; order Lepidoptera; family Erebidae; genus Lymantria; species Lymantria monacha. The sequence goes on from LR991087.1 coordinate 5,524,494, forward strand.
CGTCATTAGTTGAGGTTTTAGCTCTAAAACCAAATTGAAGTGTAGACAGAAGGTTTTTAGTCTCAAGATAGTGAATTAAACGTTTATTTAAAAGCTTTTCAACTATTTTGGAAATGGTAGGTAGAATATAAATAGGTCTATAGTTATTGATACAGTCTCTGTCGCCACTCTTATAGATGGGGATTACCTCGGCACGTTTAAATTCCTTAGGAAAAGCTCCTGTAGTAAACATGAGGTTAAAAATATATGTTAATGGAGGTACTAGTATACTATGATACCGTTTTAAAAATACACCTGAGATATTATCTCTTCCAGCTGAATATATTTTCTTTAGACCTAGTATGTAGTTAGAAACCTCTGTTTCGGTGACTGCAGTGAGGGCAAAAGACGACAGATGACCAACATATGACACTTTGGGTAAATTACAAATCCCATTTTTTTCAGCTAAATTTTGACCAACAGTTGCAAAAAAATTATTTATATCATTAAGTGAAGAAATTGGGTCTACAGAAGATATTAAATCTGTAACTGGGTTGGTTTTATTTTTAGAGCGTGTAATTTTATTTATTGCTTCCCACAAAGTCTTATTATTAGTTTTTGATGCATTATTTAATAAATCTTTTTCATAGTCTCTTTTTAATTTTTTCAATAGCCAATTACAAAAATTCCTATACTTTATATATATGGCTTTAATAGCGTTATCATGCGGGTCTTTTTTATATTTCAAGTGTAATTTGTCTCTATTTTTCATGGATTTCAATAGGCCAGCGGTTATCCAGGGTTTTTTTATACGCCTGCGATTTGGGACAGTGACAGTTCGGGTATTACGTTGAATCGCTGAAGTTAATGTAGATATAAGTAAATTAGTGCCCACGTTAGCGTCAGTTGAATTATATATATTATTTAAACAAATATTATTCATATCTATGTCAAGGGCATCGTAGTCTATTTTTTTAATGCAGTATGCCTTTTTTTGTTGAATATCATACTGTAATGCGATAAAGATACAGTCATGATCAGTTATTGATGCCTCAGCAACATAGCAAGAGGCTGGGAGTGTGGTTTTAAGCATAATATGATCTAAGCAAGTTCTGCCATGTGTGGGTAATTGATGGGCAGGTAATAAGCTGTGCGAAGCAAGTAAATTTAAGTAAATTGAGCAGTTGGGGTCTTTACTGTTTGGCATTATGTCCACATTAATATCTCCTATAATAATGATATTAGGTGATCTCATACTACTGAGTAACATCTCTAGAGACTCTATAAATGGTTGAATATTTTTATATCCCGGTGGTCTATATATTGCAACTACGATTGTATTATGGTCTAATTTAATTGTTACACAATTTGCATCTTGCAAAACAGAATTTAATATTGTTATTTGCATAGTTTTTTTGAAATAAACTGTTACACCTTCATTTTGAGTTAAGTTATTTTCATTTTGAATAAAATTATAACCATCTATATGGGGTATATACTCAGAGTGACGAAGCCAACACTCGGTAAGCACTATCACATCCCAATCGGTATTAGATCTTTCAAGGAGTGTTAGAAAGCCTGGCATATTGCAGTTTATACTGCGAATATTTTGGTGGATGATTTTTAAGGCGGGCTGGGAATTGTTTAGTAATTTGGGGTAATCGTCTATTTTGCAGGTGGACGCATGAGCCACATTCAAATGGTCTAGAAGACCATTTACCATATTAACATTATCGAATGTGATATGGGTGTGATAATTGGGTGAATGTATAAGTTATTCTACAAAAAATATATAAGGATTTATAACAGTGGTCATAGAATATATACTGAGTAGCGGCGGGTGAAAGCTGTATAATATAGGTATATAAGAATAGTGAGTAGTATTTGTTATGTGAGTGTATCATAACTATGTGAATATTGTGTATGTTATGCGATTGTATGAAAATGGTAATAATATACTTGCATGTGAGTAGAAGTTTATGATTCGTTATTATAATGGTAACACACGAAAAAACAATATTATATGACATAAATAATAAAAATTTTACAGGCGATAGTCATTTAGGCAAAGTTTTTTGTAAATCTTGTTCACAATCTATACGTAGTGGTGTGGAATATTGTGACATTTTTATAAATATTTTACCATACGACGTCCAAGTGCTGTGGCATTTATGTTCCTTCACAAACTGCCTAGCCAGGAATGCCAGTCTTCTTCCAAGGCTTGTTAATGACTCGTCGATAAAAATAGGTTTAGGTGGTCCCGGTAACTGGAGGTGAGTGGTATTGAGTTTACTATCCTTAGTCTTATTGAAGTGTCTGCATTGCTTGATTAGGCTATCCTTACACAAAGTAGTTGTAAAATTTACAACTATGTGGTCGCTAGACTGGCTTTTAGTTTTTAAGCGATAGATATCCTGAATATCGGAATCTGATATAGGGTGTCCAATTAACTCGCCAACACTCTTAACCAATGAGTTTAAAATAATTTTATTTTCGTTAGGTTGTTTGGGTATGTTTCTGATCTCGATGGATGATGTGCGAGAATTTCGCTCCAATAGCTCAACCTTGCTCTCGAGCAGTTCAATTTTGCGCTCATAAGCTTTGTTCTTTTGTTCTAGTTCAGTCATTTTCTCTATAACATCATCATACCTACAGGATAAGAAGTCAACACTTTTTTGTATTTCAGTGTTCTGATCTTTAATAGTAAGTACAGACTCCATAAGCCTCTCCAACTTAGAGTTCTGTTTAGTTTCGAAAGAAGCAAACATCGCCCTCATCTGATCAGCCATGGATGTGATTTCCAAGCATTCATCATTTTCATCAAGAAGTCTCCGTTTTAATCTACGAGTGGTATTTTCACCGTGTTCCACTGGTACGGAGTCATGTGAAGACACATGTAATTGAGGGTCAGATCCGTAAGATATAACCGGCGTCGGTACCAGATTCTGCCTATGCAAGATATAAAGAATTTGATATGCAAATCATACATACATACATATCATCATGCCATATCCCTTGCAGGGTAGGCAGAGAGAACAGAGTGCCAGAGAACTCTATCTTTGCATACTTCACTCGCTTTCTCAACAATCATAATTCTCTTCATACACGCTCGCCGGTTTCGGAGACTCTTGACTCCACCTTCCTTCAGTACCTGACCGATCTGATCTAGGTAGGTTAGTCTCGGTCTCCCCCGGTACTTATGCAAACGCAAATCATACTAGAACAATTTCCCTACTATTGTGACAGAAGTTCCAGCTCAGCAGTGAAACGTAAATCATCTCTAATTATGACGTTGTTTCTTTTTTTATTCTTTGTTTTATAAAAAAAAAGACAAAACACTGCACTAAAGAAGATAATCCTTATATTGCGGAGAACTTTACAAACATATAATTAACAGATATAAATTACACCCAGATATAGAGCACCAATTTGCGGATCGCACAAAGTATTATCCGGCATGGGAATCGAACCCACGACATTGGCACGATATAGATCGATATCTTAACCATCTACGAAGTCATGTTAATAGAGTACTGCTTTTATATGAATTAAGTGTAATACAATATAACACCAGGAGAAAGAAAGGTCCCGTTTCCGTTCCGTCATAAAAGGAGACACAGGAACGTTGACACTTAATATTACAAGTGATTGAGAAGTAAAGATAAAATCCGTGACTATTTAACTGGACTACCTGACACAGTATGCCAAATTCTTTTTGTACGAGACGTTGTTATTTATCATTAGAAGCGTATCCGTTGTTCTTCTCCTTTTTCTATTTTTGTAATGGCAATCGGCTTACACGAGCCTATTATAACCATCCGAAGCAACTTACCACATTCTCGCAGAAAATCGACATCTGAGTAGTAGCAATGTGTTGTTGCGCTTCGTTCCGTGAGCGAGAAAGCAGCTTCAAATTTCTGGGTGGGTTTGTGGTTTTCATTGGTAGGCAGCGGCCTAGTTGTATCACTGATCACTGGTATTCCAAGGTCCATGAACGACAGTAACACTGAGCATCAGGGGTGTTGCTTGCTCGAGTGCCACCATCACCAATAAAAAAAAAATATGCGTGTGTACAAAGTACACATATCAGAAGTGAAACTTTAGCAAACTATTTTTGAAATCTATTTCACATACATCAACCAATAGCGTACTCTCTTTCTCTCTCTCTCTCTCTAGTGGGGGTCAGATAGTGAGGATGCTACGAAGAGTCGCACAAAGACGAGACCGAGAACGTCTAATGTGTTCTATCTCGTTCTCTCGCCGGCTGAATCCTATACATTTATGTGTTTGTGTCTCTATGGACTTATTTTTTCTTTTCATCGAGTTTGAAATCACAACGATTCTAAAGAAGTTTCACTTCAAAAAGTTCATGGCCGTAGCAGTTAATATGTTTATATAATAGTGATAAATTATAATAATAAATTATAATAGCTAGCCAAATATTTAGAATTTAGGCATTAATTAATAACCATCATTATCACTCAGTATTTTGCTGCTGTGTAGTAGCAGCGCCGAATACTATCAACCCTTACTTTGCTTGAGGATGTCATAAAAGAGGACTAAGAGACTTATAATGACCTGGGCCAACTCAATCTGAGGGCGTTTGATCAACAATTACATTCCACAGGAGGTTTGACGTCTGGCAGGCGGCCGGTTATAAAACTATTGCCAATAACTTCTATAATATGTACTATGAAAGAAGAGTAAATAATGTATCGACTCCAAGCCATTGGGAAAAGAGTAGGAAAATGATGATGATTATTCAGTGTTTTGCTATCCATTGTTGGACGTAGGCCTCCCTCATATTGCGCCAGAAAGTGCGGACTGGTGTCGCTCGCATTTAACGACCCCCTTCACCTTCGCTTTGTTACCTTCACCAAGTCGTCGATCCACCTGGTGGGCGAGCGACCAACACTGTGTCTTCCGATACGCGGTCGACAATCGAGAACCTATCTTCCCAAACGATTATTGATTCGAGCGATGTGGCCTGCCCATTGCCACTATGGCAGTTACACCAGTGCGACCTTTAGTACTACAGATTCTATTTCTCAGATAAATCCCGAGCATAACCTTCTCCATAGTACGCTGAGACACTTTGAGCTTACCCATGAGACCTTTTAGAGATTAATAAGTAGGTTAAAATAATTTATTGCCACCTTACTAAATATGAAATACTAATAGGTTTCGTTTTCTTCTTTAGCCTATATCGGCACTTCCTAGTAGGGGGCGGATCTCTTACACATTAAAGAAGAAATTGACCTGATTAGATGGTTTGGTATGGAGTTTAATTTCGAGTCATCCTGCTCTTGTGATATACCCTTAAATTCTCCACTTGTCTATACGGCATTTGCGGGAAAGGAAAATATTTTAAATTAATTTATCACTACACAAACACAAAATTAAATTGAAATTTTCGACGAAAATGCCGACAGTTCAGACTGAAATAGTCTACGGAGAGTTAAAATTAAAAATAGTCTTACAAGTTATAACAAAGTCATTCGAAAGACATTAGATTTCTCAGTGGACCTTTTAAATAACCAGCAAAACAATTCCTGTACACTTAAAATAAATTATTTTGGGGTCGTAATTAAATTATGAGTATCCCTTTGGCGGGTTCGTGAGCCTAATAAAAGCGTTATAGTTATATTTGAAGGGAGGGTTGCTAGCTTGTGTAATTGCAACGATTACAGGGGACGGTATTTACTAAACTACTGGCAAAGTGAAAAGGATTGTGGCGAGTTTTGACTTTTCAGTGGAAATTAGAAACAGTTTAGAGTTTGAAACTATGAAGTAACAGTCGTCATTTAATTGTATAAACATTCTCGATATGAAGATTTATTGATAACAAAGGTTTCTTTTATATTTTTGCCTTATAAGTCACAGGCATTTTAATTTTTAATTTAGAAAGGTACATATTTATATAAAATGTTTAATAGCTATAGAAAAGAAAAAAAAATATTTTGCCTATATGACTTCTAAATGCTATATTTTTTTTTGGCAGGCTATTAATCTGGACATACGCTGTCCAACCGGAGCGACGGAAGGGCGGCGCGTGGCCTGATAACCTACCGTATTCCCATCGCCGTTTGGCCAGTCACTAGTACCGTTGCCTTGACATGCGTGGCCAGTCCGGCGGGTTAGCCTTTCGGGTACCATCTCCTGTCAACATCCCGGTTTACTGCCGAGACGTCGCCCTCACGCGGTCAACCTCTCTGCGGGTGACGGACTATTTCACAGTCCAGTCACCCGCGGCCTCGTACTAGTTCTAAATACAACTTAACCTAAAATTCTAAAATCGGTATGAATGTACGTCGATGGTTTATGATTTGGTACAATAGCTTATTGCAGTACTAAGCGAAAGAAACTAATGAGAAGAAAATAGAACGAAAATACAACGTGGTATAGTAGAGCAATTTCCCTCCTATTATGGAAAAGGCTCCAGTTGAGTAGTGGGATATGTATGAGCTTTTATTTTATTTATTTATTTAAGCATATTACAATACTTTACATTGACCTTAGCGATAATAAAATGAACCTTTTAGCTTACATGATTTACATGCATTGTGTGAAACAAACACTGGATACATTTGGTTGTTACACTAGATTCGCACTGCCCTCCGTATTTGTTAAAACTGTATTGCAGTAAGATAGTACTCTCTAATCATCATTCCAGCTCATATATGTCCCCTTGTTGGGCTCAAGCCTCCTCCATAATGAGAGCAAAATTCACCTACTATACCACGCTATCCGTGTGGTGACGGAGTAAGAATACTATTCACCACCCCATATCTTACTCGTGGGTGATCGTAAGAGACGACTAAAGGATATAAAATGCATATAACATCTTTGTGAGAGAAGGAAAACTCGAAACAAAACCCTATACCAACACGTCTGACCAGTGCGGTATAGTAGGCTAATTCCCCTCCCATTACGGAGGAGGCCCGAGCCCAACAGTGGGACGTTTATGGGCTGTGATAATGATGATGATACCACGCTGGTCAGACGTGTTGGTATAGGGTTTTGTTTCGAGTTTTCCTTGTCTTGCATAGATGTTATATGCATTTTATATCCCTTAGTCGTCTCTTACGATCACCCACGGGTAAGATGAGGAGTGGAGAATTGTAGTCTTACTCCGTCACCACACGGATACTCTCTGATACAATCACCATATGTGTATATTTGTAATTTTTCACTAAATCCAACTTAAAAATGTTACAAGGATAATTAATTATGAATGTGGGTGATTCTAAATTTTGTCATTTGCAGCTGAGATGATGATGATGTGCTGTGATGTATTGCATGAAACTAGCGCCATCTATTGATGGCGCTAGTTTCATATATTTCTTACGATCACCGTTCTATTAAAAATTTATTGAACCGTTGATGCATACATAAGCACAGTTCAAACGTATATCCTTTCATTTGAATTTGAAATAAAACTAAGAGTATTTTTACGGATTCTATCGTATTTGTTTTTGAAGTACTGAATTTTCCCGTGACTGTAATATTTTCGAAACATCAGCAAAATTAATAATCAAATACAAACACGATAGAATCTGTAAAAAATGTTTTATTTCAAATGTGTAATGAAAAATCTGTTAAAAATGTTAAATCTTAAACATCAGAAATCATCATCAACATCTTTTGAACTTTGCTGCTATTGAGTGTTTAAGATTTTTTATTTTTTATTTTACATGGTCTTGACACTCTCTGCCTAAACAGATCGAGGTGATGACAAAGTAGCTTGCGGCTCCATAACGTGACTTATTATCTGACAATCGCCATTTGGGTCGACCTACCTGTATCGGTAAATTAATATCGCCTGTTCGGCCGGTCACCTTCGGGTACTGTCCGCTGTGATTGTACCGGGCATAACCCTTATGCCATCGACCTCTCTGCGGTTGACAGACCAATCCTGGGTCCTTCGACTCATGACATGATTAAATATTATGAAAATACTTTATTTATTAATTATTACGTTAAATATTATATTCATCTAACACGGAAAGCGAGGTATAATTTACGTAGAATTAGAATATATGTCTCCTCGTGTAACAACGAATTAGATATAAATACAAAAGAAAGTATTGAGTGGTAAGATTCTTGCGATTCTCGCAAGTTTTTCAACTCTCGCTGTTAGAATAACACAAAGTCGATTGAATTAGGCGATACATGGCGGAAATCCATTATTATTATAAAATGGAGGAGAGGAAGGAAAACCCACCACTTTCCCACGGTTAATCAAAATACCGTACACCTCAAAAAAGGAAGGAATACGGGATGGGATCAAGGTGGAATAGGATATAAGGAAATCTTACTCCTGTGATGAGCACCGCCTCCAGAACTTCTACTTGCAATTTTCCGCAGAACTTCGAATAAAGATTCGACACGTGTTTCGCCTCTAAACGAGGCATCCTCAGGACGGACGACGGAACCGTGGGAAAGTGGTGGGTTTTTCTTCCTCTCCTCCATTTTATAATAACACAAAGTCACTTGTTTTGATAGAAATGAAAAATTCACATAGAAATGAAAAATCCAATTAAATGAATGAAAGTCCATTCATCTAGTGGCACTAACTGTACAACTATCAATAATTAGGTTCATACCACTTAAGGGGGTATTCTGGTCTAGCAGTCTAAATTAAAGGCAGTTTTCGAACTAGGACAAAAAAAATAATTTTGCCGTCCACTTTTTATATGAGTTTTATTGATATTTGAAGAATATAAAAATAAATGAAAAAAAATCTTCGAATTACAAGGCGGTGAAGTGGGGTCTGCAAAAAATTGTGCTCCATGGTTGACATGATTCCAAACCTTGTAGTGATCTAAAACAAACAAATTTAAAAAATCTTCATTATAGTCTATAAAATATAGCATGATCTCTGTGACAGTTCTCACTAGTGCCACACGCTTATGACGCAGTCCGAATTTTTGTCGATATAATTCCTTATTTTTTTATTTGCCACTGCAATTGAAAAACAATGTATGAAAATATTATTGAATTTCAATCAAATGGATGGATAAATCGATTATAAATGTAAAACAATCTATGAAAATCTTATTGAATTTAAATTAATGGATTTTATTTAATTTAAACTAAAGCTGTTAATTAATTATTTTTATTATTCGAACGGAGTACATCCAAGTTCATCATCAATATTATCATCATCGCTGGCACATTCCTGTAGGTTGATGATGAGTTCTTGATCACAGATTATTCCATGAATAATCATGTTTATTTTATAAAAGAAATTATCTTTTTAATATAAAGGAAATGGTCTTATTAATATTATAACTGATGTCTGAATATTAAATGAACACAATTTACTTATTTTTAGAGTAACCACGTGGTTTATATAGTTAATGTATTGGTTTTACATGTTTTATAAATAATGAATAAGAATGTTATCGATTTACGTTTATCGACTGTCCCATCTCTATCTTATTCTCAGTCCAGTAAGACCTTGTACTTGCGTAACCATCATATTTTTATAAAATGGTTACTAAGTATTTTAAAACATATGAGGTACAAATTTTTGTGTAAATATTCATATTTTTATATTCATAATTCAGTTGAGATACAACTACAACAAGTGGCATGTAAAGAATGAATATATAGGCGATACAAAATAACATTGTGAACATGACGCGTATTCATAATTACTTTATCGGTTTTGTCGCTATCTGTCACAGAGATCAAGCTATATTTTAAGGACTATAGTAAAGATATCGCTATCGTATGAACTAAGGCCAAAGAATGAAAATAAAAATTCACAAAATGGCATCGATATAAAAAATATATATAATATACTAGCAGACCGGGCCACACGTTGCTGTGGCTTTTTTTTTCTGCGTGCGAGAGATGGGATATGCCGGGCTCGGCGGTAACTGTAGCGCCACTACCTGCTAAAAACCACACGCTATTCCTTCTTCACGGTTATGGCGAAGTCATGGGACCGTTTTCACATGCACCGCATCTTCGCCGGGACCACGCGTTGCTGTGGCTTATGTTAACCTCAGTAACACTTTTTGTTTATTCTACCAAATTTTAGCTTATATGAAGCGTTCGTACATTTAACATAGCGCCATCTATTAAATACTTACTGAATCCAGTCAACAGATTCCGCCATCTTTTAAAATCCTTTTGATATAACATATGATTTTGACTGTCAAATATTAGACAAATAATTTGCAATAAAATAATATTACTATAAATTGAGATTTAAGCTATCCTATCTTTTAGGTTGGATCAAACTACACTTGCTGTGCCAATTTGGTTAAAATCGGTTAAGTACTTTATGAGTCCATCGCGGACAAACAACGTGACACGTAATTTATATATATTAGGAAGATAAGAAGATATGGCGGCGGGCTATGGTATGACTATACCCTGTTCGACCGTCTGGGGCGATAGAGGGTACGCTGCACGACCCTATAGCCCTGCCCTCCCTACCTCTCAACGCCGTGTGAGCTGGCCACCGATATGTCTTTCAGTCTTTGTCTTTGGTGGCCCGTCCCGCGGTTCACCCTTTGGGGTATCCTCTCCAGTCGACGTCCAGGCAGCTTAACCTAGGTTACACCGTCTGGGCGTCGTCTGGCTCCTCATGCGGTGGCCTCTCTCCGGGTGATCAGACTAATCTTTTTTTAGTCACCCGCTGATATTACTTAACAGTATTTTATCAAAATAATTATTTCAGGTCGTATACGTCCCACTGCTGGGTTCGAAAGTACCACGATACTCATATGGCTTATTATAAAGTTTTATATTGCGATATGTTCTTCTTGCTATGTTATTTACTAGTCTCTCTATTTTTCTTTTAAGATCCCCCACGGGGTAGAGACAGTGTATTCTTACTCCGTCACCACATGGATAGCAAATAGAAATATTTCATCATCATCATCTCATCTCAAATATGTCCCACTGTTGGGCTCGAGCCTCATCTATAGTGGGAAGGCAATTGAACAACTAGGTATACCATGCTAGTCAGACATGTTGGTATAGGGTTTCATTTCTAGTTTTCTTTCTCTTGAATAGAGAATAGATGATATGGGCGTTTTATATCCCTTAGTCGTCTCTGATCCCACTGTTAATATTAGGGGGTGGTGAACTGTATTCTTACTCTGTCACCACACGAAAAAATATTTGCCCTATTTTAAATAGTACATTTAGCTTAAGCTTTTATCTTAAGCGTTATATAAACAAGTATAAAAGTAACTTATTTATGTAAAGCTTGAATATTTCGCAATTTGACTATAAAATGTTTTATTTAAACTAATGAGGATTGTGGGACTTTGTGAGGGGAATTCGGTTTATCAATGCGATTACCATACAATATCGAGCTAATCATTTTGTCTTGTCGTGAAACGTTAAAGTATTAATCTTATCACCCCTTATTGAAGTAAAACTTATTATGCGACTTCCAACAAGGTTGCGTTAGATGTTTAACGCAATGGCACTCGAACGCATATACGTAGTATACCTGTTACAGGCCAGCGCGAGCGTCAGCAACGAGTAGCGTCCAATATTGCAACGCAAGAGGGAGAGAGAAAGAAAGATATACAAAGGTAGAAAGTAGGAGAGAAAAAGAGAGAGAGTCGGTAGATCCCAAGCACACGCGCGTGGTATTCTTGCTATGCAGCGAAGTAAACAGTGTGAGCGTTCGTGAAATTAGCTGAAATACGTACTTGTTCTATTTTAATTTATAATATTCATTATTTTCATAGGTTTAAGTTTTCACTTCTGTCGGCAGTCCTCATGACTGCTTTGTGTTTTTTATTTTTTTTTTTTATTTATTTTGTGAGAATTGTCAAAATTGGCCGAGGGAGCACCAGACAAGTGGTTAGTAGCGCACTCCTGGGCAATTTATTATATCAATTGTGATCTTCATCTCGTCAAGCGTGGCAATTATAACATTATCACTTCTTATGAGTGGCTTATGGCCAATAATAGAAGTTTATAGGTTGATTTTTGATGGATTATAGATACCATGCAAACTAATTAATATTTTCATATAAACATTTTCCAATAGATGGCGTGTGCAATGTCTCCATAAAAGACGACGATATAGGCAAAAATGTTGGTTGTTATACGTGAGCTCATACTAGTCTAAAATGGTGATATGATTGGGACGGATTTCCAGTAGACGTTGGTTCAAATCCCATATGTAGTAGTCACTTTTTGCTTGTAAAAGAAGTATTTATAAATATCTTAACATATTAAATGCTAAATCTTAGTAATTTAGTACCTACATATGTATTTTTTGTGTATTAATGACTATACTCGTTCCAACCATTTATTTTACTTTTGACACATGCTTTAGGACGTAACTGTTTCATTATACGCAATTATTAACTTTGAAACGAGTGAACAGAGAAATATATAAACTGCCCAATAATATTTATATATCGGGCTGGTTAAGATACTTTGTGTCGCCCTACTAAAGTAAAGGTCACAAAATGTTATGGCAAAAAATGTTAATTTTGATAGTCATCTGACACTTAACGTAGCACTTAGTGGTGGGAAACGCTTACCGCCATAACACTTCAGTTATCATTTGGAAGCTCAAAGAGATGGTGAGTCTGGTATACTTATTATATATTTATATTGATAATTATCATAATATATGATTTTTTTGTATATTCCCGGACAGGGATACAAATAAGAAGATATGAATCAATCTTATTGTACATACATACATACATATCATCGCGCCATATCCCTTGTAGGGTAGGCAGAGAGAGCAGAGTGCCAGAGAACTCTATCCTTGCATACTTCACTCGCTTCCTCAATATTCATAATTCTCTTCACACACGCTCGCCGGTTTCGGAGACTCTTGACTCCACCTTCCTTCAGTACGTGACCAATCTGGTCTAGGTAGGTTAGTCTTGGTCTACTCCGGTACCTACATCCTTACTGTAATAGTTTTAAATTATTCGTCCAATTTACTTAGAGGCTGACCGTGTGAAGGCGACGCCTTAGGCCGCGGCGACGGGGGATGTAACCCGAAAGGGTAACCCATTGGGCTGGCCACGAATGTCAAGGAAGCGGTACCAGTGGCCGGCCCAATGGTGATGGGAGGGAGTATGGTGGGTTATAGGACCACGCGCCGCTCTTCCGTCGCACCTGACGAAACGTACAAGTTGTATCCAGACCATAGCTTACCAAAAAGAAGTGTAAAAAATAGATTTCATCTCTATTAAAACACTAAAAACAATAAATGTATTGATATTGATAAAAATTGGCTAAATACTCTAAAATGTGCATTCCTGAAAAGTATCCAATTTAAATAATAATAATAATTTATTGATACTTGAACTTATAATTCATGAACAAAGTTTCGATTACTTAGAGTCTATATGGCATTCATCATTATTTCATTTACTAACTACCATACTAGGCACAAGGCCTGTATTATGGATATCAGTTTAACATGTATTATTGTAAAACAATTTTATTTCGTACAAAAATATTGTCACCGGAGAAGCTCATGCACTTACTGTAAGTTATCGTTAACTCTTAAGTTTATTTATTATCATGAAGTATAGTTGAATAACATATCACTTAATCTAAATGCATTTTTAGCTCATAATTTAGGATTTATTGCTGTATGTTAGCGGCTACGAATACTACCAACCCTTACTTTGCTCGTGGATGTCGTAAAAGACGACTAAGAGTCTTATAACGACCTAGACCAACTTCATCTGATGCCGTTTGGTCAACAATTACATTCCCAAGGAGGGTTGACGTCTGGCAGGCGGCCGATCATAGAACTATTGCCAATAACTTTAACAATATGTACTATGAAAGAAGAGTACACATTGTATCGACCCCAAGTGATTGGGATAAGAGTAGGAGAATGATCATCATTCTCGTCGATGCGTGAAAGACTTATAATCACCCACTCAGCAATCCCCTCAATCTTGTGTATTTTAATTTTTTTTATTGCTTATGATGGCAAACGAACAAGCAGCACACCTGATGGTAAGTGTCACTGCTGCCCATAAACCTTTGCTATACCGAGGGTATATTTAGGCCACTGCCGACCATTATAATCCCCAAACCCACCCAGTTGGGCTTCCGGCTATCTCGCTCACCGAACGAAGCGCAATAGCACATTGCCATTACTCAGACGTCGATCTTCTGCGAGAGTGTGGTACTACAACATCGTGGTCCTACCACTATTAAAATTAGTAGGATAATTTCTCACAACAAAAGTAGGGCTAACTTAAATAAATGCATGAATGAATCGCAAACTTAGTTTTTCATACATCATAAAAGATAATAAATACACAAATCAATAATTTCTTCCTATTATTTTTCGACTGAGCCCTATTTTGTTACCCTCAAAAACACCTACGACGACTCTCGTTAAAAAACATGAAAATTAATTTCATTAAAAAAAAAGTCAATGTCATTTGTAATCTTAATCCGGCATCCAATTAGTGATTTTAATCAATTGATTTCTGTACCATGTAGTAGGTACTTTTCGAACTAAACCTACCCTATTTGTCGTTACTCACTCTCGTAACAGTCCGTGCCAAATTGACTAAATTTATGCATCTGTCCTTTCAACCCCATCTATTCTACACACCAGACGTTATAATTGAGAGGGTTGCATCCGAATAATGTGTTAATGCTTAAAGCAAAAGTCTCAATAGCTATCGACATGTCTGGTACTTAAAATTATTATTAAAGTTTGTGAAAATAATATTTAAGTATTTTTGTTTAGTTAAACATCAAATAAATTTTAAAAGTTTCGAATCGTTGTTCAGTGGTCTTGTATTTATTTTCAATATTTTAATGTTTTAACGTGTTATATTAAATATTTTTATGGAATTTTATGTAATGTGATACGGAGAAACTGCTGGTGTGTAGTGAGTGTGATATAAAAGTGTTAAACATGTTTTCGTTTCCCACTAAAATTATCAGAAGATACCATTAACAGTGAGTCCACAGCGTTGTTGAAGGCGACGATTTGACTTACTGACGGACAATGAGTACTTGTTAAATCTAATAATTTGTGAAGATAATTGTATCTCGAACATAGCAACAATAGCTCGAATTCACCACCCCTATTTTACCCATGGGTGATCGTAAGAGACGGCTAAGGGATATAAAACGCATATAACATCTATGCGAGAGAAGGAAAACTCGAAGGTGGTTGAGATAACGTGGTGAATTATATTCTTACTCCGTCACCACACAAGACAAAAATACTTTAGTTTCATTTTATTTAACAGTTTTTATGTAATAAATTTTAGGGGTAAATCATTACTTTAATATATAATATTATTTCGTTCATCGCCTAAAAAACCAACGTTTGTATTTCTCTCAGTCGAGTATGAGATATACGCGGGAATATATACAGCTGATATAACATTTTGTGTTATTCTTTCCATCTTGAGTGCGTGAAATTATCTTTAGATTATATTTCCGCAGTACCGTTGGGAGTAAGCTGAATTATCTCAACTCTTATGTGATTTATATTTTCAATGGTTAATTCAATTATTCTTATCGTTTTTATCTATTTTAATATAATTAAAATTAGCAATATATGGATTCGCTTAAGTGTTTTTAGGGGCTTGTATTAAGGGAATAATCATTGTATTCTAGGTGACTTTAGAAAAATACAATTAATCAACATCATCGTCATTAAACGAACGATATAGAACGGGTGTAACCGACATAGCACGAAGAATTAGCACGCTGAAGTGGCAATGGGCAGGCCACATCGCTCGAAGAACCGATAACCACTGGGGAAGAAAGGTTCTAGAGTGGCGACCACCTACCGGACGGCGCAGTGTAGGACGCCCCTCCACTAGGTGGACAGACGACCTGGTGAAGGTTGCTGGGCGTCGTTGGATACAGATGGCAAAGGACCGCACTCTGTGGCGTAACATGAGGATGGCCTACTTCCAGCAGTGGACGGCAATAGGCTGAAATGATGAATGATGATGATTGTCATTACCCTGCTCTTATCCCGATCACTTGAGGTCGAAATAATATATATTCCTCTTCCATCGTACATATTGCAAAAGTTATTGGCAATAATTTTATGACTGGCCGCCTGTCTGATGTCAACCTTCCTTGGGATTATAATTCTTGACCAGATGGCACCAGGTGGAGTTGGCCGATACAAAGACCTTAGACGTCTTTTACGACAACGACGGGTAGAGTAAGGGTTGGTAGTATTCATAGCCGCAACCACATAGCACCAATAAGTGATAGTAACAACGCTTTTTAATTTCTATGCAAAAAAGAACAGAAATACAGTTAATAACATATAAAATTAATGGTAAAATACGAATTATTTTTAATATGTGTAATATCAAATCTCTGCGGGTAAAAGCCTTTCCCAAGGAATCCCATCTGTCTTTATCCTTGGCAGTGCTTAGCCAATGTCATCAGTCCGTCTAGAATGTGTCCGGTTTATTATTAAACATACTATTAACGGACACAAATTACACCCAGACTCAGTCCAACAATTTGGGAATCGCACAAATTATTGTCAGAAGAAAAAAAGAAGTTGTCGTGCGTACATGACACCAAGTGTCGGTATTTGAGTTATCTATTTGGTCGGAGTCTCTCACCGCCCCTAATAAGGCTTTGCTGCGGAAAACGCAGACAACCATGGCGGTGAGAACTATAAGAGACTACCATGCGGTGTCCTGGACCGCGGCCACATTGTCGGCGGGCGATCCGCCCTGGCTACTCCAGGCTAGGGCACAGGTAGAAGGCTACCGTTTGTGCGCTGCGGCGCGAGCTAGCGAGTGAATTGCCACAGGGGGACTGAGTAGGCCAAGATAAACGGCTCGAGTGGCAGTCATCCGGCGGTAGAGGGAGGAATTGGAGTCTCCTTTAGCAGGGTGGGGCATCGTCGAGGCGATTGCGCCTCATCTCCACCGCTGGATGAAGAGAAGGCACGGCAGCTTGTCCTTCAGGAGGATGCAGGTACTTACCGGACATGGAGTCTTCGCTAAGTACCTGTATAGAATCGGATGGGAAGAGGCCCCTAGATGCCATGAGTGTGGCGGGCTAATTGATGATGCGCGTCACACCCTCGAGGTATCACCCGTCTGGGGGCCTCAGCGCCACGAGCTTTTGGTGGTCACAGGAATAGACCTGTCATTGTTGACTATCATTTCTAAGATGCTTGACAGCGACAGGTGCTGCTCGTCGATGGCCTCCTTCTGCGAGGCAGTCATCTCTTTGAAGGAAGCCGCGGAGCGGTTACGCGAGGCATTTGCTTCTGCAGACTCGCTCCGCAGGTGGTGACCAGGGAGGAGGAAGCGCAGTTACGCGCCTCTCCTCCCACCACCTTGACGGTCAACTGAACATGGCCAGATGGCCTAGTGATAGAGTATCGGGGATAGAATGTCAATAGACGATCTCTCCGGCACCCGGTAAAAGCGTGGAAGGAACCGCTGTGGTTTTAGTGAGTATTTCGGTCGAGCATTCGGCCGGCGAGTCCCACACACCCTCTCGTCTATCACCGGCGGCGAATTGTGCGCAAATGTATTTCCACAGCGTGAACAAAAAAAGACGATATTTGAGTGATCTTATCTTATCCATTACATATTAATTATCTTATCCAATTACGCCATCTGTAGTGTAATTTTTTATCAGAATAATGCAGTTATACCTATTACTTGCACTTATAGGATTAAGCTGAATATAAGTAAGTCTTACTCCTATACGATAAGCAGCCTCCATAACCTGAACTTACAATTTCCCGCAAAAATTCCTATATCGATTTGACACGTGTTTCATTTGTAAACGAGGCATCCCTTAGAACAGTTTTGCGTGGATGATGTCTCAATGGCGAAAGCTGACGCCGGACTATCTGAGGCAAATTGCAAATTGATTTTCTGGAGGTTGCTTATCACATTGGAGTAAGAATACTTTTTATATCCTTTTCACCTTAATTCTATCTTGTATTTCTTCCTTTCTTGTAGCGTGCGGCATATTGTTTGAGCGTGGGAAAGTGGTGGGTTTCCCTTCCTTCCCACATTTATGAAATGATTATAGATTGCCGCCTAATCCCATCATTTATGATAAATTCAAAAATTATTACTAATATCTCTGTATGATAAGGTTTAAAAATACAATGCGTCACTCATTATTCATTTCCTTCACGTGAGCGACAAGAGAAGAAAAACTGTATAAGTAGGTCTGGCCAGCATGGTATATAAGGCAGGTACCCGAAATGGTAACCCGCCGGGCTAGCCACGGCAGTCAAGGATGTGGTACCAGTGGCCGACCCAATGGTGATGGGGAGGAAATACGGAGGGATATGGGGCCACGCGCCGCCCTTTCGACGCCCCGGGCGGAATGCACGGGGTGTGTTCAGACCATAACCTGTTAAAAAGAAATGGTATAAAAGGCTATCATTCAATCGTTTGTATACTCTTATAAGGAGCTGAAAAAGAAAGGAAATACATTATTAAACCACAAAATATAAGTTTATATGATTCCTTACAAAAATAATCTTGTAAAGTAAAAGCGGTAACAAAAATTATAAATTTCACAAACGACTAAACGTTATCGGGCCGATGTTTCTCATCAATTTTTACTTCTCACTTTTCACTCAACTGATATTATCAGAATAATCTTATTTTCAATATGGCCATTTCGTCGCCCCCGAAATTGGTCGAATTACTTACAGTTCAATATGTATGCCCGCCCAGGAGTGTGTAAAAGTCGTTCATGGAATTTTCATGGACCCTTTCAACTTTTCATTCGTTCAAGGTTTTTCATAACCATTCGTAAACTTTTCCACGGCTTCCTTTGACATATTCATTTTCCCTTTCGTAGGCAATTTCTTTTTATCTTGAAAATTGACAAAGTACGTATTTATAATATCTAAATTGGCACGTGTTTTGCACACATGACTAGTAAAATTATCATTTGCTTTACGAAGTGAAATTATTTATAATGCGTTCTGCCTGAATAGTAATGAACTCGTTATTACTCACTTTTATTATTCGATATCTTATTATATTAAATGTATATAAATATACATACCTCGCCTACTTACGTAGCTACCTTAAATTAAATAGAATACTGAATTGTTTATGGAACATAATGATTTCTAATGTCTATGCGAGTATTATACATTTAAAATAAAACTACGTCAGGAAGACTGGATCTTTCTCAGTGACCGCGTTCCGATCTGGTGGTAACTTAATAGATTTGTTAGTTTTTTAAAATAGTAAATTGCAAAAATATAATAATTATCATAATCACCATTCTCCTACTCCTATTCCAATTATTTGGGGTCGATACAAGATATACCCTTCTTTCATAGTACGATTATCACGGGTTGAGAGCCCTCAGCGCTCACCCACAGTCCGGGTAAAGTTGTCATAGCTATCTGAGGCTAACAACTAAGACACACAAAAAAAAGTAAAAGTACGATTATGATTTATGATCGGCCGCCTGCCAGACGTCAACCCTCCTTGGGAATGTAATTGTTGACAAAACGGCTTCAGATGGAGTTGGCCCAGGTCGTTATAAGGCTCTTCTTCTCGTCGTCTTTTACGACATCCACGTGTAAAGTAAGTGTTGGTAGTATTCGTAGCCGCTACCACACTGCTCATATCAATTATAATAATTATCATAAATTAAATGTTAATAATAACTGATCATTATATTTTTTTTTTCTTTTTGATACTGACAATGAATTTTTATTAAAAATGCAAGTCAAAATTTTATAACCGATGCTATAGCAGATAAAAATGATAAAACAAAAGTATTTTGTTTTATAAATATTTATTCTCTAATGGTGTAAAATACGGGATTAAACTGTTTGATGGTATTTTTATATAATTTCTTATCGAATTGAACAATTAGCACAAATAATTATTAGAACTTTTTAGTGCTTATTTGTTCTAATTGACAGACACTGTTCAGATACCGAATGCTTAAAGACTGGTCTTATATTCATGATATAAGATTAAATAGACCAGATCGGTCATGTACTGAAGGAAGGTGGAGTCAAGAGTCTCCCAAACCGGCGAGCGTGTATGAAGAGAATTATGAATGTTGAGGAAGCGAGTGAAGTATGCAGAGATAGAGTTCTCTGGCACTCTGTTCTCTCTGCCTACCCTGCAAGGGATATGGCGTGATGATATGTATGTATGTATGTAAGATTAAATAAAAAAGAATATCCTGAAAATCAGCCTTTCTGAGGAACTAGCTACGGGCTACCAAACTACTACTGCTAGCTTCTAAGCTACCTAAGGGGCAAAAAACGGGCGAATTTTGCCTCATTATTTTTTCTTACTAGAACACAAAAAAGAAAATCATATTTAACGGTGACATTACACAGGATTTTTACGCGGATGAAGTCACAGATAAAAAATAAAAAAGCAGAAAATAAAATTGTAAGTACTTATAGACTGCACAGTGCACAATAAAGCACTTTTATTTTATAGGTTTATGAAGCATCCATCATTGTAAAGCGGGCAAACGTAAGTGGCTTTTATTACAAACGTTTTGAATAAACATAAAATGAAGTTTAGGTTATTTTATCTCTCTTTATATCTCTTTATATATTGTTAATCATTGTATACTTCATCTTCTTAGCGCATATATTGTAAATCCCACAGCTGGAAACAACCTTTCTTACTTCTTAAAGGTGGCCAAATTATTTATTTATTTGTTTTATTTACACTTTATTGTACACCATATTATATACAAAGTAGAGAATTATTATGACTAAAGTAAGTACAATGGGCGGCCTTATCGCTAACAGCGATCTCTTCCAGGCAACCTTTGTATAGAAAAAAAACTAACATACAGAGAGAAAGTGGTAGATTATGGTGTAGTAATAATAATAACATGCATTTATATATACTACATACATACATATAATCACAGAGGTACATATATTTAAACAGTAACAAACATAACTCTAAATATAACAATATAAACTAATATATAAACAAGTTACATGAGAAATGCGTAAATTATAATTTCATATACAAAGGGATTATTAAAGTCCTACAGTTTTGAATAATGCGTTATTCCACTTTGTTAGGAAGGAATTATTCCACTTTGTTGGGAAATTAGCTTACTATATCCCGTTGGCCTGATGAGACGGCTTAGCATAAGTTTTTATTTCACGTTTTTTGTATTAAATTATTTGTTGCGTCAGCTTATAAACCTCCACTGCTGGGCTCGAGTCTCCTTCATAGTGAGAAGAATTGACCTACTCTAGTTAAAAGGGTTGATATAGGGTTTTATTTCGGATGTTCCTTCTCTTACAGTGACGTTATTTGATTGGGTTCAGTAGTCGTCTCTTATAATCACTGACTGGCTGGCAGCTGGTTCAACGGGTTGGTCTAGGGTTTTATTTCTATGTTCCCTCTCTTGCAATTATGTTATTTAATTGCGTCCTTTAGTTGACTTTTACTATCACTTAGGGGTAAGAATTGTAATTTTACTCAATCACCACACTTTTATTATAAATTCGAAAGTATTATAAAAAAAATATTGGCAGTTATCTTTTAGACCTAATAATTCCATTTCTTGGCACTAGTTTACACAGTATTCCACGTTTATCTAACAGGTTGTCATGTTGTTTTATTTCGAGTTTATCGCTCGGGAATTACAAGGACGTTGGCAAATAAAACTGGTTAAGTGAAAATGGCATCAGTGGTAATAACTCCTGTGTTATTTTCTAAATAAATGTTGAATACAACGCGTTTGAGATTTTGGTAAGTGAATCTTGTTTATATTTAGTGGGAAACGCTCTATTATATACGGTCTGCTTCAATGATAACTCAAATTTTATCGTTTATTATGCATAAGCCCCGTAAGGGCACTTACATATTGTCGATTTTACTTCTTTTTAGGGTTCCGTACCTCGAAAGGAAAAAAACGGAACCCTTATAGGATCATTTTGTTGTCCGTCCGTCCGTCTGTCTGTCTGCCAAGACCCTTTTTCTCAGGAACTCGTAGAGGTATCAAGCTGAAATTTATATCAAATACTCAGAGGTCTACTGTCCCTTGGAGCTGTAAAAAAATCAAACTTCTAAGCTAACGCAATCAAAAGATACAGCTGTTTATGTCGCAAATTTCTGCAAATTTTCGATACTCGCAAGGGAATTAAAACCTGCAGGGTACTTCCCGTCAACTCAGAATCTTGAAATTTGGTACGAAGCAACTTTTATAGCACAGATAAAGGAAAAATTGTGACAACCGTAATTTTTTAATTACATCATATATAAAAAATATTTTTAATAATTTTAAACTCGCTACCTCTTTCCTCCTGAACGTGTAGAGGTATTAAATTTAAATTCATATCAAATACTCAGGTCTATAATACCTTTAAGTTGTAACAAAATCAAACTTCTATATCAACGCAATCAAAAGAAACAGCAGTTTAAACCGCATATTTTCAAACTCGCAACTAATTGCAAGGGAATCAAAACCTAAAGGACACTTCCAGTCGACCTATAATCTTGAAATTTGTTATGAAGCAAGGTTTTATAGCACATATAAAGGAAAAATCAGAAAACCCTAAATTATAGTTACATCACTTTTTTTTTTAGTTTTATGGAACCCTTCATGCGCGAGTACAACTCACACTTGGCCGATTTCTTTTTTTAAATTAATCTACCACCGGATCGAAAAGATCGAACAAGAATCTCAGCGGGCTCGTATTTTTTTGTAAATTACATATTTTAATCATAATGATTGGATACATGTTTAATCTGTATTAGCTCCAGTGAGATGCCCTTCGAATAAGGATTCATTTTTTAAAAGATAAATACAAAATTAAAACAAACAAAAACAAAACAAAACAACAGTCGCTGGACCAACTCAACAAATAACCACTTGATAGGAATTATGTGAGTTCAAATGGTGTGGTGAAGGTCTAATAATACGCTATATCCATCCCTTACTTGCCTATGAGAGTCATAAAAATCGGCTGAAGGTTAAAAAGAGAATCAGCATTAACACGCTTCTTATATATAAAACCCGATTACGAAGCGAAAAATGATGTCACAAGCGGCATTCGAACCCGCGCCTATTGGGATTCCGGCCCAATCGTGCTGCCACTACACCAACGTGAACTATTGTAGGACATGCAAATCCCGCTTCGTATCATATTTACGTCTTTAAGGTGGCATATGCCATCTACCCGACAATGTTTACACATTGTTATAGGCTTAATATTTCAAACTTTGCAGTTAGAATTGTATTAAACGATGACACAACCTTGTTATTCAAATTATTTAATTTGAACACTTCTTATAATTAATATTTTATTCATTATTCTCAAGCTCCTGTATGCCCCACCGTTGAGCTCGGACTTTTTCCATAATAAGAGGGAAATTAACTTAATATACCTACTACTGGTCAGAGTGATTGGTATAGGATTTTATTTTCTTTTCCTTCTCTATACCTTGGTTGTCTTTTACGACGTCCACGGAGAAGAAGTGGTGAATTGCGAACCTACTGCGTTACTAGACTTCTTATAGCATGCATCACAAGTGCCGTGATAGTATTACTTTTCTCCCACTTGGAAGTCTTTTCTTAGCAGTGGGCACTGATAAGCTGATTAATGGACAAATCGAACCTGATGGTAAATCGCAGCTGCTTATAGTTAGCAGCACCAAGGGCATATCAAAGGCACTACCAACCTTAAAAACTTATTACTTATGAAATTATACTATAAAAGTATTTCTGGCATGCATATTGTATACGCACTGATTTGCAACCACCACCTAGTCCGAGAGACGAGTAACAAAATTTGAAACAACTTTTTTAGAAAATGATTTATTAATATTACGCCATATTAATAGAGTAAATATAGCCTGACGTGAATTATCTAGTCATTAGCGTCATATAGTCATTAGCGTTCCTTGCGAAGTTGGAGTTATGTAAAAAGCTATACACCTTGTAACTACTTGTAAAATCTGAAAATTTATTTGGAAGGAGTATAATAGTATAAATTGTGAATAAATTATTCATGTGATGACGGAATAAGCATACAATTTACCAGAGTCTAACTTGCTCGTAGGTGTCCTGATAAGCAACTGAGTGATATAATATGACAAAACTCACAACGAAATTTTATACCAACCCGTCTGACCAGTAGTATAATAGGTTAACAACATGTTTATTGAGGCTTAAGCCCAACAGTGGGACGTATATGAGCTGAGAAGACGATGATGATAATTATGAAGTTTTACCATAGTCAATCGCATACATTTTGTAACAAGGGGCTTCAGTCACATGTTAAAATTTGCAAAACTTTATTAAATAGCTCATCAGGCCATCACAGATAAGAACGTGCTACAGGTAACCCAACCACATCGCGATAGAGTGATTGTCAACGATAGGTTATGGAGTTGCACGCCGCCCCGTACCTCGGGTGGATTGATCAGGAAGTCTCCGACCCACAGCTTGTGTTCAAAAAAGAAGATATCAGGCTTTAAAATGTGTTTCCAATTTTCGTCACTCGTCTCTGGGACTAATCGTTATAATATCCGTGTTAATTAAATTTTAATGCTGGAATTTAAAATACAAGCAAAAATTTACTAGTTTTATGTACACGCGAAAAGTGCACGATATATTTTTTATATTTTATGTTGTATCGAGCCGCGTGGAAAGATGAAAATTTAATGAGCTTGTAGCAGGACGCATAGCGAAGAGAACAGCGAGGATTTAGTACACAACTGGAAAAGTAATATGTTGCGTAGACTCATATCTATGTAAATAAAACTTTTCTATACGTGTGATTGAACGCCTCTTAAATGGCATAAAAAAAATTCTTGTGTGTTCAGGTGCATTCAAGAATGGTCTAGTTTAACAATTGGACCCGATAACTGGCATGGCCATTGATTTTAAATTTATTATTTTTGGCTTAAAGTTAAGAAGACAATGTATTATTTGGCCCAGGGTGTTCTAGAAAGACAAAGTTCGGGTACCGGTGGCCCGCTCGCATGGCGAAAAGAGGCGCTTTGTAGGTGGGTCTATGAGACTGGCTCCTACGGGGTCGACTTCTTTCCTGGATGTGGTTCATCTGCTTCGCGGATGATACCCTTATCACGGTGAGGAGGCCCGACTTCCTGGGGCCTGCTCGATTGGCACGGGAAGGAGTCGCGCTCGTCGTGGGCCGGATTGGCATGTTGGGTCTGAGGGTCTCGATAGAGAAAACTGAGGCACTCTTATTTCATGGCCCACGACGAGGTCCCCCCGCGAGGAGCACACATCAATGTATCTGGGGTTGCCGTGCCGGTGCGGAACCCGATGAAATCTAGGTCTGCACTTAGATTCAAAATGGAATTTCGGGCCACATTTTGCGCTGCTCGTCCCGTGGCTTGTCAAATCGGCCGCGGCACTAAGTAGGCTTCTGCCGAATACTGGAGGTCCAGGTTCATCCTGCCGGCGATTATACGGCTGAATCGTGCGGTCTATGGCACTGTATGTGTATTGGTCGGAGTCCCTTACTGCCCGCAATAGGGCCCTCCTGCGACGTCCGCAGAGGGTCATGGCGGTGAGGATTATTAGGGGCTACCGTACGGTGTCCTGGACTGCAGCGATACTGCTGGCGGGTGACCCGCCTTGGCCACTTGTGGCTGAGGCCTTGGCAGAGGCCTACCGGCTGAGCGTTGCGGCGCGGGCAGGCGCCGAGGAAGTCTCCGTAAGGAGACTGGGCAGAGATTTGGAAGTGGTCCGAAGGGAAGTAATCCGGCGGTGGAGAGAGGACCTGGAGTCCCCCGTAGCAGGGCGGCAAGCGTTGGGGCGTCAGGGATCGAATGTCAGTAGACGATCTCTCCGGCGCCCCGTAAAAGGGCGGAAGGGGACCGCTGTGGTTTTAGTGGGTATTGCGGGCGGACTAGCCGGCTGGCGAGTCCACACTCTCTCCCGTCTCGACATCGACGCGTAAAAGCGTTTCCACAGCGTCAACCAAAAAAAAAGGTGGGTCTATGAAGTCGCATGCTGCCTCTTGCGTCGCCCAGGACCGATTGGCGGAGCGTGACCACCTCTAAAGTCCACCGCAAAAAAAAAACAAAAAAGGGGTGTTGTATAAACACAATAAAAACACCAATTGCAACCGTTAACTCGCGTTCTAAAGGACGGCGATTCTAATATTATCATCCCTTTATATGAAGGTCTACTGAACTAACTAGAAGACCATTTCATCCATGGATTCATGGACATGGATCATAATTAGTAGATTTACTAAAAATGAAAAAGGTATACTTTTCTGTTACAGTAACTTTAAGTTTCAAATAAAATAGAAACGGTATAGCCATTGTCTTTTCCTATACATATATAGAAGTACAAGATATTGCCCTTCTCGTCATCATCTCAGCTCATATAGGTCGCAATACTGGACTCGGATCTTCTCAACAAGGTAAGTGAAATTGACCTTCTAAATTGAATGTTGGTTAGATGGGTTTTATATCGAGCTTTTTTTCTCTTGCAGTAATTTTACGTTTATAATATCTCTTAATCGTATTTTTACAATACCCACGGATAAGATATGGGTGGGGGTTCTTGTATTTTCTGTTTGTCACACACACGGAATATACATAACCCTTAACTAAATATCACTTTACTAAGTTAAAATATATATACTTAAAATGCTATTGTTAGCAGCGTTATTGTTCTCTGACATACCATTAGCGTTTTATTTTAGCGAGGTACAGAGAATTCGTTGTGGGGGGCTTTTTCAAAGATACTATTAGCGAAGACATATACACTCAGGCTCAAAACAACAATTTGTGGTTCGCGCAATGTATTCTCCTGTGTAGGAGTCTAACCCACGACACTGAGACGGTAAGTCTGTACTTTAACCACTCATCATCATTATCATCATCACAGTCCATATATGTCCCACTGTTGGGCTCAGGCCTCCTCCGTAATGGGAGGGAAATTGACCTACTATACCGCATTGGTCAAACGTGTTGGTATAGGGTTTTGTTTCGAGTTTTCCTTCTCTAGCATAGATGTTATATGTGTTTATATCCCTTAGTCGTCTCTTACGATTACGGATTAGATAGGGGGTGGTGAATTGTATTCTTACTCCGTCACCACAAGGTTAACTACACCATATATAATATCGTTTTTATGGATTACATAAGAACTACAATTAACCTGAGCATTTAGTAGTGGTAGAGCTACACTGTTGCCAACTGCGGGCAGGTCCTTTCGAGATAGTACCAGATTCTCGCAGAAAATCGACGTTTGAGTAGCGGTAAGGCGCTTTGGTCTATGAGTGAGAGAGCCAGAAATCAACAATTTACAATCAACCAATTTACTGGGTGGGCTTGACTTCCTTGGTAGACAACGCCCTAAGCTGTACTAGTATTGCAAAGGTCCATGGGCGACAGTAACACTTACTATCAAATGCGCTGCTTGCTCGTTTGTCATCAAAAACAATGAAAAAAAATTTTTTTTAAAAACAGTGTGTGTGTCAGCTCCGACGCACGATTGGAGTTTACTCCTTAAGTACGATTATCAAAACAGGCGCAAAAAAAGGTCAATTGACTAAAAATAATATATATATATATATATTTATTAACATTTATAAAAAACTGTTCAGTGAAGTATTATCTCACGTCAGAAAATGAAAGGTGCACAGAATAGGTTGTGCACCAAAAACGTAACGAGGTCATTCGATCACTAGATTTTACTCCTCAAATTTTTCTCATACCGGGCGCCTTATATGAAAATCGATTCTTAAGGAGTAAACTCCAAAAAGAAAAATGCTTTTTTTTTTTTTTTTTTGGGGGGGTGGGCTACGGTCGGCGCACTCCTCGCACCACTCCATCCGGGGTGACAGAGGGTCGTAAGCGCGCACACCCATAACCCACCCGTGACGTGTCGCCTTCATCGTTGGGCCGACCACCGGAGCAGAGTGACTTGACGTCAGTGGTCGGCCCGACGGAATACACCTGAGGAGTACCCTCGCCTCGACCGGCATCCCCCCCTCGGGTAGGATGTCGGTCTTTCCTCACGCGGTCGGCCTCTCGGCGGGTAATCGTGCCTGCGCCGCCCCAGTCGCCGGCGGCGGCTCGCGCCGTCGAGGAGACGCTCCTCGCGCACGCGCTCCGCTGCCTCCTTCCGCGAGACTACTGCCTCGCAGAAGGTTGCGACCGCGTCCCAGTTCCTGATGCTGTCGAGCATCGCCCTGGCGATGGTCGGCAGCGTCAGGTCGGCACCGATGATTGCGACGAGTTCACGACGCTGCTCTGCCCAAGCGTCACAAACCTCGAGCGTATGCTGCGCCGTGTCTTCGTCGCAATCGCAGTGGTGGCAGGACGGTGTACTCTCCCTCCTGACGACCTTGTGCAGGTATTAGGTGAAGCATCCATGCCCCGTCAACACCTGCACCAGTCGGAAGGAGAGCACCCCGTGCCGCCGTTCCAAGCACTGCATCAGCACCGGCCGGAAGGCCTCTACGGTCCGCACACCGAACCAAGGCCTCTCCTGCCGGACTGCCCAACGGGCAATGACATCTAGGCGGGCGTCAACGCGCCAGGTGGTGAGTTCCCTCAAAGAGACCACACCGCCCTCCGCGCGCACCCCCGACACCCGCCGATACAAATCGGCGAGCATTTCCGCCTCCAGGTCCCACGGGGGACTCCCGGCCAACAAGCACGCTGCCTCGGTCGCCACCGTGCGGTACCCGCGTACAGCCCTGACCGCCATGGCCCTCTGTGGTCGCCACAGAACAGCCCTGAGTCGGACGGTCAGGGACCCCGCCCACACCGGTGCGCCGTACAGGGTCATCGACCGGACGACCCCCGTGTACAGCTGTCGGCACGTAGCGCTCGGTCCGCCCACATTCAGCATTAGCCATGAACGGGCGGACGCCGCGCCGACGAGCCGCGGAGCGAGCCTGCGGCAATGCTCCCGAAACCACCAATGCCCGTCGAGCACCAGGCCCAAATACCTCATATGGGCCAAAAAGAAAAATGCTGAAGCTGGATAAGAGCCACGATACTTCGTATAGAACTAGAAGGTCATAAACCGCCGCGAGATGACTGCACAGACGGCGTAGTGGACGATAGATTTTCTGGTTTAATTGCATGTTTGTAAAGTCCCCCACAATATAAGGATTATTTCCTTAGTGCGGAGTAGGGAAAAAAAAACAGGATCTTATAAAGTAGACCAGTATTTCTATCTGTGGAAACTTTTTATCAATACTCTTAAGATTATAGGCAGATATTTTAAATGAAAACTAATTTCTATCGTCTAAAACCTGATAAAGAGAGACCATAAGTATCACCGTTCCACTTTATAGAATCTGTGGGATTAATATATGCTAATATATGTTAGTTATTTTATCTAGCGCAGTATTCAGCAACGAAGCTTTAACTCGAAAATTTTTGTCGAGTATCTAACTTATACGAACAAACCGAGTTTAGAGACGTTTAATTACCAGAATAGTACTCACTCAACTATAAACATATTCTGACTCGGATGAAAGGAAAATATAATGATGTTAAACAAGCAAAAATATGAACTAGTTGAGTAAAGTATAAGTTTTAGTTTTGAAAGTTATATGGGTACTTATTAAACTAGTAGCGTAAGAATGCCAGCACCCATCATGACGTCTAGGGTCTAACTTTAAAATATGTATAAAACCCGATTACGAAGCGAAAAGTGATGTCACAAGCGGGATTCGAACCCGCGCCTATTGGGATTCCGGCCCAATCGTGCTGCCACTACACCACCGTGACTTATTGTAGGATATGCAAATTTCGCTTCGTATCATATTTACGTCTTAAGGTGAGGGTATGCAATCTACCCGACAATGTTTACACATTGTTATAGGCTTAATACTTCAAACTTTGCAGTTAGAATTGTATTAAACGATGCACGCACGACGACGCACAACCTTGTTATTTAAATTACTGAAATTTAACATTTAGTATGCTTAATTGTTTATAAAACCCGATTACGATTACCGATACGATTACCGATTAAATGCTAAATTTCAGTAATTTAAATAACAAGGTTGTGTCATCGTTTAATACAATTCTAACTGCAAAGTTTGAAGTATTAATATACATATATGTGTGCCTATAACAATGTGTAAACATTGTCGGGTAGATTGCATACCGTCACCTTAAGACGTAAATATGATACGAAGCGAAATTCGCATGTCCTACAATAAGTCACGGTGGTGTAGTGGCAGCACGATTGGGCCGGAATCCCAATAGGCGCGGGTTCAAATCCCGTTTGTGACATCATTTTTCGCTTCGTAATTGGGTTTTATAAATAATTAACAATATTAAATGCTAAATTTCAGTAATTTAAAATATGTTAAAAGTAACTCTTACTGGGCTTTTTCACTAAAAAATTCTTTTATTTTTTTATCTCATATGATGGCAGACAAGTTAGTAGAACATTTAATTAGTAAGTGGCAAGAAATTTGAAACCTAGTGTTGGATTTTCTTTTTGACTTTTGAGTCATCATCATCATACTATTCTTATCCCAATTCCTTTGGGGTCGACGCAGTACATATTCCTCTTCTATGGTACGTATTAGTGTTGCCCAAATTCAAGACCAAGACTCTTTACAAGAGTCTCGCAGTGCTCCCTTATATAGAATCCTACGATTCCTTTAGCAAAGAAAGGATTTTCAACATTTGGTATTCTTAATACCAGTACACGGGGAAATAATTTGATATTATTTTAAACAATCTCATGATAGATATTTGTGATTATAGCCCCACTCCCGTTAAGTGGTATGTACCTAATTATTGATAGTTCTACAGTTAGGGCTACTAGATGAATTTCATTAATTTAGTTGGATTTTTAATTTGTATGTGGATTTTTCATTATGTATGGATCTGAATGTTGGGCATTGAAAAAGACGGATGAGAGACGATTGCATGCTACTGAGATGCGTATGTTAAGATGGATGTGTGGGGTAACAAGATTGGATAAGATACGAAATGAGTATATTAGGGGAAGTTTGAAAGTAGCACCAGTGATAGAGAAGATTAGGAGCGCGAGATTATCTTGGTATGGACATGTGATGAGGAGGGATGAAAGACATGTGACAAGGAGGGTTATCAATATGCTTGTGGATGGGCGTAAGAATCGTGGGAGACCCAAAAAGAGATGGATGGATTGTGTAAACGAGGATATGTGTATGAAAGTTGTGAGTGCAGATATGACGGCTGATAGAAGATTATGGAGGGCAGGAACATGTTGTGCCGACCCCACTTAGCGTGGGATGAGGGCAGGCAAATGATGATGTGGATTTTTCATTTCTATCAAAACAAGTGACTCTGTGTTATTCTAACAGCGAGAGTTGCAAGACTCGCGACACTCGCAAGTCTTGCATTCGGGCAACGGTAGTAAATATTGCAAGGGTTTATGCCTGACGTCAACTCTTCTTGGGAATGCAATTGTTGAACAAACGACATTAGATGGATTTGGCTCAGGTTAATATAAAGCTCCTTTATGACACCCACGAGTTATGTAAAGGTTAGTAATATTCGTAGCTGTTACCACACAGCACGTCTGTAACCTTTGAGTATGGAATCTATAAAAGTGTAAAAATTCATCACATATTTGGTATTAGTAAAACGAATAAATTGAATTCTAAATATAGTGTTTTTAAAATAGTTTGGAAAATCCAAAGTGCATGCCTCATAATTAGTCAATGCCATAATTGAAAGAAAAAAATACTTTTGACATTTCGCGACATTCTTGATATAGCGCAAAACATAGCTTGCAAGCCTCGTAAACGGACCCAATTTTCATACATTTAGACACACTAAAGACTAAGTAGTTTAGTTTTTATTAATTGCAATTAAACGAGAAAGAATTACCAAGCCATTTTCGAAAGGAAACAGCGCCTTGCGACTATGAAACTGTTAAAAAAATAAATACTTTGATACATTCATTTTTACGGTCGTGAGAGTGCCCAATAACACACAGACATCCGGACATCCTCGAATATGTTTTTAATCAACTTTTTTCAAAATATCAAATACGTTTAAAGCATTTTTTTTTCTTGACATATGATAATATTAACCTATAGTGCAGTGTGAGAAAAATACAGTCATTTTTAGCTTTAAAAAGTCCTTGATTTTCATATATTGAGAATGAGGAGATGCTAATTTAGTTTAAAACTACGGTTAGAAAAAAATCATTTGACGCTGACAACAATGAGCTTATTATTATTTAAGTGCCAAATTTAATAAAGTAAAACAATAAAATTAACCAAATAAAAATGGTCTTTAAATATTGTTGGCGAAAAATTATACTTACGAATATCATTTTTATATTAAATCTGCCCACAGAATCAATTAGCTAAACTTTAAAGATATCCCTGCCTGAGGTAAATAAATTAATTTAAAAATAGAACTAGGTATATCACTGAAAATGTTTTTTTTTGTGAAATTGATACACAAAAGCAGTTTACATAATCCTGGAAATTAAGCTATGAAAATTAAATAGGGCTCCTGTATTGACGGTGAGTAAATTTCCTTTGATTTAAGTAGAGTATTAAATACAAAATATAATTTATTTCCGGTTCACAGAGAAATATTATCCTATTAAGAAGCTTGCCTTGAGAAAATTAACCAACGCCATTGCCCAAGAAACCATCAATTATTTGATTCTATATTTTAATTATATGAATATACATATTTAAAATATTCTTAAATAAGAGTTTCTATTTGTATTACTAAAAGGTTCTGTGTGATGATGGAATTTTTTTTTTGGGTAGGCTATGGTCTGGTGACACGCCACCCGTTCCGTTCGAGCGACGGAAGGGCAGCGTTTGGCCCCATAACCCACCGTATCGGCCACTGGTACCGCTTCCTTGACATCCGTGGCCAACTTAGATGATGATAGGAGTAAGAATTTTCGCCATTACATTTTTCCCTTTTTTTTTTTTTATTGGTGGGCTATGGGTGCGTCTCGCCCCGCCGAATCGGTCCGGGGTGACGGAAAAGGCAGCGCGTGACCCCATAGACCCACCGTAAAACCTTCTCTCTTCGCCATGCGAGCGGACCACCGGTACTCGATTTTAACTTCGGTGGCCCGCCCGGCGGTTTACCCTCGCGGGTTCCTCTCGTCGACGCCCCGACAGATTTCGCCGTCGGGGCGTCGCCCTCACGCGGTGGCCTCACGTCGGGTGACCGGACAATTCCCCGGTCCGATCACCCGAGGCCTCGGTTAGGGCGGCATCAGGCGCAGGTATTCGCGCCTGCGCCGCCCCGGCCGCTGGCGGCGGCCCGGGTCGCGGTAATCCTCCCGGACTCGTACCGCCGCCTCCTTCTACGAGATGACAGCCTCGCAGAAGGCGGCGACCGCGTCCCAGTTCCTGACGCTGTCGACCATCGCTCTCGCGACAGCCGGTAGCGTCAGGTCGGCACCGATAACAGCGACGAGGTCACGGCGATGCCGGTCAAAGCCCGGACACACCTCCAGCGTGTGTTGCGCCGTGTCCTCGTCACTGCTGCAATGGTGGCAGAACGAAGTCCACTCCCTATACGCGACCGTGTGCAGGTACAAGCCGAAGCATCCGTGCCCCGACAACACCTGCACCAGTCGAAAGGTGAGGACTCCGTGCCGCCGCTCCATCCACTCCATCAGTACGGGCCGGAGAGCCTCGACGGTGACGACACCGTGTCTAGGCCTCTCCAGCCGCGTAGCCCAACGGGCGATGACGTCTCGGCGGGCGTCCTCGCGCCAGGTGGCTATCTCGCTCAGCGATGGGGAGCCACCTTCGTCGCGCAGTGAGGTTACGCGCCGGTAGAGGTCGGAGAGCATCTCCGCCTCTAGGTCCCACGGGGGTGTCCCGGCCAGTAGGTATGCCGCCGTGGTCGATACCGTGCGGTACCCGCGAATGGCTCTGACCGCCATGACTCTCTGGGGTCTCCACAGAACAGCCCTGAGCTGGGCGTTCAGAGCCCTCGCCCACACGGGTGCGCCGTACATGGCCATAGAACGGATCACCCCCGCATACAGCCGTCGGCCCTCGAAGCTGGGTCCGCCCACGTTCGGCATGAGCGAAAGGGCGGACGCCGCGCCGACAAGCCGGGGAGCAATTCGGCGAAAATGCTCCCGGAACCACCATCGCCCGTCGAGCACCAGACCCAAGTACTTCATATGGGCCTGGATGCTGATGTGGACGGAGTTGACGACTAGCGAGGCGCCGATTGGCGGCCTTACGCGTGGCCCATGGAACAATAGGGCCTCCGTCTTACCATTACATTTTTCCCTTGTGTGTGTCGTAAAAGCCGACTGAAGAGTGTACGCAGATGATATTCATTGTAAATAAAGGAAAACTCGAAATGAAATCCCATGCTAGACCGTCGAGCTAAGTGGTAAAGTAGGTCAAAAGTCCAACCATCGTGTAGTAGATTCGTTTTCAATACGTGTAAGTAGTCATTTCAGGTCATATACGTCCCACTGCTGAATTCAAATCACCTATAGGTACCAATAGTAGAGAAATTGATCATCGTCATTATAATAATCTATATTATATCAGTTATCATCATTTTCATCATCTCAGCTACTGGGTTCAAGCATCTTTCTTACATTATAGGAGGAAAATTAACATACTAACATGCCTATACCAAATCGTCTGATCGGCAGCCTATACCAACATGCCTATACCAAATCGTCTGATCGGCAGCCTATACCAACATGCCTATACCAAATCGTCTGATCGGTATGGTACATACCATTTGGTTATAGGTTATTTTTTGTGTTTTCATTATCTTGAAGTGACGTGGTCTACTTGCGCCTCTTAGTTGCAATTTTACGATCATCTACGGTAAAAAGAAATGGTGACAACTTTTTCTAACTTGAACGACATTACAAGGATAGGTAATCTATCTATATATATATATATGTATATGTAAGAGATATCCACCTATGTACTGACCCATCACGATATCTCCGGAACCGTAAGGCCTTCTGACTTGAAATTTGATAGAAATGTTTGTATACTGCTCCTATAGATTTGAAATTTGATGTGGGCTTTCTTTCTGCCCTGTAAAGGTGAGATGACGTAGGATTTTAACAAATTCCTTCTCCGAATGGAATTCTGTGTAGCGAAAGTAAACTACACAACTGAACGTAACCCAAGCGAAGCGAGGTCGGGTCGCTAGTATATAAATATATAAATCTTAATTCGTAAGTCAGTTGAATATGGCAACGTTTTAAAAAAACAACGAAACCTATAGTTCCAGACATTCACAAGTATAAGTTTCATAATATTAAAACAAACTTCATATGTTGTCCCCTTTCATAATTTCAAATGGCTTCAGATTTCTATTGACCATTAAAAGTTATTTCATTTCCTTCAAGTATATTTTTAGTATCCACATAGTATAAATGCAGGAAATGTTATTACAGAAATCATAGGAAAACTTGTGTCTGAAGTCGAGCACGCTCTGGGGCGAGCTCTGGAATGGGGTGAATGGAATTTAGTTCAATTCAATCCCATGAAACATAAGTTTATACGTTTACTACATAGAAAGACACATTTACCATAACGCATTAGTTCCAAGGAATTTTACGACATTATATCTTTCTTTAAAGGGGATTTAAGACTCTTTTTTCTCACTGATATTGCCGAGGTTAATAGGTGGAAGTTGTTATTTTTTTTTGCTTATGGTGGCAAACGAGCAAGCAGCACACCTGATGGTAAGTGTCACTGCCGCCCATGGACCCTTGCAATACCAAGGGCTTGCAATACCAAGGGCAAGCTTAGGCCGCTACCTTCCAATAAAATCCCCAAACCCAACCGGTTGGGCTTCCGGCTCTCGTTCACCGAACGAAGCGCAACAGCACATTGCCATTACTCAGACGTCGATTTGCGAGAGTGTGGTGCTACTCCGGACGGACCGGCCCGCGGCTGTAGACAGAAAACTGTCAACAGCGTAGTCCTACCAGTATTAAAAAGTCCCAAAAAGAATTGATTTATTGATATAAATTTTATAAAAAAAAAAAGGAATATATATCGACTAATCTACACGCTGTAGTTGTACAAATGTTACTATCACGCCACTATTAAGAAATATTTATAGTACTCAACTCGCGACAATAATAATCAAATTAAATTCAACTATAATTATACAAAGGTCATGAAATATGTATATTCATGAATACAAATGTGCGACCTGATTCAGTAATACCGTAGCCGTATTATTTTGACACGCAACGCCGCTCACGTGTTCTTTTATCTAGATTTAGTTGAATTCGGGTTGAATATTTTTTTTTTGTGGTTAAGCCTCCTCATGTATCTTAATTCTCTGTAGATCTTAGAAACATCCCGAACATGTAGACAGAAATTATTTTTCATCTAAATAGATAAATGTGACGGCTGGATAATAAATATCATGTATAGTTATGAATAAAAAAGCATATTATTCTAGAAACCTCTATACATACTTGCTTAAAAGATAATTAAAATTTAATTACCGTAGTACCGGGGGAGACCAAAACTAACCTACCTAGACCAGACTGGTCACGTACTGAAGGAAGGTGGAGTCAAGAGTCTCCGAAACCGGCGAGTGTGTATGAAGAGAATTATGAATGTTGAGGAAGCGAGTGAAGTATGCAAGGATAGAGTTCTCTGGCATTCTGTTCTCTCTGCCTACCCTGCAAGGGATATGGCGTGATAATATGTATGTATATCTATGGATCTCACTAGAAGACTAGGCAGGAGCTCTCTCTTGCAAAAAGTGTAATCTCAGTCCCCACACGTCCCACTATTGGGCTCGAGCCTTTTTCATAATAGGAGGGAAATTGGTTCACTATACCACGCTGATCAGACGTGTTGGTATAGGGTTTTATTTCAAGTTTTCCTTTTCTTGCATTAATATTATTTGTCTTCTCTTGCATTGATGTTATTTGCCTTAGTCGTCCCTTAGGATCACCCACGGGTAAGATAGTATGACGGGTAAGATAGAGATGGTGAATTGTATTCTTACTCGGTCACCACACGGATATATGCTGCATGTGGAGTCTAGAAAGTACCATATTGAGCATGTGATCTCTTTATTTACATCACTGAAGTCATTAATCCGTATAATCCAATACAACGTATTAAACTATAACTCGGTATAAAATTTATCGGTTCACTAATTTCAATTGTTTACACACGTCAATTGGTATAGATTTATTATTCATTGTATAAATAATAGTTGATATATTCAAGAACCGTAAACAATTTACACAAAGAGTCTAGAGGCAATAGAATTTGAATGGGACGTTTGTTTACAAGTGTTTACGAGTGGTGTAAACAAAAAACGACATAAAGTATTTTTGATAAATAAGTATAATAAAAAGAAATCGTAGATGACGATTTAATGTACAATTCTTATAATATTGAATCTCCATATAGTGACGGAGTTAGAATGTAAAGCTACAGTCGTGATAGTGGACTTTGGCTTACGCTCGCGATCGATACACCAGTGAAGAGTAGGAACGACACGAAGAATATAGCTCTAGTGTCCTTGCTTTAGGTTAAATCGGCAAGGGCCACTGAAGAAAAAGACGCATTCCAGTGACCCACCCGCACGGCGTCGAGAGGTATGTTATAGGGCAGGTCTACGGGGTCGTGCGCCGCTTCTCCTGTCGCTCCGGACGAATATTAGCGGGGCGTGACCGCACCGTAGCCAGACACCAAAAAAAAAAAGTTAGATCGGCAAGCAGAAATCATTTCCATTGCTTGCAGCAGTTAGCTAGAGATTTATACTCTAAGTACTTAACAGTTGGTAAAAAGTTGGTAAAATGTGACTTTAGATAGCTATTACTGGTCTGCTTATTTGTATTGAGCGCAACTGGTGATTATTATATGTCAATATGCTATTTGAAATATGGATGTTAAGGTTCATTTCCGTGCATCGCGGCTGATCGCGGCTGCGCGGGCTAAAACGCTTACTACTGTTGCGCGCGGCAAATGCAACCATAGTCAAAGTATGAAAATATATGGCGCCGCTCGCGACAGTCGTGAGCGTTTAAACGCGCGCGGCTGCGATCAGCCGCGATGCACGGCAATTAACCTTAACAGTTCGTACTTGGTATTAAAATCTTTCCGGGAAGTTACTGTTTATTTTCTTGATCAATAACCCAGTTTTCACTACAAATAAGTAGATATTTCCACGGCAAGTAAATAGTGGAGACGGAAGATCATCATAATAGATATATTATAAATCAATGAACATCCATCCATCCGTCCATCAGCCCATAAACGTCCACTGTTGAACATAGGCCTCCCCACGAGAATGCCATTCGCAACGGTCCTGTGCCACCTGCATCCCACGGTTTCCTGCGACCAATCAATGAACATATTTACAAAAAAAATAGCAGATGCCGCAAACGTTCAGTGGAAATTAAAAAAAAAACTTCCTATAAATCGATCACAGTGATCAAATCGATCACACCTATTAGACCTAATAATCTATCAATCTATTCAATCACAATTCCAAAAACCCGTTGCATTAGAAACGCTGTAAGAAGAATAGTTAATATTTGTGAACGCGTTAATCTCGTAAGATAGCCTCTTCATCGAAGAAGATTATAACATAGCACTGACGAATAGTAACAAAAGCTCTGCCTCGTCGCCGTTGTGTCGCCGCCGTTGACAACTGATGGGATAACAAAGGCAAAGATGTTATTATTATCGATATTATAATAGCTATTATTGGAATCACATTGAAACAAAATAATAACGTTTAATATTTGTATATAATAATGTTTAATAATTTCCGTGTGGTGATGGAGTAAGAATACAATTCAACAGTTCTATCTTAGGGGCCGTCCATTAATCACGTGGGGTTGGAAGGGGGGGGGGGGGATTAGGTGTTTGACAAAAATCACGAAATATCATAAGGGGGAGTGGGGGTGTAGTAAGATATCACGTGTATTTATTTTTTCGTCAAACGCTGCGATTTCTAAACTAAAAAGCGGCGTGTAGTGTGACTTTAACTTGCCGTTGCCAGGCAACGAACAAAGTTTAAAGTAGGTGATCTGTATAAAAGATCTTGTTGCGAAGTATAAAAAAGCAAAAACCAAGAATATAATGAGCTGTGGGCTACTTCTTTGTAGGAACTAAAAACTCACGTGATGTTGGTGGGGAGGGGGGTCATAGTCTTAAACCTCAGCACGTATCACCAAGGGGGAGGGGGGGTTAAAATTGCCAAAAAAAGATCACGTGATTAATGGACGTCCCCTTATCCGTGGGTGATCGTAAGAGACGTCTAAAGGATATATAACGCATATAACATCTATGCAAGAGAATGAAAACACGAAGCAAAACCCTATACCAACAAGTCTAGCGTGGCATAGTAAGTCAATTTGCCTCCCAATATGGAGGAAACTCGAGCCCAACGATAGGACGTATATGAGCTGAAATGAACGTTTAATAGGTATATAATTTAGGAATGCGATGCTTTTGGGCGCAACCAGTACCTACCGATATAAAGATATGGCGACAAGAAAGTTGAAACTCTTTCGAACAACATTGCTTAAAGAAGAAAGAATTATTAACTTCAGGCGTAAGTAAGTTGTACTCAAATATATCCTTGATTAAATATAAATATTTTTGTAACCGACTTTTAGTCATTTTAAACTATGTTATTACACAACGGATTAAGTCAAAATGAAGATGGATTATGTTAATAACTTAATACTTGGGATGTTTTGCTTACATACAGTTTATGCAAATGTTACTGAACTTAGTATGTTTACCGCGTATTAGTTTGTATGAGGTCAGAACCGCTAGTTGGTTAACTTTGGATAACTCGTGTACGATTCTCTAATAGGTAGAGGAAACAGCCTTAAGCTCCATATAACGCCTATCAACATGTATTGCCCGTTGTAATAGTTCGAATGTTTATATTATTGATTAAATATAATTCACGTAGCTGTAAATTTAGCTGTGTGGTAGCGCCTACGAATACTACCAACCCTTACTTTGTTCGTAGATGTCGTAAAAGACAACTAAGAGCCTTATAACAACCTGAGCCGATGTACTACATCTGATGCCGTTTGGTCAACAATTACATTCTCAAGAACGGTTGACGTCTGGCTAGCGGCCGGTCATAAAGCTATTGCCAATCACTTTTATAATATGTACTATGAAAGAACAGTACATATTGTATCGACCCCAAGTAATTGGGATAAGAGTAAGAGAATGATGATGATGATAATTCACGTGGGTTTACCAGAATTTTATCAACCCTCCCTTTCTTGCGAGTTTCCTAATGGATGAAAGGAACATATAAACTGATTCAAGAGATGATATATAAAAAAAAACACACACAAAGCAGTTATGAGGACTGACGTCAGAAGTAAAAACTTAAACCTATGAAAAAAAAATACAAAAATATAATAAAAGCGTGTCCCAGGGAGTTTGTATGGTGATATACTGTAGCCAGCCGTCAAAAAATAACTATTAAAACTATTGAATAAAAACTATTGGAAAATTGATAATAATTAATAATAACAATTATTACACATACATACATACATACATATCATCACGCCATATCCCTTGCAGGGTAGGCAAAGAGAACAGAGTGCCAGAGAACTCTATCTCTGCATACTTCACTCGCTTCCTCAACATTCATAATTCTCTTCATACACGCTCGCCGGTTTCGGAGACTCTTGACTCCACCTTCCTTCAGTACATGACCGATCTGGTCTAGGTAGGTTAGTCTCGGTCTCCCTCGGTACCTACATCCTTCCACTTTCGCATTGTATATCTTCTTAACCAGGCGTTCGTTCGGCATTCTTTCCACATAACAATTATTACCTACATATAAATTGAATATAGTAGACACAGCGACACCAGTGAAGAGCAGCTGACTGTATCTTTCTCGCTCGGATATACCCGGTGGTCACGAGTTCACCCGATTGAGCTTTTCACCTCAGAGCGTGATGAATCAGCCTCACTTACAGCCAACAAAAATCTGTGTGCGGTGCGCCAAAAGAAGTTTTCACTTCAATTCTAAAACAATTGTTTCACTTACTTGATATATTAGATTAATGTTGTCCTCGTTGCAGATGAGACGTACAAGATCTGGAATGAACTACCTGATGCTGATTTTTCCGAGCGCTATATGACACGTCCTTCTTCAAACGAGCTTTAAGAAAAGTACTTTATTCACGGTTGGCAGCGGCCTGGCTGAGTCCTTAACGTTTTTAAGGTTCATGTACAGCAACATCACTTACCATCAGATGTGTTGCTTGCTCCTTAGTCACCATAAGCAATAAAAAATGAGGTCCGTACTTCCAAAGCATATTAGATTTTATGTATTTAATTGCCTTTGGTGATAAAGTAAGAATACAATGTTTTCTAACCCCTTCGTTCCTGCAACAGACGTAAAAGAATGGCCTAAACATAGGCTAGGCTGTAAGAAAAGAAAGACTTTGAAAAAAATATGCGAAGGCAAAGCTGCCTTTTGTTTACCAAGGGTACGAAAAATGTGCTTTATATTATTAAGATCATGCCCAGTATGTATATAGAATATAGATTGATAAGAAGGAAAAAGAAGACACATGTATTTACTCTTCTCATCTCAGCTCATATATGTCCCATTGTTGGGCTCGAGCCTCCTCAATAACGGGAGGAATATTGACCTACT
The DNA here is from genome assembly GCA_905163515.2 of Lymantria monacha. Lineage (NCBI taxonomy): Eukaryota > Metazoa > Arthropoda > Insecta > Lepidoptera > Erebidae > Lymantria > Lymantria monacha. Next base: position 5,566,070 of record LR991087.1, read on the forward strand.
ATCCCACTCTGGTCAGACGTGTATATGGTATAGGGTTTTGTTTCGAGATTTCCTTCTCTTGCATAGATGTTATATGCGTTTCATATCCCTTAGTCGTCTCTTATGATCACCCACGGGTAAGATAGGGGGTGGTGAATTGTATTCTTACGCCGTCACCACATGGATAAATATAAATTTGTAGATGGCATTACCGTAGCATCAGCTAGATTGCTTTTGATAATTGATGTAAAAAATATATATAACTGTAGCTAAATAAATAACTGAAATATAAAAATGTCGTTTCTCTTTTGCACATGAACGACTGTGTAAAACAATTTATGAAGTATTAAAGTCATAACGGCTGCCATGCTGGCTCCAGTTTGAGAAAATGAGGCGTTAAAAAAATATTATTTCATTTTTTTATTAAAATGAATGAGAACAAACGCGTTAATTATTCAGATTAGCGACGTATTTAGATTTTTTTTTAAAAGTCAACACTTCCCATTTAAGAAATTTATTCGGTGAGGACTTTAATAATGTAGAATAAACGAACATAAATTATACCTACTTACTCTGTACGGATATTAGTCTCAATACTCTATGTTCTTAATCTTTGTTTTCAGGCCACAGATTCTTATTTAGTACATACATACATATCCCTTGCAGGGTAGGCAGAGAGAACAGAGTGCCAGAGAGCTCTATCCTTGCATACTTCACTCGCTTCCTCAACATTCATAATTCTCTTCATACACGCTCGCCGGTTTCGGAGACTCTTGACTCCACCTTCCTTCAGTACGTGACCAATCTGGTTTAGGTAGGTGAGTCGCGTGAAATACGCTAAATATATTAAAATACGCTAAATAGTTGAATAGCATAGGGTTATCTTATTATGTCTGTTAGATGTTTTTTAACAACGCTAACGCGAAATCTGCTTATCTCATTAATTAACTGTTAGGCGGAACGAAGTGTGCCGGGTCCGCTAGTTAATTATAATAAGAAAACGAGTTTATATTTCCATCCATCCATCAGCCCGTAAACGTCCACTGTTGGACATAGGCCTCCCCACGAGAATGCCATCTATAACGGTCCTGTGCCACCTGCATCCAGCGGTTTCCTGCGACCTTGATGAGGTCATCAGTCCACTGAGTGGGGGGTCGTCCTACGCTGCGTCGTCCGATTCGTCGTCGCCACTCGAGAACCTTTTTTCCCCAACGGTTGTCGGTTCGTCGAGCGATGTGGCCTGCCCATTGCCACTTCAACGTGCTAATTCTTCGGGCTATGTCGGTTACACCCGTCCTTCTACGGATTTCCGTATTTCGGATTTTATCACGTAGAGAAATACCGAGCATAGCCCTCTCCATAGCACGCTGAGCGACTTTGAGCCTTTTTATGAGGCCGACATTTAGAGACCACGTTTCAGTGCCGTAAGTCATCGCTGGTAACACACACTGGTTATAAACCTTTGTTTTCAGACACTGCGGAATATTAGACGAGAAGATCCTCCTAAGTTTCCCGAACGCTGCCCAGCCGAGTTGGATTCGTCGGCTGACCTCTTTCTCGAAATTGGATCTACCTAATTGGACTGTTTGTCCTAGGTAAACATAGTGATCGACAACTTCGAGAATCGCATTCCCAACCAGGACCGGTACAGAAATGACATGGGCATTAGACATGATTTTCGTCTTGTCCATGTTCATTTTCAGCCCTACTAGTTGGGACACCTTGCTGAGGTCATTGAGCATGGTGCCAAGGTCCTCCAGGGATTCTGCCATGACTACGATATCATCTGCGAATCGAAGGTGAGTGATGTATTCGTCATTGATGTTGATGCTGAGTCCGGTCCAGTCTAAGAGCTTGAAGACATCTTCCAGCGCAGTGGTGAACAGTTTCGGAGAGATAACGTCTCCCTGTCTCACGCCTTTCTGCAGCTGGATCGGTTTCGTACTCTTATCCTGGATGCGGACTGACATAGTAGCGTCTTTATACAAACACTTCAGCACTTCGGTATATCGATAGTCAATTTCGCACCTCTGAAGGGACTGCAGCACTGCCCAAGTTTCGACAGAATCAAAGGCTTTCTCATAGTCCACAAACGCTAGACACAGAGGCCGATTATACTCCTCGGTCTTCTGTATAATCTGGCGTAGCGTGTGGATGTGGTCTATGGTACTATAACCTTTTCGGAAACCGGCTTGTTCGGGCGGCTGGAAGTCGTCTAGCTTGCGCGCGAGTCGGTTCGTAATGACTCTTGAAAACAGTTTGTACACGTGGCTCAGGAGTGAGATGGGTCTGTAATTCTTTAAGAGCGTTTTATCGCCCTTCTTGAAAAACAGCACCACCACACTCCTGGTCCACGACTCTGGAACGTCGCCCCCGAGAATGACAGAATTAAATAGCTTCCGTAGGGCTTTTAAAACTGGCTTGCCGCCTACCCTCAGGAGCTCTGTGGTAATTCCGTCATCTCCCGGTGCCTTTCCGTTCTTTAATTGTTTTAGAGCCATTCTGATCTCGTACAAGCTGACGTCCGGGATTTCTTCGGTATAATGCCGAGTTAGCTTGGATCTGGGGTCTTGGACCAAGCTGACAACAGGATTCAGGGATGATTTGTACAACTGCCCATAGAACCTTTCGACCTCTCCCAAGATCTCACTCTGGGATGAAATGACAGTACCGTTATCGGTCTTCAGCTTAGTCATTTGGCTCTGCCCGATAGACAAATCTCGTGCGAACACTTTGGAGCCTCGATTTCGCTCTATCGCCTCTTCAATACGCAGTGTATTGAATCGGCGAATATCGCGTCGCATAGATTTAGAGATTTGTCTATTAAACTGCCTGAGTTCGGACCAATCGGCTGAAGACTGTACCGTCATTTCCTATCTCCTCTCCATGAGTTGAAGAGTCTGGTCAGAAAGCTTTTTTGTTCTAGTAGCGCGACGGGCCTTAAAAAATTTTGACCCGACCGCGTGGACAGTTTTCACGAACCTGTTGTTCATATCGTTCGAAGATTCGCACTCTTCCAGGCATTGGAAGCGATTATGTAATTCGAGTTGAAAGCTATCGGGGTTCTGGTATTGGACAGGTGTAGGTCGGAGTGTAGACTTCATCAAGCGGGACCGCTCGACTTTCGTACGAAGATTCAATGTGCCTCGAACCATCCGGTGATCACTCCCAGTTTTAATCCTGCTGATCACAGAGACATCAGTGAATATTTGTCGTTTGTCCGTCAAGATGAAGTCTATCTCATTTTTAGTGGATCCATCAGGGCTAATCCAGGTCCACTTCCTTTGTGGCCGTTTCTTGAAGAAGGAATTCATCATAAAGAGGCCTTCCTTCTCCAAAAAGTCGGCCAGTTTTTGGCCCCTTTGGTTTCTCTGTCCAAATCCATATTGCCCCACTCTCAACTCATCGTCTGTCCTTTTGCCTAGTTTTGCGTTGAAGTCTCCCATGACTACCGTGAAGTGGGTTTTGGACGTGTGGATGGCTTTCGAGATATCCTCGTATAAGGCCTCCACTACGTCGTCGGAGTATGTCGAAGTCGGTGCGTAAACCTGTATGACCTTCAACGAATACCGTTTGGTAATTCTGAGTATAAGGTACGCTACCCTTGTTGACACACTTTCGATCCTCTCCACGTTCTCTACGAGAGACTTACGAACGATAAACCCTACACCGCCTTGGGATGGGTGATCTCCCTCCCGGTAGAAGAGCAAATTGCCAGACCGGAGGATTATCGTGCCCTCCCCCTCTCTTCGCACTTCTGATAATCCTACAATGTCCCATCGGATTTTGCTCAATTCCTCTTCCAGTTCGATGACCCTCTCGTTGGTCCTAAGCGTCCGAACGTTGTGTGTTACCAGGGCCAAGGGTCGATTTTTTTGGTAGCCGGATCGCGGCCGGAGATTCCTAGCACCCCCTGCCCCGCCACCAACAGGCCCGCTACCAAAATGAGCCCGTGGAACAGCGGAACTGCCGTGACTGGGGGCCGTGACTATTTGTGCATCCATATTTATTTTTGGGGGGGTAATAATGCCATAATCGCCACGCTTGGCGAGCGGATTGACGATCGCGGTAGATGTTATTAAGTTTCCCGGGAGATAGCCGCTGCCCAATCTCCCGGTGAGACCCTCAGCCGATTTTTACGACTCCCACGGGCAAGTAAGGGGTGACGACCTTTGTATTCTATTCCCGTCGCCACACGAGTTTATATTTAATCAAAATAAATATTTAATCAATATTGGTAGTACCACGCTGTTGACAGTTCTCTGCCAACAGCGTGGTCCTACAACTATTGATTAAATATTTATATTTTAATATTATTTATATTTGTTAAATATTTACAGCCGCGGGCCGGTCCGTCCAGGGTAGTAGCACACACACACACATGGCAATGTGCTATTGCGCTTCGTTCGGTGAGCGAGAGAGCCGGAAGCCCAACTGCCCTAGCTATACCCTTGGTATAGCAAAAGTCATAGATCCATGGGGGCAGCAGTGACTCTTACCATTAGCGGCGGGGTGTGACCACTCCATGGCCCGCCGCCAACAAGAAAAAAAGGTGTGCTACTCGCTCGTTTGCCACCATAAGCAATAAAAAATAATAATAATCCTTACTAATATTATAAATGCGAAAGTAACTCTGTCTGTCTGTCTGTCGCTCTTTCACGCCAAAACTACTGGACCGATCTAAATGAAATTTAGTACATAGGTGGTCTGATAAAGGACATAGGCTACTTTATAATGCAAAAAAAGGTTGTAAAGGAGGATGAAAAGTTGTAAGGAAGTATCGTCATTTTTAAAGCCAGAAGCTTGAAACTTATTTTTAGGCTATTGATTAGATATAAATAAACATGACTTTAACATGTTGTAAAAAATTACCCTTAAGGGGTAAAATAAAAATAGGGGATGAAAAACTTTAGGAAAGCAAACTATTACGCGGACGAAGCCGCGGTCAGAAGCTAGTATATTATAATTTTTATGCTGACATTTGAAGAAATACAAATTTAATAAAAAATAAATCACGACGTAGAAATCTCTAGTATTATACGACAAGAAGTATTCCTATCGACTTGTGGGTTACCCGGAAAGGTTCGATACTTCCAAAGATTTAATGTTTATGGCCGATATTTTTATCTGGAAAATTTTCGTTTATTAGATTATGAGATCAAAGCCTTCTGAAGTGGTATATTGCGTTATATTACTTATAACATTATCGAAACATCTGGCTTAACTAAGTGAACCTTTGATGAAATGGATAAAACTCAATTCGTTTAACTTCTCAATTCGTATAATTTTTAAGCGTGCGATGCGGTTACGTCCTCGAAATATGTATAAAATTTTATTGTTAATAACATTTATTAATATAAAACTTTTGCGTAGGAACTGATTAAGAATATAATGTGTCAGCACTCATTCTTATCTCGTGGTTCATCATCTTCCCAGCTCATATTTGTCCCACTGTTGGGCTCGAGCCTCCTCCATAATGGGAGGAAAATTGACTCACTCTACCACGCTGGTCGAGTTTTCCTTCTCTCACTACAGACGTGTTGGTATAGGGCAGGGTTCGGCAACCTTTTGAGTCGGAAGAGCCAATTTGAATTAATAAAAGTTTCAAGTTTTTAAAGAACCACATTTTTTTTTGCCGACAATAATTTATGCCTAATCCTCGTTACTCAATTCAGAAGGCATTTTTAAATATTTTCTTTATAATATATCTTTTTGCGTATAGAACTAAACAGCCGCAACTTCACATCCAAAGAGCCGCATGTGGCTCGCGAGCCGCAGCTTGCCGACCCCTTGTATAGGGTTTTGTTTCGAGTTTTCCTTGATAGGGTGGTGAAATGTATTCTTACTCCGTCACCACACGGAAAGTGAGAAAAATTTCGTGGTTGTTGTAAACGAATTCTAGCCAACGTAGTCAGAAAATTTAACTGTAAGAAATGTTGAAATAATTTCTTTTCTTAATGTATCTGATTATCGTGGCATAGTAATCTATATTCCCTTTCATGTATGGAGAGACATGTCCATAGTTTAAAGCTGTTCAAATATGTTTATCTACTCATACACTTCCCTCCCTCTCACTTCCTCTGTTTGACTGGATCCTACACCAGAATGTGAGGCAAATTGATTTACTACCACGCTAGTCAGACGAGTTGGTATAATATTTTATTTTAAGCTTTCTTATACTTATTACAATATATACATTGACAATTTCAGCTAATATTTCAAGTATTTTTTGTTTTCTAATAAAGAAACATACGGCACTAACGAAATAATCCTTGTACTGTGAGGGATTTTACAAATACATAATTAACAGATACAAATTACACCCAAATCCAAAACAACAAATTTTGGATTGCACAAAATATTGTCCTGCGTGGGAATCGAACCCACGATAGTGACATGGGAGGTTCGTATCTTAACCTACGCCATCTGCAAATCAACTTGAAATCAGTATAGACAAAAATTATTATACTATTAAACGAGAAAACTCAAGCGATTCAAATATCTTTATACAAAATGAAACCTGAAAAAATCCGCAAAACTATTTTATTTCACAAATATACAATGGGTAAATATGTATGTATGCTACAGTTTCAGGAAAGGCTTATATTAAGATGTCACAAGCTGTTTGATCGATTGCTCTCCTAAGTCAACTCATACAGGAATATGTTATAAACTAAGTGTGATGGATAACGTTAAAAAAATATATATATTTTAGTAAAACTAGCCGTCAACTGTAATCGATAACAAAGTTTGCAAAATCCAAGAAACACAACGACAAGTTAACGAGTTAACTTTATGTTTGGATAACTGTGAACAGAATTTTTATACTTATTTATTTTTGAAAATCGTGGCATTTGTAAGGATATATATCTCTGACTTCTACCCTATTTAAAAAAAAATATGCGTGCGTACAAAGTACACATATCAGAAGTGAAACTTTGGCAAACTATTTTTTAAATCTCGTTTACATACATCAACAAATAGCGTGTACTCTCTCTCTCTCTCTTTCTCTCTCTCTCTCTTTCTCTCTCTCTCTCTTTCTCTCTCTCTCTCTCTCTCTCTCTCTCTCTTTCAGGCGTGACGCGTTCCTCGTGTGGGGTTCCCTCATGCGCGCAAAAAAGTTTCCCTTCGAAACAAGATGGCACGTAACGGAAAAATGTGACGGTAATTTTTTTTCCAACGCCGATAAAGAAGTTTCACTTCAAAAAAATATCTATAGAGAAACCACGAAGTATAGATACAAGGAGTCCGAACGTAATGTTGAACAAATGGTCTCAATTTAAGGAACAGAATTTTTGCCGGTAGAGCGCACCACTTTTCAAGAAGTACTAGTTTAAATCGTTACGCGGGAAGTATTGTTGCTATTGACAGTTCTGGAATGTTTTATTGCTATTGACAGCTCTGGAATTTATATTTAAATTAATTAAATTCAACATTCGCGAGCCAACGCTTGTTTACGTGTAATAATAATAGCATCGGTATGTCCGAAACTCTAGCGCAGCCGGTGGCAGAAATAACGAACTAATCTGGGTTAATTATTGTGTCCATAAATACTATGGAATAGTTTTAAGATGCCAAAATACAAGTATTTACGTGGTAATATACTGGGTATGTCGATTTTCCGAGATATGTACCTAATTTGACCTAAAATGACTGGACTATAAATTTCAAAAAAAGAAACAATTTAAAACATAAAATGTTGTTTCCCGCCGTTTTTCATTTGTTTTTCTGTCTGTCAAAATGAGTGAATCTAATGAAGAAATTTGATACATTTTAAAATTTTATTACAAAAAGGGATAAATGCAACGCATGTCGTTTGACATTTATGGGTCTAATGCATTGTTAATAAGAACAGGCACAAAGTTGGTTTAAACATTTTCAATCCAGGAGTTAATGATGTCAAAAATAAATCCCAAAATTTCTACAACTGTATCATGTCACTATCCTCAAGACGCCAGACAGTCATCAAAAAAATGCCACATATATATTGAAATAAATCTTAATAAACTTTAAAAAAAATATATCTTCAATTTCAATATAGAATGCGAAGAAACTTTTTCGCCGACCTATATATTTTAATCAAACGCGACACAGTTCTATTACATAAAAAAAACTATATAATAGTGCTTTCACACTACAATATCTTACATGCGAATGCGAAAGGGAATGCTCCGATGGTTCGGACATGTGGAAAGAATGCCGAACGAACGCCTGGTTAAGAAGATATACAATGCGAAAGTGGAAGGATGTAGGTACCGAGGGAGACCGAGACTAACCTACCTAGACCAGATCGGTCATGTACTGAAGGAAGGTGGAGTCAAGAGTCTCCGAAACCGGCGAGCGTGTATGAAGAGAATTATGAATGTTGAGGAAGCGAGTGAAGTATGCAGAGATAGAGTTCTCTGGCACTCTGTTCCCTCTGCCTACCCTGCAAGGGATATGGCGTGATGATATGTATGTATTTATGTATGTATATTTTAATCAAACGCGACACAGTTCTATTACAAAAAAAAACTATATAATAGTGCTTCCACACTACAAAAAACTACATAAAACTCTATTTTTTTTTGATAATAACTTTTTACATATTTTTTTTGTTTTGCTAATATGTAATATACTTTTATCTGTGCGGTGACGGAGAAAGACTTACTTTCAACTACACACCTCGCCTCCTTTCTTCACAGGCAACTCAGACAAGAGCCCGTGGTTGTTGTAAAAGACGACCAAGGGATATAATATACATATAACATCTTTGCAAGATAAGAAGATCTCTAAACAACGCCCTATACCCGTCTAACCAGCATGGTGCATTAGTTCAATCATTCTACTATTGTGGAAGAGGCCCGAGAGCCCAGCAGTGAAACTTATCTGGGCTTTAATTTTACGCCTATTACGTTTCTTGTACACACAACACTTATTGTCTACAGCCGCGGGCCGGCCCGTCCGGGTAGTACCACACTCTCGCAGAAGATCGACGTCTGAGTAATGGTAATGTGCTATTGCGCTTCGTTCGGTGAGTGAGAAAGCCGGAAGCCCAACTGGGGTGGGTTTGGGGGTTTGTATTGGTAAGCAGCGGCCTAGCTTATACCCTTGGTATTGCAAAGGTCCATGGGCGTCAGTAACACTTATTATCAGTTGTGCTGCATGCTCGTTTGCCACCATAAGCAATAAAAAAACTTGCTTTACTTTATTAAACAGCAGTATATAATTCTCTGCAGCCGCCACCTCAGCCAGAAGGCACGTGTAGCAATATATAACGCAGTGCTTGTCCCAACATTACTGTATGGAAGCGAGAGTTGGGTATGCAGAAAAGAGTATGAAAGTAAAATTAATGCGGTCGAAATGCGATCTCTGCGGAAAATCTGTGGAGTTAGGCTGACCGACCGCATTCGTAACGACGACGTAAGAGAGCGAGTAGGTATGAAAGAGAGTATTGGTGTAAAGATGCGAAAGGGAATGCTCCGATGGTTCGGACATGTGGAAAGAATGCCGAACGAACGTCTGGTTAAGAAGATATACAATGCGAAAGTGGAAGGATGTAGGTACCGAGGGAGACCGAGACTAACCTACCTAGACCAGATTGGTCATGTACTGAAGGAAGGTGGAGTCAAGAGTCTCCGAAACCAGCGAGCATGTATGAAGAGAATTATGAATGTTGAGGAAGCGAGTGAAGTATGCAGAGATAGAGTTCTCTGGCACTCTGTTCTCTCTGCCTACCCTGCAAGGGATATGGCGTGATGATATGTATGTATGTATGCTATATAATATTAGGCATGGCTTAAAGATTGTTATCTCTCTTACAAATATGGCGTGGTTAAAATTAAAAAGTTTGTGAACAACGTTTTCTTTGTTTACGTTTTATTTTTCATATCTTGGATGCAGTAAAAATACAAACGAGAGGTACTTCTGTGTTATTTTCTGTGTCATTTTACCATCATACAACTTTTCTCATTAAAAAGATTATCTAAAATAAGATTTTATTCGAATCAGGCTGGTTGTTTTTTGTGCTTTGCATGAAATAAAGAATTCTCATATAGTTATCATCACAGCCCATATATGTCCCACTGTTGGGCTCGGGCCTCCTCCGTAATGGGAGGTAAGTTAACTTACTATAACGCGCTGGTCAGACGTGTTGGTATAGGATTTTGTTTCGAGTTTTCCTTCTCTTGCATAAATGTTATATGCGTTTTATATTCCTTAGTCGTCTCTTACAATCACCCACGGGTGGACTAGGGGGTGATGAATTGTATTCTTACTCCGTCACCACATGGATAATATATAGTAATACAGATAATATTTTTATCATGAATTCAAGGAGATAAATATTTGGACAATATAAAATTTAAATGTGGTTTCACAGCAATTAAATCTAATATTCGCTACATGAACAAGATATTAAAATGTTTATAAGGTCATGCGATCCCGTAATTGATTATTATGAGACGTGAACATACAGCTCTATTTGATTACTCTTAAAATGATTGGAGCTAGTGAGTGACCTCATAGAACAAACTATCTCACCATATTATTTCAACTCATATACGTTCTGCTACAGATTCGAGCCTTCCCCACCGTGGGAGATATTACTCTACTATATTACATAGGTCAAGTGGATTGGTATAGCAGGCCGTATCATATGTGCATTGTTGAAATGCCATAGTATTTTTATATATACATACAATATTTTTAATCAAGATAATTCATATATAGATTAACGACAGAAATACTTTTATAAAACTAAAAATAAATTACATGATGTCGGTAAAGGATCAACAATCAATATAGGAGTAGAAAAGAATTACTATATACACATAAACACGCACACATGCACGCACACATACATGCACATACACACGCGGTCTTGCGCACGCACGCATGGTTGTACGCACGCATGGACGTACGGACACCCGCACGCACGCTCGCAAGCACATGCTATAGGAATAACCTGCGATGTCTTCATTTTTGCTTGTATTTCATTATCTCATAAAGCTGTAGTTTCAAGTGGAACTTTATCAGTCAATCAAGACAGTTAACGCGGCAGTTTGAAAGTAAACGAGACTACATTTACTTACTACGTGTCATGATTACTTAGGATGGAAATTTTATAAGTAGAGAGATAGTTGAAAGTAAGCGTGTGCTAACACAGTATCAATTATTAGTTTGTTGATGGACTACATAATTATGTAATTCGTTATGAATTATTCCCGCTTTCTTGGATTTATTGTAAAAGGCAAGTAAATTATATACGTACTAGGTAATATCATAATGCACGATAAAGAAAATTTGAAATATTGTTAATGCCTGTCTGTAACACAACTGTTAATGTTGATAAATTTCTCTATTGTAGAGAATTATTCTATCTAACAATGGGGCATATGGTCTGAACAAAGAATAAAAAGAAAAGAGAGCAGGATTAAACGTACTACGAGTATATCCTGCTCTCTTGTCTTCTACAAATTAATAAGCATATGATTTCTGATTTGAAATAAAACTACTTTTACGTGTTTTATCGCGTTTGTATTTGATTATTAATTTCTGGACGTTTCGAACACTTTACAGTGATCATGGTCACGAGAGGACTAATCACTGTAAAGTATTCGAAACATCGAGAAATTAAAAATCAAATACAGACGCGATAGAATCTGTAAAGCCGTAAATCGCGTAAACATTAGAAATTATTATAATTTCTGATATTTACGCGAACATTAGACATTTAAAATGAAATGTTTTTACGGATTCTATCGCGCTCGTGTTTCATTTTTAATATTCTGACGTTTAAAACCTTATGTTCATGGTCACGGGAGGACACGCGACAATGAAGCATGAATGTGTTGTTCTGAATCCGAGTGTAATTTGTCTGAATTAATTATATGTTTGTAAGTCCACCGAAATACAAGGATTATTTTCTTAGTACAGGGTTAAAACACCAGCTTTATTAAAAAAATATCAACTGAAGCACACTAGAAATAAAATCCTATACCAACCTGCATTGACTGCACAGATGACGTAGTGGTTAAGATACCGACCTTCCGTGCCAGCGCCGTGGGTTCGATTCCCACGCAGGACATTACTTTGTGTGATCCACAAAGTGTTGTTCTGAATCTGGGTGTAATTTGTCTGCGTTAATTGCATGTTTGTAAAGTCCCCCGCAATACAAGGTTTATTATTACCTTAGTGCAGGGTGGTGTCTTTTTTATGAAAAAAAAAAAAAAAAAAAAAAACCTGTCTGATCAGCGTAGTATAGTAAGTCCAGTTCCCTGCTATTGGGGAGGAGACTCAAATCCAACATTAGAACGATGAGCTGAGATAATAATCTTCAGCTCTCGTACTTATGCCACAACACAAACATTATAGTGTAGTATGAGTTATTATCATTTCATTTAATTAATATAACATGCTATAATAACGACATACAAATGTTTTCACTTCAATCCTAATCGCGGCAGAAGCTAGACGGAAACTTAATTTATAGACCCCTTGGACCCTTGAAGTGAGTAAACTAATTATCGTTTTGACATAGGGCTACCGCTGACAGGCATCCTAGTACGCTTGCAATACTAAACCTATTCAAACTATTAAAACCTTCTGGACTTAATTAAATTTATACCCGACACGGTCTCAACGTTTAATTTGTATATTTGGGGAGCGTATATTTTTTTTTTATAACCGAGAGAGCCTTGAGATGATCGTAAAAAAAAATATTAAATCGCAAACAAATTATCTCTAGACGACTTTGAGCGAATTAAATCTCGCCTTACATCATTAACAGTTTATTTTATTTTAGTTTGAAAGTTGATCATTCTTAATCATGACAAATTAATTTTCTTAAGATATTAATGTCATCGTTAGTAGTTCACTCGTGATCGGATACCGCTTGTGGGATCTGGTCCAGCCATAATCTTTTACATTTTATTTAAATTTTACATTATATCGGGGTTCGAAATTTAAAAACCTTTATTGTACAATTATGAAAACACGTAAATTTGCATTGCGTGCATGGTTGGTATAAACCTTTTTTTTTTAATAAAGTATATATAAATAAACTTTCTTTGATAAGTTGTCAGCTTGAAAACATTCGTATTGCCCAGCGAAATATATAATCAATTTCGTGTTCTATTTCCTCAAAAGTATTCTTATGTTGTCATTACAACTTTTTACTTCTTTTGGGTGATACATTTCTACCTTCATCCATCACGTTTACAGTCTTTGTAAGACTTATTCCCGAAGGTATATAAAGATCAGAACTATTGAACGCTCGCTTTCAAATGAGGTGAAAACCTGCTAAAATAATCAAAACATATCTTATAAATACTTGCTATATATTTTTATTCATGTTCAAGGATGAAAACCATTACATACCTATTGTGCTAATGATATATAGTTATTATTTATGACAAGATATCGTCGCTATAGCAATTTAATTATATTTCTTTGAGTTAAACGTTTATTCTTATGGGATCATTATTGTATAAAATCATCATCATCATCAACTCAGCTCACATATGTCCCACTGTTGGGCTCGATCCTCCTCGATAATGGGACGGAAATTGACCTAATATACCAGGCTGGTCAGACGTGGTGGTTTTGTTTCGAGTTTTCTTTCTTTTGCATAGATGTTATATGCGTTTTATAATCCCTTAGTCGTCTTTTACGATCACCCACGGGTAACAAGGTGGGTTTAGAATTGTATTCTTACTCCGTCACCACACGGAAAATTGTATACCATATCCTACAAGATATAGACATATCCTGTAGGATCCATGGCAATAGCTCGATATTCTATCAAAGATCATGGTTTCATTGTATTATTGTCAGATTTTTATGGTTTTATGGCAGTAGACACCTTCAAGAAAAAAAAACTCGACCAGCTTGATATTCTTATTACTTTCTTTTAAATAGTTCATGCATGCAATGTTTAAAAAATAATAAATGTCAAATAGTCTTGAGTTATTATTGTACCCAAAAAACTCTTCCTTAGTCGACGAGAGCGTACTTTACTAGAGTATGCATTAGATAGCTGAGTGTACCGGGATCCGGTAGCCTGCTCGCTCGGCGAAGAGAAGTACATTGCAGGGGTGCATCTATGGGGCCTTCGAAGGCAACGATCGGGTACCGGTGGCCCGTTTGCACGGCGAAGAGAGGAGAGTTACATGGTGGGTCTATGGGGTCACGCACCGCCTATTCCGTCACCCCGGACTGATTTGGCGGGGCGAGACCACGTCCATAGTTCACTGCAACAAAAGAAAAAAAAGGGTTGCATCTATGGGGTATGGCGCCGCTTTTGTCGGATTTAGCGGGGTGTGACCAGACAATAGCCGGTCGCACAAAAAAAAAATAAGATAGCTGACCATGATGGATCAGTCTTATTTAATTATCCACAAAATAAAGTGCACAACGCGCCTATTAATTTTTTCACTTCACAAAAAATATGCAGCATGCGCCTACAATAATTGTCATATCATCAGTGAGAATCATTGCGCAGTTGAACCGCCATTCGACAGTCAACATAAAATCTATATCTATAAAAGAGGACGTTTATATATATATATATGACATCGCTAAACTCAGTAACTACTTGACCGATCATTATGAAAATTAGTATGTATATTTATTTTTTCACGAAGTATGTTTATATACCTATTGATGTAACTCGCTACCAGACCGCGCTGCGCAATAATAAATATTTTTATGGGCTGGGTTTGCTTTTAATAAATATTTTTATTTCAAAATATTTATTATTCTGGTTCATTAATTTAGCTCATGTACATCCCTCTGCTGACTGTCTTAGGGCCTCCTCTAAAACAAAAGTGAAATAGAACTACAGACTGTACAACACTAGTGAAACAGGTTGCTACAGGGTTTTATTCCGAGTTTTCCTTTTACTGAATAAATATTATATGCATTTTATATTCCTTAGTCGTTCTTTACGATACCCACGGGGGCCATGGGTAAGAAAGGTGGTGAATTCTATTCTTACTCCGTCACTACGTGGAAAATTTCTCGTTATTAAAGCTTTTGTAATTAGATTTAAAATAAACGGGTGTGAAATATGGCATTCGATTTATATTACTCTGCGGTCGGGTTTTAATACCTGCTCGTATTGTTTGTAGTCTGTGCTTTATTTATACAATCTGCTTTGTTAGTATTTGAATATGATCTAATTTTAGTTCCAATATAAAATCTTAATTAAAATGTGCCAAGTCTAGATTTTATGATATCATCATAAATAAATACATACTTATGTGAAATTACGGAGTAAGAATACAATGCACCGGTCCTTGCCCATGGATTTCGTAAAAGTCTATTAAAGAATCCAGAAAAGAAAAGGAAACCTCTAAATAAAACCTGGTATCAACTTTTTTTTTTATTTATTTATCATAAATCAATTTTTACATATGAATGGTACATAGCCCCAAAAAACCGTGTTATCGGTTTGACTGTGGGATCGAAGACTCTCTATATATATGATTATAATAAGATCTACGTAACAACTAAACAAATTTTAATTAATTTTAACGTACATACATACACACTCTTATCTGACAACATGATTTCATGGTATGGTAAGTCACTTTCCTGACTATTGTGTAGAAGTTTCGAGACTCTGTATTCAATCATAAATGTATCGGCACTTCAATCAGATACCGTCATCATACCCTCGCTAAAAATGGACGTCTGAAGTAGTAACTTGCTACTGCATTACCTAAGTTTAGTGATCAAGAGGAGTTTGGCACGCTATGACCGATTCCTTGACATGTGTAGCCCATGTAGGGTATACAATTACCATGGATCCTTAGCAATGAAAAACAAAGTTGCTATGACGTTGCTCTTACGCGATCCGCCTCTCTGCAGGTGGCAGACTAACCTCCAGTTTGTGCACCCGCGACCTCAGCTAGGACGACATTAAGTGCCGAAAGTTCCCCGTATAACAAATAGAGTTGTAGCTTTGCCGTAACCATAGATAACGATTGAGTTTATTACAGAGATCCATGAGTGTCAATGACTATATGCCATCAGATGGAATCTTTGCTCGTCTACCAACATCATCATCATCATTTATTTATTTATTTATTGCATCAAAGAAACATACAGTATTATAATTAATTACATTAAGGAAAAAAAATTAAAATAATTAACACTGTCACCAATGAAGTTTCTAATATTAATTAAGAGATAAGTAATTAAAAGAGATAAGTATTAGATGTTATATAAAATAAAAGAAAAAAGTAAAGAAGTAAAAGTGTAAACATTGTCCGATAGATGGCATACGTCACCTTGAAGACGTAAGATATAATATGAATCGAAATTTGCGTGTCCCAAAATAGTTCACGATAGTGTAAGTGGCAGCACGGTTGGGCCGGATTCCCAATAGGTGCGGGTTCGAACCCCGCTTGTGACATAATTTTTCGTTTCGTATCGGGTATTTATAAATAATTAAGCATATTAAATGCTAAAAATTTCAGTAATTTGACTAACAAGGTTGTGTCATCGTTTAATATAATTCTAACTGTAAAGTTTGAAGTATTAAGTCTATACAATGTGTAAACATTGTCCGATAGATGGCATACGTCACCTTGAAGACGTAAGATATAATATGAATCGAAATTTGCATGTTCTAAAATAGTTCACGATGGTGTAAGTGGCAGCACTGTTGGGCCGGATTCCCAATAGGTGCGGGTTCGAACCCCGCTTGTGACATCATTTTTCGTTTCGTATCGGGTATTTATAAAGTAAAGAAGTAGGTAAAGAAATACATGAAATTACAAGTTATGCCGCAAATTTGGAAAGTTGAGATCTAAAAGTACTAAGAGTTTCTTTAAAATTATCTATGTTGTTATACTTAATATTGTAACAGCTACAAGCACGTTTTATAAATACATTTTGTCCATGTGAAGTTCTTGAATAAGGTATATTAAAAAGAGACAAACAACGAGAAGTTTGCCTTTTAAAACGTAATCCTATTTGGTTTAATAGATATGAAGAATCAGCTAAATTATTAATAATTTTATATACATACATACATACATATCATCACGCCATATCCCTTGCAGGGTAGGCAGAAAGAACAGAGTGCCAGAGAACTCTATCTCTGCATACTTCACTTGCTTCCTCAACATTCATAATTCTCTTCATACACGCTCGCCGGTTTCGGAGACTCTTGACTCCACCGTCCTTCAGTACATGACTGATCTGGTCTAGGTAGGTTAATCTCGGTCTCCCTCGGTACCTACATCCTTCCACTTTCGCATTGTATATCTTCTTAACCAGGCGTTCGTTCGGCATTCTTTCCACATGTCCGAACCATCGGAGCATTTCCTTTCGCATCTTTACACCAATACTCTCTTTCATACCTACTCGCTCTCTTACGTCGTCGTTACGAATGCGGTTGGTCAGCCTAACTCCACAGATTTTCCACAGAGATCACATTTCGACCGCATTAATTTTACTATCATACTCTTTTCTGCATACCCAACTCTCGCTTCCATACAGTAATGTTGGGACAAGCACTGCGTTATGTATTGCTACACGTGCCTTCTGGCTGAGGTGGTGGCTGCCAAGAAGTTGCCCCAATGCTCCGTTCACTCTATTTCCCGCATTCACTCTTAGCTCTATATCAGTGGTATACCTTCCATCTCGGCTAAATCCACATCCAAGATATACAAATTCATCCACTTGCTCTAGTACATCATTACCTATTGTTACTCTTACATCTGTTCTGGTTTTATCTCTTTCAAAGACCATTATTTTGGTTTTGCTCACATTCACGCGTAGACCCCTTTTCTTACAATCTTCTGTCATTGTGTCGACTAGGGTCTGCAGGTCAGTCGCTGACTGTGCCAGCAGGACTGCATCATCTGCATAAAGCAGAGCAGTGACCACTGAGTCGCCCATCTGGACTCCCACATTCATATCGTTCAACCTTTGGAGACATTTATCCAGATATATGATAAACAGCCTGGCTGACAGAACGCACCCCTGCTTAACGCCGATATTGACGTCAAACCAAGGCAACATTCCATCATCCAGTAATTAATCCAATAATTTTATATAATAACAATAAATCTTTGTGAGTGCTACGAATTTCTAAGGAGGATAATTTATTTAAACAAAAGTTAAAATCGCCATCTAAAATATTTTTGTATTCCATGTGCTTTTTGAATTTATTTTGTATTTTCTCAATATTTAAACTGTTAATTTTGTAATGGGGATTGCAAACTGTCGAAGATAATAATAATAATCGTTCTACCCTTATACCAATTACTTGGAGTTGACGCACTATGTACTCTTCTTCCATCATCCTTACTAATATTATAAATGCGAAAGTAACTCTGTCTATCTGTCTGTTGCTTTTTCACGCCAAAACTACTGAACCGATCTAAATGGAATTTAGTACACAGATAGTCTAGAGCCTGATAAAAACATAGGCTACTTTTTAATGCAAAAAAAGGGTTGTAAATGGGGATGCAAAATTGTAAGGAAGTATCGTCATTTTTAAAGCGTGAAACTTATTTATAGGCTATTGATTTTTATTAGATATAAATAAATATAACATTAACATTTCATAAAAAAATTACCCTTAAGGGGTAAAATAAAAATAGGGGAAGAAAAAATTTAGGAAAGTAACCTTTTACGCGGGGGAACCGCGGGCAGAAGCTAGTAAATTATAAATTACAAAAGTTTATGGCAATAGTTTTATGACCGGCCGCATGCAGATCAAGTCTCCTTCGAAATATAATTGTTGACAAGACGGCATCAGGTGGAGTTGGGTCTAAGTAAACCTCTTCCTCATGTTTTTTTTTTATAATTCTTACGAGCAATGTAAGGATCAGTGGTATTCCTAGTCACACCACACAGCACATCGTCCACCATCATCATCATCATCACAGCCCATATATGTCCCACTGTTGGGCTCGGGCCTCCTCCGTAATGGGAGGGAAATTAACCTACTATACCGCGCTGGTCAGACGTGTTGGTATTATAGGGTTTTGTTTCGAGTTTTCCTTCTCTTGCACAGATGTTATATGCGTTTTATTTCCCTTAGTTGTGTCTTACGATCACCCACAGGTAAGGTGGGGGTGGTGAATTGTATTCATACTCCGTCACCACACGGATGTCATAAATGATACCATTAAAGTCAAAAAAGTAGATCCAGTTACCAATACTCGCAAGAATAGGTTTATTTCAAACATCAAAATTCATCATTGATTTAAATTAAATCTCTCTTTCTCTCATCATAAAAATTAGATCATATTTTTCTATTATACCAAAAATAAATAAGCTTCAAGTAGAAAAATAAATAAAGAGTATCTCTGTGAAATCATTTTATATATATTTTTATTACACAAATATGAATTTACATCAACGTAGGGATGACGAAGGGATTACAACAGATTGAGTGGGATGGCCACAATCATTTTTACGCGATTACACAATATAATTCGTTTCAGTTATTCCACCTGATATAATTATCTTGAGGATTTGAGGCAAAAGACAATTTTATATCATAGATAATAAACGAATCCGTCCATTTATATTGGGCCTCTAGAAATTATAAAACTGTTATTAAACCAGTGTCTATTGTGAAAATAATATCTTCATTTTTTAAGATGTAATTGACGCAACTTTGTAGCTCTTGTAATAGTTATAATAACAGCGTAATTGTAAGCTATCGTTATGTTACCCTTTTTTTTTTTTTTTTTTTTTTTTTTTTTTATTGGTGGGCTATGGGTGCGTCTCGCCCCGCCAAATCGGTCCGGGGTGACGGAGAAGGCGGCGCGTGATCCCATAGACCCACCGTAAAATCCTCTCTCTTCGCCGTGCGAGCGGACCACCGGTACCCGATCTTTGTCTTCGGTGGATCGTTATGTTACCCTAGACGGATTGAGCGGGGTGTGATGACACATAGCCTACCGCCAAAAATAAAAAAATAAAACATGGTAAACAATTGTACAGAACTTTATAAGATCCACAATCTGTTGTTCCGAGTTTGTGTGTAATTTGGGTCCGTTTTATACATTTGTAAAATTACTTTCTTATGTATTGTATTCAACGCTGAGTTGACTACCAAGGTCAAAAAATCAGTACCAATGGTTCTTTTTTTTTTCCAAACACTCGTATGTTTGGGCTACTATCTCCCCTGACATGATCAGGGACCTTGTTTAGCGTGTTTTATTAGATTTACAAAGTGAAAAAAGAACAGAAAGTACAAACACTAAAGTACATAGAGAACATAAATATTAGATTAAGGTTAAGTAGAATACAGAACATATATAATAGAAAAGGTAGGAGAAAGAGCATTACATGGTAACTTAAAGTTAGAGAAATAATTGAATAAAGTTTTCTTATTAGAAGTAAAGAAAGTTAAGTGAAGCGAAAGGAAATAAATGATACAATGTAGGAAATTAAAACTAGATAATGAGGGACAGTACCAGTGGTTAGGTTAGGTTAGTCTAATGCGGCGGGGAGGATATACGGATAGATTATAAGACCACACGTCTCACTTCCATCGTCCCGGACGGATTGTAAAGGAGGTGTCCAAACTGTGTATTCACCCACCTAACCGCCTTAGCTACGTGTGCAATTGAGTATAAGCCCTTCTATTTTTTTTTTTTCTTTTTTTTTCTTTTTTTTAAAACACCACCCTGCACTAAGGAAATAAACCTTGTATTGCGGGGGACTTTACAAACATGCAATTAACGCAGACAAATTACACCCAGACTCAGAACAACACTTTGTGGATCACACAAAGTAATGTCCCGCGTGGGAATCGAACCCACGGCACTGGCACGGAAGGTCGGTATCTTAACCACTACGCCATCTGTGCAGTCCATTATTACGGATGTATGCTATTATTGTCATGCTTAACTGACAGGTTGGCAATCGCATTTCATCATCATTATCCTGCTCTTATCTCAATTACTTGTGGTCGACGCAATATGCTATCTTATCCTCTTTCATCGTAGATATTGCGAAGGTTGTTGACAATAGTTATGACAAGCCACCCGCCTGACGTAAACCTTCCTTCGGATTGTAATTGTTGGTGCCATCAGTTGGAATGGACCCAGATCGATGTGAAGCTGTTATTCGTCTTTTACTACTACCATAAGGTTTGGTAATATTTGTAGATGCCACCACACAACCGCTGATCAGTGATCGCATTTGCTGTTACATATTTTCCAGAAGAGTCCTGGTAGTATTGATGCGGTTTTTTAAAATAAAACTTGTAATATTTTAAAAGTGTAGTTTCCCATATTCAAATGAGTTAAATGGATTAATACTCAGCTCAAAAACAATGAAAAGGTGAACTGCAGTTAGGATCCAGACCTCTAATTTATTTCATGTTAACTTTTAAGTAAATATTGTAATATATGACAGACGTTTAACTCCAAACTTCAGACAGTTCAAGTCAAGAAATGTTCATTTTTATTTTAATATTAAAAAACATATTTTACAATTTTTCTTCTTAACGTGTGTATATTATTAAATGTAACAATATTTTATATTCAATAATATTTATTTGTTCTGTGGTAGCGGCTACGAATACTACTATCAACCCTTATTTTGCTCGTGGATATCGTAAAATACGACTAAGAGCTTTATCTCGTACATTATAACATATCTTTTTTTTTTTTTTTTTTTTTGGTAGATTATGGATTAGTCTCGCCCCGCCAAATCGGTCCGGGGTGACGGAGAAGGCGGCGCGTGACCCCATAGACCCACCGTAAAAACTCCTCTCTCTTCGCCGTGCGAGCGGGTCACCGGGACCCGATTTTTAACTTCGGTGGCCCGCCCGGCGGTTCACCCTCGCGGGTTCCTCTCGTCGACGCCCCGACAGATTTCGCCGTCGGGGCGTCGCCCTCGCGACGGCCGGCAGCGTCAGGTCGGCACCGATGACAGCGGCGAGCTCACGGCGCTGCCGCTCCCATCCCGGACACACCTCCAGCGTGTGTTGCGCCGTGTCCTCGTCACTCCTACAGTGGTGGCAGGCCGGAGTCCACTCCCTATACACGACCCTGTGCAGGTACAACCCGAAACACCCGTGCCCCGTCAATACCTGCACCAGCCGAAAGGTGAGGACTCCGTGCCGCCGCTCCATCCACTCTATCAATACGGGCCGGAGGGCCTCAACGGTCTCCACACCGTGCGTATGCCTCTCCAGCCGCGTAGCCCAACGGGCGATGACGTCTTGGCGGGCATCCACGCGCCAGGTGGCTATCTCGCTCAACGATGGGGAGCCACCTTCCTCGCGCGCTGTGATAACCCGCCGGTAGAGGTCGGAGAGCATCTCCGCCTCTAGGTCCCACGGAGGTGTCCCGGCCAACAGGCACGCCACCTCTGTCGACACCGTGCGGTACCCGCGAATGGCTCTGACCGCCATGGCTCTCTGTGGCCTCCACAGAACCGCCCTGAGCTGGGCGTTCAGAGCCCTCGCCCACACGGGTGACATTATAACATACCTGAACCAACTTCACCTTATATCGTCAGGATAACAATTATATTCCCAAGGAGATTTAACGTCAGGCAGGCGGCTGGTCTTAAAACTATTGCCAATATTTTTGCAATATCTACAACGCAAGAGGAGTACATTTTGCATCGACCCTTAGTAATGGAGGAGTAAGAACAAGATGATATTTTATTTCAAATTTTCCTTCTGTTGCATAGATGTTAAATGCATATATCCCTTAGTCGTATTTTACGACATCCGCGGCTAACAAAGGGGCGGTGAAATATATTTTTACTCCGTCACCACACGGAAAAAATTGTGGTCGCCTCGAAACAACATTTTCCACTTTAGCATACTAAGCCTGTGCTCGTGCTAACCGTCGAGATACGTCCGTTTTCCGTAACCAACCTTTACTGTCCTGTGGCATTCATAAAAACCAGTTATATTAGTTTTTACTAAACTAGTACCTTCACCATTTTATAATTTTTTCACGCGTAACTGCGATTCTGAACTATCATACCATACCATATCCTTTGAAAGTGTAGTCTCTGGCGAAAGAGCACGACCTTATGGTAGACAGTCTGCAAATCACTTCTGGTGTGGTATTCTTCATGGATCTTATAGCACATTGAGAAGATTTCCGTGCTTTCAGGCCTTTTTTACCATACTTATTATTACAATCAATCTTAAGACACGTATAAGCTCCTTAAGGTCAGTCATACCCATTGTGGTGTGCGTCTCGTACCAATACAGGCCCTTGATTGGCTTATTAGCGAATTTTACTTCAAGCTTACCGCTTTGCATAAGAGTGAAGTGATTTTTTTTTAACTTCTGGTTTCTTTTCTAATTAGATTTACTGCGGATCTCAAGACAATTAAAGCATTGCCCAGGACATTCCTGAGAGTCAAACGTCAAGTCATTTATGGCCATCATTGTGGATCCTGGCTTACAAACGTAATAGTGGTGGAAATGTGTGGTGGAATTAGTTCAAATTTTAAGTGATTATCAAGGAAGGGTACGGCGCTCTATTATAACGAAATTCTTATAATAATAATCGTGATTGCTAACCCTCCTAAGGGTCTCGATTAAGGCATTATCCAATTTCGTGGGGAGGTATGACCTACAGTAGCCGTCAAAATAACGATGGAGGGCAGATTATTTACTAATGATCCATACATTGCCATACACTCAGACAAACGAACGACGAAACTCGTTGAATCACTCATTTGACTTTCCCTAACCATAGTTCCTGTTTTACTCACAATTTGTTCCAATTTCAAATTTAACCGCTAAAACGTTTATTTTAATGACGTTTATTTCAAAAGTTTGAATTACTTTCGCAAGGGACAAGTAAACAAGAACGTGAAAATTAAAGACCTTTACTTAAATTTACCCTCTTGTTATTTTTTGAAAGCGTATAAATATGTTTCCTTTTAAGCACATAGTACATATTTATATCAGTAGTGATATTGATAGCGATCGTTAAATAAATTCAATGTCTTAAAAATAGGACAATTAGCAGACTTGATGCATGATGCATGCTGGCTATTAACTATTTTATATTTCTTGTATATACACAGATGGCGTAGTGGTTAGGATACAGACCTACATGTTAGTGTCGCGGGTTCAATTGCCATGCAGAACAAATTTTGTGCAACCTATAACTCGTTGTTCTGACTCTGGGTGTAATTTCTGTCGATCAAATTGTCTGATTATAAAGTCCCTGATATAATACTGATAATAATAACACAAAAAAATTTGGAGCTTTATTAAAATGACATCCGTGTGGTGACGGAGTAAGAATACATTTCACCATCCCCTATCTTACCCGAGTGTGATCGTAAGAGACGACTAAGGGATATGAAACGCATATAACATCTATGCAAGAGAAGGAAAACTCGAAACAAAACCCTATACCAACACGTGTGATCAGCGCGGTATAGTAGGTTAATTTCCCTCTCGTTGCGGAGGAGGCCTGAACCCAACAGTGGGACGTATATGGGCTGTGATGATGATTGAAATGACTGTTGCTCTTAGAAACTTTAGTGACAACGGTATTCATAGAAAATAATGAAGTGATGATATTTCTTATTTATACACAATCATCATGCATATACTCGTAAAAGTTGAAAGTGGTCAACGTTAATATAAAAGTTGCTTACAGGACAGATTTATTCCCCCGTAAAAATATTCTTGTAATAAATTATTCTATTTTAGGCTTTCATGTTTTGGCATGACTACTGAACAGTAAAGCTATATACAAGTTAACAAAAAGCTGCCTTCGTCCCTCAATACGCCAACGAAACTTTGTACGTGTAATGGAGTACGAAGAATTATTATAATAATTTCAATAGAAGTACGATACGCATTGTGGTCGCGCCAAATATCTTATGATTTATTTCATACAACAAATAAGTTTGTGGAGAATTCAAAATTATTTTATCACAAATATTGTGGATTTTATTTTAATAAAATAGCTGTACTTTTTTATATGGCAGTACTGTAGTGGTAGGACCACGCGGGGTCCGTCCGGGGTAGTACCACACTCTCGCAGAAGATCGACATCTGAGTAATGGCAATGTGCTATTGCGCTTCGTTCAGTGAGCGAGAGAGCCGGAAGTTCACAGTTCAGTTCACAGCGTTCATGGTTACGGGACGACTGTAAAGTGTTTTTGTTAAACTCTCGCAGGAAAAACGACGATTGCTAAGAGCAATAAAAATGTGATGTTGAGCTTCATTCGGTGAGCGAGAGAACCGCCGGCCCAACTTTCTAGGCGGGTTAAGGGTTTTCAATGGTAGCCAGCGGCCCAGCTGTACCCCTGGTATTGCAAAGGTCCAAGGGTGGCAGTAACATATATTATCACCCACATAAGCAATAAAAAAAATCGAACAAAAAATTGTCGTGCATAAGCATCAAACACGAGACTTTAGTCATGGGAGACTACTTAGACCATTATGCTATCTGTGCAGTCAACTATACTTTAGTATTAATTGGCTTTTGCGTATTAAATAGAGGGTAATATATGCAATTACCACAAAAGCGATTTTTACAAAATTCAAATGGAAAATTTCAACTTACAAACAAAACGACATTTGAAAATTTACGCACGGCCATAAAACCCATAAACATTCAATTTGACAATCATCGCCTTTTTTGAAGTCGATTAAAAAGTTATAACGAAGTCAAAAACGTACACGGAAAGTATAAAAAAATTAGACCGGTTGTTTGACTCAGGTGTGATACAGATAATAAAAGTAGTTTTCAAAAAAAAACTATGTTGTTGTGTATAGACAAAATAAATTCATCATTCAAAACTTCTTAACGAATGGTTTTCAAATTTTACAATTATAATTTATATTCTGTATTTATACTGTATGGTAGTACCGCTGTATGGTATTTCTAATTTATAGTATATTATCTATGGTATGGTAATCGTTTTACGGATCGCTGACGTACTCGTATGTTAGATTAATTATTCTGAATATAGGTAATAAAGAAGATTGAACCAGCTTGCCGATATGATTGGTTTGTTCAATTGTAGAATATAAAAAAAATCTATGTTATTTGAATTACATTAGCTTTTTAATATTTTTTTTTAAATCTGTAATGCATGCAGTGGAGTCAAAGCCCGCTTCTTCATATCTCTTTAGTTACTTTGTTACTTATCTTTGCACAGAAGTGTTCCAAACAGACTAAAATTACCGATTTTATGCACACAGAAAAATAATATCCATGGTATTTATGTGTAATAAACAAAATGTACATAGTTGAATGAATATATTTCTCCAATAATTACCTATCGATTTGTTTGTACTTGCACGATACACATTAAACATCACCGGTTGTTACGACTGTCGGTTTTTACGACTGAATATGAGCAGTCCCTTCGATGGGTGCACGTGTCCGATGTGCATATAAGTGCATGCACATGATACGCATATGAGTACAGATACAGGCATATAAGTCAGCATGTATGATCTGCATAGAAAATAGGAATATTAACAGTTATTATATAAGTTACGGTGGCGTAAAGGAGTGCTTGACATTATTATATAAAAATATTATTATGTACAAACTTAAAATTAGATAAAAATAATAAATAATAATACTAACTTAATGTTACTACAAGAAGAAAAAAAAAAATTAGTTGAAGACAAGTTATACAAATTATACTACAAGAGAGTAAATAACAATAGAGATAACAAGTTAAGAAGAGAAAAGTAACAGATTAAGGAAATAGTAATTAGAAAATAGAATTGAAGAAAGCTAAAGTTAAGGAAAATAAAGAGTTAAAGTGTTATTTTGCTCAATTTAAAACAATATAATAAACTATAGTCCCCAAAATATATATAGCTTACATTTTTTTTTGTCTTTTTTATGTTTGTAAGTAGTAGAGCTTATGGTAATAAAAACTAAAAAAGAAGAAGAAGTCAGTAGCAGAAGATAGTAAAAGTAATAGAATAAAATATAGAAGTGATTGTTTAGTCTGCTAATATTGATTATTAGTTACAATTGTTATTAAGTTGAAATGGGAGACATAATATAGATTTGGTAATTACTTCGTTGTTAGTAGTGCCATCTGTTAAATAGTTATATAATAAGAATACTGTAGAACCTGATTTAATTGATTACATTAATATAAATATTTTTGTTTATAAAATAGTAGATTAAGATATAAAAATCATTATACCCTTTTTTTTTATTTTTTATTGGTGGGCTATGGGTGCGTCTCGCCCCGCCGAATCGGTCCGGGGTGACGGAAAAGGCAGCGCGTGACCCCATAGACCCACCGTAAAACCTTCCCTCTTCGCCGTGCGAGCGGACCACCGGTACTCGATTTTAACTTCGGTGGCCCGAATCATTATACCCCTAAAAAAAAAAAAATATGGTAATAGAATTTACAATCAATTAGAGATGTAGAAAATGATGTATGTATAATGTATTATAAAAATAGTTTTGGTATATATATATATATACATACATCTGTCAGTCCGTATATATCATCTCATTGACATAGGCCATATCGATGCCGCCCATGGTCAGGCGTGGAGTGTCATATTTGAGTTTTTTAGTTATAATCATAGCATTCGTTTTGTTTGGTGCAAAAGTTAATTTGTTTTTGACACCCCAAGCTCGAACATGCGCGAGGGCAACATTACCCACGTGTTCAATATCCTCTGCTGAATTTTCCGTAAAGACGAGTATGACATCGTCTGCGAATGCCTGGCAATATATACCTTTTCGCATCAGACTTTTCAGCAGAGGATTCAAGATGAGATTCCATAATATGGGGCCTCCAATAGAGCCTTTTTCGGTGGTTACCAAAAGTTCATAGCCGGCGTATCTTAGCCTGATCAGTCGGTCAGTCACGTAACTTTTTAAAATTTACGTAGTGCCAAGGAGCATCGTTCTTCCGCCAATCTGTCTTTGATGGTTGGCCACCATGCACTATCAAAGGCCCCTCTCTATGTCCAATGACACAATTGTGATTAACTTTTTCTGGTAGAGTCCGCGTTTCACGTGTGTCATTAGATCATAGAGAGAGTCCTCTGTGCTGCGTTGTGGCATGAAGCCGTACTGGCGGTGACTGATCCTTGGCACTAAATGCCACATAAGTCTTCTCACAACCATTTTTTCTAGGATTTTGCCAAATATAGGCAGTAGGCCGATGGGTCTGTATGATTTAGGATTGTCATAACTGTCTCTCCCGGGTTTCTTGATAATGATTGTCACTGCTTCTTTCCACGGTGTTGGGAAATGAAACAAGCTATTGTAGTTTAGAATATAATAATAATTATTATTTATGTAATTATTGTCTAATAATAATCTGGTAACTGAATAAGAATTCAATTCACCATTCTCTATTTCGCTCGTAGATGTTGTAAAAGACTACTAACGGATATAACATGTGTGCTAGAGAAGGAAAACTCGAAATAAAACCCTATGCCAATTCATCTGCAGGGCGAGGCACAGATGAGAAGGACCGCGCACTGCAGGCCCGCCCATATGGCGACAGAGAAGAGTGTATGCACACGCCAGATTATAGAATTGGACGCCGTCTAACGTGAGCGAGGTGTGTCCAGAAAATGGGCTAATCCAAGCTAAATAAATAAATCATCAATAGAATTTTTTTTATTGCTTATGTTGGTAAACGAGCAAGCAGCACGCCTGATGTTAAGTTTTACTGTCGCCCATGGACCTTTGCAATACCAAGAGTAGGCTAAGCCGCTGCCTACCAATAAAAAGCCTAAACCCACTCAGTCGGGCTTCTGGCTCTCTCGCTCACCAATCGAAGCGCAATAGCACATTGCCATTACTCAGACGTCGATCTTCTGCGAGAGTGTGGTAATACCCCGGACGGACCGGCCCGCGGCTGTAGACACAGAACTGTAAACAGTGTCATCCTCCCACTAACAAGAATGGACAGTAGCCCTCTTATAACTCAAACCTGTAACACTAACCATCGCCAATAACTGTATTATACCCGCTCATGGAGACCTACGTCTGTCTGCGTTACAAATATATTTTAATTTAAACAGCTGACGATATTAAACAAGATTGAATCAATATTGATTACAATTTACCTTCAATCAATTCCATAACGTATATAATGAACGATGTTATATCCAGGTATTGATGTGGTTACGTGGTAATTGGATTTGAATTAAGATATTGAAAGATATGTTTATACATATCTATATAATAAAATAGAGTTTGTATTGTTTGTTTGTGTTGATCTCTTTTTTTTTTATTCTAGTTTAATTCATTTAATATTTGTCGATGGCCGAGCATGGCGTTTCTGTAGTATCTTTTTTTTCTTTTTGTGGTGGACTATGGATGTGTTCGCGCTCAGCCAAATCAGTCCGGGGCGACAGAAGAGGCGGCGCCCGACCCCATATACCCACCCTGCAATGCGCCTTTCTTCGCTGTGCGAGCGTGCCACCGGTGTCCGATCTTTGTATTCGGTGGCCAATTCCTGCAGTATCTACAATTATATTATATAACAAAGTTAACTTAAAATTAGCAAATGAACAGCCAGCATCTTGACTACAGTTAGAAAGAAAGAAAGAAATTACTCCTTCACGGAAAGGACATACAGAGGTAAATATCAGCAACTGTTTAACAAAATCAATATATATATATATATATATATATATATATATATATATATATATAAAATAAAAGCACTAAATTATAAAAATATTAAAAAAGAAAAAATACATATACAATAAAAAGAAAAAAATTATATTATGACAAAGGTGTCCCCTCAGCAAATGAGGAAAAGGATGGCTGCTCAGCTTAATGTTATGGTATCAACTACAAAAATGATACCACAACGCTGTTATTCTGCAGCGTCCTACGTCTGTCAGCAAAGAAGCAGCAGTTCAAAAAGAGAAATAGAAAAAGAAATAAAATCATGTCCTAGACATTACCCAACTACATCCATGCACCTACATTATATAACTTATTAATAACATATCTATATTAATATAACATATTAAAATTTAATCTTAAAAATAAATATTGATTTACAATCTACATCTTACAGTGTATACAAGTATATATTAAAAGTTGTTTGTTCTGTTCAACCAATCATTCAAACAGGCAAAAGAAACAAGGTCCATGCAGCCAATTGCTTTTTATATTTTTCTAAATAAATTATTATTAATGCAGATATGATGTTTATCCGGGTAGGTAGGTACCGGGGGAGACCGAGACTAACTTACCTAGACCAAATTGGTCACGTACTGAAGGAAGGTGGAGTCAAGGATCTCCGAAACCGGCGAGCGTGTATGAAGAGAATTATGAATGTTGAGGAAGCGAGTGAAGTATGCAAGGATAGAGTTCTCTGGCACTCTGTTCTCTCTGCCTACCCTGCAAGGGATATGGCGTGATGATATGTATGTATGTATGATGTTTATCCTAATATTTCTTCTCTTGAAAATTGTATTACATAAAAAATTTACCACTTCAGAACTATTACAATTAATTTACATTAAAAAGTTTATCTCTCAGAAAATTCAACTTTCATCCATAATTTCAACGACTCTTTCCACCATCATCAGTACCAGCATCATCATCTCCAATCTCTAAAACTGATACAATAAGTTTATGGTAGCTGAAGTAAAAAACGAACAATTTTGATTTGAAACTATTGAAATGTCTAATAAAGACCACATCAATGGTAGTTTTGTATTTCGTTTTGCTAAGATTGCGATCATTTGATATCGTTAAAACCAAATTCATTATTTAAACATTTCAATTAGGAGCAGGTATAAATGTTCGCCGTGCGATAGAAAGATAGCGGGATATTACTTCCTCTCTTACGCCGCGCCGGCGGTCTACTCTCCCTCCATCTTACGAATTTTTGATCAGGCCATGTGTCGTGTATGTGACGCGAGTTTAATATTTTTTACCCATCTCAAAACAGTGTATAACGCCGCTAGAGAAGTTTTCATCAATCAATCCGCGACCATCCCAAATACCCGCTATGGGCTGGCTGCATCCCCTATAAGCCGTCCGGAGAAAAGGAAATGTGGTCCTTAATTACACCCCACCGCCGATTGATTAGACCACCGGAACCATACAGGACCATCCTTGTGACTTTCGGAAGTCAAGCTATCGGTTCATGTGGTTTAATATTTGTATAAGTATGCCGAAAGACCATTCTTTGATGATTATGCCGTTAGTTCTTGGAGATGACTGAGGATTTCATTTGAAGACATCAAATGGCTGATGGATAAGTAAATTAAATTTTCCTCCTATTGTAGAGAAAGCTTGAGGCCAGCAGTGGGGCACACGCTCGTCACACCCGGAGCAGGACACTCGAAGAGGCGGCAAGCCTGGCCACTCTCGGCACTGAGGAGATGGTCAGGCGAATCGAAGCGCTGGGGCTCAGTGTAGCCCTAAATAAGACGGAGGCCCTTCTATTCCATGGGCCCCGCGTAAGGCTGTCTATCGGCGCCTCGTTAGTCGTCAACTCCATCCACATCAGTATCCAGGCCCATATGAAGTGTTTGAGCCTAGTGCTCGACGGGCGTTGGTGGTTTCGGGAGCATTTCGGCAGGATTGCTCCCCGGCTGATTGGCGTGGCGTCCGCCCTATCGCGGCTTATGCCGAACGTAGCCGCACCCAGCTTTGAGGGCCGACGGCTGTATGTGGAGGTGATCCACTCAGTGGCCATGTACGGCGCACCCGTGTGGGCTCTGAACTCCCAGCTCAGGGCTTTTCTGTGGCGCCCACAGAGGGCTATGGTGGTCAGAGCCATCCGCGGATACCGCACAGTGTCGACCGAGGCGTCATGCGTATTGGCCGGAACACCCCCATGGGGCCTAGATGCGAAAATGCTCTCCGACCTCTACCGGCGGGTTAATTTAGCACGCGACGAAGGTGGCTCCCTATCGCTTAGCGAAATAGCCACCTGGCGCGAGGACGCCCATCGGGGCGTAATCGCCCGTTGGTTACGCGGCTGGAGAGGCCTCGACACGGCGTTGCTATCGTTAAGGCCCTCCAGCCCGTTCTGATGGAGTGGAGTGGCTCTCCTTCTGGTTGGTGCAAGTCTTGTCGGGGCACGGTTGCTTCGGCAAGTACCTGCACACGGTCGTGAGGAGGGAGTCGACTCCGTCCTGCCACCAGTGCGGTAGTGACGAGGACACGGCACAACATAAGCTCGAGGTATGTACGAGCTAGGACGGGCAGCGCCGTGACCTCGTCGCTGTCATCGGTGCCGACCTGACGCTGCCGGCTGTCGTGAAAACGATGGTCAACAGCGTCAGGAACTAGGACGCGGTCGCCGCTTTCTGCGAGGCTGGCATCTCGCAGAAGGAGGCGGCGGAGCGAGCCCGGGAGGATTCCCTCCATGCGGACTCGATCCGCCGCCGGCGCCACGGGCGACGCAGGCGCGAATATCTGCGCCTGATGCCGCCCTTTTTTTTTTTTTTTTTTTTTATTGGTGGGCTATGGACGCGTCTCGCCCCGTCAAATCGGTCCGGGGTGACGGAAAAGGCGGCGCGTGACACCATAGACCCACCGTAAAACCTTCTCTCTTCACCGTGCGAGCGGACCACCGGTACTCGATTTTAACTTCGGTGGCCCGCCCGGCGGTTTACCCTCGCGGGTTCCTCTCGTCGACACCCCGACAGATTTCGCCGTCGGGGCGACGCCTGATGCCGCCCTAACCGAGGTTTCGGGAGATCGGACCGGGGAATAGTCCGGTCACCCGACGTGAGGCCACCGCGTGAAGGCGACGTCGACACGAGAGGAACCCGCGAGGGTAAACCGCCGGGCGGGCCACCGAAGGCAAAGATCGGGTACCGGTGGCCTGCTTGCACGGCGAAGAGAGATGCTTGCAGGGTGGGTCTATGAGGTTATGCGCCGTCTCTTCCGTCACCCCAGATCGATTTGGCTGAACACGACCACTTCCATAGCCCAACGCAAAAAAAAGGCCAGCAGTGGGACGTGTATGAGTTGAGATGATGATGAGTTACCTTTTTTCTTTCACTATATTTTAATTTTTAATTAAACCACTAAAATGTTAATTATATTTACATGGAATAACATTTTACTATTGTGCTATTGGAGAAGAGACGGCTACTGTTAGAACGATTATAAGCCAAGAAGAAGCCAAATGGCATGATAAAATATAGTTATAACATAACTATATTTTACCCACCTCTGCCTATGTATACCGCGCTAAACTAGGTATACAAAAGTTGTTAGTTCAAGCTTAACCTTTGAGGCAATCTAAAATTACAAGAAAATTGCCTGTTTATTTAATTTGTAATTACTTGTAATTTAGGAGTGCTAATTTGGATAGCAACGATCGGGGAAACGATTGTAACGCGTCTATGCTAATTTAGAAAGGGGCACTTAAGAAATTTGCCGGAGGTTACTTTAAATATATACTTAGTCTGACTCCTTGTAACTATATCGATCGTAGTACGAATTAACAGACATATTTTATTAATCTATTCAAAAGCTATTATTCTATTATTCCAAATAACATGCTAAAAACGAAAAAGTTCTTTAAAAATCTTTAGATATGTATCCTAATAACATTTTTAGTATGTTCCAGCGTTCTAATCGGTGCCCCATTATCGACAGTTGCATACTTATAACCATTTGTTTTTTTTTTTGCGGTGGGCTATGTGGTCACGACCCGCTAAATCGGTCCGGGGCGACGGAAGAGACGGCACGCGATCCCATAGATCCACCCTGCAAAGCGTCTCTCTTCGCCATGCGAGCGGGCTACCGGAACCCGATCTTTGTCTTTGGTGGCCCGCCCGGCGGTGATACTTATAACCCTGGACTAACGAGGCAAATATATCTAGAAAAGCCAAAAAGAATAGTATAGCCAGAACGCATTGTACTATGGCTTGAAGTGACCAAAATTAAGACTAAATAGCAAAGGAATACCATTTTATTCGATTAGATTGAGAGCACTCTGCACTCATAGCAAGTGCGTAAGGATCTTTTTTTTTTTTTTTTTTTTTTTTTTTTTTTTGGTGGGCTATGGCTGCGTCTCGCCCCGCTGAATCGGTCCGGGGTGACGGAAAGGCGGCGCGTGACCCCATAGACCCACCGTAAAACCTTCTCTCTTCGCCGTGCGAGCGGACCACCGGTACTCGATTTTAACTTCGGTGGCCCGCCCGGCAAGTGCGTAAGGATCTAAGGTTAACATTTTATGTACCGATAAGGTTTTAATCACCGATCTAAAATTAACATTTTTAGTCCCAATAAAAAAATTACTCGCAGTAGGTATTTAATAACATAATCACAAATAAGCTTTAATAAATAATCAAAACAAAGGAATAATAATTTAAAAAAAGCAATAAATAAATAAAACTAAAGCTGCATTAACTTTGTTTTTAGAGAAAAGTATTCGAATTTACTCAGATATTATAATTTGTTTTGAACGAAACTTAGTACCTCACAAAAGTTGAAATTGCAAAAGGAAATTTTGAATCTAGCTCAGTATTTGAGTGCTAACCAAAATATTTATAATACTTCGGATAATAATAGAAGAAACTTGCTTCGTTTTAGATAAAGCTTTTTGTAATGTAAGCTAAAAGTTTTATTGTACGATCAATATCAAAAGGGCTGCGTACCTGTACGGCAATACAGTCGCAATTACCAAGTTTGTAATAGGTTTAATAGTTCCCGAGCTAGTCCAAACATTCAATTTGTAGGTCGATTGTTCTGTTTGCTAATAAAATAAATGGTAATAAAATATGTAATTGTTCTATTTTAATTACCTAAATGACATGCTTTACGTGTATTTGTACACCAATATTTGTACCCGTGGAATTGGTGTTTTTAGGCTTCCGTATTTTGATATGCATATATTATATTAACACTTGTTCGTTTGTCTGTCACGACAGTTTTTTATGAACGTGTTCAAAGAAGAACAAAGAATGTATTCGAGACTTCTAAAGTTGCGTAAATCAAATTTTAAACTAACGCAATTAAAAAGTGTGTACGGCTATTTTTGAGATATTGAAATATTTTCACAAGGTTTCGTAGCATTATTGAAAGAAAAAAGCAAAAACAGTAAATTTATAATTAAATCTTACGAAAATGTTTGTTATAAAGTTATTAATTCTTTAAAAATAACAGTCACAAAATCAAGATGACGAGAAATCTGGATAAAATAGAAACAAAACTTATCCCACCCACTAATCACTTTGCACCTTGCCCTGTGGATGAATTTGTAATCTTGGATGTGGATTTAGCCAAGATGGAAGGTACACCACTGATATAGAGCGAAGAGAGAATGCGGGAAATAGAGTGAACAGAGCGTTGGGACAACTTCTCCGTAGCCACCACCTCAACCAGAAGGCACGTATAGCAATACATAACGCAGTTCTTGCCCCAACATTACTATATGGAAGCGAGAGTTGGGTATGCAGGCAAGAGCATGAAAGTAAAATTAATGCGGTCGAAATGCGATCTCTGCGGAAAATCTGTGGAGTTAGGCTGACCGACCGCATTCGCAACGACGACGTAAGAGAGCGAGTAGGTATGAAAGAGAGTATTGGTGTACAGTTGCGAAAGAGAATGCTCCGATGGTTCGGACATGTGGAAAGAATGCCGAACGAACGTCTGGTTAAGAAAATATACAATGCGAAAGTGGAAGGATGTAGGTACCGGGGGAGACCGAGACTCACCTACCTAGACTAGATTGGTCACGTACTGAAGGAAGGTGGAGTCAAGAGTCTCCGAAACCAGCGAGCGTGTATTATGAATATTGAGGAAGCGAGTGAAGTATGCAAGGATAGAGTACTCTGGCACTCTGTTCTCTCTGCCTACCCTGCAAAGGATATGGCGTGATGATATATATGTATGTAATCCCTTTGCATAGCCTGGAACTTAGAACATTATCTTCTGGGCAAGTCTATGCTATAAACCAAGACAGGGATCATACCTGTGCCTCGCCCAAATGGTGACAGAGAAATACGTGTACGGCAGATTATGGGATTCCAGGCTATCCTTTCCGCTGTCGAGGTTGGTTTGGGTTTGGTGTGACTATATCATAGCCAGTCCCAAAAAAAAAGGAGGCCTATGATTCAATAAATAAATTAATCCAGATGGCTGTGACGACAGCGGGATGGTTTGTACGGGTCTTAGGTAAGTAGGTAGGTGGGCAGCTAGTTAGTGGGTATGAATATCTAGAAATCTGCTGTTTAATTGAATTAGTTCAAGTGCATGTTTGCGAGGTGGCGACTGTGTCTGTCACGCGAGCAGGTCTAGCGTCGCATCGTTTAGTTTCATACTGACCACGTAAAGTATTCATAAAAATTATATGAAAACTTCGTTCTTTGTCATGTTGTGTAACTTCTCAGTGTCAATTTTATTGTTATCTCTTTAATAAATAAATCTGACACTATCTATATATGTATGCGAATGAAGGAAAACTCGAAACAAAACCCTATACCAACACGTCTGACCAGCGTGGTATAGCAGGTCAATTATCCTCCCATTATGAAGGAGGCTCGAGACCAACAGTGGGACATATATGAGCTGAGCTGAGATGATGATGAGATGACACTATTTTATGGACATCATTATAATGATTGATAGAATACATAATATGACAATTATTTTAAATATGCCTTTACAGTCACGAATACTACAAACCCTCACCTTCATGAATGTTGTAAAAGATGACTACGACATAAACTTGGGTCAATTGCGACTAATGCCGTTTGGTCAACAATTATATTCCCAAACAATATTGACGTTTGGCAGGCGGTTGATCATAAATTGATTGCCAACACTTTTGCGACATATATTCTACATATTGCATGACCCCAAGTAATTGGTATAAGAACACTGAAGACAAAGATTGGGTACCGGTGGCCCGCTCGAACGGCGAAGAGAGGTGTTTGCAGGGTGGGTCCATGGGGTTGCGCGCCGCCTCTTCTGTCGCCCCGGGCCGAATTGCCGGGGCGCGACCACATCCATGATCCACCTTGCGAAGAAAAAAAAATGTAATTGGTATAAGAACAGGATGATGATTCTATTACAGTCATGGAGGGTTTTTGTTACATCCGATACAGCGTGACAATAATGTGATATGAAAACCTAAATATCACCACGTGTTCATTGCCTTTGAACCGTAGGTACTATTGGTACAAGCGTTTACTTTTTTGAATTGACTCGCCCTTTCTGATCCACTATTCTCAAGTTTATATATCTGTCAAGTATACCCCCAGTTTTTACATTTATTTTATCGGGTTGAGAGCCCTCAGCGCTCGCCCACAGTCCGGTTCAGCTGTCACAGCCCTCTCTGCTAACAACACCAATCGCAGTGGATACGTTTTAGTGGGTAACCTAGCACTAGGCTAGGAGTCCCACACTCCCACCGAAGACAAAGATCGGGTACCGGTGGTCCGCTCGCACGGCGAAGAGAGAGGATTTTACGGTGGGTCTATGGGATCACGCGCCGCCTTCTCCGTCACCCCGGACCGATTTGGCGGGGCGAGACGCACCCATAGCCCACCAATAAAAAAAAAATAAAAAAAAAAAAAAGGAGTCCCACACTCCCCGTTCCGGGGGGTAATGCGTAACGCATTTCGGACCACTGCGTTATCAAAAAAAAAGAAAAAGTTACATACTATTAATCATATTGCGCTAGATTTTCAAGCTTTTTGTTTTGAGTCTCTTTATACCTGTTTCAAATTAAAGGAATATGGAAGTGCAGCGTGTTGCTCCATTGTCTACGAAAGTGATATCTAGTCTAAGTAGTTGCTAAAGGATCATGGCTACGGAGCGGTCTACATTGCCCCTAATGGTGATGTGTATGTTATTTTCTTGTAATACGTATGTAAATTTTGTAAAGTCCATCAAGGACTTCATCCTTGTATTTGAAAATTTAATGTCTGTTATAAAAAATAATAAAAGACTAGTAAACTGGTTAATATTAATATGTATTGTGTACTTTTTGGGTAGATTTAGGATTTTTATTGATAGGCAGCAACCTCGCTGGGCTCCTAATATTGCAAAGGTCCATGTATGGTACTAACACTTACCATCAGATATGTAGTTTGCTCGTTTGCCACCAATAGCAATTTAAAAAAGGTTTTTTTTTTAATATATACATTTTATTACTTTTAAATATATACTTATATATTCCAGCCTACAAATATAAAATGAAACAATGTTGTACACGATTTTTGGTATAACTTCCGACAGATTGAAATGTACTACGCTAATAATCCACTTGTATCAAGATAAATACACAATTTCCGGAAAAGTTAATAAGCCGGATGCATGTAAGGAAAGCTGTGGTAAAACAACAATACGTTAATACAATAATAGGGTCACAGTCAGTCAGTTACCTTGGTAAAAAAAAAAAAACAAAAGGCCTCAAGCACAGAAGCACACCACAGAAACAGTTGGAGACAATTTTTAGAAGAAATAATGCATTGTTAATTATTAATGAAATAATAATCTAGAATATTTGTAGATATACTGATATATATGTTTTCACGCCATTTTGTGACGCAGTGCCGTATTATTTCATATATTTCTTACTGTGCTAAGTAGAAGACCGCGTACCAGTGACCCACTCGCACGGCGTTGAGACGTCTATGTACGGCGGGTCTACGGTGTCTTGCGCCGATTTTCCTGTCGCCCCGGACGCATTAGCGGGGTTTGACGTACCGTAGCCCGCCGCCAAAAAAAAATACTGTGCTAAGTAGAGAGTTAAACTCTACGTAAGTACAAGGGTCTACTTACAATACTCGAAATGATATTCCGTTGCTATTTAATATCTATCAGTATTTTAAGCAAAACTCAAAATACAATGCTACACTTACCAATTCAACCAGCATCCCGGCTAGAAATTTTTTCGTCTTCCTTAGCACGACCGGACCGGGCATGCCCGATCTGGAGCAGATAAGGTATGTAACGCAGAAGATATATCTGGACCCGATCAGGAAAACCTTATCGGGTCCAGATCAGGCATTCCTGATCGGGTCCGGATGAAATTTTACTGATCGGAACCAAATCAATCATTTGCGTTATATATCTTGCCTGATCCAAAACGAGTATGCCCAGTCCGGTCATTTTAAAAAACATGAATATCTTAAAGAACATGTTTAATAGATAAAAATATAAATTAATATATGACATAGGCAGCGAATGCAGTGCTATATTCTTATCATAGAGCCGTTTCAATTAGGGCGCAACCACCAGATGCTAACGACTTCAACTGTCGCCTGAATTTCTCATTCATGACCTGATCGATCTGTTTTGATCTGATTCGATAACAACTAATTTAATATTACGCGATGTCAATACGCTTCGGCGAATCTTAACACCGCGATTCAGATAATGACGTCCTTTAACTAACGCCATCAATTTATTATGACCCAAAACATTAAATGTTAGAATGGTTGTTACAATATTATTATATTTATTTTTATCTATGTTTTCAAATGTATCTATTATTTATTTTTGTTTTTACTTTAAATATAAATTATTTTTATATTATTAATTAAACATTATTATTATTATTAAATACATATGATTAATTAAAGATTTCAGATTAATTTCCTCTGATGCAAATACAATTTACACCGTGGCATAAATATGACAATCATGATATGATACTTTTTTTAATTTTGATTGATATTTTTTTTGTGTTGCGAAAACTGTTTCTGGTCCTGATATACTACATGCCTTACCAGATACTTGATTATATTTTACATCAGGCTGTCCTTATTTGGTATAGACCTGGTCCTGATCCGGAATGCCTTACCATACTTGATGATATTTCACATCAGGCTATCCTTATTTGGTCCTGATCTGGTCCTGATCCGGTATGCCTTACCATACTTGATGTTATTTCACATCAGGCTATCCTGATCAGGACCAGACCTGGTCCTGATAGGGTTTGCCGGATCCGGCATGCCTCATTCTATCCTGATCGGGTCCTGATCCGGTATGCCTTACCATACTTGATAATATTACACATCAGGCTATCCTTATTTGGTCCTGATCTGGTCCTGATCCGGTATGCTTTACCATACTTAATGATATTTCACATCAGGCTATCCTTGTTTGGTCCTGATCTGGTCCTGATCCGTAATGCC
This sequence comes from Lymantria monacha, assembly GCA_905163515.2. Taxonomy (NCBI): domain Eukaryota; kingdom Metazoa; phylum Arthropoda; class Insecta; order Lepidoptera; family Erebidae; genus Lymantria; species Lymantria monacha. Next base: position 5,606,091 of record LR991087.1, read on the forward strand.
TTACCATACTTGATGATATTTCACATCAGGCTATCCTTATTTGGTCCTGATCTGATCCTGATCCGGTATGCTTTACCATACTTAATGATATTTCACATCAGGCTATCCTTATTTGGTCCTGATCTGGTCCTGATCCGGTATGCCTTACCATACTTGATGTTATTTCACATCAGGCCTTCCTGATCAGGACCAGACCTGGTCCTGATAGGGTTTGCCGGATCCGGCATGCCTCATTCTATCCTGATCGGGTCCAGATACATGATCTGGTTGGTCCATACTTTTTTTCTAGTCGGGATGGTACAGTAGGTCAATTGCCCTTCTATTGTGGAGGAGGCTCGAGCTTACTAGTGGGACATATACCAGCTGAGATGACTTATTGTCAATTCAACCTATTGTACGGTGCGCTCTATCTACATTATTCTAGTGGTAACACGGTGATCGTTAGCCAGAGTAACTTTAAACAATTAAAACAGTCGTATTAATAAACAATCCAATATAAAAACTAAAAAGTAATCTGTAATATTACTTTATTATCCTAATCCTATTATCACAATAATCTAGGTTGATTACAATCTTAAAAAAAAGTGACCAGATTTTCTCTCACTTCTAACATCATTTTAAAAATATTTTCTATATTTGTTTTATATAAAGGATTAAAAAATTAAAATTAAAATATAAAATAAAAATATATTAGATGTCTTACAAATCAGCTTACTTTTTGAGAGTAGATTCATGTCCCGTAGAGGTATAGAGACGTTCTGTACCTCAGAGAGAACTCGTGTGAAGTTTAAAATATTAATGTGTTTTTGTTATTCTAAATTATTATTATTATTGCTTGTGACGGCAAACGACGGAACAGCACCTGATGGTAAATATTACTGCCGCCCATGGATCTTTGCCATACCAGACGTACAGCTAGGCAGTGCTTACCATAGAAAACGCACCCAGAAAGCATCTGGCTCTCTCACTCATCGAACGAACCGCAACAGCACTTTGCCACTGCTCATATGCTGATTTTCTGCGAGAGCAGGATATTATCCTGAACGGACCGGCTTGCGGTTGTAGACAGAAAGCTATCAACTGTGTGGCCATATCATTAAAATATATTTAAAATAAAATAATTAAAAGAATGATTTTTTAAGATATAAGGTGAAAACAGAAAATAAAATTTACATAAAATAAACGAAACCATAATGGCATCTTCTATCATATTTTAAATAATATTATGTAACCATACCTACGTAGTACACCTACAAAATTCAACACGGCTTTTATATATTTTTACGCAATGGCAACCTTAATAAACGCCATCTAAAATTTAAATTGACTTTTACCATATTTAAATAAAGAACAATGACATGAGATTTCTTAACGATTTGCGCAGTCTGTCCTCATGTTATAACTATTTCCAGCCAGTCGGAAAATATTATATAGGTACCTATGGAAGATTTACCTATGAATATTTATTGTTTTTAAATTTATTTAATCACTTTTATACACAGACATTTTTAAGTGAAAACTTCTTTAGGCGCGTTGGGTATTTTTTTGGGTAGGGAAAAAGGTCCGAACTAGTGTGGCGGGCACGCTAAAATACATATCCATTTTTTTTTTGTTTCGTCTAGGAACGTTAGCCTCAGATAGCTGTTACATCCTTACGCAGAGTAGTGGTGAGCGCAAAGGGCTCTCAACGCAAAATAGATATCTGTGTGCAGATGTATGTATACATATATAGTGTAACAGCTCAGCTATCACGTCACCTATATTGAAAATTAACAATAATTTCGTTGCTGCAATGTTAGCTCACTTTAGCTGAATGGCTTAAGTCATCATCAAGTCAACGTTATTTTTATATTAGCATAATATATTAATAGACTCTTTTTAGATTTACCATATAATAAAAAAAATCAAATTCATTTATTTATTTATAAATTTTACACATTTGTTTATATATTTATTTAGAAATTTGTATTATTATAAATTAAATGAACATTTTATCACTATATTAATACGTCAACAAGAAATATTTTTTACTAAAAAAATCTTCCTTAAAAGATTTATTAACAAATTTAAAACTAATATCTACAATTTTGTGAAGCTATGAAGTTTTCACATCTAACATGCAGTCGACAACTATTTTCTTTAAATATCTACAACTGACAGCTATTTATTATTTTTCTTTAATTTTTTCACACCGCTCATGACGTCATGACTGTGTGACACATGTTGCACAAAATAAAATGTAAACCCATTCCTCTAGCATGATATGTAGGTAAGTTTGCCTACCATTGTGGAAGAAAGGTATAGTTATTGATCATAAAAACATAAGCATGTCTCACAGTACCATTATTAATAAAGTATATTACTTTAAATAGAAAAGTAATTGAAATGCAAAATATTAAATTTCATTTGATATTTTATAAACAGCTATCTTTAATGCTTGTCTTTATTCCTTTATTTATAAATAGCTATATTTATTGCTTGTCTTTATTTCCTTTTTTTTATAAATAGCTATCTTTATTGCTTGTCTTTATTTCCTTTTTGTATAAACAGCTATCTTTAATGCTTGTCTTTATTCCTTTATGTATAAATAGCTATATTTATTGCTTGTCTTTATTTCCTTTTTTTTTATAAATAGCTATCTTCATTGCTTGTCTTTATTTCCTTTTTTTTAATAGCTATCTTTATTGCTTGTCTTTATTTCCTTTTTTTATAAATAGTTATATTTATTGCTTGTCTTTATTTCCTTTTTTTATAAATAGCTATCTTTATTGCTTGTCTTTATTTCCTTTTTTTTAAATAGCTATCTTTATTGCTTGTCTTTATTTCCTTTTTTGTAAATAACTATCTTTATTGCTTGTCTTTATTTCCTTTTTTTTTAAATAGCTGTCTTTATTACTCGTCATCAATACAGCTTCATCATCATCCTGATTTTATCCCAATTACTTGTGGTTGACCCAATATATACTCTTCTTCCATTGTATATATTGCAAAAGTTTTATGACCGACCGTTTGCCTTGGACTCCTTCTTGGAATTGTAATTATTGACCACTTGGCATCAGATGGAGTTGGCCGAGATCGATTTAAAGTTCCTAGTCGTCTTTTACGACATCCACGAGCAATGTAAATATTGGTAATACATATTCGTAACCGCTACCACACAGCGTTGAAACTATGAAATTGAATAAATTCGCATTCAAATCAAAATTCATATAGACGCTACTTAAAAATTAATTACTTGGGCAGACTGGTTAGACTACCGCATTATCGTTGGAAAGTTCATTCAAATGTATCCGTAATTTTATATTATTTTTACGATCTGGTTACACCACGTTTAGGTCGTACGAGATGACAGTAGGTTGGCGTGCGGTTTACCGTCAATTGAACGAGCTACCATTTCAGTGGCCCACCCGGCGTGATTGGTAATTTAATTACCTCATTTTGTTTTGTCATTTTAATTTTCATCGATTCATCTACTTTGCCCTGTAGTTTCTTTTAAATCCTTTACAAGCCTTTTTACTTCTTCACTGAATAAGCGGACACCCTGCCCTTGAATTTTTTCAATTACCTCTTCATGTACTTATAGTCTCCAATAAAATTGAAGACTACGGATACACCTATTCGTCGTCTAATAAGAAATTATATAAACCTATCAGACTAACATGGTGTAATAGGTCAATTGGCCTTCAATTATAGGGAAGGCTGAACTCCAACAGTGCGACTTAAATGGTTGAATGGTTGAAGAGACAATAGATAAGTATCTAACGTGTCAGTGATAGCTCGTCTCGCTTCGAGACGTTGCGCCGCTCGAGTGGTAGGTTCGTTTTATTGTTAGTAGAAAAATAACTAAATAGCAGAGTTAGGTCTTTTATTCATGGTGAGAAAGAAGCTCCGAAAGGCAAAGCTTTATTTAAAAGCCTTTCGTCAGACTAAAATACAGCTCATTTGATGTTAAACGGTAACTCCCGTACAGGAACCTATCCAATACCATCACTGTTAAAAATTTCTGCAATTTTTTTACAAAACACGTTGGAAGTTTTTACGCACAACAAGAAAGTAATACTATAATTCCGTAAACAAAAAGATTCTAAAATTACAACTCGCTATAGTAAGTTTCTTTCATTCCTTCACATGTCTTGTAATTTTACTCGAATTGTATTATGTTTTGTATTAGTATACGTTAATTTGGAATTCTCGACGTGAGGCCACCGCGTGAGGGCGACGCCCCGACGGCGAAATCTGTCGGGGCGTCGACGAGAGGAACCCGCGAGGGTAAACCGCCGGGCGGGCCACCGAAGTTAAAATCGAGTACCGGTGGTCCGCTCGCACGGTGAAGAGAGAAGGTTTTACGGTGGGTCTATAGGGTCACGCGCCGCCTTTCCGTCACCCCGGACCGATTCAGCGGGGCGAGACGCACCCATAGCCCACCAATAATAAAAAAAAAAAAAAAAAGGGGCATTAGGTCGCTGTTTCCATAAGTTGGACTTGTGATTCTGCCTTACTCGCGCAGTGAAGTAGTAAATTTCTGAGACGTCGATATTCTTCGAAAACGATGTACTACCACGGACACGCTGATCTATTTTATGGCCACTGACACAAACATGAACACACAAACAAATATGAACAACAAATATGAACATCCTGATTCTACCAATAAAGTTTATTTGTCATCATTATTTACAGTACTTTTATAATCTTAAGATAACAATACTACTACTAGTATTTATAGAAGTGGTTATATTTATGGATTTCATGAATCCCTATTAGCCAGTTTAGTCATAGGTTCTCTCGCTTAACTTAATATTTAGTTATCATTATGGACTACTTAAAATAAAGAATGTTTTAAAATCAAAAGTACAATTCATCGTCGTTTTTTTTGCATCGAGTGTCGTAAAAAGCTACTAAGGGATACGATATACATTTATTGCAAAAGAAAGAAAACTTAAAATAATACCGGGTACCAATCCATCTGACCAGCGTGGTGTAGTAGGACTATTTCCCTCCGATTGTGTAGGAGGCCCAACACTGGGGCCTAAATCCAACAGTGTGAGTCGAGATGATGATGATGATGAATTGGTTTTAATTTATTTTATTCTTATATCTTAATATTTTTATCTTATATTCTTACCGTGTGGTGACGGAGTAAGAATACAATTCACCAACCCCTATCTTACCCGTGGGCGATCGTACGCGACGACTAAGGGATATAAAGCGCATATAACATCTATGCGAGAAAGGGAAAACTCGTAAAAAAACTCTATACCAACACGTCTGACCAGCGTGGTATAGTAGGTCAATTGCCCTCCCATTATGGAGGAGGCTCGAGCCCAACAGTGGGACATGTATGAGCTGAGATGATGATGAATCTTAATATTTATTTATATGCTATTGATAACCTTGTCTCTCAATCAGCCATGCAGATTGGATTGTGTCTTGCCTCTGAGAGAAATACTATCTGCACTGCTCTTTCGTCGTCGTTGAACCATTCGGTGCCTGATAGTTGTAAGTAAGGCCAAATCTTGGACGGCTGAAAAATGTTGGATCCGAAACGATCGCAAAACGAAATAAAAATATCATCTTTCTTGAGAAACGTATAACACCTGACTACAAAACTACAAAAGATCAATACACTTCCTTAACTTTAAAATTATTGGTAAACTGGTCCAATAATTAAAAGGGCATTTCGACTTAAATGGCTTACAAGAAATATTTCTAGAAAACATGAAGTTGGTAATTTTAGTTTAGGTAAATTCCACGAATTTGTCCGCGCTCTTAAATACAAATTGCTTTAGACGATCTGATTTAATGGCAACTCTCGAAACGAATGAAGTGATCCTTTACTAAGAAGTATTATTCCTTCTAAGTCATTAAACGTTTCTTAATATGCTTGCGATTTTAATAGTGTCATAATTAAAGGAAATTTCACTTTAGAAAACGTTTAAAAAATTAGATACTATGATATCAATTTCTATGGCAACGTATTAGAATGTGATTTATGCGTTACAAGTTCTTTCAGTTTTCTTTTATCTTCTTTTTCTTTTTTATATTGACAATCTTGTACAAGCCATTCTCATCTTTAGTCTTTTCATCTTTAGTGTCTTTATATTAGTCATTGTCCGTCAGAAATTAAAATTGTCACCATCAACAGTGCTATCGCCACATTGTTAAATCGTATCTTTTGCGAATTTAGGTGGATAATGAAAACGTTGTGAAGCACTTTTATATCATATTCATTACATCCCAGTAGTAAGTACTCTCCTATTAATTTACATAAAGTGAAATTAAGATTTTTTAATATAACACGTTAAGACACTAAGATATTGAATAGTAAAACTACCACATGACGCTTTCATATTCCCGCCAAAAGTACTGTTTTATTTTTCTATGGTTCCTCTCAAAGTGAAAGTGGAAGGATGTAGGTACCGGGGGAGACCGAGACTAACCTACCTAGACCAGATTTGTCACGTACTGAAGTAAGGTGGAGTCAAGAGTCTCCGAAACCGGCGAGCGTGTATGAGGAGAATAATGAATGTTGAGGAAGCGAGTGAAGTATGCAAGGATAGAGTTCTCTGGGACTCTGTTCTCTCTGCCTGCCCTGCAAGGGATATGGCGTGATGATATGTATGTATGTATGTATTTTTCTCTCATGTGTAGTGCTTACTATAAAATAATAGGAAGCAATTAGTTTTTTAACATATATTATAAATGTTTGATATTGAATAGCATTTCTTTTAAATCACATGAAATAATTCTGTTTCTTATGTATCTCTTTGCTGCTGGATTAAATTGAGATATATCATTTAAATGGTGAACGGCAGGAGTTCATTAAATATTCGTTGACAGATGATCGAGTATCTAGCTGAGAGACGACATCGCCGCATGGGGTATTCAGCTTAGTAATAAGTGTTAGGCGTTGATGGATTCATTTAAAGATGATTTTATGTAGAATCTTGTAGAATAACAATATTTCTCAAAATATTAAGTAAATTTGTCGTATTGTGTAAATTAATAGAACTAAACTTAAGGTCAATGATTTGTGATTTTATCGCATTTGTATTTAATTTTTACTTTCTCGACGTTTCGAATAGTTTTCAGCGTTTCATTTCTTATAAAATTAAGGTAGCACCGTCAGGTGATGGAGTGAAAAACAATTAGGTACTATTAAGTGTGAAAGCCTTGATCGTGACAAACGTAAAAGTCTTCTTCTTTTATTTTGTTGCAAACAGCTACTTAAACGAGCCATTGATGTCATTATCGAGTTGCAATTTTCTTCACACCTTTAGTCTCTTTATATTAGTCATTATTCGTCAGTAAGTCAAATCTACACCTACAACAGTAGCTACTATGGCTATACTGTTAATGGTATCTTCTGGGAATTTTGATGGAAAATGAAAAATTTGTAAAGCATTTTTATGTCATATTTCCTGCATCTCAGAAGTTCATCACATTACATAAAATGCCACCAAAATTAAAGTTACTAAAATATTGAATATAATATAAGATCTGATTGATATACATGACATTTTTATATTCCCGCTAAAAGTCAACGTAAAAGTCGATCAAGGTCTGTAAATAATTCAACATAACAATACATAACAAGAGAAAAAATCTGGAAATAAAACCTTATACTATGTCTGCGCTAACTATGATCAGTATAGCATAGATATTTTTTTTAGGCTTCCGTACCCAAAGGGTAAAAACGGGACCCTATAACTGAGACTTCGCTGTCCGTCCGTCCATCTGTCCGTCCGTCCGTCTGTCACCAGGCTGTATCTCAAGAACGGTAATAGCTAGACGGTTGAAATTTTTACAGATGATGTATTTCTCTTGCCGCTATAACAACAAATACTAAAAGTAAAATAAAATAAATATTTAGGGGGGGCGCCGATACAACAAACTTGATTCTTTAACATCAATTTTTTTTTTTAGATTCATCATATTTTTTTTATATATTATGGTGCGGAACCCTTCGCGCGTGAGTTACTCGCACTTGGCGGATTTTATATTGCTTATGGTGGCAAACGAGCAAGCAGCACACCTGGGTAATGGTAAGTGTTGCTGGTAGTGTTGCCCAAATGCAAGACTTGCAGTAAGTCTCGAAAATTTTGCAACTCTCGCTGTTACAATATTACACAGCCATTTGTTTTGAGTACATGCCATATAAACCAAAAATCCAAATATCATTAACATCGTTATCCTGTTCTTATCCCAATTACTTGGGGTCAACGCAATATGTCATTTTCTTCAACACAATCCTATCGAAGCTGTGTGATAGCGGCTACGAATACTACCAACCCTTACTTTGCTAGTGGATGTCGTAAAAGACCACGAGAGCCTTATAACGACCTGGGCCAACTCCATGTGATGCCGTTTGGTCAACAATTACATTCCTAAAGAGGGTTGACGTCTGGCAGGCGGCCGGTCATAAAACTATTGCCAATAAATTTTACAATATGTATTGCGGAGGAGGAGTACATATTGTATCGACTCCAAGTAATTGGGATAAGAGTAGGAGAATGATGAATCCTATCCGATGTCATACCTGCGTTCACTCCCTTTCTATCCATATCATGCTTCACGCAATCCATCTTTTCTTCAGTCTTCCCTTACTTCTAAAGCCTTCAACATTCATACTTAAAACTTTTTTCACAGCATTACTTTCATCCCGTATGTCCACAATATATCTATACAACTATCTATAATTTGGCACATATCACTTACCGGGAGAAAGGTTATAATTCCACCTATCTATCATGAGACTGTTTAAAATAATATCAAATTATGCCCCCGTGTACTGGTATTAAGACAAAATGTTGAAAACCCTTCTTTTGCCAAAGGAATCGTAAAATGCTGTCTAAGGGAGCACTGCGAGACTCTTGCTACAAGTCTCAGTCTTGCATTTGGATAATACTAGTTACTGGTGTTCATAGACCTGCATGTAATACTAGGGGTACAGCCAAATCCCCAAGTAAAAAATATCCAGAAAGTTGGGCTTCCGGCTCTCTCGCTCACCTAGCGAAGCGTTACAGTACATTATCACTGCTCAGACGTCGATTTTCTGTGAGAATGTGGTACTACTTAATATTAAACATAACAATACTTGCTGTATGGTAGCGGCTACGAATAATACAAAGTCTTACTTTGCGAGTGTTGTAAAAGATGACTAAAAGCTAAAAGCTACTTATCGACCTGGGCTAACTTTAACTTTATGCTGTCTGGTCAATAATTATATTTTCAAGGAGGGTTGAGTACAAGGAGGCAGCCGGTCATTAAACTATTGTCAATAACTTTTGCAATATGTGCAATGGAAGACCACAGGTAATTAACTGGTAATATAGGAACAGGTCTATAGAATATTGACCCAAAAACTAATGATTGACAGTAAGACACCGGTTACAAATTTAAAAGGTGGAGTAGAAAATAAATAATAGAATCTTCATCACTTTCTTATTGTGCCATTCATAATAGTCTGATTCTCCAATAAAGAACTTAAGATACACTTACGTTAAGTGCACCAATAAACCGCTACGGGTATTTGGTACTTATTATCTTTATGGCAAAACTTGACGAGGTAGTCTTTTTCTTTTTTTTTAAATTGTCCATAATCTATTAATACGAGGCTATTATTGCTTGTGTCGATTTACAATTTTCTTGAAGAATTATGGAATTGTTCACATCTTTAGTTTCTTCATTAATCATTTGCCGTCAATGAACCAAATCGTCGCCTCCAATAGTGTAATGGCCATATTGTCATATTCTGAGAATTTTGGAGAAGAACGAAAAAAATTGTAAAGCACTTCTATATCATATTAACTACACTTTAGCAGTTATGCCGCATCATTGTAAAAAAAAAATACCATCAAAATTATTTAATATAACAAGATAAAATACTAAGATATGTAATTTAATACATGATCACCACATGACACTTTCACGTTCTCGTCAAATGTCCGATTAGTTCTTTATTTAGCCTTGGCCCTTCTTTTTTTTGTAGAAGACTAGTCTGGACATACCCCTTTCGAATCGTCCGGGGCGATGGAGGGTAGCGTATGGCTCCTTAACCTATCATGACCCCTTTGCCATTGGATCGGGGTACTGGTACCGATTCCTTAACTTTGATAACCCGCCCAGCCCGAACCTAACCCTTTCGTTTTTTACCCTTTGTCTTACGGTAATAAGTATGATAAAAACGTTTGAGTGCAATGCAATTTTCCATAGTTGCTACAGCAATGGATTCTGTGGCAACTCGATACTCCGTTTCAAACTTGCCTTGCAAACTGTCCAACAATGTTGAGCTTGTTAGTCAGCTTTTATAAACTCGATAACAGGATCCATAATTTGAAAATGTTCACTTAGCTGTAATGACTAAGTATTTAACATTATTATGTCACGTATAATTTTGAATTTTAAAGGCTTCATGAGTAAGTAAGAGTACCTTGTTGTTATGAGCTGTTTAAATTCTGCTTCTTAATACACAAGATTGCTTATTGTGCATAAATCAAAGCCTACGCAGACATTGAATGCTATTTCTATACAGATATGTAATGAATGTTGGGTGTATTATAGATTCATCCGTAGCCTTAGACTTGAAACTACATTCAGCTTTGAATTTTAATTTCAACCCGCCATCTAGTATAAAACGCGCAAAACATAGTCGTTAATAAAATACTATATAACTTGGTATGGTGCACACAAGACAAGGCAAACTTTATTATCTGACTATCTTGCTCAGTTTATATTGCTGTCTCTGTCTCGCGCACCTCTGGTGATTTGAAATTTATTCAGCCTTGGGCCAACCGTCGCCCGCGTATAACGTGTTTGTATTCGCTCATGACGGATGTTTCGCGCCAAAGTTTACATTGTGGATTGGAAAATGAGATTATGTTTTGAAGTGCATCTAGTTGAAAAGTGTGGATATTTCTTTTTCTAGTCTACTTATAGACCAAGTGTATCGGCCATATAAAGTGTAAACGTTTATGCAGTGTGTGCCATGTTTAACAGTTAAGTTGGTGTTAAGCACTTTTAAAATGTGTTGCAATATAGGCGCATAAGATTTTGTTTACTGGTGAATGATTAATAGAAAGTAACTGGAGCGCCAACATGGGAACCAATCGGCTGCTTTCACCATTTACATTGCTGCTAATTTGTACAGGTAAGCGGAGCTACTTATTTCTGAAGTACCTTTACACAGTACGGCCGCGGTCGACGCACCGTGTTCAGCGCTCAATGTATCAACAAACAAGCGAACGAGGGACAGGTTACTTGTGTGCCGTGTATCAAGGTGTTACTAAGATCTGTGTGTGCGTTTGTTGATTCAACCGCATGTAAGGGAAGCTGCTTCAACTATGGTTAGAAGACCCATTGTTGTCGCTCTTCATACTGGCTGGAATAATTTATGTGAAAGATAACTAGCAGCTAGCTATTCTTTATTTAAAAATATTCAAACATGACCATAGAGTATAAAATATGATCTATGAATTGGATTGGAGCTTCAGTTAGAATATAAGAATTTCGAAAGTAAAATGAGACTTGCAATACTCCCCGTCAGATTACTAAATCTTTTTTGTCATGTTTTATTACTATGTATTTTAAAGTAAATCGGCATCAGTGGGTGAAAACCTTTATTTATTGGAATTTATATAATCACCTTGATCATTTCCGTATTCATCTACATAGGTAGTTATATTCGAATCAGTATTAACTTATATACCTCTATAACTTAATGACTTTGTATAGGTATGTAACCTATTCTATCATAAACTATTCCTGAATAGGTGACAATAACACAAACTAATTTGCATATTTTTTTTTAATTACCTGAATACATGTAACATTCAGTAGAAATATCTACCTATTACAAAATTTACAAATGTAAGAAGAAATTAATTGGCACTTAACGAGTTGATTACAGAATTATAATGTGGTTTAAATAGAGGCTTGCCGTGTTGGTTGTCGTGATTGTATTTGGTGGTGCGTGCGGTTTCGGTGGTGCATTGCATTTTTATTCCATCACTATACGGATAGGTATAGATGTTGAAAATTTACTTTGAAAGGACTTATTTACATTTGATACACAGTATGTTACTATTTTAAAGTGTTATTCGTTTAGAACAGTATCTCATAGAACCGCCGGATTGAAAGCCATCTGCGGCTAACAGCTAAAAGACACGACAAAAAAACAGTTTCATATTGAATTTAATGTGGTTATAACTAGTGGAAGATTCAAACGCTTCTAACAAATTCTAAACTAACTCATTTATCAAATTAGAATATTTATTTTAGAAGTACATATATGTATATCAATGTCCTACATCGCCTTGAAAACAACCCTCTTTTCGTTAGTCGTATAAAAGAAAAAAGTCATCATCCTTTAGCTCTCATTTCAATTACTCGGGGTCGACGCAATATGTCATCTTAACACTCCTTTATAAGATGTTATCTCTCCAGACACCTCCTATTTATATCATATAAACTCACTCTCCATTTCTCTAATCTTTCTCAATAAAAGAAATGTTTAATCTTAGATAAATAATACGAGATATACAAACTATTAACCAATGAACCATTCAATTTACTCGTAATTATAAATTAATAATTCAAAATTAATTAATAATGAAATATATTTTTAATATAGTTAAATGTACTAATATAAGCTATTACCAAAATATATTTCATTATAAAAATGAGTAACTCGCTGGCAATGAAGTCATTCACCCAGCCCACAGGTATTTTGATGATGGCGATCGCTTAGCCATAATGTTGGTTACTTAATCACTTATATTAATTGTCACTTCTTCTAGGTAACCATTATGTCATTTTGACATAAATCTTTTCCGAGTGGTGATGGAGTAAATATACAATTCACCATCCATATCTTGCTAGTGGGTTCCGTAAAATATTAAGGGAAATAATTAACATATAACATCCATAGAGAAGGAAGACTTGAAATAAAAACCCTGTACCAACACGTCTGACTAGCGTTGGCATAAGTAGGTTAATTTCCCTTCTATTGTGAAGGAGGCGCGAGCCCAGCAGTGGGACGTATATGAGCTGATACGGGTAGAGAGCCCTCAGCGCTCATAACCATCTGAGGCTAACAACAAAGACAGAAACAAAAAAAAAATAAGAGCTGATATGATATTGATGAAATCTTTTTCACAATGAGAAGGAACATGATCTACCGTGACAGCAAATACGCTAGTTTCATTATGAGATTTCCATTACTAGCAGGTTGTTTGATTAGATTTTCTAGCCGTCTTATACTAATGATAAGCTATGCCCTCGGTTCTCCTTGTGTATTAATGGTGTAAAGCCGTTTATATTACCCCTTATAAGCTGATGGTAGTAAAAATTTCTTAAAGATCAAGTTATGTCGTGAAAGCGTAAGAAGCAAACTTATATTCTTATTTATAGTGTCACTTAAGAAGTTAATAAAATCATATTACATTATTATAATTTTATATGTATATGTGTGAGTAAATAGACACCATGTATTTTTGAAGTAGCGTATACATGGGTATCTTCATATTAAGCATAGTAATGGACAACTCCCTGGCTATCATCCAATTCATCATTATATCGAGGCATAAAGGCATTATATCCATAGCCGTTAATAAATTAAAATAAAATCGGTAAGTCTTCTCTTGTACGAACCGGTATTTACCTATATTCGAAGGGTTATATGTATATATATATATATATATATATATATATATATATATATATACTAATTAAATAGATTTATTTTAAATCTTTTTTTTTTTACCTTCTTTTAATCATTTTAATTTCTTATTGAAATCAATAGTATTAAATATTTTGATGTTTAATTTATTTCAATGTAAATTTGAATTTGAATTTTTATTATTCTATGGAATATAGTCGAGTCGTTGGTGTGCGTAAATTAAGGTAACGGCAATGTTGCTCGGAGAGTGAAATCATGTTTTTAGAAACCGGTTTTAATGCAGGTGTGCGCTCGACTTGGGCTCGCTATTCAGCTTTATTGGTCTACTAGTGGTCTTGCCGAATTATTTTTATTTCAGTACATCTTAATATGATTTTTGAATTGAAGTTTTACTAGTATAATTCTAGTTCGGTTAATGTTATAAAGATCTTAAGATAGCATATTGTCTAAATAGTTTTATAAACTTAGTTAAATTCTTTTAAATTACATAGAATACTTGGCGTATTTTACAATTCTTGTAACTTTAATTTATATTAAACTTTAATTAATACATTTTTAAATTAATTCTGACATCTTAGATGAATTAATGCTACTTATAAAAATAGTATTTTCTTTTGATATTAAATATCTTTATTAAAATTAGATAATCAATTCTAATTATAAAGAAATAATACGGGCATATTTGAGCTATTTTTAAATGACAATTATTGGTTTTAAATTTTCTATAAGATTATAGAGGCCGCGTAATCATGCATCCGTCATACGCTCCCATAGTAGATATAATATATAGGTATGTTGTATATATAACTGCTTGCAAATCAGGAGATAGTTCGAGCATACGCAAGACTACAGCCGACTAGAATCTATTCGCTATGCAAATAGAGCTGAAAATGATATGCAAAATACACATTATTGTCCGTTGAATTGATTACAATCTATAGATTAGACATAAGTTGACATTCTATTAGTAAAATTTAAAATTCATAAGCACTAGTGTATAAATTTTTAAAATTTGTTACATTATAACCGACTTATTTCCTGAATATGTAATATGAATCTGTGCAATATTGTCTGAACAGTCGTTAAAGGAATAGAACTTTTTTCGATTAAATAATTTTATAAGGCATAACAATAATTTTATTGCTTGCCAGTTTTACTATCTGCTTAAGTACCTATAGAGTTAAAGTTAAGTGTAATTACATATTTTTTTTTATTGCTTATGGCGGCAAACGAGCAAGCAGCATACCTGATGGTAAGCGTCATTGCTGCCCATGGACCTTTGCTATACTAAGGATATAGCTAGGTCGCTGCCTAGTATTACAATTCCCAAACCCACCCCAGTTGGGCTGCCGGCTCTCTCGCTCACGGAACGAAGCGCAATAGCACATTGCCATTACTCAGACGCCGATCTTCTGCGAGAGTGTGGTACTACCCCGGGTGGACCGGCCCACGGCTGTAGACAGAGCTGTCGACAGCGTGGTCCTACCACTATTGCAGGTACAAGCTATACATTAAATAAGTTCGAGTATTTTTACGTCTAATTATAATAAAAGCTTACATAAATAAGTTTACACTGCATTGATGTACATGCATAAGCAAAACGATCTATTTCCAGATAGACACGGCTGTGGCTAACTTGAAAATAAAAGGCGACAGACTTCCAAACTTCAAATTGAAATTGAGATGAAACCGTAGATGTATTTTACTTTTTTTTATGTAAAGTAACCTTCTAGTATTTCCATTATTCAAATAGCTATTTCCGTACCATAGAGAAAACTCGTTACTCTACTACCCAAAAACTCCTACTTAAACTTTACGCTAAGTTTTGCAGCTTGGTTAGGAATTTTTGTGTCCTAGTATTTTGAAAACTACTAAACTATTGACTAGAGTAGTTTAAATGTAGTATGCTTTTAATTTAAATATATCATAAATAGGGTTGTTCAGTATGATATTTTGTAAAATTATCATTTATGTTATTATTTGCTTTAGATTTATAATTTTTGCTGGAAATAAGTTTCCCCCATATATGAGGGCATAGTTTCACAATCGCCACGAGTATCAGGCGGGTTTGCGATCATAGATGTTATACGCTTCCCGATAGAGAGTTGCTGCCTACTCTTCTGGTGAAACTCAGCCGATTTTAACGACTTCCAAGGGCAAATAAAAAAAAATAGGTGTTGACAACTGTATTCTTATCTCGTCACATGGCAAATTAATTGTAGGTATGTGCCTAGTAATTAGGTCTAAATAATAATACCTACTGATACGTTTAAGCTCCTAGATATAATAAGTTTATACATAATTGTTACCGAAATATTATAGATACTTTTATTGTTAAGTTAGAGAATTATAAAGGAGATATGATTTGCGAACATAAGGGTAATAGAAGACTAGTTGATAGAATAAAATAAGAACTTATTACTAGTGTTAGGATTACACTGTTGACAGTTTTCTGTCAACAGCCGCGGACCGGTCCGTCCGGGGTAGTTGCCACACTCGCAGAAAATCCGAGCGTTGGCAATGTGCTGTCGTGCTTCGTTTGGTAAGCGAGACAGCCGTCAGCCCAATTTTCTGGGTGTTTGGGTGTTGTCATTGGCAGGCAGCAGCTTAGCTGTACCATTGGTATTGCAAAGATTTATGAATCTTGGTGGCAGTAGCATTTACCATCAGGTGTGCTGCTTATTCGTTAGCCAGCGTCAGCAATAAAAAAACTTCCAATAAAACAAGTATTTACGGGTTGAGAGCCCTCAGCGCTCACTCACAGTCCGGGTAAAGTTGTCATAGCCATCTGAGGCTAACAACTAAGTCACACAAAAAAAAACAAAACAAGTATTTGGAATATCAGACTAACAGCGTCTGCGTCATAACTGCAACATTTTTAAGCTTTTTTCAAACTCTTTTTTAATATAAATAAAATGATCGTGGTTATTTTATAGAAATTTGACAACCCTACATTAGGTATGATGCGTGTTAGATTATTTACGTTCATCGAACCATGAACGCGGACTTCTATTTTGGTTTATCACAAAAATCTTATTCAAAATACATTCCCGTTTTTAGTTTCATAGGTTTCATATTTTTCTTAAACCATCAATCACTAAACAAAAGTTTTGCTATTTTTCTTTACACTTCCGAGACACAAAAATTGTATACAAAAAAAGAACCATGGATTAATATGTAAATGTGATTAAAAAGTAATTATATGAAAGGTTTAAGGTAAGTAAGAAATAAATGCCCGTTTTCACCGGTAAATACAATTTTTTTGGTAAAACATAAAGCGACGTTATATGTTGAATGATACATGTTTTATGTCATATAGATGACCTTAGGTATTACCCAAAATTTAGGTCGCTGGTTAAAATGGGCGTAACAGGCAATTATTTTATACATGTACCCTGTATTTAGGAAAGAAATTAAAAAAAATAAGTAAGTACTACACTTATGATTTAAGTAAGGAGTAAAATAATGAATTTATTCATCGATATTTTATCATGGATTTTGGAGGAATCACATTTTTTTAGCGTTCTTAACTTTGTATGAGCAAAGATTACGCGACGGCACCTACTATAAAATATTTGGCGCTCATAAAATGTCATACGAAGATTTACCCTACCTTCACATTTTCTTTAATTTACTATATCAAATTAAGAGCTTTTATGATATTTCAAGTAAGGTAAATTTTACAGTCATTATGTTAAAAATTATGTTTGTTACACCGGTGAAATCACAACTGTATATTACCTTCCTATTATTTGCCTTATTCCCAACGGTCCGTTCTGCTGTCACAGTTCAGTTAACAAGAAGCTCGTTTTCTTTTATTAGAGGCTCGCAGGCGAATGAGGGCCTTCCGTTTGCATGCTACTGATTGTCTACCAGACGTCATTTGCCATTGAGTGACCCCGTCACGTCATTCGTCATGCGTGAAACCAACGTAAGCATTTAATGAACCATTTTTACCTGCACCTGAAGCAGGTATATCTGTACTAATTTTACAAAGATGTAATGTTTGAATAATCAGATAGTGTATTAGTTAAAATACCGACAATTCTATCGTGGCATTGTCGTGGGTTCAATTCATACGCAGCAACAATTTTAACTTTACACCTTATTGTTCTGAGTCTGGATGTAATTTTTGTCTGTTAATTATGTGATCGTAAAATTCGCCGCAATATAAGAATTATTTGCTTAGGGCATGGCGTCGTCTTTAAAAAGAAAAACTACTTTTTTTCTATTCAATCTGGTATTATTTTCCATTGCAATTAAATGTACTTTATTTACTTGAACGTGGTATATTTTTATTAAACTGAATTAATCATATAATTTTTTAATAAAATATTTGCATAACTTGTTTAGATTAATTTAACTTAAGTAACACACATACTAGTGTCAGGTATAAACTTAATTGTCGAATTGTTTCTAAATAAATATTTAGTTTTCAACTCACGGTGTCTGTACGCATATACAGAGTGGAGATGTCAATACGACAATAAATGAAAACACCGTCAATACTAGTGTATAGGAGTATTTTGAAACTATCAAAAAAGTGCTCACATGGAAATTTAAAAAACATTTTTTTCAAACAAACTTTTTATCATAAATATTGAAACAAAATAGAGCACGTTTGTAAATATTAGTTCACTAACCTGTAGACAACGTGCAAGCGGCGAGCGACGTCGTGTCATATTTTACGACTTCGGAACGTAGTTAAATAAAATACCTACACCTAAGGTTTTGGGCGGTATTCATTCTCACTTGATTATTTTATTAAATTTATAATCACGATAACTTTAATAATTCACTTGGTCCTTAAACTTTTAAATTTTCGATATGTGCGCCATGGACCCGATCGCACAAATTATATCGTCTTAAAATATTATTCCGAACTCTTGTTAACAGGTCGCCATTGACGGCGATGTATTTTAACTTGTCGAAAGATCGTACAATTATATTTTTTAAGTCCTCCACATTATCAACGTCTGTTAAATAAACATCATCTTTCACATAACCCCACAAGAAAAAGTCCAATGGTGTGAGATCTGGTGACCGCGCTGGCCACCGTGTTGGCCCATACCGACCAATCCACTGATGTCCGAAAATTCCAGACAAACACTCTCTGGCAGCAACCACGGAATGTGCAGGCGCACCGTCTAGTTGGTACCACATCTGTCTACGCACGTCTAGAAAAAGGTCGTCCATATACTCAGTAACAGGCCCGTTAATTAATTCTAGAAACTTTGCCGCATTTAAATTTCCATCAATAAAAATTGGTCCAATTATAGTATCCCTGTGTATACCAGCCCACACATTGACGGCAAACCTGTATTGGTGCGAACTCTCTCGTGTTAGATGTGGATTTTGGTGACTCCAGTACCGGAGATTTTGGCGGTTCCATAATCCGTGCCTTGTAAATGTACTTTCATCACTCCACATTACATTGTATAAGAAATCGGGGTTTTCGAAATTTTTTCGTAACATCCAATGGCAGAAGGCTTCTCTGGCCGGCATGTCTCTTGGTAACAACGCCTGTACTTTCTTGTATTTAAAAGGGCTCTGTTTATCGCGTTTTAAAACTTTGTAAATAGTTTTATGGTTTACACGAAAATGACGAGTCGCTCTACGCAGACTAGATGTTGGGTGGCGAGCAAAATAATTTAAAATTTGTTCATCTAGGGTGGCTCTTACACGCGAAGGAGCACTATCCATATGAGTGAGTAAGGATTGATTATCCCGTAACCTCTGGACAGCTTGTACAATAGTCCGGCCATTGGTAGGACAAACACGTGTGTTTCCATACCTCTCTCGGTACGTACGTATGGTTAAAGCTGCATTTCCGTGACATTCTCCATAAATTAAAATCATATCTGTATACTCCGAAGCTGTGTAATTATAACGAGGCATTGTAAATGAGAAAAATTACTATTCTAACACAAAGTAAGCGTCTAATTTAGCACAATTCACTTAAAAAATTACAGTTACCTACTCAGATAGTACATGTTCACTAGAAAAAAAACTTCCTATGTCGCACAACACACTTTTAAACGTCATAAACAAAAGTAGTTGACTAGGTAGGCAGAAGTCACAATTTGCAAATCATCAATACCGCATGCGACGCGACGTTCACGTCACAGGATCACGATGCCACACTGACCTACAGACCTATTAGGTATAATACTTTTGAACAATAAAGCGAAACAAAAAAAAATTGTCCCTTTCGCACATTTAGTTGACCTTGATGAAACCGGGATCTTCTTTCATTATGCCGCATTAGGTAGTTTCAAATTTCTTATTTAAGTCTGATGACACGGTTTATATGGATCTTGAGACTCAGGAATAAGGTTTAATATGCATTGATTTGTATTGCGTTTGGCGAAGACTTGAAGTGGTAACATGGCGATATGTAGGTACTACCTTCATATTAATTGATACCAATGCAGCCCGGGAGGTCATTGATCTCGTAGTGATAGGCATATAATTTTAATTTTTTATACAGAGTGGGGTAAATGTTAATAATACAAAGTAATGTGCTGTAGCTAAACTATACGACATATTATATTCAAAGTTTGTATACCGGCTGGGCAAGTCATCAGATACACTAAATTAAAATTATTGTCGTATGGTCGTCTCCACCTTGTATAGGTGGACATAATAATTATTTATTTTAATAATATTAATGAATTATACCTATATGATTTTTTTTTTATAATGTAATGTCATAACATAAAAAAAGAAATGGGTGCGTGTGCTTATAGTAGTACGCCCGTGAGAAGTTATACTTCTTTGGCATCTTTAAAAACAGATTTTAATTTCATGCAAATAATTAATTACAATAAAATAATAAAAGGATTGGAAAAGGATAAGATATTTTTTTTTTTCACTAATATTTACGATTAGTAAATAATATGAATCAAAATATTCAATTTAAATCTCTACTAAATATACCTAATTATAATTTACTTTTGAGTTACAATGATGCGCGGGCATTTTAAAATTTCACTTGGTTTTGCGGCCAACCTCAACCTGTTACTTTTGCGTTACAATGGTGCGCGCGCATTTTAAAATTTCACTCATATTTTTTTCATAATGCGCCGAAAGAACTACAATTTCAAACAAACCTAATTGTTTACTAAACATCTAAAAATTACTAAGGTTTGATATAGATTGCAAGAACATTCTGCATAGCCAAATCAAGAACATAATCATAAACAACCAGGTACACCAAGAAATAACCTAGCAACCTTCATTATTTAGATTTTGATTCACTGCTAGACTAGTTCAATTAAAATAGCTATAGCATTTATAAACAGCACCTATATTTCGTATGGTGACGGAGTAAGAATATAATTTACCACCCTGTTTCTTAACCTTTTTTTTTTTTGGTGGACTATGGATGCGTCTCGCACCGCCAAATCGGTCCGGGGTGACGGAAAGGTGGCGCGTGACCCCATAGACCCACCGTAAAACTCCTCTCTTCGCCGTACGAGCGGGCCACCGGTACCCGATCTTTGACTTCGGTGGCCCGCCCGGCGGTATACCCTTGCGGGTTCCTCTCTTGTCGACGCCCCGACAGCTTTCGTCGTCGGGGCGTCGCCCTCACGCGGTCGCCTCACGTCGGGTGACCGGACAATTCCCCGGTCCGATCACCCGAGGCCTCGGTTAGGGCGGCATCAGGCGCAAATATTCGCGCCTGCGCCGCCCCGGCCGCTGACGGCGGCCCGGGTCGCGGGCATCCTCCCGGACTCGTTCCGCCGCCTCCTTTCGCGAGATGACAGCCTCGCAGAAGGCGGCGACCGCGTCCCAGTTCCTGACGCTGTTGACCATCGCCCTCGCGACAGCCGGCAGCGTCAGGTCGGCACCGATAACAGCGATGAGGTCACGGCGCTGCCCGTCCCAATCCTGTTTCTTACCCGTGGGTGTCGTAAAAAACGACTAAATAGTACAATATGCATATAACATCTGTGCAGGAGAATGGAACTCGAACTAAAACCTTATAGCGACCCCTCTGACCGGCGTGGTAGAGTAACTCATTTTCCCTTTTGTTGGCGGCTCCGGTACCGCAGTGGGACGTATATAATATCAGTCGATGTCGGTCGACGATATGATGACGACGATGATGATTTATAAGCAATTATGATCTGACTGTTATGACGATAATCAAAGAATTTTCAACAGAATCGCAAGTAAAATAAAACGTATTTTTTTACTTTGTTTACCTATATTTTAAGAGTTTTACGTCAGCTTCTCAAATAAGTCTAATGGTTCTTTTCAGTGTTTTATTAAAGATTATTTTCTTTTCCGAATACATTTTTAAAATGTTGCAGCCAAACGTAGAGGATTAATATATTGATTATAGGATAACTTGTTGGAATGGGAATCAAACC
The DNA here is from genome assembly GCA_905163515.2 of Lymantria monacha. Lineage (NCBI taxonomy): Eukaryota > Metazoa > Arthropoda > Insecta > Lepidoptera > Erebidae > Lymantria > Lymantria monacha. Next base: position 5,628,147 of record LR991087.1, read on the forward strand.
CAATATGATATGGGTGGTTTAACATACCGTAGTACGCTATTTGCAGTGCAATATTTCATGGTTATTACATGGTGACATATTGTATTATGTTATTCCCGTGTCGCACGAAGTTAGAATATATTTCACCACTCCCTATCATGCCCATTGTAAAAGGCGAGTAAGGGACGTGATATGAATATAATATATGTATATGAAAACTAAGGTACCCTTGAAAAAAAACCCTATAACAATCTTTCTTTGCAGTATGGTTTAGTAGTTAACTTTCCCTCCCATTGCAGAGAAGGCTCAAACTCAGCAGTGGGACGTATATGAATTGGGATAATAATTATGATGATGATGACATTACATTTTTAACCTCTAAGTGCATGTTCATTATAATACTTAGCAAAAATCCTTTTTAGCACCTTCCATTCCACTTGCTATAGTCGTTTGTCTTTCCAATTATGTAGGTGGTTTGTAATCATAATAGCTTCTGTTGATATAGTAATGTAACTATCACGGCAATATTCTGAAGAGGGTACCCGGAAATTCACGCAACGCCTCAACTAAATTAGATAGTACTATTGTATTGAGGCTCTTTGGGTTTGTCCTGACAAGTATTATACTCCAAGCGGTATTCAAAGTCTCATAATCAGAAATTAAAAATTATTAAGTGCTACCTATTAAGTATACAATTTTTATTGTTTAGGTAGTTTAATTTCGGATTTATAGTCACGACCTTACGAAGGAACTAAATCCGAACGTCCAAAAATTATTGTTTTATTGTATTACAGAAGCTTATTTTAAAATCCGCTACACCTCTAATTGGTTATAAAGAATGAATATAGTGGTTACTACTTTTTCTTTAGGAGGTTATTCTAGAAATCGGGGGGTTGTAAGCAGATATCATTATTCCAAAACAAATACTAAATTAAGCCTCTATGTCATCACGTGTGGCCAGCACAGTGTAATTGACTAATTTCTTCCGTTTGGTCTTTTTGAAGTGGACGGATGCCCTCCACTGTAATGAGACGGAGAAGACAGACAAATTATTAATTTCCAGAATATTTGCAAGCAATTAGAAAAACAGTAATCATATAACAAATTATGTTGTCATTATTGTGATTGATAATTTATCAAAATTAAAAAAAAAACTAATGAAACCGATTTGGACGACGAATTTTATAAATATTTTTTTATTATAACGATTCATTTGTTTATAGACAGTGAAGATATGCTACAATAATCATTTATTGGGATAATGTCATGATAATGCTTATTGTAAAAATGTCTTCATCGTTAACTCAATAAGATCGTAGGTGATTCATTAGCAGCAAGCAATAAGTTACGGCATCTTCGATCGTTTATCAGTGAGTTACGTTTTTCGATTCATTTGTATCTGTCTATCTTGCGTCACTTGCGTGACATATTCTTTACATTGCTCTTTATATTTGAATGTGTCAATGTCTCCCTCCTATTTTCTCATCAATCAATGCTATTTTTTGTTTGCTGAGGGTGCGCCATGGAAAAAAAACATAGCGATAATATTTTTGATTAATTATTTATTTCATTACTTGAGCAATTAATGTACTTAATGGTTTGAGTATTTTATTATAAAGTTCATAAGTTTCATATTCTACTCAATTAATGACAGCTATTAGTTAATGTCGTGTACCTAATAGATTTGGTAAAACTACAAAATGTTAGGGTTACTGCGGTAAAGAATTTTTATAACTTTAGCTAGTAGTACCTTTTTTTTTTGCTGTGGACTACGGATGTGGCCGCGCTCCGCCAAATCGGTCCGGGGCGATAAAAGAGGCGGCGCGCGCCATAGACCCACCCTGCAAAGCGCTTCTCTTCGCCATGCGAGCGGGCCACCGGTACCCGATCTTTATCTTCGGTGGGTAATTTTAGCTACCTACACATTATTCCTGATTTTTTTTATAAATGTTTATAGATTACGTACTAATACATAAGAGGAAAGTAATTGACTGAGCAATTTTCCAACTACTTCAACTACTTGAACTTTATCAACCATATATGATCACGATTGAAGAAAATCATCAAATATATCTAATGAGGCCACTGATTACGTATTCTTCCATGCTTGAATTTTGTGATCTTAATCCCACACAAGATATTTTTTTGATACGAGCCGCAATTGGTTATACTAAATCATGATTTGATATGTGTCCGTCGATTATAAATAATGTTTCAAAAGTCATCCGCGAAACAAAAAAATATTTTTTTAATTATAATATTACTTTTGTAATGATTTCTGATGTTTATGCGAGTGTCATTTGAAATAAAACTACTTTTACGGATTCTATCGCGTTTGTATTTGATTTTTAATTTCCGGACGTTTCGAACACTTTACAGTGATCATGGTCACGGCAGGACAGGACAGTCCTCCCGTGACCCGTGATCACTGGGATAAAAACCGTAAAAGTAGGTAGTTTTAATTTTGTAAATTATTGTTAATATTTGCCGTACTTTTGCTGTGTAGTGGCAGAATAGGAATACATTTTATCACCCGTTTTTTTAAAACGAATGTAATAAAAGATGATTAAGGTATGGAAGCAGATAATATTGCTATTAAGAAACTGCGGGTAAATTTATAAACAAAAAATTATGCTCACCGGTCTGACCAATGTGGGGTAGCAACTTTTTCTTATTTTATAATAGCGAAGGCTCACCTTAAGCACGTACATGGTTTGAATAAAGCCAACAATAAGTTCATGACACGACATTTAATTGATTACTGCCATAATTAATGTTTCAATATAACGTCTAAACTACAAAATTAATGGTATACGTTTGTAATCCATGGTTAAAGATTATATCTATTAATAATAGGTTCTTACTTATCATAAACCAACAGTCCATTCATTCAATGAGGGTGATATTAAGTTTCAATGCAATAGGGGTAAGCTCGCCACCCTTTTATATCTTAAACCGGCTTTAGAGGGGAAATATTACGCAAGACATTTAGCAAATGTTGTGGTTGTAACTTCCTCGTTATGCTAATTTCAATAATAAGTAAGAAATGTTTGCGGTGCAAATTTCGAGTAAACGTCACGTACTCCTTACGTTCTTTGTTATAATCTACCTATACCTACTGGTGCTAATAGTATAATACGTAATGTAGAGACTTGTTTCTTCGCGATAAAAGACACGTATCTAATTTAGGTAGCGTATATATTAATAAGCTCTTGGCAAACTACTATATCAGTCTTTTATTAGGTATACATCTAAAGAAATTAGTGTAATGGATCTAATAATTTGAATTGACTGAGTCTTGCTTTCAAAATACCATATGTCACCACCCAATGTGTGTGATAAAACACTCTTAGATATCACCGGGTGATTGGGCAGCAAAACTCGTCTGATATTTACAACAACTGAACTGCTAGTGAAGTCTTAGTCTAGTAGTGAACTTTGATAAATTGATCTAATCGCTCCCTGAGTCTTTTGTGATGTCGTTAGTCCGCCTAGTGAGGGTCGTCCTCTGCTGCAACTTCCAATTCGTCGTCACTCACGAGAAACTATCTTTCGCAACGATTGTCTTGGCACGATGCGGTCTGCCTATTACAACTTCAATGGGCTAATTATTCAGACTATGTCGGTTACACCCGTTTTTTACGTATTTTTGTATACCAGATTCTGTCATGTACCTGAGAAGTACCGAGCATAGTCTTCTCCATAGCACGCTGAGCGACTTGGGGCCTTTTTATGACGCCCACATTTAGAGATCACGTTTCAGTACCATTAATTGCATGCATACATATGTTACAGATGTAGAAGTAATAAAGATTTATGATTGAAATTTGAATATTTTTTTTTTTAATTCCTGTCTGGTTACGGGTTAAGAAAACAATTTGTTAGCATCCCTTATTTTCCTGTGGAAGTTCGAAAAAACTAGTTAAATTTATTTGTAATTTGGCTTAAATATTTTATTTTATGATTAGGGACTACCATTACATAGGTTTATTACAAGTATTTATCCCATTTCTATTGGATACTTCCGGACCAAGTACAAGATTTTAAAAACGTAAAAATATTTTCAATAGAAATTGTTCACAATTGCAAAGATTTTTATTATTTTATACAGAATCCTATCTATTTTTTTGGAATAAATGTCTTTTAAATTACTCCTTAGAATATTGCCATTTGATATAGTATAAGACCTGTCAAAGTCGGTAAGGCTTAAGATTACGGAGCACCCGGTAGTGACCAAAAATTATATTAAATGTGAATCAGCTAACGAAGACATTTATCTCTATATTTTATACTGAGACTTCTTGTCACCTATTCTACCAACAATACCTCATTTCCCACAGTCCTGATATTTTGACGTATGTACATTGCAATGACAAGCCTAGGGCGTTGTCTCGTCATGCTGCTTTAACAATACACACAAAGACCTTTACGTTCTAACCACTTTATATAATGAGGGGTCAAGTTCTATTATATGATTCACTCCATGGGTCGTTTGATAAAAAAGATAATTTTTAAATAATTTCTTTAAAATCCTTTCGATATTTTCTTACACATAGTTTCACAAAAAAGTGATTTAAACAACATTATTTTCAGCCTCCCAGAATTGTATCAAGTAATCGTAAATAAATAGCGTGATTATTAAACTATGTAAAAGTAAATTATCGATATAATGTGTAGTCAAAAATTATGTAATTAGATCAAGTTTTACTAAATTTGATCTAATTACATAATTTTTGTCTTACCAGAGCATCACAAATTTGCTTAAAAGAGGTAATCGACCTAGTCGCAGAGACCTCGTAAAAAATTATCGCTTTGAATAACTAATATAAATGTAAAAGGAAATATAAGTCAGCATTTTTCTTAAATTTCAGTTATTTGGTTACTAACAGAATATAATTAATATTTAAAGAAAAATATAATTTGAAATAAACACACTTCACAGTGATCATGGTCACGGGAGGACAGTCCTTCCGTGACCAAGATCACTGTAAAGTGTTCGAAACGTCGGGAAATTAAAAATCAAATACAAACGCGATAGAATCCGTAAAAGTAGTGTTATTTCAAAAACATAATTATTAAAAATATGACATAATTCAAGAAGTTACAAGTTTTTAAAGTTATTTGGGGGTTTATATTCTATCCCTTTCTTGAACAACGATGTTTGTTTAGGTCAGACGCAAATTAGTATGGAGATTTCGACGTGGACGTGACATTGTTTGTATTGCTCTCTCTGTTTAATTAATGAAATTAAAATAAATGTTTGTAACTCACTCAGAATGAAAATAACTTATCTTGTTCCACACATCGATATAATTTTTAATCTATTTTATATGGCATTAAAATGGGTTGACTCTTAATTAGCATATGGACCATTAAATAACCAAACATAGCTTTTGTCAAGTTGTACAGCATTATTGTATCATCAAATCCAAACAGCGGGCTATCTTGTACGACACTATGGGACGTGGAAGTATTATCCGGGCCACACTGCCCCAATTCAAGCTATTTATCGAGGGCCGCGTAAAAGTTATGCTTCGTGGAGAAAATCTCTCAGGCATGCAAGTTTTATTATCCTTCATTGTTTATACATAAATTTATACAGTTAACCAATTAATCAAATACTTCTTGTTGTTTCAACATTCCTTTTTGCTGACTCAAAGTTTGTACACTGGGAAGCTGGTTCGATGAATATTTGAACACGGTACACTTTACATATTGTTTACAAATTGGTACGTGTTTTTTTTTTTGGATGATTTGGAATTTTTGTTAGAAAGTATTAATAGGCCTGTGTTAATTCAGACTCAGAAATTAGTATCTACTATAGTTATGTAAATTACAAGTTTAAATGCGATCTCTACGGAAAATCTGTGGAGTTAGGCTGACCGACCGCATTCACAACGACGATGTAAGAGAGCGAATAGGTATGAAAGAGAGTATTGGTGTAAAGATGCGAAAGGGAATGCTCCGATGGTTCGGACATGTGGAAAGAATGCCGAACGAACGTCTGGTTAAGAAGATATACAATGCGAAAGTGGAAGGATGTAGGTACCGGGGGAGACCGAGACTCACCTACCTAGATCAGATTGGAGACGTACTGTAGGAAGGTGGAGTCAAGAGCGTCCACCGGCGAGCGTGTATGAAGAGAGTTATGAATGTTGAGGAAGCGAGTGAAGTATGCAAGGATAGAGTTCTCTGGCACTCTGTTCTCTCTGCCTACCCTGCAAGGGATATGGCGTGATGATATGTATGTATGTATGTACAAGTTTAAACATACCCATGTTATATTAGAATATGCTGGTGTACTTTATAGATAATATACTGGTCTAAGCAGTAAATCTTTTGCGCGTAAATTTCACACAGTAATAAATTTGCTGGATCCAAAGCGTAATAGTTGATACAAGAATTCGTTTTTGTGTCCCTTGCCTATATATTTATTACTAAGAAATACATTGATGTATTTCCTAAGGAATAATGTACCTATGTTTTTTTTATAAATTATTATTATTTAAAAAAAAAGTAAGGAAATATTCCATGTATTGCGGGGGACTTTACAAACATGCAATTAACGCAGAGAAATTACATCCAGACTCAAAACAACACTTTGTGGATTACACGAAGTATTGTCCTGCGTAGTAATCGAACCTACGGCACTGGCATGGAAGGTCGCTATCCTCACCACTACGCCATTTGTGCAGTCAATATAATAATATTATAACAGTGAAAAAAAGAAAACATGTTCATTCTTTTGAACTTTCTACTACCATTAAGTAAGGAATGCTATCCAATATAATGACTATTAGCGACCACTAATGTACCTTAACCTTAAGTATTTGTTACGTACCTGATCTCCTTAATGAGAGCTCCGTATGGTAATAAATTAGAATAAAGTATGTAATTTATTCCCTCCCTTCCTGCGGTTGTCGTTAGAGAAAAATAAGGAAGTTAAGCATATTAATCACTAAAAGAAAAGGAAAACTTGTAATAAAAACCTATGCTTATCTATTTGCCCAGCGAGGGAGGGTAATCGAAACCTCTGTTATTAAGAATGAGACTTAAATGAACTGTTCTTCATCTCTTAGTATTAAGCTTACCAATATTCTTATTGTAAACAAAGAAGTAAATCCGATTGTATACTTATAAATGTATTTAAGAAAGTTGTTATAAGGTAAAGGCACTGTATATTAATACCACAACCTCATACGAACACCTGCTTGTATAAAAATAAAGTTTCAAGATAAAACACGAAACTCGTTTGGTATATATAAAATAAGCAAAAGTTTTTCAGAAAAATATTTATTACACTTTTTTGTTAAGACTTATCGAATATATCGAAGAATGGTTTAAAATCTTAAAGTGATATGACAATATTTATAAAAACTTACAAGCGAAAAATGATTGTCACACATGGGATTCAAACCCACACATTGGAAATCCGTTCCAATCTGCTACCACTTACACCAGGGTAAGCTGTTGTATGACATTAAATTTTCGGCTCGTATTATATTTTTGTCTTTTTAAAGGAGACGTGTGCCATCTACGCGACTAACTACGAGCCGAATGTCATACGACAGCTCACACTGGTTTAAGTGGTAGCACGATTGGTACGGATGGCCAATAAGTGTGGCTTCGAATCCCATGTGTGATAAATATTTTTTGCTCGCAATCAAGATTTTATAAATAATCAAGCATGTTAAATACAACATACATACATACATATCATCACGCCATATCCCTTGCAGGGTAGGCAGAGAGAACAGAGTGCCAGAGAACTCTATCTCTGCATACTTCACTCGCTTCCTCAACATTCATAATTCTCTTCATACACGCTCGCCGGTTTCGGAGATTAAAGTCGTTAAATACAAAATTTCAGTAATTTGATATGACAATAGTAGAGTTACATGAAAATTATATTTATAATATTTCCCGTCGTACAATGCTTTCTTTTTCTGAGAGTATGGTATAAGTATGATATGGCGTGATGATATGTATGTATGTATGGTATAAGCCAACATAGGCAAATCCAGACGAGACACTGAAGTTTATTAAGTATACATATGTTTACGCGATAGAATGTGTAAAAACGTCTATAAAGCTAGCATGACAAAGTGAGCAGAATCGCTTAAAGAAAAGTGCAAAATTTAATGTTCATTTAGTGCTAATTTAGTGCCAAAAACTTAAATTTGATGCTCTCATTGATTCGGAAAAAAAATAAGAACACTGCTAGCTTGTAATTAAGCTAGTATAGTATAAGCTAGTATTCCCTAAAACGCCTATATTAACGCGGTATAGGACTAAAGCAATGTATAGGGAATTTAGTGCTCGCTCGCTCGCTCGTGCTGGCAGTATGTGATAAAAAATTTGACAAAAAAAAATGTTTTTAATTTTTGTTGATCAAAACTGACAGTTTGAGCAAGTGACCGGATTGAATACGTCAATCTGGATCAAAAATCTATGATTGTCAAGGGTTAATAATTTAGTGCTTGATTAGTGCTGGCAGTATGTAATTAGTAATTTGAAAAAAGCTTAGTTATAAGCTAGCAGTGTTCTCATTTTTTGCGACTCTATGAGAGCATTAAATTTAAGGTTTTGGCACTAAATGAGCACTAATTTTTGCATTTTTCTTTAAGCGATTCTGCTCACTTTGTCATGCTAGCTTTATAGACGTTGTGTAAAAATAGTTTTATTTCAAATGTTGTAGATAGTCAAAATGCAATGCCTTATTACTTTCCCGTGGGAGTCGATAAATTCAACTAAAGGATTACCAAGAAGGAAATTTATTACACTAACTAATATGGGCAACCCGCATGCCAAGCATGGCGATTATAACATTATTCCACCTCGTAGTAAAGGGTATCATCATCATCTCAGTTCATATGTGTCCCACTGTTGGGCTCGAGCCTCCTCTATAAACGAAGGGAAATTGAGCTACTATACCACGCTGGTCAAACGTGTTGGTATAGGGTTTTGTTTCAAGTTCTTCCTTATGCGTTTTATATCCCTTAGTCGTCTCGTACGATCACCCACGGGTAAGATACGGGGTGGTAAATTGTATTCTTATTCCGTCACCACACGGGAAAACGTGAAGGGTATAATGTTGGTCAATAGACTGATGGATGAATGCAGTGATGTGCTCTTGACGTGAAGATAGGTCTTAAAACGATTTATGGTATATATATTACCCCGCTGCCAACAGCTTGAAGGAATGCCATATTATCATAGCCTATTAGTAAAAATATGAAGTGTAGCTTTCATTAGATTTTAAGTAGCAATGAAGACCTTGACAGTATTCTAATAAGGTATACCAAGAATTGCATTGCTACTTATGATCAAGTGGAATGTTGTAACTCCAAGATTTTTTCACTATGCAGCGACGGGATAAAAATCCAATTGTTGTTATCCCTTACTTATCCGTGGAAGTATTAGAAATCGGCTAAGAGTATCACTAAGAGAGTAGGCAGTAGCTTTAGTCGGGAAAATGTATATCACTTATGGCACGGCACTATCACCTATCATTTGTGGAAGACGGTGAAGAGGTCTAGCAGCTTCACGATTAGCTGTTTTAGATAAAAATAATAACAGTTTGTGCAAATATAAATATAATCACTACAAATGCAGTTATTACTAGTTACTTTGGAATTTAACTAGTTGCATAATGAAAGTGAAACCGGTTCTAACAAGCATTAACTTAGTTTAGAGGGTTAAATAATACGGTTAATTCATAATAGTAGTATATAAATAGTATAGTAGTCTATAGATTGAGAAATAAAATCATTTCCTCTTAATGCAAACACTTCACGTCATCAACATTATAAGAGTTCAAGGTGAGTCATAGGTTGTGGGCGGCCGCCTATCGCCTGGAGAGTTATCGACGCCAGAACTTTGTTAAGCTTTTGTTTGACTGCACAGATGGCGTAGTGGTTAAGATACCGACCTTCCGTGCCAGTGCCGAGGGTTCGATTCCCACGCAGGACATTACTTTGTGTGATCCACAAAGTGTTGTTCTGAGTCTGGGTGTAATTTGTCTGCGTTAATTGCATGTTTGTAAAGTCCTCCGCAATACAAGGTTTATTTCCTTAGTGCAGGGTGGTGTCTTTTTTTTTAAGCAGTTCAACGAGAATGGTCTTGATATGTTTTCGGGTTTTATAGTATAGGCTCATTTCCTTTTGACTGGTGTAGATCTAGTCGGTATGATGACTTCGGCATGTATCTGGGTACGGTAAAGAATAGGTTGTTAATGCCAAGCTTTCATCATTATGATTTCTGCTAAGATACTATGCAACATACACTCGAAGCCTTCTGCGTTTAGGTAGAACAGTATTGTTTAAGTGGTTAGCAGGTAGGAAAGACTACGGCGACCAGGCCTGAGAAATTATTGCAATTGCCTTAAGATTGTTCTTAGGAGACATGGTGGCCATGGTTTTCCGTGTAGTAACGGAGTAAGAATACTATTCACCACCCCTTATCTTACCCGTAGGTGATCGTACGAGACGACTAAGGGATATAAAACGCATATAACATCTATGTGAGAGAAGGAAAACTCGAAACAAAACACTATACCAACACGTCTGACCAGCGCGGTATAGTAGGTTACTTTCCCTCCCATTACGGAGGAGGCCCGAGCCCAACGGTGGGACATTTAAGGGCTGTGATGATGATGATGACACATGGTGGCCAATGACTCAAGATGTTTCTATTTAATATTTAGACAAAATACAATTTTGAAGCGTGTTAATGTTTAAGTTGTTACTTTTTAGATAAGAAAAAGTCTGGCCATAATTTAAAATAATAACTAATACCAAATTTTTAAGGAGTGTGAAGAATTGAAAATAAGTGTGGGACATTGCTGAAGTTTTTCCATTGACATTAGTTAAGCCAAAATAGTGTTTTGCGTCGTTAAACTAAACCTAATAACAATATAATGGGTAATCATTAATTTTTAGGGTTGTTCTCTGTTCAGCTGAAACTGGAGAACTTTTGTGGGATATCTTTGTAAATGGCGGTTATGTAATTTTTGGGATACTTTGATAATAGAGGTTATGTATGCATAATATGGTTATTATACGTTATTATCATGCTAATATTTAAATAAATAATATTATATAGGCGAAATGGGTCGTTGTTCGTGTGGTGACGAGTAAAAATACAATTCACCACCTAACTTACCTGTGGGTGATCGTAAGAGACGACTAAGGGATATAAAACGCATATAACATCTATGCAAGGGAAGGAAAACTCGAAATAAAACCCTATAGTAAAGGGCCTATACCAATATGTCCACACAGCGTGGTATAGTAGGTCATTTTCCCTCTTATTATGGAGGAGGCTCGAACCCGACCGTGGGATATATGTATATGAGCTGAGATAATGAAAAGCGTGATACCTATATGAAATTAAATAATTTTTATGAATTAAATTTTAATGTAATTTAATTATTCAATATTCATGATCAGAGTTACAAAATAGGTAAGTTATGAAATATTCAATTTGTCATAAGATTTTTAATCTATCCACTAATTCATGTTAACACACATTTTTTCTTGCCTATATAAGAAAGAAAACAAATCTGTATAACACACGTAATTCTAGGATAAACGTTTATAGCGTGATAAAAATGTCCTATGTGTTAATACGAAGCGCTACAATATATGCATTAATACGATTTTCTTTTCTGCTGAGGGGCTTATAATAATAATAAGAATAGGTCTAGACAATATGAAATACTAATACTTTTTCAAGATCTCAATCACCTTTTATTCGGGTTGCCTACGACGTAGCCTGTTATAAAAGTTTATGGATGCTTATAAATCATTATTATAAATAATAAATGTACTTAGTTAAGTATATAGAATCAATCATCTATATTATAGATGATTGTTATAAAAAATAAATAACAGGGCTTTAAATAAATTTGACTGCGCAGATGAAGAGCTGATCTAATATATAGGATAAATATTTGTGCTATTCCCAAATACAATGAGCTATTAAAGAAAAAACGTAATGTAAATTTCTTTCCGCCAGTAACTTAGGTAAACACTTCTTGGGTACATATATTTCAGAATTACACAGAATTTCCTGTCAGTCTCGAGGGGTTCTCCGATCTTCTACAAGTAAAACACAAAATACATTAAATACTTTTCTAGTTTATTCAAAAACAGTGCTTTATATCCTGGTCAAGTATCTTTTTGGAAAAAAAAAAAACATTACGTAGTTGGGAAAATAATATTACAACTTTGGTATCATACTCGTATATTCAAGTTAATATCAATTAGATTTATTGTTGTGAGACGAGACCGACGCACGTACGCGGTTAATATAATAATTCTAACTTGGTTCGGGCATAATTAGTAACTCATTCAGGGATTTGGTTGGAACGATCACTAAAACTAATTCCGATCTTGCATAATGTTACGCACGTGCTTCAAAATCATAGACTGGTATTATCTGTATGTAATATCAGTTCAGTAAAGCAAATATTGAGTGGAAATGTGGTTGGAATATTGTGGTTTAGTAATAATGGAGGTCATGATAAATAGGTAAACCTTACACTCGCGGCAGTCTCTGAATGAGGAAATGTTAATAATGTGGGATTCAATGCTACCAAAATGTGATTTAGTCTTATTAATATGATGTTTACACGAGTATCATACATGTGAAATGATACTTATAAATTATTTTCAGTATATATCAAAAAATAGATTCTGGGAACTAAATTAGCTAAGATACGATTAGCTACTTTTACCAGTGATAAAATTTTTGAAGTTGTTTCTTATATCTACGTATTTTTAGGTGCTTTACAATTGTACTTTAAAAGCAATGTTAAATCTATCTATTCATGTAAGTAATTACAAAACGCGAGACAAAAATTTATACAAATGTTTAATATAATAGTTAGTGTAAATAGAGTAAACAAAATCAAAACAAATTATTTCATCTTATCATTGCTATAAATATCTCGAGGATCTTGATTACTTTCCAGAATGTACCCTTTTTTTTTTTTTTTTTTTTTATTGGTGGGCTATGGGTGCGTCTCGCCCCGCTGAATCGGTCCGGGGTGACGGAAAGGCGGCGCGTGACCCCATAGACCCACCGTAAAACCTTCTCTCTTCGCCGTGCGAGCGGACCACCGGTACTCGATTTTAACTTCGGTGGCCCTTCCAGAATGTACCCTCGGAATATTCTTGGAATACTTCATTTGATGGATATTATTGACAAGCCTTGCTTCCGGCCTTAACTTTGGACAATGGTATTGTTTCATTGAAGAGGCTTGCTAAAACAATGTTTAGTGATTTCTGTTTATGGGACGTCAATCTTCAGTACTTCAAATATAGACGTAAAGTTACAGCTATCTGTCAGTGTTCGAAGAGATACATTTTAGAAATGAAGTATAGGATTTGTTTTCTACATTCCTTCACAGTCGGACATCCATACGAATGGCAAATTTCTATCCTTACATTTTAGAGTTCCCATTTGTTCGAATAAGACGTCATGCCTTTTTCATGACGTGCACGTTGTACTACAATGAACTATACCAGAACATCTTGTCTCTTCGTTTCTCTGTTCAAGTTATAATCAGCGTGTTTTTACAGTTACAATGGATTCTTATTAAATTAGTGTGATTCATGATTCAAGATCTGTTCACGGTAATAGAGCGCCCGCTTTGTATATGTAAAAAAAAAGTTATTAATATTTTTTTAATATCAATCTAGTTGATTTTTTACTTTAATATACGGTGCATATATTGCACCTTAGCCGTATTACGCTTCTAGATGAGTGACTGTAGTAGAATTTTACTAGAACACCTCTTGGCTTCAGCGAGTACCTACCTACGAAAAATAATGAGTTGTGATCTACAAAACAATTTTCGAGTATTATATTCGTAAATTTAGGAGGAGTCTTGGATCTAATGTTATCTTACTTTTGCTGATAAAGAGAACTGATGAATATTAAATTTGACTAGAGTTAAAATTCAAGGAAAAATTTGCAATAAATATAATAACAAATGTTTTATTATACAAAATAGTTTTTAGATATAGATTTCTGGTTTGATTGAATGCGTTAATCTCAAGAACTATCTTATAGATACCAGAATCGTCTCTATTCTAGGTAAATGCGGTAAATGTGTAAAAAATATTTTTTGATTTCATATGTTTACTACAAGCATACATAACAAATGCAATTTAAGACGTTGTATAGTATCGATATATTTATGTTAGTGTGGATAAGTAAATGGCCAAGCAGCGAATTATACAGGAAGCTAGCATTGAAGTTTTCAGGATGCGGAAATATGGAAGATTTACTGAATGATTTACAACACTATTATACGTGCTATATTTTATGAGAGCGTGAGATGAAGCAACACCATATCGATACATCTGAGTAGTAGTATGCTTTGAAGGCACCCCAGGGCATTATCATATGAATTCTCTTCTACTAATATTATAAATAGAAAAGTTTTTGAGGACGTTTGCATGTTTGTTAGTCAATCACGCATAAACTGCTGAACAGATTCAAATGAATATTGCATATAGATAGATTGACACGTGGGATATTATTTATTCCGGTAATGCGTTCCTTTGGGAATAGTTCCTATTACTGTTATTATAGTTCCAATTTAATGTTATTTTAACAAAACTTTAGTTTTGAACATTGTCAAAAATGTCACTGTCCTAACCATAGAACAAACTATAATTCTAGTAATGCATTCCCGCAGGAACTGAACTAAGAAACCGTACTAGAATACAATTTTAATGTAATTTTAAATGGGTTTTAATTTGGCAGAAATATTATGATTTTAATTCCGTATTTCTCACTGGCATTGGCGTGAATTTAGATCGCGCTATAGTTTCATTAACGCGATTTTGGTTAAAGTTTAATTTTGAAAATTATATTTTTAACGCGGGCGAAGCGACTTTCAAAAGCTAAAAAATATTATATAATACTTTTATTGGCATATTACATTGATATGGAAGGATAGCCAAAACGTAATAAATTAAGATTCGGCTGTTCAATTTGATGTTTATTATAATAGATAAAATTGTTTCGCGTTTTCGGTAAATTCACAATAACGTTTAATTAACGTTTATAATTATGTGACGTTGTTGATGCTATAAGCTGTGAATAGAACTTATTCCTACATTACCTGCGTCGTAATATATGATTAAGAGCTTTACATAGTCCTCGGACATCTAATGCTGTGTCTAGTTAACAATAGCATTTTCAAGGACGTCAGTCAGACGGCCGATCATAAAACTATTGTCAAACATTTTTGCAATACTTACAATGGAATAGAGTACATATTGCATTGACCCAAATCAAATCATTTATTATGTATAAGCTCCATAAGGGCACTTTACATATAATAGTCAGTTTTTCATCCTTTACTTTTTTTAAATCAATTTAAAATCTCAACCGATTTATTTTTATAGATCATTCAATCAAATCAATTAAAAATCTGTCAAATATTATAAGTATATAATATTGAATGATTTTGCTGTTAACAGACCAGAAAACAACGACTGCTTTAATCCATACTTAAAAAAAAAGTTTCTAATTTAGTTTACAATAATAATGTTTATAAACAGTCATAAGATCTCGCTGTGTAGTGGTGGCTACGAATACTACCAACCCTTACTTTGCTCGTGGGTGTCATAAACAACAACTAAGAGCTTCATATCGACCTGGCCCAACATCACCTGATGCCGTTTGGTGAATAATTACATTCTCAAGGACGGTCATAAAATTATTGCAAATAACTTATGCAATATGTAGGAAGAAAAGTATCTACCTATTGCGTCGACCCCAAATAATTGGGATAAGAGCAGGAGAATGATGATGAGTCATAAGATTCTCATATTATTATATACAACAATAGACAAATAAAAATTTTCATATAGATGGTAGCCATTTATGCTAACTACCAAACGCATTCTTTCAGCGGCCGAACAGTAATTAGGTTATGAATCTTCACTTTAATCAAGATACGAGAGAATTATTTGCCTAATGGCTTAATTGGACATTAGCCTTTCGATAATCATTTAAATATTATCCCTAATAAATATGAAATCCCTAATTATCATAATTTATTCTCTGTGTTGTATAAACCAGATTAAATCTTACTGAGGCATATTTAATTGCGCTAATTATTCCGTTCTATATATATAGCTTTTTGAAACCATTGGGCTTATTTTAAAATCCAGCGCTGTTTAAATAAAGAGTAATAAAACTGGTTTTAACGATTATTTCCTTAAACACACTATGCTATATCATATAAAATTATATTCTGTCACGCGAATGCTACCGGTAAATGGTTGACTGGTAATTTTTATGTATTTTTATAAGCTTTTTTTTCTAAATTAAATTGTGAAACAATAGTTTATCATAGGTAGGATTAAAATCATTGCCAAATATTCCATTATAGTTTTAGAATTATATATTAATTTCACATTTTAAGTCAAGTACGTGAAGGGATTATCAGTATCTTGAGGTGTTGAGAATGCTATGTGTCAGTCTTTACTTTTTTTTGGCTTTCGTATAAACTAGTTGCAGGATGACTAAGAGAACGGACAGTAGAATTCTACGGGGAAATAATAGAAACTTAGATTGCCTTCTAAGCACATGCTATAGTTTAATAGCTTAAGTTTTGGAAATTAACGTGAAACGATATCATGACATTAGGTTTTTGTATATAAAGATAAATAAACTGATGAATCTTGACGCCATCTTGATTTAACGCCATGTTTTACTTTCACCGCAGTGTCTCAGAGATTAATGGCTTTTCTTGAAGAACTTTTGAAGTTGTTTCACTGGATAATCCTTTCTTAGCCTTTTTTGGTTAGCTACGCCTTTGGCATAACTAATGTCAATGATTGACGGAAACAACTTACGGGGGTCATTGGACGATTTCTTATCAAAGAGAGTCCGCAATAACGTAATTTTATTTATCTTATTCATTAGTGGTCTGTTATCATTGGATACAGGCGGTACAGGGCCCATTCAATGTTGTATTTTGTTGAAACCTATTTCGGACGATGGTTTTTGATAGGTAGGATGAATGCACGAAATCAGGGTCTCCTGTACCCATTTAGATAAAGAAATATTTTGATTTCGTTGACGGGACATGAATGTCGTCGTACTTATTTATTTTTTGCTTCAATCCATTGATGTTCCAATATCGGATAGGAGGAAAACTGACCCTATACCTGGGTCAGCTATTAACGTAGAAAGTAAGATAGTGATGTTTTTTGCTCAAATACTAATAATAATAAATTAAGTAAATTTTTGAAATTCATACGGGAACGCGAATGGCGTTTAATTGCATTGTGCTTCCATGACGGGAAACGCAATATCTTCTCATTAAAATAATAACAATATCAAGTGCTGTATTAATCTAGTAGCATACAAATATGCTTACTACTACTACGCTTTCCAATCCCAAGTATTTTCAAAAAAATTATCAACAGCTTCTTCTATTATCATCATTATCCGGCTCTTATCACCAATACTTAGGGTCGAAACAATATATACCCTTCTGTCGTAGATACATATTGCAAAAGTTATTGGCAATAATTTTACGACCGATCACCTGCCTGACGTCAACCTACCTTGGGAGTGTAATTATTGACCACACTACATCAGTTAGAGTTGGTTCTGGTAGATATAAAGCTCTTTGTCTTCTTTTACGACATTTACGAGCAAAGTAAGAGGTGGTAGTATTCGTAGCCGCTACCACACAACAGTAATATAACGCAACTGATATCATTAGTATATAATCTTATAATCCTTAATACAGATACATAGTTTAGTACAAACTCTGGAGGTTTCCTTGGAATGGTGAAATCCGTCTTGAATCGTAAATGACTTCTCTTATTGTGCTCATACAATAACAGTATTGCCCCCCAGGTACGTGTATTATTTACGTAAGTATTTCTATATACAGGCTGTTTCCAAGCTCTATTTAGTTAAATTAAAAACTGTTAGAAAGAGAGAGAGAGAGAGAGAATAATTTTATAAAGAATGTGATAAAATGAACTGTTACATAACAGACGATACTTTCCTATATTTGTAATAAGTTAGTGGCAACGTATTGAATTGATTTTTATCTAATAAAAAGGATAAATTAGATAACATCTGAGTCTCGACGACAGCTCCATTCAAAAACTATCCAAGTGATATCATAAGTATAAAAAAGTATTCTAGGTTGTCTCGATGATAGTAGACTATATATTTCATAAAAGCTCAATGCAGTTATAAAGCGGCCATTAGACAGTGCGACGGCATTTAAGACTTGGCACTAAACACAAACGATCACGATCATTATGATGAATATAATTTGCATCCTCGACCAAACTTGTCTGTGAATAACAGACCTGAAGAAAATGAAAAATGTATTTTTAATAGTTTGATTAATTTATTTTTTGTAGATTCAAGCCTTTATCTCTTAATGGTTGAGCAGACTCAATTATATTTCCCCATATATAAATTTTAGCTTATTATTGAGAATTTGTTTAGAGAAATCGCCAACAACACAGTCAAGCCACAATTCGGTTCCAGGCCTCCTGTTGGGCGAGAACAAATTTGAGGCCAACGAGACAGTTATTTTTATTATTTTTTTTTTTTCAAGTTAGAGCAATGTATAATATTATGAATAAAAACCAATATAATGAAGCAACATAATGCGTTTCATGAAAAGTTTTCTTGTTTCTGTTACGAAACAAAGAGAGAGAGGAAGAAAATTAATTGTACGTTAGATGTTTACTGCTTAACTTGCTAAGCTGTCAAGAATATTTTACCCCATATAGGTGTTTAAAAATTCTTATCGGTAGAGTCAAATTTATAAACTTTACCTGTTTATAAATACTTATTGTTTATTAAAATACTTTTTATCAGTGACAGTGTTAATAATATTTTCTTGTAAATTGGCCATATTCTAGTTTCTTTGTGGTGACGGAGAGACCCTATCTTAGCGTAGGTGATCGTAAGAGGCGACTAAGTGGTATAAAAAGCACATAACATAAAGATGTTTTGGTATAGGGATTTACTTCTATTGCATAGGCAAGATAAGAAAATCCTTATACCAACACGTCTGACCAGCGTGGTATAAGTATGTCCATCCCCCTCTCATTATGAAAGAGGCTCGAGCGCAACAGTGGGACATTTATGAGCTGAAATGACGAGATGATGAAATTGATCGTAATTTTTACTAATATTATAAATGCGAAAGTAACTCTGTCTGTCTGTCGTTCTTTCACGCCAAAACTACCGAACCGATCTAAATGATATTTGGTACACAGACAGTCTAGAACCTGACAAAGGACATATGCTACCTTTCAATGCAAAAAAGGGTTGTAAAGGATGATGAAAAGTTGTAAGAAAGTATCGTCATTTTTAAAGCCAGAAGCTTGAAACTTATTTTTAGGCTGTCGATTAGATATAAATAAATATGATATTAACATGTTGTAAAATTTTACCCTTAAGGGGTAAATAAAAATAGGGAGAAGAAAATTTTAGCAAAGTAACCTTTTACGCGTGCGAAGCTGCGGGCAGAGTGAGCTAGTAAATTGATGAATAAATTAGTATAGTTTTGAACATGCAGGTACTCCTAAATTAGGAGTACATATTAGGAGTCCTAATATAATCATGCTGTATATGAGTAAAGTACGTAAGTATGCCAATGTTATGTCAATATATTCAATCATTCAGTATTACCATACCTACTATTGTAACCTATATGCTTGTTAAACTGACATATTTGATAGATAATTAGTTTCTCCACGTATTTTGCCCTGTAGCTGTTTGATCTTCGGAGCATTACGATTCGCCGTAATAATGCAAATAATACACTTTAATTGAATAAGCTTCAAAATTGATTTTATTATGACGTAGTGCCTTTTAATGCTAGAGGAGTACTCATGTATACTGTCGTAATCTCAATCCTTATTTAGGTCAAATATTTGTAGCATCCACAAATGTTTGGCTGCATGGATGGTGTAGTGATGATATTGACCTACGGTGACAAGTGTCATGGGTTCGATTCTCACGCAGTCCTATATTTAGTACGATCCTCAAACTGTTGTTCTGAATCTAGATGTAATTTGTGTCCAATTTGATTTTAAAGATCTCCACAATACAATGATTATTGTCTTAATGCAGGATATTGTCTTAAAAACAAATTAAAAAAAATATTATCAGACCTATTATAGTAACGAGGCTACAAGGTTTTCTAACTCAAATATTTTTTCAAGAAAAATATTATAAGCAGATCTATATTGCTTACTAGGTATAAATCGATAACATAATTCATAAAAAGTATTTTTCGTTATTATTTTCACGTAACACTTTGAATATTCACGAGTTCAGTCATTGACCGACGAAATTAAGCTTATCGGTGACCACCAGACGACCGGCCGAAACAAAACATCATCGGTTATTGACATAAGAGTCCAAATGCTCTGCATCATCTTTAAAATTACACACAAATTACATTATTAAAAAAAGCAATGGATTGTATGAATTTCTATTCTAACAAATATTTATATACAAATAATAAATAGCACATTCTTCTAGTCTCCATTTCCATCGCTCAGCTACTTTTTACGACTTCTATAGAAAATAATTAGTATTTAAGTTTTTTTTTACAAATGAATAAATCACAATATGTACTCTTATAATTAATGTGTAAAACCTTTAAAGACTGAAAAAGCGATTTTTGGGAACTTGAAAGCGTCATGCATATTATTATATTCAATATCTCAGTGTTTTAACGTGTTATATTAAATGATTTTGATAGTATTTTATGTAATGTGATGCGGAAAAGCTGTTAGGATGTAGTGAATATAATATTCGAGAGAGCTTAAATAAATATTTTCGTTTTTCACAAAAATGTCCAAACTATAAACATTAACAGTATTACCATAACACTTTTTAAGGTGACTAGATATTATTATATACTAATTTGACTATTATTATATACTATTATTATATACTAATTTGAGGAATTTGTAGATATATGAAGAATCTAATAATTGGTGAAGAAATATTGTAACTGATTGCCAATATAAAAATAAAATACGGACTATGTCGTATTTTTTATAAATAAATATATATAATATTCAAAAAAGATTATCATACTTTCGACTTTCACTAAACGTAGGTAGATAAAATAAAATAAATTGAATTGGAATAATTATTATAATTTTATTCTTTTAAGTAAATTTATCGTCATAATAAAATTAATTCAATATAACTTCACAAAACAACATAATATTCCTAATTTGGCTTCGTAGCGTCATAAACGAGAAGGCCGCAGGTAGCAGCTGCAACAATATGAGAGGACGCCAAATGCAACAGCTGCTATCGATTCGAAGCCGACACGTACTCGTACCTGCACAAGAAGCATAGATTTATCTCTCGAGTTTTTATATTTTTTTTTTATTTTTTACTTGAAATAAGCGAAAGATATCCGTATGGTGATGGAGTAGGAATTCACTATCCTCTATCTTGCCTGTGGCTGTTGTAAAAGATGAATAAGAGAGATGCTGATAACATGTGCAAAAGACGAAAATCTTGAAATAAAACTATAGTAACCCATCTGATGAGCGTAATGTAGGAGTAAATTTTCATCGTATTGTGAAGAAGGCTTGAGTCCAACTGTGGGATGTATATGAGCACTACTCCTGAGAAGCTTATGTTCAACATTAGATATGGTTGGGCTGACGCAGACATGGATCACAGTGAAAGTTGAGACACTTTATATCAATACCTGTTTTTTTTTTTTAATGATTAGATTCTGTATTATAAAGCTAATCCATATCTTTTATATAGTAGTTTAGATAAATATAACTAACAGACACAAAATATACTCAGACTCCTTACTTATTTGTGGATTGTAGTGTCATGTTGAAATCGAATCTGTGGCACGTGGCACGACAGGTCGTTATTTCAACCACGACGTCATCTGTGGACATTTATTAACATCAACTCGCCCCTTTTAAGCTGCGGTAACATTGTTTACTCGAAATTGTTGTGACTTTATGCACTAAGTACTCGCTATACTAGGCTGTACATACTTTGCGTATCGAGGACTATTTTTTACAAATATGCTGCAGAAAAGTAAAAGAATTAAGACTATCATCATCATTCTCCTGCTCTTATTCCAATTACTTAGAGTCAATGTAATATGTGTTCCCCTTCCATTGTATATATTGCAGTTATTGGAAACAACTCTATGATCGGCTACCTGCCTGACATCAAACTTCTTTGAGAATGTAATTGTTGACCAAATCAGGTAGAATTGGCCCAAATCGATTCGTGTCCGCTACCATGCAGCAAGTAAAAATAAAATAAGACCGTATTATAATAATAAAGTGTTCAAATAAAGCTAAACTAACACTTTATTTTATTGTGTCGTATATATAATTCTGTTATTAAACCCCCTTCACTTGCAACAATAACAGTAATAAGCCAATATCCAAGCTGAGTTTGCCAATACAATTTTATTACGGACAATAAACTATTGGTTTATCATACGCAAATATATCACAGGCTTCGTTATATTAACCCTTATGTGAAGGTATAATAATAGGTCTTTACCTATGAAATTATTGTTTCATAGTACCTATTGAATGTTTCAAATGTAAATTATCTGTGATCAAATTTGAAATTAATTTTGTGTTATTCCTAGAACCATATACCATTATATTTACAATCTTTTTACGCGTAGTATATGTCTTAATCAAATCCTAATGCGGAAATGTATTATTTCTATGTTAGAAGACACCACTTCACATTAAAGAAAAAATCACGTGTCACAGGAAGAACAGATAATAAAAAACGAATAAAACTATAAAGTGTACTTAATAAAAAATTAATAAAATAGAAAAGAAAATGTAGATGACCAGAATATTGCGATTAATGGGGCACAATATCAAATTTTGACTTTACTATTAAGAATTCAAATCGCGTACTAGAACATTTAATAGAATGTTTTCTTCGCATGGTGATCGAATAAACCACCAATATATCTGAACATTTCAACCATCACCTTTTTGCCCATAGACGTCGTAAAAAACGACTAAGGAATATAGGCAAGACTCAAAGTATAACCCTATATCAACCCGTCTGACCTGGCGTGTTATATTCAATCAATTTTTTTTCCTATTGTGAAGGAGGTACGAGCCCAGCAGTGGGACGTATATGAACTGAGATAATGATCAATCACATGTTCATGCCACTGAAATAAAGAGACAGTAATTTTATTATGTTTTATACCAAACCTTTTCATCAAATAGGACATTTAAAAAAATTAAAAGACATTGAATACGAGTTCGTTCATGGTAGCAATGCGACGTAAACATATACGACATTGACGATATATATATACAGGACGTGAATTAGCGCCCGGCAACGTTATTGCTTTCAACACTTTCGTAACCAAAAATTTTGATCAATGATTGATGAATAAATTTTGATTAATAGCCATTGTAGAAGATGATGATACTTTCCTGCATTTGAGTTAGCGGCAATTTTTTATATTGGTCCATTTGCGTTTCAAATTGTTAAGGTTTATTAGTGGTAGGGCTACGCTACTAATGGTTTTCTATGTAGCCACAAATAGGCCGAGTGCTCCGTGGTAGTACTAAACTCTCGCAGAATATCGACGTCTGAATAATAGTAATTTATTACTGAACTTCGTTTGGAGAGAGTTGGAGATCCAATCCTTAGGTAGAATTCTGGTTGTGCTTCTGGTATTGCTTTTCAAGCTTTCCTCCAGTCTTGACGTTACACTAAAACTATCACAACGTCTTCTTAGTCTATATGCGTTTCAATGTTAGGCTCAGTCGTCTTCTAGTTTTTTTTTTTTTAATATTTAGACTAATACATCGCGGTGGTCAGACCAGATTGTCTTGGTTTTATTTCGATTTTACCTTTGCAGTGTTATATCTGCGTACATTTCTTAATCGATTATACAATACCTATAGGAAAGGAAGGAAAAGTGACCATTGTATTCATTTTCCGACAAAATATATATATATCGTTATTAATAACACTTCATCATGAAATAAAAATAAATCGTTTTTATGTACTAAGCTGTATTTTATGTGTATCTAATACAAACACGCGAGGAAAAGCTAACACTAGGCTTTTTATAAAACATCGTATTACAAAATAATGTTCGTCATTAATCATTTCTACTTTATGATTGTCCATTTGAGTGTGTGCCTCGCCTATACAATACCAAAATAATTCACGTTGTAAATCAATAAAGGTTGTAAATATTACTAACTAACTTCTGACCGTGGCTTAGCCCGCTTAAAGAGTTACTTTCTCAAATTTCAACTATTATCCCAAGAGAACACATTCATCATTTTCCTACTCTTATCCCAATTACTTGGGGTCGATACAATATATATCGATCGATACAATATATTCTTTCATAGTACATATTGTACAAGTTATTGACAATAGTTTTATGACCGGCCGCCTGCCAGACGTCAACCCTCCTTGAGAATATAATTGTTGACCAAACGGCATCAAATGTAGCATCGCATGTAGCAACGGCATCAAATGTAGGTCCAGGTCGTTAAGCTGTGAGTATTCTTTTACGATAATACGAGCAAAGTATGGGTTAGTAGTATTCTTAGCCGCTACCACACAGCTTCAACCAAAGAGCCAAATTATCGAGAAATCCAAGAGAACACATTATCGAGATAAAAAATTAAAATCCTATGTGTTAATTCAGGAATATGAATTTTTATAATAAAATCTCAATATTACAACTTATCTAATTGGTCGGATTGGAAATTCTGTATAGTAATTTAGTAAGAATATAATTTATCACCCCCTTTTTTTACTCGTGGGTATCATAAAAGACGTCCAGGGGATATAATATGCAGATAACA
Source organism: Lymantria monacha (assembly GCA_905163515.2). Lineage (NCBI taxonomy): Eukaryota > Metazoa > Arthropoda > Insecta > Lepidoptera > Erebidae > Lymantria > Lymantria monacha. Next base: position 5,653,022 of record LR991087.1, read on the forward strand.
TATGAATATAAACAACATATAAACTATGTAAGAGAAGAAACACTTGAAATAAAACCTTATACTATCACGTCCGACTAGCGTGGTATACTAGGTCAATCTCCCTTCTATTGTTGAGGAGGATCCAGCCTAAATTTAGGACTCAAATAAGCTGAAATGATGATATTTATTGGTGTTCGTTAATACGATTTAGTTACGGGCTTATAACGAAGTGTTACTTTAGAATTTAAATACTAAGCACATGGGCTACTAATATAAATACACTTTACTTTGTGCTTATTTATATTATAAAAGACGTACCCTGCACTAAAATACTAAGGGCCGATCATAAATTACGTAAGGGATTTTGAGGAATGATTTGCCCTCCTAACGTAAGACATAAGATTGCAACTACTCCCTCCTGCTCCTTAATAAGATTTTTTGTAAGAAAAGGCCCTATTGATCAAATATAACAGTTTATTCTGAAAATATATTTTATTACAATCTCTTTTATTACAAGTATCATTAACTCACTGCAATAACATTAATGTTATTAATCTATCGCACTTTTGAGTAAAATTAATAATTTTCAATTTAATATTTTAGGTAATGTCAGGTTGACTCAATGCCTATAGTAAGAAGTTATAATATTCAGTCAACAAGGACAACTAAACGTCTTACATAATATATGAACGGCCCCTAATCTTTGTATTGCAGGAAACTTTACAGACATGAAATTAACAGGAACAAATTACACACAGACTCAGAATAAGAATTTGCAACCGTGATACGTGGCATCCTAACCACTACGGCACCTGCACAATCAACTTATAGTCGTTATATAAACATATATTTTTATTTTCTCACGTCTACCTTCTTGAAAATGAAGTGGGTATGACATCATTTCCCATATCGTATTTGAGACAATTTTGACAGAACGTATAACCAACCAGGTAAATAATTTACTATGCATATATTACATTAACATTTACGTTTTATTTACACAGTATTCTCCTTTTGTTATTAAATTTATGTTTGCTCAGCTTTCTGCTACATTTAAGTTTTCACTGCTTGTTTGGCACTATAGTTTGCGATATTCAATAACAATATATAGGAATCTGGTTTAATTAACATTCATAAATGTGATATTGTTAACAATATCTCGCAGAAATAATACTTAGAAGTAACTAAGCAAACATAGCATTATTAATAACAATTGAAGCAAAGTAAATTTATTAAACACACACATACATACGTATCATCACGACATATCCCTTGCAGGGTAGGCAGAGAGAACAGAGTGCCAGAGAACTCTATCCTTGCATACTTCACTCGCTTCCTCAACATTCATAATTCTCTTCATACACGCTCGCCGGTTTCGGAGATTCTCGACTCCACCTTCGTTCAGTACGTGACCAATCTGGTCTAGGTAAGTTAGTCTCGGTCTCCCCCGGTACCTAAATTTATTAAAAATTCTGGTTAATGAAGTCATAACAAGAAGTTTATCACTGCTAGTTCACTTACTTACATCTTAAATCCAACCACTATCTCAATAGTTATATTTTGATGGCGCAGTGGTTAAAATACCAACTCCAAGAAGTTAAGATGCCAGTGCCATGGGTTTGATTCCCAAACAGGACAATACTTTGTGCGATCCCCAAAGTGTTGTTTTTGCCTGCGTTAATTGCATGTTTGTAAAATCCTTCGCAAAACAAGGATTCTTTCTTAAGGGCTGGGTGGTGTCATAAAAAAAATACCGAATTAAAATTAGACTTCTCTTGAGGTACCCAGTTTTCAAAGAAAAGTTATAAATTAGTTCATAAAGAAATTAATTATGTATATTAAGAATCTGCTTTTATCAAATAGGTAAAAAATGTCATTATATTTAGATCCATTATACTTGTTTCGGTACTGTCTAAATTTTTATAACCTGCACTAGCATTATAGGTTACATATATATCTTAATCTCACCCCATTTTTTGTAGATTCGAGACTCCGTTATGGTACAGAACACTGGGTACATATATGAGGAAATAAATTTTCCTTTAAGGATTACGGAGCTCATGTTTATTCGAATCTAAAGCTTGAATATTGTTTTCTTGGATCGTAAAATTGAGACTATTTGGATACTCGAGTTTTTATTCGATTTGATATTTGATGTCCTTTTTATTTGAATACAAAATTGAACCAGGATATGAACAACAAAACGAGTAAACAGAGTTTGGATTGAATAAATACAGGTGTGGTGAAAACATTGTATATAGAGTTTTTATTTAACCGATATTTATTTATGAATACGATGTATTCTTGCAATCATTTATAGGGATCAACACACCGAACAGTATTACAATCTTGGTGCTGGGTTTTTTTAGGTGCTGAATAAGTAAATTCAATATACGCAAATAAACCATAGCGTACCCAAACTAACCCAAATACAGAAAAAGCTTTGTAGTAACCCTCGATTTCTAGGTAAATGAGAAGTTGGGACTTACAAATAACTTTTCTGTAGCCATGTTATCTTAAAATGTTAAGCTCAGATGATGAAATAGTATGCCCTACCAAATATAAGCTCTAATTAAAAATTCAATTAAATACATTGCTTATTCTAAATTTTATAACTAATTTCAGATTTTATTTGAAAAAAAAAAAGATATATGCAATAAATATTGTATACACAAATAGATATAAAATCGATGGCTCTTTTCTTAAGGAATAAATTAGTACATATATACATACATATCATCACGCCATATCCCTTGCAGGGTAGGCAGAGAGAACAGAGTGCCAGAGAACTCTATCCTTGCATACTTCACTTGCTTTTATTTGAAATTAAAATTAATATTTATATTGTATTGTATGAATAAATTAGTATATTGCAATAATACTTAATCAGTATTATTATAAACGTGCAAATAGCAATTGTACATTTAAACCCATATATTTTTTATGTTATCCTTATTTTGATTGGCATAACTAGCTATGCTTCGCATAACTGACACGTCTCAGTGACCTACCCGCTCAGTGGGTTATCTTTTCGCTTACGGTATGTTGTGAACAATATTTTGGCGTAATGTTGAACGTTGCCTACTCGGTAGACATGGACTGTTTCTGTTGGCATCTGCTTACGTTATTTCTATTCACAGTAGACGGCCGATTCTCCTGGGGCAGGCGGCCTACTCCCACTTTATAAATTATTCTGCAATATTTGATCCTTGAAATTTTAATATATTTTTCTTTTTGTTTTTTGTGCAATTGGCGTTTTGGTTTTAGATAAAATTCTAATTCGGGTCAAATACTTGCGCATGTACACAAATATTAGCTCAGAGGCTGGGTGATTGAGGTCGGATAAAATAGTGTTTACAAAGCCCACCACTGCACAAATTTGTTCATTATTGCAGGGTGTTGCTTTTCTACAAAAGAAATTGAAACAATGAGCTGGTAAGATAACGGTATTTAATTAATTCACAAACCTAAAAAGTTAAATCATGAATTTTATTATAACTTTTAAACGATGAAGGGAAATATAGCGAGCAAAGTTTCTGAAGCTTATCTCTATACATAAACGCCTGTTAAATCTTCTAACGACAATGAGCGTGCAGGACTAAGGTCCCATAACTCTCACTTTAAGACAAGACCAAACTCGCACAGAAGCACAGTAATGATTGTTGATGATGATAGCTACTCTAAAATGTACTGAACCACAGATAATAATGGGTATTTTTAATCTTTCATAATTGCGAAGATTCTATAGACAAGATATCACAGGTCTAGTCTAATGAGGTCAGTGATATAAGGTAAACAGTAAAGCAAAGATGTAGTGGTTAAAAATACTTCTGAGAGCAATACATGGTAAAATTCAGGCAGACGATTATCTTTACAAGAACCTTTATCTCTGACGTCACAGCAAATCAATCGAAACTTTGTATAAGTTTTTAGATACTTCCTTTCTGAAAGGGTTTCGAGAATAACAAGTATGTTTATTGAAAAAACTTTCGGTAGTCGTAAAATTTTTTTTTTACTAGTATACATTAAGCCTACTTAGAGATTTATTGCTGACGATATTTGACGACTTAGCTCATGCGGTGAATTCATTTAAACTGAGTTATGTTTCTATTGCATGACTCACGATAAACGTATTTTGTAACCGTTCCAAGTCATGGAATATAAACAGCTATTATAAAATCGATTATTATGTTCTGTTACCTGTTGATTATTGGTTTTTATTATGAAATAAACACCTCTACTTCATGTTGTGTATGTTATGATAAACTAAGTGTAGATTATGTCATCAACAATGTCTTGCCTTCGGATGTCGTGTAAGTTAAGGAATTTGTTTGAGTCTTAATATTATGTTTCTCGGCCAAATTATGCCCAGGGCCGGGTGCAAGCCTCCTCCACAATGGGAGGGCCAATAAAATAGTCTAATTTATGTCCTCCTATCATAATTATTTGATCGTAATAATTGGATAGACATAAATTCTAAAAACTATTAATTTATAAATAACTTTCTACTGACATAAGTAATACGTATGTACTTTCGTGTGGTGATGGAGTAACAATACATTTCACCTCCCTATCTTACCCGTTGGTAATAGTAAAAGATGACTAAGAGATATAAAACGCATATAATGTCTATGCAAGAGAAGATAAACTCGAAACAAAGCCCTATACCAACACGTCTGGCCATCGTGGTACTGTAAGCCAATTTCCCTCTCATTGTGGAGGAGCCTCGAGCACTACAGTGGGACATATATGAGCTGAAATGAATGAAAAATTAATGAAGCTATACGCAAAAGACTTATTTCTCAGAGTAAGAAAATATAAAAACTGTGTTATTTTGATTCAAACATTTCCAATTTTATTTTTCCGTATAGAAGAAAGAAGAAAATTTTATTCGTTTTATAATGACAACAGCTGGCATTTATTCCGTTAAAAATATTCTGCCGAAACTTTAAAATTTAAAAAAGCCAATACAATTCTGAATAATAAAGACTGCAAACGATAATATAACAGTCAAATACAAACTTATTGTTGATACAAAATACAATTTACAAATTTTCATTCCAGTTCATCGTAACTACATTGAAGTTGCACACCTATGTATATATAAGTGGGTACTTATGTACGTGTATTGTTCGCGTTGTCTGTAAAACAATAGTCTGGTAGTTTTGTACACTGACGTTCGACCCGACACAATAGGTGTGACTATTTAAGACTATGTCTTATCTCTTAGTTCCCACTATCCCATTCGCACAAGATTTTCTCATTACACTTTATTTCTTTTTGCAATTAAATAAGGTCAATGTGCGTAAGACTACATATTATACTAATAATTTAGTATTAAAATTCATTGTTCATCTAGTTTATAGCAATGTCTTAGCTTTTGTCATCTTGTTTTATAGCTTTTCTCTTTGTTTTAAGTTAAACAACTTTAATGGAAGCAATTTAATTAAAGTTAACGCTTTAGAGATTATAGTAAAGCATTGATTGATTTGCAAAATTGAGATATAATATCTAGAATTCACAATCTAAAGACTGCTATTTAATCTATTTGTGTATCATTATTATAATGTTTGCTGTAGACTCGTGGATGTTGTAAAACACGACTAAGAGTTTTATATTGACTTGGACAAATTCTACCTGATTTTATCTGGTCATCAATTACTTTCTGAAGAAGGGTTGATGTCAAGCAGCAGGTCGATCATAAAAATATTGCTAATAACTTTTGCAATATGTTATAATAGAGCTAAGAGCATATATTGATCTGACCCCAAATAATTGAGATAAGAGCAGAATAATGATAATGACAACGCTTGAGTTATCTGAATATTTTATCAATCTATGTCCCCCTTTTGGGATAGGACTATCCAAAGGAGAATAATGCCATAATCGCGACATTTGATCGTGAGTTTGACACATATTAGACAAATGCAACGGCTATACTCACGTGTTAGAGACGAGTATGTTGACCCGGGTTACATCCATCGATACAGTACAGCAGGCATTCCCATTGTACAGACGAATAAGGAACAACTCGAATTAAATTTCTGTACCAATCTGTCCAGCCAGCGTGCTATAGTATGCAATGCCAATTTGCCTTGCGTTATAAAGGAGAATAACTGAACCGTCACACCAGCACAAACATCTTTATTATCAAGTAAACTTAATAAATCATTATAATATAAATGAGAAAGCTAGTTCATTTGTTTTTATTACATTTGTTCATTCATGTGAGTTCATTTCTTTTTGTTTCATACGTTTTTATGTATTTAAATAATCAACTGATAATTGTAAACTTTTTTTTACATTCACATTATTAGGGCTATAGAAAAATATAACCATTGTTCGCGAGGGATAGAAAATAAATTTTAAATGATCGTCCAACACAACATTAAAACCAAGCTTGGGCATAGCTAATAATAGTCAATAAAAACATAACTTTTGTCATTAGACTTTGTAGCTATCATAAATATAAAAGAAATGGGTAAAATATAGAGAGAACATTATTTCATATTAAAATATCAATATTAGGACCAATAAGAAACATTCTCATTACAGATCATATATGTCTTACTGTTGGGCTCGAACATCCTCCATAATGGGAGGGAAATTGACGTACTATACCACGCTAGTTAGACGTCTTGGTATAGGATTTAGTTTCGAGTTTATCTTCTCTTTCATAGATGTTATATGCGTTTTATATCTTTTAGTCATCACTTACGATCACCCACGAGTAAGACAGGGGATGGTGAATTGTATTCTTACTTTCTCACCACACGGAATCAGAAACATTACACGTGGAAAATCATTTAACTAGCTTAAATAGATACCTACTTATTATTTTTAAGTCAGCAATCACAGAAATCAATATTGGTTTATTATACGTCAGTAGCAGATATCATTTTATCGTTAGGAATGAAAATTGTTTTAAATATAACTTTAATAAAGGTCAGTCTGTAAATCAAATTCTATTTATGTACTGGAGCTTTTGTGGCAACGTGGACATCAAGTTGCGGTTTTATATTGCACTATTTTGGCTGAGACCGCAGACTTAGCGTAGATAATAATAGCGTAGTAGTAATTTGTATTCATACATAATAAATACATAATAATGATAATTTTAAATTCTTTTATAAAGTTAATTGAGCTTGAAAAGAGAAAAAAATTAGCCCACGTCTATTAATAAAGGAATTTATTCCAATCAATTTACTAGATCAGCTAACACACATTCCTTTTTTTTTGGCGGCTGGCTATGGAGTGGTTACATCCCGTTAATTCCGTCCGGGGCGACAGAAGCGGCGCGCAACCCCATAGACCCGTCCTACATGTAACTCTCTACGCCTAGCGAGCGGGTCACCGGCACCCGATCTTTATCTTCGGTGGCCCGCCCGGCGGTTTACCCTCGCGGGTGTCCTCTCGAGTCGATGCCCCGGCAGCTTTCACCGTCGAGGAACGTACACGTACCTATAGTAATACCCTTTCAATTTGTTGTATTCGTTTTTTTGTAAAATAAAAAAGTGAAAGAGATCTTAAACATCTATAGTCATATAGATGTAAGATTGTTAAAATGAAATATGTATAACATAAAAGTGCTTGCATATTATTTTTGTTAGGATTGTTTTTGCGTATCTCATAAAAGTGCTTGCATATTTTTTTAATTATTCTACCTAACTACAAAAATCTTAAAAATAACCTTAAAATATTGATACTATTGCTTGATTAATAACGATAGCTTGCTTTACTAACAAAGTAGGGTTTTTAATGAAATGGGATTTGATAAATATACGTCTATAAATATATTTTAAAGGTCTTTGTAACACGCTATAAAATTACAATATCTATAAAAATATTGTATTTCGTTAGATATATTCAAAAAATTTCCATACGACTCCATCCTACGGAAAATTTTAAAGCTACAATAGTCCCACACATAAAATAAAGATTAATCCGTGGAAATGTACCTATAAATAGAAACAGTGTAGAATAATTGGCCTGGCTTATAAATGGAGAAAGTATATATAAATACAGATACCGTACCGATACAAAAATTTAAGGCGTTTGGATCATAATACTCAAATAGAGATGGGTAGACTATATGGTGAGACAGAAAGTAGGAAAGTAAAGAGATAAAAAATATCACAGAATGAACCACTATATTTGAAACAAAGAGGAAAAGAGGAAGATATACGAAACGTTGGTCTAATGACATCAAAATGACTGCGGGCACAGATATGACACAGACTAACTTAAGTGCAGACTGGAAAAAAGGTGGAGGAAACTTTGACACACCGACGCTTAAGGACTAATATAAATAATCTCAAAAATAATCTATCTGTAAGATTATTTATTGAAAATTATGTCTGCTATAAAAGCTTACCTTTGTAAATAAACAGTCACCCTTGACAATCGTCTGTCCTTCGGTCCTCACATAAAGCGAGTCCGCGCGCGCGCAGCTTTAGTGTTAGGACGCCTTCACAGCTTGCTGCATGCCAAAGCCAAGCTATCACTTAGTAGTAAAGTTAGATTATACACCGCTTGCGTACGTCCCATAATGACGTACGCTAGCGTTGTGTTTACACAAGCGAAACCCTTCCAGTTACACCGTTTGCAAACATTACAGAATAGGTTCATGCGCCGTGCGACGGGAGCACCGTGGTACATGCGCAATGTGGATCTTCACATAGATCTCGGCCTGCCGACCATCCGGCAGTACATGAAGCAGTGCTCTCGCTGCTACTTCGACTCTGCCGTCACTCACCCTAATCCCATAGTGGTTAGGGCGTCTAGTTATACCCCATCTAAAATATCCGCGATCCGCCAACCGCGATTAATACTCGACGAACCCGACGACCTTATTACGCTCGCCCAAACGGAGGCATACACAGCCCGCGCGGCCCTGACAAAGAATTATCCACGATTCCGCCCTCGCCGTCGAGGTCGGAATACGTGTGGCGTTCAAATCATAAACGTGGGAGAACCCACTTTGCCAGCGTCCCCCCGAGCCGAGGTCCGTACCCCACAGGGGGTGCCCTCGGGAACGGTCGCTTAACTTTTACGGGTTGAGAGCCCTCAGCGCTCACCCACAGTCCGGGTAAAGTTGTCATAGCCATCTGAAGCTAACAACTAAGACACACAAAATAAAAAAAATAAACATATCATTTGAAAAAAAACTTGAAATTATATGTCGTGCTAATTAAAATCGTGATTATAATCACGATTTTATTCAATCAAATGCTTAACTTCTAGGTTACTCAAATAGCTTATCCACAATCTTATTATGACCTGTGGTTTCCAACGTATATCTAGAATGGTGACAGTAAAGTTATCTAAGAAATTTGTTAAGTGGAATAACTTTGCGTTTGTTTCAACCAGAAAGTTGTGGAATGTCGCTTTTGGGAATTGCCTAAGAGCCAAACTTTAATATAATTAAGAAACACTTAAATAACTACAGAAGAAAGTTTAGAGCGAAGTATGAGTGCTAAAAATACTGTCGCAAGATTTTAAAACAGGGATTGTAATAGGTATTCCCAGGAAGGAAACTTTTATAGATTCTACAAAAAAAAAAATGATGTTGATATTGAAGTTTTGTATTTTAATTCATAAAATATAGTTGTAATAAACAGCTGACATCACGAGAATAGGCAGCGACACTACTGGATAACTCTGATTGCTATAGCGCCTACCATACGCGGCGCTTATGGCATTTTCTTTCCTCATGGGACAGTCTGCATCCAACAGTGGGCGCCAAATGATGGACGATAGTTTTCCTTTTTTCATTTATATTTGATAGATAATAGCGGCCCTATATTCTACGAGTAATAGTCAAATACTCTTGATAATTTCTTAATTGAAAATCTCTATAAAAATTTATTTGCCACAAAATTCGTAACTTGTCACATTATGTCTAGCATCCGCCTAATAATAACAAATATGTTATATTATTAATTACGTTAAAAGCTTTACTCTGAGTCTTATTTAGTGTATACGTGAAGTGCAGAGCGTATTTGCTTTCCATGTCACGTGTGAAGCGTCCGTTAAACAAAACTGCCTCTTATAAGTACTTACACCGAGTCTCGAGATACGGCGTACTCATTAAGTATTCGTGTCGTTGCCAATGCCGGCGACGGAGCCTTCTCGGTCGAGGTATTTGTATGTACTTAGAACAGGCACGTATGATCTTACACAACTTGCATTGGATAAGTTACCTACTTATCATCTATATATTATTTTGAATTTATTGTATTTGATTAAGACTACGGTAAGTATTTCGTAGCAGTATTTCTCCTTGGCCGCGGTCTTTGTAAAAGACAATAAAAAGATCTAAAGAGGTAAAATTACTGCAAGAGAAGAAAACTTAAAATGAGACCCTATACCCCCATTTGACAAGCATGATAAGTCAATTTCCTTACAATTTTGGAAAAGTTTATTCTCAGCGGCGGTACGTACATAAGTTGAGAAATTTTAATCTTTGCGATAGACCTAGATGAAAATCTATTTTATTAATGTAATAATAATTAATAAATGGAAATAGAAATAAATTGTAGGAAAATAAATTACAGAATGAGGCTCATAATATGTATATAAAAATTACAATTTTAATTATATTAATATACAGATAGATTATAGTGCAGTGTGGTAGCGGCTACGAATACTACCAACCCTTACGTTGCTTGTGGATGTCGCAAAAGTTGACTAAGAGCTTTATATCGACCTAGGCCAATTTCACCTAATGCTATTTCGTCAACAATTGCGATACATTCCCAAAGAGAGTTGACGTCAGGCATGCGGCCAGTCATGAAACTTTTGCAATATGTACAATCGAAGAGGAGAACATATTACTTTACTTACTTTCCCTGTAATGAAATTATGTGATTGTACTCCTAAAGTAGTTTCTTTTTATCTACTGAAATTTAAAACCTAGACTTTGAAGAGAAAAAGGTAAGTTAAATATCTGGTTTACTTACTTGTCACTTTATATAGCGAACCATAACAATTTTTGTAATTAAAGTTGTAGCATTTACATTTCAGTACAAATTCCAACAGCTTTTAATTTAAAATGGTGGGCGTCCTATCTTTATTGAGATGTTTACGGACACATTGATCCAAATGCCACCCTAAAAAAGGTCCCTTAAATTGTTTCACACAATTTAATTTCAACTTTGTTGCAAACAGATGATAATTGCAATTAAGGTCTAGCTAGTTTTGTTAAAAAGTATAGTGGATTTGCCTGCAATATTTCTGTGAGGAGTTTCTCAATAGCATTCTCCAAAGTCTGACTTGTTCCCAGTAAACCGCAAGAGGCGCGCTGTCTATTTCATGGGGCTAAACCATTTAACTTTGTTAGGTAATGCGCGTTGTAAAACTAAAGAATACTGGACATGAGAAATGTAGGAAAATTCGCTTAGTTGAGTACCATTTTAACTTATTTCATAAAGTAGTAAACGTATTTGAAATGAAGTGTGTTCGTCTATTTTTAGTAATCTATTTCGCTTGTACAAATTTATTGTATAAAAAAATCTAGGATTTCTGTTGCTTAATAAACTAAAATAAAAGCAAATTAATGCAATTTACGTTTTAATTTGACTGTGTCAAGTGGAGTAAAACTAACAACCAGCAAATATGCCAAAGTAAATGAATAATACAAGGTTGTGCGGTGCGACAAAATGTAGAGCTTCGGTCATTAAAACTGTTCTCAACTACATATTCTCGATCTCGATTCACTTTAATATTTACTATATAAATTTACAGAATTTATAATGTTTTTACTGCGGAATACTTTCTTGTGCGATCCACAAAATGTAGTCCGAATCTGTGTGCAATTTCTGGCCGTTTATTGTTCTCTGGTCTGGACTGGTCACTTGCTCGTCCTCCATTAATGTTGTTATTAAACAATCAATAAAAATATCCTTGTTATCTTGAAAAATAATAAACGCACGAATGAAATTTTATCCTAAGATAAAGAACAAGTTTAAGTCAAAATTATGGATGACGGGAACGAAATTATGGATACCGACGAGTTTATGACATTTCGGCACTGTTGCAAGTACCATGATCATGAAAGAATGGAGTATGATTATGGCGGTTTTAATAGTGCCGAAATATCAGAAACTCGTAAGTAATAAAATTTATGGTATAAATTCCTTTAGCCATAAAATCGCGAGTCTGAGTGACCATGATAGTTTGAAATCCCAACTTCTTCAGCCAAGTCGCTACCTACCGTGGCAGAAGAGCTCTTCTTAAGTTATCCCAATATCAATTACTCTGTCCAAAGATAAGAAAAGACTTAGTCTCAATACTACTATGACGCAGTATTATTTGAAACACTTTCTTTATATGAGCTATTATGAAATACGATATAAATAAATTTCACGACTGTGTAAACTTGCAATTCCGTTTAGAAAATATGGCTATATGAAAGTCATGGTAAAGATCAAATTGGGAAGGTTAACTTCGCTCGGCATTTCTCCGCTAAAGCGGTGCGGTTCCAACCAATTCAATTGCTACGCTGTTCTTACTTTGCCCCAGCTCGAGCTTTTTGATTAAAACTTTAATAAAAAACCAAGCTAAGTGGAATATTAACAGTTATGCAACGTTTAATTACCAAAATAAAACAGATTTTTATGTAAAAAAGTATTTACATAACAAAGTTGGGCTTAATTAATGTTGTTTATGAAGTAAGCATGTTGTTAAAAATGTTTATGTTCTAATTCACAATTAACAACAGTTGTTTTTTCGTGTTTCGAGCATATTGTATAAAGTATCCGAGATTAGAGTAAATCTTACCAATTAGGGAATTGATTTTTACGTAGACGGATAAATACGGAGTGTAACTAATTGCTCGATATATTTGTTTCTTCAAAATACACCTGGGCATTTTCTGTTTCTACTAAGTCTTTATTTTGTTACGTATTTTTATTTTCATTATTTAGTTTATTGTTTAGATCTTATAAAAATAGCTTTTTAAATTTAATCTGTTGAAGACTTTTGCGAACAAATTATTACCTGTATTAGGTTCACTCAGACTGCCTAATTTAGTGTTGAGTGGGTTTGAAGATAGCTAACGTATAATAAAATATTGTATTAATCGCCCGTGGGGCGAACAGATGCGATGCGTGACTTGAGTGCATGCAGGACGGCGCGGGCGCCCGCTTACCTGCCCAGCCGGTCCTTTCTATCTCTCTCTTCCTTCTTTCCACGATCATATCTCCTTCTCATTCGCACGGGAATGTAGCTAAGCAACATCGCTTCTCAGTATAAACAGTGCTGCCAACGGTATCAAAATCATATGAAATGTAGGTTGTAAGTTAATTCACTTTCATAATTTTGAACGTAAATCAAAAGCACACAATGTATGCGCATAGCGTGCAAATTGTGGATATAATTGATTGGCACGGTTTCAGCTTCTATATTTGTTATACAGAATATTCTATAGAGACCATGTAAAAAAAACCAACCATAATGGTTAGTTAGAAATGGAAATAAAGTGCTACTAAGTATTATTTTATGCGATTACATTATAGATTACGAAACAAAATTTAAAAAGTTAATTTGTATGGTAGTGCGTTTTATTATCTACTAAAATAATAGGAACAGCCTTATTGGGCTTATGTGTTAGTTTTGTATTTATTTGGATTCTCTAGTAACTATACAAAGTTTCCTTATTAATAAAATCTATATTTTATTAATCTTTGGTTTAGTAATAGGGTTTTAATTATTTATTGCAGAAATTTTATCTACTTACAGTTGTATTCTTACATTCGCTATACGGAGAGATACGAAACGCTACACGTTCGACTAATTTTTAAATGTTGTTGACTGTCAAAATTTAAATGCTGTTGTGTTGGTAACACTGCGCGCCAGTCAAGCTGGTCGGGCGATCGACGCGAACGCAGTCGTTCAGAAACGTGAATGTTTTACTTAGGTACGATCGTACGATGGCCGCAGACTATGTATAATACATTCTCTACATATGTATTATACAGGGTTGTCAATCGTTCTATGAAATACTAATAAGTATGTGAGAGGGTTTCATTGCTATTCAGATAAAAGTCCGCAACATATTATTTTGTGAGTACTAAGTTCAGTGCTTCAATGCAATGTTCTGTGAAATTAATTATATCTCATCAGCTTAGTGACGTCTACTGTTGGTGTTAGGCTTTGCCATGAAGATGATAAGATCGTAATCGTCACGGAAGCGGGTTTGCAATCGCTGTTACTGTAACAAGCTTTCCAGAATAGTGCTGCTGCGCTTCTGGCGGATAGAATAGAAATAGAATATAATATTATAGAATCTTTTTCTCCATATTTTATAATATCTGCTTGGATTAATTTATGGATTGCCTAGATTATAACACAATACTAATATTTTCGTACTTAATAGTTCTATTCATATGGACTTTTTTAAATAATAAATGCAACATTGAAACTAAGAGCAATAAAACCCTTTTATCAGACGCGATTAACGATAAAGTATAGCGCCTCAATACAAGATATTCTATAGTGTGAGATTTGAAGTTAGTACAATCTACGAGAAAACTTACTTTGACCACTACTTGTTATCCTTGTTCCAAATGCTATATATTAAAATAAAATTGCAATATTTTTAAATAAAACTATTTTTACTGATTCTATCGCGGTTGTATTTGATTTTTAATTGCCCGACGTTTCGAACATTTTACAGCGTTCATGGTCACGGGAGACTGATAGCTGTAAAATGTTCGAAACGTCATGCAATTAAAAATCAAATACAAACGCGATAGAATCCATAAACTTAGTTTTATTTCAAATGTGTAATATTGGGGTTATTTTAATTTAGGGTACCGCTATCAACCCTAATTAAAGATGCGCAAGACAGTGGCTGAATAACGTTATTATGCCGTGCCATATGCTTACGCTATTCAAGCGTCAAGGCTTTTACAATCTGGTTATTACGACATTTTAAAATGATGCATCGATGATGTTTAAAAAAAAATCTAAATTTTTAAAGGTCTTCTTTGTTCATTTTTAACAACAATAAGTAATATAAATCTCAAAAATAAATAAATATAAATGAAGGACACCAAGCTATTATTAGAACTACATGATTCGACGCGATTAGATCATCATCATAATCCTTTTCTTATCCCTATTATTTGTACATACATATACATAGCCTCACGCCTGTTTCATAGAGTTGTAGACAGAGACTACGGATTGCCACAAACCACGATTCTGACATATCTCCATCGCTTCATTCACAGTCTTCATGCATGCTCTACGGTTACGTGTACTCTTAATCTGACCTTTCGCCAACACATCTTCAATTTGATCCAGAAAAGTACGACGTGGTCTTTCCCCTTGTAATCGTTCACTCACACTCGCTTTGTATACTTGCTTAGTCAACCTTTCTTCACTCATTCTTTCCACGTCTCTACATCTTCATTCACACCACAGCGCTCTTTTATTTGTATGGGATCGTTTTAATATGTACGTTTCTTTCATCGTACATATTGCAAAAGTTTTGGCAATATTTTTATGACCGGCCGTCTATCTAACTGTCAATCCTTCTTGGAAATATTACTGTTGACCACACGGCATCAGATGGAGTTAGCCCTAGTTGATGTAAAGCTCTTAATAGTACATCCACGAACTTATACGGGTTAGGAAAATTAGTAGCCACACCACACAGTTAAATACACACAATCGGAGAACATTTTTTAATCAAACACCGTCCAAAAAATAAAAATTGTTAATGACTGATTGTGATCTTCGGTTTATACTTCCCACTGTTGAATGGAGCCTCTTCCACGATTGAGAAATAATCTATTATACTGGCTGGTCAGACGGATTAATATAGGGCTTTATTTCGATTTTCTTTTTAATTCCTTATGGTGGCAAGGTTTCCGTGTGGTGACGGAGTAATAATACAATTCACCACTCCCTGTCTTATCCGTGGATGATCGTAAGAGATGACTAAGGGATATAAAATGTAAATAACCTCTATTCGAGAGAAGGAAATCTCGAAACAAAACCCTATACCAACACGTCTGACCAACGTTCTCTCCCATTTGGAAGAGGCTCGAGCCCAACAATGGGACATTTATGAGCGGAGATGATGATGATGGTGGCAAATGATGGATCTACGACCTCAATAATTTCATTGTATAAAATTATTAAACATTTAATAACTGACTGCACAGATGGCTTAGTGGTTAAGTTACTGTGCTAGGTCACGTAGGTTCGATTCCCACGCAGGTTAATACTTTGTGCGATTCATATTTTATTGTTGTGAGTCTGATTATAATTTGTGTCCGTTAATTACATGTTTGTAAAGTCCACCGCAATACAAGGATTGTTTTCTTAGTGTAAAGTGTTGTTTAAAAGAAAACTGTTTCTGAAATACACATGTAATATATTCAATGGTTTGAATTATTTCTGCATATGTTTTAGTATCAATATGATATATTGTTAATACAAAAAGTAGGAGAGATAATTAAGGGTCCGAAATATTAATATTGGTGCTTCGTATTTTAATTGATAACGTTGTGAATTATGTTAAAATATTGTAAATTACTTCTATCTAATTTTGATAAAACCGTCCAACGTCAAAATTACACTATAAATCACTAAGGCTTTGCAGCTAATGCATATTTATTATTTACGAAAGTTCCTCTGAGAGAATAAGGCCAAATATAATAATGAATTCCATTAGAATAAATATATTCAATGTTGTTTTTTTTTATACTGAAATTCATAAATCTTTAACTGAAATCTCACTTGAATAAGATAAAACGCGTAATAAACATGAACCAAGAGTCGGTGTTAGTTAAGTTTGAAATATAAATATTCATCAGTCATCTTGTTTTCAGTACGTTTCATTATTCGTCTTTTTGTTTGTGTATAGTTGATGAGCACGCTCAGCCGGCTGACTTTAGCTTGACGTTGTTTTAAAGTAATCATTCCACCAATTGTTACTTGTAGAATGCTTTAAGCTGGTATATATAGAATATAGCACAACTGTTAGGGGCCGTCCATTAATCACGTGAGGTTTGAAAGTTTAGTAGTTTGTCAAAAATCACGAAATACCACAAGGAGGATGTGGTAAGTTATCACGTGTATTTTTTTCTCGTCAAACGCTGAGATTTCTAAACTGAAGAGCCGTTGCCAGACAACGAACAAAGTCGTTTAAAGTAGGTGATCTGTATAAAATCCTTTTTGTGAAGTAAAAAAGGAAAAGAACCGAGAATATAATGAGCTGTGGGCTACTTCTTTGTAGGTACTACATTTCACGTTATGTTGATGGGGAAGAGGGGTCAAAATCTGGGGTCATAGTCTTAAACCTCACCACGTATCACCAAGGTTGGGGGTTAAAAATGCTAAAAAAAAGATGACGTGATTAATGGACGTCCCCTTAGCTATGTATTTCTGTGACATGTTAATATAAGAAATTGGTAGAAATACTTATTTTTTCTGTAAGAATATTGAATATTAAGCTTCTGTTCGAAGCATCTAATAGATAAATTCAGTTCAATAAGAAAATCATCATCAAATACGCTGTCAAGTTCCATACATAGGTAGTAAGGTTTTTGTTTATTTTCTATCCCAATTTTACCTTTTTTATTCCCTGCCATTGAGATATTTGCGGAATTATAATAACTAATGAGAAACTCCTAGGTGTTCCGTCTCCGTGAACAATCCATTTCTAAACACTATGATTGTTCGATTTAGGGAAACATATTAATTTCTCTTCAAAGCAAACAAAGGAAAAGACCATTAGAAAATTATTTTAAAACAAAATATTCTACTTACACATTTTAACTTCAATAAATAAAAGCTAACGTTTTCTCTCTTGCCATAAAAAAGTAAATAAAAATCTTCCATAAAGGTGTCTATTTTAAAGCTGTAACAATTAGTTAGTGTCGAGTGAGGCTAGCGGATTCTGTCCCGGATACGTAGCCCCGGTGCGGGCGACGAGGGCGCACATGTTAGCTTTTTACCATCGCCCTTCGTTCCGCACACATGTCGCTTCAACAAGCAAAAAATGTTCATAAATATGGCACCCTATACGGACAAGACGTTGATAGTTCCTCGCTAATGGCACTTTGAACCCATTATCTCAATTCTAAAGTTTGAAGTGGGCTACATTTATACATGTATCTATACTTTTACAATATATAGATATTTTTATGTACATACTATTTCAATATGATGAAAATAATTAAGGTTTATATAAACATTGATATAAAATAAAACTAACAGTTTTTATTCAATAGAAGTTCTGTTCGTAGATATCCTAAAAGTGAGATTTGAACTGATATACGACAATTACATCAAGATTACACACTTAAAAAGTGTTATAAAAATATTCTTTTGTATAAATTAGTATATGAAAAGATAAGATTATTTTCTTGTAAAATTACATTGTTATAACATTATTGTTAGATTTTGGTATTGTCATGTAATATGTATATATACTTGAATGGGTAGGCAGTTGTGCAATAATTAATTTGACATATAACTTTAAATTCTATGTAAAATAGGGATAGCTTAATATAGTTTACCAGACTTTGCACTTCGTGCTTGTTATTGAGACTTGGCGTTTTGCCTGATAGAGGTACGGTAGTTGCATGAATAAATCTGTGGAACTAACGAGGCAAGCAGTTTAAACAGACCGATTTTTACGATGCTTTTAAGAAATTATAGAAATTTTAAAGTTTTCAATCCGTACTTTCTTGATCGTATTGATAGATTTTTGGTCAGTGGTTTGGATTTTCTTTATTCCTTACCTGAGTAAGGAATCACTAGTGATTTTTTCACTATGCAAATAAAATTAACCTATTATACTACGCTGGTTAAAAGAGCTTAACCAATAGTTTTGTTTCTATTTTCCTTCTCAATATAAACTTACATTCAGGTGAAGTTTTCGTTCGCCTTCTGCTATTCTGCAATAAAGCTAAAAATATAAGTCCAATCTTGGTTCTTTAAAGCGAGTAAAAAAACCTTCATGGCATCGCATCTTGTTCAAGTTTAACTGGTTCCAAATGGTGTCAATTTCTCTTAGTATAACATAGCCGACACGTCTCAAAATACTCTTGATTAATAAATTGAGTTCAGTGTAATTTTTTTACGATAAGTTTGAAAAAAAGTTATTTTAAGTCTACTTTTTCACGCTCCTTTTTTGTCACATTATATTATTTATTGTACCCCGCTATGTAAATAGGTAGTATATATCCAAATTAAAGTGATTAAAATCTTAATAACATAGACACATCTAAATATTTATTTTATTATATAAATAAAAAATTATATTAGGTTTATTTCTTTATTTATTTTTCTGGATACCGATAATATGAAGATATTTAAAGAAAAAAACCCAATCTCGTTTCTTAAGGTTATCGTTAAAAAAGGTTATCGAGTGTTTTTAAATATAAATTATGAAAACAAACAATCTATGATTGTCCCCGATGGAAATCCCATTTAAAGATTTGCTCTAATTGCGTGGGAATTTAATAGTATACATCCTTATTTTTTTACTTATTATTAATGGCATACGAGCAAGACAGCATATGGTGGTAGATAGTAACTGCTGGTCGTTTACTTCTGTTTTTTTTTTTGGTGAGCTATGTTCTGGACACACGCCGTCCGTTCCATCCGGGGCGCCGGAAAGGGCAGCGCGTGGCCCCATAACCCACCGTATTCCCTTCCCATCGCCAATGGGCAAGCCTCTGGGACCAGAGCCAGCCCGGCGGGTTACCCTTTCCACCATCCCCATAACCACCATATATAATTAGATGTAGATTTTGTGGAAAAGTGTAATAACTAGTCAGAGACAAGTCCACTAAACGAGTGCAATCAGAAATGTGAACAGCGTGACTCTAGCACGAGCAGAATATATTAATATATGTTTTAAAACAAAATAACTGTCGCAATTTATTTATATTGGAGTACAGTTAGAATGATGGCATATGTGACACAAGGTTTTCGTGTTGAAAATATTGCGTGATTGCTGATAAACTTCAAATTAGAGAATCGATTGCGTGTGTAGAATTATAATGATTCCCACCAGCTGATACCGTGGTAGTTATCGTTCGTACACACTCTTATAATATCCTAAATTAATTCAGTGTTAATTTTCCGATAATGACAGTCGAAGCAAGTCTATTGGCAATTCAATATACCATAATGACAAAACTTCCTGTTAGGAAATTTACTTTGCGCCATCCTAATATTGGCAACACCTATTAACATTTTATTAGTTTTGGTAAGTTTCAGCACTTATAAGTTTGATAAGCTTTTGATTACGATTGCTTGCAACGGTTTAAAATTGCTGACCTATATATAGACGCGTTCGATTTTGTACTAAATTTGGTTGTCGAGTTTGATATATAGGTTTTGATCCGATTTTGATTGAGGATTTGAGATGCAGATAGCATCTAGATTCCGTATGAATGTTTAAATTGGGCCGCCGGTTTTTTTGTTCATCGAATGAAGAGAGTAGCGAATTATTACTATTCGTACTTCATTTTTTTGGGAGAGTATGATACAATTCCGGATCAGCAGGTCAATTTACGACTGACAGCAGAAAAATGTTAGCATGAGCTATCACTACAAAACGAATTTTAATTTATATGAATTTATCTTTATCTGTGCCTTTACAAATGTACATTCCCTGGGAACAACTTACACCCAGATCGAAAACATTTACTTATGCATCGCATAAAGAATTTTGCTACGTGGGGTTCGAAACTACAACAAACTCGACGCCAGAGGTGCCATAAGTGCAGTCAAATTATTATTTATAAAACAATAAAATTAAGGTTTGTTAATTTTAGCAACTCAGCTACCCGCCTAAATTGATTCCCACGTAGGGAATTTTTTGTGCGATACATCATCATCATCATCATCTCAGCTCATATATGTCCCACTGTTGGGCTCGAGCCTCCTCCATAATGGGAGGGAAAATGACCTACTATACCACGCTGGTCAGACGTGTTGGTATAGGGATTTGTTTCGAGTTTTCTTTCTCTTGCATAGATGTTATATGTATTTTATATCCCTTAGTCGTCTCTTACGCTCACCCACGGGTAAGACGACACGGGGTGGGGAATTGTATTCTTACTCCATCACCACACGGATAAATATGTGATACACTTCGCAAATAATTGAAGAGTCTGGGTGTAGAGTCTGTTGTTTTATTTATCTTTTCTAGATTTTTTTACAGTCTCTTGTGATACAAGTATATAGTAAGTGTTATGCTGTGATATCTTTTAGAAAAAAATATATATTCTAAGTACCTAAGCATTTTTATTTGACTGAAATAAAAATAAATTCTAGTCTACAGTTACCAATGGCTCATAACCATGCATTGAAAACGCTTGGTTAAAACATGAATGTAAAATAAACAGCAAAAAGCACCATACGCTATGCTATAAATATCTTTTACTCGCATTTTATCCCGTCTCGTAAATGCATCCTCCCTTCGGATCTCAGTATTTATATTACTAATGCTGCGAATACTGTAATACGCTAACTAAACTAAACTGTAACCTATTACTTTATTCATTATCATCATTTCAGCTTATATATGTCCCACTGTTGAGCTCGATCCTCCTCCATAATAGGAAGGAAATTGACCTACTATACCACGCTAGTCAGACGTGTTGGTATAGTTTTGTTTCGAATTTACCTTCTCTTTTATATCACTTAGTCGTCTTTTACGATCACTCATGGGTAAGATTGGGGTGGTGAATTGTATTCTTACTCCGTCATAAGATAGAAAGTACTGTTACACGGAAAGTTAGTTATCCCACAGGTAATAAAAGCTGTCGGATAGTTATCTGTCTAGTTAATCACATTCAGACAGTTGCTACCAAATCTTCATTTCGAAAATATTCATTTCGGGTTAATGGAGAAACGCCCTGAAAGATTATTTGTCTATCCAATTTAGCTTAAATTAGACTTCTAAATCGCGTTGATGTGTATATATATGTCATAAGATTTTCATTATTGCATGAGATGTACTTAAAGAGGTTGGATTGTATGAGATTTTTCTGATTATTTCTTCAAAGATTTTGTTCTCCAGATCTTTCGCTAGCAATGTGGTACAGTAGCTAATTGCTTCTACTCAGGTCGATTTTCTGTAAGATTGTAGTATTATATAGTAAGCTGGCACGTTTGTGATTGCGGATAAAAAATAGTATGACAACTTGTATCCGAAATTTCAAGAGGATCGGTTCAGGAATTATTTTATTTTTATTTTGTTTTATTGCTTATGGTGGCAAACGAGCATGCAGCACACCTGATGGTAAGTGTTACTGCCGCCCATAGACTTTTGCAATACCAAGGGCATTGCTATGCCGCTGCCTACAAATACAAACCCACCCAGTTGGACTTCCGGCTCGCTCACCCAACGAAGTGCAATAGCACATGGCCTTTATTACTCAGACGTCTTCAGCGAGAGTGTGGTACTACCCCGGACGATCCAGTCAGCGGCTGTAGACAGAAACCTGTCAACAGCGTGGCCTTACCACTAAAAAGTTAATACATAAAAGGGTAAAAATTAAAATCAAACAAAAAAGGCATTGATAATAATTGTTAGGATTATTTATTTAAAAATTACCATTAGCTGTTTCAGTTGCTCACTCTATCCGGTATAATCTGTGCATGGATGGGATTTTAGTTTTATTTTATTGATAGATTTGTATTCGTTGCATGCATGTCCAGGGCGGTCCGGCGACAATAAACAAATATTTGTACAATTTCACGGTTTACACACGTATCTGGAAATGACGCGTCAATATTATGGCATAGCAAAACTTGTGATTTTGCACGGTTTTGTATAACAAAACACTGATGTCGAACGTTCGCGATGTTTAAATCAAACAGCGCTCTTCTATGAGTATTATTAATTCTAAAGACTATAATATGAAGTCCTTAATATTAAACAGACTAAGCTAACCTACACCATATGCATATCCAACCAAACAAAAAAAAATAAGAAAATGAACCTTTTTTTTTCATGCTTATTATAATCATATAGGTACATTGCAATATTAATCATAAAAAAAAACTATGATATATAACTATTGTGTTGTTTTTAGATAAAGTCTAGTTTGGTTCTTGTGGATTGTCATATATTTATCTTTATAATTTATTATTAGATTTGGGTTACTTACTTGAAATGGACTAATATACCGATGGTCAGATTTATTCGTAATTTGTTAATTTTGTTTTTGCAAAATCATATCGTCAATTTTTTTTTGTTTATTTCTTTATATTTTTACATATTGCGAAAATTTATTTTCGAAATTGTTATTTAGTGAAGTCGTTGAAACCTACTGAATAACGCTAGTGCTATTTATAAGAAGAGACTTTTGTATTTTGACACGAAGAAACAAGTCACTTTAATATTAATAATATTCTGTCTGAGTCTGAATGTCACTTATTGCTATTTCGATATTTTTATGCATTTGTAAAATCTTCGCAGCGGTTTATTTGCAATATATATTATAAAAGTTATACAGCAATCATCGGCGATTATTATTCACAACAATTTGCATATATACTATATTCCATTTAGTCGCAAACACGTCAAACACTATGGCTTGTTATTGATATAGCACGTCGTGCATACGGACTACGAGATTAAGCCTGAAAGCCGTACCACACAAACGTTGAATAGATTTATTTGCCAATTGCGTTCATTGCAAAAGCTTGCATGAATCCTTTGCAATACTATTCAGTTATATGAAATTTATTATTCACAAGTTAAGTCCGCAATCTCATTTAAAGTTCTATTTATCATTATTTTCACAACTAAGTCTTCTAACTTCCTCTTCATTTGATCGACATATCTCGTTCACAATTTGAGAAACGCATTTATGTCTACTGCCGCATCCAATTACGAACAAGACCCCTATTATATAGGAAACTTTAAACAAAGTTGCATTTCTAGTTTTACTTATTTAAAAATAGTACCTACACTACCGTCCAAAAGTTTGGAAGCAGCAAGGTAAAATCGAATAAAACCAAACTAAGTCATTTAAATTTAAATGTATTGATAAAAAAATAAAGAACAAACAGAAACTAACTTAAACAAAATAAAAAAATAATATACAATGGTAAATTAGATTAAATTTTAGCTTCATCAAAGTGTCCACCTTTCTCCTTTATAATCTTCTCACATATTCTGGGCATTCTATTAATCAATTTTTTAAAATAATCTTTATCTAATTTGTTCCATTCGTTCTCTAATAGCTGCCACAAATGTTCTGAGCTCGTAGGACAACGACTTTTCACCCTCCTGTCAAGTTCATCCCAAACAAGTTCAATGGGAGAAAGATCAGGGGATTGAGATGGCCATTGCATGATGTTTAAAATGTTTTCAGCTTTTTTCTTGTTTAAAAAGTTCTGGCACAATTTAGACGAATGCTTAGGATCATTATCCTGTTGAAAAATGAATCCAGAACCAATGAGACTTAGTCCACTGGGTATGGCAGAATCTTGGAGAATTTTTAAATAGCCTTCCTTGTTTAATTTTCCGGTTATCCTCACAAGATTGCCGGGTTTACTGTTGCCAAAACACCCCCAAACCATGAAATTACCACCACCATGTTTGATGGTAGGCACTGTACATGCCTCTGAAGCCCTCTCTTCTTTTGACCGGCGTACAAAGACACGTCTATTGGATCCGAAAATCTGAAATTTTGATTCGTCACTCCAAAGGACATTTTCCCATTGTTCTATAGTCCAGTTTTTATGCGCTTTTGCCCATTCTAGTCTATTTTTCTTATGTCGATTTGTTAGTTTGGGTTTTTTAGCAGCAACACATCCTCTTAATCCCGCAGACAGTAAGCGTCTTTTAACAGTAGTTGTTGAAATGGGTGTTTCTCGCGTATCATTCAGAGCTGCAGTGATCCGTGGTGCAGTTAAGCGTCGATTCCGTTTAGAAAGAACTCTAATGAAGTTGTCCTCTTGATTTGTTGTGGATTTGGGCCTACCAGATCTCTTTCTATCTTCATTTTTCCCCGTTTCTTGTTTTCTAGCAAGGGTATAGTGGACACCTTTACAAGAAATTCCGAGCCTTTCTGCGATTTGACGTTCACTGTATCCTTCCTCGCGTAGAGTGCAAATAGCGCTTCGCTGTTCAAGCGTGATTTGCTTGCGTTTTGCCATTTTCAGAAGAAAAAATACGGTCAAAGTAGTAGCCGATATCTTTCGAATACAGACAATGTTAATATCACAACTTTCACGTGCCAATGCTCAAGTGCGACTGAATAAGGTCTAAAAAAGTTAAAACCAGCAAACATTATCAATAAAACTACACCATTGCATAGGATAAAGTAGCCGACGGATTAAGTCATAAAACACGTGTTTCGTCAATATTAAGGAATTCCATAAAACTTGATGAATGTAGGATAATAATCCTTTTGTGTTTGTGTAGACAGTCGTAAAAGGTTGTAAAACTTAAGATTATTGCTAATTTTTACCGCTATTAGTCGGCATTTATTTGTTTTGTTTGAAAACAGGTGTGCTTCCAAACTTTTGGACGGTAGTGTATATATTATTGTGGGGAATAAATTATAACCAGGCAAAGCTTTATTTAAATTCATTCTGCATTTAGCTAGAGTTGTATTAAATTGGTGTGTGGAAGTAGTGGAAGTAAGTTGTCCGTTGGGTGACGGAGTAAAAATGCATTTTATCATCTCCTATATTACCCGAGGGTGTCGTAACGACTAAAGGATTTAATATGTATATAATGATGATGAAGATATTAAGAATTGAAATTGAATGTACAAGAGAAGGAAAATTCGAATAAAATTCTATACCAATCCGTTTGACCAGCGTGATATAGTAGGTCAATTTCTCTCCCACAGTGACGGTGCACCGAGCTCAATAACGAAACGTTTGTGGGCTGAGGTGATGATGAGATGAAATGTATGACATGGTATAAAAGTATATTAGTGAATGGTTTGAATTCTACTGCTTTGAATTCGAACAATAATATTAATATTCTTAATATTTCATTTTCTTAAATGTAAATGAAATATTGATTATGTTATTTATATACAAGAAGGTAACATAAACGCAAAAAAAAATCATTTTCTGCGTCACAATTTTCACGAACCTCAAATTGGATAGCCATTTGATGTTTAGGAATGTCGTGACAATTTACAATAGTACCATCATAATAATACAATTTTACCAAGTATGCTTTTACAGGCAGTTTTTGCAGGCCCTTTGTAAACAGGTAGGCGAGGCCACAAAAGACTCGGTTCGGGTTTTGTAATTTAACAAAGAAAGTAAGGTGTGCCTTCTTACCTGAAGCTGATTCAAATGCGCACAAATTATATTTTAGGTACTAAAGCTGATTCCAAAAGACGATTCCTTCAACTAAAATATTAATCTTCTTCGTCCGTTCTTATATTCATCTAAAATATTAACATTAAATATATTACTTCTAAGATTTCTTGCAGACGTTATAAATTTATGAGATAAATACGCTTAAAGAAATCAGATAGCATGGTAGTTTGAAAAGTCAAGATTAAACTGTTGGAAGGTCTTGAACGATTAGTTATTAATAAAGAACCATCCTTTCATTTAATAAAGATATTTTGTAAAGCATTTCTTATCTCTTTTATTGCTGATGGTGGTAAACGAGCAAGCAGCACACCTGGTGGTAAGTGTTACTGCCGCCCATGGATCTTGCCAATAGCAGTCGTACAGCTAGGCCGCTACGTGCCATTCAAAAGCCCAAATCCAACCAGAAAGTTGGCCTGCTGGCTCTCTTGCTCAACAACGCACAACAGCACATGGCCACTGGTTAGACTTTGATTTTATGCGAGAGTGGTATTACCTCGGACGGGCCAGCCCGCGGCTGTAGACAGAAAACTGTCCGATGACAGTTTGATGTCAGATTATGTTTTAGTGGGCCATACACACCCACATATGGCCTACTAAAACATAATTTACATTTTATAACTTCAGACTTTCATCCCCAAAGGGGTGCAATGCAATGTGTCTTACGTTTCGGTTAGAACATGCATACATACATACACTACCGTCCAAAAGTTTGGAAGCACACCTGTTTTCAAACAAAACAAATAAATGCCGACTAATAGCGGTAAAAATTAGCAATAATCTTAAGTTTTACAACCTTTTACGACTGTCTACACAAACACAAAAGGATTATTATCCTACATTCATCAAGTTTTATGGAATTCCTTAATATTGACGAAACACGTGTTTTATGACTTAATCCGTCGGCTACTTTATCCTATGCAATGGTGTAGTTTTATTGATAATGTTTGCTGGTTTTAACTTTTTTAGACCTTATTCAGTCGCACTTGAGCATTGGCACGTGAAAGTTGTGATATTAACATTGTCTGTATTCGAAAGATATCGGCTACTACTTTGACCGTATTTTTTCTTCTGAAAATGGCAAAACGCAAGCAAATCACGCTTGAACAGCGAAGCGCTATTTGCACTCTACGCGAGGAAGGATACAGTGAACGTCAAATCGCAGAAAGGCTCGGAATTTCTTGTAAAGGTGTCCACTATACCCTTGCTAGAAAACAAGAAACGGGGAAAAATGAAGATAGAAAGAGATCTGGTAGGCCCAAATCCACAACAAATCAAGAGGACAACTTCATTAGAGTTCTTTCTAAACGGAATCGACGCTTAACTGCACCACAGATCACTGCAGCTCTGAATGATACGCGAGAAACACCCATTTCAACAACTACTGTTAAAAGACGCTTACTGTCTGCGGGATTAAGAGGATGTGTTGCTGCTAAAAAACCCAAACTAACAAATCGACATAAGAAAAATAGACTAGAATGGGCAAAAGCGCATAAAAACTGGACTATAGAACAATGGGAAAATGTCCTTTGGAGTGACGAATCAAAATTTCAGATTTTCGGATCCAATAGACGTGTCTTTGTACGCCGGTCAAAAGAAGAGAGGGCTTCAGAGGCATGTACAGTGCCTACCATCAAACATGGTGGTGGTAATGTCATGGTTTGGGGGTGTTTTGGCAACAGTAAACCCGGCAATCTTGTGAGGATAACCGGAAAATTAAACAAGGAAGGCTATTTAAAAATTCTCCAAGATTCTGCCATACCCAGTGGACTAAGTCTCATTGGTTCTGGATTCATTTTTCAACAGGATAATGATCCTAAGCATTCGTCTAAATTGTGCCAGAACTTTTTAAACAAGAAAAAAGCTGAAAACATTTTAAACATCATGCAATGGCCATCTCAATCCCCTGATCTTTCTCCCATTGAACTTGTTTGGGATGAACTTGACAGGAGGGTGAAAAGTCGTTGTCCTACGAGCTCAGAACATTTGTGGCAGCTATTAGAGAACGAATGGAACAAATTAGATAAAGATTATTTTAAAAAATTGATTAATAGAATGCCCAGAATATGTGAGAAGATTATAAAGGAGAAAGGTGGACACTTTGATGAAGCTAAAATTTAATCTAATTTACCATTGTATATTATTTTTTTATTTTGTTTAAGTTAGTTTCTGTTTGTTCTTTATTTTTTTATCAATACATTTAAATTTAAATGACTTAGTTTGGTTTTATTCGATTTTACCTTGCTGCTTCCAAACTTTTGGACGGTAGTGTACATATCATCACGCCATATTCCTTGCAGGGTAGGCAGAGAGAACAGAAATGAAAATTTCGGTTAGAATATTTTTGAATAACATTAATAGAGATTTTGTTGACGTTTACTGGGCACAGTTATAAACTTTCGGCTTACTGTTGAGAACTGAGAGAGCCATTCGCAGACAGGAAATAAAATTAACATTAAAAATATATTTTTTTAAAATTTCAGTGATTCTTTTATTCAGCTTAAATCATTAATCTATGTAAAATATTATCAATACATTTTCGTGTGCCCAATTTATTTATTTTTGTACAGATAATATGCAAATATATTGTTCCAAATCGTGAAAAGCAAAGAAAGGGAAGAGCTAAAGTCTTTGTTTCAAAAGTCGCTGGTAGATTTGTCAGGATAACAATAATCCTAATGAAGCGAAGAGATAAGAGTTTAATATTAAAAGCTTTTTCTTTAAGAACTCTACACCAATCTTTATAAAATAATAAATAAATTCTCGCTAATAATGTTCTTCATTGTTTTGGAAACAATTCAGATTTTGGTATTCTGATTATTATATCTTTTAACTTTAGGTTTAACGATTTTAGGTTAATAGATTCTTAGAAATCAATTGGCTTAGTTTAAATTATTAATTATCTCTATAAAACATAACCGAAGCTTTCAATAATTTCATGAAAAATATATTTTTTTTTTGCTTTATGAATAATAGAGAGATTGCGATTCGATTCTTAAGCAGGGCAGTACTTTCATACTTTGTGCGATTCACAAATTGTTTTTCTGAGTTTTGCTGTAATTTGGGTCCGTTAATTACATGTTAAGTCCCCTGCAATATAATTATTACTTTATTAGATAGTTTTAGGTCTTATAAAAATGTATTTAAAATTATTAATCTTAATTTTGTAAACTTTACAATGTGAGAGTTGGCATATTTTGTACAGCGAGCAAAGCCATTCAGTAAAAGTACTGCGAGCAAAAGTTGTTCTTGATTTCTTGAGGAACCTCTGTCCGAATCAGAAGAATAATGTAATATCTGAAATTAGAACAGTAGACCTACTGTCGGGAGCATCGTCGAAGACCCTTTTTTTTATTGGTGGACTATGGATGCGTCTCACCCCGCCAAATCGGTCCGGGGTGACGGAAAGTCGGCGCGTGACCCCATAGACCCACCGTAAAACCCCTCTGTTCGCCGTGCGAGCGGGCCACCGGTACCCGATTTTTGACTTCGGTGGCCATCGTCGAAGACCCTAGATAAGATGTCGTCTATCCACCGAAGTCAAAGATCGGGTACCGGTGGCCCGCTCGCACGGCGAAGAGAGGTGTTTACAGGGTGGGTCCATGGGGTTGCGTGCCGCCTCTTCTGTCGCCCCGGACGATTTGTCGGGGCGCGACCACATCCATGGTCCATCCTGAGGGAAAAAAAAAGATAAGATGTCGTCTAGTAACTATTTAGTTCTGCAATAAGTATATGCATTTTATGA
Organism: Lymantria monacha; assembly: GCA_905163515.2. NCBI lineage: Eukaryota > Metazoa > Arthropoda > Insecta > Lepidoptera > Erebidae > Lymantria > Lymantria monacha. Next base: position 5,683,080 of record LR991087.1, read on the forward strand.
ACGATAACCAAATAGTTAGTATTCTTATCTGTATGGTGACGTAGAAAAACGTACGGACGTATAACGGACGCAAATATATAACAGTAAAACATGGCAAACTTGAAATAAAACCACCCATCTAAACAGCGTAGTATAGTAGGTAATTTTTTTCAATTGCGAAGGAAGTCTGAGCCTATCGGCGAGTCATATATGAGCTAAAATACTGAAATTAACATTTTACTTTGTTGAAATATAAATTCCCAATTCTTTTTCCTTATTTATTTTACAAAAAATCAATGACTAATTGTAGAATAAAAAATCAAGACATTTTTATTCGTAACGATCGCGAATTCATAGCTTAGTTACGTTTAGTTTTGTACGTTGTAAGTGGAAGGATGTAGGTACCGGGGGAGACCGAGACTCACCTACCTTGACCAGATTGGTCACGTACTAAAGGAAGGTGGAGTCAAGAGTTTCCAAAACTGGCGAGCGTGTATGAAGAGAATTATGAATGTTGAGGAAGCGAGTGAAGTATGCAAGGATAGAGTTCTCTGGCACTCTGTTCTCTCTGCCTACCCTACAAGGGATATGGCGTGATGATATGTATGTAGTTTTGTGAATGTTTAATTAAGGCTTTAAGGGTAAAGGAAGACCAAAGAAAAGATGGACTGCGTGAGGCATGACACGGATATACAGGGTATGACTACAGAGATGACGTCTGATAGAACTGTAAGAAAGAAGATGACATATTGGCACGACCCTAAGTAATTGGGCTAAGAGCAAGATTATGATAATCGGGAATTCATAGCTTGGTTGAGCACATTAAATTCGAATAAGAAATGTTAATTGATGATTATGCTGACTAGCTTATGATCTTATTTATATAAAAGACTGAATAGTACTATAAATTTTTTTGCGCCGCTCTCAGTTTAAATAAAAACATGATACGCGTCTAATTAGTAGATTAATTATAATAAGCGTTAAATTATTCAATTTCAGCTGTGGGACACATTTAAACTAAGTAACTCAACGGTTAACTTTATAATAATTATCATCTAACCACAGCTTATAGTTTGATAGTCGTAATTAATGAAATCCTCCCTTCTATTGTTAATCCCCGGATACAATTTATGGGATATTTTGTTGGTGATTTCTCTCTATTTATTATTTATTACGCAATATGTATTATTTAGTTATTTATACATCGCTTATAGTATAGAAAAATGTTAGTACCTGAAATGAATAATATTAAAGAGAACTTTGACGCTCCCATAGGCTTCCTACGGGGTAGATAATGCCATAATCATTATGCTTGGTAGGTGAATTGGTGATTGTGTTTGGTATTATAACTTTTTATAATAGTGCCCAAAATAGTTATCTCTAAAGCGGTTTTTACGATTCCCATCAGAGAGTTGATAATACATTGCATATTCAACTCGTAATTACACGTGTGGGTCTCCTAGTTGCTACTAAATTTCACTTTCCAAATTGTACACAGCAAGGCATGTTAATTCGCAAACTTATGCGACTAGATCAATAAGTTCAAGAGGTCAAGTCTGCAATCAGGAGAAGATATCATCCAAGTTTCTAACTTCCCTAACACTAAATAAATATAACAATAAATGATTGGTACAAAAATAATAGATTTACCACAATTAATTACATGGTTTTCCGTGTGGTGACGGAGTAAGAATACAGTTCACCACCCCCTTTCTTACCTGTGGGTGATCGTAAGAGACGATTGAGGAATATAAACTACATATAACATCTATGCAAGAGATGGAAAACTCGAAACAAATCCCTATACCAACACGCCTGACCAGCGTGGTATAGTAGGTCATTTCCCTATCATTTTGGAGGAGGCTCAAGCCCGACAGTGTGACATAGGTATATGAGCTGTAATGATGATGACGATGATGAATTACATGGTAAATTATTAAAGTACTCTTGTAAAAATATAAGATTTTTATGTATTGAAAATAGTAACTAATACGTAAATTGATTGAAATTTGTTGGTATTGTAGATAATGATGTTGATGTTTTTTTTTTTTTTTTTTTGTTCGGTATTGTAGATAAATTATATAATTTTGATTGCAGAGATAACGTAATGGTTAAGATACTGCCGTGCCACGCGTTAAGAGTTCGATTCCTAAGCAAGACAATAACTATGTGCAATCGGTAAACTTTCATTTTGAGTCTTGTCACTTAATCATCTTTTAGGAAGGGCACAATGGGGGTGGTAAATTGCATACTTACTCTATCACCACACAAAGAATGATTTAAACTAGTCTTAGACCGTACTATCCACGCTGAATCTTATATTTTCGCTAGAGAAGGACGCTGTCAAGATTTTTGTATATCATATGTTATAAATTATTCAAGTTAATCCAGGAGTAGGTATGCGTCCGATATATCAAAACGAATCTGAAATCGGATTTCAGTCAGAAATCGTATCGTATCGATATTCAACACTATACAAACTGATTTTAGAAAACGTATTTCGGCAGAAACTAAATCAACACATATCAAAACAAAACGACGAAAACGCAAACTAATAATAAATCTAATCATCGCGCAATCGTTTTCTATTGCTAGTTTTGCAAACCAAACCAATATTTGAAAACTTACTAACTATCTCTTTCACTCCGCTAAGCGATCGCTTAGTCAGAATGAGAAAAAGCGAATTTCATTAAAATTCGCCTCCTTTCATTCTAACTAAGCGATCGTTTAGTGCATTGAAAGAGATGAAGCGAATTGTCATCTGTTTTGGAATTTGGCGGTTTCTAAGAAACTCAGAATGGCAGATGGAAACTAAACAGAATTACAAGAGTCAGGGAATAAGATCTATATTAGAATGCAACTACTTCCATGATAATATTACACAATACTTAATGATAGTAGTTTAAGTTTTGTGTTTGTTAAATAGATTTTTGAATTATGGGAGAGTTTTTGCACACTTGACCTTGGTGACACGTGCGGTGTGCGCGTAATGTTATTTTTGTGATCTCGTGAACTATATAATTAGATAGGTATTTTACGATTCAATACTATACTAACGTATGTTAGTATCATACATACGATTTGATGATAAATAAGAAATAACTATTTAATGTAAAAAGGTAAGATTTTCGCTTCGTAATCGGGATTAATAAAAAAAAACCATACAAAAAAAATGTACATTATATAATCTAATCATGAAATCATTGTAAATATGACGATTTTTAAATACGCAAGAAAGTTTTGTATCATATCCAAAACAAAACATTTTTGCTAGTCTAGTACTCTAGTTAAGCCTAGATAAAGCATGAAGGAAAATCGTACACCTAAATCCAATCAACAAAGAAATTATAGAAAAATTATTTGAATGCGTTCGTTCGATTGCGTTTTTCGTTTGCTACGCTAAAATAACTAAAAACACCGAATATCGATCGAAACTAAAGTAAACCCGCTCCGTCAACCGCTCTGGAAATCGATTTCTGAAATCGGTTTTTAAAATCGATTTAAATATCAGAAATCGAATTTGTATCGGTTTGCGTAAAAATCTGAAAACGCCCATCTCTATCCAGGAGTGTAACATGGTGGCCACCGAAGTTAAAATCGAGTACCGGTGGTCCGCTCGCACGGCGAAGAGAGGTTTTACGGTGGGTCTATGGGGTCACGCGCCGCCTTTCCGTCACCCCGGACCGATTCAGCGGGGCGAGACGCACCCATAGCCCACCAATAAAAAAAAAAAAAAAAAAAGGAGTGTAACATGGTAATACCTAAGTACGAATTTAAAAATACTCTTCTAGGTTCTTAAAAATACTCACATACATATTTGACGAATAAAACGGGAACTGCTTCACCATTTATCACCATCATTCAAGCTTTCGCCGTCCTTTGCTACAGACGTACACCTTCCCCACAATGCTCGAATCGCCACATTTGGTAGGTGTTGTACGTTTCCCAGGAGCTTACTTTTTATGTCTCCCACGAGCAAGTAAGGGATGGGGACAATGGTATTCTTATCCCGTCGCCACACAAATGGGAGCTGCTTAAAATAAATACTTGCCAGACAATTATTGTACTTAAAGGCAGCGATTAAATTCTTACAAATTATATTAATACTTCACCCGTCCTTAACAGAAATTTTAAGAAAATTGAGATGACTTAAATTGAGTTCATTTATTGCTCGTCAACTGAATCTCACAAATTTTATATCTCTAAGCAAAAGCTTGACAGTTTTATGAAGTTCGTACCACCTTTGTATTTGTAAGATAAAGATGCCGTCCTAAGATAATGGATTTCGTTTCGATAAGTTTAGTGATGAATACTGACTTGTCAGTTGGGGTAATATTTTGCAACTTATTTTACTTTCTTTGCTTAATATTTCAGATTTGATTCTCTTACAGAATAAATTATGGAAACAAAGATATTGTATTTAAAAATATCTTATCTTCATATATTATATAGCATACATTTTAAAATCAGCTTATTTTTTATATTTTTATTAATAAATATTAATAAAGACAAAACACCGCACTAAGTAATATATTAAGTATATATGAATTAGGTATCGCTGGGGACTTTATAAACATACTAGCTTCTGCCCGCGGCTTCGCCCGCGTAAAGGGTTACTATCCTAAAATTTGCATCCCCTATTTTTAATTTATCCCTTAAGGGTAATATTTTTTTACGAAATTTTAATGTCATATTTATTTATATCTAATCAATAGGCTAAAAATAAGTTTGAAGCTTCTGGCTTTAAAAATTACGATAATTCCTTACAAAGTTTCACCCCCCTTTACAACCCTTTTTTTGCATTAAAAAATAGCCTATGTCCTTTGTCAAGTTCTAGACAATCTGTGTACCAAATTTCATTTAGATAGGTTCAGTAGTTGTGGCGTGAAAGAGCGACAGACAGACAGAGTTACTTTCGCATTTATAATATTAGTAAGGATAAAGGAGATCGTTACTTTGACCATTTCACCATCACTGCAATCAATATTGAAAATTGGTTATTACTAAACCCATAAATAAATATTGTTTATAATATAAGACTTTAGAATGTCAGCAAGTATTTGAATTATACTTCATTATTTGCTTTTTTTTTAAATATAGTTTTTATTACTAGTTACTACTAGCAGATTTCACTACTAATAGTACTTTTACAATTGGAGCATTTTTGTTACTAGTTTATTAATTATCCATATGCAATTACATAAAAGTAACTTCCTTTTGTTGCATTACAGTAAATAAATAAAAAAAAGTACTTATTATATATACTATGAGATTATTGTTGTAATAATATTGTTTTTTTTATATATATTGTTTAGGGACTCTTATGAAATATTATAATAGCAACGTGATAGCGAACCCTTCTTCCAAATATAGCTATTGTGGAGTGGAATTATTCTCCCACGATTCTATATCTAAGTGGTTGTCGATAAGTTGATGAATGACTTCCTTTTTCAAAGGAAAACTGTTCAGATTTTAATAAAACCTTATGTAATGTAGCTTATAGGAATAAGATGAGCTTGAAATTAATAAAGATATGTATTTGGAAAAGGGGATAAAACATAACGCCAACTAGGGAGGAAGCTGTTAAAATTTCTATTACGTTATTAATTTGACATTGATTACGCGTTGTCTCTCTAACGCGTTAAATCTTGTCCTTAACAACGTAACAACTGTCATGACAAATTCGTATGAAATTTTCATTATGTTTAATATTCACCCATATTATTTAGAAATGTCTCTAACATATTCACAAATTAATACAATATATTCAAATTATAAAGAAGAGTCATGTCATCAAAAAGTGTTTCATTTGTATGAAATTAAGCAAAGGAAATAGAAATAATTTAAATGAAAAGAATCCGGTGGGATTAACCACCATATTTATGAATGCCATGCCCCCATAATCTTCAGTCGAATATGTCATGAACATCTGTGATGATTTAGTAGTAGGTAGTGGCTAATCCTCTTCAACCTCTGGCCTACATGTATATTTTGTTTCATTTATCAGTTTTTTTTTAATATTTCCTAAGAGGAAAAATGTGGCCCTAAAGCTTTTTCCCTTTTTTTTACTTAACGTACGTACGTAACGTTTGTTTAAATTGACCCAATAGATAGCGTAGTGCTTAAGAGAGTGACCTATTGTACCTACTAAGTGTTGCAGGTTTCGATGCCCACACAGAAAAATACTTTCTGCGATACACGAACTAGTAACCTGAGTCTGGGTGTAAATGGTCTCTTAATTATGTTTGTAAAGTCTTCCAAAATATAAAGATACTTTATCTCTTCAAAAGACACTTGTTCAGAAATCATTTAAAAACAAAACCGACAACCTGCCAGTTGTTGTTTCTTCTATAAAAATAACAGTAAATAAGTTTAATATATATATATATATATATATATATATAGTAGTTTCAATAAATCTAAGTGGATAATACGTAGGTATAACTACGTATCATGAAAATAATTATTGTGTCGCCAGACGGCAATTTCAAATATATTTCATTTACGTGTCAATTTCTGCCTCCTTCCCTAATAAAAATAAACGCTTAATTTAAATGGGCGTATTTGTCGCTGGACAATTTTATTAGATACATACCGTACCTAATAAATGTATCATAGTGAAAAAACTAGTTCAAACTTCGTCTTTTAATAGATAGATAGAAATACAATAATGGGCGGTGTGGGCCACTTATTAGGACATTTTCTAATCGTATATAGATATACTTAGTCACATTTCGTCATATAGCTTTTTAAGTCTTCTAAGTCTCATGCTGTTTACCAGGTGCAATTCCATTATCCTGTTTCCCTGTTTTTACTGAGATATGCCTTATGCTACTGAGAATATCATTAATAATTACGTTACATACGCATAAATACTGTCACAGATATAGTAAATAGGTATATAGGCTATCTTTCACCTAGAAAAAGTAACATTCCTGGGAGGTAATGCTAGCGATGTATACGAATAGATTGATCTATAATTTCTCTCAGTACCTAATGTAGGTTTTCTCAAAGGTTTGTTCAAACGGTCATTTAAATCTTATAATGTTAATATCCATTAGGATTCTACAGCATACGTAAGATCATCATTACCTAAACAGCTGAGAAACAAATTCGGTAGACTAAAATATATAAATATTTTGGATACCCATGCTCAACTTAAAACCGTTGCTTTCACAATTTTTCTTAATACAAGATCACCCATGGATATTAATAAGATAATACGACAAAAACAGGGTATGGACTTCCTTAAAAAATACCATGTTTCCAAAAGAAACCTTCGTAGAAATACGATCAACACAACTAAAGTGAATTAAATAACTAAAAAAGAAAATCCAGGTCGTAGAAGAAATTTTTAAAAATAAGGCAACTTTTTTCAAACCAATTCCTGCCACTGCTTTCTTATTAGCATGTACTCTCTGTCTGACAAATAAGAAAATAGGCATTTATTCATTCATACCTATTTTATTTTACATTTGAATTCTCAAATTAATATATAGAATTCTTAAACCGAAGGCTGTATTTTTATGTACTACTAGCATAGTAATGTTTAGGTCGGTATGTGGAGCACAACTAACGTGACCATTTATTATAAGACTCAAAACGGGACATTTTAAAAATATACCCGAAATGTTTAGTTGTATTTTATTTATCAGAGGAACAAGTTTGTTTTAAAATAGCTAGTGAACATTTTAAGTAAGAATCAAACATTTGACACGATTTTTTATATTCCCCTTAATTATCAACATGGCCTTGAGAACTGAAATTTGCAACTGGGTTTGCCCGTATGTCCACATTTTGTTCCTTATAGAAAATACTCTTAAGAAAACAAATAGCGAGGAATGAGAGAACGAAAAATCTGTTAAACAAATTAGTCAACGTACGCTCTCGTATACCGGTCGGGACCGGCCGGCCGGATCGACTTCTCAAATTTTTGCGCGAATTCCGAAAACGGGACAATTTTGCATCCCAGAGTTCATTTCGGGGTCACCGGGACGCGTTATGGTAAAAAGGGACAGTCCCGTTCAAAACGGGACGTCTGGTCACATTAAGCATGACCCAAAAACTTGATATGTGTACTACGAAGTAAGTACGTTTAACATCCCTAAAATCACCATGCTTAGGTTTATGGATACATATGTTCCATTCTACCTACATTGCTTTAGTGTGATGTGTTGTAAGACACTTGTAGAATATCAAATACTCAATTTAGGTTTAATTAAAATCGTATTGTCAGCGCCAGGTTATGTGAACATTGTAACTATCTTTCGCTGAAATGTAATTGTTTCTTAGTAATTTGTTTATTGAAAATTAATTAAGAAGGTACACGTATCTTTAGAATTGATTAAATTTACTAGCTTACTATAAGACGAACTTGAAAGAGAAATATGAAACTTAAACCCAATGATTGATTTCAACGATGAAATTTAGAAATTATAATGATCAAAGGTCGATATGGTAAATTCATCATCTCAGCTCATATATGTCCCACTGTTGGGCTCAACTCTTCTTCATAATGAAAAGTAAATTGACCTAATATACCACGCTAGTCAGACGTGTTGGCATAGGGTTTTGTTTCGAGTTTTCTTTCTCTTGCATCGATGTTATATTCATATTCCTTAGTCGTCTCTAACGATCACCCATGAGTAAGACAGGGGGCGGTGTATTGTATTCTGACTCCGTCACCATAGGGAAAGGTATCTTAAATTAGTACCCTCAAATATACTGTGGTCAAACCATAGGGTTTGCCCGTATGTGTAAGATATACATAGGTATATCTTTATAGTTTTCTTCTCCTTATACTTTAGCTTGCAGAGGTTAGTTGGTGCTCGCTTCGATAATTATACATATAAATTAAACTTATGATTTTTTTTATTGGTCATAAAAATGGCCTTATTTTTTTTTCCTCAATTGACATTTACCAAAATGGTATTCGAAATATGAAACTAGAAAGTTTAAAAAGTGGAACTCTTATTATAAATTCGAGGAAACGTCTCTGTAAATTATTCTAATGGAAATTGCTATTAGAAGAAAATGATATCGTAATAGATTTCAATTGCGTTCAAAATAAGAGTAATCAAAATATTAACAAGCTAGCTTATCATTAACAAACTAGCATATCTATTAATAGGAAAAATATATGTGTATAGTATTTTTTTTTAAAGACACCAACCACCCTGCACTTAGTAAATAATCCTTGTATCGCGAGGGATTTTACAAACATGCAATTAACGCAGACAAATTACACCCACCCTCAGAACAACACTTTGTGGATCGCATAAAGTATTGTCCTGCGTGGGTTTGGTTCCCGCTGGCACGGGAGGTCCGGTATCTTAACCACTACGCCATCTGTGCAATCAATAGTAATTTTGTAATTATAAAAGTGTTGATACGACCCTGTTTATACTTCTACTGTCAAGCTAAAGCGTGAAATTTTACTTGAGCGCACAACCGTTTGTTTGATTATGAATTATACTGATTTGAAATGGGCGAAATTTTTTTTTTTAAATCTTATTTTCTTTGTGAATCTATTATAAATTAGCTGATTACAAGCCAGTGATAGAATTTAAGTCACATATCTCTTCTCGTGTGGTGACGGAGTAAGAATACAATTCACCATTCCCTTTCTTAACCGTGGGTGATCGTAAAAGACGATTAAAGGATATAAGAAGCATATAACATTTATGTAAAGATGGAAAAGTCAAAACAAAACCCTATATATGTCTAACCAGTATAGTAGGTAAATTTCCCTCCCATTATGGAGGAGGCTTGAACCCAACAATGGGACATATATGAGCTGAAATGATAATGATTTCCCTGATATTATTTATATTATAATGATAAAAGCACGAAATAAATACGTGTATGTAAACAAATAATTATGTTAAAAGATTTTTATTTGGTAACGGTAAGGTTTTTCATTCGTCTTTACATGTGATTCACGTTAAAAGAAATATAATGTAAATCTCAAGCACATATATGTACGGATTTGGGGGATTTACGAAAGACGCAGACTTAAGTATAAAGCCCAATACTTGCGCAAAATCATGTATTTACTAAAAAAAAAATCTTAACGACATGGTTTATTTTATTCACAAGTCACCGTTTCCTTATCATTATACACCGTCCATTCATTTCTTATTTTCAATCTATTTAGGTATATTCACACAAACACCTTACATTAATTTATCTCTTATGCGGATACACATCCAATCCCACATACCTTTTGTTCATTCCATTGATTTGGAATGGGTAATAGATACGGGCAAATTAATGGTAGTTATAACATTGCCTACTACGAAAATAAACGGTATTGATAGTAGAACCGGATAGCTGTATAAACTATGAGTATGTTAGCTTTGGAACTGTTACGACCGTTATGCACGGAACCGTTTGTCCCCAAGACCTAAACACTTAGTACTTTACACTCCCGACTCGTTTATATACATTAATTAATTTACTTTTTTTACTGCTCTGCCCTCGAAAGGGCGAAACCGTTACTGCCTGTTTTGTAAGCTGACTCTGTGCTTGCATACTATTCTTTTTTAGATTTGAATTTTACATACATATCATCACGCTATATCCCTTGCAGGGTAGGCAGAGAGAACAGAGTGCCAGAGAACTCTATCCTTGCATTCTTCACTCGTTTCCTCATCATTCATAATTCTCTTCATACACGCTCGCCGGTTTCGGAGACTCTTGACTCCACTTTCCTTCAGTACGTGAGCAATCTGGCCTAGGTAGGTGAGTCTCGGCCTCCCGGTACCCGACTAGAAATTTTTTCGTCTTCCTTAGCAGGACCGAACCGGGCATGCCCGATCTGGACCAGATAAGGTATATAACGCAGAAGATATATCTGGAACCGATCAGGAAAACCTTATCGGGTCCAGATCAGGCATTCCTGATCCGGACCCGCCGGGTGAAATTTCACTGATCGGATCCAAATCAATCATCTGCGTTATATATCTTGCCTGATCCAAAACGAGTATGCTCAGTCCTTTTAAAAAACATGAATATCTTATAAAACATGTATATCTTATAAAACATGTTTAATAAATAAAAATATAAATTAATATATGACGTAGGCAGCGAATGCAGTGTTATATTCTTAACATAGAGAGTAGAGAGAGTCCCAGTGAGCTGTTCCAATTAGGGCGCAACTACCAGATGCTAACGATTTCTACTGTCGCCTGAATTTCTCATTCATGACCTGATCGATCCGTTTTGATCTGATTCCATAACAACTAATTTAATATTAGGCGATGTCATTACGCTTCGGAGAATCTTAACACCGCGATTCAGATAATGACGTCTTTTTACTAACGCCATCAACAATTTATGACCCAAAACATTAAATGTTAGAATGGTTGTTACAATATTATTATATTTATTTCTATCTATGTTTTCAAATGTACCTATTATTTATCTTTGTTTTTACTTTAAATATAAACAATTTATATTATTAATTAAACATTATTATTATTGTTAAATAAATATGATTAATTAAAGATTTCAGATTAGTCTCCTCTGATGCAAATACAATTTACACCGTGGCATAAATATGACAATCATGATATGATACTTTTTTGAATTTTGATTGATATTTTTTTCGTGTTACGAAAACTGTTTCTTGTCCTGATATACTACATGCCTTATCATATACTTGATTATATTTTACATCAGGCTGTCCTTATTTGGTCCAGACCTGGTCCTGATCCGGTATGCCTTATCATACTTGATAATATTTCTCATCAGGCTATCCTTATTTGGTCCTGATCTGGTCCTGATCCGGTATGCCTTACCATACTTGATGATATTTCACACCAGGCTATCCTTATTTGGTCCTGATCTGGTCCTGATCCGGTATGCTTTACCATACTTGATGATGTTTCACATCAGGCTATCCTTATTTGGTCCTGATCTGGTCCTGATCCGGTATGCTTTACCATAATTGATGTTATTTCACATCAGGATATCCTGATCTAGCCCAGACCTGGTCCTGATAGGGTTTGCCGGATCCGGCATGCCTCATTCTGTCCTGATCGGGTCCAGATACATGATCTGGTTGAACCATACTTTTTTTCTAGTCGGGTACCTACATCCTTCCACTTTCGCATTGTATATCTTCTTAACCAGACGTTCGTTCGGCATTCTTTCCACATGTCCGAACCATCGGAGCATTCCCTTTCGCATCTTTACACCAATACAAAAAATTTGGTGTAAAGATTTACTTTTACTTCTACTTTTGAATTTTTCTAGTAATTATTTCTACGTTACGTGTTATGTGGTTACGGATTTAGAATTATAATGTAGCAAATACACAGTTCCTTTGCCGGGTTCGTTACAAGCAGCTAAACGACGTAAACAGATAAATTAATGCAAGAGAAGTAATCTTCAAAATAATACTCTATGCCAATCTTTCTAGCTAGCGTGGTATAGACAATTACTCCTCCAAGTTTGACTGTACAGGTGGCGTTGCTATACACCTCCCATTTTCGGTTCGGTTCTATGTGAAATTTACAAAATGTTTTGCGTTTGAGTGTTACATATTGTGTCCGTTAATTGTATAGGTATTTGTAAAGTCTCCCACAAAACAAGGATTTATTCCTTTGCGATATATTATTAAAATATGGAATAGGTTCTACATTACGTACGTATAGACTGCAAGAAGGATCTGTATATGGTGTAACTGATTACTGAACATTCTTGAGGGGAGTGATGGCTGAACTAGTAACTAACTTGTGATCGGATGCTCCTTCATCCTTGTTGCATCTTGTCCAGTCATAATCTTCTGCATTATTGAGAATTATATGCTAGTACTGCATAAGTTCCGGCATCACACTAGAGCTAATAGTTACTAAACACGTTGTATACTATTTTATACACAAAAGGAGTTATTGAAAAGGAAAAAAAATACCTCCGATTTTCCTTGATCACCTTTTTCCTTTCATTCTCTGTGGTGAACGGATTACAATTCGGTGGTGCTTTAATGGATTAATTTAAGATAAAACATTTAATATGCAATATTATATATGAAAGAGAGTATTGGTGTAAAGATGCGAAAGGGAATGCCCCGATGGTTCGGACATGTGGAAAGAATGCCGAATGAACGCCTGGTTAAGAAGATATACAATGGGAAAGTGGAAGGATGTAGGTACCGAGGGAGACCGAGACTAACCTACCTAGACCAGATCGGTCATGTACTGAAGGAAGGTGGAGTCAAGAGTCTCCGAAACCGGCGAGCGTGTATGAAGAGAATTATGAATGTTGAGGAAGCGAGTGAAGTATGCAGAGATAGAGTTCTCTGGCACTGTTCTCTCTGCCTACCCTGCAAGGGATATGGCGTGATGATATGTATGTATGTATGTAAGTGTCAAAGCAAATATTTTTATAATGATTTTGAAATTTAATTAATAATAAAATTTATTTCTTTTTTTTTAAGGTAAATAAATACAATCAGAAGAATACATTGTGGGAACAAAGCCAGACCAGTCAACATGTGAGTTCTTAAATAGTGGTAAAAATACTGTTGATTCTCACGGCCTCGCATATACATGTTATAAGCAACTGAGAAGATTAATTATATTCGTCCTAATTTAAAATTGTCTAACGTCAAATAAAAAGACTGCTTGTGTAATTTTTATTAAGCATTCGTCACACATAATTATGGCAAAAGATTTTAACACATGCAAAAACTTTATTTTGTTGTTTCATTACAGAGGAAGATTCACTATACTTTCTTCTCGTAATTGCAAAAAGGCTGATGTGTTTATACTCGATATTTTTTACTATAAATTTTTTTTTTTACATTTAATTTAATTTATTGTGTATTTAAATATCATGCTATATGCCACTCTACTTGCGACTTAGATTATCTTATCTCATATACATCCTGTTCTTGGACTTAGGTCTCCTCCATAATTAGAGAAAATTGACCTTCAATGCTCTATACTACATCTCGCTGTTCCGACGAGTTGGTATAGGAGTTTAATGAGTTTCTCTTGCATAAATGTTATCTGCATATAATCCCTTAATAATCTTCTGAAACACCTAAGAAAGGGGGTGATGAACTATATTCTTACTCTTGAAATAAACATATTTTACAGATTCTGTCGCATTTGATTTTAATTTCCCGACGTTTTGAACACTACAGCGTTCATAGTCATGGAAGGACTAAAAGCATAGTGAATTTAGACAATAAATTATATTTATTATCTAAATTCACTATACACAAGCATAAAAAATAATTATTTTCAATCCGATTTAAAATCTGATTTTATAGTGAGCTTTTGAAACAGATAAAAATCATACAAATATATAATTTATTTAACAGTAAGAGTAAGCGATTCTCCCATCGTTTCCGCAGTGCTTCCAAATTGCTCTATATTCCCTAGAGAAATATATCGAAAGATTTTTATAAAATCTAAACGGCTGACTATAAAAAAAAAAACAGTATTTATAAATTCGTTTTAGTACATGTACACTGGTTAGAATAATTTAAATCTTGTGAAGATCATCAGTGTGTTAATCGATTAGTTCTATTAACGGAGTTATTGGAATTACATGGAGTAACAGAAATACCTGATCTAATGTGATTATCTCATATGATACAGCTTTTAACTGTTATTTCTGAGTAATACTATTCGTTATGTTGACCTACTTTTATTAGAAACTTGTCATATTTTTTAAAAGCTATAATGCCGCTCTTTGCTATACGTCCTTGTTGATAGAAGACTATAATTTAGAGAGGCTTTATGCTTCAGAGGATTTTGTAAATATAATATACAAGTAATACTTACAAATCTGAATTCACATTTAATTCCAAATGTATTTCTCATCATCTCATTTTTCGTGTGGTGACTGAGTAAGAGTACAATTCACCACCCACTATCTTACCCGTCGGTGAATGTACGAGACGACTAATATAAAAAGCATATAACATCTATGCGAGAGAAGGAAACCGCGAAACAAACCCCTATACCAACACGTCTGACCAGCGTGGTATAGTAGGTCAATTACCCTCCCTTTGTGGAGGAGGCTCGAGCCCAACAGTGGAACATATATGAGCTGACATGATGATGATATATTTCTCATTTATACTTTAAAATTACTGCTTAAAAATGATGTAATTTTTAGTTAATCTTTATTTATCAGCTTGAAGTTTGATGGAAATCGAATCAACAAAATTTGTTTTCGCTCTTTGGCAAACAAAAGTTTATTTAGGCAATATTTATCCTATAAGTTAATACGAAGTAGATACTTTATCGAGCGTGTCAAACTCAGTAGCGCAGTTAGTGGTAAATATTAAATATAGAGCTGATAACTGAAGTAGCACCCAGTGGTAAAGATTACTAGGTCCTATGAGCGATTACTTTCTTTTATATCCAACCCTCCTATTATTAGTAGTAGTAATTTCCAGCTACATTTTCGTTATATTTTATAAAGTAACCGACCCGGCCACGCGTTGCTGCGGCTAAGGTAGTCTAAGTAACACGCGGTGATTATGCTAATAAATTGTAGCTTATATGAAATGTTTGTACGTTTAACATAGCGCCATCTATTAAATACTTACTCAATCCAGTCAACAGATGCCGCCATCTGTTAGATTTGTTTGGAGATCACAGATAATTGTGACTGTCAAATAATAGACAAATAATTTGCAATAATATTGTTACTATAAATTGAGATGTAAGCTATCCTATCTATCTTTAGCTATCTTTTAAGTTGGATCAAACTATACATGCTGTGCGAATTTAATTAAAATCAGTTAAGTACTTTAGGAGTCCATCGCGGGCAAACAACGTGACGCGTAATTTATATACCTATATTAAGATTATTTTAAAGTGAATACACTATTTTTAATTATTTTATTGATAAGGAATGCCTAGTTAATCTATTAAATAATTGAGCTCAATATATTTAACAGTTTAGTACAGATAAAACAGTCGTCTCAATGGACCTTATACGAAAGTAACGGAGTGAATATATGTGTCCCACTTTTTAAGCGATAAACAATCTTATTATACGGTTATGGTGAACGAATGAGACGTCAAAATGTTCGTAATATGTCTATAACTGTAAATGTTTATTGAATAAGAACGAGAATTTATGTAAATTCGGTTAATTTGTAGCGACTTGATTTTTTCTCTAAAATTGTTAGTGTCAAAGACACGCTGTGTGGTAGCGGCTTCGAATACTACCAACCTTTACTCTGCTCGTAGATGTCGTAAAAAATGACTAAGAGCCTTATAACGACCTAGGTCAACTCCATCTGATGACGTTTGGTGAACAATTACATTCCCAAGGAAGGTGAACGTCTGGCAGGCGGCCGGTCATAAAACTATTGCCAATAACTTCTACAATATGTACTATGAAAGAACATATTGTGCCGATCCCAAGCAATTGGGATAAGAGTAGGAGAATGAATTAATGATTGCTAGTGTCAAAGAGCGGTAGTTATCATTTCATCATCCAGAGGTGCCATAAGTGCAGTCAAATTATTATTTATAAAACAATAAAATTAAGGTTTGTTAATTTTAGCAACTCAGCTACCCGCCTAAATTGATTCCCACGTAGGGAATTTTTTGTGCGATACATCATCATCATCATCATCACAGTCCATATATGTCCCACTGTTGGGCTCGGGCCTTCTCCGTAAGGGAAGGGAAATTAACCTACTATACCGTGCTGGTCAGATGTGTTGGTATAGGGTTTTGTTCTGAGTTTTCCTTTCTTGCATAGATGTTATATGCATTTTATATCCCTTAGTCGTCTCTTACGATCACCCACGGATAAGATAGGGGGTGGTGAATTGTATTCTTTCTCCGTCACCACACGGATATACGACTTAGGTGGGCCGTTTATTCGTCTGCCACCAAAGGCATTAATAATTTTAGTAAAAAAATGTTCGATGAGTGCAAAAGCCATATAGATAATAAACATTTTCATACACGCATATATTATATACTATATCTATGCTTTTCGAAGCTCTTAATTTTTTTTTCAAAGTATATTTCCCAAGAGAATATACCTATCTGTTCATCATCTTGCGGATCTCTCAACCGTTTTTTCAATGGAGTCCCTAAGGACAAGTAAGTATGCTGTGTATTGCTAGGCTTCTGGACTCCTCAATATGACTAGCTATCTGTTTGATAACGAAATACAAATACAATTCACTACCGTCTTGCCTTCCCACGAGTGACATAACAGGAGTGTGACGATACGATACAGATAAACTCATCGTCATCCTACCCTTATACCTATTAAGAGGTTGTTCATTGTATTTTCACTGACACAGAAGGCGTGTGGTATATTATACATATAATATTTACACTATAATGATATTCTAAATAAACTGCTATATTTTTATTACATATACATACATATCATTACGCCATATCTCTTGCAGGGTAGGCAGAGAGAACAGAGTGCCAGAGAACTCTATCCTTGCATACTTCACTCAACCTAATTTTTATTACATTGATTTTAAAATGAATCTTTACATCCGAAGGAGCGTATCCCTTAAATGTATTCCAGTAGTACGGCTATACAAAGGCGTATAATGCGCAGGACACTTATTATCCCCGTAATGTTTGTTATCTTTGTATAAAACTTCAACCTTAGTGTTATTTTCATATACCTTTAGTTTTTAACTTTATCATTAAATGGCTACTGCCTCCACCATAAAACGCACTATAATCACTATAATCCATTTCTGTTGCGGATAGTAGTTCAATTTTAATGTTATTTTAATTGGGTTTTAATTTGGCAGAGATTATTATAATTTTAGTTCTGATTTTCTTACTAGATGGTGTTGACTTTAATTTCGATCGTGCTATAATATCTTTAACGTAATTTAGGGATAACATTTCATCTTAAGAGGCTACAATATCCGGGTTGAGAGCCCTCAGCGTTCACCCATAGTCCGGGTTAAGCTGTGACAGCCATCTGCGGCTAACAACTAAAATACCGACACTAAACATAATAAAACGAGGCTACATTTGACGCAGACGAAGCCTCAGACAGAAGCTAGTACTTTATAATGAGTGAACTTGCACCACAGTACATCTTTCGGTTAGGAAGTTTACATAACTATTGAAGTATTATTGGGGAGCTGGGAGCAGATCGACTTAATACTAGGCATTATAAGTCAGCATAATTACAGTAATGTAAATTAAACTTGTAATGTAAACAAAATTAAATTTTGTTCTTAATAAATTTTTTATTGTAATTTTACAAGCAATTTTCAAGTCATAAGTCTTTAATAGTCTTGTTATTATTACTACGCTTTGTATTTTTCTAAATTGGCTCCACGAAGTTAATAGTTTTAGTATTAATAAAAAAAAGGTCAAATGAAACAATTTGAAGACATTATTGCATTAACAATATTAGATTGTTTATTTTAAAATTTATTTAATTTTTTTTTTATTGCCTTTGGTGGCAAACTTGCAAGCAGTACCTCTGATGGTAAGTGTTACTGCCACCCATAAACCTTTAGGGCCGCTGCCTACCAATACAAACACACCCAGTTGGGCTGCCGGCTCTTTCGCCTTCCGAACGTAGCGCAGTATCACATTCCCATTACTCAGAAGTCGATCTTCTGCGAGAGTGTGGTACTACCCTGGACGGACCGGCCCGCGGCTGTAGACAGAGAACCGTCAACTGTGTGGTCCTATCATTTTTGTATATATTTCTTACTAATTGAGCTATGTATAACTTATTTCTCTTTTTCTACCTCTATAATCTATATAACACTTAATCACCTTTTAGGACACTAATTATCATTATCCTGTTTTTATCCGTATTTCTTAGGGTTAACGCTATATGTATTCTTCTTCCATCAAACATTTTGCAAAAGTTTTAGCAATAGTTTTATGAGGGCCTGTCGGATGCCAAACTCCCTCTTTTGCTTGCCTCTCTTGACCAGATTGTATCAGATGAATTTGGTCCTAGTCTTAAAATTTTATATTTACCTTTTACGTCACCCGTAATTGCTCGTAGTTGTCGTAAATTCATTGGTTGATATTATGCACAGCCACCAAAACACGTCCTTTTAGGATACTCGTGACAAAGAAAGACGTAGTGAAGTGAATTCTCAGTCCGTCATCAACTCAGGCATATTATTTAAAGTAATTAAATTATTTAAATATACATTTGTTTAAGTATAATTCAAATCTGAAATGTACTCGTAATAATTCCGATTTCTTAATCAATACGGTTATTTATATATATCGTTTCAATACGAGCCAAAGTCTTTATTCAAATTTAGTCCAAATTGGTGGGGATTCATGCGGGTATTCATAGAAAGCTCTTTGGTATTATCGTAAAGTATGACGCATACTATCCGGTCAGGGTAAGAGGAAACGGCTATTTCAAAATATTATCTATTTGATTGCTTAATAATATTGGAAAGTAATGTGAACCAAGGTCTGCCTTTTGACTAATATTATTTACTAGCTTCTCCCCGCGGCTTCGCCTGCATAAAAGGTTACTTTATTAAAGTTTTTCATCCCCCTTTACAACCCTTTTTTTTCATTAAAAAGTAGCCTATATCCTTTATCAGGTTCTAGACTATCCGTGTACCAAATTTCATTTAGATGGGTTCAGTAGTTTTGGCGTGAAAGTGCGACAGGCAGACAGAGTTACTTTCGCATTTATAATATTAGTAAGGATAGTTTCTTATATTTAGATATTATGATATTATAAATCGTATTAGGATTTAGTTTTACCGACCTTTTTACCACCTTAGCATTCGACGCTGTAATAGTGTTCATACATTTCACGTGGAAACGTCATTTCTTCCAAGTTTTTTTTTTTTATTAACGCAGTGGTTGCGAAGGATGCGTTTACGCACTTACCCCCGCCTCTCAGAAAAACAGACGAGGAGTGTGGGACTCGCTAGCCACGGGGCTAGAATACCCACTAAACTCCTTCCACTGCGATCGCTGTTAGCCGAGATGGCTTTGACAGCTTAACCGGACTATGGGTGAGCGTTGAGGGCTCTCAACCCGGTATAAGTTTTAAGCGACTACGCCCGAGGGCTCTCACTGTGGAGAACGGACCTCGGCTCGGGGCGTCGCTGGTGGTAAAGTGGGTGTGCCCACGTTTGAATTAGTGATTATTTCGCGTCGCGTCTTCCTTCCCCGGCGGCGGGTAAATGCAGAATCTATAATATACTGTTGCCGTACTTCCCGAGCCCTATCCTATCCTTCTTTAAATGAGATTTAAGAAGATCTTTTTCTCCACTGTAGACAGCGGCCTAGGATGCTCCTGGCAATACTAAGATCCATCAGTGCCAGTATCACTTAAAATTAACACAAAACCAATCTTATCTAAAACATCATTACTAAAGTAAAAAGTATTTAATCGGCATGCTATATAAATTTCATCCATCCACTTATTAACATCCACTATTTGTCATAAGCGAATCAGGGCCATCAAAATTCGTTAAATCAGGGGCAATGTCAATCCCTAGAGACCACCTAATATAATATTTTGTCCTACATATCATTTTGATTCAGGACTTCGCGATCTAAAACATTAAGCGCATATTAGACATGTGTAAGTAATGCGAGTGATGTATCACACCGCGTACTGTCATATTACACATTACGCGACTAAACATCACATCACATTAAACATGACGCGAACACCCGTGTACTGTTCTGCATTTCTGCAATGTTCGGTAATTTGGTGATGGACATCTATCTCTCAAACGCGCCGTGTGTCCTTTCGGGAGAGTGAGAGGGATAGAAGGACTGGACCGCGTTGCGCCTGCGATCGATAAATATTTATTTTGAGCTTTATTTTCAGAAGATTAAGGCTTATATTGAATGAAATGTCAAGTGTGATGTTTGAAGTGATGGTAAAATGTAATATTACTCGGCACTAAATGTAATGCCATATAATATCACTTCGCGAAGTACTGTTTCGCGCATGTCTAGCGCATATCTTTAAAACATCACGGCAACTACGTTAATGAAATAATGCTTTATTATATTTAAGATAAAATTTAAGTGTACATATTAAACTACAGATTTCTAACCGACACATAATATTACAAGTTATAAAACTTGCAATCTGAGCTAATATCTTGGCGCCCGCATGTTCCCACGATCTCGTCTTACCAATGTTTCTTCTCAACGCTTCCTACTTGATCACACTACTTAGGCTGCTATTGTCGCTACCAATGCGGAACACATGTGCCATCATTATGTATATGTATCAAGTGAAACAAAGACGGAATACGTGAAGGGGAGTATAAATATATTTTATATAATACGTTATGACGTTTACGCGAGTATAATCTCTATATATAAAAGAGGATATTTGTATAGGTATAGCCTATAGGACGTCGCTAAACTCAAACTATTTGACCGATCATTATGAAAATTGATACGTATGTATGGTTTATATTCCTATTGACGTAACTCGCCGCCAGGTGGCGCTGCACGGTGGTTCAAGTTTCAAGGAAGGGCGGTCTTAGGGAATGCGCGCGGTTAATAACCATTTCATTGTATGCTAATGCATGTAATTAAACTATTTTATGCTTAATCAAGGTAAACAATAACCTAATAACTCAATTCTATTAAAATATTAATAATTTATTAAGATAAACTACGTGTTTGGTAATTACAGGTAATAAACCAATTAGATTATCATTTTATTTAAATAGCATAAACAACTGTTGGGATGATACCCATAAACTAAAATATTTAATAACAAACACAAAAATACAACGAAAACTTATTTCTTTTACATTTAAATACATTACTTTCTATTATTATAACTAAATACAAATATAATCTAAATTACGCTACTCTTATTTATCTCAAAACTTGTCACTTATCACAAAACATTCCTATAATTAAATCATTAATAAATTTAGAACCTCGATTGGTAGAACGGACTTCTTCCGTGGTAATTTTCTTAAACTAGAAATGTATGGATCAGAATTAAGAAGGAGTCTGTTCATAAGATCAGTGTTTGTGACAACTCGAGACATTTTTCTCGTGTTGTCACGTCTAAATTGCCTAACTAATTTATTACAAATTCGGCGGCCTCTTCTGAGAGTTTACCGATAGACACTAAAGCATGATCAATCACTTCCGACCCATGAATCAACACTTTATGGACAGAAGAAGGTAATTTGTACCACGGATATGCCTCCACAAGCTTACGCGCGGTTTCTAAAGAATAGTTTTTAAACTCTAGGCTGTTAATTTTATAACCCGACGAAACACACAGCAGCAGGTGATGACATCGGTCAAGAAGTGTTTTGTCCCATCCGGTTATTTCTGCTGAAATAGCTGAATTAGAGAAATAAGTTCTTGCAGTGTTTCCGTCGTTGGATGTGCCACTCCACTTCGGGGTTTATCAATAATAAGACCTAATCGTTCTCTAAATGTCTGTTGTACAAATGTTTTTGTGCAAGAAGGGCTTTGTCTTCTACTGAACGCGCCTGCCATTTATTAAGATCTAATCTATGAGAAATATGAATAAAATATTCGAAGAAACGAATCCATGAATGAAGTGGGGATAAGCCAAACTGATATTTACTACTATCTGCTGGTTTACTTAATGACTTGTCAATATTATTCATCTCTTTTGGTGTTGCACTACAAATATAGCACCTACTACAGGATGTGTCACTAAGAGCGCTGCAGACTTTACCATCAACCATCTTGCTACGAGCGTGCCAGTACTCACAGCTGCAGCTCAACGCAGCTAAATCCTCTTTCATTTTACTAAAGAGACATTAAATCACATTCCTGAAAAAAATTATGCATGAAACTTTATGCAAAAATTTTAAAATCTGCAATAAAGGAACATACAAAAAATAAAACATCAGTTTAAATGCATTCTCGTAGCACTATATTTTTAGATATACACAATTATGAAAATGGAAAAAAAATGTGTTTTTAAATCATACATACATTCAACTTGAATATCCATCACAAAAAAATAACTCACAAACAACAAATACTTAGAAATCACGAGTTACGTAATGACTAATTAGCACTTCGTAGTAACGCTATCAGAGAACGCGTGGGATGCGTTCACTTCCGATGCACAAAAAGAAATGTAATTGATAATTAATTTCAATTCCTTTTATACCCCTAAGTAGTATCACTTACAGTAAGTAACTGGGAGAGTTATCACGGCATAATTTAAACATCGTGTTTGAAGTCAAATGTCCTACTATGGAACCACTGTGCGCTGATGCAATATATCGATTTCCACAAACAAACTAACGGACTGGGTTTTCCAGTATAATATAAAATTGAATTAATTAATTTTATTTTTTTTAATTTAGTTTTTTCTAATCCTAATTTTTTTGAGAATTAAAATTGTACCGTGTTTTGTAGTGGTAGGGGCTACACTGTTGACGGTTTCTGTCTACAGACGCGGGCTTTCTATTCTCGGTAGTACCTACCACACTCTCCCATAATATGGACGTCTGACCAGTCGCCCAGAAAAATGACGTCTGATCAGTAACCATTTGCTGTTGCGCTTCATTGGATGAGCGAGAAGTCGAAAGCCCCTGGTTGACTTTTGGATGGTAGACAGCGGCCTCTGCTATTGCAAAGGTCTATGAGCGTCAGTAACTTGAAACACGCGTGCTGCTTGCTCGTTTGCCACCATTAGCAATAAAAAAAAACAAAAATATGATTAAAATTAATAACGTATACTGCGTGGAACAAACTAATACTGTAGATGAAAAAATTCTGTAGTTACTATAATCTATTCAATTCTAATTGTCATAGAACTCCTGTGAAAATGATATCTGAAAAATGTTATGTTGAATACATATTGGAATAGTAACAATAAAATTAAATCACGACAAAATAAGTTGTAATATTTTTATTATATTTCATTTATTTCTCAACTCAACTTAGGTACGATCTATTTCATTTATTTATCTAAGATTACATTTTTTTTTTGGTAACGCAGTGGTCCAGGTATGCTTGACGCACTTACTCCCCGGATGGGAAGTATGGAACTCTTAGCCTAGGGCTAGGTTACCCACTAAACCGCATCCACTGCGATTGCTGTTAGCCTAGAGGCTGTTACAGCGTAACTGGGCTGTGGGTGAGCGCTGAGGGCTCTCAACCCGAATAAGATTACAGAGGGATAGTGATTGAATTTTAAGCCTTTAGTCCTGTTTTAAAAATCTATGACCATTCATATGTAAAACAGCAGTTCACTGGCAGATAGCCTTGAACAGCAATGTACGTTCAACACACAATACAGCAACGCGCGACACACCGAACTCGTAAATAGCGAGGTGGAGCGTCGTACATCGCGTACACCCACCATAAACATCACCACAGACGAGCCTATCCCACCAGCGACAGTGGATAAGGTCGGAACGATTGTCATGGGCCTCCTCCCCAGGAAATACCCCGGTTCGGACGGTATATCGAATAGAGTCATAAAACTCTTCCCCCTATCATTACTTATTATTTTAACATCAATAATTAACGCCGCAATGTCCAATTATATATTTCCATATCAATGGAAACAAGCCGTGGTCATTGGAATCCACAAACCCGGCAAGAAACGTACCGAACCGTCCTCTTATA
This sequence comes from Lymantria monacha, assembly GCA_905163515.2. Lineage (NCBI taxonomy): Eukaryota > Metazoa > Arthropoda > Insecta > Lepidoptera > Erebidae > Lymantria > Lymantria monacha. The sequence continues at coordinate 5,707,643 of LR991087.1, forward strand.
GACCAATTAGTTTACTCAATAGTTTCGCAAAGATCTATGAACGTGTCATTCTTAGCCGTCTAAGAACACACGCAGAGTCTAACACACTTATCCCGCCGATTCAATGCGGCTTTCGCACGCAACACTCTTGCGTTCAGCAAGTACATCGAATAGTCGAGTATGCCAGTGTTAAGCTACAACATAGCTATTTCACGGGTATGCTTCTATTCGATGTAGAAAAAGCGTTTGACAAAGCCTAGCATAATGGCCTTATTTTCAAACTATTAAAGTTAACTATTCCCCACTACTTAGTTATGATAATCGGAGACTTACTAGCTAATCGTAGCTTCTGCTACTGGGTAGAAGGTACTCTCTCCGCACCGCACCCACTTAAAGCCGGTGTCCCCCAGGAATCTGTGCTATCTCCAATCTTATTCACGCTGTACACCAGCGATATCCCACAACCGAAGTATGTGCAAACAGCACTTTTCGCTGACGATACTGCCATCTTCTATGCAGGTCGTTCCGTAGAAACAGTAATCAGTAATCTCCAAAGAGCGGCTACCGCCCTAGACAAATGGTCTAGGAAATGGAGAATTACTATCAACCCCACAAAAAACCAAGCGATCATGTTCCACCGGTGGACGGATCACATCCATCCTATGGCTATATTCCCACGTATAACCATGTCAGACCAGTCCATCCCCTGAACTAGACAAGTCAAATATCTGGGCGTCACCCTTGACAGTCGCCTGACCTTCGGTCCGCACATAAAGCGAGTTCGCGCGCGTGCAGCTTTTGTGCTAGGACGATTACACAGCTTGTTGCAAGCCAAAGCCCAGCTATCCCTCAGTAGTAAAGTTACATTATACACCGCCTGCATACGCCCTATCATGACGTATGCAAGTGTGGTGTTTACACAAGCGAAACCCTTCAGGTTACACCGTTTACAAGCACTCCAGAATAGGTTCATGCGCCGTGCGACGGGAGCACCGTGGTACATGCGCAATGTGGATCTTCACATAGATCTCGGCCTGCCGACCATCAGGCAGTACATGAAGTAGTGCTCCCGCCGCTACTTCTACTCTGTCGCCACTTACCCTAACCCCATAGTGGTTAGGGCGTCTAGCTATACCCCATCAAAAATATCCGCGATCCGACAACCGCGACTAATCCTCGACGAACCCGACGACGCTATCTCGCTCGCCCAGACGGAGGCATACACAGCCCGCGCGGCCCTGACAAATAAATATCCACGATTCCGTCCCCGCCGTCGAGGTCGGAAATCGTGTCGCGTTCAAATCATAAACGTGGGAGAACCCACTTTGCCAGCGACCCCCCGAGCCGAGGTCCGTACCCCACAGGGGGTGCCCTCGAGATCGGTCGCTTAACTTTTACGGGTTGAGAGCCCTCAGCGCTCACCCACAGTCCGGGTAAAGTTGTCATAGCCATCTGAGGCTAACAACTAAGACACACAAAAAAAAAAGAAATGACAGGTTAATTTAAAACCTTTTAACCACTACCTGTTTAGTCACATTAGATAAGGAAACAAACTAACAAAAAATGTCGAATAAAAAATGTTAAGATGATAAGAGTAAATAATTTAATCGAAAACTTTGTCGTAATATGTAAAATGAAACGTTCTTCCGATTCCGCATCAACCACTGTTTTAAATATGACCTTATTTATATGATAATTAGTCATGGGTTATATACGCCAGCCACAACAAAACATTGATTAAGCAAGCCTCTGAAACTGGGCAACTATGTCACTTGAATGAACCTATTGTGTTATAACGCAAGTTTAAATTTACACAATATAACTTACATTAATAATAGGTAATTAATTTTAAATTTAAATAGTATACGAACAGTGTAACTATAATTCCGCCAGCCTTCTAGTGTTGTCGTTTAAATGCAAAACATGAGTTTCTTAGAAATTATTTGGGATCTACAATAGTTTCAAAACATTCCGGATAAAACGTAACATTTCAAGTTGACTTGAATTTGTCGGGTAGTACAGACGTTAACTTGTATTAGGCTTTTGCTGGTACTGCTTTATCATCATTCTCCTACTCTTATCCCAATTACTTGGGGTCGATACAATATGTACTCTTCTTTCATAGTACATATCGTAAAAGTTATTGGCAATAGTATTACGACCGGCCGTCTGCCAGACGTCAACCCTCCTTGGGAATGTAATTGTTGACCAAACGTCATCAGATGGAGTTGGCCCAGGTCGTTATAAAGTTCTTAGTCGTCTTTTACGATATCCACGAGCAAAGCAAGCGTTGGTAGTATTCGTACTGCTTTATATGGTACTGAATACTACTTGGCAAAATTATAGGCTTTATAAAAAATAGGTACTAGACTTCATCTCAGTCGGGCCATCGAGAGCAAGAAATCGATGTTTGTGGCTCAAATCGGGTCGATAAGGAACAACACTGGCCTGGATTATGATATCAACTGCGAGTGAACCAAGCTTGGCAATTATTAGAGCAATATTCCATTTAGTAGGTGTCTAGACTTCGTTAGAAATACTCGAATACGTGAAGTAAATAGCAAATTTGTTGATTAACAATATGCTACGCTAAATCTTCTGTGTCGGAGTATTCAACAGCCTTCAAATATCATCGAGAATATCTTTCAATCATACTTGAAATGTTTGAACTAATCTTAAATTAATTGACAGTTAATTAATATCTAATAGACTAAGACGCAACACGACTTTGTTAAGTCAAAGGTGACTTCAACATCGATATTTGGCAGTCCTAAATATTACCGTACAGTGCTTTATTATCCCAGTTAATATCAAACTAAAGTAAACACAACATGTTCTTAATGAGACCCGCGGCGAATCTGCCCTCAAACAATGTTTGAGTTATGTAAGCTTCTTCTCATTAGCTAATATAATAATGTAAAAGAGAATGTATGATACTAATTAATACATGGTAGATACTAATTAATTTATCAGTCATAAAAGAGCTAACATTATGAATGACTATCTAGAAGAAATTAATACATCACGTACATGAAAAGACTTTTCTGCTATCCCTTCTGATATTGCGGCGTTGTGTAATTATTATATTTTTTATTACAAACCTTGACGTATGTGTGATAGAATATCACAAGTCGGCTACTTGCGCATACCAAAAATAAAGTTAGGATGGAACCTATTATATTATTATATTTTTTTAACACAGCTATGTACATATGTTGGAATGATCTACCTTCACCATTGGCGGGACTTAAAATCTGTATTTATTTTTAACAAAACTTTAAAACAACATGCACAATTACACTGTCTTATATAGTGCGAAATTTCTATGCTCTTAAATATATATTTTATTAAATATTGCCATTTTTTTAATATTATATATATTATATGCAATGTTGTTATACTTATGTTAAAATTATTCATATATCGTTACACACACACACTCTGACACGTTTTAATAATTTCTTTAAAATGTACCAGGTGTTGGCAGAATATCAGCGCTATTTTATAAAATAAAATAGCCAAAGCTGAGCCAATAGCCTTTTTTGGTTCTCGTTAATGCGATTTTATACCAGAAGTTGTTTTCTTTCGTTCTGTTTATTTTCATTAATTTTTAACGAGAACAAAATAAGTAAATGTTTTTCTTTCTTTTCTTTCTTTTTTTTTCTTTTACATATAATTTTACTATAAAACTCATATACATCAAGATATTTTGGTCTAGTTAAATTAGAGAATATTCGTACGTCAATAGTAAGCAGAATTAGTAAGCTTTAGTTTAGTATTCAGATAGTGAGAGATAAAACGATAATACATTTTAGCGTTGGACATGGTAGGCGTTTTATAAATCTCATTAGTGAATCAAAAAAGAGTGTATCACAGTACGGACCTTGCACCCATCTATTGACAATCCTTACCAATCGCTTTACCATTTCAACTACTGTGGAGTCTATCTGTAAAGTTATTTTTTTAGTATTTACGATATATAGCTTGGTAAAATCTTCTGTATAGGTGAAAATATTAAACCTCTTTTCCATTGATGATTGCTAATAGATTTGGGTTCAAAAGAGATAGGGAAAATCTGTGATGAATAGTTTTTTAGCTATTGCAATGTGTTTTACGATATAATATTTCTAAGATTTTTCGGGATTTAATAAAATAAACCGATATATCCCACTATACTCCACTTGTTGTTATAATATAATTTCAAAGTTAAAAATAAAAGCAATAATATATACAATGTATAGAAGATGTTCACTGCCAAGAATACAGATGAATAAGATGAGAGATATGAGGCGTTCAATTTATGAATAAAATTCTTTCACATAAGTAGGCACCTTTTGTTATTCAGGACGAGAGCGCGGCCAACCGCTATACGCCGTTGATATTCCATGTTGATTCAAATGTGAACACGTACCGACAATCCGCGAATCGCATTTATTTCAATATAATTTGATCTAGCTTAGTTTAACCTGGGTGTCGAGTATCTATAGCTGGCTCGGCGTTCCCTTTTAAGAGCGGAAAGTTTAAAATTAACTCCTTTGTCAAGTCTTCGGAAAAGCGTGGTACAGGAGATCAAATTTTTACTCATTGTAGTGGAAATCTGTACTGCATATTGAAAAGAATATGGGCCGAATGAGAAGTAAACACATGAGTTTTGGTCTTTACTTATGAAATTTAGTTTATATAGCCTCATAAAAATGCTGTTATTCAACGGGCTATAGAGAGGGCTGTGTTCGGTATTTCTCTACATGATAACTGGCATACGTAAATTCGTAGCAGAAAAGATGTAACTGACATAGCCTGAAGAATTAGCACATTGAAGTGGTGATGGATAGGCATCCTCTCACGTCGAACCGACAACCATTGGAGAAGAAAGGTTTTCCAGTGGCGACCACGAAACGGACGATGCATCGTGAAACAACCTCTCACTACCGACTGACGTTATCTTGAGAGTTGCAGAAACCCCGTTGGATGCAAGTGCCATAGGACCGTTCTGAGTAGCATTCTCGTGGGGAGCTAGGGGCTATGTCCAACATTGGACGTCTACTGACTGATAGATGAATGAAGAACTTTTGGAATAAAATTAGCTTTTATTCTAAAATAGCCTTTTTTAATGACTTCTAATGTTTACGCGAGTATTACACATTTGAAATAAAACTACTTTTATGGATTCTATCGCGTTTGTATTTGATTTTTAATTTCCCGACGTTTCGAACACTTTAGAGTGATCATGGTCAGGGGAGGACTGTCCTCCGACGCAATAGAATCCTTAAAAGTAGTTTTATTTCAAATAGCCTTTTTTATTGAAGGATAAAAATCCACTTAATTTAAAGAGTAACGTTCTTGGACATCAGATGACCAGCTACCGGTGTGTCCAAACATATATCTACCCAGATATTGATATACAACATATTAAATAGAAATTTAACTTTAAGCATATTTTCAAGAATTTTTGGTCGGTTACAAACTAAGGACTGGCACATATGGCGTGGTGGTTAAGATATCAACGTTCTGTGCCAGTGCTATGGGTTCTATTCCTATGCAGGACTATACTTTGTGCGATCCACAGTGTTGTTCTGAATGTGGGTGTAATTTGTCTGCATTATATTTTTGTAAGGTCCACCGCAATACAACGAATTATTTCCTTCGGATAGGGTGGTGGCTTTAAAAAAAGAGTTTGCAACCCACCAAAAATAGGTTATTGAAGTTGACATTAAAAAATGACAATTTCATATCGACTATTTTTTCGCCTCGACGGGGCTTCGGAAATTCAGTAGACAGACCAGAGATTATTTCCATTTTTATTTTTAAAAACAACATGTATAATTATGATTGAATTGTTATTTCTTTGCGACAACTCAACTGTCTGAAAATAATTTACGTATCGCTTTCAATTTCCATTTGACCAACAAATTTTTCTCAAATTTATTTTTAGATATAGTCTAATAATATGATTGAATTTTTTTTGTTGCTGTCAACCGATGTATTTGAAAATAATTTAAGCATCATTTGGAGATTGTATTTTAATAATTTTCAATCAATGTCAATGTACTTATCAATTTACTTATTTCGTTAATTAATCTAAAAAAAATAAATAGTACATTTTTTTTGAAGTGACATTTTTGTAGGTCAATGTACCCACCAGGATAGGTAAGATATATATATTTGTTATTTTAGTTCGAGAAATCAAATTGATTGACAGTTTGGGTAACATGTCAATTTCAATAAGTAATAATCGTGTCGTACTTTATTGAAAATAGTTATTTACAAAATCGAATTAATGAATGAAATCAAATAACCATATAAAAACATGGTAGGCGTACAGTTTTTATTTAATAACACCAATGAACTAATGCGTTATACCTATTACTGTAACATTTGTATGTGCTGTGTAATTATGAAGCGGTGGACTTTATCGCTAAAGGGAAACGTAGAGATAAAATTTTACCAAAAAAAAAATACCGATTTCAAAACAACGTAGTTGTGATCCACCAAATACGTATTATTGAAATTAACTCAATAACTACTAGTTAGACCTTGGTTAAATTTTAATGATACCATATTGACTGTACCAGCTGTCAAATAAAAAAATAATCATCAAAATCGATTCACTTAAAAATTATTTCTATGTTAACACACATAAAAAAATACAGACGAATCGATAAACGCCTTCTTTTATTGAAGTCAGTTAAAATGATCCAACTATTCCGTTATATGACACAGTGGTATCACAAGTAATAAGATTCAAGTATACCGCCATTTATAACATACTTCGTGCTTCTTTTATTAAACTTTTAGCGGCCATCCATATCCATACTCAGCTGCTGTATATTCAGCCTGACCAGAGCATGGAAAATACACACACAAAACATAGACAAGACATAATCTTTATATATATAATACACTGAAATTTTTTTCCAGGTTGGAAACCTTCGCTCACCCTTAGACCAGGTTAAGCTGTGAAACCCATCTGCAGCTATAAGCTAAAAGACACGACAAAAAAAATGACTGCAAAAGTAGCGAAATACCAACGACTGATACCGAGTTAAGATACCGACCTGCCGTGCTCAGTGTCATGGGTTCGATTCCCATGCCGATGCAGAACAGTACCTTGTGCGATACACAAATTATTATTCTGTATATGGTTGTAATTTTGTTCAATTATTATGTATTTTTTAATAAATAATAAATAGTCGTAGTCCTTGAATTACCAAAATAGAAAAGCAATAGAAGGATAATAGGAGGCCGAATGTTTTATAGTCTTTTGCAATGAAACATTAGGCCATGATTGACAATCATATTCTTGCATTGCTCTTTTCTTTATCAATAGATATTTACGCATTATTATTTCCTTCCTTACTTCCAATTCTTAGTACGAACATTCAGAATTCACAAAAATTGATTCCTCCTTTCACATTTTTTCCTGTAATCATCAGATGTGTTTGATTGATGTTAGTTTACATCGAAAATGTTACAACACCGGACGGATGTCATAACATGTTAATAACCAAAACGTGTGATCTAGCTGTACGTATCATAACAGTAAGATATATTCGACGATATCGTACTTAATATTTTTTTTTGGAAGACATCACAGGACTATTTTTATTAACTCCTCATTTTTGGGTAGTATTGTTTATACATACATATCATCACGCCATATCTCTTGCAGGGTAGGCAGAGAGAACAGAGCGCCAGAGAACTCTATACTTGCATACGTCACTCGCTTTCTCAACATTCATAATTCTCTTCATACACGCTCACCGGTTTCGGAGACTCTTGACTCCACCTTCCTTCAGTACGTGACCAATCTGGTCTACGTAGGTTTGTCTCGGTCTCCCCGGTACCTACATCCTTCCATTATACCTTTCATTGTACCTACATACATACATATCATCACGCCATATCCCTTGCAGGGTAGGCAGAGAGAAAATAGTATAATGTACCTACATCCTTCCGTTTATATAACGGAATTATATTCATTGAAGACATCCTGCTCTTATCCCAATTACTTCAAGTTGACACAATATGTACTTTTATTCCATCCTACATATTGCAAGAGTTATTGGCACTAAATTGACTTTATGACCAGCTTCCAGTCTGACGTCAACCGTTGTCGGGAATGTAATTGTTGACCAAAAAGAAATCAGATGGACTTCCATCTGATTTCTTTTTCGCTCAGATATGTATATATTCGTCGTAGCTCTTCGTCGTCTTTTACGATACCCCTAAGTCATTTATTTAATGGTTGGTGTATTGTAGCCGCCACCACATAAAATATATTTTTTTGGATTGATTTAGCTTTTTTCTGCAGATGGCTTTTACTACTTGGCCCTATGAGTGAACGCTGAGTGCTTTCAACCCGGTGAAAGTATACTAAGCGACATCGTCCAGAGGCACCCACTGTGGTGATATAGACTTCGTGTAGAGCTTCAGCCTCCTTTAAAAAGAAATTGACCTACTATACCATGCTTTATTTCAAGTCTTACTTCTCTTACATAAATGTTATTTGCATATTATATCGCCTTTAACATTTAACCTTGGTGCGTAGCTTTTAATCATTTTTTACTACAAGTACGTCGAAGAAAGGGAGTGGTAAATTGTATTTTTAGTCCATCGCCATACAAAAAGACGTCTAATAATATAAATATATCAACAATAAAGAGTATATTGCGATATTGCTTATTCATCGTTTATGTAAATTCACTGAGTTGGTGCTGAGTGCGACTATAGTGCGCTCATTAAGACTATTCTTATGCTTAATAAAGTCCCGGGTTAAAGTACACAGGATTTCCATAGCTCTTCCTATCTTAAAAAAAGATCAAATTAGTGATATTAACTGTATTAACGATTAAAACTAATGTTTTAATATTATATCGAGTCAATATATTAAATTGATGTACCAACATTCAATTAAAATGAAGTGCAACAGAAGGGATTTCCGTTTCTCTATAGATTTCCGGTTGAATCTGGTTCGTGTTACTTGTTCATATTTATTTTTAAAATATACTCAACGATACTACGGCATAGGAAAAAGTGTCATTCTAGTTCTCATGTCATTAAAAGTTACGCTATTAATATAATATTTTCAAAGTTATCTATTTATTAATCAATGCTATTCATTCATTGAATTGGTGTTATGAATGCAACCAATAGCATCGAGTTATACAAGTTATAGAAACTTTATTCAGCAGGGGAAGGAACTTTTAGCAAATTACATAAACTTTTAGCTGGGTTTCACATATAGGTGATTTCTTAGTGTTTTTAGGTCAGGGAGCCGGTTGAGTTGAATACAATAACGAGTAATGATAGGGGTACATTGTTGACAGACGACGGAAATTGTTTTTCTTGTGTCGCTACAGTTAAATGTTGATGTTACATCTATTAATTCGTCAATTTATTTATCCATACATACATACATAGCCTCACGCCTGTTTCCCAGAGGGTTAAGCAGAGACTACGGATTGCCACAAACCACGATACTGGGATACTTCCATCGCTTCATTCACACTTATAATAGTCTTCATGCATGCTCTACGATTACGCATACTCTTAATAAGACCTCTCGTCAACATATTTCCAACTTGGTGCAGAAAAGTATGACGTGGTCTTCCCCTTGGAATTCATCCATCCATCATCCTATATACTTCAATTGTTGGACATAGACCCTCCAAGAGAAATAGTACCACAATTGCCGCAAGTGTTCACGATCTCAGTTGGTATTATAAGTTTATCAGGAGTGTGCTTCTGACTATTCTAATGATCTCCTATTACGACGTTTCGACGACGATAAAGCAAGGGGTGGGGAGATATTGCATCATGTGGAAGATATATTTAATTATATGTGGCAGCTTAAAATTTAAGTAATATAGTATTTATTGATATGGACGATTCTCATTTGCATGCCCATTGGGTCAATGTCTACCCCACAATGATAAACGATGACCTATATATATTATGAATCGTTAAGAACTTTTTCCGTTTTCTTTGTTAATCGAACATAATAAGTAGATGCCATTTTGCTCGTAAAAACCTTAATTGCGCTATTAAGTCTTTGAAAAAAAAATCAATACGCATTATTGTAATAAATTAGCTTCGAACGAATAAGAATTCCCTTGAGTATTCTTTCCTTTTATGAAGAATACTCAGATCAGTGTTTCTCAAAGTTTGCTAAGTGCTTGGTGGTATGGTCCATAATAATTCGAACAAGATATTGTTTGGTATATTGAAATTCATATTGAATAATAGAACAGACTGACTGCACAGATGGCGTAGTGGTTAAGATACCGACGTTCCGTGCCAGTGCCGTGGGTTCGATTCCCACGCAGGACAACACTTTGTGCGATCCACAAAGTGTGGTTCTGAGTCTGGGTGTAATTTGTCTGCGTTAATTGCATGTTTGTAAAGTCCCCCGCAATACAAGGATTATTTCCTTAGTGCAGGGTGGTGTCTAAAATAATAATAATAAAAAAAGACTATTTTCCCGTCCAAGTTTCGAGAACTCGACGTGGGGCGACTTGAGCGATATAACCTTACCGTACCCTTGCACGATAATATAATAACTATCTTATAAATTCAAATTATTATGTTATTGATTCATTGATTGTAATCAAAATATAACGAAAAATATAAAATTTGCTGCACATTTTTGTAGGTACCCCATTTTAGCCGAGACGCTAACCGCGCGAGGAGGGACCGACGTCCTCCCTGTGGGAGGGGACGTCGCTCAAGGAGAGGGTACCTCTTTTTTTTTTTTTTGGTGGACTATGGATTCGTCTCGCCCCGCCAAATCGGTCCGGGGTGACGGAGAAGGTGGCGCGTGACCCACCGTAAAACTCCTCTCTCTTTGCCGTGCGAGCGGGTCACCGGGACCCGATTTTTAACTTCGGTGGCCCGCCCGGCGGTTCACCCTCGCGGGTTCCTCTCGTCGACGCCCCGACAGATTTCGCCGTCGGGGCGTCGCCCTCACGCGGTGGCCTCACGTCGGGTGACCGGACAATTCCCCGGTCCGATCACCCGAAGCCTCGGTTAGGGCGGCATCAGGCGCAGGTATTCGCGCCTGCGCCGCCCCGGCCGCTGGCGGCGGCCCGGGGCGCGGGAATCCTCCCTGGCCCGTTCCGCTGCTTCCTTCTGCGAGATGACAGCCTCGCAGAAGGCGGCGACCGCGTCCCAGTTCCTGATGCTGTCGACCATCGCCCTCGCGACGGCCGGCAGCGTCAGGTCGGCACCGATGACAGCGACGAGGTCACGGCGCTGCCGCTCCCATCCCGGACACACCTCCAGCGTGTGTTGCGCCGTGTCCTCGTCACTCCTGCAGTGGTGGCAGGCCGGAGTCCACTCCCTATACACGACCCTGTGCAGGTACAACCCGAAACACCCGTGCCCCGTCAATACCTGCACCAGCCGAAAGGTGAGGACTCCGTGCCGCCGCTCCATCCACTCTATCAATACGGGCCGGAGGGCCTCAACGGTCTCCACACCGTGCCTAGGCCTCTCCAGCCACGTAGCCCAACGGGCGATGACGTCTCGGCGGGCATCCACGCGCCAGGTGGCTATCTCGCTCAGCGATGGGGAGCCACCTTCCTCGCGCGCTGTGAGAACCCGCCGGTAGAGGTCGGAGAGCATCTCCGCCTCTAGGTCCCATGGCACCCCCGTGGGTAGGCCTCTCCAGCCGCGTAGCCCAATGGGCGATGACTTCTCGGCGGGCGTCCTCGCGCCAGGTGGCTATCTCGTTGAACGATGGGGAGCCACCCTCGTCGCGCATTGTGGTAACCCGCCGGTAGAGGTCGGAGAGCATCTCCGCCTCTAGGTCCCACGGGGGTGTCCCGGCCAACAGGCACGCCGCCTCTGTCGACACCGTGCGGTACCCGCGAATGGCTCTGACCGCCATGGCTCTCTGTGGCCTCCACAGAACCGCCCTGAGCTGGACGTTCAGAGCCCTTGCCCACACGGGTGCGCCGTACATGGCCATCGAGCGGATGACCCCCACATACAGCCGTCGGCCCTCGAAACTGGGTCCGCCCACGTTCGGCATGAGTCGAGAAAGGGCGGACGCCGCGCCGACAAGCCGGGGAGCAATCTGTCGGAAATGCTCCCGGAACCACTATCGCCCGTCGAGCACCAGACCCAAGTACCTCATATGGGCCTGGATGCTGATGTGGATGGAGTTTACCACTATCGAGGCGCCGATGGGTAGCCTCACACGGGGCCCATGGAAAAGTAGGGCCTCCATCTTGTTTAGGGCCACCCTGAGGAGAGGGTACCCCTCAGGGGGTATCCCGTCGGGCCGGCCACTGATGACAAGTTCACGCTGCTCCGGTGGCTGGTCCAACGACGAAGGCGAGGTACACGGGTGGGTTGCGGGTGTGCGTGCTTACGCCCCTCTGTTACCCCGGATGGAGTGGTGCGAGGAGAGCGTCGACCGTAACCCAACCCAAAAAAGGTACCCTATTTTACAAAAGATTTGTAAGAACAAATCCTTTATATTATTATATTTTTTTTAAAGACAGTGCCCAGAAGGGAGAAAAAGCCGTGTCGTGACAGACTTAACACAAATGCAATTAACCTAAATAAATTATAATCAGACTCAGAACAATAATTTGTTTATATCGCGAAAAGAATTATCCTCCGTGTAGATCTAACCTACGACACTGGGCAACAAAAAATTTATATTTGTTTTTATTTCTGTATTATGTTTGTCAATGGGGTGGATGTGGGGTTTTAAGTTTAGAAAACTCTGGTTAGTATTTTCTAAGCTTTTATATGTTTCACAACGATATAAATACATTTGAATTTTAATTTTTATTTACTTCATTCAATAATAGATTTTATAAGATTCTTAATACTTAATAATTTAATTAACCATAATGAACCAAAATTATAAAAAAAAAACTAAAATGGTAATAATTCAATTATTTATAATCCAATCAATAGCAAATTCAATACGAAATTGTTATTTTAACAGTTGTTGTGACAACGGCAATTGTCTAGTTAGCATGTGTTTATTGCATCACTAGATAGATCAGGTATTATATTCCACTCTTCTGCTTACATATATTGCAGCTACTTTGCTCCTACATATTTTATATCGCTAAACCTATCAGAAACACAAATTATTAATAAGCTTTTCTAAAATAATATTTACAGGCTCAACTTTTGTGTTCTAATAAATAAAAATCTTTTCGGCTAAAACCTAATTACAGTAAATAGGACTAAAAGTACCAAAAATCAAAACAAATCTATTAATTTAACAACTAACCAACCAACTTAACATAGGATCACATGTGTAGAAATAACGCATACTCTGAAGATTGCATAAGTCCCTTTAGCCGTTTTGGAGTCCACAGAGAATATACTATACATATATTACACACCGATTTTTATATATCTACATAATTATAATATCTACATATTTTTATATATCTGTATATAAAATCGAAAGTCTAGACTTTTTACAGTTGTATATGAATTATACAGAAGTTTATCTTAACTTTGATATTCACCACTTTTGTTTTGATTATATATGGTTGAACGGATATGCCAAACTATTGGCCTAATTTCACTTTTGATTGCACTACGTTGTATACACGAAATACGGCAACGGATGCAGATGTTAAAGAAACTTGATTGAATATACTAGAAGTATAAACAGATAATCTATAATCCCGTTTTTAACTATTTTAGGGTTCTCTTTGAGCTTCCGTTGTACGTGCGTCTATTTATTTACTTATGAGCTAATATCTTATCCGTAATGGGCAAATCGATTTAAATTTTTTTTTAGTCTGTATATGTCTTGGACCGTGACCCTTCCGACCGTGTTAGCTATGATGGGCGGCAAGCGTCCCCATAAACTTCAATATTACTTTTATTTTGATTAGAAATGAGTACCACTTTAAATACTTAATTTCGGTGGTAAGATTTCAGTGTATAGACTATTATTTTCATCATGATCATCAGTATATACATACGTCCCACTATTGGGCTCGAGCCTCCTCCATAATGGGAGGGAACTTGACCTACTATATCATGTTGGTCAGACGTGTTGGTATAGATTTTTCTTCTCTTATACAGATGTTATATGCGTTTTATATCCCTTAGTCGTCTCTTACGATCACCCACGGGTAAGATAGGGGGTGGTGAATTGTATTCTTATTCCAGTCACCACACGGATAATTTCTATTTCTTAATATTTTCTATTTCTAAAAATCCATTCAAAATTATTGTAATGATATTATAACTAGTGATAATTATGACCTTACAACCATTATTACCTACATACAAATACCTTTACTCTCACTATTTCAATAACGGTTATTTATACCCATTCAAAGTAATCAAATTACTTATGTACTGACATCCAATATGACCTGTATTACTTTGAAAATAAGAGTAAAGATATATAGCCAGCGATATCTGCCTAACGACCATTGCTTACTGGAGTAGAAAGTTCTCAAAGTAGAGGCCGGCAATCGCCAAACGTAAAGTAGTTACCTCAACCAGAAGGTCCGATGATCTAAGGCTGGTTGAAATAGCCAATCTATTTCAACCAGTCTTAGCCTTCAGGAGAATCGAATTTTATATTGAATATATTGCAATGTTTCGCATTTTCGTTTCATCGAGTTTTAGTAACATGAACGTTTAAGAAGTTTTTATTGTAATAAATTAACAAGTAACCATTTAAATACCTAAAAGTTAATTGCTGTTTAGTATTAGGTACTTGACATTCTCCGTGTGGTGACGGAGTAAAAATACAATTCACGTCTTTCTATCTTACCCGAGGGTGACCGTAAGAGACGACTAAGGGATATAAAATGTATATATCATCTATGCAAGAAGAGAAAAACGCGAAACAAAACCCTATACCAACATATCTGACCAGCGTGGTGTAGTAGGTTAATTTCCCTCCCACATAGAGGAGGCTCAAGCCTAACAGTGGGACGTGTATAAGCTGAGATGATGATGATTAGATGATTAGTTGACATTGCGAGAATAAATATCGATTTTTTTTTTGGGGTGGGCTACGGTCAGCGTACTCCTCGCACCACTCCATCCGGGGTGACAGAGGGGCGTAAGCACGCACACCCGTAACCCACCTGTGATGTCGCCTTCGTCGTTGGGCCGACCACCGGAGCAGAGTGACTTGACGTCAGTGGTCGGCCCGTAAATATCGATGCTTGATAACAACAAAATAAGCTGAGCATAAATATACTTATCTACAAAATTAACTAGAAGAGGCACTTATATTTACCTTATATATCTGATGGGTCCCCTTCATGGAGACTTTTATAGGTTTAAAATCAATTATTGTACTGCTACGAATAATATTTTTTTTAGTTTTAGGTGTATTACGTAACAAAACAAAAAAACGAGAGTAAATTTTTACAACATACATACATACATATCATCACGCCATATCCCTTGCAGGGTAGGCAGAGAGAACAGAGTGCCAGAGAACTCTATCTCTGCATACTTCACTCGCTTCCTCAACATTCATAATTCTCTTCATACACGCTCGCCGGTTTCGGAGACTCTTGACTCCACCTTCCTTTAGTACATGACCGATCTGGTCTAGGTAGGTTAGTCTCGGTCTCCCTCGGTACCTACATCCTTCCACTTTCGCATTGTATATCTTCTTAACCAGACGTTCGTTTGGCATTCTTTCCACATGTCCGAACCATCGGAGCATGCCCTTTCTCATCTTTACACCAATACTCTCTTTCATACTCTTTTACAACAGGTGTCCCAAAATGGGCATTATTGAGTTGGTCGCAAAACATCATCATCACCACAGCCCATAAATGTCCTACTGCAGGGCTCGGGTTTCCTCCGTAATGGGAGGGAAATTAACCTACTATACCACGCTGGTCACACGTTGGTATAGGGTTTTGTTCCGAGTTTTCCTTCTCTCGCATAGATGTTATATGCGTTTTATATCCCTTAGTCGTCTCGTACGATCACCCACAGGTAAGTATGGGGTGGTGTATAGTATTCTTACTTCGTCACCACATGGATGGTCGCAAATATCAGCTTGTAAACTCTTTATTATTTTTGCGAATTCTTATTTTAACGCGTATATTGAATAGAACTATTTTAACTTGATATATCTGAATATTTATCATCAAAAGCATGTTATAACAACTATTAAAGATCTGCAGATAAATAAAGCTTAACAATTCTATGAATGAATCTAAATATTTGCTGTCTCTATCTTTTTGCATATACTCGGTTGTAATATTTGGAAATAATTTACAGGAAAATGTTGCAAATTAAGAAAAATAGTCCACTGTTCCCAATTTTAGTGTGTACTTCGTTCGGTGAACGAGTGAGCCGGACGCCCAACTTTCTGGATGGGTTTGGGGTTTTCATTGGTAGGCAACGGCCTGCCTGGTATTGCAAAGGTCCATGGGCGGCAGTAACACTTACCATCAGGTGTGCTGCTTGCTCGTTTGACACCTTTCTTCTCTCTCTTGCGGTGGGCTATGGATGTGGTCGCGCTCCGCCTAATCGTTCCGGGGCGACGGAAGAGGCCGCGCGCAACCCCATAGACGCACCCTGCAAGCACCTCTCGTCGCCGTGCGAGCGGGCCACCGGTACCCCATCTTTCTCTTCGGTGGCCCTCTTCGGTGGCCCTCGTTTGCCAACCTGCCCAATTTAAAAAAAAAAGATCTTATATTAAATTATTTTGATTACATACAGCTAACTATGTCTTTAATAGTAAATATATCTCATGTTTTATCGACATCAGTGTAACTTTACAAAACTTGGCAACTCGAAATAACTCAACTTTGTTGCTTACTCGTAGAGCATTAAAAACCAGGGAACATTTTTATGACAGTCATTTGTCAATCTTTAGACTCATTTCGCTTTTTGGTAGCACACTAAGATTATTACTATTTATTTATGGGTTATATACCAAAGTAGCAACTTTTTAAAATGTTACGAATATTTGACTGTGTTTCATTGTAAAAAAAAAATAGCCACTTCAAAGAGGATATTACCAAGCCAAGTGTGTCCTTAGTGTAAGTTGTTAAAACACCTAGCTTTTTACTCTAGTAGTTATTTGAATGGGTCCTATTTATTAAGGTTCTGTATAAAGGGTTAAAATACCTTAATAATACTATTTGTTGAGGTCTACGTTATTTTCAACGAGTTTACTTACCTACGTCGATGAAAGTAAAACGTGTATTCATTTAGAAGAATGTAAATTACCGAATTTAAAGTAAATTAAATACTATATAGTGTGTATTTCTTTTCTATTAATTGACTGCACAAATGGCGTAGTGGTTAAGATACCGAACTTCCGCGCCATTATCGTGGGTTCGATTCTAGAAGAATACTTTGTGCGATCCGCAGAGTGTCGTTCTAAGTCTGAATGTAATTTGCCTGCGTTAATTGAATGTTTGTATAGCCACAATACAAGGATTATTTCGTTAGTGCAGGGAGTTGTAAAATGAAAAAAAAAAATACGCCTTCTTATACCGCCACTTATTTACTATAATTATTTGAGATTGCTAATTAATTATTTTAGGTTTGCTGTGTGGCAACGGCTACGAATACTACCAACGTTTACTTTGCTTGTGGATATTGTAAAGGACGACTAAGCTTTTTTGTTCTCGCTGTGGAAATGCATTTACGCACTAGCCCCCGCCGGTGACAGACGAGAGGGTGGTAGGACCACGCTGTGGACAGTTCTCTGTCTACAGCCGCGGGCCAGTCCGTCCGGGGTAGTACCACACTCTCGCAGAAGATCGACGTCTGAGTAATAGCAATGTGCTATTGCGCTTCGTTCGGTGAGCGAGAGAGCCGGAAGCCTAACTGGGGTGGGTTCAGGGTTGTATTGGTAGGCAGCGGCCTAGCTATACCATTGGCAAAGGTCCATGGGCGGTAGTGACACTTACCATCAGGCTGCTCGTTTGCCGCCATAAGCAATAATAAAAAAAAAAAAAAAAAAAAAAAAAAAAAAGGATGTGTGGGACCCGCTTTTATGGGATGCGGGAGAGATCGTCCATTGACATTCTATCCCGACACCCTAACGCTAGGCCGTCTGGCTACGTCCAGTCGATAGTCAAGGCGGCGGGAGGATATGCGCGTAACGGCGCCTCCCCCTTTCCTGGCCGCCGCCTACGGAGCGAGTCTGCATAAGCAAATGCCTCGTGTACCCGCTCCGCGGCCTCCTTCGAAGTGATGACCTCCTAGCAGAAAGAGGTCATCGACGACTAGCACCTGTCGCTGTCAGGCATCTTAGAAATGATGATCAAATAACTAATTATTTTAGGTCAAATGCTGATAGATATTTCGCGAGAAAAAAATATTTAGTGCTATATACTCCATATTATATTCTAAGACTAAAAATAAACGTACAAGATGTGCACGTTTTAAACCTCTGCCCACGACTTGAAAGATGAAAGTGTAAATATAAAATATCATGTTATTTATTTTCTTACGCTTTTATTTTCAATTTATTATCACCTTTTAAATCAATATTATATAAGAAATAAGGTTTACGTAACGACAAAATGAAATCGTCATATTTGCGTAATATTATTTGTTGGTTTCCTTGTTGTATATTAACGGTAATTGGCTGGCTGAGGAAGTGAAGTACACGTAATAAAGTTATTCAACTTTTTGAAAGTAATTTAACAACTGTTAAAATGTAACTTAAAAAGGGTTAAGTTTAAGAAGTTCTTAAGTAACAATATATGTTCGTCATCTCAGTTTATTGGCAGTTTTAATAACCACTAAACGCTTTAATATTATCTACGTAAGCAATTTAGTAAATGAAGAAAAGAACATAAAGAGAACGGAAATTTTAAGTAGAATTTACGTTAGTTACAAAAAAAAAATGGAGTTTTTTTGTATACCCGAACAACGTGGCATAACGGCCTAATTACTATCATCTTGAAGAGGATTGAGAAAAATCACAAGGCTTAGTAAGAATATGTCGCCGATTCCTTTTTTCCACGGCAGTTTTGTAAGAAGGCTATACGACACAAACAGAAAAATCACTGTAAGAGATGTAGTAATAAGCTGATTGCCTTTAGTGGAGGAGGTTAGTGCCCAACAGCGGGACAAATTAGACTAAAGAAAAATAAATAAAAGAAAATTATATCTTCTTTAACTGAATATTTTTTTTAATGTTTTTAAAATAAATAACAGTTGTTAAGTACCATTTCTTTTTTGGTAGCCTATGGTCTGGTCACACGCCGTCTATTCCATCAGAGGCGACGGAATGGACGGCGCGTGGCCCCATAACCACCGTATTTCCTCTTCATCGCCATTGGGCCGGCCATTGATACCGCTTCTTTGACATCCATGGGCGACTATCCCCGTCACCTGAGGCCTCAGGTGCTAGTTTGTTAAATAGCATTGAAAGCTATTGTATACAAGCTAGAATTAAATTATGTGAGTATATCATTTGTCGATTGCTGTATGGTGGCGGGTACGACTACTCCCAACCCTAACTTTACTCGTAGGTGTCGTGAAAGATGACTAAGAGCTTTACATCGACCTGGGTTGACGTCAGGCCGGCGACCAGTCATTAAATTATTGCGAAGACTTTTGTAATATATACGATTGAAGTAAATACTTATTGCGACAACCCCAAGCAATTGTAAAAACCCCATTAATAAGAGATAGTAAACCCTATTAATAAGAATAGAATTTGTGTGTTATCTGAAATTTATTTCCTTTCTTATATTATTTCCTATATTATCTTAACAATCGCGCATGTTCTCTTCATTACAAATCTTCTATATATATTATATTATTTGAAATAACAACAAAAAATACGTTTTCAAAGGCTTCATTAACCATATATTTACATATAATATTAAAATAACATACGATACCGGGAATACAGTAAGGAAATTTACCTGACGCGCTATTGCCAGAACAAGGCTTATTTGAAACAACGTTATATCCACGTAACTGAGCTTCATATCTCCAATATCGTTGAATACATGAGTGATGCTCGTATTACTAACATGCTTTAAAATTACAAACGTTATATTTTTTTTATTTTATCATTTGTAATGAAAGGGTCAGTCCACGTGATTGTAATACGTATTCACGAATCTTAACAATATAATCATAATGCTCCTACTCTTATCCCAATTACTTAGGGTCGATACAATATGCACCCTTCTTCCATAGCACATATTGTAAAAGTTATTGGCAATAATTTTATGACCGGCCAGACGTCAACCCTGTTTAGGAATGTAATTGTTGACCAAACAACATCAGATGGAGTTGACCCAGGTCGTTATAAGGCTTTTAGTCGTCTTTTACGACAACCACGAGCAAAGTAATGGTTGATAGTATTCTAAGCCGCTACCACACAGTAATCTTGACACAGCACAGCACAGAATCTTAACAATAACAGCATAATTAAGTGTACTACTAGTAGCGTTTCTAATATTACCAAGCTAATCTGTACCAAGCTTGTAGGCAACATTATTTAGCATTTCGACGTCCACAGTAGTAAGATGATAGTGTCGTAATATCCTCGCTTGACAAGTGAAGGTGTTATGTATTGCCCAGAAGAGAGCTGCAATAGCATAAAGGATATTGTAGTAAATACCAGGCTAGTTTAAGATAGACAAATTTTTATTTGTTCCGCTAAAATTTGAACTCTCGTAATTTTATTTAGTTAGGAATATTACGTAAAACTGATTGATAAAAGTATTTTACTTATTTCACTTACGAGGCATCAGTAATGCTTACATATCGCGTGACAAACGCTTGAATTGAAAGACCACCGTTATATATTTACAGCCAACCTCCATATTGTGTAAGTAAATGAATAATCAAAGTAATTTCTCAAATGTTCTATGAAATTATTTTAATCTGTCAAACAGTACCTATTATTTTAATATATTTGTTATTTATATATAGTAATACTAGGGCGGATGAAGGATGTAGGTACCGGGGGAGACCGAGACTCACCTACCTAGACTACATTGGTCAGGTACTGAAGGAAGGTGGAGTCAAGAGTCGCCGAAACCGGCGAGCGTGTATGAAGAGAATTATGAATGTTGAGCAGGCGCGTGAAGTATGCAAGTATAGAGATCTCTGGCACTCTGTTCTCTCTGCCTACCCTGCAAAGGATATGGCGTGATGATATGTATGTAATAGTAGGGCCACGCTGTTGACAGTTTTCTGTCTACAGCCACGGACCGTTTCGTTCGGAGTAATACCACACTTTCGCAGTTAAATCTGCTGTCGTGATTTGTTCTGTGAGCTAAAGAATTAAAAGTCTTACTTTCTGGAATGGGGCTTGGTTATAGGCAGCGGTCTAGCTGTACTCTTAGTATTGCAAAAGTCCATGAGCGGCATTATCACTAACCATCAGGTGTACTGCTTGCTCTTTTGACACCGTAAGTAATTAAAAAAAAATGCATTTATATGTCTCATATAAAACGACGGTGCCATTTGATAGATTACCAGAGATTTCATATGTCATTTAGTAGATAAAGTTTTATTATCTAATAGCGACACCCAAGGATATTCCGTGTGGTGACGGAGTTAGAATACAATTCACCACCTCATATCTTACCCGTGGGTGATCGTACAAGACGACTAAGGAATATAAAATGCTAATAACATCTCTGCAAGAGAAGGAAAACTTGAAACAAAACCCTATACTAACACGTCTGACCAGCGTGGTATAGTATGTCATTTTCCCTCCCATTATGGGGGAGGCGCGAGCTCAGTAGTGGGACATACATGGGCTGAGATGGTGATGATGATGACGACACCAAGGTGGAGTACCGGTAGGTACATGTGCTAACTATGAAAAGATATTTGAAATAAACGTATAAATTATGGTAATTTAATATTATTTTTATTACAAAAAAATAACTTAGCCATTAAGTTTAATATTTAAAGATGAAACCTCTATGTCCGTTTCGATAATAATTTTTAGCCCTCAACGTTATTTGATCAAGAAAATTAACTTCACAGAATTTTATTTTACTTTGAGCTTTCCCTAATCTTTGTGAAAACAGGATTTGAATATATACGAAAAAAAACAGGCCACTTTACTAATGAAAAAAATAAAGTAGAAAAACAAAGTAAAATTACATTACGATCAAAAATACGCAGTAGTAAAAACTGGCTTTAATTACTTTACGATTCATTATATTGTATGTATTGTACAATACTAAGTACGGTGAATTTAAATTGCTGTAGATAATTTCTTAGTATTATTGTTGTGATTCGGTTATTATTTTAATGTAATACTACGTGATTAATTCTTTCTAAATATTACATAAATATGTAACATTCATGTCAGGGTTTTAAAATGAAATAAAACTTCTCACGACTAAGCAAATATGAGTCACGGCTCTTAATTTGTAAATAATTATTGTTTGCAATTAAAGTAGATTCCAATAGGGTTTTAGGCTCTGTCTTAATTTGTAAATAATTATTACTTGCAATAAAACAGATTCCAATGGGGTTTTATTAAAGTGAATGCCTGCTAGAGAAGGAAAACTTGAAACAAAACCCTATACCAACACGTTTGACCAGCGCGGTATAGTAGGTTAATTTCCCTCCCATTACGGAGGAGGCCCGAGCCCAATAGTGGGACATTTATGGGCTGTGATGATGAAAGTGAATGCTTATGAAACGGTAATAATGTATTTGCTAGCTGGCCTAACAGACGCTATTCTGTACTACTCTAAAAATAATTACATGAAATCAATCAACAGCAACACATACCGGGTGAAATTATTATTAATATAAATCATTCTTGAATCCACTTGAATACACACAACATTTCATCAAAAGTGGGTCAAGCTCCCGACTAGAAATTTTTTCGTCTTCCTTAGCAGGACCGGACCGGGCATGCCCGATCTGGATCAGATAAGGTATGTAACGCAGAAGATATATCTGGACCCGATCACAAAAACCTTATCGGGTCCAGATCAGGCATTCCTGATCGGGTCCAGATCAGGCGTTCCTGATCGAGTCCGGATGAAATTTTACTGATCGGAACCAAATCAATCATCTGCGTTATATATCTTGCCTGATCCAAAACGAGTATGCCCAGTCCGGTCCTTTTAAAAAACATGAATATCTTAAAGAACATGTTTAATAGGTAAAAATATAAATTAATATATGACGTAGGCAGCGAATGCAGTGCTATATTCTTATCATAGAGAGTCCCAGACGTCCCAGTGAGCCGTTCCGATTATGGCGCAACCACCAGATTCTAACGACTGCAACTGTCGCCTGAATTTCTCATTCATGACCTAATCGATCTGTTTTAATCTAATTCGATAACAACTAATTTAATATTAGGCCATGTCATTACGCTTCGGAGAATCTTAACACCGCTATTCAAATAATGACGTCATTTTACTAACGCCATCTATTTATTATGACCCAAAACATTAAATGTTAGAATGGTTGTTACAATATAATATTTCTATCTATCTATGTTTTCAAATGTTAGGTACATTTATATATATATATATATATATATATATATATATATATATATATATATATATATATATATATATATATATATATATATATATATATATATATATATATATATATATATATTATTTATTTTTGTTTTTTACTTTAAATATAAATTATTTTTATATTATTAATTAAACATTATTATTATTATTAAATACATATGATTAATTAAAGATTTCAGATTAATCTCCTATATGTATGCCTTACCATACTTGATGTTATTTCACATCAGGCTATCCTGATCAGGACCAGACCTGGAACTGATAGGGTTTGCCGGATCCGGCATGCCTCATTCTTTCCTGATCGGTTCTTGATCCGGTATGCCTTATCATACTTAATGATATTTCACATCAGGCTATCCTGATCAGGACCAGACCTGGTCCTGATCGGGTTTGCCGGATCCGGCATGCCTCATTCTATCCTGATCGGGTCCAGATACATGATCTGGTTGAACCATACTTTTTTTCTAGTCGGGCTGTTTGGGAGTAATTCAGTCACATACAGTACTTTACGATGTACAAAGGAATTGTATATAATTAATTTAAATTTTAGCCTACTAGATAGTAATTAAATATAAAACGTAGATGATCTCATCATCATCATCTCAGCTCATATATGTCCCACTGTTGAGCTTGAGCCTCATTCACACGAGAAGGGAAATTGACCTACTACATCACGCTGGTCAGACGTGTCGGTATAGGGTTTTATTGGAGTTTACCTTCTCCTGCATAGATGTTATACGCATATTTTATCCCTTAGTCGTCTTTTACGATCACCCACGGGTAAGATAGAGGGTGCTGAATTGTATTCTTTCTGCGTCACCACACGGAAGAAAAAAATGTAGATATTTATATATATATATCTGCATTCTTATAAACTTTAGCTATTTTTACTACGATTGTACATATTTATCAATGCACGGACTTAACGTTAGACAAGGACTTTGTATAATAAAACAAAACAAAAAAACAACATTTTAACGTTTGAACTGAAAGTAATAAAAACTTAGAAAGAAAAAAAAAATAAACGTTCTCACAAAACTAGCGACATGATAATAAAGTCAATGAATCGTTTGAGGTTTGCGTGATGTGTTTACCTAAACGCAAAGTGAATGTCTGCGCGTATGTGTCGCGAATTCGTGTCATTTGCAATTATAATTGTTACCGAGGCAACGTTAACTTCTTCAACATGCCAACAAATGCTAGTAAACGTAGTAACGTTTTCCAAACCTGTTGCTTTGAATGTGATTAGCATGTATGAATTGGAAACTGTTTGTGATAAATTAAAAAATGAACACCGTTTTGGGTTCCTGTCTGAAGAGTTATTTAATTCATAATCTATCTATCTTATAGTGGTAGGACTATCTAATAGTAGTCTTTAATAGTGGTAGGACCACGCTGTTGACCGTTTTCTGTCTACAGCCGCGGACCGGTCCGTCCGGGGTAGTACCACACTCTCACGGAAGATCGACGTATGTGTAATGGCAATGTGCTATTGCGTTATGTTTGGTGAGCGGGAGAGCCAGAAGCCCAACTGTGTGGGTTTGAGGATTTTGTTGGTAGGCAGCGCCCTAAGCTATACTCTTGGTGTTGCAAAGGTCCATGGGTGGCAATGACAGTTACCATCAGGTATGCTGCTTGCTCGTTTGCCACCGAGAGCAATAAAAAAAAAATGCCTTTAATCGAACAATTCTAGTATATTTTTATATATTCAGAATTTCGGATACGACACGATTACGATACGATTTCCATGGAATTTAGTATGCAATAGGGTTTGCAGGCGATAAATCGATTGAGATTTCATTTATAGAAAATCTCGTTTTATCAGTGTTTTTTGTTAATGAAAAAGAATCAGAATATGAAGGCATATTTAGGCACTGTCATCAATAGTAAAAATAGTTTGTAAATCGAACGGTCGCTTAATCCAGACAGCCGTGGGTCAATAATTGATTTTCCATTTTTTTATTTCCACTTTTTTAATTTTCTATTATTTTTTATTTAAATAACTAGTTCATCTTCTAATTTTCTACCTTTATATTGACAGGCTATAAAAATCATAATTTTCCCAATATGTAATTTGTACAATCCTTTAACATTTAAATATGTTTGACAAAAAACCCAACTTACAAAAAAAAAATACCGAAGCAGGCTCGCTTACCCAGACATTAAAAGTTAATTGCAAACTATCTGAGAACATCTTTTCCTCTTTACAATTTATGTATATGGTTCACTATTGGACCGAGCCTCATTTGCAATGAGATCGAGTGTAGGTTTTAAGATTTTTTCTTAAACAATACCTTTACTAAGGGAAAAGCATTGTAGTACATTTACAAACATATGAAAATCTCACCCGAAATCACAAGAAACATTCGTGGGCTGCATAAATTATATTCTCACATAGTAAACAAATCTACTACATTCAAAACAGGAGATGTAATTAATTTGTCATATGTGTCAACATCCATCCATCCATTAGTCTATCAATGTCCACCGTTGGCTATGGCTATGTGGTTGACATACAAAAGCTGGACATAACACCGTAACCGTCACACATATTGACAGATGTAGTGGCGTTCGAAGTTTGTAATAGTGTTCCTCATTTTCTTGATGATCACTTAGATTTGTCGACTCCCGAGGTTTTTTTTTTATTTATTTTTTATTGCTTATGGTGGCAAACGAGCAAGCAGCACACCTGATGGTAAGTGTCACTGCCGCCCATGGACCGCTAACCGAACGAAGCGCAAATAGCACATAGCTATTACTCAGACGTCGATCTTCTGCGAGAGTGTGGTACTACCCCGGACGGACCGGCCCGCGGCTGTAGACAGGGATCTGTCAATAGCGTGGTCCTACCACTATTAAAAAGTAAGGAGTAACATAAATATTATTTATCTTTCATATTATTATTTCGGTTCATATTTGTCCCATTGCTGGGCTGGAGCCAAATCAGAAGGAAATTGACCTATACTACGCTCATCAGTCGGTTGGTCTTTTATGAAACCCATAGTTAAGATTAGCTGTGTGGTAGCGGCTACGAATACTACCAACCCTTACTTCGCTCGTGGATATCGTAAAAGACAACTAATAGCCTTATAACGACCTGGGTGATCTGATGCCGTTTGGTCAACAATTACATTCCCAAGGAGGGTTGACGCGTGACAAGTGCCGGTCATAAAATTTGCCAATGACTTTTACAGTATGTACTCTGAAAGAAGAGTACATATTGTATCGACACCAAGTAATTAGGATAAGAGTAGGAGAATGAAGATGAGTTAAGATAGTGTATAGTGAATTGTATTCTTAGTATGGCACCACACGGAAATCTTTTACCACTAACTCTCACAAAATGGATAATCAACGTTAAGTACAATTTCGAGTGTTCTTTCTCTTGCAGTACCACTTACGTTACTTAGAACACCCATAGGAAATAAAAGTACATATATTGACCCAATTTAATCTTAATATTTTACCAAAGAGGTATTTGGGAAACCTAAAAATATGTTAAATTAGACTCAACTTCTTGTGTCTATAAGGGGTCCTGAGTTCGACTTTTGTTATCATAGCACGTTTTATTCAAATATACGGAACGTATAAATTTTACGTGACGCGTATAAAGAGTAATCATCATGTTTTTTTGCATCAACCTACTTCTTAAATGTCAAGCTATCGGCTGCTCCCATGCTCAACCATGCTCTAGGTAATAATTACATTTGTACAAAAATTCTTCGCGACAAAAACATAAATATCACTTTTATCTCAGCTCGTATGCATCCCACTGTTGGTTTCGAAGATTATTTTATTTTATTGCTTATAGTGGCAAACTGACAAGCAGCATACCGGTCGGTAAGAATTACTGCTGCTCAGGAGCCTTTGCAATATCGCTTACCGAATGAAGCTTAACTACACATTGCCACTACTTAGAGAGAATTTTGAACTGAACTGAACCTCCCACAGAAAACTGTCCAACGTGACCCTACCACAACCAAAACAATGGGAGGAAAAATTTATCTGCTACCGATTTCGAGTTTTCCTTCTTTTGCACAACTGAATGAGGAGAATTAACATGCAGGTAATATCTACATGTAAAGTTTTAAATAAATAAGTAAATAATATTATTCGCAAAATAAAGACAACTGAAAATGAAGTTTATTTATTACACCAAATGGCCTGTCACTTTGGAGAGACTCATACTTAACAGTGGAAGAATGAGCTGGGATGAAGAAGAAACTCAACACGCGCCACAAAAAATACATTGTACCAAAACCGTGGTATGGGTGTTGAACGTTAGGGTCCAGTGATTCGATGCTCGCAGTAGCAAGGCGCACGCGACCTCGTGTCATTGACCGTTGAGACGCTCGCGCCGATGCCGTTGCTGCCGCCACGAATGGGTGTCACGCTAAGGTTGTCAACGGTAACATCCGTTTAACCGACGCCAACATCCGCTACACAATGTTACTTTTATTCTAGACTCCTCCATGTTAAAACCTTCCAGCGGTCTTATAAATATATACAAAAGTGTTTCTGATAATACTTATGATTTACACTAATCCTTAATTGACTTTAGTATTTCACTACCAAAGCCGGTATAAAATTATTTTCTTGTCAGATACAATTTTGATTAAGTTAGAACATAAAAGGAAAGAAAACAATAAGGGAATATAGGAGTTGGGTTTCGTTCAATTCGTCTGTTCGGAAAGGCAAAGATAATAAAACCCAAACAGACAAGTCTTGTTTCTTCATATTGCCACTTATTCATAGTCAACTTAGTCGAAGTAGTAGGCTTTAATTAAACATTAGCTAACCATATATTGTCTCTTTTGATAATTTAGGTAGAATATATGCATCTAAAGCCTTGTTATATCATATTCACTAACCTTTAACACGTTCTCTGGACTACATTACATATAATGCTAATAAAATAATTTAATGTAGCAGCACCATAAAACACTAAAATATTGAATATAACTTAAAAGTGCCAATTGCTATTTTGACGTACCCAATAAAATTCAGCATCATAGATATATAATAATAACAACATTTTATTTTCATTGTAGTTTTTTTTCTATTTGAAATAATTAGGATACATTTAAGTACTTATAGGAATGCCTTCATGAAGCCCGCCTTTGAGTACAATATGCATGAAGTCTAATTTATTTATTTATAAGTTGTCTGGTATAACGGTCTACGGGTCTACGCGTGAATGTGAGCAAAACCAAAATAATGGTCTTTGAAAGAGATAAAACCAGAACAGATGTAAGAGTAACAATAGGTAATGATGTACTAGAGCAAGTGGATGAATTTGTATATCTTGGATGTGGATTTAGCCGAGATGGAAGGTACACCACTGATATAGAGCGAAGAGTGAATGCGGGAAATAGAGTGAACGGAGCGTTGGGGCAACTTTTCGGCAGCCACCACCTCAGCCAGAAGGCACGTGTAGCAATACATAACGCAGTGCTTGTCCCAACATTACTATATGGAAGCGAGAGTTGGGTATGCAGAAAAGAGTATGATAGTAAAATTAATGCGGTCGAAATGCGATCTCTGCGGAAAATCTGTGGAGTTAGGCTGACCGACCGCATTCGTAACGACGACGTAAGAGAGCGAGTAGGTATGAAAGAGGGTATTGGTGTAAAGATGCGAAAGGGAATGCTCCGATGGTTCGGACATGTGGAAAGAATGCCGAACGAACGCCTGGTTAAGAAGATATACAATGCGAAAGTGGAAGGATGTAGGTACCGAGGGAGACCGAGACTAACCTACCTAGACCAGATCGGTCATGTACTGAAGGAAGGTGGAGTCAAGAGTCTCCGAAACCGGCGAGCGTGTATGAAGAGAATTATGAATGTTGAGGAAGCGAGTGAAGTATGCAGAGATAGAGTTCTCTGGCACTCTGTTCTCTCTGCCTACCCTGCAAGGGATATGGCGTGATGATATGTATGTATGTATGTATAAGTTGTCTGCAATTTTTTATTCTTTTTGGCTTTTTAATTTTTTTTTATAGTTATTTAAGTTACCTTTATATATGATATTTGTAATTAGTTTAGTAAAGTTATAACATAAAATCTTATTGCTGTCGGTACAAATAAGTGTATATTATATAAACTCTACATATTTTCGTTTTCTTTTTACTGTTGTACCGTGAAAATATTTGAAATACAATTTTGAAAGCAACTACTACCGTATCGAGTATTGTAGATACGATTCTCATTTTTGTACCTTTTGTAGACACATGTTTGAATAGTTTTCGTCATACGCCTCCTTTTGTAACTTCCATTTTTAACTCTCAGTACGATAAAATAATTTCCAACAGCGATTCTATAGTAAAATATCAATATTCTTAATCAAATAAAAATACATTAGAGATGACTTCCATTATTTTGCTTTTGATCTATTCTTCATCTTCTTTTTCATCATCATCTTCTTTTTGATGTGGTACAATTCCTCTATTGTTATTAATTATTCTCCCAATATAAACAACGTCAACTATTTTTTAACTAGAAGATTTAATAGTTTATATGTATATCTAAAAAGAAAACTCAAAATAAAACCCTATGGCAATGCATCTGGTTAGAGTGGCTTAATAGGCTAAATTCGATCATCTGAAAGAGTCGTGCCCAATAGTGTGACGTATAAATATTGAGATAACGAACTTATTTTATATGCTACTTTTAAAAACAAAAAAAAAATACGTACGTATCATCACGCCACATCCGTGTGGTGACGGAGAAAGAATACAATTCACCACCCCCTCTCTTACCCGTGGGTGATCGTACGAGACGACTAAGGAATATAAAAATATAAAACGCATGTAATAGCTATGAAAGAGAAGGAAAACTCGAAACAAAACCGTATACCAACACGTCTGACCAGCGTGATATAGTAGATTAATTTACCTCCCTATGTGGAGGAGGCTCGTGCCCAACAGTGGGACAAATATGAGCTGAAATGATGATGATGAAGATGATATCCCTTGCAGAGTAGGCAGAGAGAACAGAGTGCCAGAGAACTCTATCCTTGCATACTTCACTCGCTTCCTCAACATTCATAATTCTTTAATTCTAATAAAAAAAAAATATAAAGATAATTTTCAAAGTCTATGAATTAATCTATTGGCTGACTTAATCCTTGGTAATATTCTTGGTAAGCTGACTCCAGGGAATGATTTTACTTATTCACTACACCAGCGGTATACTAATCTTTATAACAGCTCTCTTTCAATAACACAGGTCCACAAATAAAAAAGTGGTCTGTGCTGGGTGTTTGACAAAGATTTTCCAACGTATTTTTTACCGCTGAATATAATCAAAATCATTTTTTTTCCTGCATGCTAACACAGGTCCACAAAAAAAGTTGTCTGTGCTGGGTGTTTGACAAAGATTTGATTTTTTTTCAACGTATTTTTTTACCGCTGAATACGAAATACGAATTTGTCGAACACACAGCACAGATAACTTTATTTTTGTGGACCTGTATAATCTATCCGACGATACTCTTAAGATCTAGTGACTCTATAAGTTGTTGTGTGAATTTCACGAATCTGCCAAAGCTTTGTAACATTTTTTATCTTTTTTTTTCAAATGACTGAAATGTGATGTTTTACATTTTGAAGTCCCCTTATCTCCGCCGTTATAAAAAAAATGAATTATGAAAAATATTGTAAGTATATGGGGATTAACTTGCTTACAAGAATTCACAAAAATTAAAAATACATTTTTTCTATAGAGAACAGCTGAACATCAGGATATAAACATAGGAAAGCATTTTTTCCATGCCGAAACGCAGATACTTCGCTCACACTTTGAGCTCGCTCGGTCAAATATAGTCTTTGCTCATTTTAACCTTTATTTGATTACGCAGATGTTACAGATGTCGATGTGAAATGCAATGAATGAATGAAAATAAGTCGTTATAGCCTTAAGCGACCGCGACCCATCAGTAAATTCAAATATGTTCAAGAAGTTCAGACTTATATGACACTTTGCAGTTTTTGAATCCATATTCTTAACTACTATCACTTGGTATCAATCAATGCAGTCAATATCATAAAAAAGTATTGTAAAAATTCTAATAAAGATTATTTTGACAACCCTAAACCAAGCGGTTTAGATATGCTTCGCGTAAAAGCGAGAGCCTTCAACGTCGTAAGTAAAAGAAAGAGACAGCAACAATCCAGTTGTCGCTAGAGGAAGAGAAACTAGTGTGAGAAAAAAATACGTTAACTTATTGTGTATTTCGAAATATATCTGGATTTTATAGTGACATAAATATTGTATGTGGTAGTGAGCAAAATATATACAGCGTGGTTCTGTTATACTCTCCATTGATTATGCTTTTAGTTCCCGAAGGATAGACAATACGGGTTTATACGGCCTAACGGAAATACGGCTTTGGCTCATTCTAAAACTCGTTCAGATTAACGACGATACGACTTACAACAACCGGCCTAAGTATTTTCCAAAACATTTAAATCATATCTATTCAATTAATTATTTATTATGCTCTTCCTAAATGCGTGAAATTTGTCAATATACATCCAAAAATAAAAAAAAAATAAAAACATCGTATATTTTGCTACTATAAGGTTTGATTTACTGTATTTTTATAACCATAAAATCAACTGTCTCTCTTGCAAAAAGTTTGTTTCGATTCCGAGTTATAGTTCATAAGATTAGCGAGTTCAAATAAGTTCTTTCAGTTTTATAACAGTCATAGATATCTACTAAATTAAAAAGTTGAAATTGATGACCAAAAACTTCACGGTGCCGCGCCTTATTATCCGTACCATCGCTTCAAATCCAATTATGGAATTTTATTCTAGTTATTAAGCACCTAAATAAGATTCGAATTGCTAGATAACCGATTTATTTCTTCTGATGCGACGCTCCAGTGATATTTAAGTGTGAAGTGACCCTATAAAACTTAAAGCGTCTGTGGAGTATATAAAAGGAATTCCAAACAGACCTTATAAGCTAACTCGTCTGACTAGTTTGATACAGCAAGCTAACGAATTTCAATATCAACGCTCGCGAATGTTTTGGAATTAGTAAAATCGTTTTACAATAGATGACGTGCCAGTTATTTCGACAAATGCGTACTTTAACTTTGAAAATTAAACTATTTTTATGGATTTTATATTTTAATTGGCCGACGCTACGATTATTAGGGTTCATGGCCACGAAAGGTCTCCCGTTTCATTTCAAATGTGTAATACATACACATTTGAAATGAAACGTACGCATTAGAAATCATTATCCTTTAACCTTTGCTCAACCCATACCAAGAATCAGATATTAGAATGTAAGTTCCAAGAAGCATTGAAATAAATTAGCATGAGATGAGTAATAACACGCATTAGCAATCTTATTCTCGGGGAAATTGAGAGTAAAATTGATTTGTGCCCAATATTTTAAGCATAGAAAACGTTAGGAGATTATATTAAACGACGAAATTTACTTCGTTGCTTCGTGTAAATGCGACTGCCGGTTGTGGGATCTATTCGATGACCAGTAGACATTACTAGGCTAATAGGTTTCACCTTGAATATAGAAATTACGAGCGATATCTATTATACACTCGCAACACCAGCTAACACTTCGGAGATATTGTCATGAGAATAAAAAAAAAGCTATCGTCGGGTGCCTACGGAGAAGTAGCCTTCGATCCCATATAATTTGTAGTATTTTAGAGGCTTTTAATAGCGAGCAGTATGGCAATACAAATATTTTTTGAAACCGCAAGTTGATGTTCTGATAATTTGCGTAGTTTATATCCCACAAAATTTACATTTCGAAGTTCCCCGCGACACAACGATTAATTCTGCCATGCGGGATCTTAGTTAAAAAAAACTGTCTGTATTGTATACAGTTCAAAGACTCCAGTAACTTACAAGTCAATGACAAAACTGTATATTTTTTTCATGAATGCAACAAAAACATGGTTCACATTTAATTGTCTTCTATATTAAAGGTGAAGTTTTTGCTCAACGCCTTTGTTCTACTTTGGGCAAAGAACATCCATTTCAGTTGAAGGAAAAACTGTTAGATCTTGACATCTTCAGAGAGTTGCATTATGCGAGTCGACGGAGCGGGAAAATGGGATTAAATAAATATGTTTTACGCTTTGACTTTAGACAGTTTTCTTTGTTAACACTTCCTTGCATTGGATGTAGAGAATCGTTCGATTAAATTGAATTATCTTGAAGCTTTCCACTTTCCCCGGCTACTTTTTTGGTGTAGTAACATTTGTATGCGACTACTTCAAGATCCCTGGTTCTATTCATAGGTCGGGCGTTACTGATTTTTTTTTTGTATTAATATTATCAGCATTTAAAAATAGAAAGGATATAGAAGGGAAACTTGAAATAAAACTCTATACCAACACGTCTGACCAGCGTGGTATAGTAGGTCAATTTCCCTCCCATTGTGGAGGAGGCCCGAGCCCAGCAGTGGGACATATGTTGGCTGAGATGATTAAAAATATATATGTACATAAAGATTAGTCAAAATTGAAACTTATTTAAATCGCCATGTTACTTAAACTTCAAAGACAAGTAAGCAAATAGCAAGTATGTAATATATTTCCTTTCCTTCCTGTCGCCTAACAAAGTATTAACTTATGTATGCATTATCCATTTCCGTGTGGTGACGGAGTAAGAATACAATTCACCACCCCCTATCTTACCCGTGGGTGATCGTACGAGACGACTAAGAGATATAAAACGCATATAACATCTATGCAAGAGAAAGAAAACTCGAAACAAAACCATATAACAACACGTCTAACCAGCGTGGTATAGTAGGTCAATTTTCCTCCAATTATGGGTGAGGCTCGAGTCCAACAATGGGACATATATGAGCTGATATGAGGAAATGATGAGCATTATCCAACACTGAGATCTGTCGTATGGTCGACGATTACCTACCAAATAGGGTTTTCATTGTGTTGATGTTGTTTGTTTCAGTTGGATCTACGGTTCGCAGTGACGACGAGCAGCACGATGCCCGGGAAGGTGATGACGTCACGATGGAGTGTCGCTTCGCGCTCGAACCTTTGGCGGGCGAATCACTCACGTACTACTGGGTCAGGACCACCGCTAGTGGCCATGAAAACGTTGCCATCGGAAATATACCGCTCGAGACAAATTACCAGTAAGTATAACATTATTTACAATTATGAATATATGTTTTTTGACGTCAAACATTTTGTAGCGTATTTATATTTGCTACAAAATTTCTCATTATAGCTCTTGAATCAGAAGCCTTGGAAATTTATGACATTTTATAGACGGAGACATTTTATAGATTTATAAGATTTTTGTAGACTAATAAGTACCTACTTACTTAGTTTGCACAACGCTGTGCGGTAACGGCTACGAATACTACAAACCCTTACTTTGTTCGCGGATGTTGTAAAAGACGACTAAGAGCATAGCAGACATGATATCAACTTTTTTTTTTTACGCTGATGTAAAATGCATTTACGCATGCCCCCCATTGATGGTATTGGCCCACATACCCCCCGTATGTGGGCCTCGCCGGTGGCTGAGTAGTTGGCGGAATACCCACTAAAACTTCCCCGTTATTTGTGGAGTGTCAGAGGGTCGCCTTTCGGCATTCAACTCGGACGCTCCAACGGTAGGCCTACTAGCCTCGCCCTGGTATCATTTTACTAAGCATTATATCGACCCTTTTTTTTTTTCGCTGAGGAAACGCATTTACGCGCTATCCCCCTCTGGTGATAGACGGGGAGGGAGTGTGGGACTCGCCGGTCAGCTGCCCGACCGGAATACCCACTAAAACCACAGCGGCCCCTTCCGCGCTTTTACGGGGCGCCGGAGAGATCGTCTAATGACATTCGATCCCCGGCACCCCAACGCTTGGCCTTCTGGCCACGTCCTGTCAACCCTTAAGGCGGTGTAAGGAGGTGCGCATAACGGTGCCTCTTTCTCCCCGGTCGCCGGCCGCGGATTGAGTCAGCGGACGCAAGCGCCTCGCGTTCCCGCTCCGCGGCCTCCTTCCTTTCCATGATGGCCTCACAAAAGGAGGCCATCGACGACCAGCACCTGTCGCTGTCAAGCATCTTCGAGATAATGGTTGACAGCGACAGGTTTCCCCCAATGACTGCCATCAGGACGTGGCGCTGGGGACCCCAGGCGGGGCATACCTCCAGAGTGTGACGCGCATCGTCTAATGTCGCGCCACACTCGTGACATCCTGGGGTGCCTTCTCTTCCAATTCTGTGCAGGTACTTACCGAAGACCCCGTGTCCGGTAAGCACCTGCACCATCCTGAAGCATAGGCTGCCGTGCCTTCTATTAATCCAGCGGTGGAGATGTGGCGCAACCGCCTCCACAGTCCCCCGCCCTGCAACGGGGGACTCCAGTTCTTCTCTCCACCGCCGGATGACTCCCCTTCGGGCCACTTCTAGTGCTCTGCCCAGTTCCTTTGTGGAGACTTGCTCACCGTCGGCCCGCGCCGCAACCGGTAGGCCTCCGTCAGGGCCTCAGCCACAAGTGGCCAAGGTGGGTCACCAGCCAGCAATGTCGCCGCGATCCACGACACCGTACGGTAACCCCTGATAGCTCTCACCGCCATGACCCTCTGTGGACGTTGCAGAAGGGCCCTGTTGCGGGCGGTGAGGGAGTCCGCTCAAATAGGGGCACCATACAGTGCCATGGACCGAACAACTCCGGCGTATAAACGTCGGGTGGACGACCCGGGACTGCCAGTATTTGGCAGAAGCCTACCTATCGCCGCGGCTGTCATGACGAGCCTCGGGACGAGCTGGGCAAAGTGTGGCCCGAAATTCCATCTAGAATCAAGGTGCAGACCCAGACATTTCATCTGGGCCCGCACCGGCACGGCAACCCCAGACACGCTGATGTGTGCTCCTCGGGGGGGTCCTCGACATGGGCCATAAAATAAGAGGGCCTCAGTTTTCTCCACCGAGACCCTCAGGCCCAACATGTCGATCCGGCTCACGACGAGCGCAACCCCCTCCTCTGCTAATCGGGCAGCCCCCCGGAAGTCGGACCTCCTCGCCGTGACGAGGGTATCATCTGCATAGCAGATAACCCCCATCCCGACGAGAAGCCGACCCCGTAGGAGCCAGTCGAATCCGACGTTCCACACAGGATCGGACCGAGTACCGAACCCTGTGGAACACCGCACTCCACCCGATGGCGATGAATGCGCCCGTCACCCCCCTCCCAGAGCACGTGCCTTCCCTCGAGGTACGCTTCCAACAACCTTCGGAGATACGGCGGCACTCCATGATATAGGAGTGCCTCTTTCAGGGTCTCATGCGGAAGGCTGTTGAAGGCGTTCTTTATGTCCAGCGAGACTGCCAGGAGGACTTCCTTTTTGGCCACCGCATCGGTGGCCAGAGCATTATATCGACCTAGGTCAACACCACCTGATGGTCGTTTGATCAACAATTACATTCTCAAGGAGGGTTGACATCAAGCAGGCGGTAGGTTATAAAACTATTGCCAAGAATTTTGCAATATGTAGGAAGAGGAGTAAATATTGCGTCAACCCCAAATAATTGGGATAAGAGCAGGAGAATGATGATGATGACTTAGTTGGCAAAACTATTGTGCAAATTGGTGGAGAAAAGGCAGACAACTGAACAAACAAAAACATTAACTGAACAAATAAAAAAATTAATTGATTATTCAAATAATAGATTAATTTTGGAAAATCGGAAAATCTGTGGAGTTAGGCTGACCGACCGCATTCGTAACGACGACGTAAGAGAGCGAGTAGGTATGTAAGAGAGTATTGGTGTAAAGATGCGAAAGGGAATGCTCCGATGGTTCGGACATGTGGAAATAATGCCGAACGAACGTCTGGTTAAGAAGATATACAATGCGAAAGTGGAAGGATGTAGGTACCGAGGGAGACCGAGACTAACCTACCTAGACCAGATCGGTCATATACTGAAGGAAGGTGGAGTCAAGAGTCTCCGAAACCGGCGAGCGTGTATGAAGAGAATTATGAATGTTGAGGAAGCGAGTGAAGTATGCAAAGATAGAGTTCTCTGGCACTCTGTTCTCTCTGCCTACCCTGCAAGGGATATGGCGTGATGATATGTATGTATGTATGTATGTAGATTAATTTTGAATAATACTCTCTTAAAAATTCTTTAAAATAATATGAAGGCGAAGACATCCACAATACAGCACGAAGTTCTGAACTGAAATCATAAATTACGAATATCATTAGAAAAAGGTGTTACCCAAATAAATTTACCGGAATTTCCATTGACAACCTGAAGATTTTTAAGGATGATGGTCCTTTTCATTTATATCTAAAGGAAAGTTCATGGGGCTGTAGCTCGGTGGAACTTCGTTTCACGTCAAATAAACCAACGACGCTCCGGTACAGCCCATCCGAATGCCGGATACTTTGAACGTTAGACATCTGTTAACTCCCTTAAAATAATTAATATTCATGAAAAAGGACAAAAGACCTCTATAACAAACTCGGACGGGGAAAATAATAAAATTAAAACTTTTGAAGTTAATGTGGATTGAATCTTACTTAAGTCATTTCTTACTTTTTATAATTTCAAATCTAGTTTTATTTAATTCTTTCACTATATTTACTTCAATCTGTCTACATTAAGAAGTTGACGGCTTGTCAACGTCGAGCCAACACTACTGGGACTAAAAACATAAAATTTTGACGATAGTTTCTTCTAGTGATATACAGACTCACTGAAAATGGATTTTTTTAAATTCTATCTTAAAGATATTTTAATAAAAAGTAAAAAAATCATTGCCTGTCTTCAAATTAAGCTCAAATATTATTCAATAAAAATAATATATTTTTGCCTTTTATCAATTTTCAAGGGATCCATCCATCTTCCTTTAAATAGGAGATATAATTCTTGATTTCTTATTTATTTTAAAATTAGCGCAAATATTTATTAATAAGAATATAAACAATCAAACAAAGACTTTAGTTTTATATCATGCAGATATATTACCTCCAAGACCTATGTCACTTTTGTCAAGAAAATACGCGCGCCCGAATGTTGGCTCAATGTAACGAGGAAAACCAATACACGACCCTTACGCTCGTAAGCTCCGCTAAGTAATTGTACCTGTCTCCTGTAGAATTTGTCACGTGAGAAAACGTGAAAGGACACCATTTATTATTATACCTTTCGACCTCATTCTGATAGTATTTTAATCAAGAGAATGAAAGTATGTCTTCACAATCTTTCTTTCTTTCGTCACAACCTATTTACATCCCACTATTGGTTTCTCTACTCCATAATGGATAATGAAAGTGTATATTTCACCACGTTATCCAGACTAGTTAACATAGTTTATTTTCAGTTCTCAGAGGTTCTGAGATATTTTACCATCCTTCCCTTCACGAGATTATGGTATTAGTAACATTAAAAGACATACTCAGATAACACCAACGCCAATTTAGTTGTAGATAATCCTACCTAATAGTGGTATATGTATAGAGTGAAGAACAATCTTGATGTCATAAATAGTATAGCTGATATAAAATAAAACTATTTTCACGGATTCTATCGCGTTTGTATTTGATGCCGAGAGAACTTCCGTAACCATGAACGCTATAAAGTGTTCGAATTGTCGGGAAATTAAAATCAAATACATACGCGATATAATCCGTAAAAATTATTTTATTTCAAATGTATAATACTTCAGCGGTGCCAAATCGACCATCGTTATATCGAAGTGCTGAAGTATTTGTATAGGAACGCCACAATGTCAGTCGTATCCGGGATAAGAGTACGAAACAGATCCAGTTGCAGATAGTCGTGAGACAGGGAGATGTCATCTCTCCGAAACTGTTCACCACTGCACTGGAGTCTTCAAGCTCTTAGACTGGACTTTGTATTAACATTAACGGCGAATACATCACTCACCTTCGATTTGCAGACGATATCGTCGTTATGGCAGAATCCATGGAGGACCTTGGCACCATGCTTAACGATCTCAGCAGGGTATCCCAACTGGTGGGGTTATGAATGAACATGGACAAGACGAAAGTCATGTCAAATGCCCATGTCATTCCTGTACCGGTCCTAGTTGGCAATGCGATTCTCGAAATTGTCGATCATTATGTTTACCTTAGACAAACAGGCCAGTTAGGTAGATCCAATTTCAAGAAAGAGGTCATCTGACGAATCCAATTCGGCTGGGCAGCGTTCGGGAAACTTAAGAGGATCTTCTCGTCCAACATACCTCAGTGTCTGAAAACACAGGTCTACGACCAGTGTGTGTTACCAGTGACGACTTACGACACGGAGACGTGGTCCCTAAATGTAGGCCTCATAACCAAGCTTAAAGTCGCAGCACGTTGAAGTGGCAATGGGCAGGCCACATCGCTCGAAGAACCGACAACCGCTAGGGAAAAACGGTTCTAGAGTGGCGATCACGTACCGGACGACGCAGTGTAGGACGAAACTAGGTGGTCTGACGATCTAGTGAAAGTTGCTGGGCGTCGATGGATGCAAACGGCACAGGACCGCACTCTGTGGCGTACCATGAGGGAGGCCTACGTCCAGCACTGGATGGAAATGGGTTGAAATGATGAATGATGATGATAATACTTGCGTAAATATCAGAAATTATTATAGTATATCTGATATGAACGATTCCCATAACGATTTCCATATGCTAATATCTATAAGCGATATATAATACATATATGCTTGACAATGTACAATTAGGGCTCTAACTCGCTTTACCAAAGGAGATAAGACGCCTGTGTGACGTCATTAAGAAATGCATAAAATTGCCGTTGTCATAGGCAAACAGTGATGAGTATTTATTTGGTCGTAACGTAAGCTGTGTGGTAGCGGCTACGAATACTACCAACCCTTACTTTGCTCGTGGATGTCGTAAAAGACGACTAAGAGCTTCATGGACCTGAGCCAACTCCACCTGATGCCGTTTGGTCAACAATTGCATTCCCAAGAAGGGTTGACGTCTGGCAGGCGGTCGGTCATAAAACTATTGCCAATAACTTTTACAATATGTACTATGAAAGAAGAGTATATATTGTATCGACCCCAAGCAATTGGGATAAGAGTAGGAGAATGATGATGATGATGAACGAATGTGAGCTCAAATGTGCTGCTGCACTGCTTGTCTACTTACTATCAACATCTTGTTCTTATCCCAATTACTTAAGAATTTGTGCAACGGAAGAATACATATTGCGTCTAGCAATATGTAATCTTTATGTTGCAAAAGCTTTCGCAATAGTTTTATGACCTGCCTGACGTCAACTTGACTTTACTTGTTGACCAGATGCCATCAGATAAAATTTACCCAGGTCAATGTAAAGTTCTTAGTTTTATACGAGGAATATAAGGTTTTTTTTAAGACACCAACTCTTTCTTTTTCTCTTTGCGGACTATGGATGTAGTCGCCCCCCACCAAATCGGCCCAGGGTGACGGAAGAGTCGGCGCGCAACCCCATAGACCCACCCTGCAAGGACTCCTCTCTTCGCCGTGCGAGCGGGCCACCGGTACCCGATCTTGGTCTTAGGTTGCTCGTCCGGCGGTTTACCCTCGCGGGTTCCTCTCGAGTCGACGCCCCGACAGCTTTCGCCGTCGGGGCGTCGTCCTCACGCGGTGGCCTCACTTCGGGTGACCGGACTATTCCCCGGTCCGATCACCCGAAAAGACACCAACCCTGCACTAAGGAAATAATCCTTGTATTGCGGGGAGTTTGCATTGCATGTTTGTAATGCAATTAACGCAGAAAAATTACACCCAGACTCGGAACAACACTTTGTGGATCGCACAAAGTATTGACATGCTTGGGAATCAAACCTCCGGCACTGGCACGGTAAGTTGGTGGAATCTTAACCACTACGCCATCTGTGCATTCGGTGTTAATGTGTATTAAGGTTATATTCGATTAATGTTATATGTACTACATATATCAGAATCAACCAAATATTAATATTTTTAAATAATTATCCATAATTACTCTTGAATGCATAGGTGCTTCTTATTGTCACGACGTGATATACTTTAACGAATTTAATAAATATTATATTAACATACTTTCTATACCCACGCGTAAAAATATTGTTCTTGAACTCAATAAACCCATCAGTATCGAAAATGTTCTACAAATAGAACATTTGTATATATGCTTTCAATAATAATTAAGTATACAATAATAACACTTGGCATTGAGAATTACGCCTACTAAATTTTCTTGTCAGATATACCAATAAGTATAAAAATGTTCAGACGGGTTGGTCTAGAATTTCATTTTGAGTTCAACTTTGTGCTATAGTTATCTTCTTAGTTCCTTCCTCTTTTACGACAGGAAAGAAAGTGTTTTTTTATTGCTGATAGTGGCAAACAAGCAAGCAGCACACCTAATCGTAAGTGTTACTACTGCCCATCATCATCATCATCATCTCAGCTCATATGTGTCCCACTGTTGGTCTTGAACCTCCTCCACAATTGGAGGGAAATTAACCTACTATACCAGGCTGGTCAGACGTGTTGGTATAGGGCTTTGTTTCGAGTTTTTCTTCTTTCACATAGATGTTATATGCGTTTTATATCCCTTAGTCGTCTCGTACGATCACCCACGGGTAAGATAAGGGTGGTGAATTGTATTCTTACTCCGTCACCACACGTAAAACTACTGCCCATAGACTTTTGCAATACCAGTGGTACAGCTAGGCCGCTGCCTACTATTGATAACCCCACATCCACCCAGAAAGTTAGGCTGCCGGTACCCTCGCTCGCCGAACGAAGCGCGACAGCACATTGCTACTGCTCAGACGTTGATTTTTTGCAAGAATGTCGTCCCGCACCAGACGAACCGGCACGAAGCTGTAGACAGAAAACTGTCAACAGTGTGGCCCTGTCACTATATAAAAGTGTTTGTAAGATTATACTCTTATGTTGTTAGCATCATCCTCACAGCCCACATATGTCCCACTGTTGGGCTTGGGCCTCCTCCGTAATAGGAGGGAAATTAACCTACTATACCACGCTAGTCAGGCGTGTTGGTATAGGATTTTGTTTTGGGTTTTCCTTCTCTTACATGGATGTTATATGCATTTTATATCTCTTAGTCGTCTCTTACGATCACCCACGGGTAAGACAGGGGGTGGTGAATTGTATTCTCTTTCTTCGACGGAGTACCGTCGCCACACGGGACTCTCTCACAGGACTCTTATGTTATA
The DNA here is from genome assembly GCA_905163515.2 of Lymantria monacha. NCBI lineage: Eukaryota > Metazoa > Arthropoda > Insecta > Lepidoptera > Erebidae > Lymantria > Lymantria monacha. The sequence continues at coordinate 5,750,323 of LR991087.1, forward strand.
ACCACATGAAATATTTTTTCTCCATGTAGTGACGGAGTGATAATTCTAATAATCACGCCCTTGCTCGTGGATGTCACAAAGACTACTAAGGGATATAATATGCATAGAACATCCTCGGAAAAAAGAAGGCTCGTAATAAAACGTTATATTAATTCGTTTGACCAGGTTGATATACCATGTATCAATTTCTATCTTACTGTGGAGGAGACTAGCAGAGGGGCGTTTGAGAGCTGGCGTGATGATGATTTCAATTAAAGATGTTTATAACTTCTTGCCTACATTTATACCTAACTAAATATTATTAGCTACAGAAATAGAACATTATTATTTAGAATATACTCTATTCTTGTAAATAGAAGATAGCAAAAAACTTTAACAATGCTTACAATGTTAAGAAATAGACATGAACCCCCAAAAATTTAAATATACTCCTTGTGAAATTACATTTTCGTTATATCTCTACAGAAAAACCTACATAATATTTGCGTCTTTCCAATTGTTGAACATTTGAATTAAGCTGGTTGAGGGATTAAAAGGGCTTTTCTCTGCGAAAATATTTTCACTGAACGTTACACAACGTGAAAGGAGTTTATTATAAAGTCGTTCCGCTAGATGGAACTACATTGACTCTTGATAAGCTCATTACCATAGCGTAATAACCGAGTATGAATATTGTATTTATGATTCAAATCATCAAAAATATACATCCCAGATCTAAGATAGTCCTTGGCTGTAGGTATCACACAAATCGACCGAGAGTATAAGGCCTTCGACATTGCTCGCGTGTATATCCATCAGAGTAAAACCTAGGTGGCGATTTGATGGTTGTCTGTGTGGTGACGGAGTAAGAATACAATTCACCACCTATGTTACCCGTGGGTGACGTTAAGAGACGACTAAGGGATATAAAACATCTGCGCAAGAGAAGAAAATGTTGAAACAAAACCATAACATCTGCCTGATGTCAACCTTCCTTGGGAATGTAATAGTTGACTAGATGGCATCATATGGAATTGGCCCAATTCACATCGATCTGAATGTTTTTAGTTTTTTACGAGTATAATAATTCACCACCCCCTATCTTACCCGTGGGTGATCATAAGAGACGAATAAGGGATATAAAACATCTACGCAAGAGAAGGAAAACTCGAAACAACACCCTATACCAATACGTCTGACTAGCGTGATGTATTAGGTCAGTTTCCATCCCATTACGGAGGAGGCTCGAACCCAACAGTGGGACGAGATGCACTTAAAGTAGGGTTAGGTTTAGCGGGGGAGGACATTGTCAGAAATGATGTCGTCATAGACGTTTGATACGAAGAAGAAATAATGTGATGAGTGCAGACTTGGATAACCATAATATTAGATGGTAGAAATACACTGGGATTTTAAAAGATATATAGTTATATACCCCAAGACTCGAGTATAAGAGCCTTGCCCATCCTGTAAATGCACAGTAGTACCCATTTGAAGTTTCTTCGCATAGAAAACAATGTTATAATCCAAAAGTCAACATGGTGTTATCATTAGAGAAATCGGATAGTAATCCGGGATAACACTGTTATTTATTAAGTAAATTTTAAAATTTATTTTCAATAGTAGTAAAACCCTATAAATAGATCAATTATAACCCTATTGCAACAGTAACCTGTACCCAAAGTAATACATCTATGGATTGAAAGAGAAGATTAATTATAAAAGATGTACAACTTTTTTATTTTTTGTTGCAGGATTTCATACGCACCCACGGAGGGTCGTTTCGATTTGATGGTATCAAATGTATCGTACGAGCGGGATAATGGTCGCTTCGAATGCCGAGTGAAAGCGGGTGGTTCTGGACGGACTCTACACGCACAAGGGCACACGCTCACCGTTCTCACCAGCCCTCGTGCACCAATAATCACGCCTGGCTCCCACGCTCAATCACAAGAAGGACGTGAGCTTAATCTCTCCTGTTCCAGTTCCGGAGGATCACCAGAACCCACTATCAAGTAAGTTGAAAGTATAAGACCTACGAAAATTTATGATAGATATGAAATCCGAAATGCGCTTGGATGTGGTATTATCCGAATATATAAGCCGCTGAAGTTTAATACACACAGTATGGTGCCACTGCTTCACTCACAGTGGATTATGATTAGTGATCGGATCTGATCCTAATTATAAGCCTCATATAGAGGGTGGAAGTAGACCGCTCCCGAAAACAAAGACAGGTGACCCTACTAGTCCTACTTGTAATGATAGGCTAGAAAAAAAAATCGATTCGAAAGAAAAAAAAAATTTATTCACAACGAATTATAAGTTTTTTTTCACATTCCATCGTATTAGGACAGTGCCATGTAATGATAATTCCATAAAAAATACGTAAAGATGAGAAAAGACGCAATTTATTCTTTGAATACACAAAACTCACGATCATATGTTCAAGAGTCCAACGACCTCGCGTAGTGAAAACAATTTTTTTTTTCATCCGAATCGATTTTTTTTCTAGCCTATCATTACAAGTAGGACTTAGTAGGGTTATCTGCCTTTGTTTTCGGGAGCGGTCCCCTTCCACCCTGTATATATACATAAAAAATGATACTACTTATTTCCTTCCGCAGTCCAGTGTGGACGCAGAAAACCCTCACCCAAATAATTAAGCAAATTGCCATAGAGCACTCCCTTCGAGAGGATCCTTATAACATTTTAACATAACACTTTAATATACATATATTTTAGAAAGTGCCTAGCATATATTTAATTTCAAACCTCGCGTTGGGTCTCAAACCTACCTCAAAATGCAGTCGGCCTAGCCAATAGGTACATTTATTCTTAAACTTAGTTACACTCTTTATATTTACGATCCATTTCTAGTCGTAAGTCTTCTCTTTAAGTGTAAAGAAATGGTTAACTATGTACTGGACACTTTCCCAGATAGATTGAAAGTTGTTATTAATTTTCCTTTTCTGGTAGTCGTCTCCTTAGTTCCTTAATCGCTTTTACGATATTCTTAGATAGAGAAGAACATTTTGTATTTTTACTCTGTCATACGGATCTAGTTATTGTAGATATACAGACATTATACATATATTTTATATTTATATTTAATTTACATCAACCTAGGCCAAATCCCTCTGATGCCGTCTGGTCAACAATTACATTCCCAAGGAGAGTTAATATCGAACAGACGGTTGGTCACAAAACTATTGGCAATAACTTTTGAAATATGTACGATTAGTAAATATTGCATTGACCCAAAATAAAAGTGATAAGAGCAGGTTAATGATGACATTAAGACAATAAAAATATTAACAATAAAGTTTAAGTTTGTAAGCACAATATATATGAAGTTATGGGTAATAGTGGTAGGACCACGCTGTGGATAGTTCTTTGCCTACAGCCGCGGGCCGATCCGCCCGGGGGTAATACCACACTCTCGCAGAAGATTGACGTCTGAGTAATGGCAATGTGCTATTGCGGTTCGTTTGGTGAGTGAGAGAGCCGGAAGCCCAACTGGGTGGGTTTGGGGATTGTAATGGTAGGCAGCGGCCTAGTTATACCCTTGATATTGCAAAGGTCCATGGGCGGCAGTGACACTTACCATCAGGTGTGCTGCTTGCTCGTTTGCCACCATAAGCAATAAAAAAAAAGTTATCACGACGAATGCTCGTTAAATCGCGATTACAATATCATGTAATATGTCCCATTTTATGTTATAATTTATATATATAAAATAATAAAAAGTTCTAAATTAAACACGTAATTGTTATTGCTAGTATACACGCCATGTTAATAATATAAATATTTATTTTCAACACGCGAAAGACAGCATCAATAAAAATACATATAATGTTTGTTTTTCGACGTGAAATATCTAATGGGTGCGTTTCGATATAAGAATTGGTTGAATATGCTGTTACACCATATTTTTTTCTAATTATTTATGAACGCCATTCCTAGCTTTTTCTTTTTTTGGCGGCGGCCTATGGAGTGTTCACACCCCGCTAAATCCGTCCGGGGCGACAGAAGAAGCGGCGCACGACCCCATAGACCCGCCCTACAAGTACCTCTTCACGCCATGTGAGCGGGCCACCAGAACCCGATCTTTGTCTTCGGTGGCCCGCCCGGTGGTTTATCCTCGTGGGTATCCTCTAGAGTCCACGCCCCGGCAGCTTTCGCCGTCGGGGCGTCGTCCTCACGTGGTGGCCTCGCTTTGGAGCGACCAGACTAATCCCCGGTCCGGTCACCCACTGCCTCGGCTAGGATAACGCCATTCATAGCTAATTCATCGTTATCCTACTTCATTATACTTGACACCGTAGTGAAGGTATCGGTAGCTTAGAGGTGAAATGGTTATGAGTACATACGCTATATAAAAGAAAAAGGTTATACCCCCTGAAGTGCCGATGATACGCTCAAAATGTTAATAACGGATGCACGATAGGTTATGGGCCCACACATGACCCTTCGGTAGTTTTATACTTTATACAATAAGGAAGTTATTGTCTGTGAAAATCTGTGTTGCGATTAGCTATTTAGTCTAACCACACAGCAACCCCTAAGTCGTGTTGGTGTCTGTCAGTCTGTGTCGGTTATTCCAGCGCTTTATAATGTCAAGTAAAGAACCTATTGTCCCAAATCGAGTACCTGCCATACATTACTATGCCAGCTTCAACCAACGCTGCAATATATTCTCGTAGGTACTGATCTTACACATGTTTTTTTTTTATAAAAAGACTAAAGAAATAATCCTTTTATTGGGGGACTTTATTAATATACAATAATTCACGGACACAAATTACACCCAGACTCGAAACAATTGTTTATAGATCGCACAGTCTTGTCCTGCGTGAGAACTCAGAAGCTGCACTGGCATAGTAGGTCGGTATAAACCACAACTCCATCAGGGTTTGTGATTTATGTGGAGTAGTGCATATGCATTCGATAGTTACTGAATATATTTTTTTTATAAACTACGATGTTATTGTTCGTTATTTTTTCTAAACTATGTTATTTTGGCCCAAAATGTTCATTCATCTATTCTTATCCCAATTACTTGGGGTCGATACAATCTGTACTCTTCTTTCATAGTACCACATTGTAAAAGTTATTGGCAATAGTTTTATGACCGGGCGCCTGCCAGACGTCAACCCTCCTTGGGAATGTAATTGTTGACCAAACGGTATCAGATAGAGTTGGTCCAGGTCGTTATAAAGCTCGTAGTCGTCTTTTACGACATCCACGAGCAAGTAAGGGTTGGTAGTATTCGTAGCCGCTACCACACAGCAAAAATGTTATTTGGCCCAAAATGTTATTAACATTGATTTATTTAGAATTATAAATAAATTGAAATAACACCATTCGGTCACCTTAACCATTTATTGTCTTGACCTATTCAAAACAAGTTATAACTTAGTAATAACCATCAGATATTTCATAAAACAAATAATACACACGACCTGTTGCGTTTGTATCATATCGGAAAACGTCAAAAGCTATTAATGTAATGGAATAATTAATAGGAAATATCGCTTAAGCTTCCGTGTTATTAAAATGATTAATAGCAATAACTTAGTGCAATTATATTATATATTTCATTGAGATCAAATCGAAGGCTTTATTTTATTTATTTGTTACAAGATAATCAATTCCCAAGGAGGGTTAATGTCTGGTAGGCGGCCGGTCATAAAACTATTGCCAATAACTTTTCCAATATGTACCTACTATGAAAGAAGAGTACATATTGTATAGATCTCAAGTAATTGGGGTAAGAGTAGGAGAATGATGTTACAAGATAATCAAAATAAAATATGCTTAATACTATTTGAAATACAATTTACACGGATTTAATCGATTTGTATTTGGTTATTATTTTTCCAACATCTCGAACACTTTTCAAAAATCCGTAAAAATAGTTTTATTTGTTATGTAATATTCGCGTAAATATCAGATATCTTTGCAATTTTTTAAATACGTAATAAATATATAAGTAGAAGTGTTGTGACTATTAAAGGTCACAATATTCGTATCACAAGTCAGTTTTAAATAAAAGTAAAATATCTAACAATAAGAAATGTTTTTCTGCACAAATGGCGTAGTGGTGAGCTCCTTTCATTGTCTCGTACCTTCAACGCTATGGGTCCGATTCCTACGTAGAACAATAAATACCTTGGACGATCACAAGTTGTTGTTCTGAGTCTAGGGTTTAATTTGTCTGCGTTAATTATATGTTTGTAAAAGCCTCCGCAATACAGGGATTATTGCCTTAATGCAAATAGTATCTTTAAAAAAAAGTCAAATATGGATAAAAATAAAATTTCAGTTAATTCAATATAGCCATATAGTTAATTCAATAAGCCCAACTGGGGTGGGTTTGGGGTTTATATTGGTAGGCAACGGCCTAGCTGCTATAAGGGTATATACCCTTGGTATCGCAAAGGTCCATGGGCGGCAGTGACACTTACCATCAGGTGTGCTTTCTGCTCGTTTGCCACCAAAAGATATATATAAAAAAAAAAAAAAACCGGAGGTGTCAAGGGACACCCGGATGGAACGAAGTTCTATTTTAATTATATAATTTTTTTCTGCCTTAAGCGATTTTTATCGTTATATTTTAGCCAATTTGCAAAATATCTTTATAAATTATAGCCTATGTGTTATTCTGATGTGCAAGCTATATTACTATAAATTTCATCAAAATCCATTCAGTAGATTTTACGTGAAAGAGCAACAAACATGTTCACATTCATACATTATTACAAACTTTCACGTTTACAATATTAATAATAGGATATACAATTCCACTAGACTACCAAAACTTTTCGGCCCCGAGCTCGAACGCGAGCCGGCCACGCGGCCCGGTCACGGGCGAAAATAATTTCGTTGCGCATTATTTTGATTTTGCTATATCTCTTAAGGTATTGATTTAATTTGCATGGTCTGAAGGAAAAAAAATATCTTCATGAAATGCTCAAGCCAGCTAATGTATTTAAAATGATAAGGATTAATACAGTATTTGTGTAAATAGCTTTTCAATTACCGTTTTATAATAGAACATTTTTTAAAGTATTAAAATGGATATAGTATGTTATCCTTAAGAGATAGATATATACCATCGCGGACTTTTTTGTAGGCCTTTTTAAGCTGTATAATACTGTAGTACTTTATTTTGATCTATTTCGTAGGGTTCAGCCAGCGTTTGCAATGTAAGCGCAAAATAATGTGTTTATTTACGACATCACATTAGAAACCTCTAAAATTATCAGTGTTTCTCTATAAATAGTACATTATGCATATATTATACATATAAACCTTCCTCTTGAATCACTCTATCGATAAAAAAAATCGTCGCGACACCACACTGTTCAATGCGAAATAGAAATGAAAATATCTGGCTTGCTTTCTATAAGAGAGCCGACGAGCGACGCCGCACAGCTTACAATAGCTTACTATAGCAAAAAGTGTCGTGACAACTTTTCGTAAGAATTTTTTCCGTCTAGCCCCCTTTCACAACGCGCGATAAGGAACTTCGTTCCAAAAACATATTGTAAAAACAGCTGTCTGTGTAAAAATTATATAATCTTATTAATATGATTCATCATACTATAATACACAATGTAATATGTTGAACAGCAATAGCTCAGTAGCGAGTTAAACTGCCACGTGTAGATCTCGATTTCGAAACCACGTCGTTATCTATTTGAAATTATATGTTTATTTAATTAATCGGTTACATTAATGATTAAGGAAAGCATCGTGAGGAAAAGGAAATCCGGATCAGACTTCTATAAAAGTTTTCGAAATCTCGTCTACATAGTGACAGAGCTGTGTGGCGGTGGCTACAAATACTACCAACCCTTACATTGGTCGTGATTATTGTAAAAGACGACTAAGATCTTGTATATCAATCTGGGCCAACACCATCCAAGGCCAACAATTACATTCCCGAATAGGGCCGACATCAAACAAGCGAACGGTTATGAAACTATTTCCAAAACTTTTTCAATATTTACGATGGAAACAGAGTACATATTGTGACGACCCTAAATAATTTAATAGTGGTAGGACCACGCTGTTTACAGTTCTCTGTCTGCAGCCGCGGGCCGGTCCGTCCGGGGTAGTACCACACTCTCGCAGAAGACCGACGTCTGAGTAATGGCAATGTGCTATTGCGCTTCGTTCGGTGAGCGGAAGCCCAATTGGGTGGGTTTGGGGTTTATATTGATAGGCAGCGGCCTAGTTATACCCTTGGTATTGCAAAGATCCATGGGTGGCAGTGACACTTACCATCAGGTGTGCTGCTTGCTCGTTTGCCACCACAAGCAATAAAAAAAATAATAATAATTGAGATAAGAGTAGGATGATGATGATAATATTGACATCATATTAACAGGGCTATCTTGTTGGCAGTTCTCTGTGCAACCATATATAAGCTAGCTCCTCTAGCGTAGGCCCACAGTCTCGCAAATAATCAACGACTGAGCAGTAATAATTTGCTAGTGTGCTTTGTTTGGTGAACGAGAGAAATGGAGGCGCAACCCCATCTTACTAAGCAGTGACCTGGTTGTGCTTCAAGCAATGCAGAGGAGCTTGAGTGGCTATTACCGCTTACTATTGAGTGAGCTGGTTGCTCTACAGTCATAAAGAGGGACTAGAAAAAATTGTGTAATTACCTAATCTAGCATCAATATTTTTCGGTGCCAGGCTCTGTCATATTCGTCTATATAAGACTTTAGTGGCACTATGCTTTCAGATAATCTGACATCTGGTTTAATCCTAAAATATAGTTGGGTTTAGGTTTCAGTTGCACTGAAAATTATGAACTGTTCGAATATTATTTAGATTTCAATGTAAACATTAATATAATTTATCTATCTATCTATACTAATAAATAGAGAGTCCGTTTTTATGCTCAGTTATACTGCGAAAACTACTGAACCGATCGTAATAAAACTTATACCATAAAATTCAGCATGCTTCGGCAAAGGTTTTAGAATATAATATGTTGGTGATTACTTATCCAGAAAGGAGTGAAGCGGGCGGGAGATAACTAGATAACTAGTTTATAATAAGAGGTTATAAGAGTAATGGCATACACAGCTTTTTCATTCACTGTTTTCCTTAAAAACAAAAAACAAAATTACATTTAGAGCACATTATCCGTGTGGTGACGGAGTAAGAATACAGTTCACCATCCCCTATCTTACCTGTGGGTGATCGTAACAGACGACTAAGGGATACAAAACACATATAACATCTATGCAAGAGAAGGAAAACTTGAAACAAAACCCTATATCAACATGTCTGACCAGCGTGGTATAGTAGGTCAATTTCCCTTCCATTACGGAGGAGACTCGAGAGCACATTCGTTAACATGAAAAGGTTTCATTCTGTACACCACTAAACGTTTATGTTAAGGAAATTTGTGAATGCTATAAATGTTTGCCTAATCTCTTAATCGATACCCAAAATGGGTAATCATTACTTAAAATACTGCGTTATTAGCATTTGAGGGTCTAATTACTACTGGATTATCTCATTATATTATATTAGCTGTACTAGCAGCTTTGCTTGGGTGGATTTCCTACATAATAATTTATTTTATATATTTATAATTTCATCGTGTTACAAGGTGGTTCAAATATAAACCGGATTTTTTTAATAAAGGCGCGAAAAACATAGTTTCGTAAAAGTGGATGCACTGGATGTTAGACTAGCCTGTTACGAAGCGCAGAAAAAAGCCAGGACTGCGTAACCTAGCTTTTAGTATGTTATAGCCATAAGCGAGAAGGATGTACCAGTGTCTGTTGCGCAACGCACCATTATTCGTTTTTTGGTGAAAGATAATATAAAATCCGCTGAAATTTGTCGAAAATTACTTGAACTCATCCCCGATGAGTGCCTCTCCAAGATTCAAGTGTATGAATGGTGTTCTGCTTTTCGAAAAGGCCGAGAAGAAGTGACATACTTGCCACAAGCGCGGCGCTCCAGAACAAGTGTTACTTCTTCGTGCGCAAATGGTTGCGTGACAAGCCACGAGATTTTTACGAAAAAGGCATCCGAAAGCTTCTGGAAAGGTGGCAAAAGTGTGTAGATTGTGAAGGAGACTATCTAGAAAAACTGTAAAAAATTTCAGCTCTGTAATTTAATAATATTTTTTTTATAGCAAAATTCCGGTTTATATTTGAACCACCCACGTATATCTTCCACGATTTAAGAGGATAACCTCTTACAAGGAATTAGATTGGTACCCGTGCGTTTCTCGAATATTCTCTCATAAGTTTGCTGCCGATTACAAACACCAATGGATCCAGTAATCATGTCTCAAAATAAACCTAAAATAGCATTATTATTGTAATACTAAGGGAAGTACAATAACCAGTTTCATATACACCTGAGTGCTCAGTGCGTGGTGTTTAAGATATCGACTTGACATGCTAGGTTCGATCCCCACGCAGGACAATCTTTTGTGCGGTCCACTAATTTTGTTATGTGTAATAAATGGCGATAACTAGTTTCTTTTTTAAAAATGACAACAGTCAGTACTAAAGAAATAATCCTTGTATTGCAGGGGAGTTTTCAAACGTAATAACAGACACAAATTCAGAACAGAACCGGTCCGTTCGGGGTAGTACCACACTCTCGCAGAAGATCGACGTCTGAGTAATGGCAATGTGTTAATCCAAAGTAACTATTCCCCCTACAATATTTCATCCCCCTTTTCAACCCTTTACAACGCTTTTGCCAATTAAAAAGTATGCCTATGTCCTTTTTCAGGCTTTATAGACTGTGTACTAAATTTCATTTAAATCGGTTCAATAGTTTTGCCGTGAAAGCGAGACAGACAGACAGAGTTACTTTCGCATTTATAATATTAGTAAGGATAATAAAATTAAAAGGAGAAGACTTGTTAATTCATTAAAAATATATACATTAAATACAAAGACCTAAGTATACAAATTTATTACGTGCAAGCCAAAAATGACCCAAATCTATATAAGTAGCCCTAAGTCCTCTCCCATTACGTGAATTCCCGTACTTAACCGTAATTACCTTACGAGGTAAAATGTGGTGATAAATGTGATGTCGGCAGCGGCTCGGTTTCAATTAGAGTGTTATGGAAGGCTGGTTGCGGTACTCGGGACCTTTTTTTTTTGAAATGACCATTACTAACACGCATTTTGTAACTTCATTTTTTTATTATCCTACCTAAAGGGGTGGGATAATAATCCTTGAATTAGTAAACCGAAATTCATCAAACCAATATTTCGACATATCATATACATCGATTGTTACACATAGTCCATGAAAGATAAAGAATATTTAATAATTTTGAAATCAACTTAATATTAATTAATTCAAAATTATTATGAAGATTATGAAATTAACTTTTTTGTCACGGCAGAACTCTGTCCAGTACTTCCGTGACCATGAACATTGAAAAGCGTACAAAAGGTCGGGTAATTAAAAATCAAATACATACTCGATAGAATTCGTATAAATAGTTGTATTTCATATTACACATATACTCGCGTAAACCTTGTATATAGATTATATTATTAAGTTAACTAATCTGAAATAATTATTAAATTAATTACTTTAATTTTAATTTAAAATTAAAATGTAATACTATTTATATATTTTATATATGCATTTTGCTTTTTGGCGTATCACGTATGAAACGATCAGGCGTACCCATTGGGTCAACGTAATATAAGATATTAGGCTATTTTCCTCTCTCTGTGGAAAGCACGTATCTAATAGTAAGGCATGTCATTATTACACATTATTATTAAAAAAGAATAGATATATTTTGTACAACGCCTACTATACATATGTAATAAAATAGTTGACGTGATTAAGATTGGAGCTTAAAAAAATTCTTATTAGATAAAGTATTATTCTATAAAAAAGTTTTTAGTTGACTTACTTTGTTATAATACTATAGAGGAAGCTTGAGCCCAGTTGTGGGGCATATAAAAGCTGAGACGATGATGCTACCATTAACGGATTCAAATAGATTACACAAAGATTGTCCCACTATATGTGTAGTCAATAATTACAAAATATAGCGAAACTACTGATACATTATACTCGATTATATTAGGGTCGACTTTGAAGTCTAACAGGATTCAGAACTATATCAATATTGTCATAAAGGGACTGACATTTGACCTTCGCAACCCAAAAGGATATTGATAGTATAAAGTCAGAACAATACCTTCATCATTGATAACAATTTGTTCGTATCTTTTTGTCCTTCTAACATAGAAGTAAAATAAAAAAAAGTGCTACCTTCTAATAATATATGCTAAATCTGACTCTAATTCCCATTTTAATTAAAGACTCCATATGGCAGTATGAATACCGAAGACAAAGACCGAGTTCCTGTGGCCCGGTCGGCAAAGAGAGGTACATGTAGGGCGGGTCTATGGGGTCGCGCGCTGCTTCTTCAGTCGCCCCGGACGGATTTAGCGGGGTGTGACCATTCCATAACCGGCCGCCAAAAAAAGGCTATATATATATATATATATATATATATATATATATATATAACATTGAGGTTATTTAATAGGTTTTTTTGTTAATCGATGATAAATAAAATTAAAATTCTATGTAAAACTCGTAAGGCGATATTATCATCATAATAACATGATGATAATATCGCCTTACGAGGATGAATTTGTATATCTTGGATGTGGATTTAGCCGAGATGGACGGTACACCACTGATATAGAGCGAAGAGTGAATGCGGGAAATAGAGTGAACGGAGCGTTGGGGCAACTTCTCGGCAGTCACCACCTCAGCCAGAAGGCACGTGTAGCAATACATAACGCAGTGCTTGTCCCAACATTACTGTATGGAAGCGAGAGTTGGGTATGCAGAAAAGAGTATGAAAGTAAAATTAATGCGGTCGAAATGCGATCTCTTCGGAAAATCTGTGGAGTTAGGCTGACCGACCGCATTCGTAACGACGACGTAAGAGAGCGAGTAGGTATGAAAGAGAGTATTGGTGTAAAGATGCGAAAGGGAATGCTCCGATGGTTCGGACATGTGGAAAGAATGCCGAACGAACGTCTGGTTAAGAAGATATACAATGCGAAAGTGGAAGGATGTAGGTACCGAGGGAGACCGAGACTAACCTACCTAGACCAGATCGGTCATGTACTGAAGGCAGGTGGAGTCAAGAGTCTCCGAAACCGGCGAGCGTGTATGAAGAGAATTATGAATGTTGAGGAAGCGAGTGAAGTATGCAGAGATAGAGTTCTCTGGCACTCTGTTCTCTCTGCCTACCCTGCAAGGGATATGGCGTGATGATATGTATGTATGTGTATCATCATAATCATTATATTAACTCATATACGCGCGACTGCTGGGTACGGTCCTTCTCCACAATAGAAAATAAATTGACCAAATATACCGCATTGGTCTGGCGGGTTAGTATAGCGTTATATTTCGAGATTTCCTTCTCTTGCATAGATGTTATACGCATATTATATACGTTATTCGGCTTATACGACATTCACGGACAAGAAAGAGGTTGGTATATTGAATTCTTACTCCGTCACCACACGGAAAAAGGCAATACAAATGACACATAACATCAATGTTCAGTGTTATTTCATCATCATCATTTTAGCTCATATATGTCCCACTGGTGGGCTCGGGCCTCCTCTATAACGGGAGGGAAATTTACCACGCTGGTCAGACGTGTTGGTATAGAGTTTAGTTTCGAGTTTTCCTTCTCTCGCATAGATGTTATATACATTTATATCCCTTAGTCGTCTCGTACGATCACCCATCATGGGTAAGATAGGGGGTGGTGAATTGTATTCTTACTCCGTCACCACACGGAAAATTCTTTCACGGAAAATCTGTGTTATTTATAATATCTTAAGGGGTTAGGGGTAGTCAGAGACACGAAAAAATGAGAATTTTCAGTATTTTTTTTTTGCTATTAAATCATGTTATTTTACAAAAGTAATAATATAGCATTATTATACAATGTTTTGACTTAAAGTCACGAAAATTTGAAAAAAAAAAAAAATATAATTTCCAAAGTTATAGCTGTCTGTGTTGACCCAGTTTCAAAAAAAGGTCCTTGCGGTGACTATCATAAGTCCTTGGAGATTCATATAAAATCAATCGGATAAAAAAAAAAGTTTTATAAATAGATAATCCTGGACCTGATTTTTTTTGACGAACTTTTTTTTTTCTTCAAAAATTAACAAAATGGCGGCCTCAGGAAATTTTTTTCTAGATTTTCGAGCAAAAATCAACAGTTAATTGGTCTTATAAAAAAATCGAAATTTTTGAAAAAGAAAAAATCCTTCGATCAGGCCCGAGTTTATTATGTATTCTAAAGGCTGTATAAATTTCATTAAAATCTACTGAGCGGTTATCGAGTTACAGCTGTCACCAGTTCAAAAAACATAGTTTTGAGAAAAACGCATTTAAAGTTTCACACTAGATTTACGTACAGAAATACGAATTATTTAATCACTTACACCGAGTCATCTATTCCTGGGCCATATAATAGTTCTTCAGCCATTGTGGAAGTGGCATTTATAAATTTAGGTACTACTACATACATCAAAGGTTTAGTTCATGGATGACAATAAAACCCAAGAAACTGGTTGCTTGCAGCTGCCGCTAGCTACCTACTCCCGAGCGATCTTTGTTATTTGTCGAATAACTCGAAAAGTAATTATCTAATCAACTTCAAATTTTCAGAGAATGTTTTTAAGATATTACACTTAACGAAAATGCAAAAAAAAATTGATTTTTCGAAAATCCTGACTACCCCTAACCCCTTAAGTGTTACCTAAACATTAGGAGCCATTGGTGGAAACGGGACATAAGTATCTCATAATCAAAATTTTCTTTGATTAGTTATTCAAATTCACTACCACGTGCATACGCGTATTCATACAACACACAAAATAAACTTGTGAATTTTGGAATTAAAGTGCCTTTCCACTTTAAATATTAAATCCTATTTAGAATGAGCACTAACATTCATTTATATATGCCTACATGATGAGCTAAAAATCTGCATATGCTTTAGCGGACTTCCTAGTTTACCATAAGCTGTGTTAAATTGCATCGAAGTCACAATATTAACTGCACAGATTGCGCAGTGGATAAGATACCGATCTTCTGTACCAGTGATGTAGGTTCGATTCTTCAGCAGAACAATACTTTGTACCCACAAATTGTTGTTCTGAGTCTGGATGTAATTTATGTGCGTTAATTATGTTTGTAAAGTCCCCTACAATATAAGGATTATTTCCTTAGTGTAGTTTTTTAAAAAAAATGCACCATAATTCAGTATACTTGCCTGTCCTTTGCCTGTTATTGCAGTCTTTATCCTGAAGGAATAAGTAAAGGCGAACGAAATCAAGGTAGTAGTATCGTTGGCTCGCTTAATAGGCCAAAAAGGGGATAGCAAGCTATGGGAGAGTATGACGCACTTCCTTCGCCTCGGACGGCTGGGTAGGGTGTGACTGGAAACATAAATCTACCCACGCAAATTGAAAACAAGCTACCTACTGGCACCAAGTTCCAGAATTCAAGAAATTTCCCGAGGAAATTTAGAGTAAGCCCCATCAACAGTTTAGGCGCTACTCAAAATATGAAACTAGAACCTCTAAAAGGCAATGAGCTTGAGCAAGGAGGTATAATTTAGTTTTCCTGTAAAGGAATTGATGTTTGATAATGTCATCTAGTAATTAGTGGGAATGCCTGCAGTTAAAGTTATTATATTGTTCATAATATGTATACCGTTTCCCAATTCGTGATTACGGCTCTATTTAGGAAAATCAGCTTCGGTTATTTAGAAACTGGTAGAATGACATCTTTCCCAAGACCTTGTATGTAAAAAAGAACAGAACATTGGTAGGTTTCAGCTATATTTTCTCTCCTTCGGAATATTATTTTTTTTTGTTTTTTTTTTGTTTTGTGTGTCTTAGTTGTTAGCCTCAGATGTCTATGACAACTTTACCCGGACTGTGGGTGAGCGCTGAGGACTCTCAACCCGTACCTTCGGAATATGCTATTACCGACATCTATGATCTCGCTTCCTATTTTAAGGATCCATCCATTTATCAGCCCGTAAACCTCTACTGTTGGATATAAACCTCCTCAAACAGTCCCGTGCCATTCGCATCCATCGGCATCGCCATCTTAAGGATTCAAAAATTAAAAACTCCTTTCAAATAAGATTTTAACATTTTACAAATACCTTACTAATTACCAGCCATGAATAATGAAATACGTAATCATTAGCTACTAATTATCCATAATTATTATACACACCCCCGTAACGTGATAATGCCACTCGAATACTTAAAATATATTATTCATTATGACCTATATTTGTACTATTTTGAAATGTCACAGTATATACATATTATTTTTTAATCGACTCATATACGAAAAATATTTTCTTTGTCCTTCGTGTTCGAAGAAAAAAATATTTTATCTAACAATTAGAATTCAAGGCTAATTAATATCTTGTTATTAAAAAACTTTACATATAGGCTTATCTATATGTAAAGTTTATATAAGCCGTTTATTACCTAGCCAATAATTTGATCTCATATTTGGCTCTCCAAACCTCGTGATGGGCCATCGAGTTGTCACTGCCATTTTTCTGCTACCAAATGGAAGTATTAACGTTTTCGTCGCTAGACATATCGCACCAGGAGCTACGAGTACCTACCTAAGACAGTTTCATGCCATTTAAATCCAACCTATCTCTGCTACTTTTTAATCAATAGACATTTACGTTATTATGAAATTCATGCAATTTATTAATTATTTACGACCACAGTATTAGTTTGTGAAAATTCGCGAATTCTGAATTATATAATGGCACTGGCGGATCTTAAAGGTTTTGTCTTGTCTCAATTTGTAAAAGTTATTGGCAATATGCCAACAAAACAAAATGGGAATAGCGATTTGTGATATTCTCAAAAACACGTTTAAAAATTATTTAAATAATAAAAAATCATATCTTCTTACTGACAATGGATGACAATTGCTAAGAAACTCCTGGTAACACCATAAATAAGCATTCTATACGGTTCATGGTGTATTTATAAACGATCGCCGTATGTTAAGATTTATTGTCACCATCATCTCAGCACATACACTACCGTCCAAAAGTTTGGAAGCAGCAAGGTAAAATCGAATAAAACCAAACTAAGTCATTTAAATTTAAATGTATTGATAAAAAAATAAAGAACAAACAGAAACTAACTTAAACAAAATAAAAAAATAATATACAATGGTAAATTAGATTAAATTTTAGCTTCATCAAAGTGTCCACCTTTCTCCTTTATAATCTTCTCACATATTCTGGGCATTCTATTAATCAATTTTTTAAAATAATCTTTATCTAATTTGTTCCATTCGTTCTCTAATAGCTGCCACAAATGTTCTGAGCTCGTAGGACAACGACTTTTCACCCTCATGTCAAGTTCATCCCAAACAAGTTCAATGGGAGAAAGATCAGGGGATTGAGATGGCCATTGCATGATGTTTAAAATGTTTTCAGCTTTTTTCTTGTTTAAAAAGTTCTGGCACAATTTAGACGAATGCTTAGGATCATTATCCTGTTGAAAAATGAATCCAGAACCAATGAGACTTAGTCCACTGGGTATGGCAGAATCTTGGAGAATTTTTAAATAGCCTTCCTTGTTTAATTTTCCGGTTATCCTCACAAGATTGCCGGGTTTACTGTTGCCAAAACACCCCCAAACCATGACATTACCACCACCATGTTTGATGGTAGGCACTGTACATGCCTCTGAAGCCCTCTCTTCTTTTGACCGGCGTACAAAGACACGTCTATTGGATCCGAAAATCTGAAATTTTGATTCGTCACTCCAAAGGACATTTTCCCATTGTTCTATAGTCCAGTTTTTATGCGCTTTTGCCCATTCTAGTCTATTTTTCTTATGTCGATTTGTTAGTTTGGGTTTTTTAGCAGCAACACATCCTCTTAATCCCGCAGACAGTAAGCGTCTTTTAACAGTAGTTGTTGAAATGGGTGTTTCTCGCGTATCATTCAGAGCTGCAGTGATCTGTGGTGCAGTTAAGCGTCGATTCCGTTTAGAAAGAACTCTAATGAAGTTGTCCTCTTGATTTGTTGTGGATTTGGGCCTACCAGATCTCTTTCTATCTTCATTTTTCCCCGTTTCTTGTTTTCTAGCAAGGGTATAGTGGACACCTTTACAAGAAATTCCGAGCCTTTCTGCGATTTGACGTTCACTGTATCCTTCCTCGCGTAGAGTGCAAATAGCGCTTCGCTGTTCAAGCGTGATTTGCTTGCGTTTTGCCATTTTCAGAAGAAAAAATACGGTCAAAGTAGTAGCCGATATCTTTCGAATACAGACAATGTTAATATCACAACTTTCACATGCCAATGCTCAAGTGCGACTGAATAAGGTCTAAAAAAGTTAAAACCAGCAAACATTATCAATAAAACTACACCATTGCATAGGATAAAGTAGCCGACGGATTAAGTCATAAAACACGTGTTTCGTCAATATTAAGGAATTCCATAAAACTTGATGAATGTAGGATAATAATCCTTTTGTGTTTGTGTAGACAGTCGTAAAAGGTTGTAAAACTTAAGATTATTGCTAATTTTTACCGCTATTAGTCGGCATTTATTTGTTTTGTTTGAAAACAGGTGTGCTTCCAAACTTTTGGACGGTAGTGTATATGTCCCACTGCTGAGCTTAAGCCTCCTCAACAATAACTGAGCAAATGACTCTTTATACCACGTTAGTTAGACAGGCAAGATATACGGTTTTATTTCTAGATTTCCTTCTCTTGCATAAATGTTATATGCATATTATATTCCTTAGTCGTCTTTTAAGACATCCATGGGCAAGACAGGGAATGGTGAATTGTATTCTTCCTTCGTCACTATACGGAGAATACCTTAGTATTTTTTTTTATTGATGGTACCCGAATGGGTAAAGCGGCAGACGGGCTAGGAATCGGTACCGGTGGCTGGCTATACATGGTTAATGAGAGGATGTGTACGAGATTGACCGCCGTCCTGAATGGAATAGACAGGGCGCGACTGGAACATATACCTCAAAAAATCTTTATTTAATACTGAAATTATTTATTTACCACACAATATTTTTAGTAACAACGATGTTAAGGAAGTAATGTTTACAAACCAAAACATTAAACATTTGAAATACGCCTTGTAGCAAAACAATAAATTCACATTGCAGGAAATAACGTTGTCAAACTGCCCGCCTACTTTTCTGTCATATTTCAAATACCGAATTATGTGTATTTTAACTTTTTTAACTTAATATGATGCTACTTAATATGGTTCTGGGACTATTTTTTTTTTCTTAATAATCATCTCAGCTCAGCTCATATATGTCCACTGTTGGCCTTGAGGCTCCTCCGCAATAGGAGGGAAATAGACCTACTATACCATGCTGGTCAGACGTGTTGGTATAAGGTTTAGTTTCGAGATTTCCTTCTCTTGCATAGATGTCAAGTCGTGTCATACAATCACCCACGGGTAAGATAGGGGGTGATGTATTGTATTCTTACTCCTTCACCACACGGACAGGTAATAACTTAAGGCGCATAAATTTCAGCCGTTACTCAAGTCAGGGTTGTGGTAAATTTCATTTATTGTTTTTGTTAATATGAGTATTATTTTTCAGGTGGTATCGAGAAGGTTCAACATATCCCTTAGACGTGACGATAGTTCATGCGAAGACACGTTCAGAGCCGACGGTAGCCACGTTGACGTTAATGCCGACGAGGGAAGACGATGGTGCTGTATTCCGTTGCGTGGTTTGGAATCGCGCCATGTCTGAGGGGCAGCAACTCGACGCTTCTGTAGATCTAAGCGTTAATTGTAAGTATTAATTCACATATCTACTTTACCTTTAACAACAGTTTGTAGAGGCGGTATATATTGAAATACTCGCTATACTTGACAATTAGATAAGCGATCTTCTTCTTTTTCTTATGTATTGGCAATCAGCTACTTACACGAGCTATTGGTGCCAGTGTCGAGTTATGAATATCTTCACGTTTTTAGTCTTTCAGGTTAGTCATTGTCTAAGTCAAATTGTCGCCATCAACAGTGCTATGATCAT
This sequence comes from Lymantria monacha, assembly GCA_905163515.2. Taxonomy (NCBI): domain Eukaryota; kingdom Metazoa; phylum Arthropoda; class Insecta; order Lepidoptera; family Erebidae; genus Lymantria; species Lymantria monacha. The sequence goes on from LR991087.1 coordinate 5,770,458, forward strand.
ACTGTTAATGGTATCTTGTGGGAATTTTGATAGAAAACGAAAACGTTGTGAAACACTTTATATGATATTCACTACATCCCAGTAGTTCCGCCGCATCATATTACATAAAATGCCATCAAAATTACCTAATATAACACATTAAAACACTAAAATATCGAATATAATACAAAAGCACCACATTACGTTTTCAAAAGCTTAGCTTACCTCAATCGGGTTGAGAGCCCTCAGCGCTCACCCATGGTCCGCGTAAAGCTGTCAAAGCCATCTGCGGCTAACAGCTAAAAACACACACAAAAAAAGAAAAAAAACCTTTTCAAATTCCCGTCAAAAGTCATAAGCGATCTTACTTAGTATTATAAGTTTTTTGACAAGCGTTGCTGCTGCTAGAAAATCCTTAGCTGGTTTTAACGTCTTCCACGGGAATACGATGAAGGATTACACATTATATTCTTAATTCATTATTATTTTTCTTTCTCATTTTATTAATTTATTATTTTTACGCTCACTATTCTACACTGGTGAGTGAAGTTAATTGAGAGAAAAAGCGAGAAACTAAATGATTAGAATTATATTTATAAATCCTTTTATGTCTTGCTTTTATTGTGTCTATTTTAGAGCAAGAAATACTCTTGTTTAATTCTGTATTTTTAGTCCGTTTTAAACTTTTATTAGCTTGTCAACTTTGATCCATTTATGTCTTTCTTTTATTAGAACAAGAAATATTCCTGTTAAAATTTCGTTATTTAATCAACTTTATTACCTTCATTCATACTACTTAACAGACTTTTAACAATTCACCAATTTCAAGTTAAAATAAAACTATAAACTTTCATATGTCACTCCCAACATATTGGGCCTTCTTCACTGTGAGAGAAAATTGACCGAAAATATCACGCTGGTCAGGCTTATTAGTATATAATTTTATTTCCAAATTTTAGTAGTATTCTCGGTAGACAACTACTTAAAAAAACTCGAAAAAACTTAAAAATATGATTATATACCTGGCGGTAAGACCTTCGGTTTACAAAGTGGCCAAGCGGAGCCGGTATGAATCGCATATATCCTGATCTTCCATTAGCCCTATCATATAAAATTCTTCCTTGCAACCATTGTCATATGCTCGTGAAGCTTTGATATTTTTTAGTTCAAGACCGGCATATATAGATCCTATTCTTTTTAGGATTAATAAATTTGGGCGGGGTCATACTATAATAAAAAATACAAGAGGAGTAAGGAACTCCTCTTCAGGAATGATAACATATGGTAACGGGACGTGGGTAAAATCACAGCAACAAAAGGGAAGTCGCCAAGTCGCCCATGGCAACCGTTTAACAACACCCCTAATCCATGCAAAAAAAAACCATTTGCATAAGTCTCTAGTTTAATAGTAGGATGGATAATACACGTTCCAGTACTGACTATAATACATACATACATACATACATATCATCACGCCATATCCCTTGCAGGGTAGGCAGAGAGAACAGAGTGCCAGAGAACTCTATCCTTGCATACTTCACTCGCTTCCTCAACATTCATAATTCTCTTCATACACGCTCGCCGGTTTCGGAGACTCTTGACTCCACCTTCCTTCAGTACCTGACTACAATACTATACTGACTATAATAAAGAACAAGAAAAAGATGTTATGAATGAATTCTTTCAAACTTAATAAAGTTGTAATAAAACCGGCTACGTTTATTTTGTTAAAACATTCAAATAATAATTTATGTCACGTAAAGATCTATTTTATCTTAATCCGGTCCAAGCTCAAAAAGTACTGATCTATTATATATAGAGCGACATAAAACTTTATTTCAATGTTTTTTTTTGTTTCTATGTATAGGCTAATCTCAAGAAATACAAAAGCGCTCCATATTAGGGAAAAATTTTAAAATGGCCACGCTTGGTATACGGGCTGCCGATCGCAAGTTAGACAGAAGACTGCCGCTGCCCATTTCACTAGTAATCCCCTTACTTTTTTTTTTAACTCGAAATGTTATGATGACATAATTATAGTTTCTTGGATATATTAGTAATTTTAATAGATATTTTTATCGTAAACGCCAAAATAGCGTTAGATTATGACAGCAAAAATAATGTAAGTGCCATAAATAGCATAAATAGTTATTATTTTTGTTTTAATTATATATGTTAATGTCTAAAAATCGTTTATGTATACGAAAATTTAACTTACTAGAACATTTATGTATAAAAATATTTTAAAAAAGAAAACCTGTGAAATTTTATTTTTGTCGGTTGCGCTAAAATGGCGGTAAAGGCTCGATATTATATTCCTAAACTATCACTAAACACGAATTTAGAAGTACATATACTATATATTTCTTAATGGAACTAACAAGTAAACTAATAAGCGTTATTATCCGCGGTGCTGTACTGCTGCGCTTATCGTAACTATATACTCGTATTTAAATCCTTACCTACCTATTTCGCATTGCATAAGAAAGAAGTTGAATAAATTTATTCCAACTACTCCTGCTTAACTATTCTAATTAAATATGTTACTGGTCTCAAGACAGTTAAAAGCGATTTATAGAACTGCATGAGGGTGGGCCACCGAAGACAAAGATCGGGTACCGGTGGCCCGTTCGCATGGCGAAGAGAGGTGTTTGCAGAGCGCAGCACCTCTTCTGTTGCCCCGGACCGGTTTGTCGGGGCGCGACCACATCCATGGTCCACCTTGCGGGAAAAAAAAAGAAGCTGCTTGAGGGTCAAATTTCGGTGCAATCTGTTTTGATCATGTATATCTCTCTTACAATTCTTATAATGGCGGCAATGTGTGGTGACATAGATAGAGATAGTACCGTATTAATCGTTAATTAATATAATATTTATTCCATGTCCAACTGCTGGGTTCGAGTCTCCTCCATAATGGAAGGAAAGGATCCTAGTGTACCACACTAATCAGTTGCAGTGGCATATTGACATGTAGTATTGAATCTCCATTGAATAACATTTATGCATATTTAAATCTTAACCGTCTTTTATCATCGACTGATAAGAAAGTGGGGTGGTGAATCGATTTTATTTTTATTTCATCACAATTGATATATCATATCAATATACAAAAAGAATCTCTACGTATTTAAATATCATTAACCCACGTAGATTTTATTACTGTAATCCGACCTGCGTGCAGGGCTAACAATGTATGTTAAGGCCTTCTCCTATTCTAACCACAATTTTTTACTTTATAATAATGGTTTATTAGTTAACTAAGATTGCGTAGAAGAGGCCACGTATTAAGAAAGATGATATATCTATATAGAAAGAGATGAGCGCAGAGATCAATAGCTTCAAATAGACTGACACTAGCTAGTTTTCTCAAAAAAGTGTTTTTGGACAGTGACACAAACGTTGCTCAAAAAAACTTACTTTGCTCTTGGATGTCAAAGACGACTAAGTGCTTTATATCGAGCTGGATCAAGTTTATTTAATGCTGTCTGGTCCACAATTATAGTCTTAAGTAGAGTCAGAGATCAGTAGTAGTCAGGTAGGCGATTGGTCATAAAACTATATTACCAAATTTATTTGTAATATACATATTGCGTCAATCACAACTATTAGCATAAGAATAGGATGATGATGATCTTTTTTTAGTAACCCCTTAACCTGCCGTACACACACCTCTCAATCACTATATGGGCGGGCAACCAGTACTGGCCCTTTTTTTCGTTGGCCCGTCCGGTAGGTGTTTACCCACCAAAACATTGATTGACCTATACCACACTGATTAGTCTGATTGATATGAGATTTCATTTCGAGTTTGCCCTCTATGACATACATGTTAAGAGCATATCATATCTCTTATACGTCTCCCACGAGCAAGAGAGAGAGACTGGTGATAAAAAAAATATTCAGTCACAACACGGAAAATTTCTCCATAATAGGAGTCAATTTTACAATCCCCCCGCTTGGTATACGGGCTGCCGATCGCATGTCTGTCAGAAGACTGCCGCTGCCCATTTTAGATTTATTTCTTAGTCTTGCTGTTTAGCAAGACTAAGAAATAAATCCTTCTGTCCTAGTGGAATTCACAAACATGCAATTAAGAGACACAACATTCGGACACAACAATAATGTATGGATCGTACAAAGAACTGTCATGCTTGAGCATCGAACGCTCGACACTCACGAGAGTTCGCTACTGAAATCACAATGCCAAGCAAGTTCAGCTGTATTATTCGATATGGTGCTTTTTTATGGGACATATAATATTCTTAATCCGTCAGCACAAGCAAAAAACCACTTAATATTTAATTTTATTAACCGTACCGAACGCTTCTATAAAATAAATCTCATATTAATTTATTTTTCAAATGGCATTCGATATTTTTATTTGGATAGCACAATTTTATTGGTGTTATTTAAATTAATTATATAAAGACAACAATATTAATTACACATAATATCAATGTTACGTATTGTTTATAATGTATATACATATATGCTTATAGGTATTACTTAAACTTTAGGGGTCTTCCTTGAAAATGAACAAAGTAACGAACACCAACTTCCTATGCCATTCATCATTCATCGTTTTCCTACTCTTATCTCAATTACTTGGGTCGATGCAATATGTAGTCTTATTTCATAGTACATAATTATTGTAAAAGTTATTGGCATTAATTTTATGACCGACCGCCTGCCAGACGTCAACCCTCGTTGGGAATGTAATTGTTGACCAAACGGCATCAGATGGAGTTGGCCCAGGTCATCATAAGGCTCTTAGTCGTCTTTTACGACATTCATACACAAATTAAGGATTGTTAGTATTCGTAGCTGCTACCACACAACCTATAAATTAATTTTCTATGCCACTATAGGATTAAATTTTCACATAGAACCATAATTTATGATTTTTATTTTAAAGTAATCCTTAAAGAAGGAATTAAAATAACCATCAAAATAATATATGCCTACGGTTATATTCTCGTGTGTGCAGTTTAGTTTTGAGTAAAGAAATGAGATCATTGAAAACATCAGCTGTATATATTCCCACGCAAACAGTTTTAAGTCCCCCGTTGAAATGATTATCTAATATATGGCGTGATAGCGGGGAACTGTCACGTTATTTTATAAATAGTTACGTCTATTCTGAAACGATTATTTTGTTATAAGACTATAAACACCGCCAATCGTTATGTACTCATAAAATAAGTAGTAGAATACAATATTAATATTATTCATATCATTATTACACTTTGTATGTCCTACTTCTGGGCTTGGGACTTATTTTTTTAGTCTGACTTAGTCCGGCAGGTGGCTATAGCGCTGAAGGCTCTGAATTCAAACTCGAGCCTCCTCTAACGTGGAAGAGATATTGACTATAGGTTAATATATCTTCATCACACGTGTATAAGGTTTTTTATCGAGTTATCATTCTATTGCACGGATGTTATATGCAACTCATACCCCTTAGTTTCTTATTACATCGCCCTGCTCTAAGGAAATAATCCTTGTATTGCGGGGGACGTCTTTGACGACGCCCACGAGCAAGAGAGGGTGTGTTGAATTGTATTTTTACTCCACCATCATATGGCAAATTTTCATATACACCGAGGCACATTTAATAATATAAATTTTATTCAAACTTTTTATGCTAACACAATATATTGAAAGTAAATTTGTTTCTATATATATCCTTCCTATATATATCCTTGCATTGCAGAGGACCTTATTAGCATACAAATAAAGTACGAATAATACCGGAGCTGTGGTAGCGGCTACGAATACTACCAACACTTTTTTTTTACGCTGATGTAAAATGCATTTACGCATGCCCCCATTGATAGTATTTTGTATGTGGGGCGCGCCGGTGGCTTAGTAGCCAACCGAAATACCCACTAAAAATCATCAGCGGCTCCACTTCCCCGTTATTTGTGGAGTGTCAGAGGATCGCCTTTCGGCATTCAACTCGGACGCTCCAACGGTAGTCCTACTAGTCTCGCCTTGGTATCATTTTACTGTGGGAGAAAGCGCGTGTACTGTCGGCGCCGGCTTCCTGATCGTCGCCTGCGCAGCGTGTCGGCGGCGGCATCTGCCTCAGGTTGTCGTTCCGCAGCCTCCTTGCGCGACATCACAGTTTCGCAGAATACTACCAACCCTTACTTTGCTCGTGGATGTCTTAAAAGACGACTATGAGCCTTATAACGACCTGGGCCAACTCCATCTGATGCCGTTTGGACAACAATTATATTCCCGAGGAGGGTTGACGTCTGGCAGGTGGCCAGTCATAAAACTTTTGCCAATAACTTTACAATATGTACAATAAAAGAAGAGAAAAAACATAAAAAAACAAGAGTACATAGTACTTATATCGACCCCAAGTAATTGGGATAAGAGTAGGAGAATGATGATGATGAATACACCAACACAGAACAATAATTTGTGATTCGCACTCCCAGGCATCAAAATTCACAACACTCATTTGAATTCTCTTAAACCACTGCGCTATTGACTGACCGACTGACCGACCGCATTCGTAACGACGACGTAAGAGAGCGAGTAGGTATGAAAGAGAGTATTGGTGTAAAGATGCGAAATGGAATGCTCCGATGGTTCGGACATGTGGAAAGAATGCCGAACGAACGCCTGGTTAAGAAGATATACAATGCGAAAGTGGAAGGATGTAGGTACCGAGGGAGACCGAGACTAACCTACCTAGACCAGATCGGTCATGTACTGAAGGAAGGTGGAGTCAAGAGTCTCCGAAACCGGCGAGCGTGTATGAAGAGAATTATGAATGATGAGGAAGCGAGTGAAGTATGCAGAGATAGAGTTCTCTGGCACTCTGTTCTCTCTGCCTACCCTGCAAGGGAAATGGCGTGATGATATGTATGTATGTACTGCGCTATTTACGCATTCAAAATTACCCGATATGGTATACTAATGATTCGTATATAAACACGTAATTTCAAAGCCGCAGACTAAACAACTTTTCTCAAGCCCTTAATTTTCTTATACAGTAATTTCAAAAGTTTATCCAAGTTACGTTCTCGAATTGCTTTCACATTGGGAAATAAATCTACAAAGAAATTTGTGGTCGATGATGTTGCGAACCTCAAAGCAGTATATAAACATCCTATGTTTATACGTACTAAAAGTAATTAATATCGAAAGGTTCATCAGTATCTCAGCTCGTATACGTCCAAGTGCTGGGTTCAAATCTCCTGCAATATATAAAAGAAATTGATCTACTATAACATCGGGTTGAGAGCCCTCAGCGCTCACCCACAGTCCGGGTAAAGTTGTCATAGCCATCTGAGGCTAACAACTAAGACACAAAAAAATAATAATAATAAAATAATAATAATAAAATAATAATAATTAAAAAAATAATAATAATAAAATAATAATAATAAAATAATAATAATAAAATAATAATAATAAAATAATAATAATAAAATAATAATAATAAAATAATAATAATAAAATAATAATAATAAAATAATAATAATAAAATAATAATAATTAAAAAAATAAAATAAAATAATAATAATATAAATACTATAACACGCTGTGGTGACGGAGTAAGAATACAATTCATCTCCCATATTTTACCCGTGGGTGATCGTAAGAGACGACTAAGGGATATAAAACGCATATAACATCTATGCAAGAGAAAGAAAAGTCTAAACAAAACCCTATACCAACACGCCTGACCAGTACGGTATAGTAGGTAATTTCATTTCCGTGTGATGACGGAGTAAGATTACAATTCGCCAGTCCCTATCTTACCCATAGGTGATCGTAGAAGACCACTAAGTCTCAAAATATGCTTATAACATCTTTGCAAGAGAAATAATACTGGTAATTATTATTATGTATTATTATTAAAGCCTATTTCAACACTTTTGGTCAACGTGGTGTAGTATGTGAATTTCCCTCCTAGTGTGCAGGAGGTTCGAGCCCAACTGTGGGACATACACGAGCTGAGATGACAATGATGATTACAGTATTTATAATTCCTTACTGTACAATGCTTAAACTAAGAATTTAACGTCTTGGTAATATTGGACAGAGTAAGGGCCCGTGGAAGTGATTTTAAAATCCTTTTAATTAAAAAAGGTTGTTAATTGCTATTTCAGTTAGAATTTGTAAATTACATTCCTCTAATTTGTGAAACAAGCAATTTTTTTATTCGCGCCAATGACATTTGTGTTTGTTCCATTTTCAAATGTTTAAAAACAAATGCGCACTCAGCCCGTACAATAATTAGGATCGTGTACCTAACTGTCCAACCATTTCTATTATTGCCATGTTAGAAATTTCCGCCATCTTATTTCGCTTGTAGCTATCAAAAAAAAACCGGTTACCATTTTTTCTGTGAACCAACTTTATACCATTCTCTTTCCATTTAACAGCAATGATGAAAAGGAAATCATCTTCTTTAATGTTCAACAAACGTAAAATTATTTATAAGACTTATTTGTTTGTCTACTTGTTCTTCTAGTGATCTAAACATGCGATGCGAGCGTATAACACATTTGTTTAAGTCCTTAAAAATAATGTTGAGACAATAAAATAGCTCGATTTAATGGACGAATAAATGACTGCACACATGGCGGAGTGGTTAAGATACCAACCTACCGTGCTAAAGATATGGGTTCGATATCTATGTAGGACAATACTTTGTCCAAGCTGGCCACAGATGTCCAGAAATCGGTACCTGCGGTCGGCCAATAGCGATGGGGAGGAAACACGGTGCGTTGTGGGGTCAAATGCCGCCCTTCCGTCGCCCCGGTCGGAATGAGCGGGTGTGTCCAGACTGCTGCCTGATGCCTGCCAAAAAAGCCACATTCTGTGCAATCTATAAATAGTTCTTCAAAATCTACATGTAATTTGTGTCCGTTAATTGTAAGTCCTAAGACTACCTAAGAAGACTTCTATACAAGTATTATTTCGGTATAGTGTATGTTTTAAAAAAAAATATAACATTAAAATCTATGCTTAAAACAAAATCAAGAATGCAAGAACACTTTTTTAAATTAAGTTCTCACCTGACAACTTACGTACTAAGGTACACATATGACAAGTTTCAAATTAGTACATCCGAGAAAACCAGCTTTAATATGAGAATAACTGTTGTTAGCTAAGTCTTGTTGCCAGAGAATTTAAACTACCTATATTATGAAACGGTATATCTAGTCTTATTAAATATATATTAGGTAGTATTATGAAAATATTAGAAGAACCTCGTTGGAAAATGGTGTGAAAATACAGCTGCCGAGCGGAAGATTTTAACTCGAATCTCGTAACCGCCAGTCGCTCGAAACTTAATCAAATCATATATTGTCTATAAACCCCAAACATAATTTCAATTAACAATATGTAAGTGTTACTTAGTGGCAATTTTACATTTTATTCTAATTATTCTAATAATAAAATCTAGAATCACTGAATCAGAGTGCAGTCGTAAGCTAAAAATACCATATTCTACAAGAAACACAGCAGGCTCGTTATCTTTTATGTTAATAAAAAAAAAAATCCTTTAGAGTCGACCACGGAGCAAATACAAAGAGGAGCTGTTGTAATGAATATTTTCTATGAAACAATGCGTGTCATTTACAGGGGGTGAGGGGGTCGCTGCTAATGAAGAAAGTGAGACATGTAATAGTACTTGTCTCACTCACTCCTTTATGTCCATCTGCCGGCTATTAGCACAACTACTAATTTCGTATATTGTATGCAGTTGAGCTATCTTGCATTAGATGTCAGTAAGTGTATAGTATAACAGGGACGTACTCAGAATGTACCTATATCAATGAGTGCTAATTTTTTTTTATTTCGAAGATACAAACAAATCTTATTAGCTGTTTGCTCTATTCAAATACAAATGTTTATAATCAAATAATTCTGCATAGCGAATAGGTGTATGACTACTGTTTTTAACCGCAAATTTCTTTATAAAGCCTTATAAAGAAATTTTAAAGAATTTTCATTGTCAGCATTGTTAATAATTTTATGAAAAATCCATCTTTTCTTAACTGTAATTCTGATAAACTCAGAAGTTTAGAAACCTTTTTTTTCTTCATATTTGTGTCCTTTTCATACGACCAAATAATACAATTATTTGTTTGGGTTTCTAACAAATTGTCGAATGAAAGTAGTTGGACTTTTAGTAAATATGTTAGTTACACGGTATTATTTCCTTCCTTTTTGTCTTTTCCATATAAAAAAAGAATCAAACCACTCTATTAAAATAAGGCTTTATACAATTGATAATGCAACAATGGTGTCAATGACCAAGACATATAAAAGAGTATTTCAAGCGAGCAGACCAGCCCCCCCTGGGTAGCAACCGTTTGATTGACGCACGGGCCATCTAAAACTTAGCCATGCCAAAGGTAACTTGAAGACCCGGTCTTCGACGCCACCACCATTTTGAATATTTTTGTGACGTGCTCAACCTTGTTAATCTTATCAAGAAATTGCAGCGAGTGCAATTACATTATTAATAAATAAAGGAGAAAGGGTGACATTGGTTCCAATAATAAAAATGAAATACTCTTTGGTATCATATATTTCTTGAGCTATACCTAGTTTTGCCCTAAATACTGTAACAAAGAAAAACCTTTTTCTATTGCAAAAAATATTTATGACTTTTACAGTGTTAGTTTAATACATAAATATAAAACAATTTAAAATATAAAAAGCTTGTTCAAAGTGGTTTCTATTGGCTGCAATACAGTCCTTTAAATCTTCATTGTTAAAATGAGAAGAACAAATCTTTGTATATTTCGTAGGAGTCCAGTTTTTCTATTAATTTTTGAAATCCATTGCTTCTATCATCGTCATTGACCGGTATTCTAAAACATACAAAATTTACAGTTTAATTATAATAGGTTCATTTAAAGTAGTATAAAAAATATTTTTCTTTGATGAAAAATCCGAATGTTATAATTATATTCTAATTACGACCCTGGATTTTTGACACTTTTATAGTTCTTCATAGATAACGACAGCTGGCGTATTGCTTACAAAATAATTATTAACTACATATAAAACTCATATTTTTGTTGAGGTGAACGGCTTTGGGTATAAATTTTAATACTCATGGTTATTAGTTATTACAATAATCTTAATAGTTTGAACTGTATGTGCTTTTATTGTTCTGGGTCCTATTACGAAAAGTGGTGCCATCTAGCGTTGAGTAAAATTATTTCTGAACATGATACCGTCAAAAGAACTTTCTAGAAATTATTTTGATAAATTATGAATAAAAATACTTACAAATGGAATGTGATTCTTTCCATAGCATCTGTACGTTTATTGGAGTAGTTTTTACATGATAAAACACAATACTTCATGGTTTTCTTCGTAATAACATAAAAATACACCAAAAATATAATTTTATGCACCGTACGAACACCGTCAGCGACGACAGAAGACTAATAGGCCACGCCTACTATTGATGTTAACGTGATGACGTCACGGCCTAGTTGAGAATCACAGTGCACAGTTACTTAGGCCGTCTCCTCTTTGTATTTGCTCCGTGGAGTCGACGCAGTATGTAGTGTACATATTGCAAAAGTTTTGGCAATAATTTTATGACTAACCGCCTGTCTGATATCGATCCTCCTTGGAAATGCAATTGTTAAATAAACAGAATCAGATAGAAATGGCCAAAGTGAATGAAAAGCTCTTAGTTTTCTTATACCTACGAGCAATATAATAAATATATATATATATATATATATATAGTTATATATGAAGACAATTTTTAATCTACAATTAAAGAATTTATCATTAATATCAAATGTCATTTTCGAATCTCTAAAATAATTATACGTTAATTTTAACGATCGTTATCAATATAGAGACTGTCAGCACAGTTATATTCGCATATCCAACGTCATATTAGCGTCTAGCCTTTCACTCACATCAGCAATAATGAACTTTTGAATGAAGGGAGCTGGCATTGTCTCGTTTCATTTTATTTCAATGACAAATGAAGGGAACTTTTTCTGCAAGTTAATATAGGAATCGTTATCAAAATATAAAACGTATTATTGCTTCGAAATATAAATATTCACCTATATAGGTAGCAACTTGAATTTTTAATATTGAAATTGACCGAATTACCTTTTTAACGCGTTTTTTTTTTTAAACTACACCTTGCATTAAGGACCCAACCCTTATATTGCTGAGAACTTTTCAAACATGCAATTAATGAACACAAATTATACTCACACGTAGAACAACTATTCTTGGATCGCACAAAGCTATGTATTGAATGGTGTGACCATTCAATACAATGCATTGTGACCCGACATATCACGGTAGTACATCGTAAACCACTATGCCAGATGGTATAGATGTGCTAGTAATAAAATGTGATTAGTTAAATAGTGAAATTAATTATCAGTGCCTGTAGCAACAAATTTATACAATGAGTTGCTACCCTTTCTTTCTTCAGATATTGTAAAAAAATACTAAGGAACTTCTAGTAGATGTTAACGTCCTGCATAAGAAAAGTAAATTTAGAAATAAAATCTTATCGGAATCTCTACCCAGACGTGGTATATGATCCAGATACCTCCCCCACAACGTATGAGACTTCTGTCTAACATTGAGACGTACATAGGCTGTAAAGAAGAAGTATGTCCTGAACACATTTAGACTACAGTGTCTAGTATTTACAGGATGTAGCCTATAGCATAACTTCGTTTCATAAAATTGTATTCCCTGTCGGTCGAACGAAAATTCAACAATACCAGAGAAAGCATGTGTAGAACTGTCTGCTTTAGGTGACATCTGAAACACGACAATTAATGAAAAATCACTAACAAATTCTCCATCTGTCAATAAGTGAGTGTCACCACGAAGTTTTCTAAGTATATATTAATAACCTCTTTTTGTAAATATTTCTTTATATTTAGTTAATAATTTAAAATTTTGCATTCTCTGTATAAAAGTACAAGACTCAGAAGAAGAAAAAGAATTTTGACGGGAATTTGAAAACGTCATGTGGTGCTGTTGTATTATATTCGATATCTTAGAGGACTTTTGACGGCAATTCGAAAACGTCATGTGGTGCTCTTGTATTATATTCGATATCTTAGTGTTTTAACGTGTTATATTAGATAATTTTGATGGCATTTTATGTAATATGAAGCGGCGGAACTACTGGGATGCAGTGAATATCATATAAAAGTGCTTTACAACGTTTTCGTTTTCCATCAAAATTCCCACAAGATACCATTAACAGTGTGGCCATTGCACTGTTAATGGCGACAATTTGACTTAGACAATGACTAACTTGAAAGACTAAAAACGTGAAAATATTTATAACTTGACACTGGCACCAATAGCTCGTATATGTAGTTGATTGTCAATATATAAGAAGAAGAAGATATCTTAGAGGACTTTTGACGGGAATTTGAAAACGTCATGTGGTGCTCTTGTATTATATTCGATATCTTAGTGTTTTAACGTGTTATATTAGATAATTTTGATGGCATTTTATGTAATGTGATGTGCCGAAATACTGGGATGTAGTGAATATCATATAAAAGTGCTTTACAACGTTTTCGTTTTCCATCAAAATTCCCACAAGATACCATTAACAGTGTGGCCATTGCACTGTTAGTGGTGATAATTTGACTTAGACAACGACTGACTTGAAAGACTAAAAACGTGAAAATATTTATAACTTGATACTGGCACCAATAGCTCGCATATGTAGCTGATTGCCCATACATAAGAAGAAGAAGAAGATATCTTAGTGTTTTAACGTGTTATATTAGATAATTTTGATGGCATTTTATGTAATATGAAGCGGCGGAACTACTGGGATGTAGTGAATATCATATAAAAGTGCTTACAACATTTTCGTTTTCCATCAAAATTCCCACAAGATACCATTAACAGTGTGGCCATAGCACTGTTGATGGCGACATTTTGACTTAGACAATGACTAACTTGAAAGACTAAAAACGTGAAGATATTTATAACTTGACACTGGCACTAATAGCTCGTATAAGTATAATAGCTGGACTTTTGACGGGAATTTGAAAACGTCATGTGGTGCTCTTGTATTATATTCGATATCTTAGTGTTTTAACGTGTTATATTAGATAATTTTGATGGCATTTTATGTAATGTGATGTGCGGAAATACTGGGATGTAGTGAATATCATATAAAAGTGATTTACAACGTTTTCGTTTTCCATCAAAATTCCCACAAGATACCATTAACAGTATGGCTATTGCACTGTTAATGGTGACAATTTCACTTAGACTATGACTGACTTGAAAGACTAAAAACGTGAAAATATTTATAACTTGACACTGGCACCAATAGCTCGTATATGTAGCTGATCGCCAATACATAAGAAGAAGAAGTATAATAGCCGACTTTTGACGGGAATTTGAAAACGTCATGTGGTGCTCTTGTATTATATTCGATATCTTAGTGTTTTAAAGTGTTATATTAGATAATTTTGATGGCATTTTATGTAATGTGATATGCGGAAATACTGGGATGTAGTGAATATCATATAAAAGTACTTTACAACGTTTTCGTTTTCCATCAAAATTCCCACAAGATACCATTAACAGTGTGGCCATTGCACTGTTAATGGTGACAATTTGACTTAGACAACGACTGACTTAAAGACTAAAAATGTGAAAATATTTATAACTTGACACTGGCACCAATAGCTCGTATATGTAGCTGATTGCCAATACATAAGAAGAAGAAGAAGAAGTATAATAGCTGATAGCCAATATATAAGAAGAAGAAGATTCATACAAAGGTCGATATTTTTATGCCATTTATTTCATTTTAGTATTATAAACATATTTATATTTAGTTAAACAGTCAGAATATACAAAATCATAACTTTTATTTTAATATGAAACCATTCGATCATACATCCGCTAATTTATCGACGTTCACTATTAGACAACTTTTTGCGACAGGGCGATAATTCCATAATTAGTAATTATTAATCTTGGCGGGCATTTTAGGGGCTGTAGTTTGTGATATGACTTTATCAGACAAGCACTACTGCTCGATTTTTATGACTGAAAATATCGAGACATTGTACGCTTAAGCTTAAACCTCCATCAAATGAGAAATAAATTCTCATATATGTCAAATAGTGTGTTTTCAATTTAAAATCAGACCTGATTTCGAGTTACATTGAATTCCAAATTACTAACGTATTGATGTCACTATGACAAAGTATTTTGCAAAAAAATATTCTCGATGTGGCCTCCAAGCTATTCTTACCTTCGCCCACGTAGCATGGCTTTATAATGTCTCTTAGTCAGAGCTTGAATAATTTCACTGTCCTCGTTATTTTTCTGTGACTAGAGTTTCGTACGTTCTGTGACGAGAATTTTCTTCAATAACGCTGACTAAAATTAAAACTTCCTTACTTTGCCTTACGCAAATTGAAGGCAGCTCTCTCGTCGTTTAACAAAAACAATATAAGCTAAAGAACTTCTAAGCTGTGAATTTGGAGTTGAATGTTAGATTTTATTTCCTTCTTTATATTTATATTCGTAATTTTCTTAACTTATATTGCGCGTCGGCAAAGGAAATATAATGAAAGATAGGAACTTAGCGTTTTATGTATCTAATTCTGGTGACTGTAGCAATGTTTTGGTTTCGAAAATGTTTGCTTTTACTATATAGTAGGTACTCATGTTAATGCTGTGATACCATTTTATTTAAGTAGTTATACTTATAACAAATCTATTTTATATATATTTTTACATAAAAAATCTTAATGCCTCGGTCAGTTATTAATGGGATTGTTGGTATAACACGTTATTACGATCGTCAATGCATAGGCGACCGTAGTCATCATCATCTTTCTTCTAATCTTATCCCAATTACTTGGGGTCGATGCAAACAACCCTACTTGGGAATGTAATTGTTGACCAAACGGCATCAGATGGAATTGGCCTAGGTCGTTATAAAGCTCTTAGTCGGCTTTTACGACATCCACGAGCAAGTAAGGGTTGGTAGTATTCGTAGCTGCTACCACACCGCTACATAGGCGACCGCAGTATTTATGTATAAATGATTTCTGATAGCAGTGAAGTATTTAAGAAAATAAAGTAGCAATTGAATCTAATATAAAAAGTCCTTGTGTCGTGACGTCATAGAAACCGTCAAAAGATTACCAGGGAGTGCATAACAGTGCCTTTATAAAGTCATAAGAACAATTAATGATGCAATTACCAAATCGCCTGCTAAGCGTGGCGATTATGATATTATCTCGCATTCGTTGAAAGGCATTCTTCCATTTTTTACCTCGATATGCCAATGGATATCTATTCATTAACATCTGTATGAAGATGTTAAATTTAATTTAAAATTATTAACAGGCCAAAAATTTGCATATATATATTCAGGCTCCTAATTTGCCAGGAATGGCAAATACTAAAAAAATTACCTTACCTACGATGCACGGAGATGATTCTATGCTAGTATAAAATGTTGGATACTTGTACATCTACGTATCTTTTGCGTAATTACATTTACATTTGAAATATAGAGTTCACCGTTCCGTAATCAGGTTATGTAACTTATGTAAGAAATAAAAAGGAAACAAAACCGATTTATCTTGGATCATTGCTTGCATTTCCGCGTAGCATCTGGATAATGTTTATTATGAAATGACCTGAATAAACAACATCTTCCAACAGACGAAGCAGACGTAACATGAATGCGTACAGTGCATTTTTTTAATCTGACAGTTCATGTAAACAAAAGTATTATTAGTATTCGTTCAGTAAACTGAAAAGGCGTATCCGTTGCCTTTGAACAGCATTTTAAAATTACAAACCTCCGTTGGTAATCAAACGCACGAACCTCCATTTGTTTAAATGACTATTTGATCGATTGATGTGCCTGACATAACATACTTCGAAATCATAACACACTTTTATTCAATGTTGTAACACGTGTCGTATGTTTCAGATTTCCCTCGTGTTGAAGTCGGACCAGAAAATCCTTTGCGTGTAGAAATTGACGGCGTAGCCACAATGGAGTGTAAAGTTGACGCCAAGCCAAAAGTTAGCAGTGTCAGATGGACTAGAAACGGCAAATATATATCGAACTCCTTCACTCATACAATACAAGGTGTAACTGTGCAGGATGCGGGTAAATACACCTGTAGCGCTGATAATGGCTTGGGCCGTCCAGGCGAGAAAGAAATATATCTTGATGTACTCTTCCCACCCAGTGTCACTGTTGAATCCAAAACTTATGAGGCTGAGGAGGGTGGAAATGTTGAAATTCGTTGCGACGTTTCTGCCAACCCTGAACCAACATCAATCGGATGGACGATGGAAGGCAAAAAAGAGTTTCACCAAAATGGAAACACTCTTACTTTAACGAGAGTAAATGCCGAAATGGCGGGTACATATGTTTGTAAAGCAGTTAATGTTATATCTTCAAGTAATGGTAAACGTACGGAACGAGCTAACAGTGCTTCGGTTGCTGTATTAGTGCGACACAAACCTGGCCGTGCGCGAATTAGTCCGGATAGACCAGTAGCACAGGAAGGCACAGGCGTAACTCTAACTTGCAGTGCTAAACCTCCAGGTTGGCCTGCCCCACAGTACCGTTGGTTCCGGGATATAGAATCATCGGACGCAAAACCTACAGTTTTGGCTACAGGAAACCAATATTCAATCCCTAGCGCACATTTAGGTAGTGAAGGCGTCTATCACTGTCAAGCTACAAATGAATTAGGCCACGGCGAGCTCGCATCGGTCACTTTAGAAGTTCACCAACCACCTCGTTTTCAAACAAAGCTACAAACTCACATAACTAAACGCTCCGGTGAATTGGACTTTGTGGTAACTTGCAGTGCGCTCGGCAAACCGCGTCCTAATATCAAATGGTTTAAAGATAATACCGAGATAAAGGCTGATACTAATTTGTATGAAGTGAAAACTGACATTACTGAAAGTAGAAATGCTGTGTATACTGTTCAAAGTACACTCAAATTTAGTGGGAAGGCAAGGCCGAAAACGAACGATCTGTTACCTGACGATAGAGGTATATACTCATGCGGTTTTGAAAACGAAGTCAAGAAAGTTGAATCAACAATGCATCTTCGAATAGAACGTAAGTACAAAGCATTTTGATTATTAATATGCTTAATGCTTTAGTATTTTATATCAATAAAGACGATTTAATATTTCTATTCTCGCATCGTATTATTTCAGAAATGCTGAAATAAGAGTTATTTTTTAGAGATAGGTAATTTGCCGTCATATTAAAAATTTATATAAAATATATTTGCCTTTCCCATAGGTGTTTTGTGTAAACTCAAATCTCGTTACTCACGAATTATATATTAAATGCGTAACTCTTTTTTTTGTCTTGTTCAATATCGTTACGGAAATGTAACACGATAAATAAAACTCGGAGTAAACCTAATAATTTATTTTTCTTTCTCATTTGTTTGCAATAACTCTTCACAAATTAAATAATACGATTACAAATTTTATTTAAAATAGGACAGGACTATAAACTTCTATTAAGTTATTTAGTAAATGAAATATTGTATGAGACTAATAATTATTTATTTTAAATACACTAAATATTATTCGTAATAACGTATGCTCAAAATTTCTGATTAAATTTTTAATTAGAAATAAATCACAAATTTAAAATCCAGGTACAAAAATACAACATATTTTTATTCTGAAAATAGCTAAATAAACATAAAACTGCTATAGAGTTTCGTACAGTAAGGTTATATATTATTAAAAGTAACTTTAATTAATTGTTTTAAAAGATTGAGATGTACTCTGACATAGTATGCGTTTTAATATATAATCTGTAATTAATCAAATCAGTACGTCTTCATTTATTTAACAAGAACACCCGTGTTAAAATAAAACTGTTTACATATTTCATAATTTTTTATGAGAAATTAAAACTACACTCCAAATGCCGTTAAAATATTATTGTACATACCAACCTTAGCTCTTATCACATCGGGTGACCGGACCGGGGATTAGTCTGGTCGCCCTGGGAGCGCGGCCACCACGTGAGGACGACGCCCCGACGGTGCAAACTGTCCGGGCGTCGACATATGAGAGGATACCCATATGAGGGTAGACCGTCGGGTGGGCCACTGAAGAAAAAGACCGCGTACCAATGACCCACCCGCACGGCGTCGAGCGGTATATTGTAGGACGGGTCTACAGGGTCTTGCGCCGCTTTTCCTGTCGCCCCGGACGGATTAGCGGGGTTTGATGTACCGTAGCCCGCCGTCAAAAAAAAGCTCCTATCACATACATTTCTATGGCTATTATATTTGGCTATGTCAGTCATATTTTTACATACATACATATCATCACGCCATATCCCTTGCAGGGTAGGCAGAGAGAACAGAGTGCCAGAGAACTCTATCTCTGCATACTTCACTCGCTTCCTCAACATTCATAATTCTCTTCATACACGCTCGTCGGTTTCGGAGACTCTTGACTCCACCTTCCTTCAGTACATGACCGATCTGGTCTGGGTAGGTTAGTCTCGGTCTCCCTCGGTCATATTTTTAAATCGATCATTATATAAAACCTTATAATTTTATTGCAGACGAACCAATATCGATTCGACAACAGAATAAAGTAGCATACGATATAATGGAAACAGCTGAAATATTATGTAGGGTGCAAGCATATCCGAAACCAGAATTCCAATGGTTCTACGGATCAAACACAGCACCCTTACAAATGTCTTCAGATGGACATTACGAAATTAATACAACGACCGATAGTAATGATTCATACCTCAGCGTTCTCAAAATAAAGAATGTGAAACCTCAGGACTATGGTGATTACTATTGCAAAGTGAAAAACTCATTAGGGACTATACGTCCACAAATAAAATTACAACCAAAAGGTGCACCGGAATCACCACGTACTCTAGAGACTCAAAAAGTGGGCCCAACTTATATTACTTTGAAGTGGGAAGCGGGTTTTGAAGGAGGATTATCGAATACGAAGTATTTTGTACGCTATCGAAGGGTATCACTTCGTGGTGCGGGAGCTGGAGCTATGAGCTCAGAACATTGTGCTGCTGATAGGAGCGCCGAGTTTGATTGGATGGAATATGACTGCGGCAGGGCAAACCCTTGTAATGTCACACGCCTTGACCAGCACAATACCTACACGTTCAAGGTTGGTATTATTATATAAATTATGTATATCATATATAAGTCTGCCTTTTATAGCATCCGACCATTATGTGACAAAGTGATAATCTTAGTCATGTACTTTTAAAGTTATGGTGTGTAGTAAATCATTTTTAATCAATATAAAAATGGATAATTTTTGAAAGTCATGAGATTTTAATGTTGCATATAATTTTGTGGTAATTACATTTTAAAATTGAAACTTGTCTATCTGGTTTGAAAAAAAATAACGGAAATGTTTAAAACAGTAATACCATTTTTTTATTTTGTTAAAATATGTTGCCGGCAGTACCTACCGTCAATTGCCGCTAATATGTTTAATTTTATAAGGGATCTGTAGAAAGTTTGACGTGAGTATGTAGAATATATACTTACGTTTATTCACCATATAAAATTCAGAATATTACTATACATTACAAGTTATATGTATAAGAGAACGCTCAAAAGTACATCACTTTTGTAAATTTTAGACTTGCCCTTTTCACTTTTGTCAATTTCTAATGGGGATAGTAATCTATATCCACTATTGGGCACGGATTCATTTAACAATGAGAATTTCGATTACGAGGATCGCAGTATTAGATTTTGTTGGATAGACCTTATATATCAGTGGATGTTTCGCCACAATATTGTCCTGAGGACAATATTGTGGCTTTTAAAGGCCATTTGGCTCCCATAATTTAATAGAATTAATGGGCTCTAATTTACAACTTTATTTGTGGAAATCCTCTATCTTATTTAAAGGCCGATTCAACCTACGTGTCAAGGTTAGGTCGGGGATAATAAACTAATCGGGAAAACCTGTTTTGAATTAAATCCTAGGACATATCTTACTTAGATTCAATCAGGACACATTAAAACTAATATTATTAACAGGTAAAGATTTCAAATTTGGATTGCAGATAGGAAATGTATGGCATTGGAAAATTAAATTTCATTGATGAAGCCAAATTATCTTTGAGCTCAATGAACTAATTTTTATCTCGGGTAATTAAATCAAGAATAAAAAAAAATAAGGAAGAACAGTCTTGGTCAGAATCTAGTCATAGGTTGATTGAAATATTAAAAAAAAATCAATTCAAATCTAGAACATTCTCAATTTTATGACTAGAACCGGTATCCCTTTCGATTCTGGGACCCTATTCGCTGTGGCTACATAGATACTTGAATGCAATTATAATTTATTATAAATGTACGTAAATGTTTATTTCATAGCGAATAACGATCCCTGAATAAATCTGTAAGAAATAAGTTATTAACTTACATTTTTGTTTTTCATTGTTATCGCTACCGACAGCATCTCACATTTGTTTTCAAGGTAAATCATTCGGCGGGTGCCGCTAGTTTGTTTTTTTTTTAAGTTTATCAATATTCTGTTTTGTGACGTCGCTATGGTTATCAACACGCTTTAGAATGCTCACGAAATGATCTTATAAAAAAAATATAACCTTGAAGATGCTTATTTATCTTTTTTAAATGCAGGTAAAAGCTGTGAATACGAAAGGACAGAGCAATTTCTCCAATGAGATCACCGTGACGACTAAAGTGGATAAAATTAATCCACCCGAACAAGTGACGTATGATCCCAGCACGCAAGCGATAGCCTTCACAGTAACTCCCACCTGCTTGTCCCTTGTTGGAGTTGTCGAAGGTATATCAACAATAGGAACACCAACTTGGCAGGTAATATATACCTCTATATTTTTTATATAATGTTAATTAGATTTTCTTTTTTCAATATTTAATATCACACAATCACGACACTTTCGCTAGCGCTCACAGACGTGTCGCTTTGCGTTTTTATATGTATATCGAATACTTGTCCGTTCTAAATGAAAGTTTGTAAATAGTAAACTAATTTTAAACTCGTCTCTCATTGCATGGACGTTAAAATTAAAGGGTAAACTGTGGGTGGTTTGTTGACCATCACCAAACTAAAACATGTAGCTTCTTCTTCTACAGCTCTTAACGTCTTCTTTTTAGACGCAGGATTCTACAATGGCAGGACGCTTGACTTACATAATGACTGGTTAAAGAGGTTGATATGAGGTTTCATTTTGATGGTCCCTACGTCATCTCTTATGGTACCCGCGGGATAAGAAGCGCTGTGTCATTTGACCTATATTTTTGGCTTGAAATTTACCCTAATATCTTATTTTATATGTATCAAATTGGACGGAACCCACTTTTAAAATTTTAGTGGATCTTTGTCAATATCGTTAATTAATTATTCTCACGTCATGTTTTTATTTATTTTGACACTAAAGTTTCGGGACTATCTGTAAACTCATGACTATTATATAAATGAAATATTAACTTAAATAAAATTTCAATAATTTCTAGGCAACCAAAATTATTATAATAATAAAATACTAGTTATAGGACATATCACTAACATCCTGCTCTTATACCAATCACTTGGAATCGACGCAATATATAGAAGAAGAATAAGTATATATTCTTCTTCCATTGTACATATTGCTAAAGATTAGTCCTCTACAGAAATGTAATTGTTGACCAGACCGCTTTATATGAAGTTGGCCCAGGTCGATGTAAAACTCCTAGTGGTCTTTTCCGACATCATCATACAATGAAAGGGTTGGTAGTATTTGTAGATACTGTCACACAGCAAGCACTTATAGGACGGATAGTTGAAAAATATAATACTCTATTGAAATTTACGTACATTAATTACTTTCATTTGGAACGGATAGTTTACTTCGCTTTATTAGTGTTTTATAACGGAATGATAGCAATTAATTAATTCTTTGACTGTGTTTTACATTAAATAAGTTGTCCGAAAATATTGCTCTGTACAAGTATAAAAATAAAATTCCCAGGACAGCGTCACCTATCGGATCCACGTGTGACAAACCGTCTAGGGACTTATTTAAACACAAAAAAGTCGTCAAAATATGTACAACCATATATGGTTTTTTAATTTACATAGAAACGTACATATAAAGATGCGAAAGGGAATGCTCCGATGGTTCGGACATGTGGAAAGAATGCCGAACGAACGTCTGGTTAAGAAGATATACAATGCGAAAGTGGAAGGATGTAGGTACCGAGGGAGACCGAGACTAACCTACCTAGACCAGATCGGTCATGTACTGAAGGAAGGTGGAGTCAAGAGTCTCCGAAACCGGCGAGCGTGTATGAAGAGAATTATGAATGTTGAGGAAGCGAGTGAAGTATGCATAGATAGAGGTCTCTGGCACTCTGTTCTCTCTGCCTACCCTGCAAGGGATATGGCGTGATGATATGTATGTATGTACGTACATATAATAATAATTATATAAATCTAACGATAGTTGTGTTATGAGTATCTCGTTGATTCAATGATTTAGACGTATAACTGTCTATCGTGTTGTCTCAGATTCGAATCTTGCTTTGGGAAAAAGTTTAATTAGATTGTCCTAAAATATGGTTTCTGTTCATATGTACTTTATTACGGTTTAAAAGAAAATAAATATCATACTTACACTTCATGTAATTGTAAAAAAATCTAATATATTAGTTACTTTTACCCCCGTCATTTTAAATAAAATGAACTTGTATATATTTTATTACATTAATTTTCTGATATTGCCGTTTTGAAGTTAGTTTAGTTACCTTTACGATCTAAAACTTCTATCTCATCATTTTCCTTTTCATATTTATATAAGATATTCTGAATATACTCAAAATATATCAAATATATTCGTGTATCTAAAGATATTATGTAGTTAATATAATCTCATTTTCTGCCCCAAAAAAAAAATATAAAAGAAATAACGTGTAATCGGACTGACTTATTTCAGATATTGGGATCATGTTTACAATTCTCTTTTCTCCACCAACTCAATATTCAATTTTAACGTTTAGGCGTTTTATAATAAGTTAATTCTACTCTAAAATTAGACGGTTATATTATTTCATTATTTTCAATAACCCATTCAAGAGTATACATACATATACTTACATTATAACTAATAAAAAAATCTTATAAATTTTAAAATATAAATAGTTTTTTTTTAATCTGGTTAATACACATTCTGTCTTGTGTTTTTATCGTAAAAATATATTTGCTAAATCATCTTACTAATCCGGGAAGGTCATAATATGGTTTTTATTACAATGGAGCACTTGAAGTTTCCCTTCAAAACCAGATTACCCGTAAAATTTACGATGATAATAATAGGAGTAAATTTTAATGCTATTATTTTTATATAGGTCGTAGATACGGTACCTCTCCGTCTCTCTGGTGCTGTTGCGATGGTGCAAGAAGCTACAGTGGAATTACCAAGTAAGGCAATGCGGAAGACCACAAGATACGTTACCGACCAACCTAATGAAGACAACCCTCAAATACGACTGAAGCTTTGTTTACAAGTTAATCAAGATGTTTGCAGTGATTACACTGAAGCTGAAAGTAAGTACCATATCTATAAAATATACTTATTTATAACGCAAACGTTTTCCGTATGGTGACGGAGTAAGAATACAATTCACCACCCCCTATCTTACCCGTGGGTGATCGTAAGAGACGACTAAGGGATATAAAACGCATATAACATCTATGCAAGAGATGGAAAACTCGAAACAAAAACCTATACCAATACGTCTGACCAGCGTGGTATAGTAGGTCAATTTCCCTTTCATTATAGAGGAGGCTCGAGCCCAACAGTGGGGCATATATGAGATGATGATGAATGTACACGTTTTCTAAGTTATAGCTTATATGATTGGTAATTATCAACTTTTCTCTTAGAATTTAACATATAACTTTGACTCGATAAATTTTCTGTCACTAAATTTCATATTGTTGTAATACTATATTCTTCTAATCTTTATTCATCATTCTCCTACTCTTATCCCAATTACTTGGGGTCGATACAATACGTACTCTTGTTTTATAGCACATATTGTAAAAGTTATTGGCAATAGTTTTATGACCGGCCGCCTGCCAGACGTCAAACCTCCTTGGGAGTGTAATTGTTGACCAAACGGCATCAGATGGAGTTGGCATAGGTCGTTATAAGGCTCTTAGTCGTCTTTTACGACATCCACAAACAAAGTAAGTGTTGATAGTATTCGTAGCTGCTACCACACAGATAGGTTTTAAAATAGCTTTCTTCAGTTTTAAAAGAGTGACATTTTTCTTACAAAATCTATAATTTACCTGTAAAACCATTTTCAAATGGTATTTTAAGATTGGACTAGTCAGTTGGAATACTGACACATATATAAAAGACATGCTTAACAACCAGGTTCGCCGTTATAATATTCTCTGTAAGACAGGTGAAGCACACAGCTCGCTTTTGTTGCTCGTTATTTTGAATAAATACGCAGCTATTTGGTTTATAATACTGTATAATATAAAACGTGTGAGAAACGTATATATTTCTTGAACACTACCCTAGTTTTCACGTTAATATTAACTCTTCATTATATTAAGAAATAACTAAGTCCACAGTTTCATTTATGTGAACAAAAGAACAAAATAAAAAAGGAATGTTTTTTGGTAGTGTACTTAATATTCTATATCTATATATAATATTATAATAATAATATATCTATATATATATAGAGATTTCCACCTATGTATTGACTCATCACGATATTTCTGGAACCATAAGGCCTACAAACTTTAAATTTGGTAGGAATATTCCACTTGCCCAGTAGAGGCCAGCTAAGAACGGATTTTACGAAATTCCACCTGCGGGGGTGCTGAAAAATCTCACTCTCGTAGCGAAAGTAAACTACATAACTGAACTGACGTAACCGAAGTGAAGCGAGGGCGGATCGCTAGTTATATATATAAAAATTTAATGCACAGATGGTGTAATGGTTATAAGTAGTGTCTTCCAAAGCTGGGTGTCGCATGTTCGATGCGAATGCGGGACAGTCGTCTTACGATACATAAATTATTTTTGTGAGTCTATCATAGGTGTTATTTCAGTCCTTATATATTTGTAAATACTCATGCGACAAAGATACCTTAGTGTAAAATACAGAATAGCCACTGAAGAAAAAGACCGCGTTCCAGTGACCCACTCGCACGGCGTCGAGACGTATAATGTACGGCGGGTCTACCGAGTCGTGGGCCGCTTCTCTGTCGCCCCGGTCGGATATTTTAAACATTACATTTTTAATTAAATATTAAATTATAAGGTACTAATAATTAATTTTCTTTAACAGTTGGTCCATCATATATCAAGGAATCTTACGGGAGCACCACGGCTGCCATTGTTGGAATATTTGTAACAGCAGTCGTAGTTCTTCTATTCGTTGGCCTGTTATTCCTAATATATCAATGCAGACGTAGACCGAACAAGAAAGATAGATCGAAAGACCACGAAATGGACTCAATGAGACCAGCAAAAGTAACGCCACAGAATCAGGCTCCACCACCATATTATCCAAGTACGGGAATGGAGAATAAAGCTTTAGAACATTCCATGGATTTGGCATTATCCATGGACGATACGAAATCACCAAGATACGGATCCACAGGCGGATACGCGTATCACGTACCACCTCACACGCAAACACATCCAGGACAAACCATGCCAAATTCAGATTGTAAGTATTTTTCACTAATTACTGAAATTTAACATGCTATAAAAGCTTGATTACGAGCGAAAAATGATTGTCATACATGGGACTCAAATATATTGGAACGGATTTCCAATAGGTGTGGGTCCGAGTCTCACGTGTGACATTCATCATTCATTTTTCGCTCGTAATCAAGTTTTTATTTTTAACGAATTTAATTTCTATCATATTTTAATTTCAATATCATCCATAACATTCTACTAGTTAGGATTATTGATTGATTTCATTGATTTTGAATGTATTATGTTCATTTATTTCTCTTACGCCATCACAAGGACTAACACCAGCCGTTTTAGAAGGTAAACTCATCATTATAAACAGAACGCACGCTTCGCATGAATGTATCCTTGCAACTTATTTTCAACAATATAATAACTTGTAAATTTGTTCGCAGGGAACATGGGCTTTATAGAAAACAGTTATACGAATAGCAACAACGGTGGAAGCGTCAATTCACAGGATTCGTTATGGCAAATGAAGATGCAAACAGCAAACAGCGCTGCAACTTTACCAGCGCATCAAGTTTTAGACCATCAAAGCAATTACGACTATGATCCAATTTCACATGCAGGTTACAGAAATATTGATGATTATGCCCATTATTCCCATTTGCCTCACACAAGCCAACCTGCCCCACCTGCTGATTACGATATGAGAGCAACACAGAATCCTTCCCGTCAAGAATATTGCTCTGATCCTTATGCCTCCGTGCACAAGCCCAAGAAACGTATGGATCAACATATAGGTGAGTTTGTTTTTTTTTCTTAGGTTTTAATTTCAATATAATAATCGTTATTAGACAAATGGACTGACGACTTGGTGAAGGTTGGGAGTCTTTGGATGCGAACGGCACAGGACCGCACTTTGTGTCCAAATATGAGTGAGGCCTATTTCCAGCAGTGTATGGCAAAAGGCTGAATTTTGATAAATTACGTATCGTTGTTATTCCATGTGGTGAATAAAATTCACCACCCCTTTTCTTCCGTGTCGTAAAAGACGATTAAGCGATAATAATATGCAAATAATATTTATGCAAGAGATGGAAGCTTCGGCATAAAACCAAAACTATACCAACAGGTTTGATCACTGTGGCATAACAGGTCAATTTCCTCCTGTTAAAGGGGAG
The DNA here is from genome assembly GCA_905163515.2 of Lymantria monacha. Taxonomy (NCBI): domain Eukaryota; kingdom Metazoa; phylum Arthropoda; class Insecta; order Lepidoptera; family Erebidae; genus Lymantria; species Lymantria monacha. The sequence continues at coordinate 5,798,382 of LR991087.1, forward strand.
TCTCGAACCCAGTAGTTGGACGTGAATGAGCTAAGAAGGCGATGATGATAATAATAATAATCATCACCGGTACACAATTAGACTTAGACTAATAAGAGTGACAATACCATAATCACCACGCTTAACAGGTGTGTGGGCGATTGCATTTTTATAAAAAAATATCATCATCATCATCACAGCCCATATATATCCTACTATTGGGCTCGGGCCAAAAAAAATATATAAGAAAATTAAAATCTTATTTTGTATGGCACAGCTTCACCTCAGCTCATATATGGCCCATTGTTGAGCTCAAGCCTCCTCCATAATGGGACGGAAGTTGACCTACTATACCATGCTGGTCAGAAGTTTTTGTATAGGGTTTTGTTTCGAGTTTTCCTTCTCTCACATAGATGTTATATGCGTTTTATATCTCGTCTCTTACGGCCACTCACGGGTAAGATAGGGAGGGGGTGGTGAATTGTATTCTTACTCCGTCACCACACGGCAAGGTGCAGCCAAAGGGCCCAGCTGCCTTGGTTGTAATAAAAAAACTTATTCATATATTATCAATATATTAACGATTTGTATATTCAACAGAGTCTCCATACCATGAAGTGAGCGGGCTGCCGGAGTATGGTCTTCGTGGGACGGAGGAAGGCGGTGGCGACGATAAGCCGCTTCACATGTCGCTCGGCTACGACGAGTCGCTAGAATCAGGTTACTCCACGCCAAATTCGCGGTCGCGTCGCGTCATCCGTGAAATCATTGTGTGAACGCGGCTTTAGGCTGCGCCCACTCACACTCCGCTCCCACCTCAACGTTTCAATTAGGGTTGCCAATTATATTAAATACAGTACGTTTAGGAGAAATTAACAATTTTTTGCTGTCTGTTAGTAGATTTTTAATACTACCGAAAGCTTAATTGCTTATAAATTTATTTTTAAATATACTTGACTTATATTTTTTAATATCATAGTCAAATTATAAACTCCTATTAGGCAACTGCTAGTACTATATTATAAGCCCACTCAATATTGGCAACCCTAAATCTGAGTGACAGCGCACCTAAAAAGTGATTTAAGTGTTATTACTAAGCACAATATTTGTGATAAGTCGATTGAAATATTTTTATACAGGGAACATAACTGAAAGTGTTATTATGCCTGAAACTTGTAAGTGTTGTGGAATAAAAGTGTTAGTGATCTTTTAATATAAAGTTGCGTTACATCTATAAAGCATCGACTGAAATGACCGAAAAGAAAAAAACATCTTATACTAAGATATTTTTAAGTTTACTTTGAAAAAAATTCAAAACATTTCTTGCATCATTCAAGATCCTTATTATAGAATACCAGTTGATACGAAAGGTAAAGTTTTGTATAAATCTAAAAGAGTAAAAATAAATTCTTTTAAATAAATCAGCCAGCGCCATCTATTGAGCCCAATAGTAATTTTTATATCATACTTGAATCCACCTGAATACACACAAAAAGCTTCTTCTATCGCCCTAGCTGTAAGACATTTACACAAGTACACAAGCATTGTATGTAGAAAAATATAATACACAGTTAATACACACACAAAAGGAGTAATATAATTTATCATCAATTATTCATCATCATCGTCATCATCTTAGCTTATATACTTCCCACTATTGAGCTAGAGTTTCCTTCGCAATAGAAGAGAAATTTACCTATTTTACCCGCCTGAGTCAGATGGGTTGGCATAGGATTTTATTTCTAGTGGTCTTTCCCTTGCACAGATACTATATTCCTAAGGTGTCTTTTACAACAACCATAGGCACGAAAGGGGATAATGAATGTTATTCCGACTCCGTCACCACACTGAAAATCCTTGATTATACTCGTCCAATTACCATAAAAGTGTCTACTAAGGTAAAGTGACTGATGATATCTAGAATTGTGAAACTTTCGCATAGCATAAAGCTTATTTCACTATATATAAAAACTTGATTATAAAAATTTGATTACGAGCATAAAATTATTTCATTTATCGCTCGTAATCAAATTTTATGAATAATCAAGCATGTTAAATGCTAAATTTCTGTTATTTCACTGTAGTTTATTATCTTTAAAACAAGATTAGAATAACACCCAAAATTCGGACAAATTATTCCAATTCCTTTTTTTTTGAGGCAACCCTATAATATATTCTCAAAAGTATACCACATTTTGCAACTCGTCTTCGTATTGCCATTATTATTATTTACAATTTAGATTATTGTATTTTGATACACGCTGCCAATTTGACTTTTGAAGACGTTTATAGCTAATAAAAAGGAAGATATCGGGGAATGTATTGTTTTAAGAGTTATTGAATGACTAAATGAACATCCCATTACAAATAATGGTGCAATAAATGATTGAATTATTTAATTTGTACATTCTTATTTACGTTTCTGGTGATATAATATGTACTATGAATCAGTGGCCATAGGATATATATGTTCTTTAAATTAAGTTATCATAATGAATACATCTTTTGGCTTTATCGTTTTAAGTCAATAGATGCATTTATTGAATAGTGTTTTTCAATACATTCATGATCGAAATAATAAATTTATTTATATTTCGAATGAAATTTATACAATTATTAAACGTAAATTATAGATATACCTTTATAAGGACCGAATAAAATATATATTTACCATCTGCAAATTATATAAATATATACAATATAAAGACTGCATAAACTCGAAAACGTCATGAGTGGAATTATTAATGACATTTTATAAATTCAAATTAATAAATATAAATTCGAGAATGTATAGTAGTATTATATAATTCGAACTTATAAAGATAAATCGAAAATTATGGAAAATTTTTGAGCGAAGCGGTGAGATTTATTTGCAAATGTGATCTCTGTCTATAGATGTAATACTGAAACAAATTAATGTTCTATCATCGAAGTATAATATAGTGATCATTGTGTCAATTGTTATGGAGAGCATAATTAGGTTAGTAATGTAGTATTGTGGCCCTACGTACAGTGTAGCCAGCTTAAGAAAATTTGCAACAAAATATGTATAAAAATTATATTGGCAAGTTGCTTTGGGGAAATTTGATAATAAAAAATGTTTCATTTTTCCATTCATATTTTATATATTTTCATACAAATCCCACGTGTTTAAATAAGTTTTAAATATGATAGCTATTATTGATTAATTTAAAGCTGTGTGATTATATTTCTAAACTATCTTACCCTCGGAGGGACTTTCTTAATCTTTTTGTGGGGGTAATTTTATCTTATTATTGCTATCGTTTATCTACTTAAAAAAGTTCTTCCAAATGTTTTCGGTAACTTTTGTCAAAAATAAAAATAAGTCAATGATGCTAAAGATAAACTTATTATTTTAGAAATAGTACACGGAACTGGCTTCATTAAAAAAAAAGCTTTTTGGGTAAAATTTTAAAGCAATGGCTACACTGCTTCGTACGTCACCACAGCTCAGAGTTTATGAGTGTAGAAATAAGCGTAATTATTTGTCAATATCCTCTGTTTAGGGTTTTTTAAGAATTTGTCACTATTCGTTTCTTTTTCATTTTATTCAGTGTAATTTTTGAACTAGATATTTACTTTTTCTTCGTTGTAGAATAACTATCTTTTTTAAATCTCTTTGACTTTAAATAAAATACTTATTCTATCAGCAAATGCTTTAAATTAGATAATAAAGAAAAAAATCGGCCTCATACTTTGCTCGCCAATGTAAAATAACAGAAGACCGTTCAAAATCTCCGTCTTTTATAAACCTTTGTTGTTATTACAGTTTCACATTGTTCACATTGCAAAACACAATATATAATACTCTGCCTTCACTTCAACCCCGCTTTTTTTTTATTAAAAATATGAGTGATCGTGAGAAGCTTGGCAGATGCCTAACAGCGACGAAAAGATAGCTCAACAGCGGCATTAATTTTTTTATAAAGCCATCAATTATTGTATTAAAAAAAAGAAATACCTTCACCTTTAACCGTCTTTTTTAACAATTGGCTTCAAGATAAAATTACGACAATTTTAAACGTGACCTCATAAAAACGTAATAATCACTAAAACGCATTTCTTCGTCTTAAGAATAATGTGCTCGACGCTTGTACAAAATTTCGTTAACTCTCAAAAAAATGATTTGATATGTTATGTATATAGTAATATCTCTATCCATTACACATTTTGGGATATAGGCCTTGCTATTAATATTATTTATAACAGTCTGTGCCACCTGCATCCTATTTATTCACTCTGACCTAACTTTTATAATGTCGACAGACCACCTAGTAGGACTAATATGCCTAGTATACTTTAGTATGTGTGCAAAAATATACATTTATCTTTTGACAAAAAATATATGAATCGTATTTTTTAATCTCATCATCATACAGCCTTTATCCATCTACTGCTAGACGTTGGCCTCGACCATATGGCTTTTTCCGTGTGGTGACGAAGTAAGAATACAATTCACCACTCCCTTACCCGTGGGTGATCGTAAGAGACATCTAAGGGATATAAAACGCATATAACATATAGAGGTTTGCTTAGGCAAGAGAAAGAAAACTCGAAACAAAACCCTATACCAACACGTCTGACCAGCGAGGTATAGTAGGTTAATTTTCCTCCCATTACGGAGGAGGCCTGAGCCCAACAGACCAACATGTCCCACATATATGGGCTGTGATGATGATGATGATATGGCTTATTCATTGAAAGGGTTTATTATCCTACTAGCATAATCGCCACGCTTGGTAAACGGGTTAGTGATCGTAGTAAGGTGATTCTCCTAGTGATTCCTCAATCTATTACTCCATCCATTTTTACAACTCCCACATATAATACTTATAAAATTAAACTCGATCGTAATTTAACAGGCACATGTTTTTTTATTTTCTAGATTGTCTTCAATTCATGATTTCCTTTTAGAATTTAGTTTAATTCGTAAAAAGCGTGGATTAATAAGCAAATATCTCATTTTAATATGAGGGCAAAGTATTATACTTATTTATAGATAATAGACTAAGATGTTGGAATTTGTATTCAGTCTGATATTAAAAAGCAGATTGAGGAGGGCATAATTAAATATTTAGGCTTGCCACAAATATATGTATAAGAAAACTGTAAAGCCCCTTGCGACTTTGGAAAGTATTTGCCTAGTATACTAATATACTCTTTTATATTATTCATCCTTGGCAAAGGACCGATAAAGGAACATTAATAAATATAACCACCGGTATACAAGAGAAATTTAAAACATAACTATGCTGACCTAGCAAACCGACGTCGTATAGTCAGCCATTTTACCTCTTACTTAAAGAGAAGACTCATAGGATTTATATAAACCGTTAAGGGGAAGTTATATAATTTAATTATAAATGTTGCCATTTATTCCCTCTTCAATCTCCATTTTAAAACTATGCAATTTCTATTCTCATACACTCTTTTTATATACCTATTTAGTTAATAATATTTTCCATATTTCTTTTAAACTCTATAAATAATAAATCTCATATGAATTTATGCAAATATTGCATCATTTTCAATCACATTAATTAAAATTAAAGATTTTATAAAATAAAACGTAAAAGAATCGCTAGTTATAGTTAGATAGATATTTCAATGTTTTGTAATAAGGTTATATTGACTTGTAAATATAATTAGTGTATTACATATTCATTTTTCATGTCAACGTTTAAAATAATCGAAGGCGCTCTATTGTATTATTAAATATGATATTATTATTTTTAAATATTTGTATAATTTATATTGGGCAACTAAAAGTTACGATATGTAAATTGAACAGAATTTGGCGTTAAAGGTTTTAATTACATTCATAGATGAATTTTGCGCACGGTGACTTCGAAATTAAGCAATATCGTATTTCTAAAATACTCTTAATTCTAAATATATTTATTTATAATCTGTTTTGAAGCAAACAATTAAAAAAATATAGAATCTCTTTAAATTACTCCGATATGGATATTGGGGAGATTTATTGTTTTAATTTGGCAAACCCGTTTTTAATATCGGTTTGCTTTTATGTTCCTAATTTAAGCAAGCATAAAAAACTAACTTAATCATCACATTAGATTATTTTCCTTCAAATATGTAACTTAAATATTATTATTAATTACATTACTGCATGTTAAATTATATACTTCAAATACAAAATATAAATTAAACGACATGTCAATCAAGTTCAAGATTCAAATGAAATACGAATTTAATCTATTTGAGCTTAACATTTCCTGATTCTGTCACAGTATGACAACAAATTTCGCGGAATATCAATATTTCTACTTATTATATAGACATAGATATAATTAAAAACGTGTATGATTTTAATGAAACACGAGATTTTGAGTTTCATTTACTTTTCAAGTTTGATTTACCACGAAAATGTTGGTAATTTTGTTTAACGGCAACTCTCAATTTAATATCATTATTTGCATTTTAAGGACGACCATGTAAAGTACTTGACGATATTTTGTCATAAATAAGTACTGATTACACGGGACATTTTGTTTACTGAACTTCCCAGTTAAAGGCATATTATCGGTAGACAACCACAAAGAAACTACAAATACATCTCGTCTTAAAGCGGACCTTTCGCCATGTCTTTTCCTAAGCGGATACTTATATGAATAAAGTAACAGTTTAGTCGCGCCCTCTCTATTTTTTTTACATATATACATATTTTCTTGTCATAATGATGATTTACTAACGCAAATAGCGTTCATATTATTTTGCCGAGTCATAATATATTCGTTTTAGCTTAGAATAACGAAATCTCCCACCTTTAAAAAATGGTCTATTCTCAACTTTTATGTGAATTTAAGGTATAAAAATTTATAGGGTACTTAATATTTCTCTACACAAATTGAATTTTAATCGATCGGACTTTCGTAATGATTTTTTTTTATTAAATAATGTTCAATATACTTAAACAAACGAATCATCTGTTGTGGTGTCATTTACAAATATTTTTTAATGTATGTAAAATATCTCATTCTTATATCTATAATTTAAGATTTGTATATATTAAAAAATATAAATTAAAACAGTTATAACTGAAATATAAAGTGAAAAATAACAAAGCATTTTAATAGTTTATTGATTTGGTGCAGGCAAATCGTAATATGTACGATTACTTATACATATGTAAATGAAACGTATTCAAATATTTTGTTCGCTTGAATTTCACTTATATAGATAAAAATATAAGTTTTATACACAATTAAATTAATAATTTATAGTTATACACCAATCATAAACAAATATAAATACATTTAAATTTCATATGCTTAAAGTTTGTGTTTGTGTAAAAATATAAACTTTATACATCATTAAATTAATCATTTAGATTTATATACCAACCATAAACAAATATAAATTCGTTTAAGTTTTATGTGCTTAAAGTTTGTGTTTGTTTAAAAATATCAACTTTATACACCATTAAATTAATAATTTAGATTTATATACCAACCATAAACAAATATAAATAAAAATAAATAAATACCTACGTTAATAATATATAATAAATACCTACGTTTATAATACGTTAGTAATAAATAAATACCTACGTTTAAATTTTGTGTAATGAACCAAGGCAGCTAAGGAATACGTTTTTTTTTGTCAAATTACACAATAGCCGATTTATAATGATTTCCATTTAAATTTTATGAATAAGTATGGCCATATTCATTGAAAATTACTATAGAAACTTGGTGTATACTTGAAAACGTACCTAATTACGTTGAATGAACTTAATATTATGTACTTACGTTTATTTCTGATTTAGATTATTCTAAACTTGAAGGGACCGAATGATATGTTTTTGGTATGGCAATTATTTTCTTTTTTTTTCTTGTCATATGAATTAGTGACTTTAAAGATACTGCCATTATTTAGCAATTAATTTATTAGTCTAATTATAATGATATGCGTACTTAAAATCAAAGAGTCGTATCACAATTGGATGGTAAATTTATTTTATAGATTAGTTTAAGTTTTATTTACGCTCATAATAGTTATTTGTATTTTTTTGAAAATATTTTTAATGCTATATTAATGGTGGATTCATACTTCATCCATCTAATTCTATGTCGATTAATAATTCACAAAAATGATGATGTATAGGAATGAAATATCAATTTATGTTTTGTAAATAGTTTTTTTATTTTTAATTTTTAGGTCATATAATTTTCATAATACACGTGTATAATGTACTTATTTTTAAATTAAGAATAACCAATCGATACCGGGGCCATAATCACTAGATTATGATTATAAATTTATATGTATGCAATATTTTTTTTAATGGCAACACTGATATTAGGTTTCATCGTGATTGAAATATCACGTACATAATCTAAAATCAGGGAAATTAGAAATGATGTAAGCGTTATATTTTACCCTTTTTTATCTGATTAGTGTAAGGAATTGTATATATTATTGTAAACTGCGCGTAAGACTAATTACTAAATAAAAATCTTGTCCATACTTATTCTTAGTTTTATTGTCCTTACCAGAACAGACTTTGAAACGAACTAATCGATATGGTCAAAATGGTTTCATTGGAAACGCAATGCGAATATTCCTAAACTGAAACCACTAAATTAATGCATTAGGCGAATTGAGTCCAATTAATGAATACATAAATTATTTTATGAAAAAAAAAGGTGCCTTTTGTTACGAATAGTCGACGAGTTACGAATAAAAGCTTTATATTAACCTGGGCCAACTCACCCTGATGCCGTCTGATCAACGATTACTTTCTCAAGAAGGGTTGACTTCGAGTCTTAGAACAGAAACTGAATAATATGCGCGACGGAAGTGGAGTACATATTTCGTCGACCACAAGTAATTGGGATAAGAGCGGAAGAATGATGGAAAAAAAATGTCAGATCTTTTAAATTAAAATGTATGTCTATTTTTAACAGACGCCAGTATTTTCTTAATTCAATATCCTAGTTCATTACCTTATACCAATTCCCTATTTCCATCTGTATCACCAAATAATATTCTTGAAAATCAGATCATCTATATTTCTAAATACGATAATCTAATTTAATCATTAAACGATTTCGAAAAGATAGTTGTCATTACTAAGACGACAGAGCTCTGATTTAAGATTATATTCAAATTAAAATAATATTTTCTTTATTTCAATTTATGTAATTGAAACTAGATAACTTTGTAGTGATAATAATATACCTTCGTATAACGATAGCCCAGGCATAATATATGTTTATGGCATCGGTTATTTCACAAACGTGCAATTAAAGACTCAGAATAATTATCTGTTAAGCGTACAAAGAATGGGGTATCTGGTATATTTATGGTAGGGATCGAACCCATGACACGAGAGATCGCTACGTAGGCTACAGCACTGAGTCCAACTGTGTATCACCAAACCTCCATCCGGCCAATGTGGATTAATAAGCCAAACAACCAGTTTTGTTTCTGATCATACTTTTCTTGTTGTTTAGTATTACACCACACCATCTAAGTGAAGAGGCCATCAAAACCGAGTCCTTGAATTCAGTGGCATGATCGTGCGTTACACTTTTGTGGACTTAACCAAGTTGAAGTCCCAACAACAGAGTGCCGGGAAGTAGTGAACTAATACACAGGGCGACCACCTAAAGAGACTTTATTAAGGCGCCATCATGTCCAGGTACTCGTACACGCGCCAACTATGAAGCAAGTCGGAGGACGTTCTCTAACGACGATCTTCAGCAATATGTCGGCACCAATAATTGCAACTACTAAACGCAAGTACTCGATATAGCTTTAACATTTGTGACTTCAAAGAGATCATAGACAAACAGGTTATTATAAAATGGAAAACTACAGTTAAGGGCGAAAAGTTCTACTATTATATAGACAACAAGATATAAGACTACCCTCGTAAATATAAACAGTGTTAGAGGCAGGTGATATATAATCGTCTAATGTGGGGTTGTCTTTTTTGTCAGACTATCATCATCATCACAGCTCATATATGTCCCACTGTAGGGCTCGGGCCTCCTCCGTAATGGGAAGGAAATTAACCTACTAAACCACGCTGGTCAGACGTGTTGGTATAGGGTTTTGTTTAGAGTTTTCCTTCTCTTGCATAGATGTTATATGCGTTTTATATCCCTGAGTCGTCTCTTACGATCATCTACGGGTAAGATAAGGGGTGGTGAATTGTATTCTTACTCCGTCACCACACGGATAATGTTAGACTTATCTTTCTGTATTATCCTTCCATCGCCATAGAACTGACCAACAGCACCTATTTCTCGATGTGATAATCGGTAGTGATATGTTATTGATAAATTAAGAAGAATACTGTTCATACGTTGCCTTCTGTGTAGTGACGATGGAAGAATACAATTCACCATCTCTTATCCTGCCCGCGGGTGTCGTAAAACGCTACTATGGGATATAATATGCATATAATATTTATGCAAGAGAAGAAAAACACGAAACTAAATCCCATATGACCAGCGTGGTATAGTAGTTAATTTCTACTATTGTGGAGGAGGCTTGTGGTGTCCAGCAGTATATGAGTTGAGATGATGATAATGATATCGCCTTTAGCCTATATACATCCTACAAATGTCTTCTAGTGAGAAGCAAATTCACATATGATACCACATTGGTCAGAAGCTTTAACATAAAATTCTTTTTTTTCTTTATGGTGGTAAACGAGTAAGCAGTACCTACACCTAATGGTACGTGTTACACCCCCCATAAACCTTTGTAATACCAGGAGTACAGCAAGGCCACTGCCTACCAACTCAAACCTGAAGCTGAGCTTCTTGCTCTCTCGCTCGCAGAACGAAGCACAACAGCATATTGCCACTGCTCAGAAGTGGATTTTCTGCAAGAATTTGATACTAATCCAAACGGATGGCCCGCATTTGTAGACAGAATACTGTCAACAGTGTGGTCAAACCACTAATAATTATTTCTCAAACATGCTTGGAAATTTGAGCATTATTTTGACAACCTTCTTCGAGATAAATCGAAATTACTGTACTGACCAAATGTATGCGAGCAGCGGCCGGCAAAAAATGTATGAAAAATCCATATCTGTCGTGTTTTAGCGGCCAAATAAATATATATATAGGTATGTAAATTCATATCTATCGTGTATTTTAAAAATGGAACGTTTTGTTACTTCAAAATATGGTAACTAAATAGGCAACTTATCAGAGATTTATTTAAATTTCGAACTTGAATGATTAAAAAAATCAAAAAACCCGACTGCGTAAAAAGTCACCAAAACTACGTAAATAAAAAAACTGAAAAGAAAAAAAACAAGCACTTAGATGTTCGGTGGTCTAGAATTCCATAATATTTTATTGAATAAATACTATTGCAGAAAATGAAATATATTTTAATAATAGAACATGACAACTGAACAGTCGGGATCCATTGAAAAATTAGATTTGCTGTCGAATAAAGGATCGTGCTTACGCCCCTCTGTCACCCCGGACGGAGTGATACGAGGAGTGCGCCGACCGTAGCCCAAACCCAAAAAAAAAATCTTATAGTAATTTTATGTACGGTAAGTACTTACAGGAATTTTGGCGGGAATCTAAAACGTCATGTTGTGCTCTTGTATTATATTCGATATCTTAGTGTTTTAACGTGTTATATTAGATAATTTTTATGGTGTTTTATGTAATATGATGTGACAGAACAGCTGGGATGTAGTGAATATCATATAAAAGTGCTTTACAACGTTTTCGTTTTCCATCAGGGCATTTCCATCAGCCTACAGGGGCCCCACAGTCGACACGGACCACTATCTCGTTATTGCGAGATTTAGTAGTCTGTTCAGAAAGTGGAGGCACTGGCGAGAGCGTGTCCACTTCGGAGGGCTTGAAAGAATAAAGGTTGAAAGGTTGCAAGAAGAGTGTGTAAGAGAAAAGTATGCAGAGGGTGTCCGAGAACGACTGACGATGGCAAGCCAGCCGCAATCGGACATTGAAGAATGCTGGAGAGTATTGAAAGAGAGTATGGTAGATACAGCGAAAGAAGTATGTGGAAGTTCAAAGAAGCATAGAAAAACAAATGGTGATGCATGGTGGGATGCGGAAGTGGCAGCTTCCGTAGAGCAAAAGAAGAAAGCGTGGCTGGACTATGTCTCTTCTTTGAATCTGAATGACAGTATGACTGAACAGAAGAAAGAAATATATCGGCAATGTAAGAATGACACCAAGGCCTTAGTGAAAGAGAAACGTGATAGAGCAAGTATGAGTGCAGAAGATAGGCTGACTAAAAACTTCGAGGGTAACACCAAACTCTTTTGGAGGGAGGTGAAGAAGTCTCGGGGTGGTTGGTCAGCCTTCAGAATGAATAAAATAAGGTCTAAAGGTGGAGACATTCTTACACAAACACAAGACGTGTTAAGCCGATGGAGTGAATATTTTGGCGATATGTATGCGGATGCTACGGTTGGCGCCGGTGTTGGATGTGGTTTAGTAGATCAACATTCGACAACGGCGTCCTCCGATGGCATCAGTATGGATGAAGTTGAATGGGCGATAAGAAGTTTGAAAAATGGTAAGGCAGCGGGCATTGATATGGTGTCTGCCGAGATGATCAAGCTCGGTGGCTCTTGTGTCTGGGAGGCGTTCCTGTTGCTCCTCAATTTATGTTGGAGCTCGGGAATGGTTCCCAGGGACTGGAATAGCGCAGTCATCGTGCCTTTGTTTAAAAACAAGGGTTCACGTTATGACTGCGCAAATTACAGAGCCATAAGCTTGACCAGTTTGGCAGCAAAAGTGTATGGAAAAATTATTGAAAGGAGAATGAGGATGGTGTCCGATGGTTTACTGTGTGAGACACAAGGAGGTTTCAGGAGTGGAAGGGGATGCATGGATCAAGTGTTCTCTCTGCGCAACATTGTGGAGAAGCATCTGGCTCTAGGTCAGAGGGTTTTCTGCAGTTTTGTGGATCTGGAGAGAGCATTTGACACGGTTGTACGAAAGGAACTTTGGGACATTTTACCGGAGTATGGTATTAACGGTAAACTGCTACAGGCTGTGCAGTCCAGTTACATGGGCTGTAGAGCCTGTGTGCGGCTGGATGATGGAATGTCGCCTTGGTTTGACGTCAATATCGGCGTTAAGCAGGGGTGCGTTCTGTCAGCCAGGCTGTTTATCATATATCTGGATAAATGTCTCCAAAGATTGAACGATATGAATGTGGGAGTCCAGATGGGCGACTCAGTGGTCACTGCTCTGCTTTATGCAGATGATGCAGTCCTGCTGGCACAGTCAGCGACTGACCTGCAGACCCTAGTCGACACAATGACAGAAGATTGTAAGAAAAGGGGTCTACGCGTGAATGTGAGCAAAACCAAAATAATGGTCTTTGAAAGAGATAAAACCAGAACAGATGTAAGAGTAACAATAGGTAATGATGTACTAGAGCAAGTGGATGAATTTGTATATCTTGGATGTGGATTTAGCCGAGATGGAAGGTACACCACTGATATAGAGCGAAGAGTGAATGCGGGAAATAGAGTGAACGGAGCGTTGGGGCAACTTCTCGGCAGCCACCACCTCAGCCAGAAGGCACGTGTAGCAATACATAACGCAGTGCTTGTCCCAACATTACTGTATGGAAGCGAGAGTTGGGTATGCAGAAAAGAGTATGATAGTAAAATTAATGCGGTCGAAATGCGATCTCTGCGGAAAATCTGTGGAGTTAGGCTGACCGACCGCATTCGTAACGACGACGTAAGAGAGCGAGTAGGTATGAAAGAGAGTATTGGTGTAAAGACGCGAAAGGGAATGCTCCGATGGTTCGGACATGTGGAAAGAATGCCGAACGAACGCCTGGTTAAGAAGATATAAAATGCGAAAGTAGAAGGATGTAGGTACCGAGGGAGACCGAGACTAACCTACCTAGACCAGATCGGTCATGTACTGAAGGAAGGTGGAGTCAAGAGTCTCCGAAACCGGCGAGCGTGTATGAAGAGAATTATGAATGTTGAGGAAGCGAGTGAAGTATGCAGAGATAGAGTTCTCTGGCACTCTGTTCTCTCTGCCTACCCTGCAAGGGATATGGCGTGATGATATGTATGTGTATGTGTATCAAAATTCCTACAACATACCATTAACAGTGTCACCATAGCAGTGTTGATGGCGACAATTCGACTGACTGACAGACAATGACTAACTTGAAGAGATTAAGAACGTGAAGATAATTATAACTCGACACTGGCAAAAATGGCTCGTATAAGTAGCTGGTTGCCAATACATAAAAAGAAGAAGAAGCTGCAACTTAACTTTGACATTGGCTTAAGTATAAACAGAGCCACAACAAAAAAAAAAAAAAAAAAAGTACTTACATACATTTTTGAGCGTCTTTTAAGATACTCGCAAAAAGGAAGAAATGATAAACTATATTATTACTTCGTCGCCATACTAAAAAATGAAATAATTATGAATCTGCAAAACCTTAAGTGCTTTTTATCCTAACAAAATCGATGTATAAAAACTTGACTGTTAGCAATTTTGTTCAAAGTTATAACGTCTTTATATAAAATACATTTTTTCACATATCGTTGAAAGCAACCAGCATAGAAACAAGTTTACGATGCTGTTGTAATACAAATATTTGCATGTGATTGCTTGTGTAGGAATACGGGAGTAGTCATATATCACAAACGTTATGTTTCAGACCGTTTATCAGTTGGTTTTATCTTGTTACGTGTTTGTTTATATCTCTTGTAAAATTTATTGTAATCCCTGTGACTTTCTTTATATTCATAAAGATATATATATACTTTATTAAACAAAATAAATAAAAGCTGCCACATAATCGTAAACATTATCCTTATTAATATCTTACTGAAAGGCGTATCTACATGCTTCAAGAATAACTGACTGCACAGATGGCGTAGTGGTTAAAACGACGACCTTCCGCGCTAGTGCCGTGGGTACGATTCCTACGCAGGACAATAACTTGTGCGATACACGACGTGTTGTTTGGGTGTAATTCGCCTGCGTTAATTATATGTTTGTAAAATCCCTTGCTATACAAGGATTACTTCCTTAGTGCAAGGTGGAGTCTTTTATTAAAAAAAAACTAGTTTTTAGACAATAAAAACTACAATTCTACTATAATATATCCATCCATTCATCAGCCCGTAGACCTCTACTGCTGAACAAAGGCTTCTTCAAGAGAATGTCACTCAGAACAATCTTGCGCTACTTGCACTCAACGACTTCCTGCAAATTTTGAGATATCAATGAACACCTAGTGGAAGTCGTCCTACGTTGGCACATCTGAGACGTGGACGCGATAACCTTTCGATAACCTTTCTTCCCCAATGATTTTCGATTAAACGAGCGATATGGCCTGCCCATTACCATCGTGCTAATTCTTCCAGCTGTGTCGGTTACACCCGTTCTTCTACGGATTTTCGTATTTACATAGAGAAATCCCGAACACAGCCCTCTCCATAGCGGGCTGAACGACTCTGAGCCTTTTTATGAGGCCGACATTTAAAGATCAGGAGTCAATGCCATACGTAATCACTCGTAATACACACTATAATATATGCTCAGTTCCAAACCATTTTTGTTCTTATTATAGCTTATTATATATTTTTCTTTGGCTTTTTATAGCTATAGTCTTCAAATTATGATAAATAATAACTGTTTAAACTCTTTTTTGCTACTTAACTAGTCAAAAATGAGTTTCGACTCTTTATTTGAGAGCATAAGAAAATATATAACAGTACAAGTCAAGTCTATATATTATGTCTATATTTTTCTCTGGGTATATTTTTAAATTTGCAGATTGCTATTTCAGAATGATTTTATAAGTTTCACTGACATACTTTTAATTAACAGTGTGTATTCTTAATAAAAATATATAAAATAAAAAAAAAGACTATTTGAATGAATAAATACATATACAATTTTTTTGTTAAAGCTAATTAGTTTTCTTCTCATACATATTTTAATATTTCAAATATATAGTATGCAATTCATATACTTATAAGTAAATACTGCGTTTACGGCGTAGGGGCTAAGATACCGACTTACTGTGTCAGGTCACCAGGTATAGTGAGTTTGATTCCCATGCATGACTATACTTCGTGCGATCCACAAACTTGATCTGAATCTATGTATCATTTGTGTCGTCAATGTATAACTTTGTAAACATCAGTACAAATTTTACTTTATAATTGATTACAACGCTTGACAATCCTTAATTACAACGGTTATAATTTTTAAATACAACCGTTTATCAGTTTATTTCCTTAGGGTCATTCATAAATTATGTAAGACGTTTATGTTGACTGAATAATATAACTTTTTACTATAGGCATTCAGTGAACATTACGTAAGATATTAAATTGAAAATTACTAATTTTAGTCAAAACTGTGATAGATTTATAAGATTAATGTTTTTGCAGTGAGTTAATGATACCTACTTGTAGTAAGAAGATTCTAATAAAAGATATTATCAGAATAAACGGAGTTATATTTGATCAATAGGTCCTACAAAAAATCTTATTAAGCGGCAGGGGGGAGTAGGGCCAAATCATTTTCAAAATCCCTTACGTAATTTATGAACGGCCCCTTAAGTTTTGTTGTAAATATTCTTAGTATTAAAAAAAACTGGTGCGTCCATACTTGCATAGGGTTGTGCGTGCATGCTTTTGTGCGTACTTGCGTGTGTACACGTGCGTTTTTATTTTATACTTCTTTTTGCTTTTTTAATTTATTATCAATATACGGTGTATGTACGGTGGTGCTGTGTGGTAGCGGCTATGAATACTACCAACCCTTACTTTGCTCGTGGATGTCGTAAAAGACGACTAAGACGCCTTATAACGACCTGGGCCAAGTCCATCTGATGCCGTTTGGTCAACAATTACATTCCCAAGGAGGGTTTATGTCTGGCAGGCGGCCGGTCATAAAACTATTGCCAATAACTTTTACAATATGTACAATGAAATAAGAGTACATATTGTATCGACCCAAAGTAATTGGGATAAGAGTAGGAGAATGATGGTATACGTACGGTGTAAATATAATAATTTTGAACGCATATATTTTTGACTCTGGGATGGGACAACATACAGTACAATTGTGAAATTTAGTTCGTTAGGGGCCACCTTTTGGTAATATTTTCTAATTATGAATAAATTTCTATTTATAAGCATCACAAGTAAGATATTTATAAGTGCAAGTGTTTTTAAAAACAATTCTTTGAACCTTCCAATGTTTATAAAATGGCTGATGACGTAATTAGAATACATTTCACCACCCCCGTTCTTCCTCGTCGGTATTGCAAAGAAAGCCTAAGGCATGTAATATGCAGAAAACATCTATGCGAGAGAAACTTGTTATAAAATACTATACGAATCTGTCTCTCCAACTTGGTATAGGACAATTTCGCTCACATTGTGGCGGAGAGCTCAGCAGTGGGACATATACGAGCTGAGATGATGAGAAAGGATTTTAACTGCACTTCTTCTCGTACATCTATAATATTTGTTCAGATACACATAGTGAGTTTGATTGGAATTTAAAAATTTCAACATTAAAGTATTGTAAAAATTAATATAAAATGTTGAATCATCATCACTCATTATTCTCCTGCTCTTATCCCAATTACTTGGGGTCGACACAATATGTACTCTGTTTCCATCATACATATTGCAAAAAGTTATTGGCAATAGTTTTATGATCGGTCGCCTGCCTGATGTCAACCCTCCTTGAGAATATAGTTGTTGACCAAAGGGCACCAGGTGACGTTGGCCCAAGTCGAAATAAAGTTCTTAGTCGTATTTTACGCCATCCGCGAGCAAAGTAAGGGTTGGTGGTATTTATAGCTGCTACTACATAGCAATTTAATATAAAATATTGTATGGTAGTTTAATTCACATAGATTGGCAAAAAAATCAGCCTTCATTGATAAAAATAGATATACAAATAGACACATATATTAATCTGCCTTTGACAGTAAGAGAAGCCATAGTCTGTTATAATATCAAAAACAATTAGTGGTAATTAAAATTATATTAAATAACCTGTAAAGCACTAATATTTTGTGTGTGCTAGACTTTAGCATTTTTTCTGTATTACATTACATAAAATACCAACAAACTGATTAAATATATCAACATCTTATACATATACATATAAGATCAACGCTCGACATTTTCACGTGTTCGCCAAAAGTGTTTTTACACCAAATTTGTTGACCTTTCTCCATACATTGCTCGAGCCGAGTTTTCTTTTAGAGGTCGTAACCTTTCTCCGTATGCTTATTTAAAAGTTAAATTTCGAATCAGTGATACTTTTATTAGTTTGTAATATTTGAAATAATACTGGAGTTGGTGGGATGGGCAGGTTGGCTATGATCCTTAGGTAGACCACTAATAAAACTTAAAGTATTTGATTAACGTTTTAGCTTCGTAATAATATTAGAAGGAAAACTCGAAACAAAAACCTGTACCAACACTTCTCACCAGCGCGGTATAGTAGTTTAATTTCCCTCCCATTACAAAGGAGGCCAGAGCCCAACAGTGGAACATATATGGGCTGTGATAATGAATAATATTATATTGCTATGTTAGAAGCTACAAACACTACCAACCCTTAGAGGCTACTAAGAATTTTATATCTACTTGGTCTTCTACAGCTGAGGCCGTCCGATGCAAGAAGAGTCCATATTACGTCAATTCCAGGTAACTGGGATAGGAACAGGATAATGATCATGATGATAAATAGTAATACAATATTGTGGGTATCTATCTTTTATGTATTTATGGAGGAAAGAGAAATTTACAACCCTTTATCCACGGATAACGCAAAAGACTTATTAGATGCACTTTTAGCTTCATTTCACACGAAACAAATCCTTTTGCATTTATAAATGTGCAATTATATGTAAATACAGATACATTCTTATAATACAACAGACGATAATTTAAATACGAGTAGGGGAAGATGAGGCGTAAGGTCTAACTTCCTCCGTAGTATGATACAAAGACGAGGCCAGTAAGTCTACCGATGCACTATGGTCAAGCTCCATACAAAGCCGTCTCAAAACCATTTCATGTGAAAGGCGTTGTAATAGAATAAAATTAATAAATTAATATAGTCTAATAAATAAGCTTTCTTTTCGCAATTTTTTAGTTTTTTTTAGTTAATCATAATGTATATAAATAGGCATCAAAGCTAACTCATGTTTAATAACGTAATTTTGACGCAATACGTTACTACAATTCAACGCCACATTACTCAGAAGTTTTTCATATATATATATACAAGTATTATATACTATACAAGTATTATACATTTTTGGAATGCTTATGATCTCCTCATAACGTTTCATAATTAATATTATAAATATTGGTTTAATAAAATACAATTAACCAACATAGTTTAAGATGGTATATTTTTAGTGTTCATTTTTTTTTAACGAGACTTTTACCCTTTACCGCTGCTTGCCGCTGTCGAGATATTTATTGTTTTAAGATCTTTATACATTAGTAAATGCAAGGCGAAAAAAAAATTTTGCTCATACTTGCTCCTTTTTACACACGGGACCAAAACATATCGCGTAATAAAAAAAAATATCAATTTTGTTTTATCTTTCATAAAATTATTGTGTATCTATTAAGGTCGAATTGATTACAGTGCAGTTTTGTGGTTTTGATACAGTTTTGACCACTTTACTTGATAATTTATGGTTACTTATTATCTATTAAGGTCAAATTGAAAACAGGTTATGGGAAGAGTGCAAGTTAGTAGTTTTTGCACATATCACTATTTCATTGGCCTATAAAAGGAAGGCGAACCTTGAAACATTCTGAGTTGTTGGTTAGACATTCAGTTGCCCTAAAAAGCAGAAGCACTTATTTTCAAATATTGGCAGAAGTTGACTGATTTGAAAAATGGGTGAATTTGTTTGTAGCAAACGAGAGTTGTGCAATTTATTGATAAATGGTCATAACATAGAAGACTACATACAAGAAAATTTCAATCTGTCACCAGAGGATATGGCTACTGTGGTCTCCTACATTCAAAGAAACTTGTTATCTAAATGTAACGAACGCTGGAGAAATGCATCTCGAATAAAAGAACGCTTTGAAAGTAAGAACGCCAACTGGTTAGATGGTCAATTTCGTGTTCCACTAGAGTGTCAAGTCACAGTTACTGACCCTAAAACACCTGGAAGTGGTGGTGGTGGCAGACCTTCGAAACCATACGAAGCATCTTCAGAAAAAACAAAGAAACGAAAAAACATGGAATTGATACAAGAGTACGGACTGGACTGTGTGCTCAATGCATATGCTCAAGAGTTACGGTCTATGGGTGAGACGGAGGAGGCCACAATCGTTAATATTATACGAACTTCATCAAGAAATGATAAGAACAAATTTCTTAAATATATAACTGAGAACCCTGAAGACGTTACACCTTTTACAAAGGAAGAAGCACTACGGACATTTATTGACTTAGACCTTAACAAAGAACAGTATGGGAAACTTCGACTTTGTTTGAAGAACAAAAACTGCTCAGTGTTTCCTTCTTATCCAACTTTACTCGAAGCGAAGAAGATGTGTTACCCACCAGATTCGAGCATAACCATTACTAACATAAGTGCAAAAGTGAATCTGCAAGACTTGTTAGATCATACTGTGGCACGTATATTACAAATTGGTTCAGTTTATAAAAACGGTTTAAGAAAGTTGAAACTATTCTGTAAATGGGGTTGTGACGGGTCATCAGGGCAAAGTGAATACAAGCAAGTTTTGCCCGAAGAAAGCGATTTTATATCAGATACAAACCTTTTTATTGCTTCACTTGTACCCATTAGACTCATAGATGAGACAACTAATACTGTTGTTTGGAAGAATGAAACCTGCTCATCTGTTAGATATTGCAGACCTATATTGTTAGAGTTTGCCAAAGAAACTCCTGAAAAAACCACGTCTGTTGTGGCTGATATCAACGATAAAAAAAAAACTGTCTCCTTCCCTGATAAATAAGAATGGTGAGGTAATCGAAATTACGCATGACCTATTTTTAACCATGATTAATGGTAAAGTGACACAAGTTTTAACTGAAACTCGTTCGAGCGCTTCTTGTACAGTTTGTGGAGCTACTCCTCGGCAAATGAATAACTTAGAGGCAGTTAGGACACGAGATGTTAACGAAAGTTCATTTCAATACGGACTGTCAACACTACATGCTTGGATTAGGAGTATGGAGATGATCTTACACATTTCCTATAACTTGTCTTTTGAAAAGTGGTCAGCTACTACACCTGAAAATAAAAAAATCAAAGACGAAAAGAAAAAACTGGTGCAAAAGCGGTTTAGGGAAGAAATGGGACTGCTTGTCGATAAACCTCGTCAAGGCACTGGAAATAGTAATGACGGAAACACCGCTCGGACATTTTTTCAGAATTACTCGTGCTCTGCAAATATTACAGGTGTAGACGTAGAACTTATAAAATGAATGTACATAATACTACAAACTATGTCATCTGGTATGGCTATTGATTCAAAAAACTTCGGTGAATACGCATATAGTACAGCCCAACTATACGTAAATAATTATAATTGGTATTATATGCCTTCTTCCATACATAAAATACTTATTCACGGAGAAAAAATCATTGAGTACTATGCTATTTTACCTATCGGTCAATTGTCCGAAGACGCGCAAGAATTCCGAAATAAGGATTACAAAAAGTTTAGACTGCATCATTCTAGAAAGTGTTCAAGAGCGGCTACCAATGAAGACGTGTTCCATACCTTATTGTACACTTCTGATCCATATATATCAAGTTTGAGAAATACCTCAGAAACAATATCGAAAGAACTATTAGATGAAGCCAAGGCCCTTCTTGCTGTCAATGAAAATCTGTAGGAGCTTGCTGAATTGTGTATATATTTTTTTTTTCTAGTTTGGTACTATGTTCTACCATTTTATCTAAATTAAACAAGCATATTTTGTATTTTTTTCTTATATAATGCATGTCTTTTTTATTTTATTTTTTTAAATTAATTTATAAACAGAATTTTGAAAATCAAAGTTATTTCATTTAAACCTTAAACATTCAAGTATATTTGTGCAAAATTACAGCTCA
This sequence comes from Lymantria monacha, assembly GCA_905163515.2. Taxonomy (NCBI): domain Eukaryota; kingdom Metazoa; phylum Arthropoda; class Insecta; order Lepidoptera; family Erebidae; genus Lymantria; species Lymantria monacha. The sequence goes on from LR991087.1 coordinate 5,820,507, forward strand.
TTTAGTTTTGAAACAACTGAGATACGGAGTTTTGAGACGAAACATACGCAATTTTCCCACTGTGCGACGTGTCAGAACATCAGAGGCGAATGCTGTAAAGTGTCTCTGTGTCCCTCCATGAATAACAGGTAAGTGAAGCTGCTGTTGGTAATCTAATGGTTATTCCGCCTGGCAAGCTGCCGAAGGACTCTCCGGCAACTCTATGGTTACGCGATTTCTTAACCTGACCTTTTGCCAACACATCTTCAATTGTATCCAGAAGTGTATGACGTGGTCTTTCCCTTGTAATCGTCCCACTCACACTTGCTTACTTTGAATACTTGCTTTCTCAATTTTTTTCACTCATTCTTTCTACGTGTTCAAAACCCTATACCAACTTGTCTGACCAAAGCGGTATATCAATTTCTCTCACGGAAGAGGCTTAGTATAACAATAGGTGTATATAACTTGAGTATAATGTTGTTTTTAAATAATATATTTGCTATTGAAGCTGCAATATAACGTTTTACACTTCAAAGAGATACCTCGCTAATCTAGCAAGCGGAGAAATGTTATGAATTTCGAAATTATAAGACAATGAAACATCATTATATTTACGTTAAGTACTTATTTAACTTTGATCGTATTTTATTACTCGTGTAAGCTTTGCACCTAATAATTATTTACATATACGAGTTTTAAGTATTTAATTGAAAATTCTTTGAAGAACAGCGATGTTATAAATATCACATATATTATTAATAAAAAATAAGAGGGACTATCAAACATTAGAAACTCTAGCCAAATCAAATCATTTATTATATATAAAGCCCATAAGGAGAACTATCATCATCATCATTTCAGTTTATATATGTCCCACTACTAGGCTGACACCTCCTCCACACTAGGAGGAAAATTGACCTACTATGCCACGCTGGTTAGATGTGTTGGTATAAGGTTTTATTTCGAGTTTTACTTCTTTTGCATATATGTTATATGCATATTTTATTCCTTAGTCGTCTTTTACAATCACCCACGGCTAAGATAGAAAAGGAGTGATGAATTGTATTCTTACACCGTCATATGGAAAAAGGTACTTGTATATTGTAAATTTTACTTTTTTAATCTACTACCGAATCGTAAAGCGGCTACACACTCAGAAGATCCGCCAAAATATTGAGTGAGTTCATCATATTTTAAGTTACACGTTTTTTTTTACAATTATATGTATACATATTTAGTAATTAATAAATATTTTCCGTGTGGTGACGGAGTATCTCCCTATCTTACCCGTGGGTGATCGTACGAGACGACTAAGGGATATAAAACGCATATAACATCTATATGAGAGAAGAAAAACTCGAAACAAAACCGTATACCAACACGTCTGACCAGCGTGGTATAGTAGGTCAATTACACTCTCATTATGGGGGAGACTCGAGCCCAACAGTGGGACATATATGAGCCGAGATGATGATGATTTTGTAAGTATTATTATTATTATCTCAATTAAGATGCCCTAGATCTAAGATGTTTATAGAATCACATCGTCCCACTAAATCTTTTCTCTTTAAAACGGATGGAAGAATATAAAAATACGCTTGTTAATGAACCAAGTTTTACGATTTTTTACCTAGCTCAAATGAAACCTCTTTGAGAAAAATTCTTTGGCCACACGCCACTAACAATTGGCACAGTAGGTATAGTCTACCGCTCTTAACTTATGACATACACAAGCGATGTTAGGATTGATAGAATGAATTAGGTATATACCTAATTTTAATGCTTTATTGAAATGATTCCTAAGGTCACTTGTCAAATGATACGCAAATTTTTTGTACACATTGAGAAAACTGTGCTCTTAGTTCGATATGTTATTTGTTTTCATTTCTTGTTTAGGCCATTTTCGATTATGTCCGTTTTTAGGCACGGGCTTCTTTCACATCATCATCTCAGTTCATACACGTCTCACTGCTGGATTCTAGGGATACTGTCCTACCACCATACTGGTCGTGTCACCTGTCATTATACAGACATACCTTTTTTTTTTCTTTCATTGCGTTTGACTATGGATGTGGTCGCGCTCGGCCAAATCGGTCCGGGGCGACGGAAGAGACGGTGCGTAAGCCCATAGACCCACCCTGCAAGGACTCCTCCCTTCGCCGTGCGAGCGGGCCACCGGTACCCGATCTTTGTCTTCGTCTTCTGGCCATACTGACATACCTCCCCGATCAGTTGTTAGTTGTTATAAAGTTTTATTTTGAGTTTTTCTTCTCTAGCATAGATATTGTATCCATATTATATCCCTTAGTCATCTTTTGCGACATCCACGTCTAAGATAGGGGATTGTTGCGAATATCGGTTTGCGAATATCAGATTGGAGAAAAAGTCGTTTAATTATTAAAGCGTTTACTGAATAAAATTACAATGCAATTGAGCGAGTATATTAAATACAGTGTTATTGACGGTGGGTGAATATTGGTAATGCGAAAAAGTTTCTTCTTTTTGTGGCGCTGGTATCGGCGTCACTCCTCTTAGGTTGGTTTATCGCAAATATGAGTATGTGTGTGTGTGTACAGCTAGTACTTTTAAAATAAGCGCCAACAAGGAAGGTGAATTGAATTCTTACTCCGTCACCACACGGACTTTCTGCTATCTTCTACAATGAGATAGAAGTTGATTTATTTTACCAAAATGATCACATCGCTTGCTAAAATATTTCATTCCGAGTTTTTCTTCTGTTGCAGTTATTTTAAGGAAGGAACGAACCTGTATAGGTAATACGCGATCCATATCATACAGCTTTTAATCCTGTTTTAATGTACTGTGTGGTAGTAGCTACGAATACTACCAATTCCTACGTTGCTCGTGGATGTCATAAAAGACTACAGTACAAGAGGTTTATACCGAATTAGGCCAATTCCACCTGATGGCCTCTGATCAACAATTACATTCCTGAGGCGGGTTGATATCAACTAGGCGGCTGGTCATAAAACTATTGCCATTAAATTTTGCAATATGTACGATGGAATAGGAGTACATATTGCTGATCATACAATTTTAACCCCCATCAATGTTCATCTGTAGTATGCTGCCAAGATCTACCTTAAGGCACGCGTAGAATTTTGAAGACTAAATAGAAGATTATCCAAAAAATAGGTCACGTATTATAAGTATGATTCTTTATCTGAGCACATCTTACAGTCTTTACTGATACTCGTTAAGAGATAGGTCTCTAAGTCTTCTGTAATGACAGTTTAAACTTGTTATAATGAAACTTCAGTGAGAATATTTTATTCGTTAGTAATTATTATATAACGACTGTTTACTTGTAAATAATGTCACAGATTACAACTAGCTATTCAGTATACTAAAACTGCTTAGTTGATACAAAAAAATATATAATAGAGTAAATCTTTTATTAAGTATTTAGTTTTCATTTATTACATATCACTGAATTCAAGGTAGGGAGTAGGGTTGCCGTACCAAAAACCTAAATCTTGTCGGACTCAGACCGAATCAGATCCAGCTCAAAAAGGAATTCATTTGTTTCTTTTCTTTTTTTTTACATATATCTACCTACTGTAATAATTAGTCTGTATTTAATTATTATAAAAATGTGTCTTGTGTAGTGAGGGAGGACACTGGCTCCTCCAACACAGTTTGCAACTAGTATAGGAGCCAGAGATTCCCATATATTTTGTAATGTTTATATGGTAATAAATAAATTATTAAATCATAACGACGACGTAAGAGAGCGAGTAGGTATGAAAGAGAGTATTGGTGTAAAGATGCGAAAGGGAATGCTCTGATGGTTCGAACATGTGGAAAGAATGTCGAACGAACGTCTGGTTAAGAAGATATACAATGCGAAACTGGAAGGGTGTAGGTACCGGGGGAGACTGAGACTCACCTACCTAGACCAGATTGGTCACGTACTGAAGGAAGGTGGAGTCAAGAGTCTCCAAAACCGGCGAGCGTGTATGAAGAGAATTATGAATGTTGAGGAAGCGAGTAAAGTATGCAGAGATAGAGTTCTCTGGCACTCTGTTCTCTCTGCCTACCCTGCAAGGGATATGGCGTGATGGTATGTATGTATGTGTATTAAATTATATTTAAAAACTAGCTTTTGCCCGCGACTTCGTCCACGCAGAAGTCATCTCTGACAGAGTTAAATAGAAAAAGCAATGCAAGGTATTGAAGGTTTGTCGCTAGGACGATAATCAACAGCGTCAGAAACTGGGATGCGGTCGCCGCCTTCTGCGAGGTAATTGTCTAACGGAATTAGGCAATAGAACCCACCGTTCGAGAGAAAATACTCTAGGTTGACACGCTCTATCGTCGGTGCTTTGGGCGGCGCAAGCGTAAGTACCTGTATTGAGATTCACTGCATGAGGACTTCGACTCGGGATGATACCAGGTTGCGGTGGCCCGCCCGCACAACGTAGATGTACGTGTACGGCGCGCATGTGTCTATATACCATAGCCGGTCACTAAAGAAAAAGGTGGTTCAAAAATCTATTCATTCTACAAATTAAATGACCATGGGATAAAAATATAATTATTGCCACCATTTATTTGACTGTTTTGTTTCACCAGCAGAGTTGCGACCTCGTTAGATATGATTTATTATTTGAGTTATAGAGTGAACATTTTTAAAGCTAAACTTAACCTGTATCTTAAACCATTAGGCAAGAACCTATTGCCGCCCACTATGTGTATCGTGTGTACTCTCACGTCGGCACTGGTCGCCACAAAGGCACTGGTGCGGGGTTGATGGAGAGGGAAGAGAAACACATGTTTATTTATTTTTACTGAAGAATATTTGTACGTAATTTGAAAAGAATCGATAAGGAAATTTTTTTTCCCATACACACTTTACTGCTTTGTTATACCCCCTTAAGGGCGGCATTAATAAAATCCTTTCATATTGAATCTCTATGTCATAAATAAAAAGTGCTTCAAAATTTAATGTTTCTAGCTTTAATAGTTTCGGTTTGACGGTAATGAGTCGATCAACCCGTTTCACAGGTCTAATTTACACAACCGGAGGGTGAAAATTGACTAATGCCGGATATTACCCTAGAATATTTGATTCGACTCATAATTTGAAAAGAATCAATAAAGATTTTTTCTCCCCATACAAACTTTGCCACTCTGCTCGACCCCCTTAGGGGTATAATTTCATAAAATCCTTTCTTAGTAGATCTCTACGTCATATTAAGAAACCACTGTCAACATTTCAAGTTGCCAGCTTCAATAATATTGGTTTGGCGCTAATGATTTAATGAGTCGTCCAACCCGCTTTGCAGGCCTAATTTACACCCCCAGAGGGTGAAAATCAATAAATGCTGAAACACGTGTTTATTTATTTTTACTGGAGAATATTTGTACGTACATAATTTGAAAAGAATCGATAGAGATTTTTTCTCCGAACATTTTTTAAATTGACAAAACTTTTTTATTTATAAACCAATTGACATAAAATAAAGCCTAAACGTTAAGTGAAGCTTACCACAATATATTAGTGAAAACCGGATAAGCCGTTTTTTGAGATTAGCGTGCACAAACACACAGACAAACAGATAAAATTTTAAAAATAATTGTTTTGGGTTCTATTAGTGTTGATAAAGGTCCCAGTAATATTTTTTCTCATATATCTTCCATGTACAGACAGCGATCCGTTACATTTTTATTATATGTATAGATTATCAATGAAATAAATACAATTTATAGTTTATTAGGTAATTATTTGCTTAAAGTATTTTATTTACAAAAGTATTTATATTAAAAAAAATTTAATCAAAGGCAACTTTATTATTATCTTTCATACAGAAAATAGATTTATTGAAACCAGAACACATAGGCTATTGTGTGTGATACAGAAGTAATAAAATAATGATTATTAATAGTTAAATTTAACTCGTCTTCGTAAAATTCGTTCTCGTAATACTCAGAAGCGCCTATTGAATTACTGAGACACAGAGTCTTCTTCAACGGTCATTACAGAAGAATTGCCTTGGGTTTTTTCTTCGTCTCAATCCATATATGTTCCACTACTAATCTTGGATATCTTCTATAATGGACAGGTAATATAAGCAATTATACTATAGATATCATTATTCGGCTACTCTTATCCCAATACATATTGTAAAAGTACATATTGTAAAAGTTATTGGTAATAGTTTTATGACTGGTCGTCTGCCAGACGTCAACCCTCCTTGTGAATATAATTGTTGACCAAACGACATCAGATGGAGTTGGTCCGGGTCGTTATAAGGCTCTTAGTCATATTTTACGACATCCACGAACAAAGTAAGGGTTGGTAGTATTCATAGCCGCTACCACACAGCCCAATTATATTATAGATCATCATCATCATTCCCCTACTCTTATCCCAATTACTTGGGGTCGATACAATATGTACTCTTCTTTCATAGTATATCTTGTAAAAGTTATTGGCAATACTTTTATGACTGGCCGCCTGCCAGACATCAACACTCCTTAGGAATGTAATTGTTGACCAAACGGCATCAGATGGAATTGGCCCAGGTCGTTATAAGGCTTTTATTTGTTTTTTATGACATCCACGAGCAAAGTAAGGGTTGGTAGTATTCATAGCCGCTACCACACAGCCCAATTATATTATATATATATATATGATGGCGATCCGACGGACACAGGGTTTCGTATCAAGTTTTCCCTTTATTGTATCAATGTTATCTGCATAATATATCCCTTAGTCGTCTTTTACGATAGTTACTCAAACCCAAAGAGGGTGGTGAATGTATTCTTAAGCTGTTACGAGACGAAGTATCTTATACCTATTCGCTACTGGATGACCAAGCTTCGTTCGGCATTGCCATTTCAGTGTTTTTTTGTTTAATATGTTTAGATTTTAGAAAATAATTCATTATATCACTCGGCATTTTCTCGTTATTTGTTTTTTCGGGAAAATATAATCAAAATATAATATAATCAAATAATGGCAAAACAAGTTATAAAAATTAAGAAAGGAAAAATAAAAAACTAAGGAAGATCAGGATAGAACCGGGGCTGTCTGGATTAAACTGTTCGATTTACCAACTGCGATGAATATGATGTCTCTGAAGTGAATACCGACTGTTCTAATTCAAAAATAAAACGCGCCTTAAACTTAGTCATATATCCTGATTTGTTTCACATAAAAAGATCTTTTTCTTCAGCGTCAACACTAACGTGAGAGAAATTATTAATGCTGAAAACGTAGTGGACGTAAAAACGTAGTAGACGAGATCGTTTCCAGGTGATACACATGAACCTTATTGCGGGGTCGAGTGCTGTGAAAATGGTTTTATGAGAGCAATTCAGTAAGTACCCTTCAACATAAACAGTGTTGACCTTTCATTAAATATTCTGTTGATACACGATTTTTGGTCTATAACGATGCTAATCAAATTTGTTTAAAGCATTTATGTTAACAATTGCTCCCACAGACGATTTATTTCTTGAAGGAGAGAAATTATCTTCATCGTTGCCTAATATAGGAGTTGTATGTTGTACGTTCCCGTGTGGTAATAAATATATAATACAATTTAATACCTTCTTTTTTTTCATTTGGATAGTAAAAGATGATTAAGGCTAACAACATCTTCTAGTGGTACGACCATGCTTTTGATAGCTGTCTACAGCTGCGGGTCGGTCCATTCGCGGTAGTACCACACTCTCGACGTCTGAGTAATGGCAATGTGCTATTGCGCTTCGTTCGGTGAGCGAGAGAGTGCTGGTGGACAGCAGCCTAGCTATATCTTTGGTATTGTAAAGGTCCATAGGCGGCAGTGACACTTACCATCGGGTGTGCTGTCTGCTCGTTTGACACCATAAGCAATTAAAAAAAAATCAATTTAGCACCTTTCTTTCACCAAGATAGTAAAAGATGATTAAGGGACACAAACAGATAAAATAGCTGCAACAGAAGTTGCAAGAGAAGTATCAACCAACCAATCGTTTTGATCAGCGTGTTATAGTATATCAAATTTCTTCACATCGTGAAGGAATCTCGAGCCCAGCAATGTGTTGTTTTTGGAGTAGGCTATAGTATAGAGATAGCGTATCCAGTATTAACATTTATTTAAGCTACTTTTTATTTATTTAAAAATTTTAAATAACTAGATAAGTCAATTTGGAGTTTTAGAAATGAAATTAATCTAATTTACATTAAGCTGAGATAATTAAATACGCAAGTTTTAACATAATTCATTTTAATATTTAAAGCCAGTCAGTAATGTTTAAATAGTTGCTGTTAAATAAAGCTGTGTGGTAGCGGTTTCGAATACTAACAACCCTTACTTTGCTCGTGGATGTCGTAAGAGATGACTAAGAGCCTTGTAACAACCTGGGCCAACTCCATCTGATGCCGTTTGGTCAACAATTACATTCCCGTTGACGTCTGGCAGGTGGAAACTATTTCCAATAACTTTTACAATATGTACTATGAAAGAAGAGTACATATTGTATCGACCCCAAGTAATTGGGATAAAAGTAGGAGAATGATGAGTAATGTTTAAATAGATATTATTTTCCCCCGCAAATCAAACATCTGTAAATATTTCTATAAAATAATATTAATATACATGCTATTCAAAATATATAAACCATTCAAATTTAACGAGCGAAGCTTAAAATAATCAAATAGAAACTTCCTAATATGCGTGAATTTATGTGGATTTAACGTTATCTTAGCTTTTCCATTAATTTACAAGTTCATAACTTAAGCCTTTCGATATTTTACTCAGAACGATTACAGTTTGGAGAGTGTACGTCGAAATTATTCAGCTTAATTCCTTCGTCAAGTTTCCATCAACGGTCGATCTAGCGTAGGTAAGTACTTATAACGAGTGAACCTTTCAACGCTTAGAATCTGAACTGAATATAATTCCGCTGTAAAGATTTTCTTTTACAAATCGGAAATAATTGAATATAATAAACATACGTTGAAGATACTTTACTATTTGACAAAGTTTTTGGGCCATATTCTGCACAAGCAGAATGGTCTATCAGTATTTAGACAACTGTTTTTAATCAATTAATCTAATACTTCAGCTTTCACTGGTAGGCAGCGGACTAGCTGTATTATGGTATAGTAAAGGTCCATGGGCGGCAGTGACACTTACCATCAGATGTGCTGCTTGCTCGTTTGCCACCATAAGCAATAAAAAAAAGAAGAATAGTTCTATATACAACTCTATATCAACCCGCACCTATTGGGAGTCCGGCCCAAACGTGCTTATCGTATTTCCTCGTTTTTCGTGAATGAAATGTAAACTTTATAATTAATAATGATTAATTAATGAATTTACTTTCCGTGTGGTGATAGAATATGAATACTATTCACCTCCATCTTACCCGTGGGTGATTGTAAAAGATGACTAAGGGATATAAGCAGCTAAGGTCAGTGCAAGAGAAGGAAACTCGAAATAAAAACCTATATCAACACGTCTGATTAGCAAGGTGTAGCAGATTAGTTTTTCTTCCAGTGTGGAGGAGGCTTGGCCAGGAGTGGGACGTATGTGAGCTGAAATGATGATGATGATTTGATGAATTTCCATTTGTTGACGGAGTACGAATACAAATTAGTATCTTCACTTTCAAATACAATTCACTGGATTTGCCCGTGGGAGTTATAAAAGATGAAGGGATATATCATAATATATCTATAATATTTGTGCAAATGAAGGAAAACTCGAAATAAAACTCTATATATCTAACTCGTCTGATTTACTGTGTGGTAGCGGCTATGCAAACTACTGACCCTTACTTTGCTCGTGGATGTCGTAAAAGATGACTAAGGGTTTTATATTGATATTTAACTCCACCTGAAATCGTTTGATCAACAATTACATTCCCAAGGAGGGTTAACGTCAGGCAGGCGGCCGATCATTAAACTATTGCTAATAACTTCTGCCATGTGTACGAGTACATATTGTATCGATTCCAAGTAATTGGGATAAGAGCCGGAAGAATAATCACATACCTCGTCTGATTTGCGTGGCACAGTAGGTCAATTTCCTTACCGTTATGGAGCAAGTTTGAGCTCAGCAGTACAACGTATATAAGATGATACAATGAGAAATTGAGAAAGTACTTACTATGACATATTATATTACCATCCCGTCACCACCCAAGAAATGGCTTAGCACGCCTTCAATAAATACGCACATATTTTAGAAACACAATGCGTGCTTTGAATATACGTAAGTTCAGAGTTGAAACTAGAAAGCCAAATCGATACGTCGACATTGGAAATATTCAGTTTTATCAAAAGGCAATCACTACTTTATTTCGAACTAGTTTCTACTCACAGCTTACGGTTTCTACTCGCATAAAAAAATATCCAAAAGTTGAACTATTATCCTAAGGCACACATGTGTTAATCCAGGAAATAGTCTATGTGTAAATTTTTATCCAAATCTGTTCAACGGTTTATGCGTACTTGAGTCACAAAGATATTCACATATCTTTACAAACTTTCATATTTATAATATTCGTAGGATATATACAAATAGGAAAAAAAGGAGAGGAATTGAGCAAAATCCGCTGGGACATTGTAGGATTATCAGAAGTGCGAAGAGAGGGCGAGGGCACGATAATCCTCCGGTCTGGAAACTTGCTCTTTTACCGGGAGGGAGCTCACCCGTCCCAAGGCGGTATAGGATTTATCGTTCGCAGGTCTCTCGTAGGCAACGTGGAGAGGATCGAGAGTGTGTCGACAAGGGTAGAATACCTTATACTCAGAATTACCAAACGGTATTCGTTGAAGGTCATACAGGCATACGCACCGACCTCGGCATACTCCGACGACGAGGTGGAGGCCTTTTACGAGGATATCTCGAAAGCCATACACGCGTCCAAAACCCACTTCACGTTGGTTATGGGAGGCTTTAATGCGAAACTAGGCAAAGGGAGTGATGATGAGTTGAGAGTGGGGAAACATGGATATGGACAGAGAAACCAGAGGGGCCAGAAACTGGCTGACTTTCTGGAGAAGGAAAGCCACTTTATGATGAATTCCTTCTTCAGAAAGCAGCCACAAAGGAAATGGACCTGGATTAGTCCCGATAGTTCAACAAAAAACGAGATAGACTTCATCTTGTCGGACAAACGACATATATTTAATGATGTCTCAGTGATCAGCAGGATTAAAACTGGGAGCGATCACCGAATAGTACGAGGCACATTAAATATCCACACAAAAGTCAAACGGTCACGCTTAATGAAGTCTACCCTACGACCTACATCTGGCCAATACCAGAACCTCGAAAGCTTTCAACTCGAACTACACAATCGCTTCCAATGTCTAGACGAGTGCGAATCTCCGAACGATATGAACAACAGGTTCTTGAAAACCGTCCACGCGGTTGGGTCGAAGTTTTTTAAGGCTCACTGCGCCAATAGACCTAAAAAACTTTCTGACCAGACTCTCAAGCTCATGGACCGGAGAAAAGAAATGACAGTACAGTCTTCAGCCGATTGGTCCGAATACAGGCAGCTAAATAGGCAGATCTCCAGGTCTGTGCGTCGCGATATTCGCCAATTTAATACGCTCCGTGTTAAAGAAGCGATAAAGCGGAACCGAGGCTCAAAAGTGTTTGCACAAGATCTGTCTATTGGGCAAAGCCAAACGACTAAGCTGAAGACCGATGACGGCACTGTCATTTCATCCCAAAGTGAGATCTTGGAACAGGTCGAAAGGTTTTATGGACAGTTATATAAATCATCCCGAAATCCTGTTGTCGGCTTGGTCCAAGATTCCAGATCCAAGCTAACTCGGCACTATACCGAAGAAATCCCGGACATTAGCTTGTGTGAGATCAGAATGGCTCTCGAACAACTTAGAAACGGCAAGGCACCGGGATATGACGGAATTACGGCAGAGCTCCTGAAGGCAGGCGGCAAGCCAGTCTTAAAAGCCCTTCAGAAGCTATTTAATTCCGTTATCCTTGGGAGCGACGTTCCAGAGTCGTGGACTAGGAGTGTGGTGGTGCTGTTCTTCAGGAAGGGTGACAAAGCTCTTCTAAAGAACTACAGACCCAACTCAGTCTTAAGGGGGCAGACCTAGTTGAAACGTCAAAAAAAGGCATTTTTTCAGATTTTTTTTTTGTTCAAACGATGAAATAATTTGCAACAAAAGTTCTTCTTAAGTTTCTTCTTAAGTTCAAAGAGAGAGAGAAAGATGCATATTTAATGTACATTTCCTAATTTTTTCAAAGCGATATCTTTCAAAATAATGTAATGAGCATCAATGGCCGAGGACACTGCAAAATAAACACGATTTGCCGTGATCAATCGCACGCTGCAACGGATTATTTGAAACCAAAAAAAGGGGGGGAGTTTTTAGTTAATCATATAATGCTCCGGATGAACGAAGGGTTTTCAAAAACTTCCATTTTTCACAAAATGGCAGACGTTAAAAGCCAAAGATGTTATTTTGACCAAAATTTCACTTACATTTTTTACTATAAACAGAAAAATAATTATCCAAAAAAAAAATCCTTTGTTCATCCGGAGGACAACTATGTATAAAAGAAGTGATATAAATTTTAACCCGATCGGTAAAGCCGTTCTCGAGTTACAGTGATCACCGACTTCGAAAACATGGTTTCGAGAAAAACGTGTTTTGAGTACGTTTTGCATGCAGATATTTTTTTTTTGTTGTAACTTACATAGAGTCGTCTATTCCTGGGCCATATATTTCGCATTCCTGCTCTTTGTGAATGGCATTTGATGGTCACTATATACATATATGTGCATATGAAATACAATAGAGACCTTCAGCACCATTCTGGGGCCGAGCGAACAGCTACCGCTACCTGCTTACTTTATATAGCTCAGACATGGCATCCTACGAAGTTGGGTATTTTTGCGACTAATGATCCGATTTATATATACCTGGGCGGAAAATACTCGTAACATATATACTTTTTGAAAATGAAAAAAAAAAAAACGATTTTTTTTAAATTTTAACTAGGTCTGCCCCCTTAAGCCACGTCTACAAGTTGTTTTCGAGGTACAATACCAATCGACTCACGTGCAAGCTTGATGATTTCCAGCCGTCCGAACAAGCTGGCTTCCGAAAAGGCTATAGCACTATAGACTATATCCTCACGCTTCAGCAGATTATCCAGAAGACCGAGGAGTACAATCGGCCTCTGTGTATAGCGTTTGTGGACTATGAGAACGCCTTTGATTCAGTCGAAACTTGGGCGGTGCTGCAGTCCCTTCAGCGGTGCCAAATCGACCATCGTTATATCGAAGTGCTGAAGTGTTTGTGCAGGAACGCCACAATGTCAGTATCCGAGATAATAGTACGAAACCGATCCAGTTGCAGAAAGGCGTGAGACAAGGAGATGTCATCTCTCCGAAACTGTTCACCACTGCACTGGAGGATGTCTTCAAGCTCTTAGACTGGACCGGACTTTGTATTAACATTAACGGCGAATACATCACTCACCTTTGATTTGCAGACGATATCGTCGTTATGGCAGAATCCATGAAGGACCTTGGCACTATGCTCAATGATCTCAGCAGTGTATCCCAGCTGGTGGGGTTACGAATGAACATGGACAAGACGAAAGTCATGTCAAATGCCCATGTCATTCCTGTACCGGTCCTAGTTGGCAATGCGATTCTCGAAATTGTCGATCATTATGTTTACTTTGGACAAATAGTTCAGTTGGGTAGATCCAATTTCGAGAAAGAGGTCAGTCGACGAATCCAACTCGGCTGGGCAGCGTTCGGGGAACTTAGGAGGATCTTCTCGTCCAATATACCTCAGTGTCTGAAAACACAGGTCTACGGACAGTGTGTGTTACCAGTGATGACTTACGGCACGGAAACGTGGTCCCTAAATGTAGGCCTCATAACCAAGCTCAAAGTCGCTCGAGCAAGCTATGCTCGGGATTTCTCTGCGTGATAGAATCCGTAATACGGAAATCCGCAGAAGAACGGGTGGAACCGACATAGCACGCTGAAATGGCAATGGGCAGGCCACATCGCTCGAAGAACCGACAACCGCTGGGTAAAAAAAGGTTCTCGAGTGGCGACCACGTACCGGACGACGCAGTGTAGGACGCCCCCGCACTAGGTGGACAGACGACCTGGTGAAAGTTGTTAGGCGTCGATGGATGCAGACGGCACAAGACCGCACTCTGTGGCGTACCATGAGGGAGGCCCACGTCCAGCAGTGGACGGCGATAGGCTGAAATGATGAATGATGATGAAAAATTCCCGGTTTGGTGATGGGATAAGAATATAACTGTCATCAACCATTACTTGTCCTTGGAAGCTCTAAGAACTCTATAGAAACCAATTAAGGTCCGCCAACCCAACCGCTAAACATGGTGATTATCGCCCTATTCCCTCATAATGAGTGTATGAAGGAGATTTATGTCTTTGACGTCTAGGGGTGGATGGCAAAAGGCAAATTTATCGTTTATAAATTGCAACATTCCACGTGCCCACCCTGCACTCTGCTCTCCTCGACTCGCCTGACTGGGCAAGGCGTGATGGGTGGCGGCCCCCATCGCCACAACTGCCGAAGTTCGTACCGACGGGGACGGGTCGGTACGCGTCGCCTCCGGGGGACGCCCTAACCCGCACTACGGTACGCATATCGAGCCGGATTAGCAGTCTAATTAGACTGGCAAGGGACATGACGAGCACGCTCCGGACTATGCCCCCCAAGGAAGGTGGAGTCAAGAGTCTCCGAAACCGGCGAGCGTGTATGAAGAGAATTATGAATGTTGAGAAAGCGAGTGAAGTATGCAAAGATAGAGTTCTCTGGCACTCTGTTCTCTCTGCCTACCCTGCAAGGGATATGGCGTGATGATATGTATGTGTGTATAAATTGCAAAATCATCAATTTCTCTATAAGTATATACTCATATTACCAACATTACATTATAAATACTACTAGAATATCAATATTACATTACGTTGCATTACCAACATTACCTTACAAATACTACGAGAGTCACACCATTACATTACGTTACCAATGAACGAGAACGAGAACCATGTCCATGCTCACCAACGATCCTAAAGCTTATGTAAAATATTAGGTATTTAACTTTACCTTACCTTAGGGCAATATAATTAAATATATTTCTTACTCATTATCATTCTCCTACTCGTATCTCAATTACTTGGGTTCGATACAATATGTACTCTTCTTTCAGAGCACATACTGTAAAAGTTATTGGCAATAGTTTTATGACCGGCCGCCTGCCAGTCGTCAACTCTCTTTGGGAATGTAATTGTTGACCAAACGGCATCAGATGGAGTTAGCCCAGGTCGTTATAAGACTCTTAGTCATCTTTTATGACATCCACGAGCAAAGTAAGAGTTGGTAGTATTCGGAGCCGCCACCACATTTCTTCTTAAATGTTGTATACATTGATGTTAAGTATTATTTAAGAATATATCGTTTTAGGTGTTACATAAAATTTTAATCTTCTCTAACATCATTTATCATCAAAAAAAAAAAGTTAGTTAGTTCAACGTGTCATTTTCTCCCAAATTTTAGGTATATTGTACTTATTAATACCCAAGGTGTCACTTAAAATGTATAGTCGTAAGTGAAAATAGTCCGAATGAATTTTCCGTGTGATGACGGAGTAAGAATACAATTCACCACCCCCTATCTTACCTGTGGGTGATCGTAAGAGAACGACTAAGGGATATAAAACGCATATAACATCTATGCAAAAGAAGGAGAACTCGAAACAAAACCCTATACCAACACGTCTGACCAGCGTGGTACAGTGGGTCAATTTCCCTCCCATTATGGAGGAGGTTCGAGCCCAACAGTGGGACATATATGAGCTAAGATGAAGTGAAAATAGACACCATACTATTATATAATCCATTTAGAGATAGCTTGTAACCAACGCTAGTAGTTTTACTCATTATAATGAAAAATATACATATTTTTAACAAGCATATAAAATAGAAGACATATTGCTGTGCCTTATAATTTCAATTATTTCCACGAAATGTAACAACGACACGACTAGGTAACCTAAAATATGGGAAATGAGGAAATTAATGGCAATGAAGACGCATTCACATTTAATAACCTATAAACTCGAAAGCCAGAAGTTTGGTATTTACAACGTAGTCTCTGTTCTTATAGCAGCTTACCGGAAAGCTGGCCTTAGGATGAAAATGCTAGCGGACCCGGATTATTGGGTACCAAGAACCGCAATTATAACGAGAGGCAGCCGGAAACTTAGCTAATTCTTTATTCATAGCCTATAAATATTATATCGTCATAATAATTATTATATTAAATGACAGATTGTGTTTTAGAAAAATATAATGAGAAAAAATTGTCTTAACTGTTTCTAAAATCTTATATACGAAGTCACTTTTTTTTGGTGGTGGGTGACGGCATGGTCGCATCTCATCCAACCCACCCGGGGCAACAGAAGCAACGATACGCGATTTTTTTTTTTTGGTAACGCAGTGGTTCAAGAATGCATTTTCCGCACTTACCCCCGCCTGTCGGAAAAACAGACGAAGAGTGTGGGACTCGCTAGCCCCGTGGCTAGAATACCCACTAAACTCTTTCCACTGCGAACGCTGTTAGCCGAGAGGGCTTTGACAGCTTAACCGGACTATGGGTGAGCGCTGAAGGCTCTCAACCCGGTAACGACACGCGATCCGATAATCTGCCTTTTAAGTACCTACCCCTCAACGTCATACGAGCGAGCCACTGGTATCCGGTCCATGATGTCGGTGGCCCACCCGGACATTAGCGAACACTAAGGTATGTCTAATTTGATTAATTATTTTCACTTTGATCAATTTAAGGAGAAATAAAAAGATCTACACAATATCAGTGATTGAAATTCAACTATTCTGTTATTTTAATTAAATTGTACACATACATACATACATACATATCATCACGCCATATCCCTTGCAGGGTAGGCAGAGAGAACAGAGTGCCAGAGAACTCTATCTCTGCATACTTCACTCGCTTCCTCAACATTCATAATTCTCTTCATACACGCTCGCCGGTTTCGGAGACTCTTGACTCCACCTTCCTTCAGTACATGACCGATCTGGTCTAGGTAGGTTAGTCTCGGTCTCCCTCGGTACCTACATCCTTCCACTTTCGCATTGTATATCTTCTTAACCAGGCGTTCGTTCGGCATTCTTTCCACATGTCCGAACCATCGGAGCATTCCCTTTCGCATCTTTACACCAATACTCTCTTTCATACCTACTCGCTCTCTTACGTCGTCGTTACGAATGCGGTTGGTCAGCCTAACTCCACAGATTTTCCGCAGAGATCGCATTTCGACCGCATTAATTTTACTATCATACTCTTTTCTGCATACCCAACTCTCGCTTCCATACAGTATTGTTGGGACAAGCACTGCGTTATGTATTGCTACACGTGCCTTCTGGCTGAGGTGGTGGCTGCCGAAAAGTTGCCCCAACGCTCCGTTCACTCTATTTCCCGCATTCACTCTTCGCTCTATATCAGTGGTGTACCTTCCATCTCGGCTAAATCCACATCCAAGATATACAAATTCATCCACTTGCTCTAGTACATCATTACCTATTGTTACTCTTACATCTGTTCTGGTTTTATCTCTTTCAAAGACCATTATTTTGGTTTTGCTCACATTCACGCGTAGACCCCTTTTCTTACAATCTTCTGTCATTGTGTCGACTAGGGTCTGCAGGTCAGTCGCTGACTGTGCCAGCAGGACTGCATCATCTGCATAAAGCAGAGCAGTGACCACTGAGTCGCCCATCTGGACTCCCACATTCATATCGTTCAACCTTTGGAGACATTTATCCAGATATATGATAAACAGCCTGGCTGACAGAACGCACCCCTGCTTAACGCCGATATTGACGTCAAACCAAGGCGACATTCCATCATCCAGCCGCACACAGGCTCTACAGCCCATGTAACTGGACTGCACAGCCTGTAGCAGTTTACCGTTAATACCATACTCCGGTAAAATGTCCCAAAGTTCCTTTCGTACAACCGTGTCAAATGCTCTCTCCAGATCCACAAAACTGCAGAAAACCCTCTGACCTAGAGCCAGATGCTTCTCCACAATATTGCGCAGAGAGAACACTTGATCCATGCATCCCCTTCCACTCCTGAAACCTCCTTGTGTCTCACACAGTAAACCATCGGACACCATCCTCATTCTCCTTTCAATAACTTTTCCATACACTTTTGCTGCCAAACTGGTCAAGCTTATGGCTCTGTAATTTGCGCAGTCATAACGTGAACCCTTGTTTTTAAACAAAGGCACGATGACTGCGCTATTCCAGTCCCCTGCTCCCCCGCTATTAAATTGTTATTTATTAAATTCAACATCTCGTCATATCAGCTTATACACCTCTCACTGATGGGTTCTCCAAACGGAATCCTCCTCCAAACGGAATGGAAATTAAACTACTATACCACGCTGGTCCGATGTGTTGGTAATGCCTTTATTTCGAGTCTTCCTTCTTTTGCATAGATGTTAAATTGCGTTTTATATCCCTTTGTCTTCTCTTACGATCACTCATCATCTCTTACGGTAAGATAAGTGTTGATCAATTGTATTCTTACTCTGTCAAGATATGCACTTTTTAAATTATATTTTTATTTTTTAATTTCTTAATATTTTGTATTATTTTTAGTGTCCGACCGAAACTGGTTTTTACGACCGAAACCGAAACCGAATTTCGGCAACGGTCTCAGTTTCGGCCGAAACCGAAACCGAAACTTTCTTATAAAGATCACGTTTTCAGAGAAAATAGAAAAAATGTATTATAATCAGTCAGTTTTAATTTTTTTTCTTTAAATCACATAGGTAGCTTTAATACTTATTTATGTTGTTACCTAATGCACTGCAAACAAACAGGTTACGACATGATTACGCACGTGGACGCGGCCAAATGTCATCGTCGCTTGGATGTCATTTACCGCGCCGAATACACCCGAGCACAGCGCGGAAACTCCCGAATGCAGTTTCGGTTTGGGTCGTAGTTTTGGCAGGTTTGCTGCCGAAACCGAAACATAACCGAAACTCATTTTTTTGCCGAACCTCGACCGAAGCCGAAACCGAACATTCGGTCGGACACTAATTATTTTTATTATATTTTATAACACATAAATCGTTGAATCGATCTTGATTAAAATTAATATATTCTAAGAATAATATTATGGAAATAATAAGCGATACATGATCTTATTATTATAAAATTAAAAAATATTCAACGGCCACAAAAAAAAGTAATTAAAAATGTGTTATAAAATTGTAAAACTACTACTATAAGCTTCTATTATTATGTTTATATTTGTATATTACATTTTAGTGTCATAATATTAAACTAAAATGAGCGTTGGATCATTTTGAACACAGTTTACATATTAATTAGATCATTGAACTACGGAATGATTTATCAAGTCATAACTTGATAACCGATAATGCAATAATAACGTAAGTTGAATAAAAAGAAATGCATTAGTTTTTGTTAAGGTTTTATATATCACGTCCATATGGACGTATATACGTTCTGAAGAATTTATAACTCTTTTAATTGAGTGAGAAACAATTTGTCCCTGAGCATTCTTATCTAGTTTAGGTACTTTCTCATACTCTCATCTCTCGTGGAGATATCCTAAATAATGATTTCATCTAAAATTTCTTTTTTAAAACATTAAGCATATAAGTGAGCAATACAACTGTAATGAATTTTTCTCAAACATGCTTGGAAATTTGAGCATTATTTTGACTACCTTCTTCGAGATAAATCGAAATTGCTGTACTGACCAAATACTTGCGAGCAGCGACCGACAAAAAATGTATGAAAATCCATGTCTGTCGTGTTTTAGCGGCCAAATAAATATATATGTAAATTCATATCTATCGTGTATTTTAAAATTGGAGCGATTTGATACTCAAAATATTGCAACTAAATAGGCAACTTATCAGAGTTTTATTTGGGTTTCGAACTGGCTTGAAAAAGAAACCGGTTTGATAATAAAAAAAAAAATGAACCCTTTAGCACGTGAAAAATGTTGTTAGTTGTTCGTCATGTATACAATTCTACTTAGTACTACTACTTAGTTTTAATTGCCGCTCATTATTTGAGAAAAGCACTATACTATATACAAGCCTTGGCCACAACTAGGGACTGATGGACTTACGTATGTGTGCCTCGGCTACACCTTGGCACACATTTAGACGTTCGTCCTTCAATCCCTGTTTTGCTGGCCGCTGCAGTAATTTACTATAGTTTAACTTATTTATCTATAAAATATACAGCCCTTTGATTTTCAGTGTGTTAATAAAAAATACCAATAAATCCGTAGCTCATTTCTTGCCTGTAGTTATAATAGCATACGAATCATTGATGTATGTAGATAATACTGCAAGAGAAGACTCGTAATATTACTCAATGCTGACTCCTTTTAGAATGCAATGTATTGTTTCCTTCAAGTTATATAAAAACCTCAATCCTAGCTAGGCCTAAACACCAACTAAACCAATTTTGGCTAATATAATATGAACAGTACATATACTCTCTGCCTACCCTGCAAGGGATATGGCGTGATGATATGTATGTATGTATGTAATATGAACAGAATTTTGACGAAAAATAATGAAATTAAAATATAGCTGTATTATGGAATAATAATATAATGATTTACTAAAAGTTCGTAGCACTGTTGTAAATCTCCGAAAATGTGAAGTGTATAAAGGATTTTGCTGAAGTTAGCGTCCGCATAAATTGTTTTTGCTTGATTTCGCTGAAATAATGAAACCCAATGTTCGCATCTCAAGGCCGTACTTGCTGTCTATAGAGCCTTTCTTATTTTTTTTTTCGTACGTAAACTCTGAAGTGCTAACTAAGATACAGAATATAATTTTGTCAGAATTAAAAGAACCAGACAAGCGTCAGTCACTTACAAAAGCTTGTACAGTGGTACTTACAAGTTTTCAAACTGTATATGTATGTACCATTTAAATACTTTAGTAAAAAATGGCTCTAAAAAAATACGGAACATTTTAAGGTTAATAAGATATAGGCCACTGACAGGTGAATGGTCTGACAGCGGATGCTTGGTAATAGGATTTCGTTTGCACGCTTTGTGTTCAGAACTATAAAAAGACTAGCTTGAGCATCAAGCTGTATGATTCCACGTTTCATTTACTATTTTGTTTACAAAGAGCCTCTTATAGGTGAAAAGTAAGAATACTATTCTAGAGACATTCTCACTCATGTCAAACAGAACCTTTAGAAAACTAAATTACAAAAAAGGTATTTTATCCCAAATCAACCTTTCACAGATCCAAACCAAATTTACATTATTTCACGGTATTGAAAGACACCACAAAATAGGAATTGCTTTTTCATGCCTACAGGGAATTTCAGGGATTTTCAAGAAGTACGCCACTTAAGCGTTTAATTTATTAAAAATAAAGTATTTTAAACATTATTTATTGTTTTTTATTACCAGGTAGCTGTTATATAATGCGAACTTAATCCCTAAATATTTTAGCATAGACTAGATTAAAGATCATAATTGTCTAGAAAATATTTTATTTTAAAATTGTGTTGAAGAAAATTATTATTCTTCTAGTTATTTGTAAACTATTATTACCTTACTCGCCCACCCTTAAGTAACCGTGGGAATAGTAAAAGCCGACTGAGGAATCATATGCAAAAGGGTTGCAGCCTGTTTCCTGGGATATTTATAGAGTCAAAACTTGACAACTTCTCGCACTTTACATATTACGTAGTGTGATAAGATCTATTAATTGATTCCATTCGTTAACTCGACCATCGTCTTGCACTCGCATGAAATTTTCTAAATGTTAAATTGGCTTAGTAGAGATAGATTCATGTTCCATATTGTTAAGAAGAATTCAAACTTTTTCAACCTTGAATCAAAATTGAGACTTGACGACTAACAAATTAGACAAGCCAATACTATTGCATTACTTATAATCATCATCATTTCAGCTCATATACGTCCCACTGTTGGGCTCGAGCCTCCTACATATTGGGAGGGTAATTAATTCTTCCGCTGGTTGGACGTATGGGTATTTTGTTTTTCTTTGCGACGCTCTGTGGTCTGGTCACATCCCGCTAAATCTGTCCGAGGCGACATATGAAGCGACTCGGGAACCCATACACACGCCCTACAATGTACCTCTCCATGCCGTGCTCGTCATGCGTGGTCTTTTCTTCAGTAGGACGTATTGGTATAAAGTATTGTTTAGAGTTTTCCTTCTCTTGCATAGATGTTATATGCATTTCATATGCCTTAATCGTCTTTTACGATCATCCACGGGTAAGATAGGGGGTGGTGAGTTGTATTCTTACTCCGTCACCACACGGATAGGATTACAAGGATATTCTTAATATTTAAGATGCATAACTTTACAATTTTCGATTCAAATCCATTTGAAAATACTTTGTGACAAATCTTAAATCGTTAAACATCAAACGTTTATTATGTTTAACATAAAAGAGTACGTCTCTAGTAGCTTTGAAATGATAAAATATTTTACTCTTGTAAACTTGTATTGCTTGAGAACAAAATGTCTAAGGAATTTTATCTTGCGTCATTATTTGATTCGTAATCTATTGTAACGTTCTAGTCGATATATATATATATATATATATATATATATATATATGTGTGTGTATATGTGTGTGTGTGTGTGTGTGTGTGTGCGTGCGTGCGTGCATACGTGCGTGCGTGCGTGTGTGTGTGTGTGTGTGAGTGTGTGAAATATAGCGATATCTTCTTTGAAAATGAACAGTGAAATGAAAAAGTAGTTACTACGGTAACTTAATTTATTAACTTAACTCAATTAAGTGACAGTACAAATAGTTTATCATAACCCTAATTCATATACGTCACACTGCCAGCAGTTCAGCTCAAGCGTCCTCCACATTAGAAGACAATTGACCTACTATACTACAATGGTCAGACGGGTTAGTATTTTTTTTAGGGTGCGGGCTACGGTGCGGCCACGCCCCGCTAATACATCCGGGGCGACTAAGAAAAGTGGCGCATGACTCCGCAGACCTGCCCAACAATGTACCTCTCGCCGCGCTGCGGGTGGGTCACCGGAACCCGGTCTTTTTCTTCGGTGGCAAACGGTTTAGTATAAGACTTTATTTTACATTTTTATTCTTTTATACAGATATTATCTGTATATGCATATATTATATCTTTTAGTCTTTTACAATATCCGTCAGCCAGAAAACGAATGATGAATTCTTACTCCCGTCATCACACAGTTGCTGATTGAATAAAACCATAATGATATAACATTTAACAAAAATACAAACCATCATCATGATTATCCTGCTCTTATCCCAATTACTTAGCTTGGTAGCGGCGACGTATACTACCAACCCTTACTTTGCTCGTGGATCTGGTAAAAGACGACTAAGAGTCTTATAACGACCTAGGCCAACTCCATCTGATGCTGTTTGGGCAACAACTACATTCCCAAGGAGGGTTGACATCTGGCAGGCGACCGGTCATATAACTATTGCCAATAACTTTTACAATATGTACTATGAAAGAGGAGTACATATTGTATCGACCCCAAGAAATTGGGATAAGAGTAGGAGAATAATAATAATAATCCTAATTACTTAGGGTCGACATAATATGTATTTTTCCATAGTACATATTGCAAAAGTTATTGGCAATAGTTTTATGACCAGCCGCATGCCTGACGTCAACCCTCCTTTGAAATGTAATTGTTGAGCAGACAGCAGCAGATAGATTTACATATAAAAGTTTTTAGTCGTCTTTCACGATACCTACAAACAAATTAAGGTCTGGTAGTATTTATAGATGTTACCAAACAGTAATATAAAAGTAATATAAATATCATCATTAATCATAAGTTTCGTATTTTATGTATAAAAAAAACAACAGGCAGTCATGGGGACTGCCTACAGAAGTGAAAACTATTAACTTAAGACTAATTGAAATAATTTTCTAATTTTTATATAAAAATAAAAACCTATAAGTTTTTCCCCTCCAAAAACGCTCAACGCGCCTAAAGAAGTTTTCATATAGCTATAGATATACTATTAGCATTAGCATGTCGGTGACGCGAACCTGTAAGTTTTTCCCCTCCAAAAACGCTCAACGCGCCTAAAGAAGTTTTCACATAGCTATAGATATACTATTAGCATTAGCATGTCGGTGACGCGAACCTATAAGTTTTCCCCTCCAAAAACGCTCAATGCGCTTAAAGAAGTTTTCACATAGCTATAGATATACTATTAGCATTAGCATGTCGGTGACGCGAACCTGTAAGTTTTTCCCCTCCAAAAACGCTCAACGCGCCTAAAGAAGTTTTCACATAGCTATAGATATACTATTAGCATTAGCATATCGGTGACGCGAACCTATAAGTTTTCCCCTCCAAAAACGCTCAATGCGCCTAAAGAAGTTTTCACATAGCTATAGATATACTATTAGCATTAGCATGTCGGTGACGCGAACCTGTAAGTTTTTCCCCTCCAAAAACGCTCAACGCGCCTAAAGAAGTTTTCACATAGCTATAGATATACTATTAGCATTAGCATGTCGGTGACGCGAACCTATAAGTTTTTCCCCTCCAAAAACGCTCAACGCGCCTAAAGAAGTTTTCACATAGCTATAGATATACTATTAGCATTAGCATGTCGGTGACGCGAACCTATAAGTTTTCCCCTCCAAAAACGCTCAATGCGCTTAAAGAAGTTTTCACATAGCTATAGATATACTATTAGCATTAGCATGTCGGTGACGCGAACCTGTAAGTTTTTCCCCTCCAAAAACGCTCAACGCGCCTAAAGAAGTTTTC
This sequence comes from Lymantria monacha, assembly GCA_905163515.2. Lineage (NCBI taxonomy): Eukaryota > Metazoa > Arthropoda > Insecta > Lepidoptera > Erebidae > Lymantria > Lymantria monacha. Next base: position 5,845,376 of record LR991087.1, read on the forward strand.
ACATAGCTATAGATATACTATTAGCATTAGCATGTCGGTGACGCGAACCTATAAGTTTTTCCCCTCCAAAAACGCTCAACGCGCCTAAAGAAGTTTTCACTTCAAAAATAGAACATTTAATACTTAAATAAAATAAACCTAACAAAAAATTAGAAATACCGTAGCCATGGGACAGGTTGGTCCGAGTCACGACCTGCAGCAAATTTATGACCATATTTTACTGCGTTAGGTCAGGCAATTTCAAAAATTCATAAACTTATTTACATAAATTTTAATAAACTTTTCGAACCGGCTTAAAATTAAATAAATAAGAAATGAAATGGGCACATTTAAATTATTTATGTTTATATAAATAGTAAATTTTTATAATTAAATATGATGAATGTGGCGACTACGTCTAATTTCACGTAGCCGTAGTTAATATGCAGTTCAGTACTTATTAAGTATATTAGTGTCTTAGTTACATCGCATACTACCAACCCTTACATTACTCATGGGTGTCGCAAACTGTGCAGATGGCGTAAGGCTAAGATACCGACCTACCGTGCCGAGTGTCGCGAGTTTGATACCCACGCAAAGATTGATAATCTGACTCTGACTGTGATATGTATTCGTTAATTATATGTTTTCCGTGTGGTGACGGAGAACACAATTCACCACCCCCTATCTTATCCGTGAGTGATCGTATGAGACGACTAAGGGATATAAAACGAATATAATATTATCTTTGTGAGAGAAGGAAAACTCGAAACAAAACCCAACGTCTGACCATTGTGGTATAGTAGGTCAGTTACCCTCCCATTATGTAGGAGGCTCGAACCCAACAGTAGAACATATAAGAGCTGAGATGATGCGATGAATTATATGTTTAAGAGGTACGTATAAGGCAGACTGTGCATTCGCACTCCGTGCGTTCTATCGCCCCAGATGGATCGACTGAGTTGTGACTATTCCATAGCCTGTCCCCAATAAACTTGTTTAAACGACCAGTGAAGCAGTATTTCCTAAAATATAATAAGTACTTGAAATTCTTTTTTTATTTCAGATAAGTATTATTCATCTACTACTTACATTGTTATATTTTTCATCTACTACTTACTCAAAATTGCAATCAAGTTGCCATCCGTATTCGAATACGTAATAGTGCATGTTATTCTGTTGTTACCTACATCACAAGTTTATTTTATATACATCAAATAACATTAATGTACCACTACCTGCATGCTCATAATCGCTCATATCGTGTTTCTCAATAATAATTGAATTGTATTCTATCTTTGAGAAATAAAAGTCTTAAACCAGTATTAGAAGTAAAATAGTTTGTAGTGTATTAGATAGTATATCAAATAAAACTATTTTTACGATTTTTATCGTGTTTATATTTGATTTGAACTCAGTCAGCACGACTGGCCGTCTTCTATAACCGTGAGCGCTGCAAAATATTCGAAATGTCAAGAATCTAAAAATCAAATATTAATATGTTAAAATCCTTAAAAATATCATTATTTTACATATAATAATAATAATAAATTATTTAATATGTAATATGTATTATTGTACATACTAGCGTAAACAACAGCCAATACAAATCAGTGTACATATATAGATATATACATTTCATTTTCTATGAAAACGTTATGCGATTGTTAGTACCTACCTGAATAATGATAATGTTATATCAATATTGTATTAAGTAATTAACGCTCCCTTACAATATAATGGTTATTAACAACCCAGGGAGCATAACGTGCACCCATACAACCACGACTAATTGATAATACACCATGATAACGATAATTAAACTCGCACATGTTCGTTAAGATGTAACGTATTGTAATAATCGAAGATTAAAATAACTATTGATGTTGTTATGGTCTGATTAGGTACTCTCCTTACCAAGTATCATTTTTATTGCGTACTAGCCACCCGCCCTCGTTTCACAAGGGAAAAATACGAGATAGAATCAAGATGAAATAGGATATAAGAAAGTCTTACTCCCTGTGTGTGATGAGCAATCTCAAGAACTTGTCGTAACCACAGAAATTCGAATAATCATTCGACACGTGTTTCGTCTCTGAATGCGACGTGATCAGAACGGTTCGATCTCAAATGCGCATATTATGCCGAACTCTAACATAGCCGAAAGACAGTCTTATATCCTCTTCCATTACGATTCTAATCTTTATTCCATCCTTTTCTTTTGTAGTAAAACTACTAGCGTTGGTTACAAGCTATCTCTAAATGGATTATATAATAGTATGGTTTCTATTTTCACTTCATCTTAGCTCATATATGTCCCACTGTTGGGCTCGAGCCTCCTCCATAATGGGAGGGAAATTGACCTACTGTACCACGCTGGTCAGACGTGTTGGTATAGGGTTTTGTTTCGAGTTCTCCTTCTCTTGCATAGATGTTATATGCGTTTTATATCCCTTAGTCGTTCTCTTACGATCACCCACAGGTAAGATAGGGGGTGGTGAATTGTATTCTTACTCCGTCATCACACGGTAAATTCATTCGGACTATTTTCACTTACGACTATACATTTTAAGTGACACCTTGGGTATTAATAAGTACGATGGCGGTCAGAGCCATTCGCGAGTACCGCACGGTGTCGACAGAGGCGGCATGCCTATTGGCCGGGACACCCCCGTGGGATCTAGAGGCGGAGATGCTCTCCGACCTCTACCGGCGGGTTACCTCAATGCGCGACGAGGGTGGCTCTCCATCGTCTGACGAGATAGCCACCTGGCGCGAGGACGCCCGCCGAGATGTCATCGCCCGTTGGGCTACGCGGCTGGAGAGGCCTAGACACGGTGTCGTCACCGTCGAGGCTCTCCGACTCGTACTGATGGAGTGGATGAGCGCGGCACGGAGTCCTCTCCTTTCGACTGGTGCAGGTGTTGTCGGGGCACGGATGCTTCGGCTTGTACCTGCACACGGTCGCGTATAGGGAGTGGACTCCGGCCTGCCACCATTGCAGCAGTGGCGAGGACACGGCGCAACACACGCTGGAGGTGTGTCCGGGCTTCGACCAGCATCGCCGTGACCTCGTCGCTGTTATCGGTGCCGACCTGACGCTGTCGGCTGTCGCGAGGGCGATGGTCGACAGCGTCAGGAACTGGGACGCGGTCGCCGCCTTCTGCGAGGCTGTCATTTCGCAGAAGGAGGCGGCGGAACGAGTCCGGGAGGATCCCCGCGACCCGGGCCGCCGTCAGCGGCCGGGGCGGCGCAGGCGTGAATACCTGCGCCTGATGCCGCCCTAACCGAGGCCTCGGGTGATCGGACCGGGGAATTGTCCGGTCACCCGACGTGAGGCCACCGCGTGAGGGCGACGCCCCGACGGCGAAATCTGTCGGGGCGTCGACGAGAGGAACCCGCGAGGGTATACCGCCGGGCGGGCCACCGAAGTTAAAATCGAGTACCGGTGGTCCGCTCGCACGGCGAAGAGAGAAGGTTTTACGGTGGGTCTATGGGGTCACGCGCCGCCTTTCCGTCACCCCGGACCTATTCGGCGGGGCGAGACGCATCCATAGCCCACCAATAAAAAAAAAAAATGTATGTCGATGTACATCTGCTGTGTGGTAACGTTTACGAATATTACCAACCTCTACTTTGCTCGTGGATGTCGTAAAAGACGACTAAGAGCCTTATAATGACCTGGGCCAACTTCATCTGATGCCGTTTGGTCAATAATTCCATTCCTAAGGAGGATTGACGTCTGGCAGGCGGCCGGTCATAAAACTACTACCAATAACTTTTACAATACGTAATATGAAAGAAGAGTACATATTGTATCGATCCCAAGTAATTGGGATAAGAGTAGGAGAATGATGACAGATAATATGATAAAATGTATCTTGTAAGACGAGAATCATCGTCATCATTACCATCATCTTTCTCTTATCTCAATCACTAGGGTCGACTGTATACGATATACACATATATTCCAACTGTTTTGGCAATAGTTTTATGACCGGCCGACCGCCAGTCAATATAATTATTGACCAGACAGCTACAGATGCTGTTGGCCCAGGTCGATGTAAAGCTCTTACTCTCTTTTTAAGACACCACCACGTAATTTAAGGGTTGGTAATATTCGTATCCGCTATCACAAAGCATAAACCTGTAAATACGAGAACGTAAACGTAAAATTGATTACTATATGTTGTTACTAAAATATATAGTAACATATGTGTTACGAAAATAAAGCTGTGTGGTAGCGGCTACGAATACTACCAACCCTTACTTTGCTCGTGGATGTCGTAAAAGACGATTAAGTGCTTTATAACGACCTGAGCCAATTCCATCTGATGCCGTTTCGTCAACAATTATATTCCCAAGGAGGGTTGACGTCTGGCAGGCAGCCGGTCATAAAACCATTGCCAATAACTTCTACAATATGTACTATGAAAGACAAGTACATAATGTATCGACCCCCAAGTAATTGGGATAAGAATAGGAGAATGATGAATGATAATGTTTTTACTAAAATAGATTAAAAGACCAAGTATTTGACTGCACATATGGTGTAGTGGTTAAGATACCGACCTTTTATGCCAGTACAGTGGGTTTGATTCCCAAGCAGGACAATACTTTGTGCGATCCACAAAGTGTTGTTCTGAGTCTGGGTGTAATTCATCTGCGTTAATTGCATGTTTGTAAAGTCCCCCGCAATACAGAGATTATTTCCTTAGCGAAGGGTGGTGTTTTAAAAAAATATATATATCCGATTTCCAATATATACAAGTTTATATATCTTCATAAAAGTTACATTCAAACTTAACTCGAATGATTACTTCAGTAAGGAAACTGAAAAGATGAAGTGCGGTCTACTTTAAAATGTAAAACATACTTGGCAAAACCACGAACGCAAAGCAAATTATGTATAAGCAGGTCGCGCCAGCCCCCGGGCGTGTGTTAAAGACATCTGCTTAAAACTGTGACCCACATCCTTTGTATTGTATGCTTATTATTATGTTAATCATGATGAAATTATTGTAGTTTAAAGTTTATTGACTTATAAATTTAAATACCAGTAATAAAAGTATTCCCGTTGTAGCTGTAAAAACGATTTTAAACTATATGCTAGCGGTAAATTGATAATGTTCTCTATGCCATAAATGGGTTGGTTTATCGGAATTAGTGTCACACTTGTAGAAAAATCAATGTTTGAATAATAGCAAATTTTTACTATGCTTCATTCGAAGCCACCGAAGACAAAGATCGGGTTCCGGTGGACCGCTCGCTTGGCGGCGGCGACATGTAGGGCGGGTGTATGAGGTGGCGCGTTACTTCTTCTGCAGCTCCGAACGGATTTAGCAGGGTGTGACTATTCCATAGACAGCCAACAAAAAAAAATATGCGTGCGTACAATGTACACATATAAGAAGTGAAACTTTGGTAAACTAACTTTTAAATCTCGTTTACATATATCAAACAATAGCGGGCATTCTCTCTCTCTCTCCCCTCTCTCTTCCCCCTCTCTCCCTCTCCCCCCCCTCCCTCGCCCTCTCTCTTTCTCTCTTTCTCCCTCTCTCCTCACTCTCTCGCGCCACTGTCTAGTGTAACGTTTCCTTTGTAAATATTTTACCATCATGCGCGCAAAGTAGTTTTAATTCAAAATAAATATGGCGCATAACGGAAAAATGTGACTTAGAAATAAAGATGGCGCGTAACCGAAAAACGTTACATTTTTTTTTCTCCCATGCGACGCTTCATGCCAAGCCCCACCTTGAAAATCTGGCTGACTCTGATATATGCCCCGTCAGATGTTCCGATTGCTTGTCAGCACAGACAATAATAAAACCTTAGAATAATAACATACAGAAGGATAGTTTGGTACTTTAAGTGTTTAAAAAAGTAAAGCCAAAAATTCTATTAGTGTGCAAGTGATTACATGATTACACGCACACTAGAGGACGTCCATTAATCACGTGATCTTTTTTTAGCATTTTTAACCCCCCTCCCCCTTGGTGATACGTGGTGAAGTTTAAGACTATGAAGGTTTAGGCCTTCGTGATTTTTGTCAAATAGAGGAGGATTAAGCCCAACATTGAGACATATATGAGCTGAGATGATGAATCTTTATTTAACCAACGCTTTTAAAGTATTGTCAGGTATAATTTATACGTGCAGATCCAGCTCGGCTGGCCACGGATATCAAAGAAACGGTGAAAAAATGGGGACGCAATACAGTGGGTTATGGGGCCACGCGCCGCCCTTCCGTCGCCCCGGATGGAACAGACGGCGTGTATCCATACCCTAACAAAAAAAAGGTTTAATTTATACATATTTTTTACAAATTGCAGTCATACATAGTATATACAAAACAGAAAAAAATGTGCATTTGCATAATTAGTAGGTACTTGAATTTTGTGCTTGGTTATCGCTTTGGTATTTAAAACGAACAAAAACGGGGTCAGCTTAGTTTAACATAAATATTAACTAGGCCATAACTAGGTTAAACATTACTTTTAATACGCTTTTAAATTATTTTAAAAATCATGACCTATGCTTGAGTTAACTCAAAAAGAGCCTTAAGTGTTCAGTGACAGAGTAATATATATTTTTTTATTGCATATGGCGGCAAACGAGCAATTGCCGCACTTGATGGTAAGTGTTATTACCGCTCATAGAGCTTTTTAATACTAAGAGTATAGCTAGGCCTATGCCTACCAATACAAACCACTAAACCCACCCAGTTGGTCTTCCGGCTCTCTCGCTCAAATAGCGAAGCGCACTAGCCCATTGCCATTGCACATTGAAAAAAATAATCTATGCAAAGTAAACAAAGGTCATAGAAGTTACAAAAATGATAAAAGAACGGTGTGTAATTAATAAAAGATTTATTATGATTTTTTTTTCTCTTGTTGAGACATTATCTTCTTGCGTCAATCTTTTTAGTTCATCTACGAGAAAGGGAGGAACAGTGACCATGGTATTCTTAACCCGTCACCACGTAGACAAACATAAAAATCTATATTTTACACATATAAATACACAAGATGTTTTTATATCCGTTATACATTTAGAAACCATCCAAACAATATGCCACATCCAAACAAAATGCCGGATTATGAATCAAAGAACCAAAAATTTTGTATTTTTAAATTTCAAGAGTCATAAACTAATAATAATCTTTACTAATATTATAAATGCGAAAGTAACTCTGTATGTCTGTCTGTTTGTCGCTCTTTCACGCCAAAACTACTAAACCGATCTAAATGAAATTTGGTACACAGATAGTCTAGAGCCTTTTAAAGGACATAGGCTACTTTTTAATGCAAAAAAGGGTTGTAAAGGGGGATGAATAGTTGTGAGTAATTATTGTCATTTTTAAAGCCAGGAGATTGTAACGTAATTTTAGGCTATTGGTTAGATATAAATAAATATAACATTAATTACCCTTAAGGGGTAAAATAAATAAAAATAGGGGATGAAAAACTTAGGAAAATAACCTTTTACGCGGGCGACGCCGCGGGCAGAAGCTAGTAATATATATATTATACTAAACTCTCATCCACTAAGTGTACTAAATTAATTACTTTACTGAGTTGCATGTAACATGAACGCATTATTATTCCTAGAGTTGGTTAGTTTCTATGCAGTAGTAGAACTACTATATTATATGAAATATAGAATAATTAGAACTGCTGATAGAACTTCGTAATCGAACTTCGTCTAAGACTTATGCGTCTATATTCTTTAAATGTAATAGAACTCTTATTTAATTTAATTTAAGATTTCACATATTAGGTTTCGTGAAAAATGCCATTTTTCATCATATAAGCTAAAGGTTCTTTGAAGTTTTTAATACATCCACCTCCAAAATATTGCTTGATAAAATATCGAACCATATGAAGGGCTTTTTCCGGGTGTTTTTTCCGTGTAGTGACGGAGTAAGAATACAACTCACCACACCACCTTACCCGTGGGTGATCATACAAGACGACTGAAGGATATAAAACGCATATAACATCTATGCAAGAGAAGGAAACCCCGAAACAAAACCTTATACCAACACGTCTGACCAGCGTGGTGTAGTAGGTCAATTTCCCTCCCATTATGGAGGAGGCTCGAGCCCAATAGTGTGGCATATATGAGCTGAGATGATGAAGATGATATAAAGGGTTAATTTATTTCGATTTTATTTAAGACAACAAGACCCTGCAATAAAGAAATAATTCTTGAACAGCGTGGGACTTTGCAAACATATCTTTCACCTAGCTAAATTACACAGAGATTCAGAAGAACAATTGGAGATCGCGTTAATGTATCCTGTGTCGCAATAGAATCCCTAATATTTAGCACGGCTTATTGATATCTTGACCACTACACCATCTGTGCAATTGAAAGTAATTGAACAGATTAGAAAATACACAGAGAAAAATCAGAAAAATTCACTGGGAAAAAAATAGTACTCGTGTAATAATAAACAATGGTTTAAAAAATCAAACAATAGTGGTCAATGATTTATAGCTGTAGGCTGAAATAATGACGAAGAATTCGAAATAATCACGTATACTAAAATCTAACAATCAACGAAATGCTATTCCATCGTTAGCCAAATTCAAATTTCCCATCAACTCAGCCGACTCTTTTCATTTAAACTTACAACTTATAAATATTTAAAAGAAGCAATAGAGGCTACTCCATGGATTTCAAGACTATATTACACTCTATATTACATTATACTATTCCTTACAACCCATAGAATGAGATTCACTAACTCATCATTTTCCTACTCTTATTCCAATTACTTGGGGTCGATACAATAAAATACATACATACATATCATCACGCCATATCCCTTGCAGGGTAGGCAGAGAGAACAGAGTGCCAGAGAACTCTATCTCTGCATACTTCACTGGCTTCCTCAACATTCATAATTCTCTTCATACACGCTCGCCGGTTTCGGAGACTCTTGACTCCACCTTCCTTCAGTACATGACCGATCTGGTCTAGGTAGGTTAGTCTCGGTCTCCCTCGGTACCTACATCCTTCCACTTTCGCATTGTATATCTTCTTAACCAGACGTTCGTTCGGCATTCTTTCCACATGTCCGAATACAATAAAATAGTACTTGTAAATCATCATTCTCCTACTCTTATCCCAATTACTTGGGGTCGATACAATATGTACTCTTCTTTCATAGCACATATTGTAAAAGTTATTGGCAATAATTTTATGACCGGCCGCCTGCCAGACGTCAACCCTCCTTGGGAATGTAATTGTTGACCAAATGGCATCACATGGAGTTGACCCAGGTCGTTATATGGCTCTTAGTCGGCTTTTACGACATCCACGAGCAAAGTAAGGATTGGTAGTATTCGTAGCCGCTACCACACAGCTAAATAGTAACTAATAAAATAGTACTTGTAAATAAATATTAAAAATTTCGTTTATTATATTTCAATGCTCCTTGCTTTGAAATACAAAATATAATATTATTATCCATTTTTCTTCATATAGTACAAATTTTTTACATACCTACCTGTGAATAGGTATACTATAAAATCATAAATTGTTCTGTTATTCTTTTGAGATTAAACTAATTAAAATAATTATTTTCTACTTTTTAGTGTAAGTTTGTGTATATCGTTTGTCGTAGGTATAGTTTTGAAGTCGGGTTTTTGTTTTTTATTATTTTTATAGCACGTATTGTAAAAGTTATTGGCAATAGTTTTATAACCGGCCGCCTTCCAGACGTCAACCTTCCTTGGGAATGTAATTGTTGACCAAACGGCATCAGATGGAGTTGGCCCAGGTTGTTATAATACTCTTAGTCGTCTTTTACGACATCCACGAGCAAAGTAAGGGTTGGTAGTATTCGAAGCCGCTACCACACAGCTAAATGAAATTCACTCACTATAAGCATACAGATGTCTCATAAATGCTACCATCTAATCTCATATACTATTCACATGTAATAAATAATAGTTTCAAACTGTTTCGATCCGCTAATTGTATTATCGGATATACATCGTAACTTATTTATATAATGGAATAATTCCCGCGAGAAATATATATGCCATTAATAGCAATTCTGTGAGACTGGATAGCAGATTAATTATGTTAACCATAAAATTATTCCCTCTAGTGTTTTAATTATTCATTTACACTCATATTATTCAGTAGGAGGCAATTTAATTGTACTGTAAATTTTGTATCTAGTAAGTACTAGGTTCATTTTATTAATAAAGGGAAATGATAAATTTACGTTTTCCATGTCGTTGTCAGTCAATATTTTTTATTTACAGATCCTTTTGTTTACAATTTATAAGCAAAAGAGAAACATACGCACATCGTTTCATAAATTATGAGTCCATTAAGTGGTAATTGAGGTGATCCTATCGCAGTCTTCCGAAATACTGTTCCAGACATTTTATTTCGTAAAAGAAAAATGCAATATTGCCTTTATGAGCCAAAGAAGTGAATATGGAGCGGTCTTTTAATTATATTACTAGACAAATGACGTTGTCTAGAGTTTTTGTGGGCATATGAAAATGATATTTCTAAATAGTATTAATTACTTTAGTATTTTACATTCATCATTCTCATACTCTTATACCAATTACTTGTGGTCGTTATAATATGTACTCTCCTTTTATAGTGCATATTGTAAAAGTTATTGGCAATAGTTTTATGACCGGCCGCCTGCCTGACATGAACCCTACTTGGGAATATAATTATTGACCAAACGGCATCAGATGGAGTTAGCCCAGGTCGTTCTGAAGCTCTTAATCGTCTTTTACAACATCCACGAGCAAAGTAAGGGTTAGTAGTATTCGTAGCCGCTACCACACAGCTCTGCTTTAGTATTTTACAGTGTTATATTAAATAATTTTGGAGGTATTTTATGTAATCTAATACAAAAAAAGTGCTGAAGTGTAGTATTCACTTTTCTGAATTAAAGTATATTATCTCTCTGGTATAATAGTGGTTTACGTATATTTTCATTTTCTGCCAAAATTCTCAGAGAAATCGTAAATTTGGTTATCAGCGCCCAATTAATGGGAACAACTTGACTTACTGACGGATTGTTATTATGAAGTATTATTATAAAACCCGATTACGAAATGAAAAATGATGTCACAAGCGGGATTCGAACCCGCGCCTATTGGGATTCCGGCCCAATCGTGCTGCCACTACACCACCGTGACTAATTGTAGGACATGCAAATTTCACTTCGTATCATATTTACGTCTTAAGGTGACGGTATGCTATCTACCCGACAATGTTTACACATTGTTATAGGCTACTTAAAACTTTACAGTTAGAATTGTATTAAACGATGACACAACCTTGTTATTTAAATTACTGAAATTTAGCATTTAATATGCTTAATTATTTATAAAACCCGATTACGAAATGAAAAATGTTTACATCTGTATGTGCAATGTTTACATCTGTATGTGTAAACATTGTCGGGTAGATAGCATACCGTCAACTTAAGACGTAAATATGATACAAAGTGAAATTTGCATGTCCTACAATTAGTCACGGTGGTGTAGTGGCAGCACGATTGGGCCGGAATCCCAATAGGCGCGGGTTCGAATCCCGCTTGCGACATCATTTTTCATTTCGTAATCGGGTTTTATAAATAATTAAGCATATTAAATGCTAAATTTCAGTAATTTAAGTATTATTATGTTATAAGTCATGAAGAAAATTTTACAAGACTTTGTTATATTCAGATTGTTAAGCTAACAATGTATTCAACTAAAGAGTATCTTTAAATAAATATTATTGAAAATACGAAGCTGACTTAAGAATTTTCGTTATCCTTTTTTTTTTTTTATTACATTATTGTATATCCACAGACTTCTGTCCGTGCCTTTTTATGTTTATCTATTAATTGTTATGTTGATGTTATATAATTCAATTTTGTTCTTAAAGTGGCGTTTATTACATTAAGATGAAAAGGTTAAAAATTGAAAAGATGCGCTTCATTGTTTTTGTCTCTCTCGTCTCTACTTCTCTACGTTAGTCTTCATATTGTTGTTGGTGGCAATCTCTTGTTTACTTTGATTTTTTCTTATTATAGTTTCGTTTCGTTCCTCATTTAATCCACAGACAAAGAAAATATAAGTTTTATTGACAAAGGTAAAAAAAAGCACCTTACCACACCTCTTGTTGGAACAGGATTGAGTGTTACATGTTAAAAATCATACGCAACAGGTATGCATATAAAAACATACAAGTGGTTGGTTTAGTTGAATAATTATCATCAAAAATCTTTGCCCAAGACTAATTAGAAACTGTCAAACCGATGAAGGCGATTATAATTCTTCTTCAGCTCGAAGGTAGGTGTGAGCACCTGGCGCTAGTAGTCTACTAAAATCAAAATATCAGTTCCAGTGACCTCCTCAATAGTAAGTCAGAAATACGATAGCTTATAAAATCTCACACACTTTTTCCGTGTCCACGGCTTGGGCACGGTGGCTCTAAACCATGATTTGTAAAAAAGTAGGTGAACCTATCCCATTTTGGGAGGATAATTTGATTTATTATCGTGGCCAGATGGATTGGCAGATATTTATCATCAGATTTCATCACTTTTCATAATAATTTAGCCTGTCATCGTATATTGTTGTTGTAAAATACCATCATTGAATACTAGAAGTTGCTGTCCTTAAGTCACTTTTTTGAGGAGATAGTGCAATAATCGCGCAGCAGATTAGTTGCGTTTGCAGAAATCATAACGATTTGTGCAAGTGCTACTTACTTCCAAGAACATAGCTGCTGGCACTCTGTTATGTATTGTTAAATTTTACATCTCCCACGAGCAAATAAAGGTGTCGACATTTTTTTTTATTGCTCTTGGTGGCAAACGAGCAAACAGCACACCTGGTGATAAGTATAACTGCCACTCATGGAACTTTGCAATACCAAGGGCTAGGCCGATGCCTTCTAACAAAAACTCCAAAACGAACCCAGAAAGTTGGGCTGACGACTTTCTGACTCACCGAACGAAGCACATTAGCACATTTCCACGATTCAGACGTCGATTTTCTGCGAGAGTGTGGTAATACCCCAGATGGACCAGCCCGCGGCTGTAGACAGATAACTATCAACAATGTTGTCCTACCACTAGTGAAGTTTTGTTTTTAATACACCACCCTGCAGAAAGGCAATAATCCTTGTATTGCGGGGGGCTTTACAAACATATAATTAACGCAGACAAATTATACCCAGACTCAGAATAACACTTTGTGGACCGCACAAGGTATTGTCCTGCGTAGGAATCCAACCCACTACACTGGCACGAAAATTATCTTAATCACTTCACCATAAGTGCAGTCAAATGGTATTATTATTCCAGCACCGTAATCACATAAAAAAAAATTATGTAAAACCCATTTTACATTAATTTATTTATTACATACGTATAACTAATTGGCACACTGGCACCATGTAATGTGACTCGAGGATAGAAGAAAAGATGACAAATGATGATATGGATCATCAAGAACATCATTGTATGTCGGAAACCAGATGCTGATAACATAAGGCGTATATATCACGAAAGGCATTATAGGGGTTTCATATTATAAAGGCATTAGTTACTCACTGTTACATACCTCATCAAGAGCATTAAATGAAGCAGATAAAGTCAGATAAGATTGTGAGAATATATTATGAAGGGAGTGACTCGCATTCAATTAGAGTCTAGCAGGAATAGCTGCGTAAGGCATCCGCTTGACGAAACGGCTACTGCACCATCAATATTGGATGGTTGTGGTACAAATATGAAAGGATAGCGTTTTAGATTTGGTGACGAACTATGAATTTTTATTTTTTTAATATGAATATTAATATTTTAATTCTTTTTTAAATACAACACTGCACTAAGGAACTTATTATATTACAGGGGACTTTACAGACGTATAATAATTTCATGACATAATTATTCAGACTCAGAATGACAATTTTTGGGTAACACATAGTGTTGTCCACGCAGGAATTGATTTTGAAACCGAACCTCGAATCGAAATAGGTATAGTAGGTACTGACCGGTAAGATACTGATCTTAACCATAACGCTATAGAGCCGTTTCCCACATCCCACTGTTGGTCTCGAGCTTCTTCCAGACAGAAGAGAAATTTACTCACTGTACCACGCCGGTTAGACTTGTTGTTCTATTTCGAGTTTTAGTCGTGTTTTACGACACCCATCGGTAAGATAAGGGGTAGAGAATTGCATTCTTTCTCCGTCTCTGGACGGAAAATGTTTTACATTTTTTGTGTTTTATGATAAAAATATCAAATCAAAATTCATACAAATAATAATATTCAAAAAACTTTGAAAAAATATATCATCTGAGAGGCTGACTTCTAGAATAATCTTTGACTTATTAACACTAAAGCCTATCAATAAGTTGTTACCATTAATTAAGCGTTGATAACCAAGCTACGATTTCTGTGGTAATTTTGGTAGAAAATTAAATTACACGTTAAACTATATTATATTGTAACATTCCTCTTTGTCTCTCTTAGACTGGCTGGTTTGTTGTTGTTGTCTAAATCTTAGTAGGAATTAAAAAAAAAAAAAAAAAAAAATGAAAATTTGTCAGTAGTAAAGTTTTACTTACGAGAAGTAAGTAAAACTCAAGTTCGAGTTTCGAGGGGTTCGAGTTTCAAAATGGCAAGAATTTAATTTTTAAATTCACAATACTGATATAAATTTATAACCCTTATGGGTTTTTGCTATGTCTGTTTGCTGTGTGGTAGCGGTTACGAATACTACTAACCCTTGCTTTGCTCTTGTATGTCGTAAAAGACGACTAAGAGCTTTTTATAGACCTGAGCCAACTCCACCTGATGCCGTTTTGTCAACAATTACATTCCCAAGGAGGATTGACGTCAGGCAGGCGGCCGGTCATAGAACTGTTGCCAATGATAATATGGTTTATCAATTGAGTGTGTAACGAGATAAAAAAAAACCACCACCAAGCGTACAGATTAAAAATTATATAAACTTACTTTATTAGACTTACTTTGTTACTTTATTAGAATATCAAATCGCTTAGAGTTTATAATTCACATACTTAAGTTACCCGTACTACTTGTAGCAACTTACCCAAAAAGTTGTGGCTTTGTTACGAACTGCGAACCTCCGCATAATAGGTATATAGAACCGCAATTACTGTGAGTAGCGCTGGGAAACCCGCTTGTTTATTTACTACCCATAAATTATTAGTAAAAGTACATATAAATAAGAAATCCACAACAAAGTTTGTGAATTAAATTGTATGGCGTGTTATATAGTTAACCACGAAAACTAGGCACCTTTTCTCTGAAATTTATATTCATGCTAACGACCCAGTCTCTAAGTAATTACAAGTAAATAATATTTTAATATATAAATGCTAAATTTTAACTTGCCACATTAAATTTTAACGTTTTGTTGTATTTATTTTATATCACACTAACTTCTGCCCGCGGCTTCACTCGCGAAAACTTACAACGTAATTTTCCCAATGTTGAACTATTATCTTAAAGGAATATACTACCGAAATAAAAAGGGATAAAATCCTATATTTAATCTAGGAAATGATCTATCCATGTGCCAATTTTCATCTAAGTCTGTTCAACAGTTTACGCGTGTTTGAGAAAAAAATGACACACAAAAAATTCTCATTTATAATATTAGTAGGATTCCGTTTTGGAAATTGGTTTAAAAACATTCTTTAGCGTAATCAATAATTTATTATTAGTATACTGTTATACGTTTTGCAGAAGAATTCTTATGAATATTCTTCTTGTGACTATCAGCCGGTTTTAATCAGTCAGACGAAAAAAAATGTTCTTGACATTGAATTCTTAACCTCCTATAACGCGGGACAGTCTAAAGAAACAAGTCAGAAAATGGAGATATTTATGTGATTAATTAGTTTACACGAAATTGTGGTTTCTTTTTCTTTTTTATTTTAAGCTATTCTACAGTCTTTTTGTCCGTGCTCTTTTTATGTTTAATTTAATTGTTATGGTGGTTTGTTTACAAAATTAATTTTCTTGAAGTGGCTTTATTACATTTGGTTAAAGGTTTAAGAGTGCAATTCATGTGTCATAGATATTAAGTGACAACATGTCTTTTTGGGGTTTCTTCTTGGCGCTGGTGGTCTTGTTATTAGTGAAACCCTTCTACTTGTAGATGTTGTTATCCTCTGTGATGTAGGTATGATGATAATGGTGTGATTGGTTTCTTGTGTTGTCTTCTCCTGCTTTCTCTGAGTTTGTGGTGTTATATTTTGTGATGGATTTAATTTGGATGTCTATTAGCTTGGTGGTGATTGCATACGAAATTATGCTTAACGCGATTTATATCACGTATTTTATTACTTACAAGTTACCAAAATAAGAAAAAGAAAACCTAAATATCGGAAAATCATAAGTAAAACTACAAGATATAAGACTAAAAACTTTTTTATTACTTATAGTGACTGGACCTTTATATTACCCAGTGTACTAGACCGTTACCTACCATCCAAAACCAACCCAGAAATTTGGGCTACTGACTATCTTACTTACAGAACGAATCGCAACAACATATTGTCACCGCTCGAAAGTGTGGTACTATCCCGGACGGACCGGTCCGCGAGTACAGACAGAAAGCTATTGACAGCGTCTTAATTTTTTTTTTTTGGCGGCGGACTGCGGTTCGTCACGCCCCGCTAAAGTCTGGCCCTACCACTGCTGTACATAAAATACACTAATATAAATAATGATATAGTATATTTTAAGATTGAAATAAGCATATCATTGAAGTAAAACATGACTGGAATGGCGGCCATTACGCACAGAGATTAAATATTCCCATTCAATACATCAATTCCTTTTTAACCGACTTCAAAAAGGAGGAGGTTCTCAATTCATCTGTATTTTTTTTATGTTTGTTACCTCATAACTTTCGACTGGGCGAAGCGATTTTAATGATTCCTTTTTTCATTGAAAGCTGGTGCTTCCCTTGTAGTCCCATTTTAATTTGGTCCAGTTCTGACAATGGCACCCATGAGAAAACCATATAAGTCTAAAATTAGCATTAAGTATGTGTGCGACAAATGAACGAGTAACTCAAGCCCCGCTACTAATAGAACAACCTACATATGTGTGCCTGTAACACTAAAAAGTAACAATAAAAAAATAAAACTACGATTAAAAAACCGACTTCAAAAACTGAAAAGTACCATCCATCCATCAGCCCGTAAACGTCCACTGTTGGACATAGGCCTCCCCACGAGAATGCCATCTATAACGGTCCTGTGCCACCTGCATCCAGCGGTTTCCTGCGACCTTGATGAGGTCATCAGTCCACCGAGTGGGGGCTCGTCCTACGCTGCGTCGTCCGATTCGTGGTCGCCACTCGAGAACCTTTTTTCCCCAACGGTTGTCGGTTCATCGAGCGATGTGGCCTGCCCATTGCCACTTCAACGTGTTAATCCTTAGGGCTATGTCGGTTACACCCGTTCTTCTTCGGATTTCCGTATTTCGGATTTTATCACGTAGAGAAATACCGAGCATAGCCCGCTCCATAGCACGCTGAGCGACTTTGAGCCTTTTTATGAGGCCGACATTTAGAGACCACGTTTCAGTGCCGTAAGTCATCGCTGGTAACACACACTGGTTATAAACCTTTGTTTTCAGACACTGCGGAATATTAGACGAGAAGATCCTCCTAAGTTTCCCGAACGCTGCCCAGCCGAGTTGGATTCGTCGGCTGAACTCTTTCTCGAAATTGGATCTACCTAATTGGACTGTTTGTCCTAGGTAAACATAGTGATCGACAACTTCGAGAATCGCATTCCCAACCAGGACCGGTACAGAAATGACATGGGCATTAGACATGATTTTCGTCTTGTCCATGTTCATTTGCAGCCCTACTAGTTGGGAGACCTTGCTGAGGTCATTAAGCATGGTGCCAAGGTCCTCCAGGGATTCTGCCATGACTACGATATCATCTGCGAATCGAAGGTGAGTGATGTATTCGCCATTGATGTTGATGCCGAGTCCGGTCCAGCCTAAGAGCTTGAAGACATCTTCCAGCGCAGTGGTGAACAGTTTCGGAGAGATAACGTCTCCCTGTCTCACGCCTTTCTGCAGCTGGATCGGTTTCGTACTCTTATCCTGGATGCGGACTGACATAGTAGCGTCTTTATACAAACACTTCAGCACTTCGATATATCGATAGTCAATTTGGCACCTCTGAAGGGACTGCAGCACTGCCCAAGTTTCGACAGAATCAAAGGCTTTCTCATAGTCCACCAACGCTAGACACAGAGGCCGATTATACTCCTCGGTCTTCTGTATAATCTGGCGTAGCGTGTGGATGTGGTCTATGGTACTATAACCTTTTCGGAAACCGGCTTGTTCGGGCGGCTGGAAGTCGTCTAGCTTGCGCGCGAGTCGGTTCGTAATGACTCTTGAAAACAATTTGTACACGTGGCTCAGGAGTGAGATGGGTCTTCTTGAGAAACAGCACCACCACGCTCCTGGTCCACGACTCTGGAACGCCTGCCCTCAGGAGCTCTGTGGTAATTCCGTCATCTCCCGGTGCCTTTCCGTTCTTTAATTGTTTTAGAGCCATTCTGATCTCGTACAAGCTGACGTCCGGGATTTCTTCGGTATAGTGCCGAGTTAGCTTGGATCTGGGGTCTTGGACCAAGCTGACAACAGGATTCAGGGATGATTTGTACAACTGCCCATAGAACCTTTCGACCTCTCCCAAGATCTCACTCTGGGATGAAATGACAGTACCGTTATTGGTCTTCAGCTTAGTCATTTGGCTCTGCCCAATAGACAAATCTCGTGCGAAAACTTTGGAGCCTCAATTTCGCTCTATCGCCTCTTCAATACGCAGTGTATTGAATCGGCGAATATCGCGTCGCATAGATTTAGAGATTTGTCTATTAAGCTGCCTGAGTTCGGACCAATCGGCTGAAGACTGTACCGTCATTTCCTTTCTCCTCTCCATGAGTTGAAGAGTCTGGTCAGAAAGCTTTTTTGTTCTAGTAGCGCGACGGGCCTTAAAGAATTTTGACCCGACCGCGTGGACAGTTTCCACGAACCTGTTGTTCATATCGTTCGAAGATTCGCACTCTTCCAGGCATTGAAAAGTACAAAATAACTTAAAATACTATCATTTGTATGTGCTATCTATTGATAGGTTTGAAGTCGGTGCCGGTATCGGTATCTTTAGTGTAGGAATTTCATTACAATAAGTAAGCTGTTTATAATTTTGTTTAATTTGCGTAGGCTTTGGTCTGGCTACATCCCGTCTATTTCATCCAAAGTAAAGGAAGGGCGACGTGCGGCCCCATAACCCACCGTGTTCCCTTTCCATCACCATTGGATCGACCACTGGTATCGCTTCCTTGATATCCGTCGCCGCTATCACAAAGCAATCTATATCTACATATAAAAATTAAATAATCACAAACTTTTACTGGTAGGACCATGCTGTTGACAGTTTTCTGTCTACAGCCGCGGACCAGTCCGTCCGGGGTAGTACCACACTCTCGCAGAAGATCGACGTGTGAGTAATGGCAGTGTGCTGTTGTGCTTCGTTCGGTGAGCGAGAGAGCCGGAAGCTCAACTGGTTGGGTTTGGGGTTTATATTGGTAGGCAGCGGCTAGCTACATCCTTTGTATTTCAAAGGTCTATGGGCAGCAGTGACACTTACCATCGGGTGTACTGCTTGCTCGTTTGCCACCAAAAGCAACGGAAAAAATATCTTATTAAATTTTAATAGAGCTTACGTGCAAAGTGTAATGTACATTTATAATTGTTGGAATTTTGCGGCAACGCGCCAGAATATGTTACAAGCGTATAAGTTTTTGTACGCCGTCAGTTACACCCGGCCCATTTAATTAATTACTACTATCTTTTTTGACGTTTAAATCCTTATTTTATCTTGGCAGGGTTACCTTGTAATATATTGTTCATCTTTGCTGTATGGTAGCGGCTACAAATATTAGCAACCCTTACTTTCAAATTACTGAATTTTTTAGCATTTAATATGCTTAACTATTTATAAATACCCGATACGAAACGAAAAATGATGTCACAAGCGGGGTTCGAACCCGCACCTATTGGGAATCCGGCCCAACCGTGCTGCCATTCCCAATAGGTGCGGGTTCGAACCCCGCTTGTGACATCATTTTTCGTTTCGTATCGGGTATTTATAAATAATTAAGCATATTAAATGCTAAAAATTTCAGTAATTTGAATAACAAGATTGTGTCATCGTTTAATACAATTCTAACTGTAAAGTTTGAAGTATTAAGTCTATACAATGTGTAAACATTTTCCGATAAATGGCATACGTCACCTTGAAGACGTAAGATATAATATGAATCGAAATTTGCATGTCCTAAAATAGTTCACGATGGTGTAAGTGGCAGCACGGTTGGGCCGGATTCCCAATAGGTGCGGGTTCGAACCCCGCTTGTGACATCATTTTTCGTTTCGTATTGGGTATTTATAAACCCTTACTTTGCTCGCGTGTATTGTAAAAGATGAAAAAACATTACAATCACCTGATCACCATCTAATGCCGTATTGTTTACAATTACATTCTCAAGATATTTGACGTCAAACTGCCGGTCATAAAACTATTGCCAAGACTTTTGCTATATGTATAATAGCGTAAATGGTGTCGATTAAATGTAATTAGGATAAAAGCAGCATGATTATGGTGTTATAATTAGTTATGTTATGCTAGCTGAGTATAAAATATTATCACATTTATATTTTTTGCAATAATTTTTTTATAGTGCTATCACTATTAAAAAATTATTGTCCCACCACGCTGTAGACAGTTGTCTGTCTAAAGACGCGGGCCGGCCCGTCCGGGGTAGTACCACACTCCCGCAGAAGATCGACGTCTGAGCAATAGCAATTTGTTATTGCGCTTCGTTCAGTGAGCGAAAGAGCAGGAAGCTCAACTGAGAGGATTTAGGGATTGTAATGGTAAGCAGCGGCCTAGCTATATCCTTGGTGAAAGCAAAGGTCCATTGGCTTCAGTGACACTTACTATCGGGTGTGCAAGCAGCTCGTTTGCCACCATAAACATACATACATACATACATATCATCACGCCATATCCCTTCCAGGGTAGGCAGAGAGAACAGAGTGCCAGAGAACTCTATCTCTGCATACTTCACTCGCTTCCTCAACATTCATAATTCTCTTCATACACGCTCGCCGGTTTCGGAGACTCTTGACTCCACCTTCCTTCAGTACATGACCGATCTGGTCTAGGTAGGTTAGTCTCGGTCTCCCTCGGTACCTACATCCTTCCACTTTCGCATTGTATATCTTGTCAACCAGACGTTCGTTCGGCATTCTTTCCACATGTCTGAACCATCGGAGCATTCCCTTTCGCATCTTTACACCAATACTCTCTTTCATACCTACTCGCTCTCTTACGTCGTCGTTACGACCATAAACAATAAAAAAAAACGTAAAATCATCGATGTAAACTCCTAATTGTCCTTTACGAGACCCCCCGAGGAATTTAGGTGTTGGTATTATATGTAGCCTTCACAGTATGATGATGCCGTATGGCATAATTTATTATTATTATTGGCTTTCGTAATACGAATCAAAAGAATCTTTATAAGATATCTGTTTCTTATAAAATTATATTCTTTAGAGATAGAACTATACCAACGAAATTATTGTAGAACCGAATATAATAAAGTAGTAACAACTAGCAAACAATCCGTGTGGTGACGGAGTAAGAATACAATTCCCTCTCCCCTATCTTACCCGTGGGTGATCGTATGAAACGACTAAGGGATATAAAACTCTTATAATAGAGCAAGAGAAGGAAAACTCGAAACAAAATCCTATACCAACACATATGACCAGCGCAGTATATTAGGTCAATTCCACCTCTAACCCCCAAACCTTATGGAGGAGGCTCGAGCCCAACAGTGGAGCATATATAAGCTGAGATGATTATGATGAATAACTAACAATCCATACTAATATTATAAATGCGAAAGTAACTCTGTCTGTCTGTCGCACTTTCACGCTAAATAAATACTAAACCGATCTAAATTAAATTTCGTACACAGATAGTCTAGAGCCTGATAAAGGACATAGGCTACTTTTTAATGCAAAAAAAGGTTTGTAAAGGGGGATGAAAAGTTGTAAGGAAGTATCGTCATTTTTAAACCGCCTGGCTTAAAGCTTATTTTTTAGGCTATTGATTAGATCGGGTGATCGTACCAGGGAATAGTCCGATCACCCAACGTGAGGCCACCGCGTGAGATCGACGCCTCGACAGCTTTCGCCGTCGGGGAGTCGGCGCGACAGGAACTCGCGAGGGTAAACCGCCGGGCGGGTCACCGAAGACAAAGATCGGGTACCGGTGGCCCGCTCGCACGGCGAAGAGAGGTGTTTGCAGGGTGGGTCTATGGGGTTGCGCGCCGCCTCTTCCGTCGCCCCGGACCGATTTGGTAGGGTGCGACCGCGTCCGTAGCCCACGGCAAAAAAAAGGCCATTGATTAGATATAAATAAATATGACATTAACATGTAAAAAATTATACTTAAGGGTTAAAATAAAAAAAGGGGATGAAGAACTTTAGGAAAGTAACATTTTACGCGGGCGAAGCCACAGGCAGAAGCCAGTATTAAATAATTATGTGCTTGACTTATTACTTGTGTGGTGATGGAGTAAGAATACAATTCACCACTCCCTTTCTTACCCGGGGGTGTCGTAAGAACTATTAAGATATGCAATATGCAGACAACATCTACGACGCAATAAACAAATTAATTAAAAATAAAATGTGTTTTTCGATATTTAAGCGAGTATTACATATTTATAATAAAACTTTTGTTAAACGTTTGTATTTGACTTTTTAATTCACTGACGTTTCGAATACTTTACAGTGTTCATGGTCACGGTAGGACTAAGGTGACTCACGTCCAACAAGTCGTTGAAATTAAAAATCAAATACAAACGCCATAGAATCCGTAATAATAGTTTTATTTCAAATAAAATGTGGATCATAATTTAATAAATAGTAAGTAAAAAGTTAGGAATATAGTAAGATAAAAACCTCTTTAAACAGTTCATTATTAAACCTGCAACACTTTCGTTCTCCTGTGATCAAGAACACTAGGAGAGTATCGAAAAAATCATGAAAATATAAAACAAATAGATATACTATAAAATAGGTAATAGAAATAGT
Source organism: Lymantria monacha (assembly GCA_905163515.2). NCBI lineage: Eukaryota > Metazoa > Arthropoda > Insecta > Lepidoptera > Erebidae > Lymantria > Lymantria monacha. The sequence continues at coordinate 5,868,583 of LR991087.1, forward strand.
TTTATTTCATACTAATAAACCTAGTTCGTTGGTTTGTTTGTAGAAGCCGATATACCGCAGCGCTGCCTGGTGGCGAGTTTCATCGATGGGGATAGCATACGAACCTTTTCCGTAAGAAAATACATATACGTTATATATACCAATTTTCATAAAGATCGGTCAAATAGTTTCTGAGTTTAGTAATGTCATATATACAAACATCCTCTTTTATAGATATAGATCTAAAATCTATGAATAAACTGAAGTGACTGTAGGATTTGTAAGTGGTTTTTAACCTACTAAACTTCAAAACAGATTTTACTGAATATATTCAGGGTAATACATAAAAACTATCTATCTTAGAACTTTTATCATGAGCTTGCCAATATTCTTTTACAACAATTTATAACGAAAACTTAAGTGGCTCTAGTCCAAAATCGAGGCAAAAACAAAACAGATCCTAAAACATCATTAGCTCATAACTACTTATCAATGTAGTACTATAAGTAGAACAAAAGAAATATAACAGAATATTATAATGAATACCTATAGATCTATTGACTTTTATTATTTCTATTGCTTACTATCTGCCAGCCGTCTGGGATATGGAAAGGCGTCGTGTAGATTCATATCCCGCTACTATCCTCTCTTTGGGTATTGGGCCATTAATACTATTGCTTCAATGTCGATGTAGATTGATTGATTTACTCATCAAACTATAGGTAAGCTTAACTCAGTACAAAAAGCTTCTGACTAAACTCGAACTGATTTTTTTTTTGGTAAAATTGGTACTAGTTCGTTCGTGGTGACTCATTTATAGTTGCAGACAGATGTAAATACCATCTAGTACTACTAAGCCTACGAATTATATAATTAGTTTATTACAGCCTGTCCTCGGCGAAGAGAGGTACATGTAGTGCGGGTCTATGGGGTCACGCGCCGCCACTTCTGTCGCCCCGGACGGAGCTAGTGCTGTGTGACCAGTCCATAGCTCACTGCCAAAGAAAACAAAATGCAGCCTTGGACTGTCACTGCTAAATATAATACACCTAATTGCGTCTAAATATGGGGTTATACATTTTGCCTATCCAATTTTCGAACAGCTTCTTCGAGGTCGTGGTTTTATCTGGCCAAGAGTCTGTCTAATTAATACCTAGTCTTAATAGTAGTAGATCCACATTGTTGAAAGTTTTCTGTCTACACCCGCCGGCTAGTCTGTCCGATGTTATATTACACTCTCGCAGAAAATCGATGTCTGAGCAGTAGCATATTGCTATTGCGTTTCGTTCGGTGAGCGAGAAGGCCGGGAGCCTAAATTATTGGGTGGGATTTGGTTAGAAGGCACTACAGCGTTACGCTAGTCAGACAGGATGGTAAAGGGTTTTATTTAGAGTGCATTCCTTTATCTTTATAAAGCGAGACAGTATACAACAAATAGTATGATAATAGCCACAACTTATCTACCCCGATATCTTTAGGGCAAATCATTATATTAATCAGTATCATCATGTCAGCTGATATACGTCTATCTATTAGGCTCGAGCCTCCTCTACTATATAGCAGGGAAATTAGTCTACTATACCACGCTGGTTAGTCAGTCAAGTTGGTATAGGATTTGAAATAAAAATTCAAAAATTTGTTAGTTTTGTAAAAATTGTAAAATTGCCACAATAATAATTATCATAAATTAAATACCTTAATAATAACAAATCATAAACAACATTAATTTTATATATAGTATCATTCTCTTTTTGTACTGGCAATGAATTGTATTAATTTTGTATAAAAATGTGGGTCAAAATTTAATATCTTATAGGGTAGATATAAATAAATTTCTGTAATAACAATGACATATTGGACGTAAGACACCTCAGTCCTCCCGTGACTATGATCACTGTAAAGTGTTCGAAACGTCGGGAAATTATAAATCAAATACAAACGCGATAGAATCCGTAAAAGTAGTTTTATTTCAAATGTGTAATACTCGCGTAAACATTAGAAGTCATTTTGGTATAGGATTTTATTTTGTTTACGTTCCTCCGTCTGCACGCGTAGAGCCACAGGATAACAAATAGGATAACAAGTTCAGACTCTACGCCGTAGGCGTCGTGAAAAATACATTAATTAATTGTATTTCTTCCTTCTAAAAGAAACATTAAAGTAAATCATATTACATCCATTTAAATGTATTTTGTAAAAATCTTTTATATTATTTTAATTTAAGATTTTTATAATCGCTGTAGTATTTGATACAGAATTCCGTAATGAGTTTTTACATTATTCAAGAAGGCAATTAATTTTGCCATACGTGAAATCAAGTGTAATTATAATAATTATATATTGAATAAATTTGTTATGTTACATACATACATATCATCACGCCATATCCTTTGCAGGGTAGGCAAAGAGAACAGAGTGCCAGACAACTCTATCCTTGCATACTTCACTCGCTTCCTCAACATTCATAATTCTCTTCATACACGCTCGCCGGTTTCGGATACTCTTGATTCCACCTTCCTTTAGTACATGACTTTCCCTTCCCTTTCCCTTCCTTTAGTAGATTAGTCTCGGTCTCCCCCGGTACCTACATCCTTCCACTTTCGCATTGTATATCTTCTTAACCAGACGTTCGTTCGGCATTCTTTCCATATGTCCGAACCATCGGAGCATTCCCTTCCGCATCTTTGCACCAATACTCTCTTTTATACCCACTCGCTATTTGTTTTATTACTTTAAAATAATAGTAAAAATGAATTCAATGTTTGTAATGTTATCAAATTAAATATTTAGTTTATTCATTTCAGATGTATGGAACAGTATGTTGAGCGACAAGAGCGATGGATGAGAGGCGACTACATGTAGCGGAGACGCGAATGTTGAGATGGTTGTGTGGTGTGACGAGAATGGATAAAATAAGAAATAAACATATTAGAAGAAGTTTAAAAGTTGCACCAGTGACGGAAAAGTTAAGGAGTGAACAATACGAATGTTGAAAACTTTAGGGATAAAGTAAGACCAAAGAATGGATGGACTGCGTGAGGCATGCCTCATCATCAGACGTCATCTCTGCAGTCACTCCCTGTCTATCCATGTCATAGATAGGATAGATAGAGAGTGACTGCAGAGATGACGTCTGATGGAACTGTATGGAAGAAGATGACATATTGCGTCGACCCCAAGTAATTGGGTTATCTTACTCTTATGAGTAAGATAATGATGTTTAATTATTTCAGATGTTTACGCTAATATTTCACATATGAGATAAAACTATTTTTATGCATATCATGTTGCGTTTCCTGCCTCAGGTACAGAATAATTTACTGAATTTTTAAATGATGGACAGTCGCAATTGTAAAGTAACCATAAATGAAAGTAAGTATTTGAAGAGTTTGGTACGGTAAAAATAAAAATTAGATGGAATAAACAGTTTTGCCCAAATGCAAGACTCTTGTACGTCTCGTAAGTCTTGCAACTCTCGCTGTTAGAAAAACACAGTCACTTATTTTGATAGAAATGAAAAATCTAACCAAAATAATGAAATTCCATTCATCTAGTGGCACTAACTGTAAAACTATCAATAATTAAGTACATACACTTAACGGTAGTGGAGCTATAATCACACCTATCTATCATGAGACTGTTTAAAATAAAATCAAATTATTTCCTCGTGTACATCAATCAGTACACGAATTAATATCAATTAAGAATACAAATAGTTGACAATCCTTTCTTTGCAAAGGATTCGTAAAATGCTGTCTATGGGAGCACTGCGAGACTCCTGTAGCGAGTCTTGGTCTTGCATTTGGGCAAAACTAGGAATAACGCAAAATAGACTATTTAGAAATTACGATTTATATACTTTCTTATATATTTTGCGTACAAGTTAATTGTTTTTTTTTATTGTCAATGCCTTTGCAAGCAGTTTACTTGATAATAGTCTCTCATGGAATACCAGAAGTACAACCAGACGACCAGACTGCTGCCTACCATGAAATCAAATTAATGTTTAAGTTTAATCTAAGTTCAGTTTGTATATCGTCAGGATATTAGAGGTCTACCCTCTAGGAGTATATCTAGGAGATAGGCTTAGGTGGTCCGTAAATTTTTATTTTATTTAACGTCACAATATCAAAAAACATTATTAACATCAATTTATTAGTCATATAAATAACATTATTTTGCATTAAGTTACCTAAACTTTGTGGCTATCACTTAAAGAAAGACATCTCCCAGGCAGCCATCACTGATGTTTCTGATAGCTGATTTACGTGCTCTCTGATACGTGAAATTCATCTTTGTGAACATTATAGAATCCTTACTAATATTATAAATGAGAAAGTAACTCTGTCTGTCTGTCTGTCGCTCTTTCACGCCAAAACTATTAAACCGATCTAAATGAAATTTGGTACACAGATAGTCTAGAGCCTGTTAAAGGACATAGATTACTTTTTAATGCAAAAAAGGGTTGTGAAGGGGGATGAAAAGTTGCAAGGATGTATCGTCTTTTTTAAAGCCAGAAGCTTGAAACTTATTTATTTGTATTTTTAGGCTATTGATTAGATATAAATAAATATGACATTAAAAGTTTGTGAAAAAATTACCCATAAGGGGTAAAATAAAAATAAGGGATGAAAATTTTTAGGACAGTAACCTTTTACGCGGGTGAAGTCGCGGGCAGAAGCTACTATTATATATACCTGCCTCAAAAATATGCAAGTTCTCACAAAATGTATTCAACAAAACATATATTAACGACCAATGAAGTTTTCTACATATGTTCATTAAAATTTTCAAGTTTGTAATTTAGACATGAGGCTAGTAAGTTAAATTCACACATAATCGTATATACTAGAGCAGATTGTAAAATACATGTTTCTATAAACCTTATAATTTTAATTGCAATTTATTAAAAATGTTGCGGCTTTGTCGAAATAGCGGGGCGTATTAATAAGTACCCTAAATTGTAACTCTATAATTAGCACTGGGAATACTGGTTGCTTGCATAGTAATTTTATCATATAATAAATTAATCAATTTTATTTTTTAATTATATAACTTCTGAAAGATGTGTGGTAGCGGCTACGAATACCATCAACCATTACTCTGCTCGTGGATGTCGTAAAAGACGACTAAGAGCCTTATAACGACCTGGGCCAACTCTTTCTGATGCCGTTTGGTCAACAATTACATTCCCAAGGAGGGTTGACGTCTGGCAGGCGACCGGTCATAAAACTATTGCCAATAACTTTTACAATATGTACTATGAAAGAAGAGTACATATTGTATCGACCCCAAGTAATAGGTATAAGAGTAGGAGAATGATGAATGATAATGTGGCTAAACCTATGTTCAAGAATTAACGTTGACAGGCTAATAGATGGATTTTATTTATAATCATCATTTCAGCCTATTGCCGTCCACTGCTGGATGTTGACCTCCTTTATGTAACGCCACAGAGTGCGGTCCTGTGCCGCTTGTATCCAACGACGCTCAGCAACCTTCACCAAGTCGTCTGTCCACCTAGAAGACAAAGATCGGGTACCGGTGGCTCGCTCGCACGGCAAAGAGAGGAGAGTTGCACGGGGGGGTCTATAGGGTCACGCGCCGCCTCTTCCGTCACCCCGGACCGACTTGGCGGGGCGAGGCCACGTCCATAATCCACTGCAACAAATAAAAAAAGGTTGTCTGGAAGAAATCATCACTAATTTGTACCAACATTAAATAATTATTTTTTTACCTTATTCCTGTATTTAGAAATGGTGTGCAATAAAGAGTTATTGGAATTTGAACTTATGAATGGGTGGAGCTCTGTTTTATTAGGGTTCAAATAAACCGTTGAAAAAGAATAATAGTGTAATATCTCTATGGATTAAAATTTGGCATGAAATCAATTTTGATGCTTTTGATAAATACGAGATGGTACTATATTATAAAGTCAATCCTATTTTATATACAAAAATAGTATTTGTATAATAATCAAATCCATCGGAAATCATAGATCATCATCACACATCATCCATCATACGGAAATCCTCAGAAGAATGGGTGTAATCGACATAGCACGAAGAATTAGCACGCTGGGGAAGAAAAGTTCTGGAGTGACGACCACGTACCGGACGACGCAGTGTAGGACGCCCCTCCACTAGGTGGACAGACGACTTGGTGAAGGTTGCTGGACGTCGTTAGATACAAGCGGCACAGGACCGCACTCTGTGGCGTTACATAAAGGTGGTCCACGTCCAGCAGTGGACGGCAATAGGCTGAAATGATGATTATAAATAAAATCCATCTTTTAGCCTGTCAACGTTAATTCTTGAACATAGGTTTAGCCACATTATCATTCATCATTCTCCTACTCTTATACCTATTACTTGGGGTCGATACAATATGTACTCTTCTTTCATAGTACATATTGTAAAAGTTATTGGCAATATTTTTATGACCAGCCGCCTGCCAGACGTCAATCCTCCTTGGGAATGTAATTGTTGACCAAACGGCATCAGATAGAATTGGCCCTGGTCGTTATAAGGCTCTTAATCGTCTTTTAAGACATCCACGAGCAAAGTAAGGGTTGGTAGTATTCGTAGCTGCTACCATACAGCAGACAACAAGGACATAACAAACATATTACTATAAAAAAATATTATACTTTCGATAGTGGTAAGATCACGTTGTTGATAGTTCTCTGTCTACAGTCGCGGGCCGGTCCGTCCGGGGTAGTACCACACTCTCGCAGAAGATCGACGTCTAAGTAAAGGCAATGTGCTATTGCGCTTCGTTCAGTGAGCGAGAGGGCCGGCAGTCCAACTGGCTGGGTCTGAGGATTGTAATGGTAGGCAGCGGGCTAGCTATACCCTTGGTATAGCAAAGGTCTATGGGCTACAGTGACACTTACCATCAGGTGTGCTGCTTGCTCGTTTGCCGCCATAATCAATGAAAAAAAAAGCTAGAAATATGACTAAGAAGTCAAATTATAGCACACTTTTATAACAATATTCTTCATTAATATAGATAAACAAGAATATATTTATTAATTTTAAATAAATAATAAAAAAAAGCTAATGATATTGAAATCCACGGCGAAGTTAATTAGAGACAGAATTTGCAATTTTAATGACAACAACATTTTCCAATTTCGGTGATATTATATTTTTATGCAATCTTGAAAGCTTTCTTATTAAGGTTGTCAACGAAAAACTTCAGTAATTATGGATAATATCGTAAACATAGAATAAATAAACAAAAAAAAAGAAATTGGATACTGCTTTTGTTTGTAAAATTTTACGACAGTTGGATTTCAAAGAATTTTTTTTTTATCTTTTTATTAGTTAGTAACAATTTGAAATTAAACTACTTTTACGGATTCCATCGCGTTAGTATTTGATTTTTATATTCCCGACATTTCCTTTTTATACTGGCAATAAATTTGTATTAATTTGTATTAAATATGTGAGTCAAAATCTAATATTTGATAGGGTAGATATATAAATTTCTGTAATGCTGGGGCTACATTAGCGGGCTACGGCGAATATTCGTGTTAACGCGATAAGCGTAGTATTCGGACGAAGACGATGTAGGATCGGATCACTGTCGGTAAACTGGCGCGCATCAAAGAGATTTATCGCGACAATATTCGCTTGGGTGGCTACACCTATGCCATTTCAGTGTCCGCTAGACGTTGTAGCGTGTGCTTGCTGGTCGAAGATTCGTGTCACGTTGGCGCGTTAACGCAACACGAATCTTTGCCCGCTAGTGCATACAAGAACATCGCGTATGGCCGTACACGATGTTTTAAGTGCGCCAACGCGACACAAATCTTCGCCTGTTAATGTAGCCCCAGCATAATAACAATGATATATTGGATGTAAGACACCTTAGTCCTCTCGTGACCATGATCACTGTAAAGTGTTCGAAACGTCGGGAAATTAAAAATCAAATACAAACGCGATAGAATCCGTAAAAGTAGTTTTATTTAAAAATCAAATACAAAAGATTGGCTATATTGATATTCATTTATGAATTGTATGTTTTTATCGGCCGACCAACGTTGGTGCGCCATTTTTGACGCGTATAACCTAAAAAAACATACGTCCACTCCACGCAGACGCTTTCGTGACACTAATTTCACGTGAAGTTTACACGGTGAAATTAGTTGCATGACATTAGTTTTACCAAAAAATCGCGCGGGACGCGAAACTAATTAGTGTCATGAAATTAATGCATGCACTGTGAAACTTGATGTTTACACGTGAAATTATTTATGAAACTAGTGTCGTGAAACTAATTTTATGCCACTAATTTCGTAATGTAAATTCGGCTTTAACTTCAATAAAACATATCTTAATCATTTTATTCCATCTACTACATAATCTCATATCTCCCGGACATACCTAGGTATTCCAGATAGTATTAATTAAAAACCCTTTTCACTGAAAAGACATTTTATTGACAAATACTAATGTTATGATTTTCACAAAAACTTCAGTAGTGATTATAAGATGACCAAAATGCTTCAAGTAAAAGAAAAACACATGAAGTGTTTTTCTTTTACAATTTTTTCTTTTACATTCATTTCTTCATTCCTTTCTTTTACAATTCTAACAATGCGAAGTAGACATTCTTTAATTCAATGTGATATCTCCATCTGATGCCGTTTGGACAACAATTATATTTCCAAGGAGGGTTGACGTCTGGCAGGCGGCCGGTTCTAAAACTATTGCCAATAACTTTTACAATATGTACTATGAAAGAAGAGTACATATTTGTATCGACCCCAAGTAGTTGTGATAAGCGTAGGAGAATGATGATGATGATGATATAATTACCCATTGATACATCGCTAGAAGAAAATATTATATTGATCACAATATAATTATTTCATTTCAGTTCGAATTAATTTATATTATTACGAAATAGCAATTTGTTACTCTTTTTTTATTGCATGTGGTGGCAAACGAGCAACCAGCACAGCTGATGGTAAGTGTTACTGCCGCCCATGTACCTAGCAATACCAAGGGTATAGCTAGGCCGCTGCCTACCAATACCAACCCAGCCAGTTGGGCTTTCAGCTCCCTTGCTCACCGAACGAAGCGCAATAGCATGTTGCCATTACTCAGACGTCGATCTTCTACAAGAGTGTGGTACTACCCCGGAAGGACCGGCCCGCAGTCGTAGACAGAAAACTGTCAACAGCATGGTCCTACCACTACGTTTTCTTATTCTTCTAATTAAACTTACATAATATTACCTATATATTGTAGCGACTTCTATCGGATTTTGATGATTGCAAGATATATTTTGTCCGCTCCAAACAATCGGGAATCGAGAAATGCAGATATTCAGAAATAAAGCAACTTGATTTATGCCCATAAAAGTTCAAATTCAAATTTTTATCTCGATTTATATGTTATTTCTTCATGACCGGAACCGGGCTGATTTTTACTTTGTAGCGTGGTTAAGAATTGCCGTTTGATAATCTTGTCAGAATTATAGGCAAGTTGCCTACTGGCAACGGATTGTTTAAATAAGTTTCTATATATCAAATCATAAAATTATATTGGCTTTTTAGTTAAGAAGTTCTTGATATCCACACAACGCTTATGACTATATTAGGCATAAGGCAATATAGTTTCCCTTTATTACATGGGACTAAAGCTAAATGACGAGATGTAGGTGTAATACGTCCGGACACAAAACTCTAATATAACATACAGCCACGTTTATGAAACACTAAAATCTCATACACGCCGTGCAAAGACGCCTCGCGACTTATGTAATATTTGAACGCAACGCTTTCTCGTGTTCAAATGTCCTAGTCTCAGACATAGAAATCCCAGAGCGCTGCCAGCGGTTATCAAGGAAATGCAAACGCTCTTAGTAAACAGCTGCACTTGCCTAAGGTAGCTCGGTCCTTGGAAATAGACTCCTTGTACATGAATAGCACGTACAGCATTCTTACAAGGTAGTATATAATAAAGAGCGGATGTTTATTTATTTTGAATACATATAAATGTTAGTGTATTCTACATCAAAATCAAAGATATAAATAAATATTTACAGTTATTATTATGTATTTTCCGTGTGGTGAAAGACGTCAGACCAAAATGGTATTGTAGGTATATATAGGTATATATATATATCATCATTCTCCTACTCTTATCTCGATTACTTGGGATCGATACAGTATGTACTCTTGTTTCATAGTACATATTGTAAAAGTTATTGGCATTAGTTTTATGATCGGCCGTCTGCCAGACGTCAACCCTCTTTGGGAATGTAATTGTTGACCCAACGGCACCAGATGGTGTTGGTTGGTGTTAGTATACATATACATTAGTGGACATATAATTAGAAACATCAAATATAACTTCAATCTTTATTTAATATATATATATATATATATATATATATATATATATATATATATATATATATATATATATTGACAGACAGTTTAAAAGTACAATGTGTTTTCCATCCTCTTACGATCCCGAAACGTATATCGGTACAACGGCACGACCGCCTCGTGACGGTATACATTTTATATTGCTTATATTTTTAACATAAAAGCTTATGTTATTAATAAGTGTATATACTACCATTGTTCGGTATAATTATATTCTTTGAAATTCTGATATTGATTTATATATTACAATTACTTATACACATTGTCGGGTAGATGGCACACGTCTCCATAAAGACGTAAATATAATACGATGCGAGAATTGAATGTCCTACAATAGTTCACGGTGGTGTAAGTGGCAGCACGATTGGGACGGATTTCTAATAGGTATGGGTTCGAATCCCACTTGTGACATCATTTTTCGCTCGTAATCGGGTTTTTTATAAATTACTTTATTTTTTTTTAATTTCATATTTAGTGTCATTAAAATGTTAGAATTTAATATATTTTTCATTTGCTATAGTTTTGTACCGCAGTCAACACTTTACAATGAAATACGGTTCAAAATTCCACAAGAACTTTGCCTAGATGGAAAAATATTGCATCATCATCATCATCACAGCCCATCCATGACCCACTGTTGGGCTGGGGCCTCCTCCGTAATGGGAGGGAAATTAACCTAATATACCGCGCTGGTCAAACGTGTTGGTATAGGGTTTTATTTCGAGCTTTCCTTCACTCGCATAGATGTTATATGCGTTTTATATCCTTTAGTCGTCTCTAACGATCACCCACGGGTAAGATATGGGGTGGTGAATAGTATTCTTACTCCGTCACCACACGGAAAAACATTTGTCTTCAGTCAATTATCATTAAATAATCAATTTCATTGAACTGAAAATAAAAATTTTAAATAATACCGTCATTAAACTTTCATAATAAATAATCAACCAACACCGTTCCCTTGTTAGAATTTTCAATAAATAAACCGAGGACCTTTTCAAATCTCATTTATTCCTCTGTTAACGTGACTTGCATGAAATAATACTTTCTGCCTATCGTGGCAATATCTTTTATTTGCCACAGTTGATTATTTAAGTACCTAATCCACCACATGTAAGTCATGAGACACATGGTCCTTTTTTTGTCCAATGCCAGATATAAAATTTTCCGTGTGGTGACGGAGTAAGAATAAAATTCACCACCCCTTATTTTAACCGTGGGTTAACAGTTAACTTTAAAAAATTATTTAATATTATCATAAATTTATTATGTATGGATACAAATTACAGATAAAATCCCCAAATTTGCAAATTATCTACGCTAAGTCTGCGGTCACAACCAAAATAGTGCAATATAAAACCGCAACTTGATGTCCACGTCGCCACAAAAGCTCCAGCACATAAATAGAATTTGATTTACAGATCGACCTTTATTAAACTTATCTTTAAAATAATTATCATTCCTAACGATAAAATGATATCTGCTACTGACGTATAATAAATCAATATAGATTTCTGTGATTGCTAACTTAAAAATAATAAGTAGGTATCTATTTATTAGTTAAGTTTAGTTAAGTAAATGATTTTCCAGGTGTACTGTTTCTGATTCCGTGTGGTGAGGAAGAGAATACAATTCACCATCCCCTGTCTTACTCGTGGGTGATCGTAAGAGATGACTAAAGGATATAAAACGCATATAACATATATGCAAGAGAAGGAAAATTCGAAACAAAATGCTATACCAACACGTCTGACCAGCGTGGTATAGTAGGTTAATTTCCCTCCCACTGCGGAGGAGGCCCGAGCCCAACAGTGGGACATACGTATATGTCTTGTATGGTCTCATCATCATCATCACAGCCCGTAGGCTGTGATGATGATGATGAGACCATACAAGCAGCCATTGTAACAAAAAAGCGGTGTGAGGCTATATAATCCACTTTATTTCTACTTTCTGCCTATTAGGTAAGCTTTCGGTAACCGGTCGGGCTGGCCAGGGATGTCAAGGAAGCGGTACCAGTGACCGGCCTAATAGCGATGGGGAGAAAATACGGTGGGGTATGGAGTCACGCGTCGTCCTTTCGTCACCGCGAACGGAATGGCGTATGTCCAGACCATAGTCTGCCAAAAAAAAGTGATTGGTACGTGTATGGGTTAAAAGGAAGTTAAAATTTACTATCGCATCGTTCCGATTGAGAATCCTCAACGCTCACCCACAGTCCGAGTAAAGTTATAGGCCTCTGCGGCGTCGATGGGTGTATCCTAAAAATGGGAAGGGGAAAAAAGTTGGGCCTGTAAAGTTAATGTAACCTTGCCTCACAGAAGGTGGCGACCGCGTCTCAGTTCGTCGGCACCGATGATTGCGACGAGTTCAAGAGAGAGAGCCCAATTGTTCAGTGCTCTACCCAGTCCACACAGACTTCAAGCGTATCCTACGCCGTGTCTTTGCCACAATCGCAGTGGTGGTAGGATGGTGTCCTCTCCCTCCTCGAGACCGTGTGCAGGTACTAGCCGAAGCAACCATTCAGATCTGCACCAGTCGGCAAGAGAGAGCCACATGCCGCCGACCCAACCACTCCATCAGCACTAAAAAAATAAAAATAATAATAGACCACTATGGTGAGACAAGTTGCCACCGACGACAAAGACCAGGTTCCGGTGGCCCACTCGCACGGCGTGGAGAAGTACATTTCGGGGCGGCTTTATGGGGTCGCGCGTCGTTTCATCTGTCACTCCGGACGGATTTAGCGGGGTGTGACCAGACCATAGATCGCCACAATAAAAATGATGAAATAAATTGGTATAGGATTGCACGAGTATATAGACTTTTCTTTTCCTGCAGTGATGATTTATCCACGATGTTAATAACATAGATATACATAATTCTCTTCACGGATAAGTTTTTTTTTTTTTTTTTTATACACTCATCTTACACTAAGGAAATAATCCTTGTATTGCGAGGGACTTTAAAAACATATAAGTAACGGTCACAAATTACACCAAGGCTCAGAATAACATATTATAGATCTCCAAAGATTTTTTCTGCGTATGATTCGTACCCACGACACTTGGCACGGAAAGTTGATATTTTAATTGCAATGCCATCTGTTCAGTCTTTTAGTTCATGTTAGTTTATGTTATTAACCCGTTTTGAAACTGTCGTTCACAAAAAACAAATAAAACTCATTTTATATAATAGAATAATTTTTAAGTACTTTACTTACGCTAAAATTTGCTGCTAACACACACACACATACGCTTATAATTACTGGTTTTGATTCAATAACTCAGTTTTAACGATACTTTTGTCGTTTACTATGCTAATCGGGTAGCAAAAGAAATTTATTTTAATTGGTAAGGGCGGTACGTTTAAAAATAATAACAAAAAGAAACGAAATTATATGTGCGACACAGTTCAGAAACGAAATTACAGTTCCATATAATGACTGCATTAGGTTTAAATAATGACTCCCATGCTATGTGGTACCATGCCTGAATAATACATATATTTTTACAAATACACATTTTCATTACTACTATCTGTGTGGTGAAGGAGTAAGAATACAATTCACAATTTCCTATCTTACCCGTGGGTGATCGTAAGAGACGATTAAAGGATATAAAACGCATATAACATCTATGCAAGAGAAGAAAAACTCGAAACAAAACCCTATATCTAGACGTCTGACCTGCGCGGTATAGTAGGTCAATTTCCCTTCTATTAAGGAGGAGGCCCGAGCCCAACTGTGGGACATATGTGGGCTGAGATGATGATGATTGATTGTTGACTATTTTTATTGCTCTTGGTAGCGAACGAGCAAGCAGCGTGATGGTGACTATTATTGCCGCCCATGGGCCTTTTCAATGCCAGGTGTTCCGCTAGATCACTACCAAGAAAAATCCCAAATCCACCCATAAAGTTCCTTCTCTCTCGCTTACCGAACGAAACATAGTAGCATATTGACACTGGTCAGACCTCAATTTTCTGGAAGAATATGGTACCCCGAACGGACCGCCCGCGGCTGTATACAGAAAACTGTCCACATTGTCCTACCACCACTATTGAAATATTGTCTTCAAAAAATTCATCATCATCTCAGCTTATATATGTCCCACTGTTGGGCTCGAACCTCCTCAATAATGAGAGGGTAATTGACCTACTACACCACGCTGGTCAGACGTGTTGGTATATGGTTTTGTTTCGAGTTTTTCTTCTCTCACTGTATTACTGTTTTTATTAATGCGTTTATATCCCTTAGTCGTCTCGTACGGTCACCTACGGGTAAGGTAGGGGGGCTGAATTGTATTCTTATTCCGTCACCACACGGAAAAAAATAAAGTAGGTATATTAAAAAACAATCTAACCCAAATTTAATCATAAATTAGATTATTAATTAATATTAGTACTTCATAAGTGAATAACTTTAAAGGTTGCCTGGAAGATATTGCTATTTGCGATAAGACCGCCAATTATACAAGTTGTCTTGAATTTTCGTAATAATTATAATATTTATCTAATGTGATGTGTACAATAGAGACCTTATCTAGACACACAAAGACCTCGTTTTGGCTCCATCGTAAGTTTAAAACCAAATTTGGTTAATATATTAAGACCCACGTTTTCATATACCAGTTTGAATATTTAGATACTTCACTTGAATCTTTGTGTTATACAAAAGTTATTAATTTTATATTTTAATGTTATATTTTCTAAGTAATTGATTTACTGGTAGAAACTAGGCACGTCAAATATTAAGCTTTGGGTAACGAAGGCACGATTACCTGCACCTGATGCTACTCTAGCAGGGCGCGCAAATGAACGAACGAGAGACTTTTCGAGATGGTACCCGAAAGGGTAACCCACCGGACGGGTATCGGTAACGGTGGCTCACCTACTTTGTGTTAAAAGGTACATGTGAGGCAGACTATGTCGCCCCGAACGGATTGGGCGAGGTATGACCATGTCATAGAAAAGATCAAATTTTGAGATTCAATAAATCTTATGTTATTTCTTTTATGTAAATAACTATAAGAACAATAATTGATTAATCGCATAAAGTATTATACTGCGCAGCAATCGAAATCAATATCGATAATAGGTCTTTTAACCACTACGCCATTTATGCAGTCAAGTCGAAATACAATTAAACTAAAAAAAAGTTCAAGCTAATATGAAATACAGCACCTCACACACAGTATATTTACACAACCACTTTTTTTTTTTTTTCGAAACAGGTCAAACCACAATCAAACCTTATCCTAATCCGCTTGGACTCATTCCTTATCTTTAGTGTCATTCTATTACTACTTGGCATTTCATACTCTTCATTCTCTTACTCTTATCTCAATTGCTTGGGGTCGATACAATATGTACTCTTCTTACATAGTACATATTGTAAAAAGTTATTGGCAATAGTTTTATGACTGACCGCCTGCCAGCCGTCAACCCTCCTTGGGAATGAAATTGTTGACCAAACGGCATCAGATGGAGTTGGCCCAGGTCGTTATAAGGCTGCCCCTGGATGCCATGAGTGTGGCGCGCAAATCGATGACGCGCGTCACACCCTGGAGGTATGTCCCGCCTGGGGGCCTCAGCGCCGCGACCTGTCGGCGGTCATTGGAGCGGACCTGTCGTTGTCAACCGTCATCAACAAGATGCTTGACAGCGACAGGCACTGGACGTCGATGGCCTCCTTTTGCGAGGAAGTCATCTCTGCAAAGGAGGCCGCGGAGCGAGAACGCGAAGCACTCGCGTCTGCGAACTCGCTCCGCCGGCGGCGACCAAGGAGAGGGAGGCGCCGCTACGTGCACCTCCTCCCACCGCCTTGACGGCTGACTGGTCGTGGCCAGATGGCTAAGCGTAGGGGTGTCGGGGATAGAATGTCAATAGACGATCTCTCCGGCATCCCGTAAAAGCGCGGAAGGGACCGCTGTTAGGTTTTACTGGGTATTCCGGCCGTCAATCTCATGGCCGGCGAGTCCCACACACCCCCCCGTCTGTCACTGGCGGGGGATGTGCGCAAAAGCATTTCCACAGTGTAAACAAAAAAAAAAAAAAAAGGTCGTTATAAGGCTATGGGGCGTCGGGGATCAAATGTCAGTAGACGATTTCTCTGGCGCCCCGTAAAAGCACGGAAGGGGGCCGCTGTGGTTTTAGTGGGTATTCTGGTCGGACTAGCCGGCTGGCGAGTCCCACACTCCCGTTTCGACATCGGCGGGAACGGGTTAGCGCGTAAAAGCGTTTCCACAGCGTCAACAAAAAAAAAAAAAAAAAAAAGGTTATAAGGCTCTTAGTCGTTTTTTACGATACGATGCGAGCATAGTAAGGGTTGGTAGTATTCGTAGCCGCTACCACACAGCTATTCAGCATTTCATACTATAGAATTTTATATTATCTTTCTACTTGCATTTCATAATTCTATATGAAACAATCCGTAATATGTATTTTTAATACATTGAAGGAAAGTTTAATATCTTCTAAGTATTTCATCTTAGTGGACGACTGATATATCGACTAATTCCATAGTTGATTATATACGCGTATATACGCTTTCATCATTATCATCATCACAGCCTATAAATGTCCCACTGTTGGGCTCGGGCCTCCTCCGTAATGGGAGAGAAATTAACCTACTATACCGCGAATGTCATACGTGTTGGTATAGGGTTTTGTTTCGTATTTTCCTTCTCTCGCATAGATTTTATATGCGTTTTATATCCCTTAGTCGTCTCGTACGATCCCTCACGGGTAAGATATTGGGTGGTGAATTGTATTCTTACTCCGTCACCACACAGAATATACATACACTTTAAATTATCAAAAATCCTATTACATGTTTTCGTTCCATATAACTTGTAATTTACATTTGTTTTCAAGTCAATCCTAAGGAAATTATCCTTGTATCGTGGGGAATTTTACAAAAAATTATTACATACATACATACGTATCTTCACGCCATATCCCTTGCAGGGTAGGCAGAGAGAACAGAGTGCCAGAGAACTCTATCCTTGCATACTTCACTCGCTTCCTCAACATTCACAATTCTCTTCATACAAGCTCACCGGTTTCGGAGACTCTTGACTCCACCTTCCTTCAGTACATGACCGATCTGGTCTAGGAAGGTAAGTCTCGGTCTCCCCCGGTACCTACATCCTTCCACCAGACCCGTTTCGTCAACCAGACGTTCGTTCGGCATTCTTTGCACATGTCCGAACCATCGGAGCATTCTCTTTCGCATCTTTACACTAATACTCTCTTTCATACCTACTCGCTCTCTTACGTCGTCGTTACGAATGCGGTCGGTCAGCCTAACTCCACAGATTTTCCGTAGAGATCGCATTTCGACCGCATTAATTTTACTTTCATACTCTTTTCTTCATACCTAACTCTCGCTTCCATACAGTAATGTTGGGATAAGCACTGCGTTATGTATTGCTACACGTTCCTTCTGGCTGAGGTGGTGGCTACCGAGAAGTTGTCCCAATGCTCCGTTCACTCTATTGCCCACATTCACTCTATTTCCCACATTCACTCTTCGCTCTATATCAGTGGTGTACCTTCCATCTCGGCTAAATCCACATCCAAGATATACAAATTCATCCACTTGCTCTAGTACATCATTACCCATTGTTACTCTTACATCTGTTCTGGCTTCATCTCTTTCAAAGACCATTATTTTGGTTTTGCTCACATTCACGCGTAGACCTCTTTTCTTACAATCTTCTGTCACTGTGTCGACTAGGGTCTGCAGATCAGTCGCTGACTGTGCCAGCAGGACTGCATCATCTGCATAGAGCAGACCAGTGACCACTGAGTCGCCCATCTGGACTCCCACATTCATATCGTTCAAACTTTGGAGACATTTATCCAGATAAATGATAAACAGCCTGGCTGACAGAACGCACCCCTGCTTAACGCCGATATTGACGTCAAACCAAGGCGACATTCCATCATCCAGCCGCACACAGGCTCTACAGCTCATGTAACTGGACTGCACAGCCTGTAGCAGTTTACCGTTAATACCATACTCCGGTAAAATGTTCCAAAGTTCCTTTCGTACAACCGTGTCAAATGCTCTCTCCAGATCCACAAAACTGCAAAAAACCCTCTGACCTAGAGCCAGATGCTTCTCCACAATGTTGCGCAGAGAGATCACTTGATCCATGCATCCCCTTCCACTACTGAAACCTCCTTGTATCTCACACAGTAAACCATCGGACACCATCCTCATTCTCCTTTCAATAATTTTACAGTACACTTTTGCTGCCAAACTGGTCAAGCTTATGGCTCTGTAATTTGCGCAGTCATAACGCAAACCCTTGTTTTTAAACAAAGGCACGATGACTGCGCTATTCCAGTCCCTGGGAACCATTCCCGAGCTCCAACATAAATTGAGAAGCAACAGGAACGCCTCCCAGACACAGGCGCCACCAAGCTTGATCATCTCGGTAGACACCATATCAATACCCGTTGCCTTACCATTTTTCAAACTTCTTATCGCCCATTCAACTTCATCCATACTGATGCCCTCGGAGGACGCCGGTGCCGAATGTTGATCTACTAAACCACATGCGACACCAGCGGCAACTCGAGTATCCGCATACATATCGCCAAAATATTCACTCCATCAGCTTAACACGTCTTGTGTTTGTGTAAGAATGTCTCCATCTTTAAATCTTATTTTATTCATTCTGAAGGCTGACCAACCACACCGAGACTTCTTCACCTCCCTCCAAAAGAGTTTGGTGTTACCCTCGAAGTTTTTAGTCAGCCTATCTTCTGCACTTGTTAAATTAATTTTGTATATATTATATTTTTTGTATATATATAGGTATTATATTTAGATATATGTATTATTAATACTCAATATTATCTGTAATAGGTATCAGGTTATTATCATATCAGATAAATAAGATAGTAAAGCAAACAACCTTATTACAATACATTTAATTTAACATATCAATTTATCATAATACACAGATAAATAAGATAGTAAAGCAAACAACCTTATTACAATACATTTAATTTACATATCAATTTATCATAATACTGTTCAATGAAAATAAGCAAAAGTATTACCATGAAATGCACAACTACATAATGATACAAAAATACAACCTTAGATGTTAACAGTACGAAAGCCAACAGCAACTGACCGTTTCACCGCGCTGTCGCTCCTTAAATACCCACAAACTGCACAAACAACCGACAAACCACAACTTTGATATCAAATCAGCGACTATTATTTCATTTTAATCCACTTTTCACCCTAATAACACAAATCATATCGTAATTCATCATTATTTTTTAAATCGACGTAAAATAGAATCTTATTACCTTTTTAAATGTTATATACCTATACATTTCTTCTATTATTAATCTAACACGGCCATACTGACAAGTACTTCGCTCTCGAAGTACATCATTGTATTATTGCTAACATATTTGCAAACAGTGACTGCTCAAAACTTACATATGTTTGTTTGCCAATTGCCTAGACGTGTCAAGCCCCCTCCACCCGCTGCTTGTGGGATAAACTTGCACCAAGCAAAAGACCGACCAGCGGAAACAACATATTGCAAATCATGATTCTTCAAAATTTATATATTTTTGTTTGCCAATTGCATAGACATGTCAAGTCCCCTCCACCCGCTGCTTGTGGGATAGACTTGCACCAAACAAAAGACCGACCAGCGGAAACAAAATTTATATATCTTTGTTTGCCAAATGCCTAGACGTGTCAAGTCCCCTCCACCCGCTGCTTGTGGGATAGACTTGCACCAAGCAAATGACCGGCCAGCGGAAACAATTTATTTATTAAACAATCACAATCCACCCACAAACAAATTAGCAATTATACACCTATAATAATTCGTAAGCTACATTTTCCTTGCAATTTGTAGCAATCATTACGGAGGTTAGAAGAAATTTCATAAGGGCCTTTAAATTTTGATCCTAATTTATCCTTACACCTATGATTCTGTGAGACATGTACTTCATATTCGACGAACAGTGTCAAAACGTTTTTTTTTTTTAATATTTGCCGCTATTTGTATAGTATATAGTTTAGCTATGTCTCAAGCAGTGTCTAATTTAATTAAGTATCGTATTTCGTTTGCGACAAATTACACCAATAAGTAAGCGTAAATAGTAAAACCTTCTGTATGTTCCTGTTAATAGATTGTTGGATTTTCCATAAAACGTTCGGCCAATCTGACTGTCTTGCATATAGTATTAAGCAATAGTCACAATAAATACGTAACGTTCTACTTGCCCCTTACTTCTGAGGGTACAATGGAAATTAAGTAATGTTCTACACGTAGTTCATCAAACAAAAAAATAACATGATTTGACTACTACTAAAATTAATTCCTTGACGTTTCGAACACTACAGTGATCATGGCCACGGGAGGACCAGGGTGTCTTACGCCCAATAAGTCATCGTTATTACAGAAATTTATGTATATCTACTACAGGATCAGTTATTAAATTTTGGCCCGCATTTTTAATACAAATTAATTGCCAGCACATAAGAAAATGATTCTATGTGTAAAATTTTATATTGTTTATGGCGAGTTATAACTATTAAACATTTAATTTATGATAATTATCATATTGCGGCAATATATAAGTTTATAAAACTAACAAATGTATTCAGCTACCTATATATTTTTTTTAAACTAGCTAGTTATTCTCAAAACCAATATGACAATTTCTTTCGTGAAATAGGCGTAATATACTTTGCAATATATAACTTTATATGTCCATTTGGATTAATCTTGTAATATAGCAAATTACTACGAACTACCTACACATTGCTTTGAGTCTATTCTCACGTTTGTTCTCTATGTGAAAAATCTAACCGAGATTGGGTGTCATCTATTAAATTTACAGTATTAAGCATAGCCATAGGCAGTTCAATAGGATTTCGACCGAGGAAATCGAAATAGCTTATATATTGTCCCTTTAGTAAGTAATTTCAAACTGCATATTTAGCCACCTACAAGCTAAATGGGTTATTTTATTCGTGGTTGATTTGATACATACATTCAGTTATAATTTTAAGTTAGTTCCTAGTATATAAACTAATGTGTTTCACAGCATTGTAAATGGCTAAAGTTTCTAGATCGTATGAACTATGTTTCAACTTAAAGGTGTTGTTCTTTTACTGAAATAGGCACCCTAAAATTATTAAATTTCTGCAATAAAATAAATATCTAATATCACTAATAACGTCATATAATTCAGTTTGTAAGCTAGGATCGAAAATCGATAGCGAAGGTCTAGACACTAAATACCTAATGTAAAACATAATCTCTCGCGATCAGACTCGAGTCCCATTTATTGTACTTTTTCTTTTGGAAAATAAGTCAACGAGTTCTGTACCAAAAATGTGACCCAAGTCGACATTCAGATGGTCTTTATGACTAAATATACCAGAGCGAAGCCCTTTAATGCCTTACCAGCTCCTGCGACGGTACCGATACTGCGCCATCCCAATACTTTAAGACAGTTCCTCGATGTTGAGACCTCAGCCTTCTGCATCACGGCCCTCGTCACTTTTCGCTAGGTAGAAGGCTGCATTTGCTATGTCATCATCAGCATGATGATTGCCGGATACAGCATCTTAGATTGCCTGGAGAACTTCTAAGACAGCGGGATCTATTCTGAAACTCGGATATTAGGTGTATTAGTAATTAAGGTATTTATCCCACTTCTGATGTTAAATTAATTTTGTATATATTATATTTTTTGTATATATATAGGTATTATATTTAGATATATGTATTATTAATACTCAATATTATCTGTAATAGGTATCAGGTTATTATCATATCAGATAAATAAGATAGTAAAGCAAACAACCTTATTACAATACATTTAATTTAACATATCAATTTATCATAATACACAGATAAATAAGATAGTAAAGCAAACAACCTTATTACAATACATTTAATTTACATATCAATTTATCATAATACTATTCAATGAAAATAAGCAAAAGTATTAACATGAAATGCACAACTACATAATGATACAAAAATACAACCTTAGATGTTAACAGTACGAAAGCCAACAGCAACTGACCGTTTCACTTTTTTTTTTTTTTTTTTTTTTTTTTTTTTGATAACGCAGTGGTTAAAAATGCGTTTCCGCATCCCCGCCCCGGGCGGGGTATGTGGGACTCCCAGGCCCTGAAGGGGTCCTGTATACCCACTAAAACATACCAACTGCGAGTTGTTAGCCGAAGGGGCTTTTACAACTAACCGGTCTGCGGGCGAGCCCGAAGGCTCTCAACCCTGATGACCGTTTCACCGCGCTGTCGCTCCTTAAATACCCACAAACTGCACAAACAACCGACAAACCACAACTTTGATATCAAATCAGCGACTATTATTTCATTTTAATCCACTTTTCACCCTAATAACACAAATCATATCGTAATTCATCATTATTTTTTAAATCGACGTAAAATAGAATCTTATTACCTTTTTAAATGTTATATACCTATACATTTCTTCTATTATTAATCTAACACACTCATATTTGCTCTATCACGTTTCTCTTTCACTAAGGCCTTGGTGTCATTCTTACATTGCCGATATATTTCTTTCTTCTGTTCAGTCTAACTAAAAATAAATAAATATTTAATCTATTTTTTCAGCCTTTTTACATCCACTATTGAATATAAACCCCATGTATTATACGTATAAACATTTTTCTTGAATCACTCCGTCCATTGATGAAAACCGTATTAAAATCAGTTGCTTAGTTTAAAGGATCTGAACGTACAGACAACGCCCACAACTTTATTTTATACTATGTATATATAAAAGAATTATCATATAAAAACTCGATTCTTACAACAATGAGTTTGTATTAGCGTGCCATTAAAAAAAAAAAGAGATTTTTTTTTTATCATAAAGTTATACTACACATATAGTATTGTAGTTAAGATATACAACTACCGTGTCAGGTTCACGGTTTCAATTCTCATAAAGTACAATACTTTATCATCATCATCATCATCATCACAGCTCATAAATGTCCCACTGTTGGGCTCAGGCCTCCTGCGTAGTAGGAGGGAAATTAACCTACTATACCGCGCTGGTCAGACGAGTTGGTTTAGGGTTTTGTTTCGAGTTTTCCTTCTCTCGCATAGATGTTATATGCGTTTTATATCCCTTAGTCGTCTCGTACGATTCCCCACGGGTAAGATATGGGGTGGTGAATAGTATTCTTACACCGTCATCACACGGAAAAACTTTATACGACCCAAAAATTATTGTCTTAGAATAATTTTTGTCCGTTAATTATGTTTTTTAAATCTCTCCAAATATAGATTATTACCAAAATGCAGTGTTATCTTTAAAAAAAGAAAAATCAAATTAATCTATCGCTTTAAAGCTATATAATCTATCAAGCGACTATAATCATAATTATACTGAAATTTCTTTTAAACTTATATCGTTGCTTTTAACAATGTTGGTACCTCCAATTAAAACGAGAGCATTAAGCTTCATACATAGAATGTACGGATTATATTCTTAAGAAGATGGTGCTTAGAAAATTACTCGTATCTGAATTTAACGTAGAAAGAAAATCTCAGCAGTATACTTTGAGCTTTTTTAATACTCTATGATGTTTACATGAATATTTTAAAATAAAATATACAAGTGTATCACCATAGTTTTCTTTCTTATGGGTGATTTAAAAAAAATACTAGCGAATGTAAGTAGTTATGTCTCTGCAAGGGAAACAAAAGTCGACCATATATATATCGACTTTTGACGGACACGTAAACGTCGTCTTGTATTATATTAAATATCTTAGTGATTTAATGTGTTATATTAAATCAAGTATGAAGAGAATTATGAATGTTGAGGAAGCGAGTGAAGTATGCAAGGATAGAGCTCTCTGGCACTCTGTTCTCTCTGCCTACTGACTATATGACGTGATGATATGTATGATATATATATATATATATATATATATATATATATATATATATATATATATATATATATGTATGTATATATATATGTATATATATATATTAAATCAATTTGATGGCATCCTACGTAATGAAATGCGGAGGATATGTTGAGGTGTAATGAGCATGATATAAGAAAGCTTTAGAAATGTTTTCGTTGCCACAAGACCAATAACAAAAGACACAAACAACAATAGGTAACAACGTAAGTATTAACAGGTGATTGACAATACAAAAAAAGGAGGACAAATATTAACTACATATCGGACTTTGGGCGAAAATAACGTCATATGACCCTATTTTCGCTATCTTCTACTATGTATATTGAATATCTTAGTGTTTTAATGTGTAATAATAAATAATTTTAAAGACATTTCATCTAATGTGATGCTTTTTTTGGGGTGGTCTACGGTCGGCGCGCTCCTCGCACCACTCCGTCCGGGGCGACGGCGGTTACACCCGTTCTTCTGTTAATTTCCGTATTTCGGCTTCTATCTCGCAGAGAAATCCCGAGTATAGCCCGTTCCATAGCACGCTGAACGACTTTGTGCTTGGTTATGAGGCCTACATTTAGAGACTACGTTGCCGTGCCGTAAGTCATCACTGGCAATATACACTGGTTATAGACCTGTGTTTTCAGACACTGAGGTATGTTGGACGAGAAGATCCTCTTAAGTTTCCGAACGCTACCCAACTGAGTTAGATTGGTCGGCTGACCTCTTTCTCGAATTTGGATTTACCTAACTGGACTGTATGTCTAAGGTAAACATAATGATAGACAATTTCGAGAATCGCGTTGCCAACTAGGACCGGTACAGGAATGACATAGGCATTTGACATGACATTCGTCTTGTCCATGTTCATTCGTAAACCCACTAGTTGGGATACTCTGCTGAGATCGTTGAGCATGGTGCCAAGGTCCTCCATGGATTCTGCCATAACGACGATATCATCTGCAAATCGAAGATGAGTGATGTATTCGCCATTGATGTTGATGCCGGGTCCGGTTCAATCTAAGAGCTTGAAGACATCTTCCAGTGAAGTAGTGAACAGTTTCGGAGAGATGACATCTCCCTGTATCACGCCTTTCTGCAACTGGATCGGTTTTGTACTTTTATTCCGGATACGGACTGACATTATGACTTTCCTATACAAACACTTCAGCACTTCGATATAACGATGGTCGATTTGGTACCACTGAAGAACATGCAACACCGCCCTAGTTTCGACTAAATCATAGGCTTTCTCATAGTCCACAAACGCTATACACAGAGGCCGATTGTACTTCTCGGTCTTCTAGATAATCTGCCGAAGCGTGAGGATATGGTCTATGGTGCTATAGCTTTTTTGGAAGCCAGCCGATTGGTAATGACCGTCGAAAACAACTTGTACAGTGAAAGTGAGATGGGACTGTAGTTCTTTAGAAGAGCTTTGTCGTCCTTCTTGAAGAACAGCACCACCACATTTCTGGTCCACGACTCTGGAACGTCGCTCCCGAGGATAACGGAATTAAATAGGTTGTGAAGGGCTTTTAAGACCGGCTTGCCGCCTGCCTTCAGGAGCTCTGCCGTAATTCCGTCATCTCCAAGTGCCTTACCGTTGCCATTTCTTAGTTGTTTGAGAGCTATTCTGATCTCGCACAAGCTAATGTCCGGGAGTTCTATGGTATAGTGCCGAGTTAGCTTGAAATTATTTTTATAAGAAAATATTTTTTATTGATTAATAAAATGAAATTTTTAATAATAATACTTAATCTAATTTATATTCATTCTGCTTGACGTCCATTGTTGGATACAGATATATCTAAAGGTTAATAATCCTATAATTAAAGAATTCCGAAATCATATCCTCTCAGAGGTATTTCAGAATGTATTTTTAGTGTATCTATACATTACCAAAGCTATACACTGTCTAGCACTTAATTCTTCCAATTTTAAATTCAATAAGAAATCAAGTATTTACTTGATTTCTTTATATTTATAACACAACAAAATTTAATCCCCAATTTTACACCCTCAGAAGATGAAAATTTATAGCATCTGTTTATCTATCTTTATTCAAGGCGACGGACAAACACTTAATTTGAAGACAATATTTTTTTTCGCCCCATACAAATTTTGTTACTGCGTTTCAACCCTTTTGAAACTAATTCAAAAAAGATACAACTAATAAAACTGCTAGTTTCTAGGTTCAGAACCTTCAGCTCTGAATTGATGAGTCAATCAACTAGCTTCTTTATATGTATATGTCAATATTTGTAATATAAGATTAATAACTAAAAGCTGTTCGTAGAAAATTCGAAACGGTTCCCGTAATGCGCCTATAACCGAACTACTGCGAGCGTGCGTCGAAGCGTAAATTTCATGTAATAAAGCCACCTATGCGAGCAATATATCAGTATATGAATATATGTATTTGTATACGTATAGTAACATATAAATATACTATATTTATACTTATGAGATGAACTATCAAATAACGAATGAAATTCTGTCTAAATTGTTGCTTAAATTCTAATAAAAATAACAGTGGCTTTTTCTTAGAATAGAAATAAATATATTTTGATAATAATCTTCAAAATTGATTCATTATCCGTGTGGTGACGGAGTAAGAATACTATTCACCATTCCATATCTTACCTGTGGGTGATCGTATGAGACGACAAAGGGATATAAAACGCATATAACATCTATGCGAGAGTAGGAAAACTCGGAACAAAACCCTATACCAACACGTCTGACCAGCGTGGTATAGTACGAGTAGGTTAATTACCCTCCCATTACGGAGGAGGCCCGAGCCCAACAGTGGGACATTTAAGGGCTGTGATGATGAATCTTCAAAATAAAAGTAAAGAGGAGAGAATATTTATAAAAGGTATGGTTTTTATGTGGTGATGGAGTGGGATTTTTTTCTTTTTTTAGCGGCGGGCTATGGAGTCGTCACACCCCGCTATGTTCGTCCAGGGCGACAGAAGAAGCGGGGCATGACCCCATAGACCCGCCTTACATGTATCTCTCCACGCCAAACGAGCGGGCCACCGTAACCCGGTCTTTGTCTTCGGTGGCCCGCCCGCGTTATGGAATAGGAATACAATTCACTACTCATGGGTATCGTAACTTGCCCACCGAAGTCAAAAATCGGGTACCGGTGGCCCGCTCGCACGGCGAAGAGAGAGGAATTTTACGGTGGGTCTATGTCTATGGGGTCACGCGCCGCCTTTCCGTCACCCCGGACCGATCTGGCTGGGCGAGACGCATCCATAGTCCACCCAAAAAAAAAAAAAAAAAAAAAAAGGTATCGTAACTAAGAGTTATACTCATAGTGTGTATATAACATCTATTCAAGAGAAGAATAACTCGAGGTAAAACCCTATTCGTCTGTAGTGTCTGTGTCTAGTGTGGTATAGTAGGTTATTTCCCTTCTATTGTGGAGGCTTAAGCTTCAGAAGGATATATTTATTTATTTTTTTTTTTTTTAATAGACACCACCCTGCACTAAGGAAATAAACCTTGTATTGCGGGGGACTTTACAAACATGCAATTAACGCAGACAAATTACACCCAGACTCAGAACAACACTTTGTGGATCGCACAAAGTAATGTCCTGCGTGGGAATCGAACCCACGGCACTGGCACGGAAGGTCGGTATCTTAACCACTACGCCATCTGTGCATCTGTGCATATGAGCTGAGATAATAAAGTTTTTTGAAGTAGTAGACCGCACTGCTATTAGTTTTCTGTCTACAGCTTAAATTGGCCGATTCGACCAGGCTAATACACCAATCTCATAGAAAATCGATGTCTGAGTAGTAGCAACTTGCAATCACCCTTCGTTCGGTGTCCCAGAGAGCCGAAATATCAAACCGTCTTATATCTCATCTTCTCTGATTCCCTTTGTTTCACTTCTACATCTTTTCTTGTTATGAGAACAGGAACTTGAGTATGCCCTTCTATTGCTGAAATCTTTGCGCAGCATTTGCCACTTGCTAATAGGTGGGCTGGTCGATTATTTGCCAATGCAATAAAAATTCTGTTAGGAAATACTGGGTAACCTGTAATGTCCTTCGATAACTCACTGGTCGTAGCAATCCATAATTTCCTTCAGCTCGCTGTTCGTATTGTCCCCGCACAATTAGTTTTAAGAGTACAAGTCAACTTTATGAAAGCGAAGCGACCATTTCTTGTTCTTCATTTTTATTTATTACTTATTATGGATATGAGAGGGTGTGGCCAAGGAAAAGATGCGTTCGGAAATGTGAATAAAGATTGTGTACTTTCGTAATGCGTTAAGTGTAAAGTATTTTTAATATTTTATCTATACTAATATTATAAAGAAGTAAAGTTTGTGTGTTTGTATATTTGTTAAATTGTAAGGGGTAATCTCGGGATCTACTGAACCGATTTTAAAAATTCTTTCACCAATAGAAAGCCCCATTATTGCTGAGTGTCATAGGTTATATAAAAAGCCGAAAAATTAAAAGGCTTTTACGTGGTAGTCCGTTTTGCAAAGTGAATCGGAGAAAAAATGGTCGAATGAAAGCGTTTCTTACGAACGCTGCCTTAATTATAAAAGATATATTTTTGAGTTCTAGAGAAAAGACGTGGAGCTTGAAAATGCCTACAAAAAAGTCAACAACAGCATATGTCTAACTTTTATATTTAAGTTACAAAAAGTAGTTTTTTTAATATTAGCATAGATAATTTAATTTTTAATATTAATAAAATAATTTAAATCGTTAGGTCATATTATCAAAAATTATGAATCTTTATGAAAATAAGTAAACTCATCGTCTTAAGTGTGAAGGCCAAAGCAGCGGACGGCGTGCGATGGCTTCGGTTTTAATTCGGTTCGCGTTCGTGCTCGCTTCGGGAGAAGAGGGCGGAAGTGAACGGAGTTGTCAAAGAAACATACCAAGCTGCTTGCCGTGAGAGAGGTTTGTTAGAAGACGATAACCAGTGGGAAAACACTCTACGAGAAGCCTCCATTTCTCAATGTCCCTGGAAGTTGAGGGAGTTGTTTGTGGTGATATTGTTATTCTGTTACCCATCTGAACCACTCAGTTGGTGGGAAAACTTCAAAGACGATTTATGTGACGATATAAGACATAGAATACGACAGCAGAATCAGGATTTCACTTTACCCTATAATGATGACATGTACAAGGAAGGTCTATTACAAATAGAAAATAGACTTTTAGAACTAAATGAGAAAACCTTAAATGATTTTGGTTTACCTTCTCCAATTCGGCCACATAACAATGCATCGGACATAATACTGATACGTTCATACGATACCAATGAGTTGTCAGTTTTTATTAATGAAAATATACCGAAATCAGTCAGAGACCAGAGACAAGCTTTTGATGCAATAATTGACAGTGTGCTAAATAACAGAGGTTTAATTTTCTTTCTTGACGCCCCTGGAGGCACTGGCAAAACGTTTCTTGCAAATTTGGTATTGGCAAAAGTAAGACAATCCGGGAGAAATGGACTAGCCGTTGCCTCTTTGGGGATTTCCGCTACTCTGTTAAATGATGGGAAAACAGCACACTCCACCTTTAAGCTACCTCTGACAGTCTCACTAGAGCAACAGTCAGTTTGTTCCATACGTAAAAATGGGCCACTCGGGAAACTTTTACAAGAAACATCTTTAATTATATGGGACGAATGTACCATGAGTCATAGATCTATTAACATGTCCCAAGGTCAAACATTCTCTCTGGTGGGCATTGACCTGAGAAAGCCGTGTTTTTCCCATGGGCAGTTATATGTTGGCTTATCTCGGGTCGGAACTCCTGATAGACAATATATTTTGCTACCAATGATAACATTACATCCAATATAGTTTACAGAAAAATTTTGAACAATTAAAATTACCATAACCAAACTAACTTTGCCCGCGACTTGGTCCTCATGGAATTCGTTTATCGCAAATCTCGCAAAAAATGTTTTTTCTTTCGGACAGAGTTACTTTCGAATTTTGTATTAGCATGCAAATACAAACTATACCTACGTATAACCCTCCTTTTGGCAGTTAGAAATTAAAACATAACACTCTGTACTAAAAAAGGATTATTAACATTATGCCCAACGAAGTGGGCACGGGTCAGCTAGTTTAAATTATAAAAGGCGCGCACAGATGAGCTATAAATAAAGTCGATTATATTCGATAAGGTATGAAAAAATTGTTATTGCTTAGTAAAGAATTTCTAGAATATCAAGTAAATAATTATATTAACACTATGCTTTATTTTTTAATTATAAACCAGTTGTAAAAGAAATGCATCAATACATTTTGTCATATTTTTGTCATATGTCATCATATGGAAAACATTTTTCATCAAAGTTTAGTGTTGAAAATAATTATAATATCTGTATGACCGAGCACGGCTCGGTATTTTTTTTTTCACAAACTGTGTTTGTTTTTCGGCAAATATATTTAGATATTAATGGTTGTAATGTTTTTTTAATATTTAGTTAAGAATTACATGCTGATGTAATATGAATACTTTATATCCTATCGACATCATCATTATTCTCCTACTCTTATCCCAATTACTTGGGTTTGATACAATATGTACTCTTCTTTCATATATATATATATATATATATATATATATATATATATATATATATATATATATACATAAGAGATTTCCACCTATGTATTAACTCATCACGATATCTCTGGAACCATAAGGCCTACAAGGCCTACAGACCTTAAATTTGGTGGGAATATTCCTTTCGCTGAGTAAAGGTCAGCTAAGAACGGATCATACGAAATTCCACTCGCAAGGGGGTTACTGGGGTGTAATAATCTATTTTTTTAAATATAACTCCTTTTTTTTTTTTTTTTTTTTGGGGGGTGGGCTACGGTCGGCGCACTCCTCGCACCACTCCATCCGGGGTGACAGAGGGGCGTAAGCGCGCACACCCGTAACCCACCCGTGACGTCGCCTTCGTCGTTGGGCCGACCACCGGAGCAGAGTGACTTGACGTCAGTGGTCGGCCCGACGGAATACCCCTGAGGAGTACCCTCTCCTCGACCGACATCCCCCCCCTCGGGTAGGATGTCGGTCTTTCCTCACGCGGTCGGCCTCTCGGCGGGTGACGGACTAATTCCCCGATCCAGTCACCCGCGGCCTCGGCTAGGGCGGCATCAGGCGCAGGTAATCGCGCCTGCGCCGCCCCAGTCGCCGGCGGCGGCTCGCGCCGTCGAGGAGACGCTCCTCGCGCACGCGCTCCGCCGCCTCCTTCCGCGAGACTACTGCCTCGCAGAAGGTTGCGACCGCGTCCCAGTTCCTGACGCTGTCGAGCATCGCCCTGGCGATGGTCGGCAGCGTCAGGTCGGCACCGATGATTGCGACGAGTTCACGACGCTGCTCCGCCCAAGCGGCACAAACCTCGAGCGTATGCTGCGCCGTGTCTTCGTCGCAATCGCAGTGGTGGCAGGACGGTGTACTCTCCCTCCTGACGACCTTGTGCAGGTATTTGGCGAAGCATCCATGCCCCGTCAAAACCTGCACCAGTCGGAAGGAGAGCACCCCGTGCCGCCGTTCCAACCACTGCATCAGCACCGGCCGGAAGGCCTCTACGGTCCGCACACCGAACCGAGGCCTCTCCAGCCGGACTGCCCAACGGGCAATGACATCTAGGCGGGCGTCAACGCGCCAGGCGGTGAGTTCCCTCAAAGAGACCACACCGCCCTCCGCGCGCACCCCCGACACCCGCCGATACAAATCGGCGAGCATTTCCGCCTCCAGGTCCCACGGGGGACTCCCGGCCAACAGGCACGCTGCCTCCGTCGCCACCGTGCGGTACCCGCGTACAGCCCTGACCGCCATGGCCCTCTGTGGTCGCCACAGAAGAGCCCTGAGTCGGACGGTCAGGGACCCCGCCCACACCGGTGCGCCGTACAGGGCCATCGACCGGACGACCCCCGTGTACAGCTGTCGGCACGTAGCGCTCGGTCCGCCCACATTCGGCATTAGCCATGAAAGGGCGGACGCCGCGCCGACGAGCCGCGGAGCGAGCCTGCGGAAATGCTCCCGAAACCACCAATGCCCGTCGAGCACCAGGCCCAAATACCTCATATGGGCCCGGATGCTGATGTCAACCGAATAAATATAACTCCTACGGACTTGAATTTCGATAGGCATATTTGTGTTACTATACAGAGTTAAAGTACGAACGGCTTTTTTAAAAATTCCATCCCTAAAGGCGATTACGTAGGTGTTACCTCAAAAAAAAAAATCCACATTTTCTAATGCTGCCCATACAGACATGGAATTTAGTGTTTTCTTTTTCTGTCCTGTAAAGTTCGGATGAAGTAGGTGTTAAGAAATTCGATCTCCGAAAGGAATTCTATGTCGCGAAAGTAGTAACACAACTGAATTGACGTAACCGAAGCAAAGCGAGGGCGGGTCGCTAGTAGTATATATTGTAGAAGTAATTGGCAACAGTTTTATGACCGGCTGCCTGCCAGACGGCAAACCTGATTGGGAATATCATTTTTGACCAAACGGCATCAGATAGAGTTAGCCTAGGTCATTATAAGGCCATTAGTCGTCTTTTACGACATCTACGAGCAAAGTAAGGGTTGGTAGTATTCGAAGCCGCTACCACACAGCTATCCTATCGACATAGTAAAGTTATTAAATAAATAAAAGGACGAAGTCGCGAGCACAGATATTACTTATCATCATCTTGCTCTTATCTCAATCACTTGCGAGTCGATTAAATATGTGGAGTACATATTCCAGCTTCCATCGAGCCAATAACTCTTGCCAATAACTCTTGCCAATAACTCTTGCCAATAACTCTTGCAATACATACGAGCTTCCATCGTACGTATTGCAAGAACAATAGGCATGGCAGTAGCAGGCAGGGCAATAGTTTTACGACCGGTCGTCAACTGTCACCAACCCTCTTTGGGAATGTAATTGTTGACTAGACGACATCAGGTGTAGTTGGCCCAGGTCGAGCTAAAACTTTTAGTTGTTTTTACGACAACCATGAACAAAGTAAGGGTTAGTAGTATTCGTAGCCACTACCACTCAGCACAGCTATTAAACTAAATTAGCTATACTGACAGACAACTCAACAAATCGAAAAATATAGATATAGAATCTTGTGAAATTAATCGCAGTGCCATCTATAGAGTGCAATTGTGAACCTAAACTATTATTGAGTTCATCTTCCCACACGCACAAAATTTCATCAAAATCGGCTCAGCCATTTAGAAAAATTTTAGTCATATACACTCATCAATCATAGTGCCATCTACAGAGTTCAATTGTTAATCTAAACTATTATTGAGTCCACTTTAACACAGGCTAATTTCATCAAAATCCGCTCAGCGATTTAGGAGAATTTCAGTCATAGACACTCGTATAAAGAAATTATGTATAAAAAGATATTAAACTGTTATATAAAAACAGCATTATTCTCTACAGTGTTGTGACAATCCCAGTTTCTTTTGTCTACGTTTGAGAAACGTTAATGAGTCAGCTCATTAGCCAATGGACTTTTAAATCTCCTAAATCGTAGTCTTTTTATAGCTACGAGTATTTGAAATTCCTTAAAACGTAATTCATTAAATTTCAACTTTATTAATTAATCGGGTTTTATAAAATGTTATTAATGTTATTTTGTATAAGAGCCTGTATTTATTTTTATTGCGTGTGGTAAATGAGAAAATAATCTACGTGATGGCAAGTCGTATCTGCTTGGACTTTCACAATACTAGGGGCATATAATTTTTCCAAAAATAGATCTGATCGAATGATTTCTAATGTTCACGCGAATGTTACATTTGAAATAAAACTACTTTTTTACGGATTCTATCGCGTTTGTATCTGATTTTTATTGCCGGACGTTTCGAACACTTTACAGTGATCATGGTCACGAGAGGACTAAGGTGTCTTACGTCCAATATGTCATTGTTATTACACAAATTTATATCTATCCTATAAGATATTAAATTTTGACCTACATTTTTAATCGGAGGGGATCGATCGAAATCTTCGGAGGGCTTGAAAGAATAAAGTTTGAAAGGTTGCAAGAAGAGTGTGTAAGAGAAAAGTATGCAGAGGGTGTCCGAGAACGGCTGACGATGGCAAGCCAGCCGCAATCGGACATTGAAGAATGCTGGAGAGTATTGAAAGAGAGTATGGTAGATACAGCGAAAGAAGTATGTGGAAGTTCAAAGAAGCATAGAAAAACAAATGGTGATGCATGTTGGGATGCGGAAGTGGCAGCTTCCGTAGAGCAAAAGAAGAAAGCATGACTGGACTATGTCTCTTCTTTGAATCTGAATGACAGTATGACTGAACAGAAGAAAGAAATATATCGGCAATGTAAGAATGATACCAAGGCCTTAGTGAAAGAGAAACGTGATAGAGCAAGTATGATTGCAGAAGATAGGCTGACTAAAAACTTCGAGGGTAACACCAAACTCTTTTGGAGGGAGGTGAAGAAGCCTCAGGGTGGTTGTTGTTGGGGTACGATGCCAGAAACCTCCGCGTGGTGTACCCTGGGTGCGGGCGACAGTCCCCCAGATCCCTCTGTCGAATTGTCGCCCGTAGCGAATCTCTGGCGCGAGGGGGGGTTCCCCAGCGATGGGTTGAGCCCCAATTCGCTCCTGACCCTCTAGTTGTAGAGGGTTCAGGAGGCGAAATTTCAGACGGGCCCGGTCACTCATTCATTTGAGGGCTGGGCAGGCTTATGCCACCGCCGACATATCGTAAACCTGATA
The DNA here is from genome assembly GCA_905163515.2 of Lymantria monacha. Classification (NCBI taxonomy): domain Eukaryota; kingdom Metazoa; phylum Arthropoda; class Insecta; order Lepidoptera; family Erebidae; genus Lymantria; species Lymantria monacha. Next base: position 5,903,718 of record LR991087.1, read on the forward strand.
TCTTGCTTCAAGACAAGTTGTCGTGAGGCGTAGTATCGGGAACGAGGGTCTTGGCTTAACCGCCCGGATCGCGAGGAAGAAAACCTCTATAAAGAGTTCGAATCAACATTCGAATTCGGAAATCACCCAGAATCTTAAGTTCTGGCGTGCGGCGAGAAGATGCATGGCAGATGGGTTGTTCTGTCGTTAGCACGCTCCAGCCAGGGTACCGGCCGACCCCCTGGTTGGTAAATGTAGGCTTGCCCGGGTACAGGGATCTCTGCCCGGGTCGACCGTTAGTTCTCCCATACTCGTGGGAATCAAATGGATTTGCCTAATAATATTTTACCAGACGGGAATCCAGCGGATTCCCACATCACGGCCTCGTCAAGCCAATGCAAAACTGACCAAAACGACGCCTCGTCCTTAGGACTAGAGGCGTCTGCCAAGGGCCCGGCACCGGCCAAGGAGGCCCCCCCCCCTCTTGAAGACGAAGAAGCGTCGACAGGCGCGGTTCACATGGGAGAAAGCCGCGAAAGCGAACGCTCGCGAGAAGAAGCGGAATGCTGAAAACCGCGAGCGTTATGCGCGCGAGCGGGATAAGGACGGCGGCAGATCCACTGCAGAGCCGTCAACGGACGAGGGCGACAATTCTGTCGCAGAGCCGTCCAGAGACGAGGGCAGTGGATCTGCCGATGTGATGGACGAGGGCGGTAGTTCCGCAGAGCCGTCCAAGGAGTTCAGCAGATCGGCTGAGGAAGCCGCCACCGCCAGGTCGTCACCGCGCCCTGCGGCGGTGGCCTTGACCGCGGCCCTGACGGTAAGGGAGGGAGGCCCTCCCCTCGAAGGTGCGGAAGCGCCCCCTAAATAAGGAGGGCAGCTCAGGCGCAGATTCAGAGGGGAGCGTGGTCATCATGCCTCCTCCCAAAGTTCCGGTCTCTCGCAGAGGGCGAGGGGCCGCGGCGTCGGGAAGGACGACCCACTCCCCGGCCGGCGGAGTGCGTGGAGGGGTGGAGGCTGGCAGGCGGGCCGATAATGAGGCGGCCGCCGCGAGGGTGCTGGGGGTGTTGTCCGGCATCCCTCCCACCGAAGTGGCGGCCGCTGGTGCCCGCGCGAGCGCCCCAGCCACGAATATGGAGGCCCTGCAGGCCGAAAACGCCCGCCTTGGTGGCGAAGTATCAGGCCTGCGGGCCCAGAACCGCCGGCTGGAGTCGGAGCTGGCCGCGGTACGGAGGGCCAACCGCCTCCTAACCAAGGACGTGACTGACCTGAAGGCCCAAATGGCGCGGCTCATGCAGCCTGCGCCAACCGCGCCGCCGACCAGCGCTAGCCGCGATGGAGTCGAGGTCGCCGCCCACAAGAAGAAGACGCCGCCGACTGCAGGGCGTGCGCCGCCAGCCACCGCTAGCCGGGCCGCCGCGGCAAGGAAGCCGTCAAACGTCGCGGAGCGGGCCCTGGTAGAGGTCCAGCCGGCGACACCAACCCCGCTGCCCGCGGTGGAGGGCGTGCCGGACGAGGCCTTGCGCGCCATTATTGACACCATCGGCAATCTGGTCGATGCGCGCTTGGCCGTTCTGGAGGCAAGGCTGCCTCCAGAACCACGTGTTCGACCGCCTCTTGCCGCGGACAAGCGGCCATATGCGGCACCAGCCCCCGCCCCGCTACCCTGTCAGGGTGGCCACGTGGGGGGGCGCTACGCCGCAGCCGCGGCAGGGCCCAAGCCCAAGGGGCCCGCTCCGAAGAGGAAGACGGCACCGGCTTCTGCCGGACCGCAGTTATCGCCCGCACCGACACCGCCGGCGACGACTAGCGCACCCGCGACTGCGCCTGCCGCGCCTGGCACGCCCGCTGCGCGCGAACAGGGTTGGCAGGTGGCCGAGCGCGGCAGGAAGAGTCGTGGCCAGAGAAGGAGAGCGGCGGCGAAGCGCGCCGCTGAGGTCGCCGCTCCTCAGGCAGGAGCCGGAGGCGAGAAGAAAAGGAAGAGGCCGCGCAAGGGGCTCCGGCCGCCGAAGACAGCTGCAGTGGTGGTCACTGTGCTGCCTGAGGCGGCAGAAAGGGGCCTCAGCTATGAGGCCGTTCTGAGGAAAGCCCGGCGGGAGCTCGACGTCTCCGACATAGGAGGCGTCGAAGCCAGGACTCGCAAGGCCCGGACAGGGGCTCGGATCTTAGAGTTCCCTGGGGCCGAGGGCACCAGGACGGCCGATAGCGTGGCGTCGAAGCTGCGAGGTCTGTTCGCCGAGGAGGGTGGCGTCAAAATCGCCAGACCCGTAAAGTGCGCCGAAATGCGCATCGCGGGTTTGGACGACTACGGGAGGGCCAGCTGTACGAGGCGTACCGCAGTGCGCGTACCGCCTTTCGGCTGGCCATCCGGTCCGCCAAGGACGCGAGTTGGCAGGAGATGCTGGACGGTCTTGACCGTGACCCCTGGGGTCGCCCGTATCGCGCGTCGCTGAATAAGCTTCGCGCGCAGGGCCCCCCCCTCACCGAGACCCTCTAGCCCGACCTCCTTCGTAGAGTGGTCGAGGAGCTGTTCCCGCGGCAGTCGGAGCACACGCCCCCGGTCATGGCTTCGCCAGATCACGACCGCCGGCCGTCGAGAGTGTTCCGCCCGTGACGGAGTCGGAAGTGGGGCAGCCGTGGCGAAGATTCGTTCCGCCACCACGGCCCCCGGCCCGGACGGAATCCCAGTCCGGGTGTTGACGTTGCTCCTCGAGCATCTCGAACCTCGCCTCAGGCGACTGTTCAACGCCTGTCTGACGTCTGGACAGTTCCCTGAGTGCTGGAAGGAAGGGAGGTTGGTTCTCCTGCCAAAGCCGGGACGGCCCCCGGATTCGCCGTCGGCCTACAGGCCCATTGTGCTTCTGGACGATGTGGGTAAGCTGCTGGAGCGTGTCCTCGCTGCCCGCATCGTCCAGCACCTGGAAGAGGTGGGGCCCGATCTGTCGGACGCTCAATTTGGGTTTCGAAGGGGGCGTTCGACCATCGGGGCCCTGCTACGCCTGAGGCAGACGGCCGCGGAGGCTGTCACCGGCAAAGGAGTGCTGTTGGCGGTGTCGTTGGACATCGCCAACGCCAGACTATTTAGAGGGGCGCAGTGTTCTCTACGCGAGCCCCGCAGGGGACATTGTGCGGACGCCCATGTCGTGCGGTGTTCCGCAGGGGTCGGTTCTGGGGCCGACTCTGTGGGACATCGGTTACGACTGGGCGTTGAGAGGGAGTCTCCCCCCCGGGCTGAGCGTTATTTGCTATGCTGACGACACGCTCGTCACAGCCCGGGGCAGGACATTCGAAGAGGCGGCGAGCCTGGCCACTCTCGGCACCGAGGAGATGGTCAGGCGAATCGAGGCGCTGGGGCTCAGGGTGGCCCGAAACAAGACGGAGGCTCTACTATTCCATGAGCCCCGTGTGAGGCTGCCCATCGGCGCCTCGTTAGTCGTCAACTCCATCCACATCAGTATCCAGGCCCATATGAGGTACTTGGGTCTGGTGCTCGACGGGCGATGGTGGTTCCGGGAGCATTTTCGTCAAATTGCTCCCCGGCTGGTCGGCGCGGCGTCCGCCCTTTCTCGGCTCATGCCGAACGTGGGCGGACCCAGTTTTCAGGGCCGACGGCTGTATGCGGGGGTGATCCGCTCAATGGCCATGTACGGCGCACCCGTGTGGGCGAGAGCTCTGAACGCCCAACTCAGGGCGGTTCTGTGGAGGCCACAGAGAGTCATGGCGGTCAGAGCCAATCGCGGGTACCGCACGGTGTCGACAGAGGCGGCGTGCCTATTGGCCGGGACACCCCCGTGGGTCCTAGAGGCGGAGATGCTCTCCGACCTCTACCGGCGGGTTACCTCAATGCGCGAAGAGGGTGGCTCCCCATCGTTCAACGAGATAGCCACCTGGCGCGAGGACGCCCGCCGAGAAGTCATCGCCCGCTGGGCTACGCGGCTGGAGAGGCCTAGATACGGTGTTATTACCGTTGAGGCCCTCCGGCCCGTACTGATGGAGTGGATGGAGCGGCGGCACGGAGTCCTCTCTTTCCGGTTGGTGCAGGTCTTGTCGGGGCATGGTTGCTTCGGCGAGTACCTGCACACGGTCGTGCGGAGGGAGTGGACTCCGTCCTGCCACCATTGCAGTAGCGACGAGGACACGGCGCAACATACGCTCGAGGTATGTACGGGCTGGGACGGGCAGCGCCGTGACCTCGTCGCTGTCATCGGTGCCGACCTGATGCTGCCGGCTGTTGCGCGAGCGATGGTCGACAGCGTCAGGAATTGGGACGCGGTCGCCGCCTTCTGCGAGGCTGTCGTCTCGCAGAAGGAGGCGGCGGAACGGGCCCGGGAGGATTCCCGTGACCCGGGCCGCCGCCCGCGGCCGGGTCGGTGCCGGGGCTGATGCCGCCCTAACCGAGGCTTCGGGTGATCGGACCGGGGAATTGTCCGGTCACCCGACGTGAGGCCACCGCGTGAGGACGACGCCTCGACGGCGAAAGCTGTCGGGGCGTCGTCCTCACGGAGAGGAGCCCAAGAGGGCATACCGCCGAGCGAGCCACCGAAGACAAAGATCGGGTACCGGTGGCCCGCTCGTACGGCGAAGAAGAGGTGCTTGCAGGGTGGGTCAATAGGGTTGCGCGCCGCCTCTTCCGTCACCCCGGACCGATTTGGCGGGGTGCGACGTCCATAGCCCACCGCAAAAAAAAAAAAAAGAAGGGTGGTTGTTGTTGTTGTTGTGTTGTTTGCCTTCAGAATGAATAATATAAGGTCTAAAGGTGGAGACATTCTTACACAAATACAAGACGTGTTAAGCCGATGGAGTGAATATTTTGGCGATATGTATGTGGATGCTACGGTTGGTGCCGGTGTTGCATGTGGTTTAGTAGATCAACATTCGACAACGGCGTCCTCCGATGGCATCAGTATGGATGAAGTTGAATGGGCGATAAGAAGTTTGAAAAATGGTAAGGCAGCGGGCATTGATATGGTGTCTGCCGAGATGATCAAGCTTGGTGGCTCCTGTGTCTGGAAGGCGTTCCTGTTGCTCCTCAATTTATGTTGGAGCTCGGGAATGGTTCCCGGGGACTGGAATAGCGCAGTCATCGTGCCTTTGTTTAAAAACAAGGGTTCACGGTATGACTGCGCAAATTACAGAGCCGTAAGCTTGACCAGTTTGGCAGCAAAAGTGTATGGTAAATTTATTGAAAGGAGAATGAGGATGATGTCCGATGGTTTACTGTGTGAGACACAAGGAGGTTTCAGGAGTGGAAGGGGATGCATGGATCAAGTGTTCTCTCTGCGCAACATTGTGGAGAAGCATCTGGCTCTAGGTCTGAGGGTTTTCTGCAGTTTTGTGGATCTGGAGGGAGCATTTGACACGGTTGTACGAAAGGAACTTTGGGACATTTTACCGGAGTATGGTATTAACGGTAAACTGCTACAGGCTGTGCAGTCCAGTTACATGGGCTGTAGATCCTGTGTGCGGCTGGATGATGGAATGTCGCCTTGGTTTGACGTCAATATCGGCGTTAAGCAGGGGTGCGTTCTGTCAGCCAGGCTGTTTATCATATATCTGGATAAATGTCTCCAAAGGTTGAACGATATGAATGTGGGAGTCCAGATGGGCGACTCAGTGGTCACTGCTCTGCTTTATGCAGATGATGCAGTCCTGCTGGCACAGTCAGCGACTGACCTGCAGACCCTAGTCGACACAATGACAGAAGATTGTAAGAAAAGGGGTCTACGCGTGAATGTGAGTAAAACCAAAATAATGGTCTTTGAAAGAGATGAAGCCAGAACAGATGTAAGAGTAACAATAGGTAATGATGTACTAGAGCAAGTGGATGAATTTGTATATCTTGGATGTGGAATTAGGCGAGATGGAAGGTACACCACTGATATAGAGCGAAGAGTGAATGCGGGTAATAGAGTGAACAGAGCGTTGGCGCAACTTCTCGGCAGCCACCACCTCAGCCAGAAAGCACGTGTAGCAATACATAACGCAGTGCTTGTCCCAACATTACTGTATGTTAGCGAGAGTTGGGTATGCAGAAAAGAGTATGAAAGTAAAATTAATGCGGTCGAAATGCGATCTCTGCGGAAAATCTGTGGAGTTAGGCTGACCGACCGCATTCGTAACGACGACGTAAGAGAGCGAGTAGGTATGAAAGAGAGTATTGGTGTAAAGATGCGAAAGGGAATGCTCCGATGGTTCGGACATGTGGAAAGAATGCTGAACGAACGTCTGGTTAAGAAGATATACAATGCGAAAGTGGAAGGATGTAGGTACCGAGGGAGACCGAGACTAACCTACCTAGACCAGATCGGTCATATATTGAAGGAAGGTGGAGTCAAGAGTTTCCGAAACCGGCGAGCGTGTATGAAAAGAATTATGAATGTTGAGGAAGCGAGTGAAGTATGCAGAGATAGAGTTCTCTGGCATTCTGTTCTCTCTGCCTACCCTGCAAGGGATATGGCGTGATGATATGTATGTATGTATGTATTTTTAATACAAATTAATTGCCAGTATAATAAGAAATTTAAAATCAAAATTACAGATCAGTGTAATGATTTCTAATGTTTACATGAGTATTAGAAACTAATACTATTTTTACGGACTTTTATCACTTTTCACATTTTGATAATTTCAACCGTTCACGGTCACGAGAGTATTAAAGTGTGTCACATCTAACACGGTATTATAATTACAGAAGTATTTTTATTATTTATTCGCTACACCTTTGATTTTTCTTTGATCTACAATTTTGATATAAATTCGTTGCCAGAAAGAATAAATCATACATACATATCATCACGCCATATCCCTTGCAGGGTAGGCAGAGAGAACAGAGTGCCAGAGAACTCTATCTCTGCATACTTCACTCGCTTCCTCAACATTCATAATTCTCTTCATACACGCTCGCCGGTTTCGGAGACTCTTGACTCCACCTTCCTTCAGTACATGACCGATCTGGTCTAGGTAGGTTAGTCTCGGTCTCCCTCGGTACCTTTTTTTTTTTTTTTTTGTTTTCGCTGAGGAAATGCTTTTGCGCACATCCTCCGCCAGTGATAGACGGGGTGGTGTGTGGGACTCGCCGGCCATGACATTGACGGCCGGAATACCCACTAAAACCTAACAGCGGTCCCTTCCGCGCTTTTACGGGATGCCGGAGATATCGTCTATTGACATTCTATCTCCGACACCCCTACGCTTAGCCATCTGGCCACGACCAGTCAGCCGTCAAGGCGGTGGGAGGAGGTGCGCGTAGCGGCGCCTCCCTCTCCCTGGTCGCCGCCGGCGGAGCGAGTTCGCAGACGCGAGTGCTTCGCTTTCCCGCTCCGCGGCCTCCTTTGCAGAGATGACTTCCTCGTAAAGGGAGGCCATCGACGTCCAGTACCTGTCGCTGTCAAGCATCTTGTTGATGACGGTCGACAACGACAGGTCCGCTCCTATGACCGCCGACAGGTCGTGGCGCTGAGGCCCCCAGGCGGGACATTTTTCCAGGGTGTGACGCGCGTCATCAATTTGCGCGCCACACTCATGGCATCCAGGGGCCTCTTCACGTCTAATTCGGTGCAAGTACTTACCGAAGACCCCGTGTTCGGTAAGTACCTGCGTCATCCTGAATCACAGGTTGCCGTGCCCTCGTTTCATCCAGCGGTGAAGGTGGGGCGCCACCGCCTCAACGGTCCCCCGTCCTGCTATGGGGGACTCCAGTTCCTCCCTCCACCGCAGGACTACTGCCCTTCGAGCCGCTTCCTTCGCCCTACTCAGTCCCCTCGCGGTGACGCGTTGTCCATTCACCTGCGCCGCAGCGCAGAACTGGTAGATTTCCGCCTGTGCCCTGGCCTGAAGTGGCCAGGGTGGATCGCCCGCTAGCAGTGTGGCTGCAGTCCAGGACACCGTACGGTACCCCCTTATTGTCCTCACCGCCATGGCTCTCTGCGCTTTTCGCAATAAGGCCTTATTGGAGGCGGTGAGCGACTGCGTCCAGATCGGGGCACCGTACAGTGCCATAGACCGTAAAATGCCGGCATAAAGCCGCCGGCAGGACGATCCAGGACCACCAGTATTGGGCAGAAGCCTACCCAGCGCCGCGGCCGACTTTGAAAGTCTAGGGACGAGCTGGGCAAAATGCGGCCCGAAGTTCCATTTACTATCCAGGTGCAGACCCAGGTACTTCGTCCGGGTCTGCACCGGCACGGCAACCCCAGACACACTGAGTTGTGCCCCTCGGGGGAGACCTTGGCTGGGGCCATAAAATAGGAGAGCCTCCGTCTTCTCCAACGAGACTCTCAGGCCCAACTTGCCAATCCGGTCAACGACGAGCGCTACTCCGACACTTGCTAGTCGGGTGGCGTCACGGAAGTCAGCCCTCCTCACCGTGATGAGAGTGTCATCTGCGTAGCAAATTACCCCCATCCCGGGGAGAAGCTGGCCCTGCAACAACCAATCAAATCCGACGTTCCACAAGGTCGGACCGAGGACCGAACCCTGTGGAACGCCACACACTACCCTATGACGATGTATACGCCCATCGTCCCCCTCCCAGAGCACCCCGGAGGAGGCACCCCGTGATATCGGAGCGCCTCCTTTAGAGTCTCATGTGGGAGACTATTGAAGGCGTTTTTAATATCGAGCGAGACTGCCAGAACTACATCCTTTTCGGCCACCGCTTCGGTGGCCAGGGTCTTCAGGGCGGCCAATGCATCGATTGTTGACCGGCCGCACCTGAACCCGAACTGATTTTCCGACAGTCCCGGCCCAATAGCCTCGAGGTGCCGGACGAGACGGTCCGCAAGGATTTTTTCAAACAATTTTGCCGTCTCGTCCAGCAGCACCAGTGGTCTATACGCAGAAGGAGAGTCGATTGGGCGACCCTCCTTCCGCAGCAAGCACAATTTTCCAGTCCTCCATTGTTCCGGGAACTGCCCGGACCTCAAACATTCATTAAGCAGTTCCCGGAGTACATCCATGCAATATTCTGCGACGACGCCGAGCACAAGCCCCGGGACACCGTCCGCGCCAGGCGCTTTCCTTTTTCCTTTAAGTCGGGAGAGGGCCACTGCCAGTTCATCATCAGTGATGGGGGGGATGGGTGTTTCCTCCTCCACCACCGACCGAGGAGCCATCCTGGGAGGAACATGTCCCGTAGAGTGTGGGAACAGTTCCCCAATTAGCCCCGACAGGAAATCCGCGTCCAGTGTTTCAATTATGGGGGCGCCGCAGGCACGGAGCTTGTTCCGTGCTCTCTGGTACGGGCGCCCCCAGGGATCCCTGTCGAGGCCCGCAAGAAGCTCCTCGCGGGCCCTCTCTTTCGCCTGGCTGATGGCCAGCTGCAGAGTCTTCTTCCTTGTCTTGTATTCCATCCGCAGCTGGCTCTCGAGGACGTTGTCCCGGTCTCTCCTCTGTCGGCAACGGACATAGGCGCGCCGCGCTCGATTGGAGGCCACCCGAAGATTGGAGATTTCGGGCGACCACCAGTAAACTTGACGTCGCGGCGGCCTCCGCCGTGCCCTCGGCATCGCCGAATCACATGCATCCTGCAGGATATTTTTTAAATGGCCTGCAAGCCGCTCCACTCCCACGATGTGCTGTCCCGTGGAACCCCAGCGCTGTACAATGGCAGCCTCCCGGGCCATCTCTGGGTCGAATTGCCCAATGGCCCATTTGGGAAGGCAGCGTCTTCCTCCGCGCCGAGGCCCTAGTGGCCCCGGAGGGGAGGACACCTCGAACCGTATGTAACGATGGTCCGAGAGTGTCTCCACCTCTACCTCGACCCTCCAACCGCTCACCTCACGCGCGACACCGGGGGTGGCGAACGAAAGATCCACCACGGACCCTCCGCGGTGTCGCACGCATGTGTGGACTATCCCCCTGTTGAGGAGGGACAGGTCGGAGAGGTTGGACCACTCTTCGACGGCCCTACCCTTCGCATTCGTGGCGGGGTTCCCCCACGCCCGAGACTTCGCATTAAAGTCGCCGAGGACAACAATTCTCCTCGGCGACTGACGACGGACCGCGGCACTGACGGAGTCCAAGAAAAGTTCAAACTCCGCCAGCCCGCGATTGGGGGAAAAGTACAAACCGATTACAGCGAAGTCTCGCCACCCCGCCACAACAAAACCATTACCTCTCTCAAGAACGGAGAGAGGGGGGCCGTTACACCCTCTGGTCAGGACAGCAACATCATTATTCAGATCACCCGCCCAATTGGGTGAAGGAGGGATGAAGTATGGCTCGCAGGCCACCGCCAGGTCTGTATTCCACTCCGCCATGGACTGCAGTAGCAGGTCCTGAGCCCCGCCACAGTGGTTCAGATTAGCCTGAAGGAAGGCGACTTTGTCTCCCATTAGTGGGACATCGCAACTTCCTCCTGGGCCTGGCGGCTCGTACTGGCTATGGTGACCCGAGGTCCTTGGGTTACCTTACCTCTAGATGAGGGGGCTTTACACAATTTCCCCCCCATCTTGTGCCCCGAAGAGCATCCGGCATCGGCACAGACCGCGCATCGGTGCGCCGCCATGCAGTCGGCTGCCTTGTGCCCATTGCCACCGCACCGAAAGCAGAGTCCGGAGCGGTCGGTGGAAGATGGGCATAGAGCGGTAGTGTGCCCCAGTTCCAGGCACCGGAAATATCTTAGAGGCAGGTTTTCTAGCACCTGGACACCTGCCAAACTCCAGCCGACGAGGAGTCTCCCCGCGTCGGCGAGGGTCTTGGCGGCGGTGACGGGCACCTCACCTTGACCATGCCCATGCCGTGGGGCCCGCGTTGGATCTCTCCCACTTGGATTGCCGCGGCATTGCACCCACATGTGCGGGCAACTGCAGCCTGAACTTTTTCCGCCGTAATGGAGTCATCCATGCCGGTCAGTCGAAGATCGGTCCGTTTGACTGAGCGGACGACATCCGCCACACCAGCCAACACCGTGCGCAGTCCGGCCGCTAGGCGGTCCGCGGTTTTCGGCGTCTGAGTTTTAGGGAGTTGTAAAACTCGTCCACCTGTCATAGAACGCCTTACTTTCAAGCCCTCCGCAATCCCCAACTCCTGCAAATTTACTTCCTTTTCGGCGCGGAGCATTGCTTCTGCATAGGTGACGCCCCTCTGCTCGGCCTCAGGCTGTAGTTTTAATATCACAACCGGAGAGCGCGGGGCTGTCAACGCCGACTTAATGTTCCTCCGCGCTACATCAGCTGGGCTGGGGACCTTGGAGGGTACAGCTGCTGGAGGAGCCACTACAACAGGAGAAGACTTCTTCTTCCCCTTGCGAACGACGGTGGCCCAGTTTTCCGAGGTGGCAGGCTGGGCCAGGGGTGCTTCTTGTGCTGGGCTATTTGGTACCTTAGGCACCGGTACAGCCTTTTTTGCAACCTGTTTGGTCGCTGGTGCAGGCTTCAAGACAGCCTGTTTAGTTGCCACAGAATCAGCACCTTTCTTTTTATCTGCCGCCAGAGGCGGACGCACGACCTTGGCTGGGAGAAGATCTTCGATTGCGTCAAATCGTGCCGTCATCATCTCCCCCAGCGACCTTATGAGTGTGGATTTTAGGTCCTCAAGTGCGTCCACCTCCGGAGCAGTGACAGATTGTGCTGTTCTCGGAGTGCGAGACTTCCTCAAGTCCTCAAACTGGAGTCTGTGTGCCTTCACCTCGGCCTTAAGGCTCTCATTCTCCTGCCGAAGTCTTGCAATATCCCCACGAAGGGCGCGCAACTCCTTTGGTTCCGAGCGTTCGGACAGCACCGCAATATATTTATTAAGGTTGGACGCACTGTCTTGCAGCATCTTCCGGTGCGTTCCCTTTAAATTTCCAGACTTACGGATAGTCTCTGCAATCTTGCAGAGCTCATTGCACCCTAACAACCTAATGTCCTCTGGCCCTGCAGAAGCCAGTTGCTCATCCGGGATGTAGTCCTCGTCGTCAGGTGAAGACGCTCTTACAGAAAAGAAACCAATTTCGGACATTTCGTCTTCATCCTCTTCATCCTCTGCCATTTGGTCTCTAATTGCCAGTTCCTTCTTTGCCCGTGAAAGGCCGTGGGCATGTCCGTTGGCCTTGCCTTTTCCCCTCTTAGACGTGCTGACCTTAGGTCTAGGCTCGCAATCAGTCTCCGATTCGGATATAGCAGTTCTGGTGGAGAAGGTCTCCGATCCAGATGCCTCCGATCGAACTGCCGATCCCTGGTAATATTTTAGTTTTACCACCTGACCACTATGGCTATCAATAGCTTTATACAAACGCTTACCTGAGCGAAGAGAGTACGAGGCCTCATCCAGGGGATTGGCGGGCGGGGGCATAGAAGCCCCGGCCCCTTCCTCAACACTCATCTTAAAGAACTAATAAACTATACAACAATTCTATATACAAAATTTTATACAAAAATTATATACAGAAATAATATTTAAACCAGTAAAAGAACAAATATATATACAAACAAACAATAATACAAACTATTATACAACAAGAAGAATATATACACATCCAGGGTGGTCTTAACATTCAACCCTGAGCTGAAGCTCATCGAATCCAATTGTTATGTAAAAAGAAAAAGTACCTACAATAACAAAAACGAACGACAAACAAGAACGAAATGCCACATTAATTGTATCTACCTACAACGAACAATAATAATTTATACCAGAGTATATATACAACACGAAATAACCTAGACAGTGCATAAATTAACCTCCCATATGCAATCCCCAATAAAAATTTGACACAACAAACAAATAAAAATGACCTGCCAAGACAATTAAACGACAAGAGCGCCTAACGACCGATGCCGATATCGCCTCAAATGCATACGTCCGACCGGTACGAGTGCCTGTCGGCGTATCCCCTCCCTCGGTACCTACATCCTTCCACTTTCGCATTGTATATCTTCTTAACCAGACGTTCGTTCGGCATTCTTTCCACATGTCCGAACCATCGGAGCATTCGCTTTCGCATCTTTACACCAATACTCTCTTTCATACCTACTCGCTCTCTTACGTCGTCGTTACGAATGCGGTCGGTCAGCCTAACTCCACAGATTTTCCGCAAAGATCGCATTTCGACCGCATTAATTTTACTTTCATACTCTTTTCTGCATACCCAACTCTCGCTTCCATACAGTAATGTTGGGAGAAGCACTGCGTTATGTATTGCTACACGTGCATTCTGGCCGAGGTGGTGGCTGCCGAGAAGTTGCCCCAACGCTCCGTTCACTCTATTTCCCACATTCACTCTTCGCTCTATATCAGTGGTGTACCTTCCATCTCGACTAAATCCACATTCAAGATATACAAATTCATCCACTTGCTCTAGTACATCATTACCTATTGTTACTCTTAGAATAATAAGAATAAATCATAAAAAAGAAATATATTAAAAATTTGTAGAAATAGTTTAATGTCCCGAGATTCTCGACGTATATTATACATAAAATTTTATATCTCTGCTATAATGAACTTAATGACCCTAACTTTCTTCGTCAAAGACTAACTTAGAGTTTAGTATAATGATATGATTTAGAAAAGACCAACACAATTAAGTCCCTCTGTTAATCCACGTCTGCTATTGGACTCTAGACTCTGGATCTAAAAATGGAAAATGCCGTAATCGCTACACCCAGCTGGTGGATGGCGATTACAATTAACGTAAGCTTCCTAGGAAATATTCTTTTAGAAAATTTTGAACGATAAAGATGATAATGAAAAAAAAAAAAAAAAAAAAGTATGTATCTAAAGACACGATGTATTTTAAATTGTATTTTATATACTTACTAGCAGACCCGGTCACACGTTGCTGTGGCTAAGGTAGCCTCAGTAACACGTGGTGGTTATGCTAATAGATTGTAGCTTATACGAAACGTTTGTATGTTTAATATAGCGCCATCGATAAAATACTTACTCAATCCAGTCAACAGATACCATCACCTGTTAGAATCGTTTGGAGATAACAGATAATTGTGACTGTCAAATAATAGACAAATAATTAACAATAAAATAATATTGGTACTATAAATTGAAATGGAAGCTATCCTATCTTTTAAGTTGGATCAAACTACACATGCTGTGCAGATTTGATTAAAATCGGTTAAGTACTTTAGGAGTTCATTGCGGTCAAACAACGTAACACGTAATTTATATATATTAAGAAGAAGATTAAGTAGAAAGTAGAACCTATAGCTAATATAAGTTAATGAAATCTTGAAATATTATCTACGAAACAAAGACTTAAAGATTGGAAAACTTGAAGCACCGTGTTTTCTATACCTTTTGTTTCCCGTGAACGTACTATCCAAGTGATATTTCTGACATTTTCGCTTGAATTTTGACGGCGTCCATTACGTTTTGTCTTTATGACATCTTTGTAGCGTAGAGTGTAGCTAAATGTATATCTATTTCCTTCAAGACATTTTAAAATTTAAGTTATTTGTAAGATTATACCTAAAAATATTTTATAAAATGTATTATAACACAAATGTTTAGAATAATTTTGAGATTTTTAGGATATACATGTAAGATTGTATTTTTAAAATTGGTAGAAATATTTTGTAAAATTCGTTTGTGTAAGTTATGCAACTTATGCAATATGTACTTAATCTTTTCTATGGTACCTACATATTTCAAAAGTTTTAGCACAAGTGTTACGCCTGCCTGAAAGCAACTGTATTTGGGAATGTAATTGATGATCAAATGGCATCAGATTGAATTGAAACTTCATTGTATAGTGACAGGTAAAGAATGAATATATCATCCAGCCTGACTTTCCCGTGAGAGTCGTAGCAATCGGCTGTAGATTCACCAGAAGAAGGAATAGTAGCACTCTTTTAGGAAATTTATAATTAACTCATGGAAAACGTAACTAAAATCAGATGTGATCGTCAACCCTACTCTCAAGCACTATCTATTGTTTATTTACCTAACGAGGTGAATTCTTTTGGCTAACCCACTAAGCGTTAAACAATTCATGTTTTTTCCCACATCATATACTTATAGATAAAGCAGTTACTTTTTAACTCACCACAATAGTATCTTTTTGTTGCGTATTTTTAATACACTATTAGTGAATTTTGAAAATTTCCGTATGGGTAACGGAGTAAGAATACAATTCACCACTCCCTATTTTACCCGTGGATGATCGTAAGATACGGCTATGGGATACAAAACGTATATAACATGCACTTTTACTAAATTTGTTGCGGGTTCCAAGACAATTAAAATCATTTCCCGGGACTGCCTGAGGGTCAAACCTCGGTGTCATTTATAGTGACCATTGTGGATCCTGGCTTACAGGAGTTACAATGGTGGGAATGTGTGGTGGGATTAGTCCCAAAAAAAAAAACATGCACTATGCAAAGAGTAGAAAAAACTCAAAACAGAACCCTATACCAACAAGTCTGACCAGCTTAGTATAGTCAATTGCCCTCCCATCATGAAGGACGCTCGAGCCCAACAGTGGGACTTATATGAGCTGAGATGATGATGAATTTTGAAGTTTTAAATGACTATTCTTTCTTCACTTCAATATAACAAATATTAGTTTTTGTTACAGCAAATTGGTTTAGTAGTTTTGGAGATCATGTTTACATTTTGTTATGCACACAGAATTTTTTTTTCCATGTTTATTCTTTTCTTATTCACCTTCACTCGTTTCTTGATACTATTTCTAATGATTTATTCTATGTACATCTTGTACTATATCTTTCTAAGTCTGTTATACACTTTAAAACTATACAACTGATAATATGCTCAAAATTAGTTTCAATAGAAAGACAATGATGCGAGGATGGTTTTAAAACATTGAATTTTAGTGGTAGCATCACGCTTTTTTTAGTAGTACGACCACGCTGTTGGCAGTTCTCTGTCTACAGACGCGGGCCGGCCCGTCCGGGTTAGTACCACACTCTCGCAGAAGATCGACGTCTGAGTAATGACAATGTACTATTGCGCTTCGTTCGGTGAGCGAGAGAGCCGGAAGTCCAACTGTATGGGTTTGGGGTTTGTATTGGTAGGCAGCGGCCTAACTATACCCTTGGCAATGCAAAGGTCCATGAGCGGCAGTAACACTTACCATCAGATGTGCAGCATGCTCGTTTGCCACCATAAGCAATAAAAAAACTGAAATAATGCAATGGGATCCGGTAGGTGGCGCTGCGATCTTTTTAAAGAAAAACTTTTTTTTATATTTTAAATTTGTAGAGAACAACGTGCGTTGCGGAATGGCGACCAAGAATATAAATTACTCTTACATTGCTCATAAAAATTGTTAAATATGACTAAGATCTTAATATCATACTGGGCCAGCTGTATCTGATGCCGCCTGATTAAGAATTACTTTGCCAAATAGGGTTGACTACAGACAGGCAGCCAGTCATTAAACTATTCCTATTATTAGTAATATGTACAATGGAAGAAGCATATATATTGCGTCGACCCCAAGTAATTGGGATAAGAGCAGGATAATGATGATGTACAGAACAGGTCAACCAGCTATCAGGTCAGTTGTTATATGTATAGATATTGTCAGATGGCTCTGCTGTCTAAAGAAAGTTACAGATAGTTCCAGGTTCCTTGTGTTACTTTTGACATATTATTCTCGAGAAAGAGTTGCCAATGACTTTTTTATTGTTTTTGGGAGCGAACGCGCCAGCAACATGATGGTAAGTGTGGCGTCCATAGATATTTGTAATACCAGGAGGACCTAGGCCGTCTACCAATCAAAATGCATCCAGAATGTTGGTCTTACGTTAGACGCTGATTTTCTGAGACAGCGTGATACTATAAGAGACGAGTTGGCCTAAGGCTGCAGACAGAAACTGTTTATCAGCTGCCCTAATACTACTAGTAGACTAATGTCGGATTAGAGCTCGAAACTCGTAGAAAATAGTATACTTATAACAGTAATCCAATAAGTGAAGCTGGAAATAATTGAAGGTGCAATGTAGTTCTAACATAACTACCTAAAACAAGTTCTAGAAACGTTGCACGGAACAATAAAGCTTGTTAAATTCTGTCAACTGCATTGAGAATTCTCATCAGAGCGCAGCGCGCGCTAAAACATTGTTTGGTTCCAAGTGATTATAATGCTTTGTCTCATTTACGCTTTGTAAGTCACCACATTCAAAGCTTATAACGTATTCTATTATAGTAAACTTGAATATTGAATATATTCGCAATAAATATGGTGTCTTTTCATTTAATTGCAATTAACTGGACAGACAGCATCTGTCTGCACAGATGGCGTAGTGGTTAAGATACTGACCTCCCGTGCCAGTGCCGTGGGTTCGATTCCCACGCAGGACAATAATTTGTGAGACCCACAAAGTGTTGTTCTGAGTCTGGTTGTAATTTGTCTGCATTAATTATATGTTTGTAAAGTCTCCCGCATTACAAGGATATTTCCTTAGTGCAGGGTGGTGGTAGCCCACCGCAAAAAAAAAAAAAAAAAAAAAAAAAAAAAAAAAAAAAAAAAAAAAAAAAAAAAAAAAAAAAAAGGGTGGTGAAAAAAAAAACAAAAAGAAAATAATTGCTCATTTTATAATAAAAAATCTGGATAACTAAACTTAAATATTTTTTATTTATGAAGTTTTGTTTTTTGAATAATATATTTAGATAAGCACCATTCACTTTTTTACATTAAAATATTTTCTTTTACTGATCCCTCTATTCTTAATTTGAAATATTAAAAAAACTATTTTTTACATTTTAGTTTGGTTTATTTATAAAAAACGTATTTTTTTTTTAAATTTTATTTATTTTCCATTTTTTAGTTCGGCTAACTACAGAAGGGTGATTTTATTTCTTTTTAATCTAATGTAATTCCGTGATTATTATTAATCATCATTCTCCTACTCTTATCCCAATTACTTGGAGTCGATACGATATATACTCTTCTTTTATAGTACATATTGTAAAAGTTATTGGTAATAATTTTATGACCGGCCGCCTGTCAGATGTCAACACTACTTGGAAATGTAATTGTTGATCAAACAGCATCAGATGGAGTTGGCCCAAGTCGTTATAAGGCTCTTAGTCGTCTTTTACGACATCCACGAGCAAAGTAAGGTTTGGTAGTATTAGTAGCCGCTACCACACAGCTTGAGGAACCCATTAAAATATACACCCAAACAATCATTCAGTGGTACAGCCGTTTAGGAGTTAGGTGATAAATACAAAAGAATTATATACATATATTAAGATATCAACTAATTTAAAAAAAATTAAGCAATACATGTAAATATTTTTGTTTCTCGTTGTTTCTGAACCATCGATATCTTAATTTTCTGAGGGTTTCAGCACAAACGATAATTTATCATTCGGCGTTCAGTGATTGAGTCACTTTTCAACTACTTGATTTTGAGACTGAACACTTGCGAAAACAAATAAAGGCTTAACATTTGGTACAATTCAAGCCAGCGGATTTTACTCGGACATTTATTTTCACTATTTTCACAAAAAAAAATGTATAACTAATTTTTCTTTCAGAAAACTGTTTCAAATTGTCATTGTCGGCAGTGAAGATCTTGCATCAAGTGCGTTTGATCGTTTACAAAAATATATTTAAAACGGCCCACTGCTATAATAAAAACTCGATATTTAATTTCATTAGGTATTTATATTAGGTCATACATATAGGTGTTTAATTTTGAAATTTAAATTATGTAAGAAACAGATGGCTGCTGGGTGGTTGCTGTAAAGTCAGTTTACGGATAATTTTACGTGATAATGTTATAAGAAAACATTCATAAATAATTACATACCTTTATGAATTGAACAAACATAAACAATGGAAACCAAATTAACTGTTTACTTCACTATATAAACAGTTGCCAAAATAGTTCACGTCAAATTCTTAAAATGCAAGAACTCTTAGGCCGATCGCGCCTCTCTACCGCTTGTTCCACGCTCTCGTTTAGACGCTTAGCTTAGACGCAACGAGACACTGTTTTGTGCATGAAGGCGGGGTTCATTGATTTATAGACTCGAGAGGATACCCGCGAGGGTAAAACGCCGAGCGGGCCACCGAAGATAAAGACCGGGTTCCGGTGGCCCGCTCGCACGGCGTGGAAAGGTACACGTAGGGCGGGCTTATGGGGTCGTGCGCCGCTTCTTCTGTCGCCCCAGACGGATTTAGCGGGGCGTAAACAATCCATAGCCCGCCGCCAAAAAAAAGACGTCATCACCTTAAAAAATATTTTTTAAGATAAAATTAAAATTTTGTCTTAGAATTTATTTCTTAAATATTGACACATTTCTTGTGGTGACGGGTTAAAAATACAATTAACTATCTCTTTTCCTTCTCATTGCTAAAATACGATATCAGTGCATGAGAAAGAAAAATAGAAATAAAGCTCATCTGACCAGCGTGATATAGTAGATTAATTCCAAACTACAGAAGAGACTCGAGCTCAGCCATGTGACGTATCTGGCCTGAGACGTTGATGATTGTAAGATAATACATTTTTTTTTTGTATTTTAAAGTTTACTATCAATTGATGTTGAAGATCGACGTTCAATGTCAATCATTGTTCAATGTCAATTGTCATTGTCAATATTCAATCAATAAAATTGATGTTGAAATCACATTACGAGTTGGATATGGTTGAATAAAAGTATATTTGGTAATCTATATTTTATTTTGTTCGTGTAGTGACGGAGTAAGAATAAAATTCACCACCCCAATATCTTACCCGTGGATGATCGTAAGAGAGGAGTAACGGATACGAAACGCGTGTAACATCTATGCCAGAAAAGCAAAACTCAATACAAAACCCAAGACGTCCAATCAACGTGGTATCTGAAGTAAGAAAAAAATGGTTATTTAAATTTTAAAGAGCTTCACTCGCCTTTTATGTGACTAGAAAGACCAATACAAGAGTATTACGTGGACTAAGTAGACATCAGCTAATATTTTATATTTTATAGCAAAACATTGCATGCATCTTTTTCAACAAATAAATTCCTGTTCATATACGTCGGTTCGTCACGTAAATATACGTCTAATCAATTAGGTTTGCATCAAAACATACCATATTTTTCCTTAGCCAAATATACCTATTATTGTTGAAATGCACGTTTTATGATCAAGATCGAAAGCATCAATCCATTAAAACACAATATAGTATCGAGGCAAACGCAAAAATAATGACATCGACGTTAATTAAACTGCTTGTGGATTCCCCTTTTTGTATAGAATTTAAATAGCGCATGGCTTCCTACTTTATAATCTGCGATATATTTCTATTGCCATTTGTGCGGTACCCCGGTACCGAGTCATTACCAAAGAGGATTTCTTGTAAAGATGCTTGGATGTTTGTTACTCCAATCACGCTTAAAATATCGAACAGATTTGGATAAAAATTAGCGCATATATAGACCATTTCCACGATTAACACAGGATAATTTTTAACCTGGCAATATATTCCCTTAGGATAATGGTTAAACTTTGTAAAAGTACTTTTTAAGTCTTAAGCGGAAGATAGTTATTTACAAAAATCAATGAAAGTCTGCAATTTTTTTTAACGTTTATACGTTTCACGCATTGTTATAAAGCATATGTAAAAAAATATGTATTATATAAGAAGACAATTGAAATATTTTTCTCCTTAAAGACTTATAAGATGTGTAATATGAGTTTCGTACTCATATTACACACAATTCACGTAAGGGTCGTCCAATCTAGCAAATACGCGATTTAAAGTAAATATAACCTTTTATCAAAGCGATATAGCCTAGGTTATTTTTATCTTAAACTGCTGGTACTTGATATAATTCCATATAATGAAAACGCAATAATACGAATCCAAGTTATAAAATTCTTGTTTGGCTATTGTTTGGAATAAAAATGTCCAGAATTTTGGTAAGGTCATCCTGGAAATAATGGGTTAAATATTCTTAAGGGCCTTGCGAACTGCCACCGATGACATACGAGTACACTGGGTTTGTCCGCCGACTAATGCAGGGAGATACGTGCGCGAGCCTTTTTTTTTTCCGCAGGGTGGGACCATGGATGTGGTCGCGCCCTGGCAAATCGGCCCGGGGTGACGGAAGAGGCGGCGCGCAACCCCATGGACCCACCCTGCAAATACCTCTCTTCGCTGTGCGAGTGGGCCACCGGTACCCGATCTTTGTTTTCGGTGGCCTACGTGTGTGAGCCTAAGGGGTCGCACCATCCGTTCCGTTACCCTCAATAAATAGAAGATATGTGATTATATCATAATCTGTCGCAAAAAAAGGGGCCTCATTTACTGTCTGGTCCTGTAGTAATTTTGTCGCCTTCTACAGCCTTCATGGAATTGAAATTAAAATGACGGCATACATGAAAACAAAATAAAACCTCGATAAAATCTATAAAAATAGTTTTATTTTATAGATAATATGCCCTGAAACTACTAGGCAGATTAACTATTTTATATCAAGGCATTGAACTATAAAACTTTTATAGGAGGCTCCAATAATTAATTTGCAGATGAAGTAATAATTAAATTTATTCGAGGCCTTCCTAAGCTTGGTAGTATAGCACTTAAATCAAATTTATAGAAACTGTCCAATTTACGTCGAAGTGATTCTCAATTATATAAGTAAATAAAATGTCCTAAATTTTACTAAATGTATGTTACATTACTTTTCTGGCAACAGGAGACAGTTTTTGTCATTCAATCTGTTTTTATTTGTCAGTATGGTCTAAAATAACGTGTATTTTTTGGCAGACTATAGTCTAGACACACTTCATTCTCTCGAACTCTCACTCTCGAACCGGGGCGATCGAATGGTGGTTTATTAATGGTGGGGTTTCCTCCCCACCTCCCCATTGCCATTAGACGACAAACACTTTTTGTCCAGGGTATGGTCTGGACACACGACTAGTAGCGCTTCCTTGACATACGTGGCACCCTTTCGGGTACCAAACCCGGTCGACAAACCAGCCTGCTACCGGGACATTGTTCTCATGCGGTCAGGGTGCGCTATCTGTGGGTGACGGAGCATCCGCGGCCTCAGCTAGGAGAACTGACCACTGCTTTGGATTCCTTGACATGTCATACCTCGAAATATCAAAAACTCAAACTATTTAGGAATTCTGCAACCTCAAACTATGTAGGAAACCAGAGAGCAAAAGTAAGACATGTATTCTGAAGAAGGAACTAAAAAT
The DNA here is from genome assembly GCA_905163515.2 of Lymantria monacha. Taxonomy (NCBI): domain Eukaryota; kingdom Metazoa; phylum Arthropoda; class Insecta; order Lepidoptera; family Erebidae; genus Lymantria; species Lymantria monacha. The sequence continues at coordinate 5,925,811 of LR991087.1, forward strand.
TAAATCTTAGACTTCACTATCATCAATCAGACACTAAATCCATTGGACTGGACTTGAATAAATAAGGAAAACTACTTGAGTAACAATAATTTAAATGCATATTTTATGTATAAAGGTGCTTGCCTAATATTTGTCAAGCGTATTAAAGGTCCTTCCCTCGTTTACACTTTCAGTAAATAGGCCGAGGCCTTTCGAAATCTCATTTGAACCTTTGTAAACGTGACGAGTACACAAAAATAGTTTGTGTACTACCTACATCAACTAATGTTCTTTGTTATAGATTAGTAATTAGGCTGTCAGTATGGCATCAATATGGTACTGTGATCGTGAAGTTTCGGGTTCGAATTTTGCGTCGGGCTAATATAAAAATGTTTTCTTAAGATTTGTTGCACTTTGCCTAATCTTTGAGGAAATTTCCGGGCAATTTTCAACAACAAGATCAGTGTTTTACTAGTACTAGGTAGTACAACGTTACTGAGAATTTGCCGCTTACAGCCATAAATCGATCGGCTCGTCCGTGATAATATTTCATTCTCGTAGAAAATCAACGTCTCTTTAGTTGCAGTTTGCTACAACTCTTTGTTCAGTGAGCAAATTCGCCGGGCATCCAAACCTAAAGTTATTTCGTACTGACTGTGCCCCAGACCTACAGCTTATAATATTTTGTACTGGCTATATCCCCAGTATTACAGAAGCCCAGAAGCAACAGTTACCATTTACCCTCAGGTGGGCTGCTAAGCTCTTAAGCCCAGCGTGGTGATTATGCCATTATGTCACCTTCACATAGGGCTCCTCTCCCCGTTTCTAATAGTGGATGCGAATAAACGAATACACTAGGAGAAAGACTTTCTCTGTTACATTACGCATATAGCCACAAGTTTTAGTATAAGATTTTTATATGAAAATTTCTCCTCTTGCAGTTATGCCAATTACTTATATTCTTTTTCCTCTTTTACGATACCAAACTATTTAATATCAAAAAATAAATCATTCGTTCTAACTTATCTTTACTGCGAAATCTCTAATAGTCCGTCACCCCCAGAGAGGCTGACCGCGTGAGGGCGACGCCGCGGCAGTTCTCTGGGGCGTCGATGGAGGATTGGTACCCGAAAGAAATTCCGCGGAACGGGCGGCGTGTTTCCGGTACATAGCCTACCCAAAAAAAAACTGCCGAATCTTTAACATTAAAACAAACTTTTTATGTAATAAAGATTTCTGCATAAACAATTAATAAATTTATTGTCAAAAATAAAAGCTAAAAAGTAGGTACACCCACTTTAAGCAAATAACATTTGTGTATTAAATAAAATCCATTAGCAGGTCACGTTCCGCTATGGAGATCACGTTAAAGCCTGAATTTCGCCTCTTGATAAAGTGCGTGCCAGATAGAAAGTGCCTATTCTATGCGTTTTGAATTATAAATAAGTTTCTGAATCCTTTTAGCCGAAAGCTAGATGGTCAATCTGTACTGTGAGATGTAGATCGTGATCCTAAGAAATCTCTTGCGATCTACGGTACGAGATTCATAAATATATATTACATAGGAATGAAATTAAATAAAATCTGAATTTATTTTAAATGCTACTAAAATACCCGCGCGAATATCCTGCACCGTTAATGAAAGTTTAATAAAATACCTTAATAAGAAACTTAATAGTTCTAAAAGTTTTCTTTAAAAAGGGTTGCAAATTATTATTCAATAGAGGGCAAAATAATCTTCACAATAGCCTACTAAATATTAAAATTAACACTAATAGCAGATGTTTCATACTGCCAAGGAAAACCTTTAAGGAATAATTATACAGGATGGAAGTGGACCGGTCCCGAAAACAAAGACAGGTGACCCTACTAGTTTTACGTATGAATTTTTTTTTCACTACGCATTTTAAATAAAAAATACGTAACTTTACTAAGATGAGAAAAGACGCAATCTATTCAAAACTTAGGACAATATTTTCCAGAGTTGAATGACCTCGCGTAGTGAAAAAAATTTTTTTTTCATCCCAATCGATTTTTTGTCTAGCCTATCATCACAAGTAGGACTAGTAGGGTCCCCTGTCTTTGTTTTCGGGAGCGGTACACTTCTACCCTGTATAAAGACTCTTTATACAGGGTAGAAGTGGGGTCAGCTACTCTTTATTAAAGAGTAGCTGACCCTACAGATGCTGTTAATACAGACGTATAAATCTAAAACGAAATAAAATAGGGCTCCTTAAAATTTACCGCAGCATCACTTACCGGTCAAATTGTTAATATAAACCATTCTTGAATCTACGTTTACACGCATAAAAATCTTTATCAAAATTGGTCCAGCCGTTCAGGAGAAGTTTAGTGACATATGCGCACACACACAAAAGAATTATTATGAAAACTATTTTTCTTTTTGTTCAGCTTATATTTATTTCAGTAATAATATGAACCTCCTGTTTAGTGGGAGAGAAACTGCCATACTCGCATCAGTCTGTTTATTGCCCCGGTGAGTGGTTAATAATACAATGTGGCTGAGATTATCTCAACTGAAGGTATACAAGGACCATGGTCAGCAGCATTCTACCGCGCAACTTATAACACCAACTATGATTGTCAAGCCAACTGTCAAATGTTTGCCACATTTGATAAGTGGCCTAAATAATCCATGAGCATAATCCATCTGTTTAGTTCATCTATATATCTATACATACATACATACATATCATCACGCCATATCCTTTGCAGGGTAGGGAGAGAGAACAGAGTGCCAGAGAACTCGTATCTTTGCATACTTCACTCGCTTCCTCAACATTCATAATTCTCTTCATACACGCTCGCCGGTTTCGGAGACTCTTGACTCCACCTTCCTTCAGTACATGACCGATCTGGTCTAGGTAGGTTAATCTAGGTCTCCCTCGGTACCTACATCCTTCCACTTTCGCATTGTATATCTTCTTAACCAGACGTTCGTTCGGCATTCTTTCCACATGTCCGAACCATCGGAGCATTCCCTTTCGCATCTTTACACCAATACTCTCTTTCATACCTACTCGCTCTCTTACGTCGTCGTTACGTAAAATATTTACGTCGTTATATATCTATTATCTCTAAAAAATTCTTTGCAAGAGAAAGAATCTCATGATAAGACTTCTTTTCCTGTAAAGAGCAGAATAAGCAGATAAAAATCTGCTCAAATGCCTTAGTCGTCTTTTACGATACTCACGTGAAAATAGAGAATGGCCAAACATTTTGCTTGTATATCATTCGTGATAGATCCGTATGTATTTAGCTACGATCTACAAAATTAAGTAAAAGTTATACAAAGCTATGGTATGCACTGACATTGATTGGGTACCGTACTGAAAGGCCCTGAACCCAGATAGCCGAAATTTGCCAAAATTAGTCAAATAGGAAATGTTCAACCTCGTCTCAAATCACTACTCGTGTAGATACGAGTAGCATTTGTTGCTCTAGCCAATGCATCAGATGAACTTTTGTTTCGTTCATTTTATCTTTTCACCACCTACAATAAGGTAAGGTCTTAAAAAAAGGGTAGTTATGTACATCCAGTTCACATAGTGAGAGTCTACTCAAAAGGTGGGAATCATCAGACTAAAAAACAAAAGACCTAAAAAATTTGCACTGGTGGCTTTGATTGGCTGGTGCGACCCTTACTATCTTTCAAAATTAAAATAAAATAAAAAAAGTGCGTGCATATAAAGTACAAATGTCGGAAGTGAAATTTCTTTGGCAAACTAATTTTTAAACCTCGTTTACATACATCAACCAATAGCGTATATTTTTCTAGATCTCCCTTTCTCTCTCGTTCTCTCTCACTCGCTCTCTGCCTCATCTTGCTCCATAGCTATGTCCGTTATGCGAGGTTTGCCCTCTCTTACTCTCTCTAAATCTTTCTTGCTAGCTCTCTCCCACCTTTCGCTCGATGGCACTTTGCGTGATGCAAGGTTCGCTCTATCTCACTTTCTCTCTATCTTTCTCACTCGCTTGCTTCCTACTCTCGCTCCATGGCTATGTGCTTCATGATACGTTCGACCTTTCTCACTCTCTCTCTCTCTCTCTCTCTCAATCGGTCTCAATCGCTCTCTCCCTCTTCTTGGACAAAAAACGTCCCACATTTTCGTGTCAATAATATTGCATTTGATCTGTAAAAATTTTACCCTCTTGCGCGCAAAGAATTTTCCCTTCAAAAAGTTTATCACCAAAATATTTCTAGTCCTTTCGTAGTAAGCAGTAGCTGTGTTTCTCTTAAAATGTGACGAAGGCGCTTAAAAAGGTTTCTCTGCCTTTACTTAAAGCTACTTAAATAAACCTAACGACTAAACCAAATTGAAATCCCTTTAATCCAAATTGGGATAAAGTTGTTTACTTTTAAATTTACGGATTTAGTTATCTTTATTATCTAAAAACAACGTGCCGAAATATTTCTGGTTGGGGTTCTTTTTTTTTAAATCTTTTGTGGTAACTGGCTTGTAAGATAATTAAGGTGTGGGATTGAAATAATAATAAAAGTGCAGTTTTTATAATAAGTCTAATTATAATTATCTAATTTTGCTACAAATGTATTTCATTCATTCAAAGTCATCTAATAGTTAATAGAACCTAATTTTACAAGCTTTTATTTCACTTGCAATGTACGAATATGTACGAGTATGTGAAGAAATATTTCTACTCAATTTGGTAGCAGATATCTTAACATGTATTGCACGCCTCATAAGCGAAGAGTTGAGGTCTTGCTCTACTCTTGATATATGAAAATCAAGAACTTTTTAAACATAAAAATGATTGTATTTTTCTCACATTGCACTTTAGGATAATATTATTATACATATGTCAAGAAAAAACATTTGTCTAAACGTATTTGATAATTTTAAAAAGCAATTATTTTGTTTAATGTAAGAAAATAGTTGATTAAAAAATATTCGAGGACGTCGAATAATTTTTTTTTGTATCTGGCAGGATCACGACCGTAAAACTTAATGTATCAAAATATTTATTTATTTAAAAGCTTCATAATCGCAAAGCGCTGTTTCCTTTCGAAAATAGCTTGGTAATTCTTTGTTGTTTAATTGCAATTAATAAAAAACTAAACTGCTTAGTCATTAGTGTATATGTACTTTATGAAAATTGGGTTCGTTTACATTTTTTGTTCGTCCATTCGGACAGGCAAAGGAATCCCATACAGCCTATCGTAAACAAACAGCTATGTTTAGTACTACGTCGAGAATGGCACGAAATTTTTCTTTCTTTTTCATTTATAGTATTGACTAATAGTAAATGATAAATAAAATAATAATAAATTGTCACATGTCTGTTAACGTCAATATCATAAAAAAAATGTATTTTTAAAGTGAAAAATTCTTTAGGCGCACCGCACACAGATCTTTTCGTGGGTAAGTTAGGCTGATCCGTCATGCTCTGAGGTGAAATGCTCGATCGGGTGAACTCGAGACCGCTGAGTGTATCCAAGCGAGAAAGATCAGACAGTCAGCTGCTCTTCGCAGTTGTATCGCTGTATTTCGTATGATCAATTCTTACGTCTTAATTGTCTTTATTAAATTAATAGTTATAATTGATACGTAATGATAATTATTATTATTTTAACAACTATCTGTTTTACATTGTGAGGTTAGTGTGTGTATTTAGCGGTTTGGTAATACTGAAAAATAATACATTGTGGAAAAATAATACATATTGAAAAAAATAATTATGAACAATAACCGTTACACAAATTATAATTATTGTTATTGAGAGAGAGAGAGAGAGAGGGAGAGGGAGAGAGAGATCATAAAAACGTATCAATAAAAAAATGTAAAAATAAACGATAATATTTTAAATAAACATCAATAAATTTTAAATAAATAATTTAATTAAACAATCTAACGCAGGATAATGATGATGAAATAAAAATTAAAAATTAATCTTTTAAAATTTCGTGCCATTCTCAGCGTAGTTGTAAACATAGCTGTTCATTTACAATGCTTGCAGCATTTTAGATTTGTTTCCTTCATTTATGGCATTGACTAATAATAGTAAATGATAAATAATATAAAAATTAAGAGGCGTGCGCGTTTGGATTTTACAATTTTTTTTTATACATACATACCATCACGCCATGTCCCTTGCAGGGTAGGCAGAGAGAACAGAGTTCCAGAGAACTCTATCCTTGCATACTTCACTCGCTTCCTCAACATTCATAATTCTCTTCATACACGCTCGCCGGTTTTGGAGACTCTTGACTCCACCTTCCTTCCTTCTTTTTTTTTTATACTCGATAAAATTCAATGACAATGTATGATTAACTGTGTGACGTTATACTAATCCAACATGGTGTCACACCCAAAATGGCAGATTGGTTACTGTAATGCTTTCATACAATATGTGTTTCAAATGAAAGAGTTTGTTAAGAATAACTCGAAAAATAAAATAACATCATTATTCGCCTATTCTTGTCCCAATCACATGAAGTCAATACAATATGTACTCTTCTTTATAAGTACATATTTTAAAAGTTATTGGCAATCGTATTGTGAGCGGCCGCATGTCAGACGTCAACCCTCCTTGGGAATGTATTGCTGACCAACGGAAGTAAGGGTTGGTAGTATTTGTAGCCGCTACCACACAGCTCAAATAACATCACTCTAAATTCAATATAGTGCACTTTTAAAGCTCGAAACTCAATTTTGAAGATATCCCTAACCGATTGACCTGAAATTTTGTATAGGACATTCAGTTTGGACGACAATACATGGTTACTGTGTGATAGTATTTTAAATCCAACACAGTGAAACATACAAGATGGTGCGATAACTAAAATGTTGAAAATAAATTAAAAGTAAAAAAGCTTTTTAAAATATAAGCGATTATTAAAATGCGCTAAAAAAAAATTAAACTTTTAATTTAAAACTTTTACTATCGAATTAGAAAATCATTATTTATACGATATAAAAGCTTGTTGTGAGATTTAATTTATAATTTTTAATATTTAATGTCATTGACATCAAGTTATTTAATTATAAATAAAATTATTTGATCTGCGCACGGAGCAAATACAAAGAGGAGACGGCCTAAGTTACTGTGCACTGTGATTTTCATGTAGGCCGTGACGTCATCACGTTAACATCAATAGTAGGCGTGGCCTATTAGTCTTCTGTCATCGCTGACAGTGTTCGCACGGTGCATAAAATTATATTTTTGGTGTATTTTTATGTTATTACGAAGAAAACCATGAAGTGTTGTGTTTTATAATGTAAAAACTACTCCGATAAACGTACAGATGCTATGGAAAGAATCACATTTCATTTGTAAGTATATTTATTCATAATTTATCAAAATAATTTCTAGAAAGTTCTTTTGACGGTATCATATTCAAAAATAATTTTGCTCAACGGTAGATGCCACTACTTTGCGTAATAGGACCTAGAACAATAAAAGCACATACAGTTCAAACTATTAAGATTATTGTAATAACTAATAACCATGAGTATTAAAATTTATACCCAAAGCCTTTTACCTCGACAAAAATATGAGTTTTATATGTAGTTAATAATTATTTTGTAAGCAATACGCCAGCTGTCGTTAACTATGAAGAACTATAAAAGTGTCAAAAATCCAGGGTCGTAATTAGAATATAATTATAACATTCGGATTTTTCATCAAAGAAAAATATTTTTTACACTACTTTAAATGAACCTATTATAATTAAACTGCAAATTTTGTATGTTTTAGAATACCGTCCAATGACGATGTTAAGAAGCAATGGATTTCAAAAATTAATAGAAAAAACTGGACTCCTACGAAATATACAAAGATTTGTTCTTCTCATTTTAACAATGAAGATTTCGTAGTAACAAGCAAAGGCTTTAGAAAACTAAAGAAGGGAACAAAAAAAAGGGTACCTTGTTTAAATCTAGATTCATGTGTTAGTTCCTTTGCAGTTTGTATTATCAGTTACTGTTATGTGTAGAGGCTGCTAACTTATTATAGAATATATTATAGAGTTAGTCCGTCACTCTCCGAGAGGCCGACCGCGCGAGGAAAGACCGATGTCCTCCCCGAGGTGGGGGACGTCGGTCAAGGAGAGGGTGCTCCTCAGGGGGTATTCCGTCAGGCCGACCACTGACGTTGAGACATTCTGCTCCGGTGGTCGGCGCAACGACGAAGGCGACATGCCAGGAGTGGGTTACGGGTGTGCGTGCTTACAGACAAAACAGAGAGGCTCTGTCGCCCCGGACAGAGTGGTGCGAGGAGTGCGCCGACCATGACCCACCCGCCAAAAGAGAAAGAGGCTGCTAATTTCATATTTTTTTATTATTTATGTTGTAGCTTAGAAAGAAGTTACCGGAGCCTAGCCTAGCCTTCCCTAAAACAATCCATACGATTGGCAGTGAAGAATTTTCCCATTGAAAGAGTGCGTGCTTCTACAACTGGCCTCCACGTTTAAAGGGCTGTATTGCAGCCAATGAAAACCACTTCGAACAAGCTTTTTATATTTTAAATTGTTTTATATTTATGTATTAAAGTAACACTGTAAAAGTAATCAATATTTTTTGCAATAGAAAAAGGTTTTTCTTTGTTACAGTATTTAGGGCAAGACTAGGTATAGCTCAAGAAATATATTGGAACCAATGTCACCCTTTCTCCTTTATTTATTAATAATGTAATTGCACTCGATGCAATTTCTTGATAAGATTAACGAGGTTGAGCACGTCACAAAAATATTCAAAATGGTGGTGGCGTCGAAGACCGGGTCTTGAACAAGTTACCTTTGGCATGGCTAAGTTTTAGATGGCCCGTGCGTCAATGAAACGGCTGCTACCAGGGGGGGCTGGTCTGCTCGCTTGAAATACTCTTTTACATATCTTGGTCATTGACACTATTGTTGCATTATCAATTGTATAAAGCCTTATTTTAACAGAGTGGTTTGATTCTTTTTTATATGGAAAAGACAAAAAAGAAGGAAATAATACCGTGCAACTAACATATTTACTAAAAGTCCAACTACTTTCATTCGACAATTTGTTAGAAACCCAAACAAATAATTGTATTATTTGGTCGTATGAAAAGGACACAAATATGAAGAAAAAAAAAGGTTTCTAAACTTCTGAGTTTATCAGAATGACAGTAAAGAAAAGATGGATTTTTCATAAAATATTAACATTATGAATAATGCTGACAAGCCTTATAAAGAAATTTGCGGTTAAAAACAGTAGTCATTCACCTATTCGCTATGCAGAATTATTTGATTATAAACATTTGTATTTGAATAGAGCAAACAGCTAATAAGATTTGTTTGTATCTTTGAAATAAAAAAAAATTAGCACTCCTTGATATAGGTAAATTCTGAGTACGTCCTGTTACACCATACACTTACTGACATCTAATGCAAGATAGCTCAACTGCATACAATATACGAAATTAGTAGTTGTGCTAATAGGCGGTAGATGGACATAAAGGAGGGAGTGAGATAAGTACTATTACTTGTCTCACTTTCTCCATTAGCAGCGTTCCCCTCACCCCCTGTAAATGACACGCATTGTTTCATAGAAAATATTCACTACAACAGCTCCTCTTTGTATTTGCTCCGTGGATCTGCGTCATATTTTAATTTATATTATGATAACTATTTTTCAAATATAATTTTCTTTATTTGTGTTATAGAATGAAAACTATTAAAACATAAGTCGTCCCCTATTTCACATCCTTTAGGAAACATATATTCTTTGAGGGGATGTTTTTAAATTTCAGCATTCTTATTAATGTGTCTAACATCAGAAAAGTAAGACGCTGTCTACTACTTAATTCTGCTAATTTTTAAATTATTTAGAAATCAAGTAAAAAAATTTCCGTATAATTTAAGACCCTATTTTACAGCCTTATTTACAAATGCCACATTGTAAATGTATTTGTCAAAAGGCTGTAAAATAGGCATAACACATGCTTAATTATGTTTATTGCTGAGTATTTCTGCTTAATTTTCATATTATTCTATCCAAACAAAACGTAACGTTTTCAATTTGAAAGAAAACAACAGAAATCATTATAAATTTTGCCAGTATCAAAAATAAAACTACTGTCAAAATTACATGATCCTAGCTTCAGTAATTTGGCTTTTGGATTTGGGCTCCGTGTTACTGAGGCAGTCAAACAATCTCTTTGTTAAGTATATTACCTCGCAATTTACTGAATACTTAATATACTTTTATACTTAGCACAATAAAGTAACGACTCGTTTTAAATTCTGTGAGTATCTAGATCCTTACGACACTTGAATGGCTTGTGAGCCTACAAGCCGTAGGTGAATCTGCCCGTAAATTGGTTCATTTATCACTCGTCCGTTACGATAAGGTAGATGGTATTTACCTTCCCGGGAACGTATTAGGGAAAGGTATTACACGAACTGTGCCGGGTCATATTGTCAATCCTATAATTTATGTATGTACGTGAATATGTGATAAAGTAACTAAAAAGTATTTATTCGTGCATTTATTAATTAGAATGAAATATAAGATATAGTTTTTCATTCCTTATCATCATTTCAAAAATATATGTTCATCTATCAGCTCGTAGACGTCCACTGGCTTCCATTCGGTGGGGAATAATGCCATAATCTCTCTGTTTGACAGGCAGATTGGCGATCGTAGTAAGTGATATAAAATTTTCTAGAAGATAGCTGTTGCCCACTCTCCTGGTACCCTTAGTAGATTTTTACGACTTTGACAAGCAAAGAGTTACAACAATTTTATTCTTATCCCATTTCTACAAAGAAAATATACGTATTATTTAAACATTAAAAAAAAAATACTTTTATGGATTCTATCGCGTTTGTATTAGATTTTTTTTTTTTTTAATTGCCCAACGTTTCGATCACTTTACAGTGATTATAGTCACGGGAGGACTCCAGTCCTTCTGACCACAGTATAAAAGTAGATTCTTTTCTTTTTTTTAATGTGTAATATTCCTAATATAAACATTAGAAGTCATTGTATTATTTATAATTTGATAAAATATTTTTTAAATTACATTCAAAAATTAACTTGTGCTACATTCAATTATTCTTTAAATTATTTATCCAAGTGTCCCACGATGATATAATCCTGATTGAAATCCTTTAATCCAAATTGGAAAAATATTTTGCTAGTATATTTATGAATTCTTTAAGAATTTATGACGATCATAGAGATTTTATATAGGCCATAGAGATTTTTTTTATTATTATTCTAAGTTTTTAAACATCCACTTTGTCAATATAATGATCGGTAATCATCGAAGACGATTAAGGACTCTAACGAATAGCTTCATTCCGATTTAGAAATCTAGGAATAAGGTATACGAATGTAACATAGTAGGTCAATTGGGAAATTATTAGGAGGGATCACTCACTGGAATGCGTTGTCGCATGCTTAGTCTTGTTGTTTTAACACGAAACCAAGTAAACACGATCGGATTATAAAGTTACAGTGAGCATGGCGACAAAGCAACCTGCCCAAATATGTCAAATAATGCACCTACTACGTTAATAAATGACACTCGCTGTGTACGGTGCGCCTGCTCTGTGCGGAGCGTTACAGTGGAGGCTCTATGTATCCCGAGTGGCTCTCGGCGCCCCCTAACACCCGGCGCCCGGGTGCACCGCACCCTCTGTACTGTAGGTAAACCCACCTCTGGATCCTACTATGGCGGAAGGCTCGAGCATAGCTGTAGGACTTATACGAGTTGATATTATAAAGATAAATATAGCCTTTTATCCGATTTATGTAGCTTAACATTTTCAGGTTGAGAGCCCTCAGCGATCATCCACGCGGTAAATTTAGTAAATTAAATTCTTATATTTCTATATTAGTCTTTAAAAATGAATATTAAATGAACAATATTTTTTAATATTTTGAAGGAAAAATAGCCTTAATGGGTTATTGATGAAAACATCCTTTTAGAATTTCTTGTGGGAATAAAATGTGTAGTACAGAATAACACTTATTCCTATATTTTTATTATCTTTTAAGAATAATGGAGCATAATATCTTCCAATTGTTTTTGACTACATGCTATTTTATATTGTAGCCACTAAAGAAAGCAAACACAACATCCTCGGAAATAGGCCCGCGGGAAATAATGCCACGTACAAATTTTCGAATATATAAGCGTTCTTTCACGTAAATGGTTGACCATTTGTAAGGCGCTTGGGAGAACGGCCATTCAAAATCGACGTTGATATTCTCTGTTGACTCAAATGTGTACGCAACTAGTACCTAAACAAAAAAAAAATTAGAATAAATACCTTTACCTTACCTTTTTTTTACGGTGGGCTATGAATGCGTCTCGCCCCACCAAATCGGTCCGGGATGACGAAGAGGCGGCGCGTGACATTATAGACCCACCATGCAAACTCCTCTCTTCGCCATGCGAGCGGGCCACCGGTACCCGACCTTTGTCTTCGGTGACCCGCCCGGCGGTTTACCCTCGCGGGTTCCTCTCGAGTTGACGCCTCGACAGCTTTCGCCGTCGGGGCGTCGTCCTCAGTGGCCTCACGTCGGGTGTCCGGACTATTTCCCGGTCCGATCGGCCGGCCTGCTTAGAATAAATACCTACATATGTATTTTTATTACTACCAGATATCTCCACAGCTTTGAAAGTCCTCGTACCTCTGCTGGGTTCGGCTCCACAACATAAGTGAACTTGTTCAACTATAGGGTAATGTAGTAATAACCCCATTCTGTTTGTCTAAATAAAATTGGGTTAATATAGGGTTTTATTTCCAGTTGTCCTTCTTTTGCATATAACATCATCGTCATCTCAGCGAGTCGATTCGAGCTTCCTCCATAATGGGAGGGAAATTGACCTACTATATCACGCTGGTCAGACGTGTTGGTATAGGGTTTTGTTTCGAGTTTTCCTTCTCTGAAATAGATATTATATGCGTTTTATATCTCTTAGTCGTCTCGTACGATCACCCACATGTAAGATAGGGGGTGGTGAATTGTATTCTTACGCCGTCACCACACGGAAAGAAAATTATTATACTATGCATTAATATAACTTGTTTTTAAAACGTGATGTTTTACAGCCTATATTTTTATATCTTTATAGCCTTATTATCTTTCTCAACAAATTGGCGAACTAAGTTTATTAAAATCGAATTTCTTGTTTCTCAGATTAAGGAACAAACGAATAAACTTTTTAACTTTTATTTTAGTGGCAAATTTTTTTTTTTAAATTCACAGATTAAATATAAGGGTAACGCATAACCTCATCATTACTAAATGAATATTGTTATAAAAAACTTTATCGATTTACTTACAAATATAATTACAAAATTTACAAATATACCTATTTCGATTTGACACAATTTTTATATTCATACATACATACATATCATCACGCCATATCCCTTGCAGGGTAGGCAGAGAGAACAGAGTGCCAGAGAGCTCTATCTCTGCATACTTCACTCGCTTCCTCAACATTCATAATTCTCTTCATACACGCTCGCCGGTTTCGGAGACTCTTGACTCCACCTTCCTTCAGTACCTGACCGATCTGGTCTAGGTAGGTTAGTCTCGGTCTCCCTCGGTACCTACATCCTTCCACTTTCGCATTGTATATCTTCTTAACCAGACGTTCGTTCGGCATTCTTTCCACATGTCCGAACCATCGGAGCATTCCCTTTCGCATCTTTACACCAATACTCTCTTTCATACCTACTTGCTCTCTTACGTCGTCGTTACGAATGCGGTCGGTCAGCCTAACTCCACAGATTTTCCGAAGAGATCGCATTTCGACCGCATTAATTTTATTTATTTTATTTTTGTATTCCTACCATAATAAATTAATTTTAATGTTGGTAATCATATAAAAGTGATTTAACTATTTATAATAAATTTTAATAAAATATATAAAGTCAGGAAATCAATCATCGAAATATTTCTCGGCATTGCTGTCAAGTGCTAATGTTCTTAGTTGATTGACAGTATTGCCACATCGGATGGCAGTTTTATCTGTGTCCAGAATAGGCCAGCTTTCATAACACGCGAATCACCGATCAGGCATTACGCAATCTCCTATCGAGGAAACGTGCGTTCAGACTCCGCTACCTAAGTATTTTGATTTCAAAGGTCTTGTAAATACAATTACTAATAAGGTTATTGTTTTTTCTCCGCTTGAAAGTTTCTACGGAAGCGACAGCAATGCTTGTATAACGGGGCAAGCTCTCCTTCTCTCAACAAAGTATAGAAAATGACTGAATACATCTATATGAGTATTTGCATTTTCATTTCAGTGAAGATATCTCAAAGAACTTAAAGTAAAAAAAATGGGAAGTAAAAAGAAATATTTTTTTCTAATATTTACGCGAGTATTACACATTTGAAATAATCTTGACGGATTCTATTTCTTTTGTGCTTACCTTTTAATTGTTTGATGTTTCGAACACTACAGCTTTCATGGTCAGGTCAAAGGACAACGTAAAACTAGTTTATTTCAAATAAGAAATAACTTAGTAATATACACAATTTCGATTGTGGTAGCAGCTTCAATACTACCAACCCTTACTTTGCTCGTGGATGTTGTAAAAGACGACTAAGAGCCTTATAACGACCTGGGCCAACTCCATCTGATGTCGTTTGGTCAATAATTACATTCCCAAGGAGTGTTGATGTCTCGCAGGCGGCTGGTCATAAAACTATTGCCAATAACTTTTATAATATGTACTATGAAAGAAGAGTACATACTGTATCGACCCTAAGTAATTGGGATAAGATTAGAAGTATGATGATGATGAGTCACAATTCCGATTATATATAAATGATAATTCAATAATCATTTATATTCTAAGAAAGAATAAGAGTTGTATTTCTTATCTTGAATCAAACAAAAGCTTATATTAACATTCGTAATAGATATTAATCATGAAAATGGGACGCGCTTGTCAATGTTACCATCATAAGAGGGAAAAGGAAAACATTTTCAGAAACAACTATAATAATATTAACTCGTACATCTTTTGCCATGTCACCTCTAAGAGGGAATTATGTTGAATTTCTTTTATATAATTTCTTTGCTTAGATACCATCATTTCAAAGTTGTTGAACGTTTAGAGTAAGTTGGTTGTGAGACTATAAAATATTTTCTCTTTGATAATACTACGAAGGTAAAAAATATTTTCGTTGTGTTTTTTAAGCCCTTAACGAATGTTTAATAATACATACATACATACATATCATCACGCCATATCCCTTGCAGGGTAGGCAGAGAGAACAGAGTGCCAGAGAACTCTATCTCTGCATACTTCACTCACTTCCTCAACATTCATAATTCTCTTCATACACGCTCGCCGGTTTCGGAGACTCTTGACTCCACCTTCCTTCAGTACATGACCGATCTGGTCTAGGTAGGTTAGTCTCGGTCTCCCTCGGTACCTACATCCTTCCACTTTCGCATTGTATATCTTCTTAACCAGGCGTTCGTTCGGCATTCTTTCCACATGTCCGAACCATCGGAGCATTCCCTTTCGCATCTTTACACCAATACTCTCTTTCATACCGTTTAATAATATCATAAAATTTTATATATTTGTTTTTTTTTTATTACTTATGGTGGCAAACGTGCAAGTAACACACCTGGCCACCTAGGCCGCTGCCTACCATAACAGTCCCCAAACCCACACAGGTATATGCTGATGTTAATTGAATATTATAACAAGATTAATATTATTGCAGTGAGTTAATGATACCTTATTGTAGTAAGAAGATTGTAATAAAATATATTGCCAGAATAAACGGAGTTATATTTGATCAGTAGGGCCCTTTCTTGCAAAAATTTAAGTTAATTAAATTTTATTAAGGGCAGAGGGAGAAGTTGCAATCTTATGATGTCTTACGGTAAGGGGAGAGGGGGCCAAATCATTCTTCAAAACCACTTACATAATTTATGAACGTCCCCTAAGTTACATGAACAGTATTTTGGATTTGCCATCGTATAAGAATAACACCAAATAAGTGACATAGATATATACCTAAACCTCCACAACTGCATATAACTTATATATATATATATATTATATATTCCTATCATTGGATATATACTCGCTGTTTACCTCAAAACCACTCAACCGTAACGTTAATGCCAGAGCACACTCTCAGAATCGCCACCTTTCGATGGGCGATAACAATCGGGCAACAAGATAAAGTGTAGATCTTCTTATACACCTGCAGTATTACATGTGTCTTCTAACTGGATATAGGCGATCTCGATATATATACCTTTTAAAATCTCTATGATTTAGGCGGAACCAATGAACACCTTATCTAACTGCGCGGGTTAAAATACCGACCTATCGCGCCAGTGCATGGATTTTCATATAGGACAATCCCGTATGTGATACACAAATTGTCTTTCTGATGTCTGGATGTATTTTGGGTACGTTATATTATATGTTGTTATGTGAAGTCTCCTGCAATATAAGGTATATTTGTTTAGCATCGGATGTTGACTTTTTATAATAAAACAAATCTTATAAAAGGTCATTAAAATAAAAAAATTAAATTAAGTACCCTATATTTTTACCACCTTTACACATAAAACTTGAGCTCATGGAAAACATCATGAATGCTATGGATAGGAGTGGGTTTTATTGGTTCTTATATCTAGCAATTGATAAAAGAAGATATGTTCAAATAAATGGTTAGTGATTTGGAAAACTCAGCTTAAAAATCTTACATGAAACTAACTTCCAATTTTCTAGGAGTTCACTGATCAAGTGACTGTAAAAATATTATCGTGGAGCTATCTCTATATCTACTTATAAGGATTTAGCTGTAGTATGTCTTTGTAAATACATCTTCTTTTCTTCATACTTAGATTTCTTGCCTGAAAATTTGGACTCTGTCAGCAATTTACTCTTTTGTAACTAAATATGATATATTATATGATGGACAAAAAGGATTTAGAAAAAACAAAAGCATAAATATGGCTATATATGATCTACTAAATAACGTAGTAATAAACATGGACAAAAGAACCCCTACTTGCGCTATATTTACAGACATATCAAAAGCTTTTGACTTTGTGAGACATGACATCCTGTTAACTAAGCTAAGCTCTTATGGATTAAGAGGAAACATCTTAAAACTCATAAAATCATATCTCACTGATCGCCAACAATATACTGTCATATCTAGAGTATGCCCTATAACCAACAACGAACAAGACTACTACTCATACGGTCGAACGATTGAATATGGTGTACAACAAGGAAGTGTTCTCGGACCGTTGTTATTTTTGTTGTACATAAATGACTTACCACGATCAACCACTCATCCAATGGTATTATTTGCAGATGACAGTACAGTAATCATAAAATGTTTAGATAGAAAAAGTTACGAAAGAGACGTGAATAATACCTTAAATAATATTATAAATTGGATGAACAAAAACAATCTAGTCATAAATATAGATAAAACCAATATTATGCATTTTTACCAGCGTATGCCCACAAATTCTGCCATAAACATTAATTATAATGGTCAAACAATTACTGAAGTAACAGATACACGTTTTCTCGGAATAAACATCGACAGTCAGGTAACATGGAAAACACACTCTAATGAAATTTGTAAAAAATTGAGCATATCTGCTTTTGCACTCCATAGCCTAAATAAAAAAGTCAACACGAAAACTGTGGTAATGGCATATCATGGTTTGGTTTCATCACTTTTAAGATTTGGGGTTATATTTTGGGGTAATTGTAGCGATAGAGAGAAGGTATTCAGAGCACAAAAGCGGTGTATTAGAGCCATGCAAGGACTGAAATATACAGATAGCTGTATACCAGTGTTTAAATCCCTTAAAATACTTTCGTTTCCATGTATTTATATATTAGAAGTCGCCATGTTTGTAAAGACCAATAAGCATCTTTTCCATATGATGTCGGAAACAAGACTTCGATCAACAGCATTGCGATCCCAATATAAGGGCTTACTAACTACGTCTGGTTATCACACGGCACTATTCAAAAAGAGTCTATTTTTTATGGGACCTGCTATATATAATAAAATACCTGAGGCAATAAAGACTGAAACTGTTTATGCATTTAAGAAAAATCTTACGACATTTTTATTGGACAAATGCTATTATTCTATAAAAGAATTTTTAGATGACATATTTTGAATTTATTTTATTTTATATTATTAAATATTAATTATTTATTGTATGATAAGACATTTAATTTAACATTGAATAGTGACATTTGTTTAATCTTAAATAACATGACATTTGTGTATATATAATTTTTTATTTTGTGTAATTTAAATATTGTGTGAATTATTTTTTTATTATCTGTTAGTATTGACTTTTTTAATATTTGCATGCTCAATGGGCAGAATGTATCTGGACGAACTATTTTTATAAGACCCTATCAATGTACATACATTCAACGCAAATAAATGATTTGATTGATTGATTGATTGATTGATTGATGAAAAATTCCACCAAGAAATTTCTACCATAGAAAAACTATTGCATGTTAAACGAAGTCCACATTTGCTAGCTGATTATTATTAGACATCACAATGGAGCAAATTATAGACAAAAATCAAAAAGCTACATTTATATTAATGTTAATAACGGAATAACCGCTTTTTGTCAAAAAAAAAAATATTTAAAAAAAAATAATAACATTTAATTACAATAAAATCTGTTCTTATTTAAATTAATCTAATATATTTTTCCATCTGGCAACGGAGTAAGAATACAAATCGCCAACCTTTTTCTTATTCGTGGGTAATTGTAAGAGACAACTAATGCAAGTAGATCACGGCTAGAGAGAAAAACTTGAGGTTAAACCCTATACTAACCCATTTGATCAGCGCGGTATGGTAGATCAATTTACCTCCTATCATGGAAAAGGCTCGAGCCCAGCAATGGGACTTATATTCGAGCTGAGATGATGAATTTTATTTTTAAAATTATTATATGGATGGATGGATGGAACCTTTTTTTTTTGCGGTGGGCTATGGTCTGGTCATACCGACCAGATCCGTCTGGGATGACAGAATAGGTGGCGCGTGACCTTATGGATCCGCCCCGCAATGCGCCTCTCTTCGCCGAGCGAGCGGGCCGCCGGAACCCGGTCTTCGGTGATAATGATTAACCTAGCTAGTCATCGTTTAATACAATGCTAACTGCAAAAGTTGGAGTATTAAAATCTAAAGGTAATTGTGGAATAAATGGCACACGTCTTCCATTAAAACGACAAAACAATACGAGCCGCAAATTGAATCACACTTGTCTACGATTAAATGGTAGGACAATTGAAACGGACTGCCAATAGACGTGGGTTTCAGTTCTACGTGTGACATCAGCATTTTCGCGCGTAAAATGAATCTTACAGACTTACACGTGTAAATTGAATATCATAGGACAGTTTACACCTGTCTAAGCAGTAGGACGATTACAACGGATATCCAATACGTGTGTGTTCGAGTCCCACGTGTGATATTCATTTTTTGCTCCTAACAAGTTTCTATTACCATTATGGATATGATATATATAGGACGTGGTCCTAAACTAGACAAAAGTATTACAAAAAATGATTTTTGTGGACTATTGTATTCTTTATGTTATTAGATATGAAAGTTTTGTTAATACGAACTGTTTCAAAGAATATTATTTTTTGTTTGTTGACTTTTTTGTTTGCATTTGAAATAAAACTATTTTTACGGATTCTATCACGTTTGTATTTGATTTTTAATTTCCCGACGTTTCGAACACTTTACAGCGTTCACGGGAAGACTATCCTCCACCTGACTATGAACACTGTAAAGTGTTCGAAACGTCGGGCAATTAAAAATCAAATACAAACGCCATACAATCCGTAAACATAGTTTTATTTCAAATGTGCAATACTCCTATTATTATTGTTAATACTTATTATATCCTTTTACAATTTATACTAGCAAGACTTTATTTCTAAACTAATAGAATCGAGTATCTTCTAAGTAAAACTAGGGCTAAAGCTTCTAAGGGGAACTAGGGCCTCTTTTCTAAACTAATACATTTTATTATTAAACTTTTCATTGCCTCACTAGAAAGAAAATATAATCTTATTTGCCGTATCAAAAACGTGTAGGTATAATAACTAGCTACAGATAAAAGAAAATCCTTCTCGTTTGTGAAAAGTTTTATAAATTCTTATCAGAAAATATTTCAATAAACCAGACAAAATCCGCTTCACAATAAATTATAAGTATCTTTATTATGGCCTTTTCTGAGAACATATAAATACATGTTTGCAAATATAATCTGTCTGGAAAAACAGCGTCTTTGTGTTTAGTCTATTATACGCCCACACAGCACGTGTTTCGATATTTAACATCAAAAAAATCATGATTATAATAGTATTGGAATTATATAACGTGGATCTTGTAAACGTGTTTTCACAAGGAGCTGTTGTGTCATGTGTACTAGGCATAAAACACTTTATATAAACTAAATACGCATTATTGTATTTTTATACATAAACATTGGCACTTATTCTGAAAGAACAATAAAGGTGTGACAAGACCAGATAGACATATTCATAAAATATTAGTACCTAAATAAAAATTAAATGTATTTAGTAGGTGTACAGCATAGCGATACCTATCTACAATAACTTGCCAAATAGACTTAAGGAAATAAATGTAAAAGCTTATAAACTACAACTATTCAGATTGTTATTAGATAAATGTTAATATAGTGTGAAGTTTTTTTAACCGACTTCAAAAAGGAAGAGATTCTATGTTTTATTTTATATATCGCACACCTAGTTAACTAATACAACTCTAAATATCACTTTTTTTCAGGAATCGATAAACTTTTTACTTCATTCCTATTTAGTATATTAAAAACTTTCTTATATATTCTTGTATATAATTTTACGTAAATATTTATTGTAATAATGGTCTTCCATCAAATAACAGTAACAGTTAATAATTTCAGTTTATTGAGTTAGGTTGGTATTCATTACAAAATCATTGTTTAATATTTTTACTAAATCGAGTTGAGTTCATATTAATGGCTTT
Organism: Lymantria monacha; assembly: GCA_905163515.2. Classification (NCBI taxonomy): domain Eukaryota; kingdom Metazoa; phylum Arthropoda; class Insecta; order Lepidoptera; family Erebidae; genus Lymantria; species Lymantria monacha. The sequence continues at coordinate 5,946,852 of LR991087.1, forward strand.
TTTTTTTAATTAGTGCACTATTAATCTGTATTTATTTTTCAAGTATTAACCAAAAATAGTACATCTATATTTTATTTAATGTACTTTCTGTACGATTATCATAATAAAACAAATATCTTACAAGAAATTATCTTTATTTAGATCACAAAGAAAACTTGAAAATCTCAGAAAAATCCTATAAACCTTTAAATAAGTTTGTTACTTTGTTAAAACATACATAATGTATGTTACATTTAACATAAATTGTATCAAAATATTTATTTAAAAAAGTACAGGGTTTCTTTTAGCAACATATATTTAAAGAATATCTGTGGTGATAGATATAATTACAGACTTTGCTTTGATACAAAAACACTTATTACTAATGCAACTAGTATTATTGCTAATTATTTTTTAAATCAGTACAAAAATAGATTTTCTTCTTCATTAATAAAAATAAATACAATAATGTATTTTGTTTAACATCTTAAAATTAAATATACGATATATTAAATTGGCACGTCTATTAAAAATAACTAACAACAATCAGACTTTGTCTTTGGTACGTAATCTATAAAACAGTTAGTAATCAAGATCTGCAATCTATAATCAGATTTTTATGTTGAGCGTTATAAAATATCTCATATTTCTAATCATAACACCTAATAAATCACAGAATACGATTAACAATAACACTTATACCTCCTACTTGTAGAATTTTATAAAACAATTCAAAATAATACTTTTACTCTATTCTGGAAAGTTAACCAACAGCAAGTGCATTTTTGTAATAAGAATCGAAGTACATCGGGGGAATAAGTTTGTTATCAATAAATTCCTGAATGTCCCGCTTTTTATTAGCAACCAGCCTTATTTTTTGCAGATACGCTTGTTTCAAATTTGGAGAAAATTCGTGATTTTGAGCTCGACTTAGATTTCTTAAAAAGACTTTCTAAAAAATCGGCTCTTCATAAGAGGTTTTATAAAAAAATTACATCGGCTGCTGCTTTTCAACGCGGAGTTGTTTGATGTCATGCCATTTGATTTGTTCTCTGTCTACATTTACAGTGAAATTATTAACCCACTCTTCTTGAAGGGCTTTTAGAACTTGTCATGTGTTAGTTCTTCCACATGATAAGGATTGCCAGTCTTTTTTGCTGACCTTATCACGCTATGCACGTTATCTCCCTCATTTTGTAAATGCCCACGCACCAAAAATTTATGTGTAATTGAGTTGACTCTCATGGTTGAAACAGCAAAAGCATAGGCTGACAGTAGATGTTTATTTTTTTGCTGACCACAACAGTTGTCGCTGTAAAATATAATATCCGGATGTTTATTTAATAGGTTTTTCTCAACTAACATTTGTATATAGTATATACTGTAGCACACAAGATCTTATTTCTACAGCACCACGTTCGCCTTCAATTTCATTCCAAAAAAAACAGACTACATTTTTTTGCAAATAAATCATTTATAGTGAAATTTAGACAATTTATTCTCGATTTGAAGGTGTCTGGTACTCGATGTGTTCTCTTGAAGCTCCAGCTCTTTATTAATGCCCACTAGTTCATTTGTTACGAACTTCTTTATCGCTGTGGTGCTCGTTGAAAGCGATGGTGTACACTCTTGAGGCTCCAATTCTACATTATTGCACTCAGATTTATTTGAACGAGCTGCCACAGCCTTTTTTACTAAAGGTAACGACCACGACCCTTCATCTTCTGAAAAATAAATCATTAAATAGATTTAGCCATGAAGACTACACTAACTCAAAAAATACGCATAACTCGAAGTCGACACTTATTAATAATATTTTTTGAATTACTAAGATAGATACAACTACAATACAAAATATTCCTGTATTCAAACAAATCCTAGCACTTATTCTTACAACAATAAGGGCGATTTCCATTTAACCAGCAATACCCCACTAACTCAAATATTATAAAATAATTTCAACAATAATAAACTATCTGCAATTAGTAAAAAAAAATTACTTACATTTGTAAACAAACACTCCACTAAGTCAAAATAATCAGAGAATCGGTCTTAGTTGATCACAAATTTGACCAGGAAGACCAGCTTAACTAAAAATAATTTAGGTATTCCAAACGCGGTTAGTCACGAATACACGCCCAACTCGAAATAATCCGGTCTTTACGTGTACTAACAGCACCTATCCCTTTGGCTAACATGTCGCAAATGACAATGCGTTAGTGTTGTTGGCGGAGGGTGTGGACCAAGCTAGCCCGCAATACTAAGTTATCACGTCATCTTCATTTTATTTATGGAGCTATTTCTACAGGTGTCTGTGGAGATTATGTAGTTCTAGTATAATAAGTCATTTTGGATTTTTTTCGAGTTGTGCGAGATATATATATATATATATTTTATGTATGTTTAACGATATATCAGTCAATTGCGGATCGATTTTCAAAATTTTTTTTTTTTAATCTAAAGTGTACATTCTCGTTCCCTTTTGTCTTGCCACCGACTTCAAATCGTGTAAGTGGATTTCTAGCATACATTATAATTATATTTTATAAAAAATAATAGGTAATTCGTATTAAATTCATAAATAAATTGTAAGTTTGTAAATAAATATTATAATTTATAAATACATATATCATGTAGTAGCATGATTGATAAGAACATAAATATTTTATAGGTTCATTTAGAATATCATTTGAATTGAATAGTTCATTTTATTTTTCGGTTTTTAGTGTTTTAAGTAAGTAGGGTTTTTGGTTATTGTTATTTTTTAAATGATAATGAGCTATGACTGGAAAGAAATTAAATTATATAATAATAATAGAATTTGTGATAGCTGAGGGTAGACATATTATAATGAGGTAAATAAATATTTTGTACACCAGTTAATAATAGTATATAACTTGTGCTTAAAATTTAAGAACAGAGAACTTGTATATCCGTATACAAATGAATTTTAATTGTTATATTACTATTCAAATAAATACATGCTGTGTGGTAGTGGATAAGAATACTACCAACAATTACTTTGCTCGTAGTTGTCGTAAAAGACGACTAAGAACCTTATAAAGACCTGGGCCAATTTCATCTGATGCCGTTTGATCAACAATCACATTCGCAAGGAGGGTTGACGTCTGGCAGGCGGCTGGTCATAAAACTATTGTCAATAACTTTTACAATATGTATTATGAAAGAGGAGTACATATTGTATCGACCCCAAGTAATTGGGATAAGAGTATAATGATGATATTTAAATAAATAAACTATCGATTAATTATATTATCTATGTTTCTTAATTAATAAAACCAATTGTGTTTACATTTTAAAGGTATTTTATTAATAGCGACATAAGACAGTTGTAAATAATAAAATAAAAATAAAAAAATAAAAAAAAAATATTTTATTAAGACAGTTGTGCTTTAAATATTAATCTTATGTATTAAAATTTCTCTAGCCTGTTTTACTGTGGCACGATATCCGTAAGGGTAAGCCGCCGGGCTGGTCACGAACGTCAAGTATTCGGTACCAGTGACCAGCCTAATGGTAATGGGGAGGATACACGGGGGTTTATGGGGCCACGCGCCATTCTTTGGTCGTCCGGACGGAACGGACGTGTAGGCCATAGCCTGCCAGAAAAAGGGTGTTTTATTGTTGGTCCGCGAGGTCTTCCTTATTCATTAACCAAATTCCATGATTAACTCTACATATTAAACCTTATCGTGATAACTAAAAACGAAAAATATATCCGTGGTCTTAAAAAGTATTGCTTTTTGAAAATGCAAGTTGTTTTTAAATTATCTAAAAAAGGTACTTTAAAAGATGCTTCGATTTTTCAATATATATCAAAATTCTATTCTCCTTCAAAATATCGTTTCCCCAAAATTTTCAATTTGTTATTTCCACATACGTTATTGTTAATAAATCAATACAAAAAAAAAACATTTTATCCAATGTCTATTAATAATTATTGAATTCAAACGAAAATAAAACTTTTCAGCTAGATATCATACGTTAGAATCAAATAAAGCTTTTAAAATAACAATGTATTGTTTGAAGTGATTCGTGGATTAATAAATAAATACCTATTCCTATTGTCAATATTCCTAAAAGGATATGAATATAAATTAATATAGTATTATTTAATTGTTTTTTATCTAAAATATGTTATTGCACGCCTCATAAGCAAAGCGTTGAGGTCATGCTCTACACTCTATATATTTGAAAATCAAGCACTTTTAAAACCTAAAAATGATTGTATTTTTCTCACATTGCACTTATAGGATAATATTATCATATATATGTCAAGAAAAACATTCGTTTAAACGTATTTGATATTTTAAAAAGCAATTATTTTATTTAAAGTAAGAAAATAGTTGTTAAAAAAATAATATTCGAGGACGTCGGATAAAATACTCTGGATCTGGCACGATCACGACCATAAAAATTAAGGTATCAAAATATTTCTTTTTTTTAAAGCTTCATAATCAACGCACTGTTTCCTTTAGAAAATACCTTGGCAATTCTTTGCCGTTTAATTGCAATTAATAAAAACTAAACTGCTTAGTCATTAGTGTATGTATACTTATGAAAATTGGGTTCGTTTACATTTTTTTGTTCGTCCATTCGGACAGGCAAAGGAAACAAATCCCATACAGCCTATAGTAAACGAACAGCTATGTTTAGCACTACGTCAAGAATAGCATCAAATTTTCAATTTTTTTTCTCTCATTTTCATTCATGGCATTGACTAATAGTAAATGATAAATAATATAAAAATTATGAGGCGTGCTCTTTTGGATTTTCCAAATTATTTTATATTTCTTAGTGGTGGTGGTGTAAGAATACAATTCACCGCCTATCTTACCCGTTCGTGATCGTAAGAGATAACTAAGCGATATAAATATATACATACATACATAGCCTCACGCCTATTTCCCAGAGGAGTAGGCAGAGACTACGGGTTGCCACAAGCCACGATCCTGACATACCTCCGTCGCTTCATTCACACTTATCACAGTCTTCATGCATATAAAACATGGATATAAAACGCATATAACATCCATGCAAGAGAAGGAAAACTCGAAACAAAACCCTATACCAACACGTTTGACCAGCGTGGTATAGTAGGTCAATTTCCCTTCTGTTATAGAGGAAGCTCGAGCCCAACAGTGGGACATATATGAGCTGAGATGAGATGAGATGTTATTTTTTAAATATATTATACATTCTTCATCTTCCTATTATCGTCGCTATTATTTGGGGGATGACGCAATTTTTTTTTTTTAAAGACACCACCCTTTTTTTTTTTTTTTTTTTGCGGTGGGCTATGGACGTCGCACCCCGCCAAATCGGTCCGGGGTGACGGAAGAGGCGGCGCGCAACCCCATTGACCCACCCTGCAAGCACCTCTTCTTCGCCGTACGAGCGGGCCACCGGTACCCGATCTTTGTCTTCGGTGGCCCGCTCGGCGGTATGCCCTCTTGGGCTCCTCTCCTGTCGATGCCCCGACAGCTTTCGCCGTCGAGGCGTCGTCCTCACGCGGTGGCCTCACGTCGGGTGACCGGACAATTCCCCGGTCCGATCACCCGAAGCCTCGGTTAGGGCGGCATCAGGCGCAGGTACTCGCGCCTGCGCCGCCCTGGCCGCGGGCGGCGGCCCGGGTCACGGGAATCCTCCCGGGCCCGTTCCGCCGCCTCCTTCTGCGAGATGACAGCCTCGCAGAAGGCGGCGACCGCGTCCCAATTCCTGACGCTGTCGACCATCGCTCGCGCAACAGCCGGCAGCGTCAGGTCGGCACCGATGACAGCGACGAGGTCACGGCGCTGCCCGTCCCAGCCCGAACATACCTCGAGCGTATGTTGCGCCGTGTCCTCGTCGCTACTGCAATGGTGGCAGGACGGAGTCCACTCCCTCCGCACGACCGTGTGCAGGTACTTGCCGAAGCAACCATGCCCCGACAAGACCTGCACCAACCGGAAAGAGAGAACTCCGTGCCGCCGCTCCATCCACTCCATCAGTACGGGCCGGAGGGCCTCAACGGTAATAACACCGTATCTAGGCCTCTCCAGCCGCGTAGCCCAACGGGCGATGACTTCTCGGCGGGCGTCCTCGCGCCAGGTGGCTATCTCGTTGAACGATGGGGAGCCACCCTCTTCGCGCATTGAGGTAACCCGCCGGTAGAGGTCGGAGAGCATCTCCGCCTCTAGGTCCCAAGGGGGTGTCCCGGCCAATAGGCACGCCGCCTCTGTCGACACCGTGCGGTACCCGCGAATGGCTCTGACCGCCATGACTCTCTGTGGCCTCCACAGAACCGCCCTGAGTTGGGCGTTCAGAGCCCTCGCCCACACGGGTGCGCCGTACATGGCCATTGAGCGGATCACCCCCGCATACAGCCGTCGGCCCTGAAAACTGGGTCCGCCCACGTTCGGCATGAGCCGAGAAAGGGCGGACGCCGCGCCGACCAGCCGGGGAGCAATTTGACGAAAATGCTCCCGGAACCACCATCGCCCGTCGAGCACCAGACCCAAGTACCTCATATGGACCTGGATACTGATGTGGATGGAGTTGACGACTAACGAGGCGCCGATGGGCAGCCTCACACGGGGCCCATGGAATAGTAGAGCCTCCGTCTTGTTTAGGGCCACCCTGAGCCCCAGCGCCTCGATCCGCCTGACCATCTCCTCGGTGCCGAGAGTGGCCAGGCTCGCCGCCTCTTCGAATGTCCTGCCCCGGGCTGTGACGAGCGTGTCGTCAGCATAGCAAATAACGCTCAGCCCGGGGGGGAGACTCCCTCTCAACGCCCAGTCGTAACCGATGTTCCACAGAGTCGGCCCCAGAACCGACCCCTGCGGAACACCGCACGACATGGGCGTCCGCACAATGTCCCCTGCGGGGCTCGCGTAGAGAACACTGCGCCCCTCCAAATAGTCTGCCACCAGCCGCCTGAGGTACAGGGGCACTCCGTGGAACCGGAGCGCCTCCCTGATGCAGCTGAATGGCAGACTATTGAAGGCGTTGGCGATGTCCAACGACACCGCCAACAGCACTCCTTTGCCGGCGACAGCCTCCGCGGCCGTCTGCCTCAGGCGTAGCAGGGCCCCGATGGTCGAACGACCCCTTCGAAACCCAAATTGAGCGTCCGACAGATCGGGCCCCACCTCTTCCAGGTGCTGGACGATGCGGGCAGCGAGGACACGCTCCAGCAGCTTACCCACATCATCCAGAAGCACAATGGGCCTGTAGGCCGACGGCGAATCCGGGGGCCGTCCCGGCTTTGGCAGGAGAACCAACCTCCCTTCCTTCCAGCACTCAGGGAACTGTCCAGACGTCAGACAGGCGTTGAACAGTCGCCTGAGGCGAGGTTCGAGATGCTCGAGGAGCAACGTCAACACCCGGACTGGGATTCCGTCCGGGCCGGGGGCCTTGGTGGCGGAACGAATCTTCGCCACGGCTGCCCCCACTTCCGACTCCGTCACGGGCGGAACACTCTCGACGGCCTCCCGGTCGTGATCTGGCGAAGCCATGACCGGGGGCGTGTGCTCCGACTGCCGCGGGAACAGCTCCTCGACCACTCTACGAAGGAGGTCGGGCTGGAGGGTCTCGGTGAGGGGGGGGGCCCTGCGCGCGAAGCTTATTCAGCGACGCGCGATACGGGCGACCCCAGGGGTCACGGTCAAGACCGTCCAGCATCTCCTGCCAACTCGCGTCCTTGGCGGACCGGATGGCCAGCCGAAAGGCGGTACGCGCACTGCGGTACGCCTCGTACAGCTGGCCCTCCCGCTCAACATCGCGGCGACGCCGCCGACTGCGGGTGTAGGACCTTCGGGCACTAATGCACGCCGCACGAAGGTCCGCCAGTCTTGGGGACCACCAGTAGACCCCCTACCTCGGAGGTAGACGCCGCACCCTGGGCATGGCCGCATCGCAGACCTGCGTTAACGCACTGCGGATGCGGACAGCCTCAACGTCCACTCCGTCCGCTGGGGGTGGTGAGGACAGCCACGTGTTCACGATGGCCGCCTCCGCCAGTAGGTCCCTATCCAGCCGCCCCACAGCCCACCGCGGAAATGCAGGAGCTCGGTCCGCCCTGTGACCCCTGCTGGGGTCCCGGAGAGGGGAGACCTCCATCCGGATGTAACGGTGATCCGACAGGGTCTCCGCCTCCTCCAGGACACGCCAGTTCCTCACTCGTGGTGCGACAGCGGGGCTAGCGAATGACAAGTCCACTATCGACCCACCCTGCTGTCGCACACACGTGTTCACTGAGCCTCTGTTTAGGACACAGAGGCCCAGTGACGCCGCCCACTCCACGATCGCCCGCCCGCGATCGTCCGTCATCGGGGACCCCCACGCCGTGGATTTGGCGTTGAAGTCCCCCAGGACCAGGACGAGGCCCGGTGCCAGTCGCCGTATCGAAGCTTCCAAGGTGGTGAGGGAAGCCCCGAAATCGTCCATCCTCCTATTAGGGGAGAGGTATACACTGTAGAGCGTGACCCCTCCCCAGTCCGCCGCGACAAATTCCTCGCCCCTATCCAAGAGGGATAAGGACGGGAAGTGCCGCTGCGTGGAGGTGACGATTGCCGCGGTTCCGTTCCGGCTGACCACCCAATTGGGGCGATCAGGCACGACGTACGGTTCCGCGACTACGGCTGCACCGATCGACCACTCCGCCATGGATTGCAGGAGGACGTCCTGCGCACCGGCGGAGTGGTTGGTGTTAGCCTGCAGGAGGTGAGTGGACTGGGCAGCCATTAATGGGCTGTGTCCATCATCACCTCCTGGCTTGCGGCGGGCGATCGGGCCGCGCTAGGAGCGGGAGCGGCCGGGGTCGAAGGGCCGCCCCGCCCCTTTGGAGCCGAAGCCGGAGGTCTGCACGCCCCAGAGCCCATGCGGTGCTTGGCAGGCTTATTGCCCGCCGCACACGCGGGGCAGTGGGGCGGGGCGGCGCAAGATGCCGCCATATGCCCAGTCTGACCGCAGCGGAAACAGAGTCCGCCGCAGTCAAAGCAATTAGTGCATGTTGGCCGGGTGTGCCCGACCGCCATGCACTTGAAACACCTCGCAGGCCGGTGCTCCAGCACGGTGACTCGCGCTGAGCTCCAGCCCACGAGGAGCCTGCCTGAGCCGGCCAGTTGCCTGACCGACTCCACTGGGCACTGCACCCAGGCGGCACCTACGCCGCCCGGACCGGGCCGGATGGCGCCAACCCGGACGGTGTCTATGGGACACCCGGTTTTCGAGGCAATGGCCTCCCGGATGTCTTCCACCGTCACAGAGTCGTCCAAACCCGCGATGCGCATTTCGGCGCACTTTACGGGTCTGGCGATTTTGACGCCACCCTCCTCGGCGAACAGACCTCGCAGCTTCGACGCCACGCTATCGGCCGTCCTGGTGCCCTCGGCCCCAGGGAACTCTAAGATCCGAGCCCCTGTCCGGGCCTTGCGGGTCCTGGCTTCGACGCCTCCTATGTCGGAGACGTCGAGCTCCCGCCGAGCTTTCCTCAGAACGGCCTCATAGCTGAGGCCCCTTTCTGCCGCCTCAGGCAGCACAGTGATCACCACTGCAGCTGTCTTCGGCGGCCGGAGCCCCTTGCGCGGCCTCTTCCTTTTCTTCTCGCCTCCGGCTCCTGCCTGGGGAGCGGCGACCTCAGCGGCGCGCTTCGCCGCCGCTCTCCTTCTCTGGCCACGACTCTTCCTGCCGCGCTCGGCCACCTGCCAACCCTGTTCGCGCGCAGCGGGCGTGCCAGGCGCGGCAGGCGCAGTCGCGGGTGCGCTAGTCGTCGCCGGCGGTGTCGGTGCGGGCGATAACTGCGGTCCGGCAGAAGCCGGTGCCGTCTTCTTCTTCGGAGCGGGCCCCTTGGGCTTGGGCCCTGCCGCGGCTGCGGCGTAGCTCCCCCCCACGCGACCACCCTGACAGGGTAGCGGGGCGGGGGCTGGTGCCACATATGGCCGCTTGTCCGCGGCAAGAGGCGGCCGAACACGTGGTTCTGGAGGCAGCCTTGCCTCCAGAACGGCCAAGCGCGCATCGACCAGATTGCCGATGGTGTCAATAATGGCGCGCAAGGCCTCGTCCGGCACGCCCTCCACCGCGGGCAGCGGGGTTGGTGTCGCCGGCTGGACCTCTACCAGGGCACGCTCCGCGACGTTTGACGGCTTCCTTGCCGCGGCGGCCCGGCTATCGGTGGCTGGCGGCGCACGCCCTGCAGTCGGTGGCGTCTTCTTCTTGAGGGCGGCGACCTCGACTCCATCGCGGCTAGCGCTGGTCGGTGGCGCGGTTGGCGCAGGCTGCATGAGCCGCGCCATTTGGGCCTTCAGGTCAGTCACGTCCTTGGTTAGGAGGCGGTTGGCCCTCCGTACCGCGGCCAGCTCCGACTCCAGCCGGCGGTTCTGGGCCCGCAGGCCTGACACCTCGAAAGACACCACCCTGCACTAAGGAAATAAACTTTGTATTGCGGGGGACTTTACAAACATGCAATTAACGCAGACAAATTACACCCAGACTCAGAACAACACTTTGTGGATCACACAAAGTAATGTCCTGCGTGGGAATCGAACCCACGGCGCTGGCACGGAAGGTCGGTATCTTAACCACTACGCCATCTGTGCAGTCACTGTACTCTTTTGCCATCGTCCGTTTGCAAAAGTTTTGGCAGTAGTTTGATAACCGCTTGCCGAATTTCAACCTTCTTTTGTGAATGTCATGGCTGACACAGGTCAATGTTAAGTTCCTTAGTCGTCTTTTATTTAAAACTATGTTGTTTAATAAAATGTTTTTCGAGCGCCAATATCTAGCAAGAAACTGAGCGAGTTTGTAGTTTCTTTTTTAAAATTAATTATATCACATATTTTCTAATTAAAATCCACAGTGCGATTTTTTTCGAAACTGAATATAAATTTTCTACCCGATCACGAGTTAACTACTAGCGCAGCCATCACTCTGGTGGAAGAACAGTACACAGTAGAGTAAGTGGAATAAGAGCAGGATGGTGATGATAATGATATCATTAATGTCACAGATGTCATCAGTGTATCATATGGATATTTATTATTTAATAACAAAAAATCCATATAGGCAATGGTTTCTAATTTTTACGCGAGTATTACATATTTGAAATAAAACTATTTTTAGGGATTCTACCGCGTTTCGAACTCAACTTTAATAGGATAAATTAAGCAGCGTTTTATAATCAATAATTAATATTATGTCCTTTGAGAAAGTGCCAGCTTCTTGCCGGCTTTCATCTCAGTGTAGCCGCATTCCAATCTAGTGGTAGCTTGATGAATTTGTTAGTTTTTTCAATTAGTAAATTGTCATATAACTATTATTATTATACCATAAATGTATAAACAATATAATAATAAACAATATATATATATATATTTATATAGAATTCTTTTCTTTTTGTACCGGCAATGATTTTTTATCAAAATATGGGTTACTATTTAATAACTAATACTGTAACGGGTAGTAATAAAACTCTGTAATAGCGATGACTTGTTGGATGTGAGACACATACCTTTCATTATGATCATGAACTCTGTAAAGCGTTCGAAACGTCGTGAAATTAAAAATCAAATACAAACGCGATGGAATCCGTAAAAGTAGTTTTATTTCAAATGTGTAATACTCGCGTAAACATTAGAAATCATTCCATATAGCTAGTTAAACCTCCCATAACCTGTAAAGTAATTCATAAATAAGGATAAATACTATTTGTTTGTAGACCAATAGAAGATACTTGAAGATTGTTTATGTTTAATTCCGTTTCGAGTAGTTGGTTTAATACAGACGGCGGTTACCGAGTGGGTGTCGGATGAGTTCTACATTTCGTTAAAATAAACAGAATAATTGATTGAAATACGATACTTGTTGAACCATTGTTATTTTTAAATGAAGATTAAAGTATTAAGGTCACATCTTAACTACGTGTTATATATTTTATATACGTGTTGTGATTTGACCCACAATAATAGTTAAATATTAATTTACTCAATTTTAGTAAGATAAATTACTGAAGTTTAGCTTTTAATATGCTTGATTATATATAAAAATCTGATTACGAGCGAAAAATGATTGTCACAAGTGGGATTCGAAACCACACCTATTGGATATCCGTTTCAATCGTGCTGCCACTTACACCACCGTGAACTATTGTAGGACATTCAATTCTTGTATCGTATTATATTTTCGTCTTTAAGACGTGTGCCATCTACCTGACATTGTTTGCACATTGTACAATTAACACTCAAACTTTGCGGTTAGAATTGTATTAAACGATGACACAACCCTGTTCTTCAAATTACTGAAATTTAGCATTTAATATGCTTGATTATTTATAAAAATCCGATTACGAGTGAAAAATGATTTTCACAAGTGGAATTCGAACTCACACTTTTTTAGTTAGATAAAGTAAGCCGCCTCTCAAAAGTCAATAATTAGTATTGTTGCTTTCTCAGTTTTCTTGGCGAATCTTTCAGTGTGGCCGCGTACCGATCCGGTGACAGTTCAATAGAATTTTGTTTTATTTTTAAACTATTAAATTCGCACAATAAAATAAATTATTATAAATTTAATATTTAATAATAATTGATCATAAACCCGCTGTGTGGTAACGGCTACGAATACTACCAACCCTTACATTGCTCGTGGATGTCGTAAAAGACGACTAAGAGTCTTATAACGACCTGGGCTAACTCCATCTGATTCGGTTGGTCAACAACTACATTCCCAAGGAAGGTTGACGTCTGGCAGGCGGCCGGTCATAAAACTATTGTCAATAATTTTTACAATATGTACTATGAAAGAAGAATACAGATAGTATTGACCCCAAATAGTTGAGATAAGAGTAGGAGAATGATGAAATAATATAATTTTTTATATATAGAAATCTTTTTTTTTTGTACTGCCAGTACGATGAATGATGAATATGAATTTGTATCAAAAGTGTGGGTCAAAATTTAATATCTGGGTACACTGTAGCGGGCACAGATCTTTGAAATAACGATGTGGATGTGAAACATCTTAATCCTCCCGTAGCTATGAACGTTATAAAGTGTTCGAAACGTCGGGAAATTAAAAATCAAATACAAACGCGATAGAATCAGTAAAAATAGTTTTATTTCATACGTGTTATATAACATCGAATAGAAACGTTATGAAGTAGCATAATGCTAGTGCCGCCCCTGCGTGTATCGTCCCGAAGTAATGTGTGGCGAAGCTTCGTACGTTATGTACATTAGAAAGTTATCGCGATAAAACTGTGGTCAAATTAGCGACTTCGATATTTTACACGAAGTATCGTGCAATAATTAAAGATAGCCGAAATCATTTTCACGCGTTTAACTATGTATGACGAATTGCTTTACTTTTACAGCAATATTATGCTAATAATTACATAATGATGTTTTTGCCACTTCATAATGGTGTTAAAAAATCTAACACCATTTCATCACTTCACTCCATATTTATTGATTAACTGGAGATCCTCGGACGCATCTAAACACATCGAAAATTTCCCGCAAAATAAAAAACGCTAGTCTGACCACAGAGTGCGATATATTAGCGCGCTAAAACCCTTTGACTTATCACCACCCAAGAGATAACGCACACGAAGCCCGAAGGTTCGCGACGATAGCCAATAATGACCGGTCACTTCTGCGTATATCGTCTCATTGCACGAAGCTTCGTAACGATACACGCAGGTGCGGCACTAGCATAATCGTAATAGAGACTATCGCATAACCGAATAAAAGTTTAGAATAATTTCGGATAGAATCGGCGTCTGTATAAGATACGTTAAAATTGATTTTCTTTCAACCAGTCGAACCGACAGCCTAAACCGCTCCAAAGAAGAACCAAAAGAGAAAATAACAACCCATGGCCTTTAACAGTGCTCTAAAAATTCATTGTCATCATCATCATCACAGCCCATAAATGTCCCACTGTTGGGCTCGAGCCTCCTCCGTAATGGGAGGAAAATTAACCTACTATACCACGCTGGTCAGACGTGTTGATATAGGGTTTTGTTGCGAGTTTTTCTTCTCTCGCAAAGATGTTATATGCGTTTTATATGCCTTAGTCGTCTCGTACGATCACCCACGGGTAAGGTACAATTCATCACCCTTTCCATCTTACACGTGGGTGATCGTAAAAGACGACTAAGGGATATTAAACGTATATAACATCTATGTGAGAGAACGTAAACTCGAAAGTAAACCATGTATCAATACGCTTGACCAGCGTGGTATAATAGGTCAATTTCCCTTCCGTTATGGAGGAGGCTCGGGCTCAACAGTGGGACATATATGAGCTAAGATGATGATGGTGATGATGAATCTAAGTTTGTTTGTTACGCTTTCACGCCAAAATTACTTCACCGATTAACATGAAACTTTGTACACATAGTGTTCGAGGTATTAGAAAGGATATAGGATCCTATGTCCTTTCTAATACCTCGAACACTATTATTTAAAAAAAATACTAATTAAAATTCCACTAATAAAATTTTAATAAAGCATTTTTTCAGTTTTCAAACATTCATTGTATGTAGTAATTTTTAAATACTGAATCACATTGATTCAGTTCTATTGGAATATATGATATTTGATATTTATTTAAGGACTTCAACGTGAACAAAGCCGCGGGTAAAACCTAGTTCAAAACAAAATAGTTTATATGGTTAGAAATAGTTCTTAATTTTTTTTTGGAACGAAGTTCCTTATCGCGCGTTGTGAATGGGGGCTAGACGGAAAAAATTCTTACGAAAAGTTGTCACGACACTTTTTGCTATAGTAAGCTATTGTAAGCTGTGCGGCGTCGCTCGTCGGCTCTCTTATAGAAAGCAAGCCAGATATTTTCATTTCTATTTCGCATTGAACAGTGTGGTGTCGCGACGATTTTTTTTATAGATAGAGTGATTCAAGAGGAAGGTTTATATGTATAATATATGCATAATGTACTAGAGAAACACTGATAATTTTAGAGGTTTCTAATGTGATGTCGTAAATAAACACATTATTTTGCGCTTACATTGCAAACGCTGGCTGAACCCTACGAAATAAATCAAAATAAAGTACTACAGTATTATAAAGCTTAAAAAGGCCTACAAAAAAGTCCGCGATGGTATATATCTATCTCTTAAGGATAACATACTATATCCATTTTAATACTTTAAAAAATGTTCTATTATAAAACGGTAATTGAAAAGCTATTTACACAAATACTGTATTAATCCTTATCATTTTAAATACATTAGTTGGCTTGAGCATTTCATGAAGATATTTTTTTTCCTTCAGACCATGCAAATTAAATCAATACCTTAAGAGATATAGCAAAATCAAAATAATGCGCAACGAAATTATTTTCGCCCGTGACCGGGCCGCGTGGCCGGCTCGCGTTCGAGCTCGGGGCCGAAAAGTTTTGGTAGTCTAGTGGAATTGTATATCCTATTATTAATATTATAAACGTGAAAGTTTGTAATAATGTATGGATGTGAACATGTTTGTTGCTCTTTCACGTAAAAACTACTGAACTGAATGGATTTTGATGAAATTTATAGTAATATAGCTTGCACATCAGAATAACACATAGGCTATAATTTATAAAGATATTTTGCAAATTGGCTAAAATATAACGATAAAAATCGCTTAAGGCAGAAAAAAATTATATAATTAAAATAGAACTTCGTTCCATCCGGGTGTCCCTTGACACCTCCGGTTTTTTTTTGTTTTCTGTCTGCTCAAATAAGTGCATGTGGTGTTTACCTTTAATTAGATGTTGACGCTGTTATTTGTATTTTAATATGTGTATTTATAAGAATTTGTGTAAACAACTGTTGGTAAACCAAATAAATAAACAAATAAAATCATATGTGTAAAATACATGCGCGGTATAATATTATTCTAAATACATATCCGTTGCTAGATCCGAAACATGATATTAAATATAAGAATATCCTTTATATCAAACACCTTAATGCATTCTTCCACCCTTACATCAACATATCGACTTGTTGGTGGACAAACATATACCTAAAATGGATAAAGGTCATAATTTGAACTTTTGACATGTGGGTTATAGATCAGCTTTTGCACTATAACTTTTTTTTTTATTCCTGATGGTGGCAGACCAGCAGACAGCACACCTGATGGTAAGCGTCACTGCCGCCCATAGACCTGTGCAATACTAAGGGTATAATAGCTAGGCCGCTGCCTACAAATACAAACCCCAAACCCATCCCAGTTGGGCTTCCGGCTCTCTCGCTCACCGAACTTAACGCAATAGCACATTGTCATTACTCAGACGTCGATCTTCTGCGAGAGTGTGGTACTACCCCGGACGGACCGGCCCTTTTTTTTTTTTTTTTTTTTTTTTTTTTTTATTGGTGGGCTATGGGTGCGTCTCGCCCCGCTGAATCGGTCCGGGGTGACGGAAAGGCGGCGCGTGACCCCATAGACCCACCGTAAAACCTTCTCTCTTCGCCGTGCGAGCGGACCACCGGTACTCGATTTTAACTTCGGTGGCCCGCCCGGCGGTTTACCCTCGCGGGTTCCTCTCGTCGACGCCCCGACAGATTTCGCCGTCGGGGCGTCGCCCTCACGCGGTGGCCTCACGTCGGGTGACCGGACAATTCCCCGGTCCGATCACCCGAGGCCTCGGTTAGGGCGGCATCAGGCGCAGGTATTCGCGTCTGCGCCGCCCCGGCCGCTGACGGCGGCCCGGGTCGCGGGATTCCTCCCGGACTCGTTCCGCCGCCTCCTTCTGCGAGATGACAGCCTCGCAGAAGGCGGCGACCGCGTCCCAGTTCCTGACGCTGTCGACCATCGCTCTCGCGACAGCCGGCAGCGTCAGGTCGGCACCGATAACAGCGACGAGGTCACGGCGCTGCCGGTCAAAGCCCGGACACGCCTCCAGCGTGTGTTGCGCCGTGTCCTCGTCACTGCTGCAATGGTGGCAGAACGAAGTCCACTCCCTACACGCGACCGTGTGCAGGTAAAAGCCGAAGCATCCGTGCCCCGACAACACCTGCACCAGTCGAAAGGAGAGGACTCCGTGCCGCCGCTCCATCCACTCCATCAATACGGGCCGGAGAGCCTCGACGGTGACGACACCGTGTCTAGGCCTCTCCAGCCGCGTAGCCCAACGGGCGATGACGTCTCGGCGGGCGTCCTCGCGCCAGGTGGCTATCTCGCTCAGCGATGGGGAGCCACCTTCGTCGCGCAGTGAGGTCACCCGCCGGTAGAGGTCGGAGAGCATCTCCGCCTCTAGGTCCCACGGGGGTGTCCCGGCCAGTAGGCATGCCGCCTCGGTCGATACCGTGCGGTACCCGCGAATAGCTCTGACCGCCATGACTCTCTGGGGTCTCCACAGAACAGCCCTGAGCTGGACGTTCAGAGCCCTCGCCCACACGGGTGCGCCGTACATGGCCATAGAACGGATCACCCCCGCATACAGCCGTCGGCCCTCGAAGCTGGGTCCGCCCACGTTCGGCATGAGCCGCGAAAGGGCGGACGCCGCGCCGACCAGCCGGGGAGCAATTCGGCGAAAATGCTCCCGGAACCACCATCGCCCGTCGAGCACCAGACCCAAGTACTTCATATGGGCCTGGATGCTGATGTGGACGGAGTTGACGACTAGCGAGACGCCGATTGGCGGCCTTACGCGTGGCCCATGGAACAATAGGGCCTCCGTCTTATTTAGGGCCACCCTGAGCCCCAGCGCCTCGATTCGCCCGACCATCTCCTCGGTGCCGAGAGTGGCCAGGCTCGCCGCCTCTTCGAGTGTCCTGCCCCGGGCTGTGACGAGCGTATCGTCAGCGTAGCATATCACGCTCAGCCCGGGGGGGAGACTCCCTCTCAACGCCCAGTCGTACCCGATGTCCCACAGAGTCGGCCCCAGAACCGACCCCTGTGGAACGCCGCACGACATGGACGTCCGCACAATGTCCCCTGCGGGACTCGCGCAAAGGACACTGCGCCCCTCCAAATAGTCCGCCACCAGCCGCCTCAGGTACAAGGGCACCCCATGAAATCGGAGCGCCTCCCTGATGCAGCTGAATGGCAGACTATTGAATGCGTTGGCGATGTCCAGCGACACCGCCAACAGCACTCCCCCGCCGGTGACAGCCTCCGCGGCCGTCTGCCTCAGTCGTAGCAGGGCCCCGATGGTCGAACGCCCCCTTCTAAAACCGAATTGAGCGTCCGACAGATCGGGTCCCACCTCCTCCAGGTGCTGGACGATGCGGGCAGCGAGGATGCGCTCCAGCAGCTTACCCACATCGTCGAGGAGCACGATGGGCCTGTAGGCCGACGGCGAATCCGGGGGCCGTCCCGGCTTTGGCAGGAGAACCAACCTCCCCTCCTTCCAGCACTCAGGGAACCGTCCAGACGCCAAACAGGCGTTGTACAGCTGCCTGAGGCGAGGCTCGAGGTGCTCGAGGAGCGACGTCAGCACCCGGACTGGGGAACTCCCCGGACGGACCGGCCCGCGGCTGCAGACAGAGAACTGCCAACAGCGTGGTCCTACCACTACTCAGAATAACTTTCTAAGAATAATACTGTTGTCGATTCTCCAAGTGATCGCTTTGAAAGTTTTTTTATTCAAAATGGCAAATAAATATTGATGAAGAAGCTCCTCTTAGCGCTTACCATGCCTACGAAGGTTCAGTATTAAGATATGGTATACTTGTATGGGGTAACTCTACGCATATAACAAGAGCATTCATAATGCAAAAAATAATGTTTGAGAGCAACAACTGGAGCATCTCCTTTAATTAGTTGTAAACCAATATTTAAAAAGCATAAGGTTTAACGTTGACATCCATATATATAAATCATGGAAATTGTGTAATTATATTTGTTAAAAATAACTCAGTGCTTTTTTCTAAAGTCAGTGAATGAAGTAAATTTATGAAAAGAGACCCTACCAAGTTAAGATATGAACTATGCAAAAGCACTTTTCAGTCAAGAAATAGTTATCATATGTCAATTAAAATTTACAATCACATGCCACGATTTATCAAAGAATTATCGATAAAAAAAATTAAATTTAAACTAAAGACTTGGCTTACTGAAAAGTGCTACTATACACTGAATGATTTTTTATTATTTAAAATATTTAATTAAGTTATTTTTATTATTTTGTGTACAGATTGTCATACTCAAAAAATCGCATGTCTTTTAAAAGAGAATATGTTGGACTTCTACTTTGTAATTGCATATCTTTGTACCATATTCTCAGCGAATGGATATCTTATCTTATCTAAACTCAAATACGCGCCCCACTACTGAGTTCGAGACTCCCTCACAATAAGAAGGAAATTGACCTACTATATAACGCTGGTCAGATAGGTTGGTATAGAGTTTCATTTCGAGTTTAACTTCCCTTGCATAGATCTTTTATGTGCATTATATACCTTAACCGTCTTTTATGACACGTAAAATAACTGCTCCAATTACCTAGACATTTAAACTGAGTAGATTAAATGAACTATCTATTGCTTTTCTTACGCCCTTTTTCATCAGCGATCCCTAAAATTTAGGGGGTGTACTTTTCTCAAATAATGCGCGGAAATTAAAACTAAGTAGTACTAAGTAGAACTGTATACATGACGAACAACGAACTACATTTTTCACGTGCTAAAGGATTCATTTGTATTTTTTTTTTTCATTATCAAACAGGTTTCTTTTTCAAGCCAGTTCGAAATTTAAATAAAACTCTGACAAGTTGCTTATTTGGTTGCCATGTTTTGAAGTAACAATTCGTTCCATTTTTAAAATACACGACAGATAATATGAATTTACATGCACGGTAAGAAATGATGGAACATTGGCTGTATACCGTACAAACTCATTTTTTTTAACCTATGGCAAATTCGCGAAATACTTCTTGACGTTTCTTATTTTTCCCTCCTCACTTCTGTACTTACCCTTCGTTGGCAAGATTACATAACATTACAAATGGCGTCATTGTTACTACGTAGTACCAAGTATTAATTTGTGATTAAATCTGCTAAAGCGTCTTTTAACAAGCGTTTGTTGTTATTTATATTCGTGAAAAGATTTTAATTGTCTTTGTGCTCCACAGAGAGACTGAATAGTGATAATCCATATCTATCTTTGTGCGAAAGGACTTTTAATAGGATTAGTGTAAATATATTTACGATAGGAAGTTTTCTTTAGTGCAATTTTATGAAAGGACATTGAAACCTAAATATAAGCTTAACAATTGTAATTTTCAAAGCATTGGCATATAGCTACGATGTAGATTGAAGCAGCCACCTGTGATGTGTAAATGTGATTCTAAAATTGTAATGTAATTATGAGTATCTATATGAAGTGAAAACAATAATTATTATTGGAATAATAACTTATAATTATTTTGACGTATCTGTATATTTTACTACTATGCGTAATGAATAATGTTAATGTAATATCATAAATAAATGTTGAAACGTATATTTTTATTTTCCTGGGCGAACGCAATAAACGAAAATACGTATAAATATATATGTGTGTGTGTGCGCCCCTCTCTCTCACTCTATCTCTCTCTTTCTCGCTCTCTCTCTCTCTCTCTCTCTCTCTCTGTGTGTGTGTGTGTGTGTGTGTGAACTGTCATGCTCTATATTGCTCACGGTTGAAAATTTGTTCTACAGATGTCCGTCTATATTACTACTTAGTCTGTGTTTACATGTATATTTATTTGGCCGCTAAAACACGACAGATATGGGTTTTTTTACATTTTTTGCTGGCCGCTGCTCGCATGTATTTGGTCAGTACCTACAGCAATTTCGAATTATCTCGAATAAGGTTGTCAAAATAATGCACAAATTTCCAAGCATGTTTGAGAAAATCTTATTTAACATATTGATTTATTAACAAGAAAAAATATATATCAAGGAGTCGTTGATGAAAATGGCCACTATACTCGTAGATATAGTTTAAAATTCTCATTCTGAGAGTTTCATGTTAATTAAAATTAATATTCTGATAACTTTACAAAAACATTATCAACCAAAGTGTTTACTGAAAGTTGAAATCCTAGATTTTATATCATCCATTAATATTAATTTTATTATTTATTATAACTTAAATACATATAAATGTGTACCGAACACAAATATGAACTACTGGCTTCTGCCCGCGGCTTCGCCCGCGTAAAAGGTTACATTCCTAAAGTTTTTCATCCCCTATTTTTATTTTACTTCTTAAGGGTGAATTTTTACAACATGTTAAGGATATATTTATTTATATCTAATCAACAACCTAAAAATAAGTTTCAATATTCTGGCTTTAAAAATGATGATACTAGCTTGCAACTTTTCATCCCCCTTTACAACCCTTTTTTACATTAAAAAGTAGACTATGTCCTTTATCGGGCTTTAGACTATCTGTATACCAATTATTTCATTTAGATCGGTTCAGTAGTTTTGGCTTGAAAGAGCGATAGACGAACAGACAGAGTTACTTTCGCATTTATAATATTAATAAGGAGTGTTGATAATTTATTTGTTGTCTAATATATGGCAGATGGGCATAGCACGTATTTCACCATTTCAGCATATATACATACGTGCCAACCCTGAATCTCTTCTAAAATAGATGAGAAATTACTTCACAATATCACGCTGGTCAGATGGATTGGTATACGTCTTTTTTTACCCAACTGCAAAGGAGTGGTATTGTGTTTAACAGTCTATGTATGTATGTTTGTTTTTTTTTTTTTTTTTTTTTTTGTGTGTCTTAGTTGTTAGCCTCAGATGGCTATGACAACTTTACCCGGACTGTGGGTGAGCGCTGAGGGCTCTCAACCCGTAAAAGTTAAGCGACCGTTCCCAAGGGCACCCCCTGTGGGGTACGGACCTCGGCTCGGGGGGTCGCTGGCAAAGTGGGTTCTCCCACGTTTATGATTTGAACGCGACACGACTTCCGACCTCGACGGCAAGGGCGGAATCGTGGATAATTCTTTGTCAGGGCCGCGCGGGCTGTGTATGCCTCCGTTTGGGCGAGCGTAATAAGGTCGTCGGGTTCGTCGAGTATTAATCGCGGTTGACGGATCGCGGATATTTTAGATGGGGTATAACTAGACGCCCTAACCACTATGGGATTAGGGTGAGTGACGGCAGAGTCGAAGTAGCGGCGAGAGCACTGCTTCATGTACTGCCGGATGGTCGGCAGGCCGAGATCTATGTGAAGATCCACATTGCGCATATACCACGGTGCTCCCGTCGCACGGCGCATGAACCTATTCTGTAATATTTGCAAACGGTGTAACCGGAAGGGTTTCGCTTGTGTAAACACAACGCTAGCGTACGTCATGATGGAACGTACGCAAGCGGTGTATAATCTAACTTTACTACTAAGTGATAGCTTGGCTTTGGCATGCAGCAAGCTGTGAAGGCGTCCTAACACTAAAGCTGCGCGCGCGCGAACTCGCTTTATGTGAGGACCGAAGGACAGACGATTGTCAAGAGTGACGCCGAGATATTTGACCTGTTTGGTCCATGGGATGGACTGGTATGTATGTATGTTCCTTTGAAGCACTATATATACCAAACGCCTGGGCCGATTTTTATGATTCGCACGTCAATCGATTCCTCTTAATACGGCGAGTGTCACTAAAGATATGACGTTATTGAAAATTCAATATGGCGACTACTGGACGCCATATTGTAAAAAAAAAAAATTAAAGTCAAAAATTATATCGAGTGGGGTATCGTTAAATAGGTATTTAAAAATTATTTTTAGTTTTCTCTCAACATTTTTCGATTTGATTGGCCGTTTAGGATCTATATCGATTTAAAGTTTCGTAACAACGTTTCTCACATATAGGATTTTTAGACAGTAGAAATTTACGATGAAAAGACGAAAAATTCATATAACTGGATGTGGATGGACATATACTGAAGTATCTAGTAGGTATATTGTCCAATATACCATAGGTAGTCCTACCTAAAGTATCTAATGTCTGACGCGGTCGCCCATCTCCAAATTCTAACGATTTAGTACTCAACTTCAGTCGAAAAACTATATATAGTTAGATACTTACCTACTTATTAATAAATAAGATAACTATAGCTACCTAGGTATTTATAACTAAAATGTATAAAATAAAAAAAAATATTAAAAAAATCAAAAACCCGACTGCATAAAAAGTCACCAAAACTACGTACATAATAAAAAAACCGAAAAGATAAAAACAAGCACTTAGATGTCCGGTGGTCTAGAATTCCATAATATATTATTGAATAAATACTATTGCAGAAAATGAAATATATTTTAATAATAGAACATGACAACTGAACAGTTGGGATCCTTTATTCGACAGCAAATCTAATTTTTCAATGGATTATTATTTTTTATTTTATCTCTTTTTTTTTTGGCGTCAGGCTATAGTGTGGTCACGCCCCGTTAATTCCGTCCGGAGCAACAGAAAGAACGGCGCACGACCCCATAGACCCGCCCCACATGCAACTCTCTTCGCCGTGCAAGATGCTGTCTATCTTAAGGTGAAGTATGAGCTCCCGACTCTCTCGCTCACCGAAAGCGCTATAGCAAATTCCTTCTGCCCACCCGTTGATTTTTTTTGCTAGAATATAATACTATCTCGAAAGAAAGAAAATCTGTTAACAGTGTGAGTAACACAACGAAAAATTTTTCGTCTCTAAAACATCTGTAAAAAAAGGAAGGAAAGACTATTTACTGCTATATCATGTCTTAATCCTGTGCTGTGTGGTAGCGGCTCCGAATACTACCAACCCTTACTTTGCTCGTGGATGTCATAAAAGACGACTAAGAGCCTTATAACGACCTGGGCCAACACTATCTGATGCCGTTTGGTCAACAATTAAATTTCCAAGGAGGGTTGACGTCTGGCAGGCGGCCGGTCATAAAAACTATTGCCAATAACTTTTACAATATGTACTATGAAAGAAGAGTACATATTGTATCGACCCCAAGTAATTTGGGGAGAATGATGATGATGATGATCATGACTTAATCCTCTCAACATTTATTATTCTCAATATTGGGATAAACCTCCTAATAGAATAGCATTATTCTTAGAAATGGCGGCTATCTGGCCTCCACAACTTAAAGACTATATTTTAGATATTTGAGGTTACTCATTCCCCTTATTAATTGTCACAGGTGTTCATGTCGAGACTAACGGTTTAATGTGCTCCCCGAGGCAGAAAAATATTAAGAAACGTGCATATTTATGAGTCCCAAAAATATTCTTGTATAAAATCCATTTAAGAATATTTTTGGGACTCATAAATATGCACGTTTCTTAATATTTTTCGTAGCCTTTATAACAAAATAATAATTAATTCGTTTTAATTAGTACACAAATAAATTCAAACTCATAGGTGACTCTCTGAAGTCATAAATCACTGACAATCTAAGAAGCGACCACTAATACCGAATTTAGGTTTAATCCCGATGCAGGACCGCTTTTTGTATGATTCACAAGTGATTGCTTTGAGTTTGAGTGTAATTTCTATCTATTAGTCTTATATTTATAAAGTCCCCCACGACAAAAAAATATATTTTAGTTTGGAGCGTTGCTTTTTAAGGGTTCCGCACCCAAAGGGTAAAAACGGCTCCCTATTACTGAGACTTCGCTGTCCGTCCGTCCATCTGTCACCAGGCTGTATCTCAAGAACGGTGATAGCTAGCCAGTTGAAATTTTCACAGATGGTGCATTTCTATTGCCGCTATAACAACAAATACTAAAAATAAAATAAATATATAAGGGGGGCACCCATACAACACACTTGATTATTTTTAGTTTTACGGAACCCTTCGTGCGCGAGTACAACTCGCACTTGACCGATTTTTTTTAAATTTAAAAATGGTGGTGGAGAAAGAATATAAGTGTAAGCAACCTTTCCTTGTCCCTCGCCTCGTTGGAGTTGTAAGAATCGGCTAAGCCGGCGAAGCAATTCTCCTTTGAGTTATGTATTAGGTACTATCGCTAAACCGGCTGTCGTCTCCTAATTTATGGAAAGGTCTTCATCCAACAGTGGACAGCGAAAAGCTGTATGATAATGATAAATGATGAGGTGTACGCTATTATAATCAAAAAATCAAACTTGAAAAATTTGAGTAATACTCTATTCATTCCTTACTGAGATATTGCTTTATGATTTTTAGTATCCGCACACGTAAAAAAACAATGTCGGTTAAAAGAGCTTATGTTTTTAGCTCTTTTAAAAGATAACTGTGCTCTTAATCTGAATTGTTAACCGCAGTTTCTCCCTAGAGCGACATTGACTGGCAAATGTAATTTATCTAACCGACACTCATACAGTGAACCACGCGTATACATAAGAGCTATTAAAATACAAAATTTTCATGCGAGCAACACTGATATCAACATTATAAACGACGAAATATGTGACCTTTTTTTTTTGTAAAAATAACCGCATCAGAGATTAAGAGTCTGATGCTTGTTGTAGCTAACGACCCGTAAATTTTAAATAACACCTAAAGCGGTAAGAGTAACATTAATATTATTCATAAATAAGAGACAATATTGTGGATTAATAGTGGTAGGACCACGCTGTTAACAGTTTTCTGTCTGCAGCCGCGGGCCGGTCCGTCCGGGGTAGTACCACACTCTCGCAGAAGATCGACGTCTGAGTAATGGCAATGTGCTAGTGCGCTTCGTTCACTGAGCGAGAGAACCCAAAGCCAAGTGGGATGGGTTTGGGGTTTGTACTGGCAACGGCCTAGCTACACCCTTAGTATTACAAAGGTCCATGGGCGGCAGTGACACTTACGATCAGGTGTGCTGTGTGCTCGTTTGCCAAAAAAGGATATCGTAATAGACGATTATTGAGTAGGTATATCCGGACGACGAATGTGTAAAAAAATAAATAAGGAAAACTCGACATAAAACCCTATATCAACCCGTCTGGCCAGCGTGATATGATGGATCAATTTCTATCTCAGAGTAGAAGTCCTGAGTCCAATAACCCACTATTATATATCACAATTATTACTGAGATAAGATGAATATGTTACTTGAAATTTATATATCATTGTGTGAAATCCGTCAATAGGCCGTTAGTTTATACAAAAAATACACAAAATTAACAAGCTCTAAATACACAACTGAAACAACTATTTGACAAAACCATTATGTTGCTACATCATCATCATCTCACATTGGGAGGGAAAATGTTCTACACCACGCTAGTCAGATAAGGTTTTATTTCGAGTATTTTTTTCTCTAGTATTAGATTTTATATGTAATTATTTATTTTTAGAGTAACAATAGGTAATGATGTACTAGAGCAAGTGGATGAATTTGTATATCTTGGATGTGGATTTAGCCGAGATGGAAGGTACACCACTGATATAGAGCGAAGAGTGCATGCGGGAAATAGAGTGAACGGAGCGTTGGGGCAACTTCTCGGCAGCCACCACCTCAGCCAGAAGGCACGTGTAGCAATACATAACGCAGTGCTTGTCCCAACATTACTGTATGGAAGCAAGAGTTGGGTATGCAGAAAAGAGTATGAAAGTAAAATTAATGCGGTCGAAATGCGATCTCTTCGGAAAATCTGTGGAGTTAGGCTGACCGACCGCATTCGTAACGACGACGTAAGAGAGCGAGTAGGTATGAAAGAGAGTTTTGGTGTAAAGATGCGAAAGGGAATGCTCCGATGGTTCGGACATATGGAAAGAATGCCGAACGAACGTCTGATTAAGAAGATATACAATGCGAAAGTGGAAGGATGTAGGTACCGAGGGAGACCGAGACTAACCTACCTAGACCAGATCGGTCAGGTACTGAAGGAAGGTGGAGTCAAGAGTCTCCGAAACCGGCGAGCGTGTATGAAGAGAATTATGAATGTTGAGGAAGCGAGTGAACTATGCAGAGATAGAGTTCTCTGGCACTCTGTTCTCTCTGCCTACCCTGCAAGGAATATGGCGTGATGATATGTATGTATGTATTTATTTTTAATGATATCCACGAGTAAGATAGGAAATAGTGAATTGTATTCTTACTCCGTCACTACGTGATAGTTCAAATTCAAATTCATTTATTGTGTATAAACCCTGCAGGGCACTTACATATTGTCAGTATTAATACCACCGGATCGGAACTAGACCACTACTGAGAAGATCCGGCAAGAAACTCGGCGGGTTTGTCTATTATTGCCTTGGAGGGAAGGGAAAGACCCACTCCACGCAGATACCGCAAGTAGACCTTTCAGTGAGCATGACCAGTACCAGTAATATACCAGCAATAATAGTCGTAAATATCATCATTATTCTGATCTTATCTCAATTACGAAATAATATGGAGTAACAGGTCTATAATAAACTCTCAATTGTGTTTTACGAAACCCAGTAATCTAAGGACACAAGTAACAGGACGCTACGGAAGAGCAGCGTTGTGGTTTCTCATATGAGCTACCACAACATTATGCTGAGTAGCGATCCTTTTCACTTGCTCGCGGTTGGGACATTAGTTCTTATGTGTTTGTGTTTTTACATATCTCTCGTGTTATTTTTTCTATTACCTAATACTATGTTATATATTTATGTGTCCCTCTGCGAGGGAGAAATAAATCATTTTTCTTTCTTTCTTTCTTTCTAAGGGTTGGTAGTATTTTTAACCGCTACCACACAGCATTGTCATAAATTCCGGTAAATAATATAAATATGTAATAACAATTTTATGAACTGTAACGTAAATACAAGTGCGCAAAATAAGTGTAAGTATGTGTTTTAAGAATATTGTGGTTAGAAATTTTTGAATCAGGATACGAATACGGATATTAGAATAACGTTATATTGGTTCCAAATACGGCTAACCATATTCCTATAAAATATGAGATTATTTTGGATTATCCAACAGATTTTAGGGAATGGTAAAAGTATAATGCGAAGTGTGGTGATTATTGTATTATTACCCTTTGGAAGTGTAAAGATGCGAAACGGAATGCTCCGATGGTTGGGACATGTGGAAAGAATGCTGAAGGAACGTCTGGTTAAGAAAATATACAATGCGAAAGTGGAAGGATGTAGGTACCGGGGGAGACCGAGACTCACCTACCTAGACCAGATCGGTCACGTACTGAAGAAAGGTAGAGTCAAGAGGCTCCGAAATCGGCGAGCGTGTATGAAGAGAATTATGAATGTTGAAGAAGCGAGTGAAGTATGCAAGGGTAGAGTTCTCTGGCACTCTGTTATTTCTGCCTACCCTGCAAGGGATATGACATGATGATATGTATGTTTGAAAAGACTTCCTTTGGAAAGACTTACATTTGGTTGTCAGTTTAAATGATTGAAGAAGAACCTGTCGAAACCTGTCTTATGCTAGAGACAAATAGACACTAACTTAATCCAGAATTATCCGAAACTTTTATATCGGTTTCAGTAACGATTTCGTATACATTTTTATTTCAGATATTATAACATCCCTATAGTTTAAAAAAACATCCTCTGAGTCTTCATTATTGCCAATCTTATTGCGTTCGTTATTCTAATATTATCAAGTTTCAGCAGATAATAATTTTTCCACTACGCAAATGTCATCTCATCTGACGCTATCCGAAGGGATAATGATATTCTAGGATTAGACCAGATGTGAGATGATTTGGGGGCACTGACTTCTTATATCGACTTTTTATTCATGAATTGGAAAGGACGGCTTAAAATCCAAGACACGAACTTCACATATCTACTAGAAAATTATATTGAGAATATTATTGATATTCGGCTATTCTTACGACGTTTTTTTCATTAAAGCACTCATTAAAGCAATTAATAACAATTTAGTATTTAATGCAAACTGTCAAAAGTTACAATTATGCGGCGTACAAATAGAACCAGAGCTCTTTATATTAACTTATTCGTTCTTTCCTATCAGTTATTACAATTCAGTTTTGGTGCTGACGGAGAGTACTCGGTGTATCATGAACCAAGATTTAAATGATTTGATACTTCAAGAACTTGGCATCAAATAGCGTCTATTTTTTTAATGTACAGTGGGCATAGCATCTTTTTTTCGAACATTTTTTTAGATGTAATACTGTGATACTAGTCTACTGTGATCATGTAGATTACTCACAGTAGATCATGAAATCTGTGAGTAATCCTTTAAAAGCACTAACAACAAAACGACTTCCAACAGGAAAAGATGGTGAGATATCGTGAAGCTTATAACATCTGTCTTCTCCGATACTATATGATGATCACGACCACTCTCATCATCATCATCATCACAGCCCATAAATGTCCCACTATTGGGCTCGGGCCTCCTCCGTAAACGGGAAGGCAATTAACCTACTATACCGCGCTGGTCAGACGTGTTGGTATAGGGTTTTGTTTCGAGTTTTCCTTCTCTCGCATAGATGTTATATGCGTTTGATATCCCTCAGGCATCTCGTACGATCACCCACGGGTAAGATATGGGGTGTTGAATTGTATTCTTACTCCGTCACCACACGGAAAGAACACGACCACTCTACTAAGAGCGAACTACCTAAGTCCTAAAAAGAATCAATATTCCACGCCACACCTTTGACAATTTTCTGCTTGCAATCGCAAGCTGATTCATCCGGGGCAATAGCACATTTTAACAGAAAATCTACGTCTGAGCAGTAGCATTGCGCTATTGCGCTTTATTCGGTGCGCTAGGGAGCCGGATGCCTAACTTTTAGGGTGGGTTTTGGTTGGTAGGTAGCGGCTTAACCTTGCTGTTTCAAAGGTCTATGAGCGTCATTAACACACACAGGTGTGTTGCTCATTTACTTGGCACCATAATCAATAAAATAATTACAACTCAAGAATATATTTATATTGGATAGGTGAAATATAGATACTTCCGTGTGGTGATGGAGTAAGAATACTATTCACCACTCCATATCTTACCCGTGGGTGATCGTACGAGACGACTGAAGGATATAAAACATATATAACATCTATGCGAGAGAAGAAAACTTCGAAACAAAGCCCTATACCAACACGTCTGACCAGCGCGGTTTAGTAGGTTAATTTCCCTCCCATTACGGAGGAGGCCCGAGCCCAACAGTGGGACATTTATGTGCTGTGATGATGATGATATAGATACATATGTATGTAGATATCTTTAAGAAGACATATTATCTTTAAGAATTAAATAAATTCCATGTGGTGACGGAATAAGAATACAATTCACCACCCCCTCTCTTACTCGTGTTTGTCGTGAAAGATAATTAAGGGATTATGGTATGTAAATAACATCTATGAAATAGAAAGACAACTCGACATAAGACACTATAGCAACACGTCTGACCAGTGCGATATAGTAGGTCAATTACCCTTTGAGATAATGTATAAATAATTCAATCACTTATTTAATTATCAACGTCCTCTATTGAACAGAGACCTCTTTATGAAGAGGTAAACAATCGCCACAATTGACAAGAGACTCTTTTGATATAAAAGTTTTCAAATTTTTTTATGGATTCTATCGCATTTGTATTTGATTTTAATTTCCCGACGTTTCGATCACTTTACAGTGTTCTTGGTCACGTGCGGACTAAGTTGTCTCACGTCCAACACGTCAGCTTCATTACAGAGATTTATATCTCCTACTATCATACCTACTACCATATTTATCCGTGTGGTGACGGAGTAAGAATACAATTCACCACCCCCTATCTTACTAGTGGGTGATCGCAAGAGACGACTAAGAGATATAAAAACGCATAATAACATCTATGCAAGCGAAGGAAAACACGTAACAAAACCCAACACGTCTGATCAGCGCGGTATAATAGGTTAATTTCCCTTCCATTACGGAGGAGGCCCGAGCCCAACAGTGGGACATATATGGGCTGTGATGATGATGATGATGATATCTACTCACTACAGTTATTTATTAAATTTCAAAGAGACTCTGCCTGCCTGATCTCCTGATGCTTCATCGGACATTTTCCATTAAAAATATGGGTTGACGACAGATTTTATTTATAAACCATCACTGCATTGTGTATAATAAATATAATAGGAAATGTAATGTGATTAACGGTTAGCAGTGGAAATAAATCTCTTCCATGTAACTTGATACATCTCGCGATCACGACATGATTGATTAATATAATGAAGGAGGCGTTACAAGAAGATGTACGTATTATATCTGTGCTATATTAACACTAATTACACAAATTATTGTATAATAACATTACTTAATTAAGTAATTGAAACATATTTTATATATATATATATATATATATATATATATATATATATATATATATATATATATATATATATATATATATCTATATATATATATATATATATATATCTATATATATATATATATCATCATTCTCCTACTCGTAGTGAATATCATATAAAAGTGCTTTACAACGTTTTCGTTTTCCATCAAAATTCCCACAAGATACCATTAACAGTGTGGCCATTGCACTATTGATGGCGACAATTTGACTTAGACAATGACTAACCTGAAGGCCACTGGCACCAATAGCTCGTATAAGTAGCTGATTACCAACACATAAGAAGAAGAAGAATAGTAAATAATAAATAATTTAAAAATTATGTGCACTTTTGGATTTTCCAAATTTTTATTCATATATTCTGAGCGCAAATACACAGTAAGGTAATGACAAATATCGCTGGTTCGATTTCCATGAAGTACTGTTCTACTGTTCTGTGTTGATTTATCTAAAATTTTCGTTACGACTCCTACTGTTTTCTGCAACGACATTTTTTTTGTTTTTAAAAGAGAATAATGCCACATTCGACGCGCTTTGCGGGCAGGTTGATGATCGCAATTTATGTTATGAGTTTCCCAGGAGAGTACTGTGGCTCACTCCCCTTGACCGACTTTTACGACAACCTTAAAAAAGAAATATGTCGACACCACAGAAATATTAATGTCTAGGTAAAGCAGTATAGGGTATGTCATTAAAATATTTCTGTAGTTCACACATTGTATTTCTAAAATCTATTTTATCACCCTTTTGCATGAGGTATTTTTTTTTAAATTACTGAAATTTGGCATTTAATATGCTTAATTATTTATGTTTATTTAGCTTATACAGTGGGGCTAATTAAAGTCCAAGTACAATTTTAATTGTTTAATGAAATTCGTGCGTACAGAGTGGAGGTTGTCGGTAGATTAAAAATATCATTGGTTAGCTAATAATAGCCACGTAAGTGCCTACTAAAATAAACTTGCAACACACACAATAAAGTTGTTTATCATAAAGTTGAGAGGCGTTATTGCGCCGTAACATATTCCCGGCCGTTGAAAGCCTGCTTTCAACACTTCAATTCTTCCGCTGTAGGGAGCGGGCAGAGGCGTGTAAAGGGACGCCGCACGCAACCCTTCGTGGACTGGATCTCTGCGACTCTGGCTACTCCGTCAGGTCCAGGAAATAGCCGTAGAACTCGTCCCAGGCGCCAATTTAATGGAGGAGCGTTGTCTTCAGCTAGAAGTACTATATCTCCTATGTTGAGCTGAGCTTCGCCCTTACGCCATTTTGTTCTCTGTTGAAGCTCTGACAAATATTCCCTTTGCCATCTTTGCCAAAAATGGTGTCTCATTTTCTCAAGTCGTTTATTTTTGTTTAGCGGATTGCTACTGTCTCCGTCTTCCAAGGCTGACGAAGGTAGTGCAGTTAATGGCCGCCCGATGATAAAGTGCCCTGGAGACAAAGGGAGAAGGTCATTAGGAGAGGATGATAATGGGCATAAAGGACGACTATTGAGAATCGCCTCCACTTGTGTAAACAAAGTAACCATTTCCTCAAATGTTAAATTACTTCTGCCAATAACTCGTCTGAGGTGATATTTAGCAGACTTTACACCGGCCTCCCAGATGCCACCAAAGTGAGGAGCGTAAGTTGGTATGAAACTAAACCTAATACCTTGCTGACTTGCAAAATCAGAAATGGGTTCCTTGTTTTGTTTCAAAAAACTCCCGATTTCCTTCGCGGCAGCAACAAAATTACGGCCATTGTCACTAAATATTTCCAATGGCTTACCTCTCCGTGCAATGAATCGCCTAAGGGTCATTACAAATGCATCCTTTGATAAGTCACTGACTGCCTCAAGATGAATGCATTTGTAACGCAAACACACAAAAATACACATATAACATTTTATGAGCCGACTTCCCCGTCCCTTGCGATTTAAAATAAAAAATGGTCCAGCAAAGTCTATACCCACAGACAAGAATGGAAAGTCCATATTCACGCGTTGTGAAGGTAAGCTACCCATCTTAGGGCACAACGTTTTGCCACTTATTCGCCTACATTGCACGCAATTAGCAACAGTGCGCCTTGCGAGTTGCCTACCATTGACAGGCCAAACAGTTTCTCGTACAGTTGCTAGCAACAGCTGCGGACCTGCATGTAAATTCACAAGATGCTCTGTTACAAAATATAATTTCGTGAGTCTATGCGTAGCATGCAATAATATTGGATGCTTTTTCTCAAATTGGCATGAAGAAGCATCTATACGCCCACCCACGCGAATCAATTTATTGTTATCTAGGAATGGAGATAATGATAAAATTTTACTTCTAGCTGGTAATTGTTTACCTTTTGTAAGCAAGTTATATTCGATAGTAAATGACTCGCGCTGGGCAATAAGGCACAGTGAATGGAATGATTCCAATATTTCCTCCTTAGTAAGTATGCCTACTCGTCTATTATTATGATTACGAGTATTAAAAATGAATCGTCGGACATACCCAACAATCCTTCGAAGTTTGTTGAATGAGGAAACGTTATCGAAGTTAATAAAATTAACACAAAGTACCGATGACATGTGTGACTTTGTTTCAGGTAAGTTATCTAATTGTCTTTCATTTAATATAGGCCAATGTGATTCATCCTCACTCAGAAAACTAGGTCCGAACCACCATTGGTCAGCAGAAAATAAAGTCTTAGCAGTCATTCCCCTAGATATAAAATCTGCTGGATTCATTGCAGTGGGAACATAACGCCATGACGATGCCTTCGTGAGTTCAAGTATTTCGCAGACGCGATTTGCCACAAACATTTTTAACCTTATCGGATCAGAATTTATCCAACTTAATACGACACTAGAGTCAGACCAGTGTACCATTCTATCCAGCTTGTACCGGAGAGAATCTATAACGGATCTACATAGATTAGCGGATAATAATGCACCACATAACTCTAGTCGCGGTATCGTTAATGGCTTTATGGGTGCAACCTTTGACTTAGCACATAACAGTTTGATTGTAATGTCACCGTTATTATTCACGGATTTTAAATAAATACATGCACCGTATGCGGACTGAGACGCGTCACTAAATGAGTGTAATTCAATCCAATCAGGTTTATCACACAAAACTAATCTAGGAATTTTAATCTTATCTAACCATGATAAATCTTTAGTAAAATTTAGCCAGTCATCTTTCAGATTTTCAGTAACCGGTTCGTCCCAATCTAATCCTTGATGCCACATTTTCTGTAACATGATTTTAGATTGAATTATAATTGGAGCTAGAATACCTAAAGGGTCGAATATTTTAAATGAATTAGACATAACGTATCGCTTTGTTATGACTGCATCTTTATCAAGCATGAAATCTTTGATTGGGAAATATAACATGTCATTAGATGGAGTCCATCCAAGACCAAGAGTGCTAGAAGATTCACTGATGGTTAAGTTATCTTCAAGATTCATGTTCAAATGCTTAAATATTGTTGGATGGTTACTTTTATATTTTCTTAAATTGAAACAACCATTTCTTAGTGCATTAGAAATGCTCCTTTGAATGTAAATTAAACCCTGCTCCGTATTCGAACCAGTTAAGAGGTCATCGACAAAAAAATCTTGTTGTATTATATTTTTAATTAATTCGTCACCTTGTTCCTCACCTAGTTGAAATAAGCAACGTGTACTCAAGTAACTGGCACTTGCGGTACCATAGGTAAGTGTGTTTAATTCAAATGTTTGAATAGGTTGATTCTCGTCTTCTCGCCATAAAATACGTTGAAGACTGCGGTCTTCCTTGTCTACCAACACTTGGCGGTACATTTTCTCAATATCACCGGTTAACAGAAACTTGTATTGCCTGGCACGGATTAATATAGCAAACAAAGAGCTTTGTATATTTGGACCTATCATTAAAATGTCGTTTAATGCATAACCCGATGTAGAAGCTGCAGATCCATCGAATACTACACGCAATTTAGTAGATTCACTTTCCTGTTTTAGTACCGGATGGTGACATAAATAATAAGATATTTTTCTCTCATCTTTAGCTAATGAGAGATGACCTAATTCGGCGTATTCATTTATGAATTTTGTATATTCTAATTTTAACGGTGGATTTTTTCTAAAACGTTTTTCTAAATAAAGCAATCGTTTTTTGGCTAACATATAAGTGTCGCCCAAACAATCTGGAGTGTCCTTTAGTGGCAATTTCACACAAAATCTGCCAGTGACTTCTCTACGAGTATGAATGAGGAAATGTTGTTCACAAGCCTTTTCATTTTCACTCATTATACGTCTTGTGGGAACATCTTCTAATTCCCAGAATTTTGAAATCAAATTGTTAATATTATTTTGATTTGATATATCACCTTGAATAGCTTGATTGCAATGTGTAAATTTGCTAATCAAATTTGTATATATAGGACCTGACACTATCCAGCCTAATTGCGTATTACGTAATGTTGGATTTTGTGGACCAAGAGACAGCTGCTCATTACCTAAGATATCCCAAAACAGATCCGCGCCTATCAAAACGTCTATTGGTGCTGGCTGATTAAATGTTGGATCAGCAAGCATAATGTCTTTAGGTATCTTTAATGTATTGACATGGATGGGGTACCTTGGTATTAAGCCAGTTAATTCCTTTAAAACCAGACATGAGCAATTTGTACTGTACTTCTTATCTACAGAATTAATTTTAATATTGCAGCCTTTGTTAATGACTGATGCAATTGTATTACCAACTCCTATGACCTTTAGCGAGTCAATTGGGAATGACTTTACGGAGATTTTATCTTTCAATGTTTTAGAAATGAAAGATGATTGGCTGCCGCAATCTAGAAGTGCTCGAACCTTCACCTTTTGCTGAGTCAATGGATTCGATACTTCTATTACAGCCGTTGATAAAAGAATTTGACTTGAATTTCGCTTTGAAAAAGTAGTAATAATCTCATGACTATTATCCCTAACATCATCTAACGTGATATGATTATTAATATTAGAAGATTCATCGGGGCGGTGCAGTAAAGTGTGATGTCTTTTATTACACTCTCGGCACGGCCCCATGCGACATGAACCTACGTGATGTCCCTGCCTTAGACAGTTAACACACAATTTGTATTTACTTACTTCCTTCCTTCTTTCATCTATACTCTTAGCGATAAAAGCAGGACATTCAAAAATTCTGTGATTATTGCTACAAATAATACACATATACCTAATATAATTACTTGTTTTAACCTTATTTACCTTAGAAGAGGAGGTAAAGGATTTTGTTGTGCTCTCAACCTTTTTCTGATTATTATTGGTAAATCTACTGCGTGTAGTTGCCATTTGAGATTTAGTGCCATCATATTTATTACGATTTAGTGCTTCCAGTACGTCTGCGCGATCAATTAAGAATTTATAGAATTGATCTAATGTTGGGGTATCACTGTCCAGATTATTCCGATGTTCTTCCCATTTTGCTAACGTGTTGCAATCTAGCTTAGAAGACAACATAAAAACAATTAAGACATCCCATTTGTCAGTGGGCTGCCCTAAGCTGGACAATGCACGCAGGCTTTTCGTAACATGGTCGACCAAAAATCGCAATGACCTCTCGGACTCATGTTGAGCCGGTTTTATATTAAATAATGAGTTTAAGTGATGGTTTATTAAAATCCTTTTATTATTATAGCGATTGCAAAGTAAATTCCATGCCTCCGAATAATTAGCACACGATACCTCAAGATTTGATATAACTCTTGCGGCATCACCCTCCAAGTAAGATATGAGGTAATGGAATTTATGAATAGGTGTTATACGTTCATTTTTGTGAATCAAACTCTCAAATGTATCGCGAAACTCCAACCATCGGAAATAAGCGCCGTCGAACTTGGCTATTTGTATTTGAGGTAGTTTCAAACCAGCTGTTTGATGATCGCAATTCGAGCAACAAGAATTATCATGAATAGAAGAGCGCCTTTGTTCACATTCGAGCTTAGAATATTTAGTTATTAAAGTCTTAGCAGTGGCAATATTAATAATAATATCACCCTCGATACTATCGCGTTCATCAATTTCAGCTGCCAAATTATCTGAATTTAAAACCTCGATCTCACTTTGCAAGTCATCAACTCTTACCGACAATGCCTCGAATTTTGCTAGTTTTATACTCAGCTCGGTCAATTGTATAGTATTCAACGCACCCTTAGTAGAAATACTACTCAAATAATTCTTAAATTTAGTTATCTGCCCTTTAGCAGACGACCTTCTAATGATTAAATCTTTTAAATTATGTTTTTCCTTTTCTACTAATTCGTTAGGCATTGTAGATACCTACACGTTACACAAACTATGAAATTACTAATAAATGAACAATACTGATAAATAAACAACAGAATAAACAAAGAATGGCTCACGCTCCTCGACTTGACGACACCTGGTGACCAGTAACCCGAATCCGACCGCACGGCGGATTGCAGGCGGCAAGATAATGCACTCGTAGTGGTTATCCACCTGAAATTAGTCAGCGGAATGTCTAAGTTTTGTCGTCAAAGCGAAGGATACTGTTTAGTTATTAGCGTTTTACAAGACCTTTACCTTTGGGTAGGTACAATAACGTTTTATAAAATTATCTTTCTATTAAATAATTATTTTAATGTAATTAGTAAAAGTTAACGTTATTATGATATTGATCGTAATAATTTGTGATAAAATTACGTAATTACTAGTTTAAATTCAATTACGGAACAAATAAAATTAAAATATTATTTTCGTTAAATGTGGGTATATAGAAGAAGAATTATTAAATGATGATGCAATTTTTCTTAACGAATAAATGCTTTGATTTACACAAATTGATTTGATTGTATGGATCTATGGACGTATTTCTGAAATTTAGGATGAGATGTTGGAAGATTAGGTAGAATAGGAAGGAAAGGGCACTTATCTATTTTGTAGATGTCTGATGCGCGATGAGATTCTTTCGCCAAATCGGCTCGCCTTAGCCTAGGACTCGTAGGTGATCCTGGCTGCACCTTGGTTCTTGAACCCCTTTCTTCAATCTTCAATCAGGCCAAAGGAGATCGAACACCAACCGCCCGGCTCCACCTTGACGAGATTGTCATCCGTTTTTTCTTGATTTTTCTTCTAATTTTAGGTTTTTCTTGCTATTTATTCCCCTCATGGGCCACCATTATGTATATTTAGCTTATACAGTGGGGCTAATTAAAGTCCAAGTACAATTTTAATTGTTTAATGAAATTCGTGCGTACAGAGTGGAGGTTGTCGGTAGATTAAAAATATCATTGGTTAGCTAATAATAGCCACGTAAGTGCCTACTAAAATAAACTTGCAACACACACAATAAAGTTGTTTATCATAAAGTTGAGAGGCGTTATTGCGCCGTAACAATTTATAAAAACCGATTACGAAAAGTAATCGGGTTTTATAAATATATTTTTTTAACTTACTAAGGTATGAAAAAATGGGGTTGCCGTGCCGGTGCGGGCTCAGATGAGATATCTGGGCCTGCACCTTGATTCTAGATGGAATTTCAGGCCTCACTTTGCCCAGCTCGTCCTAAGGCTCGTCAAGATGGCCGCGGCGTTAGGTAGGCTTCTGCCAAACACTGGCGGTCCCGGGTCGTCCTGCCGGCGTTTATATGCCGGAGTCGTGCGCTCCATGGCGCTGTACGGAACCCCTATTTGGGCGGAGTCCCTCACCGCCCGCAACAGAGCCCTTTTGCGAAGACCGCAGAGGGTCATGGCGTTGGGGGCTATTAGGGGCTACCGTACGGTTTCCTGGACAGCGGCGACGTTGCTAACGGGCGACCCATCTTGGTCGTTAGTAGCTGAGGCTCTGGCGGAGGCTCCGACTGACCGAATCCGCGTTGCGGCGCGGGCAGACGGCGAGCAAGTCTCCATAAGGGGACCGGGCAGAGCATTAGAAGTGGCCCGAAGGGGAATCATCCAGCGGTGGAGAGAAGAACTGGAGTCCCCCGTAGCAGGGCGGGGGACTGTCGAGGCGGTTGCGCCGCATTTCCACCGATTAACAAAAGGCACGGCAGCCTAAGTTTCAGGGTGGCGCAGGTGCTTACCGGACACGGGGTCTTCGGTAAGTACCTGCACTGAATTGGGAGAGAAGAGGCCCCAGGGTGTCATAAGTGTAGCGCGCCAGTGGAGGTATGTCCCGCCTGGGGGCCTCAAGGCCACGTCCTGTCGGCGGTCATTGAAGAGGACCTGTCGCTGTCGACTATCATCTCGAAGATGCTCGATAGCGACGGATGCTGGTCGTCGATGGCCCCCTTTTGCGAGAAGGTCATCTCTACAAAAGAGGCGGCGGAGCGGAGACGCGAGGCAATTCCGTCTGCAAATTCGGTCCGCCGCCGGCGGAGGAGGCGTCGATATGGGCACCTTCTCCCACCGCCTTGAATGACGACAGGGCGTGGGCCAATGGCCAAGCGTTGGGGTGCCGGGGATCGAATGTTAGTAGACGATCTCTCTCTCTCTGGCACCCCGTAAAAGCGCGGAAGGGGCCGCTGTGGTTTTAGCGGGTATACTGGTCAGGCAGCTGACGATTCCCCCATGCCTATCACCGGCGGGGCTTAGCGCGTAAACGCGTTTCCACAGCGTAAAAAAAAGGTATGAAACCAATAACAACAACCGACAACCGTTGGGGGAGAAAGGTTCTCGATTGGCGACCACGAATCGGACGATGCAGCGTAGGACAACCCCTCACTGGACTGACGACATTATCAAGGTCGCAGGAAACCGCTGGATGCAGTTGGTGCGGGACCGTATTGAATGGCATTCTCGTGGGGAGGCCTATTTCCAACGGCGGACGTTTACGGACTGATAAATAGATATATAGAAGGTATGGAAACTTTTATTGAAGACGACTTTGCAAACATGCAGTCCATGCTGGACACGGATGTCAAGGATTAGATATCAGTGCCGGCCCAATGCCGATGGGGAGAGAAAACGGTGGGTGGTTATGAAGTCACGCGCCGCCGTTCCGTCCAAAAACGGAACGGACGGCGTGTGTCCAGACCCATAGCCTGCCAAAAACAAAAACATACAATTCATTCTCCAGCTCAAATTCTTCTCAATTATATAATTGTGATATATTGTATTAGTGGGTAATATAATAACTTGTACATGCAACTACATTGTGAAGCCAGTCGGCGAATATACGTTGTACAGTCAACTTGCTTGTTATTCCTGAATCCTGTATCCCGGCTAGCCCGCATATATAACATTGGCGACGAGGAACAGTAACCTTACGCGTGAACTGTGACTAAAAATATAGTAGTGTACTAAAAATATAAGTGAACAATGCCTATAGGAAAAATTTCTGAATTTAAAGTAAATAGTGACGATTGGCGGTTATACGTGGAACGTTTAGAACAATATTTTTTAGTAAATAATATACCAGTCGAACTACAAGTGCCCACTTTAATTACAGTGATGGGAGCTGAAAGCTATGAGCTGTGTTTAGTTAATTTGTGTACCCCCCACAAACCTAA
The DNA here is from genome assembly GCA_905163515.2 of Lymantria monacha. NCBI lineage: Eukaryota > Metazoa > Arthropoda > Insecta > Lepidoptera > Erebidae > Lymantria > Lymantria monacha. The sequence goes on from LR991087.1 coordinate 5,987,556, forward strand.
AACTAAATCGTTTTCAGAGATAACGGACATTATGGTAAGACATTTGCAACCTAAACCCAGTGAGTTATCCGAACGATATAAGTTTAGACATAGAAAACAAAAGGACGGAGAATCTATATCGGAATATACAGCGGTATTAAAAAAAATGTCGAAGACTTGTGGGTTCGGGACGTGGCTTGAAGAAAGTTTAAGAGACCAGTTAGTATGTGGCATTACTAGTGAAGTTGTGTGTCAACGTTTGTTCGCGGAAAGTCAGTTGGACTTCGGGAAGGCCTATAGACTAGCGGTGAGCTTGGAGGCGGCGGAAAAGGATGCAGCAGCTGTTGTGGAGCGTGGCAGCGAGCCGCCAGCAAGCGCGACTGCCGAGGTCAGCTGTCAGGCGCTCGCGGCGGGCTTAAGGCGCGGCAAAGCAGTGGCGGAGCGACGCAGAGGGCAGGGCGCGCAAGGAAGGCGTGCAACTTATCAAGCACCAACTGCGCTGGCACCGGTTGAGCGTGCGCGACCAATGCAGTGTCTGGTGTGCGGTGCGCGTCACGAAACCGCTGCGTGCAAATACGAGAGATACGTTTGCAGGGTGTGCAACCAACGAGGTCATCTACGTCGTATGTGTCCCAATTTGACGGGACAGCATCAAATAGACCTAGATCATAAGGCAGTGGACGAAATCGATAGCGAGGGCAGCGAGGAGGTAATTAACATATGTCGTTTATCACCAACACAATGTAAGCCTGTATACGTGACCTTGAACGTAAACGGCACTGATATTAAGATGGAGTGTGACACCGGCAGTGCTGTGTCATGTATAAGCTGGGAATGTTATAATAGACTGTTTAAAAATTTAATTCTTAAACCATGTGAGTTAACGTTTAAGTACTATACGGGTGAGTCAGTTAAACCGCTGGGCACACTGCTACCAATTGTTAAATATAAGAACGTTACTAAAGTGTTAGAATTGTTTGTTGTAAAAAATGGAAAAACTATCTTATTAGGCCGTCAATGGATGGCAGAATTAAAAATACAATTACCTACTATTACTTACGATTGTAATAATTTATCAATGTTTAAAGGGGAGGCATTTGATGTATCGGCATTCAGTTCCAGATACTGTGACGTGTTTGCGGACGGATTGGGTCGTTTCACTGGTGGTACAGTGAGTATTCACGTGCGCGACGGCGCGCGGCCGGTGTTTATGCGCGCGCGCCCGCTGGCGTACGCTCTGCGCGGGCCTGTGGAGCGTGCGTTGCACCAGCTAGTGCACGACGGCATCCTCTCACCCGTGGAGCGTTCAGATTGGGCGACGCCTATAGTGCCGGTCGTAAAGAAGGACGGTAACATTAGAATCTGTGCAGATTATAAACTAACACTGAATAAAGTAGTAGAAATTGACCGTTATCCGTTGCCTAGGGTTGAAGAATTATTATTACGTTTAAAAGGGGGGGAACGTTTTAGCAAAATTGATTTGTCGCAGGCTTATGCTCAGTTTGAGCTCGACGAGACAAAAAAATATACTGTTATTAATACACATAAGGGATTATTTATGTACAATCGGTTAGTTTATGGTCTATCCTCGAGCCCAGGAATATTTCAAAGACATTTGGAACAGTTATTTGCATCTATGCCTCACGTGGGAGTGTTCCTGGACGATATTATAATTACAGGTAGCACCAATCAAGAACATTTAAATAATTTGTGTAGAGTATTCGATTGTTTAAGTAAATATGGCTTAAGGGTTAAGAAGGAAAAGTGTGTGTTTTTTAGTAAGTCGATTAATTATTTAGGTCACATGATTAGCAAGGACGGTATACACACGTGTCCAGATAAGGTGACCGCTATTGTCGAGACACCGGACCCACTAATATTGGCGAATTAAGGGCTTTTATCGGTATGGTAATGTATTATGGTAAGTTTATAAGAAATATCAGTACAATTTTATCACCTTTATATAATTTGTTAAAGGCGGGTGTGCGGTTTGTCTGGGATATGGAATGCCAAGATGCATTTCGTAAGGTCAAGGAACTATTAGCAAGTAGTAAAATATTGGTACATTATACGCCTTATCTGCCATTGTATTTAACAACAGACGCGAGCAGCGTAGGCATCGGCGCGGTGATATCGCATATGACGTCAAGCGGCGAGCGACCTGTCGCATATGCTTCTCGCTCACTCACAAGTGCCGAACGCGCCTACTCGCAAATAGATCGAGAAGCGCTTGCTATTGTTTACGCCGTTCGTAAATTTCATCAATACCTTTACGGCCGCAAATTTATACTAAAAACTGATCATAAACCCTTAACATATATTTTTGGAAATAAAGTAGGTATACCTGTGATGGCCGCGTCGAGATTGCAACGTTGGGCAATCTTATTATCGGGATACAATTACGAAATTGAGTACGTAGCGTCTAAGAAAAATTGTGCTGATGCGCTGTCACGTCTACCGCATAGACAAAGTAAAGAGGTAAAAGACGATGATATTACTTACATAAATTTCGTTGAAAATTTCTTACCGCTTACCAATGCAGAAATTAAGCAGGCGACTGCCACAGATAAGGTTCTTAGTAGGGACTTAGGATATATAAGATCTGGGTGGCCTTTGAACTGTCCCGATGATCAAATTAAACCATATTTTATTAGACGTAATGCTTTGTATACGGAAAGTGGATGTGTCATGTGGGGTTACCGTTTAGTGGTACCATTGGTATTACAAAATAATGTGCTACGGCAGTTACATATTAGTCATATGGGTATAGTAAAAACCAAGGGATTAGCCCGTAGCTATGTATGGTGGCCCAATGTCGACGCAGACGTGGAAGTAATGTGTAGACTTTGCGAGACTTGTGCGGCAGTGGCCGACGACGCGCCGCGTACACGGATACAGCCGTGGCCGTACCTAGCTCGTCTTTGGAGCAGACTACATATTGACTTCTTGGGCCCTTATAAAGGATTCACATTTCTCGTAGAAATAGATGCAACGTCAAAATGGATTGAAATTTTTGAAATGTCTCGTACTACTGCGACAAATGTAATCAAGGTATTACGAGCCACGTTTGCTAGGTTTGGTTTACCAGAAGAACTAGTTTCCGATCAGGGACCACCATTTACTAGCTTGGAGTTTAAAAAGTTTTTAGCTAATAACGGTATTAAGCAAACCTTCTCCCCAATCTACCATCCTTCATCAAACGGGGCAGGAGAAAACGCTGTGAAGCTATGTAAGCGTGCCATTAAAAAAGCGTACAGGGATAAGGTAGATATAGAAGCAGCCTTGCAGACTTATCTTCTTGCTTATCGAAACACTGTCCATAGCACAACCGGCGAAACACCAGCCATGCTCTTGCAAAAGCGACCACTGCGTTTGAGATTAGACTTGTTACGTTCCAATAACGTGGTGGAGAATAAAGTTCGAGAGGCTCAAACGAGGCAGGTCGAATACGCAGGGGGGGTCTCTCGTAATTTTGATGAAGGCGATACGGTGTGGGTGCGAGGTTATGGCAGTCGAGATAAATGGGTAAAGGGCATCGTAGACAGTGTTGACAGTTCTCGGCGATACTCGGTGGCAGGGGATGACGGTCAATTATTAAAAAGACATATTGATCAAATTCGTCGCAGATCTCGTTTATCTGATGTTACTGTACCTAATCCCGAAGGCAACAGTGAGACGTTGCCGAGTGAGAGTTATGTTGTAGCCCCTCAAAGTGATGAGGTAGTAGAGGACAGTGACTGTAGTACTGGTATTACTGGTACGGGCAACGAGGTACAGGATAAACGCGAAACTCTAAATATAACAGAAGGTATGTCAAGTAATAATCCTGATAATAATAACGTACCTCCTCTGCCTATACCAGTTGGTACCCCAGTGAATCGTTATTCAAAACGAATACGTAAACCGGTCGTGAGATTTCAAAATGTATTATTGGAATGACTTCTTATTGTTAAAATTATTATAAATTTATATGTCGTCTTATTATTATATTATATGTTGTATTGTGGTGGAGGTGTGATATATTGTATTAGTGGGTAATATAATAACTTGTACATGCAACTACATTGTGAAGCCAGTCGGCGAATATACGTTGTACAGTCAACTTGCTTGTTATTCCTGAATCCTGTATCCCGGCTAGCCCGCATATATAACAATAATATAGTTTCATAATTGAAAGACATCTCTTTGAATTGTATTCATTATCAGCACAGCTCAGCTTATATATGTACCACTGCTGGGCGCGAGCCTCCTCCATAACAGAAGGGTAAGTGACATACTACACTACGCTGGCCAAACGGTGGTGCCTTGTACTAACCCTTTTAAGTGTGGTAGACGATTGAAAAAGGTTTCCAGTAGATATGGATCCAAATCCCACAAATGGCAACTATTTTTCGCTTATAAAAACTTTTTTACATAATCTAACATATTGTATTCCATTCTATTCTATTTTATTCTATTCATCTGGTATATTTAGGCTGACTATATAAATGGCGTAGTGGTTAAGATAATGAACTTCCTTGCCAGTGGTATGGGTTCGATTCCTACGACTAGAAAAATAGTTTGTGCGATCCACAAAGCGTTGTACTGCGTTTGTAAAGTCCCCCGCAATATAAGAATTGTTTCCTTAGTGCACGGTGGTATCTTTTTTAAGAAAGAAAGAAAGATATTTTTTAATCTCTAATTAAACAGTTGAGTAATTTGAACATACAAATTAGCAATAAGGAAGAATGACGATGGATAGCTATTAGCAGAGGTAGTAATAAATATACAGTAAATTTCATTGAGGTCGGTTTTATTTGGGATTTGTCAGTGATAGAACTGAATATCAAACTGAGTTTTAGTGCAATCGTAAAATAGTTACCGTCTACTTATATGAATTAGATCTTAGTAATAAAATGGTGCTTAACAAAACAGAATCTCGACAGCAATGCTAATTAAAGAGAAAGAGAGTTGCGTAAAGCCGTGATCGGGTGCCGCTTGTGTGAGGTGATCCAGCCATATTTTTTTGTATTTGAATATTTCAATTTTATATTATGTCGGGGTTCGAAAGATATTACACTAGAGCTAATTCTTACTAAATATATTTTAACTATTTTTTATAAAAAAAAAATCAGTAAAGAAATAATAATCCTTACTTCTTTACAATTTCTTTACAATTATAAATGCAAAATTAACTCCGTCTGCCGCTCTTTCACCCCAAAACTATTGCACCGATCTAAATAAAATTTGGTACACAGATAGTCTAGAGCCTGATAATGGACATAGACTACTTTTTAATGCAAAAAAAGGGTTTTAAAAGGAGATGAAAAGTTGTAAGGAAGTATCGTCATCATTAAAGCCAGAAGCTTGAAACTTATTTTTAGATATAAATAAATATGAAATTAACATGTTGTAAAAATGTACCCTTAAGGGGTAAAATAAAAATAGAGGACGTAAAACTTTAGGAAAGTAACCTTTTAGGCGAGCGAAGTCGCGGGCAGAAGCTAGTAATAGATAAACCCACTGAGTTTCTTGCCAGATCTTCTCAGTAGCAGTTGCGTTGCGATCCTTTGGTTGTTTATTGGATTAATTTAAAATATTTAAACTGACAATATGAAACTGCCTTCACAGGGTTTATACATAATAAATGAATTTGAATCTATTAACCATACTAAGTGTATTTACGTTTCCACACGTCTTTTCTTTCTTGCCTTAAATTTGAGTTTCCATCTCACATTATACCCTTGCTACTGCTGATCTTAAGCCTTCTCAATAGCAAGAGAAAAATTGACCTGCAATACCGCATTAGTCAAACGTAATGACAATCCAACAAAGAGGGATAAATACCATGTATGCTTTACGTAGTAATAAATATCCATATAGACTCATCGTACCGACGCACATATAATCAAAGTTGGAGTCTGTTTACGTTATGGGTCCATCAGTGTACAACAGGCTGCCAGCACGGATTGTCGCTGCGCCTATAATAAATGCATTTATATACAGGGTGGAAGTGGACCGCTCCCGAAAACAAAGACAGGTGATCCTACTAGTCCTACTTGTAATGATAGACTAGAAAAAAAAAACTTTTTTCACAACGAATTTTAAGTTTTTGTCACATTCCATCGTATTAGGACAGTGCCATGTAACGATAATTCCATAAAAACTACGTAACTTTACTCACATGAGAAAAGACGCAATCTATTTATAACTCACGATGATATGTTCAAGAGTTCAACGACATCGCGTGGTGGAAAAAAAATTTTCTTCTGAATCGACTTTTTTTCTAGCCTTTCATTACAAGTAGGATTAGTAAGGGTTACCTGTCATTGTTTTCGGGAGTAGTCACCTTCCACCCTGTATAGACTAAAGGCTTACTGTTGGCGAATATATTTTATTCTATTGAAGTATTTTATTTATTACCCGAAGTATGACATACTTTTAATAGCAAATACAAAATTATATTAACATTTCATTTTATATTGTATACGTAAAATGTGTAATTCATCACCATCATCATCTCAGCTCATACATGTCCCACTATTGGGCTCGAGCCTCCTCCGTAATGGTAGGGAAACCTACCCACTATACCGGGCTGGTCAGACGTGTTGGTACATGGTTTCGTTTCGAGTTTTCCTTCTCTTGCATTGCATTTTATATCCCATAGTCGTCTCTTACAATCACCCACGGGTAAGATAGATGGTGGTGAATTGTATTCTTACTCCGTCACCACATGGAAATGTGTAATTCAATTATTGTAAATTAGAATTTTAGTAACGACTTGTAACTTTGTTATCAATAAAGAATACAATACAATGGTCTGGGTTTGGTTTAATGGGTTTTATTTGGAGTTTTACTTTTGCTTGCATAGATAGTACATACCTAATTATTATTTTACGACACCTAGGGGCAAAATGATGGTAGTACATTGTATTCTTAATTCGTCACCACATAGGAGGAAAATCGGATAAGCTATCGAGTAGACATCTTCATTCAACGGTCTAAATAACAGTGTCTCCATATATAGACTAACCATTAACATTTATTGGGATCCGAGAGATAATAGCTGAGATTAGCACGTACAAACAAACAAACCAATTTTTTAACTTTATAATAGTAAAGTAGATATATCGGAAGCTGCATTAAAATCTACAGATTGATCCAAAAATCGGATACTTAAAATTCAAAATATATATTGCATTTATATCAAAATTAAATTCCCAGTGAAACATTTATTAGTTAAATAAAATCGGTATAAATTCACATGACTAGTAACAGTTTCGTTTCTAGTTATACACACTAAAGAGCAGCAGCAAAGTTGTTTAATGTCGCCAACAGTTTTCTTTCTATATACCAAAAGTACAACCAAAAATTTTGGGATTCTGAATATTTTACCACTAAACTTATGCTGTCCTTGACTTCAGTCGTTGATGTAAACGTAACCATTTACTGCCTGTGATGCATGGATGGTAGTTGCTTTTAGCATCGCAATATATAAGGTTCTTTTAATTATTTCTACCACTCCTAAAATTTTAGATTCTGAACATTTTGTTGCTCCTTAAATCATGCAATTTTTACCACTGCCAAAGAGCTATCGATTTCATTCAGAAAATTGAAATTAAAATGTAACTCGTATATGATAAAAGATTTTTATCCCATCACAACGGATTAAAACCCCAAACTGTTTGGGAAGAATCCGTATGCCGATGGGTTGAGAATACATTGCGTCACCAGACTATACTTATTTCCCATGAGATGAGGGATTATCAGGAGATTGAGCTTCAAAACTCTCCTGGAAAACTAATACAAAAAAAGATTCTCCTTCACTAAACGAATCCTGTTGCCATTTAATTCAAATTCAACCCACTGCTTGGTTCAAATCTAGTAGGAAGGAGCACTACTCACGCTGGTCAGAGGGGTTGATATAACTTGTTATTTAGATTTCACATTCATTCGCAGTGATGTTATCTGTTTGTATTTCTTAATCATTTATTACGATCACCAACATTAAAGCAAAAAGTTGTGATCACGGTATGCCTACCCTGTCACAATACGATTATACGAACATACGTCAATTTTTAATTGACATGAAGCAACACATCATTAGCCTTAGAAAATATTAAATATCTGAAAACAGCTTGTACGTGTGGTGTACACATGCATTTCTAAAAATATGATCAACTTTTTTGATTGAAACCATTATAGCGCTTCATCTCAGCTCATATATGTATATCTTACTGTTGGGCTCGAGCCTCCTCCATACAGGGAGAGAAATTGACTAATATACCACGCCGGTCAGACGTGTTGGTATAGGGTTTTGTTTCGAGTTTTACTTCTTTTGCATAGATGTTATAATAATAATAATTTATTTTGCTCTGAATCATGGTACAATAAGGTGTTACAATTTTATTTGTTCTACATGTTCTGTCATAATTGTATAACATGCAAAATTATAATAGCATGAAAATATCATGTCATACTTTGGCCTGAATACACATAATATTATGTCAAAATTACAAATTTATTAAAATAAAATGTCAAAACAGAATATGTCAAGGAAAAACAAATGTCATAATATTAATAAATTATATTTTATATTGGAAAAACTCTTGTATGCTATAAAAATGTTTTTCCATTAGCCATTTCGTCAAATTATATTTAAATTGATTAAATGTCATATCACGGAATTGGTAAGGTATATTATTAAATATTTTACTACACATTATATAACAATTATTGGAAGTTAATGATAATTTAGTACAAGATATATACAACTTTTTAGCATTCTTAGGTCTAGGTGCATAATGCCTCTTTGGTTCAGAAAAGAGATTTCTATGCTTTACGACAAATATGCAAGCTTCAATAAAATATATACTCGGTAGTGTCAATAAATTAAATTAAAAAGAGGAGGACATTACGGGACATTGGCGAAGTTGCGGTTAATCGCTAACAGAAGCCGTTCATCAAGAAGAAGAAGAAGAGGACGACACGAATCTGTTTGACGTAGCCCAAAAATAGCCCTTATACACTTTTTTTGCATTATGAAAGCATTGTCAAATTCAACTGAACGACCCCATAAAATGATCCCATACCGTAATACAGAACACACATAGCCATGATATGCACTCATAGCAGCATTAACCGAGACAGTCTTGCTTATATATCTTAATGGATAAATGAATCTGTTTAGTCTGCTACATAACTCTGTTATATGGTTTTTCCACCCACAGAATTTATCTATCGTGATCCCCAGAAATCTATGCACTGACACTTCTTCAATTGGTGTAGATTTATATAAAACTTTGAGATCAAACGGCTGAGAGCGACTAGTGTGAAATTGCATATATTTAGTTTTTTTCACATTCAGTTTTAGGTTATTTGATGCCGTCCATGCACCTGCTTGTTCAAGGGCTGAATTGATATTATTTTCATACTCATCTTTTATTGCTCCTCTTAATAAAATGGATGAGTCATCAGCAAATAAGACACACTCGTGCGAAATGGCCGGTGGTAAGTCATTTATATACATTAGAAATAAAAGTGGCCCCAGTATACTGCCCTGGGGCACCCCGTACTTATTTACTAAGAATTTTGATCGAGTTGATACAATTATATTAGAATTACTGTTATAATTGGAAACTTCTACACATTGCGTCCTGTCAAACAGGTATGACTCAATTCATTTAAAAGCTGTTCCTCTTATACCATATTTGTGAAGCTTATCAAGTAATATTTCATGACAGACGAAATCAAATGCTTTACTCATATCCATGAATATTACAGACACTGGTACTTGACTATCGATACACTCTATTATAGATTTTATAAGTTGAAAAGCAGCAAGTGACGTACTTTTGTTTTTCCGAAAACCATTCTGTTCGTCTCTAATTATTTTGTATTTTTCGGTAAATTGCATGAGTCGTATGTACTTTTTCATATATTTTAGAGTATATAGAAATCAACGTTACTGGTCTATAATTATCCATTTGACCTCTCTCGCCTTTCTTAAATATGGGTTTTACAATAGACATTTTTAACACTTCAGGAAAAACACCTTGTTCTAAAGATAGGTTGACTGAATGTACTAATGGGTTAATTATTATGTCAATGCTACTTTTAATAATATCTGTACGAAGTCCATCATATCCGACTGCTTTAGAATTTTTTAGAGACATAATAATATTTGCAAGTTCCCGATGGCTAACAGGGTCAATAAATATACTATTATTAATTTGATTAATATTTAAGTTTTTATGTCTACATGAATCCGATTTGTTATTTTCAATATTTTGAATGAAAAAATCATTAAAACTATTAGCAATTATCTGAGGATTAGTAATTTTATCATTTTTAATAACAATGTTGTCAATAGATTTACGATGGATATCGTTAATTGTAATTTTCGTAATAATATTCCAGACTGCTTTACATTTATTATCAGCTTTATTTATAAATTTCGTATTATTGGCTTTCTTAGAGAACGTAAAGCATTGTCTTAATAAACCGCAATATTTTTTATATTCAATTTTTGTATTATGGTTACGTTTAAACTTGTACTTATTATAAAGATTTCGTTTTGTTTTACAACTAATTCTTAATCCCTTGGTAAGCCATTTTGATTTACGAATATCTTTATTTGCTATTTTCAAGGAAAGCACAGGTTATAAAATAAACAACATAAGACATGAAATGTCTTAAAAGCTTCATTAGCTCTATTTTCTTTGAACACCTCCTTGAAAGTGAGACTAGAAATACAGTTCAAAAAATTTTCACGGTTTTCACTACATAGGTCACGTTTTAATTCATACCACCACTTTAATGGAGTAGTTCTTGGTTGTTGTGCAGTCCAAGAAAATGTTTGTGCGGTGTGGTCGGAAAGGCCCAAATCATGAATGGCACTGATGTCTTTCTCTATATTTAAAATAATGTGGTCAATACAAGTATTCGTTTTAGCTGTTATCCGTGTTGAATTTGTTATGTAGGTCTTTAAATTGTGTGCCTGTAATATATGTTTATATTCAGTAACCTCTTTGGTGATTTTCATGAGGTCTATATTTATATCTCCACACAGGATAATTTTCTTGCGTCTGTGACGACATAGGTTGAGAAGTAGGGTGTCGAGTTTATAAAAAAATGTTGGAATATTAGATGTAGGTGTTCGATACAAGCATACCACTATACTTGCTGATTTCCACTCCGCAGCACTCAAACAAACACGCGAATTGAGTGAATCAATTTGGCGACTTCAGACAAAACTTTAAAGTCAATACCTTTCTTAATCATAATAAGGACACCTTTTTTTTTTTTTTTTTTTTTTGGTGGACTATGGATTAGCCGCACCCCGCCAAATCGGCCCGGGGTGACGGAGAAGGCGGCGCGTGACCCCATAGACCCACCGTAAAACTCCTCTCTCTTCGCCGTGCGAGCGGGTCACCGGGACCCGATTTTTAACTTCGGTGGCCCGCCCGGCGGTTCACCCTTGCGGGTTCCTCTCGTCGACGCCCCGACAGATTTCGCCGTCGGGGCGTCGCCCTCACGCGGTGGCCTCACGTCGGGTGACCGGACAATTCCCCGGTCCGATCACCCGAAGCCTCGGTTAGGGCGGCATCAGGCGCAGGTATTCGCGCCTGCGCCGCCCCGGCCGCTGGCGGCGGCCCGGGGCGCGGGAATCCTCCCTTGCCCGTTCCGCCGCTTCCTTCTGCGAGATGACAGCCTCGCAGAAGGCGGCGACCGCGTCCCAGTTCCTGATGCTGTCGACCATCGCCCTCGCGACGGCCGGCAGCGTCAGGTCGGCACCGATGACAGCGACGAGGTCACGGCGCTGCCGCTCCCATCCCGGACACACCTCCAGCGTGTGTTGCGCCGTGTCCTCGTCACTCCTGCAGTGGTGGCAGGCCGGAGTCCACTCCCTATACACGACCCTGTGCAGGTACAACCCGAAACACCCGTGCCCCGTCAATACCTGCACCAGCCGAAAGGTGAGGACTCCGTGCCGCCGCTCCATCCACTCTATCAATACGGGCCGGAGGGCCTCAACGGTCTCCACACCGTGCCTAGGCCTCTCCAGCCGCGTAGCCCAACGGGCGATGACGTCTCGGCGGGCATCCACGCGCCAGGTGGCTATCTCGCTCAACGATGGGGAGCCACCTTCTTCGCGCGCTGTGATAACCCGCCGGTAGAGGTCGGAGAGCATCTCCGCCTCTAGGTCCCACGGGGGTGTCCCGGCCAGTAGGCATGCCGCCTCGGTCGATACCGTGCGGTACCCGCGAATGGCTCTGACCGCCATGACTCTCTGGGGTCTCCACAGAACAGCCCTGAGCTGGGCGTTCAGAGCCCTCGCCCACACGGGTGCGCCGTACATGGCCATAGAACGGATCACCCCCGCATACAGCCGTCGGCCCTCGAAGCTGGGTCCGCCCACGTTCGGCATGAGCCGCGAAAGGGCGGACGCCGCGCCGACAAGCCGGGGAGCAATCTGTCGGAAATGCTCCCGGAACCACCATCGCCCGTCGAGCACCAGACCCAAGTACCTCATATGGGCCTGGATGCTGATGTGGATGGAGTTTACCACTATCGAGGCGCCGATGGGCAGCCTCACACGGGGCCCATGGAAAAGTAGGGCCTCCGTCTTGTTTAGGGCCACCCTGAGCCCCAGCGCCTCGATCCGCCTGACCATCTCCTCGGTGCCGAGAGTGGCCAGGCTCGCCGCCTCTTCGAGTGTCCTGCCCCGGGCTGTGACGAGCGTGTCGTCAGCGTAGCACACCAAGCTCAGCCCGGGGGGGAGACTCCCTCTCAACGCCCAGTCGTACCCGATGTCCCACAGGGTCGGCCCCAGAACCGACCCCTGTGGAACGCCGCACGACATGGGCGTCCGCACAATGTCCCCTGCAGGACCCGCGCAGAGGATACTGCGGCCCTCCAAATAGTCTGCCACCAGCCGCCTGAGGTACAGGGGCACTCCATGGAACCGGAGCGCCTCCCTGATGCAGCCGAATGGCAGACTATTGAATGCGTTGGCGATGTCCAACGACACCGCCAACAGCACTCCCTTCCCGGCGACGGCCTCCGCGGCCGCCTGCCTCAGGCGTAATAGGGCCCCGATGGTCGAACGCCCCCTCCGAAACCCATACTGAGCGTCCGACAGATCGGGCCCTACCTCCTCCAGGTGTCGGACGATGCGGGCAGCGAGCACACGCTCCAGCAGCTTACCCACATCGTCGAGGAGCACGATGGGCCTGTAGGCCGACGGCAAATCCGGGGACCGTCCCGGCTTTGGCAGGAGAACCAACCTCCCTTCCTTCCAGCACTCAGGGAACCGTCCAGACGTCAGACAGGCGTTGAACAGCTGCCTGAGGCGAGGCTCGAAGTGCTCGAGGAGCGACGTCAGCACCCGGACTGGAATTCCGTCCGGGCCGGGGGCCGTGGTGGCGGAACGAATCTTCGCCACGGCCGCCCCCACTTCCGACTCCGTCACGGGCGGAACACTCTCGTCGTCGTCGGCCTCCCGGTCCTGATCTGGCGGAGCCATGACCGGGGGCGTGTGTTCCGACTGCCGTGGAAACAGCTCCTCGACCACCCTACGAAGGAAGTCGGGCTGGAGGGTCTCGGTGAGGGGGGGGGCCCGCGCGCGAAGCTTGTTCAGCGCCGCGCGATATGGGCGACCCCAGGGGTCACGGTCGAGACCGTCCAGCATCTCCTGCCAACTCGCGCCCTTGGCGGCTCGGATGGCCAGCCGAAAGGCAGTCCGCGCACTGCGGTACGCCTCGTACAGCTGGCCCTCCCGCTCGACGTCGCGGTGACGCCGCCGGCTGCGGGTGTAGGACCTTCGGGCACTGATACACGCCGCACGAAGGTCCGCCAGTCTTGGGGACCACCAGTAGACCCCCTGCCTCGGAGGCGGACGCCGCCGCACTCTGGGCATGGCCGCATCGCAGATCTGCGTTAACGCACTGCGAATGCGGACAGCCTCAGCGTCCACTCCGTCCTCTGGGGGTGGTGAGGACAGCCACGTACTGACAATGGCCGCCTCCGTCAGTAGATCCCTGTCAAGACGACCCACAGCCCACCGCGGAAACGCGGGAGCTCCGTCCGCCCTGTGACCCCTACCGGGTTCCCGGGGGGAGACCTCCATCCGGATGTACCGGTGGTCCGACAGGGTCTCCGCCTCCTCCAGGACACTCCAGTTCCTCACCCGTGGCGCGACAGCGGGGCTAGCGAACGACAAGTCCACTATCGACCCGCCCTGCCGCCGCACACACGTGTTCACCGAGCCTCTGTTCAGAACACAGAGGCCCAGTGAAGCCGCCCACTCGTTGACCGCCCGCCCGCGGTCGTCCGTCGTAGGGGACCCCCACGCCGTGGATTTGGCGTTGAAGTCCCCCAGAACCAGGACGAGGCCCGGTGCCAGTCGCCGTATCGAGGCCTCCAAGGTGGTGAGTGAGGCCCCGAAATCGTCCATCCTCCTAGTGGGGGAGAGGTATACGCTGTAGAGCGTGACCCCTCCCCACTCCGCCGCGACAAATTCCTCGCCCCTATCCAAAAGGGACAAGGACGGGAAGTGCCGCTGCGTAGAGACGACGATTGCCGCAGTACCGTTTCGACTGACCACCCAATTGGGGCGATCAGGCACGGCGTACGGTTCCGCGACTACGGCTGCACCAATCGACCACTCCGCCATGGATTGCAGGAGGAGATCCTGCGCTCCGGCGGAGTGGTTGGTGTTGGCCTGCAGGAGGAGGTGCATAGATGGTGTACCCATTATCGGGTTGTATCCATGACCTCCTCGCCAGCGGGCGATCGGACCGCGCTAGGAGCGGGAGCGGCCGTGGTCGTAGGGCCGCCCCGCGCCTTTGGGGCCGAAGCTGGAGGTTTGCACGCCCCAGAGCCCATGCGGTGCTTGGCGGGCTTATTGCCCGCCGCACACGCGGGGCAGTGGGGCGGGGCGGCGCAAGATACCGCCACGTGCCCGGTCTGACCGCAGCGGAAACACAATCCGCCGCAGTCGAAGCAATTAGTGCACGTCGGTCGAGTGTGTCCGACCGCCATGCACTTGTAGCACCTCGCAGGCCGGTGCTCAAGCACGGTTACCCGCGCCGAGCTCCAGCCCACGAGGAGCCTGCCTGAGCCGGCCAGTTGCCTGACCGACTCCACCGGGCACTGCGTCCAGGCAGCACCTACGCCACCCGGACCGGGACGAATGGCACCGACCCGGACGGTGTCTATGGGACACCCGGTTTTCGAGGCAATAGCCTCCCGGATGTCTTCCACCGTCACCGAATCGTCCAAACCCGAAATGCGCATTTCGGCGCACTTGACGGGCCTGGCGATCTTGATGCCACCCTCCTCGGCGAACAAACCTCGCAGCTTCTCGGCCACGCTGTCGGCCGTCTTGGCGCCCTCGGCCCCTGGGAACTCGAGAATTCGAGCCCCCGTCCGGGCCTTGCGGGTCCTGGCTTCGACGCCTCCAATATCGGAGACGTCTAGCTCCCGCCGGGCCTTCCTCAAGACGGCCTCGTAGCTGAGGCCCTTCTCGGCCGCCTCGGGCAGCACAGTGATCACCACTGCGGCCGTCTTCGGCGACTTGAGCCCCTTGCGCGGTCTCTTCTTCCGTCCGGCTCCTGCCTGTGGAGCGGGGACCTCAGCGGCGCGCTTGGCCTCCGCTCTCCTCCTTTGGCCGCGACTCCTTCTGTCGCGTTCGGCTACCTGCCAACCCTGTTCGGGTACGGCAGTCGTGCCAGACGCGGAAGGCCTCGTCGCAGCCTCGCTGGTCGTCGCCAGCGGTGTTGTTGCGGGCGACTTCAGCGGTCCGGCAGGAGCCGGAGCCGTCTTCCTCCTCAGGGCGGGTCCCTTCGGAGCTGGGCCGGGGCCTTTGGGCTTAGGCCCGGCCGCGGCCGCGGCGTAGCTCCCCACGCGGCCACCCCGACAAGGCAGCGGGGCGGGGGCTGGTGCCACATGCGGCCGCTTATCCGCGGCTAGAGGCGGCCGGACACGTGGTTCTGGAGGCAGTCTTGCCTCCAGAACGGCCACACGCGCATCAACGAGTTTGCCAACTGCGTTGATGATTTTGGCGAGGGCCTCGTCCGACAAGCCTCCCACCTCCAGCGTCGGGGTCGGCTGAGCCTCTCCAGGGGCCCGCTCCGCGGCGCCTGGCGGCTTTGGCGCCGCAGGGGCGCTAGCCGGCGGCAAGCGGTCCGCGGGGAGAGGCGTCAACCTCACCACCGGGACGGGGAGTTTCGCCGCGGCGACCGCGCCAGCGTCAGCCGGCGACGCGCGCTTCGCGGCGGCAGGCGTCTTCCTCGCCGCGGGGACGGGTGTGACGGAGACGCCATCACCCGACGTCGTCGGCGCCGTAGCGCGAGGCGGCTTTGGCGCCGCAGCGGCCGCTGAGTAGCCGGCCCTGGCCGATGGCGCGGCTGGCGCGGGTGACACGAACAGCGCCACCTGCGCCTTGAGGTCGGCCACGTCTATCAATAGCTGGCGGTTTGCCCGACGCATTTCCGCCAGCATGTCGCCCAGGTTCCGGTTTCGGGTCCGCAGGCCTGACATCTCGCCTCTAAGGCGGACATTTTCGGCCTGCAGATCCGTGGCCTCGCCGGCGCGGACAGCGACCGCCGCCGCCCTTTCCATGGCCGAGGTCCCTCGCCCTCTTCGGGA
This sequence comes from Lymantria monacha, assembly GCA_905163515.2. Taxonomy (NCBI): domain Eukaryota; kingdom Metazoa; phylum Arthropoda; class Insecta; order Lepidoptera; family Erebidae; genus Lymantria; species Lymantria monacha. The sequence continues at coordinate 6,004,167 of LR991087.1, forward strand.
GGCCTGGATCTTGGGCGGGGGCATGTTGGCCACGCTCCCCTCAGTTTCGGCGCTCGAGCTGCCTCCCTTGCTCAGGGGGCGCTTTCGCACCTGCGAGGGGAGGGCCCCCTCCTTCTTAGTCGCGGTCGCCGGCGGCGTCTTTGCTGCTAGACGCGCCGACGACCTAGTGGGGCCTTCACCAGCCGACCCGCTGTCCTATTTGGACGGCCCTGCGGGAATATCACCGCCCTCGTCCATTCTGACGGTAGATCCGCCGCCCTCGTCTTCGGACGGCTCTGCGACATCGCTGTCGCCCTCGTCCGTCGACGGCTCTGCTGCGAGTCTACCGTCCTTCTTCTCTTCAGCGGCGGCAGCCTCCCTGCGCGCTCGCCGCTCCTCCAGCCGCCTCTTGTGGCTCAGGCCGTTGCCCCGAGACTTTCGGGGCGACTTCCTCTTCTTCTTTTGGGCCTCCACGGTTTGTGCCGGGCCCTCGGCGGACGCCTCAAGTCCTGAGGACGAGGCGTCGTTGTCAGTTTTTCTTTGGCTTGACAAGGCCGTGGTGTGAGAATCACACAGATTCCCGTCGGTGTTAAAAAGGTTTTTTAAATTGGTATCCATGAGATTCCCACGAGTAGGGGAGATACACAACGTCGACCCGGGCAGAGATCCCTTTACCCGGGCAAGCCTACATTTACCAACCAGGGGGGCAGCCGGTACCCTGGCTGGAGCGTGCTAAGAACAGAACAACCCATCTGCCATGCATCTTCTCGCCGCACGCCAGAACTTAAGATTCTGGGTGATTTCCGAGTCCGAATGTTACTTCGAACTCTTTATAGAGGTTGTCTTCCTCGCGGTCCGGGCGGTTAAGCCAAGACCCTCGCTCCTGATACTACGCCTCAAGACAACGTGTCTTGAAGCAAGATACCAGGTTTACGATGTGTGGGCGGTGGCATGTGCCTGCCCAGCCCTCAAATGAATGAGTGACTGAGCCCGTCCCAATATTTCGCGTCCTATACCCTCTACTACGACTGTAGTAGAGTAAGGAGCGAAATCGCGCAGATATTCGCTACGGACGACAGTACAACAGAAGAACTGGGGACCGCCGCCCGCACCCAGGGTACACCGCGTGGAGGTTTCTGGGATAGTACCCCAATAAGGACACCTCCCCTCTTTGAATTTTTCCTAGAGAAATTTGCTGCTGTATTAAAGCCTTTCAATTGTAAATACTTTGCTGTACCATCCATTATAAAAGTTTCACACAAACAAATAGCATCAGTATAGTGTGCTTGTTGCTCTCAATTTTCTACAGCGCAATAAAGCTCCTCTTGTTTATTTAAAGCTCCTGCTATATTTTGATGCAACACAGTCAAAGTATTAACACTGGAAGCCACGAAAAAGTTTGTTATCCGTTTGTGTTTCCTTATCACGTAATGTAATAGAATTCAAAGCATTTATTGGTTTTGATTGTGTCGTTTTTGTGGGTTTTCTTATATATCTATTGGAATAAAGTTCATTAGCAATCATAAAGACTAATTTATTTACTATATTTTGTAGGAATAACTTCGTCTGTGAATATATCCATGTTTTATAGTTTAAGTTTAACATTTTACAATAGTTAAATTGCCGGGCAATCCCATTTACAGTTTCATTCAGTTTTGTTTCATTAAGGTATCTATTATATGGTATTTGGGATATAATAACATTAGTATTATAACACTCTTGTATGCCATAGTAAAGGTTAGCGTAAAAGTAAGAGGGGTTCATATCATTACTGCCTGTAAATATAACTAGGTAATCGTCTTTATTTAAATTATTGCTCAAGTTTTTTTATACTACTTAGAAGTTCTCTCGTATCAGCTCCTGGTTTTATGTAAGAAATAACATCGAAATAGTCACCATATAATTTTCTAAAGAATATGTTTAAATTTTTAATTTGTTGATCTCCTAAAATTATAATCTTACGCTTTTTGAGACCGTTTAAGTCCCTCTCATATTTGTCCCTCTGAAACTGATAGCCTAAAGCTTCATGAAAGTATGCGTTTATTCGGTTTTTTTATTAAGGTTGATAGGAGAAACTGGAGACCGGGCTGTGTGAGATTTTGTGTTATTTTTACGTTTGGTTTCCAATTCGTCTTGTATACATGGTAGTTTTAATATGCCACTTTGTTGATTTTCCAAAAGTGACAATTTTGGAAACACCTGTAAAGGCGATGTATTCGAGCTGTCAACTTTTAATTGTCTAGGCAATTTTCCTCCAGGTGAATAATTCTTCACATTCTTTTTGGGTGTGGATCGATCGATCGATCTATATGCGTTTTATATCCGTTAGTCATCTCTTACTATTACCCAAGGGTAAGGTGAGGCTTGGTGAATTGTATTCTTAGTCCGTCACAATACAGAAATATCAAGCTTAGTCAATATATATTTTAAGACACTCTGTATATTTATGCAATACGAATTTATATAAGCGTAATGTGCAAACACATCGACGCTCAAATAACACGGCATCCACTTTGAGAGGTCACATCTTATTATGAGTATCACGTCGCATTCACCAATTCAGCTTCTAGATAAGGCGCTCTTCATACAAAATGCTTTATGCATAATAAATAACAAAATGGAGGTTGTATTGAATAAAGCACTCGGTGGTCTTACCGCCAGGCGTTGAGTATATTGTTTCATTTTTAATTCAAGAAGTTATTCATTCATCAGCGTATTAATGGCTGAATATAAACTTTCACATAATTGCTTCCAAACTTTTATAGAAGAAAGCTGTTTTCCAGTGTGTTGAAGTTAAATAAAAAAGAAATATATATATTTTTTACTCTGTGAGACATAGAATATTGCACGCCTCATAAGCAACCACAGACTAAGTAGCAATAGACGGACATCTGTAGAACAAAATTGTCAACCGTGAGCAAATTAGAGCATGACAGTTCTTGTCCTATAACACACACATACACACATTCACAGACACGCACATACACACACATACACAGAGAGAGACACACACACACACACACACACATACACACACACATACAAACACAGACACATACACACACCCATATATGTATATTATTCGCCCTGGAAAATAAAAAAATGCATACGTTTCAACATTTATTTATGATAGTACATTAACATTATTCATTATGCATAGTAGTAAAATATACAGATACGTCCAAATAATTATAATTAATTATTCAAATAATAATTATTGATTTCTACTTCATATTTATATACATATCACGTTTATCAGCTGCTTCAATCTACATCGTAGCTATATGCCAATGCTTTGAAAATTATAATTGTTACGCTTGTATTTAGGTTTCAATGTCCTTTCATAAAATTTCATTAAAGAAAACTTCCTATCGTAAATATATTTACACTGTAATCCTACTTTTCACGAATATAAATAACAACACACACTTGTTGAAAGACGCTTGCAGATTTTAAGCAACGTCTTAATCACGAATTAATACAAGTTACTACGTAGCGACAATGACGCCATTTGTAATCTTGGCAACGAGGGGTAAGTACAGAAGTGAGGAGGGGGAAATAAAAAACGTCAAGTAATATTTCACGAATTTTCCATAGGTTAAAAAAAATGAGTTTGCACGGTATACAGCCAATGTTCCATCATTACTGACCGTGTAAGCAACGCGTTGAGGTGATGCTCTACTCTTGATATATGAAAATCAAGGACTTTTCAAAACCAAAAATTACTGTATTTTGCTTATACTGCACTTATAGGATAATATTATCATACATATGGGACATTCTTTTACAAATCGTACACCTTTTTGACTTGACAATTTTGATTGATCCCAAAATTTTTTTTTAGAGTCTATATTGAAAATAAGCAGACACGTATACGAGGATTTTGTTCAAAAAATTTTTTTCTCGAAAATATGACCATTGTGAATTTCAGTGCTTCATCCAATTCGGTTACATGTAAAATTCATTATCTCTGGTTCTACTAATGATATCGTTGATTTTTTTTTTTATTTAAAAGGTAGTAATATCAGCTTTCAGTCACGTGAATAATTGTACTTCTCCAACTTGAGTACCTTGGTAATAATAATAATTTAATTGTTTAAATAATATTAACATAATGTTAGCCACAACGAAATCAATTGAAAAAAATACTATCGTATTCGTAATTTTATTAGCTACAAAAGCCTTATTTCAGAAAGATGGGGACGTTACTAGTTTAAGAGTGAGAAAATAATTTCTGCGCTTCACGTTGCGCGGGCAGCGCGCTCAAGTACTGAGCACATAAAGTTTTATTAGAGTGACTGTCACGTTGGCGTAAATTTTGTCTTTCGAAATTATGATTTATTTGTGTTTTAACTAATATAAAAACTTAGTCAAGTATATGTGTTGGGTATAAACATGTGTTCAGCAGTTGTTTAAATTTTAATGAACGTTTGATTCAACCTGAAAACGTAAAAAGGAAAAACTTCAAAACGTATACGTTCATTCCACTGTTTCATGCCTATACAATAGTATTTTATACAAACGAAGTGCACACTATTAATATAAATTCAATGAAATCTAGGCGAATAAATCCTGTATCGAGAGATAACTTATTTCTAAAACTATATATAATAATAAGACTCTACTGATTTAAAATTCAATAGTGCAATTTGAATTTAAAGACCGAAAGATTATTGAAGAAACGATTTAAATTACGATACAGTCACACAACGTTATAAGTTCCTTCTTTCGCTAGAATGTTGTACAAGAATACTATACGTTCATGTAATACTTGACAGAATGTACATTGTATAATAGTACATAATTATTTTATGATTACCACTTCAGTGAAATATGCCTGTGAAGAAAAATGTTTTGCTTTTGCTTTTTTTTGTGTGATAGGTATGACGCAATGGTATGACAACGTTCCTTTTACTGTTACAGCTTTTTGAAATCTTGTTTGTAATTTCTTTTCTTCTTCGTCATACTCTTTACTTTCGACAAATTCTAATGAAATATTAGGAAGAGCTCCAGTTGCCCACTGGAATAATTTCTTACGGCACGTATCACAAATTCTTTCCTCAAGAGACTCTTCCGTTACGGGCTTAGTTAATGCTAATAAATATTCGCCCCGTACTTTCCTGAGACTTTTGATGTTTTTTATTTTTGAATGAGGAGATAAATATACTGGTTAAGAAGATATACAATGCGAAAGTGGAAGGAAGGTAGGTACCGGGGGAGACCGAGACTCACTTACCTAGACCAGATTGGTCACGTGCTGAAAGAAGGTGGAGTCAAGAGTCTCCGAAACCGGCGAGCGTGTATGAAGAGAATTATGAATGTTGAAAAAGCGAGTGAAGTATGCAAGGATAGAGTTCTCTGGCACTCTGTTCTCTCTGCCTACACTGCAAGGGATATGGCGTGATGATATGTATGTATATATGTAGGAGATAAATCAAAAGGATTAAAACATCTATCCTTTCGATTTTTTTGTAGTAACGATTATAGTGGTAGTACTGACATTTTCTCTCGTGTAAATTTCCCTAACTTGATTTTTCTTACTCACTTTTAGAAATAAAGAGGCTGAAAAGGTAGATGCGAGGGAAGATGTGTACCCGTACTACGCATTTTCCAAAGTGAACTGCGTGAGCAGTTCGAGACTGAATATTCGTACACGCTCCAGCACGTTTCAACTCGTCGCGCGATGCCCGCGCAACGTGAAGCGCAGTTGAAATTATTTTCTCACTCTTAAACTAGTAACGGCCCCATCTTTCTGAAAGAAGGCTTTTGTAGCTAAAAAAATTACGAATACGACAGTATTTTGATAATATTATTATGATAATATTAGTATATGATAATATTATTTAAACAATTAAATTATTATTATTACCAAGGTACTCAAGTTGGAGAAGTACAATTATTCACGTGATTGAAAGCTGATATTATTACCTTTTAAATGAAAAAAGAAATCAACGATATCATTAGTAGAACCAGAGATAATGAATTTTACATGTAACAGAATTGGATGAAGCACTGAAATTCACAATGGTCATATTTTCGAGAAAAAAATTTTTTGAACTAAAACCTCGTATACGTGTCTGTTAATATACAATAAGAACTTCGTAAAAGAAATTTGAGGAGGTTTGGAGAGGTGGCAATTTTTTTGGGTTCAAATCCGTACAATTTGTAAAAGAATGTCCCATATGTCAAAAAAAAAACATTCGTTTAAACGTATTTGATATTTTTAAAAAGCAATTATTATGTTTAAAGTAAGAAAAAAGTTGATTAAAAAAAAATTGGAGGACGATGTTCCATAAGGATCTGGCAGTCTCACGACCGTAAAAATGAATGTGTCGAAGTTTTTCTTTTATGAAAAGCTTCATAATCGTAATGCGCTGTTTCCTTTTGAAAATGGCTTGGTAATTCTTAGTCGTTTAATTACAATTAATAAAACACTAAACTGCTTAAGTCTTTAGTGTATGTATATAAGTGTTATTTTCTTTCATTTTCATTTATAGCATTGACAATAGTAAATGATAAATAATACAAAAATTATGAGGCGTGCACTTTTGGATTACCATATCTATTGCCACTATCACGGCAAAAATATTGGACAGTTTGCTTGACGCATATATGGCTCCGCGTATTGACTTACATGATGCGCAGTTTGGGGGGACCAGGACTATCCATTGAGATAGCCATTATGTGTGTGAAGCGAACTGTTTAATACTACACCCGTAGAAAAACAACCGTCAATGCATGTTTCTTGGACTTATCTCACGCGTTTGATATGGTATCCAATGAGACATTGTGAGATAAGTTAAGTAAGGAAAAGAAAATTAAAAAGGAAGTAACATCCTTACTTAAATATTGGTATACCAACCAGATCAATTATGTTAGGTGGGTAGGAGCAATGTCACACGTGTATAGTTTGAAATGTGGGTGAGACAGGGGGATTACCTCGCCCCGTTTATTCAACTTGTATATAAACTGGTTGATCGCAGAGCTTAACAACACCAAAATTGGTTGCTATATAGATGGCGTATGTCTAAATAACATCAGTTACGCAGACTATATGCTGTTGTTAAGTCCTTCGATCGGTGCTCTCAGACAACTCCTAAAGATATATGAAGGTTATGCAGTCACTCACGGCTTGACTTATAAAAAGAAAGAGCGAGTTTCTCGTGTTTAAAGCTGGCACCAAATGCTACACTAATATACCGCCAGTGATATTATACAATCAATCGCTAACACGAGTAACTCAGTTCAAGTACACCACGGCCACCGAAGTCAAGGCCACCGAAGTCAAAGATCGGGTACCGGTGGCCCGCTCGCACGGCGAAGAGAGGAGTTTGCAGGGTGGGTCCATGGGGTTGCGTGCCGCCTCTTCTGTTGCCCCGGACGTTTTGTCGGGGCGCGACCACATCCATGGTCCACCTAGCGTAAAAAAAAAAGTTCAAGTACACCACTGGCTGTCGAAGGATCCACGGGATAATGTAGATGTTGAACGAGCACGCAGAGCGCTGGCTGCCCGATGCATCATGCTGGCCCGCAGGTTTGCACGGTTTACATCAGAAGTTAAGATGACGCTATTCAAGTCCAGCCAGCAGTCACAGTACACGTGTAGTCTGTGGATTAGGTACACGTAGAGGGCATACCTGCATGTTCAATATAGCAACGTGGTCAGGGTGCTGTTGCGATTGCCGCGATTTTGTAGTGCCTCTGGAATATTTGCAGAGCGTGGCATTAATGCCTTCAAAGCTCTCCTCAGGCAAAGCGGCGCCTCCTTCCTGGATAGAGTAAGTTTCAGCTCACGCGGCATCCTGTCAGTGCTAAACAACAGGTGCGACAGTCCAATGCTGCAGCACTGGATACGTTTGCATGCCCCGATCGCTAAGTGTGCAATATACTAGGGGGGCTCGTACAAAAGTATAGATAGGTAATGTGTGTTTATGCTTTTGTATGTTATAAATATTATTGAAGTGAAACTTCTTTATCGGCGTTGGAAAAAAAATTACCGTCACATTTTGCCGTTACGCGCCATCTTGTTTCGAAGGAAACTTTTTTGCGCGCATGAGAGTAGATTTTTTACAGATGAAACCCACACGAGGAACGCGCCACGCCAGAGAGAGTGAGAGACAGAGAGAGAGAGAGTGGGCGGGAGAGAGAGAGAGTGAGAACGAGAGAGGGGGGAGAGAGGGAGGGAGGGGGAGAGAGAGAGAGAGAGGGAGGGAGGGAGAGAGAGAGAGAAAATACTTTGCCAAAGTTTCACTTCTGATATGTGTACTTTGTACGCACGCATAATTTTTTTGTATTATATTGTTTTTATTATTGTTAAATTTTGTTTTGTTTTTACTAACACTAGTTATATAAGTCTTTTTTTTTTGTACTATTATATCTATGTATTACAATGGTCTGAAAAAAATATTAGAGAGTTTGCTTTTGAAGCTGGCTAGTTCAAACGAACAAATAATAAATGTTAGTAGAGTACACGTACCTAAATTATGACAAAAAAAAAACACAAAACAGTCACGAGGACTGCCAACAGAAGTAAAAACTGAAACCTATGAAAAAATACCTATTGAATAATTGATAATAATTAATAATAACTATTATTACATATAAATTTAATACAGTAAATACACCAACACAGCAGTGAAGAGCAGCTGACTGTATCTTTCTCAGGTACATTCCGCGGTACCGGGTTCACCCGATCGAGTCTCACTTCAGAGCGTGACGGATCAGCCTCACTTACAGTCTACGAAAAAATATGTGCGCGGTGCGCCAAAATAAGTTTTCACTTCAAAAATATCATTCACAAATATTAATTTTCAAACCATAAAAAGAATTTCAGTCACATATCAACTACTATATTATGCTATTACCTGAAAACGCAAACATCACTCTTGGGGATCGTAAAACCAACTTGAAACTTGACCCGCTCGAACTTCCCCTAACGTCATCTGTTCGGGAATTTTATTACACTGAACTGCATTTACCGTAATATATGTAGTTTAGTGTTGACAGTTTTCTGTCTACAGTACCAGGACGAGGAGTACCACATTCTTGCAGAATATTGACGTCTGAACAGTAGCAACGTGCTGTTGTGCTTTCGGTGAGCGGAAGAGCTAGTAGCTCGACTATCTCAGTGGGTTGGGGCTTTTTATTGGTAGTTAGTGGCCTGGATGTATCCCTAGTATTGCAAAAGTCATTGGACGGCTGTAACGCTTAGCATCAGGTGTGTTGCTTGCTGAGAATTTTGGCGGGAACATGAAAATGTCATAATGCGTTCGTAAATAATATTCAATACCCGATTACGAGCGAAAAATGATTGTCACAAGTAGGATGGAACCCATACTTATTGGAAATCCGTTCCAATCATGCTGCCACTTACAGCACCGTGAATTATACATATATTCAATTCTCGCATCGTATTATATTTTCGTCTTTAAGGAGACGTGTGCCATGTACCCGACATTGTTTACACATTGTACAGGCTTAATACTCAAACTTTGCAAATAGAATTGTATTAAACGATGACACAACCCTATTATTCAATACTTTAATATTTTACAATGTCATATTGTATAATATTGCAGGTATTTTACGTTATTAATACGCTATAATTTATAGTGATTTACGTGTATTTTCATGTTCTGCCAAAATTCCCAACACAATAGTTAATTTAGTTGCCAGCGCCCGATTAATGATAACAAGTTTACTTACTAACGGACCGTTATTATGAATAAGTTACTCAATATGAAAAAGTGAAGTATTATGCTATAACTTATGAAGAAATTTGTACAAGACTGGGTTAAATTCAAATTATTAGCCAACAATGTATTCGTCTAAATAACTTTTTATCCATCACGGTCATGAATAAATATGATTAAAGAAAGAGTTTTATAATAAATTTATAAAAGACTCTTTTATTAAAACAAAGCAGATCATTATAAGACTTTATTCATTGTGAGTACTTATTGTGAGCCTTTGGGCGATGTCGCTTAAAGCTTCTTTCGGTTTGAGAGCCCTCAGCGCTCACCCATAGTCCGGGCGGCCATCTACGGCTAACAGCTAAAACACACGTTAAAATAAAACTAGTTTAGTAAAACAAAAAATAATAAAACTAGTTTAGTAAAAAATAAAACTAGTATTAGAAATAGAACTTATTGTGACCCAAATAATATAAAAAAATTAAATCTCTTAATGTGTTTAATCCATTTTACGCGAGTGTTACACCTTTGAAATAAAACTACTTTAACGGATTCTATCGCGTTTGTATTTGATTTTTAATTTCCCGACGTTTCGAACACTTTCCCGTGACCATGATCACTGTAAAGTGTTCGAAACGTCGGGAAATTAATAATGAAATACAAACGCGATAGAATCCGTAAAAGTAGTTTTATTTCAAAAGTGTTTAATCCATCTATGCATCAGCATGTAAACGTCCGCCGTTGGACATAGGCCTCTTCATGAGAATACCATTCAGAACGGTCCTGTATCACCTACATCCAGCGGTTTCCTGTACTGCTCGAGAATCTTCTTCTTTCTTCCCCACCGTTGTCAGTTCGACGAGCGATGTGGCCTGCCTATTGCCACTTCAACGTGCAAATTCTTCAGACTATGTAGGTTACACCCGTTCTACTACAGATTGCCGTATTATGTATTTTATCAAGTAGAAAAAAACCAAGCATAGCCCTCTCCATAGCACGCTGAGCGACTTTGAGCCTTTTTATAAGGCCGACATTTAGAGAAAGTATCTAATGTATATTAATTTCTCATTTACTCAAGAATTATTATAGTTTACATTGATTTTAAATTACTTAGTAAACTAATTACATTCTGAATCTCGTCAAAAATACATATAAACCATCATAAATGTATAATATCACAGCCACTTCAAGAAAAATTGAATTATATAACTTCAGCTTCAACATAACGCCTAAAATATACAACGTAAAAAGGCACGGACAAAAGTCTGTGGACCAACAATTTATTTAATAAAAAAAAATGAAAAAAACTTATTACATTGATTTTATTAGCCGTCTATTTCTCTATGTCATCGCATTGTAGCGACTGAATACATAAATAGTCCAGTAGAGGTTTGGTTAAAATATCGTGTAGAGTATATAGGTATAAGGGTTTTGTATTATTCTAAATTAATAAATTGTCATAACGTTATAATTACCAATACTAATTATTAATAATAATTGGTCTCCAAAATTAATTATATTTATATAAAATAATTGCTTATGCTCATGCCAATGGCAATTAATATTGTATGAAAATTTGTATGTCAAATAAATAATAATCTAAAGGATACAGAAAACCTCACTAATAACGATGACATGTTGGACGTGAATGAGTCCTTCTGGGACCCGTATATGTCGTTAAGTATCCAAAATGTTGAACAAACAAAATTGGAATGTTTTACTGATGTTATAAATGTGAGTTTGATTTTATTTGTTTGTTTATTAAGTTTTCACGTCTTAACTTCTCAACGAAATGTTATGAAATTTCGCCTACCTGTTGTTATGAATACAAAGAAACTTAAGGCTTTTTACATTTAGTAAAAAACAGTATGTATATCTTTTTTTGATTTTGAACCCGCCGTGTTTCTTCCCCATCACCATTGGTCCGGCCACTGGTACTGGTTCCTTGACATCCGTGGCCGACCCAGCAAAAAAAAATATAATTCTAAAACATTTGATTATTATATAATCAGCGTGGTATAATGTGGGTAAGTCAATTCCCCTCCTAATGTGGAGGAGGCTCGAGCCCAGCATTGGGATGTATAGCTATAAGCTGAGGTGATGATGATGATTTTCTAAATAAATTATGTCCTATAGCTTATAGGACATAATATTTTTTTAATTTTACCGATAGTGTCTGATATCAGCTAGTTCAAAAAAAATCGTCTTTATAACAGAAATATTACACGTATTCTTTCTTCTATAAATATCAGAAATCATTACAATATGATACACTTTACTGTTGGTTAACGATACAAATATCGGTAATCATCAGATTTGCGGTGAGAATATTCACAGCTGATATACATACTTTATTCACCCTCGAAGTGAAATAGCGAGTAACAGCGTTTAATTCATATCAAAACGATTTCAAATAATCGTTACTTTTGTAATTTGATAAGATATTCGGTGAATATCTCTCTTAAATTGGTAATAATTGGCTGGTAAAAGGGATAGACCAATAAAACCTTAATATGGCACGCTATATAAGAGGTTTTTGTGTGGACGCGATGGGAATATCGATGTACATGTTTTGTGTAAAGAAAATGGAATGAAATCTACAATATTTTTTCTATATATTTTATTAAGTGTTAAAATGTATTTTATCCTTCTCAAGCCATAAAAGTTTTAACGTATCAAACCAAACTTCTTCAAATAATTATTAGTCTACTATAGTATTTGTTTTAGTAGGCTGTTCACATTCGTCACTGACGACCTAGACCGGCAGCCGGTGGCCAACTCACACGGCGCAGAGAGGAAAATTGAGGGGCGGGTCTGTGGGGTCAAACGCCGCTTCATCTGTCGCCCCGGACGGTTTTAGTGGGTGTGACCAGGCCATAGCATGCCGCAAAAAAAGGACTGTTCACGTTCAAAGTATAATAAATAATAAAAATAATTTATCTATTTCCCGTTGCTGTGTGGTAACGGCTGCGAATACTACCAACACTTACTTTGCTTGTGGATGTCGTAAAAGACGACTAAGAGCCTTATAACGACCTGGGCCAACTCCCTATGATACCGCCCTCGTCCTCCATCTCCGCGACAGACCTGCCACCCTCGGCGTTGGACGCCTCTGCGATAGAACTGCCGTCCTGATCATGGGGTGAAGGGGAAGTTTCTATCGTAGTACCGCAATAGATTACCCTGCACTCACGACATAATAATTGTATTGCGGAGGAGTTTAAAAGTAATTAACAGAAACAAATTTTAAGCCACTCAAAGCAACAGTTTGTGGATTATACAGAGTAATTGTCATGCGTAGGAAACAAACCTATGATATTTGGCAATGTAGATCGGTATCTTCACCAAAACTTAATTTATGCAGTCGACCCATTTAATAGTCAGATAATAAATATTATCATTTAAAAAAAGCAAGCAGAAGTGTAACCCATCAACATTTATTATTTATTATATATGTTAATTAAATTTTATTTTAATTTGAAACTATTAGTCTATTAAATATTGTACTAAAGTATATTTATTTTTTAATTTAGACTAAACATTAAAAATTCAAGACTGTTTTTAATATTTACATTTTTAAAATGAAGAACGAAAATTTTATGAAGACCAAGTTTAATGCACTAATTAAAATAAAGACGTGTTTCTGAAAATTAATTTTGAAAATTTAGAGAACATTTTAATATTTCACTGCACAAACATGAAATAGTGGTTTCGATGTCTACGCAGCATAATATTTATGTGATCCACAAAGTCTTGTTCTGAGTCTGGGTGAAATCTGTTTATAATGTTTGTTAGGTTAGCAATACAAGGCTTATTTCCTAAGTGCGGATTTGGTTTAAAAGAATGTGAATAATACCGTTTTATCTATTTGAACCTGGGTCATCATCAGGCAATTAAATAAGACGACACCATCGGAACGAATCCACAAAATTCTGTTAGGGAACACATTTTTTATATATTTTTTTACCCTCTAGCCCGCCTCGATAGTATATATATATATATATATATATATATATATATATATATATATATATATATATATATAGTAGTAGATAGTATATATATTAATAGTATATACTAAAACCCCTTCCCTCCCTCTAATTCACGTAGTAAGTCATTAGCTCGACCAATTGACAAAGGCCTAATGCGCTCCCCCGCCTCTGTGAATAAGCGTGATATTTTTAAGGACTAGGCAAATTATTTGCACCTCAATTCTAGCGTTATATTATTTAGACAGACATACATATCATCACGCCATATCCCTTGCAGGGTAGGCAGAGAGAACAGAGTGCCAGAAAACTCTATCCTTGCATACTTCACTCGCTTCCTCAACATTCATAATTCTCTTCATACACGCTCGCCGGTTTCGGAGACTCTTAACTCCACCTTCCTTCAGTACGTGACCGATCTGGTCTAGGTAGGTTAGTCTCGGTCTCCCCCGGTACCTACATCTTTCCACTTTCGCATTGTATATCTTCTTAACCAGACGTTCGTTCGGCATTCTTTCCACATGTTCGAACCATCGGAGCATTCCCTTTCGCATCTTTACACCAATACTCTCTTTCATACCTATATTATTTATTATCATATAAATTAACTAATAAGCATTGTAAGTAAGACATAGATTATGACTACAGGTTTCTGGGGGCGAGTACATCTTATAATGGACAGTAATTAAATGTTTGTATGTGGATAAAATGTCCTCACTTGGATGTTAATTATAATTACGACATAGATTGATTAGCTGACTTTGAAATACTATGACGTTGATCTTAAAACTTTAATCAAAGTTCAGTAAAGAGTTTTCCAATCTCGAGAGCCAACAAACCACTTTTTGTTTTAGTGAATGACGTGACGTTTACCTATAAGTAAAATCTCACCAAAAACGTAAATATGAAAATGGTGACCGAGTTCCATATTATAAATTATGGTGCGGTTGACTTCACTGACAAAATATTTAAAATCTAAATGGGTGCAAACTTATTTAATCGTGGCATATATTAAAATAACTTATAAAACTGTTAACTGAATTTGAAAGGCAATTTCTTGTTTATTTTTTAATCCTGATTATTCCTGATACAAAAATGTTTGTTTTTTAAACTTGAAATAAAATTAAATTACAAATTTTAGTAAAGAGATTAGAAATTTATATTAATTAATTTAGAAGTTTAAATTAAGTGGATTAGAAATTTAAATTAACAGAATTAAAAAAGAAATTGATAAAAATAAAATTTAATTAGGTTAAAAATTTAAATTAATTAGAGTTAAGATTTCAATAGAATTTCGACATTTGACTTGGCTAGTTTTTACTCGCAATTTATTTAAAAAAATACAACCTTACGATATAAAAACAATAACTTGCATATGACATAAAAATGATAAGTAAATTAACTAAATATAAGACGCCTAGTATCTTAAAACCTGCTAAATTTGGAGTACAAGTTTAACTAGGGGTCTCGCTATATATTTATCATAAATATTTTTGGATTTATGAAAAGGTTAACCATGTCGCCAAATGGTTCGTCTAAAGTACAGTGTTGTTCGTCAGTCCTCTTGTCTTGATACGCAATCGCGTGTCTAGATTACATTCTCATCATTCAATGTTTTATCATCTCCGTCCTTTGTGGAAGGAAATACATGAAGAATTCAATGATTTTCATTACTTTTTCGGGAGTAAAAGTTGTCGAAACCGATTAAAAACCCAAAGGAATGGACAGCGTTTTCTCAACAAACTTATAACACCAACTCGCCTGCCCAGCCTGACAGCCATTCTTCGTGAAGAAGCATATAGCCCAATAGAAGATGTTGACAATCTGATGGATGGATATACCAATGTATAAAAACTGACAACTTGTTAACAGACCAATATGTGTCAATTCGTTTAATAAAGATTTGAAAAATTTTATTATAATTGTGATTTAAAAAGTTTCAGAGTGGAAATCATACGAATGATCTAATTTATAGAGACATCATTAAAATTCTTTAAGAGTTTATCGTATTGGAGCTAATCCAGGATTAGAGAACGATAAATGTTAATCATAATTATCATTATCCAGCTCTTATCCCAATTACTTTGAGTCCACGCATTATGTATTCCGCTTCCACAGTAGGTAAATAATGCAAAAATTCAGTTTTGGCTTAAGATTTATGACATGCATGACATTAATTAACCTTGGACCAGACGGCATCAGATGGATGGACACAAGTTGTTGAAGCTCTTAGTCGTCTTTTACGATATCCACAAGTACTGTAAGTATGTAGTAAGAATGCAGCTCGCAAAAGTTTGGTAGGATAAGTTAAACAGCAAATGTCACAATATGTACAGACATGTTTTGCATATTGTACTGCTTTTTTCTGGGGGGGGTGGGTTACAATCGGTGCACTCCTCGCACCACTCCGTCCGGGGCAACAGAGGGGCGTAAGCACGCACACCCGTAACCCACCCGTGACACGTCGTCTTCGTCGTTGGGCCGACCATCGGAGCAGAGTGACTTGACGTCAGTGGTCGGTTCGACGGAATACTCCCTGAGGAGTACCCTCTCTTCCTCCCCGACGGGGGCACGTCGGTCGAAGTCTTTCCTTACGCGGTCGGCCTCTCAGCGGGTGACCGACTAATTACCCGATCCATATTGTACTGCCTGAGTCAAACTCGAATCAATCATTAATGGATCATACAAAGAATTGTCCTACACGAGGTTCGAACTCATATCACACGGCATGAAGGTAGCTACTTAAGCTACACCACTTGTGCAGTTAATATTCAGTAAAAGTTAACTGTTTTTAAACGAAAATTTAACGTAAGAAAATTTCTAGTGTGTCAAGTACAAAAATCAAACTTTTTAATGAAATAAATTTACTGTTTGACATCAAGTTATTACAATTATTTTATTTATATGCTTACGACTTCGCTTGTGTATACTTTTGTAGCTCTCTTCATCTATCGATCAGCATATCCACATATCCATGTCACGTTGTCGTACATATGCCTCCCAACTACGTATATATATATATATATAGTAATAATGAATTTGATCGCCTCATTTAGTGAATTGGTAAGCGATCTGTTAGCTAGCGCACCTCAGCAGTTACAAAAATATAAAAAAAAATAAAAAAACAAGAAAAGAAAATGACATAATGAGGTTGCATTAATTATATTGTATAAAATTATAAAGTATTAATAATTATCTATACATATAATAAAAATGTAACGGATCGCTGTCTGTACATGGAAGGTATATGAGAAAAAATCTTACTGGGACCTTTATCAACACTAATAGAACCCAAAACAATGATTTTTAAAATTTTTGTCTGTTTATCTGTTTGTCTGTGTGTTTGTGCACGCTAATCTCAGAAACGGCTTATCCGATGTAGACGCGGTTTTCGCTAATATATTGTGGTAAGCTTCACTTAACATTTAAGCTTCATTTCATGCCAATTAGTTTATAAATAAAAAAGTTATGGCAGTTTAAAAAATGTTCGGAGAAAAAAATATTTATCAATTCTTTTCAAATTACTTACGTACAAATATTCTTCAGTAAAAATAAATAAACACGTGTTTCAGCATTTGTTGATTTTCACCCTCTGGGGGTGTAAATTAGGCCTGCAAAGCGGGTTGGATGACTCATTAAATCATTAGCACCAAGTCGATATTATTGAAGCTGGCAACTTGAAATGTTGACAGTGGTTTCTTTATATGACGTAGAGATTTACTAAGAAAGGATTTTACGAAATTATACCCCTAAGGGGGTGGAGCAGAGTGGCAAAGTTTGTATGGGGAGAAAAAAATCTTTATTGATTCTTTTCAAATTACGAGTCGAATCAAATATTCTAGGGTAATATCCGGCATTTGTCAATTTTCACCCTCTGGTTGTGTAAATTAGGCCTGTGAAGCGGGTTGAACGACTCATTATCGCCAAACCGAAACTATTAAAACTAGAAACATTATATTTTGACGCATGTTTCTTTTTATGACAGAGATTCAATATGAAGGGACTTTATAAATTCCACCTGTAAGGGGGTGTAACAAAGTGGCAAAGTGTGTATTGGGAGAAAAATTCTTTATCGATTCTTTTCAAATTACGTACAAATATTCTTCGGTAAAAATAAATAAACACGTGTTTCTCCCTCTCCATCAACCCTGCACCAGTGCTGTCGTGGCGACCAGTGCGCGCGTGAGGGCTCACACGATACACATAGTGGACGGCAATAGGTTCTTGCCTAAGAGTTTAAGATACAGGTTAAGTTTAGCTTCAAAAATGTTCACTCTATAACTCAAATAATAAATCATATCTAATGAGGTCGCAACTCTGCTGGTGAAACAAAACAGTCAAATAAAGGGTGGCGATAATTATATTTTTATGCCATGGTCATACCGTAAATATAATACTAAAGGCAATATAATTGGTAGAATGAATAGAACTTTGAACAACCGTTTTCTTTAATGACCGGCTATGGTATATAGACACACCGCGCCCAATCCGTCTGAGGTGACGCGTGACCCGCGCATAACGCGCCGTACACGTACATCCACGTTATGCGGGCGGGCCACCGCAATCGGGTATCATCTCGAGTCGAAGCCCTCATGCAGTGAACCTCAATACAGGTACTCACGCTTGCGCTGCCCAAAGCACCGACGGTAGTGCGTGTCAACGTAGGGTATTTTCTCTCGGACCCACCCTATTGCCTAATTCCGTTAGACAACTAACTCGCAGAAGGCGGCGATCGCATCCCAGTTTCCGACGCTGTTAATCATCGCCCTAGCGATAAACCTTCAAGACCTTACATTGCTTTTTCTATTTAACTCTGTCACAGATGACTTCTGCATGGACGAAGTCGAGGGCAAAAGCTAGTTATTAATAAATTTGGTTTAAACTTAGGATCGAATTCAATACAAGTAATAAAGTGCTGTTACGCTTGGTTCGGTGAGCAAGAGAGCTATTTTTTTCTTTTTTTATACATTGGACTATGGATGCGTCTCGCCCCGCCCAATCGGTCCGGAGTGACTGAAGAGGCGGCACGTGACCCCATATACCCACCGTGCAACTCCACTCTTCGCCGTGCGAGCGGGCCACTGGTACTGATCTTTGTCTTCGGTAGCCAAGATAGCTGGATCCAAATTTTGGGTTTTTTTTTATAGGTAGCTATACCTAGCTATACCTTTAATGTCACAAAGGTTAATGAGCAGCAGTAAAACACTTACCATCAACTGATGGTGTAGATCTGTACTGCTTGGAAATGGGGGACGTGTCAGAGAGGAAACTCTTTTCGCTGACACTATCCGGCGCGTATGGCGGCGCAGGCGTAGGCCTAGCCGAGATTGCGCGTGGATGGACCAGAGATTTATCCGCCAACTACAAAGAGATCGACAGCGTGAAGGCGATGCCCAAGCTACACAACACTGTTGTTCATGAAGACGTTAACCCGAAAGTGTAACCCGCTGGGCTGGCCATGGATGTCAAAGAAGCGGTACTATTGGCTGGTTCAATGGCGATGGCGAGGGAACGTGGTGGGTTATGGAGTCGCACGCCGCCCTTCTGTCACCCCGGATGGAATAGGCGAGATGTGTCTAGACACTTTTTTTTTGGTGGGTTTTGATCTTGATCATAGCTGGACTAAAAAATATTTAACGTTTGTCATCATAAGCATTAAAAATACTAATAATGGCGACACTTTGTATTCCTAACCCGTCACCATTAACACAGCACTTTAAAATAAATATTTTAATAACGGTTTTATAATTTAAAACATGGAAGTCAGCTTCCTCTTTAATTATTATGTTTCCTTGAAACGTGCTCCTTTGATAATACTTTCAGTATTTTTTCATAATATTGTTCGCTTGAATTTTGACAGAGTCCATTATACTTTGTCTTTACGACATCTTTGTAGCGATGTAGCCTAAGTGGAGCATAGTTACGTATTTCTAGACACGTTTTGAACATCGGCGTTTGTTAACTTTGCTTTTTAACTCATAATGGTGTAAAACTGTATTCATGACAGCTTTTACGAGTCCAGTCCATCTGCATGGCGATCAGCTTAGACTGGCGTAGACGCTTGGCGTAGACTGATTTTCATCGAAATAACTAACCTCCGCAGAGTCTCCGTATTGTGCCAAAGTAATAATACTATGTTCCCCAAATGTAAATGTAAGTATATTAAGAGATGTAAACATATCTGCTAAACCGTCAGGTAAGGGTGAAGTAGTAGATTAATCAGTATTAAGAAAGACTTGGAGAAATCCGGTATTCAGTAGTGGAATATTTAGAAGTTAAAAAGAAGTGTTGAGAACTGTATAAAGAGAGAGAAGTGGATAAAGAGAGAGAAGTGGATAACAATAGAAGCGGATAAAGTTAGCGAAATGGATAAAGATAAAGAAGTGGATAAAGAGAGAGAAGTGGATAACGAGAGAGAAGTGAATAAAGATAGAAAAGTAGCTAAAGAGAGAAGTGTATAACACGTTCGCATTTTGAGCATGGGAAACTTCAGTCTTATCAGCTGACTTGTGAAATCATTATGACTTAAGCAAAAGGTGCCCAAAGACTGAATATTTTTTTTTGTGTGTCTTAGTTGTTAGCCTCAGATGGCTATGACAACTTTACCCGGACTGTGGGTGAGCGCTGAGGGCTCTCAACCCGTAAATATATTTTAAAGGATCTTAGTCAATATATCAGTATTAGGTGTACCTACCTATATAGCTGAAAAATAATTATAAAAGAAGTCTGCAAGATTGTCTTTGGTCAATAATTCAAAAATATCACACATAAATCTACGAGCCTTTAAAGGTAACTTACGTCTTTGCTATGAAAAATAAGTTGGAATTTATTTTGAGTTGGAGATAATGGATTGTAAATTTGATTGCATATTAATTCGCGAAAACCCGATTTCGCAAGGACAAATTGGAGAAAATAATTGGGTTTTTACAAACTGGAGAAGTTTCAGATTTTATTTAATTATTTATAAAATTGTGAAAAAGCAAGAAGGATTCTATATAATATAAAATATATATATTTATTATATTTCTTTATAAGCTGAAGTTTTGGAAGAATTCTTTTATTATAACTTTATTGTAATATTAATTACAGAATATGAATAACTAAAATCAGTCTACAAGAATCTGGCTGAATAAATGTAAATTGTCTCTTATACGGAATAACGATGTTACATTATGGCACTGTACTAATAGAGCAGCGGAATAATAATCCAAGATAAGAGTAACCAAAATCATACTACAAGAATCTGGCTGAATAAATGTAATTAATCCCTTAAAGAGATAGATACTACATTATTGCGTAGTAATAGATATTTTTTTTTATTGCTAATGGTGGCAAACGAGCAAGCAGTACACCCGATGGTAAGTTACTGCCGCCCATGGACCTTTGCAATACCAAGGGCCAAGCCGCTGCCTACCAATACAAACCCCAAACGGGGTGGCCGTTGGGCTTCCGGCTCTATCGCTCACCGAACGAAGCGCAATAGCATATAGCCATTACTCAGACGTCGATCTTCTGCGAGAGTGTGGTACCACTCCAGACGGACGAGCCCGCGGCTGTGGACAGAGAGAACTGTCAACAGCGTGGTCCTACCACAATGAATATATTTCTAAAGAAGAGTAACCAAACGATACTAAAAGAATGTGAGTAATCCCTTATAGAGAATAATGATGCTACATTGTAGCATAGTAGAATAATAGATATGAAGCTTGGACTAGTCTATTAATGTACTGTGACTCCGGTGAAAATTCATATTGAAGTTGATAGAAGCTAACAATTCTGTATTGTATTGTACCGTACGATTTGTATTTGTAGCTCCATTTGTATGTACCTATAACATTGAGAACTCGCTTTTTGTTGCAATGGCGGTATTTATGTCGTCTTTTATTCGAAACTTGAAGGAGAAAGATTTTATTACTTTGATTTAGAAAGATTTTCTTTTTATTGACGAAATGCTACGGAATGGATCTTTCTTTGTACCTCAGGGGATTTTTTTTTTGTATTTTACAAGCATAACAGTTAATGGTTACAAATTACACCCAGACACTCAGAACAATTATTTATGGATTGAACAGAAAAATATTTAGCATGAGGATCGAATCGAAGAAGAAGAGAGGTTTGTCTTTAGACCATTTCGCCGTCATCATCTGTGCCGTTAAAAGTATCAATAGAATAAAATTGTTGAAGCTTGAAATTCGTCAATTAATTATAATGTAATTACTACTCTATATCCGTGTGGTGACGGAGTAAGAATACTATTCACCACTCCATATCTTACCCGTGGGTGATCGTACGAGACGACTAAGGGATATAAAACGCATATAACATCTATGCGAGAGAAGGAAAACTCGAAACAAAACCCTATACCAACACGTCTGACCAGCGCGCTGTAGTAGGTTAATTTCCCTCCCATTACGGAGGAGGCCCAAGCCCAATAGTGGGATATTTATGGGCTGTGATGATGATGATGATGAAGTAGTACTTATGTACTTACTATCATTTCGTAACGATTTATAAATTCGTCATCCGCTTACTTTTTCGCTATTCTATAACGTTATAGCAGCTGTACACACTCGACGAGAGCCTCTCGCCGAGAGTTTAAAGAGTTTTAGGCGAGAGCCCGCCCTGTACACACTCGTGATATCAGTTGCACTGCAAATACCCAAAACAATGGACGTAGAAACTGCTGCTGGTCGTAGAAATTTGTCTTTATTACATTACTTTAAATGTAAATTTGTAAGCCATGGAGAAAAAAGGATGGTGGATGATTGCTATGTATCGCAATAGAAACAGGTAAAACACTGTCAGCGGACAACTAAACGATCGAGTGTGTACATGCTCAGTCTCGTTTTCCTAGCGAGACTTCACGAGACCGTTTGACTCGGGCGCAAAAAACCGATAGGTGACCGAGACTAACCGAGACGAGACGAGAGTACCATGTACATACTCACTCTCAGTCCGTCGGGGTGTCTTATCGATTGTGTACAGCCGCTATTACATAAACCGGGACAATATAATATAGTAATTATTTAAAAATTTAAATACATTAATGGTTCATCATCATTCTCCTACTCTTATCCCAATGATTTGCGGTCATACAATATGTACTCTTCTTTTATAGTACATACTAGCAGACTCGGCCACGCGTTGCTGTGGCTAAGGTAGTCTCAGTAACACGTGGTGGTTGTGCTAATAAATTGTAGCTTATATGAAACGTTTCTACGTTTAAGATAGCGCCATCTATTAAATACTTACTCAATCCAGTCAACCGATATCACCATCTGTTAGAATCGTTTGGAGATAACAGATAATTGTGACTTTCAAATAATAGACAAATAATTTGCAATAAAATAATATTGTGACTATAAATTGAGATGGAAGCTATCCTATCTTTTAAGTTGGATCAAACTACACATATTATGCAAATTTGATTAAAATCGGTTAAGTACTTTAAGAGTGCATGGATTATATATGGGCTGTGATGATGATGCGGCGGAACTACTGGGATGTAGTGAATATCATATAAAAGTGTATATAAAAGTTACAACGTTTTCGTTTTCCATCAAAATTTCCACAAGATACCATTAACAGTGCAGCCATAGCACTGTTGATGGTGACATTTTGACTTAGATAATGACTAACCTGAAAGACTAAAAACGTAAAAATAATTATAACTTGACACTGGCACCAATAGCTCGTATAAGTAGCTGATTACCAATACACAAAGAGAAGAAGAAGAACGTTTATGTGACATCAACCTTTTTAGAGTTCCATACCCAAAAGATAAAACAGGACCCTATTACTAAGACTCTGCTGTCCATCCGTTGTTTAGCCTGTCTGTCACCAGGTTGCTCTCATAAACCGTGATAGTTGGACAGTTGTAATTTTCACAAATGATGAATTTCTTTTGCTGCTACAACGACAAATACTAAAAAACAATAAAATAAATATTTAAGGGGGCTCCCACACAACAAAGGTAAGATTTTTGCTCGATATTGATAACAAAAATAGGTAGTCGTTTGAAATATTCACAGAATATTTAGTAATATATTCCCTTTAGAAATAAATATTTAAATTAAAATAAAACAAATAGAGAATTTAAGCCCCCATACAACAAACATGATTATTTTGCCATTTATAGATAATGGTACGGAACCCTTCGTGCGCGACTCCGAGTCACTCTTAGCCGGTTTTTTGAATATAATCGAATTGAGTTTTCAAACATGTGTCAAAATAAAATGTCTTTTAAATCAAAATCACTATGAAGTATTGATATCAACTTTTATAGCAAATCACCCCTAAAATAACTTTCCACCCCTTTTTAACCCAGTTAGGAGATAAGTCTCAATAAAATATGAATCACATCTTTCATCAATTTTGTTAAAGAATGTTTATGCAAAATTTGAAATAGATTGGACCAAGGAATCACGTTGTCCCATACAAACTTTACCCTGCTTTTCACCCCCTTAGGGATATAATTTCGTAAAATCCGTTCTTAGCTGATCTCCATTCGGCGAAAGAAATATTCCTACCAAATTTGAGGTTTGTAGGCCTTATGGTTCCAGAGATATCGTGATGAGTCAATACATAGGTGGTAATCTCTTATATATATATAGATTGTAAAAGTTATAGGCAATAGTTTTATGACTGGCCGCCTGCTAAACGTCAAGCCACCTTGGGAATGTAATTGTTGACCAAACGCCATCAGATGGGGTTGACTCTGGTCGTTATAAGACTCTTAGTCGTCTTTTACGACAACCACAAGCAAAGTAATGATTATAAGTATTCATAGCGGCTACCATACGGCACCTAGGCAGTAAAAATAGTTATTTACACAGAATTCGATTCATGAGTTCTAGAAAACATCACTAGAATCACTACGTTTTGCCATTAAGACGTTTTTTTATTGAACTTATTGGTACATGAGTAAGTAACCCACATGAAGGTGGTAGCTATCGTTAATGGACTTTAGTATCAATAATACCAAAGTTTATTGGCTAGGGGGCCGTCCATTAATCACGTGATCGTCTTTTTAGCCATGGTGATACGTGATGAGGTTTAAGACTATGGCCAACCAAAATCACGTGAATTTTTAGTACCTACAGAGAATTAGCCCACAAATCATTATATTCTCGGTTTTTTCCTTCTTTATACTTTGCAAAAAACTGGTTGTGGTTGTCAGCGGCGAATGAGGATTTCATTCGTTGTTTGGCAATGACAAGTCAAAGTCACACTACACGCCACTTTTCGGTTTAGAGATCGCACGTTTGACGAAAAAATAAATACACATGATATCTTACTACACCTCCTCTTCCCCTTGTGATATTTCGTGATTTTTGTCAAACGCCTCCCCATACCCCTTTCAAGCCTCACGTGATTAATGGATGACCCCTAGTTACCGTAGTTGCAGGATTGGACATATTGCAAAGATCGTTATTAACTGCATTTTATATAAAATCGGGAAGGTGTTTGGGCCTCTGAGTGCACTGTCTCTGAAATGAAACACAATATTATTATACAATGCATACTCAAACGTTGATTGTTTGCGGGTATAGTACTACTTAAGACGAGCTGTCTCATGTATGGCTACAGGCAGAAAACTTTAATCAGAGTGGTCTACTACTATTGTTGAAGTTATACTTCTTTAGACGCGTTATGAACAAATATGAGAGTGAAATTTTAAGATGCGCGTGCATCACTGTAACACAAAAGTAACAGGTTAAAGTTCGCCGCAAATAAGATGCGTGTTCGTCACTGTAACACAAAAGTAAAACAGATTGAAGAAGGTCGCAAAACCATTCAAGTCTCGAAAAAAAGCTACCAACAAAATAGAAATAAAACCCCTTTCTAGTTTCTACATTCACAACACATGTTTTAGTTTCATACTATTGCGAATAATATATGTGCTAATAAATTATATTCAGTAGTGATTTAAATTGAATATTTTGATTAATTGTATTAAGTATTTACTAACGTGGCAACGACGACGTAAGAGAGCGAGTAGGTATGAAAGAGAGTATTGGTGTAAAGATGCGAAAGGGAATGCTCCGATGGTTCGGACATGTGGAAAGAATGCCGAACGAACGTCTGGTTAACAAGATATACAATGCGAAAGTGGAAGGATGTAGGTACCGAGGAGACCGAGACTAATCTACCTAGACCAGATTGGTCACGTACTGAAGGAAGGTGGAGTCAAGAGCCTCCGAAACCGGCGAGCGTGTATGAAGAGAATTATGAATGTTGAGGAAGCGAGTGAAGTATGCAAGCATAGAGTTCTCTGGTACTCTGTTCTCTCTGCCTACCCTGCAAGGGATATGGCGTGATGATATGTATGTATGTATTATTTACTATTCGTAAATATTAGTGAAAAAAATTATCCTATCCTTTTCTAGTCCTTTTTTTTATTTTATTGCAATTACACTATTTGCATGCATTTAAAAACTATTATTTAATGATGCCAAAGAAGTAGTTATATCTTCTCACGGGCGTACATAAGTACACGCACCCATTTCTTTTTTATCTTTAACTTAAATGCTAGGAGAGAGCGCCACGAACCATTAGTTTCATATTATATTGCCACCTGTAGTTACTTTATTACAAAACCATGCGCACCCGTCTGAAATTTATATTCAAAGTTTATACGAGACTTTAGCAAACGTTAAGAATGTTAACGAAACGATCTGTTAAAATAGTTTAACTTGTATTTAATTTATATAGTAGTTTAAATAATTTACTATTACGCAAATGAGCGTTAGTGGCTATTTAAAGTTAAAATTTTATATCATTTTGGTACGAATTAAAAAGTAATGCTAAATTTCAATGCAAAGATGGCGTAGTGCACTTTTGGCGGGAATGTAAAAGAGTTATGTGGTGGTTTTGTATTATATTCAATATTTTAGTGTTTTAACGTGTCATATTAAATAATTTCGATAGAATTTTATTTATTGTGATCACATCACAGTACATACACGATCTGCTGGGGTATAGTGAATATGATATGAAAGTGCTTTACAAATGTTTTCGTTTGCCACCAAAAATCTCAGAAAGTACCATTGACAGTTTGACCATAGCGACAATGGAGATGACAGTTTGACTTATTGACAGATAATGACTAATTTGACGAAACTAAGGATGGAAAAAATCCGGTTACGTTGTAAAAACAAATATATATTTCTACACCAACGACAATGGACTTCGTAGTAGCTGTTTATAAAAGGGTAATCCACCTGGCTGGCTACGAATGTCAAGGAATCGGTACCAGTGGTCGGTATAATGGCGACGGGAAGGGAACACGGTGGGTTATGTGCTGCAGGTCGCCCTTCTGTCGCCCCAGACGAAATGGACAGGGTTTTTCAGATCATTTGAGAGTGCGTCCAGATCATTAATCTCCCAAAGAAAGACTGTATTTTGACTGCATCCCGCATGACTACCAAAAATGACTACAAGACAGTGTTATGCCCAACGATTGTATAGATTTATATTGGGTCTGTCTTCATTTTGATCAAACCTTTTACTGTGTAACCGCCAGCTGATCCTTTGGAGACCTTTTTTTTACTATGGATGCGTCTCGCCCCGCCAAATCGGTCCGGGGTGACGAAAAGGCGGCGCGTGACTCCCATAAACCCACCGTAAAACTCCTCTCTCTTCGCCGTGCGAGCGGACCACCGGTACCCGATTTTTGTCTTCGGTGGTCCGCCCGGCGGTTTACCCTCACGAGTTCCTCTCGTCGACGCCCCGACAGATTTCGCCGTTGGGGCGTCGCCCTCACGCGGTGGCCTCACGTCGGGTGACCGGACAATTCCCCGGTCCGATCACCCGAAGCCTCGGTTAGGGCGGCATCAGGCGCAGGTATTCGCGCCTGCGCCGCCCCGGCCGCTGGCGACGGCCCGGGGCGCGGGAATCCTCCCGGACTCGTTCCGCCGCCTCCTTCCGCGAGATGACAGCCTCGCAAAAGGCGGCGACCGCGTCCCAGTTCCTGATGCTGTCGACCATCGCTTTCGCGACAGCCGGCAGCGTCAGGTCGGCACTGATAACAGCGACAAGGTCACGGCGCTGCCCGTCCCAGCTCGAACATACCTCGAGCGTATGTTGCGACGTGTCCTTGTCACTGCTGCAATGGCGGCAGGCCGGAGTCCACTCCCTATACGCGACCGTGTGCAGGTACAAGCCGAAGCACCCGTGCCCCGACAATACCTGCACCAGCCGAAAGGAGAGGACTCCGTGCCGCCGCTCCATCCACTCCATCAGTACGGGCCGGAGGGCCTCAACGGTAAAAACACCGTGTCTAGGCCTCTCCAGCCGCGTAACCCAACGGGCGATGACGTCTCGACGGGCGTCCTCGCGCCAGGTGGCTATCTCGCTCAACGATGGGGAGCTACCTGCTTCGCGCACTGAGGTAACCCGCCGGTAGAGGTCGGCGAGTATCTCCGCCTCTAGGTCCCACGGGGGTGCCCCAGCCAATAGGCACGCCGCCTCTGTCGACACCGTGCGGTACCCGCGAATGGCTCTGACCGCCATAGCTCTCTGTGGCCTCCACAGTACCGCCCTGAATTGGGCGTTCAGAGCCCTCGCCCACACGGGTGCGCCGTATATGGCCATTGAGCGGATCACCCCCGCATACAGCCGTCGGCCCTCGAAACTGGGTCCGCCCACGTTCAGCATGAGCCGAGAAAGGGCGGACGCTGCGCCGACCAGCCGGGGAACAATTTAACGGAAATGCTCCCGGAACCACCATCGCCCGTCGAGCACCAGACCCAAGAACCTCATGGTCCAATCCTTTGGAGACCTGGGCTTTGAACGACGTCTTGGTGTAGATACGAATTCATCATCATCTAATCTCAAATATGTCCCACTATTGGGCTCCTCCTTGGGAGCCTCCACCAAAATAGGAAAGAAATTTCACTATTATACGAGTACTATACTATTTAAACGGGTTTAAAGTTATCCATCCCTTGAATAGACGCAATATGCATGTGGTGTGGTAGCGACTATGAATACTACCAACCCTTCCTTTGCTCGTTGATGTCGTAAAAGACGACTAAGAACCTTATAATGACCTGGGTCAACTCTATCTGATGCCGTTTGGTCAACAATTACATTCCCAAGAAGGGTTGACGTGAGTCAAGCGGCCGGTCATAAAACTATTGCCAATAACTTTTACAATATGTGATATGAAAGAAGAGTACATATTGTATCGACCCAAGCAATTGGGATGGGAGTAGGAGAATGATGAATAGACGTAATATGCATATTATATCCCTTACTCGTCTTTTACGACACTCACGGGTAAGATAATGGCTGGTGAATTGTATTCTTACTCCGTCAACACACAGAAAAGATATGTATTAAACATTTAGATAATATATTACTTAATTCATTTAGCTCTTCTCCGTGTGATAAGATAGGTTGAGAGAATATTAAGTCTCTCTGAACGCGTTAATGGCTGCTATTACGTTTACTACTCAGGGCGAAACTGTGAAATTAATTCTATTTATTAGGTAAGTAGATGTTAAGACGCAAATAAAAATGTTATATTACAGTAATTAGTATAGGAACTTTCTAGTGTTGCAATTTTTTAAGTGAAACTTGTTTATCGGCGTTGGAAAAAAATTTACCATCACATTTTCCGTTACGCGCCATCTTTTTTTGAAGGGAAGTTTTTTGTGCGCATGAGGGTAAAATTTTTACAGATGAAACGCGACAAGAGGAACGCGCTACGAGAGAGAGAGAGAGAGAGTGAGAGAGAGAGTGAGGGGGGGGGGCGGTAAGAGAGAGAGGGGTTTAAAAAATAGTTTGCCAAAGTTTCACTTCTGATATGTGTCCTTTGTACGCACGCATAATTTTTATTTGTTTGTATTCTATTTATGATCACGCTCTTAAAGATTATAAATTGAATTCATAATTGACATTATCTTAGCTTTTATACGTCCAAATACAGAGCTCGAGCGTCATCCAAAGAGGAATGCAAATTCCCCCCTTTTCTGAGCAGGCTATGGTCTGGACCCACGCCCTCCATTCCGTCCAAGGCGACGGAAGGGCGGCGCGTTGCCCCATAACAGATCGTATTCCCTTCCCATAAGGTAAAGTGAGACGTTTTTTTAATGACAACACCCCGCACTAAGGAATGTAATTCTTTATTGCACAGATTTACTTATTGATGAACACAAATTACGATTAGACTCAAAAAAACTATTTTATTGCACAAATTTATTTATTGATGAACACAAATTACGATTAGATTCAAAAGAACAATTTGTGGATCGTACAAAGTATTTTCCTGTTTGGAAATCAAACCCACGACACTTAGTATGCTAGGTCAGTATTTTAACCGCTATGCTATTTATGAGTCAAGTGTTGTTTATCTGGTATAATCCAAATCCAAGTTATCCAAGTGAGGGTTAAAAAAAATGACGAAGCGCTTTGAGAAAAGGTAATAGTGCCTTTGCGCTTCCTCTCCTTCGGCTCGACTTAACCATTACTACACCGCATTAATCAAACACGTCGGTATAGGGTTTCATTGCAAGTTCTCCTTCTCATGCAATGATGTTATCTGCCTACGTTTCTCATTTGCATTTTATCATCATCCACAGGACAGAAAGGGTTGGTAAAGCTTTGTACTCTTATTCCTAAAGAAACAATTGAATTACAAATGAATAATACATAGATATCATCACGCCATATCCCTTGCAGGGTAGGCAGAGAGAACAGAGTGCCAGAGAACTCTATCTTTGCATACTTCACTCGCTTCCTCAACATTCATGATTCAAGAGTGGAATCAAGAGTCTCCGAAACCGGCGAGCGTGTATGAAGAGAATCATGAATCAAATGAATAATAATTAATGAATTATTGTATTTACAGTATAGAATCATGATATTCAAGTTTTTTCAATTATTTTAATCAATTTTATGGATATTTATATCATCATTCACCATTCGCCTGCTAATCCCAATTTCTTGGGGTTGACGTAATATGCACCCTACTTCCATTGTACATATTGCAAAAAGTTTTTGGTAATAGTTTTTTAACGTCAACCCTCCTTGGGAACGTAATTGTTGACCTAACGACATCAGCTGAAATTGGCTTAGATCAATATAGAGTTCTTAGTCGTCTTTTACGACATCCTCGAGCAAACTAAGGGTTGGTAATATACTTAGCCGCTACCATACAGCAAAGATTTTTATGAATATATATTTTTTGGGTTATTTATTGTCTAAAGAAATATTAATAAATTGTAACTAAAAACCATTTCGATCACGTCAGCTTTAAAAAAAAACCATATCATAATCTGTGCCTTCATTAAGGAGCTACGATGCCATAGACAAATACACAGACACTCCAAACTTCTGATATCCTCATTTTTGCGTTAGGGGTTAAAAAGAAAAGTTTATTGTTGATTGTGGGCGTCTATTTCCTCTCGGAAACACATTGAAGTACTTAGTTATTTGTTTTTGTGTTTGAAAGTTGTAGTCTCAATAACTAGGTCGATCTGGAAAGTTTTTTATATCTTAGACAGTCTGTTTATGAAGGCAAGATTATAAACTCATAAAACATGGCTCAGCAATCTATAGGAGCGAAGCAGTTAAAGTATGTCTAATACCTTTAAATGACATCGTTCATTCTCCTACTTTCATCCCAATTACTTGGGGTCGATGCAAATATATATATATATATATATAATCTGAATCTCTAGAAAGGGCTACAACATTTTTTTTGAAATTTAGCAAGCAGGGGATTCCGTGGGCAATGAATCAATCTAGCTAAGTTTCTTTTTTTATTCGGGCAGTGAAAAATATATATATATATTTGAATAGATACATATATTTGAACAACGCTCTGTCTAATGTTGTTCATTGGTTCAGTACAAACAACTTGATTCTTAATGAAAAGAAAACCAAATGTATTAAATTTACCACACCTAATGTGAGACTAGTAGAAACCAATGTTCAAATGAATGGTGTGGCCCTAGAGCTTGTGGAGTCCACAGCATTTGGGTATCACCATCGATACTAAACTCCATTGGGGTCCTCAGATTGAAAAATTATCAAGTAGGCTAAGCTCAGCGGCTTATGCGGTAAAAAGAATTCGAATGTTAACCGATATTGAAGCGGCTAGAATTGTTTTCTTTGCCTACTTCCATAATCTTATGTCTTATGGCATACTGCTTTGGGGTTGCTCTGCAGATTTGAATAACATCTTTGTTCTTCAAAAACGGGCTGTCCGCGCGATTTATAATCTAGGGCCAAGAGCTACACTGAGAGAAAAATTTAGGGAAATAAACATTCTAACCGTTGTATCACAATTCATATACGAAAACATATTATATGTAAAACAAATATTGATAAATTTGATAAATATAGTGACATTCACCGTGTGAACACTAGGAATAATGATAATCTAGTTATCTATCATACTCGCCTACAAAAAATTAATAGGTCTTTCATAGGGCAATGTATACGCTTTTACAATAAACTGCCTAAAGATATCCGAGATATGCCAATTAATAAGTTCAAAAAGGCTATCAAAAATAGACTGTGCAGAAAAGAATATTACAGCATTTTGGATTATCTAAATGATAATACGGAATGGTAGGAGCTCCTCTCTCAGCAATTGCCTTTTTAATGTTTATCTTTTACAGCGTTCTGACGCTGATCCTCACTGTCGTCTGATACTCTTGTATTATTTTTATTGTCTTAATTGTACAGTGTAGCGTGTTTTGCCTAACGAGTTATGTATTTATTTATCCAAGCTATCTTTTTGTTTCAAATTTATAGATTATGGTGTGCTCATGCTCATTGAAAAGGTCTCTGCTTGCGGTAGCTACATGGAGCGGGTCTCTTCCTTCCCTCCAATGTGGTTGAGGGGCGTGATGGCTGCTCTAATAGTTAACTCGTGATCGGGTGCCGCTTGTGGGATCTCGTCCAGCCATTTTTGTTTCTTTTTTATTTTATAAATATTCTTAGTTTAATTTTGTATTATATACAAAATTTAAAAAAATGGATCTTTACTCGAAGGGCATGTCACTGGAGCTAACATAAATTAAATATGTATTTAGGTATCTCTTTCGTGAAAATATATAATTAAAAAAAAAATGACGAGCCCACTGAGTTTCTTGCCGGATCTTCTCAGTATGTGGCTGCTTTCCGATCCGGTGGTAGATTAATTAAATTAAATTTAAAAAACAGTGATGTAAAATTAACAATATGTAAGTGCCCTTATGGGGCTTATGCATAATAAATGATTTGATTTGATTTGGTAAAGAATATTTTGCTTTTTGTTTGACTGCAAACTATTAAAATATAAATACAAATTTTGACACTTATTACGAATAGACATAACTTAATTGGAAAATTGAGCAATCTAATCCAGACAAACCGGAGTTCGGTTCGGATCGTTTGCCTTTTTTTACTTTTTTTATTCTTTTATTAATTATTTTAATTATATTTAAAT
This sequence comes from Lymantria monacha, assembly GCA_905163515.2. NCBI lineage: Eukaryota > Metazoa > Arthropoda > Insecta > Lepidoptera > Erebidae > Lymantria > Lymantria monacha. The sequence goes on from LR991087.1 coordinate 6,037,271, forward strand.
ATACATTCCAAAACAAACTCTACAGAAAATACCGAGCAAAGCTCGGTCATCCAGATATTATATAATTAATGGTGTAAATTGAAAGAAAAATGACAAACGAAAGAACGAGGGCAAAAGTCTTTTGTACCCAATACGTACTAGGCCACAGTAAAATAAAAATTGTAATATGGCAAAGGACTGTCATGCATTTCAAATGCAAGGGTCAGCTTGTTTTAAAAATACAATTTTAAATTCGATCACGAACTTGATTTTATTTTTTTTTTACTTCTATTTCTTTAAAGGCTATTTTTTGTATAAAATAATTTCATATAGTACACTAGCCGATTACTACGTAATAAGAGCTCCATATTATTTTTAATATATCCTTCATAACATAAAGATAAAGTTTTATTTTACTTGCAATGGTCATTGCGGTATGTTTTAAAGTATTGTAATTATTTAAACCTACATAGGTACTCGTATTTTTTTTATGATGAGGAGTGGGACTTATCGAGCTGTTGACAAATTGCCAAGTTTTATTTCTTGCTAATAATACCTACCGGTTGCTAAGTCATTATTAAATTTAATCACTGTCGTAAAGTTTTCATTATTATTCAATTTGACGATGGTTAAGCGCTGTAACTATATGTATCTAGCGATTGGTGGCCAGATAAAGTTCGAATAAAACTTAATCAGATAAAGCTCTGTAAAATCTAATATCTTATTAATGACTATGAGATTTAATTTATTTTTCAGCCACCATATTTCCATCATATAAAATAAACTTAAAACTCGAAATCTTAAAGCGAAACAAAATCTTTATAAATATCTCACCCGCTCACAAAATTTTATACGAATCGATTGAGAAGTTACGACCTGTAGTAGATAGGTATACGAAACAATTTTTGTCTAAACAGTGATGCTTCGCGCTCGCCTAATTAATTAGTTCTCTATTAATTTTATTAATATGAATTGTGATGCTTAAAATCATAAACTTCTTTTTTACAGGCTATGAGGTGGAGACTTCATAGCCTGTAAGGGGTTGTCCATTAATCACGTGAGGTTTGAAAGGTGGGGAGGGGTTTGACAAAAATCACGCAATATCACAAGGGGGATGGGGCGTGTAGTAAGATATCATGTGTATTTATTTTTTCGTCAAACGCTGTGATTTCTGAACTGAAAAGCAGCGTGTAATATGACTTTGACTTGCCATTGCCAGGCAATGAACGATGTTTAAAGTAGGTGCTTTGTGTAAAGACCTTTTTGCGAAGTATAAAAAAGCAAAAAACCGAGAATATAATGAGCTGTGGGCTACTTCTATGTAGGTAGTAAAAATTCACGTGATATTGATGGGGGGAGGGGGTCATAGACTTAAACCTCACCACGTATCACCAAGGGGAAGGGGGGGTTAAAAAAATTCTAAAAAAAGATCACGTGATTAATGGAGGTCCCCTAAAAAAGAAGTATTTCCAGCTAAGTGTGGACACACACCGCTGAAATCGTTTAGTACTGTAGGGTTTTTTTTTGGTAGGCTATGGAGTAAACGCACGTTGCCTTCTCGTCCGGGGCGACGGGAGGGCAACCTGTGGCCCCATAACCCACCATATTCCCTCCCCAACGCCATTGGGCCGGCCGCTGGTACCGCTTCCTTGCCATCCGTGGCCAGCCCGGTGGGTTACCGTTTCGGGTACCATCCCCGTCGACGCGGAATAGTCTGTCACCCTCACGCGGTCAACCTCTCTGCGGGTGACAGACTATTCCCCGGTCCAGTCACCCGAAGTATTGTAGGCTACCGGAGTTACGAGTATGATGAAAGGGTGTATTACCTGATATTCTACTGAATAATCACTACCGATTTCTCGACTTTGCTAGCCAACCTATGGGTAATATAATTTCAACTTAATTAAAGGTCAAGAAGTAGATCGAATTAGTATTCTTCTTCTAATCGACCATATATAGATAAAAACAATGAAAGTAAATTAAAAACTTGTAATAGAATCCGTGAAAATAGTTTTATTTCAATTTATATTCCGTTGATAGCATTGTTAAATTGTAATACTATTGATATCAAATGGATTAACTAGCCAGTATTAAATGCTTTACAACAATTTAATATACCTAATACATATCAAATCATGTAGTTTATAGCAAGCTTAGTATTATTATAAGTGGTTTAGCTTAGGGGTTTAGAATACCAGTATGTTGATAGATAATTGGTTAAAGGACAAGTAATAGAATTATTGAGATAATAGTTTCTAAGCCGCTGTTTTAGTTAAATGATTATACGAATTTCTAAAATCTATGATTGTTTTGTATTTATAATCTGTGGAGTTAGGCTGACCGATCGCATTCGTAACGACGACGTAAGAGAGCGAGTAGGTATGAAAGAGAGTATTGGTGTAAAGATGCGAAAGGGAATGCTCCGATGGTTCGGACATGTGGAAAGAAACGAACGTCTGGTTAAGAACATATACAATGCGAAAGTGGAAAGATGTAGGTACCGGGGGAGACTGAGACTAACCTACCTAGACCAGATTGATCACGTACTGAAGGAAGGTGGAGTCAAGAGTCTCCGAAACCGGCGAGCGTGTATGAAGAGAATTATGAATGTTGAGGAAGTGAGTGAAGTATGCAAGGATAGAGTTCTCTGGTTCTCTGTTCTCTCTGCCTACCCTGCAAGGGATATGTCGTAATGATATGTATGTATGTATGATTGTTTTTAAATTTAGAAAAAAGAAAGAACATTCTATTTTTATTGCTCTCATTCTACAATTTACTAATCTGTGGAGATAACAAGCTGATTTAAAACAAACATAACTAAACAAAATAACTTCCGATATAAAAAAAAAACATTTTAACTAATGATAAAAATTGTTGCTACTGGATCATCCTCATAATGGTAAGACCACACTGTTGACAGTTCTCTGTCTACAGCCGCGGGCCGGTCCGTCTGGGGTAATACCACATTCTCGCAGAAAATCAACATCTGAGCAGTGGCAATGTGCGTGCTTCGTTTGGTGAGCGAGAGAACCGGTAGCTCATTTTTCTGGGTGGGTTTGGGATTATTGGTTTGCAGCAGCCTAACTGTACCTCAGGTATTGCAAAGGTCCATGGGCGGCAGTAACACTTACCATCAGGTGTGCGGCTAGCTCGTTTGCCACCAAGAGCAATAAAAAAAAAAAAAAACCGTTCACTTAGTCATACATTTGTAAATTATTTATCAAAATTTAACTAATGCAGAAGTGCACATAAAGTAGGGTATTTAAAGTAAAACAACAGCAAAAGAATAAACAAGAACTTCCTAGTGCGCCTAAGCAGGTCGGGAGAAAATCAACCACGTTAACTTTATATATTCCCGGCAGATGTGACAACGTAGAAGAAAATATTTGCGACTAGGTCCGCCTAGCCGAACCCATGGGTGGTAGCATCAGGACTTAATCCACCACTCAAAAAGAGTTCTACTGGATATTAGCTATAAAGCATCGAGATATCGAAGGGAAAATTACCCATCATTCTTTTGCTCTTTTCTTAATTATTTGGGGTCGATGCAATATTCACCGAAGTCAAAGATCGGGTACCGGTGGCCTGCTCGCACGGCGAAGAGAGAGGAGTTTTACGGTGGGTCTATGGGATCACACGCCGCCTTTCCGTCACCCCGGACCGATTTGGCGAGGCGAGACGCATCCATAGTCCACCAAAAAAAAAAAGGGTTCGATGCAATATGTATTCACCTTCCATGGTACATATTCCAAAAATTAATAGTAGTAATAGTTCTATAATCTGCCACCTGCTTGACGAACAACAACCAAACAACCAGAACACTCTATGGGAATGTAATTTTTGACCACCGGCCCATGGCGTCAGGTGGAGTGGGCTCAAGTAGAAAAAAGTATTCGTAAAGTCTACCATATAACATCCGAAGGGAGAAATATCCGAAAGTGTGGCGTGCCCAGCTGACTGAGATGGAAACACAGTGAATTATGAGACCTACGTCCCAGTTCTATTGCTATGGACATGTACAGGTAGTGATCAGATTATAAATATGCAAAAAAAGAATTTTTATAAAACTCGATTACGAAGTGAAAAATTTTATAAATAATTAAGCATATTAAAATGCTAAATTTCAGTAATTTAAATAACAAGGTTGTGTCATCGTTTAATACAATTCTAACTGTAAAGTTTTAAGTATTAAGCCTATAACAATGTGTAAACATTGTCGGGTAGATAGCATACCGTCACCTTAAGACGTAAATATGATACGAAGTGAAATTTGCATGTCCTACAATTAGTCACGGTGGTGTAGTGGCAGCACGATTGGGCCGGCATCCCAATAGGCGCGGGTTCGAATCCCGCTTGTGACATCATTTTTCACTTCGTAATCGAGTTTTATAAATAATTAAGCATATTAAAATGCTAAATTTCAGTAATTTAAAGAATTTTTATCCTTAATGGTTAGGACAGTTTGCCCACCAAACTTTTCTTCTTAATGGTATGGCAATTTTGACCACCGGATTAGTAAACAAGTGACATAAGGTTTTATATTGAGATTTTCTTTTCTTGCAGATGTATATTTCTTATCTAAGTCATTTAGTTTGCTCTTATACCGTGAGAAAGGAAGGATACATTATGTTTTTCTCACGAACAATTATCTGATAAACCATAAATCTTTCCATGTGGTGACGGCGTAAGAATACAATTCACCACCCCCTATCTTGTCCGTGGGTAATCGTAAAAGACGACTAAGGGATATAAAATGCATAAAACATCTATGCAAGACAAGAAAAACTCGAAACTAAACCCTATACCAACACGTCTGGTATAGTAGATCTATTTCCCTCGGATTATAGAGGGCTGCTTGAGCCCAACAGTGGGACATATATGAGCTGAGATGAAAAACCATAAATCAAAATAACCATGATTCGAATACTAGAACTTACAGTTAATAAACAAATAAACACTCATGCGCCCAGTCAAGGCAGTATAAAGATTTATTTTTCAAAAGAGGCCTAAGATGACGGCTCGGCTTAATATCAGCCGCACACGTAACGATGATATACCGTGGCCTATTTATCTTCATGGCACAAAAACCTTTCGTGTTTCTTAATAGAGCGACATCAACATACAGTTTTGTTCTTTTCTTTTATCGAAAAAAAAATGTCTAATCTAGATCTAGAGACATTATTTTAATTGGAGATAAGTGTCTGAAATGTTACGACGCGATAGTTTTGAGATTATTACATTCATTGAAATATTCCAAATTGTATTCTATAAAAAGGTGTAGTGCTTCACCTTTTTGTGGTGGTCACAGATACATGTCAGAGGATGGTAGAAGAGTATAGAAATACTATTATTTAACGATCTTTAAAATAATGAGGGTTCTCAATTGGCCTATATATTTTTATTGTGTATTACAACAGAAGATTTTTCTAGATGAACTGACTTTTCAATGATTCTTATTTTATTTAAAAGCTGGTATTATCCGTGTGGTCCCTTTAATCAAGATCTTACCAATGGTTTTTGAATTATCCTCAATAGTGTATATTTGGTTGACCTTAATTAATTTCCTCAATTGATGATGTGCCCACTTTTTATTATTTGCATACATACATACATAAAATCACACCATGTCCTTTGCAGGGAAGGCAGAGAGAACAGAGTGCCAGAGAACTCTATCGTTGCATATTTCACTCGCTTCCTCAACATTCATAATTCTCTTCATACACGCTCGCCGGTTTCAGACTCTTGACTCCACTTTCCTTCAGTACATGACCAATCTGATCTAGGTAGGTTAGTCTCGGTCTCCTCCGGTACCTACATCCTTCCACTTTCGCATTGTATATCTTATTGTATATCTTATCTTGTATATCTTTTTTTTTATTATTATTTGTCGAGGAAAAAAAAATATCCATTTTTTATTTTATAATATTCTTTTTTTAAAGCCTTTTTTTGTTTTTTTATTATTTTAATAGTAATTCTCTGTAATGATCATGGGTATTGTGAAATATGATTCAGCTAAGAACAGATAATATCAATGCAAAAGAAGAAAAGCTGAAATTGAAAACATGTGCTGACCTCTCTGATTAGAGAGGCTAATAGGTTCTTTTACCTTATCTAAGGAAGGTCACGAGTGGCAGGGCCACGTTGCTAATAATTATCTGCCTGCAGCTATAATTATCTCAGTTTGTCTAATGTAGCACGTTACAGCGATTTGTTACTGGATTTTGTTCTGTGAGTTAGAGAGCCGAAAACCGTATTGCAGAGGTTCGTAAACAACAGTTGCCAATATATCTCAGGTGGGCTGCCTGTGGCCACCGAAGACAAAGATCGGGTACCGGTGGCCCGCTCGCGAAGAGAAGGCGAAAGAGGTGTTTGCAGGGTGAGTCCATGGGATTGCGCGCCGCCTCTTCTGTCGCCCCGGACCGATTTGTCGGGGCGCGACCACATCCATGGTCCACCATGCAAAGGTAAAAAAAAAGGTGAGCTACCTGTACGTCTACCACCAAATGCATTATGGTTTTGATCAAATTTTACCCGAGTTCATGAACAGTAGCCAAAAACCAAGCTCGTTTGCTAAAAGACGTGTAGTCATAATAAAGGATAAAATATTAAGGTAGCGTTTAGGAATATATTCTTAGAAGTCAGTCCATTTAAAAAAATGCGCTCCCTGTTGGATTTTTAGCCTTATTTATGACAACACTCACGTTAATAGCAGACCATATGTCAAGGGGTGCTCACGTAAAAGGAATTCCACAACACATTTGACATCTGGGTCCTTGTTTGTGGTGAGATGCATGCATTATTTAATATATACGTAGACTCTAGTCTACGAAGCGTAGAATAAATTAAATTCAGAATTATCCTGTACATACATACATACATATCATCACGCCATATCCCTTGCAGGGTAGGCAGAGAGAACAGAGTGCCAGAGAACTCTATCTCTGCATACTTCACTCGCTTCCTCAACATTCATAGTTCTCTTCATACACGCTCGCCGGTTTCGGAGACTCTTGACTCCACCTTCCTTCAGTACATGACCGATCTGGTCTAGGTAGGTTAGTCTCGGTCTCCCTCAGTACCTACATCCTTCCACTTTCGCATTGTATATCTTCTTAACCAGGCGTTCGTTATTATCCTGTAATCATTTTTAAATGATTAATAATAATATATGTTATTCAAATTACTGAAATTTAGCATTTAATATGCTTGATTATTTATAAAAACCCGATTACGAGCGAAAAATGATTGTCACAAGTGGGATTCGAACCCACGCCTATTGGAAATCCGTCCCAATTTTGCTGCCACTTACATCACAGTGAGCTATTGTAGGGCATTCAATTCTCGCATCGTATTATATTTACGTCTTTAAGGAGACGTGTGCCATCTATCCGACAATGTTTACACATTGTACAGGCTTAATACTTTTATAAATATATCTCCATTTATTTTCACAGGATTTTCTAAAATATTCAGTGCTGGTGGGCTTACATCATCATTCTCCTACTCTTATCCCAATTACTTGCGGTCAATACAATATGTACTCTTTTTACATAATGTAAAAGTTATAGGCAATAGTTTTATGACCGGCCGCCTGCCAGACGTCAACCCTCCTTGGGAATGTAATTGTTGACCAAACGGCATCAGATGGAGTTGGCACAGGTCGTTAAAAAAAGCTGCTGGTAGGCTTACATGGGGATATAAATCCAACACGCGGAGAGGAGAGGTCTTTGGGGGAAACCTTCGTGAACTGTCACTGGTAGGTGTAAAACTATTGCGTGTTAATGGTATCTAATATCTATTATAGCTATAAGGGTAGGTGTTTAAATTGGCTCATTAGGTTCCAATGCTAGGCCTGAGTCTCCTCTATAGTGAGAAGTCTACTAACTACGACGGTCAGACTGTTTGTTATAAGCCTTTAATTCAAATTTTCTTCTCTTTCGGCCCTGTTCTTAGCTTGTGTCATCATTCTCCTACTCTTATCCCCAATTACTTGGGATCTATACAATATGTACTCTTGTTTCATAGTACATATTTTAAAAGTTATTGGCAATAGTTTTATGACCGGCCGCCTGCCAGACATCAACCCTACTTGGGAATGTAATTGTTGACCAAACGGCATCAGATGGAGTTGGCCCAGGTCGTTATAAGGTTCTTAGTCGTCTTTTACGACATCCACGAGCAAAGGAAGGGTTGGTAGTATTCGTAGCCGCTACCACACAGCACTATTCTTAGCTTCTGTACCTTTTCATATTTTACAATATTCCAATAGACAAAGAAGGGATGATAACCATTGTATCATTATTCAATCAAGATATGAAAATTATAGTTTTATTAAAAAGAAAGAAATTCTGATGAAATCCTAACAAATTTTACGTATAAACTGTACGAATATGAAAGTCGTACAACACGAAACTTAGTGTTGTGTTGGTTAAATTTTAAATTCCATTTGAAAGAGGATCATAGCTAGACATTTGTGGTTTTGAAATAACTTTTTATTTGTACTGAAGTCCAATGCCGAGTATCGTGCATTCAATTTCAAGACAATACTTTGTGCTATCCTCAAACGATTATTCTAGGTATTTTTCTTTTCTTTTAGCATACTATCCGTCCGTCCCGTCCGGGACGATAAAAGGGCAGCGCGTGACCCCATAATCCACCGTATTCTCTTGCCATAGCCATTAGGCGACCACTGGTACCGAAGCCTTAGCTTCCGTAGCCAATCCGGTGGGTTACCCTTTCGGGTACCATCCCCCGGCGCATCGCCGAACCGTTGCCCTTATGCAGTCAAACTGTCTGCGGGTAACGGACTATTCTCCGGTCCAGTCACCTGCAACCTCAGCTAGGGCGGCATCAGGCACAGGTACTCACGCCTACGCCGCTCCACCCGCTGGCGGCGGAGCGTGTCACCAAAGAGGCAAGTCTTTTGTATGGGAAACTACAGAATCCTACAGAATTTTATTTCTAATTTTATTAAATGTGAGTCTTCCACAAGTATGGGCGATACAAAGGCCCACCCGGATAGAGATTCCAATGCCTAGGCAAGCGTACATTTAGTACGTAACACAGAGGGGCCGCCGATTCGTTGTCTGGGAGGCGCTCACAATTGAACAACTCATCAGCCATGCATCCTCCCGTCGGGCACCATAACTTAAGATTCTGGGTGATTTTGTTATAGAGGTTTTCTTGCTCGCGATTGGGTGTTGGTTGTCTTAAAAAAAAAAGAGTTTGCACAGTTTTTCGTATATCGACAGAGTAAAAATACAATTATCCAAATATTCTCTGGCACGAATTTGAATTTATAACATCTATACAAGAAATTTCCGTGTAGTGATGGAGTATGAATACAATTCACCATCCTCTATCTCTCTCTATCTCTCTATCCATGGGTGACCGTAAGAGACGACTAAGGAATAGAAAACGCATATAACAAGGGAAGGAAAACTCGAAACAAAACTCTATACCAACACGTCTGACTAGCGTGGTATAGTAGCTCAATTTACCTCCCATGTACCTATACTGCTTGCTCGTTAGCCAACATAAGCTATAAAAAAAATAAAGAAGTACCTATTCAACGCCTTGTGGATTTAATAAAAGTAATTTAATTGTAAAAGTTGATATATAAACAAAAACTGCGTGGGATATCATCTATGCTGTTATTCTAGAAATGCGACGGTCAATTGTTATTTTTTTTCGTGGCTCTTGGTTCTTTGAATAATGAGCGAACTCCAAATGAGGCAATTCATGAAGTTCGTCCATGATATCTCCAGATTCAAAAACAACAACAATCACTTTGTTTGTAAGTCCACAAAATAATGCTCCGAGTTTTGTGTTCTTTCATTTTCTTTATGATATCATTGATTTAAAGAAGTATTCTTTGCGCGTTATGAAAAAATTACGAGAGTGAAATTTTAAGATGCGCACGCATCATAAAAAAACTACTATATAACAAAATAGAACTATAAACTCTTTCTAATTTCTAAATTCAGACGTTTTTTTATTTTCATACAAGTGCGAATTATATATGTGCTAATAAATTATATTCAGTAGCGATTTAAATTGAATATTTTGATTAATATTATTTATTATTCTTAAATATTAAGAAAAGAAATTATCCTATCCTTTTCCAGTCCTTTTATTATTTTATTCTAATTAATTATTTAAATGCTATTAAAAACTATTTTTAATGATGCCAAAGAAGTACCTATAACTTCTCACGCGCGTACATAAATACACGCACCCATTTCTTTTTCTTTTTAATATAAATTGGTTTATTGTGAAACTCAATGTAAATTCTTTTATTTTATTAAATACAAAGAACGGTCCTCCCGTGATCATGATCACTGTAAAGTGTTCGAAAAGTCGGGAAATTAAAAAACCAAATACGTACTTACAAATGCGATATAATGCCTTTTTTTTTTGTTCGTTTTTTTATTGTTATCGCTGTGGAAACGCATATGCGCTATCCCCCGCTGGTGATAGACGGGGAGGAGTGTGGGACTCGCCGGTCAGCTGCCCGACCGGAATACCCACTAAAACCACAGCGGCCCCTACCGCGCTTTTACGGGGCGCCGGAGAGATCGTCTACTGACATTTGATCCCCGGCACCCCAAATGCGATGTAATGTCTGCCGTCGTAATGTCCGTGTGATGACGAAATAAGAATACAAATGAGCTGAGATGATGATGATGATTACTATAATCTGTACCTAACCTAAACCAACATCATTTTGCTTTTATCCTCCATCATAATATATCCTTCTTCCATTGTACATATTGCAAAACTTTTAACAGTACTCAAATTACTGAAATTTAGCCTTTAACATGCTTGATTATTTATAAAAACTTGATTACGAGCTAAAAATGATTCCCATAAAATGAAATCCCATATGTGTCAATAATTTTTCGCTCGTAATCAAGTTTTTATAAACTTTTAACAGTTTTTTATAACGGATATTCAACATAAACCCTCCTTGGGAATATAAATGTTAACCCAGGTGGATGTAAAGCTCTTAGCAGTCTTTTAAGACATCATAATGTATTTGTAGCCACCACGTAATAGTAAAGATTCTAAATATATAACCTCAGAGGTGTTTGATATGATAGCCTCGAGTGATTTATTTGATATCAATAAATAAAACGAGTATATATAATTAATGTAAACATACAACTTTCTGGTCCGTTTTGCCGTTAACTGTTTACGATAGAACCTACAAATATTTATCGTTCACACTCACCCAACGTGTTTCTGGACTTTGTTGAGTCAAACAGATGACTTTATACGTTTATAATTTATTAAATTTTGAGTGATATCATATCCTATGTGGCTGTAGGTTAAGAGTGTGAGTGTTAGTTATGACAACCAGCTCACCATGACAGTGGACAGCAATGCTCTACAGGAAAACTAATGATATCAATTGCGATGGTCAAATTGCCAAATGTGGGTTGAAAAGTCCCTTATAGGAAAATTTATGCTAAACAATTGATGTTGATGGATGGATGGAAGTAGACAAATTTGTCATTAAATACTAAATTAAAATTTAATTTACGTTAATTTCACTAATTCGAGCAAAGCTTGGGTGGTAAGGCCACACTTTGATAGGTTTCTGTCTACAGCTGCGGGCCGGTCCAGTATCTGTACAGTGGCAATGTGTTGCTGTGCTTCGTTCAGTAAGACGAAAAGTGTACAATGCGAAAATGGAAGGATGTAGGTACCGGAGGATACCGTGACTAACTTACCTAGACCAGATCGGTCATGTACTGAAGGAAGGTGGAGTCAAGAGTCTTCGAAACCGGCGAGCGTGTATGAAGAGAATTATGAATGTTGAGGAAGCGAGTGAAGTATGCAAGGATAGAGTTCTCTGACACTCTGTTCTCTCTGTCTACCCTGCAAAGGACATGGCGTGATGGTATGTATGTATTAATTTTGTCTTATACATGCTTTTACTTTCAAGGTCTTCAAGGTATAGTTGTTACTAAAATCAAATCACTTATTATGTATAAGCCTTGCGAGTTCTAATTTATTTTGATTTTATGTTTTTGAAGTGAAACTTCTTATATATGGAAGAAAAAAAATTGTAACGCTTTTCTGTTACGCGCCATCTTTATTTCTAAATCACATTTTTCCGTTATGCGCCATATTTATTTTGAAGTGAAATTTCTTTGCGCGCATGCGGTTAAATTTTTTACAGATGAAACGCGGCACGAGAGAGAGAGAAAGAGAATACGCGCTATTTGTTGATGTATGTAAACGAGATTTAAAAATTAGTTTGCCAAAGTTTCACTTCTGATATGTGTATTTTGTACGCACTCAACATTTTTTGAAAAATTATCTAATAATATGCCTACGAAATATATACCTACCTCTCTGCATACCCTGCAAGGGATATGGCGTGATGATATGTATGTATGTATGTATGTATCTAATAATAAAACACCAGATGTGGCTGTAACTGAGATGTTTTATCAAGTACCTCAGCGGGCTCTTGTCATTTTTTTAACTATTTCATTTATATAAAATTGTACATAATACGTTTGGTTATTTATTAGCTACAATGTGATGAATTTCAAAACAGAATACATTTTTATCATTTCAAAAATCTAAATCAGTTTGTGGCAGGACCGGTTCCCACAAGTGGTACCTCGATCGAGTTTACTACAAGAGCAACTTATACCTTTTTCTCTCTGAATATTAACTCTGCCAACGTTGCAATGTTATACATTATATTATACTAGCTTCTGCCCGCGGCTTCGCCCGCGTAAAAGGTTACTTTCCTAAAGTTTTTGATCCTCTATTTTTATTTTTGACCATCGGTAATACAGTGCAACGGTATTACAATACTCAGGGTTGGAACTTCATTACTGGACTGCTAGATGGCGTTGAAGAAGCTAGATTTTGAGATTTTTTGAGAAACAATTTTTTTATTTTTCATATAAAAAAATTGATTTTTTTTTAAAAAATAGTATCCTATGTTACTTTTAATACCTCCAAGAATATGTGTACAATGTTTCATGATGATCGGTTGAGTAGTTTAAGCATGAAAGTGTAACAAACAAACTTACATTCACATTTATATATTAGTAGGGATGTTATCATGTTTCTTACACATACATACATACATATCATCACGCCATATCCCTTGCAGGGTAGGCAGAGAGAACAGAATGCCAGAGAACTCTATCTCTGCATACTTCACTCGCTTCCTCAACATTCATAATTCTCTTCATACACGCTCGCCGGTTTCGGAGACTCTTGACTCCACCTTCCTTCAGTACATGACCGATCTGGTCTAGGTAGGTTAGTCTCGGTCTCCCTCGGTACCTACATCCTTCCACTTTCGCATTGTATATCTTCTTAACCAGGCGTTCGTTCGGCATTCTTTCCACATGTCCGAACCATCGGAGCATTCCCTTTCGCATCTTTACACCAATACTCTCTTTCATACCTACTCGTTCTCTTACGTCGTCGTTACGAATGCGGTCGGTCAGCCTAACTCCACAGATTTTCCGCAGAGATCGCATTTCGACCGCATTAATTTTACTATCATACTCTTTTCTGCATACCCAACTCTCGCTTCCATACAGTAATGTTGGGACAAGCACTGCGTTATGTATTGCTACACGTGCCTTCTGGCTGAGGTGGTGGCTGCCGAGAAGTTGCCCCAACGCTCCGTTCACTCTATTTCCCGCATTCACTCTTCGCTCTTCGCGATGTCATGTTTCTTTATTCCAAATAATATAGGTTAGAAGCCACATCATTTGAATATACTCTCGTACATATTATAAATAAATTAAATGTACGAGAGTATGTAGGTTGTGGTTTTCCATCAAGATTGCTTTATCGATTATATATGGTTTCTTTGAATATGTTTTAGTATGTAATATTTTGAGCTTCGCAATTTTAATTTTACTTATACGTATTTTTATATTCAATCAAATAGCAGAATATTCTTAGAAATATTAGTTTTTTTTTTTGCTTATGGTGGCAAACGAGCAAGCAGCGCACCTGACGGTCGATGTCACTGCCGCCCATGGACCTTTGCAATACCAAAGCTTAGGCCGCTGCCTACCAATAAAATCCCCAAACCCACCCAGTTGGGTTTCCAGCTCTCTCGCTCACCGAACGCAGCGCAATAGCACATTGCCATTACTCAGACGTCGATCTTCTGCGAGAGTATGGTACTACCCCGGACGGACCGGCCCGCGGCTGTAGACAGAAAACTGTCAACAGCGTGGTCCTACCACTATAAGTGTAATAGTCAAAAATAAACGAAAATTATCTCAAATAATAAACTTATTTACAGTTTCTAAGAATCTATGTTTAATGTCTATGTTGAGTATATAAGTAAAGAAAACAATATACTGATTATAGAACTATTGAAAATAAAAAGTATTATGGCTAAATTTATGGGAAATAATTAAGTACCTTGGTACTACCACTAGTACGCTTCATGAATATGTAGGCAATGGGTCAGACATGAGGAACAATCATGCAAAGCCGCAAATGCCCGTACTACAAGTAATCACAATTACTTTCACAGCTATATACCAATTACAATTGACACTAAGTGAACCCACAAAGCAGTCCCAGGCAATCGCCTTTGTACAAAAAACTACATGACACAGGATAACACAGTAAACAGATGGACTGAACTGAGAATGACACAATAACTGATAGATAATACTTCCCCCGTGTGAACATGTTAACACGTTGTAATATTTATAAAACCCGATTACGAAGCGAAAAATGATGTCACAAGTGGGGTTCGAACCCACACCTATTGGGAGTCCAGCCCAATTGTGCTGTCACTTACACCACCGTGAACTATTGTAGGACATTCAAATCTCGCTTCGTATCATATTTACGTCTTTAAGGAAACGTGTGCCATCTACCCGCCAATGTTTACACCTTGTATAGGCTTAATACTTCAAACATTGCAGTTAGAATTGTATTAAACTATGACACCACAACCTTTTTATTCAAATTACTGAAATTTAGCATTTAATATGCTTAATTATTTATAAAAACCTGATTACGAAGTGAATCATCTTTACGAATGATACGGAGCGAGATTTGAATGTCCTACTGAGTGGCAGCACAATTGGTTCGGACTCCCAATAGGTGTTTGGGTTCGAACCCCACTTGTGATATCATTTTTCACTTCATAATCGGGTTTTTATAAATAATTAAGCATATTAAATGCTAAATTTCAGTAATTTGAACGTTGTAACATGTTTTATCCCGAGCAATAAACACAAATGCCCTCAAATACATATTCTGTATAATAAATCATAACGATTAGCGCTTTGATTTCTTAGTTTATTGAAGAAATAATAATAAGTATGGAGAAGAATTGATTATAAGACAATATGTAAGAATGAAGCTCTTAGCCACAGTAAAGTAAGCCAGAGTAAAACACTTCATGAAGTCTAGTATAACCAGATTGAAATTCAAATATTGGTAGAATTCTTCCACGACGAAAAATTGGATGGGACGAGCACGAAAATGTCACTCAAAACGATCTAGTGCCAACTGTTACTTTTAAGATGTTGTCAGTCTCTAATTGGAGGGAGGATGCAGCTCCTCCCAGCATCTTTATACCTCTTCTGAGTTCTCTCTCGGTAGTAAGAGCATTTGGATTTCGACTTGTAATATACGTTATTGCGTCCAAAAAGAATTTATGACAGAGCGTATAAAAATTCGTAGTGTGAGTCTCAACTAAGTATGGCCACTATTGCATAGGATTTAAAAGTATTAGATCTATACCTGTATTTAGGCAAGCACGTTAAAATGTCATAATCATCATCATCACAGCCCATAAATGTCCCACTGCTGGGCTCGGGCCTCCTCCGTAATGGGAGAGAAATTAACCTACTATACCGCGCTGATCGGACGTGTTGGTATAGGGTTTCGAGTTTTGATTCTCTTGCATAGATGTTATATGCATTTTATATCCCTTAGTGGTTTCGTACGATCATACACGGGTAAGATATAGGGTGGTGAATAGTATTCTTACTCCGTTACCACAAGGAAAGTCATATTATATTCCCAATTTTAGTATTTTATAATGTTATTAAAATAATTTTGGGATTTACAAGTGTTTCCATGACGTATCAAAATTACGAGAGGTACCATCAAATGGATAGCCAATGCTCAATTTAGAGTAACAATTTGAGTTATTGGCAGACAATGATTTTAAAACTAGCTGAAAATTTGAGAAGCAATTTAGCTCAACTGGCAACAATGAACTCTTACTCTAAAAGAAAGATTTTTTTATTTTCACCTTATATTAGAAGCTGATTGAATGCAAAAAGGATCTGTGTTACACCTACGAGAGCTGGAGGTCCAAAACTGCTTTCCTTGTTTCTGCTCTCACTCCAATCTTTGCCAACTTGACTGTGTGCTTATATTTACTCAAATCAATAACAGGTAATTATTCTAAAGAGCCAGTAAGGTACTCCCTCGTTTGTCAACAAATCCAATACAAAATGCAAGACAATATAAAAAAAGAAAACTTGTTTTTTATCAATGTCTTGCCATTGTATAAATGTAGACATGGGTACATATTAAGTTCTTTTTCATTATCTTTGTCTCTTATGAGCGCGGAATAGAGCAATTTTTGCATTTCGCATATGAGACAAGACGAAACGAGATTGGAAGAGTTTTCAAAGGGAAATTCAAGTAAAATAGCGGCAAAGCGAATTAAATTTAATCTCGTGTATTTGCATAATCACTGGAAACATATTTGAAGACATAAATATTGTTTTTAATCTATGATAAAATCACAGCAATCTCTGTTAATACTTGTTTTAGAATATTTAAGTCTATTCTTAGACCGCCAAAGAGATTTTTTATTGTTTATAGTGGCTAACGAGCAAACAGAGCACTTGACGGTAAATGTTACTGCTTGCAATCCCACCTCCTTCTGCGAGACGACTGCCTTGCAGAAGGCAGCGACCGCGTCCCAGATCCTGACACTATCGAGCATCGACTTAGCGATGGTCGGCAGCGTCGTGTCGGAACCAATGGTTGCGATGAGTTCACGGTGCTGCTCTACCCAGGCCACAGCCACACAGATCTCAAGCGTGTGCTGCACCGTGTCCTAGTCGCAATCGCAGTGGTGGCAGGATGGAGTCCTCTCCCTCTTCGCGATCATGTGCAGTTACATGCCGAAGCAACCATGCCCCGTCAAGACCTGAACCAGTCGGTAAGAAAGGACCCCATGACGTCCACAACCACCCAAGGCCTCCACAGTGGGAACGCCGAACGGACTGTGGAGGCCTCTCCAGCCGGATTGCCCAACGGGCGATGACGTCATTCTATCTAATCATCCCTAACATTCTATCTCTGACA
Source organism: Lymantria monacha (assembly GCA_905163515.2). NCBI lineage: Eukaryota > Metazoa > Arthropoda > Insecta > Lepidoptera > Erebidae > Lymantria > Lymantria monacha. The sequence continues at coordinate 6,054,599 of LR991087.1, forward strand.
CTCCAACGCTAGGCCATCTGGCCACGTCCAGTCGATAGTCAAAGCGGTGGGAGGAGAAGCGCGTAACGGCGTCTAGTGGACCACCTACATGGCGATAGTGAAGTACTTAGTACGTATGCTGGGCGTTACTGTACCATAGCCTGCTCCTCAAAAAAAAAACAAGAAAAGAACGAGAAGGGGTATCTTTTATACTATTCTTACGTTTGATAGCATATTAATTGTAAGGTAATATTACGTGCTGATTAAAAGTGAAAGTCTGCACATATGGCGTAGTAGTTAAGATACCGACCTACCGTGCCAGTGTTCATGGGTTCAATTCCCACGCAGAACGATACTTTGTGCGATCCATAAACTATTGTTTGGACTCTGGTTGTAATTTATTTGCGTTAATTGTAGATTTGTAAAGTTTATTCGCTTAGTCCAATGTCTTGCCATTGTATAAATGTAAACATGGGTACATATTAAGTTTCGATTCTATTTCATTATTTTTTTCGGTGCAAGGTTGTAGAATTACGAAAAAAAAACACAAGGCAGTCGCGAGGACTGCCGACAGAAGTTAAAACTTAAACCTATGAAAAAAAAACAAATACAAAAAAATAAAAAACGTGCGCAGCGAGTATGTATGGGTGTGACCATACCATCGCCAATCGTCAAAAAAATATTTTGGAATGATTATGGAATAATTTCGCACGAATTGCTTTATTTATCAGTATAAAAGTACTATCATTTATGTGGTTAAATACAATATTCTCCTACGGTCTACTGATCCTCCGTCTTACAAATTACCTCTCCTACGGTCTACTCTTCCTCCTTCTTACGAATTTCCGATCAGGTCACGTGTCCTGACGCGAGTTTAACATTTCTTACCCATCCCAAAAAAGTTCACAACGCCACTAAACAATTTTTCGAATGGAGCGATGTGGCGAAAAATTATGTTGTTCTAATTTTACTTGCTAGCCCTGATGTAGATGAGGTAATAAACTTCAACTAAGTGAATATATGAAACTGAATACGTCTAAAGCGAGTTTGTAAGTTTTCACATATTGGGCTACATATAACTTCTATAACTTTACATATCTAATTTATAACTTCAAATGTATTTTGATTATCATATTCTCTCTCTCTCTCTCTCTCTCTCTCTCTCTACTCGTTACCCGTGCTGCGCCCACAAGCCATGAACTCTGGAGGAGATGCTAATTCGAATTTGCCACCTCATCCGATATATATATTATTTAATTATGCTGTATAGTGGAGGCTACGAATATTTTTAACCTTATATTGCTCGTGGGTGTCGTACAAGATAATTTATAGCTTTACAATAACCAGAACCAACTCTATCTGATGCCGTTTAATCCACAATTTCATTGTTAAGGAGGTTTGATAGGTTTTTTTTTGGGTAGGCTATCGTCTGGGCATACACCGTCCGTTACATCCGGGGCGACGGAAGAGCGGCGCGTGACCTCATAATCCATTGTATTCCCTCCCAATCTCTATTGGACCAGCCACTGATACCGGATCCATGACGTCCGTGGGATAAGGTTGGTAGGCATAAAATTATATATAACTACTAGCAAACCCGGCCACGCGTTGCTGTGGCTCAGTAACACGTGGTGGTTATGCTAATAAATTGTAGCTGATATGAAACGTTTGTACGTTTAACATAGCGCCATCTATTAAATACTTTCTCAATCCAGTCAATAGATACCGCCATCTGTTAGAATCGTTTGGAGATAACAGATAATTGTGACTTTTAAATAATAAACAAATAATTTGCAATAAAATAATATTGCGATCATAAATTGAGATGAAAACTATCCTATCTTTTAAGTTGGATCAAACTACACATGCTATGCAAATTTCAATAAAATCGGTTAAGTGTTTTAGGAGTCCCTCGCAGACAAACAACGGGATGCGTAATTTATATATATTAAAGATATAGGTAAAACTATTTTCCGTGTGGTGACGGAGTAAGAATACAATTCACCACCCCATATCTTACCTATGGGTGATCGTACGAGACGACTAAGGGATATAAAACGAATATAACATCTATGCGAGAGAAGGAAAACTCGAAACAAAACCCTATACCAACACGTCTGACCAGCGTGGTATAGTAGATTAATTTCCCTCCCATTCCGGAGGAGGCTCGAGCCCACCAGTGGGACATATATGAGCTGAGATGATGATGATGAAAACTATTGTCAAAACTTTTGCAAAATGCAACGACCTTAGAAGAGTATCTATCGACCCCAAATAATTGACATAAGAGCTGATGATGATAATGATATTTTATATTTAATTAGCTCCTCGTGTGGTGATACGTTAAGATTTTAATCACCACCTCTTATTTTCCCGTGACAATCATAAAATCTGGCTGTGGAAATCCTGGACAAGTTATAACACTTATTGCGATTAGGACACCGTGTACTCTATGTGGCAATTGTAACATTATCTCTTGAGAAGGTATACCCAGGAGAGGACATTAAATTCATCCTCATATGATAGTTGCTCGTGGCATGTTTGCAAGCTCACAAAGCTTAGTGACTTTTTGTATTGATATCATCATCATCGCATATGTCCCACTGTTGGGCTCGGGCCTCCTCCGTAACGGGAGGGAAATTAACCTACTGTACCGCGCTGGTCAGACATGTTGGTAAAGGGTTTTGTTTCGAGTTTTCCTTCTTTAGCACAGATGTTATATGCATTTTATATCCTTTAGTCGTCTTTTACGGTCACCCACGGGTAAGATAGAGGGTGATGAACTGTATTCTTACTCCGTCACCACACGGATAGTATTGTATTGATATAGGAATTTTAGCCTTATGTTATATAATTTTTTTTTTAGGAGGCTATGGGCTATATGGTCTGGACACTCGCCGTCCGTTCCGTCCGAGGTGACTGAAGGGCAGCGCGTGACCCCATAACCCACCATGTTCCCTCCCCATCACCATTAGGCCGGCCACTGGGACCGCTTCCTTGACGTCCGTAGCCAGCCTGACAGGTCTTATGTCATATCATAGAAATACAATTGACGTCACCTAATAGTTACTCGCGGGCGTTATAAAAATCGACTAAGGGTTTCACTTGCAGGATGGGATGATAACTCTTCTGGAATCCGTATAACCGGTGTTAGTACACTAAGATCGCGAAATTGCTTGTAAATCGCGGTTATTATGATGCTATCCTCTTGTTTGTGGGGTAGGCCCACGTCCAACAGTAAACGGCGAAAAGCTAAATAATGAAATAGATTGTTATAATAATAGATTTACAGACCGTTCTAGTTCTATTTATGGATGATGGTCCAAAATCGATTAAGTGTTAAAATTTATTGTGGTAAGACTACGCTGTAGACAGTTTTCTGCCTACAGCCACGGGCTACCGTCCACGGTAGTACCACACTCTCACAGAAGATCGACGTCTGAGTAATGGCAATGTGCTATTGCGTTTCGTTCGGTGAGCGAGAGAGCCGGAAGCCCAATTGGGGTGGGTTTGGGGTTTCTATTGGTAGGCAGCGGCCTAGCTATACCCTTGGTATAGCAAAGGTCCATGGGCGGCAGTGACACTTACCATCAGGTGTGCTGTCTGCTCGTTTGCCACCATAAAAAATAAAAAATATATATAAGCAGATAACATTGCGCCACGGGAAGTAAAAGAAGTTAGAAAAAGTTTTCAATAAAACCCTAGCCAAAGCATCATACCAACGTAGCGTAGTACCTAGTATAATTCATCTGGAGGAAGACCGAAAAAGAAGAAGAATGTAGAGCAGTAAATATACTGTTGAGAAATAAATGTTCTTAAGTTCCTAGTAGTAGATTGTAGTCAGTTTTCTGTTTCCGTGTGGTGACGAAGTAAGAATACAATTCATCATCTTACCCGTAAGTGATCATAAGAGATGACTAAGGGATATAAAACGCATATAATATCTATTCAAGAGAAGAAAAACTTGAAACTAAACCATATACCAACACTTCTGGCTAGTGTGGTGTATTAGATCAATTTCCCTCCCGTTATGAAGGAGGCTCGAGGTCAGCAGTGGGACATATATGAGATGAAGATGATGATTACTGAGTGTAGCTATAAGCTTCGGATGACCTGGATAGTACTACACTCTTACAGAAAATCTATTTCAAGGCAGTAACAATTTCTACTGCGCTTCAATCTGTAAGCGAGTCGGAGGCTTTTTTTTTTTGGCGGCGTGCTACGGTACGTCACACCCCGCTAATCTTTCCGGGGTGACAGAGAAGCGGCGCACGACTCCGTAGACCCGCCCTACATATATCTACGTCTCGACGCCGTGCGGGTGGGTCACTGGAAAGGCTTAAATCCGATCTTACAAGCAGTGACTTGATTGTGCCCCTTATATTACAAGGGTCCATGAGCAACAGATATCATTTACCATCACGTTGCTTGCTTGTTACAGACAAGCCAACCAAAGATAAGGGCTTTTCTTTACCTAACAAAAGAATCCACAATTCATTTGACGATTGTATGAGAGGGTTTTCTATCAATTGGATGTATTTTCTTTATTATCATATTCCTTTGAAAGGAAAGGATAGATGGTGTTTCTGTATTTTAGTCTGTCAATATACTGTTTCATACATACATACATATCTTCACGCAATATTCCTTGTAGGGCAGGCAGAGAGAACAGAGTGCCAGAGAACTCTATCCTTGCATACTTCACTCGCTTCCTCAACATTCATAATTCTCTTCTTACACGCTCGCCAGTTTCGGAGACTCTTGGCACCACCTTCCTTCAGTACTAGACCAATCTGGTCTAGGTAGGTTTGTCTCGGTCTCCCCCGGTACATACGTCCTTCCACTTTCGCATTGTATATCTTCTTAACCAGACGTTCGTTCGGCATTCTTTCCACATGCCCGAACCATCGGAGCATTCCCTTTCGCATCTTTACACCAATACTCTCTTTCATACCTACTCGCTCTCTTAAGTCGTCGTTACGAATGCGATCGGTCAGCCTAACTCCACAGATTTTCCGTAGAGATCGCATTTCGACCGCATTAATTTTACTTTTATAGCGTTTCAATTATTTTATTATCATAAATATTAAAATTCCTTAAAAGATAAAAGGTGAAAGATATTAATGAAACACATTAAAATAAGTATATTCAGCTTCTTTTTTTTATCCTGAAATTTATAAATCTGTAACTAACTTTTCGCTTAAATAAGATAAAACGCGTTATAAATCTTATTCAAAAGAATCAGCGTCTGTAAGCTTGAAGTATTATAAATATTCATCAGCTATTTTGTTTTGAGTATCTGAAATATTTTCATCTTATTTCGTGTGTATTGCTTCAAGTACCAATTGCATATTGTAATCTATATTGAAAGGGCTTTTTGTATTAAATTGGCTGAGAATTGATGAGAAAGGTTATAAAGGTATAAAATATGAGATTTTGACAATTAGCAATCGAGCACTGGCCCAAAATGTTAATCATGATTCTCCTACTCTTATTCCAAATACTTGGGTTCGATACAATATGTACTCTTCTTTCATACTACATATTGTAAACGTTATTGGCAATAGTTTTATGACCGGCCGCCTGTCAGACGTTAATCTTCCTTGGGAATGTAATTGTTGACCAAACGGCATCAGATAGAGTTGGCCCAGGCCGTTATAAGGCTCTTAGTTATCTTTTAAGACATCCACGAGCAAAGTAAGGGTTGGTAGTATTCGTAGCCGCTATCACACAGCATGACCAAAAATTTTAATAAAATTGAAAAATTATAACGGTAAGACTTATTGAATAAACAAATACTGTCGTCATAATAACTGTTTTAATAACAAATTCGTATTATATTTCTATTTTTCGTGTACGAATAAATAATTTAAAATAAAAACACTTAAACATTTTCACTAACGACTCACAAATTTTAGGTAATGCAAACGACACATATAATAATTTTATATGTCATTTATGTAGCATTAGGTAATGATTAAAATTTAAAGGTTGTTGGTGAGAACGAGCAATAGTAATTTAAAATAAAGATCTCACATCTTCATTTTATAATTGCTTGTAATAATAATAATAATTAAGTTCATAGTGTAGACGCTACCGAAACTGAGAAAACAGTTTGTAGGTACATATGATAAAACTTTTGGTAAGTCATTTCTCTTTGTTCTTTCTTAATTCACCTTGCAGGCAGGTAAGCTAAACATTTAATGACAGGTAGTTTTTTTTTTAAACTTGTAAGCCCGCTAAGGTGCTGGCTTACAGTCTTTATAAGTTGCCATGTAGTAGCGGCTACGAATACTACCAAACTTTACTCGTGGATGTTGTAAAAGGGGACTAAGAACTTTATATCGACCTGGGTTAACGCCGCTTGATGCTGTCTGCTCAACAAATACATTTTTTATATCGCTTATTGTGGCAAACGAGCAAGCAACTCACCTGATGGTAAGTGTTACTACCGCCCATGGACCTTTCCAATAGCAAGGCCGCTTCCTACCAATATAAACCCCAAACCCACCCAGTCGGGATGCCGGCTCTCTCGCTCACCGAACAAAGCGCAAAAACACGTTGTTATTGCTCAGACGTCGATTCACTACGAGAGTGTGGTACTACCCCGAATGGACCGGCCCGCGGCTGTAGACAGGAAACTGTCCAACAGCGTGGTTCTACCACTGTTTTATAACAATATTATAGCTTTATATCGATTTGGACTTTGATAGCAACTAGTTAACAATTACAAAGACGGTTGTCATCAAACAGGAGACAGGTCATAAAACAATTGCAAAAACTTTTGCAATATGTACGACGCAAGAAGTATATATATTGCGTCGATCCCAATTAATTAGGGTAATACCAGGATAATTAAAATTTAAAATATGAATTAGAACATCAGGATAATGGTGACGAATAAAATTACAATTACGATTAACTAATACAAATGCTTATACAAGATTAACTTTAAATATAAATTCTTACATACATATATATCATCACGCCATATCCCTTTCAGGGTAGGCAGAGAACAGAGTGCCAGAGAACTCTATCCTTGCATACTTCACTCGCTTCCTCAACATTCATAATTCTCTTCATACACGCTCGCCGGTTTCGGAGACTCTTGACTCCACCTCTCTTCAGTACATGACCGATCTGGTCTAGGTAGGTTAGTCTCGGTCTCCCCCGGTACCTACATCCTTCCACTTTCGCATTATATATCTTCTTAACCAGACGTTCGTTCGGCATTCTTTCTACATGTCCGAACCATCGGAGCATTCCCTCTCGCATCTTTACACCAATACTCTCTTTCATACCTACTCGCTCTCTTACGTCGTCGCTGTGAATGCGATCGACCAGCCTAACTCCACAGATTTTCCGTAGAGATCGCATTTCGACCGCATTAATTTTACTGTCATACTCTTTTCTGCATACCCAACTCTCGCTTCCATATAATGTAATGTTGGGACAAGAAATTCAAATTCAGACAATAAATTCTTAATTAGAGTGATACTACGATTAATGGCATTATTCAATTGTATTCTGGATATCTGGGCTGCAACGTCAGCGAAACAGTTTTGCTACGGCTTGGCAGCAAAAATTATGCAGACTTAATCTATAGATAGATAGTAGTAGATAGATAGATATATATATATATATAGCTAGCAGACTCGGCCACGCGTTGCTGTGGCTAAGGTAGCCTCAGTAACACGTGCAACAGCATAACTACATGCTAATAAATTGTAGCTTATATGAAACGTTTGTACGTTTAACATAGCGCCATCTATTAAATACTTACTCAATCCAGTCAACAGATACCGCCATCTGTTAGAATCGTTTGGAGATAACAGATAATTGTGACTGTCAAATAATAAACAAATAATTTGCAATAAAATAATATTGCGACTATAAATTGTGATGGAAGCTATCCTATCTTTTAAGTTGGATCAAACTACCCATGCTGTGCAAATTTGACTAAAATCGGTTAAGTACTTTAGGAGTCCATCGCGGACAATATATATAAAGGTGCTGGTTGACTGATTCATTAATGCCAAGCCGAAACTACTAAAACTGGAAACATGAAATGGTGGTGGTTCAAAAAATAATAATAAACTACTGCTGCCTAAGACTGCACAGATGCCATAGTGATTAAGATACCGATCTTTCATGCCAGTGTGGTGGGTACAATTCCCACACAGTACAATACTTTGTGTGATCTACAAACTGTTATTCTGAGTCTAGTTGTAATTTGTCTGCGTTAATTGTATGTTTGTAAAGTCCCCCGCAATACATGGATTATTTCCTTAGTGCAGGGAGGTGTATTTTAAGAACAAACAAAAAAAAACTTACAACACATATAATGTTAATAATATTCAACGATAACGCCACACATTATATCTGACGGCGACGAAGTCACGAGCAGAAGTTAGTACTCTATATAAACTCGTGAAGGGGCTATTGTTCGATACACTGCGGCCACGTTTTTTGTGGCCACCAGTTTTGCATTAAAATAGCAACTCCTATTTACAGCATCACACGTTATTAGTATGTGCTATCTTCGGTGGCATTGTAAATTAAGTGATAGTGCACACTTCACATCCCCATGTTGGGATAAAGAACACAAAAATGCGATCTCTACGGAAAATCTGTGGAGTTAGGCTGACCGATCGCATTCGTAACGACGACATAAGAGAGCGAGTAGGTATGAAAGAGAGTATTGGTGTAAAGATGCGAAAGGCAAGGCTCCGATGGTTCGGACATGTGGAAAGAATACTGAACAAACGTCTGGTTAAGAATATATACAAAGTGAAAGTGGAAGGATGTAGGTATCGAGGGAGACTGAAACCTAGACCAGATTGGCGAGCGTGTTTGAAGAGAATCATGAATATTGAAGAAGCGAGTGAAGTATGCAAGGATAGAGTTCTCTGGCACTCTGTTCTCTCTGCATACCCTGCAAGGGATATGACGTGATTATATGTAAGTATTATTATTAATTTCAATTATTATAGGAGCCGTAAAAATCAGCAGAAGGAGAATGGACAGCAATCTTCTGGAAACTTGTAACACTAGCCCTCCAGCCCTCAAGGCAAACGTGGGCATTATAGTATTATCTCCTTTTCTAAGTCCAATTGTAAACTTTGATAGACTGGTTAATTGATTATAGCAAAAACTGTCCAATCCTGTCCCGATAAGTAGTCTGCTTAAATAATTTAATTAAATTTATGTGGTAGCAAATTCGTGTTACTCAGGTGCCAGTCAACTGGCAATCCAATCTACCTAATGACAAAGCTTCCTCACAGAAAATTTGTTTTACGACGTGTTAATGTTAGCAATACCAATTAAGATTTGATTACATTTCAAAGTTATTAATACTCGTAGATCTAAAATCTAAAGACATGCTTATAAATAGTTACACATTCTATTTTTTTTTATATTATTTCTTATGGTGCAAATCGAGCAAGCAGCACACCTGATAGTGTGTCACTGCCGCCCATGGATCTTTGCAATACTAAAGGTATAACTAGGCCGCTGCTTACCATTATAATCCCCAAACCCACCCAGTTGGGCTACCGGATCTCTCGCTCACCGAACGAAGCGTAATAGCACATTGCCATTACTCAGACGTCGATCTTCTGCGAGAGTGTGGTACTACCCCGGACGGACCGACCCGCGGCTGCATACAGAGAACTTTCAACAGCGTGGTTCTACCACTAGCAAAAACAACTGAGAAATCATCATCATCTCAGCTCATATATGTCCCACTGTTGAGCTCGAGCCTCTTCTATAATGGGAGGGCAAATGACCTACTATACGACGCTGGTCAGACGTATTGCTATAGGGTTCTGTTTCGAGTTTTCCATCTCTCGCATAGACGTTATATGCGTTTTATATCCCTTAGTAGCTTCTTACGATCACCCACGGGTAAGATCCGACTCCGTCACCACATGGAAAGGTTATATTAAAAGTTTTTAATTCCAAGGACGAAGGATGTAGGTACCGGAGGAGACCGAGACTAACCTAACTAGACCAGATTGGTCAAGTACTGAAGGAAGGTGGAGTCAAGAGTCTCCGAAACCGGCGAGCGTGTATGAAGAGAATTATGAATGTTGAGGAAGCGAATGAAGTATGCAAGGATAGAGTTCTCTGGCATTCTGTTCTCTCTGCCTACCCTGCAAGGGATATGGCGTGATGATATGTATGTATATTCTAATTCCAATTAACTATATACCCGAGGAGGGTTGACGTCAGGCAGGCGGCCGGTCATTAAACTAATGCCAATAATTTTTGCAATATGTACATATTGTGTCGATCCCAAGTAATCGGAATGAGAGCAGGACAATAATGATGATATGATACTGATACAGTCAATATCAGTTAATGTTTAACATAATGTTTTCATTGTTGATATTGTTCTGTCTACAACTGAGGGCCGGTCCGTCTGGGGTAGTACCACATTTTCGCAGAAAATCAACATCTGAGTAGTGGCAATGTGTTGTTGCGCCATCTGTCGGTAATATTCATCATCATCATTTCAACTCATTTATGTCCACTGTTGGGGTAGAGCCTCTTTCACAATTGGAAGGAAATGGATCCACCACACCACGTTGGTTGAAATAGGGTCTTTCATTTTATTTAAAATTTTCAATATTTTGAATAAAAAAAAAAGTTAAAAAAGTCACTCTGTTCTCTCTGCCTACCCTGCAAGGGATATGGCGTGATGATATGTATGTATGTATGTAAATGTTATATTCATATTATATCCCTTAGTGGTCTTTTACGACACCCACAGGCAGGCTAGAGGGTGATGAATTGTAGGTATTCTTAAGGTCCATTTCCGTGCATCGTGGCTGATCGTAGACGCGTGCAATTCATTGCGTAAGTCTGATGCGCGCGGCTAATGCGACAAACCAACCAAAGTATGAAAATATATGGTGCAGCTAAAATTATTTCTTAGTGCATTATTTCAAACCAAGTTCTTTTTGTATTATGTTGAAGAAAACAACGAAATAAAACCTAAAATAACAAACAAACTTATACAAATTTGTTTAAAAGAAATAACTTGAAAAAAAAAAATCCGCTGAGCTTCTTGTCGAATTTTCTCAGCTGGCGGTCGAATTCTGATCCTCAAGTAAATAATTAGATTAATTTCAAACAAAATTATCAATGTTTTAGTGTCCTTATAAGCCCTTATACATAATAAATGTTTGATTTGATCGCCAAACCGCTTCTAAATTGTAACGATTATGGTATTATCTCTAGTGTTGCCCAAATGCAAGAACAAGACGAGACTTAGCCAGTCTTGGTCTTGGTCTTGCGCCAACACACCTGGTCTTGGTCTTGGTCTTGGTCTTGCGCTCCCAGTCTTGGTCTTGGTCTTGGTCTTGCAGCAAGAGTCTTGCAAGTCTTGCAATTACCTATTAGTCTATTACTATTTATCAAAGTTTACTTTAAATCTTAGAAAAACGTATTAGAATTGAAACATTGTGAGCTTGAATTAACATAGCCATAGTAAAGATCAAGCAGATTAATAAATAACTGAGGATTTGATAAGAAATTCGAAAAATCAACTGACCTATATGTCGTTTTCCATGGAAGTAACTGTTTCTTAATAAACATTTATGATTTATAAGCTTACATTTGCTAAAACATGTAAAAAACAAATTAATTACAATAACTTGACTGTATTTTAAAGAACAATATCTGTCTAGAAAGAGATTGAACCCTCAACTTATATGAAATTTAATAAAAGAGTTTTACGATTTATCATTTATTTCAATAAAAAATAAAATACAACACAAATCAAACATAACAGTACACAACAGCTTTATCATTAGGTTATGTTACTTTATATCAATTCTTTTGACCAAGAATTAATACAAAGTAACCATCTGGCTGACTCATCACTTAACCTATTTCTATGTTTTCTAATTACTAATGATGCTTTAGAAAATAATCTCTCAGCAGGTACTGAAGTTGCAGGTATTGAGAGAAAATCACGGGGCATCTTCGATAAAGTCGGATACTCTGTCTCATGCGTCCTCCACCAATCTAAAATGTCTTCCGAGCTGACAGTTCTTGGTTTTCTCAGGTACTCCTCCAACTCGTCTATCACTAAGCCTTGAAGACAAGATCCAGATGACGTCGAGGGACATTCATAGAGTTTATCAAAGTCTATTACGTCTTCATCTTCATCACATACTTTATTTTCTTTTTTTGGTAATTCCAGAGATTTGTTCAGTGAGTGTAGACTTTTATATTCTTCATAAAGTTCATTGAACTTGCGCAGACTTTCTGTTTTAAGTTGCTTCCCCCACATTGTCAGGTCAAAAGTCTGAGCCTTATGCCTTGGGTCTAAAATTAAAGAAGTACAATAAATCCAGTTGCTCTTCTTATAATGTTTAAGCATTTTGTCTCGAGCTGCTTGGAAAGCTAGAATGAGCCTTTCATCCACTTCAGATCGATTAGGTTTCTCATCTAACTGTTTTACCATGGATTCAATTTTATCTAGCAAGAGATTGAATGATACAATGACTAGCGGTAATGTAACATATTTGTCTCCACCAAGTTTTGTACTTAAAAGTTTAAAGTTTATTAGAAATTTATATAATTTTTCGAGTACCTGCCATTCACTAGCTGTGATTTGAAAATCATTCAATTCGGTGACAGAACTGCACAATATGTTAATGCCCGCTCTCACTTTTAAACCAAATCCAATCATATCATGTGTGGAATTCCATCTCGTTGGACAGTCAAGAATGGCATTTAGATTTGATGGCACGCCAGCTGCTTCACAAGCAGACTGAAACTTCTTCTTAACTATCTCACTTCTTTTTATTTTACTGGAAATACTGCGTAACTTTGTTACAGATGTACGCGAGTCAGCAATATTTGGTGCATATTCTTCATCTTCCTCATCCTCAGTTTCGTCTGCATAGTCTTCATACTGCTGATCTTGCGCGTTAGTGTCAGACTCATAGTGTAATGCTAAGGTCTTTAATAAATCTTGTACACCAAGGTTTAAAATGTGAGCAAAGCACCGGAAATGTTGATTGTCTGAATCAAAGTGTGGCGGCAGCTGTTTGCCCAGTTCATACATAAATTTGGTATTTGCAGTTGCGTTGTCGACCGTGATACCTTGTATTTTATCAATTATGTCATATTCCAATAACATTCATGGAAAATCGTTGCAATATCTTCCCCAGTATGTCGACCGCGTGATGGTATAAAATCAAGAACTACAGATCGATACTTCCATTCGTTGTCTATATAATGCATAGTAACCCCATAGTAACTCCTACCAGCAATTGACGTCCACCCATCAATAGTAAACGACATTTTAGATGATAATTGTTGAAGTCGTTCCTTGAGATTCAATTGGAGCTCTTCAAATCGCTCTTTGACTTTCCTTCTAAGTGTAGACCTTTTAGGAAACACCATATTAGGGCAAATACGTCGAAAATATACTTGTGTAGCTTCGTCATCGAAAAATGAGAAGGGAAGATATTTTTTCACCACCCAATCAACTGTAGCTGTCGTGATGTTGTCACTGCTGTTTTACGACTGAAATAAAACAATAAATCTTGTGTTATTATTTAAAACATACTAGGTTTGAGCGTTTAGGAGGAGGAGGTTTGTTGTTGTTAAATCGAGAAAATCGTTAAATTGACATTTGTTATATTACCAAAATAAAGTACTTAGTTGTTACTGGCCGATTATGAAAACAAATGAAAATATGGGTGTTTATAAAAAATATTTAAGACGACAATTACATACTTAATATGTCGCACCCCTAGATGAAAACACCACTAACTCAAAAATACTTACGTAAGTTAATGGCGTTTTTGAAAGTATCGCATGAATAGCTACGCGGAGTTAAAATTCCCGTAGCGACAACTTCGACCATAGTTAAACAAATATTCTTACCTGTCCACTTCTTCCAGCGGTTACTAAAAAGCTTGTGATATCTCCACTTAATTTTGGTTTAACAGGAAGAAATATTTGTGATTCCTTTTTGTGGAAAGATATTAGATGTTTCCTTAAGCCTGAAGTGTTTCTGTTTTTCATTTTTATTTCAATCTTTTTATGTTGGCACAATTTACACAAGGCAGTTTGGGATGCATGAATTATTTCGAAAAACTCCTCAAATTTGCTTTTGGGTCTTTTAGATCTGTGACTCAAACTCTCGTTACTCGGACTAGAATAATTTGAATCTTCGTCACTCATATTAAATTGTACACGTGATACGTTTTTAGAAAACAACAAGAATTAGTAAAAACAATTATTAAGTTAGACTCGAAGCACAGCTCAATTGGAAATGACTGGAATTAAAATAATTCCTTTATTTATAGTACGTTTCCTTGCTTTCTACCGCGCCGCCTCGCCACGTGCCGGCTCTATTAAAAGGATGCCGCCGCAAATCAAACGATGCCGCGTGCGGCGTACAAACACAGATTATTACCTACTTGTACAGACGCGACGCGTGAATAAAATATATGTAAAGAATTAGTGCCAATCACTATTCTTTACATATAAGTGAATGTTTTGGCGTACATCTATACTTATCTATACTAATATTATAAAGCTGAAGAGTTTGTTTGTATGTTTGATGACAGAAGTTTTAAAATAAATAAATAAATCCTGAACGTCACTATACCTCCAAAGTTACTATTCCTCTTGGACGAAGTCGCGGGCACTGCTAGTAAATACTTACTCTCATCATCTCTCTCAGAGATATTCGGGCTGGTAAGCAATACAAAACTCTTATCGCAGGCTTTTTATTTTATTAGTAGGTAAGTACCTACGCTTTTTATATTATTTTATTAGTTTTGTAGAATTTTTTTTACACGTTTCAAGTATATTTAAAAGTGGCTACAATATTTATCAAACGGGTGATATTTGAACACTTTTTTTGCTATTTTTTCTTGTAAAAACTTAAGAAATATAATGACTAAATGTACAATAATAGTACCTAAGTAATTAGTTTAAAACCATATAATCAATATTATAATATATACTTACTAGAATAAATTATTATGACATCTACTACCTATCCTTAACATTTTTTCCTATTATAATACTACTTGCGTGATCAGTATAATGTATTCATTTTCATTCTAAGCACTCTGAAACTTATTTATCCTTTGGAACACCTGTAGGTACTCTTAAAATTCGAAATTATTTTGCATGAGTATACCTACGCCCTGTGGCGGCAATCAAATAGTGTCAAATGTTGTGATTTCGGCGCGGCGGCAACGATTGTTGTATATGATTTCAAAAGAAGCCGCCGGCGCGTGTATCATAACCATGTACTTCCGAAAAGCGGCAAATTTCTTTGAGAAGTAAGTACAAAACCTTTGATGCCGCATTATCAAAGTGCCGATGGTTAAAACATAACTATGCATGCACTCAGTTTGATTTTAATGGATATTTTTTTATTCGCTATGTAGGTATGTTTATGGTATTAGTCGTAATGCGCATAGGTCCAGTTTTTCATATTCTTTGATACAGTTTTTTGCGTCTCATAGAATTCCTAAGCGTACCTATACACCGAACTGTTACACCTAACTACTCCGTGAAATAGCGCTAAGTCCTAGCTGCAAGACGCAAGAGTCTTGCAGGCTTAGTCTTGTTCTTGCTCAAGTCTTGCACGGTCAGTCTTGGTCTTGGTCTTGCTAAAAATACGCGGTCTTGTTCTTGGTCTTGGTCTTGCTAAAACGCAAGAACAAGACCAAGACAGCAAGACCAAGACTGAATTTGGGCAACACTAATTATCTCACCCTTGCGGAGGATTATGTTCAACAGTAGATATCGATAAACTGATGAATGGGTACTTACCTTGTCATGGTAGCTCAATTGGTTAAACCATTCGAAATGGTTGCCAATACATCTTAACTTCAAGTCTTATCGTTAGTTATCTATCTCTATTTTTGTTCCACCATTAAATTTAATAATTAAAACTTTTTTAATATTGATTTTTGTTAATGAAATCTTTAGTAATTGCGAATTTTCCCAAATTGCGAGATAACTTGTACTTTTATGTACTCATTTTCTATTGTTCTTTTTTTTATATAACGTCTCAAATATTAACTTGTTAATGATTATTTTTTTATTGTTTATTTGAAACTTTATTAGACTTAACTGTAGTTTCATTCTTGTAAATTTGATCATAACACTGTTTCTTTGGACATAATAAATAAATACGTTTTTTCTAAGAGTGGACGAACAGCAGCAAACATTTTATCTAAGTGGAAATTCATTGAAGTTCGTTTGCTTTATCATTGTCCTCCTGACCGCATTTCGGACACGTCAGTCAGTGTCACTAAATATCAGTCAATTACAGAAAAATTAAGTTGTATAAGTGTGTACACAGTGAAGCAAAGTATGAAATCCCCATGCGGGATTTATCAGCATCGGAATAAAAATTCACTGCTTACACTCGTATCTATAAAAAAAGACATTACTTATATAAATTACTGAAATTTAGCATTTAATATGCTTAATTACTTATAAAACCCGATTACGAAGCGAAAAAATTTACATTACTTATACTTAACTAATTACATAATTAATTAATTGGTTGAGTTTGGAATTTTTATTATCGATATTGTATTCTGCAGAGAAGTAATACCTATTACGAGTACTTATTTGAGACAAAGCTCTAAATGTTATTTATTATTATTATTATAAGAGGAAGCTTGAAATTGTGTGAAGCTTGAAGTGAACGCCTGACTTGGTATGAACATGTGATGAGACGGGATGAATGTAATGTTGGGTGAAGAGTTTTAAGTATGAATGTTGAAGGTTTAAGTGGTAACTGAAGACCGAAGAAAAGATGGATGGATTGCGTGAAGCATGATATGAATAGAAAGGAAGTGAACGCAGAGTTGACATCGGATAGGATTGAGTGGAAGAAAAGGACATGTTGCCTCGACCCCAAGTAATTGAGATAAGAATAGGGTAATGATGAATGATAATATTATAATCTTAAGGACATTCCCGCGCTGGCAATATTATGTCTAACTTTTCCTTTTTTAAATATAAAAGTAGGAAAGGTGCAAAATTTTCTGTAATATTTTCTTTCTTATTGTTTTCACTAAAGTACTGATGGAAGTATTCCTATAATAATATTGGCTTATCTGTATGCTTATATATTATTTTGGCGGTGTTTTCTTGTTGTTATAAAATATCTCCCATAATACTGTATCAATATTAAAGTTTGATACGCCATTTTGAACATTATTTCCCTTACATTTTAATATGTCATTTTTGTTTTGTTAGGGGAAGGTTGGTTGGTTAAACCTGTGGACATTCGCCGGATTATGAATGAAAACTATAATATTATTTATTAGTTTCAAAGTATCATAAATGTTATTACAATAATATTTAGCACTGAACAATTAGCAGTCTTTAGTTTTGTATTAATTATATATTTATTGAAATCATCATCAACTTTCTTTTATATCAATTTATTTAGGGTCAACGCAATATATCTTCTCCTTCCATACAACCCTACCAGACGTCATCTCTGTGGTCACTCCTTGTTTATCCATGTCATGTTCCACGCAGTCCATCCCTCTTTTCTTCGGTCTTCCCTTACCCCTTAAGCCTTCAACATTCATAGTTAAAACTTTCCTTACAACATTACTTTCATCCCGTCTCATCACATGTCCATATCATGTCAATCTGTCACTCCGTAATTTTTCCGTCGCTGGCGCAACTTCCAAACTTCCTCTTAAATGTTAATTTCTTATTTTATCCATTCTTGTCACACCAAACATCCATCTCAGCAATCGTATCTCCGTCCGTTCGTCGCTTTTGTCACCCAACATGCTGATCCATATTTGCTGATCCATTATATTTATTGAAATAAACCTTACTTTATTCGTATGACACTAAATTTATCCACAGGTATATCTTGTAATTATATTTCTTTCTCAATAAGTAATCTTTTTACCTATGGACGGCAATAAACTTATAGGCGACATAATAATCCTGTAAAAATCGTCAAAACAAGCAGAATGATTATTTAAAGTAATTTTAACATTAAATAATCTTCGATCTTCGTAATCGGATTTTATAAATAATTAAGCATATTAAATGCTAAAATTTCAGTAATTTAAATAACAAGGTTGTGTCATCGTTTAATACAACTCTAACTGTAAAGTTTGAAGTATTAAGCCTATAACAATGTGTAAACATTGTCGGGTAGATAGCATACCGTCACCTTAAGACGTAAAAATAATACGAAGTGAAATTTGCATGTCCTACAATTAGTCGCGGTGGTGTAGTGGCAGCACGATTGGGCCGGAATCCCAATAGGCGCGGGTTCGAATCCCGCTTGCGACATCATTTTTCATTTCGTAATCGGATTTTATAAATAATTAAGCATATTAAATGCTAAAATTTCAGTAATTTAAATTAAATAATCTATTATTCATTGCTTTGTCGCTTCGCAATACTTTTCACATAGTTCTAAGTTAAAGCCATCTAAGGCACCTGGATTACCATTAACTAAAATATAAGACTTCTGATATACAAAGCCGGACAGAAATTTTTGAACTTGAAGATGATGACATCTTCAAGTTCATAAATTTCTCTATATGTAATCTATACATACAAATCAGGTGATATACACATTTCTGGTGATATTTCAAATCATATATAGAACAATTGAACATTTTCTTAACATTTATATCCCATACACAATTACACATGTCATAGACGCCTGATCTTGAAGAAATGTAACCTTTTTTCTGCTAATTGGATGTTTATTTGGCTAACGTCAGCCTTTGCTAGCAAATCGTAGAAATGTCTTTTTCCGCCTTGTTAATTGCTTCGTTCTTTATTACCTTATTTTTCAGCTGAAAAGTAGCTAAAATTCTACTTTTTCCAGGATTTTTTCTTAGCCAGGTTGCTTTTTGAGGGTCTGGTTTTAGAAACTGGACTATCAAGTAACGTTGTTTATGTGTGTATACTGTATATCTACATCATAGATAATCCTTACTAATATTATAAATGCGAAATTAACTCTGTCTGTCTGTCGCTCTTTAACACCAAAACTACTTAACCGATCTAAATTAAATTTGGTACACAGATAGGTACTCTAGAACCTGATAAAGGACATAGGCTACTTTTTATGCAAAAAAAGGGTTATAGGGGAAAGGACCAGATTACCGGATACTTTTTGAAAAAAATAAAATGTAAATCGACACTTTAGCCAGATAAAAAATTGTGTATGTAAGCGTAGTGTTATGTGCTATATGAATATCAAACGGGTTTAAAAAATACAAGGTTAGAATAAACACAAAATTATATATTTCAATTAAATATGAAGAACAGGTATTGCCCAAATTGGGCACCCAATTTCGGATATCTGATAATATCTCATTATCGGATATCCGATATTAGGCATCATACTTTACATGACCAGTTATTAAAAAAAACTAACAAAATTATTCTTAGACATCTCCTCGAAAGTAATCTAGATACACTTTCTTATCAGTAAAGTTTATAAATATAGCTCGAAACATAATAATAATACAACACAGCCATTTAATATGTTATATAGTCCTCTAACGTACTTTTTGGGACACCATATGATTCCGAGGCCTTTAGGTATCCCATTTCCTTATTTTTTACTGCTAAATATGCCTTTTTCGCAGCATCCGGACACCATGATTTTCTTTGTTTCTTAGAAGCCATTTTTCTTAAAACTAAAATAGAAAACAAATTACTTAACACATTTTGATCCCTAATATCGGATATCCGATATTGAGAAACTCTATGTATCCGATATTGCGAATTATTAGGTATCAATAAACAACTGCCGTTTCTAAAAGCAATTTGTTATTTTATCAACAAAAATAGTTTTTTTAAGTAAGACCTTTAACTATTAATAAAGTACGATATAAATATCATATCATAAAGCACTTACCTTTTCAAAATGTTTCCTAAGGCAGTCACAATAAATTTTTTTGCAATACAACAATTAAAAACGCCACTGTTTCGTCGCCATCTTGACAGGAATGTCTATGAACGTGCTGCAGTGCTTTCATCTGGTGGCGTTTAAGTAGTAACCGATTGGCTAGCTAATTAACATTGCCGTATTCATGAAATATTGATATATCCGGAATTGGGCTACTATCCGATAATCGGGTCTCTTCCCCTAATGGGTAATGAAAAGTTGTAAGTATCGTCATTTTTAAAGCCAGAAACTAGGCTATTTATTTAGGATTTATTTAGGATTTTTTTCTATTTATTAGGGATTAGATATAATTAAATATGACAATAACATTTTGTAAAAATTTACCCTTAAGGGGTAAAATAAAAATAGGGGATGAAAAGCTTTAGGAAAGTAACCTTTTACGCGAGCGAAGCCACGGGCAGAAGCTAGTATACTATAAATTAGAAATCTACACTGCAAAACTACTTTACAGATGCATGCAATTCGTTCAGTTTTTGTATTTATTTTTAAGATATCAGTAGTATATATGTAAATATTAGATAACAGCCCTTTGTTATAAAAAAATGTATTTACTACCATATTTTCTCCTTCTTTAATATTTCCTCCTCATCATCATTAAACTGGCCACTGGTGCCGTTTCCTTGATATCCGTGGCCAGCCCAGCGTCTTACTGAGGTCTGCAGGAAATTCTATTGTTCGTTTGTTGTTCTAATTAAAAACTTACTCGTTTTATTACCAAGCAAATTATAATACGTTTGTGACATAAATGCTTAATGTCATGAGAAGACATTCAGAGACAGACAGATCTTCTACTCCAGTAAGTTATTTTCTCATAACTGGAATTGATACTGAGTATCCAAACATGAATTATTAATTATTAATAGCAAAATAATATTTGACAACACATTGAAAAAGTTCTGCATTAAGAAAGTATATTTTCGGCAGTATGTGGTAAGACCACATTATTGACAGTTCTCTGTCTTCAGCTACGGGCCAGTCCATCCAGGGTAGTCCACACTCTCGCAAAAAATTGACGCCTGAGTAGAGGCAATGTGCTGCTGTGCTTCGTTCAGTGAGCGAGAGAGCCGGAAGCCCATGTTTCTGGATGAGTTTGGAATTATTGGTAGGCAGTAACTTAGCTGTACCCCCGGTACTGTAAAGGTCCTTGGGCGTCAGTAACTGACCATCAGGTGTACTGCTTGCTCGTTTGCCACTAAGAGCAAACTAATAAGCTTTGTTTGACTTCATTTAATATGGAATATATCAAAATTTTGTATAACCTTTCAATGTCTTTCATAATATTTGGGAATACTATACAATTATTTGGTATAATTATATATACCTAACCTATTTATGGATAGCTGTTTGCACGATTTGAAAAATAATGAATGTGGTTTAAGAATGAATGAGTTACTCGTCAAATGTCTTCTTTATGCCGATGATCAGGTTTTACTTGCATCGTCGGCTGAAGACTTACAGGCGATGGTAAGTACTATGCATGATGTTTTTAAAAGAAAAGGTATGAAAGTAAATGTTAGTAAGACGGAAGTAATGGTCTTTGAAAAGGATAATTGTATGACGGAATGTAATATTTTTATAAATGGTGAGGGATTGGAACAGGTGAAAGGATTTATATACTTGGGTGTACTGTTTACTAGTGATGGTAAAAATGATGAAGATGTTGAAAGACGAGTAAATGCTGGTAATAAAGTGAATGGGGCATTGTACGTTTTTATGAAGAGTAGGAATGTATCTAAAAAGGCACGCCTAGCTGTACATAAGGGAGTATTAGTTCCCACTCTCATGTATGGCAGTGAAAGTTGGATTAGGCAGGGAAGACATAAAAGTAGAATAAATGCTGTAGAGATGAGAGCTCTTCGTAGTATGTGTGGTGTAAGTCTGAAAGATAAAATTAGGAATAGTGTTATAGGAGAGCGCTGTGGTGTGAATGAAGAAGTAGTGACAAAGATAAAAAAGAGTATGCTGAGGTGGTTTGGACACGTGGAAAGAATGTGTGAAGAAAGGTTGACTAAACAAGTATACAAAGCGAGTGTGAGTGGAACGATTACAAGGGGAAGACCACGTCGTACTTTCTTGGATCAAATTGAAGATGTGTTAGTGAAAGGTCAGATTAAGAGTACGCGTAATCGAAGAGCATGCATGAAGACTGTGATGAGGGTGAATGAAGCGATGAAGGTATGTCAGGATCGTGGTTTGTGGCAATCCGTAGTCTCTGCCTAACCCTCTGGGAAATAGGCGTGAGGCTATGTATGTATGTATGTATATTATATATTATTAATAATTTATATATTATTAGTAATTATATATTATATATTATTAATATTATAACCATAATAGCGACTATCACTTGGCTAAGGAATATAACTTTTGACATTTCTTACTTTAGACAGTTTCTAAATATATAATGATTAAGTTACCTTAACTTTAGTAATTACTTTTACCCAAAGTAAAGAGTTTTACTTGTTTACAGATAGGGCGGTTAGACTAATGAATGCCTCACAACACGCAGTGTGGGGGCGTACTATATATTATTTCAAGAGTATGTAAGGCGTAGTTTATCTTGGTAAAGAATTGTTTATTTATCTTACATGAGACTAGTGATGTGCCGGATATCCGTATCCGTATCCGCGGATATCCGAGGCAAAAAAAAGAACCGTATCCGTGTCCGTATCCGTTATTATTTGGCGGATCTTTTACGGATCTATTTACTTTATTAATTTTAAATTTATAAACGAAATTCTTTAGGTGATTAGGTAGCAATAAAAAGCTATTAAATTCAATACAGATATTCTTTTATTTCTTAGAATCAAATATTTGGCTCCTTTACGTTGCAAACTTTACCGTAGTTATGGTAATGGTATGGTAACCTAAAGAAAGATCCGCCGCGCAATACAAGTCGAAACATGTATCAAGGTCGCGCGTCCCGACACTGACTGCGTAAGAAAGTTAAGATCCGTATCCGCATCCGTATCCGTGGCTCTTGACACCAAATATCCGTATTCAGATCCGTATCTGCGGATATATATTTTTAACGATCCGGCACATCCCTACATGAGACATTGAGTATTCATGTAGTGATGAAATAATAACACAATATTCGTCACGTCTTTCTTTTGCCTGGGTGATTGTAAAAGATGACTAAGGGATTGATATCACTTTAAGAGAAGTTAAATTCGAAATAAAACCTTTTATCAACATATCTATCTTGTTTGCCATAGTTGGTCAAATTTCCTCCCATGTGAAGAAGGCTTATCCCTAGCCACGAGACATATGTATAGGGTGATGTGATGGGGTGTAGTTTATATTCAAATGCTGCCATGACAAAATTTTCCGACACATAAAGATTATTTTTGTGTAAATATCCAAGAAAAATATGTGTATAAGAATTTTCGTTTTTAGGGTTCCGTACCTCGAAAAGAAAAAACGGAACCCTTATAGGATCACTTTGTTGTCCGTCCGTCCGTCTGTCTGTCTGTCAAGACTCTTTTTCTCAGGAACGCGTGGAGGTATCAAGCTGAAATTTATATCAAATACTCAGGTCTACTATCCCTTAGAGCTGTGAAAAAATCAAACTTTTAAGCTAACGCAATCAAAAGATATAGCTATTTATGTCGCAAATTTCTGCAAATTTTCGACACTCGCAAGGGAATCAAAACCTACAGGGTACTTCCCGTGAACTCAGAATCTTGAAATTTGGAACGAAGCAACATCTTATAGCACAGATTAAGGAAAAATTGTGAAAACTGTAAATTTTTGATTACATCATATAAAAAAATATTTTTAATTCACTACCCCTTTTCATCTGAACGTGTATGGTTAACAAGCAGCAGTTAATTTTGCACTGACAATGAACAGGCAGCGTGACCGAGTGGTCTAAGGCGCTGGTTTAAGACACCGTAGGCACGAGTTCGGAGCTCTTTTTGCTATTTATTTTTGCAAAATTTATTTATAATAATTTAATAATATAATATTATAAATAAAATTATTTAAAACGTTTATAAATACCCGATACGAAACGAAAAATGATGTCACAAACGGGGTTCGAACCCGCACCTATTGGGAATCCGGCCCAACCGTGCTGCCACTTACACCATTGTGAACTATTTTAGGACATGCAAATTTCGAATCATATTATATCTTACGTCTTCAAGGTGACGTATGCCATCTATCGGACAATGTTTACACATTGTATAGACTTAACACTTCAAACTTTACAGTTAGAATTGTATTAAACGATGACACAACCTTATTATTCAAATTACTGAAAATTTTTAGCATTTAATATGCTTAATTATTTATAAATACCCGATACGAAACGAAAAATGATGTCACAAACGGGGTTCGAACCCGCACCTATTGGGAATCCGGCCCAACCGTGCTGCCACTTACACCATTGTGAACTATTTTAGGACATGCAAATTTCGAATCATATTATATCTTACGTCTTCAAGGTGACGTATGCCATCTATCGGACAATGTTTACACATTGTATAGACTTAACACTTCAAACTTTACAGTTAGAATTGTATTAAACGATGACACAACCTTATTATTCAAATTACTGCTAAAAATTTTCAGTAATTTGAATAATAAGGTTGTGTCATCGTTTAATACAATTCTAACTGTAAAGTTTGAAGTGTTAAGTCTATACAATGTGTAAACATTGTCCGATAGATAGCATACGTCACCTTGAAGACGTAAGATATAATATGATTCGAAATTTGCATGTCCTAAAATAGTTCACAATGGTGTAAGTGGCAGCACGGTTGGGCCGGATTCCCAATAGGTGCGAGTTCGAACCCCGTTTGTGACATCATTTTTCGTTTCGTATCGGGTATTTATAAATAATTAAGCATATTAAATGCTAAAAATTTTCAATAATTTGAATAATAAGGTTGTGTCATCGTTTAATACAATTCTAACTGTAAAGTTTGAAGTGTTAAGTCTATACAATGTGTAAACATTGTCCGATAGATGGCATACGTCACCTTGAAGACGTAAGATATAATATGATTCGAAATTTGCATGTCCTAAAATAGTTCACAATGGTGTAAGTGGCAGCACGGTTGGGCCGGATTCCCAATAGGTGCGGGTTCGAACCCCGTTTGTGACATCATTTTTCGTTTCGTATCGGGTATTTATAAATAATTAAGCATATTAAATGCTAAAAATTTTCAGTAATTTGAATAATAAGGTTGTGTCATCGTTTAATACAATTCTAACTGTAAAGTTTGAAGTGTTAACTCTATACAATGTGTAAACATTGTCCGATAGATGGCATACGTCACCTTGAAGACGTAAGATATAATATGATTCGAAATTTGCATGTCCTAAAATAGTTCACAATGGTGTAAGTGGCAGCACGGTTGGGCCGGATTCCCAATAGGTGCGGGTTCGAACCCCGTTTGTGACATCATTTTTCGTTTCGTATCGGGTATTTATAAATAATTAAGCATATTAAATGCTAAAAAATTTCAGTAATTTGAATAATAAGGTTGTGTCATCGTTTAATACAATTCTAACTGTAAAGTTTGAAGTGTTAAGTCTATACAATGTGTAAACATTGTCCGATAGATGGCATACGTCACCTTGAAGACGTAAGATATAATATGATTCGAAATTTGCATGTCCTAAAATAGTTCACAATGGTGTAAGTGGCAGCACGGTTGGGCCGGATTCCCAATAGGTGCGGGTTCGAACCCCGTTTGTGACATCATTTTTCGTTTCGTATCGGGTATTTATAAATAATTAAGCATATTAAATGCTAAAAATTTTCAGTAATTTGAATAATAAGGTTGTGTCATCGTTTAATACAATTCTAACTGTAAAGTTTGAAGTGTTAAGTCTATACAATGTGTAAACATTGTCCGATAGATGGCATACGTCACCTTGAAGACGTAAGATATAATATGATTCGAAATTTGCATGTCCTAAAATAGTTCACAATGGTGTAAGTGGCAGCACGGTTGGGCCGGATTCCCAATAGGTGTGGGTTCGAACCCCGTTTGTGACATCATTTTTCGTTTCGTATCGGGTATTTATAAATAATTAAGCATATTAAATGCTAAAAATTTTCAGTAATTTGAATAATAAGGTTGTGTCATCGTTTAATACAATTCTAACTGTAAAGTTTGAAGTGTTAAGTCTATACAATGTGTAAACATTGTCCGATAGATGGCATACGTCACCTTGAAGACGTAAGATATAATATGATTCGAAATTTGCATGTCCTAAAATAGTTCACAATGGTGTAAGTGGCAGCACGGTTGGGCCGGATTCCCAATAGGTGCGGGTTCGAACCCCGTTTGTGACATCATTTTTCGTTTCGTATCGGGTATTTATAAATAATTAAGCATATTAAATGCTAAAAATTTTCAGTAATTTGAATAATAAGGTTGTGTCATCGTTTAATACAATTCTAACTGTAAAGTTTGAAGTGTTAAGTCTATACAATGTGTAAACATTGTCCGATAGATGGCATACGTCACCTTGAAGACGTAAGATATAATATGATTCGAAATTTGCATGTCCTAAAATAGTTCACAATGGTGTAAGTGGCAGCACGGTTGGGCCGGATTCCCAATAGGTGCGGGTTCGAACCCCGTTTGTGACATCATTTTTCGTTTCGTATCGGGTATTTATAAATAATTAAGCATATTAAATGCTAAAAATTTTCAGTAATTTGAATAATAAGGTTGTGTCATCGTTTAATACAATTCTAACTGTAAAGTTTGAAGTGTTAAGTCTATACAATGTGTAAACATTGTCCGATAGATGGCATACGTCACCTTGAAGACGTAAGATATAATATGATTCGAAATTTGCATGTCCTAAAATAGTTCACAATGGTGTAAGTGGCAGCACGGTTGGGCCGGATTCCCAATAGGTGCGGGTTCGAACCCCGTTTGTGACATCATTTTTCGTTTCGTATCGGGTATTTATAAATAATTAAGCATATTAAATGCTAAAAATTTTCAGTAATTTATTTAAAACGTGTTCATTAAATGTTTTAAAAATTAGTAGTTTTAATATTTATTAAAACTACTAAGTTTTATTTACTACTAATTTAGGTGTAACTTGAATTAATATCAATGAAAAAAGAAACTTGAATTCATCATCATCATTCTCCTACTCTTATCCCAATTACTTGGGATCGATACAATATGTACTCTTCTTTCATAGTACATAATGTAAAAGTTATTGGCAATAGTTTTATGACCGGCCCCCTGCCAGACGTCAACCCTCCTTGGGAATATAATTGTTGACCAAACGACATCAGATGGAGTTGGCCCAGCTCGTTAAAAGCTCTTAGGCTACGTCCGCACAGACAGGTGGCTTGCTTATCGCCTAGAGCTTAGTGGCTTATAATCTGGCTACTTGCTAGGATACAGGTGGCCGCACTGTACCTTGGTCATTTGCTTGTCGGCACGTTGACGAGTTGTCTGAAAATATAATACGTCATAATAACGTACATTAACATCTTTAGTAACTCACTGTAAAAATATTATTATCTCATCAAAAATAAATAAATAACTTTTTTTAGTAGGTAGGTACTAACCATCTTTTACTACTTCAACTGCTACCTCTTCCCATAGTTTATTTAGGACAACCGCATTTTTATGGAGTTCATTAGATGGATTCCATAGAGGTTCTCTTTTAAAAACTGATGTAATTAATATTTCATCCATTTGTTTCTTCTAAAATGCCTCGCGCCTCGTGACAAAAAACCAACACGTTTGTTTACCTCGATACACGCTAAGCGACTAGCTAGGCGTCAAGCGCGCAATGCGGCCGTTCGTAAACATGCTAGAACGTTCGTTATAATAAGCTACTTGCTAGGTGACCCGCTAGGCTCTAGGCGCTAAGCAAGCCGCCTGTCTGTGCGGACGTAGCCTTAGTCGTCTTTTACGACATCCACGAGCAAAGTAAGGGTTGGTAGTATACGTAGCCGCTACCACACAGCACAAAAAAAAAACTTGATTTAATATAAAAAAAAAACTACCGCATAAATATTTTTTTAGTTTTACGGAACCCTTCGTGCGCGAGTACGACTCGCACTTGGCCGATTTTTTTATTTAATATACTAAGAAAACAATGTTTGTATTGCAGGGGACTTTACAAACATAATAAACAAAGACAAATTGCCCTCAGAGTCAGGATACCAATTTTTGGATCGCACAAATTATTGTCCTGCGTGGGAATCGAAGCACAAGCATAATAGATCGATATCTTAACCATTATGCCATCTGTGCAGTCAAATTATACCTATAAAAGATTATCTGTGTATTTTTGTATCGATATGTTCTCATACAATAACAATACATCATTTCAGCTCATATATGTCCCAATGTGGGGCTCGAGCCTCCTCCATAATGAGAGGTAAATATGCGTTTTACATCGCTTAGTCGTCTCTTACGATCACCCACGGGTAAGATAGGTTATAGTGAATTGTATTTTTACTCCGTTACCACACGGAAAATAGCAAAACATGTATGAAAAAGATTTCTATCGCTCTCAGTTTGTCTGTTCATGTGTGTAATCACGAATCTGTCACAAACAAACTATTCAGAAAGATTTTTCGAATAAATTTTCATTTATCAGTAAGATGATTCCTACTGATTATTCAAACGTTCAAAACATATTCTCTATGAATATCTATTGGAATCATCGACAATATCTTTTTCCCTCTTTTTTTATAATTAAAATAAGATACTTCTTCATATTTTAACACTAACTTTTTTTTAATACACTTCTGCGTGGCGTTCACCTTTTGGTTTTTCAAAATTTTTTCAGCAGTAGGTACAGCAGTCTAGCGTTAGCGATGGTTTCGCACTTCATATTGATAATATATATTATTATATTATCATAAAAATTACTTACGGCACGGAAACGTGGTCCCTAAATAAAGGCCTCATAACCATGCTCAAAGTCGCTCATCGTGCTAGGGAGCGGACTATGCTCGGGATTTCTCTGCGTGATAGAATCCGTATTACGGAAATCCGCAGAAGAACGGGTGTAACCGACATAGAAGAACGACGAAGAATTTGCACGCTGAAGTGGCATTGGGCAGGCCACATCGCTCGAAGAACCGACAACCGCTG
The DNA here is from genome assembly GCA_905163515.2 of Lymantria monacha. Lineage (NCBI taxonomy): Eukaryota > Metazoa > Arthropoda > Insecta > Lepidoptera > Erebidae > Lymantria > Lymantria monacha. Next base: position 6,083,648 of record LR991087.1, read on the forward strand.
AGGAAAAAAGGTTCTAGAGTGGCGACCACGTACCGGACGACGCAGTGTAGGACGCCCCCCCACTAGGTGGACAGACGATCTAGTGAAAGGTGCCGAGTTGCTGGGCATCGATGGATGCAAACGGCACAGGACCGCACTCTGTGGCATACCATGAGGGAGGCCTACGTCCAGCAGTAGACGGCAATGGGCTGAAATGATGATGATGATGATGATGATTGATATTGCAATCTTGATGTTTGGAACAATATGTAGCACCCCTTGTTACTGGTGGAGTTTGATAATCAAATTTCTATTACTAATTTTAATTATTCATTTCATCATCATCATTTCAGCTCATACACGTCCCACTGTTGGGCTCGAGCCTCCTACATAATGGGAGGGCATTCGACCTACTATACCATGCTGGTCAGACGTGTTGGTATAAAGATTGATTTCGAGTTTTCCTTCTCTTGCATAGATGTTATATGCATTTTATATCCCTTAGTCGTCTCGTACGATCACCCACAGGTAAAATAGGGGATGGTGTATTCTTACTCCATCACTACACGAAGATTTTAGTTATTAATTGTTGATTATTCATTAACTGTTGATATTCTTCAAGTAATCAATTTGAAGCTCAAACCTCATCCGCAATGGAAGGGAAAGAAACCTACTATTTCACGTTGGTCAGACGTAGACATGAGCTTTATATATATATACATTCAATTTGCGGCTCGTTTTATTTTGTCATCTTTATGGGAGAGTTCCACGTTTGACATTAATTTTTCGCTCGTAAACATATTTTTAAAAATATCCTGACATATTAAATGCTTTTATTTTAAGTTATCCTTCCTTTGCATAGATGTTTTCTGCATATTTTATATCTTAGTCTTGCACTATATTGTTACTCCGTCACCATACGAAGAGTTTAAAGATTTCTAATAATATTAAATCTAATATTGATTGCTTTTACGGATCGTATCGCGTTTAGTATATAATGTATTATAAGATATTAAATTTCGACCCACATTTTTAATACAATATTAAAAATGTAGGTCAAAATTTAATATTTTAAAGGGTCAATATAAATTTCTGTAATAACAATGACATATTGGACGTAAGACACCTCAGTCCTCCCGTGTCCATGATCACTGTAAAGTGTACAAAACGTCGGGAAATTAAAAATCAAATACAAACGCGTAATATTTAAAATCTACCAATATCAGGTACAATATAAAGTAGACAAAAAGACTTATTAAATTAAAAACGATTACAAAATTAACGATGTATAAGAACACTATTTGCTGTAGTTTCGAAGTTTTGAACTTTATGTAAGCACTAGCCGCGTCCGCAACTCCGCCTGTGGCAAATGTAGTATTTGAATTATTAAAAATGTAATTGGGATTAGTCCCCCAATCAAAGAGAGGCCGACCGCGAGAAGGCGACCAAGTAACACTGTTGTTGTTGCCGGGGCATCGACGATAACAGCGCGTAAAATGTAACACGTGAAGCTGGCCACCGAGATCAAGAAACTAGTACCAATAGGTATCGGTATCCAATGGCGATGGAGAGGCGGATATCGTTATGGAGTCACACGTCGCCGTTTTTTCACCCGGCGAGAACGAGTGGGGTATTTCCAGACCATAGCTTACCACAAGAAAAAGGGTATAAGAATCTATTCTAGATGGTACCGAAAGGGTAAATAACCGAGTCCCTATGACCTGGCCATATGGCTTAGAGAGGTATGGCACGTTCAGGAGTCGATGCCGTCCCTTCCATCGCCCCGGACGGATTGGTGTGTGACCACACCATGTCTGTCTCCGAAAAAACCTATTAACATATCAAAATTGAAATAAAAGTATTTTTGTAGTTTTTATCGCATTTATATACGATTTTTAATTTCCTAAAATTTTAACACGTTAGCTGCCATGTCGGGCTATATGTCCGACAAATGAGTGCATCATTCAGACGTTGTCGGACTATATGACCGACAAAACATATCAAAATTCAACGTATCTGTGTAGCCTGCCGGGCGTATTTTCAAGCCTAAAACATGATATTGAGTAAAAATTTGCAAAGCATTTTTTTACGATTTGTTATAATAGACTATGGCAGTTAACGTGTTAAACATTATTCAACAATCACTGTTACGGTACCTATTATCTCACGTCAGAAAGTGAAAGGTGCGCAGAATAGGTTGCGCACCAAAAACGTAACGAGGTCATTCGATCACTAGATTTTACTCCTCAAATTTTTCTCATACCGGGCGCCTTATATGAAAATCGATTCTTAAGGAGTAAACTCCAAAAACAGTGGAATAAACATAATTAGTTTAAAATTAAATCAAATAAAAAATGTCCATGGGGTGATAGACTAAGAAAAACGTGCTCTTAACGTGTCCCTTGCTTGTCCTATTTTATAGGTATAGCTTGAGGTGACAAAAGGATATAAACTGAAAACAGTACCTATGACCATAAATGTTGAGGTCCTCCTGAAACCATAAACGCTACAGAGGTAACTGAAGAAAAAGACGCATTCCAGTGACCCACCCGCACGGCGTCGAGAGGTATGTTGTGGGGCGCGTCTACGAGGTCGTGCGCCGCTTCACCCGTCGCCCTAGACGGATTAGCGGGGCGTGCCAGCACAGTAGCCCACCGCGACCAAAAAAAAAAGATCATAAACGCTGAAAAGTATGATAATTTTATTTTAAATGAACATCAGAAATCATTATCAAATGAAATTTCAAGAAATTCTGCAAATAATTTTTTAATTAATTTAAATTTTTCATATACCTACAATTGTTCACTATGTACAGTACAATATGAAACACATTATTTGTGTTATTTGATAGCTATGTTCTTCTCTTATTATGTGTTCTTCGCAGCATCTGAATATGAGAGATAAAATATAACATATAAAATTTAATCTTTCTTATGTCTTCTATCCAATTATTTACAAGGAATGTAACATAATTTGATAATAAAAATAAATATGTCAATAAGGCCAGGCATTTTACTTGAATATGAAATAAAATTTTGTACAAATTTTAACTATTTTTTTTTATAAAGACATGTACAAGGTGGGTACCTTGTACTAAGTCCTCCTTGTGTTGCAGCCGATTTTACAAACATGAAATTAACGCAGACAAATTACACCCTACTCAGAACAACACTTTGTGTGTTGTCCTGCGTAGGAATCCAATCCATGTAACTGGCACGGAAGGTCATTATCTTAACCACTACGCCATCTGTGCAGTCAATATTAATGACATACACACATTTATAAAAATAACAAGAACCTACAATGGTTGTAAAGTATTCACATCATTCAAAGCTGGAGCCGAAAAAAATATTTGTACAGTCCTCATCACATTCTCACAGTAAAAGGGTGCACTATCTACAATCCATCTTATAACATATATAACAATTTAAAATACGAATTAAACATGTCTTGATTTATAAAAATCCATCGTCGTCTTCCTAATATCATTATTCTCCTACTCTTTGTTCAATTACTTGGGGTCGATATAATATGTACTCTTCTTTCATAGTACATATTGTAGAAATTATTGGCAATATTTTTATGACCGTCCGCCTACCAAACGTCAACCCTCCTTGGGAATGTAATTGTTGACCAAACGGCATCAGATGGAGTTGCCCTAGGGCGTTATAAGGCTCTTAGTCGTCTTTTACGACATCCATGAGCAAAGTAAGGGTTAGTAGTATTCGAAGCCGCTACGACACAGCTTCATCGACATCTTCATAATATAACAAATTTAAATATACAACAAAAATATATAGATTTGAAACTACATGATAACGGCAATCGTTTTCTTTAAATGTCACTCGCAGATTCATATTAAAATATATTTAAGACCTACCAGTTAACGTGCATTGCACTGTTGAACCGCGCGGTCGAGATCCTAGCGACCAATTTTATATACGCGAGCTAGAAGCTATTAGAAGGACACTTAATTTAAATCCATGAATAAAGCACAAATTCTATTGTACATTTTGATCGTATGATCAGTGTAAAAAATATAATTAGTGTATTCTTGTACGGGGTGCAGAGCTAATATGCCTCCTCGTGGTGCAATACCTTATGGTGCATTAACACCTCCCTGGACAAGTCAGACTTTTCCCGTCTGACGGCTAAGATTTCAGCAATAGGGTAACGGCGTACTGTGCGCCGGACAAAGCACGTACAGATGTAGACTAGACTAGACCGTTGTACCCAGTAGGACGGAATGGCGGATTCGCGTATTGCCCTCTCCGAACGGCTTGGGGGTCTCACGCTCTCGCAAGAGTGACCTCCATAGGGCGGCGGCATTAGAGATACGAAACGCTAACATCACCTTCGCGAAGGAGGAGACATGCACATCAGCATCTCCAGAAAACATAAATGACGATGGCACTTCAACTGCTAAAGACCTCTCTGTCGCGTCCTCGTCGTGCTCTGCTGCGGAGAGTTTCACAGCGGCACTGGAGGTCAAATTGGAGGATCTCTCCCTAAGAATCCGGAAGCGTTCCCACAATGGAGGGAGCTTGAAGTCCGATCTTGGGGAGGGGTCTGCGCCGCTTGTGAATGCCGATAGTGGGCAGATCCAGCGTTGAATATCGACGGCTGTATGCAGGGATGATCCGCTCAATGGCGTTGTATGGAGCACCCGTGTGATCGAGGGCTCTGACAGTCCGACTCAGGGCTCTCTTGTGGCGTACTCAAGGGGCCATAGTAGTCAGCGCCATTTGCAGATACCGCACGGTGGCGACCGAAGGAGCGTGCGCATTGGCCAGAACTCTCCCGTGAGATCCGGAGGTGGAGATGCTCGCTGAGCTTTACGGGTGGATGTCTAATAGGATGGGTCACTTATGTATGGAGAAAAAAATTACAGTTGTCTTGCGGGTGCAGTGGTAAAACGATGTCAAAATGTAAGTGGAAAAAGACTCTAAAAACTGGTAACAATCAAAACTAATCTTCTGCCTCCGGTTTCATGTCGAAATTTTCAAAAAAAGTGTAGTTTTAATTTTAATGATCTTAACAGTATGGCAAAAAAAGTACACAGATCAATGTTATCCGTAAATAAAAGTCTTAAACAAATAATAATCAGTATGATTATTAAAGACAGCAAAAATACAAATATGTTTTACGCTAGATATAATCATTCTCCTACTCTTATCCCAGTTACTTGGGTTGATACAATATGTACTCTTCTTTAATAGCACATATTGTAAAAGTTATTGGCAATAGTTTTATGACCGGCCGCCTGCCAGACGTCAACCCTCCTTGAGAATGTAATTGTTGACCAAACGGCATCAGATGGAGTTGGCCCAGGTCGTTATAAGGCTCTTAGTCGTCTTTTACGACATCCACGAGCAAAGTAAGGGTAGTATTTGTAGCCGCTACCACACAGCTACTATATTGACAGCTTAATTAGTGGCAAACTCCTTTTTGCTGACGAATTTGGTCATTAATTTTCTGCCATCATCGGTTTAGAAAAAACGCTTTTTCTTGCTGTTCTGGCAAAAACTAAAGCGTGATCCAATTTAAAATCATATGGATTTCCGGAGCTCCGTCGCAGTTACCTACATTCACATTGGCGATATCACACCCGATTCCATCGAATGAGCTATTGATATTACATTCATGAAAGATATGAGTGTTTGTTATGAAAGATATGAGTGTGTATTCATGAAAGATATGAGCTATTGATATTACATTCATGAAAGATATGAGTGATGTGTGTCAACTTGCAGTGCCTGAAAAGGATATAACATAATCCAAAAACTTTGAGTTAGGTTCTTTTATCAAAGAAATATGCTTTTCAAGTATACGTGGCCTTCATTTTTTCGTCATTTTTAGATATAGTCAAGTTTGGTCTTTTTTCCATCGAAGGACAATGCGGATATTTGTGACACAGTTTGTTGTGATGTTATATTTGTTCTAACTGTTTTGAAGTGTCGGCGCTGCTCTTTTTGTCTATATTTTGTAAATTTGATGACAGCAGAAACTACTGACACTATAGCTGTTGTTGACCTTCTGACACTCCAAATTTATCATACGTATTTAAGAGTAAATCGTAATCAACTACAGTTGCAGTTCTCTCAGTTTTTGGTTTGGTAAACAATCTCATTTGGCCCATTGAGATTGAGATGAGCTACTGAAGGTGACTTTCAGTGCATTTGTAATATGTTTCGTACGCACAGAACGCCAATGCCACCTATTATTATTATCCGCCTAGTAGTTAGTTGGTCATGAGCTTCTGTTCTCTTGTAGGTTCATTCGTTTTGGTTTTACTCTAGGAATAGAAGAAGACTTCGCTAATATTTCTATAATATTGAAACCCCAAACTTTTAGTTCTTTACACGTTGCTCTTTTTTAGTTTACTTCTTATGTTTTACCCTGTGTCGAGTCCACTTATTAAATTTCGTCACACCGTATGTAACGTTGGTGAAATATTATCTTTTAAATCACATATATCAACCAAACAAGGAAATCGTCCAACTATTGTGAGTGCGTTCCACTCTTATGATAATGCAAAATAAATGACTGCATTCTATTAATCAACCTACGGGCCTGTCAAGCATAACTGTCTTAAGAAACGCCCACCTTCCACCCTCACACAAAACGTCTTTAAACGTAATTAGTAAGAACTATTGCGTATAAAATAGCATATCAATAACTGAAAGAAATATCGAGAACACGACGTCAAAAATCTACTTTTTCAAAAACTTCTTTCACAATCCGGAGACAATTAACCTTAAAAAAATTAAGTGAAACTTTACATACAAATTAACTAAACCATTTATTCTGTCGCTCCAGACAGATATAATGGGTTGTGACCACATTGTAGTCCGCCGCAAGAAAAAAGGATATACTGATATTTAGTCATAAATACGCTACATGTGGTGACAGATTAAGAATACAATTCACCACCCTATATCTTACCCGTGGGTGATCGTAAGAGACGAGTAAAAGAATATAAAATGCATATAACATCTATGCAAGAGATGGAAAACTCGAAACAAGAACCTATAGGTACCAATACGTCTGACCAGCGTGGTATAGTAGGGTAATTTCCCTTCTATTACGGAGGAGACTCGAGCCCAATAGTGAGACATATATGATGAGGCTGTGATGATGATGATGATGATGATGATGCTACATGTGTATCAAAATTGCTTGTAATGCTGATGCATATTTATCTATAACTATTGGCTGTGGGCATAACCGCGCAGTCTGGTCGCTTAATGCTCGGAGTCTCTTAGGCAACATAAAAATAAACATTAAATATTAAAAGACTTTCTTCAATAAGTCTGGCAATCTCTGTAAATAAGGGTCTTCTGAATAATTAATTTACATTAAAACATAAAAGGCCTTAGCCTTTGTCCTTTTAGCTTTAGAAATAATAATTTAAATTGGAAAGTCTGTAGATTACTGTGCAGATATTTTTTTGTATTTTCATACCTTTGAAAGAGGAATCGGGCTACACATTTCTTAAGTTTTTAGTCCTATGTAATAAGTACCTACATACCTTTTTTTTATTTACAGGGCATAGTTGAACACTACAGAGTCAGGTTTACAATACTATGTCGCGTATTGCCTTGAAGACATTGCCTTAATAAACCACAAGTAGGCAGCTTAATACAATATCCTTCGAAAGTTATGAGAGCTGTGAGTAAATGCCCAGCCTTGTGGAAGATAATCTATGCTAATTAGGGGCCTTCCATTAATCACAGTGGGGAAGGGGTTTGACAAAAATCACGAAGTATCACAAGGGGGGTGTAGTAAGATATCACGTGTATTTATTTTTTCGTCAAAAGCTGAGATTTCTAAACTGAAAAGTGGCGTGTAGTGTGACTTTGACTTGCCGTTGCCATAGGTGATCTGTATAAAGACCTTTTTACAACATATAAAAAAACAAAAACCAAGAGTATAATGTTCTGTGGGCTAACTACTTCTTTGTAGGCACTAAAAATTCACGTGATGTGGGTGGGGGAGGGGGTCATCGTCTTAAACCTCACTACGTATCACTAAGGGGGAGGGGGGGTAAAAAAAGATCACGTAATTAATGGACGTCCCCTTAATAGCGTGGATCAATTTTCCTGTTAACTGTTCGGCACTTATTATAACATGGGATTGTGGGCATAGCTACTCGAATATCTGTGTGTGCGTGTGCGTACGTGCGTACGTGCGTGCGTGCGTGTGTGTATGTGTGTGTGTGTGTGTGTGTGTGTGTGTGTGTGTGTGTACTTATCGCAACTATACATCCTTATTGTTTTAATTTTTTTTGTAAGTAGGAAGTGGAATTCTTCCAAATCCTCCTATTGGTCTCTTCTAATTAAATTTGTTGCTCGCTCCAAGACAATTAAAAGCATTTTCTGAGGCTTCCTGAACGTCAAACAACGATGTCATTTATGGAGACCATTGTGACCTTGGAGTGCTTTTTTATTTTATTAAATAAAATAACTTTTATTAGTCCTAAAAATAATGAGTCGACACAATTATGGACAAACATTGAAAATTGTAAGCAACACGGCGCTAATAGTAAACAGAATAATATTATGAGACTTATCAAATTTCATACAAATTACCTGTGTTTACACATTACTCGTATTATATTGCTATAGCGAAATAATGTTTGTGCAGTGTTGTAGGTTTAGCTAAACATAATATGTAATGTGAAGGCAACCCTCAGCAAACAACACACTCATAATCAGGCCGTCGGCGACGTAACTGAAAATATGTACGAGAGTATATTCTATGTACATATTTTCTTGCCTTGCAATTGTTATTATCCCATTAATGAATATTATGATAATATTAAATGAAGGAGAGGAAGACCCAGGTATTAGGAACATAACCAAACCATAGTTGTAAGATTGGAAGGAATAAATAAAGTTTAATATTTTTAAAGGGACTTATAAATAAGCACAAATATTAAAAATAACGATCTCTTTTTTTTTGCGGTGGGCAGACGATCATGTATATCACTAAGACATGAAGACTTCCGCGAGGACAAACCGCCGGGCGGGCCACCGCAGAGATGGGGTACCAGTGGCCCGCTCACACGGCGAAGAGAGGAGAGTTGCATGGTGTGTCTATGGGGTCACGCGTCGCCTCTTCCATCACTCCGGACCGACTTGGCGGGGCGAGGCCAGGTCCATAGTCCACGGCAACAAAAAGAAAATACATGAAGCTCATGAAGTTTTATTCTTCATTAAATATACAGGAGAAAAGTATTTGGAAAAAAAAGGATTCTATACATTTGGCTCCTATACAAGCACTGTGGCCGGATAGACGATAATAGACTCCCCTTTTATATGGCGCTAAGTAAATGTATTATGGGCGATTCTTTCGCTATATGTAGTATATTTTTTAATATCATTATTTTTTATTTACTATTGTAAGAAAATAGGTCTTTTGATGTAAATATTGAATAAAACTATTAATATCAACTTTATTTTATTTCTTGAATAATAATAATACAATTATACAATCGCTGTTTTAGTTTTGTTAAGGAAATTTCATACATTTTAGGTAAAGTATTTACACTTGAACTTTTACTAAAATTCCTCCATAGTATGAATGTTTAGACGTCGGAAACTTTTAAATTAGATTTTAATTGCCAATTCTACATCTGAGTAAAATAATATACCATATAGTAGAAAAATCGATCATACTCCCGCTTCTATCCTAACTACTTGGGGTCGACGCAATATGTCCTCTTTTTAACCGACTTCAAAAAGGAGGAGGTTCTATGTTTCATTTCCATATAGCCCTATCAGACGTCATCTCTGTACAAATGTATCCCTGTGTATCCATATCATGCTTCACGCATCCATCCATCTTTTCTTTGGTCTCCCTTTACCCCTAAAGCCTTTAACATACTTAAAACCTTCCTCAGAACATTACTTTCATCCCGTCTCATCACATATCCACAACGTTCAGTCCTTAACTTATCCGTCACTGGCGCAACTTTCAAACATTCTCTTATACGTATAGTAGAAAAATCGATGTTATATATAAAATTGGTAGCAAAGAACAGAGTAAATTCCTCTAGAAATTTGTATGTATACCTATTAATTAGGTCTAGGGTTGCCAATATTTTTTCAGCGAAATACAGTATTTTTTATTGAAATTATATTATTTTATCTAATTTATCTCCGTATGGTGACGGAGGAGAATACTATTCACCACCCCATATCTTACCCGTGGGTGATCGTACGAGACGACTAAGGTATATAAAAACGCATATAACATCTATGGGAGAGAAGGAAAACTCGAAACAAAACCCTATACCAACACGTCTGACCAGCGTAGTAGGTAGTAGAGAAATTAATTCTCTCCCACTGCGGAGGAGGCCCGAGCCCAACATTGGGACATTTATGGGCTGTGATAATGATGATGATGATGACAGTATTTTTCAAAATAAGCTATAAAATATATACACTTCTAAAAATATATAATATTTTATGGCAAATTTTTAAATAAACAAATATATATTTTTTACTTATTTATTTTATAAGAACTATATTTTCTTTTTGCACTTCTTGCATTTTTTCAATGTAAAAGTGTTATATGCTTTACTAGCTTCTGCCCGCGGCTTTGCCTGCGTAAAAGGTTACCTTCCTAAAATTTTTCATCCCCTATTTTTATTTTACCCCTTAAAGGTAAATTTTTACAACATGTTAATGTCATATTTATTTATATCTAATCAATAGCTTAAAAATAAGCTTCAAGCTTTAAAAATGACGTTACTTCCTTACAACTTTTCATCCCCATTTACAAGCTGTTTTGCATTAAAAAGTAGCCTATGTCCTTTATCAGGCTTTAGACTATCTGTGTACCAAATTTCATTTAGATTGGTTCTGTAGTTTTGGCGTGAAAGAGCGACAGAGAGACAGACAGACATAGTTACTTCGCATTTATAATATTAGTAAGGATTACATAAAATTTTTAGATTATTGTAAATGAAAAGGTATTTTTTATTAGTGAGATACTTATACTTCTATTTCTCTCTTCTCAGCATTTCGAAATCATAACTGAAAAATGTTAGATTTTGTTTGGTGTTGAAAATATAGTATTTTGGCGTACAATATATTTCTCCAACAGTATATAGTACGCAGCCCCGAAATATAGTACAATACTATATATTATAGTACGGTTGGCAACCCTAATTAGGCCCCATCTTAAACCTTCGCATTTACCTGTTGGAGATAAAAATTATATTGCCTAAACATAATCAAAATTTGTATAACTTATTATCAGATAAATCCGCCATTAAAATTGTTCAACTTAAATGAAATACTGACATAAATAGAGGCCATTTGTTAGTCGGGTCGTGAGGCTAACCTCTGTCGCTCTTGACATTCAATTTTTGATTTAAATACGTATTGGTCCCGAAATCGTTTCGTGCTTATCTTACATACAATTTGTCTTAATATCGACGAAATGCAAAAAAGCCTCTAAACAAATATTTGAACTCCGTATAAAAAATGTTGAACTTTTTTTTTTATACACTGCTAGTAAGCAGACTCGGCCACGCGTTGCTGTGGCTAAGGTAGCCTCAGTAACACGTGGTGGTTATGCTAATAAATGGTAGCTTATACGCAGCGTTTGTACGTTTAACATAGCGTCATCTATTAAATACTTACTGAATCCAGTCAACAGATACCGCCATCTGTTAAAATCGTTTGGAGATAACAGATAACTGTAACTGTCAAATTATAGACAAATAATTTACAATAAAATAATATAGCGACTATAAATTGAGATGGAAGCTATCTTATCTTTTAAGTCGGATCAAACTATACATGCCGTACAAATTTTATTAAAATCGGTTAAGTACTTTAGGAGTCCATCGCGGACAAACAACGTGACGCGTAATTTATATATATTAAGATGAGAGACTATACTGTGAGAATTTTAAAGCATGCTATATGGTAGCGGTTATAAATACTACCAACTCGTACTTTGCTTGTGGATGTCGTAAAAGACGACTAAGAGCTTTATATAGACCTGGGCCAAATTGACCTGATGCAGTTTGGTCAACAATTACATTCCCAAGGAGGGTTGACGTCAGGCAAGCGGCTGGTCATAAAACTATTGGCAATAAATTTTGAAATATGTACGAGTACATATTGCGTCGAATCTAAGTAATTAGGATAAGAGCAGGAAAATGATGATGTTAGAATTTTAAAACCTAACTAAATGTAGAAACAATTTAGTGCCGACTATGGTGTTCATTGGAATAAATAACTGAGATGTTTCGTCTGCATGACAGGTGCTGCTAGTCTAATAAAGGCAACTCTGTCTAATAAAGTTTTCTCACAAACTGACAACAACGAAGCATTTTTAATAGTGGTAGGACCACGGTGCTGACAGTTCTCTGTCTACAGCCGCGGGCTGGTCCGTCCGGGGTAGTACCACACTCTCGCAAAAGATCGACGTATAAGTAATAGCAATGTGCTATTGCGCTTAGTTCGGTGAGCGAGAGAGCTAGAAGCCCACTTGGCTGGGTTTGGGGTTTATGTTGGTGGCAGTGGCCTAGTTATACCATGGTATTGCAAAGGTCCATGGGCGGTAGTGACACTCAGGCACTCACTCACTCACACCATCAGGTGTGCTGCTTGCTCGTTTGCCACCATTAGAAATAAAAAATGAAAAAAAAATAAAAACATTTTATAAAACCGTTTTGTAGAACCACGCTGTTGACAGTTTGCAGTCTGCAGCCACGGGCCGGTCGGTCCCGGGTTGTACCACACTCTCACAGAAACTCGACGCCTAAGCAGTGGCAATGCTGTTGCACTTCGTACGGTAAATGAGAAAGCCGTAAGCCCAACTTTCTGGGTGGGTTCAGGGTTTTCAATGATAGGCAATGGCCTAGCTGTATTCGTCGGCTCCTGGGGCGTCGCAGACGCAAGTACCTGCGCCTGATGGCGCCCTAGCCGATGCCGCAGGTTACTGGTGACTGTGACTTCAAGACTATTTTAAAGCCAATCCCGAATTTTTTGAAAGATTAAATTGATCATTATCGTTTATGACGACCATTGTGCTTGCTGATTTTGGTATAAGACCATGGTGTTGGTATAATGGATGAATTGCTTAGTAACTACCTCAATTAAATAGCTATATAATTTAAAATGACAATATCAACCTTATCTTTTATTTTTATTTATCGCGCTTATGGGCAAGCTATAGTTACCGTCTTCCGTATTAATTTCCTTCATATATTATTTATCACTTCAAATTGTAATTAGTCCTAGATATTCACTGTCGTTAGTAAGTCAAATCGTTACCATTAATACGGTGCTAATAACCAAATTAATAGTTTCGTTGAGAATTTTAGGAAAATACGAAAATACACGTAAACCACTTTTATATCATATTCACTACACTTCATCACTTTAACTATATCATATATATATATATATATATATATATGAAAGAGCTTGTCCTGATTAACTGATTCATCTTCGCACAGCCTAAACCGCTGGGGCTAATAACATGAAATTTAGACAGTTTCTGCCTTTTATAGTGCAGGTGATCACTAAGAAAGGATTTTTGGAAATTTCTCCGGGGAGATGAGCCTCGTTAGCATTATGCTGCAACTCATCTAGGAGAAGAAAAACACCGAAATATAACCCGAGGAGATTAGTCTCGTTAGCACTGATCTGCAATTGTATCCAACTCCGTCATTTTTGAAGTTAGATTATTGAAAATTTGTATTCGCTTATTTAATATTAAATGAATAAAAACGTGATTTATTATTTTTGGAATTTTCTCCTCAAAGGGTGAAAAGTAAGGGGTTGAAAGTTAGTATGAAACTTCGTCAATTTTGAGGTTATATACCTGAAAATTTGTTATTAACTATATAATGTTAAATAAAAATTATCTGTTTCCGCATTTTTGGAAATTCTCCCCTAAGGGAGTAGAATAGGGCTTGCAAGTTTTTCTATGAAACTTTGGCAGTTTTGAAGTTAAAACCATTAAACTTTGGATTTGCGTATTTAATATTAAATAAACAAATACGTGTTTCAGCATTTTTGGAAATTGCCCTCTTAAGGATAAAAAATTTGTGTTGCAAGTTTGTATGAAACTTGGTCAGTTTTGAAGTTAGATTCCTGAAAATTTGTATTCGACTATTTAATATTAAATAAGTAAATACATGTTTCAGCATTTTTGGAAATTTCTCCCCAAATGGTGAAAAATAAGGGGTTGCAAGTTTGGATGAAATTTCGTCAGTTCTAAAGTTAGATCCCTGTAAATTAGTTTTCAGCCATTAAATGTTAACTTAAAAAATACCTTTTTCACTATTTTTGGAAATTTCACCCTTAAGGGTGTAAAATAGGAATTACAAATTTGAATGACATTTAAAAACTTGGTCAGCTTTACAATTAGATCCCTGATATTTCGTTTTTAGCTATTTAATATTAAATAAGGGAATACCTGTTTCAGCATTTTGTAATTTTTTGAACCTAGGGGTGAAAAATAGGGATTGCAAATTTGTATGAAACTACGACAATTTTGAAGAGAAAGCTTATTTTTAGCTATTTAATATTAGACAAAATACGTGTTTTAGCTTTTTTTAATTTTTTTCCCTATGAGTCTAAAATAGGGGTTGCCATTTTTTATGAAACTTTATCAGTTTTGAAGTTACATTCCTGAAAATGTTTATTTGGCTCTTTAGCACTAAAACAAATAAGTGTATCAGCATTTTTAGAAATTTCTCTGCTAAGGATGTAAAATGGGGATTGCAATTTTGTATTAAACTTCATCGACTTTGAAGTTAGATATGTGAAATTTTGTATTTAGTTATTTAATATTAACTAAAAATAATACAAGTTTTAGCATTTTTGGTAATTTCTCCCGTATGGCTGTAAAATAGGGATTAAAAGTTTTTTATGAAATTTTGTCAGTATTAAAGTTATATTAGTGAAAATTTATATTTGGCTATTTGGTATTAAATAAAAAAGTACGTGTTTCACCATTTTTAAAAATTTCTTCCTAAAAATAGGGATCGCAGTTTGTATGAAACTTCGTCAGATTTGAAGTTCGATCCGTGATCATTTGTATTTGGCTATTAAGTATTAAATGTTAAAAATATGTGTTTCATAAAGTTTGTAAATTTCTATGAGCAGGATGTAAAATACTGGTTACAAGTTTTTCATGAAATTTTAACAGTTTTTAAGTTATACACTTGTGAGGCCTTTTGTTTGATTATTTTTGTTTCAATGTTTTTGGATATTTTCTAATAAACCATGTCAATGTCAAACAGGGGTTGCAAGTTTATTAGAAACATCATCAGTTTTATAGTTCATCATCATCATCATCTCAACTCATATATGTCCCACTGATGGGCTCGAGCCTCCTCCGTAATGGGAGGGAAATTGATCTACTATACCACACTGGTCAGACGTGTTGGTATAGGGTTTTGTTTCGAGTTTTCCTTCATCGGCATAGACGTTATATGTGTTTTATATCCCTTACTCGTCTCTTACGATTACCCACGGGTAAGATGGGGTGGTGAACTGTATTCTTACTCCGTCACCACACGGAAAGTTTTAAAGTTAGTACCTTGCAAATAGTTATTTGCCTATTACATATTAAATAAATAAATACATAATTTCAGCATTTTTGGAAAAATGTACACTGAATATGTAAAATAGGGGTTGGTTCATACCAATGAAAATATGTATTTGGCTATTCAATATTAAATAACAAATACGTATTTCACCAATTATTTAAATCATTTCCTAAAGAGAAATGGATGTTGGCAATTTGTACGGCAATTAACTTATAAACAAGTACGGAACTTTGTTTGGCTTTTTTTAAAACTAATCTGTAATTTAACTACAATTCATCATTCTCTTGCCCTTATTCCAATTACTTGCGGTCGTCGCAATACGTACCTACTCCTGTTTCTATATATTGCAAAAGTGATTGGCAATAATTTTATGAACTGCCGCCTGCCTGACGTCATCCCTCCTTAGGAATGTAATTATTAACTAGACGGCATGAGGTGGTGTTGGCCCAGGCCCATACAAAGCTCTTAGTCGTCTTTTACGACATCCACGAGCAAAGTAAGGGTTGGCAGTATTCATAACCACTACCACACAGCGACTGTAACTTAACCAAATACAAATATTTAATTAAAGATGAAAAACACGTACTAAAGTTTTTTTTTTTTTTTTTTTTTTAATCATCCCTTAAGAAAGTAAAATATGATATTAAAGTTTGTATGAAAATGCGTCAATTTGAAAGAAAGAAAGATCCTTAACAAATCTAAAAAAAATGTTGTTATATTAAAAATAAGTTAAGGCGTGTTTCAATGTTTTTAGAAAATATACCCCTACGGAGACTAAGTTATAGTTGTATGAAAATTGTCACTTTTGGAATGAAATCTATAGAACTTAGTACATCGATGCTAAAGCATAAATTCATAAGGATGGTTGACGTTTGCCGAAGCCGGGACGGTCTCCGGACTCGGCCTCGGCCTATAGGCCGATCGTGCTGCTGGACGATACGGGTAAGCTGTTGGAGAGGATCCTGGCTGCCCGTATCGGCCAGCACCTTAGCGAGGTTGGCCCCGATCTGTCGGACGCCCAATTTGGTTTCCGAAAGGGGCGTTCGACGATCGCAGCCTTGCTGCGCCTGAGGGCCGTAGTCGTGGAGGCTGTCACTGGCGGTGGGGTGCTGTTGGCAGTGTCTCTAGACATCGCCAACGCATTCAATAGTCTGCCATTCAGCTGCATCAGGGAGGCACTCCGGTATCACGGGGTGCCTGTATACCTGAGGCGGCTGGTGGCAGACTATTTGGAGGGGCGCAGCGTCCTCTATAAGAACCGAGTAGGGGATTTTGTGCGAACGCCCATGTCGTACGGTGTTCCGCAGGGGTCGGTCTTGGGGCCGACTTTGTGGAGCATCGGCTACGACTGGGCGTTGAGAGGGAGCCTCCCGCCCGGGCTGGGCGTAATTTGTTACGCCGACGATACACTCGTCACAGCCCGGGGTGGGACGCTGGAGGAGGCGGCACGCCTGGCAACTCTTGGCACCGAGGAGATTGTCAGGCGGATCGAGGCGCTGGGGCTAAGGGTGGCCCTGGATAAGACTGAGGCCTTATTATTCCATGGGCCCCGCACCAGTCCACCCACCGACGCCTCGATCACCGTCAATTCGGTTCCCATCAGCATCCGGGCCCATATGAGGTACTTGGGCCTGGTGCTCGACGGGCGATGGTGGTTCCGGGAGCATTTCCGTCGGCTTGCTCCACGGCTTGTCGGCGCGGCGTCTGCCCTATCCTGGCTTATGCCGAATGTAGGCGGCCCCAGCGCTACGTGCCGACTGCTGTACGCGGGGGTGGTCCGGTTGATGGCCCTGTACGGCGCACCCGTGTGGGCGGGGTCCCTGATCGTCCGACTTAGGGCTCTACTATGGCGACCACAGCGGGCCATGGTGGTCAGGGCCATACGCGGATACCGCACGGTGGCGACGGAGGCAGCATGCCTGTTGGCCGGAACACCTCCGTGGGACTTGGAGGCGGAGATGCTCGCCGGACTGTACCGGCGGGTGTCAGCGACGCGGGCAGGGGGCGGCCCCGTCTCGCTTAGTGAGATGGCCGCTTGGCGGGGCGACGCCCGCCGTGACGTTATTGCTCGTTGGGCAATCCGGCTGGAAAGGCCTCGGTTCGGTGTTCGGACCATCGAGGCCTTCCGGCCAGTGCTGATGGAGTGGTTGGGTCGACAGCACGGGGTCCTTTCCTTCCGACTGGTGCAGGTCTTGACGGGGCATGGTTGCTTCGGCAAGTACCTGCACACGGTCATGAGGAAGGAGAGTACACCGTCCTGCCACCACTGCGATTGCGACGAGGACACGGCGCAGCACACGCTCGAGGTCTGTGTGGCCTGGGCAGAGCAGCGCCGTGAACTCGTCGCGATCAACGGTGCCGACCTGGCGCTGCCGACCATCGCTAAGGCGATGCTCGACAGCGTCAGGAACTGAGACGCGGTCGCCGCCTTCTGCGAGACAGTTGTCTCGCGGAAGGAGACGGCGGGGCGACTCCGAGAGGAAATCCTCTTCGGTGAGACGCTCCGTCGCCGGCGCCTGGGGCGGCGGAGGCGCGAGTATCTGCGCCTAATGCCGCCCTAGCCGAGGCCGCGGGTGACTGGACCGGGGAATAGTCCTTCACCCGCAGAGAGGCTGACCGCGTGAGGGCGACGCCCCGGCAGTTAGCTGGGGCGTTGACGGGGGATGATACCCGAAAGGGTAACCCGCCGGGCTGGCCACGGAAGGCAAGGAAGCGGTACCAGTGGCCGGCCCAATGGCGATGGGGAGGGAATACGGTGGGTTATGGGGCCACGCGCTGCCCTTACGTCGCCCCGGACGGTACGGGCGACGTGTGACCGGGCCATAGCCTACCCAAAAAAAAAAAAAAAAAAAAAAAAAGATGGTTGACGTTAGGCAAGCGGCTGGTCATAAAGCTATTGCCAATAACTTTTGCCATATATAGGAAGAGGAGTACATATTGCGTCCACCCCAAATAATTGGTAATAGTAGTAATATAAAAAAATAAAATAAACTTATATTTAGTTAAAAAAAACGTAAAATTAAGAAAAATCTAATATCAAAATAAAAGTGTTATATATTTTTTTTAACTTATTAGTTCTTTATTAAGTAAAGATATTATATTAATTAATTTTTGACCATTCAAACAACTAGCCATATTTTAATGTAACCACACGGACGAAGCCGTGGTTTGCCACAGCTAGTATTTCATAAAATACCAGCAAAATTATTCAATATAACACTATAAAACACTAAAGAAATTAATATAATACAAGAGCATGACATGACATTTCCATATTCGCGCCAAAACTCCATATTTTTACCTTATGTTTAAATTTGAAAAACCAGTAAAAATATAGATATCAATAAGTTAGAGAGATTTGAAAAAATACCGACTTAAAGTTAGAATCATTCAATATAAAAACATTGAAAGAATAGATCGTCTCGATGCGATGATAGGAATCAAACGACCAAGCCATAAAAATAAGTTTTCCACAGAAATTGACTGCGAGATGGGTTTAATATTTTACTTGAGCGATATGATAGGGATCTTTTATAGCATCTGTTATGAGTTTAAAATGTAATATTGCAACGAATAACTTTGATGTAATCGAATTTTTCTTGCATAAATATTGTTTAGAAATTTAATTTATTAAAAGTTTATCTATATAATATTGTGTTCACAAAATTACAGAATGTTCGAAACCAATGACTTATAAATACTATAATAAATCGCAAGGTAACGACTTTAATTACTACGTAATGTTTTATGAAGCCTTGAACAAGATGGAGCACTGTTATTCTATAAGACTTGCAACAGACTATCTACTTGCGATTACATAACAGGCCGGTTATCATCAGCAAATAGGACAAGGTAAAATGTCTCGTCATTAGCATATGCGTCTACTTCTACTCCTTAAAACGTCCGCGGCTATCACGTTTCACACCGAATCGGGACGAACTCAATACTATATGGCATCAGCTATATGGAAGTTTGGTTTGGTCTAAGGCCCTGTGCGCCACAATAATGTAAATTACAGCGGTTAACGCTATAAGAATATACAGCATATTGCAAAATGAAGCAAACAATTACGAAACAAAACAATAGTCAAATTGCGATAAAATGGCCACCATTTTCATGCCAAGAACCATTCAAACCATTTAATTAAGATGGAAATAATTATTATAGATATGACATCATTAAACGTGATATAATTACTTAATAATGAAAAGGACGCTGTTATTTTATTATTATTACGGAGGCGTTTAAAGATAAAATCTGTATGGCCATCAATTCACCAATGAAAATTTTTAATTAGAAAATAATTAACTATAAGAATTATTCGATTCATTTTTATTAGAGATATTTCTGTATAATTATATTATGATTAACCTGTTTTAGAGTCAAAGTGTTTTAGAGTCAATACGTGACTACAGATCGTGATATTAGGGGTCAAAATTCAAAGTGAAAATAAATATAGGCAAAAAAATAGGAAAAACAAAATCTCTCTAGGAGGTTTTGTGGCGTAAGTATTATGGAACTATGTGGGGAACATATGGAACACAGTAAATGGTAATAATTGTATTCTATTTATCTGTAATATTAGATTTTAAATTATTTTTTTGTGTAACTCTTACTTTTTGTGTTGCTAATTATTCCGGTATGCTGATAAAGATAATATTTATTTAGCAAAGCCATGCTTAATAGCCATATTCTTTTTCATTTATTTTATTAACCGACTTCAAAAAAGGAGGAGTTTCTCAATTCGCCTGTTTTTTTTATGTTTGTTACCTCATAACTTTCGACTGGGCGAAGCGATTTATGATTTTTTTTAGCGATAAGTTATTTTGTACTTTTCAGTTTTTGAAGTCAGTTGTTTTAATCGTAGTTTTATTTTTTTATCTATCTAATATCTTTAAACAAGTATTTTTTTTTATATTTCTGTATTTTATATTTACTTATTTTTATGTTTCTTTATTTTCAGAATCTCAGTAACGTCACTATCGATTTCCATGAAATTTAATATGCAGGCGGTTTCAGGGACGATAAATCGAGGTTTTCAGACATTGAATAATAGTGGTAGGACCACGCTGTTGACAGTTTTCTGTCTACAGCCGCGGGCCGGTCCGTCCGAGGTAGTACCACACTCTCACAGAAGATCGACGTCTGTGTAATGGCAATGTGCTATTGCGTTATGTTTGGTGAGCGGGAGAGCCAGAAGCCCAATTGTGTGAATTTGGGGATTTTGTTGGTAGGCAGCGCCGTAAGCTATACTCTTGGTGATGCAAAGGTCCATGGGCGGCAATGACAGTTACCATCAGGTATGCTGCTTGCTCGTTTGCCACCATAAACATTAAAAAAAATTAAAAGTCGGTGTTTAGAGGCAAGGTAGATTATGAAGGTAAATCTGTTCAATGCGAACAAAAAAAAATCTCGTTAAAAATAACAATATCAGTGACCATGGTTTTTATCAGAAACAGATCATAGTGTGGAAAAGAAATATATTTTAATCATACAAATGGACGCCGAAACAACTATACAGCAACACATATTATTATATAGTCCTTTCATAAGACGTCACAATTGCCAAAGTTTTGTCACATGGCAAAGAAAAATGGATTCTATAGCAAATATTAGACCCAATAATTTTATCAACTTATCTAATAACTTTAAACGAGCAATTATTGTATATATATAATCTGAATCTCGGAAACGGCTACAAGGATTTTCAAAATTTAGCATTGGTACTGGGGCCCCTAAATAGATCTAGCTAGGTTTCATTTATAGAAAAAAATATTGGTTTGCCAGTATTTTTAGGCAACGAAAAAATTTAATTCTTCGTTGGCTGAAAACTAATAATATATGAAGGTAAATTTTGACGCTATCATTAAGAATAGACATAGCTCAATTGAAAAATCAAGCAGTCTAATCGAGACAGTTCCGGTTCGGATTCTTCTCTCTTTTATTATTTTTTGCCTTTTTAATTCTTTTTACCCGACTGCAAAGGAGTGGTATTGTGTTTAACAGTCTATGTATGTATGTATGTTTGTATGTTCCTTTGAAGCACTATATATACCAAAAGCCTGGGCCGATTTTTATGATTCGCACGTCAATCGATTCCTCTTAATCCGGCGAGTGTCACTAAAGATATGACGTTATTGAAAATGCAATATGGCGACTACTGGACGCCATATTGTGAAAATTAAAAAAATTAAAGTCAACAAACTATATCTAGTGGGGTATCGTTAAATAGGTATTTAAAAATCATTATTAGTTTTCTTTCAATATTTTTCGATTTGACTGACCGTTAGGATCTATATTGATTTAAAGTTTCGTAACAACCTTTCTCACATATAGGTTTTTTAGACAGTAGAAATTTACGATGAAAAGACGAAAAATTCATATAACTGGATGTGGATGGACATATACTGAAGTATCTATTAGGTATATTGTCCTATATACCATAGGTAGTATAGTAGTAGCTACCTAAAGTATCTAATGTCTGCCGCGGTCGCCCATCTCCAATTTCTTACGATATAGTACTTTACTTCAGTCGAAAAACTATAAATAGTTAGGTACTTACCTACTTATTAATAAATAAGATAACTATAGCTACATAGGTATTTATAACTAAAAAGTCTAAAATAAAAAAAAATATTAAAAAAAATCAAATCAAAAACTGAAAAGATAAAAACAAGCACTTAGATGTCCGGTGGTCTAGAATTCTATAATATATTATTGAATAAATACTATTGCAGAAAATGAAATATATTTTAATAATAGAACATGACAACTGAACAGTCGGGATCCTTTATTCGACAGCAAATCTAACTTTTCAATGGATCCCTATTGAACATAAAGTGCTATTGAACATAAAGAGTGAAAAAATTGTTTCATTTTAAACTTATTTTTTTTATTGTAAAGCTTGTGAAAGGAATACATTTTTTGTTTGTCCATTGTACATAGAAATCAGATGGTTTAATAACTCTAGAGCATGCAACACACAATTGCCCACAAGGGAGGCCTTCATTTTCCAAATTCAAGCCACACAATTGCAAAGATTATCGATTTCTTTTTATAAGAAAGTAATATATTCAATTTTCTTTAGAAAAATGTTAGATGTTCATGATGAAGATGTTACTTGCGAATAGATTAAGTTAATCTATAAGTTAGTTTGTAAGTTTGTTTTGTGGGCATAACTATATGCACAGAAATATTAATTACTTTAGAAGGGCCATCGGTCTTATTTTGTACTAAAACCAGTGTCGCCGCTTTTCTCCCTCTGTTTAATGTTAACACATACGCAAGGCATATGCTTACAACAATTTCGCACATAAACACATCACACACACACACATCTCGGCGCTGCAAATATCGGAGCTGCAAATCATTCACACATTAGCAAGTGGCACAGGACTGTTCTGAGTGGCATTTTCGTGGGGAAGCTATACCCAATAGGGGATGTCACGGGCTGATGGACGGTTGTCATAATCACAACCACGACTGCGAGTACGATTAAACAGAGTGTTATGTTTGTTTATAAAAGGTTGGAAAATCTGGTTTAGGCTTTTAATTCGACAAAACTTTCATAATGTGTCTTATACTGGGACCGACCCCATATCCGAAACTTTTATATCGGTTTATTTTTAATTCAGCTATCCGAAAGTGATGACTGTGGATATCCCCAACATCTCTAAAATGCAGGTTTTGAGGGTTTTAAATCCATATAGCTAAGTTTCATTTATAGAAAATGTAATTATTTTTGTGTTTTCGGTCAATTAAAAAAATAAACTTTTCGTTCGCTGAAAATTATTAGAATATGAAAGCAAATTTAGCCCCTGTCATTGAGAATAGGCATAGCTCAGTTACGAAATCGAACAATCAAATCCAGATAGCTCAGGTTTGATCCTTGGTTTTTCTCTTTTTATTGTTTTCCTTTTATTAATGTTTATAATGTTATATTATTTTATCACTTATTTTTTAATATCAAAATATATTTTGCAAAGAAAATAAAACCCGATATAAGCTCAGACATCCAAATATATATTATGCATTCAAACGAACGATCTCTCCATTTCTCAATGTTTATTTGTGAAAGATTTGTGATTGTTTTTTAAGAAAATTTGTGAACAGTATAAAAATGAGGAAAATATATTTCTAAGTGATCCATTGTTTACATTAACGTTTGTGAATATTTCGACTCTTCTTTGTAATTGTCCCATATTTTTGCTTAAAACTTTTTCAGGTTCGTAACGGACTACAAATAAATATACATATATACTACAAAACAATATAAATATCTATTATCTGAATCGTGAGTGACAGTATTGACATTTTCAAATAATTCTTCATTCCCTTTACTTTCAGTTATTGCCGCAATTGACTGATTTACTGGATAATATTTACTAACTTTTTCATTTATAATCTTATTTCGTTACTAAATTAAATTTTCCATTTATTTTTCTTCAAAAGACCGCTGCATTCAAGAAATACATACATACATATCATCACGCCATATCCCTTGCAGGGTAGGCAGAGAGTACAGAGTGCCAGAGAACTCTATCTTTGCATACTTCACTCGCTTCCTCAACATTCATCTCTTCATACACGCTCGCCGGTTTTGGAGGCTCTTGACTCCACCTTCCTTCAGTACATGACCGATCTGGTCTAGGTAGGTTAGTCTCGGTCTCCCCCGGTACCTACATCCTTCCACTTTCGCATTGTATATCTTCTTAACCAGACGTTCGTTCGGCACTCTTTCCACATGTCTGAACCATCGGAGCATTCCCTTTCGCATCTTTACACCATTCAAGAAATAAGCCATATATTGCGAGAGTAGGTGGTAGGACGTTAGTGGTAGGACCACGCTGTTAGCAGTTTCTGTCTACAACGCAGGCCAGTCCATCCGGGTACCACACTCTCGTAGAAGATCAACTTCTGAGCAATGGCAATGTACTATTGTGCTTCGTTTGGTGAATGAGAGAGCCGGAAGCTCAACTGGGTGGGTTTGGGGTTTGTATCGTTAAGCATGGCGTAGCTATTATACCCTAGGTATTGCAAAGGTCCATGGGTGGCAGTAACACTTATCAACAGGTGTGCTGCTTGCTTGTTTGCCACCATAAGTAATAAAAAAGGGACCTTAAAAACGTAATTAACAGGACACAAATGATACCCAGACTCAGGACAACTATTTATGGATTGCACAAAGAGATGACCTGCGTGGGAATCAAACCCATGACACTTGGGCCTGCAGGTCTGTGTATTAACTGTGTGACTACTACACCACCTATGCAGTTACCACTCTCATAGTATGGATTTCAAATAATTCTGGAGATACAACCAAAATACATTACAGTCACTTGCTGCCGAAGATCCGGGTTCAGTGGTAATTGAATGAAGATAGAAAGGGATGAGGGTAGAGCTTGAGCTTCAGATTCTCTCACTCGCCAAACGAAAGACAGTAGCAAATTATTATGACTTAGGCATCGATTTATTACTTAGGCTCTTATATGATTGAAAAAGAGAAAACTTTAAGAAGCGCACGATTTGAACTTGTATTTTTCTCGCCCTGTATTTTTGAAGTGAAATCTTCTTTTGGCGCACCGCACACAGATTTTTTCGTAGGCTGCAAGTGAAGATCCGTCACGCTCTGAGGTGAAAGGCTCGATCGGGTGAACTCGGTACGCCCGAGTGTACCCGAGCGAGAAAGATACAATCAGCTGCTCTTCACTACTGTGTGGCTGTGTTTAGTATATTCAATTTACACCTTATAAATGTTATTATTAATTAATATCAATTATTAAATAGTTTTTAATTGTTATCATTGATGCGTAATAATAATTATTTTAGCAATCATTTTTTGGTTTATATTGTGAGGTTAGTGTACATAGTTAGGGGTTTATGGTGCTAATAATATCTAGTGAAAAAATTAAAGATTATAAAAAAAGTGTGTGTGTCAACTCCGACGCACGACTGGAGTTTACTCTTTAAGTACGATTATCAAAACAGGCGCAAAAAAGCTCATTTGACTAAAAACAATATATATATATATATTTATTTACATTTATTAAAAATGTTCAGTGAAGTATTTATTATCTCACGTCAGAAAGTGAAAGGTGCGCAGAATAGGTTGCGCACCAAAAACGTAACTAGGTCATTCGATCACTAGATTTTACTCCTCAAATTTCCCTCATACCAGGCGCCTTATATGAAAATCGATTCTTAATGAATAAACTTCAATAAACTCCAAAAACATTTTAAGTTTTTATTTCTAACGGCAGTTCTCATGACTGCTTTGTTTTTATAAATCTATTGACATATTTTATGTAAAAAAAAAAAAAAATTAATTATACTTACACTGAAATTTTTAGCATTTAATATGCTTAATTATTTATAAATACCCGATACGAAACGAAAAATGATGTCACAAGCGGGGTTCGAACCCGCACCTATTGGGAATACGGCCCAACCGTGCTGCCACTTACACCATCGTGAACTATTTTAGGACATGCAAATTTCGAATCATATTATATCTTACGTCTTCAAGGTGACGTATGCCATCTATCGGACAATGTTTACACATTGTATAGACTTAATACTTCAAACTTTACAGTTAGAATTGTATTAAACGATGACACAACCTTGTTATTCAAATTACTGAATTTTTTAGCATTTAATATGCTTAATTATTTATAAATACCCGATACGAAACGAAAAATGATGTCACAAGCGGGGTTCGAACCCGCACCTATTGGGAATCCGGCCCAACCGTGCTGCCACTTACACCATCGTGAACTATTTTAGGACATGCAAATTTCGAATCATATTATATCTTACGTCTTCAAGGTGACGTATGCCATCTATCGGACAATGTTTACACATTGTATAGACTTAATACTTCAAACTTTACAGTTAGAATTGTATTAAACGATGACACAACCTTGTTATTCAAATTACTGAAATTTTTAGCATTTAATATGCTTAATTATTTATAAATACCCGATACGAAACGAAAAATGATGTCACAAGCGGGGTTCGAACCCGCACCTATTGGGAATCCGGCCCAACCGTGCTGCCACTTACACCATCGTGAACTATTTTAGGACATGCAAATTTCGAATCATATTATATCTTACGTCTTCAAGGTGACGTATGCCATCTATCGGACAATGTTTACACATTGTATAGACTTAATACTTCAAACTTTACAGTTAGAATTGTATTAAACGATGACACAACCTTGTTATTCAAATTACTGAAATTTTTAGCATTTAATATGCTTAATTATTTATAAATACCCGATACGAAACGAAAAATGATGTCACAAGCGGGGTTCGAACCCGCACCTATTGGGAATCCGGCCCAACCGTGCTGCCACTTACACCAATCTATATCTATATATATACAATGTGTAAACATTGTCCGATAGATGGCATACGTCACCTTGAAGACGTAAGATATAATATGATTCGAAATTTGCATGTCCTAAAATATACTTACACTGTTAATTTTTTTTGTAAAATTGCAATTGTTTTACACAACAAATAAGAGCAGAATTCCAAATCAACGTATACTAATACAAAACGTAATACAATTCGAGTAAAATTACAAGACATGTGAAGGAATGAAAGAAACTTACTATAGTGAGTTGTAATTTTTTTTACAATCTTTTTGTTATAACCCTCACGTTTTGTATAGTAATTTTACAAAACGGAATTATAGTATTAATTTCTTGTTGTGCGTTAAAACCACGGAGCAAATACAGCTCCGTGGTTAAAACTTCCAACGTTTTTTGTAAAAAAAATTGCAGAAATTTTTAACAGTGCACCGTATCTTAAATTGATATCTTATAATTTAGCACTCGATTGGCAAAATAATCCTTAAGTTTGTCACTTTCCCCTCGTCCTTTGATTTATCATTATTTATGTTTAAAAACTGTAAAAGTAATATCACAGACTAAGAACTGCCTTAATGCAAATTAATTATTCAAGAGAAACTTCCTTTATTCACAAAGATTGTAATAGAATTTAGAGCAAAATATTTTAACATAAAAAAATAAATACATTAAAAAATCTTAAATTTATTTCGCCGTTCTAATATTTAAGAAATCTGCGAATGACATTTGAAAGTAAAATATATTTTATTTTGTTTTTCCTTACGTGAATTATATTTGGAGTTTATAAGTAGCCCTGGGCTTTCCTCTAAAATCAAGACATCTGTTCTGGTGGTACGCTTAATTGGTGGTCAGTGGTAATACGACAGGTTGTACAGCCGCAAGTCACCATTTCGTTGTGCCGGATGAATCGGCGATCTTAACTTAAAATCACACAGATCGAGCTATGGTCTAGACCAGGAGTCGGCAACTTTTTGGGTCAGAAGAGCCAAAAATTTGAATTTATAAAGTTTTAAAGTTTTTAAAGGGCCACAATTTTTTGTGCCAACAATAATTTGTTGCTTATCCTCATTAATCAATTCAGAACCATTTTTAAATGTTTTCTTTATAAAATATATTTTTGCGTATAAAACTAAAGAGCCGCAATTGGTACTGCTGGTATAGATCATAGTCTGTTTAAGAAAAGTAGTTACTCTTAGGTGGACTTTCGTGGTGAAATTATATAACATAAACTTGATATATGTATGTATATTCAAATATTTCAAATACACACTAGTTAATGACCAACCGCGTCAAGTCTCGCGAGTTCGATTTCGAGTTTCCCTTCTCTTGCATCTATGTTATATGCATATTATAGCCCATAGTAATCTTTAATGATAGCCATCAATAAGGCAGTTGTAATCAATTTTATTTCTACTCCATCACAACACGGCAAATCGCTTATATACTTTTGTAATACTAGGAACAGCGAGGCTGCTGGTTACCGTGAATAAAGTGCTCTTCTTAAACTTCGTTTAAAGAAGGACATCTTTAATATATACAAAAACCTTATCCTATAGTCATTGGACCGCCGGTACTGACTTAATGGTCATTCAGCGATTTTAGGAGTTTACTCCTTAAGAATCGATTTTCATATAAGGCGCAAGGTATGAGAAAATTTTGAGGAGTATAATCTAGTGATCGAATGACCTCGTTACGTTTTTGGTGCGCAACCCATTCTGCGCACCTTTCACTTTCTAACGTGAGATAATACTTCACTGAACAGTTTTAATAAATGTAAATATATATATATATATATATATATATATATATATATATATATATATATATATATATATATTATTTTTAGTCAAATGAGCTTTTTACGCCTGTTTTGATAATCGTACTTAAGGAGTAAACTCCAGTCGTGCGTCGGAGCTGACACACACACTTTTTTTTTATTTTAAGTACCATCCACCGTCAACATCCCGGTATTAAACAATAGTTGCCGGGGCATTGCCCTCACGCAGTCAGAATCTCTGTGAATGAATTAATACCCGGTCTAATCACCCACAAACTAATTTCCTTATAATGTTTTTTTTTTCAATGTTAAAATATAAGTAATAATTAATCAAGTCCATTACTTTGAAAAGTAAGAAAAACGCTCCAAGATCTCCGAGTTGCATTTATTTTTAAAACTATAGCCTGCCTAAAAAACAAGTGCGAGTTGGACTCGCGCACGAAGGGTTCCGTACCATTATCTGTAACCTAATCTCGCAAGTTACAGACACTTTTCGCAGTGTCCGATTGAGCTGGAAAACGACAAAATTAACAAGAATTAACGACAATTAACAAGAAAATCACGTTTATTGTAGGTATAGGGCCCTCCTAAACTATTTAATTTATTTTAATTTACCTTATTGTTTATTTTTAAACTAAATATACAATTAAATATTCGGTAAATATTTCAAGTTTCTACCTGTTTTCATTATTATTATTTTTAGCAAATAAACGGCGAAAACCTCTTTTATTGTATGGAAGCCCCCTTAATTATTTATTTTATTTTAATTAATTATATTTAAAGAGAACATAAAACTAAATATTCTGTGAATAGTTAAAGCGTCTACCTATCACCATTATGAGTATCGAACAAGAAACGGTAAAAAAATCAAGTTTGTTGTATGGGAGCCCCCCTTAAATGTTTATTTTAGTTTATTTTTAGTATTTATTATTACAGTGGCAATAGAAATACATCATCTGTGAAAAAGTCAACTGTCTAGCTATCACCGTTCTTGATATACAGCCTGGTGACAGACAGACGGACGGACAGCGAAGTCTCAGTAATAGGGTCCCGTTTTTACCCTTTGGGTACAGAACCCTAACAAAAATGAATATCGCTATAGTCGAATATACAGTTAAAAAAAATCCTAAACAACAGTAAAAATCATTAAGACAGCTGTGCTTTATAAAGGCGGAACAAAGAAAAGGGAAAATTTCTTATAAAACCTAAGGTAGTAAAAATTCTTTCATCTATTTTGAAGATAAATATTAAGTTACAGGACGTCTTAACTTTTAGTATGAAATATTCTGTTCTGTATAACTTGATTAAGCAAACCTTAGGGTCGTAAAAGAAAATAGATGTCTTGATAAGCAGATGTTCAACAAAGCTTTGATAACTAACGTATTTTTCTTTTGAAGCTGTTGTTTTAAATAAATAATGAAGGAACGAGTTTCCTGAGGCATTTACGTTCACTATACTTATTTTATGCAAATTTTAAAGTTGCTAAGGTTTAGTTAAATCTTCTACGATAGTATCGAAACCTTTATAAGCGAGACGGACATACACTGAGACGGTTTTTTTTAAAGACTAGAGTAATATGTCACAAACGTTTTGGATAACAAAAAGTTTGCAAAAAATGTTCTTAAGCGACTGCTATACGAGTATACTCGGGTGTTCTTTTTTTTTTATTGCCTTTGGTGGCAAACAAGCAAGCAAGCACACCCGATGGTAAGTGTTACTACAGCCTATGGACCTTTGCAATATCAGAGATATAGCTAGGCCGCTGCCTACCAATGCAAACCCTAAACCCATCCAGTTGGGTTGCCGGCCCTCTCTCACCGAACAAAACGCAACAGCACATTGCCATTACTCAGACGTCGATCTTCTGCGAGAGTGTGGTACTACCCCGGACGGACCGGCCCGCGACTGTAGACAGAAAACTGTCAACAGCGTAATCCTACCACTAAGCGTTTTCTGCCTTATGATAGATTTTCTGCCTTATGTACTTTATAATTTTATTACCCCTCCTAAAATTTTGGGATCTTGAAAATTTTCCGCCTCTAAATTTAGGGTGCCCTAGAGCTATCTCACGCACCTAAGTGTGTATCAATCCCTGTAATTATGGTATAATCCCCCTTCGTTGATAACTAGTTTAGCGTCCTCTATTAGGCAGTTCTACTAGTTGTGTGGTAGCAGCTACGAAAACTACTAACACTTACTTTGCCTGTAGATGGAATAAAAGACGATTTAGAGCTTTATATCATCCGGGATCAACTCCACCTGATGCTGTATGGTCAACAATTACATTCCCAAGGAGAGTTAACGTCAGGTAGACGGCTGGTCATAAAACTATTGCCAATAACTTATACAATACGTACAAGTACATATTGAGTCAACGTCAAGTAGCTGGTAGAAAAGTACGAAAATGATGGTTAGACACAGTTCCATATATAATAATAATAATATTTTTTTATTTCGGACAAGTGACATCCATAGAAGGTTAGTAAATACAATCTTAGAAATTATGTTAGTAATATAAATACACTATTTGGTGACGAGTTTAGTGTTCGTCTGACATCGACGAACAATATCACAAAGAATTGGAGACTCGTACCTTCTAACAATTGTTGTCAGGATGGAGTTGGAAATGGCCCGCAGTCTGCCGGTCAGTGAGGCAGATATGCTTACTGTTTTAGAATTTAATTAGAAAAGTTAATGAAATTTAATAATAATTTTGATAGACTAAGAATTCGTAACATCGACTCCATAATCAGTATTTGTACTCTTATACCGCTAGACTAATGACTGGTTATCGTATGAATACTATCTACTAGCTGTAACAATAGCTTATCTTACGTAGTTTAAAGTATTTAATGTTATTTTGTTTAAACACTCACGTAAATGCCATTGATAATCTAAATTAACAACATCCACAACACATCAATGAAATTTTTTGTTATCTAACCAGTTGTCATGACAACATCGATTGCACAGAAAACTTCATGCACAATGTTTTATTATTAAAAATATTTATAGTCATTAGCGCTATCCGCTCCTATTGTCTTAAGATTGTGGTTTCTTAGGCTATGTATGTAATACCGGTGGCCCGCTCGCACGGCGAAGAGAGGTGTTTGCAGGGTGGGTCTATGGAGTTGCGCGCCGCCTCTTCCGTCGCCCCGGACCGATTTGGCGTGGCGCGACCACGTCCATAGTCCACCGGAAAAAAAAAAAGGCTATTAGTTTTAGAATCCAAATTGTACGATCTGAGTTTAGCATGTCCAAATAAAACAAACTCTTCAGCTCTGTAATAGTAATATAGAATATAGATGATGTATAATATATAATATTAATAAAGATAGATTGTTCTTTCTTTCTTTCTAGATAGGTAGGTATATCAACAACGGGAAATCGTTAATACAATTCTTTTGAGCAAGAACCTCAAAATATTTCTTAACAGCTTTTATTAATATACATTTTAGGTAATATCCGGTTGAGAGTAGTTCCGAGTATTTTATTTTTAATGTGCTACATATTAATAAATTTTATGCAGAGTATTTACTCGGGTTGAGAGCCCTCAGCAGTCACCCACAGTCCGGGTAAAGTTGTCATAGCCATCTGCGGCTAACAACTAAGTTACACACAATAAAAAAAAAACAAAAAAAAAAAGAACATTTAAGTACTTTTTACGTCTGACCTCAATAGTAAGCGGTAGCTATGCCCGCTCGTGTATCATTTGTCTATTACTTTTGTATATTTTAAGTGATAGGATTTAGTAATTAGTTTAAAATCTCATCATCAGCATCTCAGCTCATATATGTCCCACTTTTGGGCTCGAGCCTCCTTCATAATGGGAGGGTAATTGACCTACTATACCACGCTCGTCAGACGTGTTGGTATAGGGCAGGAGTGGCCAACAAGTCGATCGCGATCGACCGGTCGATCACTCGCAAGTTCCATGAGGGGTCGAATGTTGTTTTAACTCCCCTGGACATAAGTTTTTTAACCCATTAAATAAATATTCATGTATGTTGCTTATTTACCCATAAACCATGGTACTCGCAAGAGTGCACGTCGGTATAAAAGCACATTGCATAAAAGTCACCCTTCTTACCTAAGAAATAGGTCGATCGCGAATCAATTTTAAAATAAAAAGTAGATCTTATGTGCACAAAAGTTGGCCGCACCTGGCATAGGGTTTTGTTTCGTGTTCTTACTCCGTCACCACACGGAGTAATTAGTTTAACGTGTACTTATAATTCGCTTGTTAGTTTGTTTTATAGAAATTTATTGTGATTATGATAATTAATATTTCAATCTGTAATACATTAAAAATCGTTAAGTTGTTTCTTTTTGAAGTTGTACTTCTTTAGGCGCGTTATGAAAAAAATATGAGAGTGCAATTTTAAGATGCGCGCGCATCACTGCAACACAAAAGTAAAACAGGTTCAAGTTGGCCGCAAAACCACTCATTAAATCTCGAAAAAAAGCTACCAACAAAATAGAAATGTAACCTCTTTCTAGGTTCTACATTTACAACACGTGTTTTATTTATGTGCTAATAAATTATATTCAGTAGTGATTTAAATTAAATATTTTGATTAATACTATTTCATCATTATCATCATCACAGCCCATATATGTCAAACTGTTGGGCTCGGGCTTCCTTCGTAATGGCAGGGAAATTAATCTGCTATACCGCGCAGGTCAGACGTGTTGGTATAGGGTTTCGTTTCGAGTTTTCCTTCTCTGCAAAGATGTTATTTGCGTTTTATATCCTTTACTCGTCTTTTACGATCACTCACGGGTAAGATAGGGGGTGGTGAATTATATTCTTACTCCATCAGCACACGAATAAATATTATTTACTATTCGTAAATATTAGTAAAAAAAAACCTTTCCTTAAAAGGACTGAATCCTTTTATTGTTTTTATTGTAATTAATTATTTGCATGCAATTAAAAACTTTTTTTTAATGATGCCAAAGAATAATAACTTGTCACGCGCTTACATAAATACACGCACCCATTTTTTTTTACATATTAAAATCTCTCTCTAAAATATATCGCGAATCGAACGAATCCAACTCGGCTGGGCAGCGTTCGGGAAACTTAGGAGGATCTTCTCGTCCAACATACCTCAGTGTCTGAAAATACAGGTCTACAACCAGTGTGTGTTACCAGTGATGACTTACGGCACGGAAACGTGGTCCCTAAATGTAGGCCTCATAACTAAGCACAAAGTCGCTCAGCATGCTATGGAGCGAGCTATGCTCGGAATTTCTCTGCGTGATAGAATCCGTAATACGGAAATCCGCGGAAGAACGGGTGTAACCGACATAGCACGAAGAATTAGCACGCTGAAGTGGCAATGGGCAGGCCACATCGCTCGAAGAACCGATAACCGCTGGGGTAGAAAGGTTCTGGAGTGGCGACCACGTACCGGACGACGCAGTGTAGGACGCTCCCCCACTAGGTGGACAGACGACCTGGTGAAAGCTGCTGGGCGTCGATGGATGCAGATGGCACAGGACCGCACTCTGTGGCGTACCATGAGGGAGGCCTACGTCCAGCAGTGGACGGCGATGGGCTGAAATGATGATGATGATGAAAATATATCATATATTTCGGAAGTTGTAGAGTTATGTAACCATAAGCCAAACTATCGAATATCCGAATCGAAATCATTATAAAAGGTACGAATTATTTCGGATATAATCGTATTCTATAGTTTACAATAGGTTGTTTTCTTTCAATCGGGTGATCCGACAGCCTAAGCAAAGGGAATAAGATAATCATCGCGCTTAGGATTTAAATATTCATAACTAAAACTAACTGAAACTATAGGATAATAATTTCATTTGCACAAATGGTGTAGTGATTAAGATACCGATATACCGTGCTAGGATTCGATTCAGCACAAGACTTTGGGCTATCTACAAATTGTTGGTCTGATTTTGGGTTTAATTAATGGCCGTTAATTATATGTTTGTAAAGTCTTCGCCGTGTGGTGATGGAGTAAGATTACAATTCACCACACCCTGTCTTACCCATGGGTGATCGTACGAGACGACTAAGGGATATGAAACGCATATAACATCTATGCAAGAGAAGGAAAACTCGAAACTAAACCCTATACCAACACGTCTGACCAACGTGGTATAGTAGGTTAATCTTCCTCCCATCACGGAGGAGGCCCGAGCCCGACAATGGAACATATATAGCCTGTGATGATAATGATGAAAGTCCTAGCCAATGCAATGGTATTTTTCTTTAAAGAAAATCATATTTTCAACTGTATTTGAAACTTACGATGTTTCTTTTATACACGACGCTTTTTTTTTTTTTTTTTTTTTGCGGTGGGCTATGGACGTCGCACCCCGACAAATCGGTCCGGGGTGACGGAAGAGGCGGCGCGCAACCCCATTGACCCACCCTGCAAGCACCTCTTCTTCGCCGTGTGAGCGGGCCACCGGTACCCGATCTTTGTCTTCGGTGGCTTTATACACGACCCTGCACTAAGGAAATAATCCTTGTATTGGAGGTTTCTTTGGGGTACTTTACAAAGAAGCAATTAAATCAGATAAATTTCACCCATACTTAGAACAACAATTCGTGAATCACACAAGGTATTGGCCTGCATAGGAATCAAACCCATGGCACTAGCACAGAAGGTCGGTATCTCAACCACTACGCTTTCTGTTCAGTCGAAATTACGACGTTATTATATCTGTATCCAGATTTAAAACATTGTATTCTTCTAAAACATTATTTCTTCTAAGGAATTGTCGCTCCTGGTAAATAGCTGGAGTAGGGGACGTTGTGCGGACGCCCAAGTCGTGAGATGAGGTCTTAGATTCGACTCTGTGGAGTATCGGCTACGACAAGCCGTTGCGAGGTAGCCTCCCTCCCGGGCTGGGCGTAATTTGCTACGCTGACGACACGCTCGTCACAGCCCGGGATGGGACGCTAGAAAAGACGCCTGGCAACTCTCAGTACCGAAGACACTGTCAGGCGGATTGAGGCGTTCGCGTTGGAACTTAGGCTGGCCCTTAATAAGACGGAGGCCCTGTTATTCCATGGGCCCCGCAATGGTCCACCCACTGGCGCCTCGATCACCGTCAATTCGGTTCCCAACAGCATCCGGGCCCAGATGAAATATCTAGGTCTGGTGCTCGACTGGCGTTGGTGGTTCCAGGAGCATATTCACTTGCTTCGCGGCTTGTCGGCGTGGCATCCGCCCTATCATAGCTTATGCCGAATGTGGGCGGACCCAATTCCACGTGCCAACAGTTGGACACGGGCGTGGTTTCCGGCACTGTAAGGCGCACCCATGTAGGCGGAATTCCTGACCGCCATAACCCTCTTGTGGTGACCACAGAGGGCTATGGCGATCAGAGTCATACGCGGATACCACCGGTGGTGACGGAGGCAATATGCCTGTTGGCCGGTACTCGAACGGAGTCGATACCCGAACGGTTAACACGCCGAGCTGGCCACGGATATCAAGGAAGCAGTAACAGGTGACCGATCCGTTGGCGATGGAGAGGGAACACGGTGGGTTAGGAGGCCACACACCGCCATTCCGTCGCCCCAGTTGGAGTAGGCGGGGCTAGACCTTAACTATTAAAAAAAAAGGCATTCTATTAGAAAAATATTTTAATAAACTTCTTAGGAAGGGTATCTTAAATAAACAAAAACAGTCTCAGACCATTTCTGTCTTGAAATATTAATTGTACAAACGTACCCTTTTCTAGTCGTATAGAGCCTAGAGGGAGTACTGTTAGCTCTGAGCTAAGGTAGCTAGCCCTCTTTACCCTCTTGAATAGCTAAAGCTAGAGCTTTCAATAGCTTAAAGTATTCCGTTACCGGTACACGCAGAAAGCTAAAAATTAAATGAATACCTAAATTACTTCATTTTATGATGTCATATTGAATAGTGTGTCATCATCATCATAGCCCATAAATGTCCCACTGTTGGGCTCAGGCCTCCTCCGTACTAGGAAGTAAATTAACCTACTATACCCCGCTGGTCAAACATGTTGCTATGGGGTTTTATTTCGAGTTTTCCTTCTCTCGCATAGATGGTATATGCGTTTTATATCTCTTAGTTGTCTCGTATGATCACCCACGGGTAAGATATGGGGTGGTGAATAGTATTCTTACTCCGTTACCACACGGAAATAATAAGAGAATACGGAGAATAGTGTGTACGGGCTACGAATACTACTAATTCTTAAATTAATTATAGTTAGGTATAATAAAAGATGAATAATACTTTAACATCAACCTAGGCCAATTCCGTCTGATGACATGTTGTGAATTACCAAGGCGAGTTCACGTCAGGCAGATGGAGCTAAGTCGATATAAAACTCTTAATCATCTTTTACGACATCCACGAGGGAAGCAAGTGTTGGTAGTATTCGTAGCCGCTACCACACAGCAACATCAAACACCGATTTAAAAAAATATTTAAAATATATATATATACTTTTTTTTTTTTCGCAGAGGACACTGCGCCCCTCCAAATAGTCCGCCACCAGCCTCCTCAGGTACAAGGGCACCCCATGAAATCGGAGCGCCTCCCTGATGCAGCTGAATGGCAGACTATTGAATGCGTTGGCGATGTCCAACAATACCGCCAACAGCACTCCTCCGCCGGTGACAGCCTCCGTGGCCGTCTGTCTCAATCGTAGCAGGGCCCCGATGGTCGAACGCCCCCTTCCAAAGCCGAATTGAACGTCCGACAAATCGGGCCCCACCTCACCCAGATGCTGGACGATGCGGGCAGCGAGGATGCGCTCCAGCAGCTTGCCTACATCGTCAAGGAGCACGATGGGCCTATAGGCCGACGGTGAATCCGGGGGCCGTCCAGGCTTTGGCAGGAGAACCAACCTCCCCTCCTTCCAGCACTCTGGGAACCGTCCAGACGCCAAGCAAGCGTTGTACAATTGTCAGAGGCGAGACTCGAGGTGCTCGAGGAGCGACGTCAGCACCCGGACTGGTATTCCGTCCGGGCCGGGGGCCGTGTTGGCGGAACGGATCCTCGCCACAGCCACCCCCCACTTCCGACTCCGTCACGGGCGGAACACTATCGTCGGACTCCCGGTCTTGATCTGGAAACGCCATGACCGGGGGCGTGTGCTTCGACTGCCGCGGAAACAACTCTTCGACCACCCTATAGAGGAAGTCGGGCTGGAGAGTCTCGGTGAGGAGGGGGCCCTGCGCGCGAAGCTTGTTCAGCGACGCGCGATATGGGCGACCCCAGGGGTCACGGTCGAGACCGTCCAGCATCTCCTGCCAACTCTCACCCTTGGCGGATCGGATGGCCAGCTGAAAGGTAGTCCGCGCACTGCGGTACGCCTCGTACAGCTGGCACTCCCGCTTAGCGTCGCGGTGACGCCGCCGGCTGCGGGTGTAGGACCTTCGGGCACTAATGCACGCCGCACGAAGGTCCGCCAGTCTTGGGGAACACCAGAGACCCCCTGCCTTGGAGGTAGATGCCGCACCCTGGGCATGGCCGCATCGCAGATCTGCGTTAATGCACTGCGGATGTGGACAGCCTCAGCGTCCACCCCGTCCGCTGGGGGTGGTGAGGACAGCCACGTGTGAACTATGGCCGCCTCCGCCAGTAGGTCCCTGTCAAGATGACCCACAGCCCACCGCGGAAACGCGGGAGCTCCGTCCGACCTGTGATCCCTACTGGGGCCCCGGGGGCCTTAACAGATCTGTTAAGGATACAGAGGCCCAGTGAAGCCGCCCACTCAACGACCGCTCGCCCACGAGGGTTCGTCATAGGGGACCCCCACGCCGTGGATTTGGCGTTGAAGTCCCCCAGGACCAGGACGAGGCCCGGTGCCAGTCGCCGTATCGAAGCCTCCAAGTTGGTGAGAGAGGCCCCGAAATCGGACACTCTCCTAGTAGGGGAGAGGTAGACGCTGTAGAGCGTGACCAACTCCGCGGCGACAAATTCCTCGCGCCTATCCAAAAGGGACAAGGACGGGAAATGCCTCTGCGTAGAGGTGACGATTGCCGCAGTTCCGTCCCGGCTGACCACCCAATTGGGGCGATCAGGCACACCGTACGGTTCCGCGACTACGGCTGCACCAATCGACCAGTCCGCCATAGATAGCAGGAGGAGATCCTGCGCTCCAGCGGAGCGGTTGGTGTTGGTCTGCAGGAGGTGAATGGATTCTGCAGCCATTAATGGGCTGCGCTAGGAGCGGAAGCGGCCGTAGTCGAAATGCCGCCCCACCCCTATGGGACCGAAGCTAGAGGTCTGCACGCCCCAGAGCCCATGCGGTGCTTGGCGGGTCCTGGCTTCGACGCCTCCAATATTGGAGACGTCTAGCTCCCGCCGGGTTCCTCAAGATGGCCTCGTAGCTGAGGCCCTTCTCGGGCGCCTCAGGCAGCACAGTGATCACCACTGCGGCTGTCTTCGGCGGCTTGAGCCCCTTGCGCGGCCTCTTCTTCTTTTCGCCAGCTCCTGCCTTGGGAGCGGAGACCTCAGCGGCGCGCTTGGCCTCCGCTCTCCTTCCTTGGCCGCGACTCCTCCTGTCGCGCTCGGCTACCTGCCAACCCTGTTCGGGTGCGGCAGTCGTGCCAGACGCAGAGGGCCTCGTCACAGCCTCGCTAGTCGTCGCCGGCGGTGTCGTTGCGGGCGACGTCTGCGGTCCGGCAGGAGCCGGCACCGTCTTCCTCCTCAGGGCAGGTCCCTTCGGAGCGGAGCCCCAGCCTTTGGGCTTAGGGCCAGCCGCGGCCGCGGCGTAGCGCCCCACGTGGCCACCCTGACAAGGCAGCGGGACGGGGGCTGGTGCCGTATGTAGCCGCTTATCTGCGGCAAGAGGGGGCCGGACACGTAGTTCTGGAGGCAGCCTTGCCTCCAGAACGGCGAAGCGCGCATCGACGATTTTGCCCACTGCGTCGATTATGGCGCGCAGGGACTCGTCCGGCAATACCTCCACCGCAGGCGGCGGAGTTGGCATCGGGGTTGGCGCCTCCGGTTGAGCCTCTACCGGGGCCTGCTCCGGGACGCTTGGCGACCTCGTCACCGCGGCGGGAGGCGTCCTCCTCGCTACAGGGACGGGTGTCGGGATGGGTGTCGGCTCGGTGGCTGTGGCGGCTTCAGCCGGCGGCGTGCCCTCCGCAGCGGGAGGCGTCCCCCTCGCCACGGGGAGGGGTTTCGCCGCAGCAGCCGTTTTGTGCGACCTGGTCGACGGCTTTGGCGCAGGCGGCAGGAGGTGGTCCACTTGGGCCCGCAGGTCGGCCATATCCTTGGCCAACAAGCGGTTTACCCGCCGTACCGCCGCCAGGTCGTCCCCCAACTGTCGGTTCAGGTCCCGCAGGCCTGAGACCTCGCCACTAAGGCAGGCATTTTGTGGCTCAGGCCATTGCCCCAAATCTTTCGAGGCGACTTCCTCTTCTTCTTTTGGGCCTCCGTATTCTATGCCGGGCTCTTGGCGGACGCCTCAAGTCCTGAGGACGAAGCGTCGTTGTCAGTTTTTCTTTAACTTGACAAGGCCGTGGTGTGAGAATCACATAGATTGCCGTCGGTTTTAAAGGTTTTTAAATTTAAGGTATCCATATAAATCCCACGAGCATGGGAGATACACATCGTCGATTCGGGCAGAGATCCCTTTACCCGGGCAAGCCTACATTTACCAACCAGAGGGGTAGCCGGTGCCCTGGCTGGAGCGTGCTAACGATAGAACAACCGATCTGCCATGCATCTACTCGCCGCACGCCAGAACTTAAGATTCTGGGTGATTGCCGAATTCGAATGTACATTCGAAATTCTTTATAGGGGTTGTCTTCCTCGCGGTCCGGGCGGTTAAGCCAAGACCCTCGCTCCTGAAACTAAGACAAGTAAAGAATCAGGTTTACGATTTGTCGACGGTGGCACATGCCTGCCCAGCCCTCAAATGAATGAGTGACTGAGCCCGTCGAGAATTCGCGTCCGGTCACCCTCTACGGATAGAGGGCTAGGAGCGAATCAGGGCTTCCCAAACAAGGGAACCCCCTAGCGCCAGATATTCGCTACGGGAGACAATCCTACAGAATGATTTAGGGGACTGCCGCCCGCACCCAGGGTACACCACATGGAGGTTTCTGACATCGTACCCCATATATATACACTCATTTGCAAAAAAAACGGGCACCTAAGCAATGAACCATTTCAAATGTTAATATTTCTTTGTTTGATAATTATAGGTAGTTTTATCCACACAATTTGGTAAATTAATAAGAAAATAATCGTTTTCATCAGTATTTCATAAAATTTAGATACAATTTATGGGAAATAATGCTAAACCTCGCTAGTAGTGTATATTTGCTAGTAGTGCATATGCTCATGAAGTAAAAATAAAAAAGTTTTTCTTTAATAAAGTAAAAGCAGATAAATGTTTAGTATCGAGTGTGACCCCCTCTAGCTAAAATCACAGCTTGAATTCGTCTGGGCATGCTAGCGAGTATATCCCGGATACTTGCTTGCGGAATACGTTCCCACTCCGCAGTAATCACATTCTTCAGCTCTCTGATGGTCTGCGGAGCCGGGTGTACTGATCTCACACGCCGTTTCAGAACGTCCCAGACATGCTCTATGGGATTGAGGTCGGGACTTCGAGCTGGCCAATCCAAACGACGAATGCCGACCTCTTGCACATACGCATTAACATCGCGGGATCGGTGGGCGCGAGCATTGTCGTCCATAAAAATCGAGTCTTCACCTAGATCGGCCAATGCGGGTTGTGCATGAGAAATTAGAACTTCCGTTATGTATCGATGCCCAGTCAGTGAGCCGTTTTCAATGAAGACTAACTCTGTACGATCCATTGAATTTATTCCTGCCCGAAACATAACAGAGCCCCCACCATAAGGTGTGATTTCTTCGAAACATGCCTCTGCAAAGCGTTCTCCTTGTCTTCTTAGCACTCGCCGACGTCGATCTTCACCGAACAGAGATATCCTGGCTTCATCAGAGAACAAAACCCTATTCCAATCGTCTTGAGTCCATGATTCACAATTTCTAGCGAACCTAAGCCTGTGAACTCTGTGCTCACGGAGTAATTTGGGGCCGCGGGCCGGGCGGTGACTGCGTATATTGGCAGCGAGAAGCCTCCTCCTGACCGTCCATAGACTAATATGCACATTTCTTACTTCTTGGAGGTTGTTCTTAAGATCCACATACGAAGATTTGCGATTTCTCAATGCGCGACTCACAAGAAAAACGATCATCCCGTGGTTGGGTACATGGTTTTCTTCCAGAACCAGGCCTTCTCTCGACGGAACCAGTCTCCTGATATCGCTGCCAGGTCCTTTGGACTGTCGAGCGACTAACATTTAGCCTCCTAGCCACGAAACATTGGCTGCAACCCTCTTCAAGCAGCGCGATAATTTTGGTAGCTTTTACCACTTTATCTACCATTTTTGATACAGCCAAACAGCATTAAATAAAGCTTTGACAGTCAAGGATATGAAATTAATCGATAAAAATTGAATAAAAGTTATGAAAGTCGATGTTAACTTCTGGAACTTCGCGCCAAAAATGTAGGATAAAAAGGGGTTTTCTGTAAAAATGAACATCAAATGAAAAATTGAATTTAGAACGTACTTTTTTAAATACCACAGCATTTTTAAAACCGGCCAGTAACGTGTACAAACGATTGAAACCTTTTTGGTATTGTATCTTTTTAAATATGAATGAAAATCAAAACCGCCCGTTTTTTTTGCAAATGAGTTTATATATATACTAGCGGACCCGGCACACTTCGTTCCGCCTAACAGTTAATGAATTAGGCAGAGAGAGAGGGATAGAGAGAGGGAAAGAGAAAGGGAGAAAAGGAGGGAGAAAGGGAGGGATAGAGAGAGAGAGATTGGGAGAGAGAACGTACTTTATACGCACCCATAATTTTTGTGTTTTTTTTTAAAGTGCAATTTTATTTAATATTACTACCAGATCTTGCTCAATGAATTAATTAAGGCGCTTTATTTATCGTGCATATTATAGCATTGACTAATTGTAAATGCTAAATAATATAAAATTTATGAGGCGTGCACTATTGGATTTTCCTAATTATAATTTTAACTTTTCGCGGTATTTTCCAAACAAACCATTAGACCACGTAATGACGTGAGCTGTCAGTTGCCATGGTTACTTCATCAACAAATGGACGTTTAGAATTTATGTGTTTTTAATTTTCTTTTTTTTCTTTTAAATATCATATTTTAATATCCCATATCCTATTCCCGACGACAACAAACTCAAAAACATAAAAATCATAAAAATTGGTGCAGCCGTTCTCGAGTTTTAGGTATTGTAACTAACACAACTTTCTTTTATATATACCTATAGATTAAGATTATATCTGTGTGAGCGGCTACGAATACTACCAACCCTTACTTTGCTCGTGGATGTTGTAAAAGACGAATAACGACCGAAAAGCCTTATAACGACCTGGGCCAACTCCATGTGATGCCGTTTGGTCAACAATTACATTCCCAAGGAGGATTGACGCTTGGCAGGCGGCCGGTCACAAAACTATTACCAATAACTTTTACAATATGTCCTATGAAAGAAGAGTACATATTGTATCGACCCAAAGTAATTGGGATAAGAGTAGGAGAATGAGGATGATATATTAAGATTATATTAGTAACATTGTTTTAACAAAGTTATCGTTTTCCAATATCATAATGTATTATAATATGAAACTTCAGAGAAAATGTCGGCAGCTGCATGAATCATATTAACGCGCATCATCTCAATATTAACACTCAAATAACTGAGACAACAAGGAATCCATTAATACTGTGATAATATGGCGGATCGTTCACTAGGCAATGTTATTACAGTAAACTAATAAAATATACCCCACAATGCTTTTCTAAATTAAGTAAATTGTATGATATAAATTTGACGAATCAGATGAAAGTATTCTAATTGATTTGTGATGTTTATGTTAGTATAACACATTTGAAACAAAACTATTTTTACGCATTCTATCGCGTTTGTACTTGATTTTTAATTGCCCGATGTTTTGAACATTGTACAGCGTTCATGGTTACGAGAATCCTTCCAAAACTGTTTTATTTCATAAACTTATTCATTTCATAAACTTATTCATTTATTCTTTCTTTACAGCTCATATATAGGAGGTAAATTGACTTACTATACCGCACTGGTCAAACATGTTGACA
This sequence comes from Lymantria monacha, assembly GCA_905163515.2. Classification (NCBI taxonomy): domain Eukaryota; kingdom Metazoa; phylum Arthropoda; class Insecta; order Lepidoptera; family Erebidae; genus Lymantria; species Lymantria monacha. The sequence goes on from LR991087.1 coordinate 6,127,533, forward strand.
TAAGATCTTATTACGATTTTTCCTTCTTCATCACATCACATCACATAGCCCATAAATGTCCCATTGTTAGGCTCGGGCATCCTCCGTAATAGAAGGGAAATTAACCTACTATACCGCACTGGTCAAACATGTTGTAATAAGATCTTATTACGATTTTTCCTTCTTCATCACATCACATCACATAGCCCATAAATGTCCCATTGTTAGGCTCGGGCATCCTCCGTAATAGAAGGGAAATTAACCTACTATACCGCGCTGGTCAGACGTGTTGGTATAGGGTTTTGTTTCGAGTTTTCCTTCTCTCGCAATGATTTTATATGCGTTTTATATCCCTTAGTCGTCTCGTACGATCATCCACGGGTAATATATGGGGTGGTAAATAGTATTCTTACTCCGTAGTCCTCTTACTTACTAAAAAAATTTTTTTTAAAACACATTTTAATACACATTTAATTTTTTTTTTAATACACATTGAATGTATTGCAAATAAATGGCAATAGTTTTGATTGTGGTCCAAATTTTCAAATCTGTGAATTATGGTAATCGAAGTATTTTTCTATACGCCTAACATCAGATAGGTTAAGCAGGTACTTAAGACATAAAATTATCACAAAACAAACAATCTCATTAAATATTAGTTACAAATTTGTAAGCAAATTTAAATTTAAATAGTAAAATTTGTCAAGGAGATGGAGATCTATCGGATCTTTGACACGTTGACGAGCTTTTCTCAATCGTTTCAAAGATACTTATACTGCCTGCTGATCGTTAAACTTCAAGTCAGTCACCAAAATTGAAACCGCTTTGTTCCCTCGCTAAATTGGAAAACTCTTTAATGTTCTTTAACATGAAACTTCAAGTCCAAACAAACTTGTGGAACCTCGATTAATTTACAAATTGATTCGTTTGTAATCATTGAAGCTAATAATTAAAATAACAAAGGATATTTACCGCAAAAATTACGTAAGATTCAAAATGAAATTTACAATTAATAAAACATTTAAATAATTTTAGAACTATTTAATTTTGGTACTGTTTGGTTGATGGCTATGCAATACTATCAAACGTTACATTGGTTGTGGGTGTTGTAACATACACACATACATATCTACATATCATCACACCATATCCCTTGCAGGGTAGGCAGAGAGAACAGAGTGCCAGAGAACTCTACCCTTGCATAAGTATGCAAGGATAGAGTTCTCTCACTTCCTCAACATTCATAATTCTCTTCATACACACTCGCCGGTTTCGGAGACTCTTTCTCTCCACCACCACCTTCCTTCAGTACGTGACCAATCTGGTCTAGGTAGGTTAGTCTCGGTCTTCCCCGGTACCTACATCCTTCCACTTTCGCATGGGTGTTGTAAAAGATGATTAAAAGCTGTACATTGACCTGGGCCAACGCCATTTGATGCCGTCAACAATTACATTCCCAGGGAGGATTCATGGCTGCCGAAAATAAAGACCGGGTTCCAGTGGCCCACTCACACGGCAAAAGAGAGGTACATGTAGAATGGGTCGTGCTCCGTTTTTTGTGTCGTTTCGGACGGTTTTAGTGGAGTGTGACCGCACTACCGCCCGCCGCCAAACAAAAAAAAAGGAGGCTGTGTCAAGCAGGCGGCCAGTCAAAACTTTTGCAATATGTACTATAGAAAAAGAATTCATACTGTGTCGATCCCAAGAAATTGAAATAAAAGCAGGATGGTGATTTGGGGAACGAAATAACGTACCTACTCTCTTATGGTTGTAGAACAACGTATATATTTTCTTTACAAAACTATTATATTATGTATTATTACCAAAGCGTCATAATATGAACGATTATAAAAAAAGTGTGTATGATGGAAGTCGACTAGCAGCACAACGAATAAAAATTTAAAAATGACATTTGACATTCCAATTTTTTTTTTTTATTATTGGCTAACATTGGCGCCAAAAATGAAAAAGAAAACAGATTTTATTGAATTGTTTTTTTTTAAATTGATATTAAGAGACAATACAGGCTCATTTTTATTAATATTTTTATAATATATGTTGAGCAGGACTTTTTGCCGTATAGTAACAGAATAAAAATACAATTCAAATTCCCTCTTTTAACAGTAGGTATCGTTAAAGTTAACGGGGAGATAGGATATACAGATAAAATGGACGCAAAATAAGGAAAACTCAACTTAAAACCCTATACTAACATGTCTGACCAACATGACATAGTAGGGTCTATTTTTGCCTCGGTGGCGTAAACTGGACCGCAAGGGAAAGAGTAGGAGAATGATGATTCGGCTAACGTTTCATATATGCTATTTATGGTGACAACTCATATATGCACGTATTTGTTTTCCGAAAGCGAGGTTCAAGATAGCGATTAAGAAACTTTGTCGCAATGAATGAAGTTATCATTCAGTAAGTTTATATTTCCGTGATGAAGTAAGAATAAAATTGATAACCTCCCTTTCTTATCATCAATGAAAAATTATCACACCATCAAAGAAATACCTCGTGCCTCATTTTCACTAACGACACATAATTTTTAGATAAAACCTACGGCATTTTAAATATCAATGCACAAATAATTACATCACAGAGGACAACAACATCTACAAGTAGAAGGGTTTCACGAAGAACAAGACCACCAGCGCCAAGAAGAAACCCCAAAAAGACATGTTGTCACTTAACATCTATGACACATGAACTGCACTATAGCTTTAACTAACTGTAATAAAGCTACTTCAAGAAAATTAATTTTGTAAACAAACCACCATAACAATTAAATTAAACATAAAAAGAGCACAAACAAAAAGTCTGCGCAATAGCTTAAAATAAAAAAAATAAAGATCAATGCTCAAAGACAAGACATCAATCAAACATTGATGATATGTGACACAGTATTTCCTAATATAATATATATATATTTAAAAAAATGCCTCAATTTAGAAAGTGAAAAGTAAAATATTTAACATCAACAATTTATTTAATTTAAATTGAACTAAATGAAATTATAAAATTATAAAAATTTAAATTGAAATAAATTGAAATGGCTATAAAGCATCAAGAACAAAATGAATACCGATAGGACAGTACCGGGCAATTCTGTTTCTTTCACTTAGTTAAATATGATTGGACAAATACGAGAAGGAGCGAAAATTAGACCTAAAAGGCGACTTATAAAATAAATTTCTTATTTCTCAATAACAAAGTTATTTCATTCTTAGTGTAAAGTTATTCTCAATTAAATATTATTAAGAATAGAATTCCTCACGCATCCAATCTAGTGGCTATAGCAGGTTATGAGAAAACATTTCCCTCTTTTCTTCAATAATGTGTTATCTTTGAAAATTAAATTTTAGAGGAGTGTTTTTTAAGTTTCAATAAACAAATTATATATAAATCTATGGTTTTAATTATTCTATAATTAAGTCATCTATGATTTAAATCAGATTTACGATAAAAAAATATTTGTTGCGAAACAATTATTTTTTGAAGCTTGAAAAACACTCCTCTAAAATTTCATTTTTCAAGATAACACATTATTGAAGCAAAGAGGCGATATATACATATATATACCATAGCCTGGACAGCTAACCAGCCTGAGGTGACCTAGTAATTATGTTGCAATTATGCCTACGTCCAACAGTGAAGGCTCATGAACGGATACTGAATGAAATTTACACTAAGAGTTTGCCAAGTTAGTACAGGCTCTGAAGCAGTTGCGTATATTGCCGCCTGATTAATAGTATTATACTAAAGGTCAATTGGTAATCACAGCTAAAACCTTGTGGTAATAACTCGCATCAGATTAAGAAAAACATTATGCACCAATTGCAATACATGCATTGGCATAATGATGTCTCTTTTTACAGTTTGACCTGGGGGGGCACACTTAAAACATTACTTATTTTTACTGACTGTCGCGCCACCTACAGATTGTTTGTACAAACTTAACTGCTGCCATTTTGTCCTGTATGTCAAACGTTTGACAACTGAGAATTGTAATTTTTTGTTCCTAGCGTAGGTACTTATTGTCATCAATCTATTTACGGTTATTGATGTACTTTCTGAAAATTATCTCACTTTTCATTTTTAAGCTGATATTATTATTGCGTTATCAGCTGATATGTTTGTTTATATTTCAGGGTAGCTTTCATAGTAAAAGAAAATTCTATGGAACTACACATACACATGTAGATATGTATATATATCACTTCAACTTTAGTTCACCGCGTAAACTCTGGGTAGCAGCACCTTCCATACATGCATATTTTATCATGGAGTTGCCACTCTTTTTCAGTTTAATAACTTTACTCTTTGAGTTTGACCTTTTAAATACTGCAATAGCGAAAACAAGATGGAGAAATTAAACTTATAAAAAAGTTAAATAAGTGAACGCTTCTTTTGTCGCGGTAGAGTAACTTACCGTGTTCATAAATTGAAATGTCAAGAAAAATAAAACGGAAAGTCATTAAAACTTGTGAAACTACCGTCTCTAGCGGCCATTACTAGTTCTTTTAGTTTAATCTGTGGATGTATTTGAGTTATTTATAGTCTGTACTCAAACCTTCTCAACTATAATAAAAGGAGTTTTGACGGAAATGTGAAAACGTCATGTTGTGTCTTCAATATTTAATTTTTTAACGTATTATGCTAAATAATTTTATTGACATTTTTTGTAATGTGATGCGAAGGAAATGCGCTGGGGTGTAGTGAATATAATAATAAACAGTGCTTTACATACATTGCCATAAAATACAGTTAACAATGTGGCCATAGCACTGTTGAAGATGACGATTTGACATATAGAAGAACAAAGACATTAAATAAAATAGTAATTTATATATAAAACTTGCCGCAAAAGTCTTAGTAACCATGCCATTAAATTTCTTAACACTACAAACACAATATTATAAACTATTAATACTTCCGCGTAGTGACGTAAAAATACAATTCACCAACCCATCTATCTTACCTGTAGGTGATCGTTAAAGGGGGCTAAGCGATAAAATGACATTTTTACAAGAGAAGATCAACTCGAAATAAAACACTACACCAACAAGTTTGACCAGCGTGGTGTTCTAGGTCAATTCCAAATTCTAGTGTGGAGGAGTCTCGAGCCCAGCAATGGCGCAAGGGGTGAGCTGAGACGATGATGAAATTATTAATCATAAGAACAGACTCAGAAACAACAAGAGAATGAACAGCAGTACTCTTCTGGGAATTTAATAACAGCTACTGTGATCGTGAAACCGACTATCAGCATTTATGGCACTAGGCAATAGACTCTTTGATGATGATGAAGATGATTAGTTGCACTTCTTCATAAAGAAAATTATTTAAACTTTGTCTCGTAAACGCATTTCTCCAATCTCCAATTCCATTATCGTTATAAAATTGAACTAATTGATAATTTGATTCATGAAACTTGAATTTAAAAGCAAATGTTACATAGGTCTAAAATGTATAGAGGTGTTTCATACCTGCAATATAAAACAGATTAAGTCAGCTTAAATACATGCCACTGCTGGGTATTACAAAGGCTGGCTGTATTGCAACGCTCCGTAAGTGGCAGTAACACTTTTACCATCAGGTGTGAATGCTTGCTCGTTTGCCACCATAAGTAATAAAAAAACTCTTTACTTTCCCGTGAAAATTCAAAAGGAAGCACCAGGGGAGTGAACAGCAGTCTCCTAGGTATACCAACTAAGATGGACAAGCCACCTGCTAAGAGTGACTTATCATAATCCTGCTCTTATCTTTTAAATATACTCCTCTTCCATCTTTTATGAGCGGCCGTCTGCCTGACGTCCACTATCCTTGGGATTGTAATTGTTGAACAAACGGAATCAGATGTAGTTGGCATTCGACAGGTCGACGTAAAGCATTTAATCATCTTTTAACGCCAATCAACGTAAAGATTGAAAGTATTCGTAGCCGCTACCACACAGCACACCTTCTAAGCATTACTATTATAGCCTCTTCTTAGGGAAGGATCTCTTGTGTCACAGGATAAGAACACACACAGTTTTTGCCACTTGTCCTTGAGAAATGTAAAAATTGGCTGTTGGATAATCAGAAAATTGTGCTTTTCTAGGAAACGTTTAACACTTCACTATGTTCGCCAACCCGCTTTCTAAACATTGCGATTTTAACAACCATTTTAATAAAGATCGCATCGATGTGGTTATTTTGGGGAGGCCTACGTCCAAAAAAAGTAAATGGTGATGGTAATGATTAGGGAGCAATATATACAACAGATGGCGTTGTTGGATTGGCACACATTTAGTAGTCATTCATTTATGCCACTAAATAATTTATCAAAGTTATCCACGTATATAAATCAAATTTGCATAAACCCTTGTAAAATATTTTGAAGAGTATCCGGATATATACGACGGTACATTTTTATCCCCGACTAGTGATATCTTATTCAAGAAACGAGTGCTTTGTCGCGGATTGGGAGGCCAACTTTTGCTCGTCTTGAAAACTGAATGAGTTGGGACGAGATATTTAGAATTACGTGCAATTTATATCCAAGGATACAAGGAATAAGAGTATAGTTTTTTTTTCTTTACTGGAAGGCTACCACGCTCGGCCACCATCAATTTTTTTTTTTTTTTTTAGCGGTGGGCTATGGACGTCCCAAGCCAAAACGGATTGACCCACCCTGCAAGCACCTCTTCTTCGCCATGCGAGCGGGCCACCGGTACCCAATCTTCGTCTTCGGTGGCCCGCGCGAGATGACAGCCTCGCAGAAGGCGGCGACCGCGTCCCAATTCCTGACGCTGTCGACCATCGCCCTCGCGACAGCCGGCAGCGTCAGGTCGGCACCGATAATAGCGACGAGGTCGCGGCGCTGCCCGTCCCAGCCCGAACATTCCTCGAGCGTATGTTGTGCCGTGTCCTCGTCACTACTGCAATGATGGCAGCCCGGAGTCCATTCTCTGTACACGACCGTGTGCAGGTATTTCCCGAAGCACCCGTGCACCGACAAGACCTGCACCAACCGGAAGGAGAGCACTCCGTGCCGCCGCTCCATCCACTCCAACAGTACGGGCCGGAGGGCCTCGACGGTAACAACACCGTGTCTAGGCCTCTCCAGCCGCGTAGCCCAATGGACGATGACTTCTCGGCGGGCGTCCTCGCGCCAGGTGGCTATCTCGTTGAACGATGGGAAGCCACCCTCTTCGCGCATTGAGGTAACCCGCCGGTAGAGGTCGGAGAGCATCTCCGCCTCTAGGTCCCACGGGGATGTCCCGGCCAATAGGCACGCCGCCTCTGTCGACACCGTGCGGTACCCACGAATGGCTCTGACCGCCATGACTCTCTGTGGCCTCCACAGAACCGCCCTAAGTTGGGCGTTCAGAGCCCTCGCCCACACGGGTGCGCCGTACATGGCCATTGAGCGGATCACCCCCGCATACAGCTGTCGGCCCTGGAAACTGGGTCCGCCCACGTTCGGCATGAGCTGAGAAAGGGCGGACGCCGCGCCGACCAGCCGGGGAGCAATTTGACGAAAATGCTCTCGGAACCACCATCGCCCATCGAGCACCAGACCCAAGTACCTCATATGGGCCTGGATACTGATGTGGATGGAGTTGATGACTAACGAGGCGCCGATGGGCAGCCTCACACGGGGCCCATGGAATAAAAGGGCCTCCGTCTTATTTAGGGCCACCCTGAGCCCCAGCGCCTCGATTCGCCTGACCATCTCCTCGGTGCCGAGAGTGGCCAGGCTCGCCGCCTCTTCGAGTGTCCTGCCCCGGGCTGTGACGAGCGTGTCGTCAGCATAGCAAATAACGCTCAGCCTGGGGGGGAGACTCCCTCTCAACGCCCAGTCGTAACCGATGTCCCACAGAGTCGGCCCCAGAACCGACCCCTGCGGAACACCGCACGACACGAACGTCCGCACAATGTCCCCTGCGGGGCTCGCGTAGAGAACACTGCGACGCTCGGCCACCATCTAGGATGACTGCAAGGTGACATGATGACTCACAAGCCACGCATTTGTTCCATATCCTATTTTGAGTGAACCAATTTTTGAAGAAAGCAAAAGAACTTGGTATAAATACCAGACACCATCCATTCCTTTACCCATGAACCATGAAGAATCACTAAGATATGTAAGTAGATAAGGTAGTAAGTAGGTTAATAGTTGTAGGACCATGCTGTTGACAGTTCTGTCTACAGCCGCGGGCCGGTCCGTCCGGGGTACCACATTCTCGCAGAAGATCGACGCCTGAGTAATGGCAATGTGCCATTGCGCTTCGTTCGGTGAGCGAGAGAGCCGGCAGCCCAAGTGGATGTGTTTGGGGATTGTAATGGTAGGCAGCGACCCAGCTATACCCTTGGTATAGAAAAGATCTATGGGCAGCAGTGACACTTACCATCAGTTGTGCTGCTTGCTCGTTTGCCACCATAAGCAATAAAAAAAAGGTAATATCTACACCAACTCATTTGACCAAGAACTACTCTGTTCTTGGTAATATAACAGTATAGTAATATAATAGTAATAAATTATCAAGCATATTAAATGTTCAGTAATTTGAATAACATGGATGTGTCATCGTTTAATACAATTCTAACTGCAAAGTTTGAGTATTAAGCCTGTACAATGTGTAAACAATATCGAGTAGATGGCACGCGTCTCCATAAAGACGTAAATATAATACGATGCGAGGATTGAATGTACTACAATAGTTCACGGTGGTGTAACTGGCAGCACGATTGGAACGGATTTCCAATATATGTGGGTTCGAATCCCACTTGTGACAATCATTTTTTTTTGCTCGTAATCGGGTTTTTATAAATAATCAAGCATATTAAATGCTAAATTTCAGTAATTTGAAGAACGGTATACACATACATACATACATACATATCATCACGCCATATCCCTTGCAGGGTAGGCAGAGAGAACAGAGTGCCAGAGAACTCTATCTCTGCATACTTCACTCGCTTCCTCAACATTCATAATTCTCTTCATACACGCTCGCCGGTTTCGGAGACTCTTGACTCCACCTTCCTTCAGTACATGACCGATCTGGTCTAGGTAGGTTAGTCTCGGTCTCCCTCGGTACCTACATCCTTCCACTTTCGCATTGTATATCTTCTTAACCAGGCGTTCGTTCGGCATTCTTTCCACATGTCCGAACCATCGGAGCATTCCCTTTCGCATCTTTACACCAATACTCTATTTCATACCTACTCGCTCTCTTACGTCGTCGTTACGAATGCGGTCGGTCAGCCTAACTCCACAGATTTTCCGCAGAGATCGCATTTCGACCGCATTAATTTTACTATCATACTCTTTTCTGCATACCCAACTCTCGCTTCCATACAGTAATGTTGGGACAAGCACTGCGTTATGTATTGCTACACGTGCCTTCTGGCTGAGGTGGTGGCTGCCGAAAAGTTGCCCCAACGCTCCGTTCACTCTATTTCCCGCATTCACTCTTCGCTCTATATCAGTGGTGTACCTTCCATCTCGGCTAAATCCACATCCAAGATATACAAATTCATCCACTTGCTCTAGTACATCATTACCTATTGTTACTCTTACATCTGTTCTGGTTTTATCTCTTTCAAAGACCATTATTTTGGTTTTGCTCACATTCACGCGTAGACCCCTTTTCTTACAATCCTCTGTCATTGTGTCGACTAGGGTCTGCAGGTCAGTCGCTGACTGTGCCAGCAGGACTGCATCATCTGCATAAAGCAGAGCAGTGACCACTGAGTCGCCCATCTGGACTCCCACATTCATATCGTTCAACCTTTGGAGACATTTATCCAGATATATGATAAACAGCCTGGCTGACAGAACGCACCCCTGCTTAACGCCGATATTGACGTCAAACCAAGGCGACATTCCATCATCCAGCCGCACACAGGCTCTACAGCCCATGTAACTGGACTGCACAGCCTGTAGCAGTTTACCGTTAATACCATACTCCGGTAAAATGTCCCAAAGTTCCTTTCGTACAACCGTGTCAAATGCTCTCTCCAGATCCACAAAACTGCAGAAAACCCTCTGACCTAGAGCCAGATGCTTCTCCACAATATTGCGCAGAGAGAACACTTGATCCATGCATCCCCTTCCACTCCTGAAACCTCCTTGTGTCTCACACAGTAAACCATCGGACACCATCCTCATTCTCCTTTCAATAACTTTTCCATACACTTTTGCTGCCAAACTGGTCAAGCTTATGGCTCTGTAATTTGCGCAGTCATAACGTGAACCCTTGTTTTTAAACAAAGGCACGATGACTGCGCTATTCCAGTCCCTGGGAACCATTCCCGAGCTCCAACATAAATTGAGGAGCAACAGGAACGCCTCCCAGACACAAGAGCCACCGAGCTTGATCATCTCGGCAGACACCATATCAATGCCCGCTGCCTTACCATTTTTCAAACTTCTTATCGCCCATTCAACTTCATCCATACTGATGCCATCGGAGGACGCCGTTGTCGAATGTTGATCTACTAAACCACATCCAACACCGGCGCCAACCGTAGCATCCGCATACATATCGCCAAAATATTCACTCCATCGGCTTAACACGTCTTGTGTTTGTGTAAGAATGTTTCCACCTTTAGACCTTATTTTATTCATTCTGAAGGCTGACCAACCACCCCGAGACTTCTTCACCTCCCTCCAAAAGAGTTTGGTGTTACCCTCGAAGTTTTTAGTCAGCCTATCTTCTGCACTCATACTTGCTCTATCACGTTTCTCTTTCACTAAGGCCTTGGTGTCATTCTTACATTGCCGATATATTTCTTTCTTCTGTTCAGTCATACTGTCATTCAGATTCAAAGAAGAGACATAGTCCAGCCACGCTTTCTTCTTTTGCTCTACGGAAGCTGCCACTTCCGCATCCCACCATGCATCACCATTTGTTTTTCTATGCTTCTTTGAACTTCCACATACTTCTTTCGCTGTATCTACCATACTCTCTTTCAATACTCTCCAGCATTCTTCAATGTCCGATTGCGGCTGGCTTGCCATCGTCAGCCGTTCTCGGACACCCTCTGCATACTTTTCTCTTACACACTCTTCTTGCAACCTTTCAACCTTTATTCTTTCAAGCCCTCCGAAGTGGACACGCTCTCGCCAGTGCCTCCACTTTCTGAACAGACCACTAAATCTCGCAATAACGAGATAGTGGTCCGTGTCGACTGTGGGGCCCCTGTAGGCTCTTGCGTCCAATATTTTGCTTCGGAGGCGACTGTCTACCAAAATTAAATCTATTATGCTTTTCTGTTCATTCCTTCTCCATGTATACATATGGATGTCCTTATGTTGGAAAAATGTGTTTGACACAATAAGGTTTCTCTCCATGCATACATCCGCTATGAGCCTACCTGCGTCGTTCACTCTCTTATCACCAAATGGACCAAGTACGTCCTCATAGTCGGGACGCTTGGTCCCCACCCATCCGTTCAAATCTCCGCATACAATCACGCGTTCACTGGTTTCTGCCATATCCAGAACTTCCCTAACATTATCCCAAAACTTCTCTAGGTCTGATGCCACCGAGGATCCTACGGGAGCATATGCTACAACCATGAATACCTTGGTGACACCTAGTTTTATACGGACCCAGAGAAGTCTGGGATCATACATTCCGTAATCCTTCACACCTGAGGCCAAGCGAGAGGACAACAGCACTCCTACCCCCATGCTGGCTCGATCGCTCTGTGGTACACCAGACCACAGAGCCATCCCGCCACCAGGAAGATCGCAGGCGTCGCTGCCCCTTCGCTTGGTCTCTGTTACACAGAGCACGTCTAGCTGTTTGTCCGCCATGACGGATATCAGCTCGTGCAACTTACCTTCCACACAACCTCTTACATTCCACGTGCCCACCTGGCACTCCGTTCTCCTCGACTCGCCTGACTGGGCAAGGCGTGATGGGTGGCGGCCCCCATCGCCGCAACTGCCGATGTTCGTACCGACGGGGGCGGGTCGGTACGCGTCGCCTCCGGGGGACGCCCTAACCCGCATTGCGGTACGCATTTCGAGCCGGATTAGCAGTCTAATTAGACTGGCAGGGGACGCGAACGAGCACGCTCCGGACTATGCCCCCCAAACGGCCGAACGGTATAGTACTAAATAAATCTAATTGCGCAGGTAACTTGACTCTTCAAAGGATTGAAAAGAAGAAGAAGTACTTCTGCGAATATTCAACAAACATTCTTCATAATTTTCGGTCATATATATCCCACTGCTGTGTTTGAGTCCTCCTCTATAATAGATGAGAAATTAACCTACTATAACCACGTTGTTCACACTCGTTAGTATAGGGTTATATTTCGAGTTTTCCTTCTTGTACATAGATTTTCTATGCATATTATATCCCTTAGTCGTGTTAAAGGACAACCATGTGTAAGATAGGTACTAAATTGTATTCTTACTCCATCATCAAACAAAGAATAAACATTAGTTTACGATTATTATAATAATTGTTCATCATCATATCAGCTCAAATATGTTCCAATGTTGGGCTCGAGCTTTCTCCATTATGAGAGGGAAATTGACCCACTATACCACGCTGATCAGGCGTGTTGGTATAGGGTTTTGTTTCAAGTATTCCTTCCCTTTAATAATTGTTAATTTAGTTTAATCTTTAGAAAAATAATAATATGATAATAACAAGGCAAAAACTAGTTTTCTTCTTCGTAATTAAAAAAGACCTCGGATAATGGTCTTACATGCCACGCTTTTTTAATATTTTATTTATTTTATTAAAGACAACACAACCCCATAAGAAAAAGTAACTTTGATTCGCGGTGGACTTTACAAACGTTCAATTGACGGTCAAAAATTACACCAAGACCCAGAACGAATTCCATAATCCATGTACATATATATGGATCACAAAAAGAACTGTCCTACGTGGGCAATGAACCCACAAAACTTTAGATAAATTATTGCTATATCTGTGCAGTAAGTTGGTTAATCCTATTATATATAATATTTCTAGTACCTTATGTTTTTAGTTTTTTTATTCAATATATTCTTTGTTGGAAATAGGGTTCAGGTAATGTACACAAAAGAGATGGATGCCTAAATAGATTTACGGCAATCCTACTGTTCGTTTGACAATTTTTTCGCTCCATGTCACACTGATCCCGGATCCCGTAGGATACACGTTCTTTATGCCAGATTTCGCGGTGAATAGCACTCCGCATTTTATATATCAGATTTTTTACGTTACATGTTTCCATTAAGTTGTCATAGCACACAAAAACGTAGGTAAAATAGGATTTCCTTTGACGTGCATGAAACGCAGTTAGTAACACAGAGCATTTTTTGTTTGTTTGTTTTTATTTATATTTTTCTTGTTTTAGTAAATATTCTTCTTAATAACACATAATACAGTTTGAATATTAATGCGAACATAGTCAGCCGTTCGTTTTTTCTCTATTGTGCGGAATTGTAGAGTTCAAATATTAGTCAGAACGTAGTCGGCTTTTCGGTTATTTTTTTTTGTTTTGCAAGTACCTACTGATTTTTAACAACATATTAGTCCGAACTTATCGGAACATAGTCGACCTTTTCGTATGTTTCCTTTTGTGCGGAGTTACAAATAGTGTTTTAGCAACATATAGCTTGGAATAAGAGTTGGCACGGAGCCTTTTCGTGTATCTTTTTTGTTTTCCATTACAAGTACCATTTTTAACAATATATAGTCCATCCGCCCATATATATATATATATATATATACCTACATTCATAATTCTCTTCATACATGCTCGCCGGTTTCGGAGACTCTTGACTCCACCTTCCTACAGTACGTGACCAATCTGGTCTAGGTAGGTGAGTCTCGGTCTCCCCCAGTACCTACATCCTTCCACTTTCGCATTGTATATCTTATATATATATATATATATATATATATATATATATATACCCATATTTTGCGTGGATTTCGTAAAAGACGACTAAGAGCCTTATAACGATCCATTTTTTTTAGTTATCGCTGTGGAAACGCAAACAACGGCAACCTTTTGGGTCGGAAAAGCCAAAAATTTTAATTTATAAAGGTTTAAAGTTTTTAAAGGGCCACAATTTTTTGTGCCTACAATAATTGTGCCTAATCCTCATTAATCATTTCAGAACCATTTTCAAGTGTTTTCTTTATAAATTTTTTTTTCGTATTGAACTAAAGAGCCGCAACTTCAAATCCATAGAGACGCAGATTGCCGACCCCTGCCACCGAAGACAAAGATCGGGTACCGGTGGCCCGCTCGCACGGCGAAGAGAGGTGGGTACATGTACCCACCCTGCAAAGAACCCATGGGGTTGCACGCCGCCTCTTCTGTTGCCCCGGACCGATTTGTCGGGGTGCGACCACATCCATGGTCCAACTTGCGAAGGAAAAAAAAAAGGTGTGGGTCTATGGGATTGCGCGCCGCTTCTTCTGTCGCCCCGGACGGAGATAGCGGGGTGTGACCACTTTCCATATCCTGCCGCCAAAAATAAAACGGTCTACTAGAAAACGTACAATACAACCACAGCACAATAGTGCATGCATGCATCATACATGTTCGCGATGTGAGGGTCCCCATTTTTTCGTAGTAATTAAATCATCAATATCCGTGTGGTAACGGAGTAAGAATACAATTTACCACCCCCTATCTTACCCGTGGGTGATCGTACGAGTCGACTAAGTGATATAAAACGCATATAACATCTATGCAAAAGAAGGAAACCTCGAAACTCATTGTCCGGTAGATGGCGCATAACTCCCATAAAGGCAACAAAATAATATGAGCTACAAACTGATTGTCATATGATAGCTCACACTTAGCTAAGTGGTAGAACGATTGAAACGGATTTCCAATAGATGTTGGTACAAAGCTCTAGTATGACAATAATTTTTCGCTCGCAAACAAATGTTTATTTATAAAAACCGAAAAAATTACGACATTTCAAATGTTTATTCTTATTAATTAGCATTATTAAAAGGCGATGACGCTGCCAATAACTCATTCAATAAAGACATCCATCCATCAGCTCGTAGAGACTCCTCTGCTAGGCATAGGCCTCTCCGCGAGGAGGGGAGGGGAATAATACCAAAATCACCACGCATGGCAGGCGGTCTCGCAGTAGGAGTTACTAAGTTTCCCAGGACATAGCTGCTGCCTACTCTCCTGGTAAGAACCTAAGCCAATTTTTATGATTCCCACGGAGTGACGACAATTGTATTCTCTTTCCATGGCCACACCGAGATAATATCTTCAGTAAATATTCATGTTAAATTGTACTGGCTGTTTGTACACCTGCCCCATTGCAAGTCTACATTCATAGTGGGCGATGAAAAATCAACGAGAAAAGGAGATATTTCATATCGACATAACCCACGTATTTGATAAAATATTATTGCCATTTCTATTAATTTATGAAAGTAGTAATCATTGCTGGCATCTAATAACATTATATCAAATATCAAAGACTTCGTATCGGAAACTAATGAAATGCTTATTTTCTTTATATATTGCCCTAGATTTTTATAAATATTATCTATGTTCTAGCAAAGAGTAAACATGTAAAGTATGTGTATAAGAAAACAAAATATTTAATAGATACCTAAAATAAATACATTTCGTCGATCAACGTTATTAGGTTAGTCTTTAAATATTCTAAGAAGCTTGTCGACTAATCGATTCGGTTGGAATTAAGTAGACTTTGTTTTTCTATTATTTTTGCTACAGACTATGGTCGTCTGGACCATAGTCTGTAGCATTTAATTTTCTTTTTTTTTTGTGGCAGGTTATGATCTGAACATACACTGCCCGATTGGGCGGGATATGTAAACATGTCAAAGTATGTCCACTGCAATGGAAGAGTGAAGGGCATCCTCATAACTCACCGTCTTTCCTCCCTGTTGCCATTAAGCACTAACACTATCCTACAATCTGAGCCTTTTTGTGGTACTCTTTACTGAAAAACTATCACACCTATAGATTTATGCTTTAACATAGTAATTTAACTTCATGTCTTGATGTGTTACCTATCAAGAAAATATAATTTTATAACTATTAAAAAAATTAACATTAACAATTTCGTATTCATTGGTTAGAATATTATTATACTACTAACGCCATCTGTTAGAAAACTAAAGAGTAAACATCGCTGCAACAGAACTAAACTAAATATGTACTCAAATATGATGTATTTTATTCATTCAGTCATAGAATTAATATAAGTATTATACTAAACTATGTTTGAAAAATAAAAAAATATCCGAAAATGATTAGTTATATGAATTATTTACGAAAATCCATATCAATGATCTATTATAAAAAATAATAATTAAAAAAGAAACTGTCTTAAAAATTATTATCCGTCTAAAAAATTACGCGAGCCTTCACAAAGTTCAGCTTTTTTGCTAGTATTAAATAATTTTGATGGCATTTTATGTAACGTGGAACTGCTGGAGTGTAGCGAATCCTACTAATATTGTAAATGTGAAAGTTTGTGAAGATCTTTAGATGTTTGCTACTCAATTATGCCAACTATTAAACAGGTTTCGATAAAAAGTTGCACATAAATAAAACATTTCCTATATTAATAGATAGCATTACTTCTTATACCGGCAATACGTTCCCTTGAAATAATTGTCCCTATCGTTCATCTTTGTTGAAATGCTGTTCAAATTTAGGAAAATTACTTTTTTAATAAAACTATTTACGCAGGCGAAACCGCATGCAGGAGCTAGTTTGATATAAATATTTTCGTTGACCATCAAAATTTCCAGAAAATACCGTTAACAACATAGCCATAGTAATGTTGAAGACGACGATTTGACTTACTGACGGACAATAACTAATTTGAAGAAACTAAAGATGTGGAGAATCTGATAATTTGTCAAGAAAACACGACACTAGTAAAATATATACTCGTATTAACAGTGCCGGTTTTAACACTACCAGCGCCCTGGGCGAGATTTTTACAGCGCCCTCCAACTGCAATTCAAGACTTTACGACTAAGTAGACCTCGAACTATGAGAATGGCCTGCGGCGCCCTTTTTTACCCGGCGCCCTGGGCGGTCGCCCAACGAGACGTCATCGCCCGTTGGGCTACGCGGCTGGAGAGGCCTAGACACGGTGTCGTCACCGTCGAGGCTCTCCGGCCCGTACTGATGGAGTGGATGGAGCGGCGGCACGGAGTCCTCTCCTTTCGACTGGTGCAGGTGTTGTCGGGGCACGGATGCTTCGGCTTTTACCTGCACACGGTCGCGCAAAGGGAGTGGACTTCGTTCTGCCACCATTGCAGCAGTAACGAGGACACGGCGCAACACACGCTGGAGGCGTGTCCGGGCTTTGACCGGCAGCGCCGTGACCTCGTCGCTGTTATCGGTGCCGACCTGGCACTGCCGGCTGTCGCGAGAGCGATGGTCGACAGCGTCAGGAATTGGGACGCGGTCGCCGCCTTCTGCGAGGCTGTCATCTCGCAGAAGGAGGCGGCGGAACGAGTCCGGGAGGAGTCCCGCGACCCGGGCCGCCGTCAGCGGCCGGGGCGGCGCAGGCGCGAATACCTGCGCCTGATGCCGCCCTAACCGAGGCCTCGGGTGATCGGACCGGGGAATTGTCCGGTCACCCGACGTGAGGCCACCGCGTGAGGGCGACGCCCCGACGGCGAAATCTGTCGGGGCGTCGACGAGAGGAACCCGCGAGGGTAAACCGCCGGGCGGGCCACCGAAGTTAAAATCGAGTACCGGTGGTCCGCTCGCACGGCGAAGAGAGAAGGTTTTACGGTGGGTCTATGGGATCACGCGCCGCCTTTCCGTCACCCCGGACCGATTCAGCGGGGCGAGACGCACCCATAGCCCACCAATAAAAAAAAAAAAAAAAAAAAAAAAATGGGCGGTCGCCCAACCTCGCCCTACCCTAACACCGCTACTGCGTATTAACAGCTGATTGCCAACACAACAAAAAGGAAAAGAGGAATACCACTGTCGCCGCTGATACAATTATAATAACATTCATACACGCACTTACTCTTTAAATTCATTACATTCATTTACACATTCACACATTATACATTCATTTCACTCATACAGACTACGAGTCCGCCATCTTATACAACACATTACACGAGAACACCGACACATTAGTATCAAAAATTGTTATTATGGGGTAACGATTTTTACAATCTTATACAATTTACAATTATTAAAAGT
Organism: Lymantria monacha; assembly: GCA_905163515.2. Lineage (NCBI taxonomy): Eukaryota > Metazoa > Arthropoda > Insecta > Lepidoptera > Erebidae > Lymantria > Lymantria monacha. The sequence goes on from LR991087.1 coordinate 6,145,713, forward strand.
TTCGCCTATTTTTACCCGACTACGCGACGCATAGGAGTGGTAATGTGTTTAACCGTCTATGTATGTATGTTTGTATGTTCCTTTGAAGCACTATACAGACCAAACGCCTGGGTTGATTTTGATAATTCACACATCAATCGATTCCTCTTAGGCCGGCGAGTGTCACTAAAGACATGATTATTCCTTTTGTTCCCATCGTGAACAACTGCTAACTACACACAGTGTTAGCACTGTTACACAGATGGGAAAGTGGTTAAAGTACCAACCTACCAACCCAAAAATCGCGAGTTCGATTCCCACTCAGAACATTACTTTGTGCGATCTACAAATTGTTATTCTGAATCTGGACATCATTTGAGTCTGTTAATTGTTTGTTTGTCCTTAGTGCTTTCATTTAAAACAATCTAGTTTATACCTAATATAATTCATTATAATATGTATTGCATTTGACTTCTAATAGTATAACTATGCAAGCGTAGAAAATAAAATATAATTAATGCTCGCCAACTTTCTCCCTGTGTAAAAACATCTAATGTTGTATAATGTAGGTATATGGGTCACTACCCGCCACCCCTTCGTTTCTACCTGCACCTGCTCTTTGGTCTCAATATAAACATAAAATTTTATTTCATTTAAAATAATCTATACAACAGCTTGCCGCTAAAAAAAAGGCTAAGCATAAAAAAATATGACGTTATAAGATCATATAGTATTGGAATTCGAACAGCGCCTCTAGTGTGCGTAACTGAAACTAATTTCGATAGCACAAACAATTCAAAAATCTATCTCATTTGTCGATTGTTATACATAAGTGTTGCGAGTTGTTAGTCTAATTAGGGGCCGTCCATTAATCACGTGAGCTTTGAAAAGGGGGAGGGGTTTGACAAAAATCACGAAGTCCGAAACCTTCATAGTCTTAAATCCACTACGTATCACCAAGGCGGAGGTGGGGTTAAAAAATGCTAAAAAAAAAGATCACGTGATTAATGGACGTCCCTTACTGGATCGATCAAAACAAAAAATGTTCTTAACGTTCTCTAAATTTATTGTATTTCCCGCGTAATTTTGAACGATAAGTGGTATCGTCAGTAGCCATATTACATTGGATTAAAGAGTTTATAGCTTAATGTGGTTTTGTTACATCTTTGATTACTCTTTTATGGATAAAGATGAGAAATTATGAAAGAAAAATATAAATAAACTCATTTTAAAATTGTATATTTGGGAATATGAGAGAACAACTAGCATTCATATTTACTATAGTCTATCTAATCTAAGAAGTGCACTTTGACAGCTGTCTGAGTAATTTGTCTAGGTATGTGAACCAAATAATCGCGATCGAAAATATCCGATTTTACTGAGAAATCGATATTGATTCTTTATAATTAATAATCGGTTTGTTTTTTATTTTTCAAAAAAGTGATGAATAAATTAAGTGCTAAATTAGTAGATTAGTCTACTAAACAAATTTAATTATTTCAGCATAGAATCTATTCATCATATTTAGTAGGATTAAGTTAATTAAAAACAAAAACTGAATTTAAAAATAGCTATTTATTAAGAATTACTACTATTACTTGAATTATCAGCGTCGCGAACATTAATAATTATTTCCTCATCAATCAAAGTGTCGAAATGTACATCTCTGTCAAAATCTCTATTCGATTAATTGTATTATTCTAATATTTTTACCGATTGTTTGGATATTCGTGAATTGGAAGTTGTCAAGCACTACTGTATAGAACGTGATGACGTGACATTGTTAGGTCGTCATTAACAATTACTATTTACCATGTAATTTTTCTTTTAAATTAGTTTTACGAGATGCAACATTAGATTATTGTACAAGAAAGTCACCCGCAATGTTAATTATGTACCTAAATAACTTAATAGTTATTTAAAATTTCAGATTTAGTGTTTACAATCATGTGTATACGTTTGACCGAGGTTATTGTGTATTAAAAAATGCAAAACGTCAAAATGCACTTCTTAGATTAGATGAACTATAGGCTTACCAACCGTGAAGCCCTTACCGGCTTCTGGATTTGAACGTTACAGCTACTAGTTACAGGTTAAAGTCGTATATTTCAAAGTTACAGTTTAAAAAAATACCTAAATTGCTGAGATTTAGCGTTTAAAATGCTAGGTTATTTATAAAAACTTGTTTGCCGCCAAAAAATTATTGCCACACAGTGGACTAAAAACTTATCTATGCAAAAATATGACATTAAAAATAGGCATTATCATTACCTATCCTTTTTTAATTTCTCAAATTGTCTGACGTAGTAGTTTTAGGCAGATCATTAGAGCTTACCCAGTATTTTTACATTTATTAAACTTTAATCCAATGTAATTCTACCCTAAGGATACTAGTCCCGCCATCTGTCGATGTAAACTGGAACTAGGGAGACTCGCTCTAGGACAAAGTCACAATGACAAGAATTGTTTTTTTTTTACAAAAAATATTACCATGGAACCAGGAGTCTTGTTATAATATTTAAAATTATATTGATATTTTTATATACCTCTATCTTTTTAATGCTTTTTCACATGTTAGCTTCTTATTGTTTAATTTTGTACGCGCCAATAATATTGATTTTGAACAAATGAATTGCGCATGTGTAGGGGTTGAATAGAACTCAAATAATAAAGGGCTGTGAACTGCTTCAAGTTAAATTTTATATTTTTCTCTGTTTATACGTTAACACTCAATATATACTTACATAGTTTATTCGATGAGTGCTATTGTAACTTTTAAAACATGGGCAATATTCAAGCGAACGAAAAGCAACCCAAAACTGGTAAATCACCTGCAAAGGGTAAACATTTCATCAGAAACTTAAAAGGAAGAGACAGTAAGAAGCATGGGCGGAAAAAGAGCGATGCTAAACGAGAAACGATCGATAAGGAATTCGATAAAACGCCAGATTCCGATATCAACGAACCGATCGAAATATCAGATAACGATACGGTCGAGTGTCTGTTCAAAACATCGAGGCAGGGGGAGCGCGCGGAGTCGTTGAGCGTGCACTCAGAGGTAACGGTGCCCAGGTGCGACTCGCGCGCCCAGTCGCGGTCACCGACCCGCGACCAGTTGCCTGTCGCCGCCGTTTCGCTGACGCTCTCCCCTGCCAACGGCTCCACCTCCGAGTCAGTGTTTACAGAGCCGCTGACGCCGCTCGCCGTCGAGCTCAACCAGTGCTATTACTCCGCCGAGAGTGACAGTGCACCAGAGGACCCACCGCGCTTACCCTTAGACGCCCCCACTCATGACCACCCCACCATGACCGTAGACATTCCCCACGACGACGCCACCTCCACGCTCTCCGTCGGTGACATCGAAAAAGAAGAAAAAAACGACGTTTTCGATGACAGTACTGACAAAGTCGAGAATGAAAAGGTTATGGGCACTGCATATTCGGGGTTTTTTGGTGATCACAGAGCTGAAAGGAATATAGAGAAGAGTACGCACGAGTGCAATCATGATTTCCTCGAAAACCGGCTGAAGGCATCAGCGGGGCAAACATCGTTCACTGTGTCAAAACATCGCAAAGTTGAACTGCCTCCTGTCGAACCATCACTCACCTTGCTAGATAACGGTCAGTTCAAACAAACAAGTATTAAGATAATATACCTATTTATCGTCTAAATTTAACACCTCACATTATTTCGTACATATTTCTTTAGCATCTTAGAAATATTATGATTAACTTAAATAAAAATAAATTCAAAACTTATTATTAAAAATATCTATATGGTCCAACAGCTTCATGATCAATATCAAATACGCAATATTAAATAGATATAAACGAATATTCCTCTGTTATGAAATGACTGTGTTCCATAAAAATAATGATTTATATATTACGTTCTAACTAATTCATCAAATATAACAAACTGCCAGGAAATATTGTCACTGCCTTGATAAAGTATTGATATATTTTTATCTATTTGCTAACATTTTATCAAATACACAGATAGGACATAGCGGCCTCAATTTCATATTCTTTAAATTGCCTATTAATATCCTCTATGATGTAATGAATGGAGATCTTCCTTCGTTTATATTTTATTTTATTAACCTAAATAGGCACTGTTTAGTTCCTATATGCCCCAGTATTGTATAAGCATTTATCTATAAACAAACTGTAGGATACAAAAAGATTTCTTTTACAACGAACTTTTATTGTATGAAATTATCTTTATCAAGTAAATTAAAATTTATAACAATAATAATAGATTAACTAAGTCTTAAAATTTATTAGCACCTAATAAAGTATAAATTGAAAAAGTATATAATAATTTATGCTAATATTATAAACATATAAAACTTGTTAGATAAAACGTAAAGAAAGTACCTATAACTTCTGTAACTACGGATGAATTTTAAACATTGTTTTTCTAATATAAAACTATATGTTTAAGTAATAAATCCTTAAACCCAGAAATATATTATTAAAAACAGATGCAATATAGAAAATGTAGTAATAATTACAGATTACATGACAAATGAAGCATATATTTCCGTTCGGAAATAGAATTTTCATTTAAATAACAACACGATTGCTATTTGTAGTAATCATTCTTTAGTAACCTGTTGTGCTTACTTTTCACAATGGTTGGATAAACCGGTTTGTTGTTATTTTCACGTATGAAGAACGATACAGAGCAAATTTTCACCAATGTACTTTCAACTCTAATACGTGGTATTAACGTTGCTTTATTTATTATAACATATAATATCGCAAAATCTACATACAATAAGACGATCAACATTATTGTAGTGAAACTTGATTAAGTACCATTAGAATGCGTAATTAATAAATTTATGTTCTATCCATCCATTAGTTTAACGTGATCTCCTATTGCAAAAGCATCTTCATAAATAGTGACAATGACGCTTGGTGGGCGAATTGCTGTTACGGGTTACCCATAAGAAAACCATTACTCACTTTCTTACCCCTTTTATTTTTCTTACGCAAGGAAAGAGTTTCCTTGTGAGTTTTACGAGTAGCTCTTCATCTGCCCGGTTATGCTGGACTCCCGATGCAAAGTCAACGTCTACCTGCTAAAGCCTCACAGTATTACTTTTATCTATTTTTAATTTATACATGTTATTTAATAAGCTGTGTGGTAGCGGCTACGAATACTACCAACCCTTACTTTGCTCGTGGATGTCATAAAAGACAACTAAGAGCCTTATAACGACCTGGGCCAACTTCATATGATGCCGTTTGGTCAACAATTACATTCCCAAGGAGGGTTGACGTCTGTTGGGCGGCCGGTCATAAAACTATTGCCAATGACGTTTACAATATGTACTATGAAAGAAGAGTAGGTAAATATTGTATCGACCCCAAGTAATTGGGATAAGAGTAGGAGAATGATGACTACATGTTATTTAATACGTAGCAGTTGATCTAACTAGATTATCTTTGCAGAATTTCATCATAAATTAAAAATAAATTGAGATATATATAATATAGAATATAACAGACAAATGAAAATAATCATCATCATCATTCTCCTACTCTTATCCCAATTAGTTACTTGCGGTCGATGCAATATGTACTCTTCTTTCATAGTTCGTATTGTAAAAGTAATTGGCAATAGTTTTACGACTGGCCGCCTGCCAAGCGTCAACCCCCCTTGGGAATGTAATTGTTGACCAAACGGCATCAGATGGAGTTGGTTGGTATGTTAATGATAATGACAATACTAACTGTTTACATTACATTGATTAACTAAAGATAGCTAAAGTGTAGTGAACAAGCGCAGGGGCCGCTTTACCTATAGTGCAGAGGGCGCGGTGCACCCGGGCACCGGGTGTTAGGGGGCGCCGAGAGCCACTCCGCACGGAGCGAGCACACCGTACGCAGCGAGGGCCTAACTCTTTATAAACGTAGTGATGCGTAGTAACTTCATAATCCAATCGCATTTATTTCGTGTCAAAACAACAAAACTAAGCATGCGACAACGCATTCCAGCGATATTCGGAGTTTAGTCGAACGTCTTGAAACTATCTTTAACCAACCTATTCCATTTTGTTCACGCATTTTGATACAATTTCGACCGTATTCGTAACGACGACGTAAGAGAGCGAGTAGGTATGAAAGAGAGTATTTGTGTAAAGATGCGAAAGGGAATGCTCCGATGGTTCGGACATGTGGAAAGAATGCCGAACGAACGTCTGGTTAAGAAGATAGGGTAAAACGCTACAATACGCCCCACTTTTACATGATGCTCAATAAAATAAATTCTCAACCTTTTTCAATCACATATTTAATAAAAACGAAATAAATGGTATTTAAGCTACAAAATGGCACTTGAGTTCGGTAACTTTTCCTTATACACTAGCTAAAAAAATTTTTTTTTTAGAACCTTAGGTGGGGCGTTTTGTAACGGTGGGTGTTGATAATACGCCTCACGTCTATTACAAAATGCCTCACTGTAATTAATACAAAAATATAACCAATTTGATAAATACAATTTAAGATAAGGATTCAATAATTAACAAACAGTGTTCAAAATCATTTTGAGATCAATTTCTTCACCTACATAATTATTTTTGTACGGTATCTTTGCGTTTTATAATACTTAATTATTTATTTTTGTCTTCCTAAGCTTATTGACAGCTTGACGTTTAGCTATTTTACCACAAACATTGCAAAGAGGATTATACATGGTACAAAACTCGTGCATCCAAGATGAACATGATGAACATTTTATCCAATCTTCTTTAGAAGTCGTGCAATAATAATTTTCTGTACATTCAATGCACCTGTTCTCTTCATCAGAAATATCCTCGTTCGATGGGCTCTTATAATTTTCTTCATCATTATCACTTTCTGATGATGAATGGAAAATAGTAGCTTTCTTTTTTCCCGATTTTCCTTTTTTATTTTCCTTTGTTACTTTATTTTTTTTGCATATCTTCGTCACAACATCCTTCTTTCTCTTTTCAATCGCTTTTCTTTTTTGTATATTTTCTGGAGATGTCAAAACTAGAGCCCTTTGCTTTTTCTTTAACATCATTGCTGGTAATTTAGGTATGGGATGAATGTTAGTCAAAACTTTTGTAGGTGTTTCTTCTAAAAATTCTGACTGCAGTTCTCGACCTTTTTGAGGCGTTTTTTCAGGTGCAGGAACAGAAACTTGTCCAACATTATCTGTACTCCTATTTTCTTTATTATAGGTAGATCCACTATCCAGATTCATATGGTTTTCAGTTATTGCCACTGCCGAAGCTGTTGGTTCGGTTTCTACACGATAGTTATCAATGTTGTGTACTTTTGAATAGGCACCTAATTCATTAACATTATTATTTCCTTGATTAATATCTATGAGATCTTGTTCTCGCAACGTATCTGAGAGTGAAAAATAATGCTCTGGTATGGCATTTGGATCATATGGGTAAATTCCACAGGACTTTAACGCAGCTATACCATTAGGTACACTAGCAGCCTTCCCCCAAGCCTTACCAATCAGTTGGGATACATCATACCGAGTGAGTCGCTTATCTTTGTTCATGATCATCCAAGACTTTGCTTCCTGGGTGAAATAAACCTTCAGAGGCCTGAAAAATGCCCTGTCCAGTGGTTGGAGTGCATGAGTGGTGTGACTTGGTAAGCATAGCAAGGTAACATTATTCTCTATGGCCACTTCTAACAAACGAATATTGTTACTGTGTGCACTATGACCATCCAGTATCAATAGAGCTTTTCCAGGGCTTTTATTTTGTAAGAATATCTCTTCGAACCATTTCATGAAAAGTTCAGAATTTATATATGAAGACTTTTTGTTCATAAATATTTGCGAACCTGGTGGCAGTCCTTCAGAAAACTGAGGTTTACTGTAGGTACCTTTATAAATTAAAACAGGTGGCATAAAGTTACCTTGAGCATTGCAGCAAGCTATGACTGTGACATTTTCTCCTTTCTCGCAACTAGTCAAAGTGTAAACATCTTTAGCTCCTTTGCTGGCAATTACAGTGGTAGGTTTATTATTTATTTGGATGCCGGTCTCATCCATATTAAATATTTGATCTGGATGATGACCTAAGTTATTGTCTTCGTATGCCTGAGCCAGCAGTGTGAAAAAATCATTAACATCTTCTCGATTAACGCCATAAGCCCTAGCGAGTGACAAACCTTCAGACTTTCGCTGACTCAATTCAGGATTACGTTTTAAGAACCAGTTGAACCAAATATTACCTGCTTGTTGGGTATCGTTTGAGAATGGATTTTTAATGCTAAGTTTTTGAGCTAACTGGTAAGCCATTTCTTTAACATCCTTGCGGTCAGGTGCAAAGCCAACCTTTTCCAATTTTTTGATATGAGCTACTAGCTTTTTTTCGTGATCTTTTGAAAAAACAGGCGGTCTCCCGAGTGGTTCTTTAAGTTTTCCTGTTAACAGATGTCGTCTAAGGGTTCTTGAAGGGATATTGTAAACCCTGGCGGCCTCGTTGACTCCCATCTCCTTATTTTGCACTTTTTGCATAGCCTCATTTAAGTCCGTGTTAGACCAAGAAGCCCTCAGGATTTTCCTTTCGTAATTACGCGGCATCTGTAAAAATAAAAGAAGACTGATTTTATAAGTTGTCTAGATGATGGGGTGTATTGTACTATAATAAAAGGGCCGTTTTGTAAATTTATAATTACAAAATGCCCCGGCCATGAAATAGATATTATTGAAGGTCATTCACTGTAAGCAATATAATAAATAATAGGTAATTTAAAGCTAATCACATATTTACAAGCAAAATCTGCATAAAAAAAATATTGTCTTATGTAGAGGAATTTGTATAGTACTCACCGCAAACTGTTTCAAAGCACTTAATAAAGATTTTGAAATATTTTCTAAATAAATCGCAGTTATCACACTTAACTGGCAGCCATATTGATGGACGACTGTCACGGTGGCGTACATGTCGCTACTTGTTTGGTATCTGTATTTGTGTGTGTGTAACCACTGTGGGGCGTATTGTCAACTGGGGCGTATTGTAGCGTTTTACCCTATACAATGCGAAAGTGGAAGGATGTAGGTACCGGGGGAGACCGAGACTAACCTACCTAGACCAGATCGGTCATATACTGAAGGAAGGTGGAGTCAAGAGTCTCCGAAACCGGCGAGCGTGTATGAAGAGAATTATGAATGTTGAGGAAGCGAGTAAAGTATGCAAAGATAGAGTTCTCTGGCACTCTGTTCCCTCTGCCTACCCTGCAAGGGATATGGCGTGATGATATGTATGTATGTATTTTGATACAAGATGGTGCCAGGTGATTAATTGCGCCCATGTGTTAGAGCCGGCCATGAGCAAGCGTACAATTTCATTCTTCCAAAATTTGCTATAAAAAGCTTTAGTAAATTCGCCATCATCATTAAAAAAGTATCCTCTTCTTTCCATCTGATTCACTGGCAGGCAGACGATAACACAATTACGATTGAATTTGAGTATGATTTGATAGAAATAATTTTTAATTTTACTTGGCACTATATAAATGCGCTAACCGCTTGATGTATTTACAAATAGAAAAAAAAATAAAAAGCTTCAAGAATAATGAGTGAATTTGATGGAAGACGTCCAAGAGATTGTATGTAAATGAAGTATATTTCATAACTTTCACTATTTACTTTGCATATTTGATGGCGATCATTATGATAATAATGTTATAGTTAAGAATAATATTCATCCCAGGAGCTTCAGAACTGCGTTATTTTAACAAATTTGAAATTTTTAGCTCGAATACTACCAACGAATACTGCCAACCCCTACTTTGCTCGTGGATGACGTAAAAGACGTAAAAGACGAAGAGCCTTATAACCACCTGGGCCAACTCCATCTGATGCCGTTTGTTCAACAATTACATTCCCAAGGAGGGTTGACGTCTGGCAGGCGGCCGGTCATAGAACTATTGCCAATAACTTTTACAATATGTACTATGAAAGTATGTATGTAAGTATGTATATGTATGTATGTATATATATTTTGTATCGATCCCAAGTAATTGGGATAAAAGTAGGAGAGTAATGATGATAATGATGAATTTTTTAGCTCAACTTTGTATATATAGTTTTATAACCGGTCGTCTGCCTGATATAAACCCTCCTTGGAAATATATGTACCAGGATGTAGGTACCGGGGGAGACCGAGACTAACCTACCTAGACCAGATTGGTCACGTACTGAAATATGCAAGGATAGAGTTCTCTGGCACTCTGTTCTCTCTGCCTACCCTGCAAGGGATATGGCGTGATGATATGTATGTATGTCTGTACGGAAATCTAATTTGACATGAATGTGAGTTAACCATACGGCGTCAGATCCATCTGAAGAGCTTTAACATCGACCTGGACCCACAACTGGGGCAACATGATCCAGGTCGATGAAAACTCAAAATAAAAAACCGGAGGTGTCAAGGGACACCCGGATGGAACGAAGTTCTATTTTAATTATATAATTTTTTTCTGCCTTAAGCGATTTTTATCGTTATATTTTAGCCAATTTGCATAATATCTTTATAAATTATAGCCTATGTGTTATTCTGATGTGCAAGCTATATTACTATAAATTTCATCAAAATCCATTCAGTAGTTTTTACGTGAAAGAGCAACAAACATGTTCACATCCATACATTATTACAAACTTTCACCTTTATAATATTAATAATAGGATATACAATTCCACTAGACTACCAAAACTTTTCGGCCCCGAGCTCGAACGCGAGCCGGCCACGCGGCCCGGTCACGGGCGAAATTAATTTCGTTGCGCATTATTTTGATTTTGCTATATCTCTTAAGGTATTGATTTAATTTGCATGGTCTGAAGGAGAAAAATTATCTTCATGAAATGCTCAAGCCAACTAATGTATTTAAAATGATAAGGATTAATACAGTATTTGTGTAAATAGCTTTTCAATTACCGTTTTATAATAGAACATTTTTTAAAGTATTAAAATGGATATAGTATGTTATCCTTAAGAGATAGATATATACCATCGCGGACTTTTTTGTAGGCCTTTTTAAGCTGTATAATACTGTAGTACTTTATTTTGATCTATTTCGTAGGGTTCAGCCAGCGTTTGCAATGTAAGCGCAAAATAATGTGTTTATTTACGACATCACATTAGAAACCTCTAAAATTATCAGTGTTTCTCTAGTACATTATGCATATATTATACATATAAACCTTCCTCTTGAATCACTCTATCTATAAAAAAAATCGTCGCGACACCACACTGTTCAATGCGAAATAGAAATGAAAATATCTGGCTTGCTTTCTATAAGAGAACCGACGAGCGACGCCGCACAGCTTACAATAGCTTACTATAGCAAAAAGTGTCGTGACAACTTTTCGTAAGAATTTTTTCCGTCTAGCCCTCTTTCACAACGCGCGATAAGGAACTTCGTTCCAAAAAATGTAGTACTACAAATCTCCATAGTAGGGGAGATTCGAGCCCTACAATGGGATGTAGGGATATAGGCTAATGTGATTAGTAATGATGACGACGAATAAGCCGTCATTATTACTATCCTAGGAATACAACATCTTATCGTATCACACTCCGAGACTAACCTACCTAGACCAGATCGGTCATGTACCGTACATGTACATGGAAGGTGGAGTCAAGAGTCTCCGAAACCAGCGAGCGTGTATGAAGAGAATTATGAATGTTGAGGAAGCGAGTGAAGTATACAGAGATAGAGTTCTCTGACACTCTGTTCTCTCTGCCTACCCTGCAAGGGATATGGCGTGATGATATGTATGTATGTACTATAGTGTTTACTTCCTTTCATTATCAGAGGCGGATAGATGTTACTTATCCCATATTTTGCACTACTATCTTTATTTATATATCAAGTGTATTCAAATAATTAATTATCCGTGTGATGACGGAGTAAGAATACAATTCACCACCCCCTATCTTACCCGTGGGTGATCGTAAGAGACGACTTAGGATATAAAACACATATAACATCTATGCAAGAGAAGGAAAACTCGACATAAAACCCTATACCAACACGTCTGACCAGCGCGGTATAGTAGGTTAATTTCCCTCCCATTACGGAGGAGGCCCGAGCCCAACAGTGGGACATATATGGGCTGCGATGATGATGATGATTCAAATAATTACAGCCGTGTAATAGCTTGCCTGTATAAAAAAAATATTATGCTCGAATAACGTTCCGTTAAAAGTTCCTAAAATTAGCTAGCTACTATGAATTGTCCTTGGAGAATAAACTATTATTTTTAAGCCAGCATATTCCCAATTATTATTATCAGGCGAAGGTTTGAACAAAACTTCAAAGTAAAAAAATTAAATGAACATAAAATGGTTTATGGTGCGGAGTTTTGGCGCGAATGTGGAAATGTCATGTCACGCTCTTGTATTATATTCATTTCTTTAGTGTTTTGTGGTGTTATATTGAATAATTTTGCTGGTATTTTATGCAATATGGTACAGTTAAAGTGCTGAAGTGTAGTGAATATGGTATAATAGTGGTTTACGTGTATTTTCATATTTGCCCAAAATTCCCAAAGAAAACCATTGATTAGGTTATCAGCGCCAGATTAATGGTAACGACTTGACTTACTGACAGACAATGACTATTAAGGCTACGTAATATGAAGAAATGATGAACAATATATGAAAAATAATTAAATAAGACTTGGCTGTATGGGCTTTGATCCCTTTGCCTGTCCGAATGGACGAACAGAACCAAAAAAAAAAAAAAAAAAAAGGTTTATGGTGCATACTTTAATTTTTTTTTCTACCTCTATTCGCTCTAGTTTATTTTCGCTTTTTTTTACTTTCACTATTCAATGGTACTAGTAGAGATTGCTTTAAATAATAAAATCATAATGCTTATTATATTTTATAAGTTTTTAATTTGATTTACATAAATAAATTATAAATACCTTTGTACAATGATAAAAGAAATAACTATATAAAGATTAAGAGAAACCTAGAAGTTAGAAGATAATTAAAGAAGTTGAATTTTACATTTGTATAGATAATCTTAGGTAGTTGAATAAATAAGCAACAAAATATGTTTTTATTGGCAGTCTTAATCGCTTTCCGGAGCCGAGGCAGCATTGCCGCCAAATGGTCTTTACGATTCAGTACAAAGTATAGAAAAAGATGAGCTATGAATGCTATGATAAAGATAAGGTTTTAATATCTTCTTAAAGACATCGCCTGATCTATATCTGTAGGATCTCTTTATATATTCATTATCATGGAAAAATATCACTACCTATTATAGAGTCTTAGAACTCCAAACTAACTCTGAATATCCATCCGAATATATTTTGATTGTGTTGGACAATAGTTTGAAGCCGGTTTGGATCGTGTGCGTATCGCGATTTAGGGGTCCCCCTAACCGTGACTGCAGGAAAAAAGTGACATCAACGTGGGCCTATCACTGTGTGATTTGGTCCCTCGATTAATGCGCTATAATATATATACCTACTTGTATCCTACGCAGTTGACTGGTATCCGTAGAAGCTAACCGCCGCAGTTAATGTGCGACAAAGCAATATTATTGTTACTTTTTTTTTTCGAAAAGACGTCCCTTTTTTTTTTTTTTTTTTGCGGTGGGCCATGGACGTCGCACCCCGCCAAGTCGGTCCGGGGTGACGGAAGAGGCGGCGCGCAACCCCATTGACCCACCCTGCAAGCACCTCTTCTTCGCCGTGCGAGCGGGCCACCGGTACCCGATTTTTGTCTTCGGTGGCCCGCTCGGCGGTGCGAAAAGACGTCCCTGCACTAAAGAAAGAATCCTTGTACTGTGGGAGACTTCACAAACATATAATTAATGCATACAAATTACACCCAGACTCCGAACAACTTTTTGTGGATCGCATAAAGTATTGCTGTGCGTAGGAATCGAACCCCGGCACGGAAGTTCGGTATTTTAACCACTATGCCATCTTTTATTAGTATTAATCGTCATTTACTTTAGTTGTTTCAGAGAAAGACCGCAGACATTCCAGTGTTAGCGACGCCCCGATGTCAGATTCCAATGTCCTGAGGAAGGTTGCATCTCTAACGCTTGACAAGCACTCGGAATCCAAGGTAGTGAGACCTAAGTTTGTGCCTGACAAGCTGGACTTCAAGCTGTACGAGAAATTTGAAGGTAAGCTATACTGTTGCCGGCTATTTTCTTTAAAGACTATTCACATCACACTTGGCGTGCATTCTCTGCCATAATTTAAGGATAATTCGCTAATTACCCTCAATTTATGGCCGAGAATGCTATAACAACGTTAGCCAGACGTGCATCCGATATCGTATTGATTTAGATCTCTCCTACAGTGATATTATCAGCTTGTCTGTTTCGTCTCCCACTTTACGCAACAGGAAAGCATAATGATTAATTGTATAACTTATTCCATTACGCACGCATAAATATACCAGTTTATCCTTTCATCCATCAGCTTATCAAATTCCAATGTTGGAAATCAGATCTGATAATGTTAGCACCACACAGTTGACAATTTTCTGCCTACAGCCGTGGGCCAGTCCGTCAAGGGTAATACTACACTCTCGCAGTTTAATAAAAAAAAACGTCAATTGATGACAACACATATTCATAAATTGTAGCTTTTTTTTTGGCGGCGGGCTACGGTACGTCAAACCCCGCTATTCCGTCCGGGGCGACAGGTAAAGCGGCGTAAGACCCCGTAGACCCGCCCTACAATATACCTCTCGACGCCGTGCGGGTGGGTCACTGGGACCTAGTTAAGAAACATCTCAAACACTCCAGCTTTCAAACTAAAAAGACTGCATTTTAATTGGTCCATTCGTTTAGGTGCTATTATGGCACAGACGGACACATAGTCACGTCATACTTATAGCCTCTTTTTGCATTGGAGGTTAAAAATATGAATATGCGGATAAGCTTATTCTTCTCATTACATATAATTATGTCCTGCGGCTCGCGCCTCCTTTTTTTTTTTGTTGAGGGTAATTACTATACTAAAACTTCTGTAAGCCACAGTTTGACATTGAGTTTTGTTGAGTTTTTCCACTATTGCAGTGATGTTATCCGCTTATCGGCCTACAAAAAAGTCCGCGATGGTATATGTCTATCTCCTAAGGATAACATACTATATCCAATTTAATACTTTAAAAAATTGCCTATTATAAAACGATAGGTAATTGAAAAGCTATTTACACAAATACTGTACTAATCCTTATCATTTTAAATATGTTAGTTGGCTTGAGCATTTCATGAAGATAATTTTTTTCCTTCAGACCATGCAAATTAAATCAATACCTTAAGAGATATAGCAAAATCAAAATAATGCGTAACGAAATTAATTTCGTGTCGCTCGCAAAAAACATGAACGTCCACCTGCCTTGAAATCTTTTTCTCAACTAAAATATTGTAGTCTTGGATAGTTCGCGAACGACCTAGGTGGAAGAGCGCTCCTTTAGGTGAACTATGCGAACTAGTTCGTCGATGATCTCACTCTTAGTTCTTTTCATATTTTTTTAGCGTCCGCTTTACTAGACAGTGGCGCTATGTGACCAACCGAGTTATTTCCTTTTACTGTGCGCGCCTTGATATTTCGATATCGATACTAAACAACTTCACATCCACATCTAATAACGGACTTTAAGTAAATGTTTTGAACTACTGCTACTAACTTAAGTATTGTATTATGATTACGTATTATAATAGGAACAAGACTAGTTGTTGCCGAATTATTAATGAAAATTATTTTATTTTTTCATTTTTATTTAAGTAAAAGATTTTATGTGCCATAAATAAACGTGTGAAATATTCACGTAATATTTTGTACTTTTTAAATAAAAATAAACAGAACTTGCAATAATTATAAATATATTTTTTCTTTATTTATTGATTTTACTAAATTATTTCAAAAAAAGAACTAATGAACTAATAGAGCGAACTAGTTCGCTATTAGATTATGAACTAAATTGAGCGCTCTCAGTGGTGACCGACTAAGCCCAAGACTAAAATATTGCCGCGCGCCCGCATACGACAATATTATTGACAATACCCCTGCCTCCCCCTGATATTGCCGTGATAAAATCAGAATTTCTGGAAATCGGCAATAATATTGAACAATACCGCAATACGGGCCGCAGACACAATATTATTGACAATATACACTTTATTGACAATATTATTGTGTGTGTGTGCGGCTAGCCTATGAGATTAACGGAATAAACTATTTAAATTATTACATATTATTACATTGTCATCGATCCTTGATAAATGTTCAAAGTTTCAAATTCTTCTCATATTTAGAAATGTGGTGAAAATCACTCTCAAGGATTCAGTTAAGTATATTAAATCAAGTTAATATCAGCGTATTAAAAAAAATATCTACTCCTTTGCTTACCTGTTCAAGAATAAAAGAGACGTGATCTCACGTCCCACGATTATCTTACGTTTTAGTCTTTTAAAAAAGTAAGATAATCTAGCAGTGATATCTCTGTTGATTGATAATAGGTACAAATTGAACGTCATGATTTACTAAAAAAAATCTGTGACAAATAGTCTTGCAATCATTCACATGCTAAATATAACCTATCTCATTGGACTAATTATCACGTAGCACAGGTGAATGAACGTCATGATAAAAAATGATATCTTTCGTTAACGACTAACCTATAACTTCTTATCGCAATTAATCAGTCTTAATAAAGATAATATTTAGGTGCTCATTAGTAAGTGAGCATACGTGACTTATACAGCGCGCGTAACTATTTTATATACTTAAATGAAATGCAACTACCAACAAATCGCGTTAATTTCACAAGTAATTCGGTTGCCCAATTCAATTATGTTACAATTCTCAGTCAGTTTCGTTCAAGGAAGAAAGGTGTTCAAGACATTGGAAATATTCTACGTTTACATAATGATGATTTTGCTTTAAGTGAGGGTTTTTCGACTAGAGTAAAATTTCGACGAGCACTGTCAAAATGCTTTGTAAACAGACGTGCTTTAGTGTTGTACGTGCCTCAAAAAAAGTTGACGATAAATGCTCGGAGGTGTCTACAGTGGTATCGTTTCGAAGTGTTTGTTTTAAATACAGAAAATGAGAGAATTCATGTTGAATGCGATATGAAAATGTTAATAATTACAATGCAAATTTGTGTCAAAAGCAGAACAACAGTGTTGTTTACACTTAACTTGGCAGGCAAATGTTTCGAATTCAAAGAAAATGTACACAGTGAGTAAACCCGTATCAACTTTAAAGACAATTATCTTTGTGCGTAAATGTGTTAGCTATTTATATACATTGCGTAGATAAGGGCTTTGTGATCATAGATTAATGGACTAAATACATAGTGTGCTTTCCATTTAATACAAAAAGTGACGAAGTGTTCGAAAAAGCGCTTTCCATCAACGACACTGTTGAACACGGCCGTACACTGTTCGACATTCGAAAAAGTGGTGTTTGACAGATGCTTACCTACTTTGTTAAAGTACTTTAAATATATAGGTACTACTTTGCTTGAATTAAGTATCATTACTAACCTCGCAATTTATTTACGGCATATTCTAGTAGTATTATTTGAGATTATTAAATTGAGCTTGTCTCTTACTGCTAATTAAAATTTAATAAAAATGTTCAAATGTAAATATTTCACTATTGAAGCGAGCCCTGATAATGTGGTTGTTTATAAATTATTGAGCCAAGTCTTTGTCAAGGAACTTGCATTTAGGTATACAACGCCCATAATTTTGCGATATTGATGCACTCTAGTGTTATTTTGAGACAACTAGCTGTTTCATTTAAACTTTTACGCAGTGTTTGGCTGTGTTTCACAATGTACCGCAGAGTCCCTCTATGTTAATAATAGTTGATCTAATCTAAGAAGTGCATTTTGACGTTTTGCATTTTTTAATACACAATAACCTTGGTCAAACGTATACACATGATTGTAAACACTAAATCTGAAATTTTAAACAACTATTAAGTTATTTACATAATTAACATTGCGGGTGACTTTCTTGTACAATAATCTAATGTTGAAACTCGTAAAACTAATTTAAAATTAAAATAACATGGTAAATAGTAATTGTTAGTAACGACCTAACAATGTCACGTCATCACGTTCTATACAGTAGTGCTTGATGATTGATTCTTGATTATTAATGTTCGCGACGCTGATAATTCAAGTAATAGTAGTAATTCTTAATAAATAGCCATTTTCAAATCCAGTTTTTATTTTTAATTAACCTAATCCTATTAAATATGATGAATAGATTCTATGCTGAAATAATTAAATTTGTTTAGTAGACTAATCTACTAATTTAGCACTTAATTTATTCATCACCTTTTTGAAAAATAAAAAATAAACCGATTATTAATTATAAAGAATCAATATCTATTTCTCAGTAAAATCGGATATTTTCGATAGCGATTATTTGGTTCACATACCTAGACAACTTACTCAGACAGCTGTCAAAGTGCACTTCTTAGAGTAGACAGATTATAAATGGAAAGCAACCATAGACTCAAACCTGTTTCCATAAAGTATAGGTAGAAACTACGGTCCCAGGCTATTTATCTGTCATAGCTGCCTTGTTCTTACTGATTGCAGACATTACGCCCTTCGGATTCTGATCTGTCTCTTAATTTGATCTTACGGCAGTAAATCACCAATTTGTAATAGGTACTATGTAATAGGTCTATCTAATCTAAGAAGTGCACTTTGACAGCTGTCAGAGCAAGTTGTCTAGGTATGATAACCAAATAATCGCTTTCGAAAATATCCGATTTTAATGAGAAATCGATATTAACTCTTTGTAATCAATAATCGTTTTATTTTTTTATCTTTCAAAAAGGAGATGAAATATTAGGTGCTAAATTAATACTAAATAAATTTAATTATTACATCATAAAATTTATTCATCATATTTAGTAGGATTAGATTAAGTAAAAACAAAAACTGGATTTGTAAATAGCTATTTATTCAGAATCACTACTATTACTTGAATTATCATCGTCGCGAACATTAATAATTATTACATTATCAAATAATTGTCGAAACGTACATCTCTGTCAAAATCTCTATTCGATTAAATATATTATTCTAATATTTTTACCGATTATTTAGATATTCGTAAATTGGAAGTTGTCAAGCACTACTGTTTAGAACGTCATGACGTGATATTGTAAGATCGTCAATAATAATTACTATTTACCATGTTATTTTAATTTTAAATTAGTTTAAAGAGTTTTCACATTACATTATTGTACAAGAAACTCACCCGCAACGTTAATTATGTGAATAACTTAATAGATCTTTAAAATTTCAGATTTATTGTTTGCAATCATGTGTATACGTTTGACCAAGGTTATTGTATATTAAAAAATTCGAAACGTCAAAATGCACTTCTTAGATTAGATGAACTATAGTAGATATCACACTTGTTTTATTGATCTTTTCTCTTTAATAACATGATAAGATTTGCACGCTTTACAACCCTGATTCACCATGTCCATTGCATTTAAGTCGTTGTGTATCACAAATGCTCACAATTTTCATATATTTCTTTAAAGATAAAAATAGCTTTGATCTGGGCGTATTTTTTGGTCTATTTGGGTTTGGAGTACCATAAAATTAATAAAAATAAAACAATAATATGTGTGATTTTGGATATCATTCTTGGCGCCAAAGGCGTTAAGTTTGCTATAAGATATTTGTTTTAAACCGAATCTTATGCCTCGATTCAGTAACTAAATTAACTAATGTCCAAAAAAGAAACAATAATAATATAAAATAAGTAAGACAAAAGAGTTTTCATAGTAACCAACTAATAGACTAAATGATATAATAAAAGTATCAGAATACTCCTTATATCGTAAAGAAGGCTAAAGGCTTCTATTTAATGCAACTACATTTTACTACATTAAATTGAATTTGGTCTTCTCAACGATATTAGAATTATTTGCAGAATATAATAGTGTAATGCTGTCATGTATTCTTGTATTATATTCAATATCTTAGTGGTTTAAATTAATACGTTAGATCATTTTCATTGCATTATATATAATGTGATGCGTTGACGGCAATGATTGACTTACTGATGGGCAATGACTAATATGGAAAACTAAAGACATAGAAGAGAAACTTTAATTTGTGAAGAAAATTGTTACTCGACATTTTCAAAAATGCTCTCATGTTGCCCATACAAAAATAAAGAAGATCATCATCATGGTACTTTCACGGTCCCGACAATGGGTATTTTTAGCTAACATTTTATGCAAGGATATATTGTGACACTCCAATAAAGTAACACTGATCGATATCGATATTGTTAGTATATTATAAATAGGTATTATAGCTCAAATACTCGGGAACATCACTATAACAGGCAGACAGATCAGCTGTCAAACTAGTTACTTAAAAGTCTTAAAACTTACTTGTATGGTTAGTTAAAATAAATTTTGGCTACTTTAACTTCGAAAACTATCAAAAGTTTCACATCTATTTATTCATATCACTATGTTTGCGTACTTTTACAGGTCAGATGCTTCTTAACTGGTTTATATCATCTACAACAGAGAACAACCACTTCAAAACATTGTTGAGTACTCAAGATCTAAAGAACCTTGGAATTCAATACTGTACACACCTTCTTGCTGCTGGAGTGCTCCGGCAAATATCTGATAAAGATGCACCTATGGAAAATATTTTTAAGGTAGATAATTTATTTTGCAACTAAATTATTTAACATAAATTATAAATTCATATTTGTCTTTTAAAGAGTCATCAATTATTAAACAAACAAGAACTACCTTGTATTGCACTGTTAGTTTGAAATTTAATGCAGCTTTTTAATTTGATGATGTAGGTATATAATTATAAGATTTAAATACAGCCCTATTCCTATTTTTTTTTAATATTTTTTAGTTGAACTTCTTGTAAATATCTATTGAGATTCCTATATATTGTATGGGAGAATATTGTATAAAAACATAATATGATTCAAAAACTGTATATAAAGGTTTTTGTTAACAGTTTTAGTTTACAAAGACAAAAAATTGCTAAAGAAAACCCTTGTATAATGAAAATTTACTAATATGCCATTTACAATCTATATACATGCCTGCACAAATGGCATGGTAGTTAAGATATGAACCTACTATACCAGTGTTATAGGTTCGAAACTCATGCAGGGCAATATTTCTATACAATCCTCAAATAGTTGTTCTGTTTTATGAGTGTAATTTGCTAATTGCATGTTTGTAAAGATCCTCGCAATACAGCATTAGTGTGGAGTCTTAAAAAATACAAATAACATACAATAGTCGTATATAAGTTTAGACAATTGGCTGTGGACCTCTAAAAATGTTCTTTTGTGATAATTGAGTCCAGCACACAGCGTACAAAATTTCAGGACTTAACTAGTCCAGACTAATTAGTCAACTATATTATATTCAATGATTACCACAACTTCCTTTTCTCTGGGTTATGGGACACAATTAATTGGTATAACCACATGATACTACTGCAAAAGTAAAAAAAAGAAAAAATTGTCATCCCAGTCCAACGTGTATGGACTATACATGTTGGACAGGGAATGATGATTTTATTACCATTTCTTATTAATAAATAACATTGATATTTGAGCTTACAAATATTTCATATTATTTTATGCATTGTTTCTTATAAAATATGCATAAAATATGACCTGAAAATAGATTTTTACAATGAATTAGAGTTCTAATATTGTTTATTTGTTACAGCCTAATTTGATGTACTACTGGGCTCACATGGAGGTGCCAGCTTTACAACCAGTGACTCCAGGCAGGCTCCATACTGCCGTGTGGCCTCCCGACAAAGATACAAATACATTCTTCACACAAGACAACCAACGGGATGTGGAAAACAATAAATTCTTTAATCAAAACAACAATGAAGAGATAAGTGATATTGATGAAGCTAAAGTAGTAATATCTCAGTTAAAGATAAAGCTCCAAGAATTAGAATATCAGTTAGAAAAATATAGAATAAATACTCAAATTGAATCACTTAATAAGAATTTAGACAAAAGATTCGAAACTATAAATGAATATAATATAGTTAAAAATAAAACAGAATTGATAAATAAAGAACTACTGACATCTAATAATGTTAATGAAATAAGTAAACAAACAAATAAAACTGTGATAAACAAACCTGAATATGACCCTTTAAGAACAAATGTAAATACTGATCTAATAGATTTAAGTAGCATAAACTATAAAAATGATATGGCTATTAAAGATATTACAAATAAACCTGATATAAGATCTGAAAAAATTGTAAATTATTGTAAGTTAAATAAAAGTAGAGATTGTAATAAAACTTTTAAAAAGGATGATATATCAGAGCTAATAACGGATGTTGAAGAAAAGAAGAAAGATGGTGGCCAATATATTGAGACTTCAGAACAGACAAGTCTTGGGTCATCTGATGCTTCATTTGTGAGTACACAGACTTCAACAGATATTAGTACATATAGTGCAAAAAGTACAATGGACATAAAAGTTGAAGATAATTCTTTAATAAATGCAGCACCAATTACTCAAGTTTTATACTTGGCAAATAATATAAAACTAGATAACTCAAAACAGGTTGCTGATATACCATTAGAATCAAATGTTTCCTCAAATGCATTTGATGATATGAAAGAGCTGACAGATAAAGATGAGGAACTTGTAAAATTACCAGACTGTGTTAGTATTAAACTGAAATCAGAAAGTACTGAAATTGTGCCAACAACAGATCCACCTATTGAAGAAATTTCAGCAGCTGTAGAATTAAATACCCCTAGTCACAATGTAACTTGTCCACCTCCTCCGTTGCCTGGAATGCAACCTCCTCCACCACCAACGCCAGGAACGACACTGATAACTTCAGTTAATTTCCGTTTACAAGATTCGCAAAAACCCGATCTTTCATCTAATAATAATACCTCAATGCCAAACTCTGGACTATATTCTAGGCCAAAATCAGAAATCGGTCCACCTTCACTTCCTTTACATGGTGGTGTAGACGAACCTCTAGCTAAACTATCGGATGATAACTTACCAGCTCTAGATTCATCAACATCTGCTATTGCTCTAGAACCGCCTACTAATCTTGCCATAAGTCTACCTTGTATAACTAATGAGAGTTTGTCACCACTTCCAATAATGCCTGTATCTCCATCCCTACCTCATGTTATCGCTCCACCGCCTCCTATGCCTGATATAGAATCAGCACTATCTCCAGTGCTTACTATGGAATCTTCCGCGCCTTCAATACCTGCTATGACACTACCACCATCAATGTCTGCTACGGGATCGTCCCCACCTTCAACGATCGTAATGGAAATACCACCTGCCAAGGCCGAAATAGGACCGCCACCACCTCCAATGCCTAGTATGGACCCATCAATTTACCCTGCGCCCGACATAGGCCCACCGCCACCCCCAATGTCGGGTTTAGAACCATCGCCATCCCAAATACCTGCTTTAGGACCATCACCACCCCCTATGCCTGGTTTGGGACCACCGCCACCTCCAATGCCTGGTTTAGGGCCACCACCACCTCCAATGCCTGGTTTAGGACCACCACCACCCCCTATGCCTGGTATGGTACCACCGGTACCACCAATGCCAGGAATGCCACCTCCACCTCCACTGATGCCAGGAATGCCACCTCCACCACCTATGCCAGGTATGGCTCCGCCACCTTCAAATACATCAGGAATGGGCCCGCCACCTCCACCTCCTCTTTCAAGCGGACCTGTTCCATTTCCCGCACCGCCAGCAGGTGGATGGAATGTTCAAAGAGCAAGTAAGTAGCTAACTCTACTTATTAGTTTTAGTTTTATGAGTGAACATACACATATTATGTTATGTATTCCATGTGGTGACAAAGTAAGAATACAATTCACAAAAGGGGTCGCTTAGTAAATACCTTCTCATATCATTGATTAAAAAATTGGCAAATACAAATCTTTATCATTTCTGTTTATGTTGAATATCTTTTATATATTATGCTTTTGATATTTATAACCTAATGTCAAAGTATAAGAACTGTTATTATAATCTAAATCAAGTCCTCTTGTAAAATTAATAATTTTTATAATAACTGATTTAGACTTTTTTTTATCACAGCATTACGCAAAATTCCAGTAAAACCCTCTGCACCCATGAAGCCACTATACTGGACTCGAATTTTAGCCATTCCACCACCCCCATCTAATCAAGGTGAAGTACCAACTGGGAGTTTAAAACCGCTATGGTTAGAGATAGAAGAAGCTAAGCTAGACAATATTGAGGAATTTACAGATCTGTTCTCGAGACAAGTTGTAAAAGCGCCTGTTAAGAAGAAAGTTGAGGTTAAAACAAAGAAACAACCGGTTAAAATATTAGATAGTAAAAGATCTCAAAATGTTGGTATACTCGCTCAAAGTTTACATGTTGAATTCACGGAAATTGAGAATGCAATATACAACTTTGATACTTCTGTTGTTAGTTTGGAGGCATTGCAACAGATTTATGAATTGGTAAATATATTATTTATATTAGTTATCTTAAAGACAGTTTGTTGATTTCAATGTGCACTCAATCCAATCCAATACGAGATTCTTTTTTTGAGTCCCACTGCAGTAGAACAGTTTGCTGTGTGGTAGCGACTACGAATACCGTCTTTACTTTGCTGATGGTTGTCGTAAAAGACGACTAAGAGCTTATATTGACCTGAGCGAACGTTACCTGATTCCCTTTGGTCAACAATTACATTGCCAAGGAGTGTTGATGATTTACAGGCGGCCGATCATAAAACTATTGGCAATAACTTTTGCAATATGCTCGAGTATATACTGCGTCGACCCTAAGTAATGGAATAAGAGCAGGAGAGTGATGACTGCAGTAGAACTAGGCCAAGCGCCGGGTCTTTTTTTTTTGCAACGTACGGGACCTGGTATTTTTTTTTGGGAATATGTTCAAGGTCGTCCCCTGAATGTAAATCCAAGTTGGCGCGGCGGGGGAGGGTTCACTTCAGCCGCCATCTTGGAAAACACGTTTTATTGAATATCTCGCGAACTGCGCATCGTACGACAAAAATTGCAGAGACCATTATTGTAGATAATAATATTTGCCATCTTTTTTATTTGAAACTTTTTTTTGTATAACGCATAGGTTTTTAATTATAGCGAATCAAACTTTTTACAATATGGTTTTTACTAAATATTTATTTAATGGTCAATGATAAATTAAAAATAATGGTGACTGTATTGTAGAGCATGAAATTACCTATAAATTTTATAAAAAACTTTTTCTCGTAGCATTTATAGTCTAAGAGCTGCAGCTTAGTAAAACGTGCACCTCGTACATTATCAGTGGCAATATTGCTCGCTGTATACGAAAACCATTTCATAACGCATAAAATGGCATAAAGTGTTAAAAAAAATGTCAATACAGCTGTGCAGCAAATCAATTGAAATTATAAATAATGTGGAGAACAACTAATAATTTGTCGATCTTTATTGTTACTTAAAACGGTATCATCATAAAAGATTGTCTATGTAGCAAAAAACAATAGTACATCCCGCTACATCGTAAGAATTGTAATAGTTATTATTTTTATTATTATGTATCTCCAATTGTTATCGAAATCACAAAAATGAAAAGAATTTTACGAATGTTACTTCAAAAAAACGGAAAAAACATTTGTTTACACAAACAAAAAGTGGCGCATTATTTTACGGTGCGAGTCTTATTTTTTTCGATGTCGAGGGAAGACACTCATCGTCTTGTGGATCTATCTCTTCTGCCTCCGCCATATCCGAAGGAGACGAAGGCCATATCAAAGGTTAGGTCTTCGGTTGGGATGGCATCTAATATGTCTGGCACGTTGTCGCATGTTTGGCCGCTGCAATTGGAGCAAATAATCGAACATTTGAGAACAGCTTTTCGGCATCCGCAGGCAGCTCTGCAATTTTTGGTGCATTTGCACGATATTATTTGCAACAAACACGACGGTGCAGGAGCCATAGCAGTTCGAATTGGTTCAAGCCCTTGTGCAGTTCGCTTCCAACCCCATTTTTCAGCGTCGTGATAAAATCCAAGCCAAGTTTGAACCTGGTGGTACACTCTGAAAGAATGGTAGCGTGCCGTATCTTGTGTTGGAGATAGAAGTGATAAATTCAACCTTGTCTTACTCGCCAATTTCCCGAAGCATTTGTAGCGAAGCGAGTTAATAGAGACTTCCGATTTTGTAAAACGGTTGGGATTTATATCTGAATACTATTGGAATATTAAGAGGGAGAAATTCCGAACGACCCGAAATATATACTACAACTTATAGGGACATAATTGAATATACAGCATTATAATCTCATTTACAGCGTTATAGCTCTTAAACTATAAATGCTACGAGAAAAAGTTTCTTATAGAATTTATAGGTAATTTTATGTTCTACAATTCAGTTACCATTATTTTTAATTTATCATTGACCATTAAATAAATATTTAGTAAAAACCATATTGTAAAAAGTTTGATTCGCTATAATTAAAAACCTATGTGTTATACAAAAAAAAGTTTCAAATAAAAAAGATGGCAAATATTATTATCTACAATAATGGTCTCTGCGATTTTTGTCGTACGATGCGCAGTTCGCGAGATATTCAATAAAACGTGTTTTCCAAGATGGCGGCTGAAGTGAACCCTCCCCCGCCGCGCCAACTTGGATTTACATTAGGTATGCGTCCGATATATCAAAACGAATCTGAAATCGGATTTCAGGCAGAAATCGTATCGTATCGATATTCAACACTATACAAACTGATTTTAGAAAACGTATTTCGGCAGAAACTAAATCAACACATATCAAAACAAAACGACGAAAACGCAAACTAATAATAAATCTAATCATCGCGCAATCGTTTTCTATTGCTTGTTTTGCAAACCAAACCAATATTTGAAAACTTACTAACTATCTCTTTCACTCCGCTAAGCGATCGCTTAGTCAGAATGAGAGAAAGCGAATTTCATTAAAATTCGCCTCCTTTCATTCTAACTAAGCGATCGTTTAGTGCAGTGAAAAAGAGATGAAGCGAATTGTCATCTGTTTTGGATTTTGGCGGTTTCTAAGAAACTCAGAATGGCAGATGGAAACGAAACAGAATTACAAGAGTCAGGGAATAAGATCTATATTAGAATGCAACTACTTCCATGATAATATTACACAATACTTAATGAAGTTTTGCGTTTGTTAAATAGATTTTTGAATTATGGGAAAGTTTTTGCACACTTGACCTTGGTGACACGTGCGGTGTGCGCGTAATGTTATTTTTGTGATCTCGTGAACTATATAATTAGATAGGTATTTTACGATTCAATACTATACTAACGTATGTTAGTATCATACATACGATTTGATGATAAATAAGAAATAACTATTTAATGTAAAAAGGTAAGATTTTCGCTTCGTAATCGGGATTAATAAAAAAAAACCATACAAAAAAAATGTACATTATAAAATATAATCATGAAATCATTGTAAATATGACGATTTTTAAATACGCAAGAAAGTTTTGTATCATATCCAAAACAAAACATTTTTGCTAGTCTAGTACTCTAGTTAAGCCTAGATAAAGCATGAAGGAAAATCGTACACCTAAATCCAATCAACAAAGAAATTATAGAAAAATATTTTGAATGCGTTCGTTCGATTGCGTTTTTCGTTTGCTACGCTAAAATAACTAAAAACATCGAATATCGATCGAAACTAAAGTAAACCCGCTCCGTCAACCGCTCTGGAAAGCGATTTCTGAAATCGGTTTTTAAAATCGATTTCAATATCAGAAATCGAATCTGTATCGGTTTGCGTAAAAATCTGAAAACGCCCATCTCTAATTTACATTCAGGGGACGACCTTGAACATATTCCCAAAAAAAAATAGCAGGTCCCGTACGTTGCATTACAAACCTACTTTTTTTGCTACGGCGCTTGGAGTAAACAGTCCATTCGGCTTTAATAGATAATCTTAATGTTATAATTCTGCAAACTGCATAGATAGCGTAATGGTTAAGATACCGACCTACCAAGAAAAGTGTCCGCGTATTCGATTCCCTCACGAAACAATATTTTATGCAATTCACAATTTGATAAATCTTGAGTATAATTTGTGTGACCTTTAATTGTATGTTTATAAAGTCCCTTTCAATACAAGGATTATTCCTTAGTGCTGCTTTAAGAAATCTTTAAAAAATGCAAATATAATTTTAATGCGAATGTAATCACTGAAAAGGCTACAAGGTAACTTTTAAGGTGATTAACAAGTTGCGTAGACAAACATAGCAGCGGACATAGCTCGGCTATAAACCATAACAATGCTATCCAACAGTGGAACAGTGACAAATAAATTAACAGATCCCTTTAAAGCTCAGCATAGTGATGGGCTATTAGAAATACAAATTTATCTATCAATTGACGGACTTTTCGACTCATCAATGTCTTTGTAAGAAGCCCCCCCCCCCCAAGACACATTCTGAAATGTATTAGTGATATTTATAACGAAATACATATATTGTGAAACGATTTTTATTACAGCGTGCTTCTGAAGAGGAATTGTCGTTAATAAGAGATCACTTAATAAATAAAGCAGATATCCCATTAGATAGGCCTGAAGCATTTCTCCATGACTTATCGGGTATACCAAACTTTGCAGAAAGGATATCCTGCTTTATGTTCCAGGCCGATTTTGAGGACGCTGTTAGCACAATAATGCACAAATTAGATAATTTGAAACATACCTGTGAGGTAAGTGTTGTGTATAAAAGCTATAATAACTTTATAGTTTTTTTAAATTGTATATTTATATCACACTATAACAAAATTAACTCAGTTAGAACAGATGGTATGATGTCTAGATAGACGCTTTTACTTGATCAATAGTATTTTTATGTGTATTATTAGGTAATTGCATGGTTGACGATAACAAGAGCCTAAAATGGACCCTGAGGTATTCCACTTCTTAGTATGGATAATGTATAAATTGGTAATGGTTGTTGTACAAAGTTCGCCTGGTTTTTTGTGTAATAACTTTCTATATAAAAGTTTTGTTCTCAAAATAATAATTCTGGATTGATGGATAAATATTATTAGACAGTTTGTTAAATCAAATGCTCCAAAATATTCGTTTTAACAAACAGTCAACATATGCTTGGAGGAACCTAAGAAGAGGCTAAACTTATGTAGACAATAATTGTTAAATATAGCTGTAAATTCAATAATAAATTGGGTATTATCTTCATCATCATCTCAGCTCTTATATGCTCAGCCGCTGAGCTCAAGCATCCTTTCATAATCGGATGCAAACTGACCAACTATACCACCCTGGTTAAATGGGTTAATGTAAATTATTATTTCAAACTGCCCTTCTCTTGAATGGATGTTATCTGCATATCTATTCTAGTCTATCCATCCTATGCCATAGTCATCACTTGGATTATCTTCACAGATAATATATATTTAAGTCAAGTCATTGATGATTCTTAGATTATATTTTGCACTGCCTCCTCTACAAATACTTTTTTATTTCAGTTTCTCATGACCAGTGAACCTCTGAAGAAATTGTTCTCTATAATCTTGACTCTCGGTAATTATATGAATGGTGGCAATGGACAGAGGGGGCAAGCTGATGGATTTGGTTTGGAAATATTATCGAAATTGAAAGATGTAAAAGTAAGAAATAATTCATTTAAAATTTTAAATATAAGACAAAATCTTCATTCTGAAAAGATTTTAAATAATTAAGCATAAAGAGGTTAAGCGGTATAGGCTGCAAATTTTACCAACCCCTAAGCCTCGACTACATCAAAACGATCCGCAAAGCGCCCGTGGGGCCACAGAATAAGAATATATTTGTCGCCACCTCTTATTTGCCCGTGGGAGTCGTAAAATTTGGCTAAGAGTCTCCCTGGGATCGCCAAATGAGCTGTCAAGAATGATATCCTCTTATTTATGGAAGAGGCTTATGCCCAGTCACTATAGAGCCGAGGCTAGACAAGAAAAAAGAAATAATTACCACAAATTATTATTAGAAGTGTTATATTATATTAAGTATCTGTAGACGCATCTTTGTGTTACTCATAAATATCTTAAAGGCAACTACACTGACTTGTACAAATTCCAGTTAGCGCCGTGTGGTCAATTATTATATTCCCAAGAAGTTTTGGCATCGGGCAGGCGGTTGGTTTTAAAACTTAACCAAAATCCAATGCGATACCTTTGCTAGCGACAGAATCATAATAATCTTTACTTGCTGTTTACAGTCGAAGCAGTCAAACGTGACGCTTCTGCACTTCATAGTGCGTACGTATATTCGTGCGATGGGTGGTGCACTGTCGGGTACGTGTACGTTACCGGTGCCCGAACCAGGGGACGTAGTGCGCGCCGCCGCGCTCGACTTCGGCGATGTGGCCGCCAACCTTGCCTCACTCACTACACAACTAAACGGTCAGTGAAACTCAGAATACGTACTATTAGATACTTTACCTTGTGTAGTTAACATAAGATCTGATTTCGAATTGTACACCAGATCCGTTTTTGAAAGACTTTATAAAAAAGGAAGTTCTCTATTTGGATGTTTTTATGTCTGCAAAATACTCTGTGACATATATGGATTTGCAAAATTCTTTTTTTTTTTTTGTTTGAAAGAGGTTTATTCCGAAATTGTGTAAGTTTATTGCTGTGCTCTTTTTTTGGC
Organism: Lymantria monacha; assembly: GCA_905163515.2. Lineage (NCBI taxonomy): Eukaryota > Metazoa > Arthropoda > Insecta > Lepidoptera > Erebidae > Lymantria > Lymantria monacha. Next base: position 6,176,452 of record LR991087.1, read on the forward strand.
TGACTGACCCAGTCTCATAACTTATTTATTTCTGTGCCCCTTCATCTATCTGCGTTCTATGCCAAGACACTGTAGCTAAAATTTGTAAATCTCTGATGATGAGTATTGCAAAGAGCATCTCTTTTTTAAAGTCAGCAAATCAACCGCGACCGTTGCTTTCCCATATTTATGCATTGTTTACACACTCAATCACACAAGAAAAATAAGCCTGTACACAAATTTGTTCTTTTTTTTATTAAAAATTCAAATTGTTATAGGTTTCATACACAAAAGTTCACTTTTAACTTTCAATCCCTCTGTAGATTACCTACTAATAGTTGTGATATTTTCTGGACTATTTAATTTGAGTTCTCTACGTGACCTTTTCCTTGATAAATCTCGACTTTTCTCGAATCTTAGGTCAAATGTTATTGGATTTTATGTTAAATTAATCTTATTTCAAAGCAAGGACTATAGAACAAGGTTGATTGGAGTGTCATATGTATTTTTTTAACTAATGCTTGTTAAAAAGATGAACCCAAACATTTCAAGGCATTCTCCAATTGGACTATAATTGCAAATAATAGATTTAGATTATGTTAGTCTAATTCAGGAAGTGTCCTAAAGCTTTGATTGACCATCAGAGCTTTTGAAGAATTACTTAGACATTCTTACACAAACACAAGACGTGTTAAGCCGATGGAGTGAATATTTTGGCGATATGTATGCGGATGCTACGGTTGGCGCCGGTGTTGGATGTGGTTTAGTAGATCAACATTCGACAACGGCGTCCTCCGATGGCATCAGTATGGATGAAGTTGAATGGGCGATAAGAAGTTTGAAAAATGGTAAGGCAGCGGGCATTGATATGGTGTCTGCCGAGATGATCAAGCTCGGTGGCTCTTGTGTCTGGGAGGCGTTCCTGTTGCTCCTCAATTTATGTTGGAGCTCGGGAATGGTTCCCAGGGACTGGAATAGCGCAGTCATCGTGCCTTTGTTTAAAAACAAGGGTTCACGTTATGACTGCGCAAATTACAGAGCCATAAGCTTGACCAGTTTGGCAGCAAAAGTGTATGGAAAAATTATTGAAAGGAGAATGAGGATGGTGTCCGATGGTTTACTGTGTGAGACACAAGGAGGTTTCAGGAGTGGAAGGGGATGCATGGATCAAGTGTTCTCTCTGCGCAACATTGTGGAGAAGCATCTGGCTCTAGGTCAGAGGGTTTTCTGCAGTTTTGTGGATCTGGAGAGAGCATTTGACACGGTTGTACGAAAGGAACTTTGGGACATTTTACCTGAGTATGGTATTAACGGTAAACTGCTACAGGCTGTGCAGTCCAGTTACATGGGCTGTAGAGCCTCTGTGCGGCTGGATGATGGAATGTCGCCTTGGTTTGACGTCAATATCGGCGTTAAGCAGGGGTGCGTTCTGTCAGCCAGGCTGTTTATCATATATCTGGATAAATGTCTCCAAAGGTTGAACGATATGAATGTGGGAGTCCAGATGGGCGACTCAGTGGTCACTGCTCTGCTTTATGCAGATGATGCAGTCCTGCTGGCACAGTCAGCGACTGACCTGCAGACCCTAGTCGACACAATGTCAGAAGATTGTAAGAAAAGGGGTCTACGCGTGAATGTGAGCAAAACCAAAATAATGGTCTTTGAAAGAGATAAAACCAGAACAGATGTAAGAGTAACAATAGGTAATGATGTACTAGAGCAAGTGGATGAATTTGTATATCTTGGATGTGGATTTAGCCGAGATGGAAGGTACACCACTGATATAGAGCGAAGAGTGAATGCGGGAAATAGAGTGAACGGAGCGTTGGGGCAACTTTTCGGCAGCCACCACCTCAGCCAGAAGGCACGTGTAGCAATACATAACGCAGTGCTTGTCCCAACATTACTGTATGGAAGCGAGAGTTGGGTATGCAGAAAAGAGTATGATAGTAAAATTAATGCGGTCGAAATGCGATCTCTGCGGAAAATCTGTGGAGTTAGGCTGACCGACCGCATTCGTAACGACGACGTAAGAGAGCGAGTAGGTATGAAAGAGAGTATTGGTGTAAAGATGCGAAAGGGAATGCTCCGATGGTTCGGACATGTGGAAAGAATGCCGAACGAACGCCTGGTTAAGAAGATATACAATGCGAAAGTGGAAGGATGTAGGTACCGAGGGAGACCGAGACTAACCTACCTAGACCAGATCGGTCATGTACTGAAGGAAGGTGGAGTCAAGAGTCTCCGAAACCGGCGAGCGTGTATGAAGAGAATTATGAATGTTGAGGAAGCGAGTGAAGTATGCAGAGATAGAGTTCTCTGGCACTCTGTTCTCTCTGCCTACCCTGCAAGGGATATGGCGTGATGATATGTATGTATGTATGTATGTGTACTTATATTACAGACAGCCTTTATAGCAATAAAATCTATCCTAAGACTTCTAGATATGTCGGTAGAGGATTTTGTTGTCAGTTTTCTTTGTACATACATACATATCATCACGCCATATCCCTTGCAGGGTAGGCAGAGAGAAACAGAGTTTTCTTTGTCTTATGTCTAAAAACATTATCACAAATAATCTATATAAATTAATATATTTAATAATAATCACTGTTCTCGATTATCAGTACCAATAAAAAAATTGGAAAATTCCAGGATGCAAGGAGAAAATGGAGATAGTCATAGAGAACGATGCTCAAACGCGTAATCTCAACGAAGAGGCCTCTGGAGACGACAGTAAAAAAAAGCTTGAGGTTTTCAAAGATAAAATGACCATATTCCTAAACGCCGCCGATGAGAAATTGAAGACTGAGAATGAAAACTTGGAAGAATGCCGTACGAAATTCAATGCGACTGTTAAATTTTACCAGTACACAACAAAGTGTGGTAAGCTGGAAGACTGCGAACCGAAGGAATTTTTTTCGTTTTGGACTTCATTTTGTATCGATGTCAAAGATATATATAAAAAAGAAGAGCAACTCGCAATAAAGGAAAAGTAAGTACATTCTCTAATTTTTTACCAACACGTATTTTTCTCTGAAAGTCGTAAAAACCAGCTAACAGAACACCCAAGGAAGTGAGCAGCCGTACATTCTTGGGAACTCAACGTCAATCATAGAATCGCCTGCTGTGCGTGGAGATTTTAAGTCCATTTAATCCTCATAGTAGAAGTTTCCCAGGAGAATACTCCCATAGGAAAATAACAAATTTGACACGTATTCTTATTTCTTAGTCATCTGAGGGTTATATTGAATTCAATGGAAATGTAATTCTATCCTTCTTCGTTTTGATGTGGTGTGAGAGTAAAAATACAATTCACCACCCCCTTACTATACCATCTTACTCGTTTCTATCATAAAAGACTACTTAGGAATTTAGTATAGGTACATATAGCATCTATGCAAGAGAAGAAAACTACAAATTAAAACCTCAAACCATCTTACCAATGTGATGCAGTATGTCAATTTCCCTCTTATTATGAAAGAAGGCAATCAATCAATCAATCTAGGCAATGGTATGTGAGGAGATGAATTAATTAATAATTCTATATTCTTATCCAGATTAAAAGAAGCCAAAAGACTCCAAGAAGAAAGGAAACCACAAACGCAGCCTAAAAAGGAAGGTGGTTTGAAAGCACGATTGCAAAAGTTGTCCAGTACTCCTAGAAAATAATGATTCCTATGTATTACTATACTAAGTTAGATAATGCCATAATTTATTTTTACCGCACAAATATATTTACATTCCTGTTACGACATTCCAGACATAATCCTTTATTATTAAGGGTAAGTAATAAAACTATTTGTACATTTTTATATTATGCAATTATTATTTTCCAATGTGATAGAATGAGTCTCACATATTGTACTGCATAAGGCCTAGGGACATTAGTGTCTGGAATTTTCTAGATTTATTTAAAATTTTAAATGTTAACCATATTGTTTACTAATATTTAGATCTCACTATATTAAACATTTTCAGTGCGATACCACTATTTAAACAGACAAATAATATTGTAGCATATCAAGTACAAGGTAAATGTATTTAAAATGTTATTGCATTTGAGGCTAGGCTTTTGAGAAAACTTTTATTAAACTTTAATATTCGGCAGTCTCCAGTTTTTTTTAAATGTAGCTTATAAATTTTGTATCATATAGTATAATTAATTGTCCCAGCATATAATTTGTACCTGAATTGCTATATTTATGCATTATGTTAATTTAAATGCTGTATTTTGTGCATTAAGTTATTCATATAAAAATGGTGCTGTTACATTTGTTGTACATATTATTATTTAAACATTAAAAAACTCAAATATTGTAATATTTTATTTTTGATATGTCACCCTGGTTTGTAGTAAATGCCTAGTGAATGTGGAAGGATGTAGGTACGGGAGGAGACCGAGACTAACCTACCTAGACCAGATTGGTCATGTACTGAAGGAAGGTGGAGTCAAGTATCAGAAACCGGTGAGCGTGTATGAAGAGAATTATAAATGTTGAGGGAGCGAGTGAAGTATGCAAGGATAGAGTTCTCTGGCACTGTGTTCTCTCTGCCTACCCTGCAAAGGATATGGAGTGGTGATATGTATGTGTGTTGTACCCTTGTTTATTACAACTAAAGGTAAAAACACACTCCTATGGTGACAATGTAAGAATACCATTCACCACATTTTTCTTAGCTGTAGGTCTCATAAAAGATGACTAAGCTACATAATATGGAAATAAATCTTAGGCAAAAGAAGGAAAATTGGAAAATGAAACCTTATACCAACATGTCTGACCACCGTGGTATAATAGTAGGTGAATTTTCTCCTATTGTCGAAGAGGCTTGAGCCTAGTGTAGGGCATATATGAGCTGAGATGATGAATACATTTAGAACTGACTTTTTATGCAGGAACACAAACGTAGAACATTATATTTTACAGTATATTCGTTTAATTTATTCATATTATTATTTTTATAAACCGGGGAGATAGGCCACGTTAGCGTTGGTCTGCAATCTATCTAGGAGAAGGAAAACTCCGAAATATAACCCGAGAAGATAGGCCTCGTTAGCATTGGGCTGCAACCTATCTAGGAGAAGGAAAACTCCGAAATATAACCCCCGATCTAAGGTGTAAACCGACCCGAGCGGATTCGCGGCCAGAGGGTAAGCTCTAAGCTGTGCATGTGTTGGTGGTCACATGGCACAACGGTGATTCCACCTTGCCTCCACACAAGGGCTCTGTGGGGTTGGATCGTTTAATACCCTACCACTCGTGGGAACGCTATGGATTATATGAAAAGAAATAAAATTCCAAATGACGGCGATGCGGCTCGCAAGCCTTCACGTCTCGATCCCAATGAGGGCGAAAAGCGGTCTACGGAGTGCCGCTTTGCCACGCTAAATGTAGGGGGAGGAATGAAAGATAAATTAAATGAGGTATGTCAAATGATGGATGATAAAAAGATTGACATTCTTTGTGTGAATGAGACAAAGCGAAAGGGATGTGAGGTACCTAGTCATGGACCTTACACGGCATACTGGTCTGGAGTATCAATGACTACTAGAGCCTGCCAAGGAGTTGGTCTCCTTCTCTCTGCTCGAATGGCTCAATGTGTTAAAGAGTATGATTGTGTGAATGCTAGATTAGTATGGTTAAGAATGAAAGTGGGTCTGACCCGTATTTTTGTTGTAGGAGTATATGCTCCAGGAAACACGGGCTTGACTAAAAATAAATCTCGAGGTAAAGCTCAAAGTACAGAGCTTGCCTCGACCATGGATAAGTATGGAAGGATAGTGAATAGAGGAGGATGTGTACTAAAGAGATGGAAGGAATACTTTGAAAGAGAAGAGTCACAAGACCTGTCATCTGAGAGGTATAACTATGGTGGAAATTATGAACGCACTAAAATGTATGAAAGTGGGTAAATCTGCAGGATACGATAGGATTACAGTTGAAATGCCGACGGCTGGACAAGATATCATAGCTAACATGCTATACCAGCTCTTCAATCTCTGTTGGACTAATGGCCAAGTACCTGACGACTGTTGTAAGGCAGTTATTGTACCTCTGTACAAAGGGAAAGGTTCCCAGCAAGATTGTGCAAACTACAAGGGCATAAGCCTCCTTAGCATTGTTGGCAAACTGTATGCGAAAGTATTGATTGAAAGAGTAGTGAAAGTAACTGACAAGAAAATATGGGATGCACAAGCGGTTTTCGAAAAGGTATGGGTTGTACGGATCAAGGAGAAGATCCTTAACATGCATGACGCAGAAATTATTGGCTAAAAATCAGAAAATCCTTTGCGCATTTATTGATTTGGAGAAGGCTTATGACAAAGTGAGGAGGAATGAACGGTGGTCGGTACTGTCTATGTATGGGGTGGACAGCCATCTTATTCACGCTCTGAAATCCATTTATAAGGACTCCAGGGCGTGCGTAAGAATAAACGGATCCTACACGGAATGGTTTAATATTGATAAAGGTGTTAGACAGGGATGTGTAGCATCACCGTGGCTGTTTAACCTATTCATGGATAGTTGTCTGAAAGATAATGATTGTGGTTTAAGAATGAGTTAGTTATCAAATGTCTTCTTTATGCCGATGATCAGGTATTACTTGCATCGTCGGCTGAGGATTTACAGGCGATGGTAACTACTATGCATGAAGCTTTTGAAAGAAAAGGCATGAAAGTAAAGGTACGTAAGACGAAAATAATGGTTTTTGAAAAGGATAAATGTATGACGGAATGTAAAATTAGTTTAAATGGTGAGGAATTGGAACAGGTGAAAGAATTTTTGTATTTGGGTGTATTTTGTGTATTTACTCGAGATGTTAAAAATGATAATGATGTTGAAAGAAGAGTAAATGCTGGTAATAGGGTGAATGGGGCACTGTACACCTTTTAGGGATGTGAGGTTACTGGAAAAAAATAGATTAAATAAAAATCGATTTTTTTTTATTTAATATTAATCGATTTTCCAAAAAATCGATTATAATCAAAATAAATAATCGATTATTACGAAAAAATCGATTTTTTTCTATTATTTAAAAATGTATACTTTTCATATTACAATAATAAACCTAAGAGATGCATATTAACAATTTATCAGATTAAAATCAAATAAAATTATATGAATAAAAAATCAACCAATTCAAATCTAAAAATTCATCAAAGCGAATATTCCTTTAAATCTTCAAGGTAAGGAATATGGAAACTAAATGTAATTATTGACACATTTTTTTTATTATCATAAAAATGAAATGATGAGCATCCGAATAAAATAAGAACCTTATTGTCTCAATAACTAAAATATAAATCGCAACAAAAAAATGCCATAAATGTCCAGTACTATTTTACATTTAGGCCTACGTCTAGCAGTGGACGGCAATAGCCTGACTTGACGATGATTTTTTTTAGGGAGGTATAGTCCGGAGCGTGTAGAGGGCATAGTTCGGAGCGTGTAGGGGGGCATAGTCCGGAGCGTGCACGTCGCGTCCCCTGCCAGTCTAGTCGGACTTCAATCCGGCTCATATGCGTACCGCAGTGCGGGTTAGGGTGTCCCCCGGAGGCAACCAACCCGCCCCCGTCGGTACGAAAATTGGCAGATGCGGCGATGGAGGCCACCACCCATCACGCCTTGCCCAATCAGGCGAGTCGAGGAGAGCAGAGTGCCGGGTGGGTACGTGGAATGTAAGAGGTTGTGTGGAAGGTAAGTTGCACGAGCTGATAACCGTCATGGCGGACATACTGCTAGACATGCTCTGTGTAACAGAGACCAAGCGAAGGGGCAGCGACGCCTGCGATCTGGCATCTGGCGAGAGCGTGTCCACTTCGGAGGGCTTGAAAGAATAAAGATTGAAAGTTTGCAATAAGAGTGTGTAAGAGAAAAGTATACAGAGGGTGTCCGAGAACGGCTGCAGTCGGACATAGAAGAATGCTGGAGAATATTGAAAGAGAGTGTGGTAGATACAGCGAAAGAAGTATGTGGAAGCTCAAAGAAGCATAGAAAAACAAATGGTGATGCTTGGTGGGATGCAGAAGTGGCAGCTTCCGCAGAGCAAAAGAATAAAGCGTAGCTGGACTATGTCTCTTCTTTGAATCTGAATGACAGTATGACTGAACAGAAGAAAGAAATATATCGGCAATGTAAGAATGACACCAAGACCTTAGTGAAAGAGAAACGTGATAGAACAAATATGAGTGCAGAAGATAGGCTGAATAAAAACTTCCAGGGTAACACCAAAATCTTTTGGAGAGAGGTGAAGAGGTCTCGGGGTGGTTGGTCAGCCTTCAGAATGAATAAAATAAGGTGTAAAGGTGGAGACATTCTTACACAAATACAAGAAGTGTTAAGCCGATGGAGTGAATATTTTGGCGATATGTATGCGGATACTCGGGTTGGCGCCGGTGTTGCATGTGGTCTAGTAGATCAACATTTGGCACCGGCGTCCTCCGATGGCATCAGTATGGATGAAGTTGAATGGGCGATAAGAAGTTTGAAAACTGGTAAGGCAGCGGGCATTGATATGGTGTCTGCCGAGATGATCAAGCTTGGCGGCTCCTGTGTCTGGGAGGCGTTCCTGTTGTTCCTCAATTTATGTTGGAGCTCGGGAATGGTTCCCAGGGATTGGAATAGCGCAGTCATCGTGCCTTTGTTTAAAAACAAGGGTTCACGTTATGACTGCGCAAATTACAGAGCCATAAGCTTGACCAGTTTGGTAGCAAAAGTGTATGCTAAAATTATTGAAAGGAGAATGAGGATGGAGTCCAATGGTTTACTGTGTGAGGCACAAGGAGGTTTCAGGAGTGGAAGGGGATGCATGGATCAAGTGTTCTCTCTGCGCAACATTGTGGAGAAGCATCTGGCTCTAGGTCAGAGGGTTTTCTGCAGTTTTGTGGATCTGGAGAGAACATTTGACACGGTTGCACGAAAGGAACTTTGGGACATTTTACCGGAGTATGGTATTAACGGTAAATTGCTGCAGGCTGTACAGTCCAGTTACATGGGCTGTAGAGCTTGTGTGCGGCTGGATGATGGAATGTCGCCTTGTTTTGACGTCAATATCAGCGTTAAGTATGGGTGCGTTATATCAGCTAGGCTGTTTATCATATATCTAGATAAATGTCTCCAAAGGTTGAACGATATGAATGTGGGAGTCCAGATGGGCGACTCAATGATCAGTGCTCTACTCTATGCAGATGATGCAGTCCTGCTGGCGTAGTCACCGACTGACCTGCAGACCCTAGTCGACACAATGACAGAAGATTGTAATAAAAGGGGTCTACGCATGAATGTGAGTAAAACCAAAATAATGGTCTTTGAAAGAGATGAAGCCAGATGTAAGAGTAACATTAGGTAATGATGTACTAGAATAAGTGGATGAATTTGTATATCTTGGATGTGAATTTAGCCGAGATGGAAGGTACACCACTGATATAGAGCGAAGAGTAAATGGGGGAAACAGAGGGAACGGAGCGTTGGGACAACTTCTCGGTAGCCCACCACCTCAGCCAGAAGGCACGTGTAGCAATACATAACTTGCTTGTCCCAACATTACTATGTATATGGAAGCGAGAGTTGGGTATGCAGAAAAAAGTATGTAAGTAATATTAATGCGGTCGAAATGCGATCTCTACGGAAAATCTGTGGAGTTAGGCTGATCGACCGCATTCGTAACGACGACGTAAGAGAGCGAGTAGGTATGAAAAAGAGTATTGGTGTAAAGATGCGAAAGGGAATGAATGCTCCGATGGTTCGGACATGTGGAAAGAATGCCGCACGAACGTCTGGTTAAAAAGATATACAATGCGAAAGTGAAAGGATGTAGGTACCGGGAGAGACCGAGACTAACCTAACTAGACCAAATAGGTCATGTACTGAAGGAAGGTGGAGTCAAGAGTCTCCGAAACCGGCTAGCGTGTATGAAGAGAATTATGAATGTTGAGGAAGCGAGTGAAGTATGCAAGGATAGAGTTCTCTGGTACTCTGCCTACCCTGCAAGGGACATGGCGTGATGGTATGTATGTATGCTGTTTTAAATTTGTAGTATTACTGCAAGTTTTTAGCTCTTTGGAACAGTACTAGGGATGTTAAAAAATAATCGATTTTTATTTTAATCGATTATTTTTTTCAAAAAAATCGATTTTTCATAATCGATTTTTATAGTAATATTAATCGATTTTTAAAAAATCGATTATATAAATTATGCGTTTTAATCGATTTTTATGAAAAGCGCCATCTATGGAACGGATGAATAAAACTCGAAGTAAATCCATTATTATTTACAAGTTAAGAGTGCCATAATATATGTAGTTGTTGGTAAACAATAAAAATATCTTGCAATAGTAAAACATCTAAAAGCGGTTAGCGAAAATATTTTACAATTAAGAAACATACAGCAATATGCAAGTACTGTTCCAAAGAGCTAAAAACTTGCAGTAATACTACAAATTTAAAATAGCATACATACATACCATCACGCCATGTCCCTTGCAGGGTAGGCAGAGAGAACAAAGTGCCAGAGAACTCTATCCTTGCATACTTCACTCGCTTCCTCAACATTCATAATTCTCTTCATACACGCTCGCCGGTTTCGGAGACTCATGACTCCACCTTCCTTCAGTACATGACCGATCTGGTCTAGGTAGGTTAGTCTCGCTCTCCCTGAGTACCTACATCCTTCCACTTTCGTATTGTATATCTTCTTAACCAGACGTTCGTTCGACATTCTTTCCAGTTGCCCGAACCATCGGAGCATTCCCTTTCGCATCTTTACATCAATGCTCTCTTTCATACCTACTCGCTCTCTTACGTCGTCGTTACGAATGCGATCGATCAGCCTAACACAGCCACAGATTTTCCGTAGAGATCGCATTGCGCATTAATTTTACTTTAATACTTTTTTCTGCATACCCAACTCTCGCTTCCATAAAGTAATGTTGGAACAAGCAAGTTATGTATTGCTACACGTGTCTTCTGGCTTCGGTGGTGGCTACCGAGAAGTTGTCCCAACGCTCTATTTCCCGCATTTACTCTTCGCTCTATATCAGTGGTGTAGCTTCCATTCTGGCTAAATTCACATCTAAGATATACAAATTCATCCACTTGTTCTAGTACATCATTACCTATTATTACTCTTACATCTGTTCTGGCTTCATCTCTTTCGAAGACCATTATTTTGGTTTTACTCACATTCATGCGTAGACCCCTTTTCTTACAATCTTCTGTCATTGTGTCGACTAGGGTCTGCAGGTCAGTCACTGACTGCGCCAGCAGGACTGCATCATCTGCATAGAGCAGAGCACTGACCACTGAGTCGCCCATCTGGACTCCCACATTCATATCGTTCAACCTTTGGAGACATTTATCCAGATATATGATAAACAGCCTGGCTGATAGAACGCACCCCTGCTTAACGCCGATATTGACGTCAAACCAAGGCGAAATTCCATCATCCAGCCGCACATAAGCTCTACATCCCATGTAACGGGACTGCACAGCCTGCAGCAGTTTACCGTTAATACCATACTCCAGTAAAATGTCCCAAAGTTCCTTTCGTGCAACCGTGTCAAATGTTCTCTCCAGATCCACAAAACTGCAGGAAACCCTCTGACCTCGAGCCAGATGCTTCTCCACAATGTTGCGCAGAGAGAACACTTGATCCATGCATCCCCTTCCACTCCTGAAACCTCCTTATGCCTCACACAGTAAACCATCGGACTCCATCCTCATTCTCCTTTCAATAATTTTAGCATACACTTTTGCTGCCAAACTGGTCAAGCTTATGGCTCTGTAATTTGCGCAGTCATAACGTGAACCCTTGTTTTTAAACAAAGGCACGATGACTGCGCTATTCCCGTCCCTGGGAACTATTCCCGAGCTCCAACATAAATTGAGGAACATCAGGAACGCCTCCCAGACACAGGTGCCGCCAAGCTTGATCATCTCGGCAGACACCATATCAATGCCCGCTGCCTTACCATTTTTCAAACTTCTTATCGCCCATTCAACTTCATCCATACTGATGCCATCGGAGGACGCTGGTGCCGAATGTTGATCTACTAGACCACGGATAATCGAGACAACCCGAGTATCCGCATACATGTCGCCAAAATATTCCCTCAATCGGCTTAACACGTCTTGTATTTGTGTAAGAATGTCTTACCTTTAGACCTTATTTTATTCATTCTGAAGGCTGACCAACCACCCCGAGACCTCTTCACCTCTCTCCAAAAGAGTTTGGTGTTACCCTCGAAGTTTTTAGCCAGCCTATCTTCTGCACTCATATTTGTTCTATCACGTTTCTCTTTCACTAAGGCCTTGGTGTCATTCTTACACTGCCGATATATTTCTTTCTTCTGTTCAGTCATACTGTCATTCAGATTCAAAGAAGAGATAGTCCAGCCACACTTTCTTCTTTTGCTCTACGGAAGCTGCCTCTTCCTCATCCTACCAAGTATCACCATTTGTTTTTCTATGCTTCTTTGAGCTTCCACATACTTCTTTCGCTGTATCTACCATACTCTCTTTCAATATTCTCCAGCATTCTGGCTCGACCCACGTCGCCTCAGGGGGACACCCTAACCCGTACTGCGGTACGCATATGAGCCGTCTGACTAGACTGGTAGGGGACGCGACATGCACGTTCCGGACTATGCCTCCCTAAAAAAAAATCATCATCATGTCAGGCTATTGTCGTCCACTGCTAGACGTAAGCCTAAATGTAAAATAGTATTGGACATTTAGGGCATTTTTTTGTTGTGATTTATATTTTAGTTTTTGAGACAATAAGGTTGTTATCTTGTTAGGGCGCTCATCATTTCATTTTTATGATAATAAAAAAAAAGTGTCAATAATTACACTTGGTTTCCTTATTCCTTACCTTGAAAATTTAAAGGATTGATGAATTTTATATTTGAATTGGTTGATTTTTTATTCATATAATTTTATTTGATTTTAATCTGATTAATTGTGAATATGAATCTCTTAGGTTTATTATTGGAATATGAAAAGTACCTATATACATTTTTAAATAATAGAAAAAAATCGATTTTTTCGTAAAAATCGATTATTTATTTTGATAATAATCGATTTTTGGAAAATCGATTAATATTAACTAAAAAAAAATCGATTTTTATTTAATCGATTTTTTTCCAGTAACCTCGCATCCCTAAACAGTACTTTCATATTGCTGTATGTTTCTTAATCGTAAAATATTTTTGCCAACCGCTCTTAGATGTTTTACTATTGGAAGACATTTTTATTGTTTATCAACAACTACATATATTATGGCACTCTTGTAAATAATAATGGATTTACTTCGAGTTTTATTCATCCGTTCCATAGATGGCGCTTTTCATAAAAATCGATTAAAACGCATAATTTATATAATCGATTTTTTAAAAATCGATTATTATTACTATAAAAATCGATTATGAGAAAAAAATAATCGATTAAAATAAAAATCGATTATTTTTTAACATCCCTAACACCTTTATGAGAAGCAGAAATGTGTCCAAAAAGGCACGTCTAGCTGTGTATTAGTACCTGCCCTCATGTATGGTAGTGAAAGTTGGATTTGGCAGAGAAGACATGAAAGTAGAATAAATGCTGTAGAGATGAGAGCTCTTCGTAGTATCTGTGTGAGCCTGAAAGATAAAATTAGGAATAATGTTATAAGAGAGCGCTATGGTGTGAATGAAGTAGTGACAAAGATCAAAAAGAGTATGCTGAGGTGGTTTGGACACTTAGAAAGAGTAAGTGAGGAGAGGTTGACGAAGAAAACATATAAAGCAAGCGTGAATGGGACGACTACAAAGGGAAGACCTCATCATAATTTTCTGGATCAAATTAGCGATGTATTGACGAGAGGTCACATTAAGAGTATGCGTAATCGTAGAGTATGCATGAAGACTATTATGAGTGTGAATGAAGCGATGGCAGTATGCCAGGTTCGTGGTTTGTGGCAATCCGTAGTCTCTGCCTACCCCTCTGGGAAACAGGCATGAAGCTATGTATATATTTTTATTCATAACAATTTTATCTGGATAAATGTAACTCAAAGCTAGTGAGCTAACTATTCAGTCTCAACAAGGCAACCAATTTTCTTATATAATAAGAACTGGTTAGCCCATGAGTTGCTACCAAAATAAAAACCTGGGCAAAAGATAAAGCCCTATATTATATATTAACACAGGTAACTCATTACATTTAAAACATATGTGTATTGCTCAATAGGCGGCAACAGGTAACAGTGGTTTAAGCTTAAAAGGCTCTAGCATCAACATGGACAAGGTGAAGCAGACCGAAAAGATAAGACATTGTTTTATTTTATTCTTTTATTACTTATAATCTAAACATTTTTCCTTCCAAATCTTTTGAAATAATCTTTCTATTTTTCTGTTAGTAAGATCATTGCATAGTTTAAGTAATTTTTTTTTGAGGGCATGCCACTGCATGAGACTAAGATGACTAGTTTGAGATCTACTATCACATTTAATTCTGTAGGAGTCTTCTCTGTTAACAAATTTCTTCAAAGATATAACATTAGTAACTCTTACATGAGAATGATCACTATTTTCTTTAGTAACAATAGTTTTATCTTCTGATAAAGTGTTAACTTGTTTCGCTATTTGATTAACATTTTGTTTGGTATCTACTTTTTTCTTCTGATTATCTTTATTATCAATATTAGTTATCTTATTATTCTGAGTGCTAAGAAGAACTTTAAAACTTTCTCTAGAAAGTGCTTCACCCTGATCTTCTATACTATTTCTAGGCAACACTTTACCAAGATCTATTTTTAAATTAGCATTAGATAGTCTTGGTACTTTGTCTATATCTGTTACTACATTAGTCTTACTTATAACATCTGTATATTTATCTGAAATTGACTTCAATTCATCATCTTCCAATTCATTTTCATTTGATTGATGAATAAAGCTCAGGATATTATCAAATAAATCATTTTCATCATCATCCATAAGAACATTGTCCACATCAACCAATTTCTTCCCATACCAGTCAAATCTACCAAATGCATCTATATTTTTTATATCTAGCCATTCTTCTAAATCTTCTGGTAATTGATAATTATCAGGAAGAAAGTTTAATCCTTTCAGTTCTAATTTGTTGATATAAGGATACAAATTTGAATACCATGTTGTAGAATGTTGTACAAGCACCATAGACATAGACCATAGTCTACTGAGCAGAGCATATGGCAATAAACACATCCAGTGACTTTCACCTCGCTTTATTCTATTAAGATAAAATACTGCAGCTTGTTTTGAACAAACACAAATTCTCAGCATGATCATACAAAATGATATAATTCTCAACATTATATACTCTAACATTTGTCTTGTTGGTAGATACTTTTCATCATCGCCCTCTGATGGAAGAGCCATTTTGAAATTTTCAATAGATTTCAAGAGATCCAATGCTAAATATTTCTTAAGGGCTGTATGCACTTTTTTAAAGTTTCTATATCCTATATCAATACGAAATTTTCTGTCATACTTATACAAAAATCTTGAGCATAAAGCACCCTCTTTATGTAATGGAGATTGTTGAGACAGTACTTTAATTATAGTATTGCATACATGTTTTAAAGCCGATATATCTGTGGAGTAATATATAGCTTCAGTTTAATTTTGTCACACAACAACACTATTTAGAAAATAAAGGCTCATCATCATTCTCCTACTATTAATCAATTATCACGGGTATCATATAACGATTTTGAGTGTAAACAATAAAAATCAAAGTTTATAACAAAATTATACCACATCGTCTAGCATAGGATAGCCAGCGATTATGTTAGCACACTCTAAAAGTATTAAGAATAACCAAGGGCTATTCAGAAAGATGTATGTAAAAGGGACCACAAAACTTACCAACTTTCTTAACACTCAAAAACATATTTACAGGCGGAGGTAAAAGTGACAAATCATTCCATGGTGGTAACATTATATTTCTGCTATAATTAAATTATCAATAAAATAAAACTTAAGTAGATGTATTAAAATATAACCAAGCAAAATGAATCTTTAATTCTTGTTGGTCAGCAATTGTCGCAAATGTGTTACCACAATTTTCTCAGTGCTATAAGTTTCAAATTTTGTAACAATCACTTATTAATCTTTTATGGCGTTTGTAAGTGATAATTTAAATGTAATTTCTGATAATTAAGAGTTTTTCAAAATCCTTTCCTTGACATTTATTTGAAATTTAATTATTTTTTCTCCACTCAGACAAGCAAAAGAAATAAAACCTATACAGCCCAGTTTTATACAATTTTGTTTATAAACTATTTAACAATACTTCTTATTGAATAGCTTATTAATAGACACTATACGTCAATAAATCTAGTATAATTGATTGGGTGCTGAAAACTAAGCTAATAATTTGCCTGGAAGTTCGCTGAATATGTGAAAACCACTATTGAAGTGCTAACGTATGGCGCGTAACGGCGCTATCTGTCTGGCTTCCCTTTCCCTCACGCATACGACAGCGGTAGACAGGTTCTTCTTCTCTCACTATTACCCACAGCGCTAGCGGTATTAAAATGTGATGTTATAAAATTTTATTAATAAATAACCTAGCTTGATATTATAATATTAATATACACAAAATTTTAGTAATAACCTAAGGTTTCCTCAAGTAAAACAATTTTAATATTAAATAGTTCAACTTATAGAGTAAGAGCCCACGACGGTCAGACCTTCGTTATTTTATAAAAGCTGAAAGTTTTTTAGTGCATGCCCCTATAGAGTTAAGAACGACCAGCGACTATGGAGTTTGGGTTGTGGTTACTTGGGCAGTACTTGGGTATCAGGTAGTGAATATGTATAAAATAGTATCTTAAATTCGTTAAACTATAAAGTTCAATTTTCTTATATTTTCTTTGGGATAACTTTAGAAATCTCGTCTTATATTGCCGGACACTTATGACATTTGCCAGCTCCTGCCAGACACCCCTATAATTTAATAACAGTACTTTTGTTATAGTATAAAAGCTAAATTTTATATATATTACTTAGGGACCTATAAAAAAGTTACCGGTCTGTTTTAGTAGTTTTAACATCTTCCAGACACATTGAATGTCTGCTGTAGGTGCGAGCGCGAGTGCTTTGCCGATTGACGAAAGATGGCATCTTTTAAGATATCCAATAAAAATATATTTTATTACGTTTTCAGTCATGTTATAAAAAGTAAAAAAGTTACTTTAATATAAAATACAAAAAAAAGTGTTTTTACACGTGAAAAAATATTTAATCTTTTTTAATCATTTCTTCATTGTCATTGATATTTTAATTTTCTTCATCACTACTCCTTCACTCAATGGCATGATCGTCGCCAATACGTCGTCTTGTATGGTTTCTATTTTCCTTTCCTGAAAAACGCAGGATTCAAATTACATCCTGTGATGGCATGAAATCGAGATAAGCTATGACAAATTAACTGTGTCACCTTTGCATGTATTTTGGTTAGGTCCACAAATGTCAAATTATTACCAGTACCGCGTTCGCACCTGCAGCGGATATTCAATGTGTCTGGCAAGATGTAAAAACCATTAAAACTGTCCGGCTATTGAGATAACATTTTTTTATACATAGGTAAGTAACATATACCACCCATTAAGTAACATTACCCAAGTAACATATATAAAACTAAGCTTTTATATTATAACGAAACTACTATTATTAAAGTTTAGGGGAGTCTGGAAGGAGGTAGCAACTATCATAAGTGTCCGGCAATGTAAGACAAGATTTCTAAAGTTATCCCGAAGTAATTATAAAAAAATTTATATCACTCCATAGTCACGGGTCGCTCTTACCTGTATATAGTATAGGGGACATGCACAGAAAATCTTTCAGCTTTTATAAAATAATGAAAGTCTGGCCGTCGTGGGCTCTTGGACTACTAGATTAAGTTATCATTTCTGTCCAGCGTACGTTTTGTTTTTATATACAACCACAAAGAAGAAAAACAAAATATAATAAGTGTCAATGAGGTTCCCCTTCAGCAATAATACTACAATGCAACATATGCTACACTGCAACGTTGAAGAGGTACCTTAATGACGTATGAATAATTCCAACGAACAAGAACATAAAAAGCGACTTTTGACGGGAGTTTGAAAACGTTATGTGGTGCTCTTGTATTATATTCGATATCTTAGTGTTTTAACGTGTTATATTAGATAATTTTGATGGCATTTTATGAAATATGAAGCGGCGGAACTACTGGGATGAAGTGAAAATCATATAAAAGTGCTTTACAACGTTTTCGTTTTTCATCAAATTTCCCACAAGATACCATTAACAGTGTGGCCATTGCACTGTTAATGGCGACAATTTGACTTAGACAACGACTAACTTGAAAGACTAAAAACGTGAAAATATTTATAACTTGACACTGGCACCAATAGCTCGTATATGTTGCTGATTGCCAATATATAAGAAGAAGAATAATAATAATAAATAATGGTCTTTGAAAGAGATGAAGCCAGAACAGATGTAAAAGTAACAATAGGTAATGCTGTACTGGAGCAAGTGGATGAATTTGTATATCTTGGATGTGGATTTAGCGGAGATGGAAGGTACACCACTGATATAAAGCGAAGAGTGAATGCGGGAAATAGAGTGAATGGAACGTTGGGGCAACTTCTCGGTAGCCACCACCTCAGCCAGAAGGCACGTGTAGCAATACATAACGCAGTGCTTGTCCCAACATTACTGTATGGAAGCGAGAGTTGGGTATGCAGAAAGGAGTATGAAAGTAAAATTAATGCGGTCGAAATGCGATCTCTACGGAAAATCTGTGGAGTTAGGCTGACCGATCGCATTCATAACGACGATGTAAGAGAGCGAGTAGGTATGAAAGAGAGTATTGGTATAAAGATGCGAAAGGGAATGCTCCGATGGTTCGGACATGTGGAAAGAATGCCGAACGAACGTCTGGTTAAGAAGATATACAATGCGAAAGTGGACGGATGTAGGTACCGGGGGAGACCGAGACTAACCTACCTAGACCAGATCAGTCATGTACTGAAGGAAGGTGAAGTCAAGAGTCTCCGAAACCGGCGAGCGTGTATGAAGAGAATTATGAATGTTGAGGAAGCGAGTGAAGTATGCAAGGATAGAGTTCTCTGGCACTCTGTTCTCTCTGCCTACCCTGCAAGGGACATGGCGTGATGGTATGTATGTATGTATGTATGTAAGAAGAAGAAGAACATAAAAAGCTTAAGTGACAAGATAGCAGTTACATAAATATACAGATACATAGGTAATAAGAATTTAATAAATAAGAAGTATATTATATATATACTATTATAATATATATAATATACTATTATAGTATTTTTTATAGACCTGGGACAACTCCACCTGATGTCGTTTGGTCAACATTTACATTCCCAAGGAGGATTGACGTCAGGCATGCGGCCGATTCGAGAGGAACCGGCCCGATTTGGCGGGGCGCGACCACCTCTATTTAAAAAAAAAAGGATAATTCACAGCCTGTTAGATAAAATTTGAACCATTTTAGAAAATTCTCAGTGTCTTTTATCACTATTGTCCTCGTATTTTCTCCCTTCACTACCATTTATAATGTCCTTTCTATTTACATAAACATACATGAATAGAGAAGGTGGTTATATACCTTTCAAGGTTTATCAGTCTTTGACATCAATGCAATCATCTTTCGTCGTGTTCTTTCTTTGGTCCTTCGATTTTTTATATCTCGTTGTACTGATGTGCATAATCATAGTATATATTTTCTTAGTACACATGCGGCAAATTTTGCTATGTTCTAGAGCATCCTTTTCTGAGCTGCGGTATTGTCCAAATTGAAGTTCTCATCTATACACGCCCATATCAACTGTAAATATCTCCATTTCAAACGCCCATGTGCCATAATTGCTTGGCTGGAGAGCTTTCAGATATTTAATGGAGCTTACATTTTTGCTATTATAGATACGTAGGTAATAAGTATAGAATAAATATTTGGACCCATAACCTGATGTTTTTGGACGAAACTATACACCAATTAAAGTGTAATGCAGTGAATTTATTGCGTATACCTATTCAAAATATGAGGAAAATGTAATAATGAAGAAAATACTATAAATTGTTTTACACACTTGACAATAATTTAAGAATTAACAAGAACATACATCGTATATATGCGTATTTAATATAATTTGTAAATGTATTAAATAATATGTAGGTGTAAGAGCTCGATAGAGACTTGTCAAATGTTCGAGTGTGTACATGCGTGCCAGTGGGACCACTTTCATGGTCTCACCCCACTGCACGATAGACCTTCCCCACTCCCCGACCTGCACACGGGACATAAGCCCTATTCCGGAGACTTTGCTTGGGTTAATTATAGTGTCATCCAGCCAGCCTCTCGAATACCAGTGCCTAGTCATACCTTCCCCTTATCCATCCCCATTACCTCAGGTCTCATCTCTCAACGGGTTCACATCACATACTGCTTGGGTTGCACCTATACCGGCTTCGAGGTCAGGTCACCTATTAATATTGAACTAAATTCACTCCTCAGCTCGCTGCATCCCTCTCACATTAGCCACCCGGATGTCACTGGTCACCCGGAGCTGGACCTTCCCCGGAGCTGCCAGGGGTCTTATCCGGCTCGGATTGAAAAGGGTTCGAGGTGTGAAAAGTGGTGGGGACCGCGATTTTAAAAAACACAAGGACACGTGGCTTTTAACCACGGAGACAGCTGCTGCAGTTGGAGGGCACTAGCTCTGAAACTGCCACTCCCACCCCATACAGGGTGGAGAGCATAAGTGATGCGTAGATACTTATCCCCTGGCAGTTGTGCGTTATCAATCGTTGCGAACAGTCGTGTAACAATTCTAGAAGCTAAGCGTATAATTATAATATTATACACATTATAATGTTGAAAATAAAAAGAAACAAAACTCACTAAAACGTTTGATTGATGGTTCTATTTAAATGACCTTCCTTCTTCTTTTGTATTGGCAATCGGCTACTATTATGAAGCATTGTTACTAGTGTCGACTCGACACTGTCGAGTTAGTTACAATTTTCTTAACGTTTTTAGTCTCTTCATGTTAGTCAGTGTCTGTCAGTAAGTCTGTCTGTTAATAGTATCTTCTAGGAATTTGGATGGAAAACGTTATAAAGCTTTTTTATATATATTTTACTAGCTTTCATTCGTATGATTTGTTGATAAAAAGGTAACCTAAGTCTTTCCACAGGCTCCAGTCGCGTTCTCAGTGTCACTCAGCGTCTTTCAATGGTTTTCATTTTGTTTTTGCGGCACTCTATTGTTTTAATTTTCTAAAAATAGAAGTAGCTTAATTTACTCCTTATAACATCAGCTACCTGCCAGTGAAAGTCTAGTTAAAATCGGTTCAGCCGTTTCAGAGATTAGCCGGATCAGACAGACGGAGCAAAATGTAAAAAAATGTTTTTAATCTTGGTACGATATATACTTTCATATGCATTTAGTGAAAAGCCATTAATTTCGAATTTCAAACAAACACTTTAATTTTATTTATATGTATAGCTTCACTACATCCCAGTAGTTGCTTCGTATCACGTATTAAATGAAATGCCATCAAAATTTTTTAATGTAACATGTTAAAACATTAAGATAATAAATATATTACAAGAACACCAAACATTTTCATTTGCCCGCCAAAGTCCAAATGACCTTCATACTTTTTTCTATTGTAAAGCTTATTTCAAAAATTACTCTAGCATACGTTGCTTTCTATAATGTTATGAATATGTTCATTGACTTTGTGGTCTAGAATTTAACGAGTTAATAAAAAACGTTGTTGCTAATATTAATTCATATGCAGTTAACGTTGTTAACATGGACAGAAGATCAACGGTTGGTTCAACTTGTTCGTTAATTCAAGCCCATCTCTAATTTATAGTATATTATCTATGGCCCATCTCTATTTCGCACCGGTCGGTCGGTCACGGTCGGTCACTTGGTGTAGATTTTTTATAAATAGATAGTCTACCTACTGTACTTTGTTATATTTTTCGATAAACACAAGATTGTGTTTATTTGAAATCTATATTAAGCTGGTACACATATTAGATTTTATATTAATACTTTATAATGCCAAAAAATAAGAAGCAAGAAAGCTCCAGCAGTTCCGATAGTGACGATGGTCCCGTGGATGTAAGTAAAACGTTGTTCCAAGATACATTTTACCGTGTTATTACTGGTTGCTTTCCATTTAGTTAACACAGAGGGACTCTGCGGTACATTGTGAAACACTGCCAAACATGAGTAAAAGTTTAAATGAAACAGCTAGTTGTCTCAAAATAACACTAGACTGCATCAATATCGCAAAATTCTGGGCGTCGTATACCTAAATGCAAGTTCCTTGACAAAGTCTTTGCTCAATAATTTATAAACATAACCACATTATCGGGGCTCACTTCAATAATGCAATATTTACATTCTACATTTATATTAAATTTTAATTAGCAGTAAGAGACAAGCTCAATTTAATAATCTCAAATAACACTACTAGAATATGCCGTAAATAAATTGCGAGGTTAAGTAATGATACTTAATTCAAGCAAAGTAGTAACTATATATTTAAAGTACTCTATGAAAGTAGGTAAGCATCTCTCAAACACCACTTTTTCGAGTGTCGAACAGTGTACGGCTGTGTTCAACAGTGTCGTTGATGGAAAGCGCTTTATCGAACACTGCGTCACTTTTTGTATTAAACGGAAAGCACACACTGTTTCTAAGAAATATTTACTGTTTTTAATATTTTCCCACATTTAATTTTAGCATCTTATTTGAAGTCGTCGAGTGCATTTATACCTATAAATTTCTTATAGATGGACGGTCGGTAAAAATGATTCATTGTGATATTTTATAAATATGTACTATAAGACATGCTTGCTGTACGTAAATAATCCTTGTTACAGAGAAATGCCCCACCGGAAAAGAAAGCCAAAACTGGTAGCGGCAGTAGCAGCAGAACAAATGATAAAGAACCCACATGGGTCCTTGAAGGGAAAAAGCTGGTTAAAGTCAGGGAGTTCAAAGGCAAGGTGTACGTAGATATAAGGGAATTTTATGAAAAGAACGGTGAACTTTTGCCAGGAAAGAAAGGCATCAGTTTGACTCCTGCATTATGGAGGAAATTATTGTCACTAGGTGATGAAGTTAACGATACTATAAGTTCAATGTAGTAAGTTTTATTTGATTGTTGTTTATGATTAAAGCATGTTCAATTTTCGAAAACCATGTCATTTTTATTTATTCAAATGTCTTTTGCTAATAAACACATTTTTTTTACTTATGCAAGCAATTGTACTTACAGTTGCTTGTATTTAAGAGAGAGCTAAGGTTACCTAAAAATCAAGTGTTATGTTCAGACCCCATTGGCTGAAATGACTTGTATTGCTACATTTAATTTAAAAAGAACACCCACACTAAGGTATAAATGCTTGTTGCGGAGACTTTATAAACCCAATACTCTGATAAGACTTAGGACAATCATTTGGGGGTCAAATAAATGTCCTGCATGGGAATTGAACGCCTGCACTCACATTCAATACTTAGATCATCACATCAATTGTGCAATCCATTGTGGTATATTGATTTGATTTAGGGTAAATTGTTTCCCCATTGGATTCCTACCCAATTTATATTTTACCAAGAGACATTAAGAACTGCAAGAAAAAGTAATACAGAAAATGAATAAAGAGATTTCAATTTAGTGTTTAATATACAATAAGGTACCTTACCTAGCTTATGTTGGGTATGAGTGAAATATTGCATTGTAAACTATTGCAGCTTGTTTGAAACCCAAATTCTCAGCATAATCATAGAAAATGATATACCTAATTCTCAACATTATATACACCAATTTTTTTCATTGGTATATAATTTTCATCAAATAGGTATCTGATGGAAGAGCCATTTGGAAATTTTCAATAGATTTTAAGAAGTTCAATGTTAAATACTTCTTTAGGGCAGTATATGTACTTTTTTATACTCTATACCCATTATGGAATTATGGCACATGAGTAAATAAACGTACAGAGACCAAGCTTCTTCGCTTTTTAAGAAGCGAGCAAAATTGTTACCTATTCTCATAGGGTTGGCACATGAGGATTAAAATAAATACACAAAACGTTTGTCAGCTTTTTTATGTATGGATAATTTTTCACAAATTGCTTACTCTAAATAGTTTTTTTTATTTTTGATTTTTAATAATTTGTTATATCTCTTAATCGAATGATAAATTCTAAATCTAATGTAAAGTTTCTTTAAATAATCAATGGGAAAGCACTTGCATGGCATATCAAATTTACAATCTTGTATACGTTTTAGTATATCACTACCGATATTTCTAGATCGAAATATTCCACAGCGAGCGGTGAGTGAGCCCTTTGAGCACTGGCCGAACCAGCCTAAACAGGTTTCGTTCCGCACGTGACGAGTCGCCAGTGCTCACGCACACACGTGCATCATACTTGTAGTGATGTACCTACCATGGCGCGGTTGTTTGAATGTTTGTCTCTGTACGTTTATTTACTCATGTGATTATGCTCCTCACGTCATTATGGTATTTTCTATCATACTTGTACAAAAAAATTAAACATAAAGCACCCTCTTTATGTTGTGGTGGTTGTTTACAGAGTACTTAAAAATAAATATTCTGTATAATATAAATAAAAATCTGTCAATATAAATATCTTTCCATGTAATTTTTTATATGATATTAGGTATAATTAAACTATACAGATTTTTTTAATCCGATTATCTCCAGTGTGAAGTACTGATTTATGTATCAATTCAGCTAGAAATATCGATTTTATAGTTGAAAAGATCGATTTTTGATTAATTGATTTCATCGACGCCGTCCTGGGGACTTTCTTTTTCTTTTTATGTATTGGCAATTAGTTACTTATACAAACCATTGTTGCCAATGTCGATGTATAATTTTCTTCACGTCTTTAGTCTCTTCAAGTTAGTCATTGTCCGTCAGTAAGTCAAATCGTCACCATCAACAGTGCTATAGCCACACTGTTAGTGGTATCTTCTGGCAATTTTGGTAGCAAACGAAAAGGTTTTAATGCACTTTTATATCATACTAGCAGACCCGGCCACGCGTTGCTGTAGCTAAGGTAGTCCCAGTAACACGTGGTGGTTATGCTAATAAATTGTAGCTTATATGAAACATTTCTACGTTTAACATAGCGCCTAGATGGCGCTAACAGATTAAATACTTACTGAATCCAGTCAACAGATACCACCATCTGTTAGAATCGTTTGGAGATAACAGATAGTTGTGACTATCAAATGATAGACAAATAATTTGCAATAAAATAATATTGTGACTATAAATTGAGATGGAAGCTATCCTATCTTTTAAGTTGGATCAAACTACACATATTATGCAAATTTTATTAAAATCGGTTAAGTTTTAAGAGCACATGGATGATATATGGGCTGTGATGATGATGCGGCGGAACTACTGGGATGTAGTGAATATCATGTAAAAGTGCTACAGCACTTAAGATAAACGTTGTAAACAACGTTTTCCATCAAAATTCCCACAAGATACCATTAACAGTAACAGTGTAGCCATAGCAGTGTTGATGGTGACATTTTGACTTAGACAATGACTAACCTGAAAGACTAAAAACGTAAAAATAATTATAACTTGACACTGGCACCAATAGCTCGTATAAGTAGCTGATTGCCAATACACAAAGAGAAGAAGAAGAACGTTTATGTGACATGAACCTTTTTAGAGTTCCATAACCAAAAGGTAAAACAGGACCCTATTACTCTGCTGTCCATCTGTTGCTTCGCCTGTCTGTCACCAGGTTGCTCTCATGAACCGTGATAGTTGGACAGTTGAAATTTCTACAGATGATAAATTTCTTTTGCCGCTACAACGACAAATACTAAAAAAAAATATTTAAGGGGAGCCCCACACAACAAAGGTAATCTTTTTGCTCGATATTGATAACAAAAATAGGTAGACGTTTGAAATATACACAGAATATTTAGTAATATATTCCCTTTAGAAATAAATAATTAAATTAAAATAAAACAAATAGAGAATTTAAGCTCCCATACAACAAACATGATTATTTTACATACATACATACATATCATCACGCCATATCCCTTGCAGGGTAGGCAGAGAGAACAGAGTGCCAGAGACCTCTATCTCTGCATACTTCACTCGCTTCCTCAACATTCATAATTCTCTTCATACACGCTCGCCGGTTTCGGAGACTCTTGACTCCACCTTCCTTCAGTACATGACCGATCTGGTCTAGGTAGGTTAGTCTCGGTCTCCCTCGGTACCTACATCCTTCCACTTTCGCATTGTATATCTTCTTAACCAGACGTTCGTTCGGCATTCTTTCCACATGTCCGAACCATCGGAGCATTCCCTTTGATTATTTTGACATTTATAGATAATGGTACGAAACCCTTCATGCGTGACTCCGTGACGCTCTTAGCCGGTTTTTTGAATATAATCGAATTGAGTTTTCAAACATGTGTCAAAATAAAATGTCTTTTAAATCAAAATCACTAAGAAGTATTGATATCAACTTTAAAGCAGATCAACCCTAAAATAATTTTCACCCCTTTTTAACCCAGTTAGGAGATAAATCTCAATAAAATATGAATCACATCTTTCATCAATTCTGTTATAGAATGTTTATGCAAAATTTGAAATAGATTGGACCAAGGAATCACGTTATACCATACAAACTTTGCCCTGCTTTTTCACCCACTTAGGATATAATTTCGTAAAATCCGTTCTTAGCTGACCTCTACTCGGGGAAAGAAATATTCCTACCAAATTTGAGGTTTGTAGGCCTTATGGTTCGAGAGATATCGTTATGAGTCAATACATAGGTGGAAATCTCTTATATATATACATATATATAGATAGATTCACTGTTGTGAATATATGGGCTACATCCCAGCAGTTCTGTCGCATCATCATTCATCATCATCATTTCAGCCTATTGCCGTCCACTGCTGAACGTAGGCCTTTTTACGCCACAGAGTGCGGTCCTGTGCCGCCTGTATCCAACGACGTCCAGCAACCTTCACTAGGTCGTCTGTCCACCTAGTGGAGGGGCGCCCCACACTGCGTCGTCCGGTACGTGTTCGCCACTCTAGAACCTTAGAACCTTGCGGTTGTCGGTTCTTCGAGCGATGTGGCCTGTCGATTGCCACTTCAGCGTGCTAATTCTTCGTGCTATGTCGGTTACACCCGTTCGTCTGCGGATTTCCGTATTTCGCATTCTATCTCACAGAGAAATCCCGAGCATAGCCCGCTCCATAGCACGCTAAGCAACTTTGAGCCTGGTTATGAGGCCTACATGTATAGACCACATTTCCGTGTCGTAAGTCATCACTGGTAACACACACTGGTCATAGACTTGTGTATTCAGACACTATCTCAGTGTGTGTTGGATGAGAAGATCCTCCTAAGTTTCCCGAACGCTGCCCAACCGAGTTGGATTCGTCGGCTGGCCTCTTTCTCGAAATTGGATCTACCTAACTAGGAACGTATCGTATTGCCAACTAGGACCGGTACAGGAATGACATGGGCATTTGACATGACTTTCGTCTTGTCCATGTTCATTTGTAAACCTACTAGTTGGGATACTGTTAGATATTGGGGTAAGGACAAGTGAAACGATCGCTAGCTAGTTACGCACTCTTTAATGTAGGTGTCACAATGCCTCTCAATTGCGGGCGCGGGGAGGGGTGCGCTACCAACCAATATCTAACAGATACCCTGCTGAGATTGTTGAGCATGGTGCCAAGGTCCTCCATGGATTCTGCCATGACAACAATATCGTCTGCGAATCGAGGGTGAGTGATGTATTCGCCATTGATGTTGATGCCGAGTCCGGTCCAGTCTAAGAGCTTGAAGACATCTTCCAGTGCAGTGGTGAACAGTTTCGGAGAGATGACATCTCCCTGTCTCACGCCTTTCTGCAACTGGATCAGTTTCGTACTTTTATCCCGAATGCGGACTGACATTGTGGCGTTCCTATGCAAACACTTCAGCACTTCGATATAACGATGGTCGATTTGGCACCGCTGAAGGGACTGCAGCACCGCCCAAGTTTCGACTGAATCAAAGGCTTTCTCATAGTCCACAAACGCTATGCACAGAGGCCGATTGTACTCCTCGGTCTTCTGGATAATCTGCCGAAGCGTGAGGATGTGGTCTATGGTGCTATAGCCTTTTCGAAAGCTAGCTTGTTCGGGCGGCACGAAGTCGTTAAGCTTACACGTGAGTCGATTGGTAATGACCCTCGAAAACAACTTGTAGACGTGGCTCAAGAGTGAGATGGGTCTGTAGTTCTTTAGAAGAGCTTTGTCGTCCTTCTTGAAGAACAGCACCACCACACTCCTGGTCCACGACTCTGGAACGTCGCTCCCCGAGGATAACGGAATTAAATAGCTTCTGAAGGGCTTTTAAGACCGGCTTGCCGCCCGCCTTCAGGAGCTCTGCCGTAATTCCGTCATCTCCCGGTGCCTTACCGTTTCTTAGTTGTTCGAGAGCCATTCTGATCTCGCACAAGCTTAATGTCCGGGATTTCTTCGGTATAGTGCCAAGTTAGCTTGGATCTGGGATCTTGGATCAAGGCGACAACAGAATTTCGGGATGATTTATATAACTGTCCATAGAACCTTTCGACCTCTCCCAAGATCTCACTTTGGGATGAAATGACAGTGCCGTCATCGGTCTTCAGCTTAGTCATTTGGCTTTGACCAATAGACAGATCTTGTGCGAACACTTTTGAGCCACGATTCCGCTCTATCGCTTCTTTAATACGGAGCGTATTAAATTGGCGAATATCATGACGCACAGACCTGGAGATCTACCTATTTAGTTGCCTGTATTCGGACCAATCGGCTGAAGACTGTACTGTCATTTCTTTTCTCCGTTCCATGAGCTTGATAGTCTGCTCAGAAAGTTTTTTAGGTTTATTAACACGGTGAGCCTTGAAAACTTCGACCTAACCGCGTGGACAGTTTCCACGAACCTGTTGTTCATATCGTTCGGAGATTCGCACTCGTCTAGACATTGGAAGCGATTGTGTAGTTCGAGTTGAAAGTTTTCGAGGTTCTGGTATTGGACAGGTGTAGGTCGGAGGGTAGACTTCATCAAGCGTGACCGTTCGACTTTTGTGTGGATATTTAATGTGCCTCGTACTATTCGGTGATCGCTCCCAGTTTTAATCCTGCTGATCACTAAGACATCATTAAATATGTATATGTCGTTTGTCCGACAAGATGAAATCTATCTCGTTTTTTGTTGAACCATCAGGGCTAATCCTGGTCCATTTCCTTTGTGGCTGCTTTCTGAAGAAGGAATTCATCATAAAAAGGCTTTCCTTCTCCAGAAATTCAGCCAGTTTCTGGCCGCACTGGTTTCTCTGTCCATATCCATGTTTCCCCACTCTCAACTCAACATCACTCCCTTTGCCTAGTTTCGTGTTAAAGTCTCCCATAACCACCGTGAAGTGAGTTTTGGACGCATGTATGGGTTTCGAAATATCCTCGTAAAACACCTCCACCTCGTCCTCGGAGTATGCCGAGGTCGGTGCGTATACCTGTATGACTTTCAACGAATACCGTTTGGTAATTCTGAGTATAAGGTATGCTACCCTTGCCGACACACTCTCGATCGTCTCCACGTTGCATACGAGAGACCTACGAACGATAAACCTTATACCACCTTGGGACGGGTGATCTCCTTCCCGGTAGAAGAACAAATTGCCAGAACGTAGGATTATCGTGCCCTCGCCTTCTCTTCGCACTTCTGATAATCCTACAATATCCCAGCGGATTTTGCTCAATTCCTCTTCCAGCTCGATAACCTTCTCATTGGTCCTGAGTGTCCGAATGTTGTGTGTTACCAGGGCCAAAGGTCGTAGGGGTGTCGGGGATAGAAGCGCGGAACGGACCGCTGTTAGGTTTTAGTGGGTATTCCGGCCGCCAACATCTCATGGCCGGCGAGTCCCACACACCCCCCCGTCTGTCACTGGCGGGGGATGTGCGCAAAAGCATTTCCTCAGCGATAACAAAAAAAAAAAAAAGTGCCAAAGGTCGTTTTGATTGGTAGCCGGATCGCTACCGGAGATTCTTCGCACCCCCTACACTATCGCTACCAAGCCCGCTACCACGATGAACCTATAGGATAGCGGAGCTGCCGTGACTGGGGGCCGTTTTTTTATTTGTGTTGCTCATGAGGAGTTAGAGCCGTAATCGCCACGCTTGGCAGGCGGGTTGGCGATCGCAGGGTTTAGCATAGCAGGGCGGCATAGGGTTTAGTTTAGCATTTTAGCTTTTAAGTATTTGAATTGTTAATTACAAATCTCAATACTTTTCTCTAAATTATGCCGAAAAAGAATTTTATTTACCCGTTTTTCTTATCCGTATTCTGTTGCGTTGTTTATTCAAAACTTGTAAATCTTTAGAAGAAAATTAATCGGATGGTACGAAGCTGGCTACTAAACATAAGTAGTTCTACGCAATTTTGTACAATTTCGTAAACTTTATTCGATTAGTTTACTAAACTTATAAATGTACGAGATATAAATTAGATTCACTGAATAAAATTCTTTAATACATGTACTTATATCGTAAAATGTCGACTATATACGATGTATCGGATTGATTCGATACTTCAATGTTTTCGATGCATCAATGTATATCGAGCAACCCTCGGCCATCCCTAACCACTTAACCAGTCTAAACGTTTGTGTTTGTTTGTACCGGCCGTTTTGGGTTTCTGTTGAGTACCTAATCTACCTGTTCTATTAATAAGCAATATTTATGAAAATATAACAATATTTTCCAATAAACACACATTTGTGTTTATTTGAAAACTTGAACTGATACATTATTTAAATTTCAATTTAAATTACTATTTCATAATGCCAAAAAATAAGAAGCAAGAAAGCTCTAGTAGTTCCGATAGCGACGATGGTCCTGAGGATGTAAGTAAAATTTGTTTCGTGAAACATTACACCTTGTTACTAAAAAATATTTATTGTTTTCAATATTATCCAACACCAGCATGTTATTTTAAGTCATTAAATATGTACATAAACATATAAATGGCGGGTCGCTACAAATTATACTTCATTGTTTTATTTAATAAATGTCGTTAGAATGTAAATCATGTACCTACCTAATGCTTCATGTATATAAATAATCTCTGTTACAGAGAAATCCTCCAGAAAAGAAGGCCAAATCTGGTAGCAGTAGAACAAATGACAAAGAACCAACATGGGTCCTTGAGGGGAAAAAACAGGTTAAAGTGAGAGAATTTAAAGGCAAGGTTTACGTAGACATAAGGGAGTTTTATGAGAAGAATGGTGAACTTTTGCCGGGAAAGAAAGGCATCTGTTTGACGCCTGCATTATGGAGAAAGTTATTATCTGTAGGTGATGAAATTAATGATACTATAAGTTCAATGTAGCAAGTTTTATGCGATTTCTGATGTTTACGCAAGTATTTCACAATTGAAATAAAACTATTTTTACGGATTCTATCGAGTTTGTATTTGTTTTTTAATTTTCCGACGTTTCGGACACTACAGAGTTCTACGGCGACCGCGAACGTTGTAAAGTCTTCGAAGCGTCGGTGAATTAAAAATCGAATACAAACGCTATGGAATCCGTAAAATAAAGTAGTTTTAAATCAAGTTTTATGTGATTATAGTTTATTAAAGTGTGTTCATTTTTCAAATGTTTCAATAAAATTCTAATGTCTTATTAACACATTTCTGTCTCTGCATAAATAGTTTGCATTTAGGATCTAAGGAAGCTAGGGTTACCTTAAAATTCCTCAGTTATTTTCAGATTTTGTCAGGAGAGTATCAAATGAGATGGCATCCATTACTACATTTATTTAAAAAAAAAGATTAACCTATCATCATCATTTCATATAGGTATGTCCCACTGCTGGGTTCGAGCCTTC
Source organism: Lymantria monacha (assembly GCA_905163515.2). Classification (NCBI taxonomy): domain Eukaryota; kingdom Metazoa; phylum Arthropoda; class Insecta; order Lepidoptera; family Erebidae; genus Lymantria; species Lymantria monacha. The sequence goes on from LR991087.1 coordinate 6,208,452, forward strand.
TTCACACTAGGAGGGAAATTAACCTACCATACCAAGCTGGTCAGACGTATTGGTATAGATGGTTTTATTTCGAGTTTTCCTTCTCTTGCATAGGTTAACACCTCTACGCACATCGTGTTCCTTAGTCTTCTTTTACGATCATCCACGGGTAAGATAGAAAATTGTATTCTTACCCGTCATCACACGAAAAAACCTATACTAGGGAATAACTCCTTGTTGTAAAGACTTAACAAACACAATATACAAATATGACCTACACTTTTGGTAGAAATATAAGAATAATTTTGTAAGTCAAAAAAAATATATAGTTTGCTATGTCATTGTTTTAAAATATGTCGTCATTAAAATATCATTTTTTTTGTGCAATGCATTATGCAATAAGTAATGATGTAAATGTCCTATTGAAATATTTTTTTGGGTCCACTTTTAGAATATCTGGTAATTTATTGATAGATTTACTCTTTAAAAATATCTGGTATTATATTACACTATAGTGACCATGGTTTATATCTTTTTAATACCTTTGGTGGCTGACAGGCAAGCATTAGTAATGGTAGGACCACGCTGTTGACAGTTTTCTGTCTTTTATCCGTCCGTCCGGGTTAGTACCACACTCGCAGAAGATCGACGTCTGAGTAACGGCAATGTGTTGTTGCCCTTCGTTCGGTGAACGAGAGAGTCGGTCGCCCAACTAGGTGGGTTTGGAGTTTATATTGGTAGGCAGCGGCCTAGCTATACCCTTGGTATTGCAAAGGGCGACAGTAACCATTAGGTGTGCTGCTTGCTCGTTTACCATCATAAAAGATTGAGAATTACATAAGTACTGAACGTCCAATTACAATTGGTCTACCTCAAGATAGCGCAATCAGTCCTTCTCTATTTCTGGTACACATAAATCAACTATGTGATCTCATCGAAAATGGAAAAATTATCTCGTTTGCAGATGATACCGTTCTCACATTTTCAGGTGACTCTTGGAATGACACTTTTAATTAAGTATAAAAAGGACTACATCTTGTCAATAAATGGTTAACTAATAATTTACTTACACTGAATGTGGAAAAAACTAAAATTATTACCTTTCAACTTGGATCATCTGCCCTGACCAACTCGCTCACACTAACAGCTCATTCATGTTCTTCACCGTCTGTCTCACCTTGCACTTGCCCAAAACTAGAACGTTCACATACCACCAAATAATTAGGGATTATTCTCGATGAGAGACTTAGTTTTATAACACATATTGAAACCCTAACCTCTCGTGTAAGAAAAATAATTTTCATTTTTAAAACTCTCCGACACATCGCTGAATTCCAGACTATCAAAAAAATATATTTTGCCTTATGTCAATCTATCATCACTTATTGTATAAGCAGTATGGGGTAGTGCACCAAAACATCCATGATAAAGTTAGAGAGAGCACAAAGAGCCGTTCTGAAAGTCAGTAATTTTCACCATTTTGAAAGAGACGTGCTCTTTCCAACAATAGATTTACACAGAATTTGGGGGGTACTAACCGTCAGACAGCTTTTTATTTACACTGCAGTCTCCCTCCAACATCATAACACCCCATATAAAATCATCGAGAAGCGTCGTAAAGACATAATCTGTCACCCCCATAAATGCAACATTTCATTTAGTAAACGGTTTATCTAGTACTTAGGGCCACAACTTTACATGATTATATCAAAGACATTAAACATATAGGTATACACTTAAAGAATACGATTTCAAAAAGACAATCACATATTATCTATTAAAATTGGATTACGACAAAACAGAAAATATGCTCACAATCTAAAGTTCTCTCAAGAAATAAGTTACCATAAAATATAAAGACTAACACAACCATTCACATACTCCCACACAGACCCACATAAACATACACACAAACTTTACAATTCATTATTTTTAATTTTTATTTCACCAAATGTTACCATATAATTTCTCATTATTTAGAAAAACGAACTGGTACCTTTAATACAAGTTGCTACAACAGCTTAGCTAAGGTACCAGTCACTAGATATGTATGACATATGAAATAAGATAACAGTTGTAATCCCTATCCCTACTAATATATAAATGTGAATGTAAGTTTGTTTGTTACGCTTTCATGCTAAAACTACTCAACCGATCATCATGAAACATTGTACACATATTCTTGGAGGTATTAAAAGTAACATAGGATACTTTTTATTAAAAAAAAATCAAAATGTTTATATGAAAAATAAAAAAATTGTTTGTCAAAAAATCTCAAAATCTAGCTTTTTCAACGCCATCTAGCAGTCCAGTAATGAAGTTCCAACCCTGAGTATTGTAATACCGTTGCACTGTATTACCGACGGTCAAAAATAAAAATAGGGGATCAAAAACTTTAGGAAAGTAACCTTTTACGCGGGCGAAGCCGCGGGCAGAAGCTAGTAATTAAATAAATAAATAAATCATAAGCAATAAAAAAATATCGCCAGATTGTAATTGGTGAGGTACCTACTGTAAAAGTTTTGGCCTTCAACTTTCTCGCTGACCGAACTAAGTGAAAATTGCTAATAGACGCCCTGTTTTTGGGAGAGTGTAGTACCATCTTCGTCAATCCGACTCATTTAGGGCTATGCACTAAAAAGCTATCACTAGCAACGTTTCTACGTCTCCATCCAACTTTAAGTAAAAGTACCTCCTATACATCATCACCATCTTATCCCAATTACTTGAGGTCGAAGCAATATGTAATTTTCACCCAACATATATATTGCTAAAATTTTGCCAATAGTTTTACGACTGGCTGTGTGCCTGTTGTCAACCCTCCTTGGGATTGTAACTTTAGTCACCTTTTACAATACCTTTTTTTTGCGGTGGGCTATGGAGTGGGCACGCTCCGCCAAATCTGTCCGGGGCGACGGAAGAGGCGGCGCGCGACCCCATAGACCCACCCTGCAAGCACCTCTCTTCGCTGTGCGAGCGGGCCACCGGTACCCGATCTTTGTCTTCGGTGACCTTTTACGATACCTAAGACCGTAAGGGTTGGCAGTATTCTTAACTGCTGCCACAGAACAAATAAACAACTATTTTACATGAATAATAAAAATCCATCCATTTAAATTGTTTAATAGGTAACATCATAGACAGCACAAAATAAAACACATAGATGAAGCATAGTTGATGGCAAATGTCTTCGGACGATGCCATAAAAGAAAAAAAAAAGCATAGTTGCAGCAAATTTTTTTTCAAGTTTACATCTTCTGTGTATAAGAAAAAAAAATTAAAACAAGGTACAGTATTGAGCAACCCAACTTCACAGATCACCGTCACATTACTGTAATAATTCTTAAAATAAACACAGCTCTTGGAATAAATATTTGTATCTAATATAGAGAAATAAGCCTTCTACCGATTTTTTTTTTAATATGTTATATTCCAAATTTATTTTAGTCCCAATATCAAAAAAAAATATATATATATTTGTTGCTATTATAAAAAATCTCTATACCATAATTTTAGGTAAATTAAAACTTAAAAATAAAATTAATATGGATGGATATCCATTTCTATCTTTTAGTTGTCAATTGTCATAAATTTGACTAAAATTTTCATCGGTGTTAATTGTTTCCCGCGACCTTAAGCTTCTTAAGAAAGTTTTTATAAAAACAATATTATCGGTTTTCGGATTTTGCTTATGCCTATATTTGTATATGAAAGTAAATAAAGTAGACGTGTTCTATATGGCCAAAATTTATTTTGGTAGATGACGGGACGGTATTCAATTTCGCTAAGTAGTTTGGCAGTTATGATGAATATACCGAAATCAATTAAAAAATTGTGATGAATTATCTATTGTTCTTATAAATTATTGTGAAGAATCACACTTACATAAAATATTTTTATCTTGTTTTGGCACCAGTAACAGTGCTTCACATAGAAATAAAAGGCTTATTTTTCTAATAATTCCCTTAAATACTAATAAATAAAATAACATTGCAAAATACTCCCACTTGCTTCAAGCAAAAGAGTGCAACACAAGGAACATTTTTTTTACACGAGATTTGGTTACCAATTATCACTATATGCTACAATATAATGTAACATCAAGAATTTAATTTGAGATATTTATAGTATAAAAAATATATCGATATATATATATATATATGTAGGGTGAAGGGGACCGCTCCCGAAAACAAAGACAGGTGACCCTACTAGTCCTACTTGTAATGATAGGCTAGAAAAAAAAATCGATTCGGATGAAAAAAAAATATTTTATTCACCACGCGAGGTCATTGAACTCTTGAACATATGATCGTGAGTTTTTAATAGATTGCGTCTTTTCTCATCTGAATAAAGTTACGTATTTTTTATGGCATTATCGTTACATGGCACTGTCCTAATACGATGGCATGTGAAAAAAATTAAAAAAATTTTTTTTTCATCCGAATCGATTTTTTATCTAGCCTATCATTACAAGTAGGACTAGTAGAGTCACCTGTCTTTGTTTTCGGGAGCGGTCCACTTCCACCCTGTATATAGTAGGTATATAATTGCATAGTTTATAGGATACATTATTATGTAAATCGATAAAAGAAAAACACAAATTTATAACTAAATCGACAAATTTGGCATGATATTATATATTGTATGACATTATATGGCATGAGTTATAATTATAAAAATAAACATGACTAGGGTTACGTACTAGTAACATCGTTGTTTTAGAAGAAAATTTTTCTAATCTATGGTTTTCCAAAAGAAATTTGTAAATATATTGTTCTTTTGAGTCAATATGATAAAATTTCGCTAAAGGTTTTTGTATTTTTTATTATTTCTATCAATAACGGATCTAGCCTGGGTGCTTTGCTGCCTGATTATGCCAATGATCTTAATTCAGAAAATAGTTTGTTCAAAAATATATCTGAAATTTCGTACATTTTTTTTTAATTATTTGGTTTTCTGTTAAATATTTGCCCACAAGTATGTGTCTAAAACCATTTTTAGTTGTAAAACTCCAATTATTTATTCGAGATTCCTTTAATAGGTACTAAAGAAGAATTGTCGACCTAATAATGCGGCATTTGGCGGTAAACAGCATGTAAGACATCTGAGCTTACTAGACTTCTATTTTCTAATATCGGTAAAAGGGGTGTGTTTATTCATAGGTACTAATTACCCATCTGTGAGTACGTAATTATGAAATACTGTTTATTGGGGCAAATAGATAAATATACGCAATATGTTATTGAAGAAAAAAAAGCAGTTAATTTTTAGGTCTATCACGTAATGCTAATTATAGACAATCTTTTTGTAACAAGTTGAAGTTAACGAAATCATTCGTCCTTGCTATTTTAGCACATAATTCGTAAGCGCGTATTAGTTTCAAATTAGTACAATTTTATACTGTATTTGCATGGCAAGTGAGAGACAAGATAGCAAGGGATTCTAATTTGACGTGCTAGACCTGTTTATAACTGACCAACGGATATATAGATAAGTGAAAAGTTCAAAATATACGACTTTCAAAAAGTTATATCTAGTAAATTTTCAAAACTACATTATTTTTCATTGATGTCAACACCTAACTACGTTTTTAATAAATGCCGAACCCAAAAACAATAAGATTTTATCTCTAATTTTTTTTTAACAATATAAATTTCTACGATAAGACCCTACAATTTTCTTTGGCCTAAAACTACGTTAATTTATAAAATATAAAATGACAGGATGAAAGTAAAAACTAAACGCCTGTTGGTCCTCTATTTAAAAAAAAATGCAAATAATTATATAAGTCCGTCCACAGACAAGCAGCTTAATAAAATACTAGACAAAAATGTTTTAAAATTGTATTTTTATAATTAAATTATATTTTTATATTAACACCCTACTTATATTTTAAGAGAACGATATATATTGAATAAAAGTTTTTTTTATAGAATCAAATACCTCTCAAGAGATTTATAGAAACTAGATATACTTATGAGACATAATTGTTGCATATTTAATATAATAATAACTCGGAACAAAACAAAATGCCTCATTCATACACAACATAGATATTCTTCTCAACTTTTTCAACACATAAATAATTAACTAATATAACTTATTATTGGGATATGCCGCCAAGAATACTTGGCTTTGCAACTTCTGAAAGAGATCCTCTGCCTACTCTTTTTGAGGTAAAGGCGTGAGACTGTAAAAGAAACAAAGTATTATAAATGTTTCTTTAAACAATACCAATACTGTGGCAATTTAAATGACCACTGTATGACTAAACGTCAATAAAAATTTATTTAGATAAATATAAAAAATAATTGACTATTACTGTAGCATATGTATAACATCTACAGATAAAGAACAGAATTAAAAAAAATACATATATATACATATATTTTGTGACGCATTAAAAACAAAAAAATCTTTAACATCTTTGTATAAGAACTAATTAAATTATTATTATTTGTCACATACGTTGATATAACAATCCCAAATAAAACTCATTCCCATACAATGGGTTTTATTTCGCTTCTATCTACCTACATCCACCAAAAAAATCTATTAAATTGCTAACGAATATCTCGACAAAACGATTCACCTATCCTAACATAACCAAATTCAAAAACTGTGGCATAATTAGGCCCTAAGTATTGCACAAAAGTTATTAATATTTTTTTTATAATTCGGATTTAAAAATTCATAGTTGAACTATGTATTCCATTCACACAAATATAATTGTTAATTTAAGTAGTGTTTTATTCTATGAATAAATTTTAATTAGATGATTCAAATATAGGTCTCGAATCTTTGGATATAAATGAAGATACGCGCTCATATTTAAATACCATAGACGAGTGTTACAATAGCGCTAGCTTGTAAAATTATAGCACAAAACATTCGCGGAATTTTGTTTTAATTATTAGTTTCGTGGGTGTTATAAAATACAACTAAACCCCTTAAATATTTTTTCCTAAAACCCTATATTAAATGCAAGATAAGTTTAATATTGACAGTTATTGGAAATTTTAATGCTACGGTAGCACGACAAGGATCTGTAATTTTATTTTCTCAATCCTTTAACGTCATTATGTGCTATGTGCAAGCTCTACTAGTCGCAAATCCTACTTGGCACTAAACAGTAATCCTAGAGCGTTAAATTGCATAAAACTCAAAGTCATTGTCACAGATTAATAAACCTACTATTTTGTTATCCTATAGAATTATTTTAATAAAACTATCAACTGGTCTATGGATTAGTACATGTGTCATATGCGAAAAATATTATTGAGCCCCCGTGATGTGCTCAAGGTGTTATAAAAAATATAGCAATTTAATACTCAAGTGACATCTGTGACCAAAGTATTTTTTTAACAATTTGTTAAAAATTTTTCAACAGTCAATATGTATAATAAAAACGTATACTAGGAACTGACGAAAGACTAGTAACTACAAGTACTATAGGAAATATGACGGGTTATGGAGCCGGACGAGGGAGCCGTCTTTCTGTCACTCCGAAAAGCTGGGCGGGTTAAGGTTAGGCCATAGCTGGGCCAGCTTTCGCCAGGACCAGCCCAAAAGAATAGTAATGGGGAAAGACCAGCGCAATTAGAGCGAGGTTGTTCAGCTACTCAAATAGTTAACTCTAACACAAATAGTTCAGTTCCACCTAGGGTTCACTATAGGATACCTATACAGCTCTCTACAAATTAAACATAAAGGAATACCTACCACAGATAAAAAAACTAGCACTACTACCACATATATTACGCATAGTATGCGTTCATAGAAAAAATATGTAAATAGCTTAAAAATACATATACGAGAATCCCTTGGAAATGAGTTAAAGACTACAAAATGCAAACAAAATAAATAATAAAATCTTTAATTAATATGGGAAATTATAGAGATGTTTTCTATCTTTTATCACCGCATCTCAGCAATCTACAGAACTATTAGAATGATCCATCAAACGTCAAAAATGCAATGCACAACATCAAGTTTTAGTAAATTGGATCACCAATAAAGCATAATCTTCATTCATTCATTATCTAATTTATACCAATTATTTGGAACGAAATGCTTTTGTAGTCAACATGTTTCTTCTTACACAAGCTTCTATTAACTTTCATCTCTTCCATCCGTTCGTATCGAACAATCTAACCAGTATTATTTGGCCTTCTGTATCTTTATACATTCCATATACATATCTAGTACTCCCCCAACTATATTAATTTCATTCGGTCTCATCACTTCTCTATATTATGACTGGCCTTCACCCCTCAATACTTCACTCATCGACTCTACTTTCAGACTTTTTTAGTCTCTATTTTGTCTATTCTCATTACACATCTGACTTAAAATTCATATCTGCTATACACAAAATTTTCTCTTTCATCGTTTTTACAGAATATTTTATACAATAGACAATCATTTTCAGTTACCATAAATAATGAAGAGTTATTATGTACTGCTATGACTTAGAAAAGAGATTTCGAGGTCCATAAAACTAAATTATAATAAATTAAAATATAATATACAACTAATTAAACTGCGCAAAATATAATAGTGAAGCAGCTTCCATGAGTCAAAAAAGAAATGGCGAATATTTTAACTACTTATACGTGAACCTCTCCATATATGATCACAAATACAACCAGGAAATACTAGTATTATATACACCAATTAATATTTTTAAAATATTTCCTTGGTTTATTTTTCGAAATATTTTTAATTGCTTACTCGCTTTTTGGTTTGATATGGAAACATCCGATGTTGAAATGTTCACACATTTCCCTCACCTGTAAATATAAAATGTATATTTTTACTTCTTTTACTTTTCAACCATACAAACCAAATTCCTGAATTAAGAAGATTCTGGAGATGATCAGGTATTGGACGAACATAATATACATGCAAACTGAGGGTATAATAAGCAAGATGGTTGAAAGAACCTTTCTGTAGTTTTTTTTCGTGATCTGTGGCTAGTAATGTTTAAGAGGAGATCATCATCAAAGAAACAGCAATCCATTTCAACGATACCCACGGGAATGCAAGGGGTGACTGCTGTATTGTTACTTCCTCACCAAACGGACATAATTTCCTTCATATAAAGGAGGCTCGTGCTTTATAGTGGCACGTATATGTGCCGAAAAGAAGACGGTGAAGTATTGTATATTATCCGTGTGGTGACGAATTAAGTTATCATCACTCCAAGAGAAAGAGTACTCAAAAAAAATCGATCCGTCTGATCAGCTTGATATAGCAAGTTGATTGCTCTTTCATTATGAAGGAGTCTTGGGCCCAAAACTAGCACACATATACATTTATAAAAAACTTTATAGCACTGTTACAAAGACCTTTGTGTCTTTATTTATTCTTAATAAAATAATTTAAAGTAATTGTCCATCAGTAAAAGAAATCATCATATTCAATAGTGCGATAGTAACACTATTGGTGGCTTCTGCTGGGAATTTTAGTAGAACACGAAAACACATAAAGCATATTATATACTCTACATCTTACCACTTTCTCTGCATTGCATTACATAAAATGCTAACAAAACTAATTTCATATATATGTTAAAATATTTTAATATTAATATTGCCGCCATATGGCACTCTCAAATGCCAGTCAAAACTCCACAAATATAAAGATTACTTACCACGCATGTACCGTAGTGTACATGTAAGATGGAGCAGCCTATGAAGAGTGCGCACAGCATCGACATCTCAGTATTGAGCTCAACGCCCCAGCACAGTGCGAAGAATACAACCACACAATACGGAAACAGCAATAGGTTCCACGTCTCGCACTGCGTATCACTCATTTGCGCCACAATCAGACGGCACTGGCAATTAAAAAAATTACAAATTATGACGTATTTAATTATTGATTAATTTTCCATCAACTCAGCTTATAATTTATCTCATTCCACAGCTGGGATCAAGCCCACACAGTGGGAGAAAATATATTTACTACCACGTTGGTCAATTGGGTTGGTTTTTTCTTTATTTGGGCGGATTTTCCTACCCTCTGTACCATGGCCCTCCTGCGAAGTCTGCAGAGGGCCATGGCGGTAAGCCTATCAGAGGCTATCGTACGGTGCCTTAGACTATGGTGACGTTGATGGCAGGCGACCCACTTTGACTACTTGTAGGTGATGTCTATGAGTGTGGAGCGCCAATCGACCGTGCGCGCCGCCAGCTAGCAGTACGCCCCGCCTGAGGGCCACAGCGCCACGTCCTGTCAGGGCCTGTCTGTGTTTTGGGAGGGCGTCATGTAAAGGAAGGGAGCCACGGAATGGGAACGCGAGGTGCTTGCCTGCTTCCCACCATCCTGATCTACAACAGGACGTGGCCAGACAACCAAGCGTTGAGGTGTCGGGTACTTGAAGATACCCAAAAAGACAAACCACCGGGTGGACCACTGAGGGCAAGCAATCGGTCCCGGTACCCTACTATTGGTGGTGAGGGGAAATAGAGCAAGTTTTGGGCCGCACGCAGCCCTTCCTTCACCCCAAATGATTTGGGCCAGATCAAAATATGAAAAAGGGTTGTAAGGCAAGAAATACATCCTTACCAAACCAGTACCAACCATAAATTGAATAACTATTAATTACTTACATTGATGTTAGAGAATATAGTGCCAGTTAGAATGTAGAATATCCTTGGTGCGTAGCTGATGATATCGTTGGGAGAGTAGACAGCCCACGCGGTGCTCAGAGCAAAGAACGTTACCAAAGCAATTAAAGGCTGAATTGCATCGCCGAACGAACGATTTTTTCCAGTACCATCACGATATGACCTGGGGACCATTTTAGTTATTTCAGCAGTTGCTATTAAAACAGTGCCTTCGCAGAACGTTGGACAGTAATATTCGCCCGATTTGGTAGCAGCGTCATTGTACTATAGTTGTGCTTAACAAACAGTATTCATCAAGTTCAGCAGTAATGTTATTTAATTGCAACTTATCCAAATTCACATTATATGAGGGATATTTACATATTGTCAATTTTATTTCGCTTATCCTTATTTCGATTTATACAGTACCTAACCTGTGTCGCGACGTAATACGAAAATATGACGTCTAGTTATTTTAGATTGAGAGTCTTGGAAATCAGCTGAGGAATCACCAGTAGAGTTAACTGCAACACTAGCCTTCTGTTAAACGTATAATACCAACTGCGATCGTGAACTCTCCTGCCAATGTGGTGATTATGGTAATATCCCTCCTTGGAAAAGTCTAGGTCCAAGAACATCCATAGGTTGATAGAATTTACATAACTTCTAAAGGGTACGGTTTCTAACGGTTAACAGTTTTCTGTCTACAGCCGCAGGCCCTTCCGCCCGGGGTAGTACCACAATCTCACAGAAAATCAACGTCAATTGCATTTCAATCGGTAAGCGAGAGAGCCAGTAGTCCAACTTTCTGGGTGAATTTTGGATGGTAGGCAATGGCCTAGCTGTACCCCTGGCATTGAAAATATCCAAGAGAATATCAGTGTCCATGAACACTTACCATCAGGTGTACTGCTACCTCATTTACTATCACAAGCAATAAACAAAAAATAATATATAAAACTATTAAATCCCAACTCACTTGTAAATATTCCACATAATAACAGTTTGACTGGTAAGCATCGCTGAGAAGTACAGGACAAACTCGAATATCATTCCCGGTGTGACACCTCCAGGCAATTCTATATGCCAAGTCGCCGGACCAAACACCGCCGTCACCAGAAGCAGAAGGCAGGAACCCTACCAATCAGATTTCCTTTAAAGTGATTTTTGACTGCTTAAATAGCGTAATGGTTTTACTAAATTATCTTTCATGCCCAGTTTCGTGGATTCAATTACGTGGAGGATAATTCTTGTCATATTTCACAGGTGATTGTTTAGAACAACTCTTAGAAGAGTAAGTGATTTGTGGCTGATAGTTGTATATATGTAAAGCCACTGGGACTCAAGGATTTATTTAACGAGATTTTGTATTTAGAACAAAATAATAATGTAGGTATAGCAATAATAAGTATATGAATACCGAATGTACATACATCCCGCATTTGAATCTTACGTTAAGCGTTTTGAGACTTCTAGGACTGTCAGAATATAAGCATTTTTGGGATTTCCAGGACTTTCAGACTTAAAGCGTTTTTGGGACTTTCAGGAAAAGAATTCTTAGCAAAGCATAAACCTCCCCACGAGGGGTAGTAATACTATAACTACCACGCATATAAATATCTCAAGAAAATGCTGCTGTTCTTAGTGGATTTTTTTCGTTAATATGAAAATAAAAGTAATGATACAATGTATTTTTAACTAGTCACCACACGGATTGTAAAATCGTTTTCTGAGATTATGTAACTTTGTACTAGCGCATTACACCTCATCATGCATATCCGTTGACGTCAGCTTGTAAAGACGTCATAACCATTAATAGTTCTTTTTATATTATTATGTGTTCACGGCTAAAACAAAGTTACATAGTTTAATGGTTAAATCACTCGTTAAAATATTAATCTCAGTCTATATACCGTCCCATTGTTGGGCTCGGGCCTCCTCTACAAGTGGAGGAGAATTTATTTACTATACCAGTACTACTATATTACACTTTGCTGGTCGGATAGGTTGGTATAGGGTTGTACGATGAGCTCACCTTCTCTTGCATTTATGTTATTTGCATATCACGTACTTTAGTCGTTTTTCAAGACACCCATTGACAAGAATGAGAGGATGGGGAGTCTGTGGTTCGGCTATATTCTTTACCACCACAGGCACAGTTAAGATAATATCTAAGATGCTATATTTATTTATTGTGTCCTAAGACACAAAAGACTTAAGTTCAAATTTACAAGGATATATAAAATTAACACTATCACCAATTAAAATTTCTAATAAATATTGAAAAATAACCAATAATAAGTTCACATTTGAGATGCTATATAAAAAAGAACAATAGATAGAAATATATAAAAATGCATGTTATATCATAAGTTGACATCTAAAAATACAAAATTTCTAATACTAGCTTCCGCCCGTGTGAAAAATGCTTTTCCAAAGTTGAACTATTATCCCAAGGCAACTCATTACCGGGATGAAAAGTATAATATGCATTAATCCAGGAAATGCTCTCTCTATCTATGTGCCTATTTTCATCCAAATCTGTTCAACGATTCACGCGTGATTGAGTAACAAAGGTCCAAACATCTTCACTAGATTTCACATTTAAAATATTAGTATAGTCTGTGTTTTTTTTATCTCAGAGACCAAATTGACACATGCAAATGTCAAACTTAGAAATAATGCTGCTAGCTTTTTTTTGTGAAGTGGTGCACCTACGATACCGGTATATCGAAACGTAAGAATTTATATTTATTGGACGATTAATTTTAAAGTTTTCTATTCCAAAGCGTATCATTAAAAATCACGTAAATATACATGGCCATACAAGGCGCTATATACTAGTATAATGTGACGTAAATAATCAGGTGTTTCAATGTCTTTAAATCAAACAAAAAAGAATTAATAGACGCCATCAATATTCTTTCTGTACACGCTAAAACGGCAATCTAAACCCATTTCCCTTAGGAAGTAGTGGAACTTTTAATAATTACGACAATTATTAGAGTTTGACAAGATTTACAATTTTAAAACAAAATACATACATACATATCATCACGCCATATCCCTTGCAGGGTAGGCAGAGAGAACAGAGTGCCAGAGAACTCTATCTCTGCATACTTCACTCGCTTCCTCAACATTCATAATTCTCTTCATACACGCTCGCCGGTTTCGGAGACTCTTGACTCCACCTTCCTTCAGTACCTGACCGATCTGGTCTAGGTAGGTTAGTCTCGGTCTCCCTCGGTACCGGTGGCTGGCCAAGCTTATGGCTCTGTAATTTGCGCAGTCATAACGTGAACCCTTGTTTTTAAACAAAGGCACGATGACTGCGCTATTCCAGTCCCCGGGAACCATTCCCGAGCTCCAACATAAATTGAAGAGCAACAGGAACGCCTCCCAGACACAGGAGCCACCAAGCTTGATCATCTCGGCAGACACCATATCAATGCCCGCTGCCTTACCATTTTTCAAACTTCTTATCGCCCATTCAACTTCATCCATACTGATGCCATCGGAGGACGCCGTCGCCGAATGTTGATCTACTAGACCACATGCGACACCGGCGCCAACCGTAGCATCCGCATACATATCGCCAAAATATTCACTCCATCGGCTTAACACGTCTTGTGTTTGTGTAAGAATGTCTCCACCTTTAGACCTTATTTTATTCATTCTGAAGGCTGACCAACCACCCCGAGACTTCTTCACCTCCCTCCAAAAGAGTTTGGTGTTACCCTCGAAGTTTTTAGTCAGCCTATCTTCTGCACTCATACTTGCTCTATCACGTTTCTCTTTCACTAAGGCCTTGGTGTCATTCTTACATTGCCGATATATTTCTTTCTTCTGTTCAGTCATACTGTCATTCAGATTCAAAGAAGAGACATAGTCCAGCCACGCTTTCTTCTTTTGCTCTACGGAAGCTGCCACTTCCGCATCCCACCATGCATCACCATTTGTGTTTCTATGCTTCTTTGAACTTCCACATACTTCTTTCGCTGTGTCTACCATACTCTCTTTCAATACTCTCCAGCATTCTTCAATGTCCGATTGCGACTGGCTTGCCATCGTCAGCCGTTCTCGGACACCCTCTGCATACTTTTCTCTTACACACTCTTCTTAAAACAAAATAAATTTGTTATATTACAATATATACACTACGACAGTTATTGTGTGTTTTACTGAATAATGCGGCAATAATATATTTTTAATATATCATCCCTAAATTTCATATGAACTACACTATAGACCTGGATACCATTTTCTTTATAACCCGTGCCAATAAAAAAACAATCTAAAATGGTGGTTAGTACTTGTGATTAAAAGTTGAACCATCAGCAAAACATGATTGCCTAATACGTGATATTTTTTTAATATAGACTTTTGTCATTTGATAATAAATATCTAGATATTTAAAAAGCCAACATGTAGTAATGGAAGTGACAAAGAACCGCGGTGACTACTTTTTGAGAATGTATAAAACCTAAATATATATCTTTACATTGTTCAAAGTAACTTGTAAAAAAATGGTACTTGTTTATATTAATGCAAATTATCGATAGACGCGTGGCATATAGGCCGAAAGTGGCACATAACTATTTAATAATTGCAAAAAACTGGTAACACATGTAATGTCAATTTAGTCTCCGAGATTAAAAAACGGTCTATAGGATTGTAATAGTTATAAGCTCGACTTATGGATCTTTTTTTGCCTATATGAATTCCTGAATAAAGGAATATAAGAAAGAGACAAACAGCGTGATGTTGATTTTTTTTCAGTTCATTCCAATTTTTCTGAACAGATACGTAGATAATAAAAAAATATCACTTACAATCATTGTAAAGTCATATCCCCAAGGCAGGAACATTACACCGGTGTTATATTTCTCCCAATGCGTCAGGTAAAAGTTGAAGAAAATGTTCCATATTAGGCAGAAGAACCTCACAGGGCTGACTTCATCCCTATAAGACAAATATTTATAGTTGATACAACACTTTCTTATTTTTTGTTTTTTTTTTAAATTTTGTGTTGAAAGGGACTTTCACAAGCATACAATTACATACATACATACAATTACATACATAAATACATATCATCACGCCATATCCCTTGCAGGGTAGGCAGAGAGAACAGAGAACTCTATCCTTGCATACTTCACTCACTTCCTCAACATTCATAATTCTCTTCGTACACGCTCGCCGGGTTCGGAGACTCTTGACTCCACCTTCCTTCAGTACGTGACCAATCTGGTCTAGATAGGTTAGTCTCGGTCTCCCCCGATACCTACATCCTTTATTCGTTTTATTATATATTAAATAGCATAAATATTATGTCACATTGCCTTAAGTGTAACCTAAAATTTAGGGTCTGGTGAAAACGGACGTCAGACTCGGAACAACAATCGTGAATCGCACAAACTACGCTACTTACACCACTATGCCATCACTACGAGAGAGCCGGATGCCCAACTGGGTGGGTTTGGGGTTTGTATTGGTAGACAGCGGCAGAGCTATACACTTGATATTGCAAAGGTCCATGAGCGGCAGTGACACTTACCATCAGATGTGGTGCATGCTCGTTTGCCACCATAGCAATGAAAAAAATACTACATCGATAGTTTATGGATACCTAGACATTAATATATTTGTCAAGGAAAAAAAGAAGGTCACTAAAGATAAGTACTCGGTACCTGAGGATTAGAATAAGATTTTACCAGACTCTAATCATTATCATCACAGCTTATATATGTCCCACTGTTGGGCTCGAGTCTCCTCCATATTGAAGGACAATTGACCTATAATACCATGCATGCCATGAGATGGGTTGGTATAGGGTTTTATTGCCAGTTTTCCTTCTCTTGCATCGATGTTATATGCTTTATTTGTCTTTAACGATCACTCACGGGTAAGGGATGGTAAATTGTATTCTTACTCTGTCACCACAAGGAAAAACAGTTCCTAAGCCTTTTGAAAAAAGTATCAGCCAATTTAATACTAATTGAATCTCGAAAATAATTTAGAGTGCAATATAGTAAAGAGCGAGTCTCATTACCGTTTATCTAGTACACGTTTAGAGTTCAAGCTTTTACAGAGATTTGGTGAACAGAACGATCCAAAGATAAAAAGCATCGTGAAGAAATAAGAATGTGTAGCAAATAAAACTATTTTTTATGTATTCCATCGCGTTTGTATTTGGTTTTTAATTTGCCGACGTTTCGAACATTTTACAGCATTCATGGTCACGGAAGCACTTTTATTTCAAATGTGTAATACTAAAATGCGAAAGGGAATGCTCCGATGGTTCGGACATGTGGAAAGAATGCCGAACGAACGTCTGGTTAAGAAGATATACAATGCGAAAGTGGAAGGATCTAGGTACCGGGGGAGACCGAGACTAACCTACCTAGACCAGATCGGTCATGTACTGAAGGAAGGTGGAGTCAAGAGTCTCCGAAACCGGCGAGCGTGTATGAAGAGAATTATGAATGTTGAGGAAGCGAGTGAAGTATGCAAGGATAGAGTTCTCTGGCACTCTGTTCTCTCTGCCTACCCTGCAAGGGATATGGCGTGATGATATGTATGTATGTAATACTCGTGTAAACATCAGAAATCATTATGTATAGCAAATTTCTAATTCTCAGCTCACATAAGTCATCCAGTTGGATACGGAGAAATCCTTCACATCATAATCAATATGTATTCTTCATTCCTCGTATTGCAAAAGTTCTGGTAATTCTTTTAAAACCGTCCATCTGCCTGACATCAACTATCAGATGGAATTAGCAGATGTAAAACTCTAGTCTTTTACGACACCCTTGAGCAATGTAATAGTAGGTAGTATTCGTAGCAATCACCACACAGATATGGAGGAGTCCTCCATGAAGGATCATTTAGAGGGAAAAATTGCTTGTTTTTTACGTCTTCCGTAATCCGTAAGCAAGAAGGGTTAGTTATATATGTTATATTCTTATTCCAACCATATTCCATCAGTTTATTCACATTGATTGTTGTACAGAGTCAATAGAGGACAAACATGTCGTATAACTAGAAGATATGAGGGAGAACTATGAGTTAACTAGAAGAGTCATACTGCCCATTTCTTTCTTCTAGTGATACCTTACTTCTTTTTCTCCTCGGCGAATAAGGAGAGTAAGGAATAGGGATTGACTAATTGTGTTCTTCAAAAGTCAATATTTTTTATTCGGTAAATGAATTTCTAATTTCATATTATACAAAAATTTAAAGAATCATGTGACCTTCTCTAACAAATCTTTTAACTATTACGTAGGTAATGAATTTATTAATATTATCTTGTGATTTATAATATATGTAATTAGAAGATATCGATATACGAACTAACGATAGGCATTTCTAAATTACATAATAGTGGACTTTTTATCCAAATCATCCATTCATCAGCCCGTAAACGTCCACATGACATAGGCCTACTCACGAGAATGCCATTCATAACGGTCCTGTGTCACCTGCATCCAGCGGTTTTCTGCGACCTTGGTAATGTCATTAGTCCACCTCGTGAGGAGTCGTCCCACGCTGCGTCGTCAGATTCGTGGTCGCCACTCTAGAACCTTTCTTCTCGAACGGTTTACGGTACGTCGAGCGATGTGGCCTGCCCATTGCCACTTCAACGTGCTAATTCTTCGGGCTATGTCGGTTACACCCGTGCATTTACGGATTTCCGTATTCCGGATTCTATCACGTAGAGAAATACCAAGAATATAGCCCTCTCCATAGCACGCTGAGCGACTTTGAGCATTTTTAAGAGGCCGACATTTAGAGACCACTTATTTATCAAAATCTCTAGTGTCGTTTTGAAGATAAACGAAAAATAATTTATATACCAGTGTAGATAGTGTGTACATATAAATAAATAACTTGTTTATATATAAGATTTCATAAACAAAGATAGATTACAACCTTGACCATGATTACAATTAGCATTTGTATTATTTCGCAAGCGGAATACCCAGACAAACTTACAGATCATTTATATTTTTTTGTCCTGTAGATAATTTAATTGATGTTTCCTCAATTCAAAATACGTTATATAATAACCATAATGCTTTGTTTGCGCCATGATTATTACATATATAACAAAACAATCTTTAAAAAGGTAAACAACAGATTTAATGGCAAATATAATTTTCACGTGGAATGAAACAGAGTTTTTTGACACAAATGAAAAATATAGTGCGTTTGTTTTTCTTCTTGTACTTCTCTTCTTAACTACTGTACAGATGACGTATGAATGTAAGTGCCTCCTATCCAAGTCTCATTCTTCCGTGGAACAGGTTATTATGCGTTTCGCAAATGATTGTTCTGAGTCTGAGTGTTATTTGTGACCCTTAATTCCATGTTTGCGGGATCCTTCACGACACAAGGATTTATTTTTTTAGATAGGGTTATTGTCTTTAATAAAATTACATTCTATTGGACACGGGTTTCTACAACAGGTAATGCTGCCATGCCAATCAGGCTGGTTGATGAATTAATTGATTTAGTTGTTATTCTTATGCAGTGGTGTTTTCTGCACAACATCCCTTAGTTACCTTTTACGCTAATCTTAAGAAAGGATTCTTCGTTCTCTACGACTGTAGCTAATTATATTCTTATTTAGTTATCATAATATGATTATTTTTTAAATGCGCTAACACTTATTTATGCCAACCAACAGAGAGATATCTCGAAAAAGTTTGGATACTGAGATATTAATTACCATATATCTCTAGGAATTAATTAGAAAAAGTTTAATACTACACTAAAATTTCATTGATTAGTAACTTTTGTTAGTAAATTAATACATGTCACCTGCCAAATATGCTGTAGAGGAAAGTGGGTATGAGGACAGCTGAATACGAGTCGAGGCCGTGATCGAACAGTTCTCCGAGAGGGCCACTTGTACCGGTGCGTCGGGCTTGCTTACCGTCGATACCATCTGGAATTAAAAAAATATCGGTACTGTAATAAGGTACTATAAATTATATTAATATAAACATTGAATGTCCGAACAACGCGCTTTTTTTTACAGCCACATAGTTAAGAAGAGAGTGGTGTCCAAACCCAAGCTTGACAAAAAACAATGTAAAAATATCAACGCATTATTCACCCCCAATTTATACAACTTTGGAGAGAATAATATCCTCTGAGATTTCACATTATTTCTTTTTAGCTAGTTTCAAAAATAAGTGTCATAGTATCATCATCATTCTCCTACTCTTATCCCAATTACTTGGGGTCGATACAATATTTACTCTTCTTTAATAGTACATATTGTAAAAGTTATTGACAATAGTATTATGACCGGTCAACCCTCCTTGGGAATGTAATTGTTGACCAAACGGCATCAGATGGAGTTGACCCAGGTCGCTATAAGGCTCTTAGTCGTTTTTTACGACATCCACGAGCAAAATAAGGGTTGGTAGTATTCGTAGCGGCTACCACACAGCGTCAAAAATAAGTGTCAAAGTATCACCGCAAAATTTAATCCTTTATTTTATACCCTTACGGGACGAAAATTGATAGAGGCTGAAAACACGCGTTTATTTATTTTTATTGAAAAGTATATGTGCTTAATTTGAAGACGAGTGACAGTTCGTTTTTTTACCACACAAACTTTGCCACTTTTAATCAAATTTATTAAGATTGAACTTTATTGGATTTTACTTGTAAAAGACTTTTTTAACGAGTTGACATAAAAAAAAAATGTTACTGGTTTCAGTATGTACGCATGTATGCGAGATATAACAGAAAACATTTATGCATTAAAATAAAAGGCAATCTCAAAATAAATTTCTATACCAACTCATCTGATCTGTATGGTGTAGTAGGTCAAATTCTCTTCTATTGTGGTCCTCCACAATAGAAGAGAATTTGAATTGGTTCAAGCCTTCTGGCTTGATGAAGTAAAAAGCGCAAGTTGAAGCAGTGTTATAAGTTGCCCAAGAGACCGCCACCATTTTATTCTCTTCATTCCCTTAGCCGTTTGAAGACACCCATGGCAAGGTTATAAGTGGTCACGCATTGTATTTTTAATTCATTACCACACGTGTACATAGCCGAATATAGACAAGATGCAAAGTGTTGAAAATTTAAAATATAATAATATTTCGCCTATTAAACAACTTCTTTTAGTAATTAAACAATTATTCCTGAGCACCGTTAATCTATAATTTTAATACAAAAAAATATACTAAAATTAAAACAATCTAGGTAACCTATTATAAACATATTCGAAGGTTGACGCTAGCGTGCAGGCGGAAGGATATTACGCTCACCGGACGTGAGCTGTGTTCTTAGCTGAAACGGCGCCGGTTCCCTGCCCGCTATACTCGTATTTTGCATTTAGCAAAATCATGTTTTAACAGACAATTTCATAATTTATATGTGCCTTACTAAGGGCTAAGTAACACTAAGTACGATTACAATATTAGGTTATCTAGCGCAAATAAATACTGATGTCTCTAATATGCAATGACGTCAATAGTTTAGCCCCTTACCGCATACAACGCCATATATGGCTTTAAAAGTTAATTTTATTTTTTCGATTTATTAAAATATTGTTTTTTGGCAACCAACGTTGAATCTGTATACATAATTACTTCGTTTAATGGACCGTATTTTTTGTTGTCTATGATAAGTGCAATCGGTCAAAATATTGGTGGTTATGTACAACGTGTCCGACCGTTGGAGTGCAATTAATTAGTGCTAATTTTATAAATGCGAAAATAATAATAAAACGGTAAGTAAAAATCCTTAGAATTTCAAAATACAATGTTTACATATACCATTTCGGCATTTTTCGTATTTTTTGTTAGTTTTCAGCTTTCTTTTGATATTGCCATATTTGGCTTCGTATGCACTATTATCAAAAATATTATGGGGAAAATATGGCTTCGCATGCATTCAGACGCTTTTTCTTTTCTTTACAGCAATGAACCCTTCGCGCTTTTATGGTACTCCCAAGCATGTAAATCTTATTCCGGGTGATGGTTTCTTGATTGACTATGATCTGGCTTCTGACTCTGATCCTGGCTATGAACCATACTCATTCCATACTCGTCAAAACTAAATGCGAATTCGATATCCCAACAACCTGATGCGCCACTCTAACCAGCTTGCCGGACTCGCCCGCACCCATTAAAAAAACACGAAAATCTCCAGCCAGGGATCAAGACCTACCACTAGATTCTTTACGTTCAGATAATTTGGACTAAATTAAGTCGACAAATTTGTCAAAATTGTTTGAAATTTTGTTCATTTACCGAATGTGGGAAGTGTAAAAGTGGAAAGTGTGTGTTACAACAACAAAAGAAATTGTTTTAAAGATTTTCATAAAACCTAATTTCATTTTTTAATTAATGCATACGAAGCCATATATGGATTAGTATACTTCCACTAGAATGCATACGATGCCATATATGGCTTCGTGTAGTAATTTCTAAGATAAATACAAAAAAAAATCCCTATTCAGACTGGTTGTATATTAGTGATGTGCCGGATCGTTAAAAATATACATACACGGATACGGATCTGAATACGGATATTTGGTGTCAAGATCCGCGGATACGGATACGGATCTTAACTTTCTTACGCAGTCAGTGTCGGTACACGCGACCTTGACACATGTTTCGAGTTGAATTGCGCGGCGGATCTTTCTCTACGTTACCATACCATTACCATTAGTACCTAACTAACTACGGTAAAGTTTGCAACATAAAGGAGCCAAATATTTGAATTTAAGTAATAAAAAATATCTGTATTGAATTTAATAGTTTTTTATTGCTACCTAATTACGTATTTAAAGAATTTCGTTTATAAATTTAAAATTAATAAAGTAAATAGATCCGTAAAAGATCCGCCAAATAATAACGGATACGGACACGGATACGGATCTTTTTGCCTCGGATATCCGCGGATACGGATACGGATATCCGGCACATCACTATTGTATATTAAAAATAAAAGAAGATTTCAGTAAAAAAAAATTCATCATCTTCATAATTCATGCAATAAGGGGTTAGCAAGCCTAGACGATTTCCACTAAAATTTAGAAGCAAAAATATTCCACGCACAACGACTAAATTATATCAAAATGTAATTTGCCCATAGGATATTCAAATGTACGCTTTAATATTATAAATATTTTTAGTATGAGAAAAACATGTGCTGCTGTAAACTGAATAAAATTGAAGGTTACAGCTTTATTCAGTTATAAGTAAAACAAGATATAATAAGTATAATAAAATAAGTGAATAAATAATGAGAAAAAGATAATTGACTTGACAATGCATGTCGTAAACCCATTATTATTGTAAAATAGAGGAATGGAAGGGTGACCCACCACATTCCCATGTTTAATCTATATACTGTACCTACACTTCTAAAAGGAAAGAAGTTCCGGACGGAATCAAGGAGAAATATGATATAAAGTGAATTTACTTCCGTTTGATGAGCAGTTGCCAGAATTTAAACTTTTTTTTTGCGTTTTAGTTGTTAACCTCAGATGGCTATGACAACTTTACCCGGATTGTGGGTGAGCGCTGAGGGCTCTCAATCCGAATTTCAACTTTCATTTTACCGTAGAACTTTAACGCCACGTTTTTCGAGGCAACGTCAGGACGTACGGTTTGCCATAACATGCGCATTTTGAAAGTTGAAGTATATAAGGAAAGTTGTCTATAATAATATATAATCATCGTCTTTGTGGTTTTGTCAATTAAGGGGTAATCTTGAAAAAAAAAATACTTGAAAAAAAAAGACGTTAATATTTGAGAATGACGTCCGAAAATTTCACATTGACCCGGCAAATCCGGTTTCGGAGAAATTAGCATATTTGTAAAAACGTCTCCGAGCGCAAAAAATATTAAGGCCCAAGATGAAATACTAGTGACTCGTGATATTTCGATTCAATATGAAATTATAAATTTTATTACGGTATTTGGGGCTGCCAGTGAATATGTCCAATGTAAATTGTGTTATGGATCCGTTAAATATAAACAACATCAACGAGGACACGGTTGTAAAATTGTATCGCGTGTGATAAGTGTGGTCTTCGTTGCGTATATTCACGTGGCATTGTCAAATATTCTTATGAAATAAATCGAAGATTTTTATTCGTTACGAGAACTTTTCTATATTTCATGAACGTACTGGGACTATAGCTTAGGCCTAATGCCCATTTATCCATATATGTTCGCCCAAACGAGTGATATAAGCCCGTTTTCACCAAGGTTATATTTTAAGTAATACCTAAGGCTTTCTATATACACATAATAGTCAGAGATTGGTCGAAATTATGTCTCATTCAACACGTACCATTTATGTTCAAATCGTGTACGGTGTTTATTATAATTATATTCAAGTGTCCTTGGTGAAAACAGACAGGTAATTTTCTATTTAACTCGATACCAATTTTTTTTTTGGGATAACGAATGGCTTTTACAAACGTAATTTGAGTTTTTAAACATTTGGATGTCTTAAGGGTTATTGAAATGATTGTTAGCGGCAAAATGTTAAGCGTTTGCGTCGGTCAATCGACGCCAAATGCACAAGTGAAGATGAACCTAAGGTGATCCCGACTAGAAAAAAAGTATGGTTCAACCAGATCATGTATCTGGACCCGATCAGGATAGAATGAGGCATGCCCGATCCGGCAAACCCGATCAGGACCAGGTCTGGTCCTGATCAGGATAGCCTGATGTGAAATAACATCAAGTATGGTAAGGCATACCGGATCAGGACCAGATCAGGACCAAATAAGGATAGCCTGATGTGAAATATCATTAAGTATGGTAAGGCATACCGGATCAGGATCAGGTCAGGACCAAATAAGGATAGCCTGATGTGAAATATCATTAAGTATGGTAAGGCATACCGGACCAGGACCAGGTCAGGACCAAATAAGGATAGCCTGATGTGAAATATCATCTAGTATGGTAAGGCATACCGGATCAGGACCCGATCAGGACAGAATGAGGCATGCCGGATCCGGCAAACCCTATCAGGACCAGGTCTGGTCCTGATCAGGATAGCCTGATGTGAAATAACATCAAGTATGGTAAGGCATACCGGATCAGGACCAGATCAGGACCAAATAAGGATAGCCTGATGTGAAATATCATCAAGTATATAGTAAGGCTTGTAGTATATCAGAACCAGAAACAGTTTTCGTAACACAAAAAAAATATCAATCAAAATTCAAAAAGTGACATGATTGTCATATTTATGCCACGGCGAAATTGTATTTGCATTAGAGGAGATTAATCTGAAATCTTTAATTAATCATATGTATTTAATAATAATAATAATGTTTAATTAATAATATAAAAATAATTTATATTTAAAGTAAAAAACAAAAATAAATAATATATATATATATATATAAATGTACCTAACATTTGAAAACATAGATAGATGGAAATATTATATTGTAACAACCATTCTAACATTTAATGTTTTGGGTCACAATAAATAGATGGCGTTAGTAAAATGACGTCATTATTTGAATCGCGGTGTTAAGATTCTCCGAAGCGTAATGACATGGCCTAATATTAAATTAGTTGTTATCGAATCGGATTAAAACAGATCGATCAGGTCATGAATGAGAAATTCAGGCGACAGTTGCAGTCGTTAGCATCTGGTGGTTGCGCCATAATCGGAACGGCTCACTGGGACTCTCTGTGATAAGAATATAGCACTGCATTCGGTGCCTACGTCATATATTAATTTATATTTTTACTAATAAACATGTTCTTTAAGATATTCATGTTTTTTAAAAGGACCGGACTGGGCATACTCGTTTTGGATCAGGCAAGATATATAACGCAGATGATTGATTTGGTTCCGATCAGTAAAATTTCATCCGGACCCGATCAGGAACGCCTGATCTGGACCCGATCAGGAATGCCTGATCTGGACCCGATAAGGTTTTCCTGATCGGGTCCAGATATATCTTCTGCGTTACATACCTTATCTGGTCCAGATCGGGCATGCCCGGTCCGGTCCTGATAAGGAAGACGAAAAAATTTCTAGTCGGGATAATGATCGTCCGTGAAACTGAAAATAGCGGAGATAACTCAGGGCGAGTTGTTT
The DNA here is from genome assembly GCA_905163515.2 of Lymantria monacha. Taxonomy (NCBI): domain Eukaryota; kingdom Metazoa; phylum Arthropoda; class Insecta; order Lepidoptera; family Erebidae; genus Lymantria; species Lymantria monacha. The sequence continues at coordinate 6,234,152 of LR991087.1, forward strand.
AATAAGGGAAGGTAACACATTAATTTATGGTTTCCTGTTAAGATTCTAAGGTTGTTGATTATTTATAAAAGTTTGATTACGAACGGAAAATGATTGTCACATATGGGATGCTAACCCATACCTATTGGAAATCTGTCCCAATCGTACTACCACTTACAACAACGTGAACCGTTGCATGACAGTCAATCTTCGCCTCGTATTATATTTATGTCTTTAAAGGAGACGTGCGCCATCTACCCGACATTGTTTACACATTGTACAGATTTAATACTCTAACTTTGCAATTAGAATTGCATTAAACGATGACACGGCCCCGTTATTAAAATCACTGAAATTTAGCATTTAACATGCTTGATTATTTATAAAAACTTGATTGCGAGCGAAAAATTATTGTCACGTATCCCATATGTGACAATCATTTTTCGCTCGAAATCGAGATTTTCTAAGGTGGTTTTAGATAATCTTGGAATCCTACATGTAACAATAGTATTCTGATTAAGCAATGAAGTCTAGAAAATTACTTGGATCAACTCCTGCACAGGATATAATATAGGATTCGATTGAATACATATTATTATCAGAAAAGCTGATTAGATAGATGGCGTTAGCTGAAAAGATAGATGGCGTGTGGAACGCCTTCCGTAAAAGACGACAATAAGAGCGACAATATGGCCGTCATAGCCCATCTATGCTCCATCCATGCTTATTAGTAAGACGATTGGAACAGATTGCCAGTTATTGTGGGTTCGAATCTTACGCGTCTTTATTTCGGCAATCTTTTTTCGCTTGTAAAACAAGTTTTTTTTTATAAATAACCAAGCATATTAAATGCAAAATCACGAAGCCATTATATATACAAATTTAGACATATGACGTAGCAACGATAGCATTACTTCCTCAATCACTGTAGAGATGGCACAGTCATTAAGAAATCAACCTACCGTGCCAAGTGTCGCGGGATAGATTCCCATGCAGGACAAAACTCTGTGCGATCCACAAAGTATTGTTTTGTGTCTGGGTGTAATTTATTACATATTTGTAAAGTTAAACGTAATCATCATCATCATCATCACAGCCCATATATGTCCCACTGTTGGGCTCGGGCCTCCTCCATAATGGGAGGGAAATTAACCTACTATACCGCGCTGGTCAGACGTGTTGGTATAGGATTTTGTTTCGAGTTTTCCATGTCTTGCATAGATGTTATATGCATTTTTATATATCCCTTAGTCGTCTCTTACGATCACCCACGGGTAAGACAGAGAGTGGTGAGTTGTATTCTTACTCCTTCACCACACAGATAAAATATAAACGTAATACGAAGACCATTTCCTTAGTGCAGCGTCTTTAAAAAAAACGAAGACTCTCTTAGTGACTACAAATGGTGGAAACATAATAACAATAGATTTAGGTAGGTACATAGACTCACAACGGTTTCTCAGTGTGGGCTTATTAAAACTTAGTGATAACAATTCGATTGAGTTTTGATCGAGACCAACTACGTTATATTGCAGAACCACGTTAACTTTACAAAAACTAAAAAAAACTAATTTTAATATTATCTAATGATATCCGTATCACTCATACTATTAACTAGAATTTTAAATATTTCATCTCGCTCTAGCTCCTCTGGCCCCATTTCATCATCGTCTCATCTCAGCCCATATACCTATAGACCACTGCTGGGCTGACCCACTATACCACGCTGAGCAAATGAGTATAATGCTCTGTTTCGGGCTTTCCTTTTCTCGCATAGATGTTATATGCGTTTTAGATCCCTTAGTCGGCTCTTACGATCACCCACGGTTAACGTAGGGGGGTAGTGAATTATATTCTTACTCCGACATATATAGTCAAAACTAATAACTCTATTTTTCACGTAGCAACGGGATGACTACTTATACATATGTTGCCACCCCTTGTTTGCAAATGGGAGTTGTAAATATCGGCTGAGGAATTACTAGGAGATAGGCTTCTGTGACGTCAGAATACACACACAAGTTGGATGTCAGCAACGAAATGTTTGGCTCACGAAGTTCTTGAAAATTAAAAAAGTGAGTGTAAAGTCAACTTATTACATACATACATACATATCATCACGCCATATCCTTTGCAGGGTAGGCAGAGAGAACAGAGTGCCAGAGAACTATCTTTGCATACTTCACTCGCTTCCTCAACATTCATAATTCTCTTCATACACGCTCGCCGGTTTCGCAGACTCTTGACTTCACCTTCCTTCAGTAAATGACCGATCTGGTCTAGGTAGGTTAGTCTCGGTCTCCCTCGGTACCTACATCCTTCCACTTTCGCATTGTATATCTTCTTAACCAGACGTTCGTTCGGCATTCTTTCCACATGTCCGAACCATCGGAGCATTCCCTTGCGCATCTTTACACCAATACTCTCTTTCATACCTACTTGCTCTGTTACGTCGTCGTTACGAATGCGGTCGGTCAGCCTTACTCCACAGATTTTCCGCAGAGATCGCATTTCGACCGCATTAATTTTACTTTCATACTCTTTTCTGCATACCCAACTCACGCTTCCATACAGTAATGTTCACTCTATTTCCCGCATTCACTCTTCGCTCTATATCAGTGGTGTACCTTCCATCTCGGCTAAATTATTACCATAGATTATTATCAACTTATTACAATAGAAAAGAACAGAAAACCGTATTATAAATATTGTGTCGTTCCTATCATCCTATGTGCCAAAACATTAAGAAAACGGCACCTAACAAAGTATATTTACTTATGCTGAGAAATGTAATAAATAAGAAAAAAATAATGCAAAGCGGTTAGAAGAAACAATGTGTCGTGTTTGAGCAGTTTATACTGTTGTGAAGATCATTTTAACGTAAGTAAACACATTAGAGAAGTGACGAAGTACATAAAAGAATCATTTTTCCTTAATTACATGCACATAGGTACTTCTTTTGTTTACAAACTTCGACGTACACATACCTACTTAGTTTACGTAAAGTTTTTAAAGATATATTCTCAATATCTAATAGGTACATGGGTATTTATCTATAAAAGTAATATATGTTTAGTCATCTATGATACCTATGAATGAAAACATGTAACTTATTAGAGTAAGAGAAAAGTTCGTAATTATTTATTATTTATTTTATTACTTTATTTTATTATTTATTTATTATATAATGATTTTTGACATTTATTACACATTAACCTATTTATTTAATTATTTATTTAATTATTACAACTGTTACCTTATTTCATATGTCATACATATCTAGTGACTGGTACCTTAGCTAAGCTGTTGTAGCAACTTGTATTAAAGGTACCAGTTCGTTTTTCTAAATAATGAGAAATTATATGGTAACATTTGGTGAAATAAAAAAATAAAAAAAATGAATTGAAAAGTATAAGTTAAAAATAATGAATTGAGAAGTTTGTGTGTGAGTATGTTTATGTGGATGTGTGTGTAGTATGTGGGTCTGTGTGTGAGTGTGTGAATGGTTGTGTTAGAATTTATCCTTTCTATTGGGTTTCAGATACAGAAAATTATATGCAATACAAAATAATGGCATTAGAACAGGGACAAAAAGTGAGGTTTGTTAAGTCTCTCTCATTCACAAGGATTAATACTTGAACACAGAATACTAATAACTCATGAAATAACTGGGTAACGATACAAAATAATCACTCGAAACACTTTGATACCAGAAGACTCGAGTGTACGATGACATCTCGTTTTGACCAACCAATCGCGTCGCGTTTTAGAAATTTGCGAGCGAATTTAAAAAATACGCCGATTTTTGATAATTAATTTTCACTATTAAATAATGATCAATTTCAAAAATAATTGTATAGGTATGTTTTTCAAAGCAATAAAGATTACAAATAAAAATATTTTGTTCGTTTTGGAGTCACGTGCATACGTTCCCTATTACGACAATAACTTAAAAATATGGAATGTCAACATTCTGCAATAGATTACGAAAGATTTAGTCGCTGTGTGGTAGCGGCTACGAATACTACCAACCCTCACTTTGCTCGTGGGTGTCGTAAAAGACGACTAAGAGCTTCATATCGACTAGGGCCAACTCCATCTGATGCCGTTTGGGCAACAACTACTACCAAGGAGGGTTGACGTCAGGCAGGCGGCCGGTCATAAAACTATTGCCAATAACTTTTGCAATATGCAGGAAGAGGGGTAAATATTACGTCGAGCCCAAGTAATTGGGATAAAAGCAGGAGAATATAAATAAGTATTATTTATTTATACACTATCATCATCATGAGCTCAGCCCATATTTGTCCCATTGCTAAGCCAAGTCCTACTCCACTGTGATGTAAATGGACGATGCTGGTTAGACGTGCTGGTATAGGGTTTTATGTCGAGTTTTCCTTCACCTGTATTGATGTTATTTGCATAGGATATCCCTTAGTTGTAGTCCCATATACGACACCCACGGATAAGAGGGCAGGAGGTGTAATATATTCTTACTCTGTCACCAAATGGTATTTTATATACTATTAAAATTGACAACCCTAATTCGTTCAGACAGTATTCACACCACGTGTTGCGCACACCACTTGTTTGGATGATAAGTATTTTTTGTACCTTTGATCTCTACGTATATTAAAAATTAATAGGTACCTGCTACCTAATTATAAATAAAAATTGGCCATGGCAAGGGGTGAATTATATTCTTACGTGACAAGACGAAAATCTATTACCACGTAGCGCTGCACCACAAGCAAAGTGACACAACTCGTATAAACTAAATTTTTAGGAGCATCAAAATAAATATTTCGGTTTTTTACTTCCTGATAATACGATTCGAAATGCAGGCACGCCCGCATAATTTCCTTAAGAATGACTACGAACAGTTGTTAGGGAAAATTTAATATTAATCCTCCATCACCACCAAAAATTTAAATAAATTGAGAATTTAAAATTGAAATTTTAGAGTTGTGTCACTTTTCTTGCGGGCCAGCGATATATCTACCAGCATTGCCTGTATGGTGATTGGTTAAGAATGTGTGTCACCAGTCCCCTTACATGTGGAATTCAAAACATCAGCGGCTAGATTTACCAGTAGAATGGACCGCAGAGTTCTCCTGGGAGATTTATAACATACTAGCTTCCGCCTGCGACTTGGCCCGCGTAAAAGGTTACTTTCGTAAAGTTTTTCATCCCCTATTTTTATTTTACCCCTTAAAGGTATTTTTTTTTTCAAATTTTTATGTCATATTTATTTATATCTAATAACTCTTAGCCTAAAAATTAGTTTCAAGCTTCTGACTTTAAAAATGACGATACTTCCTTACAACATTTCATCCGCCTTTACAAGCCTTTTTTTGCATTAAAAAGTAGCCTATGTCCTTTATCAGGCTCTAGACTATCTGAATACCAAATTTCATTTAGATCAGTTCAGAAGTTTTAGCGCAAAAGAGCGACAGACAGACGGAGTTACTTTCGCATTTATAATATTAGTAAGGATTACTTCATCAACCTCATACTGATTACTTGGGGTTGATGCAATATTTACTCTTTTTTCGTCATACATATTACAAAAGCGTTCGCAATACTTTTATGACCGACCGACTGCTTGACGTCAAACCTCCCTGGGAATGTAATTGTTGACCAGATGGCATCAGATGAAGTTGGCCCAGGTGTATGTCTCTTAGTCGTCTTTTACCACACCCACGAACAGATATAGGGTTGGTAGTGTTCGTATACACCACCATACAGCAATTATAACACATATAGATAAATAATTATCTTTGATGTCGCCCTAGACATTGCGAGACATAGAGCTCTTTTTAAAATTACAAGCGCTCCTAAAATTTAGGGCTGCTCAATATTTTGCCGCCCAAGGCATTCATCATGGCATTACTTCCAGTGGCGGATTTATGTTTTTCGCCTTTCGGCCAAGATGAGCCGCTTTTTTAATCTTCCTACCGCTCCTAAAATTTAGAAATACCTAACGAACCTGAGCTGCACCAAATATAAACGCAGCGATTATGATGTTATTCCACCTGGCAAGAAGACCTGTGTTCAACAGTACATCGTTAAGCTAATCGATTGATTGTATTCGTAAATTGTTAATAAAAGTTGACAACCCTAATTTGCTCAAACCATATCCTCACCACGTGTTTCTCACACCGCCTATTTAAATGATAAGTATTTTTTTACACTTGACCTTTACCAACATTCAAAAACTAATAACATAAAAATGCACATTTATTTATTTTATATTAAGATAAATGATCATCATTCATCATTCTCCTACTCGTATCCCAATTACTTGGGGTCGATACAATATGTACTCTTCTTTTATAGTACATATTGTAAAAGTTATAGGCAACAGTTCTATGACCGGCCGCTCGCCAGACGTCAGCCCTCCTTGGGAATGCAATTGTTGACCAAAGGGCATCAGATGGAGTTGGCCCAGGTCGTTATAAGCCTCTTAATCGTCTTTTACGACAACCACGAGCAAAGCAGGGTTGGTAGTATTCGTAGCCGCTACCACACAGCTAATTAAGATAAATGGACATGTGTAAATAAAACAAATTGCACCGTTTTGTATGGAGGATGATTATAACGGATGAGTTCCACATATAGGTCCATCATCATCCCAACTCATACATGTCTCACTGCTGGGTTCAAGCCTCCTGCAAATTGGGAGGAAAATTTAATCTACCGAGCTGGTCAGACGTGTTGGCATAGAGTTTCATTTAGAGCCCTTCTCTTGCAAATATATTATCTGCAGCTTATCTTAACTCTTCTTTTGTGACATCCACAGGCAACCAAAGGGGGGTAAATTAAATTCTTACGCCGCCGTCACTATTAGTTCGAAATCCGACTGTAAAATTACTACGTTCATCGAATATTTAACGCTGTGTGGTAGCGGCTACGAATACTTTTTTTTCTTTTTTTTTCACGCTGTGGAAATGCATTTACGCACTAGCCCTCGCCGGTGACAGCCGGGGGGGTGTGTGGGACTCGCCGTTCGGGTGGTTCGACCGAAATACTCACTAAAACCACAGCGGTCCCTTCCGCGCTTTTACGGGATGCCGGTGAGATCGTCTATTGACATTCTATCCCCGACACCCCAACGCTAGGCCATCTGGCCACGTTCAGTCGACAGTCAAGGCGGCGGGAGGAGATGCGCGTAACGGCGCCTCCGCCTTCCTGGCCGCCGCCTACGGAGTGAGTCTGCAGAAGCAAATGCCTCACGTATCCGCTCTGCGGCCTTCTTCGAAGAGATGACCTCCTCACAGAAGGAGGCCATCGACGACCAGCACCTGTCGCTGTCAAGCATCTTAGATATGATGGTCAACAACGACAGGTCTATTCCTATCACCGCCGGTAAGTACCTGCGTCATCCTGAAGGACAAGTTGCCGTGCCTTCTCTTCATCCAGCGGTGTAGGTGGGGCGTAATTACCTCAACGGTCCCCCGCCCTGCTACAGGGGACTCTAATTCCTCCCTCCACCGCCAGAGAACTGCCGCTTGAGCCGCTTCTCTTGCCCTAATCAATTCTCCCACGGTAATATGCTCGCCGCTTTCCCGCGCCGCAGCGCAAAATCGGTAGACCTCCGCCTGTGCCCTAGCCTGGAGCAGCCAGGGTGGATTACCCGCCAGCAATGTGGCTGCGGTCCAGGATACCGTACGGTAGCCTCTTATAGTCCTCACTGCCATGGTTCTTTGTGTTTTACGCAGCAAAGCCTTATTAGAGGCGGTGAGAGACTCCAACCAAATCGGGGCACCGTACAATGCCATCGACCGCAAAATACCCGCATATAGACGCCGGCAGGACGATCCAGGACCACCAGTATTTGGCAGAAGCCTACCCAGCGCCGCGGCTGCTCCGACGAGTCTGGGGACTAAATGGACAAAGTGCGGCCCGAAGCTCCATTTACTATCTAGGTGCAGACCCAGGTACTTCATCCGGGTCTGGCCTGTACCGGCACGGCAACTCCAGACACCCTGATCTGTGCTCCTCGGGGGAGACCTTAGCACCGGCCATAGAATAGGAGGACCTCCGTCTTCTCGAGAGACTCTGAGACCCAACTTGCCTATCCGGTCCACGACGAGCGCTACACCAACCTCTGCCAGTCGGGCGGCCTCCCGGCAGTCAGCCCTCTCCACCGTGATGAGAGTGTCATCTGCATAACAAATAACTTCCATTCCGGGAAGGAGCTGGCCCCGTAAAAGCCAGTCGAACCCAACGTTCCACAGGGTCCGACCGAGGACCGAGCCCTGTAGAACGTCGCATTCCACCCTGTGGTAACGTACGCGCCCGTCGTCCCCCTCCCAGAGCACGTGCCTTCCCTCGAGGTATGCCTCCAACAGCCTCCGGAGGTACAGAGGCACTCCATGATATCGGAGTAACTCCTTCAATGTCTCGTGTGGGAGACTATTGAAGGCATTCTTAATGTCGAGCGAGACTGCCAGTAACACTCCTTTTCTGGCCACCGCTTCAGTAGCCAGGGTCTTTAGGGCGGCCAGTGCGCCAACTGTTGACCGGCCGCATCTGAATCCGTACTGTTTATCCGACAGTCCCGACCCAACAACCTCGAGATGCTGGACGAGACGATCCGCGAGCACCTTCTCAAGCAATTTCGCCGTCTCTCGTCCAGCAGCACCAGGGGCCTGTATGCAGAGGAGTCGACCGGGCGACCCTCCTTCTGCAGCAAACAGAGTCTGCCACTCTTCCATTCCTCCGGGAACTGCCCGGAACTCAGACATTCATTGAGCAGCTCCCGGAGCTTCTCCTTCCAGTATAGCGGCTACGAATACTACCAACCCTTACTTTGTTCGTGGATGTTGTTAAAGACGATTAAGAGTTTTATATCGACCTGGGCCAACTCCAACTGATGCCGTTTGGTCAACAATTACATTTTCAAGGAGGGTTGACGTAAGGCAGGCGAACGGCCATAAAACTGTTGCCAATAACTTTTGCAATATATACGATACGTACATATTGCGTCAACTCCAAGTAATTGGAATAAGAGCAGGAGAATGATGATGATGCATTTTGCAGAAAGAATTTGATTAACTAGTTATCGAAATATACATAGAAACTTGGTTGGTGGGACGACTTGGTTGCCATTGCGTGCTTGGCCGTAACTTCTTCGCAGCCAGATGTGTATATTTCTATGGAGTGGAGTATAAGTTCAAGTTTATAAAATATATTTATTAAATCAATCTATTCTTATTTTAAATTTATTGAAAATTATTTTATGCGTTTTAGTTTGGTAATCTACAAAGGTATTATTTATTAGTTTATTTTTTTAAATTATTTTTGTATATATTAACAATGTTAAAATTTACATTTAAAAAAAAAAACGTGCGACTTTGCTAGAGAAGTTATATTAAGCAATAAAATATACAGTTTAAAAACTAAAATATCCGCTTTTCAACACTAAATTTGAACATAAATATCTGGTTAGTAAGATGTAATGTCTGGTTGGATAGATTGAATTTTACCTTGCCAACACGGCGAACGACATGTAGTTATTAAAAAGTTGTAACTTCTTTTAAATTCCATTACGTACATAGTCATTAAATTGATAAAGCGTCAATCGTTTTTTGTGTATTTTTAATTTGATACTTTTAATTTTTGATTGATTTTGTTTTTATTGCGTTGTAAAAGCGTGCTTTTCGTTTTTTTTTTATAGTTTCATATTGAGACGATTATTAGTTTTTTTTATTGCTTATGGTAGCAAACGAACAAGCTGTACACCTGATCATAAGTGTCACTACCGCGCTTCTTATTCTTATCTTTGCAGTACGAAAGCTACAGCTAGGCGATTGCCTACCAACCCAAATCCAACAAGAAAGTTCCCTTGCTCATCAAGCGAAGCGCAATAGCATATTGCTACTACTCAGGCGTCGATTTTCTGCGAAAATGTCGTACTACCCCGTATGGACCAGCCCGGTAGGCAGAAAATTGTCAATAGGCCCTACCACTACTGTAGTATTAGTAATATATGAATATTAGAAGTAAAATCGACTTGTATGATTTGATTACATTGTCAGCTACAAAGAAAGCTAAATCGTATAAAAATAGCATTTTTTACGATAAGTATTTTGCACCTTTGACCTCTACTCACGTGTTGAACGTTAACTAACGCTAATTCTATTTATATAATTGTTATTTAACTACATATGTATATCTACCAACAACAGCTTATTAGGGCTGTAACGTAAACTTGAAATTGCAAATTGTGAAATGTCGGGTTCAAAACTGGTTCAGACAAAAGTTAAGTCCGTTAGTGGTCGGCCCTACTGTTGACAGTTCTCTGTCTACAGCAGCGGGCCGATCAGTCCGGGGTAGTACCAAACTCTCGCGGAAGATCTACGTCTGAGTAATGGCAATATGCTATTGCGCTTCGTTCGGTGAGCGAGAGAGCCGGCAGCCCAACTGAGTGGGTTTCGGGTTTGTATTGGTAGGCATCGGTCTAGCTATACCCTTGGTATTGCAAAGGTCCATGGGCGACAGTGACACTTACCATCAGGTGTGCTGCGTGCTCGTTTGCCACCATAAACAACAAAAAAAGAAAAAAGGTTACCTGACTGTTTGCCGACCTAAAATTAAGCACGCACGAGGCCCGAAAGATTTATATATTACTAAAACTTATTTATTTATGATCATCTCAGCTCATATATGTTCCACTACTGGGCTCGAGTCTCTTTCACACTATGAGGAAAATTGACCTACTACACCACGCTGGTCAGACGTGTTGATATAGGGTTTTATTTCGAGTTTTCCTTTTCTTGCATATATGTTGTATGCATATTTTATCGTACTCTCTCAATAATTGGAATGTACTTCAACAATTGGAATGAACACCAAGTACCGTCATACTTATATTTTTTTTTTGATAAACGTTAAATATAAAATACGTTTTAAATTGCTGTATCATCCGACGTGGCATTTCCCATAAAATACGCGTCCCAATGTTTTTAATTTTCACTGACCGACTCTGACGATTCAATACCGATCGCTAAAGAAAGAGGATAAACGGCCCGCGCGGCCATAACACATGAATAGCCGCGCTTCCGCCTCCGCCGCCGGGAAGAAAGACGCGACGCGAAATAGCCAATAATTCAAACGTGGGCACGCCCACTTTGCTACCAGCGACACCCCGAGCCGATGTCCGTTCTCCATAGGGAGAGCCGTCGGGCGTTGTCGCTTAAATTATTTGCCGGGTTGAGAGTCCTCAGCGGTCACCCATAGTCCGGGTTAAGCTGTGACAGCCATCTGCGGCTAACAGCTAAATGACAGACACAAAAAAAAAGTTTTCAATTTTCCATCTATTCTTTAGCGTCTTTTTTAATTTTCTTTCTTTTAAAATCAATATGACAGACGACGACAAAGATGAATAAAACTAAAAATCATTGTCACATGACAGAGACGGACAAAACAAAAAATCATTTTACACGCCTAACGCATGTTTGCTATTTCTATATATTGTTTTTAATAAATACAATAAATACATAATAAATTAACATTTAATAAATTCCCCGTGTGGCGACGGGATAAGAATACCATTGTCGCCACCCCTTGTTTGTCCGTGGGAGTCGTAAAAATCGGCTAAGGGTTCGCCAGGAGTGTGGGCTCGGAAATGTATAACATCTCACTGCGATCACCAACCCGCCTGCCAAGCGTAGCCATTACGGCACAATATCTGTCTATTGGTCAAAGCCAAATGACTAAAGTGAAGACCGAAGACGGCACTGTCATTTCATCCCAAAGTGAGATTTTGGGAGAGGTTGGAAGGTTCTATGGACAGTTATATAAATCATCCCGAAATCCTGTTGTTGGCCTGGTCCAAGATTCCAGATACACGTAAACTCGGCATTATACCGAAGAAATCCCGGACATCAGCTAAAGGCCATAGAACACATCCTCACGTTTCGGCAGATTATCCCGATGACCGAGGAGTACAAACGGCCTCTGTGTATTATAGCGTTTGCAGACTATAAGAAAGTCTTTGACTATGTCGAAACATGGGCGATGTTGCAGTTCCTTCAGTGATGCCAAATAAACATCGTTATATCGAAGTGTTAGCCTCCATAATATTAGTCTGTATCCGGGATAAGAGTACGAAACCGATCCAGTTGCAGAAAGGCGTGAGACAGGGAGACGTCATTTCTCCGAATCTGTTCACCACTGCTCTGGAAGATGTCTTCAAGCTCTTACACTGGACCGGATTTGGCATCAACATCAACGGCGAATGCATCACTCACCTTCAATTTGCAGACGATATCGTCGTTATGGCAGAATCCATGGAAGACCTTGGCACCATGCTCAACGATCTCAGCAGGGTAACCCAATTAGTGGGTTTAAGAATGAATATGGACAAGACGAAAGTCATGTCAAATGCCCATGTCATTCCTGTACCGGTCCTAGGTGGCAATACGATTTTTGGAAATTGTCGATTATTATGTTTACCTTGGACAAACAGTCCAGTTAGGTAGCTCCAATTTCAAGAAAGAGGTCAGCCGACCAATCCAATCTCGGTTGGCAGTGTTTGGCAAACTTAAGCGGATCTTCTCATCCAACATACCTTAGTATCTGAAAACACAGGTCTACCGCCAGTGTGTGTTACCAGTGATGTTCGGAAGTTCTCTACGAGTCAGAATCCGATATACGGAAATCCGCAGAAGAACGGGTGTAACCATCATAGCACGCTAAAGTGGCAATAAGTAAGCCACATCGCTTGACGAACCGACAACCGCTGGAGAAAAAGGTTCTCGAGTGGCGACCACGTACCGGACGAAGCAGTGTAAGACGCCAACTCACTAACCCCAACTAGGTGAACATGTGACCTGGTCTTCACCAGCCCGTAACCTTCGTTCCTGGACGTCGATGGATGTAAACGGTACAGGACCGCAATTTGTGGCGTACCATGAGGGAGGCCTACGTTCAGCCGTGGGCGCCGATAGGCTGAAATGATGATAATGAAATGCAAAAGATTGTGCCCTTTCATATTTTTAAAAAAGGTGCAATATTGTCTACTATAGAATAACAGTAATTTAATGAGTTTGCACATCACTTTAAAGAAGGTACAGGTATAGTTTGTAATAAAAAACATTACATATTTATTTTTAATTTGTAACTATTATTAGCAATTAGATAATATACGTCGAGGTTAAATCCGGGATGATAAGAGAAAACGTCTGGCTATTGTAATACGAATATTATTTTTATTTTACGTAAAATTTTGTCAACCAAACTTGAAGAGACATATGGAGTAGACAGCCAAATATTAATATTTGAGGAATTATAGAAGCTTACATTAATAAACCTGAAAAGATCATTCCTAAAGGTTGATAGATTTGTAAGTCAACCAAAATACATTGAGGACACCTCTACCTCTCAGGGTGGATTTGGCGCAAATACTATTATCTGGTAGATGTTGGTTGGCTACTTCTCTAAAGAACAAATTATTCTCTGTGGTCAGAAGTAATCCAACAAGATTAAAGTCATTATTTGTTAATAAAAAGATTTTTTGAATTTAGTATGATGTAATGAAAGGGATTTTCTTCTAAATACTTGATAAGCAGTAAAATTAATGTTTTTTTTTTTGGGGATGAGTTACGGTCGCCACACTCCTCGCACCACTCCATCCGGGGTGACAGAGGAGCGTAAGCACGCATACCCGTAACCCACCCATGTACCTCGCCTTCGTCGTTGGACCGGCCACCTGAGCAGCGTGAACTTGTAGGTGTTAAGAGTAGCCTTTGCCCCAAATAATACGTAAACGGAAGAAAGGTGTTGTGCTTTTATCAGTTAGGCAACGATGCACTACTTTCTCAGCGGTGGAGTACCCATAATAGATTTCTTCCCAAACAATAAGAAATGACAATAACGGTGAATTAAATTGGAAAATAGGACAGACTAAAGTTTCAATCAAATTATTGCACCTATTATAAGACAAAATGAGATAATCCTACTAATATTATAACTTTGTTTGGAGGTTTCTTACTCAATCACGCATACACCGTTGTATGGATTTGTATGAGAATTAGCACACAAATAGATCATTGTCTGGATTAACACATAGCATACTTTTATCCCGGTAATGGGATAATTTCATTTCATCTTATACACGTCCCATTTCTGAGCTCGAGCCTCCTCCATAACAGGAGCGAAATTATCCTATTATACCTCGCTGGTTAGACTTGTTAGTAAAGTGTTTTATTTCTTTTGCGTTGATATTATATATATTTTATATCCCTTAGTCGTCTCCTACAATCATCACCCACTTGTAAGACAGGGGCTGGCGAATTGTATTCTTACTCCGTCATCACACGGAAAAATGAGATAATTTAGTGATAAAATTCTCTATTGTGGAATTTTTACGTGTTCTATGGCGTAGTACAAATAAAACACAGTCGAAATAAATTTACTACGTAAGTCGGATGTTGAAAATTAACTTTTATCAAAGTGACATATTAAATTTAACATTAGATAACAGAGGGCAAATACGACATGCACGAGATCTTCAATACAATCACATTTGATTTTCTATGATTTAATATTTGACTGATTACATAATAATTATATTATTATCGCGCATGTAATGAGATGAGATGAATGTTCGATTTTTTTAGTGGTAGGGCTAGTTCTGTTGATAGTTTTCTGTCTACAGCCGTGGGTAGGTTTGTCCAGGATAGTACAACACTCTCGCAGAAAATCGACATCTGAGTAGTGGCAATGTTTCGCTTCGTTCGGTGAAGGAGAGAGCTGGAAGCTTAACTTTCTGGTATTGCAAAGATCCATGGGCGGCAGTAATACTTACCACTTACAATAGCGTGGTACCTACCATTTTAAATAATGGTAGGACCACGTTGTTGACAGTTTTCTGTTTACAGCCGCGGGCCGGTCCGTCCGGGGTAGTACCACACTCTCGCAGAAAATCGACGTCTGAGTAATGGAAATTTGCTATTGCGCTTCGTTCGGTGAACGAGAGAGCCGGAAGCCCAACTGGGGTGGGATTGTATTGATAGGCAGCGGCCTAGCTATACCCTTGGTATTGCACAGGTCCATGGGTGGCAGTGACACTTACCATTAGGTGTACTGTCAGCTCGTTTGCCACCATAAGCAATTAAAAAAAGTACCATCACGTGTGCTTACTTGTTTACCATAAGCAATAAAAAAGTAATACATGGAGAAATTTGAAGTATGTGAAAGGTTTCAGGGGTAGGAGAAGGAAGAAGAAGATGAAGAATAGGTAAGGGCTTACGTGAAGCAGAATATGAATAGAAAATAACAGAAAACACAGGTATGACGCCTTATAGGAGAAGTTTGAAGTATGTGAAAGGTTTCAGGGGTAAGAGACGGAAGAAGAGGAAGAATAGATAAGGGATTACGTGAAGCAGAATACGAATAGAAAAGAACAGAAAACACAGAGATGACGCCTTATAGGATTAAGTGGTAAAAGAGGATACTATATTGTGTCAGATCACAATAAGGTGATTGTTGTGGCGTCTAGGCCCGAAAAGAGTAACTATAGCGTCCCACACCAAGCAGGGGCGTGATACCTCTGTTGGTTTTTACTGAGGATTCCGATGAGTTCCTCAACGACAAGCTTAACATATCCCATGCAGTCAAACGCGATGGCATTCATAAATGCATTTTAACAGCATCATCTAATTAGAAATTCGTTTTATTAAAGTTTCAAGAATCAACTAACGTTTTATGGATACATACATTTTTATAGACTTACTAGCTTCTGCCCGCGACTTCGCCCGCGTAAAAGGTTACTTTCCTAAAGTTTTTCATCCCGGATTTTTAATCACGTATAAACGATGGCAATCTCTTTCCATACATATTGTACATACATTGACTTTGTATTAAGTGTTTAATTTTGGACTAACATCCGCTCGCAGCATCGCCCGCGTGGTTTGTTAATATAAAAAGGGATATTGTTCACTATTTCATTGATTTCTATTTTGTTTTCGCGGAACTTTTTTTTCTACAATAAAAGTAGCCAAGTTAATTCTTATAATATCAGCTCTCTGTTAGTGAAAAGCCTGTTCAAATCGGTCCAGCCGTTTCAGAGATTAGCCTGAACAAACAGACAGATAGAAACGGACGGATAAAAAAAAATATGTTTTTGTATGTAAGTACTGTACTTATATACTTTCTAATAAATTTAGTGAAACACTGTTAATTTGAAATTACAAACAGTCACTTCAATTTTATTTATATGTATAGCTGTAGATTTTAATCAACTGAGCGAGCTGTCGAACTCATTTACACAGCGACGGAACTCATTTCCGCCTACGGGTGTCTAACAAGTTCACTAACGAAAGATTCGCGACCCCATACTGTATTTTCTTTCTACGATCACATTGCCAACTATCAAATACATTATCAGGTACCTATGGTAACTGACTAAGAATATAACGGTCATCCCCTATGGATGATGGTAAACAATTACTGACTCAAGTAAATAAGCTATATACATTATAGGAGAAACAAAACTCTATAATAATTTCTCATATTCACGCGAGTATTACTCATTTGAAATTAAACTATCTTATTTTTACGGTTTTTTTTTAATTTCTCTACGTTTCGAACACTTTACCTATAGCGTTCATACATAGTTGCGGTAGGACAAAATCAAATATAAAAACCGATAAACGTACAAATAGTTTTATTTGAAATAAAACCCTATATCAACGTGTTTGACCAGCGTGTTATAATAATTCCATTTCCCTTCCACTACGGAGGTGGGTGTGGTCGACGCAAGACCGCACTTTCTGGCGAAGTATGAGGGAGGCCTACGTCCAACAGTGGATGGCCAAAGGCTGTGATGTGGAGGAGGATCGAACTCAATAATGGGACGTACATATATAACCTGATCAATATGGATACTTGTCAAACTATCTGCACAGATGGCATAGTAATTAAAATACTGACCTGTCGTGCCTGTGTCATGGGTTCGATTACCACACAGGAAAATATTTTGTACGATCTACAAATGATTGGTGTAAAGATGCGAAAGGGAAGGGAGTTAATTTTCTATGTGTAAAGCAAAACGATACAAAGATTATTTTCCTAGTGCAGGGTCGTTGCCTAATAGAATAAAAAAAAAATATTAAATTGATTTAAAAAAAATGCACAGCGATAAATATAAATTCAACACAACAGTATATTTCGAACGGATCCTCTTCAATTGTGAACTGAGCGTTTTGTTAGCACTTATGACGTCACAACTCATACTTGCGATTATTATATAACTATTTCCTGTATGTTTATAAATTGTAAAAAAAATTATGAAGTTATTTAAGACGAATGTGAACAGCGATATATTTCAATTTGTAAACGTTTCGTGAAGTTTCTCACCACTCCTTTCTTGCACGTAAAGGATTTAATATTCAAATAAAATCACTGCAAGCCACTGAATTCATTTAGCCACAATGATGAAGGCCCTAAAAAGGATGAGACTAGTTGCACGCTAGTTGTACTGTGCCATACTGCTACTCCAAAAAGCTGGGCAGGCTATGCAAACACTATAGCTAGCCAGCCAAAAACTAACCAGTTTGAATAAATTCAGGCGCGAATTACAAGTAGTAAAATCTTTCAATCATCAAATCAAAATAATTCAAAGAATACTACAATCTAAGCAAATAATTTTTTTTTGTATTACTATAACTTATCATCATCATCCCACTATTACCCCAATTACTTGGGGCCGATGAAATATGTATTCCTCCTCCACCGTACACATTGCCAAAGTTGTTAGCACAAATTTAAGAACCGGCTACCTACCTGATGTCAACACTCTTTGGGAATGTAATTCTTGACCAGATGCCATCAGGTGAAGTTGAGCCAGGTCAATATACAGCTCTTAGTATGAGTTAAATAAAGGTTGCTAATATTCGTAGGCGTTATTACACAGCACTATAACTCAAATTTAATAAAGCAACAGTTATTTTTCTGTGACGTCAATCCTTTTTGCGGTGGGATATGGTGTGGTCACGCCCCGCCAAATCGGTTCGGGGCGACGGAAGAGACGGCGCGCGACCCTATAGACCCACACTACAATGTGTATCTCTTCGCCGTGCGAGCGGGCCACCGGAATCCGATCTTTGTCTTCGGTGGCCCGCCCGGCGGTTTAACTGTGACGTCAATCCTAAGGTATTTTTAAAATGATATTTATAAATACCAATAAAACGCGAGAGATATCAAGTTTAACACTGAATCAGAATAACACATGTCCTTTAATAAATAAGTGCTTAAAAGGTCAATCGCCTATGTATTATAATTATCTTGAAATAACACATGTTAAACAATTACTATTTATAATATTGAATTAAAATATTTCGTTTGGTGCGCAATATATCTCCGATCCTTATGCTGTTTTGCTAGTTATTGCACGCCTCATAAGCGAAGCGTTGAGGTCTTGCTCTACTCTCGATATATGAAAATCAAGCACTTTTCAAACCTAAAAATGATTGTATTTTTCTCACATTGCATTATAATATTATCATACATACATAAGTCAAGAAAAAACATTTTTTTAAACGTATTTGATATTTTTAAAAAGCAATTATTTTGTTTGAAGTAAGAAAATGGTTGATTAAAAATATATTCGAGGGCGTCGGATAAAATATTTTGAATCTGGCAGGATCACGACCGTAAAAATTAATATATCAAAATATTTATTTTTTTAAAAGCTTCATAATCGCAACGCGCTTTTTCCGAAAATGGCTTGGTAATTCTTGGTCGTTTAATTGCAATTAATAAAAAAAAAACTAAACTGCTTAGTCATTAGTGTATGTATACTTTATGAAAATTGGGTTTGTTTACATTTTTTTGTTCGTCCATTCGGATAGGCAAAGGGATAAAAAACCATACAGCCTATTGTAAACGAACAGCTATGTTTAGCACTACGTCGAGAATGGCACGAAATTTCAAAAGTATTTTTTTTCTTTCATTTTCATTTATGGCATTGACTAATAGTAAATGATAAATAATATAAAAATTATGAGGCGTGCAATTTTGGATTTTTCCAAATTATTTATTTATATTATAAACGACTGGAAGAACGTGCCCAGGAGAATAGGCATTGTCTCCCGTGTCTGTCTCTGTCCTCCCGTGAACTTGAATGCCATAAAGTGTTTGAAACTTCGAGCAATTGAAAATTATATAATTACAAACGCAATATAATCGGTAAAAATAGTTTTATTTCAAATGTGAAATACTCGCGTAACCATCAGAAGTTATTATGGGCATTCTCTTTGGGGAAACTTGTAATACTAGCCATTATGACATTGTTCCATATTAAGGCTGTGATAAACATGGACATGTGATGAGACGGGATAAAAGTAAAGTTGTGAGAAAAGTTTTAAGTATGTTGAAGGCTTTAGGGGTAAGGGAAGACCGAAGAAAAGATGGATGGGTTGCGTGAAGCATGATATGAATCAAAAAGGGAGTGAACGCAGAGATGACATCGGATAGGATTGAGTGAAAGAAAAGGACATATTGCGTCGACCCCAAGTAATTGGGATAAGAGCAGGGTAATGATGATAAGGCTGTCATAAACGGAGGGTAAAGAAGTGGACGGTCTCTGTGTAATCGCCTCAGTCGCAGCTGGGAAACAAAACAGCGTGAACGTCAGTTCACGCGCCACGCGTCACGTCCTCGTAAATGGAAACGACCAGCATCAGTCGCCGCTGATCATTTTACTGATTACAGTCGAGGCGATAGGTGTCCTTCAATAATCAGTATTCAAGCGTGCCAATGCAGCCTCCAGTGGAGTTTTTTTTCAGAACATGATTCATAGTGTCACGATGATGATAAATGAAAATGTGAATGCACGGTGGTTAATAATGACTGCACAGATGACAGCGTAGTGGACCTTTCATGCCAATGTCGTGGGTTCGATTCCCACGCAGGACATTTCTTTGTGCGATTCAGTGTTGTTCTGAGTCCGGGTGTAATTTGTCTGCGCTAAATGCAAGTTTGTAAAGTTCCCCGCAATTATTTCCTTAATGCAGGGTGGTATCTTATAAAAAAAAATACCCTGTATGGTATATATATGCTATATGGTAGCGGCTACGAATATTGACAATACTTATTTCGCTCGTGGATGTTGTTAAATACGACTAAGAGCTTTATATGATATAAAGCTGCAGCATATCTGATGGAGATCCATCAAATACCATTTATTCAACAATTACATTACCAATGAGGGTTGACGTTAGGCAGGCGGCCGGTTACCGCCAAAAAAAAAGGACGGGCGGCCGGTCATGAAATTATTGCCAATAACTTTTGCAGTATGTACGATGAAAGAGGAGAATATATTGCAGAAATCCTAAGTAATTGGGATAAGAGCAGGATAATGATGATGAAAATGGTGATTTTACAAATACATTGTGTCGTTTCTTTAAGTGAGATTAGTACAGATAAAAGATCGCTAAGGAAAAGTGATACTCTGCGAGGAAATCTCGCGCCAAGCTTGGAAAATAGGATATTATTCCTCCTCTTGGAAATCCTAAGACTAACAGCAGAGGTTAATAAAATTTTGGATAGTGTTTAAAGAAAAATGAAAAAAATAATAATAGTAATTAAGTTTAAAAACAAAGGATTGCTTGAGCAATGTATCTTAATTATATTTAAAAAAAAAAAAAGATTATAAAGACACTCCACATGGTTAGGTTAATTAAATTATCAATATGGAAGCCGAATAGGATCGAAAATATTTTTTTCTTTTAAAAAACGGCACCCTTTTTTTTTTTTTTTGCGGTGGGCTATGGACGTCGTACCCCGCCAAATCGGTCCGGGGTGACAGAAGCGGCGGCGCGCAACCCCATTGACCCACCCTGCAAGCACCTCTTCTTCGCCGTACGAGCGGGCCACCGGTACCCGATCTTTGTCTTCGGTGGCCCGCTCGGCGGTATGCCCTCTTGGGCTCCTCTCCTGTCGACGCCCCGACAGCTTTCGCCGTCGAGGCGTCGTCCTCACGCGGTGGCCTCACGTCGGGTAACCGGACAATTCCCCGGTCCGATCACCCGAAGCCTCGGTTAGGGCGGCATCAGGCGCAGGTACTCGCGCCTGCGCCGTCCCGGCCGCGGGCGGCGGCCCGGGTCACGGGAATCCTCCCGGGCCCGTTCCGCCGCCTCCTTCTGCGAGATGACAGCCTCGCAGAAGGCGGCGACCGCGTCCCAATTCCTGACGCTGTCAACCATCGCTCGCGCAACAGCCGGCAGCGTCAGGTCGGCACCGATGACAGCGACGAGGTCACGGCGCTGCCCGTCCCAGCCCGAACATACCTCGAGCGTATGTTGCGCCGTGTCCTCGTCGCTACTGCAATGGTGGCAGGACGGAGTCCACTCCCTCCGCACGACCGTGTGCAGGTACTTGCCGAAGCAACCATGCCCCGACAAGACCTGCACCAACCGGAAAGAGAGGACTCCGTGCTGCCGCTCCATCCACTCCATCAGTACGGGCCGGAGGGCCTCAACGGTAATAACACCGTATCTAGGCCTCTCCAGCCGCGTAGCCCAACGGGCGATGACTTCTCGGCGGGCGTCCTCGCGCCAGGTGGCTATCTCGTTGAACGATGGGGAGCCACCCTCTTCGCGTAATGAGGTAACCCGCCGGTAGAGGTCGGAGAGCATCTCATCTTGAAATAAAACTACTTTTACGGATTCTATCGCGTTTGTATTTGATTTATAATTTCTCGACGTTTCGAACACTTTACAGTGATCATGGTCACGGGAGGACTGGACTTTTATTTCAAATGTGTAATACTCGCGTAAACATTAGAAGTCATCACAATAACGGACACAAATTTACACCCAGAACAACAATTTGGGGATTGCACAAGTGTTGTCCTGCATGGGAATTGAGCCCACACCACTTGGTATGGTAGGTCAATGTCTTAACCACTATGCAACCGCAATCAATTATTAAACAAGCCACAACCTATATACAAATAAAATACACATAACAATTAATAAAAACTTACCCAAGGTATATGCCACGAACAAATTAACAGCAGACAAGCCCCACACCCAATTTGGAATATAATCATTTGAGACATTCTTGTCTGTCACAGCGTTAAACGAATAATCATAATAGCTGAATAATAAGAAGTTGAGGACAGTCAGCATGAATCCTGTGAACGTCAGCAAGTTTGGTGCTATCCATTCCGGACAAAACTGAAAGGGAAATGAAATTATTTTATCATGAAAATCTATGAGTCTTTTTTTTTTATTGCTTTTGGTGGCAAATGAACGAGCAGCACACCTGGTGGTAAGTGTTACTGTCGCCCATGGACCTTTAGGGCCGCTGCCTACCAATACAAACTCAAAACCCACCCAGTTGGGTTGCCGGCTCGCTCGCTTACTGAACGAAGCGCAATAGCACATTGCCATTACTCAGACGTCGATCTTCTGCGAGAGCGTTGTACCTACTACCCCGGACGGACCGGCCCGCGGCTGTATACAGAGAACCGTCAACAGGGTGGTCCTACCACTATTAAATAAGTTAATTAAGTCTGGTTGAAATGTAGCACAGAGATAGATTATATAGATATTTATGCCCGTTTTTAATGACAATCCCTAAATTTAGGGTCACCTAAATATCAACTTAAGGCAATATAAATGACATTAACCATAATTTCATTTGTTTTATATTATATATATGATAATAAAATTTAATTTTTAGGTAATACCTAAAGTGTACAACATATATGAGATGTAATATTGAATGTATGTATCATTTACATTGGCTTAGGTGTTACTTAAAATTTCATGGTCATTGGTGAAAACAGTCATTACACTATCACAGAAAAATGTATGTGATTAATTGATAAATGTAAGTTCGCCAAAAGCATACCTATTATTGGCTAAAAATCTACTTAAAGGCTACATTAGTTAAAGTGCGCCACCAATCTCCCAAATTCTATTGGGTAAGAATATGATCGGTGCTTTCATTGAAAAATATGGACATGATTTCTTGTAACAAATGGCTTGTGTAGTTGTGTTGATATATTTCCGCTGCCTTCATTTATATAAAATAGAAAAACTGCAGTTTTGGACTAAAACCATCAGACCAATGTGTACCAAACCAGTTTAATTAGAAATGCAATGATGGGAAGATAGGTTTTAAGACCATTAAAACAATGCATTAAGACTAGGTAGCTGGTGCAGCTATTGCTTTCAAGCAATTTATATATATTTTGTACAGAACAACATCTGATGGATCAGCTAGTCTATATTGAAGCAGGTACAGCAAATTTATAACATATAATTTTTCATAATTAATTACCTAGTGCTTTTTAACTCAACAAATGTTTTTCTCCATTCTCAGAACACATCATTCTTCTGCTCTTATCCTGATTACTTAAAATCAATGCAATATAATAATCTGTGTGGTGATGGAGTAAGAATACAATTCGCCACCCCCTATCTTGCCTGTGGGTGATCCTAAGAGACGACTAAGGGATATAAAAGGCTTATAACATCCATTCAAGAGAAGGAAAACTCGAAACAAAACCCTATACCAACACGTCTGACCAGCGCGGTATAGTAGGTTAATTTCCCACCCATGCCAAGGAGGCCCGAGCCCAACAGTGTGACATATATGCGCTGTGATGATGATGAATGCAATATATACTTTTGTACATTTAATAAAAGTTTTTGGCAATAGTTTTATGACTTGCTGCCTAACTAATGTCAACCCTCCTTGGGAATGTAATTGTTGACCAAATTGCATTAGGTAGAGCTGGCCCAGGTCGATATAAAGCACTTAGCTGTCTTTTACAACATCCACAAGCAAAGTAAAGGATGTCGGTATTCAGAGCCGCTACCACACAGCTTCTCAGTACTATAAGGCAATATGTTTTATGATGTCACATCACTAGCATCCATCATATGTTTTAGAGAAGTGGTTACAAAACTTATTGGTAAACTACCAATACATTCTAAATTTCAACCAAATACAGATCATCCTTTGGCTGCTCTTATCCTAATTACTTGGATCAATGCAATATGTAAACATACATATAGCAAAAGCATTAGAGTTTTATAACAGGCTGTCTGCCTGATGTCATCCCTCCTTGGGACAATTGTTGACCAAACACAATCAAGTGGAATTAGCGCTGGTATATATAAAGCTCTTAGTTATCTTTTGCGATATCCACAAGCAAAGTAAGTGTTGGTCATATTTGTAGCTGCTACCACACAGCATATCCTCTATAAAACACACATAAACCTATAATCTTTTCTACAGTCACTGCTCTATCTAGCCAAGAAGCCTTAATATTTAATGAAATTATTTACAAATATTTAACAAGCAATTTTGTTAAATTTAAATAAATTTTGACTACACAAATGTGTGATGGTCAAGTATCCACCCATCATAGGCAGAGTTAACACGGAGTGTTAATTCCATATGGTATACTCCACTGATGGGTTACACAAGACACTGTAACAGGTGGGTTGGGCTACCCAAGTTGCAATTCTTAATATAATCCACATATTATTATTCTGAGTTTTATCTGGTAGTCCCTTGTAATATGTAAATTTCTTTTATTGTTTTTTAGTTATATTTTATGGTAGACAATTGATGATAGTTTATTTATTGCCAAAAAAATGTTATGTATATAAGTAAAAAGAAATAATATTTTTTTAATTAATATTTTATAGAATAATTGAGGGCCCAAAATAGGATAAAATGTTTATGTTTTTTTTTAAATAATATAGATAATGACTCTATCACTTATTAAAAACATCAAACACTTAGAATCTATAGAAATAAGTACTCACTTGGACGCACCAATTCCAGAACGGATGCATAACATAATTACTAAGTATGCTCGTATCCACCGAATTATACTGCAAAAAATGTTGTTATTTATAAACATTTCGTAAATAATTGAAAACAAACTACAATATCATATTGTTGAAAACTACAAGTGAAAATGGATTGGATGGACTAGAAAATAGATTTAATTCACTATTTAACTAAAATTTAACAATTTAAACTATTAAACTCACTTTATATTTTTCGAATCCCTTTAATTGCTTTTTAGACAGGTAACGAACCATGGCGATTGTATTAAAGTAAATAATTGACAAAACGATTATTCAATCTTAAAATCTTTAAGATTACAGCTTTGAAAAATACGTAAGTAATAATCTCAATATAATAACAGCTGATCCCTTAATTTATAGAATTTGCCGAAGAAAACTCCCCTATCGAGTTATTCACAATGACAACTGACTGAATTGCTCTCTGTTATGATGTGAATGAACTGCTTCGCTTTGTCTGGTCTAGTGATGTTCGACATAGATTCCAAGCAACAGCAATGAATACATTTGGGAGCCTTATTGAAATGTACAAAATTTATCCATTATGGGAACTTTGTATAGTGGCCCGCTCACACAGCGTTGGGAGGTACCTACTTGAAGGACGGCTTATGGAATTTCGCGCGGATACAGAAGATAATACAGAAATTCTAATGGAGTTCTTACAACGTTTACATAACACTTGTGCTAGATCCCTTTCAAATCTATCAATCCTTTCTAGATGCCTTTTCAAATCTTAAAAAAATGAATCAAGAACTATATCAGCACCATTAAATTATAGTATTATGTATGTATCGTTTAAGCTCATCTAGAAAGTCACAGACTTGCAATGAGTATGGATTTTTTTTGTATAATTATTATTAAAAAGTCTTGATTTTAATATCTTTCTCAGAAAGAAGTTTTGGAACCTAATACTGAAATCTGACACATAATTACATTAATTCTTAATATATCAACGTGATAAAAATAATTATTTAATGTAGACAATTTAAACAATAATAAATAATTGCAAAAATACCTCTCAAAATTAGGACTTCTGAAGTTTACGGAAGCATTACAGATGCGATATAAATAAACTATTATTATTACTGGTTTTATCACAATTTTATTTTGTTTCTCAAGATTTTGAATATTCTTTAATAAGGATATTACCGAGATCCATAACCATAACCAAAGCTATTGGATTTCAGAAACAAACATTTCGGAAATTATAATTGAAACCAATATAAAAGTTTCGAAGAATTTCAGATAGGGTCGGTGCTTGTATACGACACATTACAGCTGGTTTTCTTTCAACCAGATGAACTGAGAGTCTAAACGTAAACGTCTCTAAAGAGAAAGAATATGATAATCATCATAGTTAGTATTATCAGTTTATAGTTTCCTAAAAATGCAATATTTGAAAGTCCAATCAAAACAATCAGAAAGGCTGACAATTCGAAATAATTTCGCATCCGTATTCGAAACTGTAACAGTGATATTCTAATATCTGTATCCGCATCCAAAAGCAATTAAATAATAGATTACATGGTAGTAATTCCCATCCCTAGACTGCTAAAAACAGAATGAATGAAGTGATTATTGAATGAAATTATAACTATCAAACGGTGGCTTAACGTTTAAATAATGGTACTATTTGACAAATTACAGCACAATTATTTCATAGATCACTTGACAGCTCTATCTAAAGTTAATTAGGTTTTAGCTTACATGCTAAGAAGGCCAGTTCTTGATGATGTATAGAAAGTAGATAGAGAAAAGTAAGAAAACTGTACCTGAACGTAGGTAGAGACCAATACCAATGAGCTTTGGGCATGGTCTCACGAATAAAATATCCTTTTTCCATAAACTTTTTAATCTATCATAAACGTGGTACCTATGCTTTTGTTAGTAGGTAAACGTGTCTGGATTATATTTTTCTCTAATACAAAATATCTTAAAATATAATCTAGAATAGCACACAATAATGTATTTAAAGACAAAAACAAGAAATAGCAAAAAAATGTCGACTTTTATATTCGTAAATCCCTAAACTAAGTACCTATAAACGGCGATTTTTGGACAAAAAGGCAGTTAGCAGTTAGGTACACTCGTTCTTTTTATAAATGTATTTCATCTTGCTAGTATTTATAGCAATTATTAATTGTCTCGTTTTCGTTTTATAGATGCATAATATTGTTTTGTTACCAATGAAGTTGATGGTAGGTAGCTATATTTTTTTAAAGCAATGGTTGCTATGGGTTTCAATTCGAAAAGCGAAAACGTGGATTGATAATATAAGTCTTTACACGCCTTAGAACAAGAATATTAGCATTATGTGAAGGTTTATAATAAAATAGTAATGTATATTATTACACTTTATATAATTCGTAAATCCGTAGGCGCAATTATGACGAAGAGTAACGTTATAATACAGCATGATTCTCTTCAATAACCATACATAGATATGCGTCCCACTGTTGGGTACCATCATATCAGTTATATCTATTAGCTATCTCTTACGAAACCCGCAGGAAGGAAAGTCGTTTTCCACACGAAACGAACGGTATTCCAAGTAACTCCACGTTATATTTTGGCAACGATTCATTCAAAGTTTAATTTGTAATTATTAGTGTTTCACTTCTCAGCCCTTTCACGTTTCACTGGCTGCTGGTCAATTGTCCCACAGATTGATAAATAGGCAATTGATGGACTATTTCGCTGGTTGAATGAGTTATTGGTTCTCTTTTCTTGTAGTCATTTTATAATATAAATAGATAGTTAGGTACCATTCGTATTATTCCATTTGCCAACCATGTAAAAGAAGATATTTTATATTCTTCATTTGGGTAACACTTCATACCTATAAAGCGTAGTTGATAATATGGGAAATAAAATATTTATTCTTATTAACACTAAATCCTTAACTTAAATACGTTGATACGCCATGTCTTCTTTCTCTATTACGGGGGAAAGGTGAGGACAGTGCAGCTTTGAAATTTGAATATTTTTATGACAGAATTGTTCATGTCACCAAGTAGCATGTAGTGGTATTGGCATAAGTCTGTGTAAGTTTGATAAGTGACTTTTACAACATCAACGAGCCCGGGTGAGGTTGGTAGTATGAAGGAAGAGTGACGTGCGATTTCATAACCCACCGTGTTTCCTACCCATCGCTATTAGGCCGAATGTATCTGTTACCATGCGACATAGCACATTACAACACCAGCAAACAAAAATATCTAAGCGTAAAAAGAACGATTAGATAGATAATAATAAGTATTATCGAAGCAATAGGAAGTATTATTAATAATAATGTGTACAAAATAATGTAAGAGTTTAGCTAAGTAGCACTCGAATATATATAAACGTCGTATCACTATCACAATTGATAAAGACATGATGACGTTCAAAATGTTTTCTTAAAGGAGCTTCGCTACATCGTTTGCAATACTTACGATAAATTACCGTCGCGGCTTGTTACAAACAACACGTTTTTGCGTATAATTAATGTTTTAATTAATTTAATTTTAATTTAACTTTTTTAGTGGCTTGTGATATATATATAGATATTTTTTTTTAATATGTTGCATAAATCTGCTGCTCTTCGATCGAGGAGAAAATATTTTACTCAAGCTGTATATTATTCTACTGCTAAGGTATGGTTTTGCAGTATTGAACTATTAACCTATTAATGTCAATTAGAATGTTTATTTTATTATATTTTACTACAATTGGCCAAAAATTCAGGCACGTTGCCTCCATATTTCTTTTTCTTTTTTTTTTATAGGACAATACCGCACAAAACAATATTTTTTTATTTCGTGGCAGACTTTTAGAAATATTAATTTGTACATATTACAATTTTTACGCGAGTATATATAATATATATAAAATAAAACAATTTTTATGGATTCTATCGCGTTTGTATTTGATTTTCCCTTTACAGCATTTCGAAAACAGTCCGTAAACACTCCCGATATTTCAAATATTTTCAATAACGTAACAGTACATCCGTTGAAAGTGTTCGAAACATTAGGACAGTAAAAATCAAATACAAAACGAAATTATTTTATTTCATATATTTGTTACATATTTATTTCACTCAGATTCAAATGAATTACTTATTTTTTAATTGCTTATACAATTGTTCCGTGTGGGACTTCAACCACAATACGTGAGGCCGATTCTTAAAACAATACGTCCCTAGTGCAATCATTGATCTGGAGAGAACGCTTCGTTAATCAAATTTTTGGAGGATTTTGTGACCTTTGTGGTAACTGTTCTATTTCCATAGATAACTACTATTTAAATAATTACTACACTGTTTTTTTTGTATGGCTTCGAATTAACATTTGCCATTATCTACTACACTTTGTAATAGTGATAAGTGTAAATATCCTAATATTGTACCTATTTCTTTT
This sequence comes from Lymantria monacha, assembly GCA_905163515.2. NCBI lineage: Eukaryota > Metazoa > Arthropoda > Insecta > Lepidoptera > Erebidae > Lymantria > Lymantria monacha. The sequence continues at coordinate 6,263,376 of LR991087.1, forward strand.
GTATTAATACCTTGTTTTTTTACTTCTATCACTAAGGAAGGTCACTATTTAAATTATTACTAGGAGTTTTTGGCGGGAATCTAAAACGTCATGTGGTGCTCTTGTATTATATTCGATATCTTAGTGTTTTAACGTGTTATATTAGATAATTTTGATGGCATTTTATGTAATGTGATGTGACGGAACTGCTGCGATGTAGTGAATATCATATAAAAGTGCTTTACAACGTTTTCGTTTTTCATCAAAATTCTCACAAGATACCATTAACAGTGTGGCCATAGCACTGTTGATGGCGACAATTTGACTTACTGACGGACATGACTAATCTGAAGACACTAAAAACTTGAAGATAATTATAACTCGACACTGGCAACAATGGCTCATTTAAGTAGCTGATTGCCAATACATAAAAATAAGAAGAAGAAGAAATTATTACTAGTAATAAAGATAAATGCAGTTACATTTAGTAACTGTCTAATTCGTAGTTTGAAGTGGATATGAACAGAATGGAACATGTTTTTAATTAAATGCAAATTAAGCATTTTATATGCACATACATTAGCTGTTGTTAAACATTTCTTTAGTTCCTAATTTTCTCTTGTGACACTAATTAATTTATTAGGTAGGTATAGGTTTAGGTAGGTACCCCATAGCTTGGAAGTGTGTAATTATGAGAACTTAGTTACTGATTTTGAGAACTTATAGGTACCCGTTTTCACCAATAACCCCCAAATTTTAGGTAATACTTAAGTCAATATAAATAACACTCAACATGAGTGTTGTATTATTTTCATCGTTTTAGGTGTTACAGAATATTTAAAACTAATTTTACGTCACATAACGTCAAAAATATTTATTAATCTCAATGTTATATATAATTTATAATGACTTAAGCGTTACTTAAATTTTTTGAGACGTTTCTTAACAGGTTACGTTATGAATGGTTCCTAACCAAGTATTTCGACTTTTCAAAATTTAATTTCGTGTTTTTATCTTTCACAAATCCTATAATTTATATATGTTTTTGCACGTCTTTATTATACAATAAGGACTGAGACTATTACCGTTCACGGGTATAATTCTAGACTTTGAGGTAACTGGAAAAAAACCTAAGAGAATTCTTCAATATTAGAAGTTTGCACAAAATTAACTGCGCCGACACTTTCTTTTGCGCAACCTAAAATGTTAACTTAGGAACGACATTACGAACTTCACGTCAGTCAATTCACTTTAGCAACGAAGCATGAAGTATAAAAGCATCATTATTTCACCTAATATGCGTCCTAATGCTGGGCTCGAGCCTCCTCCACAATTGGAGGGATTTGATTTGACCTACTACGCCGGTCAGATGAGTTCATAGAGGGTTTTATTACTAATTTGAATTCTCTTGGATAGATGTTGCATAGCAGATATTCCCATCGTTCTTTTCCCTATTCCTTCGTCTCGTTCGTCTTTTGCGACACCGACAGGCAAGGAAAGGATTCGTGAATTGTATTCTTACTCCATCACCACACGGAGAAGAGATTAACCATAATCCTTACTAATATTATAAATGTGAAAGTAACTATGTCTGCCTGTCGCTCTTTCAAACCAAAACTACTGAACCGATCTAAATGAAATTTGGTACATAAATAGTATAGAGCCTGATAAAGGACATAGGCTACTTTTTAATGCAAAAAAGGGGTTGTAAAAGGAATTGAAAAGATGTAAGGAAGTATCGTCATTTTTAAAACCAGAAGCTTGAAACTTATATTTAGGCTATTGATTAGATATAAATAAATATGACATTAAAATTTTGTAAAAAATTTACCCTTAAATAAAAATAGGGGAAATATGGGGGAACTTTAGAACAGTAACCTTTTACGCGGGCAAAGCCGCGGGCAGAAGCTAGCATTAAATAAATAATTATTACAATAACCCGCTATAGGATAAAGTGGTAAAAATGGGAGAAGACTACGCTATGGAGGCGACCTCTTAAAATTTCCCCTTCTGCTTATGTATAAATGATAAAGGGAATGTTTGGGGGATCAGACCACCCCCAAATCTTTAAAATGAAGAACTGCTTATTTTTATTACTCGTAACATTTAGTGTTATTTCATGAATATTTTTGTTGTTATATTTTCTTGAACAAATCCATAATTAAAACTTGGCTACGCCAGCGTTGTGAGATGTTGGTCTCAGTGGTTTACTTATTGGGATACAATAGTGACAGCCCACTTCATTGCCATGGTAATTGATTAAGGCAAATAAACAGATATCACTTCATGAGAACGGAAGCCTGTAATAAAAACTACGCACAATCCGTCGTGCTAGCGTAAAGTACGATAATTGCCCTCTCTGTATGAAATCCCTGTATGAAGCTGTGATCTGCAAAAGAACGTATCGTTGGCCCAGGGGTAGAGAGGAAAAAGCGGCGCTTTAGGTGCCAAGTAGCAAGTGGGCGCTCCTTAACAATGCGAAAATTTACAATTTTTAGGACATATTTTGATTGTTTATTTTTAATAACATTTATTAATTACCTTGAATAGAAAATTCCTTTCGTAGAATATATTTATAACTTTAACAATCCGAATATAAAAATGTTATACAATTTAATTCATAATTCATAGCAATATATTCTACCTCTTCATTTATTGAGTAGCTTATTTATAATAATTAATTAATAAAAGTCCGTCAGTAAATCAAATCGTTACCATTAGTTGGGTGTTAAGAAACTACAATTAAAACTAAATTAATAAATCCTCTGGATTTTGGCAGTATATGAAAATACACGCTAATTATTGTTATACATACATACATATCATCACGCCATGTCCCTTGCAGGGTAGGCAGAGAGAACAGAGTGCCAGAGAACTCTATCCTTGCATACTTCACTCGCTTCCTCAACATTCATAATTCTCTTTATACACGCTCGCCGGTTTCGGAGACTCTTGACTCCACCTTCCTTCAGTACGTGACCGATCCTACATCCTTCAGATTATTGTTATAATTATTTTATTTATACTTATTATACTTGTTTTACTTTTAACACTTTCTCTGTATTAAAATACATAAATTGCCAAAGTTATAAGAGAGCGCTGCGGTATGAATGAAGAAGTAGTGACAAAGATAAAAAAGGGTATGCTGAGGTGGTTCGGACACGTGGAAAGAATGAGTGAAGAAAGGTTGACTAAACAAGTATACAAAGCGAGTGTGAGTGGGACGATTACAAGGGGAAGACCACGTCGTATTTTCCTGGATCAAATCGAAGATGTGTTAGTGAAAGGTCAGATTAAGAGTACGCGTAATCGTAGAGCATGCATGAAGACTGTGATGAGTGTGAATGAAGCGATGGAGGTATGTCAGGATCGTGGTTTGTGGCAATCCGTAGTCTCTGCCTACCCCTCAGGGAAACAGGCGTGAGGCTATGTATGTATGTATGTATGTAAATTGCCAAAATTATTCAATACAACACAGTGAAACACCAAAATATTGAATAAATTTTACGAGCGACACATGACATTTTCATATTCCCGCCAAATCTCCTCTTTTGAAAGAAACGAAGCAGTGATGCTAAGTCAGTTTTTTGAAATTCCGTAAAGTGTTTATTATATATTATTTATTCTATATAAAGCGAAAGTATAATTAATGTAAAGTGAAAGCGTTCAGTAAAAGGCGCTGAAAGATAATCTCGCTCTACCCTGATGAAAGGCCAGGACTGCATATGAATGCGAAAACATACAATACGTCTGCGGTAAATGGTTTATTTTTTTTTTTATTACATAGACTAAGTCCTTGTGTCACTTGATTCGGCCGGCTCGATTCATAAAACTTGAAACTGTAAAAAATAATTCAAAAGGATTTGAGTTTTGTGTGAAAAACAATTATTTTTTGTTACCGGCAAACAAAAAAAGAAAAGGCCTGGCATTTTTATCTGCTATTTTACCCTGCCAGTTTAGCGTATCATTTCTCATCCTTTGGTAGACTGACAGAAAATATCATTGGCAATAAGTTTTCTACTGTAAAAAAATTATTGCATTCTATCATCATATCGTCAGGCACAGGGGATTATACCATAATGACTAAGTTATTTTCCTTTCCATAAGTTTTAGTTTGGTTTACCTATTCATAACCGTTACATATATCTAAGCAATAATATTTATGTTTTTAATCAAGTGAGGAAGTATTAACATTAGCACTATCATTGTAAATCAGATTACATAGTTAATGTTGCACAATAACATGTTCAAGGCTGTGTATATAAATGAATACGCAATGGAACGATTATATTTAATACTGGTGGTCAGCCTAAACAGCGACAGAGCGATACAATACGACAGACGCTGTCTTTCCCGCCGCTGAACGGTTCGGGCGTAATGTGACCGAACCATAGCCTATTAAAAAATAAAATGGTAGTTTTTGTTTTGTTTGTTAGCTGTTAGCTACAAAGGGCCCCCAACTCGGATGCAGATTTATATGTTGAATTTTCATGTTGTATACCAATTAAAGTTCTCATTTTATCAAATATTTTGCGATATTTAATATAATACATATGTATACCTATACTGCTTTACTTCTAATATTCTATGGTGATTACACTATAGAATAATAGAAGTAAAGCAGTAAAGGAAAAGATTACTTTGTGACACAAAGTTAATCAGTTAAGTTTATTAGGATTTTATTCAATCAACATCAATATTAGTAGGTTAAACTATTATCCACATTTCATTGACATTTATTTTATTTTTTCAATATTTGGTATAGTTTTAGATAGGTTATCATAATAGGGATGAATATCGAGGTATGACGTATAATATTTTCGTAAACAAACGTCAGAAATAACCGTGTTAATTCAAGTACAAATTAAGTGCGTTAGTACTCAAACAGTTTAATCGAGTGAAATTCCTAGATATGTGTAGGGAATATAGGCAGTGCTAACTGGTTTCCGCTAGCGATAGAGCGTATTTACTTATTCGGTTAATCTATCCATTATTCTGCCACGCGACGGCGCCGTAGTCCACTGTTCATTTATTTAAGTTTTTTCAAGGGGTGAATATTCGTGTAAACGTTATGTTTGGGCAAGGGTCGGCAACTTGCGGCTCGTGAGCCACATGCGGCTCTTTGGATGTGAAGTTGCGGCTCTTTAGTTCTATACGCAAAAAAAAAATATTTTATAAAAAAGCAAGATTAGACACAAATTATTGTTGGCAAAAAAAATAGTGGCTCTTTAAAAACTTTAAACCTTTATAAATTTAAATTTTTGGCTCTTCCGACTCAAAATGTGCCGACCGCTGTGCTTGGGGAACAGATTGGGCAGAAGATTTATATGTATGGAATATTCTCGACAAAGATTTATTGCCTTAGACTTTTAATAAATTTCCGATTAGCTCGATATTACACTGAACAGGGTTGTCATGAAAATTGTTTTAATTTTTGGTCAACAACTGATAATATTATTATTATAATAATTACCTACCTATTCGTTTACTAATAATAATTGTTAAACAATTTATACGATAGTATTATCTAAATGACTGTCCTTAAAACGTGTAGGTACCTGTGTTTATTTTATGATTGCAAAATGTAGTGTATACACCGTGGAATCTAATTGGCTGTTTTCCTGAAACGTATGTACTCAGTTAATCATTCTTAATATCCCCACATAACTAAAAACATAATACATTGAAAAAAAAGTCTCATAAATAGACGTTCTTAAGTTTGATATGCAACGCTATTGTTCCCAACATGCCTTTTTTTTTTTTTTTTTTTTTTTTTTTTTTTATTCTTGGGCTATGGGTGCGTCTCGCCCCGCTGGATCGGTCCGGGGTGACGGAAAGGCGGCGCGTGACCCCATAGACCCACCGTAAAACCTTCTCTCTTCGCCGTGCGAGCGGACCACCGGTACTCGATTTTAACTTCGGTGGCCCGCCCGGCGGTTTACCCTCGCGGGTTCCTCTCGTCGACGCCCCGACAGATTTCGCCGTCGGGGCGTCGCCCTCACGCGGTTCCCAACATGCCTACGACATAGCATTCGAATTAAATCGCAATAATAGGTAAAAAAAAATTTAGGCATTATAGCTCGTAGCCCGCTTGCGTCCCGCACGCACCCCTTGCTTTTGATGCGCCCGAGCCGCGCAACCTTGGTCTATGTTTTAATAGGTCAGTTTGCAATTTTTTGCCAAACGGCTTAGACGTATATCATATGTTTATAACAAATCCCGAACGCGAGTGCTAGTAAGTGCGAAAAAGTGACAAGTCATTACCAGTACTCTGACGTAGAGTGGATAGACTTGGTTCGTTTTTATGCGATTGCTGGAGACAACTTGGCGAAAGCTAGATGCCTGTACGCTCAGCCAGAACACCTGGATTCGTTACGCAGATGTGGCATTATAAATCCGCCTGTGCCTACAACAGCGATAATTTTATCAGCCACACAACGCCTACTAACCCAGAGGCAGTTTTGAGTGCTTACGCATGCTCAAGCTAGAGGTAGAGTCGGAGAGGTAGGTGTCGCCGACATTCTGCTCGATTAGAAGAAGAAATTCTTGAGAAAATGGAGTCATCGTTTTAAAGTAATTAAAGAAAGTAGGTAACCAAGGTAAGAGCATTGACCGTAAGTTGATACCTACGGTCGATGCTCTCAAACGACCGTAGATATAACAAAATTATTAGACAAAACATGTTACAGTTATGCAAAAATGATATTTTAAGGAAACGTCCGGGATTGCAAATGACTAGAATTTATGTTTTTATTTTATTGAATAAATGCTATATTATGGTTCTATATCATTAACTGAGTATATACATTTCGGGAAAACAGCCAATTAGATTCCACGGTGTATATTTTTTTCCTTAACTGGAGACAGTGGTAGTTTGAAAGTGGTAGGACCACGCTGTTGACAGTTCTCTGTCTGCAGCCGCGGGCCGATCCGTCCGGGGTAGTACCACATTCTCGCAGAAGATCGACGTATGAGTAATGGCAATGTGCTATTGCGCTTCGTTCGATGAGCGAGAGAGCAGGAAGCCCAATTGGGTGGGTTTGTGGTTTATATTGTTAGGCAGCGGCCTAGTTATACCCTTGGTATTGCAAACGTCCATGGGCGGCAGTGACACTTACCATCAGGTGTGCTGCTTGCTCGTTTGCCAGCACTAGAAATAAAGAAAAAGATATGGACAACTAGTTTAGGTATATGGGTATAGAGCTAAATCTATAGTTTTGTTGACGTAATAGAATTAATTTTTGTTGGAATGAGACAGATAGGTTGGTACAGGATTTTATGTCGAGTTTGCCTTCTCTGGCATAGATGTTATATGCATATTGTATCCATTAATCGTCTTTTACGACACGCACGAACAAGAAAGGGGGTGGTGAATTGTATTCTTACTTAGTCACCACACAGGTAATCAATCATTTTATCGATGTCCAATGTTAGAAAGAAAAAAAAAAGTGTGTGTGTGTGTGTGTGTGTGTGTCAGCTCCGACGCACGACTGGAGTTTACTCCTTAAGTACGATTATCAAAACAGGCGCAAAAAAAGCTCATTTGACTAAAAATAATGTATATATTTTTATTTACATTTATTAAAACTGTTCAGTGAAGTATTATCTCACGTCAGAAAGTGAAAGGTGCGCAGAATGTGTTGCGCACCAAAAACGTAACGAAGTCATTCGATCACTAGATTTTACTCCTCAAATTTTTCTCATACCGGGCGCCTTATATGAAAATCGATTCTTAAGGAGTAAACTCCAAAAACAAAGTGAGAAATTAGGCCTTTTAAATGCAGATAATGACAGAATTGGCGCTCTTGGCAGACGAATAGACATTGGCAGTTGTTGTTATAAGGTTTCTAGAAGAATACTGCTGCCCATAGTGTCCATTCTTTTGATGATTTCTGTGAAAATTTTTTTCGCTTTCCATGAGAAATTAATGAGTGGTGACACTTTGTATACTTAACCCGTATTTTCACTGCGATAGAGTTTTATAACAATGCCAATTATTTGATGAACTCTGAATTGATTAAGTATTGTAGGCGAAGCGTCGATGTGAGTTGACACTTGAAGCGGTAACCCGTCTAGTAAGCCACGGATACAGATGAGTCGGTATCGATGCTCAGCCTAACTAATGATGGGGGAGGTAATCGGCAAGTTATAAATCTGACGCCCACTTCCTTGAGTTCCCTCGGACGGTTCAGCGTGTGTCCAGATCACGTCTAAAACGACTTAAGAATTTATTCTTCAGTGTATATATTATACATTTAAAAAAAAACTATTTTAATAAATTTTTAACTATTTTAATAAAAAAAAAATTGTCTGCATTTTGGCCTCAGCAACTATTTGTATACGCACACTAGCCAAAATCATGCACATAACTTAGAATAAATTCATAAATGATTTACACATACATATTGACATAATGGGGTGCGCTCTTTGTTTCCTTTCACATTCAGACAGAGATCAGGCGCAAATTCAGCAGAGATATATGTATTTTTTTTTATATTATATGAATATTAATGATCAACTACGGTCTACGCGTGAATGTGAGCAAAACCAAAATAATGGTCTTTGAAAGAGATGAAGCCAGAACAGATGTAAGAGTAACAATAGGTAATGATGTACTAGAGCAAGTGGATGAATTTGTATATCTTGGATGTGGATTTAGCCGAGATGGACGGTACACCACTGATATAGAGCGAAGAGTGAATGCGGGAAATAGAGTGAACGGAGCGTTGGGGCAACTTCTCGGCAGCCACCACCTCAGCCAGAAGGCACGTGTAGCAATAAATAACGCAGTGCTTGTCCCAAAATTACTGTATGGAAGCGAGAGTTGGGTATGCAGAAAAGAGTATGAAAGTAAAATTAATGCGGTCGAAATGCGATCTCTTCGGAAAATCTGTGGAGTTAGGCTGACCGACCGCATTCGTAACGACGACGTAAGAGAGCGAGTAGGTATGAAAGAGAGTATTGGTGTAAAGATGCGAAAGGGAATGCTCCGATGGTTCGGACATGTGGAAAGAATGCCGAACGAACGTCTGGTTAAGAAGATATACAATGCGAAAGTGGAAGGATGTAGGTACCGAGGGAGACCGAGACTAACCTACCTAGACCAGATCGGTCAGGTACTGAAGGAAGGTGGAGTCAAGAGTCTCCGAAACCGGCGAGCGTGTATGAAGAGAATTATGAATGTTGAGGAAGCGAGTGAAGTATGCAGAGATAGAGTTCTCTGGCACTCTGTTCTCTCTGCCTACCCTGCAAGGGATATGGCGTGATGATATGTATGTATGTAATACATACGTATTAATGATCAAGTTATTTACAAAATGTAATGATAACCATATATTCAAAAATATGAGCCAAGTTCAACATTATTGTCCATTCCCCCGCGCGCGCTCGCCAAAGCAAGACGTACAAGTGTCATCTTTGTTTTCGATATTCACCAATTGCAGGGTAAATAAAATTTCTTACCAGAATATCCTACATAATACTTGTGTAATATACTAAAACTCATAATAGTGCTTAATAACTAGTGTCAGCTGTTTCATACGGCCAAGATTTGTGTTTTTGTCTCAAAAATACCTGTGTTATAAGTTTGTTAATGTGTATGACTTTTACAAGTACGGTGGTCATGCAGCATAATTTTATCTAATAATTGTAATCTTATTATATATACCAGTAATTTCACAAATCTAAACAACGTTTACCTGGTGTATTACCGTATAGCTGCAACTGCGAAACACTACGTATCGAGTTCGAACCTCGCTGGCCCCGATAGCTTTTTGTGAATTATAAATTTATAATTTCATAATACAATATGCCGTTAAAAAGAACTCCTCCAAAAGCGGCAACGGAGTCAAAGTACGATTCTGAGCCCGACTTACAAACATATGAATCTGTCGCAGCTGTACCTACAAAATGTACTTCTAACACAACTAGATTTAAACGTAAACATCAACAAATAGATGAATTCTCTGTATTCACGGCCGATATTAAGCAAATGTTTAAAGACTTTGCCGATCAACAAAACTTAAAATTCAACAATCTTCAATCTTCAGTCAATGAGCTCAAGGAACAGTTTAACGAAATACGTAATACTTTGGAGTTTTTATCGGCTAAATACGACGATATAGAAACACGTTTAAAAAAGCTTGAGTTAGAAAATAGGCATAAATTGGCGTGTATTCAATCCCTGGAGGATAAGGTTGAAATCATAGAAGTATACAATAAATCGTCTTGCATAGAAATTAGAAATATTTCAGAATCAAAAGTTGAAACTAAATCAACCTTGTGTAATTTAGTGATTAATGCCGCCAAAACTTTGGAGATTGATGTAAATAAAGCAGACATACGGGACATTTATCGCTTAAAGCCAAAAATACATTCAAAAAGTAACACAATGAGCACAATCGTGGCTGATTTTGCAACTATTCCTATGAAAGAAGATTTCCTCCGAGCTTATAAAAATTATAATAAAAATCACAAAGACAATAGACTGACCACAAACGATTTACAGATGGTCGGTCCGACCAATACTATATTTATGTCAGAACACCTAACCCATAAGAAAAAAAGATTATTCTACCTTGCTCGTGATTATGCAAAGTCTAATGACATAAAATTCTGTTGGACATCTTATGGAAAGATTTACTTACGTAAACAGGAGGGTGATCCCGTTGTGAGGATCGACTCTGATTTAGATCTTGCAAAATTAAATATTGTTAAATGACTATTTTTGTTATTGTTATTGTTTAATTTAGATATACAATTTACTTTTTTAATTACAGTTACATTATGTTTATTATTATTTGTTACACGTTTATATTGTGCTCTTATACTTCAAACGATCTTTTTCCTAGTATATAAGCTGATTTATCTTACACATGTACTACACTGTAAATCCAATATCTCTACTATTACAAAACATACTAACACAATTACTAAATTATTTTATTTATCACATGCTGTACTTACCCAAAACATATATATTTTATATCGGCTCGCAAATGGATACCAGGTTTCTTTTCACGTTTACCGTAGCAAGACTAATCATCTCATATATATTAATTATAATCAATACAATTATTCGGTTTCTTTTCCTTTTACAGTAAATGGCTTCATACATGACATGTTACTCACAAAGTCAGGTCCTATGTTGATTACAACTAACATTCGATAAATTTAATGATTTAGGTATGAGTCTGGATGATGTAACCGTGTCTAGAGTATTCTCGTGCAGTGTGGAGGATTCCTACAAATTTATTCCTAATCCACAGTCGGGACTTATCATACTCACGCAGAATATACGTAGTATATGCTGCAATATGACTGGTCTGGAACTAATGTTGGCTAGACTGAAAATCGAATGTGATATATTGGTTCTCACTGAATGTTGGGCGTCAACGGTTTCTATTTTACCTAAAATTCCGGGCTATCGTTCGTTTGTTACAAAAGAAGCTAAAAAACAAAACGATGGAGTTATAATATTCTACAAAGAGTATTTAAGCTTTACTGTAAGAGAGCCCCTATTCTCTGATGCAAATTGTTTAGTGATGGCAAACGAACAACAAACTGCCATTATCGCCCTATATCGCTCCCCTTCAGTCAAAAATCTCGACGCCTTTTTTACATCTTTAAATGATACATTAAAAGAACACTCTGTTTTCAAGAACATCATCGTTATTGGAGATATCAATATTCCGATCAATCCTGATAAAATTGATTCGACTGGTGAACGATATCTTACCTTGGCTGCTTTCCATGGATTGCTACCTGCTCACACGTCAATAACTAGAGATGTTAGCGGTACATCCCTCGATCACATTTTAATAAAAACAAAACACCCTACAATCACAGTCATCCCATGTACAAATCTAACAGATCACTTTCCGGTCTTAATGTATCTAGAACACAAACAGCGACGTTCTTACACAGTGGATACCATAACCAAGATCGATTTAGAAACACTAAGAGTGGATATCGCAGCTTTGGACTTAGAGCCAATTTATCATTCACGGGATCCAAATTTATCCTTAAGCTACTTGGTGGACCAACTACAACAAGCCATAGAAAATAATTCCAAAACTCTTAACCTTTCAAGAAGGAAAAGAATTATCAAGCCATGGATTACGCAAGGCCTTCTGCGATGTATGAAAAATCGAGACAGGTTGCATAAACAATCTAAGCAATCACCTGATAATCAAGTCTTTAAAATTACATACTTGCGATATCGAAATTATTGTAACAAAATTCTCAAGAAGGTGAAGAGGACTTATGATAAAGCTTCACTTGAAAAAGTTAGAAATGACTCCAAATCTCTATGGAGAACCATTAAATCAATCACTAATTCAGATAAAAATACCCATAATACGGATGCACTTTTGATAACTCAACCAACGCCTCAATCGTCAGTCAATCATGTCAATCAATACTTCGTAAATGTAGGCAAAAGCTTAGCAGAAAATTGTATATTAACTAGCACCACTGTGCCCGTAAGCCTAAACAATTATGAGAATACTGTTAAACACTTCCAACGCGACTCCTTTGTGCTTGAAAACTTGAGTGACTCAGAAATAGAACGCGCCATTTCGGAACTTAAAAGTGCTTCCGCAGCGGGATATGACAAAATTACAAATAATATAATTAAACAGAATAATATTACCTTAATCCCTCCACTCACATATATCTTCAATAATTGTTTCGAGCTAGGTATCTTTCCAGAACTATTTAAAAAGTCTATTGTTCGTCCTATACATAAAGTCGGTGAGAATAGTGACATACGTAATTACAGACCTATCTCAATATTGCCAGCGCTCTCTAAAATTTTAGAGAGATTAATCAACATCAGGTTAGTGACTTTTCTTGAGAAGAAGAAATTACTATTTGATGGACAATTTGGTTTTCGCAAAGGAAAGTGTACAGAGGATGCAGTGCATAAATTAGTTAATTATCTATCTGCGAATATAGATAAAGGACAAAAGTGCCTATCAATCTTTATAGATTTAAGTAAGGCTTTTGATACAATATCGATCCCCATTCTAATAAGTAAGCTCGATAGACTAGGTGTAAGGGGAACACAACTGAAACTTTTTAAAAGTTATCTTACGAAACGAAAACAGTGTGTGCGAATAGGTAATTACACCAGTAATGAGTTACCTGTCAATTATGGCGTACCTCAGGGAAGTGTGTTAGGTCCGACCCTGTTTCTAGTTTACATTAACGAGCTGGGTAATATTAATCTTCCACAAGGGCGACTCATCTCTTACGCAGACGATACAGTGCTTCTTTTTAGTGCTGATACTTGGGAGAAGGTCTACGATAATGCCCAAAAAGGCTTCAACATTGTAAGGATGTGGATGATTCAAAATTTACTAACATTAAATACTGATAAATCAAAATACATTGCCTTCAGTGCCCGTCATGTTACTGAAATTGAGAACTTCAATATTATTTCTCATGAATGCGACCCACAGTCTAGTTGCTCGTGTGCCACTCTAGAGCGTGTTGATACTATAAGATATCTAGGTATCATACTGGACAGCCATCTCAACTTTAAAGATCATATAAAATATTTATGTGGCAGAATTCGCAAGCTTATATATGTTTTTAAAACACTACGACATATAACCGATGCCATCCTATTGAGACAAATTTATATTGCTGTCGCTCAGTCAGTATTATCGTATTGCATATCTGCGTGGGGCGGGGCTTCAAAAACCTATCTAATAAACATAGAAATAGCTCAACGGGCAATTTTAAAAGTAATGACATTTAAACCATTACTATATCCGACGATAGAATTGTATCAGTCCTGTAAGGTGTTGACAGTCCGACAGTTGTTTATCCAAAGTATCCTACTTAAGCAACATCTTGATACACCTTATAACGAAAATGTTTTGCTTAAACGCAGATATCATGCAGTCTGTAAAAATTATACAATAAAAACATCTTTCATTAAAAAATTCTATGTATTTCTTGGCCCATATTTATATAACAAAGTCAACAGAATCATTAATATATATCCTCTGAATAGGTCCAATTGTAAACAAAAAATCCATAATTACCTATCCGGTCTCTCCTATATAGAAACTGAAAATTTAATCAAAACTTTGAATTAATCTGGTATTTATCGTAAATAACTTCAAAAATAGTAACAACACTAGCTTTATACCAATGTTAACACGGCCGATGATTTATATACACCCTCGAAAACAACACAACATGCACGCACGCACTCACACACATACACATACACACACACGCACGCACACGCACACATACACATATTCATTTTCATGCACACGTAAACACAAACATGCACCCAAATATCTCTCTTCTACAGTTAGACATGGATGGCACTAAGTCAGAATAAAATGTTCTACCATATTGATTTTATTCTAAAGGGGACAACTGCTCTCCGAGATACAGGTTCACACCTAGTTCGGGTGCAGTAGTCATTAATATAATTCATTTGTATAGTTCAATACCTGATTTTATATTTTTTTTGGTTTTGTGTTATACCTATTTCTAGTGTTTGTAAACTTTAAGAATTACTGTCAAATTATTGAAAAATAAATATATTATTATTATTATTATTATTATTATAGTTATGGTGTGGTCGTTGACATTCACAGACTTGGAATGTAAATGGTTGCCAAGTTCTGCTTTTGTAGACAATCTTGAAATTTATTTATTAGAAAAAATCCTTAAGTAAAAAAACACAATTTTTAGCTTTTTCTTCTACTAGGCATGACAAATATTTGCTATTTATAAATAATAATATACAGGATGGAAGGGGACCGCTCCCGAAAACAAAGACAGGTAAACCTACCAGTCCTATTTGTAATGATAGGCTAGAAGAAAAATCGATTCAGATGAACAAAAAAAATGTTTTTTTCACCACGCGCGGTCGTTGAACTCTTGAACATATGATCGTGAGTTTTGAATAGATTGCGTCATTTCTCATCTGAGTATAGTTACGTATTTTTTATGGAATTATCGTTACATGGCACTGTCCTAATACGATGGACTGTGAAAAACTTAAAATTCGTTGGGAATAAAAAAATCTTCATCCGAATCGATTTTTTTAGCCTATCATTACAAGTAGGACTAGTAGGGTCACCTGTCTTTGTTTTCGGGAGCGGTCGACTTCCAGACTGTATAATAAATACCATTCTAATTAATCTTTTGCAACAACTTATACCTATGCAAAATTTCGGTAAAATGCTTTGTATTAGGTACATATTAAAATTCGAAACCATCGACTGGACTTCAATTTCTATATATACCTTAGGCATCAGTCATATAATTAATGAACTCTTACAATAACGACCGAATGACAAATAATTTTATTTATTTGTTGTTTACCTTAAACATTTATCTAAAGTTTGTAACGCATGTTACAAATATTCCTAAGGAAAGTTCCAGAGTAAATAGAAGGTCGCCCTATGCGATAGTGCTCTATGGAATATTTTTTTCGTTTGCATTTTATTATCTATACCTCAGTGTTTTTTGGCGAAATTCCATATTCCATATTATATCACGCACTTGAATTATATTCATTTCATTAGTGTTTTATAGTGTTATATTTAATGATTTTACTGGTATTTTCTCAACCCGATCCCGCCTTTCCCGCCTTTGTGATCACGCCTAATATTTTAAACGTCTCTCCAACCAATCTCTTGAACGGTTCTTGTAGTTTAGATAATATAATATATATATATATATATATATATATATATATATATATATATATATATATATATATAATATATATATATCGCGTAAACACGAGATATCATTATGACATCTACTTATCTTTAGGGTGTGTCAAGAGTTGAGAATTCATGATTTATTTATAATCGTAATGTAAGACGTTGTAACAACAAGTGATGTAGAGGGGATTACTGAAGTTGATAGCAAATTTATGATAACACTATTTGCATAGTTACCGTTTTCGAGATATTTTCTACCATAAACAAACTTGTTTTTCTTTTATTGAAGTAAAACTTTATATGGATGGGATTCGAAATTTTGATATGAAACTTCTTTTTTTATTGGTCTTGGTGGGAAACGAGCAAGCAGCACGTCTGATGGTAAATGCTACTGCCGCCCATGACCTTTTCAATATCAGGGGTACAGCTAGGCCAATGCTTACCAATGGAAATCTCAAATTCACCCACAAAGTTGGACTTTCGGAATTCTCGCTCACCGAACGAAGTACAGCAGCATATTGCCACTGCTCAGGTGCCAATTTTTTGCTAGAGTGTAATACTACCTCGGGTGGACGGGACCCCGACTGTAGATAGAAAACTGTCAAGTAGTGTGGTTCTACAACTATGAAGCCTTTTTGAGTAAGGAGTAGTTTGCAAGAAAAAGAGATTACTTACATGATTGCTATATTGGGTGTGACGTACCGTAGCCCGGCGTCAAAAAAAATGATTGCTATAATGAGTACTTACGCGTATTCCTTACATACATACATACATACATATCATCACGCCATATCCCTTGCAGGGTAGGCAGAGAGAACAGAGTGCCAGAGAACTCTATCCTTGCATACTTCACTCGCTTCCTCAACATTCATAATTTTCTTCATACACGCTCGCCGGTTTCGGAGACTCTTGACTCCACCTTCCTTCAGTACATGACCGATCTGGTCTAGGTAGGTTAGTCTCGGTCTCCCTCGGTACCTACATCCTTCCACTTTCGCATTGTATATCTTCTTAACCAGACGTTCGTTCGGCATTCTTTCCACATGTCCGAACCATCGGAGCATTCCCTTTCGCATCTTTACACCAATACTCTCTTTCATACCTACTCGCTCTCTTACGTCGTCGTTACGAATGCGGTCGGTCAGCCTAACTCCACAGATTTTTCGAAGAGATCGCATTTCGACCGCATTAATTAAAAACGCGTATTCCTTACATGCAAAGTAAAATGTGTGCGACGAATACGGGCACTTGAGAAAAATGAAACATACGCCTTTCTCGCTTTTGAAATTTGATATAAATAAATTAATAATTTCCGTGTGGTTTCGGAGTAAGGATACAACTCACCACCCCTATCTTACCCGTAAGTGAACGTAAGAGACGACTAAGGGGTATAAAACGCATATAACATCTATGCAAGAGAGGTAAAACTCGAAACAAACCCCCATACCAACACGTCTGATCAGCGTGGCATAGTAGGTTAATTTCCTTTCCAATTAATAGACATATATGAGCTGAGATGATGAAATTAATGATAAACACAATCTAATGCGATTTAAAAGTGATTGATAAATAACTAAAATTTCATTGCATCATTTTATTTTAGCTCATATACTGCTGGTCTCCAGCCTCCTCCATTATAGAAGGGAAATGAACCTACTATACCACGATGGTCAGGCAACATGCCTGCCAGGCAATATAGGGTTTTGTTTCGAGTTTTCCTTCTCTTTCGTAGATGTTATATGTGGTTTATATCCCTTAGTCGTCTTTTATGATCACCTAACGGTGGTGGTGACTTGTATTCTTACTCCACACGGCAAAACTTAAAGAAGTTCAAAACTCTCCTATAAAAATATTCACTTCAAAAATATTACGTTTTATTTTCTTTATTGCAGACTAGCCGTATAATAGCGATACGTAGAGAAGACCAGTCAGTATGGGAGAGACGAGCGCCATTTTGTCCTTCCAACGTGAACCGGCTTGTACGACAAGGCGTCAAAGTTATTGTACAACCTTCCAATCGACGAGCCTACCCGATGCAGGTAATATGTTACTACATGATGTCTGATGGATGGATTTTTGATAGTCTCATGTCTTTATATCCAAATGGATTTTTTATTTAGTTTTGAGGTTCTCTAATACCTATATCATAAAAGTTCACACTCTAATACCAATGAAATTAAATAGGGTACATCTTTGAGTCATTCCATTTGCAAAAAAAAAGGAAACCATTCAAATGTACAAGGGTTTTCTACAAGAATACCCATAAAAATATCTGCAGTCGATTTCCTCATTCTTTTTTTGAAGTTAATAAAAAGCATGTGAATACCTCTCAGTATCCTTTTACAGTAATTAATGCGGATTTGCTTGGAATTTGCCTTATACGACAGATAATGACAAGTATGAATAGCTATACTTATTTCTGTCCCTCACCACGCAAACAGAGTGGTATGTAATTTATGTCCATTAATTGTATGTTTATGTAGTTTGCCAGGATACAACCATTGATTTCTTAGTGTGACTTGTCTCTGAGTGCGTGTGACACGTGGATGCATTTAAATTTCTTTGATATAGAATAAAAATCACTTAAATTATAAATTAACAAGAAAACCCCAGCCCGTTGGTTTGTTTGTAGACGTCGGTATATTGTAACGCCGCCTAGTGGCGAGTTACATCAATGGGGATAACATATAAACCTTCTCCGTGAAAATATACATATACATAAATAAAATCATAATGATTGGTCAAATAGTTTCTGAGTTTAGCGATGTCATATATACAAACATCCTCTTTTATAGATATAAATAAGTAAACTTAAAAAAGTATATGTTGATAATATATACACATGTTTTAATTAATGATTCAAACCATCCAAATAAAATTTTAGTAACTTGTCACGAGCGACTCGCGACAGTATGTGCTTGACTGCAAGTTATATTTTTACAACGTCATTTCCATTATGAGGGAATTTCCGTTTCCGTTTTCATTCGGTCATCTCTTAGCCGCGCTTACAAGAGGTTTTGCTTTAAATGGTTTTGCTTAAAATATGTATAATATGTTTTAAAACTTTTGTTCTTTTTCAGTCATATTTAAATGCGGGAGCTGTAGTACAGGAAGATATAAGCGAAGCAAGCGTAATCTTCGGTGTGAAACAAACACCAGTCGACTTACTCATACCCAACAAGACATACTGTTTCTTTTCTCACACGATTAAAGCTCAAGAAGCTAATATGCCAATGTTGGACGCTATTTTGGCGAAGGTAATTGAGAGATTAATTAAAATTTATAATACCCGATAGTGAAATTTGTGTCATGTCCTATTAATCTTCTATGCGTCGTCATGACAAGTATATAATAGTACATTACTGCTGCGGCCAGCAAAAGAGGAATTGATGGACGAACGTGTAAATGTGGTCCGAGGCGTAGCCGAGGCACACATACGTAAGTCCATCAATTGCTAGTTGTGGCCATGGCTTGTATAGTGCTTTTCTCAAATAATGCGCGAAAATTAAAAGTAATTAGTACTAAGTAGAACTGTATGCATGACGAACAACGACCAACATTTTTCACGTGCTAAAGGATTCATTTGTGTTGTTTTTTATCATTATCAAATAGGTTTCTTTTTCAAGCCAGTTCCAAATTTAAATAAACTCTGATAAGTTGCCTATTTAGTTACCATATTTTATAGTAATAATCAAAAGCGTTCCTTTTTTAAAATACGCGATAGATATATATTTACATATATATATATTTATTTGGCGGCTACACACAGAAATATGACAGATATGGATTTTCATACAGTTTTTGCCGGCCGCTGCTCGCATGTATTTGGTAGTACAGCAATATCGATTTATCTCGATGAAGGTAGTCAACATAATGTTTAAATTTCCAAGAATGTTTGAGAAAAATTAATTGCATATAATTCTAAAATTGGACTAAAACTTTGTCTATTTCCTCTTCAAAATGAAAGATAATTTAATGTTTAATATCATGTCAATGGAACGGGTGGTCAGTTAGTTATATTTCAAGGTTATCTCTTCTTGCAATAAGATACGTATTTGCTTACATAATTGGTCTTTTATAACATTCGCGGGTTATATTAGTGAATTGTAGGTAATCTTACTTTATCGCAGGAACAATTAATCAAATCATAAAATACTGAATCGTTATTATCCTGCTATTTATCCCAATTACTTCGGGTTGATGCAATATTATGTACTTTTCTTCAAATTCCACTTATCACTTACATATTGTCAGTTTTAACATATTAAATTAATACAATAAACTACCACCGGATCGGAAGTAGACCACTACTGAGAAGATCCGGCAAAAAACTCAGCGGGTTAGTCTATTATTGTAATTTCTTTTAATTTTTTTTTATACAATAAATGGTAGGTACTATACCTATTTAATAAGATGGTGGTGGTAACATATTTAATAAGAAATGAAACAACAAACATTTAATAAAGAAAACAACTTTTTTCAATTATTTAATATCACCAACTATTAATTTTATTACGATACTATAGGATTCAACAACGTTTTAATTCGTTAGAATTGTTGTTTGATATGAAAAAAAATAGTGCTTGCAAAAGGCAATAACTATAATTGTAAAAACAAATGAATAGATATTATTAAAAATTTCTTAAGTTTAAAATAATATAAATTAACTATTTACTCATTACAATTACAAAATATAAAAATAATTTTGTAATAATTAGAATTCGTTAAATTTTGCACAACATTATCATTCGCGCATTTCTACTTACAATCATTGCAAGATAACCTTCGTGTCGCGACCCAATTTTGCTCACCTTATACATTAATAAGTAAGTAAATTTATATAATAGATAACATTAAAACAAATTAACTATGCAAACACGATTTAGGTTCCTACAAACGGGAATTCCATTCAACAAGAACAAAACTTCGGTCTAATGATCAGTTCATTAGCTTGCGTATTATTAGACATATTTTTTTAAAGGACACCACTCTTTTTTTTGCGGTGGGCTATGGATTCGTCTCGCCCCGCCAAATCGGTCCGGGGTGACGGAAGAGACGGCGCATTACCAAATGCACAAAAATGCGCAAATGCTAAAAATTTCAGTAATTTGAATAACAAGGTTGTGTCATCGTTTAATACAATTCTAACTGTAAAGTTTAAAGTATTAAGTCTATACAATGTGTAAACATTGTCCGATATATGGCATACGTCACCTTGAAGACGTAAGATATAATATGATTCGAAATTTGCATGTCCTAAAATAGTTCACGATGGTGTAAGTGGCAGCACGGTTGGGCCGGATTCCCAATAGGTGCGGGTTCGAACCCCGCTTGTGACATCATTTTTCGTTTCGTATCGGGTATTTATAAATAATTAAGCATATTAAATGCTAAAAATTTCAGTAATTTGAATAACAAGGTTGTGTCATCGTTTAATACAATTCTAACTGTAAAGTTTGAAGTATTAAGTCTATACAATGTGTAAACATTGTCCGATAGATAGCATACGTCACCTTGAAGACGTAAGATATAATATGATTCGAAATTTGCATGTCCTAAAATAGTTCACGATGGTGTAAGTGGCAGCACGGTTGGGCCGGATTCCCAATAGGTGCGGGTTCGAACCCCGCTTGTGACATCATTTTTCGTTTCGTATCGGGTATTTATAAATAATTAAGCATATTAAATGCTAAAAATTTCAGTAATTTGAATAACAACGTTGTGTCATCGTTTAATACAATTCTAACTGTAAAGTTTGAAGTATTAAGTCTATACAATGTGTAAACATTGTCCGATAGATGGCATACGTCACCTTGAAGACGTAAGATATAATATGATTCGAAATTTGCATGTCCTAAAATAGTTCACGATGGTGTAAGTGGCAGCACGGTTGGGCCGGATTCCCAATAGGTGCGGGTTCGAACCCCGCTTGTGACATCATTTTTCGTTTCGTATCGGGTATTTATAAATAATTAAGCATATTAAATGCTAAAAATTTCAGTAATTTGAATAACAAGGTTGTGTCATCGTTTAATACAATTCTAACTGTAAAGTTTGAAGTATTAAGTCTATACAATGTGTAAACATTGTCCGATAGATGGCATACGTCACCTTGAAGACGTAAGATATAATATGATTCGAAATTTGCATGTCCTAAAATAGTTCACGATGGTGTAAGTGGCAGCACGGTTGGGCCGGATTCCCAATAGGTGCGGGTTCGAACCCCGCTTGTGATATCATTTTTCGTTTCGTATCGGGTATTTATAAATAATTAAGCATATTAAATGCTAAAAAATTCAGTAATTTGAGATTACCCCAGTTTCGTATTCATAAACTTCTGACCTCTTTTGCTCTAATGATAATCCAAACTGTAGCCAACATATAAACTAGATTATAAGTTTAATTGGACTTTTGGCGGGAATATGAAAGTGTCATGTAGTTGTTTTGTATTATATTCAATATGTTAGTGTAATTAAATATTAAGTAATTTTGATGCCATTTTATGTAATGTGATGCGTAGGAATTGCTGGGATGTAATGAATATGATATAAAAGTGCTTTATAACGTTTTTGAAATACCACCAAAATTCCCATAAGATTTACACATTACATTACATTAAATTAATAATGTCGCCATAAACCGATTAACGGCGAAGGTTTGACTTACTGATGGACAACGATTAATTAAAGTTATTAATAACGTGCAGAAAATTGTATCTCGACACTGGCAAAAATGGTTCGTATAAGCTGATTGCCATCACAAAAAAGAAGAAGAAGAGTAATTCATCATCATTCATCATTCAGTGGATGAATTTGTATATCTTGGATGTGGATTTAGCCGAGATGGACGGTACACCACTGATATAGAGCGAAGAGTGAATGCGGGAAATAGAGTGAACGGAGCGTTGGGGCAACTTCTCGGCAGCCACCACCTCAGCCAGAAGGCACGTGTAGCAATACAGTGCTTGTCCCAACATTACTGTATGGAAGCGAGAGTTGGGTATGCAGAAAAGAGTATGAAAGTAAAATTAATGCGGTCGAAATGCGATCTCTTCGGAAAATCTGTGGAGTTAGGCTGACCGACCGCATTCGTAACGACGACGTAAGAGAGCGAGTAGGTATGAAAGAGAGTATTGGTGTAAAGATGCGAAAGGGAATGCTCCGATGGTTCGGACATGTGGAAAGAATGCCGAACGAACGTCTGGTTAAGAAGATATACAATGCGAAAGTGGAAGGATGTAGGTACCGAGGGAGACCGAGACTAACCTACCTAGACCAGATCGGTCAGGTACTGAAAGAAGGTGGAGTCAAGAGTCTTCGAAACCGGCGAGCGTGTATGAAGAGAATTATGAATGTTGAGGAAGCGAGTGAAGTATGCAGAGATAGAGTTCTCTGGCACTCTGTTCTCTCTGCCTACCCTGCAAGGGATATGGCGTGATGATATGTATGTATGTATGTATGTAAGAGTAATTCAAGTAGACTGATCAATATTAAGAAATATACAGAATAAGGTATATTTTGACAGCTGGAGTTGTTATATATAATCAACTCAACAGCTTTATTCTTTCAGAATATCAGATTAATAGACTACGAAAAGTTGATGGATGACTCTGGCAACCGAGTGGTAGCGTTCGGTAAATATGCTGGAGTAGCTGGCATGATCAATATTCTGCATGGCATTGGATTGAGACTCCTTGCTCTTGGACATCACACACCATTCATGGTAAGTTTTGTTGGCGTCAAAAATTTAAATCTTGTTCAGATATTTTACGAAAATCGTAACATAGATTCTAACATACTTTCATGTTAGGCTTTTACAGCACAAGATGTTCTAGGGAAGGGAAGCTAGGGCTTAGGAGCCGAAAAGTTATAATCATCATCATCATGCTCTTATCCCAATCACTTGGGGTTGATGCTATATCAGTGCTCGTCTATCCATGTCATGCTTCACGCAGCTTATCCATCTTTTCTTTTGTCTTTCTTTACTCCTACAGCCTTCAGCATTCATACTTAAAACTTTTCTCACAACGTTACTTTCATCCCATCTCATCACATGTTCTACTAGGTCAAGCGTTCACTCTTTAACTTATCCGTCACTGGCACCACCTAAAATATGATCATATTGGCTTATATTCTACAATCGTCTTTGTGCATAAATTATTTTGTATATTCCGTAAGTTTATCCCTACTAAATATTATAAATGTGAAAGTAACTCTGTCTGTTTGTCTCGCTTTCACGGCAAAACTACTGAACTGATTTAAATGAAATTTGGTACATAGATAGTCTAAAGCCTGAGAAAGGACATAGACATACTTTTTAATTGGAAAAAGCGTTGTAAAGGGTTGAAAGGGGGGATGAAATATAGTAGGAGGAATAGTTACTTTGGATTAACGCTAACTTACGACTATTCCACGCGGACGAAGTCGCGGGCAGAAGCTAGTATAAAATAATGCTACAGTAAGATAATTCACGCACACTTTATACCACTAAATAATAAACGATATGGATGTTCTCTGTTTATAAAGAACAAGATTGAATATATTATCTAAATAGTGTTCAAGCTTTATCTTCTTACCACCTTAGCAAGCAGTTTCGCTTGTGTGGATTACTTAATTAATAATTGTATTATTTGAATACCCACATTGTTCAACGACGTAGTAATAACAGCAATAATGTTTTTCTTTCTTGCTTATGGTAGCAAAAGAGCAAGCAGCACGTCTGATGGTAAGTGTTACTGCCACCCATAGACCTTTGCACTAGGGGTATAGGAGTCGATTTTCTGCGAGATTGTCATACTACCCCCAGCGGCCCGCGGCTTTAGACAGAAAATTGTCAACCCTATTTTTGTGTGGCCCTTTTTTTTGTGGTGGTCTGTGGCGGCGGTTGCGCCAAGCCACATCGGTCCAGGACGACGGAAGAGGCGGGGCGCAACCCCATAGACCCACCATGCAAACACCTCTCTTCGCCGTGCGAGCGGGCCACCGGTACCCGATCTTTGTCTTCGGTGGCCCGCCCAGCAACAGTGTGGTCCCAGCGCTATTATTTATTATAAGTCAATTGTATTTTTTGTCAGTCGACATGAAAACCACGAATGAGCTGAATGTTTGCCGGCCATTGTTAGAAATTTAAATTGTCATAGAAGTTGAAATTTTTTTTTGGCCGATTTGGTACCATTTATCATTATTGGTTCTCTCCTAAATGTAGCAGCGTTGTATAATCTTTCTCGATAAACAGGTTATCAAATAATTACAGATTTTTTGGAAACCATGTCACAGTTCCTAAGATTATCGTAGTGTTTAAATAAACAAACTCTTCAGCTTTATAATTGTTTTATAGATTTCTGATCAATCAATACATCCAGTGACAGTATTAGGTCCTATGACACCAAAGACTCAAGTTAATTTGACGCTCTCACATATAAAAATAATCATCATTCATCATCATTCTCCTACTATTATTCCAATTACTTGGGGTCGATTAAATATATACTCTTCTTTCATAGTAGGTACATATTGTAAAAGTTATTGGCAATAGTTTTATGACCGGCCGCCTGTCAGACGTCAACCTTCCTCGGGAATGTAATTATTGACCAAACGGCATCAGATGGAGTTGGCCCAGGCCCATTATAAGGCGTCGATAGCAGGCTCTTAGTCATCTTTTACGATATCCACGAGCAAAGTACCCGACTAGAAATTTTTTCGTCTTCCTTAGCAGGACCGGACCGGGCATGCCCGATCTGGACCAGATAAGGTATGTAACGCAGAAGATATATCTGGACCCGATCAGGAAAACCTTATCGGGTCCAGATCAGGCATTCCTGATCGGGTCCAGATCAGGCATTCCTGATCGGGTCCAGATCAGGCGTTCCTGATCGGGTCCGGATAACATTTTACTGATCGGAACCAAATCAATCATCTGCGTTATATATCTTGCCTGATCCAAAACGAGTATGCCCAGTCCGGTCCTTTTAAAAAACATGTTTAATAGGTAAAAATATAAATTAATATATGACGTAGACACCGAATGCAGTGCTATATTCTTATCATAGAGAGTCCCAGTGAGCCGTTCCGATTATGGCGCAACCACCAGATGCTAACAACTGCAACTGTCGCCTGAATTTCTCATTCATGACCTGATCGATCTGTTTTAATCTGATTCGATAACAACTAATTTGATATTAGGCCATGTCATTACGCTTCGGAGAATCTTAACACCGAGATTCAAATAATGACGTCATTTTACTAACACCATCTATTTATTATGACCCAAAACATTAAATGTTAGAATGGTTGTTACAATTTAATATTTCTATCTATCTATGTTTTCAAATGTTAGGTACATTTATATATATATATATATATATATATATATATAGGGGGGAATAGTCCGGAGCGTGCTCGTTCGCGTCCCCTGCCAGTCTAATTAGACTGCTAATCCGGCTCGAAATGCGTACCGCAATGCGGGTTAGGGCATCCCCCGGAGGCGACGCGTACCGACCCGCCCCCGTCGGTACGAACATCGGCAGTTGCGGCGATGGGGGCCGCCACCCATCACGCCTTGCCCAGTTAGGCGAGTCGAGGAGAACGGAGTGCCGGGTGGGCACGTGGAATGTAAGAGGTTGTGTGGAAGGTAAGTTGCACGAGCTGATATCCGTCATGGCGGACAAACAGCTAGACGTGCTCTGTGTAACAGAGACCAAGCGAAGGGGCAGCGACGCCTGCGATCTTCCTGGTGGCGGGATGGCTCTGTGGTCTGGTGTACCACAGAGCGATCGAGCCAGCATGGGGGTAGGAGTGCTGTTGTCCTCTCGCTTGGCCTCAGGTGTGAAGGATTACGGAATGTATGATCCCAGACTTCTCTGGGTCCGTATAAAACTAGGTGTCACCAAGGTATTCATGGTTGTAGCATATGCTCCCGTAGGATCCTCGGTGGCATCAGACCTAGAGAAGTTTTGGGATAATGTTAGGGAAGTTCTGAATATGGCAGAAACCAGTGAACGCGTGATTGTATGCGGAGATTTGAACGGATGGGTGGGGACCAAGCGTCCCGACTATGAGGACGTACTTGGTCCATTTGGTGATAAGAGAGTGAACGACGCAGGTAGGCTCATAGCGGATGTATGCATGGAGAGAAACCTTATTGTGTCAAACACATTTTTCCAACACAAGGACATCCATATGTATACATGGAGAAGGAATGAACAGAAAAGCATAATAGATTTAATTTTGGTAGACAGTCGTCTCCGAAGCAAAATATTGGACGCAAGAGCCTACAGGGGCCCCACAGTCGACACGGACCACTATCTCGTTATTGCGAGATTTAGTGGTCTGTTCAGAAAGTGGAGGCACTGGCGAGAGCGTGTCCACTTCGGAGGGCTTGAAAGAATAAAGGTTGAAAGGTTGCAAGAAGAGTGTGTAAGAGAAAAGTATGCAGAGGGTGTTCGAGAACGGCTGACGGTGGCAAACCAGCCGCAATCAGACATTGAAGAATGCTGGAGAGTATTGAAAGAGAGTATGGTAGATACAGCGAAAGAAGTATGTGGAAGTTCAAAGAAGCATAGAAAAACAAATGGTGATGCATGGTGGGATGCGGAAGTGGCAGCTTCCGTAGAACAAAAGAAGAAAGCGTGGCTGGACTATGTCTCTTCTTTGAATCTGAATGACAGTATGACTGAACAGAAGAAAGAAATATATCGGCAATGTAAGAATGACACCAAGGCCTTAGTGAAAGAGAAACGTGATAGAGCAAGTATGAGTGCAGAAGATAGGCTGACTAAAAACTTCGAGGGTAACACCAAACTCTTTTGGAGGGAGGTGAAGAAGTCTCGGGGTGGTTGGTCAGCCTTCAGAATGAATAAAATAAGGTCTAAAGGTGGAGACATTCTTACACAAACACAAGACGTGTTAAGCCGATGGAGTGAATATTTTGGCGATATGTATGCGGATGCTACGGTTGGCGCCGGTGTTGGATGTAGTTTAGTAGATCAACATTCGACAACGGCGTCCTCCGATGGCATCAGTATGGATGAAGTTGAATGGGCGATAAGAAGTTTGAAAAATGGTAAGGCAGCGGGCATTGATATGGTGTCTGCCGAGATGATCAAGCTCGGTGGCTCTTGTGTCTGGGAGGCGTTCCTGTTGCTCCTCAATTTATGTTGGAGCTCGGGAATGGTTCCCAGGGACTGGAATAGCGCAGTCATCGTGTCTTTGTTTAAAAACAAGGGTTCACGTTATGACTGCGCAAATTACAGAGCCATAAGTTTGACCAGTTTGGCAGCAAAAGTGTATGGAAAAATTATTGAAAGGAGAATGAGGATGGTGTCCGATGGTTTACTGTGTGAGACACAAGGAGGTTTCAGGAGTGGAAGGGGATGCATTGATCAAGTGTTCTCTCTGCGCAACATTGTGGAGAAGCATCTGGCTCTAGGTCAGA
This sequence comes from Lymantria monacha, assembly GCA_905163515.2. Taxonomy (NCBI): domain Eukaryota; kingdom Metazoa; phylum Arthropoda; class Insecta; order Lepidoptera; family Erebidae; genus Lymantria; species Lymantria monacha. The sequence goes on from LR991087.1 coordinate 6,291,491, forward strand.
GGGTTTTTTGCAGTTTTGTGGATCTGGAGAGAGCATTTGACACGGTTGTACGAAAGTAACTTTGGGACATTTTACCGGAGTATGGTATTAACGGTAAACTGCTACAGGCTGTACAGTCCAGTTACATGGGCTGTAGAGCCTGTGTGCGGCTGGATGATGGAATTTCGCCTTGGTTTGACGTCAATATCGGCGTTAAGCAGGGGTGCGTTCTGTCAGCCAGGCTGTTTATCATATATCTGGATAAATGTCTCCAAAGGTTGAACGATATGAATGTGGGAGTCCAGATGGGTGACTCAGTGGTCACTGCTCTGCTTTATGCAGATGATTCAGTCCTGCTGGCACAGTCAGCGACTGACCTGCAGACCCTAGTCGACACAATGACAGAAGATTGTAAGAAAAGGGGTCTACGCGTGAATGTGAGCAAAACCAAAATAATGGTCTTTGAAAGAGATAAAACCAGAACAGTTGTAAGAGTAACAATAGGTAATGATGTACTAGAGCAAGTGGATGAATTTGTATATCTTGGATGTGGATTTAGCCGAGATGGAAGGTACACCACTGATATAGAACGAAGAGTGAATGCGGGAAATAGAGTGAACGGAGCGTTGGGGCAATTTTTCGGCAGCCAGCACCTCAGCCAGAAGGCACGTGTAGCAATACATAACGCAGTGCTTGTCCCAACATTACTGTATGGAAGCGAGAGTTGGGTATGCAGAAAAGAGTATGATAGTAAAATTAATGCGGTCGAAATGCGATCTCTGCGGAAAATCTGTGGAGTTAGGCTGACCGACCGCATTCGTAACGACGACGTAAGAGAGCGAGTAGGTATGAAAGAGAGTATTGGTGTAAAGATGCGAAAGGGAATGCTCCGATGGTTCGGACATGTGGAAAGAATGCCGAACGAACGCCTGGTTAAGAAGATATACAATGCGAAAGTGGAAGGATGTAGGTACCGAGGGAGACCGAGACTAACCTACCTAGACCAGATCGGTCATGTACTGAAGGAAGGTGGAGTCAAGAGTCTCCGAAACCGGCGAGCGTGTATGAAGAGAATTATGAATGTTGAGGAAGCGAGTGAAGTATGCAGAGATAGAGTTCTCTGGCACTCTGTTCTCTTCTGGATATGGCGTGATGATATGTATGTATGTATGTATGTATATATATATATATATATATATATATATATATATATATATATATATATATATATTATTTATTTTTGTTTTTTTACTTTAAATATAAATTATTTTTATATTATTAATTAAACATTATTATTATTATTAAATACACATGATTAATTAAAGATTTCAGATTAATCTCCTCTGATGCAAATACAATTTCGCCGTAGCATAAATATGACAATCATATCACTTTTTTGAATTTTGATTGATATTTTTTTTTGTGTTACGAAAACTGTTTCTGGTTCTGATATACTACAAGCCTTACTATATACTTGATGATATTTCACATCAGGCTATCCTTATTTGGTCCTGATCCGGTATGCCTTACCATACTTGATGTTATTTCACATCAGGCTATCCTGATCAGGACCAGACCTGGTCCTGATAGGGTTTGCCGGATCCGGCATGCCTCATTCTGTCCTGATCGGGTCCTGATCCGGTATGCCTTACCATACTTGATGATATTACACATCAGGCTATCCATATTTGGTCCTGACCTGGTCCTGATCCGGTATGCCTTACCATACTTAATGATATTTCACATCAGGCTATCCTTATTTGGTCCTGATCCGGTATGCCTTACCATACTTAATGATATTTCACATCAGGCTATCCTTATTTGGTCCTGATCTGGTCCTGATCCGGTATGCCTTACCATACTTAATGATATTTCACATCAGGCTATCCTTATTTGGTCCTGATCTGGTCCTGATCCGATATGCTTTACCATACTTGATGTTATTTCACATCAGGCTATCCTGATCAGGACCAGACTTGGTCCTGATAGGGTTTGCCGGATCCGGCATGCCTCATTCTGTCCTGATTGGGTCCTGATCCGGTATGCCTTACCATACTTGATGATATTACACATCAGGCTATCCTTATTTGGTCCTGACCTGGTCCTGATCCGGTATGCCTTACCATACTTGATGATATTTCACATCAGGCTATCCTTATTTGGTCCTGACCTGGTTCTGATCCGGTATGCCTTACCATACTTAATGATATTTCACATCAGGCTATCCTTATTTGGTCCTGATCTGGTCCTGATCCGGTATGCCTTACCATACTTAATGATATTGCACATCAGGCTATCCTTATTTGGTCCTGATCTGGTCCTGATCCGGTATGCCTTACCATACTTAATGATATTTCACATCAGGCTATCCTTATTTGGTCCTGATCTGGTCCTGATCCGGCATGCCTTACCATACTTGATGTTATTTCACATCAGGCTAGCCTGATCAGGACCAGACCTGGTCCTGATCGGGTTTGCCGGATCCGGCATGCCTCATTCTATCCTGATCGGGTCCAGATACATGATCTGGTTGAACCATACTTGTTTTCTAGTCGGGTAAGGGCTGGTAGTATTCGTAGCCGCTACCACACAGCTATAAAAATAATATTATCTTTAAAATTTTAACATCTTTAGGTTGTAAAAACAATAAGAGAATCAATATAATTTGGTCTTACGGTTAATAAAATTTAAAACATTTGCCACTTCAAAATATTTTGCTAATGATTTGGCGCCAAGGCACCGTAGTGCCTGAGCCTAGATCCATCATTAAACATATCATTGAATTCATTCCTATCTTATCGTTTCTGCTATTATCTGAATGCCTTACATTATCTACAGTGCGAATAGTAACTAGATAAATAAGGTAAACCTTGCCTATAAATATCGCGGTGGGGTAGATTATGTATTTATTTTGTTGCGAAGGTAAAGTCTTTATGATTCCTAATCTGATACCGTTTTTTTACATAATTATATTTTCAAGGCGACTTGATGGTAAGCAAGTAGATTGCAAGCTTAATAAAAATCAAAAAGCCTCTTGGTAAAGGTTGCTGGCAATCGTTGGATTCAGGCGATACAGGACCGCACTTTGTTGTGAAATATGAGGGAGGCCTATGTCCAGCAATGAATGATAAAAAACTGATTATGATGAACCAAAACTTTTACATTAATAACACAAATAATAATAATAACGGCTACTCATACTATTTGGTCGTCTGTGTGGTGACGGAGTAAGAATACAATTCACCACCCCTATCTTACCCGTAGGTGATCGTAAGAGATGACTAAGGGATATGAAACGCATATAACACCTATGCGATAGAAGGAAAACTCGATACAAAACCCTTTACCAACACGTCTGACCAGCGTGGTATAGTAGGTCAATTTCCCTCCTATTATGGAGGAGGCTCGAGCCCTACAATGGACAGATTTGGATAAAAAATTTCACACAGATAGAACATTTCCTAGATTAAACCATACGATAATTTTATCACGATAATAATATATGTTCCCTCGGGAGGATAGTTTAACTTTGGGTAAGTTACTTTTTAAGCGGGCATAGCTGAAGTACATAAATGGATTAATATCTCTGAAAGCCATGGTAATTCACTTGATATAGACAAACGTTTGGTCTTCAGTTAAAAATTTTCTGTTGTGGTTTACATACATACATACATACATATCATCACGCCATATCCCTTGCAGGGTAGGCAGAGAGAACAGAGTGCCAGAGAACTCTATCTCTGCATACTTCACTCGCTTCCTCAACATTCATAATTCTCTTCATACACGCTCGCCGGTTTCGGAGACTCTTGACTCCACCTTCCTTCAGTACATGACCGATCTGGTCTAGGTAGGTTAGTCTCGGTCTCCCTCGGTACCTACATCCTTCCACTTTCGCATTGTATATCTTCTTAACCAGGCGTTCGTTCGGCATTCTTTCCACATGTCCGAACCATCGGAGCATTCCCTTTCGCATCTTTACACCAATACTCTCTTTCATACCTACTCGCTCTCTTACGTCGTCGTTACGAATGCGGTCGGTCGCGGTTGTGGTTTATATTCTTACTAACACTAAATGGAAAGCAATTACCTACTCAATTTAAAAAAATCAGTATGGACATATATTTTTTGTCGATAGCATATAGGACCAGCTCACAACTACAGGAATTCCATGATGGCTCGCCAGGCGATCAGGGATGCTGGCTACGAAGTTGCACTCGGAATGATGCCGAAATCTTTAGGACCTCTCACCTTTGTATTCACTGGTTCAGGAAATGTATCACAGGTAATTTTCAAAGTGGTTTTTTTAAGCGTGTTGGTTTAATTAGTGGTCTCCTATGCCAATTGTAGCGGGTTCGATCCCCAAACGGCACTATTCTTTGTGCGATCCATATGTAACTGTCTGGGTCTTATTTGTGTCCAATTGTTTATAAAATCACCCAAGATTGTGTTTTGTGTTTTAAAAGAAATAAATGATAAATGAACGTCCAGGCAACAAAAAGCAGACACTATTAAAAAATAAAAACATCCAAATATTAAGAGACACATGGGCAATTTATTCATCATCTTCATTATCATCTCAACTAATGTTGGTCCCACTGCTGGGCTCAAGTTTCCTTCAAAATGAGAGGGAAATTGAACTACTATAACCTCGCCGGTCAAATGGGTTGGTATATGGTATTATTTCGAATGTACCCTCTCTTGATGATAATGAATGATGAAGCGACTATTTTAAAATTTGCTGTCACGATTTTTCATTTTATTTTCGTATATAATCTTCAGAGCAGTACCAATATATATTATCTTAAGTTATGTTCAAGGCACTGCTTCACTCAGTCTACAAGATTCGATCTTAAGAAACTTGCTATTTGTAAGTTTCTTATCAAGTTAAATTAAAGTTTAAGAAATAATCTATTTGCTATTATATAATTCACCTATCACTAATAATAACCTTTCTATTATTTATTTTTTTGTTATTAAACTCTAGGGAAGTCAAGAAATATTCCAAGAGCTACCCCACGAATACGTGCCCCCAGAGATGCTTAGGAAAGTCGCTGAACATGGAAGTAAGTTACGCTTTTATCAATAAAACATGTTTTTTACATGCTCTAAATAATCCAAGCGCCGTAGCAAAAAAAGTAGGTTTGTAATGCAACGTACGGGACCTGGTAGTTTTTTTTTGGAATATGTTCAAGGTTGTCCCCTGATTGTAAATCCAAGTGGACGCGGCGGGGGGAGGTTCACTTCAGCCGCCATCTTGGAAAACACGTTTTATTGAATATCTCGCGAACCGCGCATTGTACGACAAAAATTGTAGAGATCATTATTGTAGATAATAATATTTGCCATCTTTTTTATTTAAAACTTTTTTTTGTATAACACATAGGTTTTTAATTATAGCGAATCAAACTTTTTACAATATGGTTTTTACTAAATATTTATTTAATGGTCAATGATAAATTAAAAATAATGGTAACTGAATTGTAGAGCATAAAATTACCTATAAGTTTTATAAGAAACTTTTTCTCGTAGCATTTATAGTTTAAGAGCTATAACGCTGTAAATGAGATTATAATGCTGTATATTCAATTATGTCCCTATAAGTTGTAGTATATATTTCGGGTCGTTCGGAATTTCTCCCTCTTAACATTCCAACAGTATTCAGGTATAAATCCCAACCATTTTACAAAATCGGAAGTCTCTGTTAACTCGCTTCGCTACAAATGCTTCGGGAAATTGGCGAGTAAGACAAGGTTGAATTTATCACTTCTACCTCCAACACAAGATACGGCACGCTACCAATCTTTCAGAGTGTACCACCAGGTTCAAACTTGGCTTGGATTTTATCACGACGCTGAAAAATGGGGTTGGAAGCGAACTGCACAAGGGCTTGAACCAATTCGAACTGCTATGGCTCCTGCACCGTCTAGTTTGTTGCAAATAATATCGTGCGAATGCACCAAAAATTGCGGAGCTGCCTGCGGATGCCGAAAAGCTGTTCTCAAATGTTCGATTATTTTCTCCAATTGCAGCGGCCAAACATACGACAACGTGCCAAACATATTAGATGCCGTCCCAACCGAAGACCCAACCTTTGATTCGTCTCCTTCGGATATGGCGGAGGCAGAAGAGATAGATCCACAAGACGATGAGTGTCATCCCTAGACATCGAAAAAAATAAGACTCGCCCCGTAAAATAATGCGCCACTTTTTGTTTGTGTAAACAAATGTTTTTTCCGTTTTTTTGAAGTAACATTCGTAAAATTCTTTTCGTTTTAGTGATTTCGATAACAATTGGAGATACATAATAATAAAAATAATAACTATTACAATTCTTACGATGTAGCGGGATGTACTATTGTTTTTTGCTACATAGACAATCTTTTATGATGATACCGTTTTAAGTAACAATAAAGATCGACAAATTATTAGTTGTTCTCCACATTATTTATAATTTTAATTGATTTGCTGCACAGCTGTATTGACATTTTTTTGAACACTTTATGCCATTTTATGCGTTATGAAATGGTTTTCATATACAGCGAGCAATATTGCCACTGATAATGTACGAGGTGCAAGTTTTACTAAGCTGCAGCTCTTAGACTATAAATGCTACGAGAAAAAGTTTCTTATAAAATTTATAGGTAATTTCATGCTCTACAATTCAATTACCATTATTTTTAATTTATCATTGACCATTAAATAAATATTTAGTAAAAACCATATTGTAAAAAGTTTGATTCGCTATAATTAAAAACCTATGCGTTATACAAAAAAGAGTTTCAAATAAAAAAGATGGCAAATATTATTATCTACAATAATGATCTCTACAATTTTTGTCGTACGATGCGCGGTTCGCGAGATATTCAATAAAACGTGTTTTCCAAGATGGCGGCTGAAGTGAAGCCTCCCCCGCCGCGCCCACTTGGATTTACATTCAGGGGACGACCTTGAACATATTCCCAAAAAAAATTAGCAGGTCCCGTACGTTGCAAAAAAAAACCCGGCGCTTGGCCTAAAACTACTGACAACTTGGTTAGTTCTGTATTAAAATCATCCTGCGTGGTGGTAAAGGTTCTAATCTTGATTTGGACAATAAGGTGGTTGGTATATCCATATTAAGTCGAATTTACGTAGCAATATTTGGATGTACGACACCTGTTTACGTTATCATAGGCAAAGGTGGGAGTACTGATTTCCTATCATGAGTGTAATCGCCGCAATTTTGATTAGATTTAGAATAAATTGATTCGAGTTTGGATATAATTTGTATCTATTAGTTCCACGTTTATGAAGTATATAATATCGTGATCAAGAATTTATTTCTTTATTAAGTCTGCTCTCTTGCCTTAAATACTTTTTTATTATCTAGTAATTTATGGGTTTTTTGTTCCACATGAACACGTCAACTCCATTATTACTTTGATTAAATACTTTGATATTTATTATTTAAAAAAATATTATTGTTCTACAACAATATATCAGAGAAAACAGCATTTAATTCCATGGAATTATCTTTACGTAATGTGTGTATACACAGATTTAGATAAATTAAAAAAAAAATGTTATTTGGCTTTTATTTCTCTAATAAAGACATCCATGTTAATTTTCAATAAAATTTTTGAATATTTATAAAATACAGATTGGCCAAATTAGCCTGTTACAATTTTATTATTTGTATTGTCATTTTTTTTGCCTTATAACGACCTGGGCCAACTCCATCTGATGCCGTTTGGTCAACAATTATATTCCCAAGGAGGGTTGACGTCTGGCAGGCGGCCGGTCATGAAACTATTGCCAATTTCTTTTACAATATGTAGGTACTATGAAAGAAGAGTACATATTGTATCGACCCCAAGTAATTGGGATAAGAGTAGGAGAATGATGTATTGCTATTTTTTTGTTATTTTTTTTGGCCAGCTATGGTCTGGGACACTTCGCTCATTCGGTCCGGGCGACGAAAGGGCATTATATGTACCGCTGCCGGGTGTTGACTTATAAAATATAAAACAACTAATATTGCCAAGTACCTTCTCTATCTAGAATTTCAGAGTGCCTCGTTGACCAACGGGAAATTTTTTACTTTTATTTTATTTATTTATTTTGTAAATCATGGAAAACTTACAGTTTGATATATCGTAATAGACTAATTGTTAATAACATTGTTAGCTAATTACAAGTATTCACTTATAGTAATCGTATAAATGGATTGAGAGCATTCTGATTATACACAATATATCCAATTACATACACTTACAATATATTAAATTATGTTAGATTAATTAAAAAAATCTAGGCTTAAAAGCCTATGTGCTACATTTACATTTGTTACAAATGGGTCAATATCATGTTGCTTACTTAAATTATTAAAGCCTCTGCTTGCGCGTACCATAAGACTGTTTTGTCTGTAATTTGTTGCTGCAAGTGGTATCTGTAGGTACTGGAGGATGGAAATTACTGTACAGTAATAGCATTAAAATTGTCAATATCTTTGTCAATAAATTGTCAATATTACATACATACCTACTCGCTCTCTTACGTCGTCATCTGGACTCCCACATTCATATCGTTCAACCTTTGGAGACATTTATCCAGATATATGATAAACAGCCTGGCTGACAGAACGCACCCCTGCTTAACGCCGATATTGACGTCAAACCAAGGCGACATTCCATCATCCAGCCGCACACAGGCTCTATAGCCCATGTAACTGGACTGCACAACCTGTAGCAGTTTACTGTTAATATCATATTCCTGTAAAATGTCCCAAAGTTCCTTTCGTACAACTGTGTCAAATGCTCTCTCCAGATCCACAAAACTGCAGAAAACCCTCTGACCTACAGCCAGATGCTTCTCTACAATGTTGCGCAGAGAGAACACTTGATCCATGCATCCCCTTCCACTCCTGAAACCTCCTTGTGTCTCACACAGTAAACCATCGGACACCATCCTCATTCTCCTTTCAATAATTTTACCATACACTTTTGCTGCCAAACTGGTCAAGCTTATGGCTCTGTAATTTGCGCAGTCATAACGTGAACCCTTGTTTTTAAACAAAGGCACGATGACTGCGCTATTCCAGTCGCTATTCGGTATGTAAGCAGGAATATACCCTCCTTACAACTTAAAAACAATACTAAGACTTATCTTTTATAGGTCCAAACAAAATATATGGTTGCGAAGTACGTAGAAGACATCACTTGGAAAGAAAGAACGGTGGAGGATATGATCCTGACGAGTACGATGAGTTCCCAGAAAGATATATCTCTACATTTGCACAGAAAGTAAGTGTTTATAATATTTATTTCGTATTTATATTTCACTAATTAATTGCATGTACGTCCCGCTATAGGGCTGGGGTGTTCGCCACAATGGGAGGGCAAATCTACCACGCTAATGTCTGGTTAGTATAGGATTTAATTTCAGGATTTCTTTCTTTCTTATCTGCAAATCATATCTTTTAGACGTCTTTTAAGACTGTGTGTCTAAAAAGACGACTAGAAAAAATAAAGTGTGTGTGTCAGCTCCGACGCACGACTGGAGTATACTCCTTAAGTACGATTATCAAAACAGGCGCAAAAAAAGCTCATTTGACTATAAATAATAATAATATATATATATATATATATATATATATATATATATATATATATATATATATATAATTATTATTATTTACATTTATTAAAACTGTTTAGTGAAGTATTATCTCACGTCAGAAAGTGAAAGGTGCGCAGAATAGGTTGCGCACCAAAAACGTAACGAGGTCATTCGATTACTAGATTTTACGCCTCAATTTTTTCTGATACCGGGCGTCTTATATGAAAATCGATTCTTAAGGAGTAAACTCCAAAAACGACTCTAAAAAGACGACAAGAAAACGGTGCTGAATTATATTCTGACTCCATCATCACACGGTCAATTTACTCTGAAGTTGCCCTCTCTTGTAGATGTTATCGGCTTGCGTCACTTAGTCTTGTTTTTCGATCAACTACGAGAAAGAGGGAAGTGGTAATTAATACTTTGTATTCTGACCTATACACTACTTGATATACTTTGCCTTTGTTTGTTTAAAGTGAAAAAAAAAACAAAATATTTAATAGCGCTTTGACAATACAGTGTTTGCTTGCGGGAACGTGAAAGTTTTGTGTAATGCTCGTGTATTATATCAAATCTCTTGGTGTTAGCAAACAGCACACCTGGTGGTAAGTGTCACTACCGCTTATGGACCTTTTCAATACCAAAGGTACAGATAGGCCGCTGCCTACCTTTACAAACCGCAAACCCACCCCAGTTGGGCTTCCGGCTCTCTCGCTCACCGAACGAAATGTAGCATATTGCTATTACTCAGACGTCGATCTTTTGCGAGAGTGTGGTACTACCCCGGACGGACCGACCTGCGGCTGTAGACAGAGAACTGTCCACAGCGTAGTCCTACCACTATTATTATTTTCGTTTCCCACCAAAATTTTCCGAGGATATAATTAACAGTGTGGTCATCACATCACTCGGCTGGGCAGCGTTCGGGAAACTTAGGAGGATCTTCTCGTCTAATATTCCGCAGTGTCTGCAAACAAAGGTTTATAACCAGTGTGTGTTACCAGCGATCACTTACGGAACTGAAACGTGGTCTCTAAATGTTGGCCTCATCAAAAGGCTCAAAGTTGCTCAGCGTGCTATGGAGAAGGCTACGCTCGGTATTTCTTTACGTGATAGAAGCCGAAATACGGAAATCCGTAGAAGAACGGGTGTAACTGATATAGCCCGAAGAATTAGCGCGTTGAAGTGGCAATGGGCAGGCCACATCGCTCGACGAACCAATAACCGTTGGGGAAGAAAGGTCGTCGAGTGGAGACCACGAATCGGACGGCGCCGCGTAGGACGACCCCCACTAGGTGGACTGATGACATTATCAAGGTCGCAGGAAACCGCTGGATGCAGGTGGCGCGATACCGTGTTGAATGGTATTCTCGTGGGGAGGCCTATGTCCAACAGTGGACGTTTACGGGCTGATGGATGGATGGATGGATGATAGCATTGTTGAATTTGACAATTTGGCTTACTGATGGAATATGAAAAAAATAAAGAAACGAGTTAAGAAAAATTTAATTTGGCACTGGCAATAATAGCTCGTATTAGTAGCTGAATAAAAAAAAAAGACGAGTTTGACGATATTTAACATTTCGCAGTTACGCAGTAGCCGATAATAGCAATCCTACAAATTTGCTACGTGCGAAATAATATCAAAGTAGGTCATTGTATTCATTGCGATGTGACGTTATGAACGATAAAATTACTTTTATCACTGTACTCTCTTAAATTAAAAACCGTGATTAGATATGATAACGTTTTCCACTTTTTTGATTAGCAAATAAAATTTCGTGTGCTTGGATGTGATAATGATAACCCGCAATCATAAAAATTAAAGGAATACGCCGACCCTTTTTCAGGGCCTAGTGTGATGATTATCTCATCATCTCAGCTCCTAGATGTCCCACTGTTGGGCTCGAGCCTCCTCCATAATGGGAGGGTAATTGACCTACTACACCACGTTGGTCAGACGTGTTGGTATAGGGTGTTGTTTCGAGTTTTCCTTCTTTCGCATAGATGTTATATGCGTTATATATCCCTTAGTCGTCTCGTACGATCACCCACGTGTGAGATAGGGGGTGGTGAATTGTATTCTTACTCCGTCCCCACACGGATAGTAATAGTGTGATAGTTAGTGCTAAAAAGGATTCTGCTGTAAAGTCTAGTGGTGGATATAAATAGTATAGAAGACTCTTGCACAGGGTCAAAAGTCTCTTGACCACCGAAGACAAAGATCGGGTACCGGTGGTCCGCTCGCACGGCGAAGAGAGAGGATTTTACGGTGGGTCTATGGGGTCACGCGCCGCCTTCTCCGTCACCCCGGACCGATTCGGCGGGGCGAGACGCACCCATAGCCTACCAATAAAAAAAAAAAAAAAAAAAAAAAAAAAAAAAAAAGGTTCAAAAGTCTCTTGAAAGTCAAATATATATAGGGAGTTGCTGTGTAGTAACATTACTCGTAGGTGTTGTAGACGACTTAGAGTTTTATATAAACCTGGGCCAACTCCATCTAATGCCATCTGGTCAATAATTACATTCCCAAGGAGGCGTGACGTCAATTGACGTCTTGCGGTAGTAGGGCGACACTGTTGAAAGTTTTCTCTCTACAGCCGCGGGCCCGTACCACACTTTCACATAAAATCGGCGTCTAAGCAATGGCAATGTATTGTTGCGCCACCAGCCTATCTTTCTTGGTCGGTTTTGGTTGGTAGGTAGCTGCCTAGCTATAGCCTTAGCTGTAGCCCTTGGTATTACAAAGGTCCATGAGCGATAGTAATACTTATCATCATATATACTGCTTGCTCGTTTGCCATCACATCCAATAATAAAAAAATGCAGGCAGCCGGCCATAAAACGATTACCATCATCTTTGCAGTACGAGTATGTAAGAATAGTACATATGACATTGAACCCTAGTAATTGGGATAAGAGCAAGGGGATGATGATGATGAGCAAGACTTCATTGTAAGCAATTTCAACGTTTAATATACTTAAATAAACCTTTTTTTTTTCATTTCTACGTTGCAAAAAAATCATTTTTCTACTACTCTGTAGTGGAATAAAAATTAGACTTTTTAAAAACGATTATGCTTTCGTAAAAGCAAACATGCATACATATCATCACGCCATATCCCTTGCAGGGTAGGCAGAGAGAACAGAATGCCGAAACCGTGAACTTTATCTTTGCATACTTCACTCGCTTCCTCAACATTCATAATTCTCTTCATACTCGCTCGCCGGTTTCGGAGACTCTTGACTCCACCTTCCTTCAGTACATGACCGATCTGGTCTAGGTAGGTTAGTCTCGGTCTCCCCTAAAAGTAAACATATAAAAACTAGCAATTCCAGCCCGTTAATTTGTTTGTAGAAGTCGATATATCTCAGTGTTACCTAGTGGCGAGTTACATCAGTGGGGATAGCATATAAACCTTCTCAAAAAAAAAAATACCAAAAAAAAAAATGATCGTTCAAATATTTTTTGAGTTTAGCGATGACATATGTTTATACAAACATCCTCTTTTATAGATAATTTTGTTCATGTGGCGATCACGCAATTTCAGCCTTCCTTTCTTATTTTATATCTATTAATCAAACCTCTATTAATGGAGTACTTACAATTGCTTCCGTGTTTCAAATCGATAACAACGATACGACGATATATGAACAACGCAAATTGTCAAGTAAATATTTATAATTACTTACAGATAGCGCCTTACACGTCAGTACTAGTCAACTGTATCTACTGGGCCGTTGGAAGTCCTAAGCTGTTAACTATTCCTGATGCGAAACATTTGTTGTTGCCTTCACATACACCATGGTTACCGAAAAGTATCGGGGCTCCTGCATTGCCCCATCGGTATGTGTTTTATCCTATCTATCAGTCAATCTACGTATATTGTTAGATTAATGCCGCAGTTTTAAAAAACTAGAGATTTTATGTTGTAAGGACGACATGATAGATTTTTTTTATTACAGATAACTATTTTAATTATTTATCCATTAATTTTGTTTATCGTTTATTTCATCATTATCATCATCACAGCTCATATACGTCCCACTTTTCAGCTCAGGCCTCCTGCGTAATGGAAGGGAAATTAACCTACTATACCGCACTGGTCAGACGTGTTGGTATAGGGTTTTGTTTTGAGTTTTCCTTCTCTCGCATAGATGTTATATGCATTTTATATCCCTTAGTCGTCTCTTGCGATCACCCACGAGTAAGATAAGGGTTGGTGAATTGTATTCTTACTCCGTCACCACACGGATAATCCACACGGATAATAGTTGGTCGGCCCAATGGCGATGTCCCGGGAATACTGTGGGTTATGGGGCTACGCGCTATCCTTTCATCGCCCCAGACGAAATGGACGGCGTGCGTCCAGACCATAGCCTGCCAAAAAAAAAATCTCACTCTTCTCAATTTCGCGTGAAAAAAAAAAGAAGTTTGCTAAATAGATTTTTTATAATACATTGATTACCAAAGTATGCAGCCTAAACTCAATTTTATTCCAGCTCGGTATTTTTGAAGACAACAACTAACAATTTTGAGTTTGGTTGTAACCTTGTAACTTGCGTCTGTTAATTTCACATTCAGCTAGAAAAAAAATCTATAATACCAATTGCAAGCAAACAGCCATCTAAAAAGCGATTATATTATAGCATTATCCACTTATACTAATATGGGCTATGTCCACCAGTGGACGTTGATCTTTTGATGATTAGATTACTCGCCGTGATGATATAGTTGCTTTAAATCAGAAGATCACTATTATATCTTGTTTTTTTCAGAATGTTGGCTATATGCGACATATCAGCAGATCCAGGTGGTTCTATAGAATTTATGAATGAATGTACTACCATAGATACGCCTTTCTGCCTTTATGATGCTGATAGAAATAAGGATACCAAAAGGTTAGTGTTGGTTTAATTTTAATAATCATATGGATGATTGTTTGCTTACTATATGTTAATACTAAAATGTGATGGTATATTGATTCTAAAGTGTGATTGTATATTAATACTAAAGTGTGATGGTATATTGATTCTAAAGTGTGATTGCATATTAATACTAAAGTGTGATGGTATATTGATTCTAAAGTGTGATTGCATATTAATACTAAAGTGTGATGGTATATTGATTCTAAAGTGTGATTGCATATTAATACTAAAGTGTGATGGTATATTGATTCTAAAGTGTGATTGCATATTAATACTAAAGTGTGATGGTATATTGATTCTAAAGTGTGATTGTATATTAATACTAAAGTGTGATGGTATATTGATTCTAAAGTGTGATTGCATATTAATACTAAAGTGTGATGGTATATTGATTCTAAAGTGTGATTGTATATTAATACTAAAGTGTGATGGTATATTGATTCTAAAGTGTGATTGCATATTAATACTAAAGTGTGATGGTATATTGATTCTAAAGTGTGATTGCATATTAATACTAAAGTGTGATGGTATATTGATTCTAAAGTGTGATTGCATATTAATACTAAAGTGTGATGGTATATTGATTCTAAAGTGTGATTGCATATTAATACTAAAGTGTGATGGTATATTGATTCTAAAGTGTGATTGCATATTAATACTAAAGTGTGATGGTATATTGATTCTAAAGTGTGATTGCATATTAATACTAAAGTGTGATGGTATATTGATTCTAAAGTGTGATTGCATATTAATACTAAAGTGTGATGGTATATTGATTCTAAAGTGTGATTGCATATTAATACTAAAGTGTGATGGTATATTGATTCTAAAGTGTGATTGCATATTAATACTAAAGTGTGATGGTATATTGATTCTAAAGTGTGATTGCATATTAATACTAAAGTGTGATGGTATATTGATTCTAAAGTGTGATTGCATATTAATACTAAAGTGTGATGGTATATTGATTCTAAAGTGTGATTGCATATTAATACTAAAGTGTGATGGTATATTGATTCTAAAGTGTGATTGCATATTAATACTAAAGTGTGATGGTATATTGATTCTAAAGTGTGATTGCATATTAATACTAAAGTGTGATGGTATATTGATTCTAAAGTGTGATTGCATATTAATACTAAAGTGTGATGGTATATTGATTCTAAAGTGTGATTGCATATTAATACTAAAGTGTGATGGTATATTGATTCTAAAGTGTGATTGCATATTAATACTAAAGTGTGATGGTATATTGATTCTAAAGTGTGATTGCATATTAATACTAAAGTGTGATGGTATATTGATTCTAATGTGTGATTGTATATTAATACTAAAGTGTGATTGTATATTGAAACTAAAGTGTGGTATTCTTCGTGAAAATAGTTTTATTTCAAAAGTGTAATACTCGCGTAAACATTAGAAATTATTATCATTATTTGGGATCGGCCTTCCTTATCCTCCATTTAGACTATTTTTTATGTTTCTCTTATGTTGTACTTTCTTTAAGGACAAAGAAATTTAATGACTTACTAGGTCTATAAGCGTTGTCGTTGGGGCTCCTTAGCGCCCTAAAGGCCTTAACCTTTTCAGCTACCAGCTGTTTTTACAGTACCGTGCCAGACGGTCTAACTCTAACATCTTTTTAATAGGACTAATCCCATTAGTAGTATCTGTAGGTAATAATGGGAATGTGTCCCATTATTACCTACAACTTTTGTAAGCCAGGTAATACAATGGTCTCCAATGGAGAGTCTCCATAGAGGACACCGAGGTTTGATCCTCAGGCAGTCGCGGCAGATGCTCTTAAATGCCTTGGGACACAAATTTAATTAGAAAAGTTAAGGAAAAAGAATTGGAAAAGAATGATTCCACTTTCCTCCTACGCAATAAGAGAAACACTAGTAATGGGTGTCTAACTTTAACATGACCCGAATACCTTTTGCGTCCGCTCTGCTTCGTACCAATATAGTCACCTCCTTCACGGCCGTTGAATTCTAGCTAGCTTGTGTCAAAAATATGCAATTCAACTAATCACATTTATCGCGCGTCAGGCATGAAGTATGATATAAATTCGGCGATAAGTATATCTTAAGATAATTGTTTCGATGTTTGATTGTAGCTATTCGTATGATGACGTAGAAAGTCTGTTATCACCATTACTTCCTATCCCAAGGATATTGCACATTCTATTAAGGAATGGATGATTTTCCGTGTGGTGGTGGAGTAAGAATACAATTTAATACACCCTGTCTTACCCGTGAGTGTTGTAAAAGACGACTAAGTGATATAATGAGCATATAACATCTAAATAAGGAATGGAAAACTTGAAATAAAACTCTATTTTAATGTCGTATATCAACTTAAATTATTTGTGGAGTCCAGCAGTGGGAATTATAAAAGTTGAGATTATGATAATGATGTGAACTCGTCTCGCCAGCGTAATTTATAGTGCGTACCTCAACTAGAAATGGTCGATACCCAACAGTAAATTATATGGGTTAAGAAGATGAGAATAAGAACAAAGAAAGATTTAAAAACGTCATGTATTACAAATATATTATAAATTAATGTCGGGTGTAGTCTTATCGCCATTTATGTCTTGGAAAAATAAATAATATTTTATCAAAATAAATAATAGAGAATAAAAAAGTATCTCAAAAAGTATATTTTCCCGTACCGGGAATCGAACCCGAGCCTCCTGGGTGAAAGCCAGGTATCCTAGCCACTAGACCATACGGGATGCGTTAAAGACTTTTAAATTACGTTTCAGTTTCAAAGGACCAGGCGTATTAGTATGTTCTATAGACAATATGCCAACACAACTACCTAGGGAATCTACGGATTTCTTCGGCGACTTACTTTATCCATACTCGGAAGACATTTTAAAATCGGACGCATCTAAACCATTGGAAGAACATAATTTCTCTCCTGTTGTGCAAGGGGTGAGTTGAGAATGTTCATTTATTATTTTCTATAGCATATATTTCGTAGATAAGGCGGTATTTCATGGTAAATGATAACTATCTTTTGCACTAAGCACTGAGATACAACCAATAACAATATCAAATAATACAACCAATAACAAACTTAAGTAAAAGATAGTTATCATCATCATCACAGCCCACATGTTGGGCTTGGACCTCCCCCGTAATGGGAGAGAAGTTAACCTACTATACCGCGCTGGTCAGACGTGTTGGTATAGGGTTTTGTTTCGAGTTTTCTCTTACGATCACCCACGGATAGTGGGTGGTGAATTGTATTCTTACTCCGTTACCACACGGATAATACTACTGAAACCATTCAACCGATACGTCCTGAACTAGTTACATTAAAAAGGCAATATTTATTTTCCGCCATTTTAACTATGCATTAGGCACATTCCATCCATTCATGAAGTCTCAGAATAAAATATATATTCTTCTCACTGATTTCATTAATATCATTATATAAATATATCATTTAAATATTTACGTGTTGTTCATTCACATTATAAAGTGTTATCATATAATTATGTTATCACAGGCTATCATAAGAAGCAATGGCAAACTGACGGCGCCTTTTGAATATATCATTTAAATATTTACGTGTTGTTCATTCACATTATAAAGTGTTATCATATAATTATGTTATCACAGGCTATCATAACAAGCAATGGCAAACTGACAGCGCCTTTTGAATATATCATTTAAATATTTACGTGTTGTTCATTCACATTATAAAGTGTTATCATATAATTATGTTATCACAGGCTATCATAACAAGCAATGGCAAACTGACGGCGCCTTTTGAATATATCAACGAACTCAGAATGGCTAACACGTAAGTTGTTTAAATACACTTAATTGCATTTAATTAAAAAAAAGACCAAATTTTGCATATTATGTATAGTTTTATTTTTGGCGGCGGGCTATGGTTGGTGAAGCCCCGCTAATCCGTCCGGGGCGAGAGAAGAAGCGGCGCGCGACCCCATACACCCGCCCTACATGTACCTCTCTACGCTGAGCGAGCGGGCCGCCGAAACCCGATCTTTGTCTTCGGTAGTATTATGAATACTGCAAGAGTTCTTACATATTGTCAATTTTACGTTTGATTTTTAAATTAAACTAATAATATAACATCAGATCGGAACGCGGTCGCAAATTGAGAAGATCCGATCAGAAACTCAGTGGACTTTTAGTTTTTTAAGTTAGTTACTTGTTTTGAATAAATTTATAAGAAATGTTTTATTCTTAATATTATAATTGTCATCTTAATTCATATATGTCCCACTGGGCTCGAAACTCCTCTAACATTAGAAATTGACCTACTAAACGACGCTGGTCAGACATACATACATATCATCACGCCATATACCTTGCAGGGTAGGCAGAGAGAACAGAGTGCCAGAGAACTCAATCCTTGCATACTTTCCTCGCTGCCTCAACATTCATAATTCTCTTCATACACGCTCGCCGGTTTCGGAGACACTTGACTCCACCTTTCTTCAGTACATGACCGATCTGGTCTAGGTAGGTTAGTCTCGGTCTCCCCCGGTACCTACATCCTTCCACTCTCGCATTGTTTATCTTCTCAACCAGACGTTCATTCCTTCACATGTCCGAACCATCGGAGCATTCCCTTTCGCATCTTTACAGCAATACTCTCTTTCATACCTACTCGCTTTCTTACGTCGTCGTTACAAATGAGATCGATCAGCCTAACTCCACAGATTTTCCGTAGAGATCGCATTTCGACCGCATGAATTTTGCTTTCATGCTCTTTTCTGCATACCCAACTCTCGCTTCCATACAGTAATGTCGGTACAAGCACTGCGTTATGTATTGCTACACGTGTCTTCTGGCTGAGGTGGTGGCTACCGAGAAGTTGCCCCAACGCTCCATTCACTCTATTTCCCGCATTCACTCTTCGCTCTATATCAGTGGTGTACCTTCCATCTCTGCTAAATCCACATCCAAGATATACAAATTCATCCACTTGCTCTAGTACATCATTACCTATTGTTACTCTTACATCTGTGCTGGCTTCATCTCTTTCAAAGACCATTATTTTGGTTTTGCTCACACGTAGACCCCTCAGACGTATTGGTATAAGGTTTTATTTACAAGTTTACCTTCTCTTGCATAGATGTTATGTGCATATTTTATCACTTAGTCGTCTTTTACGACACTTACATGCAATATGGTGAAATCTATTCATATTTCGTTACCATAAAGTAAAAAAAATCAGAATATATTACAAAAAAAATATGACTACAGCTGATCCCACAAGCGACACGAGTTAATGACGTCGATCACGAGTTAATGACCAAAGCAGCTATCACTACCCTCACCGCATTGGATAGAAAGCAGAAACCCGCTCCACGTGGCTTACATAGTGAAGTTTCTTTTCTTCTTCCTCTACTCAGACCGTATATCTCCCGGTGTAGAAGAAGAGCTTCTTCCAGTTGGGGGAAACTAACCCAATGCTTCACGGTAGAAAATAAAAGTAAAACAATTAGGGACTGCACAGATGGTGTTGTAGTTATACCGAGCCGCCTTACCAGTGTCATCGCTTCGATTTCCACACAGGACAATAGTTTGTGCGAGCCACAAATGATTATTTTGAATTTGGCTGTAATTTGTGTTCGTGAATTATATATTAGTAAAATCCCCCGCAATATAAGAATTATTCTTTAGAGTTGGGTGTTTTCTTTAAAAAAAAAAATTGACATAGAGGTTTTTAATGACTCCCCTTGCACTGTAGATTTCTGCATATAACATTTAGTTGTCTCCTGATATACCTACACTTGGAAAAGGCAAAATCTTCTTAGAAGATAACATATTCCCGATTGCATAGATCACAGCTGAAAGAATTTTATAATGATGCAATAAATAGTGATAATAAATGCAATAATAATGATGCAATAAATGCAGTTAATGTATAGAAATTGTGTTTATTTTTCAGGCGTTCACGTCATAAGGTTGAAGGTAATGATCAACAGACGCCGATCCTAATTCTTGGCAGTGGACTTGTTGCCGCTCCTGTCGTAGAATACTTGGCAAGAGATAAAAATGTTGCTGTTACTATAGGTACGTATCTACTAGAGGTTTTCTTCTTTTTCGACAGGCTATAATCTAGACGAATTTCCCGTGTGGTGACCTATCTTGCCCGTGGGTATCGTATAAGATGATTCATCATCATCACAGCCCATATATGTCCCACTGTTGGGCTCGGGCCTCCTCCGTAGTGGGAGGGAAATTAACCTACTATACCGCGCTGGTCAGACGTGTTGGTATAGGGTTTTGTTTCGAGTTTTCCTTCTCTCGCATAGATGTTATATGCGTTTTATATCCCTTAGTCGTCTCGTACGATCACCCACGGGTAAGATAGGGGGTGGTGAATAGTATTCTTACTCCGTCACCACACGGAAAAGGATAAGATGATTAAGGGATATAATATGCATATAACATCCAGGCAAGACAAGGAATACTTGAAATAAAATCCTATCTCTGAAATCTAAAATCTTACTTGTCTGACCAGCGTAAGCCAATTTCACTCCTACTGTGAAAGGAAGCTCTATAGTCTATACACAACCTGCCTGGTATCCAGCGCGGTGGATTACCTTTTCGGGTACCATTTCCCTCTCGACACCCTACCAAAATACATCGCCTTTTGCGAATGACAAGCTAACCTCTAATCCGTCCACCTGCTACATTGTAAAAAGGTAATAATCATTTATGCTTAAAGCGCTAACTCTTTAATAATCTTATTTTGTAAAAAATATTTCATGCTGGTTAAGAAGATATACAATGCGAAAGTGGAAGGATGTAGGTACCGAGGGAGACCGAGACTAACCTACCTAGACCAGATCGGTCATGTACTGAAGGAAGGTGGAGTCAAGAGTCTCCGAAACCGGCGAGCGTGTATGAAGAGAATTATGAATGTTGAGGAAGCGAGTGAAGTATGCAGAGATAGAGTTCTCTGGCACTCTGTTCTCTCTGCCTACCCTGCAAGGGATATGGCGTGATGATATGTATGTATGTATGTATTTCATGCAATGCAGACTCATTAGAATTTTTATTGGCAAGTAGAGTTACTGTAATATATTTTTCGAACAATTTAAGATTGGGTTATATATCAACTTTACCTTCTATTAATAGTATAGATATAATGCTATTATTTCCTTCAGTATTTTTGTGTCACACGCGAGAGGCAATAGGATATTATAACATATAATTATTACTCAATCACTATTATCATTATCCTGATTTTATCCCAATTGCTAGGAATCGACGCAATATGTATTTTTATTTCAAAAATACATTTTACACATTGCAATCATGATAATATTTTTATGACCGCCCGCCTGTCTGACGGCAACCCGTTTTGGGAACGTATTTGTTGACTGGATACCATTAGAAGGTGTTGGCTCAGATCTATGAAAAGCTCTTAGTCGTCTTTTACGACATCCTCGAGTAAGTGTTGGTAGTTCTCGTGGTCGCTCTCATATAGGGGTTGTGTCAGTTTTGCAATACGAGGTAACAGACATTATCCGTATTTTCAAATTGTTTAAGATTTTGATTTAGAAGGTTCCATTCTTAATTAATTTGAAAAAAGTGCAGAATTGTCAGATTATGGCAATAATTAATGAAGCAAAGTTAAAGGCAGTTGTTTCAAGATTATAATTAGCATAATGCCAATATTGTGTATGCTCCATCGTTGCTTACTCCTTACTACTCCAGTAGCGTCTTAGTGGGACCTCATAATGACTGCGATCACCAAACTGCATACCAAACATGGCTTTTTTGATATTATTCCATCTTCTTGGCAATGTAGAGGAGCTTATATTTCATAGTATGCTGTAAGCTAATGAAAGAATGGACCTCATGATAATTAAAACTAACTGATTTTCTATTTCGACTTAAAAATATTTTCAGCATCCGCCGTGAAGGAAGAAGCGGACTCTTTGGCAGAACGTTACGGTGTATCATCGGAGTACGTCCAGGCTCATGATGACTCCGCCCTCAGGTCTTTGACATCAAAGGCTAGAGTTGTTGTGTCTCTTCTACCTTATGACCTACACGGTGTTGTGGCAAAAGCGTGTTTGAATACTGGAGCGCATTTAGTCACAGCTTCTTACGTCCGACCTGAAGTACAGGAATTAGATAAAGAGTAAGTATAATCCTCAATATCATCACCATCATCGTTTCAGCTCATATATATTCCACTGCTGGGATCAAGCCTTTTCTATTTAGGAGGGAAATTGACCTAATAAAAACATGGTAATGTTGGTTAAACGAGTTGGCTTCGGTACCCACGGGCAAGAGAGGGGTAGTGAATTATATTATTTTTCCATCATCACAAGGCAAATCCTCAATATACAAGAAAAAATAGAATTATTGTCACGAAAATTATATAAGGAGGGTTTTCTCAAGCGAGGATACCTTTTTTGGGTATCATTCTACCAAACGGATGAACAAGTTTGTATGTGCTGGCTTCCCTTTTTTTTTTTTTTTTCTTGCGGTGGGCTATGGACGTCGAACCCCGCCAAATCGGTCCGGGGTGACGGAAGAGGCGGCGCGCAACCCCATTGACCCACCCTGCAAGCACCTCTTCTTCGCCGTGCGAGCGGGCCACCGTTACCCGATCTTTGTCTTCGGTGGCCTTGTGCTGGCTTCCTGGTGTAAACCACTGAATACCTGTTGAAACTTGACGATTTTACTTGCGTCAATTTATTCATTGAAATGAAGCCTGTGTTTTATTTTGGTATATTTCATAGATCTTTACTAACTAGAAGATTAGATAATAAAAAAAGCGAATTCAGTCGGATATCATAAAAATCATGCTTCGGACTTACGCTCTCCAGTGATAAATGTAGGCATCCCTCATAGAATGCCACGAAAGTCCGGTGATTTGCTGCCCGTATAGAACTCCCATCAATTTCCACTAAGTCGTTGGTCCACCTGGAGGCTTTCAATGATATACATACATACATATCATCACACCATATCCCTTGCAGGGTAGGCAGAGAGTACAGAGTGCCAGAGAACTCTATCCTTGCATACTTCACTCGCTTCTTCAATATTCATAATTCTCTTCATACACGCTCGCCGGTTTCGGAGACTCTTGACTCCACCTTCTTTCAGCACGTGACCAATCTGGTCTAGGTAGGTGAGTCTCGGTCTCCCCCGGTACCTACATCCTTCCACTTTCGCATTATATATCTTCTTAACCAGACGTTCGTTCGACATTCTTTCCACATGTCCGAACCATCGGAGCATTCCCTTTCGCATCTTTACACCAATACTCTCTTTCATACCTACTCGCTCTCTTACGTCGTCGTTACGAATGCGGTCGGTCAGCCTAACTCCACAGATTTTCCGCAGAGATCGCATTTCGACCGCATTAATTTTACTTTCATACTCTTTTCTGCATACCCAAATCTCGCTTCCATACAGTAATGTTGGGACAAGCACTGCGTTATGTATTGCTAAACGCGCTTTCTGGCTGAGGTGGTGGCTGCCGAGAAGTTGCCCCAAAGCTCCGTTCACTCTATTTCCCGCATTCACTCTTCGCTCTATATCAGTGGTGTACCTGCCATCTCGGCTAAATCCACATCCAAGATATACAAATTCATCCACTTGCTCTAGTATATCATTACCTATTGTTACTCTTACATCTGTTCTGGCTTCATCTCTTTCAAAGACCATTATTTTGGTTTTGCTCACAATCACGCGTAGACCCCTTTTCTTACAATCTTCTGTCATTGTGTCGACTAGGGTCTGCAGGTCAGTCGCTGACTGTGCCAGCAGGATTGCATCATCTGCATAAAGCAGAGCAGTGACCACTGAGTCGCTCATCTGGACTCCCACATTCATATCGTTCAACCTTTGGAGACATTTATCCAGATATATGATAAACAGCCTGGCTGACAGAACGCACCCCTGCTTAACGCCGATATTGACGTCAAACCAAGGCGACATTCCATCATCCAGCCGCACACAGGCTCTACAGCCCATGTAACTGGACTGCACAGCCTGTAGCAGTTTACCGTTAATACCATACTCCGGTAAAATGTCCCAAAGTTCCTTTCGTACAACCGTGTCAAATGCTCTCTCCAGATCCACAAAACTGCAGAAAACCCTCTAATTGATATAGATTGTATATAACACAAAATTTTAACAACAAGAAAGTCTTCAAAAAATTTGAATATTCTAAAATAAAAAAAATGACTAAAAATAGCGTCAATTTTTTTTATTCCTTTTGGTGGCAAACAAGCAAGCAGCACACCCGATGGTAAGTGTTACTGCCGCCCATGGACCTAGCAATACCAGTATTACAGTTAGGCCGCTGCCTACTAATGAAAACTCCAAACCCACCAAGAAAGTTGGGCTGCCGGCTCTCTCACTCACCGAACGAAGCAAACCAGCACATTGCCATTATTCACACGTAGGTTTTCTGCGAGAGTGGTACTACTCCGGACGGACCAGCCCGCAGCTGTAGACAGAATGCTGTCAACATGGTCCTACCACTAAAATTGCACGCACATCCTCCTTTTTTTGAAATTTGATTAAAAACTCATAAACAATAAGTTAAAATTAATTTATTCTGACTAACGATAATGTTTTTTCAGAGCAAAAGAAGCTGGCATTACGTTACTAAATGAGGTTGGCTTGGATCCCGGTATTGATCATCTATTGGCATTGGAGTGCATCCACGACATACAGAACCATGGAGGCAGAATCGACTCATTCGTATCTTACTGCGGAGGTAATAACTATAACTTTTACGCCAAAGCGATATATATTTTTTTTAAATCACACCAACCTGCGCTAAGGAAATTATCCTTGTATTGCGGGGGACTTTACAAACATATAATTAACGCAGACAAATTACACCCAGACTCAGAACAACACTTTGTGGATCCCACAGAGTATTGACCTGCGTAGGAATCGAATCCACTGCACTGGCACCGAAGGTCGTTATCTTAACCACTATGCCATCTGTGCAGTCGATATTATATTAACTCTTTGTCAGCTGATAAACGTTCCACTCAAACGTGTTGGTGTAGGGTTTTGTTTCGAGTTTTCCTTCTCTCGCATAGATGTTATATGCATTTTATATTAGTCGTCTCGTACGATCCCCACCTTTACCGATTACCCACGGGTAAGATATGGGGTGGTGAATAGTATTGTTACTCCGTCACCACACGGAAAATATTACTTCTATTTATCTTCAATAAATATCTATTTTAGGATTACCAGCGCCGGAGTTTAGCGATAACGCACTCAGGTACAAATTCTCGTGGAGTCCGCGCGGCGTTTTACTTAACACGATCTCAGGCGCCAAGTACCTCAGCAAGGGACAGGTATGTATCAAACATTGCCTCACTGGTAGATATTATACGAAAAAAAAATGAGCCATTTTTATTGCTTATTGTGGTAAACGAGCAAGCTTAACACGTAATGGTAAGCGTTACTGGCGTTTAGGAACTTTTGTAATACTAGGAGCACAGCTAGACCGCTATTTACCTACCAAAACTCACCTTTTTCCTTTTTTTTTTGCACTGGACTATGGATGCGTCTCTCCCCGCCAAATCGGTCCGGGATGACGGAAGAGGCGGTGGGTGACCCCATAAACTCACCGTGCAACTCTTCGCCGTGCGAGCGGGCCACCAGTGCTCGATCTTTGCCTTCGGTGGCTACCAAAACCCATCTAGAAATTGGGTTTCCAAATTGTTTAACTTACCGAATGAAAAACCATAGCACATTGCCGCATAAGTTTTTGTGGTACTACCCCGCACTTTTTGTGGTACTACCCCGGACGAATAAGTCCGCGGTTGTAGATAGAAACCTATCTACAACGTGGCCCTACCACCACTTTTACTTTACTTACTTTTTTTTTCAGCATAGAGTATCTTTAATTATAGATAATCTTCGATTAAAAATTTTCAATGATAAAGGCGAACACAGGAACATATCAAATGGATACACATTTGATGTTTATAGCCTTTTTCTTACATTTGCTGTGTGGTAGCGGCTACGAATACTACCGACCCTTACTTTGCTCGTGGATGTCGTAAAAGACGACTAAGAGCCTTATAACGATCTGGGCCAACTCCATCTGATGCCGTTTGTTCTACAATTACATTCCCAAGGAGAGTTGACGTCTGGCAGACGGCCGGTCATAAAACTATTGCCAATAACTTTTATAATATGTACTATGAAAGACGAGTACATATTGTATCGACCCCAAGTAATTGGGATAAGAGTAGGAGAATGATGAGCCTTTTTCTTACATTTGACTAAAATGTACATAGTTAAATGTAAGTGTATTACTTCTGTCCACTCCTTGATTAAATTCAGAACATAATCAAAAACCTTTGCGTGAAAGAGTAAATAATTCAATAATGACTATAATTAAAGATAACATTCAGCATTCAACATTTCAGTTTTAATGCGCAATCTTAAATTGTAATGCAACAGGCATTCACTAGCTACACCAAAATTTTAGGTAACATGTGTGTAGATCTATGTAGAACATAAGTGACATATAATAGTTATTTTAATTACATATAATTAATGTAATGCTTACTTTCCGTGTGTTGCCGGAGTAAGAATACAATTCACCATCCACTATCTTACCCGTGGACGATCCTACGAGACGACTAAGGGATATAAAACGCATATAACATGTATGTGAGGGAAGGAAAACTCGAACCAAAACCCTATACCAACACGTCTGACAAGTGTGGTATAGTAGGTCAATTGCCCTTCTATTATGGAGGAGGCTCGAGCTCAACAGTGAGACGTGTTTGAGCTGAGATGATGAATGTTAAATAAATTTAAAAATTTGGATTATATCTAAGACGATATAAATGATATATTATAATAATAGTTACCTACAATTTAGGTGTCCTTGCTGAAAACGGATATAAACTAAATTTGTGATATTTTGCGAAACGCCATTAAAAACCGTTCCCACCATAAAAGTGGATAATTATGTACACGCGTTAGAAGTTATACATCTTTGGCATAACAAGATAAAAAAAAATCAAAATTTTTATCTTTAACCTTATTCTAACGTTTGTAGAAAAAACGACACTGACAATAGAAAAAAGGTATTTAAAACATTGAAAGTTTTTATTATAACGCATTATCTAGTTAAATGAAGTTTATTTAAATATCACAAAAAACCTAAAATGCTGACTATAGCTAACTTCAGGGTGTCGGTTCTCCGTGACGGTGTGCGCGCGCATCGTAAAAATTTACCCTCATCATTTTCCCATAACGCGCCAAAAGGAGTATAACTTCAATAATTAAAATCGTATTATGTACAGATAGTAGAAGTATTAAGCGGAGGAGAGCTGATGTCAGTCGCCCGAGAGCTGAACTTCCTCCCCGGCTTCGCTTTCGAAGGTTTCCCGAACAGAGATAGTACCAAGTATGCATCACTCTACGGAATCGAAGATGCTCACACCATGTTCAGGGGGACTTTAAGATATAGAGGTACATACTATATGCTTTTATAATGAACATCATTAGCGTCGTTAGCAATGAACTTCAGAGTGAACTGTCAAACTAGTGAAATCTGCTTTAATCAGTGAAATTATACCATTTTATGTGAAGAATATAAATGTAAAAGTATTATACTAGCTGATGGCCGACTTCATTCGTGTAATATTATTGATGTGACACTTCTAGCGACATAAAAGGCGAGCCATGAGTTCTAAAATTTAAAAGACCATAATTCTTTTTCTGAAATCAGATTTTAATGAAACAAAGACAAAATGTTGCTCTGATCTGAGCTTAATCTATTTCTAAGAACTGTGGAACAATCCGTTCAGTAATTTTATAGATTAGCGTGTACATACATAAAGATATACAGACACACAGACATATAGACAAACAAAAAATCCAAAAAATGATTTTTGTATTTATTTGGGCTTTTCTTACTGCTTATACCCATTTTTTAATAAATTTATCAAATGTATATATATATATATATATATATACCCGCGGTTTCTACTCATATATTACATACATACATACATACATATCATCACGCCATATCCCTTGCAGGGTAGGCAGAGAGAACAGAGTGCCAGAGAACTCTATCTTTGCATACTTCACTCGCTTCCTCAACATTCATAATTCTCTTCATACACGCTCGCCGGTTTCGGAGACTCTTGACTCCACCTTCCTTCAGTACATGACCGATCTGGTCTAGGTAGGTTAGTCTCGGTCTCCCCCGGTACCTACATCCTTCCACTCTCGCATTGTATATCTTCTTAACCAGACGTTCGTTCGGCATTCTTTCCACATGTCCGAACCATCGGAGCATTCCTTCCATTCATTCATACTCATATATTATAGGTTTTGATATAGATATATAGACATTTGTATTTGTTTTCAAAGTAGGTACCTTCTTCTTCTTCTTATATATTGGCAATCAGCTATATATACGAGCTATTGATGCCAGTGTCAAGTTATAAATATTTTCACGTTTTTAGTCTTTCATGTTAGTCATTGTCTAAGTCAAATTGTCGCCATTAACAGTGCAATGGCCACACTGTTAATGGTATCTTGTGGGAATTTTGATGGAAAACGAAAATATTGTAAAGCACTTTTATATCATATTCACTACATCCCAATAGTTCCGCCGCTTCATATTACATAAAATGACATCAAAGTTATCTAATATAACACGTTAAAACACTAAGATATCGAATATAATACAAGAGCACCACATGACGTTTTCAAATTCCCGTCAAAAGTCCTTTCAAAGTACCATTTGATAGATTAAACCAACTTCATATTCCATTTTACAGATCATACTAAAGCCCATTAGCTTACATCGCTCGATTTTGCGAAGTTGTTAAAACATAAACTATTTTACCTTTCTAAGCCGATATCAGTTATATACATTTACAAAATTTTACTGAAATCGAAACAGCGATTTTGTTATAATAATAACGGGGAGATATAAAGACATACGGCCGCATAACCTATTGTATTTTCGCCATTACCATTGGGCTGGTGCCTTTAACTATCTTAGCTGTACAAATACATGCAGAACAAAATGCTTGTGGCCAATGATTGACTACACAGATGGTGTAGCGGTTATGATACCAACCTACCGTGCCAAACGTCACGGGTTCGATATTTTATGCGATCCAAAAATTGTTATCCTGAGTCTTAGTGTGGTTCGTGTCCGTTGATTATATGTTTGTTAAGTCCCCATACAAGGTTTATTTCCTTAGTGCAAGGTGTTGTCTTTTTAAAGAAAGAAAAAACTCCCTTAAAGCAAATAGATAAAAATATTTAAATGTTTGTAAAGTCCCCCACAATACAGGAATAATTTTCTTAGTGCAAGATATTTTTTTCCGTGTGGTGACGAAGTAAGAATACTATTCACCACCCCATATCTTGCCCGTGGGTGATCGTACGAGACAACTAAGGGATATAAAACGCATGTAACATCCATGCGAGAGAAGGAAAACTCGAAACAAAACCCTATACCAACATGTCTGACCAGCGCGGTATAGTAGGTTAATTTCCCTCCCATTATGGAGGAGGCCCGAGACCAACAGTTGGACATTTATGGGCTGTGATGATGATGATGATGAAGATATTTTTTTTAAAGAAAAACTAGCACCCTTAGTCTTAATACATAAAGATAAAATATGTTTTCAGGTTTTGCCGAAACAATGATTGCGATGCAGCTGTTTGGTTTAATTGATCCCAGTCCTCATCCATCTTTGCATCCCGAAGGACCAAAAATTACATGGGTAAGCGAATATTTTATTTCAATTCAACGTTTGAAGGTACTCTAAGTGCATTTGTGGTCAGACTGGCGACGATGACATAAATGTTGAGACTGTTAGCTCCCAAATATTTTAATAAATTCAAACAATATTTAAAATTAACATTTCCTAAGTCGGCTTCATTATGTATATGCCCTATAGGGTTTATAATGAATATGGAAGCAATGTGAGTCGTAAAAAAAGACTAAGAGATATATTATGCAATATGCGTATAATATTTACCTAGCCCAATTGGTTAGGTTTGGGGTTTATATTGGTAGGCAGCTGCCTAGTTATACTCTCAGTATTGCAAAGGTCCATGGGCGGCAGTGACACTTACCATCAGGTGTGCTGCTAACCACTCTGGAGGTATGCCCCGCCTGGGGGCCCCAGCGCCACGTCCTGTCGGAGGTCGTTGGAGGAGAACTGTCGCTGTCGACCATCATCTCCAGGATGCTTGACAGCGACAGGTGCTGGACGTCGATGGCCTCCTTTTGTGAGGCCGTCATGGAGAGGAAGGAGGCTGCGGAGCGGGAACGCGAGGCACTTGCGTCTGCTGACTCGCTCCGCCGCCGGCGACCGGGGAGGAGAAGGCGCCGTTATGCGCACCTCCTCCCACCGCCTTGAGGACCGACTGGACGTGGCCAAAAGGCCAAGCGTTGGGGCGTCGGGGATCGAATGTCAGTAGACAATCTCTCTGGCGTCCCGTAAAAGCGCGGAAGGGGGCCGCTGTGGTTTTAGTGGGTATTCCGGTGGAACAGCCTAACCAGCGATTCCCACACTCCCTCCCGTCCACCAGCGGGTTTAACGCGTAAACGCGTTTCCACAGCGTAAAAAAAAAAAAAAAAAAAAAAGGTGTGCTGCTAACTCATTTGCCACCACTAGCATAAAAAAAAATACATTCACCTAAAAGAAGGCAAACTCAAAATTATATTAGTAGTTGCATGACGACCAGTTCGCCCTGGGTAGTATCACACTCTCGCAGAAGATCGACGTCTGAGTAATGGCAATGTGCTATTGCGCTACGTTCGGTGAGCTAGAGAGCCGGAAGTCCAACTGGGGTGGGTTTGGGGTTTGTATTGGTAGGCAGCGGCCTAACTATACTTTTGGTATTGCAAAAGTCTATGGGCGGCAGTAATGATGATAAAAATTACTTTTAGATGTTTACAGAAAAATATTTAATTTGTTTCTTAATTTCAGCAACAATTTGCATGCGAATTACTTGGACTATTAGATTCATCGATATTCTACGAGAATTTGAGAACGAGGCTAGCAGAACGTATCGGCATATCAGGAGCTCAAGCTTTGGAATCACTTGGACTACTATCAGAACAGGAGATTAGGAAGTGTGGAACACCTTTGGATACCATAAGTCATTATCTCAGCAAGAGATTACAGCTAGGTAAGTTATTATAAATTATATTAAGGGAAAAGCAAAAACATTACGTCACGTTTTTAAAATTCGAGTTAACAAGTAGTTCGAGTTATCTGTATCTCTCGAGAGATATCGTATAGATTTAATTGCTATATTGTTGTTATTTAAAAGGCGCGATATTTAGTTGCTTAGAAAGCATAGTCATCATATAAACATAATTTAGGATCAATTGCCTTCCTATTGAAGAGGAGGCTTGAGCGCAGTGGGACATACAAGTGCTGTGATAATAATGAAATCAAGCGCAGAACCACCTACTAACTCCAATTGTCATTGTAAACTATTCTAACTCCACCTGAATACACAGAATCGGTCAAGCTGTTTAGGAGGAATTCAGTGACATAGGTACAAAAGATTTCTTATATATACATATATAAAAACTATACTTTTAAATTTCAGATAAAGACGAAACTGATCTGGTTGTTCTTCGACACGAATTAGGTGTTACGTGGAGCGATGGTAAGAGAGAAAAGCGTGAAGTCACCATGACCGTTCGCGGTGAGCCTGGTAAACATACAGCCATGGCTTGGACTGTAGGACTACCCACCGCGATAGCCGCCAAAATGGTTTTAGACGGTAAGTACTTAAAAGTATTCATGTGAAATGCCTTGATTCCACAAATGGACTAATGATCCAGTTCTCCGATTTTATTTTGTCATATTTTTATTTTCATATAAGACTTCACTACGGCTTTGTACTCAATAAAAGCTTATAGACATCACGTGAAATGTCCCCGTTAAATATAGTTAATTTCTGTTGTATGTTAAAGCATAAAATATTGAATCAAAAAAATATCATCCTCTATTTTATATCTTACGGGAGGAATATATTTTCTTAAACTCTAATTTTAAGAATATTCTATTTTCGTGAGACTCTACATCATAAAAATAAAATGGTGTCTAGTGCTTAATAGTACTAATTTTCTTTTAATTTTCTAAATAATGTAATTTGAATGAATGCAATAATAAATCAATGAAAAATATAATAATATTTTACACCCTTAGAGTATGAAAATTGACACACCTTTACACATAATATTTGCAAAGCATGATTATTTTCTTAGTGCAGGGAGTTGGCTCTTTAAAAAAAAGCTTAGCGAAAGGACTTAAAATATAAAATGTTGCTACAAAAGAATTCCATCCATAGAGACGGATAGATATAATTGTCTTGTTCCCGCCTAAAAATAATCTTAATAATTGTTTTTAACTCTAATATTTTTTGTAACATAGATATTAAGTGCTTTAGGGCGTTTTACGGTCATAAACTAATAAAAAAAAACTTTGTTTTCATTCTACATACACGTATAAACTTATATTCTGCAGGTGAAATTCAAGAACGCGGTGTAGTGCTACCATTTTCTCCAGTCGTCTATAAGTCTTTGCTGTCGCGGCTGAGAGCTGATGGCATCACCGCAAAGGAGACCACCATACCATTGAATTGAACCTCAACTTAATATAGACTACATATAAAACAAACAAACAGAAAACTCATATTATAAATTAATTTTAAGTGTGCTTTAAATTTACTTCAGAATACTTACTTCTAATAAACAAATTTCAGAATTGTCTATAGAATTTAGCACCCGTTTAAATCTCAAATCTTTTGTTGGTGAAGTTGGCACGCATAATAATTGCCATGTTGAACTTGGCTTCCATTTTCGTATTTATTATTTTAGTGGCTGGCAATAAAGAAATGCTCAGCTGTGATGGTTTGCCTTAAAATCTTCGTAGGTTTTATTTACACTGAGTATAATCACCAATATACTGGGTAAGTGTAGATATCAGCTGATCCGATAACCGTTGTTTTCTACATAACTAAAAAAATTAATAAAACAAATACCTTTAAAAAAGAAAAAAATCCATTAAACCAAATATAAAATTTAACGATCGCAGCACTACCTGCTCCATTTAATCCAACTGAATACACACAAAAAGTTCATCAAAATCGGACTAGTCGTTTAGAGGGGACTTCGGTCATGTATACTTATACACACGTACAGAAGAATTATATACAGAGTGTAACAGAGGATGGAGCAACTGGTCAGAATGGTGGTAGGTAATGATGGTAAGAACACATAACAAAAGTTTGAAGAGAAAATGTCGATTTATTAATGTATTAGAAGCCTTTAAAGTTTTCAATTTTGTCGTCGCTTTTCCTTTGAAACTGAATGAAATATACCAAGTAAATGATAAATAATCTGCTACATACTCAGACTTTCTTAAATATTCATTAGAACCTAAATAAATCAATGATTACGTTTGCTACAGTACCTATGACAAACGTCGCATTTACAGACAGCTGATGAATCAATGACCCCTTGACATTTTCCATTCAAATTTTTATTGTGAATACCTACCATTATTACCTACCACCTTTCAGACCAGCTGCTCCATTCTCTGTTACAGCCGGTATATAAAGATGTACCGTGTATATAATATCATCTTTGGCTAGATAAATGAATAAGAGCCGAATAAAAAGAAGAAGAGATAGAGTTGAGGAATCGAAACGTAACAAATAAATTCACTTTCACATTTTTAAGATTAATTAGAATGTATGTAAGTAATGTTAAATTCAATTCCATTTTATCAAAAGATAATTGCACTAGGTTAATAAAAATATATTGATGCAATGTTATTTATTTCATTACTCTATGTAATATCACAAAAAACAAACACTTAAATATTGTAGAAAATTGTAAATATTTTTGTTATTAAATTTTATATTAAATAAATTAATATATTCTTTAAAATAAATCTGTGTTAATAGAGTACTTATTGTGAAATAATTATTTTCTTATTGATTAAAAAAAATATAAAATAATTTTACATACTTTGTTTTGTTTTATTTGATAGTAGTATAAAAATCCTATAGCGTTGAATGCAAATAGAGAATAATTTAATTTAAAGAATAATTAGCTCCTGATTACCTAAAAAGTACTAAATAGAGAAAAAGTAAATAATTTGGAAAATCCAAAAGTGCACGCCTCATAATTTTTATATTATTTATCATTTACTATTAGTCAATGCCAGAAATGAAAATAAAATTAAAGAATAAAATCCTTTTTTAAAAGCAAGCTGTTTATTATTTGCTAAAAAATGCAACACACTTTCATTTATAAAATTGAGACTGTGATAAAAACGGGAAGATTTAATAATTATGGTGTAAAGTTTTAGTGTTAAAATATATAATTATGTACGATATGGAATTATTTTGTAGCAGACGAAGAAGCTTAATTATCGTTAAAGGTTACAATGAACCTATAAAGTGTTATATGTCTGATTAGAGTTAATTTATTTTTAACTTTTTAGTTTCTTTTATTATCAAATAATTAAAGCTTGCTTTTAAAAAATATTTAACTTTAATTTTATTTTTAACTTTTTAGTATTTTTATTATTCGTGTTGTTCCCACAAATATAGGACAAAAACGGTTCATCACCCCAGAGGTCCATTGTGGAAGTATAAGGGCTTCAGTGTAACAGAGTTCGTCCTGGTACTCTGAGGCGCAACGTTAGCGATATGAAATGTTTATACACTCTCATATTTTGTTATATATTCACGCCAACCAAGATACTCGTCAAGACGAATCAAACGAACCGAAACTCGGTGGGGTTGCATCTTTTAATTACGGAGTTTCTATGGCCAGCTTCCAGGTCCATCATCAAAACCTAGTTACGATATAGTATCAAAGTACTCCTCAAGACGAATCAAGCGAGCCCAAACTCGATTGGGTTGCGTTGTTTAATTACGGAGTTCTTATGGCCAGGTGCCAGGTCCATCGTCAAACCCTGGTTATCATATAGTCTCAAAGTACTCGTCAAGACGAATCAAACGAGCCCAAACTCGATGGGGTTGCGTCGCTTAATTACGGATTTCCTATGGACAGCTTCCAGGTCCATGATCAGACCCTGGTTTCCATATAGTATCAAAATACTCGTCAAGACGAAACAAACGAGCCCAAACTCGATGGGGTTGCGTCGCTTAATTACGGAGTTCCTATGGCCAGCTTCCAGGTCCATCATCAGAACCTGGTCATCATATAGTCTCAAAGTACTCGTCAAGACGAATCAAACGAGCCCAAACTCGATGAGGTTGCGTCGCTTAATTACGGAGTTCCTATGGACAGCTTCCAGGTCCATCGTCAAACCCTGGTTTCCATATAGTATCAAAATACTTATCAAGATGAATCAAACGAGCTCAAACTTGATGAGTTTGCGTCGCTTAATTACGGAGTTCCCATGGACAGCTTCCAGGTCCATGATCAGACCCTGGTTTCCATATAGTATCAAAGTCCTCGTCAAGACGAATCAAATAAGCCCAATTTAGATGGGTTTGCGTCGTTTAATTACGGAGTTCCTATGGCCAGCTTCCAGGTCCATTATCAGGTCAGCTCGGTGTCACAATAATATTGCATTGTCATCTAATTTATACATGCATGCAAAATTTCAGCTCAATCGGAAACCGGGAAGGGGATCAAATTTAACTTGCAAGATTTGATTACAGACAACGGGACAGGTGAAACTAAATAAAAGCTTGTACATACTCGTAATGAAAGAAAAAAAAATATTTTTGAAATTTCGTGCCATTCTCGACGTAGAGCTAAACATAGCTGTATATGCTGAATGGGATTTATTCCCTTTGCCTGTCTGAATGGACGAACAAAAAATATAACGAACCCAATTTTCATAAAGTATACATACACTAATGACTAAACAGTTTAGTTTTTTATTAATTGCAATTAAACGACAAAGAATTACTAAGCGATTTTCGAAAAGAAACAGCGCGTTGTGATTATGAAGCTTTTAATAAAAGAAAAACTTCGATACATTCATTTTTACGGTCGTGAGAATGCCAGATACTTTACGGTAACATCCAGACGTCTTCTAATATATTTTTTAATCAACTTTTTTCTTACTTTAAACAAAATAATTGCTTTTTAAAAATATCAAATACGTTTAGACGAATGTTTTTTCTTGACATATGTATAATAATATTATCCTCTAAGTGCAATGTGAGAAAAATACAATCATTTTTAGGTTTGAAAAGTGCTTGATTTTCATATGTCGAGAGTAGAGCAAGACCTCAACGCTTCGCTTATGAGGCGTGCAATAGAGAAAAAGTGACGTTTGATGTTTACGCGAGTATTACACATTATTTTTTTAATTGCTTTTGGTAGCAAGCAGCACACCTGATGGTAAGTGTTACTGCCGCCCATGGACCTTTGCAATACCAGAGGTATAGCTAGGCCACTGCCTACCAATACAAACCCCATACCCACTCACCGAACGAAGCGCAACAGCAGACTGCCATTGCTAAGACGTCGGTCTTCTGCCAGAGTGTGATACACTACCTTCCGACGAATCGGCTCACGGTTGTAGACAGAAAACTGATAACATTGTGGCTCTACCACTACTCTTTTTCCATCATCATACGGAAAGAGGTTACATGGAAAATAGTTGCCGGTGACAAATTACTATGACATGGCATTAGCGTACTAATTTGATGAAATCATTTACATGCCATTAAAACACAAGTGTATTGAACACGCATCCGAAGAAACAAAACAGCATTTATTCCACACTGGTCAATTTTTAATTTCTGAAACAGTATTAACCATTAAAATCATTCATCTAACGAAAATCATATTTTGTTTTCAATTGGAATTTATAAGTGGTAGGACCTCTCTGTCTACAGCCGCAGGCAGATATTGAAAAAGTTTTGGTAATAATTTTATGAGCAGTTGCCTGCATCATGTTAACTTTCCTTGGGAATGTAATTGCTGACTAGAGAGCATCAGATAGGGGTAGCCTAGGTCGATGTTTTAGGCTCTTAGTTGTCTTTTACGAAAAGTACGAGCAATGTAAGTATTGTTAATATTTGTGGTTAATACTTAGCGCTATTCATCACAGCCCATAAATGTCCCACTGTAGGGCTCGGGCCTCCTACGTAATGGGAGGGAAATTAACCTACTATACCGCGCAGGTCAGACGTATAGGTATAGGGTTTTGTTTCGAGTTTTCCTTCTCTCGCATAGATGTTATATGCGTTTTATATCTCTTAGTCGTCTAGTACGATCAACCCACGGGTAAGATATGGGTGGTGAATAGTATTCTTACTTCGTCACCACACGGAAAGCTATTATCATAACATAATACCACAAATTAAAAAGCACTAATAACCTCAAACTTTTCGATTCATATCTAGAACAAACGCCTTAATATGCAAGAAAAAGTAAGATTATAAACGTTTTTGATTTCAGCTAAGCAGCTACTGAAAATGAAAATATTGTTATCCAGTAATGTCATCTGGAAAAAAAAGGTTTGACATGATTGTCATTCATGCATCATTTTTTTGCTAACCTTAAAATGTTTTATCAAATGACTTGATTTTATTATTTTCGAGTTATTTTTTACTGTAATTTTTATAAAAATTTATTGAGCTAAATCTCGATTGTGTTGTGACAAGGCCATTTTGCACAAAAGTTTTATTTTTATTTAATGTGCAACAATTTAATAAGATGACTTTTCGTTAATATCATACTGAAATGGAAAACGACCCGAGCAACACAGTGAGTACTGATTAACAGTTATGATATGCAACTAGTTGGATATTTACAAAGGTAACAAACTGTTAAAAGATTCGTCTTATACCACGCCGGTACTCTTCAGGACACAACATTTTAGGACCAGTGAAATAATATAAAGAATACAGTTTTCTTCTATAAATTTATAACCAAATAACAGGTCAGGTTTATAAATAGTGGGGTCTTCGTTGAGTGGAAGCCGTGAGCACGGCCTCGCGTGATTTTTTTTTGTAAAGAAATTTACCAAAAAGAGCTCCATACAATCACAATCCCTCCTATTTTATTAGTTATTATTATGTACTGAATATTAGTCACTTTTACTATTTATTTTTCAAATTTTAATGCTAGATATTCTATCTTCGTATAGATATCTTCAAATATAGGTATTAAGTAACTCGGTAATTTATTCCAGCAAGATATTCTCAATTAATTTTATTATTATAATATTCTCAATTTTTTGTATGCTGAGGGAGTAAGAATACAATTCACCACCTCTCCTATCTTACCCGTGGCTGATTGTAAGACACGACTAAAGAATATAAAACGTATCTACTACTAGCTTTTGCCCGCGACTTCGTCCACGCAGAAGTCATCTCTGACAGAGTTAAATAGAAAAAGCAATGCAAGGTGTTGAAGGTTTGTCGCTAGGACGATAATCAACAGCGTCAGAAACTGGGATGCGGTCGCCGCCTTCTGCGAGTTAGTTGTCTAACGGAATTAGGCAATAGGGTGGGTCCAAGAGAAAATACTCTACGTTGATACGCTCTACCGTCGGTGCTTTGGACGGCGCAAGCGTGAGTACCGGTATTGAGGTTCACTGCATGAGGGCTTCGACTCGAGATGATACCCGGTTGCGGTGGCCCGCCCGCAAAACGTAGATGTACGTGTACGGCGCGCGTGTGTCTATATGCCATAGCCGGTCACTAAAGAAAAAGGTTGTTCAAAGTTCTATTCATTCTACAAATTATATTGCCAATTAACTATTTTTTTTTTGGTTCTGTTCGTCCATTCGGACAGGCAAAGGGATCAAAGCCCATACAGCCAAGTCTTATTTACTTATTTTTCATACATTGTTCATCATTTCTTCATATTATGTAGCCTTAATAGTCATTGTCTGTCAGTAAGTCAAGTCGTTACCATTAATCGGGCGCTGATAACCTAATCAATGATTTTCTTTGGGAATTTTGGACAAATATGAAAATACACGTAAACCACTATTATACCATATTCACTACACTTCAGCACTTTAACTGTACCATATTGCATAAAATACCAGCAAAATTATTCAATATAACACCACAAAACACTAAAGAAATAATATAATACAAGAGCGTGACATGACATTTCTACATTCGCGCCAAAACTCAAATTAACTATTTACGGTCATGGTCATACCATGGGATAAAAATATAATTATCGCCACCCTTTATTTGACTGTTTTGTTTCACCAGAAGAGTTGCGACCTCGTTAGATATAATTTATTATTTGAGTTATAGAGCGAACATTTTTGAAGCTAAACTTAACCTGTATCTTAAACCATTAGGCAAGATCCTATTGCCGTCTACTATGTGTATCGTGTGAGCTCTCACGCCGGCACTGGTCGCCACAACGGCACTGGTGCGGGGTTGATGGAGAGGGAGAGAGAAACACGTGTTTATTTATTTTTACCGAAGAATGTTTGTACGTTTTTTGAAAAGAATCGATAAAGAAATTTTCGCCCCATACACACTTTGCCACTTTGTTATACCCCCCTTAGGGATGGAATTCATAAAATCCTATCATATTGAATCTCTATGTCATAAAAAGAAACGTGCGTCAAAATTTAATGTTTCTAGCTTTAATAGTTTCGGTATGGCGGTAATGAGTCGTTTAACCCGCTTCACAGGCCTAATTTACACAACCACAGGGTGAAAATTGACAAATGCCGGATATTACCATAGAATGTTTGATTCAACTCGTAATTTGAAAAGAATCAATAAAGATTTTTTCTCCCAATACAAACTTTGCCACTCTGTTCCACCCCCTTAGGGGTGTAATTTCGTAATATCCTTTCTTAGTGAATCTCTACGTCATATAAAGAAACTACTGTCAACATTTCAAGTTGCCAGCTTTAATAATATCGGCTTGGCGCTAATGATTTAATGAGTCGTCCAACCCGCTTTGCAGGCATAATTTACACCCCCAGAGGGTGAAAATCAACAAATGCTGAAACACGTGTTTATTTATTTTTACTGAAGAATATTTGTACGTAATTTGAAAAAAATCGATAAAGATTTTTTTCTCCGAACATTTTTTAAATTGACATAACTTTTTTTTATAAACCAATTGACATAAAATAAAGCCTAAATGTTAAGTGAAGCTTACCACAATATATTAGTGAAAACCGCGTATAAATCGGATAAGCCGTTTCTGAGATTAGCGTGCACAAACACACAGACAAACAGATAAACAAAAATTTTAAAAATTATTGTTTTGGGTTCTATTAGTGTTTATAAAGGTCCCAGTAATATTTTTTTTCATATATCTTCCATGTACAGACAGCGACCCGTTACATTTTTATTATATGTATAGATTTATGCAAGAGACGGAAGTCGCGAAACAAAACCCTATACCAACATTTCTGACCAGCGTGGTAAAGGTAGATCAATTTCCCTCCCATTATAGAGGAGGTTCGAGTAAAACAGTGGGACATATATAAGCTGTAATGAATTTTTTTTTCATTCTTTAGGAACCGTATATTGAAATGCTAGGGTGAGTTCAACGAGTCCCGTGACCCGGGCCGCGGCCGGGGCGGCGCAGGCGCGAATACCTGCGCCTGATGCCGCCCTAACTGAGGCTTCGGGTGATAACACTGGCGGTCCAGGATCGTCCTGCCGGCGATTGTACGCCGGAATTGTGCGATCTATGGCACTCTATGGTGCCCCTATTTGGTCGGAGTCTCTCACTGCCCGTAATAGAGCCCTCCTGCGACGGAAGTATGCCCCGCCTGGGGGCCCCAGCGCCACGTCCTGATGTCGGTCGTTGGAGAAGACCTGTCGCTGTCGACCATCATCTCAAAGATGCTCGACAGCGACAGGTGCTGGGAGTCGATGGCCTCCTTCTGTGAGGCCGTCATGGAGAGAAAGGAGGCTGCGGAGCGGGAACGCGAGAGGCTTGCGCCCGCTGAATCGCTCCGCCGCCGGCGGCTGGGTAGGGGGAGGCGCCGTTATGCGCATCTCCTCCCACCGCCTTGAGGACCGACTGGGCGTGGCCAGAAGGCCAAGCGTTGGGGCGTCGGGGATCGAATGTCAGCAGACGATCTCTCCGGCATCCCGTAAAAGCGCGGAAGGGGGCCGCTGTGGTTTTAGTGGGTATTCCGGTTTGACTAGCCGGCCGGCGAGTCCCACACTCCCTCCCGTCACGACATCGTCAAATCAAATCAAAAAAAAAAAAAAAAAAAAAAAAAAAAAAAAAAAAAAAAAAAAACAAAGGCTTCGGGTGATCGGACCGGGGAATTGTCCGTTCAACCGACGTGAGGCCACCGCGTGAGGACGACGCCTCGACGGCGAAAGCTGTCGGGGCGTCGACAGGAGAGGAGCCCGAGAGGGCGACCGAAGACGAAAATCGGGTACCGGTGGCCCGCTCGCACGGCGAAGAAGAGGTGCTTGCAGGGTGGGTCAATGGGGTTGCGCGCCGCCTCTTCCGTCACCCCGGACCGACTTGGCGGGGTGCGACGTCCATGGCCCACCGCAAAAAAAAAAAAAAAAAAAAAAGGGTGAGTTTAACGATATATATTATACGATGCCATATATGTGTGTAGATGATATAACAAAAACGGTACATTTGAAACAGGACATTAATTTGTAAACACAAAGTTTTTTTTTTTAGAAAATAGGCTTTGGCTAGCTTAACGACTATATCGCCCAATACAAACATCTTAATTACTAGCCTTAGTAACACTGTAATTATACACTTACTATGTTGCATTAAGCGTGCACAAAACTCTAAATACCTCTTTAGCCTTTCTACGTGATGACCATAGTCGTTATCCTCGCTAATGACGTTATTGTTTTCGCTCACGCCTAACTCACAACGCTCCACTCGCAAGCCTTAGGTCCTCCCGGTCACGGAGAAATTTGGCACAATTTTTAAAACTTGAAAATGTCAACCGAAAAATAACATTGCGTAATTTGAAAAAGAGACTGGTTTAAGATATTGGAGTGGCAATTAAAGTTTCCCAAACAAATATAAAGACAACGAATAAAATTTATTATTTTATATTAAATAAGTAGTAGCGCAGCGTAGGACGACCCTCACTAGGTGGACTGACGACATTATCAAGGTCGCAGGCAACCGCTGGATGCTGGGTGGCGCGGGACCTTGTTGAATGCCATTCTCGTGGGGAGGCCTATGTCCAACAGTGGACGTTAACGGGCTGATGGATGGATGGATGGAAGTTTAGTAAAATTATTTAATATTAATTTATACATTTTTAATTTAAATCCAACTTATTAGTGGTAGAAGAACCACATTGCTTGACAGTTTGCCGTCTACAGTCGTGGGATGATCCATCCGGGGTAGTACCACACTCTCGCAGAAAATCGACGTCTGAGCAGTGGCAATGTGCTGCTGTGCTTCGTTCGGTGAGCGGGAGAGCTGGAAGCCAAACTTTCTGGGTGGGCTTGGGGTTTTCATTGGTAGGCAGCGGCGTAGCTATATCCCTGGTATTGTGTAGGTCCATGGACGACAGTAATACTTACCATCAGGTGTGCTGTCTGCTTGTTTGCCACCAAGAACAATAAAAAAATAACTGTAGCCTTGCTTTTAATTATAGCAAACGTAAATTATTATAATATTTAATTAAAATAATATAGAGTGAAGTAAGTAATAGTGAGTGAGTGAATGCGGGAAATAGAGTGAACGGAGCGTTGGGGCAACTTCTCGGCAGCCACCACCTCAGCCAGAAGGCACGTGTAACAATACATAACGCAGTGCTTGTCCCAACATTACTGTATGGAAGCGAGAGTTGGGTATGCAGAAAAGAGTATGAAATTAAAATTAATGCGGTCGAAATGCGATCTCTACGGAAAATCTGTGGAGTTAGGCTGACGACCGCATTCGTAACGACGACGTAAGAGAGCGAGTAGGTATGAAAGAGAGTATTGGTGTAAAGATGCGAAAGGGAATGCTCCGATGGTTCGGACATGTGGAAAGAATGCCGAACGAACGTCTGGTTAAGAAGATATACAATGCGAAAGTGGAAGGATGTAGGTACCGAGAGGGACCGAGACTAACCTACCTAGACCAGATCGGTCATGTACTGAAGGAAGGTGGAGTCAAGAGTCTCCGAAACCGGCGAGCGTGTATGAAGAGAATTATGAATTTTGAGAAGGCGAGTGAAGTATGCAGAGATAGAGTTCTCTGGCACTCTGTTCTCTCTGCCTACCCTGCAAGGGATATGGCGTGATGATATGTATGTATGTATGTAGCACTTATAATAGCAATATTCCATTCTATTAGCGATAACGATTGTAATGCTTACAAACAAAACAAACGGGTAAACCCGCAATCGTCAGCGTGAGCGATATGAGTGCCAAATGGAACGTAGCTAATATTTTATTACATACATACATACATATCATCACGCCATATCCCTTGCAGGGTAGGCAGAGAGAACAGAGTGCCAAAAAACTCTATCCTTGCATACTAAACTCACTTCCTCAACATTCATAATTCTCTTCACACACGCTCGCCGGTTTCGGAGACTCTTGACTCCACCTTCCTTCAGTACGTGACCAATCTGGTCTAAGTAGGTTAGTCTCGGTCTCCTCCGGTACCTACATCCTTCCACTTTCGCATTGTATATCTTTTTAACCAGACGTTCGTTCGCCATTATATCATTAGACTATTTTATTAGTAGTCTGTATACTTTATCCGTGTGGTGACGAAGTAAGAATACAATTCACTACCTCCTACCTTACCCATGAGTGATTGTAAGAGACTAAGGGATATAAAATGCATATAACATCTATGCAAGAGAAAGAAACTTCGAAACAAAGTCCTATGCCAACTCTTTCTTTGTTGTGTGACTTAGTTGTTAGCCGCAATTGGCTACGACAACTTTACCCAAACTGTGTAAAACGCGATAGTGAGCGCTGAGGCTGATACCAACACTTCTGCCCAGTGTGGTATATACAGTTGGTCAGTTTCCCTCCCATTATGGCGGAGGTTTGATCCCAGCAGTGGGACATATTATGAGCTGAGACCTTTAACGCCTGACTTGTTAGTGGTGATGCAAGAATAGAATTACAGTACCCACTTTCATTTTTTTTTTCTTAGGTCCGAAAGTTTTAAATCTAGTGTTTTCATTCCTATAAATTTCATGCCGAATTCATTATATCAAGATATAATAATGATTAGTGATGCTGTGGAGCTTGTCAATTGTAGCTGAAATTATCCGATATGAATATCCGAAAGGCAAATATATCTAAAACCGAAAATTATATAAATGTTTCGGATGTCTTTTTTTTTTTTTTTTGGGACCACCATTGTAACTCCTGTAAGCCAGGATCCACAATGGTCACTATAAATGACACCGAGGTTTGACCCTCA
This sequence comes from Lymantria monacha, assembly GCA_905163515.2. NCBI lineage: Eukaryota > Metazoa > Arthropoda > Insecta > Lepidoptera > Erebidae > Lymantria > Lymantria monacha. The sequence goes on from LR991087.1 coordinate 6,336,386, forward strand.
GGCAGTCCCGGGAAATGATTTTAATTGTCTTGGAACCAGCAACAAATTTAATTAGAAAAGTTAAAGAGGAGGAGTTGGAAAAGAGTGATTCCACTTCCCTCCCAGGCAAAGCGGGAGACAGAAAGCAATATTGACTAGTCAGCCAATAAGTAAAAGGTTGTACAGCTACGATAAGCGCAGCAGTACGGCACCACGGATATGGGATAACTTAACGGGGCCTATATGTGAGCCTTAAGATTGGTTGCAGTAGTAGGTGTGGCAGAAACGCCTAAACGCACGGAAATTTTCTCGAGTTGCTACAAGATCCGTGTAGTATACTACTCCAGATGTTACTTGCAAACTGTCTAACATAAGGTCGCGCTCGTTACGCCAGAGATCGCACTCCCAGAGAATGTGATGTGCTGATTGTTCATACTCGCGGTTATTTGTAGAACATTGACATAGTGGTGAAGGTACGAGTTTAAAAGAAAATAATTTACTTTTAAAGTTGCCATGTCCAGTTAGAAATTGAGCTACAAAATGGTCAACCTCCAGCCACACTCTCTCTAGGCGCTCGCGGACGCATGGGAAAAATAGATAGAGGTGACGGCCCTTCGATGATGAATCCCATCTTTCTTGCCATTCAATTAAAAGTTTTTCATAGACAACGGACTGCGGTGCAAACAATCGAGCGATTTTATTACGGTCGCGCGGTAGAAGGAAATCTGTGTTCATATTTTCCCTTGTCGTGTAATACATTGATGCCCGTCTCTGAATCTCCAAGTCAACCGGAAGTACACCCGCGAGTACCGGCAAAGCCTCGGTACTGACCGTCCTGTAGGCTTTACACAAGAATATTAAGGCCAATCGTTGGCTTTGTAATAATTTAAGGCGAGCTGCCCCTATGGTAGCCCTATCAGCCCAAACGGGTGCAGCGTAACAAATACACCCCAAATATGTGGCCATATATATAGTTTTCAGTGTATTAAAACGAAGGCCCCAGGTAGACGTTGATATTCTAGTAACATACATACACACATACATACATACATATCATCACGCCATATCCCTTGCAGGGTAGGCAGAGAGAACAGAGTGCCAGAGAACTCTATCTCTGCATACTTCACTCGCTTCCTCAACATTCATAATTCTCTTCATACACGCTCGCCGGTTTCGGAGACTCTTGACTTCACCTTCCTTCAGTACATGACCGATCTGGTCTAGGTAGGTTAGTCTCGGTCTCCCTCGATACCTACATCCTTCCACTTTCGCATTGTATATCTTCTTAACCAGGCGTTCGTTCGGCATTCTTTCCACATGTCCGAACCATCGGAGCATTCCCTTTCGCATCTTTACACCAATACTCTCTTTCATACCTACTCGCTCTCTTACGTCGTCGTTACGAATGCGGTCGGTCAGCCTAACTCCACAGATTTTCCGCAGAGATCGCATTTCGACCGCATTAATTTTACTATCATACTCTTTTCTGCATACCCAACTCTCGCTTCCATACAGTAATGTTGGGACAAGCACTGCGTTATGTATTGCTACACGTGCCTTCTGGCTGAGGTGGTGGCTGCCGAAAAGTTGCCCCAACGCTCCGTTCACTCTATTTCCCGCATTCACTCTTCGCTCTATATCAGTGGTGTACCTTCCATCTCGGCTAAATCCACATCCAAGATATACAAATTCATCCACTTGCTCTAGTACATCATTACCTATTGTTACTCTTACATCTGTTCTGGTTTTATCTCTTTCAAAGACCATTATTTTGGTTTTGCTCACATTCACGCGTAGACCTCTTTTCTTACAATCTTCTGTCATTGTGTCGACTAGGGTCTGCAGGTCAGTCGCTGACTGTGCCAGCAGGACTGCATCATCTGCATAAAGCAGAGCAGTGACCACTGAGTCGCCCATCTGGACTCCCACATTCATATCGTTCAACCTTTGAAGACATTTATCCAGATATATGATAAACAGCCTGGCTGACAGAACGCACCCCTGCTTAACGCCGATATTGACGTCAAACCAAGGCGACATTCCATCATCCAGCCGCACACAGGCTCTACAGCCCATGTAACTGGACTGCACAGCCTGTAGCAGTTTACCGTTAATACCATACTCCGGTAAAATGTCCCAAAGTTCCTTTCGTACAACCGTGTCAAATGCTCTCTCCAGATCCACAAAACTGCAGAAAACTCTCTGACCTAGAGCCAGATGCTTCTCCACAATGTTGCGCAGAGAGAACACTTGATCCATGCATCCCCTTCCACTCCTGAAACCTCCTTGTGTCTCACACAGTAAACCATCGGACACCATCCTCATTCTCCTTTCAATAACTTTTCCATACACTTTTGCTGCCAAACTGGTCAGGCTCTGTAATTTGCGCAGTCATAACGTGAACCCTTGTTTTTAAACAAAGGCACGATGACTGCGCTATTTCAGTCCCTGGGAACCATTCCCGAGCTCCAACATAAATTGAGGAGCAACAGGAACGCCTCCCAGACACAAGAGCCACCGAGCTTGATCATCTCGGCAGACACCATATCAATGCCCGCTGCCTTACCATTTTTCAAACTTCTTATCGCCCATTCAACTTCATCCATACTGATGCCATCGGAGGACGCCGTTGTCGAATGTTGATCTACTAAACCACATCCAACACCGGCGCCAACCGTAGCATCCGCATACATATCGCCAAAATATTCACTCCATCGGCTTAACACGTCTTGTGTTTGTGTAAGAATGTCTCCACCTTTAGACCTTATTTTATTCATTCTGAAGGCTGACCAACCACCCCGAGACTTCTTCACCTCCCTCCAAAAGAGTTTGGTGTTACCCTCGAAGTTTTTAGTCAGCCTATCTTCTGCACTCATACTTGCTCTATCACGTTTCTCTTTCACTAAGGCCTTGGTGTCATTCTTACATTGCCGATATATTTCTTTCTTCTGTTCAGTCATACTGTCATTCAGATTCAAAGAAGAGACATAGTCCAGCCACGCTTTCTTCTTTTGCTCTACGGAAGCTGCCACTTCCGCATCCCACCATGCATCACCATTTGTTTTTCTATGCTTCTTTGAATTTCCACATACTTCTTTCGCTGTATCTACCATACTCTCTTTCAATACTCTCCAGCATTCTTCAATGTCCGATTGCGGCTGGTTTGCCATCGTCAGCCGTTCTCGGACACCCTCTGCATACTTTTCTCTTACACACTCTTCTTGCAACCTTTCAACCTTTATTCTTTCAAGCCCTCCGAAGTGGACACGCTCTCGCCAGTGCCTCCACTTTCTGAACAGACCACTAAATCTCGCAATAACGAGATAGTGGTCCGTGTCGACTGTGGGGCCCCTGTAGGCTCTTGCGTCCAATATTTTGCTTCGGAGGCGACTGTCTACCAAAATTAAATCTAATATGCTTTTCTGTTCATTCCTTCTCCATGTATACATATGGATGTCCTTATGTTGGAAAAATGTGTTTGACACAATAAGGTTTCTCTCCATGCATACATCCGCTATGAGCCTACCTGCGTCGTTCACTCTCTTATCACCAAATGGACCAAGTACGTCCTCATAGTCGGGACGCTTGGTCCCCACCCATCCGTTCAAATCTCCGCATACAATCACGCGTTCACTGGTTTCTGCCATATCCAGAACTTCCCTAACATTATCCCAAAACTTCTCTAGGTCTGATGCCACCGAGGATCCTACGGGAGCATATGCTACAACCATGAATACCTTGGTGACACCTAGTTTTATACGGACCCAGAGAAGTCTGGGATCATACATTCCGTAATCCTTCACACCTGAGGCCAAGCGAGAGGACAACAGCACTCCTACCCCCATGCTGGCTCGATCGCTCTGTGGTACACCAGACCACAGAGCCATCCCGCCACCAGGAAGATCGCAGGCGTCGCTGCCCCTTCGCTTGGTCTCTGTTACACAGAGCACGTCTAGCTGTTTGTCCGCCATGACGGATATTAGCTCGTGCAACTTACCTTCCACACAACCTCTTACATTCCACGTGCCCACCCGGCACTCCGTTCTCCTCGACTCGCCTAACTGGGCAAGGCGTGATGGGTGGCGGCCCCCATCGCCGCAACTGCCGATGTTCGTACCGACGGGGGCGGGTCGGTTCGCGTCGCCTCCGGGGGACGCCCTAACCCGCATTGCGGTACGCATTTCGAGCCGGATTAGCAGTCTAATTAGACTGGCAGGGGACGCGAACGAGCACGCTCCGGACTATGCCCCCCTATTATATATATTCTAGTAAGCGCATAGAAATTTCGTTTCGCTTTTTCACCTACAGTTTTAATATGCTCGACAAATGAAAAATTTTTTTCTAAGAGTAGACCAAGATAGCAAACTGAATCTTTCTTTTTGACTGTCTAATTATTGAATTTTATACGCGGCAACGATTGTAAATTTCCTTTTAATAAAAGGTGATACGTTTTTTGTGGGGCAAATGTAAGCCGATTTCGTGTGCCCCATTCGAGTATATTATTGAGACAAATTTCTGCTAATTTCTCTAAACCGTCTCTAGTGTTGGATTCTACGAGTAGAAGACCGTCGTCGGCATAGCCGATCAATTGACAGTGTTTCGGCAGAGGTAATTCGAGGAAATCGTCAAATTCGAGGAAATCGTCAATCCGTTTCGGATGTCTGTGTAGAGGATTCAATCCCGGTCGATTTTTCTAATCCCAGGATTTTGGGATTATCTACAGTTATTCCCGGGATCAAGGGATAGTCCCGGGATTGTATTGGTAATGGAAACTGGTAACAAAACGACAGTACACATATCAAAATCAATTTTTGAGAACATAGAATATTTAAGTTTTACATACATACATATCATCACGCCATATCCCTTGCAGGGTAGGCAGAGAGAACAGAGTGCCAGAGAACTCTATCTCTGCATTCTTCACTCGCTTCCTCAACATTCATAATTCTCTTCATACACGCTCGCCGGTTTCGGAGACTCTTGACTCCACCTTCCTTCAGTACCTGACCGATCTGGTCTAGGTAGGTTAGTCTCGGTCTTCCTCGGTACCTACATCCTTCCACTTTCGCATTGTATATCTTCTTAACCAGACGTTCGTTCGGCATTCTTTCCACATGTCCGAACCATCGGAGCATGCCCTTTCGCATCTTTACACCAATACTCTCTTTCATACCTAATCGCTCTCTTACGTCGTCGTTACGAATGCAGTCGGTCAGCCTAACTCCACAGATTTTCCGAAGAGATCGCATTTCAACCGCATTAATTTTACTTTCTTACTCTTTTCTGCATACCCAACTCTCGCTTCCATACAGTAATGTTGGGACAAGCACTGCGTTATGTATTGCTACACGTGCCTTCTGGCTGAGGTGATGGCTGCCGAGAAGTTGCCCCAACGCTCCGTTCACTATATTTCCCGCATTCACTCTTCGCTCTATATCAGTGGTGTACCTTCCATCTCGGCTAAATCCACATCCAAGATATACAAATTCATCCACTTGCTCTAGTACATCATTACCTATTGTTACTCTTACATCTGTTCTGGCTTCATCTCTTTCAAAGACCATTATTTTGGTTTTGCTCACATTCACGCGTAGACCCCTTTTCTTACAATCATCTGTCATTGTGTCGACTAGGGTCTGCAGGTCAGTCGCTGACTGTGCCAGCAGGACTGCATCATCTGCATAAAGCAGAGCAGAGACCACTGAGTCACCCATCTGGACTCCCACATTCATATCGTTCAACCTTTGGAGACATTTATTCAGATATATGATAAACAGCCTGGCTGATAGAACGCAGCCCTGCTTAACGCCGATATTGACGTCAAACCAAGGCGACATTCCATCATCCAGCCGCACACAGGCTCTACAGCCCATGTAACTGGATTGCACAGCCTGTAGCAGTTTACCGTTAATACCATACTCCGGTAAAATGTCCCAAAGTTCCTTTCGTACAACCGTGTCAAATGCTCTCTCCAGATCCACAAAACTGCAGAAAACCCTCTGACCTAGGGCCAGATGCTTCTCCACAATGTTGCGCAGAGAGAACACTTGATCCATGCATCCCCTTCCACTCCTGAAACCTCCTTGTGTCTCACACAGTAAACCATCGGACACCATCCTCATTCTCCTTTCAATAATTTTACCATACACTTTTGCTGCCAACCTGGTCAAGCTTATGGCTCTGTAATTTGCGCAGTCATAACGTGAACCTTTGTTTTTAAACAAAGGCACGATGACTGCGCTATTCCAGTCCCCGGGAACCATTCCCGAGCTCCAACATAAATTGAGGAGCAACAGGAACGCCTCCAGGACATAGCAGCCACCAAGCTTGATCATCTCGGCAGACACCATATCAATGCCCGTTGCCTTACCATTTTTCAAACTTCTTATCGCCCATTCAACTTCATCCATACTGATGCCATCGGAGGACGCCGTCGCCGAATGTTGATCTACTAGACCACATGCGACACCGGCGCCAACCGTAGCATCCGCATACATATCGCCAAAATATTCACTCCATCGGCTTAACACGTCTTGTGTTTGTGTAAGAATGTCTCCACCTGTAGACCTTATTTTATTCATTCTGAAGGCTGACCAACCACCCCGAGACTTCTTCACCTCCCTCCAAAAGAGTTTGGTGTTACCCTCGAAGTTTTTAGTCAGCCTATCTTCTGCACTCATACTTGCTCTATCACGTTTCTCTTTCACTAAGGCCTTGGTGTCATTCTTACATTGCCGATATATTTCTTTCTTCTGTTCAGTCATACTGTCATTCAGATTCAAAGAAGAGACATAGTCCAGCCACGCTTTCTTCTTTTGCTCTACGGAAGCTGCCACTTCCGCATCCCACCATGCATCACTATTTATGTTTCTATGCTTCTTTGAACTTCCACATACTTCTATCGCTGTGTCTACCATACTCTCTTTCAATACTCTCCAGCATTCTTCAATGTCCGATTGCGGCTGGCTTGCCATCGTCAGCCGTTCTCGGACACCCTCTGCATACTTTTCTCTTACACACTCTTCTTGCAACCTTTCAACCTTTATTCTTTCAAGCCCTCCGAAGTGGACACGCTCTCGCCAGTGCCTCCACCTTCTGAACAGACCACTAAATCTCGCAATAACGAGATAGTGGTCCGTATCGACTGTGGGGCCCCTGTAGGCTCTTGCATCCAATATTTTGCTTCGGAGGCGACTGTCTACCAAAATTAAATCTATTATACTTTTCTGTTCATTTCTTCTCCATGTATACATATGGATGTCCTTATGTTGGAAAAATGTGTTTGACACAATAAGGTTTCTCTCCATGCATACATCAGCTATGAGCCTACCTGCGTCGTTCACTCTCTTATCACCTATTTAAGTTTTAAATTTCCAAAAAGGCGGTTAAACAAAATTATACTTTTTTTATAAACTTTCTTCTTATAAAATAAAAAAAACTAGGCACTTCTGTAAATAATTTATGAAACCAACATAATAAACTTCAAAAAATCAACTTCTTTCTAGTTATGTTTATGGGTACTTATATTTTAAATTAAATTGACCAGAAACTTTATAAATTACTTATTTAAAGCACGATAATAAAATCATTAATGCAGTTTTGCTTTTTAATAATTTGATTATCACCAATTAGCAAAAAAATATCAATAGGTACTTACACGAAGTGAAGCGGAAATTTTTACACACCTTTACTCATAATCCGGGCGTTAGCAAAAACAAATGAAATCACTTAATATGAATCAATTAATAATATGTGTATTCTAAGTGAAATCAGACGTGTAAACAAGGTGGCTGTTAAAACAACAAATCAAAGTCAGTGCGTTTCGTCTCACGCACCATTTTATTGACTAATTTAAAAAAAATTATGAATCCCGAAAATCACGGGATTCGTTAAATTTGATCCCGAATATTTCGGGACTAAAATATGACTGGGATCCCGATCGATCGAATCCTCTAGGTCTGTGTGTTTAGGAGACGTTATGATAGGTCTTCTTTCAAACAACAGAACTGACAGTCTAAACGTAAGCCTCCCTAAAGTAATAATAAGATAATCACACACATTTAGAATTACCTTTTTCTAATTCCCTAAAAATACTATATCCGTAAATTAAACTATCCGAAACTGTCTCATAATCCGAAAAACATTTATATACATAATCGATAGAAACCAGTATAATGTTATTCTAATTTCCATATAATTATTTAATATTTAATATTTTTTTTCCTATATATATAGTATTCCTATATATATATATAATAGTCCTTCTTCTCCAACGAGAACAATGTCATCAGCGAATAGCATGCACCAGGGTGCCTCTTCCTGTATCTCCGATGTTAACGCATCCATTATCAACAGGAAGAGGTAAGGACTTAACGCCGACCCTTGGTGCAAACCCACCTGCACACTGAACTCGTCGGAGTCTCCAGCCGCTGATTTTACGTACGACCTAGATCGTTGGTACATAGCACAGATTAACCTAGTATACTTCACAGGCACACTTTTCTCTTTCAGTGCCCACCACAAAACTGTTCTCGGTATTCTGTCGTAGGCCTTCTCGAGGTCAACGTATACCATATGCAAGTTTTTATGTGCACCACGATATTTTTCGCACAGTTGGCGCAGTGCAAATATGGCATCCGTTGTCCCGCGGCCCGGCATAAAACCGAACTGGTTTTGGGTGATCTTGCTTTCTTCTCGCAATCGCTTCTCAACCACTTTTTCCCACACTTTCATACTATGTGACATGAGCTTTATTCCCCGATAACTGCCGCAGTCCTGAACATCACCCTTGTTTTTAAAAATGGGCACTAGCGCACTACTGCACCATTCATTGGGAATTACTTCATCCTGCAGCAACTTATTGAGGAACAAAGTCAGCCACATATATCCATCCTCACCCAAAACTTTCCATACTTCCACTGGTATACCGTCCGGCCCTACAGACTTTCCGTTTTTCATACTTATCACTGCCTTTCTTACCTCATCTATTGTAATTTCTTTTACTAGACCGACGTTCTCAGGCACATCTTTTAACTCTCCACTCCATAAATTCTCTTCATTCATTAATCTTTCAAAATATTCCTTCCAACGCTGCCTTATTTCCTCGTCTTTTATTAAAACTTTACCATCTCCATCTTTCATGCACTTGACATGCCTAATATCTCTCGCTCGTTCCTCTCGGGCTTTCGTAATACGGTACAGCGCCTTTTGTCCTCGAGGCCCATCTAACGAATTATAAATTCTGTCTTGGGCCTGGGTTCTCGCTGTAGCTATTGCCCGTTTAGCTTTTTTCTTACATTCCTTGTATTCAATATTTTTCGCTTTCTTCAACCTTTCATTATCTTCTTTCTGCCACGCTTTAAACTTTTCCTTCTTTTCTTTCAGAATCTTTTGTACATCTTCATTCCACCACCATGTATCTCTATCAATTATACCCTTCCCTTTCGTTTCTCCTAGTATTACTTTAGCCGTACTCCTAATACAACTAGCTATATCATTCCAACTTTCATTCACAGATTTATCCTTCATATCTTTCATTTCATTCATTTTACCAATCATACTTTGTTGAAATCGACTTGCATACTCTTTTCTTTCCAGCATACTCCATCTTACCTTAGGAGGGGGTCGGTTTTTGCGTTTAATAGCGCATGTTTTTATTTTGATATCTAGTATTAGAAGCCTGTGTTGTGATACTAGAGCCTCACCTGGCAGCACCTTACAATCCTTTACAGAACTGAGTTTACTTCTTTTGACAAGAAAGTAGTCAATTTGCGTACAGTGGTTACTACTTTTGTAGGTAATAAGGTGCTCCTCGCTTTTCTGGAACCACGTGTTTACGATAGCCAGGTGGAACGACGAGGCTACTTGAAGCAGCGTCTCACCACCAACATTCCGCTTTCCATACCCCCATCCTCCATGCACTCTTTCATAACTATCATTTGCTGCTCCAACGTGTCCATTAAAATCGCCTCCTATACATATCTCCTCACTTTCTGGAATACCAATCATAACTTCATCTAAATCCTGCCAGAACCTTTCTTTCACTTCATCCTTACATCCGGCTTGGGGTGCATACGCGCTAATAACATTGAGTATCACATTTTCCAAAACTACTTTCACCACTATTAACCGATCATTCACCCTTGTTACGCTCGTCACACATTCCTTCAAACATCTATCTAACACTATTCCTACACCATTCCTTTTACCATCGCTGCCACTATAATAAAACTTGTATCCTTCACCAATTTCTCTAGCTCTAGTGCCCTTCCATTTCGTTTCTTGCAGACATGCAACATTTATTCTTCTTCTTTTTAGCAAATCCGCCAACTCCCTTCCTCTTCCAGTCATTGTTCCAACATTCCAACTTGCATACCTCATTCTGATCTCTTTCATACAAAGGGCTCGCTTCTTACGTCGCACCCGCCCGTGATGCAACAACCCTTGTCCATTTTCCACAGAGACCGGGTGCTGCCCCTGCGCGTCGCCTGCGGGGTACGCCCTAGCCCTGTCCTCATTCACTCTATTTTTCCACATATTGCAATAGTTTTGGCAATGGTTTTTATGACCGGCCGCCTGCCTGACGTCAACCCTCCTTGGGAATGCAATCGTTGACCAAACGGCATCAGATGGTGTTGGCCCAGGTCGGTGTAGTGCTCTTAGTCGTCTTTTACGACACCCACGAGCAAGTAAGGGTTGGTAGTATTCTTAGCCGCTACCACACGGCAATTTTTTTCGATACCTCGGTTCTCTTATACAAAGCGATGGCGACCTGGATCGTGCGGTGAAACACAGAATGGATGCGGGATGGATGAAATGGCGGCAGGTCACGGGTACAACATGCGACCCCAAAGTACCCCCTAAATTAAAGGGTAAAATATATAAAACCCTAATAAGACCTGCTGTACTGTATGGATCAGCATGTTGGGCGATAAAAGCGACGGATGAGAGACGACTGCATGTAGCGGAGATGCGAATGTTGAGATGGATGTGTGGTGTGACGAGATTAGATAAAATAAGAAATGAGCATATAAGAGGAAGTTTGAAAGTTGCGCCAGTGACGGAAAAGTTAAGGAGTGAAAGGTTAACATGGTATGGACATGTGATGAGACGGGATGAAAGAAATGTTGTGAGGAAAGTTTTAAATATGAATGTTGAAGGCTTTAGGGGTAAAGGTAGACCAAAGAAAAGATGGATGGACTGCGTGAGGTATGACATGGATAGACAGGGAGTGACTGCAGAGATGACGTCTGATAGGACTGTATGGAGGAAGATGACATATTGCGTCGACCCCAAGTAATTGGGATAAGAGCAAGATGATGATGATGATGATTTAATATTTTTTTTAATTATTCTGGTAACTCGTGTCTAGACGTCTCGCCAACAAGATTTTAATTAGAGGTCAATGAAATTTGTGTTATGCTGTGTTCTATTGTGTTATATTGTATTGTGTATTTTTGTTGTATGATACAGAAGGCGGGTCGCGAGACAGGTCGGTGTATGTCGGTGGCTGCAATGCAGGCGCTGCACCGGCTTCGCGAATGTCGGCTGCTGTGTGACGCAATAGTACGCGTGGACGACGGTGCTGCGTTCCCAGTACACCGCGCCATACTCTCCGCCTGCAGCCCATACTTCCTGTACGTACAACTCCATTTGCAGCACTCTATTAAGCCCTAGTTATTCTTAAAAACGAGAATTTTCCCTTTTCACTTTTTGCAAGCATTACAGTCGGTTTCATGGGAAAGGAATGGGCGGAAAACACATTGTACTCTTAGCCCATCATTACAAGGGAAATAGAAACGACATATAAAAGAGATACAGAGTTCATTTAATGGCAATAATTTTTAATTTTCCATATGGAGATGGAGTAACATTACATTTTACCATCACTATATTGGCCCTTTTTTTTTTTATTGGTGGGCTATGGATGCGTCTCGCCCTGCCGAATCGGTCCGGGGTGACGGAAAGGCGGCGCGTGACCCCATAGACCCACCGTAAAATCCTCTCTCTTCGCCGTGCGAGCGGGCCACCGGTACCCGATTTTTGACTTCGGTGGCCCGCCCGGCGGTTTACCCTCGCGGGTTCCTCTCGTCGACGCCCCAACAGATTTCGCCGTCGGGGCGTCGCCCTTACGCGGTGGCCTCACGTCGGGTGACCGGACGATTCCCCGGTCCGATCACCCGAGGCCTCGGTTAGGGCGGCATCAGGCGCAGATATTCGCGCCTGCGCCGCCGCGGCCGCTGACGGCGGCCCGGGTCGCGGGAATCCTCCCGGACTCGTTCCGCCGCCTCCTTCCGCGAGATGATAGCCTCGCAGAAGGCGGCGACCGCGGCCCAGTTCCTGACGCTGTCGACCATCGCCCTCGCGACAGCCGGCAGCGTCAGGTCGGCACCGATAACAGCGACGAGGTCACGGCGCTGCCGGTCCCAGCTCGGACACACCCCCAGCGTGTGTTGCGCCGTGTCCTCGTCACTGCTGCAATGGTGGCAGGCCGGAGTCCACTCCCTATACGCGACCGTGTGCAGGTACAAGCCGAAGCATCTGTGCCCCGACAACACCTGCACCAGTCGAAAGGAGAGGACTCCGTGCCGCCGCTCCATCCACTCCATCAGTACGGGCCGGAGGGCCTCGACGGTGACGACACCGTGTCAGGACAGCCCTGAGCTGGGCGTTCAGAGCCCTCGCCCACACGGGTGCGCCGTACATGGCCATCGAACGGATCACCCCCGCATACAACCGTCGGCCCTCGAAGCTGGGTCCGCCCACGTTCGGCATGAGCCGCGAAAGGGCGGACGCCGCGCCGATCAGCCGGGGAGCAATTCGGCGAAAATGCTCCCGGAACCACCATCGCCCGTCGAGCACCAGACTCAAGTACTTCATATGGGCCTGGATACTGGTGTGGACGGAGTTGACGACTAACGAGGCGCCGATAGGCGGCCTTACGCGTGGCCCATGGAATAATAGGGCCTCCGTCTTATTTAGGGCCACCCTGAGCCCCAGCGCCTCGATTCGCCTGACCATCTCCTCGGTGCCGAGAGTGGCCAGGCTCGCCGCCTCTTCGAGTGTCCTGCCCCGGGCTGTGACGAGCGTATAGTCAGCATAGCATATCAGGCTCAGCCCGGGGGGGAGACTCCCTCTCAACGCCCAGTCGTACCCGATGTCCCACAGAGTCGGCCCCAGAACCGACCCCTGTGGAACGCCGCACGACATGGGCGTCCGCACAATGTCCCCTGCGGGACATCACTATATTGGCCCGTGGGTATCGTAAAAGACGACTAAAGACTTAATGCAAAAAACATCTATGTAAAAGAAGGATAACTCGAAATAAAGACCTATAATAGCTTATCTAATCAGCGTGGTACCGCAAGTCAAATAATTTCAGATTGTGGAGAAGGCTCGAACCTGGCAGTAGGCATACCACTTACCGGGAGGCGGCTATAATCACACCTATATATTATGAGACAGCTTAAAATAACATCAAATTATTCCTCCGTGTACTGGAATTAAGAATATGAAGCTTTTTTTCTTCATTGCTTATGGTGACAAACGAGCAAACAGCACACCTGATGGTAAGTGTCACTGCCACCCATGGACTTTTGCAATACCCAAGGTACAGCTAGGCCGCTGCCTACCAATACAAATCCCGAATCCAACCCCAGTTGGGTTGCCGGTTCTCTCGCTACCGAACGAAGCGTAATAGCACATTACCATTACTCAAACGTCGATCTTCTGCGAGAGTGTGGTATTACCCCGCGCGGACCGGCCCGCGGCTGTAGACAGAGAACTGTCAACAGCGTGGTCCTACCACAATCTTGTTACTACCACAGTGTTGACAACTCTTCCTTTGCCAAAGGAGTCGTAAAGTGATGTATAAGAGAGTACTGCGAGACTCTTGCAGTAAGTTTTGGTCTTGCATTTGGGCTGAACTAGTCGTATATTAGCTAAGATGTTGATAATAATAGTGATGATGATGATTAAACAGGGCCCTATTTACAACAACACTTCATTCCCGAGAGCAGAGTGACGTACTGATATCTGGCGTGCGCTCCGAGATCCTGTTACTGCTGATCGAGTATGCGTATCTACGGCGTATTGACGTCACTGATACCAACGTGCACGAGCTTCTGATGACCGCCGACTACCTCGCCTTTCTCGGCGTGCTTCAATTATGCTGCGATCACCTCAGAACTTCGCTCAGCCCAAAGAATAGCCTCGGTATTATGATGTTTGCTAGGTTTGTACCATTCCTACTTTTCTTAATGTCCTATTGTCCAAATGCTGAGTTTATTATCCTCACTAATATTATAAATGCGAAAGTAACTCTGTCTGTCTGTCGCTCTTTCACGCCAAAGCTATTGGACCGATCTAAATGAAATTTGGTACACAGATAGTTTAGACCCTGATAAAGGACATAGACTATTTTTTAATGCAAAAAAGGGTTGTAGAGGGGGATGAAACGTTGTAAGAAATTATCGACATTTTTAAAAGCAGAAGCTTGAAATTTATTTTTAGGCTATTGATTAGATATAAATTAAAATTTCGTAAAAAAAATTATCCTTAAGGGGTATAATGAAAAATATTGGATGAAAAACTTTGGGAAAGTAACCTTTTACGCGGGCGAAGCCGCGGGTAGTACACAATAAGGAAGCGTTCATGAATCAGTCAAATAATTCCTCTAAATAAATATAGGTACTGATATCATCATCATCATCAACCTGCTCTTATCCCAATTTATTTGGGGTCGACGCAATATGTCTTCTCCTTCCATACAACTCTATCAGACGTCATCTCTGTGGTCACTCCTTGTCTATCCATGTCATGTTTCACGCAGTTCATCCATCTTTTCTTCGGTCTTCCCTTACCCCTTAAGCCTTCAACATTCATGCTTAAAGCTTTCCTCACAACATTACTTTCATCCCTTCTCATCACATGTCCATACCATGTCAATCTTTCACTCCTTAATTTTTCCGTCACTGGCGCAACTTTCAAACTTCCTCTTATATGTTCATTCCTTATTTTATCCATTCTTGTCACACCACACATCCATCTCAACATCCGCATCTCCGCTACATGCAGTCGTCTCTCATCCGTCGCTTTTATCGCCCAACATGCTGATCCATACAGTACAGCAGGTCTTATTAGGCTTTTATATATTTGGCCCTTTAATTTAAGGGGTACTTTGGGGTCGCATGTTGTACCCGTGACCTGCCGCCATTTCATCCATCCCACATCAATTCTGTGCTTCACCGCACGATCCAGGTCGCCATCGCTTTGGATAAGAGAACCGAGGTATCGAAAGTTCGAGCATACTGGGATAGGTACTCCATCTAGAGTTATGGGTGTAAAATTGGAGAGACCGCCGAAATCGCAGAACATGTATTCTGTTTTTAGTCTGCTGATTTTCAAGCCTACATTCTCCAACTTACAGCGCCACTTTTCCAGCATGCTCTGTACCTCAAGGCCCTCTTTGCCGACGAGAACAATGTCATCAGTGAATAGCATGCACCAGGGTGCCGCTTCCTGTATCTCCGATGTTAATGCATCCATTATCAACAGGAAGAGGTAAGGACTTAACCGACCCTTGGTGCAGACCTACTTCGACACTGAACTCGTCGGAGTCTCCAGCCGCTGATTTCACGTACGACCTAGATGGTCGGTACATGGCACAGATTAACCTAACATACTTCACAGGTACACCTTTCTCTTTCAGTACACACCACAAAACTGTTCTCGGTATTCTGTCATAGGCCTTCTCGAGGTCAACGAATACCATGTGCAAGTTTTTATGTGCACCATGATATTTTTTGCACAGTTGGCGCAGTGCAAACATGGCATCCGTTGCCCCGCGGCCCGGCATAAATCCGAACTGGTTTTGGGTGATCTCACTTTCTTCTCGCAATCGTTTCTCAATCACTTTTTCCCACAATTTCATACTGTGTGACATAAGCTTTATTCCTCGAGAACTACCGCAGTCCTGAACATCCCCTTTATTTTTAAAAATGGGCACTAGCGTACTATTGCACCATTCATTGGCGATTACTTCGTCGCGCAGCAGCTTATCGAAGAATAAAGTTAACCACATATACCCATCCTCTTCCAAAATCTTCCATACTTCAACTGGTATACCATCGGGCCCTACAGCCTTTCCATTTTTCATACTTCTCACTGCTTCTCTTACCTCATCTATTGTAATTTCCCTTACTAGGCCGACGTTCTCTGATACATCTTTTAACACTCCACTCCATGAATTCTCTTCGTTCATTAACCTTTCAAAGTACTGCTTCCAACGCTCTTTTATTTCCTCTTCTTTTATCAACACTTTACCTGCTTCATCTTTTATACACCTGACATGCCTAATATCTTTTGCTCTTTCTTCTCGGGCTTTAGTTATGCGGTATAGCATCTTTTGACCTCGAGGCCCAGAAATATAGGTACTGATAATAAAAAAAATATTGGCTAATCACTCTTAAACTAAGTTGGTAAACGCCAACTCATTGATTCGTAAACAACTACGACATTTATTATTTTTCTTACGATATATAAAGGTTAAAAATTATACAATACACTTTACATGGATATTATTATGATTATACCATATACATTTATGTAATATTGCTGTATAGGTAGTAGTGGCTAATGATACTTACTAACACTTACTTTGCTCGTAGATGTCGTAAAAGACAAGTAAGAGGTTTATATCGATCTTTTTTTTTTCCTTGCCGTAGGCTATGGTTGTGGTCGCGCGCCGCCAAATCGGTCCGGGGCTGCGGAAGAGACGGTACGCAACCCCACAGACCCACTGTGTAAGGACTCTTCTCTTCGCCATGCGAGCGGGCCACCGGTACCCGATCTTTATCTTCGGTGGCCCGCCCAGCGGTTTACTCTCACGGGTTTCTCTCGAGTCGACGCCTCCTTGTCCTCACGCGGTGGCGTCACGTCGCGTCGGGTGACCGGACTATTCCCCAGTCCGATCACCCAGCTTTATATTGACCTAGGAAAACTTTATCTGAACCGTCTTGTTAATAATTACATTATCAAGGAGGGTTGACGTCAAACAGGCGGCCGTTAATAAAACTTTTGCCAATAACTTTTGCAATATGTACGATGGAAGTGTAGTTAATTTTGACCACAAGTAATTAGGATAAGAGCAGCAGACCATTCTTGATTGATTTTTGATTTACATAACTACATACACCAGGGCTAATACCTTTCCGGTGGTCCGCTCGCACGGCGAAGAGAGAGGATTTTACGGTGGGTCTATGGGGTCACGCGCCGCCTTCTCCGTCACCCCGGACCGATTCGGCGGGGCGAGACGCACCCATAGCCTACCAAAAAAAAAAAAAAAAAAAAAAGGGCTAATACCTTTAAAAAATAATGATTTTCAATGTTTAAGCGAGTATTAAACATTTGAAATAAAACTACTTTTACAAATTCTATCGCGTTTGTATTTGATTTTTAATTTTCCAACGTTTCAAACACTTTACAGTGATCATGGTCACGGGAGGACTAAGGTGTCTTACGTCCAATATGTCATTGTTATTACAGAAATTTATATCCACCCTATAGATATAAAATTTTGACCCACATACAAATTAATACAAATTTAAAAAAGGTACCTAGACCAGATCGGTCATGTACTGAAGGAAGGTGGAGTCAAGAGTCTCCGAAACCGGCGAGCGTGTATGAAGAGAATTATGAATGTTGAGGAAGCGAGTGAAGTATGCAGAGATAGAGTTCTCTGGCACTCTGTTCTCTCTGCCTACCCTGCAAGGGACATGGCGTGATGATATGTATGTATGTATGTAAAAAAGGTAAACATTGAAAAGAAATTATGAAATTTATTGAAAAGGGAAGAGAATATAACAAAACTGAAAGTAAAAATATTTTACGGGCGGTCCGAGATCGGGAAGTGGGAGTGTAAATTTTTAAGGGTAAAACACGGTTTTTTTGGTATACATATATGAATATAAAAAGTTCAAATACATTTTTTGGTAAAAAATTAATCTACTTTGTTGGAATAATTGACTTGGTAGGTGCATATTGTGCGGTACATGTTCGCACCTACCGTACAGCTACCGGGCGGCGTGAAAGAAGCCGTGTATATTGTTTCGGTGCTGATAGCGAACAGTGCGATTATATGAATTTTCAATTTTATAATTAAATTGTAATTTTTTTTTAATATATGTCACTGCGGCGCTCTTGGGACATTTAAGAGTGGGTATGTTGGTTAGTGGCTGTCATGGTCGGCATGCGACACGACCTGTATCGCAGCCTATTTTGTTTTGTTTCAGTATGTCTGAAGGTAAACAATATATTTTTTATTGTTCTCAAACGAGCAAGCAACACTTGATGGTGGGTTTCGGCCGCCTATGAACCTTTGCAATACCAGGGATATAGCTAGGCTGCTGCCTACCAATAAAAATCTCACATCCATCCAGTAAGTTGGGATTCCGGCTCTCTCGCTCACTAAACGAAGCACAACAGCATATTGCCAATGCTCAGGTCGGTTTTCTGCAAGAATGTGGTACTACTCCGGATGGACCAGCCCGCGGCTGTAGACATAAAACTGTCAACAGTGTAGTCCTACCACTATTAAAGTATAAGTAGGTAATAATACAATAATGTCGTAACGCAGGAGTTTCTGAACCATGCCGGCCACCTCGTTCCGCCTAACAGTCAAAGAATGAGCAGATTTCGATTAATTTAAAATTATTAAGTTATTTTTTTTTTATTATGATAATAAATATGAATAATATATAAATTTAAAAAATCAAGTATTTAATGACGTGCTAGCAAGACGAAGACGCACCTTATGATATACGACATTTTTCTTCTTGCGCATTGAAAATTATCTAATTGTTGATCTCTAACATTTACCCGACGATTTCGCATTGTCAACCGAACCGTTTCACGGGCTGCCTCCCTTTGCTCTTGTGATTGAGAAGCATGATGTCATACTGACGAATAGACTAATGGTCCCATACTAACGTTGCGCTTTTCACGTGCAATATATATCGTCCTTCTTCAGTAGTTTTATTCGCGATGTTTAGAATCCTAATTGTATTATGGCTTTGTAGGGAAAGAATAAATTTGCTGGGTCAAAACTTTGTCAATGATAATAATTTCGACACAGTAGGCTTTATTATAATAATACTAGTAAAAACTCGTAGCATTCGCAACTCGCACTCGCAAACACGTCGACCGGTTAACTTTAATTTCAACGTTTTGCGGTATATTCAAACCAAATTACGTGAGCTGTCAGTTGCGTTTTGTTATACCAGGAACAAATGAACGTTCAGACGGATGTTTTTTAATGAAAAATTGTTTGCTGATTATTATAATATTTTAATATATATTATCCTATTCCTGACGAAGACAAACTCAAAATCATAAAAATTGGTCCAGCCGTTTACGAATTACAAGTGGTGTAACTAACACGACTTTCTTTTATATTATATTTATTAAAAAAATTATGGTACAACTGGGTGTATATAAATAAACCTAATAAATTTACATTGCATACATTCTGTCATCATTCTATTTACTTGAAGTCATTTGAACATCTATGTCAGCGGGTTCCCATAAAGTACCCATACCACGCAACCTATTCGAATTTAATTGTAATTTTTGCACTTGTTATTACAGACGTGTGTTCTGCTACAAACTTGAGGCAGACGCGAGAAGGTACCTGTTGAGATATTTCGTGACAGTGGCGACGCAAAGTGATGAGTTTCTGCATTTACCACTCGAGGAACTCAATTCAATCATACTAGAGGATGAGCTGAACGTTAAGAGCGAAGAAGTTGTATGGGATGCCGTTCTACGTTGGGTCAATTACGATCCTGACAGTCGCTGGCAGCACACCGTTAAACTAATGGGCAGTATACGACTTGGTCTACTAGATACACAAGTACTGTTTTGATGTTACTTTTGACTTACCGTGTTCAGTGAAGGTTAATAATACAATGCGTCGCCACCTATCTGTTTTCCCATAGGCATCGTAAAGCCCGGCTGAGTATTCACAAAGAAAATTCTAGCATATTTTTTCCCGGATAAATAAAAACACCATTTGTGATCACCCTCCCGCCTGTCAAGCTTATATACTTTGTCTTCTTTGGAGAGGCCTATGTGATAGTCGATATGGATAAGTTAATAGATGAATACAGAAATTATGCTTTGTGTCGTTGAAGAAAATAAGCAAATTCGCGCATTCTCGACTTTATGGAGGACCGCGATATGTCAGGAAATATTTGTACATTATTATGAATTAGCAATCTAACTTTACTATTAGAATTTTTCCTAAGTGGTGACACGACCCAATAAGATATCTTTATATTATTAATTACATTTTGTTGACTTAACATTTGACGTCCTAGGTTAATTATAAAAAAAATATTTACGAACTGAGAAATAATTATCACGCTTGGCATGGGAATTACTCCTATTGAAAATCTGTTCCGTTCGTTCCGAGTCGTTAAAAATATCACGTTTGATTACAGAGTTGTGAAGGGGCTTAGGTCTTCGTTATATGTACAGGCTATATTCAAATATGACGTACAGTTTTACCGCCTTTTAAATTAATAAATGGCAACCCTGACGCAAATATACCGCCAAGTCAGTAGATTTAAAACTGATTCAGTTACATTTACATTGGAGTCACACGGCTTTTCTGTTTACAAAAAAAAAAAAACACCCGGACGTGGCTAGAATTGTGATCTCTAATGATAAGTTACATATAAATACAAAAAAAAAAAATCCAAACTTGGATTTATATTTGTTAGTTTTGTTATTACCTATGCATTTATCTTTACAGTTTTTCTTAGAAAACGTCAAAGATCATCCCTATGTATCTGGTAACGAAGGCTCTAGACCTATCATTATTGAAACATTAAAGTTCTTGTATGACTTGGAAATGATTGCCCAGAGAGACGGTGAGGTTGCCACGCCAGAGATCGCACGGCCACGAGTTCCACACGAAGTAATCCTTGTTTTTACACATTTTAACCTACTTATTTCAGAGTTAGCTGATAATTTAGAATTTCAACTAGTTTCATCTGGTCATGTACGTATGTATTATATGACTGTTTTTTTTTTCACTTTAATAACTTATGGTAGGTAAGTTAAGGTTCTGCATTGGAATTCTGGCCTTAACAGAAACTTTAATAATAATAACAATTTCAGTCCAGAAATTCTTTACAATTCGCTTTTATTAGCTTAACTTTTAGCTAAGTTGTGGCGTATTTCAACATACTTTTAACAAGTTTTTATCAAGCCGAATTGCCGATATGCTTGAAAATAGCCACAAGCATAAAGGCGGCAAAACGTGGCGATTTTTTTATTTAACAACTAAATAAATTTTAAGTGGTCCAATTTCCCGAAACTTATAACATATTCTTTAAATGAGGTTTAAGAAGAATATTTTTTCACGATAAGGTTATGACTGTACCCCTATAACTAAGGTCCATGAGCGCCAGTGTCACTTTCCATAAAGGTGTGCTCATTTGCCACCATAGACAATAAAAAAATCACTGGTTTAATTTCATTATTAAGCAAATTGATATCGTGAGATGGATTGCGATTTTATTCAATAATTTCAGGAACTAAGATTTCAAGACAGTTGTCTTGCAGAAGACAACAAAGCGGTTCAGAGAGGAGAATCGTTGAAATGCTCTACTTTCTAGGACCCCATGTGTTATTGATTTCTAAAGCATATTTGTTTTCATACAGGTTCTATTTGCTATTGGTGGGTGGAGTGGAGGTTCGCCTACGGCTTTTATAGAGACATATGACACAAGAGCTGATCGTTGGATAAAGGTTAATCACGAGCAATTTTCTTTGAATGCTAAAGTGTTCCTGTTGGTTTATTTATCTTTAGATTTGTGTTAGACCACTATAGAGAAAATAATTAGTTGAGATTACAAATATTATAATGGAATATAGGTATAGTTACTCGAATCTGACGATCTTCCATGATAAGGCAAATTTTTAGATAATTTTCTCAGTCGTTCTCTGGTTAGAATTTTTTGCGATTGTTAGATGTATATTTATGTTTCATTGAGATCTGTTATATCTGGTGCGCACCGCTTCGAGGCGGTTTTAGGCGATATAAATTCTTCACAGTATCTACATATCAATTAATATTTTTAGCTATAGTTTTTGTGTGTAGTAGAGACATTGCCGTACTAATTCGCGGTCAACACGTCGGCATTTAGAAATCTTTAAGATCTGTAAATTATTTCCTAAAACAATTAAAATATATTCAGATAGCTATTCAGAGGTGCATTGGAATTCGAAGGCTTAATACTTTGCTTTGCTATTATTGAATAGTAATGACACCTAGAAGCATGAGGTGATGCTCTTATGACGGTATCAAAACTAGTTCTCCCTCAATATTCAGAAACCCTCTTTTTAATACTTTGTTCATACCGCTGGGGGGTTACTATTTAGCATTGCCACCTCAGTTCCACAGAAAGCTCGGACTGGGTACAGATGAGCTACAGCGGCATTGACAATAAATGATAACTAGGTACTTTTAATAGTTTATGTAATAACAGAAGAAAGAAATATATCGGCAATGTAAGAATGACACCAAGGCCTTAGTGAAAGAGAAACGTGATAGAGCAAGTATGAGTGCAGAAGATAGGCTGACTAAAAACTTCGAGGGTAACACCAAACTCTTTTGGAGGGAGGTGAAGAAGTCTCGGGGTGGTTGGTCAGCCTTCAGAATGAATAAAATAAGGTCTAAAGGTGGAGACATTCTTACACAAACACAAGACGTGTTAAGCCGATGGAGTGAATATTTTGGCGATATGTATGCGGATGCTACGGTTGGCGCCGGTGTTGGATGTGGTTTAGTAGATCAACATTCGACAACGGCGTCCTCCGATGGCATCAGTATGGATGAAGTTGAATGGGCGATAAGAAGTTTGAAAAATGGTAAGGCAGCGGGCATTGATATGGTGTCTGCCGAGATGATCAAGCTTGGTGGCTCTTGTGTCTGGGAGGCGTTCCTGTTGCTCCTCAATTTATGTTGGAGCTCGGGAATGGTTCCCAGGGACTGGAATAGCGCAGTCATCGTGCCTTTGTTTAAAAACAAGGGTTCACGTTATGACTGCGCAAATTACAGAGCCATAAGCTTGACCAGTTTGGCAGCAAAAGTGTATGGAAAAATTATTGAAAGGAGAATGAGGATGGTGTCCGATGGTTTACTGTGTGAGACACAAGGAGGTTTCAGGAGTGGAAGGGGATGCATGGATCAAGTGTTCTCTCTGCGCAACATTGTGGAGAAGCATCTGGCTCTAGGTCAGAGGGTTTTCTGCGGTTTTGTGGATCTGGAGAGAGCATTTGACACAGTTGTACGAAAGGAACTTTGGGACATTTTACCGGAGTATGGTATTAACGGTAAACTGCTACAGGCTGTGCAGTCCAGTTACATGGGCTGTAGAGCCTGTGTGCGGCTGGATGATGGAATGTCGCCTTGGTTTGACGTCAATATCGGCGTTAAGCAGGGGTGCGTTCTGTCAGCCAGGCTGTTTATCATATATCTGGATAAATGTCTCCAAAGGTTGAACGATATGAATGTGGGAGTCCAGATGGGCGACTCAGTGGTCACTGCTCTGCTTTATGCAGATGATGCAGTCCTGCTGGCACAGTCAGCGATTGACCTGCAGACCCTAGTCGACACAATGACAGAAGATTGTAAGAAAAGGGGTCTACGCGTGAATGTGAGCAAAACCAAAATAATGGTCTTTGAAAGAGATAAAACCAGAACAGATGTAAGAGTAACAATAGGTAATGATGTACTAGAGCAAGTGGATGAATTTGTATATCTTGGATGTGGATTTAGCCGAGATGGAAGGTACACCACTGATATAGAGCGAAGAGTGAATGCGGGAAATAGAGTGAACGGAGCGTTGGGGCAACTTCTCGGCAGCCACCACCTCAGCCAGAAGGCACGTGTAGCAATACATAACGCAGTGCTTGTCCCAACATTACTGTATGGAAGCGAGAGTTGGGTATGCAGAAAAGAGTATGATAGTAAAATTAATGCGGTCGAAATGCGATCTCTGCGGAAAATCTGTGGAGTTAGGCTGACCGACCGCATTCGTAACGACGACGTAAGAGAGCGAGTAGGTATGAAAGAGAGTATTGGTGTAAAGATGCGAAAGGGAATGCTCCGATGGTTCGGACATGTGGAAAGAATGCCGAACGAACGCCTGGTTAAGAAGATATACAATGCGAAAGTGGAAGGATGTAGGTACCGAGGGAGACCGAGACTAACCTACCTAGACCAGATCGGTCATGTACTGAAGGAAGGTGGAGTCAAGAGTCTCCGAAACCGGCGAGCGTGTATGAAGAGAATTATGAATGTTGAGGAAGCGAGTGAAGTATGCAGAGATAGAGTTCTCTGGCACTCTGTTCTCTCTGCCTACCCTGCAAGGGATATGGCGTGATGATATGTATGTATGTAATAACAAAAAATATAATGAGCTTCTCCGTGTGGTAACGGAGTAAAAAAAGCTTAGGAATTAGATATGTAAGGGGATGCATGGATCAAGTGTTCTCTCTGCGCAACATTGTGGAGAAGCATCTGGCTCTAGGTCAGAGGGTTTTCTGCAGTTTTGTGGATCTGGAGAGAGCATTTGACACGGTTGTACGAAAGGAACTTTGGGACATTTTACCGGAGTATGGTATTAACGGTAAACTGCTACAGGCTGTGCAGTCCAGTTACATGGGCTGTAGAGCCTGTGTGCGGCTGGATGATGGAATGTCGCCTTGGTTTGACGTCAATATCGGCGTTAAGCAGGGGTGCGTTCTGTCAGCCAGGCTGTTTATCATATATCTGGATAAATGTCTCCAAAGGTTGAACGATATGAATGTGGGAGTCCAGATGGGCGACTCAGTGGTCACTGCTCTGCTTTATGCAGATGATGCAGTCCTGCTGGCACAGTCAGCGATTGACCTGCAGACCCTAGTCGACACAATGACAGAAGATTGTAAGAAAAGGGGTCTACGCGTGAATGTGAGCAAAACCAAAATAATGGTCTTTGAAAGAGATAAAACCAGAACAGATGTAAGAGTAACAATAGGTAATGATGTACTAGAGCAAGTGGATGAATTTGTATATCTTGGATGTGGATTTAGCCGAGATGGAAGGTACACCACTGATATAGAGCGAAGAGTGAATGCGGGAAATAGAGTGAACGGAGCGTTGGGGCAACTTCTCGGCAGCCACCACCTCAGCCAGAAGGCACGTGTAGCAATACATAACGCAGTGCTTGTCCCAACATTACTGTATGGAAGCGAGAGTTGGGTATGCAGAAAAGAGTATGATAGTAAAATTAATGCGGTCGAAATGCGATCTCTGCGGAAAATCTGTGGAGTTAGGCTGACCGACCGCATTCGTAACGACGACGTAAGAGAGCGAGTAGGTATGAAAGAGAGTATTGGTGTAAAGATGCGAAAGGGAATGCTCCGATGGTTCGGACATGTGGAAAGAATGCCGAACGAACGCCTGGTTAAGAAGATATACAATGCGAAAGTGGAAGGATGTAGGTACCGAGGGAGACCGAGACTAACCTACCTAGACCAGATCGGTCATGTACTGAAGGAAGGTGGAGTCAAGAGTCTCCGAAACCGGCGAGCGTGTATGAAGAGAATTATGAATGTTGAGGAAGCGAGTGAAGTATGCAGAGATAGAGTTCTCTGGCACTCTGTTCTCTCTGCCTACCCTGCAAGGGATATGGCGTGATGATATGTATGTATGTATGTATGTATGTATATGCAAGAGTTGGAGAATGCGAAATAAAACTCTATACTAATTATTTGAACCTGCCGGGTCAATTTACCCCTATTGCGTATAAAATTTGTGCCCAGCAGTGGGCCTTGTATGAGCTAAGAGGATCTTGATGGTGACGATCATAAGATTATATAAGTTTTCGACCAGAACGGACTGGGCAAGGATTCCTATTAGTATATAATTCACTAGAAGACCCCCGCGAAAATTTTGCACTATCAATAAAGGATAGAACATATTATAATATTCATTATTTCTAAATCAGAATAATATTGATTACGGATAAGAAATCACCAACATATTATATAGTAAAACCTTCTCTGAAATATGCCACATCTTATGGTATAAGTATTGTTCCAATCGGTTCAGTAGTTTTTGCAGTATAGCCGAACAAAAAACCAGCTCTCCATTTATTAGTTTAGATACATATAATACATACTTTAATTGAAATGTAATGACAACCTTTCTGTTAGGTAGAGGAAGTAGACCCAGCTGGACCCAGAGCATACCACGGCACAGCAGTTTTAGGATATTGCATATACGTTATTGGTGGATTCGATGGAATGGATTATTTTAATTCTTGTCGTTGTTTCGACGCGGTCTCTAAGGTTTGGCGCGAGGTAAGAGGTTAACGACAGCTAAATACATAGCTTTTTGACACCATGAGGCGTTAGAGTTGGTGTTAGACTTGAAAACGCGACTATTTTTTTAAGGATTTTATATTGTAATAACATTTTAGTTCTCCGTGTGGTGACGGTTTACCTAATACTATATATATATTCAAATTCAAATTCAAATTCAAATTCATTTATTATGCATAGGCCCTGCGAGGGCACTTACATATTGTCAGTTTTAACATATTATATTAATTCAATTAACTACCACCGGATCGGAAGTAGACCACTACTGAGAAGATCCGGCAAGAAACTCAGCGGGTTAGTCTGTTGTTTTTTCTTTTAAATCTTTTTTATACAAAAAATGGTACAACATATGTAATAAGAAATAGCTCCAGTGTGATGCCCTGCGAA
Organism: Lymantria monacha; assembly: GCA_905163515.2. Taxonomy (NCBI): domain Eukaryota; kingdom Metazoa; phylum Arthropoda; class Insecta; order Lepidoptera; family Erebidae; genus Lymantria; species Lymantria monacha. The sequence goes on from LR991087.1 coordinate 6,363,188, forward strand.
CCCAATAGTTCAAATAGAATGTAAAAATAACCACGGCTGGACCAGATCCCACAGGCGGCACCCGATCACGAGTTAACTACTAGGGCAGCCATCACTCCCCTCAACCACCTTGGAGGGAAGGGAGAGACCCGCCCCACGCAGCTACCGCAAGAAGACCTTTCAGTGAGCATGACCAATACCATGAGCTACAAACGCTAACCAAAGTCAAAATTCGTTGGGCAAAACACGCTACGCTTTACAAGTATGTAAAAATATTAAAAAATAAAAACGAACAGTTTACAAATATATAGTAATTGCTGAATGAGGAGCTGCTCATAGCCAGTCTGTAGTATCGCTTAGATAATCCTCGATTTTATAATAACCTCTTTTACAGAGTCTGTTTTTGACTGCCCTTTTAAATTTATTCACAGGCATGTCTCGGATATCTCTTGGTAATTTATTATAAAAGCGTATACATTGCCCCATGAATGACCTATTAATTCTTTCCAGACGAGTAGTGTGTACAACTAATTTGTCCTTATTCCGAGTATTAACACAATGAATGTCACAATATCTTTCAAAATTACTGATATTTCTTTTTACATACAATACATTCTCGTATATATATTGTGATACAACAGTCAGAATATTTACTTCTTTGAATTTCTCTCGAAGTGAAACTCTTGGGCCTAGATTATAAATTGCGCGGACAGCCCTTTTTTGGAGAACAAAGATACTACTCAGATCCGCGGAGCATCCCCACAGTAATATGCCGTATGACATAAGACTATGAAAATAAGCGAAATAAACTATTCTAGCTGTTTCAATATCAGTCAATACTCGAATTTTTTTGACCGCATAAGCCGCTGAGCTAAGTCTGTTTGACAATTTATCAATATGAAGGCCCCATTGGAGTCTAGCATCTATAGTGATACCTAAAAATACAGTTGATTCCACAAGGTCTAGAGCCACACCATTCATTTGAACATTGGTTCCCACTTGTCTCACATTAGGTGTGGTAAACTTAATACATTTTGTTTTCTTCTCATTAAGAACTAGATTATTTGTACTGAACCAATGAACAACGTTTGACAGTGCGTTGTTCACATCGTCATAATTAAGCTTTTGTCTTTTGATTTTAAATAGCAAAGATGTGTCATCTGCGAACAACACAATGTTTTGACTTTCTCCTATATAGTAGGGTAAGTCATTCATGTAAACAAGAAACAGAAATGGCCCCAGAATGGACCCTTGTGGAACGCCCATTTTGATGACAGAACCAGATGATCGTGCACCATTAACATCGACCCTCTGAATTCTGTTGTTTAGGTAGGAAGTTAAAAGCTCAAGAGCGTTATTCCTGATCCCATAGTGGTATAGTTTTTTGATAAGGGTTTCGTGGTGCACACAATCAAATGCCTTAGACAAATCGCAAAATATACCCAATGCTTCATGCGATTCCTCCCAGGCTGCAAATATATTCTTTAACAATTCTACACCCGCATCAGTAGTAGAGCAATTCTTTGTGAAACCAAATTGATTTTTATGAAAAATACTATATTTATTAAAATGACTTAACATCTGATTGAGTAAAATTTTCTCAAATACTTTACTAAGTGTTGGTAGTATGGAAATAGGGCGAAAATTGTTAACATCTGACATACTACCAGATTTGTGCAAAGGAATTACTCTACTAATTTTCATGAGTTCAGGAAATACACCTCGAGCAACACAACCATTAAACACAAATGCCAGGTGGGGAGCAATAATAGATACTATAAAATTTACAGTCTTTACAGATAAGCCCCACAGATCTGCTGTTTTTTTTATATTAAGGGTTTTAAAAGACTTTAAGATGTCATTCACACTGACATCTGAAAATTTAAAGGAAGTGAATATATATATATATATATATATATATATATATATATATATATATATATCACCATTACCTACTTACTTTCCCTTAGGATAGTAAAAATCAATCGAGGATGACCTTTTTTGCGGTGGACTATGAATGTGGTCTCTCTCGCCCCGCCAAATCGGTCCGAGTTGACGGAAATGGCGGCGCGTAACCCCATAGACCCACCATGCAAAACTCCTCTCTTAGCCGTGCGAGCGGGCCACCGGTACCCGATCTTTGTCTTCGGTGTAATCGAGTATGACCTGGGAAACTTATAACACCAACGTAATAATGGCTTTATGCACTTTCATGAGAAGGGCCACATCCAACAGTGCACGTATAATGAGCTGAAGACTGATTGAAAAATAAAAATAACAATTTGAAAAATTGATAAAGGAAGAAAATTCTTTTATTGTTTTCAGTACTTACATTACAGGTTAGAGCTTCCTTCAGAAAAATAGGCCAACTGGCTTACTTTGCTACATTAACTACGGATTTTGTTTCGAGTTTTCTTTCTCTTGTAGGTTATCTATAGGGTAATCTGCTGAGTGCCTATTCGTTTAGCACCTTAATCGTTTCTTTTCATTGCCTTTTGTGGCAAATCGAGCAGTCTGTTCATTTAAAAGTAAGTGGTAACTGCCGGTGAAGCTCGCCAAGTCGGTGCTGCTCGCCAAGTCGGTGCTTATTATTCTGGTGAATACCTTTTTTAACAGTAACCAATGGAAGAAAATGTATGACGACATTAGGCTGTCATCTACTCATTATTTCAGCTCGTATACGTCCCACTGATAGGTTCAAAATTAACCTACTATACCAAGTTGGTCAGGCTGGTCTGTGTAGAGTTTTAATTCAAGTTTGCGAAGGCAAGATAAGTCTTGCACAGATATTATCTATATATTATATCCTTTTTTTTTTGGCGGCGGGCTATGGAGTAATCACACCCGGGTAAATCCGTCCGGGGCGATAGATGAAGCAGCGTTATCCCATAGACCCGCTTTAGATGTTCCTCTCTTCACCGAGCGAATGGGCCACCGGAATCGGGTCTTTGTCTTCGGTGGCCCGCGCGGTGGTTTACCCTCACGGGTATCCTCTCAAGTCCTCACGTGCTCCAAGCGACCAGACCAATCCCGACGTATTATATCCTTAAGTCGTTTTTTACGATAAACACGGGCAAGAAAGGACTGATTGTTTTCTTATTATATATCACACGGAGAAAATCATCATAATATTTTTTTTTTTTTTTTTTTTTTTTTTTTTTAAACGCAGGGTGGTGTACCCTGACCACCGAAGACAAAGATCGGGTACCGGTGGTCCGCTCGCACGGCGAAGAGAGAGGATTTTACGGTGGGTCTATGGGATCACGCGCCGCCTTCTCCGTCACCCCGGACCGATTTGGCGGGGCGAGACGCACCCATAGCCCACCAATAAAAAAAATAAAAAAAAAAAAAGGGTGGTGTACCCTGCACTAAGAAAATAAACCTTGTATTGCGGGGGACTTTACAAACATGCAATTAACACAGAAAAATTACACCCAGACTCAGAACAACACTTTGTAGATCACACAAAGTAATGTCCAAGTAATGTTTATAATTGTAATAATGTATGCTGTGTATCAGGTAGCACCAATGAATGCACGCCGTTGCTACGTATCCGTTGCTGTTCTGGGGGAGACAATATACGCTATGGGAGGTTACGATGGTCACCACCGCCAGAACACCGCCGAACGATTCAACCATCGCACCAACCAGTGGTCTCTAGTTGCGCCCATGAACGCTCAGAGATCAGACGCGAGCGCCGCCGCACTTGATAGTAAAGATATTTTTTTAAGATCAAAGAATAGTTTGAGCGATTCATGTTTAAAAAGCTAATGACTGCAGATTTTTTTCAGAGGTATACTTAAGCGTGCGGCTGAAGATGAGCTGTTTTTTTGCACCGCTTTTAGTCCTGATCTTTCACCAGCCTCATTTTTATGTACAGACATTATTTTTTTATAAAATGACACCTCCCTGCAGTAAGGAATAATCCTTGTCTTGCGGGAGACTTTTACTAACATACAATTACCGCAGAAAATTACAAGACACAGAACAATAATTTGTGATTTGCACAAAGAAATGTCCTGTGTGAGAATCGCTCATAGCTCTGGCATGTCGTCGGTCGGTATTTTGACTGCTACGCTATTCGTGGAGTTATAATCATCATCATCATCAACATCACAGCCCACAAATGTCCCACTGTTGGGCTCGGGCCTCCTCCGTAATGGAAGGGAATTAACCTACTATACCGCAGCGGTCAGACGTGTTGGTATAGGGTTTTGTTTCGAGTTTTCCTTCTCTCGCATAGATGTTATATACGTTTTATATCCCTTAGTCGTCTCGTACGATCACCCACGGGTAAGATAGGGGGTGGGGAATAGTATTCTTACTCCGTCACCACACGGAGAGGAGTTATAATATTTTATGTCTATATTTTCATGTCTATAGCTGAATAGTTTGTGGAAACACTGACCGTTTGCAGTAGTATATATTAAAAAGCATTTTTATGCTTAATCTTAATTACGTCATTATCATTCGCCTGCTCTTATCCCAATTAGTTGGGGTCGACGCAATATGTACTCCTCTTCCTACATACTGCAAAAGTTATTGGCAATAGTTTTATGACCGGCCGCCTGCCTGACGTCAACCCTCTTTGGAAATGTAATTGTTGACCTAACAGCATTAGGTGGTGTTGGCCCAGGTCGATATGAAGCTCTTAGTCGTGTTTTACGACATCCACGTGCAAAGTAAGGGTTGGTAGTATTCGTAGCCGCTACCACACAATTTTATAAGTTAAATTAATTATATCATATAAAACATAAATTTCTTTTTCTTAGATAAGATATACATAACAGGCGGTTTCAACGGCCAAGAGTGTATGAACAGTGTCGAAGTTTACGATCCTGATACTAACCAGTGGACAAATCTGGCGCCGATGCGCTCTCGTAGATCTGGCGTATCCTGCATTGCTTACCACAACAAGGTATCTAGGTATATTGGTTGTATTCTCTTTAGTTGCAACTACGAAACATATAGTATATATTAATACTAGCGACCCGCCTTCGCTTCGCTTCGGTTACGTCAGTTCAGTTGTACAGTTTACTTTTGCTAGATAGAATTCCTTTCGGAAATGGAATTTCTTAAAATCCTACTTTATTTGACCTTTACAGAGCAGAGTCAGGCAAGAGTCTCCGAAACCGGCGAGCGTGTATGAAGAGAATTATGAATGTTGAGGGAGCGAGTGAAGTATGCAGAGATAGAGTTCTGTATGTATGTATGTATGTATGTACAGGGCAGAAAGAAAGTTCACGCCAAATTCCAAGTCTGTAGTATTTGAAAATGTGGATTTTTTGGCTTAACACCTACGCATTTCCCTTAACATTTCCCTTTAGAAACGGAATTTTGTAAAATCCGTAATAATCTGACATCTACAGGACAGAAAAAATGTTCATACCAAATTTCAAGACTGTAGGAACTATATTTAAAAAATGTGATTTTTACACCCTAGCAAATCCCCTTGCGGATGGAGTTTCGTAAAATCCGTTCTTAGCTGACCTCTACTCGGCGAAAGGATTATTCCTACCAAATTTGACGTCTGAAGGCCTTATGGTTCCAGAGATATTGTGATGAGTCAATACATAGGTGGAAATCTCTTATATTATGATTGACCGTTGTTAAAGATGGTTAAGAGGTCTGCCTCGACCATTTTTAACTTTTGACGCAAAAAGAGAGGTGTTATAAGTATGACGTATCTGTGTATCAGGAGAATGATGATGACAGAATAGTGTGTGATCAGTCAGCTACTATGAAATATGATCTTCAAAATAGCGATGAGATAAAATATATACAGTGATTGGAAGTCATGAGGTCATATGATATTATTCGTATCATCGTAAGTCACGCGACCATCATCATAAGGATTAGTGATTTGTAATCTTACTCTGTCGCAGAAATAATTATACAAATCATAATTGTCTTGCTCTTATCCCAATTACTTGGGGTTGACGCAATATGTACTCCTCTTCCATCGTAACATATTGCAAAAGTTTTTAGCAATAGTTTTATGACCGGTCTCCCACCTGACGTCAACCCTCCTTGAGAATGCAATGGTTGACTAAACGGCATCTGGCGGAGTTGGCCCAGGTCGTTATAAGGCTCTTAGTCGTCTTTTACGACACCCACGAGCAAAGTAAGGGTTGGTGGTATTCGTAGCCGTTATCACACAGCAATTTTAAGTCACGTGAACAATGGCTCTATAAAGATTTAGGTATCATTATAAAACCAATGATACCTAAATCTTACGTAACACATAAAGATTGCTAGGCAGTCCTTATGACATAAACTTAATGGTTGATTGGTGTTGTGTTGCATTTAACATATAAAATTGATTTTTAAATTGACTTAGGTGTCACTTAAAATTAATAAAACTGATATAAAAGTATTATTCAACAAATTTATTATCCAAAAGTATAAAATAAATTTATGTATTACAGATTTTTTATTAATTACAGATTTTAACAGATTTTTTTATTAACAACAGAATTTAACAGTTTTTTTTTATTAACAGATTTTTTATTAACTATAGATTTTTACAGATTTTTTATTAACTACAGATTTTAATAGATTTTTTTATTAACTACAGATTTTAACAGATTTTTTTTTAACAATAGATTTTCACAGATATTTTTATGAACTACAAAATTTAACAGATGTTTTCGACAACAGATTTTTTATGAACTTGATTTTAACAGATTTTTTTATTAACTACAAATTTTAACAGATTTTATAACAACAGATTTTTTAATTAACTACAGAGTTTAACACATTTTTTTAACAACAGATTTTACAGGTTTTTTTTTATTAACTACAGATTTTAACAAATTTTATAACAACAGATTTTAACAGATTTTTTATCAACAGATTTAAACAGATTTTCTATTGACTACAGATGTTAACACATTTGAATATATTTTCTGACTAACAAATTTAACACTGACGTCTGCTTTGATTTTGTGCCCTTTCTTAATTTTAAGTCGTATCATTTATTTATCAAGCCATTCAGATAGGTTAACTACTGATTATAATTTATTTACAGTAAACACATTTAATCTGAATAGTGTTATGCACTTTATATTATTATTAGTATATGTCAAAAGGCTACCAAACATTATAAATGATGTCCAGTAATTTCGTGATAAGGAAATTATATTATCAGACTTAATTATATACACATTAAGTAAAACGTGCATCGTGACTATTATTATCATCATCATCATCATATTTCATTCAGCCTTTTGTCATCCACTGCTGGACGTAAGCCTCCCTCATAAATCGCCACAAAGTGCGGTCCTGTGCCGCTCGAATCTAACGACTCCCAGCAACCTTTAAGTCGTCAGTCCCGGTGCCTGGTTGGGGGAGCGATCAACACTGTGACCTCGACCTCGATACGTGGTCGCCACTCTTTGACTCTTTGAGAACTTTCTTTCCCATTGGTTATCGGTACGTCGAGCGATGTGGCCTGCCCATTGCCACGAGAAAAACTCGTAGAGCCTACTAGATGTTAATTTTACGCCATTTTAATGGTTAATGAAAATATTGTGAGATAGACACAGAGAATAAATACATTGAGGTAGGTATAGGTATGTTCAAAAGTGATATGTAAAAATGTTCTTGAACCAGTGTAAAGTCCGAACCTCGGAGACCTTGAATTCGGTGACGGACCTACGCTTGCATGTGCTACTCAACCGTAGGTACGTAGCAATCGTAGGCTTGTACTCGTATTTTAGTAGTATAAAAAGCTCTCCTTGCCCGCTTCGCGTGGCATATTAATTAATATATAAAGAATAAATTTAATTACATAATTATTTCTAAGTCAAAAAAATATAGGTTACGAATAAGTGATCACCAACATATCATATATTAATATACCTTCTCCAAACCACGCTGCATCTTATGGTATAATTATTATTCCCGAATTCTGTAGTTTTTGCAGTATATCTGAATAAAACAACTAGCTCTCGATTTATTAGTATAGTTTATTATTAACCAAATTACTAAGAAGGTCTACGCGTGAATGTGAGCAAAACCAAAATAATGGTCTTTGAAAGAGATAAAACCAGAACAGATGTAAGAGTAACAATAGGTAATGATGTACTAGAGCAAGTGGATGAATTTGTATATCTTGGATGTGGATTTAGCCGAGATGGAAGGTACACCACTGATATAGAGCGAAGAGTGAATGCGGGATATAGAGTGAACGGAGCGTTGGGGCAACTTCTCGGCAGCCACCACCTCAGCCAGAAGGCACGTGTAGCAATACATAACGCAGTGCTTGTCCCAACATTACTGTATGGAAGCGAGAGTTGGGTATGCAGAAAAGAGTATGATAGTAAAATTAATGCGGTCGAAATGCGATCTCTGCGGCAAATCTGTGGAGTTAGGCTGACCGACCGCATTCGTAACGACGACGTAAGAGAGCGAGTAGGTATGAAAGAGAGTATTGGTGTAAAAATGCGAAAGGGAATGCTCCGATTGTTCGGACATGTGGAAAGAATGCCGAACGAACGCCTGGTTAAGAAGATATACAATGCGAAAGTGGAAGGATGTAGGTACCGAGGGAGACCGAGACTAACCTACCTAGACCAGATCGGTCATGTACTGAAGGAAGGTAGAGTCAAGAGTCTACGAAACCAGCGAGCGTGTATGAAGAGAATTATGAATGTTGAGGAAGCGAGTGAAGTATGCAGAGATAGAGTTCTCTGGCACTCTGTTCTCTCTGCCTACCCTGCAAGGGATATGGCGTGATGATATGTATGTATGTAAATTACTAAGATTTAGCATGTTATATTATTTATAAAATAAAACTTGTTTCTTGTTAAACACCAAACGCTAATGTACACCAATTTTATTTCACTGACCTCCTGCCTGATGTTAGCCTTCCTTCCTTCAGCATCAGATGGAGTTGGCTCAAATCAAAGTAAATCACTTAGTCATTTTTTACGGCACACACTAATGTAAGGGTTGTATTCGTAGCCGCAACTACAAAGAAAAAATCTAAATAATTGCAAGACATATTTAGATTTAGAAATGTGAATACAATGTAGGTTTTGCATAATTAATTCTTACGTAATATGGATGAAACTATTATACAATTTCAATATAAATCGTTAGTAGAATATATAATGTAAGAGTCGTCATTGGATATGATAATATAACCAGTCAGAACCAGCTGCATTTGAACACGTGATTAATATGAAGTTTAATAATAAATATATACTTACTTACATATAGCGGATGTAACAGAGAATGAAGCAGCTGATCAGAAGGGTGGTAGTTAATAATGGTAGAAACACATAAAAAACATTTGAAGGGGAAATGTCGATTCGTTAAGGAATTAGAAGCATTTAAAGTTTTCAATTTTGGCGTCGCTCTTCCTTTGAAACTGAATTAAATGTACCAAATAAATGATAAATAATCTGCTACACACTCGTACTTTCTTAAATATTCAATAGAACCTAAATAAATCAATGATTACAGACATCTGATGAGTCAATGAATTTGATATTTTCCGTTCAAATTTTGTTATGTGTTCCTACCATCATTACCTACCACCCATCTGTGATTGTAACATTAAATTTATAATATTGTGATTTAAACATTAAATTTATAATATCATTATTAGATATTTTCTAAATTCACTCGACTCTGATAATAAAAAGCTATCTATAAAAATAAATGCTCTGCTTTATGCAGATGATGCAGTCCTGCTGGCACAGTCAGCGACTGACCTGCAGACCCTAGTCGATACAATGACAGAAGATTGTAAGAAAAGGGGTCTACGCGTGAATGTGAGCAAAACCAAAATAATGGTCTTTGAAAGAGATGAAGCCAGAACAGATGTAAGAGTAACAATAGGTAATGATGTACTAGAGCAAGTGGATGAATTTGTATATCTTGGATGTAGATTTAGCAGAGATGGAAGGTACACCACTGATATAGAGCGAAGAGTGAATGCAGGAAATAGAGCGAACGGAGCGTTGGGGCAACTTCTCGGCAGCCACCACCTCAGCCAGAAGGCACGTGTAGCAATACATAACGCAGTGCTAGTCCCAACATTACTGTACGGAAGCGAGAGTTGGGTATGCAGAAAAGAGTATGCAAGTAAAATTAATGCGGTCGAAATGCGATCTCTGCGGAAAATCTGTGGAGTTAGACTGACCGACCGCATTCGTAATGACGACGTAAGAGAGCGAGTAGGTATGAATTAGGTATTGGTGTAAAGATGCGAAAGGGAATGCTCCGATGGTTCGGACATGTGGAAAGAATGCCGAACGAACGTCTGGTTAAGAAGATATACAATGCGAAAGTGGAAGGATGTAGGTACCGGGGGAGACCGAGACTAACCTACCTAGACCAGATCGGTCATGTACTGAAGGAAGGTGGAGTCAAGAGTCTCCGAAACCGGCGAGCGTGTATGAATGTTGAGGAAGCGAGTGAAGTATGAAAAGATAGAGTTCTCTGGCACTCTATTCTCTCTGCCTACCCTGCAAGGGATATGGCGTGATGATATCTATGTATGTATAAAAATAAAATTTATTTTTAAAATAAAACCAGTTTTACGGATTCTATCGCATTTGTATTTGATTTGTAATTTCCCGGCGTTTCGAACACTTTACACTTTACAACGTTCATGGTGACGGGAGGACAGTTCTCCTGTAAAATTAGTGTAATACGCGCTTAAACATTACAAATCGTTATAAAAGTTATTATAAAATACAAAAAAAATGTTTAAGAAAACACGTATATTAAAGGACCGAGAATTTTTCATTTTTGTTATATAGAAACGTAATCATCTATTAATTCTTTTATATATAAATAAGAACGAATAAAATGAATCAATTGCAATAGTTTCTAATGTTTCGTTTGTTTCAATTGACAATTACCTTCTTTACAATTCCAAAACTGAGTATCTACAGGTAATGGTATGTACATACTAACTACGATACAAAATCAGCGAGGATCTCCGCCTTGCGCCTGGACACAGCGCTGATCTTTGCCTCTCTTTTTTATTTTCGATCTTTTACAATAAATATTTCTCTTGATTTTTTATAATAAATTATACATCCATCCTTTCAGTACTAAAGATAACCAATCAAATTATTTAACCATAATTTCTTTTAACAATTTACAAGCATAGATCTTTATCTATTCTAAAAGAGAATCAATATTATCATCGATTCAAGCATAAATAATAGCCAAAACACTCTTTTCCTCTCTTTTTTTCCAATCTGAATGGATATATGGAATACACTGAATGGATTACCATTACTTACTTAACCTCTGGATCAGGTAAAGGCCAGAATGCTGGTTACGTGTCGCTTCATTGAGACACTAATTTAAATGTTTAAAGACACTATGGCTACAGGCCCATACAGCCCCAACATTTCCATCTTAAGAAAAATAAAAATGTACACAAAAATTGTACGTTGAGCCTTAAGAAGGATTTACTTTAGGCAGGCAGCTTGTCGTAAAATTTATAAAACACTATGGCAGTATTTTTGATTATTTATATATTATGTTTCTTTATTTTTTAATATAATTCCCAGCACTAAGGAAATAAAATATGAAAGAGAAGAAAGAAAAGAAGAGAAAAGCAAGGGAAAAGAGTATTGGTGTAAAGATGCGAAAGGGAATGCTCCGATGGTTTGGACATGTGGAAAGAATACCGAACGAACGTCTGGTTAAGAAGATATACAATGCAAAAATGGAAGGACGTAGGTACCGGGGGAGACCAAGATTCACCTACCTAGACCGGATTGGTCACGTACTGAAGGAAGGTGGAGTCAAGAGTCTCCGAAACCGGCGAGCGTGTATGAAGAGAATTATGAATGTTGACGAAGCGAGTGAATTATGCAAGGATAGAGTTCTCTGGCACTCTGTTCTCTCTGCCTACCCTGCAAGAGATATGGCGTGATGATATGTGTGTATGTATGTACTAAGGAAATAATCTTTGTATTGCGGGAAACTTTACAAACATATAATTAACGCAGACAAATTATATAATTATATACCTATTACCTAAAAGAAGTAGACAAGTGGACATGCCTGATACAAGACTCTTAGAAAATTTATTAAGGGTGGGTAGCTCATAATGATCTCTCTTTTACAGATCTATGTGATTGGTGGCTTCAATGGTATATCCAGGATGTGTAGCGGTGAAGTATACGAACCTGGCGCGAACACCTGGTCACCTGTGCCGGACATGTACAATCCCCGTAGTAATTTCGCAATTGAGGTCATCGATGACATGATCTTTGCCATCGGTGGCTTCAACGGCGTCACCACCATTTACCACGTGGAGTGCTATGACGAGAAGACCAATGAATGGTAAAATCACTTGCATTTTAAAGGAAATTGTATCTTATATGTATATATAAAATATTTGTTTATATATATTTCCGTGTGATGACAGAATAAGAATACAATTCACCAACCCCTATCTTACTCGTGGGTGATCGTAAAAGACTAAGATATATAAAACGCATATAACATCTATGCGAGAGAAAGAAAATTCAAAAGAATACCCTATACCAATTATCAACAGGTCTGATCTGCGTGGTATAGCAAGTCAATTTCCCTCCAATTATGGAATAGGCCTGAGCCCAACATTGGGACATATTTCGCAATTTCATGATCCTTATTGCTATCGATAATTGTTCGTTAGATAAATTTGAAAGATTTGGTACGTTGAAGTCCTAATAATGCCTTTGATAGTCATACTAGCGATCGATTATTGTGCGATGACTTGACTTCCTGACAGACCTAGTAGTAACTAAGTTAGTAGTAACCTAATAGACATCCAAATTAAACCCTACACAAAATATAACTCCACAAACTCAGAGAAAGCAGCAGAAGACAACACAAGAAACCAATCACACCATTATCATCATAACTACATCACAGAGGATAACAACATCTACAAGTAGAAGGGTTTCACTAATAACAAGACCAACAGCGCCAAGAAGAAACCCCAAAAAGACACGTTTTCACTTAACATCTATGACTCATGAATTGCGCTCTTAAAGCTTTAACGAACTGTAAACCACTTCAAGAAAATTAATTTTATAAACAAACCACCATAAAAATTAAATTAAACATAAAAAAGCACGGACAAAAAGTCTATGGAATAGCTTAAAATAAAAAAAAATAAAAAATAAACCTAGTAGTAACCTACTAGTAACTGATTGCAAAGCCCAAAAAAGAAAGAAATATCTCTAAAATTATTCGAGATTTTCAATTATGTCTCTTCACCTGAAAATTTTCACTATGATTATAAGTACACATTTTCTCTAATAATTTTTCCGTTAAGACTATATTCTCGTAGGTACGTATCTACGTGTACAAAAAAGACGCATTTACATCATGAAATATCTGAATTGTACAATAATAAGCTATTAAGATTTATTGACCCACTAATGTGGTCATCTGATATTATCAATACTATTTGTAATAGGTATAAACTATCTCATAAAAATCGAGATAATTTTATTGTATTTTGATTTTGATAAGGCGTGTATTTTTTTTTATATTGATCTAAAACTACTTACGTCGACTGAAATACGCAATCCGTAATATTTTTTTTTATACTAGACATGTATCAGCTACCGTATTCTCTCTCTAATGCCTTTGGGCCGACCATTGGTAACGATTCCTTGATATCCGTGGCCCGCCATTCGTATTACCATTTCGGTTACTATCCCCCAGTGTTTCCACTATCAGATTTTAGTTTTACCCTAGATTTTTCTAATAAATGCCCTAAATACCTTAATTATTCTCTGAAAATCCTTGATTTAGGGCGCAAAGTTTAAATGAGTTCAAAATAAAGCAAAACTTGATGGTTTGAATATTTATTTTAATTTTCATCTATTAATCAGAGGTAGTAAATAATTAATCATAAGAAGAATTCATTTTAATCTGTGAAAGAAGTAGATGGTGAACAATGTGATGCTGAAGCTAAAGCTGGGCTGGTGAACAATGTGATGCTGAAGCTAAAATGTGATGCTGAAGCTAAAACTGGGCTTAAGTTTTTGAGCTGCATTCAATATTTGTCTGTTAGGTTCTAAAATCAAGCTTGTCATACCTAGTTTGGTATGCAACAAATCGTTGAGGGTTTCATTGTGAAGCCTGTTTCTTTTATAAGTTTTACATTTTTTTTAGTACACCGAGTAATCTTTCTACCTCAGTATTCGAAGATGGCAGTGCTAATAGAAGTGAAATCACAACTTTAATTTTTTTTTTGTTTCTAAGTTCCAAAATAATCTTTCAAACTCAACACTTTATTACAATATACTTCCATTACTAATTTTATCACCTCTTCTTCACTTTTTATCTTAAAATAATTCACTTCAATAAACACTTTTTGACGCCATTTATTATCCGCTTTTTGTATATTACATTTATTACCTAAAAAACTGAAATGGCTGAACACAGGATGTGTTATAGAACGATTTTCCAACTGTCCTACAATTTGTGGATCTACATATTTTATAAAATAGAAAACATTTTCAAAGTCAAATCTGAATTCATCATCATTTCAGCGTATCGCCGCCCAGCGATTTTCACCAGGTCATTTTACCCCAAATTACCCTAAATCCCTAAAAATATTAAATGGCCCTAAACCATATTTTAAATTAGCAGTTTCGCCCTGAAATAGGGCGAAATCCCTAAAAGTGGAAACACTGCTATCCCCATCGATGCGGCCGGTGATAAATGACAATGTTGCGTCACCGTAACGCAGTTAAACTCTCTGTGGGTGGGCTAGAATTAAAAATTGCACTACTTGCGACTTTGAAAATTGCTATGTACGATAACAAATATTAGAGTAAAATGCTTCAGAAATTTGTGTAAATACAAGGCTTGCCTTAATTGTACACTGTCAATGAATCGAATGTACGAGTATGTGTTTGCGCTACCGAACTCTCTATATTAGGTAATTTCGTTAAAGAATTTTTGTAAACACATCGTTTTAAGATTATTACCATTAATGAAATAGAAATTTCGTATTATTGATTTTTAATATTGCTTGAAAAAACTTGATTTAATCTATTTTAAGAGCAAGTTTTACAAGAATCAATTGCAAAACTTGAATACTTTCCTTAGCAAGATGATAAAAATGAATTCAATAAAGCCTTTTAAAGCTAAAAATATATATATTTTCGAAATATAATTTGTTTAAATACTTTTCTCTTTATAATAGTATTATAGTTCATCTAATCTAAGAAGTGCATTTGGACGTTTCGCATTTTTAATACACAATAACTTTGGTCAAACGTATACACATGATTGCAAACAATAAATCTGAAATTTTAAAGAAATATTAAGTTATTTACATAATTAACGTTGCGAGTGAGTTACTTGTACAATAATGTAATGTTGAAACTTGTAAAACTAATTTAAAATTAAAATAACATTGTAAATAATAATTATTATGGACGATCTTACAATTTCACGTCATAACGTTCTAAACAGTAGTGCTTGACAACTTCCAATTCGCGAATATCTAAATAATCGGTAAAAATATTAGATTAATATATTTAATCGAATATAGATTTTGACAGAGATGTACGTTTCGACAATTTTATTGATAAGGATATAATTATTAATGTTCGCGACGGTGATAATTCAAGTAATACTATAGATTCTGAACAAATAGCTATTTTCAAATCCAGTTTTTGTTTTTACTTAACCTAATCCTACTAAATATGATGAATAGATTTTATGATGAAATAATTAAATTTGTTTAGTGTTAATTTAGCACTTAATATTTCATCTCCTTTTTGAAAAATAAAAAAATAAACCGATTATTAATTACAAAGAATTAATATCGATTTCTCATCAAAATCGGATATTTTCGATAGCGATTATTTGGTTCACATACCTAGACACCTTACTCTGACAGCTGTCCAAATGCACTTCTTAGATTAGATAGACTATAGATAAAATTGAAAAAGATATAACGAAGTGTCATAAAAACGTTGTTAGTATCTGCCTCGGTGTGGTTGCTAAGCAACATTTTGTTGTCATAGATTTTTTACCTAATTTGGCTGGAGTTTAGTTTACAAAGTTGTAGGCGTAACAGGCTTAAGAACATACAAACATACATACGCAAACCTCCGTATTACCGATATAAATATGATAATACGTCTATTTTCGTATTCTCTTTTAATATCAACATCAGTGATATGAAACTGTTATCATAAAAGTTTTCAAACTTTATATTTAGTATGACACAAGCGCAATATTATTTGTTATTGTTTTAAGTTCATTCGTTCTATGACGCACAAGTTAGGTATACCTACAATAAAAGTGAAGTAGAATATACTTTAAGAATTCATTCATACTTCATTTGATATCAGTTTCAGTCATCTGATGTTTACGCGCGTATGAAATTTGAAATAAATCTATTTTTACGGATTCTAACCCGTTACTTAATAATTAATACTGTAGCGGGTATATATAAATCACTGTAACAACGATGACTTATTGGACATAAGACACCTTAGTGCTGCTGTGACCATGAACGCTGTAGATTGTTCGAAACGTCGGGAAATTAAAAATCAAATACAAACGCGATAGAATCTATAAAAATAGTTTTATTTCATTTATCAACATTTTATATTAAGAGTTAGATTTGTATATTTTATTTCGAGTTTTCCTTTTCTTGTGGACTTCTCTTCTGTTATGTTATATGTATATCATATCCCATAGTCGTTTACGACACCAAACGGCAAATGGTGAATCTTGCTCAGTGACTACACGAAGAACTTAACTAATTAAAACTTTTTTTGGGGAGCCGTCTTCTACAGGCATTACATAATTTAGAGACGACTCGCTACGTGGAAAAATTATTCACTTTGAACTTGGGATTTATCTTGTAAGGAATTCTGTCAAGCTGCCTGTGGAATTTGCTTTAAATAGTGTTGATATTATTGATATATTAGGTCCTTACATGAAAGAGATGAAGCCAGAACAGATGTAAGAGTAACAATAGGTAATGATGTACTAGAGCAAGTGTATGAATTTGTATATCTTGGATGTGGATTTAGCCAAGATGGAAGGTACATCACTGATATAGAGCGAAGAGTGAATGCGGGAAATAGAGTGAACGGAGCGTTGGGGCAACTTCTCGGTAGCCACCACCTCAGCCAGAAGGCACGTGTAGCAATACATAACGCAGTGCTTGTCAACATTACTGTATGGAAGCGAGAGTTGGGTATGCAGAAAAGAGTATGAAAGTAAAATTAATGCGGTGGAAATGCGATCTCTGCGGAAAATCTGTGGAGTTAGGCTGACCGACCGCATTCGTAATGACGACGTAAGAGAGCGAGTAGGTATGAAAGAGAGTATTGGTGTAAAGATGCGAAAGGGAATATTCCGATGGACATGTGGAAAGAATGCCGAACGACCGTCTGGTTAAGAAGATATACAATGCGAAAGTGGAAGGATGTAGGTACCGGGGGAGACCGAGACTAACCTACCTAGACCAGATCGGTCATGTACTGAAGGAAGGTGGAGTCAAGAGTCTCCGAAACCGGCGAGCGTGTATGAAGAGAATTATGAAAGTTGAGGAAGCGAGTGAAGTATGCAAAGACAGAGTTCTCTGGCACTCTGTTCTCTCTGCCTACCCTGCAAGGGATATGGCGTTATGATATGTATGTGTACATATGAAATTAGCGTTTTGTCGCACTGACCATTTGATCTGAAATATCTCCTCTTTGGTTAAGAATTCCAAATTCAAATTTAAAAATTCATTTAGCTGTTACATTTGAGTTTTGAAAACAGTCATTCATTTGTTTTTCCTCATTATTTTTTTCTTTGGCGTCGCTTATTACCGCACAATGGAAAACATGAAATATCGGTATATTTACGAGTATGAGTTCTACTGTGGCACCAGTGCTGCAGAAACAGCTCGAAGGATTAATGATGTGTACGGCGCTGGTGTCGTAAAAGAAAGCACGGTACGTTTTTGGTTTTAACGTTTTCGTTCTGGAAATTTCGACCTTCAGAACCAACCCCGTGGCCGGCCGGAGAACAAAGTAGAAAATAAAAAATTAAAGGCTATTTGTAGAAGCGGATCCATCACAAAGTACTTCAGAGATAGCTGCAGGCTTCGAGATAAGTGACAAAACTGTATTAATCCACTTGAAGCAAATTGGGAAAGTAAAAAAACTTGAACGATGGGTACCTCATGAATTGAGTGAATCGAACTTGCAAACACGCGTCGACTGCTATGTTACTTTGCTAAACCGACACAATAATGAAGGGATTTTAAATCGAATCATTACTTGTGATGAAAAGTGAATACTGTACGATAATCGGAAGCGCTCTTCGCAATGGCTGAGCCCTGGAGACCCTGCCAAATCCTGCCCTAAACGAAAATTGACTCAGAAAAAGTTACTTGTGAGTGTTTGGTGGACTAGCGCTGGTGTCGTTCACTACAGCTTTCTAAAATCTGGCCAAACGATTACGGGAGACATCTATTGTCAGCAACTGCAAACCATGAAGGCAGAACTAGCTGCTAAACAACCGAGATTGGTCAATCGCTCTAGGCCACTGCTGCTTCACGACAACGCAAGACCACACACTGCACAACAAACAACCACTAAGTTAGATGAGCTACAATTGGAATGTCTGCGACATCCGCCGTACTCTCCGGACCTTGCTCCAACAGATTACCATTTTTTTCAGGAATTGGGACAGATTTCTTACAAGGAAAAAAATTCAACTCTGATGCGGCAGTCCAAACCGCCTTCAAAGAGTTTATCGGTTCTCGTCCCCATGGTTTTTTTAGTAAAGGGATCAATGGCAAAAGTGCATAAATAACAACTGTGCGTACTTTGATTAATTAAATACATTTTACAAAAAAAAAATACTTTATATTCCTCACGTACAAAACGCCAATTTGATATGTAAGGACCTAATATAAACATAAATTTATTTTAATAATAGTACTATTTGACAGATTGGCCATTTAACATATCGTTCGGAAATCCAGTGACTTATGCGTTAAGGGAAGTTAGGTTAGAATTTAATACATTTATCAATAATGATAGCTAGAAGGATGATGAAATTTTATTATTATCTTTTATACTTTAAGGTCATAAAAAATATTAATTTGTGTGGTTACAATAAAGATTTATTTTAAAGAAATAACAGAGTAATAATAAATAGATAACGTGGGTCAATACAGGCTATTCACATTTCATATCGTCTCACGAACAGGTTAAGGTTGAGAAATAAGGCCCAAAGAAGGACGTTGCGATAAAAATATTTAAAATCTATTCTTTATAATTTGCAATATGGTGTTTTTATATAGTTGGTTTTTATTATGCGGCTAGCCGCTTGTCAAATAGCTTCAAATCGTCGTTAATGACTACTAAACGCTGATCATCATCACCATTACCATCTCAGTTCATGTATATTCACATATACTGTCCCACCACTAGAGTGAAATTGACCTACGATACCGCACTGTTCAAACGTATAAGGTATATAGAGCTGACACAAGGCTTTATTTCGATTTTTGCTTTTCTCTTAGTCGTCTTTTATAACACCCACTGGTAAAATAGGGGGTGGTGAATTGTATTCTTACTCCGTCACCACACGGTAAAGATACTAGATTTTTTATATTTCGAAAAAAGTGTAAGATATGATTTGAAAAAAAAAAGAAAAGTTGGTTATTTCATCTTTATCACTATTACAAAAGTGTAATAACATTTTAACAGGCTTTTTTAGAAAAAATCCTTTTGTCTGTGTGCTTATCGAAGAAAGACCTGGCTAAATAAATATTTAATATACCCATAAGGGCCGACCATTAATTACGTGAGGTATTTAGGGGTAGTTGGTCGAACTGAATCTTACTAAATCTCACTTGGGGGAGAGGGGAGGTCTTGTCAAATATCACGTATTTTTTTTTAGCAGAAAATTGTGTAAATCTGCTTGAAAGTTAAGTTAGATTAAAGTAAAATGAAGGTCAAAAACCATTATACCCAAGTACTAGTTATAAGAAATCTCACGTGAGATTGGGGAAGGGGTCGGGAAAAATCTTACGACATCTCACCAATGCGGGTTTTAGGTGTCAAAAATGCCTCACGTAATTAATGAACGCCCTCTAACAGTATTTGTCTGCGACTTCGTTTGCATAGCGATCGTGTGTTTATAACGGACGTTTACGGTTAAATATTTCTTCAATGTAAGAAACATGTATAGTGAAAAATATCAAAGAAAATTTCAGTCCCTATTTTCGTCCACTTAGGAAGGAATACATCCTCTAAGGAACTGAATTTCAGAGTATAATTGAGTTTCTATATGTTGGTCTTACATAACAAAATTAAGACGCTGTTTGAAACACAAAGTTATATGAAAAATAACGGATATAATTTTTTTATTTTCATTCGTGATCGTCCTGCTGTTATTCCAATTACTTGGGTTGACGTAATATGTACACCTTCTCCATCGTACATATTGCAAAAGTCATTGGTAGTAGTTTTATGACTGGCCGCATACCTGACGTCGACCCTCTTTGGGAATATAACTGTTGACCTGACGGCATCAGATGGAGTTGTCCCATGTCCATATAAAGCTCTTACTCGTCTTTTACGACATCCACGAGCAAAGGAAGTGTTGGTAGTATTCGTAACCGCTACCACACAACATAAAATTTAACTTCATTCTAAATAATAAAGTTATTTTTTTCATCCGTGTGGTGACGGAGTAAGAATACAATTCACCACCCCTTATCTTACCCGTGGGTGATCGTAAGAGACGACTAAGGGATATAAAATACATATAACACCGATACAAAAGAAGGAAAACTCGAAACAAAACCCTAAACCAACACGTCAGACCATTTTTTTTTATCGCTGTGGAAACGCATTTGCGCACCATCCCCCGCCGGTGACAGACGAGGGGGAGTGTGGGACTCACCGGCCAGCTGGAACCCGACCGGAATACCCACTAAAACCACAGCGGCCCCTTCCGCGCTTTTACGGGGAGCCGGAGAGATCGTCTACTGACATTCGATCCCCGGCGATACGTCAGACCAGCGTGGTATAGTAGGTCAATTTCCCTCCCATTATGGAGGAGGCTTGAGCCCAACAGTGGGCCATATGAGCTGAGATGATGATGATGAAGTTTTGGAAAAGGCAAACTATTCTTATTATATTTGAAATAAAACATTTTTTACGGATTCTATCGCGTTTGTATTTTATATTTAATTGCCCACATTCATGGTCACGACAGGCGGTCCTCCCGTGCCGATGATCGCTATAGAATATTCGAAACGTCGGGAAATTAAAAATCAAATACGAACGCTATATAATCCATAAAAATAGTTTTATTTCAAATATGTAATACTCGCGTAAACATAAGAGATTATTATTATTATATATTAGAAGGTATACATTAACAATAACTATTGGCAGGTACGAGGCGACAGACATGAATATATATCGATCAGCGTTGTCCGCATGCGTTATAATGGGTCTACCAAACGTGTATGATTACATACACAAACATCGTGAAAGACTCATGGAGGAGAAGCGACAGAAGATCCTACTCTCAGAGACAGCACGCCACGGACAACATCGAACTGCATTGCCCGATGTTAGCGTAAATATAATCCGTTCTTTGCTCCCTTTGCTAATGTAGGTATTAGGATTTAAAGGAAACTTTCTTTCTTTCATAACATGCACGCTACTAAACACAAGGCTCCTCTTTAACAGTAGGAAAATGTCTTTTATATGATGCTACCAAAACAGTTCAATTCTCGTCATTCGAATTTTATCTCGATGTCGTAATCTAAACTTTTCTCAAACGGGATTGTGTCCGTTTTCGATGAGTCTTCGCGAACGGACCAATTTCTCGATTTCGTGATCTAATCATATGATGAGAATTGCCTTTGTTTTGAAGTTTCTTTTCTCTTACAGAAAATTTATTTTCTTGCATACCTTAGTTATCATAAATGACTCTTTCACTCAAATATAGCTTTCATCATCATCATCACAGCCCATAAATATCCCACTGTTGGGCTCGGGCCTCCTCCATAATGGGAGGGAAATTAACCTACTATACCGCGCTGGTCAGACGTGTTGGTATATAGGGTATTGTTTCGAGTTTCCTTCTCTCGCATAGATGTTACATGCGTTTTATATCCCTTAGTCGTCTCGTACGATCACCCACGGGCAAGATATGGGGTGGTTGAATAGTATTCTTACTCCGTCACCACTCGGCAAGATATAGCTTTACATAGTATAAAATAAAGTCCCTTCTCGCCGTCTATACGCTGTATCTTTTAAGCCACGCAACGGATTTTAATACGGTTTTCATTAGCAGACAGAGTCATACAAAGATAAGGTTATATGTGTGTAAAAGGTAAGAATTTCAATGATTTGTATAGACATCGTAAAAAAACATGTGCACGATTAGTTTTCACTTCTATTATTTCAAATTATTTCATACTTCGTAGTAACAAGTTTCGATAGTTTTATAATGTGTTTGCCTGTAATTTTGTGTACTAGTAAGTATACTCTTCATAATTAGAACATGCTACACTCCATGACGGCTAGATGACTAATAATAAGTCCACTGGTAATGTAATAAACATATACTTTCATTATGGTGAAATACGTGCAACAACTTAAAATCAAAAATGTTTGTGTCATTTGATATGTTTTATAACGACGTCCTAGTCTTTAAAAAGTTAATTATAATTGTTAAATAATATTATATCAACAATGCTTTGTAACTATCTATGAATATAAAGAAATTTATAAATTTATCAATCAATCTTTCCAAGGATTGATGCAATATTTTTGGCCAGATAATGTGTCTCTGTTTTAGTCTGAGAAGCGCGGACCGCGGTGTGACAATCTATTGCTCTCACTAATCATCAACATCGCTTTTAAAACTTTTAATAATTCCATTATATAAATTATATAGATTTTTAAGGAGTTCAGCGAATATGCTAAAAAGGCGACTAATAAAAAATAATAGTATTATATATTTCCCATATTACCGAGTAGGTACGTTACGTTATGTTACGTTAAAAAAAAACAATTTGAATGAGCTAGATACTTGAAATTTGGACCATAGCTCAGAAGTGAATAATATCGTATGAAAATGCAAAAAAAAGGCAAATTAAAAACAAGGATATAGATATTTAAAATCAATTCTTAAATTTCATTCACACAACTCTAAAAAGCAGAAAAAAAAATTAAAAAAATGTACCATATTTTTATAACGGACTAAAAAATTACCAATACGTCTCTTATAGCTCTTATGCAAGTCGTAAGTTATCTTTTGACATACGCGAAATGGTTCTAGGTGCTATCTTCATCTCCGGAGATAAAATATTTTGCTTTCGGACAGGATTTCTTGGAATTCTTTCCCTTACTGCTTCGACCACCTTTTTTGTACGAACACTACGTGGACGGCCAGATCTTTTTCTGTCACAAACAGAGAAGGTCTCATTGTACTAATTAATAGCCCGGTACACAACCATTTTACTAATAGCAAGCGTATGGAAAGTTTTAAAAAATGCTTTTGGCTCCATACCTACTTTGTCTAATGCAAACACAACGATTCGGTTCTTGTATCACCCCACTCCATTTTATATCATATAAATATTGTACAATGTATTGGCGCCAAAATGAGAAAACACAATGAACAATCGTATAAAAATGACAGATTCCAAATTCAAATGTAATATTTTGTTTATTTTTAATTGTAGCAGTATTATGGCTAGACTAAGTATGTTTCGATTTTTTATTTTATTACTTACGTTCTTATGTTTTGTTGAAATACCAGGATTTAACTTTCAATATCCATCATTTTACTAAAAGGATGACTTTTTGCCGACAAAAATTAATATAAAATAAATTGCAAAATCAACTCGAGAATTAAGTTCGCTCGGTATACAATTTGACCGTAGGTTTAGTAAAAGAGAACTAAGTGAATAGATATGCAAGAGGAGCCAGAAATAAAATCCTATACCAACTTGTCTAAACAGCATAGCATAATAGGTTAATTTTCTTTCCATTGTAGCAGTAGGACATATATTAGCTGAAATAATAATTCGGTGCAGGTCCACCTGTTGGAGGACAACGATGATATGCTGGAGCAGCTGGGCCTCGTAGGCAACCCGCCGAACAACGATGCGCCTGCTCCACCCCCGCCACCTCCTCCACCCCTGCCACCGCAACCCATGGAGCAAGACTAATTTCTTAATATTTCCTTAGGTTATAATTGTTTAATCCATTATTTTTCCTCCTGCTTTCATCAGTATGTCTTTCACAGCTAGATGTAGGCCTAACCAAAAGACTTTCACACAACACGGTCATTCATTAGAAGAGTTATTGCCTTAATCGCCATACTTGATAAGCGGGTTAGTGATTATAGTAAAGTATTATACGTTTGCTATAAGAGCTCCTGTTGTCCATTCGACTGAACAAAATCGACTAGAGGACCACCAGGAAGTGAGCCCTCAATGGATTGTTAGGACTCCGGCGGATAAGTAAGGGTTGATGACAACTGTATTCTTATGCAGACATCACGCTGGGGCTTTATCTTAATTTAATTAAAATCTGTATAGCAATTCTTTTCACTGCATAAAATTTTGAACAAGTTTTATGACCGGCAGCTAGCTTGAAGTCAAATCTTATTGAGAACATAATCGTTAACGACCCTGTTGTAGATAATTTTGACATATCTCGTTGACTTGTGGAGGTCTTACTCGTCTTTCACGCCTACCACGCATGTTAGGTTTGATAGTATTCATAGCCTACCACAAAGAAAGGCAATTACGGAACATATTCTATACATACATTATATACTCTGCTGCCTCGTGCCTGCTTTTCGTTAAAGGATGCTTAAATAGGTCTAAAACATATTATATTAGTGCTTTTGTTTCAGATTCTCCAAAGAACCTTTCCATAACTTGACAGATGAGCCGTTTTTATAGTTTCTGAACAATAATATGTTGAAATAATGAACGTAGGAAAAGTATAGTAAAGTTAATATGTAAAATTATAACGTAAATGTTGTTTATTTTTAAAAATATTTACATTTATTTAAATATGTAGTAGTTTTGGCGAATTTATATATAATAATGTTGTGATATTTTCATAATGTGAATCATTCCTATATTATTGGAATATTTTTGAAAATTGTATTAAATTTTTTCAGACATGTTTAATTGATACTTAAGAAATGAGAGTAATGTGGTTTTTATTTTATTTATATTTCATAACCGATTTTATCCTATCCATCCAGTAATTAATCATCGTTGAACCTATTTGAATATAAAATCCTTTTTGTAGACGGTATGCGTCCTATTATTGAATACGAACTTCCTACACAATTTGATAGAAATTGGTCTACTACACCAAGTTGTTCACCCCGATTGTCATAGGGATTTATTTCAAGTTGTCCTACGCGAGTCGGACATGTTGTTATGGGGTACTAATTCAGCTTTTCCTTCTTTTGCAATGACATTCACTGCTTTCACTTCTTAGTCGACTTTTACAACGTCCACCGAGAAGGAAGAAACAGTGAATTGTATTCTTAATACATAATGCAATTATGCAGCATAGGTAGGTACTATTAGCACCGACCTCTACAGGCGGGTTAACTCAGCGCGCGACGAGGGTGGCTCCCCATCATCCAGCGAGATAGCCACCTGGCGCGAGGACGCCCGCCGAGACATCATCGCCCGTTGGGTTACGCGGCTGGAGAGGCCTAGACATGGTGTTGTTACCGTTGAGGCCCTCTGGCCCGTACTGATGGGGTGGATGGAGCGGCGGCACGGAGTCCTGTCTTTCCGGCTGGTGCAGGTGTTGTCGGGGCCAGGTGCTTACCGGACACGGGGTCTTCGGTAAGTACCTGCATAAAATTGGAAGAGAAGGGGCCCCAGGATGTCACGAGTGTGGCGCGCCAGTAGATGATGCGCGTCACACTCTGGAAGTATGCCCCGCCTGGGGGCCCCAGCGCCACGTCCTGACGTCGGTCGTTGGAGGAGACCTGTCGCTGTCGACCATCATCTCAAAGATGCTCGACAGCGACAGGTGCTGGGAGTCGATGGCCTCCTTCTGTGAGGCCGTCATGGAGAGAAAGGAGGCTGCGGAGCGGGAACGCGAGAGGCTTGCGCCCGCTGAATCGCTCCGCCGCCGGCGGCTGGGTAGGGGGAGGCGCCGTTATGCGCATCTCCTCCCACCGCCTTGAGGACCGACTGGGCGTGGCCAGAAGGCCAAGAGTTGGGGCGTCGGGGATCGAATGTCAGTAGACGATCTCTCCGGCGTCCCGTAAAAGCGCGGAAGGGGGCGGCTATGGTTTTAGTGGGTATTCCGGTTTGACTAGCCGGCCGGCGAGTCCCACACTCCCTCCCGTCACGACATCGGCGGGAAGGGGTTAGCGCGTAAATGCGTTTCCACAGCGTAAAAAAAAAAAAAAAAAAAAAGGTGTCGGGGCACGGTTGCTTCGGCAAGTACCTGCACACGGTCGTGTGGAGGGAGTGGACTCCATACTGCCACCATTGCGGTAGTGAGGAGGACACGGCGCAACATACGCTCGAGGTGTGTTCGAGCTGGGACGGGCAGCGCCGCGACCTTGTCGCTGTCATCGGTGTCGACCTGACACGGCCGGCTGTCGCGAAAGCGATGGTCGAGAGCGTCAGGAACTGGGATGCGGTCGCCGCCTTCTGCGAGGCTGTCATCTCGCAGAAGGAGGCGGCGGAACGAGCCCGGGAGGATTCCCGTGACCCGGGCCGCCGCCTGCGGCCGGGGCGGCGCAGGCGCGAACGCGCGTTAGCCGCCCTAACCAAGGCTTCGGCTGATCGGACCGGGGAATTGTCCGGTCACCCGACGTGAGGCCACCGCGTGAGGGCGACGCCCCGACGGCGAAAGCAGTCGGGGCGTTGACACGAGAGAAACCCGCAAGAGTATACCGCCGGGCCGCCCACCGAAGACAAAGATCAGGTACCGGTGGCCCGCTCGCACGGCGAAGAGAGGTGTTTGCAGGGTGGGTCCATGGGGTTGCGCGCTGCCTCTTCTGTCGCCCTGAGCCGATTTGGCGGGGCGCGATCACATCCATGGTCCACCTTGCGAGGAAATAAAAAAAAAGGTACTATTAGCAGTCAAGGGATAAAATTGTGTAGTTACTCAATCCAGTCAACAGATACCGCCATCTGTTAGGATCGTTTGGAGATAACTGATAACTGTGACTGTCAAATAAAAGAAATAATTTGCATAAAATAATATTGCGACTATAAATTAAGATGGAAGCTATCCTATCTTTTAAGTTGGATCAAACTACACATGCTGCGCAAATTTGATTAAAATTGGTTAAGTACTTTAGGAGTCCCATCGCGGACAAACAACGTGATGCGTAATTTATATATATTAAGACTAGCAGACCCGGCCACGCGTTGCTGTGGCTAAGGTAGCCTCAGTAACACGTGGTGGTTATGCTAATAAATTGTAGCTTATATGAAACGTTTGTACATTTAACATAGCGGTATCTATTAAACACTTAATTCAGTCAACAGATCATATGTTAGAATCGTTTGGAGATAACAGATAATTGTGACTGTAAAATAATAGACAAATAATTTGCAATAAAATAATATTGCGACTATAAATTGAGAAGATGTATTGCTAGGTTATTAAAAATTCATCAACATTGTCACCATTATCCTGCTCTTGTCCCAACTACTTAGGGTCGTGTATAATATATATCCCTTTCCCTCGTCATCCCTCTACAATCGTACATATTGCAGAAGTTATTGGCAATTGTTTTATGACCGGCCGCCAACTTGACGACAATCCTCCTTGGGAATAGGTGACCAGACGGCATCAGATGCAGTTAGCTCAAGTCGATATCAAGCTCTTAGTCTTTTTTATGACATCCAAGAGCAAAGTAAGGGTTATTAGTAGTGGTAGGGGCTACCACACAGCAATTATTACAGATTAATATGCTGTAAAGTTTCCAGAGAATTCATTTAAAGACAAATTAATTATTTTTACGGCTATTATCGCGTTGACATGGTCACTCGATACTAGGGTTATTCGATATACATCGATGCATCGAAAACATCGATGTTTACAATGCGATACATCGAATCGATCCGATGTTTTGAAGAGCTATCGAAATACTCGATGTATCGATGTTTCTTCATAAAACATCGAAACGATGATAACCAGTAAATGCCACAAAAGGACCTTTTTTTTTTAGAAATCTGTTTTATAAGGGACTGTGGAATAGGTATAAATGCCACAAAAAGGATCTTTTTTTCAGAAGTCAGTTTTATAAGGGATTGGAATAGGTATAAATGCCCACAAAAAAGAACTTTTTTTTTTTTTTTAGAAGTAACACTTTTGATATGACTTTAGAAAAAGTACTCGATGTCTAAAAACATCGATGTTTTCATCCGATACATCGAAAGACATCGATGTACAGTTTCGATTTATCGAATCGAAAAAAACATCGATGTTTTTTCAAAGTGGACACCCCTACTCGATACGGGTGTGTCCGCCCGTGACCATAAAAACTGAGAATTTTCTCAAATATTTGAATAATAAAAAATACAATTGTGATAAAAATAATAAATAAATTATATATCGAATCATTTTCTTTTTGTACAAGCAATGAATTTGTATTAAACATGTGGGTCAAAATTTTATATCTTATAAGGTAGATATAAATTTCTGTAATAACAATGACATATTGGACGTAAGACACCTTAGTCCTCCCGTGACCATGATCACTGTAAAGTGTTCGAAACGTCGGGCAATTAAAAATCAAATACAAACGCGATAGAATCCGTAAAAGTAGTTTTATTTCAAAGGTGTAATACTCGCGTAAACATCAGAAACCATTATGTGATAACCTGATAACAATAGTTTTATTATACACTAGCAAACGCCTGCTACGTCATCCGTGTTAAATTTAGTTTTGTCTCATTCCTACTTAAAAAAATTATCTTCAAATAACAATATATTTTTTCATAGTTATCAAATTTTAATAAAATTACTGTGTGGTAGCGGCTTCAAATACTACCAACCCTTTCTTTGCTCGTGGATGTCGCAAAAGACAACTAAGAGCGTTAGGTATATAAACCTGAGCCAACTCCACCAGATACCGTTCAGTGATCATTTATATTCTCAAGCGTAAGGGAGGTGGCTGATCAAAAAAATTGTTGCCTAAACTTTTGCAATATGTACAATGAAAGAGGAGTATATATTACGTCGACCTCAAGTAATGGAATAAGAACAGGAGAATGGTGATGGTGATCAAATTTTAATAAAACAAAAACTTTTGCTATATAGATAAACTTAATTTGTAAAAACTGCAGCAAAATCTGTTCAGTAGTTTAACAGATTAGCGTATACATATAGACACACAGACACTTAGATGTACAAAAACATATAGACACGCAACAAATATGGTTTGTGATGTTATTTTTTTCTTTGCGTTATCTTCGATACTCATTTTTGATAAATTTGTTAAATATGATAGACACGCGGTTTCTACTACTTTTTATACTACTAGCTGAGCCAGCAACTGCACTTGTCTTATTTATCTATATAATACTATTATATATTATTTGTATACGCAACTCGTCCTGTGGCATTAATAATAATATCAATATCAATAATATCAACCACAAATATTGTTATATCAACAGTTTTCATGACAACAGTATCTGCGTAGAACGACGTTGCAACAATCATTTTTACTATATTTTGCTCAATTTGAATCATATATAGACACTGCTTCGCGCCTGTCTGTCGCAGCGTTGTGTATAATATCCTATAACTTTTAATAATCGATATCAGGTTAACTGGTATAATAATATACGAAAAAACTTCAGGGTACAAGACCTACTTTTTTTCCGCATATCGCCTTAATAAAGTCGGGATCTGTCGAGCCTCAACTTCGTTAGACAATAATTACGACAATGTTCTATTTTATAGATATACTGCATGTACCTATTATTAAGTCATTTCTTCTATATTTATTTTTGGGACTAATCCCACTACACATTCCCACCATTGTAACTCCTGTAAGCCAGAATCTACAATGGTCACCATAAATGACACCGAGGTTTTACCCTCAGGCAGTCCCGGGAAATGATTTTGATTGTCTTGAAACCCGCAACAAATTTAATTAGAAAAGTTAAAGAGAGGAGTAGGAAAAGAGTGATTCCACTTCACTCCTAGGCAAAGCGGGAGACAGAAAGCAATATTGACTAGTCAGCCAATAAGTAAAGGGTTGTACAGCTACGATAAGCGCAGCAGTACGGCACCACGGATACGGGATAACTTAACGGGGCCTATACGTAAGCCTTAAGATTGATTGCAGTAGTAGATATGGCAGAAACGCCTAAACGCACGGAAATTTTCTCGAGTTGCCACAAGATCCGTATAGTATACTACTCCAGATGTGACTTACAAACTGTCTAACATAAGGTCGCGCTCGTTACGCCAGAGATCGCACTCCCAGAGAATGTGATGTGCTGATTGTTCATACTCGCGGTTATGTGTAGAACATTGACATAGTGGTGAAGGTACGAGTTTAAAAGAAAATAATTTACTTTTAAAGTTGCCATGTTAGAAATTAGAAATTGGGCTACAAAATGGTCAACCTCCAGCCACACTCTTTCTAGGCGCTCGCGGATGCATGGAAAAAATAGATGGAGGCTCTTCAATGATGAATCCCGTCTTTCTTGCCATTCAATAAAAGTTCTTCATAGGCAACGGATTACGGTGCAAACAATCGAGCGATTTTATTAGGGTCGCGCGGTAGAAGGAAATCTGTGTTCATATTTACCATTTCTTCTATTTACTTTTCATTCTTCTCTCTTCCATTTACCTAGTACCTACATCTCAAGCGCACTTATTAAAAGAATTAAAAATATATTAGAAAAAATCCATCCTAATGTTATTTGGAAGAAATTGCAGTACGCGATAAGACCACCTATTTGTACCATCATAAAATTTTTGTATTTTACGTTATTCTTGTATTCAGAAATGGTGTTAAATAATGAGTTAGTGAATTGAATGGATAAGCAAAGTAATAAGCAACATTGCTTTGATGACCGCTGGTGTTCTAACAATGCGTGGTCGAGTGCTCCTTTCACAGTTTGCCATACACTAATCTTCATTGAATCAGTTGATAGCAGATAGCTAGAGTTTGAAAATCTTGTTTGGCGTGTAACTTTAACAATGTAGGACAATAACCGCGGCTCGGTGGTTTTTCACGTCCTATCCATTTATTCTAATACAACCTAACCTTTTTCTTTTTGTTTTTAGATAGCGCTAAAATTCTTTTTTTTTTAATTATTTTAAATATTTTCGACCTGTATTCGAAATTTAAATGTAAAAAAAAGTTGTTACAGAACTTATGACCAGACTAGGTACATAAAGGGAGTTTTTGGCGGGAATCTAAAAGGTCATGTGGTAGGTACTCTTGTATTATATTCGATATCTTAGTGTTTTAACGTGTTATATTAGATAATTATGATGGCATTTTATGTAATGTGATGTGACGGAACTGCTGAGATGTAGTGAATATCATATAAAAGTGCTTTACAACGTTTTCGTTTTTCATCAAAATTTTCACAAGATACCATTAACAATGTTGCCATAGCACTGTTGATGGCGACAATTTAACTTACTGACGGACAATGACTAATCTGAAGGCACTAAAAAACTTGAAGATAATTATAACTCGACACTGGCAACAATGGCTCATTCAAGTAGCTGATTGCCAATATATAAAAATAAGAAGAAGAAGGTACATAAAGACGCTATTTAAGTGACACATCAAAACCGAGCTGAAACTAAAAATAATTTGGAAAATCCAAAACCCACGCCTCATAATTTTTATATTATTTATCATTTATTTATTTAGTCAATGCCATAAATGTAAAATGAAAGAAAAAATACCGTTGAAATTTGGTACCATTCTCGACGTAGTGATAAACATAGCTGTTCGTTTACAATAGGCTGTATGGGATTTGTTTCCTTTGCATGTCCGAATGGACGAACAAAAAGATGTAAACGAACCATTCATAAGGTATACTACAGTTGCGGCACGCTGTGATGGCCGTTTTTACATATTACAATAGTGATGTGAAATGTGAAAAAATGTAGGTAATGAAATCTATAAGTTTTTAGTGCCAGTAGTACCTGATTAAAAAGGTTTAATAAAACGAAAATATAAATGCTATATAACATGCTGCAGAAGTGGCGCTGTAAATTGGAGAATGTTGGCATGAAAATCAGCAGACCTAAAACAGAGTACATGTTCTGCGATTTCGGCGGTCTCTCCAATTTTACACCCATATCTCTAGATGGAGTACCTATACCAGTATGCTCGGATTTTCGATACCTCGGTTCTCTTATCCAAAGTGATGGCGACCTGGATCGTGCGGTGAAACACAGAATGGATGCGGGATGGATGAAATGGCGGCAGGTCACGGGTACAACATGCGACCCCAAAGTACCCCCTAAATTAAAGGGTAAAATATATAAAACCCTAATAAGACCTGCTGTACTGTGGATATATATGCTGTACTGTGGATATATATATATGGATCAGCATGTTGGGCGACAAAAGCGGCGGATGAGAGACGACTGCATGTAGCGGAGATGCGAATGTTGAGATGGATGTGTGGTGTGACGAGATTGGATAAAATAAGAAATGAGCATATAAGAGGAAGTTTGAAAGTTGCGCCAGTGACGGAAAAGTTAAGGAGTGAAAGGTTAACATGGTATGGACATGTGATGAGACGGGATGAAAGAAATATTGTGAGGAAAGTTTTAAATATGAATGTTGAAGGCTTTAGGGGTAAAGGAAAAGACCAAAGAAAAGATGGATGGACTGCGTGAGGTATGACATGGATAGACAGGGAGTGACTGCAGAGATGACGTCTGATAGGACTGTATGGAGGAAGATGACATATTGCGTCGACCCCAAGTAATTGGAATAAGAGCAAGATGATGATGAAATGCTATATAATAAAACAAAAACATAAATGATTGTAAGTGACGATCGTATTAAATTTCATTTTTTTTAGTTTTAAATTTCGAAAAACAAATGTAGAGTTGTGTGGTAAATAAGTACACCAATAATTATAATCCTATAAAAATAAAATAAAAATGTTCGCGGGACCTTAATATATATAGTTTTGCAATCAATGTAATAAATAAATTTTGTGTCCTAAAATAATACATTCGATAAATTTTATGACTAACTGCACGTCACTATTGACAATAAAGATCAGCAATTTGCTCCTTCAAATGTAATTACTATAAATGCGAAACTTCATGAGTGGAGACACGTCAAAACGACCATCATAACGTGCCGGTAGTATAATGACTAAGTAGTTTAGGTTTTTTTATTAATTACAATTAAACGACAAAGAATTACCTAGCCATTTTCGAAAGGAAACAGCGCATTGCGAATATGAAGTTTAAAAAAAAAAGAAATATTTTGATACATTATTTTTTACGGTCGTGATCGTGCCAGATACAGGGTATTTTATCCGAAGTCCTCGAATCTATTTTCTTACTTTAAACAAAATAATTGTCTTTTAAAAATATCAAATATGTTTAAACGAATGTTTTTTCTTGACATATGTATGATAATATTATGTTATTAATGCAGTGTGAGAAAAATACAATCATATTTAGGTTTGAAAAGTGCTTGATTTTAATATATCGAGAGTAGAACAAGACCTCAATGCTTTGCTTATGAGGCGTGCAATTATGAAAGTACAAATAATTTTCAATAAAAATAATTAAACAGCACCAAAACTTATCAAAAGCTTTCATTCTCTAAGGGTGTAAAATAGGACATTAAATTTTTAGGTGCTAATTTTACTTGTTTTCTTAATAAATAATAAATAAGCACAAATATGTACTAGACAGTATCTTGCTTTTTTTATGTAGATAACTAAAAATTAATATTCTGAAAATTAACCCATCAGAGGATTTCTCCGTAAGGATGTAAAATATGAATGAATTTTGCAATATAGGAGGTTTAACACATTGGTGGTCTAAGCTAAATATGGGGCGGCAGGAGTGATCTGCCCATGGCCCCTGTCTAGAAGAGACGCCAAATCTTGAAGTGCTCCTCCTTGGCTTTTAAGATCCAAACCATCAGTGAAAACAGAGTAAGAATACAATTCACCACCTCCTCTTCACCTCATCTTACCCGTGGGTGATTGTAAGAGACGACTAAGGGATATAATGTAAATATAACATCTGAGCAAGGGAAGGGAAAATAAAATCTCGAAATAAAATCCTATACCAACACGTCTGACTAGCGTGGTATGGTAGGTAAGTTTCGCTCCTAGTGTGGAGGAGGCTCGAGCCCAGCAGTGGGACATATATGAGCTGAGGTGATAGGTTAGGTTGCTATTTAAAAGCAGTTTGGAGGTTTTAGGTCCTATACTAAGCAGTGGTTGGGTATGCAGAAAAGAGTATGAAAGTAAAATTAATGCGGTCGAAATGCGATCTCTGCGGAAAATCTGTGGAGTTAGGCTGACCGACCGCATTCGTAACGACGACGTAAGAGAGCGAGTAGGTATGAAAGAGAGTATTGGTGTAAAGATGCGAAAGGGCATGCTCCGATGGTTCGGACATGTGGAAAGAATGCCGAACGAACGTCTGGTTAAGAAGATATACAATGCGAAAGTGGAAGGATGTAGGTACCGAGGGAGACCGAGACTAACCTACCTAGACCAGATCGGTCAGGTACTGAAGGAAGCTGGAGTCAAGAGTCTCCGAAACCGGCGAGCGTGTATGAAGAGAATTATGAATGTTGAGGAAGCGAGTGAAGTATGCAGAGATAGAGTTCTCTGGCACTCTGTTCTCTCTGCCTACCCTGCAAGGGATATGGCGTGATGATATGTATGTATGTATGTACTAAGCAGTGGTATTAATGTTGGTGTTTACGGTAATCGAAGCGCCGGTGGGTGGGCTGTCTTATGGCGACCAGAGAGGGCCATGGTGCAATACGCGGACACCTGAGCCAGAACTTTCACGTGGGAGGTCCCATGGAGACGGAAATGCTTTGAACACGGAGATGCTTTGAACTTCAAAAATCTAGGTAGTCTGGCTAGAGACCTCAGTTTGGCGTTCGATTTCTCATGGAATGGTTGCGTCGGCGAAACAGGGTTCTCTCCTTTTAACTAGTGCATGTCAGGCTTGGTTGTTTCAGTAAATATCTGCACGCAATCGTAAGGAGGGATAGGATATCGTTCTGCCACCCCTGCGAACAGACCAAGCAGATTTCAACAGTGTGCTGCACCATGCCTTTGTTACACAATTGTGATCTGCGTGGTCTGGATAAGGTAGAGCCGTGAAGTTGTTGCAATCATAAGTGCCGATCGTAGGTAAGACTATGCACGACAGAGACAGTAGCTGGGACGCGTTCGTCACCTTTTGTGACAATCATCTCGCAGAAGGAGGCAGTACAATTGATCAAAGAGCTCTAACGCTACACAGCCAGCGTCTCGGCCTCGCGGGTAGAATTATCTGCGTTTGCGCTCTAGCCGAGGTCGCTGCTAATCGAACCGGGGATTAGACTTGGTTATTGTACCGGTGAGCCCTTAGATCATTTTACACTTTCCAGGGACAAATAACGGATAACACATTATATCCTTAACCCACCACCGCATAAACATTACTGTCAGCAGGACACAGAATCAAGGCCGCTGAGAGATTGCTGATTGATTGGGACTTTTGACTTAGACAATGAACCGACATGACTGAAGACTAAAATATAAATTTATTATAATTTTTTAAACTTATTTTACTTGACATTGGCGAAATTGTGGTTAATCACTCACAGAGGCCATTCACGAAGAAGAAGAAGAAGAAGAAGAAGAGATTGCGTTTCTGACACCTGTCAATTCGTCATGTCTTGTGATTACAATACATAACATTAATAATATTAAGTAATGTTATTTATTGCATTCATTTTGCATATTTATTCAATTCAATATATATTTTGTTAAATTTAAAGGAGTTATATTTCAAGCACAATGTAAATAAAATAGTTTTTGAATAATTATAATGAATTGAATCGTAATTTTTTAAAACGAAGGGAAAGAAAATAAAAATATTTTTATTTATTGGAAAATGTATTACCTAAGTATATATTATGAAATCAAAATTTAATCCGCCTCAGATTCGCTTAAAGAGTCGCTGTCATTTTCACTAACATGTAGAATTATATTATTGTCAATCACATTATCGCGGATATGCGGATATCGCGGTAAAAATCATCATTTAGTTTGGGCGTACCTTTATCATATTATTAACTTGTATTAAATACTAAGTACATCATATACTACAAAATTATAACGTTTTATTTTATATTATACCGACAGATTACAATTATTAAGATTATAAAAATATTTGAGGAAGTGGAGGAAGCGAGTGAAGTATGCAAGGATAGAGTTCTCTGGCACTCTATTCGCTCTGCCTACCCTGCAAGTGACATGGCGTAATGGTATGTATGTATGTATGTAAAAATATTTGATTATAATTGTCTTGTTATCTTGACCACATCACTCCAAAAACAAACAGTTAATATAACTTTGAAACAGCGTAGTTTGACGTGATTTGACTTTTAAAACTTATTGTTTTTATATTTGTTAAATAATTAGTTGTAGATAATTTTAGCCCAAAGTTAATAGGTTTATTGTAAGTTGGCATAATTATTCAATTTTTAATGTTATCACTCGTTAATAAGGTAAATAAAAAATATTTAAAATTGTTCCGTAAATTGTACGCCAGTTCAAAGCTACATTGTCCATTCGATCACGACCTGTCAGAAACGCAATCTCTGAGCGGCCGGACTATAGTGCTTGAATTTCTTCAGAAATTTTTACATTTTCATGTAGATTTTAGAAAAATCTTCATACCACCAAACCCGGGAGTCTACGATCGGCAACTGTATGCTCATGCTGCTCGATCAACCTGGTGCATATGCATCTGTCAAATTGGAGGCACACATGGTATGGCGATGTAAGTAGTGACCTTTCTTTCCAAATGTGAGTCTAATTCCATCGCATGGTAATAATCCTATATGATGCAGAAATGTTTATTCCGAGTCTGGATGTAATATATATATATCCATTAACCGCATAATTTGTAAAGTTCTCGCGATAAAAAATATTCTAATATTGCCTTGAAAAACTAGTTGATCCATTTTTCAACTTTTCAAGGCAATATCAAGGGTATTTGCATCTGTTAGGTGTGATAGCGTCTCCAAAATGCGCGGAAAATTTATACTAGGCTTATTTTTTTTGTTGCGGTGGACTATGGATGTGGGCTTGCCCGGCCAAATCAGTCCGGGGTGACGGAAGAGGCGGCGCGTGACCCCGTAGACTCACCATGCAACTCTCCTCTCTTCACCGTGCGAGCGGGCCAGCGGTATCCGATCTTTGTCTGCGGTAAATTTATACTAGGCTGACCATGAGAATTCAGATTAGTATAAAAATTTACTTCAAGTTTCTTTCTCATGCGATGATTTCTAACTCGTGTAGTTATCTCTATCGTCTCTTACAATACCTATGGACTAGAAAGAGACAGTGTCGTATTATATTCTAAATCCGACACAAGATAGCGGTATATCGATATTAATAATCAAATCTAGGTATGTCAATTAATATATCCATTACATCATATGAAAGGCTATCTATTACGAAAAAGGTCACTGAAACAAATCGTACTCAAAATAACTTTATTAAACAGACATCGCTTCAATTAATAGATAACAATAAACTCGAGTTGCCGCGTAATCTTGTTATCGGCAGCCTCAATTAATGCTGGACACGCTCTTAAAGCATGAATTCTTGCGTCTTAAAAACTATCACGATACAAATGTTTTGTGATGGGACCAAGTACTAGCACCAAATAAATTATTTCTTTCTTTATCATTACAACAACGGGCAATACAGATAAATATTTAGTATTTTCTATATTTCATATTGCTGATCAGTACTTTCTTGACAGACCGCTTCACTCATAGCAGTTTGTGCGAACGTATTAGCATCTAAAGCCATACTCATCCATATTCGCTCCGTCCATGATACCGCTGTAAAACATGCCCCATTACTTATAAAGGCTCTCAGAGTCACTGCGCCTAAACCTCGTCCCATACACTTCCATCCTTCCGTACGTATAGATTTTGTAAAACAATCCCAAGCCCCTGAATATTTCCCTATTACATCACCTTGCAATCTCGATTTAACCACATCTATAGGATACAAGCATACCCAAGACAATGTACCGGCTATTCCACCTGCTATAAAAACTTTCATCACACTTAAATCACCTCGTGTCATTGCCTCATAAGAAGTAAAATATATTGCAAATGCTGGACAATCACGGGCAATAGTCACTCCTTGCCCACGAAAGAGTGCTTTAAAACCAGCTGTTCTGTAAATATGTCTGGCAGCTGATAATGAACCGTTAGGCATACCATCTCCAGGTTTAGCTAGTTGCTGTCGAGTCTTCACTAATTCCACAGGAGCACATGCGAAACTTTGAAGCATGCCAGCTGTAGCACCAGCCGTAGCATGTGTTAACAGAGAATCTGGATTGGGCAATGCTCTTCTCGTATTTCCATATGCTCCAAAAACTATAGCATTCACAACTGCAATACCACCCAATGGAGCACCTACTCCTTTATATGCAGTAGATAAAGTTCCACCTTTCAACAAAGCTCTAGCACATTGCATCGCACTTCCTCTGCCTGATTGTACGTGTACTTTCAAAGTATCCAGAGGATGACCAGCTATGATTCCAGCACAGCCTAAAAAATAATATTAATTTTTATTTATGAAAAGAAAATATGCAGTAACAGTGATTAAAATCCGATTTTTCGTACTATATATTTTTTACCAATTCCGATTTTAGGGCTTTCATTCTTTTTTAGAGATTATAGTTATGGATAAACCACGGAATGTACTTTATATCCATTACTTTAAAGGATTGAGTTGTTTTCAGCCGCATATTAACGACCTAAGAATACAATATCACTAATATTTATGATAACTTGCATGAGACGACTAAAGTACTTTCCTGTAATCAGGGCTCGCCCTGATTACAGGAAAGCTCTCTCTACTAGCTAGCTACTCGCAAAACGAGCCCTAATACTACCCCACAATCTGAACATTTTTGTGGTACACTTTACTGAAAAACTATCACTCCTATAGATTTGAGCCTTAACATAGTAATTTAACTACATACTTAGATGTGTTATCTATGAAAAAACTATAATTGATAACTATTAAAAAATAAATATTAGCTATAGTATTTTATATTCTTCGGATATAATGTTATTGTACAACTAACGCCATCTGTTAGAAAATTCAAGAGGTAACATAGCTGCAACAGAATTAAATCTAAAAAATGTTGTCAAGTCTTGAAAATTATTACCCGTAAAAAAAATTATACAAAGCTCAGGTTTTTGCTAGTAAGTATTTAACACTATTGCGAGCTTTCCTCAATATATAAAATAATTGAATACCGATAGGCAACACCGATATTCATATTTGGTGGTATTTTTTTTTTTTGATTTTGTGTTATATAAATAGTAAAAAGTTTTATTACCTCCTATGCATCCTGCTACGAAGTCAAGTGCCATATCCGAAAATTTTGTTACAACAACCCTGCAATTCAAAATTCAGTTGAAATGTTTTCCATTCATCTATTTTGCACACTTATTGATAAATAATAACAATTAATTATATTATTACAATTTAATTTGTATTTTCCAGTTAGAATTAATGAGGATAGCTACCCGTTATCAGTTA
Organism: Lymantria monacha; assembly: GCA_905163515.2. Classification (NCBI taxonomy): domain Eukaryota; kingdom Metazoa; phylum Arthropoda; class Insecta; order Lepidoptera; family Erebidae; genus Lymantria; species Lymantria monacha. The sequence goes on from LR991087.1 coordinate 6,402,990, forward strand.
ATATTATAATAAATAATATTTATGTAACTGATAACGGATTAAGACTACCTCACGCTATCATGATGTTCGAATAAGTAAAATAATATATTTTTTTTAATCAGTTGCTCAAGAAAAATACCGCTTGGTGTCATGCCCTTTCAATTAAATTCATTTCACAATATATTTGAGCACTTACCTTCAAAGCTCAAATCATGTAGTCGTAATGAGAATTCACGTTATCTCCACTAGATGTAATCCCAATGAACATATTGATGGAAGAAAGACCGTCGACAGGATGTGCAACGACCGTCCAGCCTTCCTTAATAACAACTCTCAAGGCACTGATCATTTTACTCCTACATTCACTATCTTAACTTGGGTCATTCATATCACTGAGGTCATATAAACGTCTTTAAAATCAAATAATCAAATACACCTACTCTGGTAATTATTCCACTTACAGTTCACAATATAATTATTATAATAACAAAAACATAAAAGTTACTGATAGAAAGTTAAATCTGTTTCGCCATTGTTACGTGAAAACAGAGAATTAGCTTTTAAGAACTAAAACGTATATATGCGTCAGTTATGTTTAATTTGACTGCACAGATGGCCATATGGTTCAAATACCAACCTACCATGCCAGAGCCGCGAGTTCGATTCCCATGTAGGACAATACTTTATGTGATCCACCAATTGATGTTCTGAGTCTGGATATAATTTGTGTCCGTTAATTATGTTTGTAAAGTCCCCCACAATAAAAGTTTTTTTTTTCTTTAGTGCTGGCTAAAAAAAAAGAAAAAAGAAAATTAGGTACTAAGTAGAACTGCAAATATTTTAAAAACCTACACTTTATAGTGGATTCAATACCTGTTATCGTATTCGTACCCTATTATAATTTACTAGCTTCTGCTCGCGACTTCGGCCTCATAAAAGTAACTTACCCTAACCTGAACTTTTATCCCAAGGGAACATATAACTGGCATAAAGAGTAGGTATTATTATAGGTTTAATAGTGGTAGGAATAGTAGGAGTGGTAGGTATATTATAGGTTTAATAGTGGTAGGACCACGCTGTTGATAGATCCCTGTCTACAGCCGCGGGCCGGTCCGTCCGGGGTAGTACCACACTCTCGCAGAAGATCGACGTCTGAGTAATAGCAATGTGCTATTGCGCTTCGTTCGGTGAGCGGGAGAGCCGGAAGCCCAACTGGGTGGGTTTGGGGATTGTAATGGTAGGCAGCGGCCTAGCTATACTCTGGCATAGCAAAGCTTCATGGGCGGCAGTGACACTTACCATCAGGTGGTCGTTTGCCACCATAAGCATTAAAAAAAAATAAGGTATCTTGTGTTAATCCAGGAAATGGTCTATTTATGTGCCATTTTATCCAAATCTTTTGAACGATCTACTCGTGATTGAGTAACAAACAACCAAATATCCGAACATCTTCTCTCTCAAACTTTCATCATCATCATCATCCTCAGCTCATATATGTCTCACTGCTGGGCTCCAGCCTCTTCCACATTAGGAAGAAATTGACCTAATACACCACGCTGGTCAGACATATTGGTAAGCAAAGGGTTCTATTTCGTGTTTTCCTTCTCTTGCATAGATATTCATATTTTATCCCTTAGTCGTCTTTTATGATCACCCATGGGTAAAATGGTAGTGAATTGTATTCTTACCGCCACACAAAAAAAAATCCATTTATAATATAAGTAGGATTAATTAGGTATACTCTATCGGGGATCGAGTGACAGTAGACGATCTCTCCGGCATCCTGTAAAAGCGTGGAAGAGGCCACTGGCCCACCGATTACAAAGATCGGGTACCGGTGGCGAAGAGAGGTGTTTGCAGTGTGGATCTATGGGGTTGCGCGCCGCCTCTTCCGTTGCCCTGAACCGATTTGGCGGGGCGCGACCACGTCCATAGCAAAATAAAAAGGGGGCCGCTGTGGTTTTAGTGCATATTCTGCTGCTGTGCTGACCGGCGAGTCCCATACTCTCCCGGTCTGTCACCGGCCGGGGATAGCGCGTAAACGCGTTTCCACAGCGTGAACAAAGAAAAACAAAGGATTAATTATACTCGATGTTTAACTGGCTCCCTATTTTTTCTTGTTGAAATAGGTTTTTATATTACTTTAATTACGACTGCACAGATGACGTATTGGTTAAAATACCGACCTTTCGTGCCAATGCCGTGGGATCGATTCTAACGCAGGACAGCACTTTCTGCTATCCACGAAGTGTTGTTCGAAATCTGGGTTTAATTTGTCTGCATTTATTATTTGTTTATTAATTCCTTCGCAATACAAGTGCGTTTTCCGTGTGGTGACGGAGTAAGAATACAATTCACCACCCCCTATCTTACGTGGGTGATCGCAGGAGACGACTAACTTATATCCCATAAAACGCATATGACATCTATGCGATGGGGGCATAGTCCGGAGCGTGCTCGTTCGCGTCCCCTGCCAGTCTAATTAGACTGCTAATCCGGCTCGATATGCGTACCGCAATGCGGGTTAGGGCGTCCCCCGGAGGCGACGCGTACCGACCCGCCCCCGTCGGTACGAACTTCGGCAGTTGCGGCGATGGGGGCCGCCACCCATCACGCCTTGCGAGTCGAGGAGAGCAGAGTGCCGGCTGGGCACGTGGAATGTAAGAGGTTGTGTGGAAGGGAAGTTGCACGAGCTGATATCCGTCATGGTGGACAAACAGCTAGACGTGCTCTGTGTAACAGAGACCAAGCGAAGGGGCAGCGACGCCTGCGATCTTCCTGGTGGCGGGATGGCTCTGTGGTCTGGTGTACCACAGAGCGATCGAGCCAGCATGGGGGTAGGAGTGCTGTTGTCCTCTCGCTTGGCCTCAGGTGTGAAGGATTACGGAATGTATGATCCCAGACTTCTTTGGGTCCGTATAAAACTAGGTGTCACCAAGGTATTCATGGTTGTAGCATATGCTCCCGTAGGATCCTCGGTGGCATCAGAACTAGAGAAGTTTTGGGATAATGTTAGGGAAGTTCTGGATATGGCAGAAACCAGTGAACGCGTGATTGTATACGGAGATTTGAACGGATGGGTGGGGACCAAGCGTCCCGACTATGAGGACGTACTTGGTCCATTTGGTGATAAGAGAGTGAACGACGCATGTAGGCTCATAGCTGATGTATGCATGGAGAGAAACCTTATTGTGTCAAACACATTTTTCCAGCATAAGGACATCCATATGTATACATGGAGAAGGAATGAACAGAAAAGTATAATAGATTTAATTTTGGTAGACAGTCGCCTCCGAAGCAAAATATTGGACGCAAGAGAATGAGAGTTGAATGGGCGATAAGAAGTTTGAAAAATGGTAAGGCAGCGGGCATTGATATGGTGTCTGCCGAGATGATCAAGCTTGGTGGCTCTTGTGTCTGGGAGGCGTTCCTGTTGCTCCTCAATTTATGTTGGAGCTCGGGAATGGTTCCCAGGGACTGGAATAGCGCAGTCATCGTGCCTTTGTTTAAAAACAAGGGTTCACGTTATGACTGCGCAAATTACAGAGCCATAAGCTTGACCAGTTTGGCAGCTAAAGTGTATGGCAAAATTATTGAAAGGAGAATGAGGATGGTGTCCGATGGTTTACTGTGTGAGACACAAGGAGGTTTCAGGAGTGGAAGGGGATGCATGGATCAAGTGTTCTCTCTGCGCAACATTGTGGAGAAGCATCTGGCCCTAGGTCAGAGGGTTTTCTGCAGTTTTGTGGATCTGGAGAGAGCATTTGACACGGTTGTACGAAAGGAACTTTGGGACATTTTACCGGAGTATGGTATTAACGGTAAACTGCTGCAGGCTGTGCAATCCAGTTACATGGGCTGTAGAGCCTGTGTGCGGCTGGATGATGGAATGTCGCCTTGGTTTGACGTCAATATCGGCGTTAAGCAGGGCTGCGTTCTATCAGCCAGGCTGTTTATCATATATCTGGATAAATGTCTCTAAAGGTTGAATGATATGAATGTGGGAGTCCAGATGGGTGACTCAGTGGTCTCTGCTCTGCTTTATGCAGATGATGCAGTCCTGCTGGCACAGTCAGCGACTGACCTGCAGACCCTAGTCGACACAATGACAGAAGATTGTAAGAAAAGGGGTCTACGCGTGAATATGAGCAAAATCAAAATAATGGTCTTTGAAAGAGATGAAGCCAGAACAGATGTAAGAGTAACAATAGGTAATGATGTACTAGAGCAAGTGGATGAATTTGTATATCTTGGATGTGGATTTAGCCGAGATGGAAGGTACACCACTGATATAGAGCGAAGAGTGAATGCGGGAAATAGAGTGAACGGAGCGTTGGGGCAACTTCTCGGTAGCCACCACCTCAGCCAGAAGGCACGTGTAGCAATACATAACGCAGTGCTTGTCCCAACATTACTGTATGGAAGCGAGAGTTGGGTATGCAGAAAAGAGTATGAAAGTAAAATTAATGCGGTCGAAATGCGATCTCTTCGGAAAATCTGTGAAGTTAGGCTGACCGACCGCATTCGTAACGACGACGTAAGAGAGCGAGTATGGTGTAAAGATGCCAAAGGGAATGCTCCGATGGTTCGGACATGTGGAAAGAATGCCGAACGAACGTCTGGTTAAGAAGATATACAATACGAAAGTGGAAGGATGTAGGTACCGAGGGAGACCGAGATTAACCTACCTAGACCAGATCGGTCAGGTACTGAAGGAAGGTGGAGTCAAGAGTCTCCGAAACCGGCGAGCGTGTATGAAGAGAATTATGAATGTTGAGGAAGCGAGTGAAGTATGCAGAGATAGAGTTCTTTGGCACTCTGTTCTCTCTGCCTACCCTGCAAGGGATATGGCGTGATGATATGTATGTATGTACATCTATGCGAGAGATCGAAAACTCGAAACAAAACCCTATACCAACACGTCTGACCAGCGTGGTATAGTAGGTCAATTACTCTCCATTATGGAGAAGGTCCAAGCCCAACAGTGGGACATATATGGATTGAGATGATGATGAGATGATGAATACAAGAATTCTTTCCTTAGTGCAGGGTTTTTTTTTTGGCGTCAGGCTGTGGGTGGTCACGCCTCGCTAAATCCGTCCGGGGCGACAGAAGAAGCGGCGCACGATCCCATAGACCCGCACTATATGTACCTCTCCACGCCGAACGAGCGGGCCGCCAGACCCCGGTCTTTGTCTTCGCTGGCCCTCCTTAGTGCAGGGTAGTGGTTTTTTACTTGAAAAAAATGTTCTTTGTTTTTAGCTATTGCAACTAATATTTTTTTTTATTTTAAATCAAATAATAGTGGTACGACCAAGCTGTTGACAGTTTTCTGTCTACAGCCGCAGGCCGGTCCGTCTGGGGTAGTACCACACTCTCGCAGATGATCGACGTCTGAGCAATGGTAATGTGCTATTACGCTTCGTTCGGTGAGCGAGAGAGCCGGAAGCCCAACTGGGTGGGTTTGGGGATTTTATTGTTAGGCAGTGGCCTAGCTATACCCTTGGTATTGCAAAGTTCCATGGGCGGCATTGATACTTACCATCAGGTGAGCTGCTTGCTCGTTTGCCACCATTAGCAATAAAAAAACACTAATAGTTGTATTACAATTTTAAACGTATGTGAAATTATCCGGATAGAAATTATTGCTGTTGCCATAATATGCTATCATCATCTTCGAAAGGATAACCAGCCAAACAGGATGTCGAGGATTTGGTACCAGTAATTGGACCAATGTAGATTGGGAGATAGTAAGTACCCTGGACGAAATGGACGGCGTGTCTAAATCACAGATAAGGGTCAACCCCAATCACCACCAAAGACGAGGAATCAGATACAAGTGGTCGTCCCAAATGAGGATGAGGAGACAATATGGCAGTTCCTTCCGTCGCCCCAGAACGGTAGTTACTGGTGTGGTATGTCCAGACTAAGGATGTTACAGATATGAAGGACGACGGATTGATGGATCTGAATTCGGATATTAGAATATAAGTATACCGGTTTTGGACACGGCTACGGATGTAAAATTATTTCGGATTATTCGGCAGTTTATTATTTTATATTTGTGCGATCCGCAAATTGTTGTTCCGAGTCCGTATGCAATTTGTGTCAGTTAATTATATGTTTGAAAAGTGGAGGATTTACAAGGACTATTTCCTTAGTATTTCATAGCTTTAAAATTAAAAAAATCCTAAAATCCGACTGTGTAATAAGTGAACCAAATTACGTACACAATAAAAAAAACTGAAAAGAAATAAAACAAGCACTTGATGTCCGGTGGTCTATTATTCTTATGGAAGTAATAAGTACTCTGTACAACGTACTTATTACTTCCATGATTATTCTATAATATATTATTGAATGAATACTATTGAAGAAAATAAAATATATTCTAGTAATGGAACATAACAACTGAACAGTCGGGATCCAATGAAAAATTTGATTTTCTGTCGAATAATGATTAATACATTGAAAAATTAGATTTACCTACTGTCGAATAATGGATCCCGAATTTCAGTTTTTTTTTATTGTGTACGTAATTTGGTTCACTTTTTACACAGTCGGCTTTTTGATTTTTTTAATTAGATTTAATTAGATAGTTTGACTGCACAGATGGCGTAGTGGTTAAGATACCGACCTTCCGTGCCAGTTCTGTGGGTTCGATTCCCACGCAGGACCATTGTGCCATCCACAAAGTATTGTTCTGAGTGTGGGTGTAATTTGTCTGCATTAATTGCATGTTTGTAAAGTCCCCCGCGATACAAGGATTATTTTCCTTAGTGCAGGGAGGTAGGTGTCTTTTAAAAAAAAAAAAAAATATTTATACTTATTATACTTTTTAGTTATAAGAATCTAGCTAGGCTATAATTATTTTATTTATTAATGAGTAGGTACCTACCTATATACACTTTTTCGACTTAAGCTGAGTACTGAATCGGTTGAAGTTCGATATGTCCATCCACATTCACAGTCATACGCAGTTTTCGTCTTTTCATTGTAAATTTCTACTGCTTAAAGACCTATATGTGAGAATGGTTGTTACACAACTTTAAATCGATATAGATCCTAAACGCTCTGTCGAATCGAAAAATCTCATGAGAAAACTAATAATGATTTTTAAATACCTATTCAACGATACCCCACTCGACATAGTTTGTTGACTTTCATTTTTATCATTTTCTCAAAATGGCGTCCAGTGGTCGCCATATTGAATATTCACTAACGTCATGTCTTTAGTGACACTCACCGGATTAAGAGGAATCGATTGATGGGTGAATCATTAAAATCGGCCCAGGCGTTTGGTCTGTATAGTGCTTCAAAGGAACATACAAACATACATACATACATAGACTGTTAAACACAATACCACTCCTTTGCGTCGCGCAGTCGGGTAAAAAAATAGGTAGGTATATCTAAATACATTTTCTGCATACTCATTCAATGAGGCCATATACTTGAACAAGACAATACAACTCAAATTCAAATTCATTTATTAAGCATAAACCCTGCGAGGGCACTTACATATTGTCAGTTTTAACATATTAAATTAATACAATAAACTACCACCGGATCGGAAGTAGACCACTACTGAGAAGATCCGGCAAGAAACTCAGCGGGTAAGTCTATTATTGTTATTTCTTTTCAATTTTTTTTATATAAAAAAATGGTACAACATGTTTAATAAGAAATAGCTCCTTCGAACCCAATAGTTCAAATAGGATGTAAAATAACCACGGCTGGACCAGATCCCGCAGGCGGCACCCGATCACGAGTTAACTACTAGGGCAGCCATCACTCCCCTCAACTACCTTGGAGGGAGGGGAAGGGAGAGACCCGCCCCACGCAGCTACCGCAAGAAGACCTTTCAGTGAGCATGACCAATACCATGAGCTACAAAAGCTAACCAAAGTCAAAATTCGTTGGGCAAAACACGCTACGCTTTACAAGTATGTAAAATATTATAAAATAAAAACGAACAGTTTACAAAGATATAGTAATTGCTGAATGAGGAGCTGCTCATAGCCAGTCTGCAGTATCGCTTAGATAATCCGCGATTTTATAATAACCTCTTTTACAGAGTCTGTTTTTGACAGCCCTTTTAAATTTATTCACGGGCATGTCTCGAATATCTCTTGGTAATTTATTATAAAAGCGTATACATTGCCCCATGAATGACCTATTAATTCTTTCAAGACGAGTACTGTGTACAACTGATTTGTCCTTATTCCGAGTATTAACACAATGAATGTCACAATATCTTTCAAAATTACTGATATTTCTTTTTACATACAATACATTCTCGTATATATATTGTGATACAACAGTGAGAATATTTACTTCTTTGAATTTCTCTCGAAGTGGAACTCTTGGGCCTAGAATGTAAATTGCGCGAACAGCCCTTTTTGGAGAACAAAGATACTACTCAGATCCGCGGAGCATCTCCACAGTAATATCCCGTATGACATAAGACTATGAAAATTAGCGAAATAAACTATTCTAGCTGTTTCAATATCAGTCAATACTCGAATTTTTTTGACCGCATAAGCCGCTGAGCTAAGTCTGTTTGACAATTTATTAATATGAAGGCCCCATTGGGTCTAGCATCTATAGTGATACCTAAAAAAACAGTTGATTCGACAAGGTCTAGAGCCACACCATTCATTTGAACATTGGTTCCCACTTGTCTCACATTAGGTGTGGTAAACTTAATAGATTTTGTTTTCTTCTCATTAAGAACTAGATTGTTTGTACTGAACCAATGAACAACGTTTGACAGTGCGTTGTTTACATCGTCATAATTAAGCTTTTGTCTTTTGATTTTAAATAGCAAAGATGTATCATCTGCGAACAACACAATGTTTTGATTGTCTCCTATATAGTAGGGTAAGTCATTCATGTATACAAGAAACAGAAATGGCCCCAGAATGGACCCTTGTGGAACGCCCAGTTTGATAACAGAACCAGATGATCGTGCACCATTAACATCGACCCTCTGAATTCTGTTGTTTAGGTAGGAAGTTAAAAGCTCAAGAGCGTTATGCCTGATCCCATAGCGGTATAATTTTCTGATAAGGGTTTCGTGGTGCACACAATGAAATGCCTTAGACAAATCGCAAAATATATCCAAGGCTTCATGCGATCCCTCCCAGGCTGCAAATATATTCTTTAACAATTCTACACCCGCATCAGTGGTAGAGCAATTCTTAGTGAAACCAAATTGATTTTTATGAAAAATATTATGTTTATTAAAATGACTCAACATCTGATTGAGTAAAATTTTCTCAAATACTTTACTATGTGTTGGTAGTATGGAAATAGGGCGAAAATTGTTAACATCTGACATACTACCAGATTTGTGCAAAGGAATTACTCTACTAATTTTCATGAGTTCAGGAAATACACCTCGAGCAACACAACCATTAAACATAGATGCCAGGTGAGGAGCAATAATAGATATTATAAAATTAACAGCCTTTACAGATAGGCCCCACAGATCTGCTGTTTTTTTAATATTAAGAGTTTTAAAAGACTTTAAGATGTCATTCACACTGACATCTGAAAATTTAAAGGAAGTGTTACATTTCACAATGCATTGTTTAAGGAGCGATTCAGCTAAAATAGGAGACGACGCTAAATATTTTGTTGTTAATACAAGCACATTTGTTAAATAGTTTTCAAATACTGTCGCCACTTCTTTATCCGCTTTCACATTTTTATCACCTATCTTTAAGTTGAAATCCCTTTTCCGTACTATGTTCCTACCGGTTTCACTATTTATCACTTTCCATGTCATTTTAATAATGTCACTAGATTGTGTAATTTTGCTTCTCAGATAAATAGATTTAGCACAGGAACAGGCACGTTTAAATATTTTAGAATAATTTTTGACATATTCTAAAAATACTGGGTTAAGGTTATAAGATTTTTTATTATAGAGTTCATATAACCTTTTTCTACTCTTGAAGATACCACATGTAGCCCATTTTTACTGTGGTAGGGCCACACTGTTGACAGATTCCTGTCTACAGCCGCGGGCAGGCCCGTCCGTGGAGGTACCACACTCTCGCAGGGAATCGACGTTTGAGCAGTGGCTTTTTGCTGCTGTGCTTCGTTCGATGAGCGTGAGAGCCGGAGCCCAACTTTCTGGGTGTGCTTGCGTGTGGTGGGTTATGGTGATGCCTGAAATTTGGGGTGGTGAAGTTTTGGTTGGGGCATTGAGCGTGAGTGGCTGACATGGGGTACAGGAAGACCCGGTGCCGGTTAGCAGGGGACCCGAACCCAGGATTATCCTCCCTGGGAGGCTGTCCCGCCAACCGAAAATCCCGTTGCGGAATCGTCGTGCCGGAGTGGGAAACCGGTGTGGAGCGCGGCGACTACGCGCGGGGGGCCACCGGGGGCCCTTCCGTGCTTCGTGTCAGCTGCTCACAAAACTCATCCTTCAACCATGTACTGTGCCCCACACCTTTTTTTGGCGTCACCGAACCGCATTGCAAGCAACCACACTCCCTTCCTCTTCTTAACACAAACCCATAATGAGAAGGAAATACAAAAAGAGAAGTTTTTACACGGTGGTCCCTCTATCCACTTTCGATGTGGATTTTTGCAACATCAGGGGATTACACAGCAATCTCGACGCCATCCACCACCATCTCGAGACGGCGCGGCCTGCACTGCTCTTTTTAACGAAGACGCAGATAGGTGTCCCGGATGATAGTTCGTACCTAAATTACCCCGGCTACGAGTTGGAGCACTCCTTCCGTCGTAAAGCTGGGGTGTACGTGTTCGTCCAGAGCGATATCTGTTGTCACCGCCTTCGGGCCCTCGAACATGGTGACTTGTCAATTTTATGGTTACGCGTAGACTATGGAGGGAATACCCGCATCTACGCGTGCCTCTACAGGTTCCATGCCAGTGATTTGAGGTCAACGCAGTTATTTGAGAACGTTTAATGGGGGATTGACAAAATATTGGAGCAGTGTCCATCAGCGGAGGTGGTGGTCCTTGGAGACTTCAATGCTCATCATAAAGAGTGGTTGGGGTCCCGAACCACTGACCTCCTGGGTAGACATCTCTTCAATATGGTCTCGGCCTATGGTCTCTCACAACTGGTAACACAGCCCACCCGTGTCCCAGACATTGAGAACCACGAGCCTTCTTTGCTGGATCTTCTGCTGACTACACACCAGCACGGATACCGGGTAGTGGTTGAAGCCTCTCTTGGGTCATCTGACCACTGCTTGGTCCCTAGCAGTGCCCCTATTACGAGGCCTAATCGCTCTAAAATGACTGGGACTCGCAGAGTCTGGCAATATAAGTCAGCAGATTGGGACGGGCTTCGCGAATTCTACGCGTTCTACCCATGGAAGCGGCTTTGCTTCGCCTCTGGGGACCCTGGCATTTGTGCGGACTGTGTTACTGACACAGTTGTTTCGGGGATGGAATTATTCATCCCCAACACCAAAATACCCGTCGGTGGCCGTAGCCGTCCTTGGCTTAATAAAACTTGCAGGATGGCTGCACGCCAGAAGCAGTTCGCATACCAGGCCTGGGACAGCGCCAAAAAATGTCGGGATCCGAAAGTCAAAGAGGAGAAGCGAAAATTTAATGCGGCTTCCAGATCTAGTAAGAAGGCTATTGCCAGAGCCAAGGTGGAACATGTTGCCAGAATTGGCGGGCGATTGGAGAGCTATCCCACTGGGAGTCGTACATTCTGGTCGCTTGCCAAAGCTGCCCAAGGTAACTTCTGCCAGTCCAACCTCCCACCACTGCAGAAACATGATGGCAGTCTAGCCCACAGTGCAAAGGAGAAGGCCGATGTTCTGGGTCAATTCTTTGCCTGTAACTCGACTTTGGACGCGGGAGCTGCCACACCGCCTACCATTCCGAGGTGTGAAAGCTCTCTCTCTGAAATCCGCATTACGCAGCGAGCGGTCAGGAGAGAGCTGCGGCTTTTAGACGTCCATAAGTCGAGCGGGCCGGATTGCATTCCCTGCGGTGGTCTTGAAAACGTGCGCCCCCGAGCTGACCCGCGTCCTTGCGGCGCGCAATACCCACTTTCTTATGATACTAATAGGGTTCCATCTTCGTGGAAGGTAGCCCATGTCCACCCGATCCCGAAAAAGGGAGACCGGTCGGATCCGTCGAATTACAGGCCGATTGCGATAACATCTGTGCTCTCCAAGATAATGGAGAAAATAATTAACCGCCAGCTTCTGCAGTACCTACCTTGAGGATCACCAGCTGATCAGTGACCGACAATATGGCTTTCGTCATGGCCGGTCGGCTGGTGATCTTCTTGTGTACCTCACTCCATCCGACAATACTTTTTTTGATTAATAGTTAAATTTAATTAAGAGATAAATCTTTGTAATTTCCAATCCGTACTGGTTAATAGACGTGCGCGAAACAGTACCTCGCGAAGTGATGTTATATGGCATTACATTTCGTACCGAGTAATATTACATTTTACCATCATTACAATGAAATACCTTGAAATAATAATTTAGCTTAACACAATTACCTTGAAATAATAATTTAGCTTTAGGAAAGTTATTCCCTACGCGGGCAGAAGTTTAGTATATACCTACCTATGACACAGTAGCATATAGCCGCTACTAAATAATATTTATAATTATTTACGTTTGCTGAAAAGTGGCGGTTACGAATACTGCGAACCTTACTTTGGTCGTCAGTATCGTAGACACGGAGCAAATACAAAGAGCTGTTGTAATGAATATTTTCTATGAAACAATGCGTGTCATTTACAGGGGATGAGGGGGACGCTGCTAATAGAGAAAGTGAGACAAGTAATAGTACTTGTCTCACTCCCTCCTTTATGTCCATCTACCGGCTATTAGCACAACTACTAATTTCGTATATTGTATGCAGTTGAGCTATCTTGCATTAGATGTCAGTAAGTGTATGGTGTAACAGGGACGTTCTCAGAATTTACCTATATCAAGGAGTGCTAATTTTTTTTTATTTCAAAGATACAAACAAATCTTATTAGCTGTTTGCTCTATTCAAATACAAATGTTTATAATCAAATAATTCTGCATAGCGAATAGGTGTATGACTACTGGTTTTAACCGAAAATTTCTTTATAAGGCTTGTCAGCATTGTTCATAATGTTAATATTTTATAAAAAATCCATCTTTTCTTTACTGTCACTCTGATAAACTCAGAAATTTAGAAACCTTTTTTTTTCTTCATATTTGTGTCCTTTTCATACGACCAAATAATACAATTATTTGTTTGGGTTTCTAACAAATTGTCGAATGAAAGTAGTTGGACTTTTAGTAAATATGTTAGTTACACGGTATTATTGCCTTCCTTTTTGTCTTTTCCATATAAAAAAGAATCAAATCACTCTATTAAAATAAGGTTTTATACAATTGATAATGCAACAATAGTGTCAATGACCAAGACATGTAAAAGAGTATTTCAAGCGAGCAGAAGAGCCACTGGTAGCAACCGTTTGATTGACCCACGGGCCATCTAAAGCTTAGCCATGCCAAAGGTAACTTGAAGACCCGGTCTTCGACGCCACCACCATTTTGAATATTTTTGTGACGTGCTCATCCTCGTTAATCTTATCAAGAAATTGCATCGAGTGCAATTACATTATTAATAAATAAAGGAGGATGGGTAACATTGGTTCCAATAATAAAAATGAAATACTCTTTTGTATCATATATTTCTTGAGCTATACCTAGTCTTGCCCTAAATACTGTAACAAGGAAAAACCTTTTTCTATTCCAAAAAATATTTATTACTTTTACAGTGTTAGTTTAATACATAAATATAAAACAATTTAAAATATAAAAAGCTTGTTCGAAGTGGTTTCCATTGGCTGCAATACAGTCCTTTAAATCTTTATTGTTAAAATGAGAAGAACAAATCTTTGTATATTTCGTAGGAGTCCAGTATTTTCTATTAATTTTTGAAGTCCATTGCTTCTTAACATCGTCATTGGACGGTATTCTAAAACATACAAAATTTACAGTTTAATTATAATAGGTTCATTTAAAGTAATGTAAAAAATATTTTTCTTTGATGAAAAATTCGAATGTTATAATTATATTCTAATTACGACCCTGGATTTTTGACACTTTTATAGTTCTTCATAGTTAACGACGGCTGGCGTATTGCTTACAAAATAATTATTAACTACATATAAAACTCATATTTTTGTCGAGGTAAAAGGCTTTGGGTATAAATTTTAATACTCATGGTTATTAGTTATTACAATAATCTTAATAGTTTGAACTGTATGTGCTTTTATTGTTCTAGGTCCTATTACGCAAAGTGGTGCCATCTAACGTTGAGTAAAATTATTTTTGAAAATGATACCGTCAAAAGAACTTTCTAGAAATTATTTTGATAAATTATGAATAAATATACTTACAAATGGAATGTGATTCTTTCCATAGCATCTGTACGTTTATAGGAGTAGTTTTTATATGATAAAACACAACACTTCATGGTTTTCTTCGTAATAACATAAAAATACACCAAAAATATAATTTTATGCACCGTACGAACACCGTCAGCGACGACAGAAGACTAACAGGCCACGCCTACTATTGATGTTAACGTGATGACGTCACGGCCTACTTGAGAATCACAGTGCACAGTTACTTAGGCCGTCTCCTCTTTGTATTTAATCCGTGATCGTAGACGACTAAGATCTTTACGTAGACGATAAATAAATTTTGCTTCGACCGATGATAATTATGTGTAAAATAAAAAAAAACTCTCCTAATACAACGATTTACATTTATTCAGAGATTACAAGAAATATTCAGACTTATAGGCTTATAGGCTACAAAAGCACACAACATCATTCCATAGAGCCAACATTTCATAAAGCTTAAAAGGTATACATATATCCACGCGGGTGAGGCCGCGGGCAGCTGCTAGTATTAATAACACACGTCAGTTGTAGAATGAGATCTGCATTCCTTTTTGGAGAGATATGAAATATAAATGAGATAGCGCTATGAGGCTTACAGACTTCGTGTTTATAAAAAATCACTTTTCCGTGTGGTGACAATGGAAGAATACAATTCATCTATAACAGACTATGAGGTATGTAGATTACATCGAGGCAAGACGAGGGAAACGACATACTACCCTATACCAACACGTCTGTCTGCCATGGTATAGTAAGCCAATTTCTCTCTCTTGTAGAGAATATCCAAACTCATGAATCGCTTAAAAAAACTATAATAAATCTTACTTTGACTTATAAAAATGAATTATCTATATCTATAAAAGTCGATGTTTGTATATATCACATCGCTAAAATCAGAAAATATTTCACCAATCATGAAAATTGGTACGTAGGTATATGTATTTCTTCACGGAGGTTTATATTCTATCCCTATTGATGTAACTCGCCACCAGGCGGCGCTGCGATACATCAACTTCTAAAAACAAACCATCGGACTGGGTTTGCTAGTATATAATAAATAAATTATTTTATTTAAAAGCGGAATTTAAACTAGTCGGTACATTTATTATTTTTCACATAAATCAGTACATCCACTCTGGTTATATATAATAACAATACAAAGTAATATTAATTAAATATAAAAATAATTATTATTTGTGTATAATAATAATAACAATACAAAGGCACTTACGGATTAATTCTTTAGTTTTACAAAAATATATAGGCTACCATTGCGAGAGATCGGTATTTGCACTAGGATAATAATCTTGTCCAACAGATTACAAAGGATTACTGCAAATATGAGATAAATAAACTAGGGTAATAATCTTGTCCAAGACTACAAAACATTAACGCAAATATGAGATATATTAACTAAGGACTAACTAAGGTAATAATCTTGTCCAACAGTTTACAAAGAATTACCGCAAATATGAGATAAATAAACTAGGGTAATAATCTTGTCCAAGACTACAAAAGATTAACGCAAATATGAGATAAATAAACTAAGGTAATAATCTTGTCCAACAGACTACAAAGGATTAACGCAAATATGAGATAAATAAACTGGGTAATAATCTTGTCCATTAGATTACCAAGGATTAACGCAAATGAGATAAATAAACTAGGGTAATAATCTTGGCCATTAGATTACCAAGGATTAACGAAAACATGCGACAAATAAACTAGGATAATAATCTTGGCCATTAGATTACCAAGGATTAACGCAAACATGAGAATAAATAAACTAGGATAATAATCTTGGCCATCAGATTACCAAGGATGAACGCAAATATGAGATAAATAAATTAGCATAATAATCTTGTCCAACAGATTACCAAGGATGAACGCAAATATGAGATCAATAAACTAGGATAATAATCTTGTCCAACAGATTACCAAGGGTTGGTGACAATCATTGTAAACATGAGAAAAATCAAGAATTTCAATTCTTCATTTTTTTGGAGATAACCTCTAATTAGAGTTATTTGGATTCCGTATTCGGATTTACGATTGTGAAACGTACCAATTGTTTTTTATCGAGTTTTGTGATCTATTTCTTTAAGTGATTAATCATCATCTCAGCTCATATATGTCCCACTGTTGGGCTCGAGCCTCCTCCATAATGAAAGGGAAATTGACCTACTATACCATGCTGGAGAAGCGTGTTAGTATAGGGAATTGATTAATGATTCGCCGATATTATGCTCGTTGTCCGTGTTAGGGGAGCGCGGGGTATTAAGAGCGGTCGGGTAATGGGAACCATAGTGATTGAAAAGAATGTAGGCACGTTTGCACGATTGTAAATACTCGGTCTTTGCCGTCAACCTTCGAGAAACTTCACCTGATGAACACGAATCGCTAGTGCCACGCATTAACTCAGGAGAAACGGTTGTTTTTTGCTTTGCGCTTATAAAAAATTGCTGATTGCCAATGCCAAGGTAAGCATGAAACTATATTCTTATTTGTTTATGTTTATGCTTATTATATCCCTAGATTCATTCACTAAGAAGTCCAATCGGTTAAATTGTGATTGAAAATAGAATTACATATTTATGTTATTATTTTTCAAAATGGTGGTCAGTGGGTAATGGTAGCCTAGCATGGCTCTCACTACCCAACATAGCTCCCAATACCCCATCTTGTTTTGGTCATTTTAGATACATTGTACATATTTTTTTTAGATGCCACGTAAAACAATTCGGACTACCGCAAAAGCTTCTTGGACCGTTGATACATTAGAAAATGCAGTCACTGTTCTCAGAAGAGGAGGCATTTCGGTGTATAAAGTATCTCAGCAAACTGATATACCGTATAGTACTTTAAAGAAGAGATTCAATTTAGCCAAAGCTAACGACAGTAGCTACAAAAACGCTCCTAAGCTGGGAAGACGTACTGTATTCAATTTTGCGCAAGAAGAAATACTGGCTAATCATCTTCGGACTATGTCTAATAAATTTTATGGCTTGACAAGAGAGCAATTCCGCAAAGTACCTATGTAATGGTGTAGCTAAACAGCTGGGTATTGAACAAAGATTTAATGAAGTCAATCAAACTGCAGGCAAAGATTGGCTGGCTGGATTTTTACAGCGTCATCCTGATCTAAGTATTAGAAAAGCCGAAGCTATTAGTATCAATAGAATCGTCGGCTTTAACAAGACAGAAGTAATGCTTTTTTTTAATAACTTAGAGAAATTGATGTTGCAACACAAGTTCGAACCTCATATGATATATAATGTCGACGAGACTGGAGCAACGACCGTCCAAGAGACTGAAAAAATTATTGCTCCCAAAGGGCAAAAGCGTGTTGGATCTGTAACGTCTTGAGAAAGAGGTAAGACTGTCAGTAATATGTGCTATGAGTGCTTCTGGATCTTTTGTTCCTCCGCTTTTCATATTTCCCCGACAACGTCACTCTCCACAGTTAGAGAAAGATGGACCTTTGGGAGCTCTTTATACATGTTCTCATAATGGCTGGACCAACGAAAAGATATTTATTTTATGGCTACGTCATTTTATTAAACATACTAAACCTACTGCTGAAACACCCGTGTTGCTAGTTTTAGATAATCACAACAGTCATACTACCCTCGAAGCGTGGGAATTGGCAAAAGAGACCATATCATAATGCTTAGCATTCCACCTCATTCATCCCACCGTCTACAGCCTCTTGACGTTGCTTTTTATTCTCCGCTTAAAACAGCTTACAATACAGAGTGCAATTTGTACATAAAACCAAGGAATTTAGTAAAAATTACACCATATGACATTGCAGGGCTGTTTAATAAAGCCTACACTAGAGTAGCGTCTATAGAAAAAGGAGTATCAAGTTTTAAAGCAACTGGAATATTCCCCATGAATTCTGAAATTTTTTGTGAGGATGACTTCATTGATGAGGAAGCCAGACCTGTGCCTATGGATGATGCTCAACAACTGCCAACTAGCGTCACTCCTATTCCAACTACATCAAAGCAGACCGTTAATGAACAACTATATTCGTATGTTAGCTCTGACACAAGTCCGTCTATCCTTTGCGACACAGAAATTCTACCGGTAACGATTCAAAAAGAAGCTCTTATAAGTGTAGCGTCAATTTTAGCAACATCAAATGTAACACCAGAACGGCCTGTTATTCAGGAGGCACATACCACCAGATCTATCGTGACTCCATCCAAATCAAACGAGCTCAATACTGATAACGACCTAACTATTGACTTTGCGAATGTTGTCTCTATCGTAAGTCCATTGCCACAACGACTCGTCTCTAATAAAGATAGAATGTTAAAGAACAAACAGCATTCTGAAATCCTAATAAGCACACCTATGAAAGCAGTATTTGAAGAAAGAGAAAAAAGACAGAGAAAACGATTAAAATTAAGACAAGAATAAAAAAATATTTTATAAAAAAAACAAAAACCGACTTCAAAACTATACCTACGATAAACGATATACAATAAACTTACACTAAAAAGTAGAAAATAATTCTTTTAATTAGTTTAATCTCAAAAGAATAACAGAACAATTTACGAAATTATAGTATACCTACCTATTTACAGGTAGGTATGTAAAAACTTATACTATGTCAAGAAAAATGGATAATAATATTATATTTTGTATTTCAAAGCAAGGAGCATTGAAATACAATAAACGAAATTATTAATATTTATTTACAAGTACTATTTTGTTGGAGTCGGTGCCAGCCAAGGAAAGTTTTTCTACTTTGCGAACATCACGCGGCTCACGCAGTACCTACCTACCTACGCAAAGATGGACGATCACTTCGAATAGGGCGATAGCCGGAGCGAGGCAGGTGCGAGAAAAGAGGGGCGATGTCACTGAGTGAACTACCCGAACGCGGGCAGATTTCGTTGATGATTTAATGCGCTTAAAAGATTTATGCAAGGGAATTTAATTTTGATTTAGCTGGCACCGACTCCAAAAAAATAGTACTTGTAAATAAATATTAATAATTTCGTTTATTGTATTTCAATGCTCCTTGCTTTGAAATACAAAATATAATATTATTATCCATTTTTCTTGACATAGTATAAGTTTTTACATACCTACCTGTAAATAGGTAGGTATACTATAATTTCGTAAATTGTTCTGTTATTCTTTTGAGATTAAACTAATTAAAAGAATTATTTTCTACTTTTTGGTGTAAGTTTATTGTATATCGTTTATCGTAGGTATAGTTTTGAAGTCGGTTTTTGTTTTTTGTTATAAAATATTTTTTTATTTGCCGGTTTTTAGTGTAAAATAAGTGAATTCAGATTTTTTTTAATAGGTAGACCTAGTAAACGGGCTGCTCAAATGAGACAGCACTGTTTGGAAGATACAAGTGACGAGAGCGACAGTCGATTAAAGAAAAATGGGGTTAGGAAATGGGATAAATATTACAAATGAGAGTGACGAGCAGCGGGTCAATAGGCTTTCTCAGATGAGGCATACACAAACTTATCTAGGCGTAATGAAACTACAGAAAGTCCTTCTCAGCGACTCAGTTTCGCGATTCGCGATTCGCGAACTTTATCAAACTAAATCGAGGAGCAACGATCTCAACGTATTAGCTTAATACACGAAAGTTTAACAAAATTGAAAAAAAAAATACAATATTTAAAAAAATTTATTAATATTAATTAAAAAAATATATTTTATTTTTTTTCACTTGTTTTTACCTATTATTTATGTATATATATATTTATTATACTAACCCTTAGTTGTGAAATTTTGAAAAAACGCTAACACACATATTATTTTATTTCTAAAAAGATGTAGGTGTGCGAAATTTCGTACTTAACTACTTTGAAAATGATAAACTTCCATATAAATGTTCATTCCGTGACCCTTATTTTACCCCTTAGTAACATTGTTGTTTTACCAGCTAAAGCTCATAAAGATAATCTCCATACACAAATAATCAAACTATAGTCTGTCTAATCTAAGAAGTGCACTTTGACAGCTGTCTGAGTAAGTTGTCTAGGTATGTGAACCAAATAATCTCTATCGAAAATATCCGATTTTACTGCGAAATCGATATTGATTCTTTATAATTAATAATCGGTTTATTTTTTACTTTTCAAAAAGGTGATGAATAAATTAAGTGCTAAATTAGTATTAAACAAATTTAATTATTTCGGCATAGAATCTATTCATCATATTTAGTAGGATTAGGTTAATTAAAAATAAAACTGGATTTAAAAATGGCTATTTATTAAGAATTACTACTATTACTTGAATTATCAGCGTCGCGAACATTAATAATTATTTCCTCATCAATCAAAGTGTCGAAATGGCCATCTCTGTCAAAATCTCTATTCGATTAATTGTATTATTCTAATATTTTTACCGATTATTTGGATATTCGTGAATTGGAAGTTGTCAAGCACTACTGTATGGAACGTGATGAAGTGACATTGTTGGGTCGTGAATAACAATTACTATTTATCATGTTATTTTTATTTTAAATTATTTTTACGAGTTTCAACATTAGATTAATGGTCTTTGAAAGAGATGAAGCCAGAACAGATGTAAGAGTAACAATAGGTAATGATGTACTGGAGCAAGTGGATGAATTTGTATATCTTGGATGTGGATTTAGCCGAGATGGAAGGTACACCACTGATATAGAGCGATGAGTGAATGCGGGAAATAGAGTGAACAAAGCGTTGGCGCAACTTCTCGGTAGCCACTACCTCAGCCAGAAGGCACGTGTAGCAATACATAACGTAGAGCTTGTCCCAACATTACTGTATGGAAGCGAGAGTTGTGTATGCAGAAAAGAATATGAAAGTAAAATTAATGCGGTCGAAATGCGATCTCTACGGAAAATCTGTGAAGTTAGGCTGACCGATCGAATTCGTAACGACGACGTAAGAGAGCGAGTAGGTATGAAAGAGAGTATTGGTGTAAAGATGCGAAAGGGAATGCTCCGATGGTTCGGACATGTGGAAAGAATGCCGAACGAACGTCTGGTGAAGAAGATATACAATGCGAAAGTGAAAGGATGTAGGTACCGGGGGAGACCGAGACTAACCTACCTAGACCAGATTGGTCATGTGCTGAAGGAAGGTGGAGTCAAGAGCCTCCGAAACCGGCGAGCGTGTATGAAGAGAATTATGAATGTTGAGGAAGCCAGTGAAGTATGCAAGGATAGAGTTCTCTGGCACTCTGTTCTCTCTGCCTACCCTGCAAGGGACATGGCGTGATGGTATGTATTATTGTAAAAGAGAGTCACCCGCAATGTTAATTATGTAAATAACTTAATAGTTGTTTAAAATTTCAGATTTCGTGTTTACAATCATGTGTCATCAACTTTTGACCGAGGTTATTATGTATTAAAAAATGCAAAACGTCAAAATGCACTTCTTAGATTAAATGAACTATAAATTATGTATAGAGGCGTCAGAAACAGCATTTTTGCCCTACATTTTAAGGAATTACACTCGATTTTCCCAGGATCCCAGCATCAGATCCTAATACCTTGCATATGGGACCACCCTCAGAGTATCCTCTTTCTAACAAAGAAAGAATTATAAAAATCCATCCATAATTGGCGTTGCTATCGCGTAACAAACATACAAAAAAAAAAAAAAAAAAAAAAAAGCGTTCGAATTGAGAACCTCCTCCTTTTTGGAAGTCGGTTAAAAATAAAGGAGACTGTAATAAAGAAAATTGTACCAAAGGAAAATGTAACCAAAGAAAATGTAACAAACGGAAACTTACCAAAGGTAAAGAGGTTAAAAGCAAGAAGACTACAACCAGAAACAAAAGGGCGAAAAAATCAAAAAGAAATTTGTTTCAAAGTGATGATGAAGAATTATCTACTGATCAAATTGACGAAAATACTATTTGCGACGATCGGTCAGAATACTCAGAAGAGGAAGCTTTATGTGCAATTTGTTTGGACACGGGAAAAAGTAGGGAGATGTGGTACTGATGCAGAAGTTGCGGTAACTGGGCCCATAAAGAATGCTCTGGCAGTGATAGCCCAGATTCTTATATTTGTGCTTTTTGTTTGGATCCGTAAAAAGCCGAGTAATTTTTTACTTTATTAATATTATATTTCCTTTCTTTTTTATTTGTTTGCAATGGTTGATTTTTGTGTTACAAATAGATCTTTATATTAATAACTAATCTGACATTTAAAATTGTGTAATTAAAGTATGTATAATTAAAGGGGGCATAGTCCGGAGCGTGCTCGTTCGCGTCCCCTGCCAGTCTAATTAGACTGCTAATCCGGCTCGATATGCGTACCGCAATGCGGGTTAGGGCGTCCCCCGGAAGCGACGCGTACCGACCCGCCCCCGTCGGTACGAACTTCGGCAGTTGCGGCGATGGGGGCCGCCACCCATCACGCCTTGCCCAGTCAGGCGAGTCGAGGAGAGCAGAGTGCCGGGTGGGCACGTGGAATGTAAGAGGTTGTGTGGAAGGTAAGTTGCACGAGCTGATATCCGTCATGGCGGATAAACAGCTAGACGTGCTCTGTGTAACAGAGACCAAGCGAAGGGGCAGCGACGCCTGCGATCTTCCTGGTGGCGGGATGGCTCTGTGGTCTGGTGTACCACAGAGCGATCGAGCCAGCATGGGGGTAGGAGTGCTGTTGTACTCTCGCTTGGCCTCAGGTGTGAAGGATTACGGAATGTATGATCCCAGACTTCTCTGGGTCCGTATAAAACTAGGTGTCACCAAGGTAATCATGGTTGTAGCATATGCTCCCGTAGGATCCTCGGTGGCATCAGACCTAGAGAAGTTTTGGGACAATGTTAGAGAAGTTCTGGATATGGCAGAAACCAGTGAACGCGTGATTGTATGCGGAGATTTGAACGGATGGGTGGGGACCAAGCGTCCCGACTATGAGGACGTACTTGGTCCATTTGGTGATAAGAGAGTGAACGACGCAGGTAGGCTCATAGCGGATGTATGCATGAAGAGAAACCTTATTGTGTCAAACACATTTTTCCAACATAAGGACATCCATATGTATACATGGAGAAAGAATGAACAGAAAAGCATAATAGATTTAATTTTGGTAGACAGTCGCCTCCGAAGCAAAATATTGGACGCAAGAGCCTACAGGGGTCCCACAGTCGATACGGACCACTATCTCGTTATTGCGAGATTTAGTGGTCTGTTCAGAAAGTGGAGGCACTGGCGAGAGCGTGTCCACTTCGGAGGGCTTGAAAGAATAAAGGTTGCAAGAAGAGTGTGTAAGAGAAAAGTATGCAGAGGGTGTCCGAGAACGGCTGACGATGGCAAGCCAGCCGCAATCGGACATTGAAGAATGCTGGAGAGTATTGAGAGAGAGTATGGTAGACACAGCGAAAGAAGTATGTGGAAGTTCAAAGAAGCATAGAAACACAAATGGTGATGCATGGTGGGATGCGGAAGTGGCAGCTTCCGTAGAGCAAAAGAAGAAAGCGTGGCTGGACTATGTCTCTTCTTTGAATCTGAATGACAGTATGACTGAACAGAAGAAAGAAATATATCGGCAATGTAAGAATGACACCAAGGCCTTAGTGAAAGAGAAACGTGATAGAGCAAGTATGAGTGCAGAAGAAAGGCTGACTAAAAACTTCGAGGGTAACACCAAACTCTTTTGGAGGGAGGTGAAGAAGTCTCGGGGTGGTTGGTCGGCCTTCAGAATGAATAAAATAAGGTCTAAAGGTGGAGACATTCTTACACAAACACAAGACGTATTAAGCCGATGGAGTGAATATTTTGGCGAAATGTATGCGGATGCTACGGTTGGCGCCGGTGTTGGATGTGGTTTAGTAGATCAACATTCGACAACGGCGTCCTCCGATGGCATCAGTATGGATGAAGTTGAATGGGCGATAAGAAGTTTGAAAAATGGTAAGGCAGCGGGCATTGATATGGTGTCTGCCGAGATGATCAAGCTTGGTGGCTCTTGTGTCTGGGAGGCGTTCCTGTTGCTCCTCAATTTATGTTGGAGCTCGGGAATGGTTCCCAGGGACTGGAATAGCGCAGTCATCGTGCCTTTGTTTAAAAACAAGGGTTCACGTTATGACTGCGCAAATTACAGAGCCATAAGCTTGACCAGTTTGGCAGCTAAAGTGTATGGTAAAATTATTGAAAGGAGAATGAGGATGGTGTCCGATGGTTTACTGTGTGAGACACAAGGAGGTTTCAGGAGTGGAAGGGGATGCATGGAGCAAGTGTTCTCTCTGCGCAACATTGTGGAGAAGCATCTGGCTCTAGGTCAGAGGGTTTTCTGCAGTTTTGTGGATCTGGAGAGAGCATTTGACACGGTTGTACGAAAGGAACTTTGGGACATTTTACCGGAGTATGGTATTAGCGGTAAACTGCTACAGGCTGTGCAGTCCAGTTACATGTGCTGTAGAGCCTGTGTGCGGCTGGATGATGGAATGTCGCCTTGGTTTGACGTCAATATCGGCGTTAAGCAGGGGTGCGTTCTGTCAGCCAGGCTGTTTATCATATATCTGGATAAATATCTCCAAAGGTTGAACGATATGAATGTGGGAGTCCAGATGGGCGACTCAGTGGTCACTGCTCTGTTTTACGCAGATGATGCAGTCCTGCTGGCACAGTCAGCGACTGACCTGCAGACCCTAGTCGACACAATGACAGAAGATTGTAAGAAAAGGGGTCTACGCGTGAATGTGAGCAAAACCAAAATAATGGTCTTTGAAAGAGATAAAACCAGAACAGATGTAAGAGTAACAATAGGTAATGATGTACTAGAGCAAGTGAATGAATTTGTATATCTTGGATGTGGATTTAGCCGAGATGGAAGGTACACCACTGATATAGAGCGAAGAGTGAATGCGGGAAATAGAGTGAACAGAGCGTTGGGGCAACTTCTCGGCAGCCACCACCTCAGCCAGAAGGCACGTGTAGCAATACATAACGCAGTGCTTTTCCCAACATTACTGTATGGAAGCGAGAGTTGGGTATGCAGAAAAGAGTATGAAAGTAAAATTAATGCGGTCGAAATGCGATCCCTGCGGAAAATCTGTGGAGTTAGGCTGACCGACCACATTCGTAACGACGACGTAAGAGAGCGAGTAGGTATGAAAGAGAGTATTGGTGTAAAGATGCGAAAGGGAATGCTCCGATGGTTCGGACATGTGGAAAGAATGCCGAACGAACGCCTGGTTAAGAAGATATACAATGCGAAAGTGGAAGGATGTAGGTACCGAGGGAGACGAGACTAACCTACCTAGACCAGATCGGTCATGTACTGAAGGAAGGTGGAGTCAAGAGTCTCCGAAACCGGCGAGCGTGTATGAAGAGAATTATGAATGTTGAGGAAGCGAGTGAAGTATGCAAAGATAGAGTTCTCTGGCACTCTGTTCTCTCTGCCTACCCTGCAAGGGATATGGCGTGATGATATGTATGTATGTATGTATAATTAAATTTACAGGAAAACTGAATACTATAGCTCTCATTTCCCATATGATCGTGAAATGGGCTCTCATTGCCCGCATAAGTCGGGTAATGGGAGCGACTGCCTTTTTTTGTAAAATCGTTATTTCATCCTATTTCATGACTGCGATTTGTTGTAATTGTGATTAAAATTATACTTAAATAGTCAAAGTAAGAGTTCCTAATTAAAAATGTTAATAAATGTGGTTTTAATCAAAAATTTCCCTTAGGGGGTCCCCTACGTGAAATACTTATTATATTTCAGGTAACATTTATGAATGAATATATTTTTCTACATCAGACGCCTCAGGTGTAGATTAATATCTAATAAGTAATTTTAGTAATCACCATTACAGAACTGTTAGTAATCACCGAGAATCATCATCATCATCATTCTCCTGCTCTTATCCCAATTACTTTGGGTCGAGGCAATAATTTTATGACCGGCCGCCTGCCTGACATCAACCCTCCTTGGTAATGTAATTACTGACCAAACCGCATCAGATGGAGTTGGCCCAGGTCGATATGAGTCATCTTTTACGACATCAATGAGCAAAGTAAGCGTTGGTAGTATTCCTAGCCGCAACCACACAGCAAGTAATCACAGAGAATATAGAAAAAATAACCATTGTCTATACATGTTTATAGATTACTGGCACATATTATTTTATTTATTATTAGGTTTTGTGAATGCGTTAATTTATTGAGATCGTTTCTCTTAAGCTCATTATTATTGCAAGCAATATAGTTATAAAATATTTACTCAATAGCTCTCGGCTTTTAGAAAGAATTGCGCTGCCTTATCCTCTTTGCCAAGAGCAAGCTCTTTGATTTCATTATAGACTTTGTCCTCTAAATTATAACGGGCTGATTTCAACAAAATGTGAATTCCCAAACGAACTTCAGTCCCCATACTCTCAGTCAACATACCCTTGATAATCGCTTCTGCAAACATAGATTTGCTGTTACAATAAACAAAGTAATCATCTAAGTATTCTACAAACGCGTTACTATATATCTCAACAACTGAGTCGAAGTATTTCGATATTAGTTCCGTCACTTCTTCTGCTATATATTTCCCAAACATCAAACCCACTACTTCCACGCCTTCAGATAATTTTCTTGTATTATCCTTAAATATTTCAGGATCCTGCTTTAAACTCTGTCGAACAGCTTTGCAATATATCATTGTCGCGTGTAATTTGATATAGCGCTTAAAATACATATCCTTCGGCAAAAATGTCTTCATCCATTCCAAAACTCTCTCTATAACTGGTATGCAACTCTGATATTTTACATCGAAGAATGCATAGTTATACAGTAAGCATTCCATGATCTGATCAAAATTCTTTTCGAAATATTGTTTTAATTTTCTTCCTCCATTTCGATAAGCATTAATCTTTTCCAAAAATGGTTCTCCAACGAATTTAAATCTTGCTTTTTGTTCCTCCATGCTTTTACTTAACATTAAGTATCTAATAATAATGGCCGGATATGACTCTGGCTTTTCCTTGTCCATGTTCTTCAATATGCATTCTAATACTTGAACTAATAAATCGTCATTAACTTCAAGCAGATGAGTCATCAAATCAATGAGTACTTCCTCAGAACTATAATCTGGGATTTTATTAAGAGCTAGATATAGAACCGCATAGTAATCGGGTAGCAATACTTTTGGAACCCACTCGACCTTGCTCACTATATAGCAAAGACCTTCACGGGACTTAAGATCTACGTCAATGAAGCAAGGCTTTACCATCTCCCAAATTTGTAGATCGGCTCTGTCGCCACATCTTCGGAAATATAATAAACTTGCACGCAAGGCAGCCAATGGTCGAACCGTGACCGCTTTTCTAAAAATATCACTCACAGAATCCGTACGTTTCGCGAGAGCGAGCGTCAAACGAATTGTCCGTTTTGCGCCTTCTTTTAGCAACATATCAATTATTGATGTAACTTGTGCTGGTCGGCAGCGTATTGCATGCACAGCAAAAGCTTTCATACCAACTTTCTTCCAGCCCAGAGACAGCGCGTCTGCAGCTGGTCGTGACCTATGCATATTAGCGAGAAGTGCTGCTGTGAATTTCAAGCGTTCCTCACTAACTTTGCTCTCTTCACATAGCATCAACTGCAAATTTCTACCACAAGTTAGGGTCGCCAGAGGTCGAGCAAGCCTGATATTGGACTTTTTAGTGATACTGTCTTGTATCGCTGATCTAACTTTTTTTGCAATACCACCCTTTTCATTAAAATATACAACTAATTTTAATAGAAATTGATTTGCTCGTGTTTTATTGTTTATTAATAATTTGACAAACCAATCAATATCAAGAGCTTCTAAATCGTGTCGTAATATATTCACAAGCGTTGCATCGTCATGTCTAAATTGCAGGTAGTGGCGAAGAAGTGCGCGGCGTCCAACACGAGCTCCATATAGACGTCTTAACAATGGTCTGGCCGAATCTGGGTCACGCTTCGCTAATTCTGTAACAGCTGAAATCACTGATGATGATCCAGCATGAATGTGATAATCATTCAGTACATCGAGCAACTGATCGAGATAACCTGCAGTTACTTTCGATTCTGCATTACTAGCTGCAATGACAGCTGTCATTAATATTTTTTGTAAGCAATCAGCAACTGTCGTTCGTTCGATTGCCGTGAGCTTGTACTTAGACAATGTAGAAAAATCATTAAAAAAAGCAGTGCGCACTGTCGGATCACAGTCACCCGTAGCAAGCAGCTGACGTAATACAACGCCGTGAAGTCCCTCACGGCATACAGCTTCAGGTTCAGTACCGTTCAGTCCAAGTCCAACACCATAATTGAGGATCATATCCCAAACATCCTCTGGTAGTCGCCAAACACTTGCTCGTTTCACAAGGCTGCGTACGATACTAGCTCGCTGATGAACCGGTTCGTTGCGTAGTTTAAGAGCAAATTGCATCAATGTCCGCACGCTTTCGACGCGACCACCACTCTTACTCACCAACACAAGCAACATATCACGACGCCTATCCGCAGAACTTGTTGCACCTAGTCGCTCTTTCAATTCATTAAATGTACCCTCAAAATCTATAACCCTAAATTCATCAAATAGCATCTGTATTTCTGACTTTTCTTGACATGATAATGACTGTAACTGAATACAGTCACTATCCATAAGACTACAACTATCTCTGCATTCCATGTATGTTCTGTATTTATATGACCGCTTATATTTAATAGGTGAATACTCCTTGTCATGGAACACATGCTTATTTAAATCAGTTTGAGGCAGGATAGGTGACCTTGGAAATTTGTAGTGACATTCAAGAACTCGTTCACCGACATTTTTCTCAATAAAAACACGTTTTTTGAATGCTGCTCTATTTTCATTTTTAACACGTTTTATCAGTGGCTCTACATTTTCATAGGAGAACCAATAGCTCATATAATCAGCACATGCCAGCCGGATCACTATATCCTGACACTCATCAGCACTAAGATACCGCACCACAGTAGGGATGTGGAGAACTCGTGCAACATAAAGCTCTGATTTGGCCATAATTCTATCTTTATGATTTTGCATGATATAATCTGTTGCTGATGGACTAATCTTAGCAAATCTGTTGATGGCATGGTATTTTTCTATTATGTCTAAAAACAAATTGGGATCCGATTTCAAAATGAATTTAATATTTTTGTAGAAACTTTTTTCATTTTTCAAATATACCTTCACTAATTCTACATCTGATGCCAGTGAATCAAAATATATTTTTAATAACAAGGGATTTTTCTCAGCAAACACTTTCAAGTAGCGTGGTGTTATCTTTTTCAGTAAATGTGGAAACTCTTTAAGCACATACTCATTGTCACAGTGACTTAGAAACTTTATAGCATATTCAAATTTAATATCCTTGTAGTACTGATAAAACTCTTGACAACTCTGAGGATTTTTTAAATTAATATACAGCCAGTGTTTCATTTTGCTGATAGCTGGTACCACCATTTCTGGGAAGAGTATGTCTTCCAAGTATTTAGGATTAATTATATTGCTTTGTTCTATGAGCCATTTACACTTCAAAGCTCTACTCACATAAAGCATGTCATCATCCCTCAATGTTTGTAGAATGTATTCAGTATTTTTAAGTTTACCAGCAAGTTCTATCTTAAAGAGTCTATCAATGGGTGTTTGTTCTGGCAGGGCAAGTATGTCTTGAAACGTGACTTGTTTGGCAACAGTCTGATTCACCTGTAAGTTGAGGTACTGATGTCGTTGTCCTAGATTATCACCCAATAATGTCATCGGTAGTATCGCCATATCTGTTGGTAAACAACAAATAAACATAGTTTAATATATTGCACTAATTAAAATACACAGAGTATACCTAACTGAAACATTAAACTCTTCTCCTTATTTAAAATTAATTTATGTGCAGTGTCATAGTATATTTATATTCCTCCCAATATTTTTGGAACTACAAATGATAGTATTATTATATTAAATCCATTATTACATCAACAATAGTAGGTAGGTATACCATCGAAACACAAACTAATATTGTTTTTACAAATAGGAAGCTCACAAATTTATAACACCAACTGCAATTGGAAACCTACTTGCCAAAATGACATAACAATTTAAATAGAATTAGTCACGCCCGGGAAAAGCCCATAAGCATTGTAAGCGTACCGCGTAAGCATGTATTGTGTGATTCACTCTCCGGTAACACCAAAGTATGCAAATAGTTCTACTTCCTTGCCCTCCCTAATAAAAGAATGACGTAGTTTTAGTTTAGTCCTTACAAATCGATCGCGATTGTAGGGACATATTTTGATGGAAGCCTTTGAACGTAAGAATCATATATTAATAATACCAGCACACACTTCATAATTTAAAGAAAGAGTATGTTGCGCGCAGAAGCAGCCGGCAACAAATTTAGGCAGAATTTTAATTTTATCTTTTTGTCAATAATTTACGCCCAAGCGCGCTGCTCCCCTGGATCCAGAATGACAACTCACCTTAATTCTTTGATTTTGCTTCAACACTATCAGAATCAATTGAATTTTAATAACAAAACAAACCTATTATAATACAAATAATTAATTATAGTCCTTTGATCTCTGTGACAGTTGTCACTTTCCAACACGAAGTATAGATAATAGGTATGCGTCCGATATATCAAAACGAATCTGAAATCGGATTTCAGTCAGAAATCGTATCGTATCGATATTCAACACTATACAAACTGATTTTAGAAAACGTATTTCGGCAGAAACTAAATCAACACATATCAAAACAAAACGACGAAAACGCAAACTAATAATAAATCTAATCATCGCGCAATCGTTTTCTATTGCTAGTTTTGCAAACCAAACCAATATTTGAAAACTTACTAACTATCTCTTTCACTCCGCTAAGCGATCGCTTAGTCAGAATGAGAGAAAGCGAATTTCATTAAAATTCGCCTCCTTTCATTCTAACTAAGCGATCGTTTAGTGCAGTGAAAGAGATGGAGAGAATTGCGGTTTCTAAGAAACTAAGAATGGCAGATTGATACGAAACAGAATTATACGGGACAGGGAATAAGATCCATATCAGAATGCAACTACTTCCATGATAATATTACGCAATACGTTTAAGTTTTGCGTTTGTTAAATAGATTTTTTGAATTATTGGAGAGTTTTGATCCACACTTGACCTTGGTGATACGTGCAGTGTGCGCGTAATGTTATTTTTGTGTTCTCGTGAACTATATAATTATATAGGTATTTTATGATTCAATACTATACTAACGTATGTTAGTATCGTACATACGATTTGATGATAAATAAGAAATAACTATTAAATGTAAAATGGTAAAAAAAAAACCATACTAAAAATGTACATTATATAATATAATCATGAAATCATTGTACATATGGCGATTTTTAAATACGACAGAAAGTTTTGTATCACACTCAAAACAAAACATTTTTGCTAGTCTAGTACTCTAGTTAAGCCTAGATAAAGCATGAAGGAAAATCGTACACCTAAATCCAATCAACAAAGAAACTAAAGAAAAATATTTTGAATGCGTTTGTTCGTTTGCGTTTTTCGTTTGCTACGCTAAAATAACTAAAACCATCGAATATCGATCGAGACTAAGGTAAATCCGCTCCGACAATCGCTCTGGAAATCGATTTCTGAAATCGGTTTTTTAAATCGATTTCAATATCAGAAATCGAATTTGTATCGGTTTGCGTAAAAATCTGAAAACGCCCATCTCTAATAGATAACTTCGTGCTTTCCAATTTATATATATTATTCACAGACTATAGTTGTCATAAAATAAAAGGCCCGTTTTGACATTTGTCTTATTGATGGATATAGGGAGTTTTAGCGCGAATGTGGAAATGTCATGTCACGCTCTTGTATTATATTCATTTCTTTAGTGTTTTGTGGTGTTATATTGAATAATTTTGCTGGTATTTTATGCAATATGGTACAGTTAAAGTGCTGAAGTGTAGTGAATATGGTATAATAGTGGTTTACGTGTATTTTCATATTTGTCCAAAATTCCCAAAGAAAATCATTGATTAGGTTATCAGCGCCCGATTAATGGTAACGACTTGACTTACTGACAGACAATGACTATTAAGGCTACATAATATGAAGAAATGATGAACAATGTATGAAAAATAATTAAATAAGACTTGGCTGTATGGGCTTTGATCCCTTTGCCTGTCCGAATGGACGAACAGAACCAAAAAAAAAAATTGATGGATATAGTGTTTTTTTTTTTTTTTTGTTGTGGCTCTGTTTATACTTAAGCCAATGTCAAAGTTAAGTTGCAGCTTCTTCTTCTTCTTCTTTTTATGTATTGGCAATCAGCTACTACATCCCAGCTGTTCTGTCACATCATATTACATAAAACACCATAAAAATTATCTAATATAACACGTTAAAACACTAAGATATCGAATATAATACAAGAGCACAACATAACGTTTTAGATTCCCGCCAAAAGTTCTGGGATATAGTGTTATAACCATACGACTCGGTACTCGATACTCACGATATATTGATTCAAGTTTGCGTGAGTATTTAATCGATTTGAATATGTATTGTAAAGTGCATTGGATTAAAGTTCTGATTTGAAAATTTAAGTTAAAATTTTGATATTATGGGTATTTTAAAATGACACAATATTATGAAAGGTCAATTTTCTATCATTATATATTTGTGTTACAATAACATTCTCTCAATCACAAAATAAAAAATCGAGAAAAAGTGAATCTTCAATTTCTTAATTTAATTTCTTCATTTTCTTCAAATGATGAGCCAAAATTGTCGGTTGAGCTATCGTCACCCGCATCTATAAATATTTCATTTTCAATTATATTGTCAATATTGATGTCTCTATCATAGTCTTCCTTAATTATTTTTCGAGTTTTCTACCACTTTTGTCCAGTCTTCTTTAGTAATTTTGGCACAAGCTTCATTCAACAATGTCATAATTTTCTTAGTGGAGAATGGCAGCTTTGTATTGTGGCGTGCTGCGTATCCTTTCATTTGAGCCCAGATCAAAGTATTGTACTGACAATGGTATGGTGACGCTCTTATCATTTTGTGTCCATGCTGAACCACTCTGTGAATTTATTTGCGTCCTTTTCTTCGTGATATTTTTTTGTACTTTTAGACTCCATTGCAAGCAAGGCATCATTAAAAAAAACTTCTCCCAGCTGATTCAGCGTGGCAGATTATTAAGCGTCCACCCTTTCCCATTGGCACTTTTGAGCAAGATGCCTTGGTATCGTCCGTCCACAACTGTGGCACGGTATGATTCGAGTTCAGGCAAATGTCTTCGACAAATATGACATTGTCCCAATTTATGACTTTGTTAGCTCCAAATTCATAACTTTCAGTAAAGATCAATACACAGCTGGTGAAATTCAGTTATTCTAAACACTAGTATTAAAATTAATAAAACCGGACAACTGCGAGTCCACCTTAAAGGAAAATATTTTGATCGATTTATTTTTTCTCTAACCGATTATTAATAGTCTGTGGAGAATATGAAAAAATCGTTATAAACGGCACTTAGCCGAGTGGGCGGTACCCAGCAATGAAAAATGTAATTACCTTAGAACATTTCGATCGGTAAAAAATAGAGAACTTCTTGGGTATGAACTGGCAAAACGGGCCTTTTATTTTGTGATTAGTATAAGTAGTAGTATAGACGGACATCTGTAGAACAAAATTTTTAACCGTAAGCAAATTAGAACATGACAGTTCCTATGCACACACACACACACACACATATATTTACAGCCACAGATACACACACACAGCCATAAATATATATATATACATATATATATATATATATATATATATATATATTTATATATATATATATATATTTATATATATATATATATATATATATATATATATATATTATATATATATATATATATATATATATATATATATATATATATATATATATATATATATATATATATATATATATATATATATATATATATATATATATATATATATATATATATATATATATATATATATATATATATATATATATATATATATATATATATATATATATATATATATATATATATATGCGTGTAGATACATATACGTATTTTCGTTGCTTGCGTTCGCCCAAGAAAATAAAAGAATACATACGTTTCAACATTTATTTATGATAGTACATTAACATTATTCATTACACATAGTAGTAAAATATACAAATATGTACGTCAAAATAATTATCAGTTATTATTTAAATAATAATTATTATTTTCTACTTCATATTTACATATATATAGTACCTACATTACAATTTGAGAGTCACGTTTACCACCTGCTTCAATCTACATCGTAGCTATATGCCAATGCTTTGAAATTTATAATTGTTACACTTGTATTTAGGTTTCAATGTTCTTTCATAAAATTGCACTAAAGAAAACTTGCTATCGTAAATATATTTACACTGTTATCCTACTAAAAGTCCTTTCGCACAAAGATAGATATGGAGAATCACTATTCAGTCTGTCTGTGAAGCACAAAGACAATTAAAATCTTTTCACGAATATAAATAACAACACACATTTGTTAAAAGACGCTTACAGATTTCAAGCAACGTCTTAATAACGGGTTAATAAATGTTACTATGTAGCGACAATGACGCCATGTGTAATCTTGGCAACGAGGGGTAAGTACAGAAGTGAGGAGGGGAAAATAAGAAACGTCAAGTAATAATTCGCGAATTTGCCATAGGTTAAAAAAATGAGTTTGTACGATATACAGCCAATGTTACATCATTTCTGACCATGATAATTTTTTTTTCATTCGGACAGGCAAAGGGATTCTTCAATTATTTTTCATATATTGTTCATCATTTCTTCATATTATGTAACTTTAATAGTCATTGTCTATCAGTAAGTCAAGTCATTACCATTAATAGGGCGCTGATAACCTAATCAATGATTTTCTTTGGGAATTTTGGGCAAATATGAAAATACACGTAAACCACTATTATACCATATTCACTACACTTCAGCACTTTAACTGTACCATATTGCATAAAATACCAGCAAAATTATTCAATATAACACCACAAAACACTAAAGAAATGAATATAATACAAGAGCGTAACATGACATTTCCATATTCGCGCCAAAAAACCTTATTATTAATATTATTATTTATCATTTCTATGTTTGTCACTAGTGATGCACGCTTACGATGTAGTCCGTATTTTTGTCGATTAAGATTTCCTATTTTTTAAAGTTATTGCAATCGAAAAACAATGTATGAAAATCTTATTGAATTTCAATCAAATGGATGGGTGAATCGATTATAATTGTAAAACAAACTAATAAAATCTCATTGAATTTAAATCAATGAATTTTATTTAAATTAAACTAAAGCTGTTAATCAAATTAATGAAATTTAACATTTAATATGCTTGATTATTTATAAAAACCCGATTACAAGCGAAAAATGAATGTCACAAGTGGGATTCGAAACCACACCTATTGGAAATCCGTTCCAGTCGTGCTGCCACTTACACCACAGTGAACTTTGTAGGACAAATTCAAATTCATTTATTATGTATAAACCCTGTGAGGGCACTTACATATTGTCAGTATTAACATTTTAACTTTAATCTAATAAACTACCACCGGATCGGAACTAGACCACTACTGAGAAGATCCGGCAAGAAACTCAGTGGGTTTGTCTTTTATTATTTCTTTTCATTTTTTTTATATATATATAAAGAATGGTACATGAAAGAAATAGCTCCAGTGTGATGCCCTCCGAACCTAATAGTTTAAATACAATGTAAAATAGCCAATGGCTGGACCAGATCCCACAAGTGCCACCCGATCACGAGTTAACTACTAGAGCAGCCATCACTCCCCTCAACCACCTTGAAGGGAAGAGAGGGACCCGCTCGACGCAGCTACCGCAAGTACACCTTTCAGTGAGCATGACCAATACCATGTATTACTAACGCTAACCAAAGTCAAAATTCGTTAGGCAAGACACGCTACGCTTCACAGGTATGTAAGATCATTATAAAAAAAAACATAGCTGCTGAGGAGCTGCTCATAGCCAGTCTGTACTATCGCTTAGATAACATTTGATTTGATTCAATTCTCGCATCGTATTATTATTTCGTCTTTTAAGGAGACGTATGCCATCTACCCGACAATGTTTACACATTGTACAGGCAGCGCCGGATTAGCCACAAAGCAACAGTAGCAAATGCTACGGGCCCCGCGAATTGGGGGGCCCCGCATACCAACTGCGGGTGTCTAACTGCAAAAAAATTTCAATTTAAATAGGAGTGTAAAAATATTTTTATCTCACTTTAATGAATATAGAGCATGATTTGCTTAAAAAAGTCAATATTGAAATTCGCCCATATTAAATTTAGAAAAGTTCATTTGTAACAGTTTGTTTTATTTAGTTACTAACCTTTAATTACCTTACCTAAAGCAAGTCAGGGGCCCCTTGACAGATTTTGCTACAGGCCCCGCGCTGGGTTAATGCGGCACTGTGTACAGGCTTAATACTTCAAACTTTGCAGTTAGAATTGTATTAAACGATGACACAATCCTGTTATTCAAATTACTGAAATATAGCATTTAATATGCTTGATTAAATTATTTATAAAAACCCGATTACGAGCGAAAAATTATGTCACCAATTGGATTCGAACCCACACCTATTGGAAAACGGTTCCAATCGTGCTACCACTTACACCACCGTGAACTATTGTAGGACATTTATGTTATGCAAATTCACCGTCTTATCTAGTGCGAAATTTCGATACTCTTAAAATAATTAGACATTTAGGGATGATATATTAGAAATATTTAATTGCCGCATTATTCAGTAAAACCCGCAATAACTGCCGTAGTATATAGTAATATAACATTTATAATTTATTTTAAAACTGCAAAACTTGTCGAATTCTGATAATTGTCATAATTTTTAAAAGCTCCACTGCTTTCTAAATGAAATGGGGTTTAGATTGCCAATTTAGCGTGTACAGAAAGTGTTCTTTCTGTCATGGCGTCTATTAATTGCTTTTTGTTTCATTTAAAGACATTGAAACATTTGAGCATGTAAGTTCGTACGTCGTGTTATATACTAGTATAGCGCCTCGTGCAGCCATGTATACGTATGTGATCTTTAATGATACGCTTTGGAATAGAAAACTTTAAAGTTAATGATCTAATAAACATAAAATCTTACGTTTCGATACCGGTATCGTAGGGACACCACAAAAAACTGGTAGCATTTTTTATTTGTAAATTTAACATTTGCATGTGTCAATTTGGTCTCTAAGATTTAAAATCAGGCTTCTTATAGGTATTAAAGTTTGCCGATGCCGACTGTCAATAGTTTATGTATGTACATACATATGTATATGTGCATGTATATGTTTAATGTATTTATTATTTCCTTATTTTTTCGTACTAGCAATCGACTTTATATACAAGCTTTCTTGCCATTGTCGAGTTACGATTTTATTCACGTCTTTAGTATCTTCATGTTAGTCATTATTGGCCAGTAGGTAAATCAAGTCGTTGTCATCAACAATGCTATGGCCACACTGTTAATGGTGTCTTCTGGCAATTTTGGTGGAGAAAGAAAACGTTGTAAAGCACTATTAAATCATATTCACTACCAAGGGCGTCGCCCGCTTGTGACTAAGGGAGGGCAGGGGAGCTTGGCAATGGGGCAATATTATGGAGGATGAAAAATTTAAAAGCCTGGTACAGTCGAAAGCATAAAGCGTTACACTTTGAAAGTCTTTGCCTCGATGACGACTGTGATAAGAACGGTTCTAATATCAATGCATAAAACTTCACAAGCCTTCGACAGCACAATAACTAAATCAAACTTTCAAACACAGTAATAATTATTTATTTTAACAAAAATAATATTTAATTAAATATAACCTGCGGGAATTTTTTGCAAAACTTTCAACCACTTTATCATTAAAATTATTTAGGTTTTTATTTATTATAGCTCTGTGTACACTCATCATGGCCAGACCATTAAGGCGATCTTCTGCCATGGTGCTTCTTACCCATGTTTTTAGTCTTCTGAGGCTGCTAAAGGATCGCTCTACTGGACAGGTCGTGCATGGTAAAGCGATCAAAATTTTCAATACTTTTTCCGTTTTGGGAAAGAAAGAAATTGTTTCTTTTAGGACATCAACAACTGTAAGACTTGTTAGATTAAGCCTATCGTGCCACGATTGCTGCCAAAGTTCAATTTAATTCTTTATGTTCGGTAAATCATAAAACTGGGCAATAGATTCACAAGTTTGTTTCAGATTTTCAGTTGTCTCCTTTTGCATCTGCGCCGGATGTAACTTAGATAATGCGACCGATGGCATGTTTTCTTCAGCAAAACGTCCTACAAGGGAGGTGATAATTGAATCCAAATCCTGGAAGAGGTCCAGTATTCAGAAGGGCTTTCTGCTGGATGATTGCTTCTATGACGTTGTTTACCCGTAATACGCGGCATTGGTGTAATGTCTTCCTCCAGTCCGACTTTCCCCGCAACAGCAGTAGCTGCCTTTATAATTTCGTCTGTCACTTTTTACCGATTTTGACGGTGGTTTTCAATTAAAGTAAAATCCTTTTAACGTATTCCGAGGCTTTGGCCACGTCCAAAGTTACAGATTGGAGTACGTTGACAACGGGTTCCATTAAAGCCGAGTATTTGGCTACCAACATAATCCCGAGAATGAAAGAAATTCTGGAAGTAGCCGCATGTAGTTGGAAGGCACTTTTCTGAGTTGCACTATTTCATTCTGAGATAACGTTGTAAGGCTTCTAGAATTACTGGAAGATTTTATTTAAAAACTCTGATGGTTTTGTGTTTCTCACTCCATCTTGTCTCGTAAAGTCTGGAAATATTAGGTATCAACTTCCACCTCAAAACTGATTCCCGAAAAAAGTTTATATATCTTTGGTGGTTCCCATGGCATTTGTAATTTCAGGCAGTGAATTTAGATCATTGATAACTAAATTCAGTTTGTGGCACAAGCAATGAAAGTAGAGGGCTTTGGTGTACTTTTTGCGTAAGATCGCTTGTACCCCTCCGTCTTTTCCTGACATCGTTGAACAACCACCAAAACCAACGCATTTATTTATATTCAGATCTTCTTTTGTCAAATACTCATTTATGCTATGTGCAATCGATTTCGCATCCAAAGCTTTTAGCTCAATGAATCCGACAAACATTTCTTGGACTTCCTGTGTTTCTTCATCAAAATATCGAATCCCAATCGATAGTTGTTCAGTGCCAGAAATATCAGCTGTTTCGTCTGCTAGCACACTATATGCTGCTGCTTCTTTCACTTTTTTCATAATATCAGCCTTAATAACGCTTCCACAAATACCAATAATTTCATTTGAATATCCACTAAATGGTAGCTTGCATTCTTTTTCCCTTGCTCAGTGTGTTTCTTTAAAATCAAATCTCCCGCGTCAATTCGCAGCCTGTATAAATCCCTTCACCATATTGTTTACCTCTCAGTGCTAAGTCGTGTGACCCGCAAAACGTAATGCAGGAAATAATAGATTTTATAATTTTGCGATTTTCTTCAATAATTCCCTGGAAATATTTATTCAGTTGCAAATCGACAGGCACACCTTCGAGAAAAGATTCAGCAACTTTCTTTCTTTCCTTATGGAAGTGAGTTACAATGTGCTTTTTGCACTGCTCGTGAATATCTTTGAATTTACAAAAAGGCCTTATAGTAAATGATCTCAATATGCCTCTAAATGAATTTGGATTTGGTGGGAACAACGTACAATATTTACAAAATACTCCTTTTTGGCGCCTGGAATATACCAACCATGGAGAGTATGTTTCCAACCAAGAATAATTAAATTTTCTCTTTAAATGTTTTGCATCTTCCGCAAAGTTATAGGCCGCCGAACGGGACCAACAGTTTTCAATCCATTCCTTCTTCTTTTCGGTTGATAGCATGTGTGCCCGTCCAACATATCGCCCGATATAATTTTCATTGCAGTCATCCTCATCCATCAATGAATCAGGATTCGGCGCCAGAGCCAGATATCTAGAGGAACTTGGTCTAGGTAGTTCCTGCAGCTGAATATAACCTATTGTGGTTGTCGTGACCGATGAAGACACTTGTGATATTGTCGTTACTTTGTCCTGTTCATCGCTGTCGCTACTTCATCCATTGGTTTCTTTCCGTTTCCAACTTCCTGCAAAACAAAACGCTTTGATAAAACTTTACGTAATTAATTATTTTTTTACTGGAGAGCAGTTTTATTCAATTACTTATAAACATTATCTCAGGAAGCTTTTTTAGCCTTATTTATCAAGGATCTGTTTTAATTTGTATTTAATTAAACCACAAATATAATTTATGTTTTGTTTTCATAATTAATTACTGAAAACGAAACCACTGTTTAGTTAACGTTAAATTCATAGAGATTGAATCAATAAACTCGTTTTTAATAAAATAATAGTTTTTCTTAACATTTCCCTTCCACATAATCGATCCTTTCTTTCCACATCAAAAATATGCCAAATTAAAAATGATATTCTTAACGATATTTGTTATACGTCTCTAGCTAGTATATCCGTTATCAAAGCTAGATAAGATATTGAAGAATAAGATATTAGCTAAGAGAAATAAAATAAAAATACTAGCTCTAAGTCCAAGTTTAAAGCAGTACATAACTTACCAAAAAACTTTCTGATGTCCATTTTGATAAAATTTTGAATGAAGACACACTCAGAAACTTCACAACTCAACACTGAGATGATGAGATCTTATTATTTAATAAATATAAATAATATTGACTAAATAAGATCAGCCAAAAACCATACTTATTTAAAACACTAAAAACCGAAAAATAAGATAAACTATTTAATTCTTGTCTAATTCTAATTATGTATTAATTTTTATAAAATACAATTACAATGTATGCTAGAAATCCACTAAAACGATTTGTAGTCGGTGCCAAGCCTATTAGGTATACTCTGGGGGGGCACACTTAAAACATTACTTATTTTTACTGACCGTCGCGCCGCCTACATATTGGTTGTACAAACTTAGCTGCTGCCATTTTGTCTTGTCTGTCAAACGTTTGACAACTGAGAATTGTTATTTCTTGTTCCTAGCGTAGGTACTTATTGTCATCGATCTATTTTCGGTTATTGATGTACTTTCTGAAAATTATCCCAACTTTCATTGTTAAGCTGATATTATGATTGTTTCGTTCTCAGCTGATATGTTTTTCTTATATTTCAGGGTAGATCTCATAGTAAAAGAAAATTCTCTATAATTACACATACACATGTATTTACATGTGTATGTGTAATTATAGAGAATTTATGTATATATATACATATTTATGTATATATATACATATATATACATATTTATGTATATATATCATTTCAACTTTAGTTCACCGCCTAAACTCTGGGTAGCAGCACTTTCCATACATGCATATTTTATCATCGAGTTGCCACTCTTTTTCAGTTTAATAACTTTACTCTTTGGGTATACTATATCGCATTCAAACCACGCCACGCTTGTGACTGAAGTGATCTGAACGCGCAAGCGGTTAAGCGATTTAATCCATACGGGCAGACGTCGTTTACGGTTGTGTCAAATGCTATTAAATTTGTGGCATTATAGTGTTCTCAATACATCTTTTAATTTTTATTTCCTTTAATAATTTGATTTTATAAATTTTTCACCCTATGTGTATATCATTAAGCTTATTGTTTTTTTGTTAATTTAAGCTTGGCACCGACTTCAAATCGTGTTAGTGGATTTCTAGAATATATTGTAATTATCTATACTAATATTGTAAAGAGGTAAAGTTTGTGAGTTTGTGACGTTGTAGGGGGTAATCTCTGGATCTACTGTACCGATTTTGAAAATTCTTT
This sequence comes from Lymantria monacha, assembly GCA_905163515.2. Taxonomy (NCBI): domain Eukaryota; kingdom Metazoa; phylum Arthropoda; class Insecta; order Lepidoptera; family Erebidae; genus Lymantria; species Lymantria monacha. Next base: position 6,445,298 of record LR991087.1, read on the forward strand.
TACCAATAGAAAGCCACGTCATTTGTGAATGACATAAGCTATATATTTTACTAGAAAAACATACGGTTCTCTACTAAAACTTCAATAATGTAAACCAAGGTATGAAAAAACTTGCCATAAAATATCTATCATCGCAATCGCTGCGGAAACTATGAGTGTTAGAACAAAAAAATGTTCTACAATATTAAAGAACATATAAATATGTAGGTATAAAAAACTTTGCAGTACCATATGTCTAACTATTATATTTGTGTCAGTATAACTACTTTTTGAAAGAAATGTTAAAAAAAAACAAACCATGCCTAAAAGAGCACGTTATTCATGTAAAGACATGTGTATTAATCCTTATCCAAATAAATTATTTATAACTATAACAGTAGCTGAAGATTACTTTTTGAATTATTAAAATCGGCCATTGCATTCAAAAGATATTACGAGTTTAAAAATCAATCTAAACAAAATGCTACTAATATTATAAACGCGAAAGTTTGTATAGGTGTATGGATATTTGAGTGTTTAAAACAAAAGACTGTTCCCTTTTACTATAGGTATAATGTATATAATTTGGACGAATAGTTAAAGAGATAATACGATATAGGTATGGACCCGCGATCGTGTCACAATCTATTGAGTGATACTTTTATTAGACGATTTTTCTATTGCTTTATCACTAAGAAAATTTAATCTTTAATAGTTTTAGATAAATTCGTTTTTTACAGTATGTTTTTCGGTTAAAAATTTGATATTCTGCGCTGATACATTTATTTCATTATAGGATTTGTTCACTGTTAACAGAATATATTCCGTTCACTATTGGACGCCTACCCCACAGATGAGACCAGTGCCGCAATTGCTACGCTTGGTCGGCTGATTAATATAGCAGTGAGATGTTATAAGTTTTCCAGGAGAAGAAGGCCGTGACCACATCCCAGATTCTGACGCTGTCGACCATCGTCCTAACGACAAACCTTCAACATCTTGCATTGCTTTTTCTATTTACTTCCGTCAGAGATGACTTCATGCATGTAGCACAACAAAGCGGGCAAAACCTTTTATATATCATTATCCTACTCTTATCCCAATTACTTAGGGTCGATACAGTAGGTATGTACTTTTCTTTCATAGTACATATCGTAAAAGTTATTGGTAATAGTTTTATGACCGGCCGCCTGCCAGACGTCATCCCTCTTTGGGAATGTAATTGTTGACCAAACGGCATCAGATGAAGTTGGCCCAGGTCGTTATAAGGCTCTTAGTCGTCTTTTACGACATCCACGAGCAAAGTAAGGAATGATAGTATTCATAGCCGCTACCGCACAGCTTCTATCTTACATATTTATTATTAAAATATAATATGTTATTTGCGACGCTATTTTAAACAATACAGTATTATTTCTTATCCAATTAAATACTTACATTACACGTGGTGCATTTAATATAGATCAAAATGGGATTTCATAGATCAAAATTATTAAAGTAAGCATAATATCAAATATCTTTGAAGGTATCAGAGATTGAAAACGCGGGTCAGAGCGACCCAAACCGAAGCGAAGCGAGGGCGGGTCGCTAGTATTTTATAAAATTAATACATAATTAGAATTAGACAATAATTAAATAGTTCATCTTATATTTCGGTTTTTAGTATTTTAAATAAGTATGGTTTTTGGCTGATCTTATTTTGAAGTCGGTTTACATTTTCATTTAAAAAGGTTAATTATTTCAATCAATCAAAATAAAAAACGTATTTCGAAAAAATGGAAACGAAATGCTGTATATCGTTGCCAATGGTTTAAATTCCACTGTTTCAATCAATTCGCGTATACACCATATGTGCTATCGATGCGTTACGTGAGGTAGCAACTTAGGTATGAGATACTACCAACATCCAAGTGATGTAAATAATTGTGATGGTTTGATGCAATTGTTAAAACTAGACATAGGCTCCAGAGGCATCCATAGGGCTTGGTAAGCGGGCAATAGGGATAATATCCAAACTTGTAGGCTTCCCATTTCGTTGTGACCAAATTGAAACAGGCTAGTTACATGATTTGGTTTTTATAAAATTTAATGACGACACTATTGCCACAAAAGTGAAAGACAGTGACGGATTAGTTGCCATAGCGCCTGTGTCAACCATATATCAGGTAACGAAAGGTTACGGGATAATGAACGGAAAATGCTTCCGTTAATCCTCTGTTGGGCGGTTACGGAATATAAACTCAAGGGTACTTTACAAAGCCTTAAACAAAGCTGTCATTGATTTAGGCAAAAATAAATTGTCAATGATCACTTTTATATTGCACTGAGTTGTGTAAAGACTCTAGGGGGACAGCTTTTTGCGACTTAGGGTCTAATAAACTACTCAAATCAAGAGACTATACCAGGAGAAAACGTAAGCCAAAGAATAACACAGTTCCAAATACGTACCGTATTTAAATTAGAAAATTTTGATACAATTATCCAATACGGCTGGACAGCGTTTAGGAAACTTAAGAGGATCATCTCACCTAATATATCTCAGTGTCTGAAGGCACAAGTCTATGAACAGTAATGATATGACATGAAAATGTGGTCCCTAAATGTGAGTCTCGTAACAAAACTCAAAGCCGCTCAGCGTATTATGGATCGGGGTATGCTCGCTCTTTCTGTGCGAGATAGGATTCGAAATACGCTAACCCATAGAATAACGGGTGTAATCGACATATCACGAAGAATTAGCACACTAAGAGGCAATGGGCAGGCCACATCGCTCAAAGAACTGATAATTGCTGGCGAATAAAAGTTTGGCAATTTGTGGCGAAATATGAGAGAAGCTTAAGTCCAGATGATGATACATATTTACAACAGTTCTACTTTGAGAAAGGTGACTTGAAAAAGGTCCATCCTTCCAGCTTGGTATGTTATTTTCTACCTACGTAACAAATGGAGCGCGCATGGAGCTCATGGAGCGGAGAAAAGGCAGTCTTCAGCCGTTTGGTCCAAATATAGGCAGCTGAATAGGCAGATCTCCAGGTCTGTGCGTTGCTATATTCGCCAATTTAATACACTCCGTATTAGAGAAACGATAGAGTGGAACCATGGCTCAAAAGTGTTCGCACAAGATCTGTCTATTGGGCAAAGCCAAATGACTAAGCTGAAGACCGAAGACGGCACTGTCATTTCATCCCAAAGTGAGATATTGGGAGAAGTCGAAAGGTTTTATGGACAGTTATATAAATCATCCCGAAATTCTGTTGTCGGCTTGGTCCAAGATCCCAGATCCAAGCTAACTCGGCACTATACCGAAGAAATCCCGGACATTAGCTTATGCATTATAAACTAGAAATAAAAAAAAATCGAGGAGGCAAGCTCTTTTTCGAGCAGTTCTTCTGGATCTGGTGGAGATGCAGATTCTTCTTGAGATAGTTCAGAAACTCGACCCGATGATAACGCTTCACCAGATAAATAATTCTAAGATGAGTAGGTAAGTTAAGATAACTTTTAATACTTTTTACATCCTACTTAGCTTTTTTTTCTGATTGTTTTCAAATTGTTACACAACAAAATAATGTTCGGCAGTAATTAAACTAAACTTCAAAAAAAAAATGATTAAAAAAATCAAAAAAACCCGACTGCGTACAAAGTCACCAAAACTACGTACCTACATAATAAAAAAACTGAAAACAAAAAAACAAGCACTTAGATGTCCGGTGGTCTAGAATTCCATAATATATTATTGAATAAATACTATTGCAGAAAATGAAATTTATTTTAATAATAGAACATGACAACTGAACAGTCGGGATCCATTGAAATATTAGATTTGCTGTCGAATAAAGGATCCCGACTGTTCAGTTGTCATGTTCTATTATTAAAATATATTTCATTTTCTGCAATAGTATTTATTCAATAATATATTATGGAATTCTAGACCACCAGACATCTAAGTGCTTGTTTTTTTCTTTTCAGTTTTTTTATTATGTACCTACGTAGTTTTGGTGACTTTTTACGCAGTCGGGTTTTTTGATTCTTTTAATCATTTTTTTTATTTTATACTTTTTAGTTATAAATACCTAGGTAGCTATAGTTATCTTATTTATTAATAAGTAGGTAAGTACCTAACTATATATAGTTTTTCGACTGAAGTTGAGTACTAAATCATTAGAAATTGGAGAAGGGCGACCGCGTCAGACATTGACATTAGATACTTTAGGTAGGACTACCTATGGTATATTGGACAATATACCTACTAGATACTTCAGTATATGTCCATCCACATCCAGTTATATGAGTTTTTCGTCTTTTCATCGCAAATTTCTACTGTCTAAAAAACCTATATGTGAGAAAGGTTGTTACGAAACTTTAAATCGATATAGATCCTAAATGGCCAGTCAAATCGAAAAATATTGAGAGAAAACTAACAATGATTTTTAAATACCTATTTAACGATACCCCACTCGATATAGTTTGTTGACTTTAATTTTTTGAATTTTCACAATATGGCGTCCAGTAGTCGCCATATTGAATTTTCAATAACGTCATATCTTTAGTGACACTCGCCGGATTAAGAGGAATCGATTGACGTGCGAATCATAAAAATCGGCCCAGGCGTTTGGTATATATAGTGCTTCAAACGAACATACAAACATAGACTGTTAAACCCAATACCACTCCTTTGCAGTCGGGTAAAAAAGGAACCGTTTCAATAGTAATTCTATCCGTTTTTACATTATTTTTTTTCAAACGAATATTTGTATTAGTATATTTAATAAGTAAAATAAGTACTGAAAGAATTTTCATTGGATTGTGGAAACCCTGATTAAAGCTAGTCGTCTGATTGTAAATTCTAAAAGGATCGCCCCATTGAATTCGCTACGTCCAATCTGGAAATCCAAACATATTTCTTATCACATTTATTATTATCATTTATCAGTCGACCGAATTGTAAATTCTAAAAGGATCGCCCCGTTTAATTCATTAGATTATAAGCTACGCCCAATCTGAAAATCCAAGCATAGGTCCTTCTAGTCAAATTTATTAAAGTTAAGTGTTGACAAATAGGTACCGATAGAAAAAAATGGTCATTTAATTGAGGAACGCCTGATAAAGGCCAAACGTCTGAATTGTAAATTCTATATAATAAATATAATATTCTATATATAACTGGGTATCCACATATGAAATAGAATTGATTATACCAGAATATATATATATATAATAGAATTAATCTACCTATACAAGCCAAAAAAATTATACACCCTTAATGGATTATTCCACATTATAATCGGTATTGGTATGTAAAAGAAATTACTGCGACAAAAGCACAATAGATTCCGATATGTTTTTTTTATTGGAATCTATTGGATATTTTCAACAGGGACGTAGGAGACTTGATCCCGACAATGATATATACCCTTGAGTCATGAGCCTTGTCCACAACTAGGAATTGATGGACTTACGTATGTGTGCCTCGGCTACGCCTCGGCCCACATTTACACGTTCGTCCTTCAATACCTCTTTTGCTGGCCGCTGCAGTAATGTACTATAGCTTTAGGAAGGTTATTAACTACGCGAAAGAAGCTTAGTATATACCTATGACACAGTAGCATATAGCCGCTATTAAATAATATTTATAATTGTTTACGTTTGCTGAAAGGTGGCGGCTACCATACTATGAACCTTACTTTGCTCGTCGGTATCGTTTAAAAACGACTAAAAGCTTTACATAGACGAAGAATAGATTTTGCGTCGACCTCAAATAATTAGGATAAGGGCAGGATAACGATGATAATTACGTGAAGAATTAAAAAAAAACTTCTCTAATACATTTACATTTTATTTAGAGATTACAAGAGATATTCAGACTTATATTTAGGCCACAAAAGCACCCAAGATCATTTCATAGAGCTAACATTCCATAAAGCTTAAGAGAGCCCGCAGACATGCAATTGCAAGTTGGCCGATTAAATCGCAGATAGGTGTAATAGGTGTAGTTACTTATGCTAGCCCGCACATCTTCTCCAACTAAATCGTCCAACTAATTAATTGGACATTGATCGTATCAGAACCAAGATTCCCTTCCGATTACGCACAATTAAAAAGTTGTCCAACTATTGGTCAACTGCTTGTTAGCATGGTTACTCTATGCAAGTTCGCACACTATCCAACTTTGTTGGGCAGTCGCACGGCAAGATGCAAAACGACCACACGCGTGCACGTGATTTTCCCACGCTCGCATGTTCGTCGACGGGTACAACGTCTGCTTCCCGATCACTTGTTGCCAACGAAAAAGTAGAAGAGCTCATAGAAGAAGTTTAAAAAAGGCCAGCGTTGTACAAAAAGGACTTGAAACAATACTCTGAAATAAATGTTAAGAAAAGATTATGGGAGGAAGACTGCGAGTTAGTCCAACCCTCTCTTCAACGGCAACAGCGAGTCGTAAAGTTGTGTCCTGTTTGATTATCGCTGGCCCGATTAGACATACGAGCTCATCAAAAGACGAAATACTCATTCTGTAATATGAGAAAAATTTATCAGGGTAATATCTGAGTTTAGAATGCAATGTATCATACATTGCTTCCCATAGTCTAATCTGTTACTTAATATGGGATGCACCCAAAATGTTCTCTTTTGTTTTCGTCTTCTTTTTATTAATAGAGCAATTAAAGCGTTTTGTTTCCGCATTTTCACGCACACGCACCGCGCTAGCAACACTGGCACCGACTAAATCGATTAAGTCTGCGGCTTGTAACCAATAAAATAAAGTTGGTCAACTAAATTATAAAAGTACGCAATTTAGTCGTTCGATAGTCGGCCAACTTGCAATTGTATGTGTGCGGGCTCTCTAATAGGTGCTCGTATATCTACGCGGACAACGCCGCGGGCAGCTGTTAGTATTAATAAATAACACACGTAAGTTGTAGAATGAGATCTGCATTCCTTTTTGGAGAGATATGAAATATAGATGAGATAGCACTATGAAGCTTACAGACTTCGTGTTTATAAACTATAAAAGAATCGCTTTTCCATGTGGTGACAATGCAAGAATACAATTCACCTATATCAGACTATGAGGTATGCAAATTACATCGATGCGATGCAAGAATAGGGAAACGACGTACTATCCCAGAGGTCGGCACAACCTTTAGAGTCGGAAGGGCCAAAATTAGATTTCATTAAGGTTTAGAGTTTTTAAAGAGCCACAATTTTTTTTGCCAACAATAAGTTGTGCCTAATCCTCATTAATCAATTCAGAACCATTTTAAAATGTTTTCTTCATAAAATATTTTTTTGCGTATAGAACTAAAGAGCCGCAACTACACATCTAAAGAGTCGCATGTGGCTCGCGAGCCGCAGGTTGCCGACCCCTATACTATCCTATACCAACAGGTCTGTCTAGCGTGGTACCTATTGTAAATCAATTTCGCTCTCTTGAGGAGGTTTGAACCCAACAGTGGGACTTAGGAGAGTTGAGATGATGAATAATGATGAATTGCTTAAAAATACTACAATAAATCTTACTATAACTTAAAGAACTAAATTATCTATATCTATAAAAGACAATGTTTGTATATAAATATGACATCGCTAAACTCAGAAACTATTTGACCAATTATTATAAAAATTAGTATGCACATATATTATGTATTTTTTCACGGAGGTTAATATACTATCCCCATTGATGAAACTCGCCACCAAGTGGTGCTGCGATATATCGACTGCTACAAACAAACCCAACAGGCTGGGTTTGCTATTACATAATAAAAATTATTTTATTTACAGCCAGAATTTAAACTAACAAATTTAAACATAAATCAGAATATTAATTCTGGTTATATAAAAGTATAAAGGCACTTACGGACTAATTCTTTAGTTTTACAAAAATATATAGGCTGCCTTTGCGACAGATCTTTATCTCCACTAGGATCCAACAGATCACCAGGATTAACATAAATATGAGATAAATCCAAAATAAGGAAGACAATTCTCGCTTTCCCCGAGATAATTTCTAATTAGAATTATTTGCATTTCGTATATTTAAAGTTCTAATTCGATTTTGTTTTTTAAATCTATTTCTTTAAGTGAAAAATACTGGCCTGATTTTATTTCCATTGTTCGTATTATGTGAAATATTTATTTTAGACAACATTTAGAAATGAACATATTCTTCTACATCAGACTCCTCAGGTAGGTATAGATTAGTATCTAATGAGTAATTTTAGTAATCACCATTCCAGAACTGCTAGTAATAACCGAGAATATTCACATATACTACCATAAAAAAGAAAGTAAAATGTATATAGTCAGTCTATCTATACATGTTTATAAATTACTTGCACATAGTATTTTATTGAAATGAAACTTCTTTATCGGCGTTGGAAAAAAATTACCGTCACATTTTTCGGTTACGCGTCACATTTCACTCAAAAAAACCGAACCCTTATAGGATCACTTTGTTGTCCGTCCGTCTGTCTGTCTGTCTGTCAAGACCCTTTTTTCGTTACGCGCCATCTTTTTTTTAAGGGAAACTTTTTTGCGCGTGTTAGATTAGTAATAGAAGAAATGTATAGGTATATAACATTTAAAAAAGGTAATAAGATTCTATTTTACGTCGATTTAAAAAATAATGATGAATTACGATATGATTTGTGTTATTAGGGTGAAAAGTGGATTAAAATGAAATAATAGTCACTGATCTGATATCAAAGTTGTGGGTTGTCGGTTGTTTGTGCAGTTTGTGGGTATTTAAGGAGCAATAGCGCGGTGAAACGGTCCGTTGCTGTTGGCTTTCGTACTGTTAACATCTAAGGTTGTATTTTTGTATCATTATGTAGTTGTGCATTTAATGGTAATACTTTTGCTTATTTTCATTGAATAGTATTATGATAAATTGCTATGTAAATTAAATGTATTGTTATAAGGTTGTTTGCTTTACTACCTTATTTATCCGATATGATAATAACCTGATACCTATTACAGGTAATATTGAGTATTAATAATACATATATCTAAATATAATACCTATAATATATATATACAAATATATAATATATACACAATTAATTTAACACGCGCATAAGGGTAAATTTTTTACAGATGGAACGTGACACGAGGAACACGACACGAGGAACAAGGAACGCGACACGAGGAACGCGACTCTCTCTCTCTCTCTCTAGTAGTGGTGGGAGTAAGCCCGCTTAAACGACATGCTATCCCTACTCCGCTGGGAAAAGTACTCTTCGTTCGAATCGACCGTGGTAGGGGCAAGAAAAAGATGGCGAGTAACCGAAAAATGTGACGGTCGAAAATAGTTTGCCAAAGTTTCACTTCTGATATGTGTACTCTATACGCACGCATAATTTTTATTACTACGTTTTGTGTATGCGACAGTTTATAGAGATCGTTGCTTTTAAGCTCATTAGTATTGTAAACAATATAATTATAAAACCTTTACCTAAAAGACGAGAGCGCTTTTAGAAAGAAATGCGTTGCCTTATCCTCTTTGCTAAGAGCAAGCTCTTTGATTTCATTATATGCTTTGCCCTCTAAATTATAACGAACTGATTCCAAAATGCAAATTCCCAAGCGAACTTCAATTCCCACACTCTCAATCAATATACTCCTGATAATTGCTTCTATAAACTTTGATTTGCTGTTACAACGAACAAAATAACCATTTAAGTATTCTACAAATGCTTCACTATATATCTCAACAACTGAGTCGAAGTATTTCGACATTAGTTCCGCCACTTCTTCTACTATATATTTACCAAACATCAAACCCACTACTTCCACGCCTTCAGATAATTTTCTTGTATTATCTTTAAATATTTCAGGATCCTGCTTTAAACTCTGTCGCACAGCTTTGAAATATATCATTGTTGCGTGTAATTGGACATAGCGCTTAAAATACATATCCTTCGGCAAAAATGTCTTCATCCATTCCAAAACTCTCTCTATAACTGGTATGCAACTCTGACATTTTACATCGAAGAATGCATAGTTATACAGTAAGCATTCCATGATCTGGTCGAAGTTCTTTAGAAAATATTGTTTTAATTCTTTTCCTCCATTTCGGTAAGCATTAATCTTTTCCAAAAATGGTTCTCCAACGAATTTAAATCTTGCTTTTTGTTCCTCCATGCTTTTACTTAACATTAAGTATCTAATAATAATGGCCGGATATGACTCTGGCTTTTCCTTGTCCATGTTCTTCAATATGCATTCTAATACTTGAACTAATAAATCGTCATTAACTTCAAGCAGATGAGTCATCAAATCAATGAGTACTTCCTCAGAACTATAATCTGGGATTTTATTAAGAGCTAGATATAGAACCGCATAGTAATCGGGTAGCAATACTTTTGGAACCCACTCGACCTTGCTCACTATATAGCAAAGACCTTCACGGGACTTAAGATCTACGTCAATGAAGCAAGGCTTTACCATCTCCCAAATTTGTAGATCGGCTCTGTCGCCACATCTTCGGAAATATAATAAACTTGCACGCAAGGCAGCCAATGGTCGAACCGTGACCGCTTTTCTAAAAATATCACTCACACAATCCGTACGTTTCGCGAGAGCGAACGTCAAACGAATTGTCCGTTTTGCGCCTTCTTTTAGCAACATATCAATTATTGATGTAACTTGTGCTGGTCGGCAGCGTATTGCATGCACAGCAAAAGCTTTCATACCAACTTTCTTCCAGCCCAGAGACAGCGCGTCTGCAGCTGGTCGTGACCTATGCATATTAGCGAGAAGTGCTGCTGTGAATTTCAAGCGTTCCTCACTAACTTTGCTCTCTTCACATAGCATCAACTGCAAATTTCTACCACAAGTTAGCGTCGCCAGAGGTCGAGCAAGCCTGATATTGGACTTTTTAGTGATACTGTCTTGTATCGCTGATCTAACTTTTTTTGCAATACCTCCCTTTTCATTAAAATACACAACTATTTTTAATAGAAATTGATTTGCTCGTGTTTTATTTTTTATTAATAATTTGACAAACCAATTAATATCAAGAGCTTCTAAATCGTGTCGTAATATATTCACAAGCGCTGCATCGTCATGTCTAAATTGCATGTAGTGGCGAAAAAGTGCGCGGCGTCCAACACGAGCTTCATATAGACGTCTTAACAATGGTCTGGCTGAATCTGAGTCACGCTTCGCTAATTCTGTAACAGCTGAAATTACTGATGATGATCCACCATGAATGTGATAATCATTCAGTACATCGAGCAACTGATCGAGATAACCTGCAGTTACTTTCGACTCTGCATTACTAGCAGCTGTCATTAATATTTTTTGTAAGCTATCAGCAATTGTCGTTCGTTCGATTGCCGTGAGCTTGTACTCGGACAATGTAGAAAAATCATTAAAAAATGCAGTGCGCACTGTCGGATCACAGTCACCCGTAGCAAGTATCTGACGTAATACAACGCCATGAAGTCCCTCGCGGCATTCAGCTTCAGGTTCAGTGCCGTTCAGTCCAAGTCCAACACCATACTTGAGGATCATATCCCAAACATCCTCTGGTAGTCGCCAAACACTTGCACGTTTCACAAGGCTGCGTACGATACTAGCTCGCTGATGAACCGGTTCATTGCGTAATTTAAGAGCAAACTGCATCAATGTCCGTACGCTTTCCACGCGACCACCACTCTTACTCACCAACACAAGCAACATATCACGACGCCTATCCGCAGAACTTGTTGCACCTAGTCGCTCTTTCAATTCATTAAATGTACCCTCAAAATCTATAACCCTAAATTCATCAAATAGCATCTGCAATTCTGACTTTACTCGAGATGATAACGAATGCAACTGAATAAAATCGCTTTCCATAATATCGCTACTTATGCGTCTCCGTCTATATCGTCTGAAGTTATATGACCGATCATATATGATGGGTGAATGCTCCATGTCATGAAACACATGCGTCTTTAAATCAGTTTGAGTTTGAGGGAGGGTAGGTGACCTTGGAAATTTGTAGTGATATTCATGGATTCGTTCACCAACATTTTTCTCAATAAAAACACGTTTTTTGAATGCTGCTCTATTTTCATTTCTAACACGTTTTATCAGAGGCTCTACATTTTCATAAGAGAACCAATAGCTCATATAATCAGTACGCGCAAACCGGATCACTATATCCTGACACTCCTCAGCGCTAAGATACCGCACCACGGAAGGCATGTGAAGAACTCGTGCAACATAGAGCTCTGATTTGGCGATAATTCTATCTTTATTATTTTGCATGATATAATCTGTTGCTGATGGACTAAGCTTAGCAAATCTGTTGATGACGTGGTATTTTTCCAATATGTCTAAAAACAAATTGGTATCCGATTTCAAAATAAATTTAATATTATTGTAGAAACTTTTTTCTTTTTTCAGATATATCTTCAATAATTCTACATCTGTAGCCAATGAATCAAAATATATTTTTAACAACAAGGGATTTTTCTCAGCAAAAACTTTCAAGTAGTGTGGTGTTATCTTTTTCAGTAAATGTGGAAACTCTTTAAGCACATACTCATTGTCACAGTGACTTAGAAACTTTATAGCATATTCAAATTTAATATCCTTGTAGTACTGATAAAACTCTTGACAACTCTGAGGATTTTTTAAATTAATATACAGCCAGTGTTTCATTTTGCTGATAGCTGGTACCACCATTTCTGGGAAGAGTATGTCTTCCAAGTATTTAGGATTAATTATATTGCTTTGTTCTATGAGCCATTTACACTTCAAAGCTCTACTCACATAAAGCATGTCATCATCCCTCAATGTTTGTAGAATGTATTCAGTATTTTTAAGTTTACCAGCAAGTTCTATCTTAAAGAGTCTATCAATGGGTGTTTGTTCTGGCAGGGCAAGTATGTCTTGAAACGTGACTTGTTTGGCAACAGTCTGATTCACCTGTAAGTTGAGGTACTGATGTCGTTGTCCTAGATTATCACCCAATAATGTCATCGGTAGTATCGCCATATCTGTTGGTAAACAACAAATAAAAACAATTAAATATATTGCAGTAATTAAAATACACAGCATAAATCCAATTGAACCATTAAACCCTTTTCCTTATTTAAAATTAATTTATGTGCACCTACATACTATATTTATATTCCTGATATTTCTGGACCTACAAATGATACTATATTGCATCCATTACTTATTTTAAGAGCCATTTCACGTTTACGTACGAAATTCTCACATTTTGGGCTCCTTAACTACCGTCTTAAGTAACACCCGGATATTGTTGAATACATGTAAAAAAATGGGCCAATCTTTCGTGTTGACAATTAATGTATCACTTTTACTAAAAGTCACTTGCTCGATCCGTAGTGGCCCATCTCGCACAACTATTTTACTGAAAAACGCCACAAAGTCAATTTCAGAGTCCTATATCTATCAATAATACATAATATATGTTTGGCCAAAAAATACAGTAATTATCAGACATGTACTCTATTCGCCATTTAATGTAAGATTCTGAAGTTCTGAAGTGTACATCGCAACTTTGTCGCGTATTTTATTGGGTTAAAATAATAAAATTGTTCCAAATTAAATTCTAAATTAAACTATGATCTTTGAAGAATCGAATTCTACAATTAGTTAAAATATTGATATAAACATTAGTCCAAATTACAATAAATTACGATACACAAGTGGGCATCGATTACCGGGTTGAGAGCCCTCAGCGCTCATATATATATATATATATATATATATATACACATATATATATATATATATATATATATATATATATATATATATATATATATATATATATATATATATATATATATCTATATATATATACCGTAAAACGGGGTGAATAGAAATCGTGGGGGGAATAGAAAAAAAAACTTGGTATAATTTTTAAAATTTTGTATAGCGAATTCAGTAACCCTTGCAAAAAAAGCCGCTTTGTTATAAAACTGGTAGTATTTCGATTCTTACTCTTGCAACATCGTATCTGTGGCAACATTGATAAAAATTGTCAAAATCCAACGTCAAAGTTGAAAGCTGAGGGAGCGGTCAAAGTTGAAAGCTGAGGGAGCGGTTACAGGTACGTGATTTTATTTTATGTGAAAAAAAAATAGTTTGATGTCAAATAGTTAAAATTTCGTTCTGTTTTAGGGATTTGGTTTGTTATTGATATATTTTGCAGCCATAACTAAGATAAGAACATTAATTATCAAGTTTTATAGTTGTTATTTCGTAGTGTTTATATTATATACATTTTCGAGGTGAATAAACACGCGAAAGGGGTAAATAGATGCACCTGAGGGGTTAATAGACACGCGAGTATGTTCAATAGACACGACAAAGAGGTGTATAGCCACGAAAGAGGGGTGATTAACTTTAATAACGATAGGGCTGCCACAAAATTTTATCATCGTTGGTCGGTTGGGGTTCAATTTTTAATTTGAAGTAGGTAGATAGGTAGGTTTCCACCTATATAGTTCTAATTGCGATTATTAGGTAAAGCTCTATTCAGACTAGCGTTTTAAGCGCGCATATAATTTTGTTTTTGGAAGCGTATGTATTGTAGACCCTGCATGTGCGTCCGTTTTTTTGTATCGCACATGTAATGACGCATGCCGGAACGACTGTATACGCGGGAAAAAAGTGTCAGTTTAAAACTGCCCTTATGGTGGTTTATACGCACAAGCCGACGTATAGATTGGATGAGTGAAATTTGAAATTTATATGGCAGAAGGCAGAACTTATCCAACCAACCTATGGCATTTCAACCTGCCCGCCATTTTGATTTTTTTTTTCTAAGTTTCTGCAAAGTAGTATAATGGGGTAAAGATGGTAGGTAGAGAGCGTGCACATCTTACGCCGTCCACATTCATAAGCTGTCCACATTGTAAGCATACTATTAGTCCCAGCTAATTGTTTTAAATAATTTTATATTTGTGTCATTTCTCAGGTACAAAAATGCCTCGTAACTATAAACCAGATCCACATAGCAGACAATATCGAAAATATGACAACAACACAATTAAACAAGCTTTGGAAGAATATAGAACTACTCCTAAATGTTCATTAGCTTATATCGCAGAAAAATATAACATTAATAAATCGGTTTTGTATAGACATAATAGAAAAACTATGAAAGCACTAGGTGGACAGAATGCTTTAGATGAAGACACTGAACGTCATATTGTACAATACTTAAATATATGCAGTAACTGGGGCTATCCATTAGACACTTATGATTTAAGAATGATGGTTAAATCATATTTGGATAACATGGACATCACACACAGACGTTTCAAGAACAATATGCCAGGACCAGATTGTGCCACAAGGTTCTTGAAGAGATATAAAGAATCTATTTCTTTAAGAATGTGTCAAAATATTAAAAAGTCAAGAGTTCAAGTTTCGCCAGTTACAATTAGTGAATACTTTAAGGAATTAGAGGACTCACTCAATGAAGTTGATCCTAATAGTATAATAAATTACAACGAAACTAACCTCTGTGATGACCCTGGACGCAAGAAGGTTATTGTAAAAAGGGGAACTAAGTATCCCGAAAGAGTCCTCAACCAATCAAAATCTTCAATATCTATAATGATGGCTGGTACAGCTTCAGGCGAACTTTTGCCTCCATATGTGATTTATAAGGCGAACAATGTATACGATTCTTGGACAACAGGCGGACCGAAAGGTACTCGCTATAATAGAACTGCATCTGGATGGATTGACAGCAGCACCTTCGAAGATTATATAAAATCAATCGTCATTCCATTTTTTAAAGATAAACCCGGCAAGAAAATTTTGATTGGTGATAATTTATCATCGCATTTATCTATTGAAGTTATTAAAATTTGTCAACAACAAAACATTTCATTTATTTTTCTACCGGCAAATTCGACACACTTAACGCAACCTTTGGATATTGCTTTCTTCAGACCAATGAAAATTGCTTGGAGAAATATTTTACTTAG
Organism: Lymantria monacha; assembly: GCA_905163515.2. Classification (NCBI taxonomy): domain Eukaryota; kingdom Metazoa; phylum Arthropoda; class Insecta; order Lepidoptera; family Erebidae; genus Lymantria; species Lymantria monacha. The sequence continues at coordinate 6,461,245 of LR991087.1, forward strand.
ATGAAAAAAACAGACGGCAAAAACCAGGCTTCAGTACCCAAAGGATGCTTCCCAAGATTATTAAAACAGCTTATAAATGACTTGTCAGGAAACGTTGAATCAAATCTTAAAGCAGGTTTTCAAAAAGTGGGTATTTTTCCCATAGACAGTGATCAAGTTTTATCAAGACTTCCCCATGAAGTTGATGAAGATCCTGATAAAACAAGATACGCAGTTGACAAGTCAGTTTTAGAAATACTTAGAGAAATGAGATACGGTACCATAAATATTAAGGAACCAACACGAAAACGAAAATTAAATGCAGAATCTGGGCAAAGTGTAGGCAACATAGATGATGATAATTTAGAAAGTGAACCTGAACATGATATTACAAATAAGGCAATAAAAACACGTAAACAGAGTAGTAAGAAAAAAAAGATAAATGTGATTCCTGGAAAAACTATTCATATCGATCCTGAAAGTAATGACAATGAAAATATTGGTCCTGAAACAGTGGAGTCAAAACGAAAAAGAAAATTAGATGTAATACCTGGACGTAGCGTCGGCATATCAGAAGAGTATGCAGAAACTGAAGTAGAAAAACACGATAAGAGAAACATCGAGAGAAATGGAAAAAAGATTGAAATAATAACTGAAAAAGAAAATAATAATGATGGAGAACTAATTAATAACGCTAACATAGATAATACAGAAGAAATAAAGGTTTTTAAAGGTAGCGGTAAGGGTCAAAAAACAAAAGTATATGAAAGCAGCAGCAAAAAAGGTGTGATCAATATTATAAAAGAAATTAATGATGAGAATGCTAAAAATAAAACAATATGTAGTGACATATATTACTTATCTAATGATTTGATAAAATCGATGCCCATCAATTTTGATGATTATATTTTGTATAATGGTGATGAAGTTGTAATTGGAGAAAACGAAATGTTAGTAGAAGCTAAAGAAACTGAAACGAAAAAAGAAGAAACCGCTAAAAATAATAAAATCAAAATTATTTCAGACGAAAGAGTAGTAATAGTACCCAGTACAAGTGGGTTACAGCTTAATAAAATTTCTGCACGACGAGCATCATATTATGTTAATGATGCCGATATCTTAAAAAATTTGATGAACGATGATATGTAGAAATTTCGTCACTCATCAAATCTTTAAAGATTTAAATTGATAGGAGAGTGATTTGGAATGATTAAATATAATATTATACTATTAGTAAAGTGGTGCATAGTGCCCAGAATGATAAAACTGTGATTCGCTAAGTCTATTTGCAATAATTAATGATGAAAGTTACTCAAAATTGAAGTACATGTAGTTTAATTTATCCCAAATAATATGATTCTGACAAACATTGCGATTAGTGCAGCCATATAAGTGCACCAATGACAACTCTCGCAGCAATGCTTTATTATGATTTCAAAAAGTTTTATAGAACTAAGTAGTAGTTTACTACACAAGAAAATATTAGTTACCTATCTACCTTTCTCAGTTGCTAAATATATTTTCACATGTCCGTACCTAGCAGCCCTAGCATATTTTTCTATTCACCCCATATGTCGTATCTATTAACCCCACATCCAGTCTAAATAGAAAACGGTTACATTTTAGTATTTTGTGGCATATTTCAAGAAAAAGATACATATTTTGAGATGTAAGAGAAATAAAACCAACTTTAACTCATATAAAAAACTAAATTGTTCCACAAATAATGCTCGAAAACGTTGTGAAAATCAACGTTGAAATCCATAAATGTTGCTATTCACCCCATTTTACGGTATATGTTTATGTATATATATATATATATATATGAAAAATATTAAGTAAGTTTGTATACAACTTCGTCAGTTTTGAAGTTAGATCAGTGAAAATTATTTAAGTATTTAGTTATTTAATATCAAATAAAGAGATAAGTGTTTCAGCATTTCTAGCAAGTTGCAAGTTTTTTATTAAACTTTGTCAGTTACATTCATAAAAATTTATCTATATACAGAGTGGAGACGTCAATACGACAATAAATGAAAACACCGTCAATACTAGTGTATAGGAGTATTTTGAAACTATTAAAAAAGTCCTCGCATGCATATTTAAAAAACAATTTTTTCAAACAAACTTTTTATCATAAATATTGAAACAAAATAGAACACCGTTTGTAAATATTAGTTCACCAACCTGTGGTCGGCATGCGAGTGACCTTGTGGTATCATATGTTACAACTTCGAAACGTAGGTAAATACCTACATACACTTAATGATTGGGCGCTATTCATTCTCACTCGATTATTTTATTAAAATAATCACGATAACTTTAATAATTCACTTGGTCGTTAAACTTTTAAATTTTCGATATGTGCGCCATGGACCCGAACGCACAAATTATATCGTCTTAAAATATTATTTCGAACTCTTGTTAACAGGTCGCCATTGACGGCGATGTATTTTAAATTGTCGAAAGATCGTACAATTCCTTTTTTTAAGTTCTCCACATTATCAACCTCTGTCAAATTTGCGAGAATAATAATTTAAAATTTGTTCATCTAGGGTGACTCTTACACGTGAAGGAGCACTATCCATATGAGGCAGTAAGGATTGATTATCCCGTAACCTCTGGACAGCTTGCACAATAGTCCGGCCATTGGTAGAACAAACACGTGTGTTTCCATATCTCTTTCGGTACGTACGTATGGTTAAAGTTGCATTTCCGTGATATTTTCCATAAATTAAAATCATATCTGTATACCCGAAGCTGTGTAATTATAACGAGGCATTGTAAATGAGAAAGAAATACTATTCTAACACAAAGTAAGCGTCTAATTACGCACATCACGTCACAGGATCACGATGGCACAATGACCTACAGACCTATTATAATAGTTTTGAACATGAGACCGAGGTCTTCTTTCATTAAGCCGCATTAGGTAGTTTTAAATTTCTCATCTAAGTCTGATGACACGGTTTATAAAGACTTAGGAATAAGGTATAATATGTATTGATTTGTATTACGTTTGAGGAAGACTTGAACTGGTAAACATGGCGATATGTAGGTACTAGTTTCATATTAGTTTATACCGATGCGGCGCGGGAGCTCATTGATCTCTTAGTGATAGGCGAATAATTTTAATTTTTATACAGAGTGTGGAAATTGTTAATAATACAAAGTAATGTGCTGCGGCTAAACTAAACGACATATTGTATTCAAAGTTTGTATACAGGCTGGGCAAGTCATCAGATACACTAGATTAAAATTATTGTCGTATGGTCGTCTCCACCTTGTATAGGTATGTATTTGGCTTTTTGGTATTAAAGAAAAATACATGTTTCAGCATTTTTGGAAAATCAACCCCTAAAAAGAGATGCGGGGTTCGAAATTCATATGGAAATTAATTATGTTTTGCTTTTTTATAATTTCGAAATCTGTAACTGGTTATTTAATTAAAAATGAAAAACACATACTGCAATTTTTTTCGAAAATCAGCCCTAAAGATTAACCTTCTTTATATATGATATTAAAATTGCATAAAAATGCGTCAATTTTTAGGAAAGTTTAGAAAATGTTTTAAAATAATGTTGTTGTATAAAAATAAAAAAAGGCGTGTTCCAGTGTTTTTAAAAAAATCTACCCCTATAGGAACAAAACTAGAGGTGACAACTAGATTAGACTAGTGAAAACTAGACGTATGAAAATCGCCACGTTTTGAGTTAGATCCAAAGAACTCAGTATGTCGATAATAAAGTACAAATAAATTCATAAGGAGGATTGACGTGAGGCAGGCTGTTCAATATATACGGCGGAAGTAGAATAGGTAGATATTACGCCGACCCAAAGCAGGGTTGGGCTGATTAAAATCAAGTGATTAAAATCACGATTAAAATCATGATTTAAATCGCTTGATTTTTAAAATTAAAATCATGATTTAAATCTTTTTTTTCCTTTTTATTCAGAACCAGATAACAACATAACATAAAAGTTTTCTGAAAAATCAAAAGAAGTATCTGCTTTTAGCAAAAACAACAAAAAAGAAGTACATAATTCCAAATTCTTAAACTAAACGTAACACCTAAATTTTATTACCGTATATTTTCAGTCTATTCATTTTCGTTATACAATTTAAGGTGATTCTCAAAAAAAGTCGAAAATGACTTTATCGAGTTCATCAGTTTTTTTTAATTCGTGATCGATTATTTTTTTGCTCAAGACGTAATATATGTCTTGTTTGAGGAAAATATTATAGTGGTCCCCAACTGTTTTGAGTTTGAATTGAATATAAAAAAAAAGGTTTGAAAATGAGGGAAAGACAGATTCGTGAGGGAATGATTCTTAATATGATTCTACAATAATTAAAAACTTTATAATGTACCAATCATTTGTTTTATTGCAAAAATTTAATAATTACATCAATACTGTAACAATTTAATTGTTACAAACTTTTTTTCTCTTCGCTTTCTGTCATACTCCTTTTTTTAGCTTTGCTTCTGCAGCGGTTGATTTTTTACTTCTCGACATTATAGACGTTCAAGGTACTGAAACCAATCAAACAAACATAAGTATTCTATATTTATTAGAAAATAAATCATTCTTCACTGAGATCATTCCCTCATTAAAAAAATTTTTGTGAGGGAATGACGATGAGGGAATGACAAAATGAAACAAAATTACTACAAACTTAGGAAAATAACCTTACTTTCTTACGAATTGTAAACATTACTTTATTACTACCGAAAACATATAAAAATATGCTATGATTATTAAATAAAAAATGCTTACCTTTTGATAATATTACATGAGGGAATGACATTAAAAAATGTAATATTCAAAAAACTTTTTGTCAAATTGATTTTAGGAAAATATCCTTTCTTCAATTGTCCACTCTAGTGTATGTTCTCGAGGGCAATGTTGCCAACTACAAAAAAAAATAAGGTGGGACTTGGTAGGCCTTGAAGTATTGCTCCAATCACATTGTTACAAAACGGTGAGGGAATGATACTTTTCTTATGGACCAATTTTGAATTATATTTAAAAATATTTCCATTCGCATTTATGAAACTATGGGCTCATATAGGTATAGTCAATACTATCCTATATAAGTAAAAAATATGATAAGAAACAATTGTTAGGAATTTTACGTTTTAAGTTAATGATTATCTTCAAATTTAGCACTTGGGTGAGGGAATGATTTTCAGGGTACAGGTTTCTTGGACATATCTTTGTTGTTTATCATATAAAAAATAAATTTGTTTCATACATTTGTAGATCGAGTACAGTTGTTTTATTAAAAAAAAAACCTTTCATAATTGACGATTCTGGTTTATAAAAATGATCACGGACATCAATTTCGATTTTTTTTTGAGAATCAGCCTTAAACAAAAACACGAGTTTCCCTCCTTTTTCTATGCCTAATCTGTTTCTAATATCTGAGTGTACAAGACCAAAAGAGCTAAATACGCGTTCTACTGAAGCTGAAGAAGCAGTTGCACACAGGAACTGTTTTATTATTGGCAACTGTTTCAAGATTTCGGGCTCATCATTTTGTGATAACCACCATTGTAGTCAGTTTACATTTTTTATTACTTCGTCCGAAAACATAACTTGCTTAAATGGAGCACTGCGGGCAACAGTCCGTTGTTTTCATGCAACTCTTTAATTGTTTCTAAAGCTATATTCTTTTTTTCTGGTGTTAACTGGTATTTTGTTTTTTGTGGATTCAACATATACGCTATAAAATGATATGGCGTTAGTGCTTGCTTATATCGATTATTAAATTGTTGTGTTTTTTGTAATGGTAATTCCACAGATTCATCAAGCATATATTGTAAATGTTTCCACTGCTCTACAGTATCTACGATAGTAGCATTTTTCCTCTGCACAGTATCAAGAGCAACTGATATAGGTTTTAAAATGTTTAAATAATCTTGCGCTGCATGTTTAATCGCAATATTTGAAACTTTTCGGTAAATAGTGGAATCAATCTTGTTTTTATTTTCTTCGCAGATTTTTAATATGATGTCCAGTGGGACATGTCACTCAGTGCAGTGACATACATCTCTAAGCAGTTGCCAAGGCTATTCCATCTCACATCGCTTGGAAGGACTAAAGCGCTGCCTCCTGCTTGACTGAATTTAGCTCTAGCCAAATGATTATTTCGAAAATATTTAACAATTTGAACCACATGTTCTATAACGTCTTTAACTTGAAAGTCCTTGCACAGTAAATTAAAAATATGTGCAGAGCAGCCATAAGTTATAACTTTTGCGTTCGTTTTTTCTTCTAATGTTTTTTTCATAAGTGTCATATTTGCGGCATTGTCTGTCACAAAAGATTTTACGGCACACTTGTATTTTAATTCACATGAAGAAATCAGGTCACAAACTATTTGAGTTAAATATTCTGAAGTATGTGGATTTCCTGATGTGTCTATAGTTTCGTATAGGAGGGCTTGTCCATCTTCAGTGGTTATCGTTGCGCATATCACTGGTTCGTTGTGCACGTTTGACCACCCATCAATTGACATATTTACGGACTGTCCTGAAAGGGACGAGAAATATTTTTCTTTTTCCTCTTCATAGATTTCGTCCAAAAGACTTGTTGCTACCGTTTTTCTCGAGGGCGGTGTATAACCAGGTCTTAATAACTGAATGGCTTTTTTCACCTCTAAATTCTCAATACATCTGAAACTCGAATTAGTAGCAAAAATAGCCTTTGCTATTAGTTTGTCAATTTTATGTTTTTCAGCAGTTGAAGTCCGCATTACAAAACTACTCATGGTACTCATGGTAGGCTGAGTTTCGATTGCTTTCTTTTTTTTGGACTGGCTCAAAAGTTGTTGGACTTGTTGGTGTTGGTACTTTCGTCATGAGTGAACTACAACTTGAAGCAGATGATGTGCTAGCAAAACTGTCAAGCACATTCGACTCTCTGGAAAGAGAAAAAACATAACTGAAAATTGATTAATTATAATTGATGATATATTGATATAGTATTGAATTATTGACTTTAAAATAAAGTTAAAATGTTCAATAGAGATGTAAAAGCAAATTATTTTTTTTAAGTTGAAAAAAATTAAGTAAGTATAGAAGAGTAAAGATAATCTTTAATAATTAACCTGGGAAAGGTCGGGTTAAAAAAGTTACATTAAAGGCCACGCCACGTGCTAGATTTCACCTAACATTTAAAAACAAAAAACAATCATATATGCCTAAAATATAAATAAAATAAAATTAATAATTTAATTACCTGTATTCCTCTCTTGATAATTACAAACATCGTGGTGTGCTTTAAGTCTTTGGACTAACCCTTGAATATCTTTCTTGCACTTTCTACAAATAGCCCTACACCCCAATTTATTTGGATTTGTTGTCTTAATATAGAACTGCCATATTGGGTCCTCTTTTCTTCCACTCATTTTACTTTATTTATATGTTTTCACTTCACTTAACTAACTTAACTAAACTAGCGAAATGCACGAATGTCAATTTATAGGTTGAAAAGGAAAACAAGCCTCGACACGACACGAATATTCTTGCAAAAAGCACAACAAACGCGTTCGTGCCTCACTCGGCACTGTATAGTGAGTGAGTGTATAGGACAGAAGGAAAACAAATCGCGACAAGAATTTTCTTGCAAGAAGCGCGACAAATGCGTTGTCACAAGTTTTTGAGGCGCAAATTGTATTATAATTTTTAGACTTATACATTAAAATAATTAACAATAATTTCAAAGAACCAAAATGTTCAAATTTTATGTTCAAATTTAAAAAATCAAAAAAATCATGATTTTTTTTAAAAAATCAATGGTTTTTGATTTTTTTAATAAAAATCAGATTTTGCCCAACCCTGACCCAAAGTAATTAGGAATCTTTTCGTCATCATCATCATCATGATAATATAATAATTAATTAAATCTTTACGTCATCATCATCATCACGATAATATAATAAGAAATTTTAGTACATAAAAAGAAGAGATGGTGAACTTTACATATTTTTCGTTTATGTTTTTCCGGGTTAAGAGTCCTCAACGCTTACTAATAGTATGGAAAAGCTGTCAAAGCTGCTAACAGTTTAAACACAATAAACCATTTTCTTTATTTTTTAAAATCCTATTTTTTTATTTTACATTTATTTCCCGGATGAGAGCCCTCAGCGCATTGGCAATAATTAATTTACTAGAGAAAATATTTTGATATCACACAATGCTAAAAAGTTCAAATAAAAATTTTTTAGAAAAAAACTTAGTTGAAAGAAAAACAAAGTTAAAAATAATCTTTTATCAAAATAAAAAAGATTAACACTGTAATTTTTTTTACCTTTTAGTTCTTTTTGAATTTAAAACATCTGACTAATTAGTTTTTGACCACTGAAACAACTAAACATATTTTAATATACAATATATCCAAGCGGGCGAAGCCGTGGAAAACAGCGAGTTAAAATATAATAAATTATTTTCATATAATTAATGTCTTATCAAATCACATCACATTTACGGCTAAAGACTGCTTTATCCATCTCGACGCTCGCGTTATACCGCAGCTGTAGTTAGCTACACACACAAACAATTATACAGTCTTTTACCTAAACTCGACCGTTAATATTTTGTGAAATGGCTCTTAATTCATGAAAATCAACAATAGTAGGTAGGTATACTGTCAAAACCCTAACTAAGTAGTAGTATACTGTAAAAACTAATATTGCCTTTAGAAATAGGACGCTTACAAATTTATAACACCAACTGCAATTGGTAACCTACATACCCACAATTAAAGTGGATTATTCATGCCCGGAAAAAGCCGATAAGCATTGTAGGCGTAAATATGTATTGTAATTAATTCCCTGAAACGAAATTAGTATCTGATTCCTCTTCGTCGGTAACACCGAAATATGCATATAGTTCTACGTCCTTGGCAGCCATCCCTAGTAAAAAAATACGCAGTTTTAGTCCTTACAAATCGCATGTTTTCAGCTCTGGTTGAGGACAAGCAATTGTAGGAACATATTTTGATGGTAGCCTATCGAACGGAAGAATCATGTATTAATAACATCAGCACATACTTCATCATTTAGAGAGGATGCTGCACACAGGAGCAGCCGGTGCCAAAGTTAGGCATCATTTTAATTTTATCCATGTTTACCAATAAGTTACTCCCAAGCGCGCCGCTCCCTTGGATTTTCTAATTTATAGTATATTATCTATGCCTTGGATCCAGAATGAAAAACTCACCTTAATTCTTTGATTTCACTTTCAGAACACAGAACACACTATCAGAATCAGTGTTCACAGCCTGAAGCCAGGCAGCTATCGTACCAGGGCCGTAAAATTATAGTATATGGATCAAAATTATCGTATCCATCAAAAAATGGCTATAATTCATGAAAAATTCATATGAAACGTGACAATAATATGCAACTTCAACTTCTTTTTTTTTTTTTTTTTTTTTTTTGTGGCTCTGTTTATACTTAAGCCAATGTCAAAGTTAAGTTGCAGCTTCTTCTTCTTCTTCTTTTTATGTATTGGCAATCAGCTACTTATACGAGCCATTTTTGCCAGTGTCAAGTTATAATTATCTTCACGTTCTTAATCTTTTCAAGTTAGTCATTGTCTGTCAGTCAGTCGAATTGTCGCCATCAACACTGCTATGGTGACACTGTTAATGGTATGTTGTAGGAATTTTGATGGAAAACGAAAACGTTGTAAAGCACTTTTATATGATATTCACTACATCCCAGCTGTTCTGTCACATCATATTACATAAAACACCATAAAAATTATCTAATATAACACGTTAAAACACTAAGATATCGAATATAATACAAGAGCACAACATGAGGTTTTAGATTCCCGCCAAAAGTCCTTCAACTTCTTGTTATTAATGGCTTCTTTTTTTTTTTTTTGGTTCTGTTCGTCCATTCGCACAGGCAAAGGGATTAAAGCTCATACAGCCAAGTCTTATTTAATTATTTTTCATATATTGTTCATCATTTCTTCATATTATGTAGCCTTAATAGTCATTGTCAGTCAGTAAGTCAAGTCGTTACCATTAATCGGGCTGATAACCTAATCATGATTTTCTTTGGGAATTTTGGGCAAATATGAAAATACACGAAAACCACTATTATACTATATTCACTACACTTCAGCACTTTAACTGTACCATATTGCATAAAATACCAGCAAAATTATTCAATATAACACCAGAAAACACTAAAGAAATGAATATAATACAAGAGCGTGACATGACATTTCCACATTCGCGCCAAAACTCCTATTAATGGCTTCTATGGCGTAGGGTTGCCACAAATTTGCCAATGACGTGTGGAGTAAGGGTTAAAGTGTGAGACACAAGTTGATTGGTGTTCGAGGTTGATCGGTATTTGTATTAATTAACTAACGAAATGTATATATATTTATTCTGTTTCTATTTCCAATAGCAGTAATGGTTTGTGATTTTGAAACTATAATCTAACGTTATTAATTTTCATAAATTTTGCCAGAGTTTTATGGAATGGGGTGCAAATTAATGATAGCAAGAGACATGAATTTGTAGGGCGGGGAATACTAGGAGGAAGATAGTCATAGAGGGAGAAACGCAATTTTGAGCAGGAGAAAAGAATATGATCTATGGAACCTTCGTCAAGACCACACTCACATAGAGAATGGTCTCTTATTTTTATTTTGTTCAAGAAGACAGGAGAGCAACAGTGACCCAACCGCATGCGGCAGATGGAAGAGGTAATGCTTTTTTCAATTTTCTTGTGTTTAAAAAACCACAGTTTTGGAGGAATATCTGGTTGGAGTTGGCCATAGAACTTTCCTTTGACTAGTTTAGAATCCTGCCAGAGAGCGTTCCACGAGATACGCAAAAGTGAGAAACTATAATTAGCAATATCCTGAGAGTACACGACATAATTATCCTTATTGCCTATAAGAACAGCTTGTTTGGCCCATGAGTCAGCTATTTCATTCCCGAGAATACCACTATGACCAGGAATCCACACTAAGACTACATCTAATCCCATTTGCTCACATTCGAAAAGAGATTCCTTAATTTGGAGGCATAAAGGAAAGAGAGATTTTGCCCTAAACGGATTTGACTGAATTGATTGGAGGCAACTTTTCGAATCGGAGAATATAATAGATTTTTTATTTTATGGGAGATTATATACTTTAGAGATTCCAATATGGCTGTGGATACGCCTGTGAAAACAGAAGATATAGAAGGGCATTTAAAACAAAGGGAGTTTTTTTGGTAGCCGGATCGCGGCCGGAGATTCCTAGTACCCCCTGCCCCGCCACCAACAGGCCCACTACCAAAATGAGCCCGTGGAACAGCGGAACTGCCGTGACTGAAGGCCGTGACTTTTTTGTATTCATATTTGTTTTGGGTGGGTAATAATGCCATAATCGCCACGCTTGGCGAGCGGATTGGCGATCGCGGTAGATGTTACTTAAGTTTCCCGGGAGATAGCCGCTGCCCAATCTCCCGGTGAGACCCTTAGCCGATTTTTACGACTCCCACGGGCAAGTAAGGAGAGACGACTTTTGTATTCTATTCCCGTCGGTACATGTGGATTAACATGGGACCATTAATACCTTTTGATAAATTGTATGAGGAGCCACAGGTTAGTGTTGTTAGTTTTTAAAATAAAATAACACTAAATAAACATTAAATATAGTTTCTTGTGTTAAATATAATGAATTGATTTGTTCTTAGAGTGTAATTATATTTTGAATATAATTATTATAAATATATACAAATAATATAATAATAATCCATTTATGTATATTTAATTGTAATGAATGTGCTTGATTGTTATTAATTGCAACATACTTTTCTTGTTACAACATAGTGAGTATATATGTATCTCTGTGTATATATCTATTTGTTGATGAATAGAAAATAAATATTGTATTTAATGTGAAAAAATATTTTTATAGGGGTTGGAGAAGGATTTATAAGAAAACTTGTAAAGTAATCGGTTTTTATAAACTTGTAAAGGATAAAGAGCAGGCCGATGAGAGCGCAGTAAAAATTTGTATACCAGGAAAAATACGGAAGAGGATGAAACGTAAAATTTAAAGTCGTTGATTTTGATATCAGTGTCATTAGACGAAAAATACATCAATTTTACAGTGTGCGAAAAGAAATTCCCACAATACCAAAGTTAATGATTGTACTTCAAGAAAAGATCGATTTTAAAGGGAGTCGAGAAACCCTTCGAAAAATACTCCATAAAATTGGAATTCGATATAAAATAAATATCGAATAAAAAAATCTAATAGAACGAAATGATATATCATCATGGAGAGCAAGCTATCTTCAAAAAAATAAAGGCAACAACGAAGGTGAACAAAAACCTGAATTGATGGTGTGTGGGTTTTTAAAAGAAATAGATCGATAGTTGTACAATGTACTTGCAGGTGGACGAACAGGCTTCGTAGATAACGCTTTATTAGTGTTTCACATACTGAATAGCAATAATTTAAAAAAATAGGTGACTGAAATACTTATATCAAATCTATCTATTTTAAAATGCCTAAATGTTTCAATGATAGCGAACCGCCTGATCGTGACGCTGACGTATTTCGTTTAAGTCAACTATTTAACACCTCGCTCGCCGCCAGCCGGTAACAGCAGACGTGCCCTTTATAATGAGCCGTCTCCGGCATACATTGCACCCGAGACGAAACCTTTACCGGTACCTAGTGCTAATAATTCGTCACCATTTAGTGTCAGCGACGTAGGACAACCTGATTATTGTGAGTTAGTTTCAGAAGCTTCTAAATTTCTGTGCAAAATAAACGAGCTCGTCAATGACTGGGTTCGCGTATGAATAACGCGAATAAAACGGCGATAATGGATTACACTCAACGCATTACTGCCATCGTATCATTATTAGCGTTAAAATCATCTTGCAATGAGACCAAACTGGCAAATATTGAACGGGAATTGAACCAAAGCAAAACTACACAGCCTTTCAATAATATTAAGAGAAACCATCGTATGCCGAAAAATTGAAATTATCTAATGTCGTGCCATAAGTAGAGGTTCGGTCGTCGCGCGCGCCCTGTGTAATCGCATATCCCACGGCCGAGCGTTCAGCTGATTACGCGTCATCCTCGGCTACCAAACAGGCAAAAATTACTGAAGGCAATCAAACCCATAGACGATGGTTTCCAAATAGTAGGCGTCAAAAAAGCCGCGAATTCGGGTGTCGTCCTTCACGTCACAAATGAGAGACAAATTAAAAAATTAGAATCTGTCGATGCCATTAAAGCCGCTGGCCTACGTTTAGAAAAACCGAAAGGTAGACGACCGCGCTTACTAATCAAGGACGTTCCTAATTCTATGGAAGATAATGCGTTCCTTGTCGCACTTTACCGTCAAAACGTCAAAGACGAAATGTCACTTAAGGAAGACGATTTTATTAAAGCCACAAAAATTATTCGTAACCGAAAATTACAAAACGGTCGTAAATGGATCGGTATCGAACTTGATCCCGAAGTGCGCGTTCATTTACTAACCACCAAGGAGAAATTATTTATAGACTGGGCCAGCTGCCGCTTCTACGATGATTTAGAAGTAGTACGCTGCTCAAACTGTCAAGTACACGGACATGTCGCGAAATATTGTACGGAAAAGACACCTACGTGTGGTCACTGCACAGAAGGACATATTACGAAGTCCTGCACAAATAAGGACAAACAAGATTTTAAGCCTAAATGTGCGTCTTGTAAACGATTTAAAAAACCATATGATCATCCTTGTGGTGCGTCAGATTGCCCCACTTACAAACTGAAGCTAGAACAACTGGTGCACAATACTAACTATTAGAAATGGATAGTTTGAATATTGGGCAATTAAACCTCCATAACGATAGGGTGGCGACCTCAGAGCTAGACCGTCTAGTTATAGAATTTAATTTAGATATCGTACTTATACAAGAGCAATACAACAGCACTCGCTTGCGTAATAGGGTTGTACAATTTGACAACAAAGCACGAGCCGGCATCTATGTTGCAAGTTCCAAATTTACTGTCACGTCACTACAAAATCTCATGACGTCACACTGTGCTGTCGCAGAGATCACGTCCCCATCCTGTAGGGTTTTCGTTGTGAGCTATTATTTTCAATATTCTGATCCAGTTAGTCCACACTTACACCATCTTCGCCATGTCTTGCGATCCCTTATGGGTCGGAAAACGATAATAGGCGCTGATGTTAATGCGTCATCTACTCTATGGTATGGCAAGGTGAGATACACCGATACTGATCGACGGTGTGCTATAGAAGATTTCATCGCTGCGATGAACTTATCCATCCACAATACACCCGATGCACCACCAACATTTTGCAGCCCTATGGACGAATCTTCTATTGACGTCACGCTTTCAAGCGCAGACGTTTTAGTCCCGTCAAGATACGTTTTTGTGCTTGCAAAAGATCGTGTAGTCGCGAATTTTTGATATGTTATTAGGACCCAAATGAGCATAAAAATATACAATTTGCAACTTCCAAAGTGCTGTGCTAACGGTAGGGTGACCATAAAACTATTAAATTTTTGGACATTTTTCAGATTTTGTTAAATATCTTAGTGGAGGAAGGGTCTGACATGTTTGGTTGCTATAAAACATTTAAAGTACATTAAATAAGCTACAATTTGAGACTAAAACCACTTCTATACCGCTATTAGTTCTTGCGATACAGTCCTTCAAACATAGCCAACTTTTTCAAAAAAGTGGATATTTTTTAAAATAGTCACCTATTTTGTGTAATATCTTCTATAATACGTATTTTACACCAAAACTTACTATAACGAAATTGAAGAAAATTTAAATAGCTTTTATTTGAGATTAAATTGGTACATGTAGGACCAAGAGTTCCCTCAAAAACGGCAGATAACCAAAACCAGGGCAAATAACCAATAAGTGGGTTTTGAGAGGTAATACAAATAAACTGCTTTCACGTCTGTCTAACCGACTTCAAAAAACCAAAAGAGGAGTTTATCGATTCTACCTGTGTTTTAAAGATGACGATGTTGATGATTTTTTTAATAAAAAATAAAACCCATATTGTTGCGTTTTAGTTAATAATATCTGGATGACCGAGCTTTCGCTTGGTATTTTCTTTTTAGTGTGTTTTGAAGATATATTTAAATATAATAAAAATAATTAATTAAATAATAATTAAAAAATTAAAACAATAACAGTCTCAAAAAGTAACTTTACAGACTCAGGGATGACATAATCAACATTGTTGAAGAAATCATCCGAGGGAGGATACTGACTAGTATCATACACTTGTGTGCGAATATCTTCTACGATGATTTCTGCTGCTGTCTTCACAATTCTCAACCGCTCTTCTTGAACATTGGCTTTTTGTTCTTTGTACCAATTATCATACAAAATTTTCTGGGCACTATTTTTGAAACAGACGATAAAGTCTTTGTTGGAACCCATCTCCACTATATGTCATCACCAAAACGTTTTTGGAGGTGTTTTTTTGCTGTTCTGATAACAGGAATACAATCACACTCAATCTGCTGTATAAGGTTTGTTAAAGAAAACTGGCATTCGTCACGGTTTTCCAATAAGTAATCGTAAACACACTTCATTGCTTATTCAATATTACTGGCTGGACGATACCCTCTCTTTTTTTCAGAAGTAGTTGCAACTGTTAAAAACAAGATATCGTAGCACAATTTGTGGTACGTCCCATCTGCAGCAACCAGGTCGTCAAAGGCGAGGAGGCGCTCCTCAATAGCCCTTTCCCAATCGTCATTTCGGCGTTTAGCAGCATCTAGAATAGTCTGCCTACTTCCTAACTTCCCAATTGTATGGTTCGCACTTCTTCTTGCCAAGGGCAGTTTGTTTTACTGCTGGAGAAATTCTTCAGTGATGGCATTACCACACAAAAAGCAAATTCCTTTCAGAGTAGGAGCCTCCTTAGTTGATGATCTGGTCGATGACGGTTGGGAACCAGAATCCCTTTCACGGCGAACTGAAGCTTCAACATTATGCAAAGCTGTATATCTCTTTATGCATGCATCATGAACGCTGATTTCACTGCAATTGTTGAGGAAGTTTGTATTATCTTCGAGACCATGTTTTTGGCTCACCTCAACTAATGTTTTTATTCCTCGATCTTTGACAAATACGACAGGACCTGTGTCGAAGTCCTCACGACACACGAAACACACGCCTGGACGGATAGACATCACGCTGCAAATTTCTTAACCTGCTTAATAAACACTTTTACAATACAATTCACTCGTTTGGTAGCTGCTCCCCTGCGTTACCGGATACACAGCCACACATACACCGCATCAATATAGACAACTACAACATAAGCCCGAAGGCATGTTAATTTAGCACTATGGTTAAATTATTTGTTAGTTTGGGAGTTTTAGCCAATATAACATTTAATAGTATATTGTTACCGCCTTCACCGCGTGGAGGTACTCCCAGCTTATGTTTCTTTCTTTTTTAATTGTCGTCTTTGTTTACATTTTTTTTGCATATTTTATTATTTAGAAAAAAAAAGAATATTTGTGGCCGTTACGAAAAATATCCACTTTTCGGCATATTTTCGAAGATTTGTATGTTATTTGTCAAATCATCATCATCATCATCACAGCCCATAAACGTCCCACTGTTGGGCTCGCGCCTCCTTCGTACTGGGAGGGAAATTAACCTACTATACCGCGCTGGTCAGACGTTTTGGTATAGGTTTTTGTTTCGAGTTTTCCTTCTCTCGCATAGATGTTATATGCATTTTATATCCCTTAGTCGTCTCGTACGATCACCCATGGGTAAGATATGGGTTGGTAAATAGTATTCTTACTCCGTCACCACACGGAAAATCATCATCATCATCTTTAAAAAGACGCGAAAACAGTTTTTTGCATTGCCTCGTTATCTGCGTTTTTGAGGAATCTGCTGGTTCAACAAGTACCAATTTGATCTTAAATGAAATCTGATTGAATGTACTACAACTTTGTTATAGTAAGTATTGGTGTGAAATGCGTATTATAGAAGATATTACATAAAATAGGTGACTACTGTGCAAAATATCCACTTTTTTGAAAAAATCGGCTATGTTTGAAGAACAGTATCTCAGGAACTAATAACGGTATAGAGCTGGTTTTAGTCTCGAATTGTAGCTTATTTAGTGTTCTTTTAATGTTTTATAACTACTAAACATGTCAGACCCTTCCGCCACTAAGATATTCAACAAAATCTGAAAAATGTCCAAAAAATGTATGGTTTTCTGGTCACCCTACCGTTAGCACAGCACTTTGGAAGTTGCAAATTGTGTATTTTTATGTTCATTTGGGTCCTAACAACATATCAAAAATTCGTGACTACACGACCTTTTGCAAGCACGAAGGTGTTTTTGGGCCTATCTTGACGGGACTATTTGCTTGTATAGGTGGAGCGTCCTCCCGGACGCGTCGTGTAGTGATCATCGCCTGATCGCGTAGGAGTTTAAGCCGGGATTGATACAGGATCCTCCCAATCAGTGTCACAATTTTAGATATAAATGTAAAGGAGCAAACTGGGAATTCTTTAGTTCTCTATTTGCCTCGTGTGCCAGGGATTTCACTCGCAAAGAATTAAACGCGGAAGAAAGTGCGGAAATAATGTCACACTCTTTAATATATTGTGCCGATATAGCTCTGGGCCGTACATCTCTGCCCAATACTAAAAGGTGTGACTGGTGGAACAGTGAACTGGTTGAACTTCGTAGACGTTTTCGAAGAGCACGCAGGAAATATAATAAACTCAAAAAGTCACGAAAAACAGGAATAGCGTTTGATGAGTCCTCACTTGCACTCAGAACTGCAAGGTCTTGTTACCGGATTGCGGTTGAAAAGTCTAAAGATGCGTTGTTAAATAGAGTAGTGGAAAAACTAGAAAACCAGAGTCCGTGGTCTCCATTATATCACGAATTTAAAGCCAATCGATCGGTTGACCTAGCTTTCATACAAAATATTAAAATAAATAATAAGCACACCGCGGGCATAGAGGAGACCACCGAGGTTTTAATAAATACGTTAATACCATATGACAACGTGGCAATTGATACCGAACATCATGCGCAAATAAGAGCTTGGGCTACATTGCCACCACTATCCTCTACGTCTGATCTCCCATCCCTAGCTGAATTTTTGAATATTGTAAAAGCTTTTCCTCTCAATAAAGCTTCCGGAGAAGATAAAATCTCAAATAAAATGATTAAAGAAGCTTGTCGAACATCAGCCGACTCAATGTTACTATATAGTATACAATCGTCGTATAGCCGAAGGAATCTTTCCTCATTTATGGCGTCGCGGCTTCATACGTATAATACCGAAACACGGTGATAAACCGCCGGATGACCCGAAGTCATATCGGCCAATTACTCTACTGCCATCACTAGGTAAGCTCTTAGAACGCCTGGTTGTTCCTCGTCTGTTACCGGGTGGCCCCACATTCAATCTTAGACAATTTGGATTTACCCCGGGGAAATCAACTGTTGATGCGGTTATTGCCGTTAGAAAAACTGTTACGGCATCAGTTTTTAAATATGTATTAGGCATCTTCCTAGATATCTCAGGTGCTTTCGACAACGCCTGGTGGCAGTGGTGGCCGATGTTACTACTTAAACTAAAGGCTTGTGGATGCTTCAAAAACATCTACCAACTTATACAGTCTTACTTTCTTCAAGGTTCAACCACACTGAGACTCGGTCACCATGCTGTGTCTAAATCATTAACGATGGGCTGTCCTCAAGGATCTGTGTTAAGCCCATGTCTGTGGAATTTAGGGTTCGATGACTTTCTTGAGCTCCCTCTACCTCAAAATTGCTCATTGATCGGCTACTCTGACGACGGTCTTCTACTCATACAATCGAACACTAGAGACGGACTTGAGAAATTGGCGGATACATGTCTTAATTTAATATTTAAATGGGGCGCACGAAATCGGCTAAATTTCGCTCCTCATAAAACTTATCATCTTTTATTAAAGGGTAATTTGCAGTCAACGCCACGCATAAGATTTAATAATGCGACAGTTAAAAGGAAAGAGTCAGTTTGTTATCTTGGCCTAGTCTTAGAAAAAAACTTCTCATTCATTGAACATATTAAAACTGTGGGTGAAAAGGCAAAACGAAACTTTTATGCTCTTACTAGAATTTCAACGTCTACCTGGGGCATCTGTTTTAATACACTTAAAATCATATATAAAGCCACATATCTGGGGTGTATATGTTACGGTGCCCCAGCCTGGGCTGACAGAACTACGATAGGCGCGGCACGGCGTAAATTACTCCAAAGTCAACGATTAGCATTAATATTCCTATGTAAAGCATATAGAACAGTTAGTACCGAAGCCTTACCAGTGCTTGCGGGTATGCTTCCGGTCGACTTGGAGATACAAAGGCGCGCGTCATTGTATTATTCTACCAGGGAAAATATGAACACCAATTTTCTTTTACCGCGCGATCGTATTAAAATTACTAGACTTTTTGCGCCGCAATGCGTCGTGTACGAGGAGCTCCTGACCGAATGGCAGGAAAGGTGGGACTCATCAACGACGGGCCGTCATCTATATCTATTCTTTCCATCTATTCGAGAGCGTTTAGAGAAGGTTTGGCTAGAAATTGACCACTATGTAGCACAATTCCTCACAGGCCATGGTAATTTTAGAAGTAAATTATTCTTTTTTAAACTAGTAGATTCACCATTTTGTCGATGTTCCACACCAAATTGCACTTTTGAACAAACAGCCCATCACATCCTCTGGGAGTGCAGTCTCTGGCAAAACGAGCGCGATCTTATGTTAGACAGTCTGCAAGTCGTGTCGGGGGTTATATATTATACGGACCTTGTAGCAACTCGAAAAAATTGCCGTGCGTTCAGGCGCTTCTGCCATACCTACTATTGTAATCAAACTTGAGGCTCACATATAGGCCCCTTAAGCTCTGTCATATCCGTGGTGCAGTAAGTGGAAATTCTTCAACTCCTCCTGTTTTTCTTTTCTAATTAAATTGGTTGCGGGTCCCAAGACAATTAAAAGCGTTTCCCGGGACTTCCTGAGGGTCAAACCTCAGTGTCTTTTATGGAGACCATTGTGGATCATGGCTTACAGGAGTTACAGTGGTGGGAATGTGTGGTGGGATTAGTCCCATTTAAAAACAAAATATATCAAATCTGCATCAACCAACATTAATTATAATGGATAATGCCCCTTATCACAATACTTGTGTAAATAAAACACCCAATTCAAATTACAAAATTGGCTTACTAATAATTACATTTAATGAACAGCTTACAAAGACGCTGCTTTATGAAATTATTAAAAGACATGAGCCTAAGCCACTTCATGAAATTGACGAAATCCTTAAACACAATAGGCATAGCGTGTTAAGATTACCGCCATACCGTTGCGGTTTAAATCCCATTAAAATGATTTGGAGCTCAATGAAACGAAACATAGCAGAGCAGTATATTGAAAAGTATTATTCCAGAATTCCTAAATTAATTGCAGAGGCTATTAATAAAATAACTATAGGCCAATGGACAAATCACTGTAATCACGTGAAAAATTTTTTAAAACGAATATGTACAGAAAAGAGGATACATATTTAGATGAGCCGCTCATTATCACTTTAGAGTCTTTAGAGAGTGACAGTGAGACTGAAAC
This sequence comes from Lymantria monacha, assembly GCA_905163515.2. Lineage (NCBI taxonomy): Eukaryota > Metazoa > Arthropoda > Insecta > Lepidoptera > Erebidae > Lymantria > Lymantria monacha. The sequence continues at coordinate 6,481,917 of LR991087.1, forward strand.
CTATGATGAAGTGACTGACGAGTCAAATGACTGTGCCCAATACCTGGACTGTGTTCATTATAAAACATTTGCCCTACACTTGTAGATCATAATTATTATACTATTAAGCATAATAAAATATGTTTATAGCATTGATGCTTATATCACACTTACCTACTTCCCATCCGTGAGCCCACGGGAGAAAGTGTATAATGCCATTTTTTATGACTTCCACAGGAAATTGTGTAAAGAAGTGTTGACTAGTGTTTTCTAAACCCGTTACCACATGGGGAAGTACTTGCCGATTTTATTGCAAATAGAAGGAAGGAGCAATTTGAAGAAATATCAAAAATTAAAGGAATTTGGTATAAAACTATGCAGTCTCAACCTCCTCAAATACCTTGGTTCGTTAAGAATAAATTAACCAGATTACATGTAATTATAGCTCATAGATTACGTTCTGGACATTTTCCAACAAAAAAGTTTGCGTACCTCATGAGGAAATCGGATTCACCCAACTGCGTTACCTGCGGTGTTGTTGATGATGTTCAACACTTGTTGATGGAATGTGTCCAGAACCAAGATAAAAGAGATGAGCTGAGAAAAACGTTTTGTCTTCGGGCCTCGGATGTTGGCATTGTCCAAACTATTTTGGCGGAGCCAGCATCTGAGGCTGCGAAGCAATTGTGTGATCTGGCTGTGCATCGTGGCAATTAATTGTAATGCATACACATATTGTTTTATTAGTTTTAAGTGTTTGTATATATTTATGTTTAGGGTACGATGGGACCTACATATTCATAATGAATAAAAGTCCCCAATAAATAAAAAAGAATAAAAAAAAAAAAAAAAATTGCAAATAGAATCTACTGGCAACACTAAAGGCGATAACAGTGACCAAAGAGTAAAGTTATTAAATTGAAAAAGAGTGGCAACTCGATGATAAAATATGCATGTATGGAAAGTGCTGCCACCCAGAGTTTAGGCGGTGAACTAAAGTTGAAGTAATATATATACATATCTACATGTGTATGTGTAATTACATAGAATTTTCTTTTACTATGAAAGCTACCCTGAAATATAAAAAAAAAACATATCAGCTGATAATTAAACAATAATAATATCAGCCTAACATTGAAACTTGAGATAATTTTCAGAAAAATATCAATAACCGAAAATAGATCGATGACAATAAGTACCTACGCTAGGAACAAAAAATAACAATACTCAGTTGTCAAACGTTTGACAGGCAGGACAAAATGGCAGCAGTTAAGTTTGTACAACCAATCTGTAGGCGGCGCGACGGTCAGTAAAAATAAGTAGTGTTTTAAGTGTGCCCCCCCAGACAGTGACGCAGGATGGAGTTTTGGCGCGAATGTGGAAATGTCATGTCACGCTCTTGTATTATATTCATTTCTTTAGTGTTTTGTGGTGTTATATTGAATAATTTTGCTGGTATTTTATGCAATATGGTACAGTTAAAGTGCTGAAGTGTAGTGAATATGGTATAATAGTGGTTTACGTGTATTTTCATATTTGCCCAAAATTCCCAAAGAAAACCATTGATTAGGTTATCAGCGCCAGATTAATGGTAACGACTTGACTTACTGACAGACAATGACTATTAAGGCTACGTAATATGAAGAAATGATGAACAATATATGAAAAATAATTAAATAAGACTTGGCTGTATGGGCTTTGATCCCTTTGCCTGTCCGAATGGACGAACAGAACCAAAAAAAAAAAAAAAGAATAACAGTGACGCAGTCACCGGGTCAGATAAGTTTGTGGCACTATCATTTTTGATTTTACAGAAATACAGACTATTCAATTTAATTTCAAGTATTTTGAAGATCAATTTTAAATTAAACATTAGCTGTACTCTTAAAAACAACAGTTAAAGTTAAATTTAATAAAACCACCGATCAAAATGGGTTCGGAGTTTGTTTTGGAAAATAAAAATCAAAACGTAGATATAAAGAAAGAAGATACGAAGTTCATAGAGATCGAAATGCCGTACAACTTATACCAGTTTCTCAATACAGAAAATTATAATATTCAGAATATATGCCGTATATGTTTGTCAACTAATAGTGAGGTGTTGTTTTCTTTAGAGTCTGACAAAGAGACCAGTCTTTTGGCAGATATATTAACAACATTAACTACTGTACGAGTAAGTAGCAATTTTATTTTATTAAAAATTTTTTGTAATTCTATACCTAAGTGGTATTATAGTATTTAATCGACACATATTATTTGATAACACATGACCATTGATTTTGGATTTGTCTAAACTATAAACAATCATGTCGAAACTTGTTGAATGGCTCAATATCTCTAAATGACCGCTGCAATGATGTTATTCAAAATCGCTGTCATCATCCAATAAGTGTTCCCTTTATAGAGGGCTGTATAGAATCGGTAATTAATATAAATAAGTAGTTTTTATGTTAATTCTTAATCTTGTATTTATTTTGATTTTGCTACAGTGGTAGTTGACACTGACTCCTATTGCCATATTCTAGTATATGAACAATTAAGAATTGAATGGGAGTTGTGGAAATTGAATAAGTATTGGAAGCAAATAATATTACTCCTAGAGAAGTAAACCCATGGCTAGTATCATATTGTAAGACTGTCTTTGTGACATATGTGTGTGCTTGTGTAGTTTTTGTTTGATAGGCTATAGTCAGCAGATACTCCAATTTATATAACCCAATGTATCACCTGTCACCACCAGCTACTATGTCCAATTTGTCGACTTTGGTAGCATATATATGTACATCTATTTGTAATCTTAACAAGACCTTGTACAAGGTAGGAAAATATTCAATAAACGAGACACGAAAAAGTTATGAGATATTCCTTTTTAATTTTTTTTTTATTATCTTAGATGGAGTATAGTACTTTATAACTGTTTTTTGTTTAGCTATCATCAGATGATGAGTTACCTACAAATATTTGTGAAGTTTGCCAAACTCTCTTGGTGCAGTATTACGACTTTAAAATTAAGTGTGAGAAATCAGATTGTATGCTCAGATCTATCCTCAAATCCTCAAGTGTATTTGCTAAAGAAACACCAGTTGATACTATGTAAGTAATTTATTTTATACATATTTTTCTATGTGGCTAAGCTTTTGTAAATGAGAGCACCCTGCATTAAAGATGTAAGCATTGTATTACTATAGTCCAGGGGTCGCCAATTAATTTCGCTTGGGTTCCATTTTAAGAAATGAAATGACCTTCGCGGTCCACACTTTTTATAGAAAAAATATTTATTAAACAAAGGTTACGGAAATAACAAATTCTACGAATATATTTTTGATATTATTCGAAAACACGTTCCCACTAAACGTGTCGCAAAATCAAATTTTCCTGTATGGTTTACCCCTGCTTTGATACACATATTTAATTAAACTTTTAAAAAAAAAATGTAAACCGACTTCAAAATAAGATCAGCCAAAACCATACTTATTTAAAACACTAAAAACCGAAAAATAAGATGAACTATTTAATTCTTGTCTAATTCTAATTATGTATTAATTTTTATGAAATATAATTACAATGTATGCTAGAAATCCACTAACACAATTTGAAGTTGATTTGAAGTCGATTGTTCGAAGTGATACTTTATTAAAAGTACAATTAGTGAATATTTTAAAGTCTAAAAAAAGCCTCCCTAAAAGATATATTACCGACGAAATAGCTGCCGAATGTGGTCATTGGGTTCTTCGACTTCCGCCGTATCATTGTCAGTACAATGCTATAGAACTAATATGGGCACAAATTAAAGGACACGCCGCTCGAAACAATACCCATCCCCCTTTTACGGCAAACAAGATGTTAGATTTATTAAAAAATGCATGTGCGGAAGTAACCGCCGAACACTGGGAAAAATTGTGAGAAGAACCCAAAACATTATAGCGTCGGATTGGGAAATTCATGTGGCATTAGATAATATAGAAATACAGGAACTTATAATAAATGTTGAGGAGAGCTCATCGAGTGATAGTGGCGATTCATCAGATTTTGATTAAAATAAATAAATGAACAATCAACATAATATAATTACATCTTGTAATGAAATGTAATATTAGTTAATAAATTTGTATAAAATTATCTGACAATAGTTTAGTTTCTTACACTTTGTAAAAAATTATCGGGTCTCTTATCGTGTTACGTTTATCGATAGCTCCATCCCTATCAGTTTCTCCGACTCTGCTATGACCTTGTACGCGCGTAAGCGTCATATTTTTATTAAATAATGTATACATAATGTAAAAAAAACGCTCGTTCAAGTTTCCACAGGAGCTGTCATCGAGAAAATAAAGAAATGGAAACAGTATAGTTCATATAAATTAAAAAAAATATTAAATATAAGCACTATGAGTAGATCGACTAAAAATGCTCATGGCACGAGGAAGAATAGAATTAGGAAATGAAACAAAAAAATAAAAAACGTATTTGGAAAAAATGGAAACGAAATGTTGTATCTCGTTGCCAATGGTTTAAATTTCACTGTTTCAATCAATTCGCGTATACACCATATGTGCTATCGATGCGTCACGTGAGGTAGTATCTTAGGTATGAGATACTACCAACATCCAAGTGATGTAAATAATTGACGAATAACTAATGACGGTTTGATACAATTGTTAAAATTAGACATAAGCTCCAGAGTCTTAGTAAGATGCAATATTTCTGTCATTAAGGGCTTGGTAAGCGGGCAATAGGGATAATATTCAAACTTGTAGGCTTCCCTTTCGTTGTGAGAAAATTGAAACAGGCTAGTTACTTGATTTAGTTTTTATAAAATTTAATAACGACACTATTGGCACAAAAGTGAAAGACAGTGACGGGTTAGTTGCCATAGCGCCTGTGTCAACCATATATCAGGCAACGAAAGGTTATGGGATAATGAACGAGAAATGCTTCCGCTAATCCTCTGTTGGGCGGTTACGGAATATAAACTCCAGGGTACTTTACAAAGTCTTAAACAAAGCTGTCATTGATTTATGCAAAAATAAATTGCCAATGATCAGTTTTATATTGCACTGAGTTGTGTAAAGACTCCAGGGGGACAGCTTTTTGCAACTTAGGGTGTAATAAACTACTCAAATCAAAAGACTATACCAGGAAAAAGCGTAAGCCAAAGAATAAGACGGTCAGCACAAATCTATGAACAGAGATGATTTATGTCAAGAAAATGTGGTCCCTAAATGTGGGTCTCGTAACAAAACTCAAAACCGCTCAGCGTACTATGGAACGGGGTATACTCGCTCGTTTCTGTGCGAGATAGGATTCGAAATACGCTAATTCATAGAATTACTGATGTAATCGACATATCACGAAGAATTAGCACACTAAGAGGCAATGGGCAGGCCACATCGCTCAACGAACTGATAATTGCTGGAGAATAAAAGTTTGGCAATTTGTGGTGAAATATGAGAGAAGCTCAAGTCCAGATGATGATACATATTTACAACAGTTCGAATTTGAGAAAGGTGAATGGAAAAAGGTCCGTCCTTCCAGCTTGGTATGTATACTAGCATAATATATCGGCAACATAAAGAATTACCTAACTGAAAATCGTTATGGAGTAGTACCTTACATAACAGCTTACGTGATTAAATTGAAAGAATACAGTTTAAGATCTATGCGTGCATATGATATTGAAAGAATTGTCCTCCAACTCCTAACCGCTAAGGAGATGTACCTTCCATCACCAGCTCATCTAAATGAGATTATCACTGCCAGATGCAAATATTTGAATAGTCTTGGAAAATATATGAGACACGTAATATGTCCCTATATAATTTGAAGGTTGGCCTCGATTTCCATGAATTCCCATCATCAGATCATGATTTGGTGACAATGGGACCACCTCGCGAGTTAACTTGAAAGAATATAGCTAAAGGTCTATGCGCGCGTGTGATATTAAAAGAATTATCCTCCAACTCCTAACCGCTAAGGAGATCTACCTTCCATCACCAGCTCACCTAAATGAAATGTTCACTGTCAGATGCAAATATTTGAATAGCTTTGGAAAATATATGAGACACGTAATATGTCCCTATATAATTTGAAGGTTGACCTCGATTTCCATGAATTCCCATCATCAGATCATGATTTGGTGACAATGGGACCATCTCGGGAGTTAACTTGAAAGAATACAGCTAAAGGTCTATGCGTGCAAATGATATTGAAAGAATTATCCTCCAACACCTAACTGTTAAGGAGATGTACCTTTCATCATCAGCTTACTTAAATGATTTTATCACTTCCAGATGCAAATATTTGAAGAGCTTTTGAAAATATATGAGACACGTAATATGTGCCTATAAAATTTGAGGGTTGCCCTCGATTTCCATGACTTCCCATCATCAGATCATGACTTGCTGACAATGGGACCACCTCTGGAGTATACCCTTTAGAAAGAAAAATAATTTTGAAAATCGGCCCACAATTGACAAAAATATCGCTGAACATACATAAAAAAAATACATACAATGAAACATAGAACCTCCTCCTTTTTGAAGTCGGCTAAAAATAAGAATAAAGCTAGGGTTAAATGGAAAGTTTACAAAAATGAATCAGACTACAATTTATTTTCTATGCTTCGCGGTAGGTTTAAAAGGGTGTCATTAAAATGCTACAATAAATACATGAAGTCAGTGGAGGATAACATATCTAATAATACTAAGTACTTTTGGATCTACATACATAACCGTAAAAGTCAGTCAGATATTCCAATCAATGTACATTATAATGGTACAGAAGCGAATACTCCGGTGGGCATTTGTAACCTCTTTTCATCTTTTTTTTTACTCAGTTTTTCTGCCTTCTGATGTTAGAAAATCTTTTAGTATAGACGATATGACCGATATAGATAAAGAAATATTTAATGATACAATTATTAGCGACATACATATATTGGGGGCGAATGTATTAAAGGAACTCGAAGGTCTTGATACGACTAAGAGTGCTGGGCTTGACAACATTCCTCCGTTATTTCTTAAAAATACTGCTAGAACAATAAATAAGCCGTTAGCGATTTTATATAATAAATGCTTATTATAGGGCGTATTTCCTCCAATATGGAAGTCTGCTAGAATAAGACCTATACATAAGGGAGGTACTAAACAAGACGTAATTAATTACCGTCCTATTTCAATTCAGCCAACGCTAGCTATACTCCTATAGAGACTTGTGCATAATAATATCTACCCTTTGTTGCATAAGATTATTCTCCCACAACAACATGGTTTTGTTCGAAAACGCTCTACTATCACTAACCTTATGGTTTATACTTCTGAGCTATTTGATAATCTGGATGCTAACAAGCAAACAGATAGTATCTACACTGATTTTCAAAAGGCTTTTGATCGGATAGATCATAAAATATTATTGGAGAAACTAGCCTTCAATGGTATTCGCGGTAATTTGCTGAGGTGGTTTATCATATATTACAAATAGAACACAAAAAGTAGTCTTAAAAGGATATGAATCGAACACGATTATCATAACAGTTTGCGTTTGCGCGACTTCGGTGACGCACGCGTTTTTAAGGTCGCTGCGCTTTTTGTAGTGAAGAAAAATGTCTAGTAGAAAGTGTGATAGTTGCGATGTAGTAATTAGTGAAGTTCTGGCTTTTATTCAAAATAAACTAGAAGTTATGGATCATATAAGCTTAATACAGCTTTGTTTGAGTGCCTTCTCAGCTGACGATATTACTGAAGCTAAAAATCTTTTATACGAATGTGTGATTTCCGTAAATAAAAAATCTAAGCGCAAAAGAGATGGTAAGACGCAGAAGGATCTAGAGGATATCATAGGAGTGTTTCGGGAGTTGGATCCTAATAAATTTCCAATTTTTGTTGTGCGAAATATTAATAAACTACCCCCAATTCATTTTGATCACATAGACGTTACGAGATTATTAAAAGATTTACTAGTGTTGCAAAAAGATGTTTCCTATATAAAACAAAACTATGCAACTAGTGAAGAGTTTAATGCATTGAAATATGATATGGAAAACATAAAAACAGCATCAATTGTGAACAACTTTGAAATGACTAATGTGAATACATTACGTCGGAGTGGCTTCAATGCAACACTAGATACATACGATAGTGGTCCGATAGGATTACTTCATATTCCAGGATCTCAAACATCTGGTACTAAAGATGCTAGCCCAGAAGAAGTACTGCAGTTACAGAACGTTGACTGCAGTTTAAATAGGACTGCTGCCGCTGTGAGCAAACCATCCCGGGGCGTTATTTCACAAACCACGGAAGAGAGTCCCCATCCAGAATCTCTTACTACTAATAGAATGTCCTCCGTTACTGGGGTACATGTAGGTCAAAAAGTGGCACCCCATTTTAGTACCCAACCAGACTCTAGCCTCGTATTCCCTCATGGACAATCACCACAGCGTAAATCGTATGCTTTATTGGCCGGTGAGGAGGGGAAATGGAATACCGGGAAGCCTAGTGAGGATTGGAAGATTGTCCAGCGAAGGCGATACAGAAATAGACTTGAGACTGCTAAGGGAGAAGCAATAATTGAACCAGATGTAAAGTTTAAGGCGGCGGATATAAAAGTCCCATTATTTGTAAACAATGTTGATAGGGACACATCACCTGAAGACATATCCAATTACATTTTACAGAAAACCAATATTGTGGTATGCCCAGAAAAGTTAAAATGTAAACACGTTCGCGACTATGATGCCTATAAAATCATGGTACCTAGAAGTCAACTTCCTGTATTTATGGATGTGAAAATATGGCCAGATGGTATTACATTTAGGCGCTTCGTCAGCTTCTTCAGGCGAGACGAGGGTGTGGCGAGCAATCGTACAAAACTATAATGGATGTGTGCAAATTAATAAGTTTCAACTGTAAATCCGTTAAAAGATCCGCTATGTGTATAAATCAGCTATGTGACACCGCTGATATCATAGCGTTACAGGAAACCTGGCTCCTGCAGCAAGATATACCTTTCTTAGGAACTATTCACACAGACTTCGAGTACACGGGTAAATCGTCAGTCGACACTTCAATAAATGTACTACGAGGGAGACCATACGGAGGAATAGCAATATTATGGCGTAAAAATGCATTTAACTCGGTATCTATAATTAACTGTACGAGCGATCGCATCACAGCTGTGCGGTTCGAGATAGCAAACCGGTTCTTTATCGTATTCAGCGTGTATATGCCTACGCAGTCAATAGATAATCTACCCGAGTTCACGGAATGTTTAAGTGAAATTAGTGCTATAATAGACAATAATGAAACTGAATCGGTTTTTATTTTGGGAGACTTTAATGCACATCCCACGGAGTTATTTGAGATCGAATTATCGCGTTTTTGTGTTGATCAATCGTGGTTATGTGCAGATATACACAGGTTTGGTTTATGTTCTAGTGAATATACGTTTGTAAGTGATGCACATGGGTGTCGGAGGTGGCTAGACCATTGTCTAGTGACGCAATCGGCATTGGAGACTATTATGGACATAAAGGTACGTTATGATGTTATGTGGTCAGATCACCACCCATTAGAAGTGTACTGTGACTTAAAAATTATCCGTAAAAAGACTTTAACGATAACTAATAATATTAATGGGTCTGTTATATGGGGCGAACGTCAGATCCCACATATTAACGAATATTCTGTGCACTGTAATAATAGACTTAAATTAATTAACTTACCTTTGGTATTTTCACAATGTGTGAACAAAAATTGTAATAATGCCGAACATAAATTAGAATTAGATAAAATGTACAGCAACATTATTTCAATTTTAAGAGAGAGTGCCATGCAGACTTTTGTAAAAAAAAATGTAAATAAACGTAGGAATTTAATTTTTTTTTTTTTTTTTTTTTTTTTTTTTTTTTTTTTTTTTTTTTGCTTATGGCGGCAAACGAGCAGACAGCACACCTGATGGTAAGTGTCACTGCCGCCCATGGACCTTTGCCAATGGTATAGCTAGGCCGCTGCCTACCAATGCAACCCTGAACCCACCCCAGTTAGGCTTCCGGCTCTCTCGCTCACCGAACGAAGCGCAATAGCACATTGCTATTACTCAGACGTCGATCTTCTGCGAGAGTGTGGTACTACCCCAGACGGACCGGCCCGCGGCTGTAGACAGAGAACTGTCCACAGCGTGGTCCTACCACAATATTGGTTGGAATAGACATGTAAGCTCTGCTCATAGGGACGCTCGGTTGAAGTTTCAGGTATGGGTGTCCAGTGGTAGACCGGTACATGGGGAAATATATGATAATATGTATGAGAGTAGAAAAAAGTTTAAGGCTCGACTTAAATGGTGTCAAAATAACCAAGATCAGGTTAAAATGGACATCATCGCGAGTCAAAGATCTACCAAGAATTTCGTAGAATTCTGGAAGAGCGTTGGTAGACTGAACCTTAAGTCGGGCCTCCCTGTGAGTGTAGCTGGTGAATCAGAAAAAAAAAGTATAGCTAATTTGTTTAAGAATCACTTTTGTGTGAAGTCTGCCACTAAATATTCTGTACCGGTGTTCGATTCTGAGGAGTGTCGTGACAAGGAAAATATCTTTATATCTGCCAAAGAAGTTACCGATGTAGTTCAACATATGACCAGGGGTAAATCTCCGGGTCACGACGGTCTCAGCGTTGAGCATCTGCAGAATGCAGGTCCTCACTTGCCTAGAGTATTAGCTACGTTCTACTCACTATGTATTGGTCATTCCTATCTGCCTCAAAACTTGATAAAAACTATAGTGGTGCCAGTACTCAATAATAGAACGGGTGATATCTCAGATAAAAATAATTATAGGCCAATATCATTGGCTACTATTATAGCTAAAGTATTGGACCGGCTTCTTGATAAACACCTCTCAAAGCACCTACAAATACATGATGGGCAGTTCGGTTTCAGACCGGGTCTGTCCACCGAGAGTGCTATAATGAGCTTTAAATATACAACTAGATATTACACGGACAGAAAGACGCCGGTTTATGCTTGTTTTTTAGATCTTTCGCGGGCTTTTGACACAGTATGTTATGACATACTGTGGCGAAAGCTCCGTGACACAAGTTTGCCCAAAGGGATATGTTCTATTTTTGAGTATTGGTACGCCAATCAAATTAATGTTGTAAAATGGTCTGGGGAGTTTTCTAATCCATACGGGTTGGAATGTGGAGTGAGGCAAGGGGGAGTAACCTCTCCCCACCTCTTCAACCTTTACGTCAATGAATTAATAGATGGTCTCAGCAGACAACCGATTGGATGCTATATTGATGGTACTTGTATCAATAATATTAGTTATGCTGACGATATGGTGCTGCTGGCACCATCTATTAGTGCTCTTAGAAAACTATTGAGTATATGTGAAAAGTATGCTGAAAGCCACGGGTTACATTATAATGTGCAAAAAAGTGAGTTCATGGTATTTGTACCTAGGGGCAAAAACTTAGCAGAGGTACCGTCAGTGATGCTATGTGGGACTGCATTAAAACGGGTAACCCAATTCAAGTATTTGGGACATGTCGTCTCTGAAAATCTTAGCGATGAGCTGGATATAGAGAGGGAACGAAGGGCATTGACCGTGAGAGCTAACATGTTGGTCCGTAGGTTTTATCGATGCTCGCGGGAAGTCAAAATTACTTTGTTCAAGTCTTTTTGCCAAACTTTTTATACGAGTGGTCTATGGTCCACATATACTCAAAAATCGGTCAACACCCTTCGCGTCCAATATAACAATGCCTTTAGGTTACTGTTGAGGCTCCCGCGATTCTGTAGCGCATCTGGTATGTTCGTCGAAGCGCACACTGACGGGTTTCATGCCTGTATGCGAAAAAAAATTGCGTCGCTGCTATGCAGAACCTGTGCGAGCACCAACACCATTCTAAAGACCCTAGCCTCTAAATGGGACAGCCCTTTTTTTAAACACTGTGTTCGGATATTGATGGCATAGGACACTGTTCTATCAGTTTTCGAATACTGTTGTTATTATTTAATTATTACTTATTTTTAAGATTGTAACATGATCTAACATAGGTTAAGTTTAGTTACTAACAATACTATGGATCTCTGATGTCTGATATAAATAAATTATTATTATTATTATTTTATTTTAAAAATAAATTTCTCCCTTTCAAGGGGTAATTAAATATAATCATACGGGCCATGGCCAAGCATGATTATAATTGTAACCTTAGCACATGGTGTTAATTGCTGATATGGTTGATGTAGTGAAAAACTTACGAGTAAGTCGACAAGTGTTGAGAATAACTGCTTTCTGTAACATATGAACTGTATATTGTGGCATCTGTAATATATTTAAACTCCGTTTTAAGCTCTTGGGTATTATTCCAGTGGCCGAGAGAACTATTGGGACAATGTGTACAGTTTCTGCATGCCACTGGCACTTTAACTCTATTGCTAGTTCTTGGTATTTTGAAAGTTTCTCAGATATAGTGGTTTGAATATTATGTGTGTTTGGTACGGCTATGTCAATTAAATAAGCAGTTTTGCTTTCTTTGTCAAACAATGTGATGTCAGGTCTATTGAAGTGTATGGTCTTGTCAGTAATAATAGTTCTATCCCAATATAACTTATGCCTATTATTTTCTAATATGGTGTCCGGTTTATACTTATAATATGCAGTCTTTTTTTGTATAAATCTGTATTTATGTGCAAGATGCTGATGTACAATGGAAGCTACCTGATCGTGGCGATGTTTGTAGTCGGTTTGTGCTAAAGATTTGCAAGCGGATGTGATATGCTGTATGGTCTCAGAGTTCAAGTGGCAGTGTCTACATGTATCTGTTGGGAGATTAGGTGTACGTATTATATATTTTTGGTAATTTTGGGTGTCGAGTACTTGGTCTTGGATAGCCATCATGAAAGCTTCTGTTTCAGGAAATAGTTCACCGCGGCGCAACCAGGCATTCGACGCGGCTTTATCGATATATGATAGCTGCAGGTCATTACGATGTCTTCCGTGTAGGGATTTCTGTTCCCATATTGCGATTTTATCCTTAATACTGACTGTTCGTTCCTTTCGCTGGGGATTTCTATCTGCGAGGTTCAGTGGAGTGAGACGTTTGTCTGCAAGTGATACTATTTTGCAGAAAGTGGTATAGTCGGCATGTTGATGAAAATATTTTCTCAAGGTTGATATTATGTTGTTATGTAAATTCATTATATCTACAATGCCTCGCCCGCCTTCATCTCTTGGGAGCGTTATTCTCTGCACACATGATCTTGGGTGGTGTTTTCGGTGGGCTGTTAGAGTGGTATTAATAATGCGCTGTAAGTTGAGGAGATCAGTTTGAGTCCAGTGTATTATGCCAAATGAGTATGTAAGAATAGGAATTGCGTAGCTATTAATGGCCTTAATTAAGTTGCGCGAATTGAGTTGAGATCGGAATAGGATATTAAGTCGGTGTCTGAAGTTTACTTTTAAAGTTCTTTTTGTCTCTGTTTGTTCAATTTGTCGTGCTTGATTGAAACCTAAATATTTATAAAAAGTGTTAAATTCTAAAGATTCAATGGTATGTCCTGTATCTAATGTGTAACTGTTTTGGATGACTTCTCCATTTCGAACAGAGAATGTTTTGCACTTATCAATCCCAAATTCCATGCGGATATCGTTTGAGAATGTTTGAGTAATGTCTGCAAGACGGTGTAGTGATTGTGTAGAGCCGCTGTATAGTTTTATATCGTCCATGTACATGAGATGTGTAAGTGTTGTTCGTTTGTGTAGTGTAGTAATCGTGTAACCGAGATTAGATTTTTTAAGCAAATGAGAGAGAGGATTAAGGGCTAAACAGAACCATAAAGGGCTAAGAGCATCGCCCTGGAAGATACCGCGTCGTATTGGTATCTCTGATGTAGCTACGTTAGAGTGGCCTATTGTATTAATCATGGTTGACCAGTGTTGCATGGAATGGTTAAGAAAATTTATGATCTGTGGGTGGATTTTATTTTGGCGAATAACATATAGAAGCCAGCTGTGTGGTACAGAATCGAATGCTTTTTTGTAATCAACGTACATAGTATTAATATTTCTTTTCTTCATAATGGCCTGTTTCATAGCTACGGAATCTATAATGAGTTGCTCTTTGCAGCCTTGACTGTTTTTTTGGCATCCCTTCTGTTCTTGGTAGAGTATATTGTTATCAGTTATATGTTGGTGAATAAGTTCAGCTATGCATGCGGTCAATATTTTATAAATAGTCTGTAGACAAGTGATAGGTCGATATTTGGCTGGATTTTGGTAATCGCTATCCTTCGATATCATATAAGTGATTCCTTGTGTAAAGTATCGCGGCATTTTGTCAGGTGTATGTATGAATGTATTTATGTAATTATAAAGTAAGTGATGTATGGTTGTGAATTTTTTATACCAGTAGTTATGTATTCGGTCACGTCCAGGAGCTTTCCAATTATGAGTTTTATTAAGAACGCGCATGAATATTTCTAAAGGTATGTGCTGAAATTCCATCGGTCTAACTGTAGTCATTGATGCCGAATATGATCCAAGCCATTGCGCTTCTGTATTGTGACTTACTGATTCCGACCAAATATCTGACCAGAAACTGTGTAAATCTTGAATGGGTACTATCTGTGTAGATCTAGCGAGTGTGGTTCTACCGGAATAATTTTGCGTGTTAGACGCAAGATTCCTATAGAAGAGCTTTTCATTGTAAGTGAATTGAGTGTTCTGTATTTTTCTACGAGTACAATTAAGATATCTTCTTAACCTAGTAGTCGCTGCATTAAGCTTTTGTTTGAGTGTATCAAGGAACTGTTCATTAGTTATGTTAGGGTCTTCATGATGCGTGTGCGTACGATGTTTATTCTTAATTTCTTCTACAAATGTAACTAATCTATTGCTTCTATTACCTCTACTATATTCTATTAGTCTGGCTATATCTCGCCTAAGGTTTTCTATCTTTCTTTGCATTCTTTTTTGCCAGTTAGGTATTTTATTTGAGTTTTGGGTAGGTAATGTGTTAGTGTCTTTAATTTTACTACCATTGCAGGTTGCAACTGTATAGGCGGCGCAGTAAATTATTGTTTGTGTGAGCGAGAAATCATGGGCCATGGAGGTGTAATGTGGTAATATACAAGTATTAACAAAATTAACTATCCCAGCTAGCTTCTTAGACGGTTTCTGTTTTGGTATATAAGGTCGATTGCATGGGCTGCTATTCCTATATCTCTGTAATGTAATTTTAAACTGTTCCATGATTTTTTCTGTCTCATAATTATCTAGTTTATGATTATTTTGAAATTTTAAGGTAGTGTGAGTATATAAAGATTGTTCAGAGTTCTCTTCCATTGTTGATTGATTGGTCAAGGGAATATCTAGTGTGTGTGCCTGAGCTTCAACTTCCTGTGGTTCTGACCGTGTTGTCATTATTAAGACATTTTCTGTACTGTGATTATGAGAGTTATGGTTGCAAATTACGTCACTTCTTATTTCTTGGAGTCTTTCGTCGCTAATCATTTTATTGTTAAGTATAGCTCTAAGTTGATCTGATATTCTCTGTTCACTAACTTCTGATAATTCTGGGTGTTCATTTATAATTGCTTGATGAAGAGGTCGTCGATATGCTGTTCTATTTTCACCCAGCCTTGTAATTTTATAGTAATGCCGTATAATGGATTCGTTATATTCTACTGTCCACTTTCTCCGTCGCCCTATCATTTGTCGATTGCTGCTATTTGATAGATTGCTGTTGTTCTGTGTTTGCTGTAGGTAAGTTATGACCTCGGTGTTTATGTTATCAAGTGTTTCTTGTGAAAGTAAATTATTGCGAATTATTGCTCTACATTGATCTCCCAGTCTTTGTTTTGATGCATTCATATGTGGGTATTTGTGTGTGAATTCGTGATATAAATGATCAAGGTATATTTTGCTTGTATTTAGTTTAGTAGCTATGAGGTACGTACGCCAGATGAATGTATTCATTTCTTCTGACCATCTCTTGCGCGCACGATTTTTGCTTGAGGCGGGTGCAGATGTAGTGGCATCGGCCTTCTGCACAACATCCTCAGAGGCAGCTGTTGAGATCGATGATGGTGAAGTTTGAAGTGAGAATTGCATCTGTATAAGTCCTTGATTCGCTCCCAGATGGAATATGCTGTATGTATTTGAGACCCACTCTACGCGAAATACTCAAATTTTCTTGAACGTGTTCAAAAAAAATTCTTACGTTGTATGCACTATAAATTCAACTACACTTACCACTCTTACGACAGTCTATTACAAAAATATAACCTTTTAGACCTTAAATCGTGGAGGATACAGATGCAAGTAATGTTTATCCACGACATCTGTCATAACAGGTACGACTGCCCTGATATTGTCAATAGAGTTACCTATAATATGCCTATAAGATCGTATACACGAGACTGTCGTCCACCTCAATTCTTTGCTATACGAACCTCACGCACCAATGCAGGCAAGCGTGCACCCATTCGTCGTGTACTTCACACTTATAACTATAATTGTAGTGAAATTGATATTTATGCGAACAGCACTGTTGTTTATAAAAGAATGGTTATTAAAAAAATATTTGGACTTAATACTGTACATCGGATGTAAATACATAAGATAATTTTTACATATCTACTATTGTATATCTTACTACGTAATTATTTGCTGCTATGTGTATATGTGTGTATGTATATGTATGTATGTGTATTAGGATGATTTTTTTTTTTTACTTTTTTTTTTTTCGGTCCCATCGTGAATTCTTGTTGGAAATACCCAAAAAAAAATTCCCTGAAAGTTTGAGCCCTTAATGTTAATTAACGTCCTCGACCAAGGCGTGTGAAGATTTCCCATTGAAAATACACAAAAACTCTGATTTTTAATTTTTGAATTTCTAAAGCTCAGCGGCATTTCATGGGATCACTTTGATCGAAAATGGTTTTTTCTCAGAATTGAACGCTCTACAAAAGTGCCCATTGCCGCAAAGTCGTAACTCACACTGGCGAGGCAGTACGGGCCACTAAACCAGATTTTTTCATAAAATTCGCGTTTTTTCGCATTTATCTCGTAAATATCAAGAGCTACGGAAAAAATGTGAATGACAAACTTGTAGAAAATTCAATTTTCAACAAAAAAGTCCTATGGACCAAATCGCTAAGATCAATATTAAGCGAGATATTAAGCCTTGAATATATTTTTTCGTGAAATTTTGGCCTGGTTCAGTGGCCCGTACTGCCTCGCCAGTGTGAGTTACGACTTTGCGGCAATGGGCACTTTTGTAGAGCGTTCAATTCTGAGAAAAAACCATTTTCGATCAAAGTGATCCCATGAAATGCCGCTGAGCTTTAGAAATTCAAAAATTAAAAATCAGAGTTTTTGTGTATTTTCAATGGGAAATCTTCACACGCCTTGGTCGAGGACGTTAATTAATATTAAGGGCTCAAACTTTCAGGGAATTTTTTTTTGGGTATTTCCAACAAGAATTCACGATGGGACCGAAAAAAAAAAAGTAAAAAAAAAAAAACACCCTAATGTGTATGTGTGTATGTGCGTGCATTTACGTGCGTGCGTGTGTATGGGTATATATTTTTAACTATAACTAAAAATACAAAAAAAAAATCATACATGCAGGCCCTCTTCTCTCAACCTGTACTACTTTTATATGAATGTGTATATTTGTCCAATCGGTGGTAAACGGTGTGGATATCACTTTTTTTTTATATTGTACAACTTCAAACCACTATAACCAAACTTTATTGTGATATTGTTTGTTTACCCAATAAAGTGAAAAAAAAAAATTAGAACGTCAATAACAATTACTATTTTATTTTAATTTTAAATTAGTTTTACGAGTTTCCACATTAGATTATTGTACAAGAAAGTCACCCACAACGTTCATTATGTAAATAACTTAATACATACATACCATCACACCATGTCCCTTGCAGGGTAGGCAGAGAGTACAGAGTGCCAGAGAACTCCATCCTTGCATACTTCACTTGCATCCTCAACATTCATAATTCTCTTCATACACGTTCGCCGGTTTCGGAAACTCTTGACTCCACCTTCCTTCAGTACATGACCGATCTGGTCTAGGTAGGTTAGTCTCGGTCTCCCCCGGTACCTACATCCTTTCACTTTCGCATTGTATATCTTCTTAACCAGACGTTCGTTCAGCATTCTTTCCACATGTCCGAACCATCGGAGCATTCCCTTTCGCATCTTTACACGAATACTCTCATACCTACTCGCTTTCTTGCGTCGTCGTTACGAATGCGATCGATCAGCCTCACTCAACAGATTTTCCGTAGAGATCGCATTTCGACCGCATTAATTTTACTTTCATACTCTTTTCTGCATACCCAACTCTCGCTTCCATACAGTAATGTTGGGAAAAGCACTGCATTATGTATTGCTACACGTGCCTTCTGGCTGAGGTGGTGGCTACCGAGAAGTCGTCCCAACGCTCCGTTCACTCTATTTCCCGCATTCACTCTTCGCTCTATATCAGTGGTGTACCTTCCATCTCGGCTAAATCCACATCCAAGATATACAAATTCATCCACTTGCTCCAGTACATCATTACCTATTGTTACTCTTACATCTGTTCTGGCTTCATCTCTTTCAAAGACCATTATTTTGGTTTTGCTTACATTCACGTGTAGACCCCTTTTCTTACAATCTTCTTTCATTGTGTCGACTAGGGTCTGCAGGTCAGTTGCTGACTGTGCCAGCAGGACTGCATCATCTGCATATAGCAGAGCAGTGACTACTGAGTCGCCCATCTGGACTCCCACATTCATATCGTTCAACCTTTGGAGACATTTATCCAAATATATGATAAACAGCCTGGCTGACAGAACGCACCCCTGCTTAACGTCGATATTGACGTCAAACCAAGGCGACATTCCATCATCCAGCCGCACACAGGCTCTACAGCCCATGTAACTGGACTGCACAGCCCGTAGCAGTTTACCGTTAATACCATACTCCGGTAAAATGTCCCAAAGTTCCTTTCGTACAACCGTGTCAAATGCTCTCTCCAGATCCACAAAACTGCAGAAAACCCTCTGACCTAGAGCCAGATGCTTCTCCACAATGCTGCGCAGAGAGAATACTTGATCCATGCATCCCCTTCCACTCCTGAAACCTCCTCGTGTCTTACACAGTAAATCCTCGGACACCATCCTCATTCTCCTTTCAATAATTTTACCATACACTTTAGCTGCCAAACTGGTCAAGCTTATGGCTCTGTAATTTGCGCAGTCATAACGTGAATCCTTGTTTTTAAACAAAGGCACGATGACCGCGCTATTCCAGTCCCTGGGAACCATTCCCGAGCTCCAACATAAACTGAGGAGCAACAGAAACGCCTCCCAGACACAGGAGCCACCAAGCTTGATCATCTCGGCAGACACCATATCAATGCCCGCTGCCTTACCATATTTCAAACTTCTTATCGCCCATTCAACTTCATCCATACTGATGCCATCAAGGGACGCCGGTGCTGAATGGTGATCTACTAAACCATACGCGACACCGGTGCCAACCGTAGTATCCGCATACATATAGCCAAAATATTCGCTCCATCGGCTCTTGTGTTTGTGTAAGACTGTCTCCACCTTTAGACCTTACTTTATTCATTCTGAAGGTTGACCAACCACCTCGAGACTTCTTCACCTCCCTCCAAAAGAGTTAGGTGTTACCTTCGAAGTTTTTAGTCAGCCTATCTTCTGCACTCATATTTGCTCTATCACGTTTCTCTTTCACTAAGGCCTTGGTGTCATTCTTACATTGCCGATATATTTCTTTCTTCTGTTCAGTCATACTGTCATTCAGATTCAAAGAAGAGACATAGTCCAGCCACGCTTTCTTCTTTTGCTCTACGGAAGCTGCCACTTCCGCATCTCACCATGCATCACCATTTGTATTTCTATGCTTCTTTTAACTTCCACATACTTCTTTCGCTGTATCTACAATACTCTCTTTCAATATTAACTTAATAGTTAATAGTTCTTTAAAATTTCAGATTTATTGTTTGCAGTCATGCTTATACGTTTGACCAAGGTTATTGTGTATTAAAAAATGCTAAACGTCAAAATGCACTTCTTAGATTAGATGAACTATAGTGACTTTTTTAATATAATTAACAAAAACACTAATTTCATTGAGGCCGAAAACAGCAATTGCATTACAAATTATTGTCCTGGAGTCGGTACTTATGGCACTTGGCAGTGTAGGTCCCTAAGATCATTAGTGTAGTTATACCTTATTTCAATCTACATTCACGAATATTAGACTCCAATCTCTCACAGCTACGGGCACGGCACCATTATGGTACGGGATTACTATAAACTTATATTTTAACTTTGTTTTATGATGACGCTGCATTATGTCCTGTTTTCTTTTCTGATGTCATCTGTGGAAACAAAAGTGGTAGCATTGTATAGTATTGTATTTTTATTCTGTCACCATATATATGCATTGTATGTATGTATGTATAAAATCGTATGAGTTATATATTTCTATTTGTTTTCAGACCTGTAAAACAAGAAGAATCAGATGTAAATAATGAAACCACATCAAAAATTAAACATGAAACAGAGCACTGTGAAGGTATTTGAACTTGTGAAAATAATTAAATAAGAATATAAACCACATACAGAGAAATTCTTTGCTGCTATTTGCTGTGTGATAGCGGCTATGAATACTATCAATACTTACTTTGCTCGTAGATGTTGTAAGACGACTAAGTCTTATGACCTGGAGCAACTACATATGATGCCGTTTGGTCAACATTTACATTCCCAAAAAGGGGTGACGTCTGGCAGGCGGCTGGTCATAAAACTATAGCCTATAACTTTTACAATATGTACTATGAAAGAAGAGTACATATTGTATCGACCCTAAGTAATTGAGATAAGAGTAAGAGAATGATGATACAGTGAAATTCATTATATATTTTCATTTTACAGAGGTGCAATATTTAGAGGATATTACTGAAGCAGAGAAAATGCATATAATACAACACAGTAACAAAGGAAAGAAACCCAGGTAATACTTTATATTTTTAAAGAGAGGAGCTGAGAATACAATGTATCCCATGGAGCAGTGGTCGGTAACACGCGGACCGCGAACGTCTTTGCAGCTCGTGAATGTTTTGCAAATAAATTATAAATATCAAATTAAATTCATGAACGAACCGCGATCGACCATATACGGTATAGTCTAGGGTTAATAATCACGCCTGACGCTGCCGGCTGTCGTGAAAGTGATGGTCGACAGCGTCTGGAACTGGGACGCGGTCGCCGCCTTCTGCGAGGCTGTCATCTCGCAGAAGGAAGCGGCGGAACGAGTCTGGGAGGATTTCCGTGACCCGGGCCGCCGGCCGGGGTGGCGCAGGCGCGAATGTCCGCGTGGCCCGCTCGCACGGCGAAGAGAGGTGTTTGCAGGGTGGGCCCATGGGGTTGCGTGCCGCCTCTTTTGTTGCCCCGGATCGATTTGTCGGGGCGCGACCACATCCATGGTCCACCCTGCAGGGGGAAAAAAAAGGGTTAATAATCACGACCTGGGAACATTGCCGTAGACTTGTTCCCCAGCTCGTCGGCGCGGCGTTCGCGCTCTCACGGTTTATACCGAACGTGGGCGGACCTAATGTGGAAGGTCGATGGCTGTACGCGGGAGTAATCCGCTCAATGGTGCTGGATGGCACACCCGTATGGGCGAAGTCTCTGACCGTCTGGCTCAGGGCTCTTCTTCGGCGTCCACAGAGAGTCATGGCGGTCAGGGCCATCCGCGGTTACCACACAGTGGCGACCGAAGCGGCGTGTGCATTGGCCGGAACTCCCCCGTGGGACCTGGTGGCGGAGATGCTTTCCGATCTCTACAGGCGGGCGTCTGCAATATGCGACGAGGGCGGCGTTATATTGTACAGCGAGCTAGCCGCCGTCGTTGCCGGGACATTACTGCCCGATGGGTTACGCTGCTGGAGAGGCGTTGTTCGGTGTTCGTACCGTTGAGGCCCTCCGGCCTGTACTAACAGAGTGGATGGAACGGGCAGCACGGAGTCCTCTCTTTCCGGCTGGCGCAGATCTTGTCTGGGCATGGTTGCTTCAACAAGTATCTGTACACGGTCGCAAGGAGGGATTTGATTTCGTCCTATCAACAGTACGGCAGTGACGAGGACACGCTGCAGCATACGCTCGAGGTTTGTACGACCTGGGCTCAGCAGCACCGTGTCTCGTCGTTGCCATCGGTGCCGACCTAACGCTGCTGGCTACCATGAAAGCGATGGTCGCCACCGTCAGGAACTGGGAGGCCCACTTGCACAGCGTGGAAGGTTACGGTTGCGTGAACATTGCAGAGCGGGTTTATGGGGCGCGCGCCGTTTCATCTGTCGCCCCGGACGGATTTAGCGGGGTGTGACCAACCTTAGCCTGCTGCAAAAAAAGGGTTAATATCACTAGTGCGGCCCGCCTTTAGTTTATTTTTCCACCTTGCGGCCCTTGTCTGCCAAAAGGTTGCCGACCACTGCTATAGAGTACTCTGCTATAAATAATGCTCATCAACACTTGTACGGAAAGAATAAACTAATTTCAACTTCGTAGTGTTGTCCCTGTCGCACACTACCAGTATGACGTCACATCGCAGCATTGACAGTCTGGTCTTTATTAATAGCATAGTATTAAAACAATTCTGATTATTTATAAATACCCGATACGAAACGAAAAATGATGTCACAAGCGGGGTTCGAACCCGCACCTATTGGGAATCCGGCCCAACCGTGCTGCCACTTACACCATCGTGAACTATTTTAGGACATGCAAATTTCGATTCATATTATATCTTACGTCTTCAAGGTGACGTATGCCATCTATCGGACAATGTTTACACATTGTATAGACTTAATACTTCAAACTTTACAGTTAGAATTGTATTAAACGATGACACAACCTTGTTATTCAAATTACTGAAATTTTTAGCATTTAATATGCTTAATTATTTATAAATACCCGATACGAAACGAAAAATGATGTCACAAGCGGGGTTCGAACCCGCACCTATTGGGAATCCGGCCCAACCGTGCTGCCACTTACACCATCGTGAACTATTTTAGGACATGCAAATTTCGATTCATATTATATCTTACGTCTTCAAGGTGACGTATGCCATCTATCGGACAATGTTTACACATTGTATAGACTTAATACTTCAAACTTTACAGTTAGAATTGTATTAAACGATGACACAACCTTGTTATTCAAATTACTGAAATTTTTAGCATTTAATATGCTTAATTATTTATATTTAATGTCCTAAAATAGTTCACGATGGTGTAAGTGGCAGCACGGTTGGGCCGGATTCCCAATAGGTGCGGGTTCGAACCCCGCTTGTGACATCATTTTTCGTTTCGTATCGGGTATTTATAAATAATTAAGCATATTAAATGCTAAAAATTTCAGTAATTTGAATAACAAGGTTGTGTCATCGTTTAATACAATTCTAACTGTAAAGTTTGAAGTATTAAGTCTATACAATGTGTAAACATTGTCCGATAGATGGCATACGTCACCTTGAAGACGTAAGATATAATATGAATCGAAATTTGCATGTCCTAAAATAGTTCACGATGGTGTAAGTGGCAGCACGGTTGGGCCGGATTCCCAATAGGTGCGGGTTCGAACCCCGCTTGTGACATCATTTTTCGTTTCGTATCGGGTATTTATAAATAATTAAGCATATTAAATGCTAAAAATTTCAGTAATTTGAATAACAAGGTTGTGTCATCGTTTAATACAATTCTAACTGTAAAGTTTGAAGTATTAAGTCTATACAATGTGTAAACATTGTCCGATAGATGGCATACGTCACCTTGAAGACGTAAGATATAATATGAATCGAAATTTGCATGTCCTAAAATAGTTCACGATGGTGTAAGTGGCAGCACGGTTGGGCCGGATTCCCAATAGGTGCGGGTTCGAACCCCGCTTGTGACATCATTTTTCGTTTCGTATCGGGTATTTATAAATAATTAAGCATATTAAATGCTAAAAATTTCAGTAATTTGAACAATTCTGATTGTTATTAAATAAAATAGAACTACAAACTTTTTTAAATACTTGTAGTTTTAACAACTTTTGTATATATACTTTTGACTATAGTCCATAAAATATAGCTTGATCTCTGTGACAATTGTCACTAGTGCTGCACGCTTACGATGTAGTCCGTATTTTTTTGATGTAATTCTTTATTTTTTATAGTAATTTGCTACTGCAATTGAAACATAATGTTAGAAAATCTTATTGAATTTCAATCAAATGAATGGGTGTGTAGTCTCGGGGTCACCAGTGTTGTCGTGGTTGTGGAAAGTAGTGAAAGAAGTAGACAACACAGAAAATAGCAGACAGTTTATTCATCGTACAGGTTTACATGAAATTACAGTTTGAAGGAGTGAGAGTAGAAGATACAGTAAGAAGAGTGAAATGAGTACAGTTGAGAAGTCGTTATAATTACGTTATGGGCGAAAGCGGTAAACCGGACAAGCATGCGGGTGCGCGTGAATGCAATTTTGCGCCGACTGACTGGCCGCGTCTTCGTAATGCCGTGGTCGTGCAACCCGGGCCGCCCCTCCGCACGTCTCGGTGCGGGCTGAGCACAATGGGCAGCGCGCGCGGCGACCGGTACATTATCTAATAGAAAAGATAGGTTTGTTTGTCCGCCTTACATACATAAAATATTATTAATACAAACAAAAATTATATAATATTAATATAAAACTAAAAATAATACAAACATTGATGTAATCCTTTAAAATCAATTGATATATAATTTATGGCAAACGTCACAGGTGAATCGATTATAAATGTAAAACAATCTATGAAAATCTTATTGTATTTAAATCAATGGATTTTATTTACCTAATTTAAACTAAAGTTGTTAATTAATTCTTTTTGTTATTATCGTATCGCAGTTTGAAAATAACATCGCAGTAAAATAATGAATGTACTGCGCGCGAATTTATGGTAAAAATACTGGGTCTTATAATCTTATATTATGTAGTTTTTTGAGAATAACTTATAGTTATTCTGAAAAATTCTTCGAAAAAAACATTGTCCGGTAGATGGCATACGTCACCTTGAAGACGTAAGATATAATATGAAGCGAAATTTGCATGTCCTAAAATAGTTCACGATGGTGTAAGTGGCAGCACGATTGGACCGGATTCCCAATAGGTGCGGGTTCGAACCCCGCTTGTGACATCATTTTTCGTTTCGTAATCGGGTATTTATAAATGCTTGAGAAGATATTTCGAGAATATTTCGATCTAGAAATAAATATTGTTAATATTGATAGTGATATACTAAAACGTATACAAGATTGTAAATTTGATATGCCATGCAAGTGCTTTCCCATTGATTATTTAAAAAAACTTTATATTAGATTTAGAATTTATCATTCGATTAAGAGATATAACAAATTATTAAAAATCATAAATTACAAAAAAAAAACTATTTAGAGTAAGAAATTTGTAAAAAAAATTCCATTCATAAAAAAGCTGTCAAACGTTTTGTGTATTTATTTTCATCCTCATGTGCCAACCCTATCAGAATAGGTAACAATTTTGCTCGCTTCTTAGAAGCTTGGTCTCTGTACGTTTATTTACTCATGTGGTATAGATAAGACCCAATACTTTTACTTAAGGTTTAATGTTCCACTCTTGCTAATAAAAGCTTCATGTAGGTACCTAAAACAGTTTTAACGTATAGATTATTTAAAAATATTTCCACCTTTTACGTCACGAAGTATAGATACACAGGAGTCCGAACGTAATGTTAAAAGAATGGTCTCAATTTAGGGGACAGAACTTTTTGCCGGTAGAGCGCGCCACTCTTCAAGAAATACTTATTCGTTTAAAATTTTAAATCTTTACATGGGAAGTTTTGTTGCTATTAACAGCTGTGAAAAGTATTGTATAAATGATAATGCATCATTGCTGTGTATTTGGATGTAGGAAGCCAGGGAACCATTCATTTCCAAAAGAAAAAAGCTAGAAAACTATGAGAAGCAGCAACTCGTCAAGACTTTCATCCCAAAGAACATTTGAAAATATGTTCAACATATTTTAAATCCGAAGATTTCATTCAAATTGGAAAGCATTCAGGTGATTTAATCTCATTTATAGAATAACATTTACTTTTATCACCTAAAACAAGTATTTATGATTTTATTCCTAACATAACCTAAAATCTTAATTATTATTTCCAGGACTAAATAATACCAGGCGCATTTTAAAGAAGGGAATGGCCTTCAGTATTTCCATGGACTAAAATTGAAGATATAAAGTCTGAACAAAGGCGAGAACGTGATCAGCGCGTGATTCTAAACGAAAATTGTGTTTTTCATATATTGAAAAGTGTGATGGCTTAGCTCATACTCCAAGTGTTACTACAGCTACATGCAATACTTCATCCAAGGCGACAGCATTGGACTTTGGCATCGATTGTGTTGAAGAAATTGTGATCCAAGAAAATAGTGTATATAACTTGGAAAATGTGCAAAATGATATTGGTATTGTTCGTGAATGTGCAACTCAAAAAAATTACCAATTTTACACAATAGAATCCTTTAGGAATTATGCTAAAGGTATTGGCTTTTTATACTGGATTTGAATCATAAAGCAAATTTATGTTTGTGTTTTATATTTTGTGCCCTGAAGCCTATTCAATAACCTATAAAAGAAGTTGTCTTAGGTCTGAGTGTTGAAGACCAGTTCTTTTTGACGTTAACGAAGTTGAGGAGAAATAAGGAAGACTATGAGCTATTTCGTTTTTTTGATGCAAGTCCCTGTATTGTATCAAACATATTTATTACATGCATTAACTTTTTGCATCAAATGTGGTCAATGCTGAATATTTGATAGCCTGACAGGTAATTAGTGGATTTCTACATGCCTGAAGGATTTAAAAAATATTACCCTTCTACTAGAGTCATTGTAGATTGTACGGTAATACCTATACAACAACCTGTTAATCCATATATACAAAGAGCCGCATGGAGTTCATACAAGAACCGTTCTACTGTTAAGTATGAAGTAAGTCATTTTTAAGGCAAAAAGTCAGTTGCCTGGTATGACCATTGTAGCAGATTGCAAACTTTCTTCAAAGAGAATATACATTGTATGTGTTATAGGTTTAACTAAAATCTATTGTATATTGCACAATTCTGTGAATATTATATTCCTCTCTTGTCAAAAATATATTTTGTATGTGTTATGACATGTAACTTCCATGAAAATATTGTTAAAGTACAGCATAACTTCTTCTACTCTGTATTTTTTAACTTTAATAAAGTTTTCATTTACTATTTTTGTATTTTTATTTAAAACAATTTTTATAAAGTAAATACTCATTTATCAAAGTAAATTCATTTAATCAATAATTTAACAATGACATGTGGGTATTGCTTAACATTTAAATTATTTATAGAAACATTTGAGATACTTTAAACTTTAACAAACAGATGTAAATATCGCTTAATATTAAAATTATTTAAAGAAACAGTTGGCATACATTTTACTTTAAAAACCACATTATAAGTATTGCTTATTATTAAAATAATAATTATTTGTAGAATCATTTGGCGTAGTTTTTACAGAGTACTTTGTCTAGTACCTAATGCTGGTCGGCGGGCCACCGAAGTCAAAGATCGGGTACCGGTGGCCCGCTCGCACGGCGAAGAGAGGAGTTTGCAGGGTGGGTCCATGGGGTTGCGTGCCGCCTCTTCTGTCGCCCCGGACGTTTTTGTCGGGGCGCGTTTCATCACTAATTGCATAATTATTTTTGCTTGTAAGGGCACTTTACCTCTAAAATCGCTTCTTTGCCAATAAGTCTATCAAGAGACGCCCCCAAATATGGCTTATTTTTAGATAAAAACAATCCACAATTTTGCACCTTCATTGCAGTACTTCATAAAAATGTATAGCCCCTGACTCACAGTCTTTTTCATGTAGTGATTGTTTGTATTTGAACTCTAATGTATTCAAAATTCTTTTGGCTACCTACATTATTTTTGCTTTTATAGAAACTGCTTTGCAACATGTATGGAAGTAACTAGCTGTTATATGATTTCTGCGAATTATATGCCATTCAAAGTTATCAGCCTGATTTCTCGGCAATTGTTCAATATCTCTTATATTGCTGTCTGTTATATCACCAGATTGGTCACATATTGAAGGAAGGTGAAGTCAAAAGTGTCCGTAACCGGCGAGCGTGTATGAAGAGAATTATGAATGTTGAGGAAGCGTCAGAGTGTCAGAGAACTCTATCCTTGCATACTTCACTCGCTTCCTCAACATTCATAATTCTCTTCATACAATATTATATCACAATGATGTAAGTTTAGCAAAATTTCTTTTTCCAGGTTTGCAGCATCTATCTTACCCGTGAGTGATCGTAAGAGACGACTAAGGGATATAAAACGCATATAACATCTATTGCAAGAGAAGGAAAACTCGAAACAAAACCCTATACCAACACATCTGACCAGCGTGGTATAGTAGGTTAAGTTCCCTCCCATTACGGAGGAGGCCCGAGCTCAACAGTGGGACATACATGGGCTGTGATGATAATGATGATATGGGAAGATAATTAATATTTTCGATATTTTTCTTTTTCTTGAAGGTAATTTGTCAGCTTTAAGAGGAGTCCCAAAATAGTTTAAAGGCCTAGGAAAACTTTGCAGATGTTGTGTACATGAAACATTTACAATAATTTTTCTTTTCGTCCACTAACACAACCATGAACAGCACAACACCTTCCCATTTCTTTTTAATATTATTTTATATTTAAATTAATTAAATTCAACAATTTCAACATTCACGAACTAACGCGCGTTTACGTGTAATAATAATAATAGCATCGGTACGTCCACGAAGTATAGATACATACATGTATATATATATATATATATATATATATATATATATATATATTCATGTGTATATATAGATATATGTATCTATAATTCGTGGGTGCGATCCTAACACTAGCGCAGCCAGTGGCAGAAAAAAGAACTAAGATCTGGGTTTATTTTTGTGACCAAAAATACTATGGAAAAGCCTATACCGTTCGGACTCCTGTGTATCTATACTTCGTGTTTTACGTAAACGATTTCGCGAGCTGAAGTTAGCGTTAGCCCAAAGTAACCATTCCACGCGAACGAAGTCGCGGGCAGAAGCTAGTCTTTTTAATATAAAAGAAATGATCTTATTAATATTATAACTGATGTCTGAATACTAAATTAACACAATTTACTTATGTTATAGCGTAACCATGTGGTTTATGTAGGTAATATATTGGTTTTACTTGTTTTATGAATAATTAATAAAAATGTTATCGATTTACGTTTATCGATTGTCTCATCGCTAACTTATTCTCAGTCCAGTACGACCTTGTACTACTTGCGTAAGCATCATATTTTTATAAAATGGTTACTAAGTATTTTAAAACATGAGGTACATGTTTTGGTGTAAATATTCATATTTTTATATTCATAATTCAGTTGAGATATAACTGGCACGTAAAGAATGAAAATTTAGGCGATGCAAAATAAAATTGTAAACATGACGCGTATTCAAAATAACTTCATCAGTTTTGTAGCTATCTATCACAGAGATCAAGCTATATTTTAAGGACTATAGATGTAGCTATACTCTGACGTGTTTGTATGACTGTCAAATGCCATACACATGTGGGACATAGACGATACCCTACGAAGCCTAAATTAAGTGATTGCCTCTTCCCAATTGAGGGAACAGTTACTGCGGTTACCAACCCGCCCGCCAAGAGTGACGATATGGCACATTCCATTGATTTTCTTTGGTGTTCGAGTAAGCCGGACGCCCAAATTATTGTGTAGGTTTTGGTGGGCAGGCAGTAAGCTAGCTGTACCCTTGGTATTATTAAGTTTCATGAGCGGCAATAATACTTACCATCAGGTGTGTTGCTTGTTCATTTGACACGTTAAGCAAAAAAAAAATGTATTATCTCGACAGCATGTTGGGAAATGTTTTTATTAAAAAAAAAAATGCAAAAATTTCATTCATTAAGTGCGACTTTATATCTAATGTAGACTTTATATATAATTTTTATTTTATATTTGGTTATTTATTTCAGATCTATAAAGAAAAATGATATAATGATATGTGATGAAAATATATCGGAAATAAAACAAGAGGGTGACTGTGTTGAAGGTAAGGTAAAAGATATTTGCAAAATAAAGTTTTTGTTAATAATATTTATAAATTTTATAACTATAGTAAATACTATGAACTAATATCATTTAATATCATTTAATTGTTAATAATATCATTTAATTGTTAATAATAATGTATGTTGCGTTTAGTTTAATCATTGAGATCTAATAAATTATTTTGGAGCACTGTAAATAACTCTGTAGTCTCTATATAATTCTTCAACGTGTCTGTCTGAACTTCTAAATGGACCCAGAAGATTCATCATTCTCCTACTCTTATCCCAATTACTTGGGGTCGATAAAATGTGTACTCTTTTTTCATAGTACATATTGTAAAAGTTATTGGCAATAGTTTTATGACCGGCCGCCTGCCAGACGTCAACCCTCTTTGGGAATGTAATTGTTGACCTAACGGTAACAGATGGAGATGGCACAGGTCGTTATAAGGCTCTTAGTCGTCTTTTACGACATCCACGAGCAAAGTAAGGGTTGGTAGTATTCGTAGTCGCTACCACACAGCAATTATATATTATTATTATAATATGTTATTGTTTTACAGCTATACAATATTTGGAGGACCTCTGCGATGATCATACCAGCGATGACCATGAACCACGTATCATACAAGATAAAGGGAATAAATCAAGGTACGTAGAATATAAATATGCCACAGGGATGCATAGCAGTTAACCATTTCTTTTTTGGCGGCGGGCCACGATACTTCGCGTCCCGCTAATCCGTCCGGGGCGACAGGAAAAGCGGCGCATGACCTCGTAGACCCGCCCTTCAACATACGTCTCGACGTCGTGCGGGTGGGGCACTAGACCGCGGACATTTTCTGCAATGGCCCACCCGGCATGCAGTTAGCCATAACCGATTTTTTTTAGTTTTAAACGTAAACTAAAATTTATCTATTATAAAATTGTGTAAATCAATGTAACAATATTTTTTTCAAAACACCTTGCAATAAGGAAATATACCTTGTATTGCGGGGGACTTCACAAACATATAACAGACACATATTACACCCAGATTCAAAACAACAGTTTGTGAATCTCACAAAGTATTGTCCTGCTTGGGATTGAAACCTGGCACTGCAAGTCCGTATCTTTACTACACCATTTGCGCTACTGCACATTAAACAGTTGGTACATTGTATACTTTGACTTTTCCTATTTGATATTACTTGCTTTAAGTATAATTATTTATAGCTTTTTTAAAATGTCATATGTGTCAAATGTAATAATGATCTATATTGTTTTATTTTCAGCAAGAACGTAATGGTGGCTATAAATGGTGAGTTACATAAACCTATTATCATTATCCCGCTCTTATCCCCATTACTTAGGGTCGACGCAATATGTATTTCACTTCCATCATACATATTGTTGAGCAGACGGCATTAGGTGGAATTGGCCGAGGTCCAAATAAACACATAAGTCGTCTTTTACGGGTTTTACGACGTCCACGGGCGAGTAAGCACACAGTACTTCAGCTTATATTATCTTTAATAAAATTGTAGAGAGATAAAATATGTAAATTAAAATATTTGAAAAGAAATAGTATTCGAAACATTGATACAACACATTCCGATGACTTTTGGCATTATTGTTTATCGGTCTGTCTGTGTTTGTTTATTTTGTTCGCGAATAACGCAAAAACTACTTGGTCGATTTTTTGCAATTTGTTCTGTTAATAGTTTAGAATCTATAGTAATATACAGATTGATTTTAATCATAATAATTCAAAAAAGATGAAAACGAATCTTAAGTATTCTTTCGCCTCATCATAGCCGGCCGCCAAAACAACGGTATTATTTTCTTCAATGTAGAAACATCCGGTTTCATACAATTATAAAAATATATAAAAAATACAAAGTTTGCTGCAGACTGTCGTAGGCACAGCTCGTAGGTAAAACAATCAATATTTTTATTTATATTATCTTTATATTAGAAGGGGTAAAAATGAGCGTTACTTAATATTCTCCAAGTGCTTCTTGAGGTTCAAACCTATTTGACATACCTGGGCACACATTTTGGAGTGATAGCCATTCATTCACTTCAGCTTACTAGTTATCTGTGTTTCGCAATAAAAAAGATTATTATAATTTTTATCAGCCAATAGTGATCTTAATTTTCTTATAATTCTTTACAGCTGGCCAAAGCCTGCTTAAGGAAATTCTGATTAAAAAGAAAAAGAAAACATCTGTCAATCAAACAAAATCTTATTCATGCCGTACTTGTTCCAAGGTATGTTATATATGCCAAAATGTTTAAATTTTTAACTTTTCTTTAGGCAAGAACACTTGACCACCGAGGTCAAGGAATTGGTACTAGAAATCAGTCCAATGGCGAAGGGGAGAGAATACTGTAAGTAGGTTGTGGGACCGCACGCCGCCCTTGTGTCAGACCATAGTCTGCCAAAAAGGTTATTGTTGTCTTAAAAAAAACTGTTTCTCAACTATATTAGAGGCCTTTGTTTACTATTGAAACATATAAAGATGTCATCACCATCATTTGCCTGCACTCATCCCACGCTAAGTGGGGTCGGCACAACATGTTCTTGCCTTCCACAATCTTCTATCAGCCGTCATATCTGCACTCACAACTTTCATACACATATCCTCGTTTACACAATCCATCCATCTCTTTTTGGGTCTCCCACGATTCTTACGCCCACCCACAAGCATATTGATAACCGTCCTTGTCACATGTCTTTCATCCCTCCTCATCACATGTCCATACCAAGACAATCTCGCGCTCCTAATCTTCTCTATCACTGGTGCTACTTTCAAACTTCCCCTAATATACTCATTTCGTATCTTATCTAATCTTGTCACCCCACACATCCATCTTAACATACGCATCTCAGTAGCATGCAATCGTCTCTCATCCGTCTTTTTCAATGCCCAACATTCAGATCCATACATAACGACAGGTCTAATGACACTCTTGTAGATTTTCCCTTAAGTTTAAGGGGCATCCTCGCGTCACATATTGTTCCCGAAACCTGTCGCCATTTCATCCAGCCTGCATTTATTCTCCTACTAACTTCACTAACTTCCCGGTCGATATTGCCGTCGTTTTGGAGAAGCGAGCCTAAGTACTTAAAATCTTAAAATCGAAACATATAAAGATGTAGTGAAAATAAATAAATTGCTAAATAAATTCTATAATACTAATAAAATTCACATTTTCAGGTATTTTTTAATGCAAAAACTTTCAAATTACATGTTAAAAGGAATCATAGCGTAAAAGCTGAGAAGCAACCGTATCCATGCGATCAATGCAAGGCATCGTTTCATTGTGAACACGATCTCATTGTGCATTCGGCTTTACATGCTGAAGAAAATGAAGATGGCAACTTGACATGCAATCAATGTCATAAAGAACATAATTGTAAGTGAATTTATTAAACTTACCATGCGGTGATGAAGTAAGAATACAATTCGTCTCCCAGTTTCTTGCCAGTGATGTTTTACGAAACATGACAAGGGAATATGATATGCTGATAACATTTATATAAGAAGAAAGCTCGAAACAAAACCTTATACCACGTCTGACCGCCGTGGTATGGTAAGTCAACATCGCTCTTATTGCAGAGGAGATTCGATGATGATAATGTTTATGATGATATGACTGGGGTTTTGTTTGTCTTAAGTTATATTTTGACAATGAATTTTTCTATCGCGTTCCAGTCCTTTTTTTGGATGGATGGTTTCCTGTAATCTTTTATGTATCACTTATACGTAGTTTCAGTACTATCGGTTGAAGGGATTACCTATTGATGTGTATTCAATAGTGGGTTCAATATGTTCAAACTATTGATGAGTAGTAATCATTTTTCGGATTGCAAATAAGTTTTTACAAATGCTAAATTTCAGTAATAGAGTCGTGTCATCGCTTAATTACCTTAACTGAATAGTTAAAGTATTAAATCGCGACAATGTGTACACCTTTTTTGGTAAATATGTGTGCTCTCTCATAAAGACGACAATCATTACCACGTAAAACCCACACTGGTCTATTTGATAACATTACAACTGCAATTATCACCGCGCTTACAAAGCATAATGTGATCTCACCCATATTTTTAGTCCAGAAGAAGAGGTATTCTTAATACCTCGCCAATTTTCAAATTCCATATGTGTAATATTTGCTTAAACATCGGTACATGTTACATGTTAATATTTAACCGATTATAAACCGGTTTTATATTATGTGTTAATATTAAAAAAAAAAGAAGGAAAAAAGAGGTCTTATTAAGAGTATGCGTAATCGTAGAGCATGCATGAAGACTATTATGAGTGTGAATGAAGCAATGGAAGTATGCCAGGATCGTGGTTTGTGGCAATCCGTAGTCTCTGCCTACCCCTCTGGGAAACAGGCGTGAGGCTATGTATGTATGTATTAAAAAAAAAAAATTCATTATATGCTAATATAAAAAAAATAAAAAAAAGTGTGTGTGTCGGCTCCGGCGCACGACTGGAGTTTACTCCTTAAGTACGATTATCAAAACAGACGCAAAAAAAGTTCATTTGACTAAAATTAATATACTATATATTTTAATTTACATTTATTAAAACTGTTCAGTGAAGTTATTACCTCACGTCAGAAAGTGAAAGGTGCCCAGAATAGGTTGCGCACCAAAAACGTAACGAGGTCATTCGATCACTAGATTTTACTCCTCAAATTTTTCTTATACCGGGCGCCTTATATTAAAATCGATTCTTAAGGAGTAAACTCCAAAAATACGCTTGGTGACGTAAGAATACAATTCACTGAAATGCCTGTGGGTCTCGTAAAAGAATGACCAAAGGATTATAATATGCATATAATATCTATGCGAAAGAAGGCAAACTCGAAATAAAACTATACCAACCCGTCGAACCAGCGTGCTATAGAGACAAATTTTCCTTACGTTGCGGAAGAAGCTGGAGTCCAGCAGAGGGGCTTAAGTGGGCTGGGGCTGGGTATATGTATACATAATAGTTTTATGACATATTACAGCAAAAACAACTTTACGTCGTCACATTCAACGTCATATGCAAGTTAAGCCGCACACGTGTGACACGTGCGGTAAGACTTTCACTGAATTGTACGCGTTAAGGAGACATACACGCGTACACACCGGCGAGACCGTCGAGAAGAACCATGCGTGCCATATATGCGACAAAAGGTACGGGAATTTTTTGGCAGACTTTGGTTTGGATAAACCACGCCCATTTCGTCCGAGGCGACGAAAGAGCGGCGTGTTGTAGACATGCGCGAAACAGTACTTCGCGAAGTGATGTGATATGGCATTACATTTCGTGCCGAGTAATATTACATTTTACCATCACTTCAAATATCACACATGACATGTCATGTCATGTGTGATGCCTAATGCTATAGCGCTCTATATATACGGCGGGCGGCGTCAAGAAATATAAGCCTTGACGTTCTGAAAATAAAGCTCAAAATAATGAATTGCCAGACACCGAACATTGTAGAAATGCAGAACAGTACACGGGTGTTCGCGTCATGTTTAATGTGATGTGTGATGTTTAAAGTGATGTGATGTTTAGTCGCGTAATGTCTAATATGACAGTACACGGTCGGGTAATATTACGTGTGATCACTCGCATTACTTACACATGTCTAGCGTGTGGGTCTATAACCCATCGTGTTCTCTCCCCATCACCTTTGGGCCATAGTGTATTTTTAACCTTCGAAGCAAAGATAAGGGATATAAGTTTGACGGGGTTTGTGTTCAGTTTTCCGTGTGGTGATGTAGTAAGAATACAATTCACCACCCTATCTTTCCCAAGTGTGTCGCAAAAGACAACAAAGCGATATAATGTGCATATTACATCAAAAAAGAGAAGGAAAATCCAAATTGAACCCCTGAACCGACCCACCTGACCAGCGTGATACAGTAGTTTATTTTCTCATATTGTGGAGGAGAATCGAACTTAGTAGTGCGACTATAATTGAGTTGAGACGGTGATGATATGTGTGGCTAGCTTCTAAACGGACGTACCGATTATGATGCGATTTTTCTGTTTAAAAGCTGATATGACCGAGAAGGTTCTTAGCTACAATTTAATTTGTTTCGAAGGTCTCTCCCTTCCCTCCATGGTGGTTGAGTAGAGAGATATCTGCTCTAGTAGTTAATTGGTGGCTGGGTGCCGCTTATGAAATCTGGTCCAGTTATTATTTAGTTAAAGTGCAAGTGTTATGGGTTCGCTTCTCACGCAGGACAACACTTTTTACATATTGTTATTTTGACTGTGGTTATAATTTATGTCTGTTAATTATATGTTTGTAAAGTTCACCGCTGTACAAGGGTTATTTTCTTAGTGAAGAGTGTTTTCTTTATATCATCATCACAGTCCATAAATGTCCCACTGTTGGGCTCGGGCCTCCTCCGTAATGGGAGCGAAATTAACCTACTATACCGCGCTGGTCAGACGTGTTGGTATAGGGTTTTGTTTTGAGTTTTCCTTTTCTCGCATAGATGTTTTATGCGTTTTATATACTTCGTCGTCTCGTACGATCACCCACTGGTAAGATATGGGGTGGTGAATAGTATTCTTACTGCGTCACCACACGGAAACTTTCTTTATATAGAAAACAAAAACATCTAATAAACTTTCATCGATTATTACTTGTGTATCGTCATCATCATCCTCATTTCAGCCTATTGCCGTCCACTGCTGAACGTAGGCCTCCCTCATTTTACGACACAGAGTGCGGTCCTGTGCCGCCTGTATCCAACGACGCCCAGCAACCTTCACTAGGTCGTCTGTCCACCTAGTGGGGGGGCGTCCCACACTGCGTCGTCCGGTATGTGGTCGCCACTCTAGAACCTTTCTTCCCCAGCGGTTGTCGGTTCTTCGAACTACTTGTGTATGTAATTAAATAAATATGTTTTGAATTTGTAGATACAGCACCAGAAATCTTCTGTCGGCGCATTTGTCGCGGCACTCAGACTTGCGTCCATGCGAGTGTGCCACATGCGGGAAAACCTTTCCATCGCTCCGTTTGCTTCGCTCGCATATGCTTGTACATTCAGACAATAAGCCATACGCGTGCTGCTACTGCGAGAAACGGTAACATTGTATTTTCTTTATCATCATCATCATCATTTCAGCTCATATAAGTCCCACTGCTGAGCTCGAGACTCCTCCACAATAGGTGGGCACCTAACCCACTATACCACGCTTGGCAAACGTGTTGGTATAGGGTTTTGTTTCGTGATCTCCTTTTCTTGCACCGCACGGATAAGATAGATAGCTGAGTAGAGATGGGCGTTTTCAGATTTTTACGCAAACCGATACAAATTCGATTTCTGATATTGAAATCGATTTCAAAATACGATTTCAGAAATCGATGTCCGGAGCGGTTGGCGGAGCGGATTTACCTTAGTTTCGATCGATATTCAATGGTTTCAGGTTTTAGTTATTTTAGCGTAGCAGACGAAAAGCGCAAAAGAACGAACGCAATCAAAATATTTTTCTTTAATTTCTTTGTTGATTGGATTTAGGTGTACGATTTTCCTTCATGCTTTATTTAGGCTTAGGACTAGCAAAAATGTTTTGTTTTGGATATGATACTAAACTTTCTGGCGCATTTAAAAATCGTCATATTTACAATGATTTCATGATTATAGTTCATCTAATCTAAGAAGTGCATTTTGACGTTTTGCATTTTTTAATACACAATAACTTCGGTCAAACATACACATGATTGTAAACACTAAATCTGAAATTTTAAACAACTATTAAGTTATTTACATAATTAACATTGCGGGTGACTTTCTTGTACAATAATCTAATGTTGAAACTTGTAAAACTAATTTAAAATGGAAATAACATGGTAAATAGTAATTGTTAGTGACGACCTAACAATGTCACGTCATCACGATCTATACAATAGTGCTTGACAACTTCCAATTCATGAATATTCAAATAATCGGTAAAAATATTAGAAAAATACAATTAATCGAATAGAGATTTTGACAGAGATGTACATTTCGACACTTTGATAGATGAGGAAATAATATTATTAATGTTCGCGACGCTGATAATTTAAGTAATAGTAGTAATTATTAATAAATAGCTATTTTCAAATACAGTTTTTGTTTTTAATTAACCTAATCCTACTAAATATGATGAATGGATTCTATGCTGAAATAATTAAATATGTTTAGTACTAATTTAGCACTTAATTTATTCATCACCTTTTGAAAAATAAAAAATAAACCGATTATTAATTATAAAGAATCAATATCGATTTCTCAGTAAAATCGGATATTTTCGATAGCGTTTATTTGGTTCACATACCTAGACAACTTACTCAGACAGCTGTCAAAGTGCACTTCTTAGATTAGACAGACTATAGGTATATAATGCACATTTTTTTTGTACGTTTTTTTTGTTTTCATTTTACAATTAATAGTTATTTCTTATTTATCATCAAATCGTATATATGATACTAACATACGCTAGTATAGTATTAAATCATAAAATACCTATCTAATTATATAGTTCACGAGAACATAAAAATAACATTACGCGCACACCGCACGTATCACCAAGGTCAAGTGTGCATTAAAACTCCAATAATTAAAAAAATCTATTTAACAAACACAAAACTTAAACTAAACTACTGGAAAAAATTAAGGGATCAAAAAAAAAATCCAAATTTTTGGGCAATTTTCAACAAGCAGTAACTTCGAGAGAAATGGTCGTACAGGAAATCAAAAAAAAGGAAATTGTAGCTCCAAGTGTCTAGTTTTTGGATTGGAAGTTTAAAATTTTGTAACCTCTGCGGTTTTTGAGAAATCGTAGAAAACCAGCATCAAAAAAATGTCAAAATTTTTTGATTTTATTTTCAGTTTACGGGCGTAGAAAAAAGATTTTCCACTTAACTACTATATCTATCAGATAACTTGTTTATTCAGCTTGAATTTGCTTTTTAAAAAGTTTGATACGATCATTTCTCGCTGAGATATCAAACTTTGAATGGAAAAGGATCTAGTTGTCTTTAACCATCAATATCTCAGCAAGCAATGATCGCATAGAAAGTTAAAGGTGGGTTTCAGGAACTTGAATGAATTCTCCTTAACGACTAGCCGTTGCATGTCCGAAAAAAATTTTTTTCTTTCTTTTTGTCACATTAATTTGAAAATGCAATAAAAAAAGGGCTTTTGGTGGTTTTTTGGAAAATCAAGCGCTAGATCGAAAATATTGAGGAAACCACTAATGTTAAGTGTACCTTTTACAGTTCAATATGTCCACAAAAACCCTACAAAAAACCAAATTAATCCAGCCAGCCGGTTTTTTGTTTCAAACGGTCGAAATTTTGAAAAAATTAAAGGATCACGTTTTTTGCTCTGAAAAGCTTATAATTTTTAAAAATGAGAAAATAATTGTTTTTCCGAGATTTTTCCACATTTTTGCTCAAAACTTTTTTTTCGGAAAAGCAATGGCTAGTCGTTAAGGAGAATTCATTCAAGTTCTTAAAACCACCTTTAACTTTCTGTGCAATCATTGGTTGCTGAGATATTTGATGGTTAAAGACAATACGATCCTTTTCCATTCAAAGTTCGATATCTCAGCGAGAAATGATCATATCGAACTTTTTGAAAAAACAAATTCAAGCTGAATAAACAAGTTATCTGATAGATATAGTAGTTAAGTTGGAAAATTTTTTTCTACGCCCGTAGACCGAAAAAAATAAAACAAAAAATTTTCAGTTTTTTTTGTTGCTGGTTTTTCTACGATTACCCAAAAACCGCGGAGGTTACAAAATTTTAAACTTCCAATCCAAAAACTAGAGACTTGGAGCTACAATTTCCTTTTTTTTGATTTCCTATACGACCATTTCTCTCGAAGTTATGGCCTGTTAAAAATTGCCCAAAAATAAGGATCTTTTTTTTGATCCCTTAATTTTTTCCAGTAGTGTATCATTAAGTATTGCGTAATATTATCATGGAAGTAGTTGCATTCTGATATAGATCTTATTCCCTGTCTCTTGTAAATCTGTTTCGTTTCAATCTGCCATTCTTAGTTTCTTAGAAACCGCCAAAATCCAAAACTGATGATAGTTCGCTTCATCTCTTTCACTGCACTAAACGATCGCTTAGTTAGAATGAAAGGAGGCGAATTTTTATGAAATTCGCTTTCTCTCATTCTAACTAAGCGATCGGTTAGCGGAGTGAAAGAGCTAGTAAGTTTTCAAATATTGGTTTGGTTTGCAAAACTAGCAATAGAAAACGATTGCGTGATGATTAGATTTATTATAGTTTGTGTTTTCGTCGTTTTGTTTTGATATGTCGTGGTGATTTAGTTTCTGCCGAGATACGTTTTCTAAAATCAGTTTGTATAGTGTTGAATATCGATACGATACGATTTCTGACTGAAATCCGATTTCAGTTTCGTTTTGATATATCGGACGCATACCTATAGCTGAGGCATTTTGGATTGCATTTTTTTTTCCTAGTGTCTAATTTGATTTTTTAAAAGTTTTCCTGTTAATATAGAATCAAGTTGTTATACTGCTATTGACGAAAAATTCCAAACAGTAAATCTGTATTGAGTTTATAACGGTTTATGTGATCCCAAGCCCCCATACGGTGCTTGGAGATCTGATAAGCGTGAAGTCGGATCATAGTTGACACAAAAATGGCATCTAGTCTCATACGATTATGATACGAAAGATTATGTGTATCAATTTTATATGTAAGTAAAAACCCACCAATTCAAAGATGTAAAAATGGAAGCCAAGTTCCAATATTACGACAATTATAGCGTGGTTCGTTTAGCGCCTTCCGCGCCTGTCGCGCCTGCTGCGCCCGAGGGTTGGCAGGTGGCCGAGCGCGACCGGAAGAGTCGCGGTCAGAGAAGGAGAGCGGAGGCCAAGCGCGCCGCTGAGGTCCCCGCTCCCGCTCCACAGGCAGGAGCCGGTAAAAAGAAGAGGCCGCGCAAGGGGCTCAAGTCGCCGAAGACAGCCGCAGTGGTGATCACTGTGCTGCCTGAGGCGGCTGAGAAGGGCCTCAGCTACGAGGCCGTCTTGAGGAAGGCCCGGCGGGAGCTAGACGTCTCCGATATCGGAGGCGTCGAAGCCAGGACCCGCAAGGGCCGGACAGGGGCTCGAATCCTCGAGTTCCCCGGGGCCGAGGGCTCCAAGACGGCCGACAGCGTGGCTGACAAGCTGCGAGGTTTGTTTGCCGAGGAGGGTGGCATCAGGATCGCCAGGCCCGTCAAGTGCGCCGAAATGCGCATCGCGGGTCTGGACGACTCCGTGACGGTGGAAGACATCCGGGAGGCTATTGCCTCGAGAACCGGGTGTCCCATAGACACCGTCCGGGTTGGTGTCATCCGACCCGGTCCGGGCGGCGTAGGTGCCGCCTGGGCGCAGTGCCCGGTGGAGGCGGTCAGGCAACTGGCCGGCTCAGGCAGGCTCCT
Source organism: Lymantria monacha (assembly GCA_905163515.2). Lineage (NCBI taxonomy): Eukaryota > Metazoa > Arthropoda > Insecta > Lepidoptera > Erebidae > Lymantria > Lymantria monacha. The sequence goes on from LR991087.1 coordinate 6,523,601, forward strand.
CGTGGGCTGGAGCTCGGCGCGGGTGACCGTGCTTGAGCACCGGCCTGCGAGGTGCTATAAGTGCATGGCGGTCGGACATACTCGACCGACGTGCACTAATTGCTTCGACTGCGGCGGACTGTGTTTCCGCTGCGGTCAAACCGGGCACGTGGCGGCATCTTGCGCCGCCCCGCCCCACTGCCCCGCGTGTGCGGCGGGCAATAAGCCCGCCAAGCACCGCATGGGCTCTGGGGCGTGCAAACCTCCAGCTTCGGCTCCAAAGGGGCGGGGCGGCCCTCCGACCACGGCCGCTCCCGCTCCTAGCGCGGTCCGATCGCCCGCCGGCGAGGGGGAGGTCATGGATACAGCCCGTTAATGGCTACACCATCCATGCACCACCTCTTGCAAGCCAACACCAACCACTCCGCCGGTGCGCAGGATTTACTCCTGCAATCCATGGCGGAGTGGTCGATTGGTGCAGCCGTAGTCGCAGAACCGTACTGCGTGCCTGATCGCCCCAATTGGGTGGTCAGCTGAAACGGAACTGCGGCAATCGTCGTCTCAACGCAGCGGCACTTCCCGTCCTTGTCTCTTTTGGATAGGGGCGAGGAATTTGTCGCGGCGGAGTGGGGAGGGGTCACGCTCTACAGCGTATACCTCTCCCCTACCAGGAGAATGGACGATTTCGGGGCCTCCCTCACCAACCTGGAGGCCTCGATACGGCGACTAGCACCGGGCCTCGTCCTGGTTCTGGGGGACTTCAACGCCAAATCCACGGCGTGGGGGTCCCCTATGACGGACGACCGCGGGCGGGCGGTCATCGAGTGGGCGGCTTCACTGGGCCTCTGTGTTCTTAACAGGGGCTCAGTGAACATGTGTGTGCGGCAGCAGGGCGGGTCGATAGTGGACTTGTCGTTCGCTAGCCCCGCTGTCGCACCACGGGTGAGGAACTGGAGTGTCCTGGAGGAGGCGGAGACCCTATCGGACCACCGGTACATCCGGATGGAGGTCTCCCCTCTCCGGGACCCCGGTAGGGGTCACAGGGCGGACGAAGCTCCCGCGTTTCCGCGGTGGGCTGTGGGTCGTCTTGACAGGGACCTACTGGCGGAGGCGGCCATCGTTCACACGTGGCTGTCCTCACCGCCCCCAGCGGACGGGGTGGACGCCGAGGCTGTCCGCATCCGCAGTGCGTTAACGCAGATCTGCGATGCGGCCATGCCCAGAGTGCGGCGGCGTCTACCTCCGAGGCAGGGGGTCTACTGGTGGTCCCCAAGATTGGCGGACCTTCGTGCGGCATGTATCAGAGCCCGAAGGTCCTACACCCGCAGCCGGCGGCGTCACCGCGACGCTGAGCGGGAGGGCCAGCTGTACGAGGCGTACCGCGATGCGCGGACGGCCTTTCGGCTGGCCATCCGAGCCGCCAAGGGTGCGAGTTGGCAGGAGATGCTGGACGGTCTCGACCGTGACCTCTGGGGTCGCCCGTATCGCGCGTCGCTGAATAAGCTTCGCGCGCAGGGCCCCCCCCTCACCGAGACCCTCCAGCCCGACTTCCTCTGTAGGGTGGTCGAGGAGCTGTTTCCACGGCAGTCGGAGCACACGCCCCCGGTCATGGCCTCGCCAGAACAAGACCGGGAGGCTGACGACGAGAGTGTTCCGCCCGTGACGGAGACTGAAGTGGGAGCAGCTGTGGCGCGGATTCGTTCCGCGACCACGGCCCCCGGCCCGGACGGAATACCAGTCCGGGTGCTGACGTCGCTCCTCGAGCACCTCGAGCCTCGCCTCAGGCAGCTGTACAACGCCTGTTTGGCGTCTGGACGGTTCCCTGAGTGCTGGAAGGAGGGGAGGTTGGTTCTCCTGCCAAAGCCGGGACGGCCCCCAGATTCGCCGTCGGCCTACAGGCCCATCGTGCTCCTCGACGATGTGGGTAAGCTGCTGGAGCGCATCCTCGCTGCCCGCATCGTCCAGCACCTGGAGGAGGTGGGGCCCGATCTGTCGGACGCTCAATTCGGTTTTAGAAGGGGGCGTTCGACCATCGGGGCCCTGCTACGACTGAGGCAGACGGCCGCGGAGGCTGTCACCGGCGGGGGAGTGCTGTTGGCGGTGTCGCTGGACATCGCCAACGCATTCAATAGTCTGCCATTCAGCTGCATCAGGGAGGCGCTCCGATTTCATGGGGTGCCCTTGTACCTGAGGCGGCTGGTGGCGGACTATTTGGAGGGGCGCAGTGTCCTCTGCGCGAGTCCCGCAGGGGACATTGTGCGGACGTCCATGTCGTGCGGCGTTCCACAGGGGTCGGTTCTGGGGCCGACTCTGTGGGACATCGGGTACGACTGGGCGTTGAGAGGGAGTCTCCCCCCCGGGCTGAGCGTGATATGCTACGCTGACGATACGCTCGTCACAGCTCGGGGCAGGACACTCGAAGAGGCGGCGAGCCTGGCCACTCTCGGCACCGAGGAGATGGTCGGGCGAATCGAGGCGCTGGGGCTCAGGGTGGCCCTAAATAAGACGGAGGCCCTATTGTTCCATGGGCCACGCGTAAGGCCGCCAATCGGCGTCTCGCTAGTCGTCAACTCCGTCCACATCAGCATCCAGGCCCATATGAAGTACTTGGGTCTGGTGCTCGACGGGCGATGGTGGTTCCGGGAGCATTTTCGCCGAATTGCTCCCCGGTTGGTCGGCGCGGCGTCCGCCCTTTCGCGGCTCATGCCGAACGTGGGCGGACCCAGCTTCGAGGGCCGACGGCTGTATGCGGGGGTGATCCGTTCTATGGCCATGTACGGCGCACCCGTGTGGGCGAGGGCTCTGAACGCCCAGCTCAGGGCTGTTCTGTGGAGACCCCAGAGAGCCATGGCGGTCAGAGCCATTCGCGGGTACCGCACGGTATCGACCGAGGCGGCATGCCTACTGGCCGGGACACCCCCGTGGGACCTAGAGGCGGAGATGCTCTCCGACCTCTACCGGCGGGTGACCTCACTGCGCGACGAAGGTGGCTCCCCATCGCTGAGCGAGATAGCCACCTGGCGCGAGGACGCCCGCCGAGACGTCATCGCCCGTTGGGCTACGCGGCTGGAGAGGCCTAGACACGGTGTCGTCACCGTCGAGGCTCTCCGGCCCGTATTGATGGAGTGGATGGAGCGGCGGCATGGAGTCCTCTCCTTTCGACTAGTGCAGGTGTTGTCGGGGCACGGATGCTTCGGCTTTTACCTGCACACGGTCGCGTGTAGGGAGTGGACTTCGTTCTGCCACCATTGCAGCAGTGACGAGGACACGGCGCAACACACGCTAGAGGCGTGTCCGGGCTTTGACCGGCAGCGCCGTGACCTCGTCGCTGTTATCGGTGCCGACCTGACGCTGCCGGCTGTCGCGAGAGCGATGGTCGACAGCGTCAGGAACTGGGACGCGGTCGCCGCCTTCTGCGAGGCTGTCATCTCGCAGAAGGAGGCGGCGGAACGAGTCCGGGAGGAATCCCGCGACCCGGGCCGCCGTCAGCGGCCGGGGCGGCGCAGGCGCGAATACCTGCGCCTGATGCCGCCCTAACCGAGGCCTCGGGTGATCGGACCGGGAAATTGTCCGGTCACCCGACGTGAGGCCACCGCGTGAGGGCGACGCCCCGACGGCGAAATCTGTCGGGGCGTCGACGAGAGGAACCCGCGAGGGTAAACCGCCGGGCGGGCCACCGAAGTTAAAATCGAGTACCGGTGGTCCGCTCGCACGGCGAAGAGAGAAGGTTTTACGGTGGGTCTATGGGGTCACGCGCTGCCTTTTCCGTCACCCCGGACCGATTCGGCGGGGCGAGACGCACCCATAGCCCACCAATAAAAAAAATAAAAAAAAAAAAAAAAAAAGCGTGGTTCGTTTAAGTCACGACGACTTAAACGAACAAAGACTTGAAATCTAAATGATTGCCTAGTTCTGTAGACAATCTTGAAATTCTTAGAAGAGATAACATTCTTAAGGTAATTTAAAACAATTTTATGTTTCTAAATAGTTACAAAATAGATACATTTTCTAAATAGATACATATAATAGGTTCTAAATAGATACATTTTCGTATTAAAATACGAAAATGTATCTATTTAGAAATATGACTGAAATATTTGAAATAAACCTATATTTACTGATTCTATCGCGTTTGTATTTTGACTTTTAATTTTCTGACGTTTGTAGCACTACAGCGTTCATGGGCACCTGATTATTAAGGTGTCTCACGTCCAACAAGTCATCGTTATTACAAAAATATCTAACCCGCTACAGTATCAGTTATTAAATTGTGGTGTGGTCAGCCCCATTTTTAATGATGACTTGACTAGTTTTCATTTACTAGTCATCTTACATTTTGGTATGCTTATGAATTTGTCAAAAGTAGCCCCAAATAGTTCTTGTAAACTTACACACGGTGCTACTCGCCAATTGACAACACAGTTGCGGTAGTGGATAAGATACCAATTGTGTCAGTGTCTTAGGTTCGGTTCCCACGCAGGACATTGCTTTATGCTATCCAAAAATTGTTTTGTGTCCAATATGTCTGCAAAGTCCCCAGCAATACAAGGATTATTGGCTTAGTGCAGGATGATGTCGTAAAAAAATCTCTAGGCTTGATACGTTACCTTGTATCTACTAGATTAGCTGTTTTCAATGGTATAAGTAGTTGTAGCAATTTTTTGAATGTTATTGCAGTTTCCGTCACGAGTCTACGCGGAACACTCATCACAGAACACATACGGGCGAGAAACCGTACGTGTGCTCCGTCTGCGGAAAAAACTTCATACAAAACTCTAATCTTACTTTACACATGAGGACTCATACAGGTATTTATTTGGATTTATTTGGACTTGAAATGGTGACGTTGTTTTGAGGAAACCGCTGACTGGAAGTTTCCAGTTTTAATGAGACGGGGCGTTATTGGAATTCTTCCTCGGACAATTTCTTAGTACTCTACTTTTTCCGTGTGGTGATGGAGTAAGAATACAATTCACCACCCCTCTCTTGCACGTGGATGTTGTAAAATACTACTAAAGGATGCAATAATATTACATGCAGGATGAAGAAAACTCGAAATAAAACCCAATTCCAACACTATATAATTTCATCATCATTTATTTATTTATACTTTATTGCGCACCTAGGTTAATACATTTATAATAACAATTCTAAGCGGAGATAGTGCAATAGGCGGCCTTGTCGCTAAAAGCAATTTCTGCCAGGCAACCTTTGTATGGAAACATGTAAGGAAAGAGCGGTAGTTGTAGGTGTACTGCTTAACTATGAATAAAATATATAAATAAACACATACATATACACATACACATATATAAAATAAATATTATAACGCGGCTGATAACTTAATATATGTGAAGTTTAGTAAAGTAATAATATAAATCTAGGTTATACAGGGTGCCGATTTAATTAGTAGAATCCTTGAAGGGGTTGTATCAGACCATGATACACTATACAAATCAGTAGAAAAAAATAGTACCTAAGTTTTGATTAAATTGCCATACTGATAAGCGGTCAATACACTTGTACTATAAAAAGTTCAATGTAGGCATATACTCATGCGTGTGACACTGAACTAGTAGGCAAATAGACCCGCTCGCGCTGCGCTCACCGCCGCACAGCTGGGTCGAAATGTACCTACAGGTCAATGTACGGTGACAAACTTACTGTTTTGATAAGAAACAAATCACTTTATCTCGGGATTGGGCAGAGCTAGGAGTCTGCAACTAACTTTAATGTTTTCTATGGCGTCATTCCTACACCTAGTTTAAGTTATTCTACTAATAAAATCGGCACCCTGTATAATAAAGTAGATAGCAAATACTAACTGATCAATTTGAGATAATAATTTTTAAGTTTTACTTTAAATGTGGTCAGGGTCTTAGAGCGTTTTATATCTAGCGCAAGTTCATTCCACAGACGTACCGCCGTGATTGTGAACGATTTCTCAGAAAATGTACATCATTTTAAATGCAGTGGCATTTTCAGTTTCATGTTATCTGATGACCTTGAATTCCTATTATGCGTATCATGAAGATATTCAAAGCGAGCTTTAAGATAGATATCATCCGAAATTACTTGGGGTTGATGCCAGTATTATGGGTAATTTTTAGTTTGACTGATTTCTATAATGAGGTAGGTAGTGGGGGCGAAATCGTACGAGGTTATTTTAATATATTTTTTTAAATCGTTAATCCCGAAGGACCTACTAAATATTATGTGACAAACTTTTCAAAATATTGTATTGTTATCAGCACTTCCAGCAAAACTTGATATTAATCCAACGTTCTAGACGTTGCTCAAAAATCTAATTCGGAAGATTTTGTTAAGTAGACACGTTTTTTTGCTTGCCCCATTAAATCGGTCCTGGGTGACGGAAGAGACGGCGCGTGACCCCATAGACCCACCATGCAAACTCCTCTCTTCGCCGTGGGAGTGGGCCACCGGTACCCGATCTTTGTCTTCGGTGGCCCGTTATGCAGATACATACAGGCAGTAGTGGTAGGGTTAAACTGTTGACGGATTTCTGTCCACAGCCGTGGGCGAATCCCTCCGGAGTTACTCTCTCTCTACTCTCCGGAGATACTCTCGCAGAAAATCGACGTCTGAGCAGTAGCAATGTGCTATTGACATTCGTTCGGATAACGAGAAAGCAAGCAGCCCAACATTTTGGATGAATTTGGGTTGGCAAGCGGTCTAGTTTTACCATTGGTATTGAAAAGATCCATGAGTGGTAGAAATTTATTTTTGCTCTTGGTGGCAAACGAGCAAACAGCACACCTGATGATAAGTGTTACTGCCGCCCATGGACCTTTGCAATCCCAGAGGTATAGCTAGGCCGCTGCCTACCAATAAATATAAAAATGCCATGTATTAGCAATCAAAAAACAGTGAAGCTATAAAGGCGTGTTAAAATAGCGTTATAAATATATATAACCTTGAGTAGAATTTATTAAAGCTTTATATTTGCCAGGTGAACGTCCGTATACGTGTAAAATGTGCAATCGTAAGTTTACTGCGAGCTCGACACTTAACGCTCACGTGCGAACACACACCGGTGAGCGACCGTACAAGTGCAAAGTTTGTGGCAAAACGTAAGTTTATTTATTTATTTCTTCTTCTTTATTACATTCATTCACTCATCTGCCTGTTAATTCACTGTTAGATAGGGGCAATGGGGGATAAGTTACAATCGCCATTAGCAAGCAAATAAAGTTTCGGTTGTCCTTTTCTCGCACAACAATCTATAGGGCAGGCGCAAATTATTATGGTGATTGCAACAGTGACGTCACACTGTTTGTATTGCTTTCTCTGTCTAATCTATATCTATACAAGAGGATGTTTGTGTATACGACATCGTTAAACTCAGAAACTATTTGACCGATCATTATGAAAATTGATATGTATATGTATTTTTTACGGAGAAGTTGGATATGATATCGCTATTGACGTAACTCGCCACCAGGCGGCGCTGCGATATATCGATTTCCAGAAACAAACCATTGAGCTGGATTTGCATTTTAGTTATAAAAATATTACAAATATTTTGCATCTAACACAATATGAAAACAAATGTTGTTTTCATCATCATCTCAACTCAAATATATATATCCCACTGTTGGGCTTAAGCCTCCTCCATAATGGAAGGGAAATTATCCTACTATACCACACTGGTCAGACGTGTTGGTGTAGAGTTGTTTTGAAGTGATACTTCTTTATCGGCGTTGGAAAAAAATTTACCGTCATATTTTTCGGTTACGCGTCACATTTTTCCGTTACGCGCCATCTTTTTTTGAAGGGAAACTTTTTACGACACGAGAGAGAGAGAGAGAGGGGGGAGGGAGAGAGAGAGAGAGTCGTCCATTAGTCGCCTCTTACGATCACCCACGGGTAAGATGGTGAATTGTATTCTACTCCGTCACCACACAGATAATTTTGTTTTAACAAATCAATGTAGTTTGTAGTCTCTTTCATATATAAACACCTTAAAAATATAATGAACATATCAAGTTTGCCGTAACATTAGAGTTGAAACAATAAACGTCTTTTTCATTAAATTATTTATACAGGTTGCCGATTTAATTAGTAGAATCCTTGAAGGGTATCAGACCATGATTCACTATCCAAATCAGTAAAAAATAGTACCTAACTTTTGATTAAATTGCCCTACTGATAAGCGGTCAATACACTTGTACTATAAAAGTTCGATGTAGGAATATACTCATGCGTGTGACATTGAACTAGTAGGCAAATAGTACCGCTTTCGCTGCGCTCACCGCCACACAGCTGGGTCGAAATGTACCTACAGGTCAATGTACGCTGGCAAACCTACTGTTTTGATAAGAAACAAATCACTTTATCTTGGGATTGGGCAAAGCTAACAGTCTGCAACTAACTTTAATGTTTTATATGACGTCATTCCTACACGTAGTTTAAGGTATTCTAGTAGTAAAATCGACACCCTGTATCATCATCACCATCATCATCATCACAGCCCATAAATGTCCCACTGCTAGGCTCGGGCCTCCTCCGTAAAGGGAGGGAAATTAACCTACTATATTGCACTGGTAAGACGTGTTGGTATAGGTTTTTGTTTCGAGTTTTCCTTCTCTCGCATAGATGTTATATGCGTTTTATATCCCTTAGTCGTCTCATACGATCACCCACGGGTAAGATATGGGGTGGTGAATAGTAAACTTACTCCGTCACCACACGTAACATCCTGTATATGTTGGTGTAAAAGTTCATATATTGCTATATCTTAAGATTTACCAATTCATGTGTATTAAAAAAAAAAAAGAAATACCATTATGTATTTCTTTTACCATTAGATTTATTATCTAAAAATAATTTCTAATAGAGATAATTACAAATTACCAAGGACGAATAATTGTTATGGAGAAAGAGTCGAAAGATATTTACTTCTTTTCTTGTTAAATAGTCTTCCTGATAAATTACAGCAAATGTACAACTCAAATCCTAAACACTTTAAATATAGAGGATGATATCAATAATAGAGGATGGTAGAAAGGTTCCTGGATTCCTTTAATAGTGAACTCATATTACAAGGAGACATTGTCAACAGGTTTGCACGCATGAACATGACTATACACATGCGACAACATACAGGCGAGAAACCGTTCGCTTGCTCAGCATGCCCTAAGAAATTCGTCAACGCTGCGCGGTTACGAGACCACAGCCGGATACATACAGGTATACTGAAAATTTTATTACTATTAAGTAATATTTCTATCATATATATGTGAGGGAGGAAAAAGTATGAAAACCGTTGAAAATCGCAAAGGGACAATGATTTAATTGAAATATAAAAAAATATATCAAAAGAGATTTTTAATATGGAGACCCTAAGTTTCACCCTTGAACTTGATTTTCAAGGTTATGTTAAGGTCAATTTCGTATTGTGGATTAGAACCACTATTTTTGACACCAGAGTTCAAAATATACTTACAAGTATTTAGCAAAGATACCTTTGAAGGATTTTGGAGTTACTTGAAAGGATTTATTTGTAAAAGCGCATTGAAAAAATAGAGTTTACCTAGATATAACCTTAAAATTGAAGCTGAAAGTCAAATATAAAGATATCGTGGTGTCTTGATTTCTAATTTCCGAGCTGACCTTCACCTTGATACATATTTATTCGTGAATTTTCCGATTGTCTTTTCTGTTAGCGTGTGTTCACAAATTTGAGTAAATTAATCTGGCAGGATCACGGAGTAGGAATATAATTCGCCATCCCTTATCATGCCCTTAGATGTCGTAAAAGACTGTAATGCAGATAAATCGATTCAAGTACGATAAAACTGACCGGGGAGTATCATCATTCTTCTACTCTTATCCCAATTATTTGGGGTCGATACAAATATATACTCTTCTTTCATAGTACATATTGTAAAAGTTATTGGCAATACTTTTATAACCGGCCGTCTGCCAGACGTCAACCCTCCTATCGTTAATCCTAATCGTTGACCAAACGGCATCAGATGGAGTTGGCCCAGGTCGTTATAAGGCTCTTAGTCGTATTTTACGACATCCACGAGTAAGTACACACATACATACATACATATTATCGCGCCATATCCATTGCAGGGTAGGCAGAGAGAACAGAGTGCCAGAGAACTCTATCTTTGCATACTTCACTCGCTTCCTCAACATTCATAATTCTCTTCGTACACGTTCGCCGGTTTCGGAGACTCTTGACTCCACCTTCCTTCAGTACATGACCGATCTGGTCTAGGCAGGTTAGGCTCGTTCAGGCCTATGTCACTCCATGTACTTACGCGCTATAATTGCCTACCGCCCGACCAAGCGGTCGCGGGCCGTTTGCGGACCAAATTCAGTGCGGTTTTCGCAAGCGAAGCGTATGTACGTTGTTAAATATTATTCGTTTGTACGTGTACCTACGATGGCGTCTGGTGCCTTATGTGCAGTAAATGGATTCAAATCAAGTAAAAAAAGGTAAAAAAAGGGGGTAAAAAAAATTACTACATATTCGAAGTCCCACATTTCATTAAATGTATCAGGAATAACTTACTGACAAATAATTTTGTACACGATGAAGAAAAAATATCTGGGGAACTAATCTAACTAATCAGGCTATGCAGGGATTTGAAGAAAGAAGTCATTAATAATATGTTTACGAAACGTATAAACATCAGGATTGCCTAGAAAAAATTTTTGGCACCGCCCTCAACAGAGCGGTAATTGTCGAGACCCTACACCGATACAGATATTGCCGTAAACTACTCAACTGATTGTCTTCAAATTTCACGGTACAGTAAAATATATAGGGTGCTTTTCATCTAAGAAAAATGACTGTTCACGAGGAACAGATTTGATAATAAAACTACTCATCATCATCATTCTCCAGCTTTTAATCCAACTACTTTGGGTCGATGTAATATGTACTAAAGTAATTGGTAATAGTTTTACGATCAGCTGTCTGCCTGACGTCAACTGTCTTTGGGAAATTGATAATAGAACTACTATATGTGTATTTATATGAATTTCTTTTATAGGTCGCGAATACTGTCACCGAATCAAGTAAGATTCGAGGGTGTCCTATATAGTAACAGTCGTTCGGTGATTGGTCGGTCAGTGCGTGTAGATTTACCGATTTTGTGATGCCTGCACAAGTATTTGTATTAATTAATGTTGTAGTCAACCAACATGGGACCGTTTAATGTTAATGACCTGACATATGGAAGTAATTCTGGTAGCGTGGTGCGATTGTCTAATGCGGAGGATGTTTAAGAATTCTATGCAGATTTGAATAATTCTGGCGACGCCTGGTCAATAATTTTGTTTATATTAAAAATGTAGGTCAAAATTTAATAACTAATACTGCAAGCGGGTAAATATAAATCTCTATAATAATGATGACTTGTTGCACGTGAGACCTTAGTCCCCTCGCGACTATGAACGCTGTAAAGTGTTCGAAACATAGAGAAATTAAAAATCAAATACAAATGCGATAGAATCCGTAAAAGTTTTACTTTAAAAGATTTCATTTGTGAAAAGGAATTAATGTTAAGCAAGCCGGCTCCGGTCTTAAAATTACGATAGTTCTAATGATCTAAGAATATAATGTTTCCAACTTATTTATGGTTTCGCAATGGTATCCTGCGAGAGCGTAATTTAATAAGTGCTTAACCTAGCACGTCTCTATTCATCTACCCATCAGTCTATCAGCTAACAGGTGAGGCGAGTAGCTGTTACCAAATGATGATCCCTCGCCCGTTTTTCACGCCTGTCACCATATTTCCTCTGTCACTTTAAAGTGGGACACTGGATCAGATTCTATACAGTTAACGTGATCCATCTGGCGAGTTAATGCTGTCAGCTGTTTGTCTCAATCGATGTTCCGGCAACAGAATGCTAGAACCTAGCATTGGCACATTTAGCAGGTTTCCCCACTTTCGATAGCTTCACCAGTCGACATCCGGACAATAGAGAACTATGAAGCTCGCCCATATGCGGTCGACGTCTTTGCCAACCACGGACTAATCCCGGTTTGACCATGCATGTTTTATTTTTTAATTGCTGATGGTCGCAAACAAGCAAGCAGCACCTGGTGGTAAGTGTTATGTTACTGCCGTCCATGGACCTTTGCAATACCAATGGCACAGCTAGGCGGTTGCCTACCAATGAAAATCCCCCAAATCCACTCAGAAAATTGGGCTTTTACTTCTACTGATCGCGAAAAGGCAGAATATTTATATGATAATGTTTTATTTCGCAGGTGAGAAACCATACTCATGTGCATATTGTGCTTTGACATTTTCTACAAAATCTTACCTAGTCAAGCACGTGAAATCACATGAAGCGCCAAAGAAGAAAGAAGTGAAACGCGAACTAGTCATAGTGCAAAAAGTTGCATACAAACCAGTCATTGTGGAGAATACCGCTTATGGTAAATTCAGTGAACATTTGGAAACTGTAGCTAAAAATTCCGATTCAGTTGAGAATATAGAAAATAATATAACTTTAGAAGTTATAGAAGAAGTACCGCTTGAAGTTACTGGTGAACTTATTCTCCAAGATGACAGTAATATAAAAACGGAGTTGTTAGTTGTTGATAATAGTGAAACATATCAATGTCTTAATACGGGTAGCAGCGATGTAATAAATTAGTTTTTTTTATTAATTTAATAAATGGAAGATGTTGTTGTTATTACATTTATTTGTATTACTTATAAGACTAGATATTAAGCTAAAATATAATGTAATATCGTTTGTTTTCCCAAATAAAATAAATAAAATAATTAATTATTAGGTGCCACTTGTGAAGATTTGCATTAGGTACTCTATAAACTAATGGGTTTCAGAATGTTCTGTCATAAAATTATAAAATTGCTTTAATCTGTCATTTATTTAAACAGACATTTAAATATCTATAATATATCTGCATTTTTTTTTTTCATAGAGAATAGTATAATTTAATAAATTAAAAGCAGGTTTCACGGTTAAGTTGTTAGTTGATTCTAAAATTCATTGCTTACACAGTAAGCCCTCTGGTCCAGCCAAAATATTATCACATCATATTTTGAAGAAAAAAAGTATTGTTCTCTGATTCTAAGGCCTATTCTCACATTAGAGAGCTAATATTTCCTAAACATGTAGTATACAATTTTTCTATAAAAAAGTAACTTAAAAGTAAGACTTGTATGCAAAAAGGACTCAGTCTCTTGCCCTTTTCAGCGTATTCCGACCCGGTAGTATTGGATTAATTTCAGACGAAATCATCTAAAATTGATAATATGACTTACATATAGTCTATATGTCATAAGGTAACTTACCTTGGCAGGGTTTATACCTAATAGTTGATTTGATTGCATTTAACAGTAATTAATGAAGATTTATAGGAATTAACATTCATGATTAGCTTTAATTGAAAACGTTGAATAATCAGTGATGTAATTGGTTAAGATGAAATATTCTTTTTTCTAACTACCCTCGACAGTCTATAGTCAAATAATACCACTTAAACCAAAGTTTAAAGCGAACATACTTCTAGTAATAAACATAACGCTATTAATTTAATCATTAGCAAATGAAAGCTATTTTTTGTTTTATTGAATATTAAAAATAATACATTTATTTATTTACACAATAGCGTATTATTTTTTACTACCTTAACCTTATAGACACTATTATAAACAAATAAAAATTATAATTCTATATATAATTCCTTGAAAAAAATATTATAAATATAATTCCTTGAAAATGATCGCAGGGCTATCTATGGGGTATTAATGCACAATGCATTACAGGGCTAAAATTATCTATTGGATTTCTAATGAATAATACACGGTATGGGGCATATCGATTGAATGATTTCAAAGTCTTATAATCTGACATAGGTACGGTACCCCGCGATAAATGTTACGTTCTCGCACTTGTACGTTCGTTGTACGACTGACAAACATCACACAAATAGTAAATAGTGTGCGACAAAGACAATGCTCTACGTTTCCGAAATTAACCGAATGCCTCTTTCTCAAGACCGATATGCAATATTTGTTGTCGGGTACTGAAGTACTGTCACAGTACTACTGTGTACTGTAATAATTTTAGTTTTATACTTTTTTTATTAATGTCATTATTTTCTCGAGTTTGCAGTTATATTATTTGCTTATCTTATCTATTAAGACACCTCTTGAGGAAAAAGTTGGTGTCCCTTGTATTGCTGTCACTACACGAGCTACCAAACTAGTTCAGCTGATACTGCACACATCTCACTCTCTTTACCGGAATCAAGTAATGGTTCGAACTATAAATGTCTCTACCCTTGCAACTTAGGGTGTTTTGAATAAGGAATGATCCTTGAAATTGTATGCAGTGTACCATAGAGACATGCACATTGCACAATGACATGGCGGTTTAAGGGTGTCCTATGGATTTCTGATTTATGGATGTCTGGGTGTTACGTAAACGACCAAAAAAAAGCAAATTTTACTAACAATAACTTTATTTTACGTATCTACTTAAAGAAAAATACTTTAATACAATATATTAAATGCTTGCGGTTTAAAACCACGACTTCTTCTTAGAGTCTTCGTACTTCTTAATGTTAACGAGCATAGAGTCATGAATGTCTTTTGCATTTCTGTTCTGACCGTAGTAATCAACAAATTCGCCGTCTGGATTCACTAAGTAGATAATAATTGTATGGTCCACCTGCAAATTAATAATTAAAGTGTCTTAATGCAGAAGGGCATTTAAAATTATCATAGCATTCATCTCGTAATAACCACCAAATTCTTTAGCGGCCCCCAGTCTTTATCTATTGTAGGAGACGATGGCTTTCAAGTCTAAATATTCATTTCGGCTGATATACGTCTCACTGTTGGGGTCAAGCCTTTCCCAAAATAAGAGCGAAATTAAACTATTGTACCATGCTGGCCAGACATTGACATAGGGTTTTATTTCGTGTTTTCCTTCATCATCTTTTACGATCGTTACTATCCATTCCTTTGGTATTCCATTAGCCGAGTTTTACAACTTCCTTCAGAAATAAAAGGATGGTGATATCCCATTCCTATTCTGTCATCACGTGGACAGAAATTGTATGTTCTTCACTGACGTAGGCCACCCCTACAAATGAGGGCACAGTGTTATAATCGTCACAGCGGGCAGGCAATCACCTGCGCATGGCGATCGCAGTGAGGTGTTATGTTTTTTTCATTGCTTATGGTGGCAAACGAGGAAGCAGCACACATGATGATAAGTGTTACTGCCGCTCAGCAATTTGCAATATCAGGGGTACAGCTAAGGCTGTTGTCTACCAACCAAACCCCAACCAGAAACAGCGAGACAGTCGGTACCCCAACGGGTACCGACTGTCTCGCTCACCGAACGAAGCGCAACAGCACATTGCCACTGCCCAGATGTTGATTTTCTGCGAGAGTATGCTACAACCCCGGAAGGACCGGCTTCGGCTGTAGACAGAAAACTGTCAAGTATGGGCCTTATCACTACTGAATGTACTGTTTCCTAGGAGAAAGCTGTTGTTCGCTCTACTAGTGAGATCCATATTCAATTTTTACAACATCCACGGGCAAGTAAAAGGTGGCACCAATTGTATTCTTACTCCGTCACCACATGGGCAGATATATATTTTATCATCAGTATATTAGCTCATATACACTACCGTCCAAAAGTTTGGAAGCACACCTGTTTTCAAACAAAACAAATAAATGCCGACTAATAGCGGTAAAAATTAGCAATAATCTTAAGTTTTACAACCTTTTACGACTGTCTACACAAACACAAAAGGATTATTATCCTACATTCATCAAGTTTTATGGAATTCCTTAATATTGACGAAACACGTGTTTTATGACTTAATCCGTCGGCTACTTTATCCTATGCAATGGTGTAGTTTTATTGATAATGTTTGCTGGTTTTAACTTTTTTAGACCTTATTCAGTCGCACTTGAGCATTGGCACGTGAAAGTTGTGATATTAACATTGTCTGTATTCGAAAGATATCGGCTACTACTTTGACCGTATTTTTTCTTCTGAAAATGGCAAAACGCAAGCAAATTACGCTTGAACAGCGAAGCGCTATTTGCACTCTACGCGAGGAAGGATACAGTGAACGTCAAATCGCAGAAAGGCTCGGAATTTCTTGTAAAGGTGTCCACTATACCCTTGCTAGAAAACAAGAAACGGGGAAAAATGAAGATAGAAAGAGATCTGGTAGGCCCAAATCCACAACAAATCAAGAGGACAACTTCATTAGAGTTCTTTCTAAACGGAATCGACGCTTAACTGCACCACAGATCACTGCAGCTCTGAATGATACGCGAGAAACACCCATTTCAACAACTACTGTTAAAAGACGCTTACTGTCTGCGGGATTAAGAGGATGTGTTGCTGCTAAAAAACCCAAACTAACAAATCGACATAAGAAAAATAGACTAGAATGGGCAAAAGCGCATAAAAACTGGACTATAGAACAATGGGAAAATGTCCTTTGGAGTGACGAATCAAAATTTCAGATTTTCGGATCCAATAGACGTGTCTTTGTACGCCGGTCAAAAGAAGAGAGGGCTTCAGAGGCATGTACAGTGCCTACCATCAAACATGGTGGTGGTAATGTCATGGTTTGGGGGTGTTTTGGCAACAGTAAACCCGGCAATCTTGTGAGGATAACCGGAAAATTAAACAAGGAAGGCTATTTAAAAATTCTCCAAGATTCTGCCATACCCAGTGGACTAAGTCTCATTGGTTCTGGATTCATTTTTCAACAGGATAATGATCCTAAGCATTCGTCTAAATTGTGCCAGAACTTTTTAAACAAGAAAAAAGCTGAAAACATTTTAAACATCATGCAATGGCCATCTCAATCCCCTGATCTTTCTCCCATTGAACTTGTTTGGGATGAACTTGACAGGAGGGTGAAAAGTCGTTGTCCTACGAGCTCAGAACATTTGTGGCAGCTATTAGAGAACGAATGGAACAAATTAGATAAAGATTATTTTAAAAAATTGATTAATAGAATGCCCAGAATATGTGAGAAGATTATAAAGGAGAAAGGTGGACACTTTGATGAAGCTAAAATTTAATCTAATTTACCATTGTATATTATTTTTTTATTTTGTTTAAGTTAGTTTCTGTTTGTTCTTTATTTTTTTATCAATACATTTAAATTTAAATGACTTAGTTTGGTTTTATTCGATTTTACCTTGCTGCTTCCAAACTTTTGGACGGTAGTGTATGTCCCACTGCTGCACTCAAGTATACTCAACAGGTGTGGCCAACTTTTGTGCAGATAAGATCTACTTTTTATTTTAAAATTGTGTCGCGATCGAACTATTTCTTAGGTAAGAAGTAGGGTTGCCAACTTTTTTTGACAAAAAAAAAAGTATAAAATTATTTGGATAGGAAAAAATAAAGTATTTGCAACAAAAAAAAAGTATTTTTGAACCAAATGTAAAATTCACGCCGCCGGTAATAGATCTTGCATTATTTTTAAGATCACTTGTTTTTAAGATCACATTTGACACGGTTGTACGAAAGGAACTTTGGGACATTTTACCGGAGTATGGTATTAGCGGTAAACTGCTACAGGCTGTGCAGTCCAGTTACATGGGCTGTAGAGCCTGTGTGCGGCTGGATGATGGAATGTCGCCTTGGTTTGACGTCAATATCGGCGTTAAGCAGGGGTGCGTTCTGTCAGCCAGGCTGTTTATCATATATCTGGATAAATGTCTCCAAAGGTTGAACGATATGAATGTGGGAGTCCAGATGGGCGACTCAGTGGTCACTGCTCTGCTTTATGAAGATGACGCAGTCCTGCTGGCACAGTCAGCGACTGACCTGCAGATCCTAGTCGACACAATGACAGAAGATTGTAAGAAAAGGGGTCTACGCGTGAATGTGAGCAAAACCAAAATAATGGTCTTTGAAAGAGATGAAGCCAGAACAGATGTAAGAGTAACAATAGGTAATGATGTACTAGAGCAAGTGGATGAATTTGTATATCTTGGATGTGGATTTAGCCGAGATGGAAGGTACACCACTGATATAGAGCGAAGAGTGAATGCGGGAAATAGAGTGAATGGAGCGTTGGGGCAACTTCTCGGCAGGCATACATAACGCAGTGCTTGTCCCAACATTACTGTATGGAAGCGAGAGTTGGGTATGCAGAAAAGAGTATGATAGTAAAATTAATGCGGTCGAAATGCGATCTCTGCGGAAAATCTGTGGAGTTAGGCTGACCGACCGCATTCGTAACGACGACGTAAGAGAGCGAGTAGGTATAAAAAAGAGTATTGGTGTAAAGATGCGAAAGGGAATGCTCCGATGGTTCGGACATGTGGAAAGAATGCCGAACGAACGCCTGGTTAAGAAGATATACAATGCGAAAGTGGAAGGATGTAGGTACCGAGGGAGACCGAGACTAACCTACCTAGACCAGATCGGTCATGTACTGAAGGAAGGTGGAGTCAAGAGTCTCCGAAACCGGCGAGCATGTATGAAGAGAATTATGAATGTTGAGGAAGCGAGTGAAGTATGCAGAGATAGAGTTCTCTGGCACTCTGTTCTCTCTGCCTACCCTGCAAGGGATATGGCGTGATGATATGTATGTATGTATGTACTTGTTATCCTGTTGTATTATTTTTCCACCCAGGCTTATACTTTTCTAAAACTTTGGTCCCTTTAGCTTTTTTATCCGACTTCAAAAAAGGGGGAGGTTCTCATTTCGTCTGTATTTTTTTTTATGTTTGTTACCTCATAACTTTCGACTGGGCGAAGCGATTTTAATGGTTTTTTTTTCATTTAAAAGCTGGTACTTCCCGTGTGGTCCCATTTCAATTTAGTCCAGTTCTGACAATGGCACCCAAGAGAAAACCATATAAGTCTAAAATTAGCATTAAGTATGCGTGCGACAAATGAACTAGTAACTCAAGCCCCGCTACTAATAGAACAACCTATGTGTGTCTGTAACCCTAAAGAGTAAAAAAAAACTACGTTTAAAAAAACCGACTTCATAAACTGAAAAATACAAAATAACTTAAAATACTATCATTTGTATGCGCTCTCTATTGATAGGCTTGAAGTCCGCGCCGGTGTCGGTATCTTTAGTGTAGGAATTTCATTACAGTAAGTAAGCTGTTTATAATTTTGTTTAAGGTTTGGCACTGATTTCAAACCTATCAATAGATAGCACATACAAATGATAGTATTTTAAGTTCTTTTATACTTTTCAGTTTTTGAAGTCGGTTTTTTAAACGTAGTTTTTTATTATAGGAGTCACTGGTGTATCACTATTACAATTCTCGTAATTTTAAGTATTAATATAATATCTTTAGAGAAGGAAAACTTGAAACAAAACCCTATACCAACACGTCTGACCAGCGCGGTATAGTAGGTTAATTACCCTCCCATTACGGAGGAGGCCCGAGTCCAACAGTGGGACGTTTATGGGCTGTGATGATGATAATATCTTTAAAATGGATTCTTCATTACAAACAAAACCAACAACAACCAACGGATATTTTTTGTACAATTTGGTCGATAGTGACAATAGTGGCTAACGCCAGAATGTTACCTGTCCTGTCCACATTCACACAACATCTGACATCTAACATTTCGTTTAATAATTATAAATGGCTTCTATCATCCTTTTTCACTTATGTATACCGTTAAATAGTTAAGTACGCATAATGAGCGTTTTGTTTTACGCATTACAGTAAAAGTTGGAAATAAAGTATTTTCACATACTTTATTGGTATGCAAAAGTATAAAGTATAATTACCAAAAATAAAGTAGGATACTTTTTAAAAAGTATGGTTGGCAACCCTAGTAAGAAGGAACGTTTACTCAATGTGCTTTTATACCGACGTGCACAATAGTCCTTTAGGTATATGTATATGTTATACATTTATTTTGACATCTAATATACTATTATAAGTATGTATCATATACTAAGATTTGGTGTTGAATAAGCCTAATGAAGTACATTAAAAACTGTTTTTACCGAAGTATGTATTAGCGCCATCTAGAATAATATAAGACAAAAATGAAGAATTAAATATTTATATTTCACTTGGAAAACTCACTAGATGGCATTAAATTAGCGTCCCGGGGGTCTTGTACTAAGTGACCAGAGCATGAATTCGTTCCCTCGTGGAACTTGCGAGTGATCGACCAAAATTGATCGCGCGATCGATTTGTTGGCCACTCCTGCTCTACAGTAACAGGCCATATTGATTAGACGGGTTGATATAGTGGTATATTTCAAGGTTTGCTTTTCTGCACAGATGTTATATATATGCATAGCTTAGTCGTCTTTTACGACACCCATGGTAGGATAGGAAGGTGGTGTGAGTAATTGTATTCATACTCTGTCACCACACCGACGGTACCGATAAGATGTATATTGTATCCATACTCTGTCATCACACAGAAGGTAGATGTATATTTACTTACGATATAATCATTGTCGACATCCTGTGGTCCAGCACTGAAGTATACTCTATATGACTTGCACGCCTCCTGCACTTGTTCTTTAGTACCAGTCAAACCGAGAAAACGAGGCGAAAACTCCTTGCAATACCTGCAACATGCATATTTTACTCAAATATTTCTAGTTTTGCTATGTGACAATTGTGGTCAACTGCCAAACAGACATTTAATATTTGATGCCTATGTAAATGACCTCTTTACTTCTGCAGTGTCGGGTTTAGACTATACTTTCATTTGAAAATTCTCAAAACTGACTAGTCCCATAAAGCAGCAGCACTTCTGAAAATTTATAACAGCAACTGCGGATATAGACCATAGCCATAATTGTCTATTCAAGAAATTTTCTTTATCCTCACCCATGTAGGGGTTAGAATACAATATGTCGTCACTTTTTATTTTCGTAAAAAACCTTAGCAAAAACAGACTGGGCTGTCGCCTCAGCTGTCTTTGGTCCATGAGAGTGTTGCTGTCGCAGCACTCTCGTGGACCAAAGAACTTGTGGGAAACACCAACAATCCGAATTATTGATTATGGCATTATCCAATTATCGATTATGGCCACAATTGGAAATAGGCATAAAGAAGCTTATTATATTAATAAACTGAAGATGATGATAAAGAAGAACTTTCAGCCAACCTAATATGTATGCCAATGGGATTTTGTTTGTTTGTTCACACTTTCACGTCTAACTAAGACTAACACTAAGAACTGTTTGTTTTAAAATTTTGCCTACTTGGATACAATGAATACCTTTTACCCACAAAAACACAACTAATATTGAAGTTACACTTCTTTTGGCGCATTAGGGAAAAATGATGAGAGTAAATTTTTAAGATGCGCGCACACCGTCGCGAAAGCCGACACCCTGAAGTTAGTTATAGTCAACATTTTAGTTTTTTTTTTTGTGATATTTATATAAACTATATTTAACTAGATAATGCGTTATAATAAAACTTTCAATGAATTAAAAATACCTTTCTTCTACTGTTAGTGTCGTTTTTTCTACAAACGAGAATAATAAGGCGAATTATAAAATTTTGAAAAGATTTTTATCTTGTTACGCCACAGAAGTATAAAATCAAATGCGTGTACATAAGTACACACACACAGACACTTATTTTATATTTATTATTAAAGATTATTTTAACTTACTTGCCGACAATCTCAGGTGTGTCTCTTTGAGGGTCCACTGAAATAAAAACTGGCTGAACTGGTGGTAATGATGTATCCTTATCTGGAAAAACAATGTTCTCAATAAAATCTTCAAAAATATTATATTAGAAGCCAAGGAATTCGTAGAAGCACCTGATTTAGGAACATATTATATGTGTCTTTAATGAATTACTCAGAATAAGTACAAGCCACACAGAAGACTGACAAGATACTAAAGGAAGGAAAATTCGAAATAAAAGCCTGTACCTGCTCGTCTGACTAGAGTGGTATAGCAGGTCTTATTCCTCATTATTGTGGAGGAGGTTCAAGCCCACTACTGAAAATGATGAAGCACAAGAGACATCCCAGTGCTACTGAAGCATTTATGGAGTAGGCATACAAATGGTTTACCCACCCATGTGGCCGACGAAGTCAGGGTATAATAATAATAATTCTGGTGGCGGTGATAAGGGTGTTGAACCACCAACAGTGACTATAGGAACCAATCCTGTAGTCACTGTTGGTGGTTCAACACCCTTATCATATTTTGTATGTAGGTTTAATTGGTGGCCTAATCAATTGGTGTTTTGCATAATACACCCACTTATGGAACAACACTCACAAATAATTATAGGCCCTGTATGTTTAATACTCTGTACAATTTATCATCTTTTCTTTAAGTCTTCCTTAATCTTATCTTACTGATTGCACAGGTGAGGTCTATTTACCAATCTCCCATGTAGTGTCGGGCGTTCAATCCCTGCTTAGCACAACCCTTTGTGCAATGCATAAATTATTGTTATGAATGTATTACTTGTGTCTGATGAAGTCCCTTGCCTGGCAATGATTTGTGCCGTATATTACTGTTGAATATACCTGGCCTACCCCAAGGTGAATTCCACAATGACCATTTTTAAGAGTAAGTTGGTGTTCACAGTTTATGTTAGAAGTTTCCTTGGCAGCATTTGCTGCTCCCTACTTCATTGCTAGCTGTAAGGTAGCCATTTTTTATGATTCCCACCAGAAAGTAAGACGTACTGATAGATTGTATTTTTAGCCTGTCACCACAAGGAAGAATCATATGTATACATATATTGTAATAATTATACAATGAAAATATACATACCATGCATATCAACAACTTCGGCTAACTTCTCCAGCTCATCAGGGCAAACATCAGGACAGTGAGTAAAACCAAAATAGATTAAAATCCACTTCCCTAAAAAATCTGAGCTTTTGACTGTTTTACCCTGAAGAAAATAAATATATTAAAGTATTTCTATTAAAATAGTTATGTTATTAACAATATTGGGCTTAATTATTACTTGTTTACTGACTTTCAAATTAGAAAATAGAAGAAAAAAAGGATTTAGAAAATATAATAAATGTGCACAATGTTCTCACTTCAGTTGCATCTATTTATTCTTTGGACTTTAAATTAAAAATATACCAGCAAACATCTCAAAATTAAATAATAGTTGAGGCATTTGAAAGTTTTTTTATAGTTATATTATTACGGGAGTATAGGTACTCTGCAAATACATACCCTCACCAAAAGCAAGTCAAAGAGGAAAATAGTGGATTTTTAAAAGCATAAATATACATAAGTATAATATAATAATTATATAAATTAAGTTTTAAACTTAAATAAAATGTAGTAATGCTATAAAATAAAAAAGAGTTCCTAATTTTCTACGAAAGTTGATATCCTATTTTTTTAATTCTTTAATGGCAACGGTAATCTCTGGAAAGATTAACATTGACCTTTAAAGGAAAATTTTACATTTCTAAATTCTACATTCAAATTCTACATTTTTAAAATTTCATTTTACAACACTTAAAAGAAGGATTTGTGTAGCGGCACCAAATAACTGGTTGTAATTACCTCGGTATTAATTAACTCAAATTGTCCTCCTATTTTAGACTTTCCGAGTTGCCGTTTTCTCTCACGATCTATGGCCTCTTGTTTTTCTTTTCTCACATACATCATAAAGGCTGTGAGCCCACCACCGATAAGCGCTGTCGCAATCATGGATTTCCATGTTATAGCTGATGTAAATCGTTTCGCTCTCTTAGGCGGAACAGCACATTTTCTTACTGCCGAAGTACTGAACGCTCGACAAACTAAAGCACACCTATTCCACAAGATGGAGTTCATTTTTACTTAACCTAATAAATAAATTTCAATAATTAGTTATCTAGAATTGATTAATCATTAAGATTTCAGACACAACCGGTGAATTCTTTATCGATAATTTTGGTCTGTCAATTCAATAGCAAACTCGTTTTCAGAATTCGGCGTGATGAAATCTCACTGGCTGGAGATATTATAACGCAATGGCCACAGATATAAAATGCCAATTAAACTTTTTTTTGTTGCTGTCTTTTAGCTGTTAGCCGCAGATGGATGTCACTGCTTAACCCAGACTAAGGGTGAGCGCTGAGGGCTCTCAACCCGGTACCCAATTAAAATTTGTAATAGAACCTTTATATCATCCTGTCTAATCAAGAATGTGGCGTGATAATTAACTCATATGTATTTTCTTTTAATGTGCCTACTAAGGTGCCTACACTCAACAGAGTAGTAAGATAGCTTAACGGCTGCAAATTAGGTATCTGTGTGCTGAGTGTGAGTTTTGTCGTTAACATTACGCGCTCGACGACGTGCGCGTAAGCATGCCATTTGTATGAAGAAATGTAGTTTCAAAAACGCGCCACTAGTGGCGCTGTATATTTCTTCATACAAATGGCATGCTTACGCGCACGTCGTCGAGCGCGTTATGTTAACGACAAAACTCACACTCAGCACACAGTAAAACGGGAAACCAAAAAAGAAATACAAGTACTGTTAGCACTATATTAATAGTACTGTACGGTGTATATATATATATATATATATATATATATATATATACAGTGCCACCTCAATATAACGAAACTCAAAAGCATTAAAAAATATTGCTCTTTTACAAGAATAAGTATAGCGATTACCATGAATAAATAAAAATACCTTTTAATGCAAGCCTGTTTGTTTTGTTTGTTGTTTCACTTTTTTTTTTGCTGTTTTTTTTTATTATAGAATTAATGTATGTAAATCGTTATATCGTAGCAATTGCGTGTTATCTTTATGAAGGGGTAACTAATAAGTTTTAATTTCTGTCTTGTGTAGTTAAATACTGTGAAGAAAAAAATACTTATTACCTTCAAGGATTGTACTCTATTGAAGCTATTAAATAAAATTTTAAGATAGAATAAGTTAATATTCTTAAAGTAAAAAAGACGAAGAAGAAGTTGTTTGTAGACTAATAATACTCGAAATAAAACTTATATAGGTAATCATTAAGAATTATTTGACTACAAATGATTATAGTTTATCAAACATTTGTTGTAATTGCGGGCAATCGTATGCGAACAACTTTAGTTAATAGGCGTTATAAGTGTTATAACTATGACATTGATAGCTAGAACATATTTTTACAACTTAAAATTGTGAAGAATGGATATAAAGCGACATTAGGTAGTTTCTGCAGTCATATTTCCACATTTATTCACCAAACTCATTCGTTTCTTTAATAAAAACATCATATTTTTCTGGTTTTAACTATTAAAATGCAAATTCATTTAAAAAAAACAATGACTTTGAAGTATAAGTCTCATAATTATGCTGATGCTATGATTTTGCAAAATTGTTTTAAATTAAAATATGATATAGGTATTAAAATGTGAAAAAAGCTACAACTAAAGAAGTTTTATTCGTTTTATTAAAGCATACTGTAACAACAATTCCATATTTAGTATTACACAAGTATTTTTTTTGTGTATTTATATATTTAAGAGTAATGTCCTAAACATTTTTATGTAAGCATTAAAAAAAAATTCGCTTACAGACATTTAATTTAGCCAGCACCAATTAGTCAAAGTTATCAAAGTTCCTTTAGTAAAGTATTGTCTTATCTGTACTTGAACAACTGTAACTTAATAATTTGTGGTTACAAGAGTATTGCGTTTTAAATATGTTAATTATCTGTGTTCATTACGTTTAAATAAGTTTAGCCTTCGCTGAAATGTCAAATATGACAATTCTAAGCTATCAAGATGATTTTTTTTTTTGGAGTTTATGGCTTGGTTACTTAGACCTTTAAGCCAAGTCTTCATAGTTTAGACACTACGTGCCTTGTGTTCCGTATTATTGTTTACCACTTCTTCAAATTGTAATTAGTCCTTGATAGTCACTGTCCGTCAGTAAGTCAAGTCGTTACTATCAATTTGGCGCTGATAACCAAATTCATAGTTTCGTTGGGAATTTTGGGTGAACATGAAAATATACGAAAACCACTATTATACCATATTCACTACACTTCAGCACTTTAACTGTATCATATTCCATAAAACACCAGCAAAATTATTCAATATAACACTACAAAACACTAAAGAAATGAATATAATACAAGAGCATGACATGACATTTCCATATTCGCGCCAAAACTCCCTATCAAGATGACAATAGTTCCTTCGTTCGGAAACTAATTTATCCTTTCTTTTGCTAATACTATACATATACAGATTGCTTTCCATTTACAACACAGAGGGACTCTGTGGTACATTGTGAAACACTGCCAAACACTGTGTAAAAGTTTAAATGAAACAGCTAGCTGTTTCTTTTACACAGTGTTTGGCAGTGTTTCACAATGTACTGCAGAGTACCTAATGAAACAGCTAGCTGTTTCTTTTACACAGTGTTTGGCAGTGTTTCACAATGTACCGCAGAGTCCCTCTGTGTTAATTAACTAAATGGAAAGCAACCACACTTTATACTGCTTGGATGACATAGAATATCACGAAATATGAAAAACAATGATAACGACTTTTAACAAACAACAGGTGCTCTTCAATTAGGAGTTGAAAATGTATTTAACTAACAGAGTATATTGCCTGCTATTGGTAGAGTAAAGAGATGTAGAGTGTAGACCGTCTCCATGCATCTTAATGTTATTCACAAAATACAATAGTAACAAACCTCATTTACCTACTCCCTTGACCATGGGATTTGGAAGCTTAAGGGTATCCTTTAAAAATTTAGTATAGGTAGGTACACAACACTAATAATTTAAGTAGTTTCAATTAACTATGAATGAAAATAGTCGAAAAAAACTTAATCAGAAATGCAAATCCTAGGTATGAAATTCAACACAATATAATAAATTATATATTTCAATTGTCAAAGAGACCTCACTTATTTTTCTGATGATAAAGTAATAATACAACGAAGAGCTGTAATTTTTACAGCATTTATTGGACTCTCAGGTCTTCCCTGTCAAATCCAACTTTCACTGCCATATATGAGGGTAGGCACTAATACTGGCTGACGTCTAGCTGTACATAAGGGATGTACAGCTAGACGTGCCTTTTTGGACACATTTCTGCTCTTCATAAAGGCGTACAGTGCCTCATTCACTCTATTGCCCGCATTTATTCTTCTTTCAGCATTACCATCATTTTTACCATTACTAGTAAACAATGCACCCAAGTATACAAATTCTTTCACTTGTTCCACTTCATCACAATTTATAAAAATATTATATTCCATATATCGCATTCATAACGATGACCTAAGAGAGTGAGTAGGTATGAAAGAGAGTATTGGTGTAAAGATGCGAAAAGGAATGCTCCGATGGTTCGGACATGTGGAAAGAATGCCAAACAAACGTCTGGTTAAGAAGATATACAATACGAAAGTGGAAAGATGTAGGTACCGGGGGAGACCGAGTCTAACCTACCTAGACCAAATTGGTCACGTACTGAAGGAAGGTGGAGTCAAGAGTCTCCGAAACAGGCGAGCGTATATGAAGAGAATTATGAATGTTGAGGAAGCGAGCGAAGTATGCAAGGATAGAGAGAACAGAGAAAGATAGAGAGAACAGAGTGCCAGAGAACTCTCTGGCACTCTGTTCTCTCTGCCTACACTGCAAGGGATATGGCGTGATGATATGTATGCATGTATGTTATATTCCGTCATACGTTTATTCTTTTCAAAGACCATTATTTTCGTCTTACTTACATTTACTTTCATGTCTTTTCTTTCAAAAGCATGCATAGTAATTACCATCGCCTGTAAATCCTCAACCGAAGATGCAAGTAAAACATATACTTACATAATATATAAATCTTTATATTTACCTTTTAAATGGTTTAAAGCACATTACGCAGGAGAGTTTTATATACGTTGTTCACTACGCTATACTTTTCAAATTGAAAAGGTTCAAACTATCATATTTTGATATTCTACGGCGTAGAATCTACGCTAAGAGATATGAAAAAAAAAAGATATAATTCCAAGATAATTTACTTTGCGCTTTTTCATACCACGACATTTCTTTCACAAGATTTTGTTACAACTGCATTAACATCTGAAGAAATTAAAAATACATTTGTGCACTTGTATTAATTACGAAATTTTTGCGAATCGTGCAAGTTGCTAATGAAAAATACTTGGAGGTGTTACCGCGACAACCGCAATCGCAGCGTTTATATACTTCGTGGTGCCGCTCAGCTGATCCAAAGTCACCTAGTGCCCTACACGAAAAAGACTACAGTTTTAAAATGGCACGTGTTATATTCGTAAGTTGTTTTTGCTTTAATTTTTTTGGTAAAATAAGCATAGGTACTTTTTCTATGTGGTAGCGGCTACGAATACTACCAACCCTTACTTCACTCGTGGATGTCGTAACGACTAAGAACTTTATCGACTTGGACTTATTTCAGCTGATGCCATCAGGTCAACAATTACATTCCCCAGGAGCGTTGACATCAAACAGGCAAGTGGTCATAAAACTATAGCCATTAACTTTTGCAATATGTTCGTTGGAGGAGAAGTAGGTACATATTGCGTTGATCCAAGTAATTAGGATAAGGACAGGAAAATGATGATAACGGATTAAGAATAAAATTACTGCACAGATGGCGTAGTGATTAAGATACCGACCTTCAGTGCCGTGGATTCGATTCTCACGCAGGACAATACTTTGTGCGATCTATAAAGTGTTGTTCTGAGTTTGGGTGTAATTTGTCTGCGTTAATTATTTATTTGTAAAGTCTCCCGCAATACAAGGGTTATTTCCTTAGCGCAGGGTGGTTTTCTAGACCACCGAAGACAAAGATCGGGTACCGGTGGTCCGCTCGCACGGCGAAGAGAGAGGATTTTACGGTGGGTCTATGGGATCACGCGCCGCCTTCTCCGTCACCCCGGACCGATTTGGCGGGGCGAGACGCACCCATAGCCTACCAATAAAAAAAAAAAAAAAAAGGGTGGTTTTCTAAAAACAAAAATAAACAAAAATTGAGCTATACCTCTCTTGTTGGGGTAGGTGATGTACTAGAAGTTTATGGGATTTGCAGATAACATCGACTCGAGAGAAGGAAAACTTGACATAAAACCTTATGCCAACACGTTTGACTTGCATAGTACTTATAGTAAGTAAATTTCCCTGTCACAGTGGAGGCTAAAGCTTCATAGTGGGATTACTATACGGGTTGAGATGGAAATAATAATGATGATGATGACGTTATAATAATAATCACCAAGATAGATAGTAGTTGAGAGAGTTTTCTACTGCGCCATGTGTCGGGGGTTTGATTTCCATTCAGGACAATATTTTGTACCAATAGACGACTAGGTACATGCAGGGCAGGTTGTGGGAGATCGCTCGCTGCCCCCCTCTATTCCCCCGGAATCGGATGAAGTGCCTACCGTCAACAGAACAGGACATTATTTCGTACGACACAAAAGTTGTCCTAAGTCTGGGTGTAATTCGTATTAATAGTGTTTTTAAAGTCCTCGAAGTACAAGGAATAACTCCTTAGCGTAAAGTTCGTTTAAAAAATATCGTTCGTTTGAAAAAAAAAATTATTAACATCCGAATTTCCGCTAAATATTTAATGTTTTTTTTTTATATATTTCAGATCACCATATTAGTGTTCATCTCGTTATATTTAAATGTATTTGCACAAGAATATTTACCGCCCAAAATAGGTGGTAAAAAACCAACATCTGAAGCTACGGTAAGTATTATAAAAACTATGTCAGTTATTATTTTCCATATGTCGTCGTCGTCGTAGGTCACCATAGCTTCGTGAGGAGTAAGAATACAATTGGTTATCCACAATTTTGCCCGTAGATGTACTATGGGCAAAATATAAGATAGCAAAAAGTCATCGTAAGAGTAACTCGAAACAAAACCAGTACATCAACACGTCTGACCAGCGTGATTATCTCCTATTGGGGAGGAGAGTGTAGCCCAACAGTTTGGGCTGAGATGACGATGATGATAATTATTTAATTCAGTGAAAATATGAGACCACTGTTATTCTTTACAATATATTTGGATTACACAAAGTTAAATATAAAATAAAATGTAAATGCATATTTGGTCACCATTTGTGGCCATGATGTCGCATTGTCGAACCACGTAGCTCTAACAATATCGCAGATCGTTTAACTGGACCCAATACTTATTAAACATGTTGCATACAATTTTATGTTAAAGTAGTATTTAAAAATAGTAATAGACAAACCTGCCGAGTTTCTAAGCAGATCTCAGTAGCGGTCGCGTTCCGATTTTCATGTGTCCTTGTTTTCTTTTTTATAAATTATGAATTATTATTTTTACTTATTTCAGCAAGCGTGTCTGATCTGACATAAAAAATAATGATCACCTTAGATATTAGGCTAACTATTTTTTTAGATATAAGGCTCGGTTAACAATGCGAACTAGCCGAGCAAATCTCCGAGATATTAACAATTAGATAACGCGCAAGAAGAAAAATTTGGCACGTCATTAAAATACTTGATTTTTAAAATTTATATGTTTTTGGCAGACGAAGGAATATTAATATAAAGAAGAAACAACTACTACAACTAAATGGTGTCTAATGTAACACTGAAATATTAACTATGGCAATCACTTTATATTAAAACAATCTTTATATTAAAATCACCATGCTTGTCAGGCTCACGTTCATCACAGTTGTTTAAAGTTGCCCAGGAGAGTGCTCGTGCCCATACGTCTGGTAGACCGTTAGCCGAATTTTACGACCCCCACGAGAAAATAAGGGAACATCCTCATACTATGTGTCACTACACTGCACTGTTTTTTCCGTGTGGTGACGGAGTAACAATGCAATTCACCACCCTCTATCTTACCCGTGGGTGATCGTAAGAGACGACTAAGGGATACAAAAACGCATATAACATCTATGCAAGAGAAGGAAAACTCGAACTAAACCCTATACACGTCTGACCAGCGTAGTATAGTAGGTTGATTTCCCTCCCGGAAGAGGCCCGAGCCCAACAGTGGGACATATATGGGTTGTGATGATGATGATGATGGCACTGTACTGTTTTATAATTATCTAAGGCCCTCCTCTTCCTGCGTGACCACTGGTAGTATACAACAAGATCCAATTCCGTTATCAAGATTTTTAAACAAATACATTCTTTAAATGTCGAAGTTGCTTACGCAGATAGCATAGTGGTTAAGATATCGACCAAGGTGGCCAAGATTGGTGGTGAAGATATCGACCAAGGTAGCCAGGTGTGACCTATATTGCGGGTACAATTCCCAAGCAGGACAATACTTTGAGCCATCCAAAATTCATTATTCTGAGTCTCTAGGTGTGGGTAATCTATTTCCGTTATATGTTTATGAAATCCTTGCTATACTAAGATTGTGTAAGTGTTGCCATTATTTAAAGAAAAAAAAATCTTAAACCGTTTCAGTTGCCAGCTAACTATGACTTTTCGTATGACGTCCAAGATAATGGCATCAGCCTGGACTTCGGTCACAATGAAAAGAGAAAGGAGGACCATGCGAGCGGTTCCTATCATGTACTACTACCAGACGGCAGAATGCAGCTTGTTGAATACGAAGCTGGACCTGATGGCTACAAACCGCAGGTCATCATCGTCATTTATATTTTTCTTTTCTCTTTCTTTCTTTATAGCACATTTTATTCTAAAGAAACCATCCATCAGCCTATATCCACTGTTGGATTATAGGTCTCTCTAAGGGAAGATTGTCATGTTCGCCACGTTTGGTTGGAAGTTTGGCGATCGTAGTTGGTGTTATAAGTTTCCAGGAGAGTGGTGCTGAAGGCTAACAGGACGAGTATGAGGGTCCTATTATTCCCCCTGTATGAAGAAAATTTGCCGTGTGATGACGGAAAAAGAATACAATACCTTATCTTGCTCGAGGGTGTCGTAAAATACGACTGAGAGATATAATATGTATATAACATTTAAGCAAGTGAAGGAAAACTTGAAATAATACTCTATACGAAACCGTCTGACCTGCATAGTAGGTTAATTTTCCTTCTATTGCGGAGGAAGCCCGAGCCCAGCAGTACGAGGTATATGAGCTGATACGATGAGAAGGTTTATATCGTTTTTTTTTATTGCTTATGGTGGCAAACGAGCAAGCAACACACCTGATGGTAAGTGACACTGCCGCCCATGGACCCTTTGCAATACTTAGAGTATAGCTTAGGCCGCTGCGTACCAATAATATCCCCGAACCCACCCAGTTGGGCTTCCGGCTCTCTAGCTCAGCGAACGAAGCGCATTAACACATTGCCATTACTCAGACGTCGGTCTTCTGCGAGAGTGTGGTACCTACTACCCCGGACGGACCGGCTCGCGGCTGTAGAAAGAGAACTGTCAACAGCATGGTCGTACCACTAATAAATAATCGTACGCGGAGGATTCTTCGGGAAACTGTAACCATTATTTATATGTAGATTATATATTTCTATTTGTTTAATGCTGCAGGTAATGTACATGGGTACAGCCACGTTCCCTCCATCATCGAACGGTGACAAGTTTGATGGTTATCACTACAATGCTGCTTCGAATAGACAGAGTGTGCGGCAACCAGCACCGCGTGGCGGTGCTCGCCAGGTGGCGCCACCTGCGCCCCAGCCCGCACCCCCGCCCCAATCAGCCCCACACAACTCTACTCAATAATTGATGGCAATATTGCCATTTTAGGGCTGTAAGATTAATATTTTTAATGATATGATCTAAGCTTTAGTATAATTGAAAAAATATATCAACGTTTATCTAAAATACATCGATTAATTTGTAATATTTTTTAATTTTTTACCGCCTATTGTTTGTTTGTCAACTCCCCTGTGGCACAGGGATTTCTTTTATTAGTGCCGGTTGCCGCCTTGGATTGTCGCGATCATGTTGTCCTGGGCTCGAATCACTCAAGTAGGACTAAGTAAGTATAGCTGTCTCGATTTTCTCGAGAAATTCGCAAGAAATATGCATGATTAATGATAATATGTTTGCCCGCCTGAGACGTAATGATTTCGAGTTGAAATATCGGTATAACGAAATGTTTACAAAAATGTAGACATACGTATCTTAAAGGCAACACAAAGGAAATTTCCTTTTGGTGTAGTAAGCAAATTTCCGAAGTAATAATACAATTCATCACCCTCTATCTAGCCCAAAGGGCGTCGTAAAAGACGGCCATGGTATATGAAACGTCTATATATAAAACCACCAACCTGTGGGTATCGTAAAAGACGGCTAAGGAATAATATGTTACGCCTATAACATCCGTGCTAGGGAATGAAAAGTCTAATTAAAATACTGCCAACCCTTCTGACCAGCGTGATATAGTAGGTCAATCTCCCTTTTATTATGGAGGAGGCTCAAGCTCAATAGTAAGCCACACATGAGCTAAAATGATGATAATAAACAAAAGACAAAAATCTTCAACACGGCTATGGAAATTCAGAGAAAAATTTTTTGATTAAGACTTTTTATTAGTTTTCTGCTCAAAACATCGTTAAAGTTATCATTTCTTATATTGCTATAAAAGCTATTAAAATTACTGAAATTTAGCATTTAATATGCTTAATTATTTATAAAAACCCGATTACGAAACGAAAAATGATGTCACAAGCAGGGTTCGAACGTACGTTCGGACGTAAATATGATACGAAGCGAGATTTGCATGTCCTACAATAGTTCACGGTGGTGTAAGTAGCAGCACGATTGGGCCGGACTCCCAATAAGTGCGGGTTCGAAGCCTGCTTGTGACATCATTTTTAGTTTCATAATCGGGTTTAAATAAAGCTATTAAAGATAAATAAAACGTTCTTTTTCATCAGAAATGTATTTATTTACACTTAAGTAACATTTAAGTATGCTTGTATATAGTAATTGCTATTTACACAGTATTTTACCCTCCTTATTGTGTCAGGTACCTAAATAATTCTAATTCATACAATCGTGGCTTCGAACGCACTTTTTGCTTAATAACTATATTAAAATTAAATCTAAGAGGTTTATTTATACACGTATTTACTTACTTGCTATATTTATTCCTAAATTACTGTATCAATAAAAATTATAAAAATTTGGCTAAAATAACGCCATAATGGCATCAGAATACCTAATAAATAAATTACATGCCACTTTCAAACTTTGCTCTAATTTAAGGTAAAACTAAAAGCAAAATTTTTAAACGATAATTTTGCTCGAATTAGTCCAGTTACAGTCTGGATTATTTAATATTTAAGAATGTTTTAACGTATCGATTAAATTCTGTTACGATTTCAATGTATATTTTTAATCGATACGTTGCCTTAGACTAACTGCAATTTATAAGAAAAAAAAAATTAAAAATCATCAGGACGGATATTACAGCCAAAAAATCTTTGAATACTTTTGCTATTAGGTATATCTAGTAAAATATCAAATGAACGAAAATAACAATTCAGAACTTATAAATTAATATAATACCATAAATGTATGGACGGAAAATTATTGATATAAACTTTTTTTATGAAAGGGCTTTAAAATTTACAAACCTTTTGCGTGACGAATTATTCTCGAGGAAAAGAACTTATGCGGCTAGGTCACGCATTTACACGTTGACGTCGTACGTCGACTTTGAAGTTAAAAAGAAGTACTTCAAAATGTATGACGAATACGCGGCATAGCCTCGCTTTGCCCCGAACTTGAGAGGAGCGAAACATACCCTTTTCTTTTATGTAAAGAAATGAATGATAAATAAAATAAATACAATTTATTCCATTCAAAAGTGATTCATGAATAATTAAAATGTTTTCCTTTAATACAAAATATTCAATTCTGTCTGGCGACACCTATATTTTTTTATTATATTGTTGTCTTTTTGTATATTAATTATTAAATAGTAAACTTGAGATTTTATAAACTTATTTTGTTATGTAACGTGGAGTATGTCTATATTCTGATCGGGCCAGTGTACTCGCCGATGTGTGGACACGTTGTCGAAGCCCAAGTTGTCAAATGAGTGGTAGTCCTTGTGCATACTCAGCTCGGCCAGGTTACGATATCTGTTTTTAAAATCGTATAAATTTCAAATCAAAAGCGGGCATTTTTTACAATTGTTATTATTATTCAAGATCAGAATTGATTTGCTTATCACTAAAAAATAGACCAATACAACCGTCTAACGCTACAAAAATTGATAATAATACAATAAGAGTCCATTGTGCAAACTTTTAAGGTGCATTTGAACTATTTGAAACAGTAGAAACGAAGTCCACCGCAGGAGTCTTTCCGATTTATCCAACAGCATTAGTTTCAGTAAGATAATTACTGCACAGATGGCGTATTGATTAAGCTATCAACTTTCCCAGCCAGTCATCATCACATCATCACAGCCCATAATGTGCCACTGTTGGGCTCGGGCCTCTCGGGGAAAATAACCTACTATACCGCGCTGGTCAGACCTGTTGGTATAGGGTTTTGTTTCGAGTTTTCCTTCTCTCGCACAGATGTTACCACACATCCCAGCCAGTGCCTAGGGTTAAATTCCTAGACAAGACAATACTTTCTGCGATCTACAAATTGTTCTTGAGTCTGGGTATAATTTGTATACGTTAATTATATGTTTGAAAAGCAATACAAGAATAATTTTCTTAGTGCAGAGCAGGTTTTAAAAAAAGATGACTCCTATTTTCAATTTCAGTAAGATAATTGAACCGATCGATCGAAGCGGACACATTTACAACTTATTATTTATAAAAAGTTACGTTATATTCAAGATGTTAATTATGAAACTACACTCTTTTTGCATTAATAATTTATTATGTCTTAAAATATATAAATAATAACGATATATGAAATAAATACCTCTTCACTAATACGCAGCATCCAAGCAGCAACATGATCTGTACAGCGAGCCAGGCGAGAGCTAACGATACTAGCAATAACTCATGTATACACACCACAGAATCATCGCTCGCTTTGCTCTCCTCGGCTGGTTAAAAAAAAATATTTCATGATGACATTTTGAATTTCTATTTCAATACCTATCAACGTCTTAGATTACTGTTTCAAATGAAACCTACTTTTGCGGATTCTATCGCGTTTGTATTTGATTTTTAATTTCCTGACGTTTCGAACACTTTACAGTGATCATGGTCACGAGCAGGGCCGGCTTTACCTATAGTGCAGAGGGTGCGGTGCACCCGGGCGCCGGGTGTTAGGGGGCGCCGAGAGCCACTCGGGAGACATAGAGCCTCCACGGTAACGCGTGTGTCTAACCGTTTATAAACGTAGTAGGTGCGTTGTTTGACAGGTTTGGGTAGGTTGCTTTGTCGCTTACTGTACCTTCATAATCCGATCGCGTTTACTTGATTTTGTGTCAAAACAACGAGACTAAGCATGGAACAACACATTCCAGCGAGATTGAAAATTTATTCTAACGTGTTGTAACTATCAACCTATTCCATTTTGTTCACGCATTTTGATACAAGAGGGCGCCAGGTGATTGCTTGCACCCGAGCGCGACATGTGCTAGAACCGCCCCTGGTCACGAGAGGAGTCCTACCGAAAATCAAATACAAACTCTCGCAAATTAAAAATTAAATACAAAAGCAATAGAATTCGTAAAAGTAATTTTATTTCAAATGTGTAATACTCAGCGTAAACATGAGTAATCATTACTGTTCCATTATAAGGCACATGACATCTTCAAGATATGCAGAATCCTACTAATAATATAAATGTGAAAGTTTGTGAAGATGTTTGAATGTTTGTTGCACAATCATGCGTCAAATGTCGAACAGATTTGAGTAGAAATTGGCATTGAAATAGACGTTTGCATTTTATATCCCTTAATCGTCTCTTACGATCACCCACAGGTAAGATAGGGGATGGTGACTTGTATTCTTACTCCGTCACCACACGGATAGTATGTAAGACAGACTAGTATGTTAACTAACGAATAATATTATAAAAGTACTTACGCAATGTAGACCGATGATCAGCTCGTACAAGTGTATCAGCGGACATTATATCCCTGGAGTCAACGACCATTTCCAACTCTAATGATATTTCACCGTCACTAGTTGGCATGCAGGGTGGTGCTCCGCCCTGTGCGACCACACCCCCTCGATGTGACGTCATCGCCGCAGGTCTCACAGCCGCCTGGACATCGTCACTCCAACGATAATAAGTGTCATTGGTCTGGCGAATAGTTCTGTTCTGTTTACTGTTGCATTCCGTCTGAAACATATAGATTAATCATTAATATCTGTATTAGTTAACTTGTACATTACCTGCCGTAGCAATTGACACGGGTTCGATTCCCGTGCAGAATAAAACTTCTCGCGTACCACAAATTGTTCTGGGTGTAATTCGTATCTGTTAATTCTATGTTTATATACACTCTTACTTAAATGCAAGACTCTTGCGAGTCCCGCAAGTATTGCAACTCTCGTTATTAGAATATCACAGAGTCACTTATTTTGATAGAAATGAAAAATCTAGCTAAATGAATGAAATGCCATTCAACTAGTGGCGCTAACTGTATAACTATCAATAATTAGATACATACCACTCAACGGGAGTGGGGCTATAGTCACACCTATCTGTCACGAGACTGTTTAAAATAACATCAAATTATTGCCCCGTGTACTGGTATTATGAATACAAAATATTGAATCTATTATCAGCAATTTTTGTAGCGAAAACTTCTTTAGCGGCGTTGTGCACTTTTTTGGGATAGGTAAAAAATGTTAAATTCGCGTCAGGACACGTGACCTGATCGAAAATTCGTAAGATGGACGTAAGAAGTAAATATCCCCATCTCTTTCTACCGCTTGGCGAAAATGTAAGCCTGCTGCGCGAGTGTGGGTGCGTCTCTAACAATTGAATTTAAAAAAAAAATATTTTTGCTGAGGTCAAATGATCGCAATCTTAGCACAACGAAATACGAAACTACTATTGATTACACATTTAAATAGATTCGAATGAAAATTCTTTGTTTCTTACTTCAGCTACCATAAAACTATCGTATCAGTTTTAGAGATTGACGATGATGATGATGGTAATGACGATGGTGAAAGAGTCGTTGAAATTATTGATAAAATTTGATTTTTCTGAGAGATAAACTCAAACTAAATTGTAATAGTTCTCAAGTGTTTTATGTAATATAAATTGTCATGTTTGTGTACGATAGCTCAATAAATTCATATTGTATTTAACCACATTAATGATATAGTACTTGTATACAGATAAAAATATCATTGACAGTGAAATTAATTGGAAGGCTCATATAAATATGCTTTGTAAAAAAATTAGTAATTCTACCTATGTACTTTTTAAACTTGCATATGTTCTAAATTATGATGCTTTAATTACGGCCTATCATGGAAACCAATCTAAGATATGCAATTATATTCGGGGGTAACCTTACAAAGAAAGACATAGCTTTTAAAATGCAAAAGAGATGTATCCGAGCAATATTTAATTTAAGAACACGAGTCAGCTGTGAGCCATTTTTCAAAAAATATAAAATTCTGACATTACCTTCACTATATATTTACGAAACAGCTGTTTTCGTCAAAACTACTACTACTAAACTCTCACCTATTTGAGACACTCGGATCATTGCCATGGAATAGACGCGATAACTTTAGGTTAAGTATAAAAAAGGCCACTACAGCATTAATGCATAAAAATATCTTATGTATGGCAGTTACGGTTTACAATAAAATACCTAACTACATCAAACTCACAAACGTAACTCAATTCAAAAAACGTCTAAAGGACTTTTTAGTAGAGCGCTGCTTTTATAATGTTAATGATTTCTTAAATGATAATTATATAATGTAAATTTAGTTGACTATGACATTATTTTGTTAATTTGACATTTAATTTGATTATTTATGTATAAGACAGAGACAACTCTAATAAAAATTTGTAAACCTTATAATTTGCATGCCCGAAAGGTAGAACATAGCGACACGCTTACCATAACTAATTCTAAAACCTTGTATTACCTATGTTTCGCAAATAAATTTTATTATTATTATTAAAGCAATTCGTGCTAAATTATGCCCTAACCATTCCAAAATATTCAAAAATGCACAACGTTAATGTTCAAGATTTCACTTCTTCCCCGGCACTCCCAGAGTGCCATTTTATTTTATTTTTAAAAGATAGCCTGCACTAAGGAAATAATGATTGTGTTGCGGGGTACTTTACAAACATGCAATTAACGCAGACAAATTATACCCAGACTCAGAATAATAGTTTGCGGACCGCACAAAGTATTGTGTTGCGTGGGAATGGAACCCACGATACTGGCACAGTAGGTCGGTATCTTAACCACTACGCCATCTATGCAGTCAATTATTATTATCCAAAAAAAAACTTACAGTTGGACATTTGTCATCGCAAAAGTGGACCATGAGGGTAAACCGTACAACGTGTGATGTTGGAAACCGAAACGCCTTGAACATAGTTGATAATGTCTGCGTGTCTTCCCGCCATGATCTTGTTAGCTCTGGGAAGTCCACCTAGAACATTATATAAAAGAATGGTTTAAGTGCTACGCTGTTAACAGCTTTCTATCTACAGTCGCGGGCCGGTCCGTCCGGGGTAGTACCACACTCTCGCAGAAGGTCGTAGGGTGGTTCTACGGGGTCGTGCGCCACTTCTCCTGTCACCCTAGACGGATTAGCGGGGCGTGACCGCACCGTAGCCCGTCGTCAAAAAAAAGGTAAAATGATGTAAAAGAAGATCATGAATTAGATCCTTATTTCATCACCATACGGAAAATTAAATAATAGACCGTATAAAGCCATCTGGCTAATGTAGTATAGTCAAGTGCCGGGCTTATGGTGGCACTTATTTTTCTTTTTTATTGCTTATGGTGGCAAAAGAGTAGACAGTACACCTGATGGTAAGTGTCACTGCCGCCCATGGACCTTTCTAGTACCAAAGGCAGGCTAGGCCGTTGCCTACCAATACAAACCCCAAACCCACCTTTGAATGTTGGGCTTCCGGCTCTTTCGCTCACCGAACGAAGCGTAATAGCACATTGCCATTACTAATATGTCGAGCATCTACGAGAGTGTGGTACTACCCCGGACGGACCGGCCCGCGGCTGTAGACAGAGAACTGCCCACAGCGCGCAGCGTGGTCCTGGACCTTTTTATTCAAAGATGCCATAGTTTTGTAGTAGCGACTTTTCACGTTGTCGTGTAGGTTACAATTAAGTTGTAATTAGGTTAACAGTTTTTACCTGTCCCGTAGGGCATCCTCTACTGTCGAGAAGCAACACGGAACTATCGCCCAGTCTTGAAGATGCGACTAAATGTGATGCCTTTATCTCTCTTGGGTCTGTAAATTTCATTTAATATATATAAGGAATGAATTTTTGCATTGCGTGAGACTTTAAGAACATATAAGTGAAATCAAAACATCAAGAATAGCATTAAAAAAGTACTAGTGGAGCGATAGATTGGCTCTTACTCGAACACTGACTTAACTCCTATATCTAAAAAATAACAAAACAAATATACATATTCATATGATATTCATATTACATTTCCGTGTGGTTACGGAGTAAGAATACAATTTACCACCCCATATCTTACCCGTGAGTGATCGTACGAGGCGAGTAAGGGATATAAAACGCATATAACATCTATGTAAGGGTTGGAAAACTCGAAGCAAAACCCTATACCAACACGTTTGACCAGCGCGGTATAGTAGGTCAATTTCCCTCCAATTATGGAGGAGGCTCGAGCGCAACAGTAGGACATATATGAGCTAAGATGATGAGATGATGATTCATATTACATTCATGTTCATATGACATGATATTATATTCATGAAATCACGATTCATTAATTTTAAAAAAATAATTAAAAAAATCGAAAAGCCCGACTGCGTAAAAACCGACCGAATTATTCGACAACAAATCTAATTTTTCAATGGATCCCGACTGTTCAGTTGTTATGTTCCATTATTAAAATGTATTTTATTTTCTGCAATAGTATTCATTCAATAATATGTTATAGAATTTCAGACCACCGGACATCTAAGTGCTTGTTTTTTTCTTTTCAGTTTTTATTATGTAGGTATGTAGTTTAGTTCGGTTTTTACGCAGTCGGGTGTTTTGATTTTTTTAATTTTTTTTTTTTATTTTATACTTTTTAGTTATGAATACCTAGGTGGCTATAGTTATTTTATTTATTAATAAGTAGGTACCTAACTATATATAGTTTTTGGACTGAAGTTGAGTATTAAATCGTTAGAAGTTGGAGATGGGCGACCGCGTCAGACATTAGATACTTTAGGTAGGACTACCTATGGTATATTGGATAATATACCTACTAGATACTTTAGTATATGTCCATCTACATTCACATGCACAGTCATACGAATTTTTCGTCTTTTCATCGTAAATTTCTATTGTCTAAAAACCTATATGTGAGAAAG
This sequence comes from Lymantria monacha, assembly GCA_905163515.2. NCBI lineage: Eukaryota > Metazoa > Arthropoda > Insecta > Lepidoptera > Erebidae > Lymantria > Lymantria monacha. The sequence continues at coordinate 6,565,020 of LR991087.1, forward strand.
GTTGTTACGAAACTTTAAATCAATATAGATCCTAAACGGTCATTTGAATCGAAAAATGCTGAGAGAAAACTAAAAATGATTTTTAAATACCTATTCAACGATACCCCACTTGACATAGTTTGTTGACTTTATTTTTTTCATTTTTACAATATGGCGTCCAGTAGTCGCCATATTGAATTTTCACTAACGTCATATCTTTAGTGACATTCGCCGGGCTAAGAGGAATTGATTAACGTGTGAATCATAAAAATCGGTCCAGGCATTTGGTCTATATAGTGCTTCAAAAGAACATACATACATACATAGACTGTTAAACACAATACCACTCCTTTGCGTCGCGCAGTCGGGTAAAAAAATAGCATGGTCTTCACGAATAAATACTTCAAGTTTAGTTATATGTAGTTATACAATTATTGATGACCGCAATGTTAGATGATTAGACATGAAATGACTTCTAATAACCAACTAATGTTTTTTTTATTGAGTTTTCAATTTACAATTGCAAGCATCATTGGCTCGTTTCAATTAAGGCATTGGAATTGCTAAAACAATAAAAAACGTTCGTCATTGATATCTATATATAGTTTTGCATATAATTTAACTGCTCAATGTCTTCGAGGATAAGCTTCTTCGAGTAAAATACAGTAAAAATATTGATTTCTGACGTTTACGCGAGTATTTATGTATACACATTTGAATTAAAAGTATCGGAAGGACTGACTGAGTCCTCCCGTAACCATAAACGCTATAACGTATCGAATAGATACGTCAGGCAATTAAGGATCCAATACAAACGCGATAAAAACCGTAAAAATAGTTTTATATCAAATGTATAGATAAAATTATTGTTATTTAGATTTTTTTTAATATTGGTAAATTTATTTTGTGTCTGTGGCAGCGCAGAGCATGGAATTTTTAAATCTTAAGATTAGTTTCGTTGCTAATTTTTAGTCTCGTTTAATTTTATAATAATTATATAATTCTATGCTGATGCCTAGAAGCGAGTATATTAGTAAAGTTATAACTCCAAAGTATGTTGTTATTTCAATCACGCGCAGTTTTAAAAATTGCAATGAAATTTTGCCTTAATATTGACATAGCTTGCTTGCTTTGATTTTGTACTGTGTCTACAAGGCGAACACTATGAATGACGGCCAAATTAGACCAGCTTGGCTTACACAGGCTTCCCTCGAGACAACAGACATCCGTGGGTGTCGTAAGAGACGACTAAGGGATCTAATATGCATATATTATAATCTATACGTAAGAAGGAAACTCTGAAATAAAACTCTATATAAGCCCGTCTAACCAACGTGGTATAGTATGTCATTTTCCCTCCTATTGTGGAGGAGGCCAGCATCGGATCGTGTTTGAGTTAAGATGAATGAATGTAAAGTTCTTTACACGTGCCCCGGATAATTATTGTGAGTCTGGTTGTCAATTAAATCTAACAACGTATTTATTTATTACTGTTTGGTATAATTATCTTTTTAAAAAGAAACAAAAAAAAAATAATTACCTGTAGTTTCAATTCTAAGTTCCAGCGGTTCACCGAGTGACACGGCTCCTGCCCCAGTGTCATCGCGGGCGCGGACTACATACATAGTTATAGGTGTAGCGCTGGTGCCGTACACAGCACTGGCAGCTGCTGGATTCACTCCCGGTACTTCATTGTCAATTATCGATGTGGGTCTTCTATATCCAGTCCTATCACATAAAGATTCACCGTATCAACATATTATTTATCATAACTGTGAGCTCGTGTCTTCCTTATAATGATAGAAAATTTAACATAAAAGGTTAAAAACTACTGCGCAGATGGTCAAGCGGTTAAGATATAGACCTACTGTGCATATTTACATCGACCTGAGCCAGCTCTATCTGATGCCGTTTGGTCAACCATTATATTTCCAAGGAGAGTTCCCAAGAAAGATCAGGCTGGCGGCCGGTCATAAAATTATTGCCAATAACTTTTACAATATGTACTATGAAAGAGTCGCGGGGTCGCTACAAAGTGTACTCTCACTTTGTAGCGACCCCAAGTAATTGGGATAAGAGCAGTAGAATAATGATGATGATGAACTTTTACAATATTTACGATGGAAGAGAAGTATATATAGCGTCGACCCCAAATAATTGGGATAAGAGGAAGAAGATGATGATGACAATTTTACAATAGTTACCCAATATCTCTAACAGCAACAGTGGCGTCTATCTGAGTGGCGGCACGGTATCCGGGTGAGCAGCCTACTCGAACCCAGCGGTCACCAGCCGTCTGAATGATTGGGTTGTTCTGAACCATCACCATGACGTACGCCATTGTCCTAAGAAGATATCAATAGCTGTAGTTTTATACGTCGATCAACATATTATTAATGATGCAACGGAAGTGGCATAACTCAAAGAGAAACGGAAATGTCACAATCAAAATGGTTCCTTTTTTAAAACAATTTTAATGAAATTAATATTAAAAATTAAGCAGTGAAAGTAATTAGAAATACTTTATACCATTAGGTATAAAGATTATAATATAGATAATAAATTGGTAATGTATTAATTCGTTAATGATACGAATTATTTTGGATTTTGGTTTCCTCTCAAATGTCGTATATAAGTAGAAAATTTTCATTTAAATTTCTGCTATAAAAATAGAAACACCTGTAATAACGGCTGTAATTGTTAATCTAATAAATAAATAAAAATAAAAAATAAATAGAGAAACAGAAACGACGTAAAAAAATCTGTAGAACTGTGGCAGTTGCAAATACAAACTGGAAATAAAAAATAGAATTAAAATACTAATAACTCTATTAAGTGGCAGTTAAGTAATGTTAAGCAGTCCTTATAAACTTTTTTTTTATAAAAAATCTGTTTCCATTATTCCGACATTGACTACGTTAGGGGTTTCGCGAGGCAGTTCCTAGCACCCGGATATTCAAAAAATAGGATAACGAAGCAATTCTATGGCCCCGAACGCTTGGACGGGTTACGAACAAGCCATAGCAGATTCAAAATAGAAACTAGTAAGTGTTGGTAAGTTTTATAATTTCATCATCTCAGACCATATTCGTCCGACCGGCTTGGTCCTTCTCCGTTGTGGGAAGGAACCTGATCTAATATACAACACTAGTGTCAGGCGTGTTCGCATAATATTTCATGTCAAGTTTTCCTTCTCTTGCATTGACCTAACAGCTTAATCGTCTTTTACGACATCCATAGGTAAGAGGAGCCAATAAATTGTATTCTTACGCTTTTACAACATAAATCTCACCTGTTTATAACTCCATTAGGTCCATTAGTGATACCGTAAGCGAAATTTACGTCACAGTCACCGTGTAATGGTAGCGTGAGTCTCACATTAGCTCCTGTCGCCCGCGCGCTGCATCGCTCCCCGCGACCTGGAACGTAGACTCGCCCACGGAACGTTCCGCGTGGTTTGTACGTCACTACCATCTCTGTGCCCTCGCATTTTACCGTAACTGTCAATTATGAAACAATTAAGCTTATTTAATTACTAACGCAACATAATATCTCTTCACTAAGAATACGTAATCAGGCTCAAATTAAAGGGATGACAAAACAATTCGATTTACTGTTAGAAATAACAGCACAAATTAAAAATGTATAAATATAAAATACTAGAATTATTTCTGTATATGCTCGTTATTGAATTTATAACAATGCAACGAATCTTTTTTTAAAAAGTCAATAAGGCGAAGATGATTTTAGACCAGTAAAACATAATGCATTATTAGACACGTTAGGTTCACTGTTGAAGTCGATATTCGACATTTTAAATAATGAAAATTTGCAGAATTTTAAATTTTTTTTTCTTTTATTTACCGTAGTAGTACATGTTGAGTATCCGAGAGTTACTAATATAAACTCTTCGATATCAATTATATACCATCGTATGATGTAAGTACGGATATAATTTTTAGAAATAATAAACACACCGAACTGTCTTCTGCTTATAAAACTATCATTATCATCATCATCTCAGCTCATATAATGTCCATCTGTTGGGCTCGAGCCTCCTCCATAACGGGAGGGAAATTGACCTACTACACCACGCTCGTCTGACGTGTTGGTATAGGTTTTATTTTCGAGTTTTCCGTCTCTTATAAAACTATATATGTGATTTTTATGTAAAATTATGTTATGTGAATATTAGGATTGAGCAACTATCCCCAAATTGTTATTCTGACTCTGTGTATAATCTGTGCCCGTTAATTGTATGTTTATAAATTCCCCCGCAATACAAGGACTACTTCACTAGTTAACAACAGTTGACATTAAAGAACAAAAAAAAATAGTTAAAAATTATATAATTATACATATGTACATACATATCATCACGCCATATCCTTTGCAGGGTAGGCAGAGAGAACAGAGTGCCAGAGAACTCTAGCCTTGCATACTTCACTCGCTTCCTCAACATTCATAATTCTCTTCATACACGCTCGCCGGTTTCGGAGACTCTTGACTCCACCTTCCTTCAGTACGGGACCAATCTGGTCTAGGTAGGTTAGTGATCGGACCGGGGAATTGTCCGGTCACCCAACGCGAGGCCACCGCGTGAGGACGACGCCTCGACGGCGAAATCTGTCGGGGCGTCAACAGGAGAGGAGCCAGAGAGGGCATACCGCCGAGTGGGCCACCGAAGACAAAGATCGGGTACCGGTGGCCCGCTCGCACGGCGAAGAAGAGGTGCTTGCAGGGTGGGTCAATGGGGTTGCGCGCCGCCTCTTCCGTCACCCCGGACCGATTTGGCAGGGTGCGACGTCCATGGCCCACCACAAAAAAAAAAAAAAAAAAGGTAGGTTAGTCTCGGTCTCCGCCGGTACCTACATCCTAAATATATAATACGGTACCTATATCCTACATATATAATTGTAATAATGTAATTATGGATACATGTTTAAATTTAGTACTTGTGTGAGATAGATGCTGTAAAACATGTTAATTTCTAGAAACTTCTGCATGTGTGATCACATATCGTAGTAAGATCTGGGACTAGGATTGGTTTGTCGCAAAAATGGAATACAGTCTTCCTAGCTATGACACAACAATTTTTTTTTATTTATTCTTCTTAGTTTTTTTCAGAAATGCTATAGTGATTTCAATTTATTCAGTCATTAACGTTGACAGCAGATCGACATGGATAGCATAAGCCACTCGTTATTGGAGAGGGTGGAGATTAGTTTTCGGTACCCCGCTCAGTGAGTTACGCTTTTACTCCTTATGTTTCACTCCGGGGCGTCAGACTTATGACTTATGCCTTTGCATCAGAGATTTAAATTTTATAAAAAAAAATATTTACTATTTAAACAAATGACTCGACGATAATACGTAGCGGCTGACGTCCGTCGCAGTAGCCAGGAGCCCGTAGTGATTAAGTCCTCGCTATGCAGATCGCACAGACCTCGAACTCCATTTCCCTTCTTTTGCCCTTCCATTATCCAAGTGAAACCACGACACACAAACCGTTCCGCTATCTCACACGATGTTTTGCACTGAAATAAAATAATTCTATATTTCCTTTAAACATCCTATCATGATTGAACAGAGCCTATCCGAATAAGGGGAAATAGCCCGAATTAAGCTACAGTCGCAACGCCTTAATAAATTGGCACTCGCATGTGGTGTTACGAATTATCCAGAACAATTGGGGCTTCGACAGCCGGCCTTAGCGATACTTACAGGAAATTAATTGATGGTGACGCATTGTATTCTTAATCTATCACCACATGGGGAATTTGTGTCTTTATCCTTGTTGAAATGATTATGACAATCCTTCCATTGCATGAGATTACAGTTGTGTGACTAAATGTGCGAAATTTAGGCTTCTGCTTATCTCGTTGGGAATTAAAGCGTGACACTAATAGCTAAGCATCCGTATTATCACTGTCTATTTTAATAATAAAGTAATAATATATTGGACCTAAATAAATAAAGAGAAGAAAACTAAAATAAAGCTTTTGATTGTCGTTTGGTGACACCGTGCTCCAACCATTCGTAATCTCGAATATGTGCCGTGATCCAAAAACTACCATATTATCCTCAACGCCAAGTGAGTAAGCCATCGGTAGCCCTTGACTTCAGGGTCCCGCTCCGCGGGTTATCCTTACGAACACTAGCACCAGGAATAAAGAACTGTTGCATCGCCTTCACTTCAAGGCATTCTCTACCGATAGTGGATTAATATCCAGTCCGACCGGAGACATTTATACTTAAAGAGACAAATGAGATCAAGAAAATTTTATACATCTTTTTTTTTGTATTTAGTGGCTATGTAATCTGATCCGGCAAATACTGGCTAATAATGATATAAAAAAATAGTCGTAAAAAAAAAAAATAAACAATATGGCGACGGTCAACGATTGCAACTTATTACCAGAATCATTCCCACTACATCGTTTTATTAGTCATAACATTTTGTTTTCCTTAAATTTCTTTGTGAATGTTTACGACGAGTAGTATAAATTAAGTTGAAAATAAGTATATGTTAGCTACACATGCAAAGATAACACTTACTTACATATGTTTAATATAATAATTTTACTTGCGATTATCTACACGCGAATATAAACAAAAAAATGTATTTTAAGATGGTAGGTGTAATTATCGTCATCTTTATTCAGCCTTTTAGCGTCCACTACTTATATGAAGATAATGCCGTAATCGCCACGCTTGCCAGGCGGGGTGGCGACCACTTTGATCCGTTCTACGTTTCACAGGAGGGAGCTGCTGCCCGCTTTTCTGGCGAACTCTTTATCCGATTTTTACGACTCTCACGCGGGCAAGTAAGGGTTGCCGACAATTGTGTTCTTATATCGCCACACGGAGAGGTCCATAACGGTTTTTTTCTTAATTATTTTCTGATTTTTACGATCAAGATAATATTTTTTTATTGTAACTGATGATTAAGTAAGAACAGAAATGTGTCATCTATCTTTCCTTACCCATTCCTACAGGCCGTGGCTGATCGTGTAAAACGGCTACGGACCGGTAGTATTTAACATCAGTGCAAGAGAAGTACCATCATCATCATCTCAGCTCATATACTACCCAATGTTGGGTTCGAGTCTCGTTCACAATAACAGGGCAATTTAATAATGAAAAGTATACTAATTTCGTGACCACACAAGCTATCAGTGTAATATTTTTCTTTATCTGTTTTAAGTCTGATTTGTTTTTTTTTTTTTTGTTTAGAAGACAACACTTGATAAATAATCCTTGTTTTGAGTTTTGGCGCGAATGTGGAAATGTCATGTCACGCTCTTGTATTATATTAATTTCTTTAGTGTTTTGTGGTGTTATATTGAATAATTTTGCTGGTATTTTATGCAATATGGTACAGTTAAAGTGCTGAAGTGTAGTGAATATGGTATAATAGTGGTTTACGTGTATTTTCATATTTGCCCAAAATTCCCAAAGAAAATCATTGATTAGGTTATCAGCGCCCGATTAATGGTAACGACTTGACTTACTGACAGACAATGACTATTAAGGCTACATAATATGAAGAAATGATGAACAATATATGAAAAATAATTAAATAAGACTTGGCTGTATGGGCTTTGATCCCTTTGCCTATTCGAATGGACGAACAGAACCAAAAAAAAAAATCCTTGTTTACAAACAAATAATTTGACGGACAAAAATTACAACCCAGATATAATTATTTTTATTATATGTTGTTATTAAGATATTCCATATTCCTCTAAATTAATACACGTATTATGCCTTTATAATAAAATATCTGAATAATGTGGTATAGTAGATAAATTTCCCTCTTGCTTTGAAGAAGGCTCGAGCCTAGCAGTGGGACGTATATGAGCTGAGATGATCATCATAATCATACAGAGAAAATATTTATCAGTTGTTCGCTTACTTCATCTTTTGTATAATTCCTAATGGTATACTCGACATGCCTCAAAGTCTGATTGTAATATTCTTCGTAAGAACATCTATCAATCTTCTTCGGATCTGAAACAATGAAATATGTTGAATGATCTTAAATATGTTAATAAGTACAATTTTTTCACACGGTTCCGTCACATCTCGCCGTAGTATCTGAGGTGACAAAAGAACCGTATGTGGCTCAATATCTTACTCTATTACCTCCTCATCGCCATTCTGTATGACCACCGCAATAGATTCCTTGAGAGCAGTGGCCCGCCTGGCGGGTTATCCTTTCGGGTACCCTTGTCGATGGTAAGTACATAACAGAATAATAACAATAATCTTACTTTTTATATTTTAGTCATAGCTGGGCATTAACTCGTTAATCCGTTAATCGTTAATTAACGAAGTTAACATTTTGATTAACGGATTAAATTTTAAGTTAACTTTTAAAAATGTTAACGGACACGTTAACTTCCGTTAATATGCAGAAGTCCGTTAATCGTTATCCTATCCTATGCCTAATAGTTACCGCACGGCACTGATAAGTGCCGGGTGGCGCGTGGCAGCGAGTGAAACAAAAACAAAACTAGATATATTTTGCCGGCGGCGGCGCGTGCGAGTGATAAAGAAAACTGCGAAAAGATTTATTTCGTTTGATCATTTCTTTACTTCAAAAAAATTATTGTTAATGTCCATGAAGGGGAATATGCACCTAATGCCCGACGATTGAATTACGCATTTGAATAATTCAAAGTATTTTGTTTTGTACCTAACCTGTTAACTTCCAGAACCTAAACCAACAGGTTTTATAAGTTCACTAACGCAACGATATAAAGATGCAATTTTACACATATTAACGGATTAACGATTAACGTTAACTTGCGTTAATTCTTTCGAAATGTAACGCTTTAACGTTTAACGAAGCTAACTTTTTTTTGTAGCGGATTAACGATTAACGGTGCCCAGCTATGATTTTAGTATACACATTAGATAATATGTGTTTCTTTACAGGTTATCATTTCTACCATTTATTTCGAACTGATGACGGTTTGAAATTCTACCATTTTTATTATCAATCTTGCAACTTATACGGTTTAGGTCTAACCTGGGGGGGCACACTTAAAACATTACTTATTTTTACTGACCGTCGCGCCGCCTACAGATTGTTTGTACAAACTTAACGGCTGCCATTTTGTCCTGTATGTCAAACGTTTGACAATTGAGAATTATTATTTTTTGTTCCTAGCGTAGGTACTTATTGTCATCAATCTATTTACGGTTATTGATGTACTTTCTGAAAATTATCTCAATTTTCATTGTTAAGCTGATATTATTATTGCTTCGTTATCAGATGATATGTTTTTTTTTATATTTCAGGGTAGCTTTCATAGTAAAATAAAATTCTATATAATTACACATACACATGTAGATATGTATATATATCACTTCAACTTTAGTTCACCGCGTAAACTCTGGGTAGCAGCACCTTCCATACATGCATATTTTATCATGGAGTTGCCACTCTTTTTCAGTTTAATAACTTTACTCTTTGGGTCTAACTAATGAAAAGATAAATCATTACACTTTATGATCGAATGTTAAATTACTTCTAGTTCTTTCTTTAGTTGTATTTTATGATATCATGAGAAAAGATGGAATGGTGACCGCTGTATTCTTATATCGTCACCATGTGGTTGTTATATTACTGAACCCGATCCTAAATGCTAAATTAAGTTTATTTTGAACCGGTAATTGTATAAATTAGTTAAAATAAGTTGTGTTTTACGACACGTAAAGGAAAAGGAAAGTTGCTAAATTATATTCTAACTACGTTATCAAACAAAAAAACCGTTACATATTATTTTAATGTTATGTAATAACTAACCGTTATCTTTATATATAGAATTCACCTGTTCGTGCTTCTATGACCGAACTCCTTATTCAATCTACATGGCTGGCTGATTTTTATTATTTCTTTTTTTTTATAAATATGTTTAAGAAAAGTTTAGAACTTTTGGCGGAAATGTGTAAACGTCATGTGGTGGTCTTTACTATATTCGGTGTGTGTATTTTATTTGGTGTCCTAGTGTTTTAACGTGTTAGGTATATTACATAACTTTGATAGCATTTTATGTACCTAATGTGATGCGACGGAACTGCTGGGATGTAGTGAATTTGATATAAAAGTGCTTTACAACGTTTTCGTTTTCCACCAAAATGCCCAGAAGATACCATTAAAAATGTGGCCATAGCACTGTTGATGGCGATGATTTGATTTACTGACGGACAATGACTAATGTGAAGAGACTAAAGACGTAAAGAAAATTATTCTACACTGCCAACAATGGCTCGTAGAAATTAGCTAATTGCCAATACATAAAAAGAAGAAAAGTTTAATTTAACAACTGACCTCGGTAGGCGGCGTTGAGATCGATTTTAAGGAATTTTGCTCAGTCAACAATTACTACGTAAGTTTTGTGAAAATCATAACGTTTATTAGGATTTGCTAACAGATGGCAGCACTTTATTTCCTGAATTAATATTCTTGCATTTGCTTTAACTATAATATAAAGTACAAAGTAATCTTTGTACTTTATATTATAGTTAAAGCATTGAAATTATTAATATTTACTTATCTTTGCAAAGAAAGTGGAAAATTATCTTAAAATTAGTGTACAAATTACTAATGTCTACCCTGACTGCATTAGACTATGCAGATCGTGGAGTCTACTTATTAGCATCACCTACCTTCCCTAACAAGTGTATGAATTCGATTCCCACGCAGGACAATTGTTTATGCAATCCACAAATGATCACTCTTAGTCTGAGTGTTATTTGTATTCGTTAATTGTATGTTTTTTAAATAAAACTACTTTTACGGATTCTACCGCGTTTGTATTTGATTTTTAATTTCCCGACGTTTCGAACACTTTACAGTGATCATAGTCACGGGAGGACTATGATGATGGTGTCTTACCTCCAAATGTCTGTAATAACGATGACTTTTGGACGTATGACATCTTAGTCCTCCCGTGATCATGATCACTGTAAAGTGTTCGAAACGTCAGACAATTAAAAATCAAATACAAACACGATAGAATCCGTAAAAGTAGTTTTATTTCAAATATGTAATACTCGCGTAAACATCAGAAACCATTATAATTGTATGTTTTTGAATTCCCTTGCAGTACAAGGATTTATCAGTTAGTACAGAGTATTCACTTTCGCATCCTTCCACTTTCGCATTGTATATCTTCTTAACCAGACGTTCGTTCGGCATTCTTTCCACATGTCCGAACCATCGGAGCATTCCCTTTCGCATCTTTACACCAATACTCTCTTTCATACCTACTCGCTCTCTTACGTCGTCGTTACGAATGCGGTCGGTCAGCCTAACTCCACAGATTTTCCGCAGAGATCGCATTTCGACCGCATTAATTTTACTTTCATACTCTTTTCTGCATACCCAACTCTCGCTTCCATACAGTAATGTTGGGACAAGCACTATGTATTGCTACACGTGCCTTCTGGCTGAGGTGGTGGCTGCTGAGAAGTTGCCCCAATGCTCCGTTCACTCTATTTCCCGCATTCACTCTTCGCTTTATATCAGTGGTGTACCTTCCATCTCGGCTAAATCCACATCCAAGATATACAAATTCATCCACTTGCTCTAGTACATCATTACCTATTGTTACTCTTACATCTGTTCTGGCTTCATCTCTTTCAAAGACCATTATTTCGGTTTTGCTCACATTCACGAGTAGACCGCTTTTCTTACAATCTTCTGTCATTGTGTCGACTAGCGTCTGCAGGTCAGTGGCTGACTGTGTCAGCAGGACTGCAACATCTGCATAAAGCAGAGCTGTGACCACTGAGTCGCCCATCTGGACTCCCACATTCATATCGTTCAACCTTTGGAGACATTTATCCAGATATACATATGATAAACAGCTTGGCTGACAGAACGCACCCCTGCTTAACGCCGATATTGACGTCAAACTAAGGCGACATTCCATCATCCAGCCGCACACAGGCTCTACAGCCCATGTAACTGGACTGCACAGCCTGTAGCAGTTTACCGTTAATAACATACTCCGGTAAAATGTCCCAAAGTTCCTTTCGTACAACCGTGTCAAATGCTCTCTCCAGATCCACAAAACTGCAGAAAACCCTCTGACCTAGAGCCAGATGCTTCTCCACAATGTTGCGCAGAGAGAACACTTGATCCATGCATCCCCTTCCACTCCTGAAACCTCCTTGTGTCTCACACAGTAAACCATCGAACACCATCCTCATTCTCCTTTCAATAATTTTACCATACACTTTTGCTGCCAAACTGGTCAAGCTTATGGCTCTGTAATTTGCGCAGTCATAACGTGAACCCTTGTTTTTAAACAAAGGCACGATGACTGCGCTATTCCAGTCCCCGGGAACCATTCCCGAGCTCCAACATAAATTGAGGAGCAACAGGAACGCCTCCCAGACACAGGAGCCACCAAGCTTGATCATCTCGGCAGACACCATATCAATGCCCGCTGCCTTACCATTTTTCGACTGTGGGGCCCCTGTAGGCTCTTGCGTCCAATATTTTGCTTCGGAGGCGACTGTCTACCAAAATTAAATCTATTATACTTTTCTGTTCATTCCTTCTCCATGTATACATATGGATGTCCTTATGTTGGAAAAATGTGTTTGACACAATAAGGTTTCTCTCCATGCATACATCCGCTATGAGCCTACCTGCGTCGTTCACTCTCCTATCACCAAATGGACCAAGTACGTCCTCATAGTCGGGACGCTTGGTCCCCACCCATCCGTTCAAATCTCCGCATACAATCACGCGTTCACTGGTTTCTGCCATATCCAGAACTTCCCTAACATTATCCCAAAACTTTTCTAGGTCTGATGCCACCGAGGATCCTACTGGAGCATATGCTACAACCATGAATACCTTGGTGACACCTAGTTTTATACGGACCCAAAGAATTCTGGGATCATACATTCCGTAATCCTTCACACCTGAGGCCAAGCGAGAGGACAACAGCACTCCTACCACCATGCTGGCTCGATCGCTCTGTGGTACACCAAACCACAGAGCCATCCCGCCACCAGGAAGATCGCAGGCGTCGCTGCCCCTTCGCTTGGTCTCTGTTACACAGAGCACGTCTAGTTGTTTTTCCGCCATGACGGATATCAGCTCGTGCAACTTACCTTCCACACAACCTCTTACATTCCACGTGCCCATCCGGCAACCTACTCTCCTCGACTCGCCTGACTGGGCAAGGCGTGATGGGTGGCGGCCCCCATCGCCGCAGTGGAAGAGTGTAGGTACCGCGGGAGACCGAGACTAACCTACCTAGACCAGATCGGTGATGTACTGAAGGAAGGTGGAGTCAAGAGTCTCCGAAACCGGCGAGCGTGTATGAAGAGAATTATGAATGTTGAGGAAGCGAGTGAAGTATGCAAGGATAGAGTTATCTGGCACTCTGTTCTCTCTGCCTACCCTGCAAGGGATATGGCGTGATGATATGTATGTATGTATGTACAGAGTATTAGTCGAAGTCGAAGAAAATGTTGATCAAGTATTACTGCAGTGATTTCATAAATAAAAAAAAAACACCTTTCTAAAATAATGTATAGAGATTGTATAATTTTACATACGTACAATGTATTGTAATTGTATAATTTTACATATGTATGTAAATAAAACGCAATAGACCCGCATAATGAAAGAATTTGTTACAAAAAACATGTCGGTTACATATCAGTAACTATATAACTATGATAAATAATATCTTACTCAAAATAGTATCTATTTTAAAATGTTTATTGTGAATATTCTATCAGAGGCGGCTTTACCTAAAAGTGCAGAGGGTGCGGTGCACCCGGGCGCGGAGTGTTAGGGGGCGCCGAGATCCGCTCGCGACACATAGAGCCTCCACTGTAATGCTCCGCATGGAGCGGCCGCACCGTACGCAGCGAGTGCCTAACCATTTATAAACGTAGTGCGTTATTTGACAGGTTTGAGCACGGAGCAACTTTGTATTTGTTCCGTGGGTTTGAGTAGATTGCTTTGCCGCCATGTTCACTGTAACTTCATAATCCGATCGCGTTTACCTGGTTTCGTATCAAAACAACGAGACTAAGCATGTGACAACGCATTCCAGCGAGATTAGGAGTTTAGTTGAACGTGTTGTAACTATCAGTAACTACCTACTAACTACCTACTCCATTTTGTTCACGCATTTTGATACAAGAGGGTTTATTATGGACGAATCGTTTACCTTGACGTTATAAGACGCTTATGCCATCATATCTACATGCTAGGCTATTTATGAAAGACTTTTGAAATAAAACTATTTTTCAGGTTTTATAGTGTTTGATTTTTATTTTTAATTTTCCAACGTTTCGAACACTTGTCCAAGTTAAATTACAGCGTTTATGGACTATAAATGCTGTAAAATGTTCGAAACGGCGGCAAATTAGAAATTAAATACAAATAATATGATAGAATCCGCAGAAATAGTTTTATTTCAAATGTGTAATACCCACTCGCGTGAAGGTAATGTATTCGCCGTCAATGTTGATGCCGAGTCCGATCCGGTCTAAGAGTTTGAAGACATTTTCCAATACAGTGTGAACAGTTTCGGAGAGATGACGTCTCCTTGTCTCATACATTCTGCGATTGGAGCGGTTTCGTACTCTTATACTAGACGCAAACTGACATTGTGGCGTTTGTATATAAACACTTCAGCACTTCGATATAACGACATTCGATTTGATATTATATTTTATTACATTCTAAATATATTTTGGACGTATTTAAATTCGCGTAGCAGTGGTAATTGTCCACGGTGTCAATGACTATATTATTTCATTAATCTAATAGCACGTGTCAGGAGAGCGTAATTGAGTATGTTAGTCCTGGCCGTTGGTGCCATATGCCCATACGGCCTGCTGGTGTACAAAGGTGTTGCATTACCAGTACAGCGCAGCCGCTGCAGTGGGTGGTGCAGTTAACCGTGTAGTACACGGTAAGTTTAACACGTCAACGACACATCACGCAGCACGCTCAACCGATAGTAGCCAACCATAACACAACACACAGCACAACACCACAGCACAAATAGTCTTGAATATATAAGCGAAAATTGGGATACACCCCGTTCTACTTCATATATAAAACGGGTGAATTAGATTTTTTTATTTTCTGACTTTTTCTAACAAATCGTATCGGGTATTTATATAAAAAAAAAAAAAAAAAAAAAAAAAATACAGTATTTAGACTCGTGGGGATTCCAAACGATTGTGGATGTCTCAAGGTAGTTACCTTTTTTCACCCCACGCAGTCGCATTCGAGAGTATTATAGAAGATGAATCAGTCAGTCAGAACAAATAATTATATAATTACAGATGACACGACCCTATAATCTAAATTACTAAGATTTTACAATCTAAACTATTTAATGAACCTTATTTTCGAGCGATAAATTATTACTAAACGTGGAACTTGAGTCCATATTTATTGGGAATACGTTCCAATTATATTAATCATTTTTGGCTCAAAAATAACTTCTATAAATATTCATTACTTAATGTTATATTTATATACTGTATAAATTATAATAATAATAAATACATATACCTAATTTATTTTATTCACAAAAGTTTACGTTTTATAGTATGAAATAGAACAATTTTGAAAATATTTCATTCCATTTGTATTTCAATACAAGTGTATCATCCATCCATTCCATCCGTCCCGTAGTCATCTACTTTGGGACATAGGTTGCCCCACTGAATGCCATTCAGAACAGTCCTGTGCCACTTGGATCCAATGGCTCTCTGCAACTTTTAAGATGCCATCCACTCACCAATTCACATAGTGTATGGTCGTCCCATGCTGTGTCGTCCGAGAGGTTCTTGTAACTCGAGAAATTCTCTTTTCCAAATGCCGTCAGTTCGATGAACGCTATGGCCTGCTCATTGGCACTTAAACGCGCTAATTTTTCGTGCTATGTCAGTAATTTTTCAGGTTATGTCAGCAATTTTTCGCAACGAATATGAATATATACCAGTTCTTCTACAGATTTCCTTATTCCGAATAGATGCTATTTTTATAACAAATGTTTATAAGGGGAATACCACAATTTGATAACAGATCAGGTGATGTTGACTTTTAAAGCAATTAAAAATATATCGACCAGTTTCGATGCTACATTTTTCACCTTTGACATTTCATCAAATAAAATACGATTAAGATTTGATAAAGAAACTATTTTTTTTTATATTGCCTCTTGTCTTTATCCCTGGGTAAGGGCTATGCTTGGTATTATCACGTAAAGACGTGATAAAAGCCGACATACAAAACGACAAACATCCACTAAGTGAACTAACGACATCTCAAAAGTCGCAGTAAGCCAATGGTGGCAGCGGACCGTTCTGAGTGGAATTCTCTTGGGGACTTCTACGTCCACCAGTTGAATTTTACAAGAGATGGATGTATTAATATTAGGTATTATTATAATGCTCGAGGAACCGCAAATGGAGAATAATATGGCGCAATGACAGAGTAAAATTGAAATATTGTCTGCAGCTGTTGCAAGAATTAATTAAGGTACTCATCAGGTGAGGGTGCAGCAGCTTTCTCTTTTCTCCTATACATAGTAATACCCCATTGCAATCGCCAATCCGTCTTCTAAGTGTTGCAATTAGGTACGGCATTATCGCTTCATTTGTGAGGGAAGCCTACGTTTAACATTGAACGGCAAGCAGCTGATAAAAAAAAGTGTTCGTTTACAGGCTGTATAGAATATTTAAAATTAGAAGAATACTGAAGATTATTTATGAGCAATAAGGCTAGATAATGGCAAATCATAGAAATATTAATAAGTTAATTAATATTTCTGTGGGAAAAATAATTGATTACTGTTATGGGTGCTGTAGGTTCCATTATCACATAAAATAATTCTATATGCCAAAGTATTAAGTGCCGAGTCTCAGAGAAATTTATGTTACATCTATTGTTTTTAAAGTCGATACAAGATATTGTGGTAGGACCACGCTGTGGACAGTTCTCTGTCTACAGCCGCGGGCCGGTCCACCCGGGGTAGTACCACATTCTCGCAGAAGATCGACGTCTGAGTAATAGCAATGTGCTATTGCGCTTCGTTCGGTGAGCGAGAGAGCCGGAAGCCTAACTGGGGTGGGTTCAGGGTTGTATTGGTAGGCAGCGGCCTAGCTATACCATTGGCAAAGGTCCATGGGCGGCAGTGACACTTACCATCAGGTGTGCTGTCTGCTCGTTTGCCGCCATAAGCAATAAAAAAAAAAAAAAAAAAAAAAAAAAGATTGTTTTCTTTAATCAGCGACGTTGTCTGTTCATAAATAAGAAAAAAAAACAAATACTCACAGTCATGACTACACTGGTTCTCAATGTAGATTGTGTAGTAATTTGATACTCGATAGGACTCCGGTTCCGTGAACCTATTCTCAAAGTTCAGAATGCAGTTGCCGACCGCTGAATCAGAAGTAGTGATCATTTCTGGATCAAATGGGCCGTCGGGTAATACCCATTGTGCTGACCTTTGAAAAAAGAAAAACAATTACGCCATAATATTACATATCAAGAGCAAACTTCTAATTAATAGCCAACATATATTCCAATTTCGCCACCAGTTTAAACAAAAAGAAATAATTTCAGTAATTTCAATTAAATTTAAAATAAAAGCAAATTTAATTTCAGTAACATTGATATTCATTCCGGTTTTAATAGACATAATCCTAACTTATAGTTATTGTTAAAAAACTGAAAAGTTCGATTGTTGGTACGTATAACAGAAAATCTCAGGAACTACCAGTTAAATTCCAAAAAAACTTTATTGTGTGAAATCCAGCCCGTTGCTGGGTTTGCTAGTTGTGTATAAAATAATTGGTAATATTTTAAAACAATTATTTATTTTTATTTAGATGTAAAAATCTGTGCTGTGTAGTAGCAGCTACGAATACTACCAACCATTATTTTGCTCATGGATATGGTAAAAAACGAGTAAAAGCTTTATATCGACTTGGGCCAACTCCATCTGATGCGTTTCTTTAACAGTTACATTGCCAAAACCAGCCAAGCCTTTGGTGCCAAACGAGCAAGCAGCACACCTGATGGTAAATGTCACTATCGCCCATGAATCTTTTCAATACCAAGGGTATATAGCTAGACGGCTGCCGACCAATATAAACCCCAAACTCACCCAGTTGGTCTGCCGGCTCTCTTGCTCACCGAACGAAGCACAACAGCGCATTGCCATTGCTCAGACGTCGATCTTCTGCGAGAGTGTGGTATTACACCAGACGGACCGGCCCGCGGTGTCGGTCGCCCAGCGAGCGTGGTCCTACCACTACTAACGTTAGGCAGGCGGCTGGTCACCAAATTATTGCCAATAACTTTTGCAATATGTACAAGTACATATTGCGTCGACCCCATTATATATATTATATATATAGATATATAGATATATATATATATATATATATATATATATATATATATATATATATATATATATATATATATATATATATATATATATATATATATATATATATATATATATATATATACAAGACCACACCCTGCACTAAAGAAATACTCCTTATATTTTTTTATGGGACTAATCCCACCACACATTCCCACCATTGTAACTCCTGTAAGCCAGGATCCACAATGGTCACTATAAATGACACCGAGGTTTGACCCTCAGGCAGTCCCGGGAAATGATTTTAATTGTCTTGGAACCCGCAACAAATTTAATTAGAAAAGTTAAAGAGGAGGAGTTGGAAAAGAGTGATTCCACTTCCCTCCCAGGCAAAGCGGGAGACAGAAAGCAATATTGACTAGTCAGCCAATAAGTAAAGGGTTGTACAGCTACGATAAGCGCAGCAGTACGGCACCACGGATACGGGATAACTTAACGGGGCCTATATGTGAGCCTTAAGATTGGTTGCAGTAGTAGGTATGGCAGAAACGCCTAAACGCACGGAAATTTTCTCGAGTTGCTACAAGATCCGTGTAGTATACTACTCCAGATGTTACTTGCAAACTGTCTAACATAAGGTCGCGCTCGTTACGCCAGAGATCGCACTCCCAGAGAATGTGATGTGCTGATTGTTCATACTCGCGGTTATTTGTAGAACATTGACATAGTGGTGAAGGTACGAGTTTAAAAGAAAATAATTTACTTTTAAAGTTGCCATGTCCAGTTAGAAATTGAGCTACAAAATGGTCAACCTCCAGCCACACTCTCTCTAGGCGCTCGCGGACGCATGGGAAAAATAGATAGAGGTGACGGCCCTTCGATGATGAATCCCATCTTTCTTGCCATTCAATTAAAAGTTTTTCATAGACAACGGACTGCGGTGCAAACAATCGAGCGATTTTATTACGGTCGCGCGGTAGAAGGAAATCTGTGTTCATATTTTCCCTTGTCGTGTAATACATTGATGCCCGTCTCTGAATCTCCAAGTCAACCGGAAGTACACCCGCGAGTACCGGCAAAGCCTCGGTACTGACCGTCCTGTAGGCTTTACACAAGAATATTAAGGCCAATCGTTGGCTTTGTAATAATTTAAGGCGAGCTGCCCCTATGGTAGCCCTATCAGCCCAAACGGGTGCAGCGTAACAAATACACCCCAAATATGTGGCCATATATATAGTTTTCAGTGTATTAAAACGAAGGCCCCAGGTAGACGTTGATATTCTAGTAAGCGCATAGAAATTTCGTTTCGCTTTTTCACCCACAGTTTTAATATGCTCGACAAATGAAAAATTTTTTTCTAAGAGTAGTCCAAGATAGCAAACTGAATCTTTCTTTTTGACTGTCATATTATTGAATTTTATACGCGGCAACGATTGTAAATTTCCTTTTAATAAAAGGTGGTACGTTTTTTGTGGGGCAAATGTAAGCCGATTTCGTGTGCCCCATTCGAATATATTATTGAGACAAATTTCTGCTAATTTCTCTAAACCGTCTCTAGTGTTGGATTCTACGAGTAGAAGACCGTCGTCGGCATAGCCGATCAATTGACAGTGTTTCGGCAGAGGTAATTCGAGGAAATCGTCAAAACCTAAATTCCATAGATATGGACTTAGCACCGAACCTTGGGGGCAGCCCATCGTCAGTGGCTTCGACACAGCATGGTGACCAAGTTTCAGTTTAGTCGAGCCTTGTGAAAAGTATGACTGTATAATTAAGTAGATGTTCCTATAGCACCCACGAGTCTTTAATTTAAGAAGTAGCATTGGCCACCAGGCGTTGTCGAAGGCACCTGAGATATCCAGGAAAACGCCTAGCACGTATTTAAAAGCGGATGTATTAATAACTTTTCTCACCGCAATGGCTGCGTCGATAGTTGATTTACCGCGAGTGAAGCCGAATTGCTTATGGTTGAATGTTGGTCCACCCGGCAATAAACGAGGAACAATTAGCCGTTCTAAGAGTTTGCCTAGTGAGGGCAATAAGGTGATTGGTCGATATGATTTCGGGTCATCTGGTGGCTTATCACCGCCTTTAGGAATTATCCGTATATATCCGCGACGCCATGACCGAGGAAAAATACCTTCAGATATACAACGATTAAAAACCATTAACATTGAGCTGCCCGATGCTCGACTAGCTTCTTTGATCATTTTATTTGATATTTTGTCTTCACCAGCAGCTTTGTTGAGGGGAAGAGCTCTAACGGTATTCATAAACTCGGCAAAAGACGGAAGGTCAGACATAGGCGAGAGAGGTGGGTCAGCGGCCCACGCGCGTATTTGTTTATGGTGTTCGCTGTCGACTGATATGTTATCGTCTGGAATTAACGTATTTAATAAAACTTCCGTGGTCTCCTCAATACCCGTAGTGTGTTTATCATTCACTTTGATATTTTGTACGTAAGCTAGGTCGATTGAGCGATTTGCTTTAAACTCATGATATAGTGGAGACCACGGACCTTCACTTTCTAATTTTTCAACAATCCTATTTAATAAAGCGTCTTTCGACTTTTCCACCGCAGTTCGGTAGCAAGACCGGGCAGCCTTCAGTAAAGATAGAGATTCATCAAAGGCCGCTCCCATCCTGCATGTCTTTTTGAGTTTATTATGTTTCCTGCGCGCCTTTCGGAAGCGTTTGCGGAGCTCTACTAAGTGATTATTCCACCAATCACACCTCTTAGTATTAGGCAGGGGTGTTCGACCCAAAGCTATATCAGCACAGTATATTAGAGAGTTTGACATTATTTCAGCACTTTCTTCTGCGGTTAATTGACTGCGAGTGAAATCCCTAGCACATGAGGAAAAGAGCGAGCTGAAAAAATCCCAGTTAGCTCCTTTAGATTTATATCTAAAATTGTAGCTCTGTCTAGTAGGATCCTGCGACAGACTCGATCCAAATTCGTACACGATCAGACGGTGATCACTACACGACGCGTCAGGGAGAACGCGCCATCTATTTAAGCGGACGTCTGCGCTTGAAAGCGTGACGTCAATAGAAGATTCACCCATAGGGCTGCAAAATGTTGGTGGTGCATCAGGTGTATTGTGGATGGACAGATTCATCTCAGCGATGAAATCTTCTATCGCACACCGTCGATCAGTGTCGGTGTATCTAAACTTGCCATACCAGAGAGTAGATGACGCATTCACGTCAGCACCTATTATAATTTTACGGCCCGTGAGAGACCGCAAAACATGGCGAAGATGGTGTAAATGTGGATTTACGGGGTCTGAATATTGAAAATAATAGCTCACAACGTAAACCCTACAGGATGAGGATGTAATCTCAGCGACAGCACAGTGTGACGTCATAAGATTTTGTAGTGACGTAACCGTAAATTTGGCACTTGCAACATAGATGCCGGCTCGTGCTTTGTTGTCCAATTGTACAACCCTATTACGTAAGCGAGTACTATGGTATTGTTCTTGTATAAGTACGATATCTAGATTATATTCCATAACTAGACGGTCTAGCTCTGATGTCGCTACCCTATCATTATGGAGATTTAATTGCCCTATATTTAAACTATCCATTTTTATTTTTAATAATTTGTATTGAGTACTAATTGTTCTAACTTTAACTTGTAGGTGGGGCAGTCCGATGCGCCACATAGATGATCATAAGGTTTTTTAAAACGTTTACACGACGCACATTTTGGTTTAAAATCTGATTTGTCTTTATTTGGGCAGGACTTCGTGATATGTCCTTCGGTACAGTGACCACACGTAGGTGTTTTTTCTGTACAGTACTTCGCGACATGACCGTGAACCTGGCAGTTTGAGCAACGTACTACTTCTAAATCATCGTAGAAGCGGCAGTTGGCCCAGTCTATAAATAGTTTTTCTTTTGTGGTTAACAGATGGACGCGCACTTCGCGATCAAGTTCGATGCCGATCCACTTCCGCCCATTCTGTAATTTTCTATTACGGATAATTTTCGTAGATTTAATGAATTCGTCCTCTTTAAGTGACATTTCGTCTTTAATATTTTGACGGTACAGTGCGACAAGGAACGCCTCGTCTTCCATAGAAATCGGCACGTCTTTAATTATTAAACGAGGACGTCTACCTTTCGGTTTTTCTAAACGTAGGCCAGCGGCCTTTATAGCGTCGACTGATTCCAGTTTTTTAATCTGTCTCTCATTAGTAACGCGAAGGACGACACCCGATTTCGCGGCTTTTTTGACGCCTACTATTTGGAAACCATCATCGATAGGTTTGATTGCCTTCAGTAACGCTTGTTTGGTAGCTGAAGATGACGCGTAATCAGCTGTACGTTCGGCCGTGGGATATGCAATTACACAGGGAGCGCGCGACGAGCGAACCTCGAACTGTGGCACCACATTTGACAGTTTTAATTTTTCGGCGTAAGATGGTTTTTTAATATCGTTTATAGGGACTTTAGTTTGAACTTGGCTTAATTCTCGTTCGACGTTGGCCAGTTTAGTCTCATTACAAGATGATTTTAATGCTAAAATCGATACAATGGCCGTAATGCGTTGGGTGTAATCCATAATGGCAGTTTTATTTGCGTTATTCATACGTGAACCCTGATCATTTACGAGCTCATTTATTTTTGACAAAAAAGTTGACGCCTCGGAAACCAGCTCGCAATAATCGGCTTTTCCCGTGTCACTAACACTAAGTGGAGACAAGTTATTCGCAATAGGTACCGGTATGGATTTCGTCTCGGGTGTAACGTATGCCGGAGACGGCTCATTGTAAAGGGCACGTCTGCTGTTACCGGCTGGTGGTGAGCGAGGTGTTAACTGACTCAAACGAAATACGTCGGCGCCACGATCAGGCGGTTCGCTATCATTATAACATTTAGGCATTCTAAGTACAACGATATAAATTAAACGAAGAAAATAAAATTAAATCCCAATGTTAATAATAATATAAACCTACCCACTACTTAAGAAAAATAAAAACTTACCGATTTTAACACTATTAAAGCATAAACAAGAACAAATACTTATCGTAATACACGTAATAGCGAACAAAACACAACAAATCACAATTGGAAACACTGCACAAGCCGATAGAATATCCTTAAAAGGACAAAACTATTTTTATTCTACGCGCGAATCAACTTCGCACTGTACTAGGCTAAGGCAGGGAGGGGAATACTCCTTATATTACGGGGCATTTTATAAACATATAATTACGCAGGCAAATTACACGCAGACCCAGGACAACAGTTTGTGGATCGCAGAAAGTTTTGTCCAGCATAGGAATCGAACGGCGCTGGTACGGAAGGCAGTATCTTAACCACTACGCTATCTGTGCACTCAAATTGAGACAAGTCAATTGAGACAAGAACAGGAGAATGATGAACGATTTGATGGAAAACTGTCATGATTTTAAATGCCTGTACCTAGTTATATATATATATATATATATATATATATATATATATATATATATATATATATATATCTACTGACAGTGTGAATCAGAGATGAGCTAATTTTATACCAAACCGTTTCTTAGAATTTCTAAAAACAAAACAATATTGTCAAAAAATAAACCGGAGTAAACCGGTTTAGCTGATAATCTATTGAATTTTATTTAATGTAACGTACCGTTACTAAGAAATTACCAAACTGCTAATAACCAAATATCCTTGTAATCTTTAATTTGCCAATATCGATATTTTTTTTTAGATGGCGTCGTTTGTTTTTATTTTCTATTTTGAAAATATTTTATTTTTAAAATTAGTTATATGGACATATTATTATGTATATTTTTTTACATAGGTATTTATATACCTTTCTCTAATATAAATTAATTAAATTCTTTGACGTGTTATATTAAAGGATTGATGAATGATAGCATATTATTTATTATATTATATATTACTAGCTGTCCTGGCAGACGTCGTCCTGCTCGGTAAAGTTTTAAGCGATATACTGGCAGCAGCGCCATCTATCGTGTCCAATTGTGTTTTGAAATCATCCAGGAACCCATTGGAATATACATAGAAAATTTTATCCCAATCAGTCCAACCATTTGACATACCGACAACGGCGCCACCTACCGGGTCCAATTGTGAATCTAAACCATTATAGAATCCACTCGAACACACACACAAAAATTTCAAGAAAATCCGTCCAACCGTTTAGGAGGAGTTCACTGTCAACACACGTACAGAAGAATTATACCTATATATAAAGATTTTTAATCTATGTATGTACTTATAAGTTCAGCAAGGAGTTTTGATCTGAGCCAACGTCAACGTCTGGTCAACAATTACATTCCCAAGGAGGATTGACATACAGGCGGTCAGTAATAAAACTAAAGCTATATAAATATGTATGATGGATGTGGAGTACATATTACTTCGACTTCAAATAATTGGGATAATAGTAAGATTATGATGATAAATGCTGTGAATGTACTAACACTCGTGTCTCCCATTCTTCCGACATCTTTTACGACATCTGCGGGGAAAGATTGCACAGGCTTTGACTGCATAGATAGACTAGTGTTTAAGATACCGACCTACTTTGTCAAGTGTCGTGAGTTTGATTCCCATACATACAGGCTAATTGTATGTTTCCCAAATTATTGTTTTGAGTCTGGATATAATTGGTGTCTGTTAATTATATCCCATCAAAACATGGTAATGGTAGGGCACACTGTTGACAATTTTCTGTCTACAGTTGTGGACCGGCCTGTCCTGGATAGTACCAGTCTCACAGTCAATCGATGTCTGAGTAGTAAGAATATACTGTTGCGCTTCGATGAGCAAGAAAGCTGGCAGTCCAGATTTCTGGGTGGTTTTGGTTGACAAGCAACGGTCTAGCTCCACCCTGGTATGCAAGATCCATTAGCGTCATTAACACTTACCATCAGATCTGCTGCTTGGTCATTTATCATCATAAGAAATAAATAAAAATTCTTGATTGCTACACATTCTATATGTAATGCGATTTATGGTACTATGACATTTTACTCGTAGCTTCAATTGGTTAACTTGCACTGAAGTGAAACAATTTTAAAGAAAGGAACTTTGCAAATAATTTATATATTTAGCTTATAACCTGGTGAGTTTGGAAATCTCATTGGTAGGCAGCTACTTAGCTGTATTCCTGGTATTGTAAAGTTCCATGGGCGGCAGTAAGACTACCATCAGGTGTACTACTTGCTCGTTACCACCATAAGTAATGAAAAAAAATTGAAAATGTAAGCCATGTTGACCACTGAAGACAAAGACCGGGTTCCGATGGCCCGCTCGCTCGGCGTAGGGCGGGTCTATGGGGTCGCGCGCCGCTTCTTCCGTCGCCCCGGATAGATTAGCGAGCCTTGACAACTCCATAGCCCGTCGCCAAAAAAAAGCCATGTTGAATATTATAATTATTATTTTGTTGTGGTTGATTTCATCAACGAAGGATTTGGAATCTAAATGGATGCCAAGTTCTGGAGATAATATTAAAATTTATTTATTAATTGAACGTAATTCTTAAGTAATATATATAACATACTTTCCTGTTTATTTCTCTACAAAAGATTTTATTTTTTATAAATTCTCAGTAGTAGAATTATTTACATAAAGCTTGTGATCGAGGTTCATGGTTCATTAACCTCGATATTTGATTTGGCAAATTTCCACATGATGATGATGATTTTATTTATCATCATCGTCATTTTGCTCCTATTACTTGGGGTCCAAATTATTTGGGGTCGACACAATATGTCCTTTTTTTTCATACAGCCCTATCAGACGTCATCTCTGTAATCACTGCCTGTCTATCCGTCATGCTTCAGGTTGTTCATCCATCTTTTCTTTGGTCTTCCTTTACCTCTAAAGTCTTCAAAATTCATACTTACAACTTTTCTCACAAAATTACTTTCATCCCGTCTCATCACATGTCCATACCAGGTCAAACTTTCAATCTTTAACTTATCCATCACTGGCGTCACTTTCAAACTTTCTTTTATATGCTCATTCCTCATCTTTATATCTATTCTCGTCATGCCGTACATCCATTTCAACCTTCGCATCTTCGCTACATGCAGGCGTCTCTCATCTATCGCTTTTGTAGCTGAATATGTTGAGCCTTACAATTCAGCAGTTTATTTATCACAATATTTATTACTTAGTGTTTGTTATATTTAATTTATAATGTTTATATTATAAAGTTCTATTCTTCTAAATACTTAATTTGCTGATAAAAATATTTGATATGTTTAAGTTCCTATAGTTTTTGCGTTTAAAAATACTTTACTTAATTTGCTGATAAAAAATATGTAATATGTTTAAGTTCCTATAGTTTTTGAGTTATGAAGGGATCAAAATTGGGTAGAAATGAGTCGTGTAAACTTACACACGGCACTGCTCCCTAGTTCTATTTGATTGAAATGGCTTAACACGACACGGCGTGTCTAGAACTCTAGATGTTTGTATAGTTCCACAATACTGACTGCACAGATGGCGTAATTGTTAAGATACGGACGATCCACAATGTATTGTTCTGAGTCTGGGTGTAGTTTGTACGCGTTAATTGCATGTTTGTAAAGTCCCCTGTAATAAAAGGATTATTTCTTTAGTGCAGGGTGGTGTTTTAAAAACAAAGCTACAAGGATTGTTTAGAGCAGCATTTTAAAAACAAAAAACGACGACAAAGCATGTTTCAATGTCTTCACAATACGTCACAACACGTATAAACAATAACTCGTGACGAGTAAGCATATAACATGATCGAGAAACGTTAGGTGCGAATTAGGGCAAAATATTACCGGTAGTTGATAACAATTGGCTCGTATATGCTAAGTGAGATAAGCATAGTCATGTAGGTACAAGTGTTAATTTTTCTAACTGACAATAGAATATAATGTATTTAAGAATATACTGTCCCATACGTTGTAGCGTTGAAATATGTTTTTAAATTATAATTTGCCAAAATTGTAACGCTTGAAAATGATTTATATGGAGACTTATATATAGAAGTACCTACATGTGCTTCCTATTGCTCAGCTCAGTGGAGTAGCATTATAGGTAGGGAATGCAATCCCGACTCGAGATCGTAAATTCAAGATCCCGCGGGATTAGAAATATCAATCCCGCAGGATCCCGAAATTTTCGGGATCTCGTCTATTTGAAAATAAAATTCACATGATTATACCTATACGGTGAAAACTGCTTGATAGTGAGGTTAATTTAAACCAAAATATTATTTGTGAGAAAACAAAAGGCTTTATCCTTTATTATTACTAACTAAATAATTAATAGTTTTACTAACATGAACATAATCAAAACAAATGTAGGTAAAGGTACAGCTCAAGGACATTAAAAAGTGGTGACAGGTGATTTTGAATGTAACTTCTTAAAAAACAGTGTATCAAGAGTGCTATTTGCTGACCGGCATCTAATGTCCGTTGCAATGTACCCAGCTGCTGAGAATACCCTCTCCGACTCAATACTGGTTGGCAACAGCGTGACTAAGCAATTATATGCAAACTGCAAAAATCTTGTTCTTCCACACTGAAATAAATCCATTTCTTTTTTTATTACTGACTCTAATTTATCTAAGCTTGTGGATACACATGTAAAAGGACTTTTAGACGCTCGCAGAGTTTCTTCTAATTCCTCTTAAATTGATATAATAGTTTGTGTAGTAGAAGCACTTAAATTCAAATCCTCTGCAATCATAGAAAGTGGCAAGTCATCAATCCTTTAAAACTGTCGTATTAATCTCTACTTAGTTTGGTTCTTTACGATATAATCCTGTGATTATATTTTTAATTTCTTTCCTTATGATATATTTGCTTGGCAATTGGAAAGTCTCGTTGCCTTTCAATTGCTCCAAATCATCTTGTTAATTATTCGGATTTTTCAAATATAACACCACTGTACTTGTTTTATGCGACGCTCGAAGATACGATTGTTCAACGAAGAGACCAACTTTTCTGAGAGAGGAATTTTTAAGTCTTCTAGCTTTCGAATCATGAAACGCAACGT
Source organism: Lymantria monacha (assembly GCA_905163515.2). Classification (NCBI taxonomy): domain Eukaryota; kingdom Metazoa; phylum Arthropoda; class Insecta; order Lepidoptera; family Erebidae; genus Lymantria; species Lymantria monacha. The sequence goes on from LR991087.1 coordinate 6,593,426, forward strand.
ATGTTCTCTACTAACTAAATCAATATCTCGGCGGCATAGTACCGCAACAGCCAATTTCACTGGCTGAAATGTATTTTCCACTGAATACTCGGTATAGTTTTCTAACGCTTTTCGGCACTGCACTCCCGCGCGTCAGTCAATTCAGTCAGCGCACCGCTCGGGTCCCGGGCGGATATGTGTAGCATCACTGACCATTGCCGTCTAATCCCGTGAAAGTCGAACGGGATCTCGTTATTATATGCTTCGGGTCGCGATCGGGATTCCGCGAGATCGGGATTCCGCGAGATCAGTATTGCATTTCCTAATTAAAGGGTATATTTTTAATTACTTAATGGTGGCAGTGGTTACCAACTTCTGCCATTGCTCGTGGGTGTTGTAAAAGACGACTAAGCGATTTTCATCGATTTATATTAACTTCATTTGATGCCGTTTACTCAACAATCAAATTCTTAAGGAGCGTTGACGTGAGGCAGGTGGCCGGTTATAGGTAATACTAATGCCAAACCCTTTGCAATATGTACGATGGTAGAAGACAGCGTCGACCATCAGTAAATGGGATAAGAATAGGATGATAATGATGAATCGTATTTCATGAATGAGTTTTTTTAGAACTCTGAATGGTTCTAAATATATTGTTATATCGTACTTACCTTTTATTATGGCGTACTACATTATTCTACAATAGGTAACAGACGCTAATAAAAGCTGTGACTTTCAATAAACATTGTTTATTAACTATTAGTGTGTGTAAGAGCACAAAGTTTTTGGAGTAATCATCATCATCTCATCTCAAATATGCCCAACTGTTGGCTCGAGCCTCTTCCACAATGGGAGGGAAACCGAAATACTACACCAAGCTGGTCAGACGTGTTGATATAGGGTTTTGTTTAGAGTTTCCTGTTATATCGCACATTCATTATCACCATCATCTCAGCTCATATACGTCCCACCATTGGGCTCGAATCTCCTACGTAATAGGAGGGCAATTGACCTACTATTCCACGCTGATTAGACGTGTTGGTTTTATTTTGAGTTTGCCTTCTCTTGCATAGATTTTATATGCGTTTCATATCCCTTAGCCATCTCCTACGATCACCCACGGGTAAGATAGGGGTTGGTTAATTGTATTCTTAATCCGTTACCACACGGAAAATAGAGCAACCAATACCGTTCTATATTAGTTTACATTGCGCCATCTACAACCATTCTTGAAACTAATTATAGATTTCGTATATAAAATAAAGTAGTACATGCTTTAAAAATTAAAAAAAAAGCAATAAAACAATCAAGAATTCCTGTCCTAATTTAAAATAACTTGTTAGTGACTAAGACAGCGGATGTATGAAATATATAATAGTAATTCCGAATATTGTTTTCCTCATTACGACATGCACCTAGCACATGTTAAACAAAAATGTGCCACCAACATTTAAAAAAATATATATTATTATTATCGGGCATCTTATTCATCATCATCATCATCATTTCAGCCCATTGCCGTCCACTGCTGAACGTAGGCCTCCCTTATGTTACGCCACAGAGTGCCGCCTTGTGCCACCTGTATCCAACGACGCCCAGCAACCTTCACTAAGTCGTCTGTCCACCTAGTGGGGGGGCGTCCCACACTGCGTCGTCCGGTACGTGGTCGCCACTGTAGAACCTTTCTTCCCTAGCGGTTGTCGGTTCTTCGAGCGATGTGGCCTGCCCATTGCCACTTCAGCGTGCTAATTATTCGTGCTATGTCGATTACACCCGTTCGTCAGCGGATTTCCGTATTTCGGATTCTATTTCGCAGAGAAATCCCGAGCATAGCCCGCTCCATAGCACGTTGAGCGACTTTGAGCCTAGTTATGAGGCCTACATTTAGGGAATCTTATTATTTATTATTATTATCTTCCGTGTGGTGACGGAATAAGAATACTATTCACCATCCCATATCTTACCCATGGGTGATCGTACGAGACGACTAAGGGATAATAGACGCTTAAAACATTTTTGTAAGAGAAGGAAAACTTGAAACAAAACCCTATACCAACACGTCTGACCAGTGTGGTGTAGTAGGTCAATTTCCCTCCCATTATGGTGGAGGCGCGAGCCCAATACTGGGACATATATGAGCTGAGAGAGGTAGGGAGAGAGGGAGAGAGAGAGAGAGAGGGAGAGAGGGGAGAGAGCGAGAGGGGGGAGAGGGAGAGAGGGGAGAGAGAGAGCTAGAGGGAGGGGGGAGAGAGGGAGAGAGAGAGGGAGAGACTTTAAACTTTTTCCAACTTTATTTTTTATTTTATTAAGTGTACTGTCATAAAAACGTATCAATAAAAAGATTAAAAAATAAACAATAACATTTTATTTGAAAATGCCCAAATTAAATAAGTAATCTTCAGAACAACGCTTAAAATCATAGAAATTAGAAATATCATTTACTATTAGTCAATGCCATAAATAAAATTGCTAAATTTGCGGCTATGAATACTACCAACCCTTACTTTGCTCGTGGATGTCGTAAAAGACGACTAAGAGCTTTATAACGACCTTTTTTTTTTTTTTTTTTTTTGCGGTGGGCTATGGATGTCGCACCCCGCCAAATCAGTCCGGGGTGACGGAAGAGGCGGCACGCAACCCCATTGACCCACCCTGCAAGCACCTCTTCTTCGCCGTGCGAGCGGGCCACCAGTCGCGGGAATCCTCCCGGGCCCGTTTCGCCGCCTCCTTCTGCGAGATGACAGTCTCGCAGAAGGCGGCGACCGCGTCCCAATTCCTGACGCTGTCGACCATCGCTCGCGCAACAGCCGGCAGCGTCAGGTCGGCACCGATGACAACGACGAGGTCACGGCGCTGCCCGACCCAGCCCGAACATACCTCGAGCGTATGTTGCGCCGTGTCCTCGTCGCTACTGCAATGGTGGCAGGACGGAGTCCACTCCCTCCGCACGACCGTAAGCAGGTACTTGCCGAAGCAACCATGCCCCGACAAGACCTGCACCAACCGGAAAGAGAGGACTCCGTGCCGCCGCTCCATCCACTCCATCAGTACGGGCCGGAGGGCCTCAACGGTAAAAACACCGTGTCTAGGCCTCTCCAGCCGCATAGCCCAACGGGCGATGACTTCTCGGCGGGCCTCCTCGCGCCAGGTGGCTATCTCGTTGAACGATGGGGAGCCACCCTCTTCGCGCATTGAGGTAACCCGCCGGTAGAGGTCGGAGAGCATCTCCGCCTCTAGGTCCCACGGGGGTGTCCCGGCCAATAGGCATGCCGCCTCGGTTAGACATCGTGCGGTACCCGCGAATGGCTCTGACCGCCATGGCTCGCTGTGGCCTCCACAGCACCGCCCTGAGCTGGGCGTTCAGAGCCCTCGCCCACACGGGTGCGCCGTACATGGCCATTGAGCGGATCACCCCCGCATACAGCCGTCGGCCCTCGAAACTGAGTCCGCCCACGTTCGGCATGAGCCGAGAAAGGGCGGACGCCGCGCTGACCAGCCGGGGAGCAATTTGACGAAAATGCTCCCGGAACCACCATCGCCCGTCGAGCACCAGACCCAAGTACCTCATATGGGCCTGGATACTGATGTGGATGGAGTTGACGACTAACGAGGCGCCGATGGGCAGCCTCACACGGGGCCCATGGAATAGTAGGGCCTCCGTCTTGTTTAGGGCCACCCTGAGCCCCAGCGCCTCAATTCGCCTGACCATCTCCTCGGTGCCGAGAGTGGCCAGGCTCGCCGCCTCTTCGAGTGTCCTGCCCCGGGCTGTGACGAGCGTGTCGTCAGCATAGCAAATAACGCTCAGCCCGGGGGGGAGACTCCCTCTTAATGCCCAGTCGTAACCGATGTCCCACAGAGTCGGCCCCAGAACCGACCCCTGCGGAACACTGCACGACATGGGCGTCCGCACAATGTCCCCTGCGGGGCTCGCGTAGAGAACACTGCGCCCCTTCAAATAGTCTGCCACCAGCCGCCTGAGGTACAGGGGCACTCCATGGAACCGGAGCGCCTCCCTGATGCAGCTGAATGGCAGACTATTGAAGGCGTTGGCGATGTCCAACGACACCGCCAACAACACTCCTTTGCCGGCGACAGCTTTATAACGACCTGGGCCAACTCCATCTGATGCCGTTTGGTCCACAATTACATTTCCAGGCAGGCGGCCGGTCATAAAACTATTGCCAATTACCTTTGCAATATATAGGAATAGGGGTACATATTACATCGACTCCAAGTTGGCACAAGAGCACGAGAATGATGATGAAATGAAAATGAAAAAAAAAAAACTTTTCAAAATTCGTACCACACGTCGAGAAACGTAGTTGAAAACATAGCTGTTCATTTACAATGCATACAATGCTGCTTAGGGGTCGATGCAATATGTCATCTTCATTTACACAGCCTATCCATCTTTTCTGTGGTCTTACTTTACCCCTACAGCCTTCAATATCTATATTTAAAACTGTTCTCACATCATTGCTTTCATTCCGTTTAACCCATGTCTGTCTGTAATATGGTATATATTAAGTGTTCACTTCTTCACTTTACCAATGCTGGCGTAACTTTCAAACTACCTCTAACATGTTCATATCATGTAACTATTAATTATAAACCTCAGTACTACGTGTAAATCACCATAGCGCATAAAAAATTACAATGTAATTGTATTTTTTTTAATACATAATGTAATAATAGTCGTATTTTTTTTGTCAATCGCATTAACTAATACATTTAAATCATATTTTTTAACAGAAAAAAACGGACAGCGATTTACTAAAATGTCATTTGTAGTCTGGTAATTGGATTCTTTAAATGTCGACATCATATCTAGACTCAAAGTCGCTCATCGTGTTATGGAGCGAGCTATGCTTGGCATTATTCTGCCAAATAAAATCTAAAATATGAACATTCGTAGGAGAACGAGTGTAACGTATTTAACGCAGAATTAGAATGCTGAAATGGTAATAAGCAGGCATATCAGTGGTAACCGACGACAAAACCGGGTTCTGATGGCCCACTAGTACAGCGTGGAGAGGAACATTGCGGAGCGGATCTATGGGGTCGCACGCTACTTCATCTGTCGTCCCGGACGGATTTAGCGAGGTGAGACCGGACCATAGCCCGTCACAAAAAAGGGCCATATAAGCGATAGGGCCACACTGTTGATGGTTTTTTGTCTATAGTCATAGGCCAGTCCGTGAGTCACCACATACTTGCAGAAAATCAAAGTCTGAGCATTAGCAATGTGCTGCTGTATTTCATTCAGTGAGCGAAAGAGCCTGAGCCTACTTTGTAGGTAGGTTTTGATTGGTAGGCAGCTGTCTAGCTGTACTTGATATTGCAAAGGTCTATGAGCGGCAGTGACACTTACAGTAGGCAGTACTACCTGTCTTGTCTTTCTCACCGCCCGCAACAGGGCCCTTCTGCGACGTCCGCAGAGGGCCATAGCGGTGAGGGCTACCAGGGGCTACCGTATAGTAGACCGCGGCTGCATTGGTGGCGGGTGACCTGCTTTAGCCACTTGTGGCGACAACCAGCACCTGAAGCTTGACAGCGACAGGTGCTGGTCATCGATGGCCTCCTTTTGTGAGGCCATCATGAAAAAGAAAGAGGCTGCGAAACGGGTACGCGAGGCGCTTGCATTCGCTAACTCGCACCGCCACCAGCGACCGGGGAGGGAGAAGCGCCGTTATGCACACCTCCTCCTACCGTTTTGAGGGAGGATAAGACGTGGCCAGAAAGACATGCGTTGTGGTGCCGGGGATCGAATGTTAGTAGACGATCTCCCTGGCGCCCCGTAAAAGCGCGGAAGGGGCCGCTGTGGTTTTAGTAAATATTCCGGTCGGGCAGCTGGCCGGTGGGTCGCACACTCCCCTCGTCTATCACCGATGAGGGATTGCGCGTAAATGCATTTCCACAATGGTAACAATAAAAAGGCAGCACTACCTATGTTGCATGCTCGTTTACCACCATAAGTAATTAAGAAAAAACCGAAGTATTGGCGATAATTGTATTCCGTTGTCATACGGTGAATAATCACTATTAACGAAGCGAACTATTCGCATGGGTTTATTAACTTTATTTAATTATATCAATTACAATATTTTACACAATTAGCAATAGCTCTCCGCATTATTTTAAATCTACCAAGGTTATCTTGAATAGGTCGAGTTCAGTTATGGCGTAAACATAAAAATGTCATTTAGTATTCTATTATTATGTTTGAATGCACAGTTTACATTAGGGATGTTGCGTATATGAGGTTTCTGGGAGAATGATTTAGATATTCGGGTTGAGAGCCCTCAGCGCTCACCCACAGTCCGGGTAGTTGTTACAGTTATCTGCGGCTAACAACTAAGTGCGGCTAACAACTAAGTCACACACAAATATAAAAGGATCTGGATACGGTAGCGAATACTTTCGGGTTGAGATCCATCAACGCGCACCTATTGTAAAATTGTCAAAGCCATCTGCGCCTAACAACTAATCACACAAAAAAAGGTAGCGAATACCTATTACATATTTAGGAAGTTATAAGACGGAACTGCTTAGTTTGGTATTTTTGAAGAGGCTTACGTTCAGTCTGTCAGTACGGCTGGTTGAATGAAACTCTATTGTAAATTTGTAATGTGTCTCAAACACAAAACGACCCTATCCAAAATAATTATATATATATATATATATATATATATTATATATATATATATATATATATATATATATATATATATATATATATATAAATATATATATATATATATAAATATATATATATATATATATATAGGATTCCTAGTTTACATAGCGTCCTACCGTGCCAAGGTCATGAGTTTGTATCCCCAAAAAAATGACATTACTTAGTGCGATCCACAAATTGTGTGAGTGTAATATGTGCCCGTTAATTGTGTTTGTAAAGTCCCCCGCAAAACAAAGTTTATTTACTTTGTGCGGTGTTTTGTCTCTAGAAGAAAGAAAATAAAATACCCAAGTATCAGCTGTGACCGCAGTTCATATTATGTGAATGAGTTGTATAATTATTGATTATCAATTTTATTTTAGCGCACACTTTTATGATCGAATTTTATCTCATCTTACTCTTCCTTTGGAATCTTGGACGTAATATGCTCCATATTAAGTCAAAGATTCTGAAGGAAAATTATAAAAAGCAATGATGTTTTTTTAAGTTTAAGCAGTCTTTCGTTTTATAATAGTTTTAAATAGCAATCTATAAAAATAAATTATTAGACCATGTATGAGTAGTTCGCATTGTTAATATTATCCTCATATTAACCAGCGAGACACCACTAGACGAGCCCCCACAGAGCCTTGGGCGATGTATTAAATTTTTTGCCCGATCGAGAGTCCTCAGCGCCACCCATAGTCCTAGCTAAACTGCGAAAGTTATTTGCAGCTAAGCCGTTAGCTGAAATGGTAGAGCCACAGTATTGACAATTTTCTGTTTACAGCCGCGGGTGGGTTCCACCAGAACACACTCTTGCAGAAAATCGACGTCTAAGCAATAGCAATGTGCTGTTGTGTTTCATTCGGTGAATGAGAGAACCGGCAGCCTAACTTGGGTGGGTTTTGGTTTGTAGGTGGCGTCCTTGCTGTACCCCTGATATGGCAAGGATCCATGGGCAAGAGTAACACTTACCATCAGGTATACTTCTTGCTAGTTTGCCACCACAAGCTATTAAAAAAAAAATAACACGACAAAAAAAATAAGCGTGCCTACCCCGATTGGCGAATGATACTGCTCCTTAATCTACCGTCAGAGTCGAAACTGTAAAGTCATGTTTAAGGTATTCAAAAGACTTCTTGAATTACGCGTTATACTTTTGCATATTACCTAGATCACCAGATCAAGCTCACTCACCCATTGGTTTTGATGAAAGTGCTTGTGCTATTGAATAAACTGTTCTCCTAAAGGCGTTATATCCTTTTTTTTTGCGGTCGGCTATGGTCTGGTCACATACGTCCGGCGCGACAGATGAAGCGGCACGCGACCTCATAGACCCACCCCGCAATGTACCTCCCACGTCATGCGAGTGGACTACCCACCCAGCTGTCTACCCTCGCGGGTATCCTCCCGACTCGATGCCCGGGTAGCTCGACAAAAGTCTCGTCGTCGGGGCATCGTCCTCACATAGTGGCCTTACTCCGGGCGACCGGAATAATCCTGAATCGGGTCCGCTGATTAAAGCCAAGCCAAGTTAATATCCTAAGAAATGTTCTGATTTACATACCTAAAAATCCTGTCGCCGTTAAGTCTGAAAACGGCTTCATAACATTCAAAGACAGTGGTGTTCAGCAACACGTTTAAATGGGTGCCCTCAGATAGTAGATGGTAGCCAGGAGTATTCTCCACAGACCACCAACGGTTAGAACAGTCGTTTGGCACTAGAACAATAACCAAAAAAAAAATAGATGAATATTAGCACAAATATAGATAATTTTCTGGATTAACATTGAGGATAATTTATATCTCGCTAATGTGATCTCTCGGGATAATAGTTGGAATTTGGCAAGTTACTTTTCACGTTGGTTTAGCTGCTTAGAAGCTAGTTACATATAAGTATATTTTTAGTGTCAGACCTAAACCTAAACCTAGAAGCAGCAAATCAAGCAGCTCCATACCCGCCGTACTGTTCTATTGCTATTTGGGTGGTACCGGAATTTAGTCTTCCGTTGGTTCCTTGTGAATTCTCAGCTAGGGCTTAAAATCCCCACAAACAAATCTATAAAACAGTATTTCCCCCCCTAATGGGGGCCAAATACTGTTTTTTTAACCTGACATTACATGGGGATATGAATCAAATCAATACTTAACTGCATAGGTGGCGTTTGGCGATAGTGTTGTATTCGTTATCGACGCAGGACAATACTTTGTGCGATCTACAAATTGTTATTCTGAATTTGGGTGTAATTAATGTCAGTTAATTATATGTTTGTAACGTACTCCGTAGTACAAGGATTATTTTCTTCTTCTTCTTCTAGTGCAGAATGTAGTAATTAAAAAATAATACAATGAATATTATGATTATACTCACAGTCCAAACAAACTTTCCTGAAGTATGCTACATCGCTGTCAGCATTCAATCTCGACTTTGTACTGTCAGCTATGCCTTGACAGTTTCCTCTGCCATAGGCCACCACAACCGCAGCACAGTCTTCTAACTCCCTACACCTAGCGAGACAAGCACCAGCTAAAGACTCTTCTTCACCACTTGCTGAGTACACGAAGACAGGAGTAGCTGTATCCGGTGCGACACCTGACCATCTTGTGAATGTTACTGATCGTCCTCCACTGCATTGCGCGTTTGATGCTAGTTAAAAAAAAAAGTATCATAAATAGGGATATTGTGGATGGTGGATGAGTTTTGACATCTACTATTTTTTAAGACTAACATCTGAGGATGCGGATATTGACATTTGAACAAAAGAATAACAGTGGAAGGGTTATTATACTCTCGACAGTTTTCTGTCTACAGCCGCAGGCCGGTCCCTCCAGGATAGAAGCACATTCTCACATAAAATCAACGTCTGAGCAGTGACAATGTGCTATTGCGCTTCTTTCGAGGGACGGTTTAGATTTTCTGGGTGAGATTGAGGTTTTCATTGGTCGACAGCGGCCTAGCTGTAGGCACCCCTAGTATTATAACGTTCCATATGCAGCAGTAACAGTTACCAGCAAGAGCGCTACTTAACTTACTCGTTTGTCACCATAACCAATAAAAAAAATATATTGTGGAAATAAAAAGAAGATATGTTTCTAATATGTATTAAATAATCAAACATTTAGTAAATTATTTAAAGAAAGTTGCACGTACAAAACAGTACTATTTTTTACGGATTTAATTGCGTTTGTATTTGATTTATTTTTCCCTACTTTTCAAAGGTTTTTCATTCCGCCCGTAACTATGAACGCTGCAAAGCTTTAAAATCCGTAAAAATAGTTTTATTTCAAATGTGTTAATACGTATAAACATTAGAAATCACTAAGTAAGTAAATTTAGAAACTGTTGCATCATTTTGGATAGAGAATAGTAACGTCCTTCATAGCGTACCTACTTCGTAAGGTTTTCATATTACCAGTAGGTACCTAGTACATAATTATTTAAATTTTATGAATTTATCACAGACATCGTGTTAGTTCTGAAAGGTGTGTATTGCTATTCTTATTGCGTCACTAAACAAATAACTTGCTATAATTTGCTAGGCTATGGTTGGACTCTGTAAGCAAAGATGCTCGCTGGACTATGTATAACGGCGATTGTCGGCAACGCACACTGGGTTTAGCAGTATCTGGCTTAGAGAATGAACAGCTTAACGAGACGACTGCCGGACTCCCATGATGAGTGGTCAACCAATGTGTAATGTAATTGAAAATAATCTAAATATAAAATCCGATTACGAAATGAAAAATGATGTCGCAAGCGGGATTCGAACCCGCGCCTATTGGGATTCCGGCCCAATCGTGCTGCCACTACACCACCGCGACTAATTGTAGGACATGCAAATTTCACTTCGTACTATATTTACGTCTTAAGGTGACGGTATGCTATCTACCGGACAATGTTTACACATTGTTATAGGCTTAATACTTCAAACTTTACAGTTAGAATTGTATTAAACGATGACACAACCTTGTTATTTAAATTACTGAAATTTAGCATTTAATATGCTTAATTATTTATAAAATCCGATTACGAAATGAAAAATGATGTCGCAAGCGGGATTCGAACCCGCGCCTATTGGGATTCCGGCCCAATCGTGCTGCCACTACACCACCGCGACTAATTGTAGGACATGCAAATTTCACTTCGTATTATATTTACGTCTTAAGGTGACGGTATGCTATCTACCCGACAATGTTTACACATTGTTATAGGCTTAATACTTCAAACTTTACAGTTAGAATTGTATTAAACGATGACACAACCTTGTTATTTAAATTACTGAAATTTAGCATTTAATATGCTTAATTATTTATAAAATCCGATTACGAAATGAAAAATGATGTCGCAAGCGGGATTCGAACCCGCGCCTATTGGGATTCCGGCCCAATCGTGCTGCCACTACACCACCGCGACTAATTGTAGGACATGCAAATTTCACTTCGTATTATATTTACGTCTTAAGGTGACGTTCGAATCCCGCCTGCGACATCATTTTTCATTTCGTAATCGGATTTTATAAATAATTAAGCATATTAAATGCTAAATTTCAGTAATTTCAATAATCTAAATATTATTCAAGACATTTATTTTATGGCATTTTTGCTCGGTTATGATAAGGGCGATCAGGGTTAGGGGGGCATTGTCCGGAGCGTGCTCGTTCGCGTCCCCTGCCAGTCTAATTAGACTGCTAATCCGGCTCGATATGCGTACCGCAATGCGGGTTAGGGCGTCCCCCGGAGGCGACGCGTACCGACCCGCCCACGTCGGTACGAACTTCGGCAGTTGCGGCGATGGGGGCCGCCACCCATCACGCCTTGCCCAGTCAGGCGAGTCGAGGTGAGCAGAGTGCCGGATGGGAACGTGGAATGTAAGAGGTTGTGTGGAAGGTAAGTTGCACGAGCTGATATCCGTCATGGCGGACAAACAGTTAGACGTGCTCTGTGTAACAGAGACCAAGCGAAGGGGCAACGACGCCTACGATCTTCCTGGTGGCGGGATGGCTCTGTGGTCTGGTGTACCACAGAGCGATCGAGCCAGCATGGGGGTGAGGTGAGAGGCCAGAGGACAACAGCACTCCTATGCTGTTGTCCTCTCGCTTGGCCTCAGGTGTGAAGGATTACGGAATGTATGATCCCAGACTTCTTTGGGTCCGTATAAAACTAGGTGTCACCAAGGTATTCATGGTTGTAGCATATGCTCCCGTAGGATCCTCGGTGGCATCAGACCTAGAGAAGTTTTGGGACAATGTTAGGGAAGTTCTGGATATGGCAGAAACTAGTGAACGCGTTATTGTATGCGGAGATTTGAACGGATGGGTCGGGACCAAGCGTCCCGACTATGAGGACGTACTTGGTCCATTTGGTGATAAGAGAGTGAACGACGCAGGTAGGCTCATAGCGGATGTATGCATGGAGAGAAACCTTATTGTGTCAAACACATTTTTCCAACATAAGGACATCCATATGTATACATGGAGAAGGAATGAACAGAAAAGTATAATAGATTTAATTTTGGTAGACAGTCGCCTCCGAAGCAAAATATTGGACGCAAGAGCCTACAGGGGCCCCACAGTCGATACGGACCACTATCTCGTTATTGCGAGATTTAGTGGTCTGTTCAGAAAGTGGAGGCACTGGCGAGAGCGTGTCCACTTCGGAGGGCTTGAAAGAATAAAGGTTGAAAGGTTACAAGAAGAGTGTGTAAGAGAAAAGTATGCAGAGGGTGTCCGAGAACGGCTGACGATAGCAAGCCAGCCGCAATCGGACATTGAAGAATGCTGGAGAGTATTGAAAGAGAGTATGGTAGATACAGCGAAAGAAGTATGTGGAAGTACAAAGAAGCATAGAAAAACAAATGGTGCTGCATGGTGGGATGCGGAAGTGGCAGCTTCCGTAAAAGAAGAAAGCGTGGCTGGACTATGTCTCTTATTTGAATCTGAATGACAGTATGACTGAACAGAAGAAAGAAATATATCGGCAATGTAAGAATGACACCAAGGCCTTAGTGAAAGAGAAACGTGATAGAGCAAGTATGAGTGCAGAAGATAGGCTGACTAAAAACTTCGAGGGTAACACCAAACTCTTTTGGAGCGAGGTGAAGAAGTCTCGGGGTGGTTGGTCAGCCTTCAGAATGAATAAAATAAGGTCTAAAGGTGGAGACATTCTTACACAAACACATGACGTGTTAAGCCGATGGAGTGAATATTTTGGCGATATGTATGCGGATGCTACGGTTGGCGCCGATGTCGCATGTGGTCTAGTAGATCAACATTCGGCGACGGCGTCCTCCGATGGCATTAGTATGGATGAAGTTGAATGGGAGATAAGAAGTTTAAAAATGTCTGCCGAGATGATCAAGCTTGGTGGCTCCTGTGTCTGGGAGGCGTTCCTGTTGCTCCTCAATTTATGTTGGAGCTCGGGAATGGTTCCCGGGGACTGGAATAGCGCAGTCATCGTGCCTTTGTTTAAAAACAAGGGTTCACGTTATGACTGCGCAAATTACAGAGCCATAAGCTTGACCGGTTTGGCAGCAAAAGTGTACGGTAAAAGTATTGAAAGGAGAATGAGGATGGTGTCCGATGGTTTACTGTGTGAGACACAAGGAGGTTTCAGGAGTGAAAGGGGGTGCATGGATCAAGTGTTCTCTCTGCGCAATCTGGCTCTAGGTCAGAGGGTTTTCTGCAGTTTTGTGGATCTGGAGAGAGCATTTGACACGGTTGTACGAAAGGAACTTTAGGACATTTTACCGGAGTATGGTATTAACGGTAAACTGCTACAGGCTGTGCAGTCCAGTTACATGGGCTGTAGAGCCTGTGTGCGGCTGGATGATGAAATGTCGCCTTGGTTTGATGTCAATATCGCCGTTAAGCAGGAGTGCGTTCCGTCAGCCAGGCTGTTTATCATATATCTGGATAAATGTCTCCAAAGGTTGATAGATATGAATGTGGGAGTCCAGATAGGCGACTCAGTAGTCACTGCTCTGCTTTATGCAGATGATGCAGTCCTGCTGGCACAGTCAGCGGCTTACCTGCAGACCCTAGTCGACACAATGACAGAAGATTGTAAGAAAAGGGGTCTACGCGTGAATGTGAGCAAAACCAAAATAATGGTCTTTGAAAGAGATGAAGCCAGAACAGACGTAAGAGTAACAATAGGTAACGATGTACTAGAGCAAGTGGATGAATTTGTATATCTTGGATGTGGATTTAGCCGAGATGGAAGGTACACCACTGATATAGAGCGAAGAGTGAATGCGGGCAATAGAGTGAACGGAGCGTTGGGGCAACTTCTCGGTAGCCACCACCTCAGCCAGAAGGCACGTGTAGCAATACATAACGCAGTGCTTGTCCCAACATTACTGTATGGAAGCGAGAGTTGGGTATGCAGAAAAGAGTATGAAAGTAAAATTAATGCGGTCGAAATGCGATCTCTGCGGAAAATCTGTGGAGTTAGGCTGACCGACCGCATTCGTAACGACGACGTAAGAGAGCGAGTAGGTATAAAAGAGAGTATTGGTGTAAAGATGCGAAAGGGAATGCTCCGATGGTTCGGACATGTGGAAAGTATGCCGAACGAACGTCTGGTTAAGAAGATATATAATGTGAAAGTGGAAGGATATAGGTACCGAGGGAGACCGAGACTAACCTACCTAGACCAGATCGGTCATGTACTGAAGGAAGGTGGAGTCAAGTGTCTCCGAAACCGGCGAGCGTGTATGAAGAGAATTATGAATGTTGAGGAAGCGAGTGAAGTATGCAGAGATAGAGTTCTCTGGCACTCTGTTCTCTCTGCCTACCCTGCAAGGGATATGGCGTGATGATATGTATGTATGTATTGCTACTTTATCAACCAATGTGTAATGTAATTGAAAATAATCTAAATATTATTCAAGACATTTATTTTATGGCATTTTTGCTCGGTTACGATAATGGCGATCAGGGTTAGGTATTATTTGTAATTATAATACGTAATTTAAATACAAATACAAAAAATAAATATAATTGCAAATATCAAATATGGTCATTATTTTTTTTTTGATTTAATTATCCTGGGTAATTTCTAAAAAAAATAGCAAACTGTCCTGCGTCGGAGCAGAGGAGCCATAAAACTCGGCACGGGATGATCGGCACTTAGTCTACAATGCTATTTGTGCAGTCGAATTAAGAAATGACTTCCTAAAAGTTTAATTTGTTTGAATTACCTAACGCTCTAATATTTTGTAATCAGTATTTCAAATATCTATCTAGTTTTTTTATAACGTTTTGATATAAATACATCTAACGATAATTATTTCTGATATTTATACGACACATTTTAAATAAAACAATATTTGCAGATTTTCGGCTTTTCTATCGCGAGGACCATAACCATGAACACTATAAGGTGTTCGAAAAGTCGGCATATTAAAAAGCAAACACAAATTCCATAAAATCCTTAAGAATAGTTTTATTTCGGACATCTTTTTTTTTTTTTTTTGGGGGGGTGGGCTACGGTCGGCGCACTCCTCGCACCACTCCATCCGGGGTGACAGAGGGGCGTAAGCGCGCACACCCGTAACCCACCCGTGACGTCGCCTTCGTCGTTGGGCCGACCACCGGAGCAGAGTGACTTGACGTCAGTGGTCGGCCCGACGGAATACCCCTGAGGAGTACCCTCTCCTCGACCGACATCCCCCCCTCGGGTAGGATGTCGGTCTTTCCTCACGCGGTCGGCCTCTCGGCGGGTGACAGACTAATTCCCCGATCCAGTCAGCCAGTCACCCGCGGCCTTGGCTAGGGCGGCATCAGGCGCAGGTAATCGCGCCTGCGCCGCCCCAGTCGCCGGCGGCGGCTCGCGCCGTCGAGGAGACACTCCTCGCGCACGCGCTCCGCCGCCTCTTTCCGCGAGACTACTGCCTCGCAGAAGGTTGCGACCGCGTCCCAGTTCCTGACGCTGTCGAGCATCACCCTGGCGATGGTCGGCAGCGTCAGGTCGGCACCGATGATTGCGACGAGTTCACGACGCTGCTCTGCCCAAGCGGCACAAACCTCGAGCGTATGCTGCGCCGTGTCTTCGTCGCAATCGCAGTGATGGCAGGACGGTGTACTCTCCCTCCTGACGACCTTGTGCAGGTATTTGGCGAAGCCCCGTCAAAACCTGCACCAGTCGGAAGGAGAGCACCCCGTGCCGCCGTTCCAACCACTGCATCAGCACCGGCCGGAAGGCCTCTACGGTCCGCACACCGAACCGAGGCCTCTCCAGCCGGAGTGCCCAACGGGCAATGACATCTAGGCGGGCGTCAACGCGCCAGGCGGTGAGTTCCCTCAAAGAGACCACACCGCCCTCCGCGCGCACCACCGACACCCACCGATACAAATCGGCGAGCATTTCCGCCTCCAGGTCCCACGGGGGACTCCCGGCCAACAGGCACGCTGCCTCCGTCGCCACCGTGCGGTACCCGCGTACAGCCCTGACCGCCATGGCCCTCTGTGGTCGCCACAGAAGAGCCCTGAGTCGAACGGTCAGGGACCCCGCCCACACCGGTGCGCCGTACAGGGCCATCGACCGGACATTTCGAACATCTAGAGATATTGTTATTGACTTTATGCTACAAGAAATAACACTGAATAGGATTAGCTTTCATAATCCAAAGGATGGTACAAAAATATCTTCATCCGATTCAACACAAGTTTGTGCTCATCAGGACCTGTAAATGATTTTTGTAGACATAACTTCAGTTCATATACGTCCCACTGCTGGGCTCAAGCCTTCCCCATAACAGTAAAGAAACTAGTCTACTATAACATACTGGTCTGGAATGGCATAATAATATTTTGAATTTAGCATCTTACATCCATATAATGTATTATTTATAAATACCCGATTACGAAACGAAAAATGATGTCACAAGCGGGGTTCGAACCCGCGCCTATTGGGAATCCGGCCCAACCGTGCTGCCACTTACACCATCGTGAACTATTTTAGGACATGCAAATTTCGCTTCATATTATATCTTATGTCTTCAAGCTGACGTATGCCATCTATCGGACAATGTTTACACATTGTATATATCAACAGTGCTATGGCCTCACTGATAATGGTATCTTCTGAGAATTTTGGTTGAAAACGAAAAAGTTGTAAAGTACTTTTATATCACATTCACTACATCCCAGCAGTTCCATCGCATCACATTACTTACAATGCTATCAAAATTATATAATATGTTATATTTTCATCGTTAAAACACTAAAATATCGTATATAATACAAGACCTGACGTTGACATCATCATGACGTTTTCAGATCATCATGACGTTTTCAGGTTCCCGCCAAGAGTCCAACTTTGTTGAAGAAGAAAGAAAGAAGCTTTCTTCTTTTTTTATTTCGGCAATCAGTTATTTATACGAACCATTTTTGCCAGTGTCAATTAAGTTACGGTCTTTACTTCGCGTCTTTAGTCTTTTCATATTAGTCATTGTCGTCAGTAAGTCAAATCAACGCCATGAACAGTGCTATTGCCACACTGTTAATAGAATCTTCTGGGAATTTTGGTGGCAAACAAAAACGTTGTAAAGCACTTTCATATCACATTTACTACATTCCAGCAGTTCCATTGCATCACATGACATAAAATGTCATCAAAATTATCTAATATAACACGTTAAAGCACTAAGATACTGAATATAATACAAGACTACCACATGACGTTTTCAGATGCCCGCCAAAAGTCCAATTGTATTCTTATCCCGTAGATGCGTGTGGGGATGGGCTGGATTAGTTCCATCATATTTCCATTACTAAAAACCCGACTGTATCTATTAATTTGTACATATTTTAAATAATTTAAGTTAAAATATTGTACTTTTTATTAGTTACTTCAAGTATACAGCTTAGAAATATATTGTTTCATATTTTAAATACACCTTAGTTAGTATTTTGTAATTAGTATTTTAATTAAAACTAAGTATATAGTACTTGCCACAGCCCTAAAAGCATATTAAAAAAGGCCTTCTGGCGGGAATCTAAAAACGTCACTTGGTAGTCTTGCAGTATGTTCAATATCTTAGTGGGACTTTTGACGGGCATTTGAAAACGTTATGTGGTGCTCTTGTATTATATTCGATATCTTAATGCTTTAACGTGTTATATTAGATAATTTTGAGGGCATTTTATATAATATGAAGCGGCGCAACTACTGGGATGTAGTGAATATCATGTAAAAGTGCTTTACAACGTTTTCGTTTTTCATCAAAATTCCCACAAGATACCATTAACAGTGTGGCCATAGCACATTGTCACCTTGTCAAATCAAATTGTCACCATTAACATGGTGACAATTTGACTTAGACAATGACTAACCTGAAAGACTAAAAACGTAAAAATATTTATAACTTGACACTGGCACCAATAGCTCGTATATGTAGCTGATTGCCAATATATATAAGAAGAAGAAGAAGAAGATATCTTAGTGTTTTAACATTTTCTGTTTGACTTACGGACGATTACTAATCTGAAGCGGCTAAAGACGTGAAGAACGAGGTTGTGGAACCCTTTCTGACAGATATCTTATATTTTTTTTTTATTGCTTATGGTGCCAAACGAGCAAGCAGCACACCTGATGGAAAGTGTTACTACCGCCCATGGACCTTTGCAATACCAAGGGTATAGTAAGGGCGCTGCCTATCATTACAATCCCCAACCTCACCCAGTAGGGCTTCCGGCTCTTTCGCGAACGAAGCGCAAGCTATGCGTTTCGTTCGCTAATATTCTTACATTGACATTACTCAGACGTCGATCTTCTGCGCGAGTGTGGTACTACCCCGGACGGACCGGCCCGCGGCTGTAGACAGAGAACTGTCAACAGAGTAGTCCTACCACTATTAATCATGTCGTACCACTATAATAATACTTAATGATTTTGAACTGAAACTTCATTGGGCGCATGAGGGTAAAATTTTTACAGATGTAACGCAGTATCAGTGACACGATAATGTGGGATGTTTTTGTCCAAGAAGAGGGAGAGAGCGGTTGGGACCGATTCAGAGAGTAAGAAAGGGCGAACGTAGCATGAAGCACATAGCCATGGAGCGAGAGTAGGGAGCAAGCGAGTGAGAAAGATCGAGAAAGAGATGGAGAAAGAGATCGAGAGAGAGAGGGAGAAAGAAGTTTCCCTTTTGACTTGTATACTTTGTACACGCACCTTTAATTTTTTTTTATGAATGAATGAAACTATTATAATAAGGATAATTTGAGATTACATGACAAATCGCGCTATCCGCTATGACGTCTACTCGCACATTTTTTAAACTAGTTTTAAAACAAGAATAATATATAAGAGCATAAAAATGCTGTTATTGTATCACTAGTTCGAAAGTGAGATTCAAATAAACGCGTATCGTTTCTTAGTGAGCATTGCGGTGTTCCAATTAATTAAACTATCAAGAAATCAATATAACCATACAATATAAGGTTAAAATTGAAATAAGTAACAACGATTAAGGATTAAACCATTTTAAGGTATTATAACGTTCTTATTTTGCCGGTGATCTACGATTTAGGGATATCTTGAGGAGATTTGCCCACAATGTGAAAATATTCCTCTCAAAATTTGTTTAATATTTTAATATTGATAAAGTCGATTGATGTGCTGATATAATAATGGTTTACTTTATTATTTTCATATTTGAAATCGCTTTTGGTTGTCAGCGCCCAATTAATGGGAACGACTTGACTTACTGACGGATAGTGACTATGAATAAACTACTAAAAAATAATACATACATACATATCATCACGCCATATCCCTTGCAGGGTAGGCAGAGAGAACAGAGTGCCAGAGAACTCTATCCTTCCTTGCATACTTCACTCGCTTCCTCAACATTCATAATTCTCATACACGCTCGCCAGTTTCGGACACTCTTGACTCCACATTCCTTCAGTACATGATCGAAAAAATAATAATTTAGTAAAAAAAATTGATGAATTTAAAATTTAAGGTTTTCGAAATTATTCCTTTATGTACGCTATAAAATGTTGCTTCATGACAAATTTTAAGATTCTTGGTCGACTGAAAGTATCCTTTAGGTTTTTATTCCCTTGCGACTAGTTACGAGTTTTAAAATATACAAATTGAGCTTCCAGCTCTCTCACTTACCGAACGAAGTACAATAGCACATTGCCATTGCTCAGACGTAAAATTTTATGCGAGTGTGATACTACTTTGGACGGACCGGTCCGCGGCTGTAGACAGAAAAATGTCAACAGTGTGGGCCCTACGACTAGTTTAATTGCCCTCTCGCTATGTAGGATGCTCAAACCCAGCAATAGGACCCATATAAACTGAAATGTAAATGACGATGATGATAATTAGTTTTAAAGCACAACATACCGCACTAAGGAAATTCTTGTATTGCGGGGGACCTTATAAACATCATCATCATCATCATTCTCTTACTCTTATCCCAATTACTTGGTGTCGATACAATATGTACTCTTCTTTTATAGTACATATTGTAAAAGTTATTGGCAATAGTTATGACCGGCCGCCTGCCAGACGTCAACCCTTCTTTAGAATGAAATTGTTGACCAAACGGCATCAGATGGAGTTGGCCCAGGTCGTTATAAAGCTCTTAGTCGTATTTTACGACATCCACGAGCAAAGTAAGGGTTGGTAGTATTCGTAGCCGTTAGGAATAGACCTGTCGTTGTTGACCATCATATCTAAGATGCTTGACAGCGACAGGTGCTGGTCGTCGATGGCCTCCTTCTGTGAGGAGGTCATCTCTTCGAAGGAGGCCGCGGAGCGGATACGTGAGGCATTTGCTTCTGCAGACTCACTCCGTAGGCGGCGGCCAGGAAGGCGGAGGCGCCGTTACGCGCATCTCCTCCCGCCGCCTTGACTGTCGACTGGACGTGGCCAGATAGCCTAACGTTGGGGTGTCGGGGATAGAATGTCAATAGACGATCTCTCCGGCATCCCGTAAAAGCGCGGAAGGGACCGCTGTGGTTTTAGTGGGTATTTCGGTCGAACCAGCTGACCGGCGAGTCCCACACACCCCCTCGTCTGTCACCGGCCAGGGCTAGTGCGCAAATGCATTTCCACAGCGTGAACAAAAAAAAAAAAAAAAAGTATTCGTAGCCGTTACCATACAGCTGTAAACTTTACAAACATATATCTAATTATAATTAACAAGCACAAATTACAACAACTTGCGGCTCGCACAAAGTATTATCCTACTTGGAAATCACACCCACTGTCACGATAATTCAGTTCTAAAAATCACACCATCATGGCAATCAAATAATATAGATTAATTTTTGTTTCAGATGAAAATTTACAGATTATTCTGGCTATCCATATTACTAGCTCTCTTGAACACATCTGAGGAGCGATTATTTCCAAAGTGTCCAATTGGCAAGAAACTTTATAAGTTAAATAAGCGATATATTTGTTTGAAAAAACAACATGTTGCGACGTATGATAACAATATTAATTATAATTATAAGTAATTAATTGAAATGAAAAACTAGTTTAGACGAGCTGTACACTTTATTTAGTAAATATTATATAAGACTGGGGCGTCATGCTCAGATGTGTAAAGCTTATTCGAATAATTTAGACTTTCTTCGAGTAAGATAGCATTTTTAAAGTATAATATAAATAATCAGAAAAACATAGTTGTATTTCTTATTATTAACCTCACCCTATGAAGACTGTTTGGTAGCGGCTACGAATACTACCAACCCTTAATTTGCTCGTAGATGTCGTAAAAGACGACTAAGAGCCGTGGGCCAATACCATCTGATACCGTTTGGTCAACAATTACATTCAAATTACTGAAATTTAGCATTTAATATGCTTAATCATTTATAAAAACCCGATTACGAAGCGAAAAATGATGTCACAAGTGGGATTCGAACCCGCACCTATTGGGAATCCGGCCCAATTGTGCTGCCACTTACACCACCGTGAACTTTGAATTTCCTACAATAGTTCACGGTGGTGTAAGTGGTAGCACGATTGGGCCGGATCATTTTTCGCTTCGTAATCGGGTTTTTATAAACAATTACATTCTCAAGAAGGGTGATGTGAGGCAGGCAGCTGGTCATAAAACTATTGCCAAATAACTTTTGCTATATGTAGGAAGAGGAGTAGGTACATATTACGTCGACCCTAAGTAATGGGGATAAGAGCAGGAGAATGATGATGCTGAACCTCGCTATATGAAATCTTCACTTCTTTCGTCTGGTCTTTACACAAGCACACATTAATGTTATAGTTTTTTCAATGTTTTATTAAAATCAACGGTAAGAAAAGAGAAATATCTATTATATTGCAGTCATTTATTTTGATATGACAACCTTATTTTCTGTGTCCTTGTTTACATTTCCTACTATTACAGACGCTCATTTCGTAACCTTTCTGTTTATCACGCCATCTTACATATTTATCCCTTAACTAGAAATGAAATTATGGTGCCTATGTTTTTATTTTGTTATTGCTAGTGGTGGCAAATGAGCAAGCAGCACACCTGATGGTAAAGTGTCACTGCCGCCCATGGACCTTCGCAATACTAAGGGTATAACTAGGCCACTGCCTACTAATATAAACCCCAAACCCACCCAATTGGGCTTCCGGCTCTCTCGCTTACCGAACGAAGCGCAATAGCACATTGCCATTACTCATACGTCGATCTTCTGCGAGAGTGTGGTACTACCCTGGACGAAACGGCCTCCCATGTAGGAAATGACGACGGGCCCAGCATTGGTCCAAGCCTGCGCCAATCCTGTTGAAGCTTGGCCCAACGTTGCATGCCAACACTGGGCCAACCTTGGTTAAAGTCTGGGATGATAACTAAGGCCCAGGCTTGGCTTACAGCATTGGGCCAAGGCTGGCTCGAAACATTGGCCCGAGCGTGGCAAACAACGCTGGGCCAACTTTGGTTAAAGACTGGGATGATAACTAAGGCCCAGGCTTGGTATACAGCATTGGGCCAAGGCTGGCAATTAACGTTGGCCCGAGCGTGGCATACAACGCTGGGCCAACCTTGGTTAAACTCTGGGATGATAACTAAGGCCCAGGCTTGGCTTACAGCATTGGGCCAAGGCTGGCTTGAAACATTGGCCCGAGCGTGGCAAACAACGCTGGGCCAACTTTGGTTAAAGACTGGGATGATAACTCAGGCCCAGGCTTGGTATACAGCATTGGGCCAAGGCTGGCAATTAACGTTGGCCCGAGCGTGGCATACAACGCTGGGCCAACCTTGGTTAAACTCTGGGATGATAACTAAGGCCTAGGCTTGGTTTACAGCATTGGGCCAAGGCTGGCAATTCACGTCGGCCCGAGCATGGCAAACAACGCTGGGCCCACCTTGGTTAAAGACTGGGATGATAACTAAGGCCCAGGCTTGGTATACAGCATTGGACCAAGGCTGGCAATTAACGTTGGCCCGAGCGTGGCATACAACACTGGGCCAACCTTGGTTAAACTCTGGGATGATAACTAAGGCCCAGGCTTGGTATACAGCATTGGGCCAAGGCTGGCAATTAGCGACGGCCCGAGCGTGGCATACAACGCTGGGCCAACCTTGGTTAAACTCTGGGATGATAACTAAGGCCCAGGCTTGGTTTACAGCATTGGGCCAAGGCTGGCAATGTACGTTGGCCCGAGCATGGCATACAACGCTGGGCCAACCTTGGTTAAAGACTGGGATGGTAACTAAGGCCCAGGCTTGGTTTACAGCATTGGGCCAAGGCTGGCAATTAACGTTGGCCTGAGCATGGCATACAATGCTGGGCCAACCTTGGTAAATGTCTGGGCCTAGCTTTGATTTACAGCATTGGGCCCAGGTTAGCAATGAATGTTGACCCCGTGCATAATTAATGTTGGCAGAATCCTGAAATATTGGCAGCCCTAAAAATAGAAAATGACATATATATTACATATGTTATGATGAAATTCATAAAAAAGAAAACACTGTATAACTAAATAATGTATTATTATTACATTTATTATTGTGAGTATTAATATAGTAATTACAATCATTACATAGTTCAAACATAAGTCATATTCATAATAAATACATGTAAATTATTAATGAAAAGTAACATTTTATTTTTGATCATTGGTATCGGCTGCCCTCTATCCTTTCTAGAAATTTACTAGCAATTTACTCATCATATGCATAATTTTCACTTTCCTTTGATTAACTATACTTTGACAGTATAAAATCTGAAATGTTTATTATTGATTAATTAAAATATAATTACATGCATAATTTGTATAAACATTTAATTAAGTATTCATTTTATACTTTTTTCAACTGCGTTGACCATTCTGCCACATCCACTATACAGTAACTGAATATTGTTTCCTTTTACTTTTATTAATGTTTGTAACATCTGTTTTATAATTAGTGGAACCAATAGCTTCTAATCAAAAATAATGTTTCTGTAAATCAAACAAAAAATATATAGTTATAATCCTGGATGGATTCATCGATCAGCACATATAGACATCCACTGTTAGACATTCATCCATTATTAGCTTCACCAACACATTATAGTCTCAACTGTCACCACACACTGTACAGCCAAATAGTATTACATAATTATATAATATATACAATTTAAACATTAGTTTAATTAAATATATGTGGTGGTGTATAAGAACAAGTACATAAACTTGTTCTTATTATAATCTACTTCTATATATTAATAATATAGACTCAATAAATACTAAAACAGTTTACTGTTTTAGAGTTGGTACATACTAACATACTAGATGCTCAGAATTCCATGATGAATTTTTTTCTAAGAAGGGCTATTAGACACATGGTGTACGACTATATTTTTATTATGGGGAAATTTTCTTGACTAAACATTGATCAATCTTTATTCTTGGCATAGTATAAAGCAAACATAGTTTTAATACGTAGGTATTTTTAGCATAATCTTCCAATCTGAACTAGCGTGAATTCATTGAAGTATTTTATACGATATCTTAAAATATTGTTACAGAATATTATGATATAAGTAAAAATCTGTCAAGGATACATAAATAAGGATGGTTAATTTCACATTACTTGCATACACACTACATTAATAATGACTAATGTGAAACAAATTTACCTGTAGGTATTGTGTATTGGCTGTATTTCAAAGAACCATTAAGTAACGAAGAAGAACCAATATATCTTAATATTGGAGATCCATCGATAATGATGGTATTAAACATTGTCTTATGCGAGCAATATTTACATATTCTTTTATTTATCGTGTATATTTGTATAACGTATTGAAACAACAAAACTAAACCTAAGGTCTCAAACAAGAGACGTACACACTTACATGCACAGTACACTAAATATCGATGAATCGAGTCCATTCGATATTTATTTAACAGACAATTTACATCAGCGTTCGGTATGGCAAATATATTATCGAATCGATGTATCGATAATTTTTTTTAAAATATAATATCAATGGAAAATTCACTAAATAATAAAAATAATAAACTTTTCTAAAAGGCTTGCATTATTTTATGTTGATCTATGCATATGCATCGTTAATAGTAGAATAAAAGTTTATAATTTTTTTTTGTAGCAGTTTTTTCTTAGCAGTTTTATTGTTATAATTTACACGCTTATCGTTTAATTTTTCTAAGGCGACTTAGAAGAGGTTCGAGTCCAGCATTGAGATATATATGAGATACGTATATGATGATGCTGAGATTTTAATAATGATTCATCATTTCAGCTCATATATTTCACATTGATGGGCTCGAGTCTCCTCCATAATAGGAGTTTTATTGACCTACTATACCACGATGGTCAGACGTGTTGGTATAGGGTTTTGTTTCGAATTTTACTTCTCCTGCATAGATGTTATATGCGTTTTGTATCCCTTTGTCGTCTCTTACAATCACGCACGGGTAAGATATGGGATGGTGAATTGTATTCTTACCCTGTCACCACACGGAAGATGATGATGATGATAATTACGATGATGAATATAGCCTAATACTGACTATCCAGTTGTAAGTACTCTAGATCGATCGTAATTGTAATTTGAGATTTTCTGTTTTTGTGAGCTTAAATTCCTTTTTTAACATAAATATCTCTAGCCTGAATATAAAAATAATTAAGCTAAGTTAATATAACCAATGCACTCATTAAATACAAAACATTAACAATACGTTCTGGTATCGCAATCTTCATAATTGTATTTTTGATTCGACAGAAGCATAATCGATACATATGTCAATCTCTATTATTTTATAAATACAACAACAACATAACTTCCTTAATTTTTGTACATGGCAAATGTCTTCGGACGATGCCAAAAAAAAAAAAAAAAAAAAAAAAAACAACAATCTGACCAATATGGCGTTGAACAAAGAGTAAAGTTATTAAACTGAAAAAGAGTGGCAACTCCATGATAAAATATGCATGTATGGAAGGTGCTGCCACCCAGAGTTTACGCGGTGAACTAAAGTTGAAGTGATATATATATATATATATATATATACATATCTACATGTGTATATGTAATTATATAGAATTTTCTTTTACTATGAAAGCTACCCTGAAATATAAAAAAAAAACATATCAGCTGATAACGAAGCAATAATTATATCAGCTTAACAATGAAAATTGAGATAATTTTCAGAAAGTACATCAATAACCGTAAATAGATTGATGACAATAAGTACCTACGCTAGGAACAAACAATAATAATTCACAGTTGTCAAACGTTTGACATACAGGACAAAATGGCAGCAGTTAAGTTTGTACAAACAATCTGTAGGCGGCGCGACGGTCAGTAATAATAAGTAATGTTTTAAGTGTGCCCCCCCAGGCGTTGAAGCTAAAATGACTATTATTTTTTTATTGCAAGAATAGTACCTACGAATTCAACTGAAAAATTAAATATGTTTAACTAGGAACTTAGGAAATTCAGATTATGTTTTTATAAAGATAAGTGAAATCTAAACACGTTTTAATTCTTTTGTTAGATATTTTCGGACATCCGGCCACCTCCTTCTATTCTATTGAAATATTTTATCTTATTTAAATTCTATATTTAAACAAAATAAAATTTGTATAAAAATTAAATTTAAAAAATATATATATAAGTTTTTAATATAAATCCTTATTTGCCGTCGCTCATCTACTTAAATAATTATGAACCTAGAAGGTCAATTATATTGACACTTGTTTAGGTACATTAAAATGAAATACATTTTCGATGTACGTATTGAATTTCGAACAGTATTTTATCCTTTTTCACAAGAAACTAATTTCATAACACCAACATCTATTGACGGAGTGGGGAATTCAAAGATTTCTTTTCTTAGATTTTCTATAGTACCATAAACAGTAGATGATGAATATAGTCTTGAAAAGGCTCGGACCAGCATCGAATAGCCGAGCCTCGGCTGTTCAAGACTGGCCCAAGCTCGGGCTAGCATCGAATAGCTGACGCTCGGCTGATTAAGGACTGGCCCAAGTTTGGATTAGCACCGAGTAGCCGAGCCTCGGCTGTTCAAGGCTGGCCCAAGCTCGGGCCAGCATCGAATAGCCGATCCTCGGCTGTTCAAGATTGGGCCAAGCTCGGACCAGCATCGAATAGCCAAGCCTCGGCTAATCAAGGTCTGGCCCAAGCTCGGTTCAGCACCGAGTAGCCGAGGCTTGGGTGTACAAGACTGGCCCAAGCTCGGGCCAGCATCGAATAGCCGAGCCTCGGCTGTACGAGACTGGCCCAAGCTTGGGCCAGCATCGAATAGCCGACGCTCGGCTGATTAAGGACTGGCCCAAGTTTGGATTAGCACCGAGTAGCCGAGCCTCGGCTGTTCAAGACTGGCCCAAGCTCGGGCCAGCATCGAATAGCCGATCCTCGGCTGTTCCAGATTGGGCCAAGCTCGGACCAGCATCGATTAGCCAAGCCTCGGCTAATCAAGGTCTGGCCCAAGCTTGGTTCAGCACCGAGTAGCCAAGGCTTGGGTGTACAAGACTGGCCCAAGCTCGGGCCACCATCGAATAGCCGAGCCTCGGCTGTACGAGACTGGCCCAAGCTTGGGCCAGCATCGAATAGCCGACGCCCGGCTAATCAAGGTCTGGCCCAAGCTCGGTTCAGCACCGAGTAGCCGAGGCTTGGGTGTACAAGACTGGCCCAAGCTCGGGCCAGCATCGATTAGCCGAGCCTCGGCTGTACGAGACTGGCCCAAGCTTGGGCCAGCATCGAATAGCCGACGCTCGGCTGATTAAGGACTGGCCCAAGCTCGGGCCAGCATCGAATAGCCGATCCTCGGCTGTACGAGACTGGCCCAAGCTTGGGCCAGCATCGAATAGCCAAGCCTCGGCTAATCAAGGTCTGGCCCAAGCTCGGTTCAGCACCGAGTAGCCGAGGCTTGGGTGTACAAGACTGGCCCAAGCTCGGGCCAGCATCGAATAGCCGAGCCTCGGCTGTACGAGACTGGCCCAAGCTTGGGCCAGCATCGAATAGCCGACGCTCGGCTGATTAAGGACTGGCCCAAGTTTGGATTAGCACCGAGTAGCCGAGCCTCGGCTGTTCAAGGCTGGCCCAAGCTCGGGCCAGCATCGAATAGCCGATCCTCGGCTGTTCAAGATTGGGCCAAGCTCGGACCAGCATCGATTAGCCAAGCCTCGGCTAATCAAGGTCTGGCCCAAGCTTGGTTCAGCACCGAGTAGCCAAGGCTTGGGTGTACAAGACTGGCCCAAGCTCGGGCCACCATCGAATAGCCGAGCCTCGGCTGTACGAGACTGGCCCAAGCTTGGGCCAGCATCGAATAGCCGACGCCCGGCTAATCAAGGTCTGGCCCAAGCTCGGTTCAGCACCGAGTAGCCGAGGCTTGGGTGTACAAGACTGGCCCAAGCTCGGGCCAGCATCGATTAGCCGAGCCTCGGCTGTACGAGACTGGCCCAAGCTTGGGCCAGCATCGAATAGCCGACGCCCGGCTAATCAAGGTCTGGCCCAAGCTCGGTTCAGCACCGAGTAGCCGAGGCTTGGGTGTACAAGACTGGCCCAAGCTCGGGCCAGCATCGATTAGCCGAGCCTCGGCTGTACGAGACTGGCCCAAGCTTGGGCCAGCATCAAATAGCCGACGCTCGGCTGATTAAGGACTGGCCCAAGTTTGGATTAGCACCGAGTAGCCGAGCCTCGGCTGTTCAAGGCTGGCCCAAGCTCGGGCCAGCATCGAATAGCCGATCCTCGGCTGTTCAAGATTGGGCCAAGCTCGGACCAGCATCGATTAGCCAAGCCTCGGCTAATCAAGGTCTGGCCCAAGCTTGGTTCAGCACCGAGTAGCCGAGGCTTGGGTGTACAGGACTGGCCCAAGCTCGGGCCACCATCGAATAGCCGAGCCTCGGCTGTACGAGACTGGCCCAAGCTTGGGCCAGCATCGAATAGCCGACGCCCGGCTAATCAAGGTCTGGCCCAAGCTCGGTTCAGCACCGAGTAGCCGAGGCTTGGCTGTACAAGACTGGCCCAAGCTCGGGCCAGTATCGAATAGCCGAGCCTCGGCTGTTCAAGACTGGCCCAAGCTTGGACCAGCATCGAATAGTCGACGCCCGGCTAATCAAGGTCTGGCCCAAGCTCGGATCAGCACAGGGTAGCCGAGGCTTGGTAGTTCAAGACTGGACCAAGTTCGGGCCAGCATCGAATAGCCGAGCCTCGGCTGTTCAAGACTGGCCCAAGCTTGGGCCAGCATCGAATAGCCGAGCCTCGGCTGTTCAAGAGTGGCCCAAGCTCGGACCAGCATCGAATAGCCGAGGCTTGGTTGCTCGTGACTGGCCCGAGCTTGGGCCAAGATAAAAAAAAGTTACGGCTCAATTGCACAAGGTCGGTCCAGGCTTGGGCCAGCATTGGACAGCCGAGGCTTGTTGCCCAGTATTGGCCCAAGCTTGGCCCCATCGTTGAAGACTGGCAGTTCCTACATGGGCTGCGGCTGCAGACAGGGAACTGTCAACAGCGTGGTCCTACCACTTTCATATTAGGTACAGTTATTTCATAAATCTTGCATCATTTCATTTGTAAGATCCAGTTAGTCATCAACTTGATTAAGAAGATCGACGTCTTTTTTTGCAGTGGGCCATGGAGTGGTCACACCCCGCCAAATCGGTCCGGAGCAACGAAAGAGGCGGCGCGCAACCCCATAGACCCACCCTGCAAAGCGCTTCTCTTCGCCGTGCAAGTGGGCCACCGATACCCGATCTTTGCCTTCAGCGGCAGAAGATCAACATCTGAGTTGCCACCATAACCAATAAAAGAAATAAAAAAAATAATTGTTATGACTTGTGATATGTTGTGTCTACTACAAAAATATTTTATTTATTATGACTTTAAATTCTCAGTATTCAAATTATTAACATAAATTATTAGATTTATGTAAATAACTGTCTACAGAATTTGGCATCCATTTGGATCTCAAATCTTTTGTCGGTTTATTGAACTTGGCTCCGATTTTCGCATTCGTGTTTCTATGGGATATTCATTTCAGGCTCTACATTTGGTGGGATTATGAAGTTACAGTGAACATTTTTTTTGGGATTAATCCCACCACACAGTCCCACCATTGTAACTCCTGTATGCCAGGATCCACAATGGTCATTATAAATGACACCAAGGTTTGACCCTCAGGCAGCCGCGGGATATGATTTTAATTGTCTTGGGACCCGCAACAAATTTAATTAGAAAAGGTTAAAGAGGAGGAGTTGGAAAGAGTGATTCCACTTCCCTCCTAGGCAAAGCGGGAGACAGGCAAACAAAATGACTAGTCAGCCAATAATTAAAGAGGTGTACGGCTACGATAAGCGCAGCCGTACGGTACCACGGATACGGAAGAGCTTAACGAGGCCTATATGTGAGCGTTAAGATTGATTGCTACAGTAGGTATGGCAGAAACGCATGAACGCACGAAAATTTTCTCTAGTTGCCACAAGGTCCGTATAGTATACTACTCCACAGGTAACTTGCAAACTGTTTAACATAAGGTTACGCTCGTTTTGCCAGAGATCGCACTCCCCGAGAATGTGATGTGCTGATTGTTCATACTCATGGTCAGCTGTGGAACATTGACATAATGGTGAAGGCACGAGTTTAAAAGAAAATAATTTACTTTTAAAGTTGCCATGTCCAGTTAAAAATTGGGCCACAAAATGGTCAACCTCTAGCCACACTTTCTCTAGGCGCTTTCGGATGCATAGAAAAAATTGATAAAGATGACGGCCTTCCGATGATGAATCCCATCTTTCTTGCCATTCAGTTAAAAGCTCTTCATAGACATTGGATTGTGGCGCAAACAATCTAGCAATTTTAATTCGGTCGCGCGGTAGAAGGAAATCGGTGTTTATAGTTTCCCTTGTGGTGTAATACATTGACGCTCGTCTCTAAATCTCCAAATCCACCGGAAGCACACCCGCTAGCACTGGCAAGGCCTCGGTACTAACCGTTCTATAGGCTTTACATGGGAATATTAGGGCCAATCGTTGGCTCTGTAGTAATTTAAGGCGAGCGTTACAGTGAACATGGCAACAAAGTAACCTATCCAAACTTGTCAAATAATGCACCCACTACGTTTATAAATGGTTAGGCACTCGCTGCGTACGGTGCTCCCGCTCCGTGCGGAGCCTTACAGTGGAGGCTCTATGTGTCCCGAGCGGCTTTCGGCGCCCCCTAACACCCGGCGCCCGGGTGCATCGCACCCTCTGCACTATAGGTAAAGCCGCCCATGGTCACACCCATCGTTAAAAGACTGTTTAAAATAACATCAAATTATTCCCTCGTGTACCTACTGGTATTAAGAATAAAGTGTTGACAACCCTTCGAATCCCCTTTGCCAAAGGAGTAGCAAAATACTGTCTAAGGGATCACTGCGAGATTCTTGCTGCAAGTCTTGGTCTTCCATTTGGACAACAGTAATTTAGATTACTTCACCATCCGTGCTATCGAATTTTATAATATAGATGAGCAAATGTTGTCTGCATTTGCTGAATAGGTTTTTGTGAATAACAAATTTTACTACGGCTACCTCTAAATACAATGGCATATTTTGATAGTTCATGCCGAGATTCAGAGTTTAATTTCTGAGTTCACTGGATCACAGGGATTATCCCTTAGGATGCTCCTAGCTTGCTGCTTAGAACTGTGAGCGGTATCTCATTAACGCGTTTTTTTCTAAATTTCTCTGTCACTGTGAACCCAAAATATCTTACCCATATTGTTTTAACATTTATTTAAAACGCCAATGAAACTGGAAGTATATACTGAATACGGTGCGTTATAGTGTTAAAGTATTATTTGCGGATATTACCTTAAAATAAGAGACACGATTATTTAAAATAAAAATGTAATTGCTCAAAATAATCATCATCATCGTCATCATCACAGCTCATAAATGTTACGCTGTTGGGCTCGGGCCACCTCCGTAATGGGAGGGAAATTAACTTACTATACAGCGCTGGTCGGACGTGTTGGTATAGGGTTTTGTTTCGAGTTTTCCTTCTCTCGCATAGATGTTATATGCATTTTATATCCCTTAGTCGTCTCGTACAATCACCCACGGGTAAGATATGGGGTGGTGAATAGTATTCTAACTCCGTCACCACACTCAAAATAATAATAGGTATTAAATATAAAAGTGATGAAGTTGTTGCTGAGCATATTGGTTGTAAAAAATTCTAAAAGAGTTTCTTGAATTGAAATAGCGTGAGATGCGTGATACTTTAATTAATAAATGTTAAGACTGTATCCCCAGTCCGTGGCCTTATATCTTTATTAAGTCACTTATTATAATAATGAATCACTTACAATGACAGAGGAACGTCGACCAGACAACAAGCAAAGCATATAACTTCATAATATTTGATTCCAAACACGTCCAACTTTATGACTCACTGCAACCATAAATATTTTGTATTCACTTTTGTTTAAATAATATATTGTCTATAAATCACATGACAAAAGAACATATTCTTTTTTTTAATATTAAAAAAAACTTCACTGACACATCGGTTTTTAAACGCTTTACATTCGAACGAACAATGTGAAACTATTAAGGTTGTTAAGGAACTCCATCTGCGAGGGTGGATGAACCGATATGCTATTTGTTTTCACATAAAACACTTGTACAAACAGACCGAACTCTTGAAGAGTCTCTGATTAAAACTTGAATAAATTCTACAATTTATTTTTTTTTTGGAAATTATTATTTAAAACAATCTTTATTTACCACTCGTTACACTTTAAATTTTAATAAAATAATTTGTACTGTTTTTTTTTAAATTAAAACAGTTAACGGTCGTCAGACTCTACGCGTTTACTGAAACTGTATGAAATGCAGTCATGTGCTTACTGTCCCCGCTTATACTATGTATACAACGACACGACCTTGCATGTTATTATTATGGGTTTACAAACTACAATTTACAATAGAATGACGAGTTAACGTCAAATGATAGTGAAAACGATAATAGTTTCGTAACTATAGAACCATGTGGAACGAATTTTGTACCATCAAAGTTAATCCTATGTCTCCTACATTTAGAATCATCATCATTATCACAGCCCATATGTCCCACTCTTGGGCTCGGGCCTCCTCTGTAATAGTCTTAGATCTCTGTATCTTATAGATGTTATATGCGTTTTAAATCCCTTAGTCGTATCTTACGATCACCCACGGGTAAGATGTAAGGAGGTGGTGAATTGTATTCTTACTCCGTCACCACACGGAAAACCTTTAGAATAGCAGAACTTAATCTCATAACCACTGCCATAATTATATAAATAGTTATATTTTCTGGTTAACTTATGATCCATAAGATTGCGTAGTTTTTAAAATATCAAATCACCAAGCCAAACGCAATTGCGATAGCTTCGTCACAGGATTCCTAATAAAGTCTACATTGTTCTGAGTCTGTATGTAATTTGCGTCCGTTAATTGTATATTTATAAAATATGTAACATAAGAATTATTTTCAAAGTGAAAATCGTCTTTAAAAAAAAAAATATATCCTCCTCTTTTTCATCAAAACATTTACTTAATGGTTTCTGATGTATAAGCGAGTACTACACATTTCAAATAAAACTACTTTTACGGATTCTATCGCGTTTGTATTTGATTTTTAATTTCCCGACGTTTCGAACACTTTACAGTGATCATGGTCACGGGAGGACTATTTCAAAACATTTACTATTGATCATATTTCCTTATAAAATGGATAATGCTTAAAAGAGAGTAGTGCTATCGCAGTTGATAGCAGGAGTTTGCTTGGGGAGCACTGCTACTAACTACCCTTTAGATTCATTGCCAGATTTTTACTATTCCCACAGAAAATTAGGGATGGGGTCATATGTATATGATGAATTAATCCACTGCTGGATGCGAGGCCTCCTCCGCAATAGGAGGCAAGTTGCTCTACTATATAGGATAGTACTATTCAGCAGGGTTAATATAGGGTTATATTTAGAGATATCCTTCTCTTGCAAAGATATTATCTGTATATTACATCTCTTAATCGTCTTTTACGTCACCACATCATGATTTTTTATTAATTTAATTTATTATTAGGCTTACATTTGTTCGATTTTTTTCTGCTAGTGAGTAAATTTCCCAGCAAGCTGTTTTCCTATTACAGTTAGCGCGGATTTGCATTTTTTTTTAATTATATACCCGTATCTACAATTTCAAAATACTTATAATGACCTGGGCCAACTCCATATGATGCCGTTTGGTCAACAATAACATTCCCAAGGAGGGTTGGCGTCTGGCACATATTGAGAACATATTAAGAGTACATATTGTCGACTCGACTCCAAGTAATTGGGATAAGAGTAGGAGAATGATGAACTACTATTTCAAAACAAGTCATGAGTGCGTTGGATTCGAACCTCGGTACACCTTTTGGAATTATAAATATAACCTTCATTACTGACTGATAACTTCGACTATTTCAACACTAAGCTATTAAATATGTAAAGAGGATATATACCTAGTATTTGTGACGTCGCCGGTAGATTATTGTAAGTTTATTGACGGAAATTTCGTCAAACATCCGAATGCAGGATGAGTTGTCTGAACACTTTAATATACGTCTATGGGGAAACTCCACCTCTCACATCCTATAATAATCATATAGTAGAATTAATGTTTGATGACGGATAAAGAATACAACATATCACTTGCCGTTCCCCCCAATATCGTTAGTGATGTAACTTTTTTTATTACCTACATATGGTTGCAAACGAGCAAGCGGCACATCTTACGGTAAGCAAGTGTGTGTACGTGGACAGGGAATTTAGCAATACACAATCGTGAAGAAAGTCTTAAAACTCGTTTGAAGAAAAACTGGTCTTTTTAACCACCTTGCTAAGGAAATACTTGTATTGCGGGGGACTTTACAAAATTACATCCATAGCACCATAACATATGTTATAGCCCTCGATAAAAACAGTAGCAGGTACTTCATTTCAGATCCTACATCTACGTAGGAAAAATAATCTTTGAAAACATACAGTCGAAGACGGTGTATTCCATGTGAAAATGATGGTGTTATTTTTTTTATTGCTAATGGTGGCAAACGAGCAAGCAGCACAAATGATGGTAAGTGTCACTACTGCCCATGGACCTTTGCTATACCAAAGTTATAGCTAGGCCGCTGCCTACCATTACCATCCCCAAACACACCTAGTTGGGCTGCCGGCTCTCTCGCTCACCGAACGAAGCGCAATAACACATTGCCATTACTCAGACGTCGATCTTCTGCGAGAGTATGGTACTGTTCGGAACGGACCGGCCCACGGCTATTGACAGAGAACGGTCAACAGCGTGATCCTACCACTATTAAATAGATCACTATAAGTGAACGGAAACTTTCAAAACCTTATGTGAACAGTCTATTAAACTAA
Organism: Lymantria monacha; assembly: GCA_905163515.2. Taxonomy (NCBI): domain Eukaryota; kingdom Metazoa; phylum Arthropoda; class Insecta; order Lepidoptera; family Erebidae; genus Lymantria; species Lymantria monacha. The sequence goes on from LR991087.1 coordinate 6,628,985, forward strand.
CCAATAGTCTGATAATAAAAGATAACAGCCATCTACAGAATTATCTACAGAAGTTGTTTTGGAGATAAAAGCTTGTTGTTTGTCGAAGTTTGCTAAGATGGTTAGACATGAACGGAAGCAATATTTATCTGAGCTGTCCACGGGATATTTTAACGATTTTTTTTTTAATTAAGCAATCGGGTCCATCTTTATAAGCATTTTGATTTACAATTAAATTAAATGTCTTTATAGAAATTATATTTTGGTATAGACTACAAAAATAAATAATATTTATGTTCTCTACGGAAGCAATATTTATCTGAGCTGTCCACGGGATATTTTAACGATTTTTTTTTTAATTAGGCAAGCGGGTCCATCTTTATAAGCATTTTGATTTACAATTAAATTAAATGTCTTTATAGAAATTATATTTTGGTATAGACTACAAAAATAAATAATATTTATGTTGTAACAGAATCTGATCTGTCGCCTTTTTATAATTGAAAAGCTCACCATGGCCACTATTGCCGTGATCTCACCACAACGCTGAGATAGAGCGTCCTCCACAAGCCGCACACATATCTGTCTTTCGTGGGAATCAAACTTAAGCAACTACTGAGATCACTCCATATACCATTTGGATAATGAAGACTATTGAACTATTATTCCATCACTACATGAATTACTCTTGGCAACGGCATCAGATGGAGTTGGCCCAGGTCGTTATAAAACTCTTAGTCGTCTTTTACGACATCCACGAGCAAAGTAAGGGTTGGTAGTATTCGTAGTCACTACCACACAGCTTAATCAAGGCCACATCCTAATTATAAAAGATTTGCTTAACTTAAATTACTGAAATTTAGCATTTAATATGCTTAATTATTTATAAAACCCGATTACGAAGCGAAAAATGATGTCACAAGCGGGATTCGAACCCGCGCCTATTGGGATGCCGGCCCAAGCGTGCTGCCACTACACTATCGTGACTTATTGTAGGACATGCAAATTTTGCTTCGTATCATATTTACGTCCTAAGGTGACGGTATATTTTTTTTTTTTTTTTTTTAGGGTTGGATTATGGTCGGCGCTCTTCGTTTGCGTTTGCGTAATTACTTTCAGCATACAATGTCTCTATTGACTTACACTTGCATATAATTGTAGAAATACGTTCACAAGTAGTTATATATCATTTTAATTAGTTAATATGTCTACTTACTTACAATTTAAATACAATAATTAACTATTATGCAATGAATTTAAGTTACTTAAAATAAATTACAAAATTATCGCAATAATATATACATTCGTAAGACGACGATGGTAGATTCATTGATAATACAGAATTAGATGATGTATTAGCAAGTCGACCTAGTAAATCTAATTTGTTATGTTAATTTTGACTACGGACATTCTATTGTTATGTAAATGTTCGAGTTGGTCACGGTATCGAGGCGAGTTGATAATACGCCAAATACATTACGCCTGTACCTATAACGCTACAAATGTACTATTATTTTGGATATAATAGCTCTTGGATGGTAAGTTTTTTTTTTAAATGTCTCTATTACATAATTCAATCTTCACTCTTTAATATTTGGGTCAAGTCAAAAACTTATGGTTTGCGAGCGAAAAATGTTTATCCACAAGTCGATTTTAATCTCACATCCATTAGAAATCCATAGATTCTGAAAAGTTGTTTAAACGGCTATCCAAAAAATCCAAATAGATCGAAACCAATTCCAGCAAAAGTGGCTATTCGATAGATGTAGTCAAAATCAATTGCAGCAAATCATTTTTATAAATATACTAACATTTCAAAAGTAATATCTCATTAATTTATATAAAATTAGCGGACCCGGTAAACTTCGTCGCCTAAGAGTTAATGTATGAAAAGTAAAAAGCCTGCAACAGGATCGCAGCGCCACCTACAGGGTCTAATTGTGAATCTTAACCATTCTTGAATCCACTTGAACACACACAATAAATTTCAACAAAATCCGTGCAGTCGTTTAGGAGGAGTTCAGTGACATATACACGTAGGTTCATAAGAATTATATATATAAAGATATAAAAATAAAGATTAGAAACCGGGTTGAGAGTCCTCAGCGCTCACCCATAGTCCGGGTTAAGCTGTGACAGCCATCTGCGGCTAACAGCTAAAAGACAGACACAAAAAAAAGGGACTAGAAATAAGAGACACATTTATGAAAAGAATTAATCTCTGTATGCCATCATCATCATCTCAACTTATATCCCACTGTTAGACTCGAGTCTCCACAATAGGAGGGGAGGTAACTTACAATACCAAACTGGTCAGATGTGTTGGTGTAGGGTTTTTTTTCCAGGTTTCCATCTCTTGCATAGATGTTAAATGGGTTTTATATCCCTAAATCTTCTCTTACGATCAATCACGACTAAGATAGGGGTCGGTCAATTGTATTCTTACACCATCATCACACAAAAAGTATTCTCAGTATTCAAGTAATCTTTGTATGTACACAACTGTGTTTTGAGGCACTACAAAACCCTACTAATACGCGTGCGATAGATTAGTCTCAAAACAAGTGCTGAATTACTGGTGAAGTTTGTGCCGCGTAACTGATTAATTGCAAAAAACATTACAATTTGTGATAAAAGTACATTATTATATGACGGTATCTCTTACATTTACTAGAATAGTAAAAGAACATAATTGTAAATCAGCAAATAATTTATTATATACTACTAATTTCAAACTAAGAGATAGTGTATGACTGGTCCAATGCCATAACACTATGAACAATGAATTTTACGCATCGAGTTCGCACCTCCCTATAGCTTTTTATGTATCTTGAGTTAAGAAATTTTACTTTACAATATGCCGTTAAAAAAAAACACCTCCAAAAGCATCAGTAGAGGCAAAATATGATTCTGAGCCAGACTTGCAAATGTGTGAATCTATGGTGGCAGTACCTACAAAAACTACCGCAAATATATCGCAAAGATTTAAGAGAAAGCATCAGCAAATAGATGATATTTCTGTATTTATGACGGATATTAAGCAGATGTTTAAGGACTTCTCGGATCAACAGAATTTAAAATTAAATAATCTTCAATCTACAGTTAACGAGATTAAGGAACAATTTAATGATATTCGTAATGCTCTGGATTTTCTTTCGGGTAAATATGATGACTTAAAAGTTCAAATAGACAAGATTCAGTCAGAAAATAAGAAGAACTTGGTATATATTCAAAGTTTAGAGGCAAAGTTGGAGTCTCTGGAAGATTATAATAAATCCACTAGTATAGAAATCAGAAATATACCAGAAACTACAGAGGAAAATAAATCGACATTGTCCAACATAATTGTAAGTGCCGCTAAAACCTTAGAAATTGAAATAAATATATCAGATATTCGTGATGTTTACCGTTTAAAACCAAAAATATTTTCAAAGAATAACATGATAAGCTCAATTGTGGCTAACTTTACAACAGTGCCTACGAAGGAAGACTTACTCCGAGCATATAAAAATTATAATAGAAACCATAAAGAATATAAATTCAATACTAGTGACCTGCGACTAGTTGGTCCTGCTAATACAGTCTTTATCTCGGACCATTTAACGTCTAAGAAGAAACGACTTTTCTACCTTGCCCGTGAATATGCAAAGTCCAATGAGATAAAATACTGTTGGACGTCGAATGGGAAAATTTACATGCGAACACAAGATGGTCAACCTGCCACGAGAATCAGCAATGAATCAGATCATACTAAATTTAAAATTATTAAATGACTAAGCTTAAGTATGTTATTATATAAATTAATTTTACAAATAACTGTTCTGAAAACAGTCTTAATAGCTTTATTATTGCATGTCACTTTTTCTTTTCATTTGTCTTTCGTTACATTTTATATATACCTACTCTTTAGAAAAGTATTTTATTACGCAGATACTAAATTATCAATACAATATCGCTAAGTATAACATTACAGCTACAAAATCATACTCCTCACAAAATACATTGCCTTTGAATAGAAATGTAAAATTGTTCTCTGATTGGTCTCGAGTCTTTTTTCATACTCACTTATGTACATATCGTTTTCACTTAAATTACAAATACCTAAATTTACAAAGAACATTGCAAATCTTAAAAGTTACGTACCTTTATCTCAAAATACACATACGATGTAAAAAATATTGGACTATGGTAGTTTTTATTTACAATAATCAATAATAATCAATCAATATCAATAATAATAATCATAATTAAAGGAGCAGCCAAGTTAAGCAGTCATAAGTATGTTAGATATCTCATTGTGGTTATTTTCTGCCTTACAGGTTTCTTGCCATCACCTTCTGTATATACCAAATACTGTAAACGGCTTGTTAATTAAAGTCGTTTATATCAATAGAACTAATTATAGAAAAATTAGATGCTCATTTCAAATGAACATCTATAAAATTCGATAGCATACAGAAAAATACATTTTATGTTGACTCAATTTCGGTATCAGAAGCGACTATATGCGATCTTGATAATTGCGTCCCGCCCAATATTATCCCGAAACATTATTTGAAAATATTAACTCAAAACTTTAGAAGTATTTCGAAAAATATGTTAGAATTTTACACTATTCTTTCTAGAACAAACACTAACTGGGATGTATTGGTATTGACAGAATGTTGGCTACCTAGTACACAATATATTTCTGATCTACCTGGGTACATATACTTTAAGACTAATAACAACCTCACGCAAAATGAAGGTGTTGTGGTCTATGTACGAGACGATCTTATGGTATCTGCCGAAGAACCTACCTTCAGGGATGCGAACTATCTGCAAATAGAAATTGATAGCAACACTATCCTGTTGGCAATTTATCGCCCACCAGGCTATAGGAATATTAATAACTTTTAATTTCTTTAGACATAAATCTAAGCAAAGTAGGAAAATACAAGAATATCGTGGTCACTGGAGATATCAATATTAACATCCATCAGAATTCTGAAGATTCTAATAGGTCTTCTTATTTGAATTTGTTAGCCTCTCATGGTCTGTTACCCGCACATACACTACACACGCCAACTGTCATGTTTGGATCACTTTTTTCTTAAATTCCCATCACTGGCTTACACTTTAGTGGCTCACTCCGCTCTCACCGATCATGACATTGTGTTATTCTTCTTGCCTGAAGTTTCTACGAGAAAGTTTCCCTGCAGTCCTACCTTATGTAAAAGGAGTCACTGACAAGATTGGCTATATCCTAAAACATGCCTCTATAAAAACCTATTTTAAGCCACTGAAGAGGATTAGTCAGTTCTTACCACCTGTCAAGTGCCAGATCCCTCTACAGGATGCAGGAGTTTATAAATTAGACTGTGACTGTGGTCTCTCTTATATAGGCCAAACAAAGAGATCTGTAAGAACTCGGATCAAGGAACACATAGCTGATGTGAAACACCGCCGTCACACTAAGTCTGCAATCTGTGAGCATAGTCAGGACCGCGCCCGCCATTATATCAGGTTTGATAAACCACAAATCCTCGCAAAAGAACACCGATATCTTCCTAGAATGGTTCGCGAGGCTATTGAAATCAAAAAACATAAAAATTTCAATAGGGAGGATGGCTGGGTATTATCATCAAGCTGGGATCCTGTCATTCACTTAATTAAAAATAAAACTAAGAAAACCACCACAAGACTGCAAGACACTGTGAGCACTTATTGTATAGATTTGACCCACAATAATAGTTAAATTTTAATTTAATTAATTTTAGTAAGATAAAGTAGGCCGCCACTCAAAAATTCAATAATAAAATTATTATCATGCCTCCTGAGTTTTCTCGCCGGATCTTTCTCAGAGTGGCCGCGTTCCGATCCGGTAGTAGCTGAATAGTTTTTGTTAGTTTTGTAAAAATTGTAAAATTGCCACAATAATAATTATCATAAATTAAATACCTTAATAATAACAAATCATAAACAACAAAAATTTTATATATAGAATCATTCTCTTTTTGTACTGGCAATGAATTGTATTAATTTTGTATAAAAATGTGGGAAAAAATTTAATATCTTATAGGGTAGATATAAATAAATTTCTGTAATAACAATGACATATTGGACGTAAGACACCTCAGTCCTCCCGTGACCATGATCACTGTAAAGTGTTCGAAACGTCGGGAAATTATAAATCAAATACAAACGCGATAGAATCCGTAAAAGTAGTTTTATTTCAAATGTGTAATACTCGCGTAAACATTAGAAGTCATTATTTCTACGAGAACATCCTTTAACAAATTTTTTTAACAATTTTTACGCATTAAAAAAAGGAAAGGGAAAGGAAAGGAAAGATTTGATTGTTTGTTTGTTTGAATTGAATAGGCTCCGAAAGTACTTGACCGATTTGAAAAATTCTTTCACTGTTGGGAAGCTACACTATCCCCGGTGAACATATTAAATTTTCAAAAAGTTAGGGTCCCATATCAAAACTCCAATAATGTAAGCCAAGGTGTGAAAATATAAGCAGCTATTCCATATTCATTTATGAGCACGTGTAGGAAAAGAATGAACAATTAACACACCTATTACATAATAAGCCAATTCAAGCTATTGTTTATACAATTTATTTTCTAGTCGAAGGCTCTATGACCTAACATTCTATTATTAAATGTTTAAGGACCTTGTTACAAGCTATATAAAGTTCAATATTGTTATTTATGAATAATGCTGTCAGCGTTACGTTTGCAAATCTGGTTTAGGTACACTACATAAGGTATCTGCTATTAATATATATCTTCCTAGTATCAAGTCTAAATTAAATAATAAAAAAAAAAATGAAATATCAATACTACCTACTAATTTTATAGTGGTAGGACCACGCTGTTGACAGTTTCTGTCTGCAACCACGGGCCGGTCCGTCCGGGGTAGTACCACACTCTCGCAGAAGATCGACGTCTGAGTAATAGCAATGTGCTATTGCGCTTCGTTCGGTGAGCGAGAGAGCCGGAAGCCCAACTGTGTTTGGAGATTGTATTGGTAGGCAGCAGCCTAGCTATACCCTTGGTATTACATAGGTCCATGGGCGACAGTGACATTTACTATCAGGTGTGCTGCTTGCTCGTTTGCCATCATTAGCAATAAAAAAAATACTTGTTAATGACTATTAAGAATATGGATTAGGTACTAACGAGTTGACTGTTAAGCAATGCAACTGCATAATCATTATTGCTGATTGGTTAATAGGTAGATTAATTATCAATGTGGTGACGGAGTAAGTATACAAGGGTCAATGATTATCCTCCATCATCAATATGTTTGTAGATGGACGGAAGAATCGTGGTAGACCCAAAAAGCGATGGTTGGTGTGAAAGAGGATATGTGTATGAAAATTATAAGTGCAGATATGACGGCTGATAGAAGCTTATGCAAGGCTAGAACATGTTGTGCCGACCTCACTTAGCGCGGGAAGAGGGCAAGCAAATGATGATGTTTGTATATATGACAGCGCTAATAGTCCGGTCAAATTAGACCAAAAAATAAGAGTAAAGCTAAATAAAGTCCCAACAAGCTGAAAATCAGTAAGATTGTTTAAAATATGATTAAAAATAAAATTTGAAAGTTCCCCATCTTTCCCCTGTATGAAAAAAAATATGCAAGGTCGAAGGTCAAAAAACTTTAGTTTTTCGCGATTTTCAGCAAAACGGTAAGTTTTATCATAAAATAATTCAGACAAAAATTGTAGATCATAAAATTATCTACAGAAAATGTATCAATATATTTTTTCCTACGAGCCACCGTTTTTGAATCGTTATGATTCAAAAAGTTGTAATCGTCAATATGCATGAGTAGGTACGCTACGTATATACGAGTACATCTCTACAGTTGTAATATATGTTAAAATATGTTTCTATCGATCATTGTTACTTACACTTGTAATACAAAATATACATAAGTTATAACTATAAGAATATCAGGTAAAATGAAACCCATAAAATATTGAATCACCAACAGTGTAGGATCCGTTTGATTCCAACAAGGCGACATGCGATACATCACTATTAACACAGTTTAAATGCATTCAGGATGAAGATGAAGAAAAACAAAATGAACAAGAATAAGAAGATCAAGAAGAAGAATTTCAAACTTACGACTCGGACGATTAAATTTCACTACTTTTTTTAACTTAAATTGCTCTTATGTTTTCAATCTTTGCTAATAACCGTTATTTTGCAATAGTTTCAATCTAAACAGGATCATAACAATAAACTGGGGAAACCACGTTAAAAAAAACGCGCTAAGTACACTATCTCATAGGTGGCGTGGAAACGTGTGCATATTATGACGATTACAATTTTTTGAATCGTTATAAGTATATCTAAAAAACGATGGCTCGTAGAAAAAAAGTATAGATACATTTTTTTGTAGATAATTTTATGATCTACAATTTTTGTCTGAAGTATTTTATGATAAAACTTACCATTTTGCTGAAAATCACGAAAAACTCATTTTTTGACCTTGAATAAAAAAAAACCATACAGGAGAAAGATGGGGAACTTTCCACTTTTATTTTTAATCATATTTTAAATAATCTTACTGATTTTCAGCTTTTTGGGCATTTATGTAGCTTCGAATGTCTAAATTGAACGGACTATAAGGTAAACTATTTGATCGAACATTATGAAAATTAGTAGGTACATTTTTTCACGGAGTGGCTTTATGTGCTATCCTCATTGATGTAACTCGCCACCAGGCGGCGCTGCGATACATCGACTTTTACAAACAAATCGACCACCTGGGTTTGCTAATACTAAATAAAACAAATAACACTTAAGCATCATTTATATTTTATAATCACACGATATGCTCACAGATTTCCAATTATATATATTGGTGCTTAATCAAATTTAACAAACTTATGCCATATTTATATATATATATATATAATAATTATACAATATGCATGCACTAAAGCTGCTTAATAGGCTGTATTTTATTTTAAACTTATAGTCAGGTACATGGAATGATACTTTGGTAATTTTTCAATTAGTTTATTAGATACTTAAAATTTTAAATTCCCTGACTAAACTAAATTAATTTATTAATCCGTAATGATATTTTAGACTTTCTAGAAACGATCCCCTTTTTTTAAGCAGGCCATAGTCTAGACATACGCCATCCATATTCTCTTCCCATCGCCATTTGGCCGACCACTGGTCCAAATCCATCACGTCAGTGGTCAGCCCGGAGAAACGATCCCCGCAGAAAAAAACAAAAACTAGACGAGTGTGTAAAGACACACAAGTGATTTTTTTTATTACAGAGAAACATTTTAATTATTCATCAATCACTTTTGAATAGCAGAGATTGCGTTTATCATACATTTTATTTACATAAATTTTTGAAAGTGAGAAGATTGTATACCCCAGGCTTCTCAAGATCGCGAGAAAAAGAGCTTAAGCGACTACATCGCGTACTTTAGTTTCATCACACATTAAAATAGGGTGCGAATCAGAACTCTAAAAGCCTTCTCATAAAAACTGGCTTAAAACATTGTGACATAGAAATTAATAATTGACGTGACATACTTAGGGCAGTTTATAAGGGCGTATGGGACACATTCTCGAAAGTCGTAGGTAAAAGTGGTGATTTTCTTTTTCTATTTTCATAAACCCAATCGTATTACAGCCTTTATTTATAATGAACACAGCATTGTGAAATGCAAACATTTGATTAAAACATTTTATCCAAAAATATTACATATATATGTACGCTAGTACATTTGGCAATTAACGCTCAATAAATCTATTGTAAATACTTTATTATAATCACTTATATTTTAATCTCATGATATTTGTGACATAATTCACAACCCAATATAATAATTAAATTAAATATTTTTAATGAATTTTATTACACTTTGTGTTTTTTGGTGGTTTATATCAGTGGTTCTTAACCGGTAGTCCGCGGACTGTTGGTCCTTGGGGTCATTTCAAGTGGTCCATCAAACGATCGCAATAAGTCAAGTAAACACAACGCAAACCGCGCGGAGAGAGAGAGATAAATACATAGAATTTATACATATACAGAACCAACTCGGTGGTCTCTGGCAAGACAGAAATTTGGTAAATTGATCCCTCATGACTTAAAGGTTAAGAATCACTGGTTTATATCATCTATAATTCCATAGTGTTTATGGGCAGATAGAGTTTAATTAAGCGTAATAAAATCCATAAAATTAGGTACTTTTATTCTATTACGCCTAATATTCGCGTAATTATTAGAAAATAGTCATAATATACGGTTAGTATCAACAGCTTAGGACAAGTTTAATAACAATGCGACGTTATACATAATAAATAAACAACAAAAATACCGCAAATAATATATGAATATACAAAATATATTTAACAATAACAAATAATAGTGATTTAGATTTACGAAGTGATACTGTATTCGTCTATTTCCTTATTAATTATTATAAGCATATGCATGCGCATCCTTGTGTTGGGGTTTAGTGTGTGTGTGTGATGTGTGTGTGTGTGTGATGTGTGTGACGCAGTGTAACGTAGTGCTCGATAAAGCGCTTTCCATCAACGACACTGTTGAACACAGCCGTACACTGTTCGACACTCGAAAAAGTGGTGTTTGAAAGATGCTTACCTACTTTGCTTGCTTACTTTGCTTGAATTAAGTATCATTACTTAACCTCGCAATTTATTTATTTATTATTATCACTTATAGAACAATCACTGCTACTGGATGAAATGATTTCCATCAATACCAAAATAACTCTATTTTTTTCAATCTATAATAATAACAATTATATTAAAAAAATTGTTTTATTAATTTAATTATTGCTTCAATAAAACTTGTATTGAGAGTAAACATATTTGGTTTGGCTACTTAATGCTTATATTTAATTTATTGAACATTACTTTAAAATTATAGTTGGTGCCAATAATTATTATTAAACAAAAGTAGTATTATTACAAAACAATTATTTATTTGCCCACAAATGGTCAAAGTTCTTTAACTTATTGGAAGGTTATGTTTATAAATTATCGAGCCAAGACTTTGTCAAGGAACTTGCATTTAGGTATACAACGGCCCATAATTTTGCGATATTGATGCACTCTAGTGTTATTTTGAGACAACTAGCTGTTTCATTTAAACTTTTACACAGTGTTTGGCAGTGTTTCACAATGTAACGTAGAGTCCCTCTGTGTTAACTAAATGGAAAGCTACCAGTGTATGTGATAGTATATTGTGATAATGTGCGTGATAGGTGTGTAGAATAGTGTGCGTGTGTGTGTGTGATAAGTATGTATTATAGTGTGCGTGTGTGTGTGTTGTGTGGTTGTGTGTGTATGGGCGTACGTGCGTGCGTGTGTGTGTGTGCGCGTGTATATCTAATTTAAATAATATAAAACAATGCTTTGACATCTTTACTTTTATGATATAAAAGTATCATACATACATACATCATACAAATATATTATTTATAGTTATACAAATTGCTTTCAGTTTTCTATAACCATGTTTGATTGAACCTACATTTTCAAATCAACAAATAAATATTAAAAGGAAATATACGATACCAAAATCACTAACACATTTTTTCAAAATCAGGTACGCAAAAAAATAATAATATTTGGTTTGTATTAGCTGACTGCTTTTTGTATGGCAATACTCGTGACTTAGCGAACGCATAGATACAAAAAAAAACTAACTGGCTGTGAAATTACGACAACGTAGATTCGGATAGATGTGGATTCAAAGCCCACGCGTGTGGCAATTATTTTAGCATATGAATAGGAAAAATAGAATAAAGTATTTCAGCATTCGAAAGCGAAATTTCACAGCCAAGCTATGTGGCTCAAGTTGCAAACACTGTGTACCGCGAATAGAACGGCTGATAACTAAAATTAATTAATAAACTATAATCCAAAGTTTTCAGATACGATATTGAAAATTTGCAATTTTTACATAGTTATTTACAAAATGGCTTTAATTTAATATACTTTATTTATCATCATCATCATCTCAGTTCAAATTATTCCTACTACTGCGTTCTAGTCTACTACAGAGTAGGAGGGAAAAAGACCTACTATTCACCAGACCACGGTTTGGTATAGAGATATTTTAATTATACTTCAGACGGATTCGCTGTATGGTAGCGGCTACAAATACTACCAACACTTACTTTGCTCGTGGATGTCGTAAAAGACGACTAAGATCTCCATATCGAGCTGGACCATCACCACCTAATGCTGTTTGGTGAACAATTACATTCTCAAGGAGGGTTGACGTAAGGCAGGCGACCGGTCATAAAACTATTGCCAATAACTTTTGGAATATATAAGAAGAGGAGTACATATTGCGTCGAACCCAAGCAATTAGAACAAAAGGAGAATGATGATGATGACTTTAGACGGATTAATATAGATTTACTTATACTACACTAAATAATAATAGGGGGTACAATCATTACCAGACACCTACGGTTGGACATAAGCTTCCCAAGGTGAAATAATGCTATAAACGCTACTTTTGGCAGGTTGGCGATCGTGGTGGGTATTATAAGTCCCAAAAGTTGCTGCTCATTTTCTTGGTAATTCGTTGTACGACACCCGCAGAAAGATAATTGTTTTCATAGCCTATCTACAGGGGGTATTGAGACATAATTACTCTGAAAGACAGCATGAAAAAAGGCCATTCATTTACTACGTAAGACAATTTAAGGGGATCGACCATATCATTATTTTATTACAGTTTTGAATGCTTTTATGTAGGTTGATTTTTTTTCTTAGAGGATATAAAGAAAAAAATCCTATAACGTACGGACAACCCCTAATTCGTGGAAACCTGTTATAGACAACCCCTAAATACCAACGGTTAGTGGCGGACGCCATGTATTTACTTAAGTTTATAGCGAATTTTTACGATCAATTAATTATTCTAAATCTATAAACTTTGGATTATAAATTTATCAGTTTGTGACTATTTGGTTGTATCAGTTGTGACTATTTGGTGGTGGGTATACGATCTCTCAGATAGGAGAGAACTGATGCGGTGCCTTTAGCGAGTATGGCGTGCCGTGGCTGACGGAAGCAGTTCCCCATCAGCTCCAAGGTCCTGTAGACATCATAAACAATTTACACATAACATTAACGTGCACTCAAGTATGAATACCGAATTTTCCGTATGGTGATGAAGTAAGAATACAATTCACTACCCACTTTCTTACCTATGGTGGAGGTAAAAGTCGCCTAAGGGATATAATATACAGATAAAAAACTTGAAATACTACCCTATACCAACATGTCTTATGAGCGTGGTATATTAGATCAACTTCCCTCCCATTATGGAGGAGGGTCGAGCCCAACAGTAGGACATATATGAGCTGAGGCTGATGAAAAACGTTTATAATATGCAGATAACATCTATGCAAGAGAACGGAATCTCGAAATACAATCCTATACCAATTCCTCGAATCAGTATGTTTTTTTTTTGTGTATCTTAGTTGTTAGCCTCAGATGGCTATGACAACTTTACCCGGACTGTGGGTGAGCGCTGAGGGCTCTCAACCCGTATCGAATCAGTATGGTAGGTCATTTCCCCTTTATTTAGGAGGCTTGGGGCCAGTAGTGAGACGTATATGAGTTGGAAAAAAAAATCTTTCCATCAAGGTTTTTTTTATAAAATAAACTACCTGAGATGTGTAAAGTTTCCAAGCTCCGGTGGCACTGTGAAGATACTATTATTGGACAAGTCTAAAACGGCCAATTTATTCAATCTGGCGAGCGCGTCCGATGACACATTGATCTCGTCGATCTTATTCTCGGCAGACAACAGTATTTCAAGATTATCAAGGTCATAAACACATCTCGGTAACTTTGTTAACCTGTAATTTTTAATAAAATTCAGTTTTTTTTTTCATATGGCAATGGAGTAAGAATCATTCATTTATGTTATCCATGGGTGTCGTAAAAGACAACTAAGGTATATACATCAAGAAGAGAAAGAAAACTCAAAACAAAACTCTATAGCAACCCAAATTAACTGTGTGGTAGTAAATTTTTCCTCCTTTTGTGGAAGGGACTCGAGCCTAGCAATGGAACTGAGAGTGTGTTCTGATGGCGATTTCCATGTGGTGACTGAGAAGGTAAGAAAGTAATATTAACCAGAATGGTGAGAAGCTTTTTTTTAAAGACAACACCTTGGGTTGGAAATAATCCTTATATAGCGGGAGACCTTACAAACATAGAATTAGCGGACACAAATTACACCGAGACTGGACAAAAATTTATGGATCATAAAGTATTATCCTGCATCAGAATTCAACCCACGACACCTGGCAAGACAAGTCTTAAAATACCACTACTCCATCTGTGCATCTTTTAAGTAAACCATTAAGCTTTAAGTTCAGCAATGGACATCACTGGGCTGATGGTTGGTAATGTCTTATTGGTGATACTGTGTTTCCCTGTGGGCTGCAACCCTTACGTACCCGTACAAGTGGAAAAGGATTGAAGAATCACCAGGAGAATAGGTAGATCGCCCGCTTACCAAGTACGGCGATTATACCAATAAGCCTTTCAATGAATAATGGCGTTTTATGGGGGAGCCGTAAATGATAGATTGAGGAATTTTATAAGCATTTTTGGAATGAATTCTTTCTTACAAATGCTTCATTAAAGGGAAAGGCGTGGTGAACATTGTATTCGTAGTTTGTCACTACACTGAGACATAAAATAACTGAACTTACTTATTATTAGAAATGACTAGTTCCCTTAAGTGTTTCAAATCACCTACTTCCAATGGTAGATCTGTAAGACAATTTTTGCTCACGTCCAAAAACTGCAATTTGTTCAAATGATTTATTTCACGCGGTATTACCGTCAGGTAATTCGAACACAATACTAATTGTGTTAATGTTTCACAGGTCTTTGTAACACTGAAAAAAAAGCAAAAAAAATATTATTTTTGATGTATACATATTGAAATAGTACTTTTTTTTACGATTTTATCGCGTTTATATTTGACTTTTAATGACCCAAGGTTTCGAACACTTTTCAGCGAACATCACTCCTCTGGTGATCATACGATAAAATCCGTAAAAATGGTTTAATTTCAAATGAATAAAAAATAAGCATAAAAATCAGATAGTTGTCTGTAAAGTCCGTTAACAGACGATAATTTTACGCGATAGCGTCATAGAAAATTAATGAAAAATTGCATACTCTTACGAATTGAGCAAAGATAAGCAATGGAGACCATATTAACTTTACACTTCACTTTATAAACAGTTCTCGTAAAATTCTTAAAATGCAAGAACGCTTAGGGCGATCGTACCTCTATCGCTTGTTCCGCGCTGTCGATTGCACTCTTAGCTCAAGCGGTAAGCGACATGTTTTCGTGAGTGCAATCGGTATTCATCGATTTATAAGACATTATCACGTCAAAAATAATAGTGGGTCTTCGCACTTAAAAATAATATATACGTTAGCAAACGTACATATACTAACTACGTGACCCGTTCTTAAAAATTTTTAATCCCCAATATATGTACATATTTGATTATTTGATAATTCGACTGTACTTTCATGTACTCGTACAATGACTGACAAAAGTCACACAGCTAGTGTACAACAGAGAAAGCCGAAGTCAAACGATTATCTCTTTCTAAATATCGACGTGCAATATTTATATCCGTGTACTGTAAATATAACATTTGCTAGTTTATATAATAAAGCTATGATTATACAGATTTTGTTTACCCAAGCGGCATTGATGTGAGTTTGTTCTTGGATAGATCTACAATATGCACTTCAGCATCAGCGGCGGCAGTGAAAACATGCTCCGGTACATCGGTAATGTCACGTGCTGGCAGCATTAAAGCTTGGCTTTTCTTTAATGTGTATCTATAATGAAAAAAATATAAAATATTGTGTATAAATGCGGTGATTGTTAAGAAAATATGTTATATACTCTTCCTGCTGCTCTTCAGTATGGTCATGGAGTTGGAAAACAACTCATAAAATGTCATAACTCACTTGTCAGGCCATTCGTCGGTAGTAAACCTACTCTCGCTGACCAGCTCATCCGCAATGCGATCACGTAGAAACTTAATCATTCGCTCAGAGCCACCTCGTATCACATCCTGTCTGACGAACGCGAGTTTATTGCCTTCCATATTGATACTCTGCAGCTGAGACAACAGTCCCAGATTACGAGGGAGTCTGAAAAGAGTGAATGCCTTAAATTATTTTGCATCATACTTACGAATAATAATGGTAGCATTGTGTAGTGTAAATGCTGTGTGGTAGCGGCTACGAATACTATCAACCTTCGCTCGTGGATGTCGTAAAAGACGACTAAGAGCTTTATATCTATCTGGTCCAACTCCACCTGATGCCGTTTGGTGACCAATTACATTCCCAAGGAGAGATAACGTCAGGCAGGCAGCCGGTCATAAAACAACTTTTGCAATATGCACGAGTACATATTGCGCCGACCCCAAATAGTTAGGATAAGAACAGGAAAACGATGATGATGATCATATGAACAATGGTGGATTTATATTTAATGTCACAATAACGTGAGATATTGCGACTAATCTTTCCATACGTACATACTATCTTACATACGCATACTACCTTAACGGGCCTTAAACGGGTCTAAAGCGAAAGGCGACCCTAAGGCGTAAATTTATCACTGCATGTGACGGATATATCTTTGCCGCCTTTTTTTTTTTTTTGTGGTGGGCCATGGACGTCGCACCCCGCCAAATCGGTCCGGGGTGACGGAAGAGGCGGCGCGCAACCCCATTGACTTATCTTTGCCGCCTTAGGATATGCTTCCCGTATGTCACGGATTTAGTAACAGTGGGGCCACGCTGTTAATATTTTTCCGTCCGGGATAGTACCAAACTCTCGCAGAAAATCGACGTCTTAGTAGTGGTAATGTGATGTTACGCTTCGTACGGCGAGCGAGTGAGGCTAAAGCCCAACTTTCTGAGTGGGTTATGGTTGGTAGTGTGTCGCGGGTACTAATAAACCCAGACCATCAAACAGGTCTAGCTTTATTTTTATGTCCGCAAATTGTATGTTTGTAAACTCCCTCGCAATACAAGAATTAGTTTCTTAGTGCAGGGTGCCCAATGGCGATGGGGAGGGAATAAGGTGGGTTATGGGGCCACGCGCTCCCCTTCCGTCGCCCCGGACGGTGCGGGCGATGTGTGACCAGGCCATAGCCTACCAAAAAAGAAGGGTGTTCCTTTTTAAAAGAAACAAGATTAATAAAGAGTTTCTCTGGACTCATCACTTACTTGTTTAAATTATTATTGGTAAGATCCAGCCTCTTCAAGTTCTGCAGCAGTGATACGTTTTCGGGTAGCAGTTCCAGCTTGTTGTCCCGAATATTCAAAACGCTTAAATGCTGCATCTGGTCGCAAAACTCCTCGGTGATTTCCTGAAATCACAATATATTTATCTCTATGTGGTGAGGAATAAAGTTTAAAAATCAAAATAACTCATCATGTAAAAACTCCGCGAGGGTACTTAAATATTGACAATTTTAACATTTTCACTTAAATTAATCCGATAAACTATCACCGGAACGCCAAGCGACCGCCAATGAGAAGATCCTCGCAACGAGAAGACCTTCGACTAAGCAAGAAGCTCGACAAATTTGTTTTTTTTTTAAGCACTACGCTAACTGTGCAGTCATCGGCATTATATCGAATTATCCGCTAGTTTCGATTAAGAATATGTGAAACTTTAGGGGATTATAAAAGGAAAATATAAGGTAATAATTCAACTTTATTCCTATGAATATTTGGTAGATACCACAACGTAGTGTCTCTTTCAGACTACACCTTTATGCGAAATTATTCTAAACTAACGTATCAGAATCGGTTACGATTTCAAATATATTTTCATTTTGAATACCCGATAAAATTGGTTTCAGTTACAAAGTTACCATAAAATCGCTGGTTGACATACAGACACACAAGTCTCTTGTATCATAATCCAAGACAGCTTTAAAAAAAAAACTTATAATGTCAATCCATCACAACTATAAGATATATGCTAGTTACCTTAATATAATTATTCGACAAATATATTTCTTTCAAGGCTGTGCAGCCATAGAAGTCGGGTAGTGCTTCGATATCGTTATGGTTCGCATCTAATATTGCCATTTTCCTCAATTCGCCCATCGCTGGTAATCTCTTCAGACTGTTATTACTTATGTTCATCTTTTTTAAATCTGCAATAAATCAACAAGTTCCTCAGAGGAATGGCTGAAATAGTAAGACTCGGCAGCCTTGCGTTTTCGTTATAACAAGAATTATTGCCTATCTACCTAGGCCGTATAGTCTCATCTCATCTCAGCTCATATATGTCCCACAGTTGGGCTCGAGCCTCCCCCATAATGGGAGGGAAATTGACCTACTATACCACGCTGGTGGCTGGTGGTGTTGGTATAGGGTTTTGTTTCGAGTTTTCCTTCTCTTGCATAGATGTTAAATGTATTTTATATCCCTTAGTCGTCTCTTACGATCACCCACAGGTAAGATAGGGGGTGGTGAAATGTATTCTTACTCCGTCACCACAAGGATATATTTTCGATCACGGATAGGCCGTATATATAGTATTTTCTCTCAAATACAGGAGGACTTGTGACCAAATATGGGGGTTAATGACAAGTAAAGAAAACGAAAATACGCAATTTTTGTTGATAAGGGAACGTATACACATAGTACGTGAATCATTTTTTTTTTAACTTCGAGCCTGCTCTCCTTCGGTGACTACTCGTGAGATACGGCAAAGGCCACATTTGTTCAGTTTTGTAGTATTTTTGAAGAGCATCTATGATTGAGAATTCTTGTATGAGCGATCATCATGCCTAAAATTATGTTAATGTTTTGTGCCATGACCATTTAAAAGTGATGTGTACTGTCCTAGCGACCTCATTGAAAGATTGCTTGGTTTTTAACGTAACCTCCTTTTTGAACGAATTTTTAAAGTACAAAAATCATGAATTAAATTATTCTTTATTACGATTTGTTCATTTTATATTGAAAAAAAAAATAACAAAAATAGTGAACATTCATTGAAAAAAAATATCTAATTTCTATTGAAATAATAATAAAAAACCTAACATATACCTATGTAAATGCGGGAAGAGGTTAAACTCTTATCTTAGTCTCGGTCATGGTACGAAATTACAATGGAAGTTTAAAATATTTTTTAGAATAAATTTTATTTTATTAATGTAAATTTTTATTTCGTAATTTGAAATGATTAACTTTGTATACATAATTATTTTTTTTTATTTGAATTATATTTTATTTTATTATAATAATTTAGATTTTGTTTATTATCGTTATTTTATATTGTACCTCAATTTTAATGATCATATGTCACCACCATCCACCTATTATCCAACCAACGTTAATTGTAAGACCATAGCCCCTTAAGGAGATTAATATTATAATCACCACTATACTTGGAGAGTACATTTGCAATCACAATTGTTATAATTTTCCAGGAGGGGGGTACCTGTTTGTCACTTGATCTCTAATGCGGTTTTTATAGAAAAAAATATGATAAAATATTACAATTATAACCCTTCATCATCACATTCTATCGATGTCCACTGTTAGACAGTCACCGCCACAATAGTCTCCGCCATAATCGCCACACTTAAAGAGCGTATTGATAATCGCAGTTGGTGTAACTTTCCTATCATAGTGTGTCCATTTTCTTGGCGCTCCCTAATCTGACTTAAGATATACGATCCCCTTTGGAGAACATGTTAGCGATATAAACGATCACCATAAAGGAAATCCTCTGCCTTACAACTATAACGGCTAATCCTATTAATTCATTGTATAGAATGCAATAAAAACCATGAATAGAGGTCATCGATGTGTATCTGGGTGTCCATACATCGACGTCATGGTTCGGTTCGCCCACATAGAATAACAATTCAAAGAGGTCAATACCAAATTGAATTTGTTAAAATTTTCAAATGAATCAATCTATATTATAAAGCTGAAGAGTTTGTTGGTTTGTTTAAAAGCACTAATCTATGGAACTACCAGTCGGATTCGAAATAATCTTATTATATCAGAAAGCCTGGTTATCCAGAAAGCTGATAGTCAATAATGCATAACACTACAACTAGCGTGTATTTAAGTAATTTACAGTGGGCGTGAGCATTCAGCGTTGGCACCACTGTCATAACAACGGCTGAGATAACAAAAATCCTGTTTGACATATCCGGATATTATTAATATCACAGGCCGCAGTGGGTGTTTAAATTAATTTGACTGCACAGATGGCGTAGTGGTTAAGATACCGACCTTCCGTGCCAGTGCCGTCGGTTCGATTCCCACGCAGGACAATACTTTGTGTGATCCACAAAGTGTTGTTCTGAGTCTGGGTGTAATTTGTCTGCGTTAATTGCATGTTTGTAAAGTCCCCCGCAATACAAGGTTTATTTCCTTAGTGCAGGGTGGTGTCTTTTCTTAACTATTCATTTAAATTTACTATGCCAGTCCACATCCGATGTTACATGTTTGCGAGAATTATGAAATTCGACTAAAATAACACCGAGGTAGTGGGTACCCACGACACATTATAAACTACGATCGCCAAACAGCTGCCAAGTGTGGCAATTAAAACATTACCTGGGGCCATGTCCAACAGTGGAATTAATAGGCTGACAATAGGCATGATGACTGATTTTGAAAAATTGCTCCACGGTGTTTCATGGCATCTACTTCAATGAAAATAAATCTAATTTCCGCAGAAAAAGTAATTGTTTGTGCAAAAACTAACTTTTAAAAATCAAATTTAAATTTCGCTCCAAAACGGTGCAAAAGTGATGGCATCTGTCTATGATGTCACGCTTTCGTAAACTCTCGCAATTGTTTATTAACGTTTCAATGAAGAAAATGAAGAAAAATGTCAGAAATACTTGGTTAAATCTTGCATTGCAATCTGGGGAGATCCAGCAGCTATATCTGTGAATTCGGTAATATACAGGGTGGAAGTGGACCGCTCCCGAAAACAAAGACAGGTGACCCTGCTAGTCCTACATGTAATGATAGGCTAGAAAAAAAAAATCAATTCGGTCTTACACGGTTTTACATTGTTATTCCTAAAACCTGCTGTTATCTATTAGATCTGATATCTGAACATACAAGTATCCCTCATAACTATCTCTTGCTGTGTTTACAGAAAATAAGATTAAATAATCCATTTAGAGCTTCCAGATGATTTTGCTATAACACTTACTTATGCAAGTAAAATATTTTGTTAAATGTACCTTTGATAGCCAGTGTAATGCGGCCATTCCTGTTAAAACTTAACAATAATTTAACTAAACAAACTTTACCAATGGCTTTTAGACATAAATTTAATCATACAAGTTGCATAATAGACTGTTTAGAAATTGAGGTGCAAAAGCCATCAAAGTCTGTCAATCAGGCTTTATCATGGGTCAGAGTATAAAAAGGCAAATACCATTAAATACTTAGTGTCTCGTACACCAAATGGATTGGTGAATTATATTTCACCAGGCTATGGAGGCAGAGTAACTGATACATGTTTAGTTGAATCATGCAATCTTATAAAGACTCTACAACCCGGTATGTGAGTAATGGCTGATAGAGGTTTTAAACATGTAGAACAGTACTTACAGATGGAGGGAGTGCAACTTGTAAGATCTCCAAATGTTGCAACTGGAAGCAAGTTATCCAAAAGTGAAGCGAAGGAAACAAAACAAATTGCTAGTTTGCGGATTCATGTAGAGAGGGTTATTAGACGCTTTTTTTTTTATTTGGGTTACGGTCGGCGCACTCCTCGCACTACTCCGTCCGGGGCGACAGAGGGGCGTAAGCACGCATACCCGTAACCCACCCGTGAACCTCGCCTTCGTTGTTAGACCAGCCACCGGAGCAGCGTGACCCGCCCGTCACCCGCGGGTTATTAGACGCTTTTTTTTTTTTGGATGCAGGCTACTGTCGGCGTACTCCTCGCACCACTCCATCCGGGGTGACAGAGGGGCGTAAGCACGCACACCCGTAACCCACCCGTGACGTCGCCTTCGTTGTTGGGCCGACCACCGGAGAAGAGTGACTTGACATCAGTGGTCGGCCCGACGAAATACCCCTGAGTAGTACCCCTCCTCGACCGACGTCCCCCCTCGGGTAGGATGTCAGTCTTTCCTCACGCGGTTGGGCTCTCGGCGGGTGACGGACTAATTCCCCGATCCAGTCACAAGCGGCCTCGGCTAGGACGGCATCAGGCGCAGGTAATCGAGCCTGCGCCGCCCCAGTCGCCGGCGGCGGCTCGCGTCGTTGAGGAGACGCTTCTCGCGCACGCGCTCCGCCGCCTCCTTACGCGAGACTACTGCCCCGCAGAAGGTTGCGACCGCGTCCCAGTTCCTGACGCTGTCGAGCATCGCCCTGGCGATGGTCGGCAGCGTCAGGTCGGCACCGATGATTGCGACGAGTACACGACGCTGCTCTGCCCAAGCGGCACAAACCTCGAGCGTATGCTGCGCCGTGTCTTCGTCACAATCGCAGTGGTGGCAGGACGGTGTACTCTCCCTCCTGACGACCGTGTGCAGGTATTTGGCGAAGCATCCATGCCTCGTCAAAACCTGCACCAGTCGGAAGGAGAGCACCCCGTGCCGCCGTTCCAACCACTGCATCAGCACCGGCTGGAAGGCCTCCACGGTCCACACACCGAACCGAGGCCTCTCCAGCCGGACTGCCCAACGGGCAATGACGTCTCGGCGGGCGTCGACGCGCCAGGCGGTGAATTCCCTCAATGAGACCACACCGCCCTCCGCTCGCACCCGATACCCGCCAATACAAATCGGCGAGCATTTCCGCCTCCAGGTTCCACGGGGGACTCCTGGCCAACAGGCACGCTGCCTCCGTCGCCACCGTGCGGGTTATTAGACGCTTGAGAGAATTTAACATGTTAAAGTCTCATGCATGTCTTAATACAAATTTTTTCAAAGTACTTGATGACATTATCGTCATTGCATATGCTTTTATAAATTTACAAGATTCTCTAATTAAATAAAACTGTTTAAATATTATATGGATCTTATTCAAATTCATTTATATATTCATAAACCCTGCAAGGGCACTTACATATTGTCAGTTTCAACATTTTACATACATACATATCATCACGCCATATCCATTGCAGGGTAGGCAAAGAGAACAGAGTGCCAGAGAACTCTATCCTTGCATACTTCACTCGCTTCCTCAACATTCATAATTCTCTTCATACAAGCTCGCCGGTTTCGGAGACTCTTTGACTCCACCTTCCTTCAGTACATGACCGATCTGGTCTAGGTAAGTTAGTCTCGGTCGCCCCCGGTACCTACATCCTTCCACTTTCGCATTGTATATCTTCTTAACTAGACGTTCGTTCATCATTCTTTCCACATGTCCGAACCATCCGAGCATTCCCTTTCGCATCTTTACACCGATACTCTCTTTCATACCTACTCGCTTTCTTACGTCGTCGTTACGAATGCGGTCGGTCAGCCTAACTCCACAGATTTTCCGTAGAGATCGCATTTCGACCGCATTAATTTTATTTTCACTCTTTTCTGCATACCCAACTCTCGCTTCCATACAGTAATGTTGGGACAAGCACTGCGTTATGTATTGCTACACGTGCCTTCTGGCTGAGGTGGTGGCTACCGAGAAGTTGCCCCAACGCTCCATTCACGCTATTTCCCGCATTCACTCTTCGCGCTATATCTGTGGTGTACCTTCCATCTTGGCTAAATCCACAGCCAAGATATACAAATCCATCCACTTGCTCCAGTACATCATTACCTATTGTTACTCTTACATCTGTTCTGGCTTCATCTCTTTCAAAGACCATTATTTTGGTTTTGCTCACATTCACGCGTAGACCATTTTAAATTAATACAATAAACTACCATCACTTCTTCAATCTTGGTAGCTATGTTTAAACAACAAGGATATAGAATGACTTATGTTGATTGGTTTAATTCAGTTATGTCTATACATCATGCTCTATGACACATTGCTTTTAAGTAAAATAGCTGATGTAGAAGTATTTTGTCTTATTTAAAAGCATTGCAGTATATTATACTAATTAGATAGACTATTATGTCATAGAAAATTAAAAAAATATATTATGTACCTAAGTCTATATATACATAAACACATTTGTAAAGTTATAATATGATTCAGTGTACACTAGATATAGGATTCATAGGGTTTCATAGACAGGGATTCATAGACATTCAATAGGAAAATAAGTCACTAGCTAAAATAATTACCTTACCTTAGCCAATTTAGATAAATTATATACTTTTGTATATTTACTTTGGCTGAAAGTTCTAATATAGTGATAGTTATTACAAGATAAATCAACGATATAAGGTTAATTAATATTTTAAAAGATGGACTGTTAGTTTTTATTGTATTGTTCTTGTCTTATTAGCTCTATTAGATTGTAAACTTATAATGAGTACAGGCTTTTTAAAATAATTAAACTTTTTTAATTTAAATTGTCCATTTAATTTAAAAAAGTTATAGTACACTATTATATAACAATGGATATATATTTTCTTTCCACATAGCGCATAACAGATTTAAAAAATTTGACACGTAAGCTTCATCATACATGACATTTATGATCTCAACTTTTTTAGTTGTGTTATAGTTGTTATCAGCTACACAGAAGTAGCCTTTATGTAGCCCTGTGAAATACATTTGTATCTGCATTTGTGTATTAAATTTCTCAGTGGGTTTACCATTCTTTAAATAGTTCTGGTATGTTTTAGCATTTGCAGGATACTTTATCTTTATAATGCTATCTTCACAGATCCCATCTGGTGACCCTGCGATCATAGGGTACTCTTTAGACAGCAGGAGCCCACACTTCTTAATTTCCTTGTTTAGTAGAACACTGATGGTTTTTCGTACATCTTCTTCTAAAAATCTACCACGCTTCGTGGCTACTGTGTCTGGTATAGTTCCTCCCATTATCAATGAAATTAAAGTACCATCATTTTTCTTACGACTAAATTCAAATGCCTGGGATGCTGTGATTCTACCATAACGCAATTCATACCAAAGACTGCTTTGATGCCGATCTCTAGTCTTTGCCTCAATTTCAGTAATGTCTTCATTAGAGAGGACTACTTTTTTTAAAAATATCTCACAGCATTTCTCTTTATATTTCAGCACAAGCTGGTGCATAGATAGTCTTAAGCAACTAGTACAACTGTAATCATCTTGATATTTTAGTAACTCACAGTTATCTAGTTTTCTTTTTCGTCCAATATCCAAAAACTTGTGTAAAACAATATTGTTTGATGGTATGCTAGGTACACCGTTGGATAACTCTTTTGCTGTCATATACTTTAAACTAGTTCCCACTCTTGACAGTTTCGATTTTTTCCAATAGCATGTGACAGCAGTGCATGCTGGCTCTTCACTCCGCCGGTGGACCCACATGAGGAAAGCAATAGCGTGCTTGCATCCTCCTTGAGAAGTAACACAATCCTGACATTTTAGAGAAACAACAGCTTCTTCATCTTCGTCCACTATTAATGTCACTGCGTACAACTTTGCTTGAGCCTTATGTTCCGGGCAAATTTTACACTTCACTGTACACAGTTGCCCGTCACGTTTAAGCTGAACATAGCTCACAGCATCATCACCGTATGATGGTCGTGACGATCTGAAATAAACAATAAAAAATTGTAATATCTTTCATAAGATAACCTTAAACTTTCATAAAAGAGGCAACATGTGTAATTAGGGGATTTCAGTTCTATATCGTGTATTCATAAATTAAACAATAGATACTTACATAGAAGTTTTAACATTTCTAAATTCTGCTGAACAAAAATCATTGCTTAATGCAAAAAACTTTCCCAGTATCAACAAGTCGATTCTAGGCAAATTTGAGCTATTTGCTTTGATAAATCCTGTTTCCATCGCTAAAGATTGAATATAATAGCACAAACGTGTATCCTTAATAACTTTTACCACAAAATATCTTGTAAACGGAGTAATAATACGATAACGAGCTTAATTTGAAGTAGAATAATAACAAAATTTATTGATGAACGAAATCGAAAGCGCAGCGAGTGACATCACGTGTCACTCGCTGCGCTTTGATTGGTGTTCCACCTACAACTATTTGCGCTGTAGCATGGTGCGGGTGACACATGTCAATACCAGGTGACTAGGGATGTGACGATTCGCAATTAAATTTTTATCACTAATTATACTCGTAGCATAAATAAATGTTGTTCTGTTTATTATTGTCACGAAAATTATATATAGGAAAAAATATATTCATACAAATTATTAAATTAATTTAATAGTTCAAAAATTTTAAAAAGTTTCGTAAACGCATTCAAAACAACTGGTATTTCATATTTTTTCGTGGCATATTTTTATTCTGTGGCGCATCGCCGAGTCGGCCATTTTGTTTACCCGTGCGATGCTGTCAGTACGAGTGCTACCGCCTTGTATGTGACACGTATTATCCATTTTTCATCAATTTGTTTTCGTTAAATTGTTATTTGTTATAGTTTGTTGTTTTATTTGTTATATTTGTTGGTTATAACCATGCCTAAGCATACGAAAAAAACTGTTTTGGGTAGTCAAGCTAGAGAGTTTGTTGTTCGCCTTCGAAACTACTTTGAAAGAGAACAACAAAATAATGGACCGTTGTTACCACTGAATCGAATTGTAGAACGAGTAGCCGAAGCTCTTGATATTGGCCGCAATACTGTTTCGCGTATAACACGCGAGAAAATTGGTCAAGAAGGGACGTCTGAAAATAAATTATCTACACCGAACAAAAAGCGGACCAAGGTGAAGCCAATCACAGATTTGGATGAATTTGCTAAGGACGCTATTAGAAATCACATTTATGATTATTATAGAAGAATGGAGCTACCCACGTTGCTTAAGCTTCTAAAATCATTGAAAGAAGCTGAACTGTTCAAAGGAGGTATTACTTCGTTGCGGAATGTTATAAAGGATATTGGCTTTGTTTACAAAAAAGTTAACAAAAGAAAAATTATTATGGAAAGGACTGATATTGCCCTTGCAAGGTGTACTTTTTTTAAGGAAGGCTAAAAACATAGTTGATTGCAGTAAAGTTGTGTTTTTGGATGAAACGTGGCTAAACGCTAACCACACAGTGGGTAAAAGTTGGACCGACGATACGGCACAGTCATGTACCAAAGTCCCGGAGGGCAAAGGCGAACGCCTCATTATTTGCCATGCAGGTACAGCAAGTGGATTTGTCCCTAATTGTTTACTGGCTTTTAAATCGAAAAAAACTACGGAGTATCATGAGGAGATGAACTACGAAAAATTTAAAGTTTGGTTCATAGGCCTCTTAGAAAACTTAAAATAGCCTATGACCATAATAATGGATAACGCACCCTACCATTCGGTACAACTTAATAAACCTCCAACACAATCAAACCGCAAAAGCGAGTTGGTGAAGTGGCTGAGTGAAAACGGAGTTACAGCAGATATGAGTATGCTAAAGACGGAGCTTATTACTCTAGTACGGCGTCATAAGCCACCAACTCCTACCTACGCTCTGGACGAGATGGCAAAAGAAAAAGGTCACCAGGTCCTGCGACTACCACCCTACCATTGTCAATATAACGCTATTGAGCTAATTTGGGCCAAAATAAAAGGTATGTTTTTAATTTCAATTCTCGTTTTGATACTTTGAAAAAGTAACAGCTTTTTGAACGAAGCATGTAATTTAAAAACATTACCAGGTATCAGATTAGACATATTCAAGAGTAAATTTTGCATTAGATATTTGAAATTAATTTATTGATTAAAAACTAAATTTTTTTTTTCATAAGTCCATTTATGTTTATGTAGGTCACGCCGCAAGAAATAATACTACACCGCCATTTACGGCAAATAAGATGTTGACCCTGTTACAAGAGGCAATCAGTAACGTTCAACCTAAGGACTGGTCGAAGGTGGTGAATAAAACGAAAAGGGACATTATGTCTGATTGGGATCGTGACGTCCGTATTGATAACATAATTGAGACATCTTTAATAATATCCGTCACAGATACGGATGATGAAAGTGACAATTCCGATGTTCCTGACTCTGATATGAGTTTAGAAGAGGATTAAAATTGAATGAAAAATTGAAGTAAATATGTAATAATTGTATACTTTTTAACAATAAAAAATTGAGCGCACAAATTGTTTTTTATTTATTTTTTAATCGACAATTCTTCGTAGTAGTACATCCCATCACTAAATACGTCTTTGGTGTTACGTTATACGCATACCACTTTATTTTTTCTTTCAATTTCATTTGATTTGTAGGCTAGAACATTCTAGTTGGGTTTAATTTGGAAGGTATACCTTTATTACTACAGTTATTAGTGATTTAATATATTACCGATGTGGTACAGCTGAATTAATAGATCATAATTATAAATCGCGGCAACTTTCAAGAGTGAAACGAAACTCGCCATAACTGTCACCCGCACCATGCTACAGCGCAAATAGTGTAATATGGCGAAATTTTGGATTTTTATTTTTAACATTTTAAACTTAATCGTGCTTTATTATTTCAAAACAAAAGTTTTTTTACAATCTTTATATCCTACATTATTAAATCAAATCACTATTTTAGTGATTCTTAATAACTGTCATCATGCCTATTGCGTTGGTTTTCAATAGAGATATCAAACGCTAAAAGTAATAATGCTAATAAAACCCGATTGGCATCATTGAAGCTGTACTTTTTTTAGGGTGACGATAAATCACCGATTCGCCCATCCGCAGCCTTAGCGCATTGGATGTAAGTGCCAAAAGGTTCAGTTATGGCGGCAACAGTGCGAGTCGTAAAATAAACTGTATTGAGAATTGCCCAGGATTCTCCTACGTCATGCCAGTCAGTCGCTTAATCCAGACAGACTCGATTCGATATTTTTTTTATTTTCTTTTTTTCTATATTTTCTTTTCATTATTTTAGTCATCGTTTGTTTTTAATGTCGTAATATATTTTCCAAAATACACTTTTTTTTTAAAATAAATACTGAGCGGCACTCTAATAGCCAGATTTTTTAACTATCTGGGAATATAGGAACCAAGCTAATTGATTTCTTACATCATTACTTACCTCTCAGGTTCACAATATCAGGTGGTAACTCTTGCAGTTCGTTGTGCGATAGGTTCAAATCCACCAAACGCACTAAATAACCCATTCCAGGTGGTAGTATTTTTAATTTGTTATGTGACAAATCCTAAAAGTAATATTTCATTAATTTAAAAAATATAAATACATTATGTGTAATTACACATAGTATGTTATATCATAATATTATTAAGATAAGAATTCCTTAATGGTGCTTTGCAAGGCTCTGGTGCGTCACTGCAATGTCGCAGAGGACAAACCATTATTTTACGTAATACGGCTGGCTTCAAATAAACTTTTCTGCTGTTGCAGTTTCATAAATCTATAGATTTGTCAATTTATAATAATAACAGTATTTTTATTATAAAATGGAGGAGAGGAAGGAAAACCCACCACTTGCCCACGGTTAATCAATATACCGTACACCTCAAGAAAGGAAGGAATACGGGATGGGATCAAGGTGGAATAGGATATAAGGAAATCTTACTCCTGTGATGTTGAATGAAATGCTTTGAAGCCGAACCGTCCTGAGGATGCCTCGTTTAGAGGCGAAACACGTGTCGAATCTTTATTCGAAGTTCTGCGGAAAATTGCAAGTAGAAGTTCTGGAAGCGGTGCTCATCACAGGAGTAAGATTTCCTTATATACTATTTCACCTTGATCCCATCTCGTATTCCTTCCTTTCGAGCATTTGAAGCCGAACCGTCCTGAGGATGCCTCGTTTAGAGGCGAAACACGTGTCGAATCTTTATTCGAAGTTCTGCGGAAAATTGCAAGTAGAAGTTCTGGAGGCGGTGCTCATCACAGGAGTAAGATTTCCTTATATCCTATTCCACCTTGATCCCATCCCGTATTCCTTCCTTTCTTGAGGTGTACGGTATATTGATTAACCGTGGGCAAGTGGTGGGTTTTCCTTCCTCTCCTCCATTTATAATAATAATGGATTTCCGCCATGTATCTCCTAATTCAATCAATTATAACAGTATTTTTGTTAACACCGTATTGAGAAGTTATATTTACAAAAACAATTTTATCCGTGTTGTCTCTATCTACTTTTCCCGAAGCTAAATAATATATTTTAGTTAATAAAATTTTGAAATGAAACTATTTCTATGGATTATATGGCGTTCGTATTTGATTTTTATTAACCCGATATTTCGAACACTTTACACGCTTTTTAAACGCGATAGAATCCGTAAAAATTGTTTTATTTCAAATTTATAATACTCGCGTATCAGAAATCAGCAAAGATATCTTTGACAAGAGAGATATTAGATTTACAAGATGTAAAGAAAGTCACAATTTAAAAAAGATTGGGAGCTCCTACTAAAACTTGAGTGTTTTTCAGTTCCTCAGTGAGTGTACAACAGTTTCTAATATTTCCTTTTTAATACAACACTAAGGATTAAATCCTTATGTTACAGAGAACTCTCGTCTCACTTTCACGGCAAAACTACTGAACCGATTTAAATGAAATTTGGTGCACAGATAATCTAAAGCCTAAGAAAGGACATATGCATACTTTTTAATTGAAAAAAAAGCATTGTAAAGGGTTGAAAAGTGGGTGGAAATATTGTAGGAGGAATAACTTACGACTATTCCACGCGAACGAAGTCATGGGCAGCAGCTAGTGATTTATATATTGCACAAAGAGCGGTCCTATGTGGGACTTAAGTTCAAGACTCGGCCCACTCTGCATGAATGTATTAATTTGTTATATATTTATCACATATACCCTTATATACGCATTCCTTAAGCATATATCCTAAAATTTACTACTCAATTTTCAATTACAAAAGGATCCCATAGTATGGGTAATGGGTACATTCCCTAATGCTTATTAGCTACAATGTGGTATTACTCTCAACAAGCCCGGCTTATAATGTCAGGTAGAAAACTGTCAGCAGTGTGGCCTATCACTAACCTCTGTGAACTTGGCAGACGACCTTTGAAAATAAAAAATTGTAAATGCCATGGGATTCTACAACGTTTGTACCCGTATGTACCACTTTGATTTTCGTTTGTACCTCAAACCAAAAAAAGTTACCGCGTTTTCAAAATTTGACCCGCAGCCGAGTTTGGAAAATCGAAAATTTTCAAAAAGGGTCTAATTCAGGATGATTTGTACCCGTTTCTACCGTCTTCATTTTTCATTTTCCTCAAAACCAAAAAAAGTTACAGAAATTTTAAAATTTCAAACCAAAAACATCTTTCTCAATTTTTTGAATTTCGAAACTCTGCAAACAGGGATCGACGCGGAATCGTTTGTACCCGCAGAAATCACTTTTATTTTCGTTTGTACTTCAAACCGAAAAAAAATGCGAACGTTTAAAAATTACAAAAACCAACTTTCTCAATTTTTGGAATGCCGAAAATCTGCAAACGGGGATCGACGCGGAATCATTTGTACCCCCGCAGATATCACTTTTATTTTCGTTTGTACCTCAAACCGAAAAAAAATTGCGAATGTTTTAAAAATTTCAAAAAACCAACTTTCTCAATTTTTGGCATTTCGAAAATCTGCAACCGGAGATCGACGCGGAATCGTTTGTACCCGCAGAAATCACTTTTATTTTCTTTGGACCTCAAACCGAAAAAAAATGCGAACATTTAAAAATTTCAAAAACCAACTTTCTCAATTTTTGGAATTCTGAAAATCTGCAAACGGGAATCGACGCGGAGTCGTTTGTACCCGCAGATATCACTTTTATTTTTGTTTGTACCTCAAACCGAAAAAAAATGCGAACATTTAAAAATTTCAAAACCCAACTTTCTCAATTTTTGGAATTTCGAAAATCTGCAACCGGAGATCGACGCGGAATCGTTTGTACCCGCAGAAATCACTTTTATTTTCGTTTGTACCTCAAACCGAAAAAAAATGCCAACGTTTAAAAATTACAAAAACCAACTTTCTCAATTTTTGGAATGCCGAAAATCTGCAAACGGGGATCGACGCGGAATCATTTGTACCCCCGCAGATATCACTTTTATTTTCGTTTGTACCTCAAACCGAAAAAAAATTGCGAATGTTTTAAAAATTTCAAAAAACCAACTTTCTCAATTTTTGGAATTTCGAAAATCTGCAACCGGAGATCGACGCGGAATCGTTTGTACCCGCAGAAATTACTTTTATTTTCGTTTGTACCTCAAACCGAAAAAAAATGCGAACATTTAAAAATTTCAAAAACCAACTTTCTCAATTTTTGGAATTCTGATAATCTGCAAACGGGGATCGACGCGGAGTCGTTTGTACCCGCAGATATCACTTTTATTTTTGTTTGTACCTCAAACCGAAAAAAATTGCGAACGTTTTAAAAATTAAAAAAAAACCTACTTTCTCATATTTTGGAGTTTCGAAAATCTGCAACGAAAATAAGAGTGATTTCAGCGGGTACAAATGATGCCGCATCGATCTCTGTTTGCAGATTTTCGAAATTCCAAAAAATGAAAATTGGTTTTTTGAAATTTTCTAATTTCTGTAACATTTTTGGGTTTTGAAAAAATGAAAAATGAAGGTGATACAAACGGGTACAAACGATCCTGGACCAGACCCTTTTTGAAAGTTTTCGATTTTCCGAAGTCAGCTGCTGGTCAAATTTTGAAAACGCTGTAACTTTTTTTGGTTTGAGGTACAAACGAAAATCAGAGTAGTATATACGGGTACAAACGACGTAGAAGCCGATAGCATTTACAGAAAAAAAAATTCAAAAGTCGGCTGCCAAGTTCACAGAGGTCTATCACTAAAGAATAAGTAATCCAGCATATAAACAATGATATTGGCTCTTACCAAAAAATTGAGCATAACCAAATCTCCAAAGTCAGGTTCAATATGAATGAGCTCATTATGACATATGCTAAGCCATCTCAGCTCAGTCAGTTTGTAGAATTCCTTAGGAAGTTCTTTTAGTTTATTATGGGCTAAACTGAGTGTAATGAGATTACTTAACTCGCCAAATTCTGCTGGTAGACTCGTAATTGCATTATCATGTAACTGAAAAATCATCAATTCATCAAGAAACAACGATCAATGAAAAGTCATTTTATTATCATTAACATCATCATCATCTCAGCACATATATACATCCCGCTACTGGGCTCAAGTATCTCTAAAATTGAAAATAAATTAACCTACTACACCAAGCTGGCTTAAAAGGGTAGAAATGAGTTTTATTTCCAGTTTTCATTCTTTAGTACAAATGATATATGCATATCATATTCCTTAGTTGTCTTTTATGACACCTACGGGTAAGATAAGAGCTAGTGAATTATATTAAGAAAGACATCACCTAATTTACAAAATAAAAAAAAAATAGATCCATCAACCTAAAATTTTATAGTTGGACATAAGCCTCCCTTACATATTTGGCAGGCAGGTCCTTGCGATATTTGGCAGACAGATTGCAGTTGATGTATAAGTCACCCGGAGAGTACTTCTGCTCATAATTTAGGTTATTCCTGAACTGGTTTCCTGACTCCCAAAGTAGATTAAGGGGTAGTGAAAATTGTATTCTTAATTAAAGCTGTCAAAGCACACAAATAGCTTTTTGAAAATCTGTTTACTAAAAAAACAAAAATATTATATCACACTTGCCAAAAGTTAAATTTTAATTATCCACTAATTATAGCATACATAATGAGCTGGTATATGGAATATATTTATAAAATGACTTATTCGTAGCTCACCTTGAGGGTTATGAGATGTTGCAAATATTTAACATTGGGTGATATTACTTTTATTACATTGGAGCTCAGGTCAAGGCTCTTCAGTGGTTCTGCATTCCACCAATTGTTAGTGTTACTCTTTGTA
Organism: Lymantria monacha; assembly: GCA_905163515.2. Lineage (NCBI taxonomy): Eukaryota > Metazoa > Arthropoda > Insecta > Lepidoptera > Erebidae > Lymantria > Lymantria monacha. The sequence continues at coordinate 6,662,980 of LR991087.1, forward strand.
AAGTCAACTTCCTTCGTATCATCCATAACCAGTTCGTCAATTTTCCAAACATTTTCTGGTACTAAAAATATGTTAGCTATTTTAGAACCTGTTATTGACTAAGATAAATGTTAAAATCTAATCTGTGGCATCATATAACATTTAGCAATTAATATATTTGTAAATTAAAAAAATAACAGCACCATCATTATGATTCAGCCTTTTGCCTTTGCCTGCTGAATATAGGCCTACCTTATAGAATGCCACAGCATTATTCTTTAGAGGTTATTGCCTTCATAACCACTTGACAAGTGGGTCGGTGATTTTCATCATCATCATCATTTCAGCCTATATATGTCCCACTGTTGGGCTCGGATCTCCACAATGGAAGGGTAATTGACTTACAACAAATGCTGGTCAAACGTGTTGATATAGGGTTTTGTTTGAGTTTTCCTTCTCTCATATAGATGTTATGCATTTTATATCCCTTAGTCATCTCGCACGATCAACCACGGGTAAGGTAGGAGGGGGATGATGAATTGAATTTTTACTCTGTCACCACACGGAAAGGTCGGTAATCTTAGTAAGGATTTATAGCATGGTACGTTAGATTCTCATGGTGATTCCCCAACCAAATTTTACAGATCCACAGATAAGTAAGTGATATGCAGCAATTATATTGTTAGCTCTTTGCCACTTTTGGGAATAACCAATTTTTTAATAATTCATACATTTTTAATTCTGTTCCAAGATTTGTCCACAATGGGAAGGAAGTACAGGAAAGGAGTATGAATTGTGTACTTATTCAACCAAACAGTAGTAAACACAGTAAAAGTGTAAAAACTATGTTTTTAATAAGAAATAGCCATATCATACTCCAAGATCTTTTTGCTTATGTAGAATAATGATAAATACACTAATGGTATGTAATAGTTAATATGCCAATGAACTAAGCAAAGTATTGTGGGTTCAATTCTTATGCCACACTACACATAAAATGTTGTTCTGAATCTACATGTAATTTGTGTCAATTAATTCAATATTTGTATAGTCACTTGCAATATAAGTATTAATTCCTCAGCGCAGTGTATTTAAATAAAAATATTATTTCCATGTCATGCCCAAATACTTATCATTAAGTATGCGCGATTATATATTACATATGTTAGCAATAAAAAACATTATTGAATAGCACTGCTATATAACATTGGCGAATGTAATAGCTTTTAATACAGTAGTAGTAGAAAAATCACGAAATTAAGGCAGTATCAGCTAATATTGTTTTTTTTTTTTAATTGTAATACATAACATACCATAAATCATTCTATCTTACCTGTACCCAGTCCCCTATTGCATAAACTGAGTTGGCCTGTCCTTTTTGCCGATTTAATTAAACCACTGGATAATTCATTCTCGTCCGCCGTTTTATCTTGAAGATGAAAGACAGATTTATTACACACTTTAATTCGCGACTTTATATGCGGCCTTTGAGACATTATAAATTGTTAACGAACTGAGCAAAGCAACATAATAATATCAGAAACGCAATTATGTTTTTAGTTAATACTTTTTATTACAGCATGAAAGTAACATGCCTAACACTGCAGAAGTGCAGAACGAGTTTGAGCGATTTCAATAATATCATTCATAATTGTTTTTATTGAAATTGGCTATGAGCCAAAGCAAACACGCTACTTTTAGTAACATTCGCACGTCGTAGGAACTGTGGAGAATCCGTATCTATTGAGAAATTTGACATTTAAAATCTAATAAATTGGATACAAAAAATTGTTGTACTTTTCTAGAATTTAAACGTGAATTTTCTAACAATATATTGGTGAATCAGAAAAACAATATTTGCCGTTGCATACAAATTGTATGTTTTAGCAAATTGGATCAATGCGCCATCGTGTTCTGCAAATTCACCACTTTTCTTAATTTATCGCGTCAAAATTATAAATTAAAAGTAAAAGTACATATTGATAATATGAAATATTTAAAATATTTGGTATGGTTATAAAAATATTTTATATGACAATATTTTGGTTTTCAATGTGATTTGTAATAATGTATTTCTAATCATAACAAATATATAAAATCGATAGGTTCCTTGTAACGTTACCATATGTACCATAGTGTACATTTAGTTTTAGTAATGCCTGGTCGTATACCAACAAATCCAAGTTTTTGATGAGGAATGTAGTTAGTCACATATAAAACCCAAGATAATAAAACTTGTGTTATTAGAGTACATTTGAATATCAATTTGCAGGTGATTCTATTTACGAATTTAAATTGTATGTGCGTCAAGACATTAAATTACTATAAATAGAGATATAGTATTCAATGTTAAGGACGTACCCATACTACGTGATCCATTTCTTACCACTTAAAACAGTTGTCGAAATGTCGCTAATGACAACAATAATTCGCCGATATTCGAAAAAGCATCGATGTTATCACTAAAACGGGCATTTGTGATGATAAAATTAATGTGTGTGCTTTGGCCGTTACACGGGACTCTATTTTTTTTAGTGTTACCAATTGGACAAGCAGTAGAAATCATATCGATACAGCCACGTCTTATTCAATCGTTCATAAAATATAATACAATATTAGATATTGTTCTAGATTCCTTATTAACATTTTAGCTTGTTTAAAATTATTGTCTGTTAATTGGGTAAAGAGAATATTTTTTTTTGATTATCAAGGATTTCTTCGGTAGTTTTAGCGTAACGTAAAAACCATTTCAGTACTTTATATTCAAGTAGGTATAATTTAGAGCATTTTCTGTAAACATATACATATATCCAACAATACTTAATTATTCATAAAGTGCTGAAGACTTACTTTTTTTTTATCGCTGTGGAAACGCATTTACGCGCAAGCCCCACCGGTGACAGACGAGGGGAGTGTGAGATTCACCGGCCAGCTGAATCCCGACCGGAATACCCACTAAAACCACAGCGGCCCCTTCCGCGCTTTTACGAGGAGCCGGAGAGATCGTCTACTGACATTCGATCCCCGGTACCCCCACGCTTGGCCTTCTGGCTATGTCTTATTGTCCCTCAAGGCGGTGGGAGGAGGTGCGCATAACAGTGCCTCCTCCTTCCCGGTCGCCGGCGGCGAAGCGAGTCAGCTGACGCAAGCGCCTCGCGTTCCCGCTCCGCGGCCTCCTTCCTTTTCATGATGGCCTCGCAAAAGGAGGCCATCGACGACCAGCACCTGTCGCTGTCAAACATCTTCGAGATGATGGTCGACAACGACAGGTCCCTTCCAACGACCACCGATAGGACGTGGCGCTGGGGCCCCCAGGTAGGGCATACCTCCAGAGTGTGACGCACATCATCTACTGGCGCACCACACTCGTGACATCCTGGGGCTCCTTGTCTTCCAATTCTGTGCAAGTACTTACCAAAGACCCCATGCCCGGTAAGCACCTGCACTATCCTTAAGCTTAGGCTGCCGTACCTTCTATTAATCCAGCGCTGGAGATGTGGCGCAACCGCCTCCACAGTCCCCCGCCCTGCTACGGGGCCTCCAGATCTTCTCTCCACCGCTGAGTGACTCTCCTTCGGGCCACTTCCAGTACTCTGCCCAGTCTCCTTACGGAGACTTACTCGTCACCGGCACGCGCCGCGACGCGGAGCCGGTAGACCTCAGCCAGGGCCTCGGCCACAAGTGGCCAAGGTGGGTCGCCCGCCAGCAACGTCGCTGCGGTCCATGACACCGTAGGATAGCCCCTGATAGCCCTCACCGCCATGGCCCTCTGCGAGCATCACAGAAGGGCCGTGTTGCGGACGGTAAGGGAGTCCGCCCAAATAGCTGAAGACTTACCCTTGAAAGGATTATGAAACGTTACAAAATCTTCTTCGTTGTATATAGTTTTTTGAATTGAATAATTATTGACTTCTGCTTCGTACATTTTTCAAAAGTAAATACCGGTAAAATATTGCAAATTTTGGAGCCCCACTTTAATAGGTAGGTAGGTAATGGTTAAAATATATTACATTATTTCAAATCAATACTCTGCTACATAAAATAATAAATCTAAATGTCAGATCTTTTTTGTTGCGTCAACAAATATTCTGATGACTTTTTAATTTTGTGACCAGTATTTTGTGTTTGTGATTTATTAGACGTCTCATATGTTTCTTTTTCATTTTCTAAGTAGGTTGAGTACCTACTCTCATTTCTCTATACTTTGTAAAATATAATGAACTTTTGTCGCCTACATATGAATTTTATTGTGAATTTACATTATTAGAAATAAAATTATTTTGGTGTGACCAAAAATATTGAAAAGTACTGGAATCGACGAGACAGTAAAAATATTAAAAAAAAAGACACGGTGCCAAAGAAATAATTCTTGTATTGAGAGGGATTACTCCCACAAATTACATCAAGACTTAGAATAACAATTTGTGGATTGTACACACACACACACACACATACATATCATCACGCCATATCCCTTGCAGGGTAGTTAAATTAGTTTAAGAACTAAATTATTACGTTCAAAATAAACAAAGTTTATTATTTTTGGCTTTTCAGTTTTTTCAGTGGTTTCATTTTTTTGTTAAAAAGTTTTATTTTATAATTTTTGTGGCTATAATAAAATCTGTGAATGAACTATAAATCATCTCCTGTTTTCCTACCCTCGGGGTTGGAATTTTTTCCAAATGTATATGGGACCAACTTCGGGGTATAAGTACTCTTTCCACTAAAAAAAGAATTATCAAAATCGGACTACTCTATAAAAAGTTGTGCGTGGTCATACATAAAAATAAAAATTATACACGTCGACTTGAGAACCTCCTCCAATTTTTTCGTCGCTTAAAAAAACAGATGGTTGTCTGTATAGTCGGTGTACGGACGATAATTTTACGTGATAACATCATAAGAAAATATTGATGAAGATTGCATATTTTTATGAATGGAACAAACATAAACAATGGAAACCATATTAACTTTTCACTTCATTTTATAACAATTGACAAAATAGTTCACGTCAAATTCTTAAAATGCAATAACGCTTAAGCCACTCATACCTATTTATTGCTTATTCCACGGTCTCGCTTGCACGCGCAGCTCAGGCGGAACGTGACACTTATTCGTGTGTGCAGCCGGCGTTCATCGATTTATTAAACGTTATCACGTCAAAATTACCGGCTCAGGCAAATAAATACTTATAGACCAAGAGCCCAGACAGTCTAATAGTGGCATCAGGGCAGCTTTACTTATAGTGCAGAGGGTGTGGTGCATCCGGGCGCCAAATGTTAGCTGGCGCCAAGAGCCGTTTGGGACACATAGAGCCTCCACTGTAAAGCTCCGCACGAAGCTGGCGCACTGTACGCAACAAATTCCTAACCATTTATATAAACGTAGTGGGTGCTTTATTTGACAGGTTTGGGTAGGTTGCTTGGTTGCCATGTTCACTGTAACTTTCTAATCCGATCGCGTTTACCTGGTTTCGTGTCAAAACAACGAGCCTAAGCATGAGACAACGAATTCTAGTGAGGTTCGGAGTTTAGTCGAACGTGTTGTAAATACCAACCTATTTCATTTTGTTTACGCACTTTGATGCAAGAGGGCGCCAGGTTATTGATTGCACACGGGCGCTACATGTGCTAGAGCCACTCCTGAGCGCCATCTATCTAAATATGCTTTAACCAACGTATTACTTTAAAAAAAAATTAGATCACATAGATTACACAAAGAAACATCTTCTTACGAGTGAACGTGTTTCTTTCTTTCCCTCTAACCAACTTTACAGATATTCTAGCATTCAATATACACGTGGGCACTCCTCGAAACTCAAGTTTTTGTATTTCAGAAAATAAAATATGTCGCACACGATTGGGCTCTAAGTTTATTAAAGAAACATTTATACAAACAAATTATAAGTCAATATAGTTAAAATTCCACATATTAAATTAAATAAGGATAACTCAAAGACTGCCGCAACGTTGATGTGTATGTTATCTGCCCTGTAACAATTCTCCTGGTCCTTTGGTAACACTGGATGCATATTTTCAATTATAGCGCTAACTTCATTGCTTCGCCCGTATAATGTCACAAGGGTGGCCAAACACTGTAATTGGAAAAATATTAATATTATCTTTTTTAATATTCTGAAGATTTCAAAGAGAGAGAGAGAAGGATTACTGAAATTTAGCATTTAATATGCTTAATTATTTATAAAAACCCGATAACGAGCGAAAAATGATTGTCCTACAATAGTTCACGGTAGTGTAAGTGGCAGCGCGATTGGAACGGATTTCCAATAGGTTTGGTTTCGAATCCCACTTGTGACAATCATTTTTCGCTCGTAATCGTGTTTTTATAGTTTTACTATTTATATTAACTGTTAAGCCGGACTTTTACTGACTACTGATATGCAAGTCTATACAAAATCCATAACGATGCAAGTAATCGTAGGTCCCATAGTATGTATCCTGTTTTAATTAAGACTACCTGATTGTTCAATATCGTAAATACATCCGCCATTTTAAAACAACACAGCGAAACGAACCAGTATGCGATGCTCGCCAGTAAAATATATATGAAAGAAGCAGATAACTTAATCGTTTCCAATCGTCTAATAATTTTTAGAAACATATAATTAATGGGCATTAATTACACCTGGATTCGGAACAACAATTTGTTTGCGTGGGAATTGAACTCGCGCCATGTGGTACAGTAAGTCAGTATCTTAACCGCTACACTATGTAGAGACACAAAATCGCTACAGAGAACTCGAGCTCATGATTTAGGATGCAAACTTGGTATACTCTACTGTCAATCATTCATGATCATATATATATATATATATGTATTAAACATAGTTAACTAATTTACCTTCTATAGTAGTAGTGTATGGAATTTTGGTATTCTATTTTTGATCCAATAAATACATTAATATATAGCTGTGTGGGAGCGGCTACGAATACTACCTACCCTTACTTTGCTTGTTGATATCGACGACTAAGAGCCTTATAACGATCTGGGCCAACTCCATCTAATGCCGTTTGGTCATGAATTACATTCCCAAGGAGGGTTGACATCTGGCAGGCGGCCGGTCATAAAAATATTGCTAATAACTTTTACAATACGTGCTATGAAAGAAAAGTACATATTGTATCGACCCTAAGTAATTGGGATAAGAGTACCAGAATGATGAAACTAAAATATTATTATTAATCATTAAATACTAAAATATTATTATTAATCATTAAATATTTACAGCACCAATTCGACGATCGTATAGATATTTTGTGATTTCAACAACAACTCGAATATAAATTTTATAATATGAGGACTGATTGTCGGCCAAAAGGCTATGTAGGTAAGTATGTTGTTAAGAATATAGTTACAAATTACTATGGCCTATCATATACATATTGATGCAGTTTTATGGATAAAATTTCATAAACACTAAAAATAACTTTCAGAAATAAAATACATATATCTCATGTCATATATGTCCTACTGTTGGGGTCGAGCCTCCTTCGTAATGGGATGGAAACTGACCTACTATATACCACGTTGGTCGGGCGTGTTGATATAGGCCTTTGTTTCGAATTTTCCATCTCTTGCATAGATGTTATATGCGTTTTATATCCCTTAGTCGTCTCTTATCCCACGGGTAAGATAGGAGGTGGTGAATTGTATTCTTACTCCGTCACCACACGGATAAGGTACATATATGGATAGATAATATTATAGTAATTTAATAATTCAGTTAGGGGCCATCCATTAATCATGTAAGGCTTGCAGCCTCAAGGGTAAGGTTCAACAAAAGTCACGAAATATCAGAAGAATTATAGTGGGATATGTGTTGCAAAAACATCACATGATTAATGGACGACCTCTTGAGGCTTGCAAGAATTACGTACCTTAAGTCTAATCCTATTTCTCGTAAAATATTGGTCGATTAATTTAAAATCTAGTGACAACGTTGTAGTTTCCCGATTATTTGGATACATTTCATAGATTGGTGGTAAAACAGCGGTAGCAGGGGCTGGTTCACCGTTGATATACCAGAAGAGTTGACACGCTGGTCGGGACATTCCTGAAGTACAATTAACCATGATATGGTCTCCAATCCTATAACCTCGTCGTAGTCCAATTATTACTGGACTCTGGTCTGGTAATGCTGAAATAATATAATTTATCCATTTTGTACAGTTTTATTCTAAATTATGACATTTTAAGGCTACACGACACGCTATCCGCTCCGGTTGGGGTGACGAAAGGGTGGCGTGTGGACCCATAAACCACTGTATTCCTTCCGCATCACCATTGGGCCGAATCTTTGACGTCCGTTGCCAGCCCGACGGGATTATTACTACCCATATACATCAATCACAATTTTTGTGTTGCTCAGAATGCTGTACACCATTGTTACTAAATTTTCTTGCTTTATAGACACTGCTGTACTACTATTTGTAGCAATGAATGTATTATAGCACTAAAACTTTCTTCGATTAACAGGTTATTTGACACAATAGTAGGTTATTGCAGCGGCCAGCAAAAGAGGTATTGATGGACGAGCGTGTAAATGTGGGCCGAGGCGTAGCCGAGGCACACATACGTAAGTTCATCAATTCCTAGTTGTAGCCAAGGCTTGTATAGTGCTTTTTTCAAATAATACGCGGCAATTAAAACTAAGTAGTATTAAGTAGAACTGTATATATGACGAACAACGAACAACATTTTTCACGTGCTAAAGGGTTCATTTGTTTTTTTTTTCATCATCAAACAGATTTCTTTTTCAAACCAGTTCGAAATTTAAATATAACTCTGATATGTTGCTTATTTGGTTGTAATATTTTGAAGTAACAAATCGTGCCATTTTATAAAATAGACTGTACGGTGACATTGACGATTTGCTGGGATTAGTAGGAATGAAGAGACTTCTTGTTCAGTAGATTAATCTTGCTTTATTTTCTTAAGAGTTGTTTCTTCGGAGAGAAGCACCTGACGACGGTGCCGGTACCACGGTTTGGTCCCGTATTTATATATTTTTGGCCGACCCCGCGATTGGTCGTAATTTTACAGTTTTTCTTGACCAATCACGGAGTCGGAATTATAGCCAATCACAAAGCTCTAAAATTTACTTAAGTACAACGCGGCGTTACCGTTGCGAGAGCCGCGCTTAATTTCAATACAATTAATTACCTTAAGTACTATGCGGCGTTACCGTTGCGAGAGCCGTTTACAATATTAGTACTTACGTGCTAATACTAAATCTATATTTATTCTTTATTTAATTTCGTAAAATCTTATAACTAATTAATTACAACTGTTACAAACTATTCTTAAAACTATTGTTTATCTGCTGTCCCGCACATAGACGATAGATATGAATTTACATATATTGCACGCCTCATAAGCGAAGCGTTGAGGTCTTGCTCTACTCTCGATATATGAAAATCAAGCACTTTTCAAACCTAAAAATGATTGTATTTTTCTCACATTGCACCTATAGGATAATATTATTAAACACATGTCAAGAAAAAACATTCGTCCAAACGTATTTGATATTTTTAAAAAGCAATTATTTTGTTTAAAGTAAGAAAAAAGTTGATTAAAAAAATATTCGAGGACGTCCGGATGTTACTGTAAGTATCTGGCATTATCACGACCGTAAAAATGAATGTATCGATGTTTTTATTTTATTAAAAGCTTCATAATCGCAATGCGCTGTTTCTTTTCGAAAATGGCTTGATAATTCTTTGTCGTTTAATTGCAATTAATAAAAAACTAAACTGCTAAGTCATTATAATAGTGTATGTACCTATACTTTATGAAAATTGGGTTGGTTTACATTTTTTGTTCGTCCATTCAGACAGGCAAAGGAAATAAATCCCATTCAGCCTATACAGCTATGTTTAGCTCTACGTCGAGAATGGCACGAAATTTCAAAAGTAGTTTCTTTTCTATCATTACGAGTATGTACAAGCTTTTATTTAGTTCCACCTGTCCCGTTGTCTGTAATCAAATCTTGCAAGTTAAATTTTATCCCTTTCCCGGTTTCCGATTGAGCTGAAATTTTGCATGCATGTATAAATTAGATGATAATGTAATATTATTGTGACATAGAGCTGACCTGATGATGGACCTGGAAGCTGGCCATAGGAACTTCGTAATTAAACAACGCAACCCTATCAAAATTGGGCTTATTTGATTCGTCTTGACGAGTACTTTGAAACTATATGAAAACCAGGGTCTGATCATGGACCTGGAAGTTGTCCATAGGAACTCCGTAATTAAGCGACGCAACCCCATCGAGTTTGGGTTCGTTTGATTCGTCTTGACGAGTACTTTGATACTATATGGAAACCAGGGTCTGATCATGAACCTGGAAGCTGACCATAGGAACTCCGTAATTAAGCGACGCAACCCCATCGAGTTTGGGCTCGTTTGATTCGTCTTGACGAGTACTTTGAGACGACTATATGGTAACCAGGGTCTGACGATGGACTTGGAATCTGGCCATAGGAACTCCGTAATTAAACAACGAAACCCCATCGAGTTTGGGCTCGCTTGATTTGTCTTGAGGAGTACTTTGATACTATATGGTAACTAGGTTCTGATGATGGACTCGGAAGCTGGCTATAGGAACTCCGTAATTAAAAGACGCAATCCCACCGAGTTTGGGCTTGTTTGATTCGTCTTGACGAGTATCTTGGTTGGCGTGAAAATGCAACTCCAACAAATTGGGGGAAAAAGTTCGTTCCGCTTATTATGAATGTGGATTATGTCTGATTGATTAGATGGATGACCCAATGCCAAAGTAAGCACGTGCCGAGGGCTGAATGGTACGAGGTTGTATAAACATTTCATATCGCTTACGTTGCGCCTCACAGTACCTGGGCGAGCCCTGTTAAACTGAAGCCCTTCTCCCTCCACAATGGGCCCCTGGGGTGATGAACCGTTTTTGTCCTATATTTGTGGGAACAACCCGAATAATATAAATACTAAATAAATAGTTAAAAATAAAATTAAAGAAAAACATTTTTTTTAAAAACAAGCTTTTATTGCTAATAAAATAAACTAAAAGTTAAACATAAATTAACTCTAATCAGACATATAACACTTGTAACGTTATACGTTATAAGTTCATTGTAACCTTTAACGATAATTAAGCTTCTTCGTCTACAACAAAATAATTCCATATCGTACATAATTATATATTTTTAACACCATAATTATTAAATCTTCCCGTTTTTATCACAGTCCCAATTTTATAAATAAAGTGTGTTGCATTTTTTAGAAATTAATAAACAGTTTGCTTTTAAAAAAAATCTTAAATTTTATTTTCATTTCTGGCATTGACTAATAGTAAATGATAAATAATATAAAAATTATGAGGCGTGCACTTATGAATTTTCCAAATTATATTTATTTGGCCGCTAAAACACGACAGATATGGATTTTTATACATTTTTGCCGGCCGCTGCTCGCATGTATTTGGTCAGTACAGCAATTTCGATTTATCTCGAAGAAGGTTGTCAAAATAATGCTCAAATTTCCAAGCATGTTTGAGAAAAAATATTTTTTTGGCGTTCTTCAGGGCGTTCAACTGGCGGTTTCGCAGATGAAACAGAATCCGAAGAACAAACTCTACCACTTTATATCGGTACAAACCTGTTTAGACAATATTCTTGGAGTAACATTGTTCGGTTGCATATAAAATAATATGCTTAATCTTGCAATCACCGATTTCAAATATAACGTCACTAATCCTTATGCGTTTAATGTCTAAGAATAGTGCGATCACCACACCTTCCTATCCCGTGAAAGATCGTATAATTCGAATAAGTGATGCTAGCAGTTAACAATAATGCAAGAGAAGGATATCTCGAAATAGAACAGCCCGTCTGAGCAGCGTGGTATACTAGATCAAAGTCCTACTGTAGAGACTCGAGCTTAACAGCTGTGTGGTAGCGGCTACGAATACTACCAACCCTTACTTTGCTGGTGGATTTCGTAAAAGACGACTACGAGCCTCGTAACGACCTGGGCCACCTTCATCTGATGGTGTATGTTCAATAATTACATACCCAAGGAGGGTTAACGTCTGGCTGGCGGCCGGTCATAAAACTATTGCCAATAACTTTTACAATATGTACTATGAAAGAAGAGTTCATATTGTATCGACCCTAAGTAATTGGGATAAGAGTAGGAGAATGATGATGATGATGAGACTCGAGTTCTACAGTTGGACGTATATTATTTGCGATGATAATGATGATGAAATGCGTATACTCACCGACAATTTCCATGTCTGCATAGTGTGACACAGTAGGGAATAGCGGCCGCTCACCAGATACCTCGCATCTATAACGTCCGGCTGTCTCCCAGATCACTTTGGCAAGAACTAAGTTTGAACCTGAGCTATACGATTCGTTCAACAAAAAGGCCTTCTGGAAAATAAATACCAGATAGGTAATAAAATATAATAATGACAGTAAAGAAGACACTGATAAAGAAGACACTGAAGAAGATGAATAATATGACGAAGAAGATGAATGATGAGCAAATACTAACGTCCTGGTTTTTAAATTGCCACATTAGCTTAAGTCTTCGCGTCGGTGCGTTACCTTTAGACTAGACTGGGTTAGTCTAGCACGACCAGCGCCCTCGGCGAGATTTTATTTAATTTCGAAATAATCATCAATCAGAAGACCAGGCCAGTTATTACTATTAGTTATTGTTAACATATAGCCTTGTATTTCCTATAAAAATAGCGAATTCATATCAAGTGTCCTGGGCGATCGCGCAACCCCATAATGACATCTGTTGATATCTGTAATAACGTGACGGTTTTGTGAGTCAATTTTATGTACGATGATCACAAACTGTTTGTTTCGATCCGAAACGGTCATGTTTGTTTTTGGGAGTAAAACCTCACTTTGCACTATATGGAAATGAAATTTACAAAAACTAAAATTGTGAGAGGATGACAGAAATAATCCTAACACGTAATCAGACAGCAATTATTATAGAGCGAAGAAGAAATTAAAATGATCATTAAGAAGATGAAGGGAACGTTCTATATTTGTAATAACGATTCACAGAATAAATTATATATAGATATATTTTTATTACTTTTTAGTATCGCTTAGCTGTGTGGTAGCGGCTACGAATACTACCAACACTTACTTTGCTCGTAGATGTCGTAAAAAACGACTAAGAGCCTTATCGTAGATGTCGTAAAAAACGACTAAGAGTCTTATGACCTGGGCCAATTTCATCTGATGCCGTTTGGTCAACAATTACGTTCCCAAGGAGGGTTGGCGTCTGTCAGGCGGCCGGTCATAAAACTATTGCCAATAACTTTTACAATACGTACTATGAAACAAGAGTAAATATTGTACTGACTCCAAGTAATCGGGATGAGAGTAGGAGAATGATGACTTTTTAGTATCACTTCTTTGTTTTATCGAATTTTAAATCACAAAGATTAACGATTTTGTAGATCCTGAAGTATAGGAATTATAGCGGTGGGAATATGGAGAGAAAATGTATGACGCTTACTCCCATTAAACTGTACGAATAATAAATGTTTATATTTAACTTCCAAAAAAGGAGATACATGCACACCCTCGATGGTTCATTACTAATATTAAGAACTAACCTCTACTTCGACGCCAGCCAAAGAGAACTTAATCTGCGGCTCAGAGGCGCGTGGTACGTGGCGGAAGAACTCCTTGCCATCCTTGTACCATTTGACAGAGTATAGTACATCAGTGGCGCCCAGCGCCCACCGGCATGATAGCTGCGCACGTGTGCCGAGAGCGACATGTGCCGGCACGTGAAGGTCCAAAAGTTCCAGAGTTGTTGTCTTTTCTAACAAAATTTAGGATTATTCATAAACAATCCTTACTAATATTATAAATGCGAAAGTAACTCTGTCTGTCTGTCTGTATGTCGCTCTTTCACGCCAAAACTACTGAACCGATCTAAATGAAATTTGGTACACAAATAGTCTAGAGCCTTATAAAAGACATATGCTACTTTTTAATGCAAAAAAGCAGCCCTTTTAAAGGGGGATGAAAGTTGTAAGGAAGTATCGAAATTTTTAAAGCCAGAAGCTTGAAACTTATTTTTAGGCTATTGATTAGATGTAAATAAACATTTACCCATAAGGTGTAAATTAAAAATAGGTGTAAAATAAAACTCTAGGAAAGTACCCTTTTACGCGGGCGAAGCCGCGAGCAGAAGCTAGTATATAATATAGTAACCATTCTATAGGTAAAAGAACGTCTTCTGTTATGGAAGAGACCCAAGCCCAAGAGTTGGATTTATATGGGCTGAGATGAGTGTCATTATTATTAGTCTTTAATCATACATTACCAGCCGTAGCAATGATAGAATCACAGTCATTCATTAGAGAGATTATTGCAATAATCGCAATAAAGTGTTAAGCGTTTGCCAGGAGAATGTTACTCTCCGTTCCAATCCCACAACCAATTTTTACAATTTCCATGAGCAATTAAGGGGAATTTTTTTTTTCAAATATCTGGTATCGTGAAAAATGTGCAACCCAACATCTATTGGTTGAATATGTCCAATTTCAGTCTGAACTAGACATTGATGAGGAGCTTTAATTTCTATAGACTCAAAATGGGCGCAATGATATAAGTCATGGAGTGCTAGTCTCAACAAGGGCAGACGCTTTTTTTTTGTTTGTGTTTAGCTGATAGCCGCTTTACTCGAGCTAAGAATGAGCGCTTAATACGGCTCTCAACTTGTTCGTAGCGATAACTTTACTTTTATATTTGAGTCGTTGGTAAATATGAACTTGATTTTTTTACCATGTGACCATGTTTTTATTAACTCGCTTTCTTGTATGTTTGCATTGTCTGTCCGGATGATCGATTTTAAACCAACTGCCCGATGAGGTAGATACTTGAAATATGCCTTAGAAATGGATGACATCGCATGAATACGTGAAAAAAGATATGATACTTTTTAGTCTGTTATAAAAACATGGTTATTTTTTTATAAATATTATATATTATTATTAAAACTATTATAGATTCAAAAATGTAATTGACATATTCTTGTTGTACAAAAGTTAAAATAAAGGGACTTTTGACGGGAATTTGAAAACGTCATGTGGTGCTCTTGTATTATATTCGAGATCTTAGTGTTTTAACGTGTTATATTAGATAATTTTGATGGCATTTTATGTAATGTGATGTGCGAAAATACTGGGATGTAGAATATCATATAAAAGTGCTTTACAACGTTTTCGTTTTCCATCAAAATTCCCACAAGATACCATTAACAGTGTGGCCATTGCACTGTTAATGGTGACAATTTGACTTAGATAACGACTGACTTGAAAGACTAAAAACGTGAAAATATTTATAACTTGACACTGGCACCAATAGCTCGTATATGTAGCTGATTGCCAATACATAAGAAGAAGAAGAGAAAAAGTTAAAATAAAGAGAGAAAAAAGTAAAAGGTAGCAATAGGTGTCTTCTTATTCCATCGAAACGCTGGATTTAGGTAAAAGTAATTTCATCATCATCTCACCTCATAATTATGTCCCACTGCTGTGCTTGAGTCTCCTCCATAATAGGAGAGAAACTGACCTTCTACACCACCATTTTATACACGTGTTGCTATATAGAAAAATGAGTTAGACGTGAGCTTTTCTTACCAATAATAATCAATAGACGAAAGATTGACAGTAAGTATAGTCCGCAGTAATCGGTCATCATAGCATTAGCCTCGTCGTTGCTACGTATAACAGCCACATTCAATGATATCTTTATTCCTTTCTCCTCGAACTATCATAGCTGTAACATTAAATTATCTGACTACATCCCTCGTCATGGTTGATTAAATATTCTTTAAAGGGATGAATTAAAACTTCTTTGGGCTTCTGATTTACAGTATTTTTGTTTAGTGAAAATTAATGAATAAATACGTACGTAAGTAGGTACGCGATTTAGGATTCGGCTTTTTTTGGCAGGCTATGGCTGGGAATATCTCACCCATTCTGCCTGGGGTGAAGGAACAGAGTGCCAGAGAACTCTATCTTTGCATACTTCACTCGCTTCCTCAACATTCATAATTCTCTTCATACACGCTCGCCGGTTTCGTAGACTCTTAACTCCACCTTCCTTCAGTACATGACCGATCTGGTCTAGGTAGGTTAGTCTCGGTCTCCCTCGGTACCTACATCCTTCCACTTTCGCATTGTATAACTTCTTAACCAGACGTTCGTTCGGCATTCTTTCCACATGTCCGAACCATCGGAGCATTCCCTTTCGCATCTTTACACCAATACTCTTTTTCATACCTACTCGTTCTCTTAAGTCGTCGTTACGAATGCGGTCGGTCAGCCTTACTCCACAGATTTTCCGCAGAGATCGCATTTCGATCGCATTAATTTTACTTTCATACTCTTTTCTGCATACCCAACTCTCGCTTCCATACAGTAATGTTGGGACAAGCAATGCGTTATGTATTGCTACACGTGCCTTCTGGCTGAGGTGGTGGCTACCGAGAAGTTGCCCCAACACTCCGTTCACTCTATTTCCCGTATTCACTCTTCGCTCTCTATCAGTGGTTACCTTCCATCTCGGCTAAATCCACATCCAAGATATACAAATTCATCCACTTGCTCTAGTACATCCCTAGGAATTGTATACAATATAGGTAAAGTATGTAATAGACAATAATATTCATAATATTTCATATGTTGCCTGGATGCTCCAGGTATTCTATACATTGGATATGATGACATATATATATATATATATATATATATATGATGGAGCGGCGGCACGGAGTGCTCTCCTTCTGGGTGGTGCAGGTCTTGTCAGGGCACGGTTGCTTCGGCAAGTACCTGCACACGGTCGTGTGGAGGGAGTGGACTCCGTCCTGCCACCATTGCAGTAGCGACGAGGACACGGCGCAACATACGCTCGAGGTATGTTCGGGCTGGGACGGGCAGTGCCGTGACCTCGTCGCTGTCATCGGTGCCGACCTGACGCTGCCGGCTGTCGTGAATGCGATGGTCGACAGCGTCAGGAACTGGGACGCGGTCGCCGCCTTCTGCGAGATGACAGCCTGGCGGAGGCGGCGGAACGAGTCCGGGAGGATTCCCGTGACTCGCGAATGCGCGGCGCAGGCGCGAATATCTGCGCCTGGTGCTGCCCTAACCGAGGCTTCGGGTGATCGGACCGGGGAATTGTCCGGTCACCCGACATGAGGCCACCGCGTGAGGGCGACGCCCCGACGGCGAAAGCTGTCGGGGCGTCGACACGGGAGGAACCCGTAAGGGTAAACCGTCGGGCGGGCCACCGAAGACAAAGATCGGGTACCGGTGGCCCGCTCGCACTGCGAAGAGAGGTGTTTGCAGGGTGGGTCCATGGGTTTGCGCGCCGCCTCTTCCATGATCCCACCTTGCAAAGAAAAAAAAAAGGTATTGTATAGTTCAGGTATTCTACCTGAAATATACAGATTGCCGGTGACATATATAAATGAATGATAAACCCAATCTATTGTATTGAAGAGTGATTGATGAATAATAAAAATATTTTTCTGTAAAACAAAAGTTTCACAACTGTCATATGTCATTTGGTGTTATATGTTTTTACGACACATCCTGTCTGGTTGTTTTTTTAACATCACAACACCCTACACTGTATATTAACGGACACAAATAACACCCAAAGCCGGATTATTAATTTGCGGAGAAAAAAAATAGCATATAGTGTATAAAGTATAGAGAATAAAAATAAAAAAAACAGCACTCCGGGAGTACCGACACAAGTCTGTGCAAAATTCGAACAATTGCGTGTGTATTTTTTTAATCGTCAGGAAATATTTTATTGTGTGCGTGTGAGTGTCAAGCGCGTGTGCGTGCGCGGGTCATGCGCGTACGCGTATGCGTAGACATGTGCGTGCGCGTGTGTGGGTGTGTATGCGTGTGTGTGATTATGTTTATATGTAAAATATGTTTATATTATATATAGTTAAATTATCAATTTATTTCCACTCAAACTCAACTCTCGAATAAACGGGACTAATATATTAGATACTTATATACAGAGATGTCAATAACGTGGCGCGAGTTTAATGGCTTTCCCCCCATCTCAAAAATGCCCAACGCTCCTAAAGAAGTTTTCACTTCAATAAATTTAAGACTAAAGGATAATCAATAGGCAGAAAGTGGAAATACGAGATGATTTAATGAGTCGTATGCATACGTCGCCCCAAATAACTACCAAATCAAATCAAAGAGTAAGACAAAGGAAAAGACGTGTAGTGGTAGTTCTAAACAGCGTCTTGACTGTGCTCCTAGTATTGCTGAAATTTATAAGTGGCAGTAACTTCTTACGGCTACTAATCTTTTTAATGCCTGTTTTGTCGTACAAGGAAGCCGCACGCCTGAGAGTAAGTGATACTGCTGTTTACTAAGAAGCAATACCAGAGACGTAGCCAGATCGCTACCTACCGTGAAGATTGTGCTCATTTAATTAAGAAGCGTAAGTCATAGAATTTGGGAAACACCGCAGCAAGTAATTCATTCCAAATCTTAGACGTACGTGAGAGAAATTATTGCTGAAAATGTACTAAACTGTACATTTTCAGCTATAACCACCGAACCGTAATATGAACGAACTCTGCTATCTGGTCAAGTGGTACGACGACACCAAGCCAATACGGTACAAAGTGAATAAGGAAAAAAATGAATGGGAAAATTTCGCTAGTATCCCTATATTATCAAGTTGGCGATGTCACCATTAACAACTCAAATGTGATATTTGAATATTATGACAATATAAAGGTTTATTTGAATAACAAAATTAATTCCCAAGGAGAATTGACGTAAGACAGGCGGCCATTTGGAATACTTATCCTAAAATTTTGCTATTATCATGTCTATGTGAACGACCCATTTTTTTTGCAAATAATAGAAAAATCTGTCTGGTACCGCATACATGGAGTATGTGGTACTTTGTGAGTTTCATTAAATACAAAAAAAAAGTGCGATTAAATATTTGTGCTTCGCACATAATAATTATCCCGAGTAGGATGTAACACAATGCGTCTGGCACAGAAAGTCGCTAAACAGACCGTTGCACCATCTATGCAGTTAAATATTTCGATAAATTTAAGATAATAAATAATAATAATATATTTTTATACTAACATTTTTTAACTCGATTCACTAAGGATTGTGTTTATTGAAACAACTTCACGCGTATGCTTTAAAATTTCAACTAGACCAAATGAATGATGACCGAACGCATAGTGAATGAAACATAGATAAATATTGATTTCAGGAACCAATCATTCAAGAAGGAAAAGTAACACAATATTTTAATGCATATTGTGGTTATAATATATTATAAATTCAGAAACTCACATTGTTTTAATATCTTATCAATTCTTGTACACTTTCACAGATGTTATTCGCATCACATTAAAGTTTACTAAGTTAGCGTGTAGCTTTAGCGCGCGTAAACATTGAAATAAGTACGCTCGAAGTAATATTGTAAACGAAAACACAAAACAAGAACTTTCCATTTGAAAATCCGCCATTAAAAATGTTTTAGCTATAGCTATATAATATATCTTAGAATAAGAACTAGTCGTTTTGGATTATTTATTCTTTAAAAAATGGAACATTTTTTCCTTTATAAATCTGTAGAAGACTAGCAAATCTCAATGTTTTGAGATCTCTAAATTATGAGAATAGATTTCTCATCCCGTCCTTAATAGCGCATCGATTGCGAAATACCTAACCCGGATAAGATTTTATGCTTCCCTTTGTTAATCAGAGAGTATAGGAGATACAAGTACCTAATGGATTGGGTGACCGCTTTATTAACAAAGTAGATTGTGCTAGAATTGTGGTGTCTACATTTTTTTTAGCCTTTCATCGTGCTCTGCTGCGCGTATGCCATCCGCATGGCGAGGTCATGTGTCGGCTAAATACAATAGCTTCTGTAACATTGGCGAAATCAGTTCATATGGTAGAAGATTATGGAGGGAAATTCTGAGATGCCAATGTTTGTTTTTATTTTTAACTTAATGTTCGCAAATAATGCATACCGCAGCAATTAGTTATACATGTTTTTTTATTTTCCTCTTTACAAACTCCTTCATGAAATACTTTTGCAATATATTCATATTTCCTAATATGAAAGTCTTTATTTTTACTATTTTTTTTTTTGTTAACCTTTAACAACGAAAAATTTATAATATTAATAATATTTATAGATTTAAAATATGATTTTTAGGTGACGTATTTTTGTTAATGTGAGATCATAGTTTTTTTAAAGATAAAATGAACTTCCTCGCATAGAACTTTAAAAATATAGTGTCAAGGTCTTAAATTATATCTAGAACGAATTCCATCAGAATATTTAATTGTCAAATTAAGAAATAAAGAATTGTCCTGTGTGGGAGTTGAACTCATTATACAGCGGTAGCTTGGTACTTAAACTACTATGCCATATACGCAGATATGTTAACCATCAATTTAGCAACAAATTACCAATTTTTATTTAATGACTGCTGTTGTTAGTTGCAGATGACTATGACAATTTTATCCGGACTAGTGGGGAAGCGCTGACGCCTCTCAACCTGAAAATCGCCCACCCAAGTATATCATGATATATCATATTTTAGTAGCGATTGTTGGTTTGAAATTACCAGCTATAAGCTATTGAATAAGAAAGAAATCGAGTTTTAATTGTATTTTAATAAGAAATACATTTAATTGTAGTTTCCGGATCAGTGGCGGAAGGCTATTGTGAAACCATTGCCTAAGAATGACAACCCTCAACATTTTAAGGACCTTCGCCCTGTTAGTATACTGCCTTGCTTGTCTAAGGTCCTCGAAAGAGTGGTATACTTGCAAGTAACGGCCTACCTTGAAGCGAATAACATTTTACCTGACTATCAATCGGGTTTCCGTAGAGGACGTGGTACAGCTACAGCTTTGGCGGACGTCGTTGGTAATATTCTCGAAGCCAGGGATCGTGGGAAGGGATCCATATTGACGTTACTCGATTACTCCCGCGCATTTGATTCTGCAAACATCTCTTTAATGCTTTCGAAAATGTCTTTTTATGGCTTTGAACCAGAAACAATAAGATGATTTGAAAGCTATCTGACAAATCGATCTCAACAGGTTCAATTGCGCGGTGAAAATGGTTCAATGGTATTTTCTTCCTTTTGTCCTGTCACCAGAAGTTTTCCGCAGGGCTCGCTCCTCGGCCCACTCTTGTATATTATATACAGTGCCGATGTGATCCAGTGCCTGAGTGGATTCAAGTACCACATATATGCTGATGACACTCAGCTGTACCATTCATTTGAGCCCAGTAATGTAGTTGCAGCTGTAAAACTTCTAAATATGCAGTTGGACAAAGTGGCTTCTTGGTCTATGAATAACTCCTTAGTGCTTAATCCCGAAAAATCAAAATTCTTGGTCATGGGTAGCAAAAACCAAGTTAAAACAATACTGTCTGCAAAGCCAGGGGTCAAAATTATGGGCGACAGTATTGAGAGAGTGGAAACTGCTCGGAACTTAGGTCTAACCATCGATCCGGAACTCCGTTTTGAATCGTATGTAAGTAGTATTGCAAAAACTTGTTTCTACAGGCTGAAAGTGTTATATAGACTGAGACAATTTTTAAGCATACCTATGAGGAAAACGCTGATTGAGAGTCTAGTATTGTCAAAATTTAACTATTGCGATGTAGTATACGGTCCATGTCTCCTTTTACGCACGGAGCGTTTGATTCAGCGTGTGCAGAATGCATGTGCTCGATACTGTTACTGTATTCCACGACGTAGTAACATTACACCGATTTTAAATAAAAATAACGTGTTAAAAATGGATAAACGACGAAAGTTACATTTGGCAAATTTTCGGTTTAGTGTTGTTAATGGTAAGAAACCAGATTATTTGTTTAGAAAGTTAATATGGAAACAGGACAACTGCGGCCATGCCATACGTACTACTACGCGCCCGCTCCGAGTACCAGAACACAATACTGCAGCATTCAGGGGGTGTTTCAAGTATGCGGCCACACACTCTTGGAACGGCTTAGACCCGCCTTTGAGATATTTAAAAACAAAAAATACATTTAAGATTCAAATAAAAAAACGGCTACTTTCAGAGCAAAAGTCGGATGTTGCTTATAAGTGAAGAGAAAAAGAATCTTACTTGTAATCACCTATATGCTGGATCTATTATTTACCATTGATGTTATATATGTGTAAATCCTTAATAAATATTATATATGTATTATTTTAAAATATCTATAATAGTATATGTATCTATGTAATTATCGTATTGTTACTTAATATTGCTGATATGTCGCCTTCAACATTATTATTTGTTAGGCAGGTAACCAAAATTTATTAATTTTCTATTCTCTTTCCAATGCTGCAGCAATCTTTTTATATCTTCATTTCTAATAAAGAAAATAAGTGAATATGTTATTAGCATGTATGTGAATGTATGTGTATATGTATGTATGCATTATGTTTAAGTGTATGTGTGTGCGAACGTGTATGTGTATGTATATTGTATGTAAGTTACAAATGATTTTGGCACTGTGTTTAGATCTATATATTGCACCTGTATATATTTTTTTATGTTGTAAGAAAACATACTCTTACTCATTCTCTCAAAGGTTTTACCTGAAAATCAGCGCTGTATCACGTTTGTGATGCAGCTTATGCTGAGGTGAGACCTTTTTCGGTATCCTATGTACCTATTTGAATTTGTAATTATCAATTTGTATTATTTTGGAAGCCGAAATAAATGATTTTCTTTCTTTCTTTCTTTTAGTTTTAGTAATAAGGAAATATAGTTTTAATTCTCTATATAGTGACGGGTGCCACGGATATTGAGGAATCGGTATCAGTGGTCGGTCCAATGGTGATGGCAAAGAATCACGGTGGATTATCAAATCGCACGCGTTCTTCCATCTCCCCGGAAAGAATGTGCGGAGTGTGTTCAGAAGACCATAGACTTTTTTTTTCCTTGCAAGGTGGACCATGGATGTGGTCGCGCCCCGACAAATCGGTCAGGGGCGACAAGAAGAGGCGGCGCGCAACCCCATGGACCCACCCTGCAAGCACCTCTTTTCGCCGTGGGAGCGGGCCATCGGTATCCGATCTTTGTCTTCGGTGGCCCAGAAGACCATAGCCTGCCAAATAGATAATGGTGACGGCGGGTTTAGAATATAATGAGTCATTACAACTTAGTTTCCCATGTAAGCTGTAAAACCCGGCTGTGTGGGCTTGGTGATCCCTCAGCTGGGGTTTACAACTTCAGTAAGGATATAAATAATATTCTGGCTAATTTATGGCATTAACTGCAATCCTACCCGCGTCATTATCATCATGTCAACTCATATATGTCCATGTAAATTACTGAAATTTAGCATTTAATATGCTTAATTATTTATAAAACCCGATTACGAAGCGAAAAATGATGTTACAAGCGGGATTCGAACCCGCGCCTATTGGAATTCCGGCCCAATCGTGCTGCCACTACACCACCGTGACTTATTGTAGGACATGCAAATTTCGCTTCGTATCATATTTACGTCTTAAGGTGACGGTATGCTTAACTTTATCAGATATTATATATTTGTGATCACTCCCTATCTCTTAATATCGTGTTTGAAGCAGGTCATCCAAATTTTTATATTCGTTTTTTGTTTTTTTTTTAAATGTAACCAACCTGCACTAAGGAAATAATCATTGTATTACGAGGGACTTTACAAACATAATTAGCGCAGACAAGTCACACCCAAATTCAGAACAACACTTTTTGCCTCGCACAAAGTACTGTCCTACGTAGGAATCGAAGCCAGAGCACTAGTACGGATGGTATCATAACCATTACGCCTTCTGTGCAGTTGGTCATACGTATAGAGCTTTCAACATCCATACTTAATTTTTTTTATTGCTTATGGTGACAAATGAGCAAGAAGCACACCCGATGGTAAAGCCATTGCCGTCCATGGACCTTTGCTATATATGGGGTATAGCTAGGCGGCAGCCTAAAACCCAAACACACCCAGAAAGTTGGGCTTCTGGCTCTTTCGCTCTCCGAACGAAGTACAGCAACACATTGCCACTGCTTAGACGTCGATTTTCTGCGAGAGTATGGTACTACGCCGGGCGGACCGGCCCGCGGCTGTAGACAGAAGACTGTCAAGTGTGGTCCTACCATTACAGTAAATTCTTAGGAATATAATAACAATAAATTATCTTCACTTTCATATAACTAAGTGCAGCTGTCATCCTACACATATTTCAAATTAGAATAAAAATATTGCCACAATAAATATTTCAATATAACTTCGCAGTCAATAATACCTCTTTACTAATAGAGACAACTCTTAACGTCAATAAGAAACCTATTAACTTTATTGACAAATAGATTCCATATAGAGGCCTTATGGTAGCCATTGTAGGTTATCTAAACACAGATAATATGAATCACAAGTGAGTGTCGTCGAGGCTTTCTTGATCGCCATAATATTTGACGATTGTTAACTAAACATGGCGGCTGGGGAGCGGCACGGCGGCAGCTAAGTTTGCCATAATAATACATTACCATAAAAGTAATCACTAAGCAAATTGATCTGAACAATACTCAGGAAGCTGGAACGGATTCTAATATTAAATTATCATTGTTATTTAAGTTTTTTTTTATAATTCTTCATCTTCAATGCCAAAGTGGTAGTCATATATTTTGTGATTTTTATAACATACATTCATACATATCATCACGCCATATCCCTTGCAGGGTAGGCAGAGAGAACAGAGTGCCAGATAACTCTATCCTTGCATACTTCACTCGCTTCCTAAACATTCATAATTCTCTTCATACACGCTCGCTGGTTTCGGAAACTCTTGACTCCACCTTCCTTCAGTACGTGACCAATCTGGTCTAGGTTGGTGAATCTCGGTCGCCCCCGGTACCTTCCACACGCTCCTTCCACTTTCGCATTGTAAGTATATCTTCTTAACCAGACGTTCGTTCGATTTTTCATAACATTTGCCATATAACTATAATTTAGCGTTTAATATGCTTGCATATTTATAAAAACCCGATTACGAGTGAAAAATGATTGTCACAGGTGGGATTCGAACCCACTACCTCGCACGGCGAAGAAAGGAGTTGCACGGTGGATTTATGGGGTCACGCGCCGTCTCTTCCGTCACCCCGGACCGATTTGGCGGGACGAGACGCATCCATAGTCTCTCGCTACAAGTTTTTTTTTTTACTACAAGTTTTAAATACTATACGGTTAGTATATACGAGCTTATCCGAATAATCTCTGACAAATATTCATGCTCAGAGCCATAGATTATGATAAAGATAACATTTTTGATAATTTTGAAATTTACGTGTAATCCACAGATTTTGAACATTAAAATGATCAAGAGATGAGTAACCACCCACTAGAGCTAGTAGTTTTATCTCCCGCGGGTGATTAGAATTCAACTAAGCCACTCATTCCTTGTCTTCTTTACCCATCTAGTGGCGAAAGTAATACGTTTGCGAGCTTTAAGAATAGTCGAGTTTGAGAATAGTCCGTCACCTTCAGAGAGGTTGACCGCGTGAGGGCGACGCCGCGACGCCCTGACAGTTAGCCGGGGTGGCGACGGGGGATTGTACCCGCAAGGGTAACCCGTTGGGCTGAACATGGATGTCAAGGAAGCGGTACCAGTGATCGGCCCAATAGCAAAGCGGAGAGAATACGGAGGGATAAGGGGTCACGCGCCGCCTTTCCATCACCCCGGATGGAACGGAGGGCGCGTGTCTAGACCATAGTCTGCCAAAATAAAAATACTAATATCCTCTATTTCAATTCACACAGAAGTCAATTTTGTTTATAAAATGATTGTTCTCTATAAAAAGTAAAAACAATAATTAGGATAATATAGATCCAATATGACGATGAAATTGTGTTAAGAACGTTATTCAGTTCACTGATAGTACCTACATGAAGCTTTATAAGTAGTTTTAGCTCACTACAAGGTCGATAAGGCGGCAGTATTAATTTCACCAATTTATGAAACTCTTTCACTCTGTTTAGAAAGAGTACCTATCTATTACCCTCACTTGATGCTGTAAATAAGTTGATATTTGTAAAAAGTAATTTTATTTCTCGAGTATGCTTGCATCCGCTTGTATTCTTTGGTTTAAATCAATGGTTATGACTTTTAATGGTTAACTCTACCATGGATCTGTATCCATGGATGGACCTGTATCCTGAGTGCTGTGACTCATGTCATACCATTTCATAAGTCTTGCACTTGACAACCACGACGAAATAACTCTTTAACACCAACTAGCAAACATTATATAGGTACAGTGATGCTTTATCAGAGCTCCAAATAGGACGAAGAACATTGGATACGTACCCTAGAAGTACGCAGAAATACTTAAACTATAAGATCGGATCATTGTCGGTCCAATAAAAAAGGGCATAGTAATGGAAATCGATATTTACTCTTCTTTATTCATAAAATTTCTATAGCTTATTCTTCTTCTTCTTTTTATGTATTGCCAATACACCATATCAGTTACTTATACGAGCCATTGTTGCAAGTGTCCAGTTAAAATTATCTTCACGTTCTTAATCTCTTCAGGTAAGTCATTGTCCGTCAGTAAGTCGAATTGTCCACCAACAGTGCTATGGCAACACTGTTAATGGTATCTTGTGGGTATTTTGATGGAAAACGAAAACGTTGTAAAGCATTTTTATATGATATTCACAACATCCCAGTAGTTCCGCCGCATCACATTACATAAAATTCCATCAAAATTATCTAATATAACACGTTAAAACACTAAGATATCGAATATAATACAAGAGCACTACGTGGCGTTTTAGATTCCCCTTCTATAGCTTTATTGTTATTTGAAGAGCTACTGTCGAATTTCTGGCACAAGGCCCCCATAACCAATCATATGGTGGGTTATGGTGGCACGCGCCGCCCTTCTGTTGCTCGGACGAAATGGACGTAGTGTGTACAGACCATAGCCTGCCAAAAATAAAACAAAAAAAAAATATGGCAAGAACTAAGACATATAAAACTGTTCAAAACATTTTTAATAACACTTCGCAGTTGGTATCTGTGTGTGTCTGTGGCCAACATCGTGTCAGCGATAAGTCTTCCCTTCGGTAGATACAATAGCTGTAAGGGCACTAACGAATATGGACAAACACAATGCCTGTAAATTGCACCAAAATGACGAACGGTCCACGGTCTGCGCGCTCGCCTCCGGCACTCAAGCTCTTATTACAAGAATGCCAGAATGAATCACGATAAATAGAATTATTTAATCAGTATTAATTTGACTATGCTTAATATCCGTATGATAAAAGTAAGTATACAATGATTACGAGCCCTTCCTTACTCATGGGTATTGTAAAAATCAATTTAGGTTTTTTTTTTTAGTACCAGATAGATTTATTGGATTTAAGCAGATAACATTTCTAGACGGTAAATAGTTGACATAAAACCCTATGTCAACTTGTGTGGCCAGGAGTGATGTAGTAGAGTAATTGCCCACCATTTTTTGGTAGGCTGTGATCTGGATACACGCCGGCGGTGGAGCGTGTCCCCGACGAGGATTTCCTCTTGGACTCCCCCGCCGCCTCCTTACGCGGGACGACTGCCTCGCAGAAGTACTGTATTTCTTGTATCCAACGGTTTCTGGTGACCTTTATAATGCTGTCAGTCCCCCCTGCATAACATACGTTATGTACATATACGGTCTATGAAGAATTTAACTATTAAAAGAGTTAAATGTAATTTCAGTGCGCCGTGTAGGAGCATACCAGAAATATTAATGTAGTTCACTTAAATATATTTAATGCTGTGATGAGTTTATGAATTTTCTTTCATTGTAATGGTTTTATTATAAAATACGTCGATAAATTGATCTACTATAGTCACGTTAGTCAAATGACTTACTATAGGGGTTTATTTAGAGATTACCTCCTTTGCATATTAGGGTTTATACCTATACTACGTGACCGTTTCAGGGAAGAAAACTAGGTCATAAATGGGTGGTTACACAAAATCTTTCTGCCCCTTAGCTGTCTTAGTCTTTTACGACATTTATGAAAAAAAATTGTATGTAGTGACGCAATAGGGATATAATTCAACACCGTTTCATAACCGTGGTTGTCGTACAAGACGACTAAGTGGTTTGATATGAGAATACCATCTACGCAATGGAAAGAAAATTTTGAAATTATATCCTATAGGTACTTGCCTATTTAACTACACACGGTATAATAAATTAATATCCCTCCCATTGTAGGCTTAAGCCCACTAGTGGGACACATAGTCCCTTTTCGGATAATATGACATTTTCAATCTCTGTCTATTGTTGAGAGTCCGGTTCAACGAACATATATAGGTCGAATAAGAAATAGATAAACATGTACGTATATTATTTTCAAAAATACTGTATACTTTGAATCAAAAATTTAAACTAAACTACAAGCAGTACTAAATATCTAAGTATTCACAATAAGTGCTCAGTTATAACTCTAGGCTCTTATCGCAAACAGCACGTGGCTTGAGTTACCTTTTAAAATAACTAGGTACAATGTTTTCCGCGCGCTTGAAAATACTAAAGCTGACATCACAACCTTGTTATTAGACACTTTCTCTGTTAGATGGTTAAGTGCTTTCCTTCCTTATAAGTCAATGACAAATTTAAGATGCTGTTGGCTACCTTTAAAACTAACAAGAATTGCTTTGAGTATACGTTACTAACAATGCCAGAAGCTATGCTTGTAATGCCGCTTTTCGATAAATTGACACTCGTTAACTTGAATTTCTCTTTAATTTAATTTTCTCGGCCTCTTGAAAAATATGTACTACATAAATTGATTTAAACTAACATTAATTAATCTCATCGGTAACTTAAAGTTAAAGGATTATCTTGTCCGCCGATATGCAATAATTTTAAAACTGGCTCCCCGGGTGGGAGATTAAGTAATTCTATAATAATTTGAAGTATTTATCATGTACAAATGTTTTTTTATTATTTTTTTAATGTATTTTTTTAGTAGTAAGCTATGGTATAGTCGCATCCCTATCGATCCGTCTGGGGCGATGAAGGGGTCGGCGAGCGACTTCATAACTTGCCCCGCACGAATCTTTGTACCCCGTGCGGGCGGGCTTTATTTCAGACTTACTCTTATGTCCATATAAAAACTTAACTATTACAGGTTTCTTTGCTGTTTCTACTTACTTATTAGGTTAATTAATAAAACAGATCATTACATGCCAATTACAAATATTAATAAGATTAAGTAGGTATAATAAAATGTCAAAGTATAAAAGGAATAAAAGTTAATTAAATTGCATAAAGTTAAATATTAATATCAATGTCAAATTTAGAATGTCAATATTTTAAGATAAATAAAATTAAAAATATATAAATAATCTTTGAAAACGTCCGAAATTAATTATAATTGACATGTAGTCCAATCGCATGTCTCATAATGGGGCAGTCAAATCGGCCCGCTACGACCTTCAGGATACGGTTAGTGCCGCCCCTTAATATCTAATGTAATTTTAAGCTGTCAGGCTTCACGTGGTGGTTTTACCCACACAGAAACCTGATAATTTACGGTGACTAAAATCTCTTTAAAATTTAAACACATTACAATTTATATATTGTTATCATTTATGTATATCAGTGTGACCGAGCGGCTTGATCAATTTGGGAGATCAAAAGTGATAAATGTTCTGATATGTTTACAGGTGATTTTCAGCCATTTCTGGTACCGAAGAGACGATAAAATGCCGTGTCCCAGTTCCTGAAGCTATCGACCATCGCTCTAATGGTGCGACGGCTAGTAGCAACGGCCGACATCGTCAAATCGACATCAATGATTGTAACGAGCAACGAGGGCTCTACCCACCATGTAAACCTCGAGCGTATGCTGTGCTGTATTCTCCCCAATTATGGCGAGATCCCTACGGCTACTACTGGTTTTATCTCTCCTTCTTGGCGTACATGGCTTTGCAGGTACTTGTCGAAGCAATTGTGTCGATAAAGATGCCTCTTAAAGAATGTAACCAAATGTGCCTGTCGAAAGGGGTCAAATTTTGAAAATGCTCCTATGGCAAATACACATATGCGAGGTATAAATAAAGTATGGTGGTAAAGTGACCGCTGAGGTAAGCAATGGATATGTATCTTCTTCGTCCTGAGATTTTTGAACTTTAAGTGGTATGTAATATAGAATTCGGTTTAATAAATCATTACCCATTTGGTTCCACGAAAGTTGCATCGTACGCCTTTGTAAAGCGGTGCGATATAAGGAGCTTTCAACAGATGAGCCAATTTGTTGTGCGAAATGCGACTGTACTTTTCAATTTTTTTGGACTGATAAAGGACAAAAATCTTGATATAGTAAACATGCGTAATTTTTTTGTGTAAATATGCGCGTCGTTGTTGCATTCCGTTTCGTATTACGTAATCTGTAATTAAAATTTATTACATAGGCTTTTTAGTGCCTTAAATTTTGCTTAATTTTAACATTTTCTCACGTGTTATACGTGAAAGTATTAGGTTTACTTTGCTTCCATTGAACATATTCAAAAGTTATTAGCCATAGTTTTATAGCCAGCCGCCTGCCTGACCTCAACTCTCCTTGGAAATGTAATTGTTGATCTGACGCCATCAGATGGTGTGGGCCCAGGTACGATATATAGCTCTTATTCGTCTTTTACGACATCCACGAGCGAAGTAAGGGTTTTAAGTAAGGATTATAGTACTTAATATTTGATAAATGTAGTTTGTTTTAAATATTTAAATCGTTAATTTTGATACGATTATGATAGTTTAAACGTTATGAATTGAAAAGTCTAATTTAAATATGGTTGATTTAATTTTGGTGGGATTTTTATATGAAATTTCTTTAATAATCGAATATATATATGATTCATCACTTTTTCTCACATAATGATTACTATTAAGAATGTTATTGAGTAACTGTATGGAGCTCCATAACTCTAATTGAAACCATCAGAGCGAATTAAAAATATATCCGAAACTGTAACCGAAAATTACGAAAATCAGATAATTTCAGATTGGGTCGAGTGTATGAGACACATTACGACAGAGTTTCTTTCAATCAGCTGAACTGACAGCCAAAACATAAGTCTCTTCTAAGGAAATAATATTACAGTTTCGGATAATTTCAGATAGGTTATAGTGGTTTTTGACCTGCAGACCTGCAGACCCTAGTCGACACAATGACAGAAGATTGTAAGAAAAGGGGTCTACGCGTGAATGTGAACAAAACCAAAATAATGGTCTTTGAAAGAGATGAAGCCAGAACAGATGTAATAGTAACAATAGGTAATGATGTACTAGAGCAAGTGGATGAATTTGTTTATCTTGGATGTGGATTTAGCCGAGATGGAAGGTACACCACTGATATAGAGCGAAGAGTGAATGCGGGAAATAGAGTGAACGGAGCGTTGGGGCAACTTCTCGGTAGCCACCACCTCAGCCAGAAGGCACGTGTAGCAATACATAACGCAGTGCTTGTCCCAACATGACTGTATGGAAGCGAGAGTTGGGTATGCAGAAAAGAGTATGAAAGTAAAATTAATGCGGTCGAAATGCGATCTCTGCGGAAAATCTGTGGAGTTAGGCTGACCGACCGCATTCGTAACGACGACGTAAGAGAGCGAGTAGGTATGAAAGAGAGTATTAGTGTAAAGATGCGAAAGGGAATGCTGCGATGGTTCGGACATGTGGAAAGAATGCCGAACGAACGTCTGGTTAAGAAGATATACAATGCGAGACTGAGACTAACCTACCTAGACCAGATCGGTCATGTACTGAAGGAAGGTGGAGTCAAGAGTCTCCGAAACTGGCGATCGTGTATGAAGAGAATTATGAATGTTGAGGAAGCGAGTGAAGTATGCAAAGATAGAGTTCTCTGGCACTCTGTTCTCTCTGCCTACCCTGCAAGGGATATGGCGTGATGATATATATGTATGTATGTATGTTCGAGGTCTGTATGAGATACATTACGACAGAGTTTCTTTCAATCAGCCTTACTCTGTCAGTACAGCTGATTGAAAAGCTAATCAAAAGTCTGTATATGTATTTGTAGAGCCAAATGAGAATAATAGGAAAATCACCACACTCAGTATTTAGTTTTTAAAGTTCTCTGTAAATCCTGCACTGCGCTAACTGCAGAGATGGCGTAATAGTAAAAATACCTACCTACTATCCCATTGCCGCGAGCAGGACAATGCCCCATCAAATGTTGTTCTGAGTCTGGGTGTAATTTGTGTCCTTTAATTATATGTTTGTAAATTCCCCCGCAATACAAGGATTATTTCCTTATTGCAAGGTGTTGTCCTCTAAAAAAATTTAGTATCCGTAAATAGAACTATCTGAAACGGATAATAGTCGGATAATCTGAAATAATTTCACATCAGTAACCGTATTTGATATTCTGATATCCGTATCTGTATCCAAATCCGAAACTTCATATCCATAATTGGCACCTCAACATTTTTCAGTTACTATAATATAAGAAGGTAGATCGTCGTAATACTTCTTAAAATTAAAGATTCAAATATATACAGATAAAGCAGTTTACTATTTTTATCCAGCTTAACGGCGCAATCGCGAGGCTAATGGTTCGTACTACAATACAATGTTAATGCTAACTCAAGTGTAAGATATGATGGCCAGCTCGCGCCTTTATAAATACATACAATCGGCCAAAGTAACATCAGACAGCTCTGGATATCAAACAAGGTTTGTCAACAAAGAAAATATATTTATTTTAATAAACCTTCCGTGCCAGTGCCGTGGGTTCGATTCCCACGCAGGACATTACCTTGTGCGATCCACAAAGTATTGTTCTGAGTGTGGGTGTAATTTGTCTGCGTTAATTGCATGTTTGTAAAGTCCCCCGCGATACAAGGATTATTTTCCTTAGTGCAGGGAGGTGTATTTTAAAAAAGAAACGATTATCCAATAGAGTTCTACTACTTTACAGTCATTCTCCTGGTAATATGCCAGCCAGTTTTTATGACTCTTACGGAGAAGTAAATAATGGCAACACGTTCGATTTTTAATTCATCACCAGGCAAGGAATTCGTAATAAATAATAAAAGTGTAATAATTTGTTTCAGTATCCATCATGTCCGGTCGTAAAGGAACCAGTATGAGTATAATTATACTGACCTTGGTGTTCTGCTGTTGGGCGGTAGTGTCTACGGATGCATCATTGACCCCTCGCTGCAAATTGAAACGTCACCCGCATAAAGCTATGCAAACGGATCTTACTGGACGACGCTGCTGGGATGATATTACGATTATGTCTTGTTGGGGATACTGTTTGTCTTACGAGGTATTTATCTACTATTTACTTACTAGTTTCTGGGGCTGTTACCCAATCGTTTAAGTCAAAACATTTTATCATTCAATATTACTTGTAAATATGTTTTATAAGTTGAAAGAGTCCTCAGTCAGTCCTCCCGTGACCATGATCACTGTAAATTTTTCGAAACGCCGGGAAATTAAAAATCAAATACAAACGCGATAGAATTCATAAAAGTAGTTTTATTTAAAAAGTTAAAATGGATGAAGATTTTATTCTAATTTTTTTATAACCAAAGTAAAATTAAAAATTCTTATATATTATGACGGTATTATCCACAACAGTGTAGATAATAGCGTAACATTAGGTTTTCTAAAATGATCATAGCTAAAATTCGCAGTCTCTGGAAGTCCTCAAATTTTCTCATTCTTTGGCGACTTACCACTAGAACAAAGCATTCACATACCACATTGATTAAAGTATAAAAGATATTAGTGGGAACGCATACAGGTAATTAATAAATGATCACTCCTTACTCACTCTTATTTTAAAGGCGATTTTGCAGATTAGTTTATGAATTTGATAATTTGTAATGCTGTGTGGTAGCGTCTAGGAATACTGCTAATTCTTATATTAATCGAACTGTCGTAAAGTATAACTACAAGTTTAACATCGAAATGGACCAACTCCATTTGATGCCGTCTGGCCAACTTTTTTTTATTGATTTAGGTAGCAAACGAATTGGTAATCTAACATTGATATGTTTATTATAATTACAGATATCCGATTGGCAATTCCCTTACAAAGAATCCCATCATCCGGTATGCGTCCATGGTGAACGTAAACACGCTTCAGTGAAACTTCGCAATTGTGATCATGGTGTGCAACCCGGAACTGATGTGTATCATTATGTTGAAGCAACATCTTGCAAGTGTCAGGTCTGTATTTCTTTCACACTTGATAGTTTAATGCTGATCTATAAATGTGTTGACTTCACATCTTCGTTTTATAATCTATACTGATAGCTTCTTTTTTGGCGCGCTATGGTATAGTCATACTTCACCCACTCCATCCGGGGCGGCAGAACGACACCATGATCTGCCATTCACATACCTCTCTACGCCGTATGAGCCGTCCAGTGGAACCCGGTGTCAAGTCAGATGGCTTGTTAAAGTTTCATTTCGAGTTATCTCTCTTTTCTTTTTTTTTTTTTTTTTGTGTGTCTTAGTTGTTAGCTGGGGGGGCACACTTAAAACATTACTTATTTTTACTGACCGTCGCGCCGCCTACAGATTGGTTGTACAAACTTAACTGCTGCCATTTTGTCCTGCCTGTCAAACGTTTGACAACTAAGAATTGTTATTTTTTGTTCCTAGCGTAGGTACTTATTGTCATCGATCTATTTTCGGTTATTGATATTTTTCTGAAAATTATCTCAAGTTTCAATGTTAGGCTGATAT
Organism: Lymantria monacha; assembly: GCA_905163515.2. NCBI lineage: Eukaryota > Metazoa > Arthropoda > Insecta > Lepidoptera > Erebidae > Lymantria > Lymantria monacha. Next base: position 6,697,835 of record LR991087.1, read on the forward strand.
TATTATTTTTTTTTGTTTAATTATCAGCTGATATGTTTTTTTTTTATATTTCAGGGTAGCTTTCATAGTAAAAGAAAATTCTATGTAATTATACATACACATGTAGATATGTATATATATTACTTCAACTTTAGTTCACCGCCTAAACTCTGGGTGGCAGCACTTTCCATACATGCATATTTTATCATCGAGTTGCCACTCTTTTTCAATTTAATAACTTTACTCTTTGGTTGTTAGCCTCAGATGGCTATGACAACTTTACCCGGACTGTGGGTGAGCGCTGAGGGCTCTCAACCCGTAAAATCTCTCTTTTCCATAGATGTTAGCTTCTTATTGTATCTTTTAGTCGTCTTTTACGCCACTCATGGATGAGATAAAGTGGTGGTGAATTGTATTCTTAGATTACTCAGTCATTATACAGAAAAGTTTACCTATTATCGGTGAACGATATTCAAGCATATCTACTCCAAGACATCTTTACTATATGCCTAGTATGCCTTATTACGCAAGCCCTGTCTTATTAAGTACCTACCTAAGTACCTGTTCATTCACCAGTGTCATTGGGTTCTCAATATTAAAATCAGATAAAATCGAGATTCTTCCATGTTTTTAATATGATAATGTCTATTTTGCGAATGTTGTAGGAGGTTGACTAAAGGACTTAAGTAGGTACATTACAACATTAGAAGAAGGTTCGAAATAAATTGCATCTGATCAGCGAGTTAGGTCCCTTCTGTTGTGGTACTTAATGCTAGGACAATTATATCCTATAGTAGTTTATTAAGGTTTGTTCAATAAGTTTTTGTTGCTTCCAGGTGTGTTCATCCGATGACACAAGTTGCGAGTGGCTACCACCGGATTCGTCTCTCCTTGGAGGGCTTATTCTAAAAGAAGAAATTGAAGAGGAATTAGAACAAACACTTTAATTTGAATGGAATTTTGACCTTGATATTTATTAATTAATTTAAAAATGTTGCAAGTTACGCTTAAGATATTATTAATTTAAATTAAATATTTTAAATTCATGTTGTGTTTATTTTTATCATCCTCGTCCTTATCATTTATGCTATAGACAATAGAATCTAGAGAGTTAGAGATCCGTCTCTTGATTATACTCAACTTAAATCACGAGTCAGAGTGGAGAGAGTCTGAGTGGAGACCTGGTGACCTGTACACAGGTATTTTTAATGCCCACTACAGGCACCAGCGATCCACAACTTAGCTTATTTACTTCTTGTTTTATGTTGTTAAACCTATATATTGTTTTAAATTAAGTTGTGGTGAGAAAGTAAAGAAATTTATTTATTATTTACTTATACAAGAGAAGGAAAACTCGAAACAAAGCCATCAACACGTCTGACCTGTGCAGTATAGTAGGTTAATTTCCCACCCATTACGGAGGAGGATCGAGCCCGGCAATGGGACATATATGAGCTGAAATGATAAAATTACAAGTCATGAGCTTATCAATTAATATCAACGACACAGCTGAGAAATGGTTTGTAACTATTATGGAAATAGATTATAGACCTATTTACGCAGCAAAGTACTTAAGGAAAACACTGAACAACCATTTAAAAATTAATGCTATGATCTTTATACTTCTCTTTAAGTAGTTTAATTCAAATATTGTCTTGTTATTTCAAAAGTTATTTGTGATATTAATGAATCTGATAAGTCGTTTGCCAGCAATTATTTGACAGCCCGCAGTCCATAACTCATGATGATGTACCTTCAGTGGGCAATTCAAGCAATTTTTGCTTTTATTCGCCTACGTTTTTGGTATAAGAATGTATAATAATTAGATACACCCTTTTAATTTTAATTGCGTTTTTATTACCTAAGATATCGAATATCTTCATCTACGGCGTATAGTAATATAAACTACAAATCATGGCCTACATTCAACTCTGCTAAGTATATATCACCACTGATGCGTAGCAAGAAATGCGAACACGAACTGAAATTCTTCCTTTATGATAGGAGAGTGTTCGTTATAGTTATACAATTATAACATAATTAAAAAAATAATCTATTAATAATAATTAAATCAGTTATCATTTATTAGCGTAGGCCTCCGTTATTTTTTGAAAAGTTACGTTTACATAGGTATTGTACGACTACAACGACTTACCACGGGCCACACGCTGACTAGACTTAAGATCAATTTTCTTTAGCCATCTAATATTTAACAAAATGTCACTTTTCAAGTTATAATCGTAAACAACAGGTTAAAAATTACATTTAAATCAGTGTACAGTAATTTAATATTAGATTATTTTGTTCTGCAAGAATACATGTGTTCGTATAGAACGTTAGATTATTTTTTGAAATGAATGTTATTTTAAAGTCCATAACTGTTCTAAAGCTATAATTTATTATAATTCATAGGTAACGCTTCACAGCGAGCACGCATTCAAACAGGTAATTTTACGAAGTGAAGTAACATTTTATGACAATAAAAATAATATACGTTTTTTAACAAACCTGTCGTTATAACGCATTTTCGACATATAGCGTTTGCGAACACTACTCTATGACTTCTATTCAGTGATGCCAATTTAGCATATTTTATGCTAAATTTAGCATATTTTCATGTTGTTTAGCACACTTTTTTGCTGTTTAGCATATAGCATATTTTTTAGCATATTCAAAAATTATATAAATGCGTACAACGTAAATTTTGTAGGTTTTTATATAAAAAGCTATACAGTTATTATATACATTTATATCCTTTTCTCTTTGTATTTCGTACGGTAGGTCTCGATATCCTTCCGTTACGACGTATGTGTGCCGTATGCTTACATCCATTTATTACTCATAATTGAATAATATAATCGAAAATTCAAATGCACTATCTCGTTGTTCGTTATTACCGCCGAATCAATACACAGGGCTTCATTCGCACTGCCTGCTTGCTGCCCACAGGTGCGAACGTGTATTGCACAATATGCACCTACCAGTCAAATTATTGCACTGCTCAACTCATTGATTGCTAAGTATCCGGCGGTTGATATATTTTTCACCAAAATCGATGTTTTTTAAAATTGTGTTTGTTCAAATTACTGAAATTTTTAGCATTTAATATGCTTAATTATTTATAAATACCCGATACGAAACGAAAAATGATGTCACAAACGGGGTTCGAACCCGCACCTATTGGGAATCCGGCCCAACCGTGCTGCCACTTACACCATTGTGAACTATTTTAGGACATGCAAATTTCGAATCATATTATATCTTACGTCTTCAAGGTGACGTATGCCATCTATCGGACAATGTTTACACATTGTATAGACTTAACACTTCAAACTTTACAGTTAGAATTGTATTAAACGAGGACACAACCTTGTTATTCAAATTACTGAAATTTTTAGCATTTAATATGCTTAATTATTTATAAATACCCGATACGAAACGAAAAATGATGTCACAAACGGGGTTCGAACCCGCACCTATTGGGAATCCGGCCCAACCGTGCTGCCACTTACACCATTGTGAACTATTTTAGGACATGCAAATTTCGAATCATATTATATCTTACGTCTTCAAGGTGACGTATGCCATCTATCGGACAATGTTTACACATTGTATAGACTTAACACTTCAAACTTTACAGTTAGAATTGTATTAAACGATGACACAACCTTGTTATTCAAATTACTGAAATGTTTAGCATTTAATATGCTTAATTATTTATAAATACCCGATACGAAACGAAAAATGATGTCACAAACGGGGTTCGAACCCGCACCTATTGGGAATCCGGCCCAACCGTGCTGCCATTTTTCGTTTCGTATCGGGTATTTATAAATAATTAAGCATATTAAATGCTAAAAATTTCAGTAATTTGAATAACAAGGTTGTGTCATCGTTTAATACAATTCTAACTGTAAAGTTTGAAGTGTTAAGTCTATACAATGTGTAAACATTGTCCGATAGATGGTATACGTCACCTTGAAGACGTAAGATATAATATGATTCGAAATTTGCATGTCCTAAAATAGTTCACAATGGTGTAAGTGGCAGCACGGTTGGGCCGGATTCCCAATAGGTGCGGGTTCGAACCCCGTTTGTGACATCATTTTTCGTTTCGTATCGGGTATTTATAAATAATTAAGCATATTAAATGCTAAAAATTTCAGTAATTTGAATAACAAGGTTGTGTCATCGTTTAATACAATTCTAACTGTAAAGTTTGAAGTGTTAAGTCTATACAATGTGTAAACATTGTCCGATAGATGGCATACGTCACCTTGAAGACGTAAGATATAATATGATTCGAAATTTGCATGTCCTAAAATAGTTCACAATGGTGTAAGTGGCAGCACGGTTGGGCCGGATTCCCAATAGGTGCGGGTTCGAACCCCGTTTGTGACATCATTTTTCGTTTCGTATCGGGTATTTATAAATTGTGTTTGTTTTTCTTTCTTTTTAGGGGTGGGCCACGGTCGGCCCACTCCTCGCACAACTCCGTCCGGGGCGACAGAGGGGTGTAAGCATGCACACCCGTAACCCACCCGTGACACGTCGCCTTCGTCGTTGGGTCGACCACCGGAGCAAAGTGACTTGACGTCAGTGGCCGGCCCGACGGAATACCCCCTGAGGAGTACCCTCTCCTTGACCGACGTCTCCCCCTCGGAAGACGTCGGTCTTTCCTCACGCGGTCAGCCTCTTGGGTGGTTACGCCGTTACGGACTAATTCCCCGATCCAGTCACCCGCGTTTAAAATTGTGTTAGGAGAAAACAGGCAAAGAAAAATCTTAGCACAATTTTTAGCATATTTATGAAGCACTTGGCATATTTTTGGCATAATTTTAACACCATTTTAGCATATTCTTCATTGGTCTTGTTGGCAACACTACTTCTATTATGTACATCACTATTTGGTCTACGCCGCTGTCATTCAATATTTGGGATACTTACCTATTAGCGATGGGCTGTAGCGGGTTATTTGGTTAACGAAACGAAACTATCTATCGAATGCCAATAGCGGTTTTTGAAACACGCTATTTCAATAGCGGGTTTTTTTTGCTACTATACTAACGTGCACACGAACGGGCGAGCGTCGCGGTCAATATTTCGGTAACATATTCGGACTACCTATGTGTATTGAATCGTATCTACTATCTATATAAGCGAAATATTCATTGCATAGGTATATCGTTAATGTATCTGAACTTTTCAATTAAAATAGTGTGACAGGAACATAATGTAAAAATTAAGATCGCAGCGAGCCGCTGGATGCAGGTGGCGCAGGACCGCGCGCTGTGGCGTTCTTTGGGGGAGACTTATGTCCACCAGTGGACGGAGAAAGGCTGATGGATAGATAGATAGATAAAAAACACCCAGACGCAATACAAATAACTGTGTACATCATACAAATAATTGTACTGTGTGAGTATACTCTGGGACTATCAAATTTAATATTTATACTCAAAAGTAAGCGACACGTCTATAATACACAATGTCGCTAAACACGTGAATTAGATAATGATTAGTTCAAGGCCACATAATTAGGCATCAACCTGCAACTAACAATTATCTAAGTACCTAATGACGAATAACAAAAATAATCTTCCAAAAAATGCATCTTATTTCAAAGGCTCTAAGGGCTAAAGTCAAAGGACAAACGCAGCTTTGGCGTGTGTGTGTATGAAAGAGACAAAATGATCATTGATGAAAGAACCGATGTCCCAGCCATGTCGCGATCGCGATAGCTGTTAGCCACAGAGTTGTTGTTAGCTATAACTAGCTACAATAGCGAGTAGCGATTGTTAGCTGCCGATAGCGATCGAGTATTACCGAACATGATTGAGTTAATAGCTGTTAGCAGGTTATTGTAGTACGACAAAACTATCTAACCGCTATTGTGCCGATAGATAGTTTCAATAACCAGCTAAGTTGCGCAACGACCATCTCTATTACCTATTGGATATTTTGAAAATTAATTGTTGTTCGTGGTTTATTGTTTCATTTCTGTTATAAATGACAACAATCATGCAGTTATTTACATATACTGTTTAATTTACGGATTATATTGTGTAGTAAGTGAGTGATAATTTAAAAACTATCACCTACAACGAAATTGCGGTACGCACTGGTGTTATGGGAAGTGTTAGTCATGAAACACTGCATTGTATTTATTGTTTTGTACCTTTGTTTATGTAAAATTCAATCATCAATATCTAGCAAATTGGAATCGGATTCCTTAATTAAAACAAATTCAACTTCGGAGAAAAAGGTATGGAATATAAAACTTGATATATTCTTTTCGAAAACATTGCCTACAGTAATTACGAGAGCACCGAATACTGATGTACGATTCAAATGTGAAGCGATTATGAATTATACTAAGATAGATCAATACACGAAAAACAAAGAAGGTGCGATTACATTACTTCAAGAATCACCTCCAGACCATATTCAACAGAAATTATTAGAAAATGTAAAAGTATATTGGTTGAAGGATAATAAATTTATCGAGGATAGTCCCAATCTGAGGCTGAAAATTATCACTAAAATAGATAAGACTAATGGCACTGTGAGTACAAATCTTAGAATAAAAGATATAACTCCAGCTGATAAAGGGAATTACTCATGTGTGATCAAACAAAATTACGAAAAAAAACAGACGTGTCAGCTTAAAGTTGAAGAGAATGCTGACAACTATGATATTCCTACATATGCATCATTATTTCCTAATACAGATAGCTACAGTCAACTAGACTTGAATATCCATTCCACTCCTATTCTACAGTCTGAGAATATACAAACAGACATTACAGAAATACCAGATACTGCCCCTCGAAAGTTAGAACCAATATGCCAGGAATATTTAGGAGTGGCATGTGAGAAACACCTTAAAGGGCAGTTTGTTTATATTCCATTTGATACCAGCCAGGCTGATCTTGAAGACAAACTGATGACTGCTTTTAAAGTAACCAGATATTCAAATGATATAAGTCCGCGATGTGAGGGATATGCTCTGCCCAGCTTGTGCTACTCAACTTTTCCAATATGTAGAGACGCTTTCACCACAAACAGTAACTTCTTTAAAGAAGTCATATCCATTCTACCAGACTCAATTACTACAAGTAAAACTAATGTAGATGGATTGCCCGAGATTGTCTTTGAAAATTTACCAAATGGTAAATTACCAAACATGTATTTTAAACCAAATAACTCATTTGCATTAATGTTTAATTACCGTTATAACTCATCTGTTCTTAGACGTGTTTGTAGACAAGATTGTGAAATATTGGAGAATCAATTATGTCAAAAAGAGTATGCAATAGCAAAGCGGCATCCACATATAGGACAACAGTTGAAGCTTGAAGAATGTCAAGATCTACCTAAAGATGATCCTGACTGTTTAAGAATCAGTATTGGTGCAGTCATGGTATCAGATGATGAATGTTACTGGGAAAAAGGTGATGGATACCTTGGCAGAGTCAATGTGGCTGATAATGGAATGCCTTGTGTTGAATGGTCAAAACAATTACATGTTAGATTGTCTGACTATCCTGAACTAGCTGGTACCCATAGCTACTGTAGAAATCCTGGAGGGGTCAAAGAGCAACCATGGTGCATTGTAGAGAAAGATGGCAAAACTGATAAGCATCTTTGTGACATTCCAAAATGTGCTCATAAAATTTGGATTTATATAGTCATAGTTTTTCTTTTAATAACATTGGCTATTATTGGATTTATTATCTGCTTGTGTTATCGACATAAAAATAAAAATAATGCTGCTGCCATTAGAGACATTAATCTACCGAATGCTGATAAAAATATTTATGGCAATTCTAGACTAAATTCTCCAGTAGAAATGAATGAATTGTTAACAAATAATGTTAGCAATCAACCACATCTGACACGAAACACTCGAAGTGGTGGGGTCTTGCGTATACCACAATACATGTTATCGCAAATAAAATTCTTAGAAGAATTAGGTGAAGGTGCATTTGGAAAAGTCTATAAGGGAGCTTTGAAGAAAAATGGTGAAACTCAGTTTGTGGCAGTTAAAGCATTGAAAGAGAATGCTTCAGCTAAAACTCAAGCAGATTTTAGAAGAGAAATAGATTTAATATCCGAATTAACACATGATAATATTGTTTGTATTGTTGGTGTAGCATTAAGAGAGGAACCTTTATGTATGCTGTTCGAATTTATGGCTCGTGGTGATCTTCATGAATTCTTGATGGGACGAGCCCCACCTTCCGGGAAGGGCTTGCCTGCAATGAGGTTGTTAAATATTGCTCAGAACATTGCATCTGGAATGCAATATCTTGCTTCTCACCATTATGTGCACAGAGATTTGGCAGCTAGAAACTGCCTAGTTTCTGATGATTTCACTGTGAAAATATCAGATTTTGGACTATCCAGAGATATTTATAGCTCTGATTATTACAGAGTGAGTATATTCTTTCATATATTTTTCCCTGTTGATAGTATTTTATTGCTAAGTGTCATAGACTGGTACATGGACAATGGACTAATCTTAAATATATTACTCTATATTATTTGTACAATAGTTTAACTAATCTCTTACAATATTATTATGTGACACCTATGAAATTCTGTACCTGAAATTACAAAAAAGTCGTCATACACCAGTAAGAGAACGTACTTGGTGGCAGGATAATTTTACAGGTGTTGCTACTCCTTATTTGCCCCTGGGCGTCATACAAACCAGTTAAGGAATCATCAGGATTGATAGCAGTGTTCTTTTGGAAAACATAAGACTACTGTATTTGGTATCCTGATTGCCAGACATGATGAATATAGGATAACTCATCTAATGAATAGTCACATCATAACAATAACGCATTCAATGAGTTGTCGTTATGGCGGAGGTCTACCTCCAGCAGTGATTAACGAAAAACTGAATAATGAAAAGGATAATCTATGTATAGATAGTTTGATTTCAAAATATGCTTAAGGGAGGCATGAGTCAGATGTATGTATGTGTATGTATAATTCAAATGTGTAATTTGATCGTCGGGCATTAGTTGCATATTCCCCTTCATGAACAATGTGATGAAAAAAAACATTTTGAAATAAAGAAATGATCAAACGAAACAAATATTTTCGCAGTTTTCTTTCTCACTCACACGCGCCGGCAAAATATATCTAGTTTTGTTTTTGTTTCACTCGCTCCCACGGGCCACCCGGCACTTGTCAGTGCCGTGCGGTAACTAATAGGCATTGGATTAACGATTAACGGACTTCTGTATATTAACGGAAGTTAACGTGTCCGTTAACATTTTTAAAAGTTAACTTAAAAGTTAATCCGTTAATCCAAATGTTAATTTCGTTAATTAACGATTAACGAGTTAATGCCCAGCTATGGTCAGAACCCTGAGTGTCCATAAACAAAAAATTCAATAATAATCAATCATCATAATAAAAATCATAAATATTGTATTTATTTTTCATCTCAGCTCATATACATTGACTGCTGTACTCTAGTCTCCACCATAATAAGAGTTTAATCTAATATACTATGTTGATTCAGACCTGTTGGTATAGGGTTTCATTTCGAGTTTTCCTTCGTTTGAATTGAGGATAACTTCATTTCATGTTCTCTAGACATTACAATAGACACTGTCAAGATAAGGAATCATCATCATCACCATCACAGCCCATAAATGTCCCACCGTTGGGCTCGGGCTTCCTCCGTAATGGAAGGGAAATTAACCTATTATACCGCGCTGGTCAGAGGTGTTGGTATAGGGCAGGTGTCGACAACTTGCGGCTCGCGAGCCTTCTTTAGTTCTATACGCAAAAAACTATTTTATGAAGAAAACATGTAAAAATGGTTCTGAATTGATTAATGAGCATTAAGCACAAGTTATTGTCGCCAAAAAAAGTTGTGGCTCTTTAAAAACCTTAAACTTTTATAAATTCAAATTTTTGTCTCTTCCGACTCAAAGGGTGGCCGACCCCTAGCATTGGGTTTTGTTTGAAATTTTCCTTCTCTCGCATAGATAATACATGCGTTTTTTATCCCTTAGTTGTCTCGTACGTTCACCACGGGTAAGATATGGCGTGGTGAATAGTATTCTTACTTCGTCACCACACGGAAAAGATTAACTGTGAGGAATGGTGAACTGTAAATCATACTGTATTTATTTATCTACTATATATATGTGAAGGTAGAATTGCTAATTAAAATCTAATTAGCTTTAGATACATTATATTAAGTTATCTTTAAATATATTATTAAAAACGATCCATACTGTTCCAGGTACAATCTAAGAGTCTGTTACCAGTGAGATGGATGCCACCTGAATCAATTCTATATGGGAAATTTACCACCGAGAGTGATATTTGGTCTTATGGTGTAGTTTTATGGGAGATTTATAGCTATGGATTGCAACCATATTATGGGTAAGAGATATACGTATATTTTTATTGGTGTGGTGGCAAACGAACTAACAGTATGATTGATGGTAAATGTTACTGTCATCCATGGAATTGTGCAATACGAGAGGTACAGATAGACCGATGTTTTCCAATGAAAACCTAAAACCCACCCAGAAAATTGGTTTGACGGCTCTCTCATTCACCAAACGAAGCAAGAGACAAGAACGAAGCTGTAGAAATCTCAACAGTGTGGTAGCACTATATATTAATAAGTTGTTTATAATTATTATTGTTATAGGCCATACATCATCATTTTCATCATCTCAGTTCATATATTTCCCTATGTTGGCCCTGAGCATCCTTCATAATGGGAGGGAAATTGACCTACTATACCGTCAATAATAGGTCGAATGTGTTGGTATAGGGTTTTGTTTCCTTCTCTCGCATAAACGTTATATGCGTGTTAAGAGATACACTCTTAGTCGTCTCTTACGATCACCCACGTGTAAGATAGGGGGTGGTGAATTTTAATCTTACTGTGTCACTACATGGAATATAGGCCATACAGCAACTGAAAATCTAATATTTTTTTATTATCTATGATTGCAATCTAAAGCCGGGTCCGCTGCGCCGTGTTTTCGTGTTTGCAAACAGGATAACATTGTTTGCTAACAGAATAGAGGCGTGGCCTAACAGTTTTCTTAGTAAAAACACAGTAACATGTTTGCCGAGACGATTGGATAACATCCCCCGCGTTCGCCTGCGGGGAGGGCAAGTGATACATTTTGTATTCGCGATCACTAGAGGAAGACGCCAAGAAGCTCTTGAAAATCTCTTTCTGAACATCTAAAAAAATTTTTATATGCCGAACCTATTATCAATTTTTAGTTCTTGATATATATTGAATGAACGAGAACTAAATCCACTATTGCTATAACAGCTTCTACGTCTTCTTCGTTAGAAGTAATTTTTGAAACGAAACAAAAACAATAAGAACACGTTTTGGTAACTTGTTTTGCTAACATGTTTATTAGAAAATTGGCACTGTGGACCCGGCTTTAAAGACTGAAAATATTTGTGTGGCATAATGTTTGCCATAAAATGTCAAGACTTCCAGCACATCAGATTATTCACGAATATATTCGTGGTTTCTAGGTGTCCGAGTTTGTTTAAAATAGATTCCTCAAAAAAAAATATGTGATAAATTGTAAAATTTTATAGGTATAGTAATCAAGAAGTGATATCAATGGTTCGAGGTGGAGAGTTGTTAGCTGCACCGGCCTCATGTCCATCGCTCATGTATGCTCTCATGAGGGATTGTTGGAGACATCAGTCACAGAGACGACCGAACTTCGAAGAAATCGTTCACAGGTACTTACGCAATTGTTTTAAAATATAAATATAAGGATATTAGACATAATAACTTTGTAGTTCACTCATTTTCAACATAAGCATTACTGTGGTATGCTGTTATCTCTTGTTATAGCAATGGCTTCGCTCGTTTATTACGCGGGATGATGATTAAAAAGTAATTTTTCTAGCCCTCAAGGGTATTGTATTTATTGAGAATATAAAGTGTTAAATTCTGGATGCAATTTGTGTCCACTAATTTTGTGTTTGTAAAGTCACCAATATAATTACTGCCTTAGTGAGGTTTTTTTGTATGTAATTGAATAGTTTAAAAAAATAAACAAATTCACATTGGTATTTATAATATTAGTCATAGTTTATAGTAGTAGGATCACGTTGTTGGCAGTTTTCTGTCTACAGCCGCGGGCCGGTTCGTCCAGGGTGTAGTATCCCACCCATACTCTCGTAACGTAAAAGATCGACGTCTGCTTTTGCGCTTCCTTCGGTGAGCGAGAGAGCCGGAAGCCCAGCTGGGTGGATGCGGGGCTATTGTTAGGCAGCGGCCTAGCTATACCTTTGGTATTGCGGAGGTTATGGGTGGCAGGAATACTTACCATCAGGTGTGCTGAAGGCTCGTTTGCCACCTTAAGCAATAAAAAAAGTTATAATTAAATAATTAATATGAAAGAAGATAAATATAATAGTTTTTGTTGTAATATTAAACATATATGGTAGGGGTGTGCGAATATCGTTCGAATCGAATCGAATCGAATATTAATATTCGATTCGAAATTCGAATCGAATAATTCGAATTTTCGAATTATTCGAAATTCGACGAATAATTCGAAAAAAATCGAATAATTCGAAAAATTTCGAATAATTCGAAAAATTTCGAATAATTCGAAAAAAATAAATATCCCCGATTGTTACTTATGGCGAGAAGATATTTAGGAATACCTTGTACTTCTGCTGAAAGTGAAAGATTATTTTCCACTGCTGGTGATATTGTATCTGATAAACGAACTTCATTATCACCAGATTCAGTATCGTATTTATTATTTTTAAACAAAAATTTGTAGCAAATGTTCATGTTATTCTCATGTAGTTATATTTCATGGTTTAAATAAAATATTTATTAATTATTAATGTCATATTTGAATATCGAACATAACAAACTCCGAATTTAAAATACAATAAAAATTTGCGAATAATATTATAATTCGGAAAAATTCGAAATTATTCGAATAATTCGAAATTTTTCGAATAATTCGAAATTATTCGAATAATTCAAAATTTTTCGAATTATTCTAAATTTTTCGAATTATTCGGGAACTTTCGAATAATTCGAAATTTCGAATTATTCGATTCGAGTTTCGAATCGAATATTAATATTCGATTCGGAACGAATAATTCGTAAGTTCGAATTATTCGCACACCCCTAATATATGGCATTATTCGTATCATAGTTCTATTAGATGTCACATCATGACTTTCTGTCCACATCAGTCCTCACAATCATCCATATTTTTTGATCTTCCATAAATCACTTGCTAGACTTGATTTTTTTGCTTGTCCAATCTTATCAATATATTCTTTGCCTGCAATTTGATTAAGCATGTTCAAGGAGGATCTTATAAATGAAGACTACATTGTTTTTTTACAGAATACAAGAATGGATAAACATTGGCGGATGTCCAGAGGCGGCGCCGTCAGATTCAGGCATCAGCACCTTCGGCCACAGACCATCCGGCTCCAGCAGGGATTTACAGGAAAGAGTACCACTTCTACCTCCTCATTGTTCATCATCAAACGGCTCTCTTGCCACGGGCAGCTTAAAAAAATTCAGTGCGGCCAGTTCGAGTAAATTTACAGAAGACAATTGTTCAACATGTAGTGAAGTACCACCTTTAGCACCTAAAACGAAAAAGCACAGCTCCGGTTCACTCATCGATACGGAAAAATTAGGTACGAAAGATACAATAGTTAGAATACCAAACACTCAATATGGGAATGAAATTTAATGATTTAATTTAGTTAGATAATATTTCACCTTTTTCAATTTTATGTAATCCATCATTTTACACAGACATTCCTTAGTCAAAGTTCGTATTTTCATTTTCTTGACTTAATTTCAATATAAATAAACGACTAAGTTTCAATAAGTACATTTAGATTATCCCATTATCAAGTAATAGCAACCTAGAATTATTTATAATTTATTAATGCATATATAATTAATATATAATTTTTATATAGGTCAAGTCTATGTAAAAATATGAAATTCATATTGATTTAAAATCATATTTTATTATTTATTTTTATCTTTATTTAAACTTTAGTTATAAATTGATAGAAGATTGAATAAAAAGCAGCAATTTGGAATAATATTAACGAAATCGTGGCACAGATAACAAAAAACTTTTTTATAGTCTGTGGCGTCCAAATGGTTAAAATAACTAGTTTTAAGATAGGTTTTGTATATAGTTGTAGTTTTTGTAATACTATAGCTTTCATGTGTTACGTCACTGCCAAGTTCAGGAAAATATGGGTATTTAAAGTTTTCTTTTCTTGTTTTTGTATACCTTTTCAATTGTATACAAGACTGCAAATCACAATATACAAGACTGGTAACTTACGTACGGTTATAATTGAGATATTTTAATTTGTACAATATGATCAGCTCTAATAATTAAAACAGACTTATCATAGGTCTATCTTATATATTTAATACAATATTTTAATTTATATACCTGTCACAAGTAGCTTTATAAGACAGACTTAATACATTTGCCATACTCTCACAAAGTAATTTCTATTTCATATATCATTATCAAATGTGCAGCTTTGGTTGGAATATTTCAATTTGTATAACACAGGCAGCTCCATTATATAAGGCAGACTTATTATGTACTATGTTTTACAGCTCATAAAAATGTTCTCTATTTCATATATCATTATCAAATCTGTAGCTATGGTTGGCATATTTCAATTTATATAACACAAGCAGCTTCGTTATATAAGGCAGACTTATTATGTAATATGTTTTGCAGCTCATAAAATGTTCTCTATTTCATATATCATTATCAAATGAGCAGCTATGGTTTGGGATATTCCAATTTATATAACACAAGCAGCTCCATTATATAAGGCAGACTTATTATGTAATATGTTTTACAGCTCATAAAATGTTTTCTATTTCATACCTATATCATTATCAAATGTGCAACTATAGTTGAGAGATTTCAATCTAAATAGCACGAGCAGCTACATTATATAAGTCAGACTTATTATGTAATATGTTTTACAGCTCATAAAATGTTTTCTATTTCATACCTATATCATTATCAAATGTGCAACTATAGTTGAGAGATTTCAATCTAAATAGCACGAGCAGCTACATTATATAAGTCAGACTTATTATGTAATATGTTTTGCAGCTCATAAAATGTTTTATATTTCATACCTATATCTTTATCAAATGTGCAGCTATGGTTGAGATATTTCAATTTAAATAACACAAGCAGCTTCATTATGTAAGGCAGACTTATTATGTAATACGTTTTGCAGCTCACATTCTGTTTTATATTTCATATATCACTATCAAATATGTGCAGCTAAAGGGTGGGCTATTTAAATTTTAAACTTAATATGTATGCCTTACTTGCAGTTCAAATTCTTGTTCAGAAACACATGCTGTATTCATGAGAACATTAAAAATACTTATATTTTTTATTATTAGTTATCTTAATAACTGCCACCTTTTCATTCTTACAATTTGATTTATTGATAAAACAAAAAAATAATACTTGATTAATTATGTTATTTATTTATTATTTAAGCATTTGGAATGCTAGGTTTATATAGATATTTATTTATTCATCTAGCATTATATATAAGTATAATCAAAATAAGGTAAAATAAAAAAATACCTTGGAGCAACTGTCATCGTTCATTGCAACCTAAAGAAAATGAGACAAAAATATTTCGATCAATTAATTATCTATTCATTGAGATATAAAAAAGTAATTTAACTAATTTATCGCGTTTAATTCACCTTTAAATTAATTGTGTGGATTTTGAAAATATATTCTGAAAATTGTATTATTACATTTTTGTCCTACACTAATTATGAAACCTTTTTTCAAAATGTGCATTAAAGTCCCTCTGCTTGGCTCAAACCACCACCAAAATAAAAGGGCAATTCACCTATACCATATTACACTTCACACGCTTTATTAGTTTCTTTTTTCTTTTTTACGATATGCATGATCAAAAGAGGATATGGCTGTACCATCCCCTCTTTTGTAATAAGTTAATTAAACGTGATAAAGTCCTGAGTTAATTTTATTTAATAATATTTAAAATTTGGGTAACACTATGTATCTAATAACCAGATTAAAAAAAACTTGATTACTCCCTCGAAAAACTTCCGATTTTTATTAGTCTGTAAGTTTATTTATTCTAAGGTTTTTTCATGTTTTGCCATTTTCATACGTTCCTTTATTATACATAGGTGTAGTTCTAACGGTTGTGTAAAATAGATAGGTACATATAGATGGTTATTAACTAACCATTAGTCTATACAGATGACTTTTAAATTGTGATTTGGTTACTTTAATGTATTGGTAAATGGTTAATGTAGACACGATATAAATTGCTATATAATCGCATTTGCCGCGACGCTGTGACTTTAGTGTGAATGCACCTTTATTCCTATAGTGGTTATAGCGCATGCAATTATCTGGTTTCAATTCTTTTTCATCTTTGATGCAAAAAGACTAAAATTCTAAAAGGCTTTTCGATTTTAATTTATATACAAATTAATAATACGTTATATAACTTGAAACTTTTATAAA
Source organism: Lymantria monacha (assembly GCA_905163515.2). Lineage (NCBI taxonomy): Eukaryota > Metazoa > Arthropoda > Insecta > Lepidoptera > Erebidae > Lymantria > Lymantria monacha. The sequence continues at coordinate 6,714,412 of LR991087.1, forward strand.
AGAAAAGCATTAATTGTTCAACAATAAAATCATTAGGATAACTGAAAGACATTACATAGTTCTAGTAAGTCCAATCGGTTACCAAATCAAGACGTTAATAACTTTGTGGACTAAATCTATCAATATTATTATTATTACTAATTTGCTGAAATATATTTTTGTCCCCCCAAAAAAATTGACGCTAAAAATCCTTTCTTTTTTATTCATTTACATTTGTACTTAATAATAAATAGTGTTATATGACCAATACGGTGTTCTTAAAAATCACGCGGTTGAAACAAATGATCATCATCATCATTCTCCCACTCTTATCTCAATTACTCTGGGTCGATACAATATGTCTCTTTCATATTACATATTGTAAAACTTATTGGCAATAGTTTTATGACCGGCCGCCTACTAGACGTCAGCCTTACTTGGGAATGTAATTGTTGACCAAACAACAACAGTTGCAGTTGGCCCAGGTTGTTATAAGGCTCTTAGTCGTCTTTTACGACATCCACGAGCAAAGTAACGCTTGGTGCACACAGCGTGCGGTTGAAACAAATCATACAATTAAAAATCATCTGTATACTTAATCAATTGACTTATGTTACGATTAGTTGTTAATGCAAAGAAGCCGTCTTAAAGTAATTACTATATTTTGTTGTCAATTATTTATTTTAGATAATTTATTATATAGATATGTAAGCTTGACATTCATGGAAATCATTTTATTTAATTATATACTAACAGGGCGTTAATGATTTCTTATGTTTACGGATTTCATCGCATTTGTATTTGATTCGGATATATCGAATTTGAGAGAACCATGTGCTATAACTAGTCCTCCTACCTCTCGTGAACATGATAGCTATACATTATGCGAAACGTCGGGCAATTAAAAATCTAATATAAACGCGATGGAATCCGTAAAAATAGTTTCATTTCAAAAGGGCCTTAAGTTTTTATTCGCAAATGTAAGGTTTTATAATTATAAAATACAATTAGCAGAGCGTTATAAAATGTTTTTCACACGGCCTGACCGCTAAGACTTCTAAACTGTGTTTATTTGTCAATGCACACTTCATCTAATGTAATGTTCGTAAATAAAATGTCACCGCCAACAGTGCGTTGATCCTACTATAAACGTATCCTTCTGGTAATTTTCGAAAACGAGACGAAATCACGCGTAAAACACTATTGTTTGATATTCACTACATTTTAGCACTTCCTCTACTTTACATTAAATGCCCTCATAATCATTTCGTGTAAAAATAGAATATTTTATATACTTAATGTATACAAGATCGGTACTTGATATTTAAACGTTATGCCATAACTCCGTAGAGTTTATAATTATCTCTCAGAGCACATATGGTTTGATTTAAATACTATCAAAATGACAAGTTAAATTAAAAATATCAACTAAGACAATTTAATTTGTCGCATTTATATTACGGTTATTTTCAATTGCATTTGAAATTACAAAGACATATTTTCTTTATGCACAATGTGTTGCTTAGAGAAAATTTTTATTGGGACATCAAAACAATAATGCAGTTCTAGATTTTGTTAAACATTAAGTGAATTGAGCCTTGAAAGAAAAGGTCTGGAAAGTTATATCCAGACCTTTTCTTTCAAGGACAAGACTTAATGGACATGACATCATTAGTTTTAATAGAATATATTAATAAAATATAGAGTTAAATGAGTAAATAATATTAATTCAAAACTATCATGACAATTTATCCCTTTTCTGTTAGTTTAGAGAAGAAAAACATCATGTAAAATATTAACAACATTTTTTTGTACGAGATTTTATATATTTATATCGAAAAGAATTTGTTTATTGGTTATACAAAATACTAATATATTAGATTTTGATTATTTATTTCTTAAATTAAGTTTTCGATGTAATTAACGATAGCTTCACTACTTATTTAATTTGACTTAAAAACCAAACACTTTTGCTTTAAAACAGAAAAATAATGATTACAGTTTTTGTATTTGAAGCTTTCAATTTTATTATCAGCTGATTTTTAAATACAGAAAATCTCCAGAATTGATTCATGTAGACATGTTTACATAAGAGCCACTCACTCTACATTATAAAAGTATTATGCCCAGGGAATAGATTTCAAGCTGTTTTTTTTGTGATGCATTATTTATCGTAACCTTAATCATCATCGGGACTGGAACGGAAAAATCGTTCAAAAATCAGCCGAAATATCTCAACAGTCCACAACGCGTTATTTTTACACGTAAATTAAAACTACTATTACCTTATTTATAAAAACCCGATTACGAAGCGAAAAATGATGTCACAAGCGGGATTCGAACCCGCACCTATTGGGAGTCCGACCCAATCGTGCTGCCACTTACACCACCGTGAAATATTGTAGAATATTCAATTCTCGCTTTGTATCATATTTACGTCTTTAAGGTGACGTGTGCCATCTACCCGACAATGTTTACACATTGTATAGGCTACTTACTTTGCTAATACTTTGCAGTTAGAATTGTATTAAACGATGACACAACCTTGTTATTGAAATTACTGAAATTTAGCATTTAATATGCTTAATTATTTATAAAAACCAGATTACTATTACCTTGTTTAAAATCTATTTTGTTTTAAATTAATTTTTCTATACCGCCATTTCGTATGTAGATTACTACATTATCCATTGTGATGAAAGATGTTATAGTACTCCAGGATAACAAAGACCATCTTCTTATACCGTTTCTCTTCCTCGGTAGGAGCAGTTTGTCATTCTACCCACAAATATAGTTATTAAATTGTTATTTATTGCAAAAAAGTATCAACGTTCAAGTGCTCGAATTTTAACCAACATTTAAGTAAATCATATTTAGTTATTTCATTACTCAATACCTGTAAATGTTCTTTTAGTCTCTACTAAAATTTTTTTCTTTATCTCTATAAAAAAAAAATGACAATTCTGTAGCCAACGTGGTCAATAATATCTATCAATTTTGTTATACGCTATTTAAAAGCGAACCTACTCTATACTTTTATGTTAATACCATAATTTAAAAGGTAATCTGTAGTATTTAATTATATGCATTTTAATTATTATTATGATAGAGTTAAATAAATTGAAAATCAAGTACATCATATTAACTCTTTATACTCAGCTTAGACTTAGAACTTAGATTACGTTTCATTGACACTTTCAATATCACTATATATTTTCGTACGAAAAAATGAGACTACAGGGACAAAAATGAAATTATCTTTTCTTTTAGTAATTTTATAAGACAAAAATTTTCATGTACGTTTTTTTTTTGTGCTAGGCTAAGTTTATAGCTGCAGATGGCTATGAAAACTTTATCCGGACTGTTGAATGAGCGCTAAGGGATCTCAACCCCAGTTCATGTCCGTATTAGAATCAAGCATATAACGCTAGTACTATTTACCTACGCAACTAGCATTATAACTAATAATCGCGTATAGAACTAACGTAATATATGTATGTTTCTTCGGTTATTAATAAATAATAAAGTTAGCTTTTAATGTATTACAATTTAAAAAAAAAACAAATTTAGTAGCATACAAGACTGATTAAAACTTAAAATCTGATCTAATATTTATTTTCTGTGAATAATTTGATATTCATTTCAGCTTCTATACGTCCCACTGCTGGGTTCGATCTTCCTCCGAAATAGGAGAGATATAGACATAATACGCCACGCTGGTCTGACGGGTATAGGGCTTTATTTCAAATTTTCTCTCTCTTACACAGACTGCATATGATCCCTTAGTCGCCTTTTACGACATCTACGGCAAGATAGGGGATAGTGAATTGTATTCTTACTCCCGTCACCTCACGGTGATTTTAATATTAAAACTATAAAATTGAACCCTATTATTTTTGTTTAAGTATATATTTAAAAATAAAAGGTGAACAAGCGCTTCATAAATAATAGCGTTGAAAAAGTAATAATGGTTATGATTTTATTCTAGTAATTCATTCATCCATTAGCGAACTGATAATTCCTGAGACTAACACGTTCAAACAAAAAACAAAATGTTTTGGTTAAAGACTAAAAACACTTAAAAGACGTGTGTCTGAGAGTAGTAAAGCTATTCCCCTGTTCAAGGGTAGACAGGTATCCTATTAATGGGTTGTAACCCAAAAATATTGTAGGAGAACGATAATTCGGAACTGAATCCTATACTGATTTCTCAATTTCTCCTATTGGATGAGACCGGTGCTCAATATTTGGACGTATTAGGGTCAAAGAAGATTAAAAAATAACATTCATTATCCAAATCATATATGCCATTTTTTGTATTATTAATTTAAGACTTTATATAAAGTATGTTATATGAATGGGTATCAATGCCACCACACATTCCCACCAATGTAACTCCTACAAGTCAGGATCTACAACGGGCTCCATGTGTGCTGAGGTCATCGAGGTTTAACCCTCAGGAAGTCCCGAGACCCTCTGTAATTTAATTAAAAACGAAATGTACATACCGAGTTGGGAAAGTCCCAGTTCTATGCAAAGCGGGAGATGTAAAGCAAAACTTTTTTCAAGTTAACTCAAAAGCCAATATTAACCAATTATTATTAGCCAATTTAAGATGGTTGATAACCATCTTAAATGCTCTCGCTTTCCAGTGTTCATTGTACGAAACAATATGTCATTAAAGTTACTATTTCGAAAATATCTGTCCGCATTTTTGGAAGGTAGTTTCACAATTATTTTTTTGCGGAATTATAATATGTAGAAATAGACTAAATTATTGAAGTAAAGTTTGGTACAGTGGTGCGTTAAATTTGTGTCAAGTCGAACTCTTAGACTTTATATAGACGCTAAGGAATATATTTAAAACATCGATAACAAGCGTGGCAATTGTGCTATTATCCACGTCTATGTAGAATAGTAGACGTCGAGAGATTGGTAGATGGAATGATATTGTCACTAATTTTCAAGTGTTTGGGATGGTCACCGGATATTTTTAAGACCTATTACTACTAGTTCAAACTTTATTTAGGGCCGTCGAGTGAGAATTAACTTTATACAATGTTTTCTTCTATTTTCTCTGTTAGGATTTCTATGTATAATGTGTTTAATTAATATTTGCCTGTATTTAGTACCTAAACATACTTTAAGTAAATATAAGACTTATTGTTTTTGATTTAAAATTTATCAATCATACTTTTTTTGACATTGTACCGTTTATCAAAAAATTTACAACTTTTTTATAAATGTTTATTACGTATTGAGTACTTACCAAAGATTTCTTTTTTTATTGTATGTGATACATTTAGTTTCTTACTTAGGATATTGTATTTCTATAATAAATAATTTTCAAAAGTTTTCTAAACAAATTTATTTATTAGTAATTATAACTCGCAAAAATATTATCAATCAAAAAATATAGAAATTTTAAAACTCAAATACCCTCACTTTTTCAAGTTTTTGTGTTCAACGTTTTCAAATCTTAATCTGTGTTCCTTTTTACTATTAAGTATTCCCCGTGGACTTTCATATGGACTTTTAGATTATGGCCACCAGTAAATCCTTTATTGCACACTCTGCATACAAATGGTTTCTCACCTGAAATAAAAAAAAAATGCATTAAAGTTTTATGGCTCGTAGAATTATTGTTCTGTGACAATAATTACGCCGATTATAAATACTGGATTTGTTAAATATTAATAATCCGTAACAACTGTGGAGAAATTGGGGATCTGAATCATGTGCTTTTTCATGTATATTATACAATTATGTGTGTTTTTATACTACTACAGGCGTATTGCCTGTTGCTCTTAAAGTTCTTTTTCCTACCAATATTTCTATTTTAAAATTTTTCTAAAATCCTATTAATTATGATTGTATAGTTTTGACGTGATAACATCAAAACGAAAAGTGTCACGTTCTGCCTGAGCTGAGCGTGCCAGCGAGAGCGCGGAACAAGCGATAGAGAGACACGATCGACCTAAGCGCCCGGCTCATCATGCATCTATCTCTCTTCCACTCCATCGGCCAATACGTCCGAGTAGAGAGACAGCGGCAGCACACAATCTGCACGTCAACTGGTTTTAAGGAGAAGTGAAAAGTCAATGTGGTTTCAATTTTTTCTGTTTGTTCAATTTATAAAAGTATGAATTTTTTCGTCAATGTTTTCTTATGACGTTGTCACGTAAAATTATCGTCCGTAAACCGACTTTACAGACAACCTATCAGACAATCTTTTTTTTTGTTATATTTAAATTTTTCTATCATCAACAGATGACATTTAATTCTATCATGATAAGAGCAGACGCTCTTATCTCAATTAGGTACTTGTGGTGGACGCAATATGTAATCCTCTTCCATCGAACATATTGCAATATTTTTATACCCGGCCGCCTGCCTGATGTCTACCCTCCTTGGTTGTGTAATTGTAGACAGATGGAGTTGGCCCAAATGTAAAGATCTTAAATTTTTGTACGACGCATATGAGCAGTGTAAAGATTGGTAGTATTCATAGCCGCTACGACACAGCAATTTTTTTCTGTAATTCTATTTATGTATATTTCCCTCCCCCTTTCACTCATAACGTTATCCTTTCATCTTGGCAAACCTTTTAATTTTGACAAATCTATCTCTGTACGTTGCCAAAAAGAAAAAGATACAAATATTTCAAATAGAATATTTTTCACAAATACCTGTGTGTATCCGACGATGTTTTATTAGTACAGTTGTAGTATAGAACTTGGCCGGACAATATTCGCACTGTTTGGTACGATTCCCGTCGTGCCTGTTAATATGTGCGATAAGTGCTGGCTTCGACTTGTACTTAGCTGGGCATCGATTGCACTCATAACGGAAAACGTCACTATGACGCACCATATGACTTGATAACTGAAATATGTATATTCAAGATATAAACTGACTTGTGGTCATCAGTTAAGTACCTACATTGATGTAGGTACTTAACCTATAATAGGTAATTCTACCCATTTTCTTTGTGATTGACTTCCGTGTGGTGACAGAGTCATTCTCCTACTCTTATCCCAATTATTTGGGGTCGATACAATATGTACTCTTCTGTAATAGTACATATTGTAAAAGTTATTGGCAATAGTTTTATGACCGGCCGCCTGCCAGACGTCAACCCTCCTTGGGAATGTAATTATTGACCAAACGGCATCAGATGGAGTTGGTCCAAGATATAAGGCTCTTAGTCGTCTTTTACGACATCCACGAGCAAAGTAAGGTTTGGTAGTATTCTTAGCCGCTACCACACAGCTAAAAGAATACAAATGAATTTCCCTCCCATTGTGGAGCAGGCTCAAGTTTAGCAATGGGACCTATATGAGCTGAGATGATGATAAAAGTCTTAAACAATACAAGATTTATTTCCTTAAAGTCTTTAAAAAATATTACCCTCGAGCTACCAGTTATCTGCAGGCCACATATTGGACACACTTTCAGCTTAGGTTTACATTTATGCCTATCATAATCCAGTTGAGTTGAAAATGGTCTACTGCAATTCTTGCAGTATACCTTCTTAGGTGAGTGCCGCCTTATTTTGTGATCCTGAAATAGTGAAGTTGATATTTATATTCCATATTTTGAAGTGATAACTTCTTACGTGCGGGTAAATCACTTCGTTACATAACGCGTAACGGCGCCAGTCTGGCTTCCCTTTCTCACGCATGCGGCAGCGTTAGGCAGTCTCTCACTCTAACCTAGCCGTTTTAAGATGTGATGTTATAAGATTTTATTAATAAATAACCTTTCCTTACATTATCATATTAGTATACATAAAACTCAAGCAATAACCTAGGCTTTTCTCAAGTTAAACAATTTCAATATTAAATAGTTCAACTTAGTTTGATTTATGACTTATGTCGGACGTCCCGAGATAGGCACACGTTTTATTTTATCGTGTGATGTACCAACTTAATGTATGATTAACCATTAATTTCTTATGGGTGTCCCTAAAAAAGGACTATGGTAGAGTTTCGATTACTTATGTACTGCGTGAGAAGGAACATTCGAAATTAAACCTTATGCCAATACGACTTGTTAGGTATGGTAACAAAATTTGCGTCTTTTTTCATATGGTGATGGAGTAAGAATACAATTCACCAGCCCGTCTCATGTTCATCATCATCTCAGCTCATATATATATCCCACATATATATATCCATGTTGAGCTTTTTTTTTTTTTTTTTTTATTGGTGGGCTATGGGTGCGTCTCGCCCCGCTGAATCGGTCCGGGGTGACGGAAAGGCGGCGCGTGACCCCATAGACCCACCGTAAAACCTTCTCTCTTCGCCGTGCGAGCGGACCACCGGTACTCGATTTTAACTTCGGTGGCCCGCCCGGCGGTTTACCCTCGCGGGTTCCTCTCGTCGACGCCCCGACAGATTTCGCCGTCGGGGCGTCGCCCTCACGCGGTGGCCTCACGTCGGGTGACCGGACTCTAGGTCCCACGGGGGTGTCCCGGCCAGTAGGCATGCCGCCTCGGTCGATACCGTGCGGTACCCGCGAATGGCTCTGACCGCCATGACTCTCTGGGGTCTCCACAGAACAGCCCTGAGCTGGACGTTCAGAGCCCTCGCCCACACGGGTGCGCCGTACATGGCCATAGAACGGATCACCCCCGCATACAGCCGTCGGCCCTCGAAGCTGGGTCCGCCCACGTTCGGCATGAGCCGCGAAAGGGCGGACGCCGCGCCGACCAGCCGGGGAGCAATTCGGCGAAAATGCTCCCGGAACCACCATCGCCCGTCGAGCACCAGACCCAAGTACTTCATATGGGCCTGGATGCTGATGTGGACGGAGTTGACGACTAGCGAGACGCCGATTGGCGGCCTTACGCGTGGCCCATGGAACAATAGGGCCTCCGTCTTATTTAGGGCCACCCTGAGCCCCAGCGCCTCGATTCGCCCGACCATCTCCTCGGTGCCGAGAGTGGCCAGGCTCGCCGCCTCTTCGAGTGTCCTGCCCCGGGCTGTGACGAGCGTATCGTCAGCGTAGCATATCACGCTCAGCCCGGGGGGGAGACTCCCTCTCAACGCCCAGTCGTACCCGATGTCCCACAGAGTCGGCCCCAGAACCGACCCCTGTGGAACGCCGCACGACATGGACGTCCGCACAATGTCCCCTGCGGGACTCGCGCAGAGGACACTGCGCCCCTCCAAATAGTCCGCCACCAGCCGCCTCAGGTACAAGGGCACCCCATGAAATCGGAGCGCCTCCCTGATGCAGCTGAATGGCAGACTATTGAATGCGTTGGCGATGTCCAGCGACACCGCCAACAGCACTCCCCCGCCAGTGACAGCCTCCGCGGCCGTCTGCCTCAGTCGTAGCAGGGCCCCGATGGTCGAGCGCCCCCTTCTAAAACCGAATTGAGCGTCCGACAGATCGGGTCCCACCTCCTCCAGGTGCTGGACGATGCGGGCAGCGAGGATGCGCTCCAGCAGCTTACCCACATCGTCGAGGAGCACGATGGGCCTGTAGGCCGACGGCGAATCCGGGGATCCATGTTGAGCTAGAGCCTCCTCGAGCCACACGTGTTGGTATGGGGTTTATTTCGAGTTTTCCTTCTCTTGCATAGATATTATATTCACTACACGGATAATCTCATGTTCGTGGGTGATATAAAAGATGATTAAGGGATATAATAAGTAATTAACATATTGATTTGCTATAGGGTTTGATTTCAAGTTTGCCATGTCTTGCATTGGCAAGACATGGCAAACTTGAAATCAAACCCTATAACAAATCATCTGGCTAGCACTATATAGTAGGTCAATTTCCCTCTTATTGTCCGAGCCCAATAGTGGAACATAATATGTGGGCTGAGATAATGACAGGAAGATTAGTGGATCGTGCACCTAGGTATATGAGTTGTACAGGAGCCATGCTACAGATGGATTGGCGATCGCAGTTATGATAAGTTTCTTAGGAGAGTGCTGTTGCACATTCTCCTGGTGATACTCCAAGCGCCGTAGCAAAAAAAGTAGGTTTGTAATGCAACGTACGGGACCTGCTATTTTTTTTTGGGAATATGTTCAAGGTCGTCCCCTGAATGTAAATCCAAGTTGGCGCGGCGGGGGAGGGTTCACTTCAGCCGCCATCTTGGAAAACACGTTTTATTGAATATCTCGCGAACTGCGCATCGTACGACAAAAATTGCAGAGACCATTATTGTAGATAATAATATTTTCCATCTTTTTTATTTGAAACTTTTTTTTGTATAACATATAGGTTTTTAATTATAGCGAATCAAACTTTTTACAATATGGTTTTTACTAAATATTTATTTAATGGTCAATGATAAATTACAAATAATGGTAACTGAATTGTAGAACATGAAATTACCTATAAATTTTATAAGAAACTTTTTCTCGTAGCATTTATAGTTTAAGAGCTATAACGCTGTAAATGAGATTATAATGCTGTATATTCAATTATGTCCCTATAAGTTGTAGTATATATTTCGGGTCGTTCGGAATTTCTCCCTCTTAACATTCCAACAGTATTCAGGTATAAATCCCAACCGTTTTACAAAATCGGAAGTCTCTATTAACTCGCTTCGCTACAAATGCTTCGGGAAATTAGCGAGTAAGACAAGGTTGAATTTATCACTTCTATCTCCAACACAAGATACGGCACGCTACCATTCTTTCAGAGTGTACCACCAGGTTCAAACTTGGCTTGGATTTTATCACGACGCTGAAAAATGGGGTTGGAAGCGAACTGCACAAGGGCTTGAACCAATTCGAACTGCTATGGCTCCTGCACCGTCGAGTTTGTTGCAAATAATATCGTGCAAATGCACCAAAAATTGCGGAGCTGCCTGCGGATGCCGAAAAGCTGTTCTCAAATGTTCGATTATTTGCTCCAATTGCAGCGGCCAAACATGCGACAACGTGCCAGACATATTAGATGCCATCCCAACCGAAGACCTAACCTTTGATTCGTCTCCTTCGGATATGGCGGAGGCAGAAGAGATAGATCCACAAGACGATGAGTGTCTTCCCTCGACATCGAAAAAAATAAGACTCGCACCGTAAAATAATGCGCCACTTTTTGTTTGTGTAAACAAATGTTTTTTCCGTTTTTTTGAAGTAGCATTCGTAAAATTCTTTTCATTTTTGTGATTTCGATAACAATTGGAGATACATAATAATAAAAATAATAACTATTACAATTCTTACGATGTAGCGGGATGTACTATTGTTTTTTGCTACATAGACAATCTTTTATGATGATACCGTTTTAAGTAACAATAAAGATCGACAAATTATTAGTTGTTCTCCACATTATTTATAATTTTAATTGATTTGCTGCACAGCTGTATTGACATTTTTTTTAATACTTTATGCCATTTTATGCCATAACCATTTCATGGTTTTCGTATACAGCGAGCAATATTGCCACTGATAATGTACGAGGTGCAAGTTTTACTAAGCTGCAGCTCTTAGACTATAAATGCTACGAGAAAAAGTTTTTTATAAAATTTATAGGTAATTTCATGCTCTACAATTCAGTCACCATTATTTTTAATTTATCATTGACCATTAAATAAATATTTAGTAAAAACCATATTGTAAAAAGTTTGATTCGCTATAATTAAAAACCTATGCGTTATACAAAAAAAAGTTTCAAATAAAAAAGTTGGCAAATATTATTATCTACAATAATGATCTCTGCAATTTTTGTCGTACGATGCGCAGTTCGCGAGATATTCAATAAAACGTGTTTTCCAAGATGGCGGCTGAAGGGAACCCTCCCCCGCCGCGCTAACTTGGATTTACATTCAGGGGACGACCTTGAACATATTCCCAAAAAAAAATACCAGGTCCCGTACGTTGCAAAAAAAAAAGACCCGGCGCTTGGCCTATGATCATTCAGCCGATTTCAACGACTCCAACCGGTAAGTAAAGACGATATAGTGGATGTAAAATTAAAAAAATACTAAAAGTAGGTTTTTGGAGATATGCAAAGTGAAATCCAGTAAAGAATTTTCAATAAATTTAAATTAAGAATAGATTGATTAACAAAGAATATATTATTGTAAGAAAGAGTGAAATATCAATTATTAGAAATTTTTTATTGGCGGAGAATATAGTCTTTTCTAATAAAAAACAGCAATTAATCTATTCTTAACTTACATACATACATACCATCACGCCATGTCCCTTGCAGGGTAGGCAGGGAGAACAGAGTACCAGAGAAGTCTATCCTTGCATACTTCACTCGCTTCCTCAATATTCATAATTCTCTTCATACACGCTCGCCGGTTTCGGAGACTCTTGACTCCACCTTCCTTCAGTACGTGACCAATCTAGTCTAGGTAGGTTAGTCTCGATCTCCCCCGGTACCTACATCCTTCCACTTTCGCATTGTATATCTTCTTAACCAGAAGTTCGTTCGCCATTCTTTCCACACGTCCGAACCATCGGAGCATTCCCTTTCGCATCTTTACACCAATACCAGTCCATTTCTATGCTATTAAGAAGCATTATACTGACGTATATGGATTGAAAATATAAGAATATAATTATCTTCGACCAGATCGGTCATGAAGACCGATCTGGTCTAGGTAAGTTAGTCTCGGTCTCCCCCGGTACCTACATCCTTTCACTTTCGCATTGTATATCTTCTTCGTTCAGGCGTTCGTTCAGCATTCTCTCCACATGTCCGAACCATCGGAGCATTCCCTTTCGCATCTTTACACCAATACTCTCTTTCATACCTACTCGCTCTCTTACGTCGTCGTTACGAATGCGGTCGGTCAGCCTTACTCCACAGATTTTCCGCAAAGATCGCATTTCGACCGCATTAATTTTACTTTCATACTCTTTTCTGCATACCCAACTCTCGCTTCCATACAGTAATGTTGGGACAAGCACTGCGTAATGTATTGCTACACGTGCCTTCTGGCTGAGGTGGTGGCTACCGAGAAGTTGCCCCAACGCTCCGTTCACTCTATTTCCCGCATTCACTCTTCGCTCTATATCAGTGGTGTACCTTCCATCTCGGCTAAATCCACATCCAAGATATACAAATTCATCCACTTGCTCTAGTACTTCATTACCTATTGTTACTCTTACATCTGTTCTGGCTTCATCTCTTTCAAAGACCATTATTTTGGTTTTGCTCACATTCACGCGTAGACCCCTTTTCTTACAATATTCTGTCATTGTGTCGACTAGGGTCTGTCAGTCGCTGACTATGCCAGCAGGACTGCATCATCTGCATAGAGCAGAGCAGTGACCATTAAGTCGCCCATCTGGACTGCCATATACATATCCTTCAACCTTTGGAGATATTTATTCAGATATATGATAAACAGCCTGGTTGACAGAACGCACCCCTGCTTAACGCCGATATTGACGTCAAACCAAGGCGACATTCCATCATCCAGCCGCACACAGGCTCTACAGCCCATGTAACTGGACTGCACAGCCTGTAGCAGTTTACTGTCAATACCATACTCCAGCAAAATGTCCCAAAGTTACTTTTGTACAAAAAATCCTAATTTCAATTTATTAAAAATAAATTTTTACTTTTTATTTCAATTTAAACTCAAAAACGATTTTGCTCATTTGGTTGCGATGCATAAAATAAGGACATCTATCTAATCACTTCAAAATCTCGGCTACGGGTAAAAAATCGTTAATCCTGTAGTCTAATAGGGCAAACTATTTTAATTATTACATTATCATCGGTCCTTATTAAGTGTGCATAGTCTCAAATTAATATTGACGTTGAGAATGGAGAGAAAATTACGTCTAAAAATTTCGTTACATGCAAACCAAGTTAATATAAGCGTGTTAATAAATAGATATTTTTTTTCCCCACTTGGAGCAATCTCATATCGAAATAGCGGCCAATATAGATTCAAGAAAAAATACTAAAATTTTCGCTTTTCCGACTTAATGCTGTCGAGAATACAAGATAATGTGTCTGTATTTTTAAATAACTGTGCCCGCAATTTCGTTCATTGATTCTGTTGTGTGTTGTGAGTTATGTAGAATTTGTTATTAAATTTTTTACCTCCTGGAAAAGTAATACTTTCTTAGATAAAAAAAAAACAACATGTACGCGAAATTTCAAAACAATTGAGGAGTCATGTCATGATAGCATAGCAAATATTCTCGTACATTCGTATTTAATTTTAAATTTGTGAGTACTTAGAACATGTGAGTTAGAACGAATTCAAACAATTGCCTCCCGCGGGTAAACGAGAATTGCTTCAATGGAGGGCAATTTATGTCATACGAATATATCACCAAATCGAAATAATAATTCGAATTCAAACTTTGCACAAGCGGGATCAGACCATTCTTGAATACTTATCGAGAACGGAACAATCCCGCTTGAGAAAAGTTAGAATTACGAGTTCTAGATAATATTCGAATGACGAGAATTTCCCCCAGATGTGGCCGGACCACGGCCTAACAAAAATGCCATTGTCAGTATAAAACTAACCTTTAGTCCCCCACTGTAGTTACAGGAAAATCCACATAAATCACATACGTAACGTTTAATTTCGTTATGCTGTTTTATATGAGATCTCAAACTTGTCTTAGTGCAAAAGCTGAAATATAAAACATAAGAGTTATTAGACACTAATCTTGTATTTCTTTTTACATTTTAATCATCATCATCTCAGCTTATATATGTTCCACTGTTGGGCTCGAGCCTCCTCCGTAATGGGAGGGAAATGACCTAGTACACCATGCTAGTCAGACGTGTTGGTATAGAGTTATGTTTCGCGAATGCGTTTTATTTACCTCAGTCGTCTCTTATGATTATACACGGGTATGGTAGGGGGTGGTGAACTGTATTTTTACTCCGTCACCACACTGAAGCTATTTTATTACATTTTAATTCGATGTTTAATTATTTAAAACCAGTAAAATACTTGTTTATAGAAAAAAAAAATACAAAACCAACTCACCCTTTAGAGCACACGTCACAAAAAAATCTCATACTGGAATGTACTTGCAGCATGTGATTACTTAGCCTTTTCGCTGTATTATATGTAGCTTGGCAAAGCTTACACTCGAGTTTTGGATCCTGAAAAACAAATATTAAATTTCCTTAAAAAATATGTTAAATACTGTTAAGGTCATTATCATCATTCACTCCTTTTACCCTTCGCAGTTCGACGAAGAACTCGCCAGGGAAAGACATGGTCGAGGCGTCGACATGAGAGGAACCTAAGAGGGTAAACCGCCGGGCGGGCCACCGATGACAAAGATCGGGTACCGGTGGCCCGCTCGCACGCGAAGAGAGATGTTTACAGGGTGGGTCTATGGGTGGATATCCAAATCGGTCCGGGGTGACGGAAGAGGCGGCGCGCAACCACGTCCATAGTCCACCGCAAAAAAAGGCGAGAGACATATGGCGGGGTCCAAGGGCGGCTCTAGCACATGTAGCGCCCCGGTGCAATCAATAACATGGCGCCCTCTTGTATCAAAATACATGAATAAAATGAAGTAGGTTGATAGTTATAACACGTCCGACTAAACTCCGAACCTCTCTAGAATACGTCGTCGCATGCTTAGTCTCATTGTTTTAACAGGAAACCAGGTAAACGCGATCGGATTATGAAGTTACAGTGAGCATGGCGACAAAGCAACCTATCCAAACCTCAAATAACGCATACCTATTTATGGAATAAATATACTGTGAACAACCAAACACGAAAAGATTACCAAAAGACGCGAAGAGAAAATTAGTCTATTACTGTCTAAATTTAATATATCTTTCACTTGACGATTCTTTTGTTTCAAAGGAACATGTCTATAATAATAAACTCAATCATTTTTAGAATCTTTATCCATGTTTTCCTTTTGGCAGGCTATGGTCTGGATACACGCCGTCCATTTCTTCCGGGGCGACGGAAGAGCGGCGCGTGGCCCCATAACCCACCGTATACCAACACCATTGAGCCGGCCACTGGTATCGCTTCTTTGATATCCGTGGCATTTGTATCCATGTACTAAAATTTCAGCTAATAAAATTGAAACAAACAGTTATTAAATTTAAAACACTACACTTTGTACTTATGAGTTGTTATCGGAAAGTAACGATTTAGCGTAACCGTTTGTTACATAAATCGTAACGCCAATTATTTTTCCATCTAAGATGCACTTTAAAATGTATTTATTAGTACAATTCTTTGTGCAATCCACAAATGATTGTTATCTCATCTGACTCTATTTTAAGACTTTTAATTATGTTTACTAGACATGTGTAAGTAATGCGAGTGATATATCACACGTAATATTACCCGACCGTGTACTGACCCATTACACATTACGTGGCTAAACATCACATCACATTAAACATGACGCGAACACCCGTGTACTGTTCTGCAATTCTGCAATATTCGGTGTCTGGCAATTCAATATTTATTTTGAACTTTATTTTCAGAACGTTAAGGCTACGTTCGCACAGACAGGCGGCTTGCTTAGCGCCTAGAGCCTAGCGGGGTCACCTAGCGAGTAGCTTAGTATAACGAACGTTCTAGCATGTTTACGAACGGCCGCATTGCCCGCTTGACGCCTAGCTAGTCGCTTAGCGTGTATCGAGGTAAACAAACGTGTTGGTTTTTTTGTCACGAGGCGCGAGGCATTTTAGAAGAAACAAATGGATGAAATATTAATTACATCAGTTTTTAAAAGAGAACCTCTATGGAATCCGGCTAATGAACTCCATAAAAATGCGGTTGTCCTAAAGAAGCTATGGGAAGAGGTAGCAGTTGAAGTAGAAAAAGATGATTAGTACCTACCTACTAAAAAAAGTTATTTATTTATTTTTGATGAGATAATAATATTTTTACAGTGAGTTACTAAAGATGTTAATGTATGTTATTATGACGTATTATATTTTCAGACATCTCGTCAACGTGCCGACAAGCAAATGACCAAGGCACAGTGCGGCCACCCTGTATCCTAGCAAGTAGCCAGATTATAAGCCACTAAGCTCTAGGCGATAAGCAAGCCACCTGTCTGTGCGGACGTAGTCTAAGGCTTATATTTCTTGACGCCGCCCGCCGTATGTATAGAGCGCTATCGCATTACACATCACACATGACATGAGATGTCATGTGTGATGTTTGAAGTGATGATTAAATGTAATATTACTCGGCACGAAATGTCATATTACATCACTTCGCGAAGTACTGTTTCGCGCATGTCTAATGTTTACTAGGGCCTCATACAAGTATATTCTTTAGTTACTAGAAATAATTTAAAAATATTTTTAATTTCATACTTACATCACATTTAATATGCATATTCCTGTAATGCTGTTCCAAATATAAACAAGATTTATATCGCTTAGCACAGATATGACAGTTAAACTGTTTCGGAGGCACATGCATTAGTCTATGGGCAAACAGCTGCGACAAGCTGTTTACCTTCTCTTTACACAATTCGCATTGTCTATCTTCATTATGAACATCTAAATGTTTTTGTATTTCAATTTTGTCTTCAGATATTTTGGGACATATACCTGTAATGAATTAAGAAATGCACATATGGTCATGGACAATGTATGTGCAATTAATCCTAGTTCGTTTTCGCTTTTTAGGGTTCCGTACCTCAAAAGGAAAAAAACGGAACCCTTATAGGGTCACTTTGTTGTCCGTCCGTCTGTCTGTCTGTCAAGACCCTTTTTCTCAGGAACGCGTGGAGGTCAAGCTGAAATTTATATCAAATACTCAAGCCTACTGTCCCTTAAAGCTGTGAAAAATTTAAACTTCTAAGCCAATGCAATCAAAAGATACAGGCGTTTATGCCGCAAATTTTCGACACTCGTAAGGGAATCAAAACCTACAGGGTACTTCCCGTGAACTGAGAATCTTCAAATTTGGTACGAAGCAACGTCTTATAGCACAGATAAAGGAAAAATTGTAAAAACTGTATATTTTTAATTACATTATATAATGAAAATATTTTTTTTTGTACAGAACACTTCGTGCGCGAGTACAACTCGCACTTGGCCGATTTTTGTTCTTTTTTACGTCTAAACTATCACATGTGGTCATTACCTTTTACTTTTCTGTGAAGATCATAACACATGTTAAAGATCACCAGGAGAATCAGCAATAATATTCTCCTTGGCGATTTATTGCAGCAACTATGACCCTAACCCATCTGCCAAGTGTAGTGATTATGGCGATGTCTTCATAGGTCTATTCATAACAGTAGATGTCAATATCCTTTTTTTTGGCGGTAGGCTATGAAATGATCACACCACGTTGAATCCGTCCAGGGCGACAGGAGAAACGGCGTGCGACCTTATAGACCTGCCCTACATGTAGCTAGCTTTTTACGCCGTGCGAGTGGGCCAGTATTTGTCTCTTAACGAGATTCCCTTAAGATTCTCATACAAGATGTTCTTTGTTGACAGTTGATCACAAATATAATCTGTAACAAGTCACTTACCACAGAACCATCTATCATCATCAGGTATATTTTCTGTTGCTTTTGATAAACTTTTTTTCTCTTTTTTATTTTTCCCTTTTCTAACATTCTTCAGTTTTTGATCTGCAAACAAAAAGTAGATATATTATGTTTAGTTCTTACGAATATTCAGTTACAATATACGAAATTATTTCATTATTTTAAAAATCTTACAATTTATATGTTTCCAACACATAACAAGTTAAAAAATAGGATGCTAGATGACACTTGTTGTAAGCACCCCTCCCTTTTTTTTTAACAATAAAATTAATGTTTCTAGACTTGATAACGTCTTATAAATCGATGAACGGCGGCTGCACGCACGAGAAAGTGTCACGTTCCGTCTGAGCCGAGTATGGAAGCGAGAGCACGGCACACACGATAGAGAGGCACGATCAGCCGATACGTCCGAGTAGAAGAGAGCCGCAGCACACAACCTACACATGAACTTTTTTGTAAACTGTTTATGAATTGAAGAGAAAAGTTAATGTGGTCGCGATTGTTTATTACAAAAACAATTACATTCATAAAAGTACACAACTTTTCATCAATGTTTTCTTATTATCACGTAAGATTATCGTCCGTAAACCGACTTTACAGACAACCATCTATTTTTTTTGTTCTTTTTTGTAACCTTAAACACTTATTTTTTTAATTTAAGCTGGGAGTTGTTAAATATTCGCGCCTGCGCTGCCCGTGACGCCGGCGGCGGATCGAGTCCGCATAGAGGGAATCCTCCCGGGCTCTTAAAGCATGTTATCTAGTTTTTAAAAAAAAAAATATTGATGATTTATACGTGATTTGAGATTTTATGTTCCAAATTATAATTTCAGTTGGTCCTAACAGGGTTAGGTATTAAGAAAAATATGGGACTCATTCGAGGCTGATTTAATAACTTTTAAGAATTGCTAATCCTAAAGATTCTGGTAAATATAAAGGCAAACTTTTAAATTATCAGTCGTGGATAAGTGTGCATATTTCAAATTAATTTGCTGTTTTACAATGCTCAAAAATCAGTCAATCACGGGTTATAAATTTTGTCACATACATATGTATATGTGAAAATAATAAAAGAATATTAAAACACAGACATCAGACTGTGTGTATTTCCTTGTATTCTCTCAATTGATTTTAAGTTAAGAGACTGTGGGAAGTAAAAGGTGGTGATGCATTGTAGTCTTAACATATCACCACATGGCGAGGCAGCATAATCATCATCATCATTGTTTCACCTCATACATATCCCACTGTTGGGCTCGAGCCTCCTCCTTAATGAGAGTGAAATTAACTCGCTATACCTATATATATATATATATATAGTTGGTATAGGATTTTGATTCGAATTTTCCTTTTCTTGCATAGATGTTATATGTGTTTTATATCCCTTAGTCGTCTCTTACAATCACCCACGGGCAAGATAGGGGGTGGTGAATTGTATTCTTACTCCGTCACCACATGGAAAAAATACAATATTACAATCAAATTACCCTTTATCAATTAACCAGTGACTAGAATTAATTAATTACTAGTGACCATTAAAGAAAATCTTTTTTATACCTTCAGTCTTAACAAGTTTGTCTGTGATGTCTCCTAAACATTCCTCAAATGGATTATCCAAATCATCCAAAACAGAATCGTTGTCATCTTCTGTCTCATGCATTTCATACTTTATTTCATACTTTATTTCATTTTTTAAGCTGTCATTGTCGGATTCATTTTTACATTGAGTTTCTATATGATCATCTTCTGTCTTTAAATCCTGGTGAGTTTGTATTAATTATTTAATAAAATTTAAGTATTAAAAATAACTTTAAGAGAAATGGCTCAGTCGTTGAGTTTGAATATATTTGATATTATTTTTTTGCTTGTTTATTGTCAGTTGGTGGTAAACAAGCAAGCACACCACTTGACGATAACTGCTGCCATGGACCTCAGCAATACCAAGGATAGGCAAGCCACTACCTACCATAGCAGGTGAGCTCTTCTTAAACCATAAAGAAACAGACCATCCAGAGTCTACGTGCGCATAATGAAGACTAAAACTGTGCAGTCGATGGACAAGCCCAACAAGACAATATTGTTTCCAGATGGTATGTGTAACACATACTCCAGTGTCGAGTGCTGGAATGATCCTCAAAGTCTAATTTTAAATATTTTTCATATCTCATATAACAATTTGTTTATGTTTATTTGTAGTTCAAATTTAGACATGATATTTTTAGTAAAACCCTTACAGTGCGAAATAAAAATAATATAATTAATGTTTTGTATGAATTAAAATGAAAAGGAAATGTAAAGCACCTTCAGTTTTAAAATAATTTTCCATTTTTCGTACCGCGTACCGACCCGCCCCCGTCGGTACGAACATCGGCAGAAGCGGCGATGGGGGCTGCCACTCATCACGCCTTGCCCAGTCAGGCGAGTCGAGGAGAACAGAGTGCCAGGTGAAACGTGGAATGTAAGAGGTTGTGTGGAAGGTAAGTTGTAGGAGCTGATATCCGTCATGGCGGACAAATAGCTAGACGTGCTCTGTGTAACAGAGACCAAGCGAAGTGGCAGCGACGCCTGCGATCTTCCTGGTGGCGGGATGGCTATGTGGTCTGGTGTACCACAGAGCGATCGAGTCAGCATGAGGGTAGGAGTGCTGTTGTCCTCTTGCTTGGTCTCAGGTGTGAAGGATTACGGAATGTATGATGCCAAACTTCTTTGGGTCCGTATAAAACTAGGTGTCACCAAGGTATTCATGGTTGTAGCATATGCTCAGGTAGGATCCTCGGTGGCATCAGACCTAGAGAAGTTTTGCTATGAGGACGTACTTGGTCCATTTGGTGATAAGAGAGTGAACGACGCAGGAAGGCTCATAGCGGATGTATGCATGGAGAGAAACCTTATTGTGTCAAACACATTTTTCCAACATAAGGACATCCATATGTATACATGGAGAAGGAATGAACAGAAAAGTATAATAGATTTAATTTTGGTAGACAGTCGCCTCCGAAGCAAAGCGAGGAGCGAGGGTTTTCTGCAGTTTTGTGGATCTGGAGAGAGCATTTGACACAGTGTACAACTGAAAGAAACTTTGGGACATTTTACTGGAGTATGGTATTAACGGTAAACTGCTACAGGCTGTGCAGTCCAGTTACATGGGCTGTAGAGCCTGTGTGCGGCTGGATGATGGAATGTCGCCTTGGTTTGACGTCAATATCGGCATTAAGCAGGGGTGTGTTCTGTCAGCCAGACTGTTTATCATATATATATCTGGATGTGTCCAAAGGTTGAACGATATGAATGTGGGAGTCCAGGTGGGCGACTCAGTGGTCACTGCTCTGCTCTATGCAGATGATGCAGTCCTGCTGGCACAGTCAGTGACTGACCTGCAGACCATAGTCGACACAATGACAGAATATTGTAAGAAAAGGGGTCTACGCGTGAATGTGAGCAAAACCAAAATAATGGTCTTTGAAAGAGATGAAGCCAGAACAGATATAAGAGTAAAAATAGGTAGCAATCTCTACGGAAAATCTGTGGAGTTAGGCTGACCGACCGCATTCGCAACGACGACGTAAGAGAGCGAGTAGGTATGAAAGAGAGTATTGGTGTAAAGATGCGAAAGGGAATGCTCCGATGGTTCGGACATGTGGAAAGAATGAACATCTGGTTAAGACGATATACAATGCGAAAGTGGAAGGACGTAGGTACTGGGGCAGACCGAGAATCACCTACCTAGACCAGATTGGTCACGTACTGAAAGAAGGTGGAGTCAAGAGTCTCCGAAACTGGCGAGCGTGTATGAAGAGAATTATGAATGTTGAAGAAGCGAGTGAAGTATGCAAGGATAGAGTTCTCTGGCACTCTGTTCTCACTGCCTACCCTGCAAGGGATAACGCGCGATGATATGTATGTATCTTTAAATAGAGTTATCCAAATTGTTCCAGTTATTTCAAATAATGGATACTAACAAACAATATTTATTTCATATTTAAAATGTAGTCAATTTTAATAAGTTTAATAAACTTTGTTAGTATAAAAAAAATACAAGTACTTACAGAACATATAATTTCCCGCAAAGTTCTTTCAGATGCAATAGACTTTTCTCTAAAGTCTATAAAATTTTTAACAGTTTGTAAACAAGATTTACAAGAAAATTGGGGCATTCCGTCTAATATCTGGATCTGGAAAAGTTTCCAAAATAAGTTTGGTTAACGATTATACATAAATTCCCATCCTATACTTTTGTGCAGTTATGTCCTTACGTTGAGATTAGTCAATAAGTTATATTGAATTACGAAACATTCATCAAGAGGGTGCATTCCATTCTCCGCTGTGAGACACACTCTACACATCTCCATATCTATTTATTTTATTTTGTTTATTGCTATCACTAATTGCCTTTAATAATTAAAATGTATCTTCAATTTTGATGTATATATTTATATACTGCAGTGTAGTTGAACGAAGCAAATCTTCATAAGGCATGTTTTATTCAATTTCATCTAATTATCGAGATATAAAAATATTAAAACGCAAACATATCACAAGTCACAACACAAAAATTGACATTCACGCACAGACTAGTAAGAGATACTACCACAGACTAGTAAGAGATACTACCACAGACTAGTAAGAGATACTACCACAGACTCATTCACGAACATTGAACGTTTTTTTAATTCTATATATCATATTTCCATTTAGACGGGCAAAGGAATTAAATTAAAACCCATACAGACAAACTTTGTAGAATTCGGGTTGATAGCCCTTAGCCAAAGAGTAAAGTTATTAAATTGAAAAAGAGTGGCAACTCGATGATAAAATATGCATGTATGGAAAGTGCTGCCACCCAGAGTTTAGGCGGTGAACTAAAGTTGAAGTAATATATATATACATATCTACATGTGTATGTGTAATTACATAGAATTTTCTTTTACTATGAAAGCTACCCTGAAATATAAAAAAAAACATATCAGCTGATAATTAAACAATAATAATATCAGCCTAACATTGAAACTTGAGATAATTTTCAGAAAAATATCAATAACCGAAAATAGATCGATGACAATAAGTACCTACGCTAGGAACAAAAAATAACAATTCTCAGTTGTCAAACATTTGACAGGCAGGACAAAATGGCAGCAGCTAAGTTTGTACAACCTATCTCTAGGCGGCGCGACGGTCAGTAAAAATAAGTAATGTTTTAAGTGTGCCCCCCCAGCCCTTAGCGTTCATCCACAGCCTGGGTAAAAACCACAAAAAAAAACCCTCTAAAGTGATT
This sequence comes from Lymantria monacha, assembly GCA_905163515.2. Lineage (NCBI taxonomy): Eukaryota > Metazoa > Arthropoda > Insecta > Lepidoptera > Erebidae > Lymantria > Lymantria monacha. Next base: position 6,738,130 of record LR991087.1, read on the forward strand.
TTTGATACATTTTTACATTTTTGTACCAAAGGAAAGATATTTAAATTTAATTTGCTATAAGTCATTGCTTATTATTGTTATTGTGTATTCACTAAAATTTGTCATAAATTCAATTTAAAAAATAATGTTAGTTGCAAACGCCGTTAAATAACTATTATTATTTTTAAAGTCCCCTAAAATGAAATTGACCAATAACAACACAGAATTTAAAACACGTGACTCGTAAAACTGTATGGCGATATTATTTGTTTTGAGTTGCTCGCGGATTTTAAAACAAAGACATTAAAAATTACGAAAGACCTAGCACAAATTGATAAAAAATGGGACATCAATGAGGTGTTGGGCTAATAATTTTATAAATGTCTGCTAACATATTACTAAAAGTATTTTGTCAGAAAAAGTATTTATAAAATACTAAGATACCAAACAAAAGGTATCTAAATACAAGATACAAGATGAATTTTTAAAAAGTATCTTAGATACAAGATGGAAATACGTATCTTGTATCTGTATTTCAGATTCTTGTATCTTAGATAAGTCACATCTCTGATTATAGTATTATGAGTAGGTATATAATATATATGTTGGACATAAATATAAAGAGTCTATGGACATTGAAACAACCTGTTATGCTAGGGCCACACCTACGTGTATCGTCACGAAGCTTTGTGCAATGAAATGATACACGCAGATGTGACCGGTCATTATCGGCTATCGTCGCGAACATTCGGGCTTCGTGTGCGTTATCGCTTGGGTGGCAAAGTCAAAGGGTTTTAGCACGCTAAAGCTGATATCAGACGGTTCACTCGAGTGATTGTTCACTCGAGTGATGGTTCATTTTTCTTTCATTTTATGTTCACACGGCTAAGAGGGAATGATTTAAAAATGAACATTCACTATTCATTTCTTTCAATATATCATCGAATGAAGTCGTGCGTCTTGGAATTACTTTAATTTATGATCATTTAATAAATTTTTACTGATATTTTTTTTAGTGGTAGGACCACGCTGTTGACAGTTTTATGTGTAAAGCTGTGGGCCGGTTCATCCGGGGTATTACCACACTCTTGCAGAAAATCGTCGCTTGAGCAGTGGCAATATGCTGCTGTGCTTCGTTCCGTGAGCGAGAGAGCCGGAAGTCCATCTTTCTGGGTGGGTTTGGGGTTATTGGCAGGCAGCGGCCTAGTTATACCTCTAGTGTGGTAAAGATCCATGGACGGCAGTAACACTTAACAACAGGTGAGCTGCTTACTCGTTTGCCACCAGAGCACTAAAAAAAATCAAAGAGTTGACAAAAAAGAAGTAAAGAAAACGTCGACGGTGATGGGTGCTACCATGGATTGAAAGAAAATATATTAGCAGCATCAAATACATTGTTGAGAGAACTAGCAGTTAAGATCCTGATTCATATTGTAATAAGCTTTTTAAAGTTCCAAAAAATGTAATGTATTTTGATCGATCCACTCGATCGATCAACACACACACATACGTGTGTATGTGTGTGTTGATCGATCGAGAGTGTACATTTGCCGCGTGCGACCAGTGCAAAGCAGCGCAAAAAATTATCAACACGGGACGTCCTTCGGCTACAGAACTTGAAACAAAATGACCGGACCCGAATGAAAGTTCTCTCAGTGTTCAGACTGTTCATTTCTTGTTCACTCGGAGTGCGAGTGAAAGATGCCGAATGCCAATATCCAACACTGTTGGATCGTTTCACTAATGAATTCATTCGGCACTAATGTTTCATTTTGTGTTCAGATGCGTCACTTCGAGTGAAAGATGCAAAATGAAAGACAAAAATGAACAAAAAATGAACCGTCTGATATCAGCTTAATATATCGCGCTCTGTGGTCAGACTACCGTTTTTCATTTCGGCGGCAATTTTCGGTATGTTTAGACGCGTTCGAGGATCTCCAGTTAATCAATAAATATGGAGTGGAGCGATGTAACGGTGTTGGAATTTTTACACCATTATGAAGCTGAACCCATGAAGGAATCCAAAAAAATAATTATGTAATTATTAGCATAATATAGCTGCAATAGTAAAGCAATTCGTTATTCATAGTTAAACGCATGAAAATGATTTCGGCAATCTTTAATTATTGCACGATACTTCGTGTAAAATACCGAAGTCGCTAATGTGACCACAGTTTTATTGCGATAACCTTCTAGTAGACATGTGTAAGTAATGCAAGTGATATATCACATGTGATATTACCAGATCGCGTACTGCTTCATTATACATTAGGCAACTAAATTAAACATCACACTAAACATGACGCAAACGCTCGTGTCACGAAGCAAATACAAAGAGGAAACGGCCTAAGTTACTGTGCACTAGAGATGTAGTTCCGGAGCGTAATAGTTCCGAGAACTATGTCTTTTGCCGGAACGATCCAGTTCCAATCCAACCACACGGCTGAGATAGTTCCATAGGTCCGAGTCGTTCCGACGACCGAGTCGTTCCGACGACCGAATCGTTCCGACGACCGAGTAATAAAGTGTGCGTCATGCATGTGCCTAAATATTCTTCTATATATCGTCGTCGTCGTCTATATATCTTGGTTGTCAGTCCTAACCCTGTCATGTCAAGTATGAGGGTAAATCAACTGATATTCCGACAATTACTGACAAATAAACGGTACCTAAAAATCACGGAGCAGTATTTGCTCCGTGCTAAAAATAACTTGTATTTCGTAGTTTATAGCTCCTTCAAAATATTAAATTTGAAGGAGTTATAAACTAAGAAATATGGATCTTGAATAGCTGGAGCCGATTAAAATTATGTCCGCACATGTTACGTTGGATTGGATTGCATAATCATGTCATTAGAACCGATAGGATAGGACTTATGTACTATCGGTCAGCGGAACTAGATAGGTCCGCGAACATGTTTCCTGGATATAGTTCCGACAGAAAAGGAATCGTTCCATGTCCGATCCGCTCCAGGACATGATTTGCACATGACTACTGTGCACTGTGATTCCCAAGTAGGCCGTGACGTCATCACGTTAACATCAATTTGGCTGGCACTGGCTTTGCACTTCAATGATTCGAAATCATTTCTATAAATTTGCAATTTTGCTTTGGTCTCTGCTAAAACTTTACTTGCCTCACTCAAATCGATGCCGCATTTTTGTAAAGTTTTGGATGCATAATTAATGTCATTCAATACACTGTGCATGAATTCGCAAAGCAACACGAACTCAAAATTTAACATTTTTGTTTTAATAATAAAGATGAGCGTAATGAAGCAGAGAGTGCTTCATTACGCTCATCTTTATTAGGAATTTTTAGGACTATTTCTGATAATGATTTGATAATATAAAAAAAACGAAGTTTTATTGCAGATATTGTATTGACTGAAGCGAGTGAAGTATGCAAAGATAGAGTTCTCTGGCACTCTGTTCTCTCTGCCTACCCTGCAAGGGATATGGCGTGATGATATGTATGTATGTATGTATTGACCCTACTAGACCATCTACTTAGTTGGATTGAGCTTTTTTAGAGTGGTGTCCGATTCGCCAGTAATTTTCTCAGTAGATCCCAACGTTTGATGCTATTTCCAAAAAAAATATACAAATCTTGCAAGGTTGCAAAAAAAAAATCTGTATTACCACACAACTGCTAACGGCAGCATTTATCACCAAATTTAAATTATGTGTGGCACAATGTACGTACTCCGCGTTAGGCTGGATATCCTTAATATGTTTTTGCACACCATTATACGCACCACTCATCACACTGGCTCCATCAAAACCTTGCCCCACACATTTTTTTAAATCAATATATTTGTCGATAAATAATGTAGCCACTTCGTTGACTAAATCTGCTGCGCCATGTTTGATGGCTGCATAAAAGCCTAGAAACACTTCTTTTACTTCTATATCAATTGGCTGTCCATTTTCCGATCAGGTTATACTGCATACCTCACAACAATACTTAGCTGATCTACCTTCGATATGTCCTGTGTCGTATCCATTATGATGACAAAAAACGGTGACGCCCTAATTTGTTCTAGTAGAAGGGTTTCGAGTTTGGTCCCCAAGCACTTAATCATTTCATTCTGAACTGTTGCACTCAGATATCTTGTAGATCCTAAAAACATATATAAAAAAAAAACTAAAATTTAACATGCTTGATTATTTATAAAAACTTGATTACGAGCGAAAAATGATTGTCACACACGGGATTCGAACCCACGCCCACTGGAAATCCGTTCCAATCGTACTACCATTTACACCAGCGTGACTTGTTGTATGACAATCAATTCTTGTATATAAAAAACAATATAAAAAACATAATTTCAAAAAAGTCCTGATATTAAACAGTTAATAATTATGATTTATACGTAAGAGTGAGTAGGTATGAAAGAGAGTAGAAAGAGAGTGGTGTAAAGATGCGAAAGGGAATACTTCGATGGTTCGGACATGTGGAAAGAATGCCGAATGAATGTCTGGTTAAGAAGATATACAATGCGAAAGTGGAAGGATGTAGGCACCAGAGGAGACCGAGATTCACCTACCTAGACCAGATTGGTCACGTACTGAAGGAAGGTGGAGTCAAGAGTCTCCGAAACCGGCGAGCGATGAAGAGAATTATGAATGTTGAGGAAGCGAGTGAAGTATGCAAGGACAGAGTTATCTGGCACTCTGTTCTCTTTGCCTACCCTGCAAGGGATATGGCGTGATGATATGTATGTATGTAATAATTATAAACAATATAACATGTTTTAGTATTAAAATTATCGTGGCCACCGAAGTCAAAGATCGGGTACCGGTGGCCCGCTCGCACGGCGAAGAGAGCAGTTTGCAGGGTGGGTCCATGGGGTTGCGTGCCGCCTCTTCTGTCGCCCCGGACGTTTTGTCGGGGCGCGACCGCATCCATAGTCCACCTTGCGGAAAAAAAATTAAAATTATCGTGAAATTGACACATATTAAACAGTTGTATTTCCGGCAATACTCACGCGTTAGAGTCGATTATGTCGACCCGGGTTTCGAGCATGTCCGATGCTCATCATCAGGGCGAGTGCGCAGCTGCGTCTGCGAGCCCCCGACGCGCACTGCGGCTAACGTAACGTGCAGCACGCCGCGACACAGCTTCGGGCGGCGGGCGGGTACTGCTTGCTTCTTGAGCGTCTTCAGCAGAATCGTCCGATGTGTCCCGATCGTTACCGAGGGCATTTGATGATCTCACAGCAAACTCACTCCGCGTGCCATCACCCTGACATACCACGCTGACCACGTCGCTCTCCATCCCAGACAAAACCTTGCGTGTTGAGGTAGTATTGAGTGCCGGTATCCATGCTGAAGGGAGCGTCCACCCACAGTCTCTATTAAATGTACGATTTCGGTTGATTTCTACGACCACTACGAGTATATTAACCAGTAGGTACTAAAAAGTTTATTGACATTAGCTTACTTACTCCTGCACAGCATAAATTTTTAACCATTATCAAAAAAAATCTTGACTCGAATTCACCATAAAACGTCAAGTTCACAATAAAATGTCAAGTTGACAACACTTTCAACCCACAAAAAGAATTTAGCGGAGGAAAACCGACATGATTAAGGACTAAAATATAAATCTATTATAATTGCACGCCTCATAAGCGAAGCGTTGAGGTCTTGCTCTACTCTCGACATATGAAAATCAAGCACTTTTCAACCATAAAAATGATTGTAATTTTCTCACATTGCACTTATAGGATAATATTATAATACATATGTCAAGAAAAAACATGCGTTTAAACGTTTTTGATATTTTTAAAAAGCAATTATTTTGTTTAAAGTAAGAAAATAGTTGATTAAAAAAAATATTCGAGGACGTCGGATAAAATATTTTTTGTATCTGGCAGGATTACGCCCGTAAAAATGAATGTATCGAAGTTTCTCTTTTATTAAAAGCTTCATAATCGCAACGCGCTGTTTCCTTTCGAAAATGGTTTGGTAATTCTTTGTCGTTTAATTGCAATTAATAAAAAAAAGTAAACTGCTTAGTCTTCAGTGTATGTATACTTTATGAAAATTGGGTTCGTTTACATTTTTTTGTTCGTCCATTCGGACAGGCAAAGGAAATAAATCCCATTCAGCCTATACAGCTATGTTTAGCTCTACGTCGAGAATGGCACGAAATTGCAAAAGTATTTCTTTTCTTTCATTACACGCTTATATTTAGTGTCACCTGTCCCCGTTGTCTGTAATCAAATCTTGCAAGTTAAATTTGATCCACTTCCTGGTTTCCGATTGAGCTGAAATTTAGCATGTATATATAAATCGGATGACAATGCAATATTATTGTGACATAGAGCCGGTCTGATGATGGACCTGGAAGCTGGACATAGGAATTCCGTAATTAAACGACGCAATCCTTTCGAGTTTGGGCTCATTTGATTTGTCTTGACGATTACTTTAATACTATATGGTAACCAGGGTCTGACGATGGACCTGGAAGCGGGCCAAAGAAACTCCGTAATTGAACGACGCAACCCCATCGAGTTTGGGCTTATTTGATTCGTCTTGACGAGTACTTTGATACTATATGCTATGGTCAGCCATGGACCTGGAAGCTAGCCCATAGGAACTCCGTAATTAAACGACGCAACCTCATCAAATTTAGACTCGTTTGATTTGTCTTGTCGAGTACTTTGAGACTATATGGTAACTAGGGTCTGACGATAGACCTAGAAGCTCGCCATAGGAACTCCGTAATTAAACGACGCAAATCCATCGAAATTAGGCTAATTTGATTCGTATTGGCGAGTATTTTAACATTATATGGAAAATAGGGTCTGATCATGAACCTGGAAGCTAGCCATAGGAACTCCGTAATTAAACGACGCAAACTTATCGAGTTTAGGCTCATTTGATTCGTCTTGACGAGTACTTTGATACTATATGCTAACCAGGGTCTGACGATGGACCTGGAAGCTGGCCGTAGGAACTCCGTAATTAAACGACGCAACCCCATCGAAATTGGGCTTGTTTGATTCGTCTTGGCGAGTACTTTGATACTATATGGAAACTAGGGTCTGACCATGGACCTGGAAGCTAGCCCATAGGAACTCCGTAATTAAACGACGCAACCTCATCAAGTTTAGACTCGTTTGATTTGTCTTGTCGAGTACTTTGAGACTATATGGTAACTAGGGTCTGACGATAGACCTAGAAGCTGGCCATAGGAACTCCGTAATTAAAAGACGCAAATCCATCGAAATTGGGCTAATTTGATTCCTCTTGGCGAGTATTTTAATATTATATGGAAAATAGGGTCTGATCATGGACCTGGAAGCGGGCCATAGGAACTCCGTAATTAAACGACGCAACTCCATCAAGTTTGGACTCGTTTGATTCGTCTTGACGAGTACTTTGATACTATATGGTAACCAGGGTCTGATGTTTGAACTGGAAGATGGCCATGGGAAAAAGAAGGTGCTAAATGTTCTTAATCATGCCATCAAAATGTAACACGCTTTTATTTATAAAAATAGGACTGTGATAGAAACGGGAAGATTTAATAATTATGGTGTAAAGTTTTAGTGTTAAAAATATATAATTATGAACGGTTTTGAATTATTTTGTAATAGACGACGAAGCTTAATTATCGTTAAAGGTTACAATGAACTTATAAAGTGTTATATGTCTTAGAGTTAATTTATTTTTAACTTTTTATTTTATTTTATTAGTAAATAGTAAAAGCTTGTTTTTAAAAAAGGCTTTTTTCTTTAATTTTATTTTTATTTCTGACACTAATAAATAGTAAATGATAAAAAATATAAAAATTATGAGGCGTGCACTTTTGGTTTTTCCAAATTATTTTTTATTTTACTTGACATTGGCGAAGTTGTGGTTAATCACCAACATAGGCCATTCATAAAGAAGAAGAAGAAGAATTTAGGGGAATTCCCTAGGTATAAGTTTTGAATTTCTCTCAACAGTGCTGTCATGATTAAAGTCGGTTTGCAACCTATCATATATATTGAGATAGATTGATAAATTTTCGAAAGTTTAGTTCGATCGAGATTTTATAGTAATGATTCGAGGGCCCCCTGAGCTTGAGGGCCTCGGGGCACTGCCCCGCCTAGCCCCTAGGTAGCTACGCCACTGGATATATCACTCGCATTACTTACACATGTCTACTTTCTAGTGTACAAAACGTACGAAGCTTCGCCCCACATTACTTCGGAACGATACACGCAGGTGCGTCCCTAGTATTATAATCATTACGTTATTCACAAATAATTGTAAACAATATAATGATTTGAAGTGTTCTCATTTTCTAGTTGTCAACAACGACTATTGAAATTTAAATCTACAATAGTTATTATTATTCTTCCACATTTTACCTCACCTTACCACCTTTGTAATTAGTGGTATTTTTTAGTTTATTGTACGTTTTTTTTCAAAGTAGGGATGATCTATATTAGAAAAACATCGATATGTCTAAGACATCGATATTTTTGGTACTAAAGAAACTCACTATTCTATTTGTAGATGAATGGGTCAGTCATGAAGAATATAAATGCGAATATAAAGTTGCAAATGACCGTGCTGCAAGTACTCACGATTACCTTTACACCTATATACCAATCACAGGTTACATCTTAAGTGATCTCACAGAGCAGACCCAAGTAATCGTCTTTGTACAAACAACTATATGGTATGGGTGGATAACACAGGGTAGTCATTCCCGTGCAACCAAAACTACAACCGGCACCACCCCTTTAAATGCCCATGAATTCCTCAGCCAAATCGCCAAAGGTTTCACCAAGAGAACGAGCAACAGCTCTTCCCCGTCAAACGTACAACATCCACCGCTACCACCAGCCCACCTGCCAAACACAGCAACCATGACACCACCCTCTCACACGAGTGACAGTATGAGAGAAGCTCACATGGCTGACGTTAGAAAGTAAGTATGCGATATACGACAACTATGTGCACCGTGGCTCTCGCGGGCTTAGACTGCCGAACGGAGTTTGCCAGTTTACTTTTATTCGTCTGTTAGAACAAGAGTGTGCTAGGTGTCGCGTAGTGAATACTTTGTTAACATGTTTCTGTGTGCACTTAGCAAGTATGATAAACGCCAGTAGCGTCATATTTTTAAACGTATTTATTGTTATTGAAAATACAGTGCAAATTAAATTGACTTCTACTTAACAAGTTTACTTACAACACATACACTCTTACAAGAATCACGCCAGTGTCATCTATCTAGTACATCCATGCAACTAGATGGCTTTAAATACTATATTGACGTTTCGATATTTTATTCTCTTAACATCGATATGTCGATGTTATCGAAGACAAAACATCGATGTCAAAACATCAATGTTTTGCAGCTAAACATCGATGTTTATTTACCATCGATGAATATCGATCATCCTATTTCAAAGTCCGAGCTAGTCTGGCAACACTATTAAGGATTAGTAAAAAAAGATACGTCAAAATTGTATACCTATCGATTGTGCAGTAAATTCGTATTTTATCATAAAATTTTATTATGTTGAAGTACTGAGTTTATTATTAATCAATGAATTATTATCTAAACGTTGAAATGAAATATACTATCAGTTGCAAAAAAGAGCCTTGAATATATTGATTAAAATAATTACTAATCTTGATATTTGTTATTTGTTGTGAAAACAAGAGAAATTATGGTGGAAAACGGGGCATCCAGTGGGGGTAGTGATAGCCCCAGTGCTACTTGCGCACGATCAGGCTTATTAGAAACACTAGTTCGTGGAGTATGGTACCGCGTCCACTGTACACTAGAGGAGGATTATCTCAGCGTATGTCTGGACGATGGATATGATGCGACCACTACATTGAATGGTACTTTAAACAACAACAATGTTGAGACTCCAAACAGTGATTTTACAGAAGTACCTGAAGCGATTGCGAATCAGAAACGTATCGTGCAGGTGATGAAGTCCGATAATAATGGCTTAGGTATATCTATAAAGGGTGGTATAGAAAATAATATGCCAATTTTGATATCAAAAATATTCAAAGGCATGGCAGCAGACCTCACAGAGCAATTATATGTTGGTGATGCTATATTATCTGTGAATGGTGAAGATCTGAAGGATGCAACACATGAAGAAGCAGTGAAGGCGTTAAAAAGAGCCGGAAAAATGGTCCAATTGGAAGGTAAATTATTTGCTAAGCAGAATTATTTTTCATACTGACAGAGTGAGAAAATCATTTGTAGCCTTTTTTCTTGCCTGTGGATGTTGTAAAAGATGACTATGATAAGTTAATAATATCTCTGCAAAAGAATAAAAACTTGAAATAGCATGGTATAGTACAGGGGTCGGCAACCTGCAGCTCGTGAGTCACATTCGCACGTGGCTCGCGAGAATCGCACATCCAAAGATCGCCCTCTTTGGATGTGAAATTGTAGCTCTTTAGTTCTATATGCAAAAAAATATTTTATAAAGAAAACTTAAAAAATAGAAGAACATTTAAAAATGGAATGGAAGGATTAGGCACAAATTATGGTCAGCAAAAAAAAAATGTGGCTCTTTAAAAACTTTAAACCTTTATAAATTCTAATTTTTGGCTCTTCCGGCTCAAACGGTTGCTGATCCCTGGTATAGTAGATCACTTTCCTTCTCATAGGGTAGGAAGCAGTGGGATATAAGCTGAGATAATGAGATGTTGAATCAGCTGGATGCATAAATGCACACACTGTTTCTCTGATGAGCAATATGAGCTAATAAAATTGACCTCAATTACACCAATTCAGATGTACGTCATTGCTAATTGACCTATTCCGACAGTGAATGTAACTCTTGAATTATGTATATAGTTGTTTCATAATTAATTTTATGTTAATAGTTAGATACTGATCAGTTTGTTAACAAAATCTTATGAATAAATTACATATTGATATGCTTTGATGAGCTTTGGAGTGTATACTTATTGGTTATAATTATATAAATAGGCAAATATGAAAAAGTAAACCATGATTTAATATTTTTATTATTATTTAATTTAATAAGTAACATCTGTATTAATATTTTTTTATTGCTATTGGTGGCAAACAAACAACCAGCACACTAATGGTAAGTGTCTCTGCCGCCCATTGACCTTTGCTATAACCAAGGCTAGGCTAGGCCGCTGACTACCGTTACAAATCCCAAACCCACCCAGTTGGGCTTCCGGCTCTCTCGCTCACTGAACGAAGTGCAATGGCACATGGCCATTACTCAGACGTCGATCTTCTGCGAGAGTGTGTTACTACCCCGGATGGACTGGCCAGCGACTGTAGACAGAGAACTGTCAACAGCATGGTCCTACCATAATCAAATATAAGTGTTGTCTGTTCTAAAAATATATATAATTCTTGTATTGTAGGGGACTATACATACATACATACATACCATCGCGCCATGTCCCTTGCAGGGTAGGCAGAGAGAACAGAGTGCCAGAGAACTCTATCCTTGCATACTTCACTCGCTTTCTCAACAATCATAATTCTCTTCATACACACTCGCCGGTTTCGGAGACTCTTGACTCCACCTTCCTTCAGTACATGACTGATCTGGTCTAGGTAGGTTAGTCTCGGTCTCCCCTGGTACCTACATCCTACCAGTTTCGCATTGTATATCTTCTTAACCAGATGTTTGTTCGGCATTCTTTCCACATGTCCGAACCATCGGAGCATTCCCTTTCGCATCTTTACACCAATACTCTGTTTCATACCTACTCGCTCTCTTACGTCGTCGTTACGAATGCGGTCGGTCAGCCTAACTCCACAGATTTTCCGTAGAGATCGCATTTCGATCGCATTAATTTTACTTTCATACTCTTTTCTGCATACCCAACTCTCACTTCCATACAGTAATGTTGTGACAAGCACTGTATTATGTATTGCTACATGCAGGGCCGGCTTTACCTGTAGTGCAGAGGGTGCGGTGCCCCCTACCACCCGGGCGCCGGGTGGTAGGGGGCGCTGAGAGCCGCTTGTAACCATCAACTTATTCCATTTTGTTCACCCACTTTGGTACAGGAGGGCGCCAGGTTATTGATTGCACCCGGGCGCTACATGTGCTTGAGCCGCGCCTGGCTACATGTGCCGTCTGGCTGAGGTGGTGGCTACCGAGAAGTTGCCCCAACGCTCCGTTCACTCTATTTCCAGCATTCACTCTTCGCTCTATATCAGTGGTGTTCTTTTTTTTTTTTTTTTTTTTTAATTTAAAAAAATTACCCTTCTATTACGGAGGAGGCTGGAGCCCATCAGTGGGCCTTATATGAGCTGAGATGATGATGATGAGATGAGGAAAGGTTCATAAGCAGTTTTAATTCTATAGATTTTTAACGTCTTTAATTTTAAACAGTATCAACAAAGTCAGATCTATATAATTTTTTCATGATCCGACCAGTTTGATATGCTAGGTATTCAAACTGGGTGATTATATTTTCTCTATTACATTAAAAGAAATGTATTTGGTTTGAAGCATACATTTTACAGAGTATCACTCCCACACTGCTTAGGCAAATAGTATTAATGATTAATACAATAATTGTAATTAATTATTAATGGGCACAGATTACCCACTTTTGACTGAACAACCAACAGTTGACTGCGTAATAATGGTCATATCTTTTGATCCAAAAAATATTGTTTCGAGTCTGGGTATAATTTGAATGCTTGCAAAGTTGTTAATTGTATGTTTGTAAAGTCCCCAATCCCAGAAATACAAGGAATTCCTTATAGTGTGAAGTGAAATCTCAAACCAGAATCATCTCTTAATACTGACATCTGTGTCAACTATTTTGTCTCGTAAGTCTTTGATAATGATTTAAATGCTTTGGTTTCTTTTGCAGTCAAATATCTTCGAGAAGTAACGCCTTACTTCCGTAAAGCATCGATTATAAGTGAAGTGGGTTGGGACTTACAGCGAGGGTTCATGGCGGATGTACCGCCTTCGCCGCCTTCACCACGACGTAGAAGGGCGGATACTCGATACGTGCCACTCTTGATGGCGTGTATCGCGAAGAATCTACGACACCGTGACCCTGGTAAATAATTTTATGATTCCCATAGGCATGTCAGGAGCGATAACTGTATTTTTAACCCTTCGCCACCACTTACGTATACATAGTTAACAGTAAAACACTAGAGAGGGTTTAAAACCCACGGCGCATTCTCAACATTCTGGGTAGAGTTGTCATAACCATTTGCGGATAACAACTATAGTACAACAAAAATAAAAAATGGATGCGTATTATATTCATATGATATTAATTGTGGTTAATGAAACTTGATAAACTTGAATGGTTGGCTAGAAGAGACTTGTTGCGTAACTAGCTTCTGTAACCGCAGGTTAACATTCGCATAACTGATAATGATTTATTGCTCAAATAATTTATTTTAGTTGTTTATATTAAAGACATAGAAGGATTAAAACTTGTGGTTGATCGGACTGGGAATTTCCCTGTCACCCGCAAAGAGGTAGATCGCGCGAGGGCGGCACGAGAGACGGCAATGGTACCCGGAACGATAATTCTCTTCTTTTTTGTAAACCCACAAATTTCTCATTGATCGTGTCTGCAGAGGACAAACTGCATGTGAAATTTGCCAACACAATGATGCAAGGGGGTAGGTTTTTAACCCACTTCTACCTTATTGTTTTTTTTTAAAGGTGGATGAAAATTTTATTGTATATATATATAGGAAGCAATTTTACTGTCTGGTGGCGGCTACGCATACTACCAACTCTTTCATTGCCCATTGCCCATACGTATCGTAAAAGATTGCTAAGAGTTTTACATCGACCTGGGTTACCTTCATCTGCTACAGTATGGTCAACAATTACATTCCCAAGGAGCCAATCCTAAAACTATTGCCTAAACTTTTGTGATGTGAACGATAGAAGAAGAGTTTATATTGCGTCGCCTCTAATTAATTGAAAGGCTGTCTTTAATATAAAAAAAGTCCCATCAGGCAACTGATTCTGATCCCACGCTGATATAGTAATGTAATAATTAAGTTGCCGTGCTGAGTCGCATTGCGTCGACTACGCATTGCAATATTTTATGTGTTTTAAAAATGAATCGGAGTCTGGTTGTATTTTGTATCTATTAATTGTCAAATTTCTCATTACAAGTAACCCACACTTTAGTATTGTGCTATATTTAAAAAAGTAAATTAATTGAGGTGTTATCTGATAGAGGAGCGTACTATCGAGATCTACTCTCCGGATTCCGTGCACGCGTTGGCATTGCGCTCAAATAGTGCGCAGGGTGCAGCGGGCTGGCATCGTGCTTTGCATGCAGCTGCCAGACGTGCAGCAAGAGCAGCATTGGCTCGAGCGAGGCCTCGACTGCGTCCTCTATTGGGTGAAGTGCGCTTCGCGGGCTGGCTGGCTCGTCGACCACCACAGGATCACGTAAATATTCATACTTTATAAGATTATTTCATTAAGACAAGGTCATACAGATAGGCAGGTCAAAAACGTCTTTGAATAAAATACAATTAAAGGTTGTAGATACTTCTACTTACACTAATGTCTCTGTGGTTTTTAGTGTACCATAGAGTTTTACTCTAGAATCTAGATGTTAGTATTTTATTCATTTCAGCCTATATAGGTCGTAATGCTGGGTTCAAATTTAGTCTACAATGGTAGGGAAATTGACCTACTGAACTACGCTAGTTAGATGGATTATATCGAGTATTGCATTTTATTCAGTCTTCCTCCTTTTTTATGGAGGTTTGACGGAGGAGTTGCCAGTTTTGACGGTACTAGCTTGGTTACTTAGACCTTTAAGCCAAATCTTTGTTTATAAATTAAATTGAAGTCATCGTCTCAGTAAGTCAAATAGTCACCTTGAACAGTGCTATGGCCACAATATTATCCTATCTTTTAGGAATTTTGATGGAAAACGAAAACATATGTGACACTGTTATATCATATTCACTACACCCCTGCACTACCTGCGCATTAAGTTACAAAAAATACAATTAATATCTTAATATATATAAATTACGTGTCACGTTGTTTGTCCGCGATGGACTCATAAAGTACTTAACTGATTTTAACCAAATTTGCACAGCAAGTGTAGTTTGATCCAACTTAAAAGATAGGATAGCTTAAATCTCAATTTATAGTAATATTATTTTATTGCAAATTATATGTCTAATATTTGACAGTCAAAATCATATGTTATATCAAAAGGATTTTAAAAGATGGCGGAATCTGTTGACTGGACTATTTAATAGATGGCGAAATCTGTTGACTGGACTATTTAATAGATGGCGCTATGTTAAATGTACAAACGCTTCATATAAGCTAAAATTTATTAGAATAAACAAAAAGTGTTACTGAAGCTAACCTAAGCCACAGCAATGCGTGGCCCGGTCTGCTAGTTAATTTATATAACATGTTAAAATACTAAGATATTGAATATAATAAACGAGCACCACATGACACTTTTCCTTGCCCGCTAAAACTCTGTCTTCCTTCTCTTGAAGATAAATATACAGATAACGTGCAAGTAACATCTATGTGTTATCTAAGTAACATATTAAGTCTGTACAATGTGTAAACAATGTCGGGTGGATGTCACGCGTCTCCTTAAATACGAAAATATAATACGATGCGAGAATTGAATGTCCTACAATAGTTCACGGTGGTGTAAGTGGCAGCACGTTTGTAACGGATTTGTAATAGGTGTGGATTTGAATCCCATTTATGATAATCATTTTTCGCTCGTAATCGAGTTTTTATAAGTTTTATATTTTTCAATTGTTGTAATTTGTTTTGAACCTGGAACATATTAACAGCTGGCTATTTTATAATATTTATTTAAATACATGCCTCGTTGTTGCATTGCCATAATACCTTGAATTTGAATACTAAATATTTTTTCTACATTTTACTAGTAAATTTCTAACATTTTCTCGATATATAGTAAATTTTCAGCATCAAGTTCGAAGTTTCGCATTGTGATCAGTCGCTATAAATAATAATCCTATTTACAGATGAGTGCTTCTGGTGGGTCGGATAGCTCCGACGAGTCTGAAGGTTGGACGCCAACATTTGTCGCTATCACTGACAGAGAACTTAGGTGAGAACTTGAACAGAGTATTTTAACAACAGCTTCTGAAGTATTTTGTTATACACTCATCATCATCATTCTCCTACCCTTATCCCAATTACTGAAGGTCGATACAATATGTACTCTTCTTTCATAGTACATATTGTAAAAGTTATTGCCAATAGTTTTATGACCGGCCACCTGCCAGACGTCAATACTCCTTGAGAATGTAATTGTTTACCAAACGGCATCAGATGGAGTTGGCCCAGGTCGTTATAAAACTCTTAGTCGTCTTTTACGACATCCACGAGCAAAGTAAGGGTTGGTAGTATTCG
This sequence comes from Lymantria monacha, assembly GCA_905163515.2. Lineage (NCBI taxonomy): Eukaryota > Metazoa > Arthropoda > Insecta > Lepidoptera > Erebidae > Lymantria > Lymantria monacha. The sequence goes on from LR991087.1 coordinate 6,754,514, forward strand.
TAGCCCCTACTACACAGCTAAATTTTGTTATACACTCATATATCCTGGCATTTACTGTATTTATATGTGTTTTTACGCAACTGTTGTGTGGGTGTCGTTAAAGCTGACTAAGGGTAAGTCCCCCGCAATACAAGAATTGTTTTTTTAGTGCAGGGAGTTGCCTTAAAAAAATACATGTAAGCCTGTTAGAGTTGTACTGAGAATTTATAAAGAACTAGAGAACTGTCCTCGTTTCGCTTTGTTTCGGTTTAGGTCGTCCGCAATTTAACCATATATTGTGAAGGAGATTGGAGCCTAGTAGTGGGATATATATGAGATTTGATAATGATGATAGAATAAATGTTACGTGAAGGTTGTACGAGGCAGCGCCGTGGTCGTGTGAGGCGTGGTGCGCGCCTCGTGAGTGTGTGGGGCTGGCGGCAACTCGGTTAGCGTGGTGGCGTCGTGCCGCCGGTGGAGCTGCTGCTTTGGGCATTCGTGCCGGTACACCAGCTGGACTGTTAGTGCGGGAGCTCCGAACTGATACACCGCACGACCTGGCTGCTGTCGCTGGTGCGCTCGTTGACGGTGCCCATCACGCTGTGCGCACACAGACCGATTTTACATTTCGTGAGTATAGTAATTAACGTTTTCGTCTTATAACATTAACCGTTTTTTAAGATCTTTAGAACTCAGTTAACTTAATCGAGTTCAACTGCAATGCTATTATAGAATTTTCTTAACCTCTTTATTTACTATTTGAAATCTTTCTAACGAAAACTAAAAATATGAAATGTGCTAAAAGTTATCTTTTTATAACATAGTAACTCACTAATAAAATATTTTACGAAATTCAACCTCAAAAGGCTGTGAAACGCAGTGACAAAATTTGTATGTGGAGTAAAACTATCTTTACCCCATGTTTTCAAATTTACGCACAAATACTATTTATTAAAAATAATTATAAACAAATGTGTCATTCACCACTTTAATTTCTATTAAAAGAAAAAACAATTTCTATCCTCTAAGGGTGTGAATAGGGAGTGAAGTTTTGCTTTGAAATTTTTCATTCAGAAATAATAAAAATGATATGGGTCAAAAAACAGTGATAATATGTTTATGCTTGGATTTTTTGATAATAGGATGTCGTTTCCGTGGTGCTTGTGCACGTTTGTCGTTGGGCGCTGGTGGCGTATGCGTATGGGAGGCGGCGGGGTCCTTGGGGCGCGGTGGGGCGCGCGCCCTCTATCGTCGCCCTCTGCATGCGTTGCGTGCCTCTGCTGACGACGACCGCGCAGCACTCTGGTTGCACTTCGCCGACGACGACACAGTGGTTAGTATTTTTTTTTATGTGATTACCGAGGAATTTATAAATACATAACGTCCTCAAATTACATTCAGACTCAACTACAATTTGTTGATCAAAATTATAGGCTGCACAAAGTATTGTTCTGCGTGGAGATCGAGCTAACGACATTGGAACTCTAGGTATCTTAACCACTATGTCACATGTGCTGTGAATTTCTTTTTCAAATATATTTTCTTTATCACCTATCAGATAGTACTAATAGTAATTTGTTTTCATCTATCCAACTTATCGACTTGGATATAAATCTCCTCTAAGGAGGAACAAAGCTCTACAGAAATTGTTCTATACTCTATCAAGGCGATTTTCTAGGAGCTGGATATGGAAGGCAGCCCAAAGCCAGCGGTATTCATCCTACACAATCTGCTGTCAGCTCGCGTCCACCAGTTGCCAGCTGATGGCACCACACCGCCGCTATAGCCCGAGGCTCAAGACGATTGGCCAGAAATTCCAGACAATTTGCCCCAACGTCTTTGAGACTACGGCCTAAATTTGAAATAATGATGTGGATTTTATAAAAAAAGCGACAGTATTTCTTTTTTGTGGATGTGAAGATTTTGATGGTGGATTTATTAGGTATTTTTGGCGTGGCTTTAAGCGTTTATGATGTATTAAACGAGAAATAATATAATGCAATATTGGTGGAAATGCGGATGATATAATGAATTGTGAGTCATCTGTTATAAGCTTCTGACTGTTAATATCGTATCTACTAGGTAATGTATTATGTTTGTGTGTATCTTGTCTATGAATCTAAGGCTGTGTTCACATTGAAATTATTAATAAGCGGAGCGGTATCTGCTCTAATGAAATAATCAAATTGTTTTCTAATATAAATTTGTGATTATTCCTTTAGTTAAGAAATAATGAGTTTACGCTTGACATAAGTCTTTGTTCACACCGTGGCATGGGAGTCACGGTGTAAACCGAATAAGGTTTCAAATTTATCTTTAATATTAATCGCTTTATATTTATTAAATTTGTTGACGTATTAAGAATAAAATGGTTATATGTGTGTGGCCAAATAAAAAATGATGTAAGGATATAAGCATAAAACGTATAGCAGAAGAGGGTAAATTCGAAATAAAATCTTATGCTGCTCCGTCTGCTCAGCGTGGTGTAGCAGCTTATTATATATTATCTGGAATTATCAGTACATTTCCGCTCCGCTTGTTATCAGCTTAATTGTAAACGCAGCCTATTTTAATGCTATAATGTAATCTGTAATGTTCTCATCGAATCTCTTGTAATTGACGTATCTGTGATGTATAAACATTTTATCAATTAAAATACTCCTTTCATATCGAATCGTCGATATTTTACAATTGCTATTTAGTGACTGACGTAGTAAATTGAATTTTACACTGTAATAGATATCATTAATTAAACATTTTTATCATAAAATATAACTAACGATCTGTAGTAATTTTAACACTTTTTACATATTATATAGAATTAATTTCTTTCCGTTGTAAATTTTCAACATAATGTTAAGTATAGTAAAAATGCATATTGCCAAAGAGTTCAAAAGTAAATCGACAATACGTTTCTTGATATAGTGGCCATATTTCCTTGTAATATATCCAAGATTTTTCTTTCATGTATATATTTTAAATGTTCCTCGGGTTAAGGAATGTAACTTTTGTCCCAGTGGAATCGCCACGTTGCTTCGAACAATTTTGTTCTGTTTTAATATCAAATAAGCATATGGCCTATGGTAAAATATATTACCAGTTTCAATGGGATAATTATATATTTATATAACAATTAATCACATTAAGCTTGGGAAAGATTTGCTGTTCCCTGCTTTAATCCTATGTGGCTGTCATCACCCAAAGATAACGTTTTTTTTGTCATTGTATTTTAAATGCGAGTGTTTTTAGATTGATCGTATTTTCTATGCGGATAGGTTAGTAACTTGATGTGATTTGTTTACTTGCCGTTTCTATTCATTATTCCCCTGGTGGTAGAATATTTGTGCAACTTATAGCCGAGTGAAAATATTTATTTTGCAGTGGAGAAATTTATTGGAAAAAACTAGACATAAATATTAAACCATATTTAGGTTTTATTATATTCGTATTAGCACAACAGGCGCAGTAATTTATTGGTTTGCTATTTTTTTTAGATTTTTACTCATACTTGGAAATAGCCCTAAAGACTTTAAAAGCATAAATCGTTGAATTACATATTGGCAGTGTTGCCAAGCAATTACCTTATATAAGAAAGAAAACAAACGGAATTGTACAAAAAAGTTGGTTGAAGTATATTATTGTTTATAATATATCATCGAAATTGACGTTTCTCTATGGAATATTTGATCAAAGTATTTAACTTCTCAAACTTAAGTACCAACGGTATGTATCGTTTTAAATTTTTAATGAATTATCATTAACGTATCGATGTTCATAGCCCGCCTACAAAGGAGGAGAAGGGCACGTATATATATTATGTGAGATGTTCAGGGAGGCTCAGCTTAATACGCGTAGAAAATACGTGCAATCAATTCCTATATTAATCCTTAGTGTAGAAAATGTATTTACCGTTTGATTAAATAATATTTTTACAATAACAATTGTAAATATGATATGCATAATATTTTTTAAACAATACATTCCCAGAATGTTGATTAAATTTGCTTTAAATATTTGTAGCTATAATATATATAGGTGAGGTTAGTTAGGATAGTTTTAATAACTATATTTAACACATGTAATTAGTAGGAATGGGCAATAAGGTGTTTTTTATCGATTATTTATTTCGATATCGATTCTCTTCTATCGATTGAATAGCTTGCATGTGAAGTGACTTGGTTATGGTAACCGTATTTTTTTCTATTAACGCCATCTGTTGGTATTTCTTCGTATTTATCACTTTAAAAAAACTGTTTAATGCCTGCTGGGCGTCCGTGAAGGTAGGGTTTTATTTATAAGAAATATTCTATTTCATATATACAATGATACCTAATTATTGTCTATATTTTTTATTTAAAAATACCTTTTTAATTTCTTTATATTATAATTTTTCTTTCACGTAATATCGTCAGTTTATTCGATGCCATACGCATGCCTCGATATTATCGTCTACTAAGTAAATTGCCAGCCTTTCTATCTTATATTGAAAATTGGTAAACCGTCATAGGTTTGAAACTCGAAACCTCACAATTGGCTGTATGCATGCTTATATGATATTGGACTTAAGAGCAAGTGATTTTTACAGAGTTTCGTATGCAGTCAAAATAATATTATATATTCTTTTTTAAATTTAACCGTCGCTGTAGAATGAGACGGTGACATTACATAATAATTGTTGCCTACAACCTTATAAATTTACCTCATTTTAATTTCTTTTTTCATTACATTCCTCAATTATTTTTGATACATGAAAAGACATAATATATACTTGGTTTTTATTGATAAGTGTTATAACTAATGTTAGATATTGTTTTATTTTAATAGTTGCTAGTTTTTAATTTAAAAATATAATAAAATCGTTCGTTATTTTGTCATATTCAAATATATTTTGTTTATCGATACCACATATCTATTTTTTTTTATTTAAAATACATTTTATTACCAAAAAAAAAAACAGTATAGTTATCAATAAAAATATAAAAATGTATTAATTTTTAAAAAATATAAGACATTCTGATCAGTGATAAGGTATCTAAAATATTAAAAAAAAAATATAAACTAAAATCGTCTTGTAATCTCTTAGGATTTTTACTGGTCCGTTTTTGAATGAAATTGTGTATTCTAATAAACTGCATGTTTGTAAAGTAGTAGGCTGTATAGAAGTAATTGTCACATGTAAAATTTATAATAATGTTATATTTTAATTGTATAGAGATTATATAGATGTTTTTGGTAATATTTGAATGATTCAAATTATTGAAATTTAGCATTTAACATGCTTGATTATTTTTAAAACTTGATTAAGAGCAAAAATTTAATGTCACACATGGGACTTGAACCCACACTTAAATGGAAATCCGTTCTAATTATTATGACATTCAATTTCCGGCTCGTATTATATTTTCGTCTTTAAAGGAGACGAGAGTGTGCTATCTACCCGACAATGTTTACACAGCACAATTGGAACGGATTTCCAATAGCGTGGGTTCGAGTTCCATGTGTGACATTCATTTTTTGCTCGTAATCATGTTTTTATAAATATTTGAATGATATTAAATCCCTCGTCCTGCTTTTATCCCAATTCTTCGGGGTCGACGCAGTATGTACTATTATCGTAGATATTACAATATAGTTTTTTGACCGGCCGCTTGCCCTTCCTCAATCCTCCTTGGGAATATGATTGTTGATCAGACGGCATCAGATGGAGGTAGCCCAGGTCGATGTAAAACTCATAGTCGTCTTTTACGACGTCCATGAGTAATGTGAGGGTTGGTAGTATTCGTGGTCGCTACCACACAGCATTTGAATTATGATATTAAAATTATTTGAATGATTTTAAATAAATAAATAATAATACTCTATTGCACATAAAATCATAGTTAAAATATATTCTAGATACAAATGAAAGCTTAGTAATTAATGAAAATATGATCTTTGAATCCTAAACTATGTTTGTATCCCTGTATTTTAGAAAGCATATGAAACTAGGAATGCTTAGATATTAATATTCATTGGACCTTAGGACCACGCTATTGACAGTTCTGTCTATAGAAGCGGGCCGATCCGTCCGGGGTGGTACCACACTCTCGCAGAAGATCGACGTCTGAGTAATGGTTATATGCTGTTCCGCTTCGTTCGGTGATTGAGAGAGCCGGAAGCCCAACTGGGTGGGTTTGGGGTTTGTATTGGTAGGCAGCGGCCTAGCTATATACCCTTGGTATTGCAAAGGTCCATGGGCGGCAGCGACACTTACCATCAGGTGTGCTGCATGCTCGTTTTCCACCATTATCAATAATAAAAAAGAGCAAGAAATAATACAAAAATAAAAAGTAAGTAGTTTTTATATATAATATAATATACTTTATTATATTATATATAAAAAGTATATTTAATGTCATTCAAATATTGCCTAAAATGTCGATATATTAATATATATACTTCGTCTGTATGTGTTTATCATTTAATTCCTCCTAAACGGCTGCATCGATTTGGATGAAATTTTGTGTGTATATTTCAATGGGATTCTGGATGGTTTAAAAATACAATCGGACCCGGTAGATGGCGTTGCTGTCGGGACGTCACCGAATTTTATTTGCTGTACAATTGAAAACACTACAAAATATCATTTAATGTAGTGCTGCTGTTTCGGGCAGAACAAAGTCTGCCGGGTCCTCTCTCTCTCTCTCTTGATTTTCATAATTTTATATATATATATATATATATATATATATATATAATTAATGTAAAACAATCTATGCTATTTCAGTGCATCCTTGTAATAGAAAATTTCACTTCTACAGTTACAATAACAATTATGTACCTTTTTATATTATGTTGATTATTTCATATGTTTTAAAAGAATGCATAAACAAGCGAAATATATTTTATAGGTCGAAATCAATCACTTTCAGGTGGCCATATTGATTTTTTGTCAAAATAACAGGTGTGTCTATATAGCGTCTCATAAAAGTTTCTTTTCGATTTATGTATACCAAAATAATGTGATAGACAGTTTTTGATAACAGAAACTATCGGCGGCTTTTAGTTGGAATTTTTTTTAATATACGATATTATTTATCACAAATATTCCTCTGACTTTTACAATATTGTAAATATGGTGTTTGTTTTTTAGATCTGATAAAAATAAATTCATTAGTAAATTGGTTATAAATTTTGACTATAAAAAAAACTTAAATCATTAATCCTAGTCTTGCAATGTAAAAAGACTGAGTTTTATTTACAATTTTTTTATTTATTTAAAACAGTGACACAATATTTCTACACTGTCTATACGTACGCTAGATTATTCATTGTGAATTTACGAATAAATAGTTAACTGTATATCTTATATATAAGACAATTGTTATATACGTGCAAGGTGCAAATACGAAATACTTATATATTGCTTTTTTTTTTAAAATGACAATGTATTAAAAATACCACAACAGGGTCGCCATAGTTAGATTTTAAATACCATATATTTTTTTGACTGAGCGAGCGCATTAACGATGTATGTCCGTTTCAGCTCGAGAAAAATGCTTTCTTATGTCTTTCCACGTGTCCGAATGTTTGGCTGTTCTCTTCTACTTATCGCATTTCTGAACCGGTGAGCTGGTAGCTTTTTGGATTATATTTCAATAAATTTTTAAAAATTTATTGAAACAGAGATGTGCGATTTGAAAATGTAAAAAAAGAACATAGTTTAGTCACTTTGAAGAATTTTAATAAATATCATAAAACTTTGATGGATTCACGAGGTTTCCAGCTCATAGAGCATGTTTATGTAAAAATTTTGTGCGTTTAAATAGCTACGATTACACCGTACAACCGTCGCCTCGATTTAATAGTAAAGAAACTCAAGCACATTATTGAATGTAGACCCTTTTGTTGACAGTACTACCTTATAACTGATAAACCGATCTTGTTACACTTTCACGCTTTAATTACTCAAGCTACCATGCAACTCATGCAATTCTTCATATGCATTGTCAGGTTTATCATAAAGCAATAGCGTACTATAAATCTAGAATAAATAATAAGGTATCGAAATATCAAATAATTTATTGAGAAAGAATGTAGAAAAAAAAAACAAAAACAACTTAGGCAATTTATAAAAAAAATACCTCAATCGCCAATAAGTTTTTATAAATAACCCAGCATGTCAAATGCTAATTCTCAGTGATTAAAAAAACTTAGCCAATCGCTCACCGTAACAACTTGGCCTATTGAGATTTGAGAGAAATTAATGATATCCACAACACATTAGGATAGAGTTCATAAAAAGGAAACACATACTTATAGTATTACGGAGGAGAAGCTTGTAATTATTTTAAGACTTATTTACCCTAATATAAAGTTTTTTTCTTTAGTTGGTCACTTTAATTATGTATTACATAAAATAAGGTGTAACATTCTTTGTAAATAGTATTTCGTATATGTACCCAGATTGAACATGTATAATTTTCAACTATGTATAAGATTTTCTATAATGTGTTTACAATGCTAGTTGACTTCGTAAACGATCAATTTGTAGCTGTCATAGCATTTCATTGTCATCGTAGATAGACATCTGTCATTATGTCATGCATTAAAAACAACGAAGAAAAAATTAACAGTGTTTTATTGCTATACTTTCAATCGTTATAATTTTTTCTCAAACATGCTTATAAATTTAAGCATTATTTTGACAACCTTCTTCGAGAGAAATCGAAATTGCTGTACTGACCACATACATGCGAGCAGCGGCCGGCAATAAATGTATGCAAATCCATGACTGTCGTGTTTTAGCGGCCAAATAAATATATATGTAAATTTATATCTATTGTGTATTTTAAAAATGGAACGATTTGTTACTTCAAAATATGGTAACAAAATAGGCAACTTATCAGGATTTTTTTTTAATTTCGAACTGGCTTAAAAAAGAAACCTGTTTGATAATGAAAAAAAAGCAAATGAACCCTTTAGCACGTGAAAAATGTTTGTTGTTCGTCATGTATACAGTTCTACTTATTTTTAATTTCTGCGCAATATTTGAGAAATAGTACATTACTGCAGCGGCCAGCAAAAGAGGCATTATTGGACGAACGTGTATATGTGGGCCGAGGCGTAGCCGAGGCACACATACGTAAGTCCATCGATTCCTAGTTGTGGCCAAGGCTTGTATAGTACTTTTCTCAAATAATGCGCGGAAATTAAAACTAAGTAGTTTTAAGTAGAACTGTATACGTGACGAAAAACGAACAACATTTTTCACGTGCTAAAGGGGTCATATGTTTTTTTTTTCATTATCAAACAGGATTCTTTTTCAAGACAGCTCGAAATTTAAATAAAACTCTGATAAGTTGCATATTTATAGTCCTTAAAATATAGCTAGATCTCTGTGACAGATAGCTACAAAAGCGATGAAGGAATTTTGAATACCCGTCATGTTTACAATTGTATTTTGTATCGCCTATATTTTCATTCTATACATGTCAGTTATATCTTAACTGAATTATGAATATAAAAAACTGAATATTTACACCAAAACTTGTACCTCATATGTTTCAAAATAGTTAGTTATACTGGACTGAGAATAAGATAGAGATGGGACAATCGATAAATGTAAATCGATAACATCCATATTAATTATATACAAGGTGGAGACGACCATACGACAATAATTTTAATCTAGTGTATCTGATGACTTGCCCAGCCTGTATACAAACTTTGAATACAATATGTCGTATAGTTTAGCCGCAGCACATTACTTTGTATTATTAACAATTTCCACACTCTGTATAAAAATTAAAATTATTCGCCTATCAATGAGCTCCCGCGCCGCATCGGTATAAACCAATATGAAACTAGTACCTACATATCGCCATGTTTACCAGTTCAAGTCTTCCCCAAACGTAATACAAATCAATGCATATTATACCTTATTCCTAAATCTTAAGATCCATACATATAAACCGTGTCATCAGACTTAGATGAGAAATTTAAAACTACCTAATGCGGCTTAATGAAAGAAGACCTCGGTCTCATGTTCAAAACTATTATAATAGGTCTGTAGGTCAGTGTGCCATCGGGATCCTGTGACGTGAATGTGCGTAATTAGACGCTTACTTTGTGTTAGAATAGTATTTCTTTCTCATTTACAATGCCTCGTTATAATTACACAGCTTCGGGTATACAGATATGATTTTAATTTATGGAGAATATCACGGAAATGCAGCTTTAACCATACGTACGTACCGAAAGAGATATGGAAACACACGTGTTTGTACTACCAATGGCCGGACTATTGTGCAAGCTGTCCAGAGGTTACGGGATAATCAATCCTTACTGCCTCATATGGATAGTGCTCCTTCGCGTGTAAGAGTCACCCTAGATGAACAAATTTTAAATTATTTTTCTCGCAAATTTGACACAGGTTGATAATGTAGAGAACTTAAAAAAAGGAATTGTACGATCTTTCGACAAGTTAAAATACATCGCCGTCAATGGCGACCTGTTAACAAGAGTTCGAAATAATATTTTAAGACGATATAATTTGTGCGTTCGGGTCCATGGCGCACATATCGAAAATTTAAGTTTAACGACCAAGTGAATTATTAAAGTTATCGTGATTATTTTAATAAAATAATCAAGTGAGAATGAATAGTATAGCGCCCAATGTATTTACCTACGTTTCGAAGTTGTAACATATGATACCACAAGGTCACTCGCCGCTTGCCGACCACAGGTTAGTGAACTAATATTTACAAACGGTGTTCTATTTTGTTTCAATATTTATGATAAAAAGTTTGTTTGAAAAAATTGTTTTTTAAATATGCATGCGAGGACTTTTTTAATAGTTTCAAAATACTCCTATACACTAGTATTGACGGTGTTTTCATTTATTGTCGTATTGACGTCTCCACTCTGTATAAAACAAGTAAAACCAATACATTACCACATAGTTACTCTATAAAATGAATAAATTTTAATGTATTAATTTAGTATTCAGACATCAGTTATTTATCAGTTAATATATATAATTAATAATATATTAATTAATAAAACCATATTATCTTTTATAATAAAAAATCATTTCATTTATAAAATAAACAAGATTATTCATGGAATAATCTGTAAACAAGATCTTATCATCAACCTACAGCAATGTTCCAGCGATGATGATAATAGTGTCGATGAACTTGGATGTCTTTTGAATAATAAAAATAATTAATTAACAGCTTTAGTCTAAATTAAATACAATCCATTGATTTAAATTCAATAACATTTTCATAGATTGTTTTATAAAATTATAATCGATTCACCCATCCATTTGATTGAAATTCAATAAGATTTTCATACATTGTTTTTCAATTGCAATAGCAAATAACTTTCAAAAATAAGGCATTTTATCGACAAAAATACGGACCACGCCGTAAGCGTGCATATGAGTCAAATTTGAGTGATTACTGTCCAAATGAGTCAAATTTCAGTAAGACCCTATTGAAACGCACAATGTAGTGCTAAATGTACTCCATAAAAATTATAGTCTATATAATGTATCTAATTTGACGAATAACTCATTTGAAAGGCTTATTATCTGGTAAATATATGTTTAAATCAGGCATGGCAGTAATTTGATTGGTAAGCAATGCAGGACTGTTAAAGGACGGAAGCGGAATTGGGAATGTATAACACCTACTGCGTTTGACATCCATCAGCCCATTGCTGGACTTTGCAACATAGGACAACGGAGAACTATGACCTATATGTGCCTACATTTGCCAACCATTCTGCAAACTGTTATGGCTTTTCTGATGTCCAAAGGTGGACTGCTATGGAGTGATGAAAGGATGGATAATAAAAGAAAGTGTAAATTAATCTCTTTTTAATTTAATTAAGTAATGGTAGTTTATTGTAATAAAAATTGTCAATTTATTGCAAATATCGTCAATATGGTTATTACGTCATGCTATCGAAACATGTGTAGTGCGAGAGGTTGCTTATATTATACAATAACTACTTCACAGAGAGGATGACGCTGTCAACGTGTCGCGGGATGGTTCAACATGTCGTGCCACGTTGATGACTCCAGTTCATCAACACATACGTCGACACCTGGGGCGGCACTGGATGATGCTCTAGCCGAGGACACAAGTGACTGGACCGGGGAATAGTCCGTCATCCGCAGAGAGACTGACCACGTGAGGGCGATGCCCCGGCATTTAGCCGGGCCGTCGTCGGGCGATGGTGACGGAAAGGGCCCCCGCCGTGCTGGCCACGGATGTCAAGGAAGCGGTCCCAGTGGCCGGCCTCATGGCGATGGGGAGGGAGTACGGTGGGTTATGGGGCCACGCGCTGCTCTTCCGTTGCCCCGGATGGAATGGACGGCGTGTGCACAGACCATAGCCTACCAAAAAAAAAAATCAACACATACGTCAAGAGACTCTTCTCTCTGTCTACCCTGCAAGGGATATGGCGTGATGATATGTATATATGTATGTACGTCAAGAGACCATTATAAAAAATGGGATCGAAGTTTAAAATACTTCATCTACATTACTGTGGTTAATGCTAGGCTATTTATAAGAAAACTTATTTTACAAGCGACAGATGATTGCCGCACGTGGGATTAGAACCCACATCTACTGGAAATCCGTTCCGTTGATTGGAACCATGTTGTAAACATTTCTACGAAATACGGTATGTGCAAACGTCACCATAAAGATGATGCTACAGGCGAGAAATATGATTGTGTATAGGCCCACGCTTGTCTAATTGGTCTGACGATTGAAACCGATTTCAAGGAGAAGTGGGTTCGAATCCCACGCGAGGCATTCATTTTTTCGTTTTTATAAATAGTTTATATAAATACGTACACTTAATTTTTGGTCTCATTTTATTTTACCTAAGTACTAGAACATTAGTAGAGTTGGGTGAGAGCTGAATGTTATTAGTGTATGAATTAGAGAGATCCTAATTGGTTTACCGTTATGATTTGATCACTCCATATTTAAATAAATTACGAGTGCTGTCGACCTTTCATCTATCTATTATCTTTAAAAGAGCAATTCTTGTATTGCTTGTGTGGTAGCGGCTACGAATACTATCAACCCTTATTTTGCTCGTGGATGTCGTAAAAGACGCAAAGAGCCTTATAACGACCTGGGTCAAACTCATCTGATGCCGTTCGGTCAACAATTACATTCCCAAGGAGGGTTGACGTCTGACAGGCGACCGGTCACAAAACGAAATATATAATAATTATCGAAGAGTACATATATCGACCCCAAGTAATTGGGATAAGAGTGATCATTCTCCTAATGATGATACCGTAGAAGTGAAACTTATATTACAGGTAAATGTTTTGTTTATTCCTCAATTACTTTTGAATAATGTACTAATAGTCATCATTTCAGCCCATATATGTCCCACTGTTGGGCTCGAGCCTCTTCCATGATGGGTGGGAATATGACCATATACCACGCTGGTCAAACGTGTTGGTATAGGGTTTTGTTTCGAGATTTCCGTCTCTTGCATAGATGTTATATACGTTTTATATCACTTAGTTGTCTCTTACGATCACCCACGGGTAAGATAGGGGGTGGTGAATTGTATTTTTACTCCGTCACTACACGGACTTACTATTAGTATTGTATAGTAATACATACATACTACATAGTAATAATACATTGTTGTTTAAATCTATGACTGTTTAAAAACTGTTATGAATAGTATTCGTAATTATGTGTTCTTCTTCTTCTTATATATTGGCAATCAGCTACATATACTAGCTATTGGTGCCAGTGTCAAGTTATAATTATTATTACGTTTATAGTCTTGTCAGGTTAGTCATTGTCTAAGTCAAATTGTCACCATTAACAGTGCAATGGCCACACTGTTAATGGTATCTTGTGGGAATTTTGATGGAAAACGAAAACGTTGTAAAGCACTTTTATATGATATTCACTATATCCCAGTACTGCCCCATCACAATACATAAAATGCCATCAAAATTATCTAATATAACACGTTAAAACACTAAGATATCGAATATAATACAAGAGCACCACATGACGTTTTCAAATTCCCGTCAAAAGTCTAATTATGTGTTAACAGTTGTTTTTAGCTGTTTATCTCTCAAATTTTCCGTCAAGAGGACGTCCATTAATCACGTGATCTTCTCTTTTAGCATTTTATAACTCCCCTCTCCCTTGGTGATACGTGGTGAGGTTTAAGACTATGTCCCCCACCCCCACCCCCACCAACATCACGTGAATTTTTAGTACCTACAAAGAAGTAGCCCCCAGCTCATTATGTTCTCGGTTTTTTGCTTTTTTATTAAACTTTGCAAAGAGGTCTTTATACAGATCACCTATGGCAACGGCAAGTCAAAGTCACACTATACGCCACGTTTCAGTTTAGAAATCTTAGCGTTTGATGAAAAAATAAATACACGTGATGTCTTATTACACCATCTTGTGATATTTCGTGATTTTTGTCAAACACTGCCACCTCCCCCCCCCCCCCCCTCTCAAATCTCACGTGATTAATGTACGACACCCAAATAAAAATATGGCTGATTAAAATTTCAAAGTCATCCCATAAAAAGTTTTAATTCAAAAAAGAAAAGAAACAAAAAGAATAATTAAAACACTATAGGAATATTTTTATTTCTATTATGTTAATATAGGTATAATAAGCTATTACAAGCAGAACGCTTAAAGAAACGTGTTGTTCTGATGAAAGTCTACGTTTCATTAGGTCGAGAGGCCGAGCCCCGAAGGGGCGCTGGCCGCCCAAGAGCTCTCGCCACCCTTCTTCAATGGTCGGCTTATTACAATCTATATAATAGCTGTTACGTCACATCATATAACAATGCATTACCGACCTTAAATTCATAATGTTACGACCCATTCCACAATGTATTTATTTCAGGCAGTATGTATAGTCTTGTCTGTTCTATTGTCTAGCTTTTTTATTCGAAAGCTAACGTAAAGAAATTACATGTCTGTATTTAGTTTGTGGAACTAATGATTGGTTTACATGTTTTTGATACTGAGAAATGTACTAATGAAAAAGATCACAATACGATCTAATTCTCATTTTTTTTTAAGAAAGGGATCGTATGTATTAAGAAAAAGTATGGCTTTAGAGCAGGTTTCAATTAGATCAAATTAACAGTACGCAACATTAGAGTTTAATTTCGCAAACATTTGTAAAATTCCTCTTTAATACTACGTCCGAAAATTGGGATGCTGTTTGCGTAAATTTATGTGCTTTTTAAGTGCGTGAATGGCATGTCTGTTAATTTTAAGAATGTAATTTCAGCTACTATTCCTGTAACACTGATCTGGCATATTATGTCTACGTGATGTAAGCAAAGAATATTACTGAAAAAAGGAGCTCGAAGTAAAAACCTATATCTACCTTCTTTCTGTTTTTCTCCTTCTTTTATTCTTTATTACCAGTTTTTTTTGAAGTGAAATCTTCTTTAGGCGCGTTGAGCGTTTTTGAAGGGGAAAAATTTATAGGTTCGCGTCACCGACATGCTAATGCTAATAGTATATCTACAGCTATGTGAAAAATTCTTTAGGCGCGTTGAGCGTTTTTGGAGGGGAAAAACTTATAGGTTCGCGTTACCGACATGCTTATGCTAATAGTATATCTATAGCCATGTGAAAACTTCTTTAGGCGCGTTGAGCGTTTTTGGAGGGGAAAAACTTATAGGTTCGCGTTACCGACATGCTTATGCTAATAGTATATCTATAGCCATGTGAAAACTTCTTTAGGCGCGTTGAGCGTTTTTGGAGGGGAAAAACTTATAGGTTCGCGTTACCGACATGCTTATGCTAATAGTATATCTATAGCCATGTGAAAACTTCTTTAGGCGCGTTGAGCGTTTTTGGAGGGGAAAAACTTATAGGTTCGCGTCACCGACATGCTAATGCTAATAGTATATCTATAGTATCATTGTGATTTAAAGGTTATCTTACTAGCGTGGTAAAACCGATGACGATAATATTTTATGACGACTAGATGTTCGATAATATTTTTTATTTTTATATAAAAATTAGAAAATTATTATTGCTTCAATTAGTCTTAAGTTAATAGTTTTCACTTCTATCGGCAGTCCCCATGACTGCCTATTGTTTTTTTTTTAAAAAGACCACCGTGCGCTAAGGAAATAGTCCTTGAATTACGGGGGACTTTACAAACATATAATTAACGCAGACAAATTAACACCCAGACTCAGAACAACAGTTTGTGGATCTCACAAAGTATTATCCTGCGTAGGAATCGCACAACCCAGGCACTGGCACCGAAGGTGGTGGTATCTTAACCACTACGCCATCAGTGCAGTCTGTTATGTGCAGTATTGTACCTATTTACTTTTTTTTTTTTTTAAATGGCGTTTACAAGATTTCGCCAATATCTAGTTATAAATATCTTCACGTTTTTAGTCTTTCAGGTTAGTCATTTTCTAAGTGAAATTGTGGCCATCAACAGTGCTATGGCCACACTGTTAATGGTATCTTGTTGAAATTTTGATGGAAAATGAAAAAAAAAAAACGTTGTAAAACACTTTTATATGATACTAGCTTCTGCCCGCGGCTTCGCCCGCGTAAAAGGTTACTTTCCTAAAGTTTTTCACCCCCTATTTTTATTTTACCCCTTAAGGGTAGATTTTTACAACATGTTAATGTCATATTTATTTATATCTAATTAATAGCCTAAAAATAAGTTTCAAGCTTCTGGCTTTAAAAATGACGATACTTCCTTACAACTTTTCATCCCCCTTTACAATCCTTTTTTGCATTAAAAAGTAGCCTATGTCCTTTATCAGGCTCTAGACTATCTGTGTTCCAAATTTCATTTAGATCGGTTAAGTAGTGTTGGCTTGAAAGAGTGACAGACAGACAGACAGAGTTACTTTCGCATTTATAATAGATATTAGTAAGGATTTAATGTCACACTTATGTTAGACAGCTACAGCTGTCATACGCGCACACACACAAATGAATAGAGAATAGCGGCGTAGTATCACGGCATGACCACATTTGCCTTAGTACCTACCTAACCCAATCTATCATTTCCAGTAGTCGACATAATTTTACTGCCAAGTCGCGCAAAAAGATGTTTCATATCACAAAATTTCAATACCTATCTATTATATATACATATAGTATGTTATTAACAAATCGTGATGATTGATGTATTTTTGACAGCACTATGCTGCCAAAAATACAACAATCATCAACGATGACTGCTCTCACGTCTTTACTTGTGTTCGGGTCGCACAATCGGCGATCATAGATTTCTTGCCATATTTCTGTAGTGCGCCTGGTTGCTACCTGACCACAGCACTGCGCACTCTTATCGTTCTAACTTTTGAAACATTGTACCAAACGACACGCGGTAAAAAGCAAAAAATATGTACTTTAAATATCGAAAGCAATAAAAACATTTGTTTGCATAAGAATCAATTTGTTACTATAAAATGTGCATTGGCAATAAATACCAAATTATTTTGAATTTTTAATTTACTATTTTAACGATAAATGCTTAAATATTAAAAATAGATATATGCTGTCGCGGACTTTTTTGTAAAACTATTTAAGAGGTACATTTCCACAATACATAACATTTGTCTAACTTTCAAGATCTTTGCAGCGTATGCAAAGATAACTCGCAGATGGGCGAATTTTTCTGTCTTAAGCGATTTTTATCGTTATATTTTAGCCAATTTACAAAATATCTTTATAAATTATAGCCTATGTGTTATTCTGATGTGTAAGCTATATTACTGTAAAGTTTCATCAAAATTTATTCGGTAGTTTTTGCGTGAAAGAGCAACAAAGATGTTCACATCCATACATTACATAAAATGCCATCAAAATTATCTAATATAACACGTTAAAACACTAATATATCGAATATAATACAAGAGCACCACATGACGTTTTCAAATTCTCGTCAAAAGAGACCTATTTACTTTCAAATGATTGTCAAACGTGACACAGCGCCTAAAATGATATTTTGTAACAGGTGTTTGAAATAATACTTCTTTGACATTGTGTTAAAATTACGTTACTAAAGAAACCGTTTAATAAAAGTCATATTAGAATGTTATTATAGACTATATTATTTATATTTTTATCTATATTGCTTCTTTTTGTATCTTCAGCCTATATATGTACATCCCATTTTTGGATACAGGTTTTTTCCAGATAGAAAATTAATCTACTATTTCACGTTGGTCAGACAGTCTTTTCATTGCTTATAGTGGCAAACGAGTAAGCAGCACACTCGATGGCATTTCATGAGCGGCAGTAACAACCACCGCTCATGAACCATTGCAATACCAACCGCACAGCTAGGCCTACCAACTCAAACCCACCCAGAAAGTTGGGCTGCCGGCTCTCTACGAACGAAGCACAACGGCATCTTGCTACTGCTCAGACGTCGATCTTCTGCGAGAGTGTGGTAATACTGCGGATAGACCGGACCGCGCCTGTAGTCAATAATCTGTCAGCAGTGTGGCACTACCACTATTGAAGGTATGGTATAAGTTTTTATTTCAAAGTTTTCCTCCTCAGTTGAACAACAACACACATCATTCGATTTATACAATACCTAAAGGAAAGAAAGACTTTTTGACTATTGTATGCTTAGTCCTTCGCTAAGCTAATAACTTAATTGAATAAGAGTTCTTAGTTAGAATTGAAGTTATAAATTTATTATGGTTGTATTATCTTGAATAGTTGAAATTCAGGTTACCTTGCAATCTAAGTTAAATAATACGAGTACAGCATTGTGGCATGAATAATTTCCAAGAGATTTGCAGCTAGATGGCGCCGTATCTCGTACTTGCTTTTGCCAAAATAGTGCGCTATATTTTGCTGGCTGCGCTATTCTCTTGAGGCCGACAATCTTGTTGGTCAATGTTGAATCTTATAAACCTTTGTTTAATACACTTTAATATCTCTAGGTAAAGTAATTTTTGTAGATCTTTATATAAAGACATACCTAATATTTTAGTGGTTGAAATGTGTTGTGTGATTAATTCCAATCAAAGAGAAAGGTGCATGCATTTTTTAAGGTATTAGATTCAGTGTGTACACAGTGTGGTGACGTAATAAGAATACTAATCACCACCCCTTATCTTACCCCTAGGTGACCGTAAGAGACGACTAAGGGATACAAAATGGATGTAACATCTATGTAAGAGGTGGAAAACTCGAAACAAAACCCTAAACCAACACGTCTGATTGGCGTAGTTATAGTAGGTCAATTTCCCTCTTATTATGAAGGAGGCTCGAGCCCAAGAGTGGGACGTACCTATATGAGCTGAGATGACTATGATTGTGTGTTATGAAGTAATTATACAATTTACCATGCACCTATGGCTTTCGATGTTTAATGTTGAATATAGACCTCCTCGAAGTCCTCAAAGGGAAAATCTTATAATCGCCGTGTTTGGCAGTCGGTTTAGCAACCGTAGTTGGTGTTATACGTCGCCCAGGAGAGTGCTGTTGCCTCGCTGTTAAACTACATACGTCTTTGTGAAAGATATTTTATTTCTTCAAGATATACTACCTATAAGTTATATATTTTGCTAGAAATATATTTAATATCCAAACCCACAAGCTTAGATCGTTTGTCAGTAAAATATTAAACCTGAAGTATTATATTTTATTAATTATTTTATAAAATATAATTTTAAGCCTAAATTAATTTAAGAAAAAAAGAAAAGTATTTATTTAGTGCCATAATAGGAGAGACGTTAGGAACACACAGAAAAACAAAAATAAACATGACAAGAAATGAAAAACACATAAAAACTATAAACTAAATAAGGAGACATAATAGTAATTACATCGAGTGCACGTCTCAGCTGCGGCAGACAAAAGGATAATTGCTCAGCAATTGTTGTGATGTCAATGTAACACCACAACGCTGATTTTCAGCAATGTCCTTTTTTTTTTTCTTTTTTTTCGACGTCAGACATCAAAGTCACCAAGTGGTGGCGCATTAGAAATAAAAAAAACAAGAAAAAAAATTGGTATAAAATAAAAAAAATAAATAAAAAATTATAGTTAAAAAATAAAAATACAGTCTTAAATTACTGAAATTTTTAGCATTTAATATGCTTAATTATTTATAAATACCCGATTACGAAACGAACAATGATGTCACAAGCGGGGTGGTGGGTCACCCCGCTTGTGACATCGTTTTTCGTTTCGTAATCGGGTATTTATAAATAATTAAGTATATTAAATGCTAAACATTTCAGTAATTTGAATAACAAGGTTATGTGATCGTTTAATACAATTCTAACTGTAAAGTTTGAAGTATTAAGTCTATACAATGTGTAAACATTGTCCGATAGATGGCATACGTCACCTTGAAGACGTAAGATATAATATGAATCGAAATTTGCATGTCCTAAAATAGTTCACGATGGTGTAAGTGGCAGCACGGTTGGGCCGGATTCCCAATAGGTCAGGGTTCGTACCCCGCTTGTGACATCATTTTTCGTTTCGTAATCGGGTATTTATAAATACAGTCTTACTTTTACATACATGATAATACAATTAGTGACAGAACAGTGTTACACTACAAAAGACGGCTAAGTCTACAGCTAAAGGTTTGAAAGAGAGTATTGGTGTAAAGACGCGAAGGGGAATGCTCCGATGGTTCGGACATGTGGAAAGAATGCCGAACGAACGTCTGGTTAAGAAGATATACAATGCGAAAGTGGAAGGATGTAGGTACCGGGGGAGACCGAGACTCACCTACCTAGACCAGATTGGTCACGTACTGAAGGAAGGTGGAGTCAAGAGTCTCCGAAACCGGCGAGCGTGTATGAAGAGAATTATGAATGTTGAGGAAGCGAGTGAAGTATGCAAGGATAGAGTTCTCTGGCACTCTGTTCTCTCTGCCTACCCTGCAAGGGATATGGCGTGATGATATGTATGTATGTATGTATAAATTGTATTCTTAAACCAAGCGAAGGTAAATGTAAAATGTATTCTTAATACATTTTCAGTAATAATTATGAATTAGTTAAGAAATATCAAAATCTTTGTTTCAGCACCAATGGTTCTGCTTGTACCATTGATCATAAAACGGCTGTCATTTCTGTCAGCTTCAAATACTGAAGTATATTAGAGAGCTTTGGTTCTTGGCCGATTCATTTCAACGCTATAAATTTAGTTTAAACGTCGTGTACCCCTCTCATTCCAGATGATTAGCGGATGTCTGCAGTCGACGCTTTCAATTGTACCGAAATTATCGCACTTTGATGTTCGTTAAAGTAAAAACGATTATAGTTATTTAAAAAAACATATATTTAAATATTACTATAGTAATATACTATAGGTAACATATTACATTCACCGTGTAGTGATGGGATAAGAATACAATTGTCACCACCGTTAATAGTGGTAGGACCACGCTTTTGAGAGTTCTCTGTTCACAGCCGCGGGCCAGTCCGTCCGGAGTAGCACCACACTCTCGCAGAAGATCGACATATGAGTAATGGTAATGTACTATTGCGCTTCGTTCGGTGAGCGAGAGAGCCGGAAGCCCAATTGGGTGGGTTTGGGGTTATATGGGTAGGCAGCGGCCTAGTTATACCCTTTGTATTGCAAAGGTCCACGGGCAGCAGTGACACATACCATCAGGTGTGCTGCTTGCTCGTTTGCCACCATAAGCAATTAAAAAAAAAT
This sequence comes from Lymantria monacha, assembly GCA_905163515.2. Lineage (NCBI taxonomy): Eukaryota > Metazoa > Arthropoda > Insecta > Lepidoptera > Erebidae > Lymantria > Lymantria monacha. The sequence continues at coordinate 6,776,206 of LR991087.1, forward strand.
CAAACAATGTGTTTGTTAGAATATTAAGTATTAGATAGTTAGGATTCTAAATGTACGTAAAAATAGAATGTAGTTTTTACCTTAGTAACATATGAGATCATTTCGAATACCAACGAATACAATGGAGGATTAATATACAATGTAGTATTTGAGATACGTTTGAATACGGGTGAATACAGTGAAGGATTGACATGTAATGTACCTACATGACATGTAATCTTCTCGTTTTTTTATAGCAACATATGAATATGTATTCGAATACGAATACGTTGATGGGTTTGAATACGATGTAGTATTTCTTTTAGTTATAAAATCCGATTACGAAATGAAAAATGATGTCGCAAGCGGGATTCGAACCCGCGCCTATTGGGATTCCGGCCCAATCGTGCTGCCACTACACCACCGCGACTAATTGTAGGACATGCAAATTTCACTTCGTATTATATTTACGTCTTAAGGTGACGGTATGCTATCTACCCGACAATGTTTACACATTGTTATAGGCTTAATACTTCAAACTTTACAGTTAGAATTGTATTAAACGATGACACATGATGTGTAAACATTGTCGGGTAGATAGCATACCGTCACCTTAAGACGTAAATATAATACGAAGTGAAATTTGCATGTCCTACAATTAGTCGCGGTGGTGTAGTGGCAGCACGATTGGGCCGGAATCCCAATAGGCGCGGGTTCAAATCCCGCTTGCGACATCATTTTTCATTTCGTAATCGGATTTTATAAATAATTAAGCATATTAAATGCTAAAATTTCAGTAATTTAAATAACAAGGTTGTGTCATCGTTTAATACAATTCTAATTATTCTAACTGTAAAGTTTGAAGTATTAAGCCTATAACAATGTGTAAACATTGTCGGGTAGATAGCATACCGTCACCTTAAGACGTAAATATAATACGAAGTGAAATTTGCATGTCCTACAATTAGTCGCGGTGGTGTAGTGGCAGCACGATTGGGCCGGAATCCCAATAGGCGCGGGTTCGAATCCCGCTTGCGACATCATTTTTCATTTCGTAATCGGATTTTATAAATAATTAAGCATATTAAATGCTAAAATTTCAGTAATTTAAATATTTCTTTTAGTTTTTATTATTGTAGCAATATATCGGATATTTTCAAACAATAGTGACTAAAATCGAAGCTCGCGGATATATATATATTAAAGAAAGTTGTGTTAGTTACAACACCTACAGCTCGAGAACGGCTTGACCAATTTTTATATTTTTGAGTTTGTCTTCGTCGGGAATAAGATAAAGGATATTAAAATATGATATTAATCAACAAAAAAATCATTAAGAAAACATCAGTTCTAAACGTCCATTTGTTGATGATGTAATAAAACGCAACTGACAGCTCACATTATTACGTGGTCTAATAGTTAGTTTGGACAATACCGCGAAAAGATGAAATTAAATTTGACCGGTCAGAGTTCGTTTTGTGCGAGTGTTACAAATTTTTATGAATATTGTTATAATAAATCATATTGTGTCTATATTGTCATCAACAATGCCGCGACCAATAAGATCAAATCTTTCCCGACAAAGCCGTAACGCAATTAGAATTCGAAACATCACGCATGTAACCACGGCAGATGAACAAGATATTACATGTTTTCGAGGCAGCCCGTGAAACGGCTCGGTTGACAATGCGAAATCATCGAGCAAATCTCAAAGATCAACGATTAGATAATTTTCAACGCGCATGAAGAAAAATGTCATATAACACACGGTACTTCTTCGTCTTGCTGGCACATTATCAAAATACTTGATATTTTGAATTTATATATTATACATACTTATTATCATAATAAAAAAGATAACTTAATAATTTTGAATTAATCGAAATCTGCTCATCTCATTCATTAACTGTTAGGCGGAACGAAGTGTGCCAGGTCCGCTAGTATTTTATAAAGAAATCGAAAATAAAATTTGATGTTGTTACTTAGCTAAGCTACAATTTAATTGTATAATAAATATTTGAAACATCAAATTTGTAACTGCTAATTGTATTAGAAATACAATTAGTAGTTAGTTTTAACATCTTCACTACATAGTATAAAACAAAGTCGCTTTTTCTGTCTTCGTGTCCCCTTGTATGCTTAAATCTTTAAAACTACGCAACGGATTTTGATGTGGTTTTTTTAATAGATAGAGTGATTGAAGAGGAAGGTTTATATGTATAATAACTGTCGCCGCTTATTGTGACGTCGAAGGCGACCACGGGGTCAGTAAAGAGTGCGGGGAGGGCGCTCAGCTGTTATGCACCTCCACCGCACTCGCGAACACTCGCCGATCAACCTCCAAAACGCATACGCATACTTTTTATTGTAATCTTTTATCTATTTTAATATACAAATTTATATCGAGCGAGTCACTATTTATTTCTATGTTCCAATACCGAACATAAGTGGCGACCGTGATAAAAAATTAAAATTCAAATCATAAAGCTTCGGTTGAAGAAACAATTTCGCCGCGCAACACGGTTCAAAGTTCAACGTAGCACAATTCCGCTTCGCACTTCTGCTACAGAAGATACAGCATTAACAGAAGCACGAAAATCTTCTACGATTGCTACGAGCCAAACATCGCTGCAACTTGCGAAGAAAGAAAAATCAAAAACCAGTCAAAGTCATATGAGGTCAAAAGGTTATTGAGGTCCAGCACTGTTTGCAGCCATCGCAGCCGCCCAAGCTGACATCCCCAGGAGTCTACCTGCATCAGCAGCGGTTTTGCCGGCCAAAAAGTGAGCCCGTTCCTTTTATTATACCTTATCCTATCCATAGCTTTATTTGTGTGAACAGAGAAGCAAGGAATCATTTCTTGTCTTTATTTCTCATCAATCGTTCTTTACAAACATAATAAGAGAAATTATAAAGCAATTAACGTAATATAAATATAAAAATTACTAACTTATCTACCTACTTAAAAATACCTACATCATATTTACCTACTAAAATTTCTTAGCTATTTCATCGCTTAATTATCTACATGTTCAATCATTTATGATACAAATATTTGTCGCTAACGGTTAGTTTTCAAATCGCCTATTCTTTGCATTTTTGCGCCTATTTACGACTTGAAAGTCTTAACTACGACAACGATATTTACGATACCTACAAATATTTGTTGTGGTCTATTAATTATTAGTTTTCAAGCCGCCTATCTTTTGCATTCTTTGCGCCTATTTACGACTTGAAAGTCTTAATTATTTATCGTAGATAAATCAATATTACCACAACGATAATCAACAATAAGTAAATAGCTTAAACTATTTTATAATAAAATAAAAAAAAAAATAAGCTTGTTTATGCTTTCTATTTCCCTTTATTCGCACTTTTAACTTATGTTCGGTATTGGAACATAGAAATAAATAGTGACTCGCTCGATATAAATTTGTATATTAAAATAGATAAAAGATTACAATAAAAAGTATGCGTATGCGTTTTGGAGGTTGATCGGCGAGTGTTCGCGAGTGCGGTGGAGGTGCATAACAGCTGAGCGCCCTCCCCGCACTCTTTACTGACCCCGTGGTCGCCTTCGACGTCACAATAAGCGGCGACAATAACATCCATTAAATAGTAGAGAAATACTGTTATTTTTGAGGTTTCTAATGTGATGTCGTAAATAAACCCATTATTTTGCGCTTACATTGCAAACGCTCGCTGAACCCTACGAAATAGATCAAAATAATGTACTACAGTATTGTATAACTTAAAAGGGCCTACAACAAAGTCCGCGATGGTATATGCTTACCTCTTAAGGATAACATACTATATCCATTTTAATACTTTAAAAAATGGTCTATTATAAAACGATAATTGAAAAGCTATTTACACAATTACTGTATTAATCCTTATCATTTTAAATACATTAGTTGGCTTGAGCATTTCACGAAGATATTTTTTTTCCTTCAGACCATGCAAATTAAATCAATACCTTAGGAGATATAGCAAAATCAAAATAACGCGCAACGAAATTATTTTCATGTCGACGCGTGTGATACCGGGCCGCGCGGCCGCCTCGCGTTCGAGCTCGGGGCCCAAAAGTTTTGGTAGTGTATTGGAATTGTACGAGTATATCTTATATATGCCTACAAAAATGTCCGCCATGGCATAAATGTCTATATGCTCAAGATGGGCGGGCCACCGAAGACAAAGATCGGGTACCGGTGGCCCGCTCGCACGGCGAAGAGGGTAGCACAAAATCTATATTTCCATATACTGGCCCTACAGACTTCGAATTTGGTGTGGACTTTCTTTCTGGCCTATAAGTCACCTATCTGGTCAGATGAAGTAGGGTTTTAAGAAATTCCTTCTTCGAAAGGAATTCTATGTAGGAAAAGTAAACAATACAACTGAATTAACGTAACCGAAGCGAAGCGAGGGCGGGTTGCTAGTAAAGACTAAAACACGTCTTCATTCATCGTTCTCCTACTCTTATCCCAATTACTTTGAGTGGACGCAATATCTATCTATCTATACATGGAAGATATATGAGAAAAAATATTACTGGGATCTTTATCAACACAAATAGAACCCAAAACAATGATTTTTAAAATTTTTGCCTGTTTATCTGTTTGTCTGTGCGTTTGTGCACGCTAATCTCAGAAACGGCTTATCCGATTTAGACGCGATTTTCACTAATATATTGTGGTAAGCTTCACTTAACATTTTCACTTAACATTTAGCCTTTATTTTATGTCAATTGGTTTATAAATAAAAAAAATATGTCAATTTAAAAAATATTCGGAGAAAAAAAATTTTATTGATTCTTTTCAAATTACGGACAAATTATCTTCAGTAAAAATAAATAAACACGTGTTTCAGCATTTGTTGATATCCACCCTCAGGGGGTGTAAATTAGGCCTGCAAAGCGGGTTGGACAACTCATTAAGTCATTAGCGCCATGGCGATATGATTGAAACTGGCAACTTGAAATGTTGACAGTGGTTTCTTTCTATGACGTAGAGATTTACTAAGAAAGGATTTTACGAAATTATACCCCTTAGGGGTTGGAACAGAGTGGCAAAGTTTGTATGGGGAGAAAAAAAATCTTTATTGATTCTTTTCAAATTACGAGTCGAATCAAATATTCTAGGGTAATATCCGGCATTTGCCAATTTTCACCCTCTGGTTGTGTAAATTAATTCAGAAAATGCCGTCTATTTTATGAATTTAAAAAAAAAAATTCCAAATTTTTTTTACGATGTACGAAATTCTAAAAATCTAACAAAATAAGCATGACATTTGTATAGTGACTCTCAAAAGTTTCTATAATGTGGCAACGTAAATCATAATTTTATGATGTACTGCAGTCCAGAATATGCAGCGTACGTAACTTACTTGTTGTAAAAGTAATTTAATATGTAGGCAGAATACATAATGATCCCTAGCCAGTGTAAATATAGTTATGAATTTAAGTAGTTAATTTTTAACATACATACATACCATCACGCCATGCGTCTCTTGCAGGGTAGGCAGAGAGAACAGAGTGCCAGAGAACTCTATCCTTGCATACTTCACTCGCTTCCTCAACTTTCACAATTCTCTTCATACACGCTCTCCGGTTTCGGAGACTCTTGACTCCACCTTCCTTCAGTACATGACCGATCTGGTCTACGTAGGTTAGTTTCGGTCTCCTCCGGTACCTACATCCTTTCACTTTCGCATTGTATATCTTCTTAACCAGGCGTTCATTCGGCATTCTTTCCACATGTCCGAACCATCTGAGCATTCCCTTTCGCATCTTTACACCAATACTCTCTTTCATACCTACTAGCTCTCTTACGACGTCGTTACGAATGCGATCGGTCAGCCTAACTCTACAGATTTTCCGTAGAGATCGCATTTTGACCACATTAATTTTACTTTCATACTCTTTTCTGTATACGCAACTCTCGCTTCCATACAGTAATGTTGGGACAAGCACTGCGTTATGTATTGCTACACGTGCCTTCTGGCTGAGTTGGTGGCTACCGAGAAGTTGCCCCAACGCTCCGTTCACTCTATTTCCCGCATTCACTCTTCGCTCTATATCAGTGTTGCACCTTCCATCTCGGCTAAATCCACATCCAAGATATACAAATTCATCCACTTGCTCTAGTACATCATTACCTATTGTTACTCTTACATCTGTTATGTCTTCATTTCTTTCTTCTCATTCATTCTCTTTTAATTTTTAATATAATCATTCATTCTCTTTTAATTTTTAATATTGCTATTTTTTTAGTTGAAATGTGACCATTATTTGATACAGGCTTATTCCAAAATGGAAGGATTTTTTTTTACTGTGCTCCACTATTTAGATGAGTTGGCATCTGCTAGTGTGCTTAACAGTGAGACATATGTGAGAAGAAAAAGTTGAATTAAGAAGATTAGATTTTACCAACCCTCTCTTTACAATTACTTCGTGTAAGGTAATTGACATGTCCTTCTTCAAACGAGGTTTAAGAAGAGCCCTTTCTTGAAGATATGCAATGGCCTGGCTGCGCCCCTGGTGTTCCTAAGGTCCATGTGTAGCAGTATCACTTACCATCAGGTGTGCTGCTTGCTCCTTTGTCACCATAGACAATAATAAATAAAAAAAACTATGTTAAAGAGTTCTTCGGTCATATACCTATAATTTGCCTTTTTTGTGCGGCTGTAGGACTTTGTGCTGATTGAGGAAGAATACAACTCTTCAATCCCTCTTTATCTATGGGGTGTGCAAAGTATGACTGAGGGATGTTACCAGAAGAAGAAGAAAATTGGACATAATTGCCCACATATTGTGAAGAACGCTTGCAATAATAATACGTGTAGGTATGACTGAAGAGAAGCAGCTACAGTATAATTCTAATCACATTATCTTTGATGAGTCCTATTCAATTTGAAAGGATTTTTCCTTTTATAGACTATACCTTAACTTGACCGCGCAAAGCCTCGAAACGACCTTTCAGAATAATTGATTAATATCAAGTTGGTAGGTGCGTAAGCCTACGATAATCTTGAGTAGGGATTTAATGAAACTTACTATGTTTCTATGAGATTTGGTAACATTTTAAATTAATAATTTCACCCATCATCATTATCCAACCCTTCGAGCCCATCTGCTGCTCTGCTGGACGTAGGGCTTCTCCACGAATGAGGGATCGGTGTCGTAATCGCCGTGCTTTGCAAGCGGTGTGGTGATTACCGTGAGATATTACACGTTTCTTAGGAGAGAACTGCTGCTCACTCTACTCGTCAGAACTGAAGCCGACTTTTTGACTCTCATGGGTAACTAAAGAGTGCAGGCTATTACAATTTATATTAGAATATATTCTTATCCCATCGTTTTGATATATTTCAAAGTGCCAATCAACACACACATGGACTCAATCACTACCGTGCCGTATCCGCATATGGCCCTGACCGCCGCAACTATCTGTGGTCGCCATAAGAGAGTCATAAGCAGTCGGTCAAGGACTTCGCTCAAGAAGTGCGCCACACAAGGCCCTTAACTGAATCACCTTGGCGTACAACCATCATCTGATTCCACACACGTTTATATGAATGCTGTATCGACTAGCCGTTGGCGAAAATATCAACGGCAGATGATATTCGAAAAGTTATACCGCCAGGTGGACTACCGAGTACCAAGGATTTGATACTGTTGATTCATCCAAACAGGTATACCTACGTATATATGGGATAAAGAAATATGTCAAAAATAGTATGCCAGGTTAGGTAGCCTGTCCAAAAACTTTGTTAAAATTATTTTTATAAATTAATTTACAATTCTAATTATCCAAATTGGTTATATTTTATATCAACTAAGCGACTACATGAACTAAATGTAATTAAACAAGAATTTCTTAGAAACTAGACGTCATAAAAGTGTAATCTTATTTCTGAGAAAAGACAATACAATATCGCTTTCATATTGATAAAAATTAAATAAAAATGATTTAATAATGTCACTCAGAAGTTAGTAGAACAGATTCGGTCCTCTTATCACAGGGGACTGTGAATTTAATTTCGTACTTAGGATTGATTTGAACCAACTTGAGCATCGAGTGTTCCTGACGTCGAATTGAAGAGATACTCGAGCGTGACGATCCTCAGCCGTGGGTCCGTATGTTGTGTAAATAAATAATATGAGGCTTTTGTGTATTTTGGATGTTTATTAAATCTGTTAATTAGCTTTCGGGTACGGTATCCCGTCGGCAATATGAAAATTTGTAGTAATTAATGTTTAAATATGAATATAGCTTTGATTCAAGATACAAATAACTTTATTTTATTAGGATTTTTGTTATTTAGGCGATTAATTAAATAATAAGAACAATGAGAGAAAGATGTTGAAAGATAGAATAGTTCTGTTATATAATATATCACAATGTGAGTTAATAATAAGCGCTGTGTGGTAGCGGCTACGAATACTACCAACCCTTACTTTGCCCGTGGAAATCGTAAAAGACGACTAAGAGCCTTATCACGACCTTTTTTTTTTTGGTGGACTATGGATTAGTCTCGCCCCGCCAAATCGGTCCGGGGTGACGGAGAAGGCGGCGCGTGACCCCATAGACCCACCGTAAAAACTCCTCTCTCTTCGCCGTGCGAGCGGGTCACCGGGACCCGATTTTTAACTTCGGTGGCCTAGCCTTATCACGACCTGGGACGACTCCATCTGATGCTATTTGGTCAACAATTACATTCTCAAGGAGGGTTGATGTCTGGCAGGCGGCCGGTCATAAACCTATTGCCCATAACTTTTACAATATGTGCTATGAAGGAGGAGTACATATTGTATCGACCCCAAGTAATTGGGATAAGAGTAGGAGAATGATGATGAATGCGAGTTAATAATAACTAAAACTGCATTATATAAATAATCACTTTCTGGCGAAGGGTGAAGATTGTGTTACCATTACACACCCGTAGAAGTAGTGAAATCTTATCTATGATACCAATTGTAATCACCAATTCGCCTGCCAAGCACATTAATAAGATTTTCTTGTTTTGTGGAAGTGTTTGTCGTTCGAAATTAAATAATAAATGAATTTTCAATGTGGTGACGGAGTAAGAATACTATTCATTTAAATACTATTCATCTTACCCGTGGGTAAAGTGTTAAAGTACGTAAGAGACGTCTAAGGGATATAAAACGCATATAACATCTACGTAAGAGAAGGCAAACTTAAATAAAACCTTATACCAACACACCTGATCAATTTCTCTTCCACTATGGAAGAGGCTCGAGCCCAATATTATATATGAGCTGGGATGATGATGATGAGTGTATAGGTAAAAAAACTCTAATGATGTCAGACTTCACATACTATGGTTGAACTTTTTAATATTCATAAATAATGAAAAAAATTATAAACATTAGGGTATAATGATTACTAATGTTTACGCGAGTATTACACACATTTGAAATAAAACTACTTTTACGGATTCTATAACGTTTTTATTTGATTTGGACTGACCAGTCTTCCCGTGACCATGATCACTGTAAAGTGTTTGCAACGTCGGAAAATTAAAAATCAAATAGGGGAGAGCGGGGCTGAAAGTGCCGGCGGTAAATTGTTCGGACGCGAATATTTTGAAAACAGTAAAAGATAGATATACGATCGTACGAGTATGGTGTCGCGTAATGCCTAACAGTCAGGCACACTCGGCTGTTATTTTAGTTCCGCCAGCAACGTGCACCGAGTGGCAGTGCATGTGCGTGTCCTCAAGCACCACGTAAGTAAATATTTTTGTTTCTATACTTTTTGGTCGCAAGCTAGCATTTTTCGTGCTTTTAATATAAGGGTTTTTATAAAATGTTTGTTATTTATCCTAGTTTGTTATGCAATGTAATTATAATGCTTTGAGCGTGAGACAGTGATTTTTATATGTGACACAAAATATCACATATTCATAAACCCGGTAAAATGTGCCGTTTATGTGGGGTTGCTTGTGCCGCAGTACAACCAACCCCTGAGCAACCTTTGTTGTTTCAATATTATACTCGAGCACTTATGAAAAAAAAGGGTCTTGATAGACAGACAGACAGACGGACAGACGGACGGACGGACAACAAAGTGATCCTATAAGGGTTCCGATTTTTCCTTTTGAGGTACGGAACCCTAAAAAGAAAATACTTCATGACATGATATTTAACACTGCATTTAATGTCTTTGACAGAATGAGGACATACAAGCGAAAGACTCAAAGGGTAACTACATCTCAGGATCTGTTATAAAGGGCTGCTGATGCAGTCATCAAGGATGGGCTTAAATTAAAAACTATTGCACGTGAACTAGAAATTTGTCACACACAAAGTGAACTTATTCCTGTGGTTAGATACAAACCAAGACTATTTAATGAGGAATAAGAGGCACTACTGTCGAAGTACATCTTGAGAAACGCTTCCATTTATTTCGGTCTTTTATAGCCTATAGAAGGCTATAAAAGACTACACAAAGAAGAAAGAAAGTAAAACTACAAAGGAAAAGGGAAAATGTAAACAAACAGAAAAACCGACTAAGAACTTTGCTAAGAGAAGAGTTTTGCAATATAACCATAGTTCTGCTGACGAACAAGAATGGTACTGTATCATATGTAGTGATGCCTGTTCTAACTCTGCGCTGGAGAAATATGAATTGAATGCAGAAAATGTAAGAATTGTGGACCCATTTTCAGTGTATTGAAGATGAAGAAAGTCTAGCATTTGTATGCCTAAATTGCTGTTCTAAGCAGGTGTTAAATTAATTGTGTATATATTATATTTTTGTATATATATATATATATATATATATATAGGTACTATATTTAGATATATGTATTATTAATACTCAATATTACCTGTAATAGGTATCACGTTATTATCATATCGGATAAATAAGGTAGTAAAGCAAACAACCTTATAACAATACATTTAATTTACATAGCAATTTATCATAATACTATTCAATGAAAATAAGCAAAAGTACAAAAGTATTACCATTAAATGCACAACTACATAATGATAAAAAAATACAACCTTCGATGTTAACAGTACGAAAGCCAACAGCAACTGACTGTTTTACCGCGCTATCGCTCCTTAAATACCCACAAACTGCACAAACAACCGACAACCCACAACTTTGATATCAATTCAGCGAATATTATTTCATTTTAATCCACTTTTCACCCTAATAACATAAATCATATCGTAATTCATCATTATTTTTCAAATCGACGTAAAATAGAATCTTATTACCTTTTTAAATGTTATATACCTATACATTTCTTCTATTATTAATCTAATACAGGCATCTAGATAATAACTAGTTTTAATACATTTGTTTAATTTCTTAAAAAGACTCAAGAGATTGATCAATAAATTCATAACTATGAAAAATACTAGTGGTACTTTATAACTTAAGAGATTTTTTTTTTTTTGTAATTTAGTCTTTATAGACTGATATTTGTAATAATTGATCTCATTCGCATAAAAATAAGTACAAACTATTGAATAAAATCTGCTTTTATGTTTGAAATAATTTATTATAAGTAAAGATAATTTGTTTTTATTTATTATAATACTTAGTACTTATAGTAAAAGTATAACGAATAAAAATATTGTTATAAAATTGATGTCTTTTAAATTATAAATTAATTTTTATTCATGTAAAACACCTAGCATTATCAAAGGCACAACCGACCTTAGCTAGGGCACAACTTGCCCCAAAGTGGTGTTGGCTATACCGTGTCGCCGCTCTATAAAAAAAAAAGTCAAATCAAATTAAAAACTATTAAAAATGTGTACAATCTGTAGGTAAATTCGTATTTGAGACTAAATTTGGCTTAGGATGAACCACTACTTTCAGACATAGTACTTATTTTATCCGAATCCTAAAGGGTTTATCAAAATCGGCACTTTCAGCGCCGCTCTCCCCTACAAACGCCATAGAATCTGTAAAAGTAGTTTTATTTCAAACATTAGGATAGTGAAAACATAATTTGAACACGATGAAATTCGTAAATATATTTACTTTCACTTCTAATTGGTAGATATTAGTGCTTTACATTGAAATCTTTTGCCATTAAATTATTATTCGCATATAATAATTTCTATCTTCGTATCTTCCGTGTGTGTTCATAACAATTTCTTTTCACGACTTGCAGCTAAGCTATAATGAATAGGTACGTTGCCTTCAACGTAATAAAGACGAAGTATTATAAACATAATTAGGTGCTTTATTCACGGTGAATATTTTGTTGAACAATATGAATAGCATCGGCATTTTGGGGTAATTTCATACGTATTTTAATCAAAGGCTTGGCTGTAAAGAAACATGATATAATAAGTTCAACGTATATTAGAAAGGCAAGGTGGTAAATTGATATAACGTACGTGTAAATTGATATAAAACCTGTTTAGAAATTTAATAATATCAATTTAGGTAAAATTTTCTAATTGATTACATAATTTTGTGTTCAAACCGGGATGTATTAATTTTAATATATATAAATTACGCGTCGCGTTATTTGTCCGCGATGGACTCCTAAAGTACTTAACCGATTTTAATCAAATTTGCACAGCAAGTGTAGTTTGATCCAACTTAAAAGATAGGATAACTTCTACCTCAATTTATAGTCGCAATATTATTTTATTGCAAATTATTTGTCTATTATTTTTATATATTTGTCAATTATCTGTTATCTCCAAACGACTTTAACAGATGGCGGTATCTGTTGACTGCGTTGAGTAAGTATTTAATAGATGGCGCTATGTTAAAATACAAACGTCATATAAGCTACAATTCATTAGTATAACCACCAAGTGTTGCTGAGGCTACCTTGGCCACAGCAACGCGTGGCCGGGTCTGCTAGTATAATATAATATATGATTGAGTTTTAATTTTTCTTTTAAGCCTAGGTATATACATTTCAGTACTGGGGATGGAACCTTCTCTACATGAGGGTCTTCGGAGGAACTTACTATGTGCCATACTGAGCAGACCGGTCTGAACAATTTTTTTTTTAATAAACCACCACCCTGCACTAAATAAATAATCCTTGTAATGCAGGGGACTTTACAAATATGAAATTAACACCGACAAATTACACCCAGACTCGGAACAAATACTTTATGGATCGCAGAAAGTATTGTCCTGAGTGGAAATCGAACCGCACGCCACTGGCACAGATTTATACTCTGATATTTCCTTCTCTTGTAGTTATATAATTTATTGATATCTTTTAATAATTTCTTACGATACTAATGACAAATGAATTGGTGGTATTAATATTTCATCTCTTTATGTGTATAGTCCGGTCAAATTAGATCAAAAAATAAGAGTAAAGCTACATAAAGTCCCAACAAGCTGAAACTCAGTAAGATTGTTTAAAATATGATTAAAAATAAAATTTGAAAGTTCTGTTCTGAAAGTTCTGTTCTGAAAGTTCTGTTCTGTTCTGAAATCTTTCCCCTGTATGGAAAAAAAATCAAGTTCAAAGGTCAAGAAAATGAGTTTTTCGCGATTTTCAGCAAAACAGTAAGTTTTATCATAAAATACTTCACACAAAAATTGTAGATCATAAAATTATCAACAAAAAATGTATGAATACTTTTTTACTACGAGCCACCATTTTTGAGATATAACGATTCAAAAAGTTGCAACCGTCATAATATGCATGAGTACGCCAAGAGTGGCTTGGTTATCAGCTAGACCGCTAGGGTCTCAGCCAGGCGGGGGTTGGAAATTGGTCATATTCTTATAGTTATAACTTATGTATATTTTATATTATAGGTGTAAGTTGCAATGACCGATAGAAACACATTTTAACATATATTACAACTGTAAAGATGTACGCGTATATACGTGGCGTACTCATGCATATTATGACGATTACAACTTTTTGAATCGTTATATCTTAAAAATGGTCGTTCGTAGGAAAAAAAGTATTAATACATTTTTTGTAAATAATTTTATGATCTACAATTTTTGTCTGAAGTATTTTATGATAAAACTTACCGTTTTGCTGAAAATCGCGAAAAACTCATTTTCTTGACCTTTGAACTTGTTTTTTTTTCCATACAGGGGAAAGATTTCAGAACAGAACAGAACTTTCAAATTTTATTTTTAATCATATTTTAAACAATCTATGTAGCGGTTAAGGTAGCGACTTACCAAGCCAAGTGTTACCGGTTTGATTTTCATGCTGGACAGTAATTTCAACGACACACAAATTCAAATTCATTTATTATGTATAAAACTTTTTTTTTTTTTTTTTTTTTTCGCAAGGTGGGACCATGGATGTGGTCGCGCCCCGACAAATCGGCCCGACGGAAGAGGCGGCGCGCAACCCCATGGACCCACCCTGCAAACACCTCTCTTCGCCGTGCGAGCGGACCACCGGTACCCGATCTTTGTCTTCGGTGGCCCGCCCGGCGATATACCCTCTCGGGTTCCTCTCTCGTCGACGCCCCGACAGCTTTCGTCGTCGAGGCGTCGCCCTCACGCAGTGGCCTAACGTCGGGTGACCGGACAATTCCCCGGTCCGATCACCCGAAGCCTCGGTTAGGGCAGCATCAGGTGCAGATACTCGCGCATGCGCCGCCCTAGCCGCGGGCGTCGGCCCGGGTCACGGGAATCCTCCCGGACTCGTTCCGCCGCCTCCTTCTGCGAGATGACAGCCTCGCAGATGACGGCGACCGCGTCCCAATTCCCGACGCTGTCGAATTATGTATAAACCCTGCGAGGGAACTTACATGTTGTTAGTTTTAACATTTTAAATTTGTCGAATAAACTACCATCGGATCGTAATGTAACTGCTACTGAGAAGATCGGGCAAGAAACTCAGTGGGTTTATCTATTATTATTTCTTTATTGTCCTTTTTTATAAAAATATAGTACAAAATGATCATTAATAATTGGCTCCAGTGTGATTCCCTCAGTGGTCGGCCCAATGCCGATGGGGAGGGGATACGGTGGGTTATGGGGCCACACGCTGTCCCTCCGTCGCCCCGGCGCACGGCGGAACGGGCGGCGTGTGTCCAGGTCCAAAAAATAAGTGTTTGCCTTCGACAAATTGTTGCTCTGATTATTGCTTTAGAGCAATGTGTGGTGTTGTATCTATATCATAAAAAGAAAATAAATCTTTGTTCATCGCAGTCGGGATAGTGTGCATTGGTGATAATTACTTTTCGCTGCAACTCATAATAAAAAGGTGTAAGCTGATATAGACATGGCTCTTGGTAGCGACGCTAGTTTGCAATTTTCCGCCCGGCTGGCCACGACTTGAGGCAACGCAATCACTCTGCATCTAGGTATATGATGTCTATAAAGATTGATATATGCATGTAAAACACTGTTTAGATATCATTAAGTTTCAAAATTCAATCGTGGCATAGTGGTTAAAATATTGGCCTTCCGTGCCTGTGGCGTGGATTCTATTTTCACGCAGGACAATACTTTGTGCGATCCACAAATTGTTCTGGGTGCTGAGTCTGGGTGTATTTTTTCTGCGTTAATTGTATGTTTGTGGCTGATTGCGGGTGACTTTCCCCCGCAATATAAGGATTATTACCTTAGTACAGGATGGAGCATTTAAAAAAAATATTATAACTACTACTATAAATATATCATTAAATTTATCTAGACAAAATAAAATAGTTGATGTCGCTACCTATACGACGCGTGTCTTAAGAAACAACCAGGTAAGCACATGAAAGTTCTACAAACGCTTTCTTTATCATGCGAATAATAAGAGTTTTATTAAGCATATTATTTACAGAGATATAAGGAAAACTTGATATAAAATCTACATATATTTCTATTTATATCAAAATAAAGATTTTAGTTTGCCTTGTAGCAATGGTACAAAAATACGATTGTCGTCACCTCTTGTTTGCCCGTGGTATTCGCAATAATCTGTCAAGAGTATCTCCAGAGATATATTAAGATATATCTTAAGACATGTATAGTAATATCACCTACTACGATCGCTAACCCACCAATCCAACTATTGATGATTTTGGCACTATTCTTGGGAATGGATGTGTGTTCTAGGTAAATGTGGGTAGATATCATTTGGTCTTGTATTATTTTCAATATCTTAGTGTTTCAATATGTTATCCCTACTAATATATAAATGTGAATGTAAATTTGTTTGTTACGCTTTCACGCTAAAACTACTCAACCGATCATCATGAAACATTGTACACATGTTCTTGGAGGTATTAAAAGTAACATAGGATACTTTTATAGGAATTAATTAATTATTTTATAGGAACAACTACTTATCATAATAAAAATCTATCATAAAGGTGGTGGTGGCTCTAAAGGGCAGGAACATTTGTTCTAAGAGAAGCTCTATTATGAGAAGAATATTTTTTTTATTATAATGGCAACGTCTTGCACTAAGAAAATAACCTTTGTATTATAGGGGATTTTATAACAACCACTGGTGAATCGCACAAATTATTGTCGTTTTTTTTTAACGGCGGGCTATGGAGTGGTGTTACCGCGCTGAATCCATGCGGGGCGACAGAAGAAGCTGCGTGCGATCCTATAGACCCCGGCCTACATGTACCTCTCGACACCGTGCGAGTGGGTCACCGGAACCCAGTTTTTGTATAAGGTGGCCTACCCTCACGGTTTATCCTCTCGAGTCCACGTTTCAGCAGCTCGACCGTCGTCTCGCCGTCGAGGCATCGTCTTCATGCAGTATTGCCTCGTGCCGAGTGATCAGGCTAATCACCGGTCCGGTCACCCGCTGCCTCAGCTAACAAATTATTGTTCTGTGTTGGAATCGAACCCGTGACACTCATTATTTTAATCACTAATCTATTTATGCCATTTGAAGGCTTCGTTACCAATATTTTTAATATACATTGACATTTATATATTGTTCGCTAATAACATTAAAGTATAATATAACAATTCGAAGTGCAGTTGCGGTGTTTGTACAGTAAAAGTGACGTTTATTGACGTCAACTAAACGTTAATGCAGCTCATTAGCACATCAAACTGTCTCTCTAAATACATTGTACGTCAATTGATTGATAGCACTCTTTGACGTCGCAAATGCGAATCTATGTTTAACATAATGAATGGACTTTTGGCGGGAATATAAAAACGTCATATGTTATATTGTTGATCTTGTATTATCCTTACTAATATTATAAATGCGAAAGTAACTTTGACTGTCTGTGTGTCGCTCTTTCAAGCTAAAACTAATGAACCGATCTAAATGAAATTTGATACACAGATAGTCTAGTGCCTGATAAAGGACATAGGCTACTTTTTAATGCAAAAAAAGGGTTATAAAGGGTAATGAAAAATTGTAAGCAATTATCGTCAATATTAAATCCAGCAGCTTGAAACTTATTTTTAGGCTATTGATTAGATAAAAAAATAAATATGACATTAAAATTCCGTAAACAAATTACCTCTAAGGGTTAGAATAAAAATAGGGGATGAAAAACTTTAGGAAAGTAACCTTTTACGCAGGCGAAGCCGCGGTCAGAAGCTAGTATGCTAGTATTTAATATCTAAGTGTTTTATCGATGCCATCCATGCCATATTTTTTGGTGTCATCAAATTATCTAATATGTATAACAAATATTAGATAATTTTGATGGCATTTTATGTAATGTGATGCGAAGGAAGTGCTGGGATAAAGCAAACATGATGTGAAAATGCTTTAAAATATTTTCTTATTCCATAAAAATTCTCAGAAGATACCATTGACAGTGTGGCCATAGCATTGTTGATAGTGACAGCTTGATTAACTGATGAACAATAACTAAGATGAAGAGACTAAAGACGTGAAGAAAACTATAACTCGACACTGCCAACAATGTCTCGTAAAAGTAGCTGATTACCAATAGCGAAGAAGAAGAAGAACTTAATGAACTTCGCAATAAAATAATGTTTAGTTGACACTCATCATATATCACTGCTGGGTTTAAACCTTCTCCATCATCTCAGCTCATATATGTCCCACTGTTGGGCTCGAGCCTCCTCCATACTAGGAGGTGAAATTGCCCTACTATACCATGCTGGTCAGACGGGTTGGTATAGTGATTTTTTTCTAGTTTTCTTTCTCTGGCATAGATGTTATATGCGTTTTATATCCCTCAGTCGTTTTTTACGATCACCTACATGTAAGAAAGGAGGTGGTGAATTGTATTCTTACTGCGTCACTACACGGAAAACCTTCTACATAATAGAAGGCAAATATACCTAATACACCACGCTCGTCAGACGGGTTGATATAGAATTTTATTTCAAGTTTTCCTTCACTTGCTTAGATGTTATCAATATATTATATGCTAGAATATTTTTTACAAAACCCATGGGCAACATAGGGAATAATTTTTGTAGATGGCGTAGTGGTTTATATAGCAAGCTTCCCTATATATCGTGTGTTCGATGCCCATGCAAAATAGATCTTTGTGTGACCTACAAAATATTGTCCCAAGTCTGGGTATTATTTGTGCCAGTTAATCGTATTTGTTGTTGTGTAGGTATTGAAGGAATAAAAATATAATAGTTATCGTCCTTGCCTTTCCCGTGAGTAATCGTACAAGATAGTTTCTTTTTCGGATAAATTTTTTTAACAGATTTTTTTTTTTGCTGGGCTATGACCTAACTTAATAAAAAAAAGATAATTTTTTTTTTTTATAAATCGTAATTTTTCTTTGATAACTGTGCAATTTTTCAAATCAATGCGAAGATCCAAATCAATGCGATGTATAGAAGGAGTTGAATCACGTTCAAAGATTTCGCTACATATCAAGCTATCAAGTTAGATATTTAGGTAATATCTTATTACTTAAATACCTAACTGATATACTGAAATACGATTCGTTCTCGAATCTCTTAAATACACAGTACACGAAATCTGTTAGAGTCCAAGTACGGACTAGTCCAGTTTTGTGTGCTCGAGTGTTTATTTGGTCACGGCACCGATTGGCGTGCCACTGGGGTTTCTGTTTGTACTCCCCTTCGTTAGACGTACAATTGATTATCGTTGTCTTTGAAATATCAATCGTGTAGGCATTCTACTATCCAATTAACTAATAGGCTCACTTCTAAACATACTGAACTTTGAATTGAAGGGTATGTATCCACGTCAATGAATTTGAGGGACATTTCTATATCCCGTAATTGTAATATATTAATTTAATTGTTGTGTTATATATATTCATATTGATATCATTTTTTTTTTATTTATGGTGGCAAACATTATGGAAAAATATGGAGCTTTCTCGTTTGCCACCATAAACAAGAAAATCTATGAATAATCATCATTCAACATTCTGCTACTCTTATCCCAATTACTTGGGGTCGATACAATATGTACTCTTCTTTTATAGTACATATTGTAGAAGTTATTGGCAATAGTTTAATGACCGGCTGCCTGTCAGATGTCAACTCTCATTGGGAATGTAATTGTTGACTTAACGGCATCAGATGGAGTTGTCCCTGGTCCCGTTATAAGGCTATTAATCGTCTTTTACGACATCTACGAGCAAGTAAGGATTATTCATAGCCGCTACCACACAGCCTAAAATCTATGAATGATATAAAATAAAAATAAACACCATAAACAATAGTACCTGATGGTAAATTTTAATGAATCACTCTTGGACTTACCAATACCAGGAGCTCCAGGTAAGCCACTGCCTACCAACCAAAGCATACTCAGAAAGTTGGCCTTCTGGCTCTTTTGAACTGTGAAAGTAATATATAATTTTCTAACATAGCATATAACTTTTACTTTTCCTTATACTTCCCATTCCGCGTGGTGATGAAGTAAGTTTAAATTTATAAAAATATCATATGAGTATTGTAAAACACTACTAAGGGATATGTTATGGAAGTACCATGAATGTAGCAGAATGAAAAGTCAACATAAAACCTTATGCCAACTCGTTTGATCAGCGTGGTGTAGTAGGTATAGTACGTCAATTTCTTTCGTAATATGGAGGAGACTCGAATCTAACAGTGAGATGTATGTAAGCTAAGAAGAGAAAAAGAAGAAGGACCATTAGGAGAAGGTCTCCAAGCGGTGAGAGGTTAAGAATATAACGTGACACAACATTCTAATTGACTTAGAAGTCGTAAAAATTATTGTGTGATGAAAAATCGTTGGTTGTGTGATTATTAGAATATAACAAGCAGCACTCTCTTAATTAATTAAAATAATAACCGCTCCCCAAGCTATCTAACGATAGCACTGTCTCCACTTAAGGAGGGCTATAATGAACAGTGGACTTTGATAAGTTAATTTAAGATTTTGATTCGATGGCTGAGGGATAGACAATATAATGTGTTACAATACTTGGTTTACCACAGATGTAGTAAAAGACAAATGAATGACGTAAGTAGATTAAATTTGCTGTAAATATACTTTTTTTTTGGCGGCGGATTGCGCTACCTCACGGCTAATCTGTCCGGGGCGTCAAGAAAAGCGGCGCATGACCCCGTAAACCTGTCCTACAATATACGTCTCGACGCCGTGCGAATGGCTCAATGGAACGCGGTCTTTTTCTTTAGTGCACCACCCGAAAGTGAGGGATACTAGAAATAATTCTAGGAGAGTTTGTGCCTAGCAGTAGATGTTTTATCATTTATTATAATATTATTTATTAGCATAATTTTTTGGCGTGGTGACGAAGTAAGAATATAATTTACCGATCTCATTTGAGGATATCTTAAAAGACAACTAAGGGATCGTAAGCATATATAATAAACGCAAGAGAAAGAAATCTCGAACGAATACTCTATAGTCACCCGTCTAACAATGTGGTATAACAGCAGATCAATTTCTCTTCTATTGTAGAAGAGGCGCCAGCCTAGCAGTGGTATGTGAGTTGAGGCGATGACGATAAACAAAATTATTTATTTATTTATTTATTTAATCTTCATGCACAAAATAAAAGTACATAGGCGGACTTAATGCCATAGGCATTTTCTTCCAGTCAACCTTTGGGTGATGATGAAATAATATAGTAGGTGCCATTTATAAAGAAAACTGTTATGAGAACTACTGCTAATTATGTTAAAAAAAAAAAAATCATTTATATAAACAATTTTTTTTTTCATTACAAACCAAACTCTTTTGGAGGGAGGTGAAGAAGTCTCGGGGTGGTTGGTCAGCCTTCACAATGAATAAAATAAGGTCTAAAGGTGGAGACATTCTTACACAAACACAAGACGTGTTAAGCCGATGGAGTGAATATTTTGGCGATATGTATGCGGATGCTACGGTTGGCGCCGGTGTCGTATGTGGTTTAGTAGATCAACATTCGACGACGGCGTCCTCCAATGGCATCAGTATGGATGAAGTTGAATGGGTGATAAGAAGTTTGAAAAATGGTAAGGCAGCGGGCATTGATATGGTGTCTGCCGAGATGATCAAGCTTGGTGGCTCCTGTGTCTGGGAGGCGTTCCTGTTGCTCCTCAATTTATGTTGGAGCTCGGGAATGGTTCCCGAGGACTGGAATAGCGCAGTCATCGTGCCTTTGTTTAAAAACAAGGGTTCACGTTATGACTGCGCAAATTACAGAGCCATAAGCTTGACCAGTTTGGCAGCAAAAGTGTATGGTAAAATTATTGAAAGGAGAATGAGGATGGTGTCCGATGGTTTCCTGTGTGAGACACAAGGAGGTTTCAGGAGTGGAAGGGGATGAATGGATCAAGTGTTCTCTCTGCGCAACATTGTGGAGAAGCATCTGGCTCTAGGTCAGAGGGTTTTCTGCAGTTTTGTGGATCTGGAGAGAGCATTTGACACGGTTGTACGAAAGGAACTTTGGGACATTTTACCGGAGTATGGTATTAACGGTAAACTGCTACAGGCTGTGCAGTCCAGTTACATGGGCTGTAGAGCCTGTGTGCGGCTGGATGATGGAATGTCGCCTTGGTTTGACGTCAATATCGGCGTTAAGCAGGGGTGCGTTCTGTCAGCCAGGCTGTTTATCATATATCTGGATAAATGTCTTCAAAGGTTGAACGATATGAATGTAGGAGTCCAGATGGGTGACTCAGTGGTCACTGCTCTGCTTTATGCAGATGATGCAGTCCTGCTGGCACAGTCAGCGATTGACCTGCAGACCCTAGTCGACACAATGACAGAAGATTGTAAGAAAAGGGGTCTACGCGTGAATGTGAGCAAAACCAAAATATTGGTCTTTGAAAGAGATGAAGCCAGAACAGATGTAAGAGTAACAATAGGTAATGATGTACTAGAGCAAGTGGATGAATTTGTATATCTTGGATGTGGATTTAGCCGAGATGGAAGGTACACCACTGATATAGAGCGAAGAGTGAATGCGGGAAATAGAGTGAATGGAGCGTTGGGGCAACTTCTCGGCAGCCACCACCTCAGCCAGAAGGCACGTGTAGCAATAAATAACGCAGTGCTTGTCCCAACATTACTGTATGGAAGCGAGAGTTGGGTATGCAGAAAAGAGTATGAAGGTAAAATTAATGCGGTCGAAATGCGATCTCTGCGGAAAATCTGTGGAGTTAGGCTGACCGACCGCATTCGTAACGACGACGTAAGAGAGCGAGTAGGTATGAAAGAGAGTATTGGTGTAAAGATGCGAAAGGGCATGCTCCGATGGTTCGGACATGTGGAAAGAATGCCGAACGAACGTCTGGTTAAGAAGATATATATAATGCGAAAGTGGAAGGATGTAGGTACCGAGGGAGACCGAGACTAACCTACCTAGACCAGATCGGTCATGTACTGAAGAAAGGTGGAGTCAAGAGTCTCCGAAACCGGCGAGCGTGTATGAAGAGAATTATGAATGTTGAGGAAGCGAGTGAAGTATGCAGAGATAGAGTTCTCTGGCACTCTGTTCTCTCTGCCTACCCTGCAAGGGATATGGCGTGGTGATATGTATGTATGTATATGTACAAATAAAGGTACACTTTATTTCTAATTACCTACTCTCTTCTTTTGATGAAAGATACTGATTTCTCCATATAGCGACGTGTTCTGAATATAATATTTCATTACTTTTTAATATTATGGAAGTTTTAGAAAAATAGGCAGTGGCACACTCCTGAAAAAGTTTTTTATCTCAGCTTATATGCCTTCTACTGCTGGACTCCACTCCAAAATAGAAAGGCAACTTGATCTACTATACCACGCTGGTCAGAAGGGGAGATACAGTATTCTATTTCAAAGTTTCTTTGTCTTACAAAGATGTTATACGAACATTAAATCGCTTAATCGTCTTCTAAGAAGAAAGTGAGAGTCGAGAGTGTGTCTCCAGTAAAAAATAGGAATGGTGAATTATATTCTTACTCTGTCACCATACGAAAAACTCTCCTGAAAAACTTATAATTAATACTTGGTAAGGGTGGCAATTATCGCATTATCTTCTCTTACTGAGTAGGTCTGTGTCCAAAAATGGACGTCGATATCCGGGATAAAAATTCATTTCCACTTACCGAACTGTATAATTTGACAAAATAATTACCGATCAGACATGGAATATTCGGGAGAAATAATTATTATCCAAACTTTTGTTCGATCAGGGTCGAATTGGGTTACCTCCGCTTAAATATACAAACTTTGAATTTCCTATTGATTATTCTGAATTACCAATTAAGTTTTACCATCAAGGTGCTATGCTATATAAACTTTAAACTGGCAACAATATCATTGGCAAATAATTTTTGTTATTGTATGAGAATTATATATTTATATATACGTTTATTAGTAACGTAAATTCCTAAATTGGAATCATAAATATAACTGTGTTATTTTTTAGATATTTAAGTTAAACTTCATAAAATAGATTTATTGTGTAATATATCCTAATTAATATTATAAATGTGATCTGCTTGTTTATTAAGCATTCATGCCTAAACCACTAAACCGACTTTAAAAAATCTTTCATATTTTTTTATTTTGAGTATGTTATTCCACAGACTTTTTGTCCGTGCTCTTTTTATGTTTGATTTAATTGTTATGGTGGTTTGTTTATAAAATTAATGTTCTTGAAGTGGCCTTATTACAGTTGGTTAAAGCTTTAAGAGCGCAATTCATGTGTCATAGATGTTGAGCGATAACATGTCTTTTGGGATTTCTTCTTGACGCTGGTGGTCTTGTTGTTGGTGAAACCCTTCTGCTTATAGATGTTGCTGTCCTCTGTGATGTAGTGATGATGATAATAATATCTGTGACGTTTTATTTTATGATGTGTTTAATTTGGTAGTCTCAAAAATCATTCATTTATAGAAAGCAACATTATTAACATGACTGTAATATAGACTATATTTAACCCCCTAAAACCGTGGTTATTTGCTAGTATGAAATAAAACTATTTCACGCATATTATGGATTTTTTGCGCTTCGTTCGGGAAGCGAGAAAGTCGGCAGCTCCATTTTCTAGCTGGGTTTGGGGTTTTCATTGGTTGGTATTGGCCTAGCTATACCCTTGGTATTGCAAAAGTCCATGGGCGGCAGTAACACTTACCATCAGGCGTGTTACTTGCTCGTTTGCCACCAAAAGCAAAAAAAAAGTGGTTATTACTTTTGCAATGTACGATGGAAGAGATAAACATACGTCAACCCCAAGCAACTGGAATAACAGCAGGATAATGATAATGTAAAGTATTTTATTAACCTTTGATTTTTTTTAAATATTCCTTAACTTAGATGTTTAGTACATATAGAATCATTTACTTTGTACTGGCAATGAATTTGTATTAAAAATGTGGATATTTTAATAACAGATACTGTAGAAGGTAGATATAAATCTCTGCAATAACAATGACTTGTTAGACGTGAGACTCCTTAGTCCTCCTGCGACCATGAACGCTGTAAAGAACCATTTTTTTATTTTGGTGGGCTATGGATGCGTCTCGCCCCGCTGAATCGGTCCGGGGTGACGGAAAGGTGGCGCGTGACCCCATAGACCCACCGTAAAACTCGTCTCTCTTCGCCGTGCGAGCGGACCACCGGTACCCGATTTTTGACTTCGGTGGCCCGCCCGGCAAAGTCTTCGAACCGTCGGGAAATTAAAAATCAAATACAAAACCGATAAATTCTTGAAAATAGTTTTATTTCAAATAACTTAGATGTTTTTTTTTTATTTAATTTATAAATTATATAGTGAATATGATAAAAAAAATCTTAGATAAATTTTATGGTGATGGGCTAAAAATACAATTGGTTTTCAATTACTTTCCCGTGGGAGATATAAATACAGCTGAGAGATGATTAAGATGGTCAGCAGCATTGTTCTAGAAAAAATATAATATACATCACGGACCCTTATTCCGTCGAGTCATAAAAACCTGTTTAGTAATCAGCAGTAGAAGTTCAGATAGTTTCAGCTCAAGTTTAATAGTAGAAGTACTCTACTGGAAAATTCATAACACGCAATTATATAAATTTATATCCAATTATTGATAATAATTAAATTTAAATTTGAAATTAAGTTTTATTTATACATCGGCTGTTTTTCACTAATTAGAATTGAATCTCAAATTAATGCGAACTGTTTGCAAAATAAATATTTGAATTAATAATATCAGAACGAAAATGGCGTGTCTCATTATGTAAATAAAATTTTCTAAACTTTACTTATTAGTGCTTATTTGTTTGTGTCTAAATTTGGAATTGTTTAATTATATCTCGAATTTGTTATGTTCTTTTTCTTTTCTAAGTACGTTATTAAATTTTAATATTAAAGAAATGCCTTATAATATTCGAAATAGAAATTTGCTTAGTATTCTGCTGGTTAGTAGTTGCCTGCCTCGAAAACCGGGTGTCCCATAGACACCGTCCGGGTCGGTGCTATTCGTCCCGGTCCGGGTGGCGTAGGTGCTGCCTGGGCGCAGTGCCCGGTGGAGTCAGTCAGGCAACTGGCCGGCTCAGGCAGGCTCCTCGTGTGCTGGAGCTCGGCGCGGGTAACCGTGCTTGAGCACCGGCCTGCGTGGTGCTTTAAGTGCATAGCGGTCGGACACACTCGACCGACGTGCACCAATTGCTTCGACTGCGGCGGATTGTGTTTCCGCTGCGGTCAGACCGGGCACGTGGCGGCATCTTGCGCCACCCCACTCCACTGCCCCGCGTGTGCGGCGGGCAATATGCCCGCCAAGCACCGCATGGGCTCTGGGGCCTGCAAACCTCCAGCTTCGGCCCCAAAGGCGCGGGGCGGCCCTACGACCACGGCCGCTCCCGCTCCTAACGTGGTCCGATCGCCCGCCGGCGAGGGGGAGGTCATGGATACAGCCCAATAATGGGTACACAATCCATGCTCCACCTCCTGCAGGCCAACACCAACCACTCCGCCGGAGCGCAGGATCTCCTCCTGCAATCCATGGCGGAGTGGTCGATTGGTGCAGCCGTAGTCGCGGAACCGTACTGCGTGCCTGATCGCCCCAATTGGGTGGTCAGCCGAAACGGAACTGCGGCAATCGTCGTCTCAACGCAGCGGCACTTCCCGTCCTTGTTCCTTTTGGATAGGGGCGAGGAATTTGTCGCGGCGGAGTGGGGAGGGGTCACGCTCTACAGTGTATACCTCTCTCCTACTAGGAGAATGGACGATTTCGGGGCCTCCCTCACCAACCTGGAGGCCTCGATACGGCGACTGGCACCGGGCCTCGTCCTGGTTCTGGGGGACTTCAACGCCATATCCACGGCGTGGGGGTCCCCTATGACGGACGACCGCGGGCGGCCGGTCATCGAGTGGGCGGCTTCACTGGGCCTCTGTGTTCTGAACAGGGGCTCGGTGAACACGTGTGTGCGGCGGAAGGGCGGGTCGATAGTGGACTTGTCGTTCGCTAGCCCCGCTGTCGTGCCACGGGTGAGGAACTGGAGTGTCCTGGAGGAGGCGGAGACCCTGTCGGACCACCGGTATATCCGGATGGAGGTCTGCGTTAACGCAGATCTGCGATGCGGCCATGCCCAGAGTGCGGCGGCGTCCACCTCCGAGGCAGGGGGTCAACTGGTGGTCCCCAAGACTGGCGGACCTTCGTGCGGCGTGTATCAGTGCCCAAAGGTCCTACACCCGCAGCCGGCGGCGTCACCGCGACGCTGAGCGGGAGGGCCAGCTGTACGAGGCGTACCGCAGTGCGCGGACTGCCTTTCGGCTGGCCATCCGAACCGCCAAGGGTGCGAGTTGGCAGGAGATGCTGGACGGTCTCGACCGTGACCCCTGGGGTCGCCCGTATCGCGCGGCGCTGAACAAGCTTCGCGCGCAGGCCCCCCCCCTCACCGAGACCCTCCAGCCGACTTCCTTCGTAGGGTGGTTGAGGAGTTGTTTCCACGGCAGTCGGGACACACGCCCCCGGTCATGGCTTCGCCAGATCAGGACCGGGAGGCTGACAACGAGAGTATTCCGTCCGTGATGGAGTCGGACGTGGGGGCGGCTGTGGCGAAGATTCGTTCCGCCACCACGGCCCTCGGCCCGGACGGAATACCAGTCCGGGTGTTGACGTCGCTCCTCGAGCACTTCGAGCCTCGCCTCAGGCAGCTGTTCAACGCCTGTCTGACGTCTGGACGGTTCCCTGAGTGCTCGAAGGAAGGGAGGTTGGTTCTCCTGCCAAAGCCGGGACGGTCCCCGGATTTGCCGTCGGCCTACAGGCCCATTGTGCTCCTCAACGATGTGGGTAAGCTGCTGGAGCGTGTCCTCGCTGCCCGCATCGTCCGACACCTGGAGGAGGTGGGGCCCGATCTGTCGGACGCTCAATATGGGTTTCGGAGGGGGCGTTCGACCATCGGGGCCCTGCTAAGCCTGAGGCAGACGGCCACGGAGGCCGTCGCCGGCAAGGGAGTGCTGTTGGCGTTGTCGTTGGACATCGCCAACGCATTCAATTGTCTGCCATTCAGCTGCCTCAGGGAGGCGCTCCGGTTCCATGGAGTGCCCCTGTACCTCAGGCGGCTGGTGGCAGACTATTTGGAGGGGCGCAGTATCCTCTGCGCGGGTCCCGCAGGGGACATTGTGCGGACGCCCATGTTATGCGGCGTTCCACAGGGGTCGGTTCTGGGGCCGACTCTGTGGGACATCGGGTACGACTGGGCGTTGAGAGGGAGTCTCCCCCCCGGGCTGAGCTTGGTGTGCTATGTTGACGACACGCTCGTCATATCCCGGGGCAGGACACTCGAAGAGGTGGCGAGCCTGGCCACTCTCGGCACCGAGGAGATGGTCAGGCGAATCGAGGCGCTGGGGCTCAGGGTGGCCCTAAACAAGACGGAGGCCCTACTTTTCCATGGGCCCCGTATGAGGCCACCCATCGGCGCCTCGTTAGTCGTCAACTCCATCCACATCAGTATCTAGGCCCATATGAGGTATTTGGGTCTGGTGCTCGACGGGCGATGGTGGTTCCGGGAGCATTTCCGACAGATTGCTCCCCGGCTGGTCGGCGCGGCGTCCGCCCTTTCTCGACTCATGCCGAACGTGGGCGGACCCAGCTTCGAGGGCCGACGGCTGTATGCGGGGGTGATCCGCTCGATGGCCATGTACGGCGCACCCGTGTGGGCGAGGGCTCTGAACGCCCAACTCAGGGCGGTTCTGTGGAGGCCACAGAGAGCCATGGCGGTCAGAGCCGTTCGCGGGTATCGCACGGTGTCGACAGAGGCGGCGTGCCTATTGGCCGGGACACCCCTGTGGGACATAGAGGCGGAGATGCTCTTCGACCTCTACCGGCGGGTTATCACAGCGCGCGAGGCAGGTGGCTCCCCATCGTTGAGCGAGATAGCCACCTGGCGCGTGGACGCCCGCCGAGACGTCATCGCCCGTTGGGCTCGCGGCTGGAGAGGCCTAGGCACGGTGTTGTTACCGTTGAGCCCCTCCGGCTCGTACTGATAGAGTGGGTGGAGCGGCGGCACGGAGTCCTCACCTTTCGGCTGGTGCAGGCATTGACGGGGCACGGGTGCTTCGGTTTGTACCTGCACACGGTCGCGTATAGGGAGTGGACTCCGGCCTGCTACCATTGCAGGAGTGACGAGGACACGGCGCAACACACGCTGGAGGTGTGTCCGGGATGGGATCGGCAGCGCCGTGACCTCGTCGCTGTTATCGGTGCCGACCTGACGCTGCCGACGCTGGCGATGGTCGACAGCGTCAGGAACTGGGACGCGGTCGCCGCCTTCTGCGAGGCTGTCATCTCGCAGAAGGAAGCGGCGGAACGAGTCCGGGAGGATTCCCGCGACCCGGGCCGCCGCCAGCGGCCGGGGCGGCGCAGGCGCGAATACCTGCGCCTGATGCCGCCCTAACCGAGGCTTCGGGTGATCGGACCGGGGAATTGTCCGGTCACCCGACGTGAGGCCACCGCGTGAGGGCGACGCCCCGACGTCGAAATCTGTCGGGGCGTCGACGAGAGGAACCCGCGAGGGTGAACCGCCGGGCGGGCCACCGAAGTTAAAAATCGGGTCCCGGTGGCCCGCTCGCACGGCGAAGAGAGAGGATTTTACGGTGGGTCTATGGGGTCACGCGCCGCCTTCTCCGTCACCCCGGACCGATTTGGCGGGGCGAGATGTATCCATAGTCCACCAAAAAAAATAAAAAATGGTTAGTAGTTGCCATAGGGTTTTATTTGGAAAATTTTGTCTCCGCGTCTTTATGTGGGATCATTCGTCGCGTTCAGGTTTGAAATATAACCTGTCTTCAACCTTAACTCTTTCATGGGAGTCATAGAAAAAGGCTGAGGGTAGCACCAAGTGAGAAACATTCTTCTATGGAACTTAAATAGCTACAAATATCACATGTAAAAAATTGCGATAATTAACCCGCTAATGTATGGCAGGTATAGCATTATCACCTTCTTTGTGGGGAGGCCTATGTTCAAAAAGACAGAAAGGAATGATATATACCGATAATCGGATGTATGAATGGATAAATTTCATTCCCTACACCACTGTCATCTCTTTACGTCCTTAGTCATTTCTGATAACGTCCACGATATTGTAAGTGAATTACGAATTTAACTATTTATAATTTTTCGTGTAACTAAATAAGAATACAATTTGTCACCCCTTTCTTGTCCATGAGTGTCTTTAGGGGACCCAAAGTTAAGAACCGCAGGCAAGAAAACGACGACTAAGGGACATATTATTCAAGACAATATTCAAGAGAACATCTAAGCAAAAGATGGAAAACTCGAAATACTAACCTGTCTAATTAGCGCGGTAAAATGGGTATTTTTTTTTTCTATTGTGGAGGAGGCTTACGCTCAACAGTGGGACATATATACCCTGCGATGAAATATTTATTTTTTTAAAAAGAAAGCTTTGGGTTGGGTTCTAATTAATCTTTGTATTGCATGGCACTTTACAAACATATATTTCAGTGATACAAATTACAAACCTGGAATAACCATTTGTGAATCGCACTGCCTGTGATAATTCCGTGGGATTTGAACACACAAAACTTGGGACGGTAGATCGGTATCTTAAACGCCATATATGAAATGTCATTTGTTTATCAATTAAAGTACTATAATGCTGCTTCAATACCGTCGTTCATTATATCATCATCACAGCCATAAATGTCCTACTGTTGGGCTCAGGCCTCCTCCGGGATGGGACGGCAATTAATCTACTATACCGCGCTGGTCAGACGTGTTGGTATATAGGGTTTTGTTTCGAGTTTTCCTTCTCTCGCATAGATGTTATATGCGTTTTATATTCCTTAGTCGTCTCGTACGCCCACGGGTAAGATATGGGGTGGTGAATAGTATTCTTACTCCGTCAACACACGGCAAATATACGTTCATTATATACTATGACCGTATAGGGCCTCGTAAATTTTCTAATAATAAACTATTTAAACAATTATATTATAGCCTTGTTTGATTAAATTCTCATATTGTTTATATGAAATGTATGGAGGGCTATGTCCAAATGGTAGACGTCGATGGATGATAATGGATGGATAAATATGTCGTCAGTTAAATAGAAAAGTAATATTAATCAAAAATACTAAATTTTAGAGTATAAGTATTTATAGATTTCTTTCAACAATCAAAATGGCGTTTTTTTCAGCTTATGGTGGTAAAAGAGCAAGCAGAACGCCTGATGGTAAGTGTCACTGCCGCCCATGGACTTTTTCAATACTAAGGGTATAGCTTAGGCCGCTGCCTACCAATAAAATCTCCCAATCCCATCCAGTTGGGCTTCCAGCTCTCTCGCTCACCGAACGAAGCGCAATAGCATATTACCATTACTCAGACGTCGATCTTCTGCGAGAGTGTGGTACTACCCCGGACGGACCGTCCCGTGGCTGTAGACAGAGAACTGTCAACAGTGTGGTCCTACCACTATTTAAATATAAATGTTTAATATAGAATATCAAAATGAAACTTTTTTTATTGCTTATGGTGGTAAATATCATTATATATATATATATATATATATATATATATATATATATAGAAGAAGAGGTGCTTGCAGGGTGGATTAATGGGGTTGCGCGCCGCTTCTTCCGTCAACCCGGACCGATTAGGCGTGGTGCGACGTCCATAGCCCACCTCAAAAAAAAAAAAAATTGTGGTAAATATCATCATGATCATCTTTTCAGCTCAAATATGTCCCAATGCTGGTCCCAAGCCTCTGCTATAGTTGGGAGGGAAATTGACCTACTGCCACGCTGGTCAGGCGTGTTGGTATAGGGTTTTGTTTCGAGTTTTCTTCATACCAGACGCAGTACAACAATTTATAAATCATAAAATTTTGATTTACGAAAGAATCGAACCCGTAACATTTGTCATAGTAGATAACTTAACCGTCAATATGTCAAATCATCGCTTATAAAAGTGCTATGACCACATTCCTTACGCTATATTCTGGGAATTTTGTTAGAAAACACAAAAATTTGTAAAGCACTTTTATATTATACTCGCTACACTTAGCAGTTCCTCCGCATCACATTACATAAAATATGATCAAAATTATTTAATGTAACACGTTAAAACACTAAGATATTGAATGTAATACAATACTACCACATGACGTTTTATATTTCCGTCAAAAGTCCGAAAATTTATAGAATAGCATTATTGGTGTTTTTAGAAGATCACAAAATACAGCTAGTTCGAGACATCAATTTGTGGATCGCACAAAGTATTGTCCTACGTATGAATAGAACCTGCGATATTTAGTACTTTAAATATCTTAAATGCTACGTCATATGTCCACTTAATTTGTATAGTCATACGCTATCAATATAGTTTGTATTTTTTTTATAATAAGCTGAATATTCTCATTGAAGCCATAACGTCAACGCTACGTCCGTATTAAAAAGAAAATGTTCCTTTGCGACGTGCTCAAGTAAGTCTGTTCACAATTCAGATGAGTGTCACACAAGAGTTTTGAATTAATGCCTTGCCGATCGTGATTACCTGTACTAAGGAAACGGGCCAACAGCCTCACTCATGTTCGTGACTTAATTAAAGTGGACAAAAATCGTTCACCATTTTGGATCTTCGAGTATCTTGGCTTTGCGAGTGGATGAAATTAGAACAATATCGACTTTCAGATTTTGTGAAGTCAGCGTTTCTATATATACCTAGTGCTGTGTATGTGCTCAATCTTTAATTCTTCTTAAAGTTACAGTTAATCTTTGATCAAGCAAATTATCGAATAATGGTATTTGAATAGTAGAAACTTATTATAAGCTATACAATATAAATTAGACCTGTGTGACAGCGGCTACGAATACTACCAACTCTTACTTTGCTCGTGGATGTCGTAAAAGACGACTAAGAGCCTTATAACGACCTGGACCAACTCCGTCTGATGCCGTTTGGTCAACAGTTACATTCCCAAGGAATGTTGACGTCTGGCAGGCGACCGGTCTATTCGTTAAAAGTAAAAAAGACAATATTATTTAGATATGTTAGTGTAGTTGGTACAATACATTCTTTCCTTTGATTTAGATTGCTGCTTTGCATTTTATTGATGACTCCTTAGCTGATTTTTATGGCTCATACAGGTAACTAAGTGTGACCAGTAGTGGCGTAATTTATTCTTAATCCATAACTAAGAGGGGAGAAGTAGAGAAATTATTACTTAATTATGTACCGATGATAAAAGTTAATCAATTTCATCGTGCTGTTATCCCAATTACTTCGTGTCGACTCAATATATATGTTCTTCATTTTCATCGCACATATTGCAAAACTTATTGGGAATAGTTTTATGATCGGGTGCACCCTATCTGGGCAAATAATTGTTAACCAGACGGGATAAAGTAAGGTTGGCTCAGGTCGAAAGCTCTCCCCGGCGAAGTTGCGGTGCATGTGAAAACGGTCCCATGACTTCGCCGTAATCGTGAGAGTAATAGCGTGTGGTTTTTAGCAGGTAGCCGAGCGCGGCATACCCTGTCTCTGTCCTGAGAGGTGGGCATGCGTAAAGTCATTTTCCCACGCCAAAAAAAAGAATGTCGAAAGCTCTTAGTCATCTTTTACGACATCCACTAGCAAAATAAGAAAATTCAATATATAACGAAATTCACCCTTCAAAGTTCATATTTTAGAATTAGGTAAAAGGTTAAAATAATGTTAGTAAATTTTCACACACCGTTTGCTAAATTATTTGGGCATGTATGTTTTTATGATGGTTTTGTCGAATAATATTTGTTAAATAACTTTAGGCGAAAAGAAATTTGTAAACAATTAATAATTGTCTGCACAAATAGCGTAATTGTTAATACCAATCTACCTGGCTAAGTGTCACGGGTTCAATTCTCAGGCGGGATAAAACTTAGTGAGATCCACAAATTGATATCCTGAATCTGGGTATAATTTGTATTTTTCATGTGGTGATGGAGTAAGAATAAATTTCACCAACTTATATCTTATACATGGGTGATCGTAAGAGACGAGTAAGGGATATAAAATGCATATAACAGCGAGAAAAGGAAAACTCGAAACAAAACCCTATACCAACATGTCTAACCAGCGTGGTATAGTAGGTCAATTGCACTTTCATTTTGGAGAAGATGCGAGCCCAACATGGGACATATATGAGCGGAGATGAAGGGTGTAATTTGTGTTCATTAACTGCATGTTTCTAAAGTCTACCACAATACAATTATTTTAATTTCAGTGTGTTTTTTTTTAAAAAAATTTTTTGCATCGTTCAAGAATATATTCAGCGTATGTCTCAAATTATCATCAACTCGTATAGAAGGTGGGTTATTTACGCGAACATTACATTACTCTCTAATCATAGCTTCATTCTTTCTTTTTCTAGGCATGTCTTATAACGACTTTATGAATGTTCTACACAGTGAAAGATTTGAATTTTCTTTTACCACATTGCCTAGATTCTCATGTGGTAAATATATTGTTTCTGTATGATGGCTTAGTAAGAATACGATTCATCACTCGTTACCTTTTGTCGAAAAAGACGACTAAGAACAATATACTAAGAGCAATACTATGCATATGTTCTATGCAACTAACTAGTCTGACCCAACGTGGTATATTAGGTGCATTTTGCTCCTGGTGTGGCGGAGACACAAACCCATCATCATCATCTCAGCTCATACACATACCAAGTGGTATGTGTATGAGCTGAGATGATGATGATGACATCTAATAAATCTTAGATGTATCTTATGATACTCATGGGTAACGAAAGGTTAGTCTTTTTTTTATTGCTTGTGGAAAACGAGCAAGCAGCACACCTGATGGTAAGTGCTACTGCCACTCATGGATTTTTACGATAACAACGGTATACCTAGACTGTTGCTTAATAACCCAAATCCCCCCAAAAAATTGGGCTTCTGGCTCTCTCGTTCACAGAATGAAGCACAAAAGCATATTGTCACTGCTCAGACGTCAATATTATCCCGAGGGAGGGGATGTCGCTCAAGAAGAGGGTACCCCGCGGGGGGTATTCCGTCGGGCCGGCCACTGACGACAAGTTCACGCTGCTCCGGTGGCCGGTCCAACGACGAAGGCGAGATTCACGGGTGGGTTATGGGTGAGCGTGCTTACGCCCCTCTGTCGCTCCGGACAGAGTGGTGCGAGGAGCGCGACGACCGTAGCCCACCCCACAAAAAAAAAGACGTCAATATTATAAGTAAGAGTAAGAACGTGGTACTACCCCGAACGGACCGGCCCGTGGCTGTAGACAGAAAACTGTCACCATTTAAAGTTGTTACTTAATGTGTATATTTTTACTAGGATCAAGTTCATGAAAAACGTTTTGTTATTTACTAGCCAATAAAAAAATATTTATGATCTGTTAACTGATACATAGTATAATAACAAATATAGCTATTACTCATATAAGCAACATTCTGCGGCGTATAAGCGAACAAAACTGCTACGAACAGAAGTGTAATGAAAACAAGTGGCTTATTTAAATGTCTGCCCCCTTATTTGAGTTAGGGCGATCTCGCACCTGAGCTCAGGAGCTTAAGGAAAGGATGCTAAATAAATATTTTCTAAATGTAAAGGATAAAGGGCACGCTCCGACGATAAGTTTCTGAAGGTAACGTGAACAAGCAAGACCGTTTGCGTAGGTTCAGACAACATTTCTAATTAAACGATTCGTTGCTACGTTTGCGCCATATCGTTTATTACTTGGTTACAGGTCGCGTAATTGTATGTTGCCTGATTTTATATAGCAATCTATTAAAATGCCTAGTAAGTCAGTTATTCCTCTTACAGTAATATAAATAGTTATAATTGGATTTGTCGCGGTTGTCGGTTTCTTGATTTATAAAATGCAATCATTCATCTACTTTTATTACTTTAGGTTCAACACTGCGGTCTTAACACGAGAATGCAGTGTTGTTCGTTGCGACTTTTACTAGTTTCTTAGTTCAATTGGTTGTATTGTTTATAAGTAAAACGTTATTTAAAAATATTTTCAGTGCACTGCAAAACAACATCTCATCATCATCATCGTCACAGCCCATATATGTCCCACTGTTGGGCGCGGGCTTCCTCCGTAATGGGCGGGACATTAATCTACTATACCGCGCTGGTCAGACGTGTTGGTATAGGGTTTTGTTTCGAGTTCTCCTTCTCTTGCATAGATGTTATATGCATTTTATATCCCTTAGTCGTCTCTTACGATCACTCACGGGTAAGATAGGGGTGGTGAATTGTATTCTTACTCCGTCACCACACGGATAACACAACAACATCTACAAAAACTAATTAAAATCATTTAAGAAATGTATAAGACATGGCTCGTCTGGTGGCAAAAATATTTTAAAAGCATTTCAAGAATTTTTACTCATATAATATATTAATAACGATACGGCTAGATATAGGCCTCTATGTGGTTGGAAAGCACTATAATCGCCACGCTATGTAGATGGGTGGGCAATCATAGACAATGTTATAATGCTATATGCTTCTTACGTGTACCACGTGAAAGAAAGCAGTAATGTCGAATTTTTTTCATAAGCTGCCACCACACAGTGTATTCAATCATAATAACAAGTCGTTAAATCATTATTATTACCATCATTTTGCTGTTATTACAATTATTTGAGATCTGTCGGTGCACCTGAGATCAGCTGCCCTCGGCCGACGGGGTTGGAGGGCGAGAAGCGCTGCGCTCATAGCTCAAGATCACGCACATTTACGGGCACTTCTATAAAACTGTTTGCATATTATTGTAATAAACCTTTAAAATACAATCCACTGCTCTGTCATTGACGTCCCGTTAGTGTCTAAACATATTGGGGAAACCGTTTGGCAACATTTTTATGATTGAAGGCAAGCGGCCTGACGTCAGCCCTCCGTGGGAATTGGCGATCAAAGAGCCTCAGGTTATGTTATCTTAGTACGTTATATAGCCCATCTTTTAGGATTGCAACGAAGAGTTACAAAGCAGTAATTCCAATTTCGTATTCGAAGTCGCAATTACGCAGTAGGTAAGTCTTAAAAATTAATTAATAAATGCTTTTCATTTATATTAACTATAACACAACTATAATTAAAAACACTGTTCAACCCCTAGTTATGGAAATGTGCCAGGCAGAATATCAAGCGTAACATGTCAAAACTTTATACATGTATTCACATGAAGTTATGGGTAGAAAGATATTGTTTCGCTCTTTATCCGATCCGACTAATTAGAAGTTACTCGAGCGCGCAAATTACTGCTGCCACGGTGAAGTCAAGGAATTGCCTACATTTCTTATTATGTTTTACTGTATATTCAAAAATAAATTTACTTTTGAATATATAATTTTAATATATATAAATTACGCGTCACGTAGTTTGTCCGCGATGGACTCCTAAAGTACTTAACCGATTTTAATCTTTGCACAGCGTGTGTAGTTTGATCCAACTGAAAAGATAGGATATCTTCCATCTCAATTTATATAATTTATAAAAATATTTTATTGCAAATTATTTGTCTATTATTTGACAGTCACAATTATCTGTTATCTCCAAACGATTCTAACAGATGGCGGTATCTGTTGACTGGATTGAGTAATTATTTAATAGATGGCACTATGTTAAACGTAAAAACATTTCATATAAGTTACAATTTATTAAAAACCACTACGTATTACTGCGGCTACCTTAGCCACAGCAACGCGTTGCATATATAACAACACTACTACTGTGTCACCATTGCTTTACATTTTTTAATTTTTTTTTATTACTTATGGCGGCAAACGAGCAAGCAGCACAACTGATGGTAAGTGTAACTGCTGCCCATGGACCTTTGCTATAACCAAGGCTATAGCTAGGGCGCTGCCGACCATTACAATCTCCAAACCCACCCAGTTGGGCTGCCGGCTCTCTCGCTCACCGAACGAAGCGCAATAACACATTGCCATTACTCAGACGTCGATATTTTGCGACTGTGGTACTACTGTCAACAGCGTGGTCCTACCACTACGAAATTGTTCGTACGAAAAATTCTTATGTTCTGTGAAATTTATAGCACCAATAGTCAACTCGACTGTTAAGCGTGGTGATTATGATATTATCCCTGTAACGAGGAGGGCTATGTCCAATAGATCCCCTATTATGTGAAGTATAACATAGGAAGTTAATTCGTATTGTAGATAGAGTTCCTTCCAATTATGTATTGTTTTCATAAGCAATCTTTTTTTTTTGCGGTGGGCTATGGAGGTAGTCGCTCCCCGCCAAATCGGTCCGGGGTGACGACCCACCATGCAAACACCTCTCTTCGCCGTACGAGCGGTCCACCGGTACCCGATTTTTGTCTTCGGTGGCCATAAAGACACCGCCCTGAACTAAGGAAATATTGCTTATATTGCTGGGGACTTTACAAACATGCAATTAACGCAGAAAAATTATACCCACACATTTTTTAGATATTATTTATATTGTTTATTATTTTCTTTACATAATAAATATTTATATCATCATCATTTCAGCTCATATACATATGTCCCACTGTTGGGTTCGAGCCTCCTCCTTCATAACGTGTTGGTTTAGATTCGAGTTTTCCTTCTGTTGTATAGATGTTATAAGCGTTTTATATCCCTTAGTCGTCTCCTACGATAACCGACGGGTAAGTTAGGGTGTGGTGAATTATATTCTTATTCCGTCACCATATGGAGAGATCAATATTTATATATTTTTTATATTATATTATTTATATTATAATATTTATATATGAAGAAGAGTAATCTTCATGGTTGTCATAAAAATCTATCAAAGGATTTAAATAGGAATACTACTCAAAAAAAAATAGGAATGCCGGTAATCATTCGACAAGTTTAGTGTGATTGATAATTTTTCCGCCTACTACATAGGCCTTAATATTTTATTTTGAGATTTGTTACTCTCGCAATCTCTATATTTTACCTGAGCTAAGATGTGAACTATGCCATCTGAATAAAAATGTAATCAAATAATGAGATTAAAAATTATTAA
Source organism: Lymantria monacha (assembly GCA_905163515.2). NCBI lineage: Eukaryota > Metazoa > Arthropoda > Insecta > Lepidoptera > Erebidae > Lymantria > Lymantria monacha. The sequence continues at coordinate 6,815,025 of LR991087.1, forward strand.
AAAAATCAAAAAACCCGACTGCGTAAAAAGTCACCAAAACTACGTACATAATAAAAAAAACTGAAAAGAAAAAAACAAGCACTTAGATGTCCGGTGGTCTAGAATTCCATAATATATTATTGAATAAATATTATTGCAGAAAATGAAATATATTTTAATAATAGAACATGACAACTGAACAGTAGGGATCCATTGAAAAGTTAGATTTGCTGTCGAATAAAGGATCCCGACTGTTCAGTTGTCATGTTCTATTATTAAAATATATTTCATTTTCTGCAATAGTATTTATTCAATAATATATTATGGAATTCTAGACCACCGGACATCTAAGTGCTTGTTTTTTTCTTTTCAGATTTTTATTATGTACGTAGTTTTGGTGACTTTTTACGCAGTCGGGTTTTTTTATTTTTTTAATATTTTTTTTTATTTTGTACTTTTTAGTTATAAATACCTAGGTAGCTATAGTTATCTTACTTATTGATAAGTAGGTAAGTACGTAACTATATATAGTTTTTCGACTGAAGTAAAGTAGATACTATATCGTTAGAAATTGGAGATGGGCGACCGCGTCAGACATTAGATACTTTAGGTAGGACTACCTATGGTATATTGGACAATATACCTAATAGATAATTCAGTATATGTCCATCCACATCCAGTTATATGAATTTTTCGTCTTTTCATCGTAAATTTCTATTGTCTAAAAAACCTATATGTGAGAAAGGTTGTCACGAAACTTTAAATCGATATAGATCCTAAACAGTCGGTCAAATCGAAAAATATTGAAAGAAAACTAATAATGATTTTTAAATACCTATTTAACGATACCCCACTCGATATAGTTTGTCGACTTTAATTTTTTTAATTTTCAAAATATGGCGTCCAGTAGTCGCCATATTGAATTTTCAATAACGTCATATCTTTAGTGACACTCGCCGGATTGAGAGGAATCGATTGACGTACGAATCATAAAAATCGGCCCAGGCGTTTGGTATATATAGTGCTTCAAAGGAACATACAAACATACATACATACATACATACATACATACATACATACATACATAGACTGTTAAACACAATACCACTCCTTTGCAGTCGGGTAAAAATATAGTAACACTTATAAAATCAATGTTCACTAGAAATTATATACAAGAAAGAAATTGTACTCCTTATCCGATCTAGCTAATTACAAGTTAGCGAGCGCTACGGGGATCGCGTATCACTGAAATAATTCAACACAAGAAATTGCATTTGTTTTTTCTTTTTTGTTTTCTATACATATTTTATCGTGTTTTGCTGTGCGGTAGCGGCTACGAATACTACCAACCCTTACTTTGTTCGTGGATGTCGTAATAGACGACTAAGAGCCTCATAACGACCTTTTTTTTTTGTTAACGCTGTGGAATTGCTTTTACGCACTATCCACCGCCAGTGACAGACGGGGTGTGTGTGGGACTCGCCGGCCATAGATGTTGGCGGCCGGAATACCCACTAAAACCAACAGCGGTCTCTTCCGCGCTTTTACGGGATGCCGGAGAGATCGTCTAAGGACATTCTATCCCCGACACCCCTACGCTTGACTATCTGGCCACGTCCAGTCAGCTGTCAGGGCGGTGGAAGGAGGTGCGCGTAGCGGCGCCTTCCTCTCCCTGGTCGCCGCCGGCGGAGCGAGTTCGCAGACGCGAGTGCTTCGCGTTCCCGCTCCGCGGCCTCCTTTGCAGAGATGACTTCCTCACAAAAGGAGGCCATCGACGTCCAGTACCTGTCGCTGTCAAACATCTTGTTGATGACGTTCGACAACGACAGGTCCGCTCCAATGACCGCCGACAGGTCGTGGCGCTGAGCCCCCAGGGCACACTCCTGGCATCCAGGGGCCTCTTCACGTCCTATTCGGTGCAGGTACTTACCGAAGACCCCGTGTCCGGTAAGTACCTGCGTCAGCCTGAAGGTTGACAGGTTGCCGTGCCTTCGTGTCATCCAGCGGTGAAGGTGGGGCGCTACCGCCTTAACGGTCCCCCGTCTTGCTACGGGGGCCTCTAGTTCCTCCCTCCACCGCCGGACTACTGCCCTTTGAGCCGCTTCTTTCGCCCTGCTCAGTCCCCTCGCGGTGACGCGTTCGCCATTCGCCCGCGCCGCAACGCAGAACTGGTAGGCTTTCGCCTGAGCCGTAGCCTGAAGTGACCAGCGCGGATCGCCCGCCAACAATGTAGCTGCGGTCCAGGACACCATACGGTACCCCCGTATTGTCCTCACCGCCATGGCCCTCTTCGCCTTGCGTAGTAAAGCCTTATTCGAGGCGGTGAGTGACTGCGACCAGATCGGGGCACCATACAGCGCCATAGACCGCAAGATACCGGCGTAAAGCCGCCGGCAGGAGCAACCACCTCGAAATGTTTGGGTTGGATACATGGATGAATAGTGTGAATACAGACAGGTTTTTAAATACTTTCATTAATACCATAAACCAAAATATCAATATACTACACAAAACTTGCTGGTTTTATGTAATAAATTTATTTTCCAAAAATACTCTAATTATTATAAAATATACACAGATGGTTCTAAGGACAGTCAAGAGGTGGGTGCGGCATTTTTCGACATACAAACCAACAACTCCATAAAGTTAAAAATCAATACCCCTAATATTTCGATTATGTATACGGAGCTTATTGCCATTGCAGAAGCATTATCGTATATTAAGTCTATTAATAGTAAATACAAATTTGTAATTTTCACTGATTCTAAAAGCGCCTTACAACATTTGGAGCAGTGTACATGTACAGCCAGGGGCATTCCTATAGCATACGATATCATAGAAACTATATTAGAGTTAAGTTCCAAAAATAAGACTGTCATGCTTCAATGGATACCTCCCCATGTAGGTATTTACTGTAACATTGTGGTGAATATATATAAACTAGCTAAAGAAGCATGCTACGACGGTGTTGGTTTTGATTGTGAACCTTATTATACTAATCTGTTATATGTTAGTAAGCAGTTCTGCGTTACATTATGCTCAGAGTATTTCGATAAGAGATCACTTACAAAAGGTATATGGTACAAGACCATACAACCATCCATAGCCCGCATACCGTGGTTTGAAAGAAGCACTATGTGAAGGTATGACATTGTTACGAGCTTAAGACTTCGTTCCGGACACATTCCACTAAATAAGTTCGTTTTCATGATGGGCAAAGTCTCCACTCCTAATTGTAGTGAATGTGGTGTTTTAGAGGACGTTTACCACATCTTGGTGGAATGTGTGCGGAATGAAATACTTAGAGTATTGCTAGATTTGAATTTATTGGACACAGGCTGGTGTAATAGCATTCTAGCTTTACCTACATCTTCGGAGGCCAAAGGCCAAACTGTATAAAATTACTAAGATGGAAATGAGAAACCGCACATTCCCGACAAACTGATTGTAATGCTATATTAATCTTAGAATAGTTATGTTTTATTTGTTGATCTTATGGGGACTACATGTTCAAATATGAACCGTTCCCCTTAAATAAAGAGAAGAAAAAACAATTAAATAATATTAATATTTTTTTTTTATCTATAGAAGGTACATCATCATTATACTACTCTTAGCCCAATCACTTGGGGTTACAATATGTACTCTTATTTCATAGTACATATTGTAAAATTTATTGGCAATAGTTTTATGACCCGCCGCCTGCCAGACGTCAACTCTTCTTGGGTATGTAATTGTTGACTAAACCGCAACAGTTAAAGTTGGCCTAGGACGTTAAAGGCTCTTAGTAGTCTTTTTACGACATCCACGAGCAAAGTAAGGGTTGGTAGTATTCGTAGCAGCTACCACACAGCTACATCTATAGAAGGTACATGGAGAGTGTAAAATATTACTATTACTCTGTGCTACACGCCCGAGTCGCAGGTTCAATCTCAATATGGAGGAGGTTCGAGTGGGAAGTAAATGAGAGCTGATATATTAGTAGTTATCACTAGTTAATAATATATGATTTAATACTTAGGTCCCAGGAGGAACAGCGAAGTCGGAAATACTCGGCGTGGGTTTATTATTTAAAAATTTGATCTCCCTAAATAGGCTATTAGCTTTTCTTAGTTGTAGACTAAATCATTTGTAAATAATGATTTATAAATAGCTCAGGAATTAAAATATGGAGTGCAGGTGGAGACCTCGGCTCAGTCTCCGGATAGGCGACCCTCCGGCCGGTGCTGATAGAGTCAACGGGCAGCAATAATGGTTTCTTTGTTTTCCACTGGTGTTGGTTTTGCTTTTGCTTTAGAAAATAACTTTATCCTGCTAAATGAATCAGAACTATGAATAAATACATGTATTATTACTACTATCTTTACTATTCGTGTAGTGACGGAGTAAGAATACAATTCACCACCGCCTATCTTACCCGTGGTACGTGACGACTAAGGGATATAAAATGCATATAACATCTATGCAAGACGCATATAACATCTATACCAACACGTCTGACCAACGCGGTATACTAGGTTAATTTCCCTCCCATTACGGAAGAGGCCCGAGCCCAACAGTCGGACATATATCGGCTGTGATGATGATGATGACATGTATTATTAATATTAGCTTCCTGAATTGGATTTTCATTTAAATTCTAGATATGCTTGAAACAAGTATTATTTTCTTTATGTGTTAGAAATATATACTATTTATTCTTTTATAGTTCTGATTGAAAATTTATAACATTAACTTACTTAAGTTAAATAAATTTTTGTATCTTTTAAGTCAATATTCATCGCAAACTTTTTTTAAAGTCCATCCAGAACAGTCCAGAACGGACTTTCACTTGATTTACCTGTAGACAAGGGAAAACAACGTACCTTGCAAGTCTGTTTTATTAAGAAGTTAAATAACAAGTCCTAAGCCAACAATTTATTTTGAACCGTATCCTTTCGTATTCTACCGGCGCGGACTTATAAAGTGTCAGGAAGTACTCGAAACTTGATGAGATTTTCAGACAAATTACCAAAGAGAAATATCCAATGAACAATTTGTGAGGCAACATCCAAACTAAACAAATTACAGTTTACTGATTGAAGCTCAGATAGTTTAATATATCGTGGTACCTTTTCATTTTGGCTCATGTACAGTCCACTGCTAGAGCCTGCTTGAATCTCCGTCCCAACAGGAAAGAACCTACTTATAGCATGCTGGTCTGATGGATTGGTATAAGATTTTATTTTTAAATTTACTTCTCTTGCATAGAAAATCATTATCATAATTCTCCCGCTCTTATCCCAATTATGCAATATTATACAATGCGAAAGTGGAAGGATGTAGGTACCGGGAGAGACCGAGACTAACCTATCTAGGCCAGATCGGTCATGTACTGAAGGAAGGTGGAGTCAGAGTCTCCGAAACCGGCGAGCGTATGAAGAGAATTATGAATGTTGAGGAAGCGAGTGAAGTATGCAAGGATAGAGTTCGCTGGCACTCTGTTCTCTCTGCCTACCCTGCAAAGGACATGGCGTGATGGTATGTATGTATCCCAATTATTTACGGTCGACACAATATGTACATATTGCAAAAGTTATTGGCATCGTTTTATGACCGGCTGGGATCAAACTGCATCAAGTGAAATTGGCCCAATTTGATATAAAGCTCTTAGTTGTTTTTTACGACATCCATTAGCAAAGTAAGGGTTGATAGTATTCTTAGTGGCTACTACACAGCCTTTCCATAGATGTCATGTGCCTATTATATACTTTAATCGTCTTTTACGATATACATAGGCAAGAAAGAGGTTCATGAATTATATTTTTACTTCGTCATTATAAAGAAATTGTAGTGGTATTTTTATAGATTATCAATTTAATAGGTTTGAGATTCAATGCACTGTTTTAAAATTACAAGGATTTCGAAAGGATTCAATGTGACTTTGAATTAATTACCACTTTTTTATTTTCTTATTGCCTATGGTGGTAAACGAGTAAGTATTACATCTGGGTGACAACTAGGCCGCTGCCTACCGTGAAGAAAGCGAATTTCTTAAATCTCATTTGAAGAAGCACATGGAAACACAACATCAAGTAGTTCATTCCAATTCTTGTACATGGGAGAAATAGATCGCTGACAACGTACTTGCTTTAATAATAGATTAAATTTAGGGAGGCAAGTTATGCCTACCTTAGATGGGTCTTCAACGTAATAATTAGGTTAAGGTCTATGAACCTGTGTTTGATTAATAGACTAAAAGCCTATCCCTTCTCAAACTATAAGTAGACGTGTGCCCTAAAGTGAACTGCTAAATCCTAATCTTAAATAATCTTCTAGTTTGATTGTTATATTTTAACTAGGCAACCGATTCTCTTACAATGTTTTATACGCGTTGTCAAGGATATAAAAAAGGCTATAGGATACTTTTCATTTAGGAAATATAAATTGCATATATGGTATATTGGTTCATATACCAACCTACTCCATCATTGGCGCTGGCATCGTCTCGGTGCAATTTATCGTCTCAGCTAATATATGTGCTACTATTGGGCTGGAGCCTCCTTCGTAATAAGAGAGAAATTGACGTACTATACCAAACTGGTCAGACGTGTTGGTATAGGGTAGCGAGATTTCCTTTTTTTCAAAGATGTCATATGCGTTTTATATCCCTTAGTTGTCTTTTACGATCACCCACGGGTAAGATAGGGTAGCGAATTGTATCTTTACTCGGTCACCACATGGATACAATTCATGATCGTTAATTGTATATATGTAAAGTTCCCCACAATACAAGGATTAGTTCTTTAGTGCACGTTGTTGTCTTTAAAAAAAATAGAATGTCAAATATTATATTAACGTGAGCGAATTTGACTTACGCGACTTATAACTTCATAAAATCTAAAAACGTATAAATATAATTCCATAAAACAATTAGTGATTTAAGGATTTGAACATTTTTCGCTGGTACAACCCTAGCTTGGCACGTAATCCGCGGACGGCCTTATCTGTCTCCGTTCATCTTGTAAGCAATAATTTAATGCTGAGATTATTTTTCACTCTTGACAGCGAGTTTTAATGTCTTTTGAAATGGAATTAAGTTACACTTACCGCTTTCATTTTGTTCATTAGGATGACTTTTGGAAGTAAGCGGGAAAATGTTACATTCATTGAAAATGTTAAGCGGCTTAAAATGTTCATTTTTTGATGACTACACAACAATAAATTGGTTATATATAATAGAAAATGAAACAGACAAGTCATTCGCTGGATCTTTCACAGATGTAATCTTTAACTTTCTTACAGGATATTAATTTAGCTGCGGGAACACTAAGTTATCACACAGAGATCTCGGACTTAAGCGTCCCATATGATAATAATATTTGAACCTTTTGTGCAATTAATATTTCTTTTGTCTGTTTTTTTTAATACACCACCTTGCACTAAGGAAATAATCCTTGTATTGCGGGTAACTTTACAAACATATATTTAACACAGACAAATTATACTCAGACTCAAAACAATACTTTGTGAATCGCAGGAAAGTTCGATATTTTAATCACTATGCCATTTGTGTAATTATTGCTTTAATGCTGAAGAAAAATACTCAAAACTTCTAAGATAAAAGTTAAGCCATTGGTCACGTTGATTATGAAAATCTATAATAACTGTTATGGAGAATAATAATAATCCTCCAAACTTTTAATATTCCCAATTGTAATGAAGTTAGCATTATAATATGATGTTTTCACAACTATTATTTTTTTAGTGACCACATTGTTGACTGTTCTCTGTCTACAACCGCGGGCCGGTCCGTCTGGGGTAGTACCACACTCTCGTAGAAGATCGACGTCTGAGTAATAGCAATGTGCTATAGCGCTTCGTTCGTTAAGCGAGAGAGCGGGAAGCCCAACTGGGTGGGTTTGGGGTTTGTATTGGTAGGCAGTGGTGTAGCTATACCTTGGTATTGCAAAGGTCCATGGGCGGCAGTAACACTTACCATCAGTTGTGCTGCTTGCTCGTTTGCCACCATAAGCAATAAAAATAAAATATTATCTAATTTCCACAAAATAAATCGCTACTGATGAGGAGACTAAGACGAGACCTGATCTCTGAGATCCGTATGTGAGAGATTTTTATGAGCCGAAAACTCGTGGAGTATAAAATTATTTTTACGGATTCTATCGCGTTTGTATTTGATGTTTAATTTTTCAACGTTTGAAACACTTTATAGCGTTCATAGTTACAAGAGCAATAAGATGTCTCACGTCTAACAAGTCATCGTTATTATAGAGATTTATATCGCGCTAGAATATTAGTTATTAAATTTTGAACCACAATTTTTAATACAACTCCATTGCCAGTACAAAATTAATTATTCTGTATTAAAAATAAACATTGTTTTTGGTTAAATATTATTAGACGTTTGATAATTATTACAATTTATTAATTTATAATCGGATCCGACCGCCACCACACTGAGAAAGAACCCCAAAGAAAACTGATAGCACAAAAGCGACTTACTATTGTACTACCAAAATTGAATAAGATGATATTTAACTGTTAAGTAAGAGCTATTCTGTATGGTGACGGAGTAAGAATACATTTCACCACCCCAATCTTACCCGTGGGTGATCGTAAGCGACGACTAAGGGATATAAAACGCATTTAACCCGTGATCATGGGGGTTAAAAAGTGTTACACGGGCGATGGGGTGGGTCTCACAGACCCGTTCATTAGATATCAATATTATACTAATACTTTATAAATTTAATATCATATTTATTCGTATTAAGTTTTTAGGTATGTACGTAAATAAACGAAACACAAATATCATATTATATTATCTTTTAATCATATTTATTAGAGCTTTAAAAAAATAACGACAAATATCAACAAACTTTTTCTTTTCTCCTTAAATATAGATCTATTATTAATTAACAATCTTTCTTAATGTTTTAACGCCACTTTTTTATAGGCAACTAAATTATCTTTAGAAGAAAATAACAATTAATTACTCCAAATCACTATCTTTGGTACAGTCAGCACAAAAAGGTACAATATATTCTAAACAAATATTTTTATTGCAATCCTCGCAGCTGTAGTTTGTTCTATGGTCTTTCTTGGCTGGACACTCTTGGTACCTTTTGCCAACACTACCCTATTTGTCGGAGGTTCCCTTGTAGATTCACAAACAGATATTTTTTTTTACAACACGTATTAGCTCCAATACATTATGGCGAAGTTCTAGATGTCCCATGACAAGCCCGAGGCGTAGGATTTTTATAAAATGCATTCATTTTTTTTAAACTTTTATTAATTTTGTTTATTACTAGGCCCTCCGGAATCAGACTCAGAAATTGGAGTCAAACTCGTAAAATTGAAAAAAATACGCTGTAATTCTGCTTCTTCTCGGTCCATTTTTTACTAATTACCTACAAAAAAAGCACAAATAAAATGTTTTGAACTATATATCAGCAATTTTAATTGTAAATAAAAATAAAAAACAAATACCAAAGGATAAATTCACGGATGATAATTAAAATAATATCTATACAAAATGGCGCGAAATTGTGACACCAACTGCGGGAATGGGTCTCACATACCCAATTCAATTTCGTGCACGTGTAACTTACACTGTGACTGTTGTACGACTATCCTGTTAACTGCGACACATAGAACAGCTCAACAACTCCAGCTATTGAGAAGAACGGCAAATACGTACACTTAGTAACCGAACTAGAAGCGAAATAAAATGTAACGGGACTCACAGACCTAACCTCCATGATGCCGGGTTAACATCTATGCAAGAGAAGGAAGTCTCAAAACAAAACCCTAGACAACGAACGGGACGTATATGAGCTGAGATGAAGCAAGACCTATTAAGGGATATTAAACAAGTAAATTTTCTTCTTTACATTATAAACAGTTATAGTTTTAAGTAATATTTTTAATATTTGGGTTATTTTGAAAGGGTCTATCTGCGGTTAGCTTAATCTTAATTAAAAACTTGATAAATGAATGAATATATTGTAAATATCCAAACTCGAGATGATTTAAAAATAACCGATTTACAGAAGGTTTTTTTGGAACGAAGTTCCTTATCGCGCGTTGTGAAAGGGGGCTAGACGGAAAAAATTCTTACGAAAAGTTGTCACGACACTTTTTGCTATAGTAAGCTATTGTAAGCTGTGCGGCGTCGCTCGTCGGTTCTCTTATAGAAAGCAAGCCAGATATTTTCATTTCTATTTCGCATTGAACAGTGTGGTGTCGCGATGATTTTTTTTATAGATAGAGTGATTCAAGAGGAAGGTTTATATGTATAATATATGCATAATGTACTAGAGAAACACTGATAATTTTAGAGGTTTCTAATGTGATGTCGTAAATAAACACATTATTTTGCGCTTACATTGCAAACGCTGGCTGAACCCTACGAAATAGATCAAAATAAAGTACTACAGTATTATACAACTTAAAAAGGCCTACAAAAAAGTCCGCGATGGTATATATCTATCTCTTAAGGATAACATACTATATCCATTTTAATACTTTAAAAAATGTTCTATTATAAAACGGTAATTGAAAAGCTATTTACACAAATACTGTATTAATCCTTATCATTTTAAATACATTAGTTGGCTTGAGCATTTCATGAAGATATTTTTTTTCCTTCAGACCATGCAAATTAAATCAATACCTTAAGAGATATAGCAAAATCAAAATAATGCGCAACGAAATTATTTTCGCCCGTGACCGGGCCGCGTGGCCGGCTCGCGTTCGAGCTCGGGGCCGAAAAGTTATGGTAGTCTAGTGGAATTGTATATCCTATTATTAATATTATAAACGTGAAAGTTTGTAATAATGTATGGATGTGAACATGTTTGTTGCTCTTTCACGTAAAAACTACTGAATGGATTTTGATGAAATTTATAGTAATATAGCTTGCACATCAGAATAACACATAGGCTATAATTTATAAAGATATTTTGCAAATTGGCTAAAATATAACGATAAAAATCGCTTAAGGCAGAAAAAAATTATATAATTAAAATAGAACTTCGTTCCATCCGGGTGTCCCTTGACACCTCCGGTTTTTTTTTTGTTCATACAGCTCTATCCACAGCGCAATAGTAAGCTTCACGATTAAGCACATTTGCCTCAGAGAATCAATTAACTGAAATAATTATGCAGATACTAAAAGTAAGAATTTTAAATGTAGTATCTTTAATGGCATCGATTATTTGTCCCGGAAGGACAACCCTACTCCATGTTAAAGACGTCAACCACTCCAAAGTTTAAAGTTCGTTAAACTTTCATAATATCGATTAAACTTAACATTGATTTTCAATCGCGTAGGTCTTGTAATCACAATAACGAAATTTAACAATATAATTTGGTGAAGAAGTAGTGCATACGTTTTTTTTCGCTATATCTTTGAAACTATTAATCTGATAAAAAACTTGTAAAGACATAATTTGTAGCAAATTGCTTTGTCTACATTTTTTTTTGTATTTTTTTTTTTGATAAAATTACAAATAAAAAAGTTATTAACAAAAATATGGAAAAAATTCTCAACAAATTTTCTTTTTTGTTACATAACTTTCTTATTTATTATTTTACGACAAAATGACCTCAGAACAATCTTGTAAGAGGGTCTTTTGACAAATACTTTTTATATTTTTTTACGATTTCGTGTATTTATGCGGGTTTTAGAGCACTCCAAAGTTACGAACTCCAAAGTAACGAATAGTAAGGACCCAGTGAGGTTCTTACTATTCGTAAGAATCCAGTGTCAATAATACGTTAGCCTTACATTTAAATTATTTTTTTAAATTTTTGTACATAGTTTTCTATTTTATTACTTAGTTATCTATGTTACTACTTAATTATTATTGACCTTTTTTCTATCATGAAATTTAAAATTATTTTTTTTTTTTTACAATAATTTCACAGAACAGTTTCGCAGCACAACACTGCGAGAGATAAATCGTGCTTTGAATGTTGTTGCTTTGTGATTTGAATATCCTACACTAGTTCACGGTGGTGTAAGTGGCAGCACGATTGGGCCGGACTACCAATAGGTGCGGGTTCAAATCCCGCTTGTGACATCATTTTTCGCTTCGTAATCGGGTTCCTCTATCTATATTTATATATCTTTTTCCAATAGTCCCACACAGATTTCTTGTATAACAATTAGTCATGAAAGTAATATGAAATGACACTATTTTGCCGGTTTTTTGGGGTTTGTATTTAATTTTAACTTATCCGACTTTTCAATCACAGGTCTTCCTATCCACGATGTTTAACACTGTTCATCATCATCATCATCATCATAATCACAGTCCATAAATATCCCACTGTTGGGCCCGGGCCTCCTCCGTAATGGGAGGCAAATTAACCTACTACACCGCGCTGGTCAGACGTGTTGCTTTAGGGTTTCATTTCGAGTTTTCCTTCTCTCGTATAGATGTTATATGCGTTTTATATCCCTTAGTCGTCTCGTATGATCGCCCACGGGAAAGATATGGGGTAGTGAATAGTATTCTTACTCCGTCACCACACGGAAATAACACGGAAGTAACACTGTTACGTTGCCGATATTCTTATTTCAGCCATGGTGGCCAGTACCATTGTGAGTATAAAAGATCTACTCTTCAATCAAGGCCTCTATAACCAAAAACAAATTCAAAGAGGAAAAAAAAAAACTTCTTAAATAAGCATTACAACTTTGCCAATACGTATTTTCGATATCTCGAACTTCCAAAGGTTTGTTTGTACTTTTCATGAGACAGTAGAACCATTATCGTACACTTTTATGTTTATAGTTAATACCGAGCTTATTAAGATTTTTATACCGTTCTAATGAAAGTTAGCAGGATAATTTTCAAACCAACTACTACTCAGACAAGTTCTTCTTTAGTCCAAACGTTTTTTAATTCCTACCCTATCTACACTGTCATATACTATATATAGTCCTTAAAATATAGCTTGATCTCCGTGACACATAGCTACAAAACCGATGAAGTAATTTTGAATACGCGTCATGTTTACAATTTTCTTTTATATCGCCTATATTTTCATACTTTACATAGCCACTTATATCTCAACTGAATTATGAATATGAATATTTACACCAATACTTGTACCTCATATGTTTTATAATACTTAACAACCTTTTATTAAAATATGAGGCTTACGCAAGTACAAGGTCCATCTATCTTATTCTCAGTCCAGTATGAACTGGACTGAGACTAAGATAGATATGGGATAATCAATAAACGTAAATCGATAACATTCTTATTAATTATTTATAAAACAAGTAAAACCAAGGTATTACCTGTGTAAACCACATGGTTACTCTATAAAATAAGTAAATTGTGTTAATTTAGTATTCAGACATCAGTTATAATATTAATAAGATTATTTCTTTTATATTAAAAAGATAATTTCTTTTATAAAATAAACATGATTACTCATGAATTTATCTGTGACCACAGCAACAACTCATTATTAACCTACAGGAACGCTCCAGTGATGATGATAATAGTGATGATGAATTTAGATATACTCCTTTCGAATAATAAAAATAATTAATTAACACCTTTAGTTTAAATTAAATAAAATCCATAGATTTAAATTCAATGAGATTTTCATAGATTGTTTTACATTTATAATCAATTCACCGATCCATTTGATTGAAATTCGACAAGATTTTTATACATTGTGTTTTGTTGCTGTAAGCTGTGTGATAGCGGCTGAGGTAGTATTCTACCTACCCTTATTTAGTTCATAGGTGTTTTAAAGACGTCTAAGTACATCAACCCGGACCAACTACATCTGAAGCCGTCTGGTCAAGAACTTTTTTAAAGCGGGTTGACGTGAGTCTGGTGGCTGGTAATGAAACAATTCTTAAAACTTGTATGTACGATAGTAGAGGCGTACATATTGTATAGACTTCAAGAACTTAGGATAAGAGCAGGATGATGATGATGATGACGACTATTTATTTAACTGGTTGTCATAGGGTTTTATTTTAAGCTTTTTTTCTATTGCAGTATTTGCGTATATAAGGAATACCCCTTACTGTTCATTATCAGAATTCAAGGAAAAGGAAAGGTTTAATAATATAAAGGTTAATTTTATTTTTACTTCGGCACCACACGGAAAAAGATAAATTGAAGCGAAATAGGTTTAATTAACGAATATCGATATCATTATTATGATCACAGAGACACTTTCTCGTTAAATCGATAAGCATATAACTAACATAATCGTTAGATCTCTGTATTGAGAAAAATGTCAAGGTCTCTTTTTTAGGACTTATTTCGATTCTGACGTAATGCCTAATAAGCATGCACACACGCACGCAGACACAGCTTAGCATAGCTTTAACCAACTAATTACCTTTGAACGATAACTATTTTATATTCTCGGAAGAATTTCAATTCAACAACTGATCATTTTCTGTTATATGAGATGAGTCATCACATAAAACGAAGTGAAAGAGACATTTGTTTGTATGTGTGATGTATTTTTTTGATTTTGGCCAATTATATTTCAATAATTATTCATAGACATGAAATTGACAGTGAAACAAAGTGAACGTATTGAAACAAACTGAGTTTAATTTATTTGCAAAAATGGCCCAAATATTTAGTATTATATAAGTACGAGTATATGTACATTTACTGCATGGTAACGGCTACGAATACTACTAACCTTGACTTCGCTTGTAGAAGTCGTAAAAGATGACCAAGAACTTTATATCGGCCTTTTTTTTGCGGTGGGCTATGGATGAGTCTCGCCCCGCCAAATCAGTACGGGGTAACGGAAGAGGCGGCGCGTGACCTCATATACCCACCATGCAAACTCCTCTCTTCGCCTTGCGAGCGGGCCACCGGTACCCGATCTTTGTCTTCGGTGGCCCACTTTATATCGGCCTGGACCAAATCCACGTGATGCCGTTTGTTCAACAATTACATGCCCAAGGAGGGTTGTCAGGCAGGCGGCTGGTCATAAAACTATTGACAATAAGTTTTGCAATATGTACGATAATATGTGTATATATTACGTCGACTCGAAGTAATTGGGATAAGAGCAGTTGGTTGGAGAGAAGAGTTTTGGGTAGGTAATTGAGGTATAAGATCAGGATGATTAATGATGATGACATTATATTTAGTACTTACTTATAGACAGATAAAAATTTAACAAAAATTAATATGCTTTGTAATTATTTTCTTATAATTCACAGTTTTTAGCGTTCCGTACCCAAAGGATAAAAACAGGACCCTATTGCTGAGACTTCTCTGTCTGTCCGTTCATCCATCTGTCACCAGGCTGTATCTTAAGAACGGTGATAGCTAGACAGTTGAAATTTTCACAGATGATGTATTTCTATTGCCGCTATAACAAAAAATACTAAAAATAAAATAAAATCAATATTTAAGGGGGGCTCCCATACATCAAACTTGATTTTTTTACTGTTTCTTGCTCGATATTAAAAACGGTGATAGGTAGACGCTTTAACTATTCACAGAATATTTAGTTTTATGTTCTCTTTAAATATAATTAATTAAAATAAAATAAATAATTAAGGGGACTCCCATACAATAAAAGAGGTTTTCGTCGTTTATTTATATATAACGGTACGGAAACCTTCGCGCGCGAGTACAACTCGCACTTGGCCGATTTTTTAAATTATTTATTATAGATTATAATTTGCATATAAGGCCAAGAGAAGGAATAATATAAATAGAACTCTATACCAACCCGTCTACTCAGTGTGATATAGTATGTAAATTATCCTCCTATTATCGAGAAGGCTCGAGCCCAGCAATGGCAGCAGGGCGACGTACATATGCTGTGATGGTGATGATGATGATAACAAATTAAATGTTCATAAAACCTCCCACAAGAAATATTCTTACAGTACAGGTTAAAAAAGAGGCTTCTATTTGAGTGTGGCCGCGATAAATAAATAGTTCAAAAAAAAATTCCATAAGCCTATAATGATACTGTGAAATCGCATTTAGTGCACCGCAGGGGTTTGTCAAATTATCGATACGTATTTTATTACCTTTTCATGATTTATGACACATTTATTATTATTGCACTAAATGTGTATTACTCATATGTCGGCCGAGTCACAGTTTTACGTTCCAGCAAATTATGTTTATAGGAATATTGAGGACAAAATTAGAATTTATTTTTCGTCTATATATTTTCTTATCTCAACAATATCATAGCTAAGTCACTGTACTCCATAATAGAACAAGGTGCAGTATTGGAGGAATTGATACAAGATAGATTTGAAGTAACAGAGAAAATAATACTAATAAAATAAATAAAAATATAATTGTATTTCAAATTTTGTCCAGCGTTGTACAATAGGTTGATTCTCTTCTACTAAGAAGCAAGCTCGTGTCTGACAGTGGAATATACGGTGCAACAGAAAATAGAGCAACTGGTGAGAAGGGTGGTAGGTAATGATGGCAGGAACACATAACAAAAATTTGAACGGAAAATGTCAAGGTCATTAACTCATCAGCTGCTTATAAAGGCGACGCTTGTCATGCTGTAACAAACGTAATCATTGATTTATTTAGGTTCTAATGAATATTTAAGAAAGTATGAGTATGTAGCAGATTATTTGTCATTTACTTGGTACATTTCATTTAGTTTCAAAGGAAAAGCGACGACAAAATTGAAAACTTTTAATGCCTCTATTTCATTAACGAATAGACATTTCCTCTTCAAATTTTTGTTATGTGTTGCTACCATCATTACCTACCACCTTTCTGATCAGCTGCTCCATTCTCTGTTACACTCGGTATATCTACATAATGATAAAATTAGGATTGACAAAGATCAAAATGCACCAAAAAATACATCCTATTAAACCTTCAATGGCAATTTAAATTTATGTAGCATAAAAATTCGCCATTTGGTACATTCAGGCACATTAAATTTTTTTAATTTACGATCAATGAAATAACCACTTCAGTTTAATAAAAACGTGACTGAATCAAAATGATTCTCTTTTGGGGGCTCAATTTTTGAAGACAATAAGAAAATATGGTAAACTTTTGAGATATTTATTTATCCCAGGTGGTTTGGGATATGAAATGTTGAAATGCGGAGTGCTTGCCATGTGTTCCGTAAAGATATCAGACCGAATGTTACAGTATAAGAAACATAAGTCTTTGTAACTATTATATATAAGTAGAAAATATCAATTATAATAAAAAATACTTAAATTTAATAAAGAAATATTGATTGTAGAGACGGTATCTTATTTTAATTTAATTATTATTCCTAAATATAACTTAGAGCATGATTTCTAAGTAGGATAATTTCATATGTGATCCGTAAAGTAATGTTCTGAGTTAAAGTGTAATTTGTATCCGTTAATTGTATTTTAATACACTGTGAAATAATTATTTATTTTTATGTTCCTCAGTAGCTTCTCTACACGGCTTCGCTTACGTAAAAAGCAATTTTCATTAAGTTTTATTCAATCAACTTGAATTATTACTTTAAGAGAACACATTAACATGATAAAAGTACCTATGTGTTAATTAAGGAAATTAACTAATAGGTACATACTTTTTTTTTTTGGGTGGGTTACGGTCAGCGCACTCCTCGCACCACTCCGTCCGGGGCGACAGAGGGGCGTAAGCACGCACCCGTGACGTCGCCTTCGTCGCTGGGCCGACCACCGGAGCAGAGTGACTTGACGTCAGTGGTCGGCCCGACGGAATACCCCTGAGGAGTACCGTCTCCTCGACCGACGTCCTCCCCTTGGGTAGGATGTCGGTCTTTCCTCACACAGTCAGCCTCTCGGCGGGTGACGAACTACTTCCCCAATCCAGTCACCCGCGATCTCGCCCCAGTCGCCAGCGGCGGCTCGCGTCGTCGAGGAGACGCTCCTCGCGTACGCGCTCCGCCGCCTCCTTCCGCGAGACTACTGCCTCGCAGAAGGTTGCGACCGCGTCCCAGTTCCTGACGCTGTCGAGCATCGCCCTGGTGATGGTCGGCAGCGCCGGGTCAGCACCGATGATTGCGACGAGTTCACAACGTTGTTCTGCCCAAGCGGCACAAACCTCGAGCGTATGCTGCACCGTGTAATAGGTACATATGCGTTAGGCATAGGGTACTTTTCGTGATTGAGTAACACAGATTCAAAAAATTTTGCGGGGTGTTGTCATAAAGAAAAATTAAAACCTCACTTTTAATTTACATTAAATAAAGATAATTCTTTTCATGACGGATTAAGAATACCAAAAGGTGTTGATATGTTGTCACTATGCCTTACTTTGTCGTAGATGTCAAAGAAGACAGAACGGAATCAGATAACATCATTATAATAGAAAGAAATCTCCAAAATAAAACCTTATGCCAACCTGTGTATAAAACGTGGTGAAGTACGTTATTGGCTGGCGTCTAAAACAAAATATATCAACTGTAAAGAAAAAATAAACTTAAAAGAAAACTTCATTATGATAAATCATCAGTCTCAATGTTGGCAACAAGTTTTCCCTCCAACAATTAAATCCAAAGTTCGGATCATGGTTTGCAGCTCTATTTAAGAATGATTGGGAAGATTTCATACTCTGCTATTAGCGGGAACTTTTTTATTATCTATGTTAAACTACTACTACTCTACTCTTTACTACTTCTCTCTCTCTTTATTTCTACTCTTTAGCAGACTGAGGGGAAATTTTATCAATATCTAAATACGAACATTAAGATATCGGCGCTTCCAATTTAGATCAATTAATTATTTTCCATTTAACTCTATATCAAATATTCTTGTGTTAGCAAATAGATTTTACCAATAAATGCTAAAACTGCAATTAAATACGAAATATTAACTACAAACAAATATCAACCTTATCAATCTTTAAACAACTTGGATTTTAGATTATTATTTTCAAAATAATTTGGCAATGCGAACATTCTGCATTAGACTAAATATTGCATATTGGTTTATTCAAGGTTTTCCGTATAGAAAGCATCATTTATGATTCAGTGGACGAGCGTAGTATACTTTGTATCATAGAGCCAATGCTTGTACAAATTCAAATAGTAACAGTTTACCAAATTCATTTCCTCAGAGTAGCTATGCATGTTAAGAATTTGGTACAAGCTCAAAATGAAGTGTTTTATTACAAGTATGACTTTGCGAGGTCATTCCACGTTTGGAGTCATGTAAAATATTCTTTTTTTTATTGCTCTTGGTGGCAAACGAGCAAACAGAATACCTGATGGTAAGTGTTACAGTCGTCCATGTACCTTTGCAATATCAGGGGTACAGCTAGGGCGTTGCCTACCAATTAAAATCCCAATCCCATCTAGAAAGTTGGGGTTTCCGGCTCTCTCGCTCATCGAGCGAAACACAGCAGCAAAATGCCACTAATCAGGCGTCGATTTTCTGCGAAAATGTGGTAGTATCAAGGACAGACCACCCCGCGGCTGTTATATAGTAGTAGTATTCAAAATATCTCAAGAAAGATTAAACATTGTGTCAATAAATAATAAAATTATTAAAATAAATACATAAGCTTATGCAATTAGCAATAAGCTTGACTTCTTGCAAGTAAATGCAGGCGTAAAACATGTCAAGTATTTTGCACAAAAATACACAAAATAAGTCTGTCATATCAATACTATTTGTTCTTATATGCGTACATTTGAAAGCTAACATTAGTTCTGTAACGGATATCAGTATCTGTAGTGGTTTATTTAGTGTTTTATTAGTGAGTTCCATTATACCAAAGTGCGTATACAATCGTGGATATGCTATAGATGGTGTTAATAAATTTAAAGTATCGATATTCGAAATACACCGCATGTCCGTACAAAATTAAAAAGTTTATTTATTTATGACAGATGGCGGAGCGTATTTCCACAAATCTGTTATGAATTCATATGCGAAAAAAGAATTTTAATTTTAAAATGAGCTTATTGTGGTATTGATGAATCATTTTGAATAAAATAAGTAGAGCTTATTTGTATGTTAACAGCCCCTAAGGCAATCATAGGGAAAAGGATTCTAGCTACACAAAGCCGGGTGGGCCACTGAAGAAAAAGATCGCGTTCCAGTAACCCACCCGTACGGCGTCGAGAGGTATATTGTAGGGCGGGTCTACGGGGTCGTGCGCCGTTTCTCTGTCGCCCCGGACGGATTAGCGGGGCGTGACGCACCGTAGCCTGCCGCAAAAAAAAAAGAAGAAAATAGCTACATAGTACCACATTCATCTGAATATGACTATAATCGTAGGATGTACATATATAACAATATAATCGTATGTGCTACTATAAGTATATACTAGAGCTGCCATCGCTTATCTATGGGGAGAAGCCAACTTAATTGTGAGAGCAGGTATCCGTATTATGAAGTAAATAGTTTTATCTGCCTATTGTCAAAATATCATTAGTCACTTAGCTTTAGATTTATATTTACCAATAGGCCGAGGCAGTCAAATAGACTGTTTCAATGCTAAGCGGTAATAAGAGTCCAGATGATGAAAACTATTAGCGATTAAAAATTAGCGTTTCACCTTCTATCATACCGGGCATTGTTCCTATTGTAACCAATTTTATTGCCTTTATTATTTTGTTTTTAATTTCATTTTTAATGGACTATACAGATGGCGTACTGATTAAGATTTTGTGCCAGTGCCAAGGGTTTGATTCTTACGAAGGACAATACTTTGTGCGCTTCACAAAGTGTTGTTCTGAGTTTAGGTGTAATTTTTCTGCGTTAAAGCCTTTTTTTGACGCTATGGAAACGCATTTACGCGCTGACACCTCCCGATCCGCCGGTGTCGAGATACGCCGGTTGGCTGTTCCACCGGAATACCCACTAAAACCACAGCGGCCCCTTTCTGCGCTTTTACGGGACGCCGGAGAGATTGTCTACGAACATTCGATCCCCGAAGCCCCTATATATATATATATATAAATTGGTTAAATTAAAAAAAAATATTAACTGGTGAAACTAAAAATCAACCTATTCTACTGCCTATAGTTAAGCTGTTTTTAATGATTCCCATGGAAAATTAAGGAGTGGTGACATATTGTGTTTTGTCAACACTACGCTGTTATTTATTTAACACTAGCTTCTGCCCGCGGCTTCGCCCGCGTAAAAGGTTACTTTCCTAAAGTTTTTGATCCCCTATTTTTATTTTTGACCGTCGGTAATACAGTGCAACGGTATTACAATACTCAGGGTTGGAACTTCATTACTGAACTGCTAGATGGCGTTGAAGAAGCTAGATTTTGAGATTTTTTGACAAACAATTTTTTTATTTTTCATATAAAAATTTTGTTTTTTTATAATAAATAGTATCCTATGTTACTTTTAATACCTCCAAGAATATGTGTACAATGTTTCATGATGATCGGTTGAGTAGTTTTAGCGTGAAAGCGTAACAAACAAATTTACATTCACATTTATATATTAGTAGGGAAGTAGGGTTTTATCATAGTTAAACTTTTACCACGAATTCAGTATAAATTTAAATTGAAAAGCACAAATTAGTTGAGTGCATAGTGTTTCGTTTCATACCAAATTATAAGATAATGACCTGGAATTCAATTATTTCTGTTATTTAATTCAGGTAATATTACGTAACGCATAGTTTGTAAATCTATATAGTGTAATTAGCTAATAATATTATTACCATGCTAAATATTACTCGTTATCAGAAAAAGAAAAACTAACAAAGAGTTTTATATTAAGCTAGATCAATTCTATTAAGTGTCTTGTCACGATCAAAAATTATATTTCTAAGTAGGATTAACCTGAGGCTGGTGGTTGGTTTCAAGCGCCAGCCAAAACCATAAGCAACATGTATTTTAGTTCTTCTACCTGATTATTTCTTTTTTCGAAGTGCTGTGTGGTAGCGGCTATGAATACTACCAACCCTTACTTTGCTCGTGGATGTCGTAAAAGATGACTAAGAGCCTTATAACGACCTGAGCCAACTCCACCTGATGCCGTTAGGTCAACAATTACATTTCCAAAGAGGGTTGGCGTCTGGCAAGCGGCCGGTCATAAAAACTATTGCCAATAACTTTTACAATATTATGTACTATGAAAGAATAGTACATATTGTATTGACCCCAAATAATTAGGATAAGAGTAGGAGAATGATGTGTAATTAGTTGAATTTTTGGTAAATGGAGTAATGAAGGGATTAAATAAATGATGACCATTTGAATGTTAAAATGTAATACGAAATTTGATATTTGGTATTTCCATAGCCATAGCTAATTTGATTTTCAATTCAATTAATTTCTATTATTATTTATATCCTAAATAATTTGTATAAAGTTTATCGCAAGATTATATGTGAAGCAACTTAACATTCACCGATGATAAGGGCCGCTTATTGGTGCCCTGCCCACATGGCGATAGTGAGGACCATATACAGTAGGTTAGAGGTCTGCACGATGTTTCTTGTGTCACCCTTGACGATTCGTGCGGATTGTGACTATAGCATAGCCTGTTTCCAAAAAAAGAGGTTGTATGTGTATTTTATCCCGTGATTTATGACATAAATTAGAACGACACTTCAACGATTGTCACTGTACTATTTTGATTGTATTAATATGAATTCTTAATTTGAATTCAAATTTAGATTGCATTACCTAATTTTTCTTCTTTTTTATATTTGCAATCAGCTACTTACACGAGCCATTTCTGCCAGTGTCGAGTTACAATTTTTTTCATATCTTTAAGGTCTTCATGTTAGTCATTGTCCATCAAGTCATTGTAAGTCAAATTGTTGCCATTAACAGTGTTATGGTATTTTGGTGGAAACCGAAAACATTATAAAGCACTTTCATATTATATTCTCTACATCTCAGCAGTTCATTTTCGTCACATTACATAAAATGCCATCAAAATTATTTAATATACCTAACACGTTAAAATATTAAGATATTGAATATAATACAAGACCACCACATAATCATTTCATATTCCCGCCAAAAGTCCTTGCATTATCTAATATGAACAATTTTGATTGCATTAATATGAATTCTTAATTTAAATTGCATGTCATTCTTATTAGATGGTTATAGATGTAATAAATACTCATGAAGCACGTAAAAAAAGAAAATCAATACATCTCCACAGATACCTACGTAATTTAAAATCCTACGTTCGGATAACCGAATTGTCGATGATTAGCATAAAATTCAAATAAACGTTTGCTATCCTGAACAAAATGACAAGTAATTATTTTTAAGGCTTGCCGTGTCTCCGTCTATAATGTGAAGGAAGAAGTGGTTCAATTAATGGCGTCCCATGTTCGACACCGTCTTGTTCGTGACCCAATTAAGATCGGCTCGTTTCTTATATTGTTCAGAGTCGGCAAACTTCATGCGATAGAGATTTCACCGACAATTAATTAGATATTCACTCTAATCGTTTTCTTGTTCTGAAGGCGGCACTTATCTAGTTTTATAACTCTGTGTGGTTTCTGTAAGATCTGAGTCATAAACTGATGTATATCTTGTTTCTTATTTCTGTAATTGATTAATGAAACTATAATATATTGCAAACCTCTTAACGAAAAGCATGTCAGTATAGTCTACTCTTGAAATGCCTCTATACTGGCCTTTGCCGACACAAAAAGGTTTATATTTTCTTAAAAATAAATTTCTTAAACATAAATACTTATATATAAAATTCAAGTTAATAAGAAAAGCCGATCAATTAATTATTAATTTAAATATTTAGTGTATTTTTATATAGACTTATTTTGATAGATATAACAAAGTATGTATTAAAAAAATGCACCTCAGTATGATTTTTTGTTTTTTTTTATCTGTGCGTTACGTTAACAAGTGATTGACGTGGAGTTTTAGCGGGTAATGAAAAGTGTCATGTGGTGCTCTTATATAATATTATCTGAGTGTTTTAACGTGTTATATTAAGTAATTTTGATAAATAATAATATGTAGGTAATTTGATGCATAGGAAGTACTGAGGTGTAGTGAATATGATATAATAGTGCCCTACATACGTTTTCGTTTGCCACAAAAATTCCCAAAAGATACCTTTAACAGTATGGCTGTGGCACTGTTGAAAGCGACTTTAAATGAACTTATGAACCAATTTATAATTTATAACCTAAGGTTTGGCTTAAAGGTCTTAGTAATCAAGTCATAAACTCCAAAAAAATATATAATTGACGTTGTCATATACAATCTATTCACAAAAAATCCTATCGAATAGATAAAACCATATAGACTTATGAAATATTAATAAAAGTTAATGAAAATGTGTTTTCATTAATTTTTCCTAGATATTTTGGTTTATTTTCTCATATTCACAATAAGACACATGTTTCTCTTGTTTGGCGAGAAAGTGTTTTGTTCTAAGAGATACAAATGTATTAATCGTAGAATTGATTATAATCTCACACTAACTGTTAGTGTTTCAATTGATTATATATTTCGGACCCAACATTAGGCTTCGAGGTATAATAATATCTAAGTTCAATAACCTTTAAAGCTCACCTTTACAACTTGTTGGGGTAGATTTGACTGACAATTTAATCAGTCTTGTGATTACATAACATGGTGGATGACACAAGCTCGACATTAAATTTATTAGTTCGGCACATAATTGGATATTTATTTAGAAAATTTCTTTGCATATGAAAATATCCAAATTGTATAAATCTGTAATTAAAAAGTAGACATTTTATTTATATTAGTTATTTCTTTTTTCATTATAATTTTTATCGTTGTAAGATATCCGATTAAAAATATAAATGATTATTTAATAGGGGCCACATTGGTGACAGTATTCTGTCTACAGCCGCGGGTCGGTTCGTACGGGATAGTATCACACTCTAGCAGAAAATAGACGTCCAACCAGTGACAATGTGCTGCTGAGCTTGGTTCAAATTCGTTCGTTGTTAAAAAAATTTCTCATCCGAAAACAAAATTTTTCTGTGACCTCCTTTTGCGTACCGTTTGAGTAGTTGTTTCGATTTTAAAAACCTATTATTTTTTAAATTCTTAGTTAAGAACGTACAATACATCTCTCGTAGGCTGCAAGTCCTAAGTCATCTTTTAAAATACGCAACATGGTTCTAGGTGCTATCATCTCCCGAGATAAAATCTTTTACTTTCGGTCAGGATTTCTTCGAATTCTTTCCCTTACTGCTTTGACCACCTTTTTCGTACGAACGCTACGTGGACGGCCAGATTTTTTTCTGTCACAAACAGAGGAGGTCTCATTGTACCTATTAATAGCCCGGTACACAAACATTTTACTAATACCAAGCGTATTGAGAGTTTTGATAATTGCATTTGGCTCCATACCTATTTTGTGCAATGCAATCACAGCGATTTGGTTCTCTCTATCACCGCACTCCATTTTAATATCGCAAAATATTGTACAAATTTTTGGCGCCAAACATAATGAACAATCATATAAAAATGACAGATTCCAAATTCAAATGCAATATATTGTTTATTTTTAATTGTAACAGTATCTATGGCCAGACTAAGTAGTTTGTTATATTGGTAAAAAAAACTAGTTGAAAGCGTTCAGCGTTCATCCATAGCCCGGTACAGTTCCACAGTAGAGTAAAAACTACCTGCGACTAAGATGTATGACTACATTACAACCAAAATTAAAAAAATTAAATCGTATGAGTCATGTATGTGTATATGTAGTTGGTAGCAGGTAGTATAAAAATTCAGTCCTGATACAAGTCTTATAGAAAATAAGCACTTTATTATCAAAATAAATTATTACTGATGATTTTGATTCATATTATATTGTTATCATAAATTCTATTCTGTTTTTATATATCATTTTTGAACTGCCTTAGACTTGGTAACTCCTCACAAAGAACAATGCAAAACTGGTATGATTTATTAGCAATGTCAATCTCATTTAAAATCAAATAAATGAAACAAAAAGAAATAATTTGGCGTTTCGAATTTTTATTGTTGTCGGTTCTTTTTTCAAATTACTGCTACTTATTTTTTTGTTAAGAGAATCAATATAGAGTATTTTATAATTTGAAAAAAGTAAGGAAATTAATTTAAGTATTTTTTTTTTATTGATTATGGCGGCAAATGAGCTGCACATCTGATGGTCAATGTTACTGCCGCTCATGGATCTTTGCAATACCAACGGTACAACTATTTTGGTTGGTTCCCTGGTTCCATGGGGTTTCCATGGTTCCCTAACAACATCAATACTTTCGTACGAATATAAGTCCTAAATTTTTAATTGATTAAAAATGGCGTAGTTTAAATATAATTCAAAATCATTTTAAAATGATTATTTTTAACTGCGTTTTACACGTAGACCGCGACGTTTAAAGGGGTTTTTAACGATATATTTAATTGTGAAATATAGTTATATAGTATTTTATTAATTTATGAAAAAAATATAAATTTGTAATAATATTTCATTGATTTACTAGTTTATTTGATCCCCATTACAAATTTTTTCTTCAATTGTTATTGGCTGCCAGTTAAAGAAAATCCTTCACAGTTCTTTGAAAACGTAATATTGTTTTATTTAATTCTTCAATTTTGTTGATTATTTACAATGACATTTTTAGGTGAAACTTTCTAAAAATTAACAAAATTATAATTAATAATATAATATTATTTCTTAACGAATATATTAATTACATTGTGTATATTTCAATCTCTTTTATTCTACTCTTATAGCTTTGTAATATATACGAGTAGCTTCTTTTTTCCTCAATTTTGATCTCAAGAAGATATCTTCTCTCTTGCGGTAACACTTTTTCACCTTGAGATTTAATTCTGAAGACTCGTCTCGACTCGCTACCCAAGAATTTTCATTTTAAACAATTTTTTCCTTAGAAATGCATTCGCTGTCCATCACCAATAGATTGAATATCAGAGTCAGATGGTCAGAATAAAGCTCTTCTTTTTCTTTATTTTTTTTTGGCGGCGGGCTACGGTACGATCCGCTAATCCATCCGGGGCGACAGAGAAGCAGCGCACGACCCCATAGACCCGCCCTACAATGTATGTCTCGCGGGTGACAACGCCGTGCGGGTGGGTCACTGGAACAAGTAGCAGGATATCTACAAGTAATGTAACGCTAGATAATATTGATGGCCACCGCATAAACTGAATCCCTTTCAATAATACTTTACCTAGATCAAATTGTAGAGAACATTTATTCCCATACTGTAGATCGTATCACATATATATGTACGTTGTTTTCCGGTGACAGAAGGGTTTATGATACAAATCTCAGCGGTTTTCCTCATCTTAGCCAGAGCTCGTCTCGGAGGGAGATCCGACAGCGGGGATATTTATTAGGCCCTATGTTTCAGAGCGGTCGGGGAATCTGAAACGGAGCATTTGCTATAAAGGACTTTTACTTGAATTTTAGTAGGGGAATTGGTAATAAATAGGTACCTGTGTTATACATTTTTTTCTTCGAAATAACGAAGTGATAAATGAGTTAATAAATTTATTGTAAATGCGAGTTTATAATTTTAATTAAGTTTTCATAAAAGTAACTATAAATGAATTTGATCATCATCATCACAGCTCATACACGTCCCACTGCTGGGCTCAAGCCTATTCCATATTGGAAGGGAAATCGACCTACTATAGCACGCTGGTCAGACGCGTTGGCATAGGGTTTTGTTTAGAGATTTTCCTTTTCTTGCGTAAGCGTTATGTGCATTTTATATCTCTTAG
The DNA here is from genome assembly GCA_905163515.2 of Lymantria monacha. Lineage (NCBI taxonomy): Eukaryota > Metazoa > Arthropoda > Insecta > Lepidoptera > Erebidae > Lymantria > Lymantria monacha. The sequence continues at coordinate 6,842,718 of LR991087.1, forward strand.
TCGGCTCTTACGATCACCCACAGTTAAGATAGGGGGTGGCAAATTGTATTCTTACTCCGTCGCCACACAACGAATTTAACAATATTCATATATCAATAAGAATTGTCAACTTTTTAAATACAATCCAAGAATATCAACGCAAAGTCATTAATACTGACATTCAACTTTTCCAAATGTATGTACACATACATACACATACATACATATCATCACGCCATATCCCTTGCAGGGTAGGCAGAGAGAACAGAGTGCCAGAGAACTCTATCTCTGCATACTTCACTCGCTTCCTCAACATTCATAATTCTCTTCATACACGCTCGCCGGTTTCGGAGACTCTTGACTCCACCTTCCTTCAGTACATGACCGATCTGGTCTAGGTAGGTTAGTCTCGGTCTCCCTCGGTACCTACATCCTTCCACTTTCGCATTGTATATCTTCTTAACCAGGCGTTCGTTCGGCATTCTTTCCACATGTCCGAACCATCGGAGCATTCCCTTTCGCATCTTTACACCAATACTCTCTTTCATACCTACTCGCTCTCTTACGTCGTCGTTACGAATGCGGTCGGTCAGCCTAACTCCACAGATTTTCCGCAGAGATCGCATTTCGACCGCATTAATTTTACTATCATACTCTTTTCTGCATACCCAACTCTCGCTTCCATACAGTAATGTTGGGACAAGCACTGCGTTATGTATTGCTACACGTGCCTTCTGGCTGAGGTGGTGGCTGCCGAAAAGTTGCCCCAACGCTCCGTTCACTCTATTTCCCGCATTCACTCTTCGCTCTATATCAGTGGTGTACCTTCCATCTCGTCTAAATCCACATCCAAGATATAAAAATTCATCCACTTGCTCTAGTACATCATTACCTATTGTTACTCTTACATCTGTTCTGGTTTTATCTCTTTCAAAGACCATTATTTTGGTTTTGCTCACATTCACGCGTAGACCCCTTTTCTTACAATCTTCTGTCATTGTGTCGACTAGGGTCTGCAGGTCAGTCGCTGACTGTGCCAGCAGGACTGCATCATCTGCATAAAGCAGAGCATTGACCACTGAGTCGCCCATCTGGACTCCCACATTCATATCATTCAACCTTTGGAGACATTTATCCAGATATATGATAAACAGCCTGGCTGACAGAACGCACCCCTGCTTAACGCCGATATTGACGTCAAACCAAGGCGACATTTCATCATCCAGCCGCACACAGGCTCTACAGCCCATGTAACTGGACTGCACAGCCTGTAGCAGTTTACCGTTAATACCATACTCCGGTAAAATGTCCCAAAGTTCCTTTCGTACAACCGTGTCAAATGCTCTCTCCAGATCCACAAAACTGCAGAAAACCCTCTGACCTAGAGCCAGATGCTTCTCCACAATGTTGCGCAGAGAGAACACTTGATCCATGCATCCCCTTCCACTCCTGAAACCTCCTTGTGTCTCACACAGTAAACCATCGGACACCATCCTCATTCTCCTTTCAATAATTTTTCCATACACTTTTGCTGCCAAACTGGTCAAGCTTATGGCTCTGTAATTTCCGCAGTCATAACGTGAACCCTTGTTTTTAAACAAAGGCACGATGACTGCGCCATTCCAGTCCCTGGGAACCATTCCCGAGCTCCAACATAAATTGAGGAGCAACAGGAACGCCTCCCAGACACAAGAGCCACCGAGCTTGATCATCTCGGCAGACACCATATCAATGCCCGCTGCCTTACCATTTTTTAAACTTCTTATCGCCCATTCAACTTCATCCATACTGATGCCATCGGAGGACGCCGTTGTCGAATGTTGATCTACTAAACCACATCCAACACCGGCGCCAACCGTAGCATCCGCATACATATCGCCAAAATATTCACTCCATCGGCTTAACACGTCTTGTGTTTGTGTAAGAATGTCTCCACCTTTAGACCTTATTTTATTCATTCTGAAGGCTGACCAACCACCCCGAGACTTCTTCACCTCCCTCCAAAAGAGTTTGGTGTTACCCTCGAAGTTTTTAGTCAGCCTATCTTCTGCACTCATACTTGCTCTATCACGTTTCTCTTTCACTAAGGCCTTGGTGTCATTCTTACATTGCCGATATATTTCTTTCTTCTGTTCAGTCATACTGTCATTCAGATTCAAAGAAGAGACATAGTCCAGCCACGCTTTCTTCTTTTGCTCTACGGAAGCTGCCACTTCCGCATCCCACCATGCATCACCATTTGTTTTTCTATGCTTCTTTGAACTTCCACATACTTCTTTCGCTGTATCTACCATACTCTCTTTCAATACTCTCCAGCATTCTTCAATGTCCGATTGCGGCTGGCTTGCCATCGTCAGCCGTTCTCGGACACCCTCTGCATACTTTTCTCTTACACACTCTTCTTGCAACCTTTCAACCTTTATTCTTTCAAGCCCTCCGAAGTGGACACGCTCTCGCCAGTGCCTCCACTTTCTGAACAGACCAAAAAATCAATGTAATGAAGGCAAATATCTTTAAAGAAACATGCGTAAGTATTTTATATATCCATTAACGAAATATGGTCAAAGATATTTTAAAATCGTTCCACTAAGAGCTATCAGTCCCATTTATTATAGAAACTATGATATAAGAAGATAGTATCGTCACATGCTGATATCTAGTGTCATAATTATTCTTGTACTCTCCCAATTACTTGGGGTTGATACAATATGTACTCTTCTTTCTTAGTATATATTGTAAAAGTTATTAGCAATAGTTTTATGACCGGCCGCCTGCCAGACGTCAACCCTCCTTGGGAATGTAATTGTTGACCAAACGGCATCAGATAGAGTTGGCCCAGGTCATTATAAGGCTCTTAGTCATCTTTTACGACATCCACGAGCAAAGTAAGGGTTGGTAGTATTCGTAGCCGCTACCACATGTTGATATCTAGTGTATTCTAACATTTTAGTATTCTTTTGAATAATCTAAAATTTTTTCGGTTCGCAATGAGGTGCCATTGAAAAATATTTTTTTTTACTACCCGATAGTGGCAAACGAGCAAGCAACACACTTAGTAGTAAGTGATACTGCTACTCATGGACCTTTGCAATAATAGGGCATAGCTATGTTGCTGCCTACGCAGCTGCTCTACTGTACTCGGTAAACACAATTGCTACATTGAAAATTAATAATCTGTGGAAATTGATTATAGTCTATCTAATCTAAGAAGTGCACTTTGACAGCTGTCGGAGTAAGTTGTCTAGGTATGTGAACCAAATAATCGCTATCGAAAATATCCGATTTTACTGAGAAATCGATATTGATTCTTTATAATTAATAATCGGTTTATTTTTTATTTTTCAAAAACGTGATGAATAAATTAAGTGCTAAATTAGTACTAAACAAATTTAATTATTTCAGCATAGAATCTATTCATCATATTTAGTAGGATTAGATTAATTAAAAACAAAAATTGGATTTGAAAATAGCTATTTATTAAGAATTATTACTATTACTTGAATTATCAGCGTCGCGAACATTAATAATTATTTCTTCATCAATCAAAGTGTCGAAATGTACATCTCTGTCAAAATCTCTATTCGATTAATTGTATTATTCTAATATTTTTACCGATTATTTGGATATTCGTGAATTGGAAGTTGTCAAGCACTACTGTATAGAACGTGATGACGTGAAATTGTTAGATCGTCAATAATAATTACTATTTACCATGTTATTTTTATTTTAAATTAGTTTTACGAGTTTCAACATTAGATTATTGTACAAGAAAGTCACCCGCAATGTTAATTATGTAAATAACTTAATAGTTGTTTATAATTTCAGATTTAGTGTTTACAATCATGTGTATACGTTTGACCGAGGTTATTGTGTATTAAAAAATGCAAAACGTCAAAATGCACTTCTTAGATTAGATGAACTATAGATACAATTAAGAATAATAAAACCTGTTATTCCTCACTTTTATTCCTAATTATACCATCAATCAAGGATCAAATAAAACAACAGGAACGAGAGTAATTAAAGAAATACGTATTATATTTTTATAACGATTCGAATAGCAATATTAATAAAATATAAATCTAAGTAATGTATTTCAAAGATGATGGTTGTAAAACTGCGTTCGTTTTTATATTGTAAGTCACGTAAGTGTATTGGAATTCATCAAGTAGTTTCGGTGTTTGGATCCCCAAATGGTGTAAATATTTCACTTAAAGTACGCTAGCCAGAATAGTACATTGAAATTTATGAGTGACCCCGGCGGACAACATATGGAAGTGGGTTTTATACTTGAATACGAGTGCTTTTAGATATATATAAAACGCATTGGCAACATTACTTTAAAGTACCGGGCCGGCTATAATGTCCCTTTGCCTACACAATTGCCTAATATTGGGTAAAAGTAGAGAGGTATATAATTACGTCTGGGGTACCGCGAAATGTTCTACTGAAACTTCAATTTCACAGTTCTTAGGTTAAGGCGATGAGTTTAGCCGAGCTTGTTATTTTCTATTATTTTAAAGCTCTTTTCTTCTTTGAATAGTTTAAAACTTGTTGTTATAATATTACTGAGAAACTATCGCAATAAAATTATTTATCTTAATAATAATTTTTAAGTGAAAAAGCGAATAAAATTTTATTTATTTGGACCAATACCTAAATCACTTCTAGACGCCTAATATACAATTTTTTTTTTAATAATAAAAAAATATATGTATATAATAAATAATTAAATTGAAATATAAGATGAAGTTCATGCGCTAAATAGTACTGACGTCTGACCACTTAATAACCTTTACAATATGTATTTCATAGATTTGTAAAAGTTGTATTGTTGTATTGTATATTATATAGTTGTATTGTAAAAGTTATTAAGTAGTCAGATGTCAACCCTTCTTGGGAATGTAATTGTTGACCAAACGACATCAGATGGAGTTGGCCCAGGTCTTTATTTGGTTTGGTTATCTTTTACGACATCCAAGAGCAAAGTAAGGGTTGGTAGTAATCGTGGTCACTACCACACAGCTACGGGCTCTTTGGCAAGTATCTGCATAAAATTGGAAGAGGCCCCAGGATGAGTGTGATACTCCAATTGACGACGCGCACCACACACTGGGAGTATCCCTCACCTAGGGGCTCTAGCACCACGTTATGTCGGCGGCATTTGGTGTGGGCCTGTTGTTGCCGATTATCTTCTACAAAATAGTAGGCAGCGATGTGTGTTGGTCGTCGATGCCTTTATTCTGCGAGGCCGTCGATGCCCTTATTCTGTGAGGTCGTCATGATAAGGAAGAAGGCCGCGTAGCGGGATGTATAATAGAACGATGGATGTATAAAGTCTGTATTCCTACTTCTACTGCCCTGAATGATGACAGAACGTAGCAATACGGCTATGCGTTCGGGTGTCGGGGATTGAATATCATCAGACGTTCAAAGACGTCCTGTCACCACTTATGGACGGGTCAGCGATGATAAGATCTGGGTACCAGCCCGCTCAATTGGTGTTGAGAGGTACACTTCTCAATACTATTTGACATTAATCAGATATCAATCACATAACGTGACTCCGTAACCGTGTACCGACACACGCATTCTCTTCTGTCGCCTTATATCCGTTCTGGCTAGGTATGATTATACCATGGCTTGCCCTAAGAAAATAAAAATAAAAGGGTCTTTATAAATCTTAAAATAGTAAATATATGCAAAACAAACGGTAGCAAAGCAGAGGGAACAAATAATATATAATAAAATACTATAACTTACTAATTTTCTTTTTATATTGTTGCGCCTCTGAAGCTATTCAGAGGAATAGTGTAGACAGAGTACAGCATATCAACTTTCATTCCCATATGGCAAGGTTATTATCTATTAGGCACGATACCACTAGATTAAATGATTCCGTTAAATTAAAAAAAAATAAGTAGAGTCGTCTTACGGGTATCGGTGGCCAGCTCGCACGGCGAAGAGAGGAGTTTGCATGGTGGGTCTATGAGGTCACGCGCCGCCTCTTCCGACACCCCGGACCGATTTGGCGGGGCGAGACGCATCCATAGCCCACCGCAAAAAAATAAATAAATAAAAGTGTCGTCTTACACCTTGCCGGGTTTCAGTGCTACACGAAAATATGAAGTCCGCTTGAGAAATAAAAAGAAGTAAATAAATAAATTTGTGTGTGGTGATGGAGTAAGAATACAATTCACCATCCCTTTGCCACCATCTTAACCCTGGAAGTCGTAAAAGATGACTAACAGATATAATATGCAAATAATATATAATATAACTAGCAGACCACGCGTTGCTGTGGCTTAGGTTAGCCTCAGTAACACTTTTTGTTTATTCTAACAAATTTTAGCTTATATCAAGCGTTTGTACATTTAACATAGCGCCATCTATTAAATATTTACTGAATCCAGTCAACAGATTCCGCCATCTTTTAAAATCCTTTTGATATAACATATGATTTTGACTGTCAAATATTAGACCTATAATTTGCAATAAAATAATATTACTATAAATTGAGATTTAAGCTATCCTATCTTTTAAGTTGGATCAACCTACACTTGCTGTGCAAATTTGGTCAAAATCGGTTAAGTACTTTATGAGTCCGTCGCGGACAAACAACGTGACACGTAATTTATATATATTAAGATATGCAAGAGAAAGAAAAAAATATGTTTATGTTGTTAATCATGTATGCTGAAGGTTTAAAATGGTTCCTATGAATTCTTTCAATTTTCCTAAACTAGGAATAATATTGTGGTTATAGTTTAAGCGAATATCATATACTTCTGGGACTGTCTTCTTCTTCTTTCTTCTTCTTTCTCTGACTGTTAAAGTAGATGCCCTGGGCACAGGCACCGCGTGCCCTCACAGTAAAGATAAAATTCATTGGAACCATGCATCGAACAACGAAATGTAGTACGGTCACTCACAAGGTGAACTGACGAGACTGTAAAAGATATACAGAACTCTTGAATGCAAACGGCATAGTACTATTTTTCGTGGTATTTTAATGGGAACAAATTGTTTTTAACAATGGATGTGGATTTGGCTGATGGATGGGTTCTTGGTGTAAAAATTATATTTTTTTGATTGGTTTAGGATTTGAATTATGACCCCACGAACGACAGTCGCAAGCTTATCGTATTGAAATAATAAGACAGAAAATAATATTTAAGACTCTGGATTGTCCTTGCAATGAAAGTTGAGCAGAGTTCTGTAAGTCATTATTCATTAGTATTCAGATAACGCAACTTCAAAGTAAGTTATGAAATCGTATCTATAGAATTATTATATAGAATCAGACTACGTGGTCAACGTTTAAAACACCCTCTTCATTGAAATGAATGAATTAAGACAAGCGAATAATTGATAATATGAAAGTAATATTTTATTTTTACTGAGTTATGGAGCGGCTATACTTTGTTTTTTTATATTAAATTTAATGTTATAAAAACAATAAGAAATTAACAATTATAAATAATGTGTAATAATGTTTATGGTTTCTTTATTCGGTTAATTTATTGGTGATCGACGGGAAAACTAGCTACTTATTTTCTCGAAAATATGGGTGAACGCAATTGTCGTGTGGTACGGAATAGGTGGCAATAGTACCACGTCAAAAAATCTTTCAGAACAATCCTCGTGAAAGAATTTATAGCATTATATTCATTTAGATAAAACAATCTTTTTGTAGCCTCCACGAAAGTTGTCCGTGCATAAGGACTACTCGCAGTAGTGAAGATAAAGTCCTTATCTACTTAGAATCAGCTGCTGTGCGCTGTGATCCTATGTCCTCCGCATAAAGAATGCGAAGTTGTTATAGCCATATTTTTGACATTTAGAATTTTGTCATCGCTGCGTTCACCACTCTCTCAGCTTCTTGGGCACAAGTCTAGTAAATATAGGTACCTCATTCTTACTAGCGACTAACAATTTGCGCCGGGACATCACGGTCCATTGGAATGTGCAGCCAGAGATGTTTGAATACAATCATCAAACTTTGCAGGCCTTCTTGATGGATGAAGTGGAAGTATGGGGTCCATTCCTTCGGACTAGTACATCAATTTAGGGTTATCTGGGTATGGCAGCGTTAACAATAAGGTAGCGAAAAGAAAATTGTGACGAGGATACAAAGCAGCTCATGTTCTCGATCGGTGGTTATCAGCCTGGGATGAACAGCGTCGTTAGCTATCATGAATGGATGAATCGTCATCTCTATGATAGCAATTGCGATACAACCATCTGCAAGATTATGATCTTCCTAAAGGAGAGGTTAGGTAATTCGGGGAGGAATCCTTGATTTTTTTTTTGTCATTTCATCATTGGCGCATGAGCCGACGAGATGGGACTACCTGAGTCCAATGACGCTTTAACTGAGGTCGTGAATAGGTGGATTCAGGACAGTCAGCCACCCTCAAAATTCAGCTAGGCATCAGTAAAAATAAACGGTTAATTAATATTCAAACACTATAACTACGATTCGTTTATTTTTGTTTCACTTCGGTCTGAAAGGCTTTACACGATATTGAAAACGAAAGAGTCCTTAATTGTACATTTTTGTGTTTTCATGTTTTGAATAACAAACGATGTTTACTTGAGTACAATTATTAGAATTCGTTCTCTAAATACAACTTAATTTTTTGTTAGTATTTAAAAATTATGTCTAAGTTACATAATATCAAGACTCTATCTTCGAAATAGTAAGTAGAGTTGTCTACAGACTCGTATTCATTTATTACATACATATCATCACGCCATATCCCTTGCAGGGTAGGCAGAGAGAACAGAGTGCCAGAGAACTCTATCTCTGCATACTTCACTCGCTTCCTCAACATTCATAATTCTCTTCATACACGCTCGCCGGTTTCGGAGACTCTTGACTCCACCTTCCCTCAGTACATGACCGATCTGGTCTAGGTAGGTTAGTCTCGGTCTCCCTCGGTACCTACATCCTTCCACTTTCGCATTGTATATCTTCTTAACCAGACGTTCGTTCGGCATTCTTTCCACATGTCCGAACCATCGGAGCATTCCCTTTCGCATCTTTACACCAATACTCTCTTTCATACCTACTCGCTCTCTTACGTCGTCGTTACGATTCGTTCGTTTATTCTCCGGTAATAATTATTAAAATATAAATCTGGGTGTAATTTGTTTGCTTTAATTGCATGTTTGTAAAGTCCCCCGCAGTACAAGGATTATTTCCTTAGTGCTGGGCGGTATGAAAAAAAATAAAATTTTAAGTATATATTTTATTAAAGGCATCGCCACACTATTGACAGTTTTCTGTCTACAGCTGCGGGCCGGTCTGTTCGGGGTAGTACCAAACTCTTGCAGAAAATCAAGGCTTGAGCAGTGGCAATGTGTTCTTGCGCTTCGATTGGTGAGCAAGAGAGCCGGAAGCTAACGTTCTCGGTGAGTTTGGAGTTTTTATTGGTATGCAGCGGCCTTGATGTACTCTCCGGTATGGCAAAGGTTCATGTACGGCAGTAGCATTTACCATCAGCTACTGCGCTCCGTCATCTGACTTTTGGTTGCCATTCTAGAACTTTTCTTTCCCAATTTTCGACAAGCGATATGGTCTTTTTTTTTTTCGCTAGATGGGACCATGGATGTGGTCGCGCCCCGGAAAATCGGCGACGGAAAAGGCGGCGCCGTGCGGGCGGGCCACCGGTACCCGATTTTTGACTTCGGTGGCCGGCCCGACAAGACAAGCGATATGGCCTGCCTATTGCCACTTTCAAAGTGCTAATTATTTGGCTATGTTGGTAAAATCCGTTTTTTTACGGTATTCCGTATTCCGGATTTTATCATGTAATTCCGAGCTGAACAATGCTATACTGGCGAGTGCTATACTTTCCAAGCACGCTGAGCGACTTTGAGCAGTTTTATGAGACCGACATTTAAAAGCGACATTTCAGTACCTAATTTATCGCTGTAAACACACTGTTTATAAACTATTATTTTCCGTTACTGTGGAATATTGGACGAGAAGATCCTGAACATTTTCCAACCTTATCGCAAAGGGTCGTGGATATAGAATAGTAGTGGACTGTATAGCTGATATTTATCTGCCTGCAAACATAAATGGGCCGGTTCAGCCAGGGTAGTACCACTCTTGTTGAAGTTCAGAGTAGTGCTGTTGTAGTCATTTGCTATTATGCTTCATTCGGTGAGCAAACGAGCTAGATGGTCAAAGTCCATCTCCTCCTTTCTATTTTTATTCCATTCTTTCCAATCCTGCCCCTCCTGTTGTAAGATTATTAAGCCTTTGCCTACTGTATTAGGTAAAGACTTAAATACACTCATGGTACTTATATATTTCTATATATTCAGAGCACTCTTTAAATACGCGATTCTCATATATTTCTATATATTTAGAAGCTCGGTGACGTCTTATATATAATACTGTAGTGGATAGTTATAAATTTTTGTAATAACGATGACCTGTTGGACGTGGGGACACCTTAGTCCTTCCATGACCATGAACGTTGTAATGTGTTTGAAATGGCGAGCAATTAAAAATCAAATACAAATGCGATAAACTAACTGATATTACAAATTTACAATTGAATTATTTAATAAAGCAATATTCTAAATGAAAATTTGGTATGACTTAGTCGGCATATCATGAACATTATGATTGTAACGGTATTCGGCAAGATTCAGAAGGGTGAGTGTCCCCAACCGCGCGACGCGCGACATCGAGTTTGTTAGCACACACTTGCGAATGAAGAAAAATGTCTTGGCTTAAGCCTTTCCACTCGGCGAGCGAGGAATTGTAAATAGAGATTTATTAAAACGGGAAATAGCGAAATTCGCAGTTATGTACACCCTTTTGCGAGAATGTTCAAAATGGCGTTGGAAAAGTTTTGTATTTAGACTGTTATATAACTACATATTTTTTTATATTATATACTCATAATGTGTTACTCTATTACGGTTAATATTTTTTTATATTAAGTCTTATTTTTGTTTGAATGCTTTTTTTGCAGGCACAAGCCGTTCGTTCCGTCCGGGGCGACTGAAGCGCGGCGCGTGGCCTTATAAACCATCGTATTCCCTCCCCATCGCCATTGGGCTTGCCAGTAGTACTGAATCCTTGACATCCAGGGCCAGCCCGGCGGGTTTACCCTTTCGGGTACCATCTCCTGTTAACACCGCGGTTTACTGTCGGTCGCCCTTACGCACTCAGCCTCTCGGCAGGTGACAGACAATTCCTCGATTCAGTCAACCGCGGCCTCAGCTAGGGCGACATCAGGCGCAGGCATCCGCCCATGCGCCGACGGCAAAGCGTGACACTAAAGAGGGTTTACAATCGGACCCACTCCGCCGCCTCCTTTTGTGAGACGACTGTCTCGCAGAAGATGGCGACCGCGTCGCAGTTCCTGACGCTGTCGAGCATCGCTTTAGCGATGGTCAGCAGCATCGAGGTCACTGCCTTGCTCTCGCCAGGCCGCACGGAACTCGAGCGCGTGCTGCACCGTGTCCTCGTCGAAAGGACCACGTGCCGCCGACCCAACTATTCCATCAGCATCGGCTGGAAGGCCTCGATGGTCCGAATACCGAACCGAGGCCTGGCTAAATGCGTTTTTTTTTTGGCCGCGGACCTAGGTGTTGTTACACTCCGCTAATGGATAGATCCAAGGCAACACAAAAAGCGGCGCGCGACCCCATAGACTCGTCCAATAACGTAGCTCTCGACACCGTGCGGGTGGGTCACCAGAATGGATGAAAGCTTGAGCAAATGTATATAAGCACATATAATATAAATTTATTTGGCCAAATAAGTTTATATTTAGGCCAAATAAGTTTATACTTTATTGTTCTACTAGATTGAATTCTACCGTCATTATTCTGCTGTTATCCTAATTACTTGGAGTTGGCGCAATATGTACTCCTCTTCAATTGTACAAATTGCGAAAGTTATTAGCAGTATTTAGCCTGGCGTCAACCTTCCTTAGGAATGTAATTGTTGATCATATGGAGATAGCCAGGTCGATATAAAGCTCTTAGTCATCTTTTACCACATCCACGAATAAAGTAAGCGTTGGTACCTATTATTCGTAGCCGGTAATAACACAGCAATAATAATCCTACTAGACTGCATGTTATAAGAAAAGCTTAATTCTAAAACGCAAATTCTTTTAATTTTCTTTAATCAAACATTCAGATTTAAAGGCGGGCGCTTATATTTGGCAATAGCATGTGTATCGCAATGGGCAACTACTAATGTGTACCTACATTGTTGTACGGATTTAAGCCACTAATACCAGACATGCCATTGTGTATGTATAATTGTATATACTTGGGTAGGTTAAATAAATACCATATGGAGCAGCTATTTCGATTGGAATGTCGTAAATATTTGATTAATTTCCTATTGCATTGAAGACATATTAAATTAAACATTTAATAAAGTATTTCTTTTCGTCTTTCATATAGAATGTGACGTAACAAATTAGTGGACAATATCGTGATGGCTATATAGATATTCAGCCTTTGCGGTATTTTAATATCTATTATCACCCATCGAAAGATGGCGACTCTGAGAGTGTGATTTGGCAAAATTGGCGCTACGTTTGAGTGGTTTTGTGGTTAACAATGAGTATAAATAGCGGACACGAACGTGTAGATGGCATTTGATTCATTTACACGATTCATCATTCATTCTGTTGAGGCCCCTCGCTCGCTCAAAGTATCGAGACGTCTCAGTGAAGCCATCGATCACCCTGGGCTCCCTGCAGAGCCACTGCCACTGACGGATGTTGTCTAGAAGTGGACTAACTCCGGTTAACTGTGGTCAAGTCCGATACGGGTCCGACCTGCTGTAGCGGTGTTAAGTTGCTGTTACTGTCATAGGTTGGCTGGTTTCATCCGGCGCAGGCTGTACCGCCAGTAGCCGACTGAGATGCTGCTTAGTCGTGGGTCGCTTAAAACCAGACTCCTCTCCAAAGCCTGGGGTCTTTCTGGATTAGTCGTACCGCGAGTGCAGTGAAGTAAGCGTGGGAGCCCAAAAGGGTTACATCAAACCTCAGGCCCGGCTACTATCAAGTAGCCGTAAAGAAATCTACAAGCAGAGGGCTCAGCCCTATGTACTATTTTGCGCGTCCACCAGGAGAGACGCCCAGTAGTTGAAAGTAAGTATAGACGGCATTCGGTTGTGATGTCATATCTGTAGTAGAATATCTAGTATTGTGAACGTGGCTAATGATTCTATTAATAACTTATATGTAATTATGTAGTTGTAATTATGGAGGGCTACATATAATAAATTATATCTATTTCACTTGTTTGGTGTTCTTCTTATATATCTTTTAATGTTTAAGAAGATTAAACGATGTACTTTTAATCTTTCGTTACTGTTACCAAAAATTTAGAAGTAGTGACATATTGTCTATTTAGTCCGCTATCATATAGATAAAAAATAATTTAAGATATCTCAATGTTAATGTGTTATTACAAATATTTTTCTACGATATTTGTTTGAGTACTTACAAGCACGAAGACGTATACGTCTAAAACTATAGTTTTGAAACATCTTACCAGGCTATCCATATATTCGTTGGGAAATCCGACTGTGGAGGCCTTCTGGCCGGTACTGATGGAATGGTTGGGTTGGCAGCACTGGGTCCTTTCCGTCTAACTAGTGCAGGTCTTGATGGGGTATGGTTGCGTCAGCGAGTACCTGCACACGATCGTGAGGAGGGAGAGGATACCGTCCTGCCACCACTGCGATAGTGAGAGGACAAAGCGCAGCACACGTTAGAGGTTTGTAGGGCCTGGGCAGAGCAACGCCGTGTACTCGTTGCAATCATCGGTGTTGACCTGACGCTGTCGATCAAGGAATCAGGAACTGGGACGCGGTCACTGCCCGTCTGCGAAACAGACGTCTTGCGGATAGAGGCGGTGGGGCGGATCCAAGAAAAAATCTTCTTTAGTGACACGCTCCGCCACCAGCGTCTGGTGTGCCACAGATGCAAGTACCTGCATCAGATGCCGCCCTAGCCGAGGCCGTGTGTGATTGGACAGGGAAATAGTTTGTCAAACGCAGATTGGCTAACCACGTGAAGGTGACGCCCCGGCAACTAGCCGGAGTATGGTAGCAGCAAGCCGGGGCATCGACGGGGTTTAATCCGCTGGGCTGGCCACGGACGTCAAGGATTCAGTACCAGTGGCTGGCCTAATGATGATGGAGAGGGAATACGGTGGGTTATGGGGCTACGCGCTACCCTTCCGTCGCCCCAGATGGAACGGACTGCGTGTGTCCAGACCAAAGCGTGCCAAAAAAAGGCTATCCATCTTCATAGATCGCCAAATTTACTACGTCGTTCCATAGCTTATTGTTCAGTGAACATATCAACCAATCAAGTATTTCTTATATACTTTCATTGAATATGGGATGTCAAAACATATTTGATATTACTACTGACAAAAGCTCAATTGTTACATGACTACAAAGAGTTGTGATAAGTCAGACATTGACAGATTTCATTCGATATATTCATAGTTTCATGATATGTTTGCGAATTTATAGATAGTTTTTTTTAGTACATAACCTAGGAATGTACATTGTTTATTTAAATATGATTAAAATGAACCTTTTTGTGTATTCTATCGATACTCATACACTATACGAATACTCATTTTTTTTTGTTCAAGCTATGGAAAAGCATTAAACCACTATCCCCACCTACTGGTGGTATCCAATAGTACTTATTGGTTTGGATTTGTGTGGAATTATCCACTCTCTACGCGACCGGAATACCCACTAAACCCACAGCGCCCCCTACCACATAAAATGAGGTCATCAACGAATACCTACCAACTGTTTCCAATCATCTTGAGGATGATGGTAGGCAGCAACAGTTCCATTTCAACTTCCGTCGAGATAACGTGGTTCTGCGGCCCATTTTTTTCCCTTGCAAGGTGGACTATGGATGTAGTCGCGCTCCGACACATCGGTCCGGGGCGACAGAAGAGGCGGCGCGCAACTTCATGGACCCACCCTGCAAGCACCTCTGATCGCCGTGCGAGCGGGCCACCGGTACCCGATCTTTGTCTTCAGTGGCCCGCAAGGCAGTTTAACCTTACGGGTTCCTCTCACGGTGGCCTCGCGTCGGGTGACCGGACAATTCCCCGGTCCGATCACCCGAAGCCTCGGTTAGGGCGGCATCAGGCGCAGATATTCGCGCCTGTGCCGCCCCGGCCGTTGACGGCAGCGACTCATTCCACCGCCTCTTTCTGCGAGATGACAGCCTCGCAGAAAGTGGCGACCGCGTACCAGTTCCTGACGCTGTCGACCATCGCATTCGTGACAGCCGGCAGCGCCAGGTCGGCACCGATAACAGCGACGAGATCACGGCGCTGCCCGTCCCAGCTCGGACATACCTCGAGCATATGTTGCGCCGTGTCCTCGTCACTACTGCAATGGTAGCAAGACGGAGTCCACTCCCTCCACGCGACCGTGTGCAGCCGAAGCAACCGTGCCCCGACAATACCTGCACCAGCCGGAAGGAGAGGAATCCTTGCCGCCGCTCCATCCACTCATGTGCAATGTACACGCTGATTCAGTCGCCACTGTGCGATAACACATTTGGCACAAACTGTGAGAGGGCGGACGTCGCGCCGACGATCCGGGGAGCAAGTCTGTGGAAATGCTCCCACAAATATGAGCCTGGATACTGATAGGGATGAAATTGATGACTATCGAAGGCCCGATGGGTGGGCTCATGCGGGCCCCATGGCACAAAGGGGCCTCCATCTTATCTAGGGCTACCCTGAAGCCCAGCGGCTCAATTCGCCTAACCATCGCCTCAGTGCCAAGAGTGGCCAGGCTCGTTGCCTCTTCGAGTATCTTGCCCCGGGCTGTGACGAGCGTATCGTCAGCCATAGCATATCAAGCCTGCTGCAACGCAGCTGAATGGCAGACTGTTAAATGCGTTGGCGATGTCCAAAGATACTACTAACAGCACCCCTCCGCCGATGACGGTCTTCGGCACCATCTGCCTCAGGCGCAGCAGAGCCGCGATGGTCGAACGCCCCCTTCGAAAGCCGAATTGAGCTTCCAACAGATCGGGCCTCACCTCGTTTAGGTGCCGGACGACGCGGGCAACGAGGATACGCTCCAACAGCTTGCCTACATTATCCAGCAGCACTATAGTCCTGTAGGCCAACATCGAATCCAGAGGCCGTCCCAGCTTAGAAGAACCAACCTCCCATATTTCTAGCAGTCAGGGAACTGTCAGGAACTTCCAGGTGCTCGAGAAGCAACGTCAACACCCGGACGGGTACTCCGTACGAGCCGGAGGCGGTGGTGGCGGCACGAATCCTCCCCAAAGCCGCCCTCACTTCTGACTCCGTCACAGGTGGAACACTGTCATCGGCCTCCCATTGGACATCTGGCGAAGCCATGACCGGAGGCTTGTGTTCCAGTTTATTTCCGTTGTGTGTGAACCTGTGATCTTATTCAATGACCATATGCTATTGAAGTGAAGTAAAAAATGGGCAAAACAAACTGAAGTGGCAATGGGCAGGCCACATCGCTCGAAAAACCGACAACCGCTGGGTAAAAAAGCTTCTAGAGAGGCGACCACGTACCAGACGACGCAGTGTGGGACGCCCCCCACTGGGTGGACAGACGACCTAGTGAGAGTTGCTGGGCGTCGATGGATGCAGACGGCACGAGACCGCACTCTGTGGCGTACCATGAGGGAGGCCTACGTCCAGCAGTGGACGGTGATGGGCTGAAATGATGATGATGATGATGATATGCTATTGGAAATAAGACCAGGGTAAAATACAGGTGAATAAATTATTCAGTCATCATGCCGAGCGGCGTTGCAAAATGGCAGGTATAAAACCAATATTGTATGTCCGACTTGACAGCCAATATTACCGCTACTGTCTTCTATTTTCATTTTTTTTAAATTTGTTTTCGTTCAAAAGCATTCTGACCATAACTTTAGATAAATTGGACTGTTATCTAGATTGACAATATAGTGGTGAAATAAAAATTGTTATTTAATATTTGAAATAAAACTATTTTTACAGATTGTATCGCGTTTGTAATTGATTTTAATTTCGCGACGTTTGAACCATTTTTGGAACCACAAGTAAGAGTAACCTTTTTTCTTTAATAATTCTTTTGTAAGCAACAGACTAATTCTAATGAAATTATTTGTAAGTGTTTGAGTCGCTTTTGGAATGGTTTAGATTTATAATTGACCTTAGATTAGTGATGTGACCGAGTTCTTTAGATCTGGTATATGCCCAATGATATTGTAATTATAATTGTCTAACCGTTATAACAGAGTAGATAGTTCCATCCATCCATCAGGCCGTAAACGTCCACTGCTGGACATAGGCCTCCCCACAAGAATGCCACTCAAAACGGTGCTGTGCATCCAACAATTTCCTGCGACCTTCATAATGTTGTCAGTCCAACTAGTGGAGGATCTAGTAGATAGATAGGACCCTTAAAAAGAAATAAGTACGTATCGTAGTACGTGCGATGATTCAGTGATCAGCATGCGCCGGCCGCCAACCGAAAAGTGTAATCATGAAACAATAGCGCGCGGATCATTAACTACATCGAGCACCACGAGATATCACTGTCTTATCGGATACAACTCGTTTGAGAAATATATTATCAATAGCATCATGTTCGATTTTGTGTACATTGATGAAATATTTCTATGGAAATTCTTAATAATAAGCTCGACCTTTAGAACTGTGCTCGGTTAACCTTAGTCTCGCCCCCTATTTATCGTCACTAACTTAGCTCACGTTTCTCTCAGCAGTGAAACCCAACGGTTCGAATCTTCACCATGGAAAGGAAATTGACTCACACCACGTTGATCAGAACTATTGGTATAGGGTTTTGTTTCGAGTTTTCTTCTGTTGCATAAATAATATATGCATAAGGTATCCTTTAGTCATCTTTTACGACGCCCAAAGGCAAAGATGGTGGTGAATGGTATTCTTACTACGTCATCATACGGATAGCTGCATTCACTCGATACCCTTCTATCACGCGTAACTAAATTCAAATTCATTTATTATGCATAGACCTTGCGAGAGCACTTACATAAGTCAGTTTTAACATATTAAATTAATACAATAAACTACCACCGGATCGGAAGTAGACCACTACTGAGAAGATCCGGCAAGAAACTCAGCGGGTTAGTATATTATTGTTATTTGTTATCATTTTTTTTTATAAAAGAAATGGTACAACATGTTTAATAAGAAATAGCTCCAGTGTGATGCCCTTCGAACCCAATAGTTCAAATAGAATGTAATAAAACCACGGCTGGACCAGAACCCACAGGCGGCACCCGATAAAGTTTAGATAATGAAAACTACATGTGTTCACACCTCTATTTATCCCTTCGGGGATAAAAACTGTTAATAAAAAAGGAACGATCGAAAGAATAAAGGACTCAACCCTATCGTTATTAAGAAAATATTTCATATTATTCGACCTAATAATAAAAGGAATTTAAATGTCCCCTATATCCCCTCGTAACAAGAGTTAGATTATAATCAGTCAGGTTTACATGATATCCTTGACAAATGATTAAAAGGTCCTTCCGTGACTATGAATGCTGTAAAACGTTCGAAACGTCGGGATAAATAAAATTCAATTATAAACACGATAGAATCCGTAACACCACGCTATTATTTTTTAACAGTTAATTAGAAGTTATAATAAATCGAAATTACTCTGCGTGCGTATGTATATGCGTATTTTTTAACGTAGCATTGGAACCTATAGTTATTTTTACAGATACAGTTCAAAACTTATATTTAAATTGTGATGGAAAATTTCAATAATAACATTTGTTTGACTCAATTTGCGATCCAATGAACAAAACCACTATTGATAGTCAAATGCGTATGCTAATAGGCTAACGAAGCAGTTTAGTTAACAGGCATTCAGTAAAATACAAGATCTTGTATTTTCTCTCATCCTTTGATGGCTACTGCTGTGTGGTAGCGGCTTCGAATACTACCAACCCTTACTTTGCTCGTGGATGTCGTAAAAGAAGACTAAGAGCCTTATAACGACCTAGGCCAACACTATCTGATGCCGTTTGGTCAACAATTACATTCCCAAGGAGGGTTGACGTCTGGCAGGCGGCCGGTCTTAAAACTATTGCCAATAACTTTTATAATATGTACTATGAAAGAAGAGTAGGTACATATTGTATCGACCCCAATTGATTGGAACAAGCTTAGGGGAAAGATGATGCGATGGCTACTGCGTCACACTGTACGATTTTGAATTTAGTTATAAGGCCGACATAATGTACCGACGAATCTTGATAGTAATAAACTATTATTCTTACGTTATTACACGCTTGACTATTTTGAGGACAATATTTTGGTTATAGTGCTCGACAACAAGCCATCTTAAATGTTAGCCAACGGCTTAGGATTTTATGTTTAGGAATATATACTTTTTTTTTGGTAAATGTATTTTTATTTTTGTCTTGGTAGTTTTTATTTTCAAGATACCAAGATCCTGAATTAAGGTAATAAATAGTATGTTTGTGCAGTACGTTGTACACATATATTTAACGGATAAAAGTTACATCCAGATTCAGAATAACAGTTTGAGGATCGCACAAAGTCTTGTCTTGCTGTTTCCCTTACTTTGCTCGTAAATGTCGTAAAGGACGACAAAGAGCCTTATAACGACCTGAACCAACTCCATCTAATGCCGTTTGGTCAACAATTACATTCCCAAGGAGGGTGGACGTCTGACAGGCGGCCGGTCACAAAACTATTGCCAATAACTTTTACAATATGTACTATGAAAGAAGAGTATATTATGTATCGACCCCAAGTAATTGGGATAAGAGTAGGAGAATGATGATAAAGTCTTGTCTTGCATGGGAATCAAACCTACGATATTTGGCACTATGGCATCTGTGCAATAAAACTTCACCAAATAATGAGTTTTGTATGATGAAAGACAGTGGGCCAACTTCATCCGACATATTCCCAAGAAGGATTGACGTCATAGAGACGGCTAGTCATAAAATTATTGCCAATAACATTTGCAATATATACGACAAAAGCGCAGTACATATTGCGTCGACTCCAAGTAAAGAGAGAGCAAACAAGAATAAGAGCAGGATAGTGATAGGTAATGAAATTGTTTTGTTTGAATCCTCATGTTGTATCGTAGCCTAAGTTACCTGATGTATTATTGAGGATTTTTTGATTACTCCCCCCTTGGTGAGACCCTTTTGTAAGATTTTTCAAGAGCCATTTCCCAATTTCACGTGAAATTTTTCTAAATTTGTATTTTGGATCTAAAAAAGTTGGATTTATCATAAAAAAAAACACAATTTACTTAATTATTTAAGACTAGAAGACTAGCAAAGATTAGTATTTCTAAATATTTAAACGAAAATTAATAAAATATTTATACCAATTCAGTCCAATGCAGACTTGTGCATGGTCTTAAGGGTGACTGACTATTGGAACCAACATATCCAAAACATTTTTGAATCGCTGATCCTTCAACTTCTTTATTAATTTAACTTAATTTTCACGCAGTGTTACACCGTTTTCTGTTAGAAAGAATTACATGATATTTGTCACGACGCCCGACACGAGAGCAAAAGAGAGAGAGAGAGAGAGAGAGAGAGAATTATTATGATAAATTCTAATTTAAGGGGGTATTCTAGTCCCGAGAGCCCTAGCCCTAGAGGGCCGAATTTCGAGCGTATTTTGGCAATCGATTAAAAAAAAGCATTTGATATTTTTACTATACATTTTTTTATCATTTGTTTATTTATATTTAAAAAGTACACAAAATTAATTTAAAAAAAACAATCATGGAGTTATGTGTCCTTGAAGTAGAGAGGAAAAAAAAGGCCGTGTCCTCGTAGCCATGATTTCTACCCTTGTGGTCATCTGAAAAATAAGACAATGAGGGATTCTTGATTAGTACGAATGTCGCTATGTCATGAAGCTGCAAAACCGAAAAAAATGTTTTTTTCACAAAATGGCGTCTACTCAAAAATAACGGCCGATTTTTTCACTAATTTTTTAACTTAATCAACAGCGAACAAATCAACAGATACATGGACAGAAAAACCATCGCGATGTGTTTGTTAGTGTCAATAATTATAACGATCCAGGTATAATTTTTCTCAAATAAATTAATGTGCAGAATTTGTGTCTCTACCGTTTTATCATACAAATAGATATATTTATGTTAATCTTTATATTAATGCATCTCGTTAATTGGCTTTTTCTCAAGACTCTCAAAGAAAAAATGTAATTGAGATACTATGAATATTTTACTAATATATTCTGTTTGTGCTTTACACGCTGTATTTTAATGACCCATTTGCTAATCGTTAATCAAAATCATAGCTTAAATGTATAAAAAACGAGCGTACCCGTCAAACTTTGTTCCGCCTAACAATCAATGTTCGAAAAGTAAAAATCCCACAACTCGATTGCAACGACACCTACCGAGTCCAATTGCAAATCTAAACCATTTTTGAATCCACTTGAACATATACAAAAATTTTAACAACATCCGTCCAGCACTTTAGGAGGAATTCAGTGACATACACACGTACATAAGAATTATATATAAAAAGATAGGGTAATTGCGAGGTAAGATGACACACCGAAGAACCCTTCCCTTAACTTATTAAGATCAACCAATATTTAATCATTCATTGATAATGATGATGACAGATGATGCATGGGAGCATGGTAAGTTTGTATAAGAGCAGAATGATGATAAAGAAAAATATATAAACAGCTATCTCATCCTTGCTAGTACTAACAAACGGTCCAAAAGCAAGGTGTTATTTTTTTTTTTTTTCCAAACACTCGTATGTTTGGGCTACTATCTCCCCTGACATGATCAGGGACTTTGTTTAGATTTGATTATATTAGATTTACAATTTACAAGTTGAAAAGAACAGAAAGTACAAATACTAAAGTACATACAGAACATAACTATTAGATTAAGGTTAAACTATTAGAAAAGTAGAATACAGGAAATTAAAACTAGATAATGAGGGAGTAATATTAACTATTATTATTATTATTTATATATATATTTCTTGTTTTTTTTTTTTTGTTTTTTGTTTTTTTATTATATACTTCTTTTTTTTTTCTTTTTTTTTTATTATATACTTTTTTTTTTTTTTAAATAATAATATATGAAGAATTTATAAATAGTGTTATTTAAAGTAATAAATAAAGAACAGAAAGTACAAACACATACGTACGCAGAAAACAAGAATTTCATAATAAGGAATAATATAAATTTGAAGTTAGAAAAATAAACAGAGAGTTTTTTATTAAAAGTAAAGAAAGTAAAAAGAAATAAGACTAAAGATATGAGGTAGAAATAGAAGAAAATAAAGAAGTGATAGAAAGTTTACAACTTTTTTATACTAGTGCCCATCTGTATATAAAACCTAACTCCTATATCCTAACATAATGTGGTGGTGTAATGATGCGATGTGTAAGTGTATGGATGTGTTATTTTGTTCTGTTTCTTTTGTTGGCAATGTTTGCGACTTTTCTACAATAGTCTAAAAATGTTTGTCTGTTGTCTTCGTCAGTCAGAAGTTGTGGGAAGTTGTCTTCAGTTATTGTAAGGTCAGTCTCCTGTTCTAAATTGGTGGCGAGGTGTTATTGTGGCGTGATGGTTTAAACGAAACCCTCACCTTCAACCGCCCTCAACTTCAATTCTGTTTATTTTGTGGTTTTGAGGTGCAAGTTAAACGACATGAAATTTAGATTACAGTATATATATATATATATAGATATATACATAGTGCCTATCGAGATGAATCTATTCTGGTTAACATACTTGCAGTCTCCATTCGAGCTTTGCTGTAAATTTTTAATTATACATTTTTAAAGTATTTCAAAAAGACGAAGCAACCTGGTCATTCACTTGATTGTCACAAAAATAATTGCCGTTTCCGTGTGGTGAAGGAGTAAGAATACAATTCAGCACTCCATATCTTACCCGTGGGTGATGTAGGAGATGACCAAGGTATATAAAAAGCATATAAAATTTATGCAAAAGAAGGAAAATACGAGACAAAACCCTATACCAACACGCTTGACCAACGTGATATAGTAGGTCAATTTCACTCCCATTATAAAGCAAGCTTGAGCCTAACAGAGGAACGTATATGAGCTGAAATGATGAACAATAATCACTCTTTGTGCTAACGGCTTAAGTTTTACAATATGTCGGCATCTCTTGCTTTCCATTGAAAGTTACAAAAATTTGCTGAAATATTACTGGAGAACGAGGAGGTATATTGGTCAAGTGTGGGTCGCAACACTTGGTCATGGCACTATTCCTCTTGGAAAAGATTGTTGAGGTTATAACTCGGTACTCAAAGTAGGCTCAATCATAAAACTCCATTGCAATATTAAGGAGAATATTAGAGACAAGTATGCCTATACTTATATATCACTTAGAAATATGGAAAACACAAATAAGTTCGAAAAATATAACATAAAATTAATTGCATGGCACCATCAAATTGAATTTTAAGTGAATTTCTGAACGTAACTTATTGGAATTAAAATCGGCCGCCATTTTAAACCATGCTTTTTATCTTAAACGTTTTCCTTTTTTTTAAAAGATGATTTTATTACCTATAAAAATTTTAAGTGTGAAGCTCTTTTGTATTGAAGATATCTTGTAAATCCAGGCAGGTGATTTGAGGGGTAAATAATGGTCTAGCACCATTCATATATTCAGATTTCGGTCTTAAATTTATTGAAAGTATAAAGAGTAAAAAAGCACTACGATTTGTTAACGTAATGGTGAAAGATGGATATGAATTTTAAAGGAGCTTTAGAACTGATATGCGTGTCATCATTATGGAAACAATTCTTCTTAGGGGAATGAAAATTTACTAATCATACGAAGCTATTCAGATGAGTTGACATCATATTATCATTACAGTTTTCCTTCCCTTTATCATCACAGTAATTTCTACTCATATATGTCTTACGACTAGACTGAAACCTTCTCCATAATAGGAGGGAAATTGACCTACTACGTACTAGTCAAAAGCTGAATTTTATTTCAAGTTTTCATTCCATCCCATAAAAGTAATATGCATTGTAATATCCCTAAATCATCGTTTATAAACCTCACCGGTAAGAAAGTTATTCAATCTACTACTCCTACTCCGTCACCACGAGAATTTCTTCCCGTTACAATGACCTCATCTATCTATATATTATTAAAAAATATATTCCTACCCTATTGTTAAAAGTATAATTACAATCGTGGACCATTCAGTGGTGATTGACATTAAAATATATTTCTGATACCTGATTATTTATCAGTATTTTTAAATATAGCTTCTCATCTCAACTTATATATGTATATCCAACTATTGGGCTCGAGCCGTTTCCATAATGGGAGGGAAATGGAACTACTATACCACGCTGGTCAGACGTGTTGGTATAGAGTTTTGTTTCGAGCTTTCTTTCTCTTTGCATAGATGTTATACATACATATCATCACGCTATATCCCTTGCAGGGTAGGCAGAGAGAACAGAATGCCAGAGAACTCTATCCTTGCAAACTTCACTCGTAACGTCGTTCACTTCTTCATAGATGTTATACACGTTTTATATTCCACAGTCATCTCTTATGATCACCCTCGGGTAATAGTGGGTGGTGAAATGTATTGTTACTCCGTCATTACACGGAGAATATAATTTATAATTATTATAAATATTTATAATTTTAGCCGAGATGGAAGGTACACCACTGATATAGAGCGAAGAGTGAATGCGGGAAATAGAGTGAACGGAGCGTTGGAGCAACTTCTCGGCAGCCACCACCTCAGTCAGAAGGCACGTGTAGCAATACATAACGCAGTGCTTGTCGCAACATTACTGTATGGAAGCGAGAGTTGGGTATGCAGTAAAGAGTAGTAGTGATATGCAGTAAAGAGTAGAGTAGTAGTGATAGTAAAATTAATGCGGTCGAGATGCGATCTCTGCGGAAAGTCTGTGGAGTTAGGCTGACCGACCGCATTCGTAACGACGACGTAAGAGAGCGAGTAGGTATTAAAGAGAGTATTGGTGTAAAGATGCGAAAGGGAATGCTCCGATGGTTCGGACATGTGGAAAGAATGCCGAATGAACGCCTGGTTAAGAAGATATACAATGCGAAAGTGGAAGGATGTAGGTACCGAGGGAGACCGAGACTAACCTACCTAGATCAGATCGGTCATGTACTGAAGGAAGGTGGAGTCAAGAGTCTCCGAAATCGGCGAGCGTGTATGAAGAGAATTATGAATGTTGAGGAAGCGAGTGAAGTATGCAAAGATAGAGTTCTCTGGCACTCTGTTTTCTCTGCCTACCCTGCAAGGGATATGGCGTGATGATATGTATGTATGTATGTATAAATATTTATTCATATAAAATTATTATTATTTATTCTATTGCGTTTGTATTTAATTTTTAATTGTTCATGTCAGGTGGACGATGAACGCTGTTAAGTGTTCATGGGTAATTCAAAATACAAATGCGATAGAAACCGTTATTTTTTTTTGTGTGTTTTTAGCTGTTAGCCGCAAACGGCTATGACAGCTTTACGCGGACTATAACCGCTAAAATAGTTTTATTTTAAATTAATAAATAATCACATAAATATCAGAAATCATTATATATTTATATGTTTCGATTCTAATTTTTGTTTTCATATACTCATATTTCCACGTATTTGCTTCTATTGATACATATTTGATTTAAAAGATATTGTATCGTAGGAGATAAGTCATAAGTCTGCGAACATCACCTAAACCTTTTTTATTGCTGAGTGAATTTCAATATTTTGTAACAGGGATGCGTATTACTTACTTATTGAAGATATGAGTACAAGATAATATGTGTATGAGATATGAGTATTATACTATACTAGCAACCCACCCTCGCTATGCTCCGGTTACGTTAGTTCAGTTGTGTAGTTTACTTTCGCTACATAGAATTCCTTTCGGAGAAGGAATTTCTTAAAATCCTGCGTCTTCTAACTTTTACAGGGCAGATAGAAAGTTCACACTTAATTCCAAGTCTATAGGGGCAGTATTGGAAAATGTGGATTTTTTTCGGTTAATACCTACGCAATCACCTTTATGGGTGGAATTTTTAAAATGCCGTTCTTACTTTATTACCTCTATTACCGAAATTCAAGTCTGTAGGTGCTATATTTAAAAATGTCATTTTGACACCCCAGAGGGGGGTTCCTTGCGGATGGAATTTCGTAAAATCCGCTCTTAGCTGACACGGGCGAAAGGAGTATTCCTACCAAATTTTAAGTCTGCAGGCCTTTTGGTTTCAGAAATATCGTGATGAGTCAATACATAGTTGGAAATCTCTAATACATATATATAGATACATAACATATAGCTATTATATATCTTAAAGTGAATATTTTTAACTAAGAAAATATCTTACGTGTAATAAAATTATTTTTCTTGAGAGTATAAAAATATACTAATAAAATTCAATTTCCAATGGAAATCTTATATAACACTTTACTATATTTCCAACATTTTTTTTAAAAAGGCACCACATTGTTTTAAAAAAATAACTCTTGTATTGCGGAGGATTTTACAGGCACATAATTAACGCAGACAAATTACACCCAGACTCAGAACAATAATTTTTTGGATCGTACAAAGTATTGTCCTGAGTAGAAATTGAGCCCACGGGTCTGGTACGGAAGGATAAACAGGATAAACATTTTCATTGGTAATATATAAGATTACAAGTCAATACTGTTTTGATTACTTAATTGTCATTTCATTGTAACTTAATGTCATTACAATAATTTAGCATTTTATAAAAACAAAAGAAAAATAAATAAATAACAAAGTCATTCACAATCGATAATTAATTGACCTATCCATTAATTCATCAATCTTATAAAAGGCAAAGGAAGGTCAGTATTTTAATCACTATGCTATATGTGCAATGGCGAATGATAGAATTGATTCAGTGATGAAATTAATTAATAATGCCAAATATTGTTCCGTATGGCGACAGGATAAAAATATAATTGTCGCTACCCACACTTGCCTTTTTTTTTTTTGACGCTGTGGAAACGCGTTTACGCGCTAACCCCCCTAACCCGCTGGTGTCAAGACGGGAGGGAGTGTGGGACTCGCCGGTTGGCTGTTCCACCGGAATACCCACTAAAACCACAGCGGCCCCCTTCCGCGCTTTTACGGGACGCCGGAGAGATCGTCTACTGACATTCGATCCCCGATGCCCCAACTACCCACACTTGCCTATAGAAGTCGTAATCGGCTAATGGTGTCACAAGGAGAGTAGGCAAAAGGACTTTCTTTAGAAACGTATAAAAACTCAATGCTTTTGAGATACTCTCATTTATAGGAATAACCTACGCGCAACAGTGGATAACGAAAGTTCAATGAAATCATTCACGGTACGAATATACCACGTAAATAATAAGCAAAGGGAAAAATGAGCAGAATGGGAAGAATGGTTCTCGAGCGGCGACCACGTATTTAGCGACGTAGTGGATGTTTCTCTGGAGCAGGTGGGCCGTGGATTTAGTGAAAGTTGCTGGGAGAATGGCTGGGCGGAGTAACACTAAATTTTGTGGCAATTTATGAGGGAGCCTCAAGTCTAGCAGCGGACGACTAAAGTCTTTGTCATAATGATAAATCATACATTCTTTGATTAAATAAATTTTAAATTAAAGATTCTCTCTATTATAATTACACAGCATTTGAAATACCCATGACACTTTGTAAACAAGAATTCCAAATATCTATTTATTAGAAATGATAATACATTCTTTTTTTGGTAGGCTATGGTCTGGACACACGCCATCCGTTCTGTCCGGGGCGACGGAAGGGCAGCGCGTGGCCCTATATCTCACCGTATTCCCTCCTCATCGTCATTGGGCCGGCCACTGGAACCGCTTCCTTGACATCTTTGGCCAGACCAGCGGATTAACCTGTCGGGTAACATCCTCCATCGATACTCCGGTTAACTGTCGGGGCGTCATCCTCACGCGGTCAGCTTATCTGCGGGTAACGGACTATTCCCCGGTCGAAGCAACCATGCTCCGACAAGATCTGCACTAGTCGGAAAGAAAGGACTCCGTACTGCCGGCCCAACCATTCCACCAACACCAGCCGGAAGGCCTCGACGGTCCGAACACCGAACCGAGGCTTCTCCAGTCGGATTGGCCAACGGGCAATGACGTTACGGTGGGTGTCGCCCCGCCAGGCGGCCGTCTCCTGCTCGCGTCGCTGACACCCGCTGGTAGTGTCCGGCGATCATCTCCACCTTCAAGTCCCACGGGGGAGTTCCAACCAACAGGCACGATGCCTCCGTCGCCACCATGCGCTATCCGCATATGGCCCTGACAGCTATGAGTCTCTGTAATCGCCACAGGAGGATCCTAAGTCGGACGGTCAGGGATTTGGCTCCACGGGTGCGCCGTACAGGCCCATCGACCGGACAAATATATAATACACAATATAATTTACCTCTATTCATGTGGTGACCAAGTAAGAATACTACGACGACTAAGATCTTCGATATAGTCGGCTAACTTCCCTCGTATTGTCAAGGAGGCAAGTTGGGATAATATTACCATTTTGCGATTCAAAATATCAAAAGATTTTATTATATTTTGATCACGCATTATTTGCAAGTAAAATACTAATCCAAAATCATTTATACGCATATTAGCAATATTTTAAATGCGAAAAATTATGAGGATATATCTGAAAAAAAAAATTACTTTTAGGGATTCTATCGCGTTTGTATTTGATTTTTAATTTCTCGACGTTTCGAAAACTTTACAGTGATCATGGTCACGGGAGGACTGAGGTGTCTTACGTCCAATATTACATTGTTATTACAGACATTTATATCTATCCGCTATGTTATTGCCAGTACAAAAATAAAATGATTCTATATGTAAAAAAAAATATATATTGTTTATGATTAGTTATATTAAACATTTAATTTATGATATTTTTTTATATTTTGGCAATTCACTAGTTTAAAAAAATTGAACAAAAACTATAAAACTAGGAGGAGGATATATGTATCTTCTTTTTTCTCAAAAACACATATGTGTTTAATTCTTGGCACAGATTTCTTCAGATAAGGAAAATTGGCCTACTACACTACACTAGCAGGATGAGTGCATATGGGTTTATTTCGAGGATTCCTTTTCTTATAGTAATTGTATCTGCTTATTCGATTTTCGCGATTCGATTCGATATCTACATAGAAGTTTATTATTGTTTCATATATTATAGCTGTCAAATGGACCTCAGAAGTAGTGATATTTTAGTTTTACCCACCTTTTTTTATTTTTATTTTTGCGGTGGGCAATGGAGTAGCCACGCTCCGCCAAATCAGTCCAGGGCAACGGAAGAGGCGGAGCGCAGCCTCACAGACCTACCCTGCAAACACCTCCATTCGCCGTGGGAGTGGGCCACCGGTACCCGATCTTTGTCTTAGGTGGTCCGCCCGGCGGTTCACCCTCACGGGTTTCTCTCGAGTCGATGCCCCGACAGCTTAGTTTTACCCACCTAGAGTATTAAATTTGACAATATTTTTAATAAAGATTGTTTAAATACAGTTTGCCGTGTGTTGACGAAGTAAGAATACAATTCACCACCCCCTATTTTACCCGTAGGTGATCGTAAGAGACGATTAAAGGATATAAAACGTATATATCATCTATGCAAGAGAAGAAAATCTCGAAACAAAACCCTTTACCAACACGTCTAAACCACCACGGTATATTAGGTTAATTTCCCTCTCATTACGGAAGCTCGACCTCAGCAGTGGGACGTGTATGAGCTGAAATGACGACGATGATGATAAAATACAGTTTACCTGTATTATAATAATATAATTAACGAAATATTATTAATACAATTAAAATTGTTATTAGAACATTTAACAATAAGAAATAGTAAAATGATTTCTAATTGAGTACAGATATTGTGTTTCAAATTGTTCTACAATTAGTTTAGTTAGTTTTCAACTTGTATTTAGAACTAATACTTTTTAAATTGAAGCATGCCCTATTTTGTTTGGGTTAGTTTATACTAAAGTTTTAACAATATAAATTAATAAAATAGAAATTTATGTGATGAGTATTCTTTTCTCGTGATGGTTACTCGAGTTTTTTGCGGAGCAATTATTGATTACTAGACTAGGCTACTACTTGTCGTAGTTAGAATAGATCATATCTCATAGATAGGACCCTAGCTGCTGTTTTCTGTTCAATATAGGTTACCAGGCGTCTATTCACTATTATCTATAGCGGTTTATTTTAATTGTGTATTCTATTAATTCATTAGTAAATTATTCGCGTACAAAATAGGCTAAACCTCAAATAATTCAAAAGAAAATTGTAAACCATATTAATACAAATTAAATTATCCTGTCGTAGATGAAGCGGAAACAGACGGTAAATTTTGTGGCGAAAAAGTAAATTAAATAATTAAAAATCCTTTCTCTTATTAAAAAAGGTACACTTTCGTTTCGAGAGTGTACCTACAATTTATTTTTCTGTATATTATACGAGTTTTGTATAGATAAATATATGTTGGCTGGGGAAAGGGAATACCCTTGAATATGTTAATTCGAAACGTAATGTAAATAGACACAAGCAATTTATGTCGTTGAAACACTCTGTGGGATAAGTCGGGTTGGTTTGGGGCTAGCACATTGGCCGCAATAGTTGCCTATTTCTGTGAATCGAAAACTGATTCAGTCAACCGTACTCACATCAATATGTAAAATAGGACTATCACATGTATAGATCGGTAAACGACCATTCGGCAATGAACGAATTTCTTTATATGTTTGCCATACATAATTATTATTAGATTTACAGAAGATGGACAGATAATGATAATGCCGAACGAACGTCTGGTTAAGAAGATATACAATGCGAAAGTGGAAGGATGTAGATAGGTACCGGGGGAGACCGAGACTCACCTACCTAGAGTAGATTGGTCACGTACTGAAGGAAGGTGGAGTCAAGATCTCCGAAACCGGCGGGCGTGTATGAAGAGAATTATGAATGTTGAGGAAGCGAGTGAAGTATGCAAGGAAAGAGTTCTCTGGCACTCTGTTCTCTCTGCCTACCCTGCAAGGTGAATGAAATAGTATTTTTTATTACGGTTTGATAGATTTCTAAAATGCAGGTTATGAAATGTAAAACAGTTGAATACTTACTTTTCAATATTTACTATTCCCTAGACAATTGTATTTTTCGGCAATACACGCGTGTTAGAGTCGATTATCTCGACCCGGGTTTCGAGCATATCCGATGCTCATCATCAGGGCGAGTGCGCAGCTGCGTCTGCGAGCCCCCAATGCTGCTGATAAATACATTTGTCTAACATGTGTCATACTCGCGATTTTCAATACTAAAATTTACTATTTCCTTTTAGATTGTGGCGGTAGGATAGAAAATATTATTATGCCAAAATTAATTGGATTCAAAACTGGCTGTAATGTAATTGAGAATAATAAAGGCTCAAAATGAGTTGTAATTATAATTGTTAATTCATTACAGGCACCACAATACGAAGCATTACACGGCATAGCACCGAATACAAAGAATTGCTCAACTTTGAAAAAAGAAGTTTACAAAGACAGTGTGAATGTGTAATTTTGTTATGAGTTATACAGAACTTAGTATTTTGTATGTCTTCTGTTGTTTATAAGAATTTTTTGCTTAGTAATGTTAAAGAAAAGAAACATTCAGCTTTCTGTCACCTTATATACAAGTTATATGTTTTACTTTAAGAAAATTATGAAAACAAATGGCGATGACTGCATTGATGGCGTAGTGGTTAAGATACCATGCCAGTGTCGTGGGTTAAATTTCTACTTAGGATAATACTTTGTACCTTTTTTTATTGGGACTAATGCCACCATACATTCCCACTATTGTAACTCCTGGAAGCCAGGATCCACAATGGTCACCATAAATGACACCGAGATTTGATCTTCAGGTAGTCCCGGGAGATGATTTTAATTGTCTCTTATTAATAATTATTTTTTATTGCCTAATTGTTTTTCTAAGTCTGGGTATAATTTACGTTAAATATAATGTTTGTAAAGTCCCCGGCAATATTAGGATTATATCCTTGATATCGGGTGTCTTTTTTTTTTAAAAAAGAAGTTAGCACACCATAGAAAAGTGCGATATTTCGTTTGAAGCGAAAATCAAGCTTAAACATTTTTTCGTTAATATATTAATCCTGCTAATTTTATAAAGTTTAGATATTTGTTGCTCACTCGCGTATAAACCATTGAACAGATTTGGATATAAATTCGCACATAGGATACTTTTGTACTGGTCATGTGTTTCCTTGGGATATTAGTTCAACTTTGGGATAGTTACTTTTTACGCGGGTAAAGCTGAGAGCAGAAGCAGAAGCATAAACAGTTATAATATTTTTTGAAATAATTTGCATTCCATGTTTTTTTGTTGCTTTTTAAGTCTAGTTAAATTTAGTAAGGGTTTTCCAAAAAAGACTTAAACTAATCCTACTTGAAAATAAAAAAAAATATACATTATTAGATATACAGACCACATTTACTATCTATAGTTATTTCTCGTAATATTTCATCAAGGACTCCTTCTAGCTAACCACAAGATTGATGTACTTTCGGTTTCCTTTTTACATTAATAATAATAATGTTTGTTTCTTTTATTTAAGCTATTCTATATGATATTTATTACAAAATAGAATATGATAGCTGTGTGATAGCGGCTTCGAATACTGCCAACCCTTACTTTGCTCGTGGATGTCGTAAGAGACGACTAAGAGCCTTATAACGACCTGGACCAACTCCATCTGATGCCGTTTGGTCAACAATTATATTTTCAAGGAGGGTTGACGTCTGGCAGGCGGCCGGTCATAAAACTATTGCCAATAACTTTTACAATATGTACTATAAAAGAAGAATACAAATTGTATCGACCCCAAGTAATTGGGAGTAGGAGAATGATGAGAATATATACTCGTAGTAACTATAGTATTAATTCATGTTATTCTTAATCTAATGTTATTGTTTTAAATGTTAATTTTTTACTGTTTTTTTATTTATTTTTTTTACTTTTTTTTTTTTTACTTTTTTTTTTTTTACTTTTTTTACATATAGGTATTTGTTGTTGCTTGATATCCGCGACTTCATTATACGGACCCATCAGAATATCAGCGGTGTAATATCGTGTCTACTGTACCATAAGCTGAGATGGGCACCACATTTTGGCCCCGTAAATATTCGACTCATGTGTTTTTAAGTAATATTTATATCTTTCTTTGGTCTTTATAATAATGTGTGAGGTTAACAAAATAAAATTTCTTTCTCTCTTTTTGTCTAGTTATAGTAACCGTATAATGTTTGTATCGAAATACTCTCACAGTACTCTCGTAATTTTTAATAATCAGTTAATTATTTTTTATTTTATTTGGGATAACAACAGTCGTTACAAATACATATAACATAGAATAAAAATTACTAATTAATAGGACCAATTACAGTTATCCA
This sequence comes from Lymantria monacha, assembly GCA_905163515.2. Taxonomy (NCBI): domain Eukaryota; kingdom Metazoa; phylum Arthropoda; class Insecta; order Lepidoptera; family Erebidae; genus Lymantria; species Lymantria monacha. The sequence goes on from LR991087.1 coordinate 6,876,312, forward strand.
CAGTTATGTACAATGTTTATAAAGAACAGACTTTCTTTTTAGATACAATAAATACATTATAAATAATTAGAGAAGAAAAAAAAAACAACAGGCAGTCATGGGGACTGCCTATAGAAGTGAAAACTATTAACTTAAGACTAATTGAAATAATAATAATTTTCTAATTTTTATGTAAAAATAAAAACCTATAAGTTTTTCCTCTCCAAAAACGCTCAACGCGCCTAAAGAAGTTTTCATATAGCTATAGATATACTATTAGCATTAGCATGTCGGTGACGCGAACCTATAAGTTTTTCCCCTCTAAAAACGCTCAACGCGCCTAAAGAAGTTTTCACATAGCTATAGATATACTATTAGCATTAGCATGTCGGTGACGCGAACCTATAAGTTTTCCCCCTCCAAAAACGCTCAACGCGCCTAAAGAAGTTTTCACTTCAAAAAAATCAGGTAGATACATAATAAACAATTCTATAATCTAATAAATGAATGTGCAACTACCCACCACTACATCAAGATCTGCCTGCGCTTCAAGCGCTTGGTTAGAATATGTAAGTACTATTGAAGCATAATGGTAGGTAATTGGCATTATATTAAATTAATTATAATTACATATGCAGAATTATTTGTGCAGGTTATACTAATAGATTGTAAAAACAACTATATATGACTATTGATTGATATTTATGATATAATAAGATAGCAAATATACTCTTGATATATAAGCGAGAGCAGCAATAACTCAATTACCATTGGTTATAAGTTCCTTAATATTTTGCATAAATACTTGTTTACAAGTGATAAAAGGATCTACAGTACTGAACTTTGTATTGTATGTACGCGCTATTCTAGTCATCACAGCATTCTGACCATATGATGTGGAATGCGACGGAACAAACAACATTTGTGTATGTCGAGTACGATATGTTGGTGTCCTAAATGTTATTTTAGAAAGTAGTGGAGGGCAATCAATACGTCCGCGGAGTTAGTCAAATAGTAATCCCATATCCATAACTGACCTCCTCTCCTGTAAGGTATGTAAATCGTATGTTCGACAATTATCCACGTAGTTTATGGCGCGTTTTTTGAATTTAAAGTTGAGGTAACGTATAAACTTCTTTTCAATTTGTTCTATTTTATTGACATCGACCATATAAAATGGTGACCAAACCTGATAAGCGTACTCCAAAGTGACTCTAACATAAGAGTAAAAAAGAATTTTAAGACAAGTTAAACTTCTAAAAGGCTGACAAGTAAGTATTACGAATCCTAGATTTCTATAGGACTTATTAACGATATTATTGATATGTGTACTCATTCTCATCGTTGAATCAAACTGAACCCCGAGATCACGAACAGTATCAACTCTTTCAATTAAGACCCCATTGAAATTGTAATTAAACTTTATAATATGCCTTTTCCTACTGAAACTTATACATTGACATTTAGAAATATTTATGGAGATTTTATTTTTTGTATAATAACTGTGTAAATTATCCAAATTCTTTTGAAGTATCAAACAGTCACCGATTTCATCAATTTTCAAGAATACTTTTTTATCATCGGCATAACTGTAAATTATCCTATACCAACACGTCTGACTAGCATGGTTATAGTAAGTTAATTTCCCTCCCATTATGGAGGAGGCCCAAGCCTAACAGTGGGATATATATGGGCTGTGATGATGATGTGATGAAATGATCTGTAAGTTAAATATGCTTCAGTTTATGGAAAAAATATGATATTTGATGCTAGTTATTAGAATTTGACATTTATTCAACTTGTTATGAGTATAGTGCAGAAACAATGTGCTTTTTCATATCTTATGACTAGAGATGGAAACCTAGAAATAAAATATTCGACGCGTCTGGTTAACATAATGTAGTAGTTTACTTGAGTTGTGAAGAAATTATTATTTTGTTGGCCATAAAGAGGCAGATTATAAAGTTATACGAGGTCTTTCCCATCATCCTAGATGATTTGCTCGGGCTCTGATTGGATCTGTTATAAAAAGTTAATATAATAATTTTATAACAATCGCGCTTATCATGCGGGTTGGGATTTAATTAAAAAAGAAAGTAAGATAAATAATTTATTACTCCTTCATGTAAGGGACTTATTACAAATAATTAAAATATATTAACAACTACTTAGAAATCTATATAAAACCTATAATTACTGATAAGTACATGTAAATAAAACAAAAAGTACAATAAATAAAGAAGACATATAATTACTTAGGGGTCAACTTAATATCTACTCCTTTTCCATTGTACATATTGCAAAAGTTATTGGCAATATTTTTAGGACCAGCCATCTACCTGATGTTAACCCTCTTTGGGAATATAGTTGTTGACCAAACGGCATTAGATAGAGTTGATTCAAGTCAATGTGAAGTTTTTAGTCACCTTTTACTACATTCACGAGTAATGTATTGATTGGTAGTATGCATAACCACTACCCCTCAGCATATTACAAGTAGCTGTAAAAAAATGCAGTAAAGTTACATAATACAATACAATCTTTTATAATATAGTAATAAATTAATTTAAGTGGTATTTTTATGCAATGTAAAATAGAGAAGATGCTAAAGTGTCGTGAATGTAAGACAACAAATAATTGGTGCTAACCTATGAAAAGTACTAACATCCATTCTTGTGGTGATATCTATGCCGTTTTTTACGATACATTGCATTCTTGTGTTATTACTACAAAGAAAATTCATAGTGCTTTTTCATATCTAAGTTAACCTAGCACGTGCAAGATATATCAATATTATTCTAAAAATATCGAATATTTATATATTGTATACTTGCTTACTTAGAAGTTCTGAGCATGACACTTTTTGAAAGAGTCTTAAAAAGTTTGCATAGGGCAAAGGAAATGGATTCTGATATCTGTGATGCCACGATCCTTTTGCTATTACAACTTTATTCATTCCTATGCTTTTGTTGGTTGACAAGTTTTGTGTTTGCTTGCTTTGTGAACTTAAAGTTTAAAATGGTTGTTCTTAAAGAAAATAATTAAAAAATTATTAAAACATCGTATGAGAATACAATTGTCTTAATCCCTTACTTGCCTGTAGGCGTTGTAAAAATCTTCTAAGGTGCCATCAGGGGACTGGACAGCAACTCTCTTTTTGGAAACGTGTAACATCTTTCTGTGATTGCTAACCCACCTGTCACCCATTACGACACACGGCAGGATGGTGGTGCATGGCCACCGAAGACAAAGATCGGGTACCGGTGGCCCGCTCGCACGGCGAATGGAGGAGTTGCACGGTGGGTCTATGGAATCACGCGCCGCCTATTCCGTCACCCCCGGCCGATTTGGCGGGGCGAGACGCATCCATAGTCCACCGAAAAAAAAAAGGAAACTATGATGGTGTATTATATTATTACTCCATCACCACATGGAAATCTGGCTGATGGTTAGATGAATAGATTTCTATAATAAAATAAAAAAATATTGGAACAACGCGCTGTATACTCCTATTTTGGATATCAACTCACCAAATAACTGACAAAGTGAAACGCTTTGTGAATAGTGGCTATTTGAAATGAAACATTTAGTTTCTCTTTGAATGTAGCAAAATTTAAATATGTACCTAACGACTCGCTCTGCAGTATTTATTTAATGTAACTTAGTGCGAGATTTATTACAAAAGAATTTTAAATAGCTTAGTTAGTTGTTATAAGAAATACTTTCGTTGATGTATTTCTTCTATGATGGATATTAAGCAGTATAATTATGGGTAGAATATTAATTTTAGGTAAATTATTTTTTGTCCGTGTGGTGACGGAATAAGAATACAATTCACCATCCCCTATCTTATCCGTGGGTGATAGTAAGAGACGACTAAGGGACATAAAACGCATATAATATCTATGCAAGAGAAGGAAAACTCCAAACAAAACCCTATACCAACACGTCTGACCAGCGTGGTATAGTAGGTCAATTACCCTCCCATTATGGAGGAGGCTCGAGCCCAACAGTGGGACATATATGAGCTGAAATGATGATGATGAAATTAATTTAAAATTATAAAATAAAATTCATGTTTTAATAGAATATTTTTAGAAATTCCTTTTTTATTTTATTTGTATTATGAATGAGAACATAAATCGTTCAGATTGAACATGCTCTTGATCGGTACGGCAGTGATGGTAAACAAGAATACAAAATTTATTCTATTAGGACGTTGTGAAATTAATTTGAAAATTAAATTAATTAATTAGAAAATGAATTAATATATATATATATATATATAATTTTTTTTTTCTAATGGTAATGGTATCGTAACCTTACCAAAAAATATTGTTTTTTTTAACATAATTAATGGACTGGATTGTCCGGGTTGGTACTCTTGTAGAAAATTGATATCTGAGTATCAATATCATCATCATCTTAGCTCATATATGTCCCATTGTTGGGCTCCATCCTCGTCCATAATAGGAGGGAATCTGTACTACTATACCCACGCTGGTCAGACGTGTCGGTACAGGGTTTTATTTTGAGTTAAGTTTCTCTTGTATGGATGTTATAACCATATTATAATCCTTAGCCGTCTTTTACGTTATTCACGGGCAAGAAAATTATGATGAATTGTATTCTTGGTTACTTATTTATCTAACCACCAAAGCCAATAAAACAGGCAACACGCTTATTTATTGTGAGAATATTATTTACCTTTTTTTTTGTGGGGACAGAACACAGTAGGTTATGAGGCCACATGCCGCCCTGTCGTCACGCCGGACGGAACGGAAGAGTGGCGTGTCCAGACTATGTCATGCCAAAAAAGCTATGCAAGGCCACTTAAATATCAGTATAGACACAATAATAGTGGACCCTCACTATGCTCACAATTTTCTGTCTACAGCTGCAGTTTGGCCCGTCTTCAGCGGATACCGCACGGTGTCCACCGAGGCAGCATGTGCAATGGTGGGAACACCCCCATGAGATCTAGAGGCGGAAATGCTCTCCGAACTCTACCGGCGGGTTAATTTAGCACGTGACGAAGGTGGCTCTCTATCGATTAGCGAGATAACCACCTGGTGCGAGGACTCTCGCCGGGACGTTATCGCCCGTTGGGTTACGCGGCTGGAGAGGCCTAGATACGGTGTTGTTACCGTTGAGGCCCTCCGGCCCGTACTGATGGAATGGATTACGAGCAGTGGCACGGAGTCCACTCCTTCCGGCTGGTGCGGGTCTTGTCGGGGCACGGTTGCTTCGGTAAGTACCTACACACGGTCGGGAGAAGGGAATTGTCTCCGTCCTGCCACCAGTGCGGTAGTGACGAGGACATGGCGCAACATACGCTCGAGGTCTGTATGATCTGGCACGGGCAGCGCTGTTACCTCGTCGCTGTCATCGGTACCGACCTAACGCTGCCGGCTGTCGTGAAAGCAATGTTCGACAGCGTCAGGAACTAGGATGCGGTCGCTGCCTTCTGCGAGGCTGTCATCTCGCAGAAGGAGTCGGCGGAGCGAGTCCGGGAGGATTCCCTCCATGCGGACTTGGCGATGTGCTGTTGCGCTTCGTTCGGTGAGTGAGAGAGCCGGAATCGCAACTTCCGAATGGGTTTGGATAGGTAGGCAAGGGTAGCCATATTATTGGCAATACAAAAGTCCATGAACGGCAGTAATGCTTAACATCAGGTGTGCTGTTTATTCATTTGCCATTTGTAAGCAAAAAAATGCTTATTTAAATTACTGAAATTTAGCATTTAATATGCTTAATTATTTATAAAACTCGATTACGAAGTGAAAAATGATGTCACAAGCGGAATCCCGCTTTCCGCCGATCATTTTTCACTAATAATTAAGCATATTAAATGCTAAATTTCAGTAATTTAAATAACAAGGTTGTGTCATCGTTTAATACAATTCTAACTGTAAAGTTTTAAGTATTAAGCCTATAACAATGTGTAAACATTGTCGGTTAGATAGCATACCGTCACCTTAAGACGTAAATATGATACGAAGTGAAATTTGCATGTACTACAATTAGTCACGGTGGTGTAGTGGCAGCACGATTGGGCCGGAATCCCAATAGGCGCGGGTTCGTATCCCGCTTGTGACATCATTTTTCACTTCGTAATCGAGTTTTTAAAAAAAAAATGCTGTTCGAATCTTTTGGTTAAAGTTAACATGCTAATTTCAGGCAGTATTATTATTTATTTGAAATCAAAAACCACCCTCCCTTATCAATTACGTTCAATTAAGCTATTTTACTATATACAATTAATGATGGCCATTATTATTTACAAATTTTAATTAAGTTTAAATAGAAATAATTAACTTTGATACTTAAGAATCACTGGTTTTTTATTTTCTTTTTTATAATGGCAAACGAGCAAGCAGCACACCTGATGGTGAATGTTAATGCCGCCCATGGAACTTCGCAATACCAGGGTATAGCTAGGTTGCCTGCCAATACAAACAAACCCATCCAGTTGGGCTCCAGGCTCTCTCGCTCACCGAACTCAGACATAGATCTTCTGTGAGAGTGTGGTACTACCGCGGCCGGACCAGCCCGCGGCTGTAGACAGAGACTGTCAACAACGTAGTCCTACCACTATTTGATATGGGTATAGAAGTCATAAGTGATAAAACTAATAAAAATAATAATTGTATTACCTATCAGTCAATAGATAACGGTTTTTTTTCATTATTATTTATAACAATATATATGGTCGAATTATGACTATCCACTTATTTAATATAACCAATTTTATGGAAATTGGTTCTTAGTAGTTTCGATTCTCAACGACTTCGAATATCAATTTTGTTACGAAGTTATTGTTATGTTATCTTTGTAATGTAAAGAAATTACGATTTTTTCTGTAGTTACGAATGATATCATAATATTTGAATATATATTGATACTCCAATTCATTCGTTTGCTATGTGGTAGCGGCTACGAATATTACCAACTTTACTTTGATCGTGTATATCGTAGGGAAAACATTTTGCGTCCCAGTGACCCACCCGTACGGCGTCGAGAGGTATATTGTAGGGCGGGTCTACGGGGTCTTGCGCCGCTTTTCCTGTCGCCCCGGACGGATTAGCGGGGTTTGACGAACCGTAGCCCGCCGCCAAAAAAAAAAGAAAAGGGAAGACATTTTGCAATATGCACGATGGAAGAGGTGTATATATTGCTTCAATCCAAAGTAATTGGGATAAGAGCAGGATGATAATAACTCCAAAACATCCGCGAGATAAAGACGAACATTTTATAAAACACTTACTCATGCAATTAATTTCTTTCAATGATAAAGCGAGCAATATATCTATAATTTCGGTTCATATACGACTCGCTAGTGGAATCGACTGTCGACTCTAGTTTACAATGAGATAAAAAATTACTTCTTCTGACCTTCTCCTTTGCTCTTTTACGATCAACCATAGAAAAAAGGGGTAGTGAATTTTATTATTTACTCGTCACCACAAGGGGAAGTAAATAATATATGGGGGCATTTCACGTCAAGCGGACAACCAAAAAAAAGTGAGGTCGTGAATTTTGTTTATACTCTGGTCAGTTATACTTCTAGTAGACATGGCTGTGTATCCACAATTTTTTTTTGTGTGATGATTTATTGCTAAGTTATGTGCTTTTAAAAATTTACTAAAACAAAAGTCATTCATTTTTGGATGCTTATTATTTGTATTAATTAATTTGTAAAAAAAACTGTAAAGTATTGTTTCCTATAGTTGAAAAAGTTGAAGTTTTTTTTCGTATAGTGAATTGGAAGTGAAAATTTCAAATCGATATTTGATTAACTTCGACACTTTTTTTTTAATATTTTAATCTTCAAATAAAGCTTTAAGTGTACCAATTCTTTACAAAAAAAAAATAAAACGTGATCTGCAATAGTTTAAGACTTAGAGCATATAGAGTACATACACATAGCTATGATCACTTTCTAAACAATCGGTTTTATGCGCCAACATGCTAAAATACTACGCTATTAATGTTTTATTCTTTCATACTTACATGCAAAAATATAAAAATAAACGATTTCTTTAATTCGTCACAATAAAAATTAAAACGCAATCCCCATTAGTTAAACACTTAGAGCGGTTTTATTAATTGAGATTGAAACAGTGTTAATTAAAATAGAGAGATTTATTTTGTAATTTTTACTATTTGTACTAGCACTAATACTCTTTTCTTGGGGGGCATAGTCCGGAGCGTGCTCGTTCGCGTCCCCTGCCAGTCTAATTAGACTGCTAATCCGGCTCGAAATGCGTACCGCAATGCGGGTTACGGCGTCCCCCGGAGGCGACGCGTACCGACCCGCCCCCGTCGGTACGAACATCGGCAGTTGCGGCGATGGGGGCCGCCACCCATCACGCCTTGCCCAGTTAGGCGAGTCGAGGAGAACGGAGTGCTGGGTGGGCACGTGGAATGTAAGAGGTTGTGTGGAAGGTAAGTTGCACGAGCTGATATCCGTCATGGCGGACAAACAGCTAGACGTGCTCTGTGTAACAGAGACCAAGCGAAGGGGCAGCGACGCCTGCGATCTTCCTGGTGGCGGGATGGCTCTGTGGTCTGGTGTACCACAGAGCGATCGAGCCAGCATGGGGGTAGGAGTGCTGTTGTCCTCTCGCTTGGCCTCAGGTGTGAAGGATTACGGAATGTATGATCCCAGACTTCTCTGGGTCCGTATAACACTAGGTGTCACCAAGGTATTCATGGTTATAGCATATGCTCCCGTAGGATCCTCTGTGGCATCAGACCTAGAGAAGTTTTGGGACAATGTTAGGGAAGTTCTGGATATGGCAGAAACCAGTGAACGCGTGATTGTATGCGGAGATTTGAACGGATGGGTGGGGACCAAGCGTCCCGACTATGAGGACGTACTTGGTCCATTTGGTGATAAGAGAGTGAACGACGCAGGTAGGCTCATAGCGGATGTATGCATGGAGAGAAACCTTATTGTGTCAAACACATTTTTCCAACATAAGGACATCCATATGTATACATGGAGAAGGAATGAACAGAAAAGCATAATAGATTTAATTTTGGTAGACAGTCGCCTCCGAAGCAAAATATTGGACGCAAGAGCTTACAGGGGCCCCACAGTCGACACGGACCACTATCTCGTTATTACGAAATTTAGTGGTCTGTTCAGAAAGTGGAGGCACTGGCGAGAGCGTGTCCACTTCGGAGGGCTTGAAAGAATAAAGGTTGAAAGGTTGCAAGAAGAGTGTGTAAGATAAAAGTATGCAGAGGGTGTCCGAGAACGGCTGACGATGGCAAGCCAGCCGCAATCGGACATTGAAGAATGCTGGAGAGTATTGAAAGAGAGTATGGTAGATACAGCGAAAGAAGTATGTGGAAGTTCAAAGAAGCATAGAAAAACAAATGGTGATGCATGGTGGGATGCGGAAGTGGCAGCTTCCGTAGAGCAAAAGAAGAAAGCGTGGCTGGACTATGTCTCTTCTTTGAATCTGAATGACAGTATGACCGAACAGAAGAAAGAAATATATCGGCAATGTAAGAATGACACCAAGGCCTTAGTGAAAGAGAAACGTGATAGAGCAAGTATGAGTGCAGAAGATAGGCTGACTAAAAACTTCGAGGGTAACACCAAACTCTTTTGGAGGGAGGTGAAGAAGTCTCGGGGTGGTTGGTCAGCCTTCAGAATGAATAAAATAAGGTCTAAAGGTGGAGACATTCTTACACAAACACAAGACGTGTTAAGCCGATGGAGTGAATATTTTGGCGATATGTATGCGGATGCTACGGTTGGCGCCGGTGTTGGATGTGGTTTAGTAAATCAACATTCGACAACGGCGTCCTCCGATGGCATCAGTATGGATGAAGTTGAATGGGCGATAAGAAGTTTGAAAAATGGTAAGGCAGCGGGCATTGATATGGTGTCTGCCGAGATGATCAAGCTCGGTGGCTCTTGTGTCTAGGTGGCGTTCCTGTTGCTCCTCAATTTATGTTGGAACTCGGGAATGGTTCCCAGGGACTGGAATAGCGCAGTCATCGTGCCTTTGTTTAAAAACAAGGGTTCACGTTATGACTGCGCAAATTACAGAGCCATAAGCTTGACCAGTTTGGCAGCAAAAGTGTATGGAAAAATTATTGAAAGGAGAATGAGGATGGTGTCCGATGGTTTACTGTGTGAGACACAAGGAGGTTTCAGGAGTGGAAGGGGATGCATGGATCAAGTGTTCTCTTTGCGCAACATTGTGGAGAAGCATCTGGCTCTAGGTCAGAGGGTTTTCTGCAGTTTTGTGGATCTGGAGAGAGCATTTGAGACGGTTGTACGAAAGGAACTTTGGGACATTTTACCGGAGTATGGTATTAACGGTAAACTGCTACAGGCTGTGCAGTCCAGTTACATGGGCTGTAGAGCCTGTGTGCGGCTGGATGATGGAATGTCGCCTTGGTTTGACGTCAATATCGGCGTTAAGCAGGGGTGCGTTCTGTCAGCCAGGCTGTTTATCATATATCTGGATAAATGTCTCCAAAGATTGAATGATATGAATGTGGGAGTCCAGATGGGCGACTCAGTGGTCACTGCTCTGCTTTATGCAGATGATGCAGTCCTGCTGGCACAGTCAGCGACTGACCTGCAGACCCTAGTCGACACAATGACAGAAGATTGTAAGAAAAGGGGTCTACGCGTGAATGTGAGCAAAACCAAAATAATGGTCTTTGAAAGAGATAAAACCAGAACAGATGTAAGAGTAACAATAGGTAATGATGTACTAGAGCAAGTGGATGAATTTGTATATCTTGGATGTGGATTTAGCCGAGATGGAAGGTACACCACTGATATAGAGCGAAGAGTGAATGCGGGAAATAGAGTGAACGGAGCGTTGGGGCAACTTCTCGGCAGCCACCACCTCAGCCAGAAGGCACGTGTAGCAATACATAACGCAGTGCTTGTCCCAACATTACTGTATGGAAGCGAGAGTTGGGTATGCAGAAAAGAGTATGATAGTAAAATTAATGCGGTCGAAATGCGATCTCTGCGGAAAATCTGTGGAGTTAGGCTGACCGACCGCATTCGTAACGACGACGTAAGAGAGCGAGTAGGTATGAAAGAGAGTATTGGTGTAAAGATGCGAAAGGGAATGCTCCGATGGTTCGGACATGTGGAAAGAATGCCGAACGAACGCCTGGTTAAGAAGATATACAATGCGAAAGTGGAAGGATGTAGGTACCGAGGGAGACCGAGACTAACCTACCTAGACCAGATCGGTCATGTACTGAAGGAAGGTGGAGTCAAGAGTCTCCGAAACCGGCGAGCGTGTATGAAGAGAATTATGAATGTTGAGGAAGCGAGTGAAGTATGCAGAGATAGAGTTCTCTGGCACTCTGTTCTCTCTGCCTACCCTACAAGGGATATGGCGTGATGATATGTATGTATGTATGTACTAATTCTCTTTACACTTACGTGTAAGCTTATGCCCTCGTTGGTAGTATATTTATTAGTTGGGCTTAGGCCTGCTGTGTAATGGGAGGGAAATTAACCTACTAAACCGCGCTGGTCAGACGTGTTGGTATAGAGTTTTGAGAGTTTTCTTTCTCTCGCATAGGTGTTATATGCGTTTTCAGTCCCTTAGTCGTCTTGTACGATCACCCACGGGTAAGATATGGGGTGGTGAATAGTATTCTTACTCCGTCACCACACGGAAATTGGTCAGTTATTATTAATCATTAAATTTACTAATTTAACTTTGACAGCAGTTGTAGCTTCTATAAAAACTTATTTTATACCACTAAAGGGGATTAGCTAATTCCTACCACCTCTCAAGTGCCAGATCCCTGTAGTGGATGCAGGAGTTTAAAAATTGGATGGTGGCCTCTTTTATATTGGCTGAACAAAAAAAGTCAGTCAGGATCGCGGCTGCCATTACACCAGGGTTGATAAACCACAATTTCTATCGATCATTCGACTAAAGTATCTCTTGCTTCATATTAAGATTAAATTATTAAACAGAATAGTAGTTTTTGTTAATATTATTATTCGTGATTAGCTTACTTTGAAATGAATATATCCGTGTGGTGACGCAGTAAGAATACAATTCACCACCCTAATCTACCACCTTATCTTACCTGTGGGTGATCGTAAGAGATAATTAAGGGATATAAAACGCGTATAACGTCTATTCAAGATAAGGAAGACTCGAAATAAAACCCTATACCAACACGTCTGACCAGCGTGATATAGTAGGTCAATTTCCCTCCCATTATGGAGGGGGCTTGAGCTTAGCTGTGGGACATATAAGAGCTGAGATGATAATGATGATGATGAAATGAATATCTCCACCATTAACTTGTCGAATTGTTTGTATAGCAATAAAAACACCTTTACATAAAGGTTCTGATATGATATTGAGTGCTATATGAAAGCTGAAAAATTTAATTACATGCATGCGTTACTCTTTTTCTGTTTTATATTTAACTTAACAAGAGGCACGTAAGCTTGGCTGGCTGTTTATGTGCGGATTAAGTTTGAATAAAAGTAGCGGTAGCGTTTAGATACACGATATGGCAGGCTCACATCTCGCGGAAGCTTTAGACAGCAGCCCTCCCTGTCATCAACTCGTTAAAACAGTGTTTATTAGAATGTTTCTTCCTCGGATTATGTACGAACGTGTCTCTTTATGATTTAATCGTTGTTCTGCTAACGTCTATTATTATTCATGACATTAATTTTCTTGCCAAGAAAGGTATTAGTCTTAAACTCATTAAAACGAAGACGCGGTTTGACTTTTCAAACTAGACACGTTAAGTCCACGCGTGACGTAAGACGAAACTAATTGCTATTCGCTACAAGCCAACTCTTTGCTTATTAAAAGCCACTGTCATGAACACTAATTTATAAACTTTCTCTATTTATTTACTTCCATATTGCTTTATTAAAAGTAGGTAAAAAGAATATATTTTTATAAATACCCGAATACGAAACGAAAAATTATGTCACAAGCGGGGTTCGAACCCGCACCTATTGGGAATCCGGCCCAACCGTGCTGCCACTTACACCATAGTGAACTATTTTTAGGACATGCAGATTTCGCTTCATATTATATCTTACGTCTTCAAGGTGACGTATGCCATCTATCGGACAATGTTTGCACATTGTATAGACTTAATACTTCAAACTTTTCGTATTTGGGTATTTATAAATAATTAAGCATATTAAATGCTAAAAATTTCAGTAATTTGAATATATTTTTATTTTTACACCAATTATTAATATCTACATTCCTTAGGTGTTTACTCCGTCACCGATGACAAAGATCGGGTACCGGTGGCCTGCTCGCACGGCGAAGAGAAGCGGTTGCAGGGTGGGTTTATGGGGCTGCGCGCCGCCTCTTCCGTCGCCCCGGACCGATTTGGCGGGACGCGAGCACGTCCATAGCTCACCGCAAAAAAAGAAAAAAGGTAGTACTCCGTCTTTGGACTTGAAAAAATCTTAATATCAGTACGTACCGAATATTATAATAAAAATAACAAGGATTGTAAATAATAGTAAAATTTCATAAGGTATAATAAATAATTGCCTATTAAAAAGACAACTTAAATAAAACTAAACTTATTAAACTTAGCTGTAGTCTAACCTTATACATTAGCTTATACTTACTGCCGATTTGCGGTTCAAAAGTAGTTTGTCCGTCACTTCACCTTTCAACATTATCAGAAACAGTTGAAGTATTTTGGATAAAGACTAATTAAAAAATATTTTTAATGCATAAAATTAATATGTACAATTAAAGCTAAGTTTTAAATTAAAATATTTACAGAAAAATAGAAGAAAATAGAATAAGGAATAAAAAATAAATAAATAAAAGGAGAAACAAAAGGCGCAATCAGGCATCGAAAAATTCCTCCGCATCACTGTCCACTGGTAATGTGCCCAAAAGGCTAGCAGCATTGCCACGTTGAATGGCAATGCTAACCTTTTGTGCAAAATATAGGCCAGCCCTCTGATCACGTGAAGCAGCGATTAATTTTTTTGCGATCTCTTTAAATAAAATGCGCGCATTGGGACCCCAAGGCCCAAGAGTTTCGACCCGTCCGGTCTCTTACCATCGTCGCGTACCAAGCCGTTGGGTTCTTTAACAGCTGGTATACCGGCGGTGACAAGAGCTAGACGGATAATTTCGTTGATATTGGCATGCCTTGATATTCTACCTGCGCTCCTGCCGCACGATAGGCCGTGGTGTCCGAGACTATCAACTTGCTGTCCACAGTGACATTGATGCGGAGAAAGAACTGGAACACCCAAACGAAGGCAAACTGCAATACGGAAGGTAGTATCATCCAGCATAGTACCTATACTGGGTGACGGTAGTGCCTGTATCCAAATACCAGATTCCCATTCTGACACAGCCAGCAAACGAGCGCGCTCTGCAGATCCAACAGATGTATTTAAGAGATTTTCTCTAATTGCTCTGCAAAGCGGCAAGTCCCACTGTCTCTGAGAGAGAGGGTTGGTGGGCAAGTCAGTGTTTGGACAAGCCATTTTCCAAGCATTCAAAGCATCAGTCTTGCATAATACTTCTGAATTAACCAGTGTGCGCATTAAAATTTTCCTGGTTAATTCTTCTGTGCTATGGACTGATGATAGGAACGCCGGTAAGCTCACACTGGAAATTTTGCGTATGCCAAGTCCACCTAAGTAAACCGGAAGTGATGCTTGTAGCCATGCTCGATCATTTAGATTTACATTTAAAATTTTACTCAGAGTGGTTCTAATAATATTATCAATTTTTTCTAAAAGATTTGAATGTTTAAAAAACTGAGATGATCTTATTGCATACGTAAATTTTGGGACAAAAAGACAATGTCGAATAATGGTAAAAGCAGAATGTATATTGATTTTGAAAAGGCGATCCGAAACTGTATTAAAATTTTGTATCTTCTCTTCTATGAAAGAGTTGTAGGCATCTTCAAAGATAGGAGACCCAAGGAGGCGCAAGGAACTTCTTTCTATTATTTGAATGTTTGGAGCCAAAACGTTAAATTTTTGAAAAACTGATTCTTTGACTGTATTTTTGTTGAAAAATATTTCACATTTTGATGTATTTAAAACTAAACCTATTGATTGAAATTTATTCTGTAAAAAAGCCAAATCTTGAAGAACTGTATCTGCGTTGTCTCCAAGGGTTCCGTCATCTAAATACCAGACGTTCAATTCTGAATTTAGTTGCCGAATAATTGGTTGTATAGCCAAACTAAAAATGACTGGTCCAAGAGGGTTACCCTGTTGACAACCAACCGCCGATTCTAAAAGATTGTCTTTATATAGTAATTTAGAAGGATATCGGTAACATTGCCAAAGAAAGTTAAAAATTTTTGGTGTCTCTAAGTTTGCTTGTGACAGCAGGGTGTCCCTATTCACTGAGTTAAAAGCATTTTTTAAGTCAAACTTTAAAATAACCTCACCCTCACCAGAACCAAGATATGTAGCCATGGAGTGTATTGCAGCTTCGCAGCCTCCTCTCGACCCGAAGCCTAGTTGGTGTGGCTGGAATGTAGAGGCGAGCTGAGATTTGTAATATTGGCAACATATTTTAGCTGCCATACGTCGGTGTGTACACTCTACGGCAATGGGACGAATGCCACCATCTTTTTTCAGAAGAGCACAAAGGTTGGCCCCATATAAAATATCAATGATAGATTCGTTCACATTGCCGGAGAGCATAAGGTTTATTAAATTGGTCAACTCCTTTAGAAGGGCTTCGCCAGCTGCTGCCGCAGTCGGGCATACGAGATCTTTTAAATGTTGTGGTGACAAACCGTCAAGACCGCCAGCAGAGCCCGTACGGAAGAAGTTAATCACCGTAAAAACATCCTTAACAGTAGTGCATAACTGTACGGAAGCAATATCAGGTGGATCTGGAAAGGTGAGATCATCAGAAGGCGTTGGATGCTTGCTCTTCAGACCTTCAAGCGTGTCTGAAGAGCAAGGCTCAACTGTATCACTGCCAAATAAAAGCTTGGACGCTCCCCTTATATCGCCTTGTCTTAATTTAGACTCTACATAATGATATATTGAATTTTTGAAAATTTTGTTATTATTAGAAGTTAAGTCAATAGCCGAAAGATTGCAGTTGTCTTTAATTTGCGCAGTTAAAGTTTTTGATGAATTCTTGTTGCCTGATATATGTAAAATCTTATAAGGGAAAGCGAGTAACTGTTCCCAGGCTGTTTTAGTGTTTGCATGCAGTATATGCATAAAATATTTATATTTTATAATATTTTTTCCCCGTGTTATAAAATGTCTACTGTTGCCATACCTTACTTGCTAGAGGCAGTCGTAAAAATCGTTTAAGAATCTCACTAAGATAGTGGTCAATAGCTCTCTTCTGGAAAGCGTATAACACCTTCATACGATCGCCAACCTGACTGCCAAACGTAAAGATTAGGGCAATATCCCCTCGTTTGAACTCAACTGCTAAACATGGAAATTACGGCACTATTATTTGTGAAGGAGAAATATTTCCAGCAGTGAACGCCGAAAGAGTCTGATGATGATAATGATGATCTTTAATTGTAAATATTTTAAATAGATGTTAAAAAGTGGAAGGATGTAGGTACCGGAGGAGACCGAGACTCACCTACCTAGACCAGATTGGTCACGTACTGAAGGAAGGTGGAGTCAAGAGTCTCCGAAACCGGCGAGCGTGTATGAAGAGAATTATGAATGATGAGGAAGCGAGTGAATGTGCCTAGTGCCTACCCTGCAAGGGATATGGCGTGATGATATGTATGTATTTAAATTCGTATTAGATTTTTTTTATTTAGTGTATCCAATTGAGTCTGTTTATAAGAACATGTAACCAATTTAATTTGGTATTCGATAACCTTAGAGGCCATTTGGACAGCTTGTTTGTGCGGTAGATTAGATGTTTACCCTCGAACCGCGATGTCCCGGCTGATAACGCTAAGGGTCGGACGAGACGTGCCGACCGGGACCCAATATGTGAAATCGTTACATTGACGACTCCATTGCTGCATACCTTATCTTTTTTACAGTCTAATTTTAGATAACTGTCAGTGTAATATTAACTGTAATATATAATTTGTTTTAATTTTAATATGGAATTATACAGGTGAAAATAATTAATGGGGCTTATTTTTTTTATAGTAGTAGAGCCATAATGTGGATAATTTTATGCCTACAGCCGGGGGTCGGTTCATCTGGGGGAGTATGACACTTTCGCGGTAAATCGACGTCTGAGCAGTGGTGCGCTTCGTTCGGTGAGTGAGAAAGCCGGCAGTCCAACTTTCTGGGTGGATTTGGGGATTTTATTGGTAGGCAGCGGCCTAGCTATACTCCTGGTATTGTGAAGTTCTACGGGTGGTAGAAACAACACTTACTATCAGGTGGTTTTTTTTTGGCACATTATGGTCTGGTCATACGTTATCCATTCCGTCCGGGGCGACAGAAGTCGGCACGTGACACCATAACCCACCGTATTTTCTCCCCATCGCTATTGAGCTGGCCACTGGTACAGCTTTCTTGACATCCGTGTCCAGCCCGGCGGGTTACACTTTCGGTTACAAACACCTGTCGACACCCCGGTAACGGGCCGAAGCGTCGCCCTCACGCGGTCAGCCTCTCTGCGGGTCATGGATTATTCCCCGGTCCAGTCACCCGAGGCCTCGGCTCGGCCACCACCAGGTCTGCTGTTTGCTCGTTTGTCATCTTAACCAATAAAAAAAGTTTCTATTAGAGATCATATATAAATTGTCTTTGGCGTATAATTATATATGAAACAAAAAAAAAATTGATGATTTAGCGTAAGCAATGGTTTCCTATATACGTCTGATATCATCATCTTAGCTCATATACGTCCTATTGTTGGACGTGAGCCTCGAAGTGGGAGAGCAATTGTACTCCTGTAACAAGCCGATGAAGCGAGTTGGTATAGGTTTTTTTTTAAATTTTTTTTCTTTGTTTTTTTTTTGTTTTTGTTTTTTTTTATTTCAAGTTTTCTTTTTCCTGTACAGAAGTTATCTGCATATTATATCCCTTAATCGTCTTTTCTTTTTTTCCCGTGTGGTGACGTACTAAGAATATAATTCACCACCCCTATCTTACCCGTGGGTGATCGTAAGAGACGAAGGGATTTAAAACGCATATAACATCTATGTAAGAGAAGGAAAACTCGAAACACAACCCTATACCAACACGTCTGACCAGTTTGGTGTAGTAGGTCAATTTCCCTCCCATTATGGAGGAGGCTCGAGCCCAGCAGTGGGACATATATGAGCTGAAATGATGATGATGAATCGTCTTTTACGATATCCACATAAAAAAAAAACAAAAAGAAACACAGATAAAGATAGGGGGTGGTGAATTCTTACTAACCAATATATAGGTACATCTAAATTTATGTTATGGTAATATTTTTTTATAAAGTGAAGTGCAATTTACTTGTAATCAGGAATGCTATAACTATTCTTAAAATCTACAATGGCTTAATGAAACGATAAATAAATGAATGAGACTGGACCGTCACGTTCGGCTATGTAACGCTCATTCGAGTAACATCGACTCTCGTCAACTAAGAGTTATAAATATAATATATTTCAGTAAGATACGAATTATGATTAGCAAAGTTTACCAAAGTAATTTAAACATATTTATAATTACACTTATTGTAAATGTTTACTTTATGAATGTAGAACAAAAAAAAATAGTTATATTTCACATTATTGACATTGCCTTAATAAATTTTCACTTAACGTTATATATACATACTAGCAGACCCGGCCTCGCGTTGTTGTGGCTAAGGTAGCCTCAGTAACACGTGGTGGTTATACTAATAAATTGTAGCTTGTATGAAACATTTCTACGTTTAACATAGCGCTATCTATTAAATACTTACTCAATCCAGTCAACAGATACCACCATCTGTTAGAATCGTTTGGAGATAACAGATAATTGTGACTGTCAAATAATAGATAAATAATATGCAATAAAATAATATTGTGACTATAAATTGAGATGGAAGCTATCCTATCTTTTAAGTTGGATCAAACTACATCTATTATGCAAATTTGATTAAAATCGGTTAAGTACTTTAAGAGTGCATGGATGATAATATGGGCTGTGATGATGATGTGATGATGATGCAGCGGAAACAGCAGCACTTTTATATGATATTCACTACTGGGATGTAGTGAATATCATATAAAAGTGCTTTACAACGTTTTCGTTTTCCATCAAAATGCCCACAAGATACCATTAACAGTGTGGCCATAAAACGTAAAAATAATTATAACTTGACACTGGCACCAATAGCTCGTATAAGTAGCTGATTGCCAATACACAAAGAGAAGAAGAACGTTTATGTGACATCGACCTTTTTAGAGTTCCATACCCAAAAGATAAAATAGGACCCTATTACTAAGACTCCGCTGTCCATCCGTTGCTTCGCCTGTCTATCACCGGGTTGTTCTCATGAATCGTGATAGTTGGACAGTTGATTTTTTCACAGATGGTGAATTTCTTTTGCCGCTACAACGACAAATACTAAAAAACAATAAAATAAATATTTAAGGGCTCAATTATAAATATTTAAGGGCTTAATTTTCAGGAACTTTTGTATGTAGGAAGTTTCGGGGGCGATAAATGGATCTAACTAGCTTTCATCTATAGAAAATATAGTTTTGTTATTGTTTGCACACAATGAAAAATATAATATAATTAGAATATGAAAGTAAATTTAGACAACGTCAAGAAGAATAGAGATAGCTCAGTTGAAAAGTCGCGTATTCTCATTTAGATAATAGCTTTCTTCGAGCTTTGAGAGAGGTGAGATAAATGTCATGTGAACATCATACATTTTATTTTTTTGCCTGGGTATGGTAAGGCCGAATTCGTCCAATATTCTAAGGTGACCGAAGTGCAGTGTGGTGACCCATAATACGCCCTCCACATCGTCTTGACCAACAGCAGGACGATATATGACGCCATAACCTATTGTATCCACCTCCCCATGCCATTTAGGCGGGCTATTGGCTTTGATTCTATTAAAATAATATTGGAGGATCTAATGTAATGATTTTCTCTGAAACCGGACACTGGAATCGATTCTTTGACTTTGGTTCCCAAATCATAACTAAATAACCAGGCAACTACTATAGACGCTACAGTCTAGTGTTACTCATTCAGGACATAAAGTTGCACAACTCAGTAATATTTTAAATACAATGAAACAAACACATTATAGAAACAGAACGAAACATTTTATTTATGTTAATACATGCAGCCACTCTTGTCTTGTTCGGACTTTTTACTTTAATCATGGAAACAGGTCATTCGCTTGCAAATAAATTTATTTAAGCAAGTTTGTACTCTTGATGTTGTCCGCTAACAATATCGTTAACTCGTGCAAAGGGGGGATGAGATAAAGGATCACAGCTTTTCGGTCGACCCGTTACGATACATTAATAAAGACACAATCAGTGTGAGCCTTGTATAAAGCCGCATACACAGTGAAGATCACTCAGTCAATGTGCCTCACGCGATTTACGATAATTTAAGCTGACTTGTTTCGCATTTGGCAAAATTTGTTACCAACTTTGAGCATATACAAAACAAGCAACGTGGCACATTGTTGAAGTAAGCAATTTATTATTCACAAATAGACTACGGAAATTGAGTTTTAACGAAGACAAATTGAACTAAAGCGGAATCAATTACGGGAGATTTATTTTCACTGAGAGAAAGAATTAAGTAACTGTGAGGCAAAGAGATGTAAATTGAATTTTTGTCGTACCCCGAAAATAAAGGAGTCCGGAAAATAAATAGAACGTTGCGATACATTAAAAAGTTTGTTATTTCAGTGTTATGTAATTTTTTGAAAGCAAATAACGTGGGAATAATAGCTACAGTGTAGCCCTGTCCAATTAATTCAACCCAACCCACTCAATATTGGATATTTACTCCTATGCCTCCATTCTAAAAGTTTCCTTCATAATTTATTCAGAATTCAATTGAAATCCTTTCGGTGAATCGATGTGTTCAAAATTTTACGCTTGTTTTGACAAACATTGGAGGTGGGGTGAGTATGGGGTGATACGTGATACCAAAATTATCACACGGTTTATTTCCAGTGACTGATTACTTAGTATGCTTTGTAAATAAATTAAGCTGGAAGAGACATCTTGTAGGTTAGATATATATGCTTGTTTAACTTGAAAAAATTATGTGGAACTAATTTAATTTTTTTATTTTATAAAGTCTAATATCTTTAATCGAGCAATTTATGTATATATATATATATATATATATATATATATATATATATATATATATGTACATACATACATACATATCATCACGCCATATCCCTTGCAGGGTAGGCAGAGAGAACAGAGTGCCAGAGAACTCTATCTCTGCATACTTCACTCGCTTCCTCAACATTCATAATTCTCTTCATACACGCTCGCCGGTTTCGGAGACTCTTGACTCCACCTTCCTTCAGTACATGACCGATCTAGTCTAGGTAGGTTAGTCTCGGTCTCCCTCGGTACCTACATCCTTCCACTTTCGCATTGTATATCTTCTTAACCAGGCGTTCGTTCGGCATTCTTTCCACATGTCCGAACCATCGGAGCATTCCCTTTCGCATCTTTACACCAATACTCTCTTTCATACCTACTCGCTCTCTTACGTCGTCGTTACGAATATATGTACATATATATATATATATATGTACATATATATATATATATATATATTGTTAGCAGTCAAATTAATATTAACCAAAAGCGGGTAGCGCAGCCTATATAAAGCGCAGTTACGGAGACTAGAGGTCGCATTACACACCCGAGCTCTCTAGCGTGCGGGAGCTCTGCTTGTTCGTGTACCGGTTACCATTTTATATTTATATCGTTGAAGTGTTAGAATTAGTTTAAGGAGTGCTTATAATTTGCTTATTGGTTGGTTTTATGGAAAATGAAAGTGATTGCGATAATTAATATTTCAGTGTTACACATTAGAAACCATTTAGTTGATTCCTCTTTATATTAAAAATCCTTCGTCTGCTAAAATCAGAAGTGGGATAAAGTACCCAAGCCTACAACCACCTTACTCATTTTGGTCATATAAATTTAAAATGTTTTTGTTTTCATAAAACAAATCAATCTACCGTACGTTTAAGTTTAATTTAGTGCGCGTGTGAAGTGATACAAATATGCTGACGCCGCACCGTGTGGATCACGTAGTCGTGTACGTCGAAGCCTGGACCGGAATCGTAAGATTTTGTACATCAAGTGATAATTAATCACTTTGAATAGTAATTTTTAAATTCTTGTATGATATTTCAATTTGAAAGTAGTCGTATATAAAATTGTAGTAGTATAGTCTAATATAAATTTGTAGTGATGTACGGAGAAATATGATCTGACA
The DNA here is from genome assembly GCA_905163515.2 of Lymantria monacha. Taxonomy (NCBI): domain Eukaryota; kingdom Metazoa; phylum Arthropoda; class Insecta; order Lepidoptera; family Erebidae; genus Lymantria; species Lymantria monacha. The sequence continues at coordinate 6,898,708 of LR991087.1, forward strand.
TCACGGTTCTTAAGCACTACGGGGTGTCTTTATCTTTACAGTAGGACTACAACTACTACTACAACAAGACACATATGTAATATGTGTGGGGACTGCGCCCCGGTAGAGACGTTTCACATGTATGGGCTTTGGCCTGGCAAGACACATATGTAATGTGTGGGGACTGCGCCCCGGCAGACATGTTTTAGGTGTACACACGTCCTCATCGCTGCCAGGATATAGTGGCGTTCTGCCGTGAACGAGCTACACCCGCCATAATCAGCGAAACCGTGAATCGGAACGTGAATAGCGCTCTGATCATCGAGCCGAGCAACGTAGCTTCGCGGGATATTTCGAAACGTTACGTAATCTCTAAGAAAGAATTTTATTTTTGATATTTTTAAATGTTTTTTAGTTTGATGATTTCAAAAGGTTTATCACCTAAACATAACTTTCATTTCATGAAAAAAGAATTTAAGCTACTTATGTAACTTGTATGTCTTAAACATAGTCCATGAAGGATCTTACGATAATGTTCAACCATCTCGGCAGGGTATCCCAATTAGTGGATTTACAAATGAAGGATAAGACGAAAGTCATGTCATACAATTATCATTCCAATATCGTACTTGGTTCGAAATGCGATTCTCGAAGTTGTCGATCTATTAATTACGTTTACCTTGAACAAATGATCCTGTTAGGTTAACCTTATTTCGAGAAAGACATCAGCCGACCAACGCAAGTCTAAAGGGCGGCGTTCGGGTAACCTAAGACGAAGCTTGATCTATGACATATCCTTTTTCAAAGGTTGAGGTTTAAGAAAATCACTTTCGTTAAGGTAGGAAACGGCCTGGCTGTACTCTACCTAAGGTCCATGTGCAGCAGTATCTCTTACCATCAGGTGTGCTGCTTGCTCGTTTGAAAAAGAAAGGATCATTAATTCGCTATTTAAGCATTTAGTGTACTGTTAAGCTTTATTCAGACATGCAGGTTATCCGCAACATAAATTTGATAAGGCCTCTGGCGTTAGAGGCAAGATCTACGCCACTGTCTTCTTCATTTCGTGAACCAGAGAAATGCGCGTATGTGGCTGTGTGCCATGCTGTCATCTCAGAAGCATACTGGGCCACACCGCCACGGTATCGTCAGTCTTCATCGTCAGACCGGAATGTACACGTGCCGTCACCAATGTCACCGTCACCAGTACACTCTGTGCCCATACAGACTTCGGAGATTACTGATGTGAGGGTAATACCATCGCTCCTGCAGCCGGCACCAACATCTTTGCGCGACACTCGTGAGGACACCGACGAGGCCCAGTGCCTTAACTCATCCTACGGTAACTGACTAGATTGTTGATGCCATCAGGTTGATCAACAGCATGGTAACGTTGAATTAGTTTTACATAATACTGACGACTGGTGCTCAGCGATTAATCATGTGAAATCTTTGAATAATTTGAGTGGTCACGAATATCTTTACCGAATAGAATACTGGACTCGTTTAAAAGATTTTCAATTTGGACTATATTCGTTAATCGAATGAGTAACCAACGATGGCTTGTGTCCATAAACACTCAATACGACAAATATCCTATGTGATGTAATGTGTGAAAATTCTTATTAATACTCTACGTAGCCGTATATTATGCAGTGTTCTTTATTTTCATCTACGAATTGTGGGTATTCTGTGACCAGTTACTAACGACAAATGTGATTTATATTACTGGCCCACATACCTGAGCATCTGATATCAACCATGTGAACTCAAATGGACATGTCCTGATGGTAACCGTAGATCAAAACATGATTTTGTACCAATGGGGTTAGAGCTCTGTTCCTTCTGTAAATATCTTTGACACAAAATGCATGTGTTTTAACGAAATTAATGTCTGAAGAATGTAGTTCGACTGTTGCAAAGATTACTTTGATTTAAGTACATTTGTTATTCTATCAGTATTGGTTAATTATTATATAAAACTACTGGATTTGTAGTATAACTTGTAGTCAGGTATGACCGAGTCAGTTTTACAAATTTTTAGATGTAAGATGACGATCAGAATGGAGGTGAAAATTTCCTCGTGACTTTAATTTCAACTGACCACACGGATGGCGTGGTAGTTAAGATATCGACCTGCTGTGGCAGTGGCGTGGGTTTGATTTCCACGCATGGCAATATTTGCTGTGAATTGCAAATTGTTGTTCTGAGTCTAGGTATAGTTTGTCGATTAAACTATGTTTGTGAAGTGCCCTGCAATACAAGGATTGTTTCCTTCGTGCCGGGTGTTGTCTTTTTGCCAGGTAGCAAGCTCAATTGGCAGGTGGGATAGATTCCTGCTTGAGTGGACAGTGTGTCGTGAGACCTTGACGTCGCGACGCTCGTGAGAGCGGACTCGTGCGACTGCTGACTCGTCAGACTGCTGATGCGTGCGGCTGCTGACGCGTGCTTTGCTGACGAGTGTTGCTGCTGACGCGTGCGGCTGCTGACGCGTGCGGCTGCTGACGCGTGCGCCTGTTGACGCGTGCGGCTGCTGACGCATGCGGCTGCTGATGCGTGCGGCTGCTGACGCATGCGATGCTGACGCGTGTGGCTGCTGACGCATGCGACTGCCGATGCGGGCGGCTGCGGGCGCGGGCGACTGCGGACGCTAGCGACTGGCACGTAACTCTCGGTCTGCAGTATGGCTGGGTCCCGGGATGCATGTTCCAAAGATCAGTATCCTTCGATGCGGTCGCTGTGAGCATATTATGGCCGTAATATGCAGGCGTATGAGGTCCATAGCGAGTCATCAACTGTTCTGTAAGCGCTTGGTATTACATTTGTGTGCCTGCATGGTACGTTATTGATGGTGATTAAAGATTTCTACTGTAACAATTTTCTGGGCTTTGTTAGTTACTGGCTCGGTATAAAGGTCACAAACTGACACATTCTTGTCTATTGGAGTAACTTGTTCTTGTCTTGTCTCAGCCGTGATGTTAGCGCTGTACTGCTAGATATATAATGCTGACTCTGCGGTGCCCGAGCTGCGATGCTGGCTCTGCGGTGCCTGAGCTGCGATGCTGGCTCTGAGGTGCCTGAGCTGCGATGCTGGCTCTGCGGTGCCTGAGCTGCGATGCTGGCTCTGCAGTACCTGAGCTGCGATGCTGGCTCTGCGGTGCCTAAGCTGCGATGCTGGCTCTCCGGTGCCTGGCAGGCTCTGTCCTGGAAGATGCGTCCTATGGATGCATGGCAGGGTCTGTCCTGGAAGATGCGTCTTATGGATGCATGGCAGGCTCTGTTCTGGAAGATGCATCCTATGGATGCATGGCAGGCTCTGTCCTGGAAGATGCTTCCTAAGGATGCATGGCAGGCTCTGTCCTGTAAGATGCGTCCTATAGATGCATGGCAGGCTCTGTCCTGGAAGATGCGTCCTATGGATGCATGGCAGGCTCTGTCCTGGAAGATGCGTCTTATGGATACATGATAGGCTCTGTCCTGGAAGATGCATCCTATGGATGCATGGCAGGCTCTGTCCTGGAAGATGCGTCCTATGGATACATGACAGGCTCTGTCCTGGAAGATGCATCCTATGGATGCATGGCAGGCTCTGTCCTGGAAGACGTGTCCTCTGGATGCGTGTAGGGTTCTCTCCTCTCCAAGGTTACAATGCGCATAAAATTCGTACGGCCGTACAAGTATGAGAATATATGTGACGACATTTTGATGGTGATAAATAATATTAGAAGCCTGTCTGTGAAGGCATTAGGTTAATATCTTGTATGCACATAATGTAAGAGGGCCTTGAATGGTTAATGGCTGAAAGAGTAGGCATACGTATCCCCTAGATTTTATTCAACTAAAGTATGCCTATTTATCGTAGATAATGATCATGCCGCTATTGGGATCTTCCATCGAGTCGTCTGCCAACGTGAGCGCCAACGTCATGGGGTACTTTGACGCTGCTGAGGTGCTCGAGGACGAAGCACTGTCAGGAGAGGCCGTGTTAGCAGTCAAATTAATTTTAACGAAAAGCGGGTAGCGCAGCCTATATAAAGCGCAGTTACGGAGACTAGAGGTCGCATTACACACCCGAGCTCTCTAGCGTGCGGGAGCTCTGCTTGTTCGTGTACCGGTTACCATTTTATATCTATATCGTTGAAGTGTTAGAATTAGTTTAAGGAGTGCTTATAATTTGCTTATTGGTTGGTTTTATGGAAAATGAAAGTGATTGCGATAATTAATCGTCTGCTAAATATATATATATATATATATATATTTTGGATCTCGGAAACGGCACCAACAATTTTCTTGAAATTTAGAATGCAGGGGGTTCCGGGAAGTTAGTCTTCCCCGGAACCCCCTACTAATCGATTTAGTTTCATTTGTAGTAAATATTGTTTTGTCAATATTTTCAGGTAATGGAAAAATATAATTTTGCGTTGGCTGATAACTATTTAAGGCAAATTTTGACGACGTCATTAAGACCCCTCAATAAGATAATCGAGCAGTCTAATCGAGGCCGGTTCAAAGACTGTTTCTCTTTTTTATTATTTTTTACTTTTTAGTTTTTTTTTTATTATTTAATAAATTATTTTTGTTATATTTAAATATATCTTCAAAACACACTGAAAAGAAAATATCGAGTGAATGTGAAGTGCTCGGTCATCCAGATATTATTTATTATCTTTAATGCAAATTATGTGATAGATATGTAGTAAAGCATTTGTAGCCATTTTTGAAATTTAATTTGTAATAAATTTAATTTGAAATTTTGTTTTTTTTTTACTGTCGCCTTGTTGATTCTTTATATGTTTCTAATCTTTGAATGAGAAAGTATAATGAGCCATTTATAAGTCTATCGTTATTCACTGTTAAACTTACGCCTTTCTATGAAGGAAAATAATATCGTAATCGTCTTGTTCGTTAAGCAAATTTGCGATTATAGTTGATATTTATGAGTTTCGTCCTATTACGCTACAGCCTATTCCTCTGGTGCTTGTTTATTACCCATTTTTTCAGTACTCCATTAGCTAGTAGTTATGGCATGGGCTGGCACGAAAACGTTACCATATGTCAGGTAAGCTTTGACCTACCACAATAAACAAGCGCGGTGGTTATTTCAGGCAGCGATTCTACGTTACTATCAAGGTAATATATCAAATCATTTTGTTTATTGAAATTGCTAATATTGAGTTTTTTTTTTCTGAGAATCGTTCTTACAACCTTTGGTATCAGTATATCGGCGTTGTTTCGAATCTACTGTATATTAATTCACCTGCAGTCTCTTGAGATCGTCGCAATATGTGCTCGTACTTATTGCAAAAGTTATTGTCAATAGTTTTATGACCAGCACCTGCCTGATCTCAGCCTTTCTTGGGAATGTAATTGTTGACTTAAGGGCATTACGTGGAATTGGCTCAAGTCGATATAAAGCTCTTAATTATCTTTTATTATATCCACGAGTAAAATAAAGTTACCATAACAATTTCAAGAAATTCAGCGCAATAGTTTTTGTATAAAATGCGAGTAAATCAACCGACATAGTCAAATCCAAAAATTATTGGAATGTATTTGTCAATGCTTATAATGCATTTTTTTTAAATATCTTTCTTAATTATTCTTAATGTAGAGAATTTGTTTCTTCACTACTCTATTAGTTTATGCTTTTCGTGTATTCGAATTATTATTGACTGCACTAATGGCATAGTGGCGTAGTGGCGTGGGTTCGATTCCCACGCAGGACAACATTTGTAGCCATTCGAAAATTGTTGTTCTGAGTCGTGCTGTAATTTGTGTCCGTTAACTTTTGTAATGTGAAGGATTATTTCCTTAGTGCAGGGTTTTAAAAATTAAAAATATTGTAAAAAAACAATGGGCTTGGGTAGTTCCAGTACTAATAAAGTACGGTTGGGTCGGCAGATGTTCCAGTTCTCACCTGGCGTATGACGTAGTATGTCCGCTGCGCGGGAGCACGCGCGCCCGCACGCGACGCCTACGCACACACAAACAGATCAACTATTAGGGTTGGCAAAAAAGAAAACATATACTTTTTATTAATTGATAGCGTTTACGCTTACATATTTCTATTCTTATTTATATGTACTATTATTTTTGCCACAATCCACCAGTGCATCCAATAGTGCACGCCTCATAATTTTTATATTATATAGCATTTACTATTAGTCAATGCTATAATGTACACGATAAATAAAGCGCCTTAATTATTTCATTGAGCAAGATCTGGTAGTAATATTAAATAAAATTGCACTTTAAAAAAAACAAAAATTATGCGTGCGTATAAAGTATGTACACATATCAGAAGTGACACTTTGGCTAATAACTCTCTCCCTCTCTCTCTCTCTCTCCCTCTCTCTCTCTCTCCCTCTCTCTGCCTCTTTCTCTTTCTGCCTCTCTGCCTCTCTCTCTCTCTGGCTCTCTTCTTCTTTTCCTCCCTACCTTCGTGCGCTTATAATCTCAGCTCACCATAATGGGAGGGAAATTGACCTACTATACCACGCTGGTCAGACATGTTGGTATAGGGTTTTGTTTCAAGTTTTCCTTCTCTTGCAAAGATGTTATATGCGTTTTATATCCCGTACCTTAGTCGTCTCTTACGATCACCTACGATTAAGATAGGGGGTGGCGAATTGTATTCTTACACCGTCACCACACGGATAACCCTCCCATGCGCTTTACACTTCAAAACAAATATGTATTAAAACGTTACATAAAATCGTTATATAAAATTTTTCCCATACGTCGATAAAAAAGTTTCACTTCAAAAAGTTAGAGAAACAAAAAAAAAATGTAAATTTGTTTTCTTTTTCTTTTTTTTAAAAAAACATATTTTTAAGATACCTACTGAAGTTAACAGACATGTGATAATTTTTCATTATTTTAGTTATCATTTACTATTAGTCAATGCCATAAATGAAAAAGAAAAATAATTTCGTGCCATTCTCGATGCAGTTCTAAACACAGCTGTTCGTTTACAATAGGCTGTATAAGATCTATTTCCTTTGCCTGTCTGAATGGACGAACAAAAAAATGTAAATGAACCCAATTTTCATAAGGTATACCTACACTAATGACTAAGCAGTTTAGTTTTTTATTAATTGCAATTAAACGACAAAGAATTACCAAACCATTGTCGAAAGGAAACCGCGCATTGCAATTATGAAGCTTTTAAAAAAAGAAATATTTTGATACATTAATTTTTACGGTCGTATTCTTGCCAGATACGGAATATTTTATCCGACATCTTTGAATATTTTTTTTAATCAACTATGTTCTTACTTTATACAAAATAATTCCTTTTTAAAAATATCAAATACGTTTAAACGAATGTTTTTTCTTGACATTTGTATGATAATATTATCCTATAAGTGCAATGTAGGAAAAATACAATAATTTTTAGGTTGAAAAAGTGCTTGATTTTCATCGAGAGTAGAGCAAGACCTCAACGCTTCGCTAATGAAGCGTGCAAAATTTAACCGGTCAGAGTTCGTTTTGTGCGAGTGTTACGAATTTTTACGAATATTGTTATAATAAAACATATTATGTCTATATTGTCATCAACAATGCCGCGACCAATAAAATCAAATCTTTCCCAACAAAACGGTAACTCAGTTAGAATTCGAAACATAACAAACGTAACCACGGCAGAAGAACATTTTATTGCACGGGAAGACCGCGGCGTTAATATGGCCCAACTCCGTGTTTCTTAATCATAAGAGTAAAGCGAGGCAGGCCGTGCTGTTGACAATGCGAAATTTGTAGGCGCTACCACACAACTAAAAATAACTTAATAATTTTAAATTAATCGAAATCTGCTTATCTCATTCATTAACTGTTAGGCGGAACGAAGTGTGCCGGGTCCGCTAGTTGCTATATAAACTTTAATATTTAAGTTTTTAAAGGATTATTATTTTTAAAGGATTTTATGGGTAATTTCCATTAGTGATTTGGTTTTTAACACCAGTACTACTTACTAATAAGTACTAATATTTCATTTTTTTATGGTGATGGAGTAAGAATACGATTCAATTCCGCATTTTTTGTTCGTGGGTGTAAAAGGCGACTAAAAAGTGTGAGATGATGAATATATTGGTACAAGAGATATAAATTTGAACATAAAAACCTATACAAAGCCGTCTAAAGATTAATACAAACTCCCTACTATTGTGTGAGAGGTACGAGTCCAGTGGACATATACAGACTGAGAAGAATATTTCATTGTGATCATTATGTTTTTATTGTATGTATATGTATATCCATACCTGCCAGTTGATTAATTAATTCACAAAAGTAAATTTTAATCATAAAAATAATAGATATTATTTTTATATCAAATTATTAATTTTAAATAAATATTTTATTTAACTTAAATGTACATATACCCTATATGTAATGATTTCTGATATTTACGCAAGTATTACATATTTGAAATAAAATATTTTTTACGGATTCTATCGAGTTTGTATATGATTTTTAATTGCCCAACGTTTTGAGTATTTTACAGCGTTCATGGTCACGCGAGGACTAAGGTGTCCCACCACCAATAAGACAACGTTATTACAGAGATTTATATCTTCGATAACCGAGTTAATAACTGATACTGTTCGGACAATGATCTATCTGTTACAGTATCAGTTATTAAATTTTAATAGCAAATTCCGTGTGGTGACGGAGTAAGAATACGGTTCACCACCCCCTATCTTGCCCTTGGGTGATCGTACGAGACGACTGTGGGATATAAGATGCATACAACATCTATGCAAGAGAAGGAAAACTCGAAACAAAACCCCATACAGACACGTCTGACCAGCGTGGTATAGTGGGTTAATTTCCCTCCCATTGTAGAAGAGGCTTGAGCCCAACAGTGGAACATATATGAGCTGTGATGATGATGATGATGTGAATCCGTAAAAAAGAGTTTTAAGCGTATGTTTTAAATGTGTCAACCCTATTACAAACAACATTCGCATTGATATTATATCGATCACACTCCCTCACCGGACCGAATTTAATTTATGTACTCCATTATACGCTGCATTGACACGCAAATGCATTCTTATTTACGTTTTATTTTATTTATTAAATTATTAAAACTATAAAGCAGTTATTTTGCTGGGGAGTCATTGCTTTTTAATTTAATTAGGGAATAGTCATTAGTTTACGAAATAGTTTGAGATTTTTGATAAAATATCTAATTATTTAAGATATATTAACGTACTAGCTTTTGCCCGCGACTTCGTCCACGTAGAAGTCATCTCTGACAGAGTTAAATAGAAAAAACAATGCAAGGTGTTGAAGGTTTGTCACTAGGACGATAATCAACAGCGTCAGAAACTGGGATGCGGTCGCCGCCTTCTGCGAGTTAGTTGTCTAACGGAATTAGGCAATAGGGTGGGTCCGAGAGAAAATACTCTACGTTGACACGCTCTACCGTCGCTCGGTGCTTTGGGCGGCGCAAGCGTGAGTACCTATATTGAGGTTCACTGCATGAGGGCTTCGACTCGAGATGATACCCGGTTGCAGTGGCCCGCCCGCACAACGTAGATGTACGTGTACGGCGCGCGTGTGTCTATATACCATAGCCGGTCACTAAAGAAAAAGGTTGTTCAAAGTTCTATTCATTCTACAAATTCTATTGCCATTAATATACTATTTACGGTATGACCATGGGATAAAAATATAATTATCGCCACCCTTTATTTGATTGTTTTGTTTCACCAGCAGAGTTGCGACCTCGTTAGATATGATTTATTATTTGAGTTATAGAGTGAACATTTTTGAAGCTAAACTTAACCTGTATCTTAAACCATTAGGCAAGAACCTATTGCCGTCTACTATGTGTATCGTGTGAGCTCTCACGTCGGCACTGGTTGCCACAACGGCACTGGTGCGGGGTTGATGGAGAGGGGAGAGAAACACGTGTTTATTTATTTTTACCAAAGAATATTTGTACGTAATTTGAAAAGAATCGATAAAGAAATTTTCTCCCCATACACACTTTGCCGCTTTGTTACACCCCCTTAGGGGTGGAATTCATAAAATCCTTTCATACTGAATCTCTATGTCATAAATAGAAAAGTGCTTCAAAATTTAATGTTTCTAGCTTTAATAGTTTCGGCTTGGCGGTAATGAGTCGTTCAACCCACTTCACCTAGGCCTAGACCTAGGCCTAATTTACACAATCAGAAGGTGAAAATTGACAAATGCCGGATATTACCCTAGAATATTTGATTTGACTCGTAATTTGTAAATAATCAATAAAGATTTTTTTCTCCCCATACAAACTTTGCCACTCTGCTCCACCTCCTTAGACCCCAAAGAATAAGAATAATCAGCTACGAATACTACCAACCCTTACTTTATCATGGATGTCGTAAAAGACGACTAATAGCCTTATTTACCTTACCTGGGCCAACTCCATCTGATGCCGTTTGGTCAACAATTACATTCACAAGGAGGGTTGATATCTGGCAGACGGCCAGTCATAAAACTATTGCTAATAACTTTTACAATATGTACTATGAAAGAAGAGTACATATTGCATCGACCCCAAGTAATTGGGATAAGAGTAGGAGTATGATGATGATGATGATGATTATTATTATATTTGAAATGTCTCCGATAATATAAGTATTATTGCCTTAGTGCAGGAGTTGACTTAAAAAATACAAAGGCTTGTCACGTCATATGTTTCTAGATGAATTTGGAAACAGCTGGCTATCAAGAGCGCCCGGAATCGGTAGAGCTTTTTTTTTGACATGTATTATGATTGATGAGTGTGAATGAAGCGGTGGAAGTATGCTAGGATTATGTCTTGTAGCAATCCGTAATCTCTGTCTACCTTTCTGGGATATAGGAATGGGATGAAAGTCTTTTATGTATCTAATACTTTATGATCAGTCACTTGCTTGATGTTATCCTTCCTTGAGAATACAATTATTGATCAGATACTCTCCAGTCGCCGAAACCAGTGAGCGTGTATGAAGAGAATTATGAATGTTGAGGAAGCGAGTGAAGTATGCAAGGATAGAGTTCTCTGGCACTCTGTTCTCTCGATGATATGTATGTATGTACGAAATAGCATTAGATGGAGATGACCCAGGTCGATTATTTACTCTTAGTCGTCTTTTACGATATCCACGAGCAATGTAGGGATTGTTAGTATTCGTATTCACTATTACACAGCGTATGATAGTTTTTGCGTGAATGTGAGCAAAACCAAAATAATGGTCTTTGAAAGAGATGAAGCCAGAACAGATGTAAGAGTAACAATAGGTAATGATGAACTAGAGCAAGTGGATGAATTTGTATATCTTGGATGTGGATTTAGCCGAGATGGAAGGTACACCACTGATATAGAGCGAAGAGTGAATGCGGGAAATAGAGTGAACGGAGCGTTGGGGCAACTTCTCAGCAGCCACCACCTCAGCCAGAAGGCACGTGTAGCAATACATAACGCAGTGCTTGTCCCAACATTACTGTATGGAAGCGAGAGTTGGGTATGCAGAAAAGAGTATGAAAGTAAAATTAATGCGGTCGAAATGCGATCTCTGCGGAAAATCTGTGGAGTTAGGTTGACCGACCGCATTCGTAACGACGACGTAAGAGAGCGAGTAGGTATAAAAGAGAGTATTGGTGTAAAGATGCAAAAAGGAATGCTCCGATGGTTCGGACATGTGCAAAGAATGCCGAACGAACGTCTGGTTAAGAAGATATACAATGCGAAAGTAGAAGGATGTAGGTACCGAGGGAGACCGAGACTAACCTACCTAGACCAGATCGGTCATGTACTGAAGGAAGGTGGAGTCAAGAGTCTCCGAAACCGGCGAGCGTGTATGAAGAGAATTATGAATGTTGAGGAAGCGAGTGAAGTATGCAGAGATAGAGTTCTCTGGCACTCTGTTCTCTCTGCCTACCCTGCAAGGGATATGGCGTGATGATATGTATGTATGTATGCATGATAGTTTTTTTTGCTTCGTAATCGGGTTTTATAAATAATTAAGCATATTAAATGTTAAATTTCAGTAATTTAAATAACAAGGTAGTGTCATCGTTTAATACAATTCTAACTGCAAAGTTTGAAGTATTAAGCCTATAACAATGTGTAAACATTGTCGGGTAGATGGCGCATGTCGCCTTAAAGACGTAAATATGATACGTAGCGAAATTTGCATGTCCTACAATAGTTCACGGTGGTGTAGTGGCAGCACAATTGGGCCGGAATCCCAATAGGCGCGGGTTCGAATCCCGCTTGTGACATCATTTTTCGCTTCATAATCGGGTTTTATAAATAATTAAGCATATTAAATGCTAAATTTCAGTAATTTGAGTTTACTATTTATTAACAATTTACAATTTATTGCTAACGTTATTTTGTAAAATTTGAGGTGCGCGAAGTCTATTCGTACTTACCGAAAACGTATTTATGTTATAACATTATTAACATAACATTATTATAAGTCATATTTATGTTATAACATTATTTTTTAATAATGATAATTAAATGGGTAATAAAATATATAAATATATCGTAAATATGAATAGTTATTATATTACTATACGTCGTAATATCGGCAGATGGGCAGACATGGAAGCCTTATCAACTCGACGCGGGGTGCCGATTAGCTGTCTGTCTTCTTTATATGAACCCTAAATTTAAGGTCAATGGCCTTTAAATGTAGAATTATTATTTTGCCCAATATATAATAGTCATATTGTAAGGAATATTTTAATCTTGTTTATTTCTGTATATTTTATCATAAGATTTATATATACACAGCTGTTTAAGGTACAATTTTAGGTCAAAAGATATCATCAAAGATATTGATCATATAAGTAAACCTCGTGTGCGAAAATTATTTAAAGATCTGTAATTAAATAGCTCTAATCGATTATTACTTAGTGTGTTGATGTGAATTCGAAACGATTTAGTCGATTATCTACTATGTTACGCATTTTACTGTAAGAATATTATAATTAATTCGTAAATCGGATGAAATATGTAAAATAAATGAAATGTTTGCTTCGAAAAACTTGATTACGAGTGAAAAATGATTGTCACGCATGGGATTCGAACCCACACCTATTAGAAATCCATTCCAATCGTGCACGTGTGCCATCTACCCGACAATGTTTACACATTATACAGATTTTATACTCTAACTTTGCAGTTAAAAATGTGTTAAACGATGACACGATCCTGTTGTTCAAATTACTAAAATTTAGCTATTTACATGCTTGATTATTTATAAAAACTTGATTACGAGCGAAAAATTATAGTCACATTTGTGATTCGAATACACACCTATTGAAAATCCGTTCCAATCGTGCTACCACTTACACCAGCGTGAGCTGTATTATGACATTCAATTTTCGGCTCGTATTATACTTTCGTCTTTAAAAGCGATGTGTGCCATTTAGCCGACAATGTTTACATTATACAGATTTAATACTCTAACTTTGCAAGTTAGAATTGTATTAAACGATCAACATCATCATGGTCACATGTTTTTTTTACACTTTTTTACTAGTTTTACATCCTAATTTTTTTTTACTTATGAAATTGTAATTTATCCATTTTACATTATATGAAAATATTTTTTATTTGAACATGATTTCCTAAACTTCCACCATAATTTTCAAGTTTTGAAAATTCACTATAAACCTACAAATAAAAAACAAAAACAAAAACTACATTTAAGATTCAAATAAAAAAACGGCTACTTTCAGAGCAAAAGTCGAATGTTGCTTATAAGTGAAGAGAAAAAGAATCTTACTTGTAATCACCTATATACTGGATCTATTATTTACCATTGATGTTATATATGTGTAAATCCTTAATAAATATTATATATGTATTATTTTAAAATATCTATAATAGTATATGTATCTATGTAATTATCGTATTGTTACTTAATATTGTTGATATGTCGCCTTCAACATTATTATTTGTTAGGCAGGTAACCAAAATTTATTAATTTTCTATTCTCTTTCCAATGCTGCAGCTTTTTATATCTTACATACATACATACATATCATCACGCCATATCCCTTGCAGGGTAGGCAGAGAGAACAGAGTGCCAGAGAACTCTATCTCTGCATACTTCACTCGCTTCCTCAACATTCATAATTCTCTTCATACACGCTCGCCGGTTTCGGAGACTCTTGACTCCACCTTCCTTCAGTACATGACCGATCTGGTCTAGGTAGGTTAGTCTCGGTCTCCCTCGGTACCTACATCCTTCCACTTTCGCATTGTATATCTTCTTAACCAGGCGTTCGTTCGGCATTCTTTCCACATGTCCGAACCATCGGAGCATTCCCTTTCGCATCTTTACACCAATACTCTCTTTCATACCTACTCGCTCTCTTTTTATATCTTCATTTCTAATAAAGAAAATAAGTGAATATGTTTTAGCATGTATGTGAATGTATGTGTATATGTATGTATGCATTATGTTTAAGTGTATGTGTGTGCGAACGTGTATGTATATTGTATGTAAGTTACAAATGATTTTGGCATTGTGTTTGGATCTATATATTGCACCTGTATATTTTTTTTTTATGTTGTAAGAAAACATACTCTTACTCATTCTCTCAAAGGTTTTAGCTGAATATCAGCGCTGTATAACGTTTGTGATGCAGCTTATGCTGAGGTGAGACCTTTTTCGGTATCCTATGTACCTACCTATTTGCATTTGTAATTATCAATTTGTATTATTTTGGAAGCCGAAATAAATGATTTTCTTTCTTTCTTTTCTTTCTTTCTTTTCTTTCTTTCAAATATTCTTTACTTTTCCCATTATGTTAAGTAACTTTTTTATTTTGATTGATAGATTCTTACGGAAAGTTTAAATGAATTGAGATATCCATTTAAAAAAAAATCACTAAACGATTCTTTTACTTTTATTAATATATATTTAGATATTTCAATGTAATTGGAGATAAACTAAATGAACTGAGGTGTCTCAAAAGTTGCAGGGAGGCATTAGATTCAGGATTCATTATACGTGTGGTGACGCAGTAAGAATACAAACCAACACTCCCTATCTTACCCGTGGGTGATCATAAGAGACGACTAAGGGATACAAAAGGCATATAACATCCTATGTAAGAGAAGGAAAACTCGAAACAAAATCCTATACCAACACGTCTGACCAGCGTGGTATAGTAGATTAATTTCTCTTCTATTACGGAGGAGGCTCGAGCCGTCGGCCCAGGTCGTTATATGGCTCTTAGTCGTCTTTCACGACATCCACGAGCAAAGTGAGGGTTGGTAGTATTCGTAGCCGCTACCACACAGCAGATAACATAATACATAAAATATTGTGAAAATAAAAATAATAGTTTGATAAAACATAAGTATAGTTACATGTATAAATTTATTTAGCTCAGCGTTCACTACAGCTCTACAGTTTTAAAACCAGCGGCATATCTAGTCTGTTTGTAGGGTAAACGGCTTCACGCTCCAAGCCCCAAATTCCTGCATTTTGATGGAAATTGCCTTTGTGATGACAAAAATTGTGCACGGCTGAACGAGAGGGCCCGCCGTTCGGAAATGAGTTCATACAATTTCATACATTTTATTTTACAAATCGATTTTGTTTCATTTAATTTTATTGCCCAACACAATGGCTATCAGTAAATGAGAATATGTAAATGCCATCAGTAACTATAGGATATATGTATAATGTATATGTTACATTGTAACGTTCTTAATCATTGCCAGTCTTTTTTTTTGACTCTGTGGAAACGCATTTACCCGCTAACACATGTGTAATACTCGCGTAGTCTTTAGTAGTAAGTCTTTTTTGTATGTTCAGATAATTGTGTAGGATTGAGTGATTGGATCGGGGAATAGTCCGGTCACCCGATGTGAGGCCACCGCGTGAGTACGACAGCTTTCGCCGACGGGGCGTCGACTCGAGAGGAACCCGTGAGGGTAAACCGCTGGGCGGAACACCGAAGACAAAGATCGGGTACCGGTGGCCCGCTCGCACGGCGAAGAGAGGTGTTTGCAGGGTGGGTCTATGGGGTTGCGCGCCGCCTCTTCTGTCGCCCCAGACCGGCGCGATTATAATTATGGCGCGACCACGTCCATAGCCCACGGCAAAAAAAAAATGTAATTGTGTAGGATTTATTTTATAAATTTGTCATATTTATTTTCGTTGCTGTTCAGTTGTTGGACTGGTGGATTTATTTTTAATGCCTAGATTATTGATAGGTAGTTCATTTATTGTTCTGCCTTTTGCTGTCCGTTGTTGATCGAAAACCAATTTCATATTGAGGGGATAGTGCCGTTATCGCGATACTTGATAGGCGGGTTGGCAATCGCAGTGTGACGTCAGGGGCAGTCACAGTGTCACAAACTCCTTACTCCGTCATTACACTAGTAGTTAGACGTTAAATAATTTAGTACATGCATGATCAAAGATGCTGGTAAATATTTCAAATCTAGGGATAGATAAAACGAAATTAAAACACTATAAAATCGGTATTAGCTTCTTATAATATTATAAAGAGAAAATATTTATATTTTCATTTGTAATAACGATGAGAGACGACTGCATGCAGTGGAGATGCAAATGTTGAGATAGATGTGTGGTGTGACAAGAATGGATAAAATAAGAAATGAACATATAAGAGGAAGTTTGAAAGTTGCACCAGTGACGGAAAAGTCAAGGAGTGAAAGATGGGCATGGTATGGACATGTGATGAGACGGGATGAAAGTAATGTTGTGAGAAAAGTTTTAAGTATGAATGTTGAAGGCTTAAGGGGTAAAGGAAAACCGAAGAAAAGATGGATGGACTGCGTGAAACATGACGTGGATAGACAAGGAGTGACCACAGAGATGATGTCTGATAGAGTTGTATGGAAGGAAAAGACATATTGCGTCGACCCCAAATAAATTGGGATAAGAGCAAGTTGATGATGATAATTTGTAATGAATAAACTCAAATGCTACTAGACTGATTTAAAAAAATAGCTTATCAATAATATAAAGCTACAATATCATTGAGTAATATAAGCACTATTGTTAATGGCGCTAAAGAGATCTTTACGAAAACTCCAATAATACAAACTAGAATGTAAGTAAATCAAAATTCGTTTTAAATATTTCAATTCATTGGATTTGATTTTAATGAAATTTAACAAAGAAAAGAAGGTGGGTCTGGTTTATCATATTTTGCGAGTGAATAAAGAATGAGATGCGTCACCTACACAACTTCAAATAATTTTAAATTTAAGAGCAATTTAGTTAATAAATTCCATAACAAATATCAATTTGCCGCATGGTTAACCTTCCATAATGTCGAGGGCGTTGTACGTGACTATTTGACGATCGGTCGACGACCAATATTGTTGCAGATTGCCAATAAACTTTGTGTCTTTCATAGCTATCGTTACTTAATCTTATTTCAACTTAACAAAAGCTTTATTTTTATATTTGTTAATTTTTTAAGATAGCCTTATCAACCTAGACCAATTCCATCTGGTGCCGTTTGATCAGCACTTTTATTCTTAAGGAGGGTTGATGGTTAATTTCGTAGAAAGAGGCGGCGGAGCGAGTCCGGGAGGCTTCCCTCCATGCTGACTCGATCCGCCGTCGGCGCAGGCGCGAATATCTGCGCCTGATCAGCAGGCGGTCAATCATAAAACTGTTGCCAGTAACTTTTGCAATATGTATATTTACATATTCGACCCTAAGTAATTAGGATAAGGCCAGGAGAATGATGATAATGATGACCCAATCGATCATCCGTGTGATGATGGAAAATATAATACTTTTCACTACCTCCTATTTTACCTGTAGAAAAGATGTAGGATAGTAAGAGAAAACTAAAGAACGTAATCAAATAACATCACTATAAAAGAAGAAATACATTATACCATAACTTTTGACCAGCGTAGTAAGTCAATTACTCTTCTATTGTGGATGAGGATTAGGCTTAGTAGTGGCGTATTTACATGCTGAGACGATGATGTTTCAAAAAAAAAGAATCGTATTGTGCAATTCCAAATGATTCAAGCAGGCCCCTGTTGTTTTAAGTACGAGTTGTCCCAACAAAGTAATGAATGTGTGTAAGTGGGCAGTAAAGTTGGCGGAAACGTATGTTAGCAAGTACGAGTAACTATATGTTTAAGATGTTGTGCATTTTGTTGTCCTGTTAGATGTGGATAGCACAGGGTGTTTCTGTATGCCATTTTTGTGGAGATATTTATGCCCCAAAGTAGCCGTCGGCAGACGATGGCTAACCATAACATGTATAATGGTAAATGATACTCTATAGTACAAAATGTTTTATTTATAATGACCTAGGTCAACTCCATCTGATGCCGTTTGGTCAACAATTACATTCCCAAGGATGGTTGACGTCTGGCAGGCGGCCGGTCATAAAACTATTGCCAATAACTTCTACAATATGTACTATGAAAGAAGAGTACATATTGTATCAACTCCAAGTAAATGGGATAAGAGTAGGAGAATGAGTACAAAATATATATTTCCTTTACAATTTATTTTTGAAAGCGCCAAGACTTACTTTCATCATCACTTATTTGATTTGTTATTACATAAGTTTTTTTTCGACTTGATTTTATACAACCATATTGTATGAAATAATATGTTTTAATACACATTACTTATTATATATAATCCCTTTGTGGGCAATTATATATTTTCAATTTTACATTTCGGCAGGCGGCAGCAAGCTAAGAAAAACTGGCAAGAAATTTATAGGCTCCTCATTTTTTATATTACTTTTCTTAAATAAAGTTGTATATATTATGTATTATCTCCAGTTTGACGCCCAAAGAATCAGGATAAATTTCTTCTTTCAAAATATAATTCAAAAAATTATGAATGATCCCCATTTTTTTTGGCAGTCTATAGTTGGATTCATCATCATCATCACAGCCCATAAATGTCCCACTGTTGGGCTCGGGCCTCCTCCGTAATGGGAGGGAAATTAACCTACTGTACCGCGCTGGTCAGACGTGTTGGTATAGGGTTTTGTTTCGAGTTTTCCTTCTCTCTCATAGATGTTATATGCGTTTTATATCCCTTAGTCGTCTCGTACGATCACTCACGGGAAGATATGGGGTGGTGAATAGTATTCTTACTCCGTCACCACACTGAAATGGTTGGATTACACCCCGCTAAATCCGACCGGGGCGATAGTAGAAGCGGTGTGCGACCCCATAGACACATCATGCAATGTATCTCTCTTCACCAAGAGAGCGGGCGACCAGGTCTTTGTCTTCGGTGGCCCACCCGGCAGCAGAGAACAAACGTTCTCACGGGTTCCTCTCGATTCGATGCCCCGGCAGCGTTCGCCGTCGAGGCATCGTCCTCACGCGGTGGCCTCAATGACTGACCCCTATCCCATAAGCAGCACTGGCTTAACTACTATACTGTGTTAACTACCAAAGCAGCTATCATTCTTTTGAAACAGATTATAGGTAAGAGAGAGACTCGCCCCACATAGTCACCGCAAGCAGATCTTTTTAGCAGCGTAACGAAATCATATAATTTGAGTTATTTATTTTTCTAAAATAAGTAATAGACTATTCCTCGGTAATCGCCAAAGCCTTAGGGCTTTAGTGAATGAAATATGTACATATATTATTACCTAAATGTATAGTTTGGGAACTCGTAGTAAAATCGATCACTTGAGACATTACACAACAAATTCTCGGACTACGTTAAAGCTACGTATTTATTTTTAGTACGCTTTAGGTGCCCGGAGAGGTTCCAAAATATTTTTTATGGTTTTCTGTTTGCTTCAAAGTTGTATCCGTATTTAGTTCGATAGTAAGTTTATTAATTTAAGTAGTTCATATGATTGTTATTATCATCATCTCGTCTCAAGTAAATGCCACTGCTGGGCTCGGATCTCTTCCACCATAAAAAGGCATTCGAATTACTAAACCACGCTAATCAGATGTGAGATATTATAGGTTTTTATTTCGAAATTTATATAGCTTATAATAGCGTATAATTAGAAACACACAAACACTTATTGAAATCTTTAAAATAATTAGTAAAGAAAAACCACACATAGGCCTGTTTCCCAGAGTGATTTTTCTGACACACTTGCTAATTTTTTAGTTACAATTCCACCAAATTTTTAGATAATATATCTTAGTTATCTTTTATGATATCTATGGGTAAGAAAAAGGGTGGTGAATTGTATTCTTTCTTCGTCACCACATCGAAAGATTTTCATTACTTTATATATTTATATATTTTAATTAGTGCTTCAGCATTTAATATGTATTATTATTCAAGTTATTGAAATTTAGCATTTAACATGCTTGATTATTTATAAAAACTTGATTACGAGCGAAAAATGACTGTCACACATGGGATTCGAACGACTATTGGAAATCCGTTCCAATCGCGCTACCACTTACACCAGCGTGACGCTGCGCTATTATTATGTTATTATTGAAATAATCGAGAATTTGACAAATGTAAGACAAATGTATATAGACGGTTAGAATCGATTATATCGACCCGGGTTTCGAGCATATTATTCAGATTTATACAGAGCGTGCACTTATTAACATCTACTTATATTCGCAAAAGTATACCATAAGTAAAATAAACTAATTTGTTAATGTACTCATGCATCTATTATGGCAATTACATTCAAAATCTTTTCTTTAAAATAATTTAAAACGTCACTTCGAGAGTAATTTTTTAAATTAACATTCACTTTTTCAGCTTCTAAGAGAATTTCAAAACCATTTTATTGTTAACTAGATTAACGTCGAAACTTGACATGTTTTTACAATTTTATTATTACTTTAATGGTATTTATGTAATCTGTTCAATTATTGCTGATTTAAAATGGTAATTTTTTATGTGAAAATAGGTTTATAATTAATAGAAATTATGTAGGTAATTGAAGATTTTTCTTTACTAATGGTTAAGGATACGATGTATGGCCAAACCTTACTATCCTGTAAGAGTTGATAAACTCGGAGAAAGGAGCAAAGAGAGTGCACAAAAGAAAATTCCTGGGAACACAATACAAACTGCTATCGCCAACCGTTGCTCCCCAAGCGATTACCTTATATTTTTATTC
The DNA here is from genome assembly GCA_905163515.2 of Lymantria monacha. NCBI lineage: Eukaryota > Metazoa > Arthropoda > Insecta > Lepidoptera > Erebidae > Lymantria > Lymantria monacha. The sequence goes on from LR991087.1 coordinate 6,919,777, forward strand.
TCGTAGGGAGGCTTACGTCCAATAGTGGATATTGATAGGCTGATAAAATTGAAGAATTTTTATTTTTAGTACAATAATGCATAATAAAATATATTTTTCATATAGAAACTAATACAGATATTTGTAATCTTAATAGATATTGCAATCTTGATGATGAAATAATTGGTAATCTAAATATATATATGTATATTAATGAATTCATCATTCTCCTACTCTTATCTCAACTGCTTGGGGTCGATACAGTATGTACTTTTCTTTCATAGTACATATTGTAGAAGTTATTTGCAATAGTTTTATGACCGGCCGCCTGCTAGACGTCAAGCCTCCTTGAGAATGTAGGTAATTGTTGACCAAACGGCATCAGATAGAGTTGGCCCAGGTCGGTATAAGGCTCTTAGTCGTCTTTTACGACATACACGAGTAAAGTAAGGGTTGGTAGTATACGTAGCCGCTACCACACAACTTCTATATATATTACAGAATTATGATTAGATATATAAATTTTGAAAACCCAATATGGTTTCCAAAATAAGTTAATATTATATTAGTTTCCATTTCAAATTTAACTATGAGATAAAAAATCATGAGACCAAATATCCAGTTTAGATCAAAGTTCACGCTTAAACTTAGAATATCAGGATGACCGAGGATGATGAGCCTTGCTCGGTATTTTCTTGTTAGTGAGTTTTGGAAGATATATTTAAATATAATTAAAATAATGAAAAATAAATTAAAAAGGCAAAAAGTAAAAATAGAAACTAAAAATTGAGAATACTAATATAATGATGTATAATAATTATTATTATTGTCTCTGTCTCAATGCTTCAATAAAAATGATTAAAATGATTAAAAAAATATATCGAGCAAAAAGGAGCCAAAATCGCGTTTGTTGTATGGGAGCACCCCTTAAATATTTATTTTATTTTGTTTTTTAGTATTTGTCGTTATAGCAGCTGCAGAAATACATCATCTGTGAAAATTTCTGTCTGACTGCTGTCTAACTTTTATGGTTCATGAGATACAGCCTGGTGATAGATACAGACGGACGGATGGACAGTGAAGTCTTAGTTATAGGATCCCGTTTTACTCTTTGGCTTTGGTCTCGAAACTCACAATACTGTATTAATACGACATTTGAAAATTTCTAAGCTATAAAGAGGTCATACACTTTTAGGACAGGGCGTCCACCACGGCCTCAACGTAGAGTTTGAAATTTTAAATTGTTGGACAGCAATTTTCTAAGACGAATATTGTAATTGAGAGCCATGATAACACATTGCACCGAATAACTGAAATCCATCGCTCATTCGATGTTTTTTTACCCGTTTCTATTTTACTCTAGTAAGTATATTTTTCTCGCATAATGATTAGGAAAGAGAGGTAGTCATTTGCTATATTTTTGTTTGCTGTTTAGCCAGCGTTTAATCAACATATTTGTAAAAATCGAGACGAAAAGGCTGAGTTATATTAGAAACAATCAGTAAGATAGATAGGGAGACAGGGTGTTAATGCTGATCAGATTGGTCGCGCGACGCTATGACCTACCTATGTGCGTTACTATGGTCATTTCAATTTCTTTATACCACTTTACGTTTACTTGCAAATATTTTAAATCATTCAATCAAAAGTGATAAACCCCGAGTCTAACCACCGGTCGAGTTTCTGAATACTTAGAAGGCTCCCGGTCTCCCAACTTCATCTTAAAATTGAGAGCTAGCGCGCCAAAATTATACAATGTCAATGTAATCGGGTCAACTATACTGACCGGTTGTTCTCGAGCAGAGTCAGTGTTTATTCCTAGGATTCTCCAAATACCATCAAATTACTCCTTCGAATTTCAGAGAGTGCAGTTTGCCTTTAAAGTCTGCTTCGCAGTAACTATAAATAAAGCTCGAGGTCAAATTCTTAAGGTAGCGGGAGTAGACATGAGAGAAAGCTGCTTCTCCCATGGATAGTTGTATGTGACATGCTTCAGAGTAAGCTCACAGAGTAGCCTGGTAATTCTAGCATCGCCTTAAGAAAAGAAATTTAATAAGAGAATAAAATAAAGCTATACGTTTCTTTTGACGTTGAAATTTTTTTAATATTTCAAATTGTATGTTAAGATTTAGTAGATAATGGAAATATATAACTAAGCTAATGATTTCATATAAAGTAGATAAATGAACGTTGACGATGATTATTATAATGTAAAAATAGTAAATTATACATGGTTTTTCATTGGTCCATATCCAAATTATATATAGATATTTTAATTCTATGGCCACTCTGCTGATAGTTTTAAATCTACTTCTATAAATGGGCCAGCTCAATCAGGGTAGTTCCACACTGAATAATCTGTATAGTAGCAATTTGATAGTGAGTTAGTTCGGTTAGAGAGAGCGCTGGATTCCCAAATCATCTCTCTATTTTTACCTGTCCTTATTTCAATCCCTTTGATCTGCATCTATTGTAGGTAGGATCTGTTTATAATCATGGTATTGCTGATGTCATCGAGTGGTAGTCACCACTTATCATTATATGTTAAGTTTGCTCGTATGCTGTTAAAGGTAATAATAAAAAAAGACTATTCTGCGCTCACTATCCAGTCCTGGGCAACTGAAGGGTGGTACGGCTTCATAAGATTTGGTTGGGCCAGGACTAGCCATTGGCGTTACTACTGGTACCGCTTCCTAATTATCTGTGGCGCATTCGATACGCGCTTGGACTTAGCACCAATCTTTAAACTCAAAACCAATTTTGAGTTCTTTTTCTTGCAGTGACAGCTAACTATTTGCTCTCATCGGGTGGAGTGCGGCGTTCCACAGGGATCGGTCCTTGCCCGATCCTGTGGAACGTTGGATTCGACTGGCTCCTACGGGGTCGGCTTCTCTCCGGGATGGGGGTCATCTGCTTTGCTGATGATACCCTCGTCACGGTGAGGAGGCCTGACTTCCTGGGGGCTGCTCGATTGGCAGAAGAGGGGGTTGCGCTCGTCGTGGGCCGGATCAACATGTTGAGCCTGAGGGTCTCGGTGGAGAAAACCGAGGCCCTCCTATTTCATGGCCCGGGTCGAGGTTCCCCCCGAAGAGCACACATCAGCGTGTCTGGGGTTGCTGTGCCGGTGCGGGCCCAGATGAAATATCTGGGTCTGTGCCTTGATTCTAGGTGGAGTTTCGGGCCGCACTTTTCCCAGCTCATACCGAGGCTCGTCAAGACAGTCGCGGCGTTAGGTAGGCTTCTGCCAAACACAGGCAGTCCTGGGTCGTCCTGTCGGCGTTTGTACGCCGGAGTGGTGCGGTCCATGGCGCTGTATGGTGCCCCTATTTGAGCGGACTCCTTCACCGTTCGCAACAGGGCCCTTCTGCGACGCCCTCAGAGGGCCATGGTGGTGAGGGCTGTCAGGGGTTATCGTACGGTGTCATGGACCGCAACGACGTTGCTGGCGGGCGACCCACCTTGGCCACTTGTGGCCGATGCCCTGGTTGAGGTCTACTGGCTCCGCATCGCGGCGCGGGCCGACGATGAGCAAGTCTCCGCAAGGAGACTGGGCAGAGTACTGGAAGTGGCCCGAAGGGGAGTCACTCAGCGGTGGAGAGAAGATCTGGAGTCCCCCGTAGCAGAGCGAGGGACTGTGGAGGCGGTTGCATCAAATCTCCACCGCTGGATTAACAGAAGGCACGGCAGCCTAAGCTTTAGGATGGTACAGGTGCTTACCGGGCATTGGGTCTTTGGTAAGTACCTGCACAGAATTGGAAGAGAAGGGGCCCCAGGATGTCACGAGTGTGGTGCGCCAGTAGATGATGCGCGTCACACTCTGGAGGTATGCCCTGCCTGGGGGCCCCAGCGCCACGTCTTATCGGCGGTCGTTGGGAGAGACCTGTCGTTGTCGACCATCATCTCGAAGATGCTTGACAGCGACAGGTGCTGGTCGTCGATGGCCTCCTTTTGTGAGGCCATCATGAAAAGGAAGGAGGCCGCGGAGCGGGAACGCGAGGCGCTTGCGTCAGCTGACTCGCTTCACCGTCGGCGACCGGAGAGGAGGAGGCGCCGTTATGCGCACCTCCTCCCACCGCCTTGAGAGACGTGGCCAAAAGGCCAAGCGTGGGAGTGCCGGGGATCGAATGTCAGTAGACGATCTCTCCGGCTCCCCGTAAAAGCGTGGAAATGGCCGCTGTAGTTTTAGTGGGTATTCCGGTCGGGTTCTAGCTGGCCGGTCAGTCCCACACTCCCCCTCGTAGCGCGCAAATGCGTTTCCACAGCGATAAAAAAAAAGCTGACTATTTGCTCCCACAGCTTTGATACCGTATATTACTTACCATTAGGTCGGTAGTCAGTCCAAATAGTAACAGAAATCTGTTGTCTCGAACGGTTCGGACGAGCTAGGTCCAAATCATAGACTATCAAACTAGTTTTTTTTTCCTGTTATTATTTTAAGCACACGCGTTTTAGTTTTGTTTTGATATATTCATTTGTTTTAAAATAATATTTAAGCATTTATCGTGGTAGGACCACGTTGTTGAGAGTTCTCCGTCTACGGTCCGTCCAGCGGCCTAGCTATACCCTTGATATAGCAAAGGTGCATGGGCAGTAGTGACACTTACCATCAGGTGTGTTGCTTGCTCGTTTGCCACCATAAGCAGTAAAAAAAAAATATCATTACTATAGTTGTTATGACAACAGTTATTGCATACTGACGTATGATCATCTTCATCATCATCTCAGTCTAACGTATTAACATGCTTGGTAATTATTAATAATTTGGTAAGGTTTATGGTTATTGTTCAACTTCTATTTGTTGCAGCGCTATGTTTTATAAGTCTTATAATAATAAGAGTTCTGTTTTCTCTGCCTACCCTGCAGGGGATATGGCGTGATGATATGTATGTATGTATAATAATAATATTGATCTTCCATTTCGCTTAGCTTGTCCTGGCAGCTAAAACTATAACATATAATAACTGCCCAAAGTTCGTTAAGTTAATCATCAAACATCAACAAAAATCAATTGAGTTTTGTTTTTTTTTGTTTGGGCTTTGGATGTTTTTGTTTCGTTGCTGATTGTGGTAAATGAGCAACCAGTACACCTGATGGTAAGTAATACTGCCGATTATAGACCTTTGTAATACGTGGAACACAGCTAGGCCGCTGCCTACCGGGCAGAAAATGCTCTTATTTAACTTCGTTTAAAGAAGTACAAAATAACGCTTGGGAAATACAGCAGGCAGTTAATGCCAGATGCAGGTACGTGGGAGAAATAATAGCTGAAAATATACTATTGAAGGCCCTAATATTACCAGGTGAAATGGATGTATCCTGCTACGGTGTAAAGTCAACCTTAGATGGATCCATAGTCATAGGTCTGATTCCATAATGTTTAAGCAACAGAGCCCAAGGGACTCCCCTGAGTCATGTGGGATTCATTGAGTCATGGATTTACATTCCTGCAAGGTTTACCATTAGACTGAGTGTAAAATAAACTCTGTCAGAGAACTATTTGCGTATATATGTTTCATTAACTATTCACAAACTGTACTAATCTCAAATATATATAGAACAGCCGTATTTAGAGGTAGATTTCGCTGTGCTATTTCTAAATCTGACTGCACGTATGGCTTAGTGGTTAAGATTATGCAACGGAAGTGACTTAGCGGAACCAGAAACGGAAACAGATGTCAAAAGTAAATTTTAGCAGAAACGGAAACGGATGCAGAAACGGAAGTGTAAATAATATGTAAAAAAAAACAAATTTGCAAATATATTTCTTTATTAAGTATTAAATACACCAAATCTAGATTAGAAATAGATATATTAGAAATCTGCTATAGAAAACAATATTGCAACTCCACTTTTCTTTTTTGTACTCCTGAAAATGTGACGTCCAACGACTCGCGCGCACCTCGCGCCGCGCATGCGTAACTCTCAGCCGTCATAAACTTCCGATTAAATCTCCGTTATAAAAGTTGCGGAAACAGAAGCAGAAACGAATGTTGAAAAGCGCGCGGAATTTCCGCACTTGCGGAAACAGAAACAGAGATCCGTTGCATCACTAGTTAAGATACTGACCTACAATGGCAAAAGACTGCACAGATGGCATAGAGGTTAAGATAACCGACCTTCCGAGACGTGGGTTCGATTCTCACGCAGGACAATAATTTTTTCGATCTACAAATTATTGTTCTGAGGCTGGCTGTAATTTGTGTACGTTAATTGTATATTTGTAAAGATCCTCGTAATACAAGGATTATTTCCTTAGTGCAGGGTTTTTCATTAAAAACAAGTCACCAAATTACTGAAATTTTTAGCATTTAATATGCTTAATCTATATACATATATAAAAGAAGAAGCTGACTGACTTAATGACTGACATATCAACGCAGGGCCTAAACTATAAGGGTTAGAAACTTGAAATTTTGCACAGGTGTTCCTTTTATAACGTAGAGGAGCACTAAGAAAGGATTTTTGAAAATTCACCCCCTAAGGGGGTTAAAAGGTGGTGCAAAGTTAGTATGAAACTTTGCCGTTTTTGAAGTTATTTGAATGAAATTCAGTATGAAGGTTCTTCATTAACAATCATAAAATACGTGTAAAATATTTTTTCGATAATCATCCCTTAAGGAGGTAAAAAGGGAATGCAAAGTTAGTATGAAAGTTCTCTGATTATTGAAGTAATTTAAATAAAATGTTGTATTTGGGTTATAAGTTCCTAAAAATGATTATTGCCGATAATTAGATATAAATAAATATGACATTAAAATGTTGTAAAATTTACTTTTAAGGGGTAAAATAAAAATAGAGGATGAAATACTTAAGGAAAGAAACCTTTTCGCGGGCGAAGCCGTGGGCAGAAGCTAGTCTATATATATAAAAGAAAGTTGTGTTAGTTACAACACTTATAACTCGAGAACGGCTACAAATTTTTTTATGATTTTTATGTTTTTGAGTTTGTTGTCGCCGGGAATAGGATATAGGATATTAAAATATGATATTAATAAACAAAAAAAAATCATTAAAAAAACATCAGTTGTAAACGTTCATTTGTTGATGATGTAACTAATGGCAACTGACAGGTCACGTCATTACGTGGTGTAATGGTTTGTTTGGAAAATATAGTGAAAAGTTGAAATTAAATTAGACCGGTCAGAGTTCGTTTTGTACGAGTGTTACGAATTTTTAACCGACTTCAAAAAGGAGGAGGTTCTCAATTCGTCTGTATTTTTTTTATGTTTGTTTCCTCATAACTTTCGATTGGGCGAAGCGATTTTAATGATTCTTTTTTTTTTTGAAAGATGGTGCTTCCCGTGTGGTCCCATTTCAATTTAGCCCAGTTCTGACAATGGCATTCATGAGAAAATCATATAAGTCAAAATTAGCATTAAGAACGAGTGCGACAAATGTACGAGTAGCTCAAGCTCCGCTACTAATAGAACAACCTATGTGTGTCTGTAACACCAAAAGGTAAGAAATAAGAAGAAACTACGTTTAAAAAGACCGACTTCAAAAACTGAAAAGTACAAAATAACTTAAAATACTATCACTTTTATGTGCTATCTATTGATAGGTTTGAAGTTGGTGCCGGAATCGGTATCTTTAGTGTAGGAATTTCATTACAGTAAGTACCTAAGCTGTTTATAATTTTGTTTAGGGCTTGGCACCGATTTCAAATCTATCAATAGATAGCACATACAAATGGTAGTATTTTAAGTTATTTTCTACTTTTCAGTTTGTGAGTTCGGTTTTTTTAAGTTTTTTTTTTTTACGAATATTGTTATTATAAATCATATTGTGTCTATATTGTCATCAACAATGCTGCGACCAATAAGATCAAATCTTTCCCGACAAAGCCGTAACGCAATTAGAATTCGAAACATCACGAAGGTAACCACGGCAGAAGAACAATTTATTGCACGGGAACTCCGCCGCGTTAATATTGCCCAACTCCGTGCTTCTTAATCACAAGAGCACAGCGTGGCAGCCCGTGCCGTGCCGACAATGCAAAATCGTCGAGCAAATCTCAGAGATCAACAATTAGATCATTTTTAACGCGCATGAAGAAAAATTTCGTATAACACAAGGTACTTCTTTGTCTTGCTGGCATGTTATTAAAATAATACATTTTTTGAATTTATATATTATTCATATTTATTGTCATAATAAAAAAATTACTTAATAATTTTGAATTAATCGAAATTTGCTCATCTCATTCACTAACTGTTAGGCGGAACGAAGTGTGGGGGGTCCGCTAGTTATTTATAAATACCCGATTACGAAACGAAAAATGATGTCACAAGCGGGGTTCGAACCCGCACCTATTGGGAATCCTGCCCAACCGTGCTGCCACTTACACCATCGTGAACTATTTTAGGACATGTATATGACACATTGTATATTTTTCGTTTCGTAATCGGGTATTTATAAACAAGTCACCAGTTTGATTCCCATGCAAGTTTGTGCGATCCACAAATTCTTATTCTACGTCTGTGTGTAATCGGTGTGCAATAAGTATTAGTATTTTCTTTAGTGCAGAGTGCTGTGTATAAAAAAAAAAGATGAAATAACATTAGCTCCACGTTGTACCATTTATAAAATAATTAATCAAATCCATTTGACCATTGTTGACTGTTAGATTTAGACTTCCTTAGAGATAATGCCGTAATCTCCGTGCCATATAACATCTATGCAAGAGAAGGAAAACTCGAAACAAAACCCTATACCAACACGTCTGACCAACGCGGTACAGTAGGTTAGTTTCCCTCCCATTACGGACGAGGCCCTAGCCCAACAGTGGGACATGTATGGGCTATGATGATGATGATGATGATGAATGCCGTAATCATCACTCTTGACAGGTTGATGATCTCAGTTAGTGTTTTAAGTATTTTAGAAGAATGCTGAAACACTATATTTGGATTCGTTGCCATACAGTTAAAAAAGTACACAAGTAAAGAAAAAAATATTGGACAGGTGATGTCGTAAACACGGTAGAAGTAAAACTTTAAATATTATAGGGAAATTATAATTATCCTTGAATCACTTTTAAATAGCATAAGTTTATTATTAATTTATTAACGTACATTTATGAATGCAAGAAGATAAAAGTAGAATCTAAAACTCTGTTTATCCAACAAATACGCGTATAGCAGTCTTAACCTCTAAAATGAGCAAAAACAGAAGCTCTAATTAGAAGTGAAAAAACTCTTGAAGCTTTTATAACACCAAAAGATTGGAGATTCAAACTTCAAAAATAAATGTAATACTATTTTAATACATATAATTCTTTTGTATGTGTGTTTGCCATTTAACACCTCCTAAACGGCTGGACCGATTTTGATGACATTTTGTGCGTATCTTTAAATGAATTTCTGAATGTTATGAAAACACATTCAGATTCAGTACGTGATACCGTTGTCGATATGTCATCAAATTTGATTAACAATACAATTGACATAATAAAATATTATTTTTAATGAGGCGCTGCTTTCCTAGGCGAAGTCTGCGGGTTACATTAATTAAATAAAAACAACAAAACGTAACTATATATTAATATAATATGAAAGATGTTAATATCTTTTAAGAAATCAACCTAAATACATACATAAAAATGTTTTTTTTTTCTATTGTAAATAAAAGCAATACAATCTTGGGAGTTATATTCTAGAAGCATTCATGTATTATGTAAAAAACATAAAATCCTAATAGCTTTTCGAATCGATCCTATAATACTTACTGCGAGTTTCTTACGTACGTACTAAATTAAGGCAAGATTGGGTCAAGATAAATACAAAATATAACTGCTATATATATTTTTTTAATTCTCCGAAAATGGCGGTAATAATAATATTTATCATTATTATCATCATCAATCTGCGCTGTGTGGTAGCGGTAACGAATACTATCAACCCTTATTTTGCTCGTGAATGTCGTAAAAGATGATTAAGAGCTTTTGTCTTTTGATCTGGTCGATAATTACATTCCCAAGTAAGGTTGACGTCTGGCAGGCGGCCGGTAATAAAAATATTGCCAATAACTTTTGCAATATGTAGAAAGAGGAGTACATATTGTGTCAACCCAAAATAATTGGGACAAGAGCAGGTGAATGATGATGATAATATCATAATCAACCTGCCTTTATATCAATTACTTGTACGTAATATGTACTCTTGTATTTTCCGCGTGGTGACGGAGTAAGTATACTATTCACCACCCCATATCTTACCCGTGGGTGATCGTACGAGACGACTAAGGGATATCAAACATATTTAACATCTATGCGAGAGAAGAAAATCTCGAAACAAAACCCTATACCAACACGTCTGACCAACGCGATATAGTAGGTCAATTTCTCTCCCATTACAGAGGAGGCCCGAACCCAACAGTGGGACATTTATGGGCTGTGATGATGATGATGAATATGTATACTCTTCCTCCATAGTACATATTGAATGAGTTTTAATAATGCTTATGTGAATGTCCACCCGCCTTACGTCACCTCTCCTTGGAAATGTAATTGTTGACAAAACGACAGCAAAGTTATTTGTGATTTTTTTTTTTTTTTTTTTTTAATGCATATTCATAGCCACTGCCACACAACACAATCTGTTATAATTATGAATAGTCTAAATGAGATTAAAGTAAAACTCGCGCGTTATTAACAGGAAACGAATAACGTAGTTTGATTTCCTTAATTAAAAATAATATATCCTTATTGGAAGACGGATGAAAGATTCTATATCCGGTAGATATTGATGGTATAATAATAATTGAAATTAAGGATAGAAAAATAATGGATAAACTTTAATTATATTTTTTTTTCTCTCTCCGTGTGGTGACGGAGTAAGACTACAATTCACCACCCCCTATGTTACACGTGGGTGATCGTACGAGACGAAGGGATATAAAACGTATATAACATCTATGCGAGAGAAGGAAAACTCGAAACAAAACCCTATACCAACACGTCTGATCAACGTGGTATAGTGGGTCAATTTCCCTTCCATTATGGAGGAGGCCCAAGCCCAACAGTGGAACATATATGAGCTGAGATGATGATTGTTTTTACTTTGGATATTCGTAAAAATTGCAAAATATATTGTGTTCAATGTTGTTCCATACTTGGATCATCTATTAGTAGCCTCATATTCACTCTTGGGAAGAATAGAATCGTACATTTACAGACTACGAAACTTATGGGGTATAACGATACATTTTATAGGCTCAATTTGTTTATTGCCTATAAATGTAGGAAACTACAAAACCCTTAATATTAAAGATGACTAAAAGAAATTGTAATTTAAAGTAATTTCGATTTACACATACACACACACACATACCATCACGTCATGTCCCTTGCAGGGTAGGCAGAGAGAACAGAGTGCCAGAGAACTCTATCCTTGCATACTTCACTCGCTTCCTCAACATTCATAATTCTCTTCATACACGTTCGCCGGTTTCGGAGACTCTTGACTCCACCTTCCTTCAGTACACGACCGATCTGGTCTAGGTAGGTTAGTCTCGATCTCCTCCAGTACCTACATCCTTTCACTTTCACATTGTATATCTTCTTAACCAGACGTTCGTTTGGAATTTTTTCCACATGTCCGAACCATCAGAGCATTCCCTTTCGCATCTTTACACCAATACTCTCTTTCATACCTACTCGCTCTCTTACGTATTTCGATTTATCTATCCATAAATTAGCTTAACAATGCCTGTTGGATATAGAGAAAGGGATGATATGCTACTATCTTCCTGTTTCATTACCGCATTGGTGATGAGATTTTCTATCATAAATTATCCAAGAAGTTATTCCTACCAATTTTTCTGTTAAGCTGGTTTTTACAATGGTTAGAAAATAAAATATGGTGACATATTGTATTTTTAATTGCTTCATACCCATTTTCCTCGCAATGATTTTTTTTTCGTAATTCGTACCGACGACGTAAGAGAGCGAGTAGGTATGAAAGAGAGTATTGGTGTAAAGATGCGAAAGGGAATGCTCCGATGGTTCGGACATGTGGAAAGAATGCCGAACGAACGCCTGGTTAAGAAGATATACAATGCGAAAGTGGAAGGATGTAGGTACCGAGGGAGACCGAGACTAACCTACCTAGACCAGATCGGTCATGTACTGAAGGAAGGTGGAGTCAAGAGTCTCCGAAACCGGCGAGCGTGTATGAAGAGAATTATGAATGTTGAGGAAGCGAGTGAAGTATGCAGAGATAGAGTTCTCTGGCACTCTGTTCTCTCTGCCTAACCTGCAAGGGATATGGCGTGATGATATGTATGTATGATTTTCATTTTTGATATTTAAACACATTGGATAAGATAAGGAATGAACGTATAAGAGAATGTTTTAAAGTAGCGTGACGGATGAGTTAAGGAGTGAACGTTTGACCTGGTATGGACATGTGATGAGACGGGATAAAAGTAATGTTGCGAAGCAGGTTTTGAGTATGAATGTTGAAGGCTCGAAGGGTAAAGGAAGACCAAAGAAAAGATGGATGGACTCCGTGAAGCATGAATGTGTATAAACAGGAAGTGACTACAGAGATGACGTCTGATAGGGCTGTTTGGTAAAAGAGGACATTTTACGTCGACCCCAAGTAGTTGGGATAAAAGCAAGAAAATGATGATATTTAAACACATTATTATTTTATTTATAGTATCGAAAGGAGCAATTATGATGCAATTTTTAAGAATAATTAATATTGAAACTGTCTCAAATAAAGTTTCAAATAAATATTAAAAAATATTAATAATAGAGTTAACTTAAAAAAAAAATATGTGTAAAAGTACAAATTATGCCGCAATTTTGTGGTGAAGTAAAAAGTTTAGATCCTAAAAGTACTAAAAGTTTAATTAAAAGTATGAATATTGTTATATTTAATCATTAATGAAATAGCTGCAAGCTTAAGACGAGCGATAAATCTATATAGGCCATACGAAGTTCTTGAATATAGAAAAGAAATAAACAACTAGATGTTGGCCTTTTTAACATAATCTTATTTGGCTTAATAAATACTGCGAATTAGCAAAATTATTTATAATTTTAACATCATCATCAGAGCCCATAAATGTCCCAATGTTCGGCTCGGGCCTCCTCCGTAATGGGAGGGAAATTAACCTACTATACCACGCTGGTCAGACGTGTTGGTATATGGTTTTGTTTCGAGTTTTTATTCTCTCGATAATTATTAACGTAATTTTATTATGATAATCCTCCTAGCCTATAAAGCGTTTTTAGTTGTGATCGAAAATAAGCATTATAGAGTAACAGATATGTGGTCTGAATTCGCGACCTTGTCTAAGGATGAAATCCAACACTTTAAATAATTTTGTTATAATTTAGTCAAAATGAAATTTATAACTAATATCAAGGATTACATCCTTACATTACTGATCTTTTTGAAGTTGGAATTTAATAATCTATAATATTTCATTATATTTTACAAAAGATGAATTGGGTGCCGAGAGTTTGTCCTCTGCGACTATAGACTATATACCTCTAAGCTATAGCTGCTGCTGATTTGTTATATATATATATATATATATATATATATATATATATATATATATATTGCATTGGTTCTTAACTTTACTACATTCAATTTATTATACAATTAACTAAAAAGATTATATACAATACCCAAAGCCTCAAACTTTAATATCTATCTAAATCTCCAAAAAATTTGAACGTTTAATAATAACTAATATAGTCCGCTTTTCGACCAAAGTATCTAATGGAAATAAAAAGCAAAAACTTCTGTTATTCTTTTAAGTTTAAAGAGTTGTTTAGGTACTAATAAAACTAAAATGATAAGGAATATGTTACATAAATATGGCGATAGTCAAGTAATTTAGTATTTGAATATTATCTATATATTAATTATTTATCTTTCCTAATAATATTTTATAATACATAGGAATTTAATTTAAGGTTTTAAGTATGAATGTTGAAGGGTTTAGGGGTAACCGAAGACCAGAAACAAGATGGATGGACTGCGTGAAGCATGACATGGATAGACAGAGAGTGACTACAGAGATGACGTCTAATGGGGTTGAATGGAAAAAGAAGACATATTGCGTCCACCCTAAGTAGTTGGGATAAAAGCAAGAGAATGATCATGATCATCATTATCATCATAATTCTCTCCTGCTCTTGTCCTAATTACTTGGGGTTGATCCAATATGTACCCCTCTTCCAAAATATTGCAAAGGTTATTAGCAATAGTTTTATGACCGGCCGCCTGCCATCAACCTTCCTTGGGAATGCATTTGCTGACTAAAAGGCATCAGATAGTGTTGGCACAAGTCGATATAAGGCTCTTAGTCGTCTTTTACGACATACACGGCCAAAGTAAGGGTATTCGTAGCCGCTACCACACAAAAATGATGATGATATGAATTTAATATACCACGTGGTGACTTACTATTCACTAGCTCCCATTTTACCAGTGTATATCGTAAAAGATAACTAAAGAATACAATATCTAAAGTAGTAGAACCACGCTGTTGACAACTCTCTGTGTATAGCCGCGGGCCGGTCCGTCCGGGGTAGTACCACACTCTCGCAGAAGATCGTCGTCTAAGTAATGGCAATGTGCAATTGCGCTTGGTTTGGTGAGCGAGAGAGCCGGAAACTCAACTGGATGGGTTTGAGGTTTGTATTGGTAGGCAGCGGCTTAGCTATACTCTTAGTATAGTGAAGGTCCATGGGCGGCAGTGACATTTACCATCAGGTGTGCTCGTTTGCCACCATAAGCAATAAAAAAAATCTATGCAAGAGAAGAAACACGTCTGACCAGCGTGGTAGTAGGTAAATTTGTCTCCCAGTATGGAGGAAATTCAGACCAGCAGTGGGCGTATATGAGCTCAGATGATAATGATAAATAAAAATTTTTTTTTCGAGAATCCGATATATGAAAAAGGTTTTTTACTATTAGTCTACTTGTTCAGTAATTTAAAATATAATTTATATGAAAATCTAGTTTAAGCTACAGACGTTGTTTTGTGCAAATAGTACCTGATTGTTAATCTAAGTCATTCTTGGATTCACTTAAAATTAAGTGAAAGAAACATCAAAATCGATCCTGCTGTTTAGGAGGAGTTCAGTCGTAAGAATCTGGATCGCTGGGAAATGTGTAACACCTCTACCGATCAACCTACTTAACGTTACAACTCTCTACTCCTTTGTGAAGGAGGTTTATGTCCAATAAAAAGTAAAGTACTTTAATGTAGGACCCCCTCTCAAATACCGATAATCTGTATTATGCCTTCTGAGTATTGCTGGATCTTTCTCATTGTCAGTTTTGCCGCGTTTCGATCCGGTGGTAGTTCCATAGATTTGTTAATTTTTTAAACTAATAAATTGACAGAATACCATAAATTGAATGTTTAAAAATAACTAATCATAAACAATATAAAATTTCATATATAGAATCATTTTTCTTTGCACTGGTAATGAATTTGTATTAAAAATGCGAGTTAAAATTATAATTATTACTGTAGTAGGTAGATATAAATATCTGTAATAACGATGACTTGTTGAACTTGAGACACCTTAGCCCTTCCGTGGCTATTAACGCTATAAAGTATTTGAAACATCGCGAAATTAAAAATCAAATACAACCGCGGTAGAATCCATAAACTAGTTTCATTTCAAATGTGTATACTCGCGTAAACATCAGAATTCATTATATTCATTATCGTCATCTCAGCTCATAATATGTCCCTCTGTTGAACTTGAGGCTCCTTTATATTAGGAGGGTAATTGACCTACTATACCACGCTGATCAGTAATTACTACTCCTGATAGGCGGCTCCTGGCTCCTGATAGCGATCGATGTAAGTCTAATACATACATACATAGCCTCACGCCTGTTTCCCAGAAGGGTAGGCAGAGACTACGGATTGCCACAAACCACGATCCTGACATACCTCCATCGCTTCATTCACGCTCATCACAGTCTTCATGTATGCTCTCCGATTACGCGTACTCTTAATCTGACCTTTCACTAACACATCTTCAATTTGATCCAGGAAAGTACGACGTGGTCTTCCCCTTGTAATCGTCCCACTTACACTCGCTTTGTATACTTATTTCGTCAACCTTTCTTCACTCATTCTTTCCACGTGTCCAAACCACCTCAGTATACCCTTTTTTATTTTTGTCACTACTTCTTCATTCATACCACAGCGCTCTCTTATAACACTATTCCTAATTTTATCTTTCAAACTTACACCACACATACTACGAAGAGCTCTCATCTCTACAGCATTTATTCTACTTTCATGTCTTCCCTGTCAAATCCAACTTTCACTGCCATGAGAGTGGGAATTAACACTCCCTTATGTACAGCTAGGTGTGCCTTTTTAGATACATTCCTACTTTTCATAAAAGCGTACAATGCCCCATTCACTTTATTACCAGCATTAACTCGTCTTTCAACATCTTCATCAATTTTACCATCACTAGTAAACAATACACCCAAATATACAAATTCTTTCACCTGTTCCAATCTCTCACCATTTATAAAAATATTACACGTAAGTACGTATGTCTAATATCAGTAGATATAAATATCCCTAGTAGAGTACTGGTGCTCATCTGCTTATATCAGGAAATTTCTAAGGTTTGTCTCAAATTGGATCCCAATCTGTCATTAATTCGACAAATAATCAAATTTGTTTGTGTTCAACACATGTTAAGCTTTTTTTTTTGCTGCAAGCTATGGTCTGGTCATACCCCACCAGATCCGTGTGGGGCAACAGAAGAGGCGGCGCGCGGTCACATAGATCCGCCCGGCAATGCGCTAAGCGAGTGGGCCACCAGAAACCGATCTTTGTCTGCTGTGAACACATGCTAACCTGTAGCATTTCATTGAAAGGCATCGCGAGTATATCAATTTAACTATAAACTAAACGCCTCAAAAGAAATATAACTTCAAAAATCTAGTACCAATAAATGTACGCATATTTTTTAAGGCTTCGCACGTGAAGATATTATGTTTACTCACTGCTATGAAATTCTTCATAAATATGTATTTATATTTAATGTATATTTCTCTGAGTACAACATTGTGTATGTACAAATATACATAGTCGAAGTGGTATACGTTATTATGGGCATAGGAATAATAATATAATGGTAATATAATGACGACGTAAGAGAGCGAGTAGGTATGAAAGAGAGTATAGGTGTGAAGATGCGAAAGGGCATGCTCCGATGGTTCGGACATGTGGAAAGAATGCCGAACGAACGTCTGGTTAAGAAGATATACAATGCGAAAGTGGAAGGATGTAGGTACCGAGAGAGACCGAGACTAAACTACCTAGACCAGATCGGTCATGTACTAAAGGAACGTGGAGTCAAGAGTCTCCGAAACCGGCGAGCGTGTATGAAGAGAATTACGAATGTTGAGGAAGCGAGTGAAGTATGCAGAGATAGATTTCTCTGGCACTCTGTTCTCTCTGCCTACCCTTTTTTTTTTTTTTTTTTTTTGGTGGGCTATGGGTGCGTCTCGCCCCGCTGAATCGGTCCGGGGTGACGGAAAGGCGGCGCGTGACCCCATAGACCCACCGTAAAACCTTCTCTCTTCGCCGTGCGAGCGGACCACCGGTACTCGATTTTAACTTCGGTGGCCCGCCCGGCGGTTCTCTCTGCCTACCCTGCAAGGGATATGGCGTGATGATATGTATGTGTATGTAATATAATGAATTCTGAGTAATGATATAGTGGTGACGGAATAAGAATACAATTCAGCACCCCCTGTCTTGCCCGTGGGTGATCGTAACAGACGACTAAGGGATATAAAACACATATAATATCTATGCAAGAGTAGGAAAACTCGAAACAAAACCCTATAACAACACGTCTGACCAGCGTGGTATAGTAGGTCAATTGCCCTCCCATTAGGAGGCTGGAGTCCAACAGAGGGACATATTATGAGCTGAGATGATGATCATGAATATAATGATTTCTGTGTGCTGAGTGTGAGTTTTGTCGTTAACATTACGCGCTCTACGACGTGCGCCGCGTAAGCATGCCATTTGTATGAAGAAATGTAGTTTCAAAAACGCGCCACTAGTGGCGCTGTATATTTCTTCATACAAATGGCATGCTTACGCGCACGTCGTAGAGCGCGTAATGTTAACGACAAAATTCATACTCAGCACACTGGTGTTTACGCAAGTATTACACATTTGAAATAAAACTATTTTTACGGTTTCTACCGTGGTTGTTCTTTAATTTCCTGATGTTTGAAACAGAACGCGGCGACACTGAGAAAGATTCGGTAATACTCAGAAGGCATAACACTAATTATTGGCATTTGAAAGGTGGTCTACATAAAAGTACTTTATTTTACGTTGGAAATAAATCTCTTCCACAAAGGAGTAAGAATCGTTATCGCCACGTTAAGTCAACAGGTTGGTCGGTAGAGGTGTTATACGTTTCCCAAGAGCGACCCAGATTCCTGCGACGGTACTCATCCTAAATGGCTGGATCGATTTTGATGATTTTATTTCTTGCATATGTTTAAGTAAATATAAGAATGATTTAGATTAATAATTACATATTATTTGTACATAACCAAGTCTTTTGATTAAGGTAGAATTCTATATAAATTAAACTTTAAATTATTGAACAAGTAGACCTAATCGTATAAGATCCTTTTCTCATCATCATCATTACCATCTCAGCTCATATACTCCCACCGCTGGTCTCGAGCTTCCTCCATACTGGGAGGGAAATTTACCTATTACCACGCTATTCAAACGTTTTCATTTTATGCTATTCAAACGTTTTTATTATATGTATATTGTATTATATATTGTATCCTTTAGTTATTTTTTACGATACGGATGGGAAAGATGGAAGTTGATGAATAGTAAGTAACCATGCGTTAAATTAAATTCATGTCATCATGATGATGACCTTCATCATCTTCTTGCTCTTATCAACTACCTGGGATCGGCGCAATATGTCCTCTCTCTTTGAAATTAAAACAATATTTTATTTAAATAACCCAACAGATAATGCATTATATAGTTATATTAATACCTGCAAGTACGCCTATTCATATACACGAACACTATCTTATACCATACATAGTAACACACAGTAGTATAACACACACATACGCACACACATACACACACACACGCTAACGCACACACGCTCATATACGCTACTCATATACACGAGCACTATCTTATACCATACATAGTAACACACAGTAGTATAACACACAGACGCACACACTTGCACATGCACACACATACGCGCACACAGGGACATACGTACACACACACTCACACACGCTCATGTACACATACACACACACACACACACACACACGCACACATATACACACACAAGCAGGCACACACACACATAAACATACACAATATAATAGATTCACGGGGATAGCTGAAAATCAGCGCTGTTCTTGTGACAGCAGAAGCTGAGCCAATTCCTTTTGCCTACTAGATTTAATTTTGTTTATTATAATTGTTAGTTTTTAGTATAAGTTCTGAAAAGGCAATAAATTATTATTATTATTATTCTTCATACAGCCCTATTAGACGTCATCTCTGTAGTCACTCCTGTTTATCCATGTCATGCCTTACGTAGTCCATCCATCTTGTTTTCTTCCTTAACCCCTAAAGGGTTTAAGAGTAAAGGAAGACAACATTCATACTTAAAACACTAAATTAAATTCTTATGTATTATAAAAGATTATTAGGAAAGATAATTAATATTTAGATAATATTCATATACTGAATTACTTTAGTTATCGTCATATTTGTGTAACATATTTCTATATTCCTCGTCATTGTAGTTTTATTAGTAACCAACTCTTTAAACTTAAAAGAATAATAGAAGTTTTTTTTTTTTGCTTTTTATAAAGTTTTTTTTTTTTTTTTAGGAAACTAAGATACTTTGGTCGAAAAGTGGACAACATTAGTTAACATTAAACATTAAAACTTTTTGGTGATTTTTAAATTAATTTTGAAATTTGAGTCATTGGATGTATAATCTAGAAGGAAGGAACTATAATCTGGAAGTAAATCGAATATAGTAAAGTTAAAAACCACTACAATATATGTGTAACAAATTAGAAGCGGCTATAGCTTAGGGTACTATTCTGCTGGACCACCGAAGACAAAGATCGGGTACCGGTGGTCCGCTCGCACGGCGAAGAGAGAGGATTTTACGGTGGGTCTATGAGGTCACGCGCCGCCTTCTCCGTCACCCCGGACCGATTTGGCGGGGCGAGACGCACCCATAGCCCACCAATAAAAAAAGAAAAAAAAAAAAAAAAAGGTACTATTCTGCTCCTGATTTTTCAGCTAATTTTTTACGGCTCACTTGTGGAAGAAAATAAGCAATAACTGCAATTCTATTTCGTAACTACACGGTCATATTTCACGACAATATTTCCCAATTTTATTATTTGCGTAACCCTCTAGGTTACGAATTTAGATAAAAATATTCCAATTAATAATATACAGGTAAGCACACTTACATATGATGGTTCATTACAGTTATCGGTGCATACATTACATAAGTATCTATTTACTAGTGTAGGGATTATTCGAGTACCACTCTCAATAGTCTATGAATCGAAACGTTAGTACCATCAATCCCTATTGAGTTTCATGCTTCTATAATTACTGACAGCGTGATAACGATCAGATTTTAAATATTTATGTGTATTTTTTTTTTTTGACGTTTGGTAGGTTAATTTCCCTTCTGACTGGTCGTGGCCAGATGGCTAAGCGTAAGGGTGTCGGGGATAGAATGTCAATAGACGATCTCTCCGGCAAAAGCGCGGAAGGGACCGCTGTTAGGTTTTAGTGGGTATTCCGGCCGTCAATCTCATGGCCGATGAGTCCCACACCACACACACATTTTATGTGAAGTGAACCAGAGAAGAAGGAAGACTTGAAGCCATCATCATCATCTCAGCTCAGATATGACCTACTGTTGGATTTGAGAATTCTCTATAATGGAAGAAAAGGTCAGTCGTGTTGGTATAAGGTTTTGTTTTGAGTTTTCCTTTTCTTGCATAGATGTTAAATGGGTTATATATCCCTTAGTCGTCTCTTACGATCACCGGCGGGTAATATCCGTCCGTCACTACATAGAAAAACTGGAATCCATATCTATTGGAAATCCGTTTTAAAAAAATAAGCTACTCGTATTACGTCACTATGTAGTAAGTAGTACTGCTTAGTAAGTAGTACTGCGTAGTAAGTAGTACTGCGTAGTAAGTAGTACTGCGTAGTAAGTAGTACTGCGTAGTAAGTATTACTGCGTAGTAAGTAGTACTGCGTAGTAAGTAGTACTGCGTAGCAAGTAGTATAGCGTAGTAAGTAGTACTGCGTAGCAAGTAGTATAGCGTAGTAAGTAGTACTGCGTAGTAAGTAGTATAGCGTAGTAAGTAGTACTGCGTAGTAATTAATACTGCATAGTAAGTAATACTGCGTAGCAAGTAGTACTGCGTAGCAAGTAGTACTGCGTAGTAAGTAGTACTGCGTAGTAAGTAGTACTGCGTAGTAAGTAGTACTGCGTAGTAATTAATACTGCGTAGTAAGTAGTACTGCGTAGTAAGTAGCACTGCGTAGTAATTAATACTGCGTAGTAAGTAGTACTGCGTATTAAGTAGTACTGCGTAGCAAGTAGTACTGCGTAGCAAGTAGTACTGCGTAGTAAGTAGTACTGCGTAGTAAGTAGTACTGCGTAGTAAGTAGTACTGCGTAGCAAGTAGTATAGCGTAGTAAGTAGTACTGCGTAGCAAGTAGTACTGCGTAGCAAGTAGTATAGCGTAGTAAGTAGTACTGCGTAGTAATTAATACTGCGTAGTAAGTAGTACTGCGTAGCAAGTAGTACTGCGTAGTAAGTAGTACTGCGTAGTAAGTAGTACTGCGTAGTAAGTAGTACTATGTAGTAAGTAGTACTGCGTAGTAAGTAGTACTGGGTAGCAAGTAGTACTGCGTAGTAAGTAGCACTGCGTAGTAATTAATACTGCGTAGTAAGTAGTACTGCGTATTAAGTAGTACTGGGTAGCAAGTAGTACTGCGTAGTAAGTAGCACTGCGTAGCAATTAATACTGCGTAGTAAGTAGTACTGCGTATTAAGTAGTACTGCGTAGCAAGTAGTACTGCGTAGTAAGTAGTACTGCGTAGCA
This sequence comes from Lymantria monacha, assembly GCA_905163515.2. Classification (NCBI taxonomy): domain Eukaryota; kingdom Metazoa; phylum Arthropoda; class Insecta; order Lepidoptera; family Erebidae; genus Lymantria; species Lymantria monacha. The sequence goes on from LR991087.1 coordinate 6,941,949, forward strand.
AGTAGTACTGCGTAGTAAGTAGTACTGCGTAGTAAGTAGTACTGCGTAGTAAGTAGTACTGCGTAGTAATTAATACTGCGTAGTAAGTAATACTACGTAGTAAGTAAAATTTATTAGGTCACAACTTTATTTTTGATGTAGTAATCAATTTTTCTTTTACATTCTTCTCTCCACGGAAGAAATTTCAACATCATCCTTAGGATATGTTCATACATTATTCTGTTTAGTTTAGTATCAATATTTCCACTAGATATCTATGTACTTATGGCAATGAAGATATTATTTCAGTTTTATATTTTTTTTATTGATATATCAATATTTTTTTCTATACCTGGAGAACAATAATATTTACTTGGTTAAAAGGTATCCTATGTTCTTTTCTATACATCTGATATTTTATATGGTCAATTTCAAGGCGATTGAGTTGCGGTTAAGTTACGATGTAAATTTGCCGTCCTTACTCAATCAAAATAAATTAATATCAACTAAATTAAAAAAAAACTCAAATACGCATTTATTTAATTTAGAATTATACATTATAATAATGCTGAAATTTAAATACAAGTATTAAAATTGTTGATATCATTTAAGCATCCGACTAAATCCTCAAAGGAGTGATTACTAATTAACAGTAAGTAATTAGTGTCTAAGTCAAATTAAAAACATGAAACGCTCTTCATATGAAGCTATACATATACAAATAAGGTTTGTAAAAGGCACTATAATTATGTTTACATGTCATTATTACTAAGCCCGTATTGTTATATCTCTAGAACATGTTATGTTTGTTGAGGTGTGGTAAGAGAAATATGTATTTAAGTAAGCATACATTCTAATGTATTTGTTTATTAAATTATGTATTGAATGCTAATTTTGATTTAAGTTTTATTAAACTTAATTTAATCATTTACACTCTGTGATATGTGGGTTAGAAGAAACTATGTATATACGTATCTATAACTTTTTATTAATATTGTTAAAACTGGCTGAGGGATCATAGGCAGAATGGGCAGTAGTGTAACCTTTTAGACTCGTAGGTTCTATTTCCACGAATTGCAATACCTACATTGTACTACCCACAAATTGTTTTTTTAGTGTTTGGGTGTTATTTGTATTCGTTAATGATAAGTTTTTAAAGACTCCCGAAATACAATTTTTTTTTAAGACACCACCCTGCACTAAGGAAAGAATCCTTGTATTGCGGGGGACTTTATAAACATGCAATTAACGCAGAAAAGTAATTTTTCTCCCCCAGACTCAGAATAATACTTTACCCAGACTCAGAATAATACTTTATGGATCTCACAAAGTATTATCCTGCGTAGGAATCGAACCCACGGCACTGGCACAGAAGGTCGGTATTTTATCCACTACGCCATCTGTGCAGTCAAAAATTAGATTATAAAGATTAGATCCTTAGGCTTATTTCTTTATAAACAAAAATAAAAACCTAGGAAGGCAGAAACGAATCATTATCCATTTTTGCATTGCTCGTGATTCCTGAACCTAGGGTTTTATGATTCACATTCTTATGTTACTACATAAAGGATATTCCGTGTGGATGGAGTAAGAATACAATTTATAACCCTTCTATTTTATCCTTGCGTATCGTAAAAAACGATTAAGCGATATAATATGCATATGATATCTATGCAAGAGAAAGTAAACTCGAAATAAAAAAATCTTATCTTTTGATCATCGTGGTATATTGCAAAGGAAGCTTCATCCCAGCAGTGGGATGTGTATAAGCTGGAATGATGAGGATGCAGATTTTTATATAAATTGCCTATTATTTTGATATTTTGAAATATCATACACATAAGTAAAAAAATGCAGATGTGTTAATTGCGAAATACGAAACATGCGGATGGTCGGTTATTTTTTGTAACAGATCATTGAATACGCGAAATATGGACAAGCTGGTTGCGGCAACAGGAGGGTGGAACTTAGCGTATGGGCGGTAACGGATGAGTGAGCGCTGGCTAGAGCGTTCAGCTGACAGGGCCTTACATTCAATGCCCTGGCTCATTCGCGCGCTGTTTGCCGCTCAGTACGCACGGTCTTTTATCGCTCTACAATATAGAATCGTACTCTACGTAAACTTTGACTAAACTTTCGAGTCGTCGAGAAAAGTGCGTAGTGTTTTGAACTAAAATTGGATGCAATTTGTGCAGTTTATTTTAATACTCTGTGCTGTGACGTAGATTTGTGTTTTTTTAAGTCAGCTGATTTGTTTTGGATATTGGCAGTTTAACGTGTATTGGATGATATTTTGATTTACTTATGGGTAAGTTTTAGAATATATTTTAATTAATATTTTCTTTCTTTATTTATAATAATAAATATTGAGGAAATTTTACTAATCACTATAGGTATATGATATGTTCTTACATTTGTAAGATGAAAGTATTTATTTTAATTAATAATGGGGTAACGAAATAAATATTTTATAATTTTTAAATGAACGCCATGCATTCAAATAATTTGAAATAAATTGTAATAAAATACATAATACATATTATATATTATATTTTTACATAAACAAAGTTTTAATTTTTTTTTTGATAATTATAAAGGTAACTGTATATTTTTAAGCTTCTTAATTTGAACTTATAGAAGGCGCTGTTAATGCTTATCAGTATTTTTTTAGAGTAATAGGGGTAGGATCTATCGGATTATATACGAGTAGTCATAATTATCTCAGCCCACATAACTGCGATTGTTAGGTGCGGGACTTCTCCATAATAGGATGAATGTTGATCTACTGTACTACGCTGCCTGGTCAGACGTTAGTTCAGGATTTATTGCGAGTTTTCCTTCTTTTGAGATGCAGTTATAAGCAAATTGTATCTTTTAGTCATCTTTTGATTTGACTGGACACCCATGAGCTAGATGGTGGGGGCGGTGAATTGTTTTCTTACTCCATCAAGAGAATTATATTAGCTGGTCATCATTTTCCTACTCTTATTCCAATTACTTGGGATCGATTCAATATGTATTCTTCTTTCATAGCACATATTGTAAAAGAATTATATTAGCTGGTGTATAATATAAATTGATTCATTAATTCAAAGTATGATTACGTCTTATTTGCAATTTATTTTTCCTTTTTTTTTAAATCTTCATTTTAAATTAAAGAATAAAACCATGTATCGTTATTAAGTTCATATAATTAGCTTATAAAAAAAAACACTTAAACTTAGAACTATCATTGGTGGATCGCATATAGAATTATCTTGGACAGGAATTGAGCTCATTACGTTCAGCATGGGCGATCGGTATTGTAGATGGCGTGGTAGTTAATACCACGCCATCTACGATTAATAATTTTCATTTTTAGTATATAGCGTGTTCCATTATATCATAGTTTTTCAAGCAGTAGGACCACGCTGTTGACAGTTTTCTGTGCACAGGCACGAGCCGGTCCGTCTGGGGTAGTACCACACTCTCGCAGAAGATTGACGTCTGAGGAATGGCAATTGCGCTTCGTTTGGTGAGCGAGAGAGCCGGATGCCCAACTGGGTAGGTTTGGGAATTGCAATGGTAGGCAGCGGTTTAGCTATACCCTTGGTATAGCAAGGTCCATGGGCGGCAGTGACACTTACCATCAGGTGTGCTGCTTGCTCGTTTGCCACCATTAGCAATAAAAAAAATATTATTTTGACAATATGTTTTTATGCTAGATCTTAAAGAAGAATCTTTTGAGAACTAAATGTTCCTAAGCTTTACGTTCTTCCTGAAAAGGTCCAACGGGTCCCTCAAGAGGGTGTTATCGGTGGCTTAGAATATATGACTTAAATTAAACTTAATAACATATGGAATACGTACAGTGCATTTTAATCACCATATTTTAATGAATAATTGATATTTGAATAATTTTATTACTTTAACCTATTTAATAAATATACAGCATGTTATTAATAAAGTAATAAAAAGCGGTAAATACTGAAAGTACTGAATATGTTATTTTCTTACTATGGTTAATAATTTTACTCTATTTTTACTGAGCTGTGTGGTAGCGGTTACGATTACTACCAACCCTTACTTTGCTCGTGGATGTCGTAAAAGACGACTAAGAGCCTTATAAAGACCTGGGCCAACTCCATCTGATGCCGTTTGGTCAACATATACATTCATCAAGGAGGGTTGACGTCTGGCAGGCGGCCGGTCATAAAACTATTTCCAATAACTTTTACAATAATTATGTACTATGAAAGAAGAGTAAATATTGTATCGATCCCAAGTAATTGGGATAAGAGTAGGAGAATGATGATGGTTAATAATTTTACTAAATAATTAAATTTTCCCTTATTATTTTCAATTTTACTTTAGTTTTTAAAAAAAAATAGGTACTTTATTGTAATCTTTATATATATAATTCTACTGTAGGTGTACATGTCACTGAACTCCTCCTAAACGGCTGGATCGACTTTGTTGATATTTTTTATGTTTGTTCAAGTGGATTTGCGAATGGTTTAAATTGGCAATTGGACCCGGTAGATGGCACTGCAATTGAGTTATGGGATTTTTACTTTTCATACCTTGACTCTTAGGTGGAAGGAAGTTTGCCGGATCCGCTAGTGTTTGATATTTTTTTTAACAAGATGGTTTTTTTAACCACATATATTTTTACTGCAAGGTTGCATTCCCTGTGAAAAGCATACTACTTTCGGATATAAAAATGTATTTCGAATTAGTGATTGAGCTTTTCTTAGTAAGAAAACAATCTTTTCTTTTTGCGGATTTAGTAAAGATGAGTAAGGAATATAGAGGTCAGTGACGGCTGCTCTAGTAATTATCTCGTGATTCAGTCCCGCTTGTGAGTCCAAACATAATCTTTCATCATGGTAGTCCTCCTGCTCTTATCTCAATTAGTTGGGGTCGTTGAATGGTTACTCTTCTTGAAAGACAAGTAGAAGAAAAAATGTGAGCCGTCATGGGACGCCTGGCAGATGTGAAACATCGTGTGTGTACAAGTAATATGCATAAAAGATAATATTATTACAGGAATTAAATATAGCCTAATGAAAAAATGAAGTATTACGAATTTCTTACAGAAAATGGTAACTTTATTTAATAAACATTTATTTACATGTGATATAAAAACGCAGGTTATGTGTACCGTAGTAAACAACAACGTCGAACTGAGTGAGAAGCCACACCGTACACTCTACTACATATAAAATATATATACATGTATACCTCAGTATAGCGTGGCGACCCGTCGCCACACCGTACACTCTACTACACATAAAATATATATATATGTATACCTTAGTATAGCGTGGCGACCCGTCGCCACGGCAAGCGTCGCCACGCCAACAATTCGGTTTACAAGTGAGCCTATAGATGTTTCACATCAAAAACTATGGATTGTACATATTATAGAATGTTAGGAAATTTTTTATGACCGGTCGATTGCCTGAGGTCAATCCTTCTTGGGAATGCAATTGTTGACCAGAGGTTATTAGATGGAATTGGCTCAAGTCGGTGTAAGTCTCTTACTCGTTTTTTAAGACACCCACGAGCAGTAGAAGAGATAATAGTAATCGCAGACACCACCATATATGCTGTATCATCTTCTATGCTGTTTTTCTACTAATTTCATGCCATTATCATCATTATCATTTGCCTGCCCTCATCCCACGCTAAGTGGGGTCGGCACAACATGTTCTTGCCTTCCATAATCTTCTATCAGCCGTCATATCTGCACTCACAACTTTCATACACATATCCTCGTTTACACAATCCATCCATCTCTTTTTGGGTCTCCCACGATTCTTACGCCCTTCCACAAGCGTATTGATAACCCTCCTTGTCACATGGCTTCCATCCCTCCTCATCACATGTCCATACCAAGACAATCTCGCGCTCATAAACTTCTCTATTACGGGTGCTACTTTCAAACTTCCCCTAATATACTAATTTCATGCAATCATCATTCTCCTACTCTTGCCCCAATTACTTGGTGTAGATATAATATGTACTCTTCTTTCATAGTCCATATTGTAAAAGTTATTGGCATTAGTGTTATGACCGGCCGCCTGCCAGACGTCAACCCTCTTTGGGAATGTAATTGTTGACCAAACGGCATCAGATGGAGTTGGCCCAGGTCGTTATAAGGCTCTTAGTCTTTTTTTACGACATCCACGAGCAAAGTAAGGGTTGGTATTCTAAGCCGCTACCACACAGCAATTACTAATTTTACAAAAACTAATTTCATGCAATATATTTAGAAATTATATTAACTGTGTGGTGGCGGCTACGAATACTACCATCCCTTACTTTGTTCGTGGATGTCGTAAAAGACGACTAAGAGCCTTATAACGACCTGGTTCAACTCCATCTGATGCCGTTTGGTTAACAATTGCATTCCCAAGGAGGGTTGACGTCTGGCAGGCGGCCGGTCATAAAAAATATTGCCAATAACTTTTCCAATATGTATCTACTATGAAAGAAAACTACTATACATATTGTAACGACCCCAACTAATTGGGATAAGAGTAGGAGAATGATGAATGATGATTTAGAAATTATATTATCATTTTATATCAGAATTTGCAAAAAAGTCTAAGTGGTAGGACGATTGAAATGGATTCCCAATAGTTTTGGATTCGAGTCCCACGTATGACATTCATTTTTCGTTCATAAACAAGTTTTTATAAACAACTTAGCATTTTAAATGTTAAATTTCAATAATTTGGATAACAGGGGTGACATTCATTATTTGTTCGTAGACATTTTTTTATAAATAACCCGCTTTGTATTGGTAGGCAGCGGCCAAGCTATTGGCCGGCCCTTGGTATTGTAAAGATCCATGGGCGGCAGTGACACTTATCATCAGGTGTGTTTTGTCTGCTCGTTTGCCATTTTAAGCAATAAAAAAAACCCAGCGCGTTAAATGCTAAATTTCAGTAATTTGAATATGAGAATTTGCATTGAATTTGAGAATTATATTCCCAATATGGTAGTTTATTGGAGTAATTTAAGCTAAAAATGTTTAAATTGACAATATCTAAGCATTCCGCCGGGCTTGGAACAAAACCAGTCCATCTGACGTATGTCAGCGTGGTGTAGTAAATAAATTTAGCTATTGTGAAAGATACACAATAGGAGGTATGTGGGGGTCGAAGAAAAGCGATTGATAACTTAATCTGTCTTTTTTACGAGGTGAAGAATATTTATTTTTATTGTCTGTGGTCGGCACGAGACCATCCGATGAAAATAGTATCTAACCACATGCTTAAAGTACTAGCCGACCCATTTATGACTGCAGATAAGCTCTAAACGTGGCTAACTATACATAACTATATACAAGAAAGTAATCTTCGATTTCGATCATTATATTCACGTAGCGTAGTAGTTTTACTATTTGTTAAAAAGTTTGCGCACTGCGTATAATCCTAGTACGAACTTCAGGCAGGCAGGTAATACTACAAAGAAGTAGAAAGTAGGACCAATTTATTGAAAGTTTTGGCAAGGTTTAGTACATATGTAGCTCTTATAATGTTTTCTCTTAACCAGATCTAGATGATCAAGCTTGGATTCAATACGAATATAAATCAGATATTGTGTAAAATGCATATTCGACCAATCACACGAATCGCCACACTTGACAGGAGGGGCGAAAATCACGTCTAATGCATATTCGGCCACTCAATCAAATTTTTTTTCCATTTATCGAATCGCCACATTTGGTATTTGGGACTGCAATCGCATTCGGTGTTGTTGACACATTGTGTTATCTATCCGTTACCATGTAGCATTAATAATATCAAAATTAGTTGTTATATATAATCGAATTTATTTTATACGTAATTATTGTTATAGATAATTTTGTTGGAGAATTTTTAGATAGGCAGTTAAGCATATAAGTAAATCAATATCTGGATGACCGAGCTTTTTCTCAGTATTTTCTTTTTATTGTGTTTTAAAGATATATTTCAATATAATGAAAATAATTAATTAAAATTAATTAATTAAATAATTAATTAAATTAAAATACATACATACATATCATCACGCCATATCCCTTGCAGGGTAGGCAGAGAGAACAGAGTGCCAGAGAACTCTATCTCTGCATACTTCACTCGCTTCCTCAACATTCATAATTAAATTAAAATAATTAATGAAAAGGGGTCTACGCGTGAATGTGAGCAAAACCAAAATAATGGTCTTTGAAAGAGATGAAGCCAGAACAGATGTAAGAGTAACAATAGGTAATGATGTACTAGAGCAAGTGGATGAATTTGTATATCTTGGATGTGGATTTCGCAGAGATGGAAGGTACACCACTGATATAGAGCGAAGAGTGAATGCGGGAAATAGAGTGAACGGAGCGTTGGGGTAACTTCTCGACAGCCACCACCTCAGCCAGAAGGCATGTGTAGCAATACATAACGCAGTACTTGTCCCAACATTACTGTATGGAAGCAAGAGTTGGATATGCAGAAAAGAGTATGAAAGTAAAATTAATGCGGTCGAAATGCGATCTCTGTGGAAAATCTGTGGAGTTAGGCTGACCGACCGCATTCGTAACGACGACGTAAGAGAGCGAGTAGGTATGAAAGAGAGTATTGGTGTAAAGTTGCGAAAGGGAATGCTCCGATGGTACATGTGGAAAGAATGCCGAACGAACGTCTGGTTAAAAAGATATACAATGCAAAAGTGGAAAGGTGTAGGTACCGGGGGAGACCGAAACTAATCTACCTAGACCAAATTGGTCACGTACTGAAGGAAGGTGGAGTCAAGAGTCTCCGAAACCGGCGAGCGTGTATGAAGAGAATTATGAATGTTGAGGAAGCGAGTGAAGTATGCAAAGATAGAGTTCTCTTGCTCTCTGTTCTCTCTGCCTACCCTGCAAGGGATATGGCGTGATGATATGTATGTATGTATGTAATTAATTAAATAATAATAAAAAAAAATAAAAAGTCAAAAAGTAATAAAATAGAGAAATAGGATCCGAATCGGCCTCGATTAGACTGCTCGATGATCTATTTGAGGTGTCTTAATGACAGCGTCAAAATTTGCCTTCATATTTTAATAGTTGTCAGCCAACGCAAAATTATATTTTTTAATTTCCTGAAAATATTGAAATACAATATTTTCTAATGAAACTTAGCTAGATCGATTAGTCGTACCCGGAACCCCCTGCATGCTAAATTTCAAGAAAATTGTTGGTGCCGTTTTTGAGATAAAGAATATATATACAAGAATTGTTCGTTTAGAGATGTTACATAGGTGTGGATAATCTCTTTTTATCTTTTTTTATATAACAACCTTAAGCCTTATTGATTAGTATCATAATGATTAATAGAAACTTTATTGGTGACAGAACTAATATTATGTTTAAAGTTAACGCCCAACGTTAAAGAAATAATCCTGGAATTGGGAGGGACTTATATTAACATATAATTTGACGAACACAAATTACATCCAGAGAAATACTGTATCACAATAGCACGGTGGGTTGGTATTTTAACTATCACGCCATCTATACAGTATTAATATTATATCTTGTTGTAAATTAGGTCATAATACTGTATGTTTCTTTGAACATAAAGAAAAATCCCTTTTAAAAGGATAACAGTGAACATATTAAGAAATAAATCCATCTATGGGCCCTTCATAAATATATAATTAATGGAAACGGTATTTAAATTAAAAAAAAAACAATTGTGCAGGTAGGCAATTCTCACACTCTCTCACCTTTGGGCTTGACAGTCCACAACACTCACCACAGAAGTAAGTCGTTTCATCACTATCATCTATGCATTCGAAGTAATTTCTTTTTTTTTTTCAAGACTAAGGAAATAATCCTTTTATTGCGGGGGACTTTACAAACATGCAATTAACGCAGACAAATTACACCCACACTCAGAACAATACTTTGTGGATCACACCAAGTATTATCCTGCGTTGGTATCGAGCCCACGGCACTGGCACGGCAAGTCGGTATCTTATCCACTACGCTATCTGTGCAGCCATAGGTATTACCACACCTATTTTTATGCGTAGGTGTTAGAACAGAAATATTTCTTAAGGAACATAATGTTATGAGGGACCTAAGTCAATCATTGAATTGCATATTTCGAACAAAAGACCAAGTGAACTGTGTAAATGAAAAAAGAAATATTTTATCCACCGTCTACATCACTGGGTACCCTCATAAAACCCTCTGACAGTATCCAGACGGCTTAAAACTAGCACACGCTAGTAATTTTGATGACTGAATGTGAGTACAATAACTCCTATGTTCGCTTTGTAGTACATTTGTAAATTAACAAAGTATGAATGGAATTAATTTATTTTATGTTCATAATAATGTTACAACAGCCTATTGGTATATTGTGTGTGGTGAAGTAAGAATACAAATGAACATTTAATCATGGATATCTTAAAAGACAACTAAGGGATTAAGTAAATGACATCTATGCAATGACGGAATGTAATATTTTATAAATGGTGAGAGATTGGAACAGGTGAAAGAATTGGTTTACTTGGGTGTACTGTTTACTAGTGATGGTAAAAATTATGATGATGTTGACAGACGAGTTAATGCTGGTAATCAAGTGAATGGGGCACTGTATGCTTTTATGAAGAGTAGGAATGTGTCTAAGAAGGCATAAGGGATATTAATATGTACATAGGGGAGTATTAATGCCCACTCTCATGTATGACAGTGAAAGTTGCATTTGACAGAGAAGATATGAAAGTAGAATAAATACTGTAGAGATGAGAGCTCTTCGTAGTAGGTGTGGTGTAAATTTGAAAGATAAAATTAGGAATAGTGTTATAAGAGAGCGCTGTGGTGTGAATGAAGATGTAGCGACAAAGATAAAAAAGGGTATGCTGAGGTGGTTTAGACAAGTGGAAAGAATGAGTGAAGAAAGGCTGACTAAGCAAGTGTACAAAATGAGTGCGAGTGGGACGATTACAAATGGAAGACCACGTCGTAATTTTCTGGATCAAATTGAAGATGTATTGGCGAAAGGTTAGATTAAGAGTACGTGCAACCGTAGAGCATGCATGAAAACTGTGATGAGTGTGAATGAAGCGATTGAGGTATGTCAGCATCGTGGTTTGTGGCAATCTGTAGTCTCTGCCTACCCGTCTGGGAAACAGGCCTGAGGCTATGTATGTATGTATGTACATCTATGCAAAAGAAGGAATACTCGAAATCATCAACTTGCTGAATTTTTGTTCTCTTACATAGCTATTATATACATAATAGTCCCCTTGGTCGTCTTTTACGATACTTACAGGCAAAAAGTGGTGCATTATATTCTTACTCCATCACTATGGAGAAAATTTTTAACATTTATTTGATACTAGCAAATCTAACCCGTTTGTTTGTAGAAGTCGATATATCGCAGCGCCGCCTGGTGGCAAGTTACATCAATGAGGATAGCATATAAACCTTCTCTGTGAAAAAGAAAATATACATACCGATTTTCATAATGATCGGTCAAATAGTTTCCGAGTTTAGCGATGTCATATATATACAAACATTATTTTGTATAGATTAGAAGATGTTATTTTAAAGTATTAAGTTTTTGAAACAATCATCATTATCATTCCGGCTCATATATTCCCCACTGCTGGACTAAAGTCTTTACCAAAATAAAGGGGAAATTGATCTACCATACTATGTTGATTAGACGAAAGCCCAACTGGGGTGGGTTTGGGGTTTATATTGGTAGGCAGCGGCCAAGGTCGTATAGCTAGCTATACACTTGGTATTGCAAAGATCCATGGGCGGCAGTGACGATTAACATCAGGTGTGCTGTTTACCCGTTTGCCACCACAGGCAATAAAAAAAAGTCGATACCAATAGGTAATAGGGCTTTATTATGAGTTTTCTTCTGTTTTAAACTATAGTTTATTAGATTTTAAAATAAATAAAACTCAATTAAACCATTTATATTAGGTTATCTGTATAATTTTGTGTTAGTAATACCTTGTGCTAATACAGCTTCGGTGTGACCATTTGTGAAATAATTTTGGCCAATTAGCGTTTATTACGTTGTATGCTAATATGACTTAATTGGGGCGGTGCCTTGGATGGCATTATCATTTATATTTATATATATAAATGATAATGCCATATATGTGTGTGTACATATATGTGTTATTTATATTTTGTTTAGTTAGTATCATGAGGAATTTAGAATATAAATTTCCATGACTAAATTTTCCTCTTAGAGGTAAATAAATTGACACGCATATTTATTTTAACTCCTTATTAGTGATAGGACACTGCTGTTAGTTTTCTATCTGCAGTCACGGGCCAATCCATTCGGGGTAGTACCACACTCGCGCAGAAAATCGACGTCTGAATAGTGGCACTTTGTTGTTGCACTTTGTTGATCTAGCTATACCCTTGTTATTAAAAAGGGCAATGAGCAGTAGTAACACTTACCATCAGCTGTGTTTCGTGCCCGTTTGCCACCATGATCAATAAAAAAAAATCTTATCTTTATTATACACTTGTCCTAATTATTTGGAATCGACGCAATATGTACTCTTTTTTCATGGTACATACCAAGAAGACATATTTGCAGGACTGCTGACTTGTTGAGCAGTGTCCTTTTCCTCATTTGTGGTGGGGACGTCACTGTATTTATTTTATTGGAGTTTACTCCTTAAGAATCGATTTTCATATAAGGCGCCCGGTATGAGAAAAATTTGAGGAGTAAAATCTAGTGATCGAATGACCTCGTTACGTTTTTGGTGCGCAACCTATTCTGCGCACTTTTCACTTTCTGACGTGAGATAATATTTCACTGAACAGTTTTAATAAATGTAAATAATAATCGTACTTAAGAAGTAAACTCCAGTCGTGCGTCGGAGCTGACACACACACTTTTTTATTTTTTTATTTTATTTTATATTTTTAAGTAGTTACTATTTAAGCTTGCAATGTGTCCTTTTCATGAGTGGAGAAATAAATTATTTTTCTTTCTTTTCTTTCTTTTATATTGCGTGGGCCCCAAGTAATTGGGATAAGAGCAAGATGATGATGATGATGATCCTTTACGACCGCCACGGAAAATGAAGATCTGTATTAAATTAAACTCTCTATTCATTACTACAAGGAAGTTCAGTGTAAGAGTATATAATTTTCTTTAATAAAAAGTACTATCAGAATATTTAAGTGATATAAGTAATGAAAGAGCTTCAATCCGCTTAGTACAAAGTTGTATGACCAAGTACTATCGGCAACTACTCCCCCTTAAAATTATAGACTCGCTACTTATATTATTAATTATTATTAATAATATTTTAACATACATACATACATATCATCACGCCATATACCTTGCAGGGTAGGCAGAGAGAACAGAGTGCCAGAGAACTCTATCTTTGCATACTTCACTCGCTTCCTCAGCATTCATAATTCTCTTCATACACGCCCGCCGGTTTTGGAGACTCTTGACTCCACCTTCCTTCAGTACATGACCGATCTGGTCTAGGTAGGTTAGTCTCGGTCTCCCCCGGTACCTACATCCTTCCACTTTCGCATTGTATATCTTCTTAACCAGACGTTTGTTCGGCATTCTTTCCACATGTCCGAACCATCGGAGCATTCCCTTTCGCATCTTTACACCAATACTCTCTTTCATACCTACTCGCTCTCTTACGTCGTCGTTACGAATGCGGTCGGTCAGCCTTACTCCACAGGTTTTCCGCAGAGATCGATCGAGATAATATTTTAAACTTGCATTTTAAACATTTGAAATAAAACTATTTTATTGATTTTAATGTTTTTATTTAATGTATAATTTCTCGACGTTTTGAACACTTTTAGTCTCATCATCATCATCATCTCAGCTCATATGTGTCTCACTGTTGGGCTGGAGCCTCCTTCATAAATGAAGGGAAATTGACCTACTATACCACGCTGATCAGACGTGTTGGTATAGGGTTTTTTTTTCGAGTTTTCCTTCTCTTGTATAGATTATTATATGTATTTTATATCCCTTAGTCGTCTCGTACTATCACCCACAGGTAAGATAGAGGGTGGTGAATTGTATTCTTACTCCGTCACCACACTTTTAGTCTACGAACGTTAAAACAGTAATACTTTTATTTCAAATGTACGGTACCGCAATGGTTACTGACCATTTCGTTCCTTTTTTTTCATTCCCCCTTCCTTTCTTTACTGTGATAATTATGAAAATCGATTAAGAGATTTAGTAGATACAAATGATACATTAATATTGATGACTAGCTTCTGCCCGCGGCTTCGCCCGCGTAAAAAGTAACTTGCCTAAAGTTTTTCATCCCCTATTTTTATTTTACCCCTTAAGGGTTTATTTTTTACAACATGTTAATGTCATATTTATTTATTAGAAATAAAAAAATAATCAAAGCCTAAAAATAAGTTTCAAGCTTCTGGCTTTAAAAATTACGATACTTTCTTACAACTTTTCAGCCCCCTTTACAATCCTTTTTTGCATTAAAAAGTAGCCTATGTCCTTTATCAGGCTCTAGACTATCTGTGTTCCAAATTTAATTTAGATCGGTTCAATAGTTTTGGCGTGAAAGAGTGACAGACAGACAGACAGAGTTATTTTCGCATTTATAATATTAGTAAGGATTTAATGTCACACTTATGTTAGACAGCTACCGCTGTCATACGCGCGCACACACAAATTAATAGAGAATAGTGGCGTAGTATCACGGCATGACCGCATTTGCCTTAGTACCTACCTAACCCAATCTATCATTTCCAGTAGTCGACATAATTTTACTGCCAAGGCGCGTAAAAAGATGTTTCATATCACAAACTTTCAATACCTATCTATTATATACAGGTATTATATACTATACCTGGATATAATATATGTTATTAACAAATCGATAGTGCTGTCAAAAATACAACAATCATCAACGATGACTGCTCTCACGACTTTACATGTGTTCGGGTCGCACAATCGGCGATCATAGATTTCTTGCCATATTTCTGTAGTGCGCCCGGTTGCTGCCTGACCACAGCACTGCGCACTCTTATCGTTCTAACTTTTGAAACATTGTACCAAACGACACGCGTTAAAAGGCAAAAAATATGTAATTTAAATATCGAAAGAAATAAAAGCATTTGTTTGCATAAGAATCAATTTGTTACTATAAAATGTGCATCGGCAATAAATACCAAATTATTTTGAATTTTTAATTTACTATTTTAACGATAAATGCTTAAATATTAAAAATACATATATGCTGTCGCGGAGATTTTTGTAGAACTATTTAAGAGGTACATTTCCACAATATATAACATTTGTCTAACCTTCAAGATCTTTGCAGTGTATGCAAAAATAATTCGCAGATGGGTGTTTTTTTCTGTGTTAAGCGATTTTTATCGTTATATTTTAGCCAATTTACAAAATATCTTTATACATTATAGCCTATGTGTTATTCTGATGTATATAGCTTATATTACTATAAAGTTTCATCAAAATCAATTCGGTAGTTTTTGCGTGAAAGAGCAACAAAGATGTTCACATCCATACATTATTACAAACTTTCACGTTTATAATATTAGTAGGATATAAATGCCTTAGGTGTCACTTAAAAATTAGGTGGCTGTTATTGAAAGCGAAAAGCAGTCTACTATTTTTATTGAGCGTGGATATAAACTATGATTAATTGACTTCATAGTCATCCTAGTTTATATATTGCTGGATTTGAGCCTCCTCAGAATAGGAGCGAAATTATTGACTACAGCAGGCTTATCAGACGGTTTGTCTTTGGGTTTTGTTTCGAGTTTTGCTTCTCTTGCAGTGATGATATCTGCTCGGGTCGCACCCACTTTCGTGATCACCGAGAGGCAAGGATATAGGATGGGGTTGTGACGTATCTTTTACTTATTTCATTGCAGCTCGGTAAGTTTATCTCTATTTTAACTTAATCACTAATTAATAAGTGTAGTTATTACACAATAAAGTGTTTATATTTTTTAACCTGTTTGAATAAGTGTTAGATGTTTGCATATTATTATAATTCATACAGATGTTGGTGGAATGACTCGCAAGCTGATCACGACGGCAGCTGGCATCGATCAGATACCATTTAAAATGCAGACACATTTTGATATATACGTAGAAAACATTTCGCTTTTTAACATACAATTATTTAAATAGTAAGTATATTGCTTTTAGAGAATGCCAGAAGATATATTTTTTTTTTTACTTTAATTTTGTTTATGTTCTAAATTCTTGCTATTAATTTTCGTAAATGCAGATACAGAATGCTGATCTAAATTTTTTTCTTCGTCTCTATACAACCTAGTGTTTGTTATAGATATATTGCAGTGGAGAAAAATTAAAGAAATATAACATGCGGGTCAAAATAGATTAATATTAGGTAATTTTGAGATATGCTGTGTGGTAGCGGCTACGAATACTACCAAACCTTACTTTGCTCGTGGATGTAAAATACGACTAAGAGCCTTATAACGACCTGGGTCAACTCCATCTGACGCCGTTTGATCAACAATTACATTTCCAAGGAGGGTTGACATCTGGCAGGCGACCGGTCATAAAACTATTGACAATAACTTCTACAATATGTATTATGAAAGAAGAGTACATATTGTATCGACCCCAAGTAATTGGGATAAGAGTAGGAGAATGATGATTTTGAGATATTTCTGTTGTAATGAATAGTTTGTTTACAATTTTAATGTCCCATATATTAGGGTACAACTCATTATCTCTTGTACAATCTAAGAATGGCTTTCAATACAAAAAAAAACCACAAAGCAATCATGAGGGCTGCGGACAGAAGTGAAAACTTAAACCTATGTAAAAAATAAAACAAAAAAGCGTGCCACAGGGCGTATGTATGGGTGTGACCATACCATAGCCAGCCCTTAAAAAATAACTATTAAAAACTATTGAATAATTGATAATAATTAATAATAACAATTATTACATATAAATTGAATATTACTATACTACTACACAACGACACAGCAGTGAAGAGCAGCTGACTGTATCTCTCTCGCTCGGGTATACTCGGTGGTCCCGAGTTCACCCGATCAAGCCTTTCACCGCAGAGCGTAACGGATCAGCCTCACTTACAGCCTACGAAAATATCTGTGTGCGGTGCGCCAAAAGAAGTTTTCACTTCAAAAACGGGAGGTGATCTTTCAAATACTTATAAAAAAATAACCAGCATACAAAAATAAAATCAAACAACTAAGTAATATAATGATAATTTATTATTAATAATAACTACGAAACTTTATCCGTATCATTCTGCTTTACGTTTACTGCTGAATCCCAAAAAAATCTCTTATTACTAGCTGGGCGTATAGTCTTATCATAGGCGACACTCGTTCATTTTTATTGAGTTAGTTGCTATAGCAATTCGGTATATTTTTCATACGTTATTTGACAGGAAATTTGCGGGGTCTCATACTCGATATAATTTTATGTTATTGAATTCTAGCGTAGAAAAAGTTATGTGAATCGATTATTCCAGCGTTTATTTTTTTTTCTTATTTGCTAATTGTTACCACTGTTTTCTTGCACATTAGTTTTTTTTTATTATTGTAAGAAATTTAATAGCATCATTACATAGGCATTTATGCCAAAGCTTTATTTATCAGTAATCAATTAATTGCACAGATGGTGTAACTATTAAGATCAACCTTTCGTGTCAGTGTAGTGGGTTCGATTCCTATGCCGGACAATAGTTCGTGTGATCCACAAAGTGTTGTTCAGAGTCGGGGTGTAATCTGGCGTCGTTAATTATATGTTTGTAGAGAATCCCGTAATACAAGGATTATTTTCTTAGTGCAAGCAGGTGGTATCTTTTTTTTTTTTTCAAAAAAAAAAGAAAACAAATTTTAAAGTAATTGTTCGTTGGTAGGTTAAATCGATGCTTTTGGCCCTTGGTTATATACGCAAATAACATATTCGTTAAGACTCTGAAGTAGAAAATTTTGTGATTTATTTTTATTTTTAGTTACAATCGAGTAATAATATGAAGCATTGAAGTTTCCAAAGGTTTTTTTTATATTATCGTATTTGAGCAAGTCATGTTGTTGTATCTATAAAAAAAGTGTGTGTCAGCTCCGACGCACGACTGGAGTTTATTCCATAAGTACGATTATCAAAACAGGCGGGAAAAAAGCTCATTTGACTAAAAATAATATATATATATATATATATATATATATATATATATATATATATATATATATATATATATATATACATTTGTTAAAACTGTTCAGTGAAGTATTATCTCACGTCAGAAAGTGAAAGGTGCGCAGAATAGGTTGTGCACCAAAAACGTAACGAGGTAATTCGATCACTAGATTTTACTCCTCAATTTTTTCTCATACCCGGCGCCTTATATGAAAATCGATTCTTAAGGAGTAAACTCCAAAAAAGTGATTCAATTATTTCTTTTATTCAATATCAATTTTATTCTCTGTAATTATTTGTAGAAAAGGTAAACATATGGTAAACATTGATATTTCATAATTAATATACTTTAGCACTTCCTCATCTTTATATTATATAAAACCGTATCAATATTATGCAAATTTACAACCAAAACGTATTATTTAATATGACCACATGACATTTGTCGTTCCCGCCAAAAAAAAAAATATTTCGATTTAGTTTACAACCATGAGATTTTCGTGTTAAAAAAAGTAAAACAAAATGTTCTTACTAGGACAATCTTTGAAGGAATATTATTCTTATAAATATTTATTTCTACTACAGAGTAAAATAGGCAGATTTCATCTTCAATTTTTCTTCATATAATCTGCGTATATACATTATCCAAAGTTAAATGTTTTCCAAAATATTTGAAGTCAAATCAAACCATTTGGTATCTAACGATAATTTCATCTTATTTAACGCGTTCTATTTAATGTGATATTCGAACGTTGCGTAGATACGGGTTCTGAACGGCATTTTAAAGTTGGAACAGGTGCTTAGAGATAACATTACATATGATCTGAGCTTAATGTATGATAATATGTAAAGTTATATCAATTATATTAAACATGATAAATAATAATAAATTTAGACTATTTATAAATACCCGATACGAAACGAAAAATGATGTCACAAGAGGGGTTCGAACCCGCACCTATTGGGAATCCGGCCCAACCGTGCTGCCACTTACACCATCGTGAACTATTTTAGGACATGCAAATTTCGAATCATATTATATCTTACGTCTTCAAGGTGACGTATGCCATCTATCGGACAATGTTTACACATTGTATAGACTTAATACTTCAAACTTTACAGTTAGAATTGTATTAAACGATGACACAACCTTGTTATTCAAATTACTGAAAATTTTTAGCATTTAATATGCTTAATTATTTATAAATACCCGATACGAAACGAAACGAAATAATTAAGCATATTAAATGCTAAAAATTTTCAGTAATTTAAATTTAGACTAATTATGGTAATGATGATGAAAAAAAAACAGAAATCTGTTTATTTACGCGAGTATTACATTACACATACATACATAGCCTCACGCCTGTTTCCCTGAGGGGTAGGCAGAGACTACGGATTGCCACAAACCACGATCCTGACATACCTCCATCGCTTCATTCACACTCATCACAGTCTTCATGCATGCTCTACGATTACGCGTACTCTTAATCTGACCTTTCACTAACACATCTTCAATTTGATCCAGGAAAGTACGACGTGGTCTTCCCCTTGTAATCGTCCCACTCACACTCGCTTTGTATACTTGTTTAGTCAACCTTTCTTTACTCATTCTTTCCACGTGTCCGAACCACCTCAGCATACCCTTTTTTATCTTTGTCACTACTTCTTCATTCATCCCGCAGCGCTCTCTTATAACACTATTCCTAATTTTATCTGTCAGACTTACACCACACATACTACGAAGAGCTCTCATCTCTACAGCATTTATGCTACTTTCATGTCTTCCCTGCCAAATCCAGCTTTCACTGCCATACATGAGAGTGGGAACTAATACGCCCTTATGTACAGCTAGGCGTGCCTTGTTAGATACATTCCTACTTTTCATAAAAGCGTACAATGCCCCATTCACTTTATTACCAGCATTTACTCGTCTTTCAACATCTTCATCATTTTTACCATCACTAGTAAACAGTACACCCAAGTATACAAATTCTTTCACCTGTTCCAATCCCTCACCATTTATAAAAATATTACATTCCGTCATACATTTATCCTTTTCAAAGACCATTACTTTCGTCTTACTTACATTTACTTTCATACCTTTTCTTTCAAAAGCATCATGCATAGTAGTTACCATCGCCTGTAAATCTTCAGCCGACGATGCAAGTAAAACCTGATCATCGGCATAAAGAAGACATTTGACGAGTAACTCATTCATTCTTAAACCACATTCATTATTTTTCAAATCTTGTAAACAGCTATCCATAAATAGGTTAAACAGCCACGGTGACGCTACACATCCCTGTCTGACACCGACACTGACACTGTACATTACACATTTGACATAAAACAATTTTTACGTATGTATCGTATTTTTATGTGATTTCTAATTTCCCCACGTTCAAATTACTAAAATTTAGCATTTAATATGCTTAATTGTTTATAAAAATCCGATAAAGAAGCGAAAAATTATGTCATAAGCGGGATTCGAACCCGCACCTATTGGGAGTCTGGCCCAATCGTGCTGCCACTTACACCACCGTGAACTATTGTAAGACATGGAAATCTCGCTTCGTATCATATTTACGTCTTTAAGGTGACGTGCGCCATCTGCCCGACAATGTTTCCCCACGTTTCGAAGACTTTATAGCGTTCGTGGTCACGGGAGGACTGTCAGAGTGTTAGATGTTGAGAACATAGTATGACAAAAAAAGATTTTATATTATAGTATACCTATTTGATTTTTTATCACATTATAAAACTAAATATAAAAAAATAGTTTCAAGTTTTCCTTCTCTTGTAATGATATCATATTCTTATATTTCTTATTCACATTTTACATTAGCAGGAAAGATATGAATAGTAAATAGAATGCTTATGCCAATACCACATCGAAAAATGAACTAACACAAAAATGCAATGGTTTAAAATCACTCCGTACTCAGCATAAACAAAAAAAAAAAATGTTTCCAGATTGTTGACTTTTATTGACATCGTAAGAAACAAGTGTAATCAGTGCCGTGTTGTGTCCAACATCCATGGGTACACAACGAACAATTTACCGGAAAGAATAGCTCTGAAACTCAAAGTAAAGAAAACTTGAAAGGTCTAATGAAATCGTATGAGTTCCTTGTAAGACTACCTTTTCTTTTGTCCACCCACTTCATTTAAGCTCTTTAATTAATTTATCAGGCTCATATATTTTTCTAAATTTTATATACCTACTCTTAAAATCGATTGAGTATATATAAGGGCGTAACTGTATAAGCAGCGAGCTTCAGTGTTAAGTATCTTGGGTTAGATACGCACGCTTTTTGCTCGAACAGACCACTGCGCCTTATTACGTAGGATTTAATTTTCTTTTCTATTAAAAAAAAATGCATTATATAGAATCATTTTTTTTAAGTTTATGGTAGCAAACGAGTAAGCAGTAAGGTCATTGAGAACCCATGAAGAATTAGTTCTCATGGCTGTATATAACAATACCAGAAACGCGATTCTCGAGCAAATAAAAACGAGAATAATCGGTCAAATGGAAACCAGAGAGTGTTTTTTTTTAATCAAGCTTACTGCAGCGCTCCTATTGGTAAGTGTCACTGCCGCCCATGGACCTTTGTAATACCAAAGGTATAGTTTAGGCCGCTGCCTGCCAATAAAATCCCCAAGCCCACTTAGTTAGGCATTTTTTTTTTTTTTTTTTTTTTGGTAACGCAGTGGTTGAAGAATGCATTTCTCGCACTTACCCCCGCCTCTCGGAAAAACAGACGAGGAGTTTTGGACTCGCTAGCCCCGTGGCTAGATTACCCACTAAACTCTTTCCACTGTGATCGCTGTTAGCCGGGAGGGCTTTGACAGCTTAACCGGACTATGGGTGAGCGCTGAGGGCTCTCAACCCGGTAATTAGTTAGGCTTCCGGCTCTCATGTGTTTTATATAATATACCAAATAATAATTAATTACCTTTAGATCATTAACTATTAAAGTATGATTATAATAATATACAAATAGGACCTAATTTTATGAATTGCTATTTGTGCTAGCAGTTTCGCTTTCGTTCATTACATTATCCATAAAATTCTCATGTTTTATTTAAATACACACGTAGTCTAATGGTATTAGAATTTTTTTTTAATTATCAGCAGGTATCATGACTACTGCTAGACCGCTTTCGCATAACACTAAGATATATAAAGGCTGAGAAAAGAAGAAAGCAGAGCTCAAAGGAATGTTAACCACTGTCCAGAACTTCAGCAGATGTAGTATTAATATTTAAAGATATATAAAAACTTCTCAATACAACAACGGATGAAAAAAGGAAATCTTGCATTGACAATATTTTGTCAATTAAAAAAAATTAATATTGTTATAATTAATGTCAAAAGGCCGGCCAATGATACGACTTGAGCAAAACCTAAAGTCGCAACTCTCGTATGCACTATACATACAGTTCTAAAAGAATTTCTTCATTATCAATAGATAAAAAATTAAGAGAAAGAAACCTTAAGCATATACATACATACATACATACATATCATCACGCCATATCCCTTGCAGGGTAGGCAGAGAGAACAGAGTGCCAGAGAACTCTATCTTTGCATACTTCACTCGCTTCCTCAACATTCATAATTCTCTTCATACACGCTCGCCGTTCGTTACGGAGACGTTAGAGTACGTTCGTACGTTTCGGAGACTCTTGACTCCACCTTCCAATAAGCATATATATATATATATATATATATATATATATATATATATATATATATATATATATATATATATATATATATATATATATATATATATATACATATATATATACATATATATATATATATATATATATATATATATATATATATATATATATATATATATATATATATATATATATATACACAATACAAAATAATATTAATATAGATAGAAACATAAAAGTATTTTATTATGATGAATGATGATGAAAACATACAGAATGAGAATAAAAATTAAAAAATAATAATAATTAAGTAATTCAAACTCATGTCAGAAAAAAATGATTGAAAACTATGTTGTGCAGATTGGAATACACTCGGATTAATTCATTAATGGGATTTTCATTCAAGCACCTTGTGGTAAACGACATTCTTTGTTTTTTGGTCAGGCGCAAGAACAAATAAAGCGGATGGTTTGCCGACACGTGAGCATGCCACGTACAATTGACCATCAGAAAAACATGCATTTTCTAGATTGAGGCCACAAATAGTCAAGGATATATATATATATATATATAGCTAAGGCAGCTTGCCGGGCGAGCCACCGAAGACAAAGATCGGGTTCCGGTGGCCCGCTCGCACGGTGAAGAGAGGCGCATTGCAGGGTGGCCCTATGGGATCGCGCGCCGCCTCTTCCGTCACCGCGGACTGATTTGAAGGGGCGTGACCACACCATAGTCCACCGCAAAAAAAAAGCATAGCCTTAGCTTGAGTTAACTTAAGCATTAAAACGAACTTAAAGACTTAAGTATAATGAGATTGTTACAATCTATACTAAATTTTATTGAAGCTGCAAATAAAATGAAGTCATCAAACAAGAAGATATTGCATTAATATTTCTTATATACAGTATCATTTCTAATATCAAGATAAATTTGCATAAAATTTACTTGAATAGCTTACACCCGAAATTAATACAAAGATAACACTTTATCTAAATAACTGAGAACGTCTGCGTATTCATATACATATATGCATATCAATAGATGTACGTATTAGAGATCAAAGCTCGCCAAATAATCTCGGCGCTTGAAAAAAAAAATTATATAAGGAATTTGAAGCCAGATGCTCGGACATCTACAAATAAACAGTTCTTTAAGATAATCATGATCATTGCAATGTATACCACATTGTACTGTTAAAAAATAAATAGAAGAATGTTCGAGATGTTTTGTTTATTGCTTATTGAAACAGAAGATTTAGTAGCCCACCTGGTGATAAGTAGTTAGCGTTATTTTGTTAATTTTTTTTTATCATGTTTTAAGTTTTGACATTATTAAAATATGAAGGTACATTTAACACTAAGATTAAAAATTAAAATATTTATAGAAAAAAAAAATAGAATAAGGAATAAAACAAAAGGCGCAATCAGGCATCGAAAAATTCCGCATCACTGTCCAACGGTAATGTGCCCAGAAGGCTGGCAGCAATACCACGTTGAATGGCAATACTATTCTAGGCATATACGAACATATTTAATTAATTTAAGAAGTAATTTCTTATTCTAATTTATCTCAGATTGCTGACTTTGTTGATTAATATTTTTTTATTCCATCTATTCATCCATTGATCAGTTTCAGATATTGACGTTCACTATTGCACACTTTGTCCGTGTGATGGCGGAATAAGAATACAATTCAATACCTACGATATCCTGCCCGTAGGGTTCGTAAAAGATGACTAGGAGATATGAAGTGCTTAACATCTGTGTAAGAGAAGAAAAACTTGAAATGGAAACTCTACATTAACCCGTCAGATCAGCGAGGTATATAGTTCAAATACCCTTTTGTTTTGGTAGGCTATGGCCTGGACCACACCTCAGGCGACTGCACAACGCCTGTATGGTGGCTGGTCAGTTCCCTAAATGTTGGAAGGAAGGGAGGTTGGTTTTACTGCCAAAGCCAGGACGGCCTCCGGATTCGCCGTCGGCCTAAAGGCCTATCGTGCTGCTGGATGATGTGGGAAAGCTGCTGGAGCGTATCCTGTCCGCATCGTCTGGCATCTGGGTGAGGTGGGGCCCGATCTGTCGGACGCTCAATTTAGCTTTCGAAGGGGCGTTCGACCATCGGGGCTGTGCTGCACCTTAAGGCAGTCGGCCGCGGAGGCTGTCGCCGGCGGAGGAGTGCTGTTGGTGGTGTCGTTGGACATCGCCAACGCATTCAATAGATTGCTATTCAGTTGCATCAGGGAGGCGCCCCAATTCCATGGGGTGCCTTTGTACCTGAGGCGGCTGGTGGCAGACTATTTGGAGGGGCGCAGTGTGCTCTGCGCCAGTCCCGCAGGGGTCATTGTGCGGGACGCCCATGACATGCGGTGTTCCACAGGGTATGGTTCTAGGGCCGAATCTGTGGGACATTGGTTACGACTGGGCGTTAAGAGAAATACCTGGGTTTGATATGCTATGCTGATGACATACTCGTCATACTCGACATAGGCGAATCTAGGCGCTAGGACTCAGGGTGGCCCTAAATATGTAAGTCGGAGGCCTCTTTGTTCCATGAGTCCCTCATAACGCCGCTTATCGGCGCCTCGATAGTCGTCAACTCCATCCACATCAGTATCCAGGCCCATTTGAAGTATTTGGACCTGGTGCTCGACGGGCGTTGGTAGTTCTAGGAGTATTTCCGCAGACTTGCTCCCCGGCTGGTCGCCGAGGCGTCCGCCCTATCACGGTTTATGCCGAACGTGGGTGGACTCAGCTTTGAAGGCCGACGGCAGTATGCGGGGGTGATCCGCTCTATGGACATGTACGGCGCACCCGTGTGGGTGAGGTCTCTGACCGTCTAGCTAGGCTTTTCTGTGGCACCCATAGAGAGCCATGGTGATCAGAGCCATCAGCATCTGATACGAGGACACCCGTGGGACGTCATTGCCCGTTGGGTTACGCGGCTGAAGAGGCCTAGACACAGTGTTGTTACTGTTGAGGCCCTCTGGCCCGTGCTGATAGAATGGATGGACTGGTGGCACGTAGCCTTCTGTTTCCGGTTGGTGCAGGTCTTGTCAGGGCACGGTTGCTTAGGCAAGTACCTGAACAAAGTCGCAAGGATAAAGTGGACGCCGTGCTGCCAACAGTGCAGCAGTGACGAGGACATGGTGCAACATACGCTCGAGGTCTGTACGAGCTGAGACCGGCAGCGCCGTGACCTCGTCGCTGTCATCAGTGCCGACCTGACGTTGCCGGCTGTCGTGAAAACGATGGTCGACAGCATCGGGAACTGGGACGCGGTCGCCGTCTTCTGTGAGGCAGTCATCTCGCAGAAGTAGGCGGCGGAACGAGTCCGAGAGGATTCCCTCGACTCAGGCCGTCACCGGCGCCCAGGGCTGCGCAGGCGCGAATACCTGCGCCTGATGCCCACCTTAGCCGAGGCATCGGGTGATCGGACCTGGGTAGATCGACTGTGAGGACGATGACCTGATGTCGAAAGCTATCGGGGCATCGACTCGAGAGGCGGGGCGCGACCACATCCATAGTCCACCGCAAAAAAAGGCTATGGTCTGGACACACGCCGTCTATTCTTGTCTGCCTTGTCTGGGGCGAAGTAAGCGCGGGCGTGTGAATTTAAAGTGTCGTAATAAATAAAACATTTTTGAAGTCAAAAAATATATTTTAAAAAATATTTTAAAATTACTTAAGAATGTTATAAGTTCCTTCTAATAAATAATTTTCAGTATTGTCTATAGAATTTGGCACCTATTTATATGTCAAATCGTTTGATGATAAAGTTAATAACCACATAATTATGAATATACCTTAGAACTTGGCTTTCATTTTCACATTTTTGTTTTGATAGTAATTATTTAAATATACACTGAAACTCTGTCAAAACAAAAAAAAACTGTGATAGCCTTTATCATCCAGATATTGTACCTTCAAAACAGCTAACTCCATGAGTAATAATTATTGTCACATACCAGCGACTAGACCCCTGGCTCATCTGTTACGGTTTATACAAAAAAAAGTGGATACGTTATCTATGCCGAAGATAAATTTGGAATATAAAAAATCAATTATCACCAGGTGGACCATTTGTTGGAGCACTGCCATTAATTAAAAGCAATAGAAAAATTTAACGTGATGTCCGATGTCCATTTGACAGAAGCAAAGCTTCAACGCATTTTGAATGGTATCGCATAGTATTTTGTTTTATTTATGATTTTCGATACACTGTTTTTATTTTCTCGTAACGAGCGATTTGGCTTTTAATGAGGGGATTACCACTAACTGGATATAGTGCTTTATTTTGGGCTCATTATTTCTCAAGAAAATCTACGAAAATCGTGTAAACATATAAAGGGAACCGCATGTTTGCGTCTGTTTTATACAA
Source organism: Lymantria monacha (assembly GCA_905163515.2). Lineage (NCBI taxonomy): Eukaryota > Metazoa > Arthropoda > Insecta > Lepidoptera > Erebidae > Lymantria > Lymantria monacha. Next base: position 6,969,188 of record LR991087.1, read on the forward strand.
TCTAATGACCACTTACTTTTTATAAGTCGTTATCGTCCTCACATGGAGTACTGCTCTCATCTCTGGGCAGGCGCGCCTAAATATCAGCTAGACCCACTTGACTCCCTACAAAGGCGGGTAGTTCGAATCGTCGGTGATCCCAATCTCACGGACAGACTAGAGTCGCTGGAGCGGCGGAGAGACTTTGGGTCACTCTGTGTACTCTACCGGCTCTTTCACGGGGAGTGCTCTGAGGAACTGTTTGACTTGGTACCACCGTCACCATTTTACCACCGTACCACTCGACACCGTAGCAGGGTTCATTCATTTCACCTGGAAACGATATGGTCCTCGACCGTACGCTTTCAGCGATCATCTCTCCCACGTACATGTAAGATCTGGAATGAACTACCTGCTGCTGTGTTTCCCGAGCGCTATGACATGTCCTTCTTCAAACGAGGTTTAAGAAGAGCTCTTCCTTCACGGTAGGCAGCGGCCTGGCTGTACCCCTGGTGTTGCTGGGTCCATGTGCAACAGCATTACTTACCATCAGGTGTGCTGTTTGCTCGTTTGTCACTGTAGACAATAAAAAAAAAAGTATGATAAAAACTGGCTTAAAGATTATCAGGATATTAAGCATCATTCTGTTTTTATCTCAATTATTTGGAGTTGACGTAATATGTATTATTCTTCCATCATACATCTTGCAACTGTCCGTGTGGTGACGGAGTAAGAATACAATTCACCACCGACGACTAAGGGATATAAAATGCATATAACATCTATGCAAGAGTAGGAAAACTCGAAACAAAACCCTATACCAACACGTCTGATCAGCGTGATATAGTAGGTTAATTTCCCTCCCATTACGGAGGAGGCCCGAGCCCAACAGTGGGATATATATGGGCTGTGATGTTGACATATTGCAGAAGTTATTGGTAATAGTATGATGACTGACGTCAATCCTCCTTAGCAATGTGATGACCAGGCGGCATTAGATTTGGATCTCCCAGTTCCATGCAAAGCTTTTAGCCGTCTTTTACGTCACCTACGAGCAATGTTAGGGTTGATAGTATTCAACAATTTATAAACAACAACTTATATTTAACAACTTATAACATCCAATGCGATCGCCAACCGTCTACCAAGAAAGCAAGAGAACTGACAGGTTTCCATCTACAATCATTAACGGTCGGCTCGTCGGAGTTAGTGCCACACTCTCGTAGAAAGTAGTCTTCTGAGTGACATTAATTTGCTACTGTTCTTCGTTCGTTGAGTGAGAAAGCTAGAGGAATAATCGTTTACAGTAAGCAGCAACCTGGTTGTGTGCTTAATATTGCAAGGGCTCATCGCTCATTAGATGTGCTCTCTGTTCTTCTGCCGCCGAAGACAATAAAAAAAACATATTTGATTTTATCCCTCTTTAAAATATTCAAAACAATAAACATTGATAGGCTAAGATTGAATGGTTAGATAAACCAATAAAAAACTAAAACATCTTAATTACCTTATATAAACCTTCTTGAAATAACTATACTGAAAATATTTTCTATTCATAATTTTTGTACAATATAAATAAGAGAACAAAAGCTTTAGTTACTTCGATATCTTATAACATATATATAACTGATTTTTCGTTTCATATATCTGGGTAACATAAATAAGCTTTAAGTAGAATGTATTAAATTTTTCATTGTGTTTCAGGAAAAAAATATTGTTATATATGGATATTTTATAAGACTTTCCAAACTTGGGCGTTTGCATTTTTTTGTATTTATATTGATAAGTTCACATTTCAATATTTTTTATAATTATTCTCCTAGTCTTATCCCAATTACTTGGGGTCGATACCATATGTACTTTTCTTTCTAGTACATATTGTAAAAGTTATTTCACACTATAATTATTGACAATAGTTTTATGACCGGCCGCCTGCCAGATGTCAACTCTCCTTGGGACTGTAATCGCTGACCAAACGGCATCAGATAGAGTTGGCCCAGGTCGTTATAAGGCTCTTAGTCATCTTTTACGACAACCATAAGTAAATTTGGTTGGTAGTATTCATAACCGCTACCACACAGCTTCATATTTCAATATATTAGTATCCATCCATCTCCATCTCAGCCCATATACATCCCACTGTTGGGCTCAGGCCTCCTCCATAATGGAAGGTTAATTGACCTACTATACCACGCTGGTCAGACGTATTGGTATAGGGTTTTGTTTCGAGTTTTCCTTCTCTCCCATATATGTTTTATACGTTTTATATCCCTTAGTCGTCTCGTACGATCACCTACGGGTAAGATAGGGGGTGGTGAATTGTATTCTTACTCTGTCACCACACGGAGATATATTAGTATATATTTATCTTACCCATTTTCCTCAATTTAAGGTCAATTTCCTTTCATTTAGGAAAGTTTAAAAACAACTATCCTTTTTTATTTTTTTCAGGTTAATGATTAAAAATTAAAACTAATTACATAATTATATATATCTCGGTAAATTTATTTACCTGGTAACTAGTAAACAATAGAGTGTGTCATCACTCGTAACTTAGTCATCATCATCATCATCATCACAGCCCATATATGTCCCACTGTTGGGCTAGAGCCTCCTCCTTAATAGGAGAGAAATTAACCAACTATATCGCGCTGGTCAGACGTGTTGGTATAGGGTTTTGTTTCAAGTTTTCCTTGTCTTGCATAGATGTTATATGCGTTTTATATCCCTTAGTCGTCTCTTACGATCACCCACGAGAAAGATAGGGGTGGTGAATTGTATTCTTACTCCGTCACCACACGCATATAACTGAACTAAACTTAGTCATACGAGGCATAAAAACGAGCAAAGGGAATAAATAGCAAGAGAATGGGTAACTTATAACTTATAGCAACAGATGTCACTAGACTATTATATGGATAATGGATTTTCAGTCGTTAGATGTGTTTGAGCTCCTTAGCAAATCCGCCGGATAGATTTTTTTTTATTTGGCTAGAAAATATTCAATTCTTTTAAGTTACGTAGCGATAATTGAAGTAATGTAGAGAAAGTATTATAGCGAATTTTGTTAAATAAATGATCGCCATGGATAACTGTCAAGTGGTAATGTCTTCGTATTTTTTTATTGCTTATTGTGGCAAACGAGCAAGCAGCACACCTGGTGGTAAGTGTCACTGCCGCCCATGGACCTTTGCAATACCAAGGATAAATCTTAGGCCGCTGCCTACCAATAAAATCCCCAAACCCACCCAGTTGGGCTTCCGTAATCGGAATACCTCACTAGATAGGTAATATGCAGTTAAACACGCACGGTTAAGGATTCATTCCTTCAGTTATCTTGTACGACACCTGCGAGTAAAGAAACGGGTGCAATATATTTTATGACATTAAATTCAGTGCTTTATGCAATCATAACATGATATATTTTTACGAGAACAGACATTATAATAATATACATATAATATATATATACAAATAAATATATACATATAATAATATTAAAATATTGTAATTTAAATTTCTTAGAGATTTGTTTCATGAATTATACGAACCTGAGAGTAATAAACTAATTTACTTTCTAAAGACTGAGGGGAGAATTGATTCAGACAAAATTTAGTGCCTTTAAATTGCTTTTTAGAATTCCAATTATATAGAATTTAATATGAAATTGGGTTTATTAACTATATTGTAAAATTTATTCTGAGGTTAATTTTGAGGATTGTGATTTGTAAAGAAGTTTTTTAAGTATTAATTGCTACGGAGTTCAGTAGCAATTAATACTTAAAAAAACTTAATATTAGTTATTTTGGTTGTCTTTGTTCATTAAGCTTATTTAGCATTCAAATTACTGAAATTTTTAGCATTTAATATGCTTAATTATTTATAAATACCCGATTACGAAACAAGCATATTAAATGCTAAAAATTTCAGTAATTTGAATAACAAGGTTGTGTCATCGTTTAATACAATTCTAACTGTAAAGTTTGAAGTATTAAGTCTATACAATGTGTAAACATTGTCCGATAGATGGCATACGTCACCTTGAAGATGTAAGATATAATATGAAGTGAAATTTGCATGTCCTAAAATAGTTCACGATGGTGTAAGTGGCAGCACGGTTGGGCCGGATTCCCAATAGGTGCGGATTCGAACCCCGCTTGTGACATCATTTTTCGTTTCGTAATCGGGTACGTATTTAGCATGTTAGGCTTTTTGTAAATTATAAAGCTATTGAAAATTAGTTCAAATTATTTTATGATTTTAGTAATGGTAGGGCCACACTGTCGACAATTTTCTGTCTACAATCACAGGCCAGTTAATCCTGGGTAGAGTACCATAGTCTCGCAGAAAATAGACGCCTAAGCAGTGGCAATATGCTGTGGCGCTTCGTTCGGTGAGCGAGTGAGCCAGAAGGCTAAATTTTTAGGAAGGTTTTTGTAGGTAGATAGCTTAGCTGTACTCCTGGTATTATAATGGTCCACAAGTGGCACTAATACTACCATCAGGCATGCTGCTTGCTCGTTTGCCACTAAACGACATTAGGAATTATTTGTGGTAAAGCATTTCACGTCTGATCTTTACGAGAGATATTTATCTATAAGGGCATCTTACACATATATATATATGTATATATCATCAGTCCTTTCTTTTTTTGTGGGTGATCGTAAGAGACGAATAAAGGACTCAAGCAGATATATCAAAAATAAAGGACTCAAGCACGATCATAGAAATAACCCAATTGAATTGAACTTATCATCATCATTTCAGTTTATATACGTTCAACTACTTGGCTCTACTTTTATCCAAAGTAGGGGGAAAGTGACTGATTAAACGGTATTTAGACGGTTTAGTATAAGGTTTTAATTTAAACTTTTATTCTCTTGCTGAGATGTTCTTTATATATCACATACCTTAGTAGCATCTTTTAAAAAAAGCATCGGGAGGTCAATTACATTGTTATTGCATCGCCACTGAGAAAGTAGGAGGAAGTTGTCTTTAAAAACAAAGAGACAAAATAGAAAGATATTCTCGACGTGAAATAATTTGAAAACTATGAAGCGGCAAAATTTTAAGTATTAATATAGTATTAAAATTTATACTATTATTTTTTAAGGTGTTAATAATATTCATTAGCTATTAATTATTAATTTCTACTATATTTTAAAGTTCATTCCTCGTGACTACGAATAGTAGTAGTAGTAATTCATAATATATACACATACATATCATCACGCCATATCCCTTGCAGGGTAGGCAGAGAGAACAGAGTGCCAGAGAACTCTATCTCTGCATACTTCACTCACTTCCTCAAGATTCATAATTCTCCTCTTACACGCTCGCCGGTTTCGGAGACTCTTGACTCCACCTTCCTTCAGTACGTGACCAATCTGGTCTAGGTAGGTTAGTCTCGGTCTCCCCCGGTACCTACATCCTTCCACTTTCGCGTTGTATATCTTCTTAACCAGACGTTCGTTCAGCATTCTTTCCACATGTCCGAACCACCGGAGCGTTCCCTTTCGCATGAGTATCTTCATTGTAAAAATTCTATTACTTCGAGTTAGATCGTAGATAACATTAAATTATAAATGGACTTAAATTCATCATCATCTCAGCTCACATTTGTCTCACTGTTAAGCCCGAGACTTCTTCATAACGTAAGGGAAATTGATCTACTATATCACGCTGGTGACGTGTTGATATAGGATTTTGTTTCGAGTGTCTCTTCACACGCATATATGATAAATACGTTTTATATCCCTTCGTCGTCTCTTACGATCACCCACGGATAAGATAGAGGGTGATGAATTGTATTTTTACTCCGTCACCATATGGAAAATTGAATATGTAATTTAATTTAATTTTTAATAAGGAGGATTTAATTTAATATATAATAAAGAAGACATCATTCTCTTATTCTTATCCCAATTACTTGGGGTCGATACAATATGTAGGGTAGACCGAGGCGAATCGGATCAATTTATTTTTGAGAATTAGAAAATCATACTAAAGTGTAATTTACGTATCTTTTATTGATTAAAAGATAATTAGTAACAAACCAGGTATGCAATAAACATTTTAAAACTTACATAGCGCATAAACTTTTCAAAATATTAAATGAAAACTTGAAAGATAGAAATATCCTAATCGCCCTAATTCTCGGGGTGAATGGGATCATTAATAAAATTAATTAATTAAAATTTTCTTATGGCATATAAGCTTCAAAATCACTAATAAGATAAAAAAAAATCAATAATGTTTAATGAGATCAATATTAACTACTAGTACATAAAACACAAATAAAAGGAGCTTTTTTCCTTTCCATGTTAGCACATTTTTCGTGGCATCATTCTTCGCAAGCACTGCACTGAATCCAATCTTCTGATGGTGGATGAATGAACTGTTCTGAACAGTAAATACAATGCCAATCTCTCTGTTTTGCAGATGAACCTTTGACTTTTATCCCAGGCGTTCGCTTATTCTTTTTCTTCACGTTTTCTTTATCTTCTTTCCGAAGCCTCGACTCGCTAGGTGCAATAGACGGTTTGTTAAAATCTTTTCAGCAAATTCATCTAAAGTTGACTGTCCACCACGTGGTTTAAGAACACCTCTGGAGAATGAGACTCTTCTTTATAAGCTCATGTATGGCAATTTATAAATCTTAGCAGCCCAACGTAATGTTAACTCTTTGGTCAAGACTCTATTTACGGCTTCTTTCATTTTTTCTTAAGACCACTCTTCCGTATTTGTCATTTTTGTAAATGCGAAACATCTATAAGGAAATAAAAATCATCATTAACGTTAAATATAAATTAAAGCATTTTAAAAAAGTGATCCGATCCACCCCTGATAACTCGATCCGAATAACCCCATGTTAAAGACTTTTGAAATAAATATTTTATACATTAACCTATAATACTGTTCACTAAAACTAAAATGTTTTCTAAAATAGTCCCCTTATCAATCAATATAAACCATATAATTTAACATTTTGACACAAATCCTTCGAATTACACCAATAATTGGCAAGTACGTACCTTAGATGAGCGCCAAAATAGTGACGCACACAAACAACTAACTCACTGACGAGGTGCGCCTGCACTAACATATTAGTCGAAACAAAACACTACCAATTGGGGGGAGGTGTGGGGGTGTTCAGGGGTCATAAAACGCCGTTTGTATGCATTCCAAGTCAGCGCGATATTTAAAATATTAACGAATCTCTTATTTTGATCCGATTCACCCATTGATCCGATTCGCCTCGGTGTACCCTACTCTTTTTTCATAGTACGTATTGTAGAAGTTATTGACAATAGTTTTATGACCGACCGCCTGCCAAACGTCAACCCTCCTTGGGAATGTAATTGTTGACCAAACGGTATCAGTTAGAGTTGGCCTAGGTCGTTATAAAGCTCTTAGTCTCTTGTACGACATCCACGAGCAAATTAAGGGTTGGCAGTATTCGTAGCCGCTACCACACAGCTTCGTAAATAAAATAAAGAACACGAATATTAGAAATAAATAACATTATAAAAACAGATGCAAACTCATATTTTTTTTTAAAAACCTACCCTCTACCAAGTGAATAATCCTTGTATTATCGAGGACTTTACAAACAAATAAATAACGGATACAAATTACGCTTAGACCCTGAACAACAGTTTGTGGAGATCGCATAAACTATTGTCCTGCGCAGGAATCGGACCACTGGCACTGGGACAAAAGTTCTATATTTTAACCACTACGTCATTTTTGCAGTCAATTTAATATGTAATAAATAGGAAGAAAATTGGAAATTAATAACAAATGCTAAACTTATAATGGTCCCGCAGAGAGGCTGACCGCGTGAGAGCAACGCCCCGGTAGTTAGCTGGGGCGTCGACGGGGAATGGTACCCGAATGGGTAACCCACCGGGCTGGCCACGGATAGCAAGGAAGCGGTACCAGTGGCCGGCCCAATGGCGACGGGGAGGGATAACGGTGGGTTATAGGGCCACGCGCTGCTCTTCTATTGCCCCGGACGGAACGGGCGGCGTGTGTGCGGACCATAGCTTACCCAAAAAAAAAAACTTATAATTGTAGTGTAGTAATGCGATTTTAGTCCAAAGAATAATCTGAGGTGTATATTTCATATCATACATTTTACATATTAATACTATAAGCCTGCATTGCTTTCATATCCTGTTGTAAAGTTATAATAATAGTAGGCACCTACGTACAAAACTAAATATTATGATAGAAAGTTTCCAACAGAACTCTATCTAAATTTAAATTCAAAAACTGTAGCAAGTTATGTACACTTTGGAGGGTTTTGTGGTATTATTTTACGTGGTTAGAAGCGAATAAACTTTTCATTCCGTAAATGCGGTTTATTTGATTTAACAACAGCAACGGTTTCAGTATAGGTTGGTACGAGGCCGGACTAAATTAATTCAGTGCGCAATTGAAATGTTCAGTAAATTAGCTGTATCGGATATTTTATTAATTCTGTTTGATACTTTTCAATTTATATACGTATTAATATAAAATGAAAAAGAAATGGCAAGAGAAGGAAAACTCGAAATAAATTCCCACACCTACTCAGAAAGTTGGATTGCCGGCTCTCTCGCTATATGAAACGAAGCACAGCAGTACATTGCCATTGCTCAGATGTCGATCTTCTGCAAGAGTGTGGTACTTCCCCGGATGGACCGGCAAGCGGTTGTAGTCAGAAAACTGTTAACAGCGTGGTTCTACCACTATTTTAACTTCTTTCTTCTTTTCTCCTTCTTTCTTGCTTTTAGCGTTAGGCTCGCCCGAGTCCATAATAATCACATACATAGTTGTATTATGTTGTAAAATAGAGATTAAAATTGAAAAACTTATAATTGTAAGTATACTTATGTAATAAATATAAAAATATATAACTCGTTCCTATTATAATAAGTTAAGTCGTACTTTGTTCGTTCTAGACTACCGCTAAGAAACTTTAGTTGTTTGCGCCACCTGCATTTCTCTTCCTACGTCTGCTTAACTGTCAGATACTAATAACTAACTTCAGTTATTATCACTTCAAGCAACTATGGCGATGGCTAGCATAAATAGCACACCGAATATAGAACTAATTGTTATTTGCCAAAACCCGCTGGCAATATACTATGATTTTGTTGATAAAAGGTTAATAATAAAACAGATTAAGATGTATAAATGAATAATGAAAGGGTTACGTACAAAATAATAATAAATTTTCATCATCTCAGCTCATGTGTGTCCCACTGTTGAGCTCGAGTGTCCTCTGTGATGAGAGAGAAATTGACCTACTATATCACGCTGGTCAGACATGTTGGTATAGCATTTTGTCTCAAATTTTCTTTCTTTTTTATAAATTATTATATATGCGTTTTATATCCCTTAATCGTCTCTTATAATTGTAAGGATAAGATAAGAGGTGGTGAGTTGTATTCTTATTCTGTCACCATACAGAAGGAGAAAATATTAATAATTGAAAATTTCATTAGAAAAAATCCTTTAAAAACGTAACATAAGAATATGTATTTTGCCGCTGCTAAGCTTTAACCTGAGGCTACTTATAGTATAGTTATCATATACATACATATCATCACGCCATTTCCCTTGCAGGGTAGGCAGAGAAAACAGAATGCCAGAGAACTCTATCCTTGCATACTTCACTTAGTTAACATATAACTTATATAATAGATCAATGAGCTGGTATCCACGTAAAAATACGGTGTAAACTTTGAACGGGAGCATGACCTCCGATATGAGAGAGGAGAAAAGTGACCGAGTTATAATTAGAAGGATAATGCTACTTCAATACCAAATAATGATATATATATTTACTATTTTATTACCATATATTATGATGTGCATATATTTATGCTGCATAATGGTAGCTACAAATATTACCAACCCATGCGCATTGCTCGTGGATATGGAAAAAGTCAATGAAGTTTATATCGACCTAGGCCATCACCATCTGATGCCGTTTGGTCAATAACTACATTTCCAACAAAAATGATTTACGTCCGGCAGACGGATTACAACATATCAAAACTTTTATAAAGTGTACGATGGAAGATGATAACATTTGCGTCGACTTCAATTAGGTAATTGAAATAAGGACATGGTGATCACCGATGCATTTGGATCGTTTGAACTGAAAAGTATATTTTTTTTCGCATGTGTTATGAATACAACATATAATGAATTAAAATAATATAGACGCTAATTTTGACATACTTGTTTGCCCTTTTTGTTTAAATGAATAAGAGATGGGACACAAATCAAAACTTTTATCACTAAGCTAATTTATATGAACTACAAATTGAAATATACTTTTCTATAATAGTTTTGAAGTTATAATTATAGAGAAATCGTATAGACCAATTCTTTTTACTTCAAGTTTTTAATTTAACATGCAACATAATTGTAGGCCTTCGTCATCAAAAATATTTTTAACATCTTTATGTACAATGTAGGTACATACAGGGGGGAAGTGGACTGCTCCCGAAAACAAAGACAGAGGATCCTACTAATCCTAATTGTGGTGATAGGATAGAAAAAAAATCGATGAGGATGAAAATATATTCTTTTTATAACGAATTTTAAATTTTTTTCACACTCCATCGTATTAGGACTTTGCCACGTAACGATAATACCAATAAAAATATTACTCAGATGAGAAAAGACGCAATTTATTAAAAATTCACGATCATATGTTCCAGAGTTGAACGACCTGGCGTGGTAAAAAAAAAATTTTTTTTCATCCGGATCGATTTTTTTTCTAGCCTATCATCACAAGTAGGACTAGTAGGATCCCCTGTCTTTGTTTTCGGGAGCGGTTCACTTCCACTCTGTATATGTAAATTAGTTTTTTTTTAATATTTCAAATGAAATTGGGTATTTTTTTAATGAATATTCACTATTTTTGTTATTTTCTTTTTACGTATTAAATTATTTAGAATATACACTACCGTCCAAAAGTTTGGAAGCACACCTGTTTTCAAACAAAACAAATAAATGCCGACTAATAGCGGTAAAAATTAGCAATAATCTTAAGTTTTACAACCTTTTACGACTGTCTACACAAACACAAAAGGATTATTATCCTACATTCATCAAGTTTTATGGAATTCCTTAATATTGACGAAACACGTGTTTTATGACTTAATCCGTCGGCTACTTTATCCTATGCAATGGTGTAGTTTTATTGATAATGTTTGCTGGTTTTAACTTTTTTAGACCTTATTCAGTCGCACTTGAGCATTGGCACGTGAAAGTTGTGATATTAACATTGTCTGTATTCGAAAGATATCGGCTACTACTTTGACCGTATTTTTTCTTCTGAAAATGGCAAAACGCAAGCAAATCACGCTTGAACAGCGAAGCGCTATTTGCACTCTACGCGAGGAAGGATACAGTGAACGTCAAATCGCAGAAAGGCTCGGAATTTCTTGTAAAGGTGTCCACTATACCCTTGCTAGAAAACAAGAAACGGGGAAAAATGAAGATAGAAAGAGATCTGGTAGGCCCAAATCCACAACAAATCAAGAGGACAACTTCATTAGAGTTCTTTCTAAACGGAATCGACGCTTAACTGCACCACAGATCACTGCAGCTCTGAATGATACGCGAGAAACACCCATTTCAACAACTACTGTTAAAAGACGCTTACTGTCTGCGGGATTAAGAGGATGTGTTGCTGCTAAAAAACCTAAACTAACAAATCGACATAAGAAAAATAGACTAGAATGGGCAAAAGCGCATAAAAACTGGACTATAGAACAATGGGAAAATGTCCTTTGGAGTGACGAATCAAAATTTCAGATTTTCGGATCCAATAGACGTGTCTTTGTACGCCGGTCAAAAGAAGAGAGGGCTTCAGAGGCATGTACAGTGCCTACCATCAAACATGGTGGTGGTAATGTCATGGTTTGGGGGTGTTTTGGCAACAGTAAACCCGGCAATCTTGTGAGGATAACCGGAAAATTAAACAAGGAAGGCTATTTAAAAATTCTCCAAGATTCTGCCATACCCAGTGGACTAAGTCTCATTGGTTCTGGATTCATTTTTCAACAGGATAATGATCCTAAGCATTCGTCTAAATTGTGCCAGAACTTTTTAAACAAGAAAAAAGCTGAAAACATTTTAAACATCATGCAATGGCCATCTCAATCCCCTGATCTTTCTCCCATTGAACTTGTTTGGGATGAACTTGACAGGAGGGTGAAAAGTCGTTGTCCTACGAGCTCAGAACATTTGTGGCAGCTATTAGAGAACGAATGGAACAAATTAGATAAAGATTATTTTAAAAAATTGATTAATAGAATGCCCAGAATATGTGAGAAGATTATAAAGGAGAAAGGTGGACACTTTGATGAAGCTAAAATTTAATCTAATTTACCATTGTATATTATTTTTTTATTTTGTTTAAGTTAGTTTCTGTTTGTTCTTTATTTTTTTATCAATACATTTAAATTTAAATGACTTAGTTTGGTTTTATTCGATTTTACCTTGCTGCTTCCAAACTTTTGGACGGTAGTGTACATACATACATACATATCATCACGCCATATCCCTTGCAGGGTAGGCAGAGAGAACAGAGTGCCAGAGAACTTTATCTCTGCATACTTCACTCGCTTCCTCAACATTCATAATTCTCTTCATACATGCTCACCGGTTTCGGAGACTCTTGACTCCACCTTCCTTCAGTACATGACCGATCTGGTCTAGGTAGGTTAGTCTCGGTCTCCCTCGGTACCTACATCCTTCCACTTTCGCATTGTATATCCTCTTAACCAGACGTTCGTTCGGCATTCTTTCCACATGTCCGAACCCTCGGAGCATTCCCTTTCGCATCTTTACACCATTACTCTCTTTCATACCTACTCGCTCTCTTACGTCGTCGTTACGAATGCGGTCGGTCAGCCTTATTTAGAATATAATATATCAAACCGCAATAAAGAATAAATAAATTAAAATTATGTTTTTATTGTGCTTTAAAAATTCTTCCATGAAATATTTATCTACTTTTGAATCTTATTGAATATTATACGTCTCATTATTCATGATATCTTTTGTTATTATACAACAAACAATGTATTATGAACATGCAGTAATTAGAACAGTATAATATATGCCCAGAAGGATAGCGTATACGTCGACGCTTCGGTTTCAGTTAACCAAGAACAACGTGTAAGTAAATGTTAATTAATAGTATCCTTATGAGGTGTAATGAACCCGACCGCTGGTTCTAGGAAGAATTAATAAGGCAACTAGTTTCTTTTATATATACCTATCTAGAAAATTAAATATTATGAAACAAAAAAATATGAACTTTGTTCCAGCTTGTCGGATTTCTTATAAAGCATCAGTAATCATGGAAGGTCTCCCATCTCCATAGTAAAAACTCTAACAATTAATCATAGAAATATCATTAGGAATTATTTATTTTCCGCAAAAAAAAGTATCATTTGTTACCTACATTTTAGATGTCTTATAATCTCTTAGTTATCAAAAAATAATCTGGACAATTAAATATTATGAAATAAAAAAAATGTGTTTTATTCCAGCTTGCCGGATTTCTTATAAAGTATCAGCACTCAAGGGAGATCTCCCATCACTATAGTAAAAACTCAAATAATTACCTTAAGATCTCCCATCACTATAATAAAAACTCAAATAATTACCTTGACATCTCCCATCACTATAGTAAAAACTCAAATAATTACCTTGAGATCTCCCATTACTATAGTAAAAACTCAAATAATTACCTTGAGATCTCCCATCACTATAGTAAAAACTCAAATAATTACCTTGGGATATCCCATCACTATAGTAAAAACTCAAATAATTACCTTGAGATCTCCCATTACTATAGTAAAAACTCAAATAATTACCTTGAGATCTCCCATCACTATAGTAAAAACTCAAATAATAACCTTGTGATCTCCCATCACTATAGTAAAAACTCAAATAATTACCTTGAGATCTCCCATTACTATAGTAAAAACTCAAATAATTACCTTGAGATCTCCCATCACTATAGTAAAAACTCAAATAATTACCCTGAGATCTCCCATCACTATAGTAAAAACTCAAATAATTATCTTGAGATCTCCCATTACTATAGTAAAAACTCAAATAATTACCTTGAGATCTTCCATCACTATAATAATAAGGTTCAGTAGGAGTTGAGATATATTATTACGCCTGTGAATGCTCAATTTCCAAAACATGGCCTTGCATTTATTCACGCCGAGTTTCTAAAGTGCCTTATGGAAGGACGGCGGGGAAACGAAACCGCTAATTATACATCAATAAGAACACATTTTTCTATTCTATCATGACCCTGTTCCCTATTTCCATTCATTTTAAATTGTGTCCACAACTTCAGAAAGCGGCGGCAGAAAAACATCACACATTCTGCATTTTACATCTGCGTAGTATTGAAACTCGTGCAGTTAGCAGTACGAACCTGTCGGTTGCATAACCCTAAGCTGCATAGTTCGTAAACTACAGACTGTTATTGATGGATGTAGTTTTATTACATGTAACCCTCATCCACGAAAAAATTAACTTTTGTCTTACTGAAGTACACAACTTTTATTTAAGTTCAACACAGTAACTGAAATCATTGGAAAATTAATTAATTTCTCACACGGACAGCTAGTGAATTACAAATTTCAGTTACAGAACACCTCGCAGATATCAAACATTTTAAGTTATTAGCAGAATGTAAAAAAGAATATGCCGTGACGTTATAAGAAATAGAGATGGGCGTTTTCAGATTTTTACGCAAACCGGTACAAATTCGATTTCTGATATTGAAATCGATTTCAAAAACCGATTTCCAGAGCGGTTGGCGCAGTGGATTTACCTTAGTTTCGATCGATATTCGATGGTTTTAGTTATTTTAGCGTAGCAAACGAAAAACGCAAATGAACGAAAGCATTCAAAATATTTTTCTTTAATTTCTTTGTTGATTGGATTTAGGTGTACGATTTTCCTTCATGCTTTATTTAGGCTTAACTAGAGTACTAGACTAGCAAAAATGTTTTGTTTTGGATATGATACAAAACTTTCTGGCGTATAAAAATCGTCATATTTACAATGATTTCATGATTATATTATATAATGTACATGTTTTTTGTATGGATTTTTTCTTGCCATTTTACATTTAATAGTTATTTCTTATTTATCATCAAATCGTATGTATGATACTAACATACGTTAGTATAGTATTGAATCATAAAATACCTATATTATTATATAGTTCACGAGAACACAAAAATAACATTACACGCACACGCACGTGTCACCAAGGTCAAGTGTGCATTAAAACTCTCCAATAATTCAAAAAATCTATTTTACAAACACAAAACTTAAACTATCATTAAGTATTGTGTAATACTATCATGGAAGTAGTTGCATTCTGATATAGATCTTATTCCCTGCCCCTTGTAATTCTGTTTCGTTTCAATCTGCCATTCATAGTTTCTTAGAAACCGTTAAAATCCAAAACTGATGACAATTCGCTTCATCTCTTTCACTGCACTAAACGATCGCTTAGTTAGAATGAAAGGAAGCGAATTTAAATGAAATTCGCTTTCTCTCATTCTAACTAGGCGATCGATTGGCTGAGTGAAAGAGTTAGTAAGTTTTTAAATATTGGTTTTGTTTGCAAAACTAGCAATAGAAAACGATTGCGCGTGTTGATTTAGTTTCTGTCGAGATACGTTTTCTAAAATCAGTTTGAATAGTGTTGAATATCGATACGATACGATTTCTGACTGAAAACCGATTTCAGATTCGTTTTGATATATCGGACGCATGCCTAATAAGAGATCGTCATGCCGTCTACCGTCACGGCACACATGCCGGTTTTGTGTGATAAAATTTAAAAAATAATGTCAAGTGCTATGATACTTACAATATCGTCTATCTTCAGTATTGCCCGCACCGTCTCTGTGGCGAGACCTAGCGCTGACGCGGTCACGTGCAGTGGTTGCAGCACGTGCTCGTGACGCATGTCGGTCACGCGACCACGGCGTACATTCACGCCTGCGCCCGTCGAGCCGGCCGCGTGCGCCGCACGCAACTCCGTCACCGTCTCGATAGGGTTCAGACCTGCCAACATAACACACATATCGTAACACTGTACATAGACAATTAGACTGGTTAGTCTGTTAAACATTAACATACATACATATCATCACGCCATATCCCTTGGGGTTTAGGGTAGGTAGAGAGAACTCTATCCTTGCATACTTCACTCGCTTCCTCAACATTCATAATTCTCTTTATACACGCTCGCCGGTTTTGGAGACTCTTGACTCCACCTTCCTTCAGTACGTGACCAATCTGGTCTAGGTAGGTGAGTCTAGGTCTCCCCCGGTACCTACATCCTTCCATTTTCGCATTGTATATCTTCTTAACCAGACGTTCGTTCGGCATTCTTTCTACATGTCTGAACCATAAGAGCATTAAACATTAAAAAAAGAAATAAAAATTATGTTTTCTTTTTTTAATTTTTTGATTTTAAAAAGACACCATCCTGCACCAAGGAAGTAATCCTTGTATTGCCAGGAGACTTTACAAACATGCAATTAACGCAGACGAATTACACCTAGATTCAGAACAACACTTTGTGGATTGCACAAAGCATTGTCCTGTGTGGAAATCTAACCTACAGCACTGGTCCGGAAGGTTGGTATTTTAACCACTAAGCCATCTGCGCAGTTAAGTTTAAGGGAGCACTTTGGAATTTTAATTCGCAACTTTTTTGTGTGTCGAAATTGTCTCGAGAAAAGAGCTTGTGGGCTCGTCTGCTAACAAAGACAATAATAAAAAGCTGGACGAGTTGCTCACTCGACAGAAAGGATTAAGAAGAGAATAGATGTGTGTATGCATATAAACCAACCAGCATTTTCTGCGAGCGTTGATGGCACCACTTCAAGGGCGTCGGCATACGCGCGTAGACAGTAGTGGTCTGCACCGGGAGCGGCGAGAGAGGCGCGCGCTAGCGCTGCAGCAGCTGCGGCCTCGGGCGCTCCACCACCGGGAACGAGTGCAGGGCGACGCGCCACGCAACGCACGGCGCACAGCGCGTCGTGTAGGGAACGCGCCGCCTCAGCAACCACGGCACCGCTAGATCCTCGCACCAGTACCGATACAGTACGACCACCCGACTGACAACCGGACATCTGACGAACAATACAAGATAATATCATCATCAATTTACTTTGGTAGATATAATATACGAGGGAGGTAAATAAGTTTGCAGAATGGGAGCTAAAAAAGACAAAGTAAAATTCAAAATTATTTTTCTTTGTCAATATATTCCCTTAACCCTAATACATTTCAAAAAGAAATGTATTCTCTATGTCGTCAAAATAGGCTGAAATTACGTTCTTCACCTCATCATCAGACGAAAATGTCTTCCCACTGAGTTCTTTTTTTCATTTTTTGGAAAAAATAATAATGCTGGGGGCTAAGTCTGGACTGTAGGTAGGATGTTCCAACATTTGGAAGCCCACTTTATGTATGGCAGCAGTGCATTGTCGTGTAAAAGCAGCACCGTTTTGGTCAATTTGCCCCGCCTCTTCTCCTTCACAGCATCTCGCAAGCATTGTACTAGTGCAGCGTACTCTTCGGTTATATTGACACCCTTTTTCTTATAATTTATTAGCAAAATTCCTTCTGTATCCCAGAAAATCGTCGCCATGAGCTTTCCAGCCGATTGGGACACCTTAAATTTCTTGGGAGGTAGTACAACTTTTTTGTGCCACTGCATGGACTCCTGCTTTGACTCAGGCTAATAATGGTGAGCACCAAGTTTCATCCCCAGTCACAACACGGCCCAAAATGGCTTCTTTGTCCTCAACAGAGAGGTCCAAAAACTCTCGACAACACGCAACTCGTTGCTGCTTCTGATGTGGCGTGAGTATTCTCGGTACCCACCTTGCGCACACCTTTGACATGCCAAGATTGTTGTGTAGCATATTTAAAATTATTGTATCTGATACTCTAATAATTTCTGCGAGTTGTTTCTTCTTTAATCATGCATCTTCCAATATTAATTTTTCAAGTTTATCGACGTTTGCGGCAGTGGTCGCTTCAATAGGCCGCCCTGCCCTGGGGTCGTCTTCTAGTGAGCCTCTGCCGTGTTTGAAGAGGTTGTGCCACTTGTAAATCATGGTTTTACCAGGGCAAGAGTCCGTAAACAGCAGACATCTCTTCTAAAATGGTTTGAGTAGGTTTACCTTGCTTGGTAAGGAACTTGATGACAGCATGAAACTCGAATTTCTTCTTTTCGTAGTTTTCTTCCGGATTAACTTGTTTGACCAATGATAGCTCAATGAGTAATGACCTGATTTTTATAAAATTTGGTATTTATACTCATAAGTAGTCCCGCAATTAGCGCAGATAAAAAGAAAATCCTACCCCCCGCCAACACCGTTTTCGCGAACTTAGCTAACACCAAGTTGATGTAAAACTTTTAGTTATTGTTTAGGACACCCCCAAGCAATGGATTGGCAATATTCGTAGCCACACAGTACAAAAATAAAGAATAAATACACACAACAATATCTTTTAATAAAAACCGGGATATATTTATCCACATGGTGACAGTTCGCGTATGAATATTGTATACTAATAGAAACTTCTATTCTTTGTCTGTACTTGGATTGCTTCATTAAAATCAATACCAGTTCTGGAGAAGTGAATGTCATGTGGTGGTCTTATATTACATTATATTCAACATATTAGTGCTGTACTTATTATCCCTACTAATATATAAATGTGAATGTAAGTTTGTTTGTTACGCTTTCACGCTAAAACTACTCAACCGATCATCATGAAACATTGTACACATATTCTTGGAGGTATTAAAAGTAACATAGGATACTTTTTATTAAAAAAAAATTAAACGAGAGGTGTCAAGGGACACCCGGATGGAACGAAGTTCCTTTCGATTAATTAGTGAAGGAATTGTAATAAAATTTTTTTTTTTTTTTTAAGTTATAATAATATTTTTGAAGTACTTAAAACTTCTTTAGGCGCGACTAGGGAGTAACTCAGAATTTTTTTTTCAATAGGATCATAATCTATTACTAGATGGCGCTGTAACAAAGTTAATGGATTCTAAGAAGACATGTATTAGAGTCTAAATCGCGCTATAGAAATTTTTGCAAATTTTAACTATATATATTAAAATTTATAATAGAAATGATACATCCACCGACGAGGTCGAGTCGCTAGTCAAGGGCTTACAAGCTAGGAAAGCCCCAGGTTCGGACGGATTAACAAATAGAGTCATTAAATTATTCCCCGCCCACCTAATATTAATACTGTGTAGTATTTTTAACGCAGCCCTCACTTATAACATCTTTCCTTCACAGTGGAAAGAGGCCGTGGTAATCGGAATCCACAAACCAGGCAAGAAACGTACCGAACCTAGTAGTTATCGCCCTATCAGCCTACTAAGCAGCTTAGGTAAACTATACGAACGTATAGTACTCAGTAGGTTACGCACCTTCGCCGAGGCCAACAACCTCGTGCCTAACACACAATTCGGTTTTCGTACGCAGCACAGCTGTGTACAACAGGTATATAGATTAGTTGAATACACAAGTGGTCAGTTCGTAAGGGGCAGATACACTGGTGTATTATTCCTAGACGTAGCGAAAGCGTTCGACAAAGTATGGCATGAGGGCCTAATTTACAAATTATATACTTTAAAAATCCCTGAATATTTAATTCTAATAATACATGACTATCTGAGTCATCGCAGCTTTCGCTACAGGGTGGAAGGGACGTTGTCGACCTCCCACCCTCTCAAGGCCGGCGTCCCTCAGGGATCGGTCCTCTCTCCGTACCTCTTCACGCTATACACTAGCGATTTACCCGTATTCACTCGCGTACACACGGCTCTCTACGCCGATGATACCGCACTCTTCTGTGCAGGTAATACCCCGACAACCGTAGTTAAGACACTCCAGAAAGCGGTTACCGCCCTTGCCAATTGGTATAGGAAATGGAGAATAGAAATCAATCCCGAGAAGAGTCAGGCGGTCATGTTCACTAAACGATCTGCCCGCATCTGCTCTCCGGAAGACATCCCTCGCCTCAGATTATTTAATAAGCCTGTCACTTGGTGCAGGCAAGCTAAATACCTAGGAGTGACCCTAGACAATCGACTCACCTTCATACCACACATAAGGCAAGTTCGCGCGCGTGCCGCCTTTGTGATGGGCCGCCTTCATTGCTTATTAAACGCTAAATCCAAAATGTCCTTGAAGAACAAGGTCAGATTATACACTGCCTGCATACGGCCTATTATGACCTATGCCAGCGTAGTGTTCGCACACGTTAATCCACCAAGGATCCGCAGGTTACAAACACTACAAAACCGGTTCATGCGTCGAGCCACGGGGGCACCGTGGTTCATTCGAAACGTCGACCTTCACATCGACCTCGAATTGCCGACCATCAGGCAATACATGAAGCGGTGCTCCCAGAGGTTCATTGACTCTGCCATGACACACCCCAACCAATTAGTGGTTGGGGCGGCTAACTATGTCCCATCAAAAATATCCGTGATCAGACGTCCTCGACATGTACTGACCGACTCTGACGATTCAATTACAATCGCTCAAGAAAGAGCCTACACGGCCCGCGCGGCCACAACACATAAATATCCGCGCTTCCGACCTCGCCGCCGAGGTCGTAAGTTGCGACGCGTAAAAGTCCTAAACTCAAACGTGGGCACGCCCACTTTGCTATCAGCGACGCCCCGAGCCGAGGTCCGTTCACCACAGGGTGAGCCCTCGGGCGTTGTCGCTTAAAATTTTACCGGGTTGAGAGCCCTCAGCGCTCACCCATAGTCCGGGTTAAGCTGTAACAGCCATCTGCGGCTAACAGCTAAAAGACAGACACAAAAAAAAAAAAAAAAAAAAAAAAGAAATGATACACAACCGGAAGTGTCAAGGGACACCCGGATGGATCGAAGTTCTATTTTAATTATATAATTTTTTTCTGCCTTAAGCGATTTTTATCGTTATATTTTAGCCAATTTGCAAAATATCTTTATAAATTATAGCCTATGTGTTATTCTGATGTGCAAGCTATATTACTATAAATTTCATCAAAATCCATTCAGTAGTTTTTACGTGAAAGAGCAACAAACATGTTCACATCCATACATTATTACAAACTTTCACGTTTATAATATTAATAATAGGATATACAATTCCACTAGACTACCAAAACTTTTCGGCCCCGAGCTCGAACGCGAGCCGGCCACGCGGCCCGGACACGGGCGAAAATAATTTCGTTGCGCATTATTTTGATTTTGCTATATCTCTTAAGGTATTGATTTAATTTGCATGGTCTGAAGGAAAAAAAATATCTTCATGAAATGCTCAAGCCAACTAATGTATTTAAAATGATAAGGATTAATACAGTATTTGTGTAAATAGCTTTTCAATTACCGTTTTATAATAGAACATTTTTTAAAGTATTAAAATGGATATAGTATGTTATCCTTAAGAGATAGATATATACCATCGCGGACTTTTTTGTAGGCCTTTTTAAGCTGTATAATACTGTAGTACTTTATTTTCATCTATTTCGTAGGGTTCAGCCAGCGTTTGCAATGTAAGCGCAAAATAATGTGTTTATTTACGACATCACATTAGAAACCTCTAAAATTATCAGTGTTTCTCTAGTACATTATGCATATATTATACATATAAACCTTCCTCTTGAATCACTCTATCTATAAAAAAAATCGTCGCGACACCACACTGTTCAATGCGAAATAGAAATGAAAATATCTGGCTTGCTTTCTATAAGAGAGCCGACGAGCGACGCCGCACAGCTTACAATAGCTTACTATAGCAAAAAGTGTCGTGACAACTTTTCGTAAGAATTTTTTCCGTCCAGCCCCCTTTCACAACGCGCGATAAGGAACTTCGTTCCAAAAACTCAAATAATTACCTTGAGATCTCCCATTACTATAGTAAAAACTCAAATAATTAATCATAGAAATAACAGTTTTATTTGTTTCATTTCAGAAGTAGTCAAAATAAAATAAGCTTTCATATTCATATTATGGTGATGTTTTTGAATTACGTTTTATTAAAATATACATATAATCCACTCATATATACATCATTGATTTCCATCGTTACACATAAGCCTCTTTATCAGAATGTTAATCACTCACCTTTGACATTTTCATAATATTCGTAAAATATCTCAGCAAAACATCTGTTTAAGTATTTTGTCATGTCTACTTATTTGTTTCTGACCCGGAATTTAAACTCGAGACTGGACATGCTTGAACAATAACAAGTGTTGTTGAAAAATGTCTATTTTAGGAATCGAAATAGGGATTCTGAGATTAATAGTCATATAATTTTATTAGTGTTATAAGTTTTTTGTGTGGTGACAGAGTAAGAATACAATTCCCCACCCCTTCATCATCATCTTAACTGTGAGTGATCGTAAGAGACGATTAAGGGATATAAAACGCGCATAACATCTATGCAAGAGAAAGTAAACTTGAAGCAAAACCCTATACCAACGTGTCTGACTAACGTGGTATAGTAGTCCAATTTCACTTCCATTTTGTAGGGGGCTCGAGCCCAACAGTGGGACATATATGACCTGAAATAATAAGTTATAAATATACGAAAGTAACTTTAATCGACTGACACGAATATATATCTAATAAAAGGTAGTAGTCCTTTGAATTTATTAAGTCATCGCGTGCTGAATGTTTTAGCTGGAAGGCACCGGGTTGTGGATACAATAATTCCAGAAATAGTTAAATCAATTGTGGCGAGAATATGTCTGAGTATGATTTTGATCTAATAAATATTGATGACTAAGGTTTATAAATGGAATAAGAAGCAACCTTTCTTTGTTACGTAATAATTAATTAAGTATTATTATTGTATCTCCATTTATTCACGGGATCTTCCGTAGGGAAGATACCCGGTCCTTTGGTAGGCTTACATGGGGATATGGATCCAACACGCAGAGGCCTTTAGAGAAATTTAATCTAAATATTGGGATGGGACACCTACCGATGACATTCCACGTCTGCACATAACATACGTGGAATGCCAGCACTAAGTGTAAAACTATTGTGTGATGATGGTATCTAATATATGAATATGGGAGTGGGTGCTTAGTGGACTGGTTCATCTTATATCTATGAAATTATAAACTGTCGTCTGCCTTCAAACCCATGTTAAGAGATGATAAGTATTATTATTATTATTTTTTTTTTTCGTAACGACGACGTAAGAGAGCGAGTAGGTATGAAAGAGAGTATTGGTGTAAAGATCCGATGGTTCGGACATGTGGAAAGAATGCCGAACGAACGTCTGGTTAAGAAGATATACAATGCGAAAGTGGAAGGATGTAGGTACTGGGGGAGACCGAGACTAACCTAGCTAGACCAGATCGGTCATGTACTGAAGGAAGGTGGAATCAAGAGTCTCCGAAACCGGCGAGCGTGTATGAAGAGAATTATGAATGTTGGGGAAGCGAGTGAAGTATGCAAAGATAGAGTTCTCTGGCACTCAGTTCTCTCTGCCTACCCTGCAAGGGATATGGCGTGACGATATGTATGTATGTATTATTTTGTTTTATTTTGAAGTTTAGTGTCATCGTCATTGTATTTGGCAATTTAAAAAGAAAAATGTTTAACGTGTTATTTTGCTTTTTTTTATATAAAATGTGTGTTATATTAACTTTATAAGTAGTTTATAGATGACCAAATCATAGAAACATATGGTGATATACAAAAACTAGGACTCATTCCATTAGTCACGATGTACCAAGAAGTTATAAGGATTAATGACATTGTTTTATTAGTCTAGAACTACACGAAATATAATTGTAATGGTTTTTTTCTTAAATTAGCTTGTATAAGAATACATGGTAACTATGCATGAACTTCTTATTGTAATAAAAATGAAAAAGATTTATAATATCATGCTGATCAGATGAGTTGAGTTTGGGTTTTGTTTTGAGTTTCATGCACTTTCTTGTTATTAGTTTTTAGTCATGTATCACTTTATCAATACTGGAATGAAAGGCGTCGTGTTTTTGTTCTTTTTTATAATAATGCAAAGTTATTTAGATGCTTGAGACTGGTAACGTATAGTGAGAATGTATTCTGCACAGATGGCGTAGTGGTTGAAATACTAACTCCCCATGCCGGGGTTCGATTCCTATGCAGTACAATACTTCGTGCGCTCCACAAAGTGTTGTTTTGAGTCTGGGTGTAATTTGTCTGCGTTAAAAAAATATGTTTGTGAAGTCCCTCGTAATACATAGATTATTTCATTAATGCAGTCATTCGGTATAAGTGGCTGACCCAATGGCGATGGGAAAGGAATATGGTAGGTTATGGGGCCATGCACCGCTTTAACCATCGCCCCGGATGGAATATGTGGAATGTTGCCGGACCATAACCTGCTAAGAAAAAAATTTAAAAGAAAAGAAGTCTTTAAAAAAATACCTGAATCCGTTACCACACGGAGAGGTGATCCATTACTAGAGATATTATGTAATTTTATTATTAGTTATATGATTCATACACGTTCTGGAGAACAAACTATGATCACACAGTTACACGTCACGTGTCAAGGAGTTAGATCATAAAATAATAAAATTTTACGACAGCTGTACGTTACAATGTATGTTACGAATGAGTTATTCAAAATTTATCGATTTATTTTCTTCACTAAGAAGAACATTCTACATTTCTACAGCTATGATTAAAAGAATTACTCTTGGACTTGGGACTAGTTAGATCTTAACTTTCTTATCGAATTTGAATGTCATTTCTAAAGAAGTTCGTTTCATTTTACTAGTTTTTATTTAGTTTCAACTGTTCTAGCTTTTATTTGTCTGTAATAAAAATCTAGTACGTTCATTTTGTAACACTGCCTGACGTTTCATAGTGGTAGGACCACGCTGTTGACAGCTTTCTGTCTACAGCCGCGGGCCGGTCCGTCCGGGGTAGTACCACATTCTCGAAGAAGATCGACGTCTGAGTAAGGGCAATGTGCTCTTGCTCTTCAATAAAAAAAACAACAAATAAAGAATACCTTGGCTACTCGCAAGGCCTTATTTATCCGACAGTACGACGCAAAGGAGATTAGCGTGTTTGTCATCCTACGTATGTATGTTACAATCTAGAGACCAAACGCAAGAGCCAATTTTAGTGGTTCTTATATCTATCAATTTGTTTTAATCTTTCGAGTGCCACTGAAGAGATGAAATTAATGAAAATATATAAAATGGTGACTATCAGTCGCCATTTTGTCAATGTGAAAAAATAAAAGTTTGCATCATGTGTTGTTGAATAGGTAATTGAAAATCATTTTTAAGAGTCTTTTATTGTTTTTAATTTGGAATAACTATTTACGTTCTATAACGATTTTAAAAATAAATGGAAGAAAGAAAAGTGGATGGACTGCTTGAAGCATGACAAGTATAGAAAGGGAGTGACGTCAAAGATGACGCCTCATAGGACTATATGGAAGAAGAGGACATATTGCGTCGACCCCAAGTAATTGAGATACGAGCAAGATTATGACGATGAAGATGAACGATTTAAAAAAAATAACTGTCTAACCAAAAGACTAAAAATATATTAAAATATTTAAAAAAAATCGACTGCGTTAAAAAAATTACATTAAATTGTAACCTTTTTATTTCTCTTACGGTAGACTATGGATGTGGTCGCGCCTCTCCAAATCGGTCCGGGGTGACGGAAGAGGCGGCGCGCAACCCCATAGACCCACCCCGCAATCACCTCTCTTCGCCGTGCGAGCGGGCCACCGGTACCCGATCTTTGTCTTCGGTGGCCATTAAATTGTAACCTAAAACAAACAAAATAAGGCCAGTAGTTCAGATACATTCTAACGTGGAGCATAGAAATTTTAACAGATTTTAACATCCACTAAATATGTAATTTTCTTTCCGTGTACTGATGGAGCAAGAATACAATTTACTATCCCCGGTCTTAATCGTGGGTGATTCTAAAAGTCTACTAAGGCGTGTAACATCTATGTAAGAGAAGGAAAACTCGAAATAAAATCCTATACCAACACGTCTGATTAGCGTGGTATAGTAGATCAATTTTTCTCCCAATGTGGAGGAAGTGCGACCCCAGCAATGGGATATATCTCTAAAGTTGTATTAACTAGCGAGAAAGTTATATGTAGTTCCATCCATCAACCTATGGAAATTCATTATTAGATATAGTAATTCCTACAACAGACTAATAATGCTATAATATCTACACTTGGCTACTAGCCAAGTGTTTTGCCGACGTCTTCTAGAAGAAATCTACTGTCTATTCTTCTGGTGATTCCTTAACAAGGGTCTCCTTTTTTTACAGTTCTTACTTTCCTTACTTCCATTGGATAATATATATTCATAATCCATCAGCGGATATGGTCATTATAATTATGCTTCTAAATTGATGATGACTGCACAGATGGCGCAGTGGTTAAGATACCGACCAATCGTTTGAGTGTCGCGGGTTCGATTCCTTCGCAAATTGTTACTCTAAGTGCGTGACGATTAATTGTGTGTTTGTGAAGTCCTTAGTCCATGTTTTTCGCCAGGCTGAACACGGATGTCAATGATTCGGTAGCAGTAGCCGGCCTAATAACGATGGGAAGGGAATACGGTGGTTTATAGGGACACGGAATGACTTCTTTTCGTCCCGGACGGAACGGACAATGTGTGTCCAGGAAAGCTGCTAAAAAAATATATAATCTGATATTTTATATAACAAGAACAAGCTAAGTTATTAACTTCATCCTTAATAATTTCTACAATATGGATTACTAGACTTGGATAATATACCAACGAAAGTTTCGAAGTTCATTTCGCTAACAAATAGGAGAAATATAATCAGAAGCGAAGTTAATATTCTGAAGCAAACGTTTTTAAAAAACTTTACACATTTTTCTTGAGTATTTTTTGTAGTCTATATTCCCGAATGGGTTAGAAGAGTTGGAATGTACTCATATTTCATACATACATAGCCTCACACCTGTTTTCTAGAGAGCTAGGCAAAGATTAAGGATTGCCACAAGCAACGATCCTGGCATATTTCTATCGCTTCATCCACATTTATCACAGTCTTCATGCATGCTCTACGATTACGCATACTCTTAATATGATCTCTCGTTAACAGATCTCCAATTTAGTCCAGAAAAATATGACGTGGTCTTCTCCTTGTAGTCGTCTCATTCCTGCTTTCTTTGTATTTCACTAAATAATTTATCTATACACCAGCCTTAACATCAACTATTGGACATAGAACTCCTCACAAAGGGAGTATAATTAACACCATTACCGCCACGCTCAAGTGGGTTATCAATTGTAGTTTCTATTAGAAATGTCCCAGGAGAAACTGCTGCCCACTCTGCTGGAGTTTCCTCAGCAGTATTTCAAGACGCTGAAGAGATGATAACACATAGAATTCTTAACTCATTACCACACTCTACAATAGAATGTAAATTGACCTACTATAACCACGCTGGTCAAACATTTTATTTACAGTTTTCCTTCTCTTACTATATACACATTATATACACACGTCTTTTACGATACCCATGGACAAGGGTGAAGGACAAGATAGGAGTATAATGAATTATATTCTTACTCTATCACCAGACACAAGGAATACTCGTGTATTTAATAAATAAAAAATAGGGACTATCAAATTTTGTAAGTACAAATTCTACATACATACATGCATACCATCACGCCATGTCCCTTGTGGGGTAGGCAGAGAGAACAGAGTGCCAGAGAACTCTATCCTTGCATACTTCACTCGCTTCCTCAACATTCATAATTCTCTTCATACACGCTCGCCGGTTTCGGAGACTCTTGGCTCCATCTTCCTTTAGTACATGACCGATCTGGTACAAATTCTATTAGAATTTAATAGCAGTGGGTAGATGTCTACGGATTGTTTAATGAAAGAGTCGTTTATCCGTTAGATTTATTGAGCCCGAGTAGTTTACTAATAACCGAGGAGCGTCCGTAGGGCGGGAGTGCGTTCCTCCAGCGGTCAATTGATTAAACGAAGCAATTAACCAATCAGTCGTCAATGGTAGCGGCGATTGTCGCAAATGAGTGCGGGTTCGACATCTGCGCTCTATACGATACTTACTGCCTCACAACCAAGACATATCACCCGATAAACATTCTATTTATATAACGTACAACACGATTTATATCTAAGCCCCTTAAAAATATTGCTCCACACAACTTTTTGTCGCTAATTAATGACACAGTCGAAGTTAAATATAACGAGTCGAATAATTGGTGTACGGCTATCGTTGAATTCCTTGAATTTTGGCTAGACTTAATTGATTTTGTCGTTGTACTGTAAACTTTTTTAATTTGATATATAAAAGTATTTTAATTGGAATCACAATGAAATATTATTATGTCAAATATATTTATTTTGTGATATCTTAAATCTTTTGAAGTAAAAAAAGATATTTAGATGTGTATATGACACGATGTTTCAAGTCATACGATTAGTCACTGGTGTTAACTGTGATATTTATTATTAATTGTGTTCTCAGCTTTATATGTATGGTTTGAATGACTAATTTTATTAATCTGCCTATTACTCGAGTCGAACAGCTATCCCTTTATGAAATACTTCACTAAGAAGTATCTCTATCTTCTATTTAATATAATCTATTATTTACTGTTTGCTATATTTACCATTCGGTGAAGGGATTATTAAATAATGTTAACAGAACAGTTAGTTAGATGAGGCCAGAACAGATGTAAGAGTAACAATAGGTAATGATGTACCAGAGCAAGTGGATGAATTTGTATATCTTGGATGTGGATTTAGCCAAGATGAAAGGTACACCACTGATATAGAGCGAAGAGTGAATACGGGAAATAGAGTGAACGGAGCGTTGGGGCAACTTCTCGGTAGCCACCACCTCAGCCAGAAGGCACTTGTAGCAATACATAACGCAGTGCTTGTCCTAATATTACTGTATGGAGGCGAGAGTTGGGTATGCAGAAAAGAGTATGAAAGTAAAATGAATGCGGTCGAAATGCGATCTCTACGGAAAATCTGTGGAGTTAGGCTGATCGATCGCATTCGTAACAATGACGTAAGAGAGCGAGTAGGTATGAAAGAGAGTATTGGTGTAAAGATGCGAAAGGGAATGCTCCGATCATTCGGGCATGTGGAAAGAATGCCGAACGAATGTCTGGTTAAGAAGATATACAATGCGAAAGTGGAAGGATGTAGGTACCGGGGGAGACCGAGACTAACCTATCTAGACCAGATCGGTCATGTACTGAAGGAAGGTGGAGTCAAGAATCTCCGAAACCGGCGAGCGTGTATGAAGAGAATTATGAATGTTCAGGAAGCGAGTGAAGTATGCAAGGATAGAGTTCTCTGGCACTCTGTTCTCTCTGCCTACCCTGTATGTAACTACACATTACTTCTTCATAGGACTTGTAAGAACTGGATTATTAGGAGAATGAGCAG
Organism: Lymantria monacha; assembly: GCA_905163515.2. NCBI lineage: Eukaryota > Metazoa > Arthropoda > Insecta > Lepidoptera > Erebidae > Lymantria > Lymantria monacha. Next base: position 6,998,742 of record LR991087.1, read on the forward strand.
TACTCCCTTGCGAAATTTATTAAAAATTTCAATGACAATTATTATTCTGCCTACGAAGTATGGCGATAATGATATAGTTCTTTCATTGGTAAGAAGTTTTTAATAAACAGTGTACAACGATATATTGATTATTGGACTAATGAATGTGTGCAATTCTTTTAAAGTCAGCACCCGGCACTATAGTCCTTGTATTGCTGAGGACTTTCAAAATATACAGTTAACGGCCAAAAATCAATTCACACAATTACACTCAGACCCAAAAGAATAATTTATGGATCGCACAAGTTATTGTTGAGCGTGGATATCTAACCCATGACATTTGGAACGATATGTCAAATGCTTAATTACTACGCCATCTAACCCATTAAACTTGGTAATATTGATAGGTCAGTGTCTTTACCTCTAATCCATCTGTTAACATAACCATACGCAGTCATTTGATTATGACGCTATTATGCCATTTCATCAGTGTTTGATTTACCTACAGTGTGATTAAACGTGTCCTGTTACTCAAACTTCTATTTAAAATTTTAGTTCAAAATAGTTTTCATTGCCAGTAAACTAGCGAACCGTTAATAATAAATACGTTTATGGACTAATGCTATATCAGAGGCACAGCCAGAGCGTTTCCTAATACAAAGATTTGGGCCGTAATAAATTGTTATAATTCAGATGTCAATTTTCTGTCAGAATATGTTACTATCCAGGACGATTCAGAACGATTTTGGCTACGAATAGCAAGCCATTACACACACATAGTATTTTTTTGCGTAATTAAGTACTAAATTAATAGTCAAACACAACTTTATTCTAGTTTTAAGACATAAATGAAGAAAAATATCTCATTATACTAGTTTATTTTCCAAGAAAATTGAATTTAAATTGAATAGAAATTAAATGTGCGTTTTGTATGTAAATCAGATTTATACCTATGCACCGTGAAACTACTCTCAAGATTACTAACATCATCATAGTATTCAGTGCTAGATTTAATATAATGCTCTGAGAATTTTGTTGCGGCTGTCTCGGTACTACAATGCATCAAAGTAATTGTTTGAATTTCAAAGCTGCATGAAGTTTGTATTATAATAATGCTGAACGCCTGCGCTGTTGAAATCATTCTTAATAAACTTTATAATTACGTTGCTGTACAAATGACTACACAGATGGCGAAGCGGTTAAGATATCGACCTTTGTGCTAGTACCGTGAGTTCGATTCCTATCACAATGCTATATACAATGCACAAACTGTTGTTCTGAGTGTGGGTGTAATTTGTCTGTGTTAATTATATGTTTGTAAAGTCCCCCGCAATACAAGGATTACTTCCTTGGAGGTAATCCATATCCAAAAGAAATATCTTTAAAAAAATAATTCGATGAGCTAATTTGTAAGATAATGAATGAATAGGCAAGTACCTGTATAAAAGATTGTAGATACCAAATTAATATAGGAACGATCAATTTTAGCGAATTTCATCTAAAAATAAATATTTAATAAGAACTTCAATAAATAAACACAAAAATAACAGAAGTTTTGAGCTTGATAGATGCTACAAGAAGAATAAACTGGCATTAACGCTGGCACTGGTTCTTAATATGGTATTTTGCATTACGACTCATATATGTTTCACTGTTAAGCGGAAACCTCCTCCACATTAGAAATTGGTCATCTGTACCACTTTGGTCAGACGAGTTGACATAGGGGTTTTATTTCGACATTTCTATGACCCGGCCACCGAAGTTAAAAATCGGGTCCCGGTGACCCGCTCGCACGGCGAAGAGAGAGGAGTTTTTACGGTGGGTCTATGGGGTCACCCCGGACCGATTTGGCGGGGCGACAACGTCCTTAAAAAAAAAAAAAAAAAAAAATGACCTGCAAAGACTTACATCTGTAAGATGATCCTGTAATAAAGACACAGTATAAAATTAAATATTATTATACTTCGACCTTCTCAATACTCCATCAATCAGAAATACATTATTTTATAATTAAATCACTATTATATCATGCAGCGCTGCGTCATGCAGGCTACGAATACTAGTAACCCTTACTTTGCTCATGGATGTCGTAAAAGACGACCAAGAGCCTTATATCAACCTGGGACAACACCATTTGATGCCGTTTGGTCAACAATTGCATTCCCAAGGAGGGTTGACGTCAGGCAGGCGGCCGGTTATAAAATTATTGCCAATAACTTTTGCAATATGTACACAGAAGAGCACATATTGCGTAGACCCCAAGTACTTGGGATATGAGTAGGAGAATGATGAATTTTTGTTATAGCCTTTTAATATTTACCTATTAATATTTACCTATTAATATTGGATTTTAAAAAAAAATACTATACTACTGCTGACTGCTTACTTTACTATTTAAGACCATATTATCAATTACTATAATTAGTACAAAACAAATTCTTATACAAGATAGTGTCTTGATATTGTGAAACTTTTTGAAAAAATATTTTAAGACCGTTATCTTATTCTTGTCCCAATTACTTGGAGTCGATGTCATATGTAGTCTGTTTCCATCGTATATATTGCATCGGGTTGACAGCTCTCAGCGCTCATCCACAGTCCGGGTAAAGTTGGCATAACCATCTGAGGCTAACAACTAAAACAAAAAAAAAAGTATATATTGCAAAGATTTCGACAATAGTTTTATGACTGACCACCTGGCTGACATCATCCCTTCTTGGGAATGTAATTGTTGACCAGATGCATCAGATGGAGTTAGCCTATCAGGATGTAAAGCTCTAATTTGTTTCTAACAAAATTTTATCTATTTCTAATGTATTAGTCATCTTTTACGATACCCATAAGCAATTAGTATTCGTAGTTGTTACTACACAGAAATTATGTTAAGTTTATATGAAAATATATTTGTAATAGCTATGATTAAATATGCAATTTTTTCCGTTAATATGCACAGTTGCTCATCTTATCCATACTTTAATCAACTTATACCTTAATCAACATAATTATGTACATATGAACAACGAAAGGGAACTAACGAATTCAATACTTATTTGTAATACGTAGTTCACAATTGTCGCAAACGAAATATTTACTAACAGTATAACAAACTAAGCAAGTGAACTCGTTATTGTTCACGATCACGATATGACATACTTTCGTGTAGTTTCCTTTAACTATAACCTCTCATTTTATTCGGCTACCCCTTTTTCCGGGCGTTTGTCACGTTACATTTGTATCGCAATAAACAAGTCGTGGATAACTTTATAGAGCTATGAATCGTAAGGCCCGCGATGCGAATTATTCTAAAATTATACTATATTTATTGGTGCAGAGTTTGGCGAAACGACTGTGACATCCGGACCGATCAAAGTGATCGAGAACGACCAGCCGTTGACATTTTATTACTTACAGCCGACTCGCTATGGCAGTCATGTTGTATAATTGACTCGCTTAGGCCCATGTCAATGGTAATTCCAAATTTAGTTGCAATACTAACGATCGCGTGCTGTTTCTACGTAAATTGGATTCACAAAGTTGTCGGCCATAATTTAAATTAGGAGTTTATGCAACGGAGAGTTGAGAACATCAAAATGTTTGAGGGTATTTTGGTTATATTGGAAATGACGCGCCTAGTCTTAATTTATTAGGAATTTGGAAATATTTTACTTTTATTACATATCTTATACATATTATTTTTATTTAATTAAAGTATGCTGTGTGGTAGCGGCTACGAATACTTTTTTTCCGTTCTCGTTGTGGAAACGCATTTACGCGCTATCTCCCGCCCGTTGATAGACGTGGGGAGCGTGGGACTCACCGGCCAGCTGAACAGTCCAACCGGAATACCTACTTAAACCACAGCGGCCCATGCCGCGCTTTTACGGGGCGCTGGACAGATCGTCTACTGAGATTCGATCTCCGATGCCCCAACGCTTGGCCTTCTGGCCACGTTATGTCGTTACTCAAGGAGGCGGGAGGAGGTGCGCAGTCCAGTGCCTCCTCCTCCTTGGCCGCCGCCGGCGGAGTGAGTCTGCGGACGCGATTGCATCGCGTTCCCGCCCCACGGCCTCCTTTTTAGAGATGACCTCTTCAGAGAAGGATTCCATCGACGTCTAGCACCTGTCGCCATATATGATAAATATATATATAAAGACACATACATGATAAATTATAATGCTATACTTTGTGCGGGGCACAAATTGTCGTTCTGAGTTTGAGTATGTTTTGAGTCCGTCAATCATAGGCTTGCTCTGTATAAATGAACTTATTTTTTATATATACATACTTATGTTGAAGTTTTAGCTGTCTGATAGCGGCTACGAATACTACCAATCCTTACTTTGCTTGTGCATGTCGTAAAAGACGACTAAGAGCCTTATAACAACCTGAGCCAACTTCATCTGATGCCGTTTGGTCAACAATTACATTCCTAAGAAGGGTTGACGTTTGACAAGCGGCTGGTCATAAAACTATTACCAATAACTTGTACAATATGTACTATGAAAGAAGAATACATATTCTATCGACCCCAAGTAATTAGGATTACAGTAGGAGAATGATGATTGATTTATTTAATTAAAGTTATGTTAAACCTTATATTAAGTGAGAATACCGCGGCTTATGTAATAGAATAAGTATAGTAATATATTACATTCATTTTCCACGCGTCTCGATAATATAGTGATGGTTTAGATTATGTATTAGATAGTTAGCAGTAGCTAACAGCCCTTTCAGGGTGGCGCAGGTGCTAACCGGACACGGGGTCTTCGGTAAGTACCTGCACAGAATTGGGAGAGAAGAGGCCCCAGGGTGCCATGAGTGTGGCGCGCATCGCCCACTGGCGCGCCACTGGAGGTATGCCCCGCCTGGGGGCCTCAACGCCACGTCCTGTCGGCGGTCATTGGAGGGAACCTGTCGCTGTCGACCATCATCTCGAAGATGCTCGATAGCGACGGGTGCTGGTCGTCGATGGCTACCTTTTGCGAGGAGGTCATCTCTACAAAAGATGCAGCGGAGCGGGGACGCGAGGCAATTGCGTCTGCAAATTCGCTCCGCCGCCGGCGGCCAGGGCGGAGGAGGCGTCGATATGCACACCTCCTCCTACGACCTTGAATGACGACAAGGCGTGGGCCAATGGCCAAGCGTTGGGGTGCCGGGGATCGAATGTCAGTAGACGATCCCTCTGGCACCCCGTAAAAGCGCGGAAGGGGCCGCTGTGGTTTTAGTGAGTATTCCGGTCAGGCAGCTGCCCGCGAGTCCCACACTCCCCCTCGCCTGTCACCGGCGGGGGATAGCGCGGAAATGCGTTTCCACAGCGTGGAAAAAAAAAAGTAGCTAACAGCCAATTAAAAGCCTAAGCTAATTCTTCGTACTTCTTGGTTATGGTAGATCAATTTGCCTATCAGAAGCTCTTGTCCAGTAGTGAGATGAACGTAAGTTAATGATAAGACTGAATAGGATCTCAGTTAAATATACAGCCTTCAAAAAAATACCTGTATCAAAATATCACACAGGGAGATGAGTTAAGTCAAAATATAGTGAGGTGATATCAAGATATGGATATGATGGATATGGATAAATTTCTACTTATTATTTTAATAACTACTATTTCAGTATCTTTATCCTTCATAGCTTGTTCAGTTATTGTCTATTAGTGTTGTTAATAAAAAAAGTATGAGTTAACAAAACCACAAGACATATTCACGTTCCCGTCGAAATTCATTTAATAATTCGTCTGTATTATTTAAATCACAGATTATGTAAACTTTTTTTTTGTCCGAAGGCTACTTTGTGGTCACGCCTTGCTAATCCGTCCGGGGCGACCCCGTAGACCCGCCCTACAACATACCTATCGACGCCGTACGGATGGGTCACTGGGACGCGTTCTTTGCTTCATTGACCCATCCGGCGGTCTACCCTCGCGGGTATCCTCTCGGGTCGTCGTCCCGACAGTTTTTACCGTCAGGGCGTTGTCCTTACGCGGTGGCCTCGCTCCAAGGACGACTAGACAAATCCCCGGTTTGGTCACCCTCTGCCTCGGCTAAGATTAGGTATACTACCTGCCTCTTTCCTAAAAAATGTTTTTATGTAACAGCATTAGTTTTTATTATTTGCTTAATTTTATTTCTATTTTATTTGTACACAGATACACATTGAATGATATATCCTTTTTTTTTTTTTGGTGGACTATGGATGCGTCTCGCCCCGCCGAATCGGTCCGGGGTGATAGAAAGGCGGGCGTGACCCCATAGAACCACCGTAAAACTCCTCTCTCTTCGCCGTGCGAGCGGACCAAAGTTGATTTTATTACCCTAGTAGTTTTTTTTACACGATTTTAAGACAGGCTATAATCACCATCTATGAAAGGGTAGATCCTAATGACTTCTAATGTTTATGCGAGTATTACACATTTGAAATAAAACTACTTTTACGGATTCTATCGCGTTTGTATTTGATTTTTAATTTCCTCACGTTTCGAACACTTTACAGTGATCATGGTCACAGGAGGAGGGTAGATCCTGCCCAAGCCATATTTTAATTCAATAATTTTTTTATTGTTTATCTATTTATAAATGAGATAGGTCTTTTTAAGAGGACACTGAGAGATATAAAGGGACATTAAAGAGTAATTTAATAAACAAATAGCTGTTCCAGTTTTTAATTTATGACCAAAATCGTGCCATTAATTCCTTATAAATATTAAAAAATTCAAATACGGCCTCTAGTCCTTAAGGGATTTGGTTTTCGTAAGTTTTTGTTAGTTAATTACGGTGATAATAAATTTGACTTTTTGATATTACGTAAGGTATGTACGACTAGTTAGTTTACAAAAATATTCTGTCTGCTAATTGAGTTTTACGAATAAATCATGTATGTTGATGGATGGATCATAATACGTCAATCCCACTCATCTTTTCCAGCATTAGACATAGAACAAAACCAAGTAAACGAATAACATATTTTCTAGCGATAATATCTCTAACAGAACATTATTTTCTTCTTATTGTATTTTTAATCGTATTAAATATATTGTTGAAGGAAGAATAAATTGATTATTGATTGTTTTAAATAATTCACTAAGTAGCACCAGAGGAGATTAGGAAGCAGCTCCTGGGCTATAAAATCAACTACGATCGTTCATTCCCCTGTCGTGCGTGACCATTCTGCTATATTATAGGTACTTTGGTCCCTACCAAAGGCTTGCATTCTTTAGTGGATATTTGGTAAGCTGAGATAGATAGACAACTGCTTCTTTTATGGTGTAAAATTGAGCGTGGTCTACGTTATCATTATTGACAGTTCGTCTAATATGAACTACAAATAGTACGTAACATAAAAAAAGTTACTACAATTTGTATTTATGGCAGACGAGCAAGCAGTCTACTTGATGGTAATTGATATCTACGGCTAATGGACTCCCCAATACCATGGACACAGATAAATCGTTGCGTATTATAAGGCAGTATTAAGGCCTATGCTAGGGTTTAAGGGATGCTGCTGATAGTGGTAGGACCACGCTGTTGACAGATATCTGTCTACAGCCGCGGGCCGGTCCGTCCGGGGTAGTACCACACTCTCGCAGAATATCGATGTTTCAGTAATGGCAATCTGCTGTTGCGCTTCGTTCGAGGGGCCCAGCTATACTTCTGGTATAGCAAAGGTCCATGGGCGGCAGTATCATTTACTATTAGGTGTGCTGCTTGCTAATTTGCCACCAAAATCAATAAAAAAAAATGCACCGAGTATTTCAATGGAATAAATGGTCTTCTTTGATTGCGCTCTTATAATAATATAGTTGCTCAGTAGTTTCTTTTTTATAAATATCGCTTGTTTTATCAATAAAATTGCATTGTCATTGACCATTAGATGGAACAGCTTGGTACGCTGATTTCTATGGAATTATTTAATGTTTAGATCGCGAAAGGTGTAAGTGGATACTGAATTTCATATAGTTATCTTAATAATCTCCAAGTAGTAATGATATGCATCCATTATCAATTATTACTGTTTTAAATTCTATGTTGTTAAATTTATAGCACCCTTTACGATTTATTTTGGCGATACATTGTAATCATCTCCTAACACAAAGGGTTTTTGTAAGAAATCATGAAAGTTTCTCATTACCATATTCTTACTTTTTATTCACACATATTTGTTTTAATAAGTTTAACTTATTGAAACGATATATTATGAACGCTGATGTTATTTATTGTACAACCATTTTATAAAATATATGCATATGTGTATCAATTACAAAAGTCACATGACGTGACAAGTTTTCCATATGTTGGGGCTGGAGTGATGTTATAACATTTAATCCCTCGGCCCGGACCAACTCGCCACATGTCGGCCGGCCCATTAAACAGAACACCCCTACAAAAAATAATTACTTCACCAAATACACTGCCACGGTCACAACTCGTTCAATTTGTGTTTAATCTGCTTAAAGAGCGACGACGGATGTAATGAAATTAAAAAGTCATGAATTAACTAAACAACCCCTATGTAGGAACGGTCAGTTTTATTACTGGTACCATCTAGGCAGATAAAAATAAACGTTTTTGTGTATTTATTTTTGGATACAAAATAAAGTATTGTAGGTCGTGAGGTCGTCACTAATTATGTTCTGGGTCTACTCATTTTGAAATGATATATATTTATTTTAGCGTGGGAATTTATCGCATTTTATTGTTCTTAATTTACTGGTTGAAATTTATATAAAATTATTTTGTAAAGATTTTTTCTTTTTTTTTCGTCGAGACAGCTTTCACAGCTTAGCCCGCACTAAGGGTGAACGCTGAGGCCTATTAAGCCGAAGAAAGATTTATCATTGACCAAGGGCTCCCTCTGTGGGGAACGGACCACCGTTTTGGGGTATCGCTGATGGTATAATGATATTGTGAAAATTAATTTTGTTTTGGCTATACTGACGTATCAGATATTTTACAGCATCTATGGCGCGAAAGAACTAGAATATTTAATAATTTTAAGCGGAATTGTGGAGATCATAATATCCGAATGAAACTATTTTTAATGATTTATTGGGATTTGTTTTTACTTTCACTATCTAAATATATATAACTCAAAGGTGACTGACTGACTGACATAGTGATCTATCAACGCACAGCCCAAACCACTGGACGGATCGAGCTGAAATTTGGCATGCAGGTAGATGTTATGACGTAGGCATCTGCTAAGAAAGGATTTATGAAACTTTGTCAATTTTAAACCGATCGGGCTGATACTTTGCATGCATAAAGCTACTATGACGTAGGCATACCCTAAGAAAGGATTTTGAGATGCAGGCTATGTAAGATTAGTAACTTTTCAGTTTAAAATATACGAATTTCTGTATGCTAACGCCATCTACATTGAGTTATTTTGGAGAGAACTTTGAATTAACCATTTTTGTGCATAGTGCATAGATAATATATCTAGCGGATTATATTTGACGACTAGATTTTGCCCGCGATTTCGCTCGCGTTAAGAAGTATTATTATTAATTAGGTATAGTTTTTGCGGCTTTACTTTTGTTTAGCGTGTGTAAAAAATAAGGATTATTTTTTTAATTTTTGGGCTGTGCATTGATAGTTCACTATGTCAGTCATACTGTCATATGTCAGATAAGTTTTCGTTTGGTTTAAGTATAGGTATTGTCGGTTAGACTTTTTTAAAATGGTTAAAGAAAATCTGAACGTTAATGGAGAAGTTGAAGAATGTACTGTCGTCCCGAAGCCGCGGGAAAAAGCTATCTTCTATATCTATCCTATATACTTTCTCTGTTCAGTAGCATTGACTAAAAGTTTAAAAAACTTCATAATAATAGTCTATATAAAATTATGATTATATAATAATAATAAATAGAAGTTAAAAATGATCAGTTTCGGAAATTTTTCAATCCGTATAGGTTATGCATTTCTTTTCTTGATTTTCTTTATTTCTTATTTTTTATGTGTAAGAATCTTAAAGTAGGTACTTACAATTTTGTCGTTTGTGAAAAGTACTTATTTGTTTAGGTCAGTTATAATTAAAAAAAATACAATTTTTTTTCAGGTTATATTAACGTCTCATTAGTTAAAGTGTAAATACCTATATTAGTAATAAATAAAAAATACGCAGGATAACAAATTAAAGAAGGCAGGATTCATCGTTCATAGAATCAAAAAGATAGTTTAGATATTATGGATGATAGCAACATCCTTTATGGACCTGACATTGATGATTCAGTGTGAGGTAGCCGATAAAATTCACTTATATATGTTTCACAAATTTTTAGCGTTCAAAACTTTAAAGCGTTTTTCCAACAACTCGCGTTTTTAAAGTTGGTGCCCCTCATAACTTCAAAACTACTGCACTGATCCTTTTGAAAATTTTGAACACTATTTCTGTACATAATTTATGAGGTAACGCTGGAGTGATTTTTTTAAACTATCCGTGTGGTGACGGAGTAAGAATACAGTTTACCACCCCCTATCTTACCTGTGGGTGATCTTAAGAGCCGATTAAGGGATATAATATGCATAGGTATATCATATTTATGATATTTTAATGGTTTTTAATTGTTATTAACAGGTAAAAAAATATTATATTTAAGGTTGGCTCACTATAATCTTTTTTATGCTAATCAAATTTGTTTTAAAAGAATGGGATATCTTCGAATGTTTTTTTATAAACATAATATTAATCCTTATCCAAATAAATACGTTATTCATCACAAGTATTTAATTTAACACAAAACTACTCTTTACATTATTTGATTTCAATGAATATCTTAGGAAATATAGCAATTTAAAAATAACATCGCAGCAAAATAATGATCACGTACTGCGAGCGCATTTATGGTACAAATACTGGGTCTTATAATCATATATCATGTAGATTATAAGTTATTCTTAAAAGAAAATCAAAACTAATGTTGTTTGAAGTACTTCTGCGCACACTACATTTTTAGTTTTGTTTTCTTCTCATGACCGCCCGTTCGCATTACACATCCTAAATAATAATAATAATAAGTATAGAAAGTATTAGTGCCTGCCCTCATGTATGACAGTGAAAGTGGGATTTGGCGGGGAAGACATGAAACTAGAATAAATAATGTAGAGCTGAGACCTCTTCGTAACGTGCGTGATGTAAGTCTGAAAGATAAAATTAGTAATAATGTTATAAGAGAGCGCTGGTATGCTGAGGTGGGTTGGACACGTATAAAGAATGAGTGGGAAGAGGTTGACGAAGCAAACACATGAAGCAAACGTGAATGGAACGAATACAAGGGGAAGACTACGTCATACTTTTCTGGACCAAATTGGAGATTTGTTCACGAGAGATCATACATATTAAAAGTAGGCGTAATCGGAAATAGTATAGATTAGACTTAAGACCCAATACTTTTACTTAAGATTTAATGTTCTAATCTTACTAATAAGAGCGTCATCTAGGTATCTAAAACAGTTTTAACGTATGTATTATTTAAAAATATTTCCACCTTTTACGTAAACGAATTCGCGAGTTGAAGTTAACGTTAGCCCAAAGCAACTATTCCACACGGACGAAGTCGCGGGCAGAAGCTAGTATTTATATATTTTCCGTGTGGTGACGGAGTAAGAATACAATTCACCACTCCCTATCTTACCCGTGGGTGATCGTAAGAGACGACTCAGAGACGAATAAAACGTATATAACATCTATGCGAGAAGAAAAACTCGAAATAAAACCCTATATCAACACGTTTGATCAGCGTGGTATAGTAGATCAATTTCCCTCCCATCATGGAGGAGGCTCGAGCCCAACAGTGGCACATATATGAGCGGAGATGATGATGATATAAATAGTTTTATTTCATACCAGTGGCTTGACCTTACTTAGCTTCAGTTTTAGCCGTTCTCCCACTACATTTAAAATCAGATAATTTCTAACTTCCATCTACACTAATATTATGAAGAGATAAAGTTTGTGTGTTTGTAAGTTTATAAGTTTGGATGTAAAGAGTAATCTCTGAAAATATTGGCTTTATTTAGAAAATTCGTTCACTATTAGAAAGCTACATTAGCCCTTATTGTTATAAGCTATTTTTTATTTTGATAGAGATATGATTTCAATTGTAAATAACAATATTTGAAGTTAGAAAAAACTATCTGTGTAGTATAATGGCGTGTGCTGTCTAAACGGGTTGAGATATTGAAATAAAATATACAACAAAAATATTGCTTTATTTTATCTTTACAAAAAAGTCTCCGACGCCATACCTCTTCACGTCGTCGTCACGTCACTTTAATGTTTCAGCTATAAAGATAGTTTTTATGTTAAAGTAAAAAAATAAATTGTAATATGAAATTCGGGTGCAATTTTGAAAAATAAATTTTATAAATTCCGCTATGAAGTAGCGGCTACGAAAACTACCCACTCTTACTTTTCTCATGGGTGTCTTAAAAGATGATTAAGAGCTCTAGATCGACCTGGTGGTGCTATGGAAGTGGAGTACATATTTGGCCAACCTCAAATAATTGAGATACGAGTGGAATGATGATACATACATACATACATATCATCACGCTATATCCCTTGCAGGGTAGGCAGAGAGAACAGAGTGCCAGAGAACTCTATCCTTGCATACTTCACTCGCTTCCTCAACATTCTTAATTCTCTTCATACACGCTCGCCGGTTTCGGAGACTCTTGACTCCACCTTCCTTCAGTACGTGACCAATCTGGTCTAGGTAGGTGAGTCTCGGTCTCCTCCGGTACCTACATCCTGGAATGATGATGTTGATGATATGAATTTATATAAAAACATATACAAATAGTTTAACAAAAATCAAAATTTTATAGAAATAAAGTTTGTTTTTACAGCAATTGATGAAGTAGCTTGGAAAATAATACGAAATGTAAACAATACATCAATACGTAATTTCTGCTGTTCGTAAGGCTACTAGGCGACTAAAGGAACGGGGTAGTGCTAACATTTGCACCTGATGCCACCCTAGTCGAGGCATCGGGTGATCGGACCGAGGACTAGTCCGGTCACCCGAAATGAGGCCACCGTGTGAGGACGATGCCCCGACGGCGAAAGCTGTCGGAGCATCGACTCGAGAGGAACCCGTGAGGGTAAACCGCTGGGCGGGCCACCGAAGACAAAGATCGGGTACCGGGGGCCAGCTCGTACGGCGAAGAGAGGTGCTTGCAGGGTGGGTCTATGGGGTTGCATGCCGCCTCTTCCGTCGCCCTGGACCGATTTGGCGGGGCGCGACCATATCCATAGCTCACCGCAAAAAAAAAGTGCTAACATTTAATTATTACCTGTATTCACTAATGACAGTTAAAGTTAAAGCCACAAAAAAGACGGAAAAAGGGTGCTGTATATATTTATTTTATATTACGTGAGTAAAGCTATACGCAGAAGCTAGTCAACAATAAATCACTACTTTAGGTACGTAGTGCTTTCACATGTATTCAATTAGATAAGGAATAATAATAGTGTATTGTTTAAAATCGCTTCGTAAATAACACATTGCCTTTTAGTAATAAGTAAATGATAGACATAATTATTGTGGTTTATCCTTAAGAGATAAACATATACCATCGCGGTAGTTTATATGTTAGATCTTTTCAAGGTATACAATTTCATAATACATACAAGGTTATATAGTTTGATTGTAAAATATATTTTTTCATGATTTCAAATTCATCTTTCATTTCAGCCTATTGCCGTCCACTGCTGAACGTAGGCCTCCCTCATTTTACGCTACAGAGTGCGGTTCTGTGCCGCCTGTATCCAACGACGCCCAGCAACCTTCACTAGGTCATCTGTGCACCTTGTGGGGGGGGGGCGTCCCACACTGCGTCGTCCGGTACGTGGTCGCCACTCTAGAACCTTTCTTCCCCAGCGGTTGTCCGTTCTTCGAGCGATGTGACCTGCCCTTTGCCACTTCAGCGTGTTCATTCTTCGTGCTATGTCGGTTACACCCGTTCGTCTGCGGATTTCTGTATTTCGGATTCTATCTCGCAGAGAAATCCTGAGCATAGCCCGCTCCATAGCACGCTGAGCGACTTTGAGTCTGGTTATGAGGCCTACATTTAGGGATCACGTTTCCGTGCCGTAAGTCATCACTGGTAACACACACTGGTCATAGTCCTGTGTTTTCAAACACTGATTTCAAATTATAAATCTTTAAAATACTTGGCTATTTTCTAGTATAAAATGCATGTTATACATATAAACTTTCCTACTGCGTCACTATAATTATTAACGAAAACTTCAAAATAAATAAAAATCCGTTGCTCAGCATTTAAATGTCTAGATTTTTCTATTGTGTTATCGAGTAGCACTTCCGGCCTCGCATATACACATCCTAATTAATATATTGTTAACCGTATTATATAATGTTAATTATTAGTAATTTATAATCAAGTAAATAGTTCTAGTTAGTTAGTTATAGTATCTCTGTAAACTGGTATAATTTTAATACCATGGGCGCCATCCGCTTGTCAGCTTCCGGCGCGACTACTAAATATTGCATTTTAATATAGACCTCTGTACTTTCTTACACTATGTCGATTAATCAATCCTAATATCGTTTTGTTTTACTATGTATAATGATTAAGCTATTAGATTCTTATTTTACTGATTTATGATTTCATCACACTGACACTTCCGCGTGTCAACTTCCGGCGTACAATTTAATGTTTAGGGATTTATAATGATTATTAATATTATTATACAGGATTATGTGACCTGTATAATATTTGGATGTAAATAATTATTAGAATAATTAAGATATTTAATATTTCATATTATCCATTAAGTTTGTGAATTTAGTACTAGATCACGCCACGGTATGTATAAATACCGCCGGTTAGAATATCTTAGGTCATTCTTCTTCGTATTCGATTCCGTATCGTAATTATTATAAGGTGCAATATAAATTTAAAAGTACAGCGTGTATTCATTTTTTTTTTTTTTAAAAAGACACCACCCTGCACTAATTAAATAAACCTTGTATTGCGGGGGACTTTACAAACATGCAATTAACGCAGACAAATTACACCCAGACTCAGAACAACACTTTGTGGATTACACAAAGTAATGTCCTGCGTGGGAATCGAACCCACGGCACTGGCACGGAAGGTCGGTATCTTAACCACTACGCCATCTGTGCAGTCGATTCATTGTCGCTACCACTCTCACTATCGACATTCTACAATTGTTATTGGACTAGTAATAAATTGCAAGTAACAAAATCGGTATTTCTTTTTACATTAATATATTTAATAAAGTAGTTAAGTTTAATAAGACCATTATCGATAGTAATTAATAAATCTCGAGAATTTTTTTTTATCTGGTATAATCCAAAACTCAAGCCAATGCGGTTTAAAAATAACAACGAAACGTTTCGAGTAAAGGTGGTAGTGCTACCGCTTGGCAAGTCCTGATGATATTGCAAATAAATTACTGGCAAAGAATAAAGGAAATGTAAATAATATACATGCCTTAAAGCTCTTCGTATCCAGAACATATAATCCTATAATAATAGATCATTTCACATTCTTAATGTCATCGTATTGCAGAAGCTATATATCTATTTAGTTTTATGACCCGTCTGAGGTCATAACAAAAGATTGAACAGAGAGTTCTCTGTCTACAGCCGCGGGCCGGTTTGTCCGGGGTAGTACCACACTCTCGCAGAAGATCGACGTCCAAGTAATGGCAATGTGCTATTGCGCTTCGTTCGGTGAGCAGCCCAGTTGGGCTTCCGGCTCTCTGCCGGAAGCCCAACTGGGGTGGGTTTGGGGTTTGTATTGGTAGGCAGCGGCCTAGCTATACCATTGGCAAAGGTGCATGGGCGGCAGTGACACTTACCATCAGGTGTGCTGTCTGCTCGTTTGTCACCATAAGCAATAAAAAAAAGTTACAATATTATCATAGTTTGCATTTCTTTGAACACAGAAAATACTATCTAAAACAGATCCGATTTCTTTTGCTACATCCATATTTCTGTCACAGCTGTTTTCAGCTTGTGTAAAATACAGTTGAATTTTAGACTACTTAATATGCAAGAGGTTGTAGAGTGCTTCTAGCCTTATGCCGTTTATAAATGAACTGGGGTTTTAATGGAGGATATGAAATGTTATCAAAGTTTTGTTGTTTAATTTTAGTCCGTTAGAGTTTTTCTTTGGAAAGATTTTTATTTTAAATTAGCTTCCGCCCGCGGCTTCGCCCGCGTAAAAGATTACTTTCCTAAAGTTTATCATCCTCTATTTTTATTTTACCCCTTAAGGGTAAAATTTTTACAAAATTTTAATGTCATATTTATTTAAAATACCTAATCAATAGCCTAAAAATAAGTTTCTGGCTTTAAAAATAACGATACTTCCTTAAAACTTTTCATCTCCCGTTACAACCCTTTTTTTGCATTAAAAAGTAGCCTATGTCCTTTGTCAGGCTCTAGACCATCTGTGTACCAAACTTCATTTAGATCGGTTCAGTAGTTTTGGCGTGAAAGAGCGACAGACAGACCAGAGTTACTTTCGCATTTATAATATTAGTAAGGATTTATTTGCCCTAAGGTTAATCATGAGTGTTTACCTCTGGCATTAAGTTTGCTGTTCTATAGTTTCGTGTAGAAACTTTAAAGAAAATAAGTACATATATTAAATCAAAAAAATCAGATCCTCTCATTAGGGTTTGTATAATATAGTTAACTAACTAATAACTTTAAATAGCGCTTATATTTTTTTTTGTTTTTATATGGTAACGCCTACAATTACTACGAACGCTTACTTTGCTCATGGGTGTCATAAAAGACGATTAAGAGCCTTATGCCAACCTGGGCCAATAGTACCTGAAGCCGTTTGGTCATTCAATTACAATCCCAAGTAAAGTTCATGTCAAGGAGGGTCATAAAACTATAGTTAAAAACTTTTTTAATATGTATCCCAAGTAGGTAATGAGGAAAAGAGCAGGAGAATAATGAATAATAAGATCTTTGAAGCATAGGACGAGTAAATTTTAATCGCGCATTCTATATAGGAAGACTTTTCGTCTTTCGGGAAAAGTTGTATACTTTGTGCTAGTTAAAAATATCTTACGTGTTTCCTTGTTCTCTTAATAATATCAGAGAAGACCTTTATTAAGGTAGTTTTTGCACTATTAAAGGTAAAGACTTCAGTTAGTAGTTGATTGCCGAAACGTAGCAAAGAATAAGAAAAAGCCAGACTCAAAGAAATATCAAAAGGTTTTGGGACCAATATTCAAGTATTTTATTTTGAGTCTGACTTTTACACGTACGGGGCAAAAACAGTGTAAATTGCTGGAAAATCGGGCAAGTATTTCTTTTGTCTGACTCAACATGTGAACCTAAAGAAAAATGGCAAGAATTAAAATAAATACAGAATTATTTAAGAGGTCTGTCTTCGCTTTTAGCCTATTATAGGTACGCGTCGAAACGAGTTGACTAATATTGGCGAGTTTTGCGCCTATTAATCAAATATATAATGATATTGATTGATTGATTGCTGCCTGTATGATATGTTTTCATTAATTCTTTCATTTACTTCTCTTTAATCAAATCATGGTAATAGAAATACATACCATGACTACATTGATCTAGTAGTATAAAGTTACGGGATCGGGTATTATTGGATTACTACATTAGGAAATTCTTACAAATAGGTAAATGTAGCCCCGTAAGTAGCAATATCCTCGCCCCCTGTTCGGTGGGACTTAATAAACTGCCATGTTCAAAATGTGGGTATATTATACCTTCATTTGCCATAGTCGTTAGACTATAAAAAGATTTGTATCTTTTCCCAAAAACTTTTACACAATGCGGGTTAATATACTTAAAATACCGGCTAAATGGGAGAAGAATTCGCCAACGAAGGGTTTCGTATTATGGTTTAGAGTTTAATACAATGTAATTTTTAAGTATTTTCGTATAAAAAATCTCAAGAATATATAAGCTTTGGTATACAGGGTCCTTTTAATCTTTGACTCTTTCATTTTATAATAGTAGTCATTCCATCCATTCACAGATTTGACGAGAATGTCACTGGAGCGGTGCTAAGACACCTGCATTCAAAGGATCTCTTTTTTTGCAGTAGAGCTGGTCACGCCCCGCCAAATCGGTCCGGGGCGACGGAAGAGGCGGCGTGCGACTCCATAGACCCACCCTGCAAAACACCTCTCTTCGCCGTGCGAGTGGCCCACCGGTACCCGATCTTTGCCCTCGGTGGCCATCCAAAGGATCTCTATGATTTTTGAGACGTTATAAGTCCACTCAGCGGGGGATAGTCCTATATTGCATCGTCAGATTCGAGGTTGTTACTCGAGAACCTCCGTTCCCCAAAGGTCTTAGGTTCGACGAGCACTATCCCCTGTTTATCGTTACTTCGACGTGATATTTCATATACCATGGTATTTTCAACCCTACTAACTAGTATTTTATATATTAAAGACAGAAATTTAACAGTTACAAATATTATGACTAAGATCGTTATCCTTTTATTGCCTATTTGTGTATAAAATGTATTAGATTTTATTGCGATGTCCGATGAGGTGAACATAGGGTTAGCTGAAAGGGCTTAACGATCACTTAGCATGTTATAAAAGGTCAAATATTACATTTAAAGGTCTGGGTTATCTTGTATGTATTGTATAAAATATACATATTTGCAATATTAGTAGTTTGCAAATTAATTTGTTTAGAATGGAAATTATATGAATATATTTTTTTTCATTAGTCTCTAGACGCCGCTATTAAAGATAAGGACTCGATTATGATTTTTTATCAAAAACAATATTCGGCTTTATGGTAATAATACTTATTTTGCGAAGGACTTTACAGATATCCACCGAAGACAAAGATCGGGTACCGGTGGCCCGCCCGCACGGCGAAGAGAGAAGTTGCACGGTGGATCTATAGGGTCACGCGCCGCCTCTTCCGTCACCCCGAACCGATTTGGCGGGGCGAGACGCATCCATAGTCCACTGTAAAAAAAAGAGGACTTTACAAACATTGAATTTAATGGACACAAATTTGATGCAGACTTAGAACAAACATTTGTGGATCATATAAAGTACTACACTACGTAGGAAAAAAAACCCATGGCGCGGTAGGTCATAGGTATTTTTTTCATTTTGATAGGTTCGAGAACTTACTCAAACTACGTGAACTATTTTATTATATTAAGAAATACTACAATTGGTCACAAGGGTGGGAGGTGTTATAAGGTCTTCATCACAAAGTCTAAATTCATTCATAAGCAAGCTTTTTTTAAATTTCTGCGTGTTTTAACGTGTTATAATAAATCATTTTGATGGCGTTTTATGTAATAGGTATGATGCGAAGAAACTCATGGGATATAATGAATATAAATTATTATAAAATGGAGGAGAGGAAGGAAGACCCACCACTTTCCTACGGTTAATCAATATACAGTATACGTCAAGAAAGGAAGGAATACGGGACGGGATCAAGGTGGAATAGGATATAAGGAAATATTACTTCTGTGATGGCCGGCTTCAAATGCTTGCCGAACCGTCCTGAGGATGCCTCGTTTAGAGGCGAAACACGTGTCGAATCTATATTCGAAGTTCTGCGGAAAATTGCAAGTTGAAGTCCTGGAGGCGGTGCTCATCACAGGAGTAAGATTTCCTTATATCCTATTCCACCTTGATGCCATCCCGTATTCCTTCTTTTCTTGAGGTGTACGGTATATTGATTAACTGTGGGAAAATGGTGGATCTTTCTTCCTCTCCTCTATTTTATAATAATAATGGATTTCCGCCACGTATCGCCTAATTCAATCAATTATATGAATATAAATTAATAATAAAGAAGATATCGTTAACAATGTAGCAATAGCACTGTTGATGGCGAAAATTTGACTAACTGACAATGACGTCACATGAAGTCTAAAGACGTGAAGAAAAGTGTGACTTGACACCGGCAACAATGACTCGTATACGTAGCTGATTGCCAATAGAAAAAGCCAAGAAGAAGAAAATATTAACAGTGATATAAAACAACAACAACTTATAACGACCTGGGTCAACTCCATCTAATGCCGTTTGGTCAACAATTACATTGCCAAGGAGGGTTGACGTCTGACAGGCGACCGGTCATAAAACTATTGCCAATAACTTTTACAGTATGTACTATGAGAGAAGAGTACATATTGTATCGAACCCAAGTAATTGGGATAATAGAAGGTGAATGATGATGATGATATAGAACAACAACGCTGTATGGTGATGACTACGAATACTCCAACAAGTTCTTACAGAGATTTGGACGTAAGACATCTTAGTCCTTTCATGACCATAAACGCTGTATAGTATTCGAAATAATGAGAGATTAAAAATGAAATGCAAATCCCATAGAATCGGTAAAAATAGTTTTATTTCAAATGTGTAAGACTCGCAGACTAACCTACCTAGACCAGATCGGTCATGTACTAACGGAAGGTGGAGTCAAGAGACTCCGAAACCGGCGAGCGTATATGAAGAGAATTATGAATGTTGAGGAAGCGAGTGAAGTATGCAGAGATAGAGTTCTCTGGCACTCTGTTTTTTCTGCCTACCCTGCAAGGGATATGGCGTGATGATATGTATGTATGTATGTATGTAAGACTCGCGTAAACATCAGGTATCATTAGGATTATAATCAATTTTATTAAATTCACTCAAAAAGTTTTAAGTACGTAGGAATTACTAACTTACCTAGACTAGATTGGTCATGTACTGAAGGAAGGTGGAGTCAAGATTCACCGAAACCGGGGAGCGTGTATGAAAAGAATTATGAATGTTGAGGGTGGCTTGGGAAAATTTTGAGTGGAATGATAACAAAATGATCATGAGATATCAACAGACTGATTGGATGAATAAATTGTATGAACCCATATTTATTTTAGGGATATTTACAATATTTGCACTTTTAAAAATTCTTTTAGTATCTCACATTCATAAATTATCATTAAAATAATTTATGTAAATAGTAAAAGAAAACTTTAAATGAAATAATATAAAATTCCGTCTGATCAGCGTTGTATTATAGGTAAACATATTTCCTATTATAGAGGAGGATCGAGCCTAGTAGTGGGACATATGATGACAACGAAGGACGTTGTAAACATTTATATTCTTTTGAGTCTTAGCATATAAACATCCAGAGTTATTTCGAGCCTCTTACGTTATTGAAGGGTAGTTAATTGACTGAACAATAGAGTATTTGTTACGATATTGATCATACTAGCGACACTTAGTATTATCGTTCTTTTTTTAACACTGCCTTGTACTAAGGAAATAATCCTTGTATTGCCAGGGACTTTACAAATATATAATTAACGCAGAAAAATTACACCCACACTCAGAACAACAGTTTATGAATCGCACAAAGTATTGCTTTGCATAGGTATGGAACCCATGGCACTGGCACGAAAGGTCGGTATATTAACCACTACACCATCAGTCAATAGCCCTTTGTGCGATCGACAAACTGTTATTGTTTATTGTCAATCTAGGTGTAATTTGTTGATATCCCTCGCAATATATTATATTACTGGTAATATTATAAATTTAGAGTAGAAATTAGATATATAAATATCAACCTATATATCATTAGTGTAGCTTGTTCGTTATTGTTAAAAATAAGAAACCTGCGATAATCAGACATGTTGTTATAATGTCCTCCTTAAATACGAAAATATAATACGATGCGAGATTTGAATGTCTTACAATAGTTCACGGTGGTGTAAGTTGGCAGCACGATTGGAACGGATTTCCAATAGGCGGATTTCCAATAGGCAAATCCCAGTTGTGGCAATCATTCTTCGCTTGTAATTGGGATTTTATACATAATCAAGCATATTAAATGGTAAATTTCAGTAATTTTTTATAATGATTTATTTCGGGCTTACTTCTTGTATTGATATTAATTATGTCAATACTTGGGATAAGGACAGTATCGTAGTTCGAAGAGCATCACACTGGAGCTAATTCTTACATGTTGTAAACATTTTTATATAAAACAAAATCAGTAAAAAATAACAAATCTTGTTGGATCATCTAAGTAGCGGTAATCTTCCGATCTAGTGGTAGTTTATTGAATTAAATTAAAATGTTTAACCTTTTTTTATTGCTCTTAGTAGCAAACGAGCAAGCAGCACATCTGATGGTAAGTGCCACTGCCGCCCATGGACCTTTGCAATACGTGTACAACTTAGGCCGCTGTCTACTAATAAAATCTCCAAACCCACCCAGTTGGGCTTCCGGCTCTCTCGCTCACCGAACGAAGCGCAATAGCACATTGCTATTACTCAGACGTCGATCTTCTGCGAGAGTGTGGTACTACCCCGGACGGACTGGCCCGCGGCTGTAGTAGACAGAGAACTGTCAACAGCGTGGTCCTACCACTATTAAAACTAATAATAAGTAAATACCCTCGCAGCTTTAATTAAAGAAATTTGAATTTGAAACCTTAATTGAATTCTTTGACGTCTGTGGTATGTTGATAATTTGTATTCTTAGTCCTTAACTACACGTTTAAACTTACTACCTTACACATAAATTAAAAGCAATTCGTTTTATTAGTATTTAAGCATCTACAAACCTTCCCAATTTATAATTGTATTATTTATTAGTTTGTGATAAGAGCTATTCCCGTGCTAAAGCGAATTGGTTAACCAACTGCTCGGTAACCGCCGCCCTAGTCTCGTCGTACGACTTAAATTCCTAACTCGGGGGAACGTACAAAAATAACATAACGAGTCGCGCCTTGTAATAACATTTGTCCTAATATATTACTATTGTGACGGCTGCCAGATTTATATAGTACCGTGCGAACCGTCACCTTATTATTTATTAATATTAATACTGGCTGTCTACAACTAAATTATTTTTCATTATATATGCCACATTTGTGAATTTTGGCCATGTTTACATACGATAATATTGTGTATAAGCAAATCTTTTGATGCGTGGGATTTTTCTTCGTTACTTTTGTTGATGTTTCCTGGTCTGATTTGTGTATATCCCCATCGGTATGAGCCCACAAACATATGTATTAATAAAAGAAAACATAAATTTATTCTGTCGACATAACTCGCGTGACAGAATGGCTGTTTTATTAAGGTGAAAAAAATTAATGATATTGTTTGCCAGAATATCTTGTTTAGAAATAAAATAATTTATACATAAATATAATTATAAAATGAAACTAATTTTCAGAAATTTTATAGCTTTTATAGCGTGTAATTAATTTTATTACTCTGTAGTTTTTAATATTACCATGACTAATGATATTACAGTCCTCAGAAAACTGTTTTAATAGTTAATTTTAAGATAATAAATAAGCAAATTATCTATCAAAACAGTGTTGAGTACCGTAGTAGTTAAAAATTATGGATTGTATTGAATTGTAGATGTACACTTCCTCTAATAGAGTATAAACCAAATGGTCTATAAACATAATTTAAAAAATTCTATCTGACATGCTGATCTGCTTAATTGCTCACTTCCCAATAATTTCAATGATAATTTTTAATCATCAATGTTCATTTTCAAGAACTCTCTTCAAATTCTAGTCAATAACTAAGGTAATATAAATAACGGAACGTTAATTTTATGAGTTGTATATTGTGTTAAATCTGACTAGCGTGATGTGGTAGGTCAATTTCCCTCCCATTGTGGAGGAGACTTGGGCCCAGCAGTGGGACTTTTATGAGTTGAGATGATGATGAAGATAGTGTTAAATGTTGCATATAATTTAGGGTTCAATGTTGAAAATGGATATATTTTTTTTTACTAAACTGTCATTGAGAGTAGTCAATAGTAATCTTGACAAGTTTTTAATATCTTTGATATTAAAAATTAAATTACAAAAACTACAAAGCATTTCATTTTATGAAACGTGAAAGAAAAAGAAATATAATCCATCTATTCGTGGAAAAATTAAGTATGACTATCAAATTTTTTTTTATTGCTAATAGCGGCAAACTAGCAATCAGCACATCTGATGTTAAGTGTCACTGCCGCCCATGGCCCTTTGCAATACTAAAGGTATAGCTAGGCCGCTGCCTACCATTACAAACCCTAAACCCACCCAGTTGGGCTCCTGGCTCAAAAATTTCAACTTTTATTTCTCCGATATAGTGCAGGTTCTTGACTGAACTACCTCTTTTTGGGCAGGCTATGAAATGGTCACATCGATACGAGAGAGAGAGATACGTCCAATCCGAGGCCAGGAGCAACAGAAAAGGCGGTGCCGTAGTCTGCTGTACACGTACCACTCGACGCCATGTAGGCAGGTCACTGATACCCGGTTTTCGTCATTGATGGTCAGTCCGGCGGATTACTCTTTTGGGTACCATCTCGAGCCAACTCCTCGGCAGCTTCTGCTGTTGGGGCGACGTCCTCACGAGGCCCACCTCTCTGCTGGGGGCGGACTAATCCCCGGTTCCTTCATCCGCGATCTCGGCTAGGGTGTCAACTGGCAGCCACCGAAGACAAAGATCGGGTACCGGTGGCTCGCTCGCACGGCGAAGAGAGGAGTTGCACAGTGGGTTTATGGGGTTACGCGCCACCTTTTCCGTCACCCCGGACCGATTTGGTGGGGCGAGACGCAACCATAGTCCACTGCAAAAAAAAAGGTGTGGCAACTAGCACAAGTTCCTGTGCCGCCTGGTGGCGAAGTGTGTTAAGGTGAAAAACCTACTCACTGACACGCTTCACCGCATTGTTATTCATGACGGTGTAAAGTGCCTTAGGGATGGTAGGCTGCGTGAGGTCAGTGCCAATGATTCCGACGAGTACACTATGCTGCTCTATCTACGCCAGGCAGAAATAGAGCATGTGCTGCACCGTATCCTGGTCGTAATCTCACTGGTGGCAAGATGATGTCTTACTTGCTGAAGCAACAATTTCTCGTCAAAGCCTGTACCAGGTCAGAAGGACACCTTGCTGCCAAACCAAGCATTCCATCAGCACTGGCTGGAAGGCCTCCACGGTCCGAATACCGAACAGAGGCTTCTCCAGTCGGACTGTGCAATGGACAATGACGTCGCAGAGGGTATCACCCCACTAGATGACCAACTCGGGGCGCAAGATATTACCGATCCCTGCTAGTCTCACCAACACCCGCCGGTAAAATCCGGTGAACATTCGCCGTGCCTCCAAGTCGCACAGGGGAGTTCCAGCTAATAGGTACGATGCCTCTGTTACCACCGTGTGGTATCCACGTATGTCCCTAAACAGCATGGCCCTCTGTGGCCGCCATTAGAGGGCTCTAAGACGATATAGTCAGGGACTCCACCCACACTCTACCACATCGAATAGGTTTAAGAAGTGCTATTTTCTCATGGTAGGCAGTGACTTGGCAATACCGCTAGTATTCCTGAGATAAATGAGTGACAGATATCATTTACTATAAATGGTGTTCATCTGCCACCAAAAGATAATAAAAAATAGAATATCAAATATATTTGAAATTAAAAACTGTACAATGATCCATTACAAGGAATGTTTTCAATAAACGCTGTCCTATTTATTAAGGCTTTACTGCCGTATCTAAATTGGTGAATAAGAGGCATTGTAAGTCCATATTATCCTTTGTCCCATTCAAATATTGACTGTGGTAACCTGTTCGCACCCAAAATGTGTTTAAGTAATACATTTACATTTTGTATCCAAAGAGGCATTTTAGGGGCCTCATCATTATTAATATTACAGTAAGTGGTTAGTTAAATACCCTTTACCTAATCTTACCAGTATTGATAGCAATTGTTTACGTAAGAATTTCCAGTTACATTTTAGTTATTTTACTATTCAAATTAAATATATCTAATAATTTAAAATCATCATAATCATTTTCCTGCTCTTATCCCAATCATTTGAGATCGACTCAATATGCACGTATACTGCTCTTCCTACATATTGCAAACGTTATTTGGTATAGTTTTATGACCGATTTGATTGATTTTAAAATGTTCTTTATTAAAGTAAGACGCTATACATAAAATAATAAAAAGATTATTATAACAACCATAACTTGTAAGCTATTCTTTACAGATGAAGTACATACGCCTTTATAGAATTTTAAAATAAAAATGAATGCATTATAATCTTCAATAAATATTATAAAGAAAATAAAATAAGCCGGACTAAATGCCAAGTTAGATACTTAACATTTTTAGTTATAGTTTTATGACCGGTCGCCTGCCTGACGTTAACTCTCCTTGGGAATGTAACTGTTGACACACGGCATCAAGTGGTGTTGGCCCAGGTCGATATGATGCCCTTAACCATCTTTTACGACATCCATGAGCAAAGCAAGGGTAGTATTCGTAGCCGCTACCACACAGCGTATATAGGTATATACCTAATACTTTAGAATATAGTATATTATTTTCTGTGTGGTGACGGAGTAAAAATACAATTCACCACCCCCTATCTTACCCATGGGTGATCATATGAGACGACTACGGGATATAAATCGCATATAACATCATTGCTAGAGAAGGAAAACTCGAAACAAAACCCTATAATAACACGTCTGACCAGCGTGGTATAGTATGTTAACTTCCTTCCCATTACGGAGGAGGCCCAAGCTCAACAGTGGGACATTATGAGCTGTGATGATGATGATATTATTTTCAGTTTAATGATAGGATAAGACCATAAGAACTGGCTAGATAGATATAAAGAGGTCTGTCAAATGTATCTTATCTATTACATACCTACATACATACACATCATCACGCCATATCCCTTGCAGGGAAGGCAGAGAGAACAGAGTGCCAGAGAATTCTATCCTTGCATACTTCACTCGCTTCCTCAACATTCATAATTCTCTTCATGCACGCTCGCCGGTTTCGGAGACTCTTGACTCCGCCTTCCTTCAGTACGTGACCAATCTGGTCTAGTCTACCAATATTATCTATTACTTACCTAATTAAAATTTGAAACTTAATTTCATAACAATTTATTATTTACTGGTGCTAAAAATGAATTATATGGACTCTGTTAGTATTAGAATGTACGTATTTTTTTAAATTGAATACCATTTAATTGAATATTTATTCAAAATACTGTGTAATATTTATTTATTCAAAACTTAATTGACATGTTTTGTGTTAATTACAGATAGGTTAGTAAATAACTAGAATCCTTATTAATATTGTAAATGCGAAAGTAACTCTGTCTGTTTGTCTGTCTGCCGCTCTTTCACGCCAAAACTACTAAACCGATCTAAATGAAATTTGGTACACAGATTTAGAGCCTGATAATGGACTATTTTTTAATGCAAAAAAAGGTTGTAAAGGTGGATGAAAAGTTGTAAGGAAATATCGTAATTTTTAAAGCAAGAATATTAAATGATAATTATGATTGATGATAATTAAAATAGGCTGAATAACAGATAGTTTAAATAACTTCCAAATATCAACAAACATATTATTCTAAGTATATTCCATCTATAAATGTTCATCATCATCATCTCAGCCCACGATACGTCCCACTGCTGGGCTCAAGCCTCCTCCGTAATGGTAGGAAAATTTACCTACCATACCACGCTGGTCAGACGTGTTGGTACAGAGTTTTGCTTCAAGTTTTCCTTCTCTTGCATAGATGTTATATGCATTTTGTATCCCTTAGTCGTCTCTTAAATCACCCACGGGTAAGATAGGGTTTGGTGATTTGTATTCTTACTCCGTCACCACACGGATAAACTATAAATGTTCATTCATCTGAAATTCATCAATTCATCTGAAAAGTTAAGGAGTGAACGGCTGACATGGTATGGACATGTGAAGAGACGGGATGAAAGTAATGTTTTAAGAAAAGTTTTAGGTATGAATGTTGAAGGCTTTAGGGGTAAAGGAAGACCAAAGAAAATATGAATGGACTGCGTGAGGCATGACATGGATAGTTTAGTAGACTACAGAGATGTCGTCTAATAAGATCGTATGAAAAAAAATTACATATTGCGTCGACCTCAAGTAATTGGGATAAGAGCAAAATGATGATGATGATGATGATTCCATCTATAAATGACATAAAACATGTTAATTATATATTTTATCCCTTAGTCCTTAATAACTAAGTTATTAATCTAATTTAAGTACATCTAAGTAATTTTGAGTCGGCGTCGGAGGTCATTTAATGATCATCGTTCATTGATTGTTTGACTCTGACTCAAAATTACTTAGCTAGTGTTGGTATAGGGTTTTGTTTCGAGTTTTCCTTCTCTTGCATAGAAGTTATATTGCGTTTTATGTCCCTTAGTCGTCTCTTACGATCACCCACGGGTAAGATAGGGTGGTAGATATAGAGATAGAGTAGGTGAATTATATTCTTACTTCGTCACCACACGGATAATTAATTGCCTTTGGAGATATTTAAACTGAAGTAGGATGGAATATAATATATTATAGAAACTCCATGTCTGCATATAGCACTTGTAATATATCTATGAGGGTATTCAATGGGCTAGTTTATCTCCAAACCATTGATTTTTAACCTATCGCCTGTCTTTGAAAGGTGGTAGGCGATGACTGGCCAACTTAATAAATGGGACTCTAAATTCGCAATAGGCGTATAAACCACGCATCGGTGTGAGTGGCTAGGGGTATCGGATAATGCGACAACGATATCACTATTGCAAGGATCGGATAAATGGAAATCTAGAGTGGCTTTCCTCGTAATTAAATACTTAAAAATGATGATTGCTATCATTATTTATTAAAATCATATAATGAAAATTAGAAACTTGTTTTTAAATATTTTCGACCTTAATTAGATTAATACTCAACAGTGGAACTGGGATGCGAATTCCATCTTCTGTGAGACAGTTGCCGTGCAAAAAGAGGCGGTGGGGCGAGATATTTTATTTGTGGTACGACCGTGCTGTTGACAATTTTTTGTCTACAGCCGCGGTCCGTCCGTCCGGGGTAGTACCTACCATATTCTCGCAGAAGATTGACATCTGAGCAATGAAATGTGGTGTTGTGCTTCGTTCGGTGAGCGAGAGAACCGGAAGCTCAACTGGGCGGGTCTGGGATTTGGTAGGCATTGGCCTAGCCTTTGGTATTGCAAAAGTTCGCAGTAAGCAGTAACACTTACCATCAGGTGTGCTGCTTGCTCGTTTGCCACTAAAAGCAATTATATATATATATATATATATATATATATAATTGTATATATAAATGTAGTTATATATATAAATGTATCACGGTACACCACTGATATAGAGCGAAGAGTGAATGCGGGAAATAGAGAACGGAGCGTTGGGGCAACTTCTCGGCAGCCACCACCTCAGCCAGAAGGCACGTGTAGCTATACATAAGGCAGTGCTTGTCCCACTGTATGGAAGCGAGAGTTGGGTATGCAGAAAAGAGTATGAAAGTAAAATTAATGCGGTCGAAATGCGATCTCTTCGGAAAATCTGTGGAGTTAGGCTGACCGACCGCATTCGTAACGACGACGTAAGAGAGCGAGTAGGTATGAAAGAGAGTATTGGTGTAAAGATGCGAAAGGGAATGCTCCGATGGTTCGGACATGTGGAAAGAATGCCGAACGAACGTCTGGTTAAGAAGATATACAATGCGAAAGTGGAAGGATGTAGGGATGTAGGTACCGAGGGAGACCGAGACTAACCTACCTAGACCAGATCGGTCAGGTACTGAAGGAAGGTGGAGTCAAGAGTCTCCGAAACCGGCGAGCGTGTATGAAGAAAATTATGAATGTTGAGGAAGCGAGTGAAGTATGCAGAGATAGAGTTCTCTGGCACTCTGTTCTCTCTGCCTACCCTGCAAGGGATATGGCGTGATGATATGTATGTATCTATATATATATATATATATATATATATATAAGGATAAATACATTTTCTTCTTTATCATTCTCCTACTCTTATCCTAATTACTTGGAGTCGATACGATATGTACTCTTCTTTCATAGTATATATTGTAACAGTTATTGGTAATAGTTTTATAACCGGCCACCTGCCAGATATCAACCCTCTTTGGGAATGTAATTGTTGACCAGACGGCATCAGATGGAGTTGGCCCAGGTCGTTATAAGCCCTTACTCGTCTTTTACCGACATCCACGAGCAAAGTAAGGGCTGGTAGTATTCGTAGCCGCCACACAGCATAACATTTATACATTTTCTTCATGCCATGAATAATATGCATAATATATGCCGTTCCTTATCCGTGTGAATTATCAAAATTTATGTCCTTTATTTTAAAAATATGTTAATCTTTCCTACGGTAACTAATTATACAATTATATCTAATATCTATAATGTATAATTTTAGCTATAATAACATGAAATGAATGAAAATAACTGCTAAATTAAACAGCTGCATGTCAAAATTAATTATCAACCTATTGCAATCATTTATGTGGTAAACCAATAATCAATTATTCTATATAAACATGGATACTATTGTGGCAATATCATAACCTCTACGTTGAATCATGTCTGCATAGCTTCTGGTAGTAATTATAGAACCTATCTGCAATGGAAGCCTACTAATCCTTTCCACGGGCTTATTATTATGGAATAATTTTGTAATAGGATTTAACAACAATAGAACACTATTTGTATTTTTTTATTATTGAAAAGACACTAACTACCCTGCACTATTGCGGGGGACTTTACAAACATGCAATTAACATTGAAAAATTACACCCAGACTCAAAACAACACTTTGTGGAATGCACAAAGTTTTATCCAGCGTGGGAATCGAACCCAGTCACTGTCATGGAAGGTCAATATGTTAACCACTACGTAATCTGTGCAGGCTATTACTAAAGAAATGGACTTTTTTTTATGAAACACTGATTTATTTTACAATCCAAGCAATAAGTCTTAAAAATTTCAATGCATTCGCGTTACGCGAATCTAAATAATAAACGTTTATGTAAAGATTTATGTTTGAAGAATTTATTATGATAATAAATCTCTCTGAATAATTGGTACATCAATATGTCATAAGAAGACCATATTTTGTTTAATAATGTAGCAAGAATGAGATATTTTTTTTTTAGTAATAAATACTTCTACTTATAAAAAAACAATAAAGAAACAAAATCTGTACAGTGAAGATATTTGAGAATAAAATAGTATGTGTGCTACTAGTAATAAGTAGTACAACTATCAATAATTAGGTGCATACCACTTAATGGGAGTGTTGGTATAATCACACTATCTATCTATCATGAAACTGTTTAAAATAACATCAAATTATTTCCCCGTGTACTGGTATAATCCGTGTTGTGACGGAGTAAGAATACAATTCACCCCTATCTTACCCGTGGGTGATCGTAAAAGACGACTTAGGGATATTAAACGCATATAACATCTATAAGAGAAGTAAAACTCGAAACAAAACCCTATGCCAACACGTCTGACTAGCGTGGTATAGTAGGATAATTTCCCTTTCATTACAAAGGAGGCCCGAGCCCAACAGTAGGATATACCTATATATGAGCTGAGATGATGTACTACTTCTAATAGTTGTGGGACTACATTGTAGACAGTTCTCTGTCTGCAGCCGCGGGCCGGTCCATCCGGGGTAGTACCACACGCTCGCAGAAGATTGATGTCTGAGTAATGGCGATGTTCTATTGCGCTTCGTTCGGTGAGCGAGAGAGCCGGAAGCCCAACTGGATGGGTTTGGGGTTTATATTAGTAGGCAGCGGCCTAGCTATACCCTTGGTATTGCAATGGTCCATGGGTGGCAGAGACCGTAAGCCACCACAAGCACTAATAAACAAAAAAAAACTTTTTAGTTTTCTTAGTTTTATTTCTTCTTCTTATGTATTGGCAATCAGCTACATATACGAGCTATTGGTGCCAGTGTCAAGTAATAAATATTTTCACGTTTTTAGTCTTTCAAGTCAGTCGTTGTCTAAGTCAAATTGCCACCATTAACAGTGCAATGGCCACACTGTTAATGGTATCTTGTGGGAATTTTGATGGAAAACGAAAACGTTGTAAAGCACTTTTATATGATATTCACTACATCCCAGTATTTCCGCAAATCACATTACATAAAATGCCATCAAAATTATCTAATATAACACGTTAAAACACTAAGATATCGAATATAATACAAGAGCACCACATGACGTTTTCAAATTCCCGTCAAAAGTCTAGTTTTATTTTCTCACTTTAATACACAAATGTCAACAATGAATATATCAAATGTCTTTGTCAAACATAAATCAGTATTTGAACACAGTTGAAATTCCCAGCAATACCCACATTTACAAGATTGGCGTTAATCTATTATTAATTAAGGTGCTGCTTGGTGTACATATTGCATGATCCACGTTGTGGTAACAAATTGAACTGCATGAATAATGATATGAATTATCTGTTGAGTCCTTTGTATAAACGTGTGCTTTTGTTTGGTTACTCAAAAAGAATAATCTGTAAACACTTATCATATCAGCTCATATGCGTCTTACTGCTGGGATTTCCTTTAGAATTGGAAGAAAATTGATTGATTTAGAAGTGGTAGTGCCCTCACTGTTGATAGTTTTCTGTTTGCAGCTGTGTCTCGGTCCGCGCAGGGTTATATACTCCGTACTACCATACTCTCACAGTAATTCGATGTTAGAGTAATGGCAATGCGCGAGAGAGAGGGGAACCCAACTTTCTGGGTAAATTTTTATTGGTTGGCAGCGGCATAGCTGTAACCCTGATATTCAATATCTACACGTACTAGTAACACTTACTACCAGGTATGTCCTGCTGGCTCGTTTGCTACCATAAGTAATAAAAAAGCTTACTATACTACGCTGATCATCTGAGTTGCCATAGGGCTTTATTTTAAGTTTTCCTTCACTTATACAAATTTTTTATGTATATTATATCCCTTTGTCGTCTTTTAGAACATACACAGGCAAGATAAGGAGTAGTGAATTGCTTTTTAATATGGACTTTTGGCGGGCATCTAAAACGTCATGTGGTGCTCTTGTATTATATTCGATATTTTAGTGTTTTAACGTGTTATATTAGATATTTTTTATGGTATTTTATGTAATGTGATGTGACTGAACTGCTGAGATGTAGTGAATATCATATAAAAGTGCTTTACAACGTTTTCGTTTTCCATCAAAATTCCCACAAGATACCATTAACAGTGTGGCCATAGCACTGTTGATGGCGACAATTTGACTTACTGACGGACAATGACTAATCTGAAGACACTAAAAACTTGAAGATAATTATAACTCGACACTGGCAACAATGGCTCATTTAAGTAGCTGATTGCCAATACATAAAAAGAAGAAGAAGAATTGCTTTTTAATATGTCATAATTTTTTTTAATGGCTATGGTCCGGGCACCCGCCTTCCGTTCCATTCAGAACGACGGAAGGACAGCGCATTTGCGCTATTACCCACCGTATGCTCTCCTCATCGCCATTATGCGCCCATTGGTAGTGCATTCTTGACAACCCTGGCCAGTTCAGCGGGTTACCCTTTCGGGTATCATCCCTCGTCGACGCCCTGGCTAGCTGCTTGGGCGTCGTCTTTACGCGGTCAGCCTCTTTGATGATGACGGATTGTTACCCAGTCTAATCACCCAATCCATCATCATACAGATAAGTCGAAAACGTTTGTATTCCAATACGAAAGTTAATATAGTTTCAATTTTAATTAGTAATGAATGATTTTGAATAGTTTATTCTATGATATTAAAAGTGGAGCACCTATAGAAATATCTTTCGGGTGGTCTAAAAACTGCGCGTATGTTGCGGCTGGTGTATGTAAAAATAAGTAATAATAACATTGGAGCGGTGTGCGCGCACGCGTTGTTACGACGCACTGCGGTCGCGGCGGTAAACATGGCTTCCGTACGACTTCCTCCAATATCAGACAACGGCCTATTTGTGTAAGGAGTGTCGTCAGATATGTGGCGACAGAATTTATACTCACATCCTCAGTTGTTTAACAGATTTGAAGAAAGAAAACAGAGCTACTTATATACATAATATAATTTCTAATAATAGACATGAGCCTCGATCTTTCGGATGCCCAATTCGGCTTTCGAAGAGGGCGTTTGATCATCGGGACCAGCTGCGCCTGAGGAAGACGGTTACGGAGGCCGTCACGGGTGCAGCGGTACTGTTGGCGGTGTCTGTGGACATCATGAATGCATTCAATAGTCTGCCATGCTGCATCAGAGAGGCGCTTTGA
Organism: Lymantria monacha; assembly: GCA_905163515.2. NCBI lineage: Eukaryota > Metazoa > Arthropoda > Insecta > Lepidoptera > Erebidae > Lymantria > Lymantria monacha. Next base: position 7,032,924 of record LR991087.1, read on the forward strand.
TATGATGGCGTGACCTTGTACTTGTGCCCTCTGCATGAATCGGGGTGGGGTCAATGTGTGAACGCTCATGTCATGCGATCTCTCACAGACACACACACATAAAAACGGTCTTGGGGCCGACGTTGTGGTATATCAGCTACGAATTGACGTTTAGAGGTAGTAAGCTGTACACGGGCGTGATCCACTCAATGGCGTTGCACGGCGGATTAATACAACTGACTTATAAGATAGAAAACTGATAGTTTTCTATCCGATACTTTAAATGGATCAGAAATATTACAGTCTTGTAGAAAATTGTCGTTTAATTAGTAGCAGTTAGAAGTTGAGCAGCATTTGGTAAATCATAAAAACCAGCTGAAAGGGCAACGGTTTCCTGGTGCTCTTTCTGCTTTTTATAACGCTGATGAAAAAATAAAATACGTCGATACATTCTATTCTTTATCTATTCCACGCGGTCGTTATGTAAAATATTTTAAAAGTACTAAATCTCGGAATGAAAAGTTTCAAATAGTTCGATGATCTAATTTCAAAACAACATCATTTTTTTTTGTATCATCTCGTTAAAATTTAACATACCTAAAGGTGAGGCCAAACGAGCGTACTCACAAAATGTGAGTTGTTAGTCGCGTCATTTCGGTCGCGTAATTTCTACTGCATTCGGTTTCATACAAAAGTCCAGTGCGTGCCACACGGTGACGCAAAATGAGTTGTGTGCCGACTTAAACGCATAATCCGATCGAATTTAGTCCGCGCGGAGGATAGGCTAGTCTCATATTTGTGTTTGATTTTAGCTAGCCTCATATTTGTGTTTTAAGAGTTGTAATAATTCTTGAAATACATGTGTAGTGGCAAATGATAGTATTTTTGAAATATATCTGGATTTACATATACACATTCATATAAGGTGTGCTGTCCAGGCATCAGTCTTTCAATATTAAGTGGATTTACCCAGCTTCTTTTTCTGGCATTATCTTCCGTGTCTTCTAGATATGCTTCACAATTTGCAACTGAATAAAATGGGTCCGTCTGGCAGCTCAATAAAATTTCTACAAGGCAGAATTTCTGCGAACGAAATTACGCGACTCATAATTAAAAAAAAATACGTCCGTTTGGCCTCACCCTAACTGAGTAAGCTACTACTATTTCGATGCTCTGGATATATATGGTATATATACATATGTAGTTTTACATGTCGTTTTATGTAAATACCGTTCCTGCGGTTCGGTTGGATATACTCTTGTCATCATAATTTTCACGTCACCTTTTTGTGAAGAGGCATTTTCCCAACTTTAGATTGATTTCAGTTCATCACAGCTCATATATCTCTCACTACTAGGCTTCAGCCTCCCCCACACTAGGAGGGTCATTGACTTAATACACCACGCTGGACAGACATATTGGTTTATGCTTTTATTTCGAGTTTTCCTTCTCTTGCATGATGTTATACGCATATTTTATCTCTTAGTCGTTTTTTAAGATCACCAACGGATATGATAGTGGTGAATTGTACTCCGTGACCACATGGAAAATATAGTTCAGTTATACACTGATGATGAATTTATGAAATGAATAATACTTTAGAAATAAATTATTTATAATTATTGCTACTATTGATACCCAAGTACAAGATTAAAACTGATTCGTGGCAAACTTACCATTTAGGTTACATATTAAGATATCGTTATCCGCATGAGTTATGAAGGGTAGGAGCCGATTTGTAATGAATTAACAGATTCGAATGCAGGCACATACATTTTAGTACTACGTCATAGGGGAACTACTGCCTATAGGGACACTACTACCGCTAATCAGATAGAGCTGCGAACTTTGAGCTCACTTCTTAGAATTGCCTCAGAAAATCTTCGAAAATTGTAGAAGTCTGTAGAAAATCAGCAACAATTTCTTCTCTATCTAAGATTTGAAGCCAGGATCTCACAATTGTAGTAGAATATTTATGCCACTATATCAACGATCCACTTATTGATGCAGCAAAGTATGTAGTAATGGCTACGAATACTACCAACCCTCACTTAGCTTGTGGACATCGTAAAATACGACAAAGAGCTTTAAATCGATGTAGGCCAATTCCGTCTGAAGTCGTTTGATCAACTATTAGACCTTAGGAGGGTCGACCTCAGGCAGGCGAGTGAACATAAAATTACTGTGAATAACTTTTGAAATATATACGATGGAAGAGGAGTAAATCAATATGTTCCATCTATCATCAATATGTGACGCAATCGTCAACCCCAAGTAATTAGGATTAGAACAGGATAATATTAATGATAAATGAAGTAAACAAAAGTTAATAAATTAATTGAATGAACTATATGAATTTAAATTCGTCATTCGTGTAAACAGCTGTGAGGTAGCGGCTACGGAGACTACCAACCCTTACTTTACTTGCGGATGTCGTAAAAGACAACTAAGAGCCTAATAATGACCTGGGGAAACTCCATCTGATGCCGTTTGGTCAACAATTACATTCCCAAGGCGGTTTGACGTCTGGTAGGCGGCCGGTCATAAAACTATTTCCAATAACTTTTACAATATGTATCGACCCCAAGTAATAAGAGTAGGAGAATGATGATTCGTGTAAATTATTATAACTTTCAATCAAAAATAAATAAACATTTATTCATAAAAAAATATGCAAAACTGGTTTCCAATAAAACTTCTCATGAGAAGTGGCACATTAACGTTTAATTGATATACATATGCATATTTGGTGAAATAATCTATGGCAAGAACTTCCAGACGCCATTAAAAATAATATGGCAACTAATTAATGTTAATCAAAGCTATTAATAAAATTTATTATCAATATTTGAAAGCATTGACTTTTAATTAATTTTAACGTTTTTCTAACAACTCTATTAGAAAATATAAGATTGTTAAATTTAATATTAGATTTTATTTAATAAATTATTAACAACTATTTAACCGCGACTTCATTCGAATTCATGTACTTTTTTCAAGATGTAAGTATATTATAGTATTTTCTGAATTTGTGACAACGTGTATGCAAAATATCAAGACAAATAGTTAAAACATAAACGATGTCCTGACTGAGTAATGATTCATTACCACACAGTATAAACCGCTGGGGCTACTTACATGAAATTTTGACAGTTGACGCCATTTATGTTGTAGGTGTTCACTAAGAAACAATTTTTGCAATTTTCCTTTTAGAGGTTGCATGTTTGAATGAAACTTCGTCAGTTTTGAAGTCGGCGGCCGGTCATAAAACTATTGTTAATAACTTTTACGATATGTAAACTTGAAAGAAGAGTACAAATTACAGGCAAAATAGTTTCATGTGGCGAGCAGAAAAGACTCTTAATCTAAATTGCAAGTTGTATGACGTTGATTTATTTAACACAAGCTTAACAACAGTGAGATGACTACTAAGCCAGGAGTTCTTTTTCAATTATGATTTATTGTAATCCTTGAAATTATATTATATACTATCTACTGTCTTCATTAGCCTAATATGAAACTTATTAGTGGAGACCTATCATTAGCTATATGATGTATATTATGCATTTTAATATTGTAATTATGCTGTTGGTCTTCCAAATAAAAAAAAATAAAAAAAAAATATTGTATCGACCCCAAGTAATTGGAATAAGAGTAGGAGAATGATGATGTAGTTAATGACTTTTAATGTTTACGCGAGTATTACACATTTGAAATAAAACTACATTTACGGATTCTATCGCGTTTGTATTTGATTTATAATTTCCCGACGTTTCGAACACTTTACAGTGATCATGGTCACGGGAGGACTGAGGTGTTTTACGTCCAATATGTCATTGTTATTACAGAAATTTATTTATATCTACCCTATAAGATATTAAATTTTGACCCACATTTTTATACAAAAATTAATACAAATTCATTGCCAGTACAAAAAGAGAATGATTCTATATATAAAATTTATGTTGTTCATGATTTGTTATTATTAAGGTATTTAATTTATGACAATTATTATTGCGGCAATTTTACAATTTTTACAAAACTAACAAAAACTATTCAGCTACTACCGGATCGGAACACGGCCACACTGAGAAAAGATCGCGAGGATCCCGAGACCGAGCTCGCTCCATAGCACGCTGAGAAACTTTGAGTTTGGTCATGAGGCCTACATTTTGGGACCACATTTCCATGCCATAAATCATCACTGGTAACACTCACTGGTTATAGACCTGAGTTTTCTATTCCTCACCATATGAAAAAAATATACAAAGCGAAATATGTTCAACCTACTTGTATTATCTTATATGATCTACGAAAATAATGATGAGAGGCTATAAAAATATCATTTTGGATAAATATTGTGTAAATAAATATATTATCTGATGCCTACACATTATTCGTTTCCTGGAAGTAATTCTACCTACACTGGTTTATAAGTATTTTACAATGGCCTTTTGTAAGAAAAAGGAAAATATATATATTTTTCATGATAAATGGTGGGACTTCTAACAGTATAATGACTGCCGTGACAATAATAGATTCTATAATTGACTGCACAGATGGCGTAATGGTTAATATTTAAACCTACCGAGCCAGGTATTGTAAATTTATTTCTCATCTAGAAAGACATTCTTTTTTTAATTTGAACAAATTGCTGTTTCGAATCTGGGTGTAATTTATATACATACATAGCCTCACGCCTGTTTCCCAGATGTGTAGGCAGAGAATACGGATTGCCACAAACCACGATCCTGGCATACTTCCATATTCATTCACACTCATAATAGTCCTCATGCATGCTCTACGATTACGCATACTCTTTCTTAATAAGACCTCTCGTCAACACATCTCCAACTTGGTACAGAAAAGTATGACGTGGTCTTCCCCTTGTATTCGTCGCATTCACGCTTGTTTTATATATTTGCTTCGTCAACCTCTCGCCACTCATTCTTTCTAAATGTCCCAACCACTTCAGCATACCATTTTTGATCTTTGTCACTACTTCTTCATTCATGTCCGTTAATTATAAGTTTGAAAAGTTCTTACACTAAAAGTTGTTTCATAAGTACTAGTATATGCATGATAATTACTAATAATTATATGTAATAAGTATTTTATATAAAAACAGACTCCAAACATTTCATTAAAATCAACACTATTAGCGAATCCTTCTTCTTATATATTGGCAATCAGCTACTTATACGAGCTATTGGTGCCAGTGTCAAGTTATAAATATTTTCAAGTTTTTAGTCTCTCAAGTTAATCATTGTCTAAGTGTACTTCACTTTCCAATTGGACATTTCTAAGTATAGAAGTTCGTTAATGACTGCTGATCTGAGATAGACAAATACAAACGCCGTGAAATCCGCCAAAATAGTATTTGTATTCATATAAAAAAAAAATTGTAAAAAATGTTTTTATTTATAGATAAAATTTTCTCCAATACCTAGACCGCACTTAAAACCACTCATTAACCTTTGTACCGTGAAAGCACTTTTATATCGATAATATTAAAGGTTAATTATTATCATTTTTTTTTCATTGTATCTCCAAAGAGAAGAAATACTTATTCAAATGAACTTTAAAATTGAAATTAACATTTCTAATACCGGTAATGCAAATATTTCAAAATTTACAAGATGTTATTATCATCATCATCATGACAGCCCATAAATGTCCCACTGTTGGGCTCGGGCCTCCTCCGTCACGGGAGGGCAATTAACCTACTATACCGCGCTGGTCAGACGTGTTGGTAAAGGGTTTTGTTTCGAGTTTTCCTTCTCTCGCATAGATGTTATATGCGTTTTATATCCCTTAGTCGTCTCGTACGATCACCCACGGGTAAGATGGTTACTCCGTCATCACACAGAAAATCATAAAAAATAACATATTTGGGTAAACTAACTATAACGTATTTGGGTAAATATCATAAAAAAATAACATATTTGGGGAAACTGGCGGAATAAACCTATTTGGGTAAACTTAAAAATGAAATATTTCATGTCTCAATAGCTCAATACTAAATACAAAACAAGCCATTCCTAGCGAAAATTGAAAAAACTGAGCAACATTTTGTCCATTTGAAATAATATTCAATGTCATTCACTAGGCTAAAGCAATGGGGTGCTTTAAAGTTTTTTGTCGATTCAGTATGGACTTCGGCGAATACTCTTCAATAACGCCGATAAAAGATATTATCGGGCAAACTATTAATATTGCCTACGTAAGTATGGTGGCTACATCTAAAAGTATCAAAAGAAAGAAATGATGTAACACTTTTAGTTACTTTAACGAAATTCTTTTATTTATTTATTTTTTTGCTTAGAAAGTGAAAAGATTTCAAATGTGTTTTGATATATAATATAAAGCTATACAGTATATTAATATATAAGTTTTATTAATATCTATATATTGAAATAAGTTCTTTACATGTTATAGTTGAAAAAAATGAACTCATTTTTATCAGATATTTACTAATGATATTTTTAATATGCTGCATGGTAGCGGCTACGAATACTATCAATTCTTAGTTTTGATCATGAATGTTGTAAAAAGATAACTAAGAGCTATATATCGACCCGGGCCAACTCCATGTGTTACCGTTCACAATTATGACGTCAGGTCGGCGGCCGATCACAAAATTATTGCCAATAACTTTTGCAATATGTTAATACATATTGCAAAAGTACGTCATATACGTCGACTCCAAGCAATTGGGATAAAAGCAGGAGAATCATGATGAAGATGATAAATTTTGATATGAGCCACAACTCTAGAAGTGCCATAAATTAATTAAAAAGAAACAGTTTTAATAAATTAAATACAAATATTCATTCTAAAGAAAAGGTGATTTTTTTATTGTTCTTTAATTATATTGTAGAAATAATAAATAAAAATTATGAACAAATAAGAATTATACCAACACTTAGAGCAATCAGTATCGTAGGTATATACGTGGATATGAAATTCACCTTTAGGAGTGGGAGGTACTCAGTCCAATATGTTATCCGTGCAATCAATTAATGACTTGGCGTTTTGACATAAAAGAGTTCTCCTATTTGCTGATAGATGGCGCTATATTATGTACAATACCATAGTGCGCGTGTGTGCGTGCGTGTGTGTGATTCGTACAATTATTTGGTAACATTTAGTAATACAGAGTATAAAACATTTGCTTCTAACTGACAATCGGTGATTCAGCAATAACGGTGTCTGGGTAAGGTTGAGTACATATGCTAATCTAAGATAATATTTTAATTATAGTACAATGTGCTGTTTGCTAAAGGTTTCTTCGAATTGTTGACACTTTTAATATCAGAATCTATTCAACTGTGGAGGTCATAGAGAATATTTGGTTCTTTATTTATATGGAATCTGCTTAATTTTATTCTTATTTCGATGGTTATATTGTAATTACTATGGATTATAATAACATTTATTTCTTTACCAATGATATATTACTATATGAATACATACGAATACTACCAACCATTTCTTTGCTTATGGATGTTATAAAAGATGAATAGGGCTTTATATTGACCTGGACAAACTCCATCTAATGCTATCTGATCAACAATTACATTTTCAAGGAGTGTTAACGTCAGGCAAGCGTCTGGTCATAAAACTGGCCAATAACTTTTGCCATATATAGGTATGCCGGAAGAGGAATATAGTTGCTTCCATAGGTGTCGGAAGAGGAATATAGTTCCGTCCACCCCAAATACTACTTATTTATTTTAAAAGAGCAGGAAAATGAGAAAATAAAATTTGGAGAAGGAAATTGAATCCTTACTAATATAATAAAAGTGAAAGTAAGTCTGTCTGTCTGACTGTTGCTCTTTCACGACAAAACTACTGAAGCGATGTAAATGAAATGTGGTACGCAGATAATCTAGAGCCTGATAAAGGACATAGGCAACTTTTTAATGCAAAAAAAGGGTTGTAAAGGGGGATGAAAAGTTGTAAGGTAGTATCGTCGTTTTCAAAGCCAGAAGCTTGAAACTTATTTTTAGGCTATTGATTAGACATAAATAATTATGACATTAACGCGTTGTAAAAGTTCACCTTTAAGGGGTAAAATAAAAATAAGGGAAGAAAACTTTAGGAAAGTAACCTTTTACGCGGGCGAAGCCAGCAAGAAACTAGTACAATTATAACTAATAAAAAGTTAAAGATAGAAAGCCCCTGCACCTAATACTTTGTTGATCCACTAAGTTAGTACATACATACATACATATCATCACGCCATATCCCTTGCAGGGTAGGCAGAGAGAACAGAGTGCCAGAGAACTCTATCTCTGCATACTTCACTCGCTTCCTCAACATTCATAATTCTCTTCATACACGCTCGCCGGTTTCGGAGACTCTTGACTCCATCTTCCTTCAGTACATGACCGATCTGGTCTAGGTAGGTTAGTCTCGGTCTCCCTCGGTACCTACATCCTTCCACTTTCGCATTGTATATCTTCTTAACCAGACGTTCGTTCGGCATTCTTTCCACATGTCCGAACCATCGGAGCATGCCCTTTCGCATCTTTACACTAATACTCTCTTTCATACCTACTCGCTCTCTTACGTCGTCGTTACGAATAATACATAATATAAGTAATAATAATACATATAATACTAAGTTAGTAATTATCTATTTTTTTTAATATATTATGCAATAGTATGATTAAGTAAGAAATTTTAAAGGTGAGTAAATCAGTGAGTGATGAATACAGCTAGCTGTACGACCCGACGACCGGTCGTCATCCGTCACGCGGCTATCGCCCGTCTCAACCGACATAAAAATGTTCCCCCCGACGTAACACTTGATTAATGTTTGAAAAAAGCCCAATTAAGCGCACAACCGAACATTTCATTTAGCTTACCCGTATACAAACAGCTGGTTAAGTAAGGATCCTTTCCATTTTTACCCCATTATCGCAGGTTAAGTCCATTATTGAAGTCTCCGATATAGTTACACGCAATATAAATTACGGTGATGTGTTATTTTGTAAGGATTTTTTATTTATGTTTATTGCGTAGCAATATTTGGCTAACTCTTACTTTCTTCTCTATAGGTCAATGTTGGAGTTTATGGATCTATTTTGTGTTCTTTTTTTGTTTATTGTACTTTTTGTTTAATTTACCTAAAATTTTTAACACCTTTATATTTTATTATCTGCTGGATCAATATAAAGATTGTCTAAAAAGTACATCAGAATCGGTCCAGCCGTTTCGGAGTCTATAAGGAACATTCATACATACTTTCTCATTTATATATATTTTATATACTTTTTCTTGCAAAAGTGGAAGGATGTAGGTACCGGGGCAGACTGAGACTAACCTACCTAGACCAGATTGGTCACGTACTGAAGATAGGTGGAGTCAGGAGTCTCCGAAACCGGCGAGCGTGTATGAAGAGAATTATGAATGTTGAGGAAGCGAGTGAAGTATGCAAGGATAGAGTTCTCTGGCACTCTGTTCTCTCTGCCTACCCGGCAAGAGATATGACATGATGATATGTATGTATATATATTTTTTTAAAGTATGTAATATTTTTTAATATTTTTATGTATTGATTAATATTTTTAAGCGTTTGTTACGTTACCCTTCCGTGAAATAAAGTATTTCTCTTGATTTATTCTTTCTCTCTAATGATAAAAGTAATTGGCATACGGTTCTATTGAAGTTATCCTTCTCTTGCCAAATGATTGTGCATCATATCATATCACTTAGGTTACCCGCAGATGTAGGAAGGGCGGTGACCCATTATATCCTTACACCATCACCATGCAGATCATATCATATAAGTAGGTACATATTATTACTTGAGACTACGGCTTTAATAAAACTATACATCATCATCGCAGCCCGTATATGTCCCATTGTTGGGCTCAGGCCTCTTCCGTAATGGGAGGGAAATTAACCTACTATACCACACTGTTCAGACGCGTTGGTATAGGGTTTTGTTTCGAGTTTTCCTTCTCTTGCCTAGATGTTATATGCGTTTTATATCCCTTAGTCGTCTCTTACGATCACCCACGAGTATGACAGGGAGTAGTGAATTGTATTCTTACTCCGTCCCCACACGGATTAAAAAAACAAAAATAAACTTATAAACTATATATACATGCAGAGATAAAAATCTGTGTAATAAAATATTTGTTATTTTTTCATAAATGTATATTTATTTGGACGCAGAACCAAACCGTGGTTCATAGTTTAATATCCTTAAGGAAAAACCACCTTGAGTAATAACTCAAGGACATTTTTTCACAACAAATGTTTCGGCATTCTGATGATGATGATATGCTGATCGATCGCATTCGTAACGACGACGTAAGAGAGCGAGTAGGTATGAAAGAGAGTATTGGTGTAAAGATGCGATAGGGAATTCTCCGATGGTTCGGACATGTGGAAAGAATGCGGAACGAACGTCTGGTTAAGAAGATATACAATGCGAAAGTAAAAGGATGTAGGTACCGAGGGAGACCGAGACTAACCTACCTAGACCAGATCGGTCATGTACTGAAGGAAGGTGGAGTCAAGAGTCTCCGAAACCGGCGAGCGTGTATGAAGAGAATTATGAATGTTGAGGAAGCGAGTGAAGTATGCAAGGATAGAGTTCTCTAGCACTCTGTTCTCTCTGCCTACCCTGCAAGGGACGTGGCGTGATGGTATGTATGTATGTATGTTTCGGTATCACACGATTATGATGAAGAAACCGATATTATGCTGTGGTCACTTGGATTGTAACTGTCCTAGCTACGATATAGGTACAGAAGTACTGTGAACGCGCTCCAATCATGTGAGCTGACCTACTGCTACTAGTCGTCGTTAAAGCGATGATTATTAGCGATAAAAACGGGGGCACAGTTAGGTTTTTAGAAAGCTACGTACACGTTACCCTAAAGAGTAACCAGCCGGGCCTACCACAGACATCAACGCTTAGCAGAAGTCAGCCCCATGACGATGGGAAGGGAATACGGCATTATGACCCCGCGCGCCGTAATTTTTTTACTTCGGACGGAACCGACGGCATGTGTCTAGACCAGGGGTCGGCAACCTTTTGAGTCGGAAGAGCCAAAAATTAGAATTTATAAAGGTTTAAAGTTGTTAAAGAGTCGCAACTTCACATCCAAAGAGCCGCAAGAGGCTGGCGAGCCGCAGGTTGCCGACCCCTGGTCTAGACCATAACCCAAAAAGAACATTACTATCACGTGGTAGGAGATGGAAGAGAAGGTAGGGCAGTGCAACTTCCACGCTATCTTATTCCGCCACCAATATTTTGAGCTGCCCAGAGCGCGCCTGCACCTGATAGTAACTTTTCCAAGCTGCATATAGATGGACAGACTTAACCTGTGAATACGTCGATGCGACGAAAAGATAAGCCACGAAATAAGCCACCGATGTAGTGCTTATTACCAACATTAGCAGAATCAATGAAATTGTTTTTAAAAATACAGATATTCTTTAAGAAAAAGCTTTAGTTTTGTGATGAATATCTAGAGGTATAATATATTATCAACCCGGTGGTTTTTATACAAGTCGAATTAGGATGTGTATGAGTAATTGACTGGTTTCCTGTACTTGTAGAATGATAAGTTCCCGGTACATAACTAAAATTTGGTGCGCAAGATGAATTCAACAAGTGTGTATTCAAAGTTAAACAGAGGTCGAGGGGAAAGTATAGCCTAAGGAACATTGTTGGCCAATCAGAGTATAGTATCGCGTCATTTTACTGTAATTTGATTGGTTGGCAATGTCGTTATTAACATCTACTATGGTACTAAACAAGGCAATGAGCAGCTTGGGCATATGGCCATTCATCTACATATTAAGTACTGGAGGGTTTTGATGGCGAGCTTTTTAATGTTTTAGTAAGTCATTCTTCTAAATAGTGGATATCGTTTTGCGACGTGATGCTTACTTATAAATTGATCTTGAAATTAGTAATAATTTTCCGAGTCTTTATTTTTCAGAGTTATGGCTTAACCAATTTTGGTAAAATATTATTTTTTTGTAGATCAATTATTATTTGACATTTGAAACCCAGGAAGATAAAACATATTCTGTTATTAGAGCAGATGTCAGTATTTTTGATGGTGCTGACTTTCCATACTAAGCGTCTTGGATGTTTGTTATATCCAGGTTCGACGGCTTGTCGTACCGGGATACAGATCTCACACATCTACGAGTATATTTTTTGAGATTCATAGATATATTAGGTATGTTTTCCTCTCCATTAAATCACGTAATAGCTAAAAACATTACTATACTTCTGCTTAATGTGAAGTTAATAGCCTTTTTTTTAAAACAGCATTCTTTCTTATTATTAGATTTAATATTGCTATCAGGTTTAATTGTGCGTAGCATTATAGCATTCAAAATTTAAAACTGCATTAAAAATCGTGGCCTTGTAAACAGTATATTTGAAATATAAGAATGATTCCACCCATCATCAAAATAATTTCGTTACGCAAAATATTTAGACCTTTTTTATAAGTTCATCAAAATTCCAAACATTATAAACATTGTAGGTCAAAATTATCAATATTTTCAATGTATGAATTTCAGATTTGAAATTCGGCAAGTCTCGAGTAACAATTCCATTCGACTTGTGGAATCCAATAAACTCCTAAATGAAGGATAATTCAAACTAAAAATGTCTATTACCACGAATAAAGAGCTTATATACTTTGAACGCCATACTATACGGAGCACAGTGACTAAGAAATTTAATATTTTATTTTAAATTTCGTTCAGGAAAGCTTTTGCCGTGCTTCTAATAATTGACATTAGCATTGCAAAGGCTTGCTAATGACTAGGCACTTAATAAATACATATGATTTAGTTATTTTATTGGCATGATAAAAATAATAGGTAAGGCACGTAATTGAAAATTCATGGTCTAATTATATTTTTCAAGATTAACTTACTTATTTTAGAAAAGTATCTCTAAAGGCTGCATGTGGCAGTGATGCGAATGTTAAGATGGATGCGTGGCATGACGAGAATAGATAAAATAAGGAATGAACATGTAACAGAAAGTCCGAAAGTGGCGCCAGTGAGCAAGTTGAAAAGTGTACGCCTGACGTGGTATGGACATGTGATAAGACGGGATTAAATTAATGTTGTGAGAAAAGTTTTAAGTATGAATGTTGAAGGGTTTAGGTGTAAGAGAAGACTGAGAAAAAGGTGGATGGATTGCGTGCAGAATGATGTGTAGAAAGGGAGTGAACGCAGGTATGACATCTAATAGTATTGCGTTAAAGAATAGGACATATTGTGTCGATCTCAAGTAATTGGGCTATGAGCAGGATAATGATGATGACGATCTCTAGCATAAGCCTTTTAAGAACTAATATAAAATTACAGAATGTATACATTTGAAATTTATGCGATTATTATACATATGGAATAAAATTATTACATTTAAGCAATAATTATAAATACGAATGCCTTCCTTCAATACATGACCGATCTGGTCTAGGAAGGTTAGTCTCGGTCTCCCCCGGTACCTACATCCTTCCACTTGCGCAAATATTTTCATCATATGAACAATTCAATTCCGGATTAATATAGTAATGTAAATATCTTTGAAAGCTGTTTAAAATATTATTAAAATTAAAACCGAGGTTTATTTTAGTAAAAATCTCTTTTCAGAATAATTATTCTCCCTCGGAGTCATACCCGTAGAATCACCTGTATACATATTTCATAAAAGGTTATTCTTCTTTAATTAATACATAAAATATGGTCTCCTCTGATTACCATATACAAAAGCAATAAGGCAGGTGAATTATGAAGTATTTCTAAACTTAGTTCCATTTTTAAACATTAACTTTTTAAACGACGCCAATAAAACGCCCAGTAAATTTTTATGAGCCTCGAACTTAAATATCTAAAACGGCGGTCGGAAAATCTTTCTCGAAATAATTAAAACCGCAAAGTTGAGAGGTTGATTAAGTACCTAACTCTCATTAAAGTGAAGCACACAGATAATCAAACGTGAGTATTTTATTACTTGAACAAAAATTTATCCATCGTGAAGGGAATTATATATTTTAAATTTATGTTAATATTATGAAACTGAAGAGTTTTCGGCATTACCGCGTTCAAACAATTCTTTGTAATGTCACTAAGGTTTGGAAAATACATATAAACCATAAAATAAAAAAAATACACTCCAGAAAATCCTATTGCATCAGATAACCTTTTTATCGAGAAACATTAATATATAATCCTGCAAAAATTAGAAGCTAACAGTATCTATGTTAACAAATCGAGTAAAATTTTCTAACAATGGGACACCACGTATCAAGTTTTGAGCAATAGCCGTTATCATAGCAACTGCTGGGATAAAAATTATGACTGATATATTTGGGATATTATTAATGTTTATATTATATATAATATTATATATAATATTATACTTAATATCAGGAGATTGCATAAGTGGTCAAATAACATAATAGCAGTTCAGTAGTTCGTAAAAACGACTTTTAATAGTGGTAGGACCACGCTGTTGACAGTTCTCTGCAGCCGCGAGCCGGTCCGTCCGGGGTAGTACCACACTCTCGCAGAAGATCAACGTATGAGTAATGGCAATGTGCTATTGCGCTTCGTTCGGTGAGCCGGAAGCCCAATTGGGTAGGTTTGGGGTTTATATTGGTAGGCAGCGGCCTAGTTATACCCTTGGTATTGCAAAGATCCATGGGTGGCAGTGACACTTACCATCAGGTGTGCTACTTGCTCGTTTGCCACCACTAGAAATAAAAAAAAAAACGACGACACAGATAACTATTTTAAAGATTATTTAAAAAAAAATAGTTTTCAGTATTCATTGTAAAATCACCCAAGAGAGCTACAATCAAATCCCGTAACAATACGTATATGTATATATTTAGTGAATACAAAATTAAAACGCTTTGAAATAAGTAAAAATAGTTTTATTTCATAGAGAAGAACTAATAACTAAAAACTTTATTACCAACGAAAAATGAATGTCACATATGGGACCCTGGATAATGTGTGAACATTGTCAGGTAGATGGCACCATATATCATTTAAGAAGACGAAAATATAATACGAGCCAGAAACTGAATATCATACGACAACTTTAAAAAAAAAAAAAAAAAAAAAACAACTCGTGCTGATTTCCAATAGACGTGGGTTCATGTCCCATGTGTAACATTAATTTTTTTTTGCTCGTAGTAAAGTTTTTATAAGTAATCAAGCATGTTAAATGCTAAATTTGAACTAATACAAACCTAATATTAGCTGACAATATTACCTTTAGATACTGAACATAATATAATTTCTATTTAAATATCCTGCCATATTCTACACAAATTTCGTTAAAACTGTAACAAGGTAAGTAAATGAGATTATTTTGAGGCTTAACTTAGGTATAATGGATATCTATGTAATCACGGTAAACGCAACTAAATAGCTTGGGTTTTTGATCCTCAACGAAGAATATTATATAAGCTGAAACATTATTTTGGTTTATTAAATTAAGTCCATCACTACGTGTTCTTCGTAATAATGATGTTAGCAATTTATTAATATTTTTACGCTTCATTGCGGGTACATAAAACTCCTTTAACATTATTCGTTGGCCCAGAAGCTTAGTTGTGCTACTATCAAATATAAAGTCTGGGATTCTCATTCTATATCAATAAAAGTGTGCTATTAAATTTTATAAGAACACCCCATTTGTAAAATTTTGATCATCTGTATCTGTGGAACTAGGCTCACTTTTTTTACTTAACAATAAAATTACGTGCTTAAATTTGGATGTATTACTTTATTACTTGCCTTCAGTGATAAAAGAATAGAATAAAATAGCATAATTTCCAAGGAAGCTTGACGTCAGGCAGGCGGTCGGTCATAAAACTATTGACTATTGCTATTGTAAATATAATAGCATAACATTTATAGACAAAATAATAACAGTTACTATTTATTTCGTTTCATTTAAAATTTAATAAAAAGAGACTGCTAGGCACTGTGTGGTTTTGTTTTCTTTTCGTAAACCAGTCCTGCATAGAACATGTTATACACATGTTCTATGCAGTATGCTAGAAGGGTTGGTTTTAATAAAAAAAACGTAAAAGTTCATATGTATATAAAGATATATTTTAGTAATAAGGCTATTGCCGTGTGGTGACGGAGTAAGAATACAATTCACCACCACCTACCTTACCCATAGGTGATCGTAAGAGACGACTGAGAAATGTAAAACGCATATAACATCTATGCAAGAGAAGGAAAACTCAAGACAAAACCCTATACCAACACGTCTGACCAGCGTGGTATAGTAGGTCAATTTCCCTCCTATTATGGAGGAGATGAGTCGATTGGTTTTTTTTTTTTATTGCGTTTGTTGGCAAACATGCAAGCAATACACCTGATGGTAAGTGTTACTGCCACTTATGGACCTTTAGGGCCGCTACCTACCAACACTAACCCCAGAACCAGTCTGTTGGGCTGCCGGATCTCTCGCTCACCGAACGAAACACAATAGCACATTGCCATTGCTCAGATATCGATCTTCAGCGAGAGTGTGGTACTACCCCGGACGGACCTGCCCGCGGCTGTAGACAGAGAACTATCAACAGTTTGGTCCTACCACTATTAAATTGTTAATGACCCTCGAAAACAACTTGTAGACGTGGCTCAAGAATGAAATGGGTCTGTAGCTCTTTAGAAGAGCTTTGACGCACTTCTTGAAGAACACTTCTGGTCCACGACTCTGGAATGCTGCCCCTGGGGATAACGGAATTAAATAGCCTCTACAGCATTTTTAAGACCGGCTTTGCGCCTGCCTTCAAGAGCTCTGGGCAGCTCATGGGATTAAGATCACTTTACTCTCACCTAATAGTCCGTATAAAGTTGTCATAGCCATTTGCAGCTAACAACTAAGTTACACATAAAAAGAAGAAGAATCTTAGTTAAAAATATATATTTATTGAGTAATTATTTTTTCAGGTGCTGTAGGATGAGTAGTCTAAAGCACGGTGTTTCGGGCAGCGCTCGCTCAACGATATTGGAGCTTTGAGTGACGTCACGGGGAACATCATGGCGCCAGCGCATGCGCATATTCCACTACTTCTGCTTGTTGCCATGCTGCTCATGCGAGGTAAGTACTAATGTAAATTAATAGAAGACGTATTTGAATCTTCTTAGATCACGGTCCTGCGACTCAAACTTCTCCACAATGGGAGAGAAATTGGCCTGTTATATTACGTTAGTCAAACTTAGCACAGAATTTTATATTGAGTTTACCATCTTTTGCAGTGCTGTAATCTGCTTGGGCCTTTTAGTGGTGTTTTACAATCACTCACGGAAAACTAACGCACTTCACATTCTTTCTTTGTAACGACACGGAAATAAACACAAAAATAATACATGAAGATATTTTTGAAATGGAATCTATATATTTGAAATGAATACGCAATCATAATGGTTAGTTTAGCTATATTTATGTCTATTAACCGTTAAAAAAACAATAAATAAAAATGTTTTTTTTTTTCAAAAACTGCCTTGTTGGTATAGGTAGTATGAGCATGCTACAGCGATCTCAAAGTTCCTAGATTTTAACTCTCGGTTTGGTAAAAACTGTGTTTTAAAGTTTTCTACAGGTTTCTTCAACATCTCTCTAGGATTGTTTCCAGAAATTTTTAGTGCACATCTCAAATTTTGAGTTTTGTCGAAGTATGTGAGAAATTCGCAGCGCAAATCTCGGAATTTGGAAAAGCTTCACCTACTATTTTGTGAGATTAAAGTTTGGGTGCAGAAATATGGGTATCTTTATATCTGTCAGAAATTGAGGCATGGGATTGCAAAAAGAACATAAAGAATGATATCACTAAAAATATCTTAAAAAGAAAGTCAAAAACAATTAATCAATTTTACACTGAGTTCAGATATTCAATATGGCTTTTTACAGATTCATTTCTGGACTATATAGCAGCAGTAACTGCTATCATGTCGTAAGACCGCGTATGTGAGTGATCTGAACTCAGACCATAAGCCATAAAAAATGTCATTGTCACAGCTTAGCTGTCATATTAAAAAAAAAAAGTTAGAGGTTCCTTACACTAACGGATTTACTTATACTATTTGTTATCATTATTTCTTAAATGATGCCTAAATTGTGACTGGATATAAATAAATGATATCACAAATACAATAAATTCTTTCTGGCGATGGAGTAATAGTATTTTCGAAATCAATCGCTCAATGAACTGGTTCATCTACAGTCGTGGTAGGTTGACAGTCCTCTGTCTACAGTCGTGGGCCGGTTTGTCCGGGGTAGTACCATATTCTCGCAGAAAATTATCATCTGAGCAGTGGCAATGTGCTATTGCGCTTCGTTTGGTGAGAGAGAGCCGGCAGTCCAACTTTCTGGGTGTATTTATTCAGTGCAGGAGTGCTGTTTGCTCGTTTGCTATCATTAGCAATAAATAAAAATCAATTTTCTTTGCTTGTGGTAGGACCACGCTGTTGACAGTTTTCTGTCTACAGCCACGGGCCGGTCCGTTCGGGGTAGTACACTCTCGCAGAAGATCGACGTCTCAATAATGGCGGAGTGCTATTGAGCTTCGTTCGGTGAGCGATAGAGCCAGAAGCCCAACTGGGTGGGTTTGGGGATTTTATTAGTAGGCAGTGGCCTATGCTATACCCTTGGTATTGCAAAGATCCATGGGTGGCAGTGACACTTATCATCAGGTGTGCTGCTTGCTCGTTTGCCACCATAAGCAATAAAAAAAAAGTTACAACTGTGAAGAATCAATGTGATTCAATGAAGAAAATAACAGGTTATTTGATGAGTTCAGTTTTAGTTTGATAGTCATAATATTTTTCTAACTAAATATACAATAGCCAACTACACAAAGGCAGTAGAAGTCACGCTACCAAATAACACTATGTAAATATAAACAAATTACTTTACTTAATAGCGCGCACCGATCAATTTGTAGCAACAGAAGTGGTGGATTCGCCCCACATAATTTTCTGAACTAGTTTCTCTGTAACAGGGTTCATTCAAACAAATGAGATTTCACTGAATAATAAACTTATTTTAACCTAAGTATTTGCTTGTTATTCTGTCTTAGTTTTGAAAGTTTACCATCGTAGAAAATATTCGAGATATATCTTGTGTTTTATATACCACTCGTTGTAAAAGACGTATTGCCCGTTTAAAGTGTTATGGGTACTATACGGTGGGAGGTGAGCTGATTAGTGAATGAACATAAATTTACAAAATTATATACCCTTTATTACAAGGCAAGTAAGCTATAGAGCGGGAGTTTCGTTAGAATAGAATAAAAAGTTTAGGAGAGAATAGAGGAGAAATATGTATTTTTTTTTTATAATTATTATATTCTTCAGGATATAAAATAATGACCACGTGAGAGCGACGCTTTGGTCAAAGTTGCGTGCCACGGGAAGACGACGGCGGATGGTACACGAAAGGGCTACGATCCGAGTGGCCGAAAAAGATACCGGTGTTCCACCCAAATAGTAATAAGAGGGTAGCACGACAAGTTATAAGGTTATGCGACTATATAGTGTCCTTCGTAGCCACATGATTCGTGGACAATACTATACAGACTAAAGTCTTAAAAAAATAACATTTTATTTAATTTATATTCTTACTTCCTATTAATATTATAAATGTGAAAGTTTGTAAAGATGTTTAAATATTTGTTATTCCATCACACATCAACCATTATGTGTGGCTGAGTGGTAGCGGCTATGAATACTAGTAACCCTTAGTTTGCTCGTGGATGTCATAAAAGACGACTAAGAAATGATCTGGGTCAACTCCATCTTATGCCGTTTGGTCAACAATTACATTTTCAAGCAGGGTTGACGTCCGGCAGGTGGCTGGTCATAAAACTATTGGCTATAACTTTAACAATATGTACTATGAAAGAAGAGTACATATTGTATCGACCCTAAATAATTGGGATAAGAGTAGGAGAATGATGAATCACACAAAAACCTGACAGATTCACATAAAAATTGAAACATCTACTCGTATAAACCCTTTCCTAGATTAACACATATGATACTTTTATCTCGGTTATGTATTCTTTTTATATTAGAGTCAAAATTTAATATATGAGTCACTTTTTATACGGGCGAGGCCGCGGGCAGAAGCTAGTTATTAAATAAACTCTGATAATCATGAAATGTTCCTTTAATTTAATATTAGTTAAGTGCTATAAGAATATAATTATTGAAAAATAATGAACGACATAAAAGAGTTATTTACGCCTAAGATTTCCACAAAAAAATAAAGAATCACAACGCAATATTTTTTCTCTCCATTTTTGTGGTCCCACGGACAAAATATCTACTGACTTTGCTTTTATTGAAATTACCCTCTTCGTCGCGGGAAGAACGAATTAAAATCGCATTAGGAAATCCCGTTTCCGCCTAACTTTTCCAGTCTGTGCACAGAGTCCCGGTGTATCGGAATAAATGGCCCAAACTTCGTTTATTTATATAGTCTTGCTGAATATTTATGTTTTCGTTCCTAATTTTGCATTCCCGTCACTCCAAATACAAGTTTACCAACTCGTGAAAAACTCAGTTTTGGATTTTAACAAAAAATGTACTTATTAACTTTATTTGGAACTTATTTAAAATTAAATCTACTGCAAAATGTTAATTTTAAATATATACAAATTGTTTAATTAAAGAAGAATTTTCTTAGTTATTCTTTCTAGTAGAAATATAAATTCAACATTCAGTGACAAAATACGACAATTATCTTTTGTCTGTTACTAGAATTATGAATAAAAGCAAATATTTATCAATTAATACTAGACGCAAAGCTTTTACAATCCAAATTTTATGTTACTCATTCGTCATAACAATACCGGGTAAAACAGTTAAAGTATAAATATTCTAATAATATTAAACGCTTTGTTAGTATAGCGGTTATATCGCACGCAATCGTGACGTCTCAGGTTGGATGCTAGTTACCATTATATATTTTTTTTTGTTAACAACTTTTAATAACTAACATATTCTTTGGAATCATTTATACGTATCATAATATTTCTTTTTATAATATTTTATGTATTTTGAAGATAATTGTTAAAAAACTAACATAGTGTTAGGTATACAATTTCCTTCATCTTGTGCAGAAAACTAAGAAAGAGTAGGGATCAAGGGAATTGTCATCTCAGTTTATATATGTCCCACTGTTAGTATCGTGCCTCCTCCATAATGGGAGGGAAATTGACCTACTATATCAAGCTGGTCAGACGTGTTGGTATAGGGTTTTGTTTCGAGTTTTCCTTCTCTTGCATAGATGTTATGTGCGTTTCATATGGTGGTGAATTGTATTCTTACTCCGTTACTTCTTTCTTCTTTTTTTCTTAGTCTTACCACACGGATAAAGAGAATTGTGTATGGGCCAAATAAAGGTAAAATACGACGTATCTGTAATAAAACGCCACCTTCTGTGAACATATCTTTAGTAGGTATGTGATGACAACGGTACAGCATAAGTTATGGAAAGAAAAAGAATTAGACATTAAATAAAGAATTAGCCATCACATTAGTGTCTCTAATTTTATAGTGGTAAGACCTTACATATTGCTGGCAGTTTTCCCTCTGCAGCCACGGGCCTATCTATCCAGTGTTACCATACTCTTGTAGAAAATTGACGTGTGGTGAGCGAGGGAGCTGGCAGCGCATCTTTATTGATTCTTTTGAGTTTTCATTGGTAGACAGCGGCTTAGCTGTACCTCTGGTATTACAAAGGTCTATGGTGGCTGTAACACTTCATCGGGTGAGCTGCATGCTCATTTGCCACCGCAATTAAAAAAATATTAAAATAATACGACCGACAACACCTTTCTACTAAGTAAAAACATATTCTACTTTCTTTTTACTACCTTGTTGGCACAATAGGACAGGAATACGAATACGTACCGTAGCATCTTTGGTTAATTTTTGAGTAGGGCTAAAAAAGTTTTTTGTTTTTTTTGTAGATTTTTAAGAAAAGTTTAACGCCATACATACATACATATTATCACGCCATATCCCTTGCAGGGTAGGCAGAGAGAATAGAGTGCCAGAGAACTCTATCTTTGCATAGATAGAGTGTATGAGTATACTCTTTCAATACCAAGCCGTTTAATATTCAGTTAAAGGCAATATACGGCCTTAAACATTTATATCGTTGAACTAAATTTTTCTTCCGAAATTACAATATTACTTTTCCGCTTAAGCGTTCTGTAATGAAAGTGCGAGACGATACCGATAACTATTTCGTTTTTACTTAACCGGCACTTGATGCTCATATAAAGTAAGTATTTTTCTCTTATCCTCACATAAAACTCGTACGCAGTGATCAAACACAAGTAAAAACATCCATCTAAAACTATAGCATCATTCTTCACAATTCTTTCCTCGTAAAATTGTTTATGATCCAACTCCAGTTAAATTACAAGTAAACTTGCATGTAGGAACAAGAATTTAGTGTGACTATAATGTGTCCCAAGTTGGTTAATATGAAAAACGAGTCACGCCTGTTTGCTGTTGCCCTTAAATAGGATAATCGCATAGTTATTGCCCATGACGGAATAGACACTAGCCACGCTAACCGCTCGTTATTTACATTCTATAATCCCTCGCGTAATTCTGTTATGTGGAAATGTCTTGCTTTGACGCGACCGAATGCTTCTATAGTGATGTGCTCGGTTTCGTGATCGATGTTTACCGTCACTATTCAATGATAGCGTTTTATAAACGAGGTCAATTTTATTTACTTTCAACCGATAAGCTTGTCGTTTTATATAATTTATATATTTAATATTATTTTGTTTGGTTCGTTGTTTAATTTTGTAAATTATCGTCACTACTGTAGTGATAAATGACAAATGAAAACATGAATATTAAAATGGCAGTTAAAGATCATCATCTCAGCTGCTATATGTACCACTGCTGGACTCGAGCCTCCTTGAGAATAGGAGAGAAACTGGTCTACTACAGCATGCTGGTCAGAAATCTTGGTACAGGGTTTTATTTCAAGTTTTCAATGTCTTGTATAAGTGTATATTTATATTTAATATAAATATACACTTATATACGCTTATACAAGATAAGGGAGTGGTGACTTTTATTCCTACCTCGTCAACAGATGGAAGTTTTTACAAATAAATTATTAAAGCGAGAGTTGGGTATGCAGAAAAGGGTATGAAAGTAAAATTAATGCGGTCGAAATGCGATCTCTGCGGCAAATCTGTGGAGTAAGGCTGACCGACCGCATTCGTAACGACGACGTATGAGAGCGAGTAAGTATAAAAGAGAGTATTGGTGTAAAGATGCGAAAAAGAATGCG
This sequence comes from Lymantria monacha, assembly GCA_905163515.2. NCBI lineage: Eukaryota > Metazoa > Arthropoda > Insecta > Lepidoptera > Erebidae > Lymantria > Lymantria monacha. The sequence goes on from LR991087.1 coordinate 7,056,265, forward strand.
CCGATGGTTCGGACATGTGGAAAGAATGCCGAACGAACGTCTGGTTAAGAAATATACAATGCGAAAGTGGAAGGATGTAGGTACCGAGGGAGACCGCGACTCACCTACCTAGACCAGATCGGTCATGTACTGAAGGAAGGTGGAGTCAAGAGTCTCCGAAACCGGCGAGCGTGTATGAAGAGAACTATGAATGTTGAGGAAGCGAGTGAAGTATGCAGAGATAGAGTTCTCTGGCACTCTGTTCTCTCTGCCTACCCTGCAAGGGATATGGCTTGATGATATGTATGTATGTATGTATGTCTATATATGAGTTAAGTTTCGTATACTGAGAGGCATAAGTGGATGAAATTACTTCAATTGAAACGTAACTTCATAGGAACTCATCTGGCTGGTTATGATGTTGAGTTTATCCTGATTTTATCTTAACTACTTGGGGGCGACACAATATGTTCTCCACGTCTATTGTACATATTGCAAAAGTTTTAGCTTTAGATTTATGAATGGCCCCTTGCCTGACTTCAACCCTCCTTGGGAATGTAATTGTAGACCAGACAGCATCAGATGATGTTGGCGCAAGTTGACGTAGAGGTCTTAGTCGTTTTTAACACCCATTAGCAACATAAGGGGTAGTGATATTCATAGATACAAAAAAAAAGAAGATATTAGGTGCATTCCCTTTTAATAAACAGTAAGCTAATACTTGACTATGGGCAGAAGAGAGCGATAATTGATTTAAAAAAAATATATTAGTAAAAATGGGTTACGTACTATGGATATCTTCATTGAAGTAATAGATAGATGCACCGGCCTCCGGTCCTCCTAAACGGCAGCTACTATTCACTCTACTCTTCCTTTGGTCCAAAAGACTAGACGGGAAGTGAAAAAAAAAGCTGAACAATAAGAGCATTATTATATTACAAAAAAATCCGTCTAACAATAAGAATTTATTCCCTAATGCGTGTGTTTATATTAAAAAAAAGCTGCTTCTTTTAATAATACTTTTCTCATATTTATCCATTATCACAGATATATATGACAACAGCTGCAATTCACACGAATTGTGTTTAACTGCGACCATTAGATTATACGGAATATTTAAATCTTATTTTCGCTTTTATCCAACAGTAGAAGGCTGTGTATTGTCGACTTTATTATAAAAGGTTTATTTTGTATGTTTTGAAATAATTTCAAATATTAATAACATTAGTTTATATTTAGAGAATTTGCTTGTTCAGAATATATCATCATCATCATCATCATCATAAACCTATACGTCAACGTCCACTATTGAACATAGACCTTCATTAATAGGACAAACTAATGTTAATATATATATATATATATATAATATGCCCGTGGTATATGAAGTAATTTTTCCTGCTACTGTAGTGAGGCATTGAGCCCAGCAGTGGGACATATATCGGGTGAAGTGATGGTAATACTTAAATGAAAAGTCCAATAATAATTATTATAAGTAATTTCTCATGTATACTTTAATAATTACATTACAAATAGAATTAAAACAACTTGACAAGAAGTAAAAGGACTAATTTAAATATCAAAGGTAATAAAATCATAGAAGTCGACAATTAAAGTCACTAGAACTTGTAGCAACTTGTTTAACACTACCTAATAGTTTACATGACTTTTGAATTAAATCAAATAACAAACTAAAGTGGATATTAATGTGCCTTTTAAAGTGTCTATATAGGGTGCCGATTTTATCACTAGAATAACTTAAACTAGGTGTAGGAATGAATTCATAAAAAACATTAGAGTTAGTTGCAGACTCCTAGCTCTGCCCAATCTTGAGATAAAGTGATTTGTTTCTTATCAAAACAGTAGGTTTGTCACCGTACATTGACCTGTAGGTACATTTCGACCAGCTGTGCGGTAGTGAGCGCAGCGCGAGCGGGTCTATTTTGCCTACTAGTTCAGGGGCACACGCATGAGTATATGCCTACATCAAATTTTTATAGTACAAGTGTATTGACCTCTTATCAGTATGACAATTTAATAAAAACTTAGGTACTGTTTTTTTTACTGATTTGGATAGTGTATCATGGTCTGATACATCCCCTTCAAGGATTCTACTAATTAAATCGGCAACCTGTATAGGTATTGTCTTTATAAGTCATTCGTAGTTTATTCACCTGTAGATGTGTCCTGGAAAACTTTACAATATACAAGTTTCCAAACGATTACAAATTAATTTCAGACTCCAAACATATATCTTTGGTAAACATTTGTGTTTTGTAGGCATCTACCAACGACGAATACTACCAACCCTTGCTTTATTCGTGGATGTTGTAAAATAAAAGATGACTAAGAGCATTATATCGACCTGGGCCAACTCCATCTGATGCAGTTTGGTCAACAATTACATTCCCAAGTAGGGTTGACATCTGGCAGGCGTCCAGTCATAAAACTATTGTCAATAACTTTTACAATATGTACTATAGAAGAGGAATACATATTGTATCGACCCCAAGTAATTGGGATAAGAGTAGGAGAATGATGATATAATTATATTATGTTGGCAAACGAGCCAGCAGCACACCTAATTGTACGTTTTACTGCTGCACATGCACCTGTGAAATACCAATGGTATAAATAGACCGTTGCCTACCAACCCAAACCCATCCAGAAAGATGTCGACTCTCTCGCTCACTGAACGAAGCGCAATAGCACATAGCCAGTGTTCAGAAGCCGATTTTCTGCGAGAGTGTGGTACTACCCTGGACGGACCGGTGCGCGGCTTTAGGAAGAAAACTGTCACTAGTATGATTCTACCACTGCTAAATTCCTTGAAGTCATTCGTAACTGTACCTAACGAGTGTTAATACATTGTTTTAGTATTTTATGTTGCAGCTAAAACTAACTTAGCTTTTTATCGAAGTATATAACGGACATATGTAGATTTTTTTATGTTTTTTATTACAAAGTATAGACACGTATGTAACGAAAATTGTTCTAGAAAGATCTATTTTGGAAAAAAGACCTGTATAACTGTAGTTCCCATTGCAGCGTTGTTACAATTTAAAGCAAAAAAGAAACAGATATTAGAATCGGTTGCATCCATTCGAAACAAATAAATTCATCTCGTGTAGTTCTATATAGATTGCAAATACCTGAGAAAATGAATCAATATAAATGCATGAACTCTAACTACATAGAATATTGCATTTATGAACTCTATACATTTTACATTTAATCTTATTCTTGAAGGCGTCATAGATTTATTTAAATGAAAAATATACTTACTTTTATATGAATACTTTTTATGGAGACGTACTTTAAGTTTTTTCTAAGAGATTATATTGAATTAGAAGGGTCTTTTCAGGTTTAAAGTTATATTTGTAAGAAATTAAAGCATATATATTTTCTTGTGGTAACTAAGTGAGAATACAGTCCATTAGCCCCTTTTTAAATGTGTGCGTTGTAAATGATGACTATAAGATATAGATAACCTAGAAAAAGAAAACTCGAAATAAAACCTTATACCAATAGAGTAGTAAATCAAATTCCTTCTCATTTTGAAAGAGGCTCATTCGAACCTAGGAAAGGGACATTTACGAGCTGAGATGATGACGATGCTGGTAAAAGCGTACAAACCAAAGTAATAATAATTACTTATATTACTTGAAACGACGACGCAGCGTAGGATGACCCCCCGCTCGGTGGACTGATGACATTATCAAGGTCGCAGGAAACCGTTGGATACAGGTGGCACAGGACCGTTGCAAATGACATTCTCGTGGGGAGGCCTATGTCCAACAGTGGACGTTTACAGGCTGATGGATGGATGGATTACTTGAAACATACTTCATATTCCAAGTACTTATGTGGGTGTTATTTATATTCGATAATGTATTGTAAGGCAAATTCTCCACGATAAATGAATTTTTCATTAATGCTTAGGTTAAGTACTAATTTAAAAAATAATGACAAGTAAATAATGAGTATATAGTAAGTACATAAGTACTTCCTTAGTTTTAGGATAAATTCAAACTATAGTCGCCACTTCTGGCTAACAAGGTTTGACGGTCGCAGTCAGTGTTATGAGTTTTTCAAGAGGACACTGCTGCCTACTCATTGCGTGCTCTCATTGCTGCTTTTTATGACTTCCATGGGGAATTATGGGGGTCTCTTATCTTTAACCGGTTTTAATCGGCTTTGGCGGTGAATTTACTGCCAAGAATTCCTTAATAGCAAATAAGAAAGTTTATCCGAGAGCAGACGACGTACCCTATGGAAAGTGGGAGTAAAATTTAGAGAAGAGAGTTCCAAGAAACTTCACCAGAACTAGCCATTTAAAAAATGAGCACTGTCTCGGGTTAATAATTGACACAGTTATAAATTCTATTTTTGTGTCTCTTGTACTTGTTTATTCATTTTACAAGTGATGCGTGTAAGCCAAAATTGTAAAGTTTCTCAGGATTTGCTAATAGATAGCATGATTTATTTTTCCGAGTTTTTTGTTTAATGTTACCGTCAATACTCGAAGTTACCAAATTGACACTGGATAATATTTTAAAATGCATTTTTAAAAATGTATCTTTTATATAAAACATTTATTTTGGAATATTTATTTCTTTAAAGTTACTCGGACTAAGAACCTTATAACGACCTTTTTTTTGGAAATGCATTTGCGCACTAGCCCTCACCGGTGACAGACGAGGGGGTGTGTGGGACTCGCCGGTCAGCTGGTTCGACCGAAATACCCACTAAAACCACAGCGGTCCCTTCCGCGCTTTTACGGGATGCCGGAGAGATCGTCTATTGACATTCTATCCCCGACACCCCAACGCTAGGCCATCTGGCCACGTCCAGTCGACAGTCAAGGCGGCGGGAGGAGATGTGCGTAACGGCGCCTCCGCCTTCCTGGCCGCCGCCTACGGAGTGAGTCTGCAGAAGCAAATGCCTCACGTATCCGCTCCGCGGCCTCCTTCGAAGAGATGACCTCCTCACAGAAGGAGGCCATCAACGACCAGCACCTGTCGCTGTCAAGCATCTTCGATATGATGGTCAACAACGACAGGTCTATTCCTATCACCGCCGACAGGTCGTGGCGCTGAGGCCCCCAGGCGGGACACACCTCTAAGGTGTGACGCACATCATCAGTTAGCGCGCCACACTCATGGCATCCAGGGGCCTCTTCCCGTCCGATTCTGTGCAGGTACTTACCGAAGACCCCGTGTCCGGTAAGTACCTGCGTCATCCTGAAGGACAAGTTGCCGTGCCTTCTCTTCATCCAGCGGTGGAGGTGGGGCGCAATTGCCTCGATGGTCCCCCGCCCTGCTACAGGGGACTCTAATTCCTCCCTCCACCGCCGTATAATTGCCGCTTGAGCCGCTTCTCTTACCCTAATCAATTCCCCCACGGTAATATGCTCGCCGCTTTCCCGCGCCGCAGCGCAAAATCGGTAGACCTCCGCCTGTGCCCTAGCCTGGAGCAGCCAGGGTGGATCACCTGCCAGCAATGTGGCTGCGGTCTAGGATACCGTTCGGTAGCCCCTTATAGTCCTCACCGCCATGGTTTTTTGTGCTTTACGCAGCAAAGCCTTATTAGGGGCGGTGAGAGACTCCGACCAAATTGGGGCACCGTACAATGCCATGGACCGCAAAATACCCGCATATAGACGCCGGCAGGACGATCCGGGACCACCAGTATTTCGCAGAAGCCTACCCAGCGCCGCAGCTGCTCCGACGAGCCTGGGGACTAAATGGGCAAAGTGCGGCCCGAAGCTCCATTTACTATCTAGGTGTAGACCCAGGTACTTCATCCGGGTCTGCACCAGCACGGCAACTCCAGACACCCTGATCTGTGCTCCTCGGGGGAGACCTTGGCACCGGCCATAGAATAGGAGGGCCTCCGTCTTCTCAAGAGAGACTCTGAGACCCAACTTGCCCCTCCGGTCCACGACGAGCGCTACACCAACCTCTGCCAGTCGGGCGGCCTCCCGGAAGTCAGCCCTCTCCACCGTAATGAGAGTGTCATCTGCATAACAAATAACTCCCATCCCGGGAAGGAGCTGGCCCCGTAAAAGCCAGTCGAACCCAACGTTCCACAGGGTCGGACCGAGGACCTAGCCCTGTGGAACGCCTCATTCCACCCTGTGGTAACGTACGCGCCCGTCGTCCCCCTCCCAGAGCACGTGCCTTCCCTCTAGGTATGCCTCCAACAGCCTCCGGAGGTACAGAGGCACTCCATGATATCGGAGTGCCTCCTTCAATGTCTCGTGTGGGAGACTATTGAAGGCATTCTTAATGTCGAGCGAGACTGCCAGTAACACTCCTTTCCTGTCCACCGCTTCAGTAGCCAGGGTCTTTAGGGCGGCCAGTGCGCCAATTGTTGACCGGCCGCATCTGAATCCGTACTGTTTATCTGACAGTCCCGACCCAACAACCTTGAGATGCTGGACGAGAAGATCCGCGAGCACCTTCTCAAGCAATTTCGCCGTCTCGTCCAGCAGCACCAGGGGCCTGTACGCAGAGGGTGAGTCGACCGGGCGACCCTCCTTCTGCAGCAAACAGAGTCTGCCACTCTTCCATTCCTCCGGGAACTGCCCGGAACTCAGACATTCATTGAGCAGCTCCCGGAGCTTCTCCTTCCATTATTCTGCGGCGATGCCGAGCACGAGACCCGGGACACCATCCGGGCCAGGCGCCTTCCTCTTCCCACGAAGTCGAGAGAGGGCCACTTCTAATTCATCGGCAATGATAGGGGGGATAGGTGTCTCCGCCTCCACTGCCGACCGAGGAGCCATTCTGGGGGGAACGTGTCCCACAGAACGCGGGAACAGTTCCCCCATTAGCCTCGATATGAGATTCGAGTCCAGTGTCTCGATGATAGGGGCGCCGCAGCCACGGAGTTTATTTCGTGCTCTCTGATATGGGCGCCCCCATGGATCCCAGTCGAGGCCCACAAGAAGCTCCTCGCGGGCCTTCTCCTTCGCCTGGCTGATGGCCAGCTGCAGAGTTTTCTTTCTTCTCTTATATTCCATCCGCAGCTGACCCTCAAGGACATCATCCCGGTCGCCTCGCTGTCGGCAACGGACGTAGACGCGACGCGATCAGTTACAGGCCACCCGAAGAGCAGAAATTTCTGGCGACCACCAATAAACTTGACGTCGCGGCGGCCTCCGATGGGCCCTCGGCATCGCCGCATCGCATAACTCTTGCAGTGCGGTCCTTAGTTGGCCCACAAGCCGATTTATTCCTGTGGTGTGCTGTCCCGCTGAACCCCAGCGTTGCACTATGGCGGACTCCCGAGCCATTTCTAGATCAAATTGACCAATGGCTCATTTGGGGAGCCCACCTCTTCTTCCACGCCGGGGCCGTAGTGGTCCCGGGGAGGTGGAGACCTCGAACCGTATATAACGGTGATCTGAGAGGGTCTCCACCTCTTCCTCAACTCTCCAACCAGGGGTGGCGAAAGAAAGATCCACCACGGACCCTCCGTTGTGTCGCACGCAAGTGTGGACTGTCCCTCTATTGAGGAGGGACAGGTCGGAGAGATTGGACCACTCTTCAACAGCCCTTCCCTTCGCGTTCGTGGCCGGGTTCCCCCAAGCGCGAGACTTCGCGTTGAAATCACCGAGGACTACAATTCTCCTCGGTGATTGGCGACGGGCCGCGGCACCGACGGACTCCAAGAAAAGTTCAAACTCCGCTAGGCCGCGGTTGGGAGAAAAATAGAGACCAATAACGACGAAGTCCCGCCACCCCGCCACAACGAAACCATTACTCCTCTCAAGAATGGAGAGGGGAGGGCCGATACTCCCTCTAGTCAGGACAGCAACATCATTATTCAGATCCCCCACCCAATTGGGTGAGGGAGGAACAAAATATGGCTCGCAGGCCACTACCAGGTCTGTTTCCCACTCCGCCATGGACTGCAGTAACAGGTCCTGAGCCCCGGCGCAGCGGTGCAGATTCGCCTGAAGGAAGCGGATTTTGTCACCCATCAAGGGGACATTTCAGACACCTCCTGGGCCTGGCGGCTCGTACTTGGCACAGCGACTCGAGGTGCCACCGTACCTTTTGTTTTAGGGCCTATGCATAGTCTCCCTCCCATTTTATGTTCCGAGGGGCGACCAGCATCAGCGCAGACTGCACAGCGATGTGTTGCTACGCATTCAGCCGCCTTGTGCCCAAGACTGCCACACCGGAAACAAAGTGCGGAACGGTCGACTGAGGATGGGCACAGCGAGGTTGTATGCCCCAGTTCCAGGCACCGGAAGCACCTCAGTGGAAGGCTTTCTAGCACTGGACTCTTGCCGAACTCCAGCCAACAAGGAGTCTCCCTGCGTCTGCAAGCGTCTTAGCGGCGGTGACGGGGCACCGCACCCTTACCATACCCATGCCGCGGGGTCCGCGCTGGACTTGCCCAACTTGGACATCCGTGGCATCGCATCCGCACGTGCGGGCCACTGCTGCCTGCACTTTTTCACAAGTGACAGAGTCATCCATTCCGGTCAACCGAATGTCAACTCGTTTGACCGGACGAACGACATCCGCCAGTCCAGCTAACACTGTCCGTAGTCCAGCAGCCAGTCGGTCAGCGGTTTCCGGCGTTTGGGACTTAGGCAACTGTAACACCCTAGCCCCAGTCACGGAACGCCTAATTTTTAGACCCTCCTCAATACCCAGTTCCCTGAGGTTCACTCCCTGTTCGGCGCGAAGCATGGCATCGGCATATGTCAATCCCTTCTGTTCGGCCTCCGGCTGCAATTTCAAAATTACAGCTGCAGAGCGTGGGGCAACAAGCGCCGACTTTAACTTCTTCTGCGCCAAAGCTGCTGGAGCAGGGACCACAGAAGGCACAACAGCCGCGGTGGATGGCGCGGGAGGCGAAGACTTCTTCTTCCCCTTCTTCACGACCGTAACCCAGCTATCTGCAGGCGCATCCTGGGCCGGTGGAGCAACAGCCGAAGTGCCGGGGACAGGGTGCATAGAGAGCACCGGTGCGGAGGCCTCAACGGCAGACGTAGAGGAGGTGGTAGTAGGTTTTGCCACCTTTTTTCTGTCTGCTGCTAGGAGCGGACGAATCACCTTCTCGGGTAGGAGGCGGTCTTCTATGCCCGCGAGTCGAGCGTCTAGCATTGCCCCGACAGATCGTGTGATGCAAGACTTTAGTTCCTCCATTGCGTCAATACCTATGGCAGACGACGAGGCGGAGGCTCTCATTTCTTGAAACTCCCGGCGGTGCGCCTTGAGTTCCAGTCGGAGAGACTCGTTCTCTTTTCGAAGGCGGCCGACATCTAGACGGCGTTTACGGACTTCCTCCGTCTCCTCTTTTATGCACAGGACTTCTACGATCTCCTGCAGATTTGCCGCTGAATCCTTCAATTTCTTGACATACCCTCCTTGGAGGTGGCCCGACTTTCGGGCCACCTCTATGATGGCAGCGATACTTCGACCTCCACGGGCACGCAGCTCCTCTGGGCCCATAGAGATGGGATACTCCATAATGAAGGACTCGGATGCCGACGTGTCAGCCGATTCATTTGTCACGGCTGGAGCCATCTTTTTAAGTGCCCGACTCCTGAGTGTACGCTCAAATTCCACTTCCTTGACCTCGGCGTCTCTCGCCTTAAGCTCCGCTCGGGCCCTGGCTAGTCCCGTACTATGGCCTCTAGTTACGGCTTTACCACGGCGGACGGTCCCAATTTTAGGCCTAGGTTCTGCCTCAGCGTCCGAGGTTAACTCGGACGGCTTTTTAAAAAATGTATGCTCTACGCGGTCTCTCTATGGTCTACGCGTGAATGTGAGCAAAACCAAAATAATGGTCTTTGAAAGAGATAAAACCAGAACAGATGTAAGAGTAACAATAGGTAATGATGTACTAGAGCAAGTGGATGAATTTGTATATCTTGGATGTGGATTTAGCCGAGATGGAAGGTACACCACTGATATAGAGCGAAGAGTGAATGCGGGAAATAGAGTGAACGGAGCGTTGGGGCAACTTTTCGGCAGCCACCACCTCAGCCAGAAGGCACGTGTAGCAATACATAACGCAGTGCTTGTCCCAACATTACTGTATGGAAGCGAGAGTTGGGTATGCAGAAAAGAGTATGATAGTAAAATTAATGCGGTCGAAATGCGATCTCTGCGGAAAATCTGTGGAGTTAGGCTGACCGACCGCATTCGTAACGACGACGTAAGAGAGCAAGTAGGTATGAAAGAGAGTATTGGTGTAAAGATGCGAAAGGGAATGCTCCGATGGTTCGGACATGTGGAAAGAATGCCGAACGAACGCCTGGTTAAGAAGATATACAATGCGAAAGTGGAAGGATGTAGGTACCGAGGGAGACCGAGACTAACCTACCTAGACCAGATCGGTCATGTACTGAAGGAAGGTGGAGTCAAGAGTCTCCGAAACCGGCGAGCGTGTATGAAGAGAATTATGAATGTTGAGGAAGCGAGTGAAGTATGCAGAGATAGAGTTCTCTGGCACTCTGTTCTCTCTGCCTACCCTGCAAGGGATATGGCGTGATGATATGTATGTATGTATGTATGCTCATGTGAGCGCTTACGACCAGACGTTCGATCCGTGTCTCCCGTACCATACCCGACACCGGATGCCACATCCGAGTCGCCGTCTGACTCGTCGTCGCCCATCAGTGGCAGATGAGACGACTACCAGGACAACAAACTAATTTACAAACAAATCAAAACGACAACGAAAACAAAACTAATTTACAAATAATTATAAAATTATTTATATACAAAAGTACCTACAATAAAACGAACGACAAACAAGTATGAAACATAGAACATTAAATGTATCTACCTACAACTAATTATAATCTACAATACAACCAATAAACACTATACACAACGAGAAACAACCTAAACATAAACAGTGCATAAATTAACCTCCCAAATGCAATCCCCAAAAACGAATTGAGAAAATAAACAAACAAAAACGACCCGCCGAGATAATTCGCTGACAAAAGCGACTAACGACCAGTGCATACGTCCGACCGGTACGAGCGCCTGTCGCCGTATCAACCTTATAACGACCTGGGCCAACTCCATCTGATGCCGTTTGGTCAGAAATTACATTCCCGAGTAGGATTGACGTCTAGCAGGCAGCCGGTCATGAAACTATTGCCAATAACTTTTACAATACGTACTATGAAATAAGAGTAAATACTGTATCGACCCCAAGTAATTGGGATAAGGGTAGGAATTGGGATAAGGGTAAAGAAGGAAAGGAAAGGAATGATGATGATGATATTTAAAGTTGACCAATAGACTATAAATTATCTTCAAAATGAAGTATCAAACATTAATATCAATTTCATAATTTCATAACATACAAAAATAATCTTAATATATATAAATTACGCGTCACATTGTTTGTCCGCGATGGACTCCTAAAGTACTTCAACCGATTTTAATCAAATTTGCCCAGCATGTGTAGTTTGATCCAACATAAAAGATAGGATAGTTTCCATCTCAATTTATACTCGCAATATTATTTTATTGCAAATAAATTATTTGTCTCATGATGGCGATATCTGTTGACTGGATTGAGTAAGTATTTAATAGATGGCGCTATGTTAAACGTATAAACGTTTCATATAAGCTACAATTTATTAGCATAACCACCACGTGTTCCTGAGGCTACCTTAGCCACAGCAACGCGTGGCCGAGTCTGCTAGTAATATATAAAGATAATAGCAGACATTTGGCTTTCTTAACTTTTGAATTTTTAACAACTGTGACACACGGAACACCAATATATAGTAATTATTAGTTGTTACAAAATAACCTTGTCGACCGTAACAATATTCGTGTATTGAGTCATAGACTATTGTTACATTTTTAATTTCTCCTTCATTAAACGCGGCAAGATTGTTACAGATATAAAACTTGTGTAATTTATTGTGTTCATTGTTCAACGCAGTGAATTGTATTAGAAATGGGTAGTCGATAACTTAGTGAAAATAGCCGTAGTACGATTCTCTGTAATTTGTTTATACTTTTAGTTTACTTTTTGGTTTAAGAAACTTATTTCATACCGCCCACCTCAAGGTAGAAAATAATACGAAAAAGGTTAAAGTTTGAAAATAAAATAAAATATTACAATTTAACAACAAATCGTTGAGCTATGATAAAGATGCCTCATTTATCTGGGCAACATATGTGGAAATAATAATTGATATTTTTTGTAGAAGTCTTCTTCCTTGAATTATTTATATATGGATTAGTTTCAGAGCTAAAGTTTCTGTTTCCCCAATTCCATTTTAAATCTTCTACAGTTCCTATTTTAAAGAGTGCCCTTATAAAACGAACAAAAAAAGTAATAGGCTTTCCTTAGTGTCCTTCATTTTAAAGCAATAATAAAATTCCAAAATAATATATTCCATGTGTTATATAGAAAATTTAGTCCAGATTAGTTATACCCAGTTTAAAAAAAAATGTCAAATTGAAGATGTGTTGGCGAAGGGTTAGATTAAGAGTACGCGTAACCGTAGAGCATGCATGAAGACTGTGATGAGTGTGAATGAAGCGATGGCGGTATGTCAGGATCGCGGTTTGTGGTAATCCGTAGTCTCTGGGAAACAGGCGTGATACTATGTATGTATGTAATTGCATAGGTATCTGTAACGAAAACATAAGCATTACCTACATCCTCAGTGCAGGTAGCTATTAAAAAGATATCACAAAAAATTATTATATTTAACGAATATCCCAGCACAATTACAATAAAATATATTTAACACAGCAAATATTATAACAGAAGCGGGCCGAGCAATACATGGATTATATGACCTCACATTCTCTACTGACAACAAAATAACTGTAGTCGTTACAATAAAAATAAACAACGATATTTTAGAAGAACGTGTATTCCGCATTGGAGTTGTATCTCCATACTTTTCACATTACTTATGCATAGACTACAGATTGAAACGGAGTCGCGTAGTTGCTTCGTCATCGGTATTCAAAGCGAACCGTCCGGCTTAACCACAACCTGCCTCTAACCCTGATTGTCTACAAACAAAGAATAACAAAAATATATTGTGTGATGTCCCCGTGCTAACGTAGTTTTAATAAATTTCGTTTCCCCGATTGACTCGATTGTTTATGGTACAAAATATATTCAATGCGGCTTTTATAGAAATGGGGTAATATAGTTATTCATATCGAAATGTTATTATTGGAAAGTATGTAGTTTTAATATAGTTTATAAAAGCAAATTTACTGTTTGAATAACGAAAGTGATTCGTATATAAAATATTCATATAAAATATGAAAAATAGTCCTAAAATTTTACAAATAAAATAGCAAAAAGAAGATTAATTCTTTTTGTTTTCGGGCCATAAAGTGCCCAATATTGGGCATAGACAAATAAAGAAAATTAGTCTACTATAGCACATTGTTTCCGTGTGGTGACGGAATACGAATACAAATCACCACTTCCTATCTTACCTGTGGGTGATCGTACGAGACGACTAAGGGATATAAAATGCATGCAAAACATCTATGCGAGAGAAGGAAAACTCGAAACAAAACCCTATACCAACACGTCTGACCAGTGTGGTATAGTAGGTCAATTACCCTCCCATTATGGAGGAGGCTCGAGCCCAACAGTGAACATTTATGAGCTGAGATGATAGCGCATTGGATATAACCCCTGTTGGGGTAGGTTTTAATTTTGTATTTTCAAGTGGCGATGGCTTTTCTGTCTCACTAAACTTTTTATATTTTAATTCCACTATAGGGGAGGCTCTAAATGGCCTCATAAAAAGGCTCAAAGTCGCTCAGCGTGCTATGGAAAGGGCTATGCTCGGTATTTCTCTACGTGATAAAATCCGAAATACGGAAATCCGTAGAAGAACGGGTGTAACCGACATAGCCCTAAGGATTAGCACGTTGAAGTGGCAATGGGCAGGCCACATCGCTCGACGAACCGAAAACCGTTGAGGAAAAAAGGTTCCTGAGTGGCGACCACGAATCGGACGACGCAGCATAGGACGACCCCCCCACTCGGTGGACTGATGACCTCATCAAGGTCGCAGGAAACCGTTGGATGCAGGTGGCACAGGACCGTTATAGATGGCATTCTCGTGGGGAGGCCTATGTCCAACAGTGGACGTTTACGGGCTGATGGATGGATGGATGGATTGGGGAGGCTCGAATCCAGCAGCAACACGTATAGGATGATAATGATTTATGAATTAACTTAATCTTGCATTTGAAAGCTATGATGCTAATAGAGAGGGACATTATACACAGACAATTAAGGAACGTAGATCGGCATATATTTTCTATTATGTGGATTTGGCAAAACTTTTTCAAGTTTTTTTATTTGGCTTTTTTATTCGTATATTATCTATCGAATACTTTTAAACAAGCAGTCCTTGAATATTTCTACATATATATTCAGAATCGTGGCGATGGCTTCAAACATTTTCATGAAATTTAGTAGGCAGGTTTCGGAGACGATAAATTGATTTAAATTTAGTCTCATTTGTTGAATATCTCGTTTTATCAGTCAAGAAGAAGAAGCTAATTTAGCTATTGATTTTAAAAATAAAAATCGTTCATTTGAAAAATCGAGCAGTCCCTTAAAGCTAAACAGTTTCTATATTGCCTTAAAAATTATGTACTTCTTTGTTTTTTAATTTGCAAAGAAATGCTGAACTTGGTCATCCTGATATCATTTTTGATGTTAGAAGATAATAACGCTGTTTTATCATCTAATTAAAATTGTCTTGATTATAATATATAATACCTTCCATTACCACATTTATCCGTGTAGTGACGGAGTAAGAATACACTTCATCACCCCCCCATCTTACCCGTGGATGATCGTACGAGGCGACTAAGGGATGTAAAACTCATATAACATCTATAAAAGAGAAGGAAAACTCGAAATAAAACCTATACCAATACGTCTGACCAGCGTGGTATAGTAGGTTAATTGCCCTCCCATTACAAAGGCGGCCCGAGCCCAACAGTGGGATGTGTGTGGGCTGTGATGATGATGATGATACCACATTCATTTTAAATTACATATTACATTTGCTAAATATTTTATATAAAGAAATTATTTGTCAATTTAAATAAGAAGCTTTTATTTAATCATATTTAACATAGATTTAAAATTAACATATAGAAATTAACTAAATATATATTAGAAGCAGAAATAAATATGTATGTATATGTAGATATTTTATTCGCTTTACTTTCTATATCAGATGAAAGCTTATCTGTGACACCTGGTTCCGAAGACATGGGTGTCGACAGGAATCCCTTTTCTTGATCGTACAGAGAAAACAATTTATTATTTCTTGATCTGTTCAGCAAATGCCTCTTATTATAATTCTTACGTTATATTTTAAATGAAAGTCATTGCTAATAATGTTTTTATAAATCTGAATTACATATATAATTATATTTGTTTTTCTGTGTGGTGACGGTTTTTATAAATGTGAAATATATAGTTACACTTTTGTTTGTGTTGACGGAATAAGACCGTCAACACACGGCAATTCTTTCTTAACCTAGGCACAAATGAATAAAGATCAGAACACACTAAGTATTTTCGATAAGTTTTATGACCGTCCAACCTGACATAGTCGTCTTTAGGGATACAGTTTAATATTCAATATGCAACAATTTCAATTAGCAGTCCATTGTAATTCGGGAACATAACGTAATATAGAGAATATTGAAGCTAATAATGGAGTTATAAGTATAGTTATGTTGAAACGGCTCCCAGTCGCAAGTGAAGGAAACCTTGTTATCTCACCCTTGTTGTTCAATAATCGCCGTCTCAAATAATTTATGAAATATGGCATAATAACCTTTGTAATAAAGGCTAAAATAGCAATGCCATTCGGATGAGACACGGATGTTTAAATTGTTATCGATGAAAGCATTATATACAGACAAAATTTGCCGGAATGATTATATAAATGTCAGTTCAAAGGGTATTGTTATTAATTAGTCTTTATCTATACAAATAAATCTGATTGTTTCGTTAGGCTTGAAAGATTTAATAGGTCATACGACAATATATACTCTTCTATAATAAATGACTAAAAGATATCCGAGACATGCCAGTGAATAAGTTTTAAAAGGCTGTCAAGAATAGACTTTAATGAAAAAAGCGACTACGAGAGAAAAATGATTGTCACCAGTGGAATTCGAACCCACGCCTATTGGAAATCCGTTCTAATCGTGCTGCCACTTACACCACCGTGAATTATTGAAGGACATTCAATTCTAGCATCGTATTATATTTTTGTCTTTAAGGAGACGTGTGCCATCTACCCGACATTGTTTACACATTGTATGGGGCTTAATACTTCTAACTTTGCAGTTAGAATTATATAAAACGACGACAGAACCCTGTTATTCAAATTAATGAAATTTAGCATTTAATATCCTTGATTATTTATAAAAACTCGATTACGAGCGAAAATGTTATTATAAAACCTCAAATTATCTGAGCGATAGTACAAACTGATAATAAGTAGCTCCTCATTCAGCAATTACATTGTTATTAATTATACATACTTGTATTATAACTAAGGCCAACTGGGGTGGGTTCGGGGTTTGTATTGGTAGGCAGCGGCCTTGCTATTATAACCTTAGGTTGGCAAAGGTCTATGGGCGGCAGTGACAATTACCATCAGATGTGCTGTCTGCTCATTTGCCACCATAAGAAATAAAAAAAAACTAAATTTTCTAACTAAACTATTATTTTTTTTTGATGATAACTACTTGTAAAGCGTAGTGTGTTTTGTAACGAATTTTGACTATAGTTAGCATTTGTAGTACATGGTGTTGGTTACGCTCACTGAAAGGGCTGCTTGCGGTAGCTCTATGGAATGGGACTCGCTCTTCTCTTCAAGGTATTTGAGGTGAGTGTTGGCTGCTCTAGTAGTTAGCTTGTGATTGGGTGCCGTTTTTGAGATCTGGTCCAGCCATAATTTTTTGCATTATATTTTTAATTTTACATTAAATTGGGATCCAAAGGGCATCATACTGGCGGTAATTATTACTGGTCATATTCTACTATTTTTTATAAAAAAGTCAGTAAAGAAATAATATTAATAGACAAGCCCGCTGAGTTTTTTGCTGTATCTTCTCAATAGCGTTCCAATCCGGTGGTAGTTTATTCGATTAATTTTAAACGTTAAAACAAATAATATGTATGTGTCTTTGCAGAGTTAAAACTTAATAAATTAATTTGAAATTGAATTTGAAAGATTGCAAACTTTACATTTAAATTATGTAAGTGTGTTCTCCTTGTGGTGATGCAGTAAAAATATTAGTCACCACATCCTTTCCTAACTGATAAACACAGATAATATATACGAGTAGATGTTATGTTGCAAGAGCAGGTAACTCGATACGAAACCTTATGCTAACACGTCTAGCCAATATGGAATGGTACATACATACATATATACATATCATCACGCCATATCCCTTGCAGAGAGAACAGAGTACCAGAGAACTCTATCCTTGCATACTTCACTCGCTTCCTCAACATTCATAATTCTCTTCATACACGCTCGCCGGTTTCGGAGACTCTTATGGAATGGTAGGTTAATTTATCTAATAATGGAAACTAAAACCTAACAGTGGGACATATATTAGTTAAAATATCTTAGCTTAGATGATGATGGCCACCGAAGACAAAGACCGGGTTCCGCTGGCCCACTCGCTCGGCGAAGAGAGATATATGTAGGGCGGGTCTATAGGGGCGCGTGCTGCTTCTTTTATCGCCCCGGCGGATTTAGCGGGGTGTTGCATTCCATAGCCCGCAGCTAAAAAAAAAGCTTAGATGAGGACACTGATATATAAGTAAGTTTAATAGAATGCAGTTTACGGTTTCTGTTGAAAGTGGGAATAATTATGCTCAGTGTTCAATGCCTATAGTATTTTCTGGTGTTTCTTTTTCTTTATTACTCACGCACAATCGGTTGGAGTATATCCAGACAATAGCCTGACATAAAACAGTATAATTACATAGATATCAAACAAAAATTCTAGTGGATTTACATTGGTCTCTAAAGCAGGAAAAAGATAAATAAATGGTTACGATTTAATGGCACATTTCGTTTGCCATTCGTAATTTGTGTTGTAAGTTTTCCAGAAGCGCTCTTCTGCCTGTTGCTGCACTCTCTTGGTGCTCTATTACCTAAGTTAAGTGACGAATATATCATAGATAACCGTTTTATACAAATTCTAGTGGTGGTTATCATCATCATCATCTGGCCCTTATCTTAATTGCTTGCGGTCACAGCAATATGTCCTCTCTTTCTGTAAAACCCTATCTAACGTCATTTTCGTTATCCGAGTGATTTCTATCTATATATCATGTTTCATGCACTCCATTCATCTTTTCTTTAGCCTTCCCTTACATTTGAAAATTACAATATTTGAATTTTAAATTACACATTGGGCAATGAATTAGACTCCTATCCTACTAACTTGATTAAACAAGTTTGCCAATGGTTTTATTTGAAACAAAACAATTTTTACGAAATCTATCGCGTTTATACTCGATTTTTAATTGCCCGACGTTTCCTAACACTTTATGGCGTTCATGGTTACGGAAGGACTAGCAAGTCATCGTTATTACAGAGATTTATATCTACCTGCTACTGTATTAATTATTAAATCTTTAACTAACATTTTTAATACAAAGTTATTGGCAGTATAACACATATAGAGACCTTAGTCCTCCCTAGACCATGAACGTTCTAGTGTTCGAAGCGTCGGGTAATTAAAAATCAAATACAAACGCGGTAAAATCCGTAAAAGTAGTTTTATTTTAAATGTTTTTATTACTGGGAGAAAAAGAGAGTCATATACTTTTAGTATATTATTAATCTTTCTATAATATCGTTGTATTTTAGATACTCTTTGAACTATATACACATTTGAAATAGCAAAGGTGAACCTCAAACAAGTTCACCGTATTTGTAGTTACTTCGTAATTAGTACGACATGTTAACGCTATTGGGGATCACGGTACGTTAATTTTTAATCAGTTTCGTTGTTTGTCTTATCTAATTGTAATAGTATTTATCGTTATACTTAATCATTATAAATTTACAATAAACAAAATGAGAACAGATCCTTTGAACTTCCATTTTGTCAGTGATTATTTAACTTTAGAATGTTTTGTCATATAAAATATGTTCCACCTTTAGTTGCTTTATTATTTTATTTACTTTTGTCTAAATTTATTTTAGATTTTCTTAGAAAAAAAGTTAAGTTAATAATATATTTGCAACAAAGGTAATCTATAATTTCTTTCTAAATCGTTTAATAAATTTGGTATAATACATAATATTACATCTCTAATGGCGATGGATCAAAGAGGACTGGGCAAGGGCCAGACGGAAGACCGGTGCGGGCCCTGGTCCTCGAGCACCTGAGTTCACGCCTCAGGGGACTCTACAATGCGTGTTTAGCGTCTGGGCAGTTCCTTGGGTGTTAGGAAGAGGGGAAGCTAGTGCTCTTGCAGACCGATCGTGTTGCTGAACGATGCGAGTAAGTTGTACCTGCACACGGTCGTGAGGAGAGGATACCGTCCTGCCACCATTGCGATTGCAACGAGGACACGACGCATCACTCGCTCGAGATCTGTGTGGCCTGGAGAGAGCAGCGCCGTGAACTCGTCGCCGTCATTGATGCCGACCTGGCGTTGCTGACCATCGCTAAGGTGATGTTCGATAGCGTCAGGTACTGGGACGCGGTCGCCGCTTTCTGCGACACAATCGTCTCGCGAAAGAAGGCGGTGCGGCGGCTCCGAGAGGCAACCCTCTTCGGTGACACGCTCTTTCCCCTGCGCCTGGGGCGATGCAGGCATGAATACCTGAGCCCGATGACGCCCGCGCCGAGGTTGCGGGTGACTGGAACGGGGAATAGTCCCTCGCCCGCAGAGAGGCTGACCGCGTGAGGGCGACGCCGCGGCAGTTAGCCAAGGCGTCGAAAAGGGATGGTATTCGAAAGGGCAACCCGCAGGGCTGGCCACGGATGGCAAGGAAGTGGTTCCAGTGGCTTGGCTAATGGCGATGGGGAGGGAATAAGGTGGGTTGCGGGGCCACGCGCTTATCTTCGGTCGCCCTGGACGGATCGGGCGGCGTGTATCCAGACATAGCCTACACAAAAAAAGGAGTCATAAAAGCTAGCTAAAAGAGAACCTGGAGAGTGGTTGTAAAAATAATAACACAACTGCAATCGCCAATCCTCATTCCAATAACAGTTAATCCTCGTGGGTAGTCCCATATATTATATATATATATATATATATATATATATATATATATATATATATATATATATATATATATATATAAGCCGACGAATAGATAGAACATTTTTTTTTTGTAAATACGGTACCTACCTACCTACTAAAATTAAGCAGCAAATACTAACGATGATTTACTATTACTAATTATTATTATTATTATTACTATAAACTTATTTATTATTAGTTATTATTACTATAAACTAAGTAGCATAGTACATATCTAACACGATTTATTTCAAGTTGCTTATAGGTTTTAGGTTTTTCCGTATGGTGACGGAGTAAGAATACTATTCACCACCCCATATCTTACCCGTGGGTGATCGTACGAGACGACTTAGGGATATAAAACGCATATAACATCTGTGCGGGAGAAGGAAAACTCAAAACAAAACCCTATACCAACAAGTCTGACCAGCGCGGTATAGTAGGTTAATATCCCTCTCATTACGGAGGAGGTCCGAGCCTAACAGTGGGTCATTTATGGGCTGTGATGATGATGATGATAGGTTTTAGGATTATAATATCGATGGTATAGGTATGGAATTGTTAAATTTATAATAACCATTGTTATTTATTGAAAACTAACATGGATTACTAATACAAATACAAAGAGAATATATAGAAATAAAATAATTAAACTGGAATAAAAAGAGACAATGATTTTAGTCAAATTTTCAATTCCTTGTCAAATTGACTAACTTAATTGCACAGATGGCGTACTGTTTAAGATACTGACCTACCGTGCCATGGGTTCGATTCTTATGCAGGAAATTATTGTTCTGAGTCTGGGTGTAATTTGGCAACGCCCCAGCAAGACAGTTGTATGTTAAAGGGACACCGAAGAGGATTTTACCCGAAAGGGTAACTCGCCGGGCCAGTTATAAATATCAAAAAATCTTTATCAGTGGTGGGCTGAATGGCAATGGGTCAGGGTGGGTTATTGTACCACACAACATCAGTGTGAAGACCAGGCTTGAAAAAAAGGGCAAGGTTGTTAGTTAGGATAAATATATCCCAATGATAATATTATATCAATACTAGCAACTATATTATTCCTTATTCCTATTATTTGATATAAATCACAAAATTTATGTATCTTAAATATTTCTGATTAGAATTTTATCATTTAGCAGTTCGTTTCCCGGTAAATAAAAAATAAATATATCATAGATGCAAATAAAATTGTGAAATTTGAACAAAATTTATAATAATTGAAATGTGTAAAAAAATATATTATCATTCAATTGTGTAACAGAATCAAAAAAGAGATACTTTGGAATAATTTACACGTATTTATTATCTATTTAGTATCAATTTTGTATTAAAATGTCTACAACGAAGTCAATTCTGTTTTTATTTCAAAACTTTAACACTAAAAACGACACTGACGTAAAGGTTTCACCTTATAACCAACAACCCTGTATCCAAAATACACACACACTCACACATCGGTACCTGAAGTTTTGTTTCACTCTACAGGAAATGTATTTACTCATCCCCATCCCCTCGCTATCGATAGAAAGAGGTATGTGGTACTCATCGACAATTTGTTCATCGGAATATCCACTAAAAATTAATAGCCGCTTCACGTCATCGCTTGATGTGTGATCGCTTTTTCGAGTATATAAGTCCCGTGCTATACAAATTACGACCAGACTCGTAACAATTATTTTTATGATGCCTCCAAAATTATCATACGTAAAAATTGAACCCATGAACGGGATTTTAGATGTCAGCAGTTAGACTACTGAGCAATCAACTTCTATAAAAATTAATTCAATTTTATATAACTTAGCCGTCACTTTCTAAGAATATAATAGAATCGTTACATTGAGTATTCTTAGCTTGACACACTTTTCTTCAAGTTCATTCAAACTCTTAAGGAAAATTGCCCTTTGGTATATTATTTGTCAAGACGGATCATTAAATGTTCTGCACTTTCTACAAAACTAAATAAAGGTTCCTATTACATCAGTATCATAAATATATATAGGTATTATAATTTATGGTATATCTAATATAGAAAATATATTCAAAGGTGGGGGGTCAAACGAAGTGGAAACAGTTAGATCAGAGGCTGATTTTTAAATTGAAGATGGAATTCAATCTCGCGGCTTACGTTCAGATGTATGTCACGAAAGCGGAGGAACGTAGGCCTCGCTTGTGATAATCGCTGCCGTTGGTAACGAGCAGGTAATGTGGCCCAAATTCCTAATGCTCGGTAATAATTCGATATTTTTGCTTGAGTGCGTTCGGCGGTGTCTCCTACTACGTCCCTTCAGCTTACAAACCAAGCCCGCGAATATGTGAAACAATTTTCTCCTTATGAATAAAATTTTAAGGTGCGTATGCAAATTTCCATTAACGGGGGCTGTCTTCTGTAATGGTGTCATATGGAATGTTATTTTCTTTTCATATACTACATAAAGTGTGGTTTAATATAACGACTGTGCCACTTTTGTTTTCCATCTTTGGTAATCGTGAATTTTTGTCTTATTCTTTATCTTAATAAGATGTTTGTGTGTTATTGTTTTTATAAATATTATGGGAATTATTTTCCTTTAATGCACTTAAACCTTTATTCAATGGTAGAAGGAAAGATGGAAACTCTCGAATTTTTTTTTAAATGATTTTAATCTGCCACATATATCTTAGTTCTCTTTTACATCAACTGTGTGACTAGGAGATGGTGATTTTTTTTCCTCCATCGGGAGTTTTGTTTCTTCACTATTTAAAATGAGGGAAACATAATGTGTTTCCCTCATATCATCATATCAGGAAAAAAAGAAAACTAATTCGACGATTATTGTTTCTAACTCTCGATTACATAGTAAACTTATTTGGAATCAGTGTTAGATTTATTCACGTTCATGTTTTAAAATCTCACACTAAAGTGAAATATTTTACTTATTTCTTTCCCTACGTCCTCATTTTCAAGACTAAAAACTGTTTACACATTAGTTTCAGTATATTTTTTGTGAGGTTCAGTTAAATTATTATCATAAAAACAAAAAGGAGTAACAACATCTTTTCATAAATTTTTATATTGTATATAGTTCTTCATTAATACAAAAGCTTTCACTAATATACTTTACCTAAAATTGAGCTGCTATTTTTATTTACTATTTTTTATTATTATTTATATTATTATTTTATTATTATTTATATTTATTTATATTATTATTTATATTTTTATGTTTTTATTTACTACAAATATAATAAAAATGAAAAGTACATGTCTAGAGGGGAACATAGAAATCTCTAGAAATATTAACACTCTTATCAGTAATACGCAGGACGCTGCAGAATAACAGCGTTGTGGTATCTTTTTTTTGTGGTACATACCACAATATTATGCTGAGCAGCATCATTTTTCTCATTTGTAGAGGGGGCGCCACTTTTTCTTACTCCGTCACCACACGGATATGTGTGGAGTAAGAATACTATTCACGACCCCATATCTTAGCTGTGGGTGATCGTACGAAACGACTAAGGGATATAAAACGCATATAACATCTATGCGAGAGAAGGAAAACTCGGAATTAAACCCTATACCAACACGTCTGACCAGCGTGGTATAATAGGTTAATTTCCCTTCCATTACGGAGGAGGCCCGAGCCCAACAGTGGGACATTTATGGGCTGTGATGATGATGAAAGGGGGCGACACTGCACTTATTCAAAACTTATCTGTGTAACTTATTTCTTCAGTATTTTTTTAAAATTTGAATGCATTTATAAATGCCCTTATAGTTTTGTAAGTCGTTTAGTATTTGAACTCATTGTAATATGTCCTTTCTATGAGTGGAGAAATAAATTATTTTTCTTCTTTTCTCTTCTTCTAAAACTTTTAGTTTGATATATACATAACTAAATTTTCTGGTAATAAGTTGGAAAAGTTTTATACCAATTTCAAGATGATATAAGGGATTACCCTTTCGGGTATCATCTCGAAACTAGTAATAAAAATAATAATAATAAAAGCTGTGTGGTAGCGGCTACGAATACTACCAACCCTTACTTTGCTCGTGGATGTCGTAAAAGACGACTAAGAGCCTTATAACGACCTGGGCCAACTCCATCTGATGCCGTTTGGTCAACAATTACATTCCTAAGGAGGGTTGACGTCTGACAGGCGGCCGGTCATAAAACTATTGCCAATAACTTTTACTATATGTAATCTGAAGGAGGAGTACATATTGTATCGACCCCAAGTAATTGGGATAAGAGTAGGAGAATCCGCTGGACGACTGACGACAAAGACTGAGTTCCAGTGGCCTGCTCGCACGGCATAGAGAGGAACGTTGCAGGGAAGGTTATAGAGTCGCTCACCGAGGGTTCGGGTAGGATGTGCCTACACCCTAGGCTGCCACAAAAAAGTGTTATTATCAAATAATCGCCGTGCTTGGCAAACTGGTTTGCTTACGAATTTGATTAAAGTGTGCATGCAAGTATTGCTGGCCATTATCATAGTAATTCCTCAGTTGGTTTTGATGACTTCCTCGGATTTTAAAGAGAAGACATTCTGTATTTTTAACGCGACGACATAAGGAAATATAATGAAATATATGAAAGTTACAGATGTTCTGATTAGAATTCATACTCAATATATGGTAGACTTTTCGTGTGGAATACGGAGTAAGAATATAATTCACCACCACTATATTACCCGTGGGTGATCGTACAAGACGACTAAGGGATATGAAACGCATTAATATCTATATGAGAGAAGGAAAACTCGAAACAAAACCCTATACCAACAAGTCTGACCAGCGTGATGTAGTAGGTCAATTACTCTCCCATTATGGAGGAGGCTTGAGCCCAACAGTGGGGTATATATGAGCTGAAATGATGATGATATGGTAAATTCTTTACACTTTTGTTAGATAAAATGGCCACAAACTATTGTGTAATTACTCTCCATTTTTAAATAGTATACGTGCCCTGTATGTAGATATACAATAAATAATTTTAATGATAACTTAACTACTACGAATCAATTTAATATGATGCTGATGATATTGAATTATCTGTGTTATGTTAAGTTAACAATATTTTTTTTGTAATGAAGGAACATATTTCAATATTCTTTCCTTTGTTGAGAGTATCGCTAAAGATGACTAAGGAATGTAAACACAGAAACTTAGAGCAAGAGAATGAAAACTTGAATGAAATTATACCAAATTGGCCATCATGGTGATAGCAATCTAATTTCTCTACCGTTGTGGATGAAGTCCACGCTCAATTTTGAAGCTTATATGAGTTAAAAAGATTAGTTGCTAAGAAAAGACTATTAATTAAAAAGAATTACAAAAAGAAAAGAAAAAAAATGTTTCTTATAAATGATCTGTGTAATTTGTACAAATTTTCTCATTTTCTTCAACTTTGTCAAAACTTTCGGGGGATCCGCAATTAGAACCTAAAAATTTTCGTACAATATTATCTTAGGACTATACTAATTAAACTTTTAAATGGAATAACTGCTCAATTGATATAAATTCTTAGATACACATTTGTTTTATACATTAAATTTATGGTTCAAACACTTTTGAAAATAAATAATACTTCTATTATTTTAGATAATAATCAAAACAACGTAGGTATAAACAACGTAGGTATATATAGGAGATTATAGATTAAAAAATGTTGTGACAAAATATTTTTTTTAAATTATTTTTTTGGAGATAAGCCACATTTACATTTGAGACTGCTCGGTGAATTGGCAGAAAACCCGTACAAAAACAGGGATTTTTTTAAACATACCATGCATGCAGCCATATAGCCTAACTTATTCCTTCCCTATAGCTATTGGGCCAACTACTAGTACCTGTAATTGGTCTCTTTGTGGTGAGATGAGTTAGGAATATATTTTGCGAAACATTTTATTCTTCATTTCTCACCATCATATTTACCCACGGGAATAGTTAAAACAGATTAAAGGATCATTAAAAAATGGACAAAAGCACTCTCCTTGAAAAATTATAACACCTTTTTATTGCATGGCCAAGCCGCCAATTCCATGCGTGGCAATTATGTTATTATCCACTATTCGAGAATGTTGAGTTTGTATGAGAATGTTACAGTGGACGGCGATGGAGTCATGGGTGGATTTTTTTAATTTAATAAGATTATCTTTAACAGTAAATAATTTCTGAATAATATTCCACGCCTGGACTCCAGCTTCCTCCATAATAAAAGGGAAATTAGCGTACTGTACTAGGGTCTGACTAGAGCAGCAGTATTTATTTGGAGTTTTCCTTCTCTTGCACAAATTTTATATGCATATTATATCGCGTAGTCATCTTTTATGACACTAATGGGCAAGAAAGGTGGTGGGAAATTGTATTCTTATTTCGTCACCGTGAGATATTCGGCTTATTCCCCTTTCCGTGCAAAAAGACGAACTTTACATGCATACAATTAACAGATAAAAATTTACACCTACTTGTCTTGAGTAATATGTAATTAGCGGATCACGTAAATTATTTTCCCGCATCAAAATTGAACCTAAGATACTGCGTAGGTGACTGTTACTTCTACATAACCCATCAATGCGATATCATCGTCTTGTTCACTCACTGTTTTAAACATGAAGCATTCTGCTATGTTTATTTAGTATTTGTTATTATCAACACTTACTACATACATACATATCATCACGCCATATCCCTTGCAGGGTAGGCAGAGAGAACAGAGTGCCAGAGAACTCTATCTCTGCATACTTCACTCGCTTCCTCAACATTCATAATTCTCTTCATACACGCTCGCCGGTTTCGGAGACTCTTGACTCCACCTTCCTTCAGTACATGACCGATCTGGTCTAGGTAGGTTAGTCTCGGTCTCCCTCGGTACCTACATCCTTCCACTTTCGCATTGTATATCTTCTTAACCAGACGTTCGTTCGGCATTCTTTCCACATGTCCGAACCATCGGAGCATTCCCTTTCGCATCTTTACACCACTTACTAGTGATATATACAAGATGATTAATAGTTTTACAACGACCTGAACCCATTCCATTTGATGCTTTCTGATTAACAAATAACTTCTAATATTTACGCGAGTGTTACACATTTGAAATAAGGGAGGACTGGTCCTCCCTTGACCATGATCACTGTAAAGTGTTCGAAACGTCGGGAAATTAAAAATCAAATACAAACGCAATAGAATCCGTAAAAGTAGTTTTATTTTAAATAACAAATAACTTATAACGACCTGAGCCAACTCCATCTGATGCCGTTTGGTCAACAATTACATTCCCAAGGAGGGTTGACGTTTGGCAGGCGGCCGGTCATAAAACTATTGTCAATAACTTTTACAATATATATTATGAAAGAAGAGTACATATTGTTTCGACCCCAAGCAATTGAGATAAAAGTAGGAGAATGATGAATGATGATGCTTTCTGATCAACAAATATATTCCCAAGAAGGGTTGACCTCATATAAAGTGGTTGGTCATGAAACTTTTACTAACACTTTTAAAATAATTGGGATAAATGTAAGTTAACGATGAAGATAACTGTGTTTATAGCTATACTTTTTTTTAAATTTATTTTAAGCTATTCCATAGACTTTTTGTCCGTGCTCTTATTATGTTTAATTTAATTGTTATGGTGGTTTATTTAAAAACATAATTTTCTTGAAGTGGCTTTATAACAGTTGCTTAAAGCTTTAAGAGAGCAATTCATGTGTCATAGTTTTTAAGTGACTAAATCTTTTAGGAGTTTCTTCTTGGCGCTGGTGGTCTTGTTATTAGTGAAACCCTTCTACTTGTAGATATTGTTGTCCTCTGTGATGTAGTTATGATTATAACTATACTTGGGAATGTCTGGTAGAGTGAGAGAGGAAATAACGTCTCATTTCTAAAATTCGTAACTAAAAGAAAGAATAATTTAACAAAATAAGATATAATTGGTATTGTATACAATTCGACCGGTTCTATAAGCGTCCAACCATCTGCTTCGGCATATCATAAACTTTGCCAACCACATCAAAGTTTATGTAATTGTACTAAAGAAAAACAGTTCGAGTCAAACGATTTCTTCTAACGTGTTCATTTAAATAAATATAGTTACGTATTTTTAAAGCGTTTGGAATTCTGTTTATTTAGTTTAGTATATTTTTTTTGGATTGCTGAAAATAATCTTTTTTGCTATCTGGAGTGTGATTTGCTCAAACTAAACTAAAATAAATAATAAACAATAATTTATACGGAGTTTTCTTTTCTAACTGTAACCGCTTATCAGCAATAAGCTTGCTTCCCTATCACGTAGAACTAGAGATTCTCTGGCGAAATATAGTGTTTTAATTGTATGTTTGTAAAGGACCCCAAATTAAAACATTTCCTAAAAAAAAAGAAAATAGTAAACTTATAATTCAAAAGTTATTTATGTATATTGCCATACGACTAATCTTAAGCATATAACTGTAAGTTACTTATAATCTAAAGGGGCTACTAAGAGATTCAGTATTTTCCCGCCTAGAAATCAAACTGATGACATTCACGCCAACTGTGGCGATTAAATATAATATATTTATGGCTCAATCGTATGCATTGGATATTATCCAATACCTACGATTGAGCCAGATAAGTTAAGCATTGTAGTGTACATTTACTTGATGATAACGCAAAATATCTTGGGGAAAATATTCAATTGAAGACATTTATTTTATGAAATCTCCTTTCCCCAGCCACATTTCACTACTGGGTTCCAGCCTATTCCACAATGAGAAGAAACTTGATATAGGTTACTTGGTATAGGTTTTTGTTTCGAGGTTCCATTCTCTTGTATGAATTTTATATTCATATTATGTCTCTTACTCGTCTTCTACAACACCCAGAGGTAAGAAAGAGGGTAGTGAATTGTATTCTTACTCCCTCACCACACAGAAATTTATCTTATTTGATATCAGAATTAGCATCTATATTTTTTGAGGGGCATCAATGCTCGAATCGCCATGCTTGGCATGCGGATTTCTTTTTTGCATCACCACACGGAAGAATGTCAAACTGTATTAACAATCATATCTTTATTACTTAGTTTTAAATTAGTCCTTTATAATGCAGTGGTAATTGATCTCAATATTTCAGTTCGTATTTATACCAATTCCCTAGTTACAAAATTCAAAAAGAACTGGATCTCAAAATGTGAACGTATCGTAATTGGAATACTAGCAATTGCTCGAGGGATTACTAGAGAACGGAATGATGTTCACATCTACGTCTGACTGCCAATAACGCTAGTGGTTGATAATATGACGTTGGATACGACTTAGCAGTTACTGTATGTAGAACGGATAGCTGTGACTCATGTCTTTTAACATAAGGCTATATATGTAAAGAAGATTGCGTAATCTTCTATTTTAATTCTTTGTTATGCGAGGTAGCTGATATTAAGTCCGAAAAATATTTTAATTTTAAAAATAATTGATAGACGAATAAGCGAGATGGTAATTCCTAACTACATCTTATGGACGTCTGCAATATTCAGGTCTTTGTCTATGTGAGATTGATTTAGGTCTATGGGTTTTCCATTCTGTAAAAGGAGCTCAGTACCAATTGCTACTACTCGGATTTTTTTGATTCAATTTACTACTTTAAATTATATGTAGTACTACCCTGTACAAATTCTTCCATTTATGGCTGCAGAAAGAGAACTCTTAGCATCCTTGCTCTACTCCGTGCTTCTTTTGTTTACCAATTACGAAAATATATGAAATCTGCCTCGGTACATTAAACAACCGGTTGACTGTGATGATTATTTGTGATATTCGATATGGGCAATAAGTATCCTCAAATATTTGGGTTGCTCCCGCTGCATCAAAAAAATATATTCTAATGTAATTTGTAAAGTTAAAAAGCAAAGACAATGCGATTAGGAATAATAAAGGCTTGGAGGATCAACAATACTTTTATCAAACGCCATCTTTATGTTGAATATATTTCTGTAATCCATTAATTTTGTATCAGCAATTACCAAAATTATTGTCACTTTTACTTCTTACGGAGTTTTTATCTTGATAAATGTTATTTTTTTAACCTGCTGTTATTCAACTATGATGGGTTTCCTTATGATATTTGTTGTTCAAAGTTAAAGCAAGCAATAATGAACAGAAGTAAGAGTCGCCTTCCCTACTCTGTCGAAGGAGTCGTAAAATCCCGCTAAAAGAGTCCTACATGAGCATGCAGTAGTACTACTACTACTGCAGGCAAGTGGGCAAATTATATCATCTGTGATTGCTAACTCGCATATCAAGCATAGTTATTGTGAAGATTGTGATTTTAATGATATTGGTGATTATAGTGACTATGAGCCTTCGTAGGGAAGCTTGTGTTCAATATTGGACATCAAAAGGCTGATGTTTGGATAGAAATTCTATAAGTCTGATTGACGTTCTGGGGCTGATTCAGTACTCTCCATGATATTATTACTAAAGCCATAATCCTTTATATTTTCCGTGTGGTGACGGAGTAAGAATACTATTCACCACCCCATATCGTACCCGTGGGTGATCGTACGAGACGACTAAGGGATATATTAGGTTAATTTTATATATTAGGTTAATTTCCCTCCCATTACGGAGGAGGCCCGAGCCCAACAGTGGAACGTTTATGGGCTGTGATGATGATGATGATGAATCCTTTATATGATGACCTTTAAAATAATAAAAGATTGGAATTAAAAATGGCCATTCCGTTAACAATGTTTGTAACAGTTTATTTCATTCAACGCTCTCCGAAAGTATCCCATTAATATCATCCTTTGTCCGGATCTCTTTGTGCCAACAAAACGAGAGGCATTCGCGCTAATTGCTACTGTCACAGCATTAAATGACGAATAAAAACTTTATGCTATAAATCTCGATGCTTGTCGTGAAAATAGCCTCCCACAATCGATTGCATTAAATATTAAATTGCTATACATTAAGCTCAATTAAGCAACTAATTATCATGTGAATCAATGTTTATTGTATTATTGAATTATAATTTTATTAGAATTGAATTAAACTAAAAACTATATCGATTTGAAGACGACGTTTATTTTCAGATTGAGCTAGTTACAAGTGGTTTAATTTATTAATTAGACAGAGAGAGAGCAATACAAACAATATGACGTCAACATTGCAATCTCTATATTAATCTGCGCCTGCCCTAAAAAAATATCGTTGTGCAAGAAAGGGAAATATATTTTTTCCCCTTCTAATAATTTCAAAAGGTTGTTTCTTCTTTAATTGTGTATATTTTTTAATTATATTTGCATACTTTTTTTTTAAATTTACATGAATTTTAAAAACGTAAAAAGTGTGGTGAAAATATGTGAAAGGAAATGCTCCGATGGTTCGGACATGTGGAAAGAATGCCGAACGAACGTCTGGTTAAGAAGATATACAATGCGAAAGTGGAAGGATGTAGGTACCGGATCTTCTCCGAGACTAACCCACCTAGACCAGATTGGTCACGTACTGAAGGAAGATGGAGTCAAGAGTCTCCGAAACCGGCGAGCGTGTACGAATAGAATCATGAATGTTGAGGAAGCGAGTGAAGTTTGCAAGGATAGAGTTCTCTGGCACTCTGTTCTCTCTGCCTACCCTGCAAGGGATATGGCGTGATGATATGTATGTATGTATGTTAAACGTATGTTGAATTAGTAATAATCATTTTATCTAGTAAGTTAAGTTAGTAATAATTAATATTCTCTTTATTAGTCAAAGTTATGAGATTGATGAATCCAATCGAAATTATAGATGCTCCTAGCAATTATATCCATTTCTTCCTCTTCTTGCTTCAATGGCTACAGCAGCTTCATTAAGGCACCATTCTGCCAATGTTCGTTGGTTAAGAATATGCTCGGTATTTCAACAGGTATGACTGTCTCGACTTGATTTCTAGTATTAGATGGCTTGTGTAGTTGTAAATCCATTTCTTTCAATAGACGATTAATGTCAAATTATAATTGATTAGTCAAACATTGTGTCTGTTCTTATTTATTAATTATGTTTCACTGATCTGATATATAATTAATGGTTAATATACAGCTGGAGGATGACATTTATATCGTTGCGGATACGCCTCTCTGTCGTCTACAAGACGAATGCAAACACTATTACTTTATTAATTAAAAAATATATACTATAGAAGTTTATTCAGACTATCATAAGGTTTGTTTTGATATTTTCGCTAATTATAGTATTCTTGCAGTGATCATAATTGCTTATGTATCTTAGTCGTCTTAATATTCTTTTGTGTAATAAAAAAATAACTAATAACTTTATTGTTTATCAGTCACTGCATTGGTTTATAGTAACGGACAGTAAAAACACAAAGTATGAATACTCCGGGTATAATCTGTTCAGTGTACTAGTAGTAGTACTATAGAATCAATCATAATATTTTATCATACATATGTCAAGAAAAAAGATTCTTTTAAACGTACCTATTGATATTTTTAAAAAGCAATTATTTTGTTAAAAGTAAGAAAATAGTTGATTAAAAAAATATTCGAGGACGTCCGGATATTTATTCTGGATCTGGCATGATTACGACTGTAAAAATTAATGCAACAAAATATTTCTTTTTTTAAAAGCTTCATAATCGCAACGTGCTGTTTCCTTTCGAAAATGGCTTGGTAATTCTTTGTCGTTTATTTGCAATTAATAAAAACTAAACTGCTTAGTCATTAGTGTATGTATACCTTATAAAAATTAGGTTAGTTTTAATCTTTTTGTTCGTCCATTCGGACAGGCATTCAAGCAGCAAAACAGCTTGCTGTAAACGAAAAGCTATGTTTAGCACTACGTCGAGAATGGCACGAATTGTCAAAAGTATTTTTTTTTCTTACATTTTCAATTATGGCATTGACTAATAGTAAATGATAAATAATATAAAATTATGGGGCGTGCACCTTTGGATTTGTCAAATTATTTTCTCTGTATTTACTAGCAGTCCGCCCAATGTTGATGGGGATAGAATGCGGCAGTTTATGGGGCCGCATACCAACCTTCTCTTAACCCAGACGGATTGGACGGACATGGTTTAATTAGCCTGCTAAGAATGGGTTTTGCATATTCATCTTTTAATTTTTTTTTATTTAGTTTAGTTGAAATATCTATGAATATGTTAGAATAGGTTATGCCGCCAACATGCTAACTCAATGCTATGAACTGATTGATAACACGCGTTTCGAATGTCATCACTCATTGCCAGTAGCAATGCTTATGCTACTTTGTTAGTAAACTTTGTCACTAACTGAACTATTTGAATAGCGTAATACAATACAGCGTAGTAGGGCAATTCCCCTCTCACTGTGCAGGATGCTTTTAACCAATTGTGGGATGTATATAGACTGAAAAAGAAGTCTTCAGCGATCATGATATTCTGAGTTTGTATTTTCTTTTTTGGCGGCGGGCTATGGACTGGTCACGCCCCACTAAATCTGTCCGGGGCGACAGAAGAAGCGGCCCACGACCCCATAGACCCGCCCTACATGCACCTCTTCACGCCGTGCGATCGGGCCACCGGAACCCGGTTTTTGTCTTCGGTGGCCCACCCGAATTCTGAGTTTGTATTCTAGATCAGTCGGATAAAATGTTTGTTGATGAATTTTGCAGATTTTTCGAATTTTTCAGTAAATTCTCAGCAGAAATTTTAAATACATTTCAAAAGTTGATAGTGACAGTAAATTGGCCTCCTATTATGTGGAGCTAAGATATGTGTTGATCCATGTGGTGACGGAGTAAGAATACACATCACCAGCCCCTATCTTACCCGTGGCTGCTGGTAAGAGACGACTAAGGGATACACAAAAAGGCATATTACATTTATGCAAGAGAAGGAAAACTCGAAACAAAACCCTATACCACCACGTCTGGCTGAGGGTATTTTATTTTATTTTTTTTATTGCTGGTGGTGGCAAACGAGCCAGCAGCACACCTGATGGTAAGTGACACTGCCGCTCATGGACTCTTGCAATACCAGGGCATAGCTAGGCCACTGCCTACCGTGAAGAAAGTGCTCTTCTTAAACCTCGTTTAAAAAAGGACATGTCATAGCGCTCGAAAAACACAGCAGCAGGTAGTTCATTCCAGATCTTGCATGTACGTGGGAGAAATGAACGTTGAAAACGTACAGTTGACGTCTGTATCGTTTCCAGGTGGAATGGATGAACCCTGCTGCGGTGTCGAGTGGTACGGTGATAAAATGGTGACGGTGGTACCAAGTCAAACAGTTCCTCAGAGCACTCCCCGTGAAAGAGCCTGTAGAGTACACAGAGAGACCCAAAGTCTCTCCGGCTCTCCAATGACTCCAGTCCTTCCGTGAGATTGGGATCACCGACGATTCGAACAGCACGTCTTTGCAGGGAGTCAAATGGGTCTAGCTGATATTTGGGCGCGCCTGCCCAGAGATGTGAGCAGTACTCCACTTGAGGGCGGACTTGTGCTTTATATAGCACAAGACGTTGTCTCGGTGTGAAGTATCGCCTGGCTCTGTTCAGGACGCCCAGCTTTCTACTTGTCAATTTGGCTTTGTCCTCCAAATAACTCCCAAACTGGACTTTGCTTGATAGTTCGACGCCGAGGATCCCAATACTCTCGGAAATTTGGAGAGTTACTCCTTGGAACTAAGGCGCCATGACGAAGGGGTCCTTTTTTGCAATGAACGCGCAAACTTGTGTCTTAGTGGGATTGAACTGGACTAAGTTCCGTTCACCCCATTTGGAGGCCCGCCCCAGAGAGCGCTCGACTTCAGACACAAGTTGAGTCCTTCTTTCCTGTAATATACTCCGAGGGATATTCTGATGCTCGGTATACCGCTCGTCACCCGTGCTGTCATCCGCATAGCAATGCATACTCTCTATAGAGAGCATGTCATTGATATGCAGGATAAACAACGTCGGGGAGAGCACCGAGCCCTGTGGTACACCAGCGTTAATGGTCATGGTATCGGAGCAAGAGCCATCGACGACGACTCTTATACTCCGACCATCCAGAAAGCTGGCGATTCATTTACAGAGTCCCTCGGGGATTCCATAAGACGGTAGCTTCGATAGAAGGGCTCCGTGCCAGACCCTATCGAAAGCCTTTGCTATATCTAGGCCGAATGCTAGTGCCTCACCCTTGCCCTCCAAAGCCTCTGCCCAACGGTGTGTAAGGTACACAAGAAGATCACCAGCCGATCGACCATGTCGAAAGCCGTATTGGCGATCACTGATCAGCTGGTGATCCTCAAGGTCCTGCAGAAGCTGGCGGTTTATGATTTTCTCCATTACTTTGGAGAGCAAGGATGTTATCGCAATCGGCCTGTAATTCGATGGGTCCGACCGTTCTCCCTTTTTAGGGATCGAGTGGACTTGAGCTACCTTCCACGAAGATGGAACCCTATTAGTATCGTAGGAAAGACGGTATAGGCGCGTGAGGACGGGGGTTAACTCAGGGGCGCACGTCTTTAAGACCACTGCAGGGATGCCATCCGGCCCACTCGACTTATGGACGTCTAAAAGCCGCAGCTCTCACCTGACCGCACGCTGTGAGATACGGATTTCAGGTAGAGAGCTATCACACCGCGGTATGGTAGGTGGTGTGGCAGCTCCCGCATCCAAAGTCGAGTTACAGGCAAAGAATTGACCTAAAAGATCGCCCTTCTCCTTTGCGCTGTAGGCCAGACTGCTATCGCTTTTCTGTAGTGGTGGGAGATTGGACCGGCAGAAGTTGCCTTGGGCAGCCTTGGCGAGCGACCAGAATGCACGGCTCCCAGCAGGATAGCTCTCTAATCGCTCGCCAATTCTGGCAACATGTTCTGCCTTGGCTCTGGCGATAGCCTTCTTACTAGATCTAGAATAGTAGGTCTAGTAGGGTCTAGTGTAGTAGGTCAATATCCCTCTCATTACGGAGGAGACTCGAGCCCAACCGTGGGACATATTATGAGCTGAGATGATGATGATGAAGGGTTGTGTGGTAAAATTTCTATGAGAGAAAGTCTGTATGAAAGAGAGCAGATGTATAGTACCTCTGCTTACCCTCTTATTAGTGATAAAAATATGAAACTATATAACTTATAAGCGTTCTTCCTACTTCCAAATTGCTATAACTAAAATTCTTTCTAGAACGGCAATTTTATAAAAAATAATATTTCATTTTAAAAATTCATTCAGTCAATGTCAGAAAAAAATTGCTATAAATCTAACCAGCACTATGTAAATCATTTTTTTTATTATAAAGCAGGCCAAGGCTAACGGGTTTTTTTTTGGCGGTGTGCTATGTAATGGTCATGCCCCGTTAATCCCTCCGGGGCGACAGAATAAGCGGCGTACGACCCCATAGACCCACTCTAGAAGTACCTCTCCACGCCGTGTGAGTGGGCCACCGGATCATCCAGTCTTTGTCTTCGGTGGCTACGGGGGGCTGATGAAAAAAAAAACTCAAATTGATAGAATTCTCCATTAGTTACAAAACAATAATCACAATATATTCTCAGCGGATTATAAGCGGGTTATACGAGTATTATTTCAAAGTAAACTTATAGGTCTCAAATACTAGTAGTTAATATTAAGTAAGTACTTACAGATTATTGGATTTATTAACCCGCTGGAGACATCAATTAGGGTTGGTTGAAACTTAGTTTAAGTTATAAATGAAAATTTGATGTCTAATAATAATTATTTACTAACTAGCCTTTGTAGTTTGACCTTGGTAAAGTCGATTGAATCAATTTGTATATTACAGTGGGGATATGTCACCAACCCTTACTCGCTGGAAGTTATAAAATCGGTAGACGGGTTACCAGAAGAATATGCCGCAGCACTCTCCTTTATTATCATCATCGTCACAGCCCATATATGTCCCACTGTTGGGCTAATGCCTTATCCGTAATGGAAGGGAAATTAACCTATTATACCACGCTGGTCAGACGTGTTGGTATAGGGTTTAGTTTCGAGTTTTCCTTTTCTTGCATAGATGTTATATGCATTTTATATTCCTAAGTCGTCTCTTACGATCACCCACAGGTAAGACAGGAGGTGATGAACTGTATTCTTACTCCGTCACCACACGGATAACTTAGCACTCCCCTTAGTAATTAGTAATATTAACTTTCATTGAACTTGTCAGGTAATCTTGGCGATTACGATAAGGTCTACCTAATAGGTATAAAGATCTATCCAAGAGGTCATCATCATTCTCCTACTCTTATCCCAATTACTTGGGGTCGATACAATATGTACTCTTCTTTCATAGTACATATTGTAAAAGTTATTGGCAATGGTTTTATGACCGGCCGCATGCCAGACGTCAACCCTTCTCGGCAATGTAATTTTTGACCAAACGGCATCTGATGGAGTTGGCCTGGGTCGTTATAGGGCTCTTAGTAGTCTTTTACGACATCCATGAGCTAAGTAAGGGTTGGTAGTATTCGTAGCCGCTACCACACAGCTTATCTATACATCTATCCAATAGGTATAAAGGTTAATCCAGTAGACGTTGATAGTGCTGAATGAATAAATGGCAGTTATCTTTAGTAGAATAAAATTGGAATATATGTAGCAAATTACCTTTCAAATGAGAATAACAGTAATTTTACTCCGAGATAAAAAGATTTAATTTAATTCCTTTGTGCACTGACAAGTATTAAGGAAATTGTCTTTTACAATAAATATAAATAAAATAAATTGTCTTGCCAGTTTATTTTATTTAAACTACTGTGGTAGTTATGTAGTAATAATGCGAGTATCAATCAATAGTGGTGAGACCACGCTGTTGACAGTTTTCTGTCTACACCCGCGGGCCGGTCCGTCCGGGGTAGTACTTACCACACTCTCGCAGAAGATCGACGTCTGAATAATGCCAATGTGATATTGCTCTTCGTTTGGTGAGCGAGAGAGCCGGAAGCCCAACTGGTTGGGTTAGGGGATTTTATTGCTAGGCAGCGGCCTATACTATAACCCTTGGTATTGCAAAAGTCCAAGGACGGCAGTGACACTTACCATCAGGTGTGCTACATGTTCGTTTGCCACCATAAGCAATAATAAAAAAAACAACAATTTTACGTAAGATGTTTTACTACGCCATCTGTCAATGGAATATTTAAACATTGTTCCGATTTAGTAGTTTAATTTTTCAATTTCCATTATGCTAAACGACATGACCCGAAACTCTAAATGAAACTATCGTCCCTTGTAAAGAAGAGAATGTAAATGGAAAATTGAATATTTTACATAGTAGCTTCAAAGATCAAACTGTTTAAACGGATTTCCAATAAATATCTATATAGATTGCAGTATTATCATAGAATATAGTAACTATCTTCATTATGTTGAAATCAATTAAGGACGAGTCCTGGTCGTCTCCGATAAGCGCAAGGGTAGACTTTGGATGCTATTTACTGCGTATTACCTAACATGTCTATTAATCTAGTATAACTTATTATATTCCTAAGTATAATCGTATAAGTTCTATAATTACTTTTTCATAGGTATATGAAAATATAAACGATGGATATATATGTAGACGAATGGGTCAGTCATGAGAAATATAAATGCGGATATAAAGCTGCAAATGACCGTACTGCAAGTAATCACGATTACCTTCACACTTATATACCAATCATAGCTTACATCTTAAGTGATCTCACTGAGAAGACCCAAGCAACAAATACGATATGGATGGATGACACAGGATAGTCCTTGCCGTGCAATCACGAGACAAGATTACAACCAGCGCCACCCCTTTACCTGCCCGTGGATTCCTCAGCCAAAACTCCAAAGGGCTAACCAAGAGAACGAGCAGCAGCTCTTCCCCAGGAAACACACAACAACAACATCCACTGCTACCACCTGCCAAGCGCAGCAACCATGACACCACCCTCTTACACGAGTGACAGCATAAGAGAGGCCCACGTGGCTGACGTTAGAAAGTTAGTATGCGATATACGACAACTATATACACCACACTGAATACCCACTAAAAAACCAACTGCGAGCTGTTAGCCGAAGGGGTTTTTACAGCTGAACCGGACTGCGGGCGAGCCCGAAGGCTCTCAACCCGATAGACGTGTGTTAAGCGACATCGCCCGAGGGCTCCCCCTGTGGGGAATGGACCTCGGCTCAGGGCGTCGCTGAAGGCAAGGTGGACGTGGACGTGCCCACTTTTGGATCGGTGACACTGAAAAACAAAGCTCACTCGCTTTCCTTTATACGTGAATACGTTGTTAACATGTTTCCGCTTAGCACGTACGATAAACGGAAGTACCGTCATATATGGTGTCTGAAGATAGAAATAGGAATAGGAATACAATAAATAATAGTGGTAGGATGATATATATATATATATATATATATATATATATATATATATATATATATATATATATATATATATATATATATATATATATATATATATATATATATATATATATATATATATACATATATATATAGTAGAGGATATATGTATGTATATATGTATAGTGGTAGAACCACGCTGTTGACAGGTTTCAGCCTAAAATCAACGCGTGAGCAGTGGCAGTATGCTTTATTCGGTGAGGAAGAGCCGGAAACTCAACTTTCTGGGTAAGATTGGGATTTTTATTGATAGACAGTGGCCTAGCTGTACCCCTGGTATTGCAAAGGTTCATGGGTGGCAGTAACACTAACCATCGGGTGTGCTACTTGCTCGTCTGCCACCAAAAGCAATAAAAAAAAACAACCTTTGTCGTAGTTACTGTAAAAGATATCCAAAGGAATATAAATAAATTATAGAATTTCAAGGGAAGGTATACTCGAAACGAAACCTTATGCCAATCCGTCTGACTTGAGAATGATAGTGTGCCTTTCTTTCCTATTGTAGAGACAGACATATGTCCAAAACTGAGATGATGTGGGTTGAAGAAGAAAAAAAGGAGGTTATATAGAAATATTCAATTAGGCATAATTATTTATTGACGCCGCTATTAGAGCAAATGCGTTTGCGGACAGTGCCTGACAAAATATTATAAAATTTCACAAAATGTGTAATTTTATAAGTCGAAGCCGAAATCTCAGTCACACTGAGAGTGTGCGCCAGAGATAGTACTCTATGAGGGCGAAATTAGTCAATCATCTCTTTCCATGGGTCCAAATACAATATTTATAATCGATACTGCATAATAATGAAACAAAACATGATCCTCGTAAAGGTCTACGCCCAGCAGGAACTGCAAAAAGCTGAATGATGATAAAAAAGTTAACAAAAATATAACACAAGTTAATGTACCGTACTAATATCTTGTTTATTCTTATTTTAATATTCTTTTCATTAACTAAGGTTGCTTTATGTAGTTCTGAGTCCTACACAATTTATACTTAACAATTAAATCGACTGATCTGAATTGAAGATTGTGATTCACCTTTATCTTAGACTTGTTGTTAAAGCTATTTTTATTGTTAATATAAGAAGAGAAATTGTAGTGGTAGGACCACGGTGTTGACAGTTTTCTGTCTACACCCGCGGGCCGGTCCATCCGGAGTAGTACCACACACTCGCAGAAAATCGACGTCTGAGCAATAGCTATGTGCTATTGCGCTTCGTTCGGTGAACGTGAGAGCCCGAAGGCCAACTGGGTGGGTTTGAGGTTTATATTGGCAGGCAGCGGCCTGGCTATACTCTTGATATTGCAAAGTTCAATGGACGGTAGTGACACTTACCATCAGGTGTACTGCTTGCTCGTCTGCTACCATAAGCAATAAAAAGAAACTAAGTTTTGTCCAAAAAAAATGTACGGTTTCTGTTGGCTTTATTTGATTAAGAAAATCTACATTAGCGCAAACGTATCCGCGCTTATAAGCTAGTAACTAATATTTTCTTCATTATTTATGCATAGAACACAGATTGGCCCACGGTGAAGCATTGTCATCAATATTCAGCCAACGAGTGCAACTAGGCCGCTTCTACATCAACCTTTTGATATCTTTATAATTGCTTTGCAAACTTTGTGGGATATTGTGTGAATTGCAAATTGCGATCGCCCTTTGTGGCATATGGAGGGTCTATGAAAGTTAATTTACACATTTTGTGCGATTAATTGCGCTTTTTGCATAAACGTCAACTTTTTTTCTGATGATACTAGTTTTCATGAAGACGTGTGATCAAAAAGTCTTGTCCTGAGTTCGGATATAATTTGTTTCCGTTAGTTACTCGTATATGTTTGTAGCTGTGTGGTAGCGGCTACGAATACTACCAACCCTAACTTTGCTCGTGGATGTCGTAAAAGACGACTAAGAGCCTTATAACAACTGGGCCAACCCCGTCTGATACCGTTAGGTCAACAATTACATTCCCAAGAAGGGTTGGCGTATGGCAGGCGGCGGTTATAAAATGATTGCCAATAACTTTTACAATATGTACTATGAGAGAAGAGTACATATTGTATCGACCCCAAGTAATTGGGATAAGAGTAGGATAACAATGATAATTATATATTTGTAAAGTCCATCGCAATATAAGGATTATGTTGTCTTTAAAAAAAACTCTATATGGGCAAGTCTTACTATACAAATGGCTTAGTGATCTAAGTAGCTAAATTCCATGCCGAATATCGTGGTGTCGATTCTCATGAAGGACAGTTTATTTTGCGATTAACGAATGATTATTCTGATTGCAAATGTTATTTATATCCCTTTATTGTATATCTGTAAAGTCAGCCGGGATAAAAGGATTTATTGCGGGGCGGTTTTTTTTTAATAAAAAGATAATCCTCAGTACCTTTTTCATTTATGTTGGAGAGTCTTTTTAGATAGATGGCTGTGTGGTGACGGCTACAAATACTATGAAGCTTCATATTGCTCATGGGTGTCATAAGATACAACTACGAGCTTTTCATAGACTTGGATCAAATTTATGGTATGCCATCTGATAAATAACTATATTTTCAACGAGGGTTGATGTCAGGCAGGTGGCAGGTCATAAAGCTATTGCCAAAATGTTTGCTATATGTATTGTATATGATGGAAGAAAAGTTATATACTGCGTCGACTCCAATTAATTAGGATTTTTTAATGGGACTAATCCCACCACACATTCCCACCATTGTAACTCCTGTACGCTAGGATCCACAATGGTCACCATAAACGACACCGAGGTTTGACCCTAAGGCAGTCCCGGGATATGATTTTAATTGTCTTGGGACCCGCAACAAATTTAATTCCATCCATCCATCCATCAGCCTGTAAACGTCCACTGTTGGACATAGGCCTCCCCACGAGAATGCCATCTATAACGGTCCTGTGCCACCTGCATCCAGCGGTTTCCTGCGACCTTGATGAGGTCATCAGTCCACCGAGTGGGGGGTCGTCCTACGCTGCGTCGTCCGATTCGTGGTCGCCACTCGAGAACCTTTTTTCCCCAACGGTTGTCGGTTCGTCGAGCGATGTGGCCTGCCCATTGCCACTTCAACGTGCTAATCCTTAGGGCTATGTCGGTTACACCCGTTCTTCTACGGATTTCCGTATTTCGGATTTTATCACGTAGAGAAATACCGAGCATAGCCCTCTCCATAGCACGCTGAGCGACTTTGAGCCTTGTTATGAGGCCGACATTTAGAGACCACGTTTCAGTGCCGTAAGTCATCGCTGGTAACACACACTGGTTATAAACCTTTGTTTTCAGACACTGCGGAATATTAGACGAGAAGATCCTCCTAAGTTTCCCGAACGCTGCCCAGCCGAGTTGGATTCGTCGGCTGACCTCTTTCTCGAAATTGGATCTACCTAATTGAACTGTTTGTCCTAGGTAAACATAGTGGTCGACAACTTCGAGAATCGCATTCCCAACCAGGACCGGTACAGAAATGACATGGGCATTAGACATGATTTTCGTCTTGTCCATGTTCATTTGCAGCCCTACTAGTTGGGAGACCTTGCTGAGGTCATTGACCATGGTGCTAAGGTCCTCCAGGGATTCTGCCATGACTACGATATCATCTGCGAATCGAAGGTGAGTAATGTATTCGCCATTGATGTTGATGCCGAGTCCGGTCCAGTCTA
This sequence comes from Lymantria monacha, assembly GCA_905163515.2. NCBI lineage: Eukaryota > Metazoa > Arthropoda > Insecta > Lepidoptera > Erebidae > Lymantria > Lymantria monacha. The sequence continues at coordinate 7,099,578 of LR991087.1, forward strand.
AGAGCTTGAAGACATCTTCCAGCGCAGTGGTGAACAGTTTCGGAGAGAATACGTCTCCCTGTCTCACGCCTTTCTGCAGCTGGATCAGTTTCGTACTCTTATCCTGGATGCGGACTGACATAGTAGCGTCTTTATACAAACACTTCAGCACTTCGATATATCGATAGTCAATTTGGCACCTCTGAAGGGACTGCAGCACTGCCCAAGTTTCGACAGAATCAAAGGCTTTCTCATAGTCCACAAACGCTAGACACAGAGGCCAATTATACTCCTCGGTCTTCTGTATAATCTGGCGTAGCGTGTGGATGTGGTTTATGGTACTATAACCTTTTCGGAAACCGGCTTGTTCGGGCGGCTGGAAGTCGTCTAGCTTGCGCGCGAGTCGGTTCGTAATGACTCTTGAAAACAATTTGTACACGTGGCTCAGGAGTGAGATGGGTCTGTAATTCTTTAAGAGCGTTTTATCGCCCTTCTTGAAAAACAGCACCACCACACTCCTGGTCCACGACTCTGGAACGTCGCCCCCGAGAATGACAGAATTAAACAGCTTCTGTAGGGCTTTTAAAACTGGCTTGCCGCCTGCCCTCAGGAACTCTGTGGTAATTCCGTCATCTCCCACCAAATCTCCAACAAATTTAATTAGAAAAGGTTAAAGAGAAGGAGTTGGAAAGAGTGATTCCACTTCCCTCCTAGGCAAAGCGGGAGACACGATTATTATTTAATTAATTGGGATAAGAGAAGAATAATGACTGAGTTAGCTTTTGAATCTAACAAATTTTGCCAGAATAGAGCAACTGCGATCTGACCACAGCAACCTGAACAGATATAAGAATTGCACTATATGTTAATTTCATTAATAATTAATATCTGGAGGACCGAGCCTTGCTCGGTATTTTCTTATTAGTGTGTTTTGGAATATATATTTAATATAATTAAAATTCGCAGATGATATCGTAGTCATGGCAGAATCCCTGGAGGACCTTGGCACCATGCTCAATGACCTCAGCAAGGCCTCCCAACTAGTAGGGCTGCAAATGAACATGGACAAGACGAAAGTCATGTCTAATGCCCATGTCATTTCTGTACCGGTCCTGGTTGGGAATACGATTCTCGAAGTTGTCGATCACTATGTTTACCTAGGACAAACAGTCCAATTAGGTAGATCCGATTTCGAGAAAGAGGTCAGCCGACGAATCCAACTCGGCTGGGCAGCGTTCGGGAAACTTAGGAGGATCTTCTCGTCTAATATTCCGCAGTGTCTGAAAACAAAGGTTTATAACCAGTGTGTGTTACCAGCGATGACGTACGGAACTGAAACGTGGTCTCTATATGTTGGCCTCATCAAAAGGCTCAAAGTTGCTCAGCGTGCTATGGAGAGGGCTATGCTCGGTATTTCTCTACGTGATAGAATCCGAAATACGGAAATCCGTAGAAGAACGGGTGTAACTGATATAGCCCGAAGAATTAGCGCGTTGAAGTGGCAATGGGCAGGCCACATCACTCGACGAACCGACAACCGTTGGGGAAGAAAGGTTGTCGAGTGGAGACCACAAATCGGACGGCGCCGCGTAGGACGACCCCCCACTAGGTGGACTGAGGACATTATCAAGGTCGCAGGAAACCGCTGGATGCAGGTGGCGCGGGACCGTGTTGAATGGCATTCACGTGGGGAGGTCTATGTCCAACAGTGGACGTTTATGGGCTGATGGATGGATGGATGGATGATAATTAAAATAATGAAAAAATAAATTAAAAAGGCAAAAGTACTAAAATAGAAAATAAAAAATGTATCGAACAAAAAGTAGCCAAAATCACGTTTGTCGTATGGGAGCACCCCTAAATATTTATTTTATTATGTTTTATAGCCGCAACAGAAACACATCATCTGTGAAAATTTCTATCTGACTGCTGTCTAACTATCATGGTTCATGAGATACAACCTGGTGATAGACAGATGGACGGACGGGAACAATCAGTAAGATACGATAGGGAGACAGGATGATGCTGATCAGATTGGTCGCAAGACGCCATGACCTACCTATGTGCGCTACTACGGTCGTTTCGATTTCTTTATACTATTTACTTGCAAATATTTTAAATCATTCGAAGGAAAATTTTAAAATAAATGCTTCGAATAAGTGATAAACCCTGAGTCCCACAACCTGCCGAGTTCCTGAATACTCTGAAGGCTCCTGGTCTCCCAACTCACATCTTAAAATTGAGAGCTGGCGCGCCAAAATTATACAATGCCACCAGTTTGCAAGAAAAAACATTGCATTGCATTGTAATCGAGTCAACTATAGTGATCGGTTGTTCTTGAGCAGAGTCTGTATTTATTCCTAGGATTCTCCAAATACCATCAAATTACTCCTTCGAATTTCAGAGTACAGTTTGCCATTAAAGTCTGCTCCACAATAATCATAAACAAAACTCTAGGTCATATTCTTAAGGTAGCGGGAGTAGATTTGAGAGAAAGCTGCTTCTCCCATGGGCAGTTGTATGTGGCATGCTTTAGAGTAAGCTCACAGAGTAGCCTAGTAATTCTAACATCCGAAAGAAAAACAAATGATATTGTTTACAAAGAAATACTGTAATACGTGTACTACACCTATTACAGTATTTCTATAACCTCGCGGGTGGATGTCAAATAAGCGGTAACAGTGATCGGCCTAATTTTGATGGCAAAGACAGTGGATTATGGGACCGCACACTATCCTTCCGTCGCTTCGGTCGCAATGAGTACGTTGTGTTAAAAACATGGTCTGCTAAGAAAAAGCCTGATGTCCATAATATATAACAAAATTTCATTTGATTTTTATGTTTATTAAACTTTCCCTACACTATAACAAATTTTGTTATCATTATCATTATCATCGTCATCATCAATATACGTCCCACTGCTAGGCTCGAGCCTCCTCCATAATAGGAGGGAAGTTAACCTGCTATACCGCGCTGATCAGACGTGTTGGTATAGGGTTTTGTTTCGAGTTTTCCTTCTTTTGCACAGATGTTATATGCATTTTATATCCCTTAGTCGTCTCTTACGATGCGACTGGCACCGGGCCTCGTCCTGGTCCTGGGGGACTTCAACGCCAAATCCACGGCGTGGGGGTCCCCTATGACGGACGACCGCGGGCGGGCGGTCGTTGAGTGGGCGGCTTCACTGGGCCTCTGTGTTGTTAACAGGGGCTCGGTGAACACGTGTGTGCGGCAGCAGGGCGGGTCGATAGTGGACTTGTCGTTCGCTAGCCCCGCTGTCGCGCCACGGGTGAGGAACTGGAGTGTCCTGGAGGAGGCGGAGACCCTGTCGGACCACCGGTATATCCGGATGGAGGTCTCCCCCCGGGAACCCGGTTGGGGTCACAGGGCGGACGGAGCTCCCGCGTTTCCGTGGTGGGCTGTGGGTCGTCTTGATAGGGACCTACTGGCGGAGGCGGCCATCGTTCACACGTGGCTGTCCTCACCGCCCCCAGCGGACGGCGTGGACGCTGAGGCTGTCCGCATCCGCAGTGCGTTAACGCAGATCTGCGATGCGGCCATGCCCAGGGTGCGGCGTCTACCTCCGAGGCAGGGGGTCTACTGGTGGTCCCCAAGACTGGCGGACCTTCGCGCGGCGTGTATCAGTGCCCGAAGGTCCTACACCCGCAGCCGGCGGCGTAACTGCGACGCTGAGCAGGACGGCCAGCTGTACGAGGCGTACCACAGTGCGCGGACTGCCTTTCGGCTGGCCATCCGAGCCGCCAAGGATGCGAGGTGGCAGGAGATGTTGGACGGTCTCGACCGTGACCGCTGGGGTCGCCCCTATAGCGCGTCACTGAACAAGCTTCGCGCGCAGGCCCCCCCCCTCACCGAGATCCTCCAGCCCGACTTCCTCTGTAGGGTGATCGAGGAGCTATTTCCACGGCAGTCGGGACACACGCCCCTGGTCATGGCTTCGCCAGATCAAGACCGGGAGGCCGACGACGAGAGTGTTCCACCCGTGACGGAGTCGGAAGTGGGGGCGGCAGTGGCGCGGATTCGCTCCGCCACCACGGCCCCCGACCCGGACGGAATACCAGTCCGGGTGTTGACGTCGCTCCTCGAGCACTTCGAGCCTCGCCTCAGGCAACTGTTCAACGCCTGTCTGACGTCTGGACGGTTCCCTGAGTGCTGGAAGGAGGGGAGGTTGGTTCTCCAGCCAAAGCCGGGACGGCCCCCGGCTTTGCCGTCGGCCTACAGGCCCATCGTGCTTCTCGACGATGTGGGTAAGCTGCTGGAGCGTGTCCTCGCTGCCCGCATTGTCCGACACTTGGAGGAGGTGGGGCCCGATCTGTCGGACGCTCAATATGGGTTTAGGAGGGGGCGTTCGACCATCGGGGCCCTGCTACGCCTGAGTAGACGGCCGCGAAGGCTGTCGCCGGCAAGGAAGTGCTGTTGGCGGTGTTGCTGGACATCGCCAACGCATTCAAAAGTCTGCCATTCAGCTGCATCAGGGAGGCGCTCCGGTTCCATGGAGTGCCCCTGTACCTCAGGCGGCTGGTGGCAGACTATTTGGAGGGGCGCAGTATCCTCTGCGCGGGTCCCGCAGGGGACATTGTGCGGACGCCCATGTCGTGCGGTGTTCCACAGGGGTTGGTTCTGGGGCCGACTCTGTGGGACATCGGGTACGACTGGGCGTTGAGAGGGAGTCTCCCCCCCGGGCTGAGCCTGGTGTGCTATGCTGACGACAAGCTCGTCACAGCCCGGGGCAGGACACTCGAAGAGGCGGCGAGCCTGGCCACTCTCGGCACCGAGGAGATGGTCAGGCGAATCGAGGTGCTGGGGCTCAGGGTGGCCTTAAATAAGACGGAGGCCCTATTATTCCATGGGCCACGCGTAAGGCTGCCAACCGGCGCCTCGTTAGTCGTCAACTCCATCCACATCAACATCCAGGCCCATATGAAGTACTTGGGTCTGGTGCTCGACGGGTGATGGTGGTTCCGGGAGTATTTCCGACAGATTGCTCCCCGGCTGGTCGGCGCGGCGTCCGCCCTTTTTCGGCTCATGCCGAATGTGGGCGGACCCAGTTTCGAGGGCCGACGGCTGTATGCGGGGGTCATCCGCTCGATGGCCATGTACGGCGCACCCGTGTGGGCGAGGGCTCTGAACGCCCAGCTCAGGGCGGTTCTGTGGAGGCCACAGAGAGCCATGGCGGTCAGAGCCATTCGCGGGTACCGCACGGTGTCGACAGAGGCGGCGTGCCTATTGGCCGGAACACCCCCGTGGGACCTCGAGGCGGAGATGCTCTCCGACCTCTACCGGCGGGTTACCTCAGTGCGCGAGGAGGGTGGCTCCCCATCGTTGAGCGAGATAGCCACATGGCGCGAGGACGCCCGCCGAGACGTCATCGCCCGTTGGGTTACGCGGCTGGAGAGGCCTAGACACGGTATCGTGACCGTCGAGGCCTTCCGGCCCGTATTGATGAAATGGATGGAGCGGCGGCACAAGGTCCTCACCTTCCGACTGGTGCAGGTGTTGACGGGGCACAGGTGCTTCGGGAAATACCTGCACACGGTCGTGTACCTAGTGGACTCCGGGCTGCCATCATTGCAGTAGTGACGAGGACACGGCGCAACATACGCTCGAGGAATGCTCGGGCTGGGACGGGCAGCGCCGCGACCTCGTCGCTATTATCGGTGCCGACCTGGCGCTGCCGGCGTTCGCGAGGGCGATGGTCGACAGCGTCAGGAATTGGGACGCGGTCGCCGCCTTCTGCAAGGCTGTCATCTCGCGGAAGGAGGCGGCGGAACGAGTCAGGGAGGACTCGCGCGACCCGGGCCGCCGCCAGCGGCCGGGGCGGCGCAGGCGCGAATACCTGCGCCTGATGCCGCCCTAACCCAGGCCTCGGGTGATCGGACTGGGGAATTGTCCGGTTACCCGACGCGAGGCCACCGCGTGAGGGCGACGCCCCGATGGCGAAAACTGTCGGGGCGTCGACGAGAGGAACCCGCGAGGGTAAACCGCCGAGCGGACCACCGAAGACAAAGATCGGGTACCGGTGGTCCGCTCGCACGGCGAAGAGAGAGGATTTTACGATGGGTCTATGGGGTCACGCGCCGCCTTCTCCGTCACCCCGGACCGATTTGGCGGGGCGAGACGCACCCATAGCCCACCAATAAAAAAAATAAATAAAAAGTCGTCTCTTACGATGACTCACGGGTAAGATAGGGGGTGGTGAATTGTATTCTTACTCCGTCACTACATGGATAAGATTGTTATACTATTTAAAAATACAAACATTTATACATAATTATCTACAAATAACAATAAAATAATAACGTAAAAACAAACAAAAGTCCTATTAAAACATATCGACTTCTACACAGACAAGGATGCGGGCAAATGATAATAATTAATAAAATAATAAAAAAGGCCAAAAAGTAAATAAGAAAAAATAAGGATCCGAACCAAGCTCCGGTTTGTTTGGATTAGACTACTCGATTTTCCAACTGAGCTAAATGTCTATTCTTAATGACAGCGTCAAAATTTGAAAACATTCATATTCTATAGTAGAAAAATTATATTTTTTGATGGCGAGAAATACTGACAAAATAATATTTTCTATAAATAAAACCTAGCTAGATCGATTAATGGCCCCCGGAACCCTTTGCATGCTAAATTTCAAGAGAATCGTTGGAGCCATTTCCGAGATTCAGATTACATATATATATATATATATATATATATATATATACACGAATTGTTCATTTAAAGATATAGTGAGATATATCTTACTCTTTAGTAGTGGTAGGACCACGCAGGATCTACACTATCGCAAAAAAAAAAAATCGTCAAGCGGTAGCAATGTGCTGTGTTTCGTTCGATTAGCGAAAGAGTGACAAGCACAACTTTCTTGTTTGTGCTGCTTTCTTTTTTTCCACCATAGACTACAAAAATAAATCTTAGAGGGTAGGTAGGTACTGACGCTCATCAGGGCATCAACGGCAAGACTTTCGTAGATTTTCGAGAACATTCCATTCTAACAAAGTCCTTATTATAATTTATTTTATTGTGATCTATAACTCCATGTAATGCCTATAATATATTATTTGTTTATATTTACATTTGCGCCATTTAAATAATAAATTTATTTATTTATCTTATTATTTCTGTACCAAAAGCAACTATTATTTTCTTTTTTTATCTAATGAAAAATCAAGGCATATAATTTTATTTGCGTTCAATATGCATAATATTAACAAACCTTTTAGAGAAAGTTCAATATCTTCAAAGTATAAAGGTATAAGAAAAAAAAAAGATAGTGGAATTTGTACTGTCGCATAGTACGTGCCGAGTAATATCTGTAATACAATCGCATCTAATAAGAACTCTTGATGTGGGTTCGATTTCTATCGAGTGCTCACTCTCATTAGCATAATAATTTGCATCTGATGATCAGACTTGATAGTAGCAAACACTGTTTAAAATGTTCAACAAAGAGATATTTGAATAATCTTTAAAGTTTTAAAACTCTCCGATCAGTTTAAATCTATTTTTTGTGTGTATATACAGATAAAAAACCTGCGAAATCTGCTTTAATCTGTTTCAAGATAGCATTAGACAAATTAAAGCACATTTCTCCGGTAACTTGACAGGTTACTTTTCATCTTCTTATTTATTATTTCCTATTCTTTATATTGCTGACATAATAAGGGATCAATTTCATCTTCATATTATATATGTTTGTTTCATGTTGTACGTATCATCATCATTATCATCTCAGCTCATAATATATCCCACTGTTGGGCTCGAGCCTCCTCCGTAGTGGGAGGGAAATTGACCTAGTATACCACGCTGGTCAAACGTGTTGGTATAGGGTTTTGTGTCGAGTTTTCTTTCTCTTTCATAGAAGTTATATGCCTTTCGTATCCCTTAGTCGTATCTTACGATCACATACGGGTAAGAAAGGGGGAGGTGGTTTGTTTTCTTACTCCATCACCACACGGATAAGATTGTATGTATATGTTTTGACAACAATACTTTCAAGCAATAGAAAGACAGCATAGATTGACCTCTCTGCCTAATGAGCGGCCCGCTCATTAGGCGCTCATCAGAAACGATTCTTTGATTTTAGATCTCTTGGTGAGTTAGATTTTCTGATATGGCTGTTAATTTTCAGTCATGTACGCGTAGATAGTTTTTCTATGGGTGACAGACATCTCCAGTTCAATCTGCTTGGGTTAGTGTGGCATCAGGCGAAGATATTTATACTTCATCATTTGGTCACTACTCCTATTCAATGCTTAAGATAATTACCATAGAGTTATGAATAATGATAAAAAAAATATTGATTAAATTCCACGTATACAATAAAAATATATAAGCCCACCAATCAATACATATTTGATAGGTAAATTAAAATCTGTTATACCTACCATTCTTTGAATATACTTTGATTGACACATTTTGTTTCTCGATAAACCAAACTTTTAACAAAAGGGAATATCAGATTCGTGATTAAAGGGCAGACAGTTTATTTCCATGATGATCTGTTATTGAAAGGACTGAACAATCTAAAACTGATCCCATATTTAACGTCATGAACTATCGTTCCACTTGTTTAGTTTTAATTAGTTCTTAATATTTAAAACGATTGATTTAAAACTTAGTTCGATGACTGTAAGTACGCCCGTGGAGATAGTAAAACAGAAATTAGGATGCTATAAAATTGTTAATTTATTAGTGGCAGAACCACACTGTGGATAGTTCTCTGTCTACAACCGCGGGCCGGTCCGTCCGGGGTAGTACCACACTCTCGCAGAAGCTCGACGTCTGAGTAATGCAAATGTCCATTGGCGGCAGTGACACTTACCTTCAGGTGTGCCTGCTCGTTTGCCACGATAAGCAATAAAGAAAAATATAATTATTGTTGTTAATTACAATATGGCCATGCTTTATTATTATTCACATGATAAGAAGGAACGCTATAGTTATGGATAGTGCAACGCACGCGCAGTAGATTTTTTAAACATTTTGTATGCATAAATCCATGTCTCCTCCTCGGATACAAATAACACACACACACACACACAGAATAATCACTTGTGAACCGTAAGAACTATTCTGATGAAAATCAGCCACTCGGAGAATATATTTCTCCTTAAGGATGAAAAAATTTGGAAGAGTTTTTTACCTACAAAATAATGAAAATGATATTTAACGGGAAAGTCACACTCGCGACTTCGTTCACGTATACACATGGAAGAAGTCACGGGCACAAGTTAATTGATCAAATTTTAACATTTTAAATATTACAGATATTTAATATGTGAGGGTATGATCAAAAACCTTTGCAGTATTATGTTTTTCATCATTACCTATCTTAGCTAATACAAGTCCCACTGCTGGGCTCGAGTCTCTTCCATAATGGGAGGGAGAGTAAACTACTATACCACGCTAGTCAGACGTGTCAGTAAAAGGTTTTGTTTCGAGTTTTCCATCTCTTGCATAGATGTTATATACATTTTATATCATTTAGTCTTCTCTTACGATCACGCACGAGTAAGATAGGGGAGTGCTGAATAGTATTCTTACTCCGTCACCACTTGACAAGTATACATAGTATGCAGTATTATATAGTTTTTGAATATAACACAAAATAATAGTCAGGTTTAGTTAATCGCGATCACGTGATCGCAAATGCTAAATTACATCACACAGTCATAAAAGTTAATTCCGACGCAATTAAAGCAATTGAATATTAACAAAACTTTTTATATTGAGTTATTTTATAGAAATATTTGTACATTCTAGCAGCATAAAATTTTCGTACACTTTTCAACAATTTACGACGATATTCCTAACTTTATAACTGGTCTATTATACAATGGTTGTTATTGAGAGTATAGCTAATATCTACTAAAGATTTTTTCTTAGTAGGTTACAGTTGGACTGCGACTGGGGTTGAAAGGTGTAGGTAGGTGTGGGTGCAGAAAGAAATGCGAGGTAGGTGCAATGTAACCAGACAATATTTAATAGAAATTCAAAAAATAAATTATTAAAAATATATATACTTTTACCGAATATATAGATACCCAATAAATATAATCTTACCAATACATGTACACAAATAAATACATATATTATATAGATATAGAAATAAATAAATACATACAATAGACATACATGTATCCCGCCGGGCTGGCCACGGAAGGCAAGGAAGCGGTACCAGTGGCCGGCCCAATGGCGATGGGGAGGGAATACGGTGGGTTATGGGGTCACGCGCTGCCCTTCCGTCGCCCCGGACGGTATGGGCGACGTGTGACCGGGCCATAGCCTACCATAAAAAAAAAAAAAAAAAAAAAAAAGACATACATGTATACATACAAATAAATTACCAATTTTGCTATTTGTTACGTCTTTTAGTGGAGTAGTTGTCTTCTATTGACATCTCACTAAGTCGTGGCTGTTGATTACGCAAAAAAAAAATTATAGTAGGTAGTCGTTTGCCTGCCCTCATCCCACGCTAAGTGGGGTCAGTCGATAAAATGTAATACATTTCTTAAAGCCATTGAGTTATATTAAAATTAATACAATGAAATGTACCATATTTTTATACGGTTAGATAATCCATTAGACGCGCCCATATGCCACCTAAGAATTTATTATCAGAGTAACCCAAACAAATGGTTGGTATTTTCAATTAATATAAATTCATCACTCTATCCAAATATATATTGAGTGACAACATAAATACGTTGTAAACTTTTAATTAATCTAATTAAAACTTACCAACGTCGTTGCCACTGAAAAAATAATTGTTAGGAAAATAATTTTCGTTTTGTCGCATTGTTTTTTTTCCTTTTTTTGTAATTTGATTAGGAATTTTCGTTACACGCTAGGGATACTATAACTGTGTCAGAAACTTTTGAAAGCCATAAATTTAAATTTACTTGTATACAATGAACAATTGAGTTTGAGTTCTATTGTTTATTTTTTTTAAATCAGCAGTTAATATGAGTTTGCTTCAACGGTATTATTGAGCGTGTAGTACCTAGAAAATAGATTAAACTTTGGAGCATATAGTTATCATACAATTCGTTATTGTGTGATGTGTATGGTATACCATTTACATATATATCATCACGCCATATCTCTTGCAGGGTAGCTAGAGAGAAAAGAGTGCCAGAGAACTCTATTCTTGCATACTTCACTCGCTTCCTCAACATTCATAATTCTCTTCATACACACTCGCCGGTTTCGGAGACTCTTGACTCCACCTGCCTTCAGTACATGACCAATCTGGTCTAGGTAGGTTAGTCTCGGTCTCCCCGGTACCTACATCCTTCCACTTTCGCATTGTATATCTTCTTAACCAGACGTTTGTTCGGCATTCTTTCCACATGTCCGAACCATCGAAGCATTCCCTTTCATCTTTACACCAATACTCTCTTTCATACCTACTTGCTCTTTTACATCTTCATTATGAATGCAGTCGGTCAGCCTAACTCCACAGATTTTCCGTAGAGATCGCATTTCGACCGCATTAATGTATACCATATATTTTTACGAAAAGATCCATACGACAATCTATTAAAAAGGTTACAGTTTTTTTTTAAATTTCAGTTAAGCATTTATGAAATTTTCATTTTAATAAAGGTATTAAAATTATAAGAACAACTCTATAAATGTTTGTCTCTCCAATCGCTCGACCCTTTTATAATAAATATTTACTTAGGTAGGCGGTGAAATTCCTACTCTAAAAATATATTTACAAAATAAATATTTTGATTTTATTAAAATTTTTAAATATGCCTATACAAGGTATATTTAACAATTTTAAGTTTTTGATGGATTTTTTTTTGACGAAATTAATTTTTATATGTTATCTTCTACTTGCCTCCTTAGCAATGGAAGGGGAATTGGCCTACTACCCCACACTAGCTTCAGTGAACATCATCATTCTCCTGCTCTTATCCCAATTACTCGGGGTCGACGCAATATGTACTCCTCTTCCTACATATTGCAAAAGTTATTGGCAATAGTTTTATGACCGACCACCTGTCAGACGTCAACCCTCCTTGGGAATGTAATTGTTGACCAAAAGGCATCAGGAGGTGTTGGCCAAGGTCGATATGAAGCTCTTAGTCGTTCTGTACGAGACCCACGAGCAAAGTAAGGGTTAGTAGTATTCGTAGCCGCTACCACACTAGCTTCAGTGATGTTATCTGTCAAATCTTTTATTCTTATTATATGAAACTTGCATAAAATCAAGAGCTGAGGGGGTTATTGCACAGATTATCGAAAAAGATTTAATTCCGGATGACTCAAAATACTCTAAAAAGAATGATGCTGAATGGATCACCAAACGAACCGGTTGAACCTCAAATACCACATTGAGTGAAATTGTTAGACTATTCCATTATCATTCCAAAGAGTGGGTTGAGTTCCTATACAATCACATCATGTGATTTATTTCGTTTGAAATATTTTTTTAAAAACAACTCTCCTTCCTAAATACGAATCTATATGTTATAACATGAAAAATATTCTTATATACACTCATACAAACCTTTCAACTCCATACACTTTCCGCAATAAGATACGAGCCTACTCCACGATTGATAGAAATACCCTAATGTAATACGGAGTCCAGTCCAAATAGAACGATATACCATCTTAATAATCTCTTGCATTCATATTCTGTGCTTACGTCCCTTAGCTCCTTTCATTATCAGTTCATCAACTTAACAAAGTTCTCTCTTGGATATAGTTATCCCTAGGGGGTAATAATGTTCGCGTGAGGAAAGACCGACGTACTCCACGAGGGGTGGGACGTCGGTCAAGGAGAGGGTACCCCTCAGGGGGTATTCCGTCGGGCCGGCCACTGACGTCAAGCTCACGCTGCTTCGGTGGTCGGTCCAACGACGAAGGCGAGGTGTCACGGGTGGGTTACGGGTGTGCATGCTTACGCCCCTCTGTCGCTCCGGACGAAGTGGTGCGAGGAGTGCGCCGACCGTAGCTCACCCAAAAAAAAACGGTTGTAATAATGTTATAATCGCTTAGCAGGCGGGTTGGCGTCATAGTCTTATAACTTTCTCAGAAGAGTGGTGTTAATCAATCTACTGATATCTCATCTAAGTTATACGATTATTACGAAAGAGAAAAGAAAGGTAATATATTGTATTCATAACCTTTTAATTCGTAGGGAAAAAAAATAATTGTCTATATATTTACATACCTTTATCGCTGAATGAGCGTAATAAATTTAACCCATTTTACTAAAACTCAAACTTAACTTATTTAACTCACTCAAGTTGTATTTTGACATAAAATTTAGCTACGTATTATAAAGAATGAACCTATTTTCATTAATCAGGCTATAATGTTAAATTATGTGTAATCACTTAAATTGTGCTGTGTGGTAGTGGCTACGAATACTACCAGCCCTTACTTTGCTCGTGCATGTTGTAAAAGACGACTAAGAGCCTTATAACGACCTGAGCCAACTCCATCTGATGCCATTTGGTCAACAATTACATTCCCAATGAGGGTTGACATCTGACAGGCGGCTGGTCATAAAACTATTGCCAATAACTTTTACAATATGTACTATGAAAAAAGAGTACATATTGTATCGACCCTAAGTAATTGGGATAAGAGTAGGAGAATGATGATGATAAATATAAACTATTGTGCATCCTTTTTAAAAAAAATTGTGCAAGTGTAATCGAAGCTTGAAGGAAATTTGCGGGAAATATCAACGTTTTTTAATTAAATTTCTACGATACAGAACCTCCCGATCCTAGTAATCATTTTTTGCCACTAAAACAAAGAGTAAGCGTAAATAAATTTGTTAATTGATATATCAAAGCCTCTAAATTCTCAATAACAATTTGATTAAAAATAACATTCGTGGGCGGAATTCGTTACCATTAATTTTCTTTTTAATTATATATCGCTTTACCCTTTATGAAATATTGAACGTAAACAAATATTACCTATGAAAAAAGTGTATTTTTAGATCAAGACTTTATGATCAATATATTTTAGGCCATGGACAGTTAGATACTATGGACAAACGAGAAAAACGGGGCTAAAGACATATAGAAGGTATCACTTAAGTATTAATAACGATAAAAGTACAAAGACATTTTTAACGTATTGAATAAATGCTTCAATTTTTGAAGTTATACTTCTTTTGGCGCGTTAGGGAAAAATAATGAGAGTAAATTTTTACGATGCGCACGCGCAGCGTCACGGCACCCTGAAGTTAGCTATAGTCAACATTTTTTTTAACTAGATAATGCGTTATAATAAAACTTTCAATGTATTAAATACCTTTTTTCTATTGCTAGTGTCGTTTTTCTACAAACGTAGAATAAGGCGAAATATATTTTTTTTAAAAGATTTTTATCTTGTTACGCCAAAGAAATATAACTTCTAACGCATGCACATAAGTACACACATACTTTTTTTTTAATAAATAATTCTGCACTAAGGGAATAATGCTTGTATTGCGGGGGACCTTACAAATATATAATTAACGCAAACAAATTACAGCCAGACTCAGAACAACAGTTTGTGTATCACACAAAGTATTGTCCTGCGTAGGAATCGAACCCACAGTACTGATAAGAAAGGTCGGTACTTTAACCACTGCGCTATCTATGCAGTAAAATTTAATACTTTAATTACGATGTAAAATACAGATTTAGTTGTAAATTTACAATAAATGAGAAAAACGTCATTCTATATTCCACACACATACGCACTTATAAAATAAGTTACGCACAGATATATACATAATGTATGCCAACATATATGTATTTGTTTGTTAAGATGAAGGTAGTTTAAGAGCAAAAAGTTAACAATATGCGGCCTGTAAGCGTTCATTGTTGGCCGTATTCCCTCAAAGGTCGGGATCTTTCATAACTCGCGAGGTGGGACCTCAACGTATAATCTTGTTTACTAACCTACCTACCAAGAATACGTACGCCATAGACACAGGTCATAATATGTTAATTTGGCCCACGACTGCTGCGGCAAACCGACCTTATATTGAATATTTTGCTTATACTGTATAATTTAACATAATGAAACTTTTGCCAAATTTAATTTGTATTATTACTGGAGTTTGGGTTTTTGGTCACGTGGAATATTTAAATCATCTTAATGTATTATCTGGTTTGTATAAAATACAAATTTTATTTCCTAATGAAAATTATTACCACACATATAACGTTTGCGAGCTTTAAAATAAGTTATTTGTGAAAAAAGATTACGTGTGATAATTGTTTTTTTTTTTTGGTCGCAAATAATCTCATTTCTTTATGAAGACAAGTAAGAAATTTTATATGCATACGATAATGATTTAATATGTATAAGAAGGAAAACTGGAAATATATACTAACCCAGACCGAGACTAACCTATCTAGACCATATTGGTCACGTACTGAAGGAAGGTGGAGTCACGAGTGTCCGAAACCGGCGAGCGTGTATGAAGAGAATTATGAATGTTGAGGAAGCGAGTGAAGTATGCAAGGATAGAGTTCTCTGGCACTCTGTTCTCTCTGCCTACCCTGCAAGGAATATGGCGTGATGATATGTATGTATGTAATAAATAAGAATTTGAATTAATTAATAAAATGGTTTCGATAGATTTCTACATTAGATAGATAGCTTTATGTATTATTGCTAATTCACAAATGGTTCCATTGTATACAGAAGATTACACAAAATGTCGTTTAAGAAAGTTTTAATGTTTAAGGAAAAAGTTATAACCAAACATTCTGTATATATTTGCTAGTAAATATATAAATTTCACAGACTCATTTCATTACAGGTTTAGTTTTTACTGCCCACTAGGTTTTGCTGAAAGACTTTTCGTTATTTAAGACATTTTTTTATAGTTTTTTCTATATCGTTTTAAAAATGAATGAATTTATATATTTATTTTTCGTTTTGTTCAGATATTCTCAAGGTTCTATTAACTATTATTAAAATTATGCATTATTAACAAACAATTTTTTTTTAATAATACACCGCCTTTTTTCGCTGTGGATTGTGGACGCGTCTCGCCCCGCCAAATCGGTCCAGGGTGACGGAGATGGCGGCGCGTGACCCCATAGATCCACCATGCAAACTGCTCTCTCCGACATGCGAGCGGGCCACCGGTACCCGATCTTTGTCTGCGGTGGCTAATGATACACCATCCTGCACTATGGAAGTAATCTTTGTTTATTGCTGTGGCACTTTACAAATATACAATTAACGCAGATAAATTACACCTAGACTCAGAACGATACTTTATGGATCGCACAAATTGTTGTCCTACTTGGGAATCGAACCCACTGGCACGCAAGGTCGGTATCTGAACCACTACGCCATCTGTGCAGTTAATGCTAACAAACGATGAGTTACTGTCACCTTCTCATTGGATTTCGTATAAATTAACTAAATATGGGATGGCTTAAATAAGATACGTAGTAATACTCAAAGCTTAATATATTAGAACAACATTGCCATTTAAATATGGATAAAATTGTGTAAGATTTAATTTTAAATGAAAAAATATTTTCTATCCTACTGACGTAAATACGTTATTACAAAATTAAGCTGAAAAATGTTATGAATCATGTGAATTTGTTAATGTAACATTTTTCTCATTATTTTATACCTGATAATCCTATTGTTTACTTAAGAGCCCTTTCAGTTGACTTTTTACATACCTGCGGTAAAGTATAAATCAGTGATATCATCATCATCATCATCGCAGCTTATATATGACCCACTGTTGGGCTCAAGCCTCCTCCTGGGAGGGAAATTGACCTACTATACCACGCTGGTCAGATTTGTTGGTATAGGGTTTTGTTTCGAGTCTTCCTTCTCTAATCAGTGATATACTACATTTTATCTAGACGTGTTGGTATAGGGTTTTGTTACGAGTCTTCCTTCTCTAATCAGTTATATACATTTTATTTCAATATCTTATAAAACTGCTTTAAAAATCTGATAATTTTGAATATCAATGGCCTGTATAATACGATTGCTTATAAATATCGGTTACAAAACAACACTGCCACGAGGTCACCCAAAATCAACGGCATCTCGGTCATTTTAGCTGAAGTGTTAACGATAATAATGTTATATTTGTCGTAACGTGGTGGTTATAGCCTGAATTAATGTTTCATTGCCCATAACATTCACGTTATGCGCAAATTTTACTATTAATAAAATGTGAGGTCAGAATGTTGTAAATTAGAATTATTGTCACACTTACCAAATTCATTGTACAGATAGATTAGTGGTCGAAGTAAACGACCTTACATATCAAGTTAATGAGTTCTATATTTTTTTTATTGCTTTGGGTGGCAAACGAGCAAGCAGCACACCTGATGGTAAGTGTTACCGCCGCCCATGGACCTTTCGAATTCCAGGGGTATAGCTTAACCGCTGCCTACCAATACATATCCCAAACCCACCCAATTAGGCTTTCGGCCCTCTCGCTCACCAAACGAAGCACAACAGCATATTGCCATTGCTCAGACGTCGATCTTCTGCGAGAGTGTGGTACCACCCCACCCGAACCGACTCGCAGCTGTAAATAGAAAACTATCAACAGCATGGTCCTAGCACAAAAATTATTATTAAATTACTTATTTACTATACTGTTTATTTTTAAGATTCATATATTTTTGTTATTAATTTATGTATAATTTTTATCATTTATTTTATTTTTGTAATTTCCTGTCGTATGAAGATTTATTTCTTAGTGTTGTAGATAAAAAAAAGTAAAAGTTGAGCAAGTCTTCAGATAAAGTTACGGGATTTCGTGCCTTTAAGTATGCTAGATTTTATTTATTAAAGTGAAACTCTTTTAAACAAGCTGTGCCTCTTTATTTTGTGGGTATTAAGGGAGAATGAGTCGCCACGCTCAGCTATCTAATGCTCATTCGAGCTGGCTCTCGTTGACTAAGGGAGTGTTTTTGGAGTACGATACCAATGATAATGAGAGAAACAATTTCCAGAGTAGGCCATACATAATTTTATTTATATTTATTAAAAATGTTTTTGTTTTGATGATTTACCGTACCTCGAAAGAAAAAAAACGGAACCCTTATAGGATCACTTTGATGTCCGTCCGTCTGTTTGTCTGTCTGTCTGTCAAGACTCTTTTTTTTAGGAACGCGTAGAGGTATCAAGCTGAAATTTATATCAAATACTCAGGTCTACAGTACCTTAGAGCTGTGAAAAAATAAAACTTCTAAGTTAACACTATCAAAAGATATAGCTGTTTATCTTGCAAATTTCTGCAAATTTTCGACACTCGCAAGGTAATCAAAACCTACAGGGTACTTCCCGTGAACTCAGAATCTTGAAATTTAGTACGAAGCAACGTCTTATAGCACAGATAAAGGAAAAAATGGGAAAACTATAAATTTTTGAATACATCATATATAAAAAATATTTTTAATAATTTTAAACTCACTACCCCTTTTCACCTGAACATGTAGAGGTATTAAATTGAAATTCGTATCAAATACTCAAGTCTATAATACCTTTAAGCTGTCACAAAATTAAACTTCTATGTTAACGCAATCAAAATAAATAGCCGTCAAATTAAGCCGCATATTTTCAAACTCGCAACTACTTTCAAGGGAATCAAAACCTAAAGGGTACTTTCAGTCGACCTAGAATCTTAAAATTTGGCATAAAGCAATGTTTTATAGCACATATAAAGGAAAAATTCAGAATACCTTAAATTTTTAGTTACATCACATATTTTTGAGCTATTATATATTACTAAGCAACCGAATCAAGAAATTCTGTAAAGAAAATTAAATCTAAGATTGTATGGTTGGCAAGTAGTAGTTAATTTTGCACTAACTATTAGTAGGCAGCGTGTTCGAGTGGTCTAAAGCACTGGTTCTAGACACCGTAGGCGTGGGTTCGAATCTTACCGCCGTCGAACTCTTTTTGCTATTTATTTTTTCAAAATCTATTTATAATAATTTAATAATATTATAAATAAAACAGTTTAAAAACGTGTACTTTAAATGTTTTAATAAAATAGTAGTTTTAATAAATAGGTGTAACTTGAATTAATATAAAAAAAAAACTACTACATAAATATTTTTTTAGTTTTACGGAACCCTTCGTGCGCGAGTACAACTCGCACTTGGCCGATTTTTATTAATGTTTACCCGCGTTCTGATTCGTTGGTAGCTGAATAGATTTGTTAGTTTTCTAAACTTATAAATTGCCACTATGTAATAATTACCATAAATTAAATGTTATTATTTTATGAATACAGAAAAAACTCCTCACTTTGATATCAATTATATTTGTATTTTACTCGTGTGTGTAAGATACACACATACAATAAAACTGTAAACTATATAGTTTACAAAACTGTAAACTATATAGTTTACAGTTTTATTGTATGTAAGATACACACACGAATAGAATACAAGTATAGACATTTTATTATTGTTTTTTTTTTCTACTAAGATGTTTTAATCCCTTTCATAATCGTTATCATTAAAAGTTTTTTCGTCTAAACCACATTTCTTTCGTTTACCAAATTTCACCAACATTAGTTTTCCTTACGATGTTACGCGGTGTGAGCACTTCACGTTCTGTCAAAAACTATATTCGAGGTTGAACTAAACGTCTTACAGAGTAGAAAAGTTTGTTTAAGGGTAGTTAAGCTTTTAGCTTCTAACAAAATTATTCGGTAATTATGCGGGGCGTTCTGTTGCCATGGCGCACAGATAAGCGATAATTAGGAAAGCAAGTTTAAAGTAGTATTTTATTTAAATGGACTCTGAATAAGACTTTGAAAAAAATGTTTCTTATGTCCATATCGTTGCCAAAGCCTCATAAAAGTCAAAAGGCGATTTACTAAGAAATAAAAAAGAATAATAAAAGTAATTATTTTTTCTCTACTATTTTTTTATTTCTTCCTCACTTTGTCTTCTTTTCTTTTTTCCTTACTACGTATGAATAGATATACGAATATGTAATATATGTTTTAGCTGAAGACTATTATAAACTAAAGTTTGTTTTTGAATAAACGCTCTAATCTCAGGAATTAATAGATTGATTACAAAAAAAGTTATTGTGTAAGATAGCTTGGCTATAGAGCAGGCTATAGGCTATAATACATAACGCTGCGATAGATAGGAACGTAACAGTGTCTATATATGTAAGTAAATCTGAAAAAAAAATGGTAATAGCTATCGAGGGTTAAAGGTTCTGTTTATTTGCCGTTTTCGTGGCAACTGTTGAGACAACAAAAATGATAATTGATGTCTTGGATATTATTAATATTGATATTTTTATTAATGCTACAGGATGACGTCAGTGTTCACACAAATACACAAAATAATAATATTTTGGAATGGAAAATATGAGTAGGAAAGGTGGTGATTCACAAATTTTCCATGTATAATTAATATATTGTTGCCGGTATAGTGACGGGAAAGAAGACAATTGTCGTTACAACTTTCTTGCCTATGGAAGTAATAAAAATCAGCTGAGAACCTCACCAAGTGTGTGGACAATAGCTATCGCTTGGGAAACTTATAACAACAACTTTAATTGCCAATCCGAATGCCAAACGTGCCGATTTTGCTATTATTCCTTGTAACAAAAATATGGAATGGCAGTGAGACCTGTATTCAACAGTAGACGTCTACGGTCAAATGGATGAATAGAATCATGATACCGTATCCATCGTTAAAGAAAAAAAGTGTAGGATCAAGTTAGCATAGGATATAAGGAAAATATTTACTTCTATGAGATGACCAATCTCCAGTATTTCGAATACTGATGCGAAATGAGTTTTGTGTCCGATTAAAGCATTTTCAATACGGTTTGGTTTAAGATAAATATTATATTAATTAACGGTGGGAAATAGTGTATAGTAATATCCTCCGTTTCAAACTAATAATAGACATACGCCATGTTTCACATAATTCAATCAATTACCTAGGATTGCTTATGAAAACCCGATTACGAGCGAAAAATGATTGTCACATCACACACATCACATCTTACCTCGGATTGATTACATTAAATGGCCATATAATCCATGCAAGCGAAATTTCTAGCATGGCAAGTATGCCACCGAAGACAAAGATCGGATACCGGTGGCCCGCTCGCACGGCGAAGAGAGGAGTTTACATGGTGGGTCTATGGGGTCACGCGCCGTCTCTTCCGTCACTCCGGACCGATTTGGCGGGGCGAGACGCATCCATAGTCCACAGCAAAAAAAAAAAAAGAAAAAGCATGGCAAGTATGAATATAAAATTAAAATATACATAGAAGGTAGAAATATTATACTGATCAAAAGAAATCGAGTGAAAATGTTTACAATGCGGTACTTGGTGCAATGAACCGGTAAACTATAATTATGCATAGCGGAGATAATTATATGAAACACCTTGTTGGTAGTGTATTTTACTATAAAATTGTTTAATTAAATGCATTATAAAAAGAAATTCTTAATAAGATTATTTTATGCAATAATTCAAACCTTGTGCTGTTTACGAATAAATAATGTTAATCCACGTGTGGTAGCAGATTGGGAAAATAAATTATGTTTTCTGTAAATTCAAATTGTTGAATTTACCTCTAGGTCTTTCGACATTTATTATTATCATTTCAATAACTTGATATTTCGAATCGGTGGGTTGATATTCGTTAAACATTATCACCATTCTGTTATTATCCCAATTATTTGGGGTGGACGCAATACGTACAAGGGTACGTATGGAAGAATATATATATATATATATATATATATATATATATATATATATAATATATATATATATATATATATATATATATATATATATATATATATATATATATATATATATATATATATATACTTTTACGGATTCTGTCGCGTTTGTATTTGATTTTTAATTGCCCTACGTTTTGAACACTTTACAGTGCTCATGGTCACGGGAGGACTAAGGTGTCTTACGTCCTTGTCATTACGTCTTTTTTTTACAAATAGAATCATTTTCTTTTTGTACTGGCAATAAATTTGTATTAAAATGTGGGTGAATTTATATAATTGATACTGTAACAACGATGGCTTTTGGACGCAAGACGTAGAAGCTGTTTGACTGACTCTTCAACGTTGATCCAAAACTACTGAAACTAGTAATAACAAATTTTGACACTTGTTTTTTTGTGAAAATAAAGAGTGAATATCACAGATATAACACAGATAATGTTCAAAAAATTAACGAGGTATGACATATTTATGAAGTCTCTTGCAATACAGGTGTTCTTTAGTGCGAGAGGTTAATCTTAAAAAAACTGTTTATTCATATCTGTATATGCAGTAATAGGTATTATAGTGCTTTAACAGAATAATTCTGTCTTGATATCTCAGACAAAAGAAAACAGATGTTTACGCTATGAAAGATTTATTTTGTCATATGTATGCACGTTGGGTGTATCTCTCATTTGTTTCGCGGTGGACGTGCCCTGTGTTCTAAGAATGTCAATAGTTTACGCAAAAGTAAAGATTATTTAGTGGTGCAACCTTTTTCTTGGTGGAACATAGTGGGACCGCATTCTGACTGGACATTCGTGATAAGACTTGAACCCATAGCGTCTGCCAACTCTCTCTCCGCCTTTTATTAACGTGTATATTGCCTTTTGTTGGCGTGTATATCTGTGTTCTACTATTAGTTACTACTACTACTATTAGCTACTACTTTCCGTGTGGTGACGGAGTAAGAATACTAATCACCACCCCATATCTCACCCGTGGGTGTAAGTTACGAGACGACTAAGGGATATAAAATACATATAACATCTATGCGAGAGAAGGCAATCTCGAAACAAAACCCTATATCAACACGTCTGACCAGCGCGGTATAATAGGTTATTTTTATTTCCCTCCCATTACGGAGGAGGCCCGAGCCCAACAGTGGGACGTTTATGGGCTGTGATGATGATGATGATGACTATTAGATATGGGTCTTTTGCATAATTAGGTAAATGACCTATTTTTCTTTGATGACCTAATAGTTTCTTAAATTCTCTTTCTCAATCAGTGATGCTTCGAACGACAACTTCGAGAATCGCAATTTTAACCAGGACCGGTACAGTCACATGGGTATTAGACGTAACTTTCGTCTTATCCATATTCATTTACAAACCCTCTAATTTAGAAAGCTTGCTAAGTTCGTTGAGCATGTTGCCAAGATCCTCCGACATTACGCCATAACTACGATAATATTTTCAAATCGAATGTGAGTGATGTATTCGCTATTGATGTTGATATTGAGTTTGGTCTAGTTTAAAAGCTAGAAGACATATTCCAGCGCAGTGGTGAACAGTTTCAAAGAGAGAACATCACCCTGTCTCATACCTTTCTGCAGCTAGATTAGTTTTATACTACTATCCTGCTTATGAACCAACATAGTAACGTTTCTATATACATACTTCAGCGCTTAGATGTATCGATAGTCAATCTGGCATCGCTGAAGAAATACATTATAAACCAAATTGCAACAGAATCAAAGGCTTTCTGATATGCCACAAACGCTAGACACAAAGGCCGATTATATATCGCAGTTTTCTCTATAATCTGAATAAGGCTTAAGCTTAGAATTCTAAAATAGTATCGTTTTTATTTTACATACATACATATCATCACGCCATATCCCTTGCAGGATAGGCAGAGCGAACAGAGTGCCAGACAACTCTATCCTTGCATACTTCACTCGTTCTAACACATTCATAATTCTCTTCATACACGCTTGCCGGTTTCGGAGACTCTTGACTCAACCTTCCTTCAGTACGTGTCCAATCTGGTCTAGGTAAGTTAGTCTCGTTTCCCCCGGTATCTACATCTTTCCACTTTCGCATTGTATATCTTCTTAACCAGACGTTTGTTCGGCATTCTTTCCACAATCATGTCCGAACCATCAGAGCATTCTCTTTCGCATCTATACACCAATACTCTCATTACACTCGCTCGTTTTTATTTTAATTAGTAATAAAATATCATTACCAATATAAGGTAACAAGACCATAACATCTAATCGTGAGAAAGTAATTAACGATGAGACAGACAAATATATCTACTAATGTATTCATAATCTGTAGGGATTACATCATAGCTTAGCGTTTACGACTGGTATAACAATTAACGAATCTCTGTTTGTAGACGTCACTATTTACTGTGTTGAATTTACAACCCTTGTGGTTACTTGATAATTAATTGTCTCTTAATCTTTGTATATAAGTAATTACAGATGACATCACTTATAATATATACGCTAATTAGTATATTTTCTCAAACATGCTTGGAAATTTGAGCATTATTTTAACAACCTTTTTCGAGATAAATCGAAATTGCTGTACTGACCAAATAGCGGCCGGCAAAAAATGTATAAAAATCCATATCTGTCGTGCTTTAGCGGCCAAATAAATATATATGTAATTTCATATCTATCGTGTATTTTAAAAATGGAACGATTTGTTACTTCAAAATATGGTATCTAAATAGGCAACTTATCAGAGTTTTATTTAAATTTCGAATTGGCTAGAATATGAAACTTGTTTGATAATGAAAAAAAAAACAAATGAACCCTTTAGCACGTGAAAAATGTAGTTCGTTGTTCATCATGTATACAGTTCTACTTGTTTTAATTGCCACGCATTGTTTGAGAAAAGTACTATACAAGCCTTGGCCACAACTAGGAATTGATGGACATACATACATACATATCATCACGCCATATCCCTTGCAGGATAGGCAGAGAGAACAGAGTGCCAGAGAACTCTATCTCTACATACTTCACTCGCTTCCTCAACATTCATAATTCTCTTCATACACGCTCGCCGGTTTCGGAGACTCTTGACTCCACCTTCCTTCAGTACATGACCGATCTGGTCTAGGTAGGCTAGTCTCGGTCTCCCTCGGTACCTACATTCTTCCACTTTCGCATTGTATATCTTCTTAACCAGACGTTCGTTCGGTATTCTTTCCACGTGTCCGAACCATCGGAGCATTCCCTTTCGCATCTTTACACCAATACTCTCTTTCATACCTACTCGCTCTCTTACGTCGTCGTTACGAATGCGACCGGTCAGCCTAACTCCACAGATTTTCCGCAGAGATCGCATTTCGACCGCATAAATTTTACTTTCATACTCTTTTCTGCATACCCAACTCTCGCTTCCATACAGTAATGTTGGGACAAGCACTGCGTTATGTATTGCTACACGTGCCTTCTGGCTGAGGTGGTGGCTGCCGAGAAGTTGCCCCAACGCTCCGTTCACTCTATTTCCCGCATTCACTCTTCGCTCTATATCAGTGGTGTACCTTCCATCTCGGCTAAATCCACATCCAAGATATACAAATTCATCCACTTGCTCTAGTATATCATTACCTATTGTTAATCTTACATCTGTTCTGGCTACGTCTCTTTCAAAGACCATTATTTTGGTTTTGCTCACATTCACGCGTAGACCCCTTTTCTTACAATCTTCATAGGAATTGATGGACTTACGTATATGTGCCTCGGCTACGCCTCGGCCCACATTTACACGTTCGTCCATCAATGCCTCTTTTGCTGGCCGCTGCAGTAATGTACTATTACTGTATAACACAATTCAAAATAGTTCTTAACAATAAATAATGAATGCGAAATATAATTATATGAGTTGTATGTGGGTAGATCCCCACGTAAGTTTTTTTTTGTGTTAATTAACACCACCCTGCACTAAGGAAATCTGGTTTAAGACATTTATTTCTCAAAGATAGAATAATACAATTCACTTATTATTGATAGGGGGGCATAGTCCGGAGCGTGCTCGTTCGCGTCCCCTGCCAGTCTAATTAGACTGCTA
This sequence comes from Lymantria monacha, assembly GCA_905163515.2. Classification (NCBI taxonomy): domain Eukaryota; kingdom Metazoa; phylum Arthropoda; class Insecta; order Lepidoptera; family Erebidae; genus Lymantria; species Lymantria monacha. The sequence goes on from LR991087.1 coordinate 7,125,429, forward strand.
ATCCGGCTCGAAATGCGTACCGCAATGCGGGTTACGGGTGCGGGGACGCGTACCGACCCGCCCCCGTCGGTACGAACTTCGGCAGTTGCGGCGATGGGGGCCGCCACCCATCACGCCTTGCCCAGTCAGGCGAGTCGAGGAGAGCAGAGTGCCGGGTGGGCACGTGGAATGTAAGAGGTTGTGTGGAAGGTAAGTTGCACGAGCTGATATCCGTCATGGCGGACAAACAGCTAGACGTGCTCTGTGTAACAGAGACCAAGCGAAGGGGCAGCGACGCCTGCGATCTTCCTGGTGGCGGGATGGCTCTGTGGTCTGGTGTACCACAGAGCGATCGAGCCAGCATGGGGGTAGGAGTACTGCTGTCCTCTCGCTTGGCCTCAGGTGTGAAGGATTACGGAATATATGATCCCAGACTTCTCTGGGTCCGTATAAAACTTGGTGTCACCAAGGTATTCATGGTTGTAGCATATGCTCTCGTAGGATCCTCGGTGGCATCAGACCTAGAGAAGTTTTGGGATAATGTTAGGGAAGTTCTGGATATGGCAGAAACCAGTGAACGCGTGATTGTATGCGGAAATTTGAACGGATGGGTGGGGACCAAGCGTCCTGATTATGAGGACGTACTTGGTCCATTTGGTGATAAGAGAGTGAACGACGCAGGTAGGCTCATAGCTGATGTATGCATGGAGAGAAACCTTATTGTGTCAAACACATTTTTCCAACATAAGGACATCCATATGTATACATGGAGAAGGCATGAACAGAAAAGTATAATAGATTTAATTTTGGTAGACAGTCGCCTCCGAAGCAAAATATTGGACGCAAGAGCCTACAGGGGCCCCACAGTCGATACGGACCACTATCTCGTTATTGCGAGATTTAGTGGTCTGTTCAGAAAGTGGAGGCACTGGCGAGAGCGTGTCCACTTCGGAGGGCTTGAAAGAATAAAGGTTGAAAGGTTGCAAGAAGAGTGTGTAAGAGAAAAGTATGCAGAGGGTGTCCGAGAACGGCTGACGATGGCAAGCCAGCCGCAATCGGACATTGAAGAATGCTGGAGAGTATTGAAAGAGAGTATGGTAGATACAGCGAAAGAAGTATGTGGAAGTTCAAAGAAGCATAGAAAAACAAATGGTGATGCATGGTGGGATGCGGAAGTGGCAGCTTCCGTAGAGCAAAAAAAGAAAGCGTGGCTGGACTATGTCTCTTCTTTGAATCTGAATGACAGTATGACTGAACAGAAGAAAGAAATATATCGGTAATGTAAGAATGACACCAAGGCCTTAGTGAAAGAGAAACGTGATAGAGCAAGTATGAGTGCAGAAGATAGGCTGACTAAAAACTTCGAGGGTAACACCAAACTCTTTTGGAGGGAGGTGAAGAAGTCTCGGGGTGGTTGGTCAGCCTTCAGAATGAATAAAATAAGGTCTAAAGGTGGAGACATTCTTACACAAACACAAGACGTGTTAAGCCGATGGAGTGAATATTTTGGCGATATGTATGCGGATGCTACGGTTGGCGCCGGTGTTGGATGTGGTTTACTAGATCAACATTCGACAACGGCGTCCTCCGATGGCATTAGTATGGATGAAGTTGAATGGGCGATAAGAAGTTTGAAAAATGGTAAGGCAGCGGGCATTGATATGGTGTCTGCCGAGATGATCAAGCTTGGTGGCTCTTGTGTCTGGGAGGCGTTCCTGTTGCTCCTCAATTTATGTTGGAGCTCGGGAATGGTTCCCAGGGACTGGAATAGCGCAGTCATCGTGCCTTTGTTTAAAAACAAGGGTTCACGTTATGACTGCGCAAATTACAGAGCCATAAGCTTGACCAGTTTGGCAGCAAAAGTGTATGGTAAAATTATTGAAAGGAGAATGAGGATGGTGTCCGATGGTTTACTGTGTGAGACACAAGGAGGTTTCAGGAGTGGAAGGGGATGCATGGATCAAGTGTTCTCTCTGCGCAACATTGTGGAGAAGCATCTGGCTCTAGGTCAGAGGGTTTTCTGCAGTTTTGTGGATCTGGAGAGAGCATTTGACACGGTTGTACGAAAGGAACTTTGGGACATTTTACCGGAGTATGGTATTAGCGGTAAACTGCTACAGGCTGTGCAGTCCAGTTACATGGGCTGTAGAGCCTGTGTGCGGCTGGATGATGGAATGTCGCCTTGGTTTGACGTCAATATCGGCGTTAAGCAGGGGTGCGTTCTGTCAGCCAGGCTGTTTATCATATATCTGGATAAATGTCTCCAAAGGTTGAACTATATGAATGTGGGAGTCCAGATGGGCGACTCAGTGGTCACTGCTCTGCTTTATGCAGATGATGCAGTCCTGCTGGCACAGTCAGCGACTGACCTGCAGACCCTAGTCGACACAATGACAGAAGATTGTAAGAAAAGGGGTCTACGTGTGAATGTGAGCAAAACCAAAATAATGGTCTTTGAAAGAGATAAAACCAGACTAGATGTAAGAGTAACAATAGGTAATGATGTACTAGAGCAAGTGGATGAATTTGTATATCTTGGATGTGGATTTAGCCGAGATGGAAGGTACACCACTGATATAGAGCGAAGAGTGAATGCGGGAAATAGAGTGAACGGAGCGTTGGGGCATCTTCTCGGCAGCCACCACCTCAGCCAGAAGGCATGTGTAGCAATACATAACGCAGTGCTTGTCCCAACATTACTGTATGGAAGCGAGAGTTGGGTATGCAGAAAAGAGTATGATAGTAAAATTAATGCGGTCGAAATAGGATCTCTGCGGAAAATCTGTGGAGTTAGGCTGACCGACCGCATTCGTAACGACGACGTAAGAGAGCGAGTAGGTATGAAAGAGAGTATTGGTGTAAAGATGCGAAAGGGAATGCTCCGATGGTTCGGACATGTGGAAAGAATGCCGAACGAACGCCTGGTTAAGAAGATATACAATGCGAAAGTGGAAGGATGTAGGTACCGAGGGAGACCGAGACTAACCTACCTAGACCAGATCGGTCATGTACTGAAGGAAGGTGGAGTCAAGAGTCTCCGAAACCGGCGAGCGTGTATGAAGAGAATTATGAATGTTGAGGAAGCGAGTGAAGTATGCAGAGATAGAGTTCTCTGGCACTCTGTTCTCTCTGCCTGCCCTGCAAGGGATATGGCGTGATGATATGTATGTATGTATGTACTTATTATTGAGAAATCACAGTATCTTAATACTAATTCACAATTATGAGCATGCAGGTAGTGGTACATTAATATTGTTTGATGTATATACGATAAACTTGTGATGTAGTTAACAACAAAATAACATGCACTATTACGTATTCGAATGCGGATGGCAACTTGATTGCAATTTTGAGTAAGTAGTAGATGAAAAATATAGCACATACTTGAAACATTTATGAGGATAAGTATAATAACACCATTAATTATGATTACTTAGATTATTATTAAAGAATTATAGAAAAATAAAATATGACTACGTTTTATTGAATTGGGTACATTTATATAAACGTTTAATGTTTTAGTATCTAATAAATTCTTTTAGAATGTGGTGCTTCAGAGTTTTTTTTTTAATAATCCTTGTATTTCGAGGGACTTTAAAAACATGCAATTAACGCAGATAAATTACACCCAGAATCAGAACAACACTTTGTACATCGCACAAAGTATTTGCGTGGGAATCGACCCCACGACACTGGCACTGAAGGTTGGTATCTTAACCACTACGCCATCTGTGCAGTCGAATCTGCGCAGTTAATTCTTTATGAGATACGCAAGTGATTGTTCTGAGTCTGGATCGAAGTTGTGGTCGTTAATTTTTGTAAAGACTAATTTATTTTTATACAAAACATTTATAGAACCATCTCACAATCTCAGTCAGTTTTATAACTTGTAAATTTCTCAATTAAATAAGCAATTGCAATATTTTTGTGATAGTACGTTGGAGCAGGTATGAAATATTAAATCATCATTCCCCTACTCTTATCCCAATTCCTTGGGGTCGATATAATATGTACTCTTATTTTATAGTACATATTGTAAAAGTTATTGGCAATCGTTTTATAGCCGGAATCATTTTATAACTTTGGGACAACCCACCTTGGGAATGTAATTATTGGCCAAACGGCATCAGATGGCCCAGGTCGTTATAAGGTTCTTAGTGGTCTTTTACGACATCCACGAGCAAAGTAAGGGTCGGCAGTATTCTTAACCGCTACCACACAGCTGGTATGAAATATTAAATATAAATCTTAAAAGGATACTCCATGTATTATTAAGTGCCTCTTATATTATAAACAGAATTATTATTTATTCATAAAAGAGCTGAACGTCTTATTTATATGTTTTAACATGCTAATAACTTATGCTGTGTACCAAGTTTATATTATAACATACAAAAGAATTTTCTGAAATTTATTTAATCGTTTTTTTTTATGTAGCACTTACTATGATATTGAAGTTGCTGTACTGAAAACGAACTATATTATAGAATATAGGTTAATGATTGTAATATAATTTCATATTCGACCGAGACTAACCTACCTAGACCAGATTGGTCACGTACTGAAGGAAGGTGGAGTCAAGAGTCTCCGAAACCGGCGAGCGTGTATGAAGAGAATTATGAATGTTGAGGAAGCGAGTGAAGTATGCAAGGATAGAGTTCTCTGGCATTCTCTTCTCTCTGCTTACCCTGCAAGGGATATGGCATGAGGATATGTATGTATGTATCTATGTATGTATGTATGTAAAAGGATTATCAGATAAGTAACCTATAGAATATCATAATGAAGTTAATAGTATAAAGACTGTTTTATAATAACTACACAGAAGACATCATCATCATTCTCCTACTCTTATCCCAATTACTCGAGGTCGATACAATATGTACTCTTCTTTCATATTACATATTGTAAAAGTTATTGACAATAGTTTTATGACCGATCGCCTGCCAGACGTCAACCCTCCTTAGGAATGTAATTGTTGACCAAATGGCATCAGATGAGTTGGCCTAGGTTGTTATAAGGCTCTTAGTCGTCTTTTACGACATCCACGAGCAAAGTAAGGGTTGCTAGTATTTGTGGCTGCTACCACACAGTATGACTATACAGAAGACAGTGGTTAAAATGTAGTAATGTAGCATGTATCAGGTTCAGTTTTCAAGCAGTATTTTATTAAAACTAAAAAGTTTAAACTATCACAGTGATTGCCTTAGTTTTTTGCAAATTATACAGAACTAGGTTGTGCCCGCGGCTTCGCCCGCGTAAATGGTTACTTTCCTAAAGCTTTTCATCCCCTATTTTTATTTTAGCTCTTAAGGGTAATTTTTTTTTCAAAATTTTCATGCCAAAATTATTTATATCTAATCAATAGCCGAAAAATAAGTTTCAAGCTTCTGGCTTTAAAAATGACGATAGTTCCTTACAACTTTTCATCCCCCTTTACAACCCTTTTTTTGCATTAAAAAATAGCCTATCTCTTTTATCAGGCTCTAGACTATCTGTATACTAAATTTTATTTAGATCGGTTCAGTAGTTTTAGCATGAAAGAGCGACAGACAGACAGAGTTACTTTCGCATTTAAAATATTAGTAAGGATTTTCTTTCTAATTAACTGAAATTCGAAAAGGTGCTTAAAATATAATGCGCGGTATGGACATGCGATGAGGCGGAATAAAATTACTATTGTGAGAAATGTTTTAAATATAAATGATCGAACACTTCAGCGGTAAAGGAAAACCGTAGAAAAGATGACTGTGTGAAACATGGATAGAAAGGAAGTAAACGCAGAAAAAACATCTGATAGGATTTTGTGACAAGAGAGGACATCAATACAAGGAAGCATCAACACCTAGTAATTAGGACATAATCAGGGTAATGATAACGGGAAAAACCTGCATAGAGCTGTTTCTCATCCTATCATCAGCCACTTGGCATCCACTTTTCAACCAATGCTATGAATACAATCCACTACCACTTATCTTACCTGTGGGTGATCGTAAAAGATGACTAAGGAATATAAAACTCATATAATATTTATCTATCCGTGTGGTGACGGAGTAAGAATACAAATCACCACCCCTTATCTTACCCGTGGGTGATCGTAAGAGACGACTAAGGGATATAAAACGCATATAACATCTATGCAAAAGAAGTAAAACTCAAAATAAAACCCTATAGCAACACGTCTGTCCAGCACGGTATAGTAGGTTAATTTGCCGCCCATTACGGAGGAGGCCCGAGCCCAGTGGGACATATATGGGCTGTGATGATGATGATGATAATATTTATACAACAGAAAGAAAACTCGAAACAAAACAAACCCTATACGTCTGATCTGTATCATGTCTTACGAGCGTGGTATAGTAGTTCATTTTCTCTCCCATTATTGAAGAGGCTCGACCCAATAGTCGGACATATATGAACTGAGATGATCATAAATCAAAGAGTTTGATTATAATTTAGATATATGATTATATTGTTAAGATAATTCAAGTTTTACTAACTAACCAACGATTAAGAGGTTTGGATAAAGGGCTTGAAGAGTAATATACATAACATGAATAGCGTATTTAAGCAATATTCAGCTACAATGACACGTTCGAGGACATACTTATCTATGACTTGGCACATTAATAGGCTATTAGCTCATGCCATTATTTATATAGGTACAGCAAGATTGTACGCTAACGGTTTCCATTTGACATCTGAGATATGAGAACGCTATATCGTATAGTTCTTCCCCGAACTTATATTAACACATATATTATCTTTATGTTACGATATTAACAGACAAATGAGTGGCGTAGGATGGTTATGTTGTTTAATTATTGTTATGCTACAAGCTTTGATCGTTGACGGTTTGGTTGGCCAGTAGTAAAATATGTATTCTTCTTTACCTATTACCATATATCTCTGGCCCACAAGAAAAGTGACACAATTCGAAAAAACTAAATTAGGAAGGTCAAAATAAAGATTTCTTTTGGTCGGCAGCCCAATTTTCTAGGTGGGTTTTAGTTGGTAGACAGCGGCTTAGCTGTACTCCTGATATTACAAAGATCTGTGACCGGCAATAGCACTTACCATTAGATGTGTATCCTGTGAGTCATCATTCTCCTACTCTTATCCCAAATACTTGGGGTCGAAACAATATGTACTCTTCTTTCATAGTAGGTACATATTGTAAAAGTTATTTGTACTAGTTTTATGACCGGCCGCCTGCCAGACGTCAACCCTCCTTGTGAATGTAATTGTTGACCAAACGGCAGCAGATGGAGTAGGCTCTTAGTCGTCTTTTACGACATCCACGAGCAAAGTAAGGGTTGGTAGTATTCGTAGCCACTACCAAACAGCAGTGTGTGGTAGCGGCTACGAATGTGTGTGTATCCTGTAAGTAAATATATTTTTTTAATAATCATCTAAACTTAAATTATCATTAATTAACCTAATGCATACTACAATACTACAATAGCATAATACAATAGTATACTAATTATACTATTATACATTAGCTAGTGTACCTAATAAAAAGTGCCTTTTTCCGAAATCACTAAACGTACAGAAAAAAATATCATTCTAAGAGGATACTAAATAACATCATACCTCAAATCCGTAACCAGTGTGGTCCGAATTAGAGACCGAAATTCATTCGTAAGAAAAATATAATAAAAATAATTTCATTCCTATTTCGGCAAAGACTGCCTATGATCTGAGATGAATATAAACATTTAGAAAGCTCTAATCAAGTCACTAATAGGTATATTGTGTAAGTTCTGTCTTAAGAAAACATTGATAATTTTCATTAGTATCTGTTTTGATAATTATATTAATGTACATGAATTAAACTAGTTATATTAATATTATTCTAAAATAACGATCTAACTGAACTGTGTATTTGAGGTAAATGTTTTATTACCTAATTGATGACTGCATAGATGATATAGTTACCTAAATAGAAACGGAATATTACATATTCCGTGGCTAGTGATATCGCTTTTTTTTTTTGGCTAATTCGTCCGGGGCGACGGAAGAAGCGACGCGCGACCTCGTAGACACGTTCAACAACTTACCTATTGACGCCGTCTGCGGTCTATCCTCGCGGGTATCCTCTCGAGTCGACGCCCCGTTAGCTTTCGCTGTTGGAGTGTCGTCTTCACGCGGTGGCCTCACTCCAGGCGATCAGATAAATCCCCGGTCCGGTCACCCGATGCCTTGGCTACGGCAGTATCAAGCGCACCTAATGATATGGCTAAGATTTCTTTGGAGAATAAATCCTTGTTTAATTCGTAAATGGCTGTATCGAAATTGAATGTAAAGAATTTCCTTAAATCTGTTAATAAAGGCTCCACATCAGTTATCATGCGGATATTATTCGTAAAATCAACAAATCATAACTAACTGTGTATCAAATTGAAAGATAATAACTCAAGCATATGGTAATAATAACAGTTCAAACTATTAGGTACCGAGTCTTCGACTTATGATATAATCATCATCATCCTATTCTTATCACAATTATTTCATCATCACAGCCCATAATGTCCCATTGTTAGGCTCGGGCTTTCTCCTGGAAGGGAATTTAGCCTCTTATACCGCGCTGGTCAGACGTGTTGGTACAGGGTTTTGTTTCGAGTTTTCCTTCTCTCGCATAGATGTTATATGCGTTTTATATCCCTTAGTCGTCGCGTACGATCACCCACGGGTAAGATATGGGGTGATGAATAGTATTCTTACTCCGTCACCACACGGATAGCAATTACTTAGGGTCGACGTAATATCTGCTCCTCTTTCCAGCGTACATATTTCAAAAGTTATTGGCAATAATTTTATAACCGGTCTTATACTTGACGAAAACCTTTTTGGAAATACAATCTTTGGCCAGATGGCATGAGATAGTTTTAGCCCAGGTCAATATAAAGTTCTTAATCGTCTTTTCAAATACTCACAAGCAATGTAAGAAAAAAGAAAGAAAGAAAGTATTTATTTAGTGCCACATAGGAGAGACGTTAGGAACACAGAGAAAACAACAATAAACCTTACAATAAATGAAAACACATAAAATCTATAAACTAAATAAGGAGAACATAATAATAATTACATAGAGTGAACGTCTCGGCTGCGGCATAAAAAAGGATAATTGCTCAGCATTTGTTGTGATGTCAATGTAACACCACAACGCTGATTTTCAGCAATGTCCTTTTTATTTTATTTTTTTTTCCGACGTCAGACATCAAAGCCACCAAAGTGGCGGCGCATTAGAAATAAAAACAAGAAAAAAAAAATGCATTAAATAAAAAAAATAAATAAAAAAGTATAGCTAAAAAAGAAATACACTCTCACTTCTACATACATGATAACACAATAAGTAAGGATTGGTAATATTCGATTTTTTGCGATTATTACTTTTTTATAGCTATATATTTAGCTTATAATCTTGTATGTTTAATATAATATGTACATATACGATTTTATGATCATAAAATTATAAATACAAATTATTTTACATAAACCACATTGAATAAATTTTAATTAGGAAGAGTAGTCGTCTCATTCTTAGAAACGATGTTTGATCAGTAACACAAACCGAGTACATCGATGTTAACTGAGCATGATGTATATACTCGTATTGTATGTATACTTTAAAATAAAACCAGATGAAAGTCAACCAATTAGTATCTTTTGATAGGATTACATTTCTTAATCGGCCATGAATCAAATTTATAATATTTGTATGTAATATCAATTCATCAAAAATATATTCAATATTATTAAACGCTTGAAATGTCGTTTTTAAATGAAATGCTTCATTTGCCTTTAATTTCAAAACGACATTTTGAAGATATTTGCCAGCAAATTGTATTTTTCGGTTACTGCTTTACATTAAAAAAAAAAACTAAATTCACATAATATAATATGAAAATGTCATGATCTATAGTGATCTCTGAAGGTTAAGCGACTATTACATAATGACTTCTAATGTTTACGCAAGTATTACACATTTGAAATAAAACTACTTTTACGGATTCTATCGCGTTTGTATTTGATTTTTAATTTCCCGACGTTTCAAACACTTTACAGTGATCATGGTCAGATTATTACATAATTTAAATAAAACTATTCTTACGAATTTCATCGCGTTTGTAAATACAACAGAATCAAATGATTCGTGTGGAAAATTTTCAACCTTTATTATCACTCAAACCTTCCTTTCACAGGACTGTGAAAACTCCTTGACCATGAACACTAGAAATATACACTAAAATATAAATCTGTTAATGATTATGAACGATAAAATACTTAAAAATACGAGTGATATTTTTAATTACTTTTCCCAATCTTGTCCCATTATTGAAAATCGGTCTTCTCGTTCTAAGTTTAGCAGAATTTTGCGCTTCTTCTGTATTTCATTAAGAACAAGAGATGTTTACAATCAAAAAAATTGTTTATTAATTTCTCTTTACAATTTTCAAAGACTTTTACATTTCTTCACTATGTATATGGCTAGCAATGATGATGTGACGAAGGCTACCCCATAAGAGAAGGAATACTCGAAATAACACTGTACCAATACGTTTGTGTGCCCAGCTGTGGGAAGTATATTAGCTGAGACGACGCTGATGATAGATATTTTTGTTCTGATTACTGCATTTTGAATGTTATTTGTTTTACAAAATAGTTTTTTTGCTACATTTTTTTTTGCGATGGGCCATGGTGTGGTCACGCTCCGCAAAATCGATCCGAGACGAAGGAAGAGGAGGCGCGTGTCCCTATAGATCCACCCTGCAATAGGGATATTCGATATACATCGATGCATAGAAAACATCGATGTTTACAATGCGATACATCGAATCGATCCAATGTTTTGAAAAGCTATCGATTTACTAGATGTATCGATGTTTTTTTCATAAAACATCGAATCGATGATAACCAGTTAATGTCACAAAAACTCAAGTTTATGTTTAAATAAATGATTCAATAATATTTCAAAGTAATATAAATATTTTTTTATAAGGGATTGGAATGGGTATAAATGCCACAAAAAAGTTTTTTTTTTTTTGTAGACGTCAGTTTTATAAGGGATTGGAATAGGTATAAATGCCACAAAAAAGACCTTTTTTTTTAGAAGTATCACTTTTGATATGACTTTAGCTTTGTAATATATTTTAGAAAAAGTACTCGATTTACAAATCATCTATGTTTTCATCCGATACATCGAAATGCATCGATGTACAGTTTCGATTTATCGAATCGATAAAAACATCGATGTTTTTCAAAGTGGACACCCCTACCCTACAATACACCTCTCATCGCCGTGCTAGCAGGCCACCGGAACCAGATCTTTGCCTTCGGTGGCCCGATGTTGTGACAGCTTAAGAATGCGATTGATGACACCACCGATTATTTTCCGTTGTAATACAAAAAAAAAAACCGCCTGAGTTGTTAAAAAGAGGATAGGTAGCAGCCGTCCTCTAAGAAACTTATAAAACAAACTATGATCACTGAATCGTCTACCAGCGCTCCAATTATTGCATTATGCTCTATTTGTAGGCGTTGATAGGATGATGGATGGATTGATGATAACATTAATCATACTACTTTTATCTCCCCTAAATAAAGAAAAGATATGCACTATCGTAAACGCATATACGATAATGTTATATTGCATAGTTTGAAGGGTACTGAGGTAAATGCACACACTCATTTTCGACAATAATAGTGCATTTCAAATGTGTATAGTAAAACTTTATGAAAATATTTCATTACGTCGACGTTTCCCATAAATATCCTATGAAACATTTAAGGGAGATAAATAAAGAGTATTAAACAGCTATCATTATCCTGTTCATATCCCAATTACTTGGGGTCGACGCAATATGCATTCTGCTGCCATCGTAAAAATTGTAAATATTTTCGCAATAGTTTTATGATCGGCCGCCTGCCTGACGTCAATCCTCATCGAAAATGCAATTATTGACCAGACAACGTCAGATTAAAGACCCAGGTTGATGTATAAAGCTTTTATTCGCCTTCACAGAGCTTCCAGCATGTAGAAATTGTTAGTTTTCGTAGCCGCAACTACACGGCAAGTATCGGACCTTAATGGAATTACTAGAACTACTACTCTGTTCTCTCTGCCTACCTTGCAAGGGATATGGCGTGATGATATGTATGTATGTATGTACTACTGCAGCTAGTTAAAGGATAACCTTTTCTGTCTTAACCAACTGTAAAACATCTCGATTTATTACGATCTCAAAGAGAAAGCAAGTAATCCTATCTTTTATCATGTTCCAACCTTAATCGGTGATAACTTTAATCCATTTGTTTTTTCATTTACATCATTGCCATCTGCTGTTAGACGTAGGTTACTCCTACAACTGCCATAATCATCACGTTTTGCATGCTGATTGGTAATCGCAGTGAAGTGATATAAGTTTTCCAATAGAATGCTGTTGCCCTTCTCCTAGTGTGATCTTAAACCAATTTTTACGAATTTCACGGGCATGTAAATGGTGATGATAATTATAATCTTATTCCGTGGCCTACAAATGGTAAACTTAATAATGGCCATTACTTAATAGTGGTAGGACCACGCTATTGACACTTTTCTGTCTACAGCTGCGGGCCGGTCCGTTTGGGGTAGTACCACATTCTCGCAGAAGATCGACGGCTGAGTAATTGCAATGTGCTATTGCGCTTCGTTCGGTGAGCGAGAGAGCCGGAAGCCCAACTGGGTGGGTTTGGGGCTTTTATTGATAGGCAGTGGCCTTGGCTATACCCTTGGTATTGCAAAGGTCCATGGGCGGCAGTGATACTAGCCATTAGGTGTGCTGCTTGCTCGTTTGCCATCATAACCAATAAATAAAAAGAAAAAAAAAAACATTTAGCCATAATCGTGGAGCGTATTGTGATTTATCAATACTGGAACAATCTATGATCTATTTTATAACGTAAAATATATAAATATTATAACGTGATAAATTGAAACAACAATATGTGCAGTTATAACAAAATATAATGTTAGAAATCGTGCCAACATCCATAAGCTTCTGTTGGCAAACAATGTGATACATTGATGGTTTTTTAAACAAATATTATAGCTAACATTTTGACCATTTGCATACCTTTTCGGTATGTATATAACCTCAAAACTTGACTGCAGTTAAAGTGATTAATGGTGTACATGATTTCAGCTACTCGTAGTAGACGTCTACTTAATATTGGATATCAAGAAGAATATAAAAGCTACCTTCATTCTTAACAAACTGTTGCGTAACGATATCTTACAGCATTCAAATATCTTGATATTTTAAAGAAGGACAAGGAAGCTCAAAGTTTTAGAGCGTGTTGCTCTGTTTTAAAATGGAGGATATATAGGAAGATTAACCACTTTCCCACGGTTAATCAATATACCGTACACTTCAAGAAGGGAAGGAATACGGGATAGAATTACGGTGGAATATATCCGGAATAATAGGTATATCCTATAAGGAAATCTTACTGCTGTGATGAACCTCTAGAACGTTACCGAGTTCAGAACTTCATGAAAAGATTGTAGAAGAACGAGTGAAACCGATATAACCCGAAAGATTAATTTAGTAAAGTGATAATGGGTAGACATTGCTGAATGTACCAACAACCATTGAGGGAAAAGGCTGTTTGTTATGTGAGACCATGAATCAGGCGATTTCGAAAGTTGCAGGTGAGCAAGATTACGTCAACTGGATCCCCATTTTCCACTTGATCATAAAAATTAAGCCCATGTATTTTTTTATGAGTACACACCATGATAAATTGATCCCCAAAACGATTTTTAAAAATTTCGATTTTAACAGTATTTTTTTACAATGAAAATTTTAGGTACTTTTAATTAAAAAAAAATATTGATAATTAACGGTTAAACGTCGAAACGTGGGGAAATTATAAATCAAATACAAACGCGATAGAATCCGTAAAAGTAGTTTTATTTCAAATGTGTAATACTCGCGTAAACATTAGAAGTCATTATATTAACGGTTAAAGTTAAATTAATGGGACTTGGACGATTTTTTTTTGTGGCAAATAGAGTGAACGGAGCGTTGGGGCAACTTCTCGGCAGCCACCACCTCAGCAAGAAGGCACGTGTAGCAATACATAACGCAGTGCTTGTCCCAACATTACTGTATGGAAGCGAGAGTTGGGTATGCAGAAAAGAATATGAGAGTAAAATCAATGCGGTCGAAATGCGATCTCTGCGGAAAATCTGTGGAGTTAGGCTGACCAACCGCATTCGTAACGACGACGTAAGAGAGCGAGTAGGTATGAAAGAGAGTGTTGGTGTAAAGATGCGAAAGGGAATGCTCCGATGGTTCGGACATGTGGAAAGAATGCCGAACGAACGCCTGGTTAAGAAGATATACAATGCGAAAGTGGAAGGATGTAGGTACCGAGGGAGACCGAGACTAACCTACCTAGACCAGATCGGTCATGTACTGAAGGAAGGTGGAGTCAAGAGTCTCCGAAACCGGCGAGCGTGTATGAAGAGAATTATGAATGTTGAGGAAGCGAGTGAAGTATGCAGAGATAGAGTTCTCCGGCACTCTGTTCTCTCTGCCTACCCTGCAAGGGATATGGCGTGATGATATGTATGTATGTGGACGATTTATTTTTAAAATGTTTATATTTTAATAAAATATTAATAACTAAAAATTATTTGTTTATTATCATTTTGTTAATTAACTTTTAAGTTAACAAATGAACATTTCAATGACTTCTCGGTGAGTTTTGAAGTTTTTTTTATCGATTACATGCGTTATTTATGAAAATTTAAGATTTCAGAAAAAAAATACTGCTCGCGATTAGTTTAAACAATATGAATTTATTTATCACAGCGTGCCGAGCGCCAAGCACTGTCAGAATACCGCGCCGTCGAGCGTGGTATGTACTCATAAAAAAAAAATAGATGGGCTTAATTTTTATAATCAAGTGGAAAATGGGGGTTCTGGTTGACGTGATCTTGCTCAGGTAACCAATATACGAAGGTGATACAGTACCATCGTATATAGTATTCTTATTGGGATACTATATGCAACAATGAACAATTACAGCTGATGTAGGGATAAATTTAAAATAGAAATATTTTGTTAAATTATATATTAGCATGATTCAATGAATTCAAGTCGATTTTGCTGCTTCTTACATACATACATACATATCATCACGCCATATCCCTTGCAGGGTAGGCAGAGAGAACAGAGTGCCAGAGAACTCTATCTCTGCATACTTCACTCGCTTCCTCAACATTCATAATTCTCTTCATACACGCTCGCCGGTTTCGGAGACTCTTGACTCCACCTTCCTTCAGTACATGACCGATCTGGTCTAGGTAGGTTAGTCTCGGTCTCCCTCGGTACCTACATCCTTCCACTTTCGCATTGTATATCTTCTTAACCAGGCGTTCGTTCGGCATTCTTTCCACATGTCCGAACCATCGGAGCATTCCCTTTCGCATCTTTACACCAATACTCTCTTTCATACCTACTCGCTCTCTTACGTCGTCGTTACGAATGCGGTCGGTCAGCCTAACTCCACAGATTTTCCGCAGAGATCGCATTTCGACCGCATTAATTTTACTATCATACTCTTTTCTGCATACCCAACTCTCGCTTCCATACAGTAATGTTGGGACAAGCACTGCGTTATGTATTGCTACACGTGCCTTCTGGCTGAGGTGGTGGCTGCCGAGAAGTTGCCCCAACGCTCCGTTCACTCTATTTCCCGCATTCACTCTTCGCTCTATATCAGTGGTGTACCTTCCATCTCGGCTAAATCCACATCCAAGATATACAAATTCATCCACTTGCTCTAGTACATCATTACCTATTGTTACTCTTACATCTGTTCTGGTTTTATCTCTTTCAAAGACCATTATTTTGGTTTTGCTCACATTCACGCGTAGACCCCTTTTCTTACAATCTTCTGTCATTGTGTCGACTAGGGTCTGCAGGTCAATCGCTGACTGTGCCAGCAGGACTGCATCATCTGCATAAAGCAGAGCAGTGACCACTGAGTCGCCCATCTGGACTCCCACATTCATATCGTTCAACCTTTGGAGACATTTATCCAGATATATGATAAACAGCCTGGCTGACAGAACGTACCCCTGCTGAACGCCGATATTGACGTCAAACCAAGGCGACATTCCATCATCCAGCCGCACACAGGCTCTACAGCCCATGTAACTGGACTGCACAGCCTGTAGCAGTTTACCGTTAATACCATACTCCGGTAAAATGTCCCAAAGTTCCTTTCGTACAACCGTGTCAAATGCTCTCTCCAGATCCACAAAACTGCAGAAAACCCTCTGACCTAGAGCCAGATGCTTCTCCACAATGTTGCGCAGAGAGAACACTTGATCCATGCATCCCCTTCCACTCCTGAAACCTCCTTGTGTCTCACACAGTAAACCATCGGACACCATCCTCATTCTCCTTTCAATAATTTTTCCATACACTTTTGCTGCCAAACTGGTCAAGCCTATGGCTCTGTAATTTGCGCAGTCATAACGTGAACCCTTGTTTTTAAACAAAGGCACGATGACTGCGCTATTCCAGTCCCTGGGAACCATTCCCGAGCTCCAACATAAATTGAGGAGCAACAGGAACGCCTCCCAGACACAAGAGCCACCAAGCTTGATCATCTCGGCAGACACCATATCAATGCCCGCTGCCTTACCATTTTTCAAACTTCTTATCGCCCATTCAACTTCATCCATACTGATGCCATCGGAGGACGCCGTTGTCGAATGTTGATCTACTAAACCACATCCAACACCGGCGCCAACCGTAGCATCCGCATACATATCGCCAAAATATTCACTCCATCGGCTTAACACGTCTTGTGTTTGTGTAAGAATGTCTCCACCTTTAGACCTTATTTTATTCATTCTGAAGGCTGACCAACCACCCCGAGACTTCTTCACCTCCCTCCAAAAGAGTTTGGTGTTACCCTCGAAGTTTTTAGTCAGCCTATCTTCTGCACTCATACTTGCTCTATCACGTTTCTCTTTCACTAAGGCCTTGGTGTCATTCTTACATTGCCGATATATTTCTTTCTTCTGTTCAGTCATACTGTCATTCAGATTCAAAGAAGAGACATAGTCCAGCCACGCTTTCTTCTTTTGCTCTACGGAAGCTGCCACTTCCGCATCCCACCATGCATCACCATTTGTTTTTCTATGCTTCTTTGAACTTCTTCCACATACTTCTTTCGCTGTATCTACCATACTCTCTTTCAATACTCTCCAGCATTCTTCAATGTCCGATTGCGGCTGGCTTGCCATCGTCAGCCGTTCTCGGACACCCTCTGCATACTTTTCTCTTACACACTCTTCTTGCAACCTTTCAACCTTTATTCTTTCAAGCCCTCCGAAGTGGACACGCTCTCGCCAGTGCCTCCACTTTCTGAACAGACCACTAAATCTCGCAATAACGAGATAGTGGTCCGTGTCGACTGTGGGGCCCCTGTAGGCTCTTGCGTCCAATATTTTGCTTCGGAGGCGACTGTCTACCAAAATTAAATCTATTATGCTTTTCTGTTCATTCCTTCTCCATGTATACATATGGATGTCCTTATGTTGGAAAAATGTGTTTGACACAATAAGGTTTTTCTCCATGCATACATCCGCTATGAGGCTACCTGCGTCGTTCACTCTCTTATCACCAAATGGACCAAGTACGTCCTCATAGTCGGGACGCTTGGTCCCCACCCATCCGTTCAAATCTCCGCATACAATCACGCGTTCACTGGTTTCTGCCATATCCAGAACTTCCCTAACATTGTCCCAAAACTTCTCTAGGTCTGATGCCACCGAGGATCCTACGGGAGCATATGCTACAACCATGAATACCTTGGTGACACCTAGTTTTATACGGACCCAGAGAAGTCTGGGATCATACATTCCGTAATCCTTCACACCTGAGGCCAAGCGAGAGGACAACAGCACTCCTACCCCCATGCTGGCTCGATCGCTCTGTGGTACACCAGACCACAGAGCCATCCCGCCACCAGGAAGATCGCAGGCGTCGCTGCCCCTTCGCTTGGTCTCTGTTACACAGAGCACGTCTAGCTGTTTGTCCGCCATGACGGATATCAGCTCGTGCAACTTACCTTCCACACAACCTCTTACATTCCACGTGCCCACCCGGCACTCCGTTCTCCTCGACTCGCCTAACTGGGCAAGGCGTGATGGGTGGCGGCCCCCATCGCCGCAACTGCCGATGTTCGTACCGACGGGGGCGGGTCGGTACGCGTCGCCTCCGGGGGACGCCCTAACCCGCATTGCGGTACGCATTTCGAGCCGGATTAGCAGTCTAATTAGACTGGCAGGGGACGCGAACGAGCACGCTCCGGACTATGCCCCCCTAATTGCTGCTTCTTAATAAGCTAAATACATTTTACTTCGTTGAATCGTGTACTGTGTCAAATTATATATGTGAGTTTGATTGAGACGAGTGATTGAAATTATAGAGTGAATCTATTTTTAAGAATACAGTGTGTCATCAGCCATTCCTTTCTTAGAAGACTATTTGACTGAATAACTAACGGATATTCAAACAAATGACGTCATCATCATCATTACTCTGCTCTTATCTATTACTGCGGTGTAAAGTCATATATTTCTCTATAGTATTGTTATACATATAATAATACATGTGGAAAGAATGCTGAACGAACGTCTGTTTAAGAAGATATACAATGTGAAAGTGGAAGGATGTAGGTACCGGGGGCGACCGAGACTAACTACCTAGACCAGATTGGTCACGTACTGAAGGTAGGTGGAGTCAAGAGTCTCCGAAACCGGCGAGCGTGTATGAAGAGAATTATGAATGTTGATGAAGCGAGTGAAGTATGCAAGGATATAGTTCTCTGGCACTCTGTTCTCTCTGCCTAACCTGCAAGGGATATGGCGTGATGATATGTATATATGTATTATTATATACCATGTAGATCTAAAAAAATCACCACCTTGCACTAAGGTAATAATCCTTGTATTACGAGGGTCTTTAGAAACATGCATTTAATGCAGACAAATTACATCTACACTCAGAACAACACTTTATAGATCACCAAAAGTATTGTCCTACGTGGGAATCGAACCCACGAAAGTGACACGGCAGGTCGGTATCTTAACCGCTACGCCTTTTGTGCAGTCAGTTTAGTAGAACATGACAGATCAGGCCAATTTTCATTATATAAATTTAATTTAAATTTAATACCAGACTTTAGAAGAGAAATAAACGGGTCAATCAAATTGTAATAGATAACAATTTTGGAAGTTCTAAATATCATCTACTCTAAACTTCAAAGCAAATTACAAATCAATTTTGGCTACAAAATTAAAGGTCCTTTGTTAGCTGTTGACAATCTCACTAATGTGTACCATAGCTCGCGCACAGCTGACGCATTTCGATAATTGATATTCCAATATTGCTCAATACGTTAAACGTTCACATGCTTTCAATATCAATATTATTCTTTTCATTTTGTTACAAGAATATTCTAAAGTGAATAGAGTTGAAAGAATGAATGACTTCATAGATAATATAATAATGTACCTAGTAATAATTTTCTTGTAATTGTAGCGAATCAAAGTGTCGATACGTATTAAGAAATTCTTAGTGAAATCTTTAGTGGTAGGGTCACACCGTTGCCAGTTTTCTGTCTACAGCCGCGAGCCAACCCGTCCAGGATAGTACCACACTCTCGCAGAAAATCGACCTCTGAGCAGTGGTAATGTGTTGTTTCACTGCGTTCGATGAGCGAGAGAGCCGGCAGCTCAACTTTCTGGGTGTGTTTGGGGTTTTCTCTGGTAGACAGCGGCCTAGTTGTACTTCTGGTATGGCGTAAGTCCCTACGCAGCAGTAACACTTACCATCAGGTGTGACGTTCACTAAAAAAATGTGCTATATATAATCACACAACTTATGGATAATTTAATTCTATTAAATACACACATACAAAACATTTATTTAACAAGAATTTATGTTTTGCTCACCAAATTGTATGTTGGCAAAAAATTACCATATAAAACCGGAACATTTCCTTTTTTCAATACTATTAATAATATATAATCACACAGCTTATATTATAATTTAATTCTATGAAATACACACACACACACACACACACACACACACACACACACACACACACACACAGACACACACACACAAAACATTTACTAAACAAGAATTTATGTTTTGGCGAGGTATTTTTCATCAAATGATAAATTTCCTTCTTTTAATAAAAATAATTAATAAAATATTTTGTATTCTTAGTTCCTAACTTTTTTAGCTAGACATTCAATCATTTTATTTAAAAGAAAAAGAAACTTTAATTTGTTCGATCACTTTCATTAAGGCCATGGTATGGACTACTTATCAGTAGTCACGAAGATGGATAACGGTATAACCTTAATGAAACATTATTGTTAAATGTGGGACGCCCTTGGAGTGACAGAATAAGAATACAAGAGTCATTTTCTGTCCTATAGAGTTCTGATTTAATATCTCATTAAAGATTCCATGCGAATAATGCTTAACGTCATAAGTTATTAATTCAAACTCAAAAATAATTTTGTTGACATATCATAACGAATATTATTCCACATCAATTCATCGCTGTGTGGTAGCGGCTTCGAATACTACCAACCCTTACTTTGCTCGTGGATGTCGTATAAGACGACTAAGAGCCTTATAATGACCTGGACCAACACCACCTGATGCCGTTTGGTCAACAATTACATTCCCAAGGAGAGTTGACGTCTGGCAGGCGGCCGGTCATAAAACTATTGCCAATAACTTCTACAATATTTACTACGAAAGAAGACACACACACAAGAGTACACATTGTTTCGACCCCAAGTAATTGGGATAAGAGTAGGAGAATGATGAATTCATCGCTGATATCTTAATTTAATCGCGTTATGGTCATAGCAAACAGTTGGCCAGCATAGAAAAATACACAAGCTAGCTACATGTTTCGTATTCTTTTTAGTTTTTTTTTTACGCTCATGTAAAATGTGCTGAAGTGCATTTACGCACGGCCTCTATTGATGATGTTGGAGTTGTATGTGGCATTCGCCTATACAACCTATAAATACCCACTAAAAATCATCAGCGATTCCACTTCCCCGTCATTTGTGAAGTTTCAAAGGGTCGCCTTACGGCATTCAACTCGGGCAGTTTCGTATATGCTAAAAATGTTATCAAATTGCTTACGGCGTGTATCTATTCTTAGATAGTTTTATCATCAATAAGGTCCTTAAATTTTACCATAACCTGAGTTATTCATACATATAAAATAAATGTAAAAACATTTTCCTGTTACAACTAAAGGCACGTGTGGCGCGTTAGGAAAAATATATTGAAACTATTCAAAGCGGTTTTAACACAATTCATGGCCCGTAGACCGTTATATTACTCAGTCGAGAGACCCTAACCGCAGCCCTTACCAACTGATTGCTATTTATCTATCTACATGCCGCATTTTGATTCTTCAGGCAGAAAGAGAGGTGCTATTGTAATAAATATATACCTTTAACGTTTTACACTATTTTACCTAATGGATTATTTAATTGTTTCAGAATAATGTCTCAATTGGATACATCACAATTGGTTTAATAATAGCCACGGTATATGTATTGATTGGTATTTTTTTTAAATAATAATAGAAAATCCGCATGTGGTGACGGATTATGGATAAAATAGGGGGCCATTTCTATCTTACTCGTCATATTTGTAAAGCCGACCAAGAAAATACCACCACTCTCTCGAAAATCTCATAGCGCGATCGCATATTTCGTTTGTCAAGTTGTCAAGCACAGTAATAATGACACACCTTCACCGTTTTACCACCGTACCACACAACACCGTAGCAGGGTTCATCTATTTTACCTGAAAATGATACGGTCTTCGACTGTACGTTTTCAGCAATATTTTCTCCCACGTACGTGCAAGATTTGGAATGAACTACCCGCTGCTGTATTTTCCGAGCGTTATGACATGTCCTTCTTCAAACGAGGTTTAAGAAGAGCATTTTCTTCAAGTTAGGAAACGGCCTGGCTGTGCTCCTGGTGTTGTTACGGTCCACGTGCAGCAGTATCACTTACCATTAGGTATACTACTTGCTCTTTTGCCATCAGTGGCAATAAAATAAAAAGTAGTTTGGAAGATAATACGAAATGATAGCAATAAGTTGATACGTTACTTCATCGGCACGCTGATCGATGCAGAATACTACGCAGCGAGCGAAGCGGAATAGTGGTTGATATTTAATTAATAGTTGTATTCACTAATAACACCTAAAGATAAGGCTACACCACGCCATTCTATATGATACTGGTGTTTTGTCATTAAACATGATACGTAATATTAATATTTAAATTGAAGCTACTTAAAATTTTGATGTAGTTCGTGAAAACAGGCATCAGAATAGAAAAGTATTCCTGAGTGCTACAAACTCAGGCCCTCTCTCTGCCTTTAGGCTGCCGGGCTCGCCATGGAAGTCAAAGATACGGTACTAGTGGCCGGCCTATTGGCGACGGGACGGGAATACGATGGGTTATAGAGCCATGCGCCCTATTTTATCCTATATTAAGCGAGCAAAGCCGTAGGTTATACTAATTTATTTATATTTTTATGAACAGATTATATCACAAACCTATGAGTTACTACTACTACTAACAAATCTAATGAGGTTTAATTGTAAATATTATCAATAGTGTAGATTATTAATTGTAATAGTAAATATTACTAATAGTCATGTTGTATATTATTAAATTAATAATATATATTGGTAATTGTATACATTCCCAAGGATGGTTGATGTCTGGCAGGCGGCAGGTCATTAAATTATTGCCAATAACTTTTACAATATGTACTATGAAAGAAGAGTACCTACATATTGTATCAACCCCAAGCAATTGGGATAAGAATAAGAGAATGATGATATATTGGTGATAGTAATTAATAATGGTAGAGCCATACTTTTTACAGTTTTCTGTTACGGATACGGGCCGGAACGTGGTACCATACTCTCGTAGAAAATCAACGTTTGAGCAGTCTCAATGTGCTGCTGTGCTTCGTTCGGTTAGCGGGAATGGCAGAAGTTCAACATTTTGAGTGGGTTTGGAACTTTCATTGCTAAGTAGCAGCCTAGCTATAGCTATACCCCTGGTATTGGAAAATTCCTTGGGTGGCAGTGACACTTACCAAGAGGAGCGCTGCTTGCTTGCCACTAAAAACATTAAAAAAATCTAAAATTGTAAATGTGAATCTAATTTATCATTATCATCACCTCTGCTCATATACCTACGTCCGAATGCTAGTATCGAGACTCTTTCACTATAAGAGCATAATTGACCTGACTCTGACGGTCAGATGTGTTGGTATTGCCATTTGATTTTGAGTCTTCACTTTGCATAGATGTAATAAACATATCCTTCAATTATCTATTACAACACCCACAGTCAAAATAGGGGTTGGCAAAAATGACATTCTTATTCTGTCACGACAAATGTACAGACTAATTTGTATGTAAATATAATTGTATTTGTATTTATTTATTAGTTTATTATGCTTTCACGTTGTAATTATCGTTTAGTGAATTTCTTAATCCATAAAGCATACTACAATCTTGTTAATTATCTCGAAGAAAACGACTGGACAGAATTGAATTAGTTACTGATAATAAGATACTAGACATATTTGTAAATCTACTTAATTCGATATTGTTTTATTTTATATTAATTTAATAGAAAATATATTTTTGACATGAATTTTATAAATATTTGACATTTAACTTTTAATCTGTATGACTTTAACATGTATAATATCTTCTAATTTGTTACTTTAATTTGTTGAGAAATGTTATTAATTTGATGATAATGACATTTCTAGATTAATGTGGACTTTTTTAATGAAATATTTGTATGCCAATACAAACGGCCAAACATGATTGGACTCTAATATAGTTACATCTTGCAGGCTTTGTATGTGTAATTTAATCTTTGCATATACTTTATCAAGGGCACAAAAGTTATCATCTGAGATGAGAGGGTATCAGCTCGTATATGTCCCACTGTTAGACTCAAGCCTCCTCCGTAATGGGTGCGAAATGACCTGCTATACCACGCTTTGTTTCCAGTTTTCCTAAACATTGCATCATCAATATTTTTATATTCTCTTTATATGTTTTCCATAGAGATTATGTATAAAAGTTAATCATTAACTTAAAGAATGGTGACTAAGTGAAAGTAACACCTGCGGCACAAAAAGACATTCATTTTTATATAGATACCTTACGCATGCACCGCGTGCTACAAAACTGTAAAAGTCTCATATCTGAGCCTCTATTACTCAGCTACTTTCATATCTACAATATACTGTATTCTAACAACATATTTTCAACAATATGACCGGGAAATATGCCGTTTGTCGTACGAAACGCTACTGTCTAAACAACACGTAGATAAAATTGCTCCAAATACCCGTATCCCGTGAAAAACAAACAAATTATGCTGCCCGACCAGCTATCATCCTAAAATAAGCTATAATGTAACTTCTGCTATCATAGCATCGTTATTTTTTCCAACAAGTAACACTCTGCTCTTATAAATCTCATGCCAAAACAAACAATGTCCTTACAAAAACAAAGATTTCCTAATATTTATCGCATCACAGAATTAAGGAGGGTTAAAATTCTAAGAATTCTCTGTCCGTTATCTCCGAGACAAGAAAAATACACGCAATATTTATAATTAACTTCGTTACTCTTCAACTAGACGTTTTTTACTTACACTGTTTTTGTTTATTGTATTCTAAGTGCTAAATAATGTAAAAATCCTTTTAAATTCTTACTTTTAATCTCCGTGTTCTAATTTCGTATAAATTACCTTTAAGACGGACATAGTCCCTTGATGTCCATCCCATTTTCTGCCTTCGCTTACTCTATTATTTGCTATCGAACAATCCAATTTGAAGTATAATATCCATCAATATCAAATATTTTTATATATTAGCTGAAAGGGTTTGTAAATAAAATATTAATCTCATCCCTTCTCAACTCATATACGTCCCACTGCTGGGTTCGAACCACCTCGTCAATGGGAAAAAAATTAACAGGTATAATCAGCGTGGAATATTCACGCTGATTATACCTATTGTAATAATAATAATCGAGTTTTCCTTCTCCTGCAAAGATGTTGTGTGCATATTATACCCTCAAGTAGTCTTTATGATATTCAAGGGTAATTGGTGGTTGTATATTCGAGGTTAATACTGTGGATGGTTAATTGTATTTTTACTCCGTCATCACGCTGATAATAAAAAAAAAATATTAATTAAATCAATTAATATAATTTTTATATAAAATCTTAAATAATGATACAATTGCTGTTCCATTTTTGTTTGAATATTATTAACTTCTTACTCGTTTCATCAAATCCAATGTTAAAATGTAGTTTTTTAATTAACCAAACATACTCGTAATATCTATTGCCGTGTGGTGACGGAGTAAGAATACTATTCAACATCCCATACGTTATCCGTGGGTGATCGTACGAGACGATTAAGAGATATAAAATGCATATATCATCTATGCGAGAGAAGGAAAACTTAAAACAAAACCCTATATCAACACGTATGACCAGCGCGGTATATTAGGTTAATTGCCCTCCCATCACAGAGGAGGCCCGAGCCCAACATTGGGACATTTGTGGGCTCACAGCCCACAAATGTTGATGATGATGACTCGTATTTTCAGATTTGTTGCATGAAATATGTGCGACCACTATAACTGCGAAAGGGCGCATAGACAGCCTTACGTTCATGACCGACCTTCCGTATCATAAGTAGGTATCATAAGTTTAATTTTCTGCAGAATAATTTTAATGCGTGTATGAATATACACAATGTCTGTTTAAATGCATAAAAAAATAAACAAAGTCCCTAAAATCGACCACAGCGATTAAACTTCATCATCTCAGCCCACATATGTCCCACTGTAGGGCTCGAACCTCCTCAATAGTGGGAGGGAAATTGACCTACTATACCACGCTGGTCAGATGTGTTGGTATAGGGTTTTGTTTCGAGTTTTCCATCTCTTGCATAGATGTTATATGCGTTTTATATCCCTTAGTCGTCTCGTACGATCACCCACGGGTAAGATATGGGGTGGTGAATTGTATTCTTACTCCGTCACCACACGGAATAAATCAAACTTACCGGTTTCTAATGCATTGTTTCAGTGATCTAAAATCATTTCGCATTAGTGCCTTTCTAATGAAGGTTTGGGGCACGTTGGTTTTGTGACTAGAGTATTGAACGGACATATAAACATTTTTATGTTTATTATATAAACATGAAATTAAAAATTGCAGTATTAAGAGAAAAGAGCGTTAAGATTTGCAGAATAATGTCTGCATCTGGGTGTAATTTTTACCTTAAATATATGCTTGTAAAGCTCCTTGGGACAGAAGGATTTATAATTGCACGTTATTTAAAGAAGAAAGAAAATAAAATCCTTAGCGTGGATATGTTTAACAAGCGCCCGTTTGTAGAATCGTAAATGATACTTACTTATACGGTCTTAACCTTAAAATATAAAAACAACATAATCCTTCTTCGCACATAACCTTATGCTTGAGTGCATAGCGCATGAATAGCTTTATAAAACATAGCACTACGAATAATTTAGTATAAAAATAATACAAATTCATACATGATTCTTATCAATGTATCCAAAGTAAGAGAAACAGCTTAAAATTCTATATACCTACATTATGCTAATTAATCAAGGAAACTGATTCGAGGAATTGTTTGCACCAACTTCACCTTTCCACCATTGTAAGTCTAGGACGCCGCAGTGCCCCAGCATGTTGTTGGCAGTATCTTTGGACGTCGTTAACAGCAACAAGGAAGCGGTACCAGCTGCCGGCTCAATGGCGGTGGGGAGGGAATACGTTAGGTTGTAGGCCACAGGTCGCCCCACCGTCACCCCAGACGAGGAGTACGATATGTGTCTACACCATAGTCTACCAAAAAAAAAGGTCGCTGCAGTAAGATTCCGCCATATCACTAGACAACGATATCGCCCTCGAGGGTTTATTTTCATGTTTTTTTTTATTGCTGATGGTGGCAAACGAGCAAGCAGCACACCTGATGGTAAATGTTACTGCCGCCTATGGACCTTAACAATACACGTGGTACAACTACGTCACTGCCTACCATTAAAAACCCCAAAACTATTTAGAAAGTTAGGCTGCTGGTTGTCTCACTCACTAAGCAAAGCGCAGCAGCAAATTGACATTAATCAGACGTCGATTTTTTGTGATAGTGTGGTTCTACCCTGAATGGACCGGCCCGTACCTATTCCCATCAAACAGGCAGCAGGCTCATGCCTTTTTTTTTTTTTTTTTTTTTTATTGGTGGGCTATGGGTGCGTCTCGCCCCGCCAAATCGGTCCGGGGTGACGGAGAAGGCGGCGCGTGACCCCATAGACCCACCGTAAAATCCTCTCTCTTCGCCGTGCGAGCGGACCACCGGTACCCGATCTTTGTCTTCGGTGGTCCGCTCGGCGGTTTACCCTCGCGGGTTCCTCTCGTCGACGCCCCGACAGATTTTGCCGTCGGGGCATCGCCCTCACGCGGTGGCCTCGCGTCGGGTGACCGGACAATTCCCCGGTCCGATCACCCGAGGCCTGGGTTAGTTCGGCATCAGGCGCAGGTATTCGCGCCTACGCCGCACCGGCCACTGGCGGCGGCCCGGGTCGCGGGAGTCCTCCCTGACTCGTTCCGCCGCCTCCTTCCGCGAGATGACAGCCTCGCAGAAGGCGGCGACCGCCACCCAATTCCTGACGCTGTCGACCATCGCCCTCGCGACATCCGGCAGCGTCAGGTCGGCACTAATAATAGTGACAAGGTCGCGGCGCTGCCCGTCCCAGCCCGAACATCCCTCGAGCGTATGTTGCGCCGTGTCCTCGTCACTACTGCAATGATGGCAGCCCGGAGTCCACTCCCTGTACACGACCGTGTGCAGGTATTTCCCGAAGCATCCGTGCACCGTCAACACCTGCACCAGTCGGAAGGTGAGGACCCCGTGCCGCCGCTCCATCCATTTCATCAATACGGGCCGGAAGGCCTCGACGGTCACGATACCGTGTCTAGGCCTCTCCAGCCACGTAATCCAACGGGCGATGACGTCTCGGCGTGCGTCCTCGCGCCAGGTGGCTATCTCGCTCAACGATGGGGAGCTACCCTCCTCGCGCACTGAGGTAACCCGCTGGTAGAGGTCGGAGAGCATCTCCGCCTCTAGGTCCCACGGGGGTGTCCCGGCCAATAGGCACGCCGCCTCTGTCGACACCGTGCGGTACCCGCGAATGGCTCTGACCGCCATGGCTCTCTGTGGCCTCCACAGAACCGCCCTGAGCAGGCTCGTGCCTGCCTGGACTGAAAACTTAAACCTATGTAAAAAAACACAAATACATAAAAAAAATAAAAAAGCGTGCCACATACACGTGTCTACAGGGAGTATCTATGGGTGTGATCATACTATAGTCAGCCGTCAAAAAAGATCTTTTAAAAAATATTGATTTTGAAAATATTGATTGAGAAGATTGTAAGATAAAAAAATATTTTATAAAAAAAACAAAAACCGACTTCAAAACTATACCTACGATAAACGATATACAATAAACTTACACTAAAAAGTAGAAAATAATTCTTTTAATTAGTTTAATCTCAAAAGAATAACAGAACAATTTACGAAATTATAGTATACCTACCTATTTACAGGTAGGTATGTAAAAACTTATACTATGTCAAGAAAAATGGATAATAATATTATATTTTGTATTTCAAAGCAAGGAGCATTGAAATACAATAAACGAAATTATTAATATTTATTTACAAGTACTATTTTTTTGGAGTCGGTGCCAGCCAAGGAAAGTTTTTCTACTTTGCGAACATCACGCGGCTCACGCAGTACCTACCTGACCTACGCAAAGATGGACGATCACTTCGAATAGGGCGATAGCCGGAGCGAGGCAGGTGCGAGAAAAGAGGGGCGATGTCACTGAGTGAACTACCCGAACGCGGGCAGATTTGATTGATAATTTAATGCGCTTAAAAGATTTATGCAAGGGAATTTAATTTTGATTTAGCTGGCACCGACTCCAAAAAAATAGTACTTGTAAATAAATATTAATAATTTCGTTTATTGTATTTCAATGCTCCTTGCTTTGAAATACAAAATATAATATTATTATCCATTTTTCTTGACATAGTATAAGTTTTTACATACCTACCTGTAAATAGGTAGGTATACTATAATTTCGTAAATTGTTCTGTTATTCTTTTGAGATTAAACTAATTAAAAGAATTATTTTCTACTTTTTAGTGTAAGTTTATTGTATATCGTTTATCGTAGGTATAGTTTTGAAGTCGGTTTTTGTTTTTTTTTATAAAATATTTTTTTATTTGCCGGTTTTTAGTGGAAAATAAGTGAATTCAGATTTTTTTAATAGGTAGACCTAGTAAACGGGCTGCTCAAGTGAGACAGCACCGTTTGGAAGATACGAGTGATGAGAGCGACAGTCGTTTAAAGAAAAATGGGGTTAGGAAATGGGATAAATATTACAAATGAGAGTGATGAGCAGCGGGTCAATAGGCTTTCTCAGATGAGGGCATACACAAACTTATCTAAGCGTAATGAAACTACAGAAAGTCATTCTCAGCGACTCAGTTTGATTCGCGAACTTTATCAAACTAAATCGAGGAGCAACGATCTCAACGTATTAGCTTAATACACGAAAGTTTAACAAAATTGAAAAAAAAATACAATATTTAAAAAAATAATTAATATTAATTAAAAAAATATATTTTATTTTTTTTCACTTGTTTTTACCTATTTTATACTACTTATACTAACCCTTAGTAGTGAAATTTTGAAAAAACGCTAACACACATGTTATTTTATTTCTAAAAAGATGTAGGTGTGCGAAATTTCGTACTTAACTACTTTGAAAATGATAAACTTCCATATAAATGTTCATCCCGTGACCTTTATTTTACCCCTTAGTAACATTGTTGTTTTACCAGCTAAAGCTCATAAAAATAATCTCCATACACAAATAATCAAACTATAGTCTGTCTAATCTAAAAAGTGCACTTTGACAGCTTCTTCTTCTTCTTATTTTTATGTATTGGCAATCAGCTACTTAAATGAGCCATTGTTGCCAGTGTCGAGTTATAATTATCTTCAAGTTTTTAGTGTCTTCAGATTAGTCATGTCCGTCAGTAAGTCAAATTGTCGCCATCAACAGTGCTATGGCCACACTGTTAATGGTATCTTGTGAGAATTTTGATGAAAAACGAAAACGTTGTAAAGCACTTTTATATGATATTCACTACATCTCAGCAATTCCGTCACATCACATTACATAAAATGCCATCAAAATTATCTAATATAACACGTTAAGACACTAAGATATCGAATATAATACAAGAGCACCACATAACGTTTTAGATTCCCGCCAAAAACTCCACTTTGACAGCTGTCTGAGTAAGTTGTCTAGGTATGTGAACCAAATAATCGCTATCGAAAATATCCGATTTTACTGCGAAATCGATATTGATTCTTTATAATTAATAATCGGTTTATTTTTTACTTTTCAAAAAGGTGATGAATTAATTAAGTGCTAAATTAGTACTAAAAAAATTTAATTATTTCAGCATAGAATCTATTCATCATATTTAGTAGGATTAGGTTAATTAAAAATAAAACTGGATTTAAAAATGGCTATTTATTAAGAATTACTACTATTACTTGAATTATCAGCGTCGCGAACATTAATAATTATTTCCTCAGCAATCAAAGTGTCGAAATGGCCATCTCTGTCAAAATCTCTATTCGATTAATTGTATTATTCTAATATTTTTACCGAATATTTGGATATTCGTGAATTGGAAGTTGGCAAGCACTACTGTATAGAACGTGATGAAGTGCCATTGTTAGGTCGTGAATAACAATTACTATTTATCATGTTATTTTTATTTTAAATTATTTTTACGAGTTTCAACATTAGATTAATGGTCTTTGAAAGAGATGAAGCCAGAACAGATGTAAGAGTAACAATAGATAATGATGTACTGGAGCAAGTGGATGAATTTGTATATCTTGGATGTGGATTTAGCCGAGATGGAAGGTACACCACTGATATCGAGCGATGAGTGAATGCGGGAAATAGAGTGAACAAAGCGTTGGGGCAAATTCTCGGTAGCCACTACCTCAGCCAGAAGGCACGTGTAGTAATACATAACGTAGAGCTTGTCCCAACATTACTGTATGGAAGCGAGAGTTGTGTATGCAGAAAAGAATATGAAAGTAAAATTAATGCAGTCGAAATGCGATCTCTACGGTAAATCTGTGAAGTTAGGCTGACCGATCGCATTCGTAACGACGACGTAAGAGAGCGAGTAGGTATGAAAGAGAGTATTGGTGTAAAGATGCGAAAGGGAATGCTCTGATGGTTTGGACATGTGGAAAGAATGCCGAACGAACGTCTGGTTAAGAAGATATACAATGCGAAAGTGAAAGGATGTAGGTACCGGGGGAGACCGAGACTAACCTACCTAGACCAGATCGGTCATTTGCTGAAGGAAGGTGGAGTCAAGAGTCTCCGAAACCGGCGAGCGTGTATGAAGAGAATTATGAATGTTGAGGAAGCCAGTGAAGTATGCAAGGATAAAGTTCTCTGGCACTCTGTTCTCTCTGCCTACCCTGCAAGGGACATGGCGTGATGGTATGTATTATTGTACAAGAGAGTCACCCGCAATGTTAATTATGTAAATAACTTAATAGTTGTTTAAAATTTTAGATTTCGTGTTTACAATCATGTGTCATCAACGTTTGACCGAGGTTATTGTGTATTAAAAAATGCAAAACGTCAAAATGCACTTCTTAGATTAGATGAACTATAAATTATGTACAGAGGCGTCAGAAACAGCATTTTTGCCCTACATTTTAAGGAATTACTCTCGATTTTCCCAAGATCCCAGCATCAGATCCTGATACCCTGCATATGGGACCACCCTTAGAGTATTCTCTTTCTAACAAAGAAAGAATTATGAAAATCCATCCATAATTGGCGTTGCTATCGCGTAACAAACATACAAAAAAAAAAAAAAAAAAAAAATAGCGTTCGAATTGAGAACCTCCTCCTTTTTGGAAGTCGGTTAAAAAAAAAATAGCGTTCGAATTGAGAACCTCCTCCTTTTTGGAAGTCGGTTAAAAAAGGGGTCTACGCGTGACTGTGAGCAAAACCAAAATAATGGTCTTTGAAAGAGATGAAGCCAGAACAGATGTAAGAGTAACAATAGGTAATGATGTACTAGAGCAAGTGGATGAATTTGTATATCTTGGATGTGGATTTAGCCGAGATGGAAGGTACACTACTGATATAGAGCGAAGAGTGAATGCGGGAAATAGAGTGAACGGAGCGTTGGGGTAACTTCTCGGCAGCCACCACCTCAGCCAGAAGGCACGTGTAGCAATACATAACGCAGTGCTTGTCCCAACATTACTGTATGGAAGCGAGAGTTGGGTATGCAGAAAAGAGTATGAAAGTAAAATTAATGCGGTCGAAATGCGATCTCTGCGGAAAATCTGTGGAGTTAGGCTGACCGACCGCATTCGTAAAGATGACGTAAGAGAGCGAGTAGGTATGAAAGAGTGTATTGGTGTAAAGATGCGAAAGGGAATGCTCCGATGGTTCGTACATGTGGAAAGAATGCTGAACGAACGTCTGGTTAAGAAGATATACAATGCGAAAGTGGAAGGATGTAGGTACCGAGGGAGACTGAGACTAACCTACCTAGACCAGATCGATCATATACTGAAGGAACGTGGAGTCAAGAGTCTCCGAAACCGGCGAGCGTGTATGAAGAGAATTATGAATGTTGAGGAAGCGAGTGAAGTATGCAGAGATAGAGTTCTCCGGCACTCTGTTCTCTCTGCCCACCCTGCAAGGGATATGGCGTGATGATATGTATGTATGTAAAAAATATTGAATAATTGATAATAATTAATAATAACAATTATTACATATTAATTGAATATAGTAAACACAGCGATATGGCAGTGAAGACCAGCTGACTGTATCTCTCTCGCTCGGGTACGCTCGGCGGTTCCGAGTTCACCCGATCGAGCCTTTCACCTCAGAGCATGACGGATCAGCCTCACTTACAGCATACGAAAATATCTATATGCGGTGCTCAAAAGAAGTTTTCACTTCTAAAATATTAATTGTAAGAATTTTTTAGTTAATTTTTTTAGTTTATATATTATATTTGTCTTAAATAATAATTTAAACATAAAAAGTTCAAAATTAATCATTAATTTTTGTATATACAATCAAAAATAAACAGAGAAATCATCAAAATGTTTATTAACGTTTCAATCAGCTTAATTTAGAACTGTATACACTGACAGAAGAATTAATCATATTGTGTATACCATCAGAGTCAGCGACTCTCGATAAGTATCCAGACGGCAATTCGAACAATGGGTACAGTAATTGAAATGTGTTCAGAGCATGTCCGACGCCGCAACATCGGCTAAACAATCATTCCATTACGAATTTTATAATCTTACAGGGACAATGATCTCAACTATTATGGTTTTAAAGTGATTCATATTTTCTTTGTCTGAACAAAGCGAGCCTGAACTTCGATTTCATACTTCAAGATAAAAAAAATCTATCATTTTTCTATAAACTTAAATAATTGATTGAATTAGACAATATATGACGGAAATCCATTATTATTATAAAATAGAGGAGAGGAAGGAAGACCCACCACTTTCCCATGGATAATCAATATACCGTACACTTCAAGAAAGGAAGGAATACGGGATGGGATCAAGGTGGAATAAGATATAGGTAAGTCTTACTCCTGTGATGAGTATCGCCTTCCAGAACTTCAACTTGCAATTTTCCGCAGAACTTCGAATAAAGATTCGACACGTGTTTCGCCTCTAAACGAATAACGATATTGATTAACCGTGGGAAAATGGTGGGTCTTCCTTCCCCTCCTCCATTTTATAATAACTTAAATAATTGTTAATATATAATATATATATATACATATATTTTTGTAATTAGCTTAAAGTTTGTTTGTTTGTTATATTGAGGAAGTAAAACCCAATTATATATATTAATGAGTACTTTTTATTAAATCTTCCCAAGTTAGTTTAAGAAAAATGTAGCATTTTTCTTAAACTAAAAGGTCTGTTTCTTCCATTTCAATTAATTTTTTATTTGTTTCTCTAATACCATTTCCAATATTTTAATTCGGTTATTTATTTTTCGTTATTTATCTAAACCAAATAGATATTACGAAGAGAAAAAGACCTTGTCTGCATTTTTTTGTTGAGTCCATATGAGTCCTCCTACAAGCCATAGTTCAACTGCACAATAAGAGGTTGGCTCTGGGCATGGTGGCAACTGGCTGGGAGCAACTGGCCTCCTACGTCACGGTCACCAGACGAGTGGGCGCGCATATCGTTTCGTAATTTCCCTTTCTTGTTCAGATATAAAAGTTTATAAATTAATAGATTATATGTTATGTCTCAGATATACACATACATATACATACACATACAATACTAATCGCCCACCCCCATTTCTAAATCGGTTTTACTTCTTCCGTTAGAGGATTTGATAAAGTCAGTGATTTAACGGCTTACTTTCGAGTCACATTTTACCATAACAACTTTGTTAATTTTTTACCTAGATAATAATTATTTTGGTGATGGATGATGAAATAATCATCAACTTACTTAATATATATACAGCGTGTGACCTTTTATTTTGGGCAGGCCTTTTTCTGCATAAACCCTGCCCATTTTATCCGAAGGGATAGTAGGTCAGCGTGTAGCTCCATAACCCACTATATTCACTCCTCATTTCCATCGGGCCGGCGCTGGTAGCGCTTCTTTGACATCCGTAGCCGGCCCAGAGGGCTACCCTTGCCAATATCGTCTTCGTGGACACCTCGGCAAGAAACAACTGTGTTGTATTGCCGGGGTGACCACCCTCACGTAGTCGGCCTCCCTTTGGCGGACGAATCTCCGGCCCATCCACTCGCGAACGGCATGCGTCTATTGAAATAGATAAAAACAATAAAGTAGTCAACTTCTAGGTACAATATTAAGAATTTTACAAAACACATGAACATACATACATACATACACATACACATCATCACGCCATATCCCTTGCAGGGTAGGCAGAGAGAACAGAGTGCCAGAGAACTCTATCTCTGCATACTTCACTCGCTTCCTCAACATTCATAATTCTCTTCATACACGCTCGCCGGTTTCGGAGACTCTTGACTTCACCTTCCTTCAGTACATGACCGATCTGGTCTAGGTAGGTTAGTCTCGGTCTCCCTCGATACCTACATCCTTCCACTTTCGCATTGTATATCTTCTTAACCAGGCGTTCGTTCGGCATTCTTTCCACATGTCCGAACCATCGGAGCATTCCCTTTCGCATCTTTACACCAATACTCTCTTTCATACCTACTCGCTCTCTTACGTCGTCGTTACGAATGCGGTCGGTCAGCCTAACTCCACAGATTTTCCGCAGAGATCGCATTTCGACCGCATTAATTTTACTATCATACTCTTTTCTGCATACCCAACTCTCGCTTCCATACAGTAATGTTGGGACAAGCACTGCGTTATGTATTGCTACACGTGCCTTCTGGCTGAGGTGGTGGCTGCCGAAAAGTTGCCCCAACGCTCCGTTCACTCTATTTCCCGCATTCACTCTTCGCTCTATATCAGTGGTGTACCTTCCATCTCGGCTAAATCCACATCCAAGATATACAAATTCATCCACTTGCTCTAGTACATCATTACCTATTGTTACTCTTACATCTGTTCTGGTTTTATCTCTTTCAAAGACCATTATTTTGGTTTTGCTCACATTCACGCGTAGACCCCTTTTCTTACAAACTTCTGTCATTGTGTCGACTAGGGTCTGCAGGTCAGTCGCTGACTGTGCCAGCAGGACTGCATCATCTGCATAAAGCAGAGCAGTGACCACTGAGTCGCCCATCTGGACTCCCACATTCATATCGTTCAACCTTTGAAGACATTTATCCAGATATATGATAAACAGCCTGGCTGACAGAACGCACCCCTGCTTAACGCCGATATTGACGTCAAACCAAGGCGACATTCCATCATCCAGCCGCACACAGGCTCTACAGCCCATGTAACTGGACTGCACAGCCTGTAGCAGTTTACCGTTAATACCATACTCCGGTAAAATGTCCCAAAGTTCCTTTCGTACAACCGTGTCAAATGCTCTCTACAGATCCACAAAACTGCAGAAAACCCTCTGACCTAGAGCCAGATGCTTCTCCACAATGTTGCGCAGAGAGAACACTTGATCCATGCATCCCCTTCCACTCCTGAAACCTCCTTGTGTCTCACACAGTAAACCATCGGACACCATAAACATACATATATTAATTAAAACATATTATAATATAAAATAGACTAATTAATGAAAAAAAAATATTCGTACATAATACGTATAGATATTACTCAAGATGCCACAAGCAAAATAATAATTATCTTGTCCTTAAAATTTTGACCCACGCCGTAATGCTTCAACCAACAGCGATTTCCTTATTCTTATAGGTCTCGTGTACTACATTGTAATCACCTGAGGCTCTACCCAAAACTTCAGATAAATTATGTCTACAATCATGTTTTGTATTCAGAGATGGACTGGTCTGCAATCATTTGCTGAACCCTCGCATATTACAATACAGTATTGTGCGTATTACAATACATATAATACCAGGTGAGATTGGCTAATTTTAAATGGGTTTTATACATAAACACACAGTGATCGTTAACGACCAATTTTCACCTATTCATCATCAACGTCCTCACATTGTTTTCAATGGCGTTTTGATCAAGATAAATTTGGATAAATGACAATTTTATAGAGCTAATATCTTGAAATTTTAAAGTTATATTCATTTAATTTATAACACAGATTATTTAATATTATTATTATTGATTACTTATTTTTTAATAGTGGTAGGTCTACGCTGTTGACAATTTTTTGTCTACAGGCGCAGGCATCCGGGGTAGTACCACACTCTCGCAGATGATCGACATCTAGTGGCAACGTGCTATTGCGCTTCGTTCGGTGAACGAGAGAGCCGGAAGCCCAACTGGTTGGGTTTGGGGTTTATATTGGTAGGCAGCGGCCTAGCTATGCTCATGGTAATGCAAAGGTCCATGGGCGGCAGTAGCACTTACCATCAGTTGTGCTGCTTGCTCGTTCGCCACCATAAGTAATAAAAAAAAAACAGTTATTAAAACCAAACATTTATGAAGATATTGAAGGATATTAAATGCCTTTATTGTATATAAAAGGATTCTTTTCTAGGACACTAATACTAATTACGATCACCAACCCACCTACCATGCGTAACGATTATAACAGTTTCTCTCGAGGAAGCCTATGCTTAACAGTGGATTTATAATGATAGAGCTACGCTGTTAATAGTTTTCAGTCTGCAGCAGCCGGTCGGTCATTCTCGCAGAAAATCGACGTTTGAGCAATGGCAATAAGCATTTGCGCTACGTTCGGTGAGCGAGAGAGCCGTAAGCCTAACCGTCGGGGGGCGTTTGGGGTTTCCATTGATGGGCAGCGGCTTAGCTGTACCCCTAGTATTGCAAATGTCTATGAGCGGATATTACATTTACCATCAGGTGCGCTGCTTGCTCCTTTGCTACCACGTGTGCTTGTATATAGATAAATAGAATTATTTTATATTTTTAAACTAACAATATTTAATATAAAAAGAAAGTAAGTAATTAAGTTTATTTTTGTGTTGTTTTTTAATTACGATTTGCATATTTTATAGCGTATTGATGCTGTTATTTAGTCACGGGAGGGTCTGACTATTGAGTCACAGAAGGGTTGATTTATCATCTTAGTAATAAAATTGTAAATGTTAATACAAAACGATTAAGCGATACATCTTCGAGTCGATAAAATAAGTAAAAATTCAAGCCGTCTCTAAATCACATGGCTATTTAAATATATTACCAATCCTACTATCCACCTACTAACGATGATAATAATTATAAAAGGACATATTATATTCATATAAAGCAATTAATACGAACAATTCTGCATTCTTACAAAATTTTGTAACGATAAGTGAACTAAAATAACTTAGTTATTTAAATATATAAAGGGAAAATATTAAGGAAAAACCTGGACGCTTCGACAAATTTTGTGACGATCTATAAACTATACCAATCAAGCTCTATGAGGCGGAATTTATAGTATATGGATATGATGTTTGATTTATAAAAATAAAAAAGGTAATATTAAAATATTAATATTATTATTATATTATTTTCCTGATAGTTTTGGTTATAAATATTTGATTTTTATATAATTGTATAAGAGAATTTGTAAGTATAGTGATGGCAGGTTTGAAAGTTTTGTTTAGAAAGTCTTACTTTTCGACTATCAGCTCGACTGGATGTTCTTATACAGACAACCAACTATCTGAAATTATTAAATATTTCCATATTAGTTTTCGTTTTCGGATATTTTTTTTTCATTTCAGATATACGATAGTTTAAATTACGATACGAAACTCCATAGCATCCTTACTCTGAATAATTTTACATAGATTTTGATCCCGTGAGATCCGAAACAACAGGTTGGTACTTAAGTCATTCCGCCAATCATGTAATCGTTTTTTTTATTTCTAATTATTAGAATAACTATTTATGAAAGATATATAAATTTACACTAAAATAACTACATACAGGATTTCTTGTAAAAGTTTATGAGTAAGTACGACTTACAACATCGTATGAAGTTTTAACAACCAACTTCTAATGGGTGTGAAACTTGAGTAAGAAACTATTATTGGATCTTGATAATATTAAATATACCTTCATTTCATTCATATTTCATATATATTCAAAGCTTTTCTTTACAACCAATTTCACCGAAGTTAATGATTCAATACTAATCAGTTCAATTAATTATTCCGCCGCCATAATTATGATGAGTGAAGATTTATTTATATTCGAATTACATTATTACATGCCAAAAGCGTCTGTTTTTATTGTTTATGGTAGCAAACTAGCAAGCAGCATACCTGATGGTAAGTATTACTGCCGCTCATAGACCTTTGCAATACCAGGGGTATAGCTAAGCCGCTGCCTACCAATAAAAACCCGAAACCCACCCAGAAAGTTGAGCTGCCGACTCTCTCGCTCACTGACCGTAGCGCAATAGTACATGGCCATTACTTAGGCGTCGATCCTCTGCGAGAGTGTGATACTACCCTGGACGGGCCGGTCCGCTGCTGTAGACAGTAACTATCAACAGTGTGGCCTACCACTATAAAAGTATGTATAGATTATATTATTTTACTTAATGACATCTGATCTCTCTCTACCTCGTATGGCGATGGGATAAGAAGACAGTTATCGTCACCCCTTTTTTCTCCGTCACCATTCTCCTACTCTAAAAATACATATTGTATCGACTCCAAGTACTACTCTTCTTTCATAGTACATATTATAAAAGTTATTGACAATAGTTTTATGACCGGCCGCCTGCCAGACGTCAACCCTCCTTTTTTTTTTTCATTCAACTCGGACGCTCCAACAGTAGGCCTACTAGCCTCGCCCTGATATCATTCTACTGTGGGAGAAAGCGCGCATAGTGTCGGCGCCGGCTTCCTGGTCGTGGCCTGCGCAGACGTCAACCCTCCTTGGGGATGTAATTGTTAACCAAACGGCATCATATGGAGTTGGCC
The DNA here is from genome assembly GCA_905163515.2 of Lymantria monacha. Classification (NCBI taxonomy): domain Eukaryota; kingdom Metazoa; phylum Arthropoda; class Insecta; order Lepidoptera; family Erebidae; genus Lymantria; species Lymantria monacha. The sequence continues at coordinate 7,165,321 of LR991087.1, forward strand.
CAGGTGGTTATAAGGCTCTTAATCGTCTTCTACGACATCCACAAGCAAAATAAGGGTTGGTAGTATTCGGAGCCGCTACCACACAGCTACCCTTTTGTTTCCATAGGATTTGTAACAATCAGCTGAGGGGCCACGAGAATGAACAGCAGAGGCCTTCTAAGAATCGTAGAACATCTTACTAAGATCACCAAACCACTCTTTAAGTGTGGTGATTATGGCAATATCTCTACAAAAAAAAATATATCTGGTTATGTAGCAACCTATGGAGAGGCTATATCCAGTAGTAGACGAGGAAAGACTTAATTACTAGAATGATGATGAATTATAACTAATAGTAAACGCTTATATAAACGTGGCTTGTATGTAGTGAAATCTTTGAACGTGATATTTCTTCCGTGTGGTGACGGAGTAAGAATACAATTCACCACCCCCTATCTTACCTGTTGGTGATCGTAAGAGATGACTAAGGGATATAAAACGCATATAACTTTTATGCAAGAGAAAAAGGAAACCAAACTTGAAACAAAACCTATACCAACACGACTGACCAGCGTGGTATACGAGGTCAATTTCCCTTTCATTATGGAAAAGGCTCGAGCCCAACAGTGGCACATATATGCATGATCTGAGACGATGACAATGATGATGATTTTCACCTCTTCTAAACGTCAGATTAATTTGAAAATTTTCACTTATCAAGGACCGATGACAATGCTTTAAATAACTTGTCATACCATCCTTAGAGGATTCGTGTTTTTTCTTATATTCGTGGCTGATATTTCGGCATGACTCGATAGATGTCGCTATTCTTATTATCTGCATCGCACTTTTTACTTCGGTTATCTTCAAAAGCATGTCTTTTTTAGTTTTTTGAACTATTTATTTTATTTACTTGAATATGTCTCATATAAAATAAAATGGCACGTATTTATCATGTAAATTCTAATCAGATCTTTAATATAGAGTATATTAACATTTTTAATAAACAACACAAGTCTTTCACCTAAAATACGCGTTGTTCATTCTGTAGTTATTGACAGCCGTTATTGTAGCCCTTTACTTAACTTAACAATTAAAGGAAACTCTTGGTAACTAATCAGAAATTTCATTACCCACCCCAATTGGTAGACCCTAGTATAACCTTTTCGTGCCCTTACCCATATATAAATATCATATTTCATCGAATAAAAAAAAGACACAGCTCTAAGAAAAAGAACAGGTCTACTAATATTTTTCATTACATTTATGTCAGTAACGCAAATGTGGTTTACCTATAATAATTTAAGATAAAGTTGTATAAATATGTAATTTATAAAATTTATTGCTACTATTTACGCATAAAAATTCTAGACCTTTTTACCAGCAACGAGTATCTATGTTAATATTTTATTTAGGTATTACCCTATTTATTAGTATTGGCATTCCAATTTCTGTGAAGTAGCTAATTAAAACAACATGGTAGATGATAAGCAGGATACTAATGATGGCTTATATCGAGTATTATATATTCTATGGAATTCAAATTACTGAAATTTAGCATTTAATATGTTTGATTATTTATAAAAATCCGATTACGAGTAAAAAATGATGGTCACAAGTGGAATTCGAACCTATACCTATTAAAAATCCGTACCAATCGTGCTGCCACTTACACCACCGTGTACTATTGTAGGTCATTCAAATCTCGCATCGTATTATATTTTCGTCTTTATAATGTGTAAAAAATGTCAGGTAGATGGCACACGTCTACTTAAGAAAGAGGAAAATATAATACGGTGCGAGAATTGAATGTCCTACAATAGCTCGCGGTGGTGTATGTGGCAGCACGATTGGAACGGATTGCCAATAGGTGTGGGTTTGAATCCCACTTGTGACAGTTATTTTTCGCTCGTAATCGAGTTTTTATAAATTCTATGAAATTGATATACGATTTATGAAATATAAATTCCAATACGTGTTTTGATAGATTTAAAATATAATGTATCAGTCTTAAAAATCCTGCAGTGATAAAAATCACGTTAGGGAAGACCAGTAGAATAGACAGCGTTTACCTGGAGAATTATAACTTCAATTGTGATCATTAACCCGCCTATTAAGCGTACCTAACGAGTAAAGCATAGCCGTAGACCAGTCTGGACGAGGCAGTACTACATTTTAGCAAAAAATCAATATCTAAGCAGTGAATATGGTGTTACACTTCGTTCGGTGAGCGAAAGGGTGGCTTCGTAAGCAGCGGTCTAGCAACCCTTGTATTGCTAAAGTCCATGAGTGGTACTAACACTTACCTTCAGGTGTGCTGGTAGCTCGTTTGCTATCATCATCATTCTCCTACTCTTATGCTAATTACTTGGATTCGATACAATATGTACTCTTCTTTCATAGCACATATTGTAAAAGTTATTGGCAATAGTTTTATGACCGGCTGCCTGCCAGGCGTCAACCCTCCTTGGTAATGTAATTGTTGACCAAACGGCATCAGATGGAGTTGGCACATGTTATAAGGCTCTTAGTCATCTTTTACGACATCCACGACTAAAGTAAGGGTTGGTAGTATTCGTTGCCGCTACCACACGGCTTTTGCTAGCTCTTTGCTACCATAAGCAATAAAATAAAGCGTAATCCCTCTTTATGAAGAAACCTACGTCCAGCAGTGAATGTTTTGTAGGCCAATGGTGATATATTCAAATCGTACATAACTCAATTGTTTGCTTAATTCAAAATTGTCAAAGTCTGAAAAATATATTTAACCGACTTCAAAAAAGGAGGAGGTTCTCAATTCGTCTGTATTTTTTTTTAACGTTTGTTAACTCATAACTTTCGACTGAGCGAAGCGATTTTAATAATTCTTTTTTTATTTAAAATCTGGTGCTTTCCGTGTAGTTCTATAAATCAATTTAGTCCAGTTCTGACAACAGCATCCATGAGAAAACCATATAAATCTAAAATTAGCATTAAGTATGTGTGACAAATGAACGAGTAACTCAAGCCCCGCTACTAATAGAACAACCTATGTGTGTCTGTAAAACTAAAAAGTAAAAAATAAAAAAAAACTACGTTTAAAAAAACCGACTTCAAAAACTGAAAAGTACAAAATAACTTAAAATACTATCATTTGTATGTGCTATCTATTGATAGGTTTGAAGTCAGTGCCGGTGTCGGTACCTTTAGTGTAGGAATTTCATTACAGTAAGTAAGCTGTTTATAATTTTGTTTAGGGCTTGGTACCGATTTCAAACCTATCAATAGCTAGCACATACAAATCATAGTCTTTTAAGTTATTTTGTACATTTTAGTTTTTGAAGTCGGTTTTTTTTTTAAATTTGAGACAACTAATTGTGTTTGTCAAATCAAAGTGAAACAGTGTAACTTTAATATAAATTTATTACTTTCAACAAAAACAATATACATATAAATAAAATATGAATAATTAAATTTTGAACTCCTTGGCCTGTCACCCTTCAGTGAGGACATATCAAATTGCACCCCAATTTTACGTAGTCAAACCGTTCGAGCGTTGTCCATGGACCATAAACTTGGCACAAGTCCATAAAACTTGCAAAAAAATCTAGTGAACAAATAAATGTCCGTCGTCTGTTTTGTCAAATCTGTGCAGTACGTGTGCTCTTCGGTAAAGCGTGGAGCGGCGCGAACTGATTTTATAGCGCCATAAAATCTCGTGAAACGCGCCCTTAAATCACAACGCTACATCGTATTTCATCGTTTTGGTTGTCAATGTTTATTTTATATCATATTTTACAGATCCCTCTCGTATAAATCACGCTCGGATTGATATACATTAAGGTCACGTACATTTGGCAGAACGCTTAGTTTGAAACGCCTTCCAACTCACGACGTGTTGCGTTGACAAGTGATAGCTGTTCGTTGGCCTGTCTCATGTTTTATATCTACAGTGTATTGTTTTAACGTTAAGTGGAAAATGTTATGTTCAATGCACTCAAAGAATATCATATAAATCGAAGGAAATAAATACGATATTGGAGTCTAATATTCAATGATATAAATAAGAATCGAGTAGTGATCCTACCCTTGTAAGAGATTGAGGGTACTACACAATAATAGGGTTAAGTATATGTCAATAGTGAGTACCTAATTTGATGGAGGGTATCGTTGAAAAAGACCCTTAATGTGACGTAATCTTGCTAGAGATTGGCCACTTTACTACGAGACGGGGAGCCTTTCATTGAATTCCATTGTTATTCAGAAGCCCGTCATTCGGAATCAGAGCTAATCTCGGTGATATTTTTTAATTTGTCTTTCACGAAGTTTTGTCTTCGAAAACATTTAAATAATGTACTATTATGAAATTAAAAAAAAAATATAAGGATTTAATAACTTTCATTTTAATATACCGATGTTAAGAATACTTTAGCAATACAGCCATGATAATCATGTGTTCTCCCATGATCACGATTTAAAACTTGATCTCAGATATAAAAATAGTTTAGATATAAATATATTTCATGTACTTATAGAAAAACTTCATAATGATATTATAATATAAAACTTTGATAAAATCCTATGCGACTCTGTCAGACTATTGAGGTAGTGGGTGCCACCAAAGACAAGGACCGGGTACCGATGGCCCACTCGCACAGCGAAAGAAAGTGTGAGAAAGTAATTGTTAACCAGACGGCATCAGGTGTAGTTGGCCTTATATCCAATAAAGCTTTTAGTCATTTTTTGCGACATACACCTAAATAAGGGTTGTTAGTATTCGTAGTCACTAACCATACTTATAGCATTAAATTTTAGAAATTTTCTCTAATAATAGAAATTTATTATTGCTTATATGTAAATGCTTTTAATGACAACGATATATCCATCCATTAGCCTACTGATGTGTACTATTACATACAAACATCGCTATAATAGTTTAATACAAGGTGAAAGTGGACCGCTCCCGAAAACAAAGACAGGTGACTCTCCTAGTCCTACTTGTAATAAGGACTAACTTCTACTTCTTCGTCTTTTCTCATCTGAGTGTAGTTACGTATTTTTTATCGAGTTATCGTTACATGACTCTGTCCTAATACGATGCAAAGTGAAATAAACTTAAAAATAATTGTGAAAAAAATTTTTTTTTCATCCTGATCGATTTTTTTTCTAGCCTATTTACAAGTAGGACTAGTAGGGTTACCAGTCTTTGTTTTCGGGAGCGGTCCCCTTATACCCTGTATAAAAATAATTCTTACAACATTTGTATATTTATTAATTTGATCAAAAAAAATGAGAAAAAAAATACCGATCGAATTGAGAACCTCCTCCTTTTAGAAGTCAGTTAAAAAGAACTAAAGTTTTATATTTTCACTTAACATTGTCAAAATTGTGTTAAGAAAGTTTTCTAATAATAAGTAACTATGTCATAAAAGTCGTAAATCAATCTATAAAATTATGAGATTGGTAACATTAATAACAAAAATGATAAAAGTTTCGTATTCGCTATCTATCTAGTGTACTTGTTGTTATTTGTGAAATAGCGTCACTTGAGATTTATGAGTTGCTTTTGATAACTATCTGATTTAGTTAAAACTTTATTCTTTAAGAATACATAGATTAATAGCTAAAATTTAGATATATTTTTATCAACAGTGCTATTTGATTAAATTACATTTAAAAATCGAATTTATTTTTTCATTATTCATTTTATATTGTATACTTCTTCTATAGTAAGTATGTACATATTGGCCGCGGGTGATTGGACAGGAGAATTAGTCCGTCACCCGCCAAGAAGCTGGCTGCGTGAGGAAAAACTAACGTCCTCCCCGATTGGGACGTTGGTCAAGGAGAGTGTACTCATCGGGTTCAGTCGGCCCGGCCACTGACGTCAAGTTCACGCTGCTCCGGTGGTCGGTTCAACGACGAGGGGGGGTTGGGTTACGGGTGTGCCTGCTTACACCCCTCTGTCGCCCCGGATGGAGTGGTGCGAGGAGTGCGCCGACCGTAGCCCACACAAAAAAAAACAACTAATTGCAAAAGTTTTTTCGATAGTTTTATGATCGGCGACTGCCTAAGATCAAGTATGTAATCTGTATAATTAATCAGTAGTGGTAGGGCCATCACTATCTACAGTCACAGGCCGGTCAATCCAGGATAGCCACCAAATTTGCCACCATAAGCAATAAAAAATATCCTCCTTCGAAATGTAATAGTTAACCTGACACCATCTCATGGACTTGTCCTAAGTCGACGTTAAGCTCTTAGTGCTTGTAACAATACATTTCAGATTTCTAGTAGTAATGTTGACTAAAATTCCTTCAAAAACTTCTCTACGCCTATAGGATTACTCGGAAATGGAACCATAATATAATTCTTACCTAAAACAGAACATACGCAGCTCGCGAAGCTAATACAAACAAATGTTCCACTGAACATGTTTCTTAAAATTGAGAATAAAGTAAGTAAAATGTGACCGTTGAGAGCCCTTTGCGTCCTTTGCGTCTCGTCCTTGATAGCGTAGATCGCGTTGTGGTTCTGAGTAATGATCTTCATGTTGTATGTTACAAGTTCAACCTCTACGCAGGATTTTTTTTGTATGATTCTCAAATGATTGCTTCTTAGTCTGTATTTTATTTGTATCTGTTAATAGTATATTTTTTGAAATACCTATCCTTGGTATGATGAGTAGAGATCATCATCATCATCATCACAGCCCATATATATCCCACTGTTGGGCTCGGGCCTCCTCCGTAATGGGAGGGAAATTAACCTACTATACCGCGCTGGTCAGACGTGTTGGTCTAGGGTTTTGTTTCGAGTTTTCCTTCTTTCACATAGATGTTATATGCGTTTTAGATCCCTTAGTCGTCTCGTACGATTACCCATGGGTAAGATATTGGGTAGTATTCTTATTCCGTCACCACACGGAAATAGTATATATATGAGTAGAGATCTTCTAAATAACAAAAAATGAATAACAACCGAGCCTTACTTATGTTCATTACTTTACGGTGATCACATTAGTATTTAAGTAGCTAATTATTATTTTCTATTTTTATACTAGGCAACATCATGATTTCAGTTAGATCTTTTTTTTTTTGGTAGGTTATGATCTGGGTACACGCTATCCGTTCTGTCCGGGGCGAGGAAAGGGCGGCGCGTCGCTCCTTAACCCACCGTATTTCTAATCGGGCTGTCCATAGGTACCGCTTCCTTGAAACCTGTGGTCAGTCAGGTGAGTTACCCTTTCGGGTACCATTCCTCGTCGACGGTCAGCCTTTTTTTTTTTTTTTTTTTTTTTTATTGGTGGGCTATGGGTGCGTCTCGCCCCGCTGAATCGGTCCGGGGTGACGGAAAGGCGGCGCGTGACCCCATAGACCCACCGTAAAACCTTCTCTCTTCACCGTGCGAGCGGACCACCGGTACTCGATTTTAACTTCGGTGGCCGTCGACGGTCAGCCTCCCAATGGGTGACGGTTCTCCGGTTCAGTCACTCGCTGCCTCGGCTAAGCAGCATTTGGCACAGGTGCTCACGCCTGCGCCACCCCAGGCGCCGGCAGCGGAGCGTGTCACCGAAGAAGATTTCCTCTCGGACCTGCCCCACCACCTCCTGACACAATTGTCTCGTGGAAGGCAGCGACCGCGTCCCAGTTCCTGACGCTACCGACAACGGCAAACACACACAAGAAATTACAAGAAAATCCGTCCAGCCGTTTAGGAGGAGTTCTGTGACATACACACGTACAGTAGAATTGTATATATAAAGATAAACCTATTGGTTTGTTACAATACATTATAGATTATATACATAAGAAATACTATTAGATAAAAGCATAGGCAAAGTTGCTTTGCAAAATCCTTCTGTATTAAAATTAAAAAAAAAAAAAAATAAACCAAGTTGAATAGCTTTTAGTCACTGTTGTTCTTTACGGGCGTGGTTACTACCAGCTGTCGGCATCTCGAATACAGAAGCAATTTCAAAATTTAATTTCGTTGCTGCACTGTATACCCACGTGAATACTGCAAACTTAATATAACAATATGCTAACAAGATAAGGAATTGAACTCGGTATGTCTTGACCTGATTTAAATGGTTCGGTAAAATAAGATGAGTTTATCCGATGTATAAATACAGTAGTTTCTCTATTCCATGTAGTATTTCTAGGAGTATATATTATTATATTATCTTATAACTAGCTTTCACCAGTGGTTTCGCTCACATTGAAGCCCTAAAATAAATATCAGAGATCATAATATATATTCCGATAGAACTGAATCAATGTGATTCAGTATTTAAAATTTACTACATACAATGAAACTTCAGGGTTACTACCCTCCGTATTATTTTAATAATAAGAATCCTGTGTCCTTTTTAATACCTCGAAGATTATGTATACAAAGTTTCATGATAATTGGTTAAGTAGTTTTGGCATTAAAACGTAACAAACAAATTTACATTCACATTTATGGAGGGTTGACGTCTGGTGCCACCGAAGACAAGATGATTTATAATAGTGGGATTTTAAGTTTAGAATATTTACTATGATAGAGTTTCTTATAAATATAATAATTAAGAAATAAAAAATAAAATAACTATGGAGATTAATTGCAAATATTTTAAATACTGGGGGACTGTATAAACTCACTTCAGTACAAATCTAAAAAAAAATAATCCCTTGATATAATCGCAATGTTCCCAATAAAGGTTTAATTAAAAATTTTAAACCATTCTTAAGGTTTATAAGGAATTTAGTCCAATACACACGTACAGAAGAATTATAAAAACGCTTAATATATCTGAACGGTGATGAGTTAAGAGTAAAATAACTAGCATCTTTTTATTTTTTTAAGACCTAGCCCTTAGGCAATAATCCTTTTATTGATTTTACGAATATTTAATTTAATGAATACATATTACACCTAGATAATAGTTTTTGGATCGCACAAATAACTACTTAGAAATCCAATCCTTGATATTGGCACAGTAGGTTGATATCTTAACCATTCATCATCATCATCATCATCATCACAGCCCATATATGTCTCACTGTTGGGCTCCGGCCTTCTCCGCAAAAGGAGGGAAATTAACCTACTATACCGCGCTGGTCAGACGTGTTGGTATAGGGTTTTGTTTCGAGTTTTCCTTCTCTTGCAATGATGTCATATGCATGTTATATCCTTTAGTCGTCTTTTACTATCACCCACGGGTAAGATAAAGGGTTGTGAATGTATTCTTACTCAGTCACCACACGGAGAATGATCTTAGATCTTAATTAACTATTATGACGACGGGACGTGGCCATACGGCCATGTGTTGGGGTGTCGGGGATTGAATGCCATCAGACGATCTCCCCGGCACCCTGTAAAAGCGCGGTTGGGGCCGCTGTGGTTTTAGTGGGTATTTCGGTCGCACGGTGGCCGGTGAGTCCCACACAAGTCCTCCCATCCTCACAGGTGGGGGGGATAGTGCGCAAATGCATTTTTACAGCATGAAAAAAAAAAGATCTTAACTATTACGCCAGTCAAATTGTACTTTTATAGCACGCTGATCAGGTTTAGGATCTCATTTCAAGTTTCCTTCTTTTCTGTTTGCGTTCTCTAATTCTTTATGATCAACCTACAAGAAAAGAAGGGGTGGTGACCATTGGATTTTTTTAGTTCGCACATCATATTAGAGTACGCTAAGTTCCTTCATATTGAGGGGGACACGCAATAGTTACACTTATGTTGAATGAGAATATATTTAGTCATTTTTATCTTAGCTCATGTAAGTCCCCTGCTGGATTCTGGTCTCCTCTACAATAGGAAGGAAATTGACCTACTATACAACGCTGGTCAGACAAATTGGTATAGGAATTTATTTCGACTTTTCTTTCTCTTACATAGATTTCAGATAATTCTTGTTCGTTATTCGAATTTTGTCTCGATTTCATAATTCAAACTTTTCTCAAGTGGGATTAGTTCGTTCCCGATGAGAATTCAAGATCAGAATTATTATCTCGATTTTGTGATCTATTTATATGACGAGAACTAATCTCCCAATAGTAGGCTCTTACAACATCTAGAGAGAAAAGGGGGGGGGGGGTATAGTCACTATAAGGAGAGGTAGGAGAGGAATTTTTAAATGGCTATATGTAAGGTACATGATACAGTTGTATCTCAATTAGTTACAAAATAATTACTATTAGAAGCTAAAAACGTTGTTAAGATCTTTATTTAGGAGCTACTAATTCTATTTGAAATTAAATATTTCTTTGCAGATTTATTATTAAGGTATCTTGTCGTCTAGTAATGGGATAAGGAATGCAATATGTCTCCATCTATCATGCTCCTTTGGGAGTCATAAAGTGCATTACATTACCATTGCAGTATCTAATATAAAAGTGTTAACTTTACAGATGAAGACTTAAAATTAAAGAAAAAAAAATATCATCATCATATCAGCTCACAAGCGAAATTGTTATACTATATTACGCTAGTCAAACGAAAAAAGGGTTTATTTCGAGATTATTTCTCTTGCAGTGATATTATTTACATAATATATCCCTTAGTCGGTTTTTACGACATACAAGAGCAAGATAGGTGATAGTGAATTGTATTTTTACCTCATCATATCACTTAAAATTGGTAATAATAATTTATTTAAAAAAAAATGGTTGTCTGTAAAATCGGTTTATGGACGATAGTTTAACGAGACAACGTCATAACAAAACATTGATGAAATGACTATAGCGAAAGCGTACAATTAGCGTAACGGAACATTTTCGTGCATGCAGCCAGCTTTTTTTTTTGTGTGTTTTTTTAGCTGTTAGCCGCAGATGGCTTTGACAGCTTTACACGGACTATGGGTGAGCGCTGAGGGTTCTCAACCCGATTGAGGTAAGCTAAGCGACATCGCCCAAGGGCTCCCCCTGTGGGGAACGGACCTCGGCGGATATTTATGCATAATGGCCTCGCGAGCCGTGTAAGCTCTTAATTAAGCGAGTGTGATATCGTCGTCGTTATCGTCGATGACGTGCCGCGGACGTCGGATTTTTGAATTACGAGAGGGCGTGTAGGAAGCCGCCCTAACCACTAATGGGTTGAGGTGTGTCATGGCCGAGTCAAAGTAGCTCTGGGAGCACAGTTTCATAAATTGCTTGATGGTCGGTAGTTCGAGGTCGACATGAATATCGACGTTTCGTATGAACCACGGTGCTCCCGTAGTTCGGCGCATGAACCTATTTTGAAGTGTCTGTAGTCTGTGGATCCTGGGTGCCTTAATATGCGCGAACACTATGCTAGCATAGGTCATGATTGGCCGTATGCAAGCGGTGTATAATCGGACCTTGCTGCTCAAGGTTAATTTAGACATAGCATTTATTAAACTATGGAGGCATCCCATCACGAAAGCCGGACGCGCGTGGACTTGCGTTATGTGAGGGGTGAAGCTGAGTCAGTCGTCAAGGGTTACACCTAGATATTTGACTTGCCTGCTCCAAGTAACAGGCTTATTAAACATTTTAAGGGGCGGAATGCTATCGATAGAGTAGGTACGGGCATTTCGACGTATGAACATGACCGCCTGACTCTTATTGGGGTTGATTTCTATTCTCCACTTCCTAAACCAATTGGCTAGGGCGGTACCGCTGTTTGGAGAGTTGCTACTGTTGTCGGGATCTTACCTGCACAGAAAAGTGCGGTGTCGCCAGCGTAAAGCGCTTTATGAACTCTATTAAATTTGGGCATATTGATAGCGTATAGCGTAAATAGAAAAGGGGAGAGGACCGAGCCCTATGGGACACCGGCCTTGATAGGATGGGAGATAAACAACGTCCCTTCCACCCTGTAGCGAAAGCTGCGATGACTTAAGTAGTCATGTATGATTAAAATTAGATAGTCGGGGATCTTAAGACGATAAAGTTTGTAAATCAGGCCCTCGTGCCACACTTTATCGAATGCCTTCGCTGCATCTAGGAAAATTACAGCCGTGGATCTGTTCATATTGGACTGACCACTTATGTATTCTACTACTCTGGGAACTTGCTGCACACAACTGTGCCCAGCACGAAAGCCAAATTGCACGTCTGGGATGAGGTTGTTAGCCTCGGCGAATGTTCTTAGTCTACTGAGGACTATACGTTCGTAAATTTTGCCTAACCCTCTCAGTAGACTTATCGGGCGGTAACTACTTGGTTCGGTACGTCGCTTGCCGGGTTTGTGGATTCCGATTACCACGGCCTCTTTCCATTGAGGGGGAAAGATGTTATTGTTGAGTGTTGCATTGTAAATGCAGCACAATATAGTAATGAGGTGCGCGGGGAACGATTTAATAACTCTAATAGAGATACCGTCCGAACCAGGGGACAAGCAGCCAGCATTCATCGATTTATTAGACGTTGTCACGTCAAAAATCATTGTATTACATTACAAATTAAACTTTTTTTCTTGTTCAAAGAAATTAGTGTGTTTTACAAATTAAATATAGCGTTCATTTGATTAAACGTTGTTGATATATTGCTCTGATAATGGAGGCACTGATTCATTAATTAGATGCTCTGAACGTATACTGGTTATTGATTCAGAAGCTAGGTAAATAAATACGGTGCTTCAACAATATTTAACGAAGTTATTCTAAGTTTTACACATCGCTTACATTTTTATACATTCAAATATTAATCACCGATTTATTCCGCTATTGAAAAGATTTTTTGAATAGATATTGTCATAATTTCCGCAGTTAATTTGCAGATTGCAGTTCATGTTATAATTTTCCCAGCAGAGTACTTTCGCCCTGTGCTAATTGCCATGGTGACATAATGTATTCTTACCACGATACACAGATTTAAGGTAAAGGCAACTAACGTTTATACAATTTGCAAAGATTTAGTTTGAGGTTTTTTTTTTTTTATTTTTTTTTTATTGTTCTAAGTCATCATGAACTTAGTCTAAATTACCCCTGACTTCATCAGGGACGTAAATTAGTTGTGATAATTTAATAGCAGTTACAATAAAAGGTAGAAAAAAATTGAAAGAATACATAGTAACATTATAAGAATTAAAATAAATTTAACAAGGAAATATGGAAAATAATTATGCTATTTAGTTTGAGGTTGCACCGTTCCGCGTTGAGATCCGTATATCGTAACCTACCGTGCGCCTCGCGTTATCAATATGATCACTAAAAAGGGTTTATTATAATCACAATCATCATCACCATCATCATCATCTCAGCTCATATATGTCCCACTGTTGGGCTCGAGCCTCCTCCATAATGGAAGGGAAATTGATCTACTATACCACGCTGGTCAGACGTGTTTGTGTGTGTGTTGCATAGATGTTATAGGCGTTTCATATCACTTAGTCGTCTCTTACGATCACCCACGGGTAAGATAGGGGGTGGTGAATGGTATTCTTACTCCGTCACCACACATATAGTATTATAATAATAATATAAATTCAAGAACATCTTTTTAGAATTATGAATCCTCATACAAAAATCTTCTAAGAAATATGAATTATGATAGTTCTAGGAAAAAAAAAAATGTTTTTTTATGTTTAGGGGATTGTTAAACAAATTATATTACATTATTTTTATTGATTTTATCGCGTTTGTAGGTATTTGATTTTTATTTTGTCGATGTTTCGATCACTTTTCAGCGTTCATTATCACGGGAGTATCCTATAGTCGAGGCCTAACACTCCTATAAAATAAAATACATAAAAAAATGATATATTATTGTTTTTATAAAAACCCAATTACGAGCGAAAAATGATTGTCATAAGTGGGATTCAAACCCACACCGTAACACCGTAATTCCATTCCAATCGTGTTGCCATTATCACACCACACCACGCATATTATTGTTTTTTTTTTATAAAAAGTTTTATAGGCCGAAGATGATTTTGTATCTGCTTTGTAGTAAAAAAAAAAATAGGAATTAAATAATAGGCATAATACACATCTGATACAAACATTAAATACCTAAGAATAGTGATAACTAAGCCTTAATATTAGTTGTCGCTTACATATGTCAATAGATCAACAAAGCATATTAATTATAGTAAGCTTTAATTTGAATATTAAAGGCTTCTGTGCACACAACTCTTCTATTGAGGGTAAACAGTGTTTAAAGAGAAAGTCGTAATTATAGCAGACAAGACAAAGCGTTGAAAGGATAAGCGATTACTGAGCTGAGACGGAAACTATTGAATAAACAAGTGAGCAGCCATCCGTCACCGTAGCCGTTTTCTGATGCGTCAACGTACAAAATAACAGGCAAAAGTCAGTAGTGAAAGTAGATTTTTATTTTTTTTTTTTGTTGAACTCTGAAACACTAAGTTAGAATGGGACTCGATAACTCTACGTGCGAACCCTTTCGGCCTTTTGAATACATCATTAGCACTATATTATGTAACATGAGTGGTCCGTCTGATCGTTTAGCTTTTCAAGTTCCAAACTGCTTTTTCTTTCTCGATGCATTTATATATGTATGTCACACCAACGCAATAGAAGTAATAAGTAAAAGAAATAGCTTAATATTTTGTTGATAAAAGTAATTTATTAATTATTTTTTGATGGAATCGACCGTCATCATCATTCTCCTACTCTTATCCCAATTATTTGGGGTCGACACAATATCTACTCTTCTTTCATAGTATATATTGTAAAAGTTATTGGCAATAGTTTTATGACCGGCCACCTGCCAGACGTCAACCCTCCTTGGGAATGTAATCGACCAATTTGACGTTTTTTTCTTTTTCTTTATATCTCACTCACTCATTTAAGATAGTGTATCCTATTATCAAACACATATGTATTTTCTATACGGTAAGTAAAACAAACTAGCTTACTATATCACGGTGGCCTGCTGGTTTGAGTATACTTTAAATTTAAAGATATTTTTTATTGTCCAATATTGTTGCCTACATTTTTTTTCGTATTCTCATGGCAATAGTATCACATTTTATCTTAAATGGTTAACATATCTTAATTATTAAGGAACGTAACCATATTACGTGATCCATTTTTTAACCCCCTCATATTACAGAGGTCCAATTTTACCCAGTCACCATCCCACTGTTGGGCTCGAGCCTCCTCCATAATGGAAATTGATTTACTATATCACGCTAGTCAGACGTGTTGGTATAGGGTTTTATTACGAGTTTTCCTTCTCTTGCATAGATGTTATATGCGTTTTATATCCCTTAGTCGTCTCTTACAATCACTGACGAGTAAGATATGGGGTAGTGAATTGTATTCTTACTCCGTCACCACAAAGAAAATTTTTGGTCAGTATATTTCAGAGAAAAATCACAAATAGGGAATTATCAAGATTTTAATAACTACAAAAGAATATATCTTCATCATCATCATTGTCATCTCAGCTCGTATATGTCCCACTGTTGGGCTCGAGCCTCCTCCATAATAGGAGAGAAATTGACCTACTATACCACGCTGGTCAGAAGTGTTGGTCAAGAGTTTTGTTTCGAGATTTTCTTCTCTTGCATCATTGTTATATGCGTTTTATATCCCTTACTCGTCTCTTACGATCACTCACGAGTTAGATATGGGGCAGTGAATTGTATTCTTACTTCGTCACTACACGGAAAATCTTATTGGCCTGTATATTTTTGGTATTTAAAAAAAAATCACAAATAGAGAATTATCAAGATTATAATAATTACAAAAGAATATATCTTACAATGAAATAAATCATAATTCCTTTATTCTATTATAGTACATATAGGTATTTATTAATGCTATGTTAACGGTATCAAATGATAAATATTTGGTAAACCTTTCAACAATGTAAACAATAGATATGAAAGTCAAACAACAGACTCAAATAATTCATTATGTTTAAGCCCGGCTAGGGCACTTACACATTGTCAATTTTGCATAATATCAAGACTATTTCTTAATTATAATATTATATTATTAGTTAATTTATTAATAAAACCCAATTTGAATATTTATATCCTACCTGGTATATTTGAAGCTGATATATTCTGGTATATTCCGTGTGGTGACGGAGTAAGAATACAATTCACCATCCCTATCTTACCTGTGGGTGATCGTACGAGATGACTAAGGGATATAAAACGCATATAACATCTATGCAAAAGAAGGAAACCTCGAAACAAAACCCTATACCAACACGTCTGACCAGCGTGGTATAGTAGATGAATTTCCCTCCCATTTTGGAGGAGGCTCGAGCCCAACAGTGGGACATATATGAGCTGAGATGATGATGATGGTGATGA
Source organism: Lymantria monacha (assembly GCA_905163515.2). NCBI lineage: Eukaryota > Metazoa > Arthropoda > Insecta > Lepidoptera > Erebidae > Lymantria > Lymantria monacha. Next base: position 7,181,524 of record LR991087.1, read on the forward strand.
TGATTGTGATTATAATACACCCTTTTTAGTGATCATATTGATAACGCGAGGCTCACAGTAGGTTACGATATACGGATCTCAACGCGGAACGGTGCAACCTCAAACTAAATAGCATAATTATTTTTCATAACGTCTGACCAGCGTGGTATAGTAGGTTAATTACCCTTCTATTATGGAGGAGGGCCGAGCCCAACAGTGACACATATATGGTCTGAGATGATGATATTTCAAGCAAGATTAGATATCTATCTAATCTATCTATCTAATATCTTTAAACGAGCAATTCTTGTATATAAATATATTTTCTGAATCTTGGAAACGATACCAACAATTTTTTTGAAATTTAGCATGCAGGGGGTTCCGGGGACGACTAATCGGTCTACCTAAGTTTCATTTGTAGAAAATATTGTTTAATCAATATTTTCAGACAATAAAAAATATAATTTTGCATTGGCTGACAACTATTAATATATGAAGGTTTTTGACGCTGTCATTAAGTCACCTCAATTGAATATTCCAGCAGCCTAATCGAGGCCGGTTCGCATCCTGTTTCCCTTTTTTATTAGCATTTGGCTTTTTAATTATTTTACTATTCAATTAATTTTTATTATATTTAAATATATCTTGAAACACACTAAAAAGAAAACTGAACGAAAGCTCGATCATCCAGATATTTTTTTAATTAAACATACCTAATAATATTTATTATAAATGTGAATATAAAGTTTGTTACACTTTCACGAAAAAAGTACTTAACCGATTATCATGAAATTTTGTACACATAGTCTTCGAGGTATCAGAAAGGACAGACATAGTTATTATTAAAACAAAAAAAAATACAGAGGGTAATTTCATTGTATGTAGTAATTTTTAAATAAGGCCTTCAACGCGAGAGAAGCCACGGGTAAAAGCTAGTAGTTAATAAAATTGTAAATACGCCTTGCATGGGAATCTAATCGAACATTTTATAATTAAAATAATGCTTTTTTTTCTACGGAATAGAACTACTGCGGTTTCGCTATATATTGTTACATTACTGCTTGGCCACGAGTAATCCACTTAGGATTAGCCATAAACAAGAAGGGCCATTGTCGCGACACGAGCGATCTGTTAGCGTCTAAGTGTAACTGATAAAGGGCGTTGACGGCATTGTTCGCAGCGGTATTAGGCCTTAATCCGGGAGTCGCGAGTGCGCCTCGTTAGCCTGATTGTTCAACGTCGCCGGCAGATGGCCGCTGTAATCCGAGTACATGTTACCTCGCCTCAGTTGCCCTCCTCCGCGAATATAAATCCTCTTTGTATTTCTTACATCTGCAGGTAAATTGTGCACCAAAATTGGACTGTAAGTTATATACGTGACCTGTTTTGAATGCAACCGGTATGAATTTTGTTATTCTCTTGAAAACTTATTGTTATCAGAGCAGCTGAATGCATTATTTATGTAGGGAATATATGCATTGGGTTATATTATACACAAGAATGAAAACGGTTTAATATAAATATAAAACTGATTATATTTATTTTATTGAGCGTCATTATTGCTTTTATAATTAGCATTAGTATTTAATAAGTTTTGGTTATACACATTGTATGTTCGCAAAGAACAGAGTTTGAAAAAAAAAACATTATTTTCATCACATCTCCATGTAAAACGTATCTCTAAAAACTTGTTTACGAGCGAAACATTATTTTAGTACATCTAATAAGAACTTGTTACTCTGTTCTCTCTGCCTACCCTGCAAGGGATATGGCGTGATGATATGTATGTATGTAATAAGAACTTAAATCTTATTGGAAAATTCGTAATTTCCGTTCCAATTGTCCTACCACTTAGGCAAGTGTGAGCTGTCGTATCACAATCAAATTGTTACTCTTAATATTTTGTTATCTTTATAGAAGACGTGTAGCATCTACCAGACAACGATTACATATTGTACCCACTTAATACTCTAACTCGTAGTTAGAATTATGTTAAACGATAACATTGTGATTTTCAATTGGTGTGAATTCCATTTTTTGCTCGTATATAAGTTATAATAAATAACCTATCACGTTAAATAATAAATCCCAGTAATTTTGATATAACTCTAAATCAGTATTTAGAGATATATCAAAATTATCATCATCATCACAGCCCATAAACGTCTCACTGTTGGGCTCGGGCCTTTTCTGTAATGGGAGGTAAATTAACCTACTAAACCACGCTGGTCAGACGTGTTGGTATAGGGTTTTATTACGAGTTTTCCTTCTCTTGCATAGATGTTATATGCGTTTTATATCCCTTAGTCTCGTACGATCACCCACGGGTAAGATATGGAGTGGTGAATAGTATTCTTACTCCGTCACCACACGGAAAAAAAATCAAAATCATAGTAATAAAATCAAAATTATAGTAATAGGTAATAAAATATAGTGGTAGGACCACGCTGTTGATAGTTCTCTATCTACAGTCGCGGGCTGGTCCGATCGGGGTAGTACCACACTCTCGCAGAATATCGACATCTGAGTAATAGCAATATGCTATTGCGCTTCGTTCGGTGAGCGAGAGAGCCGGAAGCCCAACTGGGTGGTTTTGGGGTTTGTATTGGTAGGCAGCGGCCTTGGTATAGCAAAGGTCTATGGGCGGCAGTAACACTTACCATCAGGTGTGCTGCTTGCTCCTTTGCCAATAAATGCAATTAAAAAAAAGTGTGTGTGTCAGCTCCGACGCACGACTGAAGTTTACTCCTTAAGTACGATTATCAAAACAGGCGCAAAAAAAGCTCATTTTTATTTACATATATTAAAACTGTTCAGTGAAGTATTATCTCACGTCAGAAAGTGAAAGGTGCGCAGAATAGGTTGTGTACCAAAAACGTAACGAGGTCATTTGATCACTAGATTTTACTCCTCAAATTTTTCTCGTACCCGGCGCCTTATATGAAAATTGATTCTTAAGGAGTAAACTTCAAAAAATATAAAAATTACTTAGTTTGATAAACATTTGATAATTAATTTATATCTTTGCCTGTATAAGTACTTTCTTAACAATCTTGTTTAATTACTGTGTGGCAATGATCGTGGATTATGTACATGAATAATAATGAAGACTTTAAAATTATATCCCAATATAATATATCCAAGTTATGTCTCTCTAACATTAAAATGTTAGAGAGACATAACTTGGATATATTATATTGGGATATAATTTTTTAATCTCAATCTTCTTCATTCTCGTGATGTGTGGTATAATAGTTATGAATACTACCAACCCTTGCTTAGCTCGGGGATGTCGTAAAATTCGACTAAGACCTTTATATCGGCCTGGGACACCTCCACCTGATGCCGTTTGGTCAACAATTACATTCCCAAGGAGGGTTGACAACGGGGTACGACGCCAGAAACCTCCGCGTGGTGTACCCTGGGTGCGGGCGACAGTCCCCCAGATCCCTATGTCGAATTGTCGCCCGTAGCGAATCTCTGGCGCGAGGGGGGGTTCCCCAGCGATGGGTTGAGCCCCAATTCGCTTCTGACCCTCTATTTGTAGAGGGTACAGGAGGCGAAATTTCGGACGGGCCCGGTCACTCATTGATTTGAGGGCTGGGCAGGCTTATGCCACCGCCGACATATCGTAAACCTGATATCTTGCTTCAAGACAAGTTGTCGTGAGGCGTAGTATCAGGAGCGAGGGTCTTGGCTTAACCGCCCGGACCGCGAGGAAGACAACCTCTATAAAGAGTTCGAATCAACATTCGAATTCGGAAATCACCCAGAATCTTAAGTTCTGGCGTGCGGCGAGAAGATGCATGGCAGATGGGTTGTTCTGTCGTTAGCACGCTCCAGCCAGGGTACCGGCCGACCCCCTGGTTGGTAAATGTAGGCTTGCCCGGGTACAGGGATCTCTGCCCGGGTCGACGGTTTTTCTCCCATGCTCGTGGGAATTGATATGGATTTGCCTATTTTACTCTCAAAAGACGGGGATCCTACGGATTCCCACTCTACGGCCTTGCTAAGCCAACAGAAAACTGGCACAAACGACGCCTCGTCCTCAGGACTCGAGGCGTCCGCCGAGGGCCCGGCACCAACACAGGAGGCCCCAAAGACGAAGAGGCGTGGGAGACCCCCGAATAGGGGGAAGGCTTCCGGCGCCAAAAAGCGACAGGCGGAGCGGGAGGAGCGGCGGGCTCTCAGGGAGGCTGCCACCGCTGGACCCCAAGATGATGGCGGCGGATCTACTGCAGGGCCGTCAATGGACGAGGGCGACAGTAGTGTCGCAGAGCCGTCCAAAGATGAGGGCAGTGGATCTGCCGATAAAATGGACGAGTGCGGTAATTCCGCGGAGCCGTCCAAGGAGGTCGGTGCGATACTGACGGCAAGGGAGGAGGCCCTCCCCTCGAAGGTGCGAAAGCGCCCCCTGAACAGGGATGGCAGCTCGGGCGCCGATTCCGAGGGGAGTGTTGTCATCATGCCTCCTCCCAAGGTTCCGGCCTCTCGCAGAGGGCGAGGGGCCGTGGCGTCGGGTCGGGCGACCCACTCCCCAGCCGGCAGAGCAAGTGGAGGGGCGGAGGCTCGTAAGCGGGCCGACGACGAGGCGGCCGCCGCGAGGGTGCTGGAGGTGTTGTCCGGCATCCCTCCCACAGAAGTGGCGACCGCTGGCGCCCGCGCGAGCGGTGACGCCCTGGACATGGAGGCCCTGCAGGCCGAAAACGCCCGCCTAGGTGGCGAGGTGTCAGGCCTGCGGGCCCAGAACCGCCGCCTAGAATCGGAGCTGGGCGCGGTGAGGAGGGAAAACCGGATCCTCACCAAGGACGTGGCCGACCTAAAGGCGCAAATGGCGCGGCTTATGCCGCCTGCGCCACCTGCGTCGTCGGCCAATGCCGGCCGCCGAGACGTCGCCGCAGCCAAGCCGCCCCGAGGAGCTGGCAGGCCAGTGGTTCCCACCGCGCCGAAGAAGCCTCCGACCGCGGAGCGTGCGCCGCCGACCAACATCAGTGCCAGCACGCCAAATGTCGCCGTCGTGGAGCAGGCCCCGGCAGAGGTCCAGCCGGCAACACCGATCCCACTGCCTGCGGTGGGGGGCGTGTCGGACGAGGCCTTGCGCGCCATTATCGACACCGTCGGTAATATGGTAAATGCGCGCTTGGCCGTTCTGGAGGCAAGGCTGCCTCCGGAACCACGTGTTCGGCCGCCTCTCGCCGCGGACAAGCGGCCATATGCGGCACCAACCCCCGCCCCGCTACCCTGTCAGGGTGGCCGCGTGGGGGGGAGCTACGCCGCAGCCGCGGCTGGGCCCAAGCCCAAGGGGCCCGCTCCAAAGAGAAAGACGGCACCGGCTCCTGCCGGACCGCAGTCGTCGCCCGCACCGACACCGCCGGCGACGACCCGCGCACCCGCGACTGCGCCTTCCGCGCCTGGCACGCCCGCTGCGCCCGAACAGGGTTGGCAGGTGGCCGAGCGCGGCAGAAAGAGTCGCGGGCAGAGGAGGAGAGCGGCGGCCAAGCGCGCCGCTGAGGTCGTCGCCCCCCAGGCAGGAGCCGGAGGAGGCAGCAGCAGGTCGAAGAGGAAGAGGCCGCGCAAGGGGCTCCGGCCGCCGAAGACAGCCGCAGTGGTGATCACTGTGCTGCCTGAGGCGGCAGAAAGGGGCCTCAGCTATGAGGCCGTTCTGAGGAAAGCCCGGCAGGAGCTCGACGTCTCCGACATAGGAGGCGTCGAAGCCCGGACCCGCAAGGCCCGGACAGGGGCTCGGATTTTGGAGTTCCCTGGGGCCGAGGGCACCAGAACGGCCGATAGCGTGGCGTCGAAGCTGCGAGGTCTGTTCGCCGAGGAGGGTGGCGTCAAAATCGCCAGACCCGTAAAGTGCGCCGAAATGCGCATCGCGGGTTTGGATGACTCCGTGACGGTGGAAGACATCCGGGAGGCCATTGCCTCGAAAACCGGGTGTCCCATGGACACCGTCCGGGTTGGCGCCATCCGGCCCGGTCCGGGCGGCGTAGGTGCCGCCTGGGTGCAGTGCCCAGTGGAGTCGGTCAGGCAACTGGCCGACTCAGGCAGGCTCCTCGTGGGCTGGAGCTCAGCGCGAGTCACCGTGCTGGAGCACCGGCCTGCGAGGTGTTTCAAGTGCATGGCGGTCGGGCACACCCGGCCAACATGCACTAATTGTTTTGACTGCGGCGGACTCTGTTTCCGCTGCGGTCAGACTGGGCATATGGCGGCATCTTGCGCCGCCCCGCCCCACTGCCCCGCGTGTGCGGCGGGCAATAAGCCTGCCAAGCACCGCATGGGCTCTGGGGCGTGCAGACCTCCGGCTTCGGCTCCAAAGGGGCGGAGCGGCCCTTCGACTCCGGCCGCTCCCGCTCCTAGCGCGGCCCGATCGCCCGCCGCAAGCCAGGAGGTGATAATGGACACAGCCCATTAATGGCTGCCCAGTCCACTCACCTCCTGCAGGCCAACACCAACCACTCCGCCGGTGCGCAGGATCTCCTCCTGCAATCCATGGCGGAGTGGTCGATCGGTGCAGCCGTAGTCGCGGAACCGTACGTCGTGCCTGATCGCCCCAATTGGGTGGTCAGCCGGAACGGAACCGCGGCAATCGTCACCTCCACGCAGCGGCACTTCCCGTCCTTATCCCTCTTGGATAGGGGCGAGGAATTTGTCGCGGCGGATTGGGGAGGGGTCACACTGTACAGCGTTTACCTCTCCCCTAACAGGAGAATGGACGATTTCGGGACCTCCCTCACCACCTTGGAGGCTTCGATACGGCGACTGGCACCGGGCCTCGTCCTGGTCCTGGGGGACTTCAACGCCAAATCCACGGCGTGGGGGTCCCCGATGACGGACGATCGCGGGCGGGCGATCGTGGAGTGGGCGGCGTCACTGGGCCTCTGTGTCCTAAACAGAGGCTCAGTGAACACGTGTGTGCGACAGCAGGGTGGGTCGATAGTGGACTTGTCGTTCGCTAGCCCCGCTGTCGCACCACGAGTGAGGAACTGGCGTGTCCTGGAGGAGGCGGAGACCCTGTCGGATCACCGTTACATCCGGATGGAGGTCTGCCCTCTCCGGGACCCCAGCAGGGGTCACAGGGCGGACCGAGCTCCCGCATTTCCGCGGTGGGCTGTGGGGCGGCTGGATAGGGACCTACTGGCGGAGGCGGCCATCGCGAACACGTGGCTGTCCTCACCACCCCTAGCGGACGGAGTGGACGTTGAGGCTGTCCGCATCCGCAGTGCGTTAACGCAGGTCTGCGATGCGGCCATGCCCAGGGTGCGGCGTCTACCTCCGAGGCAGGGGGTCTACTGGTGGTCCCCAAGACTGGCGGACCTTCGTGCGGCGTGCATTAGTGCCCGAAGGTCCTACACCCGCAGTCGGCGGCGTCGCCGCGATGTTGAGCGGGAGGGCCAGCTGTACGAGGCGTACCGCAGTGCGCGTACCGCCTTTCGGCTGGCCATCCGGTCCGCCAAGGACGCGAGTTGGCAGGAGATGCTGGACGGTCTTGACCGTGACCCCTGGGGTCGCCCGTATCGCGCGTCGCTGAATAAGCTTCGCGCGCAGGGCCCCCCCCTCACCGAGACCCTCCAGCCCGACCTCCTTCGTAGAGTGGTCGAGGAGCTGTTCCCGCGGCAGTCGGAGCACACGCCCCCGGTCATGGCTTCGCCAGATCACGACCGGGAGGCCGTCGAGAGTGTTCCGCCCGTGACGGAGTCGGAAGTGGGGGCAGCCGTGGCGAAGATTCGTTCTGCCACCACGGCCCCCGGCCCGGACGGAATCCCAGTCCGGGTGTTGACGTTGCTCCTCGAGCATCTCGAACCTCGCCTCAGGCGACTGTTCAACGCCTGTCTGACGTCTGGACAGTTCCCTGAGTGCTGGAAGGAAGGGAGGTTGGTTCTCCTGCCAAAGCCGGGACGGCCCCCGGATTCGCCGTCGGCCTACAGGCCCATTGTGCTTCTGGACGATGTGGGTAAGCTGCTGGAGCGTGTCCTCGCTGCCCGCATCGTCCAGCACCTGGAAGAGGTGGGGCCCGATCTGTCGGACGCTCAATTTGGGTTTCGAAGGGGGCGTTCGACCATCGGGGCCCTGCTACGCCTGAGGCAGACGGCCGCGGAGGCTGTCGCCGGCAAAGAAGTGCTGTTGGCGGTGTCGTTGGACATCGCCAACGCCTTCAATAGTCTGCCATTCAGCTGCATCAGGGAGGCGCTCCGGTTCCACGGAGTGCCCCTGTACCTCAGGCGGCTGGTGGCAGACTATTTGGAGGGGCGCAGTGTTCTCTACGCGAGCCCCGCAGGGGACATTGTGCGGACGCCCATGTCGTGCGGTGTTCCGCAGGGGTCGGTTCTGGGGCCGACTCTGTGGGACATCGGTTACGACTGGGCGTTGAGAGGGAGTCTCCCCCCCGGGCTGAGCGTTATTTGCTATGCTGACGACACGCTCGTCACAGCCCGGGGCAGGACATTCGAAGAGGCGGCGAGCCTGGCCACTCTCGGCACCGAGGAGATGGTCAGGCGAATCGAGGCGCTGGGGCTCAGGGTGGCCCTAAACAAGACGGAGGCCCTTTTATTCCATGGGCCCCGTGTGAGGCTGCCCATCGGCGCCTCGTTAGTCGTCAACTCCATCCACATCAGTATCCAGGCCCATATGAGGTACTTGGGTCTGGTGCTCGACGGGCGATGGTGGTTCCGGGAGCATTTTCGTCAAATTGCTCCCCGGCTGGTCGGCGCGGCGTCCGCCCTTTCTCGGCTCATGCCGAACGTGGGCGGACCCAGTTTTCAGGGCCGACGGCTGTATGCGGGGGTGATCCGCTCAATGGCCATGTACGGCGCACCCGTGTGGGCGAGGGCTCTGAACGCCCAACTCAGGGCGGTTCTGTGGAGGCCACAGAGAGTCATGGCGGTCAGAGCCATTCGCGGGTACCGCACGGTGTCGACAGAGGCGGCGTGCCTACTGGCCGGGACACCCCCGTGGGACCTAGAGGCGGAGATGCTCTCCGACCTCTACCGGCGGGTTACCTCAATGCGCGAAGAGGGTGGCTCCCCATCGTTCAACGAGATAGCCACCTGGCGCGAGGACGCCCGCCGAGAAGTCATCGCCCGTTGGGCTACGCGGCTGGAGAGGCCTAGATACGGTGTTATTACCGTTGAGGCCCTCCGGCCCGTACTGATGGAGTGGATGGAGCGGCGGCACGGAGTCCTCTCTTTCCGGTTGGTGCAGGTCTTGTCGGGGCATGGTTGCTTCGGCAAGTACCTGCACACGGTCGTGCGGAGGGAGTGGACTCCGTCCTGCCACCATTGCAGTAGCGACGAGGACACGGCGCAACATACGCTCGAGGTATGTTCGGGCTGGGACGGGCAGCGCCGTGACCTCGTCGCTGTCATCGGTGCCGACCTGACGCTGCCGGCTGTTGCGCGAGCGATGGTCGACAGCGTCAGGAATTGGGAAGCGGTCGCCGCCTTCTGCGAGGCTGTCATCTCGCAGAAGGAGGCGGCGGAACGGGCCCGGGAGGATTCCCGTGACCCGGACCGCCGCCCGCGGCCGGGACGGCGCAGGCGCGAGTACCTGCGCCTGATGCCGCCCTAACCGAGGCTTCGGGTGATCGGACCGGGGAATTGTCCGGTTACCCGACGTGAGGCCACCGCGTGAGGACGACGCCTCGACGGCGAAAGCTGTCGGGGCGTCGACAGGAGAGGAGCCCAAGAGGGCATACCGCCGAGCGGGCCACCGAAGACAAAGATCGGGTACCGGTGGCCCGCTCGTACGGCGAAGAAGAGGTGCTTGCAGGGTGGGTCAATGGGGTTGCGCGCCGCCTCTTCCGTCACCCCGGACCGATTTGGCGGGGTGCGACGTCCATAGCCCACCGCAAAAAAAAAAAAAAAAAAAAAAAGGAGGGTTGACAACAGCCAGGCGGCCGGTCATATAAACTATTGCCAATAACTTTTGTAATATGTACGAGTACATATTGTTTTCACCTTCGTCTCAACTTATAACAACCAATTAATAGGCGAAGCTTGCACAATGAGAGAGACACAGAGAGAATTCGTTGTGTTACATCACCTGGGCAGACTGGTTTGTATATTTAGAGATGCTGATGCTTAATGCTGCTTGCGTCTTTTAGTTTTACTCCTTTAGTCTTATGATGATGATGATGATGATGATTGCCTAATAGAAAAGTGTGAGTGGTGATCACTATATTTAACTAAGTTACCATACGGATAATAATAATCATTTTAACATAACAAGAAAAACACTTTTATTTTATCTCTACCTACTGTTTCCGTATTTTAAAAGAAATAAAACAAGAAGATTAAAATTATCTACAAAAATATTAAGTGGTTAGGTAAATTTACTTTAATTTAAAATAAAGGTTCTTACCTATCCATTATCTGTCCACTTATCCACTCACCATCCCATCATCATAATACTTAAAAATCTAAATTATTTATTTTAAAAAATTATTAAAATATTATTTTTAAAAAATTTGTTATATTTTTGAGACAATTTAGCGAAAATTAAAAAAAAATTTAAATTCGAAATTTTTGAGCCAATTTTGTGAAATAATTGTATATTTTAGAGGATAGTCTAATTGAAAATACTGTTATTTTTTGTAGTTAAATTAACTAAAAAGATCACCTTTACGGACGCGAAGTAGTGACTATACGAGTATTTATCAACAAACCTAAAAAATACTGCAAAAATGTCACAACACGAATACTTAAATGGATGGAATAAAAAAAAAAACAGCTTTACGTTCGAATTCATCGAAATAAATTAGAACGTTATATTTAGTCATGGTACACAAAATAATATTGAATGAAGAATGACAATAATGTGTTACTTCCCCTCAAAAGAATGTTCAAGCAATCGTAAACATTCAACTTGGTATGTAAATAAAATAACTATGTACATATTCGTTCTTACTTATATGTATCTTTATCTTGTAACGCCTGGTCAGTAAATATAAATATATTATTGTTATATTCTCAATCCATATACGCGAGTATAATGCTTCTTAATAGAATAGAAATGGACTGGTATTGGTGTAAAGATGCGAAAGGGAATGCTCCGATTGTTCGGACATGTGAAAAGAATACCGAACGAACTCCTGGTTAAGAAGATATACAATGCAAAAGTGGAAGGATGTAGGTACCGGGGGAGATCGAGACTAACCTACCTAGACTAGATTGGTCACGTACTGAAGAAAGGTGGAGTCAAGAGTCACCGAAACCGGCGAGCATGTATGAAGAGAATTATGAATGCTGAGGAAGCGAGTGAAGTATGCAAGGATAGAGTTCTCTGGCACTCTGTTCTCTCTGCCTACCCTGCAAGGGATATGGCGTGAAGATATGTATGTGTAGAAATGGACTTACCACACCAAGTTGGCTATACGGAATGTAAGGGCTTTTCTTTCGAGGTTTTCTCCTTATTTACGTTGAATAATTTTTTCATGTAGGTAATATATGTAAAGGGGAAATGGTTTTGATTTTTAATAATTTCTTCTTCGTTATATATGATAACCAAACTGGACTGGTTACAGATGACTTGAATCGGGGTATCAATGACCACATGGTGATAATGAGATACGTGTACGATAGGTTAAAGGGACGCACGAATCAGGTAGGGCGTATATAGCCTATACCAAAAAAAAACTGTACTAACCCGTACAACCCTCTCTGTGAATGTAATTATTGACCTGACAGCATCAGATGGAACTGGCTCAGGTCGATTAAAGCTCTTAGTCGTCATTTACATCACATGACATCCACCATAGCCTTGTAGTGGTTGGTAGTATTCGTAGTTGCTACCACACAACAAATAAGTATCATTTAACTAACAGAATATTATAAACAATATCTGGATGATAAAGCTTAGTTCAATCTTTTCTTTTAAGTATCTTTTTGAAAAACATATTTTGATATATAAAAAACAATTGATTAAATAAGGAAAAAAGTTATATAAACGTAAAATAGGGAAAAATAATAATAAAAGGAAAGACAAAGGATCAAACTGGAGCTGCTGGTATTAGACTACTCTATTTCCCAACTCAGCTGTGTCTATTCTCAATGACAGCGGCCAAATTTGCCTTCATATTCTAATAGTTTACAACCAACCAATAAAAAAAGTTCGTTTGCTAAAAACACTATCAAAACGATATTTTCCACAGATGAAACCTAGCTAGATCGATTTGTCAAGAAAACCTCGTGCATATTAAATTTCATGGAAATCGGTGATACCGTTGCTGAGATTCTGAAAATATAGAAATATATTGGGTTTTTATAAATATAGAAATGTGCAAGAATCGTTTAAAGATATTCGTATAATCACGTTATTAGTTTATGTATACCTTATTCGTCACTACGGCGACAAGGTCATGCATCTATTCAATTTCTAGAGTCATCATATATATTGGTTTTTATTAGGATAGAAAGGTAAGATATCTTTAAATTGCCTAACGGACGGATATTCTCGCTTACATACATAAAGCCACCACATTCACGTATCCTGTTGATCAAACGAGTGCAATTAACATGCTTGTGAGAATGATATCCTTCTAAACGTGTTCCTGTTATTATGTCTAATAGATTATTCATCATAACGGTTACCTACGTAGTAGACAATTGTTCTGATAGAATACAGATGCACCCTTTTTAGGGTTCCATACACAAAGGGTAAAAACCGGACCCTATTACTGAGAATTCGCTGTCCGTCCGTCCGTCTGTCGCCAGGCTATGTCTCAAGAACGGTGATAACTAGACAGTTGAAATTTTCACAGATGATGTATTTCTATTGCCACTATAACAACAAATAAAATTCTAATAGAATACAGATGCACCCTTTTTAGGGTTCCATACACAAAGGGTAAAAACCGGACCCTATTACTGAGAATTCGCTGTCCGTCCGTCCGTCTGTCGCCAGGCTATGTCTCAAGAACGGTGATAACTAGACAGTTGAAATTTTCACAGATGATGTATTTCTATTGCCACTATAACAACAAATAAAATAAATATTTAAGGGGACCCATTCAACAAACTTGATTTTTTACGGTTTCTTGCTCGATACTAATAACGGTGACAGGAAGACGCTTTAACTATTCAAAGAATATATAGTTTTTTTTTGTATATGTTATAAGTACGGAACCCTTCGCGCGCGAGTACAGCTCGCACTTGGCTGATTTTTGTTCTCCTTTCTATTCTGACGAGATTATACGGTGTCAAAATTCTTGAAAAATGCGACGTCTGAGTAATAGTATTTTGCTATTGCACTTCTTGAGGTAAAAATTAAAAGAGCCAGAAAGAAAGAGCCAGAGAAACCCAAATCTGCGACCTGGCTTTTAAGCTGGAGTTGTAGAGTTTCATAAGCGGTTACCACTTTCCATCAAGTAGAATGCTTGTAGGTTTGCTACTAAAGCTAACAAATAAAAACTATATCAATGATTAGGCGTTTAAGTTTGGTTTTATGCCTCAACCGTTTCTGTGTAGATAAATCAAATCAAATCATTTATTATACATAAGCACTATAAGAGTACTTACATATTGTCAATTTTACATATTTTTTTTAATTAATCTACTACTGGATCGGAAAGCCGCCATAAAAATAAAATATTTAATATTTTTTTTTTTCAATTCTAGCGTGTATCATATCAAACGATTAAAAGACGAAGCAGATAATATTAGTAATAGTAGAAGCAGATAATAATAGTAATAAATAATAACTTGAAACAAAATCTATGAGACGTTTTGGTATTATGGTATAATGTACTATAGTAGTCATTTTTTAGGGTTCCGTACCCAAAGGGTAAAAACGGGACCCTATTACTGAGATTTCGCTGTCCGTCCGTCCGTCTGTCACCAGGCTGTATCTCAAGAACGGTGATAGCTAGACAGTTGAAATTTTCACAGATGATGTATTTTTATTGCCGCTATAACAACAAACTAAAAATAAAATAAAATAAATATTTAAGGGGGGCTCCCATACAACAAACTTAATTTTTTTAACGTTTCTTGCTCGTTTTAGTTTTACGGAACCCTTCGTGCGCGAGTACACATCGCACTTGGCCGATTTTTTTCTTTTGTAAAAGAGTCTTCTGCATTACAGTAGAATGAATATACTACTATTCCTACTAATAGCATTTTAGAATAAAAACACATAAGGATAGTTCGGTACTTATGGTGTTTAAAAAAGTGAGGCTAAAAATCCTGTTAGTATGCTAGCGATTACACGAGTGTATACGCACGCTACTATAAAATGGAACATAATTACCTTGCACACTACGAAATGGGCCAGCGTAAGGTGACATTTTCGTCACCAATTTAGTGGCACACATTTTGTGCGTGGCATAGGTTTCTATGTATTATTATTTTAAGAGTATAAATATGAAGTTTGTGTAGATATTTGGATGTTTGTTACTTAATCACATGTAAGCTGTTAAACTTGATGTATACAGGGTGGAAGCTGTGATCACAAGCTTTGGATTCGAGTACTACCAAACAATAAACAAGAATGTTATTCCTAGTTACAAATCAATGGGTATTTGGATAACCAAATACGATCATAAGATCGTCTAGGATGTATTCGTAGGTACCGGGGGAGATCGAGACTAACTTACTTAGGCCAGATTGGTCACGTACTAAAGGAAGGTGGAGTCAAGAGTCTCCGAAACCGGCGAGTGTGTATGAATTATGAATGTTGAGGAAGCGAGTGAAGTATCCAAGGATAGAGTTCTCTGGCACTCTGTTCTCTCTGCCTACCCCGCAAGGGATATGCCGAGATTTCGTTTATCTGTTAACATGTACATATAACTGTTTGATATAAAACTCGTGGAGCTTTATATTGTCTAGGAAAGAGCCGCAATATACGATCATACCATGGCACTTCAGCAAAAAAAAAGGACAAGCAGTGCCATGGGATTTTACTGCTAATAAATAAATACCTTATGGTAATCAAGGATCCCTAAATCTGTGCTTAGTCAGACGACTATAAACTTCTGTTCTTAAAAAACTAAAGAGTTACGTAGCAAAATGTGGGCGCTTTTCAACTATAACCTTTAAGGACAAAGGTGGGTACTTTTAAAAGTTATGTACCTAGTTATTTTACTCTATTACAATAAATCTAAATAGAGGATTATTAAATTTTCTATAGACATAAATTGTTAAGACTTTTTATTGAAAAATATTTGGCGTAAAATTTTCATTTTGCCGTGGGTGTAAGCATTTTAATTGTACAATCTTTTGTAGAAAAATAACAACAGGCAGTCATGGGGACTGCCTATAGAAGTGAAAACTATTAACTTAAGACTAATTGAAATAATAATAATTTTCTAATTTTATATAAAAATAAAAACCTATAAGTTTTCCCCTCCAAAAACGCTCAACGCGCCTAAAGAAGTTTTCACATAGCTATAGATATACTATTAGCATTAGCATGTCGGTGACGCGAACCTATAAGTTTTTCCCCTCTAAAAACGCTCAACGCGCCTAAAGAAGTTTTCACTTCAAAAATAAATAAAAGAAGAAACATTTGTTTATTTTTATGTCAAATTTACGAGCATATTTCTGTTAGTATAACCAGGTATTTTTAGGTAAGTTATTAAATTAATCTCTCACTGTGGTGACGGAGTAAGATCATACGAGACGACTAAGGGATATAAAACGCATATAATATCTATGTGAGAGAAGGAAAACTCGTAACAAAACCCTATACCAACGCGTCTGACCAGCGTGGTATAGTAGGTCAATTACCCTCCCATTATGGAGGAGACTCGAACCAAACAGTGAGACATATATGAGCTGAGATGATTAAATTAAGACGTCATTTTCATTAAGAGAAAAAAGTATCTATAATCTGTAACACGGAGAGTTAAATATTGAAAACCATTCAATTGCAATCCATTTATAGATTGATCACGTTCTGGGCTGGCGACGGACATCAAGGATTGGTTAAGAGTGGCTGGCCCAATGTCGATGGGCAGGGAATACGGTGGGTTCTAAGGCCACGCGCTGCCCTTATGTCGCCCCGGACGCAACGGCGTATGTGCAGATCGTAGGCTGCCATATAAAAAGAAGATTGATCACGTTAGTGTTGTTCACTATAAATTGTTATAATTGCTACTTACTAAATTAGCAATTACCACATCAACGCCTTTCCAACCTAGTACACCACCACAGCCATATGACGTTTTTAAGATTACATATCTCCTTGAGAAGTATTTTTTATACAAATCTATATGTCTCATCGTCATCATTCCCCTACTCTTATCTCATTTGCTTGGGGTCGATACAATATGTACTCTTCTTTCATAGTATATTGTAAAAGCTATTGGCAATAGTTTTATGACCGGCCGCCTGACAGACGTCAACCCTTCTTGGGAATGTAATTGTTGATCACACAGCATCAGATGGAGTTGGCCCAAGTCATTATAATGCTCGTAGTTGTCTTTTGCGATATCCACGCAGAAAGTAAGGATTGGTAGTATTCGTAGCCGCTACCATGCAGCTAACAAATCTATATGTCTATCATTATATAATTAATAAAAAAAACTGTAACACAAATTTATAAAATAAAATATATTACTGACACTTAGATACATAATGTAGCTACCCTATTTACAGAAAGCTTATTACTATCTTGCAATTGACGTCAATAATTATAATAATAAATAAAGATAATAACATTAACTGGTTATATAAACTAACAATTTGCAAAATATTATTCTCAGGTATTCTCAGATAATTCTCAACAATACGTTCGGAACTTTGAAATCAATATTAGACGTAATAATAGCCACGATAATGGCAAAAGTAGTTAACTTCATGTATGTATATTTTAGGATATTATTATACAATACTATACATTCCGTGTAGTGTCAGAGTAAGAATATACAATTCAATACCCTCCTATCTTGCCTTGGGTAGCGGTAAAAGACGTATTAGGAATATAATATGCATGTAACATCTGTGCAAGAGAAGGAAAACTCAAAATAATATCCTATACAAAATACGTCTAACCAGTGTGGTATAGTAGATCATTTACTCTCATCTTGTGAAAGAGGTTCGAGGCTAGCAGTGGGACGTATATCAGCTGAGATGATGATATATATACACCTCATTGATAAGGATTGCGTAGTTACCCTTTTACAGTAAAAGCGTGGATGAATTTTCATCCACGCTTTTACTGTTGTACCTAAAATGTACCTTGTACCTAAAATGTACCTAATGTATGTAAATGTAGGGAATGCTCCGATGGTTCAGACATGTGGAAAGAATGCCGAACGAACGTCTGGTTAAGAAGATATACAATGCGAAAGTGAAAGGATGTAGGTACCGAGGGAGACCGAGACTAACCTACCCAGACCAGATCGGTAATGTACTGAAGGAAGGGGGAGTCAAGAGTCTCCGAAACCGGCGAGCGTGTATGAAGAGAATTATGAATGTTGAGGAAGCGAGTGAAGTATGCAAGGATAGAGTTCTCTGGTACTCTGTTCACTCTGCCTACCCTGCAAGGGACATGGCGTGATGGTATGTATGTATGTATGTAAAATGTACCTAATGCCTACGTACATAATCAATTTGTCTCTGATGGAAATAGTCAAAAATGAGTGTCCAAATATAAATAGTAAATGAAACGGCACTAACAAAATGAATAGAGATGAACTGTGAATATAGTAATTCAACAACGAATGCTTTATGAAAGTGCTAGTCAGCTTACTTGACATGAACGGATGGAGCCGAACGCTGACATTGGGATACGGGTAACGTTTTAGCCGCTTGTTGAAAGTGTTGGACGAAGTATTCAGATCTACAAAACCATTGTACGAGCTCAACTGATTTATCAAAGCATTTGTGTTTGAGAACTAATTATGTACACATAGCTCCAGTTTTACAGAATGTACAAACTAGACCTGCACATAAACCTCTTCGTTAGTTATTTGGGCATATAAACTAACTATCGTCTAGTAACTAACTTCGAATATTATTTTTTTGATTAAACACGTCAAAAAATTCATCATCATCATCATCAGCTCATATATGTCCCACTGCAGGATTCGAACCTCCTTCACACTAAGAGGGAAGTTGACCTATTACACCATGCTGATCAGACGTGTTGGTGTAGGGTTTTATTTCAAGTTTTCATTCTTTTACTTAGATGTTACATGCATATTTTCTTCCTTAGTCGTCTTTTACGATCACCCATGGGTAAGATAGGGGGTGGTGAATTGTGTTCTTACTCCGCGACCATACGGAAAATCTCATAAGTCACATAATACGACTTTTTCAAGTGTCAATAAAAACTGTTTCCTTTAATAATAAAAAAAGTTTGATATTTACACGAGTAGATATTATACGTTTAAAATAAAACGATTTTTAAGGATTCTATCGCGTTTATACTTTTGATGATAGTGGTAGGACCACGCTGTTGACAGTTCTCTGTTTGCAGCCGCGGGCCGGTCCGTCCGGGGTAGTACCACACTCTCGCAGAAGATCGACTTATAAATAATAGCAATGTACCATTGCGCTTCGTTCGGTGAGTGAGAGAGCCGGAAGCCTAATTTGGTGGGTTTGGGTTTTATATTGGTAGGCAGCGGCCTAGTTATACCCTTGGTATTGCAAAGGTCCATGGGCGGCAGTGACACTTACCATCAGGTGTGCTGCTTGCTCGTTTGCCACCATTAGCAATAAAAAAAAATATGATAGCAGTCCTCTTGGACTGCTATTCTCCCGTGACCATCAACGTTGCAAAATGTTCCAAACGTTGAGCATTTAAAAATCTAATACAAACGCTTTTGAATCCGTAAAAATAGTTTTATTTCAATAAAAGAGTTTTTAAGGACTTTTTTTGATCCAATATAGAAGCTAAGCTATAAAAGATTAAAAATTAAATATTAATAATCTTTACAGTTTGAAAATAATAAAATATACCTGAAAGATTATTCTTGACTTATATTGTTTTAGCAAGAAATAAGGTAAACGATTATATTATTTAAATAAAACAATTATATTAATAATATTTTACATTGCTTACTATTGAAATTTACACTTGACTAATAATTAGTTCTTGAATGTAAATGTTAAGTTGAAGTTCGAAACTAAGTTAATATACCGTTCTGGGACGTAAGCGTCTAAGAGTGCGCGCAAAGACCACTCAAGTCAGTTCTGACTTATGTTGTTTAGGCTTTGACTCGTTTATCGCGATGTAATTTGGGAAGGAATGTAAGGACTTATGTGATTTTTACTCAGAATACGCATCTACCTCTATAGAAGAGTTTATAAAACGCATTGAGAATAACAATGAGTAAGTATTTATTAACTCAAAATCATTACACATTTTATAATATGTTAAAGATTTAAAATATTTATAATATGCGTAGTAATATATAGTATAGCATAGCACTATTACACATACACGTTAGGGTTTGCTGCACAGTTTTGCCATTAAATCTCAGTTGAGCTACGTGATGGTGTGTGTAGGACGCATACTTCACAGTTGAACTACGTAGTACGACAATTAATAAAAAAAAGATTAAAAACATCAAAAAACCCGACTGCGGTCGGGATCCTTTATTCGACAGCAAATCTAATTTTTCAATGGATCCCGACTGTTTAGTTGTCATGTTCTATTATTAAAATATATTTCATTTTCTGCAATAGTATTTATTCAATAATATATTATGGAATTCTAGACCACCGGACATCTAAGTGCTTGTTTATTTCTTTTCAGTTTTTTTTTATTATGTACGTAGTTTTGGTGACTTTTTACGCAGTCAGGTTTTTTGATTTTTTTAATCTTTTTTTTTATTTTATACTTTTTAGTTATTAATACCTAGGTAGCTATAGTTATCTTATATATTAATTAGTAGGTAAGTACCTAACTATATATAGTTTTTCGACTGAAGTAAAGTACTATATAGTTAGAAATTGGAGATGGGCGACCGCGTCAGATATTAGATACTTTAGGTAGGACTACCTATGGTATATTGGACAATATACCTACTAGATACTTCATTATATGTCCATCCACATCCAGTTATATGAATTTTTCGTCTTTTCATCGTAAATTTCTACTGTCTAAAAACCTATATGTGAGAAAGGTTGTTACGAAACTTTAAATCGATATAGATCCTAAACGGCCAGTCAAATCGAAAAATGTTGAGAGAAAACTAAAAATGATTTTTAAATACCTATTTAACGATACCCCACTCGATATAGTTTGCTGACTTTAATTTTTTTAATTTTCACAATATGGCGTCCAGTAGTCGCCATATTGAATTTTCAATAACGTCATATCTTTAGTGACACTCGCCGGATTAAGAGGAATCGATTGACGTACGAATCATAAAAATCGGCCCAGGAGTTTGGTATATATAGTGCTTCAAAGGAACATACAAATATACATACATACATACATACATAGACTGTTAAACACAATACCACTCCTTTGCAATCGGGTAAAAACAGAGAACTGTGCCAGGCAAGCTCGCCGGACCGCCACACACGCTCGGTTATGCTCGCGCGCAAACATAACCGAGCGGCAAAAATATCAATTTTGATATTTACTCGGTTGCATGTACATGCAAAGATAACTGTACAGTTTTATCACACACGCTAGGACTTGCCTGTCGGTTATGCATGCACAGTTAAAACCATCATGCATAACTTAGCGTGTATGGCCTCCATAAGATGCGTTGCGTGCGTCCGTGCATGCAGGCACGCGCGCGCGTGTTTGTGTGTTTGTGTGTGTCGTACATGTATGTGTGCGTGTGTGTATGTCAGCTTATATAATTATGGGCGTACATACCTATATGTAAGCATGGTTGTACGTGTGTATCTACGCGCGTTTGATTATTTGTGATTGTATCTGTAATTTATATTATATGATTTTTTTGAATATTTCGAATTCTTTGAATATTTCGCTTCAAATATTCTATAAAATCATCTTGTCATCTGGGTTATTTCTATAATATCGTTATCTCAATAGTCTATAGAGTTGAATAGTAGTCACTATATAGAAATAAAAACTATACAAAATGTGTCCTAAAGACAGAATAGAAGGGAAACTTTTGTATTAAAGGAATCATTTTAATTGTTTCATCTTCTTAATGATTTTTGATGTTTACACGAGTGTTTATACATTTCAAGTAAAACTATTTTATACGGCCTCCATCGCGTAGTAGATAGCATATATTGTGTTTATCATTCATATCCTTACTTCCTTACTAATATTATAAATGTGAAAGTAAGTCTGTCTGTCTTTCGCCAAAACTACTGAACCGATCTAAATGAAATTTAGTACACAGATGGTCTAGAGCCTGATAAAGGACATAGGCTACTTTTTAATGCAAAAAAGGGTTGTAAAGGGGGATGAAAAGTTGTAAGGAAGTATTGTCATTTTTAAAGCCAAAAGCTTGAAACTTATTTGTAAAAAAAATTACCTTTAAGGGGTAAAATTAAAATAGAGGATGGAAAACTTTAGGAAAGTAACCTTTTACGCGGGCGAAACCGCGGGCAAAAGCTAGTATTTTCATAAAATTATGAATGCAATAAAATCGTATGTCTGATTCTATTCAAAAAGTGCTTAAGTAACTAATTACGTCGCGTACGCGTATTAGACACAGATACATGAGCAAAACGCTTAAATAGTTTAAGTTTTCTTTCATGCAAGATTTTCAACACACAAAAAAAATCCGAATTAGAATGTAACTCTCTAATAAAAGTATAATTTCCAAATGATAATCCGATACTAAACAGACAAGAAAATATAACGCAATATGATTAAAAATATTAAATACTTAAAGTTTCATTTTAAATTACTCAGTGTCAAATAATCACACCACAATGTCTAATAAAGACACCATTATACAAGATACAATTGCAGCGCTACAGTGAAGCTGCCATAAATGTCGCTTTTACTACTTAATTACACTCTAAAGCGTAATTATGGTAATTATTTTTCATACTCTTCATAAGCGTAATAGCTAGCTAGCTTAAATAATCCTTGTGGTGACAGATTTAGAATAAAATATTCAACCATATGAGGGTAAAACCTACTTGAGGATATAAATAGATTTCCTGTGTTGTGACGGAGTAAGGTTTTAGAAGTAAAACTTCTAATGCCACTTCCAAAAAGGTTGCGTTAAACGTTTAACGTAATGGCACTCGAACGCTTGCGTGTAGTATACCTGTTACAGGCCAGTGCGAGCGTTAGCAAGGAGTAGCATCCAATATTCCAACGTAAGAGGGAGAGAGAAAGAAAGATACACAAAGGTAGAGAGTAGGAGAGAGAAAGCGAGTGAGGCGGAAGATCACAAGCACATGCGCGTGGTATTCTTGCTATGCAGCGAAGTAAACAGTGTGAGCGTCGTGAAATTAGCTGAAATACGTACTAGTTGTTCTATTTTAATTTATAATATTCATTATTTCATTTCCTTTTTTTTAATGCATTTTTTTCATAGGTTTAAGTTTCCAATTCTGTCGGTAGTCCTCATGACTGCTGTGTATTTATTTTATTTCTTTTTATTTATTGCTGATAGCGAGTAAGCAGTACATCTGATGGTAAGTGTTACTGCCGCTCATGGACCTTACTAGGCTGTTGCATACCAATAAAAACCCCAAACCCACGTAGAAAGTTGGGCTGCCGACTCTCTCGCTTACCGCACGAAGCACAGCAGCGTATTGCCGTCATTCGGACGTTGATTTTTGGCGAGAGTGTGGTACAACCCCAGATGGACCGACCCGTAGCTGTAGATAGAACTGTTAACAGTATGATCCTTTTTTTTTTTTTTTTTTGTGGTGGGCTATGGACGTCGTACCCCGCCAAATCGGTCCGGGGTGACGGAAGAGGCAGCGCGCAACCCCATTGACCCCCCATGCAAACACCTCTTCTTCGCCGTGCGAGCGGGCCACCGGTACCCGATCTTTGTCTTCGGTGGCCCGCTCGGCGGTGTGCCCTCTCTGGGCTGCTCTCCTGTCGACGCCCCGACAGCTTTCGCCGTCGAGGTGTCGTCCTCACGCGGTGGCCTCGCGTCGGGTGACCGGACAATTCCCAGTATGATCCTACCACAAGAGATAGGAGAGTAAATATAATTCATCACCCTCCTTCTTACCCGTGAGTATCGTAACAGACCACTAAGGGAATAATAAATATGCATATAACGTGGTATAGTAGGTTAATTTCCCTTATGTTTTATCGTAGACTCGAAGCCAACAGTGGGACGTGGATGAGCTGAAATGATGATGATGATAAGTAGCTAACATCACTACAAGAAAATGAAAACCATGACTGTAAGGTTGTTTGCTGGGTTATTCCATCTGGAATATATCAGTTCCCAACTGTAAGACTTTTATAAGCTAAGAAGTATTATAATTTATATATATCCTACTGTTGGGTTCGAGCCTCCATCATAATGGGAGGGGTCCTACGCTGGTCAAGACGTGTTAGTATAGGGTTTTGTTTCAAGTTATTCTTCTCTTGCATAGATTTTATATGCTTTTATATCCCTTAGTCATCATTTATCACCCACGGGTAAGATAAGACGTGGTGAAGGGTATTTATACTCCGTCACCACATGGATAGATATTCTATATATAAAAATTACAAAAATTGTTTCCACCTACATCTATTATAGACAATGAAACCAATCAACCAATCAACGGGTATGCCCCAAACCGTTTTCATTAGAAAGGCAATAATACTTCTTCTTCTTTTCCTTTGCCTTATCCCATTTATTTGGGGTCGGCTCTCCTCGTTCTCATGCGCCAGGACTGTCTATCCTGGGTTGTCGTTGACGTCATCTGGGCGCGCTCCAAATCCCTGGATACCGTGGACCACCAGGTAGCAGGTGGGCGTCCAACACCTCTTTTGTTATTGGGGAGGGCTAGCGCTTTTTTGACAACATGATCGTCGCCACGTCTCATGACATGTCCATACCATCTCGACCGCTGTTCCGTGAGTTTTTCCGTGATAGGCGCAACCTTGAAACTTCCTCTGATGTGTTCATTTCTCACTTTATCGAGTCTGGTTACACCTGCTGCCCATCTCAGCATTTTCATTTCATTGGTATGAACTTTCTGTTCGTGCACTTTTTTGATCGCCCAACACTCAGCACCATAAGTCAAGGCAGGTCTTATAGCCGTTTTGTATACTTTCCCTTTGGTTTTAGAAAGGCAATAATACGAAGAAGATTTTAGATCACAATCTATTGGCCCCCGGTAGATGGCGCTGCGAACGATTTCAAAGAATTCTCTTTGTATTTACATTTTTAATTTGTATAAAACACAGTTTGTTAAATCAGTATTAGATTAGGTAATCTGTATACTATGCCGGGTGGGCCACTGAAGAAAAAGACCGCGTACCAGTGGCCCACCCGCACGGCGTCGAGAGGTATATTGTAGGGCGGGTCTACGGGGTCTTGCGCCGCTTTTCCTGTCGCCCCGGACGAATTAGCGGGGTTTGACGTACCGTAAAAAAGAAAAATAAAAAATACTATAAAATGGCAATCTGCTAATGCGCTTCGTTCAGTGAGCGAGAGAGCCGGAAGTCCAACTGGATGGGTTTGAGGATTTTATTGGTAGGCAGCGGCCTAAACTATAGCCTTGGTATTGCAACGGTCCATGGGTGGCAGTGATACTTACCATCAGGTGCGCTGTTTCCTCGTTTGCCACCATAAGCACTAACAAAAAATTAGATGAAGGTCTAAAGATAAAAATATGTATACTATGAGATGGTGGCTATGAATACTGCCAACCCCTATATTGCTGGAGACTATTGTAAGACAACTAAGAGCTTTTATAGATCTGGGCCTATTCTATCTGATGCCGTCTGGCCAACAATTATATTCCCAAGAAGGGTTGACGTCAGGGAGGCGGCCGGTCATAAAACTATCAACTGTCAATATAAGTAGGATATGGAGTTAATATAAGTAACATTGTGTTGACGCCTTGATAAGTTGTTACAAGTTTTGCACAATCTCACACGTTGAGCGAAAGGGTAAAATTAAAATATTAAATATTTATCCTTTAATAATATTATGATTTTCTGTGTGGTAACCGAATAAGATTACCACCGTATGTGAGGTGAGTATCGCCACCTCTTTCATCCCCGTGGGATCATAAAAGACAACTATAGGAATAAAATCATTTTTACAGATATTACCGCGTTTTTATTTGATTTTTATTTTTCCAATTATTCGTAGAAATATTTGACAGTTTTCGTGATCATGGGACGACTATAGTGTTTTAAATCTAACAAGTAATTGTTATTATACAGATTTATTTAAACAGTTATAGTGTTAATTAATTAATTTCTACCCGCGCTTTGATACAAATTTATTGCCAGTACAAAAAACATAAAGTGGACATGAAGACTACCGACAGAAGGAAAAATTAAAACTATTAAAATAAAAAGTAAAATAAACAATTCAAACCAAAAATGATTGTTAAAATATACATTAGTATTACATATCAATAGTAACTACTAAAACTATTGAATAATGGATAATAATTAATCAATAATAACAACTCATCATTATCATCATTCTCCTACTCGTATTGCAATTACTTGGGGTCGATACAATATGTACTCTTTTTTCATAATACATATTGTAAAAGTTATTGGCAATAGTTTTATAACCGGCCGCCTGCCAGACGTCAACCCTCCTTGGGAATGTAATCGTTAACCAAACGGCATCAGATGGCGTTGGCCCAGGTCGTTATAAAGCTCTTAGTCGTATTTTACGACATCCACGAGCGAAGTAAGGGTTGGTAGTATTCGTAGCCGCTACCACACAGA
Source organism: Lymantria monacha (assembly GCA_905163515.2). Taxonomy (NCBI): domain Eukaryota; kingdom Metazoa; phylum Arthropoda; class Insecta; order Lepidoptera; family Erebidae; genus Lymantria; species Lymantria monacha. The sequence continues at coordinate 7,207,267 of LR991087.1, forward strand.
CTAATCAATAATAACAACTATTATATATAAATTGAATATGGTAAAGACACAGCAGTGAAGAGCAACAGACTGTATTTTCGCGCTCGGGCACACTCGGCGGTCCCGAGTACACCCGATCAAGCCTTTCAACTCAGCGCGTGACGGATTAACACTTAAAGCGTACGAAAAAATCTATGTGCGCTGTGCCAAAAAAAGTTTGCACTTCAGAAAGAAGTGGCATATCCTACATACATACCTCTTTGCTTGATCTTGGCTTGGCATTTTACTACATTAATATAATTATTTTTATTATATAATTAGTATCCGTGTGGTGACGGAGAAAAATACAATTCATCCCCCCCCCTATCTTACCTGTGGGTCATCGTAAGAGCCTACTAAGGGATATAAAACGCGTATAACATCTATGCAAGAGAAGGAAAACTCGAAACAAAACTCTATGCCAACACGCCTGGCCAGCGTGGTATAGTAGGTCAATTTTCCTCCCATTAAGGAGGAGGCTCGAGCCCAACAGCAGGACATATGTGAGCTGAGATTATGAGATGATGAATATAATAAGCTTCATTTCCTACTTCTGATATTTATACGAGTATTACATATTTGACATAAAACATTCACGGATTTCATCGTGTTTGTATATTATTTTCACGAACTCAACGTTTCGAATAATTTTCATTGTTCATTGTCACTGTAAGACTAACTCACTTCTTATAAAATGTTGTAATCAGAAAACCTTTGTACCTATTTATTCCTGTAATTGATCCTTTATACTTCAATATATTGTAGAGAGGCAATCCATCTGCTCACGATTTACCACGCATTTGGTTGTGTTTGTTTATTTAAAAGCTTTTGTAAGCTCGTTTTGTGTAATCAGCTAAATGTTAGTGTAACTCTTATTTATATCTTTACTTGCTGGGAACACGATACTACTCGCTTGAATTATAAAACAATGGCCTATTTACGATGTTACCATACATCCATCCATCCATCAGCCCGTAAACGTCCACTGTTGGACATAGGCCTCCCCACGAAAATGCCATCTGCAACGGACCTGTGTCACCTGGTTTCCTGCGAGGCTCAAGGATGAGGATATCAGTCCACCGAGTGGGTCGTCCTACGCTGCGTCGTCCGATTCGTAGTCGCCACTCGAGAACCTTTCTTCCCCAACGGTTGTCGGTTCGTCAAGCGATGTGGCCTGCCCATTGCCACTTCAACGTGTTAATTCTTCGGGCTATGTCGGTTATACCCGTTCTTCTACGGATTTCCGTATTCCGGCTTTTATTTACGTAGAGAAATACCGAGCATAGCCCTCTTCATAGCATACTAAGCGACTTTGAGCCTATTTATGAGGCTGACATTTAGAGACCACGTTTCAGTACCTGGTCATCGCTGGTAACACAACTGGTTATAAACCTTTGTGTTCAGACACACGATGTAACCACATATTACATATTTGCACCGTCATTAGTATTGCATTATATAAATTTACTAAGAATTTGAATTTACTTTAGAAGTATATTATAGTCTGTAATATAAACTCGCAGCAACCATATTGGTATTACGTCATCAGATTAATGTTTCAAATATACGAGTAATTAACACCTACTGGTTTTATTCTTATTTAAATATTATCATCTATCTTTTTTTTTATTGCTTTTGGTGGCAAACGAGCAAGCAGCACACCTGATGGTAAGTGTCACTGCCGCTCATGGACCTTTGCTATACCATAAGTATAGCTGGGCCGCTGTCTACCAATACAAAACCCAAACCCACCTAGTTGGGCTTCCGGCTCTCTCGCTCACCGAACGAAGCGCAACAGCACATTTCCATTGTTTAGACGTCGATCTTCTGCTAGAGTGTGGTACTACCCCGGAGCGACCGGCCCGCGTCTGTAGACAGAGAGCTGTCAACAGCGTGATCCTACATCTATAAAAGGTTATCATAACAAAAGGTTGTATGAATCAGCCCGCTTGGTGCAACAGCATGGTTTGTTTATCGTTATTAAAAAAAAAGACAATATCTAATTATATCGTCCTGGGCCAACACTACCTGATGCCGCGAGGTCAACTATTACATTCCCAAGAAGGGTTGAAATAAGGTCGGTCATAAAATTATTGTAACTTATACAATATGTACGATAAAAATACAGTACATATTGCGTCGATCCCAAGTAATTGCGATAAGAGCAGGAGAATGATAATTTGGCCTAATATTGCTACTTTCTAGTTGTAGAACCACACTGTTGATAATTTTCTTTCTAGAGCGATAAATGGCCGACTTGTGTGGAATTCGATACTTTTGCAGTTAGCCTTTATTTGAGTAGTATTATGCAGTTGTATTTAATTCGGCGAGTAAGAGAGTCGGGTACTTAAAATTTTACGGTAGGCATTGATCTGGCTGTATCCTTAGTATTGCAGAGATCCATGATCCCAATTACCAATTTCCATCAGGTGGGTTGCCAGCTCGTCTGTCATAAAAAGCAATAAAGAAAATAATATTCCATAACTCCCACATAAGTAAGGGGTGACGTAAGTTATTAAGCCGTCACCGTGTGGGATAATTTATTATAGTCATAATAACTTTAGAATGAGGTAGCATCTATCTCTGATTATAAAGTCTATACCGAATATCGTTGTATTAGCGAAAGCCCTTTTTTTTTAAGTGAGCTCTTTTAATATTTACAATAGTCGCCCTCGCTATTTAGTTTAGTCTTCATACAGGATAAGCCCACTCCTTTCTAGTCTTTCAAAGAGATTAAATACGACTTACGTTCTTTTATACTCATTTATAAAAAATGTAGTATTTATTTACGTGATCGTTGTCTTTAATTGCGTATGTTTCAACGATAGGTTTATAGTATAAATTTGTATTCGCCTACTCGCCTTTACAATGAGTGGGCGAGAATAAATATAAGAAAACATAGTATTAGAATTAAGATGAAAATACTTAAGTGAAAGTGGTCTTTCAATAAAGACCTTATATAATCTACCTATCTTACCATATCAGTTGCTAAAAATAGGCAAGTTCAACTTTGTGTACTTATTTTTATTTTAATAATAAATCTGTCTGTCGATGGTATTACTTATTTACCTTATAAATTACTGAATAAGGACCGTGTATTCGTAGTTAATGCTATTGTTTTTGCATTGTAATTATTTTTGATTTGGCGACGAAGTGAGAGTACAATTTACCAACCCCCCCATTTTGACCGTAGGTGTCGTAAAAGACGACTAAGGGCATATGAGATATATGCAATATGCATATAATATTTATGCACGAGTAGAAAAACTTGAAATAAAATGCTATACTAACCCGCCTGACCAGCATGGTAGGTGAATATCCCTCCCATTGTGGAAGAGACTCGAGCCTAACAATGGGACGTACGTGGGCTGAGATAATAAAGATTTAGTATAGAATTTTATTTTGAGTTTTCCTTCTCTTATATAGCTTCTATATGCATACTATATCCCTAAGTCGTCTGCCAATTTATTTTAAAAGTAGAGATTTTAGAGATAGTCCCCTTTATTTTAAAAATAGAGGTAGGAAAGGGTGTCCCTTCCACTCACCTCTTTCTCATTGTCAAGAAAGGAAGGGATAAGATTAAGGTGGAAAAGGATATAGGTCTTCATACTCATGATTAACCGTGAAAATCTGGTGGATACCCATTCCCTTTTATTTGTTGATATATATATATATATATATTGTTAAATAATAATAGATTTCCGTCACGATCACTTAATTAATTTGTTAATTAATTACATCAAAAATACGAGTTAAAATTGTATTAAATATTGATAGTAAACTTTAACGAGTAAGGATACCTTTCTAATTTAATAGGATAGGATTACGCGTGTAACCTTCATGTCTCTAATGAATGCTTGCCTTTAATTAGCCAATATCTGTATGATCAAATTTTCATGTTCAATTTCAATTTTAGATATTTAGAAGTTCAAATAATAATCATTAATTTATACAGTTTCTTTGGATTGTATGAAATAATTAGTAAATTATCATCCATCAAAAGGAAGACTCAAAACAAAACGATATGTATACTTTGCAGTAAAATATGTTGCGTTGATTTATTATTTTAAAAATTGAATATTTGAAGAGAATTATGAAAAATTTAAGAGAAATATGAATGTCGAGGAAGCAAGTAAAGTATGCAAGGATAGAATTCTCTAACACTCTGTTCTCTCTGCGTACCTTGCAAGGGATATGGCGTGATGATATATATGTATGTATGTAAAAATTGAATATCGTTTCATTCATCATCGTTATTACACGTTCACTGTTAGGCATACGTCTCCATTCGAGGGAAGATAGAGCTACAATTTTCACGTTTGGCAAGCCGTTTGGCGACAATACTTTACTCAAATTGGCGATTCTTCGGTTAAGGTTATCAACTTCCGCGTGAAAACAAAATGGATCTATTTTATTTTTAACTTTTCACTATACAAGTGAACAAGAACTATCAACAATAATATTATTCTCAACATATTAAAGACTAGCTTCTGCCTGCGGCTTCGCCCGCGTAAAAGGTTACATTCCTAAAGTTTTTCATCCCCTATTTCTTACGGGTATTTTTTGTACTAAATGTTAATGTCATATTTATTTATAGGTATCTAATCAATAGATTAAAAATAAGTTTCAAGCTTTTGGCTTTAAAAATGACGATACTTCCTTACAACTTTTCATCCCCCTTTACAACCTTTTCTTTGCACTAAAAAGTAGCCTATGTCCTTTGTCAGGCTCTAGACCATCTGTGTACCAAATTTCATTTAGATCGGTTCAGTAGTTTTGGCGTGAAAGAGTGACAGACAGGCAGACAGGCAGACAGACAGAGTTACTTTCGCATTTATAATATTAGTAAGGATAAAACTCAACACTTTCTGGCTAAATTACTTAAAATTATAATGTATCATTACAGTACTAAGCCATTTATCCAGCCATAGAGCTTCAAACCACGCTTGGTAATACATAGAATTACTTAACGGTAAACTCTAAAACATTTTATTTAACGAAATATTCTATGCACTCTTTGTATGGAGATCAAAGTAATTATATAATTTATCACATAGTCTTGCTGATGTCAAATAATAAGGTTAAGAATATAAGCAAGCAATAGAATTAAATTAAATATTTAAATATAATTCCATGCGTCTGGGCAAAGTAGAATGCTAGATTATTTCACTACCATTGACGCAGGCGGACGCCTGTATCTTATAGTCACTTATGTCTAAAAATAGAACAGATAACGTAGTGGTCGAAGTAATAATCTATGGTGTGAAGGATTTGATTTCGACCCACGCAAAACAATACTTTACAATACAAATTGCTGTTCTGAGTCTGGTTGTAACTTGTATCTGTTAATTATACGTTTGTAACATCATCCGCAATACAAGGCTTATTTCGTTAGTTCAATACAGGAATATATCACTTGATAACTAATTGTAATATTCCAATCCAAAAATATAATAAAAAAATAAACACTAATAAATACAATACTATTTGTACAAATGTCGGATTTTCAAAGAAAACTAACAAACTCAAGTTAGCCTACTGCGTAGTAATACAGACTAGAGTGCTCGCCGGTAGAAATTATACAACACACGACAGCAATGTTTGCGGCATTCGGCCACTGCGTTCACAGTAAAGAGCATTGTATATTCAGAAAGCTTGTGCAAGCCATGTCTTGGCAAACTACTCGAAGCTACGATGACCGAACGAGTGTGATGAAAACGGGCTTCAATGATCCAGTTAAGGGGAACTAGCGCACTCATTACCATCTCATTAACATATACAAACATTAGTCATACATTGGAAAGGCTTAGCGAGCCCGCTGTTCCAACAAGGCACGGCTCTCCCCGGCCACTTCATGCACAATTATTGTAGTTAGGTCTATACAAACATACCATGATTGTTGAACAAACGTAACGGAGCATAGAACCAGATTAGCTTTGTTTATTGCCTTACTTATAACTTTCTGATTCATACACCTTTTGTTCAGCAAATAACAGGCGTGGCCGCTATAAATGTAAATAAATGTTTTTTGATTATACCAACTTATTACTGTTTCAACTTTATTTGGTTTGCTTTGTTTTTAGATAATTTGTTTATACGAAATGTTTTTGAGCTTGCTAAATATTTGTTTAACATGCTCATTTTTATTACGTTTGTTAAAATATGAATTGTATTATCACAATAAATATAATGTGAAATTTTTGGAGTTAATTGTGGGTGTAGAAAACGATGTTCTGTTTGTGTGTAGGTACTTTTATTTGCTTAGTGGCATTCCATTTTCTACTTAGTATATGTATGTCGTATTAAATTATGAATATTCATTGAAATAATGTTTGTTTTTAAACTTTTAAATGTTCAATACCTACTTTGCGATACAAGTTGGTGTTGCAAGACTTGAATTTTTTTTAGTATAAAATCAAATTGTGCGTCAATTTTATTAATGTAAATTAATAACTTTAAAAGCAGAATGATGACGAAGATATTTATATTATCTTAAATGGTTGTAGGTAGACATGCATTTGCATTCGTCTGTAAGTCAATATTTGAATTTATATGTCAATATTTTTTTTAAGTAGTTATATTAATCTGTGTATCCGTTTTTCTCAAATTTCCAATTTGCAAAATTTAATGCATATCTCAAGTACGTATAAAACAATTTATTATAATAACTTCTGATGTTTACACGAGTATTAAACATTTCAAAATAAAATTACTTTTACGGATTCTTTTTTATTTGATTTTAAATTACCCGAACTTTCGAACACTTTATAAAATCCGATTACGAAATGAAAAATTGATGTCGCAAGCGGGATTCGAACCCGCGCCTATTGGGATTCCGGCCCAATCGTGCTGCCACTACACTACCGCGACCAATTGTAGGACATGCAAATTTTCATCTCGTATTGTATTTACGTCTTAAGGTGACGGTGTGCTATCTACCCGACAATGTTTACACAATGTTATAGGCTTAATACTTCAAACTTTACAGTTAGAATTGTATTAAACGATGACACAACCTTGTTATTTAAATTTACTGAAATTTTAGCATTTAATATGCTTAATTTATAAAATCCGATTACGAAATGAAAAATTGATGTCGCAAGCGGGATTCGAACCCGCGCCTATTGGGATTCCGGCCCAATCGTGCTGCCACTACACTACCGCGACCAATTGTAGGACATGCAAATTTTCATCTCGTATTGTATTTACGTCTTAAGGTGACGGTGTGCTATCTACCCGACAATGTTTACACAATGTTATAGGCTTAATACTTCAAACTTTACAGTTAGAATTGTATTAAACGATGACACAACCTTGTTATTTAAATTTACTGAAATTTTAGCATTTAATATGCTTAATTTATAATAGTAGTGTAGTGGCAGCACGATTGGGCCGGAATCCCAATAGGCGCGGGTTCGAATCCCGCTTGCGACATCAATTTTTCATTTCGTAATCGGATTTTATAAATTAAGCATATTAAATGCTAAAATTTCAGTAAATTTAAATAACAAGGTTGTGTCATCGTTTAATACAATTCTAACTGTAAAGTTTGAAGTATTAAGCCTATAACATTGTGTAAACATTGTCGGGTAGATAGCACACCGTCACCTTAAGACGTAAATACAATACGAGATGAAAATTTGCATGTCCTACAATTGGTCGCGGTAGTGTAGTGGCAGCACGATTGGGCCGGAATCCCAATAGGCGCGGGTTCGAATCCCGCTTGCGACATCAATTTTTCATTTCGTAATCGGATTTTATAAATTAAGCATATTAAATGCTAAAATTTCAGTAAATTTCGAACACTTTATAACGTTGAAGGTCATGGAATGACTGAATTTATTATAATTTGTTCTCATCGATTGCCAACTTAAACATAACAAACTATTGAAATCAGATTTTCCAAGAAATTAATCAAGTTATCAAGCAAACCAAAATGATAGCTTCAATCAAAGTCAACATGAAGTTTTAGTTTTGATATTCAAACTACACGCGACTTATGATCTAGATGAATAATTCAAATTTTTGCCAATTTTATATTTCGGAGCAATATAATTAATGGCCCGGTATAAGGTACAGATAGCACGAGCCACAAAATGTTAAACATAACACATTCTTGTTATTATAACGGTGTAGGGTAAATAATTCATGATTTTATTGAAGTTAGAAAGTACACAATACGAATTTTGGTTATAATTGAAAACGGACCGAGTTCAGCTTATTCTTTGTAAATTTATCACTAGGGCCGGAGTGCCAGTGAAACGACGATGCGTTGTTCAGATAAAGTTTATTTTATGACTTAAGCGAGAACATTAATATTCATTACTGGTACAAAATGAACTAACTTTATTTTATAATAAAGATCAAAGAATGAAATGAACGATGCTCGGGGATTTCCGCAAAATTTTATTGCTGTTTTCGCTATCAATATTTCTCCTCAATTTTGGACTGGGTCATGTAATTGGACAGTATTGCTTTTCTAACTCTGCGTCATAATAAATATTTAAGTTAATTGTATACCAAACTTTTCATTATTGTCTTGCCCTTATTCAAATTATTTGAATTTAGTACAAAGTGTTTTCTTTTCCATATCATCTGTCATTTCTTTAACATCTCTTACACCGTCTTCTACATTCATATCTAGTACTTTCCTAGTAATATTACTTTTATTAGGTCTCATCGCATTTCTATATCACAATAGATTCCCACGTATTAATTATCGTCATCTCAGCTCATGTATATGTAAGGTATATGCTGGGCACAAGCCTTCTTTACCAATGTAAAGAAAAAAATAATAAGAAAAAAATCTCCCAATGGTCTCTCCATTGGGAGATTTTTTTCTTATTATTTTTGTTTTTTTTGTTTTAATTGTTTTTGTTTTAATTGGCTTAATTATACTAGTCAAGCCGTTTAGTTTTTCTTTTTATTTGCAGTGATGCTACCTGCTTGCTTGATAAGAGCAAGAACTCTTATCGTAATTATTTGGTCGATGCAATATGTGTTCTTCTTCAATACAGTCCTATCAGATGTCCTAGTATAACTTTTCTCATGACTGATAGAAATTACAATTTCATAAGCAACTCTTGACATGCTAATTTTAACATCATCCATCAATCAACTTTCATAATGTAAATTGATTTTCGTTGTCGATTTTAAGCATATAAAAACCGATATGAGTATCCGAGAATTGAATTCCCTCATGGCGCAAATCTATTTCGAATCTTGACCTCAACAAACTGAGCGTATAAATAACGATAATATGGAATTTTAACAATTGATCCATTTATTTAGTGATGTATATATGTAATAGAAAAGGAGATGTGTGGTAGCGGCTACGAATACTACCAACCCTTACTTGCTCGTGGATGTCGTAAAGGACGACTAAGAGCCTTATGACGATGAGGGCCAACTCCATCTGATACCGTTTGCCAACAATTACATTCCCAAGGAGGGTTGACGTCTGGCAAGCGGCCAGTCATAAAACTATTGCCAATAACTTTTACAATATGTACAATGAAAGAAGAGTACATAGTGTATCGACCCCAAGTAATTGGGATTAGAGTATGAGAATGATGATGATAACATGATAAAAGATATTTTCACATGTAACTAAGCCGATGAATTTCGCTATGTGATCCGGTTCCATTACTAATTTAACTGCCGTAATACGGAGCTTAGTAACATCATTTCAGCCCAATATACGTTTCACTGTTTGGTTCCTCCACATATAAATTGGTATATATTTTTAGTTTCAGTTTTCTATCCTCTTCTTATTTCTATTCTTCTCTTGCAGTGATGTTATCTGATTGTGCCTTTTAATCGTCTTTTCATGATTATTCACAGAAATACATACATACATATCATCACGCCATATTACTTGCAGGGTAGGCAGAAAGAACAGAGTGCCAGAGAACTCTATCCTTGCATACTTCACTCGCTTCCTCGACATTCATAATTCTCTTCATACACGCTTGCCGGTTTCGGAAACTCTTGACTCCACCTTCCTTCAGTACATGACCAATCTGGTCTAAGTAGGTTAGTCTCGGTCTCCCCCGGTACCTACATCCTTCCATTTTTGCATTGTATATCTTCTTAACCAGACGTTCGTTCGGCATTCTTTCCAGAAATGATACGGCAAATCCTTTTCTCAAAAGTACTGAAATATTATATCTATATTTCAATTCTATTTGAGGAATCCTGTGTTTGTGTGTGTGTGTGTGTGTGTGTGTTTAGCTATTATCCGCAGATGATTTTAACAACTCTGCAAGCACTGTTGGTGACTGTTGAGAGCTCTCAACTCGGTGAATTCTAGTAAATTAAGTGTTTATAATTCACCACACCCTATCATGCCCGTGGGTGATCGTAAGAGACAAGAATAGGATATAAAATGCTTTTAACATATATGCAAGATAAGGAAAACTCGAAATAAAACCCTATACCAACACGTTTGACCAGCATGGAATTGTAGGTTAATTTGCCTCCCATTACGGAGGAGAATCGAGCCCAAGAGTAGGACATGCATGAGCTGAGATGAAGTGTTTATGAAGTAAACTAAAATGATTTAATTAATTATTTGTGTAGTTAAGTTCAAGATCCTTGTCAGTTTACCATGCATCTAATAACGTATAAAGATCTGCCTATGATGAGCGATATTACCATTATCGCCATATTTAAGAAATGAGTTGGTGATTGCAGTTAGTACTATAAATTTCCTAGGAAATTAAGTATTTTTTTTTATGCTTTCCTTACCTAATTTTTATAATTCCCACAGGAAAATAAAAGATACATAATATACTTAACCTCTCAATACACAATGTAGGTAGTAGTTAAATTTTGTAAAACAGGGTCTAAATATTACTCATCCCTCGCTACTAAATGTTATTATAGCCAGCATCTTTGTCGTATGTTTGAATAATTACAAATAATTTTAACATACAACATAGCTCATGCACGTTCCTAGGCTGGGCTAAAGGCTGCCACCGAAGACAAAGATCGGGTACCGGTGGCCCGCTCGCACGGCGAAAAGAGGAGTTTTGATGGTGGGTCTATGAGGTCACGCGCCGCCTCTTCCGTCACCCCGGACCGATTTGGCGGGGCGAGACACATCCATAGCCCACCGCAAGAAAAAAGGGATCTTTGAAATCCATTCTAATTCAGTTTATTTATGGTTTTAGTTGTTCGCCAGAGTTCTATAACTTGTAATCGGGTTACGTATTCAAAAAGAATAAATAAGACCGCTTCAAAGTACAAAAATACTTCAGCATGTCTTTAAAACAGAAATTTCTCTGTAATAGTTAAAAGCGGTAAGCCGAGCAGACGGTCTAAAGATACAAATGCTAACAAGTACAATCTCTTTAAATCCGTCTGTGTGTTAACAGCTAAGAAGACAATAGGTCACCAAACCTTCTTTTTTTTTTCTTTTTTTTTTGTGTGTCTTAGTTGTTAGCCTCAGATGGCTATGACAACTTTACCCGGACTGTGGGTGAGCGCTGAGGGCTCTCAACCTGTATCCAAACCTTCGTTTTACAGCCAATATTATATCAGTTGACTCTTAGTCATAGAATAGGTCATTGACTTCTTGCCCGCCCACTTGCATCTATCTACATGTATACACAGCATCTAAGTAAAAGGAGATTTAGGTATCGCATTTCTTTATTTCATTCATTACTTTATCGATACGTGTTTAACATATCGGGCATAAGACTCTTTACACGAAATTGATGTTACTATAATCACCACGCTTTTATTTTTTTGGCGGCGGGCTATGGTTTTGCCACGCCCCGCTAATCCGTCCGGGGCGACAGAAGAAGCGGCGCGCGACCCTATAGACCCGTCCTACATGTACCTATTTACGCTGAGCGAAAGGGCCACCGGAACCCGGTCTTTATCTTCGGTGGCCCGCCCGGCGGTTTACCCTCACGGGTATCCTCGAGTCGACGCCCCGTCATCTCGACCAATAATAATCGCCACGCTAGAATTGATAATTGTAAAAGTGGTAGGACCATGCTGTTGACAGTTTTCTGTCTACAGCCGCGGCCGGTCCGTCCCGGGTAGTACCACACTCTAGCAGAAGATCGACGTCTGAGTAATGCTTTTGCGCTTCGTTCGGTGAGCGAGAGAGCGGAAAGCCCAACTAGGTGGGTTTGTATTGGTAGCTAGCGGTCTAGCTATACCTTTGGTATTGCAAAGATCCATGGGTGGTAGTAACACTTACCATTAGGTGTGCTACTTGCTCATTTAACACCATAGGCGCAAAAAAGGAAAGTTTACGTAATACAAAATTTGTAAAAATCCTTTTTTTTTTTTATAAAACCCGATTACGAAGCGAAAAATGATGTCACAAGCGGGATTCAAACCCGCGCCTATTGGGATTCCGGCCCAATCGTGCTGCCACTACACCACCGTGACTTAATGTAGGACATGCAAATTTCGCTTCGTATCATATTTACGTCTTAAGGTGACGGTATGCTATCTACCCGACAATGTTTACACATTGTTATAGGCTTAATACTTCAAACTTTGCAGTTAGAATTGTATTAAACGATGACACAAACCTTGTTATTTAAATTACTGAAATTTAGCATTTAATATGCTTAATTATTTATAAAACCCGATTACGAAGCGAAAGCGCGGGTTCGAATCCCGCTTGTGACATCATTTTTCGCTTCGTAATCGGATTTTATAAAATAATTAAGCATATTAAATGCTAAATTTCAGTAATTTAAATCCTTTTTTTGACAATTTTTTTTGCGAGAAAAAAATTTACTTCAAAAAAAATGTGATATATCACTATCATATCACCTATCACATTGCACTTAGTCAGCTTGATGGACAAGAGCTTAATTCACTCAATTTGAGAGTAGAGTATGTGAGCAACGAGGCGGCAGTAGATTGATGACTACGTCGATTTTTATTTTTTTAAACTATACTAGGCCACTACCGTGTTGCCTTATTTTAAAAGTAATTATACAACAACAATATCCGTGTGGTGACGGAGTAAGAATACAATTCACCACCCCCTATCTTACCCATGGGTGATCGTAAGAGACGACTAAGAGATATAAAACGCATAGAACATCTATGCAAAATAAGTAAAACTCGAAACAAAACCCTATACCATCACGTTTAATCAGCGCGGTATAGTAGTTTAATTTCCCTCCCATTATGGAGGAGGTCCGAGCTCAACAGTGGGACATATATCGACTGTGATGATGATGATGAATTATACAACAAAAGTATATTTCTACTGGAAACTAGTCGTAAATCCTCAGACTGTATGTGTTGAGCCACCGAAGACAAAGATCAGGTATCGGTGGCCCACACGCATGGCGAAGAGAGGTGTTTGCATGGTGGGTCTATGAGGTCACGCGCCGCCTCTTCAGTTACCCCGGACCGAATTGGCGGGGTCCACCGCAAAATTTAAAAGACTGTATATGTTTCCTGTTGGACTCACGTTTTTTTCATACGTGGAATAGCATAATCTGGCTACATAGATTGATATGGAGTTCTTAGAAGTTTAGTACTTTATTATGAGATATTTAATTTAGTCATCTATATAAATTAAGAAATGGCATGATGTTTGTGTATTTTACTGAGTTATCATAAGTTTTAAGATTATATAGTTCTATTAGTGGTAGGACCCCGCTGTTGACAGTTCTCTGTCTACATCCGCGAGCCGATCCGTCCGGGGTAGCACCACACTCTCGCAGAAGATCGACATCTGAGTAATGGCAATGTGATATTGCGCTTCGTTCGGTGAGCGAGAGAGCCGGAAGCCCAACTGGGTGGGTTTGGGGATTATAATGGTAGGCAGCGGCCTAGCTATAGCCTTGGTTATAGCAAAGGTCCATGGGTAGCAGTGACACTTACCATCAGGTGTACTACTTGCTCGTTTGCTACCATAAGCCATAAAAAAAATATATGTAATAGTTCGCAGATATTAAGGAATTGGTGCGTTGGTTAGCTTCAGCGATGCTAATGAGATCATATGACAGGATATGGAGCCCCACAGTGCCCTTTTATCGTCCTGAATGATTCATGCGGAACGCATCCAGTTCATAGCTTGTTAAGAAAAAAAAATAAGCATATCATATAGATTTTTTTTTTTTTTAAACACCACACTGAACTAAGGAAATAATCTTTGTATTACGGGGGACTTTACAAACAAGCAATTAACGCAAACAAATTATACCCAGACTCATAAAAAAACTTTATGGATCGCGCAAAGTATTATCCTGCGTGGGAATCAAACCCACGCCACTGGCATGGAACGTCGGTAACTTAACCACTACGTCACCTGTGCAGTCAATAGTAGTTATAGTATTATAATAGTTTACTTTATCTCTATATTTCATACATTCATCATCATCATCACAGCCTATAATGTCCCGCTGTTGGGCTCGGGCCTCCTCCGTAATGGGAGGGAAATTAACCTACTATACCACGCTGGTCAGACGTGTTGGTAATATAAGGTTTTGTTTCGAGTTTTCCATCTCTCGCATAGATGTTATATGTGTTTTATATCCCTTAGTCGTCTCGTACGATCACCCACAGGTAAGATATGGGGTAGTGAATAGTATTCTTACTCCGTCGCCACATGGAAAATATTTCATAGATTATTAAGATATAATGTCTTCGTATATATACTCATTGTGTGTCCTAAAAAATTACATCTACCGGTTAAGTCTCCGTGTCTTTCTAGATCTGCAATTCTTCATGCGCCATATCTAAACGAGCATCGTAACGACATGCTAGTAATCTCTAAATGTTATTCTAACAATCTGCAGTCGAAACTAAACCTTATTTTAATACTTTAAAATACACTTTCAATATTCCTCTAAACATAAAACATGAAATGAATAATACCCTTTGAATAATAACTGCATTTAAAAGTTTAAAATCTTTTTTCACGGCACCCATTTTTTTTCGAAGACGAACGAGATTGCAAATGTAACAATTATTTTTGTGTGATGCGAAATTTATCATTGTTAAATTTGATTTAACGTTAAATATTTTCATAAAGTTGACATCAGTGTACCGACGCGTTAATAATATAATGTGTGTCATACACATGTTTTTTACCCGACTGTAAAGGAGTGGTATTGTGTTTTTAACAGTCTATGTATGTATGTATGTTTGTATGTTCCTTTGAAGCACTATATATACCAAACGCCTGGGCCGATTTGTATAATTCGCACGTCAATCGATTCCTCTTAATCCGGCGAGTGTCACTAAAGATATGACGTTATTGAAAATTCAATATGGCGACTACTGGACGCCATATTGTGAAAATTAAAAAAAATAAAGTCAACAAACTATATCGAGTGGGGTATCGTTAAATAGGTATTTAAAAATCATTTTTAGTTTTTTCTCAACATTTTTCGATTTGACTGGCCGTTTAGGATCTATATCGATTTAAAGTTTCGTAACAACCTTTCTCACATATAGGTTTTTAGACAGTAGAAATTTACGATGAAAAGACGAAAAATTCATATAACTGGATGTGGATGGACATATACTGATGTATCTAGTAGGTATATTGTCCAATATACCATAGGTAGTCCTACCTAAAGTATCTAATGTCTGACGCAGTCGCCCATCTCCAATTTCTAACGATATTGTACTTTACTTCAGTCGAAAAACTATATATAGTTAGGTACTTACCTACTTATTAATAAATAAGATAACTATAGCTACCTAGGTGGTTATAACTAAAAAGTATAAAATAAAAAAAATGATTAAAAAAATCAAAAAACCCGACTGCGTAAAAAGTCACCAAAACTACGTACATAGTAAAAAAAAAACTGAAAAGAAAAAACAAGCACTTAGATGTCTGGTGGTCTAGAATTCCATAATATATTATTGAATAAATACTATTGCAGAAAATGAAATATATTTTAATAATAGAACATGATAACTGAACAGTCGGGATCCTTTATTCGACAGCAAATCTAATTTTTCAATGGACCCCGACTGTTCAGTTGTTATGTTCTATTATTAAAATATATTTCATTTTCTGCAATAGTATTTATTCAATAATATATTATGGAATTCTAGACTACCGGACATCTAAGTGCTTGTTTTTTTCTTTTCAGTTTTTTTTACTATGTACGTAGTTTTGGTGACTCTTTACGCAGTCGGGTTTTTTGATTTTTTATTAATTTTTTTTCGTGGTATATTAACTAACCAAGGAACGATAGCATATGTCATAACAGCAAGCTGCTTAAAAAAATAAAAAGCAATCTTTTTGGTCACCTTCGTATATAGCCAAGATTTTTTTCTGACATGATGGAAATGACGCCAATAATCATTAGCAGGCAGATTGTTAATCGCAATTAGTATTGTAGGATGATAGGGCTGATTTTTACAATGAAAAAATAAGGATTAGGGATACGCTGTATTTTTAACTCACCACACAAATAATTACTTGGAACTTGGTATATATAAACACAGAAAATTAACACAAATGAATCGTCATTGTGTTAATATTGTACAAGCACATAAACGAACACTTTGTCTGCGAGATGATGTGAATTATACTCACTTAGTTACTGTTCTACGCTTAATTTCACATAATCCATCTGAGTGTCGCATATCCCACATAATTGCGGTGTGGAATTTTGCTGTGCGTCGGTCGGATTTGTGGCTGGAGCAGAATGGATGTGGAACGTAGCGAGTACGGCACGAGGCGTCCGTGATCTCGCATCAAGTTGCGAATAATTGAATGGCACCCTTGCCCGCCTCCACTCTCAAGTGTAACGCTTAATTAGACCAAGTGAGAAGTGTTTAATGCTACTCAGTGAAGCTTTGTACACATTTTTGCATTAAGAGTAAACAATCAACGATTATTACTATAATACATCTCATAAAATATGACATATTTATCTATGTAGCGCCGTTCTTGCTCATTTTATTTACTGCTTCTTTACGTTTAATTAATTTCATTGTATGTAATATTTGAAATATAGATCGTGACTTATTGTAGGACATGCAAATTTCACGGTGGTGTAGTGGCAGCACGATTGGGCCGAAATCCCAATAGGCGCGGGTTCGAATCCCGCTTGTGACATCATTTTTCGCTTCGTAATCGGGTTTTATAAATAATTAAGCATATTAAATGCTAAATTACAGTAATTTAAATATAGATCGTTGTCATTCTATCGTTATTATGGTTGATATACAGGCTTCTTTTCTAGGGTCAGGACATAACTCGTTTAGCGCGTCCGGGGTGACGGAAAGGACTATTTACAATGCCATCAACTGCCGTATAGTACTCTATCGTCATTTGAGAGAACGATCTGTACCAAGACCATGTCTTTGGTGGTCCGCCTGTTGACATATAAACATTGTGCATTTTCTATAAATAAAACAAATTCATCATTAGCTCAGTTCATATATGTTCCGCTGCTAGTTTCGAGTTTATTCTAAAATGAGAGGGAAATTGATATATTTATTAATTTGCGTTCATCAGTAACTTTACTCCTCATGGAAAGTTAGTGGTGGTAACAGTTCGCACATTTACTCCATCGCCACACGGAAAAAATAAAAAAAACAATTCGCCGCTACATGAAAAAGAAATTAAAAATATTTTCTTCATTTTTTATTTGGTATTTTTTTTTATATTATTATCATCTTTTATTATAAATTATGTAATTATTTCCTCTTTTTTTTTTATTATCTAGAGGTTTGTTGAAAACCAGACGTGCTTAGTTTCTATGCAACACTGCACACAGTATTTCCGCGTTGTCAATACCTATTTTTTTTATTGCTTATGCTGGCAAACGAGCAAGCAGCACATCTGATGGTAAGTGTCACTGCCGCCCATAGACATAAGCTATAATCAAGGCTATAGCTAGGCCGCTGCCTACCATTACAAACCCAAAGCCACATCCAGTTAGGCTTCTGACTCTCTCGCTCACCGAACAAAACGCAATAGCAAATTACCATTACTCAGACGTCGATCTTTTGCGAGAGTGTGGTACTACCCCGGACGGACCGGCCTTTTTTTTTTTTGCGGTGGGCTATGGACGTCGCACCCCGCCAAATCTGTCCGGGGTGACGGAAGAGGCGACGCGCAACCCCATCAACCCACCCAGCAAGCACATCTTCTTCGCCGTGCGAGCGGGCCACCGGTACCCGATCTTTGTCTTCAGTGGCCCGCTCGGCAGTATGCCCTCTCGGGCTCCTTTCCTGTCGATGCCCCGACAGCTTTCGCCGTCGAGGCGTCGTCCTCACGCGGTGGCCTCACGTCGGGTGACCGGACAATTCGGACGGACCGGCCCGCGGTTGTACACAGAGAACTGTCAACAGCGTGGTCCTACAACTATCAAACTAAATGGTATAATAAATAAATTAATAAATAAGTAAGTAGTGAAGTATTATAATTTTTATTATATCGTTAATAAAAGTAATTCTATTTCCCATTCTATATAGATTTATTTTCTAATATAAAGTTTTATATATTGCTGTGTGGTAGCGGCTACGAATACTACCAACCCTTACTTTGCTCGTGGTTGTCATAAAAGATGACTAAGAACTGTATAACGACCGAATCCATCTCCATGTGATGCCGTTTGGTCTACAATTACATTCCCAAGGAGGTTTGACGTCTGGCCACCGAAGACAAAGATCGGGTACTGGTAGCCCGCTCGCACGGCGAAGAGAGGAGTTTGCATGGTGAGTCTATGGGGTCGCGCGCCGCCTCCTATGGCACGCCGGACCAATTTGGCGGGGCGAGACGCATTAAAAAAAAAAGAGGTTTGACGTCTGGCAGATGGCGGGTTATAAAATTATTGCCAATAACTTCTACAATATGTACTATGAAAGAAAAGTTCATATGTATAGTAAGTAATTGGGATATGAGTAGGAGTATGATGATGAATGATGATAGAGTTCTATATAAATTACGAAATTTATAAATAACTGCTAATAATACCTTTCTAACTATGGTCACATCTGGGGGGGCACACTTAAAACATTTCTTATTTTTACTGACCGTCGCGCCGCCTACAGATTGGCTGTACAAACTTAACTGCTGCCATTTTGTCCTGCTTGTCAAACGTTTGACAACTGAGAATTGTTATTTTTTGTTCCTAGCGTAGGTACTTATTGTCATCGATCTATTTTCGGTTATTGATATTCTTTCTGAAAATTATCTCAAGTTTCATTGTTAGGCTGATATTATTATTGTTTAGTTATCAGCTGATATGTTATTTTTTATATTTCAGGATAGCGTTCATAGTAAAAGAAAATTCTATGTAATTACACATGCACATGTAGATATGTATATATATTACTTCAACTTCAGTTCACCGCCTAAAGTCTGGGTAGCAGCACTTTCCATACATGCATATTTTATCATCGAGTTGCCACTCTTTTTCAGTTTAATAACTTTACTCTTTGGGTCACATTAAATCACTGTGAAACTCTTAGTAGTATTTTATAAACTTCATAATAGATATTCGCTACATGAAGTTAGTGCTGCTAAATTGATATTAATGGTCACCATTATCACACGGTGACAGGAATTGTTCGTAATTTAATGGTTGATGTATTGAGAACTTGTATTGTTATTTACTTACCGTAGTTTTTGTTTAATCATTTTACTTACGCCCTTGTCTATCTTTTATAGGCAAAGGCGTAGACACTATTTCTATAAATATTTATTTAGACATAAAAATATATGGATTTATACAGTTTTATCCATAGTTACTAAACCTGCTGGCTGCCTTAATATACCAGGTGTAACAGAGAATAGAACAGCTGGTCAGATAGGTAATGATGGTTGGAACCCATAACAAAAATTTGAAGGGAAAATGTCAAGGGGGTCATTGACTCATCAGCTGTCTGTAAAAGCGACGTTTGATACTGTAGTAAACGTAATCATTGATTTATTTGGGTTTTAATGAATATTTAAGAAAGTATGAGTATGTAGCAGATTATTTATCATTTATTTGGTGCATTTCATTCAATTTTAAAGAAAGAGCAATGACAAAATTGAAAACTTTAAATGCTTCTAATTCATTAACGAATTGATGTTTTCCCTTAAAATTTTTGTTATGGATTTCTACTATCATTACTTACAACCTTTTTGACCAGCTGCTCCATTTTCTGTTACACTCGGTATATTGTTCTATACAATACTGAATAAATAAAATTCCCTCAAAATAATCGCATTAGCACCTATTGGGTCCCAATAGAAATAAAAATATTCTTGAATCAAATTTAAAATATTCTTGAATCTACCAGAACATGTATAAAAAATTTAAAATATTCTTTATTTAAAATATTTTTGAATCTACCAGAACACGTATAAAAAATTCAAAATATTCTTTATTTAAAATATTCTTGAATCTACCAGAACACGTATAAAAAGTTTTTTTTTAATCTGCCCAGCCGCTCAGGACGGTAGCAGTCAGTGTTTAAAATTAGCTTCTTAAATAACCCATTATTTTTTTGTAATATCTGAAAGATATGTATAGACATATACTTTTCCGTGTGGAAATGGAGTTAGAATACTATTCGCCACCCCTTATCTTGTCCGTGGGTGATCGTAAGAGACGACGATAAAGGATATAAAATGCATATAATACGAGTATTTATGCAAAATAAGAAAACATGAAACAAAACCCTATACCAACACGTCTGACCAGCGTGGCATAGTAGTTCAATTTCCCATTATAGAGATGACTGAAGCACAACAGTGGGACATATATGAGCTGAGATGAGATGAAATATATACTACGGCGGACTATTTTGTAGATACTTTTACGATATACAATTTCAAAGTACATTATTTTGATGTATGGCGTAAGCCAGCATTTACATTGTAAGCGTACAAAAAATATTATTTACGACATCAAATTACATATAAATTTTTGACTCTTGAATCACTCTGCCTACTGATGAACGCTGAAACAAATGCAATCCATTGCGTAGTTTAACAGATTTAAGTATGCAAACGGCGTAAGCGATTTTATTACCCGACTGCGCGACGCAAGTGGTAATGTTTTTAACAGTCTATGTATGTATGTTTGTATGTTCCTTTGAAGCACTATACAGACCAAACCACATGAGTAAATAAACATACAGAGACCAAGCTTCTAAGGAGCGAGCAAAATTGTTACCTATTCTCATAGGGTTGGCACATGAGGATGAAAATAAATAAACAAAACGTTTGTCAGCTTTTTTATGTATAGATATTTTTTTATAAATTGCTTACTCTAAATAGGTTTTTTTTGTAATTTTTGATTTTTAATAATTTGTTATATCTCTTAATCGAATGATAAATTCTAAATCTAATATAAAGTTTTTTTAAAATAATCAATGGGAAAGCACTTGCATGACATATCAAATTTACAATCTTGTATACGTTTTTGTGTATCACTACCAATATTAACAATATTTATTACTAGATCGAAATATTCTCGAAATTTCTTCTAAAGCAATTCAACAAATGCGATGAAGTTGTCAGGAGGTATTATTAAAAAAACAATTGTGTACTGCTTTCGTTAAAGTCTTTGTAATGGCTGAAAAAAGAGTCTTGCCTCATATTTATAGGTTGTTCAGATCTATTAACATACAATGTCATTTTCAAAAAAAGATGTGATTTTATTTTTTCGATTGTTGTTCATACACACAGTACAATAAACCATATTTACACTCTTTCTAATTAATTGAAATTTCAAATTTAAACAAACACGCACGACGCGATGCACAGCGAGCGGTGAGTGAGCCCTTTGTTTGAGCACTGGCCGAACCAGCCTAAACAGGTTTCGTTCCGTACGTGACGAGTGCTCACGCACACACGCGCATCATATTTGTAGTGATGTACCTACCGTGGCGCAGTTGTTTGAAGCTTTGTCTCTGTACGTTTATTTATTCATGTGGACCAAACGCCTGGGCCGATTTTTATGATTCAATCGATTCCTCTAAGTCCGGCAAGTGTCACTAAAGACATGACGTAAGTAAAAATTCAATATGGCGACCACTGGACGCCATATTGTTAAAATGAAAAAAAATAAAGTCAACAAACTATGTCAAATGGGGTATCGTTGAATAGGTATTTAAAAATTATTAATAGTTTTCCCTCAACATTCTATGATTCGGCGGACCGTTTAGGATCTATATCGATTTAAAGCTGCGTAACAACCATTTTCACATATAGATTTTTAAACAGTAGAAATTTGCGATAAAAGATGAAAACTTCGTATGCCTGTGTGTATGAATGTGAATGGACATATACTAAAGTATCTAGTAGGTATATTGGACTCATTGATGTATTAAAAAACCCAAGATACACACTCAGCGACTCAAAACCGTCCGCATAAAAAGAGCGCATTATTTAAAATTATGCGCTCTTTTGAAATAGTCTTGCGTCGCTCGCGTCTGTTTGCGCTCGTTAAAAATGCCGAAGTGTTCGATGAGAAATTGTAAAAATATTACGTCAAAACGGTTAAAAAAGGATGGGATATCGAATTTTCGGTGAGTAAAAGAGTTTGTTGATTTATTTTTGTTGTTTTTATGACTAAATACAGGACGTAATATCTGATTTTGATTTAATTTGTTTAAAAACTTCACTCACGGTCCAAATATAATACGACAAATTTCAATGGCCGCTTTTTCAGTGTAAGAACGACTACTACACGGCCTTTTATTTTAGTCGCATAATCCAAACGACCCTGTTCTTATTTAATGGAGTCGATTTTTTTTTATTGTATTTAATTTTTTAATTAATAAGTTTATTCACTTTGAACTTTTTTGTATTTAGTTTTTAATGAGTATTTATACGTTAGAAAATATATTAGAATAATTATATTGTTCTTAATAGAATACGGGTGACTATTGAACAAGACGAGTTGTTTTATTTGCATATTTTATTTCTAATTTTTATATTTTAGTTTTCCTCGTGACCCAATACGATGCGGAGAATGGACATCAATCGTTAGTCAACAAAGGCGTGAAGATTTTTTAAAGCCGACTAATTCAAGCGTCGTTTATTCTGAGCATTTTTTGGACGAAGATATGTATGTATATTAAAAATCAAATACAAACGCGATAGAATCCGTAAAAGTAGATTATTTCAAATTTAAATAAATGATTTTACGAGTTAATATTTGTTTCATTGATGTACACATGTCCTTCCTGCCCAAAAACATATTTACGCTCAGGTAAAAGTATAATTATGGGTTTAGAACACAATTTAACTAACTCTTAAAATACTAACTCAATGTCTTATAATAAAAAAAATATACAAATATTCGTCTTCACTCCATGTCCTGTCCTGCCGGCTAACTTCGGTCGTAAAAAAATGATAGGTTATTGAACACTGCTTTGTAATAACAACTTTAATAAATGCGCGTAAGATTGAATTTACAAAAAATATGTTTATAGCAAAACTATAACTACGTAGGTATAACCATTGAGTGTTTGGTGACAGTTTGGAGTGCTACTTTTGTTTGAAACTGTGCATCTTGGGTTTTTATATATCAATGATTGGACTACTTAAAGTAGCTAATGTCTGATACAGTCACACATCTCCAACCACAAACAATTTAATACTCAACTTCAGTCGAAAACTATATATAGGTCTAGTAGGATCTACTTATATGCTATGTAAAGATAAAGAAGTCATACTAGACCAATCTGTAAGGCCAGCATAGTTTAACATATATAATATTTACCTTCTATTATAGGTTAGTTTATAGGCTTGTACATAAAAGTGAGAACTACCTATGGGTTGAAGAGAAAAACATTTAGGTACGTTGTTATTGACCTCACAATCAATATTCACAATTCGCAAAACCAAAAAGAATTATACAATATTAAGTTAATATAAGATTTATAAACATTTAATAACAATTATTAAACGTTTATAATTCGAGCCCTCTTTACTTATTATAGGTAAGAGCACTTCCCGCTCTCAGTTTATCCGCTTAAACTTGTAATAGCCATCGCCGGATATCAAATACAGACATTACAAAAAAAGCTGATCTTAATTGTAGCTCTACATTGGTAAATGTAAACTGTTCCAAAAGACAGTGTTCAAATTGTGAATAGAAATTTTTATTAATTTTAAATATAAGTCTTGGTCTCATCAAATATGTTATATGCTCGAGTGGCGTTGAGATAAGAATACAGTTGCCGCCATTGCTTGCCCATGGTAGTCGTAATAATTAGATAAAAGATCTCCTATAGAATGTGATAAATGAGAAGTAGCGCTTTTTTGGCATCCATTTCCTTATATCCTATTTCACCTTGATCCCATCCCGTATTCCTTCCTTTCTCGAGGTGTACGGTATATTGATTAACCGTGGGAAAGTGGAGGGTCTTCCTTCCTCTCCTCCATTTTATAATAATATTTCTTTTTATATGATGATGATGAAGAACCAAAAGAAAGTCCATTCAAATATAAAGCAAATGTATTTGTGTAATTCTAACTAACATCATAAATCCATATGTGAGACTGTTTTTTTACATTTTTACTTCGTAGTTATTCAACCGCTCGGTTTGTCGTTCTTTCTTTTGCCTTCTTTTCCCTTGAGTGCCATAAATGATGATCTAATGTAAACAAATAACATTATTGAAAGAGAATAATCAACCTTAATTTATGTCATTTAGTTAATGTAGTACACTAAGCTGTTGTTACAGCTGAAAATCAGCGCTGTATTTATATGCAGCAAATGCTGAGCTGTGGCCTTTTCGGTGTATGATGCCACAATGAGTTTGCTTCTAATGTTACACTACCTTTATAGGTTATATTTTTTCCTATACAGGGTGCAAGTGGACCGCTCCAGAAAACAAAGACAGGTGACCCTACTAGTCCTACTTGTAATAATAGGCTAGAAAAAAAATAGATTCGGAAGGAATTTTTGTTTTTCACAATTAATTTTATGTTTTTTTCACATTCCCTCGTATTAGGACAGTGCCATGTAACGATAATTCCATAAAAAATACCTAACTTTACTCAGATGAGAAAAGACGCAATCTATTCAAAACTCACGATCATATGTTCAAGAATTCAATGACTTCACATGGTGAAAAATTTTTTTTTTCATCCGAATCGATTTTTTTTTAGCCTATCATTACAAGTAAGACTAGTGGGGTTACCTGTCTTTGTTTTTGGGAGCGGTCCCCTTACACCCTGTATATGTATAATTTGTAAATATACAACTATGACTAGCGTTCTAGTATATAGTGGTTGAATGTATTTCGTATTTATAATTATTATTAAGCATGTAAGTGTAGTCATATAAATTTTGATGTGTGGCGCATTGCCGAATAAAGTATGTTTTCTTTCTTTCTTTCTAATTTTTAAGCTCTGACGCAAAACGTGGGTGGTGTGTAATATGTGTGAAGTTTGACGTATCTTTGTTTCCCCGTATCGGTGCCATCGTAGCTCCTAAGGGAAGTGATTAATCAGTACATTCGCATTTTTTTTAAACTTAAAAATAAAACGTGTGTGTGAACTGAGCTATTAACTTTATATATAAAACTTTCAAATCCCAACACAAAAAGAGCGGTGGTAGAAGTTTGAGGTGTATGTGTCTGTTTGTATTAGGTCTATGGCATCGTAGCTTCTAAACGGATGGACCGATTATGATGCGGTTTATTTTGTTTGAACACAGAAGTGATAATGATGGTTCTTAACTACAATTTACAAATATTAATTAGGCCTTGTCGAGGTCATCAGATATTTTTTTTGTTTTTCTTTGTGATAACTACCATAGGAATCTTAGACGCATAATAGGTATTTACTTTACATTCAAACCTATCGGTGATTTAACGTTTGAGATGTATATATATTACGACTGAGCTACTCTGATTTTGGAGCTCGATGATAGGAAACAAAATCAGGGATTGCCTATTAGCAAACTTAAACAAAAGTTTGCATTGGTCCTAATTAGTTCTGTTCACTATCCGTGTGGTGACGGAGCAAGAATACAGTTCACCACTTCCTCTTTTACCCGTGGGTGATCGTAAGAGACGACTAAGGGATATAAAAAGCATATAACATCATGCTAGAGAAGGTAAACTCGAAAAAAAACCCTATACCAACACGTCTGACCAGCGTGGTATAGGTAGTAGATCAATTTCCCTCCTATTATGGAGGAGGCTCGAAATCAACAGTGGGACATACATGAGCTGAGATGGTTATGATGAGTTCTGTTCACTAGAGATCTTTCTTATGTCAAAAACTCTTTATTTTCTTCATAAACTGTTTACAGTTTTATAATTCGAGTTTTTGCTGCCATTTGCCTGAGAAAATCGTTGAAATTCGAGGTGAATATAAATATAAAAAAAAAAACATAATAGAAGCGTTTATTTTATTAAGCCCATCTCTTTTAAGTATTTGATCAGTTTCTTTCGGAACAGTTTATACATTATTCTAACAAGGTTATCAAATTTACATTGATGCGGCCGTTAAAGGTGACCAAATTACATTGTGTCCCTTCGTTAACATTGTATTTATATAATTACACGGTCGTTTAGTAACACGAATGAAGTATAATTTAAACCCTTGGTTTTTAAATGTTAGCTAAGGGATGAAAAGATGATTGTAACAGAGATACAAAATCGATGTGGGTGATCAGAATAGATAAAATTATGAATGAGTTTTATACTCAAACGGCTCAAAATGGTCCCAATGATGGTAAATTTGAGAAATGACAATCAGTCCGCTTGGTGCCATAGTAAGAATATAAATCTCCAACCAGTATCTTACACGTAGATTGCGTAAAAGGCGACTAGGAAATATATTGTGTATATAATACAAGAGAATGAAAACTTAAAATTAGCGCCCTAAGCTGTACCCTTGGTAATGCAAAGGTCCATGAGCGGCAGTGACACTTACCATCAGGTGTGCAGCTTGTTCCTTTGCCACCATAAGCAATAAAAAAAAAGTGTGTGTGTCAGCTCCGACGCACGACTGAAGTTTACTCCTTAAGTACGATTATCAAAACAGGCGCAAAAAAAGCTCATTTGACTAAAAATAATATATATATTTTTATTTACATTTATTAAAACTGTTCAGTGAAGTATTATCTCACGTCAGAAAGTGAAAGGTGCGCAGAATAGGTTGCGCACCAAAAACGTAACGAGGTCATTCGATCACTAGATTTTACTCCTCAAATTTTTCTCATACCGGGCGCCTTATATGAAAATCGATTCTTAAGGAGTAAACTTCAAAAATAAAAAAAAAGATTGACCAACTTGTTAAATCAATTTATCTATTATTGTGAAGGAGACTCTAGCTTCGAATAAGAATTTAGAAGATGATGACAAATTTCTATCGTGTTATAGAAATGTGAGAGGTCATAAAAATAAAATTTAAAGAATAAATATGAATGTAGAAGTTATGACTGCACAGATGGCGTAGTAGTTAAAAAGCCGTCCTTTACTCCCATTGCTATGGATTCGATTCCGATACAGGACAATACTTTGCGCAACCCACAACCTATTGTTCTGAGTGTAGGTGTAATTATTCTGCATAAGTTCATATTTGTAAAGTCCCTTGCAATACAAGGATTATTTCCTTAGCACAGGGAGGTGTATTTAAAAAAACATAAAGAGTCATGAGGACGGCCGACAGAAGTGAAAGCTTAAACCTATGAAAATAATGAATATTATAAATTAAAATAGAACAACAAGTACGTATTTCAGCTAATTTCACGACGCTCACACTGTTTACTTCGCTGCATAGCAAAAATACCACGCGCATGTGCTTTGGATCTACCGCCTCACTCTCTTTCTCTTTCCTACTTTCTACCTTTGTGTATCTTTTTTTCGTTCTCCCTCTCGTTGCTAACGCTCCCCTACTCTCCCCTACTCGTTGCTAACCCTCGCGCAGGCCTGTAACAGATATACTATGCGCATGCGTTCGAGTCCCATTGCATTAAACTTTTAACGCAACTTTGTTGGAAGCCGCATTAGAAGTTTCATTTCAAAAAAAATTGAAGTAAAGTTTAAACAGAAGAATGCTTACCGTACGCCTGTACTCAAAGTTTTTGTTATTAATTTGGAGGGTTTGAAGAATGCTGTCTAATAAACTCCGTTCCAAACCTCAAATATCCTTTTACCCGTAAAAGTATGAGAATACATGTGGATATCGTAACAAACAATTAAGATATGTCAACTCATCACCCCTCATCATCATCATAAATTGTGGTAGGACCTAAATAGTGGTAGGATTACACTGGTTACAGTTTTTTGTCTACAGCCGCAGGCCGGTCCGTTCCGGGGTAGTACCACAATCTCGCAGAAGATTAACGTCTGAGTAATGGCAGAGTGCTATTGCGCTTCGTTTGCTGAACGAGAGAACCGGCAGGCTAACTGGGTGGGTTTGAGGTTTGTATTGGTAGGCAGCGGTTGTAAAGGTCCATGGGCGGCAACACTTACCATCAGGTGTACTGCTTGCTCGTTTGCCACCAAAAACAATAAAAAAAATCGTATAACACCCGTTGCTCTACTCGAGCCTTCTCCACAATAATGGAGAAAATAACCTACTAAATGACGAGTTCGTGAAGAGTTTTATTTTCAGTTTCTTTTTCTTCACTAGCCATGTTGTTTATCTGCATGTCATATCCCTTAGTCATCTTTTACAATACCTATGGCCAGATAAGGTTATATCTGACTTTCATAACAAGCAGATTATACAATTGAAAGAAAACTAAGATCAACTCGTCTGGCCAGCATGCTCGACAATCGTTAAAATCAGGCAACTCCCAGTCATTGGAATTTACTAAGAATATATATATAAGGATTGTTTCCTACGTTAAATGAGGGAGGAGAGAGAATACCATTCACTACCCCCTTTCTTATCCGTGAGTATCCGAAAAAACGACTTAGGGTATAATATGTGTAAAACATCTATACAAGAGAAGGAAAACTTGAAATAAAACACTATACATATAGTACGTAAGTTTTCACCTTATTGTGGAGAAGCCTCTATGGTCCTACTGTGGCTTGTATTGTGAGCTATGATAATGATAAGCTGTGTGGTAGCGGCTGCGAATACTACCAACCCTTACTTAGCTCGTGGATGTTGTAAAAGACGACTAAAAACCTTATAACGACCTGGGCCAACTCCATCTGATGTCGTTTGGTCAACAATTATATTCCTGAGTAGTCGTCTGGCTGGTGGCCGGTCATAAAACTATTGCCAATAACTTTTACAATATGTACTATGAAAGAAGAGTACATATTTTATCGACCCCATGTAACTGAGATAAGAGTAGGAGAATGATGATGATGATAACGATAATAGTAGAGCACATTCTAGATTCGAGGACCTATGCTTCCTCTCTCTCATAACTTGCCACAATAAAGCGTAAAAATTTTAAATTGAATCAATATTCCCTATTCCTAAAGTGTACATCGACCCTTAAAGTATCGGATGTATCTCGATCCCTACGTAATTCTATAAGCGAGAAGACCCTCGTGACCGGCGACGACGGCTTCACTTTCAGGATTAAAGAATTTGTTTCCTTTGACTTCACATATTATTGATGCTATTGTTAACATAATGTTGTACCCTCTTAATTTATTGACACGTTTCTGTTTAATCAAACGATTACACAGGTTCACACAAAAAAGTGGTCTTAGCTGGGTGTGCAACACAGACCAATATTTTTTTTTGCGGATATGTGTTATCTTGCTGAAAAACTAATTAGATCGTTGATTTCATCGGTTTTTTTTTATTTTTCTCCATTTTTTGCAGTTTGAGTCTAATTTTGACTTTAGATTCGTATTCAGCGGTAAAAAATACGTCGACAAATCTTTGTCAAACACCCAGCACAGACCACTTGTTTGTGGCCCTGTGTTATTTGTAGAATTAGTATTATTACACATACGAAATTTTCAGTAAACGTCCTCCCGTGATTATGATAGCTAAATTATTCTAAACATCGAACAATTCAAAAATCAGTAGGTACAAAAACGAATTAATCCATAAGTCAGGCTTCTAGAATAACCAACAACACTTATTTATGACCGAGAATTTTAATTATTGTTTTATAATATGGTTATGAATTGAAATAATAAAGATTAGACTAACAAAATTTTGAATTTATGAATCTGTCGTATCTACCAGCCTCTCTACTTCCAATAGTGAATATCGGCTTCCTAAGAATGAACAATACTATAAACGCCACTTTTAGTAGGCGTGTATTCTACTAGCATCAAAATCGGTGTTACATTTCCATTATCTATTTTCATGGTGACAATTCAGCTAGTTTATACAACTCTCATAGGAAAGTAGGAGACAGTGATATATTATATTCATAAGCCACATGCCATGCCGTTCTTCTGTCAATATTAACTACTGAACTATTTCAAGTAAAAGCACACCCTCACATCATAATTGATTTCTTCATGTTCTTCGTCCTTTATTTTATGTTACTTATATTATTATTACTCTTATTTCATACATTTTATTATTTTTATTCTCTTTTTTTACTATTTAGGGATTTTCTAAAAAACCTGCCATGCATAGTTACCACGCACATCGCTGAGCATTCCCCCGTTGTCAATATATAATTAATTAATTAAACATTTATATTGTAACTGTTGTCTGTTCTTATATTGCCAATAAATCTTATTCTATTCTATTCTGAACATGGTTTGCTCATAGCACAGGGCAACAGAAAAAAAATAGCATTGATTTTCTTACAATCTCAAGCAATAAAATATATTTTGTTATACGTTCGATCAGTTTCAAACGCGTTAAACGGTCGTCTCGATAACACTTCTTATGCCTCGCTTGCCAGCTGAACTTCAACAAGACAGCATATGATACGACATTTTTATGACATATTATAGGAACAATAGGAGCGTATATCCTAGTATATTTGAAACTTTGGCAATTGTACGCGAACCCCTTATGTTTCGTTGAAGCTATTTCAACACAAAGTTTCGACTTTTACGATAATGTCAGCCATTGCCATTCAAACGCGCTAAAACTTTATCAATGTGTGCGAAAGGATAAGCGTTTGACTCGTATCTTACACACATACGTAGATATAATAACTATATCAGATATTTTCATGACAGATTAATATTGACGTAGAATTTTGATATGTATTATGTATATTGCTTGCTCTTGTTGACTATCATATAACGAAGTCTTGATATTAACTTTTGAAGATTAGTTAATAGTGGTTAAGTTAGTTACATGGAAGAAATGGCATGCTATAAATATCTTTATACCACAGATTATGGTTCGGACATGTGGAAAGAATGACGAACGAACGTCCGGTTAAGAAAATATACAATGCGAAAGTGGAAGGATGTAGGTACCGGGGGAGACCGAGACTAACCTACCTAGACCAGATTGGTCAAGTACTGAAGGAAGGTGGAGTCAAGAGTCGCCGAAACCGGAGAGCGTGTATGAACAGAATTATGAATGTTGAGGAAATGAAGTATGCAAGGATAGAGTTCTCTAGAACTCTGTTCTCTCTGCCTACCCTGCAAGGGATATATCGTGATGATATGTGTGTATGTATGTATACCACAGATATTTTACTTTTCTGCTCTGCTGCATATCTGTCTATAAAACGATGAGCTTTCAAATATTCAATAACAATTTTTTTTAGGAATAATCCCACCACATATTGCCCCTATTGTAACTCTTATAATGATCCACAATGGTTTCAACGATATTGAGTTTGTTCCCTCAGGCAGTTCCAGAGATGCTTTTAATTGTTATAGGACCCGCGACAAATCGATAGAAAGGTAGTAGTTAAATGTTGGTAAACAAATGATGTGATGAACTTTATCTACAAAACTTTTTAACCCTCAATGCAAAAAGAGTGTATGTTTGTATATTTGTATACTTATATGTCTATCTGTGGCATCGTAGCTTCTTAACGAATTTATCGATTATGATGCGGTTTTTTTCGTATGAAAGTTGACAAGATTGATGGTTCTTAGCTATTTTTATATTTCTAAATATCTGCTTTAGTTGTTTTAAAGTTATCAGGTCTTTTTGTTATACCGTAAAGATATTAAACGTATAATGGATATTTAATTTACATGCAAGCATATGTAACTTCATTGTCACTTCCCGCTGGGGAAAAAAGGTTTTAGACTGGCAACCACGTACCGGACGACGCAGTGTAGGACGCCCCCCACTAGGTGGACAGACGATCTAGTGAAAGTTGCTGGGCGTCGATGGATGCAAACGGCACAGGACCGCACTTTGTAGCGTACCATGAGGTAGGCCTACGTCCAGCAATGGACGGCGATGGGCTGAAATAATGATTATGATGATATGTCACTTAATATTTGAAACATCTAAGTATGGTAGAACTACCGAGCTACCATGATGATGTAATTCGAATGTAGAAATAAAATCCTGGATAGAATATTAGGAAACCCGACTTTGGGCACATTGGATTCGTTGTAACTAGTTCTGTTTATTTCTCTTGGTGGCGAGAACGTGATGCTTACATTAAGTATTATTCTCTTCTTGTATCAATTTACTTAAATTTTCATTTTACTTTTCTCTTACTTGGTGATGAAGTAATATACAATGATCATGAAGGGCAAGCCTTCCGTTCCTATGACTATCATAAAAAGCATTTAATTAGCTCCTACTAATATCAGACTAATACTCGTATTTTAAATGTGAAAGTTTCTGAAGGTGTTTTGATACTTGGATGTTTCTTACTCAATTACGCGTAAACCATTGAACAGATTTGGAGGAAAATAGGCACCTTATAGGCCATTTCCTAAGTTAACACATAGGACTTTTTATCCCGGTAATGTGTTTGCTTAGGATAATAATAAAACATTGGGAAAATTATTTTTACGTGGGCAAAGTTATATGCAGTAGCTGGTTATAAATAAAAATACTCAAACGTAAATAGATACTGTTAGAAAAATCCTGAAAGTAATACAAAATTTTAACTTTATATGTGTCGATAGTTGGCTTACAAAGGCTACTAAAGTCTTAGTTAAGTTTAGCTTATTAGAGTCATAAAAATGAGAGTATTTTCACGAACTTATTAAAAAAAAGGATGCACCAGTGATCCAGTATTAATTAAAAAGTTCCCATTTAGTACGTACCAAAGATATTTCTTAGAAAATCTTTATTTTATCTTTTCCTCTCTTTTGCTTTATCGTACCTACTACTTTCTTTAAGATAGCATTGAAGCAAGGAATTTTCAATTACAAAATACACAGAAACTTCCATAAGTATTTATAGATTATAAAAATGACTAGCACAAAAATAAAAATTTATCACAAAATTATCCATAAGGAACACATTAACGGAATAAAAAGTACGCTACGTGCTAAACCAAGAAATGTTTTTGTATGCCAATTTTCATCGAAATCAGTTCAACGATATACACGTATTGAGTAGTAAACATCCAAATCTACTTCCAAATATCTTTACAATCTTTCACATTTATAATATTAGTAAGATTTATTACACATAACACCAAAATCAAAAGTGGTAGCCTTTTTTTCAGCGAGAGTACGATCCATCCATCCGGGGCGTCAGAAAGAACGACGCGAGATGCTATAACCCACCACATACACATCAAGTGCCTCTCAACGTCATGTGACCGGGTCATCGGTACCCGGTCCTTATTTTTGCTGGCCTTTTAACTTACAAATAAGTTATGAGTATTTAAAAAGTATGATAATCAGTCAATATTTTGTATATTATGAAACTTGGACTAGGCCATCTTTCGACATTGGCGTACTAAAGGTTCCGTTACACATTCAGCATAGTTGATATGCTATGACAGACGCCTCTTGGCATAATTATTATAATTCACCTAAATAACTATAACAACTTCAATTCAAATTGACACAATGAATTGTCGTATCGTATTTGTTGAAGAAAATAGAAATAGTATCGATACTGATATTGGATAAATTTAACCAGAACTGTTGTCTCAGATCGGCTTTGT
Organism: Lymantria monacha; assembly: GCA_905163515.2. NCBI lineage: Eukaryota > Metazoa > Arthropoda > Insecta > Lepidoptera > Erebidae > Lymantria > Lymantria monacha. Next base: position 7,241,202 of record LR991087.1, read on the forward strand.
ATTCAGTGGTTGCAAATCGATAATGCAGCCATTCTGATTTCCCGCGGGAGCAATAAGTTTTGTCGCAATATAAACCAATAATATTTTCAGTTTAAGCGAATACTTTGAACTGTTAGTGAGCAACTAGTTAAACTAGCATGCAAAATTGATTAAATTTAAATTAAAATCAGATTAATTGTAACATCTATCAACTATCCGTGTGGTGACGGAGTAAGAATACAATTCACCACCCCCTATCTTACCTGTGGCTGATCGTAAGAGACGACCAAGAGATATAAAACGCATGTAACATCTATGCAAGAGAAAGAAAACTCAAAACAATTCTTGCATAGATGTTATATGCATTTTATGTCCCTCGGTCGTCTCTTATCACGATATTATCTATGATCACCCACGGGTAAGAAAGGGGGGTTGTGAATTGTATTCTTACTCCGTCACCACACGGATGAAATGATTCTACATGTTTATATTTCAACTATATGTTTATTATGATATATTGTAATATTATTATAATAGTCATTGAAATTAATAAAAACATTCTTAAGTCATAGTTATGATTCTGCTTTTATCCGAATTATTTGGGGTCGACGCAATATGTCTTATCTTTCCATACAACCGTATCAGACGTCATCTCTGTCATAACTCCTTGTCTATTCACGTCATGCTTTACGCAGTCCATCCATATTTTCGTTGGTCTTTCCTTACCCTTAAAGCCTTCAACATTCATTTTTAAAACTTTCTCAACAACGTTACTTTTATCCCGTCTCATCAATGTCCATTACGTCAAGCCTTCAGCTCCTTAGCTTACCCTTCATCGGCGCAATTTTTAAACTGTCCCTTAAAAATTCTTATGTATCTTTAATTTTGCTTTTAAGCTATTAATCGTTAATATTTTATGCGCAAGATTATCTGCTATAAATTGAGTATTTTACTTTTAAATATATACTTCTTTAAACTATGTATATATTATATAATCATCATTCCCCTACTCTTATCCCAATTACTTGGGGTCGATACAATATGTACTCTTATTTCATAGTACATATTGTAAAAGTTATTGGCAATAGTTTTATGAACGGCCACCTACCAGACGTCAACCCTTCTTGGGAATGTAATTGTTGACCAATCGGCATCAGATGAAGTTGGCCAAGGTCGTTGTAATGTTATTTTATTTATGTTATATGATATGAAACATAATAAATATGTTTATCTTTTAATTCATAATGGTAATAATTTCAAAAGTAAGCAATTTTAAAATTTAGTTTAATATTAAATGATTTAAAAATATCATTTTAACAATATAAGCGGTTAATAATGCAGGATTTTTTGTGTCTGCAGCCTAGTTTTTCATATTTTAATGAATATAGTGTTTACTCTCTATGATTAGTACTTTCCGTCTATTTGAATACTAACCCAGAACGTTCTAATCAAGTTGACAATTTATAAATTTAATTTAACACGCGTTAAAAGTCCATAATTTACATTAAAGTCATGCTTGTACCGTTATCAAGGTCTTTATGAAATGTAATTAACACTAGTTAAAACAAAAATGTTTCAGTCCCCTCGTTTCATAACTAGTTGCAAACTCGAACGAGACAGCAGATAGCGTTTTCACAAATTAACTGAGCCTTTGGAGACTTTATGCGGCTTGCCCCTTTCACTATCATATAACTAGATATAAATTTTATTATTCTACACAATTTACTAAAATATCTAATTCCACATATATCTTAAATTCATTATCATCTTCATTATACATTATCTTAGCTTATATACGTCCCATAGCTGGACTCGAATTTCCTCTACAATAGAAAGAAAATTGATTTACTATTCTGGTCTCACCGCGTAAAGATGACGCCCCGATGGTAAGACATAGGTAAAGCTATCCGGCCGTCGACTCGAGAGAATAACCGCGAGGGTAAACTGCCAGGCCAGGCCACCAAAAAAAAAACCGGGTTCCGGTGGCCCGCTCGCACGGCGTAGATAGCTATCTTACTAGATAGATAGCTAGGTACTTGAAGGGCGTAGATAGCTAGGTACTTGAAGGGCGGATCTATGAGGTTGCGCGGCGTTTCTTCTGTTCCACCAAAGAAAAATGTTAATAACACAAAGTACACATTACTTTTAACACAAAGTACACATTATTTACTTTTTTACTGTGGCTATATAGTTCATATGACATATTAGATTCAAAGTTTCTATACCAGCTGGGCAAGTTATCAGATACACTAAATTAATTATTGTGTAAATTAATTATGTAATTAAATTATTGCCCGATGGTCATCTCCACCCTGTATAAACTATGAACAGACAAGCTAAATAAAAAAAAAATTATTAAAAAAATCAAAAAACCCGACTGCGTAAAAAGTCACCAAAACTACGTACATAATAAAAAAACTGAAAAGAAAAAAACAAGCACTTAGATGTTCGGTGGTCTAGAATTCCATAATATATTATTGAATAAATACTATTGCAGAAAATGAAATATATTTTAATAATAGAACATGACAACTGAACAGTCGGGATCCATTGAAAAATTAGATTTGCTGTTGAATAAAGATTTTGATTTTTTAATATTTTTTTTTTGATTTTACACTTTCTAGTTATAAATACCTAGGTAGCTATAGTTATCTTATTTATTAATAAGTAGGTAAGTACCTAACTATATATAGTTTTTCAACTGAAGTTGAGTACTAAATCGTTAGAAATTGGAGAAGGGCGACCGCGTCAGACATTAGATACTTTAGACTACCTATGGTATATTGGACAATATACCTACTAGATACTTCAGTATATGTCCATCCACATCCAGTTATATGAATTTTTCGTCTTTTCATCGTAAATTTCTACTGTCTAAAAAACCTATATGTGAGAAAGGTTGTTACGAAACTTTAAACCAATATAGATCCTAAACGGCCAGTCAAATCGAAAAATATTGAGAGAAAACTAACAATGATTTTTAAATACCTATTTAACGATACCCCACTCGATATAGTTTGTTGACTTTATTTTTTTTTATTTTCACAATATGGCGTACAGTAGTCGCCATATTGAATTTTCAATAACGTCATATCTTTAGTGACACTCGCCGGATTAAGAGGAATCGATTGACGTGCGAATCATAAAAATCGGCCCAGGCGTTTGGTATATATAGTGCTTCAAAGTAACATACAAACATACATACATAGACTGTTAAACACAATACCACTCCTTTGCAGTCGGGTAAAAAGGGGTGTTCAAATTACTCTTCATCTTCGATAATCTTATCAACATTCACAGACATCTGTCTGTTAAACATTCAGTATGATAAATGGCACCTAAGTTCAGTCTAATATGTCTTCAGAAGAGAATCATTTTATCTGTAATATAATTTGCTCTCCTTAAGTGCCGAACGTTATCAGTTTGCATTTACGTGGGTTACAATTTCTTTTAACTTTATAAATTCATATCCAAACTTAATATGTCATCTTTATCCTGTTATTATCCCGTTTATCTATTTGAAGTCGCCCCAGTATGATTTTTTAATGTTTACGCGAGTATTACACATTTGAAATAAAACTATTTTTACGGATTATATCATGATTCATCATCATTCTCCTGCTCTTATCCCAATTACTTGGGGGGTCAATATAATATGTACTCTTTTTCCAATGTGCATATTGCAAAAAAATATTGGCAAAAGTTTTATGACCGGCCGCGTGACGTCCTTGGGAAAGTAATTTTTAACCAGTGGGTAACATAAAGTTGATCCAGGAATATGGAAAGATCTTAGTTGGTTTTTTACAACACCCAAACCCAAGCTGATAGTATTCGTAGCCTAGCCCAGCTACCACATAGCAAGTCAGTTTTTATTATGATCATATATTATTACTTAGAGATTTTTATTTGAAATCTGTCTCCGTCAAGATGCTTATAGTGATATTTAAAAAAATATAACTCTTACTTTAAATTTTTGATGGTGTGATTTCTTTTTTCTTTATAAATACTAAATATAATATGTATATTGTCAGCACACGGGGTCCATCTATGTATTTCTTTTTTTTTAATTTTTGGAAACTGCAATTTGAGACAACCTTAAAGATCCGAAGACACAGAACCGTTAGATTTAAGTGTTCTAAATTGATTAAGCTATATTTTAATTTGAATATTATCAGTTCGCTCAATCTTACGAAACCGAAACGTACACCACGTTTCGGTTTCGTAATACGCTAGTATATTATAAAATTAGCATAAAATATAAAAGAACTACGAATAACGAAATATATCAGATATCCAAAGTTGGAAATAAGTTTCCCCATAAAGAGAAACCAATGCAATAACTGCTATGATTGGTAAGCAAGATGGCGATCGCAGTATTCTCTTGATAATTTTTCAGACGGTTTTCACTCTTCACTTATACATGAAAAAGGAAACTCAAAACAAAACCCTGTTCTAACCTATCTGACCAGCGTGTTATAACAGGTTCATTGCCCGTACATTATAGAGTAGATTGAAGGCTGACAGTGTGAAACTTATTTGAGCTGAAATGATGGTGATATATTCTCAAATCATTACTATATGAGGAGTGACGTAAAGTATTAAGACTTTTATTTATATTCTTTATTTTTTTTTTTGACGAGAGCTCATATTAAGAGTATGCGTAATCGTAGAGCATGCATGAAGACTATTATGAGTGTGAATGAAGCGATGGAACTATGCCAGGATCGTTGTTTGTGGCAATCCGTAGTCTCTGCCTACCCCTCTGGGAAACAGGCGTGAAGCTATCTATGTATGTATTTTTTTTTTATTGATTTTGGTGGCAAACGAGCAAGCACGCCTGACAGTAAGTGTCACTGCCGCCCATGGATCTTGCAATACCAGAGGTACAGCTAGGCCGCTGCCTACTAATGAAAACCCCAAACCAACCCAGAAAATTGGGCCGCCGCTCTCTCGGTCACTGAATGAAGCACAGCAGCACATTGCCACTACTCAGACGTCGATTTTCTGCGGGAGTGTGATACTACCCCGGACGGACCGGCCCGCGGCTGTAGACAGAAAATTATCAACAGTATAGTCTCACAAATAAAAAGCCTCAATTTTAATCCATATTTTTACATACAAAATTATTGCAAATCTATTAAAAGGTTCAATAATAACTGTACTCATTAAACATTCATACTTTGCTTTTCAATAACGTTATATTTATCGTTCAACATTCAAATTGATATAAACAATAGTTATTATAATATTATATTAATATTATTATACTTTTCAATAGAAATAGCAAATTATTCAAATTTGACTCGTAATATTAAAAGCAAAATTAAACAAGCCAACGTGGGATTTCATTCCAATTAATAGACAGCTAATAAAAAGTAAATAGTGTGTATTAATAAGCCTTCTATATAAGTACGATATTTTGGGTTGCTTATATGATGGTTAGAATTAATTCATATTAAATAAGGAATCGACTGAGCAGATGGCGTATTCGATTCCCAAGCAGGACAATCCTTTGTGCCATTAACAAAGTGTTGTTCTGCATTTTCATTGCGGGGGACTTTACAATTGTATGTTCGTAAATTCCCCCGTAATACAAGGATTATTTCTTTAGAATGGTGCCTTTAGACATAGACCGGGTTCCGTTGGCCCACTCGTTCGGCGTAGAGAGGTACATGTAGGACGGATCTATAAGGTTGCGCGCCGCTTCTTCTGTTGCCTCGGATGGATTAGCGGGTCGTGACCAGTCCATAGTCCGCCACCAAAAAAAAAACGCCACCCTGAATAGCCAAGTAAGGTATCGTCCCCTCCCGTCACGACATCGGCGGGAAGGGGTTAGCGCGCAAATGCGTTTCCACAGCGTAAAAAAAAAAAAAAAAAAAAGTAAAGTATCGTTAGAAAATAATCCATCCACATAAAAAGAGTATTAGTGTATACTTTATTATGTATTATTTAATATATATATATATATTAACCCGTAGAGTGATTTATTAAGAATATAATATGTCACCAACTCTTACTTTCCAATGGCAGTCGTAAGAACTGATTGAAAGGTCACCAGAATAGATAGTAGCGCACTCCTTAGAAACTATTTAACCACAATTACGATCATTAATCCGCTTGCAAAACCTATAACTTTAACTTTATACTCTCCTGTGGGGAAGCTAACATTTAACAGTGGACATTAACGGATAGATTATCAGAAATATGTTATATAATTTAGATAACGTAATATTAGATAACATTTTATGAAACTTTATATTAAGTAATTGTGGTAGGACCACGCTGTTGACAGTTTTCTGTCTACAGCCGCGGGCCGGTCCGTCCGGGGTAGTACCACTCTTTTACAGAAGATCGACGTCTGAGTAATGGCAATGTGCTATTGCGCTTCGTTCGGTAAGCGAGAGAGCCGGAAACCTAACTGGGTGGGTTTGGGGATTTTATTGGTAGGCAGCGGTCTAAGGTATATCCTTGGTATTGTAAAGGTCCAAGGACACTTACCATTAGGTGTGCTGCTTGCTCGTTTGCCACTATAAGCAATAAAAAAAATATTTTATATAAAAAAAGAACTAAATATATTAAATATTATTAAGTTAAAAACGAAATGTTTAATACTTACAGCTAAGGTAATATAAATAAATATTAACATTGAGGTTATTTAAATTCATCATCATCATCTCAGTTCACACATGTCCCACTGTTGGGCTCACGCCACCTCCACAACAGAAGGGAAATTGACCCACTATACCACGCTGGTTAGACGTGTTGGTATAGGGTTTTGTTTCGAATTTTACTTTTCTTGCATAGATGTTATGTGCTTTTTCATATCCCTGAGTCGTCCCTTATGATCACCCATGGGTAAGATAGGAGGTGCTGGATAGTATTCTTACTCCGTTAACACGCGGCAAGTTAATTAAATTATTTGATATTAATATAATTATGTTAAAAGTTAAAATTTTATGAAAGATGATAAATAACACTTAACATCGATCTTATATACTATTTATATCATTTTAGTTATTACTTAAAATTTAGGAATCGTTGGTGAAAATTTTCGATAAATATATTGAAGGAAGAAACCTTTTGTAGCGAAATTCATTAATAAGTCTACGAAGGGCCTAAAACTATGACTAAACTGTCAAAATTACATTTAATAATATGTCTACATCATTATTCTCCTACTCTTATCCCAATTACTTGGAATCTATACAATATGTACTCTTCTTTCATTGTACATATTGTAAAAGTTATAGGCAATAGTTTTATGACTGGACGCCTACCAGATGTCAGTCGTCCTTGAGAATGTAATTGTTGAAGTGCATGCCGTTTGAGCATCAGATGGAGTTGGCCTAGGTCGTTATAAGGCTCTTAGTCGTCTTTTACGACATCCACGAGCAAAGTAAGGGTTGGTAGCATTCGTAGCCGCTACCATAACTATAATATGTCTACATATGTATCGAATTAATTAATTGCTTCGTGTTCCACTGCTTTTTAAGTGTCGCATTTTTAACCTAAATATGTATAAAATTTGGTGTATTAATTTATTGCAAAATACAACGTGTACAAATGAAATTTGAAAATGAAACCAGGTGCTCAAATTTTAATTAAGCTGTTCTCTCAGGTCCCTTTCAAAAGGTATTAGATTGTTTGAAAAATAAAGTGAGTTTATTTTGTGTTTCAACGTAAATTGTGGTACGAAACGTGCCATACTTAACCATCTAACTTGCATGCGTAAATTGTAAGAAAATATTTACTTAATAAACAAGGAAGTTCCCGATTAGGTGGTCCATCGATCTCGAAAATGACGACAAAGATTAAATATATAAAGCGGAAGAATATATCTAGATAAATTGTAGCAAATATAATGGTTCATTCAATATCGTAGATAAAATATTTTCCTTTTCGTGGTTTAATAACTCATTTTATCTCGTCTTGGTAAAATTTAACAGCAATCTTCTACCAAGCATAGACCTACTTGTTCTAATACCTGGCTGATTACGATGAAGAGTCAACATAAGTCGTGTTCCAAACATATTATTATATAAACCCATAAACGTAACCACTAAAGTATCTTTTAAACCTTGGCTTGCTTAACTTTCGATCAAAGCAAAATAGATAATATAGGATCAGACCATGGTGAATCGTAAGTTTATCGATGGATTTACTGGTCAGTATGTTGTATATCTGAAGGCATGGAATATCTCCCTTATGATCTGATGACTGAGAATCAAATTAATAACTTTTTATAGAAGTCAACTTAATTCAGCGGTTGCAGTGGTTTACTTTACTGTTCTCGAAAGATCGTGGCTATGAAATCCACTAGTGAGATTTTGTTTTTAGTTTGTTTTACAATACAGCTTTGTAGGAATCTAATTTATAAATTAAAAAGTAAAGCTTCCATGTTGATCATTCAGCACTTAGATAAGCCAGATAAATCAATCTTCTATGATTATTTACTAGAAAAATATAATAAAATTCTCAACAATCAATATATGTTCAAAATTATAAAAAATGGTAAATGAAATATAAAATAAGAGTGAATGTGGGAAATAGAGTGAACGGAGCGTTGGGGCAACTTCTCGGTAGCCACCACCTTAGCCAGAAGGCACGTGTAGCAATACATAACGCAGTGCTTGTCCCAACATTACTGTATGGAAGCGAGAGTTGGGTATGTAGAAAAGAGTATGAAAGTAAAATTAATGCGGTCGAAATGCGATCTCTACGGAAAATTTGTGGAGTTAGGCTGATCGATCGCATTCGTAACAACGACGTAAGAGAGCGAGTAGGTATGAAAGAGAGTATTGGTGTAAAGATGCGAAAAGGAATGCTCTGATGGTTCGGACATGTGGAAAGAATGCCGAACGAACGTCTGGTTAAGAAGATATACAATGCGAAAGCGGAAGGATGTAGGTACCGGAAGAGACCGAGACTAACCTATCTAGACCAGATCGGTCATATACTGAAGGAAGGTGGAGTCAAGAGTCTCCGAAACCGGCGAGCGTCTATGAAGAGAATTATGAATGTTGAGGAAGCGAGTGAAGTATGCAAGGATAGAGTTCTCTAGTACTTTGTTCTCTCTGCCTACCCTGCAAAGGACATGGCGTGATGGTATGTATGTATGGATGGTAATACTACTTATATTAAACATCGATGTATCCTAAACCAACCCAATTGCTATGGAAGTTCTAAGAAATAAGATACTCTATGTCACTCCCACAAGTGAAACGCATCGAATAACACTTTATATGTTATAATTGCTCCAAAGATTTAGGCTGTTGATCATGCCAAAGAATTAAACTTCTATAACAAAGCCTTCTTTCAACAGTCAGGTAATAATTGCCTGTCTGATTTTAATCATGTTAAATAATAAGCTTTGAAGTAGTCTTAGGTAAACAAATGCCCGTGTCACTAGAGACGCTCAGACCTCGTTTAATTACACATAAAATGCACAACAGCTTGTTTACTACGCCACGACATTTATCGAGCATTGAACGGGATCTTTATTGACACATTCACTTGGCGGGCAGGGTTGCGCCGAGAAATGTAAAAAGAAATATAAAGTGGCAACAATTTTATCTGAGCTCTCGTGAGGAAGCCACGCGGGGATTTTATACCTCTTGTAATAACGCAATTTCAATAATTTATTTTTATTCATTCTTGCTATAGATTACCTTTTTAATTTTGTAGTATTTTAGAGGTAAAATATGTTTTGTAATAGAATGTAGCACCACAATAAACTTTTTTATGATTGTAAATAAGAATAGTATATCGCAGTAAGAAATAAATCCCTATAAGCTGCCACTCAAGAAGGTTTAGAAATAAAACATAAATAATAGACAAATTACACTCGATCCTAAACCTAACAATAAAACTGTGAATCGCCTAAAAATATTTTGCGTGATACTTCAACCCAAGGCTCTTGACATGGGTAGTCCATGATTAAACCACTATGCTGTGTATATACTTATTACATATTACTTATAGTATGACTGCATAGATGGCTAAGTCTAAGCTACCTCTCATGCTGACTATAGTGGAATCGATTCCAATGGACGATAAATCTTTATGAGCTCCACATGATGAATCGACGCCTGAGCAGTGGCAATGTGTTGTTGTGCTTCGTTTAGTTGATCCTTCCAGAGAGCTGGCAGCCCAACTTTCTGGGTGGGGTAGGATTTATCTTGGTAAACAGCGGCCTAGCTGTATTTCTGATATTACAAAGGTCTATGGACGGCAGTAATACTTACTATCAGATGTGCTGCTTGTTCGTTTGCCATCATAAGCAATAAAAAAAAAGATCTTAAATGCCAACTTTTTTTTTTCTACGTCCGTTATTGGCTTTGAAATCATCCAACGGATATACCTTAAAATGGTTTTATTAGAAATGTAATGTTAATAATCCAATGATTATATTAAAGCACTAATTATATTATTATATGTACTATATTAATTATACTAAAATATAATTGTACTAATTATAAATTGTACTATTGGATTCATGAAGTCGAGTGTCGAAAAGCAGTAGACTCTTTATATTTCTACACCTACCAAAAATATCAATATATATATATATATATATATATATATATATATATATATATATATATATATATAGTTAGTAATCAAAATTTTAACATGAAATGAATTGAATTGCCAACTCTACGATTGATTTCACAACAAGTTAGAACTGTAATGTTTGTAGAACGTTAGAAAATACTATGTACATACCGAATAGTAATTACTCAGAGATCGTTGTACATATATGTGACGTACGATTTATATAAAGGCTACATTACACATGCTACTTTAAGCATAGTTGAACAGCGCTTTTGCGATTGCATCCATCAGATTACGCTTTGGAGATTCGTATTCGATCTTCGTAGTGGAATAGATCATTATAGTTACAGTGCTAATTATGTCATCTCTTTAACGAGATGTAATAATGACAATTTAAAAGTCATAGGTAAATATTGAACGCATTCATCCATCAGTGCAGTTCAATGGACCGGTGGGTAAATGAGTTGCAATATGTACATATATTTTTACCTACTTGAACGCGCGAACATAAAATGGAACTGTATGGCTTGCTTCAGCGCCACCCAGCGTCCATTATGTCAAACATTGCTATAGCTATACAAATGAATGTTAGACAGGAGGACCCACATTAGTGGTAGGATCACGCTGTTGCTAGCTTTCTATCTGCAGCCGCGGGCCAGTCCGACACACTCCCGCAGAAGATAGACGTATGAGTAATGGCAATCTACTCTAGCTCTTCGTTCGGTGAGCGAGAGAGCCGGATGCCCAATTAGGTGAGTTTGGGTGTATATTGGTAGGCAGCGGTCTAGTTATACCCTTGGTATTGCAAAGGTCCATGGGTGGCAGTAACACTTACCATCAGGTGTGCTGCTTGCTCTTTTGCCACCACAAAGGAGGACATGGTAAAAATATAACAACCATCATACTTAATATACAGATTGTCGATCGCTGTTGGTGCTTATATGTTTGCCAACAATGCTGCCAGTTTTTAAGACTCGAAAGTAAAAATTAACATTGAGGAGACAAAATCTTAACTTATCCCTATACGGGTAAGGCATTCAATTAGATAAAATATCTCACATCGTAACTAAAGAATTGCGCTTCCGTTTATGCCATCATCATGATCATCGTCATCATCATCAACTTCAGCTCTATAAATCCCACTAAGCTTCCTCCACAATGAAAAGGAAATTAATCTACTACAACCACGCTAGTAATATGGGTTGATATAGAGTTTCATTTCGAGTTTTCTTTCTCTTACATAGATTTTCTTTGCATATCATATCTATTAATCGCTTTTTACGTCATCCACAGACAAGAAATGATGCAGTGAATTGTATTTTACTCCATCATCACAAGGAGAATATTCATCTACGTATCTAGATCATCATTCTCCTACTCTTATCCCAATTACTTGGGGTCAATACAATAGGTCCTTCTTCTTTCACAGTACATATTGTAGAAGTTATTTAGCAATAGTTTTATGACCGGCCGCCTGCCAGACGTCAACCCTCCTTGGCAATGTAATTGTTGACCAAACGGCATCATATAGAGTTGGCCCAGGTCGTTATAAGGCTCTTAGTCGTCTTTTACGACATCCGCGAGCAAAGTAAGGGTTGGTAGTATTCGAAGCCGCTACCATACAGCTTCATCTACGTATCTAAATAAAAAACTTAATTTCTTAACAGTATTTGGTATGAAGCTTCCGATTATCTACTAAATCTAATGTGTGCTGGCCTTATAATGTATGAACTGTATCAGGTTCCTGTGGATTGAATCAAATTTCCAGTGTAACGAACTCTGTCATAGCTTTGAATGTTGATATGTGTATGTCATATAGAATATATTGCATATGCTCGTTATTCTGTGATACAAATTACTTCACTTCACAATAGCGTAGTACTAAATATGTAATTAAGTTATACTAATTGTAAGCACTAGGAATACGTGGTTATTATTAAATATGGCCGCGTTATAAATTATCTTATATATGTATTTTTGATATCTGTGTGGTGAAGGAGTGAGAATTAAATTCACCACCCCCTATCTTGGCTGTGGATCGTAATTGTAAGAGACGAGTATATAAAACATATTCATAAGTCAAACATAGTCTAAGCAAGAGAACAAAAACTCGAAACAAAACCCTATACCAACACGTCTGACTAGCGTGGTACAATTGGTCAATTTCCCTCCCATTATAGAGGAGGTTTGAGTTGAGATAATGATGATGTATTTTTGAAGTAAATGTTTTTTAAACGTCTATATGTCTTGGTCATTATATTGATAGGTTTGTGGTATAAAAGAATCATATCTTAGTTAAACTTTTATAACAACCTGCACCTACATAAAACTGAGGCAGCATCGTTACTTTTTTACTACCTTGCGGGCTCTTAGGGGATTTATAATAGTAATTCAGGGTGCGTTCATTTTATGATGAAATATGTATATCCTTATATATGCTAGGAATAAAGAAAGAAATAAAGATATCAGGTAAATATAATACTACAACAGACAATTATCATCATCATCATTTCAACCTATCGCCGTCCACTGCTGGACGTAGGCCTCCCTCATGTTACGCCACAGACTGCGGCCCTGTGCTGTCTGCATCTAACGACGCCCAGCAACTTTCACCAGGTCGTCTGTCTACCTAGTCGCATATAATAAGACTCAACATTACTGATATTTAGCATTTAATATGCTTAATTATTTATAAAAACCCGATTACGAAGCGAAAAATGATGTCACAAGTGGGATTCGAACCTACACCTATTGGAAATCCGTCCCAATCGTGCTGCCACTTACACCACCCTGAACTATTGTAGGATATTCAAATCTCACTTCGTATTATATTTGCGTCTTTTTAAGGAGACGTGTGCTATGTACCCGACAATGTTTACACATTGTATGAGCTTAATACTTCAAACTTTGCAATTAGAATTGTATTAAACGATGAGACATTCGCTTCGTAATCGGATTTTTATAAAAAAGACATTACAAACGAATTTCTTTAGCTCCTGTCATCATTTAAGCTCGTATACATTCCAGTACTGGTGTCAATCCACCTTTAAAATAAGAGATAATTTGATCTATTGTACCACGCTTGTAAGAAAAGTTGAAATATGGTTATATTTCGTAATTTTCTTGTCTTACTGGTAATTTGTCCTTTAAATTTTTAGTTGTAAAAACTAGATTAGGTTAGACCCCACGAGCGCTTTCTTGGATAATTTATTACAGCCGCTACGATTATCAACTCGATGGTAAGCCTAACAATATCATAGACGAATTGGGAAGGCCTATCACCAGTTGAAATCGATACACTGAAGAATATATAAATGGCAATTAACTATAATAGGAACAGCTTTTACGTGTTCTATATTTTGTAGAACGACTTAATTTAATTGTTATTATACTCCATTTTCGTTTAATAATAAGTAATTTAGTTCTTAGTTGTTAAAATAAGGTGGAGTTTAATTATTTGCAAAAAAAAAATAACACAAACGATTTGAACAACTACAGTATCGCAAGGCTTGCTTTACAAATAAGAATTTTTAAAACCTTGCTTAAGAACCCTTGTTGATCGTATAGTGGCCACTCAACGTACTACTAAAGTGGTTTAATTAAAATGTTTAAAACGTTCACAAAACAGTACGGTACATTATGAAATAACCCCGTTAAAACGGCTAAATGTTCGTTTTGCAGAAATAAATGTTTAGTTCGAGACTTTTTCTGCTATGCAAGATGACGGAGTATTGCGACAAGAAATTAAGTACTAAATTAGAATAAGTATTATATTAAAATGAAATTTAATTTAATGTTATTTAACATAAATAGCGTAGAGAATTTTTTTTATAGCTAATGTTGTGATTTCGATTCTAATTCTGGGATCATTGCTCTTGAGTTTTATTCATAAGTGGTTGTTTTGCATCTATGTATTTATACTACGAACGCTCACTTTGCTCGTGGATGTCATAAAAAATACTAAGAGCTTTATAATGACCTTTTTTCTTTTCTTTTTTTTTTCTTTTGCTTTTGGCTATTCACCACATTTTGGATGCTTTACAGAAATCATGATCACGGACTCCTTCCGAGTAATCATGTGCCATGTGTCCATTCGTATGTGTAATAACTATTAAAAGTCATTCATATATAAGGCCCGGATCAATTGGGAGCTCTTAAGCTCTTTAGATAAGAGAACCCTCATTATTTTTAATAATTTCCATGAATTAAAAAAGTATCCCTCCATATAAAGAGCTTTGGTCTCGTTAACTCTTTAATCCAGGTCTGTAAATACGTTATATCTAACTCAGACTATATCAATTTAAAATAAATATCGTCTTCTGAATACTATCAGACCACACACACACACTGAAACATATCAGCAATTACTAAATTGACCCCAATTACATTGCAAAGTTCGACCCAATTACTTGCAGATACAATGCCACTTAACGTATCACAGTTCTAAATACTGAGCCGAAAGAGTATTTATTTAGTATACACCTTACCCAATCGTAATCAATATAAGTGGGTCGCGATTAAAAGGCACTCAATTCCATGCTCAATGCCCATGTGCGAAGAATATCGGCGTTGATGCGACCGGCACTTGTGTACAACATAAAACAGATGCCCACTCGTATCGAGTGGAACTTTTTGTACAATTTATTTAAGAATTATTAGCTATGTATTAAGACGTGATCTATATTTTCTTGTTATATCTTCATTAAGTGGTCTATAGGAGACGAGACAACCTTGAATGTTTAATTGGGATGTTTATTTCTAGCAAAATATACAATTGAATTATTTTCTTGTCATATATTTATATGAAAAAAGATAGGTAAAAGTGTCGTACACTCACATGTTTCTGTGTGCTCAAGAAGTCACCCATATTTTTTCCTAATAAGGTCGCTTAAGAAACTCATTCTTTTCGTGTGGTGACGAAGCAAAATTACACTCATAACCCATGATGGGCATGGACGTGGTGGTAAAAAACGACAACAGATAATATCTGCATAAGAAAAAGAAACTTGAAACTAAACTCTATACCAAACTGTTTATAATAGTGGTAGGAATACACTGTTGACAGTTCTTTGTCTACAGCCGCGGACCGGTCCGGTTCTGGGTAATACCACAATCTCGCAGAAGATCGACGTCTCAGTAATGGCAATGTACTATTGCGCTTCGTTCGGTGAGCGAGAGAGCCGGAAGCTTAACTGGGTGGGTTTGGGGATTTTATTGGTAGGCAGCGGCCTAAGCTTGGTATTGCAAAGGTCCATGGACGATAGTGACACTTGCCATCAGGTCTGCTGCTTGCTCGGTTAATTGGCTAATCGGTTAATATCGATCCTATTACGGAGGAGGCCCGAGCCTTACAGTGGGCATATATGGGCTGTAATGATGATAATGATGATGTGGTATTTTTTATGGAGTTAATATGGATGTCCAATAATATATTGATAGGCATCACAAGGACGATGTATTCAACAGTAGGAGTTAATAGGGCGAGGAAAGATCTAGAACTGCCTCTAACGAAGCGAAAAGTAAGTACGGAATGACGAGACATAATATTCTAAATCTGCCTACGTGACGAATGGCATTCATTTATATTTTCCCACGGTTTTGTTCGACAAGTGGGCAGAAGTGTAAATAAACCCACATTTTGTCGCACAATTATAAGTACTATTTCGTAAGAAGGAATCTTATTGTCACTAAACGAACATAGTTGTAATATTTCAACATAGCAAGTTGTAACTTTAAGGATGTTGTTGAGATGGCCACCGAAGACAAAGATCAGGTACCGGTGGCCCGCTCGCACGGCGAAGAGAAGAGTTCTTGCAAGATGAGTCTATAGGATTGCGCGCCGCCTCTTCCGTCACCCCGGACCGATTTGGCGAGGCGTGACCACATCCATAGTCCAAGAAAAAAAAAAGAGGGTTGTTGCTGAGATTCTCTGCCATAAATCTTTTAGTGTGGACGGAGTAAGAATACAATCCACCACCCCCTATCTGGTCCGTGGGTGAATAGACTAAGGGATGTAATGTGCATATTACATTTATACAAGAGAAGTAAAACTCGAAATAAAACCCTATACCAATGAGTCAGATCACCGTTGTGTGTCCCCAATAGTAGAAGAATTAATCTACATAGTAGATTAATTCTTCTACTATCTACATAGTAGATTAATTCTTCTACTATTGGGGAGAAGACTCGGTCCAAATAATGCTGCTTTTTTTGTTTTGCTGATCAGCTGAGATTATGATGAAATCTTCGGAGTAATGAACGGATGGCGTGGAGCCGTATAACCTGTCATATCAATTGCCACCGCCAATTCAACAAACCACGAAAACTTAGACTTCAGTGGCACGCTCGTCAGTGTAGGTAGGTATTTTTTCTAGTACTCAGCTCCGTCGACGCGGTGTATGAATGTCCCAGCGTTGTAGGACAACGCTGGGACATTCATACACCATTATTTATTGCTTCTTTGAGAGTGACGATCTAGTCCCTGATTTAATCACCCATGGTTTGGGAAGGACAACATAAGCTGTGTTGTAGCGGCTACGAATACTACCAACCCTTACTTTGCTCGTGGATGTCGTAAATGACGACTAAGAGCCTTATAACGACCTGGGCCAACTCCATCTGATGCCATTTGGTCAAAATTACGTTCCCAAGGAGGGTTGGCGTCTGGCAGGCGGCCGGTCATAAAACTACTGCCAATAATTTTTACAATATGTACTATGAAAGAAGAGTACATATTGTATCCATCCCAAGTAATTGCGATAAGTAGGAGAATGATAATGTGGTCTCAGTTAGAACAACATCTGCAAATATATACATATATGCAGAAATCCTCAAAAAATATTTTAATAAACTAATATCTCTTCATAACAGTAACATAATTATTTCATTAGCCCAATGAAACAGTTAATATTCAATTTAATATATTAATGTCTTACTACGTGCATGATCGATATATTAACATGGATTGTATCCGTAATTTTAATGACAGCAGCCTGTCAATTCGTTAGAACGAAACTATAGCGTGAGTCACGTTAAACGCGTCACGCTCAGGAACTTTAAAGGTTTTGTAATACAAAATAATTCTACGTCTATTTCCATAAATGTCAAAACGCTTTTCTATATTTATAATATACAAGAGCTGCTATATATCGCATACAGCATTGAAATGTCGTTGATTCGAGTCTCATACCGAGTAGATATTTGTACAATTTTTTTTATTGCTTATTTTGGCAAACGAGTAAGCAGCATACCTGATGGTAAGTGCCTACCATTACAATACTCAAACCCCAGTTGGGCTTCCGGCTCTCTCGCTCACCGAATGAAGCATATTAGCATATTGTCATTACTTAGACGTCGATCTTCTGCGAGAGTGTGGTACTACCCCAAACAGACCAGCCCGCGGCTGTAGACAGAGAACTGTCAACAGCGTAGTCCTACCACTAATATTACTACTATACCAAAACTTTAATTTTTTATCAGACTATGGTCTGGATACACGCCGTCCGTTTCATCCGGGGTGACGCAACCCACCATATTCCATCCCCATCACTATTAGGCCGACCACTGGTACTGAGTGCTTAACGTCTGTGGCCAGCCCGGCGAGTTACCCTTTCGGGTACCGTCTCTCGCCGACGTCCCGGCTTTTTACCGAGGCGTCGCCCTCATACGGTCAGCCTCGCTGGGGCTGACGTACTATTCCACGGTCCATTTACTCAATGTACTGTAACTATTAATTTACTTTTATTTTTTAAATATTCAATACCTAACTTATAGATATATTGTCCCGTATGACGACAGGATAAGAATGCAGCGTATCGCTATTCTTGCTTGCAATAGGAATCGTAAAAACTAGTTAAAAAAATCTTACAGGAGAGTATTACTCTTCTAGAAAACATACAACTAGATTGCGATCGCCAACACGCCTACTAGATATGGCGATTATAGCGTTATCTTATTATTCCCCTTCCACAAGTTTAGAAATTGGTAGCCAAATAATTTTAAAGATATCATTTTCGAATTTTCTTGTTCCATTCTAGTACAAAATCATGTAATAAAACAGATCGTCTCTTAGATATAACAAAATATATGTACCATTACCTAAACGATTCACGTAAGTCTGATACGAGTGACCTTACAAGGTTACGTAAATAAATATAATAAAACGAGATAGCAGTGTTAGTTAATGTAAAAAATAACTTTTAATTGAATAAGAAGATTGAATAATCACTTTTATATTTAATTATACATATATACAGGTATACAATAATCTATTCTTCTCGGAGAAGAGCTGTACTCAGGATACAGGCCTTCTCCAAGGGAAAGCCGTCTGCTATTTTACTGGCCGATTGAGATAGCGAGGTTTCCTTCTATTGAAATTACATCATCATCATCATCACCACTGCCCATAAATGTCCCACTGTTGGACTCGGGCCTTCTCCGTAATGGGAGTGAAATTAACCTACATATACCACGCTGGTCAGACGTGTTGATATAGGGTTTTGTTTCGAGTTTTCCTTCTCTCGCATAGATGTTATATGCGTTTTATATCCCTTAGTCGTCTCATACGATCACCCACGGGTAAGATATGGGGTGGTGAATAGTATTCTTACTGCGTCACCACACGGAAAAATTTGATTTGGAATTACATAATCTGCTTATATCCTTTGGTCATGAGATGGTGAATTGTTCCTCCATAATCATACAAAAATTCAATAAAATGGTAAATTAAAACCATAATATATTGCTATGAAATTGAAGGATTGAAAAGGTGATTCGAAATATGAATACACAAATAAAATACTATCTTCTTCTCATAGTGCCAATTGTCATGATTCTTTTATAGATGTCGTGTAAGATGACAACGAGTTGATATAAATAGAATAAGGGATTAAAATCTCTGAAATATAAAAATAAAACTTCTATATGATGAATTGTCTTTAAGAAAGCTGAACAAAACTATCTACATATACATATATACATATCATCACGCCATATCACTTGCAGGGTAGGCAGAGAGGACAGAGTGCCAGAGAACTCTATCCTTGCATACTTCACTCGCTTCCTCAACATTCATAATTCTCTTCATACACGCTCGCCGGTTTCGGAGACTCTTGACTCCATCTTACTTACGTATATATCATATATTGTAATCATATAGTAGTGAGAAACTACGTACATAAAATCAAAAAGGTTGTATTTATATTTATAAAGATTTTTCGAATTAAGTTTTATGTCTGCAGTTTCGATATCCAGGTTCAATACAAAAAAAAATATTTCAGGAATTTTATAAAAGAAAAGTTTAATATTGCTTTTGGGGTTAATATATCTCTGTCGTTTATACTCACACTTGCTGAAAAATAAAAGTAAAATTTAATAGTGGTAGGACCACGCTGTTGGCAGTTTTCTGTCTACAGCCGTGGGCCGGTCCGTCCGTGGTAGTACCACACTCTCGCAGAAGATCGACGTCTGAGTAGTAGCAATCTGCTATTGCGCTTCGTTCAGTGAGCGAGAGAGCTAGAAGCCCAACTAGGTGGGTTTGGGGATTTTATTGGTCGGCAGCGGCCTAAGCTATTATTACCCTTGATATTGCAAAGGTCCATTGGGCGGCAGTGACACTTACCATCAGGTGTGCTGCTTGCTCGTTTGCCACCATAAGCAATAAAAAAAACAAATATTCGCGATGATAAAAGCGCTAAAAATAATAAACTAAACATGAAAGAATAAAACAAGTAGTTCGGTCCTTTGAAGCTGAAGATAAGAAATAATGATTCTGTGGGTTTCATAGTGTTATCTTCTAATCAGCTCATTCACGTGATAACCGTTTTTTTTTTTGGGGGGAACTATGGAGACTATTGGTGGGGCGTGACCACACGCTCCGCCAAATTGATCCGGTGCGACGGAAGAGACGTCGCGCGTCCCCATAAACCCACCCTCAAAGTGCCTCTTTTCGCTGTGCGAGCGGGCCACTGGAAATCGGTCTTTGTCTTTGATGGCTATTCGCTTCACAACCTACCGCAATAGCGGTGGGATCACGTTGTGACAGTTTGTCCTGGATAGTACCGCACTCTCGCAGAAAATCGACATCTGAGCATTGGCAATGTGCTGTTTCGCTTCATTTGGAATAAGAAAGTCCGACATTCTGTTTGGGTTTGGCTTCGTAGGCAGCTAGCTATACCCCTGGTATTGCAGATGTCCATAGCCAGCAGTAACACTTACCATCAGGTGTGCTGCCTGCTCATTTTCCACATAAGCAATAAAAAAACCTGAATTCAGGTTGACGAATAACTGGTTTACGAGTTAAGGATACAATATGTCACTAACCCTTACTTTCCAGTGGAAGTCATAGCGACTGGTTGAGTGATCATCAAGGGATTGGATAGTAACATTCCCCTGACAAACTTATAATACCAAAAGCGATCATTAACCAGGCTGCCAAGCATGGTGATTATAGAATCATCATTATTAGGTTGATGGATGAACGGACAGATAGTAAATAGTCTATAAAATATGAACTTGACTTATGTGGTGATGAAATAAGAATACGTCGTCTACAGGCAAAGGTCTTCCTTTACTTACCCGTACGGGTCGCAAAATTGGTTAAAGGAACACCAGGAGATTCTTCAGAAGCATTTTCTTAGGTAACGCAGTCGTTGTGTGCAGCTATAGTAAAAACCCCACGCTTAGTGGCGCTCAATAGTGGTAGGACCACGCTGTTGATGGTTCTCTGTCTACAATCGCGGGCCGGTCCGTCCGGAGTAGTACCACACTCTCGCAGAAGATCGACGTCTGAGTAATGGCAATGTGCTATTGCACTCGTTCGGTGAGCGAGAGAGCCGGAAGCCCAACTGGGTGGGTTTGGAGATTGTAATGGCAGGCAGCGGCCTAGCTATAGCCTTGGTTATAGTAAAGGTCTATGGGCGGTAGTGACACTTACCATCAGGTGTGCTGCCTGCTCGTTTGCCACCATAAGCAAATTAATAAAAAAAAATAGTTTTTTTTAAATGTACAATTATAACAGATTGCATAAATTTTCCTACGAAGAACCATAGAATTACCGTGAGGTAGTTAAAATTATGATAGGTATCAGAGATAATATGTGACCCGGAAACCCATATAAACTTTTGAGGAAAATAACGTTTTAATACAACCTGCTGTCCTATAAGGATTATCGCGTCGGTTTAAAAACGACGTTTGTGAGAAAATTGCATATAGCGGAGACGTGAATGTTGATGTGGATATGCAGGATGATAAGAATGGATAAGATAAAAAGTATTACATTTTTAACCCCACCCTCCTCTTCTCTCACCCCATATATTTCCCACTGTCGGGGAGGGATATTGACCTACTATATCACGCTGGTCAGACGTGGGTTTTATTTCGAGTTTTCCTTCTCTTGCACAGATGCCAATTGCATGTTATATATCCCTTAATCGTCTTGTACGATACCCGCGGGCAAGAGAGGGGGTGGTGAATTGTATTCTTCCTCCGTCACCACACGGAAAACTTAACTCCACCCTTGACTAAGTAAATAATCTTTTATTGCGGCTAAGTTTATAAATATAAAATTAACGCAGACATATTATACCTAGACTCAGAACAACAGCAGTTATTGGGTCGCACAAAGTATTATACTCAGGAATCGAATCTACGGCACTGGCATATAAGATCGGTATTTTAACCACTATGTCATTCATATTATATGAACATTGACGGTACTAAACGCGTTTAATATATAATACATAAGCAAACAAGTTATATATGAATATTTATTTTCAATTTATATTATAACTCGTAGAATATGTAATTTGACGTTTCAAAAAAAATATACTTTTGTTTTATTTTGAAATTGCCTAACTATATGGCAGGTTTTAACATCTTTTATTGATTTTGCAGATAGGCATATAGGCAGGATATCGGACTCCGTGTCAGCTTTCCGTTGCCTCAGATGGTTTAAGCGAAGTGTTACCAAAACATAACTGTTCAAAATAGTATTGAATATATTATCGGTATGGTAATTAATTAAGAATACACTAAAAGACCGCTTCTTATATCTTGAATAATGATGAACTCCTTGGGAATATAACTTTTGAGTAAACGATATCAGATGTAGTACAAAAAGAATCTAGAATATATTCTAGTCTATAGTTACCTTCATTCAAGTTTATTTACAAATTCGTTGATGCGATACCGAGTAAAAATTAACCAACTACATAGCTTTAGTCTTATTAGCGACCTTGTGTGCGGAATGTAGTGTGTTAGATACCCACACGAGACGATTCTTCGTATAATACACAAATGCTTGATCTTAGTCTGGTAGTAAGATGTATCATTTAACTGTATCTTTGTGAAGGTACCGATGACACATGAATTATTAATGCGGGATTAGGATTTCTAAAAAAAAGTGTTTTTAAAAATTCTCATTTCACCAATAAGATGAAAGAATTAATAATAATTACAAACACTATAAATTATATTGAAAATAATTTATTTGGTAAATTTATAACAGTATGAATATAAAATATAAATTCTAAATAGAAACATACCTTTTTTATACAAAATACGGTGGAAACTTTAAGTTGAAGCAAGATACTTGTGATCTAACCTCCGGAGAAAGTTTTCTTTGTTAGAAAAGCTCTTGTAGGCGTCGTCTTTAGTGTGCTCATGTAAAATGCTTTCATACTAATACTTGAAAAATGCTTTTGCGAACTAATATTGGGGACCAATAGGCTACTCAAAAGAAGTTTGAACATCGATCCTTAAAGAAGCAGAAGATGAAGAAGAACTACGCTGCATTGGATTTTGACAGAATTTATAATTATCTACCTTCAAATTTGACTGCATAGACGGCGTAGTGGTTAAGTTACCGACCTTTCATGCCAGTGACGTAAGTTTGATTCCTACGCATGACAATACTTTGTGTGATCTACAAATCGTTGTCCTGAGTTTGAATATAATTTGTGTACGTTTAATTATGTGTTTGTGTAAAGTCCCTCGCAATGCAAGGATGATTTACTTAGTGCAGAGAAGTGTATTTTAAATAAAATAATCTCTCTTTGGGAACTCTCTTATTAACCATACAATACTTACCAGGTAGAATTGGTAGAAATCAATTTCATCGAATTACCAGTATGATGACGGTTTAAAAACATGATGTATTGTTACCCCATATTTTCTGGTGGGGGTGATAAAAACGGTTAAATGAGCACACAAAAAATATCCAGCAGTACATGGCTGGGAAACTTTTAACACAAATTGGGATCGCCAATTCGCCCAACAAACTTAGTGGTTATAGTATTATCCCGAGTCTTTAGGACAAGGTCTATATCCAACAGTGGACATAGATATGCTTCTAGAATATACCACATTAACAGACAAAATCACTACATCTTATATCAACTCGTATACTCTAACTACACTAACTACCATATAATAGTAAATTGCTTTCTCTTCTACTTTGAAGAATGAAACCAATAAAGTCTGAAAAAAGATAAAAAAATCATGGCATTCAAACTACAGAATAAATTATCAGACTGAACAGATGGGCCTAGTGGTGAAGATACCAACCTGCTCTGTAAGTATCAAGTGTTCGATTCTTATGTAGGTATGACAATGTTTCGCTTGATCCACGAATTGTTATTCTAAGTCAGGGTGTAATCTGTGTTCGTTAAATTGAATATTTGTAAAGTCCCCTACAATAAAAGAATGGATTACTTAGTGGCGAGTGTTATTTTAACTCAAAAAATAAAGAAATAATAAATAATATTATTTTTTTAATGAAGCAATTTTATTTTAGTTATAAAACTACCTGTATTAAAATACGTTTCTCAAAGGTAATTAATAGCCAAATAGAATTAAAAGAACTAACAATATCTATTATCATATATATATATATATATATATATATATATATATATATATATATATATATATATATCTTAGGTCAATGTCAAGTCAACAATAAGTCTCGAGTTTGATACCGAACATTTCAAATATTTGATATCATGCGCGTTTATTAATAGCTTAAAACTATATGAACTATGATTTTAAGGTGTCATATGTCACATAAAATGAAATAACTTTATACGACGTATATTAGATTGAAAATAATACTACTTTATACGAATAGCATGGCATTTAATTAAGTTTTTATTACATCAAATAGTTTGGCGCTCCTGTAATCATGGATGCTCCAAAGTATCCGAAACGTGGGAGTTGTAAAAATTAAATTGCATACTAAAAAATCGTAAAATAGATTTATTTTATATTAATTAAAATTATTTTCTAGGTTGCTTATTTTATTGGACAGTTAGTGTTGGCAGATTTGTTTTCACATAGTCAAATTGACTCTAAACTATTTTGATGAATTTTATCGCGTTTCTATTATATTAATTTTTAATTGTCCGACGTTTTGAAAATTCTTCAGCATTTATGATCAATATATTATAAACGTGGAGCAATGAAAATCAATTCAATTCCAAAGAGATTGAGACGCTGTCGCAATGTTTGAGTGGGGAAAGAAATATACATTGTCTTCCAATCATGGATAAATACTTTGCAGTAAAAATAAATAAATACACGTGTCAGCATTTGTCAATTTTCTTCCTCTAATTATGAGAAATATAGTTTTTTTTTTAATATTTTTATTGCTTATGGTGGCAAACGAGCAAGCAGCATTGTTGGTAAACATTGTTGGTAAGTATTACTCCCCATTATGGACCATTGTAACATCAGAGGCACAGCTAGGGCACTGCCTACCATCTAAAACCCACCAAGAAATCTGAGCCTACGTCTGTCACGCTCACAGAACAAAGCATACAGCACATTGCTACTGCTCACACTTTGATTTTCTTCGAAACTGTGTTACCACCCCCGGACGGACGGGCCCGCAACTGTAGACAGAAAAACTGTCATCACTGTAGCCATACTACCTGTGATGATACTTAATTTTTTATTGAATTAAACGTTAATAAAAATAAGCATCAATCATCATCATCATTCTCTTACTCTTATCCCAATTACTTGGGATACAATATG
Source organism: Lymantria monacha (assembly GCA_905163515.2). Classification (NCBI taxonomy): domain Eukaryota; kingdom Metazoa; phylum Arthropoda; class Insecta; order Lepidoptera; family Erebidae; genus Lymantria; species Lymantria monacha. Next base: position 7,266,768 of record LR991087.1, read on the forward strand.
TACTCTTCTTTCATAGTACATATTGTAACAGTTATTGGTAATAGTTTTATGACCGGCCGCCTGCCATACGTCAACCCTCCTTGGAAATGTAGTTGTTGACCAAACGGGATCAGATGGAGCTGGCTCAGGTTGTTATAAGGCTCTTAGTCGTCTTTTATGACATCCACGAGCAAAGTAAGGGTTGGTAGTATTCGTAGCCGCTACCACACAGCAATTGAAAATAACCATCAATATAGGTATATTAATTTGTTTATACATGACACAGAGCATAAAAAGCGTTATAGTTTGTTGACTGAATATAAATTAAATAAATCTTCTAATCTGACCTGCAGGGTAAGAGGTGCCTTCCGGCACCTGGAGGAGGTGGGGCCCGATCTGTCGGACGCTCAATTTGGGTTTCAGAGGGGGCGTTCGACCATCGGGGCCCTGCTACGCCTGAGGCAGACGGCCGCGGAGGCTGTCGCCGGCAAAGGAGTGCTGTTGGCGGTGTCGTTGGACATCGCCAACGCCTTCAATAGTCTACCATTCAGCTGCATCAGGGAGGCGCTCCGGTTCCATGGAGTGCCCCTGTACCTCAGGCGGCTGGTGGCAGACTATTTGGAGGGGCGCAGTGTTCTCTACGCGAGCCCCGCAGGGGACATTGTGCGGACGCCCATGTCGTGCGGTGTTCCGCAGGGATCGGTTCTAGGGCCGACTCTGTGGGACATCGGGTACGACTGGGCGTTGAGAGGGAGTCTCCCCCCCGGGCTGAGCGTTATTTGCTATGCTGACGACACGCTCGTCACAGCCCGGGGCAGGACACTCGAAGAGGCGGCGAGCCTGGCCACTCTCGGCACCGAGGAGATGGTCAGGCGAACTGAGGCGCTGGGGCTCAGGGTAGCCCTAAACAAGACGGAGGCCCTACTATTCCATGGGCCCCGTATGAGGCTGCCCATCGGCGCCTCGTTAGTCGTCAACTCCATCCACATCAGTATCCAGGCCCATATGAGGTACTTGGGTCTGGTGCTCGACGGGCGATGGTGGTTCCGGGAGCATTTTCGTCAAATTGCTCCCCGGCGGGTCGGCGCGGCGTCCGCCCTTTCTCGGCTCATGCCGAACGTGGCCGGACCCAGTTTCGAGGGCCGACGGCTGTATGCGGGGGTGATCCGCTCAATGGCCATGTACGGCACACCCGTGTGGGCGAGGGCTCTGAACGCCCAGCTCAGGGCGGTGCTGTGGAGGCCACAGCGAGCCATGGCGGTCAGAGCCATTCGCGGGTACCGCACGGTGTCTACCGAGGCAGCATGCCTATTGGCCGGGACACCCCCGTGGGACCTAGAGGCGGAGATACTCCCCGACCTCTACCGGCGGGTTACCTCAATGTGCGAAGAGGGTGGCTCCCCATCGTTCAACGAGATAGCCACCTGGCGCGAGGACGCCCGCCGAGAAGTCATCGCCCGTTGGGCTACCCGGCTGGAGAGGCCTAGACACGGTGTTTTTACCGTTGAGGCCCTCCGGCCCGTACTGATGGAGTGGATGGAGCGGCGGCATGGAGTTCTCTCTTTCCGGTTGGTGCAGGTCTTGTCGGGGCATGGTTGGTTCGGCAAGTACCTGCACACGGTCGTGCGGAGGGAGTTGACTCCGTCCTGCCACCATTGTAGTAGCGACGAGGACACGGCGCAACATACGCTCGAGGTATGTTCGGGCTGGGACGGGCAGCGCCGTGACCTCATCGCTGTCATCGGTGCCGACCTGACGCTGCCGGCTGTTGCGCGAGCGATGGTCGACAGCGTCAGGAATTGGGACGCAGTCGCCGCCTTCTGCGAGGCTGTCATCTCGCAGAAGGAGGCGGCGGAACGGGCCCGGGAGGATTCCCGTGACCCGGGCCGCCGCCCGCGGCTGGGGCGGCGCAGGCGCGAGTACCTGCGCCTGATGCCGCCCTAACCGAGGCTTCGGGTGATCGGACCGGGGAATTGTCCGGTCACCCGACGTGAGGCCACCGCGTGAGGACGACGCCTCGACGGCGAAAGCTGTTGGGGCGTCGACAGGAGAGGAGCCCGAGAGGGCATGCCGCCGAGCGGCCCACCGAAGACAAAGATCGGGTACCGGTGGCCCGCTCACACGGCAAAGAAGTGGTGCTTGCAGGGTGAGTCAATGGGGTTGCGCGCCGGCTCTTCCGTCACCCCGGACCGATTTGGCGGGGTGCGACGTCCATAGCCCACCGCAAAAAAAAAAAAAAAAAAAAAAATAGGTAAGAGGTGCCTTAGCTCTAACCTGCCGTAGAGAGGTACGGCGTGCGGACGAGCCACTGGGACCTCGTCTTTATTGTCAGTGGCCTGTCCGGCGGGTTACCCTTTCAGGTATTGTTGCGTGGTCGGTCTTTCCTCGTGTGCTGGATTAATTCCCGATCCATTTACCCATGGTCTCGGCTAAATTTAAAAATATCTAGTACAAGGTAGATACTTTTCTTAATAATCCCAAACAAAAACTATTTCAATATATTTAATGTAATTACTACTTGTTCGTGTTAAAAAATATTGAAATGTTTCAAATTAAATTGTCAAGTTCATTCACAGTTGTTTTAATTAAATAAACAATTAATGACTTGTTTCCACGAATGTTAGTGATATACAAACTATTATAGTTTTCATTTCGTATATTAATATACTTTGTTTTTAGACTTCACTTTGTTTTTACCCTACTGTAAAGGAGTGGTATTGTGTTTAACAGTCTATGGATGTATGTATGTATGTTCGTATGTTCCTTTGAAGCACTATATACACCAAACGCCTGGGCCGATTTTTATGATTCGTACGTCAATCGATTCCTCTTAATCCGGCGAGTGTCACTAAAGATACGACGTTATTGAAAATTCAATATGGCGACTACTGGACGCCATATTGTGAAAATAAAAAAAATTAAAGTCAACAAACTATATCGAGTGGAGTATCGTTAAATAGGTATTTAAAAATCATTTTTAGTTTTCTCTCAACATTTTTCGATTTGACTGGCCGTTTAGGATCTATATCGATTTAAAGTTTCGTAAAAACCTTTCTCACATATAGGTTTTTTAGACAGTAGAAATTTACGATGAAAAGACGGAAAATTCATATAACTGGATGTGGATGGACATATACTGAAGTATCTAGTAGGTATATTGTCCAATAGACCATAGGTAGTTCTACCTAAAGTATCTAATGTCTGACGCGGTCGCCCATCTCCAATTTCTAACGATTTAGTACTCAACTTCAGTCGAAAAACTATATATAGTTAGGTACTTACCTACTTATTAATAAAAAAGATAACTATAGCTACCTAGGTATTTATAACTAAAAAGTATAAAATAAAAAAAATGATTAAAAAAGTCAAAAAACCCGACTGCTTAAAAAGTCACCAAAACTACGTACATAATAAAAAAACTGAAAAGAAAAAAACAAGCACTTAGATGTCCGGTGGTCTAGAATTCCATAATATATTATTGAATAAATACTATTGCAGAAAATGAAATATATTTTAATAATAGCACATGACAACTGAACAGTCGGGATCCTTTATTCGACAGTAAATCTAATTTTTCAATGGATCCCCACTGTTCAGTTGTCATGTTCTATTATTAAAATATATTTCATTTTCTGCAATAGTATTTATTCAATAATATATTATGGAATTCTAGACCATCGGACATCTAAGTGCTTGTTTTTTTCTTTTCAGTTTTTTTTATTATGTACGTAGTTTTGGTGACTTTTTAAGCAGTCGGGTTTTTTGATTTTTTTATTTAATAGTTAAATTCGTAGGCATAGGAACAATGCTACTTAATTCAAGCTGATATTAATATATGATATTAGGTCATCATCATTCTTCTACTCTTATCCCAATTACTTGGGGTCGATACAATATGTACTCTTGTTTCATAGTATATATTGTAAAAGTTATTGGCAATAGTATTATGACCGGCCGCCTGCCAGACGCCAACCCTCCTTGGGAACGTAATTTTGACCAAATGACATCAGATGGAGTTGGCCCAGGTCGTTATAAGGCTCTTAGTCGTCATTTACGACATCCACGAGCAAAGTAAGGGTTGGTAGTATAAGTAGCTGCCACACAGCACTAATATATTGGATAATATATGATATTAGGTATTCAATTTATATTTTTATAGACGATATCCTTGCATTACGGGGGAATTTACAAATATGCAATTAACAGACACAAATGAAATCTATATTCGGGACAACAATTTGTACATCGTACGATATTCTGCAAGAAATCCAAACCCTGGAATTGGCACATGAAGTCAATATCTTAATTATTACACCATATGTGTCGTCAATTTACTTATATTTTTTATTAATTCTTTTTCAAATGTAGTTAAATGGACCTATCATACCACCCTGATCAAACGAGTTAATCATTATCGTTGTAATTTCAACTCATATATGGCCCACTGCTGTCTCTTAAACAACAGGAGCGAAAACGATATATTTTATCGCATTAGCCACATAGATTGGTATGAGGTTTTATTTCAAATTTCTTTTCTCGTGCATAAATGTTATTTCCACATCATATTACTTGGTGGTCTTTCTCTCACACCTCTGGATAAGAAATGAGGAGTGACTTGTATTTTTACTCCGTCACCATATAAGAAGAAGAAAGAGATAGAAAGATTTAGTGTTGAATATTATTTCCAATTTCCTGTGTGGTGATGGAGTAAGAATACTACTCATCACTCCATATCATACCCGTGGGTGATCATACGAGACGACGAAGGTATATAAAACGCATATAACATCTATGCGAGAGAAGGAAAACTCGAAAGAAAACCCTATACCAATACGTCTGACCAGCGCGGTATAGTAGGTTATTTTCCCTCCTATTATGGAGGAGGTCCGAGCCCAGCAGATGATGATGATGATTATTTCAAATATTCTATTTCGTAGGCATGATGGCTGTGTGGTAGCGGCTAACAATACTACCAACCCTTACTTTGCTCGTGGGTGTCGTGAAAGACGACTAAGAGCTTCATATCAACCTGGGCCAACACCACCTGATACCGTTTGGTCAAAAATTACATTCCCTAGGATGGTTGACGTCAGGTGGGTGGCCAGTCATAAAACTATTGCCAATAACTTTTACTATATGTAAGAAGAGAAGTACATATTGAGTCGACCCCAAGTAATTGGGATGAGAGCAGGAGAATGATGATGTTTCGTAGGGATGATGTCAATTTTATTCCCTTTTACAAAATCCCTTTGCATTATACGTTACTATAGTAATAGTAGTAGACTATTTAATGGTTAAGCTAAACGGTAAGTATACATTTAGTTACACAACTATTCCATTAACACAGTGATCTATCTTAGTCTTTGTTACGAGATGACGCTATTTCTAACTCCCAATTATTTTAGCAACATGCTCATGAATATTGATTTCGACACTGCTGGAATCAATTAATTGAACAATTCTCTTGATTCATTGGTCAGTAGACTAACTGGCGATCTCTTATGCCAAATGTTTGATTCCAAGCAGGACCATTCTTTTCATTACCAATAAATAAATGTTCGGAGTCTGTAAGCTGTTATTTTATTAATAATCAAGCATATTAAATGCTAAACTTCAGTAATTTGAATAACAGGGTAGTGTTATCAATAATTACAATAATTAATTACAATTAATACAATTCTGATTGCAAAGTTATAATATTCATCATCATCATCATCACAGCCCATATATATCCTACTATTGGGCTCGGGCCTCCTCCGTAATGGAAGGGAAATTGCTCTACTATACCGCGCTGGTCAAACGTGTTGATATAGGGTTTTGTTTCCAGTTTTCCTTCTCTTGTATAGATGTTATATGCGTTTTATATCCCTTAGTCGTCTCGTGCGATCACCCACAGGTAAGATAAGGGGTGGTGAATTGTATTCTTACTCCGTCACCACACGGATAAGTTAAGTTATAATATTAAATCTGTATAATGTGTAAATATTGTCGGGTAGATTGCACACGTCTTGTTTTAAAGACCAAAATATAATACGAGCCGAAAATTGAATGTCATATGACAGCTCACGCTGATGTAAGTGGTAGCTTAAATGAAACGGATTTCTAATAGGCGTGTGTTTGAATCCCATGTGTGACAATGATTATTCGCTCGTAATCAAGTTTTTTTATATTTTTATAAAGTTTTACTTGGCTTTAATAAAATATCATTTACAACATACAACATGTTGCCTTGTGGTGATCAATTCCTAAAAATGACCTCTTAGCCAATTCTTCATAAGAATGAGCAACAACACTTGCCTGTGACCCTAATAATGACAGCTACGTTCTTCAACTCGTCTGCTAAACGTGACGATAAGGCTTCTTCACCCTAATGGATATGTCTATGTCGTAGAGAGAATATCGATAGGATCATTCATAATTTACTCCTTTTTGCAGATGAGTTAGATACATACATATATACATATCATCACGCCATATCCCTTGCAGGTTAGGCAGAGAGAACAGAGTGCCAGAGAACTCTATCCTTGCATACTTCACTCGCTTCATCAACATTCATAATTCTCTTCATACTTCATACATGCTCGCTGGGTTCCAAGACAAGAGACATGAGTTAGATAACAGTTAATTTTACAAATTCCCAAAGAAAGTGCTGCTGCTCATTCTTCTAGTAATCCCTTAGCTGGTTTTAAGACTCTCTCCAAAGAGTAAGGACAGTAACTAGGTGTTATACTTTACCATATATATGGCTTGTTATACATATATATGGCTCATATATGTCTCAATGTTGGGCTCGGGCCTCTTCCATAATGGGAGGGCAATTGACCTACTACACCACGGTGGTCAGACGTGTAGGTATAGGGTTTAGTTTCGAGGTTTCCTTCTCTTGCATAGATGTTATATGCGTTTTTATATCCCATCAGTCATCTCTTACGATTTCCCACGGGTATGGCGGTAGTAAGGGTGGTGAATTGTATTCTTATTCCGTCATCACACGGAAAACCATAACCAATTACTACTATCTAAGAAACAGCGCAGGCCTATTGTCTGTATCACACTCTAGGAGCAAGAGAGAGCAGTGCGCGAATATTTTATTCTCTCGTCCTCTCATAGCCAGGGCATGAAATATAATTATATCTCAGTCAGTAATTTGTCTAATGTATCCCATAGTGAAAATAATGAAGATTATCCAGAGATTTCCACCTATGTCTTGACTCATCACGATATCTCTGGAACCATAAGGCCTACAGACCTTAAATTTGGTAGGAATGTTCCTTTCGCCAAGTAGAGGTCATTCCGTCAGAGGAAATTCCACCCACAAGGGGGTTGTTGGGATGCAAAAATCACATTTTTTAAATATAGCTCCTACAGAAATGTGTAGGAGCTATATTTAAAAATGTGATGTTCTAGGTTGATATCACTATATTATATTAGAAGATGGTTATATCTTATCTCGAGTTTGAGGACAAAACTCTTATATTTTGTTACTGCACGTGATTTTTCAAATAAAATCACATTTGTTACCGACTACCTCCAACCATATATATTACACAGTAACTCATAAAATATATTCGGTATAATACGTTATATTTTCTACATATTCAGAATCATTTTTTAGCTACGAGTATATTACAATGTTTCATAGACTTTTATTTGGAAACTTCTAACTAAAATTCTTTATAGAGCTGAAAGGAAAATTAACTTTGATAATATCGTTTTTTTTTTGTAATTTTAATTTGTTTTATTGCTTTTTGTCTCTGCATCTTTGGTCAAGTACATTAGTGACCTTCTGGAGATCAGACGGTCTAAGCTTCTAATCTCATATAAGACAAAGCAAAAATGTTTTTGGGATATCGGCATTTTATTAATTTTCTCGGGACGCCAGACTTAGAACTGTAACCAATTAACAGCAATAGAATGCCCAACTATAACGTGTAATCGAGAATTGCCTAGTGAAATGGGCATGTGAAAACATACGAGAAAGAAAAGGATAGTTTTGCATTCTTATTCTTACATTACACAGATTCTCAGTTAATACAGGCAAATTTTAATTATGAAAGTTGAAGTTGCAAATATGATATTTACATTTATTAGCATAACTCAGACAATTCTTAAAAAAAGTATTAGCAGAACCTTTTTTCTTGCGATGAGTTAAAATCCAAATATTTGCCCATATTTTTAGTGGAGTACCAGTCATTTAATTCATGTATATTATATTTGATGACAAAACTTTTCATCCCAGGTTACATCTATCCGCCGGATAACGGAAATTGTGTTTCAGTGTGATATTTAGGTGAATTTCAATATTAAATGCTGGCTTTCAACGCTCTTATACCTTGTTGATACTTTATATCGCTAATAATATTCATGCATTACAATTATATAAGGCAAGCAGCTTATTTAATAAAATCACGCTTTGTCACATTTAATAAAAAAATATCTATGTTTCTTAAGTAATTCTATGTCCCCATAAAAAAAAAGGATCCATCATTTGAATTCTGTTTTTTATGGATATGAAAAAAGAATTCATAATTTAGATCTATTTTTATGGATATGCAGTTAAATATTCGGATACTAACTACAGTGATCATAGTCTACAAAGAATTCGAAATCTAGTAATTAGAAAACACGAATACATTGCGACGACTTTCTTATACACATGTAAAGTTATTAATTCAAATTACTGAAATGTTTAGCATTTAATATGCTTAATTATTTTATAAAAACCCGATTACGAAGCGAAATCAATCGAAGTAATCGGGTTTTTATAAAATAATTAAGCATATTAAATGCTAAAAATTTCAGTAATTTGAATTTGTTATTCAAATTACTGAAATTTTTGGTTGTGTCATAAAAATAAATAATAATAATAATAAATAAATATAACACGAAGCGAGATTTGAATGTCCTACAATAGTTCATGGTGGTGTAAGTGGCAGTATGATTGAGACGGATTTCCAATAGGTGCGGGTTTGAATCCCACATGTGACATCATTTTATAATCATCATAATCATTTTATAAATGTTTTAATTATTAATTACTGCTTTATATTAAGCAGAATTAAAAACTGTTTATTAAGGAAATTACAAATTAGACCAATAATGTTTCCACTTCCGCCTGATAGTTATAATAACAAGCACATTCAAACTCTATTTGAAGTATTCGTTGATATTTATTCAATTGGATATTTGCAAGTAACTAGCCCGAGAACATCGTTATAGTCATTGATTCGTAATATTGTCTCTCAATTGTTCTGAATAATATTGAGACAGGTTCTAGATTCATTTTTCCAGTAAATATTTATAATGATATATTCTTTCTTTTACTTCAATATTTTTACGATCTTACCAAAGAGAAAAGTTATGCAGTAAACGAAATTCTATTTATATTATTATAAGTTTCAACATATTAACCGGAATTTATAGTAAACAGATCTGATTCAATTAATATCATTCACTAAATAATATTAAAGAAAAAGAAACAACATTTTTTAAGATGTCCTATCGACGTCCACTGCTATACATAAGTTAGAAAGTTTTTTTTTTATTACTTGTGGTGGCAAACGAGCAAGCAGCACACCTGATGGTAAGTGTCACTGCCGCTCTTGGACCTTTGCAATAACAACGGTATAGCTTAAGCCACTGCCTACCAATTATATCCCCAAACCCACCCAGTTGGGCTTCCGGCTCTCTCGGACACCAAACGAAGTGCAATAGCATATTGCCATTACTCAAACGTCGATATTTTGCGAGAGTGTGTTACTACCCCGGACGGACCGGCCCGCGGCTGTAGACATAAAACTGTCAACAGCGTGGTCCTACCTCTATGTAAAGTTGTATAATATCATAATCGCTATGCTGGCCACTGAATACGGGTTGGCCATTGTATTTTATTTTATGTGTTAAGCTTGCCAGGAAAATACTGTAACCCGTTCTTCTCCAAGTCGTCGCATAGCTGCTTTCAATGCCTCTTACGTGAAAGTAAAGCATGATGGTATAATATATTTCCAACTCATCTTCATGCAGCTATTACAGTGTAACTAAGGCTATTTAAAATATCCATATATATTACGACCTGGGCCAACTCCATCTGATGCCGTTTGCAATTTTTCAGTAATTGCATTCCCAAGGAGAGTTGACGTCTGGCAGCCGGTCATAGAACTATTGCCAATAACTTCTACAATATGTACTATGAAAGGAGAGTACATATTGTATCGACCCCAAGTAATTGGGATAAGAGTAGGAGAATGAGGACATTCATATCACAATAGATAGATAAATTAGATTATTAAATAAATATTTTTCTTCATCACAATGAAAAGAAATTATAGCTTAACTGTATTTATAATTATTTTTATACAAAACTGATTATTGGCTATATCTTTTGATATCATTATCTGGATAACCATTCGAGTTTAAAAATTGTTTACATATAAAATAAGGCATAAGATGTTTCTAACGAAAACGGCAGGTAACTAAATGTGGTTAAAGTTTGCGTACATCCCTTTTGAATAAGTAGACAAGTGTTCGTGCATTATCGCTTACCGGCTGACTCTGCGTGCTGACGCCTCACTTACCAACATTTCCGCCTTCACATAAGTGCACTAGTGCAATATTCCCTGTGAATAGTGTCATCTATAGTTTAAGTAATGGAAAATATATTTTTCCATGTACTCGTATGTTAAAATTGAGGTTGGAATTTTAATCGATCGATTGGAAGGCATATGACGTAATTTTGTTGTTATAAGTCTGGGTGTAATTTGAGTTATTAATTATAATTATGTTTATAACATAATTATAATTAATAACTCAAATTACACCCAGACTTATATATAGATATGCCACACTCTGTGGCATACCATGAGGGAGGCCTATGTCCAGCAGTGGACGGCGATGGGCTGAAATGATGATGATGATGATGATGTTTATAAAGTCCACATTAATTGTGCAGGATGTTGTCTTGCGGGTGGAAAGACCAAACATTAGTCCGCCACGCAAAGAGACCGACCGCGTGAGAGTGACGGTGTCAATATCCATAATATAACTGTAATAATATGCCAAAAAATAACCCACCGGACTGACCACGGATGGCAAGGAATCGGTACTGTTGAGGAAGGAATACACTAATTTATGCGGCCCATGCCCCCTTTCCGTCGCTCAGGAGGGAAAGAGCACTATGTGTTCAAAATATACCTTACCAAATGTAAATGAATTGAACTTAAATAAAAATGAACTAAATTATACATATTTGATACAAATATATACATATTTTCTTTGGCATTATTTTATTATCAATACTTCAATATCTAAAGTATTCATGGTATTCGTTGAAATAAATTCAAGAAAACATTTGATATAAAGTCCATTGTATCCACAATAGCTATAGTCTATGGTTAAGCCTTCGATATTTTCAGTAAATTGTTGTGCTAATATTGGCGTGTACCGGTGAACGTAACTGTTTGCTTTCGTTGTCTTTATTCACCAATTTACTTACATTTTGAGCTCCGCCTCGCGGGTCGTAAAGTAATATTATCCACCGCTGGGCGAGGGCAATAGTGCCTCTTTTACGGGCCGCGAGCGAGCGTCACATGGGAAATTATTTGACGTGGCGTTTAATGGATTTTTGCCTTCATAACACGCTACCTTCAGCCAAATAAAAATACCTAGTTATTTATATAAGTACTCGCATATGTAGAACAGCTATTGTTGTTGAAAAGCTTTGTACTTGGAGTCACAAATTGCATTTTTGCAAAATAGATGCAATAATATGCTTGTGAGAGTCATAAGTCTACTGTATTAAAGAAAAATTGTACAAAAGATATAGTTTTTATTGCTTTTGTACATTATGTGTTCATTTCTTCGAATATATATATATATAGTTTTATATGGTCTAATAGTAGCTGGTCAATAATTACATTCCAGCGGCTGGTAATAAAACTAATGCCTATACAGGATTGGCACGTTATGATTTTATTTGATTTAACTTGGTACAGGAATGGTACATAAAGGGTCAGTACATATTGTATTGATGTCAGTAATTGGGATAAGAGCGTAATGATGAATTCTATTCATTCTACAACTGTGTCATAGCATAGTTGTTTATACGTACGACTGCTAATCATAAAGTCCCAAATTCAGATCTCGAATCAAGCTGATGTTAGGGTTTTCTATGACTAAATACGCCGCAAAATTGTAGTCGCATTTAAACTGTGGTACTAGACACCAATAAATATTGGTTTCTATGGCAATAGCTTTTAACACAAGTTTTATACATTTTTTAAAGACCTCAGATACGTCACACCGCCTTTGTGTCTTGGAGCGATTTTATAAACAATTAATGCTTATAATAATTATTTATGAATCGCAAAAAGAACTGTACTGGATGGGGTAAAAACTTTTTTTTTTGCCAATGGTGGCAAACGAGCAAGCAGCACACCTGATGGTAAGTGTAACTGCCGCCCATGATCATTTGCAATACCAAGGCTACGCCGCTGCCTACCTATCCAAACTCCAAACTCACCCGGTTGGACTTCCGGCTCTCTCGTTCACCGAACGAAGCGCAATAGTACATTACCGTTACTCTGACGTCGATCTTTCTCGTGAGTGTGGTACTTCTCCGGACGGACCGGCCCGCGGCTGCAGCCAGAAAATTATCAACAACGTGTTCCTACCACTAATAAAGCTTCATAACACTTGACATAAAAGACCACTACGCTATCTGTCAAGTAGGTGATAATAAATTACTGAAATTTAGCATTTAATATGCTTAATTATTTATAAAACCCGATTACAAAGTGAAAAATGATGTCACAAGCGGGATTCGAACCCGCGCCTATTGGGATTCCGGCCCAGTCACGGTGGTGTAGTGGCAGCACGATTGGGCCGGAATCCCAATAGGCGCGGGTTCGAATCCCACTTGTGACATCATTATTCACTTCGTAATCGGCTTTTATAAATAGCTGATAATACTTTATATATTTAGCCTATAACCTCTATAGATTATTATAAACTTTTCACTACGTACATAACCATTTTAAAATTGATTTTTAATTGCTTACAGAGTATGGAGTTACAAGTTTGGAGTTGTTGGAGCTGCGTGTTCCGGCCCACGTGGCATTAGGTACACGTGCACAGTTGTCGTGCCGATGGACACTGGGACCTGCTGATGTACTATACTCCGTCAAATGGTACAAAGATGGCAAGGAATTCTTCCGCCATGTGCCACGAGACTCTGAGCCGCGGAGGAAGTTCCTATTACCTGGCGTCGACGTAGAGGTCAGTTCCCTATATATTATTTAAATTTGTCAATTTTTATCCTATTATGGAGGAGAATCGAGTCCAATTTTGGGATGTTTATGAGCTAAGATTATGATGAAGATAATTAAATTTATATTTTTGTGTATTTTCCTGTGATAACAGTAAGAATACAATGTATCATTAATTCATCCTTTCCAATTTTTATTTTAAAAGACGACTAAGGCATGCAGGGAATGTAATTATTATAAAAAAAAATAAAAGTTATTTCACCAGCATCGTATAATAAATAGGTATTGTGAGAACTTTGTTAAAAAACCTCGAGCTTAATAGTAGAATGTATATAAGTTAAGAAGAAACGTGTAACTATGCCTTCTACCTACATCGGTAACAACTTTTAGGTGGCAATTATAATTTAAAAAAAAACCGGTAACAATATCTATGATTATACCTCTGTGAAGATGTACATTATGGGGTATTTTTTTTTGAATAACACACTCGTAAGTCGAAACAACATTTTTTCAAGTTTTTGTCTGTTTGACTGCACGGTTGTATGTATACATATTACGCAAAAAATACTCCATGGAATGAAATGCACTGATGCATTGCTAGAACTATAACTAAAACAGGATGTCATCTAATATAAAAAAAAAAAATTGATAAACCTAATAGTATGATAAATAAGCCTGAAAATTAATTATTCTCCCAGTTTTCTTGAATTGTTGGCTTATACAATTATTGTTGTTAATTTATTCTTATATATCCTACTATTAAATACAGTCAATTCCTAAGTTAGGAAGATTTACCTAACTGCTAAACAACGTCGGCCAGTAGGATTAATTTAATTTTATTTTTCAATTTTTTCTCTTATAGTGATATTATATGCGTACTGAGACGTCTTTTAAAACATTCACAAGAGTGATGGTGAGTTATGTTTTCACTCTATCATCAAACAGAAATCTTAAAATTAGCCTCAAATAAGCTAGCAATAAAATATATGAATAGCCTTATCATAACTATACAAATAATATAAGATGCCATATAATGGCACGGTAAGAGAGACGTTCGCCCGCATAAGAAGTTCTATTTTACAATCGATATTCATGTCACACTTCTAATATCTCCCCGCATATCCTCAGTACCGCTGAGTTTCAATAACTTCCCACAAAGAGCACTTTGTTGTGTGTGCCCTCTCATTTCTAACGAAGGTTGTATTTTTCTGAAGCAATTGTGTAAATATCCGCGGCCGAGTGGATAATTCGGTTGAACTTTTAGAGTAGATACGTGTAATTGGATTAAGCCGGTCGCGAGTCGAGTTTGCTTAGGTCTCGGGAGGAAACAATATAAAACTGGACCGGATATTACGCGGTGAAGAGGCACAGGTGCAAACACAGCCGCACTCGTATAGGATTCATTTATACTTTCATTTAACTGCCGCCGCTTATCATTTGAAAAACATTTATGATATCTTTAATTGCTTTGTATTTTATTTTTGTAATATCATATTCTCGCTATAGTTATAAAAACTCACATTTCACTAAATATGTAACTTTTTATGTCTAACGTCAGAGTGGTCACGGAGTAATAAAAGGAAACCTCCATTTTCTTTTCCATAGTTCTCGTAAAAAAATCCTAAAGATAATTGATATCAGCCAGGCCGCTAGTTTTGACTATCGTCAAAACTTTTGTAAAATCTAAGATGGAAGTAGAATACATATTACGGGAACCTCAAGTAATTCAAAAAAGAGAAGCATGATGATTTGCACAAAATTTATTGGGAGATATATGCAGCATAAAAATTGTATCAGATCAAAAATAACACACTTGTAATGTGCAATGGAATTTGTCACCTGAGAATTTTATTTGAAGTGGCCATTATCATCATCAGATATCCACTATTGAATATAAGCCTCCAAATGAAGAATAGTGCCATAATCGCCACGATTGGCAGACGTGTATGACGACGCCAACGAATGATGTTGATTATAACAACACCGCTTGTGACATCATTTTTCGTTTCGTAATCGGGTATTTATAAATAATTAAGCATATTAAATGCTAAAAATTTCAGTAATTTGAATAACAAGGTTGTGTCTTCGTTTAATACAATTCTACCTGTAAAGTTTGAAGTATTAAGCCTATACAATATGTAAACATTGTCCGATAGATGGCATACGTCACCTTGAAGACGTAAGATATATTATGAAGCGAAATTTGCATGTCCTAAAATAGTTCACGATGGTGTAAATGGCAGCACGGTTGGGCCGGATTCCCAATAGGTGCGGGTTCGAACCCCGCTTGATTTTTCGTTTCGTATTTGGGTATTTATAAACAATTAAGTATATTAAATGCTAAAAATTTCAGTAATTTGAACAAATTATATACTTTCGACATATAAGGCAATTTCTTATCCTAGCAAACAAATAAGTAGGTTGTTAATTATATGATCTGGTTATTTCATCGTCATCATCACAGCCCATATATGTCCCACTGTTGGGCTCGGGCCTCCTCCGTAATGGGAGGGAAATTAACCTACTATACCACGCTGGTCAGACGTGTTGTTATAAGGTTTTGTTTCGAGTTTTCCTTCTCTTGCTGTTTGTTATGTGCGTTTTATATCCCTTAGTCGTCTTTTACGATCACCCACAAGTAATATAGGGGGTGGTGAATTGTATTCTTACTCCGTTACCATAAGGGGGTAGTGTATATTTAGATACCAATTATATACTTATAACATATAAGGCAAAATTTTATCCTATTTAACAAATAAGTATATGAACTGGTTATTTAAATAAAAATAATATTAATAAAATATATATGGCTCATAAGCTAAATACATAGCAGCAAAGCCCAGCAAATAACATATCTAAATCAACATTATTAATTAACAAACATGATAAAAGTATATGGCTTCACAATTAATGTAGGCATGGTATGGGGTGCTAATATATTTGGCACATATTGCTTCTCTAAACTGTCATTCAAACTTTTCTTAAATACTGTGAGAAAATTGAGACTACTGAGTGAGGGTCATTTAGACAGTAATGTGCATATAATAACTGAAGACTGCCATTCTATTTCGTCAAAATTTAGTTACATTAGTTTCAATTCGTGTATAAAATAAAGTGGTAACACTTTTTTATTGCTTATGGTGGCAAACAAGTAAGTAGCGTATCTAATAGTTACTGTCACTCAAGGCCCTTTGCAATACCACCATATATATGCACACCACTTTGCAATTATTCAAACCACCACGGCCACAACCAGAATGCCTCCATCCAAACACCGAACCGAGGCCTCTCCAGCCGTTCTGCCCAACGAGCTATGACGTCCAGGCGGGTGTCACCTCGCCAGGCGGCTAACTCGCGGGGTGAGACATTGCCACTACTAGCGCTGTCAACGCCCGCCGTTAAAGTTCGGCTAGCATCTCTGCCGCCAAGTTCCACGAGGAAGTTCATGCCAACAGGCACGCTACCTCCGTCGCCATCCTGTGGTATCTGTGTATGACCCTAACTGCGTTGGCCTTCTGTGATCGCCACATATAGGTTCTGAGACTGATGGTCAGGGATCCCGCTCATACAGGTAAGAGTGTGAGCCCTATCAATACTAAACATATATGGGTATATGATGATATAAGTTATTTGATAAAGGATAAACAAAATTAATGTGAATGTATAATGATATATCACTTCGCAGTTTCATCATCATAATCATTTTAGCTCACCTCGTTTACATCCCACTAAAGGGCTTCAGCCTCCTACAATACAATGGCAAGGCAATTGATACACTACGATTTTATTTTGAGCCTTTATTTTCTTGTAAATTATCTGCTCGCTTTCCTTAACCACCTTTTACGATTGCTCTCGGGAAACCTAGGAATGGTCACCATAGTATCATCAGCGTTTCCACTTTAAAGATTGCCTTTCCCCACGGCTCATCAAGATTTCCCGTACTTGGCACTCTTTTCCCCTTCAAAAATTATTCTGCTGTAGTTGTGGCCTTCTCCTAGTGTAACTAAAAAAAAAACAACTTTGATTTTCTTCTAACATGGGTTTTTTTACTGCGCTTTTTTCACGCTAGAGTTCACTCTAGCGAAGCACCACCGTAGTTCCCAAACAGTCATTATATACTTTGCCGTTTTTGACATCTCGTACAAAATATGATTATTTCTAAATTCTAATATTAATCAAGTTTAAAATTGGCTGGAGTATGTTATTATACAATAATGCATCAGGATGCCATAATTTCCCCTTTTTGTGTCTTTCCCCTTTTCCTTCCCCTCTGTAACCTAATTTCCCCTCAAAAGGGGAATTTCGCCTCTTTCTGGAAACACTGAGTATCGTTATACGGGTATCTTTACTATTTCAGCTATATATTTACGCCAGCAACTACTGAAATAAATAAGTTATATTCTAAAATCATTAGGAATTTCCTATTGCTTTTAAAGTTTATCGACCGAATAAAAAGTAATGAAAACAATATCTCCAAATAAATGTTGTAGTCCCGTGTTTTTATGTGCGTAAGGTAACCGATCGCAATTGTACATTATACACTTGTTTTATGTGTTACGGAACTCGATAACTCAGAGAGCAAGGGAGGAAGTTGCAAGGAATTATTACAATATAAATAAACGGGTGGCAGAAATTTTGATAAATAATAACTTTTATTGAAGAAAAACTTTATATTGTACTGTACAATGTAATTATAACGAATTGTTTGATTAAATTAATAATAATAATTGTTATTTTATAGCATAGCAATTGTTATTTATTATTTTGAAAATATTTTAAACTTTATATTTTATACAAATTAGTGTTGTTTTAGGTTCAAATATTGAGCTCTTGGGTATTCGAAACCTTCAAACATTCAGCTTCACATAACTGAAATACTGGTCTATATTTTGTCTAAAATATTTTTTTTTTTGCGGTGATCTATAGAGGTGGTCACGCCCCGCCAGATCGGACCGGGGCGATGGAAGAGGCGGCGCGCGACCCCATAGACCCACCCTGCAAAGCGCCTCTCTTCGCCGTGCGAGCGGGCCACCGGTACCCGATCTTTGTCTTCGGTGGCCTTCTAAAATATATACTTAGATCTTATACGAGTGGTGATGGATTAAGACTACAATTCACCACCCCCTATATTATTCGTGGGTGATCGAAAGAAATGACTAAGGGATATGAAACGCATATAGCATCTATGCAAGAGAAGGAAAACTCGAAGCAAAATCCAATACAAGTCTGACCAGCGTGATATAGTCAGTTACCCTCCTATTACGGAGAAAGCTCGAGCCCAGCAATGGGACTTATATGAGCTGAGATGATGATGATGATATGTATAATTAGATGAACACAAGTTATGAAATCAATTAATCTCCAGAATCTCATCATCATCATCTCAGCTCATATATGTATGTCCCACTGTTGGGCTTGACATCATCATCATCATCATCTCAGCTCATATATGTATGTCCCACTGTTGGGCTCGAGCCTTCTAAATAAGTGGAGGGAAATTGACTTATTATACCATGTTGGCTAGACGTGTTGATATAGGGTTTAATTTCGAGTTTTCCTTCTCTTGCATAGATGTTATATGCGTTTTCTCTCACAGGTAAGATAGGGGGTGGTGAATTGTATTCTTACTCTGTCACCACACGGAGGATTGATCTCCAAATAAAATAAAATACTAAAATATATTTTATCACGCTTGAATAAGATGACAAGGCCAATTTATTTATAACTGATGAGAAAGTTAAGAAGTCTGTAAAATCCCTCGTAATACCAAAACCAACGTAAAAATGTAAACGTGAAAATATAAATAGCGCAATGCCGTGAACATTTTGCTAAATCTGCTGAGCAGGAAGGCAACTTGCACGTAGTAAGTTACCCAAACAATGTTTATAAGTACGTCAGCTAATTGTTATGTCGTCATTAAATTTCCCCGCGGGCGTTCGCTGAACACCGGGACTTTTTCAACGTGTATTATTACAGTAATTTTAAATTTCAAACCGATGCTATTTTGTTTTTAAGTTATAAATTCTATTGTTATATATTTTATTTAATGTTTTGGATGGCAGCCTTTATTTACAGTAGAATGGTTACGAATAATACCAACCACAAAATACTTTTATATATCATAAAAACCGACTAAGAGTTTTTGATGACAGAACGAAAACTCGAAACAAGTCGGACCAGTGTGGTATTGTTAGTCAATTTCCCTCCCAATGTGGAGGAGGCTCGAGCCCAACAGTGGGACATATATGAGCTGAGATGATGATGGCGATGATGAAAAAGATTGTAATCTTAATTCAAATAAATAACTAATATTGAGCGACCTCAAGTAATTAGAATAAGAGTAGAATGATGATCATTAGATATATTTCATTTTAGTAATGCATGGTCGGTGTGATGTTTGTTTGAAGTAGCATCTTATTGAGCAAGTATCGGGAATTCAATTCCCATGCAGAACAGTTTTTAATGTGACCCACAAATTATATTTTGGAGCCTGTAGTTTAATTTTGCTCCTCAAATTTATTTTTTTAAAGTCGTGGCGATGTAAAAATTCGTTTTCTAATAAGTCTGGATAGAAGAAGTATTATCATTGAAAAATATATCAAGGTGTTACTGGAACCCGATTTAGATTACATGTTATTAGAGATAAATACCGGGCGCCAAGCACAATACAATTGCATTGAACTAAAATTCAAACACAAGAGGCTATGGGCGGAAAACCTCTGCCTAAGGTTTATAAACACATGCCGGGCGGGCCACTGAAGACAAAGATCGGGTACCGGTGGCCCGCTCGCACGGCGAAGAGAGGAGTTGCACGGTGGGTCCAAGAGTTCACGCGCTGCCTCTTCCGTCACCCCGGACCGATTTGGCGGGGCGAGATGCACCCATAGTCCACCGTATAAAAAAAAAAGGTTTATAAGCACATATGTTATTTTTTCTACCTACATATATATATATATATATATATATATATATATATATATATATATATATATATATATATATATATATATATATATATATATATAAATATATATATAAATATATATATATATATATACATACATACATATCATCACGCCATATCCCTTGCAGGGTAGGCAGGGAGAACAGAGTGCCAAAGAACTCTATCCTTGCATACTTCACTCGCTTCCTCAACATTCATAATTCTCTTCATACACGCTCGCCGGTTTCGGAGACTCTCGACTCCACCTTCCTTCAGTACATGACCGATCTGGTCTAGGTAAGTGAGTCTCGGTCTACCCCGGTACCTACATCCTTCCACTTTCGCATTGTATATCTTCTTAACCAGACGTTCGTTCGGCATTCTTTCCACATGTCCGAACCATCGGAGCATTCCCTTTCGCATCTTTACACCAATACTTTCTTTCATACCTACTCGCTCTCTTACGTCGTCGTTACGAATGCGGTCGGTAAGCCTAACTCCACAGATTTTCCGTAGAGATCGCAATATAATATATATATATACTAGCTGATGCCCGCGACTTCGTCCGCGTGACATTCAATTTAACTACGCACCCCTGTTTGAAACTTAAAAAATTCAAATTCTACCAAGTACTTCTGGCAGCCACTTAACCATTTTCATTAAAACATAGGCAAATTCTTAAGCGTGAATTAGTGTTGCAACTTTCGCTGTTGAAATAACACAGTCGTTTTTTTTTCATAGAAATAAAAAAACCTCATAAAAATGAAAAATCCAATTAAATTAATGAAATTCTATTCATCTAGTGGCAATAACTGTACAACTATCAATAATTAGGTACATACCACTTAACGGGAGTGGGGCTATTATTTCTCCGTGTACTGG
The DNA here is from genome assembly GCA_905163515.2 of Lymantria monacha. NCBI lineage: Eukaryota > Metazoa > Arthropoda > Insecta > Lepidoptera > Erebidae > Lymantria > Lymantria monacha. The sequence continues at coordinate 7,287,834 of LR991087.1, forward strand.
TATTAAGAATACAAAATGTTGACAATCGTTTCTTTGCCAAGGAAATCGTGAAATGCTGTCTAAGGGAGCACTGCGAAACTCTTGCAGCAAGTCTTGGTCTTGCACTTATGCAACATGAATGTGAATGGCCACCTTGGCTTTGCTTCCATGTTGATGGTTAGGGTCAGCTTTTCTACTTGGGCCACAGATAAGAATACTTCACTGAAGCATTGATCTCATCGATTCTATTTCCTCGGGTTTAAACTGGAAGGATTTGGCAAAAATCTCAAAGAAAAGCACCATTGGCTTTTCATTACGATCAATATTTCGTAGTGCTCGATCGGCGTCTACGACTTTTTTTTATACAATTATCGCAAACGATTAGACAGCAATCCTAAATAAAAACACTAATAGTGTAAAAGCCACAGTTAATAGTATTCTGTCTACAGCTACAGGCCGGTCCGACCCCCCAGACGGACCTAGTACCCCACTCTTGCAGAAAAGCAATGTCAACAGTGGCAATTTGAAGGAGGCGGCGGGGCAGCGCAGGTGCGATTATCTGCCTCTAATGCTGCCTTAGCCAAAGCTGCGGGTAATTGGAACGCGGAATAGTCCGTTACTCGCAGAGAGGCTGACCATGTGAGAGCGACGCCCGGCCGATGGCGTCAACGGGGGATGGTATTCGAAAGGCCCAATGGCGATGGGGAGAGAAAACGGTCTGTTATGGGGCCACGCGTACGAAATGGACGGCGTGTGTCCAGACCATGGCCTGCCAAAAAAAGAAGTGGGTGCAGTTTGCTCGTTTACCACCATACACAATAAAACAAAAAACACTTTAAATGTGACGCGTGTTATTGATATTGCTCTATAAATCTATCGGGTTTTTAAACAATGTGTGAGCTGTTTTATCACCAAGAAGTAATGTAGCTGCAGTTTCTGACATAGCCACTGCCAAAGTTATTTTACGCTGTCTCCTCATTTTATACCTGGGGTATCTAGGAAAAATGGCTTTCTATCATCTATCATCTAAGCTTATATACGTCTCACTATTAGACTCAAGCCTCGTCCGTAATGAGAGCGAAATTGACCTAATATACCACGCTGGTCAAATGTGTTGGTATAGGGTTTGGTTTCAATTTTGCCTTTTCTTCCATATGTGTGATATATATTTAGATCCCTTAGTCGTCTTGTGGGTGATCGACCCACGGGTAAGAAAGGGGGTGGTGAAATATATTCTAATTGCGTAACCGCACGGATAAATATATAATAAATTGCTTTCATTACGAAAGAATTAATAAAAATGAATTTCTTGGTCCATGTCGCGCTTTAGTAGCGTAGGATATCTTCAAATGGATATTTTTATTATAATGTCAAAGGATTTGAAAGACTGTAAAACAATAACATCATTAATAGCAAAAGACTCAAACGAATGGGGGTAAGGCTGTTACAGGCCTCCTCAAGGGTGTCATCTCAGCACTGATCACCTTCAACTGCTCTGCAAGCTGCTTGAAACGTAGTCTATGCTATCAACAGTGTATAAAAATCTAAAAAAGTAGGCCCTCGTTGTGCGAGGCACAATATGCAGCAACAGGCGCGCTGTGTGGTAGCGGCTACGAATACTACCAACCCTCCAACCCTTACTTTGCTCGTGGATGTCGTAAAAGACGACTTATACCCTTATAACGACCTGGGCCAACTACATCTGATGCCGATTGGTCAACTATTACATTCCCGAGCATGGTTGACGTCTGGCAGGCGTCCGGTCATAAAACTATTGCCAATAAATTTTACAATATGTACTATGAAAGAAGAGTACATATTGTATCTACCCCAAGTAATTCGCATAAGTGTAGGAGAACGATGAGGCGGCAGTAATAGTATTCACTATTGCTAAGGTGACTGGTGTAGTAATGGGTTATGGTTGCTTCGGCATGTATCTGCTAAAGGTTGCAAGGAGGGAGAGCATACCATCCAACCACTACTGCGGTTGAGAGGTGGACACGGCGCTGCATATGCTCAAAGTTTGTGTGGCCTGGGCAGATTAGCGCCTTGAACTCATCGCTATCATCGATGCCAAACTTGCACTGTCGACCGACCATCGCTAAGACGATGTTCGATAGCGTCAGGAACTGGTACTCGGTTGCCGCCGACAGTCGTCCCACAGAAGAAACAGCGGGGCGTGTCACAGAGGAGACTCTCCATGCTGACACACTTTACCTCTGCGCATCGGACGTTATAGGCGCGAGTACCTGCACCTGTTGCTATCCTAACTGAGTTCGCGGGTATATGGACCATGAGAATAAATATAAATCTAATAAGAATAATCTACCACTCGCAAAGACACTGACGACGTGAGAGCGATACAACGCTGTTGTTTGCTGGGGAGTGGACGGCGGCGATACCTGAAAGGGTAAACCCCGGACCGGCCACGGATGTCAAGTATAGGGTACCAGAGGCCAGCCTGATGGCGATGGGGAGAGAACGCGATCAGTTATGGAGCCACACCACGCCCTTCTGTTGCCCCGGAAGGAATGGCCAAACAATAACAAAAAGGGTGCACTTTGCATACTCGCCCCAAAGTAGCATCTTAACTAAGAATGTACGTTTTGTACGCTCTATGATGTAGTAACTTTTGAAAATATAACGAATGATTTAAACTTAATTTTCAGCGCCATCTATTGTTCATTTAATTAACTAAATAAATCATGCATTTTATTAATTTATAGCTAAATTATATACTATAAACTAATTAAAACATTATTTTTCATCACAAATAGTTTTAATATTTATTTTGACTACTTGACCAACGTTATATAGTATGTTAACTTCCGTTCAACACTGCAGGAGGTTTGAGCCCAGCAGTGGGATGTATATGAGCTGAATTCATGAAACTACTACATATTAAGTAATACAAATATTTTCCTTACGTTATAGATACATTAAATAATTATTTTGAATTGAACCTTCTAGTGACGTAAAAGGCGAGCGGTGATTTTAAAAACTTAAATGACCATAACTTTTTTACAGACATCAGATTTCAATGAAACAAAGACTAAATGTTGCTCTGAATTGGGCTTAATCTTCTTATCAAAACTGCGAAACAATCCATTCAGTAACTTCGGAGATTAGCGATTACAGACATACAGACAGACAAAAAATTCCAAAAAAAGATTTTTGGTTTCTGTTAGTGTTTTCTTATTGCCTAGATTCATTTTTTAATAAATTTATCAAATGTACAGACACAGGTTTTCTACTCATTTATTATATGTATAGGATATAGATATAGAAAATAATGTCAAAGGATTTGAAAGACTGTAAAACATAACATCGTTAAAAGCAAAAGACTCAAACGAATGGGGCTATGACTATTACAGGCCTACTCAAGGGTGTCATCTCAGCGCTGATCACCTTCAAGTGCTCTGCAAGCTGCTTGAAACGTACTCTATGCTATCAACAGTGTATAAAAATGGAAAAAAAGCAGGCCCTCGCACAATATGCAGCAACAGGCGGCAGTAACAGCACTATTGCTAAAGTGACTGGTGTAGTGATGGGGCATGGTTGCTTCGGCGTGTACCTGCTCACGGTCGCAAGGAGGGAGAGCACACCGTCTAACCACTACTGCGATTGCGAGGTGGACACGGCGCTGCAGACGCTTAAAGTTTGCAGACGCTTAAAGCGGCTTGGGCAAAGCAGTGCCGTGCACTCATCGCAATCACCGGGGTCAAACTGGCACTGTCGACTATCGCAAAGACGATGCTCAATAGCTGGACCATGGGAATTAATCTACCACCCTCAGAGACACCGATCGCGTGAAGGCGATACAACACTGTTGTTTGTCGGGGTGTAGACGGAGACGATACCTGGAAGGGTAAACCCCCGGACCGGCTACGGATGTCAAGTAAGCGGTACCAGAGGCCAGCCTGATGGTTTGGCCAGAGAACACGATGTGTTATGGGGCCACGCGACGCCCTTCTGTTACCACGGAAGGAATGGCTGTGTCCAGACCATAGCCTACCAAACAAAAACAAAAAAGAGTGCACTTTGCATACTCGCCCCTAAGCATCTTAACTAATAATGTACGTTTTGTACGCTCTATGATGTGGACTTTACTTTTCTTTTTCGTGTTTGACTTAGTTGTTAGTCGCAGATGGCAATGACTCCTTTACTCGGACTGTTAGGTGAGTGCTGAGAGCTTTCTACCCAAAGTACCCTTACTAAGTTCAAGAAGTTAATGTAGTAGCTTTTGAAAATATAACGAAAAAATGATTTAAAGTTTTAAACTAAATTATAGCGCCATCTATTGCTCATTTAACAAACTAAATAAATCATGCATTTTATTAATTTATAGCTAAATTATATATTATTAACTAATTAAAACATTCTTTTTTATCACAAATAGTTTTAATAATTATTTTGACTACCTGACTAATGTTATGTATTATGTCAACTTCCTTCAACCTTGAAGAAGGTTTGAGACCAGCAGTGGGAGGTATATGAGCTGAATTGATGAAACTATTATATATTAAGTAATACAAATACTTTCCTTACACTAGATAAATTAAATAGTTATTTTGAATTGAACCTTCTAGTGACATAAAAGGCGAGCGGTGATTTAAAAAACTTAAATGACCATAACTTTTTTTACAGACATCAGATTTCAATGAAACAAAAACTAAATGTTGCTCTGAATTGGGCTTAATCTTTTTATCAAAACTGCGAAACAATCCGTTCAGTAACTTCGGAGATTAGCGATTACAGACATACAGACAGACAAGAAATTCCAAAAAATGTTTTTTGTTTTCTGTTAGTGTTTTCTTACTGCCTAGGTTCATTTTTTTATAAATTTATCAAATGTACAGACACGGGATTTCTACTCATTTATTATATGTATAGATATAGATAAATAATATCTTTAAAACAGAGAACTGTCAACAGTATATATATATATATATATATATACACTGTTGACAGTTCTCTGTTTAATGTCGCGGGCTGGGGTGGGTAGTACCTCACTCTTGCAGAATGCTGCTGTGCATCAATCGGTGTGTGAGAGAACCGGAAGCCCAACTTTCTGCGTGGGTTTGGGTAGGAAACGGCCTAGCTATACCTCTGGTATTACAAAGGTTCATAGGTGGCAGTAACACCTACCATCAGATGTGCTGTATGCTCTTCTGCCACCAGCAATATAAAAAAATATATGTATATATGTCTCCATGTTCAGCTTCAAACTACACAACATAAAAAGAACTAACTTACCACAAATAAAGGGATATTAAGTTTCATTTAGAGATTTATTCCTTTTCTTCTCCCAAGATCATTAGAATAAATAACTACGACACCTTATCAAAGAGAATATTATTATTGTTGCAGTAAATTTATGTTCCCATTAAAAAACTATTAGCTTTTACCTGTATAATAAATAAACTGACAAAGTATTGTTATAAAAACTAATTAATCATCGATTCAACTTTCAAAAAGGATTGATTTTCAGACAGTTTTTTATTAGTTTAGGACCTAGAGAAGTAGATGTTAAAATATTTAAGTTTTAATGTAAAGAATAGTTATTAAGTTACAAAATTATTTTAATTGTAAGAAAGGAATTATTTCTTTGCTCGAATGGGGGTTTAGTCAACTACAATTAGTCTCGGCATCTTAGCAGAACTTCGATAAGAATTACTTTGCCGGTAATAGAGACTCTATTACCGGCACTTTTTAAGTTTCCCTTCATTTTTTCATTTCATTCCAGGTTTAAGTTCTAAAAATGATTAGACCAAGATGTGCATTTCTATTATTCTTGGTATTAATTTAAAAATAATAATTATTTCCAGGCACCATTATCTAGTTAAAACAAACTTTTTGTTTTCATTGAAAGACAGCAAAATTATATTAAAGTTTATTTTCCTTATAACGAGATGTCATCTGTATTCATCAACCAATTGGCCCTAATGATATCTACAAGAAAGCAAAAACTGATAACAAATTGTATTCTTAACACATTCTCAGCGGCACTGATTTATCTGTGTTTTCCATTGAGGCGAAACTAGGCGTTTTAGATCTGTTTATAAAACTTTCGTTGTGACAGCACAAGGCCAGTCGAGCCTTGTAACATTGCAAAAACTGTTTTTTTTTCTGTCATATATGTAAAATACTTTTAGGTATATATTTTTTTCAACGCATTACTAGGTCAAGGTGAGCTTGTATATATACAAGCTCATTAGAATAAATAACTACGTATACTATAGTATACTATACATAGGGGAAAGGAGGGCAAGATGGAAGGTTTAACTTTATGATTTAAAAACAAGTTAAACAACGTAATATAAAGCTTTTCTTTTAATCAGTCTTGAAATAGATCTTCTGAAGTTATAAAAATTAGTAATTAAAAAATAAAAAATAATAAGTAAATATATTTTATAAGTAATTCAAAAATAACGTCAAAAATTCCATCTTGCCCTTACCCTGAGGGCAAAATGGAAAGCTTGTTCGGGCAAGATGGAATGTATTGGAAATCATTACATTTTACAGTTTACACATATAAAACTACCCTCTTCAGTATCGGTACACAATTCATATGCCCAACCATTACATATTGGACATTGTACCCAGTCCTCAGTTGGCCGTTCCACATAAGGTTCTCCACATAATACACAGTAGACATTGTTCTCTGAAGAATCTTCTAAATTTTGTACAATATTTATTCCTTTTTCTTTTCCTTTACCCTTTTCTTTTATTCTTAATGGTTCCTATTTGCATGCTTTTATTTTCCTTGCCTTTGATGGTCCGATTACATACTAGCTTTGGTTTTGTTTTTATCTCATTTTTCATATCAATGGTGTTTTTAAAAAGAGAAATGGTTAAAACTTCAGATTTTTGACATTACTTTCCGTTTCTTTATGGTAGGTGTAACTTTTGGTGATGGAAGAATTTAATTGGAGAAATGTAGTGCGAGGTAGTTATCCCAGATAATTGATGCCAGCTCTTCTACAATACTGAAACGAGATTCACGCATACTATCTTCTGCTATTTCATTCTATGTTTTAGTAGATTTTTGGACGAATCCCCTTTTTTGATATGACGATGTAATTTTCCGATTGGAATTCCATATTTTTTTTGATGCGATGCTTATTGATGTGTTGTTTTAGCTCCATACATTGCCATCAGCATCATTCCTTCAGTCCAAGAACGTCTATTGCTTTTCCTTATATCCTTGTTAACCATCTAAAAACAATAAAAAACAATAATTTTTGTTACGGAATTTAAAAACAATGAATAAAATAAGTGCGCGGGTATGATGGAAACACTTCCATCTTGCCCTAAAGTCTAATTTTCCATCTTGCCCATAACCCCCTTTTTAATAAAAATGTTAATACTTAAAGAAAGCTTTATTAATTCTCTCATTTAAATATCAATTAACACAATCTATCCCTAATATAATATTTATATAAATTCATAATAGTAATATTACTTACCTTGTTTAAATAATCTTTTTACAAAAATCATATAATTGCGTAATATTTTTCCGTGAAAACAAAAAGCATGCATACACGTCGACAGGTGGTGCGAGCCGGACTGAGCGGTCGTTCATAAATGCTGCTTGGGCACCTGACTCTGTTTACGTGAAGACTCGGGCGCTTCGTCACTCGGATCGTAATTGATAGATAGTTTCCATCTTGCCAACTCCTTCCATCTTGCCCTCCCTTCCCCTATAGTATACTATGGAGGTAAGGTTTGCCACCGAAGACAAAGACCGGGTTCCGGTAGTCCGCTCGCACGGCGTGGAGAGGTACTTTTAAGGCGGGTCTATGGGGTCGTGCGTCGCTTCCTCTGTCACCCCGGACGGATTTACGCAGGGCGTGACCATTCCATAGCCCTCCGCTAAAAAAAAAATGGAGCTAAGGTTTAATAGTACAGCTTAAATATATATATTCATTTTTCCACCACGCTATATGAAATTAAAGTTACGCCCTCCTCACCACAGAGAAGTCTACCACTTTATTAAGCACACAGAAGGTAAAACACGAACAAGGTCTTTCAATTTACTGAAATTTAGCATTTAATATGCTTAATTATTTATAAAACCGATTACGAAGTGAAAAATGATGTCACAAGCGGGATTCGAACCCGCGCCTATTGGAATTCCGGCCCAATCGTGCTGCCACTACACCACCGTGACTAATTGTAGGACATGCAAATTTCACTTCGTATCATATTTACGTCTTAAGGTGACGGTATGCTATCTACCCGACAATGTTTATACATTGTTATAGGCTTAATACTTAAAACTTTACAGTTAGAATTGTATTAAACGATGACACAACCTTGTTATTTAATTTACTGAAATTTAGCATTTAATATGCTTAATTATTTATAAAACCGATTACGAAGTGAACGAAAGTTTTTCACTTCGCAATCGGTTTTATAAATCACGAACAAGGTCACTTAGCACGTCGCATTAGACATGTTAATTCGTCACCACATTTTTTTTATTGCCTATGGTGGCAACAAGCACAAGCAAGCAGCATACCTGTGTTACTGCCGCCCTTAGATCTTTGCAATACCAAGGGTATAGCTAGGCCGCTGCCTATCAATACACACCCCAAACTGGCCCAGTTGGACTTCTGGCTCTCTCGCTCACTGAACGAAGCGCAATAGTACATGGCCATTACTTAGGCATAGATCCTCTGCGAGAGTGTGATACTACCCTGGACGGACCGGTCCGCTGCATAAGACAGTAACTATCAACAGTGTGGCCTACCACTATAAAAGCATGTATAGGTTATATTATTTTACTTAATGACATCTGATCTCTCTCTACCTCGTCTGGCGATGGGATAATAAGCCAGTTATCGTCACCCATTTTTGGAGTTTACTCCTTAAGAATCGGTTTTCATATAAGGCGCCCGGTATGAGAAAAATTTGAGGAGTAAAATCTAGTGATCGAATGACCTCGTTACGTGTTTGGTTCGCAACCTATTCTGCGCACTTTTCACTTTATGACATGAGATAATACTTCACTGAACAGTTTTAATAAATGTAAGTAAAAATATATATATTATTTTTAGTCAAATGAGCTTTTTTTGCGCCTGTTTTGATAATCGTACTTAAGGAGTAAACTCCAGTCGTGCGTCGGAGCTGACACATACACACTTTTTTTCTCTGTCATCATTCTCCTACTCTAAGAATACATATTGTATCGACTCTAAGTGACTGGGATAAGTCCCAATTACTTGGAGTCGATACAATATGTACTCTTCTTTCATAGTACATATTGTAAAAGTTATTGGCAATAGTTTTATGACCATATCATATTTAATATTATAGTTATTATATATAATTGTGAATAGAAAGAGTGTTGAACAAACTTAAGCGAGATACTTCATAGCTGTTGCGCTTTCTCATTTTTATTGAATATTGTGAAAAATATATTTCTAAGTGCAACAAATATTTGGCAATATTCCAAAAATAACAACTACCGTAGCAGTTGTTGGTAACATTTTAAATTGTTATGTATACGACATATTTAAGTGTATTCGGAAGTCTTCCAAGTTTTAGAAACTAAATTGTGAAGTGAACATATTTAGTTTTTAGGTTTCCGTATCCAAAGGGTAAAAACGTGACCCTATTACTGAGACTTCGCTGTCCGTCCGTCCGTATATCACCAAGCTGTATCTCAAGAATGGTGATAGCTACACAGTTGAAATTTTCACAGATGATGTATTTCTATTGCCGCTATAACAACAAATACTAAAAATAAAATAAAATAAATATTTAAAGGGGGCTCCCAACAAACTTGATTTTTTATAGTTAATGGTACGGAACCCCTCGTGCGCGAGTCTGACTCACACTTGTTCATATTATAGTTTATTTTGAAATTATCTTTTTCGTGATACCTTTATAGCGGGAAATAAATAGACTAGATGGGTTTAAATAAGGCATTGGTTCGAATTTTCTCAATCTTGCAGTAATGTAGCGGGTGATTGGATCGGGGAATATCATAGGTCTGTCACCCGCAGATAGGCTGACCGCGTAAGGGCACCACCACGGTAGCATGCCTGGGGCGTCGATGGAAAATTGTACCTTAAAGAGTAACCTACCGGTCTGGCCAGGGACGTCGAGGATTCACCAGTACCAGTGGTTGACCTAGTGGAGATGGAGAGGTAATACGATGAGTTATGGGGCCGCATGTTGTCTTTTCATCACCCCAGATGGAACGGACCAAAAAAAATCTTGCAGTAACGTTGTTTATTCCTTAATTATTTTGAAGGACATACACGTAAGAAATGATAAGTCGGTGATGCATTGTATTTGTAATACGTCTGTTAACAGACTTCACTGATCATCATCCTCATCATAATTATCTCAACGTATATACCTAAGTCCCATTGTTAGGCTCGAGCCTCGACCTGTATAGGAGAGAAATTAATCTACCACGGTCGTCATGCGGGTTTGTATAGGATTTTATTTCTTGTTTACCTTCTCGTATTATCTGTTAATTATAGTGGTCTTTTTAATAACCACAGGCAAGAAACGGGGTAATGAATTACATTCTTACATCGTCACTATACGGAACAGATTCTACAGTTAATACATATTTCAAATTTGTGCTGTATGTATGGTAGCGGTTATGAATAACCCTTATTTTGCTCGTGAATGTCGTAAAGGACGACTATGAGCTTTATATCGACTTTTTTTTTTTTTTTTATTGGTGGGCTATGGATGCGTCTCGCCCCGCCGAATCGGTCCGGGGTGACGGAAAGGCGGCGCGTGACCCCATAGACCCATCGTAAAACCTTCTCTCTTCGCCGTGCGAGCGGGCCACCGGTACCCGATTTTTGACTTCGGTAGCTTTATATCGACCTGGGGCTAACTCCATCTAATGTCGTTTGATCAACAATTACATTCCAAAGGAGGGTTGACGTCAGGCAGGCGGCTGGTCATAAAACTGTTGCCATTAACTTTTGCAATATGTACCAGTACATAACGCGTCGACCCCAAGCAATTGGGATAAAAGCAGGTGAATTCATGCATATTTCAAATTTAAGACTAAGAAAAGAAATCAAGACTATCAAGTTAAATTAGTTACACGTACTAAATCGGTAATGAGCATATAAATAATTTAATTACTTTTTTGGATATTATTGAATTTGTGAAGGCAACTGTCAAAGAATCTTTGACCCCTTCTTTTTCTTCATAACCCCTATAATTTCGAGTAAAACAAATTCACTCACGTACACGCGTACAAAAGAATTATATGTATAATGTTATTCTTTTTTTTTATTAGAAATCAAGTCCAAATGGCGCTAATGTGACGCTGTATCCGGCGGTCCTGGAAACCGGTGGCAGGTATCGTTGCGAAGTCTCCGGGGAGCGACCACTCTTCCCGACTGTATCCGACCATTCAGATATGGTTATTGTAGGTAAGAATACTTATTATGTAAGCTAAAAAGAAAATTACGCAAGAGTATTATTATACGAGGGTGGTTCAAATATAACCCGGAAATTTGCTATAACAAAAATATTAAATTACGGAGCTGAAATTTTTTACAGTTTTTCTACATAGTCTCCTTCATACTCTACACACTTTTGCTACCTTTCCTCTCAAAGAAGCCCTCGGATGCCTTTTTCGTAAAAATCTTGCAGCTTGTCACGTAACCATTTGCGCACGAAGAAGTAACACTTGTACTGGGGCGCCGCGCGTGTAGCAAGTTTGTCATGTCTTCTCTGCCTTTTGCAAAAGCAGAATACCATCCATACACTTGAATCTTGGAGAGGAACTCATCCTCGAACTCTCTCTCTGCTCTCTCTCGAGTCGACTCTGCTCGAGTCATATTGATAAATTTCAGCGGATTTTATATTACCTTTGACCAAAAAACGAATAATGATACGTTGCGCAATAGACACTGATACATCCTTCTCGCTCATGGCTATAATAAACTAAAAAGCTAGGTTACGCGGTCACGGCTGTTCTATGCGCTTTGTAACAGACTAGTCTAACATCCAGTACAACCATTTTTACGATACTACATTTTTCGCGCCTTTATTAAAAACATCCGGTTTATATTTGAACCACCCTGGTATAAGGCTTAATTTTTTTCGACGTTCTCAATAAGCTGAACTTTATTTATTATTTGTATTTTATGTTATATTTACTCAGTATATAATAAAAATTATTGACTACATCGAAGGAACGACATGAGTGCAATAGGTTCGATTCCAAGAAAAATTTCTTCGGTTTGTCTTTAAAAAAAAAGTAAATTGTCTTTCGGCAGTCGTGTAAAAAGTAATTATAGTCTATCTAATCTAAGAATTGCATTTTGACAGCTGTCGAGTAAGTTGTCTAGGTATGTGAACCAAAAAATCGCTAACGAAAATATCCGATTTTAGTGAGAAATCGATATTGATTCTTTTTAATTAATAATCGTTTTATTTATTTTTTCAAATGAATAAATTAAGTGCTAAATTATTTTTATAATGCTAAACAAATTTATTATTATAATACTAAATAAATTTAATCATTCAGCATAAAATCTATTCATCATTTTTAGTAGGATTAGGTTAAGTAAAAACAAAAACTGGATCTGAAACTAGCTATTTATTCAAAATAACTACTATTACTTGAATCATCATCGTCGCGAACATTAATAATTATTTCTTTATCAATAAAATTGTCGAAACGTACATCTCTGTCAAAATCTCTATTCGATTAATTATATTATTCTAATATTTTTACCGATTAATTGGATATTCGTGAATTGGAAGTTGTCAAGCACTACTGTATAGAACGTGATGACGGGACATTGTAAGATCGTCATTAATAATTACTATTTACCATGTTATTTTTACTATAAATTAGTTTTACGAGTTTCAACATTAGATTATTGTACAAGAAAGTCACCCGCAACGTTAATTATGTAAACAACTCAATAATTTTTTAAAATTTCAGATTTATTATTTGCAATCATGTGTATACGTCTGACCAAAGTTATTGTGTATTAAAAAGTGCGAAACGTCAAAATGCACTTCTTACATTAGATGAACTATAATTTGCTTATTTATCAATAAATGTAAAAACAAATAGGCAACTAGTAGCATTGCCAATAAGATTAAACTTAAATGGTGGTTCTTCTTGTGATTTACATACAAAATCATTGTATTCTGATCAAGTAAAATGTCGGCTGCACCTAGTTCCATGATAGGGGCCGATCTTTTTAAAACGGGATGTCATAATCAACACGCTTAGTAAAAAGGTTGGTGATCGCAGTTACGATACAAGGCTATCTCGGCGAGTGCCGAGTCCCTCAGCCAATTTTTACGACTCTCTCTGAAAATTTAGGGTTTGTTAAATAATAAATTCTTAACTCGTTATCACTAGTATCAAGTGAAAGAGTTTAATTATGAAACAGATAATATATACTTATTCGAATCATCTAATACTCTATTAAAGTAAAGATAGATGACCGAGGTTTGCTTGGTATTTTCTTTTTAGTGTATTTTCTTTTTATTGTAATAATTTCCATAAATGAGACCTAGTTATATCGATTAATTGCCCGCAGAACCTCATAAATGCTGCATAAATTTAACAAAAATGTATAATATATATACAAGAATTGCTAATTTAAAGTTATTAGATAGATGCAGAATTGACATTATGTTTTCTTTATGTACCACTACGCAAAGCATATAAAAATCACCTCAATAACATTATTTTATTTCAATTATATTAATATTAAAAGCATTAGTTAAACATGGATATATATCTCTTAGATTCTCGTTGGAAATGTTCAAGAAATTATTGCAACATTCTATAAGGAAGGCTTTAGCTATACCCATGGGCTTTCCATTTTGCCATCTATTTTATTCTAAAAGATAGAAAAGGCACTCATTTTTCAACATTCTATTTATTACTGAATTTGGTATGGATACGTAGTTCAATATGATAACCGATGCTTGTTTTAATAGTTTTATTCGATTAAATTATTTCGTAATTATAGATATTTTTGGTAATAAAAATGATTTTACAGTTTTTTTATCTTCTTCATCTTAATATATATAAATTACGCGTCACGCTGTTTGTCCGCAAGGGACTCCTAAAGCATTTAACCGATTTTAATCAAATTTGCACAGGATGTGTAGTTTGATCTAACTTAAAAGATAGGATAGCTTCCATCTCAATTTATAGTCGCAATATTATTTTATTGCAAATTATTTGTATATTATTTGACAGTCACAGTTATCTGTTATCTCCAAACGATTCTAACAGATGGCGATATCTGTTGACTGTATTCAGTAAGTATTTAATAGATGGCGATATATATGTTAAACGTAATAACGTTTCATATAATTTACAATTTATTAGCATAACCACCACGTGTTACTGCTACCTTAGCCACAGCAACGCGTGGCCGGGTCTGCTAGTATTATTATATATTTGTTTTTTTTTATTTGCAAAACGTTTCGAACACTTTTCAACGTTCATTGTCACGGAGGACTAAGGTATCATATGACTAATGAGTCATCGTTATTATAGATATTTTTATTTCAAAGTTTTTTTCTGCCTGATATAGTATACTTTTTTAATTGCTTATGGTGGCAAACGAACAGGCAGCACACCTGGTGGTAAGTGTTACTGCCGCCTATGGACTTTTGCAATATCGAGAGGATAGATAGGCCGCTGCCTACCATTACAAAACCCAAACCCAACCAGTTAGGCTTCCGGCTCTCTCGCTCACCGAACGAAGCGCAATAGTACATTGCCATTACTCAGACGTCGAACTTCTGCGAGAGTGTGGTACTACCCCGGACAGACCGACCCACGGCTGCAGATAGAAAACTGTCAACAGCATAGTCCTACCACTAAAGTTTGTTACTTGACGCAATCCGAGGAATACGCCATCATACATATTGCAAAAGTTGTCACTAGCTGTTCTATGACCGGTCGTCTGGCGTTAACCCTCCATTTTGTTCTTTATTATAAAGACACCATCCTGCACTAAGGAAATAATCTTAGTATTGACTTTGGATTGGGGACTTCACAAACATCCAATTTTTTTTTTTTACGCTGTGGAAACGCATTTACGCGCTAACCCCTTCCCGCTGATGTCGTGACGGGAGGGAATGTGGGACTCGCCGGCCGGCTAGTCCAACCGGAATACCCACTAAAACCACAGCGGCCACCTTCTACGCTTTTACAGGACGCCGGAGAGATCGTCTACTGACATTCGATCCCCGACGCCCCAACGCTTGGCCTTCTGGCCACGCCCAGTCGGTCCTCAAGGCAGCGGGAGGAGATGCGCATAACGGCGCCTCCCCCTAACCAGCCGCCGGCGGCGGAGCGATTCAGCGGGCGCAAGCCTCTCGCGTTCCCGCTCCGCAGCTTCCTTCCTCTCCATGACGGCCTCACAGAAGGAGGCCATCGACTCCCAGCGCCTGTCGCTGTCGAGCATCTTTGAGATGATGGTCGACAGCCACAGGTCTCCTCCAACGACCGACGTCAGGACGTGGCGTTGTGGCCCCCAGGCGGGGCATACCTCCAGAGTGTGACGCGCATCATCTACTGGCGCGCCACAACAAACATGCAATTAACGCAGACAAATTGCACCAAAACTCAGAACAACACTTAGTGTATCGCACGAAGAATTGTCCTGTGCAAGAATCGAACCCATGGCACTGGCACGCAAGGTTGGTATCTTAACCACTACGGCATCTGTGCAGTCAAATCAAGTCATCTCTGAATGTAATTGTTGACCAGAAGGCATCAGATAGTATTGCTCCAGTTCAATATAAAGATCTTAGTCATCTTTTACGATATGTTGGGTTGAGAGCCCTCAGCACTCATCCACAGTCCGGGTAAAGTTGTCATAGCCATCTGAGGCTCGTCCTAGCCAAGGCAGCGGGTGACTGGACCGGGGATTAGTCTGGTCGCCCCGAAGCGAGGCCACCGCGTGAGGACGACGCCCCAACGGCGAAAGCTGCCGGAGAGTCGACTCGAGAGGGTACCCGCGATAGTAAACCGCCGGGCGGGCCACCGAAGATAAAGACCGGGTTCCGGTGGCCCGCTCGGTCTATGGGGTCGTGCGCCGCTTCTCCTGTCGCCCCAGACGAATTAGCGGGGCGTGACCACTCCACAGGCCGCCGCCAAAAAAAAAGCCATCTGAGGCTAACAACTAAGACACAAAAAAAGAAAAATTACGATATTCACGAGCAATGTAAGAGTTGTTAGTATTCATTTGTCCCTAATAAATAAATAACAATTATCACTATACACAGCAATTTCATGATATCTTAAATTCCAAAAGATATCTATACATTAAATCATTAACAAACAGTCTTCCAGTGAAACATATTGTAGAAAGTTCGCCCGGATAAATATCATACACGTTACTCCAAATGCGAATTTCAATTTGGAAATGGAAGCCGCATTAGTTTATTACTTTGGTACTTGATGGAATTGCATCACAATGAAGTAATCGCATTGATTTTATCATACTGTAACGCGTTTAGTAGATAAACTCGTGGTGAATTGTATTCTTACTCCGTCACCACGGCCACCGAAGACAAAGACCGGGTTCCTGTGGCCCGCTCGCTCAGCGTAGAGAGGTACATGTAGGGCGGATCTATGAGGTCGCAGGCCGCTTTTTCTGTCGCCCCGGATGAATTTAGCGGGGTGTGAACACTCCTTAGCGCGTCGCTAAGTCTGGTCAATGGCCCTGTACGGCGCACTGCTGTGGGCGGGGTCCCTGACCGTCTGACTCAGGGCTCCTTTGTGGCGACCATAGAGGGTCATGGTGGTCAGAGCCATACGCGCGCGCCGACCGTAGCCCACCTCAAAAAATAAAACTACGTCAACATACAGAAATATTTTAGTAAAATTGCAAGACAGACTTTTATGAGAGAATATTCGTAACAAAACAACTTTATACATATAACAAGAAAAATATGTAGTTCATCTATCTAATCTATATAATAATTTACATTACAAAGGATTCCATTCTTATGCAGTTGATAGATCTTGGTGTCAATAGAAATGCCACCCACCCTTCCAATATGAACATTATATGCTATGCTATTTGCATATACTACGTATCATGATTGCACTAATGGCGTAGTGGTTAAAATGCTGACCTACCGACTTAGTGTTAAAATTCCCCCAAAGGTTAATGCTTTGTGCGTTCCACAAATTTTGTTTTGAGTCTCAGTGTAACTTGGGTTCGTTAATTATATGATTGTAAAGTAAGTATCCCACAATACAAGGATAATTACTTTAGTGAAGGATGTTGCCTTTTGTAAAGAAAGAAAGAAAAAGAACACACGCAAAGCACTGTATCTTTAAAGTTTGAAAAATTTGGATGGTTTACTTAACTTTATAAAATAGTGTTGAGACTTCACCTTAATTGTAAAACTTCGCCTTAACTATCGGTGCTGTCTAATGCAATTTGACGTAAAACTTGAATTCATGTGAAAAATCGTAATTACATACTTTACTCTAGCTCGTAATCATATATTAATCATATTCAGCATTGCAATTTATTGTATCCATATTTTAATATTTACAAGTAATGTTTAGGTAGGTGACATTAATTTAAAAATTTACACTAGCAAATACCAGCAAATAGATTAGACTACACTTCATATAACATTTCTTTAATTCTGGTGAAGTATATAACAATTTGAGCTAACACATCTTCTTAAGAAAAGCATCAGTCTATTCAACCATACTTAATACAGAAAAAGTCTTTGAAACAAAAGTATATTTACGAATTTCAATGCATTTGTAGTGAGGATGTCTGATGCTTTCGTAACTACGAACGCTGAAACGTATTCAAACATTTAGCTGATAGTTTTGTTAGTTTTGTAAAATTGTAAATTACCACAATAATAATTATCATATATTAAATGCTTTAATAATAACAAATCATAAACAACATAAATTTTATATATAGAATCATTCTCTTTTTATACTGGCAATGAATTTGTATTAATTTTGTATTAAAAATGTGGGTCAAAATTTAATATCTTATAGGGTAGATATAAATTTCTGTAATAACAATGACATATTGGACGTAAGACACCTTAGTCCTCCCGTGACCATGATCACTGTAAAGTGTTCGAAACGTCGGGCAATTAAAAATCAAATACAAACGCGATAGAGTCCGTAAAAGTAGTTTTATTTAAATGTGTAATACTCGCGTAAACATTAGAAGTTACTATTGTAAGAATTGCTCGTTTTAATAGATATTTTTTATTTTACAAATATAATATTATCGTAAATATGAAAGATCTTAATGGTTTAAATTTTAAGTATTGTTTATATTTTATAATCTACTTTTCCGTATGGTGACGGAGTAAGAATACTATTCACCACCCCATATTTTACCCGTGGGTGATTGTACGAGACGACTAAGGGATATAAAACGCATATGCGAGAGAAGGAAAACTCGAAACAGTAACAGTGGGACATTTATGGGCTGTGATGATGATGATGATGAATCTACTTTTATATGCCTTTAATAATAAAATTGTTTGTTACAATTCTCACAAACACTTTATATCAATTTTCAAACAAGTTTATAATAATTTTCTTCTCAACAAGTTTATACCGATTTTCTTCTCTGGAAATTAATATATGATAACTTCCAGCTATCGTATCTTACAATAACTATAAGAATAACTTAAACTATCATAACAATTATTATTAAGTTTAAAATTATTAAGCTAACAACTATTTTCTCTTTAATTTTGTAACACAATTTTATCATTCAAGAGGTACAATTTCAGGCTGTTATATTATACGTGAAATCGAATAAATTAATAAAAATTACTTATCATTAAATTAATATTTAATTAAATTCTTTCTTATTATAACTTCCTATGACGTTTTAAGAATACAATGCTAAAAAAAATGTGCCAAGATGCCGATGATGAGATTACTTTTTATTGTAACAATCGGATGCACGAAGAGAATGGGTAGAAGGACTCTTATCAAATGCATAATAAAACTGCGATCACCAATGCATCTGCAACGAATGGTATTTATTTTTATACGGATTAATTCCAGAAAGTTTATATCTATAAGTAAGAGGGATGAATTTTGTTTTATTATTGAAGTAGCCATAAGATATCAAACAAACTTTTATTATGAGTCAAAAAGTGCCATTAAAATTACTGACATTTAATATGCTTGATAATTTATAAAAACACGATTATGAGCGAAAAATTATTGTCAAAAGTGGGATTCGAACAATAGTTCACGGTGATGCAGCCCGATTAGAACGGATTAGACGGTGTGGGTTCGAATCCCACTTGTGATAATCATGTTTTGCTCGTAATCGGGTTTTTATAAAGTGCCATTAAATTTATTTATCTGTAAATACTCAATAGCAAAAAATAGATGTAACGAGACGAGTAGCCCCTTATTTTTAAAAACAATATCTTGTATTATCAGGTAAAATCTTGTCACAGTGGACTTGACGAATATAAAAATCACGGGCTCAAATAATCCTAATCATTTAATACAACAAAGAAGTGTCCTACGTGGGAAGTGATACCACGATATTGGAATGGAAGGTCATTACGTTGACCGCTAAGCCATCTGACATCCATATAGTATAAACATATGATAAAACGTTACGTAATTTGCCTACGGCATCTCTGTCTATTGCTTCTAGGATAAAAGCATCATCATCATTCTCCTACTCTTATCCCAATTGCTTGGGATCGCTACAATATGTACTCTTCTTTCATAGTACATATTGTAAAAGTTATTGGTAATAGTTTTATGACCGGCTACCTGCCTGATATCAATCCTCCTTGGGAATGTAATTGTTGACCAAAAGGTGTCAGATGGAGTTGGCCCAGGTCGTTATAAGGCCCTTATTTGTCTTTTACGACATCCATGAGCAAAGTAAGTGTTGGTAGTATTCGTAGCTGCTACCACATAGCGATGCTTCTAGGATAAAGCGTGAGCATAAATTTATAAATTCTAAACACTTCTCTTTTTTCCATATAGCTCTGCCTGATCAGGGCCCCACTATTACGGGCTCCCGACTCAGATACCAAATAGGTGATAGAGTCCAGGTCAACTGCACATCGGGTCGGTCGAGGCCTGCGACCCGACTTACCTGGTACATCAATGGGGAACCAGCGCCTACAAGTGCATTACTTCCTCAAACATATGAAAAACATGAAGATGGGCTTGAGACCACCAGTCTTGGCCTCGACTTCAAAGTTAAATTAAAACATTTTAGGAAAGGAGACTTAAAATTGAAGGTGAGTCTTTTTTACAAGTCTATACTTATAATTTTTTTGTCCTGTGCCTTCTACATTTTATAAGTATATAAAGTATGACTACAGGAATAGCATAGTACTTAAGACGCAGATCTATCGTGGTAAGCGTTAAGAAGCCGATTCCCATACAGGACAATATTTTAAGCGATCTACAAATTTATTTACGTATTAGTAAAGTCGAATTCTAATGAAAATATTTTTGACTCCACAGATAGTCTATGTAGCGACCTCCAATGCCTAGGTTATAAGTTCGATTTTTATTCAGTATAGTTATTTACGTGATCCACAGAAAGATATGAATATGAGTGTGATTCGATTTTCAAGCAGAAATAGTTCTTTGCGTGAGCCACAGAAAGATTATTCTGAATATGAGTGTGATTCGATTTTCATGCAGGAATAATTCTTTGCATGAGTCATAGAAAGATTATTCTGAATATGAGTGTGATTCGATTTTCATGCAGGAATAATTCTTTGCATGAGCCACAGAAAGATTATTTTGAGTGTGATTCGATTTTCATGCAGAAATAGTTCTTTGCGTAAGCCACAGAAAGATTATTCTGAATATATGACCATTAATTATATATTGTCTTTTTTTATCTTACGTTTTATAATGCCAGAAATACGATAGAATCTATTATCTTTTCCTTGCTGTCATCATCATCTCATCATCTCGGCCCTTAATATGTCCCACCGTTGGGCTTGAGCCTCCTCCGTAATGGTAAGGAAATTAACCTACTATACCACGCTAGTCACACGTGTTGGTTGGTTATGGTTCGAATTCGCCTTCTCTTGCATAGATGTTATATGCCTTTTGTATCCCTTAATCGTTTCTTACGATCACCCACAGATAAGATAGGAAGTGGTGATCTGTATTCTGACTCCGTCACCACACGGATAATTACTACACCACATGTATATTAGTAATAAATTATTACTCACAGTACTAGTGACGTCATGACGGTTGAGTCATATATTTATGGCATTTCTGCGAAGTACAACTCAACGAGTCCTAAGTACAATCAACATTCAGTCAAACATATCTTTCATTGTCTAATAACATTTAGAAGTTAATAAAGTATATCACCAATCAGCTGTAAGTAAACTTACTGAATGATATCACTCAAATAACCGTTTATATCGTACAAGAAAATATCATAATAAAAATGAACGACGTTTTATATTATTTGTGCAAAAAAAAAAATCTTTTGATATACAATACGACAAAATATTACGGAAATGATATCAAAATCAATTCTATACGACCCTAAAAAATACATATTATATTTTTTATATCGAGCCATTTGCTTATTCTTTCATACCCAAAGGGGTTAAGAAAGGGTTCGCTTTAAAAGTTTCGGTGTGTAATAAAGAATGTTATATTTATGACGTTGTTACAGTGTCTAGCGACGATAGCGACAGTGTATTGGCGGAGTAATGAGGAGAGCGTGCAAGGTGAAAGACCAAAGGGCTACTCGAGATCAAGAGAGCTCACAGAAGGGTCTAGGGCGGACCGCGTACAAGCGGCCGGCAAGCCAGGCTCAGCCGCTGCAATAACGCACACGGTCTACCTTCTTCTCTCTTGTGGTATACTACAAATATCACATAACAACTTTTACTCGTAAAGTGTCTTTAAATTGTTACCGATAAGAACTGTTAACGAATTTGATAGCAAAGTGAAATGTGCTCGAACTTTCTAAATAAAAAAAAAACGCTTAGTTGAAATATGATGCTTATATTAAATGTAATTAAAAATTTTGCATGTAAATGATAGTTACTATTTTGTTTTGTGATCAATTGTGTGCCATTAATCAATAATTATTTGTTTACGTACATTATATATTAATAGTTTGAACCTCATGTTACATCCAAAGATAGTTTACAACCAAAGTTATCTCTGTATTACAATATCAGGTAATGTAATAATTTAGAATAGAGTGACTTTTTTTTTTGAGTTTACTCCTTAAGAATCGATTTTCATATAAGGCGCCCGGTATGAGAAAAATTTGAGGAGTAAAATCTAGTGATCGAATGACCTCGTTACGTTTTTGGTGCGCAACCTATTCAGCGCACCTTTCACTTTCTGACGTGAGATAATACTTCACTGAACAGTGTTAATAAATGTAAATAATAATCGTACTTAAGGAGTAATCTCCAGTCGTGCGTCGGAGCTGACACACACATTTTTTTTAATTAATATATTGGTAAAGAATGTTTCAACTATCAGATAAGAGAGCAAACGAAAAGATATTCTTGCTTTATTTCAGCTTGTTGTATACTCGAAAATTTTGGGTTGGAAATAAATTTTACCATGCTAGCTAGTATTGATGATAAATTTATTTCGAGTTTGTCTTCTTTTGTACCATTTAGTCGTCACTTTTTTTAAAATAAGAGTTAGTAATTCATTTCTTAATTATTATTACAGGAGCAATACAAATTTATAATTATGTATACAATCAGTGTCCCCATGTAAATATAAAAAGATACGAATGTATAATTATAAATATGTACTAGTATTATATACACACATGGTTGTTATTTAACACATAAATTGATCCTCAGAGTTTAAAAATCCATAATGAAATGCTTACTTCGTATATTTATATATGTGTCATTCCATTTTATGATGATGTAAGGAAATTATTTGTTGTAAATAAAGTTAACTTGTTGTCAAATTAGACTAACATATCAGAAAGCTGTATTGTTAGGAAAATATATAAATAATTTTGTATATCTGTGTATCAATATTGTATTGCTTAATAAGGATATAATGTAAAATAATATTCTTGTGGTCGTCTATCTAATTATTAAATACAACCTATTTTAATTTGTAAAATGGATTGAAATGATACATCAGCGTGCTTCATGATAGATACAAAAGTCTGGATAGGAACACTTGCACTAAAAATATTTACCATTACTTCCTATCGCTATATTTAATTATTATCTTCCAAATGAATATAACTAATTGAATTATTAGCTCAGTGGCGTAAATATACTGCGATTGTGAGGTTCTAGGTTTGAATACTGAATCAGCCATAAAAAAAAAATTTTTTAACAACAGATTTATTTGATTTTCGAGGATTTTTTTCGGGCAGTTCTAAGCCACAAACTGTGCGTGTTTAACCGTACTATGCGCACACCCCATTTCGTGAGGTTAGAGATTACGTGATGTTATCTTCCCCATGTGGTGAGGGGTTAAGAATACAATGTGTCACCATCCTTTACTTTCTCGTGGGAATCGTAAATATCAAGTAAACTTCAAGATATTATAAAAGTAATAGATTTCCTAAACTATATTTTAAATTAAAATTGTAAATATCTTATTTGAAAACTCGCCTACTGATTCAATGTTACAAATATTATTTCATGTAAATAGATGGACATATATGTATCGAATTATCAATTGATATAGTGGTCTACATGATAATTTAGTAAATACTCACTCACACTCAGTAAATTATGTCTGTTACATACATACATATCATCACGCCATATCCCTTGCAGGGTAGGCAGAGAGAACATAGTGCCAGAGAACTCTATCCTTGCATACTTCACGCGCTTCCTCAACATTCATTATTCTCTTCATACACGCTCACCGGTTTCGGAGACTCTTGACTCCACCTTCCTTCAGTAGGTGACTAGTCTGGTCTAGGTAGGTGAATCTCGGTCTCCCCCGGTACCTACATCCTATATATCCTATATATATGTCTGTTACTCAGTTAATAAGTATAAATGAGTATTGTATGTGAGCCACAAAGTATTTCTCAGCGTGGTGATGGAGTAAAAATACAATTAAACACCGCCTTCCTTGTCCCTGGGTATCGTAAAAGGTGTATAATACCCAGATTATATAGGTGATATAATAGATGTTCTATGTAACGGAAGGAAAACTCGAAATAAAGCCCTATACCAAACTACTTAACCAGCGTGCTTTAAAAGATAAATTTACCTCATATAGATATATGAGCTGATAAAGTTTTATTTCTTATCTGACTGGGTATACTTTGCATTTGGTATATTGAATTTAAAAAAAACTATTTACATTATTAAAACTATTTATTCATTGTCTATGTTATTTGTTGATTGGATAGGTAAATAATATTGCAAATGTAAAAGCGAATAATTTACTAGTTCCATGAAACGTGAACGTGTTTATTTACTAAATTACAAACTAATTAGTTACGTAAAACTAGTTGAATAATATTTGTATATTGCAATGATACATTGTATATTTATTATTATCGTGATCATCATTCAGCCTCTCGCTGTAGCATAATTGCCACTCTTGGGAGACAAGATAGAAGTGAGATGTTATACGATTCCCAGAAGAGAGCCCAACTTACACGGTAAGGGGTGACGACAATTGTTTTGTCACACGTCACACACGTAAGTTTATTTATGCTACATTAAATTTATTAGCCATTTGCTGACCAATTAAGATTTCAAAAATCACCATTGTTTCCTGCATACCCGCAAATATCTCTAGGGGCAACTACTAGGAGACGTAAGCAGGCAATAGATTAAAATAGAAAGAAAACCTTTAAAAACTTTTACGGAAACTCATCATGGTTACCAACCACTAAATAGGTTAATTTTCTCCTATCTTGTAATAGGCTCGTATCTACAACGAGATGAATTCATTCATTCCTCAGCTCGTATACGTCTACAAATTTACTAGACATTGGCCTCCCCACGAGAATGCCACACAAAGTGGTCTAGTGCCACTTGCATCCGAAAATATCCTGTGACATTTAAATTGTCAGTTCATCTAATGAGGGGTGGTTCTATGCTGTGTCGTCCGATTCTTGATCGCGGCTCGAGAATATTCCTTCAAGAGTTGTTATTTCTACTAGCATTGTTACCTGATCATTACTATTTTATCATCTTAATCTGAAAAATTATGTCGGTTATATTTATGTCAAATTATATAAAATGAAAATATGAGGAATAATAATATTGATTGCATACATACATACAAACATATCATCACGCCATATCCCTTGCAGGGTAGGCAGAGAGAACAGAGTGCCAGAGAACTCTATCTCTGCATACTTCACTCGCTTCCTCAACATTCATAATTCTCTTCATACACGCTCGCCTGTTTCGGAGACTCTTGACTTCACCTTCCTTCAGTACATGACCGATCTGGTCTAGGTAGGTTAGTCTCGGTCTCCCTCGATACCTACATCCTTCCACTTTCGCATTGTATATCTTCTTAACCAGGCGTTCGTTCGGCATTCTTTCCACATGTCCGAACCATCGGAGCATTCCCTTTCGCATCTTTACACCAATACTCTCTTTCATACCTACTCGCTCTCTTACGTCGTCGTTACGAATGCGGTCGGTCAGCCTAACTCCACAGATTTTCCGCAGAGATCGCATTTCGACCGCATTAATTTTACTATCATACTCTTTTCTGCATACCCAACTCTCGCTTCCATACAGTAATGTTGGGACAAGCACTGCGTTATGTATTGCTACACGTGCCTTCTGGCTGAGGTGGTGGCTGCCGAAAAGTTGCCCCAACGCTCCGTTCACTCTATTTCCCGCATTCACTCTTCGCTCTATATCAGTGGTGTACCTTCCATCTCGGCTAAATCCACATCCAAGATATACAAATTCATCCACTTGCTCTAGTACATCATTACCTATTGTTACTCTTACATCTGTTCTGGTTTTATCTCTTTCAAAGACCATTATTTTGGTTTTGCTCACATTCACGCGTAGACCCCTTTTCTTACAATCTTCTGTCATTGTGTCGACTAGGGTCTGCAGGTCAGTCGCTGACTGTGCCAGCAGGACTGCATCATCTGCATAAAGCAGAGCAGTGACCACTGAGTCGCCCATCTGGACTCCCACATTCATATCGTTCAACCTTTGAAGACATTTATCCAGATATATGATAAACAGCCTGGCTGACAGAACGCACCCCTGCTTAACGCCGATATTGACGTCAAACCAAGGCGACATTCCATCATCCAGCCGCACACAGGCTCTACAGCCCATGTAACTGGACTGCACAGCCTGTAGCAGTTTACCGTTAATACCATACTCCGGTAAAATGTCCCAAAGTTCCTTTCGTACAACCGTGTCAAATGCTCTCTCCAGATCCACAAAACTGCAGAAAACCCTCTGACCTAGAGCCAGATGCTTCTCCACAATGTTGCGCAGAGAGAACACTTGATCCATGCATCCCCTTCCACTCCTGAAACCTCCTTGTGTCTCACACAGTAAACCATCGGACACCATCCTCATTCTCCTTTCAATAACTTTTCCATACACTTTTGCTGCCAAACTGGTCAAGCTTATGGCTCTGTAATTTGCGCAGTCATAACGTGAACCCTTGTTTTTAAACAAAGGCACGATGACTGCGCTATTCCAGTCCCTGGGAACCATTCCCGAGCTCCAACATAAATTGAGGAGCAACAGGAACGCCTCCCAGACACAAGAGCCACCGAGCTTGATCATCTCGGCAGACACCATATCAATGCCCGCTGCCTTACCATTTTTCAAACTTCTTATCGCCCATTCAACTTCATCCATACTGATGCCATCGGAGGACGCCGTTGTCGAATGTTGATCTACTAAACCACATCCAACACCGGCGCCAACCGTAGCATCCGCATACATATCGCCAAAATATTCACTCCATCGGCTTAACACGTCTTGTGTTTGTGTAAGAATGTCTCCACCTTTAGACCTTATTTTATTCATTCTGAAGGCTGACCAACCACCCCGAGACTTCTTCACCTCCCTCCAAAAGAGTTTGGTGTTACCCTCGAAGTTTTTAGTCAGCCTATCTTCTGCACTCACACTTGCTCTATCACGTTTCTCTTTCACTAAGGCCTTGGTGTCATTCTTACATTGCCGATATATTTCTTTCTTCTGTTCAGTCATACTGTCATTCAGATTCAAAGAAGAGACATAGTCCAGCCACGCTTTCTTCTTTTGCTCTACGGAAGCTGCCACTTCCGCATCCCACCATGCATCACCATTTGTTTTTCTATGCTTCTTTGAACTTCCACATACTTCTTTCGCTGTATCTACCATACTCTCTTTCAATACTCTCCAGCATTCTTCAATGTCCGATTGCGGCTGGCTTGCCATCGTCAGCCGTTCTCGGACACCCTCTGCATACTTTTCTCTTACACACTCTTCTTGCAACCTTTCAACCTTTATTCTTTCAAGCCCTCCGAAGTGGACACGCTCTCGCCAGTGCCTCCACTTTCTGAACAGACCACTAAATCTCGCAATAACGAGATAGTGGTCCGTGTCGACTGTGGGGCCCCTGTAGGCTCTTGCGTCCAATATTTTGCTTCGGAGGCGACTGTCTACCAAAATTAAATCTATTATGCTTTTCTGTTCATTCCTTCTCAATGTATACATATGGATGTCCTTATGTTGGAAAAATGTGTTTGACACAATAAGGTTTCTCTCCATGCATACATCCGCTATGAGCCTACCTGCGTCGTTCACTCTCTTATCACCAAATGGACCAAGTACGTCCTCATAGTCGGGACGCTTGGTCCCCACCCATCCGTTCAAATCTCCGCATACAATCACGCGTTCACTGGTTTCTGCCATATCCAGAACTTCCCTAACATTATCCCAAAACTTCTCTAGGTCTGATGCCACCGAGGATCCTACGGGAGCATATGCTACAACCATGAATACCTTGGTGACACCTAGTTTTATACGGACCCAGAGAAGTCTGGGATCATACATTCCGTAATCCTTCACACCTGAGGCCAAGCGAGAGGACAACAGCACTCCTACCCCCATGCTGGCTCGATCGCTCTGTGGTACACCAGACCACAGAGCCATCCCGCCACCAGGAAGATCGCAGGCGTCGCTGCCCCTTCGCTTGGTCTCTGTTACACAGAGCACGTCTAGCTGTTTGTCCGCCATGACGGATATCAGCTCGTGCAACTTACCTTCCACACAACCTCTTACATTCCACGTGCCCACCCGGCACTCCGTTCTCCTCGACTCGCCTAACTGGGCAAGGCGTGATGGGTGGCGGCCCCCATCGCCGCAACTGCCGATGTTCGTACCGACGGGGGCGGGTCGGTACGCGTCGCCTCCGGGGGACGCCCTAACCCGCATTGCGGTACGCATAATAATGAAAATATGAGGAATAATAATATTGATTGATTGACATTATTATACACCATTCTACTAGTTTCTTACTTATATTTATTTCTATGATCGGATCAACGTGTAGGAATAAGAAAATATTTGTATATGGATTTTAGAAGGGTCGTCAAAGTACTGGCCTCTTGTCAATAAAGTATACAATTATCCAGCTGGATGCCAAATTTGAACTATCTAGATCACTTTGAAGTGAATTAGATTTTGAATTTATAAATGATTCAGTCATAAAAATAATGATTTTTAGACATTAATATATATTTATAACCCATTTTAAAAAAATCGCATACATTTTATCATTTACTCATCCTATATCATCATTCATCATTCTCCTACTCTTATCCCAACTACTTGGGGTTGATACAATATGCCGCCTGTCAGAAGTCAACCCTCCTCGGAAATGTAATGTAATTGTTATAACTAAAGTAAAATGCAAGCAACATTGATACAAGTAAAGAATTTACACTGAGTTGATCACCATAAAATATGCTAAAATAACGAGTGTTATTTTGAAGGAGATACAATGTATTATAAAACAAGCATGTCCTTGCATAGCATTAAACTTTAAAATACACATATTAAAGGAAACAAATTACTTACCATAACTATTTGTAAATCACAAAAACAACAATATATATTATTTTTTATCTATAAAGTATATTTTTAAGGTAAAGATATCTTTACTTTTGTATTGAAAGAGCTATATTTCATTTGAATTAATCTAATAGATTACTATCTGGTATAAAAGAATAAAAACATTTGTCCAATAACACTTTATCTGAGTTAGGCTTAACGAATCGAGCGTCATGACAATCCGCTAAACCTGAAAGCATCCGAAAGTGAACAATCGCATTAGAGAACAAGTTGCCCATACTCGTATAATTTGTCCACAACGAATCCTACCAGCTAAATACACAATTAAGTCAATGCGTGGCCGGAATTTAATCAACCAATTAATTGGTTTGTTCGATATAAATTCAATTATAGTTAAATATTGATTAACTATAAGGACTTGAGGGCATGGGAATACTAATTGATTCAATAAATTGATGAAGTTAAAGTAACATAAATTATAGGAAAATAAATTTTATTTCAAATCCGTTATATGTACCTTCGTAAAATCCCTGCGACACAAGACAACTTAATCTCTTACTAGTATTTTTGTTTTTTAATAAAAATATGTTCCCTTCTTTTTTTTTATCACGAATAACGTTAGGGAATATTAAAGAAGTTGTCAGACTCTAAGTTAGCCATTTGCTGAATATGATGTCTCTTTGAATAATGTTAGTTTAAAATAAAGTTGCTTCGCGCCTTCTGTCTGTATGTTCAAATCTTTAGAACTACGCAACAGATTTTATGCGATTTTGATCAATAGACCGTGTGATTCAAAGTTTATATGCGTATTGTAGTAGAGTGAAGTGGAAGAATTTAAATATTTGTAATGGGCTATCTGTCGCATAAGGTACATTTTTAGGCGTTTACTTTGCAAACTCTGGCTAAAATTTACGAGACAGATCAAAGTAATAATCTACAAAATTGTATATCACGATTATATCTACAAAAAAGTTCGCATTATATGTCTATCTCCTTTTTTTTGGATTTGATTTATTTTTTGTCATATCTATCTTAGGAACTCTCGCAATACTATGTGTTTATCTAGAATAGACTTCTAAAAAATAATGGGTTATTTACGTAGATATTTTAAATGACATAGTATTAACCACGGAGCAAATACAAAGAGGAGCTGTTGTAATGAATATTTTCTATGAAACAATGCGTGTCATTTACAGGGGATGAAGGGGACGCTGCTAATGGAGAATTATGTCCTCCCCTCCTTTATGTCCATCTACCGGCTATTAGCACAACTACTAATTTCGTATATTGTATGCAGTTGAGCTATCTTGCATTAGATGTCAGTAAGTGTATGGTGTAACAGGGACGTACTCAGAATTTACCTATATCAAGGAGTGCTAATTTTTTTTTATTTCAAAGATACAAACAAATCTTATTAGCTGTTTGCTCTATTCAAATACAATTGTTTATAATCAAATAATTCTGCATAGCGAATAGCTGTATGACTACTGTTTTTAACCGAAAATTTCTTTATAAGGCTTGTCAGCATTGTTCATAATGTTAATATTTTATGAAAAATCCATCTTTTCTTTACTGTCATTCTGATAAACTCAGAAGTTTAGAAACCTTTTTTTCTTCACATTTGTGTCCTTTCCATACGACCAAATAATACAATTATTTGTTTGGGTTTCTAACAAATTATCGAATGAAAGTAGTTGGACTTTTAGTAAATATGTTAGTTACACGGTATTATTTCCTTCCTTTTTGTCTTTTCCATATAAAAAAAGAATCAAACCACTCTATTAAAATAAGGCTTTATACAATTGATAATGCAACAATGGTGTCAATGAACAATACATGTAAAAGAGTATTTCAAGCGAGCAGACCAGCCCCCGCTGGTAGCAACCGTTTGATTGACGCACGGGCCATCTAAAACTTAGCCATTCCAAAGGTAACTTGAAGACCTTCGACGCCACCACCATTTTGAGTATTTTTGTGACGTGCTCAACCTCGTTAATCTTATCAAGAAATTGCATCGAGTGCAATTACATTATTAATAAATAAAGGAGAAAGGGTGACATTGGTTCCAATAATAAAAATGAAATACTCTTTTGCATCATATATTTCTTGAGCTATACCTAGTCTTGCCCTAAATACTGTAACAAAGAAAAACCTTTTTCTATTGCAAAAAATATTTATGACTTTTACAGTGTTAGTTTAATACATAAATATAAAACAATTTAAAATATAAAAAGCTTGTTCGAAGTGGTTTCTATTGGCTGCAATACAGTCCTTTAAATCTTCTTTGTTAAAATGAGAAGAACAAATCTTTGTATATTTCGTAGGAGTCCAGTTTTTCTATTAATTTTTGAAATCCATTGCTTCTAACATCGTCATTGGACGGTATTCTAAAACATACAAAATTTACAGTTTAATTATAATAGGTTCATTTAAAGTAGTGTAAAAAATATTTTTCTTTGATGAAAAATCCGAATGTTATAATTATATTGTAATTACGACCCTGGATTTTTGACACTTTTATAGTTCTTCATAGTTAACGACAGCTGGCGTATTGCTTACAAAATAATTATTAACTACATATAAAACTCATATTTTTGTTGAGGTAAAAGGCTTTGGGTATAAATTTTAATACTCATGGTTATTAGTTATTACAATAATCTTAAATGTTTGAACTGTATGTGCTTTTGTTGTTCTAGGTCCTATTACGCAAAGTGGTGCCATCTAACGTTGAGTAAAATTATTTCTGAACATGATACCGTCAAAAGAACTTTCTAGAAATTATTTTGATAAATTATGAATAAATATACTTACAAATGGAATGTGATTCTTTCCATAGCATCTGTACGTTTATTGGAGTAGTTTTTACATGATAAAACACAACACTTCATGGTTTTCTTCGTAATAACATAAAAATACACCAAAAATATAATTTTATGCACCGTACGAACACCGTCAGCGACGACAGAAGACTAATAGGCCACGCCTACTATTGATGTTAACGTGATGACGTCAGGGCCTACTTGAGAATCACAGTGCACAGTTACTTAGGCCGTCTCCTCTTTGTATTTGCTCCGTGGTATTAACATGGCGCTTTCAACGTATATAAAAAATGTATTTTACAGTGTGTTATATTAATATCAATAATCAGGTATCATTAATATGAATAAATAAGCGAAGCGATGGCGGATCGCTAGCTTGATATAAATGATGCGTTTAAATAGTCAAATGTTAAATTTATATTTAGTCTTTGCTGTTTTTGCTAAAATGTATTTATACATAAATAAAATATCTTTTCATAGCATTCATAGTAGTCTGTTAACTGTTAGCCCTTTTTCATGAATTAAAGACACTAACTTGACTTCTGACATCATATACAATCGATAGAAAATTTGCATTTTTAATAATTATTTTTAAACATTTTACAAAACCTAGTCTACAGCAAGAGGCGAATGCATAGAGCTAACTAGAACACAAATTCATGTGATTTGATATCTCTATAATATTTCAATTTCTATAAAAATGCCTATAATTTCACTTACAATAAGACGATTTTCTTGTAAATGATTTAATACATAATTTTATTTATACATAATCAAAATACTCCATACATCATTTTGACACGATACTGTGACGTGAAACTGTTTTATCAATTATTTATAAAGTGAAGTGAAAAGTTAATGTAGTTTGCATTGTTCATGTTTGTTCAATTCATAAGAGTATGCAATTTATTATCAATGTTTTCTTATGACGTTATTACGTAAAATTATCGTCTGTAAACCGACTTTATAGAAAACCATCTATCTTTTCCTTAAAACATATACTTGAATTTACTGTAAATATATTTAAAGGTTGTTTTGTTTAATATTTTAGAACAACTTTAAACTCGTAATCTTTGGTAATACGCCTCAAAGGAATGATATTATTCCTTTGAGGCATATTACCAAAGATTACGAGTGCTTTTGCGAAGTTGTGTTAATGTGCTATTTTATTTTGAACTTCCATGATTTATGTTATATATTTGCAATAAATTCCCAAGGTTGACGTCTGGCAGGCGGCCGGTCATAAAACTATAGCAAATAACATATATAATATGTACTATGAAAGAAGAGTACATATTGTATCGACGCCAAGTAATTGGGATAAGAGTAGGAGAATGATGACTTGCAATAAAACGAGGACTGGCTAGTTCATAACTAGCAGCACCATCATATCGTGCAGTGACGAAGTAAGAGTACAATATACCAACCCGTCATATCCTGCGCGAACCAAAGACCACAAATCTAAAGAGATAACATCGTGATGGTAACTTGGATTTATTTCGAGATTTTCTTCCTTAAGCACATGTCTTTATATCTTGAATTAAATCCATATATCAATTCGTGTAATGAGCATGCCGATATTTATCATATGTTATGCAGGAAACCCATGCCCCAGTTTGGATTTGGAACTCCTCAACATCATATGTGATCTGAAAGCGAAGAATCATATAATAGCTTAAAGAAAAATTTTTAAATATAGCGTAAAGAAAAATTTTTAGTTAAACCAAGCTAGACTATAAAATCCGAGCGCAGACGGATTCGATAATGGATCATCTACTTTCCTAGTATCTACCAAAATCTTTCGTATTCGACGGCCGAGTCGATATTTACGATTTGACACATAAGCTAGCGATATCTCTTCGAACAATGGATTGTATAACGAAATGAAAAGCATACATATATATCATCACGCCATATCCCTTGCAGGGTAGGCAGAGAGAACAGAGTGCCAGAGAACTCTATCCTTGCATACTTCACTCGCTTCCTAAAAGCATTGTTCACGAAAAGCATTGTCACTGAAATATTTTAATGTTTTTTTTTTGTAAAATATTCGCTTATTATTTGTTCTTTATAATAAATGATGTCGTCATGTAGCCTTTTATATGGGAGGTCTACGTTCATAAGTGGACGGCAGTGGGTTGAATGATGATGATGATTTCCCCCTTGGATTAACTATTGTCCAACGTTGAAATTCCATAGGCTGAGAGATGGATGGATATATACTTAGAAAAATATCTTAAAGCAGATACAATTGTTTTAAATGGTGACACGACCCTGTTATTCAAATTACTGAAGTTTAGCATTTGATATGCTTGATTACTTTATAAAAACTTGATTACGAGCGAAAAATGATTGTCACATATGGGATTCGAACCCATTGGAAATTCGTTCCAATCGTGCTACCAATTACGCCAACTTGAACTACTGTACGACATTCAATTTTCGCATCGTATTATATTTTCTTCT
Source organism: Lymantria monacha (assembly GCA_905163515.2). Lineage (NCBI taxonomy): Eukaryota > Metazoa > Arthropoda > Insecta > Lepidoptera > Erebidae > Lymantria > Lymantria monacha. The sequence continues at coordinate 7,322,126 of LR991087.1, forward strand.
TTTAAGGAGACGTGTGCCATTTACCCGACAATGTCTGTACAATGTATAAATGCTAAATTTCAGTCATTTGAATAACAGGGCACTCTGGTTTTCCGTGTGGTGACGGAGTAAGAATACTATTCACCACCCCATATCTTACCCGTGGGTAATCGTACGAGATGACTAAGGGGTATAAAACGCATATAACATCTATGCGAGAGAAGGAAAACTCGAAACAAAACCCTATATCGACACGTCTAACCAGCGCGGTAGGTTAATTTCCCTCCCATTACGGAGGAGGCCCGAGCCCAACAGTGGGGCATTTATGGGCTGTGATTATGATGATGATGATGATGCTGTTATTCATCGGGTCATCGTTTAAAAATATCTAAGTTACTATTTATCACTTAAAGATAAATAGAAATATATATATTTGTTTCGTGACATCGTAAAGTGACAATCACTTTTATTTTATTAAGCAAAAAGATAAAGATAGCAAAAAGATAAGATAAACCTATAAAACCCTCTTAAATTTCACATAATTTATTTTTTATTTTTCTGCCCTTTTCTAAAAAGGAAAGTCATTTGTATAAACACAACATTTCGTATATCTAATTTTAACACTCAAAGTAGGAATAGTTTCAAGCTTTTTAGCTGCTCTAAATTTCCTTCCACGTAATATCAAGGTATTGATCACCAACCTTTTTTTCTTAAGAGTATCGGAACGACTAAAGAAGTTTTTCAGTTGATATCGTTACAAGAGAAGGCAAACTTGAAACGAAACCCTTAATCTATATATATATAACAGTGTCATTTAGTGGCACATTATCATTTACATTGTGAAGAAGACCCATCAGCCAAGGAAGAGAATAAGATATGAAAAGAGTATTATTAATTAAATCATCATTATTTACCTGCCCTCATCCCATGCTAAGTGGGGTCGGCACAACATATTCTTGCCTTCCACAATCTTCTATCAGCCGTCATATCTGCATTCACAACTTTCATACACATATCCTCGTTTACACAATCTATCACATCTCTTTTTGGGTCTCCCACGATTCTTACGCCCTAGTATTATTAATTAAATGATTAAGTCAATTATCAATAGTTTAATGGAGTAAGAACATAATTCATCACCGTGAGAATGAAATATAGTAAATTTACCTTCCATTGCGAAAAATGCCCAAACCCAACAGTCGGACTAGTATTAGCTGAAAGGGGAAAAGAACTAAGGCCATAATCATTTTTAATATTTTTTTCGGTGGGTTCTGGGGCCGCATGCTGTCCTGATATCGCCCCGGACTGATTAGGTGGGGTGTGTCCAGACTATAACTTACAACAAAAAAAAACAAACCCATATTTTGCCAATTTATAGTCTCACGTAATATGAACCAGGGAGAAAGTATTTCGACTATTATAGCTTGATTGATTATCATCATAATTTAGTCAGTCGATAAACGTAACATACGTAACAACGTAACGTACTTCCTGGACAAATTAATGGAACTATAGTCGCTACTCTTGGCAGGTGCGTCAGTGATCGCAATCATCATCAATCGTGTTATACGTTTCTCCGAAAAGAGCTACTACCGATTAGCTGATTTTTACAATTCCTACAGACATACGGGGTGATAGGACAAGACTACAATATCACCACCAGATCACTGTAAAAGCAATTATAAAGAAATTCTTCAGAAAATCCTCCCGTAAACAAAATCAACTTGTCGAATTCAATAAATAATTAAGACCAAGATCTTTTTATATATTACTAGCTTCTGCCCGCAGCTTCGCCCGCATAAAAGGTTACTTTCCTAAAGCTTTTCATCCCCTATTTTTATTTTACCTTCTAATAATTCAATTCTTAATAATTCTTTGCAAAATTTTAATGTCATATTTATTTATATCTAATCAATAGCCTAAAAATAAGTTTCAAGCTTCTGGCTTTAAAAATGACAATACTTCCTTACAACTTTTCATACCCTTTACAACCCTTTTCTGCATTAAAAAGTAAAAAAGCCTATGTCCTTTATCAGGCTCTAGACCATCTGTGTACCAAATTTCATTTAGATCGGTTCAGTAGTTTTGGCGTGAAAGAGCGACAGACAGCTGTCTGTCTGTCATTAGTAGTTACTTTCGCATTTATAATATTAGTAAGGATTTTATTAATTTAACATCCAGATATATCTTGTAACTAAATTAAGTTTAGCAAATGTATTTACGGAAAATATAATATTTCATTTCTATTTAATATTATAATTAATTTTGACTCGAAACAAAAAGCTAAACTAAATTAATTCGTCAACAAAAGTTATCTTTCTTGTTTGGGACGTTGTTAAGGTAATTTTTTACGAGACTACGACCAAGAGTATTGCTTTTTATAATTATTAAGTATACATAAAGTTGTACAATTTGTTTTTGCGTCTGTTAAATGAAACATTTTCTTTATTTCCTTCTTTTTTTCTATATAAATCTCACTATTAGTCTACAGCATTTTTTTATAATGCGAGTGAAATTAATACCGGTCGTATTAATTTCACTTTACTACTAATTTCACGTTTTCCTTCTTGTTCGTCATTCTTTTGTAAACACCATATATACCGTTTTTGGGGATGATTCTCGACCATAATAAAAAAAAAACATATAGAACGACAATACCAGTAAGTTAGATATTTAAAGTTTTATTTCAAGTGAAAGTAAAATTCAATTTATGTATATGAGCAATGATTAATAAGAAGAATTTCAGCGTATTCTAACAAAAAAAGAACCTTATTATAATAAATAATTGGACGAAATTGTAATTACGACGGAATAGTAACTTACAACCTAGTGCCCTGCCGTATTACATCCCAAAAAAATATTAACATATACCCAAAAAAATATTAAGAAAATTTCAAGTTTCTCATCTAGGTAACACTTTAAAATATGGTATTTAAATTTATCAATTATTACTTTCTCATACCAATAGATGCATAAGTCAGCCTTTTTTTTGCGGTGGACTATGGACTTGGTCGCGCCCCGCCAAATCGGTCCGGGGCGACGGAAGAGGTGGCGCGCAACCCCATAGATCCACGCTGCAAACGCCTCTCTTCGCCGTGCGAGGAATGGAAAAAAAATGGAATAAAATTAAATCTTGGCTGCGTATATTTGTGGTCACCGAGAGGAGAAGGGGGTTTACACCGGAAAAATTGTTTATATGCTGTTTGGTACGTTACGCTACCGAAGGATGTAACTCTCTGTCTACTGTTGGATGTAAGTCTACTGCGTTAAGCCTCGATTTAGCAATTAGCTTCGCAAAAGAAATCTAAACTATTGCAATTTCTGTCTACTTCTATTGTGATTACTTATCAGCCAAGGGACTCTAGCTTTTACTACTCTCATGGAAAAATAAAGATATCATATTAAACTCTTAACCCGCCATCATACGGTAATTTATTATAATCCATTTAAAATATAAAATAAATTTGTATTGCTATTTAGGTTCTTATAGCAACGAACAAATAATTCAACATTGGAAATTTGTGTATTATTGTCTGCGGCTTGCGGTTTTGATCCCAAATTCCAACATAATTCCATTAAATAAACATTGACTACATATATCTACTGAACTAATGTTCTAATTATATTTCTAAGTATGTGACTTATTTGTTAAATATATATATATATATATATATATATATATAGCATGAAAATTAATGCGGTCGAAATGCGATCTCTACGGCAAATCCGACCACCCGCATTCGCAACGTCGACATAAGAGAGTGAGTAGGTATGAAAGAGAGTATTGGTGTAAAGATGCGAAAGGGAATGCTCCGATGGTTCGGACATGTGGAAAGAAAGCCGAACGAACGTCTGGTTAAGAAGATATACAATGTGAAAGTGGAAGGATGTAGGTACCGGGCTAGACCGAGACTAACCTACCTAGACCAGATCGGTCATGTACTGAAGGAAGGTGGAGTCAAGAGTCTCCGAAACCGGCGAGCGTGTATGAAGAGAATAATGAATGTTGAGGAAGCGAGTGAAGTATGCAAGGATAGAGTTCTCTGACACACTGTTCTCTCTGCCTACCCAGCAAGGAATATGGCGTTATGATATATATATATATATATATATATATATATATATATATATATATATATATATATAAAATATTTATATCTGCTCTATATATTTTTAAAGGCTTCATATTGACGTCATATGTAACTAATAACGTCGAAAAGTCTTGCAAATCGATTATGACTTACTTCTAATAGCCGTATCGATATGAAATTTTGCAAGAACATGTAATGCTCAATAGCAATACAGTAATTTTAAACCTTCAAGCGGATGTAATGACGAAAATAGGCAGTAAACAGTGACAGTGATAGGAAGAGGTGGCGATGTCCAATGACTAATAGTAATCCCATCGAATTTAGGCTAACATGATTAGTATTTATTAATTCAATAGATTAGTAATAGTAGTGAGAGTTTAATTATGGAACTAGACAATATCTAGGGGGTCTTTTCAATAGTTATTTACTTTTTTAGTGCTTTATAACATCACGATTTTTAGTTTCTTTTTTTTTTAACTAAATACACTACAATTGTATAACTAACTAATTACGCTTTGAAAGTATAAAAGTTTAACTTATTCTTTTTATTGTGATGATTTTAGTGAGAACATTAAGAAAGTGTTGTCAAATTATTGTATTATTATCAATCCTTCTGGCATATGAATTTTCTTTTAAATAATAAGATGTTCGGTATAGGGACAGAGTAAGAATACAACTCACCGCCCAATTTTTTGCTCGTGGATGTCATAAATGATGATTAGGAGACGCAGATATGAACAATGGTAATAGCAATGTGCTATTGCGCTCCATTCAGTAAGCGAGAGAGCTGGAAGCCCAACTGGGGTGGGTTTGGGGTTTGCATTATCCCTTGGTATTGCAAAGGTCCATGGGTGGCAGTGACACTTACCATCAGGTGTGCTGTTTGCTCGTTTGCCACCATAAGCAATAAAACAAAAAAAAAAGATACCATATATACAAGAGAAGAAATACTTGAAAGAAAATCGTATACGAATACGTCTGATCAATGTGGTATGATAAGTCAATTTCCCTTCTATTATGGAGAATACACGGGCTCGAGAAGACTAAATGAATTTTGAATTGGACTTAAATAACTTTTAAATATGTCAATATATGAATAGAAAAAAAAACATGAATATAAACATAGAAAAAAAACGCAGTAAATGTGTATTTATAAAAGATTACGAAAATTATGATAATTAATGTCTAAAAGATTGATTCTCATGTATAAAAATTCTAACAATCGTTGACGCTATTATAAGAAATTTGTGATTTCGTTAACATATAACACTTTTATGTAATATTGTATAAGTACAGTGCAATCTCGATAACTCGAAGATCAAGCGTCTTAACATATAGTTCGAGATATATGGAAATAAAGAATTAAAATGTCGACTTAGAAGGACGTTATTTTTAACTTGTTTAAAAAGTTTCTTATTGTGGTAGGACCACGCTGTGGACAGTTCTCTGTCTACGGCCGCGGGCTGGTCCGTCCGGGGTAGTACCACACTCTCGCAGAAGATCGACGTCTGAGTAATAGCAATGTGCTATTGCGCTTCGTTCGGTGAGCGAGAGAACCGGCAGCCTAACTGGGGTGGGTTCAGGGTTGTATTGGTAGGCAGCGGCCTAGCTATACCATTGGCAAAGGTCCATGGGCGGCAGTGACACTTACCATCAGGTGTGCTGTCTGCTCGTTTGCCGCCATAAGCAATAAAAAAAAAAATAAAAAAAAAAAAAGTTTAATAAATATATTTATTGATTGATGTATTACCAACCATAAACAATAGATTAAAAGCATCGAATATTCCTTTTAGATTGTGTTGCTATAAGTTCAAAAAATATCTAATGAACGTCATTATATTTTACCAACAACGACTTCCGAAGTTTGCTTTTTGAAATTCGAGTTATATGATATCAATATATACTATCAATACCTCGCAGGAACTTTTATTTTTCGAATTACAAAGGCTAAACAATTGGAGATACCTTATGTTTAGAGGCACTGTAGAACAGGCAATTGTTTTCTTGTCTTACTGAGGATTACAACTGAACGAGCTTCGAGTTATAGAGGTTCTATTGTATAATAATGTGAGAGTCTATAAAATACAGTACGCAGTTTATACGCAGTACGCAATTATTGTTGCTTATTGTTATTGAATATTTATAGCATATAAATACGATTTGTACATATGAATATCTTGTAGCTCAAAATAATTGGATATACCTAATAATAAATAAATTATGTGAACTAAGTTTTGTTTGTATTATTGTGAGTTCTTCTTTTTTGACCTGTTAATTAACTACTAGCACGAGCATTTAAAAGAAAACTATATTTGCAGTATTATATCGCTTGTTGTATGTGTATTTAGCTGTTAGCCGCAGATGGCTGTCACAGCTTATCAATATATGTAATAGAAAAATTCAAAACGCGAATATTAATTTGTTATGTCGAAGGCGCGGATATTTGTGTTATGGCCGCGCGGGCCATGTATGCTCTTTCTTGAGCGATCGTAATTAAATCGTCAGTCTCGGTCAGTAAATGTCGATGATATCGGATCGCGCATATTTTTGGAGGGACATAGTTAGCCGCCTCTACCACTAAGGGTATGGGGTGAGTCATGGTAGAGGAATCATATCACGTCTTTATTTGATATTTAATTCCTCGATATTTCGAATATGTTATAGCGTAAAGTGTCTCACGTCCAATAAGTCATCGTTATTACAGGAATTTATATCTATCCCCTACAGTATTAGTTATTAAATTATGACCCACATTATAATACAAATTCGTCGCCAGTACATAAATGAAATTTTATATAAAAAAAATATGTACCTATATATACTATCTTTTTAATCAGTTATTACTTATTATTAAACATTAAATTTATAATAACTTTTATATTATAACTATTTATTCGTTAAACCCTATCAAAATCTATACCACAAAATAATAAAATGCATAACATATAATAATCCTTTCATTCCTATGGTAATAGTATGAAGCAATTAACTGACCTAAGGAGATAAATAGCATTACTAAAAAAATTTCTCTCGTCGAATAACTATTAAAAATGCCACTAATTTACGCTAACCAGTCGGATAGCCAAATTTTGTTTCGATTTTTCTTTTCTTACGTCATATTATCCGCTTACTTACAAATCATCGGTGTTGTTATAGACATTTTGTCCAAAAACCTACGTTACTGTTCTGTACAATTAACTTCCGATCCGAATCCGGTCTTTTATATATAGAAATAAACTGTATCTTGTTTAAATAAATTGGGTATCCCGTGTGTCAATTTTATGTCGAGCAAGAGCTTAAGGGTTCTGATAGGACAATCCAATCCTAGGATCTTTGTAGTAAGTAAACAACCCTCCGTATTAGTTATATTTTCCTCGGCGGACTAGGTACAACCATTTTGAGTAAGCATTTATTGGGACATCAAGCGTGCACTTGTTAATACTAAACAAATTTAGATTAGATTAACTTTCATGAATTATTATCAATATCCCCTTTTTTCACGGGATCTTCCATAGGGAAGATGCCCGGTCCTTTGGGAGGCTTACATGGGGATATGGATCCAACACGCAGAGGCCTTTGGAGAAATTTAATCTAAATATTGGGATGGGACATCTACCAATGACATTCCACGTCTGCACATAACATACGTGGACTGCCAGCGGTAAGTGTAAAACTATTGTGTGATTATGGTAGCTAATATCTGATTATGGGAGTGCGTGCTTAGTGGACTGGTTCATCTTAAATCTATGAATTTTTAACTGTCGTCTGCCTTCAAACCCATATTGAGAGATGAACGGTGGCAGACGGTGACTCGCCAACTCACTTAATGGGCCCCCTAAACAGTCGCCATAGGCACACAAGCCATACGGGCAACAGGGGGCAACATTGGTGCAAGTGGCTAGGGGTGTCGAGCGGTGCGGCGCCGGTTTCACCATTGAGTCTGTGATAAACAGAGCCATGGTTTCCCCGTAGTTATGCCCTTGAAAATGACACTTCCACCCCCGATCATATAGCTCTGGCGACCCCTCTCTGACCAGCTGTTTAAGGCAAGCCAGAGCTGAGAGTCCTTCGGGCACTCTTCGGTTTCCACTCTAGCCAGCCAATGAAGGCCAGCTAGAGACGAGGCCCTGATCGACTCTCTGGAGTATTCGGGACCGCAGTGTCGCCACTCACATTTAGCTCGCCACAAGCTGCCCTGCGGTTTATTGGCTTTCCTGTAAATCTTGTGATAGAATATTATTATTAGTTACATCAAATCTAAGCTCAAGTTATATATCCTTAACGAATCTCCATTAGTATCTCCATGTATATATTTCCTAGCTCTGCTGTGTATTATTTTAGTATTACCTAAATGCAAGACCAAGACTCGCTGCAAGAGTCTCGCAGTGCTCTCTTAAACAGCATTTTAAGATCTCTTTGTCAAAGAAAGGATTGTCAACATTTTGTTTTCTTAATACCAGTTCACGGAGAAATAATTTGATGTTATTTTAAACATTCACATGATAGATAGGTATGATTATAGTCCCGCTCCCGTTAAGTGGTATGTACCTAATTATTGATAGTTGTACAGTTAGTGCCACTAGATGAATGGAATTACATTAATTTATTTATATTTTTCATTTCTATGTGGATTTTTTATTTATATCAAAACAAGTGACTCTGTTATTCTAACAGTGACGGTTGCAAGACTTGCAAGGCTCGCAAGAGTCTTGCATTTCGGCAACACTAATTATTATATTATACTAACAAATCATCATCTACTATTGAAAAATCTCAAGAGAATGACACTCAACCATTCATGGTTACCACTTGAGTATCTTTCTTCCTGTGAAAGAATTCCACAATCACTTTTAATAATAAGAGATGTCTAATTTATAAAACAAAAAGGAGATGTGAAATAAAACTATTTTCACAGATGAACTGTGAGGTCTTTCTATGACCATAAACTCTGAGATGTATTTCAAAGGTCAGAGAAATGCAAACGAAATACAAACTCGATGAAATTCGAAAAATTATTTTATTTCAAAAATATACCTAATACTCTCGTTAACATAAAACAAAACAAAAAAAAAGATTATTACACGGGAAATATTAACTCAATATTTTTTAAAATTTTGTTCAATTAGCCATAACGTATTGGACAACCGCAAAATAACCTATGGTCACAGGGCAAGACAAAAATATGCAGGCATTTTGAAATACTAATCGCAGTTTAGCCCAAGGCTATCCTAGCAGTAAACGAAATCAGCTTTACTTCGGCCTTCTACAATAGTTTAATTGGTTTTAAAGTAGTTGTAATAGATTGCTAAGGATCGAAGTTTCAAATCCCGCTTCGTGGTTTACCGTTGGGATTGAAGCCTACAAACCTTAAGGCGAGGTACATTCAATGTGTCAATCATAACAATTACCTTAGAATATTAATAAGGTCACTCATGTGCGTGGCATTTCCAAAATACACAACTTGTTCCTTGTATCGTTGATCTAGTGACACAATAATGACATAAATAGTCCCAAATACTAAGAAGGTCATTATTAAATTAGTTTTCTTCAGCATCTATAGGTCTCAATGGTGGGCTCTATTCTCCTCTATAGTAAACAGGATTATCCTACTATGAATCCTAGAATCAAGATAAACGGATTAATACAAGGTTTTACTTTCAGTTTCAGCAGTCGGTAATATGATTGCATACTAAGCGATACTCGCGAGAATAGAACAAGTGTATTCATTTAATATAATAAAGACATAAAAAAAACACAAGTATTTATTGGATTATTGAGGTACTTACGTGCACTATTACTATAATTATATCTATATATTTATTATTGAAATTTCCGTGTGGTGACGGAGTAAGAATACAATTTACCAACCCATTATCTTACCCGTGGGTGATCGTAAGAAACGACTAAGGGATATAAAACCCATTAATATCTATGTGAGAAAAGAAAAACTCGAAACAAAACCCTATACCGACACGTCTGACCAGCGTGGTATAGTAGGTCAATTACCTTCCCAATATGGAGGAGGCTCAAGCCCAACAGTGGGACATATATGAGCTGAGATGATGATGATGATGATGATGATTTATTGAAAGACATACAAAGAATATCTTTGTATATAAGTATATTTCTTCTGTACATATGTATATGACTAAACTTCTAAATGGCTCGATCGAATTTGATATTCTTTATGTATGTTTAGGTGGATTCAAAAATGATTTAGATTAGCAATTGGAGCCAGTAGATGGCGCGGCAAACAATTATAAGAAATTCCATATTTTTTTAGATTTGTCAACGTATATTGAGTGCTTTTCTATAAATTTATTTGTTGCTTTCACCTTAATTCTGATGCATTACGTGAAATATGATACGCATATGGAAAGTTATGCTAATGTAAATATGACTGCACAACTTTGGAATATTTATTAATTTTAATGTGAGCGAACTATGATGTAAAAGATGCATATTCATAATGACAAAAGTTTTAGTTTTAAGCAATTTTTTATTATAAAGAAGTTGTTAATGAAACAAGACAGTAGCGAGGTTATACTTATAAATGCAGTACTATTATCCTGAAAGATGTATTTAATATATGTAAAACATTGTAGAAATAAATATAGACCGCGTAATTTGACATATGTAAATTGGATAGAAATCTTTCATCATCATTCTCCTACTCTTATCCCAATTACTTGGGGTCGATACAATATGTACTTATCTTTCATAATACATATTTTAGAAGTTATTGGCAATAGTTTTATGACCAGCCGCCTGCCAGACGTCAACCCTCCTTGGGAATGTAATTGTTGACCAACGGGCATCTGATGAGTTAGCCCAGGTTGTTATAAGGCTCTTAGTCGCCTTTTACAACATCCACGAGCAAAGTAAGGGTTGGTAGAATTCGTGGCCGCTACCACACAGCACAAATCTTTGTATTACGTAAATAATATAAATCCCTACTAATATTATAAATGTGAATGTAAATTTGCTTGTTATGCTTTCACGCTAAAACTGCTGAACCGATTATCATGAAACTTTGTACACATAGTCTGCTAGATATTAAAAAGGACATAGGATACTTATTATTAAAAAAAATACGGAGGGTAACTTCATTGTATGTAGTAACTTTTAAATACTGAATCACATTGATTCAGTTCTATTGGAATATATAATCTTTGATATTTATTAAAGGGCTTCAACGCGAATGGAGCCACGGGGAAAAGCTAGTATTAATTTATATTACTTATGTCATCACCATCGTTATCTCAGCTCATATATGTCCTACTATTGGGTTCGAGCCTCCTCCATAACGGGAGGGAAATTGACCTACTATACCACGCTTGTCAGATGTGTTGCTATAGGGTTTAGTTTCAAGTTTTCCTTCTCTTGCATAGATGTTATATGCGTTTTATATCTTTTAGTCGTCTCTTACGATCACCCACGGGTAAGATAGGGGGTAGTGAATTGTATTACAGTGAATTGTATTACAGAGTAAGCTCTGTCGCCACACGGAGACTTATGTACGAAAACTGATTTGCTATATGCTGATCTAACAAGTTTTTATACGGTTTTACTTCGAGTTTCTCTTGTCTTTTATACTATAATATAATTATGTGTATTATCCCTTAGTAGTTTTCTACAACAACCACGGACAAGAAAATCCATGGTGAACTGTATTCTTAATCCATCCCCACAGGGAAAGTATACACATACATAGATATCATGGCGCGATATCAGTAGGCAGAGAGAACAGAGTGCCAGAGAACTCTATCCTTGCATACTTCACTCGCTTCCTCAACATTCATAATTCTCTTCATACACGCTCGCCGGTTTCGGAGACTCTTGACTCCAACTTCCTTCAGTACGTGACCAATCTGGTCTAGGTAGGTTAGTCTCGGTCTCCCCCGGTACCTACATCCTTCCACTTTCGCATTGTATATCTTCTTAACCAGACGTTCGTTCGGCATTCTTTCTACATGTCCGAACCATCGGAGCATTCCCTTTCGCATCTTTATACCAATAATCTCTTTCGTACCTACTCGCTCTCTCAGGGAAAGTATCATTACGTCAAATTAAGAAACAACATTACATTAATTAATTTGGGAATGGGTATCTATCCAATATATCCATCTATTTGACATCGTAGAGGTTTAAGGAAATTTATCAAGTTTATTTAGCCAATGAACAAGGTTAATTTGCCTGCTGCCATTGTGATTTCCGGAGCAATACATCAGTATAGGTCTTTGTACGTGACCCTTCGTTTTTTCCCTCATATACTTACTTGATTCATTGCGATCATAATAAAATACACGTGAATTCATACTTACGAAAACTCTTTGTAAATACAAGAGTATATAAACTTATAGCACACATTTTTATGCTAATATATACGTTTTATATGGCTCCCTAATTATTATTATTGAAATCATAATAAGTATTAATGTAAGAAATTATAGGGAATAGCATAATAGAAATGCATTATAATAATACATATTATAATGCATTTCTATTATGCTATTCCCTATAATATATAATATATAACTTAAGTTAGGCTGACCGACCGCATTCGCAACGACGACGTAAGAGAGCGAGTAGCTATGAAAAAGAGTATTGGTGTAAATATGCGAAAGGGAATGCTTCGATGGTTCGGACATGTGGAAAGAATGCTGAACGAACGTCTGGTTAAGAAAACATACAATGCGAAAGTGGAAGGATGTAGGTACCGGGGGAGAGCGAGACTCCCCTACCTAGACCAGATTGGTCACGTACTAAAGGAAGGTGGAGTCAAGAGTCTCCGAAACCAGCGAGCGTGTATGAAGAGAATTATGAATGTTGAGGAAGCGAGTGAAGTATGCAAGGATAGAGTTCTCTGGCACTCTATTCTCTCTGCCTACCCTGCAAGGGATATGGCGTAATGATATGTATGTATGTATTACTATATGTAAGGCTCGCAATTTTCAAGATCGCATTTTCTTATTGCTTATGGTGACAAACGAGCTAGCAGCACACCTGATGGTAAATGTTACTGCCATCCATGGACCTTCGCTATAAACAAGGCTATAGCTAGGCTACTGTCTACCACTACAATCCCCAAACCCACCCAGTTGGGCTCCCAGCTTCCTCGCTCACCGAACAAAGTGCAATAGCACATTGCCATTACTCAGACGTCGATCTTCTACGAGAGTATAGTACTACCCCGGACGGACCAGCCCGCGACTGTAGACAGAGAACTGTCAACAGCGTGGTTCTACCACTATTAAAATTCACGCATTTTGTTAGGATAGAATAATTTATATATCTTAAGGCTAAAACTATCATAGCATTTGTATTCATTAAAGTAAGCAGGCAGTAGAAAGCAAAAAGAGAAAGGCAAGGCAATTAAAATATGATAAAAACTTATTTATGAACGAAATAAATTAACAAACTTGAGGCTTGAATTCTCATCTTTAGAAATCCGTTCCTACTTACCAATTAATTGTTACTCGCATTATCGTAAAGACGTTATATTTTTTTAAAGACCCTTGCACTAAGGAAATAATCTTTGTATTAGTGCGGAGGACTTAACAAACTACATGTTTGACACAAATTCTACCTAGACTCAGAAGCAGAAATTTGTGAATCGTACAAAAGATAATATGACAATAGTCACATAACGAACCCACGATACGGTATATTACGGTAAGTATGTTAACCACTCCACCGAAGACAAAGATCGGGTACCGGTGGCCCGCTCGCACGGCGAAGAGAGGTGCTTGCAGGGTGGGTCTATGTGGTCGCGCGCCGCTTCTTCCGTCGCCCCGGACTGATTTGGCGGAGCGTGGCCAATCTATAGCCCTACGCAAAAAAAAGTTATGTTAACTACTACGCCTATTTCGTCTGTGCAAATGCATTAAGAGAAAAAAAAATGAAAAAAATATATTTGCAAAATGAAAAATTACAACAATATTGACGAATCTGAATACACATTTTCTGGAAATCTATTCGAACCATTGGAAATAATTTTTAGTTAACGATCAAGTTTTTACAATCATTCAAATGCTAATCTCTGTAATATAAATATCTTTTGATTTTTTACTTATTATTCTCCTACTCTTATCCCAATTACTTGGGGTCGATACAGTATGTAGTCTTTTTTCTTAGTACATATTCTAAAAGTTATTGGCAATAGTTTTTGAACCGGCCACCTGCCAGACCTCAACCTTCTTTGGGAATGTAATTGTTGACCAAACGGAACATCATATGGAGTTGGCCCAGGTGGTTATAAGGCTCTTAGTCGTCTTTTACGACATCCACGAGCAAAGTAAGGGTTGGTAGTATTCATAGCCGGCCACACAACTTATCTTTTGATTTTTTACTAATAAAGGAAAATAATTCACGTCTTCTTTTTTATGGGCGTCAACGTAAAAGATGACTAATGATTCTAATAAACAAGGAGCATATATTGATTTACTTTTGATATAGCAGTTATGAGAATAAAACTGTATTGATAGCCGTCAATAGTACCTATGACGTGCTGATACATGAATTAATGTTAGATTTGATGATGACTTAATCTATGATTGTTTATTCAAAAAGACCAAAGCAATCGCATATCAGTTTTTAAAGCTGCATTTCGCTACAATCCTGAACGACTATACATAGCTAGCCAAAAAGTAACGATGCATAAAGCGAATTTGTTTGCTTTGCCCTCATAAAATAATATTATATCACCATTATATATCAATTGTTTTAATAAATTAGTATTTTATCATAAAATACTCGTTAATCTTTTGTAAAATAGTTTGAATATATGATTATAATCATTTGTAGGTAAGAAACAAACTTTGATAACTGTGGAATATTCAATAATTGTAGGTCTACTTTATATATTATGCATATGAGAATTTCTTCAGACTGTCTCGAAATTGAATAATTTATCTCGAAAAGTGGAATTTCAAAGTTCTTATAAATAGTTGAACTACGTATTCTAAAAATAAATTACATTATAATGTAATGCAAGAAACTTTTGAAATACGAGTTGCTGTGATTATTTTGTAATTTTTATATTTCCAATCATATACGCACGAGTACTTCTCACTATTGGTGAAGGGTCTGTTACACTTTCTCCGCGCACGGGAAAGAAACCGATATGTACCTTATGTTATTTCTTCTGTATTAATATTTTGCATAAACGAATACATCCTCTACTTCCTTCTGTTAAATAAAGAGCAATGTTACATTATTATTTACGACTTAAGTTAGAGAATTACGAACGTACCATTTGGAAATTTTCAACAGTATTAATAATAACTAGTATTCTGGGACTGTATTCAATAAATAGTTATCTACGAATTTCAACATATTATTCTCAACAAAAGCGATGACGATATAGAAAATCATCGTCATCATCTCAGCTCATATACTTTCCCCTGCTGGATCCGAGAACTCCATAATATTATAGCGCATGGGTTAGATGTATTGGAACAAGGTTTTATTTCGAGTGTGCTTTCTCTTGCACAGTTGTTTGCATATCATATTCCTTAGACGTCTCTTACGTGTTGTATGGTAGTGGCCACGAACACTACTAACCCGTACATTTTTTTTTTTGAAGTGAAAACTTCTTAAGGCGCGTTGAGCGTTTTTGGAGGGGAAAAACTTATAGGTTCGCGTCACCGACATGCTAATGCATCTATAGCTATGTGAAAACTTCTTTAGGCGCGTTGAGCGTTTTTGGAGGGGAAAACTTATAGGTTTTTATTTTTATATAAAAATTAGAAAATTATTATTATTTCAATTAGTCTTAAGTTAATAGTTTTCACTTCTATAGGCAGTCCCCATGACTGCCTGTTGTTTTTTTATTTAAAAGACACCACCCTGTACTAAGGAAATAATCCTTGTATCGCAGGGGACTTTACAAACATGCAATTAACGCAGACAAATTATGCCCAGACTCAGAACAATATTTTGTGGGTCGCACAAACTATTTTCCCACGTGGGAATCGAACCCAAAGCACTGGCACGGTAGGTCAGTATCTTAACCATTGCGCCATCTGTGCAGTCAGTTTCTCATGAATGTCGTAAAAGACTACTAAGAGACTTAAATCGACCTAGGCAAACTCCATCTGATGCTGTTAGGTTAACAATTACATTTACAGGCACACCTTCGTTTTTATTGCTCTTGGTGGCAAACGAGCAAGCAGCACACCTGATGGTATGTGTTACTGCCATCCACGGATCTTTACAATACCAGGGGTATAGTTAGGCCACTGCCTACCAATAAAAAAAAAAAAAAAACCCCATACTCACCTTGTAAGTTGAGCTTTCGGATCTCTCGCTTACCGAACGAAGCACAACAGCACATTGCCACTACTCAGGCATCGATTTTCTGCGAGAGTATGGTACTACCCCGGAGTGACCAGCCTGTGACTGTAGACAGAAAACTGTCAAGAGTGTGGACCTACCAATATATTGAATTGAGGTTAGCCAGGCATCTGGTTGTAAAACTATTGCCACTAACTTTTGCAATATGTACTCGTACTATGGAAGAGGAATACATGTCGTGCCAACCTCATGGTGGCACCACACTTCGCTATGTGTTATTCGTTATGCGCCTTATCGGCCGCATGCGACGAAGTGTGGAGGTCTCATTCGTCTATATTTGCTTTACGCGCACACATAACGCATAAGCACGAATAGCAAATACGCGTATCCATCCACTTGTCGGTTTTTGCACACTTCAAAGGACACAAATAAGCCGAATATGTGTGTCGAGTGCCCACACTTCGTTCATTCATTCATGTTGTCATTCATTCCATATGTGTTGGCGTGCCAAATATTGGGGTGATGGCACGAAGTGTGGAGTAGCATGTTCGTAAAGTGTTTCGGTTCGAGTATTTGGGCAAATAAATAGTAGCCGCATAACAAATAACGAATAACGAAGTGTGGTACCACCATCATATAATTGAGATGAGAGCAGGATGATGTTGATGTACCTTACAATATCCACGAGCAAAATAGAGAAGGTGAAGAATTATATTCTTAATCCGTCATCACATGGACAAAAACCTCTGTATTCAATAACAACGTAACTAAACGTGCAACTCGATTGATATACTCGTTGTATCATCATCATTCTCTTACTCCTATCCCAATAATTGGGGTCGATACAATATATACTCTACTTTCATAGTACGTATTGTGAAAGTTATTGGCAATAGTTTTATGACCGGCCGCCTGCCAAACGTTAACCCTCCTTGGGAATGTAATTGTTGACCAACCGGCGTCAGATGGAGTTGGCCCAGGTCGTTATAAGGCGTTTTAGTTGTTTTTACGACATCCACGAGCAAAGTAATGGTTGGTAGTATTCGTAGCCGCTACCACACAGCTTATATATATAAATATAATATGATACACTCGTTGTATATAACATGTAATTTATAAGAAGTATCTTAACAAGCAAAACGCAAGCGATCAGGTGCATGAACGCGTGAAACCACTCACATGATTACCTTCATCTTTATAGTATCGATTATCAGTTTTATGGCATATGACTAGTGTATACAAAATATAAATATAATTATAATACAACATTCTATATAATATACAGGCTATAGATAGTTTCACTCGTAGTAAGACAACGGTAATATATTGTGGCGAAAGAAATCTTCCTGTGAATAAAGACTAAGGATTCCGTTTAGTGATGCAGTAAGTATACAATTCACCACCCCCTATCTCACTCGTGGGGTGATGCTAAGAGACTACTAAGGGATATAAAACGCATATAACATCTATGCAAATAGCTATGTGGTAGCAGCTGCGAATACTACCAACCCTTACTTAGCTCTTATAAGAGACTAAGAGCCTTATAACGACCTGGGTCAACGCCATCTGATGCCGTTTGGTCAATAATTACATTCCTAAGGAGGGTTGACGTCTGGCAGGCGGCCGGTTATAAACGTATTGCCAATATCTTTTACAATATGTACTATGAAAGAATAGTACATATATCGAGCCCAATTTATTGGGATAAGTGTAGGAGAATGATGAATGATGATAACATCTATACAAAATAAAACTCGAAACAAAACCTTATACCAATACATTTTTTTTGTGTGTCGTAGTTGTTAGCCTCAGATGGCTATGACAACTTTACTCGGACTGTGGGTGAGCGCTGAGGGCTCTCAACCCGTAAATACCAATACATCTGATCAGTGTGGTATATATAGTAGATCAATTTCCCACATTGATGGAGGAGGCTCGAGCCCAACAGTAGGACATATATGAGCTGATATGAAAGGGTGTGATATGGATATAACACCAAGTAAGAGAAGGAAAACTACATAAAATCCAACCAATTTGTCTGACTAGTGTGATATAATAGGTGTATAAAGGTGATATTAAAGATCTCTTTGGCACTTCGGAAAAACGTGGAAGAAGCCGCAGTGGTTTTAGTGGATATTCTGGTCGTAGGTAGCCAGCAAGTCCCACAAATACTTTCCTACTGTAATCAAAATGAAAAATAGTGAAAGGGCATGCTTATAGATTGAATTCCTACGTAGAACAATACTTGTGTGGTGCATAAATTATATTTAGTCAAGGTGTAATTATTGTTCGTCAAAATATATGTTTTTTAAGTCCCCCATAATACAAATACAATATAACAAGTAATCCACTCGTTCTATTTAAACAAGCAATTAATGCAGGCAAATTATATCTATACTCAGAACAACACTTAGTGGATCGCACAAGATATCGTCCTGCGTGGGAATCTTATCCACAGTACTGGCACGGAAGATCGGTATCGCAATAACTACTCCATCTGTGCATTTAGAAGTCATATGAGTATAATTCTTCCAGTTATCCTATTGCAATCCATTGTTAAAAATAGACCTCTCGAAAAGCACTTGGCAGAACAGCTGGCGATCGCGGATAGTATTAAAATTTGCTCAAGAGGGTGCTGCAGCCCATTATTTTATTATCTTTATTTAATCCCTGAGCTAGTTTTTAAGACTCCTATGGAAAAAATAGGATTAGTGACCCATTGCAGTCTTTATACGTGAAATGCCTACACAATTGTTAAGTATTTATTGATATTGAGGCACTTAGCCTTTCCATTTATTAACTCAACGGTATTCTCATATCCCATAGTTCTCCATACAAGTCAGGCATGTTTGCCAGACTCAAGCTTTATTAGATTTATTTCTAAAAGATTGTAGCGTAACTAAATTCAAATTATGTAAACAATCTAAGCTAAATATACATTGAGCATTGCAAGATCTTACAAAACAAGACCGCACTCAATAACTTTTGATTTTAATATAAGTTGGATTGAGTTAGCAATGTGGTATGACGTGAATGGATACAATTATAAATGAGAATATTAGAGGAAAGATGAATATTACGTCAATCATGGAAAGGTTGTTAAGCGAGCCCCTGTCATCAGCTGTCATTGTATGGACATGCAATATAAAGGGACTGAGAATGTTGTTGTCAGTATTATAAACGCTGGAAGGTTTTAGAAGTTATAGATCTGATGGCAATAGATATAGTTATATAATTTGGAAAATCCAAAAGTGCACGCCTCATAACTTTTACATTATTTATCATTTACTATTAGTCAATACCATAAATGAAAATGAAAGAAAAAAAATAGTTTTGAAATTTCGTGCCATTCTCGACGTAGTGCCAAACATTAGCTATGTTTATATTATATAGAACTAGAAATGGATGAACAAAAAATGTAAACGAACCCAATATTCATACACTAAAGATTAAGCAGTTTGGTTTTTTTTTATTAATTGCAATTAAACGACAAAGAATTACCAAGCCATTTTCGAAAGGAAACAGCGCGTTGTGATTATGTAGCTTTTAATAAAAGAAAAACTTCGATACATTAATTTTTACGGTCGTGATCTTGCCAGATCGAAAATATTTTATCTGACGTACCCGAATATTTTTTTAATCAACTAATTTCTTATTTTAAACAAAATAATTGCTTTTTCATCAAATACGTTTAAACGAATGTATTTTCTTGACATATGTATGATAATATTATTCTATAAGTGCAATGTGAGAAAAATACAACCAATTTTAGGTTTGAAAAGTACTTGATTTTTATATATCGAGAGTAGAGCAAGACTTCAACGGCGTGCAATAATTGATAAAGTTAAATACGACAAAAAAGGTAAAGAATTGAGAATATACATGATATCCATCCTAAATGTAGAAAGAAAAATTAAGCAAGGAATTTGAGTAACGAAGGTTTTAATTTGAGTATAGTCTTTGAAAAATAATAATAATAGCTTTATTTGACGTCCATACAATTTATAACAAGTTGAATAATGAATTAATAATGAAATAAATAATAGTAAATTAAATAATAATAATAGCTTTATTTAGTGTCTATGCAATTTATAACAAGTTGAATAATGATTTAATAATAAAATAAATAATAGTTAATTTAATATTTATTATTGCTTACTAATAATAATAAATTAGAGAATAAATTCATCATGAATCATGTATAGAAATATAAAAAGAAATTAGATTTAGTTTTGTACATTAAACAAGATGACGTAGGGTACACCGAGGCGAATCGGATCAATGGGTGAATCGGATCAAAATAAGAGATTCGTTAATATTTTGGATATCGCGCTGACTTGGAACGCATACAAACGGCGTTTTACGACCCCTGAACACCCCATACCTTCCGCCAATTGGTAGTGTTTTGTTTCGACTAATATGTTAGTGCAGGCGCACCTCGCCAGTGAGTTAGTGGTTTGTGTGCGTCACAATTTTGGCGCTCATCTAAGGTACGTACTTTCCAATTATTCGTGTAATTCGAAGGATTTGTGTAAAAATGTTGAATTATATGGTTTATATTGATTGAGAAGGGGACTATTTTAGAAAACATATTAGTTTTAATGAATAGTATTATAGGTTAATGTATAAAATATTTATTCCAAAAGTCTTTAACATGGGGTTATTCGGATCGAGTTATCAGGGGTGGATCGGATCACTTTTTTAAAATGTTTTATTTTATATTTAACGTTAATGGTGATTTTTAATTCCTTATAGATGGTTCGCATTTACAAAAAAGATAAATGCGGAAGAGTGGTCTTAAGAAATAATGAAAGAAACCGTAAATAGAGTCTTGACAAAAGAGTTAACATTGCGTTGGGCTGCTAAGATTTATGAATTGCCATACACGAGCTTACAAAAGAGAGTCTCATTCTCCAGAGGTGTCCTTAAACCACGTGGTGGACAGTCAACTTTAGATAAAGCTGCTGAAAAGATATTAACAAACCGTCTATTGCACCTAACGAGTCGAGGCTTCGGAAAGAAGATAAAGAAAATGTGAAGAAAAAGAATAAGAGAACGCCTAGAATAAAAGTCAAAGGCTCATCTGCAAAGCAGAGAGATTGGCATTATATTTACTGTTCAGAACAATTCATTCATCCACCATCAGAAGATTGGATTCAGTGCAGTGCTTGCGAAGGATGGTGCCACGAAAAATGTGCTAACATGGGAAGGAAAAAAGCTCCTTTTATTTGTGTTTTATGTACTAGTAATTAATATTGATCTCATTAAACATTATTGGATTTTTTTTTATCTTATTAGTGATTCTGAAGCTTATTAAGTCATAAGAAAATTTTAATTAATTTATTTTAATAATGATCCCATTCACCCCGAGAATTGGGGCGATTAGGATATTTCTATCTTTCAAGTTTTCATTTAATATTTTGAAAAGTTTATGCACTATGTAAGTTTTAAAATGTTTATTGCATAGCTGGTTTGTCACTAATTATCATTTCATCAATAAAAGATACGTAAATTACACTTTAGTATGATTTTCTAATTCTCAAAAATAAATTGATCCGATTCGCCTCGGTGTACCCTAATACTAAATCAATACTCATAATTTAGGTATGTCAAATTATAATTCGTATTATGTCCTATAATTAGTTGTCTATATGTATGTACCCCCCTTTTGGGTAATAGCCTCCTCCATATACCATACCGCTATCAAAACAAATAGGCTATAGAGTGACAGACACCATCTGACAGATTATTATACACTTCGATAGCAAGAAAAACAAACTGTAGCTTAGGTATTGCTTTAATTTTACTGATGATCAGGTGCCGCTTGTGAGATCTGGTTCAGCCACAATTTACATTAATTATTCTTTGATAAAACAAATATATCTTAGTTCGGAGGGCGTCACACTAAAGTTAATGCTTAGAAAACTTGTTTAATATAATTTTATATACAGAGGGAATTTAAGTAATAAGACCAGCCGGCTGAGTTTCTTACAAAATCTTCTCGGTAGCGGCCACATGACGATTTGGTGGTTGATAATAATCCATGAAATAGGATTACTTTGAGACAAGATAAGTAAGTGGCCTCGCAGTGTTTATACATAATTATTTAAATTTATCCGTGTGGTGACGGAGTAAGAATACAATTCACCACCCCATATCTTACCCGTGGGTGATCGTAAGGGATGACTAAGTGATATAAAACGCATATAACATTTATGCAAGAAAAGGAAAACTCGAAACTAAACCCTATACCAACACGTCTGACCAACGTGGTGTAGTAGGTCAATTACCCTTCCATTATGGAGGAGGCTCGAGCCCAACAGTGAGACATATATGAGCTGAGATGATGATACCTTTCTCTTAGGATGACAGGTCATCATTATCAAATGTCAAAAATATATCAACACCCCGTAAATTCCCGTAGGAGTCGCAAAAAACTGGGAAACTTATAACAGCAAATACTATCACCAAATGGGTATAGTGATCCCTCTGTTGGTTTTCACGACTGCTTCGGGCAAATAAAAATGGTGATTCTTAACCCGTTATCAAACAGAGAATAGTGACGTCATCATCATCTTACTCTTATCCAAATGATGCCATGATGACATAACTATCCTTTATAGAACGATTAACATTTCTTATGCGTCTAATTAGTTTTTAATTTTTATCTATACATTTTTTTTAACTAACCTACCTAGACCAGATTGGTCACGTACTGAAGGAAGGTGGAGTCAAGAGTCACCGAAACCGGCGAGCGTGTATGAAGAGAATTATGAATGTTGAGGAAGCGAGTGAAGTATGCAGGGATAGAGTTCTCTAGCACTCTGTTCTCTCTGCCTACCCTGCAAGGTATAAGGCGTGATGATATGTATGTATGTATTTTTTTTTAATATCTTTCACTTCATCACCATCATCTCAGCTCATATATATCCCAATGTTGGGTTCGAGCCTCCTCCATAACAGAAGATAAATTGACCTACTATACCACGCTTGTGAGACGTGTTGGTATAGGGTTTTGTTTCGAGTTTTCCTTCTCTTGCATAGATGTTATATGCGTTTTATATCGCTTAATCGTCTTTTACTATCAACCACGGATAAGATAGGGGGTGGTGAATTGTATTCTTACTCTGTCACCACACGGATCTTGCACTTAATTTTATCTAAATTAAAGATTTATTGAAGTATATTTACTTTTATGTATCAGTTAGCACTTAAGTTAATGAACAAGCCAATAGTAATCGTAAATATTCAGTAAAACTTAACTGAGTACTGAAAATGTATAAAATAAGCTTTTATTCTTACAAGTGGTGCTTTTTTTTAAGAAGACAAGTTGCTCTAAATCGTAGTAGTCCTTGTGTCGCGGCGCATCGTAAATGTATAAAAGAAAAATAAATGAACTATAAAAAAGCATAAACATTCTGTATAATCTAAATGAAGAGAGACTGGCCAGTTGTTCATTAATAGGGTTTGCAAAAAAATAAATGAATCAGCTTGCATCGCGTGCTACGCAGCCGTTATATTGGCGTGCATAATGTGCGGAAAGGATGACGTACCATCTGGGTTGCCAGGTTTCGATTTTTTTCTACCATTATAATAATAAGTATCGTTATATGTACTCTAAAATATATTTTAACCAGTTTCACTCTTAATATGTATTTTATAACTTTAGAATATCGTAAACAAATTAATCACAAGAAATAACATTATTTTATATCATCTCATCTCAGCACATACACGTCCCACTGTTGGGCTCGAGCCTCCTCCGTAATGGGAGGGCAATTGACCTACTATACCACGCTGGTCAGACGTATTGGTATAAGGTTATGTTTCGAGTTTTCCTTCTCTCGCATAGATGTTATATGCGTTTTATATCCCTTAGTCGTCTCGTACGATCACCCACGGGTAAGATATGGAGTGTTGAATTGTATTCTTACTCCGTTACTACACGGAAATAATACTTACATGCACCTACTGTAAATCAAGGTCCTCCTTTTTATTGCTTATAGTGGTAAACGAGAAAGCAGCATACCTGATGGTAAGTGTACCACCAGCCATGGACGTTTGCCCACTACCCACCAACCATAACTCATACAGTAATTTGGATTTCCGGCTCCATCGCTCATCAAGTAAAGCGCAAAAGCACACTGCCAGTGCTCTGAAATCAATCTTGTACGAGAGGGTGCTACTACCATAGACGGACCGGCCTGCACCTGTAAACAAAAAAGTTTGTATGTCAGCTCCGACGCACGACTGGAGTTTACTCCTTAAGTACGATTATCAAAACAGGCGCAAAAAAAGCTCATTTGACTAAAAATAATATTATATTTTCTTATTTACATTTATTAAAACTGTTCAGTGAAGTATTATCTCACGTCAGAAAGTGAAAGGTGCGCAGAATAGGTTGCGCACCAAAAACGTAACGAGGTCATTCGATCACTAGATTTTACTCCTCAAATTTTTCTCATACCGGGCGCCTTATATGGAAATCGATTCTTAAGGAGTAAACTCCAAAAAAATAGTCAACAGTGTGGCCCAATCACTATAGAGCAAGACCTTTTTTTTGCGGTGGACTATGGACGGGATCGCGCCCCGCCAAATCGGTCCGGGACGACGGAAGAGGCGGCGCGAAACCCCATAGACCCACCCTGGAAACACCCCTCTTCTCCGTGCGAGCGAGCCACCGGTGCCCGATCTTTGTCTTCGGTGGCCTATAGAACCACACCTAAAGAAACGAAATTCTTTGATAATAATAACAATTTTAAATCTTTTCTACGATGCATCCATTCAAACTATTACGGGTAGGCACGAACCAATCACATTAACGCAAATAGGGCAAACATATTTGTTATTGTATTTGTTTGCCATACATTTTACATCCGTATAACGCTTGACTCATATTTTATTGTGATACAACTACAATAGCAGCATTTCAACGTGTATTTAATTATCTATCGTTTGCGTTACGCCTTATTATACGTTGAACAATAAATAATCAATGTTCGCAGTTTGCAAATGAAAATTAATAGGTCAGACATGGCGTGTTTACCTTCGTATCGGCCTTGTGTGAAAAGTTCGAGACAACAGCCCCTATATAATTAACTAGTATAACACACATCGGACAATGTAGTAATTTATATTTATATGTTCATTTACGAAACATTTAATGTAATATTATAATTTATTTTATAAAAATCAATCTTAACTAAAAATTTATATTGCACGCCTCATAAGCGTTGAGGTCTTGCTCTACTCTCGATATATGAAAATCAAGCACGTTTAAAACCTAAAAATGATTGTGTATGTCTCACATTGCATTTATAGGATAATATTATCATACATATGTCAAGAAAAATCATTCGCTTAAACGTATTTGATATTTTTAAAAAGCAATTATTTTGTTTAAAGTAAGAAAATAGTTGATTAAAAAAAATATTGGAGAAGGTCGGCTAAAATATAAACTACTTAGTCTTTAGTGTATGTAGGTATACCTTATAAAAATTGAGTTTGTTTACATTTTTTGTTCATCCATTCGGACAGGCAAAGGAAAGAAATGCCATACAGCCTATACAGCTATATTTAGAACCACGTCGAGAATGACACGGAATTTCAAAAGTATTTTTTGTTTCTTTCATTTTCATTTAGGAGTATGGCATTGACTATATAGTAAATGATAAATAATATAAAAATTATGAGGCATGCACTTTTATATTTGCCAAATTATTTGTTCTTATTCGTAAGCACATACTCGTACAAGTTCTATTTCTTATGTGGTAGCGGCTACGAATATTACCACCTCTTACTTTGCTCGTGGTTCTTGTAAATGACGACTATGAGCTTTATATTGACCTGGGCTCACTCTTTTTGGAGCTGTTTGGTCAACTATTACATTCCCAAGCAGTATTAACGTCAGGTAGGCGGCTAGTTATAAAACTATTGCCAAAAACTTTTCCAATATGTTCCATGGAAGACGAGTATATATATTCGTCGACTCCAAGTAATTGAGAGAAGAGCAGGCGAACGATGATATGCAAGTGAATATGATTAGTTATATGAGTTGAAATAGAAGATATTAACAAGATTCGAAATTAATACATTTAAATTTTTATTTATAATACCCAAAGAATTTTCATTTATAAAACCTATATTAGGTTAAAAAACGTGTGGTGACGGAACAAGAATGCTCCCGCTCCCTAACAACAACAAGAAAACCGTCCCCTCGTAGTTCTCGTAAGAGTTCACTTAGGATTAATTTTTTATTGCTTATAGTGGCAAACGAGCAAGCAGCACACCTGATGGTAAGTGTCACTGCCGCTCATAGACCTTTGCTATAACCAAGTCTATAGCTAGGCCGCTGCCTACCATTACAATCCCCAAACAAGTTGGGCTGCCGGCTCTCTCACTCACCGAACGAAGCGCAATAGCACATTACCCTTACTCAGCCGTCGATCTTTTGCGAGAGTGTGGTACTACCCTGGACGGACCGGCCCGCAGCTGTAGACAGAGAACTGTCAACAACATGATCCTACCACTAAAGATTAATATGCATACAACACCTATGTAAGAGGAAGTCCTACAGCAACCCGTCTATCCAGTGTGATATACAGGTAAATTTTCCTTCAATTGGGGAGAAGGCTCTGTCCTAATAGTGGAACTTGTATGAACTGAGATTATAATGAGAATTGGTAATACATCACATAGTTACTTTTATAAAATATTATCATTAATTTATGGTATAAAAAAATAATGGAATCAACTAAAATATTCATCATCATCATCTCAGCTGATATAATGTGCCCCACTCACCACATTGAGCTCGAGCCTCCTCCGTAATAGAATGTAAATTAATCTACTGTACCACCCTTTTTTTTTCTTTTTTTTTTGCGGTGGGCTATGGACGTCGCACCCCGCCAAATCGGTCCGGGGTGACGGAAGAGGCGGCGCGCAACCCCATTGACCCACCCTGCAAGCATCTCTTCTTCGCTGTGCGAGCGGGCCACCGGTACTTCTACTATACCAGTTTTCTTTTTCTTACATAGATGTTATATACGTTTTATATCCTTAAGTCGTATTTTACGATCACCCACGGGTGATTAGTTGTGCTCTTACTCTGTCACCACACGGAAAGTTAAGTTATTATTAATTATGTTTATGATAGTTTAAGTTTTTGAGTTAAGTTTAAGGCGTCAAATTATATACAGCTAATGGCGAGCAGTTAATATATTTAGCAGATAAGTTAATAAATTACGATTTAGTAGGTATATGGAATCGAAATAGGGCTTTCGTAACAGTCTATTGATTTCCCAGCGCAGATATATATTTTTTTTTATATCATTGAAAAGGAAAAAGTCCATACAAAATAAATTACATTCGAACAAACTTTTGTGCCAATATTAATCAATGAATACAAAAGGAACTCAAAATAAACAACACTCGTTTCACTCTAACAACATTATTTACAACCATAATGGATACAGAAAATATTTTAACCTTATCCAATTTGCGTGAAATGCTTAATGTTTTTTTTTTTCATTATTGTATTTTAACACAAAGCTTCCTTGTTAAACACAATACTTCCTTGAATTATATTAGAGTTAGTCAAATATCGACAGCGAAGTCACATTGCTTTATTTTTTTTTTAGATAGCAAAGGATACAGCGGCCTTTTAACATGAGCCTTGTCGTCTGTTCTCGCTCGCTCAAAGAAAAAGTGTTCTACGTAAACTACTGCAATGATGTGCACTTCATCAGAAAACGTCGTGATCTCTCTCTCCAATCACATTAACACAACTAGTTTTACCAGGTATCTACATCATCATTCTCCTGCTCTTATCCCAATTACTCGGGGTCGACACTATATGTACTCTTCTTTCATAGTACATATCGTACAAGTTATTGGCAATAGTTTTATGACCGGCTGCCTGCTAGACGCCAACCCTCCTTGGGAATGTAACTGTTGACCAAACAGCATCAGATGAAGTTGGCCCAGGTCGTTATAAAACTCTTAGTCGTCTTTTACGACATCCATGAGCGAAGTAAGGGTTGGTAGTATTCGTCGCCGCTACCACACAGCAATCTATATCCTTACTAATATTATAAATGCAAAAGTAACTCTGTCTGCCTGTCTGTCTGTATGTCGCTCTATCACGCCAAAACTATTGAACCGATCTAAATGAAACTTGATACACGGATAGTCTAAAGCCTGATAAAGGACATAGGCTACTTTTTAATGCAAAAGGGTTGTAAAAGGGGATGAAACGTTGTAAGGAATTATCGTCACTTTTAAAAAGCTTAAAACTTATTTTTAGGCTATTGATTAGATATAAATAAATATGACATTAAAACTTCGTAAAATATTACCCTTAAGGGGTAAAATAAAAATAGGGGATGAAAAATTTTAGGAAAGTAACCTTTTACGCGGGCGAAGACGCGGGCAGAAGCTAGTATGTTATAATAACTAAACTAGTCTTATTACTACTATTGTCGTTTTATACTTACAAATGGTGTAGTGGTTTATGTATTGCACTGTGGTGTTGCGTATTATGGGTCCGATCCTCATGCTTCTTTGAGTGATCCACAAATTATGGTTACGAGTCTAGGTGTAATTTATATCTTTTATTTGCGTGTTGAGGAAGCGAGTGAAGTATGCAAGTATAGAGTTCTCTGGCACTCTGTTCTCTCTGCCTGCAAGGGATATGGCGTGATGATATGTATGTATATATGTATGTAATTACGTGTTTCTAAAATCTCCAACGATACAAGGATTTATTTTTAGTGCAAAGTATTGCCTCAAAGATATAAATAAAATAGCCGACAAAAAAGCATGATAGAATAGAAACCATTAGAACAGTATAAAAACCATTTAGTAATTGTATTTCGTAATTTAATATACGGCTTGGACAACAATCACGAAGCCGACAAGGCTCTCCTCTGTTATATACTGTTTGATCAATTTAAATGTAATCAAACTGAACGAAGAAATAATAAAAAAATACAATACTGACATTTATATATTCAGAAAGATATTTATAAATATTTATTTACTATTATTTTGGTTTTGCTCACATTCGTGCGTAGATCCCTTTTCTTACAATCTTCTGTCATTGTGTCGACTAGGGTCTGCAGGTCAGTCGCTGACTGCGCCAGCAAAACTGCATCATCTGCATAGAGCAGAGCACTGACTACTGAGTCGCCCATCTGGACTCCCACATTCATATCGTTCAACCTTTGGTGACATTTATCCAGATATATGATAAACAGCCTGGCTGATAGAACGCACCCCTGTTTAACGCCGATATTGACGTCAAACCAAGGCGACATTCCATCATCTAGCCGCACACAAGCTCTACAGCCCATGTAACTGGACTGCACATCTTGCAGCAGTTTACTGTTAATACCATAATCCGGTAAAATGTCCCAAAGTTCCTTTCGTACAATCGTGTCAAATGCTCTCTCCAGATCCACAAAACTGCAGAAAACCCTCTGACCTAGCTAGATGCTTCTCCACAATGTTGCGCAGAGAGAACACTTGATCCATGCATCCCCTTCCACTCCTGAAACCTTCTTGTGCCTCACACAGTAAATCATTGAACACCATCTTCATTCTCCTTTTAATAATTTTAGCATAGTGTATGCTAAACTGCTGCCAAACTGGTCAAGCTTATGACTCTGTAATTTGCGCTGTCATAACGTGAACCCTGACCAACCACCCCGACTTCTTCACCTCCCTCCAAAAGAGTTTGGTGTTACCCTCGAAGTTTGTAGTCAGCCTATCTTCTGCACTCATATTTGCTCTATCACGTTTCTCTTTCACTAAGACCTTGGTGTCATTCTTACATGTGAGCAAAACCAAAATAATGGTCTTTAAAAGAGGTGAAGCCAGAACAGTTGTAAGAGTAACAATAGGTAATGATGAACTAGAACAAGTGGTTGAATTTGTATATCTTGGATGTGGATTTAGTCGAGATGGAAGGTACACCACTGATATAGAACGAAGAGTAAATGCGGGAAATAGAGTGAACGGAGCGTTGGGACAACTTCTCGGTAGCCACTACCTCAGCCAGATAGCACGTGTAGCAATACATATCGCAGTGCTTGTCCTAACATTACTATATGGAAGCGAGAGTTGGGTATGCAGAAAAGAGCATCATCATTCTCCTACTCCTATCCCAACTATTTGGGGTCGATACAATATGTACTCTTCTTTCATAGCTCATACTGTAAAAGTATTCTCATACTGTAATATTGGCAATAGTTTTATGACCGACGACCCTCCTTGGGAATGTAATTGTTGACCAAACGGCATCAGATGGAGTTGGCCCAGGTCGTTATAAGGCTCTTAGTCGTCTTTTACGACATCCACGAGCAAAGTAAGGGTTGGTAGTATTCGTAGCCGCTACCACACAGCTATGCAGAAAAGAGCATGAAAGTAAAATTAATGCAATCGAAATGCGATCTCTACGGAAAATCTGATGCGTTCGTGTAGAATAGGGACAACGGAAGCACACAATCTACACGTAAACTGATTTAGTCAACTGTTAACAAAGTGAAGTGAAATGTTAATGTGGTTTCATTTATTTAAATTTGTTCAATTTATAAAAGTATGCACATTTTATCAATGTTTTCTTATCACCTAAAATTATCGTCCATAAACCAACTTTACAGACTATCTATCTATCTGTGTCTTTATATAATATTGTTTTCCCTTCATAGTGTTAAAATTTTATAATGATAAAACAATTGTTTTTACCTTTATCTTTCTTAATTTAGAATAATTTAAATAGATACTGATAGTTGTTCCAGTTGTAAACTATGTCGCAGAATTAAATATCAAGGCGCTCATAGTTATATTTAGTGAGAAATAACAGCATCATATCCGAATCCTTCCACAAGGTAATATGAAGGCCATTATCGATAGTTTTTTAAGTTCCTTATAGCTTAAATAGCATCGTCTACTACGAATATTTAATTTGTCCTCTAGACTATATACTCTCAATCCGTCATCATACGAAAGAAAAACAAGAAAATTATAAGACAGTCTTAATACCTGCAATGTCATTCTACCGTTACAAATAATGGTATCCAACTTCACAATATTCGTCAACGTCAACGAGACCGTTAATCTAATAACGACCATTTGTAGAGTAAATGTGGTAACAGGAAGCTCGTACCGCGAATCCGCGGTGCCTCAACTTACCGTGATAACGTTACGACTTTGCATTAGAATAAAGTGTACAAGATCACGTTATCCGACTTTTTATTACATAAGCAATGTTATAATTCTATACTGTCTAAAGGCCATGATGATGTTAGAATGATCACCAATCCTTCTTTTTTCATGAATATCGCAAGCATCTATTAAGTGGTATAAGGAGGAAGGGAAACTCGAATTGAAGATTCAAGATCTATATGAACCTGTCTGAACAGTATAGAAGAATATGGAGGGATGAAAATAAGTCATCAATCATCATCATCATCATTTTCCTACTCTTATCCCAATTACTTGGGGTCGATATATATGTACTCTTATATTTATATAAAAAACTTACATAGTCATTAAAAAATACAAACGAAATACTTAATAACCAATTTTTAAGGCTTTAAAGACCCTTAGTGTAAGATACTTCTGGAAAATAGCGACATAAGATTGTCTTAAAAATTTAAATGAAATTTTCGTTCAAGTCATGTTTCAAATAAATTATATTAAATTCAGTTCACCCATTTGGGGCTACAATGGTACAAATAAACACCTAATATGGGGATCGAAGTGTCTTAGTAAAGTTGTCTTCCCTTATAACCACACAGAATGCTCTTAAGATATATTTTTCTAATTTTATATAATCTCTCTTTTTAACTTCAAAAGCTTCACTATTACAACTAGACTATTACTTGTATAATAGAATAATTTAGAGCTGAAAATCCAATACTTTTGCTACTTCGTCCTCATATATTTCACGATATGGGTAACAAAGAGGATGAAATGACAGAACAAGGCGGCCTATCTGCGTTTGCATGATATATATAACCAATTTAAATATCACAGAGAGACTGAATCCGTGAGTCGTTCAGAAATGAAAGCTACCATTTATCTGTTTGATACCAAAAAAAAAACCTTTTAGTAATAAAATCATTTTATTCTTTTTCGTATGTTTTATGTGAAACTAGCAATATAGATTTTGTATGGAAGATAGAAGCAATTTATCATTAAATATTTCGTCAAAAATAAAAAAAAATATTTTGTGATTATTTATTACCTATCGGTTTATAGATAAGCTCTAGGCAATAATCGTCCAAATGACCTTATAAATGAATAAAAAAATATAAAAATTTGTCACAAAAGAATCAAAATTTGGAATACGTATTCTCAGTAAATAAAATTACGAAATTATTACACGTAAATTATCATCATCATCTCAGCCTACATATGTCCCACTATTAGGCTCGGGCCTCCTCCACAGTGGGAGGGAAATAGACCTTCTATACCACGCTGGTCAGAAGTATAGGTATAGAGTTTTATATCGAGTTTTCCTTCTCTTGCACAGATGCCATATGCATATTATATCCCTTTATCGTCTTTTACGATGACCCACGGATAAGATAGGGGGTGGTGAATTATATTCTTACTCCGTCACCACACAAATATTTTTAATTATTTTAATTATTTTTAAACTAGCTTCTGCCCGCGGCTTCGCCCGCGTAAAAGGTTACTTTCCTAAAGTTTTTGATCCGCTATTTTTATTTTTGACCGTCGGTAATACAGTGCAACGGTATTACAATACTCAGGGTTGGAACTTCATTACTGGACTGCTAGATGGCGTTGAAGAAGCTAGATTTTGAGATTTTTTGACAAACAATTTTTTTATTTTTCATATAAAAATTTTGATTTTTTTTTTAATAAAAAGTATCCTATGTTACTTTTAATACCTACAAGAATATGTGTACAATGTTTCATGATGATCGGTTGAGTAGTTTTAGCGTGAAAGCGTAACAAACAAACTTACATTCACATTTATATATTAGTAGGGATATATCCTCCAAAACGTAGTAAACAAAACAACGAGAAAAGTTCGGTCATCCAGATATTTTGATTTACAAATGTCACAATAATCATGAATGGATTGTAATTTAAACATTTCCTCATGTCATCGTTACATCAAAATAAACCCTTTTGAAATAGAATTGCAGTAACATCACTTAACAGGCTGATCGATCTATTTGCATTAACAGCGAACCTCTAGATACAATCGAGTACCCCTTAATACTGTGCTATGTTTACTAACGACAAAGCCACTAGGAATACGATACTAACTGTCTACTTAGTACATTCTAGAACATTGTTGATAGATACTAAATGCATTTCCCTGTTTCAAATAGTCCATTGAAATTTAAAATAGATATCTCGTAAAACGTCAAAGTACATTTGTGTCGGAATTACCTTAAATATTAATAGTTTTTTTTTTTTATGTCGGCGTTTACTCCTTAAGAATCGATTTTCATATAAGGCGCCTGGTATGAGAAAAATTTGAGGAGTAAAATCTAGTGATCGAATGACCTCGTTACGTTTTTGGTGCGCAACCTATTCTGCGCATCTTTCACTTTCTCACGTGAGATAATACTTCCCTGAATAGTTTTAATAAATGTGAATAAATATATATATATATATATATACAGAGTGGAGACGTCAATACGACAATAAATGAAAACACCGTCAATACTAGTGTATAGGAGTATTTTGAAACTATTAAAAAAGTCCTCGCATGCATATTTAAAAAACAATTTTTTCTAACAAACTTTTTATCCTAAATATTGAAAGAAAATAGAGCACCGTTTGTAAATATTAGTTCACTAACCTGTGGTCAGCACGCGAGTGACCTTGTGGTCCCATATGTTACAACTTCGAAACGTAAGTAAATACATACACTTATGATTTGTATTACGTTTGGGGAAGACTTGAACTGGTAAACATGGCGATATGTAGGTACTAGTTTCATATTAGTTTATACTGATGCGGCGCGGGAGCTCATTGATCTCTTAGTGATAGGCGAATAATTTTAATTTTTATACAGAGTGTGGAAATTGTTAATAATACAAAGTAATGTGCTGCGGCTAAACTATACGCCATATTGTATTCAAAGTATGTATACAGGCTGGGCAAGTCATCAGATACACTAGATTAAAATTATTGTCGTATGGTCGTCTCCACCTTGTATAATTTTTAGTCAAATGAGCTTTTTTTTGTGCCTGTTTTGATAATCGTACTTAAGGAGTAAACTCCAGTCGTGCGTCGGAGCTGACACACACACTTTTTTTTATGTTTTTCATTATTTTAACGCTAGATTACAGTCACTTGAATAAGAAGATCCGATTAAAGAACCTTAGTTCTTTTTTCGCTCATATATAACTCACTATTAACCTTCTTCACAATGAAATATCAAAGGGAAGCATCGGTTCAAACTGATGGCTCACTTGACTCTTATTAGTCTCTCTCATAGTTATCTCTTCTTATAGCCAGATAAAATTAATACAGAATAATACTTTTTTTTTATATCTAAGTACAAATTAGTACCTAATAGAGATACTTAAAGATGATGACAATTACCATTCAATAAAAAAATCGGCCAAGTGCGAGTTGTACTCGCGCACGAAGGGTTCTGTAAAACTAAAAAAAAAAATATGTGATGTAAATAAAAATTTAAGGTTTTCTGAATTTTCCCTTTATATGTGCTATAATACATTGCTTCATGCCAAATTTTAAGATTCTAGGTCGACTGAAAGTACCCTTTAGGTTTTGATTCCCTTGCAAGTAGTTGCGAGTTTGAAAATATGCAACTTAAATTGCTGTTTCTTTTGATTGCGTTGATATAGAAGTTTGATTTTGTTACAACTTAAAGGTATTATAGACCTGAGTATTTGATATGAATTTCGGCACGCGTTCCTGAGAAAAAGGGTCTTGACAGACAAACAGACGGACAACAAAGTGATCCTATAAGGGTTCCGTTTTTTTCCTTCTTACGGAACCCTAAAAAGAAGTCAAAATATACTTACATTACTAGGGATGCCAGTAGCTTCGCATGCATCTATTATTTACATATTTAATACCTACTATTATTTTATTTTAGTACCGACGTCATCCTGCGATATTAGTCACAATCGATATCAACCACTATTTTGTTATCTCAGCAGTTGTTATGATATCATCATCATCACAGCCCATAAACGTCCCACTGTTCGGCTCGGGCGTCCTCCGTAATGGGAGGGAAATTAACCTACTATACCGCGCTGGTCAGACGTGTTGGTATAGGGTTTAGTTTCGAGTTTTTCTTCTTTCGCATAGATGTTATATGCGTTTTATAACCCTTAGTTGTCTCGTACGATTACCCATGGGTAAGATATGGGGTGGTGAATAGTATTCTTACTCCGTCACCACACGGAAAATGTTGTTGAATTGGTATGACAACGGCCATTATTTTATCAAAATACGAGTAGTGAAATATGTGATATAGAATGATTTTAATAAGAAAAACTAAATTCTATAATGACATGAATTCCATTCCTCGGATTCCATTCTTATTCTTATTATTTCTCACCTGATCTTGTATTGTGCTTCAAACTTAAAAATAAATTCCAAATAAATATCAACTCAAAATCAAATTCACTTCTTAGAAACAATTTTAAATGTAGTTCAAAAAATACACGTGTTTAACATAAAAATGCAATATTGTGAAGTTAGTAAGGGTGTCAGTTAGTACTTTCTATGTATGAGTCATCGACTGATCCCCTCGTGAAATGCACC
The DNA here is from genome assembly GCA_905163515.2 of Lymantria monacha. NCBI lineage: Eukaryota > Metazoa > Arthropoda > Insecta > Lepidoptera > Erebidae > Lymantria > Lymantria monacha. The sequence goes on from LR991087.1 coordinate 7,358,281, forward strand.
CCGTGTCTCTTCCACGGCTTACCCTCGATAAGGAAACGAAGGGCACAAAATTTAAATGGGAAATGCCTGGAAATGGCTGTCCTATTGTAGCACGATACCCGAAGGGGAGATATCGCGACCAATATCTCTACAACTATTAACATTGATATTTATTTTATGTGAGAATTAAAAAAGCTGTAGATACAACACGCGTATATGTTTTGATGCAATCAATTGTTTGATTAAAGCAAACATAATATCATTCTACGACCTTTAATTTTTATCGGGAATTACACGGCGATTAGATATTCAAATTCCTTTCTATTCTATATTAATAAAACTATCACATAATTTAACTTTTTTTATCCATTGATTTCTTTATTATAACTATTATGCAGTCATTTCTTTTCCTTTCTTTTTAAAAGACAACTCCCAGCGCTAAGGAAATAATTCTTGTATTGCGGGGGATTTTACAAACATATAATCTCATCATCTCAGCCCACATATATCCCACTCTTGGGCTCGGGCCTCCTCTGCAAAGGGAGGGAAATTGACCTACTATACTGCGCTGGTCAGGCGTGTTGGTATAGGGTTTTATTTAGAATTTTCCTTCTCTTCCACAGATGCCATATGCATCTTATATCCCTTAATCGTCTTTTACGATACCTAGGAGTAAGATAGTGGGTGGTAAATTGTATTCTTACTCCTTCACCACACGGAAAATATAATTTAACGGGCACATATTACAACCAGACTCAAAACAACGATTTGTGAATCACACAAAATATTTGCCCGTATTGGTATCAAAACCACTACACTGGCACGGTAGGTCGGTATCTTTACCACTTCACCGTCTGTACCAATGTACACGCAGACATTTAAGTCTAAGTATTTCTGATTATCTACAACTTCCAAGCGACTGTCATCTAAATCTCGCAAACTAAAGGAATAAACGTCAAGAAACGATTTGAGAATTAAATTAAATGTAAGAATATTTGAGGCTAGTGACTCCACATAGAAGTTGTTATAGATGTTCGTGACAGCTGGGTCCGAAGGTTTAACGTGCTCTTCGCGGTCCGAATTTCACACATCTTCAGAATTTATTTTCTATAGAACTGCTACATACGCAGATTTCCTCACAGTGTTATAACAAGCATCGTTTGTTTGTTGATCATTAGAATAAGATATATTTTCCTTCTCTTGCAAAATTTGTCTTGTTGACGAAATATGATTGTATTCTAGCGAATGAGAACAATAATTAAAATTAAATCTGCATAAAATTTTTCGTATAATGAAACAATACAATTCACCACCCCCCTATCTTACGCGTGGGTGATCGTACGTAAGGGATATTGAACGCATATAGCATTTATGGGAGAGAAGTAAAACTCGAAACAAAACCCTATACCAACACGTCTGACCAGCGTGGTATAGTAGGTCAATTACCATTCCATTATAGAGGAGGTTCGAGCCTAACTATGGGGTGTATATGCGTCGAGATGATGAAGATGATGAAATAAAATCCATTTTATAAATTTAATCAGATTTAAATTTAATGGCTAATACTTTAAAGGTTGCTTATTCGCAAGTATAAAGCTATTTTTAATACTTAGTTCTAATACTTTAATAAATATCACGTTTAATTATTTTCGTAGAAAATTGAGCGAATGCGAATATTAGGAATTACATATGCTAACGGATTAGGAATACGATGTGTCACCGCTCTTTACGTTCGGCCGCGGCAATCGTATAAACTAGCTAAGAGTCAAAACATGGGCCACAAGGTTTGTGTTAAACTCATAACACCAACTTAAATAGCCAACTCACTTGCCAAGGATTACGGCTATAGCATTACCCCCTTAGCCTATACTTATGTCCAAGATTAGATGTTAATGTTTAATGAATGGAGTTCCACTGTATAAATAAATTAATTCATCATTCTCATACTCTACTCTCCCAATTAATTGGGGTCGATACAATATGTAGTCTTCTTTCATAGTACGTATTGTAGAAGTTATTGGCAATAGTTTTATGACTGACCGACTGCTAGACGTCAACCCTCCTTGGGAATGTAATTGTTGATCAAACAGCATCAGATGGTGTTGGCCCAGGTCGTTATAATACTCTTAGTCGTCTTTTACGACATCCAAACTAAGAGTTGGTAGTATTCGTAGCCGCTACCACACAGCTAAATAAATCAATTAAATAATGGAATTGTATTTCATATAGATTACTAAAATGAATAAATTCAGGACTTCAAATCTTCTATAATAGACGATGTTTGTATACAGGGTGGAAGTGGACGGCTCCCGAAAACTAAATCAGGTGACCCTACTAGTCCTACTTGTAATGATAGGCTAGAAAAAAAATCGATTCGGATATTATTTTTTTCACAACGAATTTTAAGTTTTTTTCACATTCCATCGTATTAGGACAGTACCATGTAACGATAATTCCATAAAAACTACGTAACTTTACTCAGATGAGAAAAGACATAATCTATTCAAAACTCACGATCATATGTTCAAGAGTTCAACGACATCGCGGTGAAAAAACATCACTGTATATAACATCACTAAACTCAGAAACTATTTGACCGATCATTATGAAACTTGGTATGTAATAATACGTATTTTGTCACTGAGATTGTTTTATGCTATCTCCATTGATATCACTCGCCATTAGATGGCGCTGCGATATATCGAGTTCAATAAACAAATCAACGGGCTGGATTTGCTAGTATAAAGCAAAATTAAATAGACAAAACTTAGGTTTCTGTAATTTCACCAATATCTACACTCAGTGTCATATTGTTAAGTTTAAAATAACTTAGAAACATTTATAATAATTATCATTGAAATATTATACTCTTAGTTTGGTGTGAGCAGTGGCTTTTGTTGAGCTGAATAACTCTCTAGGTGATGCACTTTAAAGTTTTATTAAAACGCAGTCAACAACTATAAAGTATAACTTATATATAAATATATATTTGATAGAAACTATTTTAATTTATTGTGAATATATTCAATGTTTTCATCAATGTTTTCATCAATTAGACTGCACAGATGGCGTAGTGGTTAAGATACCGACCTTCCGTGCCAGTGCCGCGGGTTCGATTCCCACGCAGGAAAATACTTTGTGCGCTCCACAAAGTGTTATTCTGAGTCTGGGTGTAATTTGTCTGCGTTAATTGCATGTTTGTAAAGTCCCCCGCAATACAAGGATTATTTCCTTAGTGCAGGGAGGTGTCTTTTAAAAAAAAAAAAAAAAAAATATTATTTTTTTTATCAATTGTCCGTGTGGTGACGGAGTAAGAATACAATTCACCATCCCCCCTCCATCTCATCTGTGGGTGGTACGAGACGACTAAAGGATATAAAACGCATAACATCTATGCCAAAGAAGGAAACCTCGAAACAAAACCATATAGTATAGGGTTTTAGTTTTAGTTATAGAGCTTATACCAACACGTCTGACCAGCGTGGTAGTAGGTCAATTGCCTTCCCATTATGGAGGAGGCTCGATCCCAAGAGTGGGACGTGTATGAGCTGAGATGATGATGATGATATTCTATGTTTTTATCAAACTGCTGTTGTACTAGTAATCCGTATTTTTACCAATTTTGTGTAACGGATACATAGAAAGAGAGAGAGTGATGTTAAAAAAAGGAAGAGGTCGTAGTATTGATTTAGCTTGTAATTTCGAAATGAATATGAATAGTTGTGAATGAAATAATCACATAAAAATAATAATTTAAATTTATGGTTTTAGCTTCATATTCATCAACAATCATTTTAGCTCATATATGTCCTACTGCTGGGCTCGAACCTCCTCCAAACTAGAAGGGGAAATTGATCTATTACACCACGCTGGTCAAACGTGTTTATTTCGAGTTGCCTTCTCTAGATGCTATATGCATATTTTATCCGTTAATCACCTTTTACGATTGCCCACGGGTAAGATAGGGGTGATGAATTGTATTCTTTTTCCGTCACCACACAGAAAACTTACTTTATCAATATATACATCATCATCACAGCCCATAAATATCCCACTGTTGGGCTCGGGCCTCCCCCGGCCGCGTTAATTTCCACTCCATAGTGGGAGGGAAATTAACCTACTACACCGCGCTGATCAGACGTGTTGGTATAGGGTTTTGTTTCGAGTTTTCCTTCTCTCGCATAGATGTTATATGCGTTTTATATCCCTCAGTCGTCTCGTACGATAACCCACGGATAAGATACGGGTAATATATACAGTTATCAATAACTTTACATTATCAGTAACGATAAATTTAATAAATATACTTAAAATACGAGGCTATTAGAATAATTGGAGAACGAAAATAAGGAGTATATTCTCTTAGTTATGTTCTCTCCTTTCTTTGGCAATTAAAGAACGTAATGTCATTTAGTCAAATTTACTAACCGAAAATGTACTTCGTTACCGAGGATTTAATAAAGAACCGTGACGGAGGCGGAAGTGGGGGCGGCTGTGACGCGGATTCGTTCAACCACCACGGCCCCTGGCCCGGACGGAATACCAGTCCAAGTGCTGATGTCGCTCCTCGAGCACCTCAAGCCTCGCCTCAGGCAGCTGTACAACGCCTGTTTGGCGTCTGGACGGTACCCTGAGTGCTGCAAGGAGGGGAGGTTGGTTCTCCTGCCAAACCGGGACGGCCCTCGGATTTGCCGTCGGCCTACAGGCCCATCGTGCTCCTTGACGATGTAGGTAAGCTGCTGGAGCGCACCCTCGCTGCCCGTATCGTCCAGCATCTGAGCGAGGTGGGGCCCGATTTGTCGGACGTTCAATTCGGCTTTAGAAGGGGGCGTTCGACCATCGGGGCCCTGCTACGATTGAGGCAGACGGCCGCGGAGGCTGTCACCGGCAGAGGAGTGCTGTTGGCGGTGTCGTTGGACATCGTCAACGCATTCAATAGTCTGCCATTCAGCTGCATCAGGGTGGCGCTCCGATTTCATAGGGTGCCCTTGTACCTGAGGCGGCTGGTGGCGGACTATTTGGAGGGGTGCAGTGTCCTCTGCGCGGGTCCCGCAGGGGACATTGTGCGGACGCCCATGTCGTGCGGTGTCCCACAGGGGTCGGTTCTGAGGCCGACTCTATGGGATACCGGGTACAACTGGGCGTTGAGAGGGAGTCTCCCCCCCGGGCTGAGCATGATATGCTATGCTGACGATACGCTCGTCACAGCCCGGGGCAGGACACTCAAAGAGGCGGCGAGCCTGGCCACTCTCGGCACCGAGGAGATGGTCAGGCGAATCGAGGTGCTGGGGTTCAGGGCGGCCTTAAATAAGACGGAGGCCCTATTATTCCATGGGCCACACGTAAGGCTGCCAATCGGCACCTTGTTAGACGTCAACTCAGTCCAGATCAGTATCTAGGCCCATATAAAGTACTTGGGTCTGGTGCTCGATGGGCGATGGTGGTTCCGGGAGCATTTTCACCGAATTGCTCCCCGGCTGGTCGGCGCGGCGTCCGCCCTATCACGGCTCATGCCGAACGTGGGCGGACCCAGATTCGAGGGCCGACGGCTGTATGCGGGGGTGATGCATTCGATGGCCATGTACAGCGCACACGTGTGGGCGAGGGCTCTGAACACCCAGCTTAGGTCTGTTCTGTAGAGACCGCAGAGAGCCATGGCGGTCAGAGCCATTCGCGGGTACCGCACGGTATCGACCGAGGCGGCATGACTACTGGCCGGGACACCCCCGTGGGACCTAGAGGCGGAGATGCTCTCCGACCTCTACCGGCGGGTTACCTCAGTGCGCGACGAAGGTGGCTCCGCATCGTTGAGCGAGATAGCCACCTGGCGCGAGGACGCCCGCTGAGACGTCATCGCCCGTTGGGTTACGCGGCTGGAGAGGCCTAGACATGGTGTTGTTACCGTTGAGGCCCACCGGCCCGTACTGACGGAGTGGATGGAGCGGCGGCACGGGGTCCTCTCTTTCCGACAGGTGCAGGTGTTTTCGGGGCATGGTTGCTTCGGCAAGTACCTGCACACGGTCGTGTGAAGGGAGTGGACATCGTCCTGCCACCATTGCTGTAGTTACGTGGATACGTCGCAACATACGCTTGAGGAATGTTCGAGCTGGGACGGGCAGCTCTGCGACCTCGTCGCTATCATCGGTGCCGACCTGGCGCTGCCGGCTGTCGCGAAAGCGATGGTCGACAGCGTCAGGAACTGGGATGCGGTCGGCGCCTTCTGCGAGGCTGTCACTTCGCAGAAGGAGGCGGCGGAATAAGTCCGGGAGGATTCCCGCGACCCGGGCCGCCGCCAGCGGCCGGGGCGGCGCAGGCGCGAATATCTGCGCCTGATGCCGCTCTAACCAAGGCTTCGGGTGATCGGACTGGGGAATTGCCGATGCCCCGACGGCGAAAGATGTCGGGGCATCGACAAGAGAGGAACCCGCAAGGGTATACCGCCGGGCTGGCCACGGAAGACAAAGATCGGGTACCGGTGGCCCGCTCGCACGGCGAAGAGAGGTGTTTGCAGGGTGGGTCCATGGGGTTGCGTGCCGCCTCTTCCATCGCCCCGGGCCGATTTGCTAGGGCGCGACCACATCCATGAAGCCACCTTGAGAAGGAAAAAAAAATCAATAAAGAATACCAAGATAATTAATATACATGGCTATAAAAACTATGAATATTAGAGATTAATAAAATTCAGATCCTTAAATTAAATATCAGAGATAAATATCTGATTTGTCGTAAATAGCATTATTTTAAATTAAATCATGATCAAACCTTTGTCAAATTTAAGGCTCATGTTTATAATGGAAGTTGACCATGTGCTGTAACGCGATTAATGAATATCAATGGTACTTGTTTATATTACTTACCCAACTTTTAGGTGCAACGATTCAATTGGAAGTTGTGCTATACCGTAGCTATACCCGTACTTGGTACATTTCGAACAAAATCGTGCTTTCCTTGTTGTTCTATTTGTCTATTTGATAACAATAAAGAATATAAAACGTCATAATGAGAAAATGTTATTAATTACGAGTTTCTTATGTCTAAAGAAAGTAAAGAGAACAAGCAAATGAAAATACAAACGCTATATAATCTGCACTGAGATAACACATTTACATTGAATTAAAATCTCATTTGTTACCTGGTCCAAATGGAATTTAATAAATACATTTTTATTCACTTCAACTATGCCTGAAATATACCTCTATAGACAGAGATAAATCTTGCTGTGTGGTAGCGTCTACGAATACTTAACCAACCCTTACTTTGCCCGTGGATGTCGTAAAAGACGACTAAGAGCCTTATAACGACATAGGCCAACTCTATCTGATGCCGTTTAGTCAACGATTACATTCCCAAGGAGGATTGACATCTGGCAGGTGGCCGGTCATAAAATTATTGCCAATAACTTTTACAATATGTACTATGAAAGAAGAGTATTGTATCGACCCCAAGCAATTGGGATAAGAGTAGGAGAATGATTAGTAGTAAATCTTCACATTAAATAGTAGCATGGTCTAGTCGTTTTAAAAGTATATAAATAATTTATAAATACCCGATACGAAACGAAAAATGATGTCACAAGCGGGGTGACATCATTTTTCCCGCACCCCGGTTGTGACATCATTTTTCGTTTCGTATCGGGTATTTATAAATAATTAAGCATATTAAATGCTAAAAATTTCAGTAATTTGAGTATATAAATAACTATCAACGCAATACATAGCGCATTCATGCGAAAAAGATGTGGCAGCCGTCAAGCTGGTCATAACTATTCTTTCCTTTTTCCTTACAAATTATTATAAAATTAATAAATACGTTATAGATTCTGATATCTAAATATTATTTACTAAATCTGAACAAATCAATCCCTGATTCATCACAAGAAGGAAGAGAAACACAGCCAAATATCAAACAATAACAATTATTATCATATTAGCGTGAATGGTAATCCGTAAATGATCTGAGTTTGGGTGTACTTTACATTCTTCTTCTTCTTTTCGTATTAGCAATCAGCTACTTTGCAAGCCTTTTTACTAGTGTCGAGTTACAACTTTATTCACGTCTTTTATAACTTCATGTTAGTCATTGTCTGTCAGTAATTCAAATCGTCGCCATCAACAGTGCTATGGCCACGCTGTTAATGGTAAATTTTTGAAATTTAGATGGAAAACAAAAACGTTGTAAAGCACTTTTATATCATATTCACTACATAATTTTTCCAGTTTCGTCGCATCATATCACACAAAATGTCATAAAAATTATCTAATATACACGTTAAAACACTAAGATATCGAATATAATACAAGAGCACCAAATGACGTTTTTCGATTCCCGCCAAAAGTCCTTTATGTTCTCCAATTCATTCCATCCATCCATCAGCCCATAAACGTCCACTGTTGGACATAGGCGTCCCCACGAGAATACCATTCAATACGGTCCCGCGCCACCTACATCCAACGGTTTCCTGCGACGTTGATAATGTCGTCAGTCCTACGCTGCGTTGTCCAATTCTTGAGAACCTTTCTTCCTCAACGACTGTCGGTTCATCGAGCGATGTGACCTGCCCATTGCCACTTCAATATGCTAATTCTTCGGGCTATGTCAGTTAAACACGTTCTGCTACGGATTTCCGTGTTCCAGATTCTATTACGTAGAGAAATACCGACCATAGCCCTTTCCATAGCACGCTGCGCTGAGCGACTTTGAGCCTTTTGATGAGGCCAACATTTAGAGACCACGTTTCAGTGCCGTACGTCATCACTCTGTTCTTTAATTACATGTCCGCAAAGTCCTCCACAATACTAGGATTATTTCCTTAGTACAAGGGTGTTGTTTAAAAAAACACATGTTATAGACATTTTATAAAAACAGAGTTCTTTTATTACTTTATTTTTTAGCCAAAATAAATGTTATATTATAAATATGTCTACATACATACATATCATCACGCTATATCCCTTGCAGGGTAGGCAGAGAGAACAGAGTGCCAGAGAACTCTATCCTTGCATACTTCACTCGCTTCCTCAACATTCGTAATTCTCTTCATACACGCTCGCCGGTTTCGGAGACTCTTGACTCCACCTTCCTTCAGTACGTGACCGATCTGGTCTAGGTAAGTGAGTCTCGGAATCCCCCGGTACCTACATCCTATATCAATATATCTACAATGTTTTTAATTGATCTTTGAGTTCAAATAGTATTTGTAAATTTGTGGAGTACCTAATCTATTATTTGTAAGATGTGGAAAAATAAATAAGTTTATAGTTACAGCTTCTAGATCTCGAGTACAAAACATTAGTTTGTCATAAATGTACCATAAATATCTATTTATTCTTAGGTAATCTGGTCGTATTTTTTCTGTGAGTTATGTGTCGTTAATGTCTAACATTGGAATTTATTACGTAATCTTCTTCACGGTTCATATATGTCCTACTTTTGGGTACCAGCGTCCACAATCGAAATGGGTAATTGGCCTGATGATAGAAGGAAGGTTGGGTTTGGTTTGCATTAAAGTTTTATCAATTTGCAGGCATATTTCCTTTTTACTAAAAATAGATACGGCATCAAGCAGTATATATCAATGTTTCCCATAAAGTAACGAAGTAATTATTCACCATCACGTAGGCAAATAATACTATTAATTGCAATCAAAACTTCAAATCAAAACCTACCAACATTTCACAATTTTGATATAGTAGGTCGATTTTCTGCCTAATATTAAGAGAGCTTTTGACCAATAGTATCCATTCATCAGTCGGTAAACGTTCACTGTTGATCATAGGCCTCTCTACGAGAATGTCACTTAGAATGATCCTGTGCCACCTGCAACGGGTTCCTGTGACCTTCATAATGTCGTAAGTCCACTTAGTGGGAGATAGTCCGACGCGGTGTCGTCTGATTCGTAATCGCCACTTGAGAAACTTTCTTCTCCAATAGTAGTACGTTCGACGAGCGATGTAGCCTACCCATTGCCACTTCAACGTGCTAATTCTTCGAGCTATGACCGTTACACATATTCTTCTATGGATTTACGTATTCAAAATTTTTATCACGTAGAGAAATACCGAGTCTCTCCATAACATGCTGAGCGACTTTGAGTCCTTTTATGAAGTCAATATTTAGACCGACATACGAATAATAGTAAAATCCTAATATTATAAACAGTGTGAAATTTATATACGAATTATTGGATTATACCGTGGCGTAACATATACGTTGACGTCTTTGTCTTACATTAATTTTATGACCTCATACGATACCCAAGGGACACGAAGGGCGGCGTTACCAAAAGGACCGCACACGCTACGTTAATTTGGTCCGTAGTGAACAATTGATTTTTATTAACTTCTTTAGAATAAGCTGCACATAATATTATATTTTATAGTATAATCTTTACTACTATTAAAATGCTGGAGATTTAGATTATTTTATTGTTTATAGATTTAACCACCCACTCGATGGACTAATGACCTCATCAAGGTCGCAGGAAACCGTTGGATGCAGGTGCCACAGGACCGTTGCAGATGGCATTCTCGTGGGGAGACCTATGTCCAACAGTGGACGTTTACAGGCTGATGGATGAATGGATGGATTATAGATTTAATATAATACTTTTTTTTTATATCAAATTTCTTTATTTTTACTTTATTGAATGTTTACTAAAGAGAAAAAAAAAACATAGATATTATATTAAATATAATATTGACATCTGCTGCTACTAATATTAACAAATCTTATATTGTGCCTGTTCTCTCCGTGTGGTGACGAAGTAAGAATACAATTCACCACCCTCAATCTTACTCGTGAGTGAACGTAAGAGGCGACTAAGGGATATAAAACGCATATAACATCTACTATGCAAGAGAAGGAAAACTCAAAACAAAACCATATACCAACATGTCTAGCGTGGTTATAGTAGGTCAACTTCCCTCTTATTTTGGAGGAGGCTCGAGGTGAAGAGTGGGGCGTATATGAGCTGAGATCATGACATTGTTCCTGGGTGCTGTAAAAGACTAAAAGAGTTTAACAACCACTTAGAGTTTATTTAATGTCAACAATTGCATTCCCAAAGAGGATTGACGTCAGGCAGGTGACTGGTCATAAAAATATTGCCACAACTTTTACAGCATGTATAAAGAAAGAAGATTACATATTATGGTAGACATTTTGCAATAAATAATTGGGATAAGAGTAGGATGATGTATGATGAACTTTATCCGGCGTGAGAATCGAACCCGTGACACTTTTTTTAGCAGGTCGGTATCTTAACCATTACACCATACGCGTCATTAAAGATAATAATACATATATATCATCACGCCATATCCCTTGCAGGGTAGGCAGAGAGAATAGTGTGCCAGAGAACTCTATCCTTGCTTCACTCGCTTCCTCAACATTCATAATTCTCGTCATACACGCTTGCCGGTTTCGGAGACTCTTGACTGCATGATATGACACTCCAAAGATAATAATAATATAATGAAAAAATATATATTATTTTAATCATTAAGTGCATTAAAATAACTAAATAACTTCATTAATTATATCACAGAAAAACAAAGCACGCATATCATATACCTTCTATTCAGAAGCCTAGGTATTACCCATCTTAGTATTGTATTTAATATCATGTAGGCACGGAGCAATAAACAATATTGCCTTCATATAAAGAAGATAATGGCGTGCAATTCTGATATATTACATTGTGCAAAATGTCGGGAGTGTTGCCTTATATGTATGAAATGTAACATGCAGTTAATTTGTCTAATAGCGTTGTTAAAGCTACCCTATAGACCAATTAAAATGTTCGTTAAGTACATTTGCATAAAATGTTGTTTTAATAAATTGGTTGGTGAGTCATTTTGAATTTATGTAATTCATCGCGTATTTCTTTTTTATATAAAATATTACTCTACATAAAATATAATGCGGATTAAAAACTTATGTATGCACACATATATTATACGTAAAATGGTGTGGTAGCGGCTACGAATATTTCTGTTGACAGTTCTCTGTCTATAATCTCGGGCCGGTTTGTCCGGGGTAGTACCACACTCTCGCAGAAGATCGACACGTGAGCAGTGGCAATATGTTGCTATGCTTCGTTCAATCAGCGAGAGAGCCGGAAGCCTAACTTTCTGAGTGGGTACATGATTATTGGTAGGCAGCGGCCTAGCTATACATCTGGTATTGCAAAGGTCCAGGGGCGGCAGTAACACTTATCATTAGGTGTGCTGCTTGCTCGTTTGATACTAAGATAATAAAAAAGAAATGTCAACGTTGATAGTAGTAAGTATACAACTACAATATTGCTTGTGACTATAAAAGACAACCAAAAAAAATGTGGGTCAAAATTTAATTACTAATATTGTAGCGGGTAGATATAAATATTACAGAGGTAATAACGATGACTTGTTGAATGTGTGACACTTTAGTCTTCCCGTGACCAAGAACGCTGTAAAGCGTTCGAAACATCAGGAAATAAAAAATCAGATACAAATGCGATAGAATCCATAAAAATAGTTTTATTTAAACTAAAAAAAACTTTAAATTCAAGACATTTGGACAACTGGAGTTAAAAAACAACGAAAATATAAAATTAGTGAACTTTCCATATGGTGATGGAATAAAAATACAATTCACCACTCTCTTTCTTGGAGTTGGATTAGGGATATTCGATATACATCGATGCATCGAAAACATCGATGTTTACAATGCGATACATCGAATCGATCCGATGTTTTGAAGAGCTATCGAAATACTCGATGTATCGATGTTTTTTCATAAAACATCGAAACGATGATAACCAGTAAATGCCACAAAAAAGACCTTTTTTTTTTAGAAATCTGTTTGATAAGGGACTGTGGAATAGGTATAAATGCCACAAAAAGGACCTTTTTTTTTAGAAGTCAGTTTTATAAGGGATTGGAATAGGTATAAATGCCACAAAAAAGACCTTCTTTTTTTTTAGAAGTAACACTTTTGATATGACTTTAGAAAAAGTACTCGATGTTTAAAACCATCGATGTTTTAATCCGATACATCGAAAGACATCGATGTACAGTTTCGATTTATCGAATCGAAAAAAACATCGATGTTTTTTCAAAGTGGACACCCCTAAGTTGGATGTAGTAAAAGACGACTGAGGGGTGCAATTTTCAGATAACATCTATGCAAGAAATAGAAAGAGAAAGCAGTAAAAGTCTATATTAACCCATCTAACCGGATTCGTATGCTGTGTGGTAGCGACTACGAATACTACTAACCTTTACTTTGCTCGTGGTTGTCGTAAAAGATGACTAAGAGCCTTATAACGACTTGGGCCAACTCCAACTGATGTCGTTTGGTCAACAATTACATTTCCAAGAAGGGTTGACGTCTGGCAAGCGGCCGGTCATAAAACTATTGCCAATAACTTTTACAATATGTACTATGAAAGAAGAGTTCATATTGTATCGACCCCAAGTAATTGGGATAAGAGTAGGAGAATGATGAACGGCTTGGTAAAATAAGTCAATTTTGCTCCTATTATAAAGTATACTCGAATCCACATATACGAATGGAGATACATATACAATGACGAACTTTAATAGCATTGGTTATCAAATTACTAATTGCAATTTCATTTCATATTTTTTTTAGATTTAAAAAACATATGCAATATGTGGTCGATTAATTTATGTAAATTAACCGTTTTAAAATATGCCCGGTCGAGGCCATGTCAAGTTATATTCGAGGTGGCTATTCCAACTTGTTTGACCCGTCAGAAACCTCACCGCTATTCTGATTAACAAAACTTTACGGCCTCCCAGTCGACACTTTCATAAATGTCCTGAATTTAAAGTTTCCAACTAAATAATATAACTATACAAGTTTTAAGGATATAGACATATGTTAAACATGTTTATATACTCGTATATATATATATATATATATATATATATATATATATATATATATATATATATATATTACTAGCTTCTGCCCGCGGCTTCGCCCGCGTAAAAGGTTACTTTCCTAAAGTTTTTGATCCCCTATTTTTATTTTTGACCGTCGGTAATACAGTGCAACGGTATTACAATACTCAGGGTTGGAACTTCATTACTGGACTGCTAGATGGCGTTGAAGAAGCTAGATTTTGAGATTTTTTGACAAACAATTTTTTTATTTTTCATATAAAAATTTTGATTTTCTTTTTTAATAAAAAGTATCCTATGTTACTTTTAATACCTCCAAGAATATGTGTACAATGTTTCATGATGATCGGTTGAGTAGTTTTAGCGTGAACGCGTAACAAACAAACTTACATTCACATTTATATATTAGTAGGGATTTATACCACGTGTATGAATAAAGAAAAGAGTTATAACTTATTTCTTACTCTTCTCACAGCCTTTATCTGAATGAATAAAATGCCTGGAATGAGAATGTATTATAATTGAAGTGAAACTTCTTTGTCGACGTATGGGAGAAGTAAAAATTGTAACATTTTTCTGTTACGCGCCATCTTTATTTCTACGTCACATTTTTCCGTTACGCGTCATATTTATTTTGAAGTGAAATTTATTTGCACTCATGAGGTTAAAATTTTTACAGATGATACGTGACCCACGAAACGCTGCACAAGAGAGAGAGAGATAATACACGCTATTAGTTGATGTATGTAAAGGAGATTTAATAAATATTTTGACAAAGTTTCACTTCTGATATGTGTACACGAAATTGAGGTAAGATGGTGACCAACAAATGCCATTCTAAACACATGTAAAAAAATGTAAATTGCATTTTTTAAAATCGATGGAAGCACCACCTACTTCAACAATCGATAATCTAAATCATCATTTCAATACATCTCAAATCATAGAAAATATTATCAAAATCAAATTTAGAAGTTCTGTCACATATGTATAGAAGAATTTTATATATAAATACTAGCAGACCAGGCCACGCGTTGCTGTGGCTTAGGTTAGCCTCAGTAAGGGCGGACGGAGCTCCCGCGTTTCCGCGGTGGGCTGTAGGTCGTCTTGATAGGGACCTACTGGCGGAGGCGGCCATCGTTCACACGTGGCTGTCCTCACCGCCCCCAGCGGACGGAGTGGACGCTGAGGCTGTCCGCATCCGCAGTGCGTTAACGCAGATCTGCGATGCGGCCATGCCCAGGGTGCGGCGTCTACCTCCGAGGCAGGGGGTCTACTGGTGGTCCCCAAGACTGGCGGACCTTCGCGCGGCGTGTATCAGTGCCCGAAGGTCCTACACCCGCAGCCGGCGGCGTCACCGCGACGCTGAGCGGGAGGGCCAGCTGTACGAGGCGTACTGCAGTGCGCGGACTGCCTTTCGGCTGGCCATCCGAGCCGCCAAGGATGCGAGTTGGCAGGAGATGTTGGACGGTCTCGACCGTGACCCCTGGGGTCGCCCGTATCGCGCGTCGCTGAACAAGCTTCGCGCGCAGGGCCCCCCCCTCACCGAGACCCTCCAGCCCGACTTCCTCTGTATGGTGATCGATATCATTGGCAAAGGTCCATGGGCGGCAGTGACACTTACCATCAGGTGTGCTGTCTGCTCGTTTGCCGCCATAAGCAATAAAAAAAAAAAAAAAAAAAAAAAAAAAGCCGGGACGGCCTCCGGATTTGCCGTCGGCCTACAGGCCCATCGTGCTTCTCGACGATGTGGGTAAGCTGCTGGAGCGTGTCCTTGCTGCCCGCATCGTCCGACACTTGGAGGAGGTGGGGCCCGATCTGTCGGACGCTCAATATGGGTTTAGGAGGGGGCGTTCGACCATCGGGGCCCTGCTACGCCTGAGGCAAACGGCCGCGGAGGCTGTCGCCGGCAAGGGAGTGCTGTTGGCGGTGTCGTTGGACATCGCCAACGCATTCAATAGTCTGCCATTCAGCTGCATCAGGGAGGCGCTCCGGTTCCATGGAGTGCCCCTGTACCTCAGGCGGCTGGTGGCAGACTATTTGGAGGGGCGCAGTATCCTCTGCGCGGGTCCCGCAGGGGACATTGTGCGGACGCCCATGTCGTGCGGTGTTCCACAGGGGTCGGTTCTGGGGCCGACTCTGTGGGACATCGGGTACGACTGGGCGTTGAGAGGGAGTCTCCCCCCCGGGCTGAGCTTGGTGTGCTATGCTGACGACACGCTCGTCACAGCCCGGGGCAGGACACTCGATGGGGCGGCGAGCCTGGCCACTCTCGGCACCGAGGAGATGGTCAGGCGAATCGAGGCGCTGGGGCTCAGGGTGGCCTTAAATAAGACGGAGGCCCTATTATTCCATGGGCCACGCGTAAGGCTGCCAACCGGCGCCTCGTTAGTCGTCAACTCCATCCAGATCAACATCCAGGCCCATATGAAGTACTTGGGTCTGGTGCTCGACGGGCGATGGTGGTTCCGGGAGCATTTCCGACAGATTGCTCCCCAGCTGGTCGGCGCGGCGTCCACCCTTTCTCGGCTCATGCCGAATGTGGGCGGACCCAGTTTCGAGGGCCGACGGCTGTATGCGGGGGTCATCCGCTCGATGGCCATGTACGGCGCACCCGTGTGGGCGAGGGCTCTGAACGCCCAGCTCAGGGCGGTTCTGTGGAGGCCACAGAGAGCCATGGCGGTCAGAGCCATTCGCGGGTATCGCACGGTGTCGACAGAGGCGGCGTGCCTATTGGCCGGGACACCCCCGTGGGACCTAGAGGCGGAGATGCTCTCCGACCTCTACCGGCGGGTTACCTCAGTGCGCGAGGAGGGTGGCTACCCATCGTTGAGCGAGATAGCCACCTGGCGCGAGGACGCCCGCCGAGACGTCATCGCCCGTTGGGTTACGCGGCTGGAGAGGCCTAGACACGGTATCGTGACCGTCGAGGCCTTTCGGCCCGTATTGATGAAATGGATGGAGCGGCGGCACGGGGTCCTCACCTTCCGACTGGTGCAGGTGTTGACGGGGCACGGGTGCTTCGGGAAATACCTGCACACGGTCGTGTACAGGGAGTGGACTCCAGGCTGCCATCATTGCAGTAGTGGCGAGGACACGGCGCAACATACGCTCGAGGAATGCTCGGGCTGGGACGGGCAGCGCCGTGACCTCGTCGCTATTATCGGTGCCGACCTGGCGCTGCCGGCTGTCGCGAGGGCGATGGTCGACAGCGTCAGGAATTGGGACGCGGTCGCCGCCTTCTGCGAGGCTGTCATCTCGCGGAAGGAGGCGGCGGAACGAGTCAGGGAGGACTCCCGCGACCCGGGCCGCCGCCAGCGGCCGGGGCGGCGCAGGCGCGAATACCTGCGCCTGATGCCGCCCTAACCCAGGCCTCGGGTGATCGGACCGGGGAATTGTCCGGTCACCCGACGCGAGGCCACCGCGTGAGGGCGACGCCCCGACGGCGAATTCTGTCGGGGCGCCGACGAGAGGGACCCGCGAGGGTAAACCGCCGAGCGGACCACCGAAGACAAAGATCGGGTACCGGTGGTCCGCTCGCACGGCGAAGAGAGAGGATTTTACGGTGGGTCTATGGGGTCACGCGCCGCCTTCTCCGTCACCCCGGACCGATTCGGCGGGGCGAGACGCACCCATAGCCTACCAATAAAAAAAAAAAAAAAA
The DNA here is from genome assembly GCA_905163515.2 of Lymantria monacha. Lineage (NCBI taxonomy): Eukaryota > Metazoa > Arthropoda > Insecta > Lepidoptera > Erebidae > Lymantria > Lymantria monacha. The sequence continues at coordinate 7,375,833 of LR991087.1, forward strand.
AAAAAGGTTAGCCTCAGTAACACTTTTTGTTTATTCTAACAAATTTTAGCTTATATGAAGCGTTTTTACATTTAACATAGCGCCATCTATTAAATACTTACTGAATCCAGTCAACAGATTCCGCCATCTTTTAAAATCCTTTTGATATAACATATGATTTTGACTGTCAAATATTAGACATATAATTTGCAATAAAATAATATTACTATAAATTGAGATTTAAGCTATCCTATCTTTTAAGTTGGATCAAACTACACTTGCTGTGCAAATTTGGTTAAAATCGGTTAAGTACTTTATGAGTCCATCGCGGACAAACAACGTGACACGTAATTTATATATATTAAGATTTAAAAACGTGGTTGGAAACCTCTAGATATAAAATAACATTTTTTTTAAATAAAACTTTCCATCGATTGTGTTTTAGCAAATTTTTACACTGTCAAATACATTAAAATCTAGTGCTATGTTTATCTCTATACATAAATCCTTCGTATATTTATCCCCACAGAAAGGCATTCTGATTGTATTTGATGAGCATTGATTCAGTTATACTACTTCAGATTTCTTACGAGTTACAACCAGTATCGTCCTGCATACACTATTGTAAATACAAGTTTACAAATATTTTACGGTATTCCATAATATATTTATAACTAGATTTTCGTATACTATATTTTATTGAACGTTCATTATCATAAGTCCCACTGCCAGACCTTCCTTCACATCAGCATCATCATTCTCCTGCTCTTATCCCAATTACTTGGGGTCGACATAATATGTACTCAGCTTCCATCGTACATATTGCAAAAAGTTATTGGCTATAGTTTTATGACCAGCCGCCTGCCTGACATCAACCCTCCTTGAGAATGTAATTGTTGACCAAACGGCATCAGATGGAGTTGGCCCAAGTTGGTATTAAGCTCTTAGTCATCTTTTACGACATTCACAAGCGAAGTCAGGTTGGTAGTATTCTTAGACGCTACCACACAGCATCGGCTGTAATATCATCAGCACAGAGCTTCCTTCACAATAAGAGAGAAATTGACTACTATGGGGCGCTGGTCAAATAGGTTGATACGGTTTTATTTCAAGTCTTCTACTCTTAATCAAATATTATATGCATATTATATCCCTTAGTCGTTCTTTGCAATCTCCACGGTCAAGATAGGGGATGGTGAATTTTGTTCTTACGGACTTGTTCTCACATGGAAATGTTCATATTTGTATTTTACTTAATAGCATATAAATTATTTAAGAATAACCACTGAACAAGTAGGCAAGGTATATCGGGATCCGGACTTCAGTAATATATACAATATTTTTTAATACATCAGTCAAGAACCGCTTCATACCCGTGGGTATTATAAAAAATACTGAAGAATGCAATAGACAGATATCATTTATACAAGACAAGGGAAAATTGATATACAATTCCATACCAATCTATCTGACCAGCAAATGGATTGGACCAATTAAGATCAATTTCCCTCTTATTATAGAGGCTTGCACCCAACAGTGGAGCGTATATAGGCTGAGAAGAAGAATATTTAGAAGAAAAGCCATGAAGTTTTAATATGGAGAGTCCAGTGTAACACCGTCACTCCCATTTGGGGCCGTCCATTAATCACGTGAGGTTTGAAATGGGGGAAGGGGTTTAACAAAAATCACGAAATATCACAAGGGGGATGGGGGTTGTAGTAAGATATCACGTTTATTTATTTTTTCGTCAAACGCTGCGATTTCTGAACTGAAAAGCGGCGTGTAGTGTTACTTTGACTTGCCGTTGCCAGGCAATGAACGAAATTTAAAGTAGATGATCTGTGTAAAGACCTTTTTGCGAAGTATAAAAAAGCAAAAAAACCGAGAATATAATGAGCTGTGGGCTACTTCTTTATAGGTACTAAAAATTCACGTGATGTTGACGGGGGAGGGGGGGGTCATAGTCTTAAACCTCACCACGTATCACCCTTGGTGATGGGAGGGGGGGTTGTAAAATGCTAAAAAAAAGATTACGTGATTTATGGACGTCCCCTTTCCTCGGATTAAAAACGTCAATAGCACGTACGTACCATCTGCATAGCAGTATATTTGTCTCTAAACTACGCTATCTCTCTGTAAATATTATTCTATTTTTATATTTTCACTGAAGTTACATATTTCTATTCCAATTTTTAACTCAATTTGTTGCGATCAAATTCAATTTGTTAAAATTCGATCTCATGCTTGCAAAGTTGAATAAAACGTTATAATTGCTATAAAATAATTCAATAAACGCAATTCAATCAAGGAAGTTTAAATTACAAAAACTTAATTTATATTTTTCAAAATGTAATAAATGTTATTTTGAACCAAAGCTGTTGAATAAATAGAAAAGTTGCCTTCTTAAATGATAATATATTAATATATTCTTCATCATCATCATCTCAGCTCATATATGTCCCACTGTTGGGCTCGAGCCTCCTTCATAACGGGAGGGTAATTGACCTACTATAATACACTGGTCAGATGTGTTGGTATAGGGTTTTGTTTCGAGTTTTCCTTCTCTCGCATAAATGTTATATATGTACGTTTTATATCCCTTAGTCGTCTCGTATGATCACGACACGGGTAAGATAGGGGGTGGTAAATTGTATTCTTACTTGGTTACCACACGGAAACGTAAACGTAACGTATTTTACTAATTTAAAATTAGACTTAAAGTTAATTTATTTCGTAATTAGAAAATATCACTCCATTATAATATCTATTAAAATAGCTATTATTTTACAAAAAAAAAACTAATCGTAGTTCTATTTTTTATTACTTCACTGATATAATAGACAATTATAGAAATTATGATGACCAGTGCTTTAATGGTTACGGGATGGTCTAAATACCGATCACCCGTGCCGAGTGCCAAGAGTTCGGTCACACGCTAGAAAATTCTTTGTCTGATTCACAAATTTTTGTTCTAATCTGCTCCACAAATGGCGTAGTGGTTAAGATACCAACCTTTCTTACCAGTGCCTTGGGTTCGATTCCTACGCAGGACAACACTTTGTGCGATCCACAAAGCGTTTTTCTGAGTCTGGGTGTATTTTTTCTGCGTTAATTGCATCTTTGTAAAGTACTCCAAGATTAGTTCCCTAGTGCAGGGTGGTGTATTTAAAAAAAAATAGAAAAAAAAATGAGTATAATTCGTTTTTGTTTCCATTAATTAGTTATATATTTGTTAAATTCCCCACGACACAGTGATATATTTCTTTGATAAAAAAAACTTTCAAAGACAAACAATAGCACTTAATTGCTGAGATTACGTGCGCCTCCACAAGCTTCAGTTAATTTTAATGGCAAAGAAATACAGCGCGATCCGCATCGTGAACAACGCACAAGTAACTAAGCCATTACTCGACCGTCTCGTTTGTATCAAGTTGAATCTTTTATAAAGACGAGGCGTGTCCCAGAGACGCGGCGCCGGCTCTAATGATGATTTACTCGTACGAGTTCCCACGGGCGATGTAATTTTCCCTTAGTAAGACTAGACTATACGCACAACATTCTGTTGTTCGAACTAAAGTGAAAACAAATGAAGAAACGCCTCCGCTTAATCATTCATTCCCGCACCGCGTGATGCGTCTTCATTGAGATTTATTTTGCCTTTTATCGGTCAACCGTTGGAGGCAGTTACTTATTACAACGAACCTTACCTACGCACATAATTTACTTTGTTCATAGATATTTATCTTGCGCGTAGTCTCCTAGGGAAAAAAATAAGACTGGCATTTTATGCTTGTGATAAATAAGTGGACATTTTAATCAGACGCTGTATAATAATATATTTATTTAAGTATTAGCTTTTATCTACGACTTTGTCTGCTTAGAAATCATATATGAGGTCCCATTTAAATGTCAATTACATTATTTGTTTTTTTTTTTTTTTTTTTTTTTTTTTTTTTTGGGTGAAAAGTATTGACCACCGAAGACAAAGATCGGGTACCGGTGGTCCGCTCGCACGGCGAAGAGAGAGGATTTTACGGTGGGTCTATGGGGTCACGCGCCGCCTTCTCCGTCACCCCGGACCGATTTGGCGGGGCGAGACGCACCCGTAGCCCACCAATAAAAAAAAATAAAAAAAAAAAAAAAAAAAAGGGTGAAAAGTATTATAGCAAAATTCATCCCCTCTTTTACATACTTAGGGAATATGTACTCTGCTACCGACGACAAAGACGAGGTTCCGATGGCCCACTCGCACGGACATGACTAGAACATAGTCCTACACAAAATAAAGGGATTATGTACTCTGAAGGCTGCTCTTCAGAGTATACCTTTTGAGTCTCTATATTACAAAGATAAAACGATTTCTAGTACTCAGCTATGTCAATTTTCAATTCATTAAGAGCTCAGTTAAAATTATCGCCACAAAATATCACATGTATACCCACCTCAACTGTAAATTTCAGGACGACGGAGGGCGGCATGTGGCTTCATAACCTGGTGAATTACCTCTTCATCGCCTTTTAGACTAGTATGCCCTGGTGGTCCAATACCGATTTGAAATCTATGGTCCGCTCCTATTTATACCCTTAGAGGTGACAAATGCTCAAACACGCATTTTTTTAATTCAACTAAAGAGTATTATATATTTATTATTTATATTTATACGTTTCGCTCACTTTTATGTTTAATTTTGTAAAAATCTTTTTTAGTGTGTATCTACGTTACAAAAGTAACAAAACTTCATGTTTCTACTTTCATTAGTTTCACTTATTAATAAAGTTACTCTTCAATGTTTGCAGTAACTTATTTATGCTTATAGTCACGGCTACATGCATTAATAACATTATAGCAAGTAACAAACTTTCCATGTGGTGACGGGGTAAGAATACAATTCACCACCTATCTTACTCGTGGGTGATCGTACGAGACGACTAAGGGATATAAAACGCATATAATATCTATGCGAGAGAAGGTAACCTCGAAACAAAACCCTATAACCAATACGTCTGACCAGCGTGGTATAGTAGATCAATTACCCCCCATTATGAAGGAGGCTCAAGTCCAACAGTGAGACATATCGCTAGCTCAGAAGAATAGTGTCACAACTCTAAAAATTACAATTTTCATTATATTTAAATTTTTGATGGTGGAAGGGTGTTAATATTATAAGTTCACCATATCAACTCTTCATCGTCATTCTTAAGGATATTATGCTGATGTTCGTGCTTTTGGAATCGCTACTGAACCGAGCTGAAAAAAAGAAAATACTTATTTTGACCCTCCTGACAAATTTTGCTATTTTGAATTGTGACACTATTCTTCTGAGCAGGCGATATATGAGCTGAAATGAAGTAACAAATTAATTACGTTAGAATGTAAAATTATTTTTGTTACAATTCAATTATCAGATAAATCTTATATGTCAGATAAAACATAAATATGGCTAGATATAAAAGTGAAGTTCCCCTGTGGTGACAGTTTAAGTATACAATGTGTCAACCCTTAATTTCCCGTGGGAGCCGTGAAAATCGGCTGAGGAAACACCAGGAGAATGGGTAGTAGTACTCTCTTGAGGAACTTAAAGCAACTAAGATTGCCAACGTACTTGCCTAACCTAACGATTACGATATTCTCCTCCTTTCGAGGGAAAGTCTACATTTAACAGTGGACATGGAAAGGTAGGTAGAGATTTAAAACTGAAGCAATTAAACTGTTCATAAAACTGTAATATGAACTGTTTAGGATCTATTTTATAGTTTTTTTTTCATATTTTCCATGTGGTGACAGAGTAAGAATATAATTTACCAATCCCATCATCAATTACCATCTTACTCGTGGGTGATCGTAAGAGACGACTAAGGGATATAAAATTCATATAACATTTTAATGCATATAGCAAAGAAAACTCAAAACAAAATTCTATACCAACACGTCTGACCAGCGTGGTATATGTAAATATATAGTAAATCAATTTCCCTCCCATTACGGAGGAGGCTTGAGCCCAACAGTGGCACATATATTTTTTGTTTTTTTTTTTATTATTGTTTATGGTGGCAAACGAACAGATAGGATACCTAATGGTAAGTGTCACTACCACCCATGTACCTTTGTATTGCAAAAGTCCATAGGTATAGCTAAGCCGGTGCCTACCAATAAAAACCCCAAACCCACCCCAGTTGGGCATCCGGATATATGAGCTGAGATGATGATTTCATAATTTGGTAAAGCTCTAATATTATTAGCGTCACTGTTATTACTTACAACATTTAAATTCTACTTTTACATTACTCATGAGTGTCATAAAAGATTATTAACAAGTTTACCAAGTCTAGTTCAAAAACTTTTTTTTTTTTTTTTTTTTCGCAATGTGGGACCATGGATGTGGTCGCGCCCCGGCAAATCGGCCCGGGGCGACGGAAGAGGCGGCGCGCAACCCCATGGACCCACCCTGCAAACACCTCTCTTCGCCGTGCGAGCGGACCACCGGTACCCGATCTTTGTCTTCGGTGGCCCGCCCGGCGATATACCCTCTCGGGTTCCTCTCTCGTCGACGCCCCAACAGCTTTTTCGCCCTCACGCGGTGGCCTCACTTCGGGTGACCAGACAATTCCCCGGTCCGATCACCCGAAGCCTCGGTTAGGGCGGCATCAGGCGCAGATACTCGCGCATGCGCCGCCCCGGCCGTCTAGTTCGATACCTGGACTAACTGCATATGATATCAACTGAACAACGGACAACAATTACGGTTAACATTTGCAACATGACATTAGACAGGTGGCTGGTCATAAAACTATTGCGAAAACTTTTGCAATATGTACAATGGAAGCGGTGAATATATTGTGTAGATCCCAAGTAAGTGCAACATAAAAATGATATTCAAAAACTGATAACTTAATACTTTGTAGGTATACAGACCACAAAATTTACTATAGTTATTTCTCGTTCTATTTCATCAAGGACTCCTTCTAGCTAACTACAAGATTTATGTACTTTCGGTTTCTTTTTTACACTATTAATGTTTATATTAAATAATTTGTTTCTTTTATTTAAGCTATTCTATATCATTCCGTGTGGTGATGGAGTAAGAATACAATTCACTACCCACTATCTTACCCGTGGGTGATCGTATGAGACGACTAAAGGATATAAAACCCATATAACATCTATGCGAGAGAAGTAAAACTCGAAACAAAACCCTATACCAACACGTCTGACCAGTGTGGGTCAATTGCCCTCCCATTAAGGGCCTCGAGGCCAACAGTGGGACGTATATGGGCTGTGATGATATCTTTATTGTTGTTAGATATCAACGACTATATTGTGCGCGCCCGTCAGAATATTGACGGTGCAGTATCGTGTCAACCTGTACCATAAGCTGAGACGGGCACCATATTTTGGTCTCGTACATATTGGACTATTTGTTTTAGTTAGTATTCATTTCTTTCGTTGCTGTCTATGTGTAAGGTTTACAAAATAAAATTTCTTTCTTGCTTCTATAATGACTAGTATAGTTTAATATTATTATTATAATAGATATTACAAATAGTATTATTTTTAGAAGAAAAACACTTCGGGCCCAACTCAATAAGCCATCTATTACGAAAATAAATAAGTGCATTTGTTACGTATTGATTTGAGATTTTCAATGTTGTTTGTTTTGCAATTGAGTTCAAACTTTACACAGTTGGTGCACTGGTGAAACTTTTTGTCACAAAAAGAACCAGCAAGTAGAGGTAAGTGTTGAAATTGGAAGGAAAATCAAAATGTTGACATTTTGTTGAAATTAGTTGCACCTATAGTAACGGATTTAGATTATATTGCCTTGGAACTCTTTTTTTTTTTAGCAGCTATCATTAGAAGACCTTCAATAATCAACATCACAAGAAGAGAAGGATAACTTAAGACAGAAATTAACGGCAACCTTTCTATCTGGCGTGGTATCCAAGTAAAATTTTCATATTCCGTATGCAACAACTTTTAAGAATTGTATTCTTTCACTGCCACCACCGAATTACGGTATGAAATATTAATATTGATGAAAATGCAACTCATTTTACTAGGTTTGCACTTCCTCCACAACGGGAGAGAGATTTGACCTACTATATCACGGTGGTCAGACAAGTTAGTTAAGGTTCATTTCGAGTTTCTCCTTCTTATTCTTAGAAGTTATTTACAAATTGTATTCTTTAGTAATCTTTTATGATACCAGTGAGCAAGAAAATAGATAATAAATTGTATTCTTTCACTGCCACCAACAAATTACGGTATGAAATATTAATATTAATGAAAATGTAAGATATTTCATACCAACAAAGCTTTGAGCTTTGAAATTATTTCTCTATATATGAATTCGACAGAATAGGTGCGAATATGTAGATACGAATATGTGTTGTACATGTTATTTTTCTTTTATTGAGTCGAGGCTGATTCGAGGGTGCGTACACGGGGTACACAAACTGGCCACCCACTTTAATTAACGCTGTCCCAAAGCGAATATTAAACTGTTCGCAAATAGAATTATTTGTCCATATGTCGGCTGTGTTATATCAACTGAAGCTATACTAATACCCCCACGTAATATGTTAGGTATGCATTATGTCTCCATCTCTTACTTTCTCAAAGGAATCATAAAAATCAGCTAAGGGAAGTAGCAGAAGCGGTCTTTGAAATATTTTAAAATGCCAACTACAATCATCAAACTGCTTATTAAGCATGTAGTTTTAGTCATTATTTTCCCCTTCGTGGGGAGGTCTTTCTCCAATAGAGAACTTTAATAGCCTAAAGGAACTATAGTATATGAATTTAACTCCACATTAACAACTTTTTTTGTACACTAATCCCATCACACACTATTATCGCTGTAACTTGTGTAAGCCAGGATCCACAATGAGCGCCATAAATAACACACCAAGGTTTAACCCTTAGGAAGTCCCGCGATACGCTTTCAATTGTCTTGGGATCCGCAACAAATTTAATTAGAAGAGGAAAACACGAGAATTTGGTAATCCTTTCATTTCCATGAAGAAAATTTACTAATAAGTGTTTTTATAAGACTATATAGGTATTATTATTATTGTGGTAGGACCACGCTGTGGACAGTTCTCTGTCTACAGCCGCGGGCCGGTCCGTCCGGGGTAGTACCACACTCTCGCAGAAGATCGACGTCTGAGTAATAGCAATGTGCTATTGCGCTTCGTTCGGTGAGCGAGAGAGCCGGAAGCCTAACTGGGGTGGGTTCAGGGTTGTATTGGTAGGCAGCGGCCTAGCTATACCATTGGCAAAGGTCCATGGGCGGCAGTGACACTTACCATCAGGTGTGCTGTCTGCTCGTTTGCCGCCATAAGCAATAAAAAAAAAAAAAAAAAAAAAAATATATAGGTTGCAAAAAACGTAGCAGTTTTGTTGTGTTTACCAGATATTAAGTTTTCTTCATAATAAGTGTACAATCTAGTAATGGAATGATGTCTAGTGGAATAAGTTCGTGCCACCGAAGTCAAAGAATTGGCTCTGGTGGACCGGTTTTTATAGGCAGCGAAGAATAATAAGGTAAGGGTATATGTAGCCCCACTACGTAGTTCATTTAACTCTTTCTTCTTTCCCAAAAAAATATAATACTGTAATCACCACTAATCACTTAGCAGGTAGGTTGACGTCCATACTTGGTGTTAATAAATTTATTAAGACAAAGTAATCCGCCTTTTAAATATCTATAATTTATATATATAAACCTTTAAGTTTTCTTGCTGGAATTAGCTTAGTGTAGCCCCGTTCTGATCTGGTGGTAGCTTATTATTTTTGTCATGTTTTAAATTAATAAATTATCATAATGTATAAAAATCTATAATTTATTGTTTAATAATAACTAAACAAAAACAATATCATTGATATTTTATATAAACTCACTTTCTTTTTCTAAGTAAATATAGAATCTTCATCACTCAATCATTTTCTTTTTGGACTGATAATTAATTTGTCAAAACTGTGGATCAAAATTTAATAACTAGGTAATGCTATAGGGGTTAGATTAAAACCTCTGTAATAACAACAACGTATTGGATGTGACACACCTGGCCACCCCGTAACCATGAACATTGAATCGTTCTAAATATTCGGCAATTAAAAATCAAAAACAACCGCGATAAACTCCGAAAAAAAAAACAGTTTTATTTTAAGAGCATTATTCTTACTAGAAACAGCGGTTTTACTCAACTTTTAATACATACATAGCCTCACGCCTGTTTCCTAGAGGGGTAGGCAAAGACTACGGATTGCCACAAACCACGATCCTGACATACCTCCATCGCTTCATTCACACTCATCACAGTCTTCATGCATGCTCTACGATTACGCGTACTCTTAATTCTGACCTTTATCAACTTTTAATACTGCTAAAATTCAAGCAAAAAGAAAGAGTCAAGAATCTTCCTAATGTCAACATATTTTATAGTGGTAGGGCCACATTTTTGACAGCTTTCTGCCTACAGTCATTGGCCGGTGAGCCTGTCCTTCTGAAGTTGTACCACTCTCGCAGAAAATCGTTATCTAAGCAGTGGCAATATGCTGTTGCGATACGTTCGGTGAGCGAGAGGGTTGAAAGTCCAACTTTCTGGGTGGGCTTTCGTTAGTAGCCACAGCCTAACTGTAGCTCTGGTATCGCATAGGTCCATAAGGGCAGTAACACTTACCATGAGCCACTATAAGCAACAAAAAAGAAATATTGAAATGTGATAAAAAAAAACAACCAAAAAAATTAACAGCGTTTGTCTTTTTTAATAAACATAGTACATATTTAATTGGCTGATTTTTATACATTCAATTAGTGAGTTACATGTGACAGTAAAATTTAACGTTCAGTAATGTTATTAATAAAAGTCCTAGGATTAGTTTTTGAACGAGATGAAAATATCTTACATACATACATACATATCATCACGCCATATCCCTTGCAGGGTAGGCAGAGAGAACAGAGTGCCAGAGAACTCTATCTCTGCATACTTCACTCGCTTCCTCAACATTCATAATTCTCTTCACACATGCTCGCCGGTTTCGGAGACTCTTGACTCCACCTTCCTTCAGTACCTGACCGATCTGGTCTAGGTAGGTTAGTCTCGGTCTCCCTCGGTACCTACATCCTTCCACTTTCGCATTGTATATCTTCTTAACCAGACGTTCGTTCGGCATTCTTTCCACATGTCCGAACCATCGGAGCATTCCCTTTCGCATCTTTACACCAATACTCTCTTTCATACCTACTCGCTCTCTTACGTCGTCGTTACGAATACGGTCGGTCAGCCTAACTCCACAGATTTTCCGAAGAGATCGCATTTCGACCGCATTAATTTTACTTTCATACTCTTTTCTGCATACCCAACTCTCGCTTCCATACAGTAATGTTGGGACAAGCACTGCGTTATGTATTTACACGTGCCTTCTGGCTGAGTTGGTGGCTGCCGAGAAGTTGCCCCAACGCTCCGTTCACTCTATTTCCCGCATTCACTCTTCGCTCTATATCAGTGGTGTACCGTCCATCTCGGCTAAATCCACATCCAAGATATACAAATTCATCCACTTGCTCTAGTACATCATTACCTATTGTTACTCTTACATCTGTTCTGTAAATATCTTCCTTTAAAAGTTTTATGTGCAGGGAGATAGACCAGGCCACATTTTTATATATTTCTAAAACGTACTATAATATTTACATAACGTCTTCTAAATAATATGGATATCTTTTTATTATACATCAAAAAACTTCGAACGCTTCCAAATTATTAAGCTAACGACATCTAGTAAAAAATCTTGGAACTTTTTATGTGGCGCGAGCATCTGCAAATGAAATAATTTAAGCAGCTGTACACTAGAATGTGGTACAAGACAAAACTTATGTTAACTTCGACCAAAGTCAATGTTTGAATTTCAAATTTACTTTTGATACTGTGATTAAATATTATTTGAATATTGGCTGTTCTATATACATAGACTAGATAAATGGTAGATATATTTGTTTTTAGAGTGATAACTTTGTCCATCCATCCATTAGATCATTCATCCACCGGCCGTTTGCCTGACGTTAATCCTCTTTGGGAATATAAATGTTTATTAAAGAGCATTAGATGAAGTTGGCTTATGTCTGTATAAAAATCTTTGTCGTGTTCTAGGACACCCACGAGCAATGGTAATCTAGTACTCGTAACCTCGGGTTGAGAGCTCTCAGCGCTCACCTATAGTCTGATTAAAATTGTCATAGCCATCTGAACCTAACAACTAAGACACACAAAAAAATAAAAAAAGTACTCGTAACCGCTACCACGCAGGAAAAATATTCTATTTTTAAAATTTAATTAAACTGTGTGGTAGCGGCTACGAATACTACCAACCTTTACTTTGTTCGTGGATATCGTGAAAGACGACTAAAAGCCTTATAACGACCTGGGCCAACTTCATCTGATGCCGATTGGCCAACAATTGCATTCCCAAGGAGGATTGACGTCTGGCAGGCGGTGGCTATAAAACCATTGCCAATAACTTTTACTATGAAAGAAGAGTACATATTGTATCGACCCCAAGTAATTAGGATAAGAGTAGGAGAATGATGATTATAATGATTAATTAATTCCCAAAAACACATACCCGTTTAGTCTTTCAAGCAATAGATAAGTGGAGGCTTAGTCCCAGATGATAATCAACGAGCTTGTTATCGCTAACTAAACACAGTACTAAAAGCCGAGATGACTGCTATGATATATATGTACATACTCCCGGACCGATTAGCGGGTTTGACGTGGCGTAGCCCACCGCCAAAAGAAAAAAAAAATGATATGTACATATTGATATACATATACCTATATGAATATGCGGATTTCTTTTTATTTTATATTACGCATTAAGTATTAATTCATTTAGTTTCTTTTATTTAAGCTCTTTATTTATTCTATTTTCGTTTTCTTTCTAAATATTATATCCGTGTGATGGAGTAAGAATACAATTCACCACCCCCTATCTTACCCATGGGTGATCGTACGAGGCAACTAAGGGATATAAACACATGTTATATGCGTTTATATCCCTAGCAAGAGAAGGATATCTATGCAAGAGAAGGAAAATTGGTATAGTAGGTCAATTTCTCTCTTTTTTGGAAGAAGTTCGAACCCAATAGTGGGACGTATATGAGCTGAGATTAATAACATTGAATACATAATACATGCAAGCTAGCACAGTATATAAACATAAGTAATACTTAAAAATAGTATATAAATTAATAACAAAGTAATACTTAAAAAAAATATGTAGTTTGAAAACCGCGTCATAGTGCCATAAGTCATCACTGCCTATGTTTTTATAAGATAATCCGTTATATCAACAATTTTGTTTGAAATGACCGCTAGATAAGTTGACATAAAGGTCAAATAAGTTGACCTTTTTACGTGAGAATGTGATAACTTACCAGTAGAATTGGAGAAAACTGCTTTGTATGTAATTATTTATACCATAGTACCTATATAGCTGACCACACTAAGGCTATTCTTTTTTAATTAAAACTAAAGAAATAAAAAAAATAAAGTGTGTGTGTACATGCGTTAGAAGTTATACTTCTTTGGTGTAACAAGATAAAAATCTTTTTAAAAAAAAATAATTTTCGATTTACTCTACGTTTGTAGAAAAAAACGACACTAACAATAGAAAAAAGGTATTTAATACATTTTTCGTGTGGTGACGGTGTAAGAATACTATTCCCCACCCCATATCTTATCCGTGGGTGATCGTACGAGACGACTAAGGGATATAAAACGAATATTTTTTTTTTGCATGCTGGACCATGGATGTGGTCGCGCCCCGACAAATCGGTCCGGGGCAACAGAAGAGACGGCGCGCAATCCCATGGACCCACCCTGCAAACACCCTGTCTTCGCCATGCGAGCGGGACACCGGTACCCGATCTTTGTCTTCGGTGGCCCGCCCGGCGGTATACCCTTGCGAGTTCCTTTTGTGTCGACGCCCTGGCAGCTTTCACCGTCGGGACGTCGTCCTCACGCGGTGGCCTCACGTCGGGTGACCGGACAATTCCTCGGTCCGATCACCCGAAGCCTTGGTTAGGGCGGCATCAGGCGCAGATATTCGCGCCTGCGCCGCCCCGGCCGCAGGTGGCGGCCCGAGTCAAGGGAATCCTCTCGCACTCGTTCCGCTGCCTCCGCTGTCCTCCTGCGAGATGACAGCCTCGCAGAAGGCCGCGTCTCAGTTCCTGACACTGTCAACCATCGCTTTCGCGATAGCCGGCAGCGGCAGCTCGGCACTGATGACAGCGACGAGGTCACAACGTTGCCGGGCCTAAGTCACGCAGACCTCCAGCGTGTGTTGCGCCGTGTACTCGTCACTGCCGCACTGGTGGCAGGACGGAGTTGACTCCCTCCTTACGACCATGTGCAGGTATTTGGCCCCGACAACACCTGCACCAGCCAGAAAGAGAATACCCCGTGCCGCCGCTCCATCCACTCCGTTAATACGAGCCGGAGGGCCTCAACGGTAAGAACACCGTGCCTAGGCCTCTCCAGCCGCGTAACCCAACGGGCGATGACGTCTCGGCGAGCATCCTCGCGCCAAGTGGTTATCTCGGTAAGCGATGGGGAGCCACCCTCGTCGCGCACTGAGGTAACCCGCCGGTAGAGGTCAGAGAGCATCTCCGCCTCTATGTCCCACGGGGGATATAAAACGCATATAACATCTATGCGAGAGAAGGAAAACTCGAAACAAAACCCTATACCAACATGTCTGACCAGCGCGGTATAGTAGGTTAATTTCCCTCCCATAACGGAGGAGGCCCGAGCCCAACAGTGGGGCATTTGTGGGCTGTGATGATGATGATGATTTAATACATTGAAAGTTTTATTATAACGCATTATCTAGTTAAATAAAGTTTATTTAAATATCACAAAAATAAACTAAAATGTTGACTATAGCTAACTCCAGGGTGTCGGTATTTCGTGACGGTATTGAATCCCTTGACGCACACCGCGCCACCTATCGGGTAACTAAGGCATTGTATTAGTGGTTTAAAGCCATGTTCACATTAATACCTTTCTAGTGAAACCGGTTTGGGGTACAGCAGTTCAATTATTCCAAAGTCGATGATGAACTTAAGCATTGGGTGTGTGCAACTTGTGTTCGTTAAATGTTATATTTGTGAAGTGCTCTGCAATATGAAGATTATTTATTACCTTAGTGCCGGGTGATATCGTTAATGGCCACCGAAGACAAAGATCGGGTACCGGTGGCCCGCTCGCACGGCGAAGAGAGGTGTTTGCAGGGTGGGTCCATGGGGTTGCGCACCGCCTCTTCCGTCGCCCCGGGCCAATTTGGCGGGGCGCGACCATGTCCATAGCCCACCGCAAACAAAAAAAAAATAAAGGGTGATATCGTTAACAAAAATTATAATAGTTTCATTGAAGTACTTCAAACGGTAGAAACGGTAAATTTAAAATGTTTTAGTTTTGTAAACCATTAGACAGATAGGGTTAGGTAAATCAATTTAGTCTTAATTACAATACAAAAAAAAATATCATTAAATTATCCCTAGAGCATTACCGAGATAAAAAAGTATCCCATGCGTTAATGCAGGAAATGGTCTATCTGTATATGCTAATTTTCATTCAAATCTGTTCAACGGTCTACAAAACATTCAAACATCTTTGTAAACTTTCACATTTATAATATTAGTAAATCATAATTAAATTAAGTAAAATCCAACTCGCGCTTAACCGAAAAATATTAGGTACGTTAATTTGCAGACAAGTTAATCGCTAAATGTCGTATTCAGAAATTATAAACATCCAGCTATTAATATTTATCTACTGTTTACACAATAATTATTCTGATAATTCAATACACATTTTATATTGTGCGAACAATATGGACGGATTAATCTATTTGCTATTAAAATTTAAATACAATATTTAATTAAAACAGTAGCTATATTACATATAATAAATAAAAATTCGTTCAAATAAACAAATTAAGTGCGTAAACAAAATTTATCGTTGTTCCAATTATAAATATTTTAATTTACATACACTTGCATATACTCACTCTGAGTCATACGTGTTCAATATAATTTAAATAATTTGTCGACACGCCACAACCCTAACCATTTACCTCTAAAAAAAAAGTGTTAATTTTTTATTAAAAAAAAAGAAGTTTAATATTTGACACGCAATCTGTTGATATTGGTACTACCAGTATACTTTAGGACGCATGCGCCAGACGTTTGACTGGCGACGAGTTTTAAATTTAGCCTAGTGGAATTTTGCTGGCCTATTTCCACACCGCAAACGGCAGATTCTAACTAAATTCAATAGTACAATTGATATTGATGTGTAAATTATTTACGTTAAAGATTTATCGAAGATAATTGTGATGTGAAGTGAATCGAAAGGTCATTCGTACTTGTATGACTGCGCGGTTTGTGTTGTCAGTTGAAAGTACTACATCAAGATGTTTAGTAAAACAATTGCTGTATTATTATTATTATTATGGAAACAAGGTAAGTTTTATATATATTTTATAATACTTAGAGTTGAAATCACGTTTAATTAATGAAAATTATAACGTACTAGTTTAGTAAATGTCTATTTACTTTGATTTTAAACTTCGATCTTCTTTACTTTAACATTGATTCTGAAAATTATCGAATTATATTAGTCCTCTATTTGAAAATAGCAGTTAATATTTTTTATATATACATATAATATATATGTTTATTATTGTAAGTATAACCGGCGAATGTATTCCTCACCTTTCAATTGAAAGCACACATGTTTTGTTACAAATTTACGAACCATTGACTCACGGTCACACAATTCCAGATGACAGTCACTCGGTAATTAAAAAAGTGACATGTGAATTTATTTTGATCGATGACAAAGAAATTATTCTCTTGTTACGATATTAAGAAGAGTTATTATAGATTTAATTTAGTTATTATAGCTATATGTAATAAAAATATTAAACGTTTTTCATCCTAAAGTATTATGTAGGTATTGTTTAAAACAACATTAATTATTTCAATCAGTTACTTTTAAAACAGCACTTGTGACGTCATAAGCCTTGTTTAAGTATTAATATTACATTTATCTAAAAGGTTAAAGTTTGACAATATTAAATTTAAATATTAAGTAACAATGTAATGAGATGAGAATAGTAGATTATCTTAATGTTTGAAATTCGCCTGGCATGCTGATCCACGACTTGCGCAGTGAATCTAATATTATTGAGACATAGGTATTCACGACTAAGCCTACCTGTGATGCTATACAAAGAAGCATATGAAATCACAGATACATTCCATTTATCGCTCTATGCGCTTATATATGCTTCATACTGGAATTTGAAGAGAAAGGCCAGTACAATACTTATCTACAGAAGGAGCCAGAACGACAAATTGCATTTTTTACCACTGATCATTTGTCGCCCTCCAATACATCCGATCGGAATCGTGAAAACAGACTAGAAATACATCCAGAAAACAAGACAGCAACGCATCAAATAAAATAATACAAGACCTACACTAATCTAGATTACTGGTGAGGATTTTTAGGAGGAGGGGTGAAAGCCTACATGGTTTTGGACTACAAGGACAGGTCAATCAATGGAAATGTCGTGGATGTAAGAATCGTATGAGACTTAAATACAGTTATATGAACTGTGTGAATGAGAATATGAGTATAAAAGGAGTGAGTGCAGATTTGACAGCTGCCAGGAGTCTATCAAAGGTGTTGTACTGAACCCACTTAACGTGAATTGAGACTAGGCAAATGACTTAGGTCAATTCTAGCGTATGGTTTGCTTATGATGGCTACACTAGTAGTAAGCTCTTGATCAGTTATTGAAAAAATAAGTTATACATATTTTATATAAAAGAAAATTTTTAAAAATAAGATTGGATAAGTTGCTGGATGTGATCTTCTCAGCTTGCAAATGCGTTCTAATCTAGTGGTGGAATATTGAATTAATTTCACGTGATGTCGCGATATTAGTGTCGTTGTAAAGCTGTGTAGTTAGCGGCTACAAATACTACCAACCCTCACTTTGCTCGTGATCGTCGTAAAAGACGACTAAGAGCCTTATAACGACCTGGGCCAACTCCATCTGATGCCGATTGGTAAACAATTACAATGCCAAAGAGGGTTGACGTCTAGAAAACGGCCGGTCATAAAACTATTGCCAATAACTTTTACAATATGTGCTATGAAAGAAGAGGACATATTGTATCGACTCCAAGTAGATGGGATAAAAGTAGGAGAATGATGATGATGATGATTGATCGTAATTTTTATGCAGAATAAATGATTTAAGGGTGTAGATCGTGAAAATCACCGAAAAGAGTGTTACGATTTTTCATATTTAACCTATTTACATATGATTGATATCAATGATAATTTGTATATATTACAATCAAAGACCAATAAGTATGTTCATGCTTATATTAAACTCTTAAACCTAATGGTTGTTATATAATAAACGTCAACAAACGCACAAAATTGAGTAAAAATGCAAAAACATGACTTCGTATTTTAAAGATTTAAGCCCATAAATCAACACAAATTGATAAAAAGAAACACTTTTTGAACACTGAAGAAACCAATAAGTATAGCTGTATACTTCTTTTTATACCTTTACAAACAAAGACTTCCTCTTTTAAAGCCCTAAAATCTAGATATATTTTAAGGTAAATTTTTCATACACAAATGTATGGGATAAAGCGTTCGTTTCATTCGTGCAATCTCGGTGGTCACTAGCGGCAGTTCCTTTCTGTAAGTGAACGCGACACCACGCTTGTCGGCTGCAGACAGCAGAATTACGTATTGTGAATTTGTGTTTTTTGTAAAAAACTGTAAGTATAACATTTTTATAATTAATTTATTTTCAGTTAGTAGAAAGTATCGATATAATGAATGTCTGAAAGAAAACCATGATGGAACTAGATATAAATCGTAAAAAATACAATATCTACACTAATAGGTATTATAAAGAGGAAAGATTTGGATTTTTGTATGAAACGAATAAACTCAAAAAGTACTGGACCGATAATTCTTTTATCATTCGAAAGCTACATTATCACTGAGTAACATAGGCTATTTTTTTCGCAGGACTGATTGAATTTGAGTGTCATGCCAGGGAAAAGAAAGTTTTGTACGCATTATAAAAATATGAAAGCCAAAAGATCTCGGAATAAAATGTAAGTTCCTCCCTACTTATTTATTATCGCATTTGAACAGGGTACATTACAAAGCTAATACAATATGTCATATGATTTAGATCGCCCGATTCAGACATATACCTACAATAACATGTAAATATTGGTTTGTATTATCTATATCTATACTGATAAATAAAATTGAAGTATCTGTATGTAATATCAAAATAATAGGATTTTTTTAAAAAAAAAAGGCGATACGGAGTTCGCCGGGTCGGCTAGTATTGTCTAAATATCAAATTGTGGAAGTAGGTAGGCGACAGTGCAACTTTGTCGACATACCTATACCGCCAAACAGACGCGAGGCGCCTAGCGTCTGGCTTAGGGTTGTACAAAATAAATAAAAAGTGGATAATATTGATGAATAATATTTCCAGTATTGAAAATAAAGAAAACCTTGGGGCCGAGACTCTGAGCAACAATGCTACGCGCTGTATAGAGGTAAGTTGTTATATGTAATTCTTGTAGACTTGTTACATAAATAAACAAACTACTTAGTTAGTGATGGGCGAAGACAAAATCTCAATACCTACCTATAGATTTTTCTTGCAATATTTATTATTTTCATCGAGAGACAAACACCTTAGTACCGAAATACTTCTCAATTACTTTCTCAAAAGAAAATTTATTTTCAAATAGGTGACGTCATAAAAAAACAATACCTAATGCGTAAAGAAATTATAATTTCTATTCATCAGGAACCTAATATTGTATTAATTCTTTTGCATTTTTTTAAATTTTTAATTATTTTTTATAAAAAAAATCAAGCCATTATCTTTCTTTACAGGAACTAGTTATTGAAAACGACCAAGAAGGAAAGGTGGATGAAATGGAAGTTGGGCGTAGAGTTGTAGACGTTTCTTTTTTTTTAAAAGCTCTTCAGGCCATAGGGGACCACGGTCCAATGGATTGTAAGTTAAGTTACCTCAGTATAATAGGTGAAGTAAAAGTTGGTCTGGACTCAAAACTCATCATGAAATGTAGTATGTGTAGTATGAAATTTACTGTGTGTTTGATTGAAAAGAAAGAAGATAGAATGGAAGTGAATCATCAAATTGTATCTGGTATCATATCATCTGGTGGGAGCTACTATCAGTTAAAAACATTAACTGCCGCAGTAGCCCTACCAATCATGTCACCTTCATTATACAATGAAATTAATAATACGGTTTGCGATTGGTGGGAAAAGACAGCAGCACATTCCATGGCAGAAGCTGTCAAGGAAGAAGCGGAGTACGCAGTGTCTATAGGTAGTGTTGATAAAAATGGTACACCATTAATATCTGTTGCTGTTGACGGTTGTTGGAGCAAGAGATCTTATGGTAACAATTTTTCCGCCTTGTCCGGCGCAGCTGCGATAATTGGCATTAAAACTAATAAAGTATTGTTTTTTGGAGTTAAAAATAAATACTCCGTAGTTTGTGCACGAGCCGCAAAGAACGACAGTCAGCCCTCGGAACACCGTTGTTTCAAGAATTATTCGGGATCATCTACCGGTATGGAATCGACCATAATAGTTGAGGGGTTTAAACGTTCCATTGTTGATCACGGTGTAATTTATAATAAATTTGTAGCAGACGGCGATTCCAGTACTTATAAAAAAATATTAGATTCGCGACCGTACGGTAATTTAACAGTAGAGAAAATTGAATGCAAAAATCATGCTTGGAGAAACTGTCGAAAGACACTAAGTATCCTTGCGAATTGCGGAAATTCCTAAAAGAAAGGTATTTGCGTTTAAGAACGGGTGTAAAATGCGCTATTAAATATTGGGGCGATCAAAATCAGTCACTCGAAGAAAAAATAAAAAATCTTAGTGAAGATATCCTAAATGGTCCACAACACGTATTTGGTAATCACCAATATTGCAAGGAGTATTTCTGTAGACCTGATACTCGTCGAATAGAACCTGTTGGGTTGCTTCCAGCAATTGTTGGATGCGGATTAATGGACGCGGTACACATTTTAAGTAAAAGACTGTCATATCATTCTAGAAGTTTAATTCATAATTGTACAAGTAATATAGTTGAAAGTTTTAACGCAGTGATTGCCAAATTAGTAGGGGGTAAGCGTGTAAATTATTCTTCCCGTGGTTCTTATGCGGGCCGATGCGCAGCTGCTGTTGTGTCTTTTAATACAGGATCGATTCATAGTAAAACTCATGAAGTAATATTTAAATCTAGTCCTAATCCTTTGATCGCGAAAGTGGAAAATTGTAATCGTAGAATCCGTTTAATTGCTAAACCTAAATTAAGATTGAAAAAGAGCCACAGCGCTGTATCGAAAGATGCTCACTATGGACCAAACTGCGAAAAACCTGATCTGAGTCCAGAATTATATGAGAAAGCCAAGTCATCTTTTTTAGCCGATTTAAAGTTGTCTTGTGCTGAAAGAGAGGAGCTTGAAAGGTCGACCCATTTGCAAAGAAGTAGTTCTGAGTGGATGAGTACAAGGAGAAAATTACTAACCTCATCATCGTTCGGGGAAGTTTGTAAAAAACGAGAGAGCACAAGTTGTGCTGTTCTTGTTCGTAAAATCGTTTATGGTAGTAATATCTCCAGTTTGCCTGCTGTACGGTACGGTATCGAAAACGAAGAAACCGCAATTAAACAGTTAGAAATTCAAGAGAATATTAGTATACAAGGTTGCGGTTTGTTCGTCGACGATCAATATGAATTTCTTGGTACTACACCAGATGGCATTTATGCAAACGGTTTAATTGAAATTAAGTGCCCACATTCTTTAGCTGGCATGACTCTTGATGAAGCAATGGCCAAACATACCTTTTGGGTTAAGGACAAGGCTTCCAAGGGTTATGTCATAAATAAAAATCATAACTGGTATTTCCAAATTCAGGGACAGGTACATATTACTAAAAGAAACGTTTGCATGCTTGGCATCTGGTTTGGTGCTACTGTACCTATGAAAGTTTATATTATAGAAAAGGACGACAAATTTTGGGAGGAGAAAATGGAAATGAAATTAGTTAGGTTTTATTACGATTGCCTACTTCCAGAATTAGTTGATCCTCGGCAGTCACGAAGCATGCCCATTCGTGACGCGCCCAGTATCATAGAGGCTATGAAAGAGAGGAAAGAAAGAGCTTTACGTGTTTTGAAAGAGAAGAACGCCTAATGATTTTGAAAGATACAGGTAACTTAACTACCCAGCCAGTCGATTCACGTAAACACGCCAGTCCAAAAGTCGTTTTAACTTAGGAACTTAGAAATCGCCTTTTGGTTTTCTGTTTTAAACGCACTTACTTATCTAGTCTTGGATTGTCATAAATCTTCCAATAGCTCAATTACTATACAATTTCTGAGTTACCTGGTGTAAAGAATCATAAAAATTGGTTCAAAAATACAGCGAATTGAGAATTCTCCTTTTTTTTAAGTCGGTTAAAAGGGCTAAATTTGCAAAAAACGAAGTGACGTCACTGCGCTACGGTTTTTATTACTTACGTGAATCGGGCAGCTGGTAACGTTTTCATTCTGATAGGTTTTGTGATAGCCATTGATTTTATCATCAAATTAGCAGAAATCAGAACTTGATCCGTAATCGAATGAAAAAACATTAGAATTTTGAACTCATATTTCGTTATTGTTTAATTACATACTTTTAATTAGTATATTAATAATTTACAAACTTCTGTTAAAATTAGTAAATAAATGAATTATTTACTAATTTTTGTACAACCCTAGCACGCTTTTGAGATAGCGAGTAATGGCGACTCATATTTGTTATTGTGTAGTAAATAAATCATTTTTATACTTGTGTTTCATTTATTGACATTTTTTTTAAAACCCTAGGATTTTTTTTAGATATCGACGAGGTGATCGTAAACAAAAAGTAAGTATTTGAGTTTACGCAATAGGCACATTTCCTTGCGTAGAGATAAACACACTTCCTACTGAATTTGCAATTATTTTATTGAATGAATATTTTACGAATTAGAATAAATTTTGGTAGTGAAATTACAAATAAATACATAGTTGGAATTTTAGGTAAGTAGAATACAAAAATGTCAGTCCGGACCTGCTCTTGATTGTATATTATATTATAAACTAGTAACCCGCCCTCGCTATCTTCGCTATCTTCGGCAATATTCACTTAAATTACATACTATAAAAAGCATATTGATCTATAATAAATGCACAATTTATTTAAGGTACTTAATTGGATAAGGATTAATGCTGTATTGTATAAAATCACTTAGTAAATAATCATTTTTTAGTAGAGGATAAAAAATGGTTATGGTGGGTTATCCCTAAGAGATAGACATATGCCATCGTGGACTTTTTTGTTGAACTTTTTAAGATGGATAATACTGTAGTACATTATTTTGGTCTATCTCGTAGGGTTCAGCCAACGTTTGCAATATAAGCGCAAAAAAACGTGCTTATTTACGACATCACATTAGAAACCTCTAAATTAATCAGCGTTTCTCTACTATATTATGCATGTATTATACATATAAACCTTCCTTAAGAATCATTCTATTTATTAAAAAAAACTGCATCAAAATCCGTTGCGTAGTTTTAAAGACTAAGCATACATAGGGACAGACAGACGGCGGATAGCGACTTTGTTTTATACTATGTAATGTAATGATAGAAAAACATAAAAATTGTGTCTCAACTACTCTTATTAATCTATTAAAAAGAATCAACAGCTAGTTTCCAAAAATTCAACGTTATTGTTATGCTGTAAATATTCAAGTTCAATAACAATTTCTCAACGTGGAACGTTTGTTGCAAAACATTTTGAAAATCACGCTCTCTAGGTCATTCATCCGCCCCGTCGGATGTTACATTAAACTTTGGCGCTGCGGTCGCTCGAAATCGAGATCTCAGGCCAACAATCTACACCCTTAATTTGATTCAAATTGTTTTTCACTTATATTAGAGGAAACAATACGCTGTCTTGTCACCTTATAAACCGGCATAAGGCAATAGAATGATAATGATATAATTTTTGAAAACAACGTAGACGATAACGATCAAGTTACGGTTTTCTATGCTGAATCTCTTGAGTTCAATGCACATAAGTAGACGGACAAACTATTTTAGTATTGAAATTCATAAATAGCATATAAAGTTTAACATGCAGTTTCTCGCGCTAAGCATTACTTTGGTTTCACTTATATGTAAGCTAAATATTTAAATGGGATTTTTAAAGACTAAAGACCTCGCACAAAGTAACTATTCCTTTTATTGCGCAAATTACACCAAGACTACGAGTAAAAGCAAAAATCTTTGAATCTCACTAAGTATTATTCTACGTTAGAGTCAAACCCTTGACCATCATCAGTATGTTTTGAAAATCCATAGAGAATATATCATTAACACCAAAGGGCACCACATCGCAAGGGATCGCTGAATACAGTTAATAGATGATCGTTCAATGGACGATGTCACAAAAAATTTCATAAATGCCACCTCACCCACAAACAGACAGCTAGACATAGGGGCATCAGTCTGCTAAATATAACCTATAGAAGGATTCAATAACTATTAGATAACATCATTCTCGTACTCTTATCCCAATTACATGGGGTCGATACAATATATACTTTTCTTTCATATTACATATTGTAAAAGTTATTGGCAATAGTTGTATGACCGGAAATAATAACTATTAGACAATATTAGAACTCTAATAATTAAATACATGAGGACTCATACTGTGTGTTAAAATTCGGAGTGAAGGAATAAAAAAATGAATATAACTGCCTCTTATGCCTCTATTGCCGCGGATATCCAAAAAGATTATTACTAAAGCATGAAAACAGATGACGTGCAAAATAAAGTAGGTACTAAGTCCAACTATCTAATTAGCATGGTATAGTAGGTCAATTATTCTCTTACTGCAAATAAAACTCGTGTGATATAGCCAGACATGTATAAATAGAAAAAAATAAGAAAGACATGCGTGTTTTAGTGTGTTTATGCATATAAATATATGCCATACATAAATACTGTCACGATTAAATTTCCATTCTTTAATTTTAATCTATTTATAATTGTACTCTAGGTCAGAGAGTTTTCTACAGTTTTGTGGATCTTTTGACACGGTTGTACGAAATGAACTTTGCGACATTTTACCGGAGTAGAGAGTGGTAAATCCGTGTGGTGACGGAGGAAGAGTACTATTCACCACCCCATATCTTGTCCGTGGGTGATCGTACGAGACGACTAAGGGATATAAAACGCATATAATATCTATGCGAAAGAGGGAAAACTCGAAACAAAACCCGTTTATACGTATACCAACACGTTTAACCAGCGCGGTATATAGTAGGTTAATTTCCCTCCCGTTACGGAGGAGGCTCGAGCCCAACAGTGGGACATTTATGGACAGTGATGATGATGATGATGATGGTATTAACGATAAACTGCTACAGGCTGTGCAGTCCAGTTACATGGGCTGTAGAGCTTGAGTGCGGCTGGATGATGGAACGTCGCCTTGGTTTGACTTCAATATCGGCGATAAGCAGGGGTGCGTTCAATCAGCCAGACTTTTTATCATATATCTGGACAAATGTTTGCAAAGGTTGAACGATATGAATGTGGGAGTCCAGAAGGGCGACTCAGTGGTCAGTGCTCTGCTCTATGCAGATAATGCATTCCTGCTGGCGCAGTCAGCAACTGACCTGCAGACCCTATTCGACAGAATGACAGAAGATTGTAAGAAAAGGGGTCTACGCGTGAATGTGAGCAAAACCAAAATAATGGTATTTGAAAGAGATGAAGCCAGAACAGATGTAGGAATGACAATAGGTAATGATGTACTAGAGCAAGTGGATGAATTGTTATATCTTGGATGTGGATTTAGCCGAGATGGAAGGTACACCACTGATATAGAGCCAAGAGTGAATGCAGGAAATAGAGTGAATGGAGCGTTGGGGCCACTTCTCGGTAGCCACCACCTCAGCCAGAAGGCACGTGTAGCAATACATAACGCAGTGCTTGTCCTAACATTACTATAAGGAAGTGAGAGTTGGGTATGCAGAAAAGAGCATGAAAGTAAAATTAATGTGGTTGAAATGCGATCTCTATGGAAAATCTGTGGAGTTAAGCTGACCGGTCGCATTCGTAACGATAACGTAAGAGAGCGAGTAGGTATGAAAGAGAGTATTGGTGTAAAAATACGAAAGAGAATGCTCCGATGGTTCGGACATATAGAAAGAATGTCGAACGAACGTCTGGTTAAGAAGATATACAATGCAAAAGTGGAAGGATGTAGGTACCGGGGGAGACCGAGACTAACCTCCTAGACCAGATTGGTTACGTACTGAAGGAAGGTGGAGTCAAGAGTCTCTGAAACCGGCGAGCATGTATGAAGAGAATTATGAATGTTGAGGAAGTGAGTGAAGTATGCAAGGAGAGAGTTCTCTGGCACTCTATTCTCTCTGCCTACCCTGCAAGGGATATGGCGTGATGATATGTATGTATGTACCTATGTAACTAGCAAACCTATCCCGTTGGGCAGTCGATATTTCGCACCCACCTGGTGGTGACTTACATCTATAGGGAATATGCACGTGACTCCAAAATGAACAAAATATTTTTATTTGTAATCTTTATTGCTTAAAAAACATACCTATATAATTATTTTTGAAATTCATCATTATTTAATAGTGAAATTTAATTATCAAAAACCGGCTTTTTTGAAATTCGCTCGCAAATTTCTAAAACGCGACGCGATTGGTTGTCCAAAACGTGACGTGACAATTATTTTGTATTGCATATGATTCTCTTGACCTATCTGAAACCCAATAGAAAGATAAATAATAAATAATTTCGAACTATATATAACATACTCATGTAAGAGTAACAATAGGTAATGATGTACTAGAGCAAGTGGATGAATTTGTATATCTTGGATGTGGATTTAGCCGAGATGGAAGGTACACCACAGATATAGAGCGAAGAGTGAATGCGGGAAATAGAGTGAACGGAGCGTTGGGGCAACTTCTCGGCAGCCACCACCTCAGCCAGTAGGCACGTGTAGCAATACATAACGCAGTGCTTGTCTCAACATTACTGTATGGAAGCGAGAGTTGGGTATGCAGAAAAGAGTATGAAAGTAAAATTAATGCGGTCGAAATGCGATCTCTGCGGCAAATCTGTGGAGTTAGGCTGACCGACCGCATTCGTAACGACGACGTAAGAGAGCGAGTAGGTATGAAAGAGAGTATTGGTGTAAAGATGCGAAAGGGAATGCTCCGATGGTTCGGACATGTGGAAAGAATGCCGAACGAACGTCTGGTTAAGAAGATATACAATGCGAATGTGGAAGGATGTAGGTACCGGGGGAGACCGAGACTCACCTACCTAGACCAGATCGGTCATGTACTGAAGGAAGGTGGAGTCAAGAGTCTCCGAAACCGGCGAGCGTGTATGAAGAGAATTATGAATGTTGAGGAAGCGAGTGGAGTATGCAAAGATAGAGTTCTCTGGCACTCTGTTCTCTCTGCCTACCCTGCAAGAGATATGGCGTGATGATATGTATGTATGTATGTATGTATTTCGAACTTTTCTCTTACTCTAATAAGTTATATGTTTTCATTCATAGGTATCATAGATAACTTTTATAGATAAAAACCCATATACCTATTAGATATTGAGAATATATCTTTAAGAACTTTACGAAAACTAGGTAGGTATGTGTCCGTCGGAGTTTGTAAACAAAACAAGTATGTGCATGTAATTAAGGAAAAATGATTCTTTTATGTACTTCATCACTTTTCTAATGTGTTTACTTACTTTAAAATGATCTTCACAACAGTATAAACTGCTCAAACACGACACATTGTCTCTTCTCATCGCCTTGCATCATTTTTTTTCTTATTTATTACATTTCTCGGCATAAGGAAATATACTTTGTTAGGTGAGGTTTTGATAATATTTTGGCACATAGGAACGACACAATATTTATAATACGGTTTACTGTTCTTTTCCATGGTAATAAGTTGACTTTACACTCACTTTTTTAACTTTTAATAACTTCGTGAACCAAACATTTCGTTGTTGAATGTTGACATCCAACTTGTGTGTGTATTCTGACGTCACAGAAGCGCGCCATAATAGCCGCGTTTAAATCGCCCATAAATTATAGTGATTTTAATATATTTTTTTAGCTTAATGGTTTATATTTTGGATGTGTTATATTTATTTTTGGTAATGTAATAACTAGTAGAAACGTTTAAAAAAAAATAAAAAATAATCATGCATATTCCCCATTGGGATAGCATATAAAACATCTCCGTGAAAAAAAATACATATAAGTACATACCTATTTTTATTTTATATATATATATATTTTATATTTATTTTTGGTAATGTAATAACTAGTAGAAACGTTTAAAAAAATAAAAAATAATCATGCATATTCCCCATTGGGATAGCATATAAAACATCTCCGTGAAAAAATACATATAACTACATACCTATTTTCTAAATAATCATTCAAATAGTTTCTTAGTTTAACGATGTCATATACACAAATATCCTCTTTTATAGATTTAAGATAGACTATATATAGTTTGCCGTAGTAGGTACATCGAATAAATTTAGATCAAACATGGAGTTTAAACTCAATCTATAGATTTAGAGCGCCCGGTTACCTTTAAAATGCACAGATGGCGTAGTGGTTAAGATACCGACCTTCCGTGCCAGTGCCGTGGGTTCGATTCCCACGCAGGACAATACTTTGTGTGATCCACAAAGTGTTGTTCTGAGTCTGGGTGTAATTTGTCTGCGTTAATTGCATGTTTGTAAAGTCCCCCGCAATACAAGGTTTATTTCCTTAGTGCAGGGTGGTGTGTAAAAAAAAATTAAAAAAAAATTAAAAAAAATTAAAAAAAATAAAAATTAGTGATAATGAATGCACTTCGTTCCTGTTATATATATATATATATATAGGTATATTAGGTATGATTTAATTCTCCGTTATGTGGCTATATTCTCACTATTTGTATTTGGGATTGATTTCTTTCCTAATATTAGTTCCTCTTATATACAAAACAGTTTAGCTTTATAACTACAATAAAAACTATCTGGTATCGTAATCAGATGTAACTTTGTTCTTCGTATAGGTCGAAAAATATAATTATTTTAATAGATATTTTTGTCGTTAACGCCAAAATTGATTTAGATTATGACAGCAAAAAATAAATGGCATAAATAATAATAATTTTATTTTTTAATTATATATGTAAATGTCTAAAAATCATTAATCTATATGAAAATTTAACTTACTAGAACATTTCGCCTGTAAAATTTGAATTTTTGTCGGTTGCGCTAAAATGGCGGTAAAGGCTCTATATAGTCATCATTATTCATCATTACAGCTCATATATTTCCCACTGTTGAGCTCGAGCCTCCTCAGCAATGGGAGGGAGATTGACCTACTATACCACGCCGATTAGACATGTTGGTATAGGGTTTTATTTCGGGTTTTCCTTCTCTTGCATAGATGTTATATGCGTTTTATATCCCTTAGTCGTCTCTTACGATCACCCACGGGGTTACATTTGGGGTGGTAAACTGTATTCTTATTCTGTCACCACACGGATATAGGTACATATTACTAGTTGTATAACACTAAAAGTGGGTTCAGTTTAGGACGGATTTTTGCCTTATTCTTTACGCTAATCACTTGCTTTGTAGTAATGAATGATAGTTTGATGTGTCAATACTGAATTGAAATTCAAAATCGTTTAATATTGTCAATTACGTACTTACAAGAATCAAACAAACTAATGATTTATTAGTTAAGAAAATTATTAATGAACTAAATTTAAAAAAAAAGCCCTGGATATGATGGCGCGATGGATACGCGCCAAAGATATTAAGTTTGCATCAGACAAATTGGTACCCATTATAACGCATTTAATAAATTGCTGTATAAAGACTGGCATTTACCCTGATATTTTAAAAATTGGAGTTATAAGACCAATTTATAAGAAAGAAAAGCATGATGATTATAACAATTATCGTCCCATCACTATATTGTCCTGTATAGATAAGATTATAGAAAGATATTTAGGCAATGAAAGATATTTAGGCAAGCAATCACTTTCTAAGAACCAATAACATCATAAACGAAAATCAATTTAGTTTCCAAAAAAAATAAAAGTACCACGCAACTATTGTGTAAATTTACAAATGAAATAAACACATGTCTTGATGCTAAAATGCATGTAATAGCATTGTTTATTGATTTCAGCAAAGCGTTTGATATGTTTAATTATGAGATACTATATGATAAGCTGACGCGAAATGGAATACAAGGCCCCCTTTTTGAACTCCTTAAAAATTATCACAAAAATCGCTATACCACAGTTAAAATAAAAAATCTATTTAGTATAGCCATAATGACTTCCAAAGGAACTGCACAGGGTCTATAATTGGCCCTAGCGAGTACCTATTGTACGTGAATGATATTAGTAATGTGATTTACTCGGCCTCCGTATACCAGTTCGCAGATGATACGTGTCTTGTAGCTAGCCATAGAGATATCAGTGTGGCTCAGAAATCAATACAATATAACTTCGATCAGCTGTGTAAATGGGCTCACGACGTTGGACTAGTGATAAACGGATCTACGACAAAAATTGTTTACATTCACTCGTCACATAACAAAAGTATCGCTATAGTCCAATAATTGTAGCTCATGAACATCACTGTTTGCATGGACGAGTTACTGAATGTGAATGTCCAATATTGCAAGTGGTTGGTCACTCGATTCTGTTGGGGGTCCACACAAGGATTATGATGATATGATTAGAAAAATTAGTATCTTAAAACATAAATTACCATATAAGACTCTCAGATTGATTTATATGGGGCTAGCAGATTCGATTGTCTGTTATGGTCTCAGTAGTTACAGCAAAACATATGAAACCTATTTAAAAGAAATATATCACTTACAATTAAGATTATTAAAAATTATTGTACCTAAACATATTAGAGAACGATATAAAAATAATGAATGTGAAATATTTAAATATTGTAAAGTGATGAATGTCTTTGATATATTTAAATTTAGCATTCTCTCTGAAATTAATAAACCCTCATTGTTGGTAAAGAACAGACCCAAGTATTTAAAAATAATTTCTAATAGAGATAATTACAAATTACCAAGGACGAATAATTGTTATGAAGAAAGAGTCGAAAGATATTTATTTCCTTTCTTGTTAAATAATCTACCTGAAAAATTACAGCAAATGTACAACTCAAATCCTAAACATTTTAAATACCAACTCAAAAAAATGTATGTAAGTAATAAATAAGAATAATAGGTAATATTGATACATATAAATTGTAATAACAACGACTCAGCGCAACCCAGATAAACCCTTCGTGGTTTACGTGGTACGGTTTATTATATTGGAGATTTACTTTTTACATACATATCATCACGCCTTATCCCTTGCAGGGTAGGCAGAGAGAACTTTTTAAGAATATTGGAAATAAATAAAAAAAAAAATATTGCCAATTAGGTAGTTATTAGATAGGTTGATGTGTCAATACCGAATTGAAATTCAAAATCGTTTATAGTCAATTACGCACTTATATATTGCCAATTATAACAGTTCTTTTTTTATTGCTCTTGGTGGCAAATGTTGCTCATTTGCCACCAAGAGCACAGCACACCTGATGGTAAATGTTACTGCCGCCCATTGACCTTCGCAATACCAGAGGTATAGCTAGGCCGATCCTAAACCCACCCAGAAAGTTGGGCTTACGACTCTCTCGCTCGCCGAACGAAGCACAGCAGCATATTGTCACTGCTCCGGCGTCGATCTTCTGCGAGTGTGTGGTACCACCCCGGACGGACCGGCCCACGGCTGTATATAGGGAACTGTCCATTATTAAAGTTTAACTTAAATACAATAAATTACACTAAAATGTAACCGCGATTGAGAAGAGCCAGGAAGAAACTCATCAGGTTTTAATATTATTCTGACTTCTTTTACACAACATTTTATAGAACATCATCATTCTTCTACTCTTATCCCAAATGCTTGGGGTCGTTACAATATGTACTCCTCTTTCATAGTACATATTGTAAAAGTCATTAGCAATAGTTTTATGACCGGTCGCCTGGCAGATGTCAACGCTCATTGGGAATGTAATTGTTGACCAAACGGCATCAGATGGGGTTGGTCCAGGTCGTTATAAGTCTCTTAGTCGACTTTAACAACATCCACGAGGAAAGTAAGAGTTGGTAGTATTCGTAGCCGCTACCATATAGTTACAAAATTTTATACAACATATTAATATGTATTTGTTTTTAGAGTTTATTTATGCCTTGGTTACTTACCTTTAAGCCAAATCTTCGTTTATAAATTAACTTCATTTAAAGTAATCGTCCATCATTAGGTCAAATCCGTAACCTTCAACAGTGCCATGTTAAAAGTGTCATTTGGGAATTCTAGTAGAAAACGAAAACATATGTGAAGCACTGTTATATCAAATTTATTACACCTTAGTACTTTCTGCGCATCATATTACATAAAATGCCATCAAAATTACTTAATATAACACTTTTTATTGTGGTAGGATCACGCTGTGGACAGTTTTCTGTCTGCAGCCGCGTGCCGGTCCGTCCGAGGTAGTACCACACTCTCGCAGAAGATCGACGTCTGAGTAATGGCAATGTGTTATTGCGCTTCGTTCGGCGAGCGAGAGAGCCGGAAGCTCAACTGGGTGGGTTTGGGGATTGTAATGGTAGACAGCGGCCTAGCTATACTCATGGTATATCAAAGGTCTATGGGCAGCAGTGACACTTACCATCAGGTGTGCTGCTTGCTCGTTTGCCACCATAAGCAATAAAAAAAAAGTTCAAACACTAAGATATTAAATATCACACAGAGCACCACATGACATGTTTCCTTTCGCGCTAAAACTCCATATGTTAGTTTGTGACGATGATGACAATAAACTTATCTTAATTAATACAGATTTTGTGAGGAGTGTCCGTTTAGTAGCGCTCAGGGTACCAGCGCACGAACGCGAAGGTGGCATGGCACTCCTGGACTGTCAATATGATATGGAAGGGGATACCTTATATTCAGTCAAATGGTACAAAGACGAACGAGAGTTCTACCGCTACATGCCCAAGAGTGACCCTCCTGTATTTCGCTTCGCAACAACTGGAGTCAATGTTGATGTAAGTATAATCTTTCAAGTTTCTATTATAGGTATTAATTTTATTATTAGTTTCAATTAAACCATAATTCGATATAAAAATTTAAATTACTGAAATTTATTTGAACGGATTTCCAATAGGTGTAAGATATAATATGAAGCGAAATTTGCATGTCCTAAAATAGTTCACGATGGTGTAAGTGGCAGCACGATTGGGCCGGATTCCCAATAGGTGTGGGTTCGAATCCCACTTGTGACAATAATTTTTCGCTCCTAATCGTGTTTTTATAAATAATGAAGCATATTAAATGCTAAATTTCAGTAATTTGAATAACAGGGATGTGTCATCGTTTAATGCAATTCTAACTGTAAAGTTTGAGTATTAAGTATGTACAATGTGTAAACAATTTCGGGTAGATGGCACACGTCTCCTTTAAGATGAAAATATAATACGATGCGAGAATTGAATGTCCTACAATAGTTCACCAGTGTGGTGTAAGTGGCAGCACGATTAGAACGGATTTCCAATAGGTGTCTGTTCGAATCCCATATGTGACAATCGTTTTTCACACGTAATCGGGGTTCGAGGTAAAAAATATTTTATATTTTTTGAAATAAAACTATTTTAAAGACATAGGTCTCTCGTGACCATAAACGCTGTAAAGTCTTCGTAACGTTGGGTTTTAAAAATCAAATATAAACGCGATAGAATCCGTAAAAAATAGCTTTATTTCAAATGTGAATACTTGCGTAAACAACAGAAATCATTTTAAAAAAAAATATTGTATTTCCGTGTGGATCACCACACAGAATAAGAAAACAATATACGACCATTTCGCTCATGGGTACGATTAAGGGATATAATATGAAGGAAAACTAGAAATAAAGCTATAGCGCTTGAAATAAAGCTAAGATGATGGAAATACAAGATTATTTAGACATATTGTGTTATAAATTCGTTAATACAGGAGATGAAATAAGCTGTGTGGTAGCAGCTAAGAATACTACTAACCCTTACTTTGATCGTGGATGTCGTAAGAAACAACTAAGAGCCTTATAATGACCTGGGCCAACTCCATCTGATGCTGTTTGGTCATCAATTGCATTCCCAAGGAGGGTTCACGTCTAGCGGGCCGCCGCTCATAAAACTATTGTCAATAACTTTTACAATATTTACTATGAGAGAAAAGTAGATATTGTATCGACCCCAAGTAATTGGAATAAGAGTAAGAAGATGATGATGAGGAGATGAAATTAATGAATATATGTATGTTAATATGCAGTTATTAAAAATAGTTCGCCGTGCATTATAACATTCCATTCAATAATAATTAGCTATGCGAGTGAAAATGGTTTGGAAAAATTATCCATATTAATTCATCATCATCAACATTGTCTCCGTATTATCCCTTTAGTCATCATTTACTACACCCACGGGTAAGATAAAGGGGTAATTAAATGTATTCTTACTTTGTAAACACACGGAAATTGTTTTCCTATGGAATTCGCAAAATACGATGAGATATCACCAGGTGATTGAGTAGCAGCGTATACATACATATCATCACGCCATGTCCCTTGCAGGGTAGGCAGAGAGAACAGAGTGCCAGAGAACTCTATCTTTGCATACTTCACTCGCTTCCTTAACATTCATAATTCTCTTCATACACCCTTGCCGGTTTCGGAGACTCTTGACTCCACCTTCCTTCAGTACATGACCGATCTGGTCTAGGTAGATTAGTCTCGGTCTCCCCCGGTACCTACATCCTTCCACTTTCGCATTGTATATCTTCTTAACCAGACGTTTGTTCGGCATTCTTTCCACATGTCCGAACCATCGGAGCATTCCCTTTCGCATCTTTACACCAATACTCTCTTTCATACCTACTCGCTCTCTTACGTGGTCGTAGCAGCGCACTTCTGGTTATATGCAAAACTACTATCGTCACTTCCCCTAAAAAGTGTGCATTATATTACTTCATGATGAAAAATATGCCCAAAAGTGGCTTTCGATAGACTAATAGGTAGAGAAATAGAAATACAACAAACCTATTGTCATAAATAAATACAAGCAAAAACCTGATTATTATATATATATATATATATATATATATATATATATATATATATATATATGTATATATATATATATATATATATATATATACATATATTATTTGGCTTGTAATCGGGTTTAGCATATTAAATGCTAAAATTCAGTAATTTAAATACAAGCAGTATATAATAATACACAGAGTATGTAATAAATGAATCAAATACGCATATAAGCTAAGTATAAAGTTTTACCATATATGTATATGGTAAAACTTTAAGTTTGTACTACTACTACGTTACTACTTGTAAGTTAAAGTAATTGTTCACTAAATAAATATATATGAATTTCTCGCTTAACAATATTTAAATTAAAAAACACAGGAATACAATATGTTTTTTTTTTGCTAGATTTTAATAATAGTTAATACACAAATATTTTAACTAAAAATTATTTGATTTAAATTCGATAAAGTTTATTCATTTACCCAATCATTATTCCACTTTCTATACATATTTTTAAGCGCTTCTCTTCAGTCATCATTCTCCTACTCTTATTCCCATTACTTGAGGTCGATACAGTATGTACTCTTTTTCATTGTACATATTGTAAACGTTATTGGCAATAGTTTTATGACCGGCCGCCTGCCAGACGTCAACCCTCCTTGGGAATGTAATTGTTGACCAAACGGCATCAGATGGAGTTGGCCCAGGTTGTTATAAATCTCTTAGTCGTCTTTTACGACATCCTCGAGGAAGGTAAGTGTTGGTAGTATTCGTAACCGCTACCACACAGCTTCCTTCTATTTATGGTATAACATACACATATGAAATAAAACAAGTGTTCGAAACGTTGGCAAAGTAAAAAAAAAAACAATATCTAATAAACGTGATAAAATAAAATAAAAATGTTCCATGTAATCATGTTTTCAAAAATAATCTTATACGATAATGACCGAGAAACCTTTGCTTTTATTTTAGGCCGTTTACAATCTGACATCGTCCCATCCCACCTTCCAGAACGACGAAAAGCGGAAAAAGAGGGAAAGCTGCAATACTTCTCTCCACTTATTGTCCACCGTTCGTACTTAAACATATTTTTTATATATCATTCACTATTGTTACAGATCACGCGGTCATCGAATACTGCAGTAGCGTTATTAAATCTGACACAGGAGTCAGCTGGAAATTACAAATGTGAGGTATCTGGAGAAGCACCTCTTTTTCAAACTACATCCAGACACAAATATATTAACATACATTGTAAGTCTATTTTAAATCCAAGAAACATTCCTTTTTGTAGATATTAATTGTACTCGCGCCCGTCCTATCTCATATTATAAATTTAGTACTTGAAGGTACTGGGGCTATACTGTTGATAGTTTTTCGTACACAGTCAGAGACTGGTCTGTCCGTGATAACACCACACTTTCGGCGAAAATCGTCGTTTGAGCAGTGGCAATGTGCAGTTGAGTTTCGTTCAGTGAGTGAGAGAGCCGAAAACCAAACTTTCTAGGTAGGTTTTGGTTACCAGCGCCTGATGCCGCCCTAACCGAGGCTTCGGGTGATCGGACCGGGGAATTGTCCGGTCACCCGACGTGAGGCCACCGCGTGAGGACGACGCCTCGACGGCGAAAGCTGTCGGGGCGTCGACAGGAGAGGAGCCCGAGAGGGCATACTGCCGAGCGGGTCACCGAAGACAAAAATCGGGTACCGGTGCAACCATATGCAATAAAAAAGTAAGTTTTTTGTATGCGTTCATGCTTACTCAATATATTATGTTGAAATTTCCCATACGGGTTTAGTAGGCATACAAAAAAAGATTATAGAGTACCCGGGGGATAGAAAATTAATTTAGATAGCGAGGACATACTGGCGTATTGAATAACTCTAATATACCTATAGCTGCTGTGGCGAACAACTTTTTGGGTTTTATATGGTACTATAAGGCAACAAAGCCCTATTATTTAATTTCCATTTGGTCTAGTAGAGATTCTCATTTTGCTTTACATCCGTGCCTTTCAGTTGACATTAGAAGGACCGATTATTTGATAATTATGGGGCTTCTAATTGGTTTATTTAATCAAGATTTGCATACAAGCAAATCAACTCAAAATTCGTAGTTCAATAGTACCGTAAAAATCTCTCTCCTTTCCTCTCCTTCCATATAAAGAAATTCCAAGCCCGGCAGTAGGACCTATATGCGATGAGAAGAAGAGAAAAAGTCTTTAGTACGCAGTTTATACAGCATTTGTGTTATACTTTAAACGAATATCAAAAATATCGATCTTTTCAGTGCTGCCGAAAAGCGGTCCTCGTCTCACCGGGTTACAAGAGCAATACAATATAGATGACTTGGTATTAGCGAACTGTTCTTTGCCACCCACAAAACCGAAGGCTCATCTAAAGTGGTTTATAAATGACGAGCCTGCGCTGGCATCAGACGTACTCGGACCCTGGTATAGAGTATCAGCAGAACGCCCTGACGCTGCGGAAACAATACTTCAATTAAATTTTAAAGCTACTACCACGTATTTCGTGAATGGTGCAATCAAACTCAAAGTATGTCAAGGATTTTTATATTAATTTAGTTATAGAATCCTATAAATATATTCTATTATTTATCTAACGCTTCTAAAAGATCTTTGACTTCAGTATTACATATATTTTACTGTATATTTTGTCCAAAATTAATGCGGTCGAAATGCGATATCTACGGAAAATCTGTGGAGTTAGGCTGACCGATCGCATTCGCAACGACGACGTAAGTGAGCGAGTAGGTATGAAAGAGAGTATTGGTGTAAAGATGCGAAAGGTAATGCTCCGATGGTTCGGACATGTGGAAAGAATGCCGAACGAACGTCTGGTTAAGAAGATATACAATGCAAAAGTGGAAGGATGTAGGTACCGGGGGAGACCGAGACTTAGACCAGATTGGTCACATGCTGAAAGAAGGTGGAGTCAAGAGTCTCCGAAACCGGCAAGCGTGTATGAAGAGAATTATGAATGTTGAAGAAGAGAGTGAAGTATGCAAGAATAGAATTCTCTGGCACTCTGTTCTCTCTGCCTACCCTGCAAGGGATATGGCGTGATGATATGTACGTATGTATATATTTTGTCCAAAAAACAAGCTATTCAAGCGCTTATTCAGCCCTTGTATGGCTACTGTCATAATTTAAGTGAAATTAAGCTTAGAAACACCAAGTTTATTGAATGAATGAGTAATTTTATCTAAAGTTTAATTTCTCTTGCCAGTGATGTTATTCTCGATGTGACAGTGTAACTTTATTTTTATTATAGTGTGTAATATATTTATAACAAAAATAAATTAAAAATATATATTTTAACGTTTCAGTGTCAGGCGACAATAGCACCGTTATATCAAGAGCACACCGAATCCAAGCATTACATAGCTATTCCAACAGTATCCTTACCTACACCTGAGACTACAGGTATTAGAAATTATTATCTTATGTAAATAATAATACTACTACTTATATAATCTTTCGTTTAATTGCCCATGGTAGTTATAAAATGAGATATGGGTCTCATCTGGAAAGTATCGTTCTCCTGACAAACTTCTAACATCTCACTGGGATAGCCAATACATCTACCAAGCATGGCGATTACGGCACTATCCCTTCATGGGGAAGGGCTACGTCAGCAGTGGGTGAAGAAAGACTGAATAATAAATATGAGCAGTAATAATAGGAATCACGCCAGTCCTTCCGTGACCATAATCACTGTAAAGTGTTCGAAACGTCGGGAAATTATAGGTCAAATACAAACGCGATAGAATCCGTAAAATTATAATAGTTTTATTTTAAATTCCTAACAAAACGAATAAGTAACAAATCTAAGCTAATAAATTTTAACAGCGAAATTAATATTTTCTTTTCAGATGATGCCGAATCAACGGTGAAATCTCTAAATGCTATAATGGCAGCCATCGTTTTCTTAATATTAGTATAAATTTTAGAAATATAAGAGGCCACTATATCATAAAGAATTTATTTGTTCAAGTAATTTAGCACGGCTTAAATTTCAACAGTTTTGTAGCGAAACGTGGCGTATATACTGTGGAACGCTTTAGATACGGTTAAACAATTCTTTGGAAGTTCACAAAACTTGAACATCAGGAAACGTACGTGCAGCTTAGTTGTATATAATGTAATGTACATAATCTAACTGCAGAACTTAGTCCTACAACGAAGCAAGGCGCTCGTTATTTTGAATATATAGGCGTTTTGAACAGCAGTACTGCTTAAAATAATGAAAGTATCAGATTTAAAATACTTCGATGACTCTTAATCACGTAATTTAAAAAAAAAATAGAAGTTATAATACATACATACATATCATCATGCCATATCCCTTGCAGGGTAGGCAGAGAGAACAGAGTGCCAGAGAACTCTATCCTTGCATACTTCACTCGCTTCCTCAACATTCATAATTCTCTTTATACACGCTCGCCGGTTTCGGAGACTCTTGACTCCACCTTCCTTCAGTATGTGACCAATCTGGTCTTGGTAGGTTAGTCACGGTCTCCCCCGGTACCTACATCTAATATAAAAGAATGCTTCTTTTATAAAATAGAAGTTATAAAAGTTGTATAATTTATAATACATTCAAATTATAGTTTTATTAATAATAAAAAAATTGTATTGCGTTGCGTTAAACGCCTCAATAGTGTATGTACTCGTAGATATATTATTTTTCTCATATACCTATTTTGTATGCTAAACTTCACATTGTATCTTTATTAGAATAAAAGATATTTTTTTAAAACCCGATTACGTGCCAAAAAATTATTGTCACAAGTGGGATTCGAACCCACGCCAATTGGAAATCCGTTCCAATCGTGCTGCCACTTACACCACCGTGAACTATTGTAGGACATTCAATTCTCGCATCGTATTATATTTTCGTCTTTTAAGGTGACGTGTGCCTTCTACCCGACATTGTTTACACATTGTATATAAACATAAACAATGTGCCAGCACGATTGGTACTGGAACGGATTCCCAATAGGTGTGGATTCGAATCCCACTTGTGACAATAATTTTTCGCTCGTAATCGGGTTTTTATAAATAATCAAGCATATTAAAAAAAATCAATAATTTGAATGAAAGATAATGTAAAGTATAATCAACTTAGAGTCAAAGTTATTACTTCTTTGAATTTAGGCATTTATATCGTAGTTTTAAAAATAAAGACAAAATATATACGATAATAAGTAATTTAAAATCTATACTAACATTGATAGGTTTTAATTATAATGCTGTGTGATAGCGGCTACGAATACTACCAACCTTTACTTTGCTCGTTGATGTCGTAGAAGACAACTTATATCGACCTGGACCCATACATTTGGTCAACACTTACATTCCCAAGGAGAGTTGACGTCAGGCCGGTCATAAAACCATTGCCGGTCATAAAACCGACCATCGTCCTCAAGTAATTGGGATAAGAGCAGGAGAATGATGAGGTAATTATTATAAGTAACTAATAGACAAGCTTTATAATTAAACATGCTTTAAAAGTAAAACAAATTATTTTTTAATAAAGTCTTATAATAAAATTAAAGAGCCTTTATAGAAAATTAGTGTAACTATACGTAATATATACAAGTAGGAATTATTAAAGTTATTAACAATCCTTAAAAACTGCTTTTTTTAAATATTTTTTCTTATAAATACACTGTAAATTAAATAATTATCAATAAGCATATTTAAGGAATTCGCTCCCAGGTATATTTGTGCCCATATTCTAATTTATAAATATTTCTATTAGCCTTCTAAATTCATAGAAAAGCCATAACAATTACCTATTCCATAGCTTTCCGCTACATTAAACATTATTGAATTAATAACCTACAGCTATTGTGGAAACAAAGGTTTGCTTATAAAAAGACCACCCATACGAATTTAAAAAAATATATTTTACAGGTTTTATCGCATTTATATTTAATTTTCAATTTCACGACATTACAAACATTTTATCGCATTCATTAGTCACGAGAGGCCGTCAAAAAACGGGATAAAATCCGTAAAAATTGTTTTATTCCAAATGTGTAATTTTCGCGTAAATATAAAAAAAAACATTAAGAATCTTTTTTATATTGTAGACCAATGACTAAGTAATGGGATTTTTTAGTTATGTCTGATTCTATTGCACGAACATAAAATCAGGTTTTTTTTATAATTAGTGCAATATTAAAATAGGTATTTAGAAGTCGATAATATTTAAATATTGCAAAAATGCGAATTCATTTTATTTATTTTACATTCTTACTGATTTGGTAATTTTGCAATGTCAACTACGACGTGGTAATTGACATGGTTTTTCTTTTGCCGCGAGCTATGGTCTGGTCGCACCCCGCCAGAACCGCCCGGGGCAACAAAAGAGGCGACGCGCAACCCCATAGACCCGCCCGGCAATATGCCTCTCTTCGCCGAGCGAGCGGGCGGGCCACCGTGATAATTGACATACTGCCAGTTCAAACGAATACAAGTATGGAGAATAATTTGATATATGAGAGCCTCGGAACTTATGATACTAACTAGCTAGTAAAC
The DNA here is from genome assembly GCA_905163515.2 of Lymantria monacha. Classification (NCBI taxonomy): domain Eukaryota; kingdom Metazoa; phylum Arthropoda; class Insecta; order Lepidoptera; family Erebidae; genus Lymantria; species Lymantria monacha. Next base: position 7,417,841 of record LR991087.1, read on the forward strand.
AAAAAATGGAGTAGACCGATGATGTAATAAATTTGCGACCGCTTTTGGCCAATTTATTAAGGTACGTGACAACAACTAATTATTGTCAAAAATATTTTCACCGAGTCTTATCAGATTTTTTTATCAATATCTTGAAGTAGGTACTTCTTTAATAAGTATGAATTTAAAACATGGAGCATTTAATTACTAACAAATGCTTAACAAATTTCTTTGCATATCTTCTGCCATACCTACTGTTGCAATCAATGTTAAGGCTCACATATAGGCCCCATAAGCTTTGCCATATCCGTGGTGCTGTACTGCTGCGCTTCACGTATCAGTACATCCTCTTATCTATTGGCTTATTAGCCAATTTTGCTTCATGTCTTCCGCTTTTCAAAGGAGGGAAGTGGAATTTTTCCAACTCCTCCTGTTTTTCTTTTCTAATTGAATTTGTTGCGGGTCCCAAGACAATTAAAAGCATTTCCCGGGACTTTCTGAGGGTCAAACCTCGGTGTCTTATACGGAGATCATTGTGTATCCTGGCTTACAGGAGTAATAATGGTGGGAAATGTCCCAAAAAAAAATAAAAAATTCTTGGCAAATCCGTTAATGTTAATAAATAATTTTTAACAAAATTATTGGTCATCACCTCAATGATACCATTTGCAAATAATAAAAGAATAAACATTACTTGTACATGTACTTTTATTTACATTGACAATATATTAAGCTCTTATAAAACGTGACTGATATCGTTGTGCCTGCCACAACTAGTCGTGGTATGGTATACAAACATATCTTCGTCGCAGATCACAAGACGCACTGCCGCTCTATTGCTATTACTTTGAGGATTCATTATTTTATAAATTTTATAAAGTATAATCGAGATTAAAAATGTTCATCAAAATATGTACAGTTGTATAGCCATATTAACAAAAATATAGATATGCTTTCGTATATTTAATTATCTATAGATAGAGTTTTGTAAAATTCTATTCCGTAACAGACGAACATTTTACGAAAAAAGAGCTTTAGCGACTAATATATTCGCGTACTTACGCGTATTTATATTGATATGAAAAAATTGTAACGAACACACGTAAGTACGCGATTGCTCAAGTTCTTTTCTCGTGAACTTGAGAAGACTGAGACTTCCACTCCTCTCGCTCTTTGATTTATAAGTAAGGGAAAAAGTGTTAAAAAAGTGTTTGATGAATAATTAAATATATTTCTCTGTAATACAAAAATTTCACTCATATCTTATGTCATTATGATATATCTTGTCTAGTTGTTCTTTTTTTCATGGTTTCTTCGTGATATGATATTGCATTCGATTATGTTGAATATAATTCTATTATTTTATATGCATTTACTAAACATTTTTTTTTCATTATATTGATTCTATAGAATATAATCGATTATAATAATCGTTAATTATGTGATTGTCGACATTATTATATATATGCAAAGCTATATAAGATATACTAACTAATAATCTTAATTAAATTGTGAAATAAAAATCAAAATAGATTGACATAGAGTGCTTTTTTTTTTTTAAAAAACACCATCCTGCTCTAAGGAAATAATCCTTCTATTGTTGGGGGATTTTACAAACATGCAATTAACGCAGAAAAATTATATTCAGTCTCAGGAAAACTCTATGTAGATCGCGCAAAGTATTGTCTTGCGTGGGAATCGAACCCACAGGACTAGCACGGAAGGTCGGTATCTTAACCACTGCATCTGTACAGTCAAATCCCCTTCTTGTGATGGATTAAGAATACAACGTGTCACTACCGACCTCCATCCCCTTACTTTCCCTTGGAAGTTATAAAATCTGGCTAATTATTTAGATTTTCTTTTCTTACTGTGATATTTATTATTAAAATCACTTAATTTAAATAGTGACGTAATGATTAAGAAGATCTACTATGCCATGTCGTTGGGTTCGATTCTCAGGGCAATATTTTGTATGCCTCGAGAACCGGGTGTCCCATAGACACCGTCCGGGTTGGTGTCATCCGCCCCGGTCCGGGCGGCGTAGGTGCCGCCTGGGCGCAGTGCCCGGTGGAGTCGGTCAGGCAACTGGCCGGCTCAGGCAGGCTCCTCGTGGGCTGGAGCTCGGCGCGGGTGACCGTGCTTGAGCACCGGCCTGCGAGGTGCTATAAGTGCATGGCGGTCGGACATACTCGACCGACGTGCACTAATTGCTTCGACTGCGGCGGACTGTGTTTCCGCTGCGGTCAAACCGGGCACGTGGCGGCATCTTGCGCCGCCCCGCCCCACTGCCCCGCGTGTGCGGCGGGCAATAAGCCCGCCAAGCACCGCATGGGCTCTGGGGCGTGCAAACCTCCAGCTTCGGCCCCAAAGGGGCGGGGCGGCCCTCCGACCACGGCCGCTCCCGCTCCTAGCGCGGTCCGATCGCCCGCCGGCGAGGGGGAGGTCATGGATACAGCCCGTTAATGGCTACACCATCCATGCACCACCTCTTGCAAGCCAACACCAACCACTCCGCCGGTGCGCAGGACTTACTCCTGCAATCCATGGCGGAGTGGTCGATTGGTGCAGCCGTAGTCGCGGAACCGTACTGCGTGCCTGATCGCCCCAATTGGGTGGTCAGCCGAAACGGTACTGCGGCAATCGTCGTCTCTACGCAGCGGCACTTCCCGTCCTTGTCTCTTTTGGATAGGGGCGAGGAATTTGTCGCGGCGGAGTGGGGAGGGGTCACGCTCTACAGCGTATACCTCTCCCCTACCAGGAGAATGGACGATTTCAGGGCCTCCCTCACCAACTTGGAGGCCTCGATACGGCGACTGGCACCGGGCCTCGTCCTGGTTCTGGGGGACTTCAACGCCAAATCCACGGCGTGGGGGTCCCCTATGACGGACGACCGCGGGCGGGCGGTCATCGAGTGGGCGGCTTCACTGGGCCTCTGTGTTCTTAACAGGGGCTCAGTGAACACGTGTGTGCGGCAGCAGGGCGGGTCGATAGTGGACTTGTCGTTCGCTAGCCCCGCTGTCGCACCACGGGTGAGGAACTGGAGTGTCCTGGAGGAGGCGGAGACCCTATCGGACCACCGCTACATCCGGATGGAGGTCTCCCCTCTCCGGGACCCCGGTAGGGGTCACAGGGCGGACGGAGCTCCCGCGTTTCCGCGGTGGGCTGTGGGTCGTCTTGACAGGGACCTACTGGCGGAGGCGGCCATCGTTCACACGTGGCTGTCCTCACCGCCCCCAGCGGACGGGGTGGACGCCGAGGCTGTCCGCATCCGCAGTGCGTTAACGCAGATCTGCGATGCGGCCATGCCCAGAGTGCGGCGGCGTCTACCTCCGAGGCAGGGGGTCTACTGGTGGTCCCCAAGATTGGCGGACCTTCGTGCGGCATGTATCAGAGCCCGAAGGTCCTACACCCGCAGCCGGCGGCGTCACCGCGACGCTGAGCGGGAGGGCCAGCTGTACGAGGCGTACCGCGATGCGCGGACGGCCTTTCGGCTGGCCATCCGAGCCGCCAAGGGTGCGAGTTGGCAGGAGATGCTGGACGGTCTCGACCGTGACCTCTGGGGTCGCCCGTATCGCGCGTCGCTGAATAAGCTTCGCGCGCAGGGCCCCCCCCTCACCGAGACCCTCCAGCCCGACTTCCTCTGTAGGGTGGTCGAGGAGCTGTTTCCACGGCAGTCGGAACACACGCCCCCGGTCATGGCCTCGCCAGAACAAGACCGGGAGGCTGACGACGAGAGTGTTCCGCCCGTGACGGAGACGGAAGTGGGAGCAGCTGTGGCGCGGATTCGTTCCGCGACCACGGCCCCCGGCCCGGACGGAATACCAGTCCGGGTGCTGACGTCGCTCCTCGAGCACCTCGAGCCTCGCCTCAGGCAGCTGTACAACGCCTGTTTGGCGTCTGGACGGTTCCCTGAGTGCTGGAAGGAGGGGAGGTTGGTTCTCCTGCCAAAGCCGGGACGGCCCCCGGATTCGCCGTCGGCCTACAGGCCCATCGTGCTCCTCGACGATGTGGGTAAGCTGCTGGAGCGCATCCTCGCTGCCCGCATCGTCCAGCACCTGGAGGAGGTGGGACCCGATCTGTCGGACGCTCAATTCGGTTTTAGAAGGGGGCGTTCGACCATCGGGGCCCTGCTACGACTGAGGCAGACGGCCGCGGAGGCTGTCACCGGCGGGGGAGTGCTGTTGGCGGTGTCGCTGGACATCGCCAACGCATTCAATAGTCTGCCATTCAGCTGCATCAGGGAGGCGCTCCGATTTCATGGGGTGCCCTTGTACCTGAGGCGGCTGGTGGCGGACTATTTGGAGGGGCGCAGTGTCCTCTGCGCGAGTCCCGCAGGGGACATTGTGCGGACGTCCATGTCGTGCGGCGTTCCACAGGGGTCGGTTCTGGGGCCGACTCTGTGGGACATCGGGTACGACTGGGCGTTGAGAGGGAGTCTCCCCCCCGGGCTGAGCGTGATATGCTACGCTGACGATACGCTCGTCACAGCCCGGGGCAGGACACTCGAAGAGGCGGCGAGCCTGGCCACTCTCGGCACCGAGGAGATGGTCGGGCGAATCGAGGCGCTGGGGCTCAGGGTGGCCCTAAATAAGACGGAGGCCCTATTGTTCCATGGGCCACGCGTAAGGCCGCCAATCGGCGTCTCGCTAGTCGTCAACTCCGTCCACATCAGCATCCAGGCCCATATGAAGTACTTGGGTCTGGTGCTCGACGGGCGATGGTGGTTCCGGGAGCATTTTCGCCGAATTGCTCCCCGGCTGGTCGGCGCGGCGTCCGCCCTTTCGCGGCTCATGCCGAACGTGGGCGGACCCAGCTTCGAGGGCCGACGGCTGTATGCGGGGGTGATCCGTTCTATGGCCATGTACGGCGCACCCGTGTGGGCGAGGGCTCTGAACGTCCAGCTCAGGGCTGTTCTGTGGAGACCCCAGAGAGTCATGGCGGTCAGAGCCATTCGCGGGTACCGCACGGTATCGACCGAGGCGGCATGCCTACTGGCCGGGACACCCCCGTGGGACCTAGAGGCGGAGATGCTCTCCGACCTCTACCGGCGGGTGACCTCACTGCGCGACGAAGGTGGCTCCCCATCGCTGAGCGAGATAGCCACCTGGCGCGAGGACGCCCGCCGAGACGTCATCGCCCGTTGGGCTACGCGGCTGGAGAGGCCTAGACACGGTGTCGTCACCGTCGAGGCTCTCCGGCCCGTATTGATGGAGTGGATGGAGCGGCGGCACGGAGTCCTCTCCTTTCGACTGGTGCAGGTGTTGTCGGGGCACGGATGCTTCGGCTTTTACCTGCACACGGTCGCGTGTAGGGAGTGGACTTCGTTCTGCCACCATTGCAGCAGTGACGAGGACACGGCGCAACACACGCTGGAGGCGTGTCCGGGCTTTGACCGGCAGCGCCGTGACCTCGTCGCTGTTATCGGTGCCGACCTGACGCTGCCGGCTGTCGCGAGAGCGATGGTCGACAGCGTCAGGAACTGGGACGCGGTCGCCGCCTTCTGCGAGGCTGTCATCTCGCAGAAGGAGGCGGCGGAACGAGTCCGGGAGGAATCCCGCGACCCGGGCCGCCGTCAGCGGCCGGGGCGGCGCAGGCGCGAATACCTGCGCCTGATGCCGCCCTAACCGAGGCCTCGGGTGATCGGACCGGGGAATTGTCCGGTCACCCGACGTGAGGCCACCGCGTGAGGGCGACGCCCCGACGGCGAAATCTGTCGGGGCGTCGACGAGAGGAACCCGCGAGGGTAAACCGCCGGGCGGGCCACCGAAGTTAAAATCGAGTACCGGTGGTCCGCTCGCACGGCGAAGAGAGAAGGTTTTACGGTGGGTCTATGGGGTCACGCGCCGCCTTTCCGTCACCCCGGACCGATTCAGCGGGGCGAGACGCACCCATAGCCCACCAATAAAAAAAAAAAAAAAAAAAATAAAAAAAAAAAAAAAAGGGCAATATTTTGTATAATCCACAAGGTGTTGTTCTGATTCTGCATGTTATACTCATATTATATACCTTATTATTTTTACAAAATGGTCAAGATATGTTTTTTTTTATTGCTTATGGTGGCAAACGAGCAAGCAGCCCACCTGATGGTAAGTGTTACTGCCGCCCATGGACCTTTGCAACACTAAGGCCTAGGCAGCTGCCTACCAATAAAATCCCCAAAAACCACCCAGTTGGGCTTATGTTTGTGCTTGGTGTCGTGAATAGTATACTTACCGGCGTAAGTGTGGTCTTTCCGTGTGGTAACAGGTCACCAAAGTACTTTGTACTTAACTAGGTGCATAAAACCCAGAAAACATTCGATAAATGACAGAAGCGTGTATATGTCAATCAAATTTTTAATTCACAAATTAATTAACTAACCTAGATTATATGGCTTAATTCATATAAGCTAAAATTTATAAGGTTTGAAATATATATAAACAGTAAATAGACGCTATAAAATTTATTTACAAAGTGTTGCAAAATTCATTTAAGTGATAATCGATGTCTTTTATTTATAATCTGCCTGTTATTTGTTTAATAACCTGATCCACGAGGGCCTGATGGTCCACCGCTTGGGTAACCTTCATTGGCACCGTTTTGAGAGTCTGATCGACTGCTGCCTCCATTCTGGCCGCCGGAATAACCATTTACTCCTTCTTTTCCTGGACCTCCCCTTGGGTAGCCTTCACCATTACCCTTATTGCTCGAGCTACTTCCGTTTCTTCCCGAAGAACCATTTCGATTACCACCGATTGAGCCCCCTTGCGGACCACCGCTAGGATAACCATTTCCTTGACCCCCATTTAAACTATCAGAACTTGAACCTGAAGGGAATTGAGAACCAGATTGAGATTTGCCAGGATTACGAGATCCTGCGCCATTCTGTCCACCAGGCCTACCGCTTGGATATCCCATAAAACCTAGACTATTTGAATCTCCGTTTCCAAATTCACCTGCCTCTTGGTAGCGTTCTGAACGTAATTCCTGGTCTGGTCCTATTCCGGATAAATCATCAAGTCCACCTTGAGTATATCCTTGTGATCTTCCTTGTCCATTGGGCCCATCTAATCATAAAATATAATAAAAGTAATTAATTAATGTTAATAAGAAAAGTTTCCGTGCGGTGACGGAGTAAGTATACAATTCGCGACCCCCTATTTTACCCGTGGGTGATCGTAAAAGACGACTAAGGGATAAAACATGCATATAACATCTATACAAGAGAAGGAAAACTCGAAACATAACCCTATACCAACACATCTGACCAGCGTGGTGTAGTAGGTCAATTTCCCTCCTAGCGTGGAGGAGACTTGAGCCCAGCAATGGGACATATATGAACTGAAATGATGATGATGAATAAGAAAAGATTTTTGCACATATTGCAATCGAATGAGAATACAAAATGTCACCATTTTTTTTTTTTTTTTTTTATTGGTGGGCTAGGGGTGCGTCTCGCCCCGCTGAATCGGTCCGGGGTGACGGAAAGGCGGCGCGTGACCCCATAGACCCACCGTAAAACCTTCTCTCTTCGCCGTGCGAGCGGACCACCGGTACTCGATTTTAACTTCGGTGGCCCGCCCGGCGGTTTACCCTCACGGGTTCCTCTCGTCGACGCCCCGACAGATTTCGCCGTCGGGGTGTCGCCCTCACGCGGTGGCCTCACGTCGGGTGACCGGACAATTCCCCGGTCCGATCACCCGAGGCCTCGGTTAGGGCGGCATCAGGCGCAGGTATTCGCGCCTGCGCCGCCCCGGCCGCTGACGGCGGCCCGGGTCGCGAGATTCCTTCCGGACTCGTTCCGCCGCCTCCTTCTGCGAGATGACAGCCTCGCAGAAGGCGGCGATCGCGTCCCAGTTCCTGACGCTGTCGACCATCGCTCTCGCGACAGCCGGCAGCGTCAGGTCGGCACCGATAACAGCGACGAGGTCACGGCGCTGCCGGTCAAAGCCCGGACACGCCTCCAGCGTGTGTTGCGCCGTGTCCTCGTCACTGCTGCAATGGTGGCAGAACGAAGTCCACTCCCTACACGCGACCGTGTGCAGGTAAAAGCCGAAGCATCCGTGCCCCGACAACACCTGCACCAGTCGAAAGGAGAGGACTCCGTGCCGCCGCTCCATCCACTCCATCAATACGGGCCGGAGAGCCTCGACGGTGACGACACCGTGTCTAGGCCTCTCCAGCCGCGTAGCCCAACGGGCGATGTCGTCTCGGCGGGCGTCCTCGCGCCAGGTGGCTATCTCGCTCAGCGATGGGGAGCCACCTTCGTCGCGCAGTGAGGTCACCCGCCGGTAGAGGTCGGAGAGCATCTCCGCCTCTAGGTCCCACGGGGGTGTCCCGGCCAGTAGGCATGCCGCCTCGGTCGATACCGTGCGGTACCCGCGAATGGCTCTGACCGCCATGACTCTCTGGGGTCTCCACAGAACAGCCCTGAGCTGGACGTTCAGAGCCCTCGCCCACACGGGTGCGCCGTACATGGCCATAGAACGGATCACACCCGCATACAGCCGTCGGCCCTCGAAGCTGGGTCCGCCCACGTTCGGCATGAGCCGCGAAAGGGCGGACGCCGCGCCGACCAGCCGGGGAGCAATTCGGCGAAAATGCTCCCGGAACCATACAAAATGTCACCATGCTGTATATATTTATATTTAAAAATACACCATCCTGCACTATGAAAATAATACTTGCATTGCTGGGGACCTTACAAACCTATAATTAACGCTGACAAATTACGCCCAGACTCAGAACAACACTAGACGCAAAGTATTATCCTGCATAGGAGTCGAACCTATGGCACTGACACGGAAGGTCGGTATCTTAACCACTATGTCATTTATGCAGTCGATAATATAAATACCTTTTTATAGTTATATTACGTGCTTTTGTCGCTTCAGTGAGTGGGTTACAATGTACCTAGTGAAAGTATTGCATGGTGCAAGATTTTTCACAGAGAAAAATGAGAAAAATCAGGGCTACCTTCTTTTAAAGAGCATATAGAACACATCGACGTATTTTTATTTCAGATACTCTATGAGTGTCATATATATCTAAAATGTGTGGTCCGAATCTAAAATGTCCGTGTGGTGAAGGAGTAAGAATACAATTTACCACCCCCTTTCTTAACCGTGACATCAATGCAAGAGAAAGAAAACTTGAATAAAATACACGAGAATAGAAAACCAACACGTTTTCCAATTTCCTTCCCAATATGGATGGTACTTGAGCTCAGCAGTGGAACATTGTGAGCTGAAATGATGAATGTTCTCTATAATTAATCAAATATGGTAATAATTACGACGAAAAATAATAATCTTTCGCAATGAAAAATAATAATAATTTTGCGCTTATAAATAAAATTTTGAATCTAGCCTAGTGTGACAAATGCTAGATCGCAGTAACTTAGATGATAATAATGCCTTATTTTTTACTTTTTTTATGGATAGGCTATTTTTCGGACACACGCCGCCATTTCTGTCCGAGACGACGGAAGGACAGCGCGTGGCCCCATAACTCACCGTATTCCCTCCCCATCGCCATTGGGCCGGCTACTGGTACCGCTTCCTTGTCACCCGTGGCCAGCCGGGGAATGATAATAATTCCTAATGAAATTACTGTTAGTCCATTTAGGTCACTGTCCTGGACACCAGACTTCTTCACAACGGATTTGAAATTAACCCTAAACACTATGCTAACTGACAATGAATAGTTATCCATAGTTGACCAGCTATAGTTTGACTTGGTAGGCGCCCAAACCGCCCGAATGACAGAAGGATGACTTGGAATGCCAATCTAATCCGCTATATTAAGCCTCTCACCGAATTTTAGGAGACCACAGGAAACGATTTCTAAACTTCTTCGTCTTTCATCCATCCTTTACAACATTTATAAGAAAAGAAGAGTTAGTTTCTATTTTTCTTAGTTACTTAGAAAACTAAAATTACTTACCATGACCAAAACCAGATCCAGAACCACTAGTTACACCACCTGAATGAAAAGAATTATTAAAAAAAAAATGAACGCAGTAATTACTAACTTATAACGCAACGGAATACGCAAATAAAGTTTCTGAAAATATTATTTGCATTTGTATATCCCTACTTTTATTCCCAAAAAGGTAAGCAATGTTGTAAACTTAAAAATAAGTATTAAATTTTGTTGTTATTTTATCAAACACAGTTGCGACTTGAAGCTGGGCATTAATATTTCTTACAGGTAAATCATCAATTGCATTATTCGAAGTAGAAGTCTTTATATATTTATATATAATATATTTGGGGCAACTTCTTGGTAGCCACCACCTCAGCCAGTAGGCACGTGTAGCAATACATAACGCAGTGCTTGTCCCAACATTACTGTAAGGAAGCGAGAGTTGGGTATGCAGAAAAGAGTATGAAAGTAAAATTAATGCGGTCGAAATGCGATCTCTACGGAAAATCTGTGGAGTTAGGCTGATCGATCGCATTCGTAACGACGACGTAAGAGAGCGAGTAGGTATGAAAGAGAGTATCGGTGTAAAGATGTGAAAGGGAATGCTCCGATGGTTCAGACATGTGGAAAGAATGCCGAACGAACGTCTGGTTAAGAAGATATACAATGCGAAAGTGGAAGGATGTAGGTACCGGGGGAGACCGAGACTAACCCACCTAGACCAGATCGGTCATGTACTGAAGGAAGGTGGAGTCAAGAGTCTCCGAAACCGGCGAGCGTGTATGAAGAGAATTATGAATGTTGAGGAAGCGAGTGAAGTATGCAAGGATAGAGTTTTCTGCTACTCTGTTCTCTCTGCCTACCCTGCAAGGGATATGGCGTGACGATATGTATGTATGTAGAAGTCTTTATATATCTACAAATTAAATGACATCTCTATACCATAAGCAAAAAGCAGTGACATTTAGTTACGGTGCTCTTTTATACACTACTGGATTAGCCTTTGTCGTTATCTGAATCGTGATTAATGATATAAATATGTATTTCACAGCCCATAAATGTCCCACTGTGGGGCTCGGGCCTCCTCCGTAATGGGAGAGAAATTAACCTACTATACCGCGCTGGTCAGACGTGTTGGTATAGGGTTTTGTTTCGAGTTTTCCTTCTCTCGCATAGATGTTATATGCGTTTTATATCCCTTAGTCGTCTCGTACGATCACCCAAGGGTAAGATATGGGGTGAGGAATAGTATTCTTACTCCGTCACCACACGGAAAATATGTATTTAAATTACATTTAAATATGTATTTAAATTATATGAATTGACTCGCTAAGCATATTATATACTGCTCACATTTTTTATAGACTTTAGTAGGTATGGTAAACTAACTCATATACTAGTGAAGGGTCAGAGAAACATTATGATATAAAATATTAGTGATTTTTATAATTTTCTTGAAATGCGAGTACTCCATTATATTCTATTCCCATGTGATGATAGGTTAAAAATATAATATTTCAAAATCTCTTTCACGTGCAAGTAACTAATTAATTAAAACTAGCTAAGGCAAATGCCTCTGCCAGTTTTAGTTAGCCTTGGTGATTCAAGAGAGCCAACTGATTTGACTATCTACCATAAAATGTCTCATGAAATATATATAGGTATTATACCCGGGCTTATGTGTCTATACTAATACAGATGCACGAAATTTCTCTACGCGAACATTAACAATTTCAAAGCCTGCTATGCTTGCAAAGGTCGAATAACGTCATCAAATGCTTCAATCCCGCAAATAATTTAAGAAAAGTTCCACACTATTGTGCTCAAACGTTGCCAACCAAGATAATGAACGAACCCTCGTAACGTATCTGGGGTTTGTATCCTTGCGTGCCAGCTTCATACTCGACTACTTGCTTCCTTCCATCGGGTAATACTACATTATATTCCCCTGTGGCCAAAGCGCCATCTCGCTGCTCGGAATGACCAAATTTAGTACCTGTCTCTGAGTCGTCCACGTCATAACTAAACTCGTATTTGGCAGGCTCCTGTAATTTAATAAATTAATTGACTGGAATAAAATAATACATGCTATATATTTCTATTTCTAATATAATCTTGGAGATTTAATAATGCACTCATTTGTATTCTTAGCTCATCATCATTCTCCTACGCTTACCCCAATTACTTGGGGTTGATACAATGTGTACTCTTCTTTCATAGCACATATTGTAAAAGTTATTGGTTGGTTTTATGACCGACACCTGCCAAACGTCAACCCGCCTTGGGAATGTAATTACTGACCAAACGGCATCAGATGGAATTAAGGGTCTTAGTCGTCTTTTACAACATCCACGAGTAAAGTAAGGGTTGGTAGTATTCGTAGCCGCTACCACACAGCTCTGTATTCTTAGCTCATGTAGGTGTAAATATTATTAACGAGCCTACTTTACACAACAAAACGAAAATTATGCTGTTATACCATACTGGTCAGGCGGGTTTGTATATGTTGATTATTTAGCCGTTGCAATGTTATTAGTCGGTATCTATTTTTTTTCAATAAGTTACTTATTTAACAATTTTTGTATCACTAAACAAAACTGTAATCTGTTGGAGCTACAGAGTGGTCATTGTGTCATCAAATCCATTAAAATTCAACGTAAATGTTATAAATGCGTAAGGTTTTTATATATGCACTCCTTAAGTAATGCTCAACGCATCGTTTTCAAATTTTGCATACACTTTATTATTAGAACAAAACAGTAGTAGAAAGAAAACCTTTCACCCACAAAGTACGTTAGGCATAGAGAACTTTGTATCCAGAAAGTACGTTTTTCGACGGATAAAACATAAGTTTATAACGGTAACACATGCATGAAGCCGTGGCAAATAATTATTGTAAATTAAAAATACGAGTACATCAGGTGTTTCCAAAGAATACGTAATAATAAGTTGATGTCCCGTTGTGTGGATCGAACTCGCTAAATATTAAAAGTAAATTTAATTTCAAATATAACGTTTAAATGTTATACTTACATTAGATTCACCTTCCTCATAATTCTGGCTACGACCAGAACCTCTTCCATCACCATTATTTGCACTGGCAAAATCACCACTCTGGCTGGTACCAAAATTTTCTATTGACTCAAGGTTGGCATTACCTCCAAAACCAGGTGCCCCATATGTTGACGAAGGTGACCCTCCAGACTGTCTACCACCTGAACCAAAAGAGCTTGGAGATTGATACGATGAATCGGTTGATCCTTGAGATGTTAGGCGCTGGCTAGTCAGTCCGTTGGCACTAACTCCAGTAGGTGGCGGACCATATGACGTTTGTGGACCTTGACCAAAGCCTGAACTTCCTGATCTGAAAGAACCTCCTTCATTGCTATTATCTATCCCAGAAATTAATTTTGAAGAACGACTTGTGCCACGTGAACCACCACCTTGGTTTGGTACACCATATTGTGAGCTGGGAGTAGAGCCTCTACCTTGATTATAACCACCTGAACCTGATGGAGATCCAAAGCCTTGAGAATTATGAACATTATTTCTTGCAGCAGGAGATCCGTATTGAGTATCAATAGAAGCCCCACTTTGTCCGGTTGAATAAGAATCTTGAGAATTAGCTAATACTCCACCAGGCTGCGATCCTCGAGGACCACCACCGATATTTCTTCCAGATGATCCATTATGTAAGTTTGAACCACCACCAGATGGACCAGAACCAGAAGGAGGTAGATAACTGTTGATCGGAGGTTCACATCGGCTTGACGGCCAGGCAAGTGCGCCTAATAAAATGATGTACTGAAATAGAAATAATGATATTTATAAATAATGATTTCAATATACTATCCATCCATCCACCCATCACCCTATTGCTCATGAACATAAATCTCTCCACGAGGGAAGATAATGACATAATGTCTAAGCTGGCCTGATGGAATAGCGATCGAAGTTGATGTAAGGAGCTTCACAGGAGAACGCTGATTGTACCTTAGTTGGTAGTGCCTTAGTCAGTTTCTACAACTCCCACGGAAACCTTTCACGAGTCCTTTTATAGCTATAGACAGAAAGCTGTCAGAAGTGAACTTACTAATAAAAATCAACATAATTTCAGCTCATATACGTCTTACAGCAGTAAGACGTAAGCCCAGCAGGGCTTGAGCTTCCTCCACGATAGAAGGGAAAATAACCTAATATATCATGCTGGTCATACGTGTTGCTATAGGGTTTTATTTTAAGTTTTCCTTCTCGTACATATATCTTATACGTATCTTATATTCCTTAGTAGTTTTCTACGACACGGTGTTGCATTGTATTGTTATTCCGTCACCATAAACCTGGGTATGAAAGAGAGTATTGGTGTAAAGATGCGAAGGGGAATGCTCCGATGGTTCGAACATGTGGAAAGAATATTTTACTGTATATTTTGTCCAAAATTAATGCGGTCGAAATGCGATCTCTACGGAAAATCTGTGGAGTTAGGCTGATCGATCGCATTCGCAACGACGACGTAAGAGAGCGAGTAGGTATGAAAGAGAGTATTGGTGTAAAGATGCGAAAGGGAATGCTCCGATGGTTCGGACATGTGGAAAGAATGCCGAACGAACGTCTGGTTAAGAAGATATACAATGCGAAAGTGGAAGGATGTAGGTACCGAGGGAGACCGAGACTAACCTACCTAGACCAGATCAGTCATGTACTGAAGGAAGGTGGAGTCAAGAGTCTCCGAAACCGGCGAGCGTGTATGAAGAGAATTATGAATGTTGAGGAAGCGAGTGAAGTATACAGAGATAGAGTTCTCTGGCACTCTGTTCTCTCTGCCTACCCTGCAAGGGATATGGCGTGATGATATGTATGTGTATGTAAACCTGGGACGTTATTGTATTACACGGATATTATTATTTTACATTATTTTATCTTGTACAATACGATCAGAAATGTCAAACTTTATTTTACCATGTAATTTTTAAAAAAACGCTACTGTCAACCAGCGCTAAATGCGATGGCCAACTCGTATGCATTGCGTGGCGATTTTATCATCATCCTTTCGTAGAAATATGTCCTGATAGATAAATGAATGTCTTCAGACAAATATAATAATAAGCTTACAATCAACAGTAGCGCTGTTACTGTACTAACTCAAATAACACAGATAATATACAATAATACTTACTAAAATCATAACTTTTATATTCACCAAATATTCTTAACTAAATGGATGGATGGTACGTGTTGCTTTATAAAGTTTCAGCTATTGAATAAATTATATTTGAATACACAGTGCTTTTATAGTAAATCTGTCATTGGTGAGCGTGATGTTCTAGTCAATGCAAGAACAACTCACGCGTGCATATAGTTCAATATATCTTGCTTATAGATGAAAGTGTCGTGTGCTTACCGTCTTAATGTACATGCAATGGTGTGAAATAATGACTTTGTTTCGTGATGGATGCATTTTTTTAAAGACGATAAATACTCTACGCTAAGGATTTATTGCTTGTATTCCGTAATACGAAATTTAAGTCGATCAAAGGATTTTATTAACATACTAGCTTCTGCCCGCGACTTCACCCGCGTAAAAGGTTACTTTCCTGAAGTTTTTCATCCCCTATTTTTATTTTACCTCTTCAGGGTAAATTTGTCACGAAATTTGAATGTCATATTTATTTATATCTAATCTATAGCCTAAAAATAAGTTTCAAGCTTCTGGCTTTAAAAATGGCGATAATTCCTTACAACTTTCATCGCACTTTACAACCCTTTTTTGCATTAAAAAGTAGCCTATGTCCTTTATCAGGCTCTAGACTATTTGTGAACCAAATTTCATATAGATCGGTTTAGTAATTTTGGCGTAAAAGAGGGACAGACAGACAGAGTTACTTTCGCATTTATAATATTAGTAAGGATAATTAATAGACATAAACTATATCCAGATTTTATAATAGACATAAACTTTCCGTGTGGTGACGGAGTAAGAATACAATTCACCACCCCCTATCTTACCCGTGGGTGAACATAAGAGACGACTAAGGAATATAA
This sequence comes from Lymantria monacha, assembly GCA_905163515.2. Lineage (NCBI taxonomy): Eukaryota > Metazoa > Arthropoda > Insecta > Lepidoptera > Erebidae > Lymantria > Lymantria monacha. The sequence goes on from LR991087.1 coordinate 7,433,771, forward strand.
AATGCATATAACATCTATGCGAGTTAACGAAAACTCGAAACAAAACCCAATACCAACACGTCTGACCAGCGTGGTATAGTAGGTCAATTACCCTCCCATTATGGAGGAGGCTCGAACCCAACAGTGGGACATATATAAACTGAGATGATGAATCCGTAATATTTGATAAAGGTACTCATTATCTTAATCACCATGCCGTCTTTACAGAAAATTTAATCGTTACATATTTCGATCAATTTATAGACACTGCTACTTATGGTCATTATTTCACTCCTTCTATATTCATTACAAAGTCGAAGAGTTTGTTCGTTTGTTTGAATGCTCTAGTACTAGAAATCAGAAGTTGATTTTAATTTTTTTGTTAACCTGCCTGTCTATAAAGACTATGAAACAAAACGCCAGTATGAGCCGAGCAGTGATCATAGAAGTTTTTTAATTAGGTAAAAATTGTAACAAGACATTTTAATATGTTTATCTAATACATTGTATGCACAACAACATTCGTAATAACAACTCCATTGGACTGCTACATATACAGGAATATGGATATATAGTTTTCGGTGTAGTGACGGAGTAAAAATACAAATCACCACCACCTATATTACCCGTGGGTGATCGTAAGGACTAAGAGATATAAAACGCATATAACATTTATGCAAAAGAAGGTGAACTCGAAAGAAAACTATACCAACACTTCTGACCAATATGGTACAGTAGGTCAATTTCCCTCCCATTATGGAGAAGGCTTGAGCCCAACAATTGGACATATATGATCTGAAATGATGATGATGAAAAGTTTATGGTTTCAAATAAAGACGTGGATATTCAAAGCAAGAATAAATGAATCTAGACAAGCGAATCTGCGGCAATAGCTAGTTTGTTAAAAAATCTGCATAACGCAATAATAATTTAGCCTATCTAATCAGTATGATAGTTTTTGCGATAGGTTAATAAACTTTTCTGGTTATAAATATCGTTATATTAACTGATATCGACAGCAGTATCGCCCTGCTCAAAAACTTATTACATCAATCAATAAGCTATCAGACGAATATTAACGATACCATGGGTGACCATGGACCAGATAAATCTATCCATCCATCTATCCATCAGCCCGTAAACGTCCACTGTTGGACATAGGCCTCCCCACGAGAATGCCATTCAACACGGTCCCGCGCCACCTGCATCCAGCGGTTCCCTGCGACATTGATAATGTCGTCATTCCATCTAGTGGGGGTTCGTCCTACGCTGCGCCGTCCGATTTGTGGACAGACCAAACAAATCAGCGACCAGAAAATAAGATTGTAACCAGGATTATAGCAAAATAATAGGTAAGCAATCTCTTCTCAGGACTGAGGAAATGAAGAAGGAATGTAATTAATCTAACATTCTGGTCAGACAGATTTTTATTGACTTTTTTAGATTATCTACTATAGTTTATCTGCAAATCATATCCCTTAGTTATCTCTTACTTTTCAGTATATTATTTTACTCTATGGTTTTTTACGATCTAGAAAGAGGGTTGTGAATAGTGTTTTACTCCGTCACGACACGTAAGTTAGTTATATCCAAAGGTAAGAATGTATAAAGGCGAACATATTGCCATTTACATAGTATTTCGCAATTATTAGTGACATTTTTTGGCTGAAAGTACTTTTTATGTGAATGAAAGCTCTATTCTAGCCCTTTTATTTTTCTGTGCGGTGACAGAGTTAATAATACAACGACCCACAAATAGTTATTCTGAGTTTGGGTTTAATTTATAGGCCGAAATACACGAATTTATTTCGAGTATACTTAAAAAAAAATATATATCACACCGGAATAGGACTTGCGTGAATGTGAATCGAACAACAAACAACAACAACCAAACAACAAACCTTTGCCTATGAATCTTAAGAAGCGATGATTTAAGAAAATATGGTTATATCAATTATTAATTTGCTTTAAACGATGCAATTCATATGTATTTGGTTACAATCAACTGCACAGTTGACGTAATGGTTAAGATAACGACGTGCTAATATCAGGCATTTGATTCCCATGCAGAACAATACTTTGTAAGATTCACAAATTTTTGTTCTGAGTCTGAGTGTAGCTTGTATATATGCCACTATTGAGCTCGATCCTCCTCTCATTATGAGAGGAAAATTGACCTACTACACCACGCTCGTCGGACGTGTTGGTATAGGGTTTGTTTCGAGCTTTCCTTCTCCTGAATAGATGTTATGTGTTTTATATCCCTTAGTCATCTCTTACAATCACCTGCAGGTAAGATAGGGACTGTAAAATTGTATTCTTATTCGTCACCATATTTGTGTCTGTGCATTGTATGTTTATTATCCCTAGATTGCCTACAACAAAAGACTTATTTCTTTAATGCACGCAGTTGTTTTTGTTTAAATCAATTTGAAAGAATATTCAGTAAAGCTCTGTTCACTATATTATGATAATCTCAGAAAGTAATGATTATACTGAGCCAAAACAGTTAGCATTAAATGTTATTCAGATTAAGTTGATAAATTTCTGTTCTAATGTTTACGCGAGTGTTACACATTTGAAATAAAACTACTTTTACGGATTATATCGTGTTTGTATTTGAGTTTGTATTTTTACCGGTCCTCCCATGACCATGATCACTGTAAAATGTTCGAAACGTCGGGAAATTAAAAATCAAATAGAAACGTGACAGAATCCGTAAAAGTAGTTTTATTTCAAATTGATAAACTTCATTACTATAGCCATTTGCTGGATATTTTTTTTTTTTTTAAATGCAGAAAAACAGCGGTTTCGCGATTTTTGACGGGAATATGAAATGTCATGTAGTGGTCTTGTATTGTATTCAACATAGATAAGGACTTTTGACGGGAATTTGAAAACGTCATGTGGTGCTCTTGTATTATATTCGATTATTTTGGTGTTATAACGTGTTATATTAGATAATTTTAATGGCGTTTTATGTAATATGAAGCGGTGGAACTACTGGGATGTAGTGAATATCATATAAAAGTGCTTTACAACGTTTTCATTTTCCATCAAAATTCCCACAAGATACCATTAACAGTGTGGCCATTGCACTGTTAATGGCGACAATTTGACTTAGACAATGACTAACTTGAAAGACTAAAAACGTGAAAATATTTATAACTTGACACTGGCACCAATAGTTCGTATAAGTAGCTGATTGCCAATACATAAGAAGAAGAAGAAGAACATAGATAATATGCTAGACATAAAAATAAAATGAAAATTAGTTAGTTATTGGCGAAATCTTGTAAACGCCATTTAAAAAAAAATAATAATAATATACTATAAATTAGAAAGTATTCAATGTTGTAGTGCTTTAACGTGTTATCTATATAAATAAAATAAAATAGCTGAAAAGGCTGTGACAGATATTCAGTATATCTACAGATCATTGACAGATTAGTAAATGAGGACGTATTAGTAAATGAGCCAGCAGTTGATAACTTCTTGATTGATTTTTGGTTCAAATTCATTTATTATATATAAACCCTGCGAGGGCACTTACATTTTGTCAACTTTAACATTTTAAAATAATTCAATAAACTACCATCGGATCGAAACATAACCACTACTGAGAAGAGCCGGGAAGAAACTCAACGGATGTGTCTATTATTATTATTTTTTGCTGATTTTTTTATAAAATATATTATATATGTGAGAATTAGCTTTTCAAACCACGATATAATATAAAATTAAAATACAATATAAAAGATTATGGCTGGACTAGATCCCCAGTCAATTGGCACCCGATCATAAGTTAACTACTATTATGATTAATATTAATTCGATTATGAAATTAAATTTAATTATGAAATCGAATTGAACTTATGTAGATACCTATTGAAAAAGCGGAGACGAAGTTGCGCTGGTCAACTAGTATTAAATAGTTTTTAGCGAATTTTATGTAATGTGATGCGAAGGAACTGCTGGGATGTAATGAATATGATATAAAAGTGCTTAACGTTTTCGTTTTCCACTAAAATTCCCAAAAGACACCATGAACAGGTTGATTTGACTTTCTGACTGAAAAGACTAAAGACGTGAAGAAAATTGTTACTCGACACTGGCAACAACTTATATTTTATATAAGTAGCTGATTTCCAATACAAAAAAAGAGGCTATCATTGCGCGAACTCCAATACCAAACTTAAAACTTTAATTTTCAACATAAGTATGTATATAAAAAAAAAATTGTTCATTTATATAGTGCAAGCTTTACATTAACGGACTCAAAATATACTCAAACTCGGAACAATTTGTGCCCCGCACAAAGTATAGCATTACAATTTATCACGTATGTACATATTAATCGCTACGTTAGTTGTGCAGTCTAATTAGCAGTGAACCTTTATCTTTATTTTGAAACGGAGGAGAGGTAGAGAGACCCACCACTTTCTCACTACTAACTAATATAGGTACCTCAAATCTTAAGAATGAAAAGAAAATATATTTTTCGCCTCTTAACAAACATGTGTTGAATCAATATTGCAAGTGCTATTAACGTTCTGCAGACAACTCCCCACATAAGAGTAAGAAGTTTACCTTATATCTTATTCCACCTTGACCCTATTCAGTTCTTTTTCTTTTCATGATGTGTACAGTGTACAGTAGCAGTGCCTGTGGTGACGGAGTAAGAAATAATAACAATTCACCACCCCCTATCTTACCCATGGGTGATCGTATGAGACGACTAAGGGATATAAAACGCATATAACATCTCTATGCAAGAAAAGGAAAACTTGAAACAAAACCCTATACCAACACGTCTGACCAGCGTGGTAGAGTAGGTTAATTTACCTCTTATTACGGAGGAGGCCCGAGCCCAACAGTGGGACATATATGGGCTGTGACGATGATGATGATGAAGTGTACAGTATATTGATTAACCACGGTAAAAAGACAACTTTCTCTTACTTTCTTACACATACATACATACATATCATCACGCCATATCCCTTGCAGGGTAGGCAGAGAGAACAGAGTGCCAGAGAACTCTATCTCTGCATACTTCACTCGCTTCCTCAACATTCATAATTTTCTTCATACACGCTCGCCGGTTTCGGAGACTCTTGACTCCACCTTCCTTCAGTACATGACCGATCTGGTCTAGGTAGGTTAGTCTCGGTCTCCCTCGGTACCTACATCCTTCCACTTTCGCATTGTATATCTTCTTAACCAGGCGTTCGTTCGGCATACAATTTATCATGTATGTACATACAATTTATCATGTATGTACATACTTTCTTCCTTTTCAAAATAATAATAGATACCGCCATCATCTAATTCAATCATCATTAAGGTTTTAGTTTTGCTACTAAACCTATATTTGAACATGTTTAACTAGCATTCATACATTTATTTCATTGACAAAGTGTCTGTTAATTATATAAATCGGATGATTTTTGATAAAATGTTCCAATTATTTGTAACGAATCTGACCTCTTTCCCATACAAAGGCTCGTATTATTTCCAATATATCATTGTAGAGACTGTATCCGTGATGTCGGGCTATACAGTGATCTGTGTCATCCTCGCTAGTTAGCGACTAGAGCATCGTGACCGCGTGACGCAATACCTACGGCACCCGATACTCCGGCCCTTCAAACCCGCTTCATCGCTCACTATGAAACCTATAAAACACTTAATGAGAAATATGGTTTGCACGATTTATGAATTTGCTACTTTATATATTTTAGTAATAATTAGTGTAAGTTATTCTAGTAATAAAAAACACGATTACGAGCGCAAAATGATTGTCACAAGTGGGATTCGAACCCACACCTATTGGAAAACCATTTCAATCGTGCTGCCATTTACACCACCGTGAACGTAGGACATTCAATTTTCGGATTGTATTACATTTTCGTCTTTAAGGAGACGTGTGCTATCTACCCGACATTGTTTACACATTGTACAGGCTTAATACTCAATTTTTGCAGTTGGAATTGCATTAAACGATGACACAATCCTGTTATTCAAGTTTATTATTATTCATATTAAATGCTAAATTTCAGTTATTATTATTAATATTAAATGCTAATTTGTACTCCAGAGATTATATATATCGTTTTTTGCTCTTAATCCAGTTTTTATAAATAATCAAGCATGTTAAATGCTAAATTTCAATAAATTAAATAAAAATTGTTTTTACCTATGCCCGTTATAGACTTTGAATACGTTAAAAACTTTGAAACTTTATAGACGTTGTTGCACCAACCGCATCATTTATGGCTAATCGTTATTAATTTCTCCGTTTCAGCAGTTGGTAACATTATATTTTATAACTTCGAACCTTTCTTAATAAATAGGCTACAGGCTATCTACTAAGGCAATGGAGCCTAACAAGCTTGTTAGAGAGGAGATTCTCCACGCTGACATACACCGCCGCCGGAAAGTAGGGCGACGTGGGCGCGAGTACCTGCGCCTGATGCCGCCCTAACTGAGGTCGCAGGTGGATGGATGGACCAGGGATTAGTCCACCAATCGCAAAAAGGCGGAACTTGTGATGGTGAGGCTCCGACAATACAACATAGTTGGCTTCGATGATAATGGTTTGATTTTGACCATTTTGCGATGGATTGTATGGATTGTAACCATAAAAAAAGTCTTTTTCTTTCACTGATAGCTATTTACTTTAATATTCAAATTTTTTTTTTTTTTTTTTGCTTTGCATATATCTATAATAAACAATATAGAATAAAATGTTCATGAGTAACTTAAGCGAATTACAAGTTAAAACTGAGCTTTGAATTTTATTTAGCTTCTCGAGATGTAGGCATCTCGAGAAGCTAAATAAAATTCAAAGCTCCCTCCCTTACCAGGCATAATAACTATACCATATACTAGTCTTAAAAATACTAGTTTCTTAAAATATAAGTGTTTTTTTTTTGAAGTGAAAAATTTTTTGTTGCATCGCACACAGATTTTTTCGTAGGCTGTAGTGAGGCTGATCCGTCACGCTCTGATGTGAAAGGTTTGATCGGGTGAACTCGGGACCACGGAGTGTACCTGAGTGAGAAAGATACAGTCGGCTGCTCTTCACTGCTGTGTGGTTGTGTTTACTATATTCAAATTATTATTAGCAATTATTTTTTATTCTATAGTTTTTAAGAGTTATTTTTTGATGACTGGTTATGGTATGGTCACATCCATACATACTCCCTGGGGCACGCTTTATTTTTTTTATTTGTTTTTTTTTAATAGGTTTATGTTTCCACTTCTGTCAGCAGTTCTCATTTTCTATAGTCTTTTAATTGAGATTATATGCCAAATTCCTTCATTTTCTATTCAATCTGGCTAACTCATTATTGCTAGTTACTCATAATAGTACTTTATATAACGAAGCCGATGTTCCAATAAATATCATATAACAATAGACGATAGATTCAATTTATTGATTTCATGATACCACGATCGTGCATTACAGCTCACATGTTATGATAACTAGCCAAATGCAATCGTGCCTTAATTAGGACTTAGCGAAGATATATGAACCATGATGTACATCATTATTAGATATTCCTAATGCACAAATCCTCTTGAATTCAGGTAGTAGATACGAATGTGTATACTCCTTGTGTCAATATGGAAAGTGGGTCAGCTAGGTACGATTGATGACGAATATCACCGTATTGGTCTATCCAAACCCTTTGTTATACAAGTGTGTACCTATATTACCTGTAGTGTATCTACTTAATAGTTTCTCTTCAATATCGTTGTTGACTATTTCGCATGCATAACGTTGAGCAAGTATTTCTATTAATAAATTAGCTGTGTATACTTACTTGCGTGTATTTTTTATTTTGATATTTATTTTCAGTTTTAAATGTAAATGTTTTCCGTGTAGTAACGGAGTAAAAATACAATTCACCACCACGACGAAGGTATACAAAACGCATATAACATCATACAAGAAAAGGAAAAATCGATACAAAACCCTATACCAACACGCTTGACTAACGTGGTATAGTGGGTCAATATCCCTTGCATTATGGAGGAGGTTTGAGCCCAACAGTGGGAAGTATGTGAGCTGAGATGATGATGAGATGAATGTTATACCTAAATGTTGCCATATTTAAGTTAGATTTAGCAATACTCCATTAAATTTCATGCAATAGTTTTTGTCTTGTGTGTACAAATATATAGTGTGCCAGATAGATTGGAAATATATTAATATTTTTGTTTTAACTTTTGTTGCTCTGATAAAGGACCCCAAACTATTTATTAATCTTGAAAAAAATAATTGTTATGACTTACATATAAGTTTTACTAGGTAATGGTAATGATATGTACTAGTAATGAAATGATGATGATGACAGAAGTTTTCCATCCTTTTTCACAAAAATTAAGATTTTTGACTCGTTCATAAGATACCATGACCAACGCAGAATGATAACCACATTGTATATTTCCGACCAACTCATCTCAAATTTTTTGGAGGTAAGAGTACTGTCATCTATCTATCCATTTTATTAAATAGATAGATAGATGACAGTGCTCTTACCTCCAAAAAATTTCTTTAAACAAGCAATTCTCGTATATTTCTATATCATCATTGATTATTCTCCTGCTATTATTCCAATTACTTGGGGTCGACGCAATATGTAAATATACTAATTGGAAAAGTTATTAGCAATGGTTTTATGACCAGCCTGACGTCAACCCTCTTTAGGAATGTAATTGTTGACCAAAGAGCATCAGTTGGAATTGGCATAGGTCGATATAAAGCTCTTAGTCGTCTTTTACGACATCCACAACTTAAGGAAGGGTTAGTAGTATTCGTAGCCGCTACCACACATCATTCTAGTAAATTTATATATGTATTTCTATGTACCTACTCAGAATATTGGAGACCTCACCATCGATTTCCATGAAATTTAGTATGCAAGCAAGGTTTCGGGGCGATAAATCTAGTTAGCTAGTTTCATATATAGAAAATATCGTTTTGTCAGTATTTTCATCCAATGTAAACATATAATTTGAATATAAAAGTAAATTTAGCCGTGGTTCTTTATAATAGTAATAGCGCATTTGGGAAATCGAGCAGTCTAATCCAAACAGCTCCGTTTTCCCTTCTGTATTATTTCTATCGTTTTAATTTTATAAATTTTCTTTTTATTATTTCATCTACCTATTTCTTATTAATATATAAATATCATCATCACCATTTCAGTCTATCGCCGTCCACTGCTGCACGTAAACCTCCCTCGTGTTGCGCCACAGAGTGCGGTCCTGTGCCGCCTGCATACAATGACGCCCAGCAACTTTCACCAGATCATCTGTCCTAGTGGGGGCGTCCTACACTACATTGTCCGATACGTGGTCACCACTCGAGAACCTTTCTTCCCCAGCGGTTGTTGGTTCGTTGAGCGATGTGGCCTGCCCATTGCCACTTCTACGTGCTAATTCTTCGTGCTATGTCGGTTAAATCCCGTTATTCTAGTTTTAACGCCATTTTAGTTCTAATGGGACTCGGGTGCCCCAATCTTTTATGGTCTTCGATAGAGGATGTCTTTGTACAATATACAAATATACAACTAATTTATAAACCATACAACTAACCTAACTTTTGAAGTGTCTTGAAAATGAATGACGGCTTCATACACACATCCACTTTGTGCAAGGCTGCACTGCAATTACATTTTCTTTAATATCCCATTGTGATTTAATGTTAACCTCGAAAAAAACGTGTAATGGCGGGCAATGATCGAAGTGTCTAAAATAATAAATGCGTTCCAAATTTGAATAGAAAGAAATTAAAAAGACTGGCAAGGTAATCATAATTAATATATATAACGCATATTCATCATCATCATCATCATCATCATCACAGCCCATACCTATATGTCCCACTGTTGGGCTCGGGCCTCCTCCATAATTGGAGGGAAATTATCCTACTATACCACGCTGGTCAGACGTGTTGGTATAGGGTTTTGTTTCAAGTTTTACATCTCTTGCATAGATGTTATATCCGCTTTATCTCCCTTAGTTGTCTCTTACGATCACCCACAGGTAAGATAGGGGGTGGTGAATTGTATTCTTACTCCGTCACCACACGGATAATAAATAACGCATATTAGTAGTATACAATTAAAACGTAGTGACAGTGTAGTTCTTATCTTAAGCCATTTTTCATAAGCCTTCACCCATACGAAATGGGCTTAAAATTCTCCACATACAGGAGTATATATGTACGAAGGATCGTATGTATATAATCAGCAATGAAAGAAATAATATTATAAAAACAAAAAAAACAAAAGAGTTTTCTAACGTCTTGTTATTTATCATTTTTCACTAAAATTATTATTTACATTTTATATTTTTGAAACAATTTTGAATAAATTTAATTTTTTAAAAGTTCACTGAACCTTTATATATGAAATTGTATTACAAGTTTATATGATATGTTTATCAATCAAAAATCAATTCTCATAAAAGTAAATAGTAATAATACATTAGTTTATATATTAATAGTAATTAATTCATTTTCGCTACATGAAATACATAAGAAATAAAATATTTTACTCTCTATAAATATTATACTTAATACTTGCATCGCGGCAAATATATTATATATGTCGCACTCTTAGACATTAGGCTACTCCAAAATTAAAAAAAAAAAAATAACCTACTATACCACGCTGGTCAGATGGATTGATGTTGCGTCGAGCTTTCCTCTAATCGCATAGAGATAAATAACCTCTTCATATGCATATTATATATCTTATTTTTACGAAACCTATAGGCAATATAGTGGGTGGTGAATCGCATTAGTACTTCGTCACCACACGACAAATATTAGAAATATGAAATTAAAGGACACAGGTTGTGCAACATCATAAAATTAGTAACCAATAAAAGATATTATTTTCTTCACAGCCCACACTAACCAATAATTCTTTAAATCACAACAAGTATTGTAAACACATAAAGAATCCAGACTCGAAGCACCCTTTAGCAAAGTGAATTCTGATGTTTACGCAAGTATTATACAAATAAGTAAAACTCTTACAATAATAGCACTTGCGTTATTATTCTAAGGTAAAACTATTGTTTATTTTATCATTTATTTGGGAGCAATTCTCCCATGATTATGAAGACTGAAAATTGTTTGAAATGTCGAGAAACTAAAACTTAAATACAAACACGATAGAATTCGCAGAAATAGTTTTATCAACCTTTATTTCAACTCCAGAAATAAGATTTTCATGAGTATTAGTCATTAATACTCGTTGATTTTGTTGGAGTTTACTCCTTAAGAATCGATTTTCATATAAGGCGCCCGGTATGAGAAAAATTTGAGGAGTAAAATCTAGTAATCGAATGACCTCCTTACGTTTTTGGTGCGCAACCTATTCTGCGCACCTTTCACTTTCTGACGTGAGATAATACTTCACTGAACAGTTTTAATAAATGTAAATAAATATATATATATATATATATATATATATATATACATATATATATATATATATATATACATATATATATATATATATATATATATATATATATATATATATATATATATATATATATATATATATATATATTTTTTTATATTTTTTTTTTATAATTATTTTGAGTCAAATGAGCTTTGTTTGCGCCCGTTTTGATAATCGTACTTAAGGAGTAAACTCCAGCCGTGCGTCGGAGCTGACACACACACTTTTTTTTATTATAAAGCTTAAAATAATACATGTATCATAAATTGGCAATACTAATAGCCTTCTAGGAGCATATCTTATTGACAGATATACGAAAGAAAAAAAAATTATCTCTAACATACATAGTTTTCATGTACAATTTAATATACGTTTTCTTTAATATCTATGTTATTAAATTTAATTCAATTATTCTATTGAATTACAATTATGTGTGCATTAAAATCTTTATAACTCGATTATCACACAAATAAAAGAATACATGATGTAGGTACCGGGGGAGACCGAGACTAACCTACCTAGACTAGATTGGTCACGTACTGAAGTAAGGTGGAGTCAAAAGTCACCGAAACCGGCAAGCGTGTATGAAGAAAATTATGAATGTTGAGGAAGCGAGTGAAGTATGCAAGGATAGAGTTCTCTGGCACTTTGTTCTCTCTGCCTACCCTGCAAGGGCTATGGCGTGATGATATGTATGTATGTAAAAGAATACTAAAACATAAAGTCACATTAAAGTTTTTATTAATAAATCTAAGCACTATAACTATCGTTAACTTATTAAAATAACTACTTATTAGCTACATATCTATCACAGTTATTAAATAGTAAAATAATTCCTATAAATATTCAAGTTTATTACTAGATACTTGTTTTATTAGATCTAATTCTATTATTAGTAATTTATCATTCAAAATACTGTTTAAATTTTTATGATTTGAGCCAACTACTAATCTACTAATCTAATTTAATCAAATGATATTCTATTTAAGAATATAGTTTTTTTTTCATTACAACCGTGGTTATTATTAGTAATTTATCATTGAAAATACTCTTTAAATTTTTATGATTTCAGCCAACTACTAACCTACTAATCTAATTTAATCAAATGATATTCTTTTTAAAATTTTTTTTTTCATTACAGCCGTGGTTATTATTGGTAGTTTATCATACAAAATACTGTTTAAATTTTTATGATTTGAGCCAACTACTAATCTACTTATCTAATTTAATTAAATTATATTCTTTTTAAGAATATAGTTTTTTTCATTACAACCGTGGTACATTATTGGTAGTTTATCATCCATTGATTTGAGTCAATTACTAATCTACTTATCTAATTTAATCAAATGATATTCTTTTTAAGAATATAGTTTTGTTTCTCGTTAAATCCATAGTTATCATATAGTTCTCATGTTAAAATAGATAATCTTAAATTATTATCCTTAGTCATTTTAACTAGCTTGTTAATGAGTAATATTTACTACTCCCTTGTGAAGGTACTGGTTGAAGTGTATTTTACAGTCTACTCTTTCTAATAAAGAAACAATACATTAAGAAAATGTGAATCCAGTTGGGAGCCCTCAGCGCTCACCCACAGTCTGGCTAAAATTGTCATTAGCCATCTGAGGCTAACAACTAAGACACAAAAAAAGAAAATGTTCTTTTTAAATAAGTAGTAGATTTAAGATTAACAGGTTCAAAGTAGCTTTTTAGCTTCATAATAGTGAAATAATATGCTTATTTTACTTTTTTATTTTGTATAAAGACAAATATACTAAAGTATACAAATTAGGATCACTGCTGAGCGATAGCGGCAACGAATACTACCAATACCAATACTACCAGAAGGCACGTGTAGCAATACATAACGCAGTGCTTGTCCCAACATTACTATATGGAAGCGAGAGTTGGGTATGCAGAAAAGAGCATGAAAGTAAAATTAATGCGGTCAAAATGCGATCTCTACGGAAAATCTGTGGAGTTAGGCTGACCAACCGCATTCGCAACGACGACGTAAGAGAGCGAGTAGGTATGAAAGAGAGTATTGGTGTAAAGATGCGAAAGGGAATGCTCCGGTAATTCGGACACGTGGACAGAATGCCGAACGAACGTCTGGTTAAGAAGATATACAATGCGAAAGTGGAAGGATATAGGTACCGAGGGAGACTGAAACTAACCTACCTAGACCAGATTGGTCACGTAAACGTAAACTCTTGACTCCACCTTCCTTCAGGAAGGTGGAGTCAAGAGTTTCCGAAATCGACGAGCGTGTATGAAGAGAATTATGAATGATGAGGAAGCGAGTGAAGTATGCAAGGATAGAGTTCTCTGGCATTCTGTTCTCTCTGCCCACCCTGCAAGGGATATGGCTTGATGATTTGTATGTATGTATGTATGTAATACTACCAATCCTTACTTTACTCGTGGGTGTCGTGAAGGATGACTATGAGCTTTATATCGACTTGAGCCAACTTCACCGGATGTTGTTTTTGGTCGACAGTTGCATTCCCGGCAGTGATGCCAATTTAGCTCTTTTAGAGCTAAATTTAGCTATATTTTCAATAAATCGGCTCGAAAAAAACAATTTTAGCTCTTTAGCTCTTTAATTTTAAAATTTTAGCTCCATGCCAATATTTTAAAAATTTTAAGTGAGTTTCTGAATTTCATGCTGACCAACGAGTATATGAGATACGGGGAATTCCTGTATTGTTTTTCTTTCGTATCATTTAAGTACTTCGTTTCGTTTGATCATTCATTCCTTGATCTTGGTGACTGGTGTTTGATCTTGATCAAGTACTGCGTTGATTATTTGTGTAATTGAAGTGCGAATTCCAATAAATTAGTACATATATATATAAGTGCAACATTCAAAATGTCATCGAGTAAGCCATACACACAAAAGTGCCGAGTAGAATGGCTCTCCGAGACTGCTTTTCGAGGTTGGTTGAAAGAAGTTAGTAATGACAAAACGAAAGCGTATTGCTGCTATTGTCGATGTGAATTAAATGTAAAGTAGAAATGCAATGGAACAGCATATCCCTGGTGCCATGGCAAAAGAAGCAGAACACAGTTGCATTTTGGTCTGAAGTTTTGCAGTACAAAAATGCGGTGGACATAAATCCTTTTAAAGAACTTTGTTCTTTTGCTCTTGCAATGATTTCATTGCCATGGTCAAACGGAGAAGTAGAAAGAGTATTTAGCCAACTAAATATTGTCAAAAACAAATCTAGAAATCGACTAAAGAATGACACTACCAATGCGATTTTAACTGTCAGATAGTCATGTGTAGTTCACGAATGAATCCTTCAAATGAACTACTTCAGTTGTCTGACTATCTCAGTGAACTAGTTCAGTTACAATTCAATTAGTTCTTAGTTCAGTTGTGTAGTCCACCGGCCGTGAACGATCCCAAATACGAACGAAATAATTTGCTGTCACGCTCTGTTGTAGATACCGAAATGGTTTTCTGTTTCACTCACACTTTGTCTTGATTACGTAGTAGAATTCGAGAAAGAACCAATCTTCTAGTTTTCGCTGTACATTGCTCGTACATACAATTAAACTAATTTTGAACTATTAAGCAAAATGGCAATGTATAATTTCTGAACACTTTTATTCTAATATAAAATTAATATAAATGGACCGCATTGTTTTCATTCATAAGTATCGGAGTCCTCGTCGAATTATAAGAAAAATGTATTTTAAAGCGTTATGTCTTTAGGTGACGAGCCCTTTTGTATATTTATACCAGTTGTCTACCATCTTATTTCTTAAGAGATGAAAAAACTTGTGATGTAAAAAATAGCATTTTTCCCGCTCTTGCTATTGCTTATTGAAAGCATAGTTTTCAAAACTTATTGCGTACTTTCAAGCACAAATATATAAAATTACACCGCATTCACCACATCCATCCCAACCCATTTCAACTTTCACCAATATTTCAACTATCCCCATGGAAATTATTTATAATGTCATTTCTGATCTAAACAAATATGATGGGAAATCTGTAAATAACCTACTCGATACGAGTTCGTGTAACTAATCTTAGATGACTGATAAAATCATGATATAATGAACTGTTCTTTAAACAACTCATTCTATATCTCTAAATCTGTCGATGAACTATTGAAATAAAACCGATCGAAAGACAAAAACACTTTCGTCAAGTTACTGAACTAAATGAACTACTGAACTAAAAGATAGATATAGTTCACGGTAGTGAAAAGACATATATATATCTTTTCATTTCAGTGACACATTATTCGCAACGCTACTGTCAGATCTGGATTACGACGGACATAAAAATGCTGCCATAACTATGAATTGCCACTAGATTACCTAAAAAAAAATTGGTAACATGGCAACTTATGATGAAGAAAACTCAGGACCAAGCACAAGTGGATTACAATTAGTAAATTTGACACACAATATCGATAGTTCTGACGAAGAATAACTGTATTTTTAAATCCCTTTTATTATTCTAACAAGATATAAAATCATGTTATGTTATTTTATGTAAACAATTAAAATTTTGATTTTTAAGCGTTCTTTTACTTTAGCTCTTTTTTTTCCAAAAAAATTAGCATTATTTTAGCTCTTTTTCGAAGGTGATCTAGCTCTCTTTAAAAAAAATGAATTGGCTACAGTGATTCCCGAGGATGGTTGAAGTCAGTCAGGCGGCTGGTCATAAAACGTTTGCCAATAACTTTTGCAATGTGTATGAATACATATTGCGTCGACCCCAAGTAATTGGGATAAGAGCAGGAATGATGATATAAATTTGGATTTAAATTCACTTTACAATTCAAGTATATATAAAGGACGGCTATATCAACCGTCCAAAGCAAACAGTCTAACATAATACAAACAACTAACTACCAAAGTGTAATTCAAAGTCAAAAAGTGTTTATTTAACGAACCCTAACGGACACTTGAAATAGTCAAAATACATTAATGTTACGTCTAACTTATGACTTCGAAGCGACCCAATTAAAAATAAGATTTTATTTTTATTCACCTTTATCCACCTCACAGAAGGATTAGAATTGGCATCACCTCATTTGCCAGTGTCAAGTTCTTAAAAAAAGTAAGATATTGCTTGAAACCATGGAAGTAATAAGTACTCTGCAGAGTACTTATTACTTCCATGCTTGAAACTCTGTAATTATCACAGAGTAACGATAAGTTTAATATGCTTAATAAAGCAGAGTAATTGAAAATAATGATTTCTTATTTAGTGGTACACAAAAATAAACACAAAGCAGTCAGGAGGACTGCCGACAGAAGTGAAAACCTATGAAAAAAACAAATAAAAAAGAGCGTGCCCCAGAGAGTATGTATAGGTGACCATACCATAGCGAACCGTCAAATAATATCTATTAAAATCTATTGAATAATTGATATTAACAATTATTACATATAAATTGAATATAATAAACACATCGGCGATCCCGAGTTCACCCGATCGAGCCTTTCACATCATAGCGTGACGGATCAGCCTCACTTACAGCCTACCCCAAAAGCTGTGTGCGGTGCGCCAAAAGAAGTTTTCACTTCAAAAGTTTATTACTAATGTACAAAAAAGTCACAGATCAATTAATTATTTAGTTTTATAATACAAAATGCTATGAATTATATTTATAACTACCACAATTTTGTAATACTGCAAAATTAAAAGCAAATGTCAGTAAGTCGGGTTGCTATTTCATTTACATAGGCTGTTTTATTTTTTTTATTCTATATTATTCTTTTATACATATAGAAGGCTTTATTATTTGGTGTATTATTATAGATTGATTTATTATAAGGTCATTTGACTTGCAAATCTTACATGGCAAAGTACGACTAAAAAATGTTATTTGTAATTTATATCAAGATCTGTCAATTCTCATAGTAAATAAAATATGACTATATTTATTCACAGATTTTAAACTGGGCTTATATTTTAAACTATAACGTGTAATAGTTTTAAAATTCCGCTTATATGTGTAAAATTTGGTAACAGTTATACGATACACGTCTTTCTTTACTATTAATATATAAATGCGAAAATTTGTTAAAATTTTCGAGTGTTTGAATGTTTGTTACTTCATCACGTGTAAAACGTTAGACAGATTTGTATGAAAATTGGCACATAGATAGATCATTTCCTAGATTAACATATAGAGTACTTCTTTCTTTTTATCCCGGTAATATATTCCCTTGGGATAATAGTTCAACTTTGACAAAGTAACATTGTGCGGGCGAAGCCACGATCAGCTATTACTTTCTAAAATAATTATAATTATTAAATACTTACATTATTAAATAAAAAGTTAATAATTATAGTAGATCATTTAAAGATAATATTAAATATTCTTTCAATTTTATTAGATGGCACAAAATAAAGAATATTGTATATTCTAAATAATCCTCTAATTCTTACATAGTACAATGAGGAACATTTAAATATCTAGATCGGTTGTTTACTTTATCTGAATTGCTTTATATGCATATAATTTACGCGTATAATCATATTGACAATTTATGCGTATAATCATATTGACAATTTATGCGTATAATCATGTTGACAATTTACGCGTATAATCATATTGACAATTTACGCGTATAATCATATTGACAATTTACTCGTATAATCATATGGATATACAAATGAATTAAATTCATGATGTCAAATTAACGGCTGAAACAATAGCTTAAATTGTAATATAGCATTTTAATCACACGACTTATACTTTAAGGCGTTGTATTAAAAACTTGGCATTAATACTCAGTCGTATTTTTTATCCAAAAAGATACATACCAGATCAGTATTTGTAAAATCAACAAACAATCACATAATATATGTAAGCTAATAAATTTATATAATTTCTTTGGTAATACTTCGATTCTTCGATCACCGTATATTTGGAAAGTTAATATGATTTTTTTTATCGCTTATGGTAGCAAACGAGTAAGCAGCACCTCTGATACTAATTGTTACTGCAGTTCATGGACCTTAGCTATACCAGGAGTACAATTAGGCCATTGCATACCAAAGACAGCTCCAAACCCACCTAAAAATTTGGGCTGCTGGCTCTTTCGCTCACCGAGCGAAGCACAAGAACACATTGCCACTGCTCAAACGTCGATTTTCTATGAGAGTGTGGTACTACCCCGGAAGAATTATAGATAGAAAACTGCCAACAGTGTGATCCTCTACTCTCCTCTGTGGACACTATAAAATTGTATGCATTTCTACATTTCGAAGTATCACAATTAATTTTTATTAGATCTCTTCCCACAATACAAAGAACGTGCAGGCCAAGATCTGCAATGCTATCTATGGATATCATGGACCCAGTGTTATATATATACTTCAGAAGCAAAGTGAAATGCTTTTATTTGCTGTAAAATTAGCCACTTCTCATATATCACAATATTCCTATCAACACCATCATTCGGATATCTTGTAGTATAATCATGCCGTTATTTTCAATGACATCAAACCTAAGATTACAAAAAGAAATGACTCTTTTTTATATATATACAGGTATAACCACTTCATAGTAAACTCTTTCTTTAATCCAAGGATTAGAAAATGTTAGCAACACTATCTGGTACTACTGGCTCTGTCTTACCTATATAAAGATAGCTTTAACAGATAAGGAACTGCCTATGTCTATAACACTGTCTGCATATTTATTGTAGAAACTTTTTCTTTCTTGTTTGATCGGAAGTGCTGTTCAATTTCGGCCAGTGATTTTCCTTTCGTCTCTGGCACCATGAATAATACGAAAAAGAATGCTATCGCACAGAAGCAGGCGTACATCCAAAATGTGCCAGCGGAAGTCAACACGCGCTGCAATGAAACAAAAAAATAATATGTGTCTTAAAATTTAAAGTTTTAGCTTATTTCAAGTAAATAATGTAGTGACGGAGTAAGGATACAATACACCACCCCCTATCTTACCTGTGGGTAATCGTAAGAGACGTTCAATGGATATAAAGCGCGTATAACAACTATGCAAGAGAAGGCAAACTCGAAACAAAACCCTATACCAACCTGACCAGCGAGGTATAGTAAGCTGTCCCTCCTATTATGGAGAAGGCAGGAGGACATATATATAAATCTTTGGAGCAGGACATATATAAATAATGATAAAATGAACATCAAAAAAAACTTTGAAATCCAAATGCCATTAATACTCCCAGTGCTCCAATTATCAATTTTTAAAGTGATTACATTATATGAAACAGATACAATACCTGTGTACAAATACATTTCATCAATACAGAACAATAACGCTGTTGAGAAAATACAGGATATAATCACCATCGATGTAATGCTTCAATAAATAAATCTATAACAAATTTCCTTGATTTTCGTCATCGGTAATCATTAAGCGAACTCATTTCCTTAAGAGTTGCTACTAGCAATTGTTCTATCTGTTTTTTTTTTACTTTTGTTTTTATTATATTTTCACGCGTTTCTACCTGAAGGGATTAGCAGCAAAGTGTGTGTCTTACATACATTATTTATGGTGACGGAGTCAGAATACAATTCACCACCCTCTATCTTGACCGTGGTCATCGTAATAGACGACTAAGGCATACATACTTTTAGGTAATAAGTGCAGTGCAAGAAAATGAAAGTTCGAAATGGAACCTTATACCAGCATGTCTGACGAGCGTGGTATAATAGGAGAATTTCCCTCCCACTGTTGAAGAAGCTCGAGCCCAGCGGTGGGACATACATATGTTGAAATATTGAAGACATATACTGTACATAGATGCTATATAATATTTAGTTGGTAATGGAAGGATATCTTCTTAGCGAGTATAGTTGTTGAGAACAGCTCCCACTAGGTGTACTAAAGATATTGTAATAAGTATTAGATGCAGGTGATACAGGAAGGCTCTATATGGCATAATTGAGGGCAAGCCTATGTCCAATAGTGAACATCGCTTGGTGGAAGGATAGATAAGTGATTGAACTATAGATTTTATGTTTATCCCCTCCCTTTGTGGGGAGGCTTATGCCCAGTAGCTATCCATCAGCCCATGAACGTCCCTCAGTTCCTGGAGGATAATCGCTATGAGGGTTGGCAAAAGTAAATGCTGCTAGTGACCCCTTATTTGATTTACGACATCCATGCGAAAGAAAAAAATCCATCCATGTATGGATGGATGGATTCTTTTTAATGGATGCATTAACCCGTAGATGTCCACGACTGAACATAGCCCTCACTACGAGAATGGAACTCAGAACAATCCTATGCCACATGCATCCAACGCCTTCCTGTGACTTTCATTATGTCGACATGTGACATGTCAGGCAGGCGGCCACTATATATTAAATACGTCAACCTCAAGTAATTAGAATAAAAGCAGGGTGATGTTTAAGTATACTTACATCAAGAGCGTGATAAGATTTGATGACTGAAAACATTGATAGCAAATTGACAGCGCTGGCCATTGCTGACAGTTGCGAGCGGTAATGTGCAGGGAAAAGTTCGCCGAGCAACAGGAATGGTAGACCGCCGAATCCAAGCGAGAAGCCAAACATGAACACCACTAAACTTATAATAGGCAGGTATCTGTAAACACAAGGATTATATGAAATATTACGGGAGTTCATTACTATTTTAATTATTTAATAGCGTTTATTATACCACTAGCTTTTCCAAGGAGGTTGACGTCAAGCAGGCAGCCAGACGTTGAAAGAAGAAAACATCTTGTGTTGATCCCAAGTAATTAGAATAACAGTAAAATGATAAAATCTAAAAAGCGATAGCAGTCCTAAAAATCGTACACAACCCCACCTACCGAGTCCAATAGTTAATCTAAACCAATCTTTCCTTTAATTGAACAACAATCGGTCCAACCGTTTAGGAGTTCAGCCACGTACACACGACAAAAGAATTATTTATATATATTTTTTTTTTTTTTTTTTTTTATTGCTTATGGTGGCAAACGAGCAAGCAGCACACCTGATGGTAAGTGTCACTGCCGCCCATGGACCTTTGCAAAACCAAGGGTATAGCTTAGGCCGCTGCCTACCAATAAAATCCCCAAACCCACCCAGTTGGGCTTCCGGCTCTCTCGCTCACCGAACGAAGCGCAATAGCACATTGCCATTACTCAGACGTTGATCTTCTGCGAGAGTATGGTACTGCCCCGGACGGACCGGCCCGCGGCTGTAGACAGAAAACTATCAACAGCGTGGTCCTACCACTGCCTATATATAAATATATATGTACTTACATATATTTCTAAAACTTTTTATATCATCTGACATGATTAGAAAATTAATAATTATCAAAATATTAAACTAATAAAAATACTTTTTGTGGTACAAATAAATTTATAGAAATTATACAGTTATATTTCAGTAATCAAAAACCATAGACGATTAAAGAAACTATAATCTTTTCAAGTTAGTAGATGATACTTAATCATCATTATGTATCAGTAATTGACCTACTATACAAATACCTAATTACCTATTAAAATGCATATCTAACATCCTAAATAAACCCTACGAATAAAATCATGGACAGACAAAGGTCGTTTATAATTTAAAATTAGATTAATAAAGAAGTCACTAAGAAAAAAGCAAATAAAGACAGAAACGGTATTTCAATTACTGCATACAATGGGAAGCTACAATGCGACGAAGATATTTTTTGCCAATATTTTTTTATTGTACTGAAGCTTACAAAAAGTAAAGTATGTCTCAATGAATTATAAGTATAATAACTTTATTTATTCTTCTTCATCTGTTTTATAATTCACCATAGAGTACGATACTCCACAATTGGAAGGAAATTGACCTAAAATATTGCGATGGAGCATTTTTTTACAAATTTTACGGGAATTTAATTCACGATGACTTGTTTACATTCAATTACCATTTAAACAGTTTGTGTTCCTATATATATACATCTATATGTTTACATCATCGTAAGACTTGATTCTACGAATATATATATATATATATATATATATATATATATATATATATATATATATATATGTATATGTATATATATATATGTATATATATATATATACATATACATATATGTATATATATATATATATATATATATATATATATATATATATATATATATATATATATATATTTTGATATAACACCTTGCGTAAAATACGCCTTGTATTGCGGG
Organism: Lymantria monacha; assembly: GCA_905163515.2. Taxonomy (NCBI): domain Eukaryota; kingdom Metazoa; phylum Arthropoda; class Insecta; order Lepidoptera; family Erebidae; genus Lymantria; species Lymantria monacha. The sequence continues at coordinate 7,456,413 of LR991087.1, forward strand.
TAAATTTACAAACATACAGAAATTACAGCCAGCCACAAAACAATTTATAGATTGTATAAATTATTGTCCTGCATGGGAATCAAACCCATGGTGTTTGGCATGGTAGGTTGGTATCTTAACCACTTCGCCAACAGTACAGTGCAAAAAGATGACGGCGAATTTATAAAATTATTAATATTTTTACCCGAGCCAAGGAGATTCCTTAAATTCGAAGAAGAAAGCTGCTCCCATAGCTCCCATGGATAAGCACATAACAGCAGCAGAGATCAGTAGTAGAGGTCTTCGTCCCGCTCGATCTACCATCATTGTACTGGCTCCATTGCTCAGCAGCTGAACTACGCCTATAATGATGGTAGCCGTCATGGCGTCCAACGTGCTCCCTAAAAACATCAACCATTTATAGAAAATCACTAAAAATAACTGTGGACTTAACTGCCGTATTTTTGTATTGTAGATTGTGGGATCTGCTCCGCTATATATATATATATATATATATATATATATATATATGTATATAAATTACGCGTCACGTTGTTTGTTCGCGATGCACTCCTAAAGTATTTAACCAATTTTAATCACATTTCCACGCGTTACTGAGACTACCTTAGCCACAGCAACACGTGGCCGAGTCTGCTAGTATATATATATATATATATATATATATATATATATATATATATACTAGCAGACTGACAGACATATCGAAGGTCATTGCACCAGATCTAATACTTTTAGACATGTATCCAATCATTTTGTTTATAATGTGTAATTTAAAAAATGACGAGCCCGCTGAGTTTCTTGCCGGATCTTCTCAGTTTGTGGCCGCTTTTCAATCCGGTGGTAGATTAATTTAAATTGATTTAAAAAAAAATATTTGTAGAGAAGAAGAGAGAAAGTTTGTAAGTGCCCTTATGAGGCTAATGGATAATAAATAATTTAATACAATCTGATATGCAGTTCTATTTTTTATGCAATTCTAATTTCCGTGTGGTGACGGCGTAAAAATACAATTCACCACCCCCTATCTTACCTGGGGTTGATCTTAAGAGACGACTAAGGGATATAAAACGCATATAACACATATGGTAAACTCGAAACTAAACCCTATACCAACACGTCTGACCAGCGTGGTACCTATAGTAGATCAATTTCCCTCCCATCGTGGAGGAGGCTCAAACCCAACAATGGGGCATATATAAGCTGAGATGATGATGATGAAGATGATATGCAGTTCTATGCAATTTCAAACACAATAAATATTTCTGAGTTTAATTTATATACTTAAATGTTATGTTTGATAAATCCTCGCTTAATGTTAGAGATAATACGTAATAGATGCAGTATTATGTTTAAAGATAGTAAGAATTACAAAACAAAGGGATTGCACAGAGCATACTTTTACCCTTTTATTATCAAGACTACGTAAAGGCGCTGCTATTCAATACAAGGAATTTAGGTTCTTGTGTGTTCATTATATCTACGATTATGTAATAACAGATACTATGCAATAGCAAATTTTCCGTGTGGTGACGGAGTAATAATACTATTCACCACCCCATATCTTATTATCCTTCATATCCGTACGAGATGACTAAGGGATATACATACATACTTATCATCACGCCATATCCCTTGCAGGGTAAGCAGAGAGAACAGAGTGCCAGAGAACTCTATCCTTGCATACTTCACTCGCTTCCTCAACATTCATAATTCTCTTCATACACGCTCGCCGGTTTCGGAGACTCTTGACTCCACCTTCCTTCAGTACGTGATCAATCTGGTCTAGGATATAAAACGCATATAACATCTATGAGAGAGAAGGAAAACTCGAAACGAAACCCTATACCAACACGTCTGACCAGCGCGGTATAGTTAATTTCCCTTCCATTACGGAGGGGTCCCGAGCCCAACAGTGGGACATTTATGGGCTGTGATGATGATGTAATAGCAAGTCGTCTTTATTTGGAGATGGCTTAAATATTTTGTATCACCCAACCCCTTTACCTTGCGGATTTCGTAATGGCCAAATGTATAAACTGACGTCACTACAACAGAAAATAAACTCTGTTCAATATATTGTGCATTTTTCCTAATAAGTGTCTCTTTATTACGAATGATACACTTCTTGCTTAATTATAAAGTTATACTATAAAAAAATTTTTTTTTTTTATTGCTTATGGTGGCAAACAAGCAAGCAGCACACCTGATGGTAAGTGTCACTGCCGCCCATGAACCTTTGCTATACCAAGGGCATAGCTAGGCTGCTGCCTACCATTAGAATCCCCAAACCCAGTTGGGCTTCCGGCTCTCTCGCTCACCGAACGAAGCGCAATAGCACATTACCATTACTCAGACGTCGATCTTCTGCGAGAGTGTGGTACTACACCGGACGGACCGTCCCGCGGCTGTAGATAGAGAACTGTCTACAGCGTAGTCCTACCACTATTGAAAAAGTATTTAACTATTTAAAAGTTTAATAAAAACATTTTTTACCTGCATTTTGGAAAATTTCTACGGTGAAAAATACAACAGCATCTATACCACTGTATTGTTGTAACAAAAGTAGTGCGAAGCCAACAATCATAGGTTTCAGTACGACGGATGAGAAGAATATCTTGCGAGTGAACAGACTTGGTGGTCCAGCAGGCTCTTCAGATTTTCTGTAAATGAGATTATATCTTATAACTTTAAAATAGTATTTTTTATATACAGATTTAAATAATGACTTCTAATGTTTACGCGAGTATTACACATTTGAAATAACCCTACTTTTACGGATTCTATCGCGTTTGTATTTGATTTTTGATTTCCCGACGTTTCGAACACTTTACAGTGATCATGGTCACGGGAGGACGGGATGAATCCTCCAAAATACAGATTTAAATTTGATGATATATCAAGATATTTTTTTTTTAATTTTTACATACGTTAACATCGTATACAAACAAGAATACTATTTTTTTTTTTATAAATTATTAATTTTGAGATATTTATATTTCTTTTTGTGTTATTATATAGCAATTTTTCCGTGTGGTGATGGAGTAAGAATACAATTCACCACCCCTATCTTACCCGTGGGTGATCGTAAGAGACGACTAAGGGATTTAAAACACATATAACATCTATGCAGGAGAAGGAAAACTCGAAACAAAACCCTATACCAACACGTCTGACCAGCGTGGTGTAGTGGGACAGTGTGCCCAGTAGTGGGACATATATGAGCTGAAATGATGAATGAAATAAATAGCAAAATAATCCTCAAAATGCTGTATCAAATATTGATATTCAGTATTAGAAAATTTATTTTATACCGACATAGAAAACATCTCTAAGATTATAAAATCACTTTAGTGATGTTAAAATAACATCACAGCAAAAGAAAATATACTCGCAGCGAAACCAACTCGAAAGTGCAACCCGTCAGGCTAATCTCTTTCATTTGGACGAAGCTTTTATCGAACAAAGTAAATAATCTAAAAAAGAACACTGTTTTTCAGAATATAAATGTATTCTACTTGTATTACTAACGACAATTGCGAGACTTTCTAATTAGTGACAATAAACATAAAAATCCTTACTAATATTAAAAATGCGAAAGTAACTCTGTCTGTCTGTCGCTCTTTCACGACAAAACTACTGAACCGATCTAAATAAAATTTGGTACACAGATGGTCTAGAGCCTGACAAAGGACATAGGCTACTTTTTAATGCAAAAAAGGGTTGTAAAGTAGGAAAGGAAGTATCGTCATTTTTAAAGCCAAAGCTTGAAACTTATTTTTAGGCTATTGATTAAATATGACTAAATATGACAATAAAATATTGTAAAAAAGGGGGTAAAATAAAAATAAGGAATGAAAATCTTTAGGAAAGTAACGTTTTACGCGGGCGAAGGCGCGGACAGAAGCTAGTATTTAATATATGATGTATATTTTTAAATTCATTACAATTATGTTATGTATGTAAATTTATTCCTGTGAAACTGTGTGGTAGCGGCTACGAATACTACCAACCTTTACTTTGCTCGTGGATGTCGTAAAAGAGGACTAAGAGCCTTATAACGACCTGAGTCAACTCCATTTGATGCCGTTTGGTCAACAATTATGTTTACATGGTATGAACATGTGTTGAGACGAGATGAAAGTAATGTTGTAATAGGACTGTGTGGAGGAAGATGACATATTGCGTCGACTCCAAGTAATTGGGATAAGAGCAAGATGATGATGATGTTAATAATATTATGACTTGTTTAGTCCAATGATGGCTACAACTACTAAAACTATTTCATTCATAAATTATATTGAATATTTGACCAGAGAAATGTCAATAATACGCACGAAACTCGCGTCACGTCACGGTTCACGTGACTAATACAAGGGACTGTGAAGTGTGATCATAGATACATTATGAAATATATGTATACTTTTTTTAAGTTATACTTATTTTGGCGCGTTAGGGGAAAATGATGAGAGTAAATTTTTACGATGCGCGCGCACACCGTCACGAAAAACTGACACCCTGAAGTTAGCTATAGATCAACATTTTAGTCTTTTAACTAGATAATGAGATATAATAAAACTTTCAAAGATTAATTATTAAATACCTTTTTTCTATTGTTAGTGTCGTTTTTTCTACAAACGTAGATAGAATAAGGCGTAAAAAAATATTTTTATCTTATTACGTCAAAGAAGTATAACTTCTAACGCGTGTACATAAGTACACACACACTTTTTTTTCTGCTCTCACTATACTATAGAGGATAAAGACATGAGATTAAAAAATATCTTACTCATTTATTTCCTCCTTGACAACAGCAGTAGCCCGTGGGGATAAATGCAGCCATTTTATAGATGCTGATGCGTCTAAGCCCTTTGATTGTAGCCATACAGGAGACTCCGGTAAAGGCAACAAGACGAGGAATAGTACAACTGGAATTGAATCAAAACTATATACTAAAAGCATCAAAAGTTACTACATTAATATGACTTACGCTTCTCTACCCCAAAGATATACCTTACTACTAGGCGAGAGCCCCAAAGATATGCCTTACTACTAGGCGAGAGCCCCAAAGATATGCCTTACTACTACTAGGCGAGAGCCCCAAAGATATGCCTTACTACTAGGCGAGAGCCCCAAAGATATGCCTTACTACTACTAGGCGAGAGCCCCAAAGATATGCCTTACTACTACTAGGCGAGAGCCCCAAAGATATGCCTTACTACTACTAGGCGAGAGCCCCAAAGATATACCTTACTACTAGGCGAGAGCCCCAAAGATATGCCTTACTACTACTAGGCGAGAGCCCCAAAGATATGCCTTACTACTAGGCGAGAGCCCCAAAGATATGCCTTACTACTAGGCGAGAGCCCCAAAGATATGCCTTACTACTAGGCGAGAGCCCCAAAGATATGCCTTACTACTACTAGGCGAGAGCCCCAAAGATATGCCTTACTACTAGGCGAGAGCCCCAAAGATATGCTTTACTACTACTAGGCGAGAGCCCCAAAGATATACCTTACTACAGGCGAGAGCCCCAAAGATATGCCTTACTACTAGGCGATAGCATGATTGCATATAGTTTCTGTCATATGCAATCATCGTTATCATTATAATAATTAAAAGACATACCATGTTAACAATATACAATACAATTCGCTAGTCCCCTTTTTGCACACGAGTGTCGTAAAAGACGACAAAGGAACCATTATATTCCTTATATCTTACATCTATACAGCAGAAGGCATAGGCATATGATAGCGGCTGCGAATACTACCAACACTTACTATGCTTGTGAATGTCGTAACAGCCGACTAAGAACTCTATATCAACCACGGTCAACTCCACCTGGTGCCGTATGGTGAACAATAAATATTCCTAAGTAGGGTTGACGTCAGGCAAGCGGCTGGTCATAAAACTATTGCCAATAACTTTTGCAATATGTTTGAATACATATTGAGTCGATTGAGATAAGAGCAGGAGAATGATGACAGAAGAAGGAAACTCAGCATAAAATTCTATAACATCCCATCAGACTAACGTGATACAGAAAGTCATTTTTCTTTCTATTGTTGAGGAACCTTAATCCTAGCAGTATAATGTATGCCACCGAAGTCAAAAATCGGGTACCGGTGGCCCGCTCGCAAGGCGAAGAGAGAAGGTTTTACGGTGGGTCTATGGGGTCACGCGCCGCCTTTCCGTCACCCCGGACCGATTCGGCGGGGCGAGACGCATCCATAGCCCACCAATAAAAAAAAAATAAAAAAAAAATAAAAAAAAAAAAAAAAAGAGCAGTATAATGTATATGTGATGAGGTAATCGTAAAGTATACTTTTAACTAATTCGTACTCACCACAAAATCCAGCGGATAAGAAAGCCAGGTTCTTCCAGTAAAGCCAATTACCAGCTATGTAAGATATTAAGATGCCCAATGACATGGAAAGTGTTGGCAAGGATCCAAGACGTCCTCGAATTTCAGGATCACAGCATTCACTCACCTGTTAAATATATAACAATTAAGATATATTTCCGGGTAATGACCGTGGAATACAACGATCATCATCTTTTATCACTTTGGCGTCATAAAAATCAACTGGGGAGCCACACTAGAACAGTAGGTTTTTTGGCAGGCTATGGTGTAATCACATCCCGTGAGATCCTTCCGAAGCGATGCAGGGGACGACGAGCCATCCCATAAACTGTCGTGCACATAACTCTCTGCTCCGCGCGCACAGGTGACCGGCACTCGACCTTTATCTTCGGTCGCTTGGCTGCAGTATTTTACTGGAGAACTGATAACACTATCAGCGATCACCAATCCGCTTGCCAAGCGTTGCTATTATGACATTATCCACCTTAAGGAAGTATATGTCTAATAATGAATACAGCTTGATAGATAAAAGGTTATCGAGGTCTTAAATTATCGAAAATCTCTTCAATTTGCTGACCAATTAACCAACTGGGATACCTATTTTTAATTTTTTGTTCACGCTGTGGAAATGTATTTACGCACTAGCCCTCGCTGGTGACAGACAGGAGAGTGTGTGGGACTCGCCGGCTGATTGCTCGACCGAAATACCCACTAACATCACAGTGGTCCCTTCCGGGCATTTACGGGGTGCCGGAGAGATCGTCTATTGACATTCTATCCCCGACACCCCAACGCTAAGCCATCTGGCCACGTCCAGTCGACAGTCAAGGCGGCGGGAGGAGATGCGCGTAACAGCGCCTACCCCCTCCTGGCCATCGCCTACAGAAACCAACTGTGATACCTAGCTAAAACAATATTTTTTTGTACTATATCAAAGTATACATTGAATAGAAGTAACAGATAGCTTGACTGAAATATAACAAGGATTTGTTTTAATGTATTAATTAAATATGAACACTGTATCTTTATAATTAAATACATCATTAATTATGTATATCCGGTAGTTAAGATGCGTGAAACGATTTACGTCACAAATTAACGTATAAACATTGAAAATCATCTTTTCATTGCTAGAATAGTATATATATTTATTTTGATTCTAATAAGATAGTTTTTTTTAACCGTCTAATGATAGTCTAATAATTCAAATGATTTGTGACCTCTTCCTTTTCCGCAGGTGTCGTAAAAGGCTTCGGGCCGCCGCCGGCGGGCGGCGCAGGCGCGAATAGTTGCGCCTGATGCCACCCCAGCCGAGGCATCGGGTGATCGGACCAGAGATTATTCCGGTCACCAGAAGTGAAGGCACCGCGTGAGGATGATGCCCGACAACGAAAGCTGTTGGGGCATCGACTCGAGAGGAACCCGTGAGGGTGAACCGCCGGGCGGGCCACCGAAGACAAAGATCGGGTACCAGTGTCCCGCTCGCACGGCGAAGAGAGGTGCTTGCAGGGTGGGTCTATGGGGTCGCGCGCTGCCTCTTCCATCACGACGGGCCGATTTAGCGGAGAGTGACCACTCCATAGCCCCCGCAAAAAAAAAATTAAAAAAAGATGTCGTAAAAGGTAATCTTTTGGAGAAAAAAAAAATGGAAATATATCTCCTCTTTCACAATGACGTTCCTTAGGGAAGCAACGCCACTTTCAAGGAATCTTGGAATTAAAACCCTAAGCCAAGAGTTTTGGCAGAAATATGAAAGTGTCGTGTAGTGGTCTTGTATTACATTCAATATCTTAGTGTTCTAACGTTTTATATAAAATAATTTTGATGGCGCTTTATATTAGGTACACCTAATATGATGCGAAGGAACAGTTGATATGTAGTGAATATGATATAAAAGTGCTTTACAAAGTTTTCGTTTTCGACCAAAATTCACTGTTGATGGCGACGATTTAACTTACTGACGGACAATGACTGACATAAAGAGATTGAAGACATAAAAAAAACTGTTACTCGACACTTGCAATAATAGCTAGAATATGTAGGTAATTGTCAAGACAAAAAAAAAGATGAATAACTCTAAGCCAACTTTCCATTAGGTAAATAATACAAGTTTCTTCAATCGTAGTGAAGCTTTTTAATGTATAACGTTAATCTGGACTAGAAGGCGATTTAAGCGTACATAATACTAGTTTTGATAAAATTCCAGATAATGAAATAATAAATTCTGACCTTTAATACAATTTAACAAGAAACAAAATTATATAGCATAAATGCAGGAGAAGATATTAAAATTACAGATCACATCTGAATGTTTTTTTAATAATATTTATTCATGGCCATGGATATAAAGTCATGCTGTGTGGTAAAAATAAAGTTATGCTGTGTGGTAGCGGCTACGAATACTACCAACCCTTACTTAGCTCGTGGATGTCGTAAAAGACGACTTAGAGCCTTATAACGACCTGGGCCAACTCCATCTGATGCCGTCTGGTCAACAATTACATTCCCAAGGAGGGTTGATATCAGGCAGACGGCCGGTCATAAAACTATTGCCAATAACTTTACAATAAGTACTATGAAGAAAAGTACATATTGTATCGACCCCAAGTAATTGGGATAAGAGTAGGAGAATAATGGTGATGGATATAAATAAAGTCATTCAGGTTTTTAGCTTAATTATCTTAATACAACCATATCTTTCACATATTTTTATAACTTATAGAATAACATTTTTTACTAAGGAATGGGTGGAATCAAGAGTCTCCGAAACCGGCGAGCGTCTATGAAGAGAATTATGAATGTTGAGGACGCGAGTGAAGTATATAAGGATAGAGTTCTCTGGCACTCTATTCTCTCTGCCTACCCTGCAAGGGATATGGCGTGATGATATATATGTATGTATGTATGTAGATAATTTAATTTATTTTTATAAGAGCATAATATGCAATATAAAAATCTATAATAATAAATATAGAACCGGTTTTTGTTCGGTTATACTATATCGGAGTAATACTTATACCATAAGATGCAACGTGTTTCGGAAAAGATTTTAGTATATGATATGTTGGTGATTACTTATCCGAAAAGGAAGGCAGCGGGCGGGGGAGAGCAAGTTCTAAAACAAATGTAATACAAGGTTTTTTTGAGATTTGCCTGCTACAGTAATATTTGATGTTTAAAAATTTGACTTCTTAAATTTGAAGTGTAAAATTATTTAGAAAATGCAGATAACTTTTAATAATTTGATCAACAAGGCAATGACTTGGCTAATTTTTTAAGAATAAAATATCACAATATAGATAAAGCGATTGGTGTGTGGTGACGGAGTAAGAATACAATTCACCACCCCCTATCTTACCCGTGGGTGATCGTAAGAGACGACTAAGGGATATAAAATGCATATAACAGCTATGCAAGAGAAGAAAAACTCGAAACAAAACCCTATACCAACACGTCTGACCAGCGCGGTATAGTAGGTTAATTTCCCTCCCATTACGGAGGAGGCCTGAGCCCAACAGTGGGACATAGATAACCAAAAGAAATGAAAAAGAAAAGTAATATACTATTTTTATATAAATCATCATCATCATTCTCCTACTCTTATCCCAATTACTTGGGGTCGATACAATATGTAATCCTTTCATAGTACATATTGTAAAAGTTATTGGCAATTGTATTATGACCGGCCGCATGTCAGACGTCAACCTTCCTTGGGAATGTAATTGTAGACCAAACGGCATCAGTATATATCTATTTTTATATAAATATACTTACATAAACTTGTGCTGTAGCTAACACAAAACCAACACCAACTCCAGTCATGAATCTACCGACCAATAACAGTGGGTAATATTTTGCGAAGCCCAGGATCAGCCAAGCAGCAACCCATAACGGTGATGTTAATTGAAGTGTACGCTTGCGACCTGCTCTTTCCATTAGGGCACCAGACAGCATACTACCTAAAAACGCCCCTAAAGGTGGAACTGCACCTAAAATGATAAAAAAAAATGATTAGTTGGTCAATCGTAGATATTTTCTTGTCGAAGTTGCCCAAGTTTGATCACATCTGTTCAGATCGTTTGAAGCGACAGCAGGGTGGTAAGAAAACACATAACACACTTTGTGACCCCACCCAGACTATTTAAAAATTCACCTTTATCCTATTAAGTGAAAATATAAAATATAAAACAGTCGCGATATTAAGTATGGTATTAAAAAAACTGGAATCTGTTGACGTCATTAATTTCGCAAGATTGAGTGCTTAGAAAAAGAAAAAGGTAGATGACCTCGCTTGCTAATAAAAAATGTTGCTATTCTCATTAAGGACTTCGGGTTTCGTATTGCATTTTATCATCAAAATATAAAAACGAAATGTCTCCCAAAGGTGATGATTCCAGTAAAGCCAATCCAATCGTCTGAGGCGACAGTAGAACGACTTAAGGATCCATAACCCGCTGTACGGACAGTGATCCACCTTTTGTGCGAATCATAAGCCTGCCTGCCATATCCTTCAGTGTATAGGTTTTTGTTCTGCTATGCGTAGACTTTAGTGTAGAGTATAAAATCTCGATAGAATTTCAAAGAGAAATATTGACTAATAATCGCAAAATTTTATAGAAGATAAGTCCTTATTTATAATAAAACACTGCTTTTAAAATTTTCATATATTAGACCAACAACATATTTAGCTTCAAAATTCGACGTGTCATTTCGACTACAGATTAATCCCTAAATCAGGTCATTTCTTTTTATCTAGGTAATAGATAAGTTATAAAGATTTTGTCTGAACAACATAATCAAAGATAAAACATTATCATTGATTGTCTCAAGAGTCTTACGTAAATAAAAGATAAAAAATTACCATTAATCTTAACAGTACCTGTTCCAATAGTCATGATGTTTCTCTAAGTTGTATACATAAAATTAATCGTACTTATATTAACGATGGCTCAATAACAAAGGCCCAACTTTCATACAAAAAAAAAAACATTCTTCTTTAAATTACCAAAAACTAAGACTCTTTCTCCTTTAAATTACCAAAAATAAGTTTAAGACTAGCAAACCCAGCCCAATGGTTTGTTTATAGAAGTTGATACATCGTAGCGCTGCCTGGTGACGAGTTATCAATGGAGATAGCATATAAACTTTCTCCATATAAAAATACATATATACAGGATGGAAGTGGATCGCTCCCGAAAACAAAGACAAGTGACCCTACTAGTCCTACTTATAATGATAGGCTAGAAAAAAAATCGATTCTGATGAAAGAAAATTTTTGACTTTTAAGTTTTTTCACATTCCATCGTATTAGGACAGTGCCATGTAACGATAATTGCATAAATAATACGTCACTTTACTCAGATGAGAAAAGATGCAATCTATTCAAAACTCACGATCATATGTTCAAGAGTTCAACGACTTCGCGTGGTGAAAAAATTTTTTTTTTTTATCTGAATCGATTTTTTTTCTAGGACTAGTAGGGTCTTTTGTCTTTGTTTTCGGGAGCGGTCCACTTCCACTCTGTATATATATATATATATATATATATATATATATATATATATATATATATATATATATATATATATATATATAAACTCATTTGCAAAAAAAACGGGCGGTTTTGATTTTCATTCATATTTAAAAAGATACAATACCAAAAAGGTTTCAATCGTTTGTACACGTTACTGGCCGGTTTTAAAAATGCTGTGGTATTTAAAAAAGTACGTTCTAAATTCAATTTTTCATTTGATGTTCATTTTTACAGAAAACCCCTTTTTATCCTACATTTTTGGCGCGAAGTTCCAGAAGTTAACATCGACTTTCATAACTTTTATTCAATTTTTATCGATTAATTTCATATCCTTGACTGTCAAAGCTTTATTTAATGCTGTTTGGCTGTATCAAAAATGGTAGATAAAGTGGTAAAAGCTACCAAAATTATCGCGCTGCTTGAAGAGGGTTGCAGCCAATGTTTCGTGGCTAGGAGGCTAAATGTTAGTCGCTTGACAGTCCAAAGGACCTGGCAGCGATATCAGGAGACTGGTTCCGTCGAGAGAAGGCCTGGTTCTGGAAGAAAACCATGTACCCAACCACGGGATGATCGTTTTCTTGTGAGTCGCGCATTGAGAAATCACAAATCTTCGTATGTGGATCTTAAGAACAACCTCCAAGAAGTAAGAAATGTGCATATTAGTCTATGGACGGTCAGGAGGAGGCTTCTCGCTGCCAATATACGCAGTCACCGCCCGGCCCGCGGCCCCAAATTACTCCGTGAGCACAGAGTTCACAGGCTTAGGTTCGCTAGAAATTGTGAATCATGGACTCAAGACGATTGGAATAGGGTTTTGTTCTCTGATGAAGCCAGGATATCTCTGTTCGGTGAAGATCGACGTCGGCGAGTGCTAAGAAGACAAGGAGAACGCTTTGCAGAGGCATGTTTCGAAGAAATCACACCTTATGGTGGGGGCTCTGTTATGTTTTGGGCAGGAATAAATTCAATGGATCGTACAGAGTTAGTCTTCATTGAAAACGGCTCACTGACTGGGCATCGATACATAACGGAAGTTCTAATTTCTCATGCACAACCCGCATTGGCCACTCTAGGTGAAGACTCGATTTTTATGGACGACAATGCTCGCGCCCACCGATCCCGCGATGTTAATGCGTATGTGCAAGAGGTCGGCATTCGTCGTTTGGATTGGCCAGCTCGAAGTCCCGACCTCAATCCCATAGAGCATGTCTGGGACGTTCTGAAACGGCGTGTGAGATCAGTACACCCGGCTCCGCAGACCATCAGAGAGCTGAAGAATGTGATTACTGCGGAGTGGGAACGTATTCCGCAAGCAAGTATCCGGGATATACTCGCTAGCATGCCCAGACGAATTCAAGCTGTGATTTTAGCTAGAGGGGGTCACACTCGATACTAAACATTTATCTGCTTTTACTTTATTAAAGAAAAACAAACAAAAAAACTTTTTTATTTTTACTTCATGAGCATATGCACTACTAGCGAATATACACTACTAGCGAGGTTTAGCATTATTTCCCATAAATTGTATCTAAATTTTATGAAATACTGATGAAAACGATTATTTTCTTATTAATTTACCAAATTGTGTGGATAAAACTACCTATAATTATCAAACAAAGAAATATTAACATTTGAAATGGTTCATTGCTTAGGTGCCCGTTTTTTTTGCAAATGAGTGTATATATATATTAAGGTGGGTCGAAAAAAACATTTTTTTTTTCTCCTAGCATGGGGGCAGGATTTGTTCTTGATAAAAATTGTCTTGTTATTGATAAAAAAAGAAAATTTTTGAAAATAAAAAAAAAATTTTGCTCAATATTTTGAGGTAGCCCACTCGATTTTTAAACAAATAATCGATCAAAAGGAGTAGTTCCAACGGAAATTATTTTTCAATCTCCGTCTGTCCAATTTTCGGTGTTCCTCGAAAATTTGAACCCGTATGTTTACCAACCTATGAAGATCTTTTTAAGCATTATTTATGGGTTCAATCCGATTTACATTGTTCTTTACTAATTAATTTGAATGCAACTACAGAAAATAAAAAAATCAGACGCCATCTATGAGGAAAATAAATAATTACAAAAAATTCAAATATTTTCCTACCAATAACTTGAGAACAGGTGTTTGTAAAAAAATATATTAAAGGTGTTCTAGAATCTGTAGGGTGCCCACTCGAAAGCCAATTAAAAGTCAGAAATCAAAAAAAAAAATCTCATATTATTTATATAGTTTTAGTGAAAAATCAAAAAAATGAAATGCACTTTCTTTTGTATTAGAATGAAAGAGGATTAAAAAAAAATTACATTCGACAATTTTTGGATGTTTTTTACGATATTGGCCCGAAAAGAAAATTTCCGTTGGAACTACTAACTACATTTGATCGATTATTTGTTTAAAAATCGAGTGGGCTACCTCAAAATATAGAGTAAAATTTTTTTTTTTTTTTTTGATTCACATCTATTATATCAACAGCTCAGAGACATAAGTATATACTCCCAAATATAGATAGGACATTTAAATCCTAACACTAAGAACATCCGTACAATCTTCACTATATCCGCCTCAGTTTTTATCATCTTTTAATTCAATTAGACAATAAATACTAAACAAAAACTAAACCCGTACACTAATCATTGTTCACGTGCATAAACCATATGACATAAACGTGATTCTTGACCGCACGGATAGCAAATTGATCAAAAAAGTGACCGCTCGTGACGAGTATCATTGGTTGGAGTGTTAGTGGATTCGATCCCCACATTATTACGCAATTTGTGTCCGTTAATTGCATGTTTGTGAAGTTTTTCCTTACCACATTCAGTGCCGACAAAATTCACACTCGGATCCTAGTACAAAATGAACGGGGCGCTCGCTCGGATACGATGCTCGCTATTATAACCCCCACCCCACTCGGATACGAGTGGTCGGCACTGAACGTGTTAACACAAAGACTTATTCTTTATTACGAAGCGATGTCTAAAAAAATATTATTCATTAAAATTATTGAGTAGTAGTTATAAAGCCACATTATTGACAGTTTTCTGTCTACAGCCGCGGGCCGGCCCATCCGGGGTAGTACCACACTCTCGCAAAAACTCGACGTCTGTGCTGTTTCGTTCGGTGAGCAAAAGCGCCGGAACCTCAACTTTCTGGATGTGTTTGGGTTAGTAGGCAACGGCCTAGCTGTATCATTGGTATTACAAAGATCAACGAGCAACAATATCATTTATCATCAGGTGTGCAGCTTGCTTGTTGGCTACCATAAGCAATAAAAAAATATCTCTACATATTACATATGAAAGTTATTATTTTATTTTTATAAAATTATTCTTCAAAATTCAGCATCAATAATCACATTTGATATTCCATTTTAATGATTATCTCCCACTCTAATGACGATCAATAATTAAATATCACAAAACGAATGTATTCCGTATACCTATAATATTTCCGTGTGGTGACGGAGTAAGAATACTATTCACCACCCCATCTATCTATCTTACCCGTGGGTGATCGTACGAGACGACTAAGGGATATAAAACGCATATAACATCTATGCGAGAGAAGGAAAACTCGAAACAAAACCCTATACTAACACGTCTGACCAGCGCGGTATAGTGGCGGTAAATTTCCCTCCCATTACCGAGGAGGCCCGAGCCCAACAGTGAGACCTTTATGGGCTGTGATGATGATGATGAATGTATTCATCAAAAATATTATATTTAAACCCACATTACATCATCTTCATCATCATCCTGCTCTTATACCAATTTATTTGAGGTCGACGCAATATATCCTTCAATAGAATCCTATCAGACGTCATCTCTGTGGTCACTCCTTGTCTAACCATGTTTCACGCAGCCCATGCATCTTTTTTTCGGTCCGCCTTTACCCTTAAAACCTTAAACATTTATACTTAAAACTTTCCGCATAACATCATTTTTATTCCATCTTATGCCATATCCATGCCATGTCAAGCATTCACTCCGTAGCTTATCCATCACTAGCGCATCATTACATGTTTTTTTTTTGCTTATGGTGGCAAACGAGCTAGCAGCACAGCTGATGGCAAGTGTCACTGCCGCCCATGGACCTTTGCTATAACTAAGGCTATAGCTAGGCCGCTTTTTACCATTACAATCCCCAAACCCACCCAGTTGGGCTCCCGGCTCTCCAAACCGAACGAAGCGCAATAGCACATTGCCATTACTCAGACATCGATCTTCTGCGAGAATGTGGTACTGTGGGGTCAAATATAACGGTAGCAGTAATACAAAGTAGTACTGACTAAGAATACTATTCACAATACTCTCTCTTGCCTGTGAATGTCGTAAAAGACGACTAAGGAATATAATACGCATTTAATATCTATGCAAGAGAGGAAAAAATCAAAACAAAACCTTATACCAATACGTCACCCACTGAGCTGGCCACGGATTTCAAAGAAGCGGTACCAGTGGCTGGCCTAATGAAGATGGGGAGGTAATACGTAGGGTTATGGGGCGCCTTTTTGTCGTCGCGGACGGAGTGGACGACGTGTGTCCAGCCCATAGCCAGCCAAAAAAAAATGTGTGTGTCAGCTCCGATGCACGACTGGAGTTTACTCCTTAAGTACGATTATCAAAACAGGCGCAAAAAAGCTCATTTGACTAAAAATAATATATATATTTTTATTTACATTTATTAAAACTATTCAGTGAAGTGTATTATCTCACGTCAGAAAGTGAAAGGTGCGCAGAATAGGTTGCGCACCAAAAACGTAACGAGGTCATTCGATCACTAGATTTTACTTTTCAAATTTTTCTCATACCGGGCGCCTTATATGAAAATCGATTCTTAAGGAGTAAACTCCAAAAAAAGGTACTAATACGTTTGACCAGCGAGATATAGTGGGTCAATTTGCAGGACGTGTATGAACCAAGATGATGACGAGATGTATGACTATTATAAACTAGTTTAATCTAATCATATCTATATAATTTTCGCGTGAGCATCAGATTATAATATTATTTATTTTACATAAGGCCATTGTTAAGGTCGTAACAATGTTTTGTAAATATACTTATTATCACTACTTACATCTCGGCCTTAACTGTAACAATGTACAATAATAGGAACGTGAACTTCATAATATTACTTTGTAAATATCTTCTGATGCCTTACTTGATTAAAGTACCTAATATAAGCTAACATTTTTAAAATAAAATCAACTTCAGGAAAACTTTACATTTATTCCGTGTGGAACTAAAAAAAGATGTTTATGCGGCTCGTAGTATTTGGCTAAATCTTTGCATTTCTCATACAACTACTCAACCGTACACTTATAAAATCAATAAAAAAATATAAAATCAATATTTATTTAAATTTCAATTTTAAGACAAAACTTGCCCTCTTAAAACAATTTTCATGATTTAAAAACAACAATTAGTTAATTATTATGTAGTAAAAGTAAATTATAATATTAATATCTAATAGGTTAAATTACTTCCCGTAACATAACAAGTAGGTTAACTTCCCTCCCATTACGGAGGTGGCCCGAGCCCAACAGTGGAACATTTATGGGCTGTGATGATGATGATGAAATTGTAACTGATCTATCTATAAAACCATCCATCCAAAGTTTATTATCTAACTATTGATTATATATTATTTTTCTAAATAATTGTATATGCAGTAATACGAACGAACATCATCTACATTACTTTTAGTGGCTACGCCCGCAGCTATACTTCCGTGCATTATACATATATATTAGTAAATTATTTTTATCATATACTTCATGTCGCGAAAACCAATTAAAAAATATAGGTTTCATTAACAACATCAGGTAAGTATCTGTAATCCAAAATTTAATTAAAAGGAAATGCATTAATGATTAGTACATACATACATATCATCACGCCAAATCCCTTGCAGGGTAGTCAGCCAGAACAGAATGCCAGAGAATTCTATCCTTGCATACTTCACTCGCTTCCTCAACATTCATAATTCTCTTCATACACGTTCGCCGGTTTCGGAGACTTTTGACTCCACCTTCCTTCATTACGTGTCCAATCTGGTCTAGGTAAGTTAGTCTCAGTCTCCTCCGATATCTACATCCTTCCACTTTCGCATTGTATATCGGTCAGGTACAGTCGAGCTGTCCTGTAAATTAGCTTTTTTGAGTTGTGCCATTGCCTTTTTTAAATACCGGCCTATTGCATCAATATTCTTCAATTAACACAATATTACCTGTTATCAAAGCTATTTTTTTTTCACATGTCCTATAAAGGATCCTAAAGGACCTCGTCAATGTTACCAGCATAATAAAAACAATATTATAGGTACATGCTTATGATTCGTTTAAACGCTGAAGCAAGCTTTTCTGTTTTTCAGTAGCCTTAAGTCTTATTAACTTCGACCAGTGTAAAAAAAAATAAAAGTTACAGGAACCGAGTCCAAAACTTCTTTGTCAACAATCGCCTAATCACCACTCACAATTTAAACGTTTTAAACATAGATGTTAATATGCCTTGTATATACAAAAGATTATGTAGTAACTGCTACAAATACAACCAATCCTTACATTGTTCGTCGGTGTCATGCTGTAAAGATTTTTTTTATTGCTTTTGGTGGCAAACGAGCAAGCAGCACACCTAAGAATAAGCGGTGCACGAACTCATAGACCCGCCCTACAAGTACACGCCGTACGAAAGCAGCACACCTGATGGTAAGTGTCACTGCTGCCCATGGACCTTTGCAATACCAAGGGTATAACTAAGCCGCTGCCTACCAATATAAATTCTAAACCCACCCAGTTGCGGGTCCGGCTCACTCGCTCACCGAACGAAGCACAACAACATATTGCCGTTGCTCAGAGGTCGGTCATCATCAGAAAACTGTCAACAGCGTGGCCCTACCACTACTAAAGATTGACTAAGAGCTTAATATAAATTTGAGCCAACTTTATCTGATGCCGTCTGGTCAATAATTGCATTCCCAAGAATAAGTCATAAAACTATTGTTAAAACTTTTACATTTTACACAACGAAGTAAATATATATTGCGTCAATCCCAAGTAATTGGGATAAGAGTAGGATGATGGTGAAGATGAAAGCATTCATAATATATTCAGAGATTATGCCGCCCTAACCAGATTTGCCTAAATCCTTAAAAGTAGTTTTTATTGGCAAATATAATAAAACTGTGGCTTTTTATTTATGTAAAAAAACAATCTTATACAATTCCTTTAACATTTAGCTTATAAATACGACAAAAGCCTATGTTGGCTTATACACGTATTTGATTCGTCTGCAATTTAAATTAAAATATACTAATTACACCAAAAAAAAATCTAATATAGGTACAATAATCTTTTAAAATTAAGATAAAAATGCCCGCATAAAAACAGCAAACACAAAAAAGAGAGAGGGTAATTGAAAAAATAATCTTTGTATTAATTGATAATGAATGTTAATACAGATTGATTCATTTAATATTTTTTTCTTAGAACTTAATTCAGTTATTTAAAGTGTTAATAAAATGTTGTTTTAGTTTATTTTTATGGTTGTTGTTATTCATTTCAGTTTTTAATATAAATGGTAATTGATTAATTAATAGGGGTTATGGTTATGGGTATATTATAATTCAAGAGACGTTTCCCATACAAATTTTGGAAGCTTGGTGTTTCTAGTTTACCTTTTGTGACACTACGTGTGGTTATCGAATGGGTAATAGGTACTTGCAATTTTTTTTTATTTAGGTAATTTTCTGTTAGTAAGTTGTATTTAACCTTTTCATGAATTGGTAAAACTTTGCAAAAGTGAAATAGTTTGTGATAGTCTGATAGTTGTCCTTTAATCTTATTTTTATTTTTAGAGGTTAGGTAACAATAGTTTTCAAAATTCTAAGCTGTATATGATAAATGGAATCTAGGTGGTATTTAAATGTTCGACCGTAACTACTAAACCCGTATGATACAATTGATTCACCTAGGCTAGAATAGAGATTTAGTAATATTTTGTAGGGGATCTTATATTTAATACATTTAAATTTTGCAAGAATAGCACGTAGTCTATCACAAACAAGGTTAATATGGTTAGTCTATTTAAAATGGTTGTCGATTACTAATCCTAGATATGTGTGAGTTCTGGCAAACTCTACCGCATCACATCTAAATACAATATGATTGAGATTTCGAGTGGAGACATAGATGATTATGTGCTATTAGACGAAGTCGGCAAGGTTTTCTATTTTGACTAGAGCTTATATACATTAACTTAGTTTTTGATTTATTTATTACTAAGCCAAAACCGTGTGACCATATTGTTATCATAGTAAAGTCTGATTGTAAATTTTTCAATGCTGTTTCTAAATTTTTACCTGCAACAATGACACATGTATCATCGGCAAATTGATATACTTCACCATATGTAATGATTTTAGATATGGTATTAACATAGGTCAAGAAGTGAAGTGGCCCCATCACTGAACCTTGGGCGGTGCCCTCCATTACCTTTATTGGTTCGCTCATCCCCTCACCTACCCTAACTTTGTAGGTTCGATTATTGAGATAATCTTGACACCATTCCAGTAAAGGACCCCTTATGCCACATAAATTTAGTTGATTAATAAGTAAGCTATGAGACAGTATATCAAAAGCTTTACTAAAATCAATGAAAACTGCTAGGACTTGTTTCTTATCATTAAGGTATTCATTGATTCTCTCAGTAAATGCAGATAATAATTGTATAGTATTCTTACCCGCCTGAAATCCGTATTGATTGTGTGTTAGTACATTAGTATTTTTATAGAATAAATGTATTTGTTGTGAGATAAATTGTTCTATAATTTTGTCTATAGTGGGTAATATTGTAATAGGTCTCTAGTTATCATAATCTTGGTGACTACCCTTTTTATATATTAAACGCACTAATCCTGCTTTTAATTCATTAGGATACAGGGCCTTTGATATACTTGTATTAATAAGCGCTGCAATGGCGGGGGATATATTTTGTGAGATATATTTTATGTTGATAGCCCGTATGCCATCATCACCCGGTGCTTTATTACAGTTGATTTTATCAATAATTTTATGGACACACAGAAGGATTTGCTGTTTTGAACCGAAGAGAGCTGGGCAAAGGATGAGTAAAAAGTTTTGGGTCTAGAACCGGCTTAGCACAATTAGGAATAACATTGTTGACGCTATTTTTAAAAGATTTTGTGATTACTTTTATTAAATTAAATTTTTTAGTACTGTATATTGAAGAAAAACTAAATAGCTGTATGGTAGCGGCTATGTATACTACCAACCCTTACTTGCTTGTGGATGTTTTAAAAGACGACTAAGAGCCTTATAACGCCAACTCCATCCGATGCTGCTTGGGCAACAATTACATTCCCAAGGAGGGTTGACGTCAAGCAGACTTGTCATAAAACTATTGCCAATAACTTTTACAATATGTACTATGAAAGAAGAGTACATATTGTATCGACCCCAAGTAATTGGTATAAGAGTAGGAGAATGATGATGATGATGAATGAAGAAAAACTAAGACAAAACTTTTAAAATAAGCAGAAGTCAAATATTTTTTAGCATTTTTAGCTATCTATATGTTTGTATGTAATGCGAAATCACGTATAAAATACTGAATGTAATCAAATGCAAAATTAACCGATATATTGAAACAAAGAAGAGAGAAAATATTTTTTTCTACTCTCGTTCTACTTACAATTTGTAGGTATAATAAAAAAATATTTTATAAAAAAAACAAAAACCGACTTCAAAACTATACCTACGATAAACGATATACAATAAACTTACACTAAAAAGTAGAAAATAATTCTTTTAATTAGTTTAATCTCAAAAGAATAACAGAACGATTTACGAAATTATAGTATACTTACCTATTTACAGGTAGGTATGTAAAAACTTATACTATGTCAAGAAAAATGGATAATAATATTATATTTTGTATTTCAAAGCAAGGAGCATTGAAATATAATAAACGAAATTATTAATATTTATTTACAAGTACTATTTTTTTGGAGTCGGTGCCAGCCAAGGACAGTTTTCTACTTTGCGAACGTCACGCGGCTCACGCAGTACCTACATGACCTACGCAAAGATGGACGATCATCGCGAATAGGGCGATAGCCGGAGCGAGGCAGGTGCGAGAAAGGAGAGGCGATGTCACTGAGTGAATTACCCGAACGCGGGCAGATTTCGTTGATGATTTAATACGCTTAAAAGATTTATGCAAGGGAATTTAATTTTGATTCAGCTTGTTTATTTTTTTATTAGCTTTTTTATTTGCCGGTTTTTAGTGGAAAATAAGTGAATTCAGATTTTTTTTAATAGGTAGACCTAGTAAACGGGCTGCTCAAATGAGACAGCACCGTTTGGAAGATACGTGTGACGAGAGAGACACTCGTTTAAAGAAAAATGGGGTTAGGAAATGGGATAAATATTACAAATGAGAGTGACGAGCAGCGGGTCAATAGGCTTTTTCAGATGAGGGCATACACAATCTTATCTAGGCGTAATGAAACTACAGAAAGTCATTCTCAGCGACTCAGATTGATTCGCGAACGTTATCAAACCAAATCGAGGAGCAACGATCTCAACGTATTAGCTTAATACACGAAAGTTAAACATAATTGAAAAAAAATATATAATATTTAAAAAAATTATATTTTATTTTTTTTCACTTGTTTTTACCTATTTTATACTACTCGCTCTCTTACGTCGTCGTTACGAATGCGGTCGGTCAGCCTAACTCCACAGATTTTCCGCAGAGATCGCATTTCGACCGCATTAATTTTACTATCATACTCTTTTCTGCATACCCAACTCTCGCTTCCATACAGTAATGTTGGGACAAGCACTGCGTTATGTATTGCTATACGTGCCTTCTGGCTGAGGTGGTGGCTGCCGAGAAGTTGCCCCAACGCTCCGTTCACTCTATTTCCCGCATTCACTCTTCGTTCTATATCAGTGGTGTACCTTCCATCTCGGCTTAATCCACATCCAAGATATACAAATTCATCCACTTGATCTAGTACATCATTACCTATTGTTACTCTTACATCTGTTCTGGTTTTATCTCTTTCAAAGACCATTATTTTGGTTTTGCTCACATTCACGCGTAGACCCCTTTTCTTACAATCTTCTGTCATTGTGTCGACTAGGGTCTGCAGGTCAGTCGCTGACTATGCCAGCAGGACTGCATCATCTGCATAAAGCAGAGCAGTGACCACTGAGTCGCCCATCTGGACTCCCACATTCATATCGTTCAACCTTTGGAGACATTTATCCAGATATATGATAAACAGCCTGGCTGACAGAACGCACCCCTGCTTAACGCCGATATTGACGTCAAACCAAGGCGACATTCCATCATCTAGCCGCACACAGGCTATACAGCCCATATAACTGGACTGCACAGCCTGTAGCAGTTTACCGCTAATACCATACTCCGGTAAAATGTCCCAAAGTTCCTTTCGTACAACCGTGTCAAAAGCTCTCTCCAGATCCACAAAACTGCAGAAAACCCTCTGACCTAGAGCCAGATGCTTCTCCACAATGTTGCGCAGAGAGAACACTTGATCCATGCATCCCCTTCCACTCCTGAAACCTCCTTGTGTCTCACACAGTAAACCATCGGACACCATCCTCATTCTCCTTTCAATAATTTTTCCATACACTTTTGCTGCCAAACTGGTCAAGCTTATGGCTCTGTAATTTGCGCAGTCATAACGTGAACCCTTGTTTTTAAACAAAGGCACGATGACTGCGCTATTCCAGTCCCTGGGAACCATTCCCGAGCTCCAACATAGATTGAGGAGCAACAGGAACGCCTCCCAGACACAAGAGCCACCAAGCTTGATCATCTCGGCAGACACCATATCAATGCCCGCTGCCTTACCATTTTTCAAACTTCTTATCGCCCATTCAACTTCATCCATATTGATGCCATCGGAGGACGCCGTTGTCGAATGTTGATCTACCAAACCACATCCAACACCGGCGCCAACCGTAGCATCCGCATACATATCGCCAAAATATTCGCTCCATCGGCTTAACACGTCTTGTGTTTGTGTAAGAATGTCTCCACCTTTAGACCTTATTTTATTCATTCTGAAGGCTGACCAACCACCCCGAGACTTCTTCACCTCCCTCCAAAAGAGTTTGGTGTTACCCTCGAAGTTTTTAGTCAGCCTATCTTCTGCACTCATACTTGCTTTATCCCGTTTCTCTTTCACTAAGGCCTTGGTGTCATTCTTACATTGCCGATATATTTCTTTCTTCTGTTCAGTCATACTGTCATTCAGATTCAAAGAAGAGACATAGTCCAGCCACGCTTTCTTCTTTTGCTCTACGGAAGCTGCCACTTCCGCATCCCACCATGCATCACCATTTGTTTTTCTATGCTTCTTTGAACTTCCACATACTTCTTTCGCTGTATCTACCATACTCTCTTTCAATACTCTCCAGCATTCTTCAATGTCCGATTGCGGCTGGCTTGCCATCGTCAGCCGTTCTCGGACACCCTCTGCATACTTTTCTCTTACACACTCTTCTTGCAACCTTTCAACCTTTATTCTTTCAAGCCCTCCGAAGTGGACACGCTCTCGCCAGTGCCTCCACTTTCTGAACAGACCACTAAATCTCGCAATAACGAGATAGTGGTCCGTGTCGACTGTGGGGCCCCTGTAGGCTCTTGCGTCCAATATTTTGCTTCGGAGGCGACTGTCTACCAAAATTAAATCTATTATGCTTTTCTGTTCATTCCTTCTCCATGTATACATATGGATGTCCTTATGTTGGAAAAAGGTGTTTGACACAATAAGGTTTCTCTCCATGCATACATCCGCTAT
Organism: Lymantria monacha; assembly: GCA_905163515.2. NCBI lineage: Eukaryota > Metazoa > Arthropoda > Insecta > Lepidoptera > Erebidae > Lymantria > Lymantria monacha. The sequence goes on from LR991087.1 coordinate 7,481,171, forward strand.
GAGCCTACCTGCGTCGTTCACTCTCTTATCACCAAATGGACCAAGTACGTCCTCATAGTCGGGACGCTTGGTCCCCACCCATCCGTTCAAATCTCCGCATACAATCACGCATTCACTGGTTTCTGCCATATCCAGAACTTCCCTAACATTGTCCCAAAACTTCTCTAGGTCTGATGGCACCGAGGATCCTACGGGAGCATATGCTACAACCATGAATACCTTGGTGACACCTAGTTTTATACGGACCCAGAGAAGTCTGGGATCATACATTCCGTAATCCTTCACACCTGAGGCCAAGCGAGAGGACAACAGCACTCCTACCCCCATGCTGGCTCGATCGCTCTGTGGTACACCAGACCACAGAGCCATCCCGCCACCAGGAAGATCGCAGGCGTCGCTGCCCCTTCGCTTGGTCTCTGTTACACAGAGCACGTCTAGCTGTTTGTCCGCCATGACAGATATCAGCTCGTGCAACTTACCTTCCACACAACCTCTTACATTCCACGTGCCCACCCGGCACTCCGTTCTCCTCGACTCGCCTAACTGGGCAAGGCGTGATGGGTGGCGGCCCCCATCGCCGCAACGGCCGATGTTCGTACCGACGGGGGCGGGTCGGTACGCGTCGCCTCCGGGGGACGCCCTAACCCGCATTGCGGTACGCATATCGAGCCGGATTAGCAGTCTAATTAGACTAGCAGGGGACGCGAACGAGCACGCTCCGGACTATGCCCCCCTTGTATATAACTTAATAGTTGTTTAAAATTTCAGATTTCGTGTTTACAATCATGTGTATACGTTTGACCGAGGTTATTGTGTATTAAAAAATGCAAAACGTCAAAATGCACTTCTTAGATTAGATGAACCATAAATTATGTATAGAGGTGTCAGAAACAGCATTTTTACCCTACATTTTAAGGAATTACTCTCGATTTTCCCAGGATCCCAGCATCAGATCCTGATTCCCTGCATATGGGACCACCCTTAGAGTAACTTCTTTCTAATAAAGAAAGAATTATGAAAATCCATTCATAATTGGCGTTGCTATCGCGTAACAAACATACAAAAAAAAAATAGCGTTCGAATTGAGAACCTCCTCCTTTTTGGAAGTCGGTTAAAAAGCTAATTAATAACAAACATAACTAAGCAAATTAAATTCCGATACAAAATAATCTTATTTTGATGAGAGCTAAAAAAGGTTAAGTTGTGCTATTTCGATCAAATAAAGTAGCATTAAATGCTCTTCCAAAACATATTACTAGAGGCTTAAATATTCAATGCCGATCACTCGGATCTGAGTGGGGTGGGGCTATAGTAGCGGCGCCTCGCACTCGTATCCGAGCGAGCATCCCGTTCATTTTGTAGTAGTAGGATCCCAGTGATCAGATCCACTCAGATCCGAAAAATGTGTTTTTTATTGAAATAATAACAATATACATTTATCCATATTTTCAAACATTCATATGTACTTAATCAAAATTCGCATTAAAAAGTTATGGCACCCGGCTATTATTTTTATTTATTTTGTAGGCAGTGAATAGGTTAACTTAAAATGTCGTATCACTAGCATAAAAAATAACAATAAACCTCAAAACAATAAATATTTATATAGCAGGTACAATTAATAGTTTTATATTACCTATCCATGATTTTTGCTCGCTGCTCTTGATAATTTCCGGATCGAAAGCTTCTATAGATGGGATTGCAGAAGCCGAATATCCTCTTACTAACCCAATGATTAAAAATGACAACGATGCACCCAACGTCAGCCATAACTGTAAATAGAAAAACATGATGAGAATTTTATTGGAGATTTAAATACAGTCACATTATAAATACCCATACACCGAACGGCTTATTGGACTCCATGGTTGGATATAGTTGTGTGGTAGCGGCTACGAATACTACCAACTCTTACTTTGCTCGTGAAAGTCGTAAAAGACGACTAAGAGCCTTGTAACGACCTGGACCAACACCATCTGATGCCGTTTTGTCAACAATTACATTCCCAAGGAGGGTTCACGTCTGGCAGGCCGCCGGTCATAAAACTATTGCCAATAACTTTTACAATATGTACTATGAAAAAAGAGTACATATTGGATCGACTCCAAGCAATTGGGATAAGAGTAGGAGAATAATGATGATGGTTGGATATAGTCCTCCCCAAGGAGATAATATGAAAATCTACACTTGGCAGGTGGATTAGCGATTACAATTGGTGTTATAAAGTTCAAAGTCATAGATTTATTTACAAATTCCGAACTATTATATTTACAATTTCCGAAAAACTCGTATTTACGGAAGACGTTCTACACGCCATCTATCATAAATATTTATACAATGTTTCAACTTAATACTCTAATTAAATTAGAATTGTTATAAGCAGCGACCACCGAAGACAAATACCAGGTTCCGATGGCCTACTCGCACGGCGTCGATAGCAATAACACAGGCCAAATAGTGGTAGGACCACGCTGTTGACAGTTCTTTGTTTGCAGCCGCGGGCCGGTCCGTCCGGGGTAGTACCACACTCTCGCAGAGGATCGACGTATGAGTAATAGCAAAGTGCTATTGCGCTTCTTTCGGTGAGCGAGAGAGCCGGAAGCCTAATAGGGTGGGTTTGGAGTTTATATTGGTAGGCAGCGGCCTAGTTATACCCTTGGTATAGCAAAGGTCCATGGGCGACAGTGATACTTACCATCAGGTGTGCTGCTTGGTCGTTTGCCACCATTAGCAATAAAAATAAAAAATATCTAAATTACTGATATTTAACATTTGAAATGTTAAGCTACTTATAAAAACTTGTTTACGATCAAAACAATCCAATAAAGTAGTAGATATGGATTCAAGACCCACGTGTATTATAATAGCTATACTCGTTCCAACCATTTATTTTACTTTTGGCAGGTCGAATTCTGATCAATTAGTGTTGTACCAATGTATTACGGATACTATGTTTTGTAATAATCTATTTTAGTCAGGAAGAACTTTTAATCGATTTAACACGGATATTTTATTTTTGCTTAAATACATATTTCATATTATTTAAAAACTTCACTTCTGTAAATATATTTGTTATTTGGGCACATTAATTTTTGCATACCCACTAATTCAGTCCTCCCAAAATATTTTACTTTGTACTTTGCAAAATAAAAAATAACTACTTTATGAAGCATTTTTCCATTAAGCGGGGTCCGCTGCTCCAAACTTTACTTAGAGACAATGGCGCCCTCGTCTGCGGTAGTAAATCACTAATTTTCTCATCCAGCCTACCCCTTTTTTTTTAAGCCGAATTGGCAACACTGAACGGCGCGCCGGCGACGCCATTTTGTTGTGTTGTCTGTCACTCGCAACAAGACTCCTGTGCTATAATTAATTATAGTCACATTTCTGATCGCTGAGTGCTCTTTCATATTTTTCATACGCTGTGTTGAGTATTTATATTCCACCGTATTGATTTCATTGTTCTTACTTTGATTGAGTTGAGCGTATCGTTCCTCCCAGTAAGATTTTACTTGCAAAATGCCGAAAGGTATGGTGCTTAAAGGACAATCCAGAGAGTTAGTGCTGCGGCTTCGTGAATTTTTTGAAAAGGAAAGCCGCAATGGCGGATTCCTTATACCAGTAACCCAAGTTAGAGACCGTGTTGCAGCAGCATTAGGTATTAGTGCTCCAACGGTGGCGAAAATCACTAAAGAAGCCTATGGTAGTAGTGGTATTGAACAGAACAAGCTATCTACGCCTAAGAAAAAACGTCAGCCCCGTAAAGTGACAGCAATTGACAGTTTTGATACTGATGCTATTCGTCGTCATATATACAATTATTACACAAGCAAAGAGATTCCTACTTTGAAAAAACTAGTAGCGTCTCTACGAAATTGTGGCTTGTTTCGTGGTCAAAAATCTTCTTTGTCAAAGGTGCTGCACCAAATCGGGTTCTTGTATAAGAAATCCGACAAAAGAAAAATTTTAATGGAACGTCGTGATATAGCCTTGTCTCGCTGTGAATTTTTAAGACAAGCGAAGAAAATAGAAGACTGGTCGAATGTCGTTTTCACAGATGAACCTTGGCTCAATGCCAATCATTTCATACCAAAAGGTTGGACTGACGATACTGCTGCTTCTACTTCTGCAGTGCCAATGGGGAAAGGTTAACGCCTCATCATTTGCCATGCGGGAACTACAAAGGGATTTGTACCAGACGCTCTGTTAGCGTTCAAATAAAAAAAAACAGGAGACTATCATGAGGAGATGAATGCGGACGTGTATGAAAAGTGGTTCAGAGAAATGCTTACATCACTTAAAGAGCCATCAACAATATTTATTGATAATGCACCCTATCACTCTCGCCAAATTAATAAAATGCCAACACAGGCCAACAAAAAACACGAGATTATAAACTGGCTTCGTGATAATGGGGAAGATGTGGACGAATCCCTACTAAAAGTAGAATTACTTAAAATATTAAAAAGTAAAAAGCAGCCAAAACGATATGTCATCGACGAAATGGCAGCAGAATATGGGCATGTTGTAATCAGAATTCCTCCGTACCACTGTCAATATAATCCAATTGAAATGATCTGGGCACAAGTCAAAGGACACGCCGCAAGAAACAATACAACTCCTCCTTTCACAGCAAATAAAATGCTTGAACTTTTAAAAAACGCATGTGCTATTGTGACGCCTGAAAACTGGGCGAGTGTCGTCAACAAGACAAAAAATATAATATTCTCTGATTGGGATCGGGAAATTGAATTTGACAACATACCTACACAAGAGTTAATAATAAACACTGCAGATGATTCACGCGACGATTCGAGTTCGTATGAAGAATCCGACGATTCGTTATAATAAAATAATATTAAAATATTTTGGTTGTTTTATTTCATGTTATAGGTATGATGAGAAGATTTTTATATCTCCCTGATACAATTTTAACGTGTTGTCTATTACAACAATTCAAAACTCAGTTGTCAGCTGACTTAACTGCAAATAAGTGTAATCGATTATTTGCGATTCATTAGTTTGCACCGAATACTTTTGATCCTGTCACTAGATGCGATAGAACGTACTTTTTTTATAACGGAAATGAATTATCACTTAAATTTTATGAATAGAGCTGAATAGAGCTTGTTACGGCATATTAATGTATTTAGTGGGTAATAATTAAGATATATAAATATTATTGGGCAGTTTATATATTTCTCTGTTCACTCGTTTCAAAGTTAATAATTGCGTATAATGAAACAGTTACGTCCTAAAGCATGTGTCAAAAGTAAAATAAATGGTTGGAACGAGTATAATTATTATTCAAACGCATTTTGTTTGTAAATAGCCTAGCATATCAAATCCTAAAATTCGAATTTAAATAACTGGTATTTTTGCATTTGGTGAGCTATCTATAAAAAAAAAGAAATGGGTGCGTGTACTTATGTACGCGAGTGAGAAGTTATGCTTCTTTGACATCATTAGAAAATAGTTTTTTATTGCATGCAAATAATTAATTACAATAAAATAATAAAGGACTGGAAAAGGATAGGATTTTTTTTTCACTAATATTTACGAATAGTAAATAATATTAATCAAAATATTCAATTTAAATCACTACTGAACATAATTTATTATCACATATATTATTGGAGTTTACTCCTTAAGAATCAATTTTCATATAAGGCGCCCGGTATGAGAAAAATTTGAGGAGTAAAATCTAGTGATGAATGACCTCGTTACGTTTTTGGTGCGCAACCTATTCTGCGCACCTTTCACTTTCTGACGTGAGATAATACTTCACTGAATAGTTTTAATAAATGTAAATAAAAATATATATATTATTTTTAGTCAAATGAGTTTTTTTTGGGCCTGTTTTGATAATCGTACTTAAGGAGTAAACTCCAGTCGTGCGTCGGAGCTGACACACACACTTTTTTTTCGCACTTGTATGAAACTAAAACACGTGTTGTGAATGTAAAAACTAGAAAGAGGTTCTATTTCTATTTTGTTGGTAGTTTTTTTCGAGACTTAATGAGCGGTTTTGCGGCCTACTTCAACCTGTTAGTTTTGTGTTACAGTGATGCACGCTCATCTTAAAATATCACTCTCATCATTTTGCATAACGCGCTTGAAGAAGTATAACTTCAAAAAGTATTATGACTTTTAGAGACTAAATAAGCAAATAGCTACAAATAAAAGAATAAACAAATTTTATAACAGTATGAAATATGCGTGCGGGTATAAGATATGAGAAGTATTCGTGCGGGTATTCTTATATAAAAATATTTCTTTTCAATTCCTTCCATATAAAAAGAACATCTGATCTGCAAATACGGGCCAAAATAATGACTGGTAAATTACTCGTAAAATAAATTGGCCAATTTGTCGTTCTCAACTCTATTTCAGTATTATATTATTATACAATTGTGTGCATATGCCGGTGGCGTGTCCAACGGAAGAGAGCTATCACGCGACATTGCAACTTTAAAACGTATCACGTGTGGATCCACAATATGTTCATTGTTAACTGGTGGTGATTTTATAACAATATTTAACTATAAAAGTGGATAAACCACTTTTATATTTACTTTTATATTAGGGGGGCATAGTCCGGAGCGTGCCCGTTCGCGTCCCCTGCCAGTCTAATTAGACTGCTAATCCGGCTCGAAATGCGTACCGCAATGCGGGTTAGGGCGTCCCCCGGAGGCGACGCATACCGACCCGCCCCCGTCGGTACGAACATCGGCAGTTGCGGCGATGGGGGCCGCCACCCATCACGCCTTGCCCAGTTAGGCGAGTCGAGGAGAACGGAGTGCCGGGTGGGCACGCGGAATGTAAGAGGTTGTGTGGAAGGTAAGTTGCACGAGCTGATATCCGTCATGGCGGACAAACAGCTAGACGTGCTCTGTGTAACAGAGACCAAGCGAAGGGGCAGCGACGCCTGCGATCTTCCTGGTGGCGGGATGGCTCTGTGGTCTGGTGTACCACAGAGCGATCGAGCCAGCATGGGGGTAGGAGTGCTGTTGTCCTCTCGCTTGGCCTCAGGTGTGAAGGATTACGGAATGTATGATCCCAGACTTCTCTGGGTCCGTATAAAACTAGGTGTCACCAAGGTATTCATGGTTGTAGCATATGCTCCCGTAGGATCCTCGGTGGCATCAGACCTAGAGAAGTTTTGGGATAATGTTAGGGAAGTTCTGGATATGGCAGAAACCAGTGAACGCGTGATTGTATGCGGAGATTTGAACGGATGGGTGGGGACCAAGCGTCCCGACTATGAGGACGTACTTGGTCCATTTGGTGATAAGAGAGTGAACGACGCAGGTAGGCTCATAGCGGATGTATGCATGGAGAGAAACCTTATTGTGTCAAACACATTTTTCCAACATAAGGACATCCATATGTATACATGGAGAAGGAATGAACAGAAAAGCATAATAGATTTAATTTTGGTAGACAGTCGCCTCCGAAGCAAAATATTGGACGCAAGAGCCTACAGGGGCCCCACAGTCGACACGGACCACTATCTCGTTATTGCGAGATTTAGTGGTCTGTTCAGAAAGTGGAGGCACTGGCGAGAGCGTGTCCACTTCGGAGGGCTTGAAAGAATAAAGGTTGAAAGGTTGCAAGAAGAGTGTGTAAGAGAAAAGTATGCAGAGGGTGTCCGAGAACGGCTGACGATGGCAAGCCAGCCGCAATCGGACATTGAAGAATGCTGGAGAGTATTGAAAGAGAGTATGGTAGATACAGCGAAAGAAGTATGTGGAAGTTCAAAGAAGCATAGAAAAACAAATGGTGATGTATGGTGGGATGCGGAAGTGGCAGCTTCCGTAGAGCAAAAGAAGAAAGCGTGGCTGGACTATGTCTCTTCTTTGAATCTGAATGACAGTATGACTGAACAGAAGAAAGAAATATATCGGCAATATAAGAATGACACCAAGGCCTTAGTGAAAGAGAAACGTGATAGAGCAAGTATGAGTGCAGAAGATAGGCTGACTTCGAGGGTAACACCAAACTCTTTTGGAGGGAGGTGAAGAAGTCTCGGGGTGGTTGGTCAGCCTTCAGAATGAATAAAATAAGGTCTAAAGGTGGAGACATTCTTACACAAACACAAGACGTGTTAAGCCGATGGAGTGAATATTTTGGCGATATGTATGCGGATGCTACGGTTGGCGCCGGTGTTGGATGTGGTTTAGTAGATCAACATTCGACAACGGCGTCCTCCGATGGCATCAGTATGGATGAAGTTGAATGGGCGATAAGAAGTTTGAAAAATGGTAAGGCAGCGGGCATTGATATGGTGTCTGCCGAGATGATCAAGCTTGGTGGCTCTTGTGTCTGGGAGGCGTTCCTGTTGTTCCTCAATTTATGTTGGAGCTCGGGAATGGTTCCCGGAGACTGGAATAGCGCAGTCATCGTGCCTTTGTTTAAAAACAAGGGTTCACGTTATGACTGCGCAAATTACAGAGCCATAAGCTTGACCAGTTTGGCAGCAAAAGTGTATGGAAAAATTATTGAAAGGAGAATGAGGATGGTGTCCGATGGTTTACTGTGTGAGACACAAGGAGGTTTCAGGAGTGGAAGGGGATGCATGGATCAAGTGTTCTCTCTGCGCAACATTGTGGAGAAGCATCTGGCTCTAGGTCAGAGGGTTTTCTGCAGTTTTGTGGATCTGGAGAGAGCATTTGACACGGTTGTACGAAAGGAACTTTGGGACATTTTACCGGAGTATGGTATTAACGGTAAACTGCTACAGGCTGTGCAGTCCAGTTACATGGGCTGTAGAGCCTCTGTGCGGCTGGATGATGGAATGTCGCCTTGGTTTGACGTCAATATCGGCGTTAAGCAGGGGTGCGTTCTGTCAGCCAGGCTGTTTATCATATATCTGGATAAATGTCTCCAAAGGTTGAACGATATGAATGTGGGAGTCCAGATGGGCGACTCAGTGGTCACTGCTCTGCTTTATGCAGATGATGCAGTCCTGCTGGCACAGTCAGCGACTGACCTGCAGACCCTAGTCGACACCATGACAGAAGATTGTAAGAAAAGGGGTCTACGTGTGAATGTGAGCAAAACCAAAATAATGGTCTTTGAAAGAGATAAAACCAGAACAGATGTAAGAGTAACAATAGGTAATGATGTACTAGAGCAAGTGGATGAATTTGTATATCTTGGATGTGGATTTAGCCGAGATGGAAGGTACACCACTGATATAGAGCGAAGAGTGAATGCGGGAAATAGAGTGAACGGAGCGTTGGGGCAACTTTTCGGCAGCCACCACCTCAGCCAGAAGGCACGTGTAGCAATACATAACGCAGTGCTTGTCCCAACATTACTGTATGGAAGCGAGAGTTGGGTATGCAGAAAAGAGTATGATAGTAAAATTAATGCGGTCGAAATGCGATCTCTGCGGAAAATTTGTGGAGTTAGGCTGACCGACCGCATTCGTAACGACGACGTAAGAGAGCGAGTAGGTATGAAAGAGAGTATTGGTGTAAAGATGCGAAAGGGAATGCTCCGATGGTTCGGACATGTGGAAAGAATGCCGAACGAACGCCTGGTTAAGAAGATATACAATGCGAAAGTGGAAGGATGTAGGTACCGAGGGAGACCGAGACTAACCTACCTAGACCAGATCGGTCATGTACTGAAGGAAGGTGGAGTCAAGAGTCTCCGAAACCGGCGAGCGTGTATGAAGAGAATTATGAATGTTGAGGAAGCGAGTGAAGTATGCAGAGATAGAGTTCTCTGGCACTCTGTTCTCTCTACCTACCCTGCAAGGGATATGGCGTGATGATATGTATGTATGTATGTATGTATATTTGTTGGATATGTCGCGTGTTGCCCACGTGATAACAACAGATTAAACGTGTTAACTTTTGTGAACCCGGACGGACGTAATTGGATGCGTTGGTAGTTCTTCGGCTTCTTCATCAAATAATGGCCTATTTCAATAATAATTTTATTTAAAAAAGCAATAAAACAACCAATATTAATAAAAGCACTTTTTTATTAGAATCAGACTACTATATTGGGGACCAATGAGAACGCTGTCATTTTATCCTATTCTTTTTTCCCCTTAGGGCAGGGTCCCTACCTTAGTCTTCAACGCTGTAAAGTGTTCGAAACATGGGCAAATTAAAAATCAAATACAAACATGACAAAATCCGTAAAAATGGTTTTATTTCAAATGCGTAATACTAGCGTAAGCCTCAGGTACCATTAATTTAACCAGTTGCAGCTAAAAGACCACAGTACCATGAACCGCATACCTCCTCCTATGCGGAGAATCAAATTACATCCACATAAAAATATTTCTATGTATGATTTACAAATGATTGTTCTGAGTTTGAGTGTTATTTGTGTCCGTAAATTGTATATTTGTGAAGTGACGACTTGACGAGTGATAAAGACTTTACAAACATTTAACATGTTTCTAAAGTCCCTGTAAAGCCGAATTTACATTACGAAATTAGTGGCATGCATAATAAAATTACTTTCATGAAACTGGTTGCAGTACTCGTGAAACTTGTTTCGTTAAAGTATTAATGTCGTGAAATGAATTTTTTTTTGCCTTTAATATTTCATTATTATATGTATTACGAAGTGTTCGTATTTTGCCGACTACATCTTTTACAGTTTCCATCTGCATGACTTCCATAATTACTTTGTAGGCCGCTTCTCGGGCATCTCGATTTCTGTATTGAGGGTGTTTTGGACCCCAAAGACATTCATTTCGCTGATATTCATTTATGAATTGTATGTTTTTATCGGCCGACCAACGTTGGTGCGCCATTTTTGACGCGTTTAACCTAAAAAAACATACGTCCACTCCACGCAGACGCTTTCACGACACTAATTTCACGTCAAGTTTACATGAAATTAGTTGCATGACATTAGTTTTCCAAAAAATCGCGCGGGACGCGAAACTAATTAGTGTTATGAAATTAATGCATGCACTGTGAAACTTGATGTTTACACGTGAAATTATTTATGAAACTAGTGCCGTGAAACTAATTTTATGCCACTAATTTCGTAATGTAAATTCGGCTTAATAAGTGGTAGACACATAGACAACAATTTGTGGATCGCACAATGTATTGTTCTGTGTGGGAATCGAAGCACTTAATATGGTAGGACGGTTTCTTAACTACTATGGCATCTCTGTAATCATTACTCCTTACTTATGTGGAATGTTGATTTATAAAAATTCTTACTAATATTATATATGCGAAAGTAACTGTCTGTCTGTCTGTTGCTCTTTCACGCCTAAACTACTGAACCGATCTAAATGAAATTTGGTACACAGATAGCCTAGAGCCTGATAAAGGCCATAGGCTACTTTTTAATGCAAAAAAGGGTTGTAAAGGGGGATGAAAAGTTGTAAGGAAGTATCGTCATTTTTAAAGCCAGAAGCTTGAAACTTATTTTTAGGCTATTGATTAGATATAAATAAATATGACATTAACATGTTGTAAAAAAATTTCCCTTAAGAGATAAAATAAAAATAGGGGATGAAAAACTTTAGGAAAGTAACCTTTTACGCGGGCGAAGCCGGGGCTAGAAGCTAGTAAAATATTTTTTTTTTTTTTTTTTTATTGCTTATGGCGGCAAACGAGCAGACAGCACACCTGATGGTAAGTGTCACTGCCGCCCATGGACCTTTGCCAATGGTATAGCTAGGCCCACCCCAGTTAGGCTTCCGGCTCTCTCGGTCACCGAACGAAGCGCAATAGCACATTGCTATTACTCAGACGTCGATCTTCTGCGAGAGTGTGGTACTACCCCGGACGGACCGGCCCGCGGCTGTAGACAGAGCACTGTCCACAGCGTGGTCCTACCACAATATATTGAAATATAAAACAACGTTTAAGAATAAAGAAGGTATTTTTTTCCTATCGTATGATTGAATACTTTTTTTTTTATTAATTATTACACTCAGCACTCCGGCACGATAGGTTGGTATTTAACCACTCCGCCATCTGTGCAGACTTGAGCAAGTTGTATTGAAAATAATGGCTAATAATGATCGTTATTCTCTATGGAACTAGAAATACAATGTAGCTGTCAATCTGTATTTCATCTTAAACTCTACTATTGAATTTAACTACTGATTTTACACTGCTGATTTTAACTACTGATTTTACACTGCTGATTTTACACTGCTGATTTTAACTACTGATTTTACACTGCTGATTTTACACTGCTGATTTTAACTACTGATTTTACACTGCTGATTTTAACTACTGATTTTACACTGCTGATTTTAAGAGGAAAATAAACAATTCTCGTGGTCTTGATTTTAATTATTATCACAATCAAAGGAAGAATATCTATTTAAATTTTTAAAACATGTACGTTGCTCTATTACTATAATAAATGCGATGAGTTTGTTTGTTTTTTTTTGTGGAGTTTACTCCTTAAGAATCCATTTTCATATAAGGCGCCCGGTATGAGAAAATTTGAGGAGTAAAATCTAGTGATCGAATGACCTCGTTACGTTTTTGGTGCGCAACCTATTCTCCACATCTTTCACTTTCTGACTTGAGATAATACTACACTGAACAGTTTTAATAAATGTAAATAAAAATATATATATATTATCTTTAGTCAAATGAGCTTTTTTTGCGCCTGTTTTGATAATCGTACATAAGGAGTAAACTCCAGTCGTGCGTCGGAGCTGACACACACACTTTTTTTTTATATACTAATCTCAGTAGTTTGGTCCTACGTATGAGATAAGAATACAGTAGTCACCACCACTTACTTGCCTATAGAAGTCGTAAAAATTGGCTGAAGGATAAGATTGGGTAAGCAGAGTTCTGATCGGCTCACTCGCTAAAAATAGCGATTGCAACAATAACTCAAGAAACCTAATTCATAAAGAAACCGTAAAATAGCCGAATAGTGAATCTTGATAGTCGTATTTATTAGATGCCTGTTTATAGAAAAAAGTTATAGACCACAAAACATAACGCTAAACAGTGGTTATAAATCATAAGGCTGTATATTCCTGAGGCGGCTAGTGGCAGACTATCTGGAGGGGCGCAGCGTCCTCTACACCACCCGAGTAGGGGACGTTGTGCGAACGCCCATGATGTGCGGTGGCCCACAGGGGTCGGTCCTCGGACCCACCCTGTGGAACATCGGCTACGACTGGGCGTTGAGAGGGAGCCTCCCACCCGGGCTGGGCGTGATCTGTTACGCCGACGACACGCTCGTCACAGCCCGCGGTGGGACGCTGGAGGAGGCGGCAGGCCTGGCGACTCTCGGCACCGAAGAGATCGTCAGGCGGATCGAGGCGCTGGGGTTGAGGGTGGCCCTGGACAAGACGGAGGCCCTCTTGTTCCATGGGCCCCGCATGGGCCCTCCCATCGGCGTTTCGATCACCGTCAATTCGGTTGACATCAGCATCCGGGCCCATATGAGGTATTTGGGCCTGGTGCTCGACGGGCATTGGTGGTTTCGGGAGCATTTCCGCAGGCTCGCTCCGCGGCTCGTCGGCGCGGCGTCCGCCCTTTCATGGCTAATGCCGAATGTGGGCGGACCGAGCGCTACGTGCCGACAGCTGTACACGGGGGTCGTCCGGTCGATGGCCCTGTACGGCGCACCGGTGTGGGCGGGGTCCCTGACCGTCCGACTCAGGGCTCTTCTGTGGCGACCACAGAGGGCCATGGCGGTCAGGGCTGTACGCGGGTACCGCACGGTGGCGACGGAGGCAGCGTGCCTGTTGGCCGGGAGTCCCCCGTGGGACCTGGAGGCGGAAATGCTCGCCGATTTGTATCGGCAGGTGTCGGGGGTGCGCGCGGAGGGCGGTGTGGTCTCTTTGAGGGAACTCACCGCCTGACGCGTTGACGCCCGCCTAGATGTCATTGCCCGTTGGGCAGTCCGGCTGGAGAGGCCTCGGTTCGGTGTGCGGACTGTAGAGGCCTTCCGGCCGGTGCTGATGCAGTGGTTGGAACGGCGGCACGCGGTGCTCTCCTTCCGACTGGTGCAGGTTTTGACGGGGTATGGATGCTTCGCCAAATACCTGCACAAGGTCGTCAGGAGGGAGAGTACACCGTCCTGCCACCACTGCGATTGCGACGAGGATACGGCGCAGCATACGCTCGAGGTTTGTGCCGCTTGGGCAGAGCAGCGTCGTGAACTCGTCGCAATCATCGGTGCCGACCTGACGCTGCCGACCATTGCCAGGGCGATGATCGACAGCGTTAGGAACTGGGACGCGGTCGCAACCTTCTGCGAGGCAGTAGTCTCGCGGAAGGAGGCGGCGGAGCGCGTGCGCGAGGAGCGTCGCCTCGACGGCGCGAGCCGCCGCCGGCGACTGGGGCGGCGCAGGCGCGATTACCTGCGCCTGATGCCACCCTAGCCAAGGCCGCGGGTGACTGGATCGGGGAATTAGTCCGTCACCCGCCGAGAGGCCGACCGCGTGAGGAAAGACCGACATCCTACCCGAGGGGGGGATGTCGGTCGAGGCGAGGGTACTCCTCAGGGGTATTCCGTCGGGCCGACCACTGACGTCAAGTCACCCTGCTCCGGTGGTCGGCCCAACGACGAAGGCGACGTCACGGGTGGGTTACGGGTGTGCGCGCTTACGCCCCTCTGTCACCCCGGATGGAGTGGTGCGAGGAGTGCGCCGACCGTAGTCCACCCCCCAAGAAAAAAAAAAAAAAAAGTTGTATATTAACAAATCGGGTGAAATTAATAGAAAGGTATTATACTTATATGTGTATTTTCCATGTGGTGACGGAGTAAGAATATAATTCACCACACCCTATCTTACCCGTGGGTGATCGTAAGAGAAGGCTAAGGGATATGACACACCCACACACACAACCACAAAGTATTATATCCATATAATAAGAATATTTATATAATAAGAATATTTATTAATATTGCATATATATATATATATATATATATAATAAGATTATTTATTAATATTGCATTAGGCTTTACCTAAATTTTGGGAATCGTTTGTGAAAATAGACATAGATGTTCTATCATCATCATCTCAGCTCATATATGTACCACCGTTAGGCTCCAGCCTCCTCGAAGAAAACTCGGGAGGGAAAATTAACCTACTATACCACGCTGGTCAGACGTGTTGGTATAGAGTTTTGTTTCGAGTTTTCTTCTCTCGCATAGATGTTATATGCGTTTTATATTCCTTAGTCGTCTCTTACGATCACCCACGGGTAAGTGGTGAATTGTATTCTTATCCGTCACCACACGGAAAATAGATGGTCTATAGGACTATGAAATTAAAACAATAAAGAATGTAGAAATTTGTATATGAGAGAGGAATTGTTGACCAGATCGTTTGACATAGTGACTAAACTTAGTATTAGTCAATCACGTATATACAAAAAACCCAAAATGTATAACCTCATATAAAATTAACACATAAAAAACATACTTAAACTTAATAACAATGATATAGAAGGAAGATTTAAATCAAAAAATCTAAATGGTACTTATGTATATGTTTTTAAACTTGTTTTTACAAGTTGTATACTAAATATTAAAACATATTTTTCCAAAAATCAACTTTAAATGTCAGATTCAAAGTTATTTAACGCGTGGATAATTTGATTTTGGTTAATCATTTTGAATACCATAATTATTTATTTGTATGGATGTAGATATTTTAAAAACGATACTAAGTCCATTTTAAAGTCATTATTTTATAAAAAAAAAAAGGATGTCTACATACATACATATCATTACGCCATATCCCTTGCAGGGTAGGCAAAGAGAACAGAGTGCCAGAGAACTCTATCCTTGCATACTTCACTCGCTTTCTCAACATTCATAATTCTCTTCATACACGCTCACCGGTTTCGGAGACTCTTGACTCCACCTTCCTTCAGTACGTGACCAATCTGGTCTAGGTAGGTTAGTCTCAGTCTCCCCCGGTACTTACATCCTTCCACATTCGCATTGTATATCTTCTTAACCAGACGTTCGTTCTATATTATTATTATACCAAGAAAGAGAATTAAAAAAAAATGTTGTTTTATACATTTCTTTCTAGGAAAAAAAGAAAGATTTTAATCTTAAATACAATCCATCTAAAATGAATGTTATTATGATTTCATTCATTTCAATCAGGCTGGTAATTGCAAAGATTTCATTCATTTCAATCAGGCTGGTAATTGATAATTGCATTACTGAGGAGAGCATTACTTCCCACTTTCCTAGTGATTCCTCAGCAGATTTTTATGACTTAAACAGGCAAGTACTGTATAGCGACTATTGCGTTAGTGTCGTATAACCACGCGGGCGAATTACGATTATAATTGACTCTTTAAAAAACTTCTAAGCATTGAACATCAAGGCTAACGAAATTTAAATAAAAAAGGTTGTTTAAGAGTTTTTATATACATACTTGAATACATATTAGTGTAAGAAAAACTTTATAATACCCAGCTAAAACGTGTTACCATAATTAACTATTTTGAAAAAGCTAGACGTAACAAATGTAGTAAAATTAATTAAAAACCCACATGTTCTTTATTGTTTTTTTTTTTGATAGTTTTATATTTGTAATAGCTAAGCAGATAACGCGTTTCATCGTTGACATTAGGACGAATTTATTTCATCATCATCATCATCTCATATGTGTCCCACTGTTGGACTCGAGACTCCTACATAATGGGAGGGAAATTGACCTACTATACCACGCTGGTCAGGCGTGTTGGTATAGGGTTTTGTTACGAGTTTAGGAAAACAAGAGAAGGATCTCTTGCATCGATTTTATATGCATTTTATATCCTTTAGTCGAATTTATTGACTATATCATTAAACCGCACTAGTAAATCAGACGGAACACTACATCGATGATGCTGAGCTGGGCGTAATCTGTTACGTCCACGATACACACGTCACAGCACGAGGAGGGACGCTAGATAAGGCGACATATCTAGCAACTCTCGGCACCGAGGCGTAATGTTATCCAAATGGAAAATTCTTGCGAGTCTCGCAAGTCTTGCAACTCTCGCTGTTAGAATAACACAGAGTCACTTGTTTTGATAGAAATGAAAAATCCACATAGAAATGAAAAAGCCAACTAAATTAATGAAATTCCATTCATCTAGTAGTACTAACTGTACAACTATCAATAATTAGGTACATATCACTTAACGGGAGTTGGGCTATAATCACACTTATATGAAATAACTTTAAATTATTGCCTCGTGTACTGGCATATTTTTTAAGAACTAGTTTATTTTTTAATTTAAGAATACAAAAAGTTGAGTATCCTTTTTTTTTCAAAGGAATCGAGGACTACACTACCGAGCGGATTGAGGTGCTGGGATTAAGGGTGGCTCTTGAGAAGATGGAGATGCTCGCCAGACTATACGGAGAGTGGCACTGTCTCGCCTAGTGAGATGGTCGCCTGATAGGGTGATGCCCAACGTGATGTCAGCCTCCTCCATAATGGGAGGGTACCTACTTAAGGACCTACTTAACCACGCTAGTCTGACGTGTTGGTACAGGGTTTTGTTTCGAGGTTTCCTTCTCTTGCATAGATGTTATATCCGTTTTATATCCCTTAGTCGTTTCGTACGATCACCCACGGCTAAGATAGGGAGTGGTGAAATGTATTCTTACTCCGTCACCACACGGGATTTTTTTTTATAACAGGCAACTAATAAACGCCCAACCGAAATATAGCACTAACCATTATGCATATGAATCGAATCAAATGAATAAGCCGAGACGAGGAACCATTCCCGTAAACCTCTTTGTACGACGTATGATACAAGGCAGACGAGAAAAAATCTTAGTTCGCTATTTCACATAGCTAGATGTATTCAATAAGTAAGTCAAGTTTATTTAATTAACAATACATGTGTATCTAATAATATAATTAATTTTTAATAGTTTAAGAAGCTGCTTTGAAGAGGAGACTTCAAAGATCGTAGATAATAAAATGTCGTAGTGAAAATGTATTACGAGTATACTACTATAGATTGTATAATAGTGCAATCTGGTCGAATACGTATTTGACTAATAGGGTTACCAATTTTTTTTTATTTATTTTTTTCTGCTTTGGAAAGTTATACTCGTATATAGCGTCAATTCTTTTGGTTTTTTATTAGAGCAATTTTTGAATTTTTTTTTTCTTTACGTCATATATCTCATTATTCGCTTTGCTTAAACAAAAAAAAACACGTCAATAGTAATAAAAAAATACTATTGAAGTAGTAATACATTTTTCCTAAATTACTAACCCCTATAATTAATCTAAACCATAAAAAGTTTCTAATTTACTTCAATAAAATAAACCAAATAGAAAAACGTTCCTTAATATTTGTTCGAATTTACTAAATTTCAAAAACCACAATGAATACAGATTGATCAATTTACTTGTATCGTATAAAAAGATATAAAATTGTTTTAAAATATATTTAGTAAATATTTTATTGTACGTTATTTACTGATGATAAAAGCTTCCAGAATCTATCCTATTAGGTGATCGGACTAGAGATGGTCCACCAACCGTAGGGAGAGCGATCGCATCAATGCCACAGAAGCGATCCTCAAGGGAGCGCGTAAATTAAAGGGATTTACTGCAACGGGTGGATCACCTGAGTCGACCGCTCAAAAACTTAAAAGAAAATAGTAAATTCAACATAGTGTCTTATAGGGCTCCATGTTACACTTCTATCACTTCAGATATGCTCGGCGAGATGTAGCCAAACCATACCAAAAAAACCTATATATTATCTATAAATTTTTGAGAGAGCCGGAAGCCCAACTGGGTGGGTTTGGGGTTTATATTGGTAGGCAACGGCCTAACTGTATTCCTGGTATAGCAAAGGTCCATGGGCGGCAGTAACACTTACCATCAGATGTGCTGCATACTCGTTTGCCACCAAAAGCAATAAAAATAAAAACAACAGGCAGTCATGGGGACTGCCGATAGAAGTGAAAACTATTAACTTAAGACTAATTGAAATAATAATAATTTTCTAATTTTTATATAAAAATTAAAACTATTATCGAACATCTAGGAATCGGTTTATCACGCTAGTAAGATAACCTTTAAACCACAATGATACTCATTTCATGACACAAAGGTTAAATATTAAAAATACAATTAAAAATAAATAATGCCATACTTTTAAATGCAAATATTGATATGAATATTGAAAATATTTGAAAATAAATTCTTTATTTTCATTATTCATTTATCTATATAAAAATACTACTCATAGCTATAGATTATACTATTAGCATTAGCATGTCGGTGACGCGAACCTATAAGCTTTTCCCCTCTAAAAATGCTCAACGCGCCTAAAGAAGTTTTCATATAGCTATAGATATACTATTAGCATTAGCATGTCGGTGACGCGAACCTATAAGTTTTTCCCCTCCAAAAACGCTCAACGCGCCTAAAGAAGTTTTCACTTCAAAAATTAAAAAGAAATGGAGAAAGCCTATGGGCATTTTCACCAATGACACTAAGTATTAAATAACACCGAAGGCATTTAAAACTTCAATGTTAAATACTAAACCACACTTAACATGAATTAAACATTTATTTAAGGTGTCAAATGCCTTAAGTATTACCTTAAATTTAAATGTCGTTGGTAAAAACGAGCATTAGAATTTAAGAGTGTAACTTTCTCTTTGTTTTTAATCGATGTGTACATTATCAATCTATGGCAGGCTATTTTTTATTGCTTATGGCGGCAAACGAGCAAGCAGCACACCTGATGGTAAGTATTAATGCTGTCCATGGACCTTCGCCATACTAAGGGTATAGCTAAGCTGCTGGCTACCAATACAAACCCCAAACCCACCCAATTGAGCTTCCGACTCTCTCGCTCACCGAACGAAGCGCAACAGCACATTGCCATTACTCAGACGTCGATCTTCTGCGAGAGTGTGGTACTACCCCGAACGAACCGGCGCGCGGCTTTAGACAGAGAACTGTCAACAGCGTGGTCCTAACCACTATTAAATACGCTACGATAAACTCATAGCTATTGTAATGATTAACCTTAATGGTATGACCTACACGACGAGCGCGTATGAAGAGAATTATGAATGTTGAAGAAGCGAGTGAAGTATGCAAGGATAGAGTTCTCTGGCACTCTGTTCTCTCTGCCTACCCTGCAAGGGATATGGCCTGATGATATGTATGTATGTATGACCTACAGTTTGGTTGAAAATCGATATAAAATTGTTCTATACAAATTAAACTATTTTATTTTATTTTCAACTAGCTTCTGCCCGTGGCTTCACTCGCGTAAAAGGTTACTTTCCTAAAGTTTTTCATTCCCTATTTTTATTTTACCCCTTAAGGGTATTTTACGAAATTTTAATGTCATATTTATTTATATATAATCAATAGCCTAAAATAAGTTTCAAGCTTCTGGCTTTAAAAATGGCAATAATTCCTTACAACTTTTCATCCCCCTTCACAACCTTTTTTTTGCATTAAAAAGTAGCATATGTCCTTTCTCAGGCTTTAGACTATCTGTGTACCAAATTTCATTTAAATCGATTCAGTAGTTTTGGCGTGAAAATGCGACAGACAGACAGACAGAGTTACTTTCACATTTATAATATTAGTAAGGATTACAGTCCCCTGGATTTCTTACCAAAAGAGTTAAAGGAGATTTGTTAAAAATTAGTACCAGACAGTAAAAGATGATCATACAAATCTCTACTGGATAGATTTCAAAATATCGTGTTTTGTTTTGAAATTTTCTTTATATGCCATCAGCATCTCGGCTTATATAAATGCCACAGGACTCGAGCTTCCACCACAATAGAAGAAAACTTGACCTACTGTACCACGCTGGTCAGACATATTGGTATTTTAATGGTAGATTATGATAGACGAGTATAGGGTTTTATTTCGAGGTTACCTTCTTATTCTTGCTATCTACGTATTATATGTCTTAGTCGACTTTTACGATAACAGAGGCAAGAAAGGAGGTGGTGAATTGTATTCTTACTCTATCACAACACGCTAAATATCTTCATATATAGTAAGATAGATATTTTCCTTTTGGTGAGTAAGAATATAGTTCGCCACCCCCTATCTTATCCGTGGGTGATCGTAGGAGATTAATGGATATAAAACACATATCGACCTATACGAAGAAAGTTACATATGATTATGATACCAAATCGTTTTTATTGTAGTTATATAACTAAACTGATCTATACATAAGAGGCACTTACATTAGGAATTGAATCAATCCTATACAAAGCAATTAAGAAAAATGGTATTCCTGATTTTGTGTTTGACATATTTTAAATAGCTCTTCTCTAAAGTAATGATTATGCAGATGTAACTTTATTCTACGGATAGTACGATATAACAAGCAAGGGAAGAAAAACTCGAAACAAAACTATATACCAACACACCTGACTAGCGTGGTATAATATATAGCGTTAGGGTGGTGGTAATATATGATAATTATATTTTTAATAATTAATCATTTACTAAATAAACATACTTAATAATATTAATAGGTATATAAAAATTAAACTTTGACCTTAAATAACTTTTAAGCCAATAGATTTAGCGAAAAATTATAAAAGACCTTTTTTTGTAGAGCGCTAAATATACAATAAGCTTGCCACTTTTCATAACTTTTGATACATTCGTCGATGTGTTATAAAATTCTAAAGAACAAATAAAAATTTACCCATGTTATTTACATAAAAAACTTAAGTTGGAATGCGGACAATCTTAACGTTAATATTAAGAGATCAAATTTTGAGGGATTTTTTTTGGAGTTTACTCCTTAAGAATCGATTTTCATATAAGGCGCCCGGTATGAGTAAAATTTGAGAAATAAAATCTAGTGATCGAATGACCTCGTTACGTTTTTAGTGCGCAGCCTATTCTGCGCACCTTTCACTTTCTGACGTGAAATAATACTTCACTGAACATTTTTAATAAATGTAAATAAAAATATATTTATTATTTTTAGTCAAATGAGCTTTTTTTGGGCCTGTTTTGATAATCGTACTAAAGGAGTAAACTCCAGTCGTGCGTCGGAGCTGACACACACACTTTTTTTATCAATTTGGAAGCATTTGAGCCCCCGGAAGCAAAAAATTCGTAGTCACCCCTTTTAAGGCCCACCCTAATATAGCGTAAGTAAATATCGCTCTCGTTTGGAGAAGGCTCGAGCCCAATTGTGGGACGTGTAGAAGCTGAGATAGTAAGATGGAATCAAATAAAATTTTAACTAATTTATCAATAGCGATCTGTCAACCCTAGAATGTGATTATTTGTTTGTTTTATCATATCTTTTACCTACATTTCACTGACCAGTAACAGTAGTTTATCTTGATAGTAAAGAAGTGATGTTTTTTCAACACTTGAACTATATCTAAGATATATGACTTTATCATATATAGCTGAAAGTTTTAAGATATTTAGAAAGGTGTGTAGTTATAGACAAAGAAATCTTTACCCTATCTTAGTTCTCTCCTACACACTCTAAAGGAATGTATTTATAGGCAAAGAAAACAATATCCCATCTTAATTTTCTCATACACATTCTAAAACAACAGAGAGGGCGATTTTTTAATTGTTAAATATATTTCTTATCAATTAACATATTATTTTTAAAATATATTGCTCCTAGGATCTATCTATTAGACTTAAGTTCCCCAAGGAAAATAATACCGTAATTATTTAATACGTCAAAAATGAAGGGAGAAATGTGTTATTTTTCCATTAACTTCATGAAATTTATAACATTATGATAAAAAAATAGTGGACAAAAAGAATATTCACTTTTCTAAGGACAAATTAGAAAATTCTACAACTGTGTTCATTATCAGATTTTTATATTCGCTTTCTATAAAGCTGAATTACCACCTAGTATCATATGCTTTTTAATTTCAGGGGTAGTAACACATCGATATTCTACTAAAACAAATTAAGACTCACGTTATAGAGGGCAAGTCTATTATCTTATAATAGACACAGTACCAGAATTTTCTAATTTATTTTCAAAAAAAAGTCATATGATTTTAGCCCATGATATTTTTTGCCGTCAGATGTGTGATACCGGCTACGATTACTACCAATCTTTACTTTTTTCGTGGATGTCATAAAAAACGACTAAGAGCCTTACAATGACCTGGGCCAACTTCATCTGATGCCGTTTGGTCAACAATTACATTCCCAAAAAGGGTTGACGTCTGGCAGGCGGCCGATCATAAAACTATTGCCAATAACTTTTACAATATGTACTATGAAAGAAGAGTACATATTGTATAGACCCCGAGTAATTGAGATAAGAGTAAGAGAATGATGATTTTTTTGGTCATCACTTATGATCTGTGATCTGGGCCCCGTATGGGGACGAGTTAAGAATACAATATGCTGCCTTTACTTGCTCGCGAAAGTCGCAGAGACGGCCTAAACAGTATCAGAGAAGTGGGCAATAGCGATACCCTGAGAACCCCATCACATCACATCACTAGTATGGATAAACTAGTAGCTAACAATGGTTAATATAGTATAATGGAACTTCCTTTGTAAACTAACTAACAGAGAAGGTCGACAATTCATAAAAGTTCAAATATATAAAATAACTAGCTATCCCGGCAGATGTCGTCCTGCCTGGAAAAGCATACCTCGAGCGTATGTTGCGCTGTATCTTCGTCACTACCGCAAGAGACCGAGTCCACTCCCTCCACACGACCGTGTGCAGGTACTTGCCGAAGCAACCGTGCCCCGACAACACCTGCACCAGCCGGAAAGAGAGGACTCCGTGCCGCCGCTCCATCCACTCCATCAGTACGGACCGGAGGGCCTCAACGGTAACAACACCGTATCTAAGCCTCTTCAGCCACGTAACCCAACGGGCGATGACGTCTCGGCGGGCGTCCTCGAGCCAGGTTGCTATCTCGCTAGACGATGGGGAGCCACCCTCGTCGCGCACTGAGGTAACCCGCCGGTAGAGGTCGGAGAGCATTTCTGCCTCTAGGTCCCACGGGGGTGTCCCGGCCAATAGGTATGCCACCTCAGTCGACACCGTGCGGTACCCGGGAATGGCTCTGACCACCATGGCTCTTTTTTTTTATTTGTTATCGCTGTGGAAACGCATTTACGCGCTATCTCCCGCCGGTGACAGGCGAGGGGGAGTGTATGGGACTCACCGGCCAGCTGAAATCCGACCGGAATACCCACTAAAACCTCAGCGGCCCCTTCCGCGCTTTTACGGGGAGCCGGAGAGATCGTTTACTAACATGCGATCCCCGGCAACCCCACGCTTGGCCTTCTGGCCACGTTCTATCGTCCCTCAACGCGGTGGGAGGAGGTGCGCATAACGGCACCTCTTCCTCCCTGGTCGCCGGCGGCGAAGCGAGTCAGCTGACGCAAGCGCCTCGCGTTCCCGCTCCGCGGCCTCCTTCCTTTTCATGATGGCCTCGCAAAAGAAGGCTATCGACGATCAGCACCTGTCGCTGTCAAGCTTCTTCGAGATGATGGTCGACAACGACAGGTCTCTCCCAACGACCGCCGATAGGACGTGGCGCTGAAGCCCCCAGGCAGGGCATACCTCCAGAGTATGACGCGCATCATCTACTGGCGCACCACACTCGCGACATCCTGGTCCAATAACCTTTCCTTATGAAGGCTTCCATTTAGCACTTAGCTTATAGAATTATTATTATATATACTTATACGGCTGTCTGTCAGTTCTATAATAATTAAATTAGAAATCATATGATAATTTATTGTTTTCAACATATAAGACAAAATATGAAATTATATAGAATTATAGTTTATTTGATTGTTCTATAAGCACGTGCAGTCTGTATAATGAACTGGCGAATCACTGTCTAACAATTTTGAAATCGTCAAGACAAAGACGATATTATAATATATTTTTAGGGTTCCGTACCCAAAGGGTAAAAATGGAACCCTATTACTGAGACTTCGCTGTCCGTCCGTCCATCTGTCACCAGGCTGTATCTCAAGAACGGTGATAGCTAGACAGTTGAAATTTTCACAGATGATGTATTTCTATTACCGCTATAACAACAAATACTAAAAATAAAATAAATATTTAAGGAGGGCTCCCATATAACAAACTTGATTTTTTTAGTTCTACGGAACCCTTGGTGCGCGAGTACAACTCCACTTGGCCGATTTTTATTAATTTAAATATATAAAAACAAATGGGATGTTGACTAATTTCCTTTTATCATCATTTCAGCTCATATATGTCACGCGACTAGGCTCCAACCCTCCTTACACTAGGAAGAAAATTGACCTACTACACCACGCAGGTCAAACGTGTTGGTACAGGGTTTAATTTTCAGTTTTCCTCCTCTGGCGAAGATGTTATATACATATTATATCCCTTAGTCGTCCTTTACGACATCCACAGGCAAGATAGGGACTGGTGATTTGTATAATATATATATATATATATATATATATATATATATATATATATATATATATATATATATATACATTATTTTTTAATTTTTTCAAGTCAAGACAACACGTGCCTCAAGATGGTTTAAGTTAATTTTTAGGTATAATCATGTTTTTTGAAGATTTTTAATAATAAATACAATTTCATACAAAATATAAACAAACACAGAACTAAAATTCATGAGAACACAATAGTTAATCAAAATAACAATAGATTTCCAAACAATATAGTCTGTTAATTAAAAAAATCAATGATATTTTAATTAATATTTTTATTTTATTACAAAATTAATACAAATTTAATTTTAATCTCTAGTTTTCTTCATTCCAATCCTTAAGTAAACTTTCTTTCGTTTTCTTAATGCCTTTGCTTCTGTAATCATCTAAGATTTGAATGAGGAATTGCAAAAATTAACTTGAATCGTCTTGAGGCACGTGTTGTCTTGACTTGAAAAAATTAAAAAATAATGTCCCAGTTTTTTCATTAAAAGGAAGCTTTTTAGGGGGCGCCGCAAGAAATTTAATTTTTAACGACCACCCCAATATATATATATATATATATATATACTATACAAATCACCAGTCCCTATCTTGCCTGTGGATGTCGTACTTAAAAAAAATATAAAAAAATTTCCCAGTGTTTTTTCATGAAAAGGAAGCTTTTTAGGGGGCGCCGCAAGAAATTTAATTTTTAACGACCACCCTAATATATATATATATATATATATATATATAATATATATATATATATATATATATATATATATATATATATATACATATATATATATATATATGTATATATATATATATATATATTAATCCATATATGTATATGTATATATATATATGTATATATATATATATATATATATATATATATATATATATATATATATATATATATATATATATATATATATATATACATATATATATATATACATATACATATATGGATATATATATATATATATACATATATATATATACATATATATATCCATATTTCAAATTTTCTTTGGGATGACTCGGTTCTCCCGTGAGCATGAACGCTGTAAAGTGTTCGAAACGTAGGAAAATTAGAAATCAAATACAAACGCGATAGAATCCGTAAAAATACTCGGGTAACAAAACATCAAAAATCTATACTGATATTCATTTAACCTAAAAAAACATGTTTGTGCAAGAAAGGAATAAAATATGCCAATAACGTATTAATATTCAAATGTTTTTAATTTCTTCAAATGTGTATGTTTTCCAGAATCTTTTGCATGTATTGTTTAAGTTGCATAAGTGTAACACTATAAAAGTTATTAGTAATAATTTAATATATTGATAATAACCGAATAAAAGACCGATTAAGACTATTACACCGATGTCTCAGATTCGAATCATACAGAACTTTTTAAAGCTGTGTTTGTATTATAAATGATTATAATACCTTGAATTAACGGTGAAGGAAAAGATTGTGAGAGCATCGGAACGTCATTTTAAGAGTTCAGCACAAAAAGTAATGTCAATGAAGAGTTCATCGAGATTACTTTTTGTGCTGAATTCAAAGAATTCATTTGGTGAAGCTTGAAACTTAGAGTGGTGAAGTCTTGGTTGGTGCATTAATTAAGCGTGAGGGGTTGGTATGGGATACAGAAAGACTGAGTGAGAATTGTCATCGACTTCCAACTGCCAGTCTATAGAGAACGCCGCCCACCTGCCAGGCAAACCCAGGATTATGATATTATTATACCTGAAAGTGGCAGAAGTGTGCCGAGGTAGCGACAGAGATAAAGACTCGTAGAATCCATATCACGGAAATCTAAGTTAGCAATTGGCATAGACTTCGTGAGTTTTACGCGTTCCACTTATAGAGGCGCCTCTGTTTTTTTATCTTTGAGTAATTTGGGCGACTGTAATTTGGGCGAGTTACTCCACGTTCAGGCATCGAATGTCAATAGACGATCTCTCCGGACGCACCCCGTAAGAGTGTGGAAGGAGCCTGCTGTAATTTTAGTATTGGGTATTCCGGTCGAGAAAAAAAAAAGCATATACAACTATATTCCTTTTATATGCCTTTTGTATATGCCCTTTTTATGTCTAATTACCCCTTGATGGATAATTATCTCCTAGGTTCGCTCTCACGCGTTCCGCTTCTCCTTGGGTGATGGAGTAATTTCTGGTCCAATATGTGGACTAGATAGGTAGAGAATAGAATAGATGGACGAAAAGTAATTATTTTAAAATGCTTACATTATATTGTCAATTTTCCATCATCAGATTTCCATCTCCATTAAAAAATAGGAATAAAAACAATACGACTTTTCGTATTATATATTCTATTGTATATTTCATATATATAATAGAATATTTTATATATATTCTATTATATATTTCATATATATAATAGAATATTCCCTAAAATTAAATTGAAATTGGTACCATATTTGCCTTTTCGAATATCTAAAGATATTAAGTGAATAAAAAGTACGTTAATAATATCATTGCAATAGAAGAAAAACTAAAAACAAAACGTTTTTAACTCGTTTTACCATAGCCCTTATCTTGTAAGCCACCGACAGAAAAGACAAGGTCTTGGTACCGATACCTAAAAATGTCAATTAACGGAATATATTAGGACAAATACCTACATATTTGAAATAATATAACAGTCAAAACTCTTTTATACATGTGACTAGCTTCTGCCCACGACTTCGCCCGTGTAAAAGGTTACTTTCATAAAGTTTTTCATTCCCTATTTTTATTTTACCCCTTAAGTGCAAATTTTTAATGAAATTTTAATGTCATGTTTATTTACATCTATTCAACAGCCTAAAAATAAGTTAAGTTTTTGGCTTTAAAAATGACGATAATTCCTTACAACTTTTCATCCCCCTTTACAACCCTTTTATTTGCATTAAAAAGTAACCTATGTCCTTTTCATTTCTCAGGCTTTATCCGGCTATCTAGACTATCTGTGTACCAAATTTCATTTAGATCGGTTCAGTAGTTTTGGCGTGAAAGAACGACAGACAGACAGACAGAGTTACTTTCACATTTATAATATTAGTAAGGATAATACTTTGTAATTATTTTTAATATTATTTTTTATTGCTTTTGCTGGCAAACGAGCAAGCAGCACACCTGATGGTAAGTGTTACTGTCGCCCATGGACCTTTGCCATACCAGTGTATAGCCAGGCCACTTACACATACATACATACATATCATCACGCCATATCCCTTGCAGGGTAGGCAGAGAGAACAGAGTGCCAGAGAACTCTATCTCTGCATACTTCACTCGCTTCCTCAACATTCATAATTCTTTTCATACACGCTCGCCGGTTTCGGAGACTCTTGACTCCACCTTCCTTCAGTACATGACCGATCTGGTCTAGGTAGGTTAGTCTCGGTCTCCCTCGGTACCTACATCCTTCCACTTTCGCATTGTATATCTTCTTAACCAGACGTTCGTTCGGCATTCTTTCCACATGTCCGAACCATCGGAGCATTCCCTTTCGCATCTTTACACCAATACTCTCTCTTTCATACCTACTCGCTCTCTTACGTCGTCGTTGCGAATGCGGTCGGTCAGCCTAACTCCACAGATTTTCCGAAGAGATCGCATTTCGACCGCATTAATTTTACTTTCATACTCTTTTCTGCATACGCAACTCTCGCTTCCATACAGTAATGTTGGGACAAGCACTGCGTTATGTATTGCTACACGTGCCTTCTGGCTGAGGTGGTGGCTGCCGAGAAGTTGCCCCAACGCTCCGTTCACTCTATTTCCCGCATTCACTCTTCGCTCTATATCAGTGGTGTACCGTCCATCTCGGCTAAATCCACATCCAAGATATACAAATTCATCTACTTGCTCTAGTACATCATTACCTATTGTTACTCTTACATCTGTTCTGGCTTCATCTCTTTCAAAGACCATTATTTTGGTTTTGCTCACATTCACGCGTCGCCCTTTTCTTACAATCTTCTGTCATTGTGTAGACTAGGGTCTGCAGGTCAGTCGCTGACTGTGCCAGCAGGACTGCATCATCTGCATAAAGCAGAGCAGAGACCACTGAGTCACCTATCTGGACTCCCACATTCATATCGTTCAACCTTTGGAGACATTTATCCAGATATATGATAAACAGCCTGGCTGATAGAACGCAGCCCTGCTTAACGCCGATATTGACGTCAAACCAAGGCGACATTCCATCATCCAGCCGCACACAGGCTCTACAGCCCATGTAACTGGATTGCACAGCCTGCAGCAGTTTACCGTTAATACCATACTCCGGTAAAATGTCCCAAAGTTCCTTTCGTACAACCGTGTCAAACGCTCTCTCCAGATCCACAAAACTGCAGAAAACTCTCTGACCTAGGGCCAGATGCTTCTCCACAATGTTGCGCAGAGAGAACACTTGATCCATGCATCCCCTTCCACTCCTGAAACCTCCTTGTGTCTCACACAGTAAACCATCGGACACCATCCTCATTCTCCTTTCAATAATTTTACCATACACTTTTGCTGCCAAACTGGTCAAGGTTATGGCTCTGTAATTTGCGCAGTCATAACGTGAACCCTTGTTTTTAAACAAAGGCACGATGACTGCGCTATTCCAGTCCCCGGGAACCATTCCCGAGCTCCAACATAAATTGAGGAGCAACAGGAACGCCTCCCGGACACAGGAGCCACCGAGCTTGATCATCTCGGCAGACACCATATCAATGCCCGCTGCCTTACCATTTTTCAAACTTCTTATCGCCCATTCAACTTCCTACCAAATAAAACCCCAAACCCACCCAGAAAGTTGGGCTTCCGGCTCTCTCGCTTCCCGAGCGAAGCACAACAGCACATTGACACTATTCAGGCGTCAATTTTCTGCGAGAGTGTGGTACTACCCCGGACGGACCGGCCCGCGACTGTAGATAGAAAACTATCAACAGTGTGGTCTTAACACTATTAATTTGAAAATTTTGAAAACATGTAAATTTCCTACCAATCGACTGCGCAGATGGCGTAGTGGTGACGATACCGACCTTTCATGCCAGTGCCATGGGTTCGACTCCTACGCTGGATAATACTTTGTACGATCCACAATGTATTGTTCTGAGTCTGGGTGTAATTTGTCTGCGTTAATTGTATGTTTGTAAAGGCCCCTGCTATACAAGGATTATGTCCTTAGTGCGGGATAAACTTTAAAAAATAAAAGATCTTATAGAACAGTTTAACTATTACAGTATATCTTATTTTCTTTAAACAATACGTAAAATTTCTAACATAATAAAAAAATATTAGTAAAATTACTAATACACATGAACGGCAATCATAATTTACCATTATCATCAGTCTACATTTACACGTATATAAGCAATAGAATAAATAATCACACAAACACATTTCATCATCATCATCTCATATAGTCTTATTATTGGGCTCGAATCTCCTCTATTATAGTAGAAAAATTAACCTTATAATACGTTAATTTTCCTCCGCACTGGTCAAACTAGTTGGCATAGAGTTAAACGTCGAGTTTTCCTTCTCTTGCATAGATGTTATATACTTTTTATATTTGTCATACGTTTTTTACTATACCCACGGGTAAGATAGGGATTAGCGGTTTATATTCTTAATCAGTCACTACACGGATAATTAATTAAAACCAAAATTATAACGTAACAAGAAACCTATTAAAAGTATACAAATAAACAAAACTAATTAAACCTGTTTAAGAAACGCCGGTGATATCTTAATCATTATGCCGTCGAATACAATGTAGTTAAATACAATAACAATTTGAATACACTTTTTCTTATACGAAATACACAAGCGCGCGATGTATATATATACAATGCACTAAGGTTCCCCGACGACCGTTTGCTCTTGGCTGTCAAGATTGACTGCACGAATGTCAACTATGCCATCTGTTTTGATTAAAATTTTGCGCTGATTTTACACCGGTCATGTGAGATAAGCCGCCGGCTAACCTCGATATAATAACCTCTGTAAACGTGAATTTAAAAAATAAATAGGTACAAAATAATGTGGCAATGTCCTATATTATATCAAAATCACAACAAGGACTTCTTATTGTCACCGAGGTCAAGGAATCGTTAGGTCAGTCCAAAGTAGACAGTGGTAATAGTTTTAAGGCTGCACGCCGTATTTTCGTCGTCCCGAACGGATCCGACAAAATATGTCCAGGCCATACCTGCTTACCGGAGAGGGTATCCCTCCAAGCTGGCCACTGACGCCGTCCTAATGGCGATGGCGAGGGAATACGTTAGGTTATGCGGCTACAAGTCGCTCTTTCGTCGCCCCAGACGGAACGGGTGGCATGTATCCATAGTCTGCCAAAACAGGAAAACGCTGCTACAAAAATAGGATTTCACATTAATATTAAAAAAAAAACAATATCACAGGTTTGGTGAAACAGTTTGTTTTATATCATATTTTTTTAAAAAAAAAACGATTTTTATTAGATCAGCGTTGGTTACTTATAACCTACATATAAGCAATAAGTTATGGCAGAAATAGGCACTATGCATGATTTGATTTTTTTTTCTCAAACATGTTCGGAAATTTGAGCATTATTTTGACAACCTTCTTCGAGATAAATCGATATTGCTGTACTGACCAAATACATGCGAGCAGCGGCCAGCAAAATATGTATGAAAATCCATATCTGTCGTATTTTAGCGGCCAAATAAATATATATATGTAAATTCATATCTATTGTGTATTTTAAAAATGGAACGATTTGTTATTTCAAACAATAGCCACCGAGGAGACGACTTATCAGGGTTTTATTTACATTTTGAACTGGCTTGAAAAAGAAAGCTGTTTGATAATGAAAAAAAAATAAATGAACCCTTTAGCACGTGAAAAATGTTGTTCGTTGTTCATCATGTATACAGTTCTAATTAGTTTCAATTTCCACGCATTATTTGAGAAAAGCACTATTCAAGCCTTGGCCGCAACTAGGAATTGATGGACTTACGTATGTGTGTATTACGGCCCACATTTACACGTTCGTCCATCAAACCCTGTTTTGCTGGCCGCTGCAGTAATATACTAAAATAATAACTTTTTCTAAAGACATGATTTATTTACTTAGTGTCCTTTTGCCATAATGAATATAATCTCTTCTATTCTATTAAAAAAGTAATATTTTGTAGCGAGAACCTTTACAAACATATAATTATCCTTTTGCTTATTTTCTTTTTATTTTAATTTCTTATTTGTAGTTTGAGTTTTGAAAAGGCCATAAATTATTATTATTATGTTTCTTCTTTTTTTCAAATCATATACATATCGCTGCAATCAGTGAGGCGTGTTTAAAGCCAGCTACAAAATGTATTCAGGCACGGGCGATTATCCTACTACTGTTCAAATTACTTTTAATTCGATTTTTCTTTCTCCAGTGGTGATTTTTTCTGCCACCTCCCTTAGTCGATTCTTATGGGAAATGAACTTATGAGAAAAGAAGGAAAATATGGAGTAGAAAGTATTGTATTCTATTCCATCACTATAAGCAAACATACATATAACATGTAAAGTGTAATAAAAATGATTTTATTTCTTAACTTAGAAATATTTTTTTCAATAATTGCGTAATTATTTAGTAGAATGAAGCCTTCTCAGGTAACAATAATATTACACACACAGAGAGCGTAGTGATTAAAATACTGACCTACTGTATCAAGTACTCTGGATTCATATTTCGACGCAGGATAAGGTCGTTTAACGTCCATTAATTACGTGAGACATTTTTGAGGATTTTTGACAAACCTTGGTGATATGTCGTAAGATTTTTCTTGATCACCTGCCCTGCTTCCCCAATCTCGTGTGAGATATTTCATAACTTGTACTTGAGTATAAAAGTGATGGATTTATTAAAAAAAAAACACAATTTGTTTAACTACTTTCGTTTAACTTTAATTTAACTTAACTTTCAAGCAGTTTTACACAATCTTCTGCTAAAAAAAAAAATACGTGATATTTGCCAAGACTCTCCCAAGTGAGATTTATTAAGATTCGGCTCGACCGCCTCAGAACCCAGTTATATCTCACGAAATTAATGGACGCCCTCTAATATACAGTTCACAAATAGTTGTCTTGAGTCTGTCTTATTTGTGTCCGGTTATTATATCTGTAAAGTCGTTCGCATTACAAGGATTAGTCATTAGTGCAGGATATTATCTTTACTTCCGTTTGGTGACGGAGTAGGAATACAATTCACCACCCACTATCTTACCCGTGGGTGATCGTAAGAGATGACTAAGGGATATAAAATGCATATAGCATTTAGCAAGAAAATTTGAAACAGAATCCTACACCAACATTTCTGATCAGCGTGGTATAGTAGGTCAATTTTCGTTCCATTACGGATGAGGCTTGATCCCAACCGTGGAACATATAAGGGTTAAGATTATCTATTAAAAAATTCAGTAAGATCATTCTAGATTGTACCAATCTATGATATGGAAATTCACTGAGTACAGAATAATGGCAATCGGGCAGTCCATGTTATATATGACGAACATTTCATTTAAATGAACAAAAAGTTATAACACTAACAAGACACTTAAAAGAAGAAGTTAACACTTAAAATAATTAAATTATTATTTGATATTACAATAAAAGAACTGCCTTTGTCTTGTATGACGCTGGAAAGACGAAAAAATAATAATAAATCATCATTATTCTCATTTATATTTTTCTATTATTTTGTCGAAATAATAACATGATTACGTTCTTTAGTATCGTTGTCATCAAATCAGATTATATATGTTCTACTGCTTAATAAGCCTTATTCATAATTAGAGAGGAATCGGTCTACAATACCATCCTGGTCACAGGAATTGGTAAAGGTATTTTAAGTTTTTCATTCCCCTGTAGAAAGATTCAATTCCTTAGCGCAGACATAGTCTTTAAAAAATATAACATAAAAAAAAAATTGCACCATCACCCACGTCAATGCGAACGTATGCTTTTCTCATCTATACATATAATAAAAATGTAACGGATCGCTGTCTGTACATGGAAGATATATGAGAAAAAATCTTACTGGGACCTTTATCAACACTAATAGAACCCAAAACAATGATTTTTAAAATTTTTGTCTGTTTATCTGTTTGTCTGTTTATCTGTGTGTTTGTGCACGCTAATCTCAGAAACGGCTTATCCGATTTAGACGCGGTTTTCACTAATATATTTTGGTAAACTTCACTTAACATTTAGGCTTTATTTTATGTCAATTGGTTTATAAAAAAAAAAGTTATGTCAATTTAAAAAATGTTCGGAGAAAAAAATCTTTATCGATTCTATTCAAATTACGTACAAATATTCTCAAGTAAAAATAAATAAACACGTGTTTCAGCATTTGTTGATTTTCACCCTCTGGGGGTGTAAATTAGGCCTGCAAAGCGGGTTGGACGACTCATTAAATCATTAGCGCCAAGCCGATATTATTGAAGCTGGCAACTTGAAATATTGACAGTGGTTTCTTTATATGACGTAGAGATTTACTAAGAAAGGATTTTACGAAATTATACCCCTAAGGGGGTCGAGCAGAGTGGCAAAGTTTGTATGGGGAGAAAAAAAATCTTTATTGATTCTTTTCAAATTATGAGTCGAATCAAATATTCTAGGGCATTATTCCGGCATTTATCAATTTTCACCCTCTGGTTGTGTAAATTAGGCCTGTGAAACGGGTTGATCGACTCATTACCGCCAAGCCGAAACTATTAAAGCTAGAAACATTAAATTTTGAAGCACGTTTTTATTTATGACATAGAGATTCAATATGAAAGGATTTTATTAATTCGGCCCCTAAGGGGGTGTAACAAAGCAGTAAAGTGTGTATGGGGAGAAAATTTCCTTATCGATTCTTTTCAAATTACGTACAAATATTCTTCGGTAAAAATAAATAAACACGTGTTTCTCTCCCCTCTCCATCAACCCCGCACCAGTGCCTTTGTGGCGACCAGTGTCGGCGTGAGAGCTCACACGATACACATAGTGGCGGCAATAGGTTCTTGCCTAATGGTTCAAGATACAGGTTAAGTTTAGCTTCAAAAATATTCACTCTATAACTCAAATAATAAATTATATCTAACGAGGTCGCAACTTTGCTGGTGAAACAAAACAGTCAAATAAATGGTGGCGATAATTATATTTTTATCCCATGGTCATACCGTAAATAGTATATTAATGGCAATATAATTTGTAGAATGAATAGATTTTTTAATCACCTTTTTCTTTAGTGACCGGCTATGGTATATAGACACATGCGCGCCGTACACGTACATCTACGTTGTGCGGGCGGGCCACCGCAACCGGGTATCATCTCAAGTCGAAGCGCTCATGCAGTGAACCTCAATACTTATACTTACGCTTGCGCCGCCCAAAGCACCGACGATAGAACGTGTCAACCTAGAGTATTTTCTCTCGAACCCACCCTATTGCCTAATTCCGTTAGACAACTAACTCGCACAAGGCGGCGACCGCATCCCAGTTTCTGACGCTGTTGATTATCGTCCTAGCGACAAACCTTCAACACCTTGCATTGCTTTTTCTATTTAACTCTGTCAGAGATGACTTCTGCGTGGATGAAGTCGCGGGCAAAAGCTAGTATCTTATAATAACGGCCATCTAGGTAGAAATAGTGACATATTATAATCATAATCCAATTTTCTAAACATGTTTTTTTTTTATATCTTAGGGTGGCAAACGAACAAGCAGCACACATGATGATAAGTGTTACTGCCGCCCATGGACCTTTGCAATACCAAGGTTATAAGCTAGTCCGCTGGCTACCAATACAAACCCCAATCCACCCAGTTGGGCCCCCGGCTATCTCGTTCACCAGACGAAGCGCAATAGCACAATGTCATTACTCAGACGTCCATCTTCTGCAAGAGTATGGTACTACCCTGGACGGACCGTCCCGCGGCTGTAAACAGAAAACTGTCAACAGCGTGTTCCTACCACTACTAGAAAACTCCGTTAGATGACGCAGTAAAAATACAATAGTCACTATCCCTTCCTTTCTGTGTGTATCATATCAACAAAGGTCATAAAACAAATAACATCACTACTAAAAGAAAATACTCGAAACAAAATCCTATAATAAACCGTCTGGCCTGCATGCTGGAGTTGGCTTATTGCTCCTCATCCTTTCGTAATATAGGGGATTTCCTTGCCCAATAGTGGGCAGTATATGGGCTAAGAAGAAAAGCAAAAAGTGGTTTTTAAAGTGGTAGGACCAC
Source organism: Lymantria monacha (assembly GCA_905163515.2). Lineage (NCBI taxonomy): Eukaryota > Metazoa > Arthropoda > Insecta > Lepidoptera > Erebidae > Lymantria > Lymantria monacha. The sequence goes on from LR991087.1 coordinate 7,517,870, forward strand.
GCTGTTGACAGAACTCTGTCTACAGCTACGGGCCGGTCCGTCCGGGGTTGTACCACAATCTCGCAGAAGATCGACGTCTGAGCAATAGCAATATGCTGTTGCGCTTCGTTGGGTGAGGGAGAGAGCTGGAAACCCAAGTGGGTGGGTTCTTGCTCGTTTGCCACCAAAAGCAATAAAAAAAAAGTATCGCGTTAATTTATTTAAGTTATCTTTTAGCATGCTACTAATTGAAAGCTAGTGAGTTTTCAAACAACATAGCGTTGTCTTTAATTATTCTGCTCATTGTTCTGAAGCCGTATTCATTATAACCAAATAAACACCTTACGCGGCCACAGTGCGATGTCTATTGTATCTGAATGAAATGAATACAATTCTGTGTGTAATGATGTGATAAGATTGGATTTGGCGTCGTTATTTATAAGTAAATGAGCAAAGGCTCTATTGGGCAAGGGGCGTCCATTAATTACGTGAGATATTGAGAGAGGAGGGGTCGAGCCGAATCTTAGTAAATATCACTTGGAGGAGAAGGGAGGTGTTGGCAAATGTCACGTTATTTTTTAGCAGAAAATTGTGTAAAACTTCGTCAAAGTTAAGTTAAATTAGGAATAAATGAAAGTAATTAAGCAAATTGTGTTTTTTTTTATATAAATCCAACTCTTTTACACCCAAGTACAAGTTTTGAAAAATCTCACGTCAACCACTCACAACATACACCCACCGAGGGACAACATACACCCACCGAGGGAGAAGAGTCAAAAAATCCTCAAAAATGTCTCACGTAATTAATGGACACCCCACAACTCATAACGTCAAATGCAATCGCCAACTCATCTGCCCTGTCTGCCTGCGTTGGGCTATGGTGAGGTCACGCCCCGCCAAATCGGTCCGGGGTGACGGAAGAGACGATGCGCGACCCCATAGAGCCACCCTGCAATGCGCCTCTCTTCGCCGTGCGGGCCTCCGGAATCCAATCTTTGTCTTCGGTGGAACCCATCTGCCCAACATAATAACTACGATATTATCAACAAACTCAAAAATAATAATTATGGTATATACGCGACAAATTTTTAGTTCACATATTTCCAAAGCCCCCATGGCACTACAGGTCAACACACGGAAAATGGGCGTTATTTCGTAACAAGTATATATTGTGCTAAATTTGTTTGTATTATATTAGGTGACTGATTAATCCCTTAACCATGAACAGCTATTATCACCTGTGTATGTAGGTCAGTCACTAGTCGACGAAGGCAAATAAAAATCATTTATATATGTGTATGTATATACAAGGTGGAGACGACCATACGACAATAATTTTAATCTAGTGTATCTGATGACTTGCCCAGCCTGTATACAAACTTTGAATACAATATGTCGTATAGTTTAGCCGCAGCACATTACTTTGTATTATTAACAATTTCCACACTCTGTATAAAAATTAAAATTATTCGCCTATCAAATGAGCTCCCGCGCCGCATCGGTATAAACTAATATGAAACTAGTACCTACATATCGCCATGTTTACCAGTTCAAGTCTTCCCCAAACGTAATAAAAATCAATGCATATTATACCTTATTCCTAAGTCTTAAGATACATATAAACCGTGTCATCAGACTTAGATGAGAAATTTAAAACTACCTAATGCGGCTTAATGGAAGAAGACCTCGGTCTCACGTTCAAAACTATTATAATAGGTCTGTAGGTCAGTGTGCCACCGTGATCCTGTGACGTGAATGTGCGTAATTAGACGCTTACTTTGTGTTAGAATAGTATTTCTTTCTCATTTACAATGCCTCGTTATAATTACACAGCTTCGGGTATACAGATATGATTTTAATTTATGGAGAATATCACGGAAATGCAGCTTTAACCATACGTACGTACCGAAAGAGATATGGAAACACACGTGTTTGTACTACCAATGGCCGCACTATTGTGCAAGCTGTCCAGAGGTTACGGGATAATCAATCCTTACTGCCTCATATGGATAGTGCTCCTTCCCCTTCGCGTGTAAGAGTCACCCTAGATGAACAAATTTTAAATTATTTTCTCGCAAATTTGAGAGAGGTTGATAATGTGGAGAACTCAAAAAAAGGAATTGTACGATCTTTCGACAAGTTAAAATACATCGCCGTCAATGGCGACCTGTTAACAAGAGTTCGAAATAATATTTTAAAACGATATAATTTGTGCGTTCGGGTCCATGGCGCACATATCGAAAATTTAAAAGTTTAACGACCAAGTGAAATATTAAAGTTATCGTGATTATTTTAATAAAATAATCGAGTAAGAATGAATAGCGCCCAAACATTAAGTGTATGTATTTACCTACGTTTCGAAGTTGTAACATATGATACCACAAAGTCACTCGCGTGCCGACCACAGGTTAGTGAACTAATATTTACAAACGGTGTTCTATTTTGTTTCAATATTTATGATAAAAAGTTTGTTTGAAAAAATTGTTTTTTAAATATGCATGCGAGGACTTTTTTAATAGTTTCAAAATACTCCTATACACTAGTATTGACGGTGTTTTCATTTATTGTCGTATTGACGTCTCCACTCTGTATATATAAAAAAAAAATATAATATATAATAAATGCATGTTATTATTATTACTACACCATAATCTACCACTTTCTCTCTGTATACTAGTTTTTTTCCATACAAAGGTTGCCTGGAAGAGATCGCTGTTAGCGATAAGGCCGCCCATTGTACTTACTTTAGTCATAATAATTCTCTACTTTGTATATAATATGGTGTACAATTTTTTTACACTATTTTTTTACAATTGACACTTTGTAAATAAATAAATAAAAAAAAAAATATTTTTATTTACATTTATTAAAACTGTTCAGTGAAGTATTATCTCACGTCAGAAAGTGAAAGGTGCACAGAATAGATTGCGCACCAAAAACGTAAGGTGCCGTTCAAGTATTACGTAACGCAATTTGGGGGGAGGGGGGTCTTGTCAAATGTTACAATGCGTTACATAGTCGGGAGGGGGGGTTCAAAAAACGCGTTACGTAGCATTGTTTTTTTATTAAATAAAAAACTGGGGAATTAAAATTTCCAAACACGTTTAAAAACGGTCACTTGGGTGTTACGTAACGTTCAGGGAGGGGGAAGTGGGGGTACAGACATACGTTACGGCGCGTTACATGTGGGGGAGGGAGGATCAAAAATCTTCAAAAATTGCGTTACGTAATACTTGAACGCCCCCTAACGAGGTCATTCGATCACTAGATTTTACTCCTCAAATTTTTCTCATACCGGGCGCCTTATATGAAAATCGATTCTTAAGGAGTAAACTCCAAAAAAATATAAAAAAAATAATCATTCATCATGTGTACGCGTAAGGTATGAGAACAATTCGAGTGACCATCCTTTCTTTTTTTTTTATTTCGGAGGACTATGGACGCGGTCTCGCCCCGCCAAGTCAGTCCGGGGTGACGGAAGAGGCGGCGCGTGACCCCATAGACCCACCATGCAAAACTCTTGTCTTCGCCGTGCGAGTGGGCCACCGGTACCCGATCTTTGTCTTCAGTGGCAGAGTGTCCATCCTACTAGTTTACAAAAATATTGAGTTTTCATAACGCAATGTATATGCTTTTACAATAAACTACCTAAAAATATCCAAGATATGCCAATGAATAAATTTAAAAAGGTTATCAAGAATAGACCTTGCAAAAAACCATATTACAAGATTTTAGATTATCTAAATGATAATACGGAATGATTATGCCCAGCTTCTCTTCCAACAATTGCTTTATATAATTGCATACATACATATACATATCATCACGCCATATCCCTTGCAGGGTAGGCAGAGAGAACAGAGTGCCAGAGAACTCTATCTCTGCATACTTCACTCGCTTCTTCAACATTCATAATTCTCTTCATACACGCTCGCCGGTTTCGGAGACTCTTGACTCCACCTTCCTTCAGTACATGACCGATCTGGTCTAGGTAGGTTAGTCTCGGTCTCCCTCGGTACCTACATCCTTCCACTTTCGCATTGTATATCTTCTTAACCAGGCGTTCGTTCGGCATTCTTTCCACATGTCCGAACCATCGGAGCATTCCCTTTCGCATCTTTACACCAATACTCTCTTTCATACCTACTCGCTCTCTTACGTCGTCGTTACGAATGCGGTCGGTCAGCCTAACTCCACAGATTTTCCGCAGAGATCGCATTTCGACCGCATTAATTTTACTATCATACTCTTTTCTGCATACCCAACTCTCGCTTCCATACAGTAATGTTGGGACAAGCACTGCGTTATGTATTGCTACACGTGCCTTCTGGCTGAGGTGGTGGCTGCCGAGAAGTTGCCCCAACGCTCCGTTCACTCTATTTCCCGCATTCACTCTTCGTTCTATATCAGTGGTGTACCTTCCATCTCGGCTAAATCCACATCCAAGATATACAAATTCATCCACTTGCTCTAGTACATCATTACCTATTGTTACTCTTACATCTGTTCTAGTTTTATCTCTTTCAAAGACCATTATTTTGGTTTTGCTCACATTCACGCGTAGACCCCTTTTCTTACAATCTTCTGTCATTGTGTCGACTAGGGTCTGCAGGTCAGTCGCTGACTGTGCCAGCAGGACTGCATCATCTGCATAAAGCAGAGCAGTGACCACTGAGTCGCCCATCTGGACTCCCACATTCATATCGTTCAACCTTTGGAGACATTTATCCAGATATATGATAAACAGCCTGGCTGACAGAACGCACCCCTGCTTAACGCCGATATTGACGTCAAACCAAGGCGACATTCCATCATCCAGCCGCACACAGGCTCTACAGCCCATATAACTGGACTGCACAGCCTGTGCACTTTTACAAATTTTTGACGCTGATCCACACTGTCATCGCAACGCAGTATTTTTTCTATTATTCATCATTATCATCATTCTGCTACTCTTATCCCAATTACTTGGTCGGTACAATATGTACTCTTATTTCATAGTACATATTGTTAAAGTTATTGGCGATAGTTTTATGACCGGCCGCCTGCTAGACGTCAACCCTCCTTAGGATTGTAATTGTTGACCAAACGGCATCAGATGGAGTTGGCCCAGGTCATTATAAGGCTCTGAGTCGTCTTTTATAACATCCACCAGCAAAGTAAGGGTTGGTAGTATTCGTAGTCGTTACCACGCAGCTCTCTTTGATTTTTTTCTGTTATTGTAATTACATAATTTTACAAGATAGCGGTTTTGCCTAACTAATATAGGATTTATTTATCTATACATTTTAATTATATAATAGTTTGTAGCTTATGATTTGGCTTGCAGCAGCTACATGGGGCAGATCTCTCTCTTCCTTCGAAAAAAAATAAAAAAGAAACAGGTGAAAGAGCTGTAGTCCTCCTTTTTTTTTTTTTTTTTTTTTTTTTTACGGTGGGCTATGGACGTCGCACCCCGCCAAATCGGTCCGGGGTGACGGAAGAGGCGGCGCGCAACCCCATTGACCCACCCTGCAAGCACCTCTTCTTCGCCGTACGAGCGGGCCACCGGTACCCGATCTTTGTCTTCGGTGGCCCGCTCGGCGGTATGCCCTCTTGGGCTCCTCTCCTGTCGACGCCCCGACAGCTTTCGCCGTCGAGGCGTCGTCCTCACGCGGTGGCCTCACGTCGGGTGACCGGACAATTCCCCGGTCCGATCACCCGAAGCCTCGGTTAGGGCGGCATCAGGCGCAGGTATTCGCGCCTGCGCCGCCCCGGCCGCGGGCGGCGGCCCGGGTCACGGGAATCCTCCCGGGCTCGTTCCGCCGCCTCCTTCTGCGAGATGACAGCCTCGCAGAAGGCGGCGACCGCGTCCCAATTCCTGACGCTGTCGACCATCGCTCGCGCAACAGCCGGCAGCGTCAGGTCGGCACCGATGACAGCGACGAGGTCACGGCGCTGCCCGTCCCAGCCCGAACATACCTCGAGCGTATGTTGCGCCGTGTCCTCGTCGCTACTGCAATGGTGGCAGGACGAAGTCCACTCCCTCCGCACGACCGTGTGCAGGTACTTGCCGAAGCAACCATGCCCCGACAAGACCTGCACCAACCGGAAAGAGAGGACTCCGTGCCGCCGCTCCATCCACTCCATCAGTACGGGCCGGAGGGCCTCAACGGTAATAACACCGTATCTAGGCCTCTCCAGCCGCGTAGCCCAACGGGCGATGACTTCTCGGCGGGCGTCCTCGCGCCAGGTGGCTATCTCGTTGAACGATGGGGAGCCACCCTCTTCGCGCATTGAGGTAACCCGCCGGTAGAGGTCGGAGAGCATCTCCGCCTCTAGGTCCCACGGGGGTGTCCCGGCCAACAGGCACGCCGCCTCTGTCGACACCGTGCGGTACCCGCGAATGGCTCTGACCGCCATGACTCTCTGTGGCCTCCACAGAACCGCCCTGAGTTGGGCGTTCAGAGCCCTCGCCCACACGGGTGCACCGTACATGGCCATTGAACGGATCACCCCCGCATACAGCCGTCGGCCCTGAAAACTGGGTCCGCCCACGTTCGGCATGAGCCGAGAAAGGGCGGACGCCGCGCCGACCAGCCGGGGAGCAATTTGACGAAAATGCTCCCGGAACCACCATCGCCCGTCGAGCACCAGACCCAAGTACCTCATATGGGCCTGGATACTGATGTGGATGGAGTTGACGACTAAAGAGGCGCCGATGGGCAGCCTCACACGGGGCCCATGGAATAAAAGGGCCTCCGTCTTGTTTAGGGCCACCCTGAGCCCCAGCGCCTCGATTCGCCTGACCATCTCCTCGGTGCCGAGAGTGGCCAGGCTCGCCGCCTCTTCGAGTGTCCTGCCCCGGGCTGTGACGAGCGTGTCGTCAGCATAGCAAATAACGCTCAGCCCGGGGGGGAGACTCCCTCTCAACGCCCAGTCGTAACCGATGTCCCACAGAGTCGGCCCCAGAACCGACCCCTGCGGAACACCGCACGACATGGGCGTCCGCACAATGTCCCCTGCGGGGCTCGCGTAGAGAACACTGCGCCCCTCCAAATAGTCTGCCACCAGCCGCCTGAGGTACAGGGGCACTCCGTGGAACCGGAGCGCCTCCCTGATGCAGCTGAATGGCAGACTATTGAAGGCGTTGGCGATGTCCAACGACACCGCCAACAGCACTCCTTTGCCGGCGACAGCCTCCGCGGCCGTCTGCCTCAGGCGTAGCAGGGCCCCGATGGTCGAACGCCCCCTCCGAAACCCAAATTGAGCGTCCGACAGATCGGGCCCCACCTCCTCCAGGTGCCGGACGATGCGGGCAGCGAGGACACGCTCCAGCAGCTTACCCACATCGTCCAGAAGCACAATGGGCCTGTAGGCCGACGGCGAATCCGGGGGCCGTCCCGGCTTTGGCAGGAGAACCAACCTCCCTTCCTTCCAGCACTCAGGGAACTGTCCAGACGTCAGACAGGCGTTGAACAGTCGCCTGAGGCGAGGTTCGAGATGCTCGAGGAGCAACGTCAACACCCGGACTGGGACTCCGTCCGGGCCGGGGGCCGTGGTGGCGGAACGAATCTTCGCCACGGCTGCCCCCACTTCCGACTCCGTCACGGGCGGGACACTCTCGACGGCCTCCCGGTCGTGATCTGGTGAAGCCATGACCGGGGGCGTGTGCTCCGACTGCCGCGGGAACAGCTCCTCGACCACTCTACGAAGGAGGTCGGGCTGGAGGGTCTCGGTGAGGGGGGGACCCTGCGCGCGAAGCTTATTCAGCGACGCGCGATACGGGCGACCCCAGGGGTCACGATCGAGACCGTCCAGCATCTCCTGCCAACTCGCGTCCTTGGCGGACCGGATGGCCAGCCGAAAGGCGGTACGCGCACTGCGGTACGCCTCGTACAGCTGGCCCTCCCGCTCAACATCGCGGCGACGCCGCCGACTGCGGGTGTAGGACCTTCGGGCACTAATGCACGCCGCACGAAGGTCCGCCAGTCTTGGGGACCACCAGTAGACCCCCTGCCTCGGAGGTAGACGCCGCACCCTGGGCATGGCCGCATCGCAGACCTGCGTTAACGCACTGCGGATGCGGACAGCCTCAACGTCCACTCCGTCCGCTGGGGGTGGTGAGGACAGCCACGTGTTCACGATGGCCGCCTCCGCCAGTAGGTCCCTATCCAGACGCCCCACAGCCCACCGCGGAAATGCGGGAGCCCGGTCCGCCCTGTGACCCCTGCTGGGGTCCCGGAGAGGGGAGACCTCCATCCGGATGTATCGGTGATCCGACAGGGTCTCCGCCTCCTCCAGGACACGCCAGTTCCTCACTCGTGGTGTGACAGCGGGGCTAGCGAACGACAAGTCCACTATCGACCCACCCTGCTGTCGCACACACGTGTTCACTGAGCCTCTGTTTAGGACACAGAGGCCCAGTGACGCCGCCCACTCCACGATCGCCCGCCCGCGATCGTCCGTCATCGGGGACCCCCACGCCGTGGATTTGGCGTTGAAGTCCCCCAGGACCAGGACGAGGCCCGGTGCCAGTCGCCGTATCGAAGCCTCCAAGGTGGTGAGGGAGGCCCCGAAATCGTCCATTCTCCTGTTAGGGGAGAGGTAAACGCTGTAGAGTGTGACCCCTCCCCATTCCGCAGCGACAAATTCCTCGCCCCTATCCAAAAGGGATAAGGACGGGAAGCGCCGCTGCGTGGAGGTGACGATTGCCGCGGTTCCATTCCGGCTGACCACCCAATTGGGGCGATCAGGCACGACGTACGGTTCCGCGACTACGGCTGCACCGATCGACCACTCCGCCATGGATTGCAGGAGGAGATCCTGCGCACCGGCGGAGTGGTTGGTGTTGGCCTGCAGGAGGTGAGTGGACTGGGCAGCCATTAATGGGCCGTGTCCATCATCACCTCCTGGCTTGCGGCGGGCGATCGGGCCGCGCTAGGAGTGGGAGCGGCCGGAGTCGAAGGGCCGCTCCGCCCCTTTGGAGCCGAAGCCGGAGGTCTGCACGCCCCAGAGCCCATGCGGTGCTTGGCAGGCTTATTGCCCGCCGCACACGCGGGGCAGTGGGGCGGGGCGGCGCAAGATGCCGCCATATGCCCAGTCTGACCGCAGCGGAAACAGAGTCCGCCGCAGTCAAAGCAATTAGTGCATGTTGGCCGGGTGTGCCCGACCGCCATGCACTTGAAACACCTCGCAGGCCGGTGCTCCAGCACGGTGACTCGCGCTGAGCTCCAGCCCACGAGGAGCCTGCCTGAGTCAGCCAGTTGCCTGACCGACTCCACTGGGCACTGCACCCAGGCGGCACCTACGCCGCCCGGACCGGGCCGGATGGCGCCAACCCGGACGGTGTCCATGGGACACCCGGTTTTCGAGGCAATGGCCTCCCGGATGTCTTCCACCGTCACGGAGTCGTCCAAACCCGCGATGCGCATTTCGGCGCACTTTACGGGTCTGGCGATTTTGACGCCACCCTCCTCGGCGAACAGACCTCGCAACTTCGACGCCACGCTATCGGCCGTCCTGGTGCCCTCGGCCCCAGGGAACTCTAAGATCCGAGCCCCTGTACGGGCCTTGCGGGTCCTGGCTTCGACGCCTCCTATGTCGGAGACGTCGAGCTCCCGCCGGGCTTTCCTCAGAACGGCCTCATAGCTGAGGCCCCTTTCTGCCGCCTCAGGCAGCACAGTGATCACCACTGCGGCTGTCTTCGGCGGCCGGAGCCCCTTGCGCGGCCTCTTCCTCTTCGTGCCGCCTCCTCCGGCTCCTGCCTGGGGGGCGACGACCTCAGCGGCGCGCTTGGCCGCCGCTCTCCTCCTCTGGCCGCGACTCTTTCTGCCGCGCTCGGCCACCTGCCAACCCCGTTCGGGCGTAGCGGGCGTGCCGGGCGCTGGGGGCGTAGTCGCGGCCGCGCTAGTCGTCGCTGGCGGTGTTGGTGCTGGCGACGACTGCAGTCCGACAGGAGCCGGTTCCGTCTTCTTTTTTGTCGGAGCGGGCCCCTTCTTTTTTGGCCCAGCCGCGGCCGCGGCGTAGCTTCCCCCCACACGGCCACCCTGACAAGGCAGCGGGGCGGGAGCTGGTGCCGCATATAGCCGTTTATCCGCGGCGAGAGGCGGGCGAACACGTGGTTCTGGAGGCAGCCTTGCCTCCAGAACGGCCAAGCGCGCATTGACCATATTACCGACGGTGTCGACAATGGCGCGCAAGGCCTCATCCGACACACCCCCCACCGCGGGCAGCGGGGTCGGTGTCACCGGCTGGACCTCTGTCGTGGCCTGCTCTACGACGTTTCGCGGGCTGACGCTGGTCGGCGGCACACGCTCCGTGGGCGGAGGCGTCTTCGGCGTGGCGGCGATCGCAGGGCGGCCAGCGCCTTGGGGCGGTTTTGGAGCGGCGACAGCTCCTCGAGGGCCAGGACTGGCCGGCGGCGCAGGTGGCGCGGGCGGCACGAGCCGCGCCATTTGGGCCCTCAGCTCGCCCACATCCTTTGCGAGGACGCGGTTGGCCCTCCGCACCGCGGCCAGCTCCGACTCCAGCCGGCGGTTCTGGGCCCGCAGGCCTGACACCTCGCCACCAAGGCGGGCGTTTTCGGCCTGCAGGGCCTCTATATTTGCGGCTGGGGCGCTCACGCGGGCACCAGCGGCCGCCACTTCGGTGGGAGGGATGCCAGACAACACCCCCAGCACCCTCGCGGCGGCCGCCTCGTTATCAGCCCGCCTGCCAGCCTCAGCCCCTCCACGCACTCCGCCGGCCGGGGAGTGGGTCGCCCTTCCCGACGCCTCGGCCCCTCGCCCTCTGCGAGAGGCCGGCACTTTAGGAGGAGGCATGATGACCACGCTCCCCTCGGAATCGGCGCCTGAGCTGCCCTCCCTATTTAGGGGGCGCTTCCGCACCTTCGAGGGGAGGGCCTCCTCCCTTGCCGTCATTATCTCGGCGACCTCCTTGGACGGCTCCGCGGAACCACCGCACTCGTCCATTTTTTCGGCAGATCCACTGCCCTCATCTTTGGACGGCTCTGCGACACTACTGTCGCCCTCGTCCATTGACGGCTCTGCAGTGGATCTGCCGCCGTCTTCCTCCAGTTTGGCGGCAGCGGCGTCCTCCTTCTGCGCCCTCCGCTCCGCCATACGCTTCCTTCCTGTCGAAGAAGCCTTTCCCGTCAACCAGTTGGTCCGTTTCCGGTACTTCCTCGGCTTCTTCTTTTGGGCCTCCGTGGTCTGTGCCAGGCCCTCGGCGGACGCCTCAAGTCCTGAGGACGAGGCGTCGTTGTCAGTTTTACGTTGGCTTGACAAGGCCGTGATGTGGGAATCCGCTGGATTCCCGTCTGGTGTAGGTAAATTATGTAAATCCATATGGTTCCCACGAGTCTGGGAGAAACAAATCGTCGACCCGGGCAGAGATCCCTGTACCCGGGCAAGCCTACATTTACCAACCAGGGGGTCGGCCGGTACCCTGGTTGGAGCGTGCTAACGACAGAACAACCCATCTGCCATGCATCTTCTCGCCGCACGCCAGAACTTAAGATTCTGGGTGATTTCTGAGTTCGAATGTTAATTCGAACTCTTTATAGAGGTTGTCTTCCTCGCGGTCCGGGCGGTTAAGCCAAGACCCTCGTTCCTGATACTACGCCTCACGACAACTTGTCTTGAAGCAAGATATCAGGTTTACGATATGTCGGCGGTGGCATAAGCCTGCCCAGCCCTCAAATGAGTGACCGGGCCCGTCCGAAATTCCGCCTCCTGTACCCTCTACAAATAGAGGGTCGGGAGCGAATTGGGGCTCAACCCATCGCTGGGGAACCCCCCCTCGCGCCAGAGATTCGCTACGGGCGACAATTCGACAGAGGGATCTGGGGGACTGTCGCCCGCACCCAGGGTACACCACGCGGAGGTTTCTGGCGTCGTACCCCGAGCTGTAGTCCTCCTGGGAAACTTATAATGCCAAATGTGATCATCCTCATATCCTTAGTATTAACTTCCGTCCATCCATCAGCCCATAAACGTCCACTGTTGGACATAGGCCTCCCCACGAGAATGTCATTCAAAACGTTTCGTTGTCGCCACTCGAGAACCTTTCTTCCCCAACGATTGTCGGTCCGTCGAGCGATATGGCATGCCCATTGCCAATTCGACGTGCTAATTCTTCGGGCTATGTCAGTTACACCCGTTCTTCTGCGAATTTCCGTGTGCTGGATTCTAACACGTAGAGAAATACCGAGCATAGCCCTTTCCATAGCACGGTGAGCGACTTTGAGCCTTTAATGAGTCCAATATTTAGAGACCACGTTTCAGTGCCGTACGTTATCGCTGGGTATTAACTTATGGGGACGCTTTTACTCGATATTGAACTTTAATAGACTCATGATGATGACGATGACGCTAATGATTTAATGTTTATGGCTTAAACACAGACCGTTGTTTTCTTTTAAATATCAAATATCTGGATGACCGAGCCTTGCTCGGTATTTTCTTTTTAATATGTTGTGGAAGATATATATATTTAAATATAATAAAAATAATGAACATACAACTCTAACAGGCAAAAATTAAAGGCAGAATTAAAAAAATCGAGCAAAAAGGAGCAAAAATCACGATTGTTGTATGGGAGCCCCTTAAGTATTTATTTTATTTTATTTGTTAGTACTTGTCGTTATAGCGGCAACAGAAATACATCATTTGTGAAAATTGCAACTGTCTAACTATCATGGTTCATGAGATACAGCCTGGTGACAGAGAGACGGACGGACGGACAGCGAAGTTTTAGTTATTTGCAAAAATCGAGACGGAAAGGTTGAGTTATATTAGGAACATTCAATAAGATACGGCACAGAGACAGCATATTAATGGTGATCAGATGGGTCGTGAGACGCCATGGCGTACTTATGTGCGCTACTACGGTTGTTTCGATTTCTTTAAACCATTTACTTGCAAATACTTGAAAACATTCGAAAGGATCAAATATCAAAGCCAATCCTTTGAATAAGTGATAAACCCCGCCTTAAACAACCGGTCGAGTTCCTGAATACACCGAAGCCTCCCGGTATTCCAGCTTACATCTTAAAATTGAGAGCTTGCGCGCCAAAATTGTACAATGTTTGCAAGTTTGCCAGAAAAAAACATTCTAAGATTCTCCAAATACTATTAGATTACCTCTTTGAATTTCAGAGAGTGCAGTTTGCCATCAAAGTCTACTTCGCAATGACCATAAACAAAGGTCGAGGTCAAATTCTTAAGGTAGCGGGAGTAGACTTGAGAGAAAGCTGCTTCTCCCATGGGCACTTGTATGTGACATGCTTTAGAGTAAGCTCAGAGAGTAGCCTAGTAATTCTCATTTCAATCCGACAGAAAAACAAAACATATTTTTTTTCAAAGAAATACTGTAGATGGTGTAGTGTCGCGGGTGCATGGACCGGGTATTAGTCCGTCACCCGCAGAAAGGTCAGCCTCGTAAGGGCGGACGCCTTGGCAGCACAGTTGTTTGTTGCCGGGGCGTCTATGGTGATGATACCCGAAAGGATAACCCGCCGGGCTGACCACAGATGTCAAGGAAGCGGTAGCAGAGGTCGACCTAATTTCGATGCAAAACACGGTGGGTTATGGGGCTACACACTGCCTTGCCGTCGCCTCGGTCAATGAGGGCAGCTGTTTAAAACGTAGCATCCTAAGAAAAAGCCTCGTGTCCATAATATATAACAAAATTTCATTTTATTGTCTTGTTTATTAGACCTTTTAATACCCTATACTATAATAAAAATTGTTATATTTTATAAGTATACAAACATTTAAACAATAATTTATAAATTATAATAAAATAAATAATGTAAAAAACCAAAAAATATCTATTAGAACCATTTTCGACTTCTACGCGGACGAAGACGCGGGCAAATGTTAGTAATTAATAAAATAATAAAAAAGGCAAAAAATGAAAAAAGGGAAACTAAGGATCCGAACCGTGCTCTGTTTTGTTGGGATTAGACTACTCAATGTTCCAACTGAGCTATGTCTGTTCTTAATGACAGCGTCAAAATTTGCCTTCATATGTTAATAGTTTTCTGCCAATGAAAAATTATATTTTTTATTGCCTGAAAATACAGACAAAACAATATTTTCTAGAAATGAAACCTAGCTAGATCGATTAATCGCCCCCGAAACCCTCTATATGCCAAATTTCATGAAAATTGTTGGTGCCGTTTCCGAGATAAAGATTATATATATATATATATATATATATATATATATATATATATATATATATACAAGAATTGCTCGTTTAAAGATATAAGATACAATATTCATCGATCACTTATCGAGATGCTTTCAAGATAAAATCTTAGTTAAAGTAGGCCTAATAGATACACAAATAAAATTGCTACCAAATTCAATAGACAATTTTATTTTTAGGCCTTATCATGTCATGATTATCATGATCTCAAATCATGAACTGAGATTTCGGTAAATATCAAACGATATTATGCGTGTGTTTTTAGTTTCAATTGAAATTTCTAAGGTTTATCTTTTATTTTCAAAATGCGATTGTTTCTGACATTCACACGAGTGTTATACGAATACTTCTTTCATTGCAAATACTTTACAGCGTTTATGGTCACAGTAGTACTAAGGCGTCTAACGTCCAAAAAATTTTTTTTTTAAAATAAATGAAACATCGGGCAAGTAAAAATCATACTTGAGATAACACTCGTAAAAACAATTCTATTTAAAATGTTTTTTCCTTCTTTATCTCCAACCTAAGTACGTCTTGTGAGCAAGAGCCAACATTATTAACTGGAAAAATAGCAATAACTTTTTTTTTTGGGGTGGGCTACGGTCGGCGCACTCCTCGCACCACTCCATCCGGGGTGACAGAGGGGCGTAAGCACGCACACCCGTAACCCACCCGTGACGCCGCCTTCATCGTTGGGCCGACCACCGGAGCAGAGTGACATTTGACGTCAGTGGTCGGCCCGACGGAATACCCCTGAGGAGTACCCTCTCCTCGACCGACGTCCCCCCCTCGGGTAGGATGTCGGTCTTTCCTCACGCAGTCGGCCTCTCGGCGGGTGACGGACTAATTCCCCGATCCAGTCACCCGCAAAAAATAGCGATACCTGTTGTTTTTTTGGTCAGCTATGATCTTACTGCACTCTGTCCACCCATTCGTGGTAACAAAGAACATATACGAGTTGAAAAGATGACAATCATACGATCATGGCGCTTGCATCAATCTCGAAATATCGGCAACTCGTAAGCAATAAAATACATGGTATAAATCTCGATTTCCATGTGGTGACGAAGTAAGAATACAATCCACCACCCATTTATCTTACCCGAGGGTGATCGTAAGAGACGACTAAGGGATAAAATATGCATATAACATCACATGCAAGAGAAGGAAAAACTCGAAGAAAACCCTATACCAACACGTCTGACCAGCGTGAGGCAGTAGGTCAATTTCTCCTCTAGTGTGAAGGAGGCATGAGCCCAGTGGTGAGACATATATGAGCTGAGATGATGATGATGATGATGAAATCCAGATAATCATAATTTCGCAAGTAAAAAAAAAACAATTTCTTAATTCAACTATCATATTATGATAACTAGTCTGGACATATTTAAAGTAGGCAATGGACTTAAATATGGTATTAAGATAGCATATCATTAATTGCTGATAATGCAATGATCCGCTTTCAGTATATTATAGACTTTGGTTTCAAAATGTGGTTTTATATTGTTTTAATAATAACTTTATCAAGTCATTATGCATCAGGTAAAAGTATAAACTAAATATTTATTAGTAAAATTGAAAACACATATATTCGTCAAATTTAAACATAATAAAGCTTATTAAATAAATTATTGATAAATTAATATAATCATGATTTTGTTTCGTGATGAGATAATTCGTACAAAAAACTCTTCTACGTGAAAACCATACGAATGATACTTAGATTTAGGAGTCACCCCTTGGATACCATATATGTAGCTTTAGTTTATCGCAGTGTTTATCCCGTCAAAAGCCTAGACATCAGATAACTCCTAAATATAAGATACATTTTTTGTTTTAGGACAATTCGGTCCATTCGAACAAGATTTTGGCTATGTGACCGTAAGAGAGGGCGCTCATATGTTCTACTGGCTGTTCTATACGACAGCTGACGTTGAACATTATACTGAAAGACCTTTAGTAGTATGGCTGCAAGGAGGACCAGGTGGGTCCTCCACGGGCATCGGTAACTTCGAGATTTTAGGACCTCTCGATCTGACACTACAGGAGCGGAATTACACTTGGGTAAATATAACTCTATAATTTGTATACTGCTAACTTTATGAAATTCGAAGCCGGATCCATCAATGTTTAAATAATATCAATTAATTTATTGCTTATCAATGATAGATAGATAGATCTCCTCACAAGCAGGGAATATTGCTATGATTGCTACATTTGTCAAGTGGTGCCAATATCAATTCGTAGTTTAAGTTTTCCATTTGCCGTGAATCCTGTTTAACTGTGTGGTAGCGGCTATGAATATTACCAACACTTACTTTGCTCGTGGATATCGTAAAAGACGACTAAGAACTTTATAACGATCTAGACCAACTCCATCTGATGACGTTTGGTCAACAATTACATACCCAAGGAGAGTTGACGTCTAGCAGGCGACCGGTCATAAAACTATTGCCAATAACTTTTACAATATGTACTATGAAAGGAGGGTACATATTGTATCGACCTCAAGTAATCGGGATAAGATTAAGAGAATGATGATGATAAACTTGTATGCATAGTGTATTTACCAATTATGTAATTACCAATCCTGATATTGCTTACAAGTGTTGTAAAGAACGACTATACTAATCTATGCCATCTGCATCTAATACTATCTGGTCAACAAATATATTCCCAAGATAGGTTGAGTTCAGGCAGGCGGCGGTTCATAGAATGATTGCTAATACTTTTGCAATATGTACGTTGAAAACAAAGGACATATTGTATCCACCGGAATTCGTATTTTTAATTTTTTTTTTTAAGACGCACGCGTGAATGAAATGAGTTGTTAATCTTATTCTTATTCCGTCATTATACGGATTCTTCCACATTCCTATCTACTTAGCTTAGTATATATCTGATAAATAATTAGTATATCTCTAATGCAGTTTTATGCATGCTGTTATAACTATAATAGTGAGGCAATGTCTTCCGTGTGGTGACGGAATAAGAATACAATTCACCACCCCCTATCTTACCCGTGAGTGATCGTACGAGACGACTAAGGGATATAAAACCCATATAACATATATGCGAGAGAAGAAAACCTCGAAAAAAAACGCTATACCAACACGTCTAATCAGCGTGGTGTAGAAGATCAATTACCCTTCCATTGTGGAGGAGGCCCGAGCCCAATAGTGGGACATATATGTGCTGAGATGAGATGATAAGGCAATGTCGATTTGTGTAATTATATCACAATATTCAAGCAAATTGCAAGGCATTGCTAGATATACTTGATTGTTTACTTAGCACATAGTACATAGGTTTGCTCAAGAAACGGCAAACAATTTATATCTGCATGCAGTACACAGATTATTGCAAATAATTATCTAAGTATATTTAATTTTTGTAATATTATTCTTTCACCATCATTCTGCTATTAAATCCAATAACTCAGGATCGTGCAATATATAATACTTTTTCTCAAACATGCTTGGTAATTTGAGCATTATTTTGACAACTTTCTTCGAGCTAAATCGAAATTGCTGTACTGACTAATTACACGCGAACAGCAGCCGGCAAAAGAAAATGTATGTAAATCCATATCTGTCGTGTTTTAGCGGCCAAATAAATATGTTATGTAAATTCATATCTATCGTCTGTTTTAAAAATGGAACGATTTATTACTTCAAAATATTACAACCAAATAAGCAACTTATCAGAGTTATATTTAAATTTCGAACTGGTTTGATAAAGAAATCTGTTTAATGATGAAAAAAAAAAAAAAAAAAAAAACATATGAACCCTTTAGCACGTGAAAAATATTGTTCGTCATGTATATATTTCTACTTAGTACGACTAAGTTATAATTTCCACACATTATTTGAGAAAAGCACTATACAAGTCTTGGCCACAACTAGGAATTGATGGACTTACATATGTGTGCCTCGGCTGCGACTCGGCCCACATTTACACGTTCGTCCATCAATCCCTGTTTTGCTGGCCGCTGCAGTAATATACTATATCTTCAAGCGTAGACATTGCAAAAGTTTTGGCAATAGTTTTATGACCGACCGCCTGCCTAACAGGAACCGCCCCTTTTTTTTGCGGTGGGCTATGGATGCGTCTCGTCCCGCCAAATCGGTCCGGGGTGACGGAAGAGGCAGCGCGTGACCTCATAGACCCACCATGCAAACTCCTGTCTTCGCCGTGCAAGCGGGCCACCGGTACGCGGTCTTTTTCTTCAGTGGCCCACCCGGCGGTCTACCCTTACGGGTATCCCACTCATATGTCGACGCCCGGACTGTATGCACCGTCGGGGCGTCGTCCTCACACGGTGGACCAATCGCCTGCCTAACATAAACATCCTTAGAAATATAGTTATTGACCATACGGAATGTTGAGGTTGTCGGTCCAGGTTTACGTTAAGCTCTTAATTTTCTTTTGAACTTATTCACTTATATACTAGAGGACCATTGCAAATACTTCGCGCCGTTAGTAGAGAAATTATTACGTATATAAATGTAACCTAGTAATGTCTTATTTATACATTTTGGTAAATATATGTTCATAAAGTTTGATACACACGATAGAATCAATAGATATTTTGAATTAAAACATAAATTTTAAAATATCTACTTATTTTTCATTAGATGATAAAGTAATCTTTAAAATTACACATCATCATCATCACAGCCCATAAATGTCCCACTGTTGGGCTCGGGCCTCCTCCGTAATGGGAGGGAAATTAACCTACTATACCGCGGTGGTCAGACGTGTTGGTATAGAGTTTTGATTCGAGTTTTCCTTCTCTCGCATAGATGTTATATGCGTTTTATATCCCTTAGTCGTCTCGTACGATCACCCACGGGTAAGATATGGGGTGGTGAATTGTATTCTAACTCCGTCACCACACGGAAATATATTACACGATCTTGAGTTATTGGAATAATAGCAGAATGATCGTGAAAGAATTATATTATAAAAATTCAATATAGTTAGATAATTATTTGCAATAATCTGTGTACTGCATGCAGATATAATAGTGGTGAATAGTATTCTTACTCCGTCACCACACGGAAAATTAAAATTAGCGCAATATTAAAATAAGAAATATTAATATTAGCGCAATATTAAAATAAAAAATATTAAAATTAGCGCAATATTAAAATAAGAAATATTAAAATTAGCGCAATATTATTAGAGATATTTTATAATAACAAGAAACGAATTCCTTTAATTAATATATATGACTTATATTTTTAATTTCATAGGTTAAAAACTTCAACGTCATCTTCATTGACAATCCTGTTGGTACTGGATACAGCTACGTTGATGATTTTCGTTATTTGACAACAACCAATGATGAAATTGGTAAGTTAGATAACGATATATTTGCTTTATGTAACGAATAGTAGAGGCCTTATAGTAAGTAGGACATGACGTCGTATGATTTTATATTTGCTTATCAATTTACTTCAAAACTATGTCAATAGTAAAATGATTTGCTTCTTACTAAAGACCAATGTTCGACATACGGCGACTGTGTAAAAATACAATGCATCATGCATTCCTTTCTCGGGAGTATCGTATAGGATAAGTAAGCTATCTGTTTGTATAAAACAGATAGCATGCAATAGAAACTCAACAGGTCTAATCACTTGGAAGTATAGGTTACTTTATCTTCTAATTTGAATTAGATCCTGTGCTTAATAATGGATCTACGTGAGCTGAAGAAGAAGAAGAAAGAATATTAAAGAACAATTCAGTAGAAAGAAAATAATGTGTTGATTACGTTGTTCGCTGAAAGAGCGGTAAAGAAGGATCTTTAGTTTTCTGTATGGTCTAAAAGGCAGTTTTAAATAGTTAATTATTGAAATAAGTTGAAGTAATAATACAATTCAATTCCACAGCTCTAGATTTTGTTGAACTAATGCGAGGAATTTACCGCAATCATCCAGAATTTGGAGGTGTTCCACTTTATATTTACGGACAATCATATGGAGGGAAAATGGTTGTTGATATGGCTCTACGTATGCGTGAGGTAATATTGATAAATTTCCCAAGTTCCAAAGATTTATACGGTCAATTTTACTATTTATCTTTTATTTCCTAGGCAGAACAAGCAGGTACAATTGTATCTAACTTGAGAGGAATTGCAATGGGAAATGCATGGATACATCCAGTTGATCTTACTCTGACATGGGGTCCGTTACTATTAGCAGCTGGCCTAGTAGATCAGGAAGGATATGAAGATATTCAAACTGCAGCGAGGGAAGCTGAGCGATTATTTAATGAAGGTTTATATGTACAATCAACAGAGCAATGGTCGAATACTCAACAAGCAGTATTTAGAGCTACGACAAGAGTAGATTTTTACAATATTTTAACAAAAATGCAAGTTCCTAATTTAATTCCTGATACTAGGAGTGCATATGGTAAGACATTTTGAAAATCAATCACTTCTACAGCCAATATAATATGTGATGTTTGGACGAGTATTACACTTATGAAATAAAGCTGTTTTTAGGGTTTTTATTGTAATTTAATATTGTTTGTACTATCGCGACGTTTCAAATACCTTTCAGTATTCAATTCTGTTGTGATCATGAATCCTGTAAAATATTCGAAATTTCGGAATAATAAAAACGAAACTATTATTTACTAGCTTCTGCACGCGGCTTCGCCCGCGTAAAAGGTTATTTTCCTAAAGTTTTCCATCCCCTATTTTTATTTAACCCCTTAAGTGTAAAATTATTAAAAAAAATCATTTTTATTTATATCTAATCAATAAGTAGCCTAAAAATAAGTTTCAAACTTCTGGCTTTAAAAATAACGATACTTTCTTACAACTTTTCATCCCTCTTTACAACCCTTTTTTGCATTAAAAAGTAGCCTATGTCTTTTATCAAGCTCTAAACTATTTGTGTACCAAATTTTATTTAGATCGGTTCAGTAGTTTTGGCGTGAAAGAGCGAGAGACAGACAGACAGACAGAGTTACTTTCGCATTTATAATATTAGTATGGATTCTACCCCAAAATTTAAATGTAATCTATTAATTCTACCTCAACATTTAAATGTAACCTACTGTAGTTCAGGCATTTGGTCTTTCTAAATTACTTACATGTTTAATTATTTCACTTGACCTGAAGGACAAACAATCTATTATAAACATCTAATAGTCGATATGGGATGTCAGATCCCAAATAAATTAGTAACACATCCTTTCTGGTAACAGGCAAAAAATACTAAGATCATCAGCCCTTTCTCTCTTGTGGCTATGGAGCAAATCGATTTAGGTATTCAGACTACAACATTCGTATCCTGTAAATTCTGTATTGAATCTAGATCTCTTCTAGAACTGTCAAGAGATATGATGATCCACAATACATACTACATGTCAAACAGAAGTTCGACGAGGCAAGAAGTGAGAGATTTAGACGACCTGATGAATAATGAGGTGAAGGAAGCATTAAGAATTCCTAGCAACGTTATATGGGGCAATCAATCTGCAGAGGTGTTTAATTATTTAAGAGGAGACTTCATGAAACCAGTTACAGAAGGAAGTTAGTATGAAATATCATTAGACCATACCGGAATAGTAGGTACTATTTATTATAAGAGTCTCAGATATAAAATCTAACTATGAGATAAACAATTAGCACCGCGTTCTCTGAAAGTGTAGATATCCGAGACATGCCCGTGAAAAAATTTAAAAGGGCTGTCAAAAACAGACTCTGTAAAAGAGGTTATTACAAAATCGCGGATTATCTAAGCGATACTACAGATTGGCTATGAGCAGCTCCTCATTCAGCAATTACTATATCTTTGTAAACTGTTCGTTTTTATTTTATAATATTTTACATACTTGTAAAGCGTAGCGTGTTTGGCCCAACGAATTTTGACTTTGGTTAGCGTTTGTAGCTCATGGTATTGGTCATGCTCACTGAAAGGTCTTCTTGCGGTAGCTGCGTGGGGCGGGTCTCTCCCTTCCCTCCAAGGTGGTTGAGGGGAGTGATGGCTGCCCTAGTAGTTAACTCGTGATCGGGTGCCACCTACGGGATCTGGTCCAGTCGTGGTTATTTTACATTCTATTTGAACTATTGGGTTCGAAGGGCATCACACTGGAGCTATTTCTTATTAAACATGTTGTACCATTCTTTAATAAAAAAAAAAATTGAAAAGAAATAACAATAATAGACTAACCCGCTGAGTTTCTTGCCGGATCTTCTCAGTAGTGGTCTACTTCCGATCCGGTGGTAGTTTATTGTATTAATTTAAAATGTTAAAACTGACAATATGTAAGTGCCCTCGCAGGGTCTATGCATAATAAATGAATTTGTAGTCTTATGTATAGTTAAAATGACTTTATGTTGACTTTATTATATTTAACTATCCTATTATAGTAACTTGGGCAACTGTGTGGTAGCGGCTACGAATACTACCAACCCTTACTTTACTCGTGGATGTCGTAAAAGACGACTAAGAGCCTTATAACGACCTGGGCCAACTCTATCTGATGCCGTCTGGTCAACAGTTTCATTTCCAATGATTGTTGACATCTGGCAGGCGGCTGGTCATAAAACTATTACCAATAACTTTTACAATATGTACTATGAAAGAAGAGTACATGTTGTATCGACCCCAAGCAATTGGGATAAGAGTAGGAGAATGACGATAATACAGTAACTTAGGAAAATTTCTAGCGTTTAATATGCATACGAGAACTAGTTTTATACCTACTACTGAAAAAAGAATAATAATAGTTTATTTCAGAAAAGTAATTAGTCGAAGTCCAACCTTGTTAGGTTCTGTTATACCCATAGTGCTTCACTACTACACTTATTAAAGTTCTTATAGTTATTGTTCTCTCTCAGAAGTTAATAAACTTTTACTTCCAATTAGAAGAGGGGCCGCCAACATAATGGCCCTACAGTTGACGAATTACTTATTAATTAGTTGTGTTTATTACATCATTGCAGTTGAGAAATTACTTGATCAAGAAGATCCTATAATCATCATAAAATACAACGGTAACCTTGACTTAATCTGTGACACCCCAGGTAAGCACCTACATTATGATAATAAGTACTTATCAAAAACAAAAAAATAGCATTTTATTTGTTCATTTTTATGATTACCTAATAATTTTGATCGAATGGCAAGCACTCTGAGGGCCCGGATTGACAATATTAAATCCTCTTTCCTTACCATCCAACCATTGGTACAAAGTATAGTAAAAAGGTTTTATGATTCTCATAATGACGGTAACAGTTTTGATATCATCATATTATTATCACTTTAGCATGAATTCATTATTCTCTACAGATTATAAGGCCAGAACTCCAAAGTATGTTTGAATAACCATCTGGTTACAATTTGATTGCCTTTTTTTACGGTGGTCTATGGAGTGGCCACGCTCCGCTAAATCGGTCCAGGGCGACGGAAGAGGCGGCGCTACCTCATAGACCCACCCTGCAAAGCTCTTCGCTTCGCCGTGCGAGCAGGCCACCGGTACCCGAACTTTACCTTCGCTGGCCCGCCCGGCGGTTCACCCTCACGGGTTCCTCTTGACTCGATGTCCCGACAGCCACCGTGCGTCTGGAAAGGAATGCCCATAAATTTAATCACCATTGTTTTGATCTTTAAATACAAAGACATATTATAAGATGGTTATAGTATTTAATTGCTCATTTAATAACGGACAGGGCGATGACATGAATACTTGATAACATCTCCATTGTACTTAGTACATTTTCAACTGTAATATTTTCCGAGAGTGTATATGTTTGCACAATTGTTTGCTATATTACTTATTATATAGTATATAGGCGTCTAATTTCTGCTGCAACTGACTAATTAATTAAGATGACGTTATTATACTTATAATTACTTAGTTTATCAGCAGACAAATGTCAGACAGATATTGAACATTTTAGATGCGAAGTCTTTTTAGAGCAACATAAGACATAATAATCTTTAGAAATTTTGTCTGTCTCTCCATCTGCATATATGTTTGTACTCGTACTACGTAAAAATACTACATAGAATTTAACGAAATTTTTACCGATATATTGCTAAAGATCTAACTTAAAGCATAGTGTCATGAAGGATAAAAAAATAACAATAATCTCAAAATAATAAATACCAAAGTAATTAACACAGACAAAGCAGCGGATATAATAAGTTATTATATATTATTGTAAACGCTTTGCCTGTCACACCTTTCACACACTTTGCCTGTCCGTATAGACCATTGCTGAAGCCTTTAAAAATAGTAATAAGTGAAAAAAGTAATAGTAGGATGAAAATTGGAAAAGGAAGAGAATATCACACAAATGAAAGAAAAAATAATTTACGGACGATCTGAGGTCGTGAAGTCGAAGGGGGTGAGGTTTTAAGGGTAAAACATGGTTTATCTTGATTGCCGACAAAACTACAAGTCCTATGAAAAATATTGGACAGTAAAGTTGTAGGTAATAAAAAGTGCTACAACTTTTGTATAAACACTTTTTTTACGTAACCTCAAAATTTATGTGAAAAATTCAAATAATCAAGTTTTTGGTTTTTTATTTTTATCTTTCACAAAAAAACAATATCGACCCTAGTCTAGTGTAATTGTATCACAATGACGTCGTATAATCAGCCTTATTTGTGGAAATAAAAAAGTGCTTTCAGATATGATAGTAAAATTACAGTAGAAAAATTATATATGTAGATTAGAAAAATATAAAAAGCACACTTTTGTAGATAACTAAACCAAATAGTGCGATGCAAAAAATATGGATAACGACATCTATCAAATCACGTCAAAATATAAGCCACAGATAAAAAAATTCAATAGTCCTGGAAGAATATTGGGACAGATCATATAAATTATTGCATTGTCATCGATTCACATATCAAATGTGTGCAAAGTTTCAAATTAATCCAATGTTTATAAGGGCTTTATGCCTTCTAAACACTATTCACGCTATCATTATTTGCTACTCTATTCACGCTATCATTATTTTCTATTTTTAAATACCAGGTCAGATTCTTTGGGTGGATCGTTTAAATTGGCATGGAGCAGAGGGATACCGGAATGCACCGCGTCTTCCAATTTGGGAAGACGATAGATTAGAGGGTTATTACAAATCTTACGGTAGCTTCAGATTCTTCTGGATAAATGTCGCTGGTCATAGCGTGAGTATAAAGAAGTACTTTTGTAGTGTTTCCGATATCAATTTCTAAACGTGTAGTATAATATTTCCGTTTAGTGACAGGTTAAGAATACAATGTGTCACCTCGCCTTACTTTCCCTTGGCAGTCATAAAAACCAACAAATACTATGGCAAATGAGCAGTAGCACTTTTCTAGGAGATTTATAACACCTAGTGCACCAACCCGCCAGCCAAATGCCAAGTGCAACCGTGACGATAAACGGATTGTGTTCATTTGTGGGGAGACCTATGGTTAGCCTCTGTTAGCAGAGGACGTCTGATACGATGATGATGATGAGTTATTGTCATCATGGTATACCGTCTATCTTTAGTAACCTTCTATCGAAACCTGGTGGTTAGCAGCGGTCACGTTTTATTGTAAATGTATAAAACTCACACTACAATTTATGAAACAAAATTATTTATTTATAATTAATTCATTCGCCTGAAGATATTTTTATATATTTTATTTATAAATAAAAGGGTTTTATAATATTGAATTTTTGTAACAGAGATATAGAAAAAATCTAGTTCTAATATATACTAATAAACGGAGAGGATTTCCTTGTGGTGACGGAGTAAGAATACAATTCACCACACCCTATCTTACCCGTGGGTGATCGTACGAGACGACTAAGGGATATAAAACGCATATAACATCTATGTGGGAGAAGGAAAACTCGAAACAAAACCCTATACCAACACGTCTGACCAGCGTGGTATAGTAGGTTAATTGCCCTCCTATTACGGAGGAGGCCCGAGCCCAAAAGTGGGACATATATGGGCTGTGATGATGATGATGACGATGATGATGATAATTTATTAAGTACTTGAATTGGTTAAATTATTTACAGGTACCGAGAGACAATCCAGCTGGAACGAACGCTTTCCTTCGCGATATGACTTCTTTTGGTTGATTTCAATAATATTAAAATTATAAATATGTTATATAAATAGTGGCCGTGTATTATTATTACAATCCTTGTAGTTAATTGACTTTTTTATCTTTGATATTTTTATGTTTAGGAAATAATTTAGTAATCTGTTTATTTAATAAATAAATTCTTTACAAATGTATACTAGATAGAGCTAGTTTTTAAGAGAGAGAGAGTGAAAGAGAGAGAACAACCAAGACACGCAAGTTATAATTGGCAAAAAGATATCAATAATATATTTTGTGACGCATATAGAATGTTCTCGTAGCTGTTACTAGCTATGCTTTTGATTTTTGCAGGAAACACTGAACGCTAAAGAATAAATTCTTTTGTGGCAAGGAATTATTTATTACTTCTATCACACAGACAGTTAGAATCTAGGAATTATATCCGTAATACTATTATCCTCCGTGTAACAAGCCTTCCCGTTAAATAATACATTGTGCTTTGATATCACAGATAAAACATTTTCGCATTAGCAAAGCGGCTATAGATACTACTCAAAGCAGTAATGCCTTAATACATATCTTTAGAAGAAAACGTATAATGGAGTATGAATGGATTTAACTACGTTTCGAAGTTGTAACATATGATACCACAAGGTCACTCGCCACTTGCCGACCACAGGTTAGTGAACTAATATTTACAAACGGTGTTCTATTTTGTTTCAATATTTATGATAAAAAGTTTGTTTGAAAAAATTGTTTTTTAAATATGCATGCGAGGACTTTTTTAATAGTTTCAAAATACTCCTATACACTAGTATTGACGGTGTTTTCATTTATTGTCGTATTGACGTCTCCACTCTGTATATAAATTAAGCGTCACGTTGTTTGTCCGCGATGGACTCCTAAAGTACTTAACCGATTTAATCAAATTTTCACAGCGTGTAGTTTGATCCAACTTTAAAGATAGGATAGCTTCCATCTCAATTTATAGTTGCAATATTATTTTATTGCAAATTATTTGTCTATTATTTGACAGTCACAATTATCTGTTATCTCCAAACGATCCTAGAGATGGTGGTATGTGTTGACTGGATTGAGTAAGTATTTAATAGATGGCGCTATGTTAAACGTAGAAATGTTTCATACAAGCTACAATTTATTAGCATAACCACCACGTGTTACTGAGGCTACCTTAGCTTACCGTTTACGTCACACCGAGAGACATTAAGTAACCACGCTAATCACACCAGGTAATTCAGCTCATTATTTTGATTTTGTTGTCTACTGAAGTACCATATTTTTATGGCCGTATTTTACAATCATGATGAGTAAAGGGTGAAGAATTGGATATTTAATCAGGCATGACTTGTAATATGGCTTAAGGTATCCGTATATTGCTATGATACTTACATATATTTCGGTGAGGAGTAAGAATACAATTCACCACTCCCTATCTTATCCATGGGCGATCGTAATAGATTACTAAAGCAATAGAAGGAAAACTTGAATCAAAACCCTGTATCAACATGTCTGACTGGTGGTGTAGTAGATCAATTTCCCTCTCATTATGGAGGCGGTTCAAGCATAACAGTAGGACATATATGAGTTGAGATGATGATGATGATGGCATATCTATACTTAATAAATTGAACTTATCCGCTTTTACTAGTCCTAATGCCTGATTTCAAGTCGAGTGAAGGAAATATCCTATTGAGAAGGTTCAGCATGAAACTCAATAAATTGTTGTCTGCATATTATATATCCTATAGTCATCTTTTCCGATAACCCACGAGCAAAAAAAAATGGTGGTGAATTTTATTCCTTTTTCGTCACCACATAGAAATAAGACGAAGAAGTAATAAAAAAATCCATTCTAAATACAAATCATATATGGACGCTGGCATGAGTCTATTCCATATACCTATATTTTAAAAAGCGTGCAGAAAAACGTTTAGTTTGATTATAAAAAATAGAATAATATGTTATGAAGTAATAATATGTTATTTGTTAAAGAAAATAACCTATTATTATATGTGTATTATAGAAGGCATTTTAGGAAAAAAACACAAGACAATTATATGTAAATTAATTATTGTCAATTGTTAATAATTTCATGTCTATCTTCAAAGATGTCATATTTATCTTCTTGACTGCACAGATAGCGAAGTGGAGATACCGTGATCGGACCGGGGACTAGTCCGGTCACCCGGAGTGAGGCCACAGCGTGAGGACGATGCCCCGACGGCGAAAGCTGTCAGGGCATCGACTCGAGAGAAACCCGCGAGGGTAAACCGCCGGGCGGGCTATCGAAGACAAAGATCGGGTACCGGTGGCCCGCTCGCACGGCGAAGAGAGGTGCTTTGCAGGGTTGGTCTATGGGGTCGCGCGCTCCTTTTCCGTCACCCCGGACCGATTTGGCGGGCCGTGACCACCTAGTCCACCACATAAAAAAGAAAAATAAAAAAAGAGCAATACTTTGTGCGATCCACAAACTGTTGTGTAGTCTGAGTTTAATTTGTCTGCGTTAATTGCATGTTTTGTAAAGTTCCCCGCAATACAAGGATTATTTCCTTAGTGCAGGGTGATGTTACTGTTAAAAAAAAACCACAAAGTAGTCATGAGGACTACAGACAGAAGTGAAAACTTAAACCTATGTAAAAAAAACAAATACAAAAAAAGCGTGCCAGAAGGAGTATGTATGGGTGTGACTATACAATAGCCAGCCGTCAAAAAATAAGTATTAAAAACTATTGAATAATGGATAATAATTAATAATAATTATTATTACATATAAATTGAACATAGTAAACACGGCGACACAGCAGTGAAGAGCAGCTGACTGTATCTCTCTCGCTCGGGTACACTCAGCGGTCCCGAGTTCACACGATGAAGCCTTTCACCTCAGAGCGTGACGATTCAGCCTCACTTACAGCCTACAAAAATATCTGTGTGCGGTACGCCAAAAGAAGTTTTCACTTCAAAAAAAAAGAAATAAACAGTACTAAAAGAAAAACACATTTCGTTTATTTAGCTTTTTAATTCCCACGAAATATTGGTTACTGCTATCTCACGGGACAGAAACGCAGATAACGTGAAAAGGATCATGATGGAAGACTCATTATAGCTCGATTGGATACCCGGACTATAATCATCACGGTAGGAGGGTAGGTTAGCGTACGGTCTTATAAGATTGCTACCCACTTGTCTGATGATCTCTCAACCGGCTTTTACGACACCCATTATTAAGGCTGGTGACATTTTGTATTCTTAACAAATCATCAAACAAAAAACTAGCATTATAATAAAATACATAATATTTGAAATAAAAGGAATGAACATATAAGAGGAAGTTTAAAAGTTGCGCCAGTGACGGCAAAGTTAAGGAGTGAAAGGTTGACAGGGTATGGACATGTGATGAGACGGGATGAAAGTAATGTTGTGAGGAAAGTTTTAAATATGAATGTTGAAGGATTTAGGGGTTAAGGAAGACCAAAGAAAAGATGGATGGACTGCGTGAGGCACGACATGGATGGACAGGGAGTGACTGCAGAGATGACATCTGATAGGACTGTATGGAGAAGGATGAGATATTGCATCGAACCCAGGTAATTGGGATAAGAGCAAGATGATGATGATGATGATGATTTGAAATAAAATGTCACGGCAAATAAAAATAAGTTGAAATATATTCAAGTACAGATAAGAAATTCTATATGAGCTGAGAAGATAATCTTCTCAGCTCATATACATCCCACTGCTCGGCTTAAGCTTCCTTCAAAACAGGAGAAAAATTAACCTACTATACCACGTTGACATGGAAATTTGTTTTAAGTTTTCCTTCATCGCATAGATGTTATATACATACTACACATAGGTGAAAAGATAGTTTTGAATTATGTTCATACTTCGTTACCACAGGGAAAACAAGAAATAAAAAGTAGAAATGCTTATTTATAAAACTAAAAAACACATCCTAAACTAATGACACGAATTAATTATTGTAACATAAAAGCCACTTAAAAAGCAATAATTACGATTAGGTACAAATATTATCAATATAACATCAATAACCTTAATCTCTTTATCTTTATAATTTCTCAAACGCTTAAATTATGACAAGGCTTCTTATAATCAATTAGTGTCGTATAACGATAATAATGTAATACGACTTATTAAATTATTTACATTCATACATATTGGAAAGTAACATCCGAGTACTTTTAAAATTTGATAATTACAACATTAAAATGGGTAAAAAAACTATAATAATTATAGTAAGTGTAGTGTTTGCTGCTATTGTGGCTGCAGGTTTAGGTGTATTGATATGGTGGTTAGTAACAAGAAACCAATCGTCTTATACTGTTATAGGTAAGTAAAATATTACACATTTGAAATAATTCTTCATCAAGAATAAACTTTAGAAGATAATCATAAATCTCATTGTGCCAATTGTAGTTTTTTAAAGTTACGTAATTAATTTGAAATCTTTATACCACAAATGTTGACAAGGACATACGAATGTAAAAATAATGAAAATGCATAGAAAAATGTAAATTACAGTTCATCTGATTTTTATTTTTGTTTTTTTTTTTGTGACATGCTATGGTATAGTCACGCCCGATCCGTCCGCGGCAACGGAAAGGGAGGCGCAAGTCCTTATAGCCTACCAGGCAGGCTACCGAACCCGCTAAAAATCATTGGTGATCTAACTTAAAAGATCTTAATCCTAATCTATCAACGAAGGCTAGTGCCGTAAAAGAAATGAAACGCTCTCGACACAATTTGAAACAATAAATCCTAAAAGAATGATGATCAAATATTTTTTCTTTCACACTTAAAGCTTATCATTCACTATCAGAATTAAATTTCAATAAACTCAATTTGTAGCAATCACCTTTGCATTTGAAACAATATTTATAGTACTTTTCATACATTGCGTAATGAAGTAATTAAACTTGTACTACTTCTTTTGTCACAATTACTATTTATAACCGCTTTTAACATAAGTAGCTATCATTGTATGCGATAGATAACCTAAAAGAAATTTACGCCATTCCATCTTTATAATATAACATAGCAGATAGATTGTCCTGCTCTTATCTCAATTACTTGGTGTTGACGCAATATGTACTCCTCTTCCAACGTACATATTGCAATTGGCAGGAGTTTTATGGACTTTTTTTTACGGTGGACAATGGATGCGTCTCGCCCCGCCAAATCGGTCCGGGGTCACGGAAGAGGCGGCGCGTGACCCCATAGACCCACCGTGCAACTCCTCTCTTCGCCGTGCGAGCGGGCCACCGGTACCCGATCTTTGTCTTCGGTGGCCAGGAGATTTATGATCTGCTTGTCGTGAACCCTCCTTGGAAATGTAACTGTAGACCAGATGGCAGCAAGTGAAGTTGGCCAGGATCGATATAAATTTATTAGTCGCCTTTATGACATCCCCGAGCAAAATAAGGGTTGTTAGTATTCGTGGCCATCAAACAGCACAACCCTTCTGACTCATAAACAAAATGAAATATTGTTTCTAAGCAAGTATAACAGATATATTTATTTAAACTCTTAATATTAGTGTGTATCATAAATCCACTATAAAGAATTTATCCTCAATAATATATATCTAAAAAATGTGTGAATGCTTATTAAAATATTGCCTTACAATTTTTCCTTAGTCGGGCGAAGGAAGTCGTGGTTCAAATTTAATAAAAATTTATTAACGATCCGATTTCGCACGTGACCGAAATGAGAGACTTTTAAAGTCCAAAATGTGTATAAACAAGTAAATATCTGTAAATCTTTCTGAAATCAATGACAAAGTAACACACCATAATTGAAACTGAATTTTTGGCGGTGTCTTATTAAGCAGATGATTTCAATGGCAAGCTTTAAGAGGACCGGTGCACGTGCGTTTTCGGCAAATTTCTTTTTATCCTAAATCTATCTATACTAATAAATGAAAAGATATACTTTTTTTTGAAAGTCTGGACAGACGCCGTCCATTCCATCTGGGGCGATAGAAGGGCAGCGCGTGGCTCCATAACCCACCGTATTCCCATTGCCATTAAGCCAGCCACTGGTTCCTTGATATCCGTGGCCAGGCCGGTAGGTTACCCTTTCAGGTACTATCCCCCGTCGACGAGGGATACCGGATCATCGCCCTCACGCGATTAGCCTCTTTGCGGATGACGGACTGTTTCCTGGTCCAGTCGGTCCAGTCACCCGTGGGTAACCTAGTACTCTAGTACCGCCGCCTCCATCCGCAAGACGAATGCCTCACAGAAGGTGGCAACCGCGTCCCAGTTCCTAACGCTGTCAAGCATTGCCTTAGCGATGATTGGCAACGTCAGGTCGGCACCGATGATTGCGAAGAGTTCACGACGCTGCTCTGCTACACGAACCTCGATTTGTGTTCTCATCGCAACCACAGTGGTGGCAGGATGGTGTCTTCTCCTTCCTCGCTGCCATGTGCAGGTACTTGCCGAAGTAATAATGCCCCGTCAAGACCTGCACCAGTTGGAAAGAGAGGACCCATGCCGCCGACGACCCAACCACTCCATCAGCACCAGCCGAAAGGCCTCCACTTATCCGGTTATACTGTGGAAACAACAGAACCGATCGGAATAATACTTATACCATAAGAGAAGAAGTTTTTTTTTTTATGTGGCGATGGGGCCCGCCACCCATCACGCTTTGCCCAATCTGGCGAGTCGAGGAGAGCAGGGCGTCGACTGTCGGATTAGCATGTAGAATGTGCAAAGAATCCGTTGACGCTCTGTTCTCTCTGCCTACCCCGCAAGGGATATGGCGTGATGATATGAATGAAAGAAGAAGTTTTTATTATATGATATGTTAGTGATTACTTATCCGGAAAGGAGGGAGAGAGCAGAGGAGAGATAACTACTAGTATTTAATATATCAGAAACTATTATCATAAACTTCGTTATATTATTATTCTTTGGCGATCTACAAATGATTCTTCCGAGTTTATATCCATTATTTCTATGTTTGTAAAATTTCAAGTCACACGTATTTGTCTTAACAACGAGTGCTACCTATTTTAAAATAGAATTTATTATAAATTGTATTATATCTAAAATTATAATTTTTTTAAGACTTAACTATGTGGTTGCGACGAATACTACAAACCCTTACTTTGCTAGTGGATGTTGTAAAAGAAAAGAGAACGTAAGGTCAGGTCATAAGAACCTTCTTATAGCAACCTGGGCCAACTCCATCTGATGCCGTTTGGTCAACAATAACATTCCCAAGGCGGAATCAGGCGGCCGGTTATAAAACTATTGCCAATAACTTTTACAATATGTACTATGAAAGAAGATTATATATTGTATAGACCCCAAGTAATTGGGATAAGAGTAGGAGAATAATGATCTAAACTCATAATTCATACTTGCTTCAGGATTGTCTAAATAATGACAAATCCTATCACATACAGTTTTGATATTTCAAGAGAAGTAGGCAAGTCATAGATATAAGTAAAAAATGTTTAGCCCAAATCCCTGTCCCATAGGTTTCTTGATTCTCGTACGAATATCATATTTTCTTACTATATAAAAATGACAGATTTTTTTATCGGATAAGTAATTTCAGACATTGACATCTTGTCGACGGCTGTACGCGGGGGTGATCCGTTCAATGGCGCTGTACGGCGCACCCGTGTGGGCGAGATCTCTGACCGTCCGACTCAGGGCCCTATTGTGGCGTCCATAGAAGACCATGGCGGTCAGGACCATTCGCGGATACCGTACGGTGGCGACCGAAACAGCGCCGCGCATTGACCTGAACTCCTCCGTGGGACCTGGAGACGGAGATGCTCGCCGAGCTTTACGGGCGGGTGTCTAGCATACGCGAGGAGGGCGGTATTATGTCGCCCAGGCATTCCTGCCACCGGTGCGGTTGCGGTGAGGACACGGCGCAGCATACGCTGGAGGTCTGCGTGACCTGGGCACTGCAGCGACGTGAACTCGTTGCAAACATCGGTGCCGACCTGACGCTACCAGCCCTCGTGAAAGCGATGGTCGATAGCGTCAGGAACTGGGAGGCGGTCGCCGCCTTCTGCGATACAGTAATCTCGCAGAAGGAATGGGGCGAAGCGGGTCCGTGAGGAACTCCTCTACGGCGACACGCACCGCCGTCGGCGCCTTGGGCGGCGCAGGCGCGAGTATCTCCACCTGATGCCGCCCTAACCGAGGCAATGGGTGACCGGACCGGGGATTAGTCTGGTCGCCCGGAGTGAGGCCACACTGCGTGAGGACGATGTCCCGACGGCAAAAGCTGCCGGGACATTGACTCGAGAGGATACCAGTGAGGATAAACCGCTGAACGGGCCACAGACAAAGACCGGGTTCCGATGACACGCTTTTTCTGTCGCCCCGGACCGATTTAGCAGGGTGTGACCACTCCATAGCTCGCCGCCAAGACGCTAACCTCGTGAAGGCGATGCCCTGATGGCGAAAGCTGCCGGGGCATTAACTCGAGACGATACCCGCAAGAGTAACCCGCCGAATAGACTACTAAAAATAAAAGACCGCGTTGCAGTAGCCCGTCCACACGGCATGGAGAAGGTGGACAGCTTTTGAGGTCGCTCGCGGCCCGTGACGCCGCTCTGGACTGATCGGGCGGTGTATACCTACTCTAACATAGCCTGACCAAAAAAAAATTAAGATTTTGCATCAGTATTAAATTGATGAGATACATAAAACGAGAATAAATTTTAAATTTAATAATGATTAACAACTACATTTGTCAAAGAGACGTTAGCAGAGATGTATGCGCAAAAATATCACATAACGACTTATATTACAATTATGTTGGTTATTATCATCATTAACCTCACTTTGCTCTTGTAGATAATAAATATAAATACTATAACTTAGCTACTTATTTACTACCGGTTCCATTATGTTTTGTTTTTTTTTCTAACTTTCCGTCCCGACTTTACAAGGTCAGTGTGTGCAAAATCTCGATATTGTTCACTCCGTTTTATAATACAAAGATGTTTCTTGATTTGAAAAGCCTTTTTTTAAGAAGCCTTGAACAGCCTTCGATTTAAATGCTCTACTACTTTTGAAACTACAAATGGCATTACGCTACCTTTTGGCATTATTCCCTGTTTTATTGAACTATTTATATTTTTTTTATTGCTAATGGTGGCAAACTAGCCAGCAGCACACCTGATGGTAAGTGTCATTGCCGCCCATGGACCTTTGCAATACCAAGGGTATAACTAGGCCGCTGCCTACCAATATAAACCCCAAACTCACCCAATTAGGCTTCCGGCTCTCTCGCTCACCTAACGAAGCGCAATGGCACATTGCCATTATTCAGACGCCAATCTTCTGCGAGAGTGTGGTACTACCCCGGACGGACCGGCCCGCGGCTGCAGACAGAGAACTGTCAACAGCGTGGTCCTACCACTTTCAAATATTTATATTATGTAAATGTTAATAGTATAGGATACTAGACATAAAAACATTTTAATAAAGAAATTAAATAGTTCTAGACCTCTATTTCCAGCCAATATTTGACAATATAATTGCTGAAATAACAATTAGGTAAAGAAGTCCACTATCTTGATGCAAAATCGAGAGCAAAATGTGCTTTGCGAATGCGTGGAACTACAATATTGGAAAGATATATTATATCTCGTATGTAATTGAAAATTAAATCTCGTATGTAATTGAAAATTTTGTTACGTGTATTTCTCAATGTGATCCAGGTGGGGCCTGGTAATCTGTATGACAGGGCAACCTAGTTCAGATACCAGTCTCCCACAAAGGATGGTTCTATTTAATTTGTAACATTGTTAATGAGATACCTTTGTGGAAGAAAACAATAAAAAACTATTATTATTATTATTATTATATAATAAGAATCAGATGATGCAATTAAAACAGTTTTCTCCTCGAAACTCTCTTCGAAATGTCTACTTAAACATTATTTAAAATCATGCTCTGTGGTAGCGGCTACGAATACTGCCAACCTTTACTTTGCTCGTGGTTGTCGTAAAAGAGCCTCATAACGACCAAATATTATATTTCCGAGGAGGGTTGACGTCTGGCAGGCAGCCGATCATAAAACTATTGCCAATAACTTTTACAATATGTAGTATTAAAGAAGAGTATATATTGTATCGACCCCAAGTAATTAGGATAAGAGTAGGAGAATGATGATGATGATGCTCGTAAACGTCCCACTGTTGGGCTCGAGCCTCCTCCGTAATGGGAGGGAAATTGACCTACTATACCTCGCTGGTCAGACTAGTTTTTCTTCTCTTGCATAGATGTTATATGCGTTTTATATCTCTTAGTCGTCTCTTAAAATCACCTACGGGTAAGATAGAGGGTGGCGAATTGTATTCTTACTCCGTCACCACGCGGATCAAATTATACCTAATTATTCAAAATTCTTAAAACATGAATGACAACCCTATTTACAGAACATCAAATGGCTTAAATAAAATATTGGCTAAAATTTACACGCTCGCGACGTCATATAGCGATGTGGCTTTTTTTTCTTAGTTTAATATTTGATGGCACTTTTCATAGAATTAAGACATAGAATCATGAGTGTAATTTTTCTGCGTTAATCGCATCTTTAGAAAGTCCCCCGCAACACAAGAATTATTTCCTTAGTGCAAAGTGGCACCTTAAAAAAAACTCAAATAATTAATGCAATTAAAATTATATTACGTTTTAATAAATAACATTTTCTTAAACCTGTCACACCCAATTCTAGAATTGGAAGGCGATGGCATCGGTTCCTTGACCTACCGGGCAGGGTTCACGAGACTTCGTGACGTTGGTGATGTCTTCTGGTGGTTTTATCCTACGCTGCTGACAGCACCCTTAACTCGACCTCTAGTACTCTGGTTAGATGGAACAACAGGCATCCCACCTAGTCTTTTAGCCAACCTCGGAATGATTGGACCATACGATATTAATTTGGAAAGAAGAAATGGATCTTGGGTAAGTAAATTTATTTACATTATGTTTATTATAATTTTTTTATTGCTCTTGATGGCAAACGTGCAAGCAGCACACGTAATGGTGGTGGTAAAGTGTTACTACCGCCCGTGGACCTTTGCAATATCAGGTGTACAGCTAGGCCGTTGCCTGTTACGGGTTGAGAGCCCTCAGCGCTCACCCACAGTCCGTGTAAAGTTGTCATAGCCATCTGAGGCTAACAACTAAGACACACAAAAAAAAAAAAAAAGCCGTTGCCTGTCAATAAAAACGCCAAAGCCACCCAGAAAGTTGGGTCGCCGGCACATTGCCACTGCTCAGAAATTGATTTTCTGCGAGAGTGTGGAGTACTTCTGATGAACCGACCCGCGGCTTTAGAAACTGTCAACAGTGAGGTCTTACTATGTCTACTACTAAATTTATAAATTAAACACCACTTTCAATTTCTAGATCGAACAATGCAATCTATTATTCATAGACGCTCCTATTGGTATCGGCTATAGTACTCCATCCGATAGTAATAAAATCCCAACGACTGTAGATGAAAATGGTAAGTCGATTACAATTCATTGAATTATATATTTATCTTCTTCTTAGTACATATATTGAGCACAGTCATCTTGCGGTTGACAGAAATTAGCTATTAACCCGACTGCGCGACGCAAAGGAGTGGTATTGTGTTTAACAGTCTATGTATGTATGTATGTTTGTTTGTTGGTTCCTTTGAAGCACTATACTGACCAAACGCCTGAGCCGATTTTTATGATTCACACATCAATCGATTTCTCTTAATCCAGCGAGTGTCACTAAAGATATGGCGTTAGTGAAAATTCAATATGGCGACTACCTACTGGACGCCAATTAAAAAAATAAAAAACTCAACTGAGTTTTTTTTATTTTTTATTATTTATTTAATTACTGTAACATATTGGTTTTCTTCGCCAGGTTAGGCTATCTTTTATTCTTAAAAAAAAAACATTCAGCTGTATTTGCAACTCTGGTTTTTTTTTATATTGATTTTAATAGAATTCTTTTCTTTTTGCTGATGTTGGAAAATGAGTCAGCACACCTAATGGTAAGTGTTACTATCGCCCATGAACTTTTGCAATACCAGTCATACAGTTAGACTGCTGCCTACCAATGAAAAATCCAAAGCCATGCAGAAAGTTGGGCTGCCAGTTCATTCGCTCACCGAACGAAGCCCACCAGCATAATACTGCTCACACATTGATTTCCTGCGTGAGTATGGTACTACCCCGGACGGTTCAGTTCGTAACTGTAGACAGAAGACTGTCAGCAGTGTAGCCCTACCACTAAATAAATTCTAATAAGAGTTTAAAAAAACATTAAAAGAAAAACTGCATTAAAACAATATATTAATGTATCTTGTTAAATCTATTCTACGCTCTCAAATGAAAGACATAAAAAGATTAAAAAGAATATAATGTCAGCGCAATAGTTTTTTTTTTTAATTGTACCTGTTGTATAAAGATAATATCCACATATAATAGATATACTTAGGAAATTGAAAAGGTGCTATATAATATTTTACGTTTGTTAACAGTTGAACATTTACTTCTTGTTTTGGAATCATTTTACTCAGTACATGAAGAATACAAAGATACGCCATTATATATATTTGGAGAAGCTGATGGCGCGAAATCAGCGGTATTACTAGCAATTAAATTAAATGAACTGCAACAGGTAAGACACAAAACCGAAAAATTGTAATATATTGTCATCGTGTTATAAAACACAGAGTAGTCGTTTAAAACTATTTAAGAACAATTATTTTGTTTATGTTAAAAGCAACAAGATATTCTTAAAACAATGTAAATTTGAATTTCTTTCAAGATTTAACAAAGCCATCTTAAGAATTCAACTATATTAAAAACTTTTTGTTCTTAGAGTTGTAATGGATTTTAATGAATTCCACATGTTGGACATATATATATATATATATATATATATATATATATATATATATATATATATATATATATATATATATATATATATATATATATATATATATATATATATATATATATATATATATATATCTATTTTTATCTTCAAATATATCTAGAGTTTTACTGCATAAATATCTCAGAGTTCGTGAATTCGCGATATACAAACAACCATTGACTTAATGTATAAATATTAATATAAAAATTAATTATCGCTATGTTTATTTACGCCATTTTTTGTATGTGTATAAATAAATTATACACAAAAGAAGTAATTGCTTTGAGCCAGAAATATAGGATCTTTTTGATTCTGATAAAAAGTGGCATTTCAAGTCATGTTGAGTAAAACTGGGTGCTAATACTTAAAATATTATATTTTCAGTATTAATAGCTATAGTCAACTGTATATATATTATACTTTATAAAACCCTAATAAGACCTGCTGTTCTGTATGGAAAGCGACGGATGAGAGGCGACTGCATGTAGCGGAGATACGAATGTTGAGATGGATGGTTGGTGTGACGAGAATGGATAAAATAGAAATGACATGTAAAAGGAAGTTTGAAAGTTGCGCCTGTGACGGAAAAGTTAAGGAGTGAAAGGTTGACATGGTATGGTCATATGATGAGACGGGATGAAAGTAATGTTGTGAGGAAAGCTTTAAATATAAATGTTGAATATGAATATGACTTTAGTGGTAAAGGAAGACCAAAGAAAAGATGGATGGACTACATGAGGCATGACATGGATAGACAGGGAATGACTGATGCAGAGATCTGATAGAAATGTATGGAGGAAAATTACATATTGCGTCGACCCCAAGTAATTGGGATAGGAGCAAAGCGATGATGATAGTTTGCTTGCCATTACTGTTCTGTAGTCATTTCTATTGGAATAAAGTATCTTTACAATTTGTATATTTTATTTATCACGTAGGTATTTATTTTCATTCATTTTGCAGACAGAAGATAAATTCGCCAACATTCAAGGAGTTGCATTGGGCAACGGTATAATATCTCCAGCTCTAGCAATGACAAAACTAGGTTTTTATCTCGAAGAACTTGGCTATATAGATCGTAACGGCCGCACCGCAATTGAAACATTATCACAAAATACAAATAACTTAGTCAACAATGGTAACTTAGAAATAGCATTTAATAATTTTATATCACTGGGTGATTTTATTAACGAAAATGCTGGTGCTATTGCTGTTAATCTTGGATACATCGTTGAGAAACTAACACGAGAATCTTCAAATAACCGAGGTAATTTATCTTTCCTTTTCTCAACCCAGGCATAGCTATTGCACGTGTTCAAACTTCTAAGTCACGTCCAGGACATCCGTGAGCCTCCACAAATAAGAAGACAGTTCTAAAATACCTCGCGCTCCAGACTGTTTGATAGGGTTATATTTAAAGTCTTGTTTATATCCTGCAAAGAATTTCTTACTTTCCTTGGCTGTCTCTTATAACAATCAAAGACAAGAAAGGTTTACTAATACATTATATTCTTACTCGGATACTATCCCTGGCGGTTTCATGCTTATTATGAATTCGCGGTGACTCCATAGTGAAAAGATGGACGATTCACGGTAGTTTCATGTCACGGCTATTTCACTCTCTAGTTAGGGTTGTCGTACAGTGAAATCACTGTCGAAAAACAGTATATTCGTTCCGTTGCGTCACTAACTACGGATGGTAAATAAGAGTTAACTTATCGGCAGTTCTATGGTGAAAAGACCGTTTCTAATTTGTGGAAGCTTAGTATTTCTGTCGTCGATATGGCATATTTACACTGTGGAAAAATATTTTTTTCAAAGTGAACACCTCATAAATTTATAGTGATATTACTGTGGACCTACTATGGTTCGACCGTCAACTCACCATCAACTTACCTTCAACTCACCGTAAAATCACTATCTTTTCACCGTTTTTTTTTTTCAAAACAAATGATGTAATTATTTAAATACTGTTTAATTATCATTTTATAAGCTTAGTGTAGAGTTCTGAACTGTATTGACACTTCACATTAACTTTAGTAATTTGAGTTCAATTTTCAGGATAAAAAAAAATTTAAGTAAGCCCTTAAAAAAAATTTCATTTAAAAAATTATTTTTTCACTCGATAAAAAAAAAATAACACGTCACTTACCACGGTGATAGTAAATTCTAAAGAATCTATGTATATTATCAATGCAAGGCAACAGTTTATCTCAAATAACTGTTCAGAAATATATTTAAAAAATGTCAGTGTTGAAATTTTTTTGTACTCAAATTAAAGCGTTTTTTACTCAAATTAAAATATTATTTCGGGATTGAAAAGCATTCAATAGAATTAAAAATTTTAAATGCTGGTTAAATTCATTTATATTCTAAAAAAATACTCAAATTAAAATATTATTTCAGAATCAAAACGTTTTCAATAGAATTAAAAATTACAAATTGTAACGGAAAATTATCTCTTTCGTCGATAGATGGCGATGAACCATTTTCTTAAACGCGATATGCTTTTAAATATCTTCTTGCTACCTCTTGAGTTGTTTGGAACTAACTCTGAAGACTAGCTAAACTGACTGGCCCGGCTACAAAATGCTATTTTAATTCTGTTATATTCTACCACTTCTCTTCATGATTCCAGGATTAAAAAGTATTTAATATGATTATTCGTGAATATATTTTGAAACAGGATTCACAGTATTCATCAGAATTTTAAAGTATTAACTGTGAAACTTGTGAAAGGAACATGAAACAACAGTGACACGACAATGAAATGACAGTTAAACGACGGTGAAACGACCATGAAACGACGGTGAAACAACTTTGGATTCACTCCTATTTTACTGTGTCACAATAGTGCTTTGACTGTCAATTAACTATACATTTATCAACTGTTTACCATGGTTTCACTCTATAACTGCCATATAAAAGTGTCGTTTTAACCATTTTACTTAGGTCTAATATTCTAATATATACCATATTTTGACAGTTGTGAAATGAAACAAAAGCACGAATGATACACCGTGAAAACACTGTTGTAATACTAAGTTGTCACTGTTGATCATAAAGGGAACTACCGACATTTCATGGTTTTTTCACCATGACCACAAAACCGCCAGGGATAGGAAAAACGATATTTTATTGGCGAAATTCATCCATTTTTGCGTAATGTATTTTAAATATGTGTGTAACACCATAATAACTTAATCAACTATCTGTACGGCTTTTGTGGTTACGATTTACGAACGGCATTTACAGTTATGGTATCTCATCCAGTCTGTTATCAACTTTGCTGACCATCCATTACAGAACATTGGTCTCCAAAGTAAGGGTAAATTCATAATCGCGATACTTGTAAAATGGCTTGGTGCTCAAGATCTGCAGATCACAGTTCATTCAAAAAAGTGGCTAAAGAATTATATCTTGATAATCCCTCAAACATGATTCCCACTTTTACGATTACCTACCACCCGAAAATTCCTAATTTTTACCCCTGGTGATATATTGCATTTTTTACTTATCACCACATGTAATAAAATTCTCATACGTCCTTAATTAAATTTTCAGCAATAAATGTTTTATTGTTACGAAATCGAACTAGAACCTGTAAATAACCACGATTAAGACTTTTTGCGAGATTTTATTCTCTATGAATTTTCTCTCTTATTTTCATAAATGACTATTTTAATCTTATTAGTATGTAAATCACTTGTCGCAAATACTAAATATGAACAATAAATCCATCACTGTCAACACTACCTCGTAGTCTAAAATTAAATACAGAAAAAGCCATTTTTCAGAATTTTTCCTCTCCTAGTTCGTATAACTTACATACATATCATCACGCCATATCCCTTGCAGGGTAGGCAGAGAGAGCAGAGTGCCAGAGAACTCTATCTCTGCATACTTCACTCGCTTCCTCAACATTCATAATTCTCTTCATACACGCTCGCCGGTTTCGGAGACTCTTGACTCAGTACATGACCGATCTGGTCTAGGTAGGTTAGTCTCGGTCTCCCTCGGTACCTACATCCTTCCACTTTCGCATTGTATATCTTCTTAACCAGGCGTTCGTTCGGCATTCTTTCCACATGTCCGAACCATCGGAGCATTCCCTTTCGCATCTTTACACCAATACTCTCTTTCATACCTACTCGCTCTCTTACGTCGTCGTTACGAATGCGGTCGGTCAGCCTAACTCCACAGATTTTCCGCAGAGATCGCATTTCAACCGCATTTTCGTATAACTTAATTTAAACTAATTATTAAAAAACTATAACAGAAGCTAACTCCCTTCCTCAACCTATCAATATACATTTTTGGACACGGTTCGAAGATACCTAATCACTTAATCATCACTTGGCACTCGTACTTGGTGTTATAAATAATATTATAGTCAAGTACTAACGCCTGTTTTTCTACAAATCACACCCAATTCGGACAGCTAAATAAAGCTTGGCAGGCGGGTTGGCAATCACAGTACTTTACGTTATATGTGTTATATAAGTTACATTACCCAGAAAAGAGCTACTGAAAGAAAGAAAAACATTTATTTTGTTCTCGTTAAAAACTAATGAAAATAAACATAACTAAAGAAAACAACTTCTGGTATAAAATGACATTAACGAGAAACAAAAAAGGCTATTGGCTCAGCTTTGGCTATTTTATTTTCTAAAATAGCGCTGATATTCTGCTAACACCTGGTACATTATAAAGAAAATATTAAAAATATGACTAGTATAAAAGTGTCAGAGTGTGTGTGTGTATGTGCGTGACGATGCATAAATAATTTTAACATAAGTATAACAACATTGCATACATTTATTATATAAATAAAATTGGCAATATTTAATAAAATATATTTTTTTTAAGAGTATCGAAATTTCGCATTATATAAGACAGTGTAATTGTGCATTAAGTAAATGTTGTTTTCTACTGCTCCCTCTCTTGTAAAACCCTTAGCTAATTTTCATGCTTTCCACTGGCTAGTATGGTGTGGTGATAATTATATTATTATCCCACCACACAAGCGAGTTCACTATATAAGCTATAAACAGTTCTGTGAAATATTATATAATACGTAAAAGAATTATTAAAGCAAATCTATATAGATAAACTTGTAATACTTGTAGTATTGGATTTAATTTTCATTTAGTCTATGATCTTTAAGTTTTTACGTCGATAATACAAACATCATTTTATAGTTTCCTGGATTGAAACAATCTTATTTTAATTAAAAAAGAAATCAATATGATTTACTTATTATATAGCTTTTACATAATACTTTAACTTTATTTGTATTTTACAGATTACTTTGGCCAAAAAAGTT
Organism: Lymantria monacha; assembly: GCA_905163515.2. Taxonomy (NCBI): domain Eukaryota; kingdom Metazoa; phylum Arthropoda; class Insecta; order Lepidoptera; family Erebidae; genus Lymantria; species Lymantria monacha. Next base: position 7,562,395 of record LR991087.1, read on the forward strand.
ACATCCGAAACATATTCGGCAGTGATGGTATCGATCTAATGAACACCGTGGTTGCACCAGCCTTAGGAATAGACTCAAGTGTAAATTATGACGCGCATAGAGATGCTGTTCTTGAAGCTGTCAGAGGATGTTTTATGACACCATTCACAGATAAAAGTAAGTAACGTTTACTGTATTTCCGTGTGGTGACGGAGTAAGAATACAATTCACCACCCCCTATCTTACCCGTGGGTGATCGTACGAGATAGCTAAAGGAATTAAAACGGATATAACATCTATGCGAGAGAAGGAACACTCGAAACAAAATTCTATACCAACACGTCTGACCAGCGTGGTATAGTAGGTCAAATTTCCTTCTATGATATAGATATATAATAAGATGATGATGACTGTATGAGACGTCTATCATCGTTCAAATCCACTTTTTGATTGCACAGATAGCGTAGTGGTTAAGATACCGACCTTCTGTGCCAGTGCCGTGTATTCGATTCCTACGTTAAATAATACTTTGTGCGATCCGCAAAGTTTGAGTCGGGGTGTAATTTGTCTGCGTTAATTATATGTCTTTAAAGTTCTCCGCAATACAAGGATTTATTTCCTTAGTCAAAGTTAGTTGTAGTTAAAAAGAAAATGCATCGTATGATCAATAATAACATTGTCAAGAAGCACAGATCCAGCTTATTTATTAAGAGGTTGTCAGTTGATGGAGATGCACAAGCAGCTCCCTTGTCAAGGGAGTAAGAGTTAGCAATTAATGGTTTAAACTAGGGATGTGAGACTATTAGGTTTCGAATCTGGATACGGCATTTAAAATAACATTATGCCGGTTTCACTTACGGTTATTTTTAGATATTTGGGATTATCTGACAGTTTCGGATAATTTCGGTTATGAATATCGGATTTATTGATGTAAAGATGCGAAAGGGAATGCTCCGATGGTTCGGACATGTGGAAAGAATGCCGAACGAACGCCTGGTTAAGAAGATATACAATGCGAAAGTGGAAGGATGTAGGTACCGAGGGAGACCGAGACTAACCTACCTAGACCAGATCGGTCATGTACTGAGTCAAGAGTCTCCGAAACCGGCGAGCGTGTATGAAGAGAATTATGAATGTTGAGGAAGCGAGTGAAGTATGCAGAGATAGAGTTCTCTGGCACTCTGTTCTCTCTGCCTACCCTGCAAGGGATATGGCGTGATGATATGTATGTATGTATGTAATATCGGATTTTTCGATAATTGTGGAAAAGTATTAAGTTTGAAGGTTTGCCCTTTGGTTTACTGTCAGTTCAGCTGGTTGAAATAAAACTTATCGTAACGTCTTTTATAGGCTGATATTAGATAGTAAATAAAATGAAATTGTACTCTTGTTCTGTCATCACAGGGAATGCTGAATGCATGAGTTAAATTCTTTTAGTTTTTTTTTTGCGGTGTGCTATGGTGTAGTCACGCACCGCTGAATCGATCCGGGGCGACGGAAGAGACGACGCGCGACCCCATAGACCCATTCTGCAATGCGCCTCTCTTCGCCGTGCGAGCGGGCCACCGGTCTTTGACCGATCTTTGTCTTCGGTGGCCATGAGTTCAATTCTAATGCAGTATAATCCTTTGTACGGTGTAAATCGAAATTGCTGACTCCAGACATTTTTTGTGGTTCAATAATGGTAAATATATAAAGCCTCCACCACACAAAAAAATATTTCTCAGTTATCTTTAAAAACTGTTGGTAAACTAATAATTTTATATAAACAAAAATAGTACATTACTGCAGCGACCAGCAAAAGAGGCATTGATGGACGAACGTCTAAATATATCTGTAATATACGTAAGTCCATCAATTCCTAGTTGTGGCCAAGGCTTGTATAGTGCTCTTCTCAAATAATGCGCGGAAATTGAAACTAAGTAGTACTAAGTAGAACTGTTTACATGACGAACAACAAACAACATTTTTCACGTGCTAAAGGGTTCATTTGTTTTTTTTTTTCATAATCAAACGTGTTTTTTTTTCAAGCCAGTTCGAAATTTAAATAAAACTCTGATAAGTTGCCTATTTAGTTACCATATTATGAAGTGACAAATCGTTCCATTTTTAAAATACACGATAGATATAAATTTACATATACCTACATATATATTTATTTGGCCGCTAAAACACGACAGATATGGCTTTTCATACATTTTTACCGGCCGCTGCTCGCGTGTATTTGGTCAGTACAGCAATTTTGATTTATCTCGAAGAAGGTTGTCAAAATAATGCTCAAATTTCTAAGCATGTTTGAGAAAACAATATTAAACCTCACTATATTTACTTACACAAGTAAACTATATTAACTTGCGCAAGTACAATAAGTACTTAACTTATTGTGCTTCTGTAAGTTAATAATGCCTCTTTACTTACCAAAAACATTTTTTTTTTTTTTACAGTTGAATACATTCTGAATAATACGGATCTTAGTGTCTCCATATACAATGGCAATTTGGACGCGGTATCAAATACCCCAGGTATTCATTTATTATTTTCTTAATGACCATCCATCTATTAGCATCTCCATATTCACCAAAGCACAGGCCTCCGCTTTTTTTTTATTGCCTATAGTGACAAACGAGCAAGCAGCACACCTGGTGGTAAGTGTCACTGCCGCCCATGGACCTTTGCTATAACCAAGGCTATAGCTAGACCGCTGCTTACCATTACAATCCACAAACCCACTCAGTTAAGCTCGATCGTCTGCGAGAGTGTGGTACTACCCCGGATGGAACGGCCCACGCCTGTAGACAGAAAACTGACAACAGCATGATCCTACCACTATTGAAGGGATCCATCTAATCGTTACGGTTAGAACATGGTTCTGCGGCTGCAATTTCCCAGAAAAGTACTTCTTCCTGTCTTCCTGGTAATAATAAATTGTTTTCTTATCCCGTAACCACACTTAAAAAACATAATGAAATAGATTAAAAACATTAAAAATAATGGTGATATTTATATCCAGTCAATTACCTTAGTCCTCATCATCATCATTCATCACTCTCCTACTATTATCCCAATTATTTGGGGTCGATACAATATGTACTCTTTTTTCATAGTACATATTGTAAGAGTTATTGGCAATAGTTTTATGACTAGCCGCCTGCCAGACGTCAACCCTCCTTGGTAATGTAATTGTTGACCTAACGGCATCAGATCGAGTTGGCCTAGATCGTTATAAGGCTCTTAGTCGTCTTTTACGACATCCACGAGCAAAGTAAGTGTTGGTAGTATTCGTAGCCGCTACCACACAGTCCTCGTATAGCCATAAATGCAGAAAAATATTTATAATAATATTTATTTCAAATATATTATGTAATACTCGCGTAACCATTAGAAATCATTATGCAGAAAAATATTCAAAACGCATGAATGGTAACAAGAAAATTGAAGCATGGCAAATTCTAAAAATAACTTTAAACGCTCCTTGTTTTAGGACAATTAGAGTGGGTGGATAATCTTCAGTGGAGTGGACAATCTAACTTCACAAATACGAACAGAGAAACACTAGTTGTGAATCGTTTAGTGGAAGGTTATTTCCGAGTAACAAACAGGCTGAGATTTTACTGGATAAATGCTGCTGGACAATCGGTATGTAACTTTTTTTAAGAAAATATTTTTTAGAGACCTTGATTAGTGTTTTATACAGGAAGAAGTATATTAACTCCGTTGATTACACTCAATTGTTCACTACGAATTCAGTTTTTCTGTGAACATGTTAAAATTTAAAAAAAAAGAATGTCTTCGAACAAAGTCATATAGGTACTAGTATCTCAGTGTTTGTATTTTAGAGCGAACAAAATATACAAAGATATTTGGCAAGAAATATTCAATAGCAAGTATGAAGATTAAAACTGTACATGGAACAATATGCTCGCTTTATATTAATGGAATTGAAAATTGCATGGCGATTTATGTATTTCATATAATTCTACTTAAGCTTTCCGTGCTATATAATTAACTATTAAAATACAACGATTTTTTTTATTGATTATGGTGGCAAACGAGCAAGCAGCATACACATTGCCATTACTCAGACGTCGATCATCCGCGAGAGTGTGGTACTACGCCGGACGGACCGGCCCGCGGCTATAGACAGAGAACCGTCAACAGCGTAATCCTACCACTATTAAAAAATCGTACAGTTTATTATCATACAGTTGATTTTACCAAGGCACCTAAGTTTTAGATAACACTTAGGTATCCTCTCAAATCTTAGATGTTACCTAATATTTAGATATCTTTGATGAAAACCGCGCATAAATGGACATGATCTTATTAGATCATGTCCCCAACGCATAATTTTCTATAAAACCTGTTAATGAAGCACCAGCAAGAGTAGTGGAGCTTTATGGAGTTGAAATCGCCAACACTGCAACGCGTGGCGATTGTGACATTACCCTGATTATGATGGATGAAGAGAATATTCTATAACTAAATCATTTTTTTTTGCGGTGGACTATGGAGGTATTCGCTCCTGCCAAATTGGTCCGGGCCGACGGAAGAGGCGGCGCTTGACCCCATGGACCCACCCTGCAAAGCGCCTCTCTTCGCCGTGCAAGCGGGCCACCGGTACCCGATCTTTGTCTTCGGTGGCCCGCCAGACGGTTTTTACTCTCGTGGGTTCCTCTTGAGTCGATGCCCCGACAGCTTTCGCCGTCGTCCTCACGCGGTGGCCTCACTTCGAGTGACCAGACTAGTCCCCGGTCCAATCACCCAACGCCTCGGCTAATAATAACTAACCACCTGGAAAAATCCATCGCATTTTTCATTCTGTGTGAATTTTTTTTTTTTTTAATTTTGACAAATTATTTATTTACATATATGTATGTAGACAAATAAGCATAATATGACTTATCTAAGATACCGATTTTTTTTCACTAACTTAAATGTATTTTATGTTTCAGGGACCTCTTGACAACGCCATTGCTATGAACAGGATCTTGTCAATGATAACTGCGCCGGTTACATAAAATATAATATTTTTATTGATTTTATTTACATCCACTAATATAATATCTTCCTCATTCCTGTATAAAATATCCACTAATATTCAAAAATGTATACTTAATTTCAGTCTTAGAAAAACTTTAAACTCGTGCAGCACATTTTGTGTGTGGTATCTAATGGTGGTTTGCCGCAGATGGCTTTACAACTTGACCCTTGGACAATAAGCGAAGCGAGATCGCTCAAAAGCACCTGTGTGGTACGGATCTAGGTTTGGGGTATCACACATTTTTTTGTGGTAGGACCACGCTGTAACAGCCGCGGGCCGGTCCGTCCAAGGTAGTAGCACACTCTCGAAGAAGATCGACGCCTGAGTAATAGCAATGTGCTGTTGCACTTCGTTCGGTGAGCGAAAGAGCCGGAAGCCCAACTGAGGTGGGTTTGGGTCTGTATTGGTACGCAGCGGCCTAGCCTAGCTATATCCTTGGTATTGCAAAGATCCATGGGCAGTGACACTTAACATCAGGTGTGCTGTCTCCCATTGGGCTACGCGGCTGGAGAGGCCTAGACACGGTATTGTTACCGTCGAGGCCCTCCGGCCCGTACTGATGGAGTGGATGGAGCGGCGGCACGGAGTGCTCTCCTTCCGGTTGGTGCAGGTCTTGTCGGGGCACGGTTGCTTCGGCAAGTACCTGCACACGGTCGTGCGGAGGGAGTGGACTCCGTCCTGCCACCATTGCAGTAGCGACGAGGACACGGCACAACATACGCTTGAGGTATGTTCGGGCTGGGACGGGCAGCGCCGTGACCTCGTCGCTGTCATTGGTGCCGACCTGACGCTGCCGGCTATCGTGAAAGTGATGGTCGACAGCGTCAGGAATTGGGACGCGGTCGCCGCCTTCTGCGAGGCTGTCATCTCGCAGAAGGAGGCAGCGGAACGAGTCCGGGAGGATTCCCGTGACCTGGGGCGCCGCCCGCGGCCAGGGCGGCGCATGCGCGAGTATCTGCGCCTGATGCCGCCCTAACCGAGGCTTCGGGTGATCGGACCGGGGAATTGTCCGGTCACCCGACGTGAGGCCACCGCGTGAGGGCGACGCCTCGACGGCGAAAGCTGTCGGGGCGTCGACGAGAGAGGAACCCGAGAGGGTATATCGCCGGGCGGGCCACCGAAGACAAACATCGGGTACCGGTGGTCCGCTCGCACGGCGAAGAGAGGTGTTTGCAGGGTGGGTCCATGGGGTTGCGCGCCGCCTCTTCCGTCGCCCCGGGCCGATTTGCCGGGGCGCGACCACATCCATGATCCCACCTTGCGAAAAAAAAAAAAAAAGTTGTGCTGTCTGCTCGTTTGCCATCATAAGCAATAAAAAAAAGAAAAACTAAAGGTAAGCTGGGTATTATTCCCGCGTTTGTAATAAGGACTGGAAGTACACTATTTAAATATTGTGAATTAAAATTTTACATTCTCACTGAAAATAATAAACCAAAATTACTGGAGAAGAAATTAGACCAAACTACCTGAGAATTATTTCATCCTTATTAATATTATAAATACAAAAGTAACTCTGCCTGTCTGTCTGTCTGTCGCTCTTTCACGCCAAAACTACTGAACCGATCTAAATGAAATTTGGGGATCTAAATGAACTTTTTAATGCAAAAAAAGGGTTGTAAAGGGGATTAAAAGTTGTAAGGAAGTATCGTCATTTTTAAAGCCATAAGCTTAAAATTTATTTTTAGACTATTGATTAGATCTAAATAAATATAACATTAAAAAATTGTAAAAAAAAATCACCTTAAGGGGTAAAATAAAAATAGGGGATGAAAGACTTTAGAAAAGTAACCTTTTACGCGGGCTAAACCGCAGGCAGAAGCTAGTATAAATAAATACAAATTACCTACGACGAATAACTGCTACGAAGAAAGAGTTGAAGAATATTTGCTTTCTGTATTATTGAATTAACTTCCTGATAACTTACAACAAATGTACAAAACAGATTCCAAAGATATTAAATACCAACTTAAAAATTGTATACAACCAATAAGATTAACAGGTAATATTGATACATATATTGTCGTGACAACGACTTACCGTAACCCAAATAAACCCTTCGCGATTTATTTGGTACCGTTCATTATAATGAATGATAAAAATATTGGAAATAAATGGCAGATTGTTTATGTGTTATGAACCACGCGACCGTGTAGGCATTTCTCTCTAGCTAAACGAGCGCACCTAATGTAGTCACCAGTCTCGTCTAGTAAGTGTCGACGGCATCTAATTGCAGCAATTCTGGGTTATAGTTATCATTTTTGGAGTTTACTCCTTAAGAATCGATTTTCATATAAGGCGCCCGGTATGAGAAAAATTTGATGAGTAAAATCTAGTGATCGAATGACCTCGTTACGTTTTTGGTGCGCAGCCTATTCTGCGCACCTTTCACTTTCTGACGTGAGATAATACTTCACTGAACAGTTTGAATAAATGTAAATAAATAAATATATATATATATATATATATATAGGTATATATTATTTTTAGTCAAATGAGCATTTTTTGCGCCTGTTTTGATAATCGTAGGTACTTCAGGAATAAACTCCAGCCGTGCGTCGGAGCTGACACACACACTTTTTTTTTCTTGACATATTTAACATTATATTTATCATTATATGATTGCTTACGCTCCAACATATCTGATGACAATGAATTAGACCGGCTCCCTGTAACCTGTTAACCGCCCCTACCACTAAGTGGTTGTTGTAAAACGTCGCAGAATCAAAGTAGGTCCAGCAGCATCACTTCGTAAACTGTCTAATGATCAGCAGATCGATCGATCGAGGTCAATGAGTAAGTCGATATTTCTAATGAACCACGATGCTTTCATAGTTTGGCTCATAACATAACTATTCTTTGTGTTTGTCACCTGCGGCCGGGCTACACTATTCTAGTCATCATCATCATTCTCTTGTTCCCAAGCTATCCTTCTTCTCTTCTCTTTATCCTAACTACTTGGGGTTGACGCAATATGTCCTATTTTTCTATACAGCCCTATCAGACGTCATCTCTGTAGTCACTCCCTATCTATCCATGTCATGTTTCACATAGTTCACCAATCATTTCTTTGGTATTTCTTTACCTCTAAAGCCTTCAACATTCATACTTAAAACTTTCCTCGCAACATTACTTTCATCCCGTCTCATCACATGTCCGTACCAGGTCAAGCGTTCACTCCTTAACATATCCGTCACTGGTGCCACTTTCAAACATTCCCTTATACACTCATTCCTTATCTTATCCATTTTCGTCACACTGTACATCTATCTCAATATTCGCATCTCCGCTACATGCAATCATCTCTCATCCGTCGCTTTTGTAGCGCAACATGCTGATCCATACTTACATACCATATATGTAAGGGCCATCCATTAATCACATGAGGCTTGAAAGGCGGGAGAGGGGTTTGACAAAAATCATGAAATATCACATGGGGGGAGGGAGGGCATAGTAAGATATCACGTGTATTTATTTTTTCGTTAAACGCGGGCTTTCTAAACCGAAAAACGTCGTGTAGTGTGACTGTCTTGCCATTGCCAAGCAACGAACGAAATTCTCCCACGTCGCTCGGCACGCCAGTCGCCAGTTATTCTATTTTGGCGCTGAATACATATGCGAAACCCATTACCTCGTACGTTTTACATTAAAACAATGTTTAAAGTAAGTGATCTATATAAAGACCTTTTTGCAAAGTATAAAAAAGGAAAAATGACCGAGAATATAATGAGTTGTGGACTAATTCTTCGTAGGTACTAAAAATTCACGTGATGTTAGTGGGGCAGGGTAGCATAGTCTCCGCGGTCGCCGCCTTCTGCGAGGCTGTCATCTCGCAGAAGGAGGCGGCGGAACGGGCCCGGGAGGATTCCCGTGACCCGGGCCGCCGCCCGCGGCCGGGGCGGCGCAGGCGCGAGTACCTGCGCCTGATGCCGCCCTAACCGAGGCTTCGGGTGATCGGACCGGGGAATTGTCCGATCACCCGACGTGAGGCCACCGCGTGAGGACGACGCCTCGACGGCGACAGCTGTCGGGGCGTCGACAAGAGAGGAGCCCGAGAGGGCATACCGCCGAGCGGGCCACCGAAGACAAAGATCGGGTACCGGTGGCCCGCTCGCACGGCGAAGAAGAGGTGCTTGCAGGGTGGGTCAATGGGGTTGTGCGCCGCCTCTTCTGTCACCCCGGACCGATTTGGCGGGGTGCGACGTCCATAACCCACCGCAAAAAAAAAAAAAAAAAAAAAAGGGTAGCATAGTCTTAAACCTCACCACGTATCACTAAGGGGGAGGTAGGATTAAAAATGCCAAAAACAAAGATCACGTGATTAATGGACGGCCACTAAGTATAGGCCATAATAGGGTGCAGTACACGATAGACGTGAAGTTAAAAAAATAAACAATATGGGAGATTTAGTGTGAGAGGTAAGTATATGGAGAGATACATGAAAGCATTTCAAAAGACAATACAATTTTTTCCAATAATCTCAACAGAAGGATGAATCATAATTTCAACTTATATACATCCCATTGCTAGGCTCGAGCTTCCTCCAGAATGGGTAACCAGCCGGGTTGGCCACGGACGTCAAAGAATACTAGTGGTCGGCCTAATGGCGATGGGGAGAGAATACAGTGGGTTATCGGGGCCGCGGACCGCCCTTTGTTACCCTATTCGGCTTATCCAACCATAGACTGCCAAAGAAACCTATTACGTCACTTTATTTCTCGATTTTAAGTTCACAAAACCACCAACCTAATAAAAGCGAGATTTTTCTTAAGATTGAATCTTAAAAGATAGATATAGGTCATGTGATGAAACACGGACAACACAGAAGAATATAATGGAAGACTTTAGATACCTAATGATAGGCTATAGAGTTAAAGGAAGAACAAAAAAAGTTGAATGATCGCTTTAAGCATAACTTGGATAAACTGGGAATGAACACAGAAATAACATCTGATAAGGTTGTATGGAAAGTAAAGACATATTGCGTCAACCCCGAGTAATTATGGTAGGACCACGCTGATGACAGTTCTCTGTCTACAGCCGCGCGCGGGTCCGTCCGGGGTAGTACCACACTCTCGCAGAAGAACCGGAAGGCCAATTGGGTGGGTTTAGGGTTTCAATTAGTAGGCAGTGGCTTAGTTATACGCTTGGTATGGCAAAGGTCCATGGGCGACAATGACACCATCAGGTGTGCTGCTAGCTCGTTTGCCACCACATAAGCAATAAAAAAAATAGTAGTGTATTTTTAATAGTCGCTAAAAATTGAGATGAAAATAAAATAGGTACTTTAATTAAAAGTGTAAAAGAATTCTATATAGCTACTTTTGAATAATGCTAAATTTTTTTAAAAAATGTTTTCTCTTAAGAGAGCTTTAGCTTATGCTAAAAATAATTTGACTTATATTTTCATTGTAAACAAATACTCAATTGAACATATAGGAAATGCCTAGAAAACCCCTTAAATTAAATTATTCCTATTAGGAATAACTCAATTTAATAAGCCCTTCTTTTTTCCTATTGGCAATCAGCTACTTATACGAGCCCATTGTTGCTAGTATGGAGTTTTTAGTGTTTATAAATGATCATTTTATTTGAAATTATTGTCCGTCAGTAAATCAATTTGCTACCTTCAACAGTAGCATGGCCACATCGTTATCTTCAAGGAATTTTGGTGGCAAACAAAAACATACAAAAAGCACTTTTATGTCAAACTCAATACATATCAGCAGCTACTCGATATGTGATGCGCATATTATGTAAAATGGCATCAAAATTATTTAATATGACACCACAAGATACACAAGATATTAAAATTAAATATAAAGATCACCTTTTGACGCTAACACGTTCCCACCAAAGTTTTATTTGTTAAACCCACCAAGGCTTGCGTGGTTTTTGAACGTTTGCGTTAATGTCAATTTGATTTTAGGTCTGTATTCTTATTTGTCAATTCCATAAACCAGTCAACTCCTGCCGATTCCTGCAGTTTTCGTTTATCAAAACTATAAGTTTTCTTAGTTAAAAGGATTGCTATTTAGATTTTACGTTTATGCAAATAATAACTTTAGGTTGATATGTGAAAAGAACACAGATTGCCATGATTTAAAAAAAAATTCTTAATCAAGGCACCCAAAACACTTCACTGGTGAATTTAAGTGAACCCGGATAAAACAGTGCATCGAGTGTAAATATCTACAATGGCAGATATACTTGATATATTAGACATCGAACAACCAACAACTGAAATAAGCAGGGACAGTATTTTACATGGAGACAAAGCTAAGAAAAAATATGTAACAGCAAAAGCTGTAAAACGTCCAGAAGGAATGCACAGAGAAGTCTTCGCGCTGCTGTATAATGATAACAAAGATCTCCCGCCTCTTTTGCCTACGGATACTGGTAATCAAATACTTCTAATTTCAAATAAATATTTATGACTTGTCTTTTCAACTCATATAAGCTCCACTGTTGTGTACGAACTAACTACACTAAAAAGAAATTAGCCTATTCTACGATAATGATGACCAGAGTAGTTTACATTGAATTTGACTTTTGTTTCTAGTTTCCTTCTATACTGATGTTATCACTATATACTTGCTGTCTATTAAAAGAATATTTTTTATTTATTATCATACTTAAATTCTAAATGTAACTATTTATATGACAATAAGTATAAAAAGTCAGTCTGCCACCATTAACCCAGAACATATGTTGTTGATTATCAACTTAATTTTACTTAACTGTAATTGTAAAAAAGCAAATTAATTTGCAAAAAATTATTGATTGAGTCATATAGCTGAACATTTATTAGGACACAACTGGCTGACCATCTATTAACACTCCTCAGGCAACAATTACATTTTTTTACTTTGGCATTAGAAGTCTAAAGACAACATAATATACTAAAGAGACATAGTGTGTCCTGACTACTATAGAAATTTAGTAATGTGGACTGAGACACCTTTTTGATCACTGTCTATTCAAGTTAAATTAAATATACCAATCCAGATAAATCTGTCATCATATCATTCAAAATTGTGGTCTTTTGTTGTATGGGTGAATATACGCTATTTGAATTCCAGTGGTCCATAGGCAAATTTTATGTTAAACTCAATATATTATTATTTCTATATGCTTAAAAAATAAAGAATATAGTATATTATTTGGCCCACATAATCTATTCACGATAATTGTTTAATTTAAGGCATTAATAATTTAAAATAGTTATAAATGTATTCTCCTCTGGCCTCCCCATTACTAAATTATAATGGTTTTATGACCAGATACTTTAAATATGTATTCCATTGTGTTTTTTTTACACATGATCATATGCTGTTATAAACATCGAAACATATTTTATCAAGAAACACTATAAAAATATTTATTAATATAAAAAATAATAACTTATTTTCATGTCATGTTATAATAATGTCACTTCATCTGGTGAAACTCAAAGAAATAAAATTTGACTTAAAACCGCAAAGGTATGTTTTTGTCCTTGAACAACGCGCGTACAACAGTGTGAAGTCAGAAGCAAGCTAACGACGTTGAGCAAAACTCCATTAATATTGCGTCAGTTTGCGATTAACTGTAGGAAAGCGTGTTTGTGCCAGTCGTTGAAGTATTTCCTTTGGTAAGTATATGTTTTTGTATATTATCGTTACGAAATTGTATATTTGCACAATGCCATGTTTATTTTGTATAGATGTCATGTATTACTTTAAACTGTGGTCAGAAAAGCGAGTGATATTGTTTTTGTAGGTTATGTGCGATTTTGTCACTTCTCTGGCGTCACTTCTCTGGCATATTTCATACTAGAAGAAATACATGAGCGCCAGGGGAGTGACAATATTTTTTTTGTTGATATGTAATGTTTTAAGGCTTCATTTCATTTGTTTTAGATACTCGATTATCATCAGACATCATGGTGAATGTTAAAAAGAAACAAACAAGAAGGAGTGGAGGAAACAAGAGGAGGAAGAAGTTAAAAAGAAAAAAAACGTCAAGCTGAAAAATTACGCTACCAACGAATTAATAACGATCCTGTTAAAAATGCTGAATTAAAAAAGTAATAAGTGGTAAAATAGTCAAAAAGTATAAAGTGTTGAACCAAATTAATATGAACCCTATAAGACAGTCATGTACTGCGAATAAAAGTTTGTTAGATATGACACGGAAGACAAGAAACGATAAAACAAATCCGAAGTTAGAGAAAATAGTAGCAGAGTTTTTTGAAGAAGATTGCAATAGTAGATTATGCCCAGGTATAAAAGATAGCATTACAGAAAATAAAATAAAAAAACAGAAAATATTGTTACAGGACACCATGAAAAATCTACACACCAAAACTGTAAAGACTGAATTTATTTTTTATATTAAAAAATATCCAAATACTATAATTTATATATGTTTTATTTAATATTAGTCCCCTTTCTTAGCTAATAATCATTAGCCTGTCACTTCTCTGCTTTAATTTGTCACTATTCTGCCAATAGTGTCACTCCCCTGGTAACACATTTTCCTCTGGTGCTTATAAAATTAAAAAATAATGTAAAATCTTCTGGCCCTCATCATTACAAATTTAAAAATTGTGTCAAATAGAGAAATTATCAATATTGAATGGAACAGATTACATTTCTTTCAGGGACACAAAAAAATCAAATACCGTATATTCACCCGTATAACAGATTACTACATTGCAGAATAACAAAAGTAAAAAAAATAATTTAATAAAACTTTGTCTTTCTTATAAGATGAGAGCTCTGCTCTTCAAGACCTGCTCTTTTACTTATACCTTTATCGCCTATTACCTTTACACATTTAATCCCAAGATATTTTGTATCCTTGTAACTTTGTATCAAGTTTCAAGTAGGTGTATTGGTAATAACGTTTATATAATTATTTAAGGTAAAGCTTATAAACAAACAAAGGCCAAGCTTGGCATGAGAAAAGTAAGAAAATGGACTTGGGCGCCATTCACTAATCCTGCTCGCAAAGACAATTCCGTTTTTCATCACTGGAAAAGAGTCTCTGATGAATCCAAAGAGTACCCATTTGCTCAGTTTAATAAAGTAAGTCAATTTATATAATATTAAAATACAATGTAATTTATTTGCATGAACTTAAACCAATATAAAGATCTATTTCACATGTTCACTAATCATTAATATTAGTAGGCTAATTATTTGATATGACTATATCAATTGGCTATATCAAATTCATGCTATATCAATTTAGTACTCCAAGATAATTATGGTATTGTTTTTGTATGACGGCCATTATATCTGAACAGTATTCTCCGAGACAAGTTTTTTTTAATTTTTTTTTTTACCCATTTAGATACCTCTTTATATTAGGATAGAAATTAATCAACTATGTCATGTTGTTCAGATGACATTGGCATCTATTTTTACTTTCTCTTTAGCAATAAAATTTATTTACTCAGTTAAACTATATAAAACTTATACTTTGAAATAAAGTGTCACCATCATCCAGCTCTAATCCCATTTACTTGTGGGTCAATGTAACATGTATTATTATCATAAATATTGCAAATAGTTATTGGTTTTATGAACGGTTGCCTGCCAGACGTCAACCATCCTTGGGAATATAATTATTTACTTCAGGTAAATAATTAGCTATGACGAGTCATTCATCATCACCATCATGCTTTTATCTCAAGTATTCGGGGCTAATGCATTAGATACTCTTATTGCATTGTCCAAATTGCAAAGTTTTGGAAACAGTTTTATGGCTGGCGGTCTACCTAACGTCAACAATCCTTGAGAATGTAATTGTAGACTAGATGGTATCAGATGAAGTTGATGGGGTGTTGTACAGTTTTTAGTCATATTTTTCGATACCCGCAAGCAATATAAGGGCTGGAGCAAAGATAAAAGAATATAGAATGTAATGTATAGTTTATGTTGTAATAAAAAAGTTAACTAAAAAATAGTATGAATATCATTAATCATATTCTTTTTGCCATTTAGCAAGTTACAATTCCATCATACACGGAATCTGAATATAATCAATATCTCAAATCTGAAGATTGGAGTCAAGCTGAAACGGACCACTTGATAGATTTATGTCAAAGGTTTGACCTGCGTTTCATAGTCATACATGATCGCTGGGACAGGGCTGCATTTAGGGACAGAAGTGTTGAAGATTTAAAAGAAAGATACTATGGCATTTGTGCTATATTAAGTAAGGTAAGATATGATTTAGGAGTCACCAAATTGTGATCTATGTGGTATACTTGATGATGTCCAACACCTGCTGATGGACTGTGACAAATATCAGAGGTGGTGGGTTGAATTTGTACAATGTTGGATTGTTTACCATCATCCTAGCAGATCCAACATCAATTGCCGCTATAGAGATCTATAGCTATTTATGTAAGATGTTTCTATATCAAAAACTGCATCAACCTGTGTTATCGTAGAATAACATTAATGATTAAGGTACGATGGGGCTAATATATTACAATGGAATAAAAGTCCCTAAATATTATAATATAGATAAAAAAAAATAGATATGATTTATGAAATGAATAAAAATCATTAAATTTATTTTTTTTTCCTATTTTGCATCCTCAGGGAGAAATATGTCTTTGGAACTGGTTTTCATAATATGTATTCCGTTTTAGTTCGTCTCTAGAACATTTCTGCAATTTATTAAATTTGCCATATTTGTTCATTATTATGGAATTTTTTTGGTAATCTCAGGTATTACCTGTTAGTTAAATTCCATAAAATTCAGAATAGTGATAATTTACGATATGGCTAAGAAGCAATTGTTTTAACATATAGACTGATTTTAGGTAAAAACAAACCCCTGGTCAAATACAGTTACAATGGTAAATGGTGAAAAGCGTATTTATCACTATGATGCCGAGCACGAGAGGAAGCGCAAAGAACAACTAAGGAGATTATTTGACAGAACACAAGAACAGGTAAAAATGTTATATATTAACTTTAAAATTAATTTTAGTTCAATATAATTACCATATAAGTAATGCCTAATTATTTTTTCCATGGGTGTGGTGACGGAGTAAGAATACAATTCACCACCCTCTTTCTTACCCATGGGTGATCGTAAGAGACGACTAAGGGCATAATAATAAAACGCATATAGCATCTATGCAAGAAAAGGAAAACTCGAAACAAAACCCTATACCAACACGTCCGACCAGCGTGGTATAGTAGGTCAATTTTCCCTCCCATTATAGAGGAGGCTTGAGCCCAACAATGGGACATATATAAGCTAAGATTAAATATTGTTCTCCTCAACAATGATTCAGGATCAACATGACCTGTTTAGGGGAATAAGGGTCTTTAAAAATACTGCACTTGAAAAACTTTGGTTATTTTTTTATAGTACGAATGATCACGCAGGGGGTGTTAAAAAATTGCAAATATAGGGTCATGTAGTGTGGGTATGTTCCCTTATTAGGTGTGTCATATAGTGCGTATTATGAAAAAATGGAATTGTGTGATTCTCATATAGCCTGGATCCGCCCTTGCTTCAAGTTTAACATTCATATTAAGTATATATTTTTGATTCTAGATTGATGAAGAGCAAACATTACTAGCGGAACTAAAGAAAATTGAAGCTAGAAAACGTGAGAGAGAAAAGAAGACCCAAGATTTACAAAAATTGATATCTCGTGCTGATGGTGGTAATTTACCAACTGTGAATCAAGTCACTAACAACACTGAGGGAGCTAGTACTCCTAACAATGCATCTAGCATTGCTAGACGTCATGATCGCAAACTGCATAAGAAAAAACTCACAGCCCAACAAAGACCTATACGTACTGTGGAAAGTGTTGTAAGTTAATAATTAAATTAAGTATACAATTCTTAACATTTAGTGACGGAGTAAAAATACAATTCACTCTATTTCTTGACTCTGTCTTAAAAGAATAATAAATAGCATATGCAGATAATATTTATGCAAGAGAAGGAAACCTCTATAAAACCCTATACCAACCCGTCTATACATCGTGGTATAACCCACTGTGGACAAGGCTTAACATCGGGCCATACGGCGTATATGAGCTATATAATAATGATGATAATACAATTCTATGTACTAAATTTTAAATTACTATAATCTCAAAATTATGTTTAATAATATTAGTAGAGCTACACTGTTGACATTTTTCTGTGTATAGCCGCGGGCCGATCTGTCTAGGGCATCACACTCGTAAAAAATCGACGTCTGAGCAGTAGCAATGTGCTGTTGCACTTCGTACAGTGAACGTAAAAGCCAAAAAAATTTTCTGGGTGGGTTTTGGCTAGTGGACTAACTTAACAGTTACCCTTGGTATTGCAAAGGTCCATGAGCGGCAGTAACACTTAACACCAAGTGTGCCGCCTGCTCGTTTGACAACAAAAGCACTAAAATTAAAAAAATCAAAAAACCCGACTGCGTAAAAAGTCACCAAAACTTCGTAATTCTAGACGAATTCCGTAATATATTATTGAATAAATACTATTGCAGAAAATGAAATATATTTTAATAATAGAACATGACAACTGAACAGTGGGGATCCATTGAAAAATTAGATTTGCTGTCGAATAAAGGATCCCGACTGTTCAGTTGTCATGTTCTATTATTAAAATATATTTCATTTTCTGCAATAGTATTTATTCAATAATATATTACTGAATTCTTGACCACCGGATATCTAAGTGCTTGTTTTTCTCTTTTCAGTTTTTATATTATGTACGAAGTTTTGGTGACTTTTTACGCAGTCGGGTTTTTTGATTTTTTTAATAATTTTTTTTTATTTTATACTTTTTAGTTATAAATACCTAGGTAGCTATAGTTATCTTATTTATTAATAAGTAGATAAGTACCTAACTATATATAGTTTTTCGACTGAAGTTGAGTACTAAATCGTTAGAAATTGGAGATGGGCGACCGCGTAAGACATTAGATAATTTAGGTAGGACTACCTATGGTATATTGGACAATATACCTACTAGATACTTCAGTATATATCCATCCACATTCAGTTATATGAATTTTTCGTCTTTTCAACGTAAATTTCTACTGTCTAAAAAACCTATATGTGAGAAAGTTTGTTACGAAACTTTAAATCGATATAGATCCTAAACGGCCAGTCAAATCGAAAAATGTTGAGAGAAAACTAAAAATGATTTTTAAATACCTATTTAACGATATCCCACTCGATATAGTTTGTTGACTTAATTTTTTTTTATTTTCACAATATGGCGTCCAGTAGTCGCCATATTGAATTTTCAATAACGTCATATCTTTAGTGACACTCGCCGGATTAAGAGGAATCGATTGACGTGCGAATCATAAAAATCGGCTCAGGCATTTGGTATATATAGTGCTTCAAAGGAACATACAAACATACACACATAGACTGTTAAACACAATACCACTCCTTTACAGTCGGGTAAAAAATAGGGCAATTTTAATGAGTATTTATGAAATGAATAAAAATACTATCTTCCCAAAATGTAAAAATTGCATGTTTATTATATAGAATAACAAAATTAGCTTCATATAAAATGCCGAACTCCTGGTGTAAGTCACTATCTTCTTAATGAAGCCCCTCTGTATTCCTTCCATTTACCGTTGTTGAGGTCGAGGGTTACACTCATCGTGTTCATTCCTCTACCCCTCGAAAGGTGTGAGTTAACATTTCTTTCAATACATAGTTTGAGTGGTTTTATCCCCTCTAGAGGGCCACCGTCTTGGAACTACCTGTGCGCTCAGGTGACTAACCTAAGTTTTTTCGAGCCGGAGATAGTTTTGTATCACTTAGGCATTATTTTTTTATTTTCCAGACAGTGGAGTGGTCAGGCATAAAGTTTCCAGAGGCGCGTGGTGCAGGCGTCTGGCTTCGCTCTCAACGTATGAAACTACCTCCAGGAGTGGGACAGAGGAAAACCAAAGCCATAGAACAGGAGTTAAGACTGATGAATATTGGTTTGTATTTTTTTGTTTAACATATTTTCATTTCAATTACTGAAATTTAGCATTTAATATGCTTGATTATTTATAAAAACCCGATTATGAGTGAAAAATGATTGTCACAAGTGGGATTCGAACCATCACCTATTGGATGTCCGTTCCAATCGTGCTGCCACTTACACCACCCTGAACTATTGTAGAACATTCAATTCTCGTAGCGTATTATATTTTCGTCTTTTGAGGAGACGTGTGCCATCTACCCGATACGATACTACGATCAAGCATATTAAATGCTAAATTTCAATATTTTGACTAACAGAGTCGTGTCGTCGTTTAATACAATTCTAACAGCAAAGTTTGAGTATTAAGCCTGTACAATGTGTAAACAATGTCGGGTAGATGGCACAAGTCTCCTTAAAGACGAAAATATTGTATAATACGCTACGAGAATTGAATATCCTACAATAGTTCACAGTGGTATAAGTGGCAGCACGATTGGATCGGATTTGTGTGTGTGTGGGTTCGAATCCCACTTGTGACAATCATTTTCGATCGTAATCGGGTTTTTATAAAAATAATATGGCTGCAGCTACTTAAAAGCATAGAAGGCGTAGTCGAAGCAACCTATGCTAAATATATTTGTATATAGCAACCTATGCTAAATGCAATTGTATCCATTCCCATCATGGAGACTAGAGTAAGGAGTACCATCTTGTATGGGGATTAGTCAAAAAAGTGTCCACTTGTAAACAGCAAATAATTGTTCGAACACTCACCGAAATAGCGCTAGTGTAGCAAGTGGAAATGATATGAATGTAGCAGTAATAAGCAGAGTGAAGTGTGCTGAGTTACGTAGTCAACTGTGATTTGATAAATAATAACCTATGAACCTATGAAATTTGAGGCGCTCTTTTTAAAATGCTTCCACTTGCTACTATAGCGCCACCTTAATGCTCCCGTTCATTGGACACTTCTTAATACACTGAGATGGTACTCCTTACTCTAGTCTCCATGATTCCCATGCAGGATAAATATTTGTACCGTTCAGAAATGGTGGTTCTGACTTTAAATTTAATTGGTGTTCGTTAATTTTGTTTGTAAAGTATGGAAAACTTCTCATCTACACCTCACATTGGCTGAAATGAAAGACCAATATCTATCTATACTAATAAAAGGAGTCGGTTTTTTTGTTCGGTTATAGTGCGAAAACTACAGAACCTATCGGAATAATATTTGTACCATAAGATGCAACGTGTTACGGAGAAAATTTCAGTACATGATATGTTGGTGATTACTTATCCGAAATGGAGGAAAGTGGACGGGGGACAGCTTGTGTGTTATAAACGATGATCTACAGCACAGAAATGTGATCGTTATTTGCTTCAATTATTATACAATTCAACTAGTCGTAGGATCACGCTGTGGACAGTTCTCTGTCTACAACCGCGGCGGGCCGGTCCAGCCGGGGTAGTACCACACTCTCGCAAAAGATCGACGTCTGATTAATGGAAATGTCCTATTGCGCTTCGTTCGGTGAGCGAGAGCCAGAAGCCCAACTGGGGTGGGTTTAGGGTTTGTATTGGTAGGCAGCGGCCTAGCTTATACCCTTGGTATAAGCAAAGGTCCATGGTTGGCAGTGACACCTACCATCAGGTGTGCTGTATGCTCGTTTGCCGCCATAAGCAATAAAGAAAAAAACAACAATGCTTAAAAGTTATCTACCAGATATTATTTTTGATGCCGAAATTCGTTGAAGAAATGCAACCATCATAGCCCAAAACATTAACACGAAGAGTAAGATGAGCACTGAAAGGATTATGCATAGGCGATATCGCTTGATGACAACATTTAAGAAAGAAAGATTCTCAAACGACCACGTATCTGAAAACGCAGTGTAGAACGGTTCTCCCCTAGATCGACTGAGAACGTTACGAAATTTTCAGGGAACGGTTAGATGCATGTGGCGTCGATGATCTAATGAATAGATTGCACTCTATTCTAACTTATTTGTCTAGTGTTCTATTGTTTAAGAGAGTCGAGCTTGGTAGTGGGACGTATCATCATCTCAGCTCGTATATGTTCGACTATTGGGCTCGGGTCTCCTCTGTAGCGGGAGGGAAATTGACCTACTATACCCCGGGACAGACGTCTCGGTATAGACCGGTGTTGGTATAGCGGGACGTATATAATTATTAAAAAGATAAAATATTTTTTTTTTTTTTAGAAGACAACACTCGGCTCTAAAGAAACATCGCAAAGGTACTCACAACCATACAATCAACTACAAATTACACCCAAACTCAGAATAATTAGTGATCGCACAAAATATTATCCTGCGTGGAAACCATATATGTAAATGGAATGATAGGCCAGTATCTTAGCTACAATGCTATCTGTTCAGTGGAAATTTTAAAAATCACTTTTCTTTACAGACATTGCCCCAACACCTACAGAGCCAATATGTAAACATTTCAATGAGTTGCGTTCAGATCTTGCACTCGCTCTGGATTTGAAGAATGCACTGGCGTCCTGCGAATTTGAACTTCAAGCGTTAAGACATCAATATGAAGCCCTCAATCCTGGCAAGGTCTTATATTCTATTATATTTGTATACTAATATTATAAAGAATTATTATTTTACTGTAAAAATTCTACTGATTTGAACTAATAATCTATTTTTCTCGGCCTTTGTTAGCAGAAGATGAATCAGTCCGTCATTCTCCTGCTCTTATCCCGTCTTGCGGTCGACGTAATGTGTAACTCTATACTCCTACATCTTATTAATAAATAAAGTTATTGGCAATTGTTTTAACACCGGCCATCTGCCTGATGTCAATCCTCCTTGGGATTGTAATTGTTGACCAAACGGCATCAGGTGGTTGGCCCAGGTCGATACTTGACTCTTAGTCGTCTTTAACGACATCCACGAGCAAAGCAAGGGTTGATAGTATTTGAATCCATTAGATAGTGAATAACAACTGCCCCTCATGGATTTTCTGCTATACTCTAAAGGTCAGCCAAGTCGCTAAAACATGTAACACGCAAGATTCAAGATATAAATCGAATGAAATGAGGACAGAAAACAGTAGAAGCTTTGAGTCTCCAGTTGTCTCTCAATGAAGGAGAACAGTAGCAAATTGGTGCTACTTTCTTCAAGCCTATTTTCTTCAAGAGTGCTGTACAACTCTGCATATACCAGCCTATTAGTAGCTGAAGGCGATGTGAATAACAATGCGAATAAATATGTGTCACCGTTTTTCCCTTTGCTGTTACCAGACGTAGTGCGAAATAATGTAAGTGGTCAATAAATAATTCGTGTAGCAAGCCCGCGCTTGCTTGCTTGTACTGCTACAATAGACTAATTTCCCCCAATAATGAAGGTGGCTTGTCTAACAGTGAACATGGTAATGCCTAAAACAGAACACAGTGGAGAATTTTAAAACAGAAAAGGAGTTTCATTCATATATGTAATTAATTTATTTCATCTTCACTATAGTATATTGTTATGATGCCTTAGATAAGTCTCCCATCAGGCATTAAAAAGTACATTTATTACAAAAATGAAAAAAAAATGTATTTTAATTATGATTAATTACTTTACAATTCTTATGTACACGTATTAACTATACCAATTTTTATTTTTTGTTTCAGACCCTGACAATACCGCCATCTATATGCAATTCAGTAGCAGATAATGAATCTAAGCCTGTGGGTGAAATCATTGATGTAGTCGGTTCCCCGAGTGCCCTAAATGCAACAATTTAGTATTATTATCTTATAATTAATGAATAAATTAATGACAAAGTCATTGGGATTATCTTGAGGTAAATTGCAATACTAGGAATTCTGCAATAATTGTCACACCATTTCTGCAGTTAATTATTTTATCTATGAATTTAGAATCCACTTAGCAATTGACAAAGTATTAAATTCAAAATATATTAATGCTGCAGGCTCATTTTTACATATTAACAATTTTAGAAACCTAGAAACTTGATTACGAGTGAAAAATGATTGTCACACATGTGATAACAATCATTTTTCGCTCGTAATCAAGATTTTATAAATAATCAAGCATGTTTAATGCTAAATTCCAGTATATTAAACAGTTTACTTTTAAATCATTAATATAGGACAGGATCAAATATACCTTCAGCTTATATACATCCCATGCTGTGCTTCCTCCACAAGAAGAAAATTAATCTACCACACTGACCAAGGTTGTTGGTATATAAAGGTTTATTTCAAGTTTTCCTTCTCTTATATAGATTCCATATATCTCTCTTAATCATGTTATATGACACCCCTGGCAAAGCCGAGGTTAATAGTGGCCACCGAAGACGAAGATCGGTTTCTGGTGGCCCGCTCGCACGGCGAAGAGAGGCTCTTTGTAGGGTGGGTCTATGGGGGTCGCGCGCAGTCTCTTACATCGGTTCCGTCGCCCTGGACCGACTTGGCTGGGCGTGACCTCCATAGTCCAACGCAAAAAAAAATGGATGGTTAATAGTATTCTTACTTGATCACCACATGAAAAGCCACACTATCACTACTTATTATAATAACTCAGTCAAGGTTAACTCAAGTTTTTACTGGATTTCCCTCTCTCATAATGTGCTTATGTATACATCAATAAAATATATCAACATGCTTTAGACTCAGATATGATATATTATTCATTCATAGGCAGCAATTACCTTCTAATCACATTGGTCAGAATCTAGTTTGTCATCAGACCACAAAAAAATATAAAATACAAGTTGTAAGTACATGCTTTTAAATGTTTATGTGAATGTTTTAAAAATAATAATATTTGTTGTAAATTCATCAATCTACAGATCTTATGGCAAACTGTTCTAAATTGTATAATTAAATACATTAGTTTTGAGATCTTTATGTATAAATTCAGCTGTACAGCTACAACTGCTGATCAATCAATTATCTCAAATAGCAACCATTGCTGCACAAGTAAAATTAAAAACTTGGATTTTAGTCTAAAGGAATCATAGGATTGTTTTATCAACTAAGGTAAACGTTGAACCTGTTGTAATTAATGTAATTATTTCATAATTAAGTATAAGAGAATGTCCAGCGTATAAGTATTTTAATAATAAAAAATAATTACGAGTGTAACATAATTTTATTTTTTAAACCTATATAGCTCCTTTTGGTGCACCATAAGCATCAGGCATTCTCTCTATTGTATACTTATGTTCAGCGACATACATAATAGGTACACCAGGTATCTTTCTAATCCTTCTTTTTAGATCTTTGTCATTAGTGGCAACAATATAACATTTATGCTGTGTTACTCTTTGAACAATACAATCATCAGCATATGTACCCTTGTGTAGACAAGTAATCCTTTCAAAACGTGGATCTTTTATTATTCTTAATGCTACTCTGTATTTGCGTCCAAGTTTTTCTAATTCTGCCAACACACAATCTGTTATGTATGGTATACATTTAGCGTACAAACAGTCCATCATACTTTGGACAATGTCTAATTTATTTTTTATAGAAAAGTTAATGAAGTTAGTGTCAATTAATATATGATAAGGTGGACCCAATTGTGTGTTATATTGAAAAAATAGTGCTGAACTAGCTTGAGGTGCTTCTCGCATTTTGATTTCATGTGGATCTATTTTCTTCTTTTTAGGTTCAACTTTATTAGCAGTTTTGATTCTATTATCACTAAGACTGATGAGCTTTTTCATTTTCGCGAACTTTCTCTCAACAATTTTTCTAGTTTTACGTTGCTTTCCCTTAAAATGAAAACTGTTATTAGTTTTGGGACCCAATTTTTATTTTACAATTTTTGTGTGCTAACTCACCATAATTATTAGTTTTTATTTAAAATCCTTTTTTATATAAAGTTTTATATAATAAAATCCTATTAAAAACAAATAATAAAACTTTATATTGTAATTTTGAGGTTATAATCACAGATTAACATTCAACATGTACTTTTTTTTAATTTATCGATTTTTTTTTTTTTGGTTCTGTTCGTCCATTCGAACAGGCAAAGGGATCAAAGCCCATACAGCCAAGTCTTATTTAATTATTTTTCATACATTGTTCATCATTTCTTCATATTATGTAGCCTTAATAGTCATTGTCTGTCAGTAAGTCAAGTCGTTACCATTAATCGGGTGCTGATAACCTAATCAATGATTTTCTTTGGGAATTTTGGACAAATATGAAAATACACGTAAACCACTGTTATACCATATTCACTAAACTTCAGCACTTTAACTGTACCATATTGCATAAAATACCAGCAAAATTATTCAATATAACACCACAAAACACTAAAGAAATGAATATAATACAAGAGCGTGACATGACATTTCCACATTCGCGCCAAAACTCTAATTTATCGATTATCGCCTATATTGCTTCATTTTTTTGTTTCTGTTCCTCCATTCGGACAGGCAAAGGGTTCAAAGCCCATACAGCCAAGTCTTATTTAATTATTTTTCATATATCGTTCATCATTTCTTCATATTGTGTAGCCTTAATAGTCATTGGTTGCTTTCCATTTACAACACAGAGGGACTCTGCGGTACATTGTGAAACACGGCCAAACACTGTGTAAAAGAAATAGCTAGCTGTTTCATTTAAACTTTTACTGTGTTTGGCAGTGTTTCACAATGTACCGCAGAGTCCCTCTGTGTTAATTAAATGGAAAGCAACCATTGTCTGTCAATAAGTCAAGCCGTTATCATTAATCGGGCGCTGATAACCTAATCATTAATTTTCTTTGGGAATTTTTGGCAATTTTTGGCAAAATATGAAAATACACGTAAACCACTATTATACCATATTCACTACACTTCAGCATTTTAACTGTACCATATTGCATAAAATACCAGCAAAATTATTCAATATAACACTACAAAACACTAAAGAAATGAATATAATGCAAGAGCGTGACATTTCCATATTCGCGCCAAAACTCCTCGCCCTTATTATTGCATTTTATAGATATTTTTGTTTTGTTGGTCTGAGCTGGCAAAGGAAACAAATGCTATACAGCCAAATCATATAATTTTCTTTACATATTTCATATTGAATAGCCTATTAAAAGTGATTATCCATCGGTAAGTCAAAGCATTACTTTTAAACAAAGATTACGTCGTTACCTTGAAGCTGCAGGTGAGGCCTCGTCGTAACTGCAGGTCAGGCGCCAGCTGGCCGTTGACGTACCAGGCGAGCGTGGGGCTGGCGGCATGTATAATTCAAGAGCGTATCATGACATTTTCATAATCACGTCAAAACTCTTACACAGATAAATTATATTGCACAACATACATTTTTAGTAATTTATCTGTGATTAACTAAAAACTTGTTATCTTTATCTTACATACATATCATCACACCATATCCCTTGCAGGGTAGGCAGAGAGAACAGAGTGCATGAGAACTCTATCCTTGCATACTTCACTCGCTTCTTCAACATTCATAATTCTCTTCATACACGCTCGCCGGTTACGGAGACTCTTGACTCCACCTTCTTTCAGTACGTGACCAATCTGGTCTAGGTAGGCGAGTTTCGGTCTCCCCCGGTACCTACATCCTTCCACTTTTGCATTGTATATCTATATACATATATCTTTATCTTCCTTTGCTGTATTATTATGTTGGCGGCTGTTGTCGGACATATGTATATTGGCAGCTGTGATTGGCGATCAGCGACTTATACGAGTGTTTATTGCCAATATCGAGTTCACTAACGCACTCCATCAGGTTGCGCAGGCACGAGTACCTGTACCTGATGCCACCCTAGCCGAGGCTACAGGTGACTGGATAGCGAAGTAGTCCATCACTCGAGGAGAAGCCGACCAACGTGATAGTGATTCGAGATAATACCCAAACGGATAATCTACTGGACGAGACTGGAGACACTAACGACAAAGACTGGGTTCCAATGATCCGCCCACACGGTGTAGAGACCAACATACCTCGTTGCAGGGCAGTTTATGCGGTAACTCACTACTTCAACCGTCACCCGGGTGGGCCAGGTGAGGTGTGCTATATCATATATATATGTGTGTGTGTGTGTGTGGTGGTGGGTAAAAGCGATGGTGTACCTAATTGATGACAATTACTTTAAATAAAGTAATAAAATGATAAAAAGTGGCATAAAAGTCATTGTAACCTTGTCATAAAATTCCTTAAGAAATATAGTTATGATAATTTAATTACTCTGTAGTAGACATGGAATGATTGCTACTTTCATTTCATTTGGTGAAATTATCTTTTTTTTTCACTGTGATTTCGCGTGTGAAATTTCATATCCATTGATTTTTTTTGCAATGCTCTAATGTCACACAGTTTACTACACGTTTGCTATTACAAATGCAAAATGATTTATGATTAATGGCGCTACAATATGAATTAGATCATTAGCTCTTTGACGAGAACACACAGATTGCTTATATTATGTTAATTTTATAAATTAATGCTAATTTAAGTATCATTTATTAATTTCAATGACATTTTAATTAAAGAATAATTACGAAAATACAAATGAAACGAAGTCATGAATTCATACCTTCTAGATTGTCTCAAAAAGTCTATGAAATTTTTTTATACAATGGCCACTATTTTATAGGCATGAGATATACCTGCAATATTCCATACCCGGTCTGGAAGGTACGGGTATGTTAAAATACCCGGTGCAGAAACCCGGGCTCTGAATACCTATGTTTAAGGCTAAAAAAAAAAGGTCGTTAAGATAAGACATCTTAACGCCCTTATTTTTTGGGCTGGAATCTTAAACGGTCATGTAGTGCTCTTGTCTTAGTGTTTTAACGTGTTATACTAGATAATTTTAATGACATTTTATGTAATGTGATGCGATGGAAAGGCTGTGATGTAGTGATGATATTCACTATAAAAGTTCATTATAAAAGTTCATTATAAAAGTGCTTTACAACGTTTTCGTCAACAATGGCTCGTATAAGTAGCTGATTGCCTATACATAAAAAAAGAAGAAGAAACGAACTTTTTTGCGTGTGGAAAACTATGTAATATAATAACTTTGGTATATCTCTATTTCCTGCATCGCAACCATAGATATTATACTGGAAATCGCTACCACATAAACAAAATCATCATTTCTGAGTATTGAACTAAAAATGTAATATTATTAGTAAAACCAACTAAAAACAAGCTTTAATAGATAAACAAACTACAAAGTAAAACATAGAATTCATTAAATTTAAATCTAAATTGATTAACAAAGAATTATATTTTCTTGTATAAAGCGAGGGATACTTTTTAAGATATTCGTAAAATGATTCTACATCTAACAATAGTTACCGATAAAAGTTTTATAATAACTGATAATAAACATTGACACTTTTTTACAATAAAATATATTTTATATAAGAACATTTTTATCTTGGTGTATATTATATATTCACTCAAAATATAATTTGATTACCTATTGAAAATTTACATATAACGTTACATTTCTATGAAAGATGAATTATGTAAATGATGTATCCTAGCTTCGCTAGATGTCACTTGTATAAAATAAATAATTTTAGCAAAATAAAAATAATTAAAATGCTATTTATTGATTTAAAATTGATTGTAATATATTTCTGCCCCACAGTCGATACGGAGCACTATCTCGTTATTGCGAGATTTAGTGGTCTGTTCAGAAAGTGGAGGCACTGGCGAGAGCGTGTCCACTTCGGCTTGAAAGAATAAAGGTTGAAAGGTTGCAAGAAGAGTGTGTAAGAGAAAAGTATGCAGAGGGTGTCCGAGAACGGCTGACGATGGCAAGCCAGCCGCAATCGGACATTGAAGAATGCTGGAGAATATAGAAAAAGAGTATGGTAGATACAGCAAAAGAAGTATATGGAAGTTCAAAGAAGCATAGAAAAACAAATGGTGATGCATGGTGAGATGCGGAAGTGGCAGCTTCCGTAGAGAAAAAGAAGAAAGCGTGGCTGGACTATGTCTCTTCTTTGAATCTGAATGACAGTATAACTGAACAGAAGAAAGAAATATATCGCCAATGTAAGAATGACACCAAGGCCTTAGTGAAAGAGAAACGTGATAGAGCAAATATGAGTGCAGAAGATAGGCTGACTAAAAACTTCGAGGGTAACACTAAACTCTTTTGGAGGGAGGTGAAGAAGTCTCGGTGTAGTTGGTCAGCCTTCAGAATGAATAAAATAAGGTCTAAAGGTGGAGACATTCTTACACAAACACAAGACGTGTTAAGCCGATGGAGTGCATATTTTGGCGATATGTATGTGGATACTCGAGTTGGCGCCGGTGTCGCACGTGGTTTAGTAGATCAACATTCATCACCGGCGTCCTCCGATCGCATCAGTATAGATGAAGTTGAATGGGCGATAAGAAGTTTGAAAATTGGTAAGGCAGCGGGCATTGATATGGTGTCTGCCAAGATGATCAAGCTTGGTGGCTCCTGTGTCTGGGAGGCGTTCCTGTTGCTCCTCAATTTATGTTGGAGCTCGAGAATGGTTCCCGGGGACTGGAATAGCGCAGTCATCGTGACTTTATTGAAAAACAAGGGTTCACGTTATGACTGCGCAAATTACAGAGCTATAAGCTTGACCAGTTTGGCAGCAAAAGTGTATGGTAAAATTATTGAAAGGAGAATGAGGATGGTGTCCGATGGTTTACTGTGTGAGACACAAGGAGGTTTCAGGAGTGGAAGGGGATGCATGGATCAAGTGTTCTCTCTGCGCAACATTGTGGAGAAGCATCTGGCTCTAGGTCAGAGGGTTTTCTGCAGTTTTGTGGATCTGGAAAGAGCATTTGACACGGTTGTACGAAAGGAACTTTGGGACATTTTACCGGAGTATGGTATTAACGGTAAACTGCTACAGGCTGTGCAGTTCAGTTACGTGGGCTGTAGAGCCTGTGTGCGGCTGGATGATGGAATGTCGCCTTGGTTTGACGTCAATATCGGCCCTGGCGGTTTCATGCTTACGGTGAATTCGCGGTGACTCCATAGTGAAAAGATGGACGATTCACGGTAGTTTCATGTCACGGCTATTTCACTCTCTAGTTAGGATTGTCGTACAGTGAAATCACTGTCGAAAACCAGTATATTCGTTCCGTTGTGTCACTAACTACGGATGGTAAATAAGAGTTAACTTATCGGCAGTTCTATGGTGAAAAGACCGTTTCTAATTTGTGGAAGCTTAGTATTTCTGTCGTCGATATGGCATATTTACACTGTGGAAAAATATTTTTTTCAAAGTGAACACCTCATAAATTTATAGTGATATTACTGTGGACCTACTGTGGTTCGACCGTCAACTCACCATCAACTCACCTTCAACTCACCGTAAAATCACTATCTTTTCACCGTATATACTCAGTAGCTTTTTTTTCAAAACAAATGATGTAATTATTTAAATACTGTTTAATTATCATTTTATAAGCTTAGTGTAGAGTTCTGAACTGTATTGACATTTCACATTAAATTTAGTAATTTGAATTCAATTTCCAGGATAAAAATTTTTTTTAAGTAAGCCTTAAAAAATATTACATTTAAAAATTTATTTTTTCGCTCATTAAAAAAAAATAACACGTCACTTACTACGTTGATAGTAAATTCCAAAGAGTAAAGTTATTAAATTGAAAAAGAGTGGCAACTCGATGATAAAATATGCATGTATGGAAAGTGCTGCCACCCAGAGTTTAGGCGGTGAACTAAAGTTGAAGTAATATATATACATATCTACATGTGTATGTGTAATTACATAGAATTTTCTTTTACTATGAAAGCTACCCTGAAATATAAAAAAAAAACATATCAGCTGATAATTAAACAATAATAATATCAGCCTAACATTGAAACTTGAGATAATTTTCAGCAAAATATCAATAACCGAAAATAGATCGATGACAATAAGTACCTACGCTAGGAACAAAAAATAACAATTCTTAGTTGTCAAACGTTTGACAGGCAGGACAAAATGGCAGCAGTTAAGTTTGTACAACCAATCTGTAGGCGGCGCGACGGTCAGTAAAAATAAGTAATGTTTTAAGTGTGCCCCCCCAGGTAAATTCTAAAGAATCTATGTATATTATCAATGCAAGGCAACAGTTTATCTCAAATAACTGTTCAGAAATATATTTAAAAAATGTCAGTATTGAATTTTTTTTGTACTCAAATTAAAACGTTTTTTACTCAAATTAAAATATTATTTCGGGATTGAAAAGTATTCAATAGAATTAAAAATTTTAAATGCTGGTTAAATTCATTTATATTCTAAAAAAATACTCAAATTAAAATATTATTTCAGAATCAAAACGTTTTTAATAGAATTAAAAATTACAAATTGTAACGGAAAATTATCTCTTTCGTCGATAGATGGCGATCAACCATTTTCTTAAACGCGATATGCTTTCAAATATCTTCTTGCTACCTCTTGAGTTGTTTGGATCTAACCCTGAAGACTAGCTAAACTGACTGGCCCGGCTACAAAATGCTATTATAATTCTGTTATATTCTACCACTTCTCTTCATGATTCCAGGATTAAAAAGTATTTAATATGATTAATCGTGAATTTTGAAACAGGATTCACAGAGTATTCATCAGAATTTTAAAGTATTAACTGTGAAAGGAACATGAAACAACAGTGACACGACAATGAGATGACAGTTAAACGACGGTGAAACGACCATGAAACGACGGTGAAACAACTTTGGATTCACTCCTATTTTACTGTGTCACAATAGTGCTTTGACTGTCAATTAACTATACATTTATCAACTGTTTACCATGGTTTCACTCTATAGCTGCCCTATAAAAGTGTCGTTTTAACCATTTTACTTAGGTCTAATATTCTAATATATACCATATTTTGACAGTTGTGAAATGAAACAAAAGCACGAATGATACACCGTGAAAACACTGTTGTAATACTAAGTTGTCACTGTTGATCATAAAGGGAACTACCGACATTTCATGGTTTTTTCACCGTGACCACAAAACCACCAGGGGGCGTTAAACAGGGGTGGGTTCTGTCAGCCAGGCTGTTTATCATATATCTGGATAAATGTCTCCAAAGGTTGAACGATATGAATGTGGGAGTCCAGATGGGTGACTCAGTGGTCTCTGCTCTGCTTTGTGCAGATGATGCAGTCCTGCTGGCACAGTCAGCGACTGACCTGCAGACCCTAGTCGACACAATGACAGAAGATTCTAAGAAAAGGGGTCTACGCGTAAATGTGAGCAAAACCAAAATAATGGTCTTTGAAAGAGATGAAGCCAGAACCGATGTAAGACTAACAATAGGTAATGATGTACTAGAGGAAGTGTATGAATTTGTATATCTTGGATGTGGATTTAGCCGAGATGGAAGGTACACCACTGATATAGAGCGAAGAGTGAATGCGGGAAATAGAGTGAACGGAGCGTTGGGGCAACTTCTCGGCAGCCACCACCTCAGCCAGAAGGCACGTGTAGCAATACATAACGCAGTGCTTGTCCCAACATTACTGTATGGAAGCGAGAGTTGGGAGTATATATATATATATATATATATAACTCTGGTTGATGTACAAGTATGGGTATTTACG
Source organism: Lymantria monacha (assembly GCA_905163515.2). Lineage (NCBI taxonomy): Eukaryota > Metazoa > Arthropoda > Insecta > Lepidoptera > Erebidae > Lymantria > Lymantria monacha. Next base: position 7,594,947 of record LR991087.1, read on the forward strand.
GGTATATGGTAGTACGGGTATGGGTATTTACGGGTATATACGTTCAGGTATGGATAATTTAAGTATTATTCATTAAATTTTTCTAACTTCCATTTTTGTATAGTTTTTTAAGTAAAAATTATTTAGTCGTTTTTAAAGGATAATAGCATTTTGATAGAGCAGAGATGCACTCTAGTAAAAAGAAAATTCCAGCAATCAAATGTAGCATGCTTGCATGCGAGAGTTGACCTTTATATGATTACTTGGATGAAAATGCATTTCTTAATACGAGACCATGGGCTGGTCCGAGAAAGAGGGGGGAGGGGGAGGGGGAATATATTGTTCGACATGATCGTAGTAACAGGAATTAATGACCGCTTCAAGATGTCCTCGTCGTGCTTTTACTCTATGAAGTGAGTAGTATACCGCTGCGTAATATTCAATACCTGATGATGGAGTGGGAACGTGATTATAAATGTTACCCATTTAAATTATTGTTATTTACTTGGGTGTAATTCATCTGCCTTAATTATATTTGTAAAGTCCCCCACAATACAAGGATTATTGCCTAAGTGCAGGGAGTGTCTTCTTAAAAACAAAAACAAACAAAAAGTATTTTCCTACGTAGGAATCGAACCCACAACCCACTCACCGGCACGTAGATCGGTACCTTACACCACCACGCCATCGTACGTTAGAATGGATGCACGATTGGGTGGTCTCGTTAACATTCGAGGATTTTCGTAGTTCGTTCGTATACTAAATGGCCCGTGGTTATTGTAGGACGCGGCATCCACGGCGCGCGGGGAAGGTTTCGCACGGGGAGGCAGCGCGCGGGGAGGTGCGTTGGCACGCGATTCTAACAGGTGCGAGCGGGGCCATACTCGCAATACCTATCGGGTATCTGCCCTACATACCGGGTGCGCATACTGCCAACTTCATATCGGGTGTCTAGACCTGTACCAGTATATACGCCTCACCCCTACTATTTTAAGTATTATACAAAAACCGGACATCAGTGAGGACGATGACTGGCTGACTTTGCATCCGATTATTTTTATACTGTAACGGTTAGATGACGATGACGAGTAATAGGTGTGACGTATGGAAAATCATGTCATATGATTTTAAGGCGAGTAACAAGTGTGACGTATGAAAAACATTTTAATATGATTTTTCACTTGCTACTTGTGAATTATGCCATGCTTACTCTGTAGTAGAGATGCGAAAAACGGCTCACTGAAAAGAAAAGAGAGATATAGCTCTTTTGATCAAAAGAGCTATAGCACTCTTTTAGCTCTTTAGTTCATTTAGCTCATATATATCTTGAGTTCATTTAGCTCATCAAAAGAGCTAGCTCTTTTATTGAGTTAGCTCATTTCATTTCAACTCGTTCACGGCTCTAACTCTTTTGAATAGTTCAAACTCTGAACTACGCGATCATTAAGCGATAAGCTTGATATGCATGAGCATGTAAATTTTGATTGGTGATCACAGGATTAGATATAAAATATATTTATATAAAAAAATAAATAAAATTGAAAGGTCTGTTTGTAATTGAAATGGTTAAAAACAGCTTTTCACTAAATACATATGGGCTGACATAATCGACTGCGTCCAGTGACAGCTTACACTGATAATTATTATTATTATTGAATATTGTTACTCAAAGATGAATATTATTTTTTTAAATATAACTTTTTATTTTCAAACATTTTTTCTTTGTTGAACATATAACGTTTAGGCTCGCAATAGTCACAATGCATATCGGTGCCCAATACCTACTTTTACTGTTCGGCGGTGATCGGCATATATCGGGCACTTTCGGTCGTCGACTGCTCACACGACATGACGACGCGAGTAAAAGAGTCGATTGAACTATTAACTGAGCTAATAGTGAGCTAGATTGAAATCAAAGAGCTAGTTCTTTTGTATCTCTCATTCAGGAGCTACCCAAGTCTACTCTGTACTGTAGTAGGTATCTACATGCCACTTGAGATTTCATATTTCAGTTCGAAAAAATGTCTTCGAATTTAACAGGGCTAGAACTACTCCAATTGGGAGATGAAGGAAGGATAAAACCGACATTAAATAAATATTGGCCTCAAGTGGTTGGAATTACTCTCGGTGTAGCAGGCGCAGCATTTCTCAATTATCAAACGAGACGTCCTGCCTTTAGTGGTTAGTTATAATTACATAATAACATTGTAAACATATCAATACCAACAGGCAAATATACGATAATTTTATATAATAAACACCTTTTAATGTGATTTAATGCGGAATATGTAAAATAGAAGTTGAAATTTTAATGGCAAATCTTGTTTTGTTTTTAAGGCATTCAAAAGCATGCTATTGGTGCTGTAAGTCTTACTGCTATTCTCCAATTCGTACAAAATAAAAGAGATAATTACTTAGCAGAAAAAGATGCTGTGCTTAGACACTATATTGAATTACACCCAGAAGATTTCATTGAACCTGGTAAGATTTGTTTTATTTATGATTTGTGACATATAAATACAATTACAGTAGCTTAGTTATGATAAATAGTCTCGGAGTAAGCAGATTAGGTTTCAGCTTAGTAATCAATATCTACTCCTAATTTTGATTGTAATCATAAGAAAATTTCCTCAGAAGACAAGAAAAAAAATAATGCAGTTTTTTTTCATGATATTAATTAATCATTGTAAAATGTAATAGAATTATTAATGAAACAGTGAAATGATCACATATTAAATAAATTTATTTACACATAAGTACAATGAAATTAAATGCCCTATGTAATATTTGTAAAGTAATTAGAAAATAAAAAGGAAATTTCCTACCAATAAATTTCTCTTGCATGGTGGTAACATTAAAATCCTACTAATATAAATGTGAAAGATTTTGAAGATGTTAGGATGTTTATTATTCAGTCACGCATAAACCATTGAGAAGACTTAGATGAAAATTGGCACATAGATAGAAACAAATTAACACATAGGATACTTTTTATCCCAGTAATGTGTTCCCTTGGGATAACAGTTCAATATGAAAAAAGTTACCTTTTACAGGCAAAGCCAAATCAGCTAATTATATCTAAAATTAAAAATTGTTAAATATTTTTCTACTTATAACTTCTTTAGTATTCATTTTATTAGTTTTATTGTGGGATATAATCAGACTACTGTTCCACCAATATTTCTCTGACTGACTCATGAAGATTGATGAATGATTGATGCTCCATTATTATTATAATTTCTAGAGTTTATGCCTATGTGTTGACTAAGCAACTGTAAGAGTCTTACTATAGGTTTATTTTATTCTTTTGAGTATTCAATGAGAAATAGACTGAATCATGTGAGATTACAATGGTAATTGTTAATCTAGTTTTCTGGCACTATAGAGTGTTATGGATTTGGCTGTGCTGAAAAGTCAGCTTCCGAATCTTCTCTTTACCCCTAATTTAACCGTAGGAAATTAAATACATTGAACTGCTCCATTCCTATTTTATTATATTTATCATCTGAAATCCACTTTACGAGAAGGCGATCAGGCAGCTAAAGGTGTGTGTGATGATGTCTGAAACATCCATCATTGATTGTGCTGAATGATATTTCTCTAATGTTCCATTAGTGGTGGGCCCTCTATCAATTTTATTTGCCACTACTATTCAGCAATAACATTTGATGTCGACATCTTTGGCGATAGTATAATTTCAGCACTTTTTAAGTGTATTTTGTTTTTGAGAGATCACAATGTGGTAATAAGTTAAGAATACTAGGTGTCACCATTATTTATTTCTCCCCTGGGAGTCGAAAAACTTGGGTTTGGCTTAGAGATCAATATAATGGGCAACAGCATCCTCGTAACCCTGATAAAGAATGCCTACCCGCCTGCCAAGTGCAACCATTATGGCATTTTCTCTTGGAGAATGAATGTTTTATGTTCTACAATGAATCCGATGATTATGAGACATATACTTTATGTTAATTTTATTTTTGAACAAAAAGAAAGGTTATTCAAATATTCACATATGTAAAGATTTTATTTTAAATAACAATTAATGTTTTTTTCAGAGCGCAAAAAGATTGGCGATATACTGGAACCTTGGATCCCCATTCGTTAAACATTATTATTTAGTATCTACTGTAATTAGAAAATGAATTATCAAATGTTTGTTTTAATAAGGCAATTATGTCTCAAGTGATATTGCAAATAAAACTCTTAACATAGAGAAAACCTATAAGTCATTTTCTTATTTTACAAACCTGAGGACTTAGAATAAAAACACAGAAGGAGAATAGTTTGGTGCTTTAAAATTTGAAAAAGTCCAAATCAGTCGAAAAAAGCCCAAAAATCCTGTTAGTGTGCAAGCAATTACACGAGTATACACACACTACTACAAAATGGAACACAATGACCTTAAAAACTCCAGAGCGGGGTGGCGTAGGGAGACATTTCTGTCACCAATTTAGTGGCACACATCTTATGTGTGGAATAGGTTTCTATGTGTTAATATTCTAAACAATATATATAAACTTAATAAATAAAAATGTAGGATAAAATTTATCAACCAATACCTACTGTAGTGGTTAGAGAAAACCTCTGTAATAACGATGGCTTGTAAGTCAAACAGCTTAATACTGCCCTTAGAATAATGACACATGGAAACCAATTCCGCGCAGAAAATTTGAAGCAACTAAATTGAAGCCAGAAATGGCTCCCTACGTCAGCCCGTTTCGTAGTGTATAAGGTTACTTACTGTGCTCTAAACGCATCTCTTAGAAAATAAATAAATAGGACGGTTTCTACATTTAACTGGTATCCAAAATATCTGAAAAACATATAAAGTGTATTAATTAACATCACTATTCACAGGTAAACTTTTAACATATTGTATTATTCCAACGATTTATGTTAATAAACAAACAACTTTCTTTCATAATCTGTAAATGCTCAGTATAGAGCACGAGAATGTCTAAGAAATAATACATTTCGTTGTCCCAGGTTTTAGAAAAACTACATTTTCGTGGCCGCCCCTTTTGTACTTTGGCAATACTAGGGGTATATAATTAAACCGCTGCCTACCAACCAAAACCCACCTAAGTTGGGGTTCCACCTCTCACCGAACCAAGCACAACAGTAGGTACATTGTCATTTGCTTAGACGTTTATTTTCTGCGGGAATGTAGCACTACCCCGGATGGACCGGCCCTTTTTTTTTTTTTTATTGGTGGGCTATGGATGCGTCTCGCTCCGCCGAATCGGTCCGGGGTGACGGAAAGGCGGCACGTGACCCCATAGACCCACCGTAAAATCCTCTCGCTTCGCCGTGCGAGCGAGCCACCGGTACACCCCGGATGGACCGGCCCTCGGCTGTGGACAGAAAATAGTCAACAGGGCCACATTTTTACTACTACATGATCATTAAGAATTTCGTCCTTCGATCGAACATAGCTTGTGTACAGAATTTAATAGCAAAATAAACGAAATAAAACACTTATTTAATACTGTATATATTTTATTGTGTATTGCTGCAAAAGTTATGTATTGACAAAACTCTTTAAATGTGTATTGTCATGACTTTTATGCCTTTGCATATAGTGCTGAGCTAATTCTGAAACATATTCAAATCCTTCTCTGCATAATTCACAGTTATGCGTGCCAAACACTTTACTTGGATATAATTGAAAAATTTCTTTGGTACTTTTATGTTCGTAGTTTATTAATGTCTGATTAGTTTCAGGTAACACTGGTAGGTTCGTTAGAGGTTTCTCATTAATTAAATGTGACATTAAATGACCCACATCTTTCATTTCAGGTGGTTCCTTACCAACATCAATACCGATAATATCTATATTACCATTATTATTGAAGCCTTCATTTTGCATTTTTGGATTCTGATGGATTATTGGGTGTTTCTTCAATTTGTGTAGCTTCTAAAATTTTAAATAAAAATATATTTAGAGGACACAACGTAAACTATATTGCACGCCCCGTAAGCGAAGCGTTGAGGTGATGTTCTACTCCCGATATATGAAAATCAAGGATTCAAAATTAAAAAATGACTGTTTTTCTCACACTGCACTTATAGGATAATTTTATCGTACATATATGAAATAAAATTACTTTTATGGATTATATATTACACATTATATTTTATTTTTTATTATCATAAATCAAATGTTTAATATAACTGATCATAAACAATATAAATATTTTTTCATATAGAATCATTTTCTTTTTGTACTGGCAATAAACTTGTATTAAAATGTGGGTCAAACTTTTTAATAATTGATACTGTAGCGGGTAGATATAAATTTCTGTAATAACGATGACTTTTGGACGTAAGACACCGTAGTCCTCCCGTGACCATGATCACTGTAAAGTGTTCGAAACGTCGGGAAATTAAAAATCAAATATAAACGCGATAGAATCCGTAAAAGTAGTTTTATTTCAAATGTGTAATACTCGCGTAAACATTAGAAATCTTTATAATACCTATGTTAAGAAAAAACATTCGTTTAAACGTATTTTTTATTTATAAAAAGCAATTATTTTTGGGATATTTTGGATGTTCCCAAAGGCACTTTTGGGATATTTTGGATGATCACAAAGGAAATAATGCGATAATCAGATGTATGCAGTCAATTGACTAAACATAGCATTGTCCTGATGATGGCACAGTAGTTAAGATATTGGAAACTGTTGTCTTTTGCAACACTCACGAGCTATGTAAGAGTAGGTAATATTCTTAGCCAACATAAGAAATAAAACTTTTTTTGTCAGGGAAGATTGCATAAACATATAATTATTCGACACAAATTACACCAAGACTTGATGTAATCATTTGTGAATTACACAAAGAATTATCCTACATGGGAATCGAACCCATGACGCTCTCGACTATGCACCAAAGATTATTAAGGCAACTAGCTCATGTCATTATAATGCCCGTTTAAGGACTCAATATATATTCCGCTCGGATGCATGAATTTTTCGCTCGCCATGAATATTAGCTTAAAATGTGTTTCACTGCCAGGGTAAAAAATTCAAAATATTTTTAATCTCAATCTATTGAGGGTAAAGATTTCAAAATATTTTTAATCTCAAATCTATTGATGGTAATAATTTCAAAATATTTTAATCTCAATATATTGAGGGTAATAATTTCAAAATATTTTTGATCTCGAATCTATTGAGGGTAATAATTTCAAAATATTTTTAATCTCAATATATTGAGGGTAATAATTTCAAAATATTTATAATCTCAAAACCCACAACTCTAGCACGGAAGGTATCTTAACCATTACACCATCTGTGCACTCGAATTAACTTATTGGCCAACTAATCAATTTTGTTTTCCTGTCTTAAGTTTTGCTTAAGAGGGAAGTGAAATCATTCTTTCCAACTCTCTTTAACGTTTTCTAATTAAATTTGTTGCATGTCCCAAAACAATTAAAATCACCCCCGGGGACTGACTGAGAACTAAACCTCGGCGTCATTTATGGAGATCTCGGCGTCATTTATGGAGATCATTGTGAATCCTGGCTTATAGGAGTTACAATGGTGGGATTGGTCCAATTTAAAAATAAAAAAAAAACTAAATATAATTTAGTACTTACAAGATCTCTTGCGTAAACATATGCAGTTGTACATAAATCACATTTGAAATTTCTAATGCCTCTATGTTTGTTCATATGTCTTGTTAACTCACTCGAAGTAATAAATGACTTATTACACAAATTGCACACCTAAAAATCATATATATCAAATTAAAAAATATATCATCACCATTTCAGCCCATATACTTCCCACTGCAGGGCTCGAACCTCTTCCAGAATTGAAGGTAAATTGACCTACTATATTAAGTTGGTCAGGTAGCTATAGTCTTATTTACGATTTTTTCTTTTGCATAGATGTTATATGATTCTTATATTTCTTAGCCGTATAGCCTTACAATATCCACGGGCAAGATATTCGGTTGTAAGTTGTATTCTTACTCCGTCACCAAACGGAAAAAACTCAACATATCTTTATAATATTATACAAATTTCAAGTGTTGACGGATAAGGGGCCGTTCAAGTATTACGTAAGCAGATTTATTACAATTATTAACCAATCGGTCCAGCCGTTTTAGAGATTATCCGGAACAAGATACGAAGATACAATTTTTCTATGATAACAAGCATAGAAAAATTTTAAAAATAGATTTTAACACTTAAATTTATATTTATATTATATTTATATGTGGCTGATTCTCAAAAAAAAATCGAAATTGATGTCCTTGATATTTTTTATAAACCAGAATCGTGAATTATGAAAAGTTGTTTTTTTTTAATAAAACGACGTACTATATCTACGAATGTATGAAACAAATTTATTTTTTATATGATAAACAACAAAAACATGTCCAAGAAAGTACCCTGAAAATCATTCCCTCACTATGTCCCAAGCGCTAAATTTGAAGATAATCATTAACTTAAAACATAAAATTCCTAACAAATTGTTTATTATCATATTTTTTATTTATATAGAATAGTATTGAATATACCTATATGAGTTCATAGTTTCATAAATGCGAATGGAAATATTTTTAAATATAATTCAAAATTTGTCCATAAAAAAGTATCATTCCCTCACCGTTTTGTAACAGTGTGATTGGAGCAATACTCCAAAGCCTACCAAGTCCCACCTTATTTTTTTTTTTAGTTGGCAACACTGCCCTTGAGAACATACACTAGAGTGGACAATTGAAGAAAGGATGTTTTCTTAAAATCAATTTGACAATAAGTTTTTTGATTATTACATTTTTAATGTCATTTCCTCATGTAACGTTATCAAAAGATAAGCATTTTTTTTTAATAATCATAACATTTTTATATGTTTTCGGTAGTAATAAAGTAATGTTTACAATTCGTAAGAAAGTAAGGTTATGTTCCTAAGTTTGTAGCAATTTTGTTTCGTTTTGTCATTCCCTCATAAAAAAAATTAATGAGGAAAGGAGGAGGAATTATTTTCTAATAAATATAGAATACTTTGACAAAAAGTTTGTTGAATATTACATTTTTAATGTCATTATCTCATGTAATGTTATTAAAAGGTAAGCATTTTTTTATTTAATAATCATAGCATATTTTTATATTCTATATATATTTTTTATATTCAATTCAAACTCAAAACAGTTGGGGACCACTATAATATTTTCCTCAAACAAGACATATACTACAACTTGAGCAAAAAAAATTCGATCACGAGTTAAAAAAAAACTGATCAACTCGATAAAGCCATTTTCGACTTTTTTTGAAAATCAGCCATGTATAGATGCATGCAACTCACATGATCCCTTTGTCCCGTGTGTATTTTAAGATGAGCATGAAGATTGCCTTGAGCGGAGAATGTTTTGCTGCAAGAATGAAAATACTTCTCCATAATTATATTCTAATATATGAGGCAAAAGATAATAAATAAATAAGAATGTTAAAAAGCTTAACGGAAGTACAGTCAGAACAGACGATCCTTCCGTGACCATGAAACGCTGTGGTGTTCGAAACGTCAGGAAATTAAAAATCAATTATAAACGCGATGGAATCCGTAAAAATAGTTTTTAGTATTTCAAATGTGTAATACTCGCGTAAATATCAGAAATCAATAGGTACTTAAGAATGTTAAACGATCTTCTAATAAAAAAACTTCTAGATTATCTACAGAACTTGGCACCTATTTAGTTCTGAAGACTCACAATGATTATTAATGTTGTACTAAGAAGATATTATAGTAATTACTAGCTGAGCTGGCCACGCGTAGCTGTGGCTAAGGTAGCCTCAGTAACGCGCGGTGGTTATGCTAATAAATTTTAGCTTATATGAAACGTTTGTATGTTTAACATAGCGCCATCTATTAAATACTCACTCAACCCAGTCAACAGATACCGCCATCTGTTAGAATCGTTTGGAGATAACAGATAATTGTATCTGTCAAATAATGGACAAATAATTTGCAATAAAATAATATTGCGACTATAAATTGAGAGATGGAAGCTATCCTATTTTTTAAGTTGGATCAAACTACACATTCTGTGCAAATTTGATTTAAATCGGATAAGTACTTTATAGACATGTGTAAGTAAAGCAAGTGATGCATCACACGTAATATTACCCGACCGCGTACTGTCATATTACACATTACGCGACTAAACATCACATCATATTAAACATCACACATCATATTAAACATCACACATCATATTAAACATCACACATCACATTAAACATGACGCGAACACCCGTGTACTGTTCTGCATTTCTGCAATGTTCAGTAATTTGGTAATGGTCATCTATCTTTCAAACGCGCCGTATGTGTTTTGAGAGAGTGAGAGGGATAGAACGACCGGACCGCGCTGCGCCGGCGGTCGATAAATATTTATTTTGAGCTTTATTTTCAGAGAATTAAGACTTATATTGAATGAAATGTCATGTGTGATGTTTGAAGTGATGGTAAAATGTAATATTACTCGGCACGAAATGTAATGCCATATAACATTACTTCGCGAAGTACTGTTTCGCGCATGTCTAGTACTTTAGGAGCCCATTGCGGACAAACAACGTGACGCGTAATTTATATATATTAAGATTTATTAATGTTGTACTAGCTATAGGTACCCTTAGCAAAGGTCCATGGACGGCAGTAACACTTACCATCAAATGTGCTGTCTGCTCGTTTGCCACCATAAGTCATAAAAAAAAGAATTCATTAACAAAAAAACTATGCATTACCTGCAAATTTCACATTGAAATGGTTTCTCTCCAGTGTGGATCCGTAAATGTATTGTGAGATTGTGCTTCTGAGTGAATCGCCTCGGACAATACATACAAGTATAAGGTTTATCACCAGTGTGGGTTCTACAAACAAAGCAATATTGCTATAATTCCAATTTATTTTATTTATATAATAACATTATTCAGCTACTCTTTTCTCAATTACTTGATGTCGTGCCGAACTATTGCCAATAACTTTTACAATAGTCCGAGAGTTGGCAACAATTTATAGGTAGGTATTTGAGGTAAGCTGAAAACTTGTCACATACCCCTCCTATTATAACCCAATACTGAATAGCAGACCTGGCTGGTGAGTAGCGGGGCTAAGTCACTCCCTGAACTTTTTAAAATATTATTTCTTTTTTCCCAAAAATATATTTGAGGCAATATGCAATTTTTATATGTTGCAATATAATGTTTAATGAATAGGCAAACAAAATAGGCAACATCGCCCAAAGGCTTCCTCCGTCCGCCTTGGCCATTACTGGCTGAGGCTCTGGTGGAGGTCTACCGGATCCGCGTTGCGGCGCGGGCTTACGACGAACAAGTCTCCGTAAGGGGACTGGGCAGTGTATTGGTGGTGGTCTGAAGGGGAGTCGTCCAGCGGTGGAGAGAAGAACTGGAGTCGCCCGAAGCAGGGCGGGGGACTGCAGAGGCGGTTGCGCCGCAATCACAGCTGGATCAACAGAAGGCACAGTAGCCTAAGCTTCAGGGTGGTGCAGGTGCTTACCGGAAACGGGGTCTTCGGTATGTACTTGCGCAGAATTGGAAGAGAATAGGCCCCAGGGTTTCTTGAGTGTGGACACACTGGAGGTATGCCCCGCCTGGGGGCTCCAGCGCCATGTCCTCTTGGCGGTCATTGGAGGAGACCTGTCGCTGTCAACTATCATCTCGAAGATGCTCGACAGTGACAGGTGCTAGTCATCGATGGCCTTCTTCTGCGAGGAGGTCATCCCCAAATAGGAGGCCGCGGAGCGGGAACTCGGGATAATTGCGTTCGCAGACTCGCTTCGCCGATGGCGCCCAGAGAGGAGGAGGCGTCGATATGCGCACCTCCTACCACCGCCTTGAATGACGACAGGACGTGGCCAGACAGCCAAACATTGGGGCGTCGGAGCTCGAATGTCAGTAGACGATCTCTCCGGCATCCTGTAAAAGTGCGGAAGGGGCCGCTATTGTTTTAGTGGGTATTCCGGTCGGGCAGCTGGCCGTTGAGTCCCACACTCCTCCTCGTCTATCACCGGCGAGGGATAACGCATAAATGCGTTTCCACAGCGAGAAAAGAAAATAAGTTCCCCCCGTGGGGAATGGACCTCGGCTTATAACAAAGTGGGCGTGCCACGGATTAATGACTTTGGGCGACGCGATTTCGCACCTCGATGGCGAGGACTAAACCGCAGCGAATTATGTGTTATGGCCTAGCGGGCCTTGTTAGGTCTTAGTTGAGCGAGTGTGATGGCATCGTCGTCTTCGTCAATCAAGTGCGGACGTCGGATTTTTGAGATAGGGGAGGGCGTATAGGAAGATGCCTCAACCATTAGAGGTTTGAGGTGTGTCATGGCAGAGTCAAAGTAGCTCCGAGAGCACTGTTTCACCAATTGCCTGACGGTCGGCAGTTCGAGGGCGATGTGTCAGAGACAGATATAGGGTACCTTTTTATCAGAAATAAAGTATGTATAATTAGCGTGAAACAGGAAAATAGACAAAATTTCCTTTAGAAAGAAAGAAAGCAAATATTTTATTTAGTGACAGAAACTAAGAAACGTATGGAAAGCATCGATTTAAAATTAAAATATAACATGTTACATTAATTTTATTTTATTATTAATTTCTGTTTCTTAAAGTTATGTGAATGAAATTTTGAATTTGTTTCAAAATACTTTTTTTTTCACATTTTCATGCAGTGTCACCAACTTCCGAGCTATGGTGCAAATTTTAAGTGTCTAGCTAATCGGGAAGTTAGATTCATATCAATTACAAAATTCAATCCGGACAGACACAGGAAAATGAGTTAATAACATGGAAAAAATCAAGAATAAACACAACATTTAGACAGAAAAAAGAAACATGCCCTTTCAAGCCATGAATACTGTAAAGTGTTCGAAACGTTGGGCAATTAAAAATCAAAGACAAACGCGATAGAATCCGTAAAAATAGTTTTATTCAAATGTATACTCGAGTAAATATCAGAAATCAAAACGAAACAAAAGAAAAGCTTTAGTTCAATGCGCTAATCCTTTGGATTAGGTCGGTTCTGCCCTAGACTTCTGTCTACGGTTCTGTTGTTGCGAAAAGAAATAGTCGTAGGGCCACATTGTTAACAGTTTTCTGTCTATAGCCGCGGGCCATTCCGTTCGGGGTAATACAACACTTTAACCGAAAATCGACATCTGAGCTAATACGTAGTGTTACATACTCTTTGGTCTGAACAGTGGCAATGTGCTGTTGCGCTTCATTCGGTGAGCTAAAGATACGGAAGCCCAATTTTATGGGTGGGTCTGGATTGTCTGGCTAACTATAACGTTGGTGCTGCAAAAGTCCATGAGCGGCAGTAACACTTATCATCAGGTATGTTGCTTGCTGGTTTGCTACCGTAAGCATTAAAAAAATGCCTCGCATAGAGCGTCCTAATAACGCGCTAACTGAATTTATGAAGCCAACACCGAGAGACCACGTTTCTGTGAGAAACGAAGTCATCGTTAGTACACAACGAATAGATTACTGCTCTCGGACATACCAGAAAAGTCGTTCATTTATTTCTTCCAACTATTCAACTTACGTTTTTTTTAAAATAAATATGTGTAACATGCATACCTGACATGCGTTTCTAATTGTGCTTGACATCGAAATTGCTTATCACAATGGTAACATGAATGTATTGGTTTTGGTTTCGGTTTAGGGCCTCTCTTCAGCTTCTCGGCCTCAGGTTTTCTTTTATAATTTGTATTTCTTTTCTGTTCAGCTAGCTTACACTTACTGTGAAAAGGATTTAACAACTTTTAGAAATAAAGACGAATAAGGATAATAGTTCCCCATGTGGTGACGGAATCTGAACGCAACCGACGCCAACGCTTCCTTGCCAATGGTAGCTGGTTGGGTTTTTTCTCTTGCACTGATGTTAACAAATCCGTTAAGACTAACGCTTACTTAGTGGGATGGCGCAGTATGGCACGCTAAATTATCATCGGAACGTCGAGGGTTAGCGTGGCATGGCCAAAGAATATCACAGGATACTGTACATTTGATATGAGGCCGACACTGTATGCTCAGTTTAGTTGTAACTGCACGTACGTGGGAGGAATGATCGTTAAAAACGTACAATTGAAGACTAGCATCTGCAGATGAAATGGATGAACCCTGGAACGGTGTCGAATGGTAAGGTGGTAAAACGGTGACGGCGGTAAGAGCCGGTAGAGTACACAGAGTAACCTAAATAAATTCTCTCCGCCGCTCCAGCGAGTCCAATATGTCCGTGAGCACGCCTTTGCAAGAAGCCAAAGAATAGCTGAAATATAGACGCATCTGCCCAGAGATGAGAGATATACTCCACGTGAGAAAGAACTTGTGCTTTGTATAGCACAAGCCGTTGTCTCAGCGTGAGGTACCGTGTAGCTCTGCTCAGCAGGCCTAGCTTTTTGCTTGCCAATTAATCTTTATTCTCCAAATTAAACCCAAACTGGGTTTTGCTCGACAATTTGACGGCGAAAATACTCTCGGAAATTTGGAGACTTACTCTTGAGGAGACACACCTTGGAACACCATGATAAACGGGTCCTTCTTTACAGTATTTTCTTACATACTACATGGATAACATTCACTTACCATTTCTTTATTATTGTTGTATAGGTAGGTACCTAGAACAGAAAATAAATTGAATAGTATTCTTGTTGTATATAATTAATCTATATTACTGTAGCTAACCTAAAAGACCCTTGTGAAGAAATTAAAAACAATAGAATTCCTTAAACTTAATTGTAGTATTCAAAGTACTGGTCGAATTGTTCTAAAAAATTTATCACATGCAGAAGAAAATTAGAAATGCGAATGTTTGGTTGGTATGAAAGTTTGATTTTAATAACACCAGAACAACCGAACAGATTTTTGTTAAAATTTGAAATCAAGATGATTTATAGTCTCAAATAGACTACAACTATGTCCTAATATAAGACTACTTTATATATGGTGAAAAACACACTATCCAAGGGAATCTATAATTCAATTAAATGTAAATTCGAATTTGGTATTTATTATACTTCATCATCATCATCATCATCTCAGCCCACATATGCGCCACTGCTGGGCTCAGGCCTCCTTCACAATGGGAGGGCAATTAACCTACTATACCACCCTTGTTAGACGTGTTGGTACAGGGTTTTATTTCGAGTTTTCCTTCTCTTGCGCAGATGCCATATGCATATTACTTACCTTAATCGTCTTTTACGATACCCACGGGTAAGATAGCGGATGGTGTATTGTATTTTTACTCCGTCACCACAAGGAAACTATCGTACTTAGTTTAGTATATTTGATGTACTTAGTTTTAATGAGTATAAAATGTGTCTGACCAATTGCAAATAAGTATTCAGAAATTATTTTTAATGATATGAATTAAAAATATAGACAAACAAGCATAAATTATTATCAGCTGTTTTCTTTAGTGTTTATGGTAACTTGGGTTCAAAAAATCGAAAACTTTTTTTTTTGCTTAATTTGAAAGTACAATGTCTTGAGAATATACTGTGAAAATTTCAGACAGAAATTCGAAATATTTCGGGAGTTATAACGAGTTTCATGAGAAGTCATGGACGTTACGCTCGGCCCGTGCGCTGTCGCGTTTGCAAAGTCCTACAATAAATCTCGGATTGCAAAAGCGGAAAATGCCACAGCAATGTCATCGAAAGAAGCCCGAAAGAGTCGAAGAGCAGACAAAGTTGCGGAGAATGATGCCTATTAAGAGGATGAAGGCATATTATACGCTCCAGGCATAGACGATTGACATAAGTATAAGTTTACTTATGAAAATTTGTTGTTGAACTTTAAACGCGTTACGCTCAAAACATTGTTTTTCTGGTCGGCCCGGGTCCTAACTTTTTTTCTACTGAACCGATTGCTTTCAAATTTTAACAGGCTGTTCTAGACACTTATAGTTCTCGTCGGTACTAACGAGAATTTTTGTCACCCTTAACTTTTTATTTTACAACCCTTTCTTTGCTAAAATAAAAGGATTTTTTTTTCAAAGTCCGCCATTTTGTTATTTACCCTTGAAATTTAACTTCAGTAGTTCCGACCAGAATGACATGTCTATAGATTAAGAATAATCAAGAATATTTGATTTCAGATAACATCAAGAGCCAAAATCACCCGGGCCACCCACGTGCATTTTTTTTGAGGTTCCAACTTCAAGTGAAATTTTTTTTTTTATATTTTCAATATGTAAATAAAAACACTCTAAATATTCAAGATAATTCATTTTTATTTTCCTATAAAAAAACACCCTCCAAAGAAGTCATGAAAATAGGCATAAGTTACCAGACTACTACCTTAATTAAAAGAAAGAGCATTATACAAATTTATGTTTGTCCGAACTAAATTTATAATGAAGATTTTGTAAGTAAATAAAATATACTTACAATAGGATCTGTAGCAACACATGCGTCATTATATCTGCAATAGAAAAAACAATTTACCAATTTTGAAAATAGATAGAGTTTGGAAAACTTAAAGCAACTTTTTCTGTGTGGTGGTGTCATCATATATATTAAATTTAATTATTAGATTTATTATATTAGTTGTGGGTTACTTAGTTGAAATAGACCTGGGCCAACTCCAACATATGTGGTCTAGTAAATAATTATATTGATGTCAAGTTGGTGGCCAGTCAGAAAACTATTGCCAAAACTTTTACAATATGTACAAAGGAAACAGAATACATATTGCATTGACTTTAAGTAATTGGAATAAGAGCAGAATTATGATGATGATGATGATGAATGTAGAAAACTAATACACAATAAACTTGCCTATCTTCAAACATAGCTTCTACATCATATCTGAAAAACTCACATTAAGAAGATATTTTCTCATAGTGAATTCTTACCAAGATCAAAAGCAAATATGATTTAAGTAGTACATTTGTTTATTAAGATATCTGTAATATAGATTAATGAGCTGTGTGGTAGCGGCTACGAATACTACCAACCCTTACTTTGCTAGTGGATGTCATACAAGATGACTAAGAGCCTTATAGCGACCTGGGCCAATTACATCTGATGCTGTTTGGTCAACAATTACATACCCAAGGAGGGTTGACGTCTGGCAGGAGGCAGGTCCTAAAACTATTGCCATAACTTTACAATATAGAAAGAAGAGTACATATTGTAACAACCCCAAGTGATTGGGATAAGAGTAGGAAAATGATGATGTAATATAGATTAATTTATTAATAAATCCTTTAAGATCTAAAGACTTGACCTACAGTTTGTAGATAGAACATTTAAAATTAAGTCAATATAATTTAATTAATACGTTAGGGATCTAAGTAGCCTCCTCATAAGCTAAGCGATATAGGTTCAATTCACACACAAGACTATTCTTTATATGATCCATAAATAATTGTAGTCTAATTTGTGGCCATTAATTGTAAATTTATAAAGTCCCAAACAATGAAGATTTATTTCTTATTGCAGAGAATTATTTTATAAAATGAATTCTATAAAAATTATGACTGAAACATTAGTTGGATCAGTGCAATATTACTCATTAACTGCACAAATTGCCCAGTGGTTAAAATATAAACCTACTACAGTTCGGTACAACCATGTTATGAGTTTAATGCTCACGCAGGAGCAATTTTTGGACCCTTCATTTGACCCTGTAAGATCCACAAATTCTATATAGAGTGTAATTTGGATCTGCTAATTTTATGTATGTAAAAATATAAACCTACTACAGTTCGGTACAACCATGTTATGAGTTTAATGCTCACGCAGGAGCAATTTTTGGACCCTTCATTTGACCCTGTAAGATCCACAAATTCTATATAGAGTGTAATTTGGATCTGCTAATTTTATGTATGTAAAAATATAAACCTACTACAGTTCGGTACAACCATGTTATGAGTTTAATGCTCACGCAGGAGCAATTTTTGGACCCTTCATTTGACCCTGTAAGATCCACAAATTCTATATAGAGTGTAATTTGGATCTGCTAATTTTATGTATGTAAAACCTCCTGTAATATTAGTTGCTGAATGCAGTTAATGTTGTCATTAAATCAAAATTTTAAAAATTTGTTAGAAATATTAAATTGTATATACCTTTACTTAACTTACTTGCTAGGTATTCGTAGGCCTAAATATTGTCTCAGTCTTATATCAGCACTTTCACAAGTTTGCTTAAAATGGTATGCAATACCCAATTTATATATACAATTACTGCATATTTGCTCAGGTAAACCATCATCTTTACTTATCTGTGAAATATAAATAATTTCTTAAGCATCAAGAACATATTATATCTGGATGATATAAATATATTTAAATAGCTAAACTTCAACAATCACCTTTATATTGCAGCAATATTCTATCATATCGCATAAAAATATATTGTAATTTTTTGTAAAAACTGATGAGAGAACGCCCTCTTCTAAGCAAATTCTGCAAATTTTATTCATATTTTAAAGTAAGTATATGTGATAGTTTAATATGAAATCATTTTACAATCACAACGGAAATTACAAAAATTAAATAAATTATAAAGATTATCATATATGGGGGCTGCAGTTATTATAACAGAGTGGCCACAGGGCACAGACTATAAAAGATCTATTTAAAGTCGAAATACAATCCTACTCCAATCCGTCGAAGGGACTACTGGTACTGGGTAAATTGCCGAGCTGTCAAGCTGCTTATGCAATCTGATTTAACTTATGTAATTCTTGATTTTACAGGGATAATATAGCAATTTAATAAATATGTAAACAGGTATTTATTTTATTAACCGTACTATTTGATAAATTCAAATATTCCACAGCTCATTAATTTACACAGTAAAAAGACTGGTGACTGCGAAATAATATTGTGAGCTAATTATTTCCTTCGAGTGTTCAGCGTGATGTAGGCTTTTTTTTTATTGCTTATGGTGGCATACTGATACGAGCAGGCAGCGCACCTGATGGTAAGTGTCACTGCCGCCCATGAACCTACGCAATATCAAGGGTATAGCTAGGCCGCTGCCTACCAACACAAACCCCAAACCCACCCCAGTTGGGCTTCTGGCTCTCTCGCTCACCGATCGAAGCGTAATAGCACATTGCCATTACTCGGACATCGAGCTTCTGCGAGAGTGTGGTACTACCCCTGATGGACCGGCCCGCGGCTGAACACAGAGATCCGTCCACAGCATGGTCCTACCACTTTTAAGGCATAAAGGCTAAAAAGAAGGTGTCAATAAAGCCAAAAATCAAAATAACATTGTTTACACAAGTTTTGGACTTGTATAAACAATATTTTTATCGTGTACACTTTTAGACAATTGGTATAGGTAATAGGTAATAATAGGTATTGGTTGTACATATTATAAAAAAAGAACATTTCCCGTATCACAATTAAAGACCTCAACATAAATTACCTAGAACCACCTTATTCTATAGAAAAATAATAGGGGTATAGTTCATTTTAGCTACAACTGTCGATAAGAATCAAAAATAAAAAGAAAATATTCTTACTAATGCACGAACGAGCCCTTATAAAATATGAAATCCATTTTGTGATTTGGCATTTGACAGATATCGTGATAGTCTGTAACAATAACCAGTGTAAATTGTAATATACTCTGTAACTCTATTTTTTTGGGTGGTGGATTCAATTTAATAACTTTACTCTTTGGTGGTGGAGTTGAGTTTTGGCGCGGAGTTTTGGCGCGAATGTGGAAATGTCATGTCACGCTCTTGTATTATATTCATTTCTTTAGTGTTTTGTGGTGTTATATTGAATAATTTTGCTGGTATTTTATGCAATATGGTACAGTTAAAGTGCTGAAGTGTAGTGAATATGGTATAATAGTGGTTTACGTGTATTTTCATATTAGTCCAAAATTCCCAAAGAAAATCATTGATTAGGTTATCAGCACCCGATTAATGGTAACGACTTGACTTACTGACAGACAATGACTATTAGGGCTACATAATATGAAGAAATGATGAATAATGTATGAAACATAATTAAATAAGACTTGGCTGTATGGGCTTTGATCCCTTTGCCTGTCCGAATGGACGAACAGAACCAAAAAAAAAAAAATGAGTTTTGGCGCGAATATGGAAATGTCACGCTCTTGTATTATTATTATATTGCTTTTTTTAGAGTTTTGTAATATAACAATATTGAATAATTTTGCTGGTATTTTAAGAAATATGATAGAGTTAAAGTGTTGTGAATATTGTATAATAATGGTTTAGGTACGCGAATTTTCATATTTTGCCTAAAATTTCCCAAAAAATTATAGATTTGGTTATCAGCGGTAGCATTATTGGCAACAACTTGTCTTACTGACGGACAGTGACTATTAAGGCTACGTAATATGGTATGCTTTCCATTTAATACAAAAAATGACGCAGTGCTGGATAAAGCGCTTTCCATCAACGACACTGTTGAACACAACCGTACACTGTTCGACACTTGAAAAAGTGGTGTTTGACAGATGCTTACCTACTTCCATAGAGTACTTTAAATATATAGGTACTACTTTGCTTGAATTAAGTATCATTACTTAACCTCGCAATTTATTTACGGCATATTCTAGTAGTATTATTTGAGATTATTAAATTGAGCTTGTCTCGTACTGCTAATTAAAATTTAATAAAAATGTAGAATGTAGATATTGCATTATTGAAGTGAGCCCTGATAATGTGGTTATGTTTATAAATTATTGAGGCAAGACTTTGTCAAGGAACTTGCATATAGGTATACGACGCCCAGAATTTTGCGATATTGATGCACTCTAGTGTTATTTTGAGACAACTAGCTGTTTCATTTAAACTTTTACACAGTGTTTGGCAGTGTTTCACAATGTACTGCAGAGTCCCTCTGTGTTAACTAAATGGAAAGCAACCATAAAGAAGTGATAGGTAAATAATATACGAAGAAAATTAATACGTAAGACAAGGCAGTCAGGTTGACTGACTATAGCCTGCCCATAAGGGTGCAAAATATAAATCTTGGTTCGGTTGCATAGATAATATACTATATTCGGTTGATTATCTGGGCAGGCAATGAGAACAAAGTCATTTTCTACATAAAATATAGAATACTGTTCATCTGTCATCTCTGTTCACATTCAGTTTTGACCTCAGCAAATTTTTCTTTCATTACACGAGAACACAAGAATTAGGTTAATTAGGAATCTGAATGGTTTGTTTGTTAGTAAAACTAATAAGCGAATTTAAAATTTGAGGAAAATCTCGTCACTTTGTAACCATAGAATGACCGGAAAGAGAACGTTTTATAACTGTCGCTGCAGCTGCCGACCATTGCCAGGGCAATGCTCGACAGCATCAGGAACTGGGACGCAGTCGCAACCTTCTGCGAGGCAGTAGTCTCGTGGAAGGACGCGGCGGAGCGCGTGAGCGAGGAACGTCTCCTCGGCGACGCGAGCCGTCGCCGGTGACTGGGGCGGCGCAGGCGCGATCACCTGCGTCTGATGTCGCCCTAGCTGAGGCCGTGGGTGACTGGACCGGGGAATTAGTCCGTCACCCGCCGAGAGGCTGACTGCGTGAGGAAAGACCGACCTCCTCCCCGAGGGGAGGGAAGTCGGTCAAGGAGAGGGTACCCCTCAGGGGGTATTCCGTCGGGCCGGCCACTGACGTCAGTTCACGCTGCTCCGGTGGTCAGTCCAACGACGAAGGCGAGGTGTCACGGGTGGTTTAAGGGCAGGGACCGCACGACCCCGTTTAAGGGTTAAACCTTTCGACAGGGTAACCCGTACATGGGGTCACTCATACCGCAGTGTAACCCTTTGTGTTATATCGGCAAAACCCAGCAATAGGGTTAACCCCTTTATTACGGTAACCACTTGAAGGGGTTAACCTCTTCAATGACTTAAGCCTTTGAAGAGGTTACCTTCATGAAAAGCTTTTATTCTGGTTAGCTTGTATTACCTAATAGAATTGAGCAACATGTAGGTGTAGGTATATTTTGCACCCTGCGGCGCCTCTTTGTCTCACTATTTGTTATTTAGTTATTACGAATTTGACAACAAACGGCGGCAGAAAAGTGAGCTAATAATTGGGGTGAGTAACACAGGTAAGTGATTATTATTTAATATTGTGACATGTACGTAATAATATTTGTTAAATAATTATTGTTATTATGCCAAGTTACAACTGAATTACATTGTTGTAATTATTTAGTAAAATATACTTTTATTTTTACTTAATTACTCATATGATTGATTGTGTTTCAGGTGATACGATAATGATGTACCTACCATTCAAAAAATAGTCAGCCGATTTTCGTTGTGAATCTAGATGAACTCTCGAGTTCGATTATTAGCACAGGCGGCGATGATGGTGGGTAATTGTTAATAAAAAATAGGATAAAAGTCCGTATATATAGCATATTGGGTTCGATGCAAACTTTGTCGCGATTGTGACCTGTTAAGATTTGTTAAGAAGTGCCGCCCGACACGACGCCGTCCAACATGCTGCATAGTAACTTAACTTAAGGGTGTGCGTGCTTACGCCCCTCTGTCACATGAGTAAATAAACGTACAGAGACAAACATTCAAACAACCGTGCCACGGTAGGTACATCACTACAAGTACGATGCGCGTATGTGCGTGAGCACTGGCGGCTCGTCACGTACGGAACGAAACCTGTTTAGGCTGGTTCGGCCAGTGCTCAAACGAAGGGCTCACTCACCGCTCGCTGTCATCGCATCGTGCGTGTTTGTTTAAATTTATTTTATTTACTCATGTGCCTCTGTCGCCCCGGACAGAGTGGTGCGAGGAGCGCCGACCGAAGCCCAGCCCAAAAAAAAAAGTGTTGGCTTTTTAGGTATCGTTGGTAACGTCTACATCTACGGTCTACCTATAGTCTTATTGTTTTAATTTCGCATAATCTTCCAAACTACTTGATCAATTAGTATGCTGTAAAAATAATCTTTGTCTCCATGAAATTCCAATTTCATACTATAGTTATATATATTTTTTTAATTAAGATAAAACTTTGTTGCTTAAATATTAAAGTTAGATATAGGGTGTCGCGGACTTTTTTGTATACCTAAAATAGAATACCCACCTGTTATTTATATATTACCCTTTTTTATCTCAGTTTAAGCATCTTACGCCGAAATATCAATCAGATACCTAGGCAGTTTTTCCTGACTTCAATTATTTTTGATTTACTATTGAAAATATATCGTTAACAAAATAAAAAAAACAGCATATAACAATCAGGGATATTGTAACGTTCTTATATTAAAATAATTACATTACCCTTACATCCAAATTTATGAACTTACAAATACACGTTATGATCATTTCCACCGACTTAAGGGAACATTATGCAATAATAACCACCATAATGAAAAGAAGGAAGGTTCCAATGCTTGGAAGAGTGCGAATCTTCGAACGATATGAACAACAGGTTCGTGGAAACTGTCCACGCGATCGGGTCAAAATTCTTTAAGGCGCGTTGCACAACTAGTACAAAAAAGCGTTCTGACCAGACTCTCAAACTCATCGAGAGGAGAAAGGAAATGACGGTACAGTCTTCGGTCGATTGGTCTGAACTCAGGCAGCTTAATAGACAAATCTCTAAATCTATGCGACGCGATATTCGCCGATTCAATACACTGCGTATTGAAGAGGCGATAGAGCGAATTCGAGGCTCCAAAGTGTTTGTATGAGATTTGCAATTTCGAGCACCGGGTGATGACGGCTCGATGAGAGCTCCTGAGGGCAGCCGGCAAGCCAGTTTTAAAAGACCTACAGAAGCTGTTTAATTCTGTCAATCTCAGGGCGACGTTCCAGAGTCGTGGACCAGGAGTGTGGTGGTGCTGTTTTTTAAGAAAGGCGATAATATCGTAGTCAGTGCATAATCCCTGGAGGACCTTGGCATACCATGCTCAATGACCTCAGCAAGGTTTCCCAACTAGTAGGGCTGCAAATGAACATGGACAAGACGACAATCATGTCTAATGCCCATGTCATTTCTGTACCGGTCCTGGTTGGGAATGCTATTCTGGAAGTTCTCGATCATTATGTTTATCTAGGACAAACAGTCCAATTAGGTAGATCCAATTTCGAGAAAGAGGTCAGCCGACGAATCCTACTCGGCTGGGGAGGGTTCAGGAAACTTAGGAGGATCTTCTCGTCTAATATTCCACAGTATCTGAAAACAAAGATTTATAACCAGCGTGTGTTACCGGCGATGACTTACGGCACTGAAACGTGGTCTCTAAATGTCGGCCTCATAAAAGGCTCAAAGTCGCTCAGCGTGCTATGGAGAGGACTATGCTCGGTATTTCTCTACGTGATAAAATACGGACATCCGTAGAAGAACGGGTGTAACCGACATAACCTGAAGAATTAGCACGTTGAAGTGGCAATGGGCAGGCCACATCGCTCGACAAACCGACAACCGTGGGGAAGAAAGGTCCTCGAGTGGCGACTACGAATCGGACGACGCAGCGTAGGACGACCCCCACTCGGTGGACTGATGACATTATCAAGGTCGCAAGGAACCGTTGGAAGCAGGTGGCACAGGACCGTTGCAAATGGCATTCTCGTGGGGAAGCCTGTGTCCAACAGTGGGCGTTTAAGGGCTGATGGATGGATGGAACCACCATAATGAAGGTGATTTGCCGGAAAAATTTGCCAGGAGAATTTTAAATCTGCCATGTGAATGCTGCTGTCACATTCCCCTTCTCTCAGTTTCTCTGCCTTCTATGGGAAATAAGCGATGATGGCGCAACCCGCCTTTCCTTAACCTATCACACTACACAAGGTAGGTACTTTCTAGAATGTTATACATAAAATAAAAATTCATTATAACATGATTAATAGCGTTTAATTTCATAAATATAACCAGTAAATTAATAAACACTGAATTTAAATTAACCTAGATGCCACTAAACATTTTTATATGTGTTTTACACTTCGCTAAGTACCTACATAATCTGTGTAGATACGTACATAGACAAATGTAAAATTAAAATTAGTATCATTCCTAGAGAGAGTAACTTGTTTAGGTATAGCCCAAGGGTCCTCTTGGTTTGGGAATTATAAACGCAAACTCTATATATTATAAAGTTAATAAAAATATATATTTAGTTATAAAAATAATCTACCTCACTACTACCTAACTATTATTGCGAAGAAAACATATTTATTGGACGCCTATCTAACAATTCATATAATCATTATAGGATCGATGTAAGTAGGTACGTACCAATTGTTAATTTATTTATAATAAATTAACATATATAAAAAGTGGTAGGCACTTACTAATATTGAATATTTTTCAAGAGCGGCCAATGAGATTGCCCTTGCAAGGAAGAACCATAACCTTAAAAGCAAATAACGATTATTTTAGGATAGTACTGGATATGTTTGATTTACTAACCCATCTTTTAGATAGTGTACACAAAGTATTAAATTTATTTAATAATTACTCTGCTTAGCGGAGCATTATCGTCCACCATAAGAGATAGCGATATTTATAACCTGAACAAATGTAAGTAATACGTCTTATCTACCAGATAAATTTAATCAATTAAAACGGCCTTTTTTATAATAGTTAAACGTTTTTGGATAAAAATAGGCTCTATCCAGGGGGACAATTCTCTTTATACAAATAAATCACGAAATTAAAATTTGAATTCGAACTTTGCACAAGCGAAAAATTAAAAAATTGAAAAAAAAAATCGAATAGCGAGCATTACCCGCCAGAAATAAATACACAACTTGGAACAATATATTGTGAAGTAATCAGTCCTTCATTTTAAATATCTTTACTAAATATTAATTAATTATAATTAATTAATCTTAGAGATGAAAGATTATGTTCGACTGTTTTTTGTAAAGTCGCGTTTAAAGTCTAAAATAAAAGCAAATCAACCTTTGTCCCTGAATAAATCTAATAATATTAAAACACTAACCAATTTCATATAAATAATACTGAAGAAGACAAAATATCAATATATGTAATTCACATATCGGTGAGGCATTAATTTCCGCAGACCAAGAAATTCTCACTACAATTAAGAGTGCATACGCAGACAGAGACAAAAATCATGCTGTTGTGCTTCTCGTTTCTATGCTTAATATTTTAATAAAATGATCTCTTTATTTTTTTGGGAAAAATAAACAACATAACCTATTAGCATTCTTAATCTATTGTAAAAATTCATATTTTATAATTATGGTTAGCACATAAACGTTACAAATAAACATTTTATACATCGACCCTTGAAAAAACACAATAAAAAACAACGTTGTCTCTGTCGCACATTGTCTATGTTTTTTCTTATTAAATAAATTATTAAGGGTGTTTTATTTAATAATAAGTTTACGACTGACAAACGCTCTACGAAGCTGAAACTAACCGGTTATCTCTTTCTAAGAATCGATGTATAGTATTTATAGATTTTATAATAGGTTTTTGAGCGTTACGGTTTTTAAAAAAAATTGTGCCATTCAAAAACGAAATACTCATTAAATACTTATATGAGCTGTTAAGTGCTTGTATAAATACAATCGAAATGTTTTGATTCAAGCAGTTGAAGCAAAAATATTAAAATTAATTTCTTTTTAACTCTGAATATCCCTGATTTATCAGGTAATGCCTAATTTTAAATTTTTGTGAAAGGCACAGACGGTAGACCGCTAACAATAATATCAGTCCTCTAAACTCTCAACGATAGCGTAACAGAAAAATATATGTATATGGTTCATGCAAAAATACAAATATACTTATTAAAGTCTGCATAATTAATTGAATTACAATATCATTAAAAATTTGCTACAGACGTGATAAGTTTGACGTAAATATCGATGCCCTTTAGGAATATATCGGCTTTTAGGAACTCGTCATGATCGTGGAGTAGTACAGGCGTGTTATTCATTGGAGAGAAACCCAGCGCTGGGATGCCAACTCTACGAACGTATCTGCTGTCCGTGCCTCCTGGGAAAATTCTACAATCCAGCTTCAGCTTCCTAAAATAGATAATGAATACAGAATTAAATAATGTATTATATCTAAAATAAATTATCCGTGTGGTGACGGAGTAAGAATACAATTCACCACTCCCTATCTTACCCGTGGGTGATCGTACGAGACGACTAAGGGATATAAAACGCATTTAATATCTTTGCGTGAGAAGGAAAACTCAAAACAAAACCCTAAAGCAACACGTCTGACCAGCGTGATATATTAGGTCAATTGCCCTCCCATTATGGAGGAGGCTTGAGCCCAACAGTGGAGCGTGTATGAGCTGAGATGATTATTATATCTAAAATAATTATTATTAGAAAAAAAATAGGGTAATCCAAAAATAAACTTAAATTTCTTATCTGTTCTTAGAAATTGTGAAAAAAATTGCCAAAATTGAATTTGAGGTTATTGCATGATGTTTATGAGAATACAATAAAGCATGTAAAGAGAACGAAAACTCGAACTAAAGCTCTATATCGTATAACCAGCATGGCATAATACTCTTCTCTTCTATTGTGGAGGAGATTCGAGATAAGCAGTGGGACGTACGAATATAACACGAAATGACGACAAATAAAACGTGTGTAAATTTTTCATTAATTAAATAAAAAAAGCCAGGTTTAGTAATCTAGTTGGCAATCGCATTTGGTGTTATATTACCAAGGAGAGTGTTGCTTCATATTCTTCTAGTGCTCCCTAAATTAGTTTTCCCAGGGAAAGAAATAGTGATAATACAATGTAGCTGTGTGGTAAAGGCTACGAATACTACCAGCCCTTACTTTGTTGTTGTGACGTCAGGCAGGCGGCCGGTCATAAAACTATTGCCAATAACTTTTACAATATGTACTATGAAAAAAGAGTACATATTGTATCGACCACAAGTAATTGGGATAAGAGTAGGAGAATAATGACAATGTACCTTCAAATTATAAACGTGGGTGAACCCACTTTGCCAGCGACCCCCCGAGCCGAGGTCCGTACCCCACAGGGGGTGCCCTCGGGAACGGTCGCTTAACTTTTACGGGTTGAGAGCCCTCAGCGCTCACCCACAGTCCGGGTAAAGTTGTCATAGCCATCTGAGGCTAACAACTAAGTTACACAAAAAAAAAAAAAAAAAAAAATGTACCTATTCTTAAATCACACGGTGAGATTGAATACATGTTACTGTGATTACGTAATATGTATTATATTTTTATGATAGTTTGTTTAGTAAAAGGAGGAATATTAATAATTATGTATTCTATGGAATTTATTAATTGAGTTCAGATTTTTTGTAATAATTTACTAAAATATAAAGCTAAAACACATTATTAAATAAAGCCAAATAATCTGGAGTAATATTCTTAAGTGTATCTTTACTTCAACATGATAAACTGTATATAAGTATATATATATATATATATATATATATATATATATATATATATACATGCAAAATGAAAATATATCCGAAACCGTAACGGAATTCGATATAAAACTTTTAAATAATTGCGATAGAGGAGGAGACTGAAAGAGGCATTATGTTTCTACTACTACTAACTACCAAATGTTAGTTTGGTATAAAGTTAAATAGTTATCTTGTATTTTTCATTAATATTTTTTTAATATTTCAAACCCATAACCGAATTTATCCGAAACCATCGGATAATTCGAAATAATTTGATATCTGTAACCGTATGGAACTGATATACCTAATCTTATTCTATAATCCGTATCGAAATCCGCAACATCCCAACTATAAATGAACCATGTAATATTATTATAATTAATTATAATTAGTGTTAACTTACTTTCCGTGTGGTGACGAAATAAGAATACAATTTACTACCCCTATCTTACCAATGGGTGATCGTAATAGATGACTAAGGGATATAAAACGCATAATACATCTATACAAGAGAGGGAAAACTGGAAACGAAACCCTATACCAACACGTCTGACCAGCGTGCTAGAGTAGGTAAATTGCCCTCCCATTATGGAGGATGCTCGAACCTAACAGCAGGGGTGGCTTTACCTATCTAGTAGTCTTGGGTAGTTCGCGAACGACCTAGGTGGGAAGAGCGCTCCTTTAGGTGAACTATGCGAACTAGTTCGTCGATGATCTGGCTCTTAGTTCTTTTCATATTTTTTTAGTGTCCGCTTTACTAGACAGTGGCGCTATGTGACCAACCGAGTTATTTCCTTTTACTGTGCGCGCCTTGATATTTCGATATCGATACTAAACAACTTCACACCCACATCTAATAACGGACTTTAAGTAAATGTTTTGAACTACTACTACTAACTTAAGTATTGTATTATGATTACGTATTATAATAGGAACGAGACTACTTGTTGCCGAATTATTAATGAAAATTATTTTATTTTTTCATTTTTATTTAAGTAAAAGATTTTATGTGCCGTAAATAAAGATGTGAAATATTCACATAATATTTTGTACTTTTTAAATAAAAATAAACAGAACTTGCAATAATTATAAATATTTTTTTTTCTTTATTTATTGATTTTACTAAATTATTTCAAAAAAGAACTAATGAACTAATAGAGCGAACTAGTTCGCTATTAGATTATGAACTAAATTGAGCGCTCTCAGTGGTGACCGACTAAGCCCAAGACTACTATCTAGTGCAGAGGGTGCAGTGCACCAGGACGCTGGGTGTTAGGGGGCGCCGAGAACCACTCGGGGCACAGAGCCTCCACTGTAACTTTCCGCACGGAGAGGGCGCACCGTACGCAGCGAGTGCCTAACCATTTATAAACGTAGTGGGTGGGTTATTTCACAGGTTTGGGTAGGTTGTTTTGTCGCCATGCTCACTGTTACTTCATAATCGGATCGCGTTTACCTGGTTTCGTGTCAAAACAACGAGACTAAGCATGCGACAACGCATTCCAGCGAGATTCGGAGTTTAGTCGAACGTGTTGAAACTATCAACCTATTCTATATTGTACACGCATTTTGATATAAGAGGGCGCCAGGTGATAGATTTCACCCGGGCGCTACATGTGCTAGAGCCGCCCCTGCCTAATAGTGGGACATACTTATATGAGCTGAGATGAGATGATGAGTGTTAACTTACAATTCATCAGCCGCCGCTTTGAATACCATCCAGTAAGGGTTGCTAGCATCAAGTTTTGTGCACTCAACGCACGGGTTTCTTTGTTCAAATTCTATGGATACTCCCTCGCCGGCTTCCTTACACCATTGATTTATCTGTTATAGACATTTTATAGCATTTAAAATATGGTTCCACGCTTATTTCTATGAAGTTGCTTCAGCCATAAAAGAAAATGAGAAATTGTTGCGCAGTTTTCTAACTTAAACTAACACAAAAATAACGCTATATAGTAAAAAATCTGATTGTCCTCCGATAGACTCAAAAAACCTAGTTCATACATAGATTTAATAAACATTAGTACCGATATTCTTCTTTAACAGGCTATGATCTGAAAGTCTGGGACAGCATGGGACTAACAGACATCCGTACGGTTTATAATTGCTTTGTGAGTAGACCTTTATCACTATGGAGGTTTGATTATACTGCCGTCCTTGATGGAGTATATAAATAACTGGAAATATCTAATGGTTAGCAAGTCCAACCACGATCTATAAACGTATCTGAAACTCATCACTTTTGATTGAAAATTGCAGCCAAGTTATGAGCTTACTAACGTCGTTCCATCATATCCAGTCCTATGAAATTTAACAACGTGTATAGTTTTGTTATAAAAATTGTTCACAGTAGCATTAAGAAGTTTATAAACACGATAGCTACCTATTAAAACGTAGCACTAAAAAATCAAATGTGAATGTATAACTTCAGCAAATATAAGAACGTGAAAGCGATTAAAAAAAAAGAATAGCGTTAAAAAATACCTTTTTCTCAAATTCATCATGATTTACAGTAACCGCCAAACGAATATCAAAAACTGCAGTCAGTTTCTCCGGAACTACGTTGGATTGAACACCACCCTGCAATAACGACAAAAAACTTGAAACTAAAATAATTAAAAATACCATTAAAATAAAATTTAAAAATAAACGCTTGATTGTCTTCTTTTAGAATCCCAAAACTAATAAGTTGGTCCACTTACCCAAAATCTTATTATGTGGACAGCTTGAAAATAAAGTAAGGCTAAATAAATAATAATTTCAGTAGGTAGATAAAATATATATATATTAGGTATGCGTCCGATATATCAAAACGAATCTGAAATCGGATTTCAGTCAGAAATCGTATCGTATCGATATTCAACACTATACAAACTGATTTTAGAAAACGTACTTCGGCAGAAACTAAATCAACACATATCAAAACAAAACGACGAAAACGCAAACTAATAATAAATCTAATCATCGCGCAATCGTTTTCTATTGCTAGTTTTGCAAACCAAACCAATATTTGAAAACTTACTAACTATCTCTTTCACTCCGCTAAGCGATCGCTTAGTCAGAATGAGAGAAAGCGAATTTCATTAAAATTCGCCTTCTTTCTTTCTAACTAAGCGATCGTTTAGTGCATTGAAAGAGATGAAGCGAATTGTCATCTGTTTTGGAATTTGGCGGTTTCTAAGAAACTCAGAATGGCAGATGGAAACGAAACAGAATTACAAGAGTCAGGGAATAAGATCTATATTAGAATGCAACTACTTCCATGATAATATTACACAATACTTAATGATAGTAGTTTAAGTTTTGTGTTTGTTAAATAGATTTTTAAATTATGGGAGAGTTTTTGCACACTTGACCTTGGTGACACGTGCGGTGTGCGCGTAATGTTATTTTTGTGATCTCGTGAACTATATAATTAGATAGGTATTTTACGATTCAATACTATACTAACGTATGTTAGTATCATACATACGATTTGATGATAAATAAGAAATAACTATTTAATGTAAAAAGGTAAGATTTTCGCTTCGTAATCGGGATTAATAAAAAAAAACCATACAAAAAAAAATGTACATTATATAATATAATCATGAAATCATTGTAAATATGACGATTTTTAAATACGCAATAAAGTTTTGTATCATATCCAAAACAAAACATTTTTGCTAGTCTAGTACTCTAGTTAAGCCTAGACTATAAAGCATGAAGGAAAATCGTACACCTAAATCCAATCAACAAAGAAATTATAGAAAAATTATTTGAATGCGTTCGTTCGATTGCGTTTTTCGTTTGCTACGCTAAAATAACTAAAAACATCGAATATCGATCGAAACTAAAGTAAACCCGCTCCGTCAACCGCTCTGGAAATCGATTTCTGAAATCGGTTTTTAAAATCGATTTAAATATCAGAAATCGAATTTGTATCGGTTTGCGTAAAAATCTGAAAACGCCCATCTCTAATATATATATATATATATATATATATATATATATATATATATATATACAGGATGACTGGTAAAAGATTGTACATATTGAGAGAGGGTATTCAGTACTCGATTCTGATACCGAATATATAAAAAAAATTGATACTTAAATTTTGAACTAATTGTCCTATAAAAATGATTATTTACGTACACCTCCGCATAGATATTGAAATTGCATTAAAATAGTAACTAGCCGAGCGCGTGACCTTGACAACAGTGCTAAGTAGTGGCTCCCGCGCACACTCTGCCCCGCACCTCCGAAGGATTTAAGGATTTCCCCGGGGTGAGTGTCCGTCTGTGGTCAGCTGATCAGTCAAAGCGCGTGCGCCGTATAGGATGTTTTGCATTTCAGTGTTTGTTAACCTATGTGTCTTTCGATCGCCTGCGTTTTGATTTTAAACGTGACTATTTGTGTGTGAAGTGTGATAGAATGTGTTATTCGCACTAAGAGTGTTGGGAAATTGCATATGCTCGACCAAATGGCAGTGTACGAGGTGCGATTGATTTGTATCGAGAAATGTTGAGAAGGTGACCATCTTTTTGAGAATCCTGACACACTAATATTTTTGAGGTTTACTATCTAGTTAATTAATATTACCTTCTTATTATATTTTTATTGGTTACATGTGACCATTATCTATCGTCTCCTTCGATATGTACAGTCTTTTACCAGTCATACTGTATAATACAAATGGCTCCTAACCATTAGTAGTAGACATTCGTTTTTTAAACATCTTGGGATAATCGTCAAATAAATGTTTTTTTTTGCATAACATAAGTAGTTTTTTTTTTAATTACTATTTATATTTTTCTTAGAAATTTTAAATTTTTATTCATAAATGTATTTATATTTTCATGTTTTATTAGTTTTTAAGTGATAACAGCAATAGTTGGACATATGGTATTAAAAAGATTTTTGTAGATATTGATATGTTCTTTAACATTGTAAAACATTTTTTATTCTATCATCAATAGTTTGCGTAACACATACGATGAAAGACATTTTATGTCAAAATTTATACATCATGTTTTACTTTATTGAAGTTTTAGTAAGAATCCCTATTTTTGCTAGTAATAAATATAGCCTATGTTATTCAGGGATAATATAGTATTCTAATGGTGAGGGAATTTTTGAAATCGGTTCAGTAGTTTTCGAGTTCATTCGCTACAAACATACAAAAATACAAATCTTTCCTCTTTATAATATTAATATAGACTTATTTAATATGTGCCTTTTAAATATTCTATAGATGCTCCAAAAACAGTATACACAGTATTATCGTAACTGCATTAATTGAGTAGTTGCAAAGTGATCGCGCTAATCGCATGCTACGGTGCTGGAATGTGTAGTTAAAAAGTGAATCATCATCATTGTTATCGAACTATGAACAGCCACTATTGGATTAGATTAAAGGCAGTGACGGATTTAGGCTTAGGCCTGTGAGTTCCGGACCTAGGGCACCAAATTTTTAGAGGCGCCAATATTTTTAAAGTGGCGACAATTTGAAATCATTTTTTTTTATTATAAACTGTGAGATCAAATATGTTTGCTTCTGTTTTGTTTTATAATCTTAACATAACAAAGTTTGAAAGGTAAAATTCTTATGTTAAAATGATTAGCCATGCGATTACTAAAACAAGTTTTCGTTAAGGTATTATTATATGGCCACTGAAGAAAAGAACGCGTACCAGTGGCCCACTCGCAATGCGTAGAGAGGTATGTTGTAGGGCGGGTCTACGGGGTCGTACGCCGCTTCTCCTGTCGCCCCGGACGGACTAGCGGGGCGTGACCGTTCCGTAGCCCGCCGCAAAAAAAAAAGGTATTATTATATAAACTTGAAACAAAACCCTATATCAACCAATCTGACCAGCTTGGTCAATTTCCCTCCCGTTATGAAGGAGGCTGAGCCCAATAGTAGGACATAATTATATGACTTGAGATCATGATTATTATAAGAGCGTTATATTAACTTGTGCCTAGGGAGCCATTGAACTGAAATTCACTACTGATTAAAGGGTAATAATGACAAAGTTGCTCCATATAACAGACAATTTGGCGATCACATTTACCTACTGTTAAACGTCGGAAACGTATGCGGTTGCCCATTTTCTTGGTGATCACTCAGCTGATTTATACGATTTTCAAGGTTAAGTAAAAAAATAAGAAAACAAAAAAGAAAAGCCAATACAAAATGTAGTAGTGCAAAAATAATATTTTGTTTTGTTTATGTAAAATATCTGATTTTTACGCGAGAGACATTTGATATAAAACAATTTTTACGGATTCTATCGCGTTTGTATTTGATTTTTAATTTCCCGAAGTTTCTAACACTTAATAGCGTTCATGACCACGGGAGGGCAGTCCTCCCGTGGTCATGAACCAATATAAACGCAATAGAATTCGTAAAAATATATTTATTTCAAATTGTTTATCTGACAGCATTGTTTATTATCTAACAAAAAAGCCAATGGAAAGCGAGTTTCTTTATTTGTTTTATCAACTGATGACGTCATTAGGTACTATTTTTAAAGTTGTGCGACACTAATTTATTTATTACAGTTTTAATCGAAAATTATTCTGTATGTCTAAATGAGTATTCAATACTTACTGATACCGATATACTTACATAAATTTGAGTTAGATTAATCGTTGTGACGTCACCAATCGTCAATTTCGGATCGCTTTCTAATATTTTCTTCTGTTCAGCTCTCATATCCATAAACTTGTCAATTATGTATCTAAGCTGAAATGTAAATAAGAATGGATTACGATT
The DNA here is from genome assembly GCA_905163515.2 of Lymantria monacha. Classification (NCBI taxonomy): domain Eukaryota; kingdom Metazoa; phylum Arthropoda; class Insecta; order Lepidoptera; family Erebidae; genus Lymantria; species Lymantria monacha. The sequence continues at coordinate 7,630,083 of LR991087.1, forward strand.
TATTGATTTTGAATTATAAATTTGTATGAAATCTGTTCTACAGCAAGCACAATAAGTTGCAGGGTTGTCTGCCAGGGGGAAAAATTTAATCTCGATTTTGTAAACCAAACTTTTCCCAACCTAGATTGTATTTCTCGTCGAGTCTTCAAGAACGGATCGATCTCGTTTGTGAAAGTTCGAATTCGAATTTATCTCGATTTTATGATTTATTCGTATTGTTTAATTGTCCGCTCAGATGTTATTAGTCAGTATTTTCGTAGTAAGTATTTCACTATTTTCGTGTATAATAGGTTTCTGTACAAGGAATTAATCCCACGCGACATTTTCAACATTGTATCTTCTGTAAGCGAGGATCCACAAAAGTCTTCATAGGGTCAATCTTCATTATTATAATGAAGATTGACCCTCGAACAAGTCATAAAACTATTGCCAATAACTTTTGCAATATGTACGGTAAAAGAGGAGTAGATACATATTGCGTCGACCTCAAATAATTAGAATAAAAGCAGGATAATGATGATAAAGTTCATCATCATCATCATAATTCTCCTACTCTTATCCCAATTACTTGGGGTCGATACAATATGTATTCTTCTTTCATAGTACATATTGTAAAAGTTATTGGCAATAATTTTATGACAGGCCGCCTGCCAGACATCAACCCTCCTTGGGAATGTAATTGTTGACCAAATAGCATTAGATGGAGTTGGCCCAGGTCGTTATAAGGCTCTTAGTCGTCTTTTACGACAGATGATGATGAAGTACACAAATCTTAAATCTATAATGCAATATTAAAATCTGAATGAGCAATAAGTTCCATCTTGGCTCAAATACGTCTTGCTCGAGGCTCCCCCACAATAGTATGGAAATATCTATTATATCAAGTTGGTCAGATTAATTGGTTAGGGCTTTATTTGGAGTTTTCCTTGTCGTGTAGTAACATTATCTGCTTGTATCCCTTAGTTGCCTTTTATAATCACTCACGGAAAAGTAGGGAACCGTTGTATTTAATCTCTTCCTCGCGAACTATTTTGTGCGGTGACGGTGTACGAATTTACCATCTCCTGTGGATGTGTGTGAAAGACGACAATATGCATTCAACACTTTTTTATTGCTCTTGGTGGCAAACAAGCAAGCAGCACACCTGATGGTAAGCATTACTGCCGCCCATGGATCAGAAAGTTGGGTTTACGGCTTTCTCACTCACTAAACGAAACACAGCAGTTCATTTGCTACAGCTCAGGCATCGATTTTCTGCGAGAGTGTGATACTACCCCAGACGGATCAGCCCGCGGCTGTAGACAGAAAACTGTCAACAGAGTGGACCTACCACTATTGCAGCCTATGCAAGAGAAAGAAAACTGAAAATAAAACTCTAGACCATTACGTCCGACTAGCGTGGTATAGTAGGTAAATTGCCCTTCCAATGTGGAGGACGCTGGAGCCTCTAGCAGTGGGACGTATAAGAGCTGTGATGATGATGATGATGATTCACGGACTAGCAAGCAATATATTAAATTGTAGTTATTATTTGATTTTACCTTTTCACCAGCATTATTAGGTAGCAAAAGTGAACCATGTCCTGGTTGTCCAGAACAATGGACGTGGATTTCTGGAATGAAAAAGAAATCATATTGTTTTTTTTTCCACAAATCGACACAGTTCTCCATTCAGAATGTTGTACAACGATTTGTTATTCCTTCTAAAGATATAAATTTAAATTATGGACTTAAACGCCATTTTTTCAATAAAAGAAGAAGGCTGGTAACCTTGTTCTAAGGAAGTAATTAGGTAATGCGGTCACAAACTGAGAAGATCCCGCAAGAAAGTGGAACGTCCATTAATCACATGATCTTTTTTTAGCATTTTTAAACCTCTCTTTCCCTTGGTGATACGTGGTGAGGTTTAAGACTATGAAGGTTTAGGCCTTCGTGATTTTTGTCAAACCCCTCCCCCTCCTTTCAAACCTCATGTGATTAATGGACGGCCCCAAAGTCAGCGGGCCTGTAATTTTTTTAATTATTTCTTTTAAATGAATTTTTATGTACATTACAAGTTCACCAAGTGTTAGCTCAGTGGTGGCCTTCGAACTAAGTTATTTTTTTTGTTCAAAATATAATACAAAAGAAAATATATATGACTGAGCCAGATCCCGCAGGCATCACCCGATCACTAGTTAACTACTAGAGTAGCCATCCCTCCCCTTAACCTCATTGGAGAGAAGGCAGAGACCTACTCCACATAACTACTGGAAGCTGAGACCTTTCCAATGAGTATGACAAAACTGTGAGCATATATTGTTAAACCGAAGTCATCTACGGCTGGGCTGGATGTGCCTACCGATCCAAAATTTTAAAACAATAATGCTGCAACAATTATTGTCATGTATCGCCTAATACAATGTATTGTAGTACATATTGTAGTATACAGGGTGGAAGGGGATCGCTCCCGAAAACAAAGACAGGTAACCCTACTAGTCCTACTTGTAATAATAGGCTAGAAAAAAATCCTTGAACCTTGATAATGGATAATAATTACTTAAGATGTTGAATTAGGTACGTTTCTTCGGGTACAATATACTTACGCCAAATACTTCTTTCGCCGCTAAATAGTATAAATTCTTCATTTGGACTTGCCATGCCTTCATCTAAAGCAAATCCAACATTAAGATCGTTGAATTCTTTAGTGTGTACGAATTTCTCCATACCATCGTGACCACCAATTTCTTCATCTAAAATAAAGGTATATTTTTTAGTTTTAAATTAAAAAAAATAGATTAAATGTGTAAGAAATAAGAAATTTAAACAAATTATAATTTACATACGTCTGTTATTTTATCATGACGTTAACCGCATTACATGGTAAAACTAATTCTTTATGCTTTTCATCATGAATTTCTTTAAATGCAGACGAAACTCATAAGATAACAATTCTAAAGAATTCGCTAATGAATTTCGCTATAGATAGAATTGAGACTATCAATTAGTATCAATAAAAACTCAAAAGTGTTACTTTTGAGTTTTTATTTTTTGAAACTTCTCTCTATTGTAGAATAAGGTTAAAAAATTTAAATTATTATTTTAACTCCGTATAAGTAATATGTTTAGGAAATTGCATTCCTAAGGACGTCTGGCAGGCGGCCGGTCATAAAACTATTGCCAATAACTTTTACAATATGTACTAAGAAAGAAGAGTACATATTGTATCGACCCCAAGTAATTGGGATACGAGTAAGAGAATGATGATGAATGATGAAGTAATATGTTTAGGACGGAGTAGAAACTACAATTTCCGTATGGTGGTAGGCAAAAAATTAATGTATAATTAATAAGAATCGTAAGAGTCTTGAAAAAAGATTGGGACCTCGCTGGTTAAATAAGCAAAAACGCACAATTTATATCAATGCGTCTGCTAAATATGGCGATTAACCCTCCTTGTCTATTGAAGAGGGAGCTCCTTGAGGAGGTATATATGTAGGTATAGTAGTAATAGATAAGTCTATTGTAAACGCCAAAAGGTTTGTTGTAGGATTTTAATTGATTTTTTTCGCGGATATTCCAAAATATAAATAAAGGACAGAAGACACAGTGGCAGAAGAGGGAAAATTAGAAAAGAAATATTGAGTCAAACAGTCTAAACTAATACCTTTGATAACTTTATTTTAATATGTGTATGTGCGTATAGAAGTTTGAGGAACTAACGTATTCATTGCAGCCATCTAACATTTAGTGACCTTAGTGGAAAGTAAATTATTTTACCCGGTACAAAGCAGACGTGTAGGGTTCTCTTCAATTGTATCCCAGCCTGTTGGAGTTTCCTTATAGCCTCCAGATATTGAATGCCGACACATTTCATATCCTGAGAACCACGAGCGAAGATCTTTCCTTCCTCTTCATCAATGTGGCCACTAAATGGTGGATATGTCCAACTTGACTGTAATTTTACAAAATTATATTGATCATAGAATATATACACGGTGACATTTATGTCGTCTTACAAAAGCAGTTCAGTTAACGTATCTACTATTCATTCGTACAATTAAAAGGTTAAAAAAAATATTAACTGGAATATTTTTTTACTAAAAATTATTATAAATAATTACTAAAATAGTAAGAGAACAGCATGTAGCGAGCGGTAGGCTACCTACTCGACATAACCTACGTACTGTGTAGGTACTACGTAGCTGTAGGTAAGTACGTTTTGGAATAACAGTCCAGGTGGACTTCGTAGCTGTGATTGGCTAACGTAATTACCTTAGCCAATCATTATCATGCGGAATTCCGTTTGATTTATTTTGTTTAAAATGTAAACATTATAACCAGGTTGTTACAAAATATTAACTTTAATTTATTTTATTTTGTTATTTTTTTATCACTACCGCTATTGAACAATTAAATGTGTTAAATATGTTTCTTTGGTCGGATACTTTTATGGCACTTCTTTTGTAAGACGATATAAATGTCACGGTGTATAATAAAATCATATACGAACACGTCTGACCAGCGTAGTAGGTTAGCATAGTAGGTTAAATTCCCTCCCATTGTGGAGAGGCCCGACAGTGGGACATATATAGATTGAGATGAGATGATTGCGAGGGATACAACAAAGATTAATTGGCATATCCATTTTCACTATGGACATCAATTCATTGTTATTATCATCTCAGCTCATATATGGCATTATTGAGCTTGAGACTCCTTCATAATCGGAGGAAAATTGACTTACGGTCAGACGGGTTGCCGTAGAGTTTTATTTCGTGGTTACATTCTCTTGCATATATTTCATCATGTTTCCGTGAGGTGACGGAATAAGAATACAATTCACCACCCCATATCCTACACGTGTGTGATCGTAAGAGACGGCTAAGGGACATAAAACGCATTTAATATCTATGCAAGGGAAGAAAACCTCGAAACAAAACCATATACCAACACGTCTGACCAGCGTGGTATAGTAGGTCAATTTTCTTCCTATTATGAAGGAGACTCGAGCCCAACAGTGGGACATATGTGAGCTGAGATGATGATGATTATGTCATTTAAAACACCAATTCTCGTATCTCAATTACGCAATTCAAGCGTTTTACCAGCGGGATTGTTCCTTTCTCGATGAGTTTAAGAGAACAGATCAAATCCACTCGTGCGAAGCTCGAATTCAAATTTTTATCTCGATTTCGTGATCTATTCGTATGAATACAACATTCAAAAACGTTATGGATATTTCGCTAAAATTCTGTATTTTAAATTGATCAGTAAATATGATAATACTATCTGTATGGTGAGAATATAATTCACTACTCCATATCTCACCCGTGGGTGATTGTAAGGTACGCTACGACTAAGGGATATAAAACGCATATAACATTTCTGCAAGTGAAGGAACGTTCGAAATAAAACCCTATCGACACGTTTGACCATTGTGGTACAGAGGGTCAAATTTCCTTTATATGCATTTTATATCTCTTAGTCGGCTCTTACACTCACGGGTAAGACAGAGTGTAGTGAATTGTATTCTTACTCCGTTACCACACGGAAAACCTAACATGTTAAACGCTAAATCTTAATAATTTGGACTCAGAAATATTATAACTATGTAAATTGCGCTAAGTATTGCTTCGAGATTGGAAAGTGTCATATTAAAATATTAAAATTACATATTCTATCTCTTTATAGCTAAAAATATTAAGTGTATAAAAATGATACCGCAATATCTAACGTAGGTACGTATTTATCTTAAAGTGACAAGATACGTTATCTAGTATTTACTCTAGTAGGTATTGTACTTATAATAAATACTTACTTCGAACACAGGCACAACGTCCATATGAGAATTCAATAAGATGGAAGGTAGTGATTGGTTAGTACCCGGCCACGTTAAAACAACTATAGGTTTGCCTGGTACCATTTCGTACACTTTAACAGCAAGGCCAAGACCAATGGCCTGCTTTTTTAAAAATGTCACACAATCATCTGAAAAAAAAAAAACAATATTTTTAGACTTGAATTTTTGCCTAAAGATTGCAAGCTTTAGAGAACTTATGACCTAGGAAGAGACATAGATGTCCAGATTTCGCTACAATAAATTCTTGACTTGGTTATAGTACACAGGACGTACAACAGGACGATAAAATGATTAATGAATTAGACTCGACTACTTACGTAACGAAGACCTAACCTTCACCGCTGCCTCGAAGCAGTGAGGGTTAGGTCTTCATATGTGGTATTCTTAAAGACCATGAACAGGTCATGAAAAGTCAATTTAGATACGTTCCTTAAAGGACTAGCAACAACTCCATTCTTATTCCGTCACCACATCCGTTAACGATATCTGCCATCAAGAGTCTACCTGTTAGTTGCTCATTCTACTCTTTTTTTTTTTTTTTGGTAGGCTATGGCCCGGTCACACGTCGCCCGTACCGTCCGGGGCGACGGAAGGGCAGCGCGTGGCCCCATAACCCGCCGTATTCCCTCCCCATCGCCATTGGGCCGGCCACTGGTACCGCTTCCTTGCCTTCCGTGGCCAGCCCGGCGGGTTACCCTTTCGGGTACCATCCCCCGTCAACGCCCCAGCTAACTGCCGGGGCGTCGCCCTCACGCGGTCAGCCTCTCTGCGGGTGAAGGACTATTCCCCGGTCCAGTCACCCGCGGCCTCGGCTAGGGCGGCATTAGGCGCAGATACTCGCGCCTCCGCCGCCCCAGGCGCTGTCGACGGAGCGTCTCACCGAAGAGGATTTCTTCTCGGAGTCGCCCCGCCGCCTCCTTCCGCGAGACAACTGTCTCGCAGAAGGCGGCGACCGCGTCCCGGTTCCTGACGCTGTCGAGCATCGCCTTAGCAATGGTCGGCAGCGCCAGGTCAATTCAGCTCATTCTACTCTTGACAATTATATTAGTATTAGAATTGTGTAGTACTATTATAGTCTTTGAACCGTGTTCCTTTTTAAAATTCGGTTCAAGTCATTCTCAATTATTTTTCCATATTATTTAGTATAAATAACAAAGTTTGTTTATTTTAAAGTGATATAAGTATTTATTTTGATAAGAATTACTTTAATACGAAGCACTATATATAGTATATTAAGTTTGTTTACTTTTTTTTTTGCTTATGGTGACAAAGGAGCAAACAGCACACCTGCTACTGTCGCTCACAGTCCTTTGCAATACTTTTTTATGTGTGTATTAGTTGTTAGCCGCAGATGGCTATGACAACTATACCCGGACTGTGGGTGAGCGCTGATGGCTCTCAACCCGATTTGCAATATCACTAGTGTGGCGCTTATTTTTTTTTTTGTTGAGCATGGCTATGGCATATTCACTACTATTTTTTGGTTATTATATTTTTTGTTTATTTATTTATTATTGTAGTGTACAATTATTTTTATGTAGCATTAACTGATTAGGCAGTGTGCAAAACAGCCCCTTGTGACAAGATATTTTATCGCTTTGATAATATTACAGTTATATCATAGCGATATCACACAATATCTATAAAAATTGTACCCTATGTGTTATTCCGATGCACCTATACAGGTATACATAAGGTATAACAGACACGTAATAGGTACCTATCTATACCTACTAATATTATAAAGCTGAAGAGTTTGTTTGCTTGAATGGGCTAATCTCAGGAACTACTGGTCCAATTTGAACTGAGTGAGTGGTGGCACTGAGTTTAATAGGGGCAAAACAGCAATGGAGAATGTTACATAATCGGAAGTTTCATTTTCTTTTTGAGAGCTACCGTTGTGTGCGCTGCGTAAACGGTTAAAGTTTCGTAAAAATCATATAGGTATGGCAGAATTACTTCTCTTTTAAAGTTCTAAAAAAAAGTCCGGGACAGCATATGTTTATCTCTAAGGGTTGGCTCACTATAACCTTTTTATGCTAACCAAATTTATTCTAAAATAATGCGAAATATCGCATTATTTCAGAATAAACGAAGGTGTTTCTTATAAATATGATATTAATTTTTATCCAAAGAAATACATCATTCATCTATCGTATTTAATTTAAAACAAACATTATTTGATTTCAATGAACATCTTAGGAGATATCGCAGTTTTAAAATAACATCTGCAAAATAATGTACTAATTAAGTACTGCGCGCGTATTTGTGATTACTGTGACTTCTGTTCGGAATTTCGTCCGCGTGGAATAGTTACTTTGGGCTAACGCTAACTTTAATGCGCGACTTCGAACAAAATTCCAGGCAGACGAAGTCGCAGGCAGAAGCTAGTAATGTATATTCATAAAAATACTTTCAGTAGTTTTCGCGTTAAATATTCCGATGGATGGATGTTTGTTAATAAATATCCACCCATACAAACACAACTAAATTTTCACGTTTATACTACACTTCTCACAAAAATTAAGGGAGCAAGAAAAAAATCCAAATTTTTGGGGGATTTTCAACAGGCTGTAACTTATACAAAAATGGTCGTACAGCAAAAAAAAAAAGCAAATTGTAACTCTAAGTGTCTAGTTTTCGGATCTGAGTTTGAATTTTTTTTTGAAAATTGTTTACGAGTAATCTTAAGAAAACCACCGAAAAAAAATTTTCGAAATTTATTTGGTTTCTTTTTTATCTACGGACGTGGAAAATTTTTTTTTTCCTTAACCTCCATATGGACTGGATAGCTTAGTTATTCAGCTTTAATTTGGTTTTTTATAAATCTCAATACGAGCATTTCTCACTGAGATATCGGTATTTGAATGGAAAAAGATAATTTTGTCTTTGATTACCAATATCTCAGCAACCAATGATTGCACAGAATTTTTTTCAAAAATTCAATCAAGCGGGAAAAGAAACCGTTCGCTGGATTAAATTGAAACTTCGTAGGGTTTTTGTGGGTATATTGAACAGTAAAAGGCATACTTAACATTAGTGGTTGCCGCAATATTTTTGATTGGGCGCTTGATTTTCCAAAAACCAAAAAAAGCCCATTTTTGGTTGCTTTTTCAAATTCATGTAATGATTGAAAAAAAAATATTTTCAAAAATCAATAGCCAATCCTTGTAGAGAATTTATTCAAATTTTTAAAACCAATCTTAAAATTTTTTCCAATCATTGGTTGCTGAGATATTGGTAATCAAAGACAAATTGATCTTTTTCCATTCAAACACCGATATCTCAGTGAGAAATGTTCGTATTGAGATTTTTAAAAAACCAAATTAAAGCTGAATAACTGAGCTATCCAGTCCATATAGAGGTTAAGTCAAAAAAAATTCTCTACGTCCGTAGATTAAAAAAAAAAACAAAAAAAATTCGAAAATTTTTTATTTCGCTGGTTTTCTTAAGATTACTCGAAAACAATTTTCAAAAAAAAAAATCCAACTCAGATCCAAAAATTAGACACTTGGAGCTACAATTTGCTTTTTTTTTGCTGTACGACCATTTTTGTATGAGTTACAGCCTGTTGAAAATCCACCAAAAATTTGGAATTTTTTTCTTGCTCCCGTAATTTTTGTGGTGTGTATATTAGATAGAAGAAATTAAAATATCATAACCGCTACTTTTCCCTGCCGTCAAGATGAAGGACATCCCTATTCAATATTTTCATTTTAAGTAAGACTCGTAATTAAAATCGTACTATACGATTTTATCGTGTTAGGTATATGATTTTGTACCTTTCCTCGTCTAACCTAAGATTTAATAGGCCAGTTTTAGTAAAATATTTGTTCGAATTTAATGATTTCCTTTGCTAATGATTTTGACGTTAAAGTTGCATTCTTTTTACAATATGCCCCAAATTCTGATATGAAAAATTTATAGGTAAATTAAAAAAAAACATTAAAACATGAGTAATATCAATGAAGTTTCTCGTATATAACAATGAGCCAAGTAGATATTTCCTGCAACTGATATCGGGATCCGGCATAAAAGGATGATTATCCAATTGTGTTGAGTGATATGGGATTATCAATTGCGAAATGGAATATGTATAGTACATATTCCATTTCGCAATTGATAATCCTAAGTACACTGTAACTAAGATCTAAGATTTATGCTACCTACTTCATAAAGGTCATATTGTAATGGTATTAGCAAGTTTTAAATGACTGAAATTTATACACACATTTATACATTTAATATGCTTAATTATTTATAAAAACCTGATTACGAAGCGAAAAATGATGCCACAAGTGGGATTCGAACCTATATCTATTGGGAATCCGGCCCAATCGTGCTACAACTTACACCACCGTGAACTATTGTAGGACATTCAAATCTCGCTTCGTATCATATTTACGTCTTTTTAAATCTGTCGAATGTAGTTATTCTATTCCAATTTCTGACGTATTTTAGGTGTATAGAGACTTAGAAGATAGTGTTGAAAAGTTTAAATTATTTTTTTATAATAAGCATAGGGAGGGAGTGATTGGAATATTTTGACAGCATCCATTTAACTAATTGAATGTCATCAGAGCAATTGGGAAAAGTATGCACTTTTTTTTAATAAACGCGTACATGTTTTTTAAAGAAAGCACTGCATTTAAAAAATAATCCTTATATTACGGGGACCATATATTTTACCGACACAAATTACACGCAGACCCGGACGTCAATTTCTGGATCGTACAAACACTTGAAAATTAACGAATCAAACGCAATGACCCTTGGCACTATACGTAAGTTTCTTAAACTTCACGTCAACTATGCAGTTAAAGTTTAGTCTTGTATAGTATGTGATGACTTTTGACGGGAATTTGAAAACGTCATGTGGTGCTCTTGTATTATATTCGATATCTTAGTGTTTTAACGTGTTATATTAGATAATTTTGATGGCATTTTATGTAATATGAAGTGGCGGAACTGCTGAGATGTAGTGAATATCATATAAAAGTGCTTTACAGCGTTTTCGTTTTCCATCAAAATTCCCACAAGACACCATTAACAGTGTGGCCATTGCACTGTTAATGGCGACAATTTGACTTAGACAATGACTAACTTGAAAGACTAAAAACGTGAAAATATTTATAACTTGACACTGGCACCAATAGCTCGTATATGTAGCTGATTGCCAATGTATAAGAAGAAGAAGAAGAATAGTATGTGATCTTAAGGTGTTCAATGAAGAAATTCTATTTTGAATGGTCTAATATGCGAAAGAGTTCATTTACATTTTCCATATTTTGGGCACGGATGATAAACCTTTTAAATAGTAATTGCAAATGTAAGTTATTTTCCAATGGCATTGCTGATATATTAGTAATGCTTATTAGTAGCAGTCCACTTAATATCTATTCATACAGACCGTCATACTTTTTGAAAAGAAAACCGGCTTAAGTGTGTCCGTGTGATGACATAGTAAGAATACAATTGACAATAATTTTCGCCTGCAAATAAGCAAGGATCAAGTCAATTTAACAAATGTAAGAAGCAAGAGAAAGAAACCTTGAAATTAAAACCTTTTTTTTATTGTTTTTGGTGGTAAACGAGCAAGCAGCACACCTGATGCGTCACTGCTGCCCATGGACCTTTGCAATACTAAGGGTATAGCTAGGCCTACCAATATAAACCCCAAACCCACCCCAGTTGGGCTTCCGGCTCTCTCGCACACCCAACGAAGCACAAAGCACATTGTCCTTGGTCAGACGTCGCGAGTGTGGTACTACTGCAGAAGGACCGGCCCTCGGCTGTAGACAAAAAACTGTCAACAGCGTGGTCCTACCATTACTAGTACTAACCCTATACTAATTTGACTTATGAGTCTGGTGTATTAAGTCAATTTATTACGTCCGTTTTCCTTAACGTTTAAGGACAGGAAAAAAATCGATTCCGATACCAATATTATACATTCATAAAAAAATACATTTTTTAAAATAAGAATGCGAATACTAATCATGTATAGAGATGTACTTATTCTGTAAAGCCGTAACATCGCAGAATTGTTGAATATGAGACTTCATTTGTGAATCCAGGATTGGATTACTGATTCTTCTTATTTGAAAAATCTTAGGAGCGGTACAGACAAGCAAATAGCTCTGATAGTAGTGGACATGCCCTTATTATTAAAAACTGACTATTTACATAGCGTTAAAATTTATAATCCCACTAGGTTCTGCACACGGCTTCGCCCGCGTAAAAGGTTACTTTCCTAAAGTTTTTCATCCCCTGTTTTTATTTTGCCACTTAAGAATAATTTTTTTACAAAATTTTAATGTTATATTTATTTACATCTAATCAATAGCCTAAAAATAAGTTTCAAACTTCTGACTTTAAAAATGACGATACTTCCTTACAACTTTTAATCCCCCTTTACAACCCTTTTTTGCATTAAAAAGTAGCCTATGTTCTTTATCAGGCTCCAGACTATCTGTGTACCAAATTTCATTTAGATCGGTTCCGTAGTTTTGGCGTGAAAGAGCGACAGACAGATAGACAGATAGAGTTACTTTCGCATTTATAATATTAGTAAGGATTTTAAGCGAATTTTGTTACACTTTCTTCCTTTAATATTGCGAATATGAAAAAAATCTCCTTGCTTTTACGCAGTTGACACAAGGTCGATAGTATCGACTTTCTTTACAGGTACGCATGTGACCTTTCTCTTCTATTTATACTTATATCAAGCGGTGAATTCACTTCATTATAATTTATAAACAAGTAGGTATATTGGGAAGGTTTATACGTTATGAAAACCTCCCAACTTCTAGTTAACGGGTTATGTATAGGAAAGTTATGATAGAAAACCGTTTAGGTACCTATAAACCCACAGTAGAGGTACACATTTCGTTTCTAACATCCGAAGCGAGAGTTGTACTTATCACATCTTGCTCTCACCCAGATAACAATTTATCTAGATAAGGCTACTAAAACCCAAAACTTATAAATTATATTTAAAAGTGAAGAAAACTAAGTTTTAGAGCTCTTAGTGCTCAATAAGACAGGCATATTACCAAGGCATTTTGCTAAGGCTCAGATAGCAACTAAAGTCACACAAAATAAACGAAGTACCTACATCATTTAAAATCGTATTTTCTTTTATTTTAGCATCTTTATAATTCTTACTAATATTATAAATGCAAAAGTAACTCTGTCTGTCTGTCGCTCTTTCACGCCAAAACTACTGAACCGATCTAAATGAAATTTGGTACAAGGATAATCTAGAGCCTGATAAAGGACATAGGCTATTTTTTAATACCAAAAAAGGGTTGTAAAGGTGGATTAAAAGTTGTAAGGAATTATCGTCATTTTTAAAGCCAGAAGCTTGAAACTTATTTTTAGACTATTGATTAGATATAAATAAATAGGACATTAACATTTTGTAAAAAAAATACCCTTAAGGGGTATAATAAAAAGAGGTGATGAAAAACTTTAGGAAAGTAACCTTTTACGCGGGCGAAGCCGCGGGCAGAAGCTAGTGTAACATAAATATATAATGCTTATTTTAAAGTATAATCAACAATTTCAGGTGTCGGTGAATCTTGAGCATATCTTTTTTATGTAATGACTATCTAGCTGGGATGCAAAAATAATTAATTAATTACATATTGACTCACAAAAAGAATAAAATAAAAATAAAATTTAACGGAGAGAAACAAGCTTGCAGTAAAAAACATAAATTGTAAATAATTTAAAAATACCAACCAAGGCCAAGGACTCACTCACTCACCTCACCCCTATCTTAATATTTAATGAAAATAGAACCAACATTCAAATATTTTCCGATATCTATGTGTTAAAAAATACAGTTTAAAAATGCTGTGTCTATGTACATAAATGCATATATACAAGATCTTAAAGAAAAAAAAAATTAACACATTCGACGCGGTTCAAACAACGTTGTTATTTGCCGTGAAATATGATATTATAATATAACCTTTATATTCTTTGACGTAAATTGAATAAGAATGTGTTCATATTTTTTTTTCTAATAAACAGAATAATTACATCTACCTACCTATAGTATTATATTTGTTAATAATTGACTTACCATAATTAATGTTTGGCTGGACACTTGGTATTCTTAGATACTCGATGAAATTGGCAATTGCCGGATTGTTTTCGTAGTTGGCTGCCATGGTACGGTTCCGAGCAAACACTGCAGAGGTAATGAACGATTGCTTACTTAGTCACATCTGCTACAGAATCGAGCCAGTGTTATCTTTTAATAAATAGCGAGTAAGTTAAGTAAATAACGTTATAAATTAAGGTCAATGTTTGTAATTTCATCTTATTAAATATTAGACACCCATTAATTTAATCTTACAAGCACTTACTTTCATTATTTGTTATTGATAATATGGAACATGTTATTTTTCATAAATCATCTTTGTACCTAAGTCTTTATTGTTTACTCTATACGCATTTCTTTTAATATATGTATAAGATGTGAACAAATCAGGTCATCAGGACTTAGGTCGTCCGTTATCGGGTTGAAGTTTCGTGTAAATGCACCATAATAAGTTTTTTTTTAATTAGTAGGTACCTGACTGTTTAAGAAATAAAATTAATATTTATATTTTTTTTTCATTAGTGCATATCATATTCATAACATTTATTCTTTTATTATATATGTAGGTATTAGATATTACCCTATTTTTTAATATTATACATCGATCACAGTGATCGATGATATTATACCTTGATATTATACCTTTAATATACATATTGTAAACAAATAACATAAGTATTGAACAGCTTTCTAATGAAAGTAATTTCAAAAAGTGCCAACTAGAAGTAACGTGTTTTGATGGTTTGAAATTTAGATGCACTTGGTAATTTGTGGGATACAAACCTATTCCTATGGAAAGGCCGATCCCACCACTGAACCAATTTAGCTAGTGTGGCCGTTCTATAATATTAACCAAATTGTCTCTCTCATTCTCGTCTTTAAGGAAATGTTTTATATTAACGCCATCTATCAGAAAATGTTTACACTTTTCAGCTAGAGTTGTACTAAGCAATGGCATAGATCAATCGTTTCTAAATTATTATTGATTACTTTTGTTGATCTAACATTGACATGCTAGGTTATTTATAAAAATTGTAAATAAGTTATTTACAAAATTTTCGTATATGATATCTATTTAAAAAACTGTTAGCTCCTGCAGGTCATTAATTTTGAAATTAAATTAGGTAGGTACTATATAGTTCTGTTTTCAGTTTAAAATGAACATTTCTGGAACTCATTATCTACTGCCCTAAGTAGGTAATTTAGGTTCGTTAAAATAACTTCGCGATAGGCTACATATGTTTTTCAATTTTATGAGTCTTTAAAATAAATTGGTCTTTGTTTCCTGGTCTAGATAGATAGTTCAATATTTAATACATTTAGGGATCGCGGTAACAGTTATAATGATGAGAGAGAAAAATATTTTAGATTTAAATTTAAAATCATACACGACTGATCGCCCTACCAGACTAAATAATACATGGGACCTATTTTTTTTAACAAACTACAAACAAAATGGATAAACTTAAACAGCGCGTAAGATGACAATTTAACCCTAAATTACTTACCTACAATTTGAACTATTGATACAACGTAGAAGTTTGCTTAAGACGTAACTTTTATAACATACCTACTTCATAATTTACATCATAATTTAAGTGCCTTTAATAAATAAACATTTTTTTGAATAATTATAAAGCAAATATCCTCGTCGTCATCTACTATTTTGAGTAATTAATTAATTACTTTAACTACTTATGTATTTAATCCGCCAACGGTCTTCTCCAAACATTGAACTTTATATTAATAAAATGTAAAGATGTCATTGTGTTGATGAGAGTTCTCATAATATATAAATTAAACAAATTATCTTAAGTTCTAACAACGTAAAAAAAAGTAAATAAGTGTTATAAGCATTTACATACATACATACATACATATCATCACGCCATATCCCTTGTAGGGTAGGCAGAGAGAACAGAGTGCCAGAGAACTCTATCTTTGCATACTTCACTCGTTTCCTCGAAATTCATAATTCTCTTCATACACGCTCGCCGGTTTCGGAGACTCTTGACTCCACCTTCCTTCAGTACATGACCGATCTGGTCTAGGTAGGTTAGTCTCGGTCTCCCCCGGTACCTACATCCTTCCACTTTCGCATTGTATATCTTCTTAACCAGACGTTCGTTCGGCATTCTTTCCACATGTCCGAACCATCGGAGCATTCCCTTTCGCATCTTTACACCAATACTCTCTTTCATACCTACTCGCTCTCTTACGTCGTTACGAATGCGGTCGGTCAGCCTAACTCCACAGATTTTCCGCAGAGATCGCATTTCGACCACATTAATTTTACTTTCATACTCTTTTCTGCATACCCAACTCTCGCTTCCATACAGTAATGTTGGGACAAGCACTGCGTTATGTATTGCTACACGTGCCTTCTGGCTGAGGTGGTGGCTGCCGAGAAGTTGCCCCAACGCTCCGTTCACTCTATTTCCCGCATTCACTCTTCGCTCTATATCAGTGGTGTACCTTCCATCTCGGCTAAATCCACATCCAAGATATACAAATTCATCCAATTGCTCTAGTACATCATTACCTATTATTACTCTTACATCTGTTCTGGCTTCATCTCTTTCAAAGACCATTATTTTGGTTTTGCTCACATTCACGCGTAGACCATTTAATATATATAAGCATTTGATAGGGACAGTTGGGGTACAATGGAACAAAAAAATCATTTCTATTTTTAGAAAAATCAGTATGTAATAATTTCTTAATTTTTAAAATAAACAATCATAACGGGTTCTTAAACTATTGATTGACAACAAAAACGAGATCATAAATTTACCTTAAGTCTAGAAAACAGTATTTTTCAAGATCACCTCGTTTGTTCCGATGTGCCCCAGGTCAGGGGTACAGTGGAACGGTGCCTGGGGTACTTTGGAACAACATTAATAAATCGTAAAAAATAATATTATTTATATTACCCGAGATTAAACTTGCGTAACAGTTTTTTAGGAAAAGAATAAATATTACTCTGGCGATTTGTTTTCCCAGCTAGGTTTGGACTTGGTAGCACCAGTTCTATATCTAAAAGTGATACTACTGCTATATCTGGTTCTAATGGAAAATAAAAGCTATTGTCAATTTTTGCACTCTGGCGCATGTAACTAATGCCATATTCATTGTTTTCATCTATGTCTGTCAATAGTTGGCCAACAAAATATTTTGTTTGTTTTTGAGAAAATTTAACCAAACCAAAATCCATCTTTACAGCCGCATGTTCGCATGTTAGCATCACTATGCAAGCCTCTATCTGTTTTTCTCTCACGATTTCTCACCATTATGACTTCCAAATCTACAATCAATCAATAACGAATAAATTATCATGTTTGCAAAAAAATTGTTAAGGTCGTGAGTAAATATATCAATAAAATTTCAAAATGGCAATATTACATAACATATCCAGGTATTTGTAGATAAAGTGATGCTACTAATATATTATACACAAATAAAAACGAATTATTTCAATGGGGCATAATGGAACACTGTTCCAGTGTTTACGTTCCATAGAACCCCGTAGGGTATTGGAAATTTCAAACATGAACACAAAATATTTAGGTTATGCTTTCCGTTACAAATTTAACTAAATTTATTAGCTAAAATACTTAAGATTTAACAAAAATATATGTCACATACCTGTTGTTATTCCTTGTTCTGCAAATACGAATGTACTCTAAAACAAAATTACAACTTTTGGTGGCTTAAAACAATTTTTTTTGTGCCAAAACACTGTTTGTACAGACCGGCCATATTGCACTACCTCAACTCGTGACACATGGTCTGTTATTATTGGTCGAAGCACATGGGCGCAAATTCTGTTTAAATTTGAATTATTAGCGCCTTTGTTTCATTGTACCCCGTGTTCCGATGTGCCCCAACTGTCCCTATATGTAATATTAATTCATTTTTAAAACAATCATAATGTGAATGTAGATAAATGTTATTTTTTCAAAGAACTAATTCTGGATTAAGATTTTAATATGATATTAGTATTTGGAAATGATATAATAGCAATACAATTCCTTTTAGCATAAATAAATCTCTATTTAATCTGTTTATCAAGGTTCTTTTATTGATTATTTATTCGTTTCATTTAATAAAAATCGTTCAATTATTAAAATTAGACCGAAAATATACATGTATTTGAGACACTAGAGGAATTTATCCGTCAGTCAGTCAATCAACGTCCACTGTTAGCATAGAGGAACTATGCTATTACAAGAATACATTTACTTTTTCTAATTAATAAAATAAATCTAATCTATAAATCAAAGATGTGAGCTCATCACAATGCACAGCGTTAACACATAGAAGCTATTTGTTAATACAATAGTTGATTACTTACTATTTATTAGAAAGCCATAAAGTCCATTATTGCAACGTAAAGGTTATATGTTAAATATTAAATGAAAACAACTATTTTTGTACTATATTCTACAGCATTTGGTGGGTTGACAGTTGACACTTGACAGTGTTGATAGAAAAACATTGAACGAAGAGTTGATACAGTGTCTAAAAATCGGTATGAAATATTGATGTTTTGCGTATCGATACAAATTAACTTGGTTAACAAATTCTAACCCATAGTAAAATTTCTAAATATGATATAAAGTTCTGTGCATGTGGTAAAGAACTGATGTATGTAATCGACTTATTTGACAAAGACAAAAATTACGATACATTGCGTTTTTACGCCTCCACGCATAGCATATTTTGTATTTTTGTAATATTAACATTATTATATTAAATAGCACAGTCATGGATAGAGTAAGAATATGTCCCAATATAGAGTAAGAATGTAATGTGCCTAGACTTATCTTTGTTTCAAGATAAGGAAAACTTGAAATAAAACTTTATACCAACCCCTCTGATCGATTTTGTATACTAGGTCAATTCCGTCAATTTCCCTGCCATTTTAAAGCAGGTTCGAGCTTCTTACTGGGCTGAGATGATTTATTGCCGTTTAGAATTAGTAACAAGATTAGATTAGAATTAAATTTCATCATTATTTTATCAGTTGCTAGCTTAAAACGAGAGATGAAGTGGCAAGAAAAGATTATCTTAACGGAGAATTAATTCATTCTAATTATTTGGGTATTTTTCGCTAATTGTTTGGGTTCCGCCAGTTCTGGACTTATTTTATTTACGGTGTTAATGTTTCTATCCTTGTGTCAATATGTGAATATCTAAGTATAATAAAGACAGTGGACTCTCTCAAAACGATGTAGTTGATGCTAAACGAGAATAATAAAACATTGAAGTTATTTTAAAAAATGGTACACAGAATCTTAATTCTGCCTTCGAATATCGACTCAGCAGCTCAAACTACGCCAGTAAAGTATAGTCTGATTCGTCGCACAACCATCTTTGTTTTTTTCTGGGGCTGTGTAATTTATCTACAATAAATACAATTTTAGAAAAGTAAGTAGTAATGCGGTTATGAGAATCATTATTGTGGAGACACATGCAAAACTTTAAATTTTTAATATCGTTCAATAATTTAAAACATTTAAATTTGGTTTAACTTACAATGATGTACCAGTTTCGAAAGTTGAAATATGATTACAAAAATGTGGTTGGCAACACTATACTACAAACTTTGTTGATGATGAGGAGTTTTGGCGCGAATGTGGAAATGTTATGTCACGCTCTTGTATTATATTCATTTCTTTAGTGTTTTGTGGTGTTATATTGAATAATTTTGCTGGTATTTTATGCAATATGGTACAGTTAATGTGTTGAAGTGTAGTGAATATGGTATAATAGTGGTTTACATGTATTTTCATATTTGCCCAAAATTCCCAAAGAAAATCATTGATTAGGTTATCAGCGCCCGATTAATGGTAACGACTTGACTTACTGACAGACAATGACTATTAAGGCTACATATTATGAAGAAATGGTGAACAATATATGAAAAATAATTAAATAAGACTTGGCTGTATGGGCTTTGATCCCTTTGCCTGTCCGAATGGACGAACAGAAACAAAAAAAAAAAACTTTGTGTTGATGTTTTTGAAATTGTTCCAACTTCCAACGTTGATAATTTTAGATTTTTAAAATCAAACGTCAATCGCGCCAGTGGCATTGACTGTATGATAATATTTGACTAATATTTTAACATGGATATTAATTACTACGAAGTAACTTCTGAATTAGATGCCAGAGAGATTTTAAGGTATTTAAATGAACTAGGTATTCATAATATAAGCGGGGAAGTTCTCAAGTATTTTATTACAGGTATATAATGGTGTTTAATTTTTTTTCTGTACATTACTTTTAATCAACTTTTACGATCGAAGCGATTTGATCGCTGTGCTTTTTTGTGAATGTTTCATAGTAAAATATGAATCTTGTTATACTTTTTTGGATATATTGAATTTAACTATGCATTACTGAAATTATATCAGAATTTTGTCATAATATAGAATAAAATATCATTGTACAATAAATAAGCAAAAGTATGAGTAGTTCAAATCCTCTTGATGACACCTAACATTTTCATTGCTTGTCCATTATCCCTTTGCCATTAAATAGTATTATTAAATAGTAAGAAAATCAGTGTGTAGTGTATTATTAAATAGTAAGAAAATCAGTGTGGCTATATATATATATTAAAATAGTAAGAAAATCAGCTGCAAGACTCATCAGCAATGGACTAAAAAAACATTTAATGCACTTGAACATATCCCACCTAACATAAGATGGGTCCATAAAAGCCATACATAACCAGAAGTTGAAGTTGACATAAGATGGGTTTCAAAAAGTGTCCCTATAACATAATTAGCAAAGAGAAAATGAGAGTCTCTAATGTTAGTTTTTTTTGTCAGATTTAAAGAAGTTGATTAAGTACGATCTTACACATAAGAACTTGAATAGTTATGAGCAATATGAAGTGAGAGGTCCAGAGAGATTACATAGCGCTAGTACATTCTCATCACGGGCAAGATCAAGGGTCCAAGATAGTTTTCCATTGCAGTGTACAAGAGACTGTCATAAATCACAGAAAAACATTTCTGTAAGAATTATACAGTCTTCTCCTAACTTAGGACAGACAAAAACAGTTGATAAACCTCTTAAAAGATCTTGCTCCTGCGTCAGACTTGAGAAGAAACCTGAGTTAGTAGAGAAAAATACAAAAAGCACTAACAGTAATGCAAATAGTAAGTTGTACATTTTATTTTCCTTTTTTTATAATAATGTAATAAAGGTCATAAACATGATGATAGACTAGGACTTTTGAGTGTCAATCTCATGGAGAGACGTGGGTGTATGAAAATTTTAGATAAAAAAAACTATTACACATATAGATACATAAATTAATGTATTATTTTTCCACATAGAATAGTTAAAGACTTGTAACTTCAATTAGCAGGTTGAAGTGGCAATGGGCAGGCTACATCACTTGACGAACTGACAAACGTGGGGAAGAAAGGTTCTTGAGTGGTGACCACGAATCAGACGACGCAGCGTAGGACAACCCCCCACTCGGTGGACTGATGACATTATCAAGGTCGCAGGAAACCGTTGGATGCAGGTGGCACAGGACTGTTGCTAATGGCATTCTCGTGGGTAGGCCTATGTCCAACAGTGGACGTTTACAGGCTGATGGATGGATGTAACTTCAATTTGCAATATTTTAACAGTGTGTGTCGTGTTCGCTCTTACATGTTAAGGCTTACCCTGCTTTATTATCAGAACATTGATTTGTTCAAATGTCTAATTGCCTGTTTCTATTTTATTAGTAATAAAAGTCACAAAGCTACCTGCAATCAAGAAATGTGACCCAGTTACATTATATCATTATTATACTTCAATGTGGAACAAATATAAGTCAAATGTTCCAGGAGAAAATGATTGGTCTGACCTAAGATGGAACATAAGACAAAAGATGGCTGGAAGTGAACCTAGACAAATAAAAAATAAGGTAAGCTACTTTAAAACCTAACCATCTTTTTAACTTTCTTTAGGATCCCTATCATTTCTATGTATCTTATTAGGTATGTATTATTTTATCCTCTGCTCATGTAATGAGTTTAGAGTTTATACTCCGTTTATGTTACTGCCCTCTTACTTTTCTGTGGAAAATCTGCTTAGAAATCACTAGGGGAGTGCCCAGCAGGCAGCAGCACTGGATCACTTTACTGGGATATTTACACCATCAAGTGCAGTTGTTAACTCATTCCATTCGCGGTCGTCATAACGAATAGTCACGTTATATACCCTCATATTAATCTGCCCTCTAAAATGGTTTTAAAAAAATGTTTGAAATGTAACAATAATATTACAAAAAAGTTACCTGGATTGGAGTGTAGTAGATGCGAAAAAGTAGTACATGCTACAAATGAATGTGCTAAAATATCGTCTAAGCAGTTAGCAGTTCTTCGCACTGGTGGTCTGGAGTGGAGTTGTGAAGAATGTGTACTTACCATGAATAGACGTTCATCGTTTTTCATTCCGGAAGATCCTGAAGAGACCCTAAACGTATTACCATTTGATATGTGCAAACTTATGAGAAACCTGACCACCGAGATTAAAAAGGTGATAAAAGAGGAACTGGAGAGCTTCCAGCAATCGTTAGAATTCATCGGGGATCAGGTAGCAAATATCGAGGAAATTATAACTAATCAAAATAAAAAAATTAAGCACCTCGAAAATCAAAACACCGACTTAGTAAATGATAAAAAAAACTTAGAGCTTCGTGTAGCTGCCATGGAACAACGCGTAGAAGAATCAGAACAAAAAAATCTATGTAACTTTATCGAGATAGCTGGTCTGCCTAAAATCACAAATACGGATGCGATGAAAGTAACTAATTGTATAGCCGATAAACTAGAAATCGACAACGGTGCTGCTACCGTACATGATGTCCGCCAGGTTGTCCGTCGCACGGAAAGTTCTGGATACCTTCTAGTCGAACTCAACTCAAAACTTGCTCGTGATAAATGGATCGCAGCAGCCAAATTGAAAAGGTTTACGGTTAGTGACGTTAAGCTTCCAATATCTACAGGTAATGCAGCTGGAAAGATCTACGTGCGCGAGGCTTTAACTCAGCGAATGAAAACACTATTATACCAATCGAAACAACGTCTGAAGTCACCGAATGGCCCTTTCAAATACGTATGGTGCAAGGAAGGTAAATTATATGCTAAATTAGCGGATGATAGTAAGAATATTGCGACTGTCCGCTCCATGCACGATATTGACTCTATTGAATTGTTACAACAAAATATAATATATACCAATATGTATAGTATTTACAACCCGTTGTGCTTATCTGAAATTGTATCATAACTTTATTTATCAAAATTCAATACCCTCAATAATAATGATTTATGTAATAACTCAGAGATATTTGACTGCATAGATATAAACTCATTCTTTGAATACATACCTATCAATAACATACAATTATCATGTATCCATATCAACATAAGATCGATGCTCAAAAATTTCTCGAAATTAGTTCAAATTATCGACTCGTCATCACAACCTATAGACCTAGTTATTTTGTCGGAGGTAGGAATCACTGACGAAGTATCGAGCCTTTTCCTAATAGCGGGCTATAGAATGTACACACAGCTTCGCACTCAACGTAAAGGAGGCGGTATAGTAATTTACGTTAAAAATTACCTTAAATTCACTCCAAAAATTAAAAACACTCATACGTTCGAATACCTAGGTGGTTTAATAAAAACTTCACAAAGTGACACTATAGCTGTGTGTGCAATCTACAGACCCCCATCGTCAAGTAAAACAATGTTCATCAGAGAATTGAAGCAAACATTAAACTGCTTTTTGTCGAACACTAATGTTGTTGTTCTAGGAGACATGAACATCGATCTTAGATCCCATACAGCCACTAGGGCAATGTACATAGACATGCTGTCCGGGTGCGGGTTAACGTGTGGTATTTCGGACTTTACTAGAATAGATAAACGTTGTGACCAAATCACGAAATCATGTATTGACCATATATTTACACGATCCCACACGTTAGCACCGTACACGGCCGCTGTCGATACTGTTCTGGCGGATCACCGAGCTATTATTGTTTGCTTGACTCGTTCGTCGTCCGATCGACGTAATATACAGGCGGTTTCAAATACACAGACTTATTATAATAAAAGATGCTTGTACAACGAATTAAATAATGTAAACTGGAACGAAACACTAAACCTGACTACTGCGGACTCCATTTATAATTATATCAAGGTAGCGTTTAGTAACGCCTTAAGCAAATCAAAACAAACAAAGTCTATAAAAAAATCTCTAAGAAAACCCTTGCCGTGGTTAAACGAAAATGTTGCTAAATTGTGTAAATTAAGAGACGAAAGTTTTAATAAATGGAGAAAAGATACAAATAATAAAATACTGAATTTAAAATACAATAAATTACGCAATAAGGTTCACAAAACGATCGAATATTATAGAAATGAGTATCATAAAAATCAAATAAAATTAAATTATAGCAATCCAAAAAAGCTTTGGATAATAATAAATAAGATATGTGGTAAACTAAATAAATCCATTGATGACTTCATTCTTGATGCTTTTGATAGTAAAAACTTGACGACTTATCAACTTTCTAACAAATTTGCCAGTGGTTTTAACTCTGCTGTGCAGTCAATTTTACCTAACTGTAATCTACCCCTCCTTACTAGTAACAAGAGTAAACCTGCTAATGTCACAATGAGGTTCCAAAAAGCAACATCAGATAAGATTCATAAACTGATACAATCCCTAAATAGTAACAAGGCTCCAGGCGTGGACAACATTGCCGTTAAAGATATTCAAGCCATTAGTTCAAATATTTCATCTGCTTTTGCTCATTTAATAAATATCAGCATTAGCACAGGGCAGTATCCAAATGATCTCAAATTAGGATGCATAAGACCAATTTTTAAGAAAGGTAAAACAGACGATGAAAGCAATTACCGCCCAATTACGCTGTTGTCATCAATAGATAAAATAGTTGAAAGATTTATATGTAACCAAATTCATAACTTTTATAAAAAATACTCAATTATTAACTACACTCAATACGGATTTCAGCAAAATAAAAGCACTACCCTACTTCTCTCCAATTTTACAGATACCATTAACTCGGCTCTTAATGCTAAAAGTCATGCACTTGCTTTATTTATTGATTTCTCACGTGCTTTCGACACCTTAGACCATAATAAACTTTTAAATAAATTAGATGATTCAGGCGTTCGAGGCTCTGTGCACAATTGGTGTTCTGATTACCTAAAAAACAGAAAATATCAGGTTCGAATTGCCGACAGCTTAAGTGACACATTTACTGTTAGCCATGGTACGGCTCAGGGATCTGTGTGTGGGCCCCTACATTTCTTGGCTTATGTAAACGATATGCCCAATATTTTTGAAAATTGTAATTCCTATCAATTTGCAGATGACACCTGTATACTCATTACAGGAAAAGATTTACAGAACATCGTACATTTATTACAAAAAGATTTTAATAATTTTTGTCTATGGTGTCATGATGCTGGCTTAGTATTAAATATTAAAAAAACTAAATTACTACACATAAAATCACCCTATCTGAAGTGTGACTATGAACCTATAATAGTAGCCCATACGCACACCTGTCTTCACAATATGTCGACTGTCTGTGAATCCAACTGCCCAACGATAGACCAAGTTGCAACTCACACATACTTAGGATTACACATAGATGAAAAATTCAGCTGGGGTCCTCATATTGATCAAATTTGTGACAAATTACAGGCGATAGTGGCTAAATTTTATATAATAAAAAACCGTATTTCTTTTTCAACAAAATTATTGTTGTATAACGCGCTCTTTGACTCGATCGTATCATATGGATTGTCGAGTTACGGACGTACTTTTAAAACATATTTAGATAAAATTTATAAAATCCAACGCAGGTTATTAAACATAATAGTTCCATACAGAGTCCGATCTAAAAGCACAGACGACAATATACTTTTTAAATTTTGCAAAACACTACCAGTACATGAAAAAGTCAAGTATAGCCTCTTGAAAGAACAATTTTTTTAATATCGAAGTACAACAAAAATTAAATCATGCTATATATACGCGACGAGTAGCACAACAGATGTTAGTTACTACTACAGCCAGTAATTATTACGGCGAACGGACGAGCGCATACCTAATACCAAGATTGATAAATTCTCTACCTACCTCCGTTCGCAATAAAATTACTATAAACAATATTAGATATGTTTTAAAAGAACATTTCTTATCGACCTTATAGTGGGGCAGATACTTGATGTGTATTGCTTAGTTTTTAATTATAACTTTCTTTTTATTACACAAATACTCATGATTGTTTAATGTAGCAGAAAATGTGGCATGTATGTGTGTGTGTATATATATATATGTATATATATATATATATATGTGTATATGTATGTATATGTATGTGTGTATGTGTGCATGCACACGCACATACATGCATGTGTATGTGTGTGTGTATGTACGCATTGCACACGCATATATGTGTGTGTGTGTGTGTGTGTGTGTGTGTGTGTATGTGTGTGTGTATATAGGTTTATGCGTGTTCATATATGTGTTATAATATAATGTAATATGTATCATATTTGTTACCGGGAATGGATTGTAAAGTGTCACATACAAATCCGAGAGGTTTAAGTGACACTAAGTATATTCAAATTCTTTTATGTGTTTTGTTTGGTAATTAAATAAATAAATAAAAAAACTGGTTTACAAAGCATGGTGACTATGGCGTTATCCTCACTCAATGGAGATAATGCCTTGTGTAATGGGCATCAATAAGCTGATGCATTTTTTTTATACAGTGCACATATTTCATAGTTTGCTACAATCCTCCTTTTCATGAAGCACATTAAGATACTCAACCAGATGGATTTTTGTTTTGAGATTTTCTGCTTTTGTAGTGGTGTTTGTTTATATAATTTAGTAGGGGACACCCTATAATAATATCTACAGGAAAGAAAGTATTAGTGCATATTCTATTTTTATTTGAAAATACCATCCAGCCTTAATTGATTTACCTATTCTTTTTTTTCATATCTTCATGGGACGGGCTTTTACTAACCGGGGTGCCCATCACTATTGCCTTATAAGACACATGTACTTAATCTTTACTGCAGTGGATGCTCCTTGGTTTATTATCTACTTAACAATAGTTATCATTGGATTATATTGGAGTATTCTGTCTCTATATAGCAATCCTATTTCTTATAATTTCAAATATCCATCTTTGAATTATATTTTCTTATATGCAAATCAAGGATTAATTTTCATCCACTGTAATTTTTTAAAAAGAAAGCATATTAGTACCTTGATTATATAAAATATTATGTTATAAGTACATTCTGTATGTTATTCCCTTAGCAGCTTTCCGAAACTCCCATGGGGTTACGATACATTGCCTTACCCTTTAGCATACAGGGAAATTATTTGGTTTACCAAGACAGTCAGTTTACAGTTATTGAGATAAAAATCTAAAATTTAATCTGCTGCGACCAGATTTTGCATTAATTAGCATTCTTATATTCAAATTAAATCATATTTTACCATTAAATCAATTAATTATAGAACACTAATATATGAAATGAAAATGTTTATCTTAATTTTATTATTATTGATTTTTCAGATTCCTGAATCTCACAGAGACAAAGAAAATGTATCCTCCAAGCCCGTATCCTGACATTTATACTTGGTTACACAGGAAATTTATTCTTGACATGATATTTAATAAAATAGTAATAAACTGTAATGTGTACAGATAAATAACTATTTTAATAATAATCTGTATTCTAATTTATATATAATACATTTATGACATACATTATACTGTTGTTGAAATGAACGAAGGTAATGAAGACATTATATTGAAAAAATGATTAATAAATTTTATATAGTTTTTATTATGTAACAGCTACAACTAAGTTAGACTAAAATAATGAGTTTAGTTTTCATGAACTATTATTATTCATACAAATAATAACGAACATACCTATACTAGTGATGCACATGGTATTCATAGACCTAGAGAAGGCGTACGACCGTGTTCCCCGGGAAGTTCTGTGGTGGGCTTTGAAAGAACGAGGAATACCTGGGAAGTATGTAAGATTAGTGAAAGCTATGTATGCAGGAGCGCGAACGAATGTCCGGTCCGAAGCCGGCGTTACTAACGAGTTCAATGTGGCAGTAGGCTTGCACCAGGGATCGGCTATAAGCCCTTATCTATTCCTCCTGGTGATGGATGCTCTGACATCGGACATACAGGGGGAAGCACCTTGGTGTATGCTGTTTGCAGATGACATTGTTCTCGTCGGGGAGGACGCAGCTGAGGTACAGAGCAGACTGGAAAAATGGCAGGAGAGGTTGGAAAGAGTTGGCCTTAAGATCAGCCGTACCAAAACTGAACATTTGTTCTGTAACTTCGGTGGCTCTTCCCAATTCTCTCACATTACCTTAGATGGGGTATCCCTACCGGTCTGCTCCGATTTTAAGTAGGCTTAGGCTCGCTTCTCCAAAATGACGGCAATATCGACCGGGAAGTTAGTAGGAGAATGAATGCAGGCTGGATGAAATGGCGACAGGTTTCGGGAATTATATGTGACGCGCGGATGCCCCTTAAACTTTTTTTTTGTTTTTGGCATATCTACAATCAGTCGCTGACTATAAGCAGATTAGCTGTATGCAATTTGTGTCATGTATGAGATGCTCCTCAACTGGAGGCAACTCATTCTTCACCATCTGTCACCAAGCCCTTGGATGTCATGGCGTTTCAGTCGTTTAGGGTAGCTGGTGTTTATTAAGGGAGTTGCCATTTGGGTGTTTTCCCAGTCGTATTCTGTAGTTAGTGCCTGTTATTTTTATTTCCTCCTTAACAGTTCTAATGTTTAGCGCCTTATGGATCTCAGTATTGGTAACAAACCATGGTACATTGGCTATAGCTCTTATAATGCAATTTTGCATTCTTTGCATGATATTTAGACTGGAGTCGCATGCACTGCCCCACAGTTGCAATCCATACATCCATATTGGCTTCAGAATCATTTTGTAGATTAGAAGTTTATTGTCTATAGATAGCTTGGAGTTGCGTGCCATCAGCCAGGAGATATTCCTGTACCGCATATTTAGCTCATCTCGCTTTGACTTGATATGCTTTTTCCAGGTCAATCTTTTGTCCAGATGCATGCCGAGGTATCTAACAGAGTCACTTTGTGGTAGGATGCTGTCGCACATTCTAACGGTTGCACAAGTTCCCCGTCTGAGTGTGAACGTTATGTGCACGGATTTAGTGGCGCTAGCCTTTATTCGCCATTTCTGCAGCCATTCAGTCACCTGGTCTAGGTTGTTCTGCAGTGGCGGATGCAGTATTCGGATCCCCGCTGCTGGCAAGTAGTGCGGTGTCGTCAGCGAACGTCGCCGTGGTAACTCCTTGTGTTTCTGGGAGGTCGGCCGTGTAGATAGTGTATAGGACAGGCCCCAGCACTGATCCCTGTGGAACTCCTGCTGTTATATTGTGGAATTCGGAGAGTTCTCCTTCTTCTCTCACCTGAAAGATTCGGTTTGCAAGGTAGGACTCCACAAGTAGGTAATAGCTATGGGGTAGAGAAGTCTTTATCTTGCACAGGAGGCCGTTGTGCCACACCTTATCAAAAGCTGCTTGTATGTCCAGGAACACGGCAGAGCAGTATTCTTTATTTTCAAAAGAGGATCTTATCTTTTCGCATACCCTGTGTACTTGTTCTATGGTGGAGTGCTGTTGTCTGAAGCCGAATTGGTGTTTAGGTATAACTTGGTTTTCATTGAGAATGGGCAATATTCTATTCAAGAGAACTTTTTCCAAAATTTTTGAAAGCACTGGTAAAAGGCTTATGGGTCTATATGATGTGGCTTCTTCTGGGGGCTTTCCATGCTTGTGTATCATTGTTACTATGGATAC